>CM053144.1:28156602-33156602 GCA_028571685.1 Heterohyrax brucei
ACCAAAAGGATGGCAGTTTTAATCCACAAGGCACTCCTTCAAAACTCTGTGGGGCAGCTCTTTTCTGCCCTATAGTATTCCTACTAGTTGGAATTGGCTTGATTGCAGTGGATTTATTCAGTAAAGGGTTCATGTTGTTGTTTGCACTTTAAAAAGCGTATGTTTGGGAAGGGGAGAAGACGGCACTATTATTGTGTGGGGGCACCACATCCTTGTTGATGGTGGTGGGATAATTTGGAGGAGGAAAGTGGTAATGTTTGTATAACATGGTGAATGTAATCAGTGTCACTGAATTCTGATGTGAAAATTGTCAGATTGTCAGGCGTTTTGTTAGGCAAGTTGTAACAATTAAGTCTGCCAACTTAGTTATTGTAAGAGCTACATGCCTCATTGCTGAATATCACTATGGTCACCTTCACAGTACTACCTTTGGGAAGGCATTCACTGATACCAGTTCCTAGTCGACCCTTCAAAGCGATTTGGAACTCTTTCTGGAATGGCTGTTTCACATGGTGGCATGGTAGCAAGTTTGTAAACTTAATTGTATAGATGTCTGTGAGGGAGTTTTAACCAATAAATAACTGTGCTGGAATATCCTCCCTGCTCACCTGATCAGGCCCCCAATGACTTTTTTCTTTGCCAGAAGATAAAGGAAATATTGAAAGGAAGACACTTTGGTAACATTCAGGACATCAAGGGTAATATGATGACAGCTCTGATGGCCATTCCAGAAAGAGCTGCGAAATTGCTCTGAAGGGTGGATTAGGCACTGGTGTCAGTGCATAGCTTCCCAAGGGGAGAACTTTGTAGGTGACCATGGTTATATTTAGCAACAAGGCATGTAGCACTTTTTCTAGGATGAGTTTGTAAACATGATTGTCAGACCTCATATACTTTTACTGCCCATAAAAGTAATGCATGTGTGCTGTAGAAACTCATATCCAGAGAATTTTAAAGAAAATGAATAAAAGTCATGTAAGCCCTTCTCTCAGACACAAATTTTTAGCATTTTGATGTTTCTTTCCATATCTACATGTACTTTTTACACAATTATTAGAGGCATGTTAGTTTCTTCTTTTCCCTTAGCATTATCCCGAGAGCACTTACAGGTTTTTCCATGACATTAAACTAAAAAAAAAATAAATAAAAATGAAAAATAAACCCATTGCCACTGAGTTGATTACAATTTATATGATGTTATAGTACAGACTAAAACTCCCCATAGAGCTCCTTGTGGATTTGAACTGCTGACCTTTTGGTTAGCAGCCTGAGCTCTTAACCACTATGGTATCAGAGTTTTCTTTCTGAAAACATATGGATGGTTGTAATTTGTTTAACCACTGCCTTTCTGGAAAGTATTTGAGTTTTGTACAATTAAAAGTAGTACATCTTTTTAGTTAAATTTCTGACCTGTTCTTCAGTGAGTCGGTATTAACTTGACTGCAGTGGTTTTAGTTTCTTAGTATGATTATTTCTTTGGGATGAAATTCTGAAACAATTGTTGGATCAAAGGACATACATATTTTTACCTTTTTTTTTTTTTTTTTTAACACACTGATGGTTTGCTTTCCAGGAAAATGTGCACCAAAATAGGCATTCATCCAGTAGGGAGAGAGCAGAACAGTAGAAAAGGCAGAGACAGAAAGATACAGAGACATGGGGAGAGAGAGAGCTAGCCTGCCTGATGTTTCTCTTTAGTGTTTACTGTTTATAATCTTTGGTACTTCATCAAGTGAAAAGAAGTACCTCACCGATACCTTAATTTAAATTTGATTGTTAGTGAAGTTAAACACTTTTCCTATTTTTATTGGCCACTTTTATTTCTTATAGAGCCGTGCTTAAGAGTCTGGCTGCTAACCAAATGGTCGGCGGTTTGAATTTACCAGGAGACACTCCTTGGAAACCCTATGGAACAGTTCTGCTCTGTCCTATAGCGTTGTTGTAAGAAAGAATCACCTCGCCAGCAATGAATTTGTGTTGGGGGAGTTTTTTTTTTTTTATGTTTTGTGTTACCTAATTCCTGTTTTTAGGCAGTTATTTTATGAGGTGCCAGCATTTTTCTTAAAGATGTGCAAGAACTCATTATTATGTTAAGGTTCGTAACCCGCAGTAATAATTGCAAATCTTTTTCTCCATATTAATTTTAAATAAATTGTTTAAATCAGTTGATTGAGTTTTACTTTTAAAGTCATTTTATTTAAAAATGAACAATATTAATTTTTGCTGATTATCTTTGATTGTGTTCAAGTATACATACAGCTGTTATTTTTATGTAGACAGAGATATTGCTCTCATGTCTTTTTACTTTCATTCTTATTGCAAGTACTCAAAATTTTCTTCTAAATTTGTGGGGATGCAGTTTTCACTTAACTGTTTAACTTATCTGGAATTTATTTTGGTGAGAAGTCTGAGGGATAATCTCCCTTTGTTTCCTAGAGATCTCTTTTCCCAGCACTCTGTACTCAACTGTGGTTCCTTTCACACTGATCTGTAGTAGCCCCTTTACCATATAGTAGATTCTCATCTGTTCTAGTCTTTCTGGGCTGTCATTTTCCATAGTCAGATACCCTTTTTTGATTAAAGTAGTTTTGAGCCTTTCTCATTACCTTTTTCCAAGATGTTTTGTGAAATGTGAAAATCACTTTGTCTAGATTAGAGGAAAATTCCCTCTGGAAATCAATTCAGGAAACGGCACATGGGTTTCATTGAAAAAAATGAGTGGGAGTGCATTTTCCAAAATAAGACTTTGCAAAGTTGTGAAAATTCTGTCAGGGCACCTTGCCAACTATTTGGTGTACTGGCTGAAGAATCCACAGGGCAGTAAGGTTTAATAAAAAATGGGAGGTGTGGGGGCTTCTTTGCAGTGAGAATACTTGTACTATTTCCAACCTAGATGCTTCCTTCTGGTTTATAGATTTCACCACTTGCTGGCCTACACGTTTATGCTGAGAGCCAGAGGTTCGTGTGTTATAAAGTGGAGCTCATTTCAGTGCTGAGGCCAGTCTGCTCCCTTTGTATCCATGTGGCACCCAGTGCCCCCAGTGTGAGAGACCCATGGATTCTCTCACCTATGTAATCATCAGTTATGGGATTTTGTAGAGGTTCTCAGGGTTTTTAAAAATTGTGAAGCATTTTCTGTCCAAAGATTTTCTTTTGCTCTGAGAACTTACCATTGCTTATTTAGGTGTTTTCTCTCTAAAATTTGTCTTGCCTGTTACTGAACTATAAGTAAGAGAATAAATAAATGCACACATACACAACCTAGGCTTGCAGCTAATAAAAGTTCGTTGGTTTTCTTCACACCAGGATTGAGAAATCCAAAAGGAAATCAGGACGACAATTTCATTTTATAGTAGTGTGGGCAAGAATAAAATACCCAGAAGTAAATTTAACTAGGCATGTGAACGACTTATCCACTGAAGGTTATAAAATAGCACTGAAAGAGATTAAGAAACCAAACGCAACCCATTGCTGCCAAGTTGATTCTGACTGATAGTGACCCTATAGGGGAGAGTAGAACTGCTCCATAGAGTTTTCAAGGAACACCTGGTGGAGTCAAGCTGCCAGCCTTGTGCTTACCAGCTGTAGGAGTTAACCGCTGTACCACCAGGATTTCTGAAAGAGATTAAGAACTGAAATAAATAAAAAGATGTTCTGCGTCCATGGATTAGAGGACTCAATATTGTTAAGATGTCAGTAATACCCAAAGCAATCTATAGATTCAATGTAATCTCAATAAAAATTTGAGCAGCCTTCTTTACAGAAATAGAAAAATCAGCCTTCAACTTTCTCTGGAGTGACAAGAACTCCTGAATAGTTAAAGCAATGCTGAAAGAGAAGAACACAATGGGTAGATTCACACTTCCTGCTTTTAAAACATATGATGAAGCTGCAGTCATCAAACAGCCTGGCACTGGTATGACTAGTGTGTATAGACCAATGGCATAGAAATGGGAGTCCAGAATAAACCCACCCATCTGTAGTTAGCTGCTTTTTGACAACGGTGTTTAGTCCACTCAGTAGAGAAAGAGGAGCCTCTTCAATAAATGATGCTGTCAAGAAAAGACCAGACTTACCGATCTGACAGAGACTGGAAGAACCCCAAGAATAGAGACCACAGGCTCCTTTTTAACTCACAACTGAAATCACTCCCAAAGTTTACCTTTCAGACAAAGATGAAACAGGTATCGAAAACAAACCGTAACCATGTGAGAAATATGCTTTGTAGCTCAGTCAAGTGTGTAAGACCGAATTGGGACACCTACTTAGAAACACAGACAAAAAGGCAAGAAGAGGCTAGAAAAATGAATGAAAGGAAGTGGAGAAACGAGTGGAGAAGGGAGAGTGTTGATACATTGTGAGGTTTGCAGCCAGCACCTCAAAACTGAGTATTAACTGTTGAATGAATGAGAAACGAATTTGTTAGGTAAAATTTCAGCCAAAGCACAACATAGTAATACATGATGGTAGGACAATGGGGTTTCCATATGCAGAAAACTGAAACAGGATCTAAATGTAAACTGAAACCATAAAATTCTTAGGAGGAAAAAGCTGGGGTCATGGTGTGAGTCCTGGCTTTCAACAACTAATTATCTAATCTGATAACAAAAGCACCAACAGCAAAAGATAACAAATAAATGAGACCTCATAAAAATGAAAAAACCTTTGCTCATCAAAAGACTTTACCCAAAACAGTGAAAAACAAGCTACCAGAAGGGAGGATATCTTCAGAAACCATAAATCTGACAGGAACCTAATAACCAAAATAGGTATACAATGTCAACAATGTAACAACAAAAAGAGACCAATCCAGTTATAAAATGAGAAAAGATTTGAATAGGCATTTCACTCAAGAGAACATTCAAATGACCACCAAATACATGAAAAGATGCTCAACGTTATTAGCTATCAGGGAGATGCAAATCAATACCACAGTCAGATACCATTTCACTCCCATTAAAATGGCTCAGATTAAAAAAGAAAAAGAAAATAACACACGTTGGTGACGATGTAGGGAGACTGGAACCTTTTCCCATTGCTGGTGAAAATACACAATAGTTTAGCCATTGTGAAAAATGGTGTGGTGGTTCTTCAAAAAACTAAAAATAGAACTAATATGTTACCCAGCAATTCTACGCCAAGAGACTGACACGCCAGTGTTGACTGCGGCACTGCTCACCACAGCCTGGAGGTGGAAGCGCCTAGCAGCCCTCGTCAGGTGAATGGGTAAACAAACTGTGGTGTGTACACGCGATGGAATACTGCTCAGTCTGTTAGAGAAATGAAGTCTTGAAACCTGCTGTAACACACATGGAGCTGGAAGACATTATGCTGCGTAAAATAAGTCAGTCAAAAAGGACAAATATTGTACGATTTCACTTACATAAAAAGACCGGAAAACAAAAATGTATGGAGAAGAAAGTTTATTAGTGGTTACTCGAGTGGGAGAGAGGGGAAAGAGGAGGTTGACAGTGGGAAAACTCACACTGACTTAGGATAAGATTGTGCAACCAGTTATAATGGCCATCACTAAGTTGTACATGTGTAAAAAGCCAAACTGACAAAAATTGTGTGATAGGCGCAGTTACAAAAATGACAAAAAAATGAGTAGCTGCTCAGGCTGTTTATGTATAATGAAACTTCTCATGGGATTGTTTTTCTCTGCTTTCAAGGGTCATGGGTCCCCGAGACACCTAGTTAATGGACCACTTAACATATTTAGTGCTTAGATTCTACTGCCTGGTTTGATGTATAGTGCCTGGGGTCTTGAAAGCCTGCAAATGGCCATCCAAGGGACAATAATTGGGCTCTGTTTTCCTGGAGCAACAGAAGAAAGAGAGTTGGAAATAGGAGAGGATATGGAAATGTGTGGCTACTTACCTCTGTTAAGAACTGCCTCCTTTGCCGTGAAACCAGAAGAACTGAGTGGTGCCTGGCTCCCAGTACGGACCATTTTGATCAGTGATTCCATATAATAACTACATCAAAGGGGGGAAAGGGCAAAACAGAACTGGAAATACTCATGGACGCCAGACTTCCTGGAACTGTGAACTTTTCATGAACCCGTGAAACTACTGCTCTTAGATAATCTTTAAACCTTAAACCAAATTTATCCCCTGAACTTAAAACCCAACAGTAGTTTAACTTAACTAGTAAAAAGAAGAAAATGTCTGCCTTGAACGTTATGCTCTTTTAAGAATTATCTATATGGGATCAGTTGACAAAAGGTCAAAAGATTAGATAGGAACCATAGACGAAGAAGGGAACAATGACAAAACTCAAAGAAATACTACAGGCCTTTCCATATTTGTTTGCCAACTCCCTCCCCGCCCCCTCCCCCAGTGTTTTTGTAAGCCTACTATGCCAATTTTTTTTTGTAGTCAGCGCCTGAGAAAATACCTTCCCGGAGGGGCTCTGACAAACGAACAGAAGTTTGTGAGAGATGATGATCAGTACCGCTGAGTGGTACATGTAGAAACTGGTAAATTGCTGCGTGTTTTGCTGTGTATATTCTCAGCAACAATGGCAATAAAATAAATAAAATTATATTTAGAGAAACATACCTGAACTAGGTACTCCAGGGTCTCCTCTAGTTTTTAAAATTACGTAGTTCTGCACCTTCTAATGAAGAGCCCTGGTATGCAGTGGTCAAGCCCATGGCTGCTAACCAGAAGGTCAGTGGTTCGAAACCACCAGTCGCTCCACAGGAGAAAGATGTGGCCATCTGCTTCTGTGAAGATTTACAGCCTTGGAAGCCCCAAGGGGCAGTTCTCCTCTACCCTGCACAGTGGCTATGAGTTCATATCTACTTGGTAGCGGTGGGTTGGTATCTTTTAGTAAGGTCCCTGGGTGGCACAGTCAGTTTGCACTCAGCTAGTAACTAAAAGATGGGCAGTTCAGACTCACCCAGGGGTGCTGTGGAAGGAAGGGCTGGTGTCTGCTTTTCTAGAGATGACAGCCAGGAAAGCCCTGCAGTGCTCAGTCCTACTGCCTCTGTAGTACGTGGGGTCACCCTGAGTTGGAATCAACTCAATGGTAACGGTTTTTTTTTTTTTTTTTTTTTTTATACCTTTTAATACCATTAGGGAAACTTGAATGGTATAGTGCTCAGTGTTGCATCTGCTAACCAGGAGGTTGGCAGTTCACATCTGCTAGGTGCTTGTTGGACACTCTGCGGGGCAGTTCTCCTCTGTCCTATTAGAGCCGTGATGGTGCCACGTTGAAGAGCTGTGTCTTCAAACCCTCTAGGGTAGTTCTACTGTAGCGTCACTGTGAGCAAGAATTGACTTGATGGCAGCAGGTTTGGGTTAATGCTTGGGAGTTGTATCCAAAAGTGACCTCCAGGTATCAGATTCTGAATTACAATCCTTAAATACTTGGCTGCTAACAGAGAGACTGGCATTTCAGACCCAACTAGCACCTCTGTGGGGAGAAAGACCTGCCAACAGGCTCCCATGAAGATTGATGCTAAGAAAACCATAATGGGGTAATTCTGTCACATCAGGTCACTGTGAGTTGGGAATCAACCTGAAGATGCCCCACAGCAACAATATTCAGTAGAGAGGGAAACCACAGAAACTCTCTTGGGCAGCATACCCTGGCCTACGAATTTTAGACTTAAAATTATAGATTCAGGGATTGTGTCCAATATTTTGTCCTAATTTGCTAGTCCTCAGACTATCTAGTGGCTTTGGGCCATACATGTGTTGCTGGAAAATTGTCCCTTGGTTTTTGCCTTTGTAGGAAAAGTTTCAAAGAGACACATCCACAAAGAGTTATTTATGCAAAAGAGTTTTAACAGAGGCAGTACACTCAGTTTGATTTTCCCCTTCCTTCTGGAAATTTTTGGGTACCTTAAACAAAACCCAAACCCAGTGCTGTTGAGTCAACTCAAGGCCCACTCATGGGGGACCCTATTGTAGTTTAAATTATTTTATGAGTTGGGATATGTCCCTTTGGCACCCTGCTGATGCCTTTGTCTCTTGGGTAGACAAATACTGGTCTTTGTTCCGGCCATCAGGTGTTCTCTGACTGTTTGGGTATGTAAGTACTAGAGGTGTTTTTGTCTTTCCCTGTCGGGTTGTCTCACTGCAGGACTAGAACACGTGCACAGTCTTGAGTGCAGGTGTGGATGCTCCTTCATGGTTGTGAGCTGCGCTCTCTCTGTCTTAGGCAGGGAACGTGGTGACAGGAGAGATGGTGGAGGAGCTTATCCTGTCTGGAGCAGATATAATCAAAGTGGGAGTTGGGCCAGGTAAGACTTACTGGGAGCACAGCAAAGGGGGTACGGGAGGGAGGGGGTCTGGGGCTTAGAAAGTCTTGAGACAGTGGCCAATGCATACTCTACAAGTTTAAATCACATTTCTTTTGGAAACATCACTGATCTTCCAAAAGAGGCTTGCGGGTTAAAAGCCTCCTAGAGCTACTTTCTAAAGACTTCAGGGAACTACTAAATGCACCCGGATGTGGTTAGAATATAAGGTCTTGGTTTCAGAATGTGAATGTTTGAAAGAATGGAGATTTCATTAATGATCTCATATACCTTGAAGGGAAAAGGAAGGGCTGAGGAACCTAGGGGTGCTGTCTTAGTCATCTAGAAATAACACAAATAGATGGCTTTAAAAAAAAAGAAGAAATTTTATTCTGTCACAGTCTGGTAGGCTAAAAGTCCAAATTCAAGGTGTCAGCTCCAGGGGAAGGCTTTCTCTGCTGGCTCTGCTGGAAGGTCCTTGACATCCATTGTCCCTGGACTGCGAACTTCTGAGGGACAGGGACCCTGGATCCTTTCTGAAGGACATGCTGTGCTCTTGGCACTGCTTCTGAGTGGTTCTGTTGGCCCCAACTCTCTGCTGGCTTCTCTTTCCTTTGTATCCCAAGAGATTGCCTCAAAGCACAAATGCAGTCTTACACATTGAGTCCAGTGCCACCAACCCAACTGCTGCCCGTCCTCCCTCATCAACACCAGAGCCTAGGATATATATCCTGTAGGAATACCACACAACACCAGGAATGATGGTGTAGCCAAATTCCTACATACATTTTTGGGGAGACACAATTTAGCCCATGACAAGGCTACTTAATAGGCATGAATGATTCAAAGTTTTGTGACTATTGGAGGGGTCCCAAGCATTGCAAATAGGTTTGCAGCTATGCAGCCTCATTTGAACTTGACCCTCTAGCCAAGGTGGCCATCACCTCTGGCTCCTCAGATGATGCACCACTCACAGATTTTTGCCCATGTATTTTCTCTCAAGATCCTGTTGTAGGAAGATGCACTGGCATCTTGGGTGGAGGTAGTGTCCTTCTGTCCTCACACTAGGTAGTGCCCTTTTTCCCTTAGGGTCATTTGGCTTTCATCTTCCTCTTTGGCTACACCCCGGCATGAGCTGCTGTTCTTCCCTCGTGGCCATGTGTTTGCATTCTTCCTGGAACAGCCATTTGTAATCAAAAACTAAATTTGGAGAGGAGGAACACAGACGTTTTTAGCTGGGACTGAAAAACAGCAAAGATTATTATTTCTGCAAAATTCTCCCACTCATGATACTACCCCAAAGGGAAGCAAACCATAAACCTGTATGTGAGGAGTCTTGTGGCAGAGTGCTGTTGGGACAGAAGCCACAGGTGTGCTGTGACGTGATAGTTGTCAGCCCAGATGGAGTCGGATGTATAGAAAGAGAAATTCATGAGGAACAACCTGTTAGGCGCAGAAAGGTGCCCAAGCTTTTAATAGCCATGGAGATTTTGCTTTTTGCCATTCACCTATACCAATTGACAGTGTGTATTGAGCAAGAAGACAAATACCTCTGGCCTCTTGGCTGTTTGCCCCTGGGTGATGCGATGCAAATGTCTTGCACTCAGTTGTGGAGCTTTGGTGGTTCAGTTGATAAGAACTGTGGCTGCTAACCCAAGAGTCTGCAGCTCAAATCCACCAACTGCTCCTTGGAAACTCAGTGGGGCAGTTCTACGCTGTCCTATAGGATTGCTATAGGGTTGAGCTGAATCAGCTGAATGGCAGTGGGTTTTAGTTTTTTTATGAAGCTAAAGGTTGGTTGTTTGAACTGTTGATAACATCTCCTGAACAAGAGGAGAGCTAAGCCTCTAGCTACTACTAAAGTTGAACCAATTCTGCTTACATGGAGCTGACCCCTTAGGATGGGCTGTAACAGACCAGGCTAGTACCAGAATAGATTAGACTGATAGGATGATGCTTCCTTCCAACGGTAGGACCGTTGGTCAGTCACCGACTTAATCAGAAATATTTATTGAGCATCTTCGAGCTCCCGTGTTACTGAGTTGATACTGCACAAATAGCGGAGCCCTGGTAGCGCAGTAGTTAAGTGCTTCTCTGCTAACTAAAAGGTTCGCCGCTGTTAGAACTCACCAGCCATTCCATGGAAGAAGGGGGTGGCATTCTGCTTCCATTAAGATCACAGCCTTGGAAACCCTCTGGGACTGTTCTGCCCTGTCCTGTAGGGAGCGGGGAGTTAGAATCTACTCAGCAGCAACAAGTTACGGTACAACATGAAGGTATATGTGTAGTCTTCTTAGCTCTCAGAAAACTCTTCTAGATGTGACCTGGAGGATTCAACTGCAGAGTTTCACTCAGCCCTACCCTTGATATACACATTCAGTTTTTCCAAAGATTCATTGTCTTTCTGCTGTCAGTCTCCTCCCTCTACCTGGAACAGATGTGACTGGAGAAGAGTAAAGACTTGTTTGAGCCTGATATAGTTGAGCTACTTGTTTAAATTGATTGAAGACAATATTTAAATTGCACAGACTTCTTTATGGTCAAAACCTTTTAAAATAGGTTCAAGATCCAACAATTCTACTCCTAGACTGGAGAGCAGGGACTGGACAGATCCTTGTAACCCTGTGTTCACAGCCAAAAGGTAGAAACACCCGACGTGTTCATTAGCAAATGAGAGGATAAACAAATGTGGTATGTCTATACAATGGGATATTACTCAGCCATGAAGGAAAGTGAAGTCCTGTTCTGTGCTAGGATACAAACGTACCTTGAAAACATCATCCTGAGGGCCCGAAAGGGACACCAGGCCCGAAAGGGACAAATATTGTATAACTCCACTTAGTTGAAATATCTAAATAGGTGACTACAGAGAGACCAAAGTTTGTTAGTGTGGGTACCACAGGTCGGAAGAAGCAGCGGTGGGGCACCCTGCAAGGTCCTTGAAACTCCAGTGCTATGGTGGTTAAGTGCTAAGTCTGCTAACCAAAAGGTTGGCAGTTCAAATCCACCAGTTCATATCCTTGGAAACTCTATGTGACAGTTCTACTGTGGCCTACCTATAAGGTTGCTGTGAGTTGGAAATGACTTGTCAGCAGTGGTGGCTTGAGCTTATTTGGGGGACAGTGCAAACCATTTGGGAATCATAGCAGTGATGGTTGTACAACATGGTGAAATAATGTCACTGAATAAAATGCTTAACAAATGGTTTAAATAGCAAATGTTTTGTTACTAAAGTCTTCACAATAAAAAAGAGGTTCGTCACTGAGCTGTTCTCAGAAGCTGACAAAATAGTATTGAAAGTGGCTTCCCTTGCCCCTCTCATTAGGAGATCTGTAACCACACGTTAATCAGGACCACCCCAAGCCTTAGTTGAAACATCTTCCTTGGCTGTTTGCAGGTTAGCCAATAGCCCCAACCTTTGTAAGTACCTCCCTGGATGTGGTGCTCCAGGCTGGCAGCAGCGAGGTCCCTGCCTCCCCTCGTGGGTCTGTACTGGGAGGCTGTAAAGCTCTAATTCTGCCTTCCCCAGGCCATCTGGTCACTGGGGCAGAGAGCACTTGAGTAGAGCGAGAAGCGAAGCTGCTGAACTCCAGGAACATCAGGGATCCGTGGAGAGGTGACAGGAAGATGGATGTAGGGAACTACCTGACCGTAAACGGCCAGATTGTTTCCTGCAGCTGGGGGCAGGAGAGAGGGGTCAGCTCTGTCCTTTGGCTGGTTTCTTTGTGGAAGCCAGGCCTGGGGAGTGTAGGCCTAGTTCTCTGTCTGATCCTACCCTGATGACCCCTGGGGGAAGTTTATGGCTGTTCTCATGCCACTGGTGGCAAGAGGCAAGGAGCAGGAGGTACGAGTGCCTCCCCTCAGGTCTGGCATGGGCAAGGGGGACATTCACACCCAACATTCACACTGGGATTCCTAAACACCAAACCAGTTGCCACGAAGTCACTTTCAACTTCAGGCAACTGTACTTCTTTGGATTTTCAAGGCTGTGTTGTGACCTTCTGGAAGCAGATTGCCAGGCCTCTCTTCTGAGGAACCTTCAAATTTTGGATTAGTCATTGAACATTTACCATTTGTGCCACCCAGCCACTCCTGTTGGGGGTCCCAGAGAACCCATAGTGCACTACACCAGATACCCTGGAGGGGCTGAATGAGTGGTGAGGCCATGGAGACAGGAGTATGGAGGCCATCCATTCTCCAGATTATGGCATTCTCCCAGTGACAGAGATTCTTGGTCTTATCTCTCTTTGAGCTTCCCATACAGCAGAGAAGACAGACCCCAAATGTGCTCCAACACATAGTTATTTAAACATCTCCTTTTAAAATAAGCATTAGGAAGAAACACTTCCTCAAGGCAGTGATATTTCAGGGGAAGACTGAAAGATGGGAAATGTTTGGTTGGAGGAGCGGCATTGGTCCAAAGGGGAGTGTCCTGACTGAGGGGACGTCGTGTACAGAGGGTTCCCACAAAGGGAAGGTACTGGCTCTGTTGGAGGCTGGAAAGGTCACAGTGTCTGGGCACTGCCCAGGTGGGAGACGTGGGCAGCAGATGGCCGAAGAGGCTGCCTGGAGTTTTCTAATAGCAAATTAATTAATCAATTAATTGTAGTGAAAATTGACCAGCCCATCATTTTTTACAGCTGCAATTCAGTGACACTGATTATGTTTATCATGGGCTGCATCTTCAGGAAAGCCAAGTATATGGAGGAAGAGGATGTTGTGGTGGGTGCCGGGTAGCTCCAGCTAGGTGATCTCAGTGACGCAGATGGGCTGGCCTGCAGGAAGTGAGGGATGAGACTGCGGAAGGGGCTTGGATGTGACTGGGATAGATTCAGTCAGCCAGGACTGGGGCTGATTGTGGGAAAGGCAGGAGTCAAGGGCCAGAAGGACTGTAGGTAGCTGGTGTGTGCTGGAGCACAAGCAAAGCCCAGAGTCTGGGCTACAGGGAATCCCCGCAAAGCAGAGGTATTGGGAGATGAGCTGTGAGTGCTAGAGAATGACAAACCTGGTCACGCTGAGGGTAACGAGTAAGCGTGAGGAGGAGGCTTGCTTTTCTGGAAAGCTTCCTCTATGCCTCTAGTACCTGTGTGGTGCACCTGGGTAATGCACTCAGCTGCTAACCCAGAGGCTGGAGGTTTGGGTCCACCCAGCGGTACCTTGGAAAAAAGACCTGGTAGTTGAAAATCCTTCGGAGCACAGTTTCAGTGGGACACACATGGTGTCACCGTGAGTTACAGTTAACACAAGGACAACTTTTTCTGGTGATTGTTGTTTTATTAGTTGCCAGCCCAAGGCGAAGAGATACACATTCCTTATCTTATGTGCTTTCTACTACAACCCTGCAATTAGTGTGTCTATTTCCGTTTCAAAGATAAGGGAGTGAGGGTTAGAGAGCCCGAGTCCATTGGCCAAAGTTAGCAGTGAAGAAACTACAGGGCTGAGGGAGGATTTTGAGAGGTCTCTGAAAGTGGAGTGTCTCCTGGGATGGTGTGGCCTGATGATGTGAACTGTAATGACCTCCCCTCTCTTGGTGTGTGTCCTTTGCCCACAGGAACTGGGGGAGGGCTGTGTGACCCTGCTGGGGTCTTAGATTCCTCATTCGGCACATTTATAACCATCTCTCTCTGGGGTCCACTTCTTTCTCTGTGCCAGGTTCTGTGTGTACCACGCGCACCAAGACTGGCGTGGGCTACCCGCAGCTCAGTGCAGTGATCGAGTGCGCGGACTCTGCCCACGGCCTGAAGGGCCACATCATTTCCGTGAGTCTCCGGCGGGGCTGGGGCCTGGGAAACAGTGCCCACAAGGCTCTGCCTCCTGGCTGCCATCCACTTAACTGGCATCCTGTGGTCTTGGGAGTGTGGGGGGCACTGCACTTTGCAGCAGACACGGCCCCTGCGCCCCACTTACTCTGTAGTTCAGGGAGAGAAGCAGGCACATTAGTCAGCACAGTAGGAGGTGGTCAGTAACAGTATGGGGACATACACAGGAGCTTTGAAAAATGGGAGAGGGTCTCTGATCCCAGATTAGGGGGGTCAGAAAAGGCTTCCTGGGGCAAGGGAAACCAAGACCTGATAGTTGGAAAGAAATTTGCCAGGTGGAGGAGAAGAGAAGGAAAAAGCATTGTAGAAGAAAAGAGAATGACATAAAAAATCTAGAAGTGGGTGGCTGGTGGAAGGGAGGGGTGGTGGGGAGCAAGCTGTGGGCAACAGTGGCCAAGAACCAGGAAGCTGGTGAGCCGTGTCACGGGTTGGGACTGTATCTTAGAGGCTGTGAGGAGACACTGAAGAGATCTAAGTAGGAAAGGGACAAGTAGATTCGCTTGTCCTTGGAGATGTGAAACTCGGCGCCTTGTGGAGGCCTGGAAAGTGCAGGACTGGAGGAAGTGGCCCAGGTGGGGACGAGTGTGAGTCATTGAGGCAGGGGAGTCTGAGGGCCTCAATTCAGCGTGGCCCCAGGCCCGAGAGCCACAGGCAGCTCTGCTGAGCATGCAGACAGGCCTTGGCCACTGAGTAGGTGTTTGCGGTGGGAGTGGGGTTGGCAAGGAGAGCGAGGAGCCACAGATGCTGCTGCCCGTCCGCCCATTGTCTGAAAAACACAACAGCAGCAGAGAAAAGTGTTCTGGGGGTACAGTTTTAGTCTTGTTGATTTAGACGCAAAACTGTGGTGGCATAGTGGTTAAGTGCCACAGCTGCTTACCCTAAGGTTGGCAGTTCATATCTACCAGGGGCTCCTTGGAAACTGTGCTGGGCAGTTTTTCTGTGTCCTATAGCATCGGTATGAGTTGGAATTGACTCAGGTGCACTGGGTTTGGCTTGGAGGGCATCTGGATTCCTGGGGTGGTGCACCCGGGGAACACACTCAACTGCTAATCAAAGGTTAGTGGTTGTGGTCCACCCTGAGGCTCCTCAGATGAGAGGCCTGGTGATCTGCTTCCAAAAAATCAGCCACCGAAAACCCTGTGGCACCCCATTCTGCTGTGAACCACAGGGGGCTCTATGAGTGGGTTCAGCTGGACAACTACTGGTGTTTCAGAGGGGCATCTAACAGGAAATCTGTTAGGTGTTAGGGTTCCTGAGTTGGAAACCTGAAAGCCAATAGGCTGTAGGTTTCTGAGATTCCCTGGAGCCATGAGGGTGGGCAACGGGGTCTGGGGACAATGTGAGAGTGAGAAGTCAAATGGGCCCGGGAGCCATCTGCCATGAGGAACTCTGGCACTGCAGTCAAGAGGCCTTACTGGTGTGATTCAGACTGGAGGAACTCCTGAGACTGTGGCCCTGGGATAGCTAACAATCGAAGCCATTCCTGTAAACAGCCTTTCAGCGAAACAATAGACTACACCCCTACCCCCCACACCACCCACTCCCGAACCCCCCCAAAATCCACTGCCATGGAGTTGATTCTGACTGACAGCAACCCCGGTAGGACAGAGTAGAACTGTCCCATAGAGTTTCCAAGGAGCAGCTGGTAGACTCGAACTGCTCACCTTTTGGTTAGCAGCCATGCTCTTAACCACCGTGCCACCAGGGCTGCAAACAATAGAAGGGCCTACAAAATAAGCAGGAATGAATTCCTTAGAGCAGTCAGTTCTGTGACACTGGAAGGGCAACTTCTGCCCCAAAGCAAAGATAAGAAGGAAAACCCAAAACTAAACCCACTGCCGTCAAGTCGATGCTGACTCATAGCAACCCTATATCACAGAGTAGAACTGCCCCACAGAGTTTCCAAGGAGCGCCGGGTGGATTGGTGTTTCCAAATTTTGGTTAGCAGCTATAGCTCTTAACCACCATACCACCAGGATCAGGAAAACCAGATGCAAGGTTGCAGAAGCCAGGACAGAGGTGAGGAGAGGGCTCACATGCGCACGGCACTGCAGCCCGTGTGTCAGAACATTCTGTGTGAACACCGTTGAACGGGAGATTTTTTTTAACCCTTAGACCTTCACCTGAAGCACAATAAAATATTTACTAAAGAAAAAAAAAAAAAGAGGCTCCTCTGATACTGAGAACTGAGGTGGAGGGAGCAGGAGAGGCCAGTGTCACGGAGTGCGAGGAGAGGGTGTCTGCAGCAGGGCGGGGTGGGCAGCGGGGACAGATCACTTCCAGAGGTCACAGGTGACTGTAGGTTCCTCAAATGGAAGTTCAGAGTACTGATTTTTAGGTTGCTTTTCTAATATAAGCATTTGATGCTATAAATTTTCCCCTGAGCAATGCTTATGCTGTATGTCAGAAATTTTAATTTACATTTTCCTTTTCATTTAGTTCAGAATAGTTTTAAAACTCTCTTGCAACTGCTTCCTTGCCCCTGTGTGTTATTTAGAGGTATATTGTTTAATATCCAGATGTTTTGTGATCCAGCCCTCTTTCTGACTTCATTGTGGTCTGTGAGAATACTTTATATAGTTCTATCTTTTAAGTTTGTTAAGGTTGTCTCAGTCCTCTAGTGCCGCTGTAACAGAAATACTACAAGTATATAGTTTAACAAAGAGGTTATTTCCTCACAGTAAAGAAGGCTCAGGTCCAAATTCAAGGTGTCGGCTTCAGGGAAGGCTTGCTGTGCTGGTCTGTGGAGGAGGTCTTTGTTGGCAATGAGGGCTTCTAACACGGGAGCTTCTCATATGCGGGGACTCGGGGTCCTTTCCAAAGGAGGTGTTCAGCTCTGGGCACTGCTTTCTTTGTGGTTTCAGGTCCCCAAATCTCCACTTACCTCCATTTCCTTGGTATCCTGAGAGACCGCCCAGGGCACAGTATAATCCCACACCGGGAGTCCCGCGCCATCCTACCTCATAACGTCAGCGAGGAAGAGCATACCACATAAGGGAACATGGCTAAATACTGGGAATCAAGGCCCAGCTAGATCGCTACACATTTTGGGGGACACAATTCATGACAGAGTCCTAGGATGTGGTCACCGTCGGTTCCCTGTGGGCATGAGAAGAACCTGTGTTCTGCTGCTGCTGAGTGAAGCGTTGATTAGATCCAGTAGACTGACGGTGTGGTTCAGTTCAGGTGTATCCTTACTGATTTCTGCCTGCAGACACTGGCAGGAACCCTGGTGGGACAGTGCTGCTAACCAAGAAGGTGGGCAGTCTGGACTCACCAGTTGCTCCTTAGCGACCCAGTGAATCATGACCGGGTCATGCAGCTGGTTAGACCCTGAGTAACCAGATTTGATTCTGGAGATCAAACTAGCATGTTTGGTTTCCTGATGGGTGGCAAACTGGGATCCCCCGCCCCCAAAGCACACGAGGATGTGTTCTTTTTAGTATTAAATGACACAAAACTTTATTAAGGGAAAGTACATTCGAAAAACGAAACAAGGTCAGTCTCCACGAGTGGAAAGAGACCCCACATAGATTCAGGGGGGTGCTTTTTATAGGCAAAAGCAGAGGGTGATGTCATAGATGGCAGGGGGAGGTAGTAACTTGGCTTCTAACTGGTCCTGAGGCCACCGTAGGCACCGCTGTACAACTGCCAGGAGGAACTGACTATTTGCATCACAACAGCCAGGAAGGACCCACGTCTGCATCACAAACTGCTAGCGAGAGCTGTTGATATGTGGCAGATCAGGTTCCCTTGGTAACTTTTTCAATATTGCGTGTATCCTGCAATGCAAACCACGACCTTTGTTATCCCTAGGAAATGTTAGATTCTGGAGTAGGTGTGTTAGTGTGTGGTGGCAGAGAGCAGGGTCCTTAGCCAACCTTGTCAGGTTAGTTCTTTTCTGGCCAGAGGATCCTTGAGAAGCAGAATCCACTGGATGCCAGTGAGTGCATTTGTAAGGAGGCTTCATCGAGCCAGACATCCTACAAACCACATACTGTGTTACTGTTGTCTAAACCTAGCCGGCTAAATGCTGCCCCGGATACCAGACTCCTCTGCTAAAGGCTAAACGAGCCCCCCTGTGTCCTCTGTGTGGGGAAAAGGGGTGTCCAGAACGGATGTTTGATTTTTAAGGTGAATGGTGACCGTCAAGACTGATGAATAAGAGACATATGGGATGGCTGGAAATATAAGAGACCAAAGCCATGTCCTTCTCCAGGCTCTAACAATGAGTCACCTGTTATACTAAACAATGCTCACCTCACAGCGGGCCGGGAGAGAAAGGCCACTGGAAAATGGACCCCTCCACTTGGTAGTGTGGATGGAGGGTGGGGATGATGTGGGTGGCTTGTCACAGATCATGTAACCAGCCAAGGAGGCTGTCAGAGCCTTGTGGGAGCAGTGGGCAGGGCCAACGTTACAGGACTTGGGCAGGTGGTCACAGGGAAGGTACCCAAAGGAACCTCCGAGAGCCACTTGGCCACCTCTGTGGATGACAGGGCTTGGGGAATGGGAAGTGCGGTATTGCAGGGAGCAAACTAGGTCAGGAAACAAGTAACGGGAGTGTTGGGTCTGGTTCCAGGAAGCACAGCTCTGTGCACCTGTGTGCTTGGCCAGGGGCTGGGCTGCATACAAACTCCCAGTCACCCTTGCCCAGCTCTGCTGACTTCCTCTTCTTGCTTTTCCCTTTTGGAAGGATGGAGGCTGCACGTGTCCAGGAGATGTCGCCAAAGCATTTGGTAAGTCTCCCACAGGGCACGAGGACTTTGTGAGCAGCGGTAGGATGTGCTTTCCGGGTGGGACTTGTGGAAGGGAACTGTGATGAAGGGGCCAGGAGTGCGTGGAGCAGTGCTGGGTAGTCAGGAGTTTTCTGTTGCTTAGTTTCTGGTGCAGTGATTTCAACCCCAACTGCTCAGAATCCTTGCATCAGTTTGATTCTGGTCCATGGTGGAGCAGGCAGGGTACCCAGGAGGAAGGGGGTGCTGGGGATGACTATCTGCCTGCTTGGAGCATCTCAAGCCACAACCTTTTCAAAGGGGAGGGTCTTTTGACTCAGCTCTGGAGATCTCAGAAGCAGCCAAGTCCCAGCCCCTCCTCAGAGGAGGAAGAAGGGCCTGTTCCCCACCAGGGGGCAGCAGTGTTCAGCACCTCTGTGGTTGAGTGTGGCTGGCTGTGGGGGGCCCCCGGGGTTTCCCGGGGTTGACTTGGGAAAGCACCTCCAAGTCCAGGATCTCAACTAACAGGCAGTGAAATAGGTCCATGAAGTCCTATAAAACCAAAAAACCCAAACCCACTGCCATTGAGTGGATTCCTACTCACAGCAACCTTATAAGATAGAGTAGAACTGCCCCACAGAGTTTCCAAGGAGCGCCTGGTGGAGTCCAACTGTCTACTTTTTGGTTGGCACCCAGAGCTCGTAACCACTGTGTCACCAGGATATCCCAAGATCCTGTAGCAGGCATGTAATCTTGGCAAACTGTGCTGTGAAGTCAGAGCTCATGGCACTGCTGGGGGCTCCAAACTGTTAGGTGACGGGAGGAGGCTGTAGGTGATGGCAGGAGGGAAAAGCAGAGCTGACAGGTCCTCACCCTTCTTTCCTGATGCCAGAGCCGAGTTTGCTGTCAGTTCTTCCCTCCCTCCCCCTTTCTCCCCTTCTCTCTCTCTCTCCTTCCTTCTCTGTGAGGGTAGCTTCTGTCTTAGGAATTCTGATTTAAAAAATAACCCTAAAAAGGACTCCCCTTCCTCCCCCAAAAACCCATTGAAGCAGTGTTCTTAGCAGCAGGATTTCTAAGCATCCCTAGAAAACCCCCAAACCCACTGCCGTTGAGTCGATGCTGACTCATAGCGACCCTATAGTATCCATAAAAATGGGTATCCTTCTTACTTAACTGCAGTCTAATCATTGATCTGAGCTGTGGAAGGCAGCATACTGAGCACTGTGTCTGCTCCAGCTTGCCCCTTTTTCAGTTGAGGTAACTGAGGCCCAGAGAGGAGAGGGACAAGGCCCAGGTCACACGGTCAAGGCAGAGCAGAACTCAGGACTCCCACACTCACTCACTCCTTAGTATGAGGGTCGTCGGCCAAGGACAGTTTCCTGTCCATGTGGGAGCTGAGTCTCCAGGGAGTTCCATCTTGGGATTCCTTCTCACACATCACTGGTGTTCTCTGCCCAGAGAGGGCACTGAACACTCTTTAATGTGATTGGTCTGTTAAGGAGGTTCCTGGTAGAGACTAAATCTGGGCATGGATCCTGGCTGTTAGACCCCTGCTTGGATTCCCACTGGCTTCTCTTTCTTCCCTGTACTGTTCCCCCATTCAGCCCAGCGATACCTGCACTGGAGACTTAGTACAGGAAAGAGACTACCAAAAACCCAGCCTAACCCACTGCTGTCAAGTCAATTCTGACTCACAGGAGAAAGAGAGATAGTGCCAGAGAAAACACTGATAGAGAAGGATAGGAGGGTATTCAGAAGGGAAAGCAATTGGGGACCACTTCAAAGCCTCTTTAAATAGTGGTGTGCTCTGTGCTCCTGCTGACCCACTGGTGAGATCTGCTCTGGGCCGTAGCCTCTTTGTGGTCAGCAGGAGGCTCGGCAGGTGCCAGCTATCCTCTGTCTCCTTAAAGTCATAGTAGGTGGTAGGAGTGCCAAGGAGCCAGCATTTGTGTTAGGAACCCTGAAAGGACGGATCTGCAAAGCTTGCTGCAAAATAGGCCCTGTGGTTTGCACCTTGCCCACCCGGAGCCCAGGCTGGGGGGTGGGGGGCAGACTCTACAGAGCGTTCCTTGCAATGACACTGAACACCCAATGCAGATCCCCAAAGTCTTCTTGAAGAAGAAGTACTGCAGTGAGTATGAGGTTTGATGGCTTGCCCTCTAAGATGCCGCCTAAGTCTTAATGTTTCTCTAGTTCTAAATGAGTTAGACCTCTGTTTGGAAGAGGTAGTCCTACTCATTAAGAATCATTGAAGACTGTCTAATATATTATTAGCCAGAGGCCCTGGGTGGTATAAATGATTAATGTGCTTGGCTGCTAACCAGAAAGCCAACAGTTCTAATCCACCAGCCACTCCTTGGAAACCCTATGAGGCAGCTATACTCTGTCCTATAGGGTCTTTATAAGTTGGAATTGACTCAGCGGCAACAGATTTGGGTATTTTTGGTTTTGGAATGTGTTAGCCAGAGTCCCTGGATGGTACAAATGATTAATATGCTTGGCTGCTAAGCAAAAGGTGATTCAAGTCCACCTAAAGGTGCCTCAGAAGAAAGTCCTGGTAATTGACCCTCCCCAAAGTCCACCACTGGAATCTCTGTGGAGCACCGTTCTGCTCTAACTCACACTGGGTTGCTGTGAGTCAGAGTGGACTTGAGGGCAACTTGTTTTTTCACTTTATTAGCCACCATCGTTTAGTGCACTCTGTCTGTTTCTTCTATGTGTATGTCTACTGCCCTGTCTTCAAGTGTGGGTGGCCTTAGGCATGTTCCAAAAGGGCAGAGGTTGAACTTTGCTCTTGACCATTGATGGGGTGGGGGGAGAGGCAAGCTGGAGAAATACTTGGCTCTTTCTGGAGCTGATTTCCCTGAGCCCCACTTCTTTCTGTCCCCACTCTTGGAGTTTAGGAGCTGGAGCAGATTTTGTCATGCTGGGAGGGATGTTTTCGGGCCACACCGAGTGTGCTGGAGAAGTGATTGAGAGAGATGGCCGGAAGCTGAAGCTCTTCTACGGGATGAGCTCAGACACGGCCATGAAGAAACACGCAGGAGGAGTCGCAGAATACAGGTGAGGCGAGGCCCCACGCTTTCCGTCAGCGAGGCTTCACCCCAATAGAGATGGAGTGTGGACACAGGTCTTAAAGAGAATCAGTCTTGTGTATGTTAACACACTGCAGGAAGGGATTAGAAAATGTAGCTTGCATCTTTTGTAAATTGCCCCACTTTCTGTCTAGTCCCTGGGTGGTACAAAGGGTTAAATCATTCTGCTGCTAACTGCAAGGTTGGAAGTTCTAGTCCATCTAGAGGCCCCTTGTCAGAAAGGCCTGATGACCGACTTCCACGAACTCAGTCCACGAGAAGCCTGTGTAGCAGTTTTACTCTGACATGCATGGGGTCACCATGAGTTGGAACTGACTTAATGACAATGGATTTAATTTCTATCCAACAAGTATTTGCAGTGTTTTGGGGCATCAAAAGGAAGTGGAGAGCCAAAGTGTTGTGGGGATGGGTTGGAAATGTGGCTGGTGTGGGTTAGGGTATATGTGAGTGGGTAGTCAGTCCTCAGAGAGGACACTGCAAATCCCAAGGGACAGTGGAGATATTGTCTCGTCTTCTGACAGAGCCTCTGCTAAGCTCTCTCTGCAGCTATGATGCCTGGCCTGAGACCAGCTCAGGCTGCAAGAATTGGTCTGCGAAACTGACTCACCCCATTGCATATGCAGTGGGTGTGATCCAGGCCATCGCATGGTGGCTGGATCCTTTTTTAAGATGATGACAGCCACACAGGCAGCATTTTCCACGGTTTAACTGTGTCACTTCTGTAGGAGTGTGTGCTACTGCTCATCTTTCTTATTTTGAAGGCTGTGGCACTGAAAGATAACCTGGGCTTCACTGTTGTCTTTCCGTTTGAAATGTCTGCTTGTGTGACTTGAGAACCCCATAACAACATACCTTCCCTGCCTTGCCCTGCTCCATAGCATATGCTATTGCATCTCATTGGGATTAGCACAGAGGGGCCAGAACAGACGGTTTGCAATCTCAGGAGGAAGTCGTATGTCAATAGGCTGATTGCCTTTCTCTGGGAAGCTCTGGGCATCTCCGCATCCCTCAGCTCTCCTAGAACTGGAAGGGAAACCAAGCCCTCCCCAGCTGGCTGCCACCCTGTTGCCAGCCACCATCAGCACCCAAAAGCTCATTCTGAGTGCTTGAGATTGAGATGCATTTGATAAACTGAAGGTAAAACTCTTGGCCCTCCACCGAGAGTCCCAGCGGGAGAGGAATGTGAGGTACCCTGCCAGCATCTGCCCTCCACTGGCCTCAGGAGCAAGAGCAAGTGCTCCCAGGGGTTCTGGTAGACCTTCACTTCTCATTTTCCCCAGTTATGGTCCAGAGAGGGCAGGGCAGGAAAGTGGGAGGGAAGCCTTATTGAGAGCTTCATCCAGAAGGCTGTAGACAATTAGGAACAAGACAGGGCCGGCTCATGGGCTTTGGATGCTGGCTTTCTCTGTGTGTTGACCGAGGAGGCTGCCTCTGTCAGTTAATTGTAGTGGAGAAGGAGAAGGGTATGGGGCATTAGAGGGGTACAAGGAGTTCCTGCCTCAGTGGCTGGCTGGGCCTGTGGCCGAGAAACTTGATGTTTTAGCAGAGAGGGCTGTTGCCACGTGAGGACCGCAGTGTCTCCTGAGTGCTGTGTTGGGGCCACGTGGTCCAGTGATGACTAGATAGATGCTCCGCCTTCTAGTTTTGTATCTGTTCTGAGTTCGAAGGCAAGTTGTTGATGGGAAAGCCAGGCCAGGATACAGCACATGCAAACAGAAGCCAAGGAACTGAAAGAGAAGGCTGCTGTAATTTCACCAGGGTGTAGACAGGATAAAAAACACAGGATCCAAGAGCTGATTCAGATCTTAGACAAGCAAGGAATCAGAACCTGATCCAAAGGCAGCCCAAACTCTGTAGACTGCCTGTCTCATTGTCTCTTTCCAGCACTTCCTTGCCTCGTGACAGTGAGCTCTTAGGAGAATGACTCTCCTACTCTGACATTATATTTAATTATAACAGTATTATTTATGCTTTGATGGTTTTTAACCTAATCATTAGCCATTTAGTTCCTACGCTGTCCCTGGGAGGCAGGGCAAAGCACCATTTCATAGATGAGAAGAAGTGTCAATAAGAAATGACTTGTATAAAGGGGAGATAGCCAGAAAAAGGAAAGATGAGAATTTGAATCACTTCCATGAAGCCCTTGGAAACCACTTCAGAAAATGAAATGGCAGTCATTTCAGGTGCCTGTGCACAAATGCCTGTCTCAATTCACACAGTAGGGTGACCTGAGCCACCACAGGTTTGGCTAGTAACCTTGGTTTCATCTGCTGTGGCTCTATTACCAGCCAGCATGCCAGCCCTTCTGCTAGCTGATGGTCTAAGGAGCTAGATTTCCACCCAAGTATAGTCTTACAGGTGTAGTTTTCATTTTTGTAGTTTCCACCTTTTTGGAAGTCTAGCTAATGAGTTTCTCATTAAGAGATGCTTTTTTTCCCACTGAAGAGAGGAACTAGAGAAAATTCCGGAAGTTGAGTAACAGGCCCTTAGATGAAGGCTAGGGTTTTGCATAAATTTCAAGTTCCCTCCTTATAAAAACAAGTCTAGACTGGGTCTACATTTTGATGTCAAGCGGAACTGATAGGTGGAATTAAGCAATGCTATGGGATGACCTTCCCTATGAGGCAATTGTACTCTGCCCTACAGGGTTGCTATGAGTTGGAATTGACTTGATGGCAGTGGGTTTTTTGTTGTTGTTGTTTATTGGACAACCTTATAGAAAGTGGGACAGGAGGCTCAGAGAGGATGATCTGGTATTGTGTAGAGCTTGTGCCATTTGCCTGACCTTCCAAATTTCCAAACACTCCTGGTTGCAAATGGTTAATGCACTTGGCTGCAAACCGGAAAGTTGGAGGTCCAACGCCAGCCAGAGGTGCCTCAGAGGAAAAGAAATCAACTGTTAGAAACCCTGTGGAGCACAGTTCTACTCTGCCACACATGGAGTTGCAGAAGTCAGAATCGACTCAATAACAACTTGGTTGATTTGTAGAAAATGTGAAAAATGCTATCTAAAAACCACCTGAAGCTTGTAGGCAGTGAGAAAGCCATTAGTTCCCCTTTGGTTCCACTGGGGTCGGATCCCACCCCATGCCCAGGGTGACAGGTACAGTGACTTGTAAGAGCTGAGCCTGGTTAGCTGGGGGTGAATGTGCCCAACACAGGGCACCCTTGAAAGGCAAGAGCCATTATATGGTGCTGGTGGAAGTTCCCACAGAAGCATGTAAGGCTTAGGTTGTCTGTTTTTATATTGTTTTCCTCCTGATTGTCACTTTGAAAGAAACTCCATTTCTGAGAGTCAAGGTAGTCTGCAACTGGGTGGACCTCTGGGCTTTTTCTTGGGTTGATCTCAGATGGCACATGGAGGAGGCAGTGGCAGGGCGGGGCACCACAGTCATGGGCTTGATTTCTGTTCTTCTACCAGAGCCCTGGTGGCACTGGCTCTTAACTGTCCCATAGGACATTTCTACTCAGTCCTATAGGGTCACTGTGAGTCAGATTCAACTCAGTGGCAGTGAGTTTGATTTTTTCCTTCTTCCCATTGGTCCTTGGTCCATTACAGTTAACTGACTCACCAGGTGCCGCCAATTCATGATGACCCTGTGTGGTATCCAAGTGGCACTGTGCTTCACAGAGTTTTCAGTGGCTGAGTGTTTTTTGGAAGTAGATCACTAGGTCTTTCTTCTGAGGTGCTGCTGGGTGGTCTCCAACCTCCAACCTTTGGGTCAGGTGCTGAGCATGTCAGTCATTATACCACCTAGGGGTTCTGTGTTGGAGGTGAGCTGTGCACTACAAGATAGAACAAGAAGGTGGAGCTGGTTTCTGTAAAGGACACGATAGCAGTACATCACTGAGGACAGGTGTCACTCATTGCAGGACGCTGGGTCTGCACCTTTGCTGGGTAGGGCGCACAGGCGCACAGCATTTCTTTACCTGACTGCCTGTGTGGCTGGCAAGGCTGCTGAGTTCTTTGGGTGAGAAGCATGAGCGTATCTGTGGTGCTGGCCTGGCCCCAGCCTCCCAGTGGGTAGAAATGTGGGAATGGGGTCAGCAAACTGAGTGTCTTCGGGCTGTTAAAAGGGCTACCAAAAACAGAAAACCAAACAAAAAAACAAACCCACTGTCAGTAAGTCTAACTCATAACATTCCTTTAGGGCAGAGTAGAACTGTCCCATAGAGTTTTCCAAGGAGCAGAATTTGGTGGATTTGAACTGCTGACTTTTTGGTTAGCAGCCATAGCTTTTAACCACTATGCCACCAGAGCTCCAAAAGGACTATAGCTGGGAATAGTTCTAGCTGAGTGCCTAAGGATTAATGTTAGATAAAAGCTCCAAATTCTTTTTTTTCTTGCAGAGCCTCTGAGGGTAAGACTGTGGAAGTGCCTTACAAAGGAGGTGTGGAGAACACGATTCTGGATATTCTCGGGGGACTGAGGTCGACTTGCACCTACGTGGGGGCCGCCAAACTCAAGGAGCTCAGCCGGCGGGCGACGTTCATCCGGGTCACCCAGCAGCACAACACCGTGTTCAGCTAACCTTGAGTACAAAGCGCACCCCAGCTCACGTGGGAGCCTCTGCACGCACACCTCTGCTTATTCCATCTCCCTCCCAGCGTGTGACATAAGAGCTTGTGCGGCCCCTGGTCGGGCAGGCTGCCGACTTGCTGCCCGCTCCTGCCACCCGAGGCCCTGGGACTCTCCCTAGTGCCTTGTTGGGGCACAGATGCAGAGTGTGGAGTGCGGACTGGGTCAGTGGTCAGAACCTAGCTGCCCAGAACTCCTAACCTCATTGTTAAAACTAACATTTGCACCTTTTTCTTTCTTTCTTTCTTTTTTTTAAAGAATATGGTTTTACTTTAATACAGTGCCATTACCTTGATACCTAACTGAGTGCTGGAGTTGCTGTGTGTAGGAACCAAGCCATGTGGGGTCGTTGAGGGGTGGGGAGGTTCTCCTTTCTTTCCAGACAGGATACAGTGCTCAGCTATGACTCAAAGGCTGGCGGCTCAAGTCCACCCAAAGCATTCTGGAAAAAACGCCCGATGAATGACCTGAGCCCCTGGCTGCTCTGTGGAGTGGAGTTCCACTCTGAAACACGGGGGGGCGGTGGGAGTGGGGGTGGTGGTCACTGGGAGCTGGACTTAGATCAAGAGAGACTGGTTGAGTTTGGGTTTTCCCAGATGTTCCCAGGCTATTAGGTGTCAAGGCAACTGGGGTGCAGGGGAGGGCTGGGGAAAGCAAGCCACACGCAGAGTAGCTGATGTCCTCTCCTTCCAACTTTGAGATGCTTGAAAAGAACAAACAGAAAGGATGGGCGGACAGAGAAGAAGAACTGATTTTCCCGCTAGCACTTTAACCAGGTTGTGGAGACACCTTTTCCTTTTTTTTAATTGTACTTTAGAAGAAGGTTTACAGAACAAACTACCTTCACATTAAATAGCTAACATAAAACATATACATACTGGTTATGACATTGGTTAACAACCCCAGGACAGGTCAACACTCTCTCTTCTCAACCCTGGGTTCCCCTGACCAGCTTTCCTGTCCCCTCCTGCCTGTTAGTCCTTGTACCTGGGCTGGAATGACCCTTTCTTCTTTTCTTCTTTTTTTAATGGCACTGTCTTACCTTTGGATAAATGTAGAACCATAGGAGTGACTTCATTACTGAGCTAAAAGGATGTCTGCAGGCCTATCTCTGAGTGAAGAGTTACTTGTGCATTTTTCTACAGCTCTACCTGGGACCCTGTGGTATCTGCTCAGAGCAACCAGTGGTGGCAGTCGGGCACCACTTAGTTGTGCTGGACTCAGCCCGGCAGGGGCTGTGGTGACTGTGGTCTAGTAGTCCTTTGGAGTAATCTTCCTGTTGTGTCTTTGGTTTTCTTCCTTCTCCCTTGCTCCAGACCAGGTGGGACCAGTGGGGTGTCTTAGATGGTGGCAGCACCTTTGTCACCACCTTCGTTACACAGACTTTTGGAGAGTACGTTTTCTGTGTCTACCAACCTGGTGGACTGGCTGCTTCCAGGAAGCTGCTTCTGGTTTCTTGTCCAGTTTTGTTTTCTTTTTCATCCCTGCCTTGCCAGGCTGCTTTCTCTTATGTAGGATCTAAGTTATTTTGAAACTCCCTTGGGGTATTTCATGGGAAGGGCACCTACCAAAACACTGACCAGGAGAAGTCTCATCGGAAACCAGCCAGTGCCCTGACCAAGGGCACCAAAAGGGCGTTGATTCAAAATACGGGTTACACTAGTTCCTTTGTCATGGCATTTCATACTTTTAAGGAAGGACCATACAGTGTGGCTATGTGACAGTCGATGGCTGATGACAGTGCCATTTTCTGGGAGGGAGGACCATGGTCTCCGCAGGGGTCCTGCAGCTGTCTGCTCCGACACGGAGTAAACCATGGGCACCGGATGGAGGGGGGACCGTGGTCTCCGCAGGGGTCCTGCGGCCGTCTGCTCCAACACGGGGTAAACCACGGGCACCGGATGGAGGGGGGACCGTGGTCTCCACAGGGGTCCTGCAGCAGTCTGCTCCGACACGAGGTAAACCATGGGCGCCTGATGAAGTGACGATGGTTGGCTGCTGCCTTAAGGAGCTTTGGTGGTGCGGTGGTTAAAGTGCTTGGCTGCTAACTGCAAATCTCGTAGTTCAAACCTGTCAGCCATCCCATGGGAGAAAGATGTGGCAGTCTGCTTCCATAAAGATTTACAGTCTTGGGAACCCTACAGAGCAGTTCTACCCTGTCTTACAGGGTCACTATAAGTTGCCGTCAACACGACAGTGGGTTTTTTGGTTTGGTGACTATTTGGAAGTGTTGACTTGAGTAATAACACTAGAAAACTTCTGTGGATCGGGATGTTTTAGTTTCTTTCCTCTTTACCAAGTCTAAAGAAGTACATGTTGTCATCAGCTGCCGAGCCGCGAGTCAGCCCCTGACTCATGGTGACCCGGTGGACAACAGAAGGAAACCCTGCCCAGTCCTGCATCCTCCTGATGATCAGTTGTGGCTCTTCATTGGCTGGTTTTACCCAGATGTGGATCACCAGGCCTTTCTTCCTCATCTTAGTCAGGAAGCTCTGCTGAAACCTGTTCAGCATCATGGCAACACCCCAGTTCCCCACTACAGACAGATGGTGGCTGTGTATGAGGGGCATTGGCTGGGAATTGAACCTGGATCTACATGGAAGATGAGAAGTCTACCAGTGAACCAGTGCCTTTTAAAGACACTGATAAAGAAGCAATTTTTCTTTGAAAAGGCAGGAAGCCTCTTGAACTTGTACGGTAGGACCACACAGTATTATCACAGGATGCTGACTTAGTGGCCTGATCGTCCATACAAACCAAAGATACTGCCGTCACTTCCAACACATAGTGATCCTATAGACAGAGTAGAACTGCCTCATAGAGTTTGCAAGGAGCACCTGGTGGATTTGAACTGCCAACCTTTTGGTTAGCAGCCCTAACACATAACCACTAGTGACACATCGAAGAGTGACAGTTGTGCCAGGCCATGCAAAGGATCCAACAAAACCCTCCCACTCTGGGACTGGATAGGTCTATTTTCAGGACTACTGCCATACCTTCATAGTGCCGGTAACTCGGACCCTGTTGTAACACACCTCCAGCCACCACCCGGCTGAATCCACAGGGAACATGAATGCCTGCACAGTGTCAGACAGCAGGTCAAGGGGACGCTGAATGTGGGGCAAGATGAGGGGCCTGCCGGAGGTCCCTGACCTTCACACCGTGTGCCCGTCAGTGTGGTGGAGGTGTGAGCCCCTCACATTGTCCTGTGGAAGACTTGCCACATGCTCAGCCTTTAGAGGGACTTTGCTTAGTTAATGCACCTGGCTGCTGCCTGGCAAGTTTGAGGTTTAAGTCCACAGAGTTGCTTCAGAAGAAAGGTCTAGCAATTGATCCTATTTTTATGCAAATCATGCCCTCCTCCTGCAAGGTATTTTTATAAGCATGCAATGCTAATTTCTTTTTATAGCAACACATGGATGATTGGCAGGGCTCCTTGTGAGGCTGCCTCCAGCAGGGTGGAGGTGGGGAGTGAGAAGAGGGGAGGACAAGGCTGGCAGAAGTTTCGAATTATTTGCATAAAAATACAGAAGTCCTGAAAAGCCAGCCATTAAAGACTCTCTGGCACACAGCTGTGCTCTGGCACACATGGGGTCACCATGAGTTGGAATCCACTCAGTGGGAATATTTTTTTATTGTAAAGTAAGGGAGAGAAAGGACATCCTTTTAAAGAAAAATGCATGAAAAATGGATCAGCAGTAGAAAGGGCACTTGTTCAGGGATTGGGTCCTTCTCCACACTCGTGCTTTATTACCCCAGGGGCATTAGTGTCCCTTATACCCCCCACTCAGACCAAGTTCCTGTACTAATCCGGGGTGGTCAGCAAGGGTGACACCGTGCCATTGCTGGTAGCTCCACTGAGGGTGGCAGCACCTACAACGTCCTGCTCTGTCCAGCTCACGTAAGGACCCTGCAGACTTGCCTGTTCTTTCCAGAAGCTGAAGACAGGAGCCCTGTTGATCTGGATTGCAGGGAAGTGAAAACCTGAGTTACAGCAAACAGCCAAAGACTTGTCAGGCTGATTTTGAAGCGAAGGCGTAAGAGAAACCAGGCCTTCTGGGGCCCTGCAGTCCCTTGCCTCTGTGAGTCCTATCTGCCTCCAATAGGATTGGGCTCTGGAGGGCTGGCACGGGACCGTGCCCTCAGATCAGCTGCTGTGCTGGATACCAAGATAAACTGCGGCTTCAGTGCTGACCCGCAGGGCCTCCCAGGCCTGGGGAGTAGGGAGCTGTGCTCCGCACAGCCTGCTTGTGGAGGGAGGTGTCCAAGAACCCTTCTAGTCTGTTCTACAGGGGTCAGGGTTCACCTAATGATCCTTTGGTAAGGCTCACTCTTTTACATGCAAACATTCACAGTCTCAGGACTTCAATTCTGGAGTCCTAATGAAGAGTCCCGGTTAGATTTCCCCAAATACCTGACCAAGAAGATTACGGAAGGAGACACCTGTTTCTCCTTGGGCAGAGTGAAGACAGAATTTAATGTGGAGAGTTTTCCTCCTCCAGCTCTGTGTAAGACAGAAGGATTTGATAGGCATGGGGGCCAGTTGGGGCGGGGGGTAGGGGGACGCCATTCACCATGAAATCAGGAGTCCTTGAGGAATTCAATTCTGGGAGCAACCCCCATCTGTCAGACACTAAAACACAAGGTGCAAACCCATGGGGCAGCAGTTCGCATGCTGAGGACACCCTCTCTTTCAGTTTCTAACAAGCGTGAGCTAGGACTCAAGTAACTTCCCACCCGTAGACCCCCAGCCAGTTCACAGCCAGCCCAGCTGTAGAACGGGCCGTCGCGCCACAGGAGCCCCACAGCTGCCACGTATTTGCAAACAGCAGTGTTCAGACAGGAAAAATTACAAACCTAACAAGCCAAGACACCGGGTGCGAGATTGTGCCTTTTATCTTAAGACCAAGGAGCCCTGGTGGTGTGGTGGTTAAGTGCTTGGCTGCTACCTGACAGGTCTACATTGGAATCCACCACTTGTTCCATGGGAAGATGTGCAGCCTACTTCTGGCAGTGAACCCCAGGGAACCATATGGGCCAATTCTACCCTGTCCTACATAGTTACCAGTTAGAATTGACTACGGCAACAGGATTTTTTTTTTTTTTTTAAATCTGATAACTTCATCTCAAGCATTACTCCCCTAGGGAAAGCAATGCCCCAGGCCAGTTCCCCCTCGCCACCTACTCAGGGGACCACAGTGGGAGTTTAGTCAAGTGTGTCATCACACCCATCCTACATTCTCGACCTGCTCCCTGAGGACCTGAGACACAGCACAGACAGACACCTGCAGTTGGCACTGTAATTTTATTAGTACGAGTATACTGAAACAATAAACTTGTACTGGTATACAGACAATTTATTTAAAACAATTTTGTTCAAATTTTGAATCAAACATTGTTTTATTATAATAATGAAATAATTTCTACCTAGAAAACCTGCAAGCACCATCAAAGAAAGGGACCATAAAATTCAATAAACAGACTCGAGTGTATCCTACAAATAGACACACCACGATTAGAAAATAGAATATGAATTCTTCCATTTTTTTTTTAATATTTGTCTTAAAAAAGCTAGTGCAAGTACAATATTTTACACTGGAATTACAGAGAGTATGCACGCATATGGAAAAAAGTTCTCCTGTCACAATGAAAGCTCTTAACTATGTATGCACTTAAATTTTTTTTCGTTTCAATAAGGTGCAAAACATCCTTCCTTCCCTAGTTCTCCTGTATACTGCCATGTCAGTCTGTGAGGGCCCTCAAACTAGTCCTGCTGTCTCTTTTCCCTTGGCCTGTGGGATGCATGTGATTGAAAGGGTGGTGGATGATGACCCAATACTAAGACATCCAATGGTACAAATCTCAGTGATGGCTCTGGGGCCATAACCCCACTGGCTAGAAATAAGGACTGTATCTTAAGCCGAAGGCCACCACCAATACTGACAGGGCTATATGGAACCTTCCTTCTAGTTGACACTGTAATTTGGGTTTATGTTTGAGCAGTGCAGGCTGGGAGGAAGAAACATGGCCCGGGAACGGTCTTCCTACAACTATGGAAGACTAGGATGAATAGGTATCTGGTATTCACGACTAAAGAATTCACCCCACCCCTGGACCAGATAGACAGAAACTTAAAAAGTAGGCGGTCCATTTAAGAACCAGGGAAAAACCTATGAACCCAGCTTCCTGATTTCCTTCTGCTGTTCAGAAACAACAGCTCTAAGTGTCACCTCTGACCTGATATTTTGGAGGACAGTATGTTATCTCGGTAAGGATTTCTGTAAACAATGCTTCCAACAAAGGCCTTCAAATTGGCCACGGAAAAGGAGACAGGCTCCCTGACCATCCAGACAGCAAACAACACACAAACTAAAGGGAAAGAAAATATGGATGAAGTCTCCAATTTGTCTGCAGTGGAAGACTTGAGTTCTTTCAGATCACAAGAGAATGGAAATTCTTAGAGACTCACTGTAGAGATAGCTACCTACTGGCCAAATGCACTTGACCTTCATACAGCTGAACCATGTGTACAGAGACATGAAAACTGAAGCCCTGATCCCTCCCTCCCACCCTCCACTGTACAGGTGAACATCGGCTACCAGGACAGCTGTATTTAACAGTCAGGGAGGGGATGAGACTCTGAATTTAAAAATTGCAGGTGGCTTTGATCAACAACCCCAAGCTGCCCGGTTTCCTATGTTCCAATCTGGTTTGGGGACAGGAAGAGGACTCTGCTGAGAAGCCACTCGGCATTTACTCATAGTATTGATGAAAAACCAAAGCCGAAGTAAAACGAAGTGTGTAAATTGAAATGTGTTTTTTAGCCCCCTTAAATGAGGTACACAGGAAAGAAGGCTGACTGTTCTTTTGGCCCCCCATGATGAGTTTCTCCTGGGTAGCTAGGATTCCTTGTTACAAACACTTCCCTGTTCAGGATTAGATTCTTTGGGTTTACTGGAACAGGAAGTGCTGAGAATGTCCACATCATCTCTGAACAAAATGGGGCTGCGATGGCTTAGAAAGGTTCAACTGAGAATGGAGCTCAGAAAAGTATTTCCAGCACGGGGATGAACAGGATTCTCAAACAGCAGAATTCAGGGTTCCCCTCCTTCAAAATGGGGTTATGTGAGACACAAACTCAACAGGAAGCATAGGTACAGTCGAAGAGCCTTTTTCATAGTAATTTTTCCAGGCCATAACCATACAAATCTGATCACTCAGACATGACAGATTTCTATATACAAAAGAACAACAACAACAAAAAACATGTAACTTTCAACCTGTCTGTTTTTTTTTTACAGACAAGGTGTGAAACTCATGGTTTCAACAGATCCATATCTTTCAAACACTGAATGAATCACTTCAACATTCATTTTTCTTTTGTGCAATTTTTTTAAAAAACATTACCTGTACTCCTCAAAGTTGAGTGCTTCAAAAAATTTTTTTCTTCAGCTTCTCAAATTAGGTGTACATTAAAGAAAAAAAAATTCCCACAAGATATAGTGCTACAAGAAAAGATCCTATCAGTAAGGTAACATCTGGAGCGAGGTCATCTATGTCAAAGACGTTTCTGCTCCGGAGTAGAGGTGTGCAAATCGTTTGGCATTTCCCTAGCAACAAAAAACACAACAGTCTGTGGAAAAGAGAGGAAACCAACTCAACACAATGGCGTACGCATGTGCTTCATAAAAAAGTATATTCTCTGTATATTTATTACTTGATGTGTTCTTAACTTTTCTATTTCAGAAATTCTGGGTTAAAAACACAAACAGGGAAGCAAAGGCCTCCATGTTAAAAAGAGAGAGAGACTGTAATTCCCTTTCCTTTCGTATCAGCGCCGACGAAACCAGTTTGAGCAAGGAGAGTGGCTGTGATTTCACCTGTTACCATCATGGGCGACTGGGAAATTGGAACAGCAAAGGGCTCTGGGAGAGAACAGACTGCACTCTTCTGAGCTGCTGTGCACGAACCCGTACACAGGACAACCAGTGCCGCTCAGAAGGCCTGGCCTCCCGTCCCGAGAGCTCTCCTTCGGCCGTGTCTGCGATTGTATGGCATTAGTGTCTTCAAAAGCATCTGGGATTTTTCTCTCTATGAAAGAAATCGGCCTCCTTAGTAGTCACAGATGTTAAAAAGGGTACTGTTAATTGTTTACTTTAAAAAAAAAAAATCCACAAAAATCCACAGCTACACAATAAAAATAAATTTTGGCAACATATTTCTGAAGATCACACTATGTGCAAAGAGTGGATTTTCTGATGACTAGGAGCTACTGTTCGTCTGAACATGCAGCGTTATATTGCAATCTATGCAGTACTTAAAGGATAATCCACAAGACGCAGGAAATCCAAACGTCCCTTGAAATTGTACAACCCTACTCCAGAGCAATCAAAGTGCTGCTTCTGGACACAGCAGCGTACCACACGCGCGCCAGCCCATCCCTGAGTAAGAGGTGTGAAAGGTTCCGCAGAGTTCCTTGTAGGGGAGACAGAGGGGGGGATGCCACTTCCTGGTGGGGAAAAAAAACCCAGCACACTCACTGAACAGAAAAAACACGTGGTTACAAATGAGATCAACAACAGCAAAGGACCAAAAAAAAAAAAAAAAAATCACCTCAAACCAAACTGGTGAGTCGGAAAAAAATAAAGCACACACACACACAAAAAATGACCAACATCGAAAATTATCCTGAAAGTTAAAACAAAAATGAAGTTTGGATTTCCACTTAGGAAGATGTGAGGTAAGTGGCTATAATCTCTCTATCCTTCCCCCCATTTCCATGTGGCCCAGACAAATTGAAATCACCCTTAAGTTAACATTCTAAGGAACAGTCATAGATTTAGAAATCCCTAAAAAGAGAGGTTGTTGTTTGTTGGTTTATTATTATTATGTTTTCTTTTCGCCCTGACTAATTTTCTTGGTGACTGCGTTCCATTGTAAACGAAAAGGCCTGTTGTTGTTAGTTGAAAAAGGAAAAACAAGAAATAAACCAGAACCAAAGACAGGTATTGGTAAATATTGCAAAGTGGACGTCACACAGAGGCACCTGGCTGATCCTTGTGAGCTGAACTGCACCAAAAAATTTCTACGCCTGTCACTGTTAGGTCTCTGCTATAGACCCAGAGGTGACAATAGCTGTTTAGGAGCCTTGGGGCTGGCCACGGGCTGCAAACCCAAGGAGGCTCCCTGTCCTCTGGTATTCTTCCTATTTGCAAAGAAAGGTGACCACGAAGCAGGGGTGACTGCTGTTGGCAGGATGGCCCCCTCCACAGACGCCGTCTGGTAAGCACACAACAATGCTTGCGCAGTCAGATCACACAACGTAGATGGGCTCAGAGTCATGGCTCCAGGTCTCCAGGACACAGGCCCCGATGGGGAGCCTGCTGCTCGCAGGACCAACCATGGTGTCAGCGCAGACTCTGTCTAAACGCTGCAGAGCGCGCGTGAGAGAGCACTCTGACTCCTCTTCAACACCCTACTCCTGCCAGGGGCAGGGGAGGCTGCGGCTTTGTCCCTAGAGCTTGTTTTCTTGCTTTTTCTGCAACATGGCGACAGACCAGACAGACAGACAGACACATGTGGGGCTCTTGAGGGTGCCCCACCCCAGGACACAGCATCCGCAGGAAAGGCAGGGGGACGGCAAGAGGCTCTCCCCTTCCTGGCTCTCCTTCCAGCCTTTCTCTGGCCAGAAGAGGTTTTGGACAAGTCAGAGAAAAGCAACCAAACCAGGAAAAAGCCAAAAGGATCTGCGCTGTAACTACCAGCACACAGGTAAGACTACCTTGGCACACAAAGTATTGCACATGCTAAAAAAGCAAGAGAATGAGATGGGACAGTGTTGAGAAAGAACCAATTCTTTTGCTCACTCCTAGACCTGAAATAGAAGCACGTGCGTTATGACGTTGTCCCCACTGCTCCAAGCTGTGTGACATTTGCCCATTTTAGTGTTGGTTTCGTGGATCCAGTCCGTTCGAGACTCTGCCTCCTCGTAAGCCCAAGGGTGGTGTGTGTTTTTTTCTGAGTCCACATGAGTTGCTGTAAATAGTGGTACTAACGAGAATAAAGTCCTTACGGCAGCCCCGTAATTCCTCTTACCGTTGAAAGGTTAAAAAACAGAAAGGAAAACAAAACCTCATCATTGCAAGTGCCCTGAGCAGAAGAGATGGAAGATTAAGCAAGTTCTCTGAACAGAAACATTGGGAAAAAAACAAACACAGCACTAAATAAGCAGTGTGGCCACCAGAACGGGCCCCTCAGCTCCCTCGGCAGGCACGCTGAGAGGGTACTAAAATGCCAGAAAAGGCAAGGAACGGTTCTAGCTGTTCTAAATATATTCAAATGTTTTTGGTACACCCCAGAAGATGGTTTATAGGAATCACTCGTTCTACTACGAGTGAAATGGGAAGTAACCCAACATAGCCAAAATGTGCGTTGATGTTAGGAGTTTTTTTTAATTTGTGAAATAGAAGAGACAGTCCTACTGTCCATGGTAAAAGAAAAACCCAAACAGGTATTTGTTCAATTAGTTGCGGTCATACTGATTATAAAATTTAAAAAATTCTCCCTACTTATAAAACTTTTATTTGTAAAGCACTTTATGATGTATGCTAAACACCCCCAGGCAATATTTTAGATCTGTGGGAATGAAATAGTTAGACCACAAACTATTCTTTCTGGGTCTGTACCAAACATTACATCTTGATTTGACTTCTAATGGAGAAAGAAAAAAAGAAGACAGTCATTCTTAAAATAACAATAATAAAGTAACCTTTTTTTTTTTTTTTTTTAAACTTGCTCACATACATAAATGTCTATGGAAAACTTTCTCAGTGAATCTGAAGAAAATTCTCAGAGTTGTCCTGCTAAGACCTGGTTCTTTGTGACGGATGCGGCAGAAAGACCAAAATGAATTTTAAAAGGAACAGAACCTTATAAAACGGCCTAGAGTTTAGGCAGGTTAGAAAGGAATTGCTACATTTATTTATGCTCGTTCAGTCCCCCAGACCTTTCCCACAATGTTATTGGATAAAAACTGCAGGAATTATCACACAAACTAGAAACTCAAGATGTGCAAATTGCAAGGTTCTTTAAAAGTTCATCTTAAAAAGAAAAAACACTGGACAAAAATGAGTATTCTTTTCTCCATCCCTTTTCTCTCCATTTCTCTGCCAGCTCCACAAATGCCTTGAACTCCTTCTCAAATATCAAAGTGAAAAGTGCCCCCTGTCAGGTAGTACTTGGTGGTCATTTATTGTCACATACTAGTTCATAATTCACATTCATCCCTTTCAACCACATTGGAACTTCCAATAGCTTGCTTGAGAGAAATTCTGCAGAGCTGAAATGTAATTAACAGTGTTGAAAAAAAAGAAAGCAACTTGTTATCACGATTATTATATTTTTTTTCTTCTCAACAGTTGAAAGTGAGATACAGTACTTGTTGAATGCTAGACCAAGATGCTCGGTAATACAGTGTGAACAGCATTGTAAGAGCTTAGAGAGAGTAATACACGTTCATCTTCAGAATCTAATTCCTTAGGTCACACTGGAATCTGAAAAAAGTGGCACCCGAGTTGTCCATAGTCAGGAACTATAAACAGTACTAGAGTTAAAAGACAAAAGAGTTGCTAATTCAACACAAGGAGCTTGGGCCGCTCTCACCCAAGGGCTATTGGCATCTACCTCTTGGGAGCGAAGTCAATGCAATGACCTGATTCGTTTTCCTACACTGCACAGAGACCAGAGTGGGTGTTTACCATCTCCCCACAGCCCTGCCTGCCAGCCCCCCAACCCATGGGGAGCGGTGCCACGGGGCTCCCAGCCTGCCACGATACCCTGGCAATACCACCGTACTAGGAAAGCATAAATGAAACCCCACATCTGGCAGGTGCTCTTTAAAAAAAATATCAGTGCAGTCAGGCCCCATAGGGGGAAATATATATATCTATGATTAAAAGTTGCTTTTATTGTAAAATACGTTGGAGGGGAAAAAATGTTCTTTTAAATGGTTAGCTTTCCATTTCTCTCTGACGCCGCTGGAGGAGGGATGTTTATAAAGCTGGGTTCTGGATGTTTGTTTTGCATGGGAGAACCTCCTGCGACACCGCTCTGCGCCTGAATCCCACGCTGGGAGCAAGAGAGAATGAGAGAGAGGGAGGCAGAGAGAAAAAGACCTTCACTCGCTGCGACACCCACGCTCCCAGGCACGCATACACACATCCACGCGCTCGCTGCATCCACGCAGGACCTCCCCATCAGACCAGCAGGAGCCAGCGTCCATAGGATGCTTCCAGGCTGCTAGAAAAGGCAGGAGCTGGGATGCCACATTCCTATGCACCCAAGATGCCTGGAGCCTCCGCCGCCCCTTCGCTGGCTGGCCGGTCACCCACCCACTCACTGACAAACACTCATGGAAAAACCATATGCATCAGCCTCCTGCAAAACACCAGCTGTAACTCTAATGACAAGGTTATAACATAAACCTAAAATAAGAGGATAACATGTAAATACTGTGTTATTTACCCTACAGTACAGTAATCTGGATAAAAATGACAAGGGAGAGCCAACTTTTCCTTCCCCACGCAGCCTTTACTTGCCTACGTTAGACCGGCCTTCAATGCAAATCTTAACCTCCTGAGGAATCAGAGAAGGCTTGGGAAGAGTCAAGGGCGGCTCATCTTCCGCCTTCTCCAGTTTGCGGGTCTCCGGCGCAGACCACCTCCTCTTCCTCGTGGCCGCGGGCTTGCTGGGTTCTATTTTGCTGAGCAAGGGCGCTGCAGGCAATCCTATTTTTTCTGGAAACTTGAGTTCTCCGTTCTCGGAGAGCATCTGGGCACTTCCCTGACTGATTCCATTCTCCTGCTCGGCGTACCTGTGGCGGCCGCTTGCAAGGCCGTCGGTCTTGGCGTGCTTCAGCAGGACGCTGGCAGGATCCACAGACTGGCCCTTTTTAACAGAGCCATTCTTCAGGTTCTTGAGGGTCAGCGAGATGCAGACATCCCCAACTGAGAGTTTGGAACACGGCAAGTCAAAGAGCTGGCTGGTTCGCTCTGGACAGCAAGATGACCAGCCCTGTCCAAACACAAAAAAAGGATACTCTACCAAAACTTCAACGCTGACCTATGGAGACAGTGGGAGAAAAAGAGAAGGAGAGAGAAGGGAACAAATGAACACATTTTTATTCTCTTTTTATAATATATATGAAGGCTGAATGAAGAAAAGACAGTTTTACGAAGTGCTCCTTTTCCCACCAAGACACACCAATGGGGCTCCTCATTCCCTGCTGTACCTGTACTTACTGGATACAGTCACTGAACAGAAGCTAGGGAAGAACTGTCCAGTGTAAAAGTCCATTCAGTATTCAAAAGGCAGTTTGACCCAGTTCTATAGCTGGACTCTCCTCAAACAAGTCAATCAACCTACAAGGAAGAGGAACTCCTATACCCACCCACACACAGTGCTGGTGTCTCAGGAGCTCCAAATAGTTCCCATCTTGGGTTTTGCTAGCTTCCTGGGGAACGCTGTAATCATGGATGGCAGGGCTCAGTGTGGACCAGAGTCTGATGGGGTGTAGGCTCCACGAGGCGGGCACTTACTTATTTATCACGGTATCCCTAGTGCCTTAAAGAGTGCCTGGCACATGGCTGGAGTCAACCAACATTTGCTGGGTAAATGACTATACACTCTGGGAACTTAGGGTGGCATCACTAGTGACCCCCACCCATCTGTCTGTACTATGGTGGTACTGTGATGACAGAAGCCTCGTCACTGGTGTTTCCAAGACCGGTAGCATCACCAGTGGTGGACAGGCCTCAGTGGAGTGTCCGGGGGGCTACAGAGCCTTGCACAGTAGGAGGTTACTGGAAGGCAGACGAAAGGCATGTTACCTAGCTGGGGTAAGAAGTGAGCACGGAAGTTTCCTTGGATGGGGAAACACCTGTGCTGAGATTTTAAAACTATGTGAGTAGAGGTGTGGTTGCAGGGAAAAGTTATTCCTGGAACTGGGGGTAGTGTGAACAAAAACACAAAGATTCAGGAAAGTGCAAACTGTCAGGGGAGAGTCGTATTCCTGCCGTTGAGTTAGGATTCTGTGCACCCGAATGTTTTGAACGCTGTTTGCTGATCCCTGTCTAACACAGGACAGAGGCAGCCTGGCCTTCTCAGCGCTGCAAGCCCTCATTCCAAACCTGTCGGTCTCTTTCACAGCTCTGCAGGGTCCTGGTTTACTCCCTGCTCTTGGGCACAGCCTGTCTCCTTGCCGGCGAGAGCGCACCACCTACCCAGGGATGAGCTCTTGGTGTGTGAACCACACTGTACATGCTCCTGGGAGAAGCCAACATTTCATTTCATGGACAGAACATCTACTGTGTTCTCAAAAGAGCCCTGGTGGCACGGTGGTTAAGAGCTATGGCTGCTAAGCAAACGGCTGACCATTTGAATCTACCAGCTGTTCCTGGAAACCTTACAGGGCCATTCTATTGTGTCCCATAGGGTTGCTCTGAGTTAGAGTGTCAGTAATGGTGTCTTTTTTTTTTTTGGCATATTCATAAATAAATCTGTCTGACACTGAAGCTTCGCACATGCTACCTAGTATGTGTAAAGTCCTACAGGAGAAACATCTCCAAGGCCTTTATAACAGGTAACATGTCAGTTATTGTAAATGCTACAATACATTAAATACATTAAAGACAATGTTATGTTTCTAGGTATTTCAAAAGCCACCTGTGATTCCCTGGTCTCAAAGCTCTAAAGATGCTCCTTGGAATAAAATGTCACAGTGTGGTTCATAACCAGAACAGTCTACCTACAAATTCCTGCAAGAGAAGTGAGGGGTAGAAAGGACGTTTTAGGCACCTCCCCCAGAACAGTTGACACTAACGGACTCTACGGTAAACTGCGCAGATCTGGGAGAGATCCCGCTCTGTCAGTCAAAGGCCTGCCTTTGGTCTATGAGGACCTTCCTCCTAAATCCTGGCTTTGTCTTGTCCCAAAGGCATTCTGTCATCTTGGGAAGAGATGACACCATCAAACATCCTCAGCTAAACCTCCACACTCCCAGTCAGCACTGAAAGATTAGTCAAACAGCCTGCCTGGGAGAGGCAGCAAATGGGATACTTCCAGCTGAATGCAGTTTTGTTTCCCCTTTTATTAAAGATCTAGATGGGGGGTGTGTGTGTCTGTCTGTGTCTGTGTCTGTGTGCGTGTGTCCAGGGAACTGCATGTATGTGAATGGAAATAACTTCTCCCTTTATTTGGTGAAATTTAAACTCTTGTCCTCATCTCAAATAAGTATACCAAAGTATTCATAACATATCTATTTCTATTTTATAATTAGGTTTTATCAAAATGACATAAAAATGGTTCATGTTAATGTCAGCATTACTTTCTTAAATATTAACTGGTCATTAAAAATTAAGGAAGTAATCCTAGTGAGGACACATACTTTTAGGTCTACCTGACAAAACAGCCTGCCGATGTTAGTTAGAACTGTTTTGGACTCAGAACAGAGACAGTGTGATTTAGTGATGTAATGTTACTTTTCAGTTGGAACAATCAGTCTTAAATGAATTTGGGAACCACGTGGGTCTTCCCCAACTGAGATATTGATCCCGAAATACTATTGATCAATATGATATATTGATCAATATGTTCATTATGACATCTTTCAGGTCTTGGGATTCCAATATAACTTAGTAAGTATACAGTGAGTGCTTCCTATGTATTAAGGGCCATGGAAGAAGAGCTATTGGTTAAGAGATAGTTCTCATCTTCAGTGAAGAGACAAGACTTCCATGCAAAACACCGGACATTGAAACTGAGTATTAGGATACTGGCTACCATGCAATTTGAAGCTTTCCACTCCACCTGGATGTGTAACAGGCAACTCAAACCCAGTGTGCCCACAACAGGCCTCTGACATGCGCCTACCTGATTGTGCATCCTCTGTCCTGGGCTCCATCTCAATAAATGACATCCCTATTCTTATAGGTACTCACATAAAAGGCCTGGGAATCACACTTTACTCCCCTCTTTCTCTTATACCATATACATCCAATTGTACATAAATCCAACTGGTTCTCTTTTCAAGATACATCTGGAATCAGACCATTTCTCACCATTTCCCCACTGCCACTGTCCTGCCCTAAACAGCATCTCATTTAAAGAAAAAGCCACATTTACAAGTTCCACGTGGTCTTCAACCTGCCCTCCCCCCATTTCATTTGACCCTAGTGACACGGGTCTCCCAGCTACTTCTTTGGCTCAGGGACACTTCAGCCTCAGAATCTGTGTATTGGCTATCCAGTTTATTTGGAATCCTTTTTGCCCTGTGCCATGGATTGAATTGGGTCTCCCCAAAATACATGCCACTTGGCTAGGCCATGATTCCCGCTTTCGTGTGACTGTTCACCATTTTGTCAACTGATGTGATTTTCTTGGGTGTTGTAAACTGTATCTCTGCAATGGTGATGAGGTGCGAGGAGACGCAGGACTCAATCTGTAAGATTAGGTTGTACTTCAAGGCAATCTCAATTGAGATACAAAGGAGAGACTCCAGCAGAAGGATATGGGGCTGTGATACCACCAAGAAACAGTAAGAGCTAGGAGAACAGTGTATCCTTTGAACCTGGAGTCCCTGCACTAAGCTCCTAAACCAAGGGAGGACTGAGGACAATAATCTCTTCCCCCAGACCCAGCAGAGAAAGAAAGCCTTCCCTTCAAGCTGGCACCCTCAACTTGGACTAGCCTACTACCATGTGAGAGAACAGGTCTCTCCCTGTTAAGGCCATTCACTTGTGGCACTTCTCTCACGGCAGCTCTAGGTGACTGAGATACCTGGGTACTGTCTGCTCCTCTTTTCCTCAGTGAGATCATCCTTGCATACACTATTTAAAACAATGCCCCTCCACCCCTAGTTTCCATATTCTCTTGATATTGCTTTATTTTTTCCACAGCATTTATTATTATTTGATTTTTTAAGAACTTAACTGGATATTTGTTTTTGTTTCATCTTTTTCATCAGCCACCACCAAGATAATGTGCTCCATGAGGGCTAGGACACTGACTGTTTTGTTCGTTGATCTGCCCTCAGACTCTAGAATACTCCTTCACATGTACTAAGTGTGTAGCAAAAATCCAAGCACTGAATATAAATAGTGCCATGTTTGCCTTGCATGAAGCTTCTGGGTTTTGTGGACATATTAACAGCTAACCAATAGGTTGGTGGTTTGAGTTAACCCAGAGGTGCCTTTGATCTACCTCTGAGGTGTCAGCCACTGAAAACTCTACGGAGCACAGTTCGTAGCTGACACACACACACAGGTCTCCAGCAGCGGAAGCCCACTCCAAGGCAAGCGGACTAGTATTGCCTTGCCCTGTGTAACAACACTGCAATGACAAAACCTGCCACCAGAGGTCAGGGGTTCGACAACAGAGAGGCTCTTGCCTCCTTCCACAGACCTTGACTAAGTGGGGTTTTTGTTGCTCCCCAAAGACGGTGAGGGGCTTTCCCCAGGCCTGCCTCACCTGAAGAGGCAGCTTTCCGGGCTGAGTGGCAGTTCCCCAACTCAGTGTCCCCCTGTCACAGCTGAGTGCACCAGGACTTCACTGAATCACTCCTCAGTTCTTTTCTCTTCGCTTTCGAGGTTCCCTTTTGCTCTTTCAGCTCTGCTCATCATCCATTCATTTTGCAACCTTTTCAGAGTCCAAAACAATCACCAGGATGGACTCTAACAAAACCCCAGTGACAATAAATTCAGGCGGACAGTACATTATAAAACCGGAGCGTGTTACATAACTCCCAGCAGCTCTCCACAGCCCATGTTTCCATCCTATAAATACACCCTTCGGGGAACTCTTGAAGCACCACGCAGGATGAAATGCAGGCACAGACAGCCCCTGCCCTTCTGCAGGTCTGAGGCTCTTGTCTCTCATCTTGATGTCTTGTAGCTGGTCTTCTGTTTCAAGAGGGCACCATCTCTCTTCTTCCTATATTCTTTCCCACTGTCCTGGGCTGTAGACACAGCTGCCTGCTCTGGTTGTGAGAACACCTACCGGCTCCTTCCCTCTCCTTGACCCCCTAAACCTATACTTTCAAATCTGTCACCTGCAATTTCTTCCATTAAGGATGGAGGAACTAAGACAGAGAGGAAACACAGCCTCCTTTTTAGTTAATAATTGTTCCAGGTCACCTTAACTAGCCCCGATGGCACAATGGTAAATTCTTGGCTGCTAACCAAAAGGTTGGCGGTTCTCACCCACACAAGGGCTTCTTGTGAAGAAAGACCTGGTGGTCATCTTCCACAAAGATTACACTCGAGTAAACCCTATGGGGGCCCTGGTGGCACAGTGATGATGAGTTTGGCCACTAATCAAAAGGTTAGCAGTCTGAACACAGCAGCTGCTCCTTGGAAACCCTATGAGTTTTTTAATCTGTGCTATAGGGTTGTTACGACAGTGAGTCAGGATCGACTCAGTGACAATGAGTTTAGTTTGTTTTCCCTTTTTGCTACTCTGTCACATGGCACTGCCATGAGTTGGAACCAACTTGATGGCATACAACAACATGACACCTTCCTTGTCTAGCAAATGACTAACTTTTAAGATCATATTTAGCTCTGTTGTAGGCAAGCTCAATAAAATGCCTTGAGCTACTTAGTCAATAGCTACTGTATCTAAACAATGTATGCATATAAATACCGTATGCATACATGCACACATTTAGGCTGTCTGATAGGATATTTCAGTCTTAGATTGGTGCTATGTCTATATACACACATATGTACATATCACCCAAAACAAGATGTAAAGAAAAACAAAACGTCTGCTGTTCAAATATGTCTCTTTTTTTCCTTCACAAGACGGCCTTGTTTTCACAAATGTGAAGGGCATCTGTTTTACAAAACATTTCTTCTCATCAGTATCCCAAGCATACAAATCCTGCCCGTGGCTGAGAGCAATGAAATCACTCGGGAGCTGGCCTCTACTGGCTATGTCTTGCTTTATTAAATTCGGAATTCCTAACTTGGTCTGCAAGTAAAGTTCTAGATCCTCTTTTTTACTACTCTGCTCTCCTGGAAGGCCAGTGGGCATCAAGAGAATCAGACTCTCCAGTAGCTGTGATTAAGACGATAAGCAAGAAACCCATTTACTTCCATGTTCTAGAATCATTACTAAAACAGTCAAAACTCTTCAGTCAAGTGTAAGAATATCTGTGAGTGTTCTATTTAAAACATTTATTCATCTTAATGCTAAGCCTGACTCAGTCTTCGATGGAAGCATCTTCAATTGTTGCATGAACTCACACCCTTATGCAGTGACACCTCCAGATACATACATTCCAACAGAAAAGCTGTGTACTCTTGTCGGCTCTTGGCTCGGAGCCGCCACTGTGGGAAGGACGCGTTGGAAGCTCAGGACTGGCTGGAGACAGGACTCAGCAGGCCAGGAGGGAACTGCTGGTCAGCACCTCAGGTGGTTCTGGCACGGCAGCTCTCCGGTGCTCAGGGAAGGCCTTCCACCCCACTTGGCTGCATCCCTTGGGTCGTAAAATAAGTGCCTTAAGAAACAGCAACCTTTCCTTCAGCGATGAAAAGAAATGACCTACCAAGCCACAAGAATACAAGCAAGAAGGTACAATGCGTATTGCTAAGTCAGTGAAGCCAGTCTGAAAACGGTGCCCACTGGATAAACCCAACTCTAAGTGTGACATTCTAGAAAACACAAAACTACAGAGACAGCAAAAGAACAGTGGTTGCCAGGGAATCAGAGAGGGCAGAGGATGGATGGGTGGAGCCCAAGGCCTTCTCATGGCAACAAATCTATGCTGTATGATGCTGAATGGTGGCCACAGGACAAGATGCACTTGTCAAAACCCACAGAACTGGGCAACACAAAGAAGGACCCACTGCAAACAATGGACTTGAGTTAATCACAAGGTACCAGCACTGGTTCATCTGTGATCACAACGCATCACACAACGCAAGCTCTCAACAACAGATGACGAGTGTACAGGGGAGAGGGCTGTCAGGGGACCTTGTGTTTTCTGAGACATTGTTCTATAAATCTAAAACGCCTCTAGCTGAATGGACATGGGAAATACAGGGTAAAGAGGAGGAGTCTGCTGTCACATTGTAGGGAGAGCCACTAGAGTCACAGAACCATGTGCAAGTTTTTGTATGAAAAACTTGCTTAAACCACAATCTTTCACTTACAGAACAATAAAAAAATAATTTAAGAAAACAGTTCTAACAAAATCAAGTGAACTCATTCTAAAAAAGAAAGCAATAAATGAGAATCGGCTTCAATAATACACGGCAGATCACTAGTTGATAAGTTGGAGTGCTTACATAAAGATTCAAGGAGAGCATTTTTCTTCTTTATGGGGGTGGATAATGAACTTGGCCTGTGACTGAGTCTCCAATGGTGGCTTCAGAACTGACAGCAGGAGGATCACCACCAACGTGGCTGCAGGCCCCAGTACCAGGCTCTGCCTGCAGGGTAGTCAGTAATCGCCTGTGCTTCTGTACCCCAGATTCCCTTCACCCCAGTCGGAAAGCTAACTATCGGCACATACCTTTGCCTTGGCTGCTGAGGAACTCGCCAGGCTTCTGTGCTGCTGGCATGAAGGCCGGTGTTATTTTTAGGCACTTGGTAATCCACTAAACATATAATGCTGCCACTCACAGTACACAGCAGTCAAATTAAAAAATAGCAGAATGAAAGAAAAGTCACCGGTAGATGCGCAGGGCATGCATCATTACAGCATGCTGTGAGAGCACACATGGGCGCCTACACACACGCACACACACCCCAGGACAGCCAGGAGAAGATAAGGGCCTTGAATATTAAGCAGTCACCAAGTAAGTGGGGGAAGCAGTCACCTCTGGAGGATCTGGGAAGTGAAAGCCAGCCAGGGCTTGGCATTTAGGAAAGAAGCACCATATACATGAAATGCACAGCAACCCTGTAGAGGGCATCTTGTGTACTGCTCCGAAGGGCTGGACCTGGGGAGCATGAGACAGAGGCGACAAGGAGGCTGCTCCCAAGAAAGAACATCCTTTGCCAGATGGAAGCCACACGCTCCCCAGGGGCCCATTCTCTCCCAGTGGGTGCACTGCTGACATCCTCCCTGCAGAAGTGCACAAGCTGGTGTCTGCCTCAACCTTCCCACTGGGGGAGGGATGGGCCAGCAATCCAGGCCTCCCGCCCAGCTCAGGCACTGAAAAATACACGCAGTCCATGCTTGCACAGGCCAGGAGGAAGTCCTTTAGCCTTCCTACAGGAGGAGCTCATGCGTGCTCCTTGGCCACCCATGGGAGTAACCCAGATGGATAAACTGAACTCGCTGGAAGGAGACAGCCTTCTTTACAGGCTATTACAGGCTGCCTGGGTGGTAGAGTCCCTGGGTGGTACAAACAACTAGCACCCTCAGCTGCCAACTACAACACGGGAGGCTCCAATCTACTCAGAGGCACCTTGGGACAAAGGCCTGCAGATTCCTTCTGGAAGATCACAGCCACGGAAAGCTAGGGTGTACAGCTCCGCTCTGACACATGTAAATCAACTTGACCTTAACTGGCTTCCTCCTTCTACCAGCTCTCTTTGGAGCATAAGACTATTTTTCTATTTTTCTAAAATGAAATTTTCTCTCTCCAGGGCCACAGTTTCCTAAATTGAACAAGGCAGGCACGCTAACATTGCTGAGGACCTACTATGTGCTGGAGAATGTGCTGGTATCCTCTGAGCACATTACCTTTAACTCTTACAACAGACTTGTCAGAAAGGCAGCATTGTTAGTCCCACCACACCAGCAAGGGGCAGGAGGTCAGAAGCGGGAAACCACCTGCACGAGCTCACAGAGCTGCTGTTCGGTGGAGCAGCACTACAGACTCAGATTGTTCTGGCTCCAGATCCTGCATTTTCCTTGCAGCCAAGCTGCTTTCCACCCAAGGACACCAGGGTGATGTCAGACCCTCTGATTCCCATGCACTGGCTCCCAAACCAACCCTGTTACAGCAGGCTCCCATCTGTGACTTTCCAAGGACGCACGACCTCCCACCTGGCAAACATGATTAGCTGCCATCGATTCCATTCTATGTCAAAGTAGTACTGTGCTCGGATGGCTCCGCATGGCTCCAAAGCCCATCACCACCCGGGCCTTTCTCCCGAGGTGCCTCGGGGTGGTCTCTAACCCCCACCCAGCCTTTTGGCTAGCAATCAAGTGTGTTAACTGTGTGTACTGCCCTGAGATTCCCGGCAAACTGTAAGTAGGTTGTAGAGAATGAGTGGGCATCCCAAGAGAAGCAACTGCTGTTTGTAGGGGCTCCCAACCAGGGTCCCTGAGGCTGACAGGACAGCAGGACTCCCTTCCATGAGGCACAGAAGTTGCTGGGTACTACTCCAAAGAGGAAGGGGCAGCCGAGCCCCAGAGGGCCACAAGCAGAGCACACACAGTGATGGCAGACAGTATCGCGTCCTCCCCTCAGCTCCCCCACAGCGCGGGGAGGTAGGGCAGGACACAAGGACGCCTCTGTGAGCAGGCAGACCATGTGCTGAGTGTGGGAAACCAGAGGAGCAGCAGCCACTGTGTCCAAATGACTCTGCTGCACTGCAATATCTGGGTAATTACGGATTCGGTTCTGTAAACACAGTCATCAACATTCAAGACAAAGAAATCCTCAGTTGTACACAGGCTTTAGTTCTTACAGATCTGCGTGCTGAGGAACATGAGATCAGGGAAGATGTGCCCTCTTGGTTTTTGTCTATCAGATGCTAGGAAGGTTTCAGGAATGTTCTGGAAGGCAAGAAAGAGGAGGACTAAACATCTGAGGAGATCCAGAATATTATCTCACAAAGAGTAATTTGACTGCTTTATAGGCAAGAAGAACTGAAATTGAAAGAGGTGAAAGAGCTTGCCTTCCAGGTGGTTGGCGATAGCCAGCCCTGAGCCCGTCTCCTGTCAGGGGCCTGGCTTGTCCCATTTGTGCCACACTGCCCAGCTCAGAATGAAGACAGGAGCCCTTAGGAAGTCATTATCCTCTTGAACAAAACAAAACAAGCCACTTTCCATCAAGTGGGACTCCTAACAGCCCTTTAGGATAGAGAAGAACTGTCCATGGGGTTTCCAAGGGGTCTCTGCTGGATTCAAACTGCCGACCTTTTGGTCAGCAGCTGAGCTCTTAACCACTGAGCCACCAGGGCTCCTCCCAGGTAAGATTTATGCCCGAGGTCATCAAGTCATCTGCTGCGTAGAAAGCATCCCTCCTCCCCGAATCAGATTTGTGATTTTGCTAATGAACAATTTTCACCTTTCTCGAATTCCTCATGGGTGGAAGTGTTAGCGCTTTCTAACCAGCTGAGCAGACACAGACTGATTATTTCAGGTCAGGAGAGACTGAGCATAAGGGGCGTGCTCGGCTCCTGGAACTCCAATTAAATACAGATATTAGTTTTCCTCCCTTCTTTCCACTCCCTCTCTGCCCCTTTACCTATTCTGAGCCTGTCACTTGTGGCAAACACAGCTGGTGGAGTATTTCGGTTGTGATGACGTCAGCCGATTTCTGATAGGCTGCGCGGAACCCTGTACTTTTCTTTCCACGCTTAAGATCCACGCTGCCCTTGGAGCAGACCATGGCCTGCTCTCCCACCTGTCTGCGCGCCAGCCCTTTCCAGAACAGAGTCCCCAGCCCAGGCTTCCCTGACCGGCCTGTGAACAAGCCTGACAAATAGTCTACCTTCTAATCTGCACCTCGGCTGATGGTGAAGAGACGAGGGCTCAGACTACAGGAAAGGCCCTGCCTGTGGAAGCCAATTTCTCCATCATTTAATCGATCATTTCCAACACCCAGGCAGGGAAAGACAGGCAGATGCTTCTTCTCTCTCAGCTGGCACGTCGATGTGAAACCTGAAGGGGGTGTGTACAGCCCTCGTAGGCTGAAGTGCAGTCACTAGGGACAGTATTTCTCTTGACTGGCAGTTTCAAAGAGATACTGGAAGGAAGCAGTCACGTTTCAAACTAAATCTGCCTTCCGTGCCTACCTCTGTTGACAAGCCCCCCAAAAAACCCAAACCCACTTCTGTTGAGTCAATTTTCACTCATAGTAACCCTACAGGACAGAGTAGAACTGCCCCACAAAGTTTCCAAGGAGTGTAGAAGGGAGGTCAGCACAGCTGGACTGCACCAAAAGCTAAGAGGTTTTCTACATATAACTCAACACTTCGAAGAACAGAGTAGCAGGGCCAGGGGTATGGGGACCATGGTTTCAGAGGATATCAAGGTCAAGTGACACAACAAAGCTTTTTGTTTTTTGTTTTTAAAGAAAACAACATTCTGCACCTCACTTTGGTGGGTGACATCTGGGATCTTAAAAGCTAGCAAGTGGTCATCTAATTAACATCAACTGGTCCCAATCCACCTGGATCAGAGGTTAATGAAAGATACCAAAGACATAAGGAAAAGATGAGCCCATGGCCACATCATCCAGAGACTACATCAGCAAGAGACCAGAAGAACTAGACAGAGCCCAGCCCCCACCAATGACTGCTCTGACAGGGAATACAGCATAGAGTCCCTGACTGAACAGCAGAAAAATGGGTGTGCAGAACTAGAACTCTATTAAAAAGACCGCTCGTGATAGTGGTGGCTTTGAACTGCCAACCTTCTGATTAGCAGCCACAGCCCTTCATCACTATACCACCACGGTTTCCAGATTGCTGGAAATCCAAGTATCAGGAAAACTAGTACAGAATGCTCACCCCGAGGACTGTGCTCCCTTAAGGAACTATCAATCTGGGACTACCTTTTCAACAGTGACCTGAAAGCTTAGCTAGGGGGGCAGTGAATCTATGCTGACAGGGTGGAGTAACTCAGGGGGGCAAGAAGGGTCACATAACAAGAAGAATGGCACCAGTGCCACTTGGCACATGGAGGAATCGCTGCACTGGTGTGTTCTGCTGTGTAGATTTTCAGTAACAACAACAAAATAAATGATTTTCTTTTTTTAAAGTACCAGAGGGAATGAAAAGCATTCACTTTTCATTCTTGCTAATTTTCCATCCGTCACCTGGAGTCCGTTTTGAGTCCAAGACCACTCATTTTCCTTCCACTGCTGGTGGCAGTTACTGTGGAGCTGGTTTCAACTCGTGGCAACCTCATGTTCAACAGAAGAAAACACGGCCCGGTCCTGCGGCACGTCCTTCGGGATGTCTGAATCTCCTTCTATATGCCCTGGGTCAGTCTGTCTCAGGGAGGGTCTCCCTCACTCACCAAGCATGTCCCTCCCCGAATCCACAGACAGGTGGCGGTGGGCAGCAACTACCTACCGGTGGTGAGCTCTCAACAATTCAGCCACTTAAGGAGTCATAACGAAACTACTGGTCTGGGCTCTTCTTTTTGTACTGCATCAGAACTTGGAGAAACTCTTCTTGGTCCTGACCAAAGTCAGTCAGCCAGAAGCACAAAAAAGAAAAGCATCCAGGAAGGACAGCACCTGGCGACAGGCGGCAGCGCGCGGCGGCTGGGCGAGACCTGCCTCTGCTCATTCACCAACGGTTCTGGGAAACACTGGGGTGACCGGCCTTAACCCTTAACCTTAACCCTTAACCCTTAACCCTCCCCCTGCCCCATGTGCTTCATGTTTTCAAAAACAGACTGCAATTCAAACCATTGACTAGCCTGTCTTTTTGCCCGTGTTATTTTCTTTGAATGCCCCGAATATCAGCCATAGCCACTTTTTCAACCCCAGTCCAAAAGAGGCTTTGTTGCTGCGTCAGTGTTTCAAGCCCTCCAGGGAAGAGTCCCAGACACACTGGGCTTTACAGCCAGGCAGAGTTCTGCTCTGGGACCAAGTCTGCACCAACCTAAGCAACCTGGGCCACGACAAGCTGCTGGTGGCGGGCACCCACACGTTGATTCCAACACACTGGGACTCCGCTGAACGGAGGAGGACTGCCCTGTACGGCTTTCTTGGAACAGACGCCCGGCTCTTTCTCTTGTACAGCCACCAAGTGCGTCTGAGCTACCAACCTCTTGATTGGCAGCTGAGCGCTTAACTGTTGAGTCACCAGGCTCTTTTCACGGACATGGACAATGGATTAAACACATTCAGTGATGTGAGGGACTGGAAAAGGCGTCCTGAAGAAGCCCACAGGGAGAGAGACGGTTGACTGTACTTCTGGGGCCCCGGCTAACGACGTACTTAGCTGATGGTGAAAATGCTGGAGGTGGGGGTCTACCCAGAGGGGCCTTGGAAGGAAGCCCTGATGACCTGCTGAAAAAGCAGTCACTGAAAGCCCTGTGTAGTGTGATTTGATTCGGGCACACATAGGGTTACTGTGAGTTGGAGTCCACTCAACAACTGGATAATCCTGCTTTCCGTTGTCAGTGTGACTGGGCTAAGCCACTACCTGACCCTTGGAGCTTCTGCTTAACACAAACCCAGGAGGTCAGTGCAAGGACCCTAGCCTCTCAGATGTGGGCGTGGTACACGGTGACTCTGAGCATCAAATGCCTCAGTGGGCCAGCAGAGCGGTACGGGGCCAGCACCTCTAGGTGCAGAGAATCCATTACGAACACCAGATGCCTTGGGCTACTGAGCTGAACTCGCATGCGGGGTGCAGCTAGTAAAGGCTTTGGCTAACACCTAGGCATAAATGACAACCCTCAGTCCGTCACACTGAGGCCCTGGGCAGCGCAACGGCTAGTCCCTCAGCTGCTAACGGGGAGGCTGAGGGGTCACGCCCACCCGGGGCATCCTGACCTGCTTCTGAAAAGTCAGTCATGGAAAGCTCTGCAGGGTGCCACTGTCATGGATTGAATTGAGTCTCCCCTCGCCTTTACAACAAGATGTGCATAGCCATTTGGCTAGGTCATGATTCCTGGTATTGTGTCACGTCTCTGTGTTGTAAATCCTGTCTCCATGAAGTTAACGAGGGAGCACGGGCAGTGGTTGTGTTGTGAGGCAGGACTCTGTGTAAGACCGTACTGTGCCTTGAGGCAATCTCTTGGGACACAAAGGAAAGGGAAGCAAGCAAAGATTTGGGGACCTCACACCACCAGGAACAGAGTGCATCTTTGGACTCAGGGTCCTTGCACCTCAGAAGCTCCCAGTCCAGGGGAAGACTGATGACAAGGACCTTCCTCAGAGCCAACAGGGAAAGCCATCCCCTGGTGGAGATGGTGCCCTGAATTTGGACTTTTAGCCTAGTTTTCAGTGACAAAATAAATTTATCTTGTTAGAACCATCCACCTGTGCTATTTCTGTTACAGCAGCGCTACATGACTAAGACATCCACTTGTAGTATTTCTGTCACAGCAGTGCTACTGGTCTAAGACAGCAGTTCTGCTGTCGACATGCGTGGGTTTGCCAAGACGTGGGGTCAGATCGCTGGCAAGTGGTGAGTCCACTTCAAAGCATGTAACAGTCTCACTGACAGAAGCAGTTCGTCTTCCATCGAGAAACAAATCAGGGCTGGTAGGGTGCCCCCCCGACCCGCGGGCCCTAAGCGAATGTTACCTGGGCTCGGTGCTCCCCGACAGCGAACTGTATCACAGCGACCCCTGGGCTGTGGCCGTCCTCAATCCTCTCCACTGTGCTGGAGTCGATCTTCAGGTCATTGCTTATCTCGGCGCTCTGGATGAAGTCTTCCGTCTTCAGGTCTTCCACCTTCTTCAGCTCCCCGCTGGCCAGCTGAATGATGGAGCCTTTCATGAAGTAGGGAGGCAAGGTGGGGGGCACCGCCGACGGGGAGGCCACGGACTGCACCACAGGCAGGTGCGTCTGGGCCTGCACCACGGCCGGATAGGCAGCCGGCGCGGCCAGGGCCTCCGGGCTGAAGTTCTCGCTCTTCGGAATGGCGGCCGTGACGAAAGTGTGAGGCACTGCAGCGAACTGGGGCGAAGACGTGGCCACGGCAGAGGCAGCCCCTGATGCCTCCATGTCTGCACTGCCGACGGGGATCAGCAGGGGCTGGGTGCCGGGGATCACCAGGTGCTGGGGCAGGCTGCCGGCATAGGTGATTGCTTGCTGCTGGCTGCTCAGGTAGCCGATGACAGGAGCCTGGGTCCCTGCATAGAAGGCCGCAGCAGGCAGCCCGACAGGCAGCGGCTCGGAGGCGCTGTGCGGCGTCTGGATGACCGAGTGGGGAGACAGGGTGGCAACAGCGGCCTTCACACCCTCGGGACCCAGTGCTTGCTGTGGAGACAGCGCATAGGACCTGTGGCTGGCCTTTCCTAAGTGCAAGCTGCTCTTGTCATTGAGGGTGGAGGGGGACGCCTCCCTGTGGGTGACCTGCTGCACCTCCAGGTCTGTGGCCGGCGTGTTGCTGTTGGGCAGGACCATCACAGAGGCCCGGACCCCAGGGACATCTCGAGTACTGTAGTCAGCAGGGCTTGGGTGGACCACCATGTGCCTGGACTCGTAGGGGTGGGCTGCCGCCTTCCCGCCCGACTTCACCAGGCCCAGGTCCGCTGGTGGGGGGACCCCGTATCTCCGGCTCTTCTCCATCTCACCATTGAGGATCTCCTTAGCCTGCAAGGCCTGCTGTAGCCGGGTGCTCTCGGCCTTCTTGGTGGGCTCGCGGGGAACGAAGTGGCTGCCAGAGTCTGTGTACTGCACGACCACCTGGGAGGAGGGCCCCAGGGTTAGCGTGTGTGGGATCATCGTCTGATGGGGGTGCAGGTGGACGGGGAGGGCTGGTGGAGAGGCTGTGTGCCCCGAGTTCTGCGGGGAGCTGGAAATGTGGACGTACTGGTTCTGCGGGGTGGGTGGAGGGGACCCCGCGCTCAGGAGCCCAGGAGTCCTGCTTAAGTGCTGCGGCGGCGGCGGCGGTGGCGGCTGCGGCTGCTCAGCCTTGTGTCCCGAGGCCTGGCTCAGACCGCCCATGTTGGCCAGCAGTGTGGAATAGGCCTCCAGCTGGGAACGCTGGGACGGAGTGGTGGCCATGGCGGCTGAGGCCACCACACTGGTGGCGGGATTGGCCGTTGGGGAGATCAGCTGGGAGGGAATGAAGCCGGCATAGGGCCCGCTGTACTGGGAGGACCCAATGAACTGGAAGGTGTGTGGCAGGTGAGCATACTGCATGGGGGACACTGGAGTCCCGGATGGTGGGGGTGGGTACACCGTGGGGAGCGTGGTGGTTGCTGGGGCTGAGCGGGGGGCACTGGGTGGGGAGTAGTCCAGCCCCGTGGACAACGATTTGTGTAAACCTATTCCCTGCTGTAAACTCAGCTCCACTGAAGTCCCCGCAGGCCCGTGCCTGCTGCCTCCATGGCCTTGGCCCCCCGGATGGCTGGGGAGCCATGCCAAGCCTTCTGCCCGGTGGCTGTCACTGGGCAGCGCCGGGGCCTTCTCCTCGGAGGGCCGGCTGGTGGCAGGAATCTCACGTTTCTTGGGAGGCAGGCATTCATTGCTCCGCTCTTGGTTGGATTTCATTTTTCGCCTTCCCCCCTCCACGGTGACTGTCTCACTGGCTGGCTGGCTCTGGTTTTAGTCTGATAAATGGAAAGTCACATTTGATTTCTGTAGGGGATCCAGGCTCTTCATGAGGAATCATCTCCCCGTGGGTACACCTCGCCAACTGCAGTTCCCGATTCTGGGAAAAGAGGAGGGCCGTGACAGGGGACAAAGGGAGGAAGAAGGGAGGAGGGAGAGGAAATCAAAACGTCAGCACCAGAAAAATATCTGATGAAATGGCAATTTTTGGAGTACACTGGGTTAAATATTAAAATAAAAAAAAAATGCTTAACAATTTTAAGAGTAGGTCTCTGTATGATGTGATCCCCCAAACCCTACAGTACCCCTAGCAGGAAGACAGAATGCGGACCATGTTGGCAGCACCTAACTGCTAAGGCACTGGACAAGTCAAGACATTAAGCCTGTGATTTATTCTGGAGTTAACAACTCCTCTAAGACAGGCTTCCCAGTAACCTCTTCTCTCCCCACTCCCTTTCTTTTATTCTTAGGGAAGAGACAGTACACTTTCAAACTCTGTTTTCCAAAATGCTGGTCCTATGCCTCTTCTCTTCTTTCTGAAATGCTGGTCCCATGCCTCTCTCTTCTTTATCTTGTGGGAAATCAAACAAGACCCCCAGGGAAGATGCTGTAAGTCACTGAGCATCCCTCAGGCTCGTAGAGCCAGAACTGTGCAGGAGTTGGCTAGGAGGCAGAAGGCCTGAGCGGTCAGCACACACGATCTGTGATTTCCTAGCTACTTGCGGATTGCATGAGATTCTGGGTCTATACAAGTCAGCAATGATTCTCTCTTTCCTAACACACACATGTACATACCACATATACAACACATACATACACAAACCATATGATGTTAATTTAGCCGACCAAAACCAAACCCAACCCACTGCTGTTGACTCAATTCTGACTCATAGTGACCCCATATGACATAGCAGAACTGCCCCATGGAGTCTCCAAGGAGTGCCTGGTGGATCTGAACCACCAGCTTCTCAGTCACCAGCAGCAGCACTTAGCCACTATGCCCCCAAGATTTCCGATTTAGCAGGGGCAGTCACAAATATTGCTGCACTACAAGATTCAAAAGAATTCTTCAGTACAGCCGTGCATGGGAACAGAAAGCTAAATTTAAAAAAAACAAAACTCTGAGTTGATGAAAAAATGAATATGGTTACAGTTAAAAAAACAAACATAGTAAGAGTGATGCACTGGAAGTTTCTGGAATGAAGGTTCACAGTTCCTTCATCCCTGCCTCTCCATTTCCAAGTTCCCATTGAACGTTCTCATCACATGACCCCCATCTTTTCTCCTTCGGAAGGGCTAACTCAGCGTTCATTAACCCAGGAGAGGAAGCCTCCCTCAGACAAACCAGACCACGGTGTTGACAGGGGGCCAGGCAGGGCGTGGCCCGGGATCCAGTTCTAACAGACATACATGTCAGTCTTTGGTAACCACTGAATCCCGCATGAAACTACTGTGTGAACAAGCTGACGGCCACCTGCCGAGAGGCAGTGTCACCTTACTGACAAGCTGCAGACCTGAGTGCATGCTTACTTGCAGCACGTGTGAGGGAGCCACTGAAGGTGCTCTGACCCGGAGGAGCCGCGGGATCGGATTCTCAGGCGCTGACATTCCAGCTCCTCCATAAAGGAGAACTCAACCTCTGTCTACATGGAAGCAGCTGACACACCCCGACTGGAACTCAGCCCCTTCTGTTCTTCTGTCCTGGTGCCAGCACTACCTTATTCCACATCTTGTGCACCCCGTACGTCCCCCTGCCCTAATCAGAAACTTTAGTTTTGGGGCCAGTGATTCAGTGACACTTGCTGGTTTTGATTCAACATAATGAATGGCCACTCAGTGCCTGGTGATGCAACAGCAAATGCCCCACAACAAGGACCTCCTCTGTGTTCCCCATCTTTAAACATTCTGATCAGATACAGATAAAGAGGACAGTTTAGAATTTTGATGTCTCGTCACCAAGGGACATTGCAGACAGGACAGTATTTCTCACGTGACAAGACAGGTATTTTAAAGAGTGGAATGGGACAGAAAAATAAAGTCAAAACACCTAAAATACTAATACTGGAGAAAGGAACTTTCTCTGTCCATAGAGAAATGTCAGTGATTTCATTCTGCACCCAGGACTTTTCTAAACCCCCAATAACTATGTTCACTATAGCTTTCTTGATGCACGGGTGGCTTGGTGGCAGAATTCTCACCTCCTGTGCTGAAGACCCACATGTGACTCGGCCACATGCACAGCCCCCACCTGTCTGTCAGTGGAGGCTGGGGGGTGCTATCTGGGATGCTGAATAGGCTTTGGGGGGGCTGCTAGACTCAGACTAGGAAGAAAGGCCTGTGATCTACTTCCCCCCCAAAAATCGATGAAAAACCCCACACTTCACAACGGGCCAATCTGTGGCCAAGTCCTGGGTGCGGCTCAGGGCTGGACAGTGTTGTGTACAGGGTCTCCATGGGTCAGGGCCTCTAACAGCAGTCTGGAGTCTCCTATATAGACCATAGCACCCACATGTGCAAATTAATCACAACAATGGCATACCACTTTCAAAACAAGTACTCAGTCAAATTATACAACAAACCCACTAAAAAAAAAAAAAAGGTATCCCTTTTGGCTGCCTGAAGAGGACTCATAGTAATTTCTTTATTTTTAGATTTCAAGAGCAACTCTTAGGAAAGGCAACTCCAGGTCCCCTTCCCTTTCCCAGACCACTTCTCAGAGAAAAACTGTTCTGTGCGCCCTCTGCTGGCTCCGCAGTAGCACTGAGCCCATGAGCCCCACCGGCTTTCTCTAGGAATGCTGGCCCAAGAGTGATGTGTCAGAATCTCAAGGGAGAGTATTTGCATACAGTAGGTACAGCCAGTCAGGGAATAGGTTAATTAGCCTAAGGCAGCTCTAGGGAAGAAAAAGCAGCAGCACAAAGGGCCTTTCGAAGTCCAGAGAAATGTCAAATGCATTCAGAAAGAGATCTATTAGCAATGCAAATATAAAATTGCCCGTGTGATTGAATGCACAATATACAAAACTAGAAAACCCTTCTGAAAGTATGTCTGTAAGAACCTGACATAGTAAGTTGGAAAAAGAATGCTGACTTTCTTCCCAGTAGTGTAGAGGTTTATTTATACTGCCTGTATAAGACTTCAGCTAGGAGCCCTGGTGGTGTAGCGGTTAAGACGTCCGCTGCCAACCAAAAGGTCAGCAGTTCAAACGCATCAGCTGCTTCTTGGAAACCCTAGGAGGCACTTCTACTCCATCCTAGAGGACTGTTAGGAGTTGGAATTGACTCAAACTCAATGGCAACGAGTTTGTTTTGGTTTTGGGCTCTGCATAGCCTCTAGGCCTGCTATTCTACTAACAGGCACTAAGGTTTATTGGCCTTCACACATAAATTCAAACGTATTCTCCTGAAAAGTCACTCATTTATAGCAAATTCCTTTCCAGATTAAAAACAAACAAAAAGAAGTCACCACCGAGCGGGTTCTGACACATAGCAACCCCATGGGCATCAGAGCAGAACTGTCCACCACAGGGTGTTCATGGGCATCAGAGGAGAAATGGACACTGCAGGGTCTTCTTGATAATTGTTCAGTAGTAGACAGCCAGGCTTTTCTTCCACTGCACCTGAGTGGACCTGAACTTCCAACCTTCTGGTTTGCAGCAGAACATACTGTCTGCACCATCTGAGAAGCCCTTCCAGGTACCCAATGATATAAACAAAGGATGCAAAGATTAACAACACAGGAGCTGCAGCAATCTAAACCTTGACCTGGGGCAACACCAATAAAAACCACAACCAACACTTACCAGGACCAGGTTCCTGTGTACCTAGGCTGAACAAAGGAGACACGGTCCCTCTAATTCTGGGGCATGTGTCCCTTCTCCATACTGTATCTCTTCTATCCACAGCAAGGACTGGGAGGGTTGTGACCAGATCTTGCTGTATGTTCAGTGAACCACAAGAGGGTGCCATAGTGCACCACCAGGCCCATGGTACACTGGCCTTGTGGGATGACAGACGGCAGTGGCCAATTAGGAAGGTGGAAATACAGAGTTGACACAAGGAAGGGTGAGAGAAGGAAATCAGGTAACAACGAAGGGAAGAAATAAAAGAGAGGGGGACTTCAGATTCTCTTTCCAGTTGTAGACAAACAGCCTCTGTGCTGTTTAAACATTATTATTTGAAAAGGGAAAATGGAAAGGGACTTAATAGATGAGTCAACACAAAGGTGTGCCTGGTAACTGCTATTCTGGGTAGATTCATTTTAAGCATCTTTATACCCCTATCAAGGGGGCCCTGGGGACCCAGTGGTTAAACAGTTTGGCGGTGAACCAAATGGCAGTTTGAATCCACCAGCTGCTCCTTGGAAATCCTATGGGGTAGTTCTCTCTGTCCTATACGGTTGCTATGAGTTAGCACTGACATCATGGCAGTGGGTCTGGCTTTTTGTCCCCCCCAAATCTAACTCTCGGTATGGTCCATAGACAGAAGCTCTGGCAGTTTGTTAAGAAATGCAGAATCTCAGGCCCCGTCTCATACCTACTATTTCACACTGTCTTTTAACAAGATCCTGAGATAATTCATAGGCACATTAAAGTCAGAGAAACTCAGGTGTAACATTAAGTTTTTCATTCTTTAGCTTCTTACCTGTTAGGTCAAAATTAAACACCACCAGCCTCTTTCTCAAGTCCTGGTGGCTTGAGGCCTGGCTGCTAACCAAAAGGTCAACAGTTTGAATCCACCACCTGACTCACAGCAACACTACAGAACAGAGCAGAACCATCTCATTAGGTTCCCAAAGGACAGCTAGTGGGCTCAAACTGCTGACCTTTCAGTTGAAGACAGAGCTTTCAGCTGCCACGCCACTGGGACTCCTTGGAATTGACTTGATGGCAATGGGTTTGTCTCGGTCAGCTGCTTTCTGAAAGAAGCCCTCACAGCACAGTCACTAAGTGCTCAGCTGCTAATTTAAAGATTAATGGTTCAAATCCACCAGCCACTCCGTAGGAGAAAGCTATGGCAGTCTGCTTCTATCGAGATAGACACTCCTGGAAACACTAGGGGACAGGCAGCTCTGCTCCGCCCTACAGGGTCACTAAGTCAGAATAACCTTCATGGGGAGTCCCGGGGTGATGCAAATGGTTCAAGTGCTCAGCTGCTAACTGAAAGGCTAGAGCCCATCCAGGGGCACCTCAGAAGAAAGGCCTGGTGATCACTTGAGAAAAATCAGCCACTGAAAACGTATGGAGCACAGTCTAGTCTGACACATACAAGGTCACCAGGAGTCAGAATCAATTAGCAACAAGAAAAGACCGAATATAATTCTAAATAACAAATACTCCATTTTTTTCTCTTTCTGTCTTCAAAAACTATAAAAAAATACGTTTAAAGATGCTATTATCATAAATTTTACATGTAATCAATCACCTCCAGGAAGAAGAATAAAACTTCACAAAGGAAAATTCCCTAAATGCTCTAATTATTTTAAAAAAGTTTATTTATCCAGTACCATGGATTTAGAAGGGATAGAGAAGTACGATGCCTCCATGCTGGGGATAGATCCCGCTGGCTTTACATCCTGTACGTAAGGACCAACCGCTAGAGACGGTGGGGGCAGGGTGCCGAGTGGGGGTTGTCCCTGGGTGGCTCAGTTACGTGCTTGACTATCACCCAAAAGTTTCGGCAGTTCAAATTCACCCAGATACATTTTGGAAGAAGGCCTGGCAATTTGCTTCTGAAAGGTCACAACCTTGAAAACCCTATGGAGCAGTTCTACCTGGCATACACGGGGTTACCACGTGCTGGTACCGCCTCCACCACAACCAACAACAGTGAAGCCAGAGACAGTAGACATTCCCAGAATTTGGTATACAAAGCCCTAAAGACCCACCCAGGGTGTAATACGGGCTGCTTTGGCTTTGAGTTTCTCAACTGTGTGAAATCCATGAGTGAGCGGCATTTACGGATATGCGCACACAGGACCAGGACTTCAGCTTTCAGAAAAAGAAATGAGGCCTGTCAAGCTTGTGCCAGTACTCGAAAAGCTATATGCCCAGCTTAGGAGACAGAACATCTGGAAAAGATGCCAAGGTCACTAGGCATTGCAAAGTTTCTTTTAGTCTGGCCACATCCATTTAGTTTCTGTTTTACTGGCAATCTTGGGGTAGCCAGGATGGAGAAAGGTGGGCTGGATGGTGACATAATTAGATATATTCATGGTTGACTGAAACAGCCCACTCCAAAGGAAGTGGGTCACACATGTATTCGTCAAACGCTTCCTTCATTTCTAGATGTACGAACCTGTAACTGTTCGGCGCTGGCATGGAGAAAATGATATGCCAAGAGAACTCTATTATCGGTTCTATTCTGTTCAACATCTTTGGTGTTCTGGTCATTGTATTTAGAGGTAATGGAACGCTGGAAGGAATGCTTACATAGACTGGGATCAATATTCAAATGTATCCCCAGAAGTGGAAAACAAAGGCACAAAACCAAAAATTTAGCTTACTGAGGGAAAAAGGTAAACACCTGCCTTGCTCAACAAGCCAAGTATCATCAGGGTTGCAGAGAGATCTGGTCTGAGAAAGATTCAAACAAAAGAAGGCAGGGATTTTGTTTGAATCTACAGTCAGTGGACTCCCTGGGTGGTGCAAAGGATTAACATGCTCAGTTGCCAACCAAATGCTGGAGGTCTGCGTCCTTTCAGAGGTCCCTCAGAAGGGCCCAGAGATCTGCTTCTGCACAATCAGCCCTTAACAGGCCTCCACAGACCTGGCTCGACGACAGCGTTTTTTTTTTTTCTTCTTACACACATGGGGTCGCCATGAGTCTGAACTGGCTCCATGGCAACAGGCTGTGCATTTATTACCAACTAGTGGTTTGGTACAGTTTCTCAAAAGGCAAACTAACTATAAGCTTCATTTAAAAAAAAAGACAATGTCAAGAACAATGGGAAAAAGAGCATCACCACAGATGGTACTGATAATGCCACATTTACAGTATGGCTAGCAAGTGGGTAGAGGCTCTCAGCTTTCAACTACTAACTGACAGGCTAGTGTTTTAAATTCATCAGTTGCCCCGTGAGACAAAAGACCTAGAGATCTGCTCCTGTAAAGATTACAAGCTGGGAAACCCTATGGACCAGCTCTACTCTGTCCTGCAAGGTCAATACAAGACAGAAGCAACAATACCCCCCAACAACAATACCCCCCAGATGGGCTTTATTATATGACCACCTGTCAGCATAACAAAGAGACGGCCTTCCTGAAGCCCTGGGTGAAGCTTTTCTTGGACTTCTGGATTTTGCCACTTCAATTCTAGCCAACATGATGATAGCAGTCCTGTGGGTGACTTCAGTGGGTTTCCCCTCCATGGATTGGCAATGGGATGTACTGTGTGCATGTGGCCAGGGCCCATGTTCGTGTGCGTTGGAGGCCAGCTGTGTGATCTTCACAGGGCCTTAAAGAGCTGGGCAGGATGGAGAGCCGGCGGCTTGGCTGGGCTATGCCTAGAAGCCAGCTCTGTGGAATGTGGCTGCAGTGTCTGGGTAGCCAGCATCATTTGGCAGCTTGCCAGTGCTGGAATTCCTGGAAAGGCTCAAGATGGAAAAATAATCACTTGGAGGGATAACCATCTGGATCCACACTGATCCCAAATGAATTGCGCAACAGAAGTTGAGACTGAGTTTTAAAGAAAAGCTGGAAATGACTTTCTGTGGAGACCTTCCTTAGTTCAGTACAGAAGCAGAGTTCTCTGCATTCAAGTCTAAGGGCACGCCAGATGAGCTAGCCGGGGACCCCCAGTCTCTGCTCATCTGACAATCTGGCTCAGAGTTGAGGACAATCACAGAGGCCCTCTCTACAACTGCCACATGCAGTGGTCCTCTCCCCTTCCCTACAGGAGACAGTGCCAAGGACAGAAGTAGTTCTTCATCATCTAATCCACAAGACTGACGTGCAAAGAGGACGAGAACTGGCGGAGAGAGCACGGCATCAGGCTTGGGAGGACAAGAGTTTGTAACTGTTGACTCTCAGCTAAATGTTTGTACAACCACAGCCCTCAGCATGGATTGCATCTCAACATCAAGAAAACAAAAATCCTTACAACAGGACCAATAAGCAACATCACAATAAATGGAGAAAAGACTGAGACTGTCAAGGATTTCATTTTACTTGATTCCACAACCAACAGTCACAGAAGCAGCAGACAAGAAATCAAAAGACACACTGCATTGGGCAAATCTGCTGCAAAAGGCCCCTTTAAAGTGTTCAAAATCAAAGATGTCCCTTGGAAGACTAAGATAGTTTAACCCACGCCATGGTATTTTCAATTGCCTTCCGTGCATGTGAAAGCTGAGCAATGAATAAGGATGACCAAAGAAGAATCGATTCCTTTGAATTACAGTGTTGGCAAAGAGTTAATGTTGAGTATACCATGGACTGCTAGAAGAATGGACAAATCTGTTTCAGTAAAAGGACAACTGGAGTGCTCCTTAGATGTGAGGATGACAAGACTTTATCTTACATACTTCGGACATGTTATCACCAGGGACCAGTCCCTGGAGAAGGACACTGTGCTTGGTGAAGGAGAGATTAACTGCTGGAGGAGGCCATCATGTCTGGTGATGCGTAGGACTAGCAGGGGCCAAGGAGAGTGTCAGTGAGATGGGCTGGCACAACACCCCCGATGATGGACTTGAACATGCTGGCGATCATGAGGATGACACAGGACCAGGGAATGTTTCAACCACTGTACACAGGGCAACATGTGTTGGAGAAGACTACATACATGTTGTGCACAGGGCAATATGCACTGGAGAAGACTATACACAACCGTCTACCTCCAGTAATTATAATCCAGAATTCACAGTTACCACCGGTCTATCTGTTGCTAATCTTTCCAAACTCCATGATGCAATCTTTACATTTCCAAACTATCAATCCTTTCAAACAAGTTTTTTTCTCACTTCTGTTATTTACATGAATGAGAAAATCAGGAATGCCTAAGAATGTGTTTCCTGTTTTCAGCTGATGTCAAAGCCACTGGTGTCCTGTCGATTCCAACTCACAGCAACCCTACTGGTCAGAATAGAACCGCCTCATTGAGATCCCCAGGACTGCCTGGCAGATTCAAACTGCTGACCTGTTAATTAGCAGGCACGGCACTTAACAACTATACCACCGGGGTGGCCAAGCAATACAAAAGAAAACACAAACCCGGTGCCATCGAGTCGATTCCAACTCACCGTGACTATAGAATAGACGAGAACCTCTCCATAGAGTTTCCAAGGAGTGCCTGGTGGACCTGAAGTGCCGACCTTCTGGTTAGCAGCCGTAACACTTAATCACAACACCCACAGGGTTTCCTTCCAAGTGATAGAGGGGATTACATCTACAATAGTTCCCAACACTCAGGTCCCCATTCTCATGAAAAAGCATCAAAGCAGACCAACATATATAAACAGAATAACCACAAACGTCAGATGCAAAGCTCAAGTTTGACATTTCTTGGTCAGGGTTAAATGTCAGAGCTCCATCACACCTCCTTGTTCCTTCCACTCAGCCTGCTTTTCCACAGTACTTTCTGGATGAGTAATCCCCAGAAGACATGGTGGGGAAATGTAGCATCTTCTTTCCACAGTCCAGAGGGAAGCCTGCCAGCTGTCTATTCACAAGCACACTAGTAAGCTTTCCTGCACTCCACAAAGCCCAGGGCCAGCCACAGCTACAAGAGGCTGCAACTGATTCTACCAGCCACCAGGAGGCTGGATTTCCGGGGGACAAGACAGCACAAGTTCATGACCGGAGAACATGAAAGTCTGTAATAAGTTAGAAAAAGATCTCAGGTGTTATGGAAAGATCTTAAAGTATTCACTGCCCTTGATCCAGCTAGGTAAGATGAAAGCTGAAGCCTCTGAGTAACCCATAAGCTGACAAGTCAGTCCTCCAGGGTATTAACACATTGGATTCCCTTCAACAGTTGAGTCAGTCTCTGAAGCAGTGCCCAACTTGGCAATTCTCTTGACTATAAAGGCCCTGAGGTCTACTGGAACCAGCGTTACTGAGGTCAAGAGGGTATAGCATGGGTCACCGAGTTTGGAAACCCTGGTGGCATAGTGGTTGAAGCCTACATCTGCTAACCCAAAGGTCGGCAGTTTAAATCTACCAGGCACTCTTGGAGGACTCAATGGGTTAGTTCCACTCTGTCCTACAGGGTGGCTATGAGTCAGAGCCACCTCAACGGCACTGGGTTTGAGTGACTATTCTGCACAGGCTCTGTCAACGTACACGCAAACAATGAGCACCTTATCACCCCATTTTAAATACAGGGAGACTGAGGCTACAAGCCTAAAACTACATGGCTGATAAATGGCAGAAATGAGATGAAAATCCAAATTCACCTGACGGAGAAAGCTGAGTTCCAAATCTTGGGTTGCACAGTGGGTCCACCAGTGTCTTAAGTCATCTAGTGCTGCTATAACAGAAATTACATACGTGGATGGCTTTAGCAAACAGAAATTTATTCTCTCACAGTTTAGGATGCTAGAAGTCTGAATTCAAGATGCCTGCCCTAGGGGAAGGCTTTCTCTGTCTCTGTCCGCTCTGGAGGAAGGGCCTCGCCTCTTCTGAGCTTCTGCTCCTGTAGTCTTTACGGGGCTTGGCCGCTCTCTTACCCCATCTCTGCTTCACACTTGCTTATTTAAACTCCGTTATAGCTCAAAAGAGACTGACTCAAGATACTGCTTCAGGAACACAAAAACAATCCACTCCCAGACAGGATTAGACTGACAGGCACAGGGATTAGGATTTATAGTCCATAATTTTGCAGACAAAATTCAATCTGTAACAATTGGTGTGAAGTAAAGACTTACTAACCTCACCCAAAAAAGAATCTGGCCCCTGGATTACAGGAGACTCTGTGTGGAGACCTTGGCTGCCGGGCAGTCTAACAAGGTAACGTGGGTTTTGGGTCACATCGCACTAGTTCTGAGCTCTGACGAATTGAAGACTAAAGTTATCAGCCTCATGTCAGGAGATGTTAGAGACTAAAGTTCAGCTACATGGGCAGTATGTGATGGAGCCACAATAAAATCTCCGGACCCCAAGGGTCAGCGAGCTTCTCTGGTCAGCAATACTGCATGAGTACTGTCATACCTCATGGCGCACAGGAACTAAAGCCATCCATGACTTGCACAGCAGGGAGCCAACACTTTCAACAGATCAAATGGAAGACTGGGCCCATCACCCAGGTCTCCAGAACACCGAGGACTCTGTGGACTGCCTGGGGCAGTACTAACTGCACTGTTCCCATGGTGAGGCCAATCCATGGCCATCTCAGTGGAAGCAGCTCAGAGATAAACAAACCTTGGAGCATTAGTCTCAGGGTCTTGCTTTCCTCAACCTGCAGAAGAAGACATCAACCTGACTGCACATTAGAATCACTTGGGGGGCTTTAACAATAATACCAGTGTCTAGACTCACCCCAGGATGAGATGATTCAGAATCGGCATCGGTGTTTTTAAAAATCCACCAGGTGATTCTAACATGCAGCCAGAGGTGAGAACCACAGGTAATACTGCTGCAGTTAACTGCCCACGAGTCAACTCCAATTCATGGCAACCTCATTTATAAGAGAACAGCTGCCAGCATGATTCAGGACACTGTTGTGTCTCTGTGCCAACCCATTTCATCAAACATGACGTCCTCCTCCAGGGACCGATCCCCTCCTGACCACGTGCTCTGATCAAGTCCATCCCACAGTGTTCTGCTGTGGTTCTACGGTTTTCATGGGCTCACTCACAGACGCTCTTTAAGTTCCCTTCGGACTTCACTTGGCAGTGTGCCTCAATGGTGCCAAGTACAGCTCCAGGTCTTTCCTCCCGCTCCCACCAACAGCAAAAAATCAAATTCTCACTTCTCTCAATAGCACTGAAAATACACTACCTGCTATGGTTACACAAATAAAGCCAGGTGACTTATTACAGTTTTGTTTGTAAATACAGTGCTTCCCCTCCCACCAATTCTGTTTGGAGCTCCATAGGTTTCCAAACACTTGCCAAGGGCAGTCTGCATTTCATGAAGGAACTTCAAGGTATTTTTTAAAAAAATATACCTACTTACTACTAAAGAAGAAGAACACACTGGGAGGCCTCTCATTACCCGACCTGAGAACATACTACACTGCCACAGTGGTCAAAACAGCCTGGTACTGGTACAAGAACAGACAGATCGATCAATGGAACAGAATTGAGACCCCAGAGATGACACCATCTGCCTATGAACAGTTGATATTCGACAAAGGCCCTAAGACATTAAACTGGGGTAAAAACAGTATCTTTAACAAATGGTGCTGGCAAAATTGGTTATCCATCTGCAATAAACTGAATCAAGTTCTGTATCTTACACCTTATACAAAAACCAACTCCAACTGGATAAAAGACCTAAATATCAAACCTAAAACGATAAAGCTCATCCAAGAAAAGGCAGGAACAACAATGGAAGTTTTAATACACAATGAGGACAGACTCCAAAATCTGTCAAAGAAACCTCAATCAACAGAAGAGAAAATAGATAAATGGGAACTATTAAGAATCAAACACTTTTGCTCATCCAAAGACTTTATTAATAGAATTAAAAGAACACCAACAGAATGGGAAAAAATATTTGGCAACTCTATGTCAGACCGATGCCTGATCTCCATAATCTATAAGATACTACAAAATATCAATAACAAGAAGATAAACCATCCAATTAAGCGATGGGCAAAGGAGACGGACAGACATTTCACGAAAGAGGAGATCCAGGCAGCCAAAAAACACATGCGGACATGTTCACGATCTTTAGTTATTAAAGAAATTCAAATCAAGACAACAATGAGATACCATCTCACCCCAACAAGATTGGCCATGATCCAGAAAACACAAAACAACAAATGCTGGAGAGGCTGTGGAGAAAGTGGAACCCTCCTACACTGTTGGTGGGGTTGCAAAATGGTCCAGCCTCTTTGGAAGGCAATCTGGCGCTTCCTTAAAAAAATGGATATTGATATACCACTTGACCCAGTAATTCCACTACTTGGAATATATCCTACAGATTCAAGGCCTTTCACACCAACGGACACATGCACCAGAATGTTTATCGCAGCATAGTCCACGATAGGAAAAAGATGGAATCAACCCAGATGCCCAACAATAGAAGAATGGATAGGTAAACTGTGGTACATATACTCAATGGAGCACTACGCAATGATAAAGAATAAAGATGATTCCAGGAAACATCTCCTAACCTGGTTTCAACTGGAAGACATTATGTTGAGTGAAAGTAGTCAGCGACAAAAGGACAAATACTGTATGAGACCTCTACGATAAGATCTCAAAAGCAGACTTGTGTATAGAAGAAAAGACTCTTTGACAGCTGCAAGGGAGGGGAGGGAAAGAGGGTGATGGGGGGAGGGTTTAGTTTAGATAGTTACTAGAAATCTAGTTGGGAGAAAGCGGTGACAGCACACATTAGGAACAAGAACAACATTAAGTGGACTTCAGCATAACTTGAGTACTCCTTCCATCTTAACTCAATACTGCAAGGATAGAGTAGCTGGGGCGGGGGGCAGGGGACCACACTCTTAGGCGAATTACAGGCCAATTGGCACAAGTAGCATTTTGCTAAGAGAGCTTTCTGCACCCCACATTGGTGAGTGGCGTCTGGAGTCTTAAAAGCTGCCAAGCTGCCATCCAAGGACACAGCAAATGGTCCCAACTCAGCAGGAACGGATGCTCACCGAGGGCCAAAATGACATGCAGTAAAGACAACCGAGAAGACAGAGAGACCCACAAGAGTGGGTGCCTACATCGACTTGGGACCGGAAGAACTGGATGGTGCCCGGCCACCACCAGTGATAGCCACGATGGAGCTCACAGAGAGGAGTCTCACTGGCAACACAAGAATAGAGAGGTGCATCATGAGATCTCCACTAAAAGACCTCAATTGATGGTCCAGCGGTTTTGGGGTTCCTCTGAGAACATGGCCCCCTGCCCTGATGCTGCCCTTTCCCATAAATTATAACAAAGGTCCACTCTTTGGACAGGAATGGATGGGACTTGGCAAGGCAGAGTGACCATATATTGGAAGCACTTTATGGTTCTATACATCTATAGGATATCATCCTGCTGACCTCTGGCTGGAGGAAGGGGAGTGGACGGACAGGAGGGGAAAGGAGACTGTTGGGAGGATGAGACATGTATGGAGCAGAGAGGAATAGAGTGCTGTCACTGGACAGGGAGAGCAGTGGAAGCTGCATATAGGGGGGCATGTAAATTTATCTGTGAATGTAAATTTTCACTCAGTTATGTTAAATAAAAATTAAAAAAAAAAATATACCTACTTTCTCACAGAATCCTTGGTGGCATAATGACTGAGAGCTACAGCTGCTAACCAAAAAGTTGGAAGTGTGAATCTGCCACGTGCTCCTTGGGAATGCTACGGGGCAGTGCCGCCCTGTCCTACACGGATGCTGCAAGTTGCAATTCACTCCATGGTAATTTTTTCCCCCTCCCTCACTTTTTTACTTTCTCACATTCTTAAAGAGGAGCATGCTTGATACAAAGTTAAGAAGCATCACATTAACATCAATTGGCATAACAAGCCTTTTGCTAAGAAAATTTTCTGTACCCCATATTGGTGAGTGGTGTCTGGGATCTTTAAAGTGAGCAAGCTGCCATCTGATAAACATCAGTTGGTCCCAATCCACCTGGGACAGATGACAACTGAAAACACCAAAGACAGGAGGAAAAGTGAGCCCAGAAGACAGACGGACCCATATGACTAGGAGAATATGTGAGCAAGAGATCAGAAGAACCAGATGGTGCCTGGCCGCCACTAAAGACATCCTTGACAGGGGACACAAGGTTGAGTTCTTGATGTAACATGAGAAAAGAAGTGTGCAGATCAAGAATTCTACTAAAAGATCAGGACTGATGGTCCGATATCCTGGAGGGTCCCCTGGAACCCTTGCTGTTATCCCAGACCTGAAACCAGCACTGAGGTCAGTACTTCAGACTAAGAATGGAATGGACTCAGGGACAGAGAGTGAGCATGTGGTATGTGCACTTTATGGTTTTATACATTTATAGAAGGCTATCCTGCTGGTTTCTTTCCAGAGCGGTGGGGAAAGGGTGGGAAGGAGGGGACAGGTGTTCACTGGGAGGATACTAGTAGTAAAGAGTGAAAAGGAGAAGTGTACTGTTACAGGGTGGGGAGAGCAGATAGAACTGTAGACAGGTGGGTGTGCAGAACACTGCTTGGATTGTATATTTTCACTTAACCATAATAAAAAAAAGGTAAGAAGCATTAACTTGATGCATCCTCCCCAAACCCTATCACGTCACTGCTTGTTCACAGCAGAAAGCTGAGCGATAACTTTGTCTTCCTCTTCTCCCTAAACTATCACTAGGTATGTCAGTTTCACCTTGGAAATCAGCTCTTGGAAATGTTCTCAAAAAGGCAAATGGTAAATATTCTCACCTCTGCAGGCCAGGCAGTCTCTGTCACAACTACTCAGCTCTGCCACTGTGGTGTCCAAGAAGCCATAAATAATATGTAAGCATATGGCAGCAGCTGTGCCCTGTCCTGTTCCTCAAACACGCTCAGCCCAGGATCAGTGGAAACAAGCGTTCCCTCTGTTTGGAGCAGAGTCCCTGGGTGGTGCAAATCGTTAACGTGCTCACCTGCTAACTGAAAGGTTGGAGGTTCAAGTCCATCCAGAGACACCTCAGAAGAAAGGCTTAGTGATCTACTTCTGAAAAATCAGCTGTCGAAAACCCTACAGAACACTCTTCTGCTCTGACATACACAGGGTACCAAGAGTTGGAAGTCACTTAAAGGTAACTGGCATAGCTCTGTTCAGTGTACTTTCTATTCCTGCCACAACCTATAGTGTTGCGGTACATCTTGAGTGTGCATCAGTGTCACCTGGCATTTCCAGAGGCTGCTGATGCTGGTGGTCCCCGCTTTGAGAACCACCACTTCAGGATATTCTTCCTACTCCATTTTCACTCCCCACACCCCTCTAGCATGTCACCTTGCTCTAGCTTATCACAAACACACTGTCCGATCACCGTTTGATTATCATCCCAGTCCCCACCTGGGCTAACCCTGGCCAGTATTTCTAATGCTCGTATTTCTCTCTGCAGCCATTTTTAAAAGCCACTAAGGACCACTGCTGTCTAGGCTCATCTCTTCCTTCTCCGAGGACCACAGACACAGCACTTACATCACAATGACAGCTTACTACCTTGCTGTTTTTCACATTGTCTTCATGTCTCTCCCTTGATAGATGGGGTACAGACTGCACTTCATAACCTCTTGGGAGTCAGAGAGAAATGCTCATAGTGCAGTAGTTAAGGTGCTCAGCTTCCAATGGAAAGATTAGCAGTTCCAACCCACCGGCTTCTCGGCAGGAGAAAGATGGACCTTCTGCTTCCATAACGATGACAGCTTGGTAAACGCTATGGGGCAGTACTACTCTGTCCTACAGGGTCCCTGTGACAGGGAATCAACTCAGTGGCAGTGAGTTTGGTTTTCTGGTTTGGAGAGTCGACAGGAGATTTGTTCTTTCTTTGTGGGATTATGGTTGTATCCTGTGTCTGTTTCAGTTTTATCTTTCTTAGAAGGTAGCTACTAACAGGCAAAATGTTTCTGGATCTTCTGGATTTTGGATGTAATGATATAGTATTGGATCAAAAACTAACCTCATGCCAGAAGGACATAAAATACTATGTATTTGCAAACAACTTGCACGTAGAGATTTTATTTCTAACACAAGTTCTCAAAAGGGATTACTGACTCTGATGCTCCCCATATCAGAAAGTCCCAGAACCTTGTGTGCGCGCCACTGTTCGGGATGCGTGCTTACTACAAAGACCTCTTAACACACACATCACCCCACAGTCAAACTGCACAAAATACTTCTGGTAGCCTTTGGATTTACTGGAAGAAATATGTGTATGTTCAAAGACAATAATTTTATTAAAATCAGCCTAAATCCCATGTAGAAAGTACAGGGACAGGAGCTGTAAAAACCTGCTAAGAACACGCTCTAAGATAATTGTTTTGAAATTAGGGCCATGACTCACATTCGGGGAGCAGGTGGTTGATGTTCTGACCCTCAAAAGATGAACGGCTCATCTGGCAGAGCTGTGAAAGGGGGACCCCACTTTCCACCTCCATTTGTTTCAGAGCGAGGCTGCCCCAGCAAGTTGTTTCCAATGACCAGCAAAATGGACAACGGGATGATGACCGGCTACCTGCAGCTGTCTTCAATCCAGAAGCCGAGTAATTACCCGGCCCTCTCTGCGTGGCTCCCAGGCGGCCCAGCACGAAGCCAGTGGAACACTGAGTACATAGAAGGAGCTCTGCCAGACACCCTGCACAGCCTTCGGCACCGAACAGCTCCTCCTCCTCCTCCTGGCTGAGCATCATTAACTTAATCAGGTATTCATTCACCGAAAAAAAAATAAAGACAGAAAGAAAAATGTACAGACTCCTTGGACAACTGCCAAAGCCCTGTGAAGAGGGACACTGTCAAATCAACTGCTTTTGGGGAAGACATCAGGGCAGCTGTCTGTTCTTTCATCTTACATGCTAACCTTGGGAAGAAGGGAATCCCCCCTATGCAGTACTGCTCTGACACGTACTCATTCTTCAGGGAGTTTTTGGGTTTTTCTCAGAAATGATTAGGAAAGCTATGAAAGACAGTCAGTGATAGTGAAAGGCTGGTCAAAGGCAAAAGGAAGGAAATGCTTTGCCTACTGTGCAATTAGAATTAATGCAACTCTTCACAGTTCTTAAGAGAAAAAATCCCACCGCCCTTGATTCTGATGCCCAATGATCCCACGAGTGAAGGGTAGAACCGCTCCATAGGGTCTTCACCCCTGAGACCCTGCAGAAGCTGACTGCCAGGCCTTTCTCCTGAGGCACCTCTGGGGGGCTTCCCCCTTTTGGTTCATAGCTGAACACTTAACAGCTGCACCACCCAGGGACTCCTTTATAGTTCTAACAGCCCTACAGTAAGTCCACCTATGACCCTGGACGCTGCAGTCACACAAACCTGGGTTAGAGTTTTGCTTGTGGCATTTGGTAACTGGTGACTTTAGGAAAGTGATTCAATTGCCCCTCTTTTATCTATGAGATAAAAGCCTTGTCTCATAGAGCTGCTTCAGGACCGAGAGGACCACGGGGTGCTTCACGCACAGGCTCAAAAACAGTTACCTCTAGTGACTAAGTAGGGGGCAGCAGCAGCTTGGCAGTAGGGTTCTCGCCTTCCATGCAGGGGTGCTGGTTCTGCGCCTGACCAGCGCACCTCCAGTGCAGTCACTGTCATCAGCCAGAGGGAGCTCGTGTGTTGCTGTGATGCAGGACACATTTCAGGGGAGCTTGCAGACCAAGATGAACCAGGAACCAGGAAGAAAGGCCTGGTCGACTTCCAAGTTGACTTCCAAATATCAGCCAAAGAAACACAGCAGTCCGAGCCACACACGTCCCGGAGGTGGCGCAGGACTGGGAAGCACTTCCTCCTGTTGCACTTGGGGCCACTGTGAGTTAGGGCTGAGCCACCAGCAGTCACAGTGACTGATTCAAGCAGCAACTGCCTACCACTGCTGCTGCTGAGAGCACAAGCTCCTGTGAGTTGGAATGCTGGTGACTCCATCGACCAGGTAAGTGACTACTCAGCTTTTCTGTGCCTCAGTTTCCTCATCTCAAAAACAGGCCTAGCACCAGGGCTGAGCTCCCAGGCTTGCCATGAGCTGACAAACGTGCAGCAGGTACACCAGGCCCCGCACACTCCAAGACCCCTAAACGCTGCCTGCTGTTACCAGAGTCCTTTGGGAAGGGCCCTCCTGTCTATCTCCTTCATGTGGTCATATTTTTGTCTGAATTTAAAAAGAGAAAACATATTTTCCTCCATAGAGCTCTTTCCCAGGTTATTTCATGCATCATATGCATCAGTCTGCTCCAGTGAAGATGCTGGATGGAACAATCTCTAATTAAAATGTTCCCTGCCTCGCCTCCCATAATGAGGCATTTCAAGTCTCACCAGTTCTGAAAATTTGCTAAGACTCTAAAATTGTCTTCTTCTAGAAAACTTATACTAGTGCTTTAAATTTTTCTTTTTTCCTCCTATAAGGGAAGAAGGAAACCCTGGTGGTGTAGTGGTCAAGAGCTACAAGTGCTAACTGAAAGGTCAACAGTTTGAATTTACCAGGAGCTCCTTGGAAACTCAGCGGGGCAGTTCTATTCTGTCCTATAAGGTCACTATGAGTCAAAATTGACTCGACGGCAACAGGTTTGGTTTTTAAAATAGACTAAAGCTTTGTCTGCAGAACAATCAACTGTATCTACATTTTAAAATTAAATTGAAATGTACTCATGTTTTAAATGTGAGTCGTTTGTATTATTTTCTGTTTATTTCTGCAGTATAAGCAAAAGCTTTGTGGAGTGTGTGAACACAGAGGAGTTGTATAATCTTTGGACACAATTACTAATCATGAATTAAATCCATTTATTCCCTTTTTTCCTCTTTAGAAATGCCATGCCTTAGGTAGAATCTCTACATTATAAACACAAAAGGTTTCCAGTAATTTTATTTAAGCATTTAATGGGAGCCCTTGGGTGGTGCAAGTGGTTAAGTGCTCAGCTACAAACCAAAAGTTTGGCAGTTGGAATCCACCCAGAGGTGCCTTGGAAGAAAGACCTGGTGATCTACATCCAAAAACTCAGCCGCTGAAAACCCACTGGAGCACAACTCCACCCTGACACACGGGGTCACTGTGAGTTTCGGCCAACTTGCCAGCAACTGGATGGGACCACCTGGCTTGGCTTCCCGAGACCAGCAGCCCCTTCCCCTCCCAGAACCTGCCACCCCAGCAGCAGTGCCCTGCTGCAGACTGACGGGACCTGCTCTGTACTCTCTGATCTTCCTGCCTGTCTGAGCCCATCTCTCAGCCTGACTACTTGGCATTCTCCACCATAAATTTACCCTCATTCTACCCATTGACAGTAATCTCCACTGTCCAAGGACCCCTCAGTATGTGTTTAAAAAGTCTGTCCAATCAATACAACGAGTCTTTGTTACCTCAGAGTTTCACTAGCTTGTCTCCTTTTTCTCTTCTTTTTTTTTAAACTTATTACACTTTAAGATGAAGAGTTCTAGAACAAACTAGTTTCTCATTAAACAGTCAGTACACATATTGCTTTGTGATATGCGCCAAAACACACCAACACTGTCCCCTCTAAACCTCGGGTTCCCTATTACCAGCTCTCCTGTCCCGTCCTACCTTTCAGTCCTTGCCCCAGGGCTGGTAGCCCCTTCAGTCTTGCTTTGTTTTCGGCACCTGTCCACTCTTTGACTGAAGGCTGAGTCTAAAGAGTGACTTCATCACTGAGCTAAAAGGGTGTCCAGGGACCACACTCTTGTCTCCTTTCTCCACTAGAGCACCAAGCACAATCACTTATATCAGGCAGGTAACAGAATTTTCCCTAGATCTAAAGCCTATAAAGGGCTGATATGATCAAACCAGAACCTTAGATATACTTCTTTTCCATGCTCACAAGGTGATACACAACGGATCAACAGAATTCAGCCAATGACTAAACAAATAATGAATCCACCTTCCTTCCAACTGCCTCACTACTTATGCACACCCCTGGGGATAAGATTTCGAGGCAATACAATTACAGCATATACAATGTAAACAGGCTCAAGACAATGCAAACACAGATACTCCCATGTAATAAAATTGACAAAAGCAGCCAACAGTGACCAACAGAAACATCCTCTGAATTGAGAAACTTGGAGTGTCTTGTTCTGCCACCTGAATGTGGAACAACCAATTATGTCAAATGATGACTATCTGAAATAGTGCAGCCTTTCCTCAGGTTTCAGAAACACTTTAGCATAATTCTCCTAAAAGAGGCCACCAGCTGTCTAACACAGCTGGTCCCTGTTTTACTCTGGGTGGTCCATGGGTTGGTAGGTAGAATGGTACCAAGCCGTGATACAGGGGTGAGGACTCAATCAATGACATTTCCAGTGTAAACAATAAGATGAAGTCATTATCAGTTTATTTGGTAAAATACAGAAACTGTTAGCTTTCAAGAATCTAACAGCCAAGCACCAGAGGAAGCGACCTACGCACAGCCTATCCTGGAGATTCTGCAGGGACCCACCATGGAGGCTACACCAGCCAGGATCAGGCCAGTATGAACAATATTTCAGTGGTGATTTTTACTTTCTATGTCACAGCTGATTTGAAACTTGCCTTGAGAACAGTAAAGATGATGTTTTAATTGAACACATGGATTTATAGGCACCTTCAGATTAACTACCCTATGACTACTGTGATACCTGATCACAGGCGTGGGCCAACTTCACGGCTAGCCAAGTCTCAGAGCGTGTGCGGTCTCGAAAGGAAATGACTAAGGCCAGGCAAGGCCTGAAATCTCACTCAGGGGTTCCACAGGAGCAGCGTGATCAATGTACGGGAAGAGGTCAGTAACAATGGAGGAGAGCATACATGGCTAGACATGGGGGCCTAAGAAAATACTACACACTAAAGGGATGCTCCTGACAAGACAGGGGACAAGTTTTATGACAGCTATGTGGCAGTTAAGTGAGAGGTAAAAGAGCTCAGAGAATGGGGAGGGCTGCTGGTTGGCTGGCTGCTTTAGAAAAATGTGAAAGCCTTATTAAAGACAAGTGCAGGGAAGATGTAATGATTGGTACTACTTGTCCACAGTAAGAGAAAGGAGGAAACCACGCGCAAAGAAGAAACTAGTCTATGGGACAGTCAGTGCTGTCTCCGTGGTGTCATCTCCCCTGAAACTGGAAGGATGAAATGGTACCCGACTGCTACCTCCAATGGTTCTAATAAGGCCAGAGAAGACGGCCCCTGACAGCATGGAAGAAAAATGTGAAGAAGAACCTCAGATTCCTACAGAAAACAAACTAGACCCAAACTGGACAGGAGCACCTCCTGAGACTACTGCCCCAAGATGTTCTTCAGACCTTGAGCTGAAACTAACCTGCGGGGTCACTTTATAGCTAAGTAAGAAATTGGCTCAGAAAAAAAAAAAATCACCTGTTAAGTACTCGGTTGCTTCACAGATCACCCATGTAAGACCAACTGGCTGACAGTGACTTTGATACAAACATGAGAATTAAGGGTGCAGGAAAACTAGAATAATGGAAACAGGACAACTGGAATGGAAACAATGGAGTGCTCATGTCTTGTAAGGCATGTGCCCAGTGTCACCGGACAACTTATGTAAAAACTGTTCAATAGAAACCTAAATTTCTATGTAAACCTTCACTGAAAACACAACAAAATATTATTTTAAAAAAGTGCGAGGTGAAAAAGAACACAAAACATGGGAGAAAATTTTTACAAATCATGCATCCTATCAGGAATCTGTATCTAGAACATATAAAGAACTTTTACTACTCAATAACAGAAAGACAAATAACTCAATTTAAAAATAGGCAAAGAATCTGAGTAAAAATTTCTCCTAAGAAGATAGGGAAAAGACCAGTAAGTACATGAAAAGATGCTCAGTACTGATAGGGTTAATAGCGGCAGAAAAATTCGTAATTAGCTTCTTTGTTATTACTAAAACCTCTTTCTTCCCTATGAGTGCTGACACATAAAGAACATTGTAACCTCTCTTCTGAATGGTACTCACAAACACTTTGAGGTGTTTTTTTCCTAGCCTGTTCTTGATGATAACCAGACAGCCTAATGCCAATTTGCAGCCCACTATTCACATAAACCCTGGTAGCTTAGTGGTTAAGTGCTGCATCTGCTAATCAAAGGGTCGGCAATTCAAATCTGACCAGTGCTCCTTGGAAACTCTATGGGGCAGTTCTACTCTGACCTACAGGGTTGCTATGAGTCACAGTCAACTTGATGGCAGTGGGTTTGGTGTCGGGTTTGTTCAGATAAGCAACACTGCTCCTGGGAGAAAGTAACCAGCCTGCAGACCCCAAGGGCACCATGTCTTAAAACAAAGAAGCTATGGTTCTCTGCCAGCCTCACCTCCTCTGAACACCTGCATGCCTGCAGCCCTCACCTCCTTCCTTTCCCCAAGCCCCTCTGTAAAACTTGTCAGCCTGGACTCAGACGTTAAGATGGTTTTTAGGGTACCAACTCACCATCTTTTCAGGTTGCTGGCAATCTGAATAAAGCATTCTTACAACTTCAATTCCTGTCTCTGCACATTGGCTTAGTAGTGACAGACAGCATGAGTCTGCAGCTGGGTTTTTCCTGTGACTGTATCACTAGTCATCACCCACTGTCATCAAGTCGACTCTGTCTCACGACAACCCTGTAGGACACAGTGGAACTATGTCCACAAGGTCTCCAAACCTGTAATCTTCACAGAAGGGGACTGTCACATCTTTCTCCTGCAAAGGGCTGGTGGGTTCGAATTCTCGCCCTTCTACTTTAGTCCTGTGCCATGAGAGCTCCTCTCCTTAGTCACCAAGGGAAGTGATGCAAATCAAAACCGCCACGAGCCACCACGTCCCACGCACTACGATGGGTGTAACGAGAGGGCGAGAGAGAGACAGAGACAAGAAATGAACAGCTGGGGTGAACCCTGAAAGAAATCAGACACAAAAGGTCATGTATTACATGATCACATCTATATGAAATGTCCAGAACAGCAAATCTACAGAGACAGAGAGTAGGTTAGTGGCTGCTTAGGGCTGGGGGAGGGACCTGGGGATGACAACTAAGGAGCCTAGCTTTCCTTTTGGGGTGCCAGCAATATTCTAAAATTGACTGCCATGATGGATGAACAACTGTGAACATACTCAAGGCCACTGAACTACACATTTTCAATGGGTGACTATATATACATATGTGATTTCTATTTCTATAAGGAAACCCTGGTGGCATAGTTCAGTGCTATTATGGCTGCTAACCAAAAAGTTTGGCAGCTCAAATCCACCAGGCTCTCCAAGCAAAAGCAGTTCTACTCTGTCCTATAGGGTTGCCATGAATCAAAATTTCAATAAAGCTGTTTTTTAAAAAAACAGATACAAAGTATTTGGAAAAAACTTACAAAATATACTTCCTTATTAAGCTGAAAGATGTACAACTGGCTCTGTGAGAATGAAGCAATGAAAACTGTTACAAATATCAGACTTCTAGGTCATAATTGTTCAAGAGTACATCACAGTGAGGTTCCTAACTGAGTAAGTTCAAAGAGTTTTGTAGCAAGTCAGGCCACCCCAGATCATCTTCATCTGGCTCTGTAGGGTAGACTGGCATTGGTGATTTCAGGGTGTGGCCAAGGTTGACAGTCACTACAACAGACCCTGAGTTCACATTTCTTTTCTAACCCCCAGTACCCCAGACACTGCCTGACACACCGTAGGCACTCCACAATTAAGCTAGGAGCTCTCTGCTTTTCAAGCACATAAACATTCCAACTATTAGAGATACACACAAAAATAAATAGTTGCTAACTAGTCAAAGTAAGTACTGAATTCTAATTATATCCATTGGTCCACATGAAGTTTCCCTTCATTAAACAATGCTTTCTCCAGAAAATAAAAGTTGAAACTTTTTTTTTCCGAAGGTGTTTGGGGGATAGTTTCATCGCCTGAAGTTTGCGCAAAGCTCTGTAAAGAGCCAGCATGTCTACCAAGCGGAAATTGCTGTTTTCCCAGTTTGTAAAGATAGATTAATGGGTTGCTGTCAAATCGCCTCCAACTCATGACAACCCACCTGTGTCAGAGCACAACTGTGCTCCATAGGGTTTTCAACGGCCAATTTTCTAGAAGGAGATCACCAGGCCTTTCTTCTGAGGCACCTTCTAGGTGGACTTGAACCTCCAGCCCTACCACTACCAGCCAGGTGTGTTAGCCATTTGTCCCACCCTGGGAATCCAGGCAGAGGAGTCTTTCCTAAAGTCAGACACCCAGTTCCCCATAAGCAGCATGGGGCAGCAGGCCAAGTCACTTAACTGACTGGAGCAGAGGCCCAGATATTTCCAGTCAGTTTCCAAACCCCACTGTGGATACTTCTTTCCTTCCTTCCTTCTCTCCGTGAAGAGGTACTTATTTCAATTATGAAGACCTCTCTCACTAACTTGCAGTGGGATGCCTCTTCCCTGGGGCAGTTTAACTGCCTATAATTCAGCTGCATAAAACAGAAGGGAGGTCGTGGCTATTTCCCCTGGACTGACCAAGGCTGGTTTGATTGGCTGAGAGTGGAATCTAGTCTATTCTGCTGTCCACGGATGCTATCATACTGCTTGCAACCCTGCTGACCTTGTCTACTGTGTGCTTGAAATCAGCAGGCTAAGTAACGTTAATTTGATTGTATGAATACCTAGTGGTAATTCACTGCCACCTTCCATCTTCCTCAGCGCTAAGAACACCCACGCTTGATGACAGGTGACTCATCTGCCACTTTCCTAACGTGCTCGTCTAAGTTAAGAAAATAAAAAAAGAGCAGCTCTGGCTCATCAGGATAAGCTTGGGAGAGAAGCAGCTTCATTCTTTGGGAAGAGGAAAACAAACAAACAAACCAGTTCTGTCAATTCTGACTCACAGTGACCATATGGGACAGAGCAGAACTGCCCCAAAGAGTGTCTGGTGGGTTCAAACTGCTGACCTCTTGGTTAGCAGCCAAGCTCTTAACCACTGCACCATCCATGGGAAAGGCAGGAGGTTTTCCTGCTGCCACACCCTCTTTCCTTTGAGCCATCCTGTAACCACAAACACTCCTAGCTTCAGCCACCACTTCTTTTGTGTAAGTGTCAAAACACATATTTTTGAAAAACGCTATTTCAATCATATTTACATGTACAATTCCGGGAGATTCATTATGTTTGCCACGGAGCCCTGGTGGTGCAGTGCTCACGTGCTTAGCAGCTCACTCACCCAACGCTCTGCAGGAGAAAGCCCTGATCTGCTTCTGTAAGATCGCAGCCTAGGAAGCCCCGGGAGGCAGTTCTGCTCTGCTGCATGGAGTTGCCACATGTTTAAATAGACTCAACAACACCTTATAGCAACAGAAGAGTGGGCAGGAAACCCAAGTGGAAAGGGGAAAGCTACTTCCTGGATGTCTTCCCATGTGTACCAAGGTAAGAAATGCAGGCATTTGCTTTATTTTCTAAGTTGCACAGATGGCATAAGCAAGAGGTATCTTAGAAGTGGGGTGCCCTGATGACATGCTCTGTTCGGTAAACGACACTGACGTTAACAACAACCACAGCAATTACGTTCACCATGTTGTGCAACCATTTCCACTATCTCCTTCCAAAATTTCCCATCTTCCTTAAAAATTTAGTGCCCTTCAAGCAAAAATTCCCCATTTCCTTCTCCTTGGTAACCACTAAAAATGTTGGTTGCTATGCATTTGCCTATTCTATTTCATGTAAGTGAGATCACACCATAGCTGTCCTTTCGTGTTTATTTCACTCAGCTTAATGCTTTCAAGGTTCATCTGTGGGGTGGCATGTCTCCGAATGTCACCTCTCTCTGTGGTGGAGTAACGGACCACTGTGTGGATAGGCCGCAGTCTGTTCTATACGTTCATCTGTTGATGAACACAGGGCTTTTGTTACCTGTTGGCTAACTGTAAATAATGCTGCTACGAACACTGCTGTTCCAGTCTCTTGTTTAATCCCTGTTTCAGACACCTAGAGATGGAATTGCTTGGTCATCTGGTAATTCTGTTTAACTTTTGGAGAAACTGCCTGTCATGGATTGAGTTCTGTCCCCCCAGAAAGAAGTGTGGCCACGTGGCTGGGCCATGATTCCCAGTATCTTGTGACTGTCCTCCACTTTGTAGTTTCCCTACACCGCATGTTAAAGGATTAGGGTGGGGCTGCACATCCCTTCACAGGATCACCTCCCTGCTCCACTGTAAAGCCAGTTTCCCTGGAATATGGCTTGTCCCACTCTTAATCCTTTCATACTATGAGAGATAAAAGGACAGAGAAGCAGGCAGAGAATTGGGATCCTCGCACCATCAAGAAATCTGCACCGGAAGAAGAGTGCATCCTTCAGACCTGAGGTTCCTGTGCCAAGATGCTCCGTGGACAAAGACTGATGCAACACCAGACTTTCCTCCAGAGCTGACAAGGGGGAAAGCCTTCCCCTGGAGCGGATACCCTGAATATGGACTTGCAGCCTACCAGACTGTGTCAGAATACATCTTCCTTTGTTAAAGCCATCTACTCTGTGGGATTTCTGTTAGAGCAGCCCTTGCTGACTAAAACACTGCCCAAGTGCTTTCTACAGAATTGCAGCATTTTACACTTCCACCAACAATGGATGAGGTTTCCAGGTTCTCCACATCCTCACTCCACTTGTTCCAGCCATCACTTCTTAAAAATAGCAGAAGAGCTGACTCTGGGCATGTTATTGATTGGTATGCCCTTCCCTGGGATCTATGAAGTCATTAACCGACCCAAGCCAGTCACCTGGGCACTCCACCTCTAGCGTACCTCTCGCTCGTGTCATTTGTGAAACTTTACAAATAAAGCCAATGTCTGCATTTTGTACCTTGACACATGTGCGAAAACATCCAAGAAGTGACTGCCCCTCTTTAGCCTGGGTTTCCTGTGTGAAACCCAGGAAAAACACAACCTGTGAAAACACAACCTGAATTTTGGGGACAGAAACCTCAGTGACCAAACAACTGCAGACGACCTGATTTCTCTACTTCTCCATTGTTTGCTTTCTAACCCTGAAGGTTCAAATAAAAAATAATCTTCTGACCTAATTTGGCTTTTAGTGGAAAACAGGTTCCATTGCTTTCTCACTGAGTTTCAAGGCACAGGTAAAATAAAACCAGGCTATATTTAATTTAAGGAGCCCTGGTAGCACAGTGGTTCAAGCGCTCAGCTACAAACTGGTCATGTTCGCAATTCGAACCCCCCAGAAGCTTCCACTGAGTTTTACAGCCTCAGAAACCCTATAGGGTTGGTATGAATCAGAACCCACATGCCAGCAGTGGATTTGGGCTTCAGTTTTATCTAATTTGGAGTATAATCTCCTCACTGTTGGCAACATTTTTAGAATAGTAGATGTATTTTGTCCTTTGATGAATAAATTTTTCAAACTCTACAGTTGAGGCCCTGAAAAGTGTTAGTATTTCCATCACAGTGTTTTCCAGTTTTCCTTGGCAGAGAGATGGATCAGATCACAATGACTCAGTTTCTTCTTTTGTAAGCTGTCAAGAACAGCGTGAACTGTTTGGAAGCAGAAGGACTGTAAGGACAGATGAGACGATACCAGTGACATGATCTCACCTTCTCTAGGAGTTTATGGAGACCACCCTGGACGTCTTGGCTTTTTTGATCCCAGTACACTAACAGCTTACAAACTTCTTCTGGACTAGGTTTTCCTCCTGACAGTAGCTCAAGGAGCAAACCCACTGCTCTCTACAGGGCACAGTGCAACTGCCCCATAGTTCCCAGGGAGCGCCTGCCAGACTCGAATTGCCAACTGTGCTGCCAAGGTTTCCAGCCAAGGTTTCCAGCCAAGGGCAGAAAGTTCATTTTCAAGTTTGGCATTTGTCAAACATTTTTAGGAAGTGAAATCCTTACCATAGAAAATTTTTAGTGTGCTCAGAAAGCACCACAGGGAAAACCAAGTGGTGGACACTGTGCGGCCATCCTGGATGTCCAGCCTGATTGAGGTGGCTTCATGAAGTAAACCAATACAGTCATGTGGAGTGTACTGACATCTCTTCTCATTTCTCATCAGTCTTCTTAAATGCTTACTTCTGGTTAAGGGCAAGAAACACACAGCTACATGGGATTTATACAAATCACATGGAAATTTACACCTATTTATAATGATTATATCTACAAAATACAATTTCTTATCTTATAGGTGATAAAACCGAGGTCCAGAGGGATGATGTGTGTTACTAAGGTCATATGGATTTTTAGCATTTTAATGAAGTGTAGTTAAATCAGGACTAGAACTCAGTCTTCCCAAACCCTTATTACAGTTTTCTCTCTATAGGCTATCTCTACCTATAGAAGACACAGTCACGTGAGTTTATATGAGGAGCTAGACTAAGGTACTGACAGTGAAAAGGGATGGAAGGTAAGATGATTTAGCAAGACTTAAAAGTTGATGGTGTGAATCCACTCAGCAGTGCTGCATAAGGAAGGTCTGGCAATCTGCTTCTGTAACAACCACACCGAAGACAATTCTAAGAAGCACTGTTCTACTCTGTATCTCATAAGGCTGCTGTGACTTAGAATAAAGAGAATGGTTTGGTTTTCTTTAAGGGGATGACCACATTAAGCCAAAAGAATCAGAGGGCTCAAGGGTAAGAGTAAGAACTTACAACAACTTATGTAAGTTTTTTTTTTTTTTTTTAAAGAAAGGATGCTATGCTATTCTGGGGGAAGGGAGGGCAATCAGCTTTAAGACAAAATCAGTTTTACATGGCTCTGAGATAAACACAGGAGGAAGTGGTGGTTCGGTGGTAGCATTCTTGTCTTTTAGGGACAGCTTACATGTTGCTATGAGGCTGAACAGGTTTACAGGAGCTTTTACACTAAAGCTAGAAAGAAAGGCCTGGCAATCTACATCTGAAAATAAGCCAGTGATAACCCTATGAGTCACAATGGTGCAATCTGCAACCAATCACAAGATGGGCACCGGACTGGGCAGTGTTTCATTTCATTGGCATGGCATGGGGTCACCAGAATCAGGGGGCCAACTCAGTGGTGGCTGATCACAACGACTTCAACACAGCAAGCACAGGGCACCCTCCTCAAGGGTGGGGGTGGGTGAAGATCTTCTCAAGGGTGGAGTGTGGAAGGGTGGAGAACAGGTAAGAGGAACTGGATGAAAGAAGGCTTACCAGGAGGAAAAGGTGAGATGGCAGAGTGGGCAAGAACCCTACAGAGGGCAGTAAAAACGGAACAGCCAACATTTGATTGAACTTTGCTTAGAAGGATGAAAGGGAACCCCAGTGGCACAGTGGTTAAGTGCTATGTCTGCTCACCAAAAGGTCAGCAATTCAAACCCACCAGGTGCTCCTTGGAAACTCTATGAGGCAGTTCTACTCTTGTCCTACAGGGTTGCTGTGAGTTGGAATCAACTCAACAGCAGTGGGTTCAGTTGGTTTTGGTTAGAAAGGTGAAAACTTGGTCAAAAAATTTGAAGAAAATTAAGAGATCAACTATATTAATTATAGTAGAAAAACTAAGAAAGCACGAACTAAGATGAGTGATTTTCAATCCCACTGTACATCCGATGCACTCAATTGCTTTACAAGCTGCCAGCCCTGAATCTGGAGCCCCTGGATGGGGCAAATGGCTGATGGCCTTGGGGACTCACTGACGGCCTCAAGTTGGACTCCACCCAGAGGGACCATGGTAAAAAACCCTAGGAATCTACTTCCAAAAATCCATCACTGAAAAACCCTATGAAGCACAGTTCTGTTCTCATACATACAGGGTCCCTATGAGCTAGAGTCAGCTCGGCAGCTACTGAATTTTACTGGCACCTCAGAACAGGGGGTGATAACCAGCCATGCTACTAAACTGTACATCCCTGGAAGAGATCCAAGAGAACCACCTTAGAGTCCTACCTTGAAACAGGGGTATGGGTACACAGACCGACACCTTCATGTGTTTTCCAGGCCAGATTCAATATCAGTTTGCATTATTGATTATTTTAACTTTAATTTACAAGTATCAGTGGGAAATAACGTGCCTGACTAACAAATTCAGCATTTAGAAATCTCTTGTCTGGGATTACACTTGCCAAGCCTCCCACACCATCTAGTCAAAGCTACACAGATGGGCTCTGGGCAGGTACCCTGAAAGCCAGGCAGTATGGCTGTGTTTCAACCTATGGGAAGTGAGCCTCTTAGAAAACACTGCTCCTCTTCTTTGCTCTGTCTTCAATGAGATAATTTTTCAGCCTCAGGCTCATTCAGGGGGACCACTAGCCAACCCCAACACCTCCTCTGGGAACAGACGTGTGAGTACCTGGTATGAAAAGCGATGGTGTATGGTAATCCAAGTTGTGATGAGTAACACCGCCTAGCAGTGTCACATTTGAGAAGATCCAGTGGAGACCACACATAACCAAACACGCAGGCCTGCCCCCTTATCCCTACACATCATTGGGTCCTCCCTAAATTCAGGAACTGGGATCTAAGAATGGCCTGGCCTGTTCGTGAAGGAACAAAGAGAACAGAGTGTGTGAGAAAGGCAACGGAGCTGAACTATTCTAGATGACAATCCTCCAGGGAGGCAGGGGATCACGTAGCTAGTAGCTGCTTCAGTGATGCTGCACATTTACAATATACATTTATTTTAGCCAATGATATGCCCAATAGTTGATATTTCTGGCAGTACAATACCAGAGAGACATGAAAAGACTGAAAGGCAAGAAACAGCTGTACCAGGAGGATGGCTCTACACAAAAACCAACTGAGCCAGTTGCCACTGAGTTGACTGTGACTCACAGTGACCTCCTGTTGAGTCACGGCAGGACTGCGCCCATGGAGTTCTCACGGCTTTGACTTCTCAGAAGCAGACTGCCGGGCTTTCTTCTGGGGTGCCTCTAGGTGGCATTAACTCGCCAGCCTTTCAGCTGCTAGCAGAGCCCTTAACCATCCACACCACCAAGGCCTACCTTGGCTTGATGTTGTTGGTGCTGTCTCCTCCATTTCGACTCACAGGGACTCTATAGGACACAGCACATCTGCCCCGTAGGATTTCCAAGAAGTAGCTGGTGGATTTGAACTGCTGACCTTTTGGTTAAGAGCTATGGCTGTTACCACCAAGGCTCCAAAACCAAACCAACTCTGTTGCTATTGAGTCAATTCTGACTCACAGCGACCCCACAGACAGAGCAGAACTTCCCAACAGTGTTTCAGAGGAGCTCCTGGTGGCCCTAAACTATCACCTTTTGATTAGCAGCTGCAGCTCTCAACCACCAGGGTTTCCACAGTTCCGCATAAAGGAACTCCAAGCAACCCTACAGGACAGAGGAGAGCTACCACACAGAGTTTCCCAGGAATGCCTAGCAGATGTGAACTGCCAACCTGTTGGTCAGCAGATGTAGCACTTAACCACTACACCACCAGAGTTTCCACTATGAGTTGGAATTGACTCGATGGCAACAGGTTTGGTTTTTGGTATATAAAGGAAACCTTGGTAGTGTCACAGCTAAGAACTATAGCTGCTAACCAAAAGGTTGGCAGCTGGAACTCAGCAGGCTGCCCTTGGAAACTTATGGGGCAGTTCTACTCTGTGCTACAGGGTTGCTACAGCTCTGTATAAAAAACACCAATAACCAAAGCCCAAACCCACTGCTGTTGAGTGGATTCCAACTCATAGTGACCCTATAAATTAGGGACATTAAATGTATACTTAACAGGGCAATGGCAGTCATTGCAAAACTAGGAGTAACACGACAAAGAGGGAGGGGGAGAGACATGAGGGAACTTAATGTTTCATTCAAGTTCTGTTTTGAAACAGGACTTAGAAAGGATATTGTACCATTTGGTATTAATTATTTTGGTTTGTGCACATGCCTCAGTATTTCTACAGCATTCAAGATCTCTTTAAAACAAACATGTTTTGCACATACACACCCACCTTTTAAAATATGTCTTTTATCCCCTCTTTCACAGCATTATGGAACATATCTGAGGGGCTGTCTCAAGGACAGTACTCTGGAAATAAACTCAGATTATATGCTAAAAATGTAACTTGCCCCTAAAGCTTGTGTAAACAAATCCAAGAAAAGTACCCCACAGCATTCAGAGCTTAAACAAGATGACTCTCAATTTTAACTTGTAGTGTTTTTTTTTCTTTTTTTTTTTAATGTTCAGTAATAAATCTTATTCCCAGAGAAGTACACGGCCCTCTCTCTTCCCGGACATCTCCTCCTCCATTGCCCCAGTTGTCTTTATGTCATAATTCAGTTCCTGGTTATAACACGTTACATGAATCATTACTCTCGGGTTCTCTGTGAGGCAAACCTCCAGCGAGAGCCTTCTGGTCCTAAACAGCCAGTGTACCTTCTTTCAGGAATCACTTACTCAGAATTTCACCTTCTTGAGGCTATGTGCATGCAGCCAAAAGAAAACAATATTGTGTTGCCCTATTATCTGGTGGATCTGGGTGTCTCCTCATGGAGCTGTCTAGAAGGTTCCACAGATTCCTTCACTGAATTGCCCGGTCTGACACTGTGGATGGCCTCAGCTCCCCTGCTAAGTTGGCCCTGCAGGCCCACAGTAACGTATCGCCCTGTGTAACTGCTGAAGCTTGTGCCACTGTAGAACTTTACCCCAGCCACGGATGCGATGGCAGTGAATTTGGTTTCTTTTTTTGGTTCTGTGATCCTGGAAATCCCTCTGTTCTACAGTTCTGGAAAACGGCTGACCAAGATGGCATCTGCACTCTCCTAATCTGACTAAAACCTTTCAGTAGACTTGTTCCCGACTCTAGGCCCCTAACCTCCCTCCGTCGTTGGCCCTTACAGAATCCAGGTGGAATATGTTCCATCTGCCCTTACAGCAAACTCAGGGGATAACGCCCTGTGATCCACACATCCCACTTGTTCACCTCCCAGTGATTCTGAGGGAGAGTGATCACGTCCTCGGTCAGTGGAGGCCTGCATGTTGCTATGACGTGGAATAGGTTTCACCAGAGATTCCAGACTAACACAGAGTAGGACACTTGGTGATGTACTTCCAAAAATGAGCCAGTGGGAACCCTCTGAATCATGGTGTACCAGCCCTCAGCCAATCACAGGCATGAGGCAGGACCGGGTGATGCCCTGTGCGTGGGTCGCCGTGGGTCGGGCCCGCGTGACACTAACTGACAGCAGCACCAACACTTCCAGCCTGTGAAGCACTTCCCACCCCCACTTCAGGGGAGCAGGGACTCACACCTGGGCCCTCTCCCCATTCTGACGGCCCCCACCACATAACACTCCCTCCGTCCCTTCCCATAATCCTTTCTGATTAAAATCAACCTTGCCAGTTTCACGTTGTCGGGTGCAGTGTTTTTCTCTGACACTCTGAATGAGTGTAGAAATCTGAAACCCCATGGCCATTCTTGGACCCTGTCCCCTCATCTTTATGGACAAACCAGTAACTGTTACTCCTCCTGAGCAGACAACCCTAGAAGTGGGAGCTTTAGGCCCCCAAACCAAGAAGCAAGTTCTAGCCTTGAACTTCAAAAAAGGGATGAGCATCGTCCACGTCCAGCTAGAGCCAGCATCAGGCCAGAGAGAGCTGTAGAAGTCAAAAGGCACAGGCTTGTCAGCACGGCCTTCACGCACTCACGCACGCTCGCGCTGGCCCTGTTCCTGGTCCCCACTCCACCTCGCACCCCCTCTGCCCCCGTTACCCCGCTCATCGCTTCCCTTCCTGTCAGTTTCTGATCCCGTTATCACCTCTCCCCTCCCACTGAAACACGACCCATTACCATGGCTCTTGCTCGCAGCAGCACGGAGAAGCTTCTATCTTCTCTTTTTCAATGGAGCGTGATGTGGAGCTGAGAAACACTTTTGAGCCCACAAGGTAAACCTAAGTTTTCCATAATGTGAAAGTCTTGCTTTCCCTCATACTACAGAATATTCTCTATTCATACAGATACTTTTGTCAGCTTATACAAAGGACTAGAAACCCTGGTGGTGCAGTGATTAGGTGCTACGGCTGTTTACCAAAAGCAGTTCATGTCTGCCAGGCGCTCTGTGGAAACTGCATGGGGCAGTTCTGTTCTGTCCTGTGAGGCTGCTGTAAGTTGGAATCGAGGTGATGGTAGTGGGTTTGGGTTTGGGTTTACACCCAGGATTAAACTGCAGTACTTAATTTAATGCGCCATCCATTCACTTAACAAATCTTTACCAAATGCCTCCTACATATTAACAGCAATGTAGTAGGAATAATAATAGCTAATGCTTACAAAGTTCCTAAAAGGCCCATTGCCATATGAGTCGATTCTGACTCACAGAAACCCTGCAGTACATGGTATAAAGGCCCCGTAGGGTTTCCGCGGCTCTCACTTCACAGAAACCGACTGGTGCATCTTCCTCTCGCGGAGCAGCTGGTGGGTTTGAACCCTCAACCTTTCAGTTAGCAGCCAAATGCTTAACCACTTTACCACCAGGCCTACTCCTAATGTCCCAAGGTAGAGCTCAGCTGCTTACTGAGAGCTTATGGGTGTGAGCCCAGTTAGAGGCACCTTGGAAGATAGGCCTGGCGACCAACTTCTGAAAAATCAGCCATTGGAAATCCTGTGAAGCACAGTTCTACTGTGATACACCTAGGCTCTCCATGAGTTAGAACTGACTCAATGGCAATTATTTCTTTAATATTTACATAGCACTTAGGTTAACTCCTTGTAAGCCATATGTCATTTAAGTAAGCACTCTTCCAGTCGCTGTTATAAGGTGAGATTAAGTGAGGTGACTCAAAGGTCCAGATGCAAAGGTGTACGATGTACCAAAAGGAATAGTCACCTGTCTGCTGCTTGCGGGGACACCACATCTATCATTTGACAGAAGGCGACAGTGACTGGTAAAGAGCAGGACGAGACTTTATGAGAATTACATGTGTTGGAGTACTTATTAGTCTTTTCAAAGTCAAACTCAAAAGGTCTACGATATATAAAAATTAAAAGTAAAAGTAAACACAAGTATATGAATCTTGTATGTTTCTCATTGATTATCTTCTGAATTTAAACAGATCATTCACTTTCACCTTCCAACAATTAAAAGTTGAAGAGTATTAAGAGGTCTTAAAATGACTGTACCAATAAGAAGTCTTAAAATGACTGTACCACACATAAGATCTTGGGAAAACCACAGAGGAAACACTAATGAAAAAGATGAAACACCATAAAGACCACGAGATGGAAGAATACTACAGTGAACTCAGGCAAAGAGAAGAACAAGGGGAGTGGGAAGAGAACACCACAGGACTAAAACAATCAAGATGTGACACCTGGAAATGAAAATCAGCAAGCAGAAACAAAATAGCACAGGCACTGTGTGTTACCACCATAAAGCACTGCAATCCAAGAAACTGTGGACAAATCCCTTGTTGATGTAGGCAGCGTGAGGTGTGAACATGCCCTAGGACAGATTCCAGCTGCCAACAGTGAAGTCTGGACACAGAAGTTCCCGGTTACCAGGAGACAGAACGACCTAGTGACACCCAGGAGGAAGCACAGGGACGATGAGAATGTGGAACATTCCGTGAGACAACCGGCCCGACCTCTGCAACAAGTCAGTGCAACAGAAAGGAGTCTATGTTAGGTGCCACTGAGTCGGGTCTAGCTCACAGGGACCCCGTGGACAACGGACAAACAGTAGAGAACTTAGTCCTGTCCTAGTGGCGCAACAGTGAAGCACCTGGCTACTAACCAGAAGGTCTGTGGTTTGAACCTCCAGCTGTTCTGCCGGAGGAAGTGTGGGGGTCACTAGGATTTGGAATCAACTCCATGTCAACAGTGTGTGGGAGAGACTGAGGAGTTACCCCTAATACCTCGATGTAACACGGGATCCTAGACTCAGCAGTGGTTTAGATAAACTGGCTGTAAAAGACTTTTTAAGGTCAACTGCAAAAATCTGAGTACTTCATTAGAGGAAAGCAAAATATGCCCCAATTTTAAAATCACGCTTATTGATTTGAATAAGCAGGTTATAAGACAACATATACAATATGATCTTATTTTGGTGAAAGTGAAATACATTTATGTGTATGCACAGGAAAGATCTGGGTGTACATGCACTAAGGATAGGAAAAAGTTTAATTTTTTTAATTTTGTATTTTCCAGTTTTCTGCAGTACTCATAAACTGTGTTTTTAAAAACAAGGTTGTTTTAAAAGGTTTTGCCAGTGAACTCTGAAACTATTACTCTGAGATAATCTTTAAACCCCAAAACAAAAATATTCCTTAAAGTCTTCTTAAAGCCCAGACAATAGCTTAGCTTAACTAGTAAGAAAGTCTGCCTTGATCATGTGCTCTTTTTATAGTCTGTCTACATGGGACTGAGCTGAGGACAGTGGCTCTAAAGGTCAGACAGGAAGCTTGGTGGGCAGCCACAACAAAAGTAAACTGTACACAAAATGTTTCGCTAGTAACTATTAAGATCTACTAGACACTGAATGGTGCTCAGATGCTTAGTACTTCCTAAGTTCTGTTAACATTAGAATCATTTCTATTTTTGTCTATTTTGTTTCTATCCTACTTTTTGTAAAAAAGCTTTTTAGTCTGAAACAGCTACAGAGGGTAGCTGCAAAACAGTAGAGTATCAGTATCATGTTTCCTTCACCCAGCTTCCCCTACTGGTAACAGTTTGCAAAACTAACATATAGTATCAAAATCAGGAAATAGTCATTAGTACAGTAATATTACTGTTAATAGTAACCAGTTAATAGTAACTGGATTACAGACCTTAATTCACTTTTCACGCACTCCATTCGTGTGTGTGTGCGTGTGCGTAGTTCTACGTGATTTTATTCATGTGTAGGTTCATGTACCTACCACCACCAACATAAAGAACAGTTCAGTCACCAAAAAGGAATCTGTGCTACCCCCTCTCTAACTGTCCCTCCACCTCCCACCAACCCTACTTCCCTTCTTTTAACTTCCTATTTGGAACTGTAGTTACATAGTAACTTAGCTATTAAGGAATATATGCCAAGTGCCAATATACTATGGTCAGTTTACCTTAACAAACTTGTTTTTCTGTATTAATATAACATGACATAGTATATTATGAAACTTAATGTACATATATATGTCTAAGAAAAGAAATTAAGACTTGTTTTTGTGGAGCTAGGCAGAATAAAAAAATGTCTTTGGATTCTCCAATGGAAAAACCGGTCAGCAGCCTCTGAGTTACCCTAAGCAGGAACAGTGGCAGTGGGTGTGGCAGTGACCATAGAGCTGCTTGGTTGTAAGCTCTCATTTAGTGCTGAAAAGTAAAGATGTCACGCTGAAGACGAAGGTGTGCTTGACCTAGGCCATGGTATCTTCAGCTGCATCATATGCATGCAAAAACTACTAAGGAAGACAGAAGATTTGATTCCTCTGAACTGTGGTGATAGAGAAGAAGATCAAATGTACCCCAGACTGACAAAAGAACAAACAGATCTGTTCTGGAGGAAGTACCACCAGAGTGCTCCTTGGAAGCAAAGACGGCGAGACTGTGTCCTACATACTTTGGACATGCTGTCAGGAGGGATCAGTCCCTGGAGAAGGACATCATGCTTGGCAGAGTAGAGGATCAGCGAAAAAGAGGAAGACCCTCGACAGGATGGGCTGACGCAGTGGGGGCAGCAGCGCGCTCAGGCATGATGACGAGCATGGGCACGGCTCCGGACGGGGCAGTGTTTCATTTTGTTGCACACAGGGTCACTATGACTCAGAACCAACTCGATGGCACCGAACAACAACAAGCTGTCATTGTGCCAAACTGCTCTCCCTAAACCCCGGATTTAATACTGCTCCTCCACCCTGTCAATCCAGGTGGGCATGACTTTTTGTGAGTTTCATGCTGAGAGTTATTCAGAAGAAAGTTTAGTATCTGGTCCTATAGTCTTTGAGGATCCTGTATTTTGAACGGTGAAGAACACAATCCCTTGTGTTCCTTGGTGACTCTATCTCCTCTGTCTCCGTACCCACTCTGCTTGCTTGTCTCGTCTCCTCTACCATGTTGCTTCACCCTTATAGTTTTTCTGAAAAAATAGATGCTTACTAACTGTTTCAAGAAATGCAAGTGGAAGTATGAGGAATGCAGGATCTGTTTGCCTCTTGACTAAGCTCTCTGAAGGTAAGGAAAGCATCTTTTTTCTTCCTAACCCTAATGCCTTAACACAGCATCTCATTGCTATGAGATAGGCACTCACTAAATATTTGCTACATAAATGAATTGCCTGATGTGCTAAGGTCTTCAAATAATTGCTGAGTGCTTAATGTTATTTGCTGACTGAGCTGTTCTGGTGTTTCCCGCTCCACTGAAGGACACAAAACAAAATGAGCAATTGATTCAAAGTTCCACTAAGTGTAAGTACAGTGTGAGGTGGGATCTCGGCCACAGCATAAAGAACAAGCTCCTGCTCCCAGACATGACTCCTCTATACAGTACAGTTTCAACAACAAAAGACGGCAAGCTTGCCCTCCACTCACAGAACCAGTTCCTCTGGAGCTTTACAGAATGCAGCAACACTCAGGGGCATTTTTTTCTACCACTGCCATTTAAATCAGCTGCATTTTTAGTGTATTCTCAGACTGCACCTGCTTTTCTCCTCTTGGCCAGCCTTCTCTCCTTTCCGAATTCACAGGACGGCTCTTGGTGGGATGAGGAGCCACAACTGAGTTTGTAAGTATCATACTTGCTCCAAAGTAAAGGGCAATGTGATTTCATCAGGGACCTACGGAGATACCTGCCAGAACCAGTGCGATCTGATAAATATTGGGGCCAAGACATCGAGCGAAATCTCTTCGCTAAGTGACTCTGAAGTGACTCTGCAAGCTGAAACTGAGTCGCTTTGGAATTTCTTGCGGCACCCATGCTGGTGGCTCTGGACGTTACCTGGTGATGCGACAACGCTTTCTTGCAACACGTTCTGGCTTTTGTTTTCCAGCCTCCAGAACTTAGGGAGTCCAACTCACGATGTTCAATTGACAGAGTCAATTGAATGTGAACCCTCACCAATGAGTGGAGAAACCCACCATGTTTTCATTTCACAGAAACACTGCCACTTGGACAGCTGAAAAATGAAAGTCAGAACTCCCATCTAAAGCATCTCATTTACAAAAAATAATTGGACTGTCTGTTTGACTTGGTGGCACAGAGGTAATGGCTTGGTTCTCCACCAAAAGGTCGACAGTTTAGACCCAGCAGCATCTCCTCTGGAGAAAGGCCTGGAGAGCTGCACCTCTCATAAACCGTGGCCTTGGAAGGCTGCCAGGGAAGTCCTACTCTGTCACATAGGGTTGCTATGGGTTGGAATCTGCTCGGCGGCACCCAACAACAAGTCTGACTGGGAGTCCCCGGGAGCCACAGATGGTCAGGAGCCCAGCTGCTGGCCCAGAGGCTGGGCGTCTCAGGTCCCACAGAGGAACTTGGAACACAGTTCTGCTGATCCATTTCTGAAAAATCAGCCACTGAAAATCCCACAGAACCCAGTTCTACTCTGATATATTCGGGGTTGCCATGAGCTGGAATTGGCAGCAAGTGGTAAATTTGGCTGGAATCCCTGGTGGCTTAGTGGGTTAACTGCTACGGCTTCTCATCAGAAGGTCGTCAGTTCAAATCTGCCAGGCACTCCTTAGAAACTCTATGGGGCAGTTCTGTTTTGTGTACAGGGTGAGTATGAGTTGGAACTGACTTGATGGCAGCAGATCTGGTTTTTGGCAGTAAACATGACTGAGTGTGGGGTGCCATTTTTTAAATGAGTTGATACCAAAATTCTAGATATTTTTTGGCTGAAAGAATAAGGCATGATTTTTTTCCCTATCATTCAAGGACACTTATACCTCTTACATCCCGATGCCTCTGATCCTCAGCCCACCAGAAAGCCCAAAGGTGCCTTGGCAGAAAGCCCCGGCAATCTGCTTCCAAAAGGTCACAGCCTTGGAAAACCTATGGAGTGAAGTTCTACTCTGCAACACACTGGGTCACCATGAATCAGAACGGACTTGATAGAAACTCATTTTCTATAAAAATGTCTCTAGGCCTCAGCCAGCTCTCTTACTGGAAGAAAATCACAACCTAACCAAATACAGAATTTCATGCACAATGACTGGACTCTTTCCTCTCTTTTCCAGTTCCAGCCCATTCACACGCATCACAGACTCCAGTCTAAGAGTATGTTCAGGCTGACAAGCTGGCTAACAGCAGTGTGGCGGGAAGACCGTGGGAAGCCTCCTGGGCCCAAACAATCTGTAATCACTGCACATTAACAATCGCCTTCTTCCCTTCCGAGCTGTATGATCCCCCTGTCGCTCCTCTGTGTAGATGCAGAATTACTTTTGCGGGCGCTCTATCTGAATCACATCCACTTACCTGCCTGCCTGTGGTGGGGAGTTCACTCAGAGGCCTCTCTTATCATTCTCATCAATACAAATATGATAAAAGAAACTCTTTTCTGTTGACTGATGACGTTCCCCTGTATTTCAACTCATTCTGATCTCTTCTCAGCATTAGGGATCAGGTTTATTTTTATGACTAAAATTGGTCTGACTCTTGTTGTTGGCTGCTCATGAGTCAGTTCCAGCTCATGGTGACCCACTGAGACTGCAGAACTGCCTCAGAGGGTTTCCTAGGCTGTAACCACTACAGGAATGGACGCCAGGTCTGTTCTCTCACACTGCGGCGGGGAAGGTGAGAGCTGCCTACCTTTCTGTTAGCAGTCAAATGCTGAACTGCTGTGCCACTCTTAGGAAATCAAATCTACTACTTTCAGAGAGATTCCGACACACAGCAACCTACAACACAGAGCAGAATCACCCAAGGCTCCGAGGCTGCAGTCATCACGGAAGCATCCTTCCTCTGAGCAGCAGAGGGTGGGTTCCAACTGTCAACCTCTCAGCTAGCAGCTGAGCACCCGGCCACTATGTGAACAGGGCTCCTCTGTGCACTTCCAGCAACAGAGAAATAAAATACATAGATGTTATCTTTGACCACCTTTGAGGCCTTGTGGATAGACACGGACAGGGGGCTCTATGTGGAGGCTTCACGACGGGTCTGTCTGTTACAAACAACAGCAGAACCGATTTTACCACGATCCCCCCTTCCAGACCACTTGATCCCCTCTTCCAGACCACTTGTCCTCCCGGACATTTGCTGGATACTAGCAGTTTCCTAGGCAATGCCATTACATCATACAGCAGCATCACATAAATTTAAAATTGGCCACCTCGCTAAAGCCTGGCTCTGGCACCCTATCAGCTGACTCTTCTGCAGTGTTCAAGAGCAGAAACAAACTTAGAATATAACAAAAGGAACTCTGTTGGTTGTTCAAGAATCTCAGACACCCCGAAGAACACATAGATAGATAGAAAGATGTATCTGACAGATAGCTAGATCAGATAGACAGATATGTAGCTCCATATATATGTATGTATAGACACTGACCTGTCAAGTGGTATAATCTGGAAACAGACAATGGTGATCATTGAACAACACAACATACATAATTAATGTCACTGAACTGTAATGTAATGATTGTTGAAATCCCAATGTTTTATTACATATATACTTACTAAAATTAAAAATGATGCCTTAGGGGTGTACCTCAAGAACTACACTAAAAGACCACAACTGATGAGGAGATGCCCTAGGACTCCCCCTGGGAGCACGGATGGCCCCCTGGACCTGGTGCTGCCCCGTATCATTCATTATTTATTACTAAGTCAAATTTTTGGACAGGAATGGACTGGACGTGGGGACATGGAGTGGCCATATGGTATGTCCACTTTATGGTTCTGTGTATCTACAGGATGCCGTCCTACTGGCCTCTTACCAAAATGCAGACGCGAGAGTAGAGAAGAGGGGACAGGAGATTCTTAGCAGGATATGACATGTATAGAATGGAAAGGAAGTGTGTGCTGTCACCGGACAAGGAGACCAGAGGAAACTGCAGTTGGGCAGGTGTGCAAATTTAACTTGGGTTATATACTGCTTTCACTCAATCACATTAAAAAAAAATACATTAAATAAGGCAGGCCAAAGCATCCAATCAACAAAGCCATTGCATGTTCTCCACTGACCCATGGAGAGTCTGGAATACAACAGAAAATTTTTGCTTTTACCCAGCTGCTGAAAGAGCAACTTAAAAAAAATGCACAGAGCCCCAACAAGAGATTTGTAACTTTGAGTGAGTTTCTAAGTCAGTCCTGGGAACCTTCCTTCCCTATGACCTGTCTTAACAGAGGTAGCCTGGCAGTAAACACAACAATCCAGCAATCATTAGTAGCTTCTGTGACCCCAAATAACCTTAACAGGCACACACAAGTCTTAAGGCAAACACACATGGCCCAGTCACTATTGATTATGTGAAGTGCTGACAGTGTGGAAATAGCACTGTGGGTGCTGATACTGGGTGCAGGGCAGGGACAGGTCTAAATTACTGTGTGACTGTGTGTCTATTCATCACACCCTGAAACAAAGACTGTGTGTCTGAAAAAAGAGAGGGAGGAAGATCAATCGACACACTCTGGTCTAGCCCTGAAAACACAATCACAGACCTTAATAAGGCACAGAGCTAATGAAGGCAAATAGTTTGAGGTGGTGGACTAACACACATTCGGCATATATTTAGGCTTGAGTGCGCAGGTCAGATTGTGCTGGAGACACGGGATCCTGGTTTTGTGAACTCAGCATCGGCATCTGGGCTGTTTCTTCCACCAATAGACATTCACTCTCCCCTCAAACTCAGAAACCCTGGGTGAGCTGGGCATACTGCTACTGAGCTGAAAAGCTTGATTTCTTCATCCTCCCTGTGAATGAGTGTCCATGGGTGCCACAAATGGTTTGTGCTCAACTGTTAACCTACAAATTGGCAATCTGAACCCATCTAGTGGACCACTGAAGAAAGGTGTGGTGATCTGCTTCCATTGAGATTATAGCTAAGAGAGCGCCATGGAGAAGCCTGACAGTGTCACTCATGGGGCTGCGATGAGCTAGGAAGGACGTGACGGCAAAGTGTTTGATTTTGGTGCCAGGTATCCTGTGACTAAACTACTGCTGATATGAGGGAAGGAAACGTGGCAAGGGACCTCTTGCAAGTGTCTTTTAAAAGGGGGTTGTCACGGATTAAATTGTGTCCCCCAGTAATATCTGTCAACTTGGCTGAGCCGTGATTCCCAGTACTGTGTGACTGTGTACCATGTCACCATCTGATGTGATTGTTCCTATGTATTGTTAAGTCCCACCTCTAGGATGGTGATAAATGCAATCAGTGGCAGGTATGTTAATGAGGTGGGACTCACACTACAAGATTGGACTGTGTCTTGAGGCAAACTCTTTTGAGACATAAAAGAGAGAAACAAGCAGAGAGACACGGGAACAAGAGCCAGGGATCTGGGGTCCCCTGCTGAGAAGCTCCTATGATGGGAAGACTGATGACAAGGATCTCCCTCCAAAGCCGAGAGAGAAAGAGAGTGTTCTCCTGGAGCAGATGCCCTGAATTTGGATCTGTACTCTACTAGACAGTAAGAGAATAAATTTTCTTTGTTAAAATCACCCACATGTGGTATTTCTGTCATAGCAGCACTAGATAATTAAGACAGAGGCCATAGCTTTATTTCTGTCTTTCTCTTTCCAGTTTTCTGGAATATTAATGTAAAGGCTGGAGCTTAAGCAGCCACCTAGCATATGAGAAAATCCACTAAGGACAGCAGAAGACAAACACAGGAGACAGGGTGTCTGAGCCTGTGTACCCGCACAGCTCCCTGGACTGCCTACCTGCCAGGCTCCTTTATGTAAGTGAAAAATAAACATGTGTGTGCATCTACGTATGCATAAACACACACATAGACACACATGTGTTTTTTTATTTTTATTTGCTATGCAGAACTGAGACTAAGTCTGATTGCTATAAACTCCTTTGAGGTTATCACAGACTTCATTTCACAGCTTAGGAAATGAATGATTGAAGATTAACTGTGATAAATGTCTCATTCAGAGAAGGAGAGCTACCAAATTAATTACACTTCTGTTTAATCTTCTACTTCTAAAGATAGATGATGCACGTTCTGTTTCACACGCCCATCAGTGTCTACCAAATGAATATGGTTTTAGAGTTCACTTTTGAACCTCAGAAGTCTTCGAATTGGCACAGCAAATCCCCAGTCACAGATGTTCAAATAATAAAATATTAAACAACATGCAAACAGGAGCAATGATCCCACTTGAGACAATTTTCTTTCCGGCTAGGTCCGTTAGTGGGCACACGTCTTCAGCTGTATCTTACCACCCAGAAAACTAGTCATACTCTGGCATTTTAGAAAGTGCTCAGTGGAGATTTTCAAATCTGGGGGATGAGTCAGCATCTCAAACATTATAAGGTAGCTTTACTTCAACATGTATGCAAGATAATCAATACACTGCAGCCATAAAATACATTCTGAAGGCTTTTACAGACTAATACTGAAATCTGGAAACCAGTGGATCTCACTAAGCCAGCAATATTCGCCACATGCAGTTAATGAGGGCCAATACACCCACTGTCACCTCCGGGCACACCTCTACCTCCACGCCCCTGGTCATCACTGCCACAAATCACCCTATGGCTGTTATCTCCCTCTGTGTTACATTAAATACAAATCATCTACCTTGTCTTCTAACAGTCCTCTGTCATCGATTTTTAATATTTCAAATGAAAATGGCAACGGCTGGGTAGGCCATATACGCTTTTCCTTTTTCTAATCAACCTCCGGTAGTATCTTCTACCCAGTTATCTAGACTGATAAACCCAAGAGCCAACATAGATTCTTCCAGCCCTTCCTCATCCCTGGTTTGGGGCCAGAAAGCCTGCAAGTGCACCATGCACTGACTTTCAAACAGAGCAGCAGAGTCGTTCGTCTAACACTGTGTGATCAGTTTTTACTCACTGGGTGGCTCTCCATGGGTGGATGTTAGCCTCCAGTATCCCGACTTTCTCTCTTGGCTTCTAGTAAGCATTCAGGGACATTTTAATATCACGCAAAAGGACATATGTCCTCCGCACAACACCCCCAACCAAGTGTCTCTGATAATCCCCCAGATCTGCTAGCTGACTTGAAAGATAAACTGCTGTTCTCCATTCCAGTCCCCCAGGACTGACTCCTTGGTTTGAGACTATTTGCCCTGGAAAATGAGTTTTCTCTGCCTCTGCAAAGGTTGACTGCTGTCTATAATGGGCTCCGAAATGCTAACGGGAACCAAGAAAGCATCTGTCATGAACTCAGAGGCTGTTAGTTATGAAGAACAATATTGACATTTATCTTCTCTCTGCATGCTGGAGGGCAAAGAGGAACAAACCTGGGTCTCCCCAGCTCCTGTGCTAGGCTGCAAAGACCCTATGCAGCTTGCCTCACCTGTCTTTTTTCAGAGATGAAAATAATAATGTGATAGTAAAGCCATGATTTCCATTCAAAGCACTGCCATGTGCATTATTACCTGATATGCTCCTCCCTGGGGAATCCCGCCCGAGGTGGGTGTTATGTCTAGAAGAGGGAACAGGGACAGGTTAAGTGACATATATGCTCAATGTGATCCAGACGCTGACATGTTGCTTCCCCCTTCAGCGCAGGAGCTGTTGCTTCCCCCCTTCCCCAACACCTGCTCCCTCCAAATTGCTGTTAAGACAACTTCTACTTATGGTGACCCCACCTGGGTCACAGGAGACCTCAACTTCATAGAGTTTTCAATGGTTGATTTTTCACAAGTTAGTTTGCCAGGTCTTTTTTCCAAGGCACTTCTGGGTGGCCCTGAACTTCCAACCATTCCGCATGTCCACTCTTTGTGCCACCTATAGGGATTTCCTTTCCACATTACCATTCACCCATCTACCCCTTCCCCCAGAAATATTTAGAAAATACAACTATTTTTCACTTGGGTCCACTCTTTTCTTCACTAACAACAACCAGAGATCTGAAAGGAGAGGTCACTCAGACTGTTGATTTCTCATTGATTTTACAAAGTTTCCAGAGAAAACAGACTAAAAACAGTAAGGTCATGATAGCTGGTAACCATGGTCTTCAGAACAGCTGCAACAAAGGAAGTGGAATGACAGCATTTTTAGCTCATGCTAGTTATCTTGAGGGCATGCTTTAAATTTTTAAAAGTACCCAACTGCACAGAAATATTTTTTGAATTTAAAATGAGTACTTATCTATTGAAATTCATATACTTGCTCAGTACCCTACTCTGGTGAGTAGCATCTGGGGTTTTAAGCACTTGACAGCAGCCATCTGAGACCCTTCCCTGGTCCCACCCCATCTGGAGCAAAGGGGAATCAAGAAAATCAAAGGCACAAGGGACAGATGAGTCCACAGAACTAAGGGACTGTAACCCCCACCGCCTCTGCCACTCTAAGTCCAGCACAAGTAGATGGCTCCTCGTTTCCACTCCTGACTTTTTGGACAAGGATCACCAGAGAGCAAGAGGAACGCGCCAAACAAGATTCTGACTTATTGGCCTGAAAGAGATTGGAGAAACACCAAAAGTATGGCCTCCAGATACACTTTTAACTTTGTACTCTAGTCACTCCTGAGGTACAACCTTCAGCCACAGATCAGACAGGGTCATACAGGAAAACAGGACTAAAGTGGCACATCAGCCAGGGTCCAAAACAAGAGGCAGGAGAGGACAGGAAAACTGGTAACGGGGAAGCCACAGTCAAGAGGGCAAGAGTGTTGACAGGGTGTGGGGCTGGCAATCACTGTCAATAAACAATATATGTGTAACTGTTTAATGAGAGACCAGTTTCCTCTGTAAACCTTTATCTAAAGCACAACTGAAAAAAAAAAGATTGCAGAAGATATAACCTGTTGCCATTGAGTTGATGCCCACTCACAGTGACCCTATGTGACAGAGAATGCCTGGTGGATTTGAACTGCTGACCCTCTGGCAAGCAGCCTAGGCTCTTAACCACCATGCCATCAGAGTTTCCCAAAAGAGACGTAAGATGCTAATCTCTTCTTTAAAAATGTAAAATGAACACTTGAACTGAACTCATATAAATGTGTTAACTAGGTTTAATCCCAAGAGTGTGAAGAGGCCACAGACATTCACATATTTCTTTGGCTTCTTTCTCTACCAGACCACCTAATATTGTAAATTTTCTCTAAAAAGGTGAGTAACTATTTCAGTAAATCCAGGGTAGATCCAAAGTCAGTAAACCAGTTATCTTTATACTACATTGTTGAACGACAATTTTTTTTTCAGTCAACTAGTCACAGCATTTTTCTAAGCCAACCTACTACTTCTCTTTTATAAAACTGGAAGGAATATTCAAAATCCAATCCCACTGCCATCAAGTCAATTCAGACTCATAGACGCCCAACAGGACAGAGGAGAAATGCCCCCTTCAGTTCCTAAGGAGCACCTGGTGGATTCTAACTGCCAATCTTTGGTTAGCAGAGGTGGCACTTACCCACTAGGCCATCAGGGTTTCCAGAAGGACTATTAGGAAAATATAAATTTGGGTCTACAAAATGAATACCAAGAAGGGTATTGTGCCTTGGAAGTATTGTCATGATGCCTGCATCCACGTACGCCTGTGGCCTCACTGAACCCAGGGCCAGATCAAAAAGGATGAAAGAGAAAATTTAAAAGGCAGGAGATATAAATTTACGTGGAAAGAACTAGGAGACAAAGAAGCTGACAGACAACAGGAGAGAAGTTCAGAGGTGGGGCAGATGGGTGGGCTGGAAAGAAACTGTAAACTGAATGAAAGCCTCCCAGCACAGAAATAAATGGAACATCGTTCTGTATTAGTCCACCATGCATTTAGCCCCAAACCTGCCACTCTGGATAAAGTGGCTTCCATTTGATGGTGGCCATTTGGTACCTGTAATTTCAGAACTGTTGAGAGGCATGTGTACAACTGACTGACCCCTGTAAGGCAGTGCTAGTGCCTTAGATGCTGTACTGTGTCTTTGAAAACACGGCTGTGTAGCCAGGAAAGGTAGGGAGAGGATCTTTATGTCATAGGAAGGGAGCAGGAGAAAAAAGGCCAACCAAGAGCCTCAGGTATAGAGGCACAATAGGACCTGTGGATGTTCTCACCCTAAACCTTGCTGCTGTCGAGTCGATTCTGACTCATAATGACCCAGTAGGACAGAGCAGAACGGTCCCACACAGTTTCCCAAGGAGCACCCAGTGGCTTCCAACTGTTGATCTTTTTGTTAGCAGCCATAGCTCTTAACCACTGTGTCATCAGGATTCCCATGGGTGCTCTGGTAACCCTTATTTCAAGACGGCGAGGGTAGGTCCTGGTCCTTGCTTCCTGAGCATGCAGCTCATTTCACCCCGGAAATCTGCAACCACTGACTATATTCTTAAATTCGTTATGGCTTGATGGTGTGGTATCTGCTTATAAAAGATCTGGTTGCCACTTACAAATGCTCTAAAGCTTCTTGTTTGTGCTACAGTTTTTTCATTTATGGAAATTATACTTCACGGAAATGTTACTGCAGGTGGACAAGAGGCAATTACTGCAAAGGTCAATGGCAAACAGGCCTTTAGTGGGTCCAAATCTCTGGAAAGCCTGGTGGCGCAGTGGTTAACTTCTATGGCGGTCAACCACAAGGCTGGCAGTTCAAATCCATCACACTCCTTGGAAACCCAATGGAGCCGCTCTGTCTGGTCCCATGAGGTTACTATGAGTTGGAATAGACTCAATGGCAATGGGTGTGGTTATGTTTTCTGATACACATCTCCTGAGAGAAATGGTACTGCAGTGGCAGGTTTGCCACCTTCCCTGGGGGAGACCCAGCTTTGACCCCTCATCAGTGGACCTCAGTGTGGTCGGTCAGCAGAGCCTCATGTGCTGCTGTGGTGCTGACTGGGTTTCAGTGGGGCTTTCGGACTAATAAATGGGTTAGGAAGAAAGGCCTAGTGATCTACCTCTGCAAATCAAACAGGAAAAACCTTACAGATCACAATGGTCCAATCTGGCCAGGCATGGGGTTGTCAAGAGGAGAGGCCAAGCTGAAAGCAGCTAAAAATACCCCTTCCTTCTGACACAAGACTTCAGTCTGGAAAGTGTTCCTTTACTAGGTAATGGCATTCTAGCCAGAGGAAGCCGGTGCATCATCTCCCACGCCAGTGGAACCCAGGAGTGTTTCTTCTGTGAACAGACCCATCTTACTCGACCCCCGACAACACATTAATACAGAAAGTTAGACCACAGTGACATTGTAGACAACGGAGCCATCACTTACTGTGAGCACTTCTTAGCATCTGCCATGTAGCTAGAATGCATCCAAAAGTCGGGGTGGTGGTGGTTATAATGGCATTGTGCTTGTTACAAGGAGTTCACATTCCAGTTGGAAAAAAAGACTCATAGATAAGACACTTAGGGAACAAAACAATATGTAGTTAACTGCAAAATCAGAAGTATGGTCAGTTAGTAAGCTAGATGGTTTCTTCAAAGTAACAGTAGCTTAATTACTCCTCTTACTGTAAAACTAAACTTCAAGCCTGCTTAAAGCATCAGATCTGGTTTCCCACAAGTGATTAACCTGATAATGGTTTAGCACAATGCTAACTCTTTAATAGTCTGTAAGTGCCTGTTATAACAAGTTCCACAGAGCCCTTTGCTGAATTCACAGTGATGACACCCATCTGCCTCCTAATCTGATGTTCTGCTTAATGAGCTCCTCTGGACAGTATGGGCTGCTCACCTAATGTTGGTGTTTAGAACCTACCAGCCTCCCCGTGGAAACTCTATAGGGCAGTTCTACTGTCCTACAGGGTCACTGTGAGTCGGAATTGACTAGATGGTAACAGGCTTTTTGGACCAAATGGGTGTCAGTGAAAGAGAAAACATCCCAGGAAGTACAAGTGGTGATGTATGATCAATGGCATACCACTTGGGGCTAAAAAAAAAAAAACCAACCCATTGCCATCACGTCGATGCCAGCTCACAGGACTCTACAGAACAGAGGGGAACTGCCCCACAGAGTTTCCAAGGACTGGCTTGAATGGGAACCATTGACTTTTTGGTTAGCAGACTGTACCCCAGGGCCTCGGTGGTGCTGCAAAGCCGTCTGTGATGTCTGGATGGCTAGTGAGTCCTGAAGGTCAGCAGCTGTCACTTGTATCTGATATGGAGTTACGCTGGGGCCTGGGATGAAAGAAGTAAAATGCAGCCCGTGATACAGTAAAAAATTCGAAAGCCAGAACTTGTCAGAGAAGGATAACCAAGTACTTTTTACCAAATAGAGAGTGACAGAAAAATGATGGCTGTACCCTGTCAAAGGCAGAAAACTTGGGAAACCTAGAAAAAGAAGACAGTCCCATTGAGTTCTGGCTGTCGCGAGTCCCACTGTCTTACGGCAATACTGTTGGAGGGAAACACTGAAGAGAAATACAAGTAACAACACAGAACGTGGGTGAAATGTGTGTTTTCTTATGTTTTTCCAAGGACAAGAGAAGAGCATGACATTAACCTAAGTCCCTGAAAATACTCTATTTTGCAGAAAAGCAAAATAGAATTGGCCCAAACAGCATGTTGGCAGCAACCAAGCCCTGCAAACTTTGCTTCAGAAGAATATTGCTGGCAGAGAAAAGACATCTGCTCACCCACATACCTAGCAACTCTGCAGAAGTCTGCCGAACGAAGGGAGCAAGAAAGGCTAGGCACAGGCAGGGACGTCCCCTCCACCTGCAAACAGAACCTAGCTGTTCGCAGACCTCATCCCCACGCCAGGTGAAACATCCAGGAGAAGGAAGGAATAGAAGCTCATGGGTTACCAGGAAGGGACATGGATTTGGAAGGGATATGTCACCTGTCTTGAGTCCCGTGACTACGCTATCTTTAACAGAACATATTTTCCCCCTTAACAAAAACTGCTAAACTTTAAGACTATATCCCTGTTATTTATGGTCCCAAGCAAGTAATCGGCAGGAAAAGTGCCTCTGAGCAAACGCACCTCAGTCCCCTGCACCTGCCGCCTGATTAGAAAAATTGAGGAACTGTTAAAATATTCTCCCTCTTCTCCCCCTGATCATCATGGCAGTTGCTGGGGACTTGGGCAGAATGCTTCATTAAATTATAAAATGTCAGAAAGGCTGAAAAGTACTAGCTTCTTGTCATTTGAAAATGAGTGCTGGGTTAAATCCGCCTGATAGTAATGCCTGTAACTGTGTTACTTTCTGTTTATCACCTTTCCGTGCTGACTCAGCATTACTGCTCAATGGCAGAATTCATGCCTCCCTTGCAGGAGACCCAGGTTGAATTCACAATCATGGTACCCCTTTCACTACCACCACGTATCTGTCAGTGGGGGCTCTCAAGCTGCTGTAACACTGAACAAGTCTCAACAGAGCTCCTGGACTAAGACAAGAGAGAAAGGCCTAGTGATCTACCTGTGAAAATCAGCCCATCAGTCTGATTCCAACTGAGTGTGGGACTGCCTCAACCAGGTGCAGGGCTGGGCAGTGTTTCCGTCTCCTGTGCCTGGGTTACCAGGGGTCGCAGGCTGGATTCCTGGTAGTTAATGACGTGCTGACTCAAAGGCAGTGAACAACAATGGTGCTGATTTAATGGTTTTCTTTAACCTAAATCTAGTGTGTATGCTATTCTGGTATGGTTAGCATCACCTATGTTAGACAAACACTCCTTTAAGTATGAAAACCCTGGTGGTGTAGTGGTTAAGTGCTATGTCTGTTAACCAAAAGGATGACAGTTCGAATCCACCAGGCCCTCCTTGGAAACTCTATGGGGCAGTTCTGCTGTTGCACAGGGTCGTTCTAAGTTGGAGTGGACTTAATGGCAGTGGGTTTGGTGTTTTGGTACTTGCTTTGGAGAATACACTCCCTTCTAAAGGAAAGGCCCATAGTTGCTGCGTGTCCTTCGGTCACAGTGAAATATAACAGAAAATTAAACCAGAGTACGATGGAGGGGACAGAAAAAAAAAAAAAGCCTGATAAAAACTGGCTATCTGTCCAGTTAGCCAGAGATTTTCCAATAAGGGTTCTCTTTGGAAACCTGCACACTTGACTGCCAGCTTGAAGCCCTGGGCCCTGGTATGCCTTACCCTGCAGCCCTGCAGCCCTGCAGCCCTGTAATCTGCAGGCTGGTACAGGGCACACTGATAACACACTTATCATTAGATTTCCTGCATGGTTACATAAGCTGACAAAAGGGTGAAATGTAAATGAGTCAGGAAGGTATTCTTCATATGGTTCTCATAAAATCTTTAAGATCTTAAGGCTTAGGAAGAACCCTCCTGGCAAGATGCAATCAATTTTCATGCTTCATTAGGAGAAAAGTCTTCTTAGTAACATTAAGGAAACAGCTATAGACAGAACAGGAAAAAAATTACACCAGACTGAACAAAACCTCCAGGCACTGTGGACTGAGTCCCTCCTCCAGGCCTACAAGCACTGAAATGAACAGCGCTGCCGGCCTGGGGTCTGCGGGAATCACATTCTGACGACGCACTCACTTGCAGAACTCCACCGTGACCCCCACAACTCCTCATCAGGCAGCGACTTCTCTGTGAACCTGAGGGTAAGACCCTTTCAAGGTCTACTCATTTTCAGTTTTGAAGGGTTTTTTTTGGATACCATTTGTTTGCATTAATGGACACACGCTGACTCATGGAGTCTGTCTAAATTTTCAGTTGTTAATACAGGCTTTTAGAAATATTGCCTAGCACCACATGAGAACTTTTATGATTCTTGAACTCACACTTGGCGGTGGCCTGTCTTTACTATCAGACGTTGGCTGCTGATGTTTCATGGTATTTTCCTTTAAGTTACCCGGGAACGTCTGCTTTTCCATATATGACACTTACACAAAGAGACCCTCAAAATCACATCCACCAGCGATCCCTAGCTATCACAGGAAACCACAAATACGCTTACAAGGCTTATCTAGGGGTACAAAAGCCAAAAGAGACAAAATTTTTTTACCGAATCACACTTTCTAGTTATACTATCTTAACTGAAGCCCTATACCCCAGCTGTTTTGCTTTAGCTAAAATTTCTTTTACCTCTTGTCATTACATGTTCCCCACTGGAGGGCAGCAAATACGTTCAGTGGTAATGGTACACTGCCAGAGACACTGATAGCCAGAAAACGTGGGTGACACATCACTTGCATACCACAGACCACTCAAAACCACGCCCACTGCTGTGAACTCCATTCTGATCCCTAGCGACCCTTTAGGACAGAGCAAAACTGCCCCATAGGTTTTCCAAGGCTATCATCTTCATGGAAGCCAATTTTGACAACTGTCTCCCACGGACCGCTAACCTTTCAGTTAGCAGCTGAGTGCTTAACCAGCACCACCAGGCCTCCTAAATCACCAGGCCCCCCAAACACTGCAACTGTAGGAAGCAGATAACCATTACGAAGCTTGACAATTAAGTCCACGAACTTGCTTGTTCTAAGCGCTACATACCTCACTGCTGAATATCACCATGATCACCTTCCAAGTGCTCCCTTTGGGAAGCTGTGCACTGATGCAGTGCCTAGTCCACCCTTCAAAGCAATTTTGGAATTCTTTTTCTGGAACGGCCATCAGAGCTGTTGTCCTATTACCCTTAATGTCCTGAATGTCATCAGAATATCTTCCTTTCAATATTTCCTTTCTCTCCATATAAAGAAAAAAGTCATTGGCCAGATGAGGAGAGTAGGGAGTGTGTTTTGATACAGTTACTTGTTTACTGGTTGAAAACTTCATCACAAAAAACTACACAATGAAGTTCGTGAACTTGCCACCTTGGCACTGTGTGCAATGGCCATTCCAGAAAGAGTTTCAAAAGAAGGGTGGACTAAGCACAGTCATCGGTGCACAGCTTCCCAAGGGGAGGACTTGGAAGGTGACAGTCACAGCCTTGCAAACCCTGTGGAGCAGTTCTACACACACATGGGGTCACCATGAGTCAGAGGCCGGTCAACAACTGCTAACACCACCGCTAACCAAAAGACAGGGGTTCAAGTCCACCCAGCGGCAGACCAACAAGACAAAAAATCAAACCTAGCAATCCTCATGTAGCACGAGGCTGCTGCAATGAATGATCTCATTCCAGGCTGATTCATAAACTTGACTATTCCTTGTCTACTGTACCTGCAGGTCCGTGTGTCAGGATTCCTGCATTTTGGCTCTTTGGGGGAGATAGTAAGGAAAGGGAATCCACGTGAGGTTTTGTAAAGGCATCTCCTTTATGAAACCGCCAGACACCTTTCAGATGTCAGCTCTAATGTGCCGCCCAGGGCGGGTGACTGATCCATGTGAGGTACTTGAGTGGGTGTAGAAACCTGTCTGGCTGATTGTCTTCTCTGCATACACGATTCGACTGTTCACAGCCTTGTGCTCCATAAATAGCTCTTAGCGGAGTGAGATTATATCACAGGCTCAAGAGGGCCTGTTCTTTGAAATCAGTGAGTGCTCTACATTCACCCCAGAGGGCTTCTTGCTGAACGCAGGGCTGCTGGACTCACCTGATCCCCCACAATACGTACTGCTGTTTGGGTGTGACAGGATGACTCTGTCATCCAGTGGCGGGAATTGATTTACCACACAATAATACTAACATCCTTCACCTCCTCTTGGCAGGCACAGTGTCTGCCATGGATTGAACTGTGGCCCCACAGAAATGTGCACCAGTCTGGCTGGGCTGTCATTCACGGTAGGGTGGGCTTTCCCCAAGTGTTGTGAATCCATCTCTGAGATGTTCATGAGGGAGAATGGGCTGCAGCTGTGTGAGGCAGGACTCAACTTACACACTTGGATGCTGCTGAGACAGTCTCTTGGGGGATATAAAGAAAGAAGAGAGCAAGAGAAAAGGGGACTTCATACCACCAAGGATGCAGTGCTGGGAGCAGAGCACATCCTTTGGACTGGAGGTCCCTGCATGAAGAAGCTTCTAGTACTGGGTAAGTAGGCTGACTGAGAAAGGCTTTCTCTGGAGCTGATGCCCTGAATTCACATTTTAAGTCTACGGTAAAGAAACAGATTTTTCTGCGATAAAGGCATCCGCTGCGGTGTATCTGTTGTAGCAGCACCCGATGACTACGACAGTGCTCATCCACCCAAACCGCGGAACTCTCACCGGGAGCGCGAGCTGGGCGCATTCTCCTGCAACCTGAGCTGCCTCTCTTTCAGAACGGACAACTCTACTGGTCAGGTTATCCACATTGGATTACAGCATACAGACAACTCTACCAGTCGGGTTATCCCCACTGTGGATTACAACACACTCCGCTGTCTCCCAGGCATGTATCAAGACTCCTGCTGATGTGAGAAGTTCCAGATGGCCAGGCAGACAGAGAGCTGTAGTTTTAGATAAAGTATTCAGTCTAAGAGCAACTGACATTTCCAACACGATAAATGTCCACACTCCCAAGTTTAAAAAATGGAGTCATACGGGAAGGAAAATTATTCAGCACAGACCCAACTTCCTGAATTTAGGCTCCACTCATTACCGATTAGCTATTATTACTTAACAAGGAACTAATGATTCCCTTGGACAACTTTGTTTATTTGGACACTGGATCGGCTAAGAAGATTAATAGTGCAAATAAGCCAGGGGTGGGGCCGGGTAAGACGAGAGGAATGAAAAAAGAAGCCAACCCAACCCAACAGCGGTCTAAGCAGTCTGCCCATCACCCTTCTCTGATGATGTCAAGGCATGGACTTTCAATGCCTGTTTCTGTAACCCACATGTAACTGGCTGGGTCACCTTAAGGCTGGCCCTTGCCAGGATTTACATCCCATCTAAAAGAAATGGAAATTTGACACCAGGGATAACTACAAGGCTTCTAGATCTTGGCCAAAAGATTGTGAGGAGACATAGAGGACAGAGGTGGAAAGCATGGAAGACAGGGCAGTGTGAAACAACTACATCATCAATATACACAGCACTTTCCTCCAAATCCTTTTACACTTATACTCCCCCAATTCTGAGGTCCCTGGTGGTGCACATGACTAGTGCCTCTGGCTGCTCACCAGAAGGGGGAAGGTTTGAGACCACCCACCCAGAGGGGTCTCAGAAGAAACGCCTGGAGATGGACTTTTGAAAAATCAACCACTGAAAACCCTATGGAGCCCAGTTCTGGTGTGACACAGATACGCTGAGCAAGAGCTGAGGCTGAGTCCACAGCAGCTGCTGTGTTTGCTTTTGTTTTTGGTCTGTTTTTTCCTTCATTTAAAAATAATAATATTGTGTTTTCAGTGAAAGTCTACACAGCAAATTTGGTTCCTATTTAACAATTAGTACACAAGTTGTTCAGAGACATTGGTTGTATTTCTTTTCCATGACAACTAGTTTTAATTGGTCCCCAAGTTCTATTTCACACGGCAGTTGCTCTCCTTCTTGTCCACTGGCTCACCCCGTTTTCTCCTACAGGCTCTCACGCTCTTTCTTCTTTAGCCTTGGGGAGCACGCTGACCTAATCTCAGCCTCAGTAGGCACCTCTCTAACCTGACAACCAGTACGCAGGCTGCACAAGCACAGAGCTGGTTCTCCTGAGGCCACAAGGGAGAGAGGGAAAGAACTGCAGGTGTTTATCATTTGATCTTTTTTCCTTTTATTACTGTTACATGACACATTCATGTAAATAGATCTGGGAGGCCACTACTTAGGACGACTTTGTTGTGCCGACCTTGCTGTATTCTCGCACCTTATGCTAATAATGCATGTATATTTCATTTTTAAGAAACTACAAAATTAGTCTTTCACTTAATGGGAGCGACTGGAGAACTGAGCTCTCAGAGTAAATGCTTATTATATTTCATCCATTATTGATGATAATTAATACTGGACTTCTAAGTAATTCACTACTTATTAAAACATAATTATTAAAATGTACAGCTGCTGACACACATTTTCCTATTCATGGTTATGAGATCATTCTGCTAATGAAACAAAACCCACTGCCACCGAGTCTATTCTGACTCACAGTGACCCCAAGGACAGAGTAGAACTGCTCCACGGTTTCCAAGGAGCACCTGGAGGGTTCAAAGTGCCAGCCTTTTGCTCAGCAGCTGTGGCACTTACCGTCTATGCCACCAGGGCTCCCACTCCGCAGATCTGCCTGAACAGCTGACTTACACTGCATTTCCGCGTCAGGCACTCCAGGAGGGGTAAACTGCGGCTCTCAGACCACTAGTGGACAACGGGACTGACGCATGAGGAAGCTGGTCAGCCGCAGCATATCCTCTCGGCCACTGAAGCAGATGAAATACAAAGCCAGGTGTAATACGCTCTGCTTTACTGTCATACACCGCGGTCAATACAGCAGTGTCCGTTTAGAGAGACACCGTGGGTAACCTTGCCCGCATGTGAGCAGAAAAGCCGGAAATGTCAATCATGTCAGAAATCTTGGAATGGTCACACTGAGGTTACAAGGGGCAGTGGACTATCTTCTCTATGTGTCCTGTCTTAAATTCTATCTCAGACAATAGGTAATTCAAGGGAATCATGGAAACTATTGCAATTTATACGACACTTTTGAAACCAGTTTCAAAGTGACAAGATTAGTCAATCCCTTTTACCACATGTACACACGTGTCGTTACAGACATCTGCTTTTTCTGACTTTCTCCATATGTCCACAACACTTATGAGATTTCAGAAACACTCTTCATAGATTATTGGAAGCGTGAACCCACAGTGAAGATAACCACGATAAAAAAGCTGAGTGTGGGGTAAGTTCCCAGAGGGTTCTCTGAAAGCAGTGCCCAGCCCCTCCTCGGAAGGGTGTGGCGATGCGCTACGAGGCTGAACCGATGGCAGAGACGGCAAGGGTGGGGGTGGGAACAGTGGCCCGTCTCCTGCCCCACTTCCCTTCTGCCCCGCGCGGCCTCGTCCACCCAGTGCAGGAGTGACTGCCTACTCTGCGAGGTGAAGAGGTCAGGGTCTGGGGTGCCTACACTGCCAGGGGTACAGGTCACCCACGAGGGGTCTCCTGGGAGGGAAACCTGAGGGGTGGGCTCAGGAAGAACAGGAGGCAAAATCAAGGTCTGCTGCTTGGAGGTGACAGCAGCGTATAGTTCGGAAGCATAAACAGGAATTACCACATGAAACAAACAAAAAACCACTGCTATCAAGCTGATTATGAATCACAGTGATCCCTTGTGTTACAGCAGAATGAAGTTCCATATGGTTTTCAAGGCTGTTATCTTTTGCAAGGTTGCCCACGGTGTCTTCCTCCTGAGATGCTTGGGTAACCTTCTGAGGCCGCCCTCAGGCCTTTCTTCTGAGGTGCCTGGGTAACCTGAACCTCTAGCCTTTCAGTTAGTAGACTAGCCCTTAACTGCCTGTACCAGCTACCTGCTGCTGTCATCTAGATCCCAACTCCTAATAACTCCATAGGACAGAGTACAAGAACTTTCTTTCCAACCTGGTTTCCAAGCTGCTGCCAGTAAGCTCAAACTGCTGGTAAGCAGCTGAGTTCTTAAACACTGTACCACCAGGGTGCCATGCCTCCCAGGGACCCCTTAAACCCCAGAGAATACAGCACCGAGGGGAACACATGCAAAGACACACACAATGATATAGGGGGGGCGTGCCATATGTGGGAAGTACACAAGTGGAGGACCAGGAAGGGGAGAAGGAGCAGTGCCCACCCCAACCATGACATCTCCTGAGGGCCGCCAGCATCTCTGGAGGTCTGGCAGGGGCATTTCCATACTAAGAAGGCCACTCTGGCCACAGACTGGAGGATGGATGAGGAACCCAGCAGCACAGGCACAGAGACGTCCTGCTGAAAGGCTACTGCTGCGACCCCACTGAGACACCAGGCAGTCTCGCCTGTTGAGGGGGCAGCAGGATGGCAAAAGGGGCAGGCAGGAGAGACACTGAGCGGATGCAAGGATGCCACTGCTGAATGGGTGTGGGGGTACACAGAAGAACCGATGGGTGTTTCAGGCTTGGCTAGTGACATTCACACAGAAGAGACAAGAAATAAGGCAATGGCTGTTTTCTAACTCACCAGTTTTGAGTTCCTGTTGTTCAACTCTGGTCTCGGTGGCTCACCTGTTAAGTGCTCAGTCACTAACAGAAAGGTCAATGGTCTGAACCCACCCAGCCACTTCTCAGGAGAAAGACCTTGTGGTGAGCATCCGTCAAGACTGCAGTTATTGTCAGGTGTCATCCAGCCAATTCCTACTCACAGCAACCCCACGTGGCAGAGCACAGTGTCCAGTGAGGTTTCCATGGCTGTGATCTGCATGGAAGCAGAGAGCCAGGTCTTTCTGCTGTGGAGTGGCAGGGGTCTTGGTGGCTTTGAACTGCCCACCTTTCAGTCAGTAGCTGAACACTGAACTGTGCATGACACTCAGGCTCCTTTCTCATCAAGATTACAACCTGAAAACCCCTATGGGGCAGCTCTACTCTGTCCTAAGGCATTACTCGTTGAAAACTGACTTGACAGTAACAATAACCAGAGAAGTGAAACATCCTGACCCCAGGGCTCGCTCCCTCCCCTACGATACACCAGGGGCACTCTGTCCCTACCAGTGGAACTGATAACTTGAACAGACATGTAAAAATGACTTTCCCCCTCTGAGCAGCTATCAACACTTCCTGAACACACGTTTACTTATGGCTGGGCCTAAGTAAAAGAAGAAAAACAGCTTGTAACTTTCTCAAAGAATAAGATAAGTGCAGACATTTTCCTGATAACACATTAATTTGAAACATATTTTCCCTCCTGATGCGAGGCTATGCAGTCCACGCACCTGATGACTGCAGTCACTGCGTTCTAACTCTTGGTGAGGGTCCCATCCTCTCCTTCACCCTGAAGTCTCTATGCAGCTTTAACAAGAGGAAGACTCTCTAGGCTGAGGCCGGTGTTTGGGGTGGGGATGCTCAGCCACCGTGAGATAGTCCAGACTCAGCAGCAGTTGCATTCCCTGGATTTTTTTGTTCCTGGCAAAGAAGCCATAATTCAGGAATTTATACAAAAACAATTAGGTGAAGGCTGCACCACCCGGTTCCCATCGAGCACTTCCCCTTGCCACTCTGCCCTTCCTGCAATGACAGTATGTCAGCTGCTCTCACGACGCTGAGACCTCTGCCTTGCTCTTGCTGCTGCTATGGAGGTTGCTAGGTCACAGTGACAATGGGTACCCAGGAAAAATACAAAGTTCAGGACCCGAGGTGGCTGAGAATGCTTTCACATTCTTGCAAAGGAACGAGACAGATACAACAGTTAGACGGAGAGCTTAATCCCCTTCTGGATCAGGCTGAACTCTCAACTTAGGACTTTTCCATTGAAGAAATAAGGAGACACCTGTGATACAACAGCACCCCAGGGTGGGTGTCGGGCTTCTTTGGGAAGTCAGGGCAGCAAATGGGAGAGCTCCTGAAGTGATTCTGACCTGCTGTTCTAGGCCATGGGGGCTGGGCCTTGGACACTGGTAGCAGCTTCCCAGGGAATGAGAAATACCTCTGCAAAGGGTGCCACAGGGACAAAGGTAAAAGGGACAAAGAAATGCATGTTAGGACTAAAGGACGTGCTTGCAAAACAGGTGCCATCAGCATAGCCCCTTAGGCTGACAGCCTGAGTGCCTCTAAATATGGACAGAATTGGTGTCCCTGTCGGCTGCTGCAGCACCAGCCCCCAGACGCAAGGCAAGCCCATGCACAATGGAAAGAAACACTGCCCTCCAGTCCTGTGCCATCCCCATGGTTGGCTGGAGACTGGACTGCTGTGAACCACAGGGTTTTCATTGGCTAATCTTCAAAGGTGCATTGCCAGGCCTTTCTTCCTTGTCTGCCTTAGTCTGAAAGCTCTGCTGAAGCCTGTTCAGCCTCAGGGCTACATGCAGCCTGCCACTGCCAGGTGGGAAGTGGATGCACACCAAGTGTCCTGGTCCAGAATCAAACTTAGGTCTTCCACACAGAAGGAAAAACCTCTCACCACTGAACCATGGGTGCCTCATGTGAACACAGTACCACTACCTTGTATTGATTTTATATACATCTCTTTCCCACCCAGGGCTATTACTTCTTTGAGGAGGAGGGCCATGTCTTAAGTCATTATTGCATGATGTATCTAATGGTACCTGACATAGCGCAGATGATTATTAAATGTTGGTTTATTAAATAAATGCTGTTGAAACAAGGAATCAAGCAAATTCCTGAATTACAGACCAATTAGGGAAGATGGGGAAATCATTGGCAGTCCTGGACCAGCACTCCATACTAAGCTCAACACCCAGAGCCCTGTTTATAGTATGGGCACAAAGACAAAGCAGAAGACAGGTTTAAGATGGTTTTCCTCTCTTGCTCCATAAATGCCATTACTCTCTGCAGGGTGAGTGGAAAGGTGGGCTCCAGCCCCTCTGGAGGCACCACGCAGACACTGTCTACTCCTCTAAAATGCACGGACTCACTCAAGACCCAAGACTATCACAGGATAGTGTAACTTTGAATTAAAGGTGAAGAGGAAAATTTGCTTTTACAAATTAAACACACTAGGTCAGTCTAGTGTATCTCTTTAGGGTCCCTGGGTGTGCTACATTTTGTATGTACTCGACCACTAGCCTAATGGCTGGCAGTCAGAGCCCACTCAGGGGCACCGTGGAAGAAAAGTGTGGCAGTCTTCTTCCACAAATCATAGCCAAGAAGACACGACGGAGGGCCCTACTCTTTAATACGTGGGGTTGCCATGGGTTGGAGTCAGGTATAGCACGTCCCTGTTAAAGGAAGTCTGCAGTGTTGGGAATTTCCTAAGTAACTTTTATCAGCTTTTCATGGACCATAGCAGACAGCTGGTATGGTTCAATGAGATTCAGAAACGATGAGACCCCAGTCGGCCATGAGTCTTGCCGCAATCCAGCGCGTGGAATGCACATGACCTTCAGCAACTTATTTTAGCATTCCCATGCCCCTGCTATGGGTTCTTTAAAGCTCGTCTAACCCAGATTATCTGTATCCTACAGGATCTCGAGCTACTTCAGAGGCATGTGAAGATAAAATGAAATAACTCTGTATATGTACATAAACTCTGGATAGAAGGTAATGATAAATATATTACCATCACTGCTTTTTAAAAATGAACAGACCAAGAGAATGCCTTTGTTTATACTATCCACAGTAGCCAGCACTACTCTCTGTATTTTTTCTATTTCTCAGTTATTGGTCATTATCTCCTTTTCTGGAACACTATATGCCTAGGTTAAAAAGATATTATCTATCAACTCCACTCCTAAGTTTATACCTGAAAGACTTAAAAGCAGAGACATAAACTGAGACTTGTCCACTGCAGCACTCTTCATAACAGCCAAAAGGCAGTGACAACCTAAAGAGCCATCAATTGATGAATGAACAAATGAAATGCAATGTATCCATAAAATGAAATACTGTTCAGTATAAAGAGAAACAGAATTCTGGTCCATTCTACTACAGAGATACACCTTGAAAATATCATGCTGAATGAGGTAAGTTGGACACAAAACGACAAATGCTCTATGATCCCATTTATAAGAAGTATTGAGAACAGGCAGGTGCATAAAGTTCCTTAGTGTCGACTAGTGGCACAGCCCTGGTGGCACAGTGGTTTTTTCAATGGCTGTGGGGAGAACACAATAAGGGAGTTACTGGTTCATGTTCGAGGAGATGACCAACTTCTGGAAACAACGGCGATGTTTGCATAACAGAGTGAATGTAATTTATGCCTTTGAATGGAGATTAAATGGTTAAACTTGCAAATTTTAAGCTCTAGACATTTAACCACAATAAAAAAGCAAATATACGGAAAATATCCAGATGTAGACCCAGAAGGAGGAACTCCAAATGGCAGGCAGGATTTACTGGGCACCTGCTCCATGATTTCACCTGACTTCCTTCTGTCTCCAGAGTCCCCCCTTTTCTTGCTTCCTTTAGGCTATACAACTACTGAATGAAGGGGAAGTAATGGTCTTAGTTTCAGAGTTTATTGGCAATCTCTCTCCTACAAGAACTATATAGCAGACAACAAGCTAGCATGCACCACACCTTCTGTTCATATTCTGTCTGGGAAAAAAGCAATGGCAGCAGCTAGTCAACAGGCAGCCTTAAGTAACCACTCAGGAGTCCCATGACTAACACAGGCATTCATCTGCTCCATTTCAATGAGTGGGACCAGCCAGTGGGGCTCCTGGGTTGCCGGGGTGTTCATTTTGCTGTGATTAACTGCTCCACTGCTCTGTACCAAGGAGGTGCCTAGCACAGGACAAAGCGATGCACGCAGGATACGCATTAAGGAGATCTGCGTGCGCTCACCTTCTGTAACCCCTCTCATCGACTCACCACACCACACTGCTCAAGTGCCAAAACCACATCTTCCTGCTGAGAAGCAGGTACACAGATGGATTTTTCAGCCTGATTTTACAGTCAAAGGCACCTCGGTGACGGCAAGTGGTCTGCACTAGACCCCTAACCACCCTGTATCTACAGTCTGCTGTGTTGCTGGAAGCTATGCTGTCTGTACGCAAATATCAGCAGTCACCCTTGGTGGATATGTTCCAGCGGAGCTTCCAGCCTAAGACAGGGGGGAGGACCTGTCGGTCTCCTGAAAACCGTGGTCTGTAAATCCTTCTGGGGAGCAGTGGAATACGGTCTGTATAGTGCTGAGGATGGGCTTCTCCGGATGCGGACATTCCAAATACGCTGCGGGGACAGCTGTCTCCTCCAAGCTGAGTCAACCTTAATGATGCAGATGGAGTCAAGCTCTTGGGACCTGCATGATGATGTGGCACGCCACAAAGCGACAAACACTGCGAACATTCCCTGGCTGTGCTCCATTTTGTTGCACAGAGGGTTGCTGTGAATCAGAACTGATTGGATGGTCTCTAACAGTAACCCCAACCTAAAGGCTGGTGGCTGGAACTCACCCTGTGGAGCCTGGAACAGAGGTCTGGTGATCTGCTTCCACAAAAGTTACCGCCAAACTAACCTCATTGCTATTAAGTGGATTCTGACTCACAGCGATGCCAAAGAACAGAGTAAAACTGCCTCATTGGGTCTCCAAGGAGCGCTCAGCAGATCCAAACTTCAGTTAGCAGCCGATGTCTCACAACCATGTTCCCTAGGTTTCCTCCATGAAGACTAGTCAAGAAAATCCTATGGAGAAGTTTAGTAACACAGCGGGTCACCATAAGGTGGAATTATCTCAATGGCAAAGATTTTTTTATTAATTCTTATATCTTGCAGATCAGAAATGAGGTTTGTTTGAGGTCAGGTAACAAGGCATATGTAACCCCTGGCTCACCGGGACATCCCAGGTATTAGCCTGACTGATTAATCCCAACCTGCAGAATCAGGTCCACCTTCATGTTAGTCTTCTGATTGTAAGATTCCTGAACTCTCACCCCAAATTTTCATTCTACCGTACAAGAACTTCTGGAAATGGCACTTTGTGTCTCTGAACTCCGGGATTCTCATTACTAACTCATCAATGCCTGCTATCCTATCATGCAGCTGGACTAGTCTCTGTTGCCTTCCAGGCCCTGGATCTTAAACTTTGCTGGGAACTTTGCTAACAGTGTATGTGCAAATATCTCACTCCTGAACTAATCTTTTAGATGACTGGTTTACCCTCTATCTGTAATGCTCATCCTGGGAACAGGTGAACCTGGCCTTGTTCCCGTTTAGAATACAGCTGGCAGACCCTTTAGGTACACCTGAACTTCTGATTTGGACTGTCTTCAGTGGGCCTTCCCCACCTTCACTGATGCTCTGGTTATCCACAGCAGCACAGCGACGAAAAGATGAAACTGACTCAACACGTGACATTGATTTTTCAACACCAACAGGACTGCACAACACAATGCATACCTCGCAGTGTAAACTACGGGCCTTAGTTAGTAACCATACATCCAAATTGCTTCATCCACTCTAATAAACATACTACGTGGCTACAACAGCTTGGCAACAGGTAAAGCTGTAGGGGGACAGTGGGGAAAGGGAACTCAGTACTTTCTATAAACCTAAAATTGCTCTAATAACAAAGTATACTGAAAAACACAGAAATAATGTCTACTCATAAAATGATACTAGTGAAGAGTATGCTTCTTGTTTAAGTAGTACAGGAGGCTAACACAGCAGCTCCTGTCTTGAGGTGAGATGAGACGGCAGAGGGCGACACAAGCTGGTTGAATGGACACAGGAAACACAGGGTGAAAAACGGGGAGTGTGCTGTCACAGGGTGGGGAAAGCAGCCAGAGTTACACAGCAATGTGTGTGCAAGTTTCTGTGTGAGAAATTGACTTGAACTGTAAACTTTCACTTAAGGTACAATAAAATATTAAAAAAAAAGTCTACCAATACTACAGACACACACACACACACACACACACAATAATATATAATTTGGGGGCACATCAGGTAAGCTTTGTGGTACACAGTTGTGATAGATATCGCCTCTATTCTCGTATCTATCACATGCAAGACTGAACGAAAGGAAACAAAGCAAAGCAAAACCCCAAATCCACGCACGCACACACACACACAGCCTTTCTTTTCGTTATACATAATGTTGCCCTGAGTTGGCGCGGGCTGGAGGGCCACTAACTACCACAGCAAAGATGCTGGAGTGAAAAGCCCTCAACAGGAAGCAAGAGGGCGGGCTCTAGCCTGGCTCAGCTGTTGTAGCAGCATCTTGGATGAAAAATGGTGCCAGCTATACATGTGTTGTTATTTACATCCCAAGAAAATAAACTCATTGTTATGAAGATCTTTTGAAAACAGAATTTAAGTTGCGACTATTAAATTATAGATTATTCTCCTAAAAAAAAAAAAAAAAAAAAAAAGCTTCACCTTGAGTGACTGCCATCATCACCAGCAGCAGCAGGTGCATAATCATCAACAGTAAAATTGGGCCCTACTATGCCTGAGGTTCCTAAGTCCACATCCCTCAGAATCACCACAGAGCCTTTTAGGAAACAGAGATTCCTAGGCATCCCCGATGACCTAACCAGAAGCAGTTGCCATCAAATCAGCACTGACTCACAGAGACCCCCTTGTGTGTCAGAATAAAACTGTGCTCCATAGAGTTTTCAGGGGCCGATTTTTCAGAAGCAGATAGCCAGGGCTTTCTTCTGAGGCACTGCAGGGTGGACTCGACCTGCCACCCTTGGATTAACGGCCAAGCTCCTGAACTGTGCCAACAAGGGGCTCCCTCCTGAATGACCTGCTGAACCTGCATTTCCTGGGCCAGGGCCAAAGAGATGGTATTTGAAAACAAATAAACAAAACAGTAACAACAACAACAAAATGCCCAGGAGATCCGGATCCGCTAGGTTTGGGATCCAGTTTCTTCAAAATAACATGTTTCTCTGTGTCAGAAGAAATTTAAGTATAGCTATGATTCATGAATCTGTGGTCTGTTCCTTCCCACGGGGTACTAGTTTTAAGTACAAATCTTTGTAACTCTAGACTCTGACAACTTCACTGGCAGCGCAGTTTTCCAAAAGTACCCTGGCTCTGCAAGGCTCACTGACAAGAGGAGAAGTAACGTGTCTTGTGAACCAAATTCAACCCTGGAGGATGGTGACAGGAAGGGGCTGTTGGGTGGGCTGTGATGTGGCCTCTAGGCCTGTCCCATTGACTTGACACTCAGTAGCCTGGAGATGAGAATGCCACGCTCTTCATCACAGCACCTGTGTTTTTACCGGTCTTAGGTGGCCTAGCTTGTTTGCTACACAGCAGTCCCGGCATTGCTCCCTGGAGGACAAACCCAGCAATGAGTGTACCAGGATCAGTGGCTGCCATGGGATGATCTGGGTGGGGAGAAGTAGAGTTTGGAAGCAAAAAACTCTCTGATCCATAAGCACTGACCGAAAAAAAAAAAAAAAAAAACCCAGAACAGAAAAATCCCCTAAAAGAAACAATGTCAAGTTCATTCCAGAGGTGACAGGGAACAAGCCTGGTAGTTCTGTCTGCCTCCTGGGCAGCAGACATGGCACTCGTCAGACCCCATGAGTAAGTCTGCTGCCTTCTTCCTTCTTTCAGATGGTTTGTGGTCAGGCTCTTCCGTCTGGAGGAAACTCCAGTGTTACTAGCACAGACCTGACATGTGCGGAGCTTTGGTAAGAGCAAAGGCAGGACTTGGTCTCCCCAGCTGATACCCGGGGACACAGAAAGGGGACAGTCTGCCACTAACATCTTTTGTCTTCAAGTCAGTTCCAACACAGTGACCCTACGGGACAGAGAATTGACCCCCAAGGGTTTCTAAGGAGCAGTGGTAGATTCAAACTGTCAGCCTTTTTGGGTCAGCAACAGGGACTGGCCCTAGCTCTCAGCCACGCATCACCGGTGCTCCAAAGTCAGTGACCAGCTGGGGAACAGCCAGTCATACATCAATTGTCTCTACAGTGGCCTAACCTCCCTTCTCTCCTCCAGAGAACCCTGAAGGCCCTATGTGCTTCTTTTTCTTTTTCAAATCACCTTTTATTGTGCTTTAGGTGAAAGTTTGCACAGCAAATTAGGTTTCCCTTTAACAATTTTTATACAAATTGATCCATGCCATTGGTTACAATTTTAAGAACGCACTGGCACTCTGAGATTCCCCCTGATCCAGCTTCCCTGCCCCTTGTACCTCTCCTCCTTGCTTTTGGGTAAATGATGACTATTTGGTCTCATATAGTGAATTGCTTAAGGGTGCACATTCCTCATGGGTCTAACTGTTTATTTTATAAGCCAACCTATTATTTGGCTGAAAGGTGACTTACACAAATAGTTTCACACCTTAAGTTCAAAGGTTATCTTAGGGTGACAGTCTTGGGGGCTCCTCTAGTCTCAACTGGTCCAGCAGGCCTGGCCTTTTTGTTAATTTAATTTATTTATTTTATTAGGATTGAGTGAAAATGTACATTCCCATATAAATTTACATGCCCACCTATATGCAGCTTCCACTGCTCTCCCTGCCTGGTGACAGCACACTACTCCTCTCTGCTCCATACATGTCTCATCCTCCCAACAGCCTCCTTTCCCCTCCTCTCCACCCACTCTCCTTCCTCTAGCCAGAGGTCAGCAGGATGATATCCTATAGATGTACAGAACCATAAAGTGCATCCAATATACAGTCACTCTGCATTGCCTAGTCCAATCCATTCGTGTCTGAAGAGTGGACTATCATTATGATTTATGGGCAAGGGAAGCATCAGGGCCAGGGGCTATGCTCCCAGGGGAACCCAGAGACCTCTGGACCATCAATTGTAGTCTTTTAGTGAAGATCTCAGGGTGTACCCTTTTCTATTCTTGTGTTGCCAGTGTGACTCAACTTAGTGAGCTCCATCGTGGCTATCACTGGTGGTGGCCAGACACCATCTGGTTCTTCCGGTCCCAAGTCTACGTAGGCATCCACTCATGTGGGTCTCTCTATCTTCTGGGTTGTCTTTACCCCATGTCATTTTGGTCCTCGGTGATCATCCGTTCCTGTTGAGTTAGGACCATTTGTTATGCCCTCGGATGGCCACTTGGCAGCTTTTAAGACCCCAGACGCCACTTGCTGATGTGGGGTGCAGAGAATCCTCTTAGCAAAATGCTAGTTGTGCCAATTGGCCTCAATTTCACCTAAGAGCATGGTCTCCTGTCCCCTGCCCCAGCTACTCTCTCCTTGCAATATTGGGTTAAGATGGAAGGAGTGTTCACGAAAACTATGGAACCCTTCACAAATTTGTGTGCCATCCTTGCGCAGGGGCCATGCTAATCTTCTCTGTGTTGTTCTAATTTTAGTATATGTGCCACCGAAACGAGCACCAGGCCTGGCCTTTTATTTCAGGAATTTGCGTTTTGTTCTGCCTTCTTCTCCCATTCTATCTGTGGTTAGAAAAATCAGTAGTGGTAGCCAGGCACCATCTAGTTCTTCTGTTCTCATGTTAGAGGAGGCTAAGCTTTGTGAGGGCTATTAGTCCCATGGACTAGTTTTGTCTCTCAGCCTCTCATTTCTTTCCTTCTCTTCTGCTCCATACAAGTAGAGACCAAGAGTTGTAAATCAGATAGTCACTCCTGGTGTACTTGCTATGTATGCATGGTCACTTTATGCTTATGAATTTACTGAACATTTTTCCTAACCCATTCTTTACCCCCAAAATCACAAGGCGGCAGGCAGTTCTCCAAGTAGGGTCCGCTGGGCCACCAGCACTGCCATCACCTGGAAACTTGTTAGAAACACCAGTTACAGGGTCTCACCTCAAACCTCACTCAATCAGAAACTCAGGGGTGGGGTTCTGTAGTGATGCTGATGTACGTGAACTATGAGGGCTACTGTGGCCACCACCCATCTATTAATGCAGGCGTGCATGTTGCCATGGTGCTGAACAGGCTTCCGCAGAGCTTCCAGATGAAGACAGACTGGAAAGAAAGTCCTAGTGATCTACTTCCCAAAATCAGCCGGTTAGAATGCTATGGATCACAACCCTGCAGCCTACAACTGATCACAGGGACAAGGCAGGACCAGACAGCATCCATTGTGTTGTGCATACGATTGCTACGGGTGAGACGTTACTTGAGGGCGCCTAACAACAGCATCTTAAGTTGGTAGCGCCCTCTAAGGGAAACACACCAAAAAGAACTAAGAACTTTGGTCTGAAAACCTTAAAACACTGTATCTGAGTGAGTTAATAAAAACAAAAGAATGACACACGTATTGGACATACGGCTTGCTGAAGATGATTTTCTTAGAAATGCTAAACGTTTATACATTTCACCCATACAAAAACAGCATCTGATTTATAAATCATCAAATACAATAATTATGGTGGCTTTTTTTTTTTGAATGCATGACTCATTATTTGCTTGCAAACATCATCCAAATTCTTAAAATACGACCAGTGTGATTGAACGTCATGGGCTGGTGGCACTGGTACTTCAATTCCACTCAGAAAAATAAAGACTCTATCTGGCTGGCAAATGTGATTAAATTTGTAAACTTTTTTTTTTTTTAAACATTAACCTACAATAAAATAGAATACACTTTCAAAGTATTCATTTTTCCTGCAGCCCAGTCCCCTCTTTTTAAAATCTACTCTAGGCCTAAAAATCATGTCTCAGTGCTACTTCTGCTAACTCAAAGGTCAGCAGTTCAAATTCACCAGGTGCTCCTTGGAAACTCTGTAGAGCAGTTCTACTCTTGCCCTGCGGGGTCACTACGTGTCACAATCGACTCCACGGCACTGGATTTGGTTTTGGTTTTTGGTATAGATTTTCAGCTTCCCTCAAGATAATCCTGATGCCTGATACACATTTAGAGGTATAGTAGTAATTCACCACCTGAAATATTGAGTGCTTTGACTTTTAGACCATTTGAAGCTGCATTTAAAAACTATTTTCTCTGTGTTCCTGTTGTTGTTAGCTGCTAAGTCAATTTAGAATTATAGCAACCCCATGTGACAGAGCAGGACTGATCTGCAGAGTTTTCTAGGTTGCAATCTTTACAGAACAGACAGACAGGTCTTTCTCCTGGGGTGAGGTTGGGTGGGTTTGAACTGCCGACCTTTCTGTTAGCAGTCAGGCAGTGACCGACTGTACCACCAAAGCTCTTTGTTCCTAGCTACCACCACCAACAAAAAGCACACAGTGCCACTGAGTCGATTCCAATGCATAGTGACCCTACAGGTCACAGCAGAACTGCCCCATACAATTTCCAAGGAGCACCTGGTAGCAGACAGAGCACTTAATCAGTACGTCATAACTAGGTTTTTCAGATTCTCTACATCTGCATGTGGCTGGTCAGCCGTAGCGTTCCTTCTGATGCGGGAGAAGGAACAGGTCATCAGTATGCTGAGCTCCCTTTCAGCTAAAATTTTAACACTTTTTCCCCCCAGCAAATTTCCTCCTGGTTAGCTAAAACAAAACTCTTACTCTTCTCTCCTTCAGAATATTTTCTAGGTTTTTTTCTTAATGACCGACAACAGTAAGAGATTACTAGGAGCCCTGGTAGTGCAGTGGTTAAAGTGCTTAGCTGCTAAGTAAACAGTCAGAAGTTCAAACTCATAAGCCCCTTGCAGGGAGAAAGACATGGCAGTCAGCTTCGGTAAAGATTTACAGCCTTGGAAATCTTCTGGGGCAGTTCTACTTTGTCACGTAGGGTTGCCATGAGCTGGAATTTGCCTTGATGGGTTTGGGTTTTTTCCTCGGGTTTGTGGTTTGGCTGAAAGGAGGTCTCTGGGAACAGCTCAGTTCCACCTCCGAAGGGGGTCTTAGAACCACAGCCTCAGGGATTCCTCCAGTCTTTGTCGGACCAACGAGCCTGGTCTTCTTAGTAAACCTGAAGTTTTGCTCTGCGATTTTCACGTGCTCTGTCTGGGACTCCCAGTCAGACAGGCTGCTGGCAGTAGCTGGCACCATCTAGTTCTGGTCTGGGGGTTGTGTGGGCCGTGGCTCACATGGTCCATGGGTCTTTCGGACTAATTCTTCCCGTCAGTCTTTGGTTTGCTTCCCACTTCTTTACTGTGGGTGGTAAGAGACCAACAACCACATCTTCCACGGCTACTCACAAGCTTTTCAGTCCTCAGATGCTGCTCACCAAGGCAGGACGCAGAACTCGGTCTTCATAAACTATGCCATGCCAACCGACATACATGTCCCAGTATACGGTCCCCTGCCTTCAAGACAAGAGACTCCATCTCATAACTATTTTGTTATGTCTAAAAAGTTTCCCTGATGATGGCCCTTGTGTGGTCCATTTGTCTGTATCAATACACAAGCAGCACTATAGTTACGTATGCAGAAACAGCCACCATCAAACCTGCGTCTGCAGGTGGGTGTGTTCCCTGAGGCCCTCCCATGCCTGCTGGCCCATCTGTGTTCCCATTCATGATCTAGTGTTTGTTAATGCTACTGCCGCAGGATCCCTGTGTTGTAGCAGTTTCCATAACTGCCTTTGTTCTTGTGTTCCTGAGTGTCACCCCAGCACAGTTTTATTCTTTAAGAATCCCTGAGTGGTACAAAAGGGTAACATGCTTGGCTGCCAACCAAAAGCCTGGCAGTTGAAGTCCACCCAGAAGCACCTGGGATGGAAGGCCTGGCCCTCTACTTCTGAAAGATCAGCTTCTGAAAACCCTAGAGGGCACAGTTCTACTCTGACACACACAGGGTCACCATGAGTTGCTGGATAGCAACTGGCTTTGTTTGTTCCTGTTGTTCTTAATTATAGCCACAGAGACACAGTGGCACACTGAGTCACTGTCCACCAGTCTGTAAGAGTAGATTCTTAAATATGCCAGCCAGGGGTTAAACATAGCCATATTAGTAACACACTGTATACACTTAGAGTTAATTCAATGATATTAAAAACTTATCACTTCCTAATTATTTTATTCTCTTTTACTATTAAGGAGCCCCAGGAGTACAGTGGCTCAGTGCCTGGCTACTAACTGAAAGGCTGGCATCTCAACCCACCTCCCAGCTCTGTGGGGGAAAGACTGTGATCTGCGTCCCTGAAGACCACGGCCAAGAACACCCTGTAGGCTGCTCCTGTCTGTCACGGAGGCTCACTGTCAGTCGGGATCGACTCCCAGGTACCCAACGGCAACAGGGTTTTACTATTACCGACTCACTTCAGTTATATTTATTTTGTATGATAAACATACTACATAACTGTGCTACTTCACATCTCCCAATTATATGTTCAGTGACCTTGGTTTGAAACTGGTGGGAATATTTACACTGTGAGAATCAGTCAGCGCTACAAATCAGAACCCCCTCCTGTCTCCAAGCTAGTAGATAAAATGTTATCAGCACACTACTGGCATGCATTCCAGGTTTTTCTAAGGGGAAGAGAACCAGAGCAGATTAATGTGACCACTGATGCTTTCTGTCACCAGAGTTTCCAACTGAGTCATTGCTTGCTCAAATTAGTGTCTCCACTGTCTGCTACTGACATTAGTCTGATTCCGTAACAGAACCGTGTATGTGTGTGTGCTGGCAAGGACTCACCCAAGAATAATAATATCTGACGGCAAAAACACCGCTTGACCGTGTTGACATGTTCCGATACATCATCTCACTGTTATCTTCGTTACCGCTAGTGTGCTGGGTTTCATTATTCCCAATTAACAGATGAAGAACTTGGGGCTAATTGCACGTCCAGGGCTAAGAGGATGTCCAAGGTCACACAGCTAGTAAGCAGAACAGCCAGGATTCAAATCCAGAAAGTCCACTGTTCTTTAGACTTGACCACAGACAATTATTTTTTATGGCAATGTTTTGAAAAAAGAAGATTTAAACAAAAAAGTCAACATCTGGGTTTACTTTCCTCCTTCCTTTGTCAGGCAGTGCAGCCCACTAAGATGCACCCGTGTCAGAGTTCATGGGCACCAGCCCCCACTGCCTCGCTCCTTTCCTGTCCACACACAGACATCACTGCAACGTCCTAGAAAAACCAGGCCCAAATCCACTTTAATTTCACACAGTGATGGATTCAGGAAGATACTGTAGGGAAGGAGGCACAAATAGGAAGTGCACTATACTTTCTATCTACAGTTTCAAATTGTAGGAAAGGCCTATGATATCTAATTTAAATCTAACGGAGAGGACAAAGAAGCCAGGGTTCTGTACTGGAGAAGGGGGCAGTACTTACACACATGTGTTCTTACATACATGTAGGCTTGTATATGTATCTATTGTCTATGAAACAAACTATGTAAACACACGCAAACTCTTCATGATGGAAAATCTAACTACAGACATACATATATCATGTGAGAGTACATCCGTAGGCATACACACGTGGACATACGTGTACCATATTTTTATGTAAACAACGTGTATTTTCTGTGTTTGCTGGCTGGCTGTGCCCTTCCCCCTTAAGGTACCCTCACAAGCACCATCCCACCAATCCTCTTCTACAAGTTGCTGTAAAAAAATACTAGCATGGTGTGCTTAAGAAAATACCTTAGAAAAGCAGGAGGGCTTGGTAGGGAAACAAATGCAGAAGGCACCATTATTTGTGCAAAAATACAATCAGTGTATGTTTGCATGTTTGTGTTGTATGTGTATGTGTGTGTGTGGTTTGTTTTTTCTCATCTCATGGGATTACAGAGCCAAGAAAAAGGAAAAGAAAAAGTTTGCCCTTTATCAGATATGTACACATTTTATCCTTGCAATATGTTTAAAATGATTTTATGACTAAATCCTGGGAAAAATGTGAAGAATGCCTGGCAAGATACATGCTTTTCCAGTAAAAACACAACACTGCTTATTTACTGTAGCACTTGGAGAAGGCTTTTCAACATGATGTACATTTTTGTTTTAGCTTGAGACCCAAATCCTGTTGGATATAAGTTTGCTTTGGCTCCAAGAGAAAGCTGAGCTGACTGTATAATGTGGAGCCTTCAGGCCCTCAAGTGTGTGTTTGGGAGAGAATAAATGAAGTGCTATTCCATTAAACAGATCTTGGTCCCAAGACTCAAGCTGGGGTTAAAACCTTGAGATGCTTTCTCAACACATTAAGTAGAAATAACTGTAACAACAGCAAAGAGTAACCCCATCTGTCACCTTGTCAGGATTTTTGACATTGTCAATTGAGTGACCTTTCAGCTGGAAAGCTTTTTAAAGGTCATGTAACAAAATTGAATGCGGCAGTGAATGGATTAAAATAAATTCTTAGAGGCCACCAGTGAGTGACTAATACAGTCATCATGAGATCAGGTTATAGGGTTTCCATCTTATTTCATGTGGTGGGTGTGTGCAGTCATGACTTAAAATGATGTTAGGTGACTTAGCCAGCGTTTTCTTGGAAAGCAACCTCCCTGGTCTTCCGAAACTGTAAGCAAACACAGTCAACGACGCTCTCGTCTGAGGACACCTCAGAGTGCGTGCTCTCTCAGATGAAGAGCAAGCACTTTCCCAGCATGTCCGAGGGCCGGAACCTGAAGACATACCGCGTTCCACCTTATCAGAACCAAGCAATTTCTGCCTTGAGATTCCAGAAGACGTGATGTGGAAACGACACAATTCTCTGTCTAACCTGGTGGCTCTCCACAAGGGGTAATCCTCACCAAGAGGGGACATTTGGCAATGTCTGGAGACTGTTTTGGGCTGTCACGACTGGTTGTTACCAGTATCTGATGTGCGGAGGTAAGCAATACTGCTGAACATCCTCCAGCGCACAGGACTGCCCACCGCCCCTCCAGGGGGTGCCCTCACAAGCACCCCCTGCCAGTCCTCTCCTACATGTGGCTACAAACAGTCAGCAAAGCATCCCTAGGAAAGTACCTCACAGGGCATCGTCTGCAGACACACAGAATGCGCTGTCACTTGTGTAAAAATGTGGTTCATATTGGAGGTCAACAAATAGCCCCCGTTGCCACTAACACTGGTGTTGAGAAACCCTGCTCTGAGGGGCGGGAGACACAATTGTTTGTAGCAGAAGAATGTGTCAAAAACTTTGTAATGGGCTCCTTCAACACCCTACTTTCTGTAACGTAAACACTTGCCTGAAAGCTTGGTGCCTAGACCAGCAGTATCAGCATCAATAGGATGGCAATGCAGACTCCCAGCTGCCCTCCCGGACCCACAGCATCAGTCTGCATTAACAAGACCCCCAGGTGATTCACGTACTCAAAAGCCTGGTGAAGCCCTAGCATAAACGTCTCTTTCCCCCAGCCTCTCCAGGCTTTCTCCATAGGCTGGGTGGTCTTTCTCCTGCTCACTCAGTGTCAACTCAGTCCACTGTGCCATCAGCATTAAGGGTGTCATGGATTGAACTGTGTCCCCCCTAAAATATGTGTTGCACTTTTGCTTGGCCTAGTGATGTGCGACGTTCCTCCACGCTGTAAGCCCTGCCTCTATGATGTTAATGAGGGAGGATCGGCACCAGTTGTGTTGGTGAGGCAGGCCTCAGTGTGCTAAGACTGTTTTGCATCTGAGACAATCTCTTAGGATCTAAAGGAAAGGGAGGGAAGCAAGCACAGCTTTGGGCATCTCACACCGTCAAGAAAGAAGCAGTGTGTGTGTCCTTTAAGGTCCCGGGGTCCCTATACTTCAGAAGCTCAGTCCAGGGAAAGTTTGACGAAAAGGACCTTCCTCTAGAGTCAAGTGGACAGTAACAGAATAAAACTTCTCTTTTTAAAGCTCTCCACTTGTATTTCTGTTACAGCAGCAGTAGATGACTAAGACAAAGGGTATAAAGCAAATTTAGCAAAAAAAAGAAGCTCCCTCTTCCTTCTGCCTTTCTCAAACATTCCCTCCAACTCGGATTTTAGTCATGGCTCACTGCGCAGGCCACTGCTTCTCCCATAGTCCTTGCAGGTGGATGGTGGTAATTCACCCTCCACACTCCTCGGGGGCTTTGCACGGCTGTCTCCTCCACCTCATTCGGAAGTCTCTTCTTCTCTGAGACTCACACCATCCAACTACAGATCTGTGGTGTTGTTAGGTGCTGCTGAACTGATTCCAACCCACAGTGACCCTATATAACAGAGAACTGCCCTACACAGTTTCCTAGGCTGCAATATTTATAAAAGCAGATTTTGAGGCCTTTCTTCCCACTTGAACTGGTGGTATATTCTAACCACTGACCTTCTGGCTACCAGATGAATGCTTAATACCACCAAGGCTCCTGTAGGTTGGAGGATAGCAAAGGGAAGGCGTCCACATGGTGCAGTGTTCAGCTCTCGGCTGCTAACCACAAGGTTGGTGCTTTCCAAACCACCAGACCTGGCCATCTGCTCTTCTAAAGGTGACAGTCTAGAAAACCCTATGGGGCAGTTCTTACTTTTTCACATGGGATCACGATGAGCTGAAAACAGACCTTACGGCACCCAACAACAGCATCAACGGGGCTTCATTTTAGCAAATGGTCAGAATCCTTGGACTCAACTCACAGGGCCTGTTCCTTTTGTGTTCTGACAGGATAGACTCTGTACTGAATCTTCTAGACCGTCTACCACCCTTTCTTCATCTCCCTCACAGCTTCCCCCTCTCTGAATGCCAGTCTTGTCGTTGGTCTGCATCATTCCTCCTTCTGTGCCATTGCCGGGTGGCTCCATCCACTCAAATGGAACTGCAATCTCTGTACTAGACACACCCACATCACTGACCTCCAGATTCACAGTTCCAGCTTCCTGTGTTCCTTCACCTGCATGTCTGTCCCTAAAGCCCTGAGAGCGAACCGGTCCCAAAGAGAATGGAGCATCTTCTTCTGCAGGTCTGCTTCACGTCCTACCCCTCTGTTACCCTTACTAGGCTTTGTATGAGCCAAGTCCCATGGCATTTATAGAAAATAAAACAAAATCACACAGAAACAGTGAAATCTGAAAAGCATTCAGACAAACAAAAAGACAATTCTTTAGAAAACAAATAAACAGGTGAAGGTCCTCCGTATCTGTATTCATCTATAGCTATACATGTGTTGGACACGTGAATGCATTGTCCTATCTGAATCAATATATACATGGTAGGAATTTGGTTTTCTGACTGGAGGTCTAATTTGGGAAGATATTCTACAAGGCATCTAATGCAGAAGCAAGATACTGAAGAGACAAAGCCAATCTGTACACCAAGATAATTCCGGGTCAATCAATCCACACTTCCCAGCTCTTAGCCCTCTATGGCTTTTGCCAGCTTCTCACAGAAGCACATAAGCTCAGGTAAAGGGAACCTGAAAGTAACTGCTAATTATCAGGACAATATGCGTCGGTAGCTAAACTGAAAGCTCATTTCATTCAAAGCATCCTTTTGTGAACAGGGCAACATTCTGGCTTCAGCCAGGATTGTGAAACGTGTTGTCTTTCTTTGAACGGTAACTATCACCCAAAGTCAAGTGACTTCTGAGGCTGTGGAGCTTAGCTGACGAGAGCTTAACCTTTTACGTGCTAGCATATATTACTTGTCCACCAACATGACTGCTCCTAGGATACAGCGCTGGTATTATCCACAAGGTTTAAGAAGTGGAGACAAGGATAGCTCCAACTAAGACATATTTTGATTGGTGCATCTGAGATGGTCTGAAGCCATGGAGCTGAGCCCTGTCCCCTTCATGGAAGAGCCACACACAACGATATGGAACCCTGTCCAGTCTTGTACCACTCCCATGATAGGCAGGAAGTCAGACACTGGTAAGTCATTGGGTTCTCCCTGGTTGATTCTACAGGAATGCATCACCATGCTTTCTTCCTAATCCATCTTAGTCTGAAGCCTCCTCTGAAACCAGTTCAGCATCACAGCAATGCCGAAGCCAGGCAGTGGCTGCATACGAGGTCCATCAGCTGGGAAGCACCTGGATCTCACAATGGAAGGGAAGAATCCTAATGTGGAACCATCAATGCCCAGTCTAAAGTTCTGAACCACAAAACAAGCCCCTGCAAATTTGGCCTTCAACAGAAGGAGTGCCTACTAGTGGAAACATTTGGGACTACAGGTTAAACCCTGACCTTGAAGAGTTGAGTTCTTAGTAGCATATTTGGAACTCAAGAATGTAATTGTGTATTTTTCTTCCTTTAGAGTGGCAAGCTCAGCTTCAGGGATCACCTGATTCCTGAGTCTCAGGTTGCCACATTGCCTCAGTTTCCAGTGGATAGAGCCATAAGGTTCATGAAAACAAGACCTTGACAAATCAAACCACCAAACCAAACTCATTGTTGCCGAGTTGATTCTGACTCACAGCGACCCTATAGGTCAGAGTAGAACTGTCTCATAGAGTTTCCAAGAAGGGCCTAGTGGATTTCAACTGTTGACCTTTTGGTTAGCAGACATAGCACTTCATCATTATGCCACTAGGGTTTCCAGACCTTACCTAATTGTCAATAATTTGTTTCTAGGTCTAACACTGGCTGACCACTTATTTCCCCAGAACTCAGACACTGTCTGTCTATCTTACTGACTCTCCTCCCTGCCTTTTATTTGCCCTTTAACGTAGTTTCATCAGAAGGCCCTGTGTGCAGTGGCTAGCAATACTTGATGCTTTTTCTAACTTTTTTTTTTTACAATTAGAGACAACTGGATTATAGCAATTTTCCAGTTAACAACACTCACGCACTCATAAGCCAAGAGAGGGCGGAAGGCAGAAAGAACACAAAACATTACTCATGAGAGTAATTGCTCAGGACTAGAGCTATGACCAGGCACGGCCTGGCTGGAACCAACGATGAAAGCCACTCCTCTTTCGAGTGACAGCCATGTACGTGGGTCCAGACCACTCCTGGTCTCATTTACCCGACTTCAGCTCTCACTGACACGAAGCAGGGAGCAGAGAGTGTCTCATGTCAGACCCATCCCTGCTGTGCTCATGCTTAGGGTACCACCTCACACCTGCAGGGAAGCAAGAGGGAGAGGCTGTGTGGGGAAGCTACAGCCTCAGTGTTTCTAGGCTCTGTAGGGCACCATGCACGAGAAAGAGATTTGTTCCCCTTACATCACCCTAGAAAGTTTCACAAACTCCCAAACTTTTTTCTTGCCAACCAGATGAGGGGGATGATTTTAGCCCAGTCTGAATGCAAAGTGCCAAGCCAAGTGCCGTCGAGTCGGATCCGACTCATGAATGCAAAGTGACAGATATAAAATTTCAATCTATTAAAAAATGCTTTAGGATTTGAATACCCTGTTACTTATATACAAGCTATTATACGTAGGATGTTACTTATACAACAAGATATTTCATATATACACACATACATATAACTCATTGTCATCGAGTTTACTCTGACTCATAGCCACCCTACAGGACACAGTAAAATAAACTCACATGATTGTCAAGGAGCAGCTCATAGATTTGAAATGCCAACCTTTTGGTTTGCAGTTGAGCTCTTAACCACTGCACCATCAGGGCTCCATATGTGTATAAACACATACATAGCCAAGCCAAGTGCCAAAACACATACATACACACATATAAATATACACATATATATACATACATGAGGACTGCCAATTATGTTCATGAATTCATCCTAGAAAAAGTGCTACATACCTCTTTGCAGAGTACCATTATGGTTACCTTCACAGTACCTCCCCTTGGGAAGCTGTGTACCAATGCTAGCACCTAGTTCACCCTTCAAAGCAATTTTGGAAATCCTTTTCTGGAATGGCCATCAGAGCTGTCGTTGTATGACCCTCGATGTCCTGATTGTCATCAAAATGTTTCCTTTCAATATTTCCTTTCTCTCTGGGTATGAGTCGGATCCGACTCGACGGCACTTGGCTGGCTGGGTAAAGAAAAAAGTCACTGGGGACCAGATCAAGTGAGTAGGGAGGGTATTCCAACACAGTTACTTACTAGCTAAAAACGCCCTCACAGACAACTATACAATTAAGTTTGCAAATTTGCTGCCATGCCATCATGTGGAATGGCCATTCCAGAAAGAGGGCCAAAACTGTTCTGAAAGGTGGATAAGGCACTGGCATCAGTGCACAGCTTCCCAAGGGGAGGACTTCGATGGTGACCACAGTGATATTCAGCAAAGAGGTACGTAGCACTTAGAACAATTAAGTTCATGGATTTCCCTGTCAAAGCTCATTTACATGTATTTTCATATTTAACACATTGTTTTGTGACGCTGAGTCAATCCTGATTGACAGTGACCACAAACGGCAGAGTGAAACCGCCCCCACGGTTTCCCAGACCGCCGTTTTCACCCGAGCAGATCACCAGCCTTCTTTTCTTGTGGAGTGGCTGGTGGGTTTGAACTGCTGACTGTTTGGTTGGCAGCTGAGTTCTTAACAATTGTGCCATAAAATTAAACACCCTATTGCTGTCCAGTCAATTAGAAACACCCACAGAACTGCCCCTTGGGGCTTCCAAGGAGCAGCTGGTGTGCAAGAACTGCTGACCTTCTTGGTTAACAGCTGAGCTCCCAACAACCGCGCCACCGGGGCTCCTCTATAAAATAACACACCTCCCAAACCAAACCAGGTACTGCTGGGTCAGACTCATGACAACCCCACATTACAAAGTAGAGTCGAGTTGTACAGTGTTTGTAGTCTTCATGGTGTAACAGCTGCTGTAATCTTTATGGAAGCAGATCATCAGGCCTTTCTGCAGTGGCACCAGCAGGTGGGTTTGAACCACTAACCTTTCGGGTAGTGAATAAGCACAAACCATTTGTGCCACCTATACATACAAGAAAACCCTGACTGTGTGGTGGATAAGAGCTTTGTCCGCTAACCAGAAGGCCGGCAGTTCAGATCTACCACACGCCCCTTGGAAACTCTAACAGGCAGTTCTACTCTACTCCAGAGGGTCAGTTTGAGTACATATAAACCCACACACCCTCAGAGGCTGGGACTCTAGCATGAACTAGAACGCTGCCAGTTCCCAACCCAGCAGGACCAGTTTAATTCTGGCTAGGCCACACGGTCCTCACACCAGCATCATACACACACAGGCATTTAGGGTCCCCTAATGCACATAAACAAGACAAAAATCCTCACAACTGAATCAATAAGCAACATCTTGATGAAGGAGAAACAACTGAAGTGGTCATGGATTTCATTTTATTTGAATCCATATTTGACGCCCACAGAAGCAGCACTGAAGGAATCATACAACACACTGCTCTGGGCAAATCTGCTGCAAAACACCTCTTTAAAGGGTTGACAACCAAAGCTGTCACTGTAAAGGCTAAGGTGCACCTGACCCAAACCGTGGTACTTTCACCTTATATGCATGTGAAACCTGGACAAGGAACAAGGAATACCAAAGAAGAACTGACGTCTTTGAACTATGCTGTCGGTTGAGTCTGTATACTACAGTGTGCCAGAAAAATGAACAAATCTGTCTTGGAAGAAGTACAGTCGAAACACTCCTTAGAAACAAGGATGACACTTTGTCTCACATACTTGGGACATGTTTTCAGGAACGACCAGTCCCTGGAGAAGGACATGGTACAGGATCCGTTAAAAAGGTCAAGACTCTTGCCCTGGTGGACTGACATCACAGCTGCAAAGACAGGCTCAAACACAGACACAATCGTGAGGGGGACACAAAGACCAGGCCGTGTTCGTTCTGTCACACACAGTGTCACTGTGAGTCACAACTGACGCAAAGGCACCTGACGATAAAGTGTGACAGCAGGCAAGATGCTGGAACTCCAGGTGCTTGGCTGTCCAGCTCAAACACAGGCTTCTTCTACTTTTAAGAAGAGAGGAGTGACAAGCTCTCCAAGCTGAGCCACTGTGTACGCATTTATTACGCCATCCCTTCTCAGTAACGCTCCCTGACCACCACTTCACACAGTGACGCCTGTGACAGCCGCAACTTGACAGGACTGCCGTGTTTTTCCAGGTCTTGAGAGACGTCTGCCTCTCGTGGGGTGCTGTCACCACTTTCCTACTGATCCCTATTTAGTGGGAAATCATTTTCCATCTCTGAAGTTCTCTGCTTTTCATAGGTTCTGGCTGTCACAAGTTTGACTGTATTTCTCTGTCCCTAAAATGCCATTTGTCCCTGAAAGACAGCCAGACATCAGAAATGGCCTACCTACAGGTTCCAGGGACACATGTCACATTATAGAGCTTCTTGCGCAGTTTCTCAGGTAAGAGTAAAGAAAAGAAAACACTCCCTGCTGTAGTTAAGAAAACCACTGTGCTCTTTTACAAAAGCTGACAGTAAGTATGCCAACAGAGGAACACTTGAGGGAGCTCTAAACATCTGGTGATAGAAAATATGTTGAAGTTATACACTTGGAAATGAAACAGGGAACTTACTGCTTTCTGAGATCACACTGGTGCGCTCCAGCTTTGTCTGCAGCTCAGTGTGGCCATCCTTAAACCGAACCACAGCGACACAGAGTAAACGATATTGCGTGTGTGTATGCGTATGTGTGTGCAGGTGTGCACCAATACAAAGCTATCCTGAACACAGGACTTGTTAGCCTCAAAAAGAGGTCAATTATTCCTGGCTTCCACATGATCTCTAGAAAATATACTCTGGCAGTCTTTTCTTGGAACATTCTTTTAAGCAGAAGGATTCAAGACACAGGAAAATAACAAAAGAAGGATTAGAGTTAGTGAGCTGGTTCACAGTGGGTAGAGTTCCTTTCTCATTTGCCACTAAGAGGTGCACCCCACCCCCTGGGGAGGAGTCTGTCCAGTAGTCCTCCCTCCCCCTCTCCCACCAGCTGCAGGGAGGGCATCCAGCTTACCACTGTCCTTGGTCTGCACCTGAACTGGACACAGCAGTCTGGACTGGAGGACCCTGCAAAATACTGGATTAGGGTAACACGTGACACTGTCAGAGTATCTTTCACTCTCCAAAACAGCTGCCATGGAACAGACTCCAACTTACTATGACTCCACCTATGTCAGAGTAGAACTGTGCGCCACTGGGTTTTCAATGGCTGTTTATGTAGAACACCAGGCCTTTCTTCTGAGGTGCCTCTAGGTGCACTCAGATCTCCAACCCTGCAGTTAATGACTGAGCGTATTAAGCTTCTGTGGCACCCAAGGACTTCCACTATGCTCAGTCTCCAGCTTTACCTCTAAAGTACCTGTTCACAGTGGCAGTGCCAGCCTCATGCTGCCTTCTCCTTGATTAACGTCCTCTGCTAGAGTCCAGCCTAAACACTGGCACTGTGCACTAATAATAACGTCACATCCTGGTGACCTCTTTTGAGTCTCTGAAACTTCCTTCTTCATTTAACCATCTTTACTGGACACCTGGAAACCCTGGTGCTATAGTGGGTTAAGTGCTACATCTGCTAACCAGCTCAAATCTGCCAGGTGCTCCTTGGAAACTCTATGGGGCAGTTGTACTCTGACCTCTAGGGTTCCTATGAGTTAGACCTGACTTGACGGCAGTGGTTTTTTTTTTTTTAATTAAACACCTAAAACATGCCACTAGCTAAGCCCCGAAAGTGTTCTGGTACTTGTCTAACTTCTCAGCTGCAAGCCTTCCTCACTGGTGTCTCTCAGGACATCATACCCAGGACCTCTCAACTGATACTCAAGTTGCAAGCCCTGGTCATGCCTTGAAGAATCCAGCCTGCTCTCAGTGTTAACGGCATTTGCGTCCATGCTCTGTAGGATGTGTGGCAGAACATAAATCAGCTTTGCATTAGCAAGCATGTTAACAGACAACTTCATAGTCAGCTTGGATTATACAAAGAAAAAAAAAGAGTTGCTATAGATATATAAACAAAAGACTTGAAAGTAGCGACACGAACAGAACTGTATTCATTGCAGCTCTCTTCCCAATAGGCAAAGGATGTAAGCCACTGTAACGTCTACCAAGCGCTGAACAGATAAATAAAATGCAGTAAATACATGCAGTGGAGTATTACTCAGCCATAAAGAGGAACCAAGTCTTGATGGAGGCCACAGCACAGATGAACCCAGAGGGCATTTTGCTGACACACAAAAGGACAGATACTGTATATCACTACACAGATCCTATTACGGATTGAATTATGTCACCCCCAAAACGTGAACAATTTGGTTAGGCGATGGCTCCCAGTGCTGTGTAATTGTGCACCAGTTCATCATCTGATATGATCTTCCTACGCACCATAAATCCTACCTCTACAAGTTTAATGAGGTGGGATTAGTGGCAGGTATGTTAAGAAGGCAGGACACAATTTTCAAGATGACACTGTGTTTGAAGTCAGTGATAAAAGAGAGACACACAAGTAGAGAGACAAGGATTTCAGACCACCAAGAAAGCAGTGTGGGGAGCATAGCACACTCTTTGGGCCTGAGATTCCTGTGCAGAGAAACTCCTAGACCAAGGGAAGACTGATGACAAGATCTTCCCCCAGAGCTGACAGAAAAAGAAAGCCTTCGCCTGCAGCTGCCACCCTGAATTGGGACTTCTAGCCTCTTGGGCTGTGAGAGAATAAATGTTTGCTAAAGCCATTCACTTGTGGTTATTTGTGTTACAGTAGCACTAGATGACTGATACAGACTCCACAGGTATGTACTGGTTACCAGGGGCAGCAGGGAAGGAAAATGAGGTTTTTGCTTAGAGGGCACTGAATGTGTGTTAATGGTGTTGGGGGGGGCGGGGTTGTAATTTTAAAAAAGATAGCAAGAATGGATGCACTGCTTGAAGAATATAATCAGTATCACTAAAGTCTACATGTAGAAACTGAGGAAATAGTTACTATTTTGTTGTATGTACATTACAATAATTAAAAACGAAAAGGATAGTTGTTGCCACATTGACTCTGACTTTGGTGACCCCATGTGTGTCAGAGGATAGCTGTGTCCCATACAGTTTTCAATGGCTGTATTTTCAGAACACATCATCAGACCTTTCTATCAAAGTCCTTCTGGGTGGACTTGAATCTACAACCTGTCAGTTAATAGCCAAGCATGTTAACTGTCTGTACTGTCCAGGGACAGCACAGACTACTTATCTCCTAACAATGAAAGTCAAAAGTCCTGGCTGTGTGCTATAAACAACTCTACAGTGAGAGAAGGGACCCTTCTGCAACGTGCATTTCATCCTGAAACACCTTTACGGGCATTTTTCAGTCTCTCTGCTTTGAATTCTAGTTTCTACTTCATTTGACAGTATTTCCCTAGTGCCTACTATGATGTCATGTACCTTGTTGATAGAAATGATCCATGCTATAACTCAAAGCACTCTGAGGGACTTGGACAGATAAATAAAACAGACTCAATGCAGGATGCAATAAAAAATCTGTTTACAAAGCAGAGATTTCATAAAATGTTTCTACTGGCATGGCAGGGATCTCAGAGATCAATTATTTCAAGGCTTCTTTCTGACAGATGAAGAATTCAAGGCTCCTAGTTACCATGGTTTACTGGAGGCCATCTGGGTCTAGAACTATATCTCTGACTTGTACAGCACTGACTACTGTACCCTATCCTGCCTCTCAGTTTGGACTAACATCTACAAGGTCTGACAATTAAGTCCACGAGTTTGTTTGAAATGCTGTATACCTCACTGTTGAATATCACTATGGTCACCTTTGAAGTACTCCCCTCGGGAAGCTATGCACTGATGCCAGTGCCTAGTCCACCCTGTAAAGCAATTTTGGAACTCTTTCTGGAATGGCCATTGTGCACGGTGGCACAGTGGCCAGTTTGCCAATTTAACTGTATAGCTGTCTGTGAGGGAGTTTTCAGCCACTAAACAACTAAGTGTATCGGAACACTCTCCCTACTCACCTGATCTAGCCCAGAATGACTTTCTTCTTTATCTTAAGACAAAAGAAATATTGAAAGGAAGACATTTTGATGACATTTAGGACATCAAGGGTAATATGATGGAAACCCTTATGGCCATTCCAGAAAAGGAGTTTCAAAATTGCTTTGAAGAGTGGACTAGGCCCTGACATCAGTGGGCACTTCCCAAGAGGAGTCCTTCAAAGGTGACTGCAGTGATATTCAGCAATGAGGTACGCAGCACTTTTTGTAGGACGAGTTTGCAAACTTACCTGATGGTCCTCGTACGCATACCGTGTGCAAACACTGCTAATGTCCTTTACAGACCACTCATGACACCAGGGCTGAAAGAAGCCCAGACACTGAATTACTGGAAGCAAAGCAAAAGTCAGACCACAGGAACGCACGCTGGAGCTGGGGGAGGGAAGGGAAGTGTCAGGGCTGTTGGTAGTTTTGGCTCTGCTCCCCAATTCTTCACCACAGCACTTGTAATTGAGTTCAGTAATTCTAGAACCTTCTATGCAGCCTTCAGTTTGAGGAGGAAACCTATCTAGAGTGGAAGGCCAAGGTGCAGCTGTTAGAAGTGCTGAATGGGGGGCACAGTGGTGCTAGTGCACAGAGGTATAACATTGGGAGTGGCTGACAGCGTGTGGAGGAGGAAGGTTGGCAAGGGGGTAATAAAGAATGTCAGAAGACAGCGATGTTTTCTGGTCTGATACGAGAATCTTTAACACTCGAGAGAAGAGATAACACATTTCAAAATTCACAGGGCAGAAAGCGGCCTGGGGGCCACAGTACAAACACAGACAGTGGCAGAGAAAGGCGACGGGAAGGAGAAAGATGGGACGGTATTAGGGGTCACCTCGAGGACATCCCAGGAAGGGGCAGGAGGACAAATACGTTGAGGAGCAGGTGGAAATTTGAGGAAGGAAATATATTATATGCATCATAATTAATATTCCTTGGCTGTGACCCTGGGATGGTACGGCCTTCTCTTATTGAGCATCTCTTTTAAACAATTACCTGTTTAAAAAAATCTCATCACCACTGAGTCAGCTCTGACTTACAATGATCCCACAGGACAGAGAACTGTCCCCATAAGGTTTCCAAGGAGCAGCTACTAGATTCAAACTGCTGACCCTTTGGTTAACAGCCTAGCTCTTAACCACTTATGAATAAACTACCAAACCAAAACCAAATCCACTGCTGTTGAGCTAATTCCTACTCACAGTGACCCTATAGATCAAGTAGAACTGCCTCACAGAGTTTCCAAGGAGCACCTGGCAGACTTGAACTGCCAATCTTCTGGTTAGCAGCCATAGCACTTAACCATTGTGCCATCAATAAGCTAGTTATTATAAGCCATATATATATAAGCCATCCCAGTAAGCTAGTTATTATAAATAATAGCTTCATCAAAGTCTTCTTTCCCATTTGGTCTCTCTCCTATCTAGGTCCAGTTCATTCCTAAGTATGTTAATAAAGATACTATTTTCAATATATTCCTTCACCAAAGGGAACCCTAAAGGTGACAGCAATGAGGAAGATGACAATTACAGTAATAAAGGTTGACAATTATTTAGGCCTTACTACACAACAGGCAGCAAGTTCATGAGATGTACTTTTATCATTTGAAATGGTAACCCTTATCATTTCAAAGATATGGAAAATGAGGATAATGAGGTTAAATAGCTTGTCCAAGCCCTCACCAACAAGAAGATGAAGCAGAACTTGAAGGCAGAGTATCTAATTCTGATACCCAATCCTTACCTTGGCACCTACACAGAATACTTACCACGTGTGGCTGTTCACACCCATGCTGTGATTCATGGGGTCCCACACACAATGAAACCAAACAGTATGGTCCTGATCTACCCCCACAGATGGCTGCAGATCATTCCTTTGTCATCTGCTGTGTTTTCACTGCCTGATTTTTGACAGCAGATCTTCATGCCCTTCTTCCTAGTCCATCTTAGTGTGGAAGCTCAGCTGATATCTCTTCAGTGTGATAATTACATGCAAACCCCCAATGACAGACAGGTGGCATTTACGAATAAGGTGTATTGGCTGGTAACCTGACTGGCTCTCCCACACAGAAGGTTAGAATTCTACCACTGAACCACCCTGCCTCCACTGGCATATACCAAAGCAACACTAAGCCTGTTGCTGTCCAGTTGACTGTGACTCCTAGCAATTCTATCTACAGGACAGAGTAGAACTGCCCCACAGGGTTTCTGATGTTGCAAATCTTGAGCAAAGGAGACTACCACAGCTTTCTCCCTCAGGTGGCTGGTAGCTTTGAACCACTGACCTTTTGGTTTGCATATGAGAGGCTAACCACTGCACCACCAGGGCTCCTTCACTGGCATGCAGTAGGTACTTAATAACAATGGTTACTGCATGACTGAACTGGCTAATACAATAATGAGTTTTAAGGTTTAGAACCTTAGAATCAAATGACAGAGTAAGCATCATTCTTCAACTAAATTGGTTAAATATACTTCAGTCATTAAACATGATAGAAACCATTATTACAACTGAACAATGTCACAGGATCGATATTTTCTACTAAAGAAGAAATGACTTTAACTCGCTCTGACATTTATTTTTCCAAAACCAATTTAACTTTGCCCTCACATTAACAAATCAGCAGGCAGTAGTTACCCTGAGAAGCTGCTGTGTTCTCTCTACTAAAGCACAACAATACTAAAAGGAAATTTAAAAACCAGGGCATTGTAGTCATTTTACATCTAATTAAGAATCTGACTTGCAGTTTATATAATCTAAAAAGCTGGTTCACGCAGGTTAAAAGTTGTTTTAATACAATTTAAATGGCCACTAATATGACGAACCCTTGCTCTTTTTCACCACCCCTCAACATTTATCTGTGGTTTTTAACAAACTGCTAACTTCATATAGGTGGCCGTGGTAGCTCAGTGGTAGAATTCTCACCTGTCATGTGCTAGATCTGAGTTTGATTCTCAGCCAGTGCAACTCACGTGCAGGGACCACTCATCTGTCAGTAGAGGCTTGTGTGTTGCTATGATGCTGAGCAGATTTCAGTGGAGCTTCCAGATTAAGAGGGCCTAGCAGGAAAGGCCTGGTGATCTGCTTCTGATAATCAGCCAATGAGAACTATGGGTTACAACAGTCTGATACTGTTGTAATGGAGTTGCCATGAGTAGGGGTAGGGGTCATGTGCAGCAGCTAACAACGACGACTAAGAACAACACTTTTATGTACCTTCCACAAAACTTTCCCTCACTGGCCTTCCATGGAATTTGTCTGGATTGATATCAACATTTCCTGGGTGGGCTTGGGTTCGGTAATGCTCTTTGGCTGTCAAGTATAGACATCAGATTGCTGGAATACAGGACAGAACTTTAACTGGATGATGGCTGGGAAACAGAGGATGAAGCTGGGGGTAGCTACCAGGGAAACGGGTTCTGGCATGGCCTCTAAACCAAAACCTGTCAAATGGCTTCTTCAGCCTTTTCTTTTTCATAATTCTGGGCAAGTCACATGTCTAGTAGCCTTTCTTTCCTCGTAAGTTGTTTTCAATTCTGAAATACTATGACACCACAGTACATTTAACTTAGGTCTCTTTCTTCACAGAATTTGGCATCTAAGATCTCAGACTTACTATTGTAAGTCTGGTGGGAATTCTGATGGTACAGGAGTTAAGCACGCATCTTCCATCTGACAGATCAGTGGTTCAAACCCAACCAGTGGCAGTTGGCTTCCTTAAAGATTTACAGCCTTGGAAACCCTACTGGTGTGATACTACTCTGTTCTTTAGGGTCATCATAAGTCAGAATCAATTGATGGCCCTAGGTCTGGGGTTTTCGGTTACCTTAAGGTAATTAGGGAACCTCTGATGGTGTAGTGCTTAAGTCTGTGGCTGCTAACCGAACAGTCGGCTGTTCAAATCTACCAGGCACTCACTGGAAAGTCTACGGGGCAGATCTGCTCTGTCCTATGGGGTTGCTAGGAGTCAGAATGAACTTGACAGGAATGGATTTTGAGGGGTAAGCCAATTAGAGAGCCAAACAAGACTGGATGTACCCAGCTGCTGAAAGGCCTTTGGGAAGCAGAACCTGAAACGCCCTTTGAAGGATAACAAGGATTTACTCAGGAAAGGAGTAGGGAGGGCATTCTCCTCTAAGGCATGCACTCCAATTCCTGACCAACCTTCACCCACGAGCTATGCTGGCTTTTTGTGATGTAGCAATCTTCAGCCAGTGATTTGTCTCAACCTGTGTACAACTGTTTTCTAATAGATTATTTCCTGCTTTAATAAAACTCACTATGCAGAAGCTTCAAACATACAACTATTAGCATTTGTCAGTGATTCTTTATTTTCTAAAGCCTCTACAGGGACTTCCTCTAAATTGTGAACCTGTAATGAAATACCAGTATATCAGAATCACATGTTTTCAGGTCACATGCAACATCCATGAAACCAAGTGAACAGAGTACTCTATCAGCATAGCAAGCAGCCTTGGTGGCCACAGTGGTTAAGAGCTCAGCTGCTAACCAAAAGGTCAGCAGTTCAAATCCACCAGCTGTTCCTTGGTTGCAAAGCCTGTGGGAGCAGATCTCCTCTGTCCAGTAAGGCCACTGTGAGTCAGAATCCACTCAGGGAGAAACAGCGCCCCCATCAGTGCAGTGAGGAGCTCTGCCGGCACACTGCAAACACTCAACTCTTAAGTGGAACATTGGCAGTTCGAACCCACCAGCTGCTCTGCGGGAGAAAGATACAGCGATGTGCCTCCGGAAAGACTACAGCCTTGGAAACCCTACGGAGCAGCTGTACTCTGTCCTGTAGGGTCTCTGTGAGTACAGGCTGACTCCAAGACATACAACAACATCAGAGTAGAAGTGCTTCATTGGAATGAGAATAGCCAGTACTGAAGATGTCAACTCCATACAAAACAAGCCTAAAGGATGCTTTGCTCACACTAGCAATAGGTTATGCTCATGAAGAAAATGACTTGTTATGTATAATGAATAATAATAATAATAATAAATAACTAAGTTTCAGGTCTTATTGCCTCTAGTAATGGCTATCGCTATTAATATTATCATTACCACATTACTTCCATGCTTCCACATTGACACTGAATTAAAACAATGATAAATTTGCAAAAAATATGCAAAAACAAAGTTCAGAGACTATTGCTGAAAAACAGGCTAAAGTTCACATACAACTGTCTTAATGTTGTCTTGGTATTTCCTATAAAGATAAGCAGAAATCGATGAGCCCTCATCTAGATTCTTCTTGTTACTTCTCCAAGTTCAAAAGAAAACAAAAATCTTGCTTGCTGCATCAGGTTTTAAGACATTGGGGAAGGGGAAAAAGGGGAGGGGGTGGAAGTGGAGATGGTGGTAACAGACGAGGTTCAAGGGCCACAGAACTCCTGCTGGTAACTGACTGCACAGACATGACTGTCCCCAGTGGGGACCACTGCCACCTCACAGTGTGAAAGGAAAGGGCTCGGATTCCAGCTGTTCAAACACCCATGCAGACAGATCTTACTAACACCCTTCCCTGACTCCCTCAGAGGGAAGTAACTGCGCTACCCACTGAATACAATATCACTTGATGCATACGATATGACGTAAGTTCTGTCTTGTGTTTGTTAGTCAACTATATGCCCTGGAGTCCCTGGGTGGCACCAATGTGTAACGTACTTGACTGCTAAGTAAAAAGTTGGTGATTCGAGCCCACCCAGAGGCACCTTGAAAGAAAGACCTGGTGATCTACTTTCAGAAACCCTGCCACTGAAAATCCTCTGGACTGACACACTGGCTCACCATGTGTCAGAATCAACTTGATAGCAACTAGCATCTTCCTTACTAGACTGTCAGCTTCTTGAGGTTAACTTGTATCCTTTAATTCACTTTTCTGTGTCTCAGTATCTTGCTCCAAGGTAGCACTCAACAGATATTAGTTGAGTACAGGACCAAATGCATGAAATATAAATTCGGTAAACAAGGAAGCAACAACAAGGTTGGACTTTATAGATGCATCCTCAGATTTTAATCATCTGATTAAGTGAAAGTGAATGTTGATTCCTCCGGGGTAGAATGCAAACTCAGCCAGTATTAGCAGACTTTCCAAAAGGCTTCCCCTGGGTTGTGTCTGTTCTTAGGTAGCTATCCCAGAGCTGGCACCCGGAGGCTCAAAATTAAGAAATTCAGTTTACAGTTAAGTGTGGTCTGAGCCATGTGAGACTGTGAAGATGACTTCACTGTCTTAAGTAGCTTCTGTGACTTTATCTCCTGAGGGTTTACTACTAGACTTCAAACCTTTCTTCCTTATCTTAGAAGCCCACTGAAGCATGATAACTGGACTATACATAGCCATCTCTGCCCACAGAACTATTTGATTTATGCTACTGTAATTTTCTCTTTCCAAAAACAAAGCAATCAAATAGAACTACAAGTAATTAAACCAAATCCAAATGTCCACAAGATTTCACCCATGACAACAATCTCAGTCTTTCAGAAATGTAATTTCTAGGGTCCCCCACCTCCAGGGACAATGGGAGAAAAGGGGCCTCCATTGCACAAACTTCAGCACCTCCCAAGGAACTAACTAAATCTCCCAGGGCTTCCTCACCCACACTCTGAGAAATCTGAAGGTTGTGCACAATTCAACATCATTCAAATAAAAGCCCTTTACTCACAAAGCTGCATCTTGAATGTCTTTGTCTTTTCCCCCCACACAGTCGTAAATTTCCAAATTCCCCAAAGGTCATGAGTTTGGCTATGGAACAATGGCACTAACTTGGGTGGCAGTGCTGTGGTGAGAGAGCCGGCTCCTCTCTCAGCCATGCTGTGGGCTGGAGTCTCTCTTGGGAGGCTCAGGCATCATCACAGTGTATGAACCCTGGTCGCAGAGGGAAAGGCTAATCTCTGAAGTGATGGCAGAACAGCGGGGTACCTGCAGCCCAGCTGCTGGGGGCTCCACACCAGACAGTCTGGCATCCAAGAGCTACCCCATGGGGACTGCCTGCCAAGGAAACACCTTGCAGGACTCTACGATTAGGGTGATGAGGTTTCTGTCTACTCACAAGAGGGAAAGAGTCATCCCTTCCTTATTCCTGGAATAAGGAAGACCAAAGAATTGGTTTCTTTGAATTATAGTGTTGGTGAAGAATTCTCAATATACCATTGACTTCCAGAAGAACAAACAATTCTGTCTTGGGAGAAGGACAGCCGGAGTGCTTCTTGGAAGTGAGGATGCTGTGAATTCATCTCAGACACACGGACATGTGACCAGCAGCAATCAGTCCCTGGAGAAAAATACCATGCTTGGTGAAACAGAAGATCAGTGAGAAGAGGAAGACCCTTGCTGAGAGGGACAGACACAGTGGCTGCCACCAGTGGCCTTACATGTAACGATCGTGAAGACAGTGCATGACTGGGTATTCTTTGCCCTGTTGTACCTGGGGTCACTACGAGCTGAAACAGCCTCAGGGCACCTAATAAGAGCAGCCCTACCTAAGCCACCCCGGCCATGAAGGACGGGGAAGGGCAACAGCACGTGTTGAAGACTTTGTTTAAATGCACCTGTCATGAAGCTGTGCATCTGTAGGGAATCCTGGCACAATGCTATACATACGAGAAAAGGTTGCCCTCGAGTGGATTCTGACTCAAGCTACCCGACGTGTTGCAGAGCAGACCTGCACTCCGCAGAGCTGTTAAGGCTGTGAGTTTTCAGAAGCAGAGCTCAGGCCTTTCTTACAAGGTGCCTCTGGGTGGGACTGAAGCACCAACCTCTCAGCTAGTAGTGGAGTGTGTCACCGTTGGCACCACTCCAGGATCCCTGCAGTGACCCAGCTAGCACACTGTAAATCAATGCCTCCAGCCTAGGCCTGTCTGCTTCTTTTACCCACGTGAGTTCCATTTGCTATAAACTAAAAAAATCCCCTGCCATCAAGTCAATTCTGACTCACAGCGACCATACAGGACACAGCAGAATTGTGCCATGGAGTTTTCAAGGAAGATTAGGCTCCTGACTCATCTTTGTCTTGCACAAACCTGGTTTGTCCCAGGCCTGACACCCATCCTAGTGGTTGAGGTCTGCAATGTGAAGATCAGGTATGGGAGCCTAACTTAGCAGTCATACAACAGGCAACCAATGATTGATGAGCTGGGAAATGAATCAGGGGCTGAGAAGATGAATGAATGAACGAACGAACGGTGAAACTGCCAAACCCCTGCTGGGACTCAACCAGTAATCTCAGTCTTATTAAAGCACAGCCTCCTAATCAGTATTGTGTGATCCATCTGTTAGGGTGCATGGGTGTCTGGTGAGAAAGCCTGTATGTGTCACAGGGGCCTGGATTTTTTTCTTTCACACTCTGCCCACCTGACACCATGCTGACTGCCACGAGCCACTGAGCTGAGCCTGAAGCCAAAATTCTCTTTGGAAGGGTCAGACTGAGGGAAAGAGATACTGAAGAGGAGACAGGTCAGACAAACTACAAGGGAAACACAGTCTCAAAATCAGAAGTCAGTGAACAGTGTGGTGACATGAATAGATTACACGCAGGAAGAATGCGGAAATGGCACGCGATGCGCTACATCTGGCTTTCCCACAACAACAACAACAAAACTTCTATTTTTTTTTTCATATTGTCAAGGTTAGGAAAAACATGGGAAGTGTAAGAAGCTGTCACAGACCAGAAGAGTCTAAGGAAATGTGACAACTAAGGCAGTGTAGTATCTGGACTGCATCATGGTTCAAGACAACACGAATGTCAAAACTGATGAAATCTAATCAAGTGTGGAGTTTATCGTGTTATAAAAAAAAATCAGAAAATCAGGACAATCAAACACTGTTCCACTTGGAGTCTGGCAAAGGAAATATTTATTGTTTATAGAAGAGATGCATCCATTTTGTGGGAGGAAAAAGTGAACTGCTTTCTGTAGCCTAAGGAGCTAATTCAAATGGGACCAGGCAGTGAAGACGGATTTAGACGCATTCAGATTAGCCCGCAGATTGCTAGAGAACAGACAATCTCACACCCAGCTATTGCTTAGGTGTTAGACACTCTGTAGAGAAATGGACTTCTGCCCTGCCCCATCCTTCCCGGCTGCAGAATCTGGTTCACTCCCCAGTATGCTGTACACTGTATGAGGCTGTGAGACACTATCTGACCGACCCATCAGAGCGTGAGGTCATCATGCTCAGTGGTCTCCGTTAAAATGAATCCCACTCATTCTGCTATGATCACTGTGGTTACTAAGGCTGGGTCTTCACTCTCTCTCCACTCAGAATTCACAAGAAGCTATTATCAAGAAGCTAAAGATAAAACAGCTTCTGCATAATGAAACACTAAACCCCAGAGTGTGACGCCCACGGCACAAATGAACGCTAGACAGAAGATAACCAAATGTCTAGACTTATGCAAACTAGTTGCTAGTAGCTGAAACTTGGTTCCTCACTGCTTCATCAGCTCATGAAGCAGACACAGATTTAAAAAAACAGCTGAACTGCCAGATCCTCTTCATTAGGCCTCTTCATTTGTGATACCTTGGATTTGGCTGGAAACCCTCGTAGTGTAGTGGTTAAGAGCTATGGCTGCTAACCAAAAGGTCAGCAGTTCAAATCCAACAAGTGCTCCTTGGAAACTCTATTCGGCAGTTCTACTCTGTCCCATAGGGTTGTCATGATTGACTCAATGGCAGTGGGGTTTTGTTTGTTTTGTATTCGGTTATCCAGCCAAGAACAGTAGTACTTTCTTACACTGACATCAGTTTACTGAAAATAGTATCTGGAAGCACTGGAGAGAGAAGACAACCTTTGTCCAGCCTTTTACTAAATATTCTGGTTGACTGGAGTTATTTCAAATTAAGTCTATTCTTTCTCCTTAACTTTAAATTAATGAGAATGTACAATTTAAGGAACTGTGACTGTGTTCATCACAATGGATGGAAAAGCATGACTATCTGGATTCTAGAACAATGTTGGCTGTGACTGGGTGACTATACAGCTCAGGCATTTTATGAGGGGATCAGACATTACCTCCTTTAACTTTTATAACAACTCTGAGGTACCCACCATCATGGATTGAATTATGTCCCCCCAAAGTATGTGTCAACTTTGCTAGGCCACAATTCCCAGTGCTGGGTGAGTGCTCACGATTTCTGTCATCTGATGTCATCTTCTTACATGCTGTCAATCCTGCCTTTATGATTGTTAATGAGGTGCGATTAGCAGCAGTTACATTAATGAGGCAGGACTCAAGCCACAAAATTAGCTTGTCTCTTACACTGATCTCTTCGGAGACACAAGAGAGAAGTGAGCAGAAAGACAGGGGGAGCTCACACCCCCAAGAAAGAAGAGCCAGGAGCACAGCAGGTCCTTCGACCTGGGTCCCTGCGCCGAGAAGCTCCTTGACCAGAGAAGGCTGATGACAGGGACCTCCCGCTAGAGCTGACAGAAAGCAAGTCCTCCCCTGGGGCTGACGTCCTGAAATAGGGCTTAGTCACCCCGACTTGTGGGAGACGCAACTTGCCTTTTCTACAGCCACCCACTTGTCACATGCCTGTTGTAGCAGCACGAGGTGACTGAGACATCCATTTTCCCAGGTATGATACCAGCTGTGTCCTCTGGCAACCCACCTTGCACACTGGTTTCCAACACAAATACTAATTTTAAAGTATGCTGTAGTAAATAAAGTTAAAATGACCACCAATTAATTCATATTAAGCAATGAACCAGTCAGTATACGAATATATAATTCTAATATAAACAAGAGATATCTTTTATGTCATTGAAAAGATAACTGCTATAAAAACAATTTCTGGTAAAACAATATCTTGAGTAAAAACGGAATTAAGATTCTGGAAATCACTTTGAAAGATGTCAGATACTGATATGTACCACCCCAGTGACTTGTACCTGACTAATAGGGGAACGCTGGTGAGACAGTGGCTCAGTGCTACAGCTGCTAATTGGAAGGTCAGCAGTTTGAATCCACAAGGCTGTCCTTGGGAACTTCATAGAGCAGTTTTATTCTGTCCTATAGGGCTGTTGTGCGTTGGAACTGACTTGATGGCAATAGATTTTTTAAAATTTTGGAATACATTGATTTATGCTAGGGTTTAACTAGGTTTAACGTTGTTGTTACCGGCCATCATGTAGGTGCCCATCTCATTAACTCTGGACCCTTTAAACAGTAACTCCCCACTCATTCTTCCCCTAGGCCCTGGGAACCCCTAGGCCCTTTCACTCTGCACATAAATACTAAATCTGACTAAGTAGAGTAATAATACAAGCTTATTGTATTGCTTTCCCACAAACATATTTACTGTAAAATTGAAGGGTCTAGAGGAATTATTTCAACATCAAAGTCCTAGTTTATCCTAGAGAGGTGGGAAATAAAGATCCAGTGGAAGTGAGTGCTGGAGCAGCAGAGAAAGCATCCCATGGGTGAGTCATGCTCTTTCTTCTTTTTTATAGTGGTAGAATAAAGTCCTGGGTAGGGCAAACAGTTCGTACTCAGCTCATGACCAAAAGGTGGGCTGCTGGAACCCACTCTGCCGTGCCATGGACGAAAGACCTGCAAATAAACTTCTGTAGATCATAGCCGAGAAAACCACACGGGGCAGGGATAAAGGCAGGAAAAGCGTATTTTCTAGCACGTGGCATTGCCATGAGTTAGACACCTACCCGACAGCAGCTAACAACAAAAAACATGTAAAAAGATTTTGCCATTTTATATGCGGCTTTCAGTGGCATTGATTACATCACAAAGTAGAGCACCCTGAAACTCTGCACCCATTAACCAGTAACTCCCTTCTCACTCCTCCCCCAGGCCCTCATAGCCACTAATCTACCTTCTGTCTCTACAAATTTACTTCTACATATTTCATGCCAGTGGGATCCTCTGTGCTTGGCTTATTTCACTCAGCATGTTTGCACAGCTATTCCATGTCATAGCACGTATCAGAACTTCATCCTTTCTTTACCGCAGACTATTACTCCATTGTCTACACATAATACATTTTGTCTATCCGTTCGTCGGCTGATGGAGACACGGATTACTTCCATCCTCTGGCTATTACGGGCAGTGTTGCTGCAAACAGAGACATAGAGGTATCTGCTTGAGCTGCCTAGTTTTTGACTCCCACTACTCCTGACTTGGGTACTGCATGTGATTCTGTTACCCTTTCACCTGCTAAGTAAAGACAAGGCATAGTCAGTGCCATTTTATTAATGGATAAAACCTGAACTGTAACAAAAACACCATGCTCTGAACTTCCCCTAGTATAATGGCAAGGAGATCCTTTCTGCTTCAAGTGCGGAACCAAGTGGGGTTCCTTGAAATCCCTCTCCCCAGCATCTCTGCCTGCAGCAAGAATTATCTCAAGGCAGGAAAAAGCAGGAGGGAAAAGCATTTCTCCTTTCCTCCCCATTACAACACACGCAAAACGACACACACGCTGGGGAGGGCGGGCTAGTAAGTGAGTCAATACCACAAACAGGATGATAAGAAAAATGTTTAAGTTCTCTGTAAGAAAAAATTTCTGGCATTCTTTTTTTCTACCATCCACTTTGCATTCAGCGTGTCAGTAACAAATGATTATTATCTAGTTTCTGTAGTGTTTACGAACTGAAAATAACCTTGTAGTCAGTAATTTGTAAGACTGTGAGTACTTGAAATAACACAACTAGTTTTCTTAGACCCCAAAAAACAAACCAAATTCAACACTGTTCAGTGAATTCTGCCTCACAGCAACTCTACAGGACAGGGAAGAACTGCCCCATAGGGTTTCCCAGGAATGTCTGTCGGATTCAAACCACCCACCTTTTCGTTAGCAGTCATTTGCGCTTAACCACCACACCATCAATAATTTACACTGAATTAACACAAAAGACTTCCTCCTTGGACATAGAAATAAGAGAGACTCTATTGGCCCATAGTCAGTACTGTACTACATGTCTATTTTCTTTTATACCTCTATTCCTATGGTCTTTTACAGACGGGTTTCTGAAATAACATGAAATATGTAACGGAACAGTATTATGCAAGAGGAACTACCTTACAGTGCTGCTGGGGGCATTTGATGAGGCAAAGCATTAAAACACCACAATGCCTGTCACATACTAAATCACTGCTCCTTTTGGTGCAGCGGTTAACAACTCAGCTGCAAATCAAATGGTCAGCAGTTTGAATACACCAGCTACTCCTTAGAAACCCTATGGGGCAGTTCTACTCTGTCCTGTAGGGTCTCTGAGTCAGAAGTGACTCCACGACAACAGGTATGGTTTTTTTGTTGCTATTGGTTTTAATAATAAACATCTATTTAAAAGATGTTTACCTCCAGCTTATCTTGCCTGTACATAATCTCACTCTGCAGAATGCCATCCCTTTTCGGCTGTCCTTCATTCACGGTTCCTGTCGCTTTCTCCACGTAGCACAGTGTTGTGTACACAGGTCTGCACTCTCTTACTTAGACCTTTAGTTTCTGAAAAGCAGAAGCCCTGTTGATCTTGTAAACCCCGTGGAATGTGGCTTAGCACTCTGCGTTTTGTAGGTTTTTAATAAGTAGCTTCTAAATGAATACATAAGAGAATAAACATATGAGTCAATAAAGCCTGGGGCTTTTGTTTTAATCTTTCTGCCAACTTTCCCTAAAATAAACACTTAGTGTTCTTTTTACAAGTCCCAAATTGTTACTTCTCTGAAAAAGATACGAAAAATAAAGTTTTCTGTTAAAAAGAACAGGTTGCTTTCATCTTGAATGACTCATTAGTATTACTAGTGGTCCTATCTCTAGCTAGAAACCCTGGTGGTGGAATGCTTCAAGCTGCTCACCAAGACGTCAGGAGTTTGAATCCACCAGGTGCTCCTCGTAAACTCTATGGGGCACTTTCAGCCTGCCCTGTAGGGTCCCTATGAGTTGGAATTGAGTTGACACCAGTGCGTTTGGTTTTTGGTTTCTCTCTGGTTTGGAGCTGTAATGGGGCAGTGGTTAAGTGCAGTGGCTGCTAACCAAACCCACCTGCCGCTCCTTGGAAACTGTATGCAGTTCTACTGCATTCTGTTATTGCTGTGAGATGGCATAACTCAATGGCAGTGGGTTTGGGTTTTATCTGTGGTTTGGTTCATGTTATAAACTTTTTGGGACTCTTGGAAGATTCCCCACACAAAGGTGTTGTAGTGGTTAAGTTCTGGCTGGTAACCAAAAAGTCGGCAGTTCAAATCCACCAGGTGCTGCTTGGAAACTCTTTATGTGGCAGTTCTACTCTGTCCTAGAGGGTAAGTAGGAGTCGGAATTGACTCAGTGACAATGGGTTTGGTTTAGTTTAGTTTTATTATAGAAAGACAAGATTAGCACAAGGTAATTATTGGTAGCAACTGATTAGGGACTTCTACGTTTTGGTTTGATATTTTTTTTTTACTATTATGACTGAGTGAAAATGTACATTCCCATATAAATTTGCATACCCACCTATATGCAGCTTCCACTGCTCTCCCTGCCCGGTGACTGCATGCTATTCTTCTCTGCTCCATACATGTCTCATCCTCCCAGCAGTCTCCTTTCCCCTCCTCTCCATCCACTCTCCTTCCTCCAGGCAGAGGTCAGCAGCATGATATCCTACAGATGCACAGAACCATAAAGTGCATCCAATATACGGTTACACTGCATCACCAAGTCCAATCCATTCCTGGACCTTCTTCATTATGATTTATGGGCAAGGGCAGCATCAGGGCCAGGGGCTATGCTCCCAGAGGAAACTCGAAGCCACTGGACCATCAGTTGCGGTCTTTTAGTGGAGATCTCAGGGTGCATCCCTGGTTTGTTAACTTTTTGTTAACAAAAAGCTGAGTAAAAATGGACAAGGTTGAGTCAAGTGGTACTTGTACATATGGGATATCCTTCTCCACTTTCCTTCTTGTCACCATCTCATTCATCCTTTAAGGTCTGCTTTAGAAATCAGCTCTCAGAAGCCTTCTATGTATTTCCTTCTGTGATGTTCACAGCTCTAGGAGGAATAACTACATGAACGAATGAATAAATGAAGGTGAAGAGTAGTGAGCTGCTGTGATGAACAGGGGTGAGTTTCAAACCCCCTGGGTGCAGCACACAGGGAGAAGTGAGACCTGATGAAGACCTTCAAACGATATCTGGCACATAACAGGGGTTTAAAATGCCCCAAGGAAAGAACGAGTGAGTTAGCTCATCTTGGTGCACTATTACTATCTAGGAGATAGAATTTCTTATGTTATTCTCATTATAAAAGTAGATATTACTATAGGTAGAAGAATGTGGCATCAATTTCCAAGAAGACTTATTAATAATCTGCGATATACAAATGACACCACTTTGCTTTCGCAAAGTGAAGAGGACCTGAAGAATTACTGATGAAGATCAAAGACCATAGCCCTGAGTATGGATTATACCTCAACATAAAGAAATCAGAAAACCCTCTGAACTTGATCAACAAGTGACATCATGATAAACAGAAAAGGCAGAAGTTGTCCAAGATTTTCTTTTACTTGGCTCCACAAACAGTGTCCATGGAAGCAGCAGTCAAGAAATTAAAAGACCCACTTCACTCGGCAAATCTGCTGCAAAAGACTTCCTTTAAGTGTCTTCAAGATATGTCACTTTGAGGACTAAGGGGTGCCTGATCCAAGTCATGGTATCTCCAATTATCTCACTGGCATGCAAAAGTTGAACAATGAATAAGGAAGACCAAAGAAGAATCAATGCCTCTGAATTACAGTGTTGGTAAAAAATACCAAATATACCATGGACTGTTGCCAAGTCTGTCTTGGTGAAAGTATAACCACAGGCTACTTAGCCACAAGGATGGTCAGACGTGGTATCATGTGCTTTGGGCATGTTACTAGGACGGACAGTTTGGGGAGAAGGACATCATGCTAGGTGAAGTAGAGGATCAGCAAAACAAAGTCAGACCCCCAACAAGACAGACTGATGCATCGGCTGTAACAACAGGCTCAGATATACCACCAACTGTGAGGCTGGTGCAGGGCCAGGCAGTGTTCTGCTCTCTTTGCATGGGGTTGCTATGAGTGAGAACTGGCTGGATGGCACCTGCAACTACATTACTCCCCAGCAATATATTTTGCCTCTAAACCATAAATCACTGGTTCCATGTAAAAAGTTCTTGCATTTCTACAGAAAGAGACTATTTCATTTGGCCATACCTACTAAGTGGTACTTCTCTTATGCATCCTGTCTTCAGTAGAGCACCACAGCATTTAGAAGTGCCTGGCCTTTGGAATAAACTAGAAAGTGTAGCAATCCCCTGGAAGACCCTGCATGGCGTATGTCTGGTGAAAGAAGGGACAGCCAAGTATCTGCCATTCCTGAGATTTTAACAGTTTGACCATGCAGTACTTGGAACAAAGAACTGTAAGCTGTCATATTACAACTCATTGCAGATGACATCACACATTTCTGTTTGTTCCTTTGATACAGAGCACTAGCTTGATAGGGGTGTCAGTCATGGTCTTGGATTTGGCCAAGTTCTTCATATTTCAAGGATCTCTGGTGGCACAGTGGTTGAGCCCTCAGTTGCTAAATAAAAGGTTGGCAGTTCCAACTCACCTGCCGCTGTGTGGGAGAAACACGTGGCAATCTGCCTTCACAAAGATCACAGCCTTGGGAACCCCATGGGGCAGTTCTACTGTCTCCTCTAGGGTTGCTATGAGCTGGAATTAACTGGATGGCAGTGAGCATTCATATCTCAGGGCAGCTCTAGAAACGGCGTTTACTGCGTGCCACCACGTGGGACCTCACGCTCATCCTCCTTCTGGGACTTCACTCTTGAAATTCCCACAGAGGCTTCACTAGTTACCCGTCACTGATCCTCCAGCTCCCCACCCACTAGCTAATAAGGTGATCACCCACTCGAAGCCCAGTTTCCGTTTCTGCAGAACAGAGATAATAACAGTGCACATGCCTTACGACTGTCATGAGCTTTTCAAGAGCTGACGCACACAAATATTTTATCGCAGTGACTGGCACACAATAAATGCCCGATAAAGGCAGCCTAGTATAATCATTATTGTCATTACTAATAGCCAAGCCTTCGATTATGCTCTCTATAATTATCTATCTATTCATTTGCTGAGTCATTATTCAATTTGAAAAATATTTCAGAGGAATGATTTGAAGTGTCCAAAGGGCTGTGTCCTTGGAATCAAAAAAAGCATATTCTCCTCTGTGGTAGGTGTGCAGGGTAGAGGGCCTGCCCTCTGCAGAGCCACGCTCAGGGTGGGTGAGGCTTGGGCTGGACCACATCTCACACTTCCCTCAATGGGAGCCTAGAGCAGAAAGCACCCAGAGGAACGAACCCAGCAGATGTGTGTGTGCGTAGCAGCTGCCCCACATCTGCCGTGCAGTCCCAGAAGGAGGTGAGCAAAGTCTAGACGCACAAAGGGCTGGGGTCACATGCAAAGCCGGAGCCTTTCTGTCATCCTTTAGCAAATTTCTCTCCAACCCACCCCCATTCCCAAAGAGCAGCAGCGAGTGGGGAGACAGAAGAGGAACTGCTTATCCTGTTACCTTCAGAGATGGTAAAAAGCAACCCTCCTTCCTGCTGGCTGGCCATGACCCAACGGCATTTGGTTCCAGTGCAGAGAAATGCAAGGATTATGGTGACTCAAGGTGACAACAGCCTTTTCCACAACATATACAGTCACAAACACAGACACACACACAGGCACACTTTCTAAGTAAATTTCCTGCCTGCTTGACAAACCAGAATGAAAACTAAACCAGTTACCGTGGAGTTGACTCTGACTCAAGGCAAACCTATGTGTTTCTCGGCAGAACTGCACTCCAGAGAGTTTCCAGCAGTTGTAAATTTAGGGCGCAGATCACCAGCCCTTCCTTCTGAGGTGCCTCTAAATTGATCTGGACTGCCAACCTTTTGGTTACTTGCATTAATAGACACCCAGGTACTGCCCTGGAAAATACAGCTCACAGATACTCGGCTCCATGTAAGTGTGCTCTGAAAATGAGAGGGAATCACACAGTAATACAAAACAGGCAAATACTCACAAAGTGGCACGTATCAAATTGAAGTCACCAAAATCCCACTGAAGTCTGGAATGTGAACTGGAGTGTTACATAAGGCATTTTGTAAACCCTGCTGGTGTAGTGGTTAAGAGTTACATCTGCTAACCAAAAGATCAGCAGTTTGAATCCACCAGGTGCTCCCTGGAGACTCTATGAGGCAGTTTTATTCTGTACTCTAGGGTCACCATGAGCTGGAATCCACTGTGTCAACAAGATTATCAGGCATTTTCCTCCTACGGGGTGAAGTCAGCTGGGGACATGGTGGGTGATATGACATTCACTGTCGTAGGGGCCTTCGAACCAATGAGCTCTTATGAAACAGTCCCAGGATGCCAGCTTTCTAAATATATACACATTTATCGTGCTTTAGGTGAAAGTTTACAGCTCAAGTTAATTTCTCATTTAAAAATGTATACACATGTTATCTTGTGACATTAGTTGCAATCCCCACCACGTGACAACACCCTCCCCCTTTCTACCCTGGGTTTCCTGTGTCCATTTTTTCCATCCCTATCCCTTCTTGCCTTCGGACAGGAGCTGCCCATTTGGTTTCATACATATGATTTGAATAAACATTAAGAAGCATTAACTATCTGTGTCACTTACAAGGTTGAGGCTGGGAGAAAAAACAACTGCAAACATTTCCATGTTTCTCTTTAACACTAGCTCAGCTATTAGACAGCAGAGACTGCTGGGAAATTGTCTCAGAAGTTAGGCTGGTGCTGTGAGCAGGCCTACACAGCACACACCCACGCACGTATCCACCATGGACAGTCCTGTGACCCTGCCTACATCTACTGAAGTCTGACCCACACTGGGTAGCTCCCGAAGCCGGCTCTCATTTCTATTCGCTGTGACAAGCCCTTCCTCTCAGACGGAGGAAATTATCAGAAAGCAAAGAAGCAGACATCACTTTTCGGAAGCTGGGAGATGGCTTTATATTGCAAGTTGTCACTAGACAGAATGACCCATAAAAATACCTTGGAAGGCTATTATCTCACAGCCAGAGCACACAAGATCTAACACAACCTTTGTCTTTCCTATGTATGTTTTAGGTAAAGGTTTAAAGTGCTAACAGACAAAAACCCCAAACATATACCAGATCCATCTAATTCTGCATCATTTCTCTTTGGCTGCGTGTGGACTGCTACCCTGTCTGACCCCGATTCACATGTGACATACATACATTCACCAGCTTAGGGCACGAAAAACAGCCTGGCTGGGGATCAGCACTTTTCTTTTTGATTTTCTCATGAAACCATACGGTTCCCAGCTGGAATTCAGCAGAAGCGCATTAGGACAGGAATGACTTTGTACTTATCTGATGGCTTTATCCAACTCAAGTTGCCAGGGTGGTGTGAGCCTTTTATACAACCATTGCTTCTGGCCTTCCTGTGGTAGGCGATTACCTGATGCTGTGCCAGAAGACCTCAGTTCAGATGCATCTACAGTGCGATAGTTCAAAGGGGAACTTACCCCGCATATCAATTTGTGGCATCCTTTTCACAGCAGCAAGTACACAGGGAACAAAAGGGACAGGAATTCACTGCACTAACAAGTGGCCACCCTCCCTGGGTAAACAATGACTGCATTGTATGCGGTGGTGGATTTTGGACTTACAGAGACCCCACCTGACAGAAGAGAACTTCCCTGAGGGTTTCCTAGGCTACAGTCTCGACAGGAGCAGGTTGCCAGCCCTTCTCTCCCCCGTGCAACTGCCAACCTTCTGGTGAGTGGCCAAGCACTTAACTGCTGGGCCACCACGGCTCCTCAAACAATGGCTAAAATACATAATTCGAAAGTAACAGACTAGGACAGCTCTGAGAGCAGAAGCTCAAAAACAATGCACAAGTGCTTGCATTTCTTTTAGGTTTGAGCCTTTCTATTTCCTTTGAACGGGCATTCTACAAAATGATTTTGCATGTAAAGGTAGACCGCTTTAGGCACAGGCCCATGCACAAGGCAGGGCAAGTTCACACAAGATGCCACAAGTGCAGTCTGTGTGCATCCATACACATGCAGCATGGAGGTGCAGGTGTACACGCATATGTACACATGAAGTCATAAGTATGCAAGGATACACATGCGCGGAGGTGTCAGTGTGTATGCACAGACCTGGGCATGGGGGAACGAGCTGCATGCATAGGCACATGCTGGGCCTGTGAGTGTGCACACACACACACACACACACGTGTAGGGGCATGAGTGTGGACGCAACATATACACATTCCTGTGTATCAAGCAGTTCAGTTAGGACAGTCTGAACTATGACCAATATAAATCAACCACAGTTTTACTCACAAATGGATGGTTTCCTATGGAAATAAACATGGAAAGCCATGCAGTTTAGCCAAGATTAACCTTTAAGACCATTTCACAGGCATTGCACATGCGTTTCTTCTAATCCCAGCACCTGTGGCAAAGACATCCTTTAAATAGGATTTTAATCTTCTGAAGGACTGAAGGGTTTGCTTTTTGCTTCTGCATGCCAGAAAGGATGGAAAAATCAGCTTCCTATTCATTCCAAGTTGGAGCAGAAATGCCTCGGCTTGCTGCCAACAGTTATTCTCAGAGGGCCACACATTTGGAGGTCTGGAGACAGCAGGGCAAACTCTGTATCAGGAAGTATCAAACCCTCAAGTACCCTGGCGACACACTGAGCAAATGTTTCTGCCGACAGGGAGGCTTCCGTGGGCTCGCAGCACAGGTGTGCAAGAGGGGCTGGGCAGAGTGCTGCATGTGTGACGCTGGCTACACTACGGCACTGCCACCTGTGACCTTCTCCACCAACCTCGGTGTCAGAACAGCTCTTGTTCTCTCCTCTCCTCCAACTATGTCTCAAACCTTTAAGTGAACAGAAGTGCCTGCAATGGTTACAACAGCATTTATGTTGCTGCTCTTTGACATGAAAATAAACCTGGTGTCGTCAAGCCTGTTCCAACTTGCAGCAACCCTACAGACTGAGCAGAACTGTCCCACAGGGTTTCCAAGGAGTAGCCAGAGGATTTGAATGGTTAATCTTTTGGTTAGTAGCCGAATACTTCATCAGTGTGCCACCAGGGCTCCTGTCTTGAAAACATCCACCCTTTTTTGGAAACCCTGGTGGTGTAGTGGTTAAGCGCTACAGCTGCTAGTCAAAAGGTCAGCCGTTTGAATCCACCAGGTGCTCCCTGCAACCTCTATGGAGCGGTTCTACTCTGCCCTATAGGGTGGCTATAAGCAGCAATTAACATCAGTGCAGTGGGTTAGTGGGTTTGTTTTAGGGGTTTCTGTTTGTTTGTTTTGGAGAAAGATGTAGAATAGAGAGGCTCTGAGTGGTTACGTGTTTGGCTAATGACCAAAAGGTTGGCCATGCTATCCACCAGAAGCATCTGGGAAACCCTATGGAACAGTTCTCCTCTGTTCTGAGGTTGGCATGAGTTGGAATCGACTTGACGGCGAAACGTCTGGTTTTGCCTCTCCCTAAAACCAGTTGCCACTGAGTAGTTGTGATTCACGGCAGCCTGACGCATGCCAGAGTAGACCTGGGCCACACTGTGTTCTCAGAGGCTGGTTTTTCGGATGTAGATCACCAGGCCTTTCTGCAAAGGTGCCTCTGGGTGGACTCAAACCTCAGCCTGTTGGTCAACAAATGAGCACGTGAACCATGTGCACCATGCACGGATACAGTCTCTGCAGACCCGGTGATTCAGCGTCAACGATTCCTATTCCCAAGTCTCCAGCAAAATCTGTTAACAGATGGAGGAGCAGCAGTGTCAAGGGACACTGAGAGTCCACAACTTCTCCTTTCATTATAAAGACCCAGTGGTGAAATCTTCCCCCCAAGACATCCTTCTCTCTTCCTGTGGGGAAGGCACTACACAAAACAGAGTGGCAGCAGCTAGTCCGTCAGGTGACACTCCTGTTCACAGCAGAGGTGCTCCCTGGATCCGTATTATCTCCAGAGATTCCACTCTCAGGACTTGGGGCAACTCACTCTAATTCTGCTTCTTTCTTATTCTCACCAGTTGGCAGGAAACTAAGAAAGTCAAAAATTTACTACTAAAAGTATTTTAAAATATAGTATGGATGTACTATCCTTAATCTGATTCAGTCAGGGATTTTGGTGACAGGACTCTAAAATTCTTTTTTTTTTTCTTTCTTCAGGAGTATAGAAGTCACATTTTATTTAGGAGGTCAAAAAATATATAGTCCCTAGAGTCTTAAAGGCATAGCTAGCACTAGAGAGACTAGTACAAAGCCTTTCTCACATGTAAGAGGGAACAAGCCTACATGAGGAAATGTCACGATAAATTTCTAATTTTCTAAGAGAACTTTAAAACCTTAAAAAAGGACTATTAACTCAGAGACATATATTTCATGGGTAATTCTAGTAAGAATGGCAGTACTTTATCTACTTTTTAATACATACATCCAAACAAAATCCACGGCCCGAGTCGATGCTGATGCCAAGGCCATAAATCTCCACGGAAGCACACCGCCATGTCTTTCTCCCCGAGAGCCGCTGGTCGTTTCAAACCGCTGACCTTCCAGTTACCAGTTATCACTGTAGCCACAGCCCTGTCAAGGCTCCTTATTTTATTTATATACCTACATACATAAATATATATAAACCCCTAGCAGCTCATTCAATTCTGACTCATGGCAACCCTATAGGACAGAGAAGAACTATCCCACAGGGTTTCCAAGGAGCACCTGGTGGACGTTTTGGTTAACAGTGGTAGCACTTAACCAGTACACCACCAGGATCTTCATATGTATACATATATATATATATAATATGCAAAAATTATATACATATAAAACCCAAAACCAAACCCACGGCTACTGAGTTGATTCTGACTCACACTGGTGTTACAGACTCAGGAGAACTGCATCATGGAGTTTCCAAGGAAGGTCTTGCAGATTCGAACTGCAGCCTTTTGGTAGCAGCCACAGCACTTAACCCACTACACCACCAGGGTTTCCACAGATATACCAAAAAATCGTATATGTTTATATTATGCAGTGATATATATAAATACACAGATATATAAAAAAATTATACTTTTATATAAAACAACTTTGTTGCAGTAAAATACATATAAAATTGCAATTTTAGCCATTTTTAAACGTGTGTTCAGTTAAAATTCACTTTTAATGAAGAGAAGTTGTGGAGTGGTATGGGGAGGAAACTAATTAATCTCTGACTAATACTTCCCTTGCTAATAAACAAGTCTGAAATCTGGAGTATGTCTTTGATCTGTTTTCATTCATGTGTGACCTCAACAGTCCTGAATTTATTTCTGCCAAATCTGCATCAGGTGATTGTCTACAGCGTCAGCATGCTCTTCTTCACTGTCTTCTATCTGACATCTCATGAGCTCCCAGAGGTGCAGCTCTCACTGCTCGGGACCAACAAATGACATCAACAAAGGTGTCTCTTCTTTGCCTTCAGTCACTCCCCTGTGAAAAGATCCCCCTGACAACTCAGATTCCCTCATCAACTGACATCCCAGCTCCACCACCCTGATGTGAACACTCCTGCAATCCAGTGTCAGGATACTTCAGTGAGTCAACTGCAAGGAACTTAAGCTCCCCGAATCCTGGATGCCACAGACTTGGAGATGTCCACAAGCAAGTGCAATAGTGTCCTCCAGTTATCAGGGACGTGGGAGCTGGGGTAGGAGAGACTCTGCTGCTGCTCGTCACCAGCTGGTGGTGCAGTGGTTAAGCTTTCGTGTGCTAACAGAAAGGTCAGCAGTTCGAATCTACCAGCTGCTCCCTGGAAACCTCATGTGGCCTTCTACTCTGTCCTGCAGGGTCGCTATGAGTCGGAATCTACACCACGACAATGAATCTGGTTGTGGGTTTTGCTGGCAGCGGCTGTGCTGCCTTTCAGTGAGGGTGAGGGTGAGAGAGACGGGAGGGAGGTCTGGGGCTGGCACAGTCAAACCTGGCCGTCACCACCCGTCCGTCAGTCTGTCACACCGTGGTGGTACCATGATGATGGAAGCTATGCCACTGGTATTTCAAATATCAGCAGGGTCACCCAAGGCGGGCAGGTTTCAGCAGAGCTTCCAACCTGAGACAGACAAGGAAGAAAGGCCTGGCAATCTACTTCTGAAAATTAACCAGTGAAAACTCATGGATCACAAGAGAATACTGTCTTAACTAGTGGTGGAAGATGAGCCTCCTAGCTTAGCGGAAACTCAAAATACACAGTGGCCACCATGAAACGGAGTGCAGCAAACATCGTGGGGTCAGGGCAGGAGGAAGCAAGAGCTCCTCCACCCTGTTGCACATGGGGTCCCAGCACAAGCTGCAGCCGACACGATGGCTGGTGGGGGACATTGATGTTACAAATACCAGACTTTACAGATTTGCATTTTCATTCTCATCACACTACTCCTGCCTTTGTTACTGGTGATGCAACCAATATCTAGGAATTAGAAGTCACTAGGGAAGAATGTGGCTAGACTGAGAGTTCCGGAAATGCCACCCAGTGCTGGGTCTCTCTGTGTCCTCTGTTCACACCGTTGCTCAACCACAAACATAGGCTGCAATATCCAGATTAGTGTCTTACACCCCACAACTGGTTTGTTTATGAGAGACGGCCCTCTGCTCCAGAACAAACAGCAAAGTGTGGATGTATCAGCAGGCAGTAGGCAGAACGGGGTTTTAGAACTAGCCTTGAGATGCTCATAGCCCGGTAACCACTGTCTGATGCAAGCATATGGGAGAAGACAGGATGGAGCTGATCACAAGGAGCCTTGGTGGCATATTTGCCCACATTACTGCTACGAAGCAGAGTGGTAGGCAAGGCGTTCATCCGTTATTTCTCACTAAGGGGGATCATTTGGAAAAAAATCTATCTGTAAGCCTTTTGAGGACAGAAGGCAATATTGCTTTAAACCTATGAGTAATGAGCCGTTTGGGGAGAAGGAAGTCATTGCTGTCATTCATTCTGACAAGGCTTCTGAGCAGAAAAGGAGGAGAGGACTGGGGACAGAGGACTTGTGGGAGGCTTCAGGAAGGACAGAAGACAGAAGCCAGCCAGGCAAATGACAACAAGAGGCTGCAATTATAGGCCTCAAGGAAGAGCTGTTGGGAGGCAGCCCTGGCCAAAGGAAAATGGTGACTGGACCCATTTTCTGTGGAAAACAGATAGCCCTTCTCCCAGCAGATGGATGAGAAATCTCCAGGCGGAGGCTGTGTTGTTCATGTGTGAAACGGTCTCCGCCAAAGAGTAAAAGCATCAAGCCATGTATGTAAGCAGGAACCACCTGGCCTGCGTGTGGTGAGGGGGTGGAGGATGGGGCTGGGTGGGAGGAGAGAGAGACATTGGCAGCGGAACCTACAGACGAAGCTCCAGGACCACCAAAACAAGTGGCTCTCCATTTGTGCAGTCTCCCTCTCCCTCTCTCTGTCCCCCTTTACTTCTTCTTGCTTCCCTCTTCTCCTACACAAGCTTCCCCTACTGCTTAACTCCCTTCTCCATCTTCTAGATGTATTTTACCACATGGAACTACAAAATGAAAATCTTGAAAATAGAGTTATGAGGCAGACAAAATTAAAACAGTCCCCTCCATACCCTCACGCCAAGCCCTCCTCTCTGCAGTGAAATCCGTTCTCAAGGGCCAGACGTAACACGGGGAGCAGCGTGAAGAACCACTGTGGCAGTGCGTGGTCTGGGTCCGGGGACGGAGCTCTGCATGGCCTTGAGCGGGGCCATGTCTCTCCCCAGGGAAGCTGCGGCAGACCTTCTTTGCCCAGGACTCTCACTGTTCTTTTTAACCAGCTGTTTTAGTCAGCTAGGGCTGCTCTAACAGAAATACCACAGAGTGGATGGCTTTAACAAAGAAAGATTTATTCTTACACAGTCCGGTAGGTTGCAAGTCCATATTCAGGGTGTCCGCTCCAGGGAAAGACTTTCCCCTTGACGGCTCTGGAGGAAAGTCCGGTATTGCATCAGTCATTGTCCAGGGAGCGTCCCAACGCAAGAACCTCTGGTCTGAACGACGCGCTCTGCTCCCGGTGCTGCTTGCTTGATGGTAGTGAGGTTCTCAAATTGTCCTTGGTTCTTTTTCCTTTTATTCCTTGCAAGCTAAAAGCATTAAGGGTGGGGCAAGCCATACTCCAGGGAAACTTCCCCCATAGCAGGAATTCACAGCCCCACCCTAATCCTTTAACATACAGGTTAGCAAAACCACACAATGGAGGACAGTCCCAAGATACTGGGAACCATATCCAAGCCACGTGGCTGCACACATTTTTGGGGGGACACAATTCAAACCATGACACCAGCCAATGCTTATGAAGTCAATTTTGATTCACAGCACCCCAAGTGTGTCAGAGTACAGGTGCACTCCACTGAGTTTTCAATGGCTGATGTTTTCCAGAAGTAGATCACAAAGCATTTCTCCTGAGGGATCTCTGAGTGGGCTTGATCTCCAACTACCAGGTCAACTGCTGCGTGCATTACCCAGGTCCACTACCTGGGGACACCTTGTTCTGTTTCATTAAGGTAAACCGGGGCTCTGGATCTCAGCACTGCTGTCTCTGTGCACTGGATAACTCTGTGCTATGAGGAAGTTGTCCTGTACACTATAGGAGGTTTAGCAGCAACCTTGGCCTCTGCCCACTAAGTGCTGGGAGTACCGCCTCAGTTGTGACAACCAAAGCTACCTTCAGGACATGTCTAAATGTCTCCTGGGATTAAAATCAGAACTACCAAGATAAACTAGACATACAGTTAGCCGGTTCCAAGTGGAAACTAATGCTTTTGCTTCTTGCATCAACTTTAAACACATGCACATCCTGTGTAGTTACACAGACTCTCAGGAAGATGCTGCTCGTTGCTGACTTTTCACACCTTCATCAACCTGGTTTGCTGCGAATGCCGCCAAATTTTGAGCAGAATTTCAAAGACTCCCTTTCCAGAGGGACCTCAATTACATCTGTTTGGAGGTTGAGCCCTAAAAATTTGATGTAGCCTTCAAGCAGGATGCAATCCTCATTTTTTAAATACAAATTTCCCAAAACAATACCGCAGATAAATACGTGCCTTAAAATCGGGCTCTGCAGCCCATCTGCACCCCGAAGAGAAAGCAGACACATAAAGAAGACTGAAAATAGAATCCACAGGGCTCCGAGTGTGCTCTGAAATGCCCTGACTCTGCACAGGTTTTCAGTCTAAATCACTTCTGTGTGTGCATGTGTGTTTTACCCTGAATTATTCTCTTGATGCAAATCAACAGACTTTTATAGTAATAAATGCTCACTGATAGAGATTTTAACGTTTACTGAGTCTTTCTTACATGTAGAGTACAACTGTGGGGGCATAAAAGCATAAACAAGACATAGGTGCTTCTCTCTGTGATACTGGGCTACTAATAGCTAATATTTGTCAAAAGCTCCATGTTCATTTAACTCTCTCACAGCAGCTTCATGAGGTAGCTACTGTTCTAAAGGAAGCTTTGGAATAGTGCCTGGCCACTAACCTAAAGGCTGGAGGTTCGAGTCCACTCAGAGGCACCTCCAGAGAAAAGCCTGGTGATTTGCTTCCCAAAACTCAGCCACTGAAAATCACCTGGAGCACAGGTCTACCCTGATACACATGAAGTCACCCTGAAACAGAGTCGGCTTGACAATACCTTTGTGTTGTTTTTACTACTATCAAGCCAAGTTTCTAAATAAGGAAACTGAGACACAGAGTTTAAGCACTTTCCAAATTATACAGTATAGAAGCATTTGAAAAACAAAGATGTCACCTTGAAGATTAAGGTGTGCCTAACCCAAGCCATGGTATTTTTAATTGCATCATATTCATGTGAAAGCTAGACAATGACCAAGGTAGACAGAAGAAGAACTGATGCCACTGAATTGTGGAGAAGAATTCTGGAGATGAATGTTGAACGTCCCCTGGAGCACTAAAAGAACAGATTGTTCTAGCAGTGCAACCTGAGTGCTCCTTGGAAGCAAAGATGGCAAGACGGTGTCTTCCATACTTTGGAATGTTGTCAGGAGGGATCAGTCCCTGCAGAAGGACATCATGCTTGCCAAAGTAGAGGTTCAGGAAAAAAAAAGTCCTCAACAAGATGGACTGACACAGCACCTGCCACAATGGGCTCAAGCACAATTACTGTGGGTGTGACACAAGACCAGGCAGGGTTTCATTCTGTTGCACACAGGGTCCTACGAGTTGGAACCAACTCAATGACATCTAACAGTGAGAGGCTCACTCTAGCACCTGTATGCATGACCCCCATGCTACGCTGCTTTACATAACGAGTGTGCTATCAGGCAGACTGTGACACGATTTACAGATAACACAGAAGTATCAGTAATAAAGGGGCCAAAGGATAGATGGCTGGTGGAGGGGTGGCAGGGTAGGGGTGGTTTGTGGAAGATCTGCAACTAAGCTGGGCACTTAAGCATGAGGAAGACTAGTGGGATGGGCCAGACAGAGGAACACGGATGTGAGCGAGCAGGGAAGCCTGGGATTGGCTGGAACGTAGGGTCCCGGTGGGCAGTAACAGAAGGAAAGCCGGGGAGGCTGACAGTCACGTGGTGTACGCCCTGGCCAGTATCACGGTGCGTGTTCCCTCAGCACCACGCTAGGACGGCAGAGGGGTTCTACGGAAAGGAGGGCTGTGGACAGAGCAGTGGCCGTGCGGTGCCTCTGTTCCTAAGACCCCTCATGGCCATTACTGCCCTGCTCCCTTTTCTCCATACAGAGACTTCCCAACACATTTTGCTTTACTACCTGAAGCAGTCCTGAAGCTTCTCACTAGCTTTGGGAAATACTCCAAGAACTTCCACAGTGGGGGCTAACAGGATCTTCAGAGCCCTCTTAGCGTAAAAAACAATGGCACCTCCTACCATAAGAGTTCCTCGTGCTGCTGCAGTTTTAATCCCATTTGATTCACAGAAGAGTGGTGACCAGATATTCTGCATCCCTTTGACAAATGCAGAAACAGAAGCAAGGAGAATTAAGTGACCCTTCCCTCCAAGATAACACTGTTAAGAGTGTGTGCGAACTGGGTCCCAAACCAGACCTTGAGACACCTCCCTGAAAGCTAAATCTACTATCGCATCTGCTATGGCCTGTACATGTCTACCCAAAACATGCACTTGAATCTTATCCTTTTTAAGCCCGTGGATGGAACTCTGTTTGGAGGTAGGGTTTTCTTTGTCTGTTAGGGACTCCATAGGTGGTGTATAAGGTTAACAACTGAGTTTGTTGTTAACCTTATACAGTTGTTAACCAAAAGGCTGGGCTGCTTGAGTCCATCCCAGGAGCCTAGGAAGAAAGCCCTGGCAATCTGTTTCCCCCCAGTCCCCCCTGCAAAACATCAGCCATTGAAAATCCTAGGGATCACAGTTCTACTGTGCCACATGTGGGGTCACTACGAGTAGAAACTCACTTGTAGGCAACTGGTAAGTTAGCTGTTAACTTACAGGAGGACACATCAAAGCAGATCAGTTTCTCAGACCTAATCACTTCTAAATTATAAAGCGGACAGAGCAGAAATGTCATATTGTATGTTGTTGTTACATGTCCTTGGGTTGGTTCTGACTCACAAGAACCCCATAGGACAGAGCTAAACTGCCCCATAAGGTTTCCAAGGAGAGACTGGTGGATTCAAACTGCCGACCTTTTGTTGAGCAGTCGTAACTCTCTTCATAAACACATCCAAACTCTCTGAGGGGCTGAGTTACTGGGCTGGGGACCACAGTCTCATCAGGGGACATGCAGCTCAGATGGCATAACATAGTTCATAGAGAAATACTCTATAGAGAAAATACTCTACATCCTACTTTGACGAGTAGTATCTGGAGTCTTGAAGTCCTGCGAGGAGCCATCTGAAACACAGACCAGTCCTGCCCCATATGCAGTAAGGGAGAATGAAGAAAACCAAAGACCTAAGGGAAAGATTAGTCCAGGGGACTAATGAGCCTCAACTGCCACAGCCTCTATCAGGATGACTCCAGCACAGCTAGATGGTATCCAGCTGTCACCTCCAAACTGCTCAGACGGGGATCACAACAGTCCTCAGACAGGACTGGAAAAAAATGTAGAACAAAATTCTAACTCACAAAGAATAAAAGCAAGACCAGACTTGCTGGTTTGATAAGAGTCTGGATAAACCCCAAGAGTATGGCCACTTTTAAGTCAATATTTTAGTCACTCCTGAGGTTGACCCTTCAGCCAAAGATTAGCTGGGCCCACAACACAAATACCACGCATCATTCAACCACGTACAAAACACCGACGGTCACACAAGTCTAAGGTCAAGCGGGAGAAGGCAGGACGGAACAGGAAAGCTGGACAAGTGGAAATGGGGAACCTGACCTCAGGAACTCTAGGAGGAGAGAGTGTTGACAGTCACAGAATTGACAACTAATGTCACAAAACGACGTATGTGTTAGTTGTTTAATGAGAAGCTAACTGGCTCTGTAAACCTCCATGTAAAACACAATTAAATGCGCAGGGTGGGCAGGTGATTAGGCCAGAGCCACACACACAGGGGAACCCAGATGCTGTGTGAGGGTCACCTAGGAGCCAAGGGGCCAAGGAGTACCTTTGAATCGGCCCGGTCCAGACTCTGACAGGAACTTTTAGCCTGCAGGTCTGCGTGAGAACACATTCTCTTCTTTAAATCATCTGCATGTGGTATCTCTGTTACAGCAGCACTTGGTAACTAAGATATCATCTCTACAGTGCACAGGTCTGAAAAACTTGCCACTGAGGTAAAATCACCATGAGCTGCAACTAACTTTCCTGGAGTAACACTATTTGGGGGGTGGGTATTGAGAATGAGAACAGTTCAATTTGGCGGGGAGGGAATCCTGAGGCATGCTGAGACGTTGTCTGGACACAACTGCTGCCTCACCCAGCACATGAGCACCGGGGAGATCATCAGTAAAGATAGCAGCTGCCTGTGCTCTCCTGGTACTGTCTAGCCAGTCTCCCACTCCCTACTGCCATCGAGTCTGATTCAGATAAACCCCAAAGGACAGAGCAGAACTACCTCATAGGATTTTCAAGCCTGTAATCTTTACAAAAGCAGACTGCCATTCCCTTCTCCCCTAGTGGGGCCTGTGGGTCTGAACCACTGACCTTGCTGTAACCACTGTGCACAACCAGGGCTCCTCATCTGCCCACCAGCACATCTCAAAACAACTCACCAAATCTCAACATGTCCTACTGAACCTTCCACTTCCATAACAACTGCTAAAAGGAAGCTCCTCCAACCAAAAAGGAGGGCAAGAAAGAAAGGGCAGGAAAAGGAACCCCCCTACCACGACTGCCAGCTATTTACAGCCCAGCCTGTGGCCCAGAAAGCTGACAGCACACGCCATTAGCACGAAGTGTGGCTCTGTACATACGCTGTCTCCAGACATGTTTTTGAAACACGGCTCTGCCTTTTACCACCAGTAATTTGTCTGTTGCGTGTTGTTACTTACACAGATGTTCCATAATGTTTTACATATGGTACAGCCAAAGAAAGCATTTCCCCCTTCCACTCTAGGGGAAGACACAGCATTTGTGGGGGAGAGGAGAGAGCTAGTTCTGCACAATTCCTACGGTGATGAGATGGTGAGGGGGGCTAGGACATGTGTGTGGACAAGATCCTCTGCCCAATCTCACCCCTATTTTATGTGTCTCTTTTTACTGAGTCCTTCTCGTGTGAGTGGATAGTTCTAAGAACACCCATGACAAGGAATCTGGTAGTGTTATGGTTAATTGCTCCATCATTAACCAAAAGGTCAGTGGTTTGAATCTAACAGCCTCTCCTCATGAGGACGCGGCAGTCTGCTTCCATGATTACAGTCTTGGAAACTGTACTGGGCAGTTCAGTTCTCATCTGCCCCACATGGGCAGTTCTGCCCCGTCTTACAGGGTCGACGTCAAAGCAATGGGTTAAGCACATCCAGAAGTCTTTGAGTGCTACCAACAGTTAAGGTCTCGGCCACTAAGTGAAAATCTGGCAGCTGGATCCCAACCACAGTATCCTAGAAGAAATGTCTGGCAATGTGCTTCCAAAAGAACTTAGCCTTGAAAACCCTACGTTTTACTCTGCACATGTGGGGCTGTTAGGAGCCAGGGTTCACAGCAACGGGTGGAGACACACCCAGGGTTTGTGATATTTGCTGGGAGAACATGTTTTAAAGCCTCTCCAAAAAGGGTTTGGATATTTAGAGAAGAAAAAAGAGGCAGGGGAAAGGAGAACACATTTGGGATTTTTTTTTCTTTTCTTCTTGGCATCCTTTACAACTGAAAACAGTGAAGTGCTGTTGTATTTCCACGACCTTCGTTAGCACCGTCCAGTATGCACACGGATGGTATCCGAGAGCAGCTCTGCTCAACGCTTTCTCTGGAAGGAGGGTCCCTGCCAGGTGTGTGTGTGTGTGTGTGTGTGTGTGTGTGTGTGAGTTCTTCTGCGTGTGTGTGTGCACACAGAGGGGGGCGGGTGCCGCTATCAGAGTGAGGAAGATGAAAACTAAGTATACTGGGTTTTTACAATGGAGAAATACAACTGGCTGAAAAACTGGGGGAGGAGGGCAGACTAAAATACATATCTTCTCTTTTATTTCGATACCACCAATTGAGAGAACATTCTGTTGGGGGGAAGTCTGCCAAGGACTTCTAATTCAGTTTGTTCCACTCATTTTATTTTTAAACCCGAGTACAGGATTTTATTCCTGGAATGTTACAGGATTGGTGTGGGCAGAAATGGGCAAATTGACTTCAGAGGCGCTTTATAACAACTTGGAAAAGACCCTCTGAAATTCTCCAAGTACATTTCAGGGGCAAATTTCACGTCTTTTTGCTTATTAAGAAAGCTACTTTGATATTTTTTTTTAAACTCAAATAAAACTCAATTAATAATGGTGAAGCATTTCACAACAGTGACATCCACTATTCAGTATTTATCATAAGTCATGCAGTATGAGAGAGTCATGCAGTTAATCCTCCATGCCACCTTCGCCAGCAGATCAGTGTCTAGTCAGTTCTGACCAGTGGCCCCCTGGGTGTCAGAGTAGGACTGTGCTCCACCGGGATTTCCGTGGCCGGTCTTTCTTCTGCAGTGCCCCTGCGTGGACTCTAACCACTCATCTTGCTGTTAGCAGCTGAGCGCATTAACTGTGTGCACCACTCAGCTGAATCCCCACAATTCCTTTACTGTCCTCACTTGGTGGCAGACTAAGTTGTTGAGGGATGCTAGTGCTGAGTTCAAATCTAAGTCTTGCCTGTATCAAAACTAATTCTTAGCTGTGAAGCAATTCCACATCCGTGTCTCAATGGCTACAACTCAGACACTGCTGAAACACTGCTGTTATTTACAGAAACACACCCGGTGGCCCTTAGGTTGCTACTAACAGGATGGTGGTCAGAGCGGACTCCTTAGCCTGCTCTGAAGAGAGGCCCTGAGGCAGCTACAGGAGGCTTGCGGGACACAGACCAATCTCCAGGCAGGAGTCTGGTGTCGTGTTGGGCGAGGGCACTCCTAGGGAAAGTGGATCTGGTGGAAAGAGGACAGGTATTTATTTTGAAAGGCTCAATGGCACTCATGTCAAAAACTGCTCCATGTACTGGGGGAACCTGGAAGGTGTACCAACTGTCTCTCCCAACCTCCTCTTCCAAGAGGACTCACTTGAAAAAAATCGGTTGTCTCTGTCACCATTTATCACCACACTTTGCTCAGTGCTTCTGAGAAACCACACAGAAAATCACAATGTTCCCCTTGTCAAACTGACCCTGCAGGGCCTTTCACAAGTACAGGCATCCTCCCAAGAGGTAAAAAGGCAAGCCTGCCAGGCTCACGCTGAGAACATCATCCTGAACACCACAAGGATATGCAAATTACCTAGGTAGAGCTCATTTGCATACTTTCCACCAGGTTCCTACCACCGTTGTTTTTTGTTAGAAAGCCTATTAGCGGAATGTGATGTTTACAGCTTGAAGACCAAACAGATATAACAGGTAAACATCTGAAGGTTATAACAGGAAAGCCTGTGAGGAAGCGAAGCACGCTCTGACGCGGGTCCCCAAGGCAGCTCCACTTGTGCTGTTAAAGCTCACTTTCCAAGCGTGGAAGCCGTGCCGGCCTCACACTGTCTGTGCACGCCTAAGCACCGCCACGGAATTTGCTTAACCTAATTTTTCCTTATTTTGCAATGATCTAGAAAAAGCAGGAAGATTTGCTTATAAACTCTTCAGGGCTTGAACCTAGTCACTGAGCGCACATTTTACGCACAGTGAAATCTGAATGGAAGCCTGCCAATGTCTGGGCTGACATTCAAGCATTCTGCATTTCTATGTATTCCCATCTTGCAATACTAATGTTTTAAAACTGCTTTAGTATTTTTTTCCTGAGGCACTACAGAGTTCAGCCCTCGTGTCTTGGTTCAGAGTGAACAGACAGCAATAATATGACCTCAGTTCTGCCATTATGCAGTGCCATCGAGACGACTTGGACCCACATGGACTCATGTGGCAGAGTCGAACTGCCCCACTCGGCTTTCCAGGCTGTCATCTTTAAGGGACAGCTAGCTCACTAGGTCTGTGTTCTGCGTGGGTTTCAACCACCAATCTTTCACTCGGCAGCCAAGTGCTTACACTCTGCGCCATCAGGGCTCCTTTAAGGGAAGGCAGGCCTTCTCGCCAAACCCCACTGCGCTTCTTGCCCAGCATCCACACCATGGGTAGATGACGGGTTTTGTGCCTAGCTGTTTTCCCTTTGTGCATCGGATTTAGGAACCAGGTGAAAAAGGCAGGTCTGGAGAAACCACTGAAAAGTCTATACATATAAAATATTAACTGCTTAAACAGAGTGAATCTCTGAGAGGCACATTTTATGGAATAAAGTATTAGAATCTTCTGGATTTCATGTGGACAGCTGTGAACAGTACCTACTCCTATTAGCCAAGAGTTCAACAGCCCTGCCAAGAGATAATTGGGGATACATGCCTTCTGAGTACTTGGTAACTGGCAACTTTAACACAATTAGCTGACAACCAAATTTCACATGAACTGCAAGAGAAACAGCTGTACAATATTAAATTCTACTTTACAGGTGTTGGCTTTAAGAAGAAAAGAAAAAAATACCCTCAGGAGGAATCGAAGGTGGGCAAAAACCAGGAAGCTGCCACCACAGAGAAAGATGCCACTCCAGGTTAGATATCTCCTTGCCACTTGGAGGCCAGGAGATCCACCATCACTGCCAAGTTTTAATAACTTTTGAGGCTACGTTCACTTTTATATCTTGATGGAACTCTGCTGTAATTGCTCCTTATGGCCCATCACAATCCCTCCTGTTTTAAATTCCTTCTGTCTTACTGTGATGGGTGGCATCATGAAACAAGCACCTTCAACTCCAGGAAAGAGCAGGGGAGCAGGAACAGCACTCAAAGAGAAGGTGCTGGTAGGGCCACGGTCTGCAGACTTTGGTCCCCAAGGTTCTGCCAAGGACTAATTTCTAGAGCTCATCAAGCCCCCAGAAGTAGATGCCTTTTTCATCATTTTGTAAACAAGGGCACGGTCCCTGGGTGACATACACAATTAAGCACTCAACCTACGATTACTCAAAAGCTGGCAGTACAAACCCACCCAGAGGTGCCTCAAAGGCAGGCCTGGCAATCTACTTCTACAAGGTCACCACTTTGAAAACCCTAGTGAACACGGCTCTACCCTGCACACATGGGGCTGCTCAGGGTGGGCACCGACCCGAGGGAGCACGGCTCTAACCTGCATACATGGGGCTGCCCAGGGTGGGCACCGACCCAAGGGAGCATGGCTTTACCGTACACACACGGCGCTGCCGGGGGTGAGCACCAAAGCCAGGGAGCACAGCTCTACTCTGCACACATGGGGCTGCCAGGGGTGAGAACTCACCAGAGGGAGCACAGCTCTACTCTGCACACACGGGGCTGCCCAGGGTGATACCCGACCTGACAGCAATGGACAAGGACAGCAAGGTCACGCACAGTACATCCTTTATAATCTCCAAGAATTTTTATGAAATTAAGCTTAGAAAAACCACTCAGCAAACATGGTTGCCAAGCTATTACCTCATAACTCCACATGCCCAAATCAGATGGAGACAAGTGAAGCCCCAAATTAATTTAATACCATATGTTATGGGTTACATTTTCCAGAAACTGGCATTGGTAGTATTGTGGGTTCATGCTTTGCTGTGGATAGAAACATGTGCACACATCAAAACAGACTCAGTTAAATCTTAATTATCTGGTAGAAGAGTATCCAAGATTGTCACTGCTTCTCCCTTTCCCTGTTGCCTATTTTAGCCTCTCCAGCAGAGACTTCAGGATCAGGAAGGAGACGGTATGCAAACCAAACGGCCCCCTTCCCTTTTCACTTAATTTCAATTGTCAGCACTTCCTCAGCACGCACTGGCATAGGAGAGTGAGCACACACCGTGTATATGTACCCACAATCGGATGTAAACATTGATCTGCATTATCACAAGATGAAATCTTCACATAAATAAACTTGATCTCTCTTCACATTCTAAAACTTTGTTTACAGAATGGACATCTTTCTGAAACACTTTATTTCACACATCTATATGTGTTTTCTTTGAAGACCAAGTCAGTGTTATCAGTAACCACGGATCCAGGTGCTACTGTGTGTAGGGGAAACCGTGGTGGCACGGCAGTTCATGTGCTGCGGGCTGCTAACCAAAAGCAGATCCAGTGACACGGACGACCCTGGTGACTTCAACAGGACGCACGTGGTTTGAAGGCTGGGGGTCAGTGCCAACATGGAGCCAGCAGAAGAATGCCTTTGGGTGGCCCCCTAACAGTGGTCGTAGTGCACACGACTTGAGCATGCGGGCTCTGGGGGCAGGTTCTAAGAGTTGATCTTCTGGCACCCGCAACTTAGCTACGATACCTACAGCAAGTCACGTACTTTCTCTGGGGCTCAGCTCCCTTGTGTGTGGGGCTGTGAAGTTTACAAGTAAACCCCTCAGCACAGCACCTGTCACATGTATGGTTCAACAAGTGCTAAAATCCACCCTCATCATCATCGAGTTGATTCCTCACATGACAAGGGAGAACTGCCCTCCTGGGTTTCCAAGGAGCAGCTGGTGGATTCAAACTGCTGACCTTTTGTTCTTAACCACTGTACCACCAGGGATCCTGAGGAAAGTGAGGGAAGAACTAAGGTGGTGACTTGGAAAAGGGCATCCCTGGTTATAGGGACAGAAGGCTGAAAGGTCCTGCGATGGCCCCCTGCGTGGCATGTTCAAGGTGGAGCAGTGAGGCTGGTGTGGCCGGGGCTGAGTGAGCTGGGGAGGCAGCTGCGAGCATCATGACAGTCTCTCTGGACTACGATAAAGCTTTTGCTTCGGACCCCGAGTGAGCTGTGAGGCTTTGAGCCGAGGAACGAGGAGACTTATGTTTTAACACGTTCACTTTGGCTGCTGAGAATATATTTTAGGGGTGCAAGAGTGGAAGCAGAGATACCAACAAGAATGCTACTGAAATATCCCCAGCAAGAAATGATAGTGGTTTGGACCCAGGGGGGTCCAGAGAATGACAGAGGAGTCAAGGACAGCACCTGCAAAGAAGGACTTGCAGATCCGCTCTTGAAAGACCACAGCCCCCGAGAGCTCCACGAAGCACCATCCTGCTCTCACGTGCATGGTGTTGCCAGGAGCCGGAATGGACTCCACAGTGAATGGTTTGAGGTTTTTTGTTTTGTTTTTTGGTAGATACACATACAAGTTTGTTATGCTTGGTACATGGGAGACAGTCAACAAGGATGAAAAGATGAGTCTAAGAGGAAGGAAGATGCAAGTCTGTGTCATTCAGGAGTCTCTCATGTAAGACGGGAATAACGTCTAACAAAGTCATTAATAGACTGTAATAAGGAAAGCTTCCAAAAGAGGAAACTCGAAAGTTCCCCGAAAATTCACGCCTGAATTTCTTGGATGCTCCGTGGATCTAAATTTAACTCCACAAGAAGTAGGACCCTTTGCCAAAAGGTGTTACATGTAACATACACTGTTAGAAGCGTGTTTGCTAATCCTGTCTTTGACAGCATGAAGGCCCTCCAAAAATCTGAAAAGGATGAAACACTGAGAGCACATTTGTGTGTGTGTGTGTGTGTGTGCATGTGTTACTAGCTAGTATCAGCCAGGAAGAAAAATGTGGTTGTCAATGGCAATTTGGCAACTGCACATCTTAAGTCAGCAAAGGTCCGCTCTGAGAGCTGGAGACATGGGGACTGGGGGCTGGCGTGGACGGGGATCAGGGAAGCGGGGTAGTTTGCCAGGCCATCAGAACACACACTAGAACACCGACACGTGTTTCTCAACCCCAGCTGTTGCTTTTGTTGGGCACTGTGGTGTCAGTTTTGACTCACAGTGACCGCATGTTGACAGAGACGAACTGCTACCGAGCTTTCCAGGCTCTAACTTTTACAGGGAGGACCTTGGTGTCAGAATTGACTCCATGGCATGGGAGGAGCTGCTAGTCATTCTCTGCCAACTTTCTGTTTAGCAGCTGAGCACTCACCCACTGCGCCACCAGGGCTCCTTGAGCTACCGTTTAGTAACCTACCTGTACTAAATCCAACATGTGTTCTGTCTTTCAGTCTTCGAGGTCAGGAACTGCTGATTTAGAAATGGCCTACACAGCAATTTCCTATACAGTCACTTCAAACAAATAACAAATACAATGCGTTTTCTCTTCGAATTAAGAAGTGATGACTAGTGGTTTGTTTATTAGGTGTTCCATTTTGTTTTTTAAGGCACTTTGTAGTTTCCTAGCTTTTTGTTTTTTAACTCCCTCTTCTTAATACACTATTGACTGAAAATATATGATTGAGACCAAACTTCCTATTCAGGAAGTACACTAGCTTTAATTCCATAAGGGTGACCTTTAGCAAAAACAACTTCTCAAGCACTGATAATGCAACTAAACATTCACGTGAGACGTGGGGAAGGTGAAGATGCCGCAGGCAAAGGCAGCATGCTTTTCTTATCTCCCTGCAACAACAGTAACAGAGAAGCTAGGAGGGCAAAATCAAAGACCCAGAGATGACACCACAGCAGAATTAGGTGACTACGTAACCCTATAAACTGAAAGTGTGTGTGGCAAACCACACTAAGCTGCAGTTCCATGTGGAAGCAGCATCTGTGTAGGAGAAAGCTGGGGGAAGGCAACGGGCACTCGACTGTCTTGGCAACAAACTACAAACCAAATCCATTGCTATCTAGTCAACTGTAACTGTAGGCGACTCCATGAGTTAGAGCAGAACTGCTCCATCACATTTTCTTGAATGCAATCTTACACAAGTAGATTGCCAGGCCTTTCTGCCACAGGTGCTGGGTGGTCTCAGCTGGCAAGACACCAGCAGAATATAAACCACTTGTATCACCAAGGATGCCCACTCTGAAACTCCCAAATTTCGAACAAGCTCTCACAAGAGAGTGAGCAGGCTGACGAGCTATTTTGAGCACAGCTGTGTCACAGGCATGGGGTCCTACAAATCCAGTCCACAAGGTAGGTGCAAGGACAGTGAAGGAAGTCTCAAGGTGAACAGGTGGTATAGACCTGCCAAACTCTCAAAGCAATACACCTAGGCTTCTGGGATGGTTAATGTTCTCTATCAACTGAATATCATGTGCACCATTTTCTGAATGCTGCCAGGAAGATACAGTAACACCTGCAGAAATGGAACCAGCTAAAGCAGAAACCTGTCAGAGAAGGAAAACTCAGATATTCTTCACAAAAATAAGTGACAGAAAAGTGCTAAGACTGTTCCCTGTTAAAGGTAGAAGGCTTGCGAGATCTGGGAAAACAGGACAGTTCTGTGGAACTCCAGCTCTTACAGGTTTCACTGGATTCACAAGTGATTTATACCTACAGCCAGCTGACTCTGAGCTGATTACCCTCCACAACGTGGGTGGGCCTCATCTAAACACATGAAGTCCTTAAGAGCAGAAACTGAGATTTCTGCAGAAGGAGTTGTGTCTCAAGACTATAACAAAGATGTCTTGCCAGTTTCCAGCCTGTGGCCTGATCTGTGGATTTTAGATTTGCCAGCCTCCAAAATTATGTGAGCCAACTCCTTACAACACATCTCAGCCTCTATATATTACTGGTTTTGTTTTCCTGGGGAATCCTAACACAGTTTCCTTTCATGACTAAACCCTACCCTGAGGAGAAGCTTCTCTGAGCGTAGAATCCAAATTAAATAGGCCATCAAAAACAGAGTCAAAGCAGATAAAAGCTGAGCCGGGAAGCAGAAAAGATACCAGGCGGAACGAACAGGCCAATTTTTTTTTTTTTTTTGTCGTTTTATGGAAGCAACAGAAGAGGGAGCTCTAGAGCCCACAAGCTAGGAAAATGCTGGGGTCCTCTCCTTTGTCCCTACAAAGACTCAAAAACTCATTTCATTTAAAAAATCAGTAACAAAATATGATTGTGGTTAAATCTAGTGCACAGTTATTATGAGGAAAAATGGAATAAAGATCAAAATAACATTCCTATCACAGAGACATGCCCACAAAACATGAAAACAGATAATTTTTTCAAAAGAGCTAAAAGAAACTAAGAAGATACATAAGAACACAATTCTGAAGGGAAAACGCAGAAATTAAGCAATAGGAGAAAAGAAATCTCTGAACAGAGGCAACAGAACTCAGAAGCCAAACTGAAGCAAGAGCAAAACAAAATCATTTTAGAATCCAACACAAAACTAAAAGTGGAGGGAACACATACGACAGGTAGCATCTAAGGAGAACCAGGAAACAAAACTGGAAACATCCAAAAGAAATGAAGCAAGAGACGAAAAGGGTTCAAGGGAAAGCTTCAGGTAGAAAAGCCACGTAAAGAGAATCAAACATAACATCATAACACCACTACAGGAAGAAAACCAAAGCAATGAAATAGAACAAATACTAAAAAATTGTTAATTTACACACATTCTCTGGAGACAGAAAAACATCTGAAACTTTTTATTGAAAGGACATGCCATGCACCTGGAAAAAGTAAGCCAGCAAAAGACAACAGTGACAATAAGATCTTTGACATAAAAACAAAAACAAACCATTTGTCATTGAGTGGATTTCAACTCATGGCACCCTACAGGATGGAGCAGAACTGCCCTGTAGGGTTTCCAAGGAGTGAGTGGTGGATTCTAACTGGGACCTTTTGGTTAGCAACCTAAGCTCTTAACCACCGCACCACAGGGTTCTTCACTGATATTTAGTAAAAGTACAAAGATACTTAAATCAAATGATGGGGAGAAGACGAAAGAGTGAAAACTAGGAGGTGACTGATCACCCTGCTTAGCAGCAGGGAACCACTAGACAACAGCGTTAAACAACATGACAGCACCAAGGGTATGAGCTGAAGGGATTACTAGAAATACATCCATTAGAGAAAAAGATCAATACAAATCTACCAAATTAACATACCTGCTGATATTGAAAAATAATGGATACATATAAAAATTCTTCTGTATAGGGAAAAGAATGAAGGAGACAAGAATGAAAGGCTTCATGAAATTCACTTGTCTTGGAGATTTCATGTTAGGATAATTTCAATAATTTAAAATAATTATCAAATGAAATGATTTTCTAAAAACCTCACTAGAAATTTGAAAGTAAGTAAAAAAAGATGAACTTAAATGTATATTCAGCTGGAAGAGCTATTCTAAGTGTCTTTTTAGTCCAGCCCACTGATAAAAAAAACAAAAAGCAAGGCAAACGAAACACCTTCAACAATCTTCAGAAAGCATACCACCGAGGTCGTGCTGGCATTTTTATTCTGAAATGATTATGAAGTTCATGTGGGATAAAGTAAAGGAGAACGTTACATTGGTGTAGTTGAGAGTGGCTATTTAAGGCATGAGAGAAAGGAAATACCAACTTAAGGTCAACGAGGTTAAGTAAAAGCCTTGTGGTACTGAATCTGTCTACATCCTTGATGTGTTTTATCAGTCTGCATTCATGATGTATAGCTTCCAGACACATACATGCACATACACAGATGTATTTATGTCTATGCAGGTATGGATAGATGAATGGATGGACAGATGGATGATGGATGGATGGATGGACAGACAGATGACAGAGGCACAGATCTCCTAGTTTTGGTTGTATCTATTAAAAAGGCAAGGGAACAGTGAGCAGCCCAGTTGCAAGAACACTCCTAGGGTCCACACTGTAGTCTCTGAATAGTTTTTAACTAAAAGGAACTAGGTTTCCTTAGGGAAAAGCTGATCCCAGGTCTGAGACAGAAAATGTAAAAGAGGAGCCTACAACACTGTCATTCTAAAGAGCAAGGAAGCTCTCAAAAACTACCAGGACTCTATTAAAAGGACTCAGCAGGCAACCAACACAGAGCCCTGATGGTTAAAGATGAAACTGCATGAGGACCAGTGAGGGCAGGGACAGTAACAGATGGGAACCACTCTGACGGGTTTACGTCCACGAGTCCCCAGTAACACTTTAGAAAACAAATGGTGACCTGAGAGGCCACTGTGGATCAACATTTATTTTGACACCTGATAAGGAATAAAGCATTTATCCTGCTTTTCATACAAAAACTGGCCCATTGAGTAAACACAGTAGATGTGGAGCAGTGTCTCTTTGAGGAGAATTATTTTAGCTAATCAATAAACAAAGAATAATAGAATTAGACTATTACCATCCTCCAACACCTAATAAATGTATGAGTTTCAACAAGGATGTAATTTCAGAAGGAAAGACCACTGGCCATGACTTCTTGATAGAAATCATAGCAGAATACTCCCATGTAAGAACTTAGGCAAAGCAAAGCTCAATAAGAAAAGAGAATCTCATCAATGCCTCTACAACTTTCTAGCAATTCATAGGAAATACAAGCAAGAGAGGAATATGCTTAACCCCACAGAGACTCCCACTATCAAAACCTAGGTGGTGGGAAATTGTATAAGACAAAGTGATCTTGTATTTGCAACAGAGAAAAATGACAACGTGTTAAAAAAAAAATACATGGATATCCAGCCCACAGAGACTTAGCAAACATAAAGGTGTTTTATTCTGATCCTGATTCGAGGAAGCCACAAAAAACAAAGAGCCACAAACAACAGAAAAATCAGTGATAAGACAGTGAGGGAAATGTGAACACTGACTGGGTGTTTGACAATGAAAGGAATTACTGTCAGCTCTTTCTGAAGGTGAGATGATCGTGTGGTTTCATAGAAAAATGAGAACCCCTTTCTTAGTAAATACTACCTATAGATGGTGTGATGTTCGGAATTAGCATCAAAATATCCTGATGGAGCAGTGGGGGAGATAAAACAACATGACATCTGGTAAAGTGGGTGACAGGCCATGGGGTTCATTTCATTCTTCCTCCACTTTTAGATGTTGTTTGATATTTCCTGTAACACAAAGCTCACACTCCTTGAAAGAAATCAGCAGTGATTGTTACTATGACTGTGTCCATTCTGGCTCATGGCCACCCTGTGTGACACAGAAGAACTGTCCCGTACAGTTTTCTAGGCAGCAATTTTTAGGGAAGCAGGTGGCCATGTCTTCCCCTCTTAGAGCCATGGGATGGATTCAAGTCTCCACCTTTCAGTAACCAGCCAAACACCTGACTACTGCACTACCTGGGTTCCCTTGGAAAGTTGGTGGTGCTTCTCAACTGTGGTTTTCCACACGTGTCATCTGGGGGACTCATTCAAGTTTAGACACTCGACCTCAGGCTACTCAGGGTAATTATTAAACAAAAAGTCTGCCTCGCCCTAGATTTCTGAAGCACAGTTGTGGGAGCAAGGCTCAAAAAGCCGTATTTTAAATAAGTGTTACAAGTGGGTCTTCTGTCCCTTGTGTTTTGCTCTAAGTATCTACATGGAATTTCAAAGAGTTCTAAACAGACTAGCCTCAAAATTGTTTTTATCTAGGATAGGCAAATTCACAGACACAAAATCTGTGGCTACCAGGGACTTGGGGGAGGGGGTAGGCACTGCTTAGTGGGCACAGAGTTTCTATTTGGGGCAATGAAAAGGTTCTAGAATTAGACAGTGTTGATAGTTGCACAGCAACATTAAATTAATCAATGTCACTGTCTATTTAAAATGACAATTTTTTATTGTGGTAAAAGATATATAAGAAAACATTTGCCAATTAAGTCATTTTTACATGTACAATTCAATGACACTGACTATGTTCATCATGTTATTAAAAGGGCAATTGTTTTGTTATACATGTTTTACCACAATAAAATTAAAAGATTTAAACAACAACAACAAAAAAAAAACTGTTGTTTTTCCTACTAAAAGATCACCTTTCTTTGGAACATGAAAATTATCAAACAACATCACTAATATCACATGGAAGTAAAATTAAGCTGAAGGTTAAAATGGTTACAGCAGTGCCTTCACAGGGAACTACCAGAAATTCAAGAGAGATTCAGAACAGGAAACAGAACGAGGGTTATCACTGTTGATGTCAGATGGATCCTGGCTGAAAGCAGAGAACACCAGAAAGATGTTTAACTGTGTTTTGCTGACTGTGCAAAGGCATTCAGCTGTATAGATTATGACAAATTATGGCTTCCATTACAAAGAACTAGAATTCCAGAACATGTAGTTGTGCTCCTGTGGAACCTGTACATAGCCAAGAGGAAGACCCTGGAATAGAACTAGAGGGTATGGTCCAGTTTAAAATCAGGAAAGGTGGGAATCAGGGTTGGATCCTTTCATCATACTCATTCAATTTGCATTCTGAGCACACACTCTGAGAAGCTGGACTCTATGAAGAAGAATGCAGCATTAGGATTGGAGAAAAACGCATCAACAATTTGCAGTATACAGATGAGATACAAACTTGCTTGTTGAAAGTTAAGAGGGCAGGAAGCATGTACAGACAAAGATCAAAGACCACACAAATTATACCTTGACACAAAGTGAAAATCCTCATAACTGGGCCCATAAGCAACCTCATGGTAATGGGAGAAAACGGCGGAGCTATCAGGATTCCGTTCTACTTGGACCCACAGCCAGTACGCACAGAGCAGCCGTCCAACCACCTTCCTTGGCTCCGCTCACCGCCCTGGCCATCACGTCTTTCAGTCAGCCACCTCCTCGTCCTCCCTGGACTACTTCCCCCGCAGAGAACCACAGGACGCCTCGCCTTCACTCGGGCTGTCCTCAGGCGGTGCTCCTCCTCACCACCCCGCCTGCAGCAGCAGCCGTCTGTTCTCACTCTGCCACTGGTTCTTGTCCATCTTCACACTTCCTTCCTCACACACTTCACAGCAGACATGTTCCTGGTGTGTTTAATGTTGTCTCCCACATTAGAAGGAAGCTTCTCGAAGGGAGGAACTTTGGTCACTGTTTCAAAGCCAGTATGTGTCAGAAATCTGGCACACAGAAAGCACTTCATCAATAAAAGTTCCTTAAGTTGCACATCAGGGATAGTACAGATTTTTAGTAAGGTTTTTTTTTTCTTCTTTTTTTTTAATGCCATCCTGTACATGTAGTGGTTAAGAGTTTCACTGCTAATCAAAAGGCTGGCAGTTCGAATCCACAAGCTACTCCCTTTGAAACTCTATGGGACAGCTGTACTCTACCCTATAGGGTCGCTATGAGTCAGAATGGAATCAACTCAATGGCAACACGTTTGATTTTTTTTTTTTGTAAGTACAATAACTGTTATGTACATTGAGATCTGAAAACTGACCTAAGACAGAAGTATGTCTAGGCCATCCACACCACTGTGTTTTTAATGATTACACTCTTTTGCTGTTGCTTGCCACTGAGTTAACTCTGACTGACAGCGACCTTAAGAACTCAGCAGAACTGTCCCCAGTGTTTCCGAGGAGCAGCTGGTAGATTCAAATTTCTGACCTGCTGGTTAAACAGCCTGAGCTCAACCATGTTGCTATCTGCACTCCAATTACACTCCTCGTGGAGACAATTCTGAAGCTTCCCTGCCTGCAGTGACTGTGACTCACAGTGGCCTCGTGTGCCAGCAGAGCTGTGCTCCACAGGGTGCTTCAGGGGCTGACTTCTCAGGAGAGGATCACCATGCTTTTCTTCTGAGGCACCTCTGGGTAGCCCTGAACCTCCAACCTTTCAGTTATCAGATCAGTGCACCAACCGTGTGAACCACCAGGGATGCTGGCATGACGAACTCCTTTATTACCACTTTGATATCACGTCTTTCTATAAGAAGTGTTCCTTAATTTCTTGGTATTGTTAGGATCAATGGAAACAGGGAAGCAGAGACTCCATGTGTCAGTTAAACGGGAATTCCGCTCCAGCCTGGTGGAGACTACTAACAGTTCAACACATGATGCCAGGTTATGTGCATCTCACAACAAAGGCTCTCTGTCGTTTTGGTGCATATATTTGACCTTCCTTGATTAGAAAAGATGTAGCTCTACCCTTATTTTTCTGACTTAACATCAAAGCTTAAGGTCTCCACATGCCCATTTGCATGAAATTTCACAAGAGCGTACCCTACTGCAGCATGCACATGCAACGACAGCACGTGTGTGCAAACACAGCACATGCACACAAAACCCAAACCAAACCCTCTGCCTCTGACTGACAGCATCCCTATGGGACAGAACCAAACTGTCCAATAGGGTTTCCAAGGCTGTCATTTTGACCAAAGCAGACTTCCACATCTTCTTCACTGGGATCCGCTGGTGGGGGCAACAAATGGTGACCTTTGGGTTAGCATCAAGTACTAAGTGGGGCTCCTATAGTAGGGTGCCTTCAAAGTTACTGGATAAGGCAAGCAGAAGAACTTGAGTTCTCATCCTTCTACTAGCTAAGTGCTCAGCTACTGACCAAAGGATTGGTGGTTTGAATCCATCCAGAGGCAGCTTGGAAGAAAGGTCCAGTGACATACTTCCAAAGATTAAAACCCACTGCTGTCAAGTCAATTCCAATTCATAGCTTCCCTATTATTAAAATTCCTGTGAGGTACAGCCTGACACATGAGAGCATCACGTTATTAAGAAGTAAACATTAGGTATAAAACAGAATAATAAACTTGACCTATTAGCACTGGAATGTCTGAAGGTCACTACACTTAAGTCAGTGATGAAATCTAAAGTCTAAGATTTAAGAGGTAACTTTGTTCCTTGTGGAAACGAAGGGAAAGAGATGGGCTCTAGGCATACAGGCTTCTTTTTTTTAGGACATCAGTGAGCATCTTATTAAATGTTATAATTTGAAAAGTATTTTTCTGCCCCAATGGTAGATTTAAACTAGCTGACAAAGCAATCACTGGCTTCCCAAATCGCATACTTACCAATTAAAAAATGCAAATTCTTTTTATACTGTTAGTAATTTCAACTTTGAAACAATCATTTTCTACTCTTCCTTTTGCAAGCTTTTGGGTACATTTAAATGAAAGCTGAAATGTCCTAAGTTATTATTTTTCAACTCCTCATTTAAATGAATGAAAATTTTCTCAAAACTAAGCAACACCATTAAAAACAACTACAATAACTTTTTAAAGCATTGCATTGGGAAAATCTGCTGCAAAGGACCTCTTTAAAGTATTCAAAAGTAAGGACGTCACCTTGAAGACTAAAATGTCCCTGACCCAAGCCATGGTATTCTCAGTTGTATCACACACATGAGAAAGTTGGACCATGAACAAAGAAGACAGAAGACGAACTGATGCCTTTGAACTGTGGTATTGGAGAAGAATGTTGAATGTATGATGGACTGCCAAAAGAACAAACGGATCTGTTCTGGAAGTACAACCAGTGTGCTCCTTGGAAGCAAAGATGGCGAGACTGCGTCTCACATACTTTGGACATGTTGTCAGGAAAGATCAGTCCCTGGAGAAGGATATTATGCTTGGTAGAGTGGAGGGTTAGTGAAAAACAGGAAGATCCTTGACAAGATGAACTGACACAGTGGCCGAACAATGGGCCTAAGCATAAAAGCAATTGTGGACATGGTACAAGACCAGGCAGTGTTTCGTTCTGTTTTTCATAGGGTCACTATGAGGTGGAACTGACTCGATGGCACCTAACAATGACAACAATAAAAAGGAATAAACTTGAAACTCAAGTTTGAGAAGACTGCAGCTGTCATCTATAACACTGATTTTGTGTTGATTGTAAAGCCCCATTGTTAGTTTTTCTTGATTTCAAAAGTCAGCAGTGTACATTTTTAAATAAAACACACACCATATGAACAATATATTCTTTTATTACTTCTACATACTGAGTTTTCATGTGAGATTTTGTCTGAAAAACTACTTTATTCCAGAAAGATTTGAAACCCACCCAATACCAACAATGAGTGGTCTTTGAACCTGTGATTGATGGTTGCTGCAGTTACATAACACCTAAAAATACTGTACATAAACTGTTGCAGAACTTCTGTCCACATGATGGCTGGCACTTGGATATAAGTAACACGTTGACAATCCATTTAATCCTCCCCTTTCCTTTCACCGGTTTGGGGTTAAGTAGGCAAAGGCTGGTGCATTCCATGTGGCTACACGTGTTCACGCACATGGAATGGATGGATGGAGCTAGGAAGAGGCGCACCTCCCAGTGATGATGGACTGACCGAGTAGCTGCAACAACAGGCTACAAACATAGCGGCACAGGTGACGATCCCAGGACCGGGCAGCACCGTGTCCCTTATATGTAAGGTATCCACGAGCTGGAACAATTCAGCAGCAACTAACATCAACAACAACACTGGGCTGATACACATTAATTTCTCTTGAGCCTCTCTTTCTTGACATGGGATGGTAAGACCTTCTTAGAGTATGAGATGAGTTTATATCTCATAAAATAGCACCAAATGTCACCCAGCTCTCTGCCCTTCTTCCCAAGACCTTGCAGAAGTGCTGACCAGGCTCCCTATATGATGCTACTTCAGGAACAGGTATCAAAGTTCAGTCTTCGGGACGAATTTTCCAGGTAAGGGATGCAGCCAACTTCAGTTCCTGGACACGATGTTGAGGGCTTGGGGGCATCCAACCATGCATCCTCACGTTCCCCTCTTTGAACCCTACTTTCAATGTCCTCTGTGAACTCATTCAATGCAAAGAACAAAGAGAAAACAGAAGGGTGAGAGCCAGGGCAGAAAGGCTGACTCCTCCATGGGCCACCACTGGAGAACAAAGGGGCTGCGACTGGCCTATCACCACTCATGAATCATTCAGCCCGCCAGAATTCTCCTTTTGTTTAAAGGGCAGTCAATCTTATCCCAGCATTCAATGGGGGCACCTTCTCTTCACACTGAAAAGCAAGCATTTGCCACTTTATCTGTACAAATTATATAGGATTGAAAATAGTGTAGTTGAAAGAAACGTGGAGTTGGTAATTAGAGTTTTCTCTCTCTGTCTTCCACTTTCCCCCTGATCCCAGGCAAACAAGAACAAATTGAACTGAAAAATGGTTGTTTGAAGAGGTTAAAAGGTTACCACCCCCTACTCCCCTGCATTCTATCTTTAGCCCTGCTTTGTCTCTCCAAGATACTGAAGATCTATTTCCTCTATGCATAGAAGAAATACTGACCAAACACCTGAGCAGCTGCAGAGGTCTTTCTCTCTCCCAGAGGCCGGCCTCTGCTTCAGGGCAACAGATGTCAAGCCCTGCTCTGCCTCTCTTTCCTTTTTGGCCCTACAACTCACAAGACTGTAATGCAGCTAAGAAGCAAGCCTGATGCTGTCCACCAGGAAGACTCTGCAGACAACACTCGACTATATCTACAGAAAAAGAGCTTAGAGCTCCATGGAAAAGGGGTACGACGTTTGGTGAAGAATGCACCTTCCTGAGGGCAAGGCCTCTGTTTTCTTCTCCCACGGCCGAGCCTATTCCTGTTGCCAGCGTATACCTGGAGAACGAAGAACTGAAGGGTGACCTGACTGCAAAAACATGTCAAAATCCGTAACTAGTGAATCATACCTCACGATACAATAAATCTTATCAGATGTTGTCAATAAAAATAAGATTAAGCTCAGCTGACAAACTGGAAAGAGTCAGGGGTATCCACCTTGTGTCACCCATCACCTGTTTGTTGTACTAATCTGTCATTTATGCTATGATGCTGGGTACTATGCCACCAGTGCTTCAAGTGCCAGCAGGGTCATCGATTTCAGCAGAGCAAGTGGACAGATTTCAGTTTCTCCAGATTAAGACAACTAGGAAGAAAGGCTGGTGGTCAACTTATGAAAACTAGCCGATGACAACCACAGACTACGGCCCTACACAGTGGCAGAAGACCAAACCCCTAAGGCTGGAGGGCACTCAAGTGCACAGCGGCTGTGACAGACTTGACCGTCCCAGAGACTGCGAAGACACACAGAGGCAGGCAATGATTCTTTCTGCTGCACACGGGGTCGCCATGACTTGACAGCAGCTAACTAACAAGAATAGCATGTCTGGAGTGTGTCAACCTCTAGAAGAAAAAGTAAATCTTAAAAAAAAAAGAAAAAAGGACAGCAGGATGCTAGCTTCTGAAAAATCATTTGTGAATCAAAACCAGAGTAAACCAAGTGAGCGAGCATTCAAATGAACAGTTAAAAAAAGAAGAGGTACTGCTGATGTTTTTTCCTCTCTTGCTTGTGTAAGATTTTACACGATCCTTATCAAAGGAGCCTTGGTGATGGGCGGTTAGAGCAGTCAGCTGCCCGCCCCCACCCCCGGCAGCCACTCTGCAGGAGAAGGATGCAGCGTGCTGCTTCCATAACGAGCTCCAGCCTTGAAAAACCGGCAGGGTAGAGTTCTACACTATCTCCCAGGGTCATTATGAGCTGGCATCAACTCCCTGGCAGTGAGTTTGGTTTTGAGATTTTCCTGTCAAACAATGGCATCAACTACACTGGAAGTGCCCAAATAAACCGGGGGCTTTGTCACATCCCTCTTACTCTGTAGCACATGCTCTCTTCTCAGCTGCACTCACCACACCAAGTTTTGTAACAGCATGCAGGCTTATGGTTGCATTGTTTCAGCTTTGGAAAATGTCACAGATGGTTAATTCACGTTAAAACACCACTACAGGATCACTATAACTTGAAACCAACTCAATTGCAATGGATTTGGTTTTATCAACTCAGAATGTCAAGATACAGAATTTAAAGATTTCTCACCAGAGTTTAGCTTAAGGCTACTTGTAGCAGCTACAGAAAAAAGGTCTGGGAATGTTCACCTATATAAAACATTCTTAAAATTACTGTATCATCATTACTTGCATCCAAATGATACACTAATTGAAAGTGATTCTGATCTAGTCTTTAAAGCAAGTATAGACAAAACTTTATTACTACTGGTGTAGATGAAAAGCACTTATGACTTAAAGTCAGAAAATCAAGATATCTAGGTTCCTGTTCTGTTTCTATCACATACCAGTTGTGCAGCCTTACACAGTTATTTAACTTTTCTGACCATCAGTTTTGTCAGGTACAAAACGAGGGTAAAAAGAGTATTTGTCTAACAGTGGCTATGTGCATTACATCAGTATGTCAATGAATTTGGTAAGCAATATGCATATTATATCTTTTTTACCATCAACAGTACTTAAAAATAATTCAAATGGAAAGGAGTGAGTCAGACACATACATACCAATATTCATTGTAGTGCAAGTCACAACAGCCAAGAAGTGAAAACAACCTCAATGTTGATCAACAGACGAATGGATAAACAAGATGTACTTTTACATACAACAGAATATGACTGAATTATAAAGAGAATTGAAGCCCTGACGACATATGCTACAACCCAGAGGAACTTGGAGAACCTTCAGCTGATGAATGAAATAAGCCAGTCACAATTTATATGAAATTTCTACAATAGGCAAATGCCTATAAATGGGAAGTGGCATAGTGGTTAACAGAAGCTGGGTAGAGTTTTGGGAGAAATGAGAGGTTGTACACATGTACACACATACACTCCCTCTCTCTCTTTCACACACAGGAGCGGGTAAAGAAGAACTGAATGGATGGCCTGTTCTGTGCCAGGTGTCATGCCACAGATCACACTTATTTTATGTCACTTCATCTGATAACTGCCACCGTAGTGTCTACATACAAAAATTTTGTTCTAGTAAAATAAATTTTGGAAATCAAGGCACAGAGAAATAACATGCTCAGTGAACGTAGAAGCCAGTTACATTTCATTAGTCAAAATGATACTCACTGAGTACCTACTGTGTGTCAAGGAGCCCAGGTGGCACAGTGCTTAACAGCTCTTCCGTTAACCAAAAGGTCAGCAGTTTGAATCCATCAGCTACTGCTTGGAAGATTTAGGGGGCAGCTCTACCTGTCGGGTCACTGTCTGAGTCAGAAACGACTTGATGGCAATGAGTACGGTTTTAATTTTACTAAGTGTCAAAATCCCTGCCATCACAGAGATGACACTGAATTGGGTCCTTCTGAATTCCATATCAGTGTTTTCATTTTGTCTGAGAGTTGGGCTATTACAGCAAACACCGAGGGAAAGCCGTGACGCAACAAAATGATCTACAACGAGGATCTTCTGCTGAGTCCAGGCCAACTAGAGAACTAGGGGCAGGCAGATCCGCCCCAGGGGAGGCTGTGAGCACAGCCCCACAGAAGACACTAGGTAAACGGTTAGTGCCCAGCTACTAACTGAAAGGTTGGCAGTTCAAGCCACCCAGAGGCACCTCAAAAATAAGGCCTGGTGATCTGCTCTGAAAAATCAGCCACTGAAAACCCTATGGCGCACAGTTCTCCTCTGATACACATGGGGTCAGCATGAATCAGAGCTGATTCCACAGCGACTGGTTTTCTTTGAAGAGGCAAATTCCCAGGAAAGGCACTGTGAACTGTACCCAGGAGGCCAAGATGGGTATGGAAAAGTGGTGATTTATCCTAAGTCCTGAATGAAGAAAGGCAATCCAAGGGTGTAGCTCTCTACCCAGGAGGGTTCTTAGATTCCTTCTCCTTCAGCTCTCTCCATCTCATTGTGTCTGGGAGCACAGTAAGGGGTCAGTACAGCAGATAATAGCAGAAAAGTGAAAAAACATTGGAGGAAAGAAGGTATAATCAGTAAAGTCAGTGAACATTCACTCTCATATCGATCTACTGGAAAACTTAGGAGCCATAAGAATATTTTAAAGACATATTATTTATTAACATAGAAAGATATTCACAACATATTGCTAAGTGAGAAAAGAAGATTTAGAAAAGTATGTCAAGTACTACTCTATTTCTGTAAAGCTACATGCATTATTTGTATATGTTTGGGCAGAGAATATTCTGGGAAACACACACACACACACACAACACTCACAATGCTGGATTATCTGGGCAACAGTGGTATGGCAGATTTTTTTTATGTCCTTTGTTTTTCTCTAATTCCTCTTGAAGTGGTTTGCAGAGATTACTTATAAAAGATTGATTTTTTTAAAAAAAGAATGAACACTCTTTCCATTTCATAATTCAAGTTTCCAATAATTTTCTCCCTGTTAAACACAGAACAATCAGTGCCTTACACAAAAGCCAACGTGCACGTCAGATCTGTGTGGTACAGCCTCTCATTACATTAATGACTTCAACAGCCACATCCTGATACACAACAGGGAAAAAGGAGTGGAAATTCCAAAGAGCTCAAGTCACAAAAAGCAATGGCAGAAACAGCAGTCACAACAGTAACTTAAAGTGCCTCGAGGGGAGAGGGGACCAAATCCAAACCAAACCCACTGTCACTCAGCAGATTCTAGCTTATGGTGATTCTGTGTATTGTGTTAATAGTGTAGAACAGCCTTGGAAAGGCTTCTTGGTTGCGATCTTTAAAAGCAGATCACCAGGCCTTTCTGCCACAGAGGCCCTGGGTCGGCTCCATCCAGCGACATTTCAGTTAACAGCCAGTGCAAAAGGTTTGCCCTACTTAGGAAGCTCAGAGTGGAGACAGACCCCTACATGTCTCAAGCACTTCTTTCCTTGACTCTGGAGGAGAGCTCCTGATTAGTCTATTTTAAAAATTGTTATCATTAAAAAAAATCCTAGCTAAAAATAACATTAAAATGCAGAAGATGTGCAGAAACACCCCATGATGCAAATTACTTGTGAAGATAATGTAGCAGCATGACCCGGACTTCGCACAAATCACAGCGACTCCACAGCTGAGACGAGTGCCGCGTGGACAAGCCTAGGGATGCCAGAGATGCGCAGTCCAATCAGTACTGCCAGATGTTAACCTGTGTTCCAGTCCATCACAACTGTTGTTTTACATACAAAAGAAGGAGCAGTGCTGGTATGGGGTGGGGTGATGCAATACAAAAGATAAAGGACCTCTCAATAGCAGTGTTTTCAAAGGCTATATGTCTACCATCCCTTTTTTATTGAAGTACTTACATGAATTTTTAAAAAAATTGTATTTTAGATGATAGTTTATAAAACTAATTTCTCATGAAACAGTACACGTACTGTTTTGTCACACTGGTTACCAACCCCATACAGGTTAGTACTTTCCCTTCTCAACCTTGGGTTCCCCAGGACCAGCTTTCCTATCCCTTCCTGCCTTCTGGTCCTTGTCCCTGGACTGGTGTGCTCTTTTGGTCTCATTTTGTTTTATAAGCCCGTACAACCTTTGGATGAACGGTGAGTGACTTCATTACTGGGCTGAAAGGACATTGGGGACTGTACTCGGGGTTTCTCCATTATCCGTAAAGCCAGTAAATCTGGTCTCTTTTTGAGTCAGAATTTTGTTCTCCACTTCTCTCCAACTCTGTCAGGGACCCTCAGTTGTTATCCCTGTCACAGTAGTCGAGGGTGGTAGCAGGGCACCAACTAGTTGTGCCAGGTTCCATCGGCTGGAAGCTGTGGTACATGTGGTCAATTAGTCCTTGGACTAATCATTCTCTTCATCTTAGTTTTCTTCCATTGTCCCTTGTCCCCAAGGGCTGACACCAGCGGAGTATCTTAGATGGCCACTCACAGGCTTTTAAGACCCTAGATGCTATGCCCCACAGTAGAATGTAGACCACTTTCTTTATAAACTATGTTACGTCAATTGAGCCAGACGCTCCTGAAAACCATGGTCCTCACAGCCTTCAGTCCAGCAATTAGGTCCCTCAAAGAGTTTGAATGTTTCTATGGAGCTTTCATGATCTTGTGTGGTACAAGATGTGCTAGCTTCCCCAGTATTGTGTACTGTCCTAGCCTTTGCCAAAGTTACCACTTATCTACTGCCTATTTAGTGGTTTCCCATCCCCACCCTACTCTTCCCTGATAACTGTCAAGGATTGCTTCTTTTTTATGTACAAACCTTTTCACTACCATCCTTCTTACACTAACTGCACCTTGACATCTGTTGAGGAAGTACCTTTCATCACAAGCCATCTGTTTGTAACTCTCCCTTCTTATAAGCATAAACTCACTATAGCTACACACTAGACTTCATTATTTAGGCATACTGCTCATCTTCACATAAAGAAAATAAAAATCTTCAAAACTGGACCAATAAGCAACAGCAGGATAAAGAAAGACTGAAGTTGTCAAGGATCTCATTTTACTTGGATCCACAACCAACATCCATCGAAGCAGCAGTCAGGAAACCATACAACACACTGTATTGTGCAAACCTGTTGGAAAAGACCTCTTCAAAGTGTTAAAAAGCAAAGATGTCACTTTGAAGACTAAAACGTGCCTGATCCAAGTGACAGTATTTTTAAGAGCCTTATAGGCATTTAAAAGCCGGACAATGAACAAGACTGAGGATAAGTGATGCCTGTCAATGACGGTGCTAGCAAAGAATACTGAATATACCACAGACTTTTAGAAAAACAAGCATAAACAAGCATATTTGTCTTGGAAGAGGAACAGCTGGAATGGTCCTTAGAAGCAAGGATGGAGAGACTATGTCTCACATAGTTTGGACATGTTATCATGAGGGATCGTCAGTCCCTGGACAAGGACGCCACGCCTGGTAGAGGGTCAGAAAAAAACAGGATCCTCACCAAGGCAGACGGACACAGCAACTGCCCAGATGGGCTCCAGCCTGGCAACCGTGGCGGCCCCGGGCTGGGCACTGCTTCGTCCTGTTGTACACAGGGTCCCTACGCACCAGAACCGCCTCCCCAGCACCTGGCGTCCCGCGTCTCCATCCAGGCACATTGCTAGGGTTGCTTCTCCAGTTTTCATGCCTGCTGCATGTAAGTGGAAGCAGGAGAAACCTGAAAAGGGAAACCTGAAACAGTTAACTTTCAACTTTATTACTTGCTAACAACCACCATTAAAAACCTTAGAAGAAGCTGACACACGGCCGACAAGAAGACTGACTCAAGACTTCATTATCCACATCTTTCCTGTTCCCAGTAAAGCGCAGGTATGATCTCATTAAAAGAGCATTTGTCTTTCATCCCAGTGGCCTGGGTCTGTTTTCTAACTGTGTTTACCTACTAAAGAGGGAACTGAAGCAACAATCACAGAAACAGCAGTGGCAGCGACAAGAACAAATGTACAGCGACCATCGTCTCATGTTAGTCTTAGCAGTAACATCGCTCACAATGAATATATTCTGAGACTAGAACCTAGTCATTCAGTATGGGGCCCAGTTCTTATGTTAGAAAGGGGACATCCTATCACATTGCTATCAGAGGAATTTCCACTTCCAAAAGATCGGCCGTGGGATTAATGAACGGTTTACTGAAACCAGCACACAAGTCTGTCCTCCCTTGGCTGTGCGTTGTCAGTATACACAGTTACACATCAGTGGGGTCCAACATCAGTCCCTCTTCTAATGGGGTGACCGTTACCAACACACTCCATGAATGCTGCAGGCATTCATAAAAATGTCTGTCTTATAATGGAAGTATTCAGACTTAGGACGGCAGTGCTGCAGATGTATACTGAATCATCCCTTTCCAGCCAAAGGGCAGGGGCACTTCTAGAACTCCCTTCTAGAAGGTGGGAGCCCCTGGTGGCACAGTGGTTAAGTGCTATGGCTGCTAATCAAAAGGTCAGCAACTCCAGTGCACTTGGTGCTCCTTAGATACTCTATCCTGTCCTTTAGGGTCGCTACAAGTCAGAATCAACTCTATGGCAGTGGGTTCCTAGAAAGTAGATGAGACATCTTTTCTTTGGCTGACTTTGGAGTAGAACATAAACTTATATAGATGGACGTTGCCTTTGGACAGAGGCTAAAAATACTGGGTAAATTTGTAACCAAAAACTATCTGAGACTCTGCTCCACTCCTCCAGTCTATCTCCCTGTACCTACAAGTATAGGAAGGCAGATCTGAAGCACTTTCAAAGTCTGTCAGATCTGTACGGCTCCTCAGTGGCACAACCAAGTTACACTTGGCTCGTAACCAAAGGGTTGGTGGTTCCAATCAATCCACCTAGTGACACTGGGGAAGAGGCAATCAATCCACCTGGCGACACTGGGGAAGAGGCGGGCCTGGAGCTCTGCTTCCCTGAAGGTTCTGGCCAAGACAGCCCTTGGGAACAGTTCCACTCTATAACATATGGGTCTCCAAAGGCAGAAACAGACAACAAAAAATCAACACCAATAAAACCTGCTACAACTGCGAAGTAGACTGAGCTGGCCTTGGCTCACCCAGTGCCTGTGAAAGGCCGAATTTGAAGATCAATTCATAGTAGTTTCATATCTGACACAAAGTTGGTACCTTATGAATGGGTGAGTGAATGAATGAGTGGTTTATTCAGGGTTATCTACTTGTGACATTTTACTAAGCCAGCCTGAACAACTAAACCAACATAAATTAGACAGTGACATTGTCCTTAAGTAGCTTCTATTACAGCAGGAGACGCAAAATTGAAATAAATCATTTTAACATAGCATGATATAATAATAACTTTTTAAAAAAGCTGCTATGAAGTTGGCTCTGACACACAGCAACATGACATGTGCCAGAGCAGAGCCACAATCCACTGGGCTTTCAATGGCTGATTGTTCAGCTAGCAGCCAAGCATGTTAGCCATCTGAGTCACTGAGGGAGTCACAGTAATAATTCAATTTTGACTCATATCAACTCTCTAAGACTGATGAGAACTGCCCCACAGGGTTTCCAAGTCTGTAATGTTTACAAAAGGAGACTGTCACTTTTTTCTCCTGTGGTTTAGTTGGTAGGTCCACCCTGCTGACCTTTCAGACAGCACCTAAGTGCTTCACCACTATGCAACCGGGGCTCCTTGGCAGCAATAATAACTAACTCCTTGCTGCCAAGTCCATTTAGATTCATAGTGATCTGACAGGACACAGCAGAACTGTCCCATGAGTTTCCAAAATGCACCTGGTGGATCTGAACTGCTGACCTTTGGGGTAGCAGCTGAGCTCTAAAGGACTAAATCACCAGGGTTTCTGCCATGATGACACAAGACTAAAACCCATGCTGAGTCAATTCCAACTCATAGTGACTCTATAGGACAGAGTGGAACTGCTCTATAAGAGTTTCCAAGCAGCAGCTGGTAGATTTGAACTGCGGACCTCTTGGTTAGCAGCTGTTACGCTTACCCATTACGACACTGGGTTTTCCGATATAACACTCTAAATATGAAATGGATATAACATGGAACAAACAGTGAGGGACAAGGGAGGGACACAAAGAAAACTTCTAAGACTGAATCTGATTAATCTAATTCACACCAAGGTGCTAATATTTTAAACCTGGTATCTATCCCAGTCCTATAAATTTTGGTAGAAAACATTCAGAAGTCCCCGTTCCACACTTGAGAGCTGAACGTCTATTAATACCATTTCAGGTTTGGGGTTGACAGAGAAGACACTTCAAATACTAGCACTAGACAGAAAGTGTGTCTGCTTCTCCCATAAAAATGATTCAGAGAGTAGGTGGTGGTTCTCTTCAAGCCCTTTTATCTATCAAGTACATAAAAGAAAGCTGGCGAACTACCTACAGCTTTGAAATACACATGCAAGTGCTAACTATTATTCATGAAGCAGCGGTCCAGTGGCAGAACTCTCGTCTTCCATGCGAGAGACCCAGGTTCAATTCCTGTTCCAAGTCCTTCATGCCCAGCCACCACCCATCTGCCACTGGAGGCTTGTGTATTGCTGTGATGCTCAAGATTTTCAGTGGAATTTCCAAACTAAGCCAGACCATGCCTGGCAACCTACTTTTGAAAATCAGTCAGTGAAAACCCAATGGGTCATAAAGGTCTGATCCACCGCCCATCCTAAGGGCAGGGCAGGGCAGGGCAGTGCTTCATTCTGTTGTTTATGGGGTACTCACTGGATGGCAGTTAACAACATCCACTATTATCTGGAAAGTTATTAGAGAGAAGTCAAAACAGGGACCATGCCCTGATGAGGCAAGCGGCTGCATGTTGCCTGCTGTGTTTGAAAGAACACTACTAAAAAGATCTTCCCCAAGACGGGATCAGCTTAAATATCTCCATGAAAAAATTCAATCCTTGCAAAATGCAGTGATTCTAGCCAAGACAGTATGGTAAGACCTATCATATTAACGTGAACGCCTTTACCAGACTGTTTTTCTCCACAGAGAAGACTGAGAAGAGCCGTCCAAGGGCTGACAGATAAGATCCACTGCCACCGAGTCAGTTCAGATGCACAGGGACCCTACAGGACACAGCAGGACTGCTCCACAGAGTTTCCAAGGTGTGCCAACAGAATGCTGACATTAAGCAAATTGTACCCACTTTAAAATGGCCCTTGCCTCACAGATGGTCTTTACCATAGATCTTCCATACAAACCTAACTCTGCTTTCTCATTCCAACATTTTTCCTCTATCTGAAAGACTCTGAGCAATTAAAAAGAAAAAAAATCACAATTCAAAACTTCAACAGTGTTATGAGATGAAACATAGCTTCACTAAATTATTTTCAACCACGACCACATAATTTAATAACTGAAACTCACTGTGAATTTTCAGTTTCATAAACTGAAATAGGGTTAGTGAGTCAAGATTAAGATGGAATAAATAAAACTATGTCTTAGAGCTTCTTATTTCTGAGTCTGCTGCAATGCGTACGTTTGAAGAATCTAGATGTGTCAGTGACGTTAACAGGTAAGACAGGTGGACTAGATCTGACGGACTTTAATGTCCTGATAAGTGGAAATTAGTGCCACAGCTATGACTCTGTCAGGGTCACAGAGTGACAACAGAAAGCCAACTAAAGGAGCAGAGAAGGAAAAACACTGAGTAGCAACAGTTACGTGATAACTTTGGTGAAAGAGTAAGACAGTAATACTGAGGAAAGCAGTTCACGTGACCAAGGCAAAGCCACAGAAGCTTCACAGACACATCCAAACACCTGAGGGACACACTCACTGGGCTAAGGGATGCAGACCATGGTCTCATGAGACATTTAGCTCAACTGGCACAACATACTTCAGAAAGAAAATGTCCTACATCCCATTTTGGTATCATCCAAGCTCATGAGTGGTCATCTAAGATATTTCAAATGGCCTTATCCTGTCTGGAACAAAGGAAAATGAAGACAATCAAAGATACAAGGCAAAGACTAGGTCAAAGGACTAACAGACCACAATTAGCACGGCCTCTACCAGACTGCCTCCTGCATGTTTAGAGGGTACCTGGTTGCCACCACCAACTGCTCCGACAGGGATCACAAAAGAAGGTCCTGGACAGAGCTGACGAAAAACACAGAGCAGAATTAAAACTGGTTAAAAACAAAACAAAAACCAGACTTACTGATCTGACAGAAACTGGAGAAACCCTGAGTTTATGGCCATCAGAAACCCTTTTAACTCAGTTCTGAAGTCACTCCTGAGGTTTACTCTTCAATCAAAGATTAGATACGGTATCACGCAAACAACACACATGGTTCAATCATGTATTAGAGACTAAATGGGCACATCCGACCAGGGGCAAGGATGAGAAAGCAGGAAACACAGCAGAGCCAGATGGATGGAAATAGGCAGTGCGTGGCCGAGAACTGGAGAGTGCTGGCACATCGCTGGGTTGGCAACCAACATCATGAAACAGTATGTCTACTATGTAATGTGAAACTAATTTGCTCTGTAAGGTTTCATCTAAAGCACAATTAAAAAAATAAAAGAACACTGGAGTCTTTGAGAAAAAGGAATCCAACTGAATGCAGGGCTGCCGAGTTCTCTGCAGTCAGCCCCCAACCACCAACCCCCAGGCCTAGAGCTGGCCTGCCCTCCATATAGCACACCATGGGTACATGCACGCATGTGTGTGTGTGTAGGCACACACATGGTAGACAGACATGCTACTATTGCATCAAGAGAGTTCAGACAGAAACAGTGAGAGCATGACGGATTGAACTGTGTCCCCAAAAGTAAACACTGAAGTCCTAGCCTGTGTACCCATGGATGTGACCTTGTTTGGAGACAGTCTTCTATGACATTATCAGTTAACACGAGGTCATATTAGAGATGGGTGGCTCCTAACCTACTAGGAGCAGTGTCCTCACCAAAGATGAGAAGAATTGCAGAGACAGAGAGATGGAGAAGGAAGGTGGACACATGAGGACACAGGCTGAACTGGAGGGATGCACCTATGAGCCAAGGAACAGCAAGGATCTCTAGTGTCACCAGAAGGCAGGAGAGAGGCACGGAGCAGACTTCCCCTCTGAGTCCTCTGAAGGAGTCAGCATGGCCAACATCCTGATTCCAGACTCTCCTCCAGAACCATGAAACAATACCTCTCCCTTCTCACAGCCATCCAATTTCTGGCATGTCCAGTTTGTCACAGCAGCACCAAGAATCTAACACACAGAGCAACAACGACCTGAAGTAGGAAAATCAGTGTTTCTTTCTAAGACTCTCAGAGTACTTTACAACCACTCCCTCATCCATCTCTAGACCATCCATTGGTCTCAGATGACACCGACCTCCCTGCCAACTAACCAAAGAGGCCGTCAAGTTCCACTCTTTGAAACTTAGTTTTGTTATGAGTGTTCCAAAAAAAAAGAAAGTAACAAGAGGGGGTCTGATCAGAGTGCTGGCTTTAATTGTGTACTAATGTCGATTAGCATGGTTACATAAATAATGTAATTAGTTAATATAATTGTTAACATAATGTTAACAGAAAGCTTGTGTGAGAAAAAACACATAAGCTGACGAAACTCAGTAACACACAGGAGACAGACACCTTCCCTTCTCCTTCAACAATAAAGAGACTATCCTCCTCCTCTACAGAGTCTTGATGAGTCAGAATCAATTGGACAGCGACTGGTTTGCATTTTTTTTCAGATTCTATTAAGAGATCCCTGGATGGCGTGGATGGTTAGTACTAGTTACTGACACAAGGTTAGCGGTTCAAACGCACCCAGAGGCACCTCTGAAGACAGTCCCAGCGATCTGCTTCCAAGAGGTCACGGCCACCAAAGCCCTATGGAGTGGCTTTACTTCATGCCTCATGTCATCGTCAGCCACAATGGACTCAAGGGCAGCTGGTTTGGTATACTCGATATACTTTAAAGCAGACTGAATAAAAATAATTTTTAAAGAAAATATATTATTTGGATTAACACTTTTATGGGAAAACCTCACGTAAGGTCACGTGCTCATGCAGATCAAACAGGCAAGTCGGACGACTGTGCGGCTGCCCGCAGTGCTAAGCCCACCCTCTCCACAGAAGCTCACTCGACTTGCTGGCAGAGGAGTCCACCAGGCACAGCCAGCCCTCCCTTCAGGCCAAAGCGCAAGCTACTGGTGTTCACGCGACCATCTGCTACGAGAGCCAACAAGCAGAACCAGGAAGCCCAGAGCCTGCCCTATTTTTACCACACCAAACTTTGAATCATGAAGTCCCCTATCACCTATTTCTTTACCTGTCCTCATAATTGTATAAGTAGACTCTCTGATAAATGTTTCTAAAATTCTTGCTATGCTTTTCAGCAGCAAACAAATGCCTTTAGATTCTGACTCTATGCTATACTTTTTCAAAATCTTTGCCATCTTTGACAAAGTACCCCGCTAAGTCAGTGGTGGAGACCTTGGTGGTGCAGTGGTTAGGAGTCAGCAGTTTGAATCCACCAGATGCTCCTTCAAAGCCCTGCAGGGCAGTTCTACTCTGTCCTATTGGGTCACAATGAGTCAGAATCTATGTGACGGCAACATGTTAGTGCTGGCTGGTGATTGCACACAGCAGTCATTAGGAATTTAGCCACCAACTCGAAGAGCCGTGCTCACAGCTGACCCTAATGCTGACATAATGTTCCCATCAGCAAACACCAAGAGCTACTATAACACAGCCAAGTGTCCACTTGATATGCAGGTGATGTTTATAAGAAGTTGTTACAGCTCTGAACTTGCTAGCATCAGCTTCAGCTCATGGCGACCCCTGTGGATCAAAGCAGAACTGTGAGCCAAGGACAGCCAAGCGCTCCTTTTTCAGAAGACCATCGGGCTTTTCTTTGGAGCTACCAACTTTCTGGTTCACAGCCAAGAGTGCTCACCATTTGCACCATCCAGGGATTCCTAAAATGCGTTTGGTGGAGAAAATACTGGCATCTCAGCTACAGAAGTGGCCTGGCTGCCTTCAGGGGATTATGTTCTGGAGTCTGAGTTTCCTTCTTTGTGTTCTTCCATCCCATTCCCATTTGGTCTCAATTACGTGGCTAGGGGAGGCATCCTTCAAGCAAAGAGATCAGCAATCAGAATCTGTCCCTAGCAACTCAAACTATCCTGTTGTTATCGTGATTCAACTATCCTGTTGAATCATGTTCCCTAAAAAGATAGGGAACGTGATCTGTTTTGGCAAAACTGTCCTCAAAGGTGTTCTCAGTTAACATGAGATCATACTTGGGTCACCTGGCTCCTAATGCAGTTATGAGTGGTGTTCTTAGAAAAGAAAAGAGATGCAGAAACATATAGAGTGAAGACAATCATGTGACATGGAGGCAGAGACTAGAGTGGCAAGAAACACCAAGGATAAGCATCCATCGCCAGAAGCTGGAAGAGAGGCGAGGGACAGACTTGTCTCCCTCCAAGTCCTCAGAAGGAAGTGATGCAGCTGACCCCGATTCACATTCTCAGCCTCTACAACTGGGAGACAATGCATTTCTGTCATTGTAAGCCACCCAGTTTCTGTTCTAGGAAACTAAGACACCTATCTCGACTCTTCTGTATTCTCTTTTTTTTTAATGAAAAGATCAGAAAGAAAGCTAGCCAAGTGCCGTCGAGTCAGAAAGAAAACAAGGCAAATTATTAACTGTCTGTAATGCACATTCAGGCTTTTCCCCCTCATTTTATTTTTAAAAGGTTCTACTTCCAACATCTGAGTGGCAACTGCAAGGACTGAAAAACACCCTCCTTGTCCCACCTGACATCGTGCAGTTCCGTGACAACGGCATGGCCCCAAATGCACCGGCTGAAAACCACAAGTTCTCACTCTCAGTGACTTGAATTTAGTGAAATGAAACAGTCATTTCTATTTTCGTAGTTTTAGAGAATTACACTTTAAAATATAATGAAAAGTCTAGATATTACATTTCACGGGTGAGCCCTGGCACCCTCTGAGGTCAAAGAAGCATCTGTCGGGAACCCACAGGTGCTGACAACACATTGTCTCATTTTGAGGTTACAGGGAAATCTGCTGGAAAGAAAGAAGTCTTTGGCTGGGATGCTACTGCAGTGCTATCTGCACGGAGAAGCCGTTTTCAGAGGCTGCCTTTCACTCAGCCCGCCAGTAAGTGTTAACTCAGGGCATGCTGCAGCAAGGGCCGGCAAGCGACAGGGTGAGAGCTGCTCATAGGCTCAGCCTCCCCCAGCCTGTCCCGAGATGTCCCGCTAGATCCTGCGCAGGGAGCACGCGTGACCTGACACGTCTTTGCCGCCTTTTCTCTTGGGAATTCCACCATCTTTTCTGGTCATGCTGTTTTGAAATACACTTCAACTTAAAATCATTTCCCCGTTCTGGAGAATTCCTGTCTTCTCCTGGCTCTCCCTAGATGTCTCTTTGGAAACTTTTCTGAAGAGTATGCTAACAAAAGCTTTCAGACTTTTGCTGTTTAATCATATTCTATGGCTCTTAATTGCATCAACATCCAACTGATACTCTTTCAATGACTTCTCTGGCTTTTTAAGATGAATTCCAAATTCCTCAATAGAGCTTACAGCTAACACACTTCACGGCCCGGCCCCGCTTACCTCTCCAGTTGCTCTCTGGACACTGTGCCCACGCTGTTCCGCTCCGGGTGACTTGCAGTTTCAGCATGCCAAGCTCTCCTTCCCCTCTGAGCTTCATGAACGTTCTTCCTTACGTGACTAACCAGGTGCTGTCTAACTGACTCCAACTCATGGAGCCCCCACATGTATATTTAAGAGTGAAACTGTTCCACAGAGTTTTCAAAGGTTAAGTTTTGGAAAGCAGATCACTAGGCCTTTCCTCCCAGCTGAGTCCAGGTGGACTCAAACCCCTAACCTTTCAGTTACCAATCAAGCGTATTAACCATCTACACTACCCACAGACTCCCTACGTGACTAGCAAGTAGAGTTTGCCCTGACATTTGAATGCAGGTTTGCTCCTTGACTTGCTTTGTCTGGCCAAAGGGAAATGAGCAAACAAACTAGAAGCAGAGGCTTAAAAGAGGGTTTTGAACTGGTTCATTCTGGTTCAAATTCCTGCTGAGAATTTGTATTTCCAAGAGGTTCCCAAGACATGCTAATGCTGCTGGTTAGGAACCAATTCGGGGAATCCCTTGGAGAGCAATAGTTCTCAAAGCCTATCATATCTAAGAATCACCTAGGGATCTTGTTTAAAATAGAGATTCTGATTCAGTATATCTAGAAGTGGGAATGCAAATTCTCTGCCAGGGTTAGAATTAGAACGACCAGTTTGAAGCCCTAGTTTAAAAGCCCCTGGACACTGGGGTACTTCTCTTGCTGCTCTTGGGAACTGTCAGGCCACCATACGAACATACTCAGGTTAGCCTGATGGAGGATGTGAGACCATGTGGAATAGAGATAAGCTCTTCTGGCTGAAAGTAACCCCATAACTCAGGCTAACTGGCCTGCCAACAGCACGACATGTGAGCGAGGCCACCCTTGACAATCTAGTCCTAAGCAAGGTGGTCCATGCTACAATTAGCCCAACTAACCCATAGATGACAAGAAATAATACATGTATTGCTTTAAGCTACTAAATGGTGAGCTCACCACCTATCTGTCAGTTTGTTTTACTATAGTGGCTTGTCTGTTACTGACACTGGCAACTATGCTACTGATACTTCAAGTATCAGAAGGATTAATCATGATAGAAAGGTTTCAGCAGTACTTCCAGAAGGAGGCAGACTGAAACGAAAGGCCTGGTGATCTGAAAATTAGCCAGAGAATACACCTTATGGATCACAACAGCACATCTCCAATACAATGCTGGGAGATGGGCCCCCACTGGATGCCACTACAATGGACTTCAACATACCAGTGATTGTAAAGATGGCAGAGAATCAGGCAGCATTTCATCCTGTTATACATAAGGTTGCTATGAACTGGGATGACTCGACCACAATGAAATACAACCATAAATGTAGGGGTGGTCTGTTAGACAGTGCATGCTAACTGATACATCTACTTGGTCTGCTAGACAACACCTACTCCACCCTCAGGTATGAGGATGAAGGCTTCCCAGGCAGCAGAAGATGCAACATTGGTTCACACCCAGAGCATCCCGTGTGTACCCTTAGGAAAGCAGTGACCACAGCATAAAGGAGTTGACTATTCTTATCACTCTCCTCAGTGACTGAAGCTCTTGTTACCTGTTATGGATGCCTAGACTATAGAACACAGTCAACAAATACTTAATGCAAGAAGGTAGAGGAGTACAGACATAGATCTTTGGGCTTTCTTCTATCCTCAGTCTCAAAGAATTAGACTGCATTAGTTTTACTATCAGCACCCAGGCATGGCAACCACATAAAAATGTTGCTGTGGCTGTTGGCCACTGGGATGACGCTGTCTCAAGAGAGTAAACCGTCCGGTAGGGTTTCTGCCATTTGAAATGCCAACCTTTAGGATAATAGCCAAGTGTCTAACCATGGTGTCATTAGGGCTCTTTACATCAAAATACGTTTTAATGTCTTTCTTGTTCAGAGTTCCACTCACATTAACAGCCTTTGGGAATTCCTTACACACTTTTTAAGATGAAACTACCAAACCTGCCAAACTCACCCTGTTTTTCAGTTTGTCTAAGACTAAAAAATTCACCTAAAATTCCAACGTCCCCTGTGTATGCATCTGGGTACAAATACTGTCACCGTCACCACTATAACTACTCTACTACATATGTTAAAGAAGCAGAAGGGCTTACCAATCCATACTGACATCATTGTCAATGCACGAACACTGATAAAACGCCAAAATCAGTTGCCATGGAGTCAACTCTGACTCCAGGTGATCTGTGTGTGTGTCAGAGAAGAGCTGTGCTCCATTACTGTTAGGAGCCACCAAGTCTGTTCTGACACATAGTGTCCCTACAAACAATAGAACGAAAGGCTGCTCAGTCCTGGGCCATGTCCACAATCGTTGTTGTACTTCAAGTCCACTGAGGCACTGACTGTGTCCATCCATCTCATGGAAAGTCTTCTTTTTCACTGGCCCTCCACTCTACCAACCATGATGTCCTTCTCCAGAGACTGATCCTTCCTGACAACACGTCCAAAGTACGTCAGATGCAGTCTCACCATCCTTGTTTCCAAGGAGCACTCTGGTTGCACTTCTTCCAGAATAGATCTGTTTGTTCCTTTGGCAGTCCATGGACATTCAATATTCTCTAATACCACAATTCAAAAGCATCAATTATTCTTCTGTCTTCCTTACTCACTATCTAGCTTTCACATGTATATGATATGATTGAAAATACTAAGGTCAGGTACACTTTAGTCTTCAGCGTGACATCTTGACCTTTCAGCACTTTGAACAGGTCTTTTGCAGCAGATTCGCCCAGTGTGCTGTGTCTTGCCTTTTGATTTCTTGATTGCTGCTTCTATAGGTGTTGACTGTGAAACCGAGTAAAATGAAATCCATGATAATCTCAATCTTTTTTCCACTTATCATGATGTTGCTTACTAGTCCAGTTGCAAGGATTCTGGTCTTCTGGATGTTGAGGTGCAACCTCCACTAAAGATGAGGTCTTTGATCTTTATCAGTATTCCAAATCTCCTTCACTTCCAGTAAGCCGGTTGTGTTATCTGCATAACACAGGTCGTTAACGACTTCTCCTCCAATCCTGATGACTTGTTTTTCTTCATTTAGTCCAGCTTTTTAGATTATTTGCTCGGCATACAGATTGAAGAGGTGTGGTGAAAAGATACAAACCTGACATATGCTTTTCTTTATTTTAAACCATGCAGTGTCCTCTGTTCTGTTAACAGGACTGCTTCCTGATCCATGTACAGACGCCTCATGAGCACAATTAAGTGTTGCAGAATTCCTCTTTTCCGCAAAGTTATCCATAACTGGTTACAATGTACACAGTTCAGCGCCTTTGCACAGTCAATGAAACACAGGCAAACATCTTTCTGGTATCCTCTGCTTTGAATCAAGATCCATGTGACATCATCAGAGACAGCCCTGGTTCCATGTCCTCTCCTCAATTTGGCTTGAATTTCTGTTAGTCTGTGCTCCACAGGGTTTTCAGAAGCTGACTTTTGGGGGAGTATCTTGCCAGGCCTGTTTTCTAAAATGACAGTGACACTTAATCACAATTCCTAGTACAGAGATAATGTCTCTTCAACAAAGAAGAAACTGCATCATGTGTGTGTTCATTGCAGCAACACTCCACAAACAATTCTGTTTCCTGAAGTGTACCATCCTAACAGCATCATAGCTGCCAGAGTTATAGGGACCAATCACTAGGCTAAAAGCTTCACATAGATTATCTCATTTAAGTCTCTCAATCTCCTTTCAAGCGAGGTATGACCAGCTTTTACAATCACATTTTAGAGATGAAAAAAGGCCTAGAGATGGAAGGCAATCTCAATGCACAGACGGCTAGTGAGTGGTGGATCTACGATTTGAACCCAGATACGATTTCAACAATCCCTTCTTTGGACTAATCCCTTTACAATTATGCTGTGAAGTGGTTGAGATAACTATCTTTTTTGGAAGACAAGGCCATAGGGGCACAGACAAGGGAAGTAACTACTATATTTGATTCAAAGGCTGCTGCTGTAACAAACTCTTGCTAGTTTTATGACGACAGAAGTTTATTCTGTAACAGTTCTGGAGACCACAGGTCCAAAATCCACCGGTCAGAGGGCTATGCCCCATCTCAAGTCTCTAGATGAAGATCTCTTCTTTGCTTCTTCCCTAGCTTCTGTTGGTAGCCACCAGTCCTTGGAATTCCTTGGTTTATTGACGTGTCCCTCTAATTTTGGCCTCCCTCTGTGTTAGGTGGTCTGTCTCTGTGTCTTCACATGACTATCTTGGGAGGACACCAGTCACTGGATCTAATATGCACCCTAGGACCTCATCTTAACGATTCACCTCCACAGTGACCCTATTTCCTCACATTCTGAGGTCCAGAGAAAGATATGAATGTTAAGGGGCCAGTGTTTAACCCAGCACACCCCTGGTCTCTGAGTGGCAAGAGTGTCCACTCTTGGCTTGGTGCTCTCCTGCTACACAGCTGAGCCCACAGCATCTCCATCTTTTCCTTAGTGATTAATATTTTGATTCACCCTAGTACTGTGATCAGTAGCAACCAATTTAAAAAACACAACAGTTTCTTTCTATCCCAGGTATGCCTCCAATTACCATATATCTAGGTAGGTCGTGAAAAGAAAAGCATGGAGTATGAAGTTCACAAAACCTAACTGAGTTACTATCCTGCTTCATCAGATTTCTTAAAAAAAAAAAAAAAAAGACAAAACAAAACCCATGAAACCTAGATAAGGACTTGACTCTTCCAACTTCAATGCAGTTCATGTTAGCTGACTTTACTATTCACGTCAATAGAAGACACCTGTCTTCCTTACCCGTGCATCATGAAAGACAAGGATACCTAGTCTTCTATCATTTAGAATAATGACCTACACCTGGGCATACCAGTTATTAAAAAAAGATTTAAGACAGACTCTGAAACACAGGATCTATAAAAATACAAACAATGAGCTTGGAATTGCTCCCCTCCCCCAGGTGGTTTTTTCTTAATTCTAGTCTCAGATCTTCGTCATCTACCCTTATTCCAGGGATGAAACAGAGAACTAGTACCTGCTGAGTATATGAAACAGGCTAGAAATGCTCAGTGACAGTGACAGGCTTCCCCATCCTGAGCATGCAGCTACATGCAGTTAAACACAGATATTTCAGCTGAAGTGTGGTCATTCAGTAGAGCAGGTAATAAGAGATCTCAGAGTACAAACACTCTTGTAGTAATGAAAGGGATGGTAATAACAAACATTTTATGTCATTTGTGCGTTTTGCATGCTCTTAGGACATCTCTTTAATCATGCTTCCTCACACCCCATCACCTGACAAGTTTAGACAGAGCCACCTTTTAGTCTCATTCTTTGAGAAAAATCCCCTGACATTTCCAAGCCAACATAGAATTCCCAGGAGTTTCACGTCAGCTAAATTACTGCCTGGCAGCTTCCACAATAAACTGACCACAGAATAAAATCCCCAAGACATCCAATGTGAAGTGAGACTTAAATCTAGGTAAGGTCAACAAGCCAGGAATGTTAGGATACAATCCTCAGGATTCTACATTCTGTGGACCCAAATCAGAAAAGGGAAAAGCCACCAAGTATCATTCAACTTGATATAAAGGGAGGAGGGGTACAATTATAAGGCAGAGGACATGGTGAATACTGCTCCTCATCAATGCTGGGTTCAAGGCTGCATTCCCAGAGCCCAGCAACTGTAAGCTCTACTTACATTAGACTGTTTTCCAGACAAGAAAAGGAACCGAGATTGACCGTAGTGGGGTTTCCCTTCATCCTCCTTTTTTTTGGCCTCGGATTCCTCTCAAACATGTCCTTGTGTCCCTACTTCTGGCTGCCAGTGATGACAAACCACCCGAACATTAACCCAATTCACAAGAAAAGTCTGTATCATTTAATGTTCTAAGCTCGCCTACCATCCTGCCCCAAGCTCACCTACCAAGATCATCTACCATTATGCCCCAAGCTCGCCTACCATTCTGGTCCAACAGATTCCACCTTCTGCCTGGACTATCTACTAATTAGGTTGTGACTCTCCATGGGAAGCTATCTGTGCCAGCAAGACCATGTGTTCCACAGTGCATAGTAAGTGACACTCCCATGATGCCACATCCTTTTCCTGGAAGCCTGCCCGGATGAAGGAAATGGAAAATCCTCTTTCAGAAAGGTGACTACCCCCACCTCACTGGCCCTTTCGAGGCCACCCTTTCCCACTGCTACTCCCTCACCTCCCTTTACGTAAGTGCCAGCCAGCGGATTGCTAGGGCAACTGGCATCATTGCCAGGGCACAGAAATAGATCATCAGTGGAGCAACCTGGACTACAGACTCCAATGACAGTAGCAGGATCCTGACTCTTAGCCCATCTGCCCCGCAAAACAGAGTGACAGATTAACATCACGTAGGGAAGGGCTTCACCTTGACACACTATCCTTTAATTCACACTTGTGCTTGATGTAGTGGGGACACAGAGGGGACAAGAAACTAGCCTTATGATAAGGGGCTAAATGACTTCAATCCACATGATATGAGCTGGTGGGTAAGCTAAACTGTGTGTCTCCTGAAGTTAGGGAAGGAAGGTGGGTTCTTCAGCAGGAGTATGAGAGCCAGAAACAGGGAGAGCAGTTGGGGGTGCCTAAAAGAAGCGGAAAAACATCTGTTTGTACAAACAGTAGCTGTCCCCTTTCTAAACAACAGCATCCTAATCTTCTACTCCCCTTTTCTCGGCAAACATAGTAAGGGCAAAGGAGAGTGACAAAGCAGGGCCTGCTGTGGTAGAACAGAACCCTCTCTGTGCCCAGTCCTCTTTGTTCCGCAGACTAAGTTTTACGTTAACAGGTAGCAACTTGCAGGAGCCCCAGGTGTTAAGATTGCTTACCAAAATCTTAGATTTTAGCCCTGGAGAAATGACAACTTTTCTCAATTCTGTGCAAGCTACAAAGGTTTGAGGAGAACAAAGAAAAACAAAAAGAAGAGCAACCTAACGGAAACTTGGGAAAACTATTTTAACCTGCAAGTTTTCATTTCTAGAAGCATGAAATAAGGTGTCCTGATGTTCATGAGGGTGACTAATACGTAAAGTGGGGGAAGTAACACACAGGCTGCTACCTGTGCTAATTCTGCCACTTCTGTGGGACAACTGGAAACTCTGTTGGCACACAGTGGCAAAGAGTCTGACTGCTAACCTGAATTCACCAGCCACTCCTTGGGAGCCATATAGGGCTGTTCTAATCCACCCTATAGGGTTGCTGTGAGTCACAACTGAGTCCATGGCATTGAGTCTGTTTTTTTTTTTTTTGGTGGGCATACCTTACCTCAGGACCAGATACTCAAGGCTGGAAGAGAGAAGGTTACAAGATTTTGCATGAAAAAGGTATTGAGAAAGAAGTAGAAACTGTAAGTGGAAGAGCTATCCAATGATAAGAACTTGCCTAAACTTCAGAAATAGAAGATTCTGGAGGACAGTCACTTGTATCTAGTCTGTTTTCATTGGAGGGAACTCTGCTAAAGTAGGTTGTTTCAAGATCATATGCACAAGTGCGGGGTGGGGGACAAGAACCTGAAAGTACCCTGAAAAATGTCTTTCCTCCAACACAGGTTTCAATTGGGTAAAATTAGAGTCTTACCTCAAATGCGTTTTATTGTTGTTGAAAATTACTTTTTCTGAATCACATAACATACTTATTCAGTTGTCTTCAAAAAGTTAACACAGTCCTCAGGAGTGCTGTCAGATGGATTCATTCTTTCAGTCTGAGATCCAATTTGCAATAATTTATCACATGGCTTCTACTGGCCATTTAATATGAATATAAACTGGACTCAGTAATTAAATGATTTTCTGGTACAAAAGAAATGTCTGTCTTATGAAAGTCAAACAGCTGGGAATGAGAAGAGCCAGATTGTCTTTCCATTTGCCTCTAAAGTCAAGAGAAAGCATGTATTTACTGGTGAGAGGGAGAAGATTCCCTCTTGGCTCCATGACTAAACTACGCCTTTCAGTTCCAAAGCATGACTCTCTATCCAGCAGAACTTTCAGTGGCGTGTCCCTTGTACGTCAAGTGAGGCATTCCAGTGTTGCCCTCATGAGTGTAATGCAATTCTGGAACACCAGTCACTTCAAAGACAGACATTTGAGAAATACATTTTAGGTCTGGGTGTATTTCTGGTCCAGCTGGGACCACTACAGAAAGAAGTTAGCTTCCGGCTGTGAGGTCTCCTGTGCCCAGACACCAAAGCCAACCAAACCAGAGTTGACTACAACTCCTGGTGACTCCATGTGTATCAGAAGGAACTGTGCTCCATAGGGTTTCCAATGGCTGATTGGTTCTTAGAAGCAGATCACCAGGCCTTTCTACCGAAGCATGTCAGGGTAGATCTGAATCTCCAAACTTTCAATTAGTAGCTGTATGTGTTCACCATTTGTAGTATCCAGTGATGCACTCCACACCCAGACACGAAAACAACAACAACAAAACAACCAACCAAAACCATCACCATCATGTGTTTCCTGATAACTGCTCCACAGGATTTTTTGGGATATAATCTTTATGGACACAGGCCACTAAGCCTTCCTTCCACAGTGTGGCTGAGTAGGTTCAAAGCATCAACCTTCAAGCTAGAAGCAAACTGCAAGCTCTTTGCACTGCCCAGAAACTCTGTGCCCAGACAACTCAAACCTACTGCCACACTGTCGATATGACTCACACTTGATTCTGACTCACACTGACCCAACAGGGAAGGGTAGACCTGTGCCATAGTTCCCAAGGAGTGTCTGGCAGATTTGAACTGCTGACCCCTGAGTTACCAGCCACAGCACTTCACCACCATACTACCAGGGTTTTCAGAGAAAGCAGCAGTTACGTAACAGACCAGAGACCACTACCATCTCTTCCTTCCTTCTCAAACAACCCACAAACATCTGGGATGAAATCTGACCTCTGCTTCCCAGTCTAATTCAGATGCTGGATACTTCCTGAAGCCTGCCCTGAAGATCCAGCTGGGAAGATTCTTGCCCACATTTGAACCCCCAGGGCACTTTGCTTACACTCTTTGGTGCCACACGGAATGTTCCTGTTCCCTAGAGCAGAACCTGAGAGTGATTAATGTATATGACTCACAGCTACATCTGTAACGGTCTGGTACACCTTGGCACCCAGTCTTTTAATAAGTACTATTTATTCCATAAATTCTAAAGTTAAAAAGGACACACCAACGTTTATCTCGGCACCGTTCATTTAGAAAGTGATCGAACACTTTGCCAGTAAGCTCTGAGATGCTGGTCCCTCTCCACATGTTTTCTGGTTCCCCCCGAACACAGACACTGTAGAAGATCCATGACCACTGTTCTGTCCCTGACTCCTGGGTGTTGCATCTTCCTTCCCCTCTCAGAGACGCCAGAGGAGGATGCTGAGCCCTTGGAGAGGATGATGCCCAGGCAGGAGATGCCCGGGGTGTGGGACACTTTGCCAGTCCTCTCAGGAAGTCATTCTGACATATAAGCTTGGGAGTAGCTCATGCAGAGGCTTTGTCCAAGGCTCCAGCCTCACGTAACAGACGAGGGGGCACAGGGCATGGATCCTTGAGGCTGTCAGTAAGAAGGGACTTGAGAAGTTCTGGGAAAGGGAAGGAATGTGTGCACACCAGAAAACACACGGCTTCAGGGTACACAAGAATACCTAGAATACCTGCATGGAATAAGCCAAACCCAAACCCACCCACTGCGGTCAAGCTACTTCTGACTCATAGCAACCCTACGGGACAGAGAGGAACTGCCCCACCATTTCCAGGGAACACCTGATGACTCAAACCTCCCACCCCTCGTTAGCAGATGCAGCTCTTAACCACTGCACTACCAGGCTGCGTGGAACACATCCAGTCGGTGTCTCCTTTCCGCAGGGCCTTGTTGCTTTCATTACACATCTGTCCATCTGTAGGGTCAAGACAAGCACAGACTTAAAAGAAAGGAGACCATTTCCCCCTCATTTATCTCAGGACAAGGAGGCCCTGGGTGCTCCAGGCAGTTTATAAGCACAGCTGCAAACCCAAAAGTTAGGGTCCACCCAGAAGCCCTGCTGAAGAAAGGCTGGGGAACAACCCCCCAGAGTTAGCAGTGAAAACCCTGTGAGCACAGTTCCCTCTCCTCAGATGCAAACGGAGTCACCATGAGTGGCGACCAACCACACACGAAGACAGTGAGCCTATTTCTGCCCTCTAACAGTAGGGTCTCCCCTCCTCTCCTGGCCCTCTTCTCAGTGAATTAGGTTTTTCGGTGACACAGCTAGAGCTGGGTGTTCCAAATGGAAAACCTCAAAAGCACAAGGTGACAGACAGAGGGAAATTCCCAAATCCCTTTCATCAGAGTGTGTACATGGAGATTTCATTCTCCAGAGACTAGACATTCTGCTTCCATTTGCCAAGGCTAGTAAAGACAGCATAAAAACCAAAACCAAACCCAATGGCACTGAGTGGATTCTGAGTCATGGTGACCACACAGGGTGTCCGAGGCTGTAAGTCTCTAAGGAAGCAGACTGCCACCTCTTTCTGCTGCGGAGCAGCTGGTGGTTTGGAGCCGCAGACCTTCCGGTGAGCTGTCAATTGCTTTCACCACCGAGCCCTGAGTGCTCTTTAAAGACAGCACTGTGCTGTTTAAATGGGCACAAAGGGGCTTCCTTTGCTGGGTCCACTGCTTTCCAGGTAAACGTTAACTGTGCTGCACTAAGAGCAGTTATTCCAAAAAGGGAGTCTGCAAACGAAATCCACAACACCTTTATTCTAGCTATCCTCAAGGCAATGCAGGATGACGACACCTCCCTAAGAAAGGTATGAGGAACCACCCCTTTCACTCCACAGTGACTTAACCGGTTGCCACTGAGCCAACTTTAACTCATGGCAATCCCCTGTGTTTCACGGGTAAACTGTGCCACACACCATTTTCAGTGGCTAAATTTTCAGAATTGCCCAGCCTTCCTCCTGGGTGCCACTGGGAGGATGTGAACTGCTAATCTTCAGGTCAGCAGCCGAGTAATTAACTGTTTGTACCACCTAGGCAACCCTTCAAAGACATTACCCCCCAAAAAACCACAGCTATTGAGTTGCTTGTAACTCACAGCACCCCTGTAGGATACCAGAGAACTGCCCCAGAGGGTTCCTGAGGCTGTAAATCTTTATGGAAGTAGACTGTCACATCTTTCTCCCACAGAGATAGACTTAGTTTGTACCCATATGCTATTTCTTCATTCCAAGGTAGTACACCATCCCAAAGTAATGAATACGAAACTGAGGCTATTCAGCAAGCAGTGTTTCTAGTTTGATACATCACGTTAGGCTTCATTCCCCGTTCGGGAACAGATGTGAACAAAAACGGTGCTGAAGTGAGGTGATCGTTAGAGACAAAACCACTGTCACTTACAAGACGCCAGAGTAAGCCGCTCACAATCAACCGACAGAGCAAACTAGTCAAACAGAAAAGGAGAGGCTACAGATGTGACAGGTGGTTTTTTCTTTAAGGAACAGAAAATCCCCCAAATCTATTGACATGTCTATAAAGCCTGTATTTCCTTTCCCTCATTTACTTACGCACATCACAGAAAGTTACCATCTACCTCTGTGCGAAGAAAAGACCAGTTTCCTCACACCCGTGAGCTGCCCCCAGATCCAAGCACTTCTCACGAGGGCTGGATTGATGTTTCCTTTCCTCAGGGCCTGGGCTCACACACGACGAATCTAGGCACACACTGACGCCGTCCATAGGCAGCCTTCCAACAAACACTCACGGGGCTCCTACTACGTGCCAAGCACTATTTCAGGGGTACAGGATTCATCAAGGAATAAAAACAATGATAATAAAAATAAAACCCCTGCCATTACAGAGCTTGCAGTCTAGCTGAGAAGACAGATGATTAATAAAGAAATATGTAACATGGAAGGTGCTTGAGAAGGCAGTGGTGGCTGAGCGGCAGAACCGTGGCCTTCCAAGTGAGAGACCCAGGTTCTATCCTCAGGCAGAGCACTCCACTCTCAGCCAGGAAAGGTCCATCGTAGAGGCATCTGCGTTGCTATGATGCGGAACCGGTTTCAGCTGAGCTTCCAGACTAAGAGGCACTACCAAGGAAGATCAGGTGATCTCTGAAACTCAGCCAAGGAAAATGCTTTGTGTAGATCACGAGAGAATGGGACTGTGGGGCCGTCACGACCTGGGGGCCAACTCAACTGCAGTCAGCAACCACGGGGTGCTTAGAGAAAAACACAGCAGGCTTGAGGGAGGTAGGGAGAGCGATGGGGAGGGGTACTGTTTTATACAGGCCCAGGAAGGTTTTCTGGATAAGGTAACTCTAGAAGTTCTACGTACAAAATCCGATTTTCTTACAAAATTAGGAAAAATTTTCCCTGTAAAAACAGAAAAAAATACAGATACTATTCCCTTGGCTATATGCTACACAATACTTGATAGTGAAAGTGGATAGCTTTAGAAAAATCAGGTTCAAAAATACAATTTTCAATTGTTGAGCTCATGCTTCCTTTTTAAAAGACTGATGAATGTGGATCCTACATTTAAATAATTAAAACTCTGCTTTTAGACAGCACTTCCAATAGACACTTTGAACTGCCATACTACGCCCTGGAAGGTCATGTGGCAGCGGTGTCCCAGTGGTGACAGACAGCTCAACTGAGGTCTCACCAAAGCAGTGACTTTCAGAAGCCAAGCAGGGTAAATGGAGGATCCAGTCTACCTCATCCAAGAATGCTGATTCCTGCAGAATCAGATGCAAGTCACAGACCTCAGTTTTCTCACATTACACATGCCCCAAGGTTACACTGCAGCACCAAGCCAAAAACCCATCTCCTACCTCTGAGTTCCATTTCCTCTACCACTACTTCCTTGCATAGGACACCACATCTTAAAGCTGGCCCTCGAAGCGTTTAGGAGAAAAACGTTCTGCTAAAAAGATGGCTGTGGGTGTAAAAGGTGGTTAATGAGAACAAGTAGAGGAGAAATGGAAAATCTAGTGGCCCAGTGGTTAGGAGGAATGGCTGAATCCACCAGGTGCTCCGTGGAAACCCAATGGGGCAGTTCTACATTTAGAGGGTTGTTATGAGTCAGAATTGACTCCATGGTCACGGGCCTGGTGCTTTTGGGTAGAGGAATAATGCTGGAGTAGTGAGTCTGGTGTGAAACCTACGAAAGCGCCAAGGACACAAATCACTATTTCCAGTGGATGCCGTAACGGCTACTCAGATGTACACACACCACACCATACCATCACCCAGTCCATGTTCACTGCAAACTGCCCGCCTTCCCTTTTATCGGGGCAGCACCAAACGGCCCTGGTTTATAGCTCTCGTTAATCACACCAAGTAAAGGGAAAATATGAACTCACTGTCATAAAAACATGCCAAGAGAAGGAAAAGCTGCTGACTGCAACATTTATTAACAAAACTAGAAACCCTCCCCTTCCAAGCAAATGCAGTTTGGAAGCAAAAAGTCCTTAGCACTAAAAAAAATTCACTAGAATTTAGTATTTTCTCCTTCCCTCTCAACCCACTCAATTTGCACAAGGATTTAAAAATTATTTTCAGTCTACCATGTGGCATCTTGGAGTCTACATTTCAGAACTTCTTTGAAAACTCCACTTACTGTTTGAGGTTTCACAGGGTGTCACAGGAGCAGTTGTAAAGCAACAGTTCCAAAAACAAAACAAAAAAAAAAACCCCACCAGATTTCAAATAAAAAGCTGTGTTGACTGCGGCAACTGAACTGCTCATTTAAATATAACCTGAAACCTAAAGCACTTTTCCGTAAGACACTTAGTGTTCTAGAAGAAAAAGGTTTGGAAAATATCATCAAAACTGAAACATCTACCTGACTAGAATCTAGCGGTTGACCAAAGTTACTCCTTGATAATGACAGAATCTCTGATTAATAGGAGTGTTTTTTTTTTTTTTTTTAAGTTTTAAAGTGCTGTATACAATTCTCTGAACTTTTGTGGGCCCCTAAACCACAATGCTGACTGACCAATAAACAAGTACTTTGTCATACACGGTGTCGGCATGAATAGGAACTGATTGGGCTGGTTTGGGGAGTCCCGTAGACTTACAAAATAACACTTGAGAGGCTAGCAACTTGTCCAAGGCTGAAAATACGTAATTCAGGAGTGAATGGAATTCAGGTCAAGTGACTTCTGAGGCTGTGGACTTCCCCAGAATCAGTCTGATCAACTATGGCAGCTGGGAACACACTGAAGGGAACCAGGGCAGTCTGCTGCCATCACCCGTTTATGATAATGCACGGAGAAACTTGAAGTCAGTATGCATAATCTCATATTGCTGACTATCCCTGAGGAAACAGATGCATACGCAGATTTTATACACATTTTTAGAGGCCTATGAGAATTCTACCAATGCCAATGCTCTTTCTCCTTGACATATACTCTTGTTGTAGCTATATCTTGTGATTTCAAACTCTTTAAGGCAACTGGAGAAAAAATACTGGTAATTACCACCCGGAAAAGATTCATGACTAAACTACTAAGAAACTGAAAGCTTTAGATAGAGAGGTAGGTAGGTATACAGAACACAGACACACATACAACTGTAGTCTGAGTTGGGTCTTCATTTTCTAAAATTTGAGACTGGTAACATCTTTTTTTTCCCAGTAGCCCCTGTCAGCCATTCTGCGTTTCCTGGGGCTATATTCTTTCCTCGGGTAAAACTCTTCTAAATTCTTTTGGTAACACAGCTTACCGAAGAGGTGAAGTCTCCAGAAAGCCCTGTCGCTGAGCAAAGCCACTTTAAACTTTCACAGTGAATGAGTTTCCTGAAGTCTGTGTTGTGCCATCACTCCAACTGCCTGACATTAAAACGTCTCCTGAAAGGTGACTAGCAGTTGACACACAGAAACTACTTTTTAATCTCAAAATCCCAACTCAGTCAACCTGATAAAAACCATCAGACCAAGCCAGTTTTGAGTAAGACAAACACCAAAAGCCACATAACTATACTTGTATGTCACAGATTCTGAAAGAACTTAATCCCAAAACCAAGGTAGAAAAAGCCTAATTAAAATTTAATCCCAACCACACCAAGGTATTAAAAACATAATTAAAATCATAACATAAGAACAAGTCATCACCATGAGAATCATAAATAAAAGTGACTGCTGGGCAGACATTCTGGTTGGTTGCTGAATCTCAGCCTAGAGAATTTTACGTGCTAACCACTCATCCCAAAAGAACTACAACTGCCCAGTTTTAGAAGTTTGCTCTAAAGTTGATACTATTTAACTATACCAACCTGAATGACAATCCTACAATGGAAGTGTCACTGAATGCCACTCTTTTTTTCCAAAAGTAGATAATGAGCAGCGCCCCGCAGAAGAACAGAACCTCTGCCCTAAACAAAGAAGCTAACTGGCTGATGACCTCGAGCTCACCCTAACACCCCTCCATCAGCCAGGCTCCCTTCCGAAGGGCCAAGGTCCTTTTGAGGTGGGTTACTGTAGACGTCGCTCCCTGGGGGTTGACTTACAGCATTCACTGTGCACTGCTCACAGGGGTCCCCGCCTGCCCTTCACCATGGAGTTGGAGCAGTTCTGAGCTAAGAAGCTGGCCTTTGTCCTTTCACACAGCAATGAGAAACACCTAGGATGGGAAGAGAACAGAAAAAGAAGGAAATGCATGAAATCCAATCACACCTCATCTCAACTGATAAACTCACACAATTAATTAGAATAACTGAGAATTCACTACAGACCATTTTCTAGAACTCTTTCCCTAAAAAGGAAAAAAAAAAGCCAGTCACCTTGCTCTTGCCTCAGGGGACAGAGAGTGGCAAAGTCGGTCTTTTTTGTCCCCATAAAGTTAAAGCTAATTCTAGGAGACTTCACAAACAATTCCAGCTGAAGTGTAAAGATGCCACCCAAAATCAGCCATTGATTTTATTCTCTGTAAACGGGAATGAGGACAATCTCCTTTTCACACTTTCATACCTGGCGGGTTCAGAAGACCAGTCAGATCACTTTTGCAAAGCACTTCCAGTTCCCTGAGAAACAAGGTACTGTGTAAATGCTAAGTCTCATGAATGGTCACAGGCCTGTTACCCGGCTCTGAGCCAGAACACAAAACCCAGGTTTGGCTTGGCACCAGCACCACTGTCTGCAGAGCACCCAAACAACTGCAGGGTCTACTGTGCTGAGACCTCCTCTCCCACCTTCTACTTTGCGATAATAGAGAGAAGAGAGATGGAAAGAGAGAGTCCAGAGCCCCCTGGCAGAAGAAAAGGAAGGCAAGGGGGCAGGGAGCTAAGAGGACAGGAGACGTCGATACAACAGCCGTGGCCCTCAGCACTTCCCCAGGTGAACTGACAACTGAATCTCCAGGCAAAATCCTTAACAGGGATGTTTATAGCAGCTCTATTTATAATTGCATAGAAAAAAACAAAAACCTGGAAGCAACCAAGATGTCCTTCAATAGGTGAATGGATAAACAAACTGTGGTACATCCCTGCAACAGAGTAGTATGGAGGGATAAAAGGACACGAACTATTGAGCTACACAAAGAAGTCGGGGAAACTGTAATGTCTACTGCTAAGTGAAAAGAGCCAGTCTGAAAAGGCTCCATGCAGTACAATTCCAGCTGTACGACATTCCTGAACAGGCAAAACTACAGACACTGTGAAAAGATCAGTGTCTCCAGGGGGCCGGGGGGAGTGAGATGAATAGGCGAAACTCAGGGGGTTTTGAGGGCAGGGAGATTACTCTGTATGATACTGCAACGGAGACACATGACATTACGCACAGCGGGAACCCTGATGTGAACTACAGAGTTTAATTAATGATAAGGCACTGATATTGGTATTGGAATTGTAGCCAACGTACAAGACTAATGCAAAATATTAATAACAGGAGAAACCCTGGACAGGAGGAAGAGGGGTGTATGGAACTCTCTGCACTTTCTGCCTTATTTTTCTGCAAAACTAAAACAGGTCTTATTACAGACAAAGGTGGCCAGGACAGATGTGTGCAGGAGCTTCGCCATTCAGCAGACACCACAGGGTTCCCCCACTGCCGGTTTGCAGGACTGTGAAATTTTCCGTTTGGCTGTCTGCCATTTCCACCCACGGTGGGTAGTATTCACACACAGAAGTGGCACACTGGGAAAGGACTGGGTAGCTCCTGTCTGTTAGCTGCTCTTGAAGAAAAGGACTGTTCATACCTAGTCACAGCATTTTCCACACCTGTATGTCCCCACGCCCCCCTACTCCCGACCCTCTTCATGACAGAGCTCCGAAGGACTTCTCTTGGGCCAGTATCACTGAGTTGTCTTGGAAGCACACTCAAGGTACAGCAGTTTATATCACTGGCTTAGAGACCATGAAAAACATACACTGTAAACTGAAACGCTGTTTACCTCTCTAACACAACTATCACCAGGGCCAATCTTGTTTCTTCTTTCAGAGAATGTCATGAGACTAGCCACTCACTGAACAAAGGGGGGAGCTGCACTATTTCTGTACTGTGTGTTTAATAACATTTCAGGGAGTGGGGAACTTGCTCCCATATCGGAAAAAAGGGCAAGAGTCAAAGATAACAAACCTAAGATTGCCAGCCAAGTGCTGTCGAGTCGGATTAGGGACTACTAAAACACTGACAGGTGAAACTCCAAATCCAAAATGAAAAACTGGAGAGAAAAAATGGGACCGGAAGAAAAGGAGGTGCCTGCCATGACTATAATTAACCATCACTCTTTACAGCGAGTAGAGTGTACCAAGTGCTCACTCATTAATTAACTCGTGCCCTCTGCACATTTCTTTCTTGGTGCTCACCACATCCACTCGCATCATGCTCACCTCTCGCCTGGGGGTATAATGGTGAACAAAAGGGACAAGGACCCCACGCGCACATAGCTCTCTCTCTCAAAAGGGACAGACATCACTGAGTCAGAGCATAGGAGTTCATGGGCAGGGTATGTGTGTCAAGTGCATGTATACATTTATACACACACGCAAATATATACGGAGCTGCAGCAGTTAAGATATGGCTGCTAATCAGAATGTCACTAATTCAAATCCACCAGGAGCTCCTTGGGAACTGTGGGGCAGTTCTACCCTGTACTGTGGGATCACTACAAGTTAGAAGGAACTCAACAGCAACAGGTTTAAAATACATATGTATGTATATATCCGCTTTATATTTATGGCATATGCATAACAGATACATATATACCATTGTTGTGAGGTACCATGAAGTCGGTGCCGATGCAGCAACCCTACAGGACAAAGTGAAAGTGCACCCAAGTTTCCAAGGAACTCCTGGTGGATTTGAACCGCTAACCATTTTGGTTGGCAGTAACAGCTCTTCACCACTATGACAGTGGGGTTCCCCAGTTTATACACACACGTACCTGATAGGTATTAGGAAGAAAAATAAACTTTGTGAATTATAATTGTTGTTGCTATTGTTAGTTGGCATCCAGTCGGTCCCTACTCACAATGACCCTACGCAAACAGAACAAAATGCTGCCTGCTCCCTCACCATCCTGTGACTGCTGCTTGAGCCCCTTTTTACAACCGCATGCCAGTCCATCTCACTGAGGGTTATTCAGAAAAGCTCAGAAAGGCTTTCCTTTAAAAAATAACATTTAAGCAGAAAAGTGAAAGATGAGAAGTTAGCCAAGCGTAGTACCCAGGTTACAAGGAACAGTATGTGCATTTTTTGGTTTAATCTAGAGATTTATAACCAGCTTCTAACATTTATCTTTTCTTGTGACGGGAGAGAGATTTTTAACCAAGTCTCCTTGCTAAAGAAATGAGTAACATAACTGCCAAAAAACCCTGAAAGAAGAGATGACTCTACCTCTCATTGCTGGGCCATGAGAAGAGCAAACACTAGTCAACTCTCTTTGATGCAGGTACTATACTTGATGTGACAGACAAGAATGCCTCTGGTTCCACAATGTATAACAAAGCAGCCTCATCATCACAGTGAAGTAAGAAAAAGTTTCTGTTGATACTTGCCTGCCACTGCTAGAGTCAATAAACCCCTCCAAAATAAAGGCTAACAGAAAATCCAATCACAGGTTTACATTTCTGGGGGCAAAAATCTGTTTGGTACCTTGAAATGGGCTTCAAATTTGTTGGCTTGCTTTTGATGATCAGTGTATTTTTTTCGTGTATGTGTGCCTTAAGTGACAGTTTACAGTCCAAATACATCTGCCCTATAAAAACCCATGCCCACTCCACTACGCAATTCTAGCTGCTCTCCCCACCCTGTGATAGCACACTCCTACTTTCCACCCTGTACTTCCTATAACCATTCAACCAACTCCTGTCCCCCTCCATCCTAGAAGTTTTTTTGTTTTTTTCCAAATCTTCCAGGCTGCTGTATGTATTTATGTCTGTTTTGAAGAGTGACCTGCTTCTTGTAGTAGATGCCAGGCCAGCATAACTGGACTACACCATACGCTAAAAGTTTTCTAAATTCAATCCAGCATTTCAAAGGACAGGGGCCTGGGGACCATGTTTTCAGGGGACATCAAAGTCCAGTGGCATAACTAGTCTTTTTCTAAGAGAGTCTTCTGCACCCCACATTGGTGAATGGCATCTGGGGTCTTCAAAGCCATCTGAGGAACATCAACTTGTCCCAACTCACCTGGAACAGATGACAACTGAGAATACCAAAGGCACAAGGGAAAATGAGCCCAGGAGACAGAAGGAGCCATATGATTAGGACACTATATCAGCATGAGACCAAAAGAACTAGACAGTGTCAGGCCACCACCAAAGGCAGCCCTGATAGGTAACACAACGTAGAGTCCCTGATGCAGCACAAGAAAAAGAGGTGTGCAGGTCAAGAACTCTACTAAAAGACCATGTCTGCTGACAACCTGGAGGTTTGCCTGAGAATAGGCCTCTTGACTTGGTGCTAGCCCAGAACTGAAGCCAGTATCAAAGCCAACACTTCAGACAACGAATGGACTAGACTATGGGACACACAGAGTGATGCAGGTGGGGTGTGTACTTCAGGTTTTAGGACAAATATGAGGCTGCCTTATTTGTTTCTTCTTAGAGGGGTGAGGAGAAGGTGGAGAAGAGGGGACAAGTATTGACTGACTGGATACTGGAAAAGTGAAAAAGAAGACAGTGCTGTCCCAGGGTGAGGAGAGCAGACAGAGTTGCAGAGAGATGGATACTCAAGGTTTTATATGGAAAACTGACTTGGATTGTAAGTTTTCACTTAATCACAACTTAAAACCAAAAAAAGTGACCTGTTACAACCTGGATGAACCTTATAACCGCTACACTGAGTGAACTAAGTTAGACATCAAAGGACAAATACTGTATGATTCCACTCATATGACATACCCAGGAAAGGTACGTATACAGAGACTAAAGTTTATTCATGGCTACAAAGAGTGAGAGCGAGGAAGGTGAATGGAAAACTCAAAGTGTGGGGACACTGAGTTTCTTTCTGTTTAGGGTAATGGAAAAACTGGACAACAGACAATGACAACTGTTGAACAACATGATAAACATAAGTAATGCCACTGGAATTGATATGTAAAGGATGCTGAAATGGTAAATGATTTTACACACACATTTACAGCAATTAAAAGAAAAAGTGCCTTGCAGCCAAAAGACACATGTGGAAATGCTCATGATCATTAGGTATTAAAGAAATTCAAATCAAAATGACAATGAGATACCATCTCACCACAACAAGGTTGGCCATGATCCAAAACACAGAAAACAACAAATGCTGGAGAGGCTGTGGAGAAACTGGAACTCTCCTACACTGCTGGTGCAATTGCAAAATGGTACAACCTCTTTGGAAGGTAATCTGGTGCTTCCTTAAAATGCTGGAAATAGATATACCATTTGACCCAGTAATTCCAATACTTGGAATATATCTTACAGAAGCAAGGGCAGTCACACAAACAGGCACATGCAGATGAATGTTCATTGCAGCACAGTCCACAATAGCAAAAAGGTGCAATTAACCCAGATGCCCAACAACAGAGGAATGGATAAACTACAGTATATATACTTAATGAAATACTATGCAATGATAAAGAACAATGATGATTTTAGGAAGCATCTCATAATCTGGTTTCAACTGGAAGATGTTACGTTAAGTGAAATCAGTCAGCGGCACAAGGACAAATACTGTATGAGACCCCTACTACAACAATTTAAAAACAGACTAATGCACAGACGACAAGACTCTTTGACGGCTGCAAGCCAGGGGAAGGAGGGAGGGAAAGAGTTGGTTATAGATTAGATAGCTGATAGAAATTTGGGTGGGTGAAATCAGTGACAGCACACATTAGAAAGAAGATCAGTTAATCTGTACTTCAACACAATCAGAACACTCTTCCAATCTTAACATAGCAAGGACAGAGCAGCAGGGGCAGGGGTCCGGGGACACCGAGGTCAACTGGCACAACTGCGTGCTGCTAAGACTCTTCTGCACTCCATATTTGTGAGTGGCATCTGGGGTCTTAAAAGATGATAAGCTGCCATCTGAGGTACAACAAACGGACCCAACTCAGCTGGAACAGATGATTATCAAGGACAACAACGACACGGGGGAAGGAGAACCCAGAAGACAGAAAGACCCACATGAATGGGTGACTGCATAAACATGTGACCAGAAGAACCAGATGGTGTCCAGACACCACCAGTGACAGCTGTGATGGGGCTTACAATGTTGAGTCCCACTGGCTACATGAGAAACTCCTGAGAACTCCACTAAAAGACCACAACTGATGGTCCACAGGCCTGAGAGTTCCCCTGGGAGCATGGCCCCTAGATCGGGTGCCGCCCCGATCAAAAATCATTACTGAGATCAACTCTTCGGACAGGAATGGACTGGACTCAGGGACACAAAGTGACCATATTGTGTGTGCACTTTACAGTTCTATCCATTTACAGGATGTCATCCTACTGGCCTCTTACTAGAGGGGAGTGGAGAGTGTGGCAAGGAGAGTATACAAGATTGCTAACAGGATAAGACACGTATAGAACAGAAAGGTGGAGTGTGCTGTCTCCGGGCAAGGAGAGGAGTAGGAGCTGCAGATAGGCAGGCATGCAAATTTACACTGGACTGTACACTTTGACGCAAACACAATTAAAAAAAAGATTTTTATTTTTTTTTAAAGTGCCTTGGAAGTCTTCTCTTTTGGTTCTTGTCTTAGTGGCCTCTTAGTCACTAAGTTTTTAGTCTGGTAGCCCGTTGACTAGCCCAGGTGAACAGCATGAAAAGCAATGGTAATTGTGTTCACCTCAAATGTTTCTCGTTCTCTATCATCACAGATCTGATCCAGCTTATTTCTGCCACTCAGGAAAACTTGTCTGTGCCTTCTTTGTGCTACAAAACGAAGGAATCCTCAGACAGGCTCATTCACGTTTCCCCATGAATGGAGTCAGTCTGCAAGTCTGGCTGAAACCAATCAACAAAATTGCTATTTGAGCCTCTTTCTACCTAAGACTCTCAGGATAACATGTAATTTCTTACACAAGCAAAACTATTAATAAAGCTCCATGTTCAAAGTCACAGAATACACATCTTCACTTAGCTCTAGCAGTGCTGACAAACCTTAGCAAACTCATGAGTCCCTTGGGTCATGCAAGCAGTTCATGTGCTCAGCTGCAAACCCAAGGCTGGCAGTTCGAGTCTGCCCAAAGGCACCTTGGAGGAAAGCCCTGGCAATCTACAGAGTAATCTACCGGAAACCCGCACGGAGTACAGCTCTGATCTGACACTCGTGAGGTCACCGTGAGTCAGAACCACCTTGAGAGTAACTGCTTTTCTGTCAAGGTTGTGTGGGTGTGTGCTTTCACACAAAGTCAGAAAGAAAGGAGAGAAAAAAGGGCCCTTGTGAAATCAGCCTGCCCAGCACTCTGCCACCAGAGCTGCGGAATCAGGCTGAATTGCCAGCTCCTGCAATCCAGCAACGAAAGCGACAACACGTCAATCTCTCCTTCCCCGCTCTGTCCACAGCACTGGCAGTCTTCACCACATATTTTGACCCAAGGTCCTTTTCAATTGAGCACTCTGTTATACTACCATCCTTTTATTCTCCAATGGATTTATTTAAGTCTTGAAGGCTCAGGAAGCTTATAACCTCTTGATGGAACAGACCCTGCTATGCACTGCTTTTGAAAGCCCCAGTGTCTAACAGAAGAGCCTGAATTTAGAGTAAGTGATCCAGATCGAGAATTTGTTTCAAGCCTCAATCTGGATGCTCCAGAATGTCTAGTTTACAGCTATAATGTAAGCGCTTCTCACCCTTCTCTGTCCTCCAAGAACTTGGAGCCTGTCTGATGCCTATCACCCAAATGAAAGCCCTCCACAAACCAGAAAGCAATTAGGTTACCATTTTAAATCTTCTCTACTAAATGGTCAAATAATCTTGGTTAAATAATGTAAATATCTTTAAGCCTCCTCACTGGTGTCTGTTCTTCCAGCCCATCAGGTTTTTAGTTGTGAGTGCTCAGTTTCTGAAGAGTTGCTGTCTGCTTCCAAGATTTACAAACACCTTCTCTCCTCCATCTCCCCGAGGGGCCAACTCCTTGATTCCCCCAGCTTTTCCAAACCCACTGCTACAGAAACCCTCCTGCTACAGGGAGTGGAGAAGCAGACACTCAGAGGCAGAATTTCTCAAACTTCAGAACTTGCATCAGAAACACCTGGAGGCCTAGTTAGAACACAAGCAACTGAGGCTCCCCCTGCATTTCTGATCCACAGGTTTGGGGTATGATCCACAGGTTTGGGATGTGGTCAGTACACTGCCATGTCTAACCAGCTGCCAGGCGAGGCGCACGCTGCTGGCCCAGGACATGACCTAGAGGACCACTGCTCCGCCGGTGCGTCTCTGTGCATCACGCAGGCAGAGGCTGGGGAGCTCTGGAGCACACCTCATCACTACATGAGGGTGAGTGAGTGAGTGGTATCTCTTTGTTCCAAAGAGGTGGCAAGTGACTTAATATACATACAGAGAGAGAGAGAGAAAGAAGGAAACAAGAACAAAATAACAACAATCTGCACACTTCATAATCTGGGTGCCTTTTCTGTGGCCCTGCCACCTGTGCTCTGAACCCTTTTTCTCCTCCATCCAGCTCCACATCCACAATCTGCGCGACTTTTCTCAGGTCCTGCCACGGCACTCTGAACCCTTTTTCTTCTCCAATCAGCTCTATGTCTTGTTATAATCAATTCTGCCTTTTTCTCTCCTTCAGTCTATTTCCTCTCTACCAGAAACCATGCCCCCGCCTGTAGTCACTTATGTCCTCAGAGACCTTCCCCATACCCAGATACTGTCCCACATGGTGGCCAATTCTCTCTCATTCACCAACACACACATTAAAATGTACAATAAATGTGATGCCGGTATTTCACTGAGCATCCCTGGGTGGCACAAACAGTTAGCACTCAGCTGGTAACCAAAAGCATGGTGGTTTAAACCCACCCAGCAGCATTGAAAACAAACATCTCGCCATCTTCTTCTGTAAAAATCCCATCCAGGAAAACTCTGTGGAGCAGGGTTCTACTCTGTAACACATGAGTTATAACCAGCTAGATGGCACAAGAAGACAGTGTTACCACCTATATCTTGAACCTTTGGAGTCGGACTTCTATCACCTTTTAAGGACACTTTGTCTTCTTTCAAAGGTTACAGGTGGCTTTCTGCCTCCTAAACACAGCAGCTTTTTTTCTGAGTCTCCACCCTAAACAGCTGCTCTTATTTGATACAGTTCACCAATAGTTCCTTCAACTTTCTTTTTGTCTACTAGACTAGCCCTTTTGACTGAACAGCATCTTTCTAGAACTTCCCCCAAACTCTGCCCCCATTCTCATTTCTTATTTGGGCCTGGGTGACATCATGCCTTGGCTCCAAGGATGGACATGTGATCCAGTACAGCCAGTTGGAATGTAGAATTCCTCTAGCCATCCTAACTGGTTTTGGGGAAAGACAAGCAACCAAAGGCCAGCCAATCAAAAGTCTGTCTCAGAATTTTTTCTCACATTTTTTCCATTCTTACATGTTCACTCTGACCCCTGGAGACAAACAAAGATCAGATTTCTAAAAATACTGATAATAAAGAAAACTGATAAATACATAATAAAGTATTCAACTTACATCAGAATTAACAAAGGGAGTCAATGGACAGAACCCTGTCATAAGCTGGGGACTGCCTATATACAGTATAAGTTACGTCTGTTTGACAGCTTCTCATCTTATTTTCCCAAGCTAAGTTCTCCTCTTCCATTACCTACTCATGCTAATGGCAGCAGTGTCTTTTTTTTCTCCCATAGTCAGTTGTCACATCCTATCAGCACGGATGCCATACTTGTTCAAAACTCTATTCCACTCACAGCAATCTCCTGATTAGTCTTCTTGGCTTCAATATTCTCTCTGGCCTTCAACTGTTGGATCCAACTTCCTAAAGTAGAGATTATACAATACAACATCTCTAAGCCACATCAGGAATGCCTGCTGGTGCAGTGGTTAAGTGTTATGCCTACTAACCAAAAAGTCAGCAGTTCAAATCCTCCAAGTGCTCCTTAGAAACTCTATGGAGCAGTTCTACTCTGTCTACACAGTCACTATAAGTTGGCACTGACTCGATGGCAGTGGATTTGGTTTGGTTTTGGTACGCCACCACCCCTTCAGCTTCCTACAACTTACTGAAAAAGTTCCCTTGTCTTCATCTGATGTTTAACACCTTCAATCTGGTCCCAGCATAATTTCCAACTTCATTTCCTACTTCTCCCCTCATGGACCAGTCAAACTGAGCTTCTCTCTTCATCTCTGAGACCTCACATTTCCAGTTCACATGAAAGAACTCAGGCAATCCTTTCATGGACCAGCTCAAGCTCTCCTCTGTCCACAACTTTCCTTCCTCTCTCAGTGAAAAGGACTTATTTTGCATGTGAACTCCCCATTTTTCCCCCTTTTCCTTAGGGCACTAGTCATTTTACTCCTTATCCTAAAACAGGCCCCACGTCCCCAGGCTGACTGTAGTAAAAGATTAGTGTTTGCCTTCCTCTTTTTTTAAGCCCCACTGTGCTGCTGCAGACAGGAATGCCTAGATGAGTACGTGCTGGCTAACTGATTGAGAACATGGAGTTTTCCTTCTCAATCTCCTCTCTCCACGGAGAGAAATCATTACATAAGCCAATAAGGAAACTGCTCAGCCAATCAATGAAATGTTCTACAACAACCTCTTTTTCCAGCTCAGGAGTAAAGCTGACTTTTTGTATTTTCCTTCCAAGAAACAAAGAGCAGCATCCAGGGCCATGGTAATTGTTGAGTTCAGAAATCCTGCCTCTGGGTGAGGCCATTCACCTGACACCATCCAAAGCCTCTGTCTCCAGCATCCTCCCAAAGGGGGTGGAATGTCAGTTCCACTAGGCCAAAAGCTCACCTTTCCCCAGGGGAGGCTTTCTCAGTGCAGAACTTTCCTGGGAGTCCAAGGGCCCGGGCAGATGTCACTAAGAGCCCAGTGTCCATGACACAGGTCTGTGGGTGGGGTAGGAACAGAAGGACTCTGAAAGGGAGGGATGATGCCAAACCAAAGGTGCTCTGGACAGAAATGTTTATTCGCCATACTGCGCAGCCCCCACTCAATCAGCAGTTGATGATTCGTGTGGATTGTCCTCTACCAAATGCATTCCAAACAAGGACTCCCTGGACATCCAGCACACACTTGGGTCATTTTCTACTGATACTACTTAGTTTGTGTTCAGGGAATAAAAGCTAAAACTGGCATCTGCCTAAAAGAAAACATAATCGAAGAGATACATATGCTGAAAAAAACGCTGTGAACAAATTTTTAAAACTGTAATTCATGTTGATCCATGCCAGTGTTTCCTATTATTAGCACTGATTATCTCACAGAGTTGAAGTTTTCTACACACAAATACGTACTCTGCAGTTTTGTATGCACGGTACACAATTGTATGCATGGTACATAGTACATCAACTTACTGGTACAAAGAAAGCTTGCTATGGAATAAAACATAACTATGCTTTAAGAGAAAAGTATGCCTAAGAATCAATAATAAAATAAAAAATAAAATCAACACTGAATATATATATGTGTAGACGTGTGTATGTGGTTAGCTGCCATCAAGTCAGCCCTCAATTCATGGAGATTCCATGCCCAACAGAGAAAACGCTGCCTGGCTCTGTGCCGTCCTCATGACCGCCTGGGGACTGGACCACTGTGGTGCACAGGGTTTCCCGGCTGATTTGGGGAAATAGACAGCCTGGTCTTTCTTCTTAGTCTATCTTAATCTGGAAGTTCCCCTGAAACTTGCTCCACATCATAGCAACACACAAGCCTCCACTGACACGTGCTGGCTGCACTTGGGTGCAGTGGCCAGGAATCAGGTCCAGGTCTCACCGTCATGGAAGATGAGAATTCTACCACTGAACCCTAACACATGTACATTAAAAACAAAACCCACTGCCACTGAGTTGATTCCAACTCACAGAAACCTTACAGGACAGAGTTTCCACGGAGTGCCTGGAGGAGTCAAGCTGCCACTCTTTGGTGAGCAGATGTAGCACTAACCACTTTGCAACCAAGATTTCTAAACACATAGATACACACACATACACCCATACACATACACACACACACACACACACACACACACAGAGCCCTGGTGGTGCGGTGGTTATACATATGTATGAAGACCAAAACCAAACCAACTCTGCTGCTGTTGAGCCGATCCCTATGTAGAGCCCTCCCCAGGACAGAGCAGAACTGTCCCACAGCGTTTCCAAGCAGCAGTTGGTGGAGTCAAACTGATCAACTTTCAGTGAGGAGCCAAGCTCTTAAGCATACAGTACATAAGTATAATACCTCATCTGTAGTGAATGATCAGAGAGCAGCTTCTTTAGCAAACGACCATTCATAGACCTAGATGGTATTTGTTCCTCACTGAGAGTGCTTCCCTTTCTAGCCTCATCTGCTAAACACAGTCTGGCTCCAAGAGGACAGCTGAAGCCTCACAGAAGGTCCCAAGGCCCCGAGACACAGCTATGTTGATCGAGAAGCCCAGAGCCCACAGGTACCTCAGGTTACACATCCTCTTTCCGGCTGCAGTGAGTCATCCACACGCAGTCCCTCGGGGGGAGTTTGATTCCTGGCTGCTGGAAAGGCCAGTGTTTCATCCGGGAGGGCTTGGTAAAACTCAGGAAGGCAGAGATACTCCATGATTCCTGCTCTGACAACTAACAATGCATTTATAAATCACAGGCCTATGGGATCCACGAAGAGCCAGTATGAGTAGCCCTTTGACATTAAGTCTCTTTCTGGTTCTATTCTGTTTGCTCTTTTGTTATAAAAATAACAGAATTAGTAAAAACTTAAGAAAAGTAACAGCTAAGCATTTTCCTCTCAGTCTCACTCTCCTCTCTCTCTCTCTCTCTCTCTCTCTCTCTGTCCTAGTATTAGCAGTTGTATGATGGGATCCTCAATTCTTTGATTTGGTCTGATGTCACAAAGTACCAAACAGTGAGTTAAATAACCTGAGATGACAGAATCTGTACCCTCAGGTCTTTTTGAACAGATACAAATAAAAAAATAAAAATAAAAACGGAACCTTGAAAGCCTATCAAAGCCACAACTTCCTTTTCCTTTTGCAAACTATGACTATGTAAAGGCACAGCCACAGCCAAGACCTTCCAGTCATGCTTCAAAAGCTGAAGTATCACCCATCAGCAGATGAATGGATGAACAGACTATGGTGCATGTACACAGTGGAGTAGTATGCAATAGTAAACAACATTGATGAATCCGGGAATCATCTCACCACATGGATGAATCCAGAGAGCACTAAGCTGAGCAAAATAAGTCAATTGTGAAAGGGCAAATACCAAATGAAACTTCTATTATAAAAACTCATCAAAAGGTAGACACACACAAACAAAACTCACAATCTTTGATGGTTACAAAAGAGTGGAGGGATGAAGAGAGGAAATCACTAGATAGTAGACAAGTATGAACTTCAGTGAAAAGAAAAACAACACACTGTAGGCAAAGTCAGCACAACTTGACCAAGGCAAAGTCATAGAAGCTTCCTAGGCACATCCCAGCACCCTGAGGGACAGAGTTGTAGGGACTGAGCTGGGCACGATGGTCTCAGGGGACATCTAAGTTAATTGGCATAACACAGTGCAAAAGAAAATGCTTTACATTCTACTTTGGTGAGTAGCAATGGCAGCCCCTGGTGGGTGAGGGGTTAGGTGCCTCGTCTGCTAGCCAAACAGCTAGCAGATTCTCTCCTTGGAATCTGCCAGGCTCTCCTTGGAAATGCTATGGGAAAGTTCTACTCTTGTCTTATAGGGTTGCTATGAGTGAGAATTGACTTGGCAGCAGTGGCTAGCAGTGGCTAGGTAAGTACCATCTGCAAGATTTAAGAGCCTGCGAGATGCCATGTAAGTTACATCTACTGGTCCCAGACCATTTGGTCCAAAGGATGATGAAGAAAACCAAAGACACAAGTGAAATATTAGCCTAAAGTACTAAAGAAGCACATGAACCACAACCGTTACCAAACTGACCCTAGAAGAACTAGATGGCACCCAGCTACGGCCACCTACCACTCTGAGAGGGATCACAACCAATGGTCCCAGACAGACCTAAAGAGAAAATTGGAACGAAATTCCAATTCACAAAAACAATCAGACTTACTAGATTGGTAGAGAGTGGACGAACCCCCGAGCCTATGGGCCCCTGGACACCATGCTAAATCGGAATTAAAGTCACTCCTGAAGTCTACTTTTCAGCCAAAGATTATACTGAAGCCTGTTGCCATGGAGTCAATAACGACTTACAGTGACCCTATGGCTGGGCATAGCCAAAGATTAGACAGACCTATAAAACAAAGGGTAACAGACATGAAGAAGCTGCTTCTTAGTTCAATTAAGTATACAAGACCAAATGGGCAACTCCTGCCCCAGGGCAAAGATGAGAAGGCAGGAAGGGACAGGGAGACTGCAGGCAGGAACACCAGGGAACCAGGTGCGAAGGGAGAGTGCTGACACCCTGTAAGGATTGCTACCAAGGTCGCAAAACAATGGGAGTACAAGGTGTTGAACAGGAAACTAATCTGCACTGTAAACTTCCACCTAAAGGGCAGTTAAAAAAAATTATATAACTAAAGGTCAGTCAGCCAAGTAAATTCTCCCTAAAACTTCAAATCAGCAATAGTTAAGTTTCAGCTCACCAACTTTTCGATAATATTTATACCAAGAAGGTTTTCTATTACTGTAATATCCACTTGTCTTATTTTTGCATGCTTTATTAATTTAAAAGTCAAGATATAAAAGCTCTATAATCTCTTTTTCTAAACTATTCCAGGTAGCTGCCTTCTTTTTTTTTTTTTAATAGTACCACTTTCTGACACAATCAGAAGTGTTACAAGACAAAGGGACTTTGAAAACTGCTCTCCTAGAGGAAAACAAAGAACAACAGAGACATAAGAAAACTATGCGGCCCACAGACAGAAAGGGCCACAGAATCCAGAGATAACCTTGGTCTCAGCATGAGACCAGAACTGGATGGTGCCTGGCCACCAGCAATGACTGCCCTGACAGGGAACAACACAGCAAAGAGCCGCTGATAAAGCAGAAGTAAAATACGGTACAGAACTCGAATCCTACTAAAAAGACCAGACTTGAGAGCTCAGCAGACTGGAGGGCCCCAGGACTTTCCGTCAGTCCGGAACTGACACCACTCCCACAGCCAACTCTCTAGACTGGACTACTAGACATAAGGGATACTGGTGCGGAGCATGTTTCTCGGCTTAAGGAGATACGGGAGACTAACTGGGCAGCTCCTGTCCAGAGGTGAGATGAGAGGGCAGAGGGGGCAGAAGCCAGCCGAATGGACATGAGAAACACAGGGTACAAAGGAGGAGTGTGTTGTTACAGGGTGGGAGAGCAGCTAGCAGTGCGTGCATAAGTGTGTGACACGGATTGTGAAGTTTTGCTTAAAGTACAATTAAAAAAAGAGAAAGAAAACTGCTCTTCTTTTAGCAGAGGCTTAATAAACTATTCTAACTGTAAACTAAGACTGCAATGGTCTCAGCTGTAAACACAGAGTACCAGAAATGCTACCTGGCATTAAGTGCAGGGATTATCTGATGAAACAAACAGCAACGGCAGGTGTCCTTTGATGTGGGCTACTTGGTGCTGGCAAAGGTCCAAGAAACACAACAATTCTTTCTTTCTAAGAATGCGAGCTTGAAGATTTGATCCCATATTTGGAGCAAAGACCTTTTGGGTGCACGGGGGGAGGGAGCAAGGGGAAAGGTGTGGACTGAGAGCACAGGCACCCCGCTCTGTTTGCGACACTTGCCAGTGATACTGTATAAAAACAACAACAAAGATGAAAAAACCCCAGTTTCCACCAAGTTGACTCCGACCCAGGCGACACAGACTCGTGAGGATCCTGCATACGTTGGAGCAGGCAACTGTGTTCCACAGGACTTTCCACAGCTGCTGTTTCAGAAGCAGGCAGGCAGGCCTTTGCCCCACAGCACCTCTCGGTGGGCCTCCACCTTCAGACCCTGCGGTCAGCAGCCGAGTGCACTGACTGTTTGCATACCCAGGAACCCTAACTGTCCAGTGAACCACGTGGCAATCCACCTGTCCCAACATTTCAAGCTCAAAGAAGGCAAAGCACCAACTTCTGTTTTCAGAGTAGAGCACCCTCTGCAAGATGCAGCCCAGTTTTCTTTCAGAATCCTGACTCCAATTAAAATACCTGATTAATAATGTTGCATTAAAAATTCCAAGAAACATCTTTATATAACAAGCATGTGAAAAGTTTCCTACATATCTTTAAAAATAAATTACTTAAACCTGTCTTACAAACAAGCAACATCTGTTGGTCCCAGGGCTCTAGAACACAGAACATAGGGCCGTGCTCACCCCCATTTCGAGGACAGGAGGGAGCTGTCTCCATTCCTGCTCCATCTGCCAGGCCTAGGGGGTTGACCCTAAAACCAGGGCTCAAGGGATTCTCACACTTACACTCCTAACATATCAAAAAAGAAGACAATCTCTCATTCCTTAATTGTTTTGCCGAACATGCTCTCAAAAGTTCATTTCTGTTACCTTTTTCAGGCAAAATAAGAGGCCTTTTACAAAAATTCTATTGCTAAAACAATGGAATTCACCAGGGAATGACTTCGTTATGGAAATGAAATGACAGCTTCTTTTATCTAGCCAGGCAGAAAGTCTGCATTTATAAACGACGACATTCAGAGCACTCAAGTACAGTGTGTGGGAGGGCAGAACATGCTATTTTTAATTCCCATTTCAGCATGCCTCCCATACAGGTCTTTTGGTATAATCATAATAATACTGATCCAAAAAGGAAAGAAGGGAGAAAAAAAAGAAATCTCTTGCTTCTGCTGACCCCAGTAGAACATGTGAGGGGGAAACAGAAAACTTAAAAGAGTGATTAATACTACTTCCTTCTGTTTCTGGACCTTTCTGTAGGCTTAGAGACGGACCTTCAGGTCTGTCAGAGCTGACTATCCACTATTCATTGCCGTCAAGTCAATTCTGACTTCGAGTGATCCTACAGAACAGAGCAGGACCCTGTAGGTCAGAGGTGAACCACCCCAAAGAGCTTCCTAGGAGTGCTTGGCGGATCTGAACCGCTAACAAATGTAGCTCCTAACCATCACGTCACGGGGCATCCTGACTGTCTGTTAACCAGAATAAGAAGCCCTTAAACCTGCTAGCAAAACAGCAACACATCTTCTCAAACGCTCATTTTTTAAGTGTGACTTTCACTCTCCTGAGTGTGCAGGAATCACCTGTGTCTGAAATGCTTGGAGTTCCTCCATCCATTCCCAAGACTAAACAGTCCTTGTAGAAGTGTAATGGCAGATGAGTATGACTCCAGCTGGGTAGGGTAGCAGGCTCACAGAGGAACCAGGTTCCCAGTTTCAGTAAGTGGAAGGGCCCTCAGATAAGCAAGAGGCACCTGATCGGCTCCAAGCAGATCTTCCCAGGTCAGCGGTGGAGGTCTTTCTTGCCTATCTGCATCATATCTTTCCCATTGACTTTGCTGGGGAGAGGTGTCTGAGGAGCTGTGAGTGATAAATGGGACTGACAATACCAGTGCAGGTGGCTCTTTAAAGAAGGCTGGCTTTGGAGGGAAAAATAACGATACGATGAGCGTGAGATTACCAAGGGTAACTGACAAGAGTACCCCTCTAGTAAGAGTCCCCGGACGCTGCCAACAGTTGCCATGCTCAGGTGCTAACTGAAGGCCAGTTCAAGTCTACCCAGAGGCACCTTGGAAGAAAGGTCCCGCAATCTACTTCCCAAAAGTAGCCATTAAAAATCCCATGGCCACAGTTCTACCCTGACACTTAGCACACATTGCAAAGTGTTACCATGGTTAGAATTTTCTCATAGCAACTGGTTTAACCTCTAGTTATGGCTAAGTGACTGTAAGAAGTCCCTGGCAGAGTTACAGAAGAGCTAGGGTGGGCAGGGGATGAGGGTCAGCGTGTCATGGATTGAATTGCAACCCCCAAAATGTGTGTAGCAACTGGCCAGGCCAGGATTCCCAGTATTGTGCGTTTTATCCTCTATTTTGTGATTGTAGTTTTCATATATGCTGTAATCCCTAGTCTCTGCCTGTAGTTAATACGGCAAGATTCAATTAAGGTACAGAAGATTAGGGTGGGACTGCAACACCCTTAGGGAAATCACATCCCTGATCTAATGTAAAGGAAGTTTCCCAAGGGTGTGGTCCGCACACTCCTTATCTATTCAGAGAGGAAAGGGAAGGGAAGCGAGCCAAGAGCCTCACACCACCAAGAAAGCAGTGCTAGCAGCAGAGCAGGCCCTTCGGACCTGAGGTGCTCCCAGACCACGGGGAGACTGACGCATCGCAAGGACCTTCCTCCAGAGCTGACAGAGTGAGGGTTCCCCTGGAGTCAATGCCCTGAAGTCAGACTTCTGGCCTCCTGGACTGTGAGAGAATCAACTTTTCTTCGTTAATGCCATCCACTTATTGTACTTCTGCCATAGCAACACTAGATGACTACGGCACATAGACATTTATTATTTTTTAATTGAGGTAAAATTCACATAACACAAAATTCACCACTTCAAAGATTCTAAAGTGAAAAGTTCAGTGGCTTTCAGTACATTCACAATTGTCTGGAACCATCACCCATGTCTTATTCCACAAGGTCTCCATCATCCCATAAAGGAACCCGTCTCCACCAGTCACTGCTCGTTTTCCCCTCCTTTACGCCCCTGACAAACACTGATCTTTCTGTCTCCATAGCTTTGCCTGTCCTGGGCATTTCATACAAAAAAAAAAAAAAAAGATAAAATACGTGGCCCTCTGTGCCTGGCTTCTTTCACTTAGCATGTTCTCATGGTTCATCCGGGTTGTGACTGTTTCTTTTCACAACCAAGTAATAGTCCATTGTGTGCGTATACCACGTTGTGCTGAACCACCACTCCGCTGATGGATACTTGGGCTGTTTTTACTCTTGGCTGTTAAGAATAACGCTGCTCAGGGACTCCTGTTTTCTTCCGGCACCACACCTAGGACTGAGACTGCCTGGTCTTCCGCTAGTTCTATGTTTAGCCTTCTGAGGAGCCACCAGACTGTACTCCACAGCAGCTGCACCAGGTTACATTTCCAGCAGCAGTGAGGAGCCCTGGGGGCACAATGGGTAAGAGCTTGGCTGCCAACCAAAAAGTTGGCAGTTCAAATCCACCAGCTGCTCCCTGGAAACAGAGCAGTTCTACTTCGTTTCCAATTTCTTCGTATCTTCACAATCACCTGTTATTTTCCTTTTTTAAAAAATAACAGCCATCCAAGTAGATGTGGAGTAGCATCTCAGGGTGGTTTTGATTTGTATTTCCCTGATGACTAACGAAGCTGAGCATCTTTTCACATGCTTCCAGGTGATCTGTGTATTTTCTCTGGAGAAATGTATTTTGCCCATTTTTTCAACTGGGTTATTTGTCTTTTGTGGTGGAACTGTAAGAATTCTTGATTTATCCAAAACACTAGACTCTGATCAGACATGATGTGCAAATAGTTTCTCCCATCCTATACACTGTCTTCCCACTTTCCTGGTAGTAGTATCTCTTGATGTACATTTTTAAAATTTTGACAGAATTCAACTTATCTACTTTTTCTTCTGTTGTTTTGTGCTTTTGGTCAAATCTAAAAATCAAGTGCCAAATTCAAAGTCATCAACACTGACTCCTCTATTTTCTTCTGGGAGTCCTAGTTCAGTGTTTACATTTGGGTCATCAATCCACTTGGAATTAATTTTGGCATGTGGTGTGCCATGAGGATCCCACCTCGGCATTTTGCCATGTGGACACTGAGCTGTCCCAGCACCATTCAACAGAAAGAGCTCAGAGAGATTTTGAACACAAAATTATTTTAGCCCCTTCTGACTCCAGGGCACTTGGCTGGCTCTCTTTTAAAAAAACAAAAACAAAAAAAAAAACAAACAAGTTGTTTCTTTATGTCTTTATGTAGGTTTTCAAATTAACTTCCATTTCTTTCACTAGCCTTTGGTTACAGTTAGATTAAATTCAGGATGGGAGGGAATATTTAGACAATGTTTCCTCATCAACACTTGTAAAATGTAGCAAGTTTTCAAGAACCATGATCCACCAGTGCTACAAATCCTGAGCAATCAGCTAGGCCAATCACTGTTTAGGTGGTAATTTTGTTAAGAACTCATTTCCAAAAGCAACCAGCAGCTTGAAGCTGCTTTTATTGTCATTGCTGCTGAGACGATACACTGCGAAGCCCCAACCCAAGCTTCTGTGTGTCCAAGTCTGTGATGCTCACTGCATTCTTCCAGCCCCACAGCCCTTGTCACCCTCCTTCTCTGAGCTGTGTCTCCTGTTAACAGAAAATCACTGCCCCCTTCCTAGTTAATTTTTGAGGTGCTGCTGTCAATTTGATAACCTACAGATAATTCATAAAATACCATAAAATTCAAGGCAGACTTTTTTTTTTAAGTAAATTAAGCAAAATGACTGTTTCGTTTTCAAAGACTTCAAGGGATGTTTTTGGTTTGAGGTTTAAAGATTCTCTCAGGGCAATAGTTTCAGAGGTTCACCTAACCTCCATGGCTCTAGAAAGTCTGGAGCCTGTGAAGCTTTGAAATTCTGTTCTTCATTTTCTCTCTTTTAATCCGAACTCTTCTATGTAATCTTCGATCAAAATGTTTCGTTATGGTACCCGGGCATCATTCAGTTCTTTGGTCTCACGGCAAAGGAGGCAGCTGTTGTCAGGCGCAATTAGCCACACGTTCCGTACCCGGCACATATTCCAGATCCCCTTTCTCCTCTGATGCTCCAGGCTAACAGAAAAAACTGTCATGCCTTAGATGGCTGCCTGCAAGGTGTTAAGACCCCAGGCACTCCACAACAAACTAGGAGGCAGAAGTATTATTAAACACGCTGCTAAGGCCGTTTAACCAGAATATGCAACAAAACTATGATCCTAAACCTTCAAAACAAGGAACTAGATCCTATGAAGTGTTTCGCAGTGTATAGTCTCAGTGGTAGTCCATAAGCAGCCTTCTGGGTGAGTCGTTCTTGAAGCTCCTTTTGTTTCCATGTTCACTCCCCTTCCATGAATTGCTTTTGTCCTCAGATACACAGAGACCTCTGCTCTCTTTCCCACCCAGTACCCACTCATCAACACTGGCTCTTTGGAGAGGACTTTATAATGATCTACTTCATAATAAATCACATACAGCCAAAAGAAATATACTTTCCTTTAGCAAGACCCCTAAGTCCCTATTTGGATCAAACAAAAACAGGCTACAGAATTCTAGGTATCATCCAACCAGTAGTGGAAGAACTGAAGCCTTAGGAATCCAAATAAAGCATCAGTTCTCAAACCTTGCCACATGCTGAGATCACCAGAGGAACCTGATGGAATACTAAGGCCTGAGTCCCCCTCTCAGATACATTCACTGAATCGATCATGTGTGTGTGTGTCTGTGTCCATGTGTGTGTTTACAATGGCAATTCTAGCAGCTTCCTCATTCTGATGATTCTAACCTTCAGCCAAGGTGGATGACCACCAAAGCCAACTTGTCAGAGGTTGCAACTTTCTCCTCCCAACCTGCAAAGCTCCTGTTTCCTGCCATCTAGCACCACCTATACTCAGTCAGGGCCATTCATTCTTCTGTTTTAAATGTTTTATAATTTCATATTAAAATTAACAGAAGTGGAATTTCCTATAGGAATTCTCACCTCATCTTCCCACCAATCCTGTGAAAGGTGGTTTATTAACTGCCACATGACAGCTCACGAGGACTCAGGAAGGTCCTCAGGTTATAGAACTTGGAAGTGTGTGGGAGTGGATCTGAATACGGTCCTTCCAACCCTGAAGTCTGCATCACTCCTCAGTCATTTTAAAAGAGCCAACATCTGTTAAGTGGAGACAAATAACGGGGTACAGCACCCCCCCAGAGAATGGCAGTTTCCTGTCTTCCACCCAGCACTCACCAGGACGGGGCTGGGGGTCATACATACTGAATAGCAGTGTAGTCACTTCCCCAACATTAACTCTTTTTCTCTGTTGTGTAAGTACCACACATGTACAGTGGGCTTCAAGGGTATATGTGAATACAGGAAAATACAATACGCCTCCAAAAATGTTCCTGGGGAGAGCATTAACAGGAGGTAGGAGAGGAGCGACAATTTCCACAGTATATGATAAAAGTGGAAAAAGGTCACGAAGTGTCTTTATTATGGTATAGAAAGAGTAAACCCTGGAAAAACTACTTCATTCACATATGTCTATATGTATTACAAAGCTCAGTCGACTGAGAATAGTGAGACCACAGGACAGTTGGGCAAAAATTTCTGTAACATTTAAATATTCACTTCCTATAGTAGAAGAGTAAACTCTGGTGGTACAGTGGTTTTGGTACTATGTTTGCTAACCAAAAGGTCAGCAGTTCAGATCCACCAGGCACTCCTTGGAAACTCTATGGGCCAGTTCTACTCTGTCCTATAGGGTCACTACACAACTTGACGGCAGTGGGTTTTATAGTGCCGGATACACCCTGGTGGCACAGTGGGTTAAGTGCTACATCTGCTAATCAAAAGGTTGGCAGTTCCAATCGACCAGGTGCCCCTTGGAAACGGTATGGGGCAGTTCTACTCTGTTGTACAGGGTCACTATGAGCCAGAATCAACTCAACAGCAGGGGCTTTTTGGTTTTTACAGTACAGAAGGAGCCTTAGTGGTGAAATGATGAAGAGTCTTGCTGCTAACCAAAAAAGTCAGCATTTTAAACCCCCCAGGCGCTCCTTGGAAACCCAGTTTTCTCCTGTCTTCCAGGTTACTCTGAGTCAGAATTGACTCGACAGTACACAATAACATAGAGGGCAAGGTAGAATCACTATATAATATCTGCCCCAAGACCAAAGTGCAAGCTATTGATTAACCGCCTTTACACAATAGAAGAAAAGAGTTATAACTGATAAAACACATTGGTAATGGTGGGCAGAAGCCGGGCTCTGGGTCTCAAGGCGCTGTTACATGGGCCTCACAAACAAACGGGAAGGTCTCTGCATGTGTGTGCATGTGCACACACACACGCACACATACACACAGGGTTTGAGGGATAAATAGGTTTTAGTCTCATTTTTCATGGGATTCTTGTGCTGATCCTTAAACAAGGAGATGAGGGTTGTGATGCTCTTGTTCTATGACTGACTTTGTAAGGAAATGAGGAGAATGTCTGCACATCAGATTTAAGAGCTCAGCTGATGGGCTGAAAAGAATTTGTTGGAGGTTTTCCTGGGCCAGAGTCAGAAGTTGGTGAAATGAGAGTTTTACAAGTGGGAGCTGGACCTGCTTTCTTCATAAGTGTAGTGAATCTGTCAGGTTTCTCTCCCGTGTATAAAGACTTTACTCTTCAAAATCATTCTCAGGGTGCTCTGAATTGCTATACTTTTAAGCTAACTACTTCTCAAAGTGATGTTTGAAAACTGACATATTCAAGCACATTTCAGGCTTAGAATATATCTAAATTGCAAAGTCTCATTGGTTCTTATCAAAGTGCTACTGGAAAAAAAACACGTGCTTGACAGCCAATCTCTTCAAAATGATTTGTGCAGAAATTGTGTCCAAATTACTTAATATCAAGACATTTAAGAGAAAATGTGGTTTTCTTTGTGATAGGCTAAAAATAATGATCTCCTTTATCTTCAGCTGAATGTATAAGCTGTTGTATATATATATATATGTTGTATAAGCTGTTGCATTTAAACAAATTGAAAAAGAGTAAGATTCTGGCTACAGTCCACAAAGAAACAAAACTTGCCCAGTATATCATTTTAACCATTAAGAAAAAAAAAATTAACAGTTATTTTCCACAAAGTTCAATCCTTTATACAGAACTGGGGTTGTTAGCCAGGTCCAAGGCATCAAGTTATAAACCTAAAGTCTCCAAAACATCCACTGAAAGCTCAGAGGATGACTGCAGTTTAATCTTACACAGGAGGAAAGTGAGCCACTCTGTATTTCTACAAATGCCTTTGGAGTTATCAGGCAATACCATATTTAAATTGACCCTTACGGAAACACTGTACAGACTATCCTTCAAATAACTCCCACTGGAGATTTCACCTAGCAAAGAGCTGCCAGGTGAGGGCAGGACCCAGAAATGAATATAGTATCTCCACTGATCTGAACGAGGAACGCTGAGTTTTAAAACATAATGCTGACTGTCAGCATCCCTAACGATTGTCTTTTCTCTTCAACACTGTCCTCCTTTCCACCCCAGGTTTCCTGCGCCCATTTGTCCAGTTCCTGCCCTTGCCTGCCTTCTCCTCCTCCTTTTGCACAGGAGCTGCTGGTTTGGTCTTGTATATCTGACGGAACCACGAAGCAGGTTCCCCACACGTGTTAGTTTTTGTCTCATAGGACTGGTTAATCTTGACCTAAAAAATGGGCTCTGGGAATTGTCTCATTCTGGGTTACCAGAGTGTCCAGAAGCCACAGTCTCAGGGGTTCCTCTACGCTCTACCAGACCAGTAAGTCCAGTCTTTTTATATGAATTCAAATTTTATCTGTTTTCCTGAGGTTCTGTCCAGGACTCCTCACTGTGATCCCTGTCAGGCCCGTCACTGGTGATAGTGGGGCACTATCCAGTTCTTCTGATCTCTGGCCAGTGGAACGGTCTAGTTCATGTGGTCCTTCAGTCCTCTGGGCTAATATTTTCCCTGTGCCTTTGTTTTTCTTCATTCTTCTTCACGCTGGGTGGCACAGGACTAACTGCAATGTACCTCAGAAGGTCACTCAGACTTTTAAGACCTTAGATGTTACCCACCAAAGTGAGAACATTTTCTTTATAAACTATGTTATGCCAACTGACCCAGGTATGTCCCCAGAGACTATGGTCCCAAGGCCCAGTCCTGGTTACTAGGTCTCTAGAAGTGCTTAAATGTGTCTAGAAAAATTCTGTATTTCTGCTTTGCTCCAGAAATGAATAAAACATACTCATTGATTTGAATGAGGAAGGCTGATTTTTAAAATACAAAACTGTCACAATCTCTAATAATTTTTAATGATTCCTCATCACCAAACCGTCACCTGTCAGTTTCATCCTCTGACAGCTCACATATTGCTATGATGCCAGAAGTGATGATACTGGCATTTCAGATACCAGCCGACTCGCCCACGGTGGGCAGGCTACAGCTGCACATCCAGACAGTGCAGACCAGTGAGAGAGACCCAGTGGTCCGCCTCCAGCATCAGCCAGTTCAAACCTAATGGATCGAAACAGAACACTGACGCAGTGCTGCCAGATGCAAACCTACCGACAATCACGAAGACAACACAGGACCAGGCAACGTTTCTGTTACACAAAAGGTCACTAAACGCCGCAGTCAAGCTAACAGCAACTAAACCAACACGATCCAAACTAGTGATTTTCAAGTCTATTTTTAGTCAGAATCCTACCTTCACACAAAATCCTACAGAGAACCTAAAATACATGAAATGGAGGCTATTCGGGGTGTCTAATCTACTGCTTCCTCTACCCCACATCCATCACTATCAAGTACTCCTGAAGGCAGCCCCACGGGGACTGAGGAGGGGTCTTCAAGGACTGTTAGGGCTCTGGGCAACATGACCCCCATTGCTGGGATGCATTCACACTCCTCAACGTGGCACAGCCCTCCACCACCTGCCGCCTGACTTCATGGCCTAAGAGGCTCACCACCCCAGCTGACACACGGCACATCACCAGCAACGGAGCACTGACTGTCTTGCCCACACTATGCACTATGCTGTTTGTCCTTGTGTTTGGTCCACACTATTTACCCAGCAGGAAATCCTTGCGTCCCTTTCCTACTAAATACGGGCCAAAACAGCTTGCAGTTCTGCCTAGGTGAGCGCTGTCTTAAAGACACAGATATATTCATTTTTGCCCCTCGCACAAAAAGCAAACCAACCATTGCCATCAAGTCTACTCCAACGCATAGTGACAGAATAGGTTTTCCAAGGAGCACCCGGTGAATGTGAACTGCTGACCTTTTGGTTAGCAGCTGTAGCTCTTAGCTGCTATGTACCAGAGTTTCCACTGTCCCTGGCATGCTGGGTAATTATTGTTCACAAGGTTTTGGCCCAAACTAGGCTGTGAGCAACATGAGGACAGAGTATAAATCACCTTGATAGTTGTACCCCAGCTTGTAGCACAGATCTTTGCCCATAATTTAACTGCTGCTCTTGAGCCAACTCCAATTCACGGTGACGCCATGTGCTATGAAAGAGAACTGCTCAATAGGGTTTTCTTGGTTGTAATCTTTATAAAGATCACCAGGCCTTTCTTCTGTGGCTCCCTTGGGTATGTTTCAACTGCTAAACTACAGGTTAGTAGACAACTGCAAACTGCTTGTACCACCCAGGGACTTAAGCACATTAAAGAAAAACAAAAACAAACTAAACCCCTTTGCCATTAAGTTGAATCCAACTCCTAGCAACCTTACAGTACACAGGAAAAGTCCCTTATAGAGTCTCCAAGGAGTGGATGGTGAATTCAAACTGCTGACCTTTTGGTTAGCATCCAAGCTCTTAACCACTGTGTTACTATCCAAAACCAAACCCACTACCATTGAGTCAATTTCAACACACAGTGACCCTACAGAACAAAGCAGAACTGCCCCACAGAGTTTCCTAGGAGTGACTGGCAGATGCAAACCCTGCACCTTTTGGTTAGCAGTTGTAGCTCATAACCACTATGCCCCCAGGGTTTCTGTGCCACCATTAAAGAAGCTTAGTAAATGTTTGCTAGTACATGAATGAAGGTGGCTAGATAGATGACATGGCTAGATATATTTTCATCAAACTTTTATCTAACGGTACATCTACACAGACAGCACATATATGCATGCACATGTATGTGTAAATAAGCACGTGCATGGTGCATATGTGTATTGCACATTTTAAAAATTCTTACTAATGTAGCTTAATAACTCAGGGTGTGGATTACCCAGCTTCTTCACTTCCTTCTTAACTGCACCTGCTGTCTATCTCAGGGCCTTTTCATCCACACTGAGGATGTTCTTAGTGAGAAATGTGGTAAGTGTGGTCGAGACATGTGGTCAAAGACACTCTTGCCTACCCACCTAGCTACTAGCTAGCAGTTGGGGTGCTAGGTTACTTTGCTGGTCTCACAGTGATTCCTGGTGACAAGGGTCATTACCGGTCCACTATCATCCTGGGATCAATCTGGGATTTACCGGCAACATGCCTTTTATGGAGCAGAAGCATGCACATAAAATATGTGTACAGTATATGTTAGTAACATCACTTACTCCTCACTTTCCTTTACAATTTCCAAAATGCGGACTTGTTTTATACACATTAAGGACATAAAAGAGGTACCTGTGTGTGCACGTATGTGCATACCACTGAGTTGATTCCAACTCACAGAGACCTTATATGACAGAGTAGAACCACTCTATGGAGTTTCCTAGGCTGATGTTTAGGGGATCAAATTGCCAGATCCTTTATCCAGCAGAGCCACTGGTGATTTCAAACCAATGCCCTTTTAGTTAGCAGCTGAGCACTTAAGCACTTCAACACAAGGGCTCCTTAAAACAGTGGTAGTGCTTTTCCTCACCCCCAGGAAACTAACCACGACATCTACAGTACATCTTATAACCAATGACATTAGAAAAACCAAAGAAAGGTTTTCATAGCATGACTGCTGCCTTAGTCACCTAGTGCTGCTTTAACAGAAACACCACAAGTGATATCACGCGAAAGAGCTGAGCACCTGTGCACAAGAGGCTTCCTGGTGGAGAGGGGGGCATCGGGCCTGTATCAGTGGGGCCAGATCGGCCACCCTACAGAGCAAGAGAGCTGAGCGCCTTGCAGCCCAGGTTTACTGGCAGTCGGGATCCTCTAGGCACTCTTGAATGGAGCTGAAGAGCTTTGGAACACTTGCCCCAGCAGGGCAGATGAGGACAGTGAGGCCTGAAAGGACCTCACACTACCGAGAAACAAGAGCAGGAGAATGGCATGTCCTTTGGAATTGGGGTTCCTGTGCTGACACGCTCCTCAGGGGCAGGTGACAGACGACAAAGGTCCTTCCCCGAGAGCTGACAGAAGCAGCCTTCCCCTGGAGCTGGTGCCTTGACTTGAGACTTCTTGCCTCCTAGACTACAAGAGAATGAACTCTGTGAAAGCCATCCACCTGTGGTATTTCTGTTACAGCAGTAACTACAGTTTCAGGGTTACACTTAAAGGAATACAAAGCAAAGACCCAGAAACAGAAGGACTTGTAAAGGGAGATGAGTCACCCCAGCAAACACTAAGAGGCCCGCACTGGTCAGAGGAGACCTGGATGCCCAGCCCAGGGCTGATGGCCAAATGCCGTCGAGTCGGATCCGACTCATGGCGACCCTAGAAAAGGCTCACCACCACCCCGATCTCACCTCCCCATGTGAAAAATTATAGCAGGTAGAGTAAAACTGGACTTGGACTGAACTATGCCCCCCACCCCCAAAAGGTATCAACTTGGCTGTGCCCATGATTCTCAGTATTGTGTGGTTGTTGTCCAGTGTGTAATCTGATGAAACTGTCCTCTATTTTGTGATATGATATAATTAGCCTCCATTATATTGACCATAAATTCTAACCTGTATATGCTGATGAGGCAGGATTAGTATGGGGCATCTCTTGAGTCAGAGCCTTACAAGAGGGTGTTAACTCAAACCACACCTTTCTTCAAGTCCCACCTTTACTCAACTTACGTCCTTACTTAAGAGACACCCTTAGTCAAGTAACCCACTTATATAAGTGACATCTTTTTATCTTACAAGAGATAAGAGGGCAGAGAACTGAGCAGAGAGAAAAAGAAATTCACTACTACCCAGACAGAAGAGCCAGGAGCAGAGAACACCCTTTGGGCTGCAGGTCCCTGTTCTGAGAACCACCGAAACCCAGATGAAGACTGATGACAAAACACATGGATATCTCCAAGGAACACCAAGCCCACAGATGTTGAACAGAGACAAGGACCTTCCCCTAGGGCTGAGACCCTTAATTCATACTTGCAGTCTCCTAAACTGTAAGAAAACAAATTTCCATTTGCTAACGCCATCTACCTGTGGTACTTCTGTTGTAGCAGCACTAGATACCTAGGACCGAATTAGAACCAAATAACAGCACAGTTGCTGATGCAACTCCAACTCATGGCAACCCATCAATGTCAGAGAAGAACTGTGCTCTGTAGGGATTTCAGGGCTGAGTTTGCACAAGCAGATCACTGGGCCACTGTTTCTGAGGAATCTCTGGGTGAACCCGAACCTCCACCTTCTGGGGGAGCAGAAGGCTGCACCAGCCATCATCACCATCAAGGGCCTCCCCAACCGGTCAGCTGACTGTGCTGTTGCTGACAGCCTTCCTGCACCAACACCCAGTGGCTCTCCGACCTTCTCAGGAGGCCCGAGAGCCCTCATGGGGAAAGAGCTGAAAACACCTGCTATTCTACTTTGCATGGTTGGTTTTAGCTCCAGAAAATAGGAAGAGACTGCCTCCCCACTGTTCAGCTCTGCCAGCCCCACTTTTGTAGAACTAGCTCTAGCTCTATTTTCAAACATGGATCACTGCTACTGTCTTATGCTTCTCAACAGCTAATTATTATTCCCTTCAAAAGAATTCAGGCTGCTGACCAAGGGGCTAAAACTCAGCTGGACCTGGTCTAACATTCTGCTCCTCAACTGTAGCCTGCCTCAGCACCCAGACATGCATCAGGAAGCCAATGAGGATGCTCAAAGGACAGCAACAGATCAATAACCCAGATCTGAGCCTTCGTGACTAATCAATGTGCCTGTCACTTGTCAAATGTCTTCAGAAGTGAGGATGGAGAGACTTCTTGTTTATTTTGAAAATGTCATTAGAAAGACCAGGCGCTAAAAAAGGACATCACATTTGGTGAAGTGTAGGGCCTGTGAGCATAAGAAGCTGACAACAGCTGCCAGCCACAGGCTTGAACATCCCAACTCACCAAGACGGTGCAGGACCCAGCAGTGTTTCAGTCTGCTGAGCAGAAGGTTGCCACGGGTCAAAGTCAACCTGATGGCAACCACCGGCAGCAGCCATGTCACCACATGTTCTCATCCAGCCTGCCTTACAAATCATTTCAAGCCATTGACAGCGATGTGAGAGACAATCAAGGTTGCTAATTGCTGCCACGCAGGCTCCATGTCAAGGACGCCTGGCGACGCCACGGGTCCTTCACGGGATTCAAGGATATGACCTTTTAGAAGCAGATCACCAGACCTGTCTCCCAAGGAGCCTCTAAGTGGGTCTGAACCACCACCCATCCAGCTACTAGTCAGGCACTTAACCGTGTGCTCCACCCAGGGACTCCCCCACCAGATGCTCTGTTTATGAAGATGTAGGTAGAATCCCCAAACCCACTGCCATCGAGTCAGGTCCGACTCATAGAGACCGTACAGGTCAGAACAGAGCTGGCCCCACAGAGATTCCAAGGAGACAGCATGAAAACAGCCCCTGTCAGGGAAGTCTATACTACTGATGTCAGTACTATTTTTAAGTATCCTGTCCTTAGGTTGATGATGCTGACCCTGCTGGTATTGTGGTTAAGTGCTACAACTAACCAAAAAGGTTGGCAGTTCAAATCCACCGGACGCTTCTTAGAAACTCTACAGGACAGTTCTATTCTGTCTTATCGGGTTGCTCTGAGTTGGAACTGACTCAATGGCAACGGATTTGGTTTTCGAGGGTTTATTATTAGATTGGACTGGACATATCAAACTTTAAAAAGTTAATAAGGGAAAGATCATAAGCATGTTCTCTACGACAGACTAAGTACACTGGTAACTTATTAAAACTGAAAACTAAATATAAGATGTTGAAATTTCCCTTTGCGATAAAAAAAAAAGACTTTAATACGAACTCAAGCCAGATTTACAGAGAAGGCAGTCTTTGTTCCCCGTAAGATGAGAGTGCTTAAATTTCCTGAAATTGGACTATAACTGACCCAAATACATTGTTACAAGGCCCCTATTCCAAAAGCAGGCTCAGCATTAACCAAGCTTCAAGAAAGCGCAAAGTAAGAACATGTGGGTAAATGAAGATGACTATGGACATAAATGATCGTGCTTCTGTTTTTCAAACATTTAAGTAGCTTTGGCCTTGCTTCACCTGCCACACGAAGTAAGTTAAAAAAACAAAAACACAAACTTCGCTTTCTCATAAACGTCTCCACATACCCAGACAGTGGCTGGGGCTGCAACACACAGTCTCCTCCCCTAAGAGGTACCCACTTTCCGCCTTCCTCCTTCTCACTCCATCAACAGGACCGTTTTCACTTCGGGGGGAGGACAAGCTGAGGGGATCACGGTTTGAGCAGGAGATTCACAGGAATTTGGGCAATGGGATTGACTGTAAGCTGAGTGAAACAGGGATGGAAGAACTGTGGAAACTCTGGAAAAGTGAGTCTTTTTAGGGGAAAGCAGAAATTTGGTTTTTCAGTTGGTGATTTGTTTCCATTTGTCCCACATTCTGACTCGTCATCTGAGGGACACAGAACAGGCACCATCATTTCAGGGTAATCATTTTTATGAAGCACTGAATCAAAGACAGTATTTAAAGGCAAATGGCCATTTGGGTGTCATAACGATTTTAAAGCTGATGTCTCCTTCCTTTGTCTCTTTTTTTGTTGTTGTTGTTTAACTTCCAGAAAATAAGACATTCTTGTGTCACACCAGTAAACAGTACTTCAGAAAAGAATGGTTTTAGCTTAAATTCTTTTGCTCATTCAATATTTAGTGGTAGCCAAGACACTCAAAATTTCTGGAAAACATAGAATTCATTTACATGACGAGTTCAAAATATTAATGTCTTGATCAGACACGTTCAGAGGACTGCTGAGTTAATGTGGGGAAACTGCCTTGCAGTTGAACTTGACTGCTCTTGTGTCCACAGAGGCTCAGGGAGAAGCCTCAGGCCAGTGGGCCTGCTGCAGATACAAAAGCTCCTAAACTTTGAGAAACAGGGAAAATTTCTGGAGTGCTTACTTTCACCTAACTCTCTTCTACTGTAAAAAACTAGATAGCATGTCAGTGATTACAGATAAGATCATTCAACAGCAGACAGCAAGCAGATACAAGCAAGACTTAAACGTTGAATGGACGGATGAATGAAGAGGCGGAAGGATGGACAGGCAAATGTCTGGATGGCAGCTAGCCATCTTCTCCTCCATGTTACTTATTAAGGCTGCTTCTGTGAAGTCTGGTCCTCCTTATCCAAATTATCACTGTAGAAACATCACGTTTTGAATCTTGAGATACAATGGACTTCAATTACTGAAGCAAATCTATGAGATTTCTGGTTCGGTACTTTCAGTACAGAATTGTCCTATTTCTAAACTAATGCAAAATTTTTGGCTCAATATCTGTAGCTGTTCTCCCCTAGTTGTCCAAACTTGATAAAACTGAGGATTTCTACTATACAGCACCTAGAAATACTATGGACTATAGAAGGTATGTGATCTTAGTAAGGAGAGAGATGAGTGGATTGTAACAGGCATCACTCAAACACAGAACCCAAGGTCGGAAGGAATCTTAAAAGGTTTCTCATGATTCTAGGAAGGATTCATCTTCAAACACACCTGATAAGTACTTTTCCTAACTTTGCTGTGAAATGGGCTACTTCAGTGTTTAAGAACTCTTAGTCTATGAGATATAGGAAAGTGTCTAGAAGATTACCTTACACTTAAGTGTCCCAAGTGAAGTTTATAATTCATGAATTAGAATTCATTTGATGGCAATCCACAGTAATACCAATGAAACACGAATCTAAAGTAAGGAATTTACCAAATACACCCCCAGAAGACTGAGTTTCGAGTGTCCACAAGGCTCGCTGCACCGGCAGCTGCTCTCTCAAATGTTTTCACTCAGACCACAAAAGTGCTATTTATGGAAGAAACACAACCTTGAAACTGCCTCAGTCAACTCTGGTTTTGAAATTTGACAAAAGTCATCTTTCTTTTTTTTTTAAGGAAGTAAATAAATTTAACTAGCAATCATTCTTGGAGCTGTTACTTCATAGACATAAGCATCAGATGTCATTATAGGTGAAAAACATTTTGGAAATTAGTTTCAAAAGCAACACGGTAGTTTAGTTGTATAGTTTATGAACACATGCTTCTTAGAATGGAGGACCTGTGGTGGCACACCTAGCTTCTGATCAGCTATTAACCCAAAGGCTGGAGGTTTAAACCTACCCAGTGGCTCCATGGAAAAAAAACCATGACTGTCTGCTTCTGGGAAGACCAGAGCCAGTAAAACCCTGGGGAGCAGTTCTGCTCTGCAACACAGGGGGCCGTGAGTCAGACTACACTCAACAGCAATGTGTTTGGGTTTTCTTGTTCTTTTGTTTTAATCTTATTGTGACAGTAATGGTCCATAATATATCATCTCTTCCTCTGTCCATGTCCATATTAATGTTAGGCTCAGTGATATGACTTGTTTTGGCCAGGGAGATATTAATAATGTGACACAAATAAGAGGCTTAGAAAACACTAGAGTACTGGGGCTTATTATGGCTTTCTTATAGTTTCGGAATCCAGCCAACATACACAGCAGCCCAGGCTAGCTGATGGAAAACATTCAACCACCAGATATGTGAGGTCATCGTGGATCAGTGAGCTCCACACAAGGGGCTGAGTGAGCTCGGGCAGAACCGCCAGTTGAGCCCAGCCAAACTGATGACCCACACAAGTGTGAGCAATAAAATGAGTGTCATTCTAAGGTACTAAGTTTGGGATCTACTGTTATATGCGGCAATAGCTAACTCATAAAAAGAGGCATGGGTTCTTGCTGCTTGGGATAAAATGTGATAGCATCACATGCTGACTGTATGTGGTTGAGGTGATGAGCTCTGCAAAACGATATTAGATGGCTCACACAATGGTTCAAATGATGAGGAGCACACTGATAGTGTGGGTGAATACTGTAAATAAAATCATTTCACAAAATGTGAAAATGGAAAATAGGATTATCTCTAAATGAACTGATATGTAATTTCAAACGTGTGAGACTATGTGAAATTTAAAATCTAATTATTTTATTTAAATCTCTGTTCCTTAAGGATTTACAGTCAAGTTGGCCAAAAACTCATTGAAAAAAATTAAAGATGATTTAAATTTCAACATATATAGTATACTTTTAGGCCCAGACCTCTTCTTGAAGTTGTAGATGGTTACTGGGACCTTGCTTATCAGGATGTATCTTGTTTATTGGGAAGGATTACCCAAAAAGCAAGGTCACAGATACGGTAAAACTCAAGTGGAATTGTTCCCTGCAGATGAGTAAATACACACAAGTAAACCAGTGCATACCTTGCTTACAGAGTCTCTATGAGTCGAAATCGACTTGACAGAAGTAGGTTTGGTTCAGTTGGTTAGAAAGTAAACACAGTTAACCCCATGTGTACCTTGCTTATTGTAAGCCAGTAGATACCATGCCTACTGGTTACTCTGCTCCTGTACAGAGCAGTCCACTGCCTACCAGAAATAGCCAGTAGAATGTCTTAGTCACTTCTTAAATTCACTGTGCCCCCAATCCTGTTATTATCCTGCCTTTCCCATCTCTGTGTATGGGAAAGAGCCTTGACAGCTCCCTCTTCTCCACCCACACTGGAGCAGTAAGAGGAAATTAAGTGGCCACATTCTGAGCATAACCTGGACCATTTTGTTTCATAATTCTATCTGCAAGCACATATTCCCAAAAGCACGAGTTCACTGTTTCCCTTAGTTTCTCTCAAGTTAAGGATTAACATGTGCTCGCTTCAGGACTGTAGAAAAACAAGTGATAATAATCTGAAAACCTCTCAAGTTAAGGATTAAACTGTACTCTCTCTAGGACTGTGGAAAGACAAGCTATAATAATCTAAAAACCTTAAAAGAAAAAAAAAAGGAATCTGCCTTGTAATTGGGAACCTACAAGACAGCCATCTCTGGGTCCAAAACACCAAATAAAAAGAAAACACATCTGGGATGTGACCCCTGTGACCACTTACAGAAGAGTAATACTCTACAAATTCCTAGGACTCATAAAATCTTATTCCCATTTTTCCATAAAAACTTCTAACTAGTCTCCATTTTGGGGAGTCAGGCACTTCCATGCGGGAGACCTTCTGCAACTCCTGGCCAATATACCTCAGGCACAGCCCCAACCCCCCCCCCCTTATATACTGGTATAGAACAAAGCTCTGGCTACCCACCTCACCCCATCTCAAGGCCTGGTTATTGCAGCAGGGGTCCAAACCTTGCTTCCCTGTGCTAACCATACCCCAGTCTACAGGTGTTCCATACCTGACCCTCCGAGTACAGTTGGAACCCTTCTACCTCTCTGACTTCACCACTGTCATTCATGCCCATACACTATCACTTCCTGTCTGGTCAAACACAGAGCTCCCGACCGCCAGTCTCCAATACCCTGCTTCTCTAGACCCAATGTTCTCCCTCATTTCCTACCCTCTCTTGTCCTTGTCCTTATCTGTAATCACTTGATCTGTCTTCCCTCTCCCCTCTTGCATGGACTGTGTCATCACGCCTGCTCCAGTCTACCTGCCACACACATTCCCAACTCCTAAACTGCACTCACAGTCAACCCCCTTCTTGTTTCCAGCTCCCACGCTGCTGGATATTCTTGGCTTCCTTGTTTAAGTCCAGCATTTTCATGCTAGAGGCTTAATGGTTCACAGCATGGCTGCAACTTACCTTCCCAATGTTTTCCCATCACTTTTCCCCATTACAGGCAAAACTGGGTGCTCTCTGTTGTCTGTACCCACTTTTCATACTCTGTGCCTTTCTGTCCCGCTTGTCCTTGCCAACAGTGCCTGGTAGCATAGGGGTTCGATCAGCAGTTTGAATCCTCCAGGAACTCCTTGGAAACCCTATGGAGCAGGTCTGCTGGGTCCTGTAGGGTCACTATGAGCCAAAATTGACTCAACAGCAGTTAAGTTCCTTTGGAGGGGTTTGCCTTGCCATACCTCCCCACTCCTCTTACAAACTAAGTGTCCAATTCCAAAATCACCTCCAGGAAGATTTTCTTCATTCATTCAATTAACAGTCATTCTTCCATCTTTTACCTGGTAAATCATGTTTTAATTTCTTTATATATCTTACCACATTCTGCAGTCCCTGGGTGGTACAAACGGTTAAGCAAGCTCTACTCTAACTGAAAGGCTGGCAGTTTACATCTACCCTCAAGCCCCTGTACAAACAGTGTGTCACAGGCCCATTCCTGAAACGGGAATGTAACTTACATCACCACTTTCCCTCTTCATCACTCTAACTGAGCTACCTATGTGACACTTTCTTTCCACAACCCTAATCACTCAGAGATGGATCGTCACTAGTCACGGTTCTGTCTTTGTAGGCCCTGCCAAATTCAGCAAATACCAGCCTCTCAGCTAATTCTCACTGCTCTCAGTGTATTCAATAATTCACTAGAGCGACTCATAGAACCCACTGAAACGATCACCTATGCTTACAGTGATCCACTTATGATAACCATAAAGGATACAACTAAAGAGACACATCAGGCAAGGTGTGGGACAGTTTCTGACACGGGGCCACTACTATCCCCCAGGGATGTGCCACACCCTCTCCTGTACATAGATATTCTCGCCAATGTAATGAAAACAAAAACCAACCCACTGCCATCAAGTTGATTCAGACTCGTATCTACCCCACAGGATAGAGCCCAAATGCCCATGGGGCTTTCAAGGAGCTGCTAGTGGATTCTACCAGCCAACCTTCTGGTTAACAGCCAAGCTCTTAACCACTGTGCCAGCTGGGCTCCTCACCAATCAATGATGCCCCACAAAGAGCACTCCAGGGTCCCCGGACCTCTAGTTACTGGAACCTCAATGAATATGCATAACTCAGGCTCTCAGGAATAGCTATGATCCATCTAATCAAGGACTACTGCATGTCTCCCCTCCTTCCTAAAGTTAGTTCTCCCAGTGTAGGGGCCTGCATAGCCCCTACTTCCTGGGCTATTTTGGAAAACAAAGGCATCTTGATTGCTTGGGCCACTTTCAGCAACCAAAGTCAAAAGGCCAAACCAAGTTCTTTGTCCCACAGTGCTCAGAAGAAGGGCCTAGTAAGCTCTTCCAGAAAAATCAGCCACTGAAAATCCCATGGATGACAGTTCTAGTCTGACACACAAGGGATGATCATGTATCCATGTATCACAGCCAACTTAGTGACAATTTTTGTTTGCTATTTTTAATTCACATTCTGTATCATGCTGTAATTATTTGTATACTTTCTCTAAACTTTTTTTCAGATCATAAGATACTTGACACAGAGTGTGGCTCAGTCATCTCTCTGTCCTCTGGGTGACCAAAACCCTACTACTCATAGTGTGGCCCATAAACCAGCAGTACTGACATCACTTGAGGTCTTGTTAAAAACAAAAAAAAAAAAACCAAACCAAATCCATTGCCAGCAAGTCAATTGTGGCTCATACTGACCCTACAAGGCAGAGAAGAATTGCCCCATAGAGTTTCTAAGAAGCAATTGGTGGATGTGAACTGCTGACCTTTTGGTCAGCAGCCACAGCACTTAACTACTATGTCACCAGGGTTTCAGGACCTTATCAGAGACACAGAATCTCAGGTCCCACCTCAGACCTGCAGAGTCAGAATCCATACCACAAGATTCCCAGGAGATGGATGGCTACACACCCTTGACTGAACTGAGTAAGAAAACACAATATCGAAAAAAAAAAGTAATTTATATAACTAATACAAAAATAAATTTGTGTAAAAATTGCTTTAACTATGTCAACTTTCTGCTTGCTTTCTGAGTAAAGAAAACATTTTGCCTTGGCCAACCAAATATCTAAGATTTTGTATTTCTAAAGCTTGTCTGTCTGTGGGTGGAAGTTAGCAGAGGACCTGCCCCTGGCACCAACAGCACAGATCTTCAAACTGACGAAGCAGCCAGCTGGGAAAATACGGGTCTCAAAGTTCTCGAGGGTCTTCTCTCACCACCCAGGAGGTTTACAACACAGAGGTACTGTGGATGTGGGAGTGGACCCGAATCGACCCAGCAATAAAAAAAAAAGAAGAAGAAGAAGAAGAAGAAGAAGAAGAAAGCTTGATTCTTTTCTTCTACATAGTAGACAAATCATAGCAAGAAAATATGGAGTGGAGACGATCCTACCCAACCACTATGAAGTTCATGCTTCATTTAGCTCAAGATGGAAGTGGTAAGGAATTCAGAAACTTCTTCTTCAGTGGCATCCCACTGGCCACTAGAGGGCTCTACCACGTGAATCTAATAATCATTCATTCCATAATTCAAACAGAAGATACCTTGTATGGACTGGAAACCCTGGTGGTGGAGAGGCTGAGTACTACATCTGCTGACCAAAAAGTGGGCAGTCTGAATCCGCTAGGCGCTCCTTGGAAACTCTATGGGGCAGTTCTACTTTGTCCTATAGGGTCACTAACAGAGCTGACTCCACAGAAGTGCACGTGGCTGTATGGGGGTTAACAGAGTGGCTGTTTCTGCCTTCCTCTCCACTTATAAATGGGCGGGGGCTAATGACCTCAATTATGTGCAATTATATCTAAACTCATTTGTGTATTAAACAAAGGACGCTTCAGTGAATAAGCTTCAATCTTGTTATATGCAGGACTTGAGGCTGGCAGGAGCCCCGGTTGCACAGAGGTTAATAGTTTGGCTTCGAAACAAATGGTCATTAGTTCAAATCCATCAGGCAGTCCTTGGAAACGCTGTCTCCTCTGCCCTATAGGGCTGCTAGGAGCCAAATGACTGCGAGGCTGACAGGGCTGTGTGGTTCACTAGGAGAACGCTTGCCTTCCATGCGGGAGACCTGCTGCAATTCCTGGCCAATACACCTCAGGCACAGCTGCCAGCTGTCAGCGGAGGCCTGCATGTTACTAGGATCCTGAACAGCTTTCTACGGTGCTTCCAGACTCAGACAGATTAGGAAGAAAGGCCTGGTGATCTACTTCTGAAAATCAGCCAATAAAACCCCTATGGATCACAAGACAAAACAGTACAACCTGCAACCAGTCACGGCATTGTCCCAGAACCAGACAGCATTTTGTTCCATTGAGCAAGGGGTCACTCAGAGTCCAGGGCTGCCATGAACAACAGCTAACAACGACAACAAACAACAACACAAGGCTGACACACAGCGTTTTGTTCAGGCTACTGAAGTCCCATCATCCAGATGTCCACAACCTTCCACTTCCTGGCTCTCTCACAGCTGTCCTGGCAACAGTGTAAGTCTGAAGCTGACACCATCTCTTCCAGACTGCTGATTAATGTTCTCAGAGGTTCAAGTAGGTAACACAGAACAACCTGCAAGAGCAGCAACCTGACGGGACTGAATTGTTACTTCCTTCTTCTAAGCCTTCTGCCTTGGACAGGGTGCAGTCTCACCACTTTTTCTATCATTCTCTCTTAGTGGAAAAAATTTGAGTTTCTGTTCTATGGCACATTTCTGTCTTGCAGGTTCCAGCTTTCACCGGTTTTACTGTATCTTTGCAACCAAGGTGTCCTTTTGGAAGCAGAAGAAAGAAAAAGGAGGTGGCGGGGGGTGGGGGCTGAAGGGAAGAGTATTTAGTTCCGAGGAGAAACTGTGGTGAGATGCTCAGTGGTCAGTCCCAGGCCACCTCATTGCCTTGGTGGCTGCCTGAGCAACAAGAGGAGACTTCCAGGTGCTCAGCTTCCTTCTGCATACAACCTTATAATGGTAAGGCTCCATCATCTTGAATGCAGCCACCATCCTCCTCAGCTGGTGCCCCAAATTTCTTACTAACGCCCGGGGGCAGCCAGGTTTTAGTTGGCAGAACACCTGAGCACCAGCGCCCCCCCACAGCCATGAGGACAGTGCTACCCTCAAAGCAGGCTCCCCGCAAGTTCTGCCACCAAGGCTGACATGAAAGGTTTTTTACCGCACAGTTTTCATACACAGTTCTCCTCCTCAGAAAGCACCATTTGTCTGAGTATCCATAAATAACTCCTGCAGAAGACACAGTTTGCTACAAAGTTTTGAAGCTATGGAATGTATTATAATCACAAAAAGAGGAAGCAGCAGAATGTGAGAAGAGGAAGGTCTCAAATCACCTCCCAAACTCTAAGGAAAAGTAGGCATTGGAAATTAAATGCAAAGTCATCACTTTGTTTACTCCATTCCAAGGACAATGTCAGCAAATCAGTTTTTCAAATACTGAATTAAAAAAAAAAAAAATCAGTACTTCTACTTTCTAAACCTTTAAAAGCCAGTTTCTTTTAAGATACAAACCACTTTAAGATGCAAGCCTTTTCTCCCCTCAATGATATGTCAAAAAAACCCACGAAGAATAAAACAGACTGAGGAAAAGAAAGACCTGGCCCTGTGATCTGCTTTCTCAAAGAGCTCCGCCACCCTGGGGCCCCACCACACCACCAGCAAACAGGCACGCCACCCTTCCTGGCAGTCAGGATGACAGCCCAGACCAAGGGCAGCAGCAACAGCATAATACCCTTTATAACAGGGACAGGGACAGGGTCAGTGGCTTAGATGCTCCCCCTGCCACAACCACCAGCAACCCCAAACGGAACTGCAAGCGTGACTTTCTAGGAATTTGCTGGTGCCTTAGATCACGTGACCTCCTTGCACTCAGATTCCTCTTGATAAATGTTCTGCAGCAAGATGTGGCTGAGAGGCCCTGGGGCTCGCCACTGAAACAGAGGGCGTTGTAATACCTGCTAGGTATCTGGAGCAAACCCATTTCGAAAGTTCAGCCCATGGTTACAGAAATGTTCTGAGCATTCCAAACCTCTCAGTGCCAATAGTTACTCTCACGTACGGATTGAGAAGACACATCAGCCCCCCAGCAACATGTTCACCTTCTTAAATAGCAAACGTCTTTTCCAATGAAATCCAACAGGACAGGGATCACGATTCACACTCACGGAGAGGGAGCAGAAGACCTCCGATTCTCTGGTTAGCTTGCTCTGAAGCCCGTTCTTAACTTTAGTTTCTAAGCAAAGTAAGTCAAAGGAATATGGAAGCCAGGGAGATCTGACAAGTTTTAAGTCTCTTAGTAGTAGCAAGAAACAACACTTGACACTAAAGAACATGGAAACAAAACACTAAAGCCCACTTCTACCTGTTTCTTGCAACACAGTACCTAACTATACACAGTTTAGCCTTTCTGTTGCCATCTACATCTTCCTAAGAAAAACAGGGAAACCCTAGTGGCCTAGCCTTACGTTCTAAGTTGGCTCATCAAAAACGCTGGCATTTGAATTCAACAAGCACTCCCAGGAAAACGCTATGGAGCAGTCCTATTCTGTCCCATACAGTCACTATCAGTCAGAATCAGCTTGAAAGGCAGTGGGTATGGTTTTTGGTTTTGAGAAAAAGAGGCTTCCATTCACTCTGCCATTTCAAAGGGATATTATTCACAAATCAACATAACAAACTGGTAATTTCACAGATATTTAAGACTCCCTAGTGGCAGACTGGTTAAGAGTCTGGTTGCTAACCAAAAGACTGGCAGTTCAAATCTACCTGGTGCTCCTTGGAAAAATCCTATGGGGCAGTTCTACTCTACTGTATAGAGTTGCTATGAGTCAGACCCAACTAGACAGCAATGGGTTTGGTTTTTCATTTTTGGAGGTGATGCAAGCAGTGCTTGGCTGTTAACAGAAAGGCCGGCATTGGGAACCCAACCACAGGTGTCTCTGAAGAAAGGCCTGGTGACCAACTTCTGAAACACCAACCACGAAAACGTTATAGAGCACAGTTCAACCCTGACACACAATAGGGTCACCGTGACTGAGAAGTGACTTGACAGTAACTGGTTTGGGTCTGTTATTTTTAAGAGAGACTGAAGGGATCAAGAAGGCCAAGCTTCGTCAATGCCACACAGAGCACCACATCTTGCTTGGTCTGGAGAAGGGACAAACCCTTCTCCAAGAGCGGTAGTTCCCACACCAACCAGAGCAGGCAGCAGGGCCTAGTGGTCAAGGGGTGGACTACCACTTGGCAAGGTCAACACAAACTGATAGGAAGTAAGCACAGTAAATCAGTGCTTACCTTGTTGACTGAGTCATCTGCCACTGTCAGGGACTATGTATCTGAAGAGGCTTTGATTCTGCTGGAAGGTGCTGTAGGGTTGGGTGACAGACAGACGTCAGCCACCAGAAGAAGAATCTAGGACACGGTGAAAGAAAGGTGAAACTACGGGGATCTGGCAAGCAAGGAAAGTGCCACGCTCACTTTGCTCACAGGGTAGTATTCCCTTGGCAAGGGCAGTCGGGGGGCACAGGCAGTGACTACAAAGACCCTCTGCTCTGCAATTCTTCCTGCAAGTCTGTCCAGAAGAGAGGAGGAGAAGTTGGTGCCAGTTTCACTGACCCCCATAAAAGGCAGGATGCTAGAGGGTCTCTTCTCCCCCAGCAGCGTTATCCTCAGTTCCAGCCTACTGTAGTTAGCTGCCAGGAACTTGGCCCCGGACTCATGATGACCTAACACACAGTAGAACAAAACTGCCTGGTTCCTGTGCCATCCCCATGGTTAGCTGGTGATGGATCACTGTGATCCACAGGGTTTTAACAGGCTTACTTTTAAAAGTAATCACCAGGCCTCTCCTTCCTAGTCTGTCTTACTCTGTAAACTCTGCTTAAAACTACCCAGCACCATGTAACTGTCTGCTGTTGAGCTGATTTCAACTCACAGAGACCCCGTATGACAGAGGGAAACTGCTCCACAGGTTCTCTAGGCTGTAATCTTCATGAGAGCACACTGCCAAGTTTGTTTCCTACAGAGCCACAGGGTGGAGTGTGATCTTTGACCTTTTGGTTGACCACTGTGTCACCAGGACTCCTGAGCAACATGTAAACATCTACCGGCAGCTGGGTGGTGGCCACACACACAAGGCACACTGGCCAAGAACTGAACTCCAGCCTCTTGTGCGGATGGCAAGAATTCTACCACTGAACCACGAAGGCTCCCAACTCCAGGTTTCATTCAGGGACAAGAGACTTGGGCTGATGGACCCCTGAATCCTGGGGAGCCCAGACACTCTGTGCTGGCCTCCTCTCATGAGGCCACCTTGGGCCAGGAGAGACCGGCACCTATGAAAAGTGACACAACCAGCTCCTGCCAGTGAAACAGGCGTTCCAGCCACTCCTCCTCCCCTCGCATCAAGCGGCAGTCTTCCTCTCCATTACTGACATCTCTTGCATCAAAACTGACTCCCTCCCATCTGGCCTAAAAGAGAGTGAAAGGCAGTGTACACAGCCTTGTAAACCTAAAAAACAACCAAACAAAACCTGTCAGCTTGCAGAAATCATAGTGACCAGCAAAACATTACCGCTTCTTTTCCGGAGCCGCAGGGAGGGCACACCTGTTGGCAAGACAAGCGGGCAGGACAGAGGCCGTCCTCAGACAGCCCGTCCTCAGGGAGGAGACGTGCATAGCCCACTCTTATCAGGGGCTAGACTCTGCAACCACAACGTTGATTTCACTCTCACAGGCATTTGAGCCATTTTACTTCCACTAGAGGGCCAGGATGGAGATGATATTTCAGCCTGACAATTTTGCTGCTGATTTAAGACTTGGTCCTAAAGCTTGGGGGCAGAGGGGGAGGGGATCTGGTGAGAGAGGGAAGGAAGAACAAAAGGCAGGCAGGCAGGCAGGCAGGCAGGCAGGCAGGCAGGCAGGCAGGCAGGCAGGCAGGCAGGCAGGCGGGCAGGCAGGCGGGCGGCAGACGGGCGGGCAGGCGGGCAGGCAGGCGGGCGGCAGACGGGCGGGCGGGCGGCAGACGGGCGGGCGGGCGGCAGACGGGCGGGCGGGCGGCAGACGGGCGGGCGGGCGGCAGACGGGTGGGCAGACGGGTGGGCAGACGGGCGGGCGGGCGGGCGGGCAGGCGGGCAGGCGGGCAGGCAGGCAGGCGGCACAGGTCAGGATGGGTGAGAAGGCTGGGGTGAAGGGCGCTCCTACCACGGCCCATGGTAACATCCCAATTCTGGCAGCAAAGCGTCAACTCACAAGAGAATGTTGTGATGAAAATAACTATTAAAAAATACAATCTAGGAAACCAAAAGCCAAACCATTTGCCATGGAGTTTTCTCTGATTCATGGGAAGCCCTGTGTGTGTCAGAGCAGAACTGTGCTCACACGGCTTTCAAAGGCTGATGTTTTGGGAAGTAGACAGCCAGGCCTTTCTTAGGAGGAGCTGCTGGTGGACTCAAGCCACCAAGTTTTCAGTCAGTAGTTGAGCAAGTTAATCATTTATGTCCCCCGGGACTCCGCAAACAGGACACCTGGAGTGTCAAACTCAGTCACCTTCCACTCCGTCCTCCCCCTTATTTCTGAGGTCCATTTGCCTTGCTTTGATCTACATCTGTCCTGTCTTCGTAACATTCCCAGGTCATTTTCGAGGCCTTATCTCCTCGGGCCTGCTGCTGCCTCCTAATCTGGGCCCCACATCTGGTTCCTCCCCACCAACTAATGGACCATGAACACAGTTGTAAAGCTAATCTCACTGAAACAGGAGCGGTCCCCTTACCAACTTGCTGAACACTCTCCAGTGACTGTGAACCCCAGCTCAGGACTCTCCATGGCAGAGCCCTGCCCACCTTTAAACAGTGACAGGCAGAACCACTTAATCATCTCCCTCCGTACTCCAAACCAGAAAGGAACAAGTGTGGCTTTCTAGGAATTTAATGGCTGTGATCATATGTCCTCCTTGCACTTCAATTTTACTTGAGGAAATACTATGTCAAGATTCGGCTGAGAGGCCCCATTCTTTGGTCTGACTATGGCACACAATCCCAGCGTTTCCAGGGTAACCTCCCATTTCCTGTGGATGCTCCAGTCTCCATACTGACTCACACACATGGGTTTTCCAGCCTCTCTGATGTATTCAGCTACTCTGCCTTGCTCTTGACCTTTGCCCCCTCCGTAGACCAGGATCTGGACGTGTGAGGATCCCGGGGAGGGGTGGGGGGCAGAAGTAGAAGTAGGTGTGAGAGAGCCTGAGGCTGTGCACACTGTGCAGGCTGTGCAGGGCAGTCCCACACACCTGGGCTGAACCCATGGAAGCACCTGGACAAGCTGACCTCTCTGTGATGACGTTTCCTAATGGGAAAAGGAGGATAATGATCTCTACCTCACTCATCAAGAACAAGGCTAGAAAAGTGGCTGCAGGTAGGTAACATGAAACCTGTAAGGCAAGCTGAGGACTCAATGAAGCGGGGTGTGGGAGGCTGTGCACACAGCAGTAGGGTCAGCACAGATGGAGTGGTGGGTACGGTGTGGACAAGGTGGTGGAGATGGCGTAGACAGAGTGGTGACAACTGTGTAGGCAGGGTGATGGGAACAGGGTACGTACAGCGGGTAGAAATGTGTAGAAAGGACGTTGGGGACAGTGTAGACAGTGGTGCAGACAGTGTAGACAGTGTGACGGGGCAGTGTACACAGTGGTGGCGACCATAGACAGAGTGATGGGGCAGTGTAGACAGTGTGGAAGCTGTGTAGACAGTGTTGGAAATTGTGTAGACAGGGTGATAGGGACAGTGTAGACAGAGTGTAGAGACTGTATAGTGATGGGGACAGTGTAGACAGTGGTAGAGACTGTGTAGACAGGGTGACAGGGACAATGTAGACAGTGTGTGGAGACAGTGTAGACAGGATGATGGGGACAGTGTAGACAGAGTGATGAGGACAGTGTAGACACTGTGATGGGGACAGAGTAGACAGTGGTGCAGACTGTATAGACAGTGTGATTAGGACAGTGTAGACAGAACGTGGAGACTGTGTAGACAGGGTGATAGAGACAGTACTGACAGAGTGTGGAGACTGTGGAGACAGTGTGATCGGGACAGTGTAGACAGTGGTAGAGACTGCGTCGACAGGGTGACAGGGACGGGGTGACAGTGTGGAGACGGTATACACAGTATAATGGGGACTGTGTAGAGAGGGTGATGGGGATGGTGCAGACAGTGTGGAGAACTGTGCAGACAGGATGTTGGTGACAGTGCAGACAGAGTGGTAGGGACTTTACAGACATCAGCTCAACCAACCAAAAATCTGGGTTTAATTTGCCCATATCCTTATGGTCTTCTATTCACCGCAGCTAATTAACACTAGTTATGTTATTATTTGTATTAATATTCTTTTAATTTCAGTAAATAAGGTTAAGCCTGACCTAACTTTTCAGGTCTGGCTTTCTGGGTCTGTCATCTGCATTACCGTTACCAACATGACCAGCAGGAAACCACAAGGCATTCTATGTTCACTCTACAAACAATTACTGAGCACCAAATAAATGAGAGGACTGAAATGACGGCGCCTAATTCAGTGCAATGCCCAGGACATGTCAGGTGACACCTGGCTCAGGCTCTGATGCATGAACTGCTGGTGCAGTCCCCCCGTTCTCCCGACCGCCCCCTGTGGCCATGCAGGAGGCCTCTTGGTGGGGACGGCAAGGTCAAAGCAGCCCAGTGCGCTGTGGTACAAGCAGAGACAGCTATCCTGCAGAGACATCACCAGGCTTACAGTTGACAATGTACTGCTGAGAAATTAATTTTTGCTTTATTAAACTACTGAGATTTCAGGGTTGGATGTTACTGCAGCATAAGCAGATTCTAGCCTGACTAATATAATTGCTTTCATTTTCTTGACTATCACCATCTGGCAGTTAATTACGTGTAATAACGCTATCGAGACCCTGGCGGCGTAGTGGTTAAGTGCTACAGCTGCTAACGGCACTTCAAATCTGCCAGGTGCTCCTCAGGAACTCTATGGGGCAATTCTACTCTGTCCTATAGGGTCACTGTTGAGTCAGAATTGGCTTGGCAACAGCAGGTTTGCTTTGGTTTCATCACACTTTCCAGAATTCCTGGGTGGTACACACTGCTAAATGCTCGGCTGCTAACTGACAGGCTGGAGGTTCAAGCCCCCCAGAGGTGCCAGAAAGGAGGAAGGTTTGTGTGGGCTCAGAAGCACACTGAAAGAAAGGCCTGGCAGCCTAATCTGGAAAACTCAGTCATTTAAAACTCTGTGGGGCCCAGTTTTCTTCTGACACACAGGGGGCTGTCATTCATGAGGAAGACTTGACTCAGTAGCAACTGTTTTTCCCCCCTTTCTTTTGGTTTAACAATGCCTTGTGAAAGCATTTACTGCTCCCTACCGCTGTGACCGTCCTTAGGTGTACCCGTCATCACACCCTGCTGCTTCACACAGACCAGAGGCCTCCTGAATGAGGTGACTTGTCTCCACGCTTTTAGGACTAGTTCTTTACTTCCCAAATCATATCCTCCTGCACTCCGTTTCCTTCCCAACCTGGGAGTGAAGCTTGCACACAGCAGCTGTTTGACTCACAGTTGATGATTTAATATTTTCTCATTAAGAAATCATTCTCAAAATACAGCAACACTTAATTTTCTTTGTCCCATATCACTTTGCTACTGCGAATCATCAGGAGTTGAGGGCAGTGGCTGCCACAAAGCTTTTGGGATTCAGCAGTGGGTACAGCTGACCCACGGCCTCAGGGTTCTCCATCAGTGCTGGCTAACCTCATGGCAGCCTGGAGAGCATTTCCGTCTCTTAGGTGTGTTGATCCCATTGTCTTTGGGTTTATTTAATGATTTAGGTCTGGGCTTTTGGGATTCTCATTCATTCAATTGTTCATCTCTAGAAACACACACTGTAAGAGACAGCAGAGAATAAAGGCTGTGAAATCAGGCTAGCTGTGAAACTTCAGGCCAGTCACTTGGGCTTTTTATGCCCCCAATTGCCTTATGTGTCAAATCAAAGTTAAAAATAATATGCAACCTATAAGGCTGCTCGAGAATTATTCAAGTTAACACATGCTGGATGCTTACAGAGCTACTGTAACGATTAAAATACAGCAGTAGATGGCAAGTTGTTTACTGATCACCTATTGCACGGCAGATACTGCAGAAACAAAGACCAGTAAGAGACTGCCCAGGCCTTGAGTTTACAGTCGGGTAAGGGTGGTATATACGTGAGCAAATAAGTCAGTCAAAGTGTTACAGTGCCTGAGAAAGACAGAGACAACATACAGACATGTGCACACACACACACACACACACACAGACACACTTGCATGCACGTGTGCATATGTGTACACGAGTGCACGTATGCACATACATGTATGTCACACATACCCAGAGAAAGACACATGAGCATACACAGAGACTGGGCAAATGGCCAGCTACAGAGCAAGAAGGTCTCCTTCCACATGGAATAAAGGGAGCCAGGGAAGGCTCCACCAAGAAAGCTGAGCTGAGCCTTCAGATTTGGGTATGTGCCTTCTAGGCAAGACAGGGCTCAGCAAAGTCCAGGCAACTAAGGAGCATGAGCAGGAGCATAAAACAACAGTTATTCACTCAACAAACATGATCCAATGCCTCCTAAACTGCTTGGAAGAGTCTGAAGTAGAGATGTGGCAGTAAATGAGACTGAAAAGGTTTGTCCTTTCACTGAGCTCAACTTCTCGTAAAGGAGATGAAAAATAAATGAGAAAACAAACATACAAACCAGAAATGATTATGCATACTAACGGGAGCTATGAGGAAAACACAATGGGTACAACTGCTAGCGGCTGACCAGAGGTTCTGCCTAACCGGGTACAGAGAGGGAGAGAAATGAGCAGAGGAGGCAAGAACTGACATTCTGCTCTCTATTTTCTAGGCAGGATATTTTCCCTAAAGCCTCCTGGCCTCCTGCTCACCTAGTTTCTTCCCCAAGGATGAGGACTGAGTTAGCTGGCTGGGGGATAAAGCCAGTGTGGTCCACACCTCTGCTTGGATGGCGTTAGCTCCACTAACAAATTGCCCCTGAGTCGATTCCAACTCATGCTGACACATGTGTGTCAGGGTGGAAGTGTGCTCCCTAAGGTTTCCAATAGCTGATTTTCTCAGAAGCAGATCTTCAGGTCTTTTTTCCACAGCACCCTGAAATGACAAACCTCCAGCAACCTTTTGGCCAGCAGCTAAGCATGCGCCACCCAGGGATTCCTTAACTCCACCTGTTGCTGTCAGGTGCTGCTGAGTTGGGTCTCGACTAACAGCAACCCCATCCACCGCTTTCTTCCTCTTTATTGGGTAGACTAAATCTGTCACAAGTTTTAGGGGGAGGGTTCTGCTCTCTTCCTCCTTCTCTATTCATAGACAGTGGCCTGCTCCTACGGCCCTCACTGGATACCTGCACTTGTGATGGCCTTATCACTTGCTTTAATTCTCAGCTGGTTCACAACTTGGGAAAAAAAGAATCTCATTTTAAGATAAAAGTTTATGTAAGATAAAAACTTCTTCCCCATCTCAACACACTCCACAACTGAATGGAATCACTGTCTTAATCCATCCAATCTGTCACTGTAATGGAAATTCCTCCAAACCTATTCCCTAACTTCACAGACATTGCTGGGGGTTTGACTCAGAAGTCTGGCCCCGCTGATACTATATAGCAAAATCAATAGAAGAGAATGCTGAGGGAAGCAGCGGTGGGAAAGGGGTATGTCAAGTTCCACAGCTAAAATCGTGAGGTGCACAGTTTAGGATATGTAGCCACACAAAGCAAGATGGGGAGATAGGAGGTCTTCAGATAGTCTTACCTTGTGATTTCATATCTAAGCTTTTTTCTTTTTTATTAACTATACAAGAAAAACTTCTCGCATTTATCTATTCTTGGAACTTTAAGCACACTCTGAGTGTATTTTATAAAATTGTCTCATGATTTCCTTATTACCATGAACACATATTAATGGAATGTCTGCTCCGTACTGTGCATTAGAGAATTTTTTTCCTGTAAAATGCTGAAGATTCACAGTTCCCAACCTTGAAAGGCTCGTCGTCTACCTGAGAAGACAGCGTATGTCCCAAGGCAATACCATCACCACCACCACCACCAATAACCTGTAGCCATCGCGTGGATGCCAAACCATAGTGACCCTACAGGACAGAGCAGAGGAACCCCATAGTGTTCCCTAGGAGTAGCTGATGGACTCAAACTGCTGGCTTTTTGGTTAGGAGCCTGAGCTCTGCACGTCTGCACCACCAGGGCCTCCAAAGCAATATATATCCAAAAGGACATTCACCAATAGCTATTGCCAAGAGCTGGACCTGACTCAATGGCAGTGGGTGTATACAACGTGACAAACATAATTAATACCACTGACTGTATCTGTAAAAACTGATAAGTTGGCAAATGTCTGGTTAATTATTTTTGCCACGTGTACAAAACCAAAAAAGACATGCAGATCAGAGGACATGAAAAGAATCTTTATCTAAGACTAAATGAGCTTTTTAAATAAATACAAAATAAAAAATTCTACGTGATTAACCAAAAGAAAAACAAACCCACTTTGACTGAGTCAATTTCAACTCATAGTAACCCTTCAGACAGAGGAGAACTGCCCCATAGAATTTCCAAGAAGTACCTGGTGGATTTGAACTGCCATCCTTTTGGTTAGCAGCCATAGCACCTAACACAAGCATAAACGGATGGTAAAGATTTTTAAAAAATGCTTCAAGAGTTCGGGAAAACGGCATCTGTTGAACCCAACAGTGACTGAAGATGACTTTACAGTGGATTTTATAGGTGAGAAAACAGCAGTGTTAAAGCCAAAATGCATATTGTAAAGAAACTGCAATTAGCAACTCTGATAGAAGCTTCTAGAAGGTATGAACAGTGTATTGTGTTTCTCTGCACAGCTCTCCTTTCCCTGGCACGGCCCTCCACTCTGGTAGGTGTCTCAGAAACACAGAGACATAATCTCATTCCCTAGGGCCCACGCTGTTCCATTTCACTATCAGGACTCCAGCCAGGAGCAGCTGACCCACCGCCACGTACAGGACATGCTCTACCCACTCCGCCTTCCAGCAGAGCTGCATTACCACCTACTTAGAATAGATGGCTATGGTCAGGGTGCTGCCAGCTACCCTGGCACATACAAGGGCCCATACGGCACATACAGACTACACACATGGCCTTCTCCCTTTCCAAGGTCCAAGCTCAATGGGAAAGGGACACGAGAGAAAAGCCTGGCAATCTACTTCCGAAATCAGTTAATAACAATCTTACAGATCACAACGGCCGGCTCCCCAGCCCATGGTCGGGATGGCACAGGGCCAGGCAGCACTCATTCCACCGCAGATGGCATCCCATCAGCTGGGGCTGACTTGCAGGCAGCCAGCCGCAACAACAGTCCCTAACTTCGCACTTGGCACTGTCACGGGCCTGAGGAGGGAGAGGCAGGGGCGAGTGAGATGGAGCCTGAAAGGGGCCTCTGGGCTGTGCCTGTCCTCCAAGGACAGGCTGGCCACCCAGGCAGTGTGTTTCTTTCAGGTGGCACAGCCATGTTGCTATGAAAGCAGTACAGGCCATCGCCACTTGGCCTCTAATAAACACAACTGCAGTGCTAGCAGGAGCATTCCCCTGACTTCCGTTAAAGGGACGCCATGGATGGTGTGCACTGTTTATGCTCAGGGACAACAGCAGCACTGTTCCTGGGGTCCAGCCCAACTGCACACTATGACATCAACTCCAGCCGTGGCCTGTGGATCTGTGGCACATGCCCAAAGAGTATGTACCAGGCTGCTGATCTTCCTTTTCAGAAGAACACTAAAGGCTTCAATTTGTCTTTAGCTTTCTCCTATCTGGTAAAAGCAAACAGCTTATAATACTTTGGGTTGTAAGTCAACACCTCCTGCGTATCAACATTAAGCCACTTCTGACCCCAGCAGGAAACCACAGAAGCCACAGCTGGTCTACCTGAGTCCCAGGTGATCCTTATTTTACCCTGCACCAATTCTCTCCTCAGCCCCTTCTCTCTTTACCATAAGGTCAGTACAAAGGAGATATGAAAATCGGCATGCCCCCTTTTCCTGAGCCTCTGCTGTCTCTTACTTTCAGTTTCACTGGAGCACCTGAATGGTGCAAATACTTAACATGCCTGACTGCTAACCAAAAGGCTGGACGTTCAAGTCCACCTAGAGAGATAGCAGAAGAAAGGCCTGGCAACCCAGCTCCAAAGAGGCATCGGGGCTGTGCCCATCCTGCCAAGGACAGGCTGGCCGCCACAGCCTGCTTTTTCCAGGCCATTAGAAAACCCTATGGAGCACAGCTCTACTCTGATACAAATAAGGTAGCCACCAGTTTGAGTTGATTCAATGGCAATTTTTTTTAGTCTTAGAATCTCTTGATTCTACAGAGACTCTTAGTTTCCCAGGACAGCAGGAGAACTCACAGTGTCATATTATATGGTAAAATACTCTGGGGATAAACCTCTTGGGTTTCTCTTGGGTAAGATGGGAAATAGACACCTTGCTGTTCACATTTCCAAAGAGTGCCCATTCATGCAAACCACGTCTGGAGACAAGGAGAGATTGATACTGGAATAACAGGTGACCCCTCAGTGATTCACCAATCCCTGTTCTAAATTCCACTCAACAGGCCACCAGAAACAGGTGAACCCTCAGTGCTTCACCAATGCATGTTCTAAATTCCACCTGAAAGCAGAAGGAGGCAGATTAAATACCATCATAATTACTAAAATTGGGAAAACGAGAAGTCCCCAGATACAAAGATAAAGTGATTGGGTTGACAAGCAGGATCAAATAATGGCCATGGATTCTTAAGACCACACTTCCATCCATTGCTAGATGAGATGAAATGTTTTGTCAATAAACTGCCCTCAGCTTCCTGACCTGAAAGACTCCGACCTGGAGTCAGACGTAGCATAGGAGTCTTCAAGACAAATCCAGTCAAGCCCACTTTCCCAGGTTCTCATAGAAAATCATGTTTTTGTACCTCTCTCCATCATCACCCATCACTGTGGTCTTACGTACAATTTTTCTTTTGTAATGAAGAAACGTTTACCCAGAAGTCTCAATACAGCCAGATTCATAGGAATGAGAGACCTATGAACCCTCTGCAGGTGTGGCTAAGCGTGGGGAGGGGTAGGCTTTGCAGCTGGCCAGCTCCTACCAGCAGGTGCACCACAGCCTCTTGCAGCAACACAAATGTCACACCAAGTCTCAGCACGTGACGTGGCATTGCGAATGTGATGGTTTGGAAAACATGCAAGGGAAATTTGTCCTCTCAGATGATGTCAATAAGAGAAGTGCTCTACCTACTCCACCAGACTCTCTTCTTTCCCTTGGGTACCATCAAGTCTATTCCCACTCACAGCAACCTTACGTGACAGCAAAACTACCCCTTGGTTTTCTAGGCTGTCATCTTAGGGAAACACACTGCCAGGTCTTTCGCCTGTAGAGACACTGAGTAGGTTCAAAGCGCCCACCTTTCAGGAAGCAGTCACGTGTCACACCGCCACGGCTCCCTAGAGTACTAGTCAAGTAAGATTGCCAAGCCAGCCAAGTGCCGTCGAGTCGGATCCAAGGTTAAACAACTAGGCATCTCACTCCTGACACCTGCTTTCTAACAGCACAGTCATTAGCGTCTAACACTTTCTGGTCGGTCTGCTGTACTGTGGTGGCACGAAGGCTGCTGTGATGCTGGAAACTTTGCTGCCAGTATTTCAAAATACCAGCAGGGTCACCCATACTGGACAGCTTTCAGCAAAGCTTCCAAACCAACAGAGACTAGGAAGAAAGACCTGGTGTTTTACTTCCAAACATTATGGATCACAACAGAGTACTACATGATACAGTGCTGGGTGATGAGTCCCCTACCGCAGAAGGCACTCGGAACACACAGTGGCCACCACAGTGGACTCAAGCTGATCAGTCATCATGAAGATGAAGTGGGACTGGAAAACCTTTTATTCTTTTCTATGTAGGGTCACTGTGAGTCACAGCTGACTCAACAGCAGTTAATGACAACAATCATTAGTTTATCAGTACTACATGAAGCTGAGCCACCGATAAGGCTACTTCTTCATAAAGTAGCTATACGTTCAACAGGCAGTGTGAAGACCAAACAGCTAGGAGTCAACTGCTTCTCTCACAATCCTGGCTTTGCTACTGCCCGTGAGAACCCCTCAACAGCCAACTCCAAGCCCTCTGGGTTCAGCTGCCTCATCAGTATACAAAGCGCTCTGAAGGCTGAGCACTAAGGTCCTATCTGGAGCTCATATCTTGGTCATGGTATTCACAGGACAGGGCTGCCACCTAAACAAAACAGATGGCTTGCCTTCACTCTAGGCAAGACTATGTCCCTGACTTGGTCACAGAAGACATTAGCTTTCTGTTTCAGCCCTCTTCAGGCTGCACAAGGCCATACAGTGAGGAAGACAACTCATAAAAATTGTAAAACGGGAACAGAAGAAAGAAAAGGAAAAACTGAAAAGTCTAAAACGGAAGACTTCTCAGAAAGACTGGGCACTGAGGTGAGCTGACAAAGAGTTCGTTTAGGAGAAAACTTCTTGAAGCTTCCCTTGATGGAAAATGTATGCTATCACAACACTTTTTCTTGGAACATTACAACAGATAACTTTCTGATATGGGTAAAAATACACACACAAAAAAAAAATCAAAGAATCACTCACCCTCTGAAAACTGCAGGTAGATTCCTCTTCACCAACAAAACGGTCTAATTTCTTTGGAAAACTGGAAAAAAACAAACAAAAGAACAACATGAAACAAAGAACAACACGAAGTCTGTTCTACAAATCACATATGGTACTTCTGGGCAGCACAAATGGTTCCCATGTTCAGTTACTGACCAAAAAGGCCAGAGGTCAGAGTCTACCCAGAGGTGCGTCAGAAAAAAGGCCTGAAGACCTACTTCTGAAAAATCAGCTGTGGACAACCCTACGGAACGCAGTTCTGCTCTGACACTCGGAGCCACCGTGAGCTGGAGCTGACTCAGGGGTCACTGGTGGTGGTATGTGGTCACACAGGGACACAGGCCTAGAGATGCAAGCAACCCCATCAACTCTGAACTTTGGCACTTCTGAGGTGCACAACAGATCCCTGAAGAACAGCTGGATGGACAGCTGTTTGGCTGGCTGAGTTTTAAAGACTGAGCTGCAAACAGTCGATCTGTAGGCTATGATCTTGTGCCTGATTCATTTATCACTAGATGTGCAGTCCCTGTGACAGATACAGGAAATACTTTTCTCAGTGTTAACCATTTAAAATCTCCCACCCTGCAAGCCCTACAGTGAGCTGATGTGAAGATGCCTCAGTAAAGAAGCAGAGGACCTTGTCACTGCCCTTTCCCCAAATAGTGCACCCACAGCGCACTGCATGCCAAGGTCAGTGACACCACAGCGATGCATAATGAGGCCTGTATGGGAATGCCAACTTGGCACAGGACCGGAGGCCACATCTCAGGAGGGCTGAGTCATCAGTGTCTGGCTGAGCCACTGGGTCCAAGATACTGACAGGCCAAAGGCAGTGTGGGAAAGGGGCAAGCTGACAGGAGTACTGGACAGAGGAAAGCCTGGGAACAAAGAGAGACAAGGGAGTCACAGCAACCAACCGCTTAATCTACACCACAAGAGGGACTAACTTCAAGAACCAACCCCCCTCCCTTTTTTCTTCATAATTTTCAGCAACTGCTCTAAAGACTCCATTGCCCTGGGTGACACAAAGGGGTGGCACTTGTTCACCCACCAGCGCCACAGAAGAAAGCCCTGGCAAACTGCTTCTGGGAAGACTACAGCTAAGAAAACCCCATAGAGCAACTCTTGCCTGTAACATATGGGGTTCCCATGAGCTGAAATCAACTCAACAGTCTTGGGGGTTTTTTTTGGCACACAACTAGCAATCAGGGTTCCTTCTATTGCCAGCATCGACATGATGCCAGAATATTTGGGGTGAATTTTAGGAGTTACAAGATGGCTACTGCTTCTCTACCCGTCCCCGGAAGAAGCGGGGTGTCTGTGGTCACTGGGGGAGTAGGGAAAGCCGCCTGCCAAGGCTGAGGTCCTCAGTGTCTCGAATGTCACTGGCACTCATTACTGTCACTGAGTCTACCAGTATTTGCTGACGTTAGCTGCTGGAGATTTGGCTCCCAAGTCATGGTGACATCTAGGACAATGGAAGAAAATGCTGCCCTGACTGTGCCATCCCTAGAATGGGGCACAGACCAGTCCATAGTGATCCATAAGGCTTTCACTGACATATTTTCAGAACTAGACTGCCAGCCCTTTCTTCCTAGTCCATTTTAGTCTGGAAGGTCTGCGGAAACCCATGTAGGGTAGCATGAGAGCAACAAGCAAGCTTCCTCTGATACATGAGTGATGGTTGTGCTTGAGAGGTACTGGCTGGGAACTGAACCCACATATCCCACATGGAAGGCAAGAATCCCACCACCAGACTAATGCCATTCACAAGTGTTTTAATAAAGAAACAAAAATACTCATACCCACTGCCAATGAGCTGATTCCGACTCATGGCATCCCCATGTGTTCGTTACACAGAGCAGAAGAACCATAGGGTTTTCTTGGCTGTAATCCTAAGGGGAGCTGATTGCCAGGCCTTTCACCTATGGTACTGCTCGGTGAGTTTACACCATCAGCCTTTAAACACCAGCTGTACAGTGAAACTGTCGTAATGAGCTGAGGGCTAAGAGGCAGGAAGATAGGATTTTGGCTCTTGAGACGTCTGTACTCTGACTGAAGAGTCAAGAGGCAGGCAAAGCAAGCTGCAAAACATGGTAGACGCTGGAAATATCTGTAAGCACCTTCTTTTTAAAGCAACACTTCATAATCCACTCACACTCTTTTCATCCTAACGGCAGACAAGACATCTGTGATTAGGAACCATAAAAGACCATAAAAACTGACATTACAGCGAGCTGAGTCTGAATCTCAGTGCAGTCACATACTCGTTGTGCTGTACACAAGGTTGAACCTCTCCATATTTGCATAATGACAATAATATCTACTTTAAATAGCATTTTCAAGTTCTTACTGCAGTTCCTGGCACATTGAAGGTATTTGACAAAAAAGTGGGAAAAAGGTAATTTATTACTACTTGGCACGATACATTTACATTGCCTTTAATGGAAATGGAAACGACGGTGCCACAGAGTTAAGGACTACGTCTGCCAACCGAAAGGTCCGGCAGTTCAGCCCACCAGATGCTCCTTGGAAACTCCATGGGGCGCTTCTGCTGTCAGAACTGACTTGATGACAGCTGGTTTGGTTTTGGTTTTACAATGTAAATGGAGAAAAGATACAAGAGATTTTTATAACCATAATTTTATAATTTATTGTAACATGAGTACTTGTGCCATATTCTTTTCCCCAATCTGAAAATTAGATGAGACAAATGAGAAAAGAATAAAACTTAGTATTGTTGAACAATCAACTAATACAGACAACGAAAGATAATAATACAAATCATTAAAATACCACTAATAATCACTATTAACACTGTGGCTTATGTGCTTCTAGGCACACTCTCCTATGTCCAAATAAAGTGATTACACAATCCTCATGCTTTTATAAATAAATGTATACACATGCACACAATTTATTTATAAAATACAATGATGGTATTCACATAGTTTTGTGGCCTGATTTTCTTCAGAGTTTTTTTGCTCCTTTTGTAAACCTCTTTTAAAGTCAGTAAGCAAATCTTCTTTGCAGTTGTTAAAGGCTGTGAGAGGACTGTATTAAAAGAAAGAACCACTAGAGAGACATTTGTTGAATTCAAGGAATCTACCCAAGTGTCCCACATTTATGATAAATGACAACATGGTACCAGTTCAGTGTTGTATGGCTGTACTCGTAAGCAAGTGATTCATTTCTTCTATGTTTGCATCAAAATCAAGAAAGGCAGTTGCACAAGTATATGACATTTCAACATCCCCCCCCCCCCAAAAGTTAAGGTTTGACTGGGTGTAGCTAGAAGAATGCAGACTAACCTAGAAACCACAGAGAAGAGTATCACCAATCACAGTCTTCAGTAGATATCCAATACTGAAAGGCAACAAAGTTTGAGAGCTAACTGGCGGATGACAGTATCAGTATCGAGAACAAAATTAGAAGTCTAAAGTTAAAAAAGCAGCATCTGTTTTCAACCTGATCATGGTACAGTCACTGAATGCTACACAGGAAGACTCTTAGGTGCCTGTCAAGACAATAAGCACATTACACGTACTTCAATATCTTAAAAAAAAAAACCTCAAACTTATCGTGTGTAGCCCAAACTTGGGCTACCTCTTTAGTCTCAAGATGTATAATTTATTTCTGAAAGAAAAGGGCTGATTTGGGAAAAGTTTCGGAAAAGGGCTGATTTGGGAAAAGTCACATGAAACTTTTTGCTGGAGTTCCATGACACATTCCTGTCCTCTACTGAGAAAGTCATGCCATACCATACCTACAACAGGGACAGGGACATTTCAGGAATATACCAACTCTGGGGAGAGAGGGTGGTAGCAACAGTATTTCCCAAAGAATGGGGAGAGAATTCCTCCTGCAGCTATGAATGCAGCTCCCTCTCCCTACATATTCCCGGCACTTCTCTACACATAGGCAGGAGTTGGGGGACTGATAGGGAACAGCAAAGAGAGGGAGAAACAGGAAACACCATGGCTACCAAGGAACACCAATTCCCATGCCAGCAGGAAATTTCTGGAGAGATCAAAAGTGAGTCACAAGGCACAGAAATGTGGAGTTTAACTTGGAAGCAAGGGTCTATAACACACTGTCCTCACCAGGTGCCGTCGAGTCACTTCCGACTCACTTGGACCCCCCACAACAGAGAAGCACTACCCAGTCCCTGTGTCATCCTCACCATCACTGTTGGGCTTCAGCCCACCGTGGCAGCCGCTGTGTCAGGCCACCTCGTCCAGAGCCTTCCTCTTTGACGTGGCTCCTCCACTCTACCAAGCACAACGTGCTTCTCCAGGAACTGGTCCCTCCTGACAGGTCCAAAGTACATAAGACACGGTCTTGCCACTCTTACTTGTAAGCAGCATTCTGGACATTCCTTTCCACACTACTTTACAATAAAACAGTTCCCAAATTTCTCATTCCTGGTCAAGTTTATGCAATTTTTAGAAGTGTCAATTTGTGGTGAGAGTCACGCTTTTGGAGGAGACTTCTACTGTTCCTCTTTGACCTCGGATGACAGAATTAGTGCTGTTGCTGCTGTCTGTCACGGAGCTAGCTCTGACACACGGCAACTTTATGTGCCCGGGCCCACATGTCTTCAGCCTTGGCACATCTGAGCCCACCATGTCAGCAGCTGTATGCTCCTTCTCACCTGCCGAGAGCAGTGTCCAAGGGCTCATCCTCCAGCACTACTCAGAAAAGATTCTGTTGTGATTTGTATGGTTTCCACTGGCTAACTCATGTAAACACATCGCCAGGCCTCTCTTCCTCCTCCCAGTCTTGAGGCTCCACTAAAACCTGCCCACCACAAGTGGCTCCGCTGGTACTGGGAACACTGGTGACATAGCTCCCGGCATCAAAGCAACACGCAGGCCACCACAGTACGGCAAGCTGACAGACAGGTGGTGGCCATCAGTAACAGGAGGTAAAAACGGGACCACAAATTTTACCAGGCGATGGAGGCAGAGACAGAGATCCCTTCAACAACGCATGCTTGTTATACTGGGGTATAGGGCTGGAACTACTTTTAACAAGTCTCCCTGGATGGTGCAATTCAGAAGGCTGGCTGTGAGCAGTCTACAGATCTAACAACATATTCCTTACACGGACCGAGTTTTTGCTTTGCCCAACCTCCTGGGCTCACTGCTTCCTCAGTGACACAGAACCAGACGGTCAGGGCATGTTGGGTGCTATACAACGTCTCTTTTATGCAGCCAGGGCTAAACTATACACATTCTTAAATTTCAAAGCGAGTCTCATATCCTTTCATAGTATACATGGGATGGCCCAGAACACATTTTGTATAGTACAACTTACACGTGTGTGCGCATGCACAAACACAGATACTTGCTGCTTTTGCATCAATTCCAGCTCACAGCAACCCTACAGGACACAGTAGAACTGCCCCATGGGTTTTCCACAAAGCAGCTGGTGGATTCAAACCGATGACCTTTCGGTTAGCAGCTGAGTTGCAGTCAAGCTCTTAACCACTGATCTAGCTAAGAAAAATTGGATTTTAGATTCTAACATTCCTCACCCAATTCTGTATCTAGAATGAATATTTCCTAGACAGTAAAACTGTGCTTACATACAGTCCATAGTTATACGTTTGAATTACTGACTTCTGAAAATATTTTCTATTTTGTTGTGCCATGCTCACTAAACACTGCTGTTGTTGCTGTCGTGTGCCACTGAGTCAATCTCAAGTCAAAAAACCCTGGTGGCATAGTAGGTAAGCGCTATGTCTGCTAGCCAAGAGGTCAGCAGTTCTTATCTGCCAGGTGCTCCTTGGAAACTGTCTGGGGCAGTTCTCCTTTGACCTATACTACCACTATCAGCAGTGGGTTTGGCTTTGGTTTTCACGACCCCAGGTAGCAAAGCAGCACTGCCCCAGAGAGCTTTCTAGGCTGTAATCTTTAAGAAGACTGATTGCCAGCTCTCTTTCCCACAGAAGCACTGAGTTGATTCAGTGTGTCGGTTACTAGTCAGGTGCTTAACCACTGCACCACCAGGGCTCCTTGAGGAAGCATTAGGCTCCTTGGTGAGTCTGTATCCTTTACTGAGTGGCTGCTTTGTGCTTAAAAGAAACATAACCAGGATGCTCATTAGAGTGAGAAGAGCAAGAATTCAACTTGCCTACTTTGGACACATCACCAGGGGAGATCAACAGCTAGAAAAGGACTTGTAAAGTTGACGGTTAGCAAAAACGAGGGAAACCCTGAGTGAGACAGACTGACACACAAGCCAAAATAAAGGACTGAAACACACCAACTATCACGGATTGAACTGTGTCTCCCCAAAATATGTGTAGCCATGTGGCTGGGCCATGATTCCCAGTTATCCTGTGACTGTCCTCCATTTTGTGGTTTTCCTAAACTATATGTTAAAGGATTAGGGTGGGACTGTAAATCCCTTTACAGGATCACCTCCCTGCTCCACTGTAAAGGGAGTTTCCTTGGAGTATGGCTTGCCCCAGCCTTAGTCCTTTCATCCTATGAGAAATAAAAGGACAGAGAAGCAGGCAGAGAATTGACTGGGAACCTCGTACCACAAAGAAAGCAGCACTGGGAGAAGAGCACGTCCTTCAGACCTGCGGTTCTTGTACCAAGATGCTCCCTGGACATAGACTGATACAATACCGGACTTTCCTCCAGAGCCGACAAGAGGAAAGCCTTCCCCTGGAGCGGACACCCTGGATATGGACTTGTAGCCTACCGGACTGTGTAAGAATAAACTTTCCTTTATTAAAGCCATCCATTCTGTGATATTTCTGTTAGAGCAGCCCTAGCTGACTAAAACACCAAACACCACAAAGACAGTGCAAGGCCAAGTACCACCTCATTCTGTTATCCGTAAGGTGGCCGGCTGCGTGTCCGAGCTGCCTCAACGGCAGCTAGTAACAGCTTCACATCTATGACCTTTAGTTTTCCCAAAGCCTCTGTCAGATTAGCTCTATTAGCCCCACTGTACAGATGAGGAAAATAAGACTCAAGTAACACACTTAGGGTTACATAATGGCAAGCTGCACAGCGGGAACCCATCGCTAGGTCTGTTTGGGTCCCGCAGCCCAAGAGAGCCAGGTGCACCCTGCAACACTGGTGCAGCTTTTGATAGGGAAACATTAATGAGTAAGCAACCTACCAAGAAAATAAGCACTTCCTTTCACAAAATGAACAGATATTCGTTTTCCAAGTTATATGTTTGGGGGTATGTTATGGATTAAATCGTGTCCCCCAAAATATGTTATAAATCCCAGCCTCTATGCCTGTGGTTATAACTGCATTTGGGAATGGGCTGTCTGTGGCACGCTAATGCGACAGGATGAGTAGACAGTATACGTGGAGGTGATCTCTTCTGAGATATAAAAGAGATTAAAGATGCAAACTAGCAGCACAGACGTGTTAAGCTTGATGCCAGGACACAAGAAGCTCTCCAGTGAACCAGGAAACAGAAGACCAAGAGATTTTAAGAATCTTCCTCCAGAGCCTACACAGGACACAGAAAGGTTCCCCTAAGTACCTGTGTTCTGAACCCAGCCTTCTAGCCTCTGAAACCATGAGAAGACGAATTTCTGTTGGTTAAGGCGATCTGCTTGCACCATTTCTCCTAAAGAAGATACATACACTAGATATAACTAAGACAAGGGGGCAAGCAAAGGCGCCAGAGCAAGGCGATCCCTCACATTCGACTGCCGCCGCCCGACAGGTGCCAGGCCACACTCCGGAGGCCGAGCGCCAGGATCAGTGTGCTGACCACAGCCGGACACACAGCACGCAGCCTCAGCGCGTGGGTCTCAAAGCTGCTGCGCATCTTCCTCACCGTGGGCCGTGAGCACGCAGCCCACAGCACATCAAGTCAGAGGCGCTCCGCTAGCGCTCTACTTCCCTTACCGAAGCGGGGCGGACTGAGCCCCCTCTCGTCTGACTTACACACGACACTGATGACCCAGACCCCCAGAATGTGCAGGAACGACAATGGTACAAGCACGCTGGCCTTGTAGGGGCCACTGACTATAAGAAATGCACTTTGCTTTGTTCAACTCTTTCATTTATGACCTCAGAGTAAATAGTACTTATGTCCTGCTCATCTGATCAATGCATCCTTGTTTTAATTCAGTTTAAAGATTTAACTAAGTTTACCAGGGCCTGAAACTTAATATTGAACTCTGCATATAAATCTACAAGGGGCACTTTTCATATTTCATTATGGATTTTTGCAGACTGAGTTATGACCTTCCCTCCCCAAAATATGCTGCAGCCCTGACTGTGTGCCTCTGAGTGAGATCCTGTTTGGAAGTTACAGGGCCTTTGAAGGTTAACTTGAAGTCTTACTGGAAGAAGGTGGGTCCTAATCCTATATGTCTCTGGCCCTTACAAGAGAGAGAAGTCACAGAGAGCTAGACACAGGGAGACGATGCCATGGGAAGACACAGCTGCAAATCAATGAATGCTAAAGCTTGCTGCATACACCAGAGGCTGCGGACAAGTGTGGGCCAGTTTCTCCCTAGAGCCCTTAGAAGGAGTCTACACGGCTGACAGTTGATTTGTACTTCCAGTCTTCCGAACAGTAAGACAATACATTTCTAGTCACATAAATCCCCTACTTTGTAGCATTTTGTTATGGGAGCAATAAAACCCCCACTACTGGTAAACCTGATGACAGCATGGAGTTTTTATTACTATTTATCTTTTATTCCTAAAGTCTAAGTCCCAAGCCCTACCACTGTCAAGACGATGTCAAATCATAGCCACCCTATAGGACAGAATGGAAACGCCCCAGATGGCTTCCAAAGCTGTAATGTTTACAGAAGCAGACTGCCACGTTTCTCCCACAGAGTGGCTGGTGAATTCTAACTGCCAACCTTCCAGTTAGCAGCCAGGGGCTTAACCACTGTACGACCAATGCTCCATATGCCTAGACCAGTGTCTGGCACATGTAGTAGACACTCAAATTATGCCTGCTGAATCATTAGACAAGTGAGTTCTCATCAAATCATACATAAAAAGGTATGCTTAGAGAGTGTACAAACAGCCCCATGTTGGAGAAGTGACCAGCCCCTCAAAGGGCAATATGTGAATTCCCAAACTTGCCTACAAACTAGGAACCCTCCCTCCAGAAAAAAAATAAATAATTGTTGTCATCAATTCCAACTCATGCTAACCCTAAAGGAGAGGACAGAACTGCCTCACAGGGCTTCCAAGGGGCACCTGGTGGATTTGCGCTGCCAACCTCTTGGTGTGCTGCCAAGGTCTTAGTCACTGTGCCCGCAGGACCACTAGGGCTCCATAACCAGGGGGAAAAATCCTAAATCCATCGCCACAGAGGTGACTGTAATTCATAGCAACCCTATGGGGCAGGGAAGGACCACCTACAGGAGTGGCTGGTAGATCCCAACTACTGACCTTTTGGATACCAGCTGAGCTCTTAACCACTGCACTGTAAAGAAACATCATGGAATTCAGCAGAGACCTGGTCGTAGGAAATAACATGCTAATATAAAAATAAGGAAATCACTGCTCTCACAACAAGTAAAAAAAAAAAAAATTATTTTCAAAAGGTTTCATTTTCAATATTCAAGCCTAAAACTTAAAGGGGAGATAATATTTGCGGAGTGGTTACCAAGGCAATAATTAAAATGACTACAGGTTGGAGAGCTAGATCTAAAAGAGGTACAGTGATGATTTCCCTCTTCTGTGAGTTGGTTCTGATTCTCAGTAACCCTACAGAACAGGCTAGAACTGTCCCACAGAGTTTACAAGGCTGTGATGTTGACAGAAGCAGGCTGTCACAGCTCTTTTCCACAAGAAACAGCCAGTGGGTTCCAACTGCTGACATACCAGTTAGCAGCAGAGGGCTTAACCACTGTGCCACCGGGGCTTCTTACATTACAGCACAGCAAAAAAGAGATCAATTTTCCTTCTCAAAAACTAGGGGAGTAAATCTTCACCAAAACCATAATAAAGTATTTTAAGAAAAAAGAAGCGAAATGCATGGAAACGCTGATGGCATGGTGGTTGACTGCTCTGAGGTGAACTCAAAGGCTAGCAGTTTGAACGTACCAGGTGCTCCTTGGAAACCCTGCCGAGCAGTTCCACACTGTCCTACAGGGTTACCACGAGTCAGAATCGACCCAACAGCAAGGGGTTTTTATGGGTATTCTTACCAAAAAGTAAGAAAGGGATAGCCCCTTTCCAACATACCACTATTACAGTCACTATTACAAGCTCTGCACCTATCGCTTCACTAGAAGTTTTCACCTGCATTGGTAAAAGTCTCTGAAAGGGAAGAAGTCCATTTCCAGTTTGTGCAATTGTTAGCTGCTGTCCAGCTGGTCCCTGAATCATGGTAATGCCATGACCCCAATGGGATAGGACTGCCGCGATCCACAGAAGTCTCAGGGGCTGGTCTTCAGGAGTCCATCAGCAGCCCGTCTTCCTCATCTGTCTCAGCCTGGAAGACTCCCTGAACCCGCTCTGCATCGGAGGAACACGCGGCCTCCACTAATAGAAGGGCAGTGACTGTGCCAAGGTAACCAGCCATCCATTCTGGGTAAGCACATCTACAGGCCCATGCTACAGAGTCCTGGCTTTATGAGTTCCTGGGTGTTTCTCTTTGGGAGAGGGTATGGCAGTGTATATGCAAATAGGGTGCTCCAATGATCTGAAAAGGTATTATATATAATCTTTATAAGTTGATACTGAATTTTCTTTGTCAAAGCATACGATATAAACTCCTCAAAGACAGAGCTTATAGATCTCAACAATTCTTCTAGCAGCTAGCACAAATTTACTCTTGAAATAGTCCAATAGCTGAACAGAATGTGTAACAGTATCAGGTAACCCGTGGTACCTCAAAATTCCAAAGCTGGCCTTTGCTGCCTCAGTAAAACCATATGCCTAACTTGGGGTGGGGATGGGGTGGGGATAAGAAAGAGGATGCTGTTTTCAGGGTGGAAACCAGCATGTTTTCTGTGCTCTCTGCTTTAGGGCCACATCCCAGCCCCTCCACTCTAACTCCTCTTCTTGAAGCTCAAGCTCAGAGCTTCCCCAAAGTCGAGTATCAACAGGAAATAGCACAGGGGAAGGGCAGGAGCCAGACGTAGTGTGTAACTTTGAACAACACTGCCCATGTTAGAAATCTTTAATGCTGCATCTGGCAGGAGCACCAGGAATGGTCACTGGTATAAAAGCTCGATGTCACAATCAGATAAAAACTCTGTGCTGTCCAATCAGTTCTAACGAATAGCAAGCCTGGTGGACAGAGGAAAACTGCCCCATAGGTTTTTCAAGACATGGCTGGTGGACTTGAACTGCTCACCTTTTGGTTAGCAGCAAAGCTCTTAACCACTACACCACCAGGGTTCCACAACCAGATACAAAACACTTAAAGAAAGAACACTGTTCTGCATACTTAGCTGAAATTCAGTAAACACTTCTCAAAAGCAGTCAAGTTTCCAAGAGACCTTCAGAGTCACAGAATGCTCGGGTACAGAGTGGACAGGTGATGTCAACATCACTACTTTCTATGTAGTTTTTAAAAAATGGGATCTCTTTGGTGTCTAGAATGGTCAGGGTTGGCAAACGTTTTCTGCAAGGGGCCAGAGAGCAAATTTTTAGACTCTGTATGCCAGTAAGTCACCATCACAACTACTCAGCTCAGCCACTGTGTGCAAAAGTAGCTAGACACAGATAATACATAAACAAATGGGCACAGCTGTGTTCCAATTAAGTTTTATCAGACCACATCAAGTCTTCCTGGAACACGGCCATGGCAATCCATATGTACTGTCGATATGGCAGGTGACATAGTCCTCAGGTTGCCAACACCTGGTCTGGAGTATCATCATCATGGAAAAGGAGAAGACGGGTTCTCTGCTTACTCTGTCTTGACTTGCACCGCTGCTGCCACAGAAATACCACACGTGGGTGGCTTTCCGGAACAGAAATTTATTTTTTTCACAGCTCTGGACACTAACTAAAAGATAACATCTCCTTTGGGATAAAAGGTGTTACAGATCAAATTGTGCTCCCCTAGCACATGTGTTGATAATAGTGCAAATCAGTCTCTACACCACGGACTCCTCAGATCCTCTCTCCTAGTTTCTGGTGTCAGCCAGTGATTCCTTGGCTCGTCTTCATTCCCTGGTGTGCCTTGGACTCTGCCTTCCTTTCATTTATTTTTTATTATGATTAAGGGAAAATGTACATTCCCATATAAATTTGCATGCTTGCCTATATGCAGCTCCCACTGCTCTCCCTGCCCAGTGATAGCACACTCTTCCTCTCCGCTCCATACATGTCTTATTCTCCTAACAATCTCCATCCCCTCCACTCCACCCACTCCCTTGTCTCCAGTAAGAGGTCAGCAGGATGACATCCTATGGATGCACAGAACCATAAAGTGCACACACAATAAGGTCACTCCTTGTGGCTGAGTCCAATCCACTCCCATCTGGAGTTGACCTCCATTATTGTTTATTGACAGGGCCACGCTCCCTGGGGAACCCCAAGGCCGCTGGACCATCAATTGCACTCTTTTAGTGGAGATCTCAGGGTGTACCCCTTTCTATTCTTGTGTTGCCAGTGAGACTCAACTTTGTGAGCTCCATCACAGCTATCACTGGTGGTGGTCGTGCACCATCTGGTTCTTCTGGTCCCAAGTTGATGTAGGCACTCACTCATATGGGTCTCTCTGTCTTCTGGGTTGTCTTTCCCCTATGTTGTTTTGGTCCTTGGTGAGCATCCATTCCTGCTGAGTTGGGACAATTTGCCGTGCCCTCAAATGGCGGCTTGGCAGCTTTGAAGACCCCAGATGCCACTCACCAATGTGGGGTGCACAGAGGCCTCTTAGCAAAATGTTAGTTGTCCCAATTGGCCTCGATTTCACCTAACAGCATGGTCCCCTGCCCTCTGCCCCAGATATTCTGTCCTTACAGTATTGGGTTAAGATGGAAGGAGTACTCATGTTATGCTGAAGTCCACTTAACATTGTTCTTCTTTCTAATGTGTGCTGTCACCGATTTCACCCAACCAAATTTGTAACAACTGTCTAATCTAAACCTTCTCCCCCTTGCCCTCCTTCCCTCCCCTCCCTTGCAACTGTCAGAGTCTTTTCCTGTATGCATGACTCTGTTTTTAAGTTCTTATCGTAGGGGTCTCACACAATGTTTGTCCTTTCGTCACTGACTACTTTCACTCAACATAATGTTCTCCAATTGAAACCAGGTTATGTTTCCTAAAATTATCATTGTTCTTTATCATCGCATAGTGTTTCATTGACTATAAATACCATAGTTTACCTATCCATTCCTCTGTTGTTTGGCATCTGGGTTGGTTCCATCTTTTTGCTATTGTGGACTGTGTTGCAATAAACATTCATGTGCATGTATCAGTTGGTGTGAGAGGCTTTAATTCTGCAGGATATATTCCAAGCAGTGGAATTACTGGGTCAAATGGTATATCTATATCCAGCTTTTTAAGGAAGCGCCAGATTGCTTTCCAAAGAGGCTGAACCATTTTGTAATCCCCCCAACAGTGTAGGAGAGTTCCAATTTCTCCACAGCCTCTCTGGCATTTGTTGTTTTGACTCTGTCTTCCTTGTGTGTGTCTCTGTGCCTATTCTGCTGTCTTTATAACTCAGGTGTGATTAGGTCTAGGGCCAATTCTATTCTTACATGAATTCATTAACATAATAAAAGAAAAGCCCTAGTTGCAAACAGGATCACATTTAGAGGCATCAAAACCAGAAACCAAATGAAACTCCTTACCATCCAGTAACTCTAACTCCTAGCACCCTGACCCTTCCAGACAGAGTAGAACAGTCCTTAATTTCCCAAGGGTAACTGCTGGATTCAAATTACCGAAATTTTGGTTACCAGCTGAGCTCTTACTCACTGAGCCACAGGTACATGGGTTAGGATTTTAATATATCCTTTGGAGGGAACATAAGTCAATCCATAACACTCCTTTTCTGCAAAAGAGATCATGATTTTACTTAGTAAAAATTTTAACAGATAACAACATGTACTCATGCTGTTTACTGGATATCCAATAAACCACAAGCACCCTGAATGGCTTGTTTCTGCAGTGTTCACCACTAAATTTCCTCACCAAGCAGACAAGGGAAGATCTCTTAGCGCCAGACAAATTTTTCCAGAGTGCTGAGGCCCGCTGCATTCACTGTGGCTTGGCATATGTGCACAGGAAACTGGCTGTTCCATCGCACCCCAGAAAAATGCTCAATAGCTTTTAAAGATGTATATTATCTAGACAAGTCAGAAGACCTCTGTGACTACCTGGCAAATTGAGTGTTATAGGTAGGATGGCTGGACTAAGATGCCCCAGGGTCCAGGCCAGACTTTCCTGAGAGAGTTACATCATGGGAAGCAGCTGAACAACGGTGACCTACCTTCAGCATGCCAGGAAATGGGCTAAAATCTGAAGGCGTGCACATCTCAGAATCATCGGGACCACAAGCGATCATGAACCCTGCAGATGAGAGGTGTAGCTGACCAGGATGCCTGCAATGCTCTCCTATGAGCCCTTCAATCTTGGATTCAGTCTGACAATGCATCCAGAGTCACATCAGTGGTAGGCAGGAATACGTGAGCTAGGCAAGCTGACTATACTTCGCAGAGGGACATGCGATAGAGCAATGAAAAATAAAAGAAACTCTGATAACTAGAATAAGGAAACTCACTGAGACATACAGAAAAACCTCACATTTACAGAAAAAAGCTAAGAGAGCTCTCCCTAATCTTATTCTCCATGGTCCCATAGGTGTGTGTACTTTTTAGTCTCCTAGGTCCCACATAGGTGTGTATCTGCTTTTTAGTTCACTTGCTTGAAACATAAGCTCCTCTGTGTCTAATTTTGTATAACTTTTTTTTTTATTATGACTGAGTGAAAATGTGCATTCCAATATACATTTACATGCCCACCTATATGCAGCTTCCACTGCTCTCCCTGCCCGGTGACAACACACTATTCCTCTCTGCTCCATACATGTCTCATTCTCCCAACAGTCTCCTTCCCCCCCCATCCACTCCCTTTTCTCCAGCCAGAGGTCAGCAGGATGATATCCTATAGATGCATACAGCCATAAAGTGCATCCAATACATGGTCACTCTGCATCACCAAGTCCAATCCATTCGTGTCCAAAGAGTGGACCTTCGTTATCACTTATGGGCAAGGGCAGCATCAGGGCCAGGGGCCATGCTCCCAGGGGAAACCCGAAGTCGCTGGACCATCCGTTGTGGTCTTTTAGTGGAGATCTCAGGGTGCACCCCTTTTTATTTCGGTGTGTATAACATTTAATATTAAACACAAGGCACGATAGGCAACATCTTGAAAATTGCTCTTATTTGCATAGCACTCTTCCAGAGATTACTCAAGTCTCATTCTTGCGAAGTCACAGCGGTGTAGAGCTGTATTACCACAATGGGCAGAATAATGCCACGTCATGGTTTCTCCACTAAGCTGACAGAAAGTAATACTAATTCTTTGTATCATCTTTTTTTTATGGTCACAAACTTTTTTTAATATAGTAGATGTACACATAACAAACCATTTGCCATTTCAACAATCTTCACGTATATAATTCAGTAACATTAATTCCATTCATCATGTTGTTCAATCATTACCTTCATCATTCCCAAAGTTTTCTATCACCTTTAACTCAGTGTCCTCTAAGCATGTATCTTCCTTTCTCCCTCCCTCCCACCAACCCCTGATAAACCACTAATAAACTTTGGTCTCTATACACTTGCCTAGTCTTGATAGTCCATATAAACGGTGCCATACAATATTTGTCCTCCGTGACTTACTTATTTCACTTAATAATTTCCCTTAATCTTGACATAAATGGCAAGACACATCCAAGTCATAAGAGAAAAGGTAGGTCCAATGGGCACATAACTTATATGTGACACTAATTATTAATCTACCTTTGGGTGATGGTAGATCTCCCCATGCTGCCAATACAAGGCAGAAGGCTAGACAGTCACCAGTAAATCTGGCTCATACATTTCCCACTCAGTTACCCAGAATGGCCACTATGGAATCTCAAATATCCTAGTTAACTAGTGTTTTGGATATCAGAGTTGTAATGGTTAAAGTTGTGTGTCAACTTGAGTGGGCCATGATTTCAGCAATCTGACAGTGAGCTATGTAATGATGTACTCTGACAGTTATGTAATGATATAATTTGGCAAATATATAATGATGTAGTCATTCTCCATGATGTGATCTGATATCATCAACCAATCAGTTGTAAGGGAAGTTTCCTTGAAGGTATCACCTGCAACCAATATATATATGGACATCCTGGCAAAGCTGCTTTGCTTGCTCTGGATCCCTTACCTGACTTGTCATCATCTGACTTCCAGTTCTTGGGACTTGAGCAAAAGCCCTGCCATACTGCCTGCTGATCTTGGGTTCATCTTCCTCTGCAGGCTGTGAGCCAGCAGCTTGCCATCTCAACTACTGATCTTGGGTTAGTCAATACTTGTAGCTACACAAGGCACGAGAAGCCTCCAGCCTTCAACTTGACTCACAACTTGGGACACGCCAGCTTCTACAAACACATGAGCCATTTTCTTGAGGTAAATCTCTCTGTAAACACACACACACACACACACATACTGAGAAAGAGACAGAGAGAGCCCTGGTGGCACAGTGGTTCACAGTTTCACCAGTTCTGCTTCCCTAGAGAATCCAACGTAAGCCAAGAGTTTTCACCAATATGCACTAAAATTAAGTTTTCATTCAATGTTATCAATCTCTATTGTAACTACTTTTCTTGAATTTTTTTATCAGAGAATTCAAAGCATCGAAGTAAAATATGTATGTAAAAAAGGGTTTTGGAAGGAAAATAAAGTCCAGGTGAGTATTTATCAGATGCTTAGAAAGCTAAAGTTACTGGTGTCTAGTGTAACATTGGAAAACCAGCTTGGGGGTGCTGCAGCAGCAAAGGAACCCCTGATTTAGGATCTGCCATTTTCTGAGGTATAAACACTTCCAGCCCAGCTGATTTCTGGCTAGCAACATGACGTCAACCTGTTCCCAAAGTTTCTAGAAAAAAATTTCCTTACTTCTTTATTTTATTTTGATTGTGATTAAGTGATAGTTTACAGTCCAAGTAAATTTGCTATATAAAACCTCAGGCCTATACGCCACTCTGTCAGCTCATCACCCTGTGACAGCACAGCACTCCTCTCCACTCTGTATGTCTGGTATTGATTCAGCTAAGACTTGTTCCCTGCTCTCTACTCTCCTTTCTCACCTCTAGAGAGGAGTTGGTCAGACAGCCTCATATAAAACTTCTGAAAATTTAAAAATTATTTCAGGACAGCTGGTTTAGGCACAAGACTGGTGTACACCCATTTTCCTCATCTAACTAAGATCAGTAAACCCCATTTCAGAGGGCAAGGCAGGCAGGTGGCCACTGGCTGCTAACCAAAGGGCTGGCAGTTCAAATCCCCCAGAGGCACCACAGAAGACAGGCCTGGTGAGTGGCTTCTTTCCAGATTACAGCCAAGACAACTCTATGGTGCAGTTCCACTCTGGGCCACGTGGGGATGCTACAAGTCAGGGCAGGGCTGATGGCAGCAGCCAATTACAAAGCCACACACCTAAAAGCAACTCCAAAAATGAAAATCCTTCTTTATTTCCAATCCTATTCTTAGCTTCTAAATGGTGTCTGTTCACGTTTACATGCCCTTTCTTCTCTCCTCCTTATCTGGAATAAACCTAGGTCAAGTTCAATCTTAGATAGGGAGCTGTTTTTAAATGTTTCCCGATCATACTAGACCTTCTCTATTCTGAATTGTTGTAGCACTAATATATTAGTATCCTCCCATTTGATTCTAGAGGGTAGGGTTCCATAAAAAGGAATGTCCCCTTAATTAAAGTGCAGGCTCTGTCTGGGCTGGGCAAGTTGCTACAGCACTGAGCCCAGCACACACAGTGAGCTGGGTCAGGCTAAATGGTACCTGCTGACTGCGTCTGCCAGGTCGGCTTCTGCCCCACCGCTCCAGGTAGCACGGACGGTCAAGCAGAACAGAGGAATGTTTCAGGCGGACGCCATACGCAGACAACAGACAGACCCTCGCTATTACACAAGGCTGCTGGCTCAAAGGCTGGAGGTCAGTGTCCATGCAGAGGTACCCTGGAAGAAAGGCCTGGACATCTGCTTCCAAAAAGTTAGTCACCGAAAACCCTAGAGAATGTGGTTCTTCTGTAGCATGCATGGTGTTTTCTGAGCTGTCACTGACATGAAGACACTGTGTGTTTGTTTGTTTTCAAATTGTATACGGTGAGTATTTGGAAGAGAACCAGCATTTGTTCAGCATAAAATTTCTGCCAGCCCCAGGACCCAGCTCTTGTTTTCTAATACCGTTCTTCAGTCAAAGAAGCCGGGGCTCCTGGGAGAAATGGCTGAACCTAGAGCTGAGGCAGGGAGTAGACGAGATGAGCCTGGAGGATCCTGTCAAACCGGAAGTCAGGAAGTGCTAGAATAAGTAAATAAATACAGTAATGGAGAGACGTCAAAGGGACACAGGAGCCAACTGAAAGAGGCCCCAACATCAACATCAGAGCAACCTGGGCAACACAATCAATGACACAGTATCAGATTGGAGCCTGATACATACCCATGAGTTCATACTCAGGTAAGTGATTGAATAACGTAAATATCAGGGACAGACAGCTCTTCCATGCAGAAGAAATCCAAAGAGCTGACGTAGCTATGACACCCTCAAGGAGCTCGAGCCTCAACCCCCACTCCTTAAGTGTGGGCTGCACGGAGTGATTTTCTTCCAGAAAGAACAGTATGGAAAAGGGAGGAAAAGGGAACTTCATAGTAGAGAAACCTAACAAACTTTATGTCACCCCAACGATTAAGGTCAACATTAGCAGTGATAAGTATACTGAAAGTATGTACTCTTGGCAGGGCGCCCTGGTAGCTCAGCGGTTAAGAGCTTAGCTGCTAACCAATCAGCAGTTTGAATCCACCAACCACACCTTGGAAATCCTGTCAGTAGTTCTACTCTTCCATAAGGTCACTAAGACTCGGAATCTCTTCACATGATGGGATAAAACTGGCCCTTTATATCCTTCTCCTCAACACCCACAACTACAGTCTAATTATGAGAAAAATATGAGATAAACTCAAATTGAGGGACATTCTCAAAACAGTCAAAGGCCACCGAAAACAAGTCTGAGAAACTGTCTCAGTCTTAAGGAGTCCAAGCAGATATGGTTACTAAATATAATGTGGTCCCCTAGATGGGATCTTGGAACAGAAAAAGAATATTCGAGAAAATAAAGTTTGAATAAAGTGTGGAGATGAGTTAATTAAATACAACAACTTTCTGATAGGTATTGTCCTGTGATTTGCATACATAAACTCCATGATGTTGTTAAACAGCTTCATTCCCATTTTACAGTTGAGAATAACAAGGACAAAAAGATACAACTATTTGCTCAAGGTAACAAAGCTAGTAATGGGTGGAAATTCATGCTGAGTTCCTGTAAAAACTTGAGAAGGTTAGTTCTTTTATCCCTGACCATAGCCCTGCAGAGCAAGCAGCACTGCTATCACCACCCTTGCTAGTGAGGGAGCTGAAGCACAGAGAGGCTCAACGAGTTAACAAAGGTTGCACAGCTGGTAAATGGCAGAGCCAGGACTGGAACTCAAGAGGCCGGGCTGCAGAAGCCACAATGACCCACAAAGATGCTGTGTCTCTAACGAATGAAGGAGCAACTGACATTTTCCTGTCCCTCTCCACCACTGAGTTACTGATCCTTGGGCACTATGAAAAGTTTTCTCCTCAGGTAAGTGTTAGCCTTGGAGGGAACGGCAGCACTGGGGTGATGGTAATTCCGTCTCATGAGAGGAGTGTGGGACATTTCACTGTAAGTGAATTCTACCCGGGAACATAAGTATGCACAAACATGAAGGAAGGATACGCATCCTAACGTGTGTGGGGGGAGAGTGGGCTGATGTGCGTAACTTCCCTGGAAATGCACCAACAGAAATCAAATGCATTAAGTCTGATGGACGCTAGGTATCTGCTAAGGCAAATACATTGCAAGATCTAGGACGCAAGTACATGAGTGTTCACTCTTTCAATTTTTCTTTTGGAAATTTTTCACAAAAAAATGTTGGCGGGGGTGGATCAAGAACAATTTTGTATGGCCATCACAAGTTTCTCAGGGATTATTTATTTGATCCAAATACATACGTATTTGATTATTTTGTGACATCCCATGCCTTAAAAATTTAGGTTCTTGATTTCTCCTTTTAACAACTTTTGCAGAATTCTCCCTGTCATCAGGGAAAGAGAATACTTTTGCTATTGGACTGTCATTGGGCTTTTAAGTAACACATAGCAGGCCAGTGTTTATTAACAAGCAGAAAGCCATGTACGGTGTATGAGCTCTGGACTCAAGAGAGCTTCGCCTTCCACATGGACTCCCAAGTCATTCTGTGGCTTGGATGGACCTCAACATCTACCAGTGCACCACTGATACTCCAGTCAATAAGCAGTGTAGTTCAACGATGCATTTACAAATACACCATTTCTTTTATAATTTCCACAAACCCAGTTACTAACTCAGTCTACCTTCTGTTCTGACTTGGCCTCAGTGATATCAGGACTTTTTAATATAAAACTTTTCTTGACATAAACAATTCAGGAAAAATGTGTTATTATCTTTTTATCCATCACCCATCTGACGGTTTGTTATACTGTGGTGGCTTGCATGTTGATATGATGCTGGAAGTTATGCCACTGGTAGTTCAAATACCAGCAGGGTCATCCACAGTGGACAAGTTTCACTGGCGATTCCAGACTAAGATTAGGAAGGAAAGGCTTGGTGATCTACTTCCCAAAGTTAGCCAGTGCCCTATGGACCGTAACAGAATACTGTCCACTAGAGTGCTAGAAGACGAGTCCTTCAGGCTAGACGGCAGTCAAAACACACAGTGTCTCAGACAGTGCAGCCCAACATACCAATGACTGCCAAGATGACAGAGGACCAGGCAATGCTTCACTCTGCTGTCCATGGGGGTTACCAGGAGTCAGAACAAATAACAACAGCATTATCTCTTATAAAAGTTCAAGTCTACTGCACATCATTTTAAGTGTGAACTCTCTTGAGTTTAGGTGTCTGACAAATTCATTAGCACCAGCAGACATCAAACATGTCCAGAATGTTTCCCTGTTAGTCTACATGAAACGAAGTGGCTCACCAACTGCCACCAAATAAAGTGTTTCTATTCTGCCACAAGGCAACAGCCAGGTCTCTGCCAGCCCTCAGAATGTGCTCTAGTGCATGAGGAGCTGCACATGAGGAATGACTGAGGTCAGCAAGGACACAGCCAAACAAGAGATCTCCAACTGGAGACAAAAAGTCTTGTGTCTCTGGAACGATGTGTGGGTCCCACACCATAATCTCCCATCCTGATAGTGGTGAGCCTAGTGGCAATTATCCAGGCTAGTGCATGTGGTAATAAGCTATGAAATGACCATATTCCTTCCTCTTGCATAGGAACGATGCTTACTGGGGACAGAAGTTCCCGTTCTCTCTGCACCTCTCTAAGACTGTGAAAAGCTGTGTGTGATGAGGGTATCAACTCCAGAGCCAGTGCTTGGGCTTAACTGACGTTGACAAGTCACTTAACCTTGTTTATCTCAGACAGACAATTTGCATGGAAACGGCTGTACAAATAAAGGAGGTAGTATCAATAAAAGCACTAGGGACAGCTGTTGTTAGTTGCCAGTGAGTTGATTTGCACCCATGGTGAGCTACGTACAACAGGACACATCACTGCCAAGTGCTGCACCAGCTTCATGATTGCTGGCATGCTCAAGTCCACCACAGTGGCCACTGTGTGTCCTGAGTACTTTCAATCTAGGGGACAAAGTGTCTGTATCGGAGGATATTCTATTATGATCCACAGAGCTCTGATGGGCTCATTTTTGGAACTGGATTGCCAGATCTTTCTTAGTCTGGAAGTTTCACTAAAACCTATCCACCATAGATGACCTTGATGGCATTTAAACACTGGTGGCATCACATTTCCAGCATCACAGCAACATGCAAACCACCACAGTACAACAGACTGAGAGTACTGGCATACAGAAAACACAACAAAGAAACAAAAACACCCTTGCCACTGAGTCGATTCCAGCTCGTAGTGATCCTACAGGACACAGGAGAACCGTCCTTTAGTTCCCAAGAAGCACCTGGGGGGTCTGAACTGCTGGCCTTTGGTTAGCAGTCATAGCTCTTAACCACATCACCACCAGGGTTTCCACTGGCATATAGTAAGTATTACTAATATTGTATTACTAATTAGTATTGCTAATATTGACAAACATCACAACAGCCGACTGCTAACAAATGATTCCAAAATAACGATTCTAACCTACCTTCAGGACCCTGGTGATGTGGTGGTCACCTAAACGAGGTGCTAACCTAAACGATCAGAATTTTGAATCCATCAGGCACTCCTTGGAAACCCTACGGGGCAGCTCCCCTCTGTCCTATAATGTGGCTATGAGTCAGAACTGACCCAGTGGAAACAGGTTTAGTTTTTTTTTATAAACCTTCCTTCTCCACACTACCTCCCCCCATTACTCTTTAACTGCCACTGTCTGAAAATCTGTTCATCTAAGACCTCCACCTATCCCAGTATGGATAAGGCCATGTCACCAACAGCAGGAACTGCTCACAGAGACTTTTAAAAGCTCTCATTGCAAGGCCAGTATGTTCATGGAAAGTAAACGCACAGCTGAACACACAGCCCGCTTCTCCAAGGAAGGCTTTTCGCATGCAGATTTTGGTCATAATGCTTACTTCCTCTCTTCTGTTACACAACAAATCTTTTCATCTTCAGTACTGTCCTATCCCCCTGTTGAATAAAAACAGGAGAGAGAAAGAAAAACCAGCCAGCCAGCTCCAAGGTGTAAGCATTCTTCTCCAACTTCAAACTGACAATATAAGACACAGTCATGGCAGTGTAACAGAGAATTGGAATCTAATGAGGAAAGATGAGAGACGAATACAGATACAGGAACTCTGGAAAATCAGCCCAACATTATCACTGAAGTCTTGGGGCCTCTCAGCGTCTTAACACAGACTGCTCATCACCAAGACAGATGCAATCTATGCGCAGTCACTTTAACATGCCACCTTCACCCCAGTTTACCTTTAAGGAAAGACATTCTGTAAGTAGGGATCCACCCATGTGGCTTAGGCATCTGAAAGGCCTCAAGGTCATGGGCTTGGACAACGTGAGGAGGATGACCTCATTCCCCCACATGAGCAGTGTTGTGTCACCGATCAATACAGGAGATCTCTGTACGCTGTAAACAATGCCTTCCCAAGGGTGCACCCACATACATCAGAAACAGATTACAACCTTAAAGGGAGATGACACACGGAAGACAGAAAAATTCTTTCTGCAAAGCAGAGCCTTTGTTCAGTCAGAGGGGAGTGCCAATCCAACCTCGAAAAAGAAGGCGTGAGGGAGAGGAAGAGAATCCCCGTGACAGAAACAGAGGCTCCTTCGGCACTGTCACACCACATCTCTCTTGCTTTCCTGCTCAAGCACAAGGTGCTTCTCCTGGGGACTCACAGAAGAGTCGTGGAGACAAAAATGGACGCACAACGACAGGAAGCTGCAACGCTGAGGGCTGAGCAGCAGAGCGCTGGGCACCTCCTTTACCAGGACCTGCCCAGTAGCCCCAATTTCGCCATGCATTCATAAAATGCCCACTACAAGAATAATAAACATTCCAGAGTGTCAACAGTCTGCCAGTCACTGGACTAATAATCTTGTATGTATTAAGTCACTTAGCCCTCCCAACAATCCTGTCACAGGTTCCATTATTATCACCATTATACAGACAAGAACAGTGAGACACAAGTAAGTTAAAATGCCTCAAGTCACTGGTAAACGGCTGGGCCTGGGATTCAATCCTAAGACTTTAGGCTCTAGAAATGCAACCTTAATATACATTCACATTTATGCAGTGCTTTACAAAGGAGTCCTGGTAGTGCAGCGGTTCAGTGCTGTCCACCAGAGGTCCATGGTTCAAATCCATCAGAGAGGTGAGACAGAACATGTCTGCAAAAATCAGTGCCTTGGAAATCCTACAGGTCAGGACTCGTAGCAATCCTATAGGGTTGCCAGGAGTCAGAACTGAACCGACAGCAGTGGGCTGGTTTGAGGATTAGTGCTTTACAGTTCACAGAACACATGCACACAATCTATTCCTCTTCTTGGGAGAACTCTGTCCAACCTCTTTGTGAATATCTCTTAACTGGGCTGGAATGTTCTTCAAGAGCTGGGTGTACCCTTGTCACCCAGTAAAGAGCCCCAGGGGAGGGAGGGCTCCATATGTGTTCTGGAATGAGGCGGGGACTGACAATAGTCTTCAGTCGCTCTGTGACATGTACTAAGAACATACAACTTATCTTGTTTTCAGATTAAGTTTCCCAGGGGAAATCAAATAAATGACTTGTTTAAGGTCATACTGCCTTTACCAGGAGCTCTGCCACTACATTCCAGTGGTTCTGAAATTTCTACAAAACACAGAATACTCTTTAAAAAGAAAAAGAAATCTACATAACCTCAAAATCTAGCAGAGCCAGAAGAACTGCCCTTTTCAGAGCGGCTAAGTCCAGTCTGTCCTGAGGCACTGCTCTGCAGAACGCAGCTGTCAACCCACAGCTCCACGCAGTACCCCAACCATCCTGCAGTGTGCTGCCCACACCACCCCGGCAGGGCCGGAAGCAGACGGGGTGCTCCGCACAACACCCCCGACTCCGCGCACTCTGGGATACAGCCCACCTCCTTTGTTGCAGCTACCTGCCCTTTCACGCAGCCCCTGACTCCTGGTGACACAATGCACAACGGAAGAAAAGGCTGTCCAGTCCTACGCCACCCCTGTGATTGGGGAGGGGTGAAACGACTGTGATTCACAGGTCATCACGGGCTGATTTTCAGATGGAGGTTGCCAGGCCTTTCTTCCTAGTCTGTTTGGTGTCTGGAAGCCCCACTGAAGCCAGCTGAGCACCACAGCCACACACAAGCCTCCAGTGATAGACGGTTAGTGCCTGCATATGAAGCACACTGGGTTGTCACTGAACCCAGGTCTCCCACACGGAAGGCACCAATTCTACCACGGAACCACCATGCTGTCTCTCTTTCCTCATTACCAAGCTTAACTATTTCCACCTTCTAAATAGGACTGGGGTGCAGGGACACCATTTCAGGTATCTCTTTCTCATTCTTTCTTTGGAGCTTCTCTGCATCTACCCCTTTTTCAGATCTGGGAGTTTTCCCGATGTGTAACTAGAATGGGAGTAGTCTCTTTTTATGTCATTTTTCGAACAAGCCAGAGCAGAAGAGGTCATGTGTGCGAAAGGCTTGGGAAGCTTTTCCTCAGGACTATGTGGACTTGTCCTGGGGTTCTTCAATGTGGCAGATGTCATTCTACAGCACTGGAGAGGGCAGTGAGGGAGAGGTGGCAATTCTGCAGGGAGTGGCACTGCAGCAGGGCCAGCAGAGAGCTCAGTGCAGTCACATCTCAGAGGTGGGTAGGATCTCCCAGGGCCATCAGTCCAGCCTTCTCATTTTACAGACAAAGAAACTGAGCTGCACTATGTCAAAGTGAATGGCCAGCGACAGAGCAGCACAGATGAAACTGGCTGCTTCTAACATTCCACTGCAAAGCATTCAAACCGACAACAGAAACAAGCACGTAAATTGCAGAAGGAATGAAAAACGAGTTCCTCGTGTAGCCAAATGATGCAAGAGAGTACAATGCCCATGTTCTGGTTTTATTCCCATGCACAACTATTGTAGTTTCTTAGTTCTGCTACAACAAAAATAGCATAAGCAGGAGGCTTTAACAAAGACAAGTTTATTTTCTCACAGTCTAGGAGGCTAAACGTCCAAATTCAGGGTGCCAGCCTCCGCAGAAGACTTTCTCTCTCTGTTGGTTCTGGTGGAAGGCCCTGTAACCAATCTTCCCCTGGTCTATGAGCTTCTCAGCCCAGGGACCCCAAGTCCAAGGACACATTCTACTCCCGGCACATCTTTTCTGGTGGTATGGGATTCACTGCCTCTCTACCTAATTCTCTTTCTTGTATCTCTAAAGAGACTGACTCAAGACATAATCTAACCCTGTAGATTAAGTCCTGCCTCATTAACATAATAACCTCTAATTCTGCCTTAGTTGCATCACAAAGGTTAGGATTTACAACACACAGAATAACCACATCAGCTTTATAACCAAACAATACTGAGAATCATGGCCGAGCCAAGCTGACACATATTCAGGGGGACGCAATTCAATTCACAATAACTACCTCAAGGTATCCCCTAAGTCCTTCTGGAAAAACTCCACCACTCAGAAATACCTGAAAGCTGGTAAGTGTTTTAATGCCCCATAACATGAAGTACTAGTGGCCAGTGGTGGTTAAAAGGTAACATTTTTGCCTACCATGCATGAGACGCAGGTTTGACTCTTGGCCAATGCCAGTATGCACAACCACCACCTGTCTGACAGTGGAAGCCTTCATGTTGCTGTAATGCTGAACAGGTTTTGGGGCAGCATTTCTAAACTATTATTAAGAATAAAACAACCAAAACCAAACCTACTGCTGCTGAGTCAATTCCGACCTATAGTGACCCTACAGGGCAGAGTAGAACTGCTCCACAGAGTTTCCAAGAGGTGCCTAGCAGATTCAGATTGCTGACATTTTGGTTAGCAGATACAGTACTTAACTACTACGCCACCAGGGTTTCCAAGATTAGGAACAAAGGGCTGGAATTCAGCTTCCAAAAGTCCCCAGTGAAACCCTAGGGATCACAACTGTCAGCTCCACAACAGACCATGCGAAAGGCACAGGACCAGGCAGCCCTCTTTCCCACTATACACAGGGCTGCCATGAGTCAGGGGCCAACGCATCAGCTGCTAACAGCAACAACAACATCAGATGCAGTATTGAGAGGCTGTGAAAGAAGGCACGACTTGACCCACCGCCTAAGATGCTCCCTAACAGTTCATGGGAAACAGGCTGGAGAACCACCCAGGCTTCCCACATGCTGTCTGCTTCCAAGAGGGTGCTGGTGCTACTCACGGCACCCTGGCCCGGAAGCATGCACCACCACGCAGGATCATTAGCATATGCAATCTGCATTCACTCCAGATGAGATTTCATCACTGCATCGTATTTATTCATTCCTTAATATAAATCTAAATTGCTTTCTTCAAATAGCAGAGAGCACTGTGCTTCAACACAGAGAACAGATCACATTAAGGGACTTGCTGCATTTGCATTCTTTCCCTTCTCCACCCCCAACACACACACCTCTCTCTTGACAGTCACACCGACTCCTTCCCAGGCTTGTCCCAATACTCAGAAAACATGCCACGTCAGGACTCTTGCTCAAAGGACAATATGGCAATCCTCAACACTCTCAGATGCCGCAGGGGTGTGGTGTTACCCCAAAACAAAGCTCACTGCTGTCAAGTTGATTACAACTCACAATGACCCTACAGACAGAGAAGAACTGCCCCACAGAGTTTCCAAGAAGCGTGTGGCAGATTTGAACCGTCAACCTTCTGGCTAGCAGCCACAGCACTTAACCACTGTGCCCCCAGGGTTTGCATCAGCTGCTGTCAAACTGGCCTCCAACTCACAGTGACACCCTCGATAATGAGACAGAACACTGGCGGGGTTTTCCATTGGCTGATTTTTCAGAGGATTGCCAGGCCTTTGTTCCCAGTCTATTTCAGTCTGGAAGCGCCACTGAAACCTACTCAGTACCAAAGCAACACCCAAGTTTCCCCTAACAGATGGGTGCGGGCTGTGTATGAGGTGTCTTCACTGGGAACTGAAGCTGGGACTCCCACACGGAAGCTGAGAATTCTACCACTGACCCCTCCCTGCTCCCCTCAAGACAGAGAAGCTGCTGCTCTTAGTTGCTTTCAGATCGATCCCGACTCCCTGTGTGACAAGAGCAGAACTGCACTCTGCAGGGTTTTCAAGACTGTGACCTTTCAGAAGCAATTTGTCCGGCCTTACTTCAGAGATTTTAAAAATAAAAAAAATAAAAATAAAAGTTGCTGTTGAATTGATTGTGACTCTCAGGGATCCTACAGGGCAGAGTAGAATTGCCCCTAGGGTTTCCCAGGCTGTTACTTCAGAGACCACCCCTAGTCAAAGCCTTCACCACAGCCGAATACAACGCACAAGTCGAAAAAAGGCACTTTAAAAAATCCTATCGTCGTGTATCTGACACATTTGTAATCTGGACCTGAAAACGGTCACTGGGAAACAAAGAACCAATTCTTTACACAGGCATTAAAACACAACCACCCACAAATGGTCTTGGGGAATGACAAGACCCAGAGTTCAGTGAGTGAGGAGGACCTGGCAAAGCCCAGAGGGCACCGCGCCAGCCTCCTGTCTGCCTAGCCACCGCCACACTCTGTGGGGGAAGCGGCCTGTCACCAGAACATCGCTTCTCTGATGAAGAGTCATTTGTTGTGCCGTTTCCTGTGAGAAGAAAACTGATTATCATCATCTAGAAGTTTACATGCCAAAGGATTGTTTCTAATCCTTCTGATTTGGGGATACAATCATTTTTTCTTCTTTCTCTGTGTGTATTTTAAAAATAGTAAAAGCTTTCAAATGAAAATCTTTCACCCGCTTACACAGAGGCTAAAAAGGTCACACAGGACATTCTACAGGAAAACACGCTACGAGGAAAAGAATGGTCAGCTACCTATAAACTAAACTCTTCAATGTGCTTTGAGCCAGGGCATCCATGATCAATTTTACCCAGTCACTCCATTTTCAAGGGTTCTGCTCGCTACCATTTCAGCTATTTTCTAAAGAAAGAGTTCAAGTGTGGTCAGAGCTCAGAAGAATTTAGATGTTTTCATGTTCAGAGGTTTCATTTTCAGATGTTTAGACCTGAATGCTTTTACAGCTTCATGGTTCAGTTAATGAGGGACACTTCAAAATTAACTCCAAGCTCTGGGTTTGGGGCTAGAAGCCAGTGACCTCCCATAGGGTCACCAAAGACAGAGGGTGGAACACATGCTGTGTGCTGGCTAGACTGGTTCTGAGGTTGGGCGAGGCCAGCAGCAACTGAGAGAGCACGCAGTGTGACCACCAAGACCAAAGGGCTCAACAATGGCACGGGAAACCTAACAAAACGCCGTCTAATCATTTTTCTAATGACCCCTTCAACTATGAAGCCCTCAAGGGAACTGCTGCTGTTCACTGTCACCAACCCCATCCCTAGCTCGTGGCCACCACATGCATAACAGGACCAAATGCTGCCCGATCCTAAGCCATCCCCACGATCGGTTGTGGATTGAACCATCACGATCCACAGGTTTCCGCTGGCTGATTTGGGGAGCAGATTTCCAGACCTTTCTCCCTAGCCCATTCTAGAGGCTCTCCTGAAAGCTGCTCTACCTCATGGCAACAGAGCAGCCAACACTGACGGGTAGGCGGTCACTGCCCACAGAGCGCTGGCCAGGAGCGGAACGCAGGACTCCCACAGGGCCGGTGAGAAATCTACCACGGGACCAACGCACTGAACATCCCAGTACCAGTCCACGAGCCAGGAAAGCCAGGCCTGGGCATGGCCTTAGCTGCCCAGAGGGCCTCAGCAAGGCCTGAACTTCTCTGGGCCTCCTGTTCTAAACCAGTCAGATAGGGGAGTTTGCTAATCTCTGACGCCCAGCGCATTCTACAAGCCTCTCACTCCATCCTCCTCTGCTAGCAGGGACCGAGTGTGTCAGGAAGGTTGTGCCTTTGACTCCAAAGGAATGTGACAAGGGCCTTCCTTGCATTGTTCCCACAGTGACCAGAGCCAGCTGTCTGGGCAGGCCAGCCAAGTTATGGCTCATGATCACACACAACTGGGGACTGTGCTAGTAGGATTTCACCTCGGGCCTCGCCACTTCCTCCTCGGGTGTTGGTCTGCAGATTGGAACACTCCAGGGAACACACAAATATGCCTGGGACCTTTGATCAATCACATCTGGGGCGGACAGTCTGACATGTACCCACAACCATTTGGAACTCACCCAAATCACAGTTAGAAGGTTCACATATGGCTTATATTCTCTGACTCCATGTCCCCACCTTTGGGCAGTATGGACTTAGTGTCATCTATGTTGCTGTTTTCAGCTGCCATTGAACTGGTCCCGATTCACGCCAACCCCACACACAATGGAATAAAATGCTGCCTCATCCTGCTCCATTCCTCCCATCTGTGGATCCCTGGTGATGCAGGGTTTTCAAAGGCTCATTTTCAGAGGTGGATACCAGGCCTTTCTTCCTAGTCTGTAAACTGTGCTGAGAACAGCTCAGCATCCTAGCGACACACAAGCCTTCACTAACAGAAGGGTGTAGTTCACCATGAGGTCCCTTGACCAGGAACGAAACATGGGTCTCCTACGTGGAAGGCGCCAATTCTATGATGAACTTCCACAGGCCCTGGTAACCTATAAAACTAAAACCCAACCTAGTCCAGCCAAGTCGAGTCCAACGTATTTTACAAGCATGATGGTATGTTTGCATGACACTACTGAAAAGATAGCATGGTACAAATGAGAGTAAACAGCTAAGATGAAAAAAAAAATCTCTGATGAACACAGGGGTGACGGAAGATTGATAAACACAGACTTGGGGGCAGGAACAGCAGTGAAGGCCTTCCTTCTCACCTGCAGCCTGCAAGCGAGATCCTAACAAGGCAGAATCACTGGAAAGCATTACCATTATTTTGAGCTTTTCTTTGGGGAGGGGTTTTTGAAAGGTCAAGATGGAAAAGAACGTAGGGCAAGGGTGTGTATGTACGGCTGGTGGTGCGGAGATGAGGAGAGAAGATGGTAAAAAAAATAAAGACTTGCAGGACCGATAAGCAGCTTCTTCCTTCTTTCTTGTTGGATGACTACAACCAGTTTCCTGATGTATAAAACACCAAGGTCTTCAGACCCAGATGTCTACAGAGACAAAGGCATCCTCTGAGGGAAATAATTTCTCTGACAGCATGGCAGCATGCACTTTATGTTGTAGGATTTTTCTTCTTCCAATATGAAATTTAGCAGATGAAGGGTCCTGCAAAAGCCTTCTTGAAAATGGGGTTCAGTAATTCATGCCTGATTTGAATGCAGCTTGACATCCACAGTCTCCAAAGAAATGCCCCCTCTGGACCCATTAAATGCTCCCAGTGAACTGGAGATGAATACATTTCTCTAAGATGACTCTGCTGTGTTCATAAAGAAAGGTGGGGTTTTGATGCCAGCAGCATCTGGAGAGACCATCATAGGGGCTTGTAACACTGGACAGGAGGTCCTTTTTGTGGTGACAGGCAGTAAAAAGTCCCACTAACGAGGCAGGGCACACACTGCATTCCTCAGTTCAGAAGTCTGCTAACTGCTGAAATCCCAAGTTCAAATGCCATGTAGCCCATCAGAGCTCTCCTAAAACACAGATCACTTCATCAAAACCTACTTTCTGGCTAGCATTTAAAAACAAAACTGCAAACTATTCTAGTAAACAACCTCGTAGCACAGCATAGTTGACACAGGCCTGGTGCTAACAAGTGAACTCCAGAATTAAATTTCAAATTCCAAAGCAAGACGTAAAGGAGGATGTGTTACAGAAGAGTTGCTGTGTTTTGTTTAATGGGACTAAATTTGTGCCTATTTAAATTGTGAGCAGGTGGCACTTGGTAGCAAAGAGAGCCCTGAAAATATTCCCATTTAGTGAATGCAGTTAGTTGTATGTATAATTAGCCGAGATTTATTTTAAAGTACTCTAATCTTTTGTACCCTTTTCTACAATGCAAACTGGTGAGAAACAGAGACCAGCTTTTGAATTTACTTTGAAAGCACAGCCATGGTATTAGCTAATAAAGGAAGACACGGGGAAGGCGCCTCAAAGTCCCTAATGGTATATATGTTAGGATCAGATCAAAGTCAAGGGCTTGCTTTCTTTTCAAAGGAATGAGTTTGTTGCTGTTTAGGAGAAATGACTGAACAAAACAATAGCATCTACTTATACAGGAAACAGGAAGCATCAAAGGCGTATATTTTAGAAACACTGTATTTTTCTTAATCTTTTACAGAAATGTCAAACATGTGCAAAAGTGTCATCATACAGAGTCCAGAGTTATCAACTCCTGGCTGATCTCTTGCCTTTTATGTCCCCAGTCACTGGTCTTCTTTTATCTGAGACACATCCCTTAATTCCTAAATATTTATGTATGAAACACAGAATTTTAATGTCCCACTCTGCTTGAGGACCTATCAAGTCAAATGATCCAATTCTATACTTTCAGAGACTGGTGGTGGCAGGGAGGAAGCCAGGCCTTCACATGTGGGGTTCAGGGTGCTGTCCTTTGGGCCACCCTATTTCTCTTGGCCTTACAACCCTCTCCATGTGTTTTAAATAGGTCTCTTGGCTACAACATTAGCACGGAAATGTTAGCACTACACTGGTTGACAATCAGGAAACCTTGACTTTTGTAAAAAAAAATACTGAATTTCTGTCACAGTTGAGAATATACATAGCAAAACTCAAACGAAAGCCACTGCTGTCAAGTTGATTTCAACTCACAGAGACCCTACAAAACAGAGGAGAACTGCCCCATAGAGTCTCCAAGGAGCGCCTAGTGGATATGAACTGCTAACCTTACGGCTGGCAGGTGCAGCACTTCACCACTACGTCACCACGGCATCCATACACGGCTAAGTATCCACAGATCCAACAATTTTACATGTGTAATTCAGTGGCACTGATTATATTCTGCCAGCTGTGCAACCATTCTCACCCTCCTTTTCCAGAGTTGCTCTTCTTCTGTGAAAACAAGCTCACTACGTACTAAGGTTCCTACTCGAACTTTCCAATTGCTGTTGTCAATTTGATTCCACACATGTAAATCTGAAAAGAACACGATTCTCAAGACAGACATTCTTTATTATCTAGGTTATGCTACTGTTTGGTTGTAAGACGACTCCTGGGGCTGTTTCTGGTTTAAGATTGAAAAGGCAGTAGTTTCAGGGCAATAGTGTAATCCATACATCCAGCCTCCACAGCTTTAGAAAGTATGGATTTCATGACAATGTGAAATTCTGTTCTGCATTTTCCCTCTTTTGATGAGGATTTTTCTACAGAATCTTTGATCAAAATGTCCAGTAACAGCAGCCAGTACCATCCAGTTGTTCTGGCCTCACAGTAAAGCAAGTAGGTGTTCATGCAGGTAACTAGCCACACATTCCATTTTTCCTTTCTATTCCTGACTCTCCTTCTTTCTTGATTGCTCTAGGTGAATAGAAACCAACTGTCATACCTTGAATGACCATTTTAAAGATATTACCCCAGGCTCTATACAACAAACTAGGAGGTACAGCAGAAACACTACACAGATTATTAGGCCAATTAACTTAGAAGTTCCATGAAACTATGAGTCTGAACTTCCAAAATAAGGAATCAAATACCATGAAATATCTGACTGTCCATAAGCAGCCTCAGCAGCTATTTTTATTTACTTTTTTGTTATTCTTGTTGTCAACATCACACAACTTCTGTCTATATTCTACTTTTTATAGATGTACAACTTATTGACAGTAATTACATTAATCATCTGTGCCATTTTGTCCTTAATCAGTGAGATTTTTCCAGCAATGTAAACCAAAACTCAGCACTCTACAAGCAATGCCCTTCCCTTTCCCTTACTCTCCCGACCCTGGTAACCAGTAACTATAGGTTCTATACATCTGTTCACCAAAGACAACATTCAAACGGCCACCAGATACAGAAAAAAATGTTCAATGTCATTACCTAACAGAGCAGTTCAAATCAAAATCACAATGAGAGACCATTTGACACCAACCAAGATGGCTAGGAGGCCCTGCTGGCAGAGTGGTTAAAGGCCTGGCTACTAACCAAAAGGTTGGCAGTTCAAAGTCCACCAGCTGCCCTGTAGCAAACCCTATAGGGGCAGTTCTACTTTGTCCTATAGGTCACTATGAGCTGGAATCCACTTGGCAACAATGATTAAGAATAGATAAGACTCTTACAAAAGAAAACAATCAACGCTGGTCAAGATGTGGTGCAAATGGAACCCTTCTCTACTGCTGCTGACAGGAATGCAGAATGGGACAGTGTGGCCGTTTCCCCAAAACACTGAAGGCAGAACAACCACGTGGCCCAGCAATTTCACTCCTAAATATATACCCAAGAGACTTAAAATATATACCCAAAAAAGACTCAAATGGATATTTATACACAAATGTTCACTGCAGCACTATTCACAACAGTCAGAAGGTAGATATAACCTAACTGCTCATCAGCAGAGAAATGACAAACAAAATGCGGTTCATACACACACTGGAACATGGCTCAGCCAGTGGGAGAAATGAGGTCTCCACACATGCTGCAGTGTGGATACAGACTGAAGACACTGTGCTGAGTGAAACACTTCAACCATAAAATAACAAATATTGCATTATCTCACTTACAGATAAAAAGAAGGAACTCTGAATTTTAACTAAGCTCAGTTTTGTCATTTTCCCAAGCATTAATTGTCCCAACTACTAATTTTTTACAAAGTTGCCATCCAGTCAACTCCTACACTTGGCAAACCTACGTATGTCCGAGAAGGACTGCTTTGCAGGGCTCACAGTAGCTGATTTTTCAGAAGCAGAGCACCAGGCCTTTCTCCCAAGGAGCCTCTAGGCAGACTCACATCACCAGCCTTGTGGTTAGCAGCTGAGCACGTTAACCATCTGTTCTATCCAAGGACTTTAACCATTAAATAGAGGTATTAAATTGCCACTACAAGATACAAGTACATGCTTGTAAAAACGTTAAGACTTTCAACTTGTAACAGCTATTTTTATGTGTTTTTGTGGATTATGAGAAAAGCTTTTAGGAGCCATAAAGCTTAGAAAAACCCTGTGCAAGGGGAGGTCTCCTATGTTAATAAGTTGAAAGGGGTCATACATAATTATTATGTAACTGTACCCTGAGTTCATTTCCATGACAAGTTTATTTATTTTTCATATATGAATTAGAACCAACTATTCCAACATGTTCAAGTGGAAGTTTCTATGAAAAACAAATGTTTCACATAACATAAATCAACATTTCCCAAATAAGAGGAGGCTGGTCATCTCCCTGGGGAAATTCTAGCATCTTCCAGATAAAGAACAGTGAAGTCGAAAGAAAGTGGAGGAAAAAAAAATAAGGAAAGTCTATCAGGGACTTGCCAAACACCTAACCAAAAGACACATACCACAGAATACCAGATATTCTCAAGAAAGTGGCCAGGCCTGGAAAAATAAGAAGCAAATGAATGGTTTTTCATAACTCAGTGAAACATGCATCTCAACTATACTCCTTTTTCTTCTCAAGTACAACACAAAGAATGAGGAGGATAATGGGAATAAGGTAATTAACCTCATTTAAGAAATCCCACGCTAAAGGCAACCCAAACCTTGAGATTAGGCTTTAAATGCACTTACTTTCAAAATCCAAACCACAGGAAATCTTGTAGATTTTTTTCAAATAGACACAGGCCACAAGTGCATACTTGATATAAATGTACCACAAAATCCAACTGATGGGCCAAGTGTCATAGAGAAGCAGTCAGGGCTGGGAAATGGCCTACCCACTCACCTCCTTTTCAGCCAACTCAAGAGAAATAGGCAAGGGGAGCCAAGCCAGCTTCCATGAAGGCTTTGGCAGCCCCACCAAAGATGCTACCCATGCCCTAGATTATCCACCACTGAAGAGTGTGACCACTCAGGAACAGGCACACCACAACCACGAACACTATCCATTGGTTTCATTGCAGTATCACAGCCCACATACACTGCCTTTCCCCCATGCCCACTCACTGCCTTGGTCACACGGTGCCATCTGTTACCCAATCAGCATGTCAACATAGCCCCTTTCTACCTCAGAATAGTGGAGAAGTCAACCCAGCCTTGTGCCAATTTTGCATCTTATTCTGCATGTTCAGCATACTTCTAGTCCCCCTCCTCTTATTCCCTGTATATCTGACTTATTTTCATGGTTAGCATAATTGTTAGGCCATAAGAGAAAACATGACGGCTACAGCCAAATATACATGCTCTTTGATGGTTTTAAATGCTTCTCAATTCTCAAGCATGAGCATCGGAAAATCTAAGTTCAGAAATAATATTATTATTCTCAATTTATAGAGCTGTAATCTGAATCTCAAAAAAGGTTAAACCATTCTGCCAAGACACACAGCTAGTCAATTCCAGAGTCAAAGGATGGTCCCATCTCTTTTGATGCTATGTCTTGTATTTTTATATAAGATATAATATTTATATCTACATATATAATATTAATACTCCATACTACATTACCAAGAAGAATTAAAAGTTGTTTTTTTAAAATAAGCAATACAGCATCAATAAGAAAGCTTCATGCTTGTACTCTACATTTTAAAAATGTTTTTCAAAATGTTTTTCAAAATGTTTCAATTTTAGATTTTATGTACCCTTACAAAATCTGAGTGACTTCTTTGTGGCCCCGTTTTGAAGATGACACTGTAAGGCAGGGGTCAGGTAAGCTGCCCATACAAATTATTGTGGTGACAGGGGAGCTGGGTAACCTCCACCACATCCTAACCAACACCTGGTATGACTTTCCAGAGAGGGGTACTTCAATACAACATCCTTGGAGACACATAAAACCAAAAAGAAAAGTAATATTCACAAAAGACAAAAAGAAGAAAACTGCATGGCTGTCAATACATTTTCCCACAAGAAGAAACAACACACTGATCTGTTATGGATGGATGTTGCAGAATGGATCCCTGGCTGTGAGGGTGGTCAGTCTGGACATCTCTAATGTCCCTTTCAACACTTGTGACTACTGAAGATAGACGCTGAACTCTTACACAGGGTCACCATGAGTCAGAACTCACTCAAAGGCAACTGACAGCACCAAGAGTTGGTAACAGACAGCACACAGATGGCCTGGATGGTCTGTGCTCAAGGTTGGCCCTTTAAACCCACCCAGAGACACCAAGGGGAAAAAGGGCTAGTGATTTGCTTCCATTAAGATTACAGCCAAGAGAACCCTATGGAGTAGTTCTACTCTGTAACACGTGGGGTCCCACTCCCAGGTACCACCTCACATCTGGAGAGCCCAGCTCTAGAAGCAGTAGAGGCACAGATGACAAATTCTAAATTGCTACCTATTTTAAGCATTTCAAGCCAGAGTACCCAAAACAACTCAGGCTCATCTCTAATTAATTCCCTCTATATATCTAAGAAGCAAGAAACCCCCAAATTCTTATGAGGCTATGTAATGGGGATTTCCCTCAAAGACAGGTGAAGACCTCCCAAAATACCCCTATAACATGAGCAACTATGTTTTCCCATTAAACTATGTCTCTGCTATTTTCAAAACCTAGTAGTGTGAAAACACCTGAGTTCACAAAAAGAAGCTGAACCAGTGCCTTAATGCTAAGTATGTTTTTAGAGAAAGTTTTCCTTTCTGGACATAGCTTCCAACAGCAAAAGTTAAGAGTGTAGATACATTGCCAATTTTGCACATGCATCTACAAAGATACTCATACTTTCCACATGCCAAGTGAACCAATAAGCAACATCATATAAACAAAGAAAAGACTGAAGTTGCCAAGGATCTCAACTTGCTTAGATATACAATCGACACCCAACGAATCAAAAGGCATAAAGCATTGGGCAAGTCTGCCACAAAAGATCTCTTTAAAGTGCTGAAAAGCACAGATGTCACCTTGAAGGCTAGGGTTAGCCTGACACAAACCATGGTATTTTCAGTCGCATCGTGTGCATGTGAAAGCCGGAGAACGAATACTGAAGAACTGTCACTTTTGAATTGTGGTAGTAGCAAAGAATACTGAGTCTACCACGGACTGCCAAAAGAACAAACAAATTTGTCTCGGAAGAAGTACAACTAGAATGCTTCTGTGAAGCAAGGGTGAACGAAAATCATCTCACATATTTTGGACATGTTATTAGGAGGGATTAGTGCCTGGAGAAGGACATCGTGCTTAGTAAAGTAGAAGGCCATTGACACACTGGAAGACCTTTGACAAGATGGGCTGTGCCAGCTGCTGCAGCAGGGGCTCAAGCAGAACGACGACTGTAGGGTAGGCACAAAATCAGGCACGGTTTCGTTGTTGTGCACAAGGTCACTGCGAGTTAGATACAATGCAATGCCACCTAACAACAACAACATACCTACCAACTGACACTAAAGCCAGCTAAGCACACACTGCAACTATTTCAAGACTCAAAGGCCACCTTCATGACTTATTGAAAATCTAAGAATTTGCTTTTTCTAGCTATCCCATTTGTGTTTCAAATCCCAAAATATTATAAGACACAGTATCTCCTTTTTCTGCTCAGGAAACTCTAGGCTTCACGGCACTCTCCCTTGTCTTTCCAACTGAGATTTTGATGGCCTCTGTAGATGTGTCCAGGACACATGAACTTCATTTTTCTAAGCGGTACATACCTTACTGCTGAGTATCGCTATGGTCACCTTCAAAGTACTCCACTTAGGAAGCTGTGCACTGATGCCAGCATCTAGTCTACTCTACAAAGCAATTTTGGAACTCTTTCTGGAATAGGCATTGCACACTGTGGCAATGTGGCAAGTCTGCAAACTCAACTGCAAGTCATCTGTGAAGGAGTTTTTAGCCAGTAAAGACAGAAGTATATTGGAACACCCTTCCTACTCACCTGATCTGGCCTCCAGTGACTTTTCTTTGCTTGAAGATACAGAAAATACTGAAAGGAAGGCATTTTGACAACATTCAGGACATGAAGGGTAATGAGATGACAGCTCTTATGGCCATTCCAGAAAAAAACAGTTCTAAAATTGCTTTGAAGGGTGGACTAGGTGCTGGTGTCAGTGATAGCTTCCGCAGGGGAGTACTGCGAAGACAATCATAGTAATATTCAGCAATGAGGTACGTAGCACTTTTCATAGAATGAGTTCACAAACTTAACTGTCAGACCACATATAATGTCTTGGCCACCTTTAGATGACTAAGTGATTGAAGGAGAATCCAGCTGCCGTCAAGCCAGTACCAATTCACGGTGACCTCATGTGTGCAGACTACAAATGTGCTCCATAGGTTTCTAAGGACTAATTTTTCTGAAGTAGACCACTGGGCCTCTCTTCCAAAGTGCTGCCAGGTGGACTCAACTGCTAAACTTTCGGTTAACAGCCAAGCACATTAATGTCTGCACCATCCAGGGATTCCAGATATTACTTAAAGACGAGAAACTAAGTTCAGAAATAGTAACTCGGCCAAGTTCACACAGCCACCAAATGGCAGCACAAAGATACAGCACCAGAAGTTTCTGATTCCAATGCCCTTGTTTTTTCCTACAACACATGGCTCTGAGTAACTGCTGTTCACTCCTCCAGTGCATGATGGGTACGATTACACTCTCACTCCACCCAGCATTAACCATGACTTACGATGGCCCATGACACAGTTCCTGCTTGTGGCCATACTCAATAGCAGCATAACAATACTACCATAAGCGAAACTTGACACTGACAAAGACTCTTCTTGACCCACACTAAGAGCCCAGTAGTAGTTCTAACAGTCTGAGAGATGGTCAAGACATAAGATCAGCTGGTGCAGGTAAGACGTGTGGGTTCAAAGTCATACCCATGCAGTCTCTTGGCTCCCAGGAGCTGTCTTTTTCTTGCTTGCCTTACAGACGATCACACAGTTCACCAAATACAACCTTATCTATTTACGGAGTCAGTCCAGACTCCTTTTGTTTTCAACCCTGACACACCCTGACACAACCCTGTATGTTAGATGTTTCCAACATCCACCAAAGCAGTAACGATTAATGTCTTCTGTTTTGTTTTCTAATTCCACTAACACAAGGCGACAGCCTGTCCATGTGTTTATTACCAGACTACTATCAGGTTTGGGGTTAGCACATCAAACACCTCTCCAGTTTGGCTCTTGCTGGGAGAGATCAAAACACATTTTTACAACAACATCAAAAAGAATCAACATATAAACATGTTTCAACAGACATTCTTTCTTCCTTCAGTGATTTCTCAATATTTGGAATCTTTTATTAGTCTGTTTTGCTTACAAGTGGTGAAATAATATTATTCTTTCTTCTAAGCCTCTTCAGAGGCTCTTTATCGTATTTGCTGACAATTAGTGTTTTGTGCTATTTCTTTGTAATAATGTTCTGAAGAAAACAACCCCCCAAATATTTTGGTCTATCACATGATTTGATTTAAGAAGAAAATGAGGTGTGCTTCTGTCTTCCTTTCCTCCTTTCACAAAAGCCTTCACTTAATCCTGCTGGTGCTACACACTCCTAGACCTTCTTAGGCTTTTCACTTGATTGGCAAAAGAAAAACAGCATGAGATTAAAGGATAATTGCTGCCTTCTTCTTTTCGAGCAGGACTTCCCACTCATAAACTCCTGTCAGTGCTGTTAAGAAAAATCAGTCTACCCTTCTATCACTGCAGAAGAACCTCCATAGCATGCTTTCCCTCTGCATACTACTCAGTCAGATCCAGCCTTTCCAAAAGACCTTCTTCTCATCAGAAAGGTCTATCAAAGCCGAATGTGTATATGAAACACTAAACACATTCAACCTCAAAGCCATCCTTGTCATTAACGGGGAAGCAAGAGAATCGTTCACTAATGTTAGAAATGACACAACAGTGTCCATTCATCACACTTTTGTTTGACTATGGATCACTGGAATTAGCCTATTCAATTACATAAGAGTAAGAAACAAGAGGTGTAAAAATTGGAAAAGAGGCAGTCAAGTGATCATCATTTGCAAATGCGAGGGCTGCAAATCTGAGCCAGTCACCAAATAGAGAATGCTATAAGGTTATGGTTTGAAGGCAATGCACAAAAATCAACAGCTTTCCTAAGTGACAATCCATTTAGGATAATATCTCACTTACAAATAGCAGAAAAAATGTAAAACATCTAGAAGGAAGCTTAATGAGAAGGATAAAAATGTGAACACTATTGAAGGACTCTGATGAAGACACCAACAGTCAAAACGCCGAACTTGTTCTTGTAGAGGAAGTTACACAGGTAACATGATTCTTCTTAAACTAATCTATAAATACTTTGACACCAGAAATGTGATTAGAAAGCTAATTCTGAAGTTTATACAGGAAAAAAGCAAAGAACAGCTATGCAAAGAGAATGTAAAAAGAAATAAGAAAACAATGTCACTGATATCAAAGGTATCATAAAGCTCCAAAACTGGTAATGGTATTCACTAGCACATGAAAAGGCAGCAAAATCAACAGAAAAGAAACAGATCCAAAAACACATTTGAATTCACATCCAGTAATGTTGGCAAGGCATGCTAGTGGTAAAGAGAAGACTTTCATTAACTAGATGACCACCTGGAAAAACTACATCAGGTCCCTAGTTCACATCCTACAACAAAGTAAATAGCGAGGTAACTAAAGATCTCAATGTTCAAAAATAAAAACATAAAATTTCTTAAAAAAATCTTGAAACTTTTACACCATGTGTACAAGTCAATCACAAAGGCCCTATGTATATGGTTCCATATATAAGAAATGTCCAAAATAGGAAAATGCAAAGACAGAAAGCTGATTAGTGGCTGGCATGGGCTGAGGGGAGGAAAAGGTGGTAGTGACTGCTAATGGGTGCTGAATTCCTTTTTCGGATAATGAAATGTTCTAAAATTAATTAACAGTGATGGTTACACAGCTCTGTGAAAACCACTGGCCTGTACACATTGAAGGACAGAATTGTATGGAATGTTGACTGTATCTCATGGCAACCCACCATGAGTTGGATCCGACTCAATGGCACTCGGCTGTTGGCTGACTGTATCTCAATAAAAACAAAAAAAATTGCTCTCTTTGAGTTGATTCCAACTCATAGTGACATGAAACAGCTTTAAAAAAAAAAAAAAAGGCTAGGAGGGACTAGGACAGAGCCAAGACGGTGCACTAGACACATGTCTCCTTAACTCCCTCCAAGAACTAAGGCCTCAAATGATAACTGAATATCACATTCTAGATACCCAGTGAACCCTAGGACATGACATACATTTGTGAAATTGGCTACATATCACTAAATGGGAAACTTCCTCTCTCTTACTGTTGACTCACCACCTGGGCAGACCACAAGTTCTGGCAATTTTTTTTCCCTTTTGTTGGCCAGTAGGCAAGGGATAGGCATGAGCCAGCAGATGTGCTGAACTGCAGTGTTCAAGGGAATAGCATATGGCACAGTGGAGAGACAGTATGTGGGACAGACATGTTCTGAGTGCCCAGTGGCAGACTGAGGGTACTGCAGCCTCTCCACCCTCTCTTTCCTGAGTGCCACCATAGATTCTGCTGTTTTGCAGTGCAAGGCTGGACACCATCATGTCAGCTGGAAGCTGGAGTTACCCAACTGAAGGCCTCAGCAGGGGCTAATTCACAGGCTAGGAGGCAATGCCAGTCCAGGAAGTGCTTTTCCAGGAGAAAGGCTGTGTTTAACACAGTGTTTCCTTATGGGTGGTGCCCAGCAGAGAATAGCAGTAAGGCCATAAGCGCTCCCTACTTTGAGCTACATCATAGTATCAGCAGACTGCCAAAGAGATGCTTCTGTTGTCAGTGTAAAAGCAGGACATGCCACACATGATGGCCTGACTGATTTTGGAAGCCGTCAGATAGCTTTTAGCCTTTTAAAAAAAGGCAGCCTGGAGAAATAACTGCTGTGCAGCCCAATGACATTGCTTCCAGCCTTAGTGATCCACAATGTAGTAAGCTGACTGCCCCCCAGTGACTTCATAAGTAGGGCAGTGTCTTTGCCAGCCAGGAGGGGGAGCCTACTACTCCACAGAGTCCACTGGGGACAGTCACTAGAGTACACAGAGGTGGCTGTTGTACAACTCCCTTCGCACAACTACACCTCAGCTCCTGTTGAGATAACACCAGAGAAACTAAACACTCTCTAGATGACCAAAGGCAACAAACCATCACCAAGCATTTAAAGAAATAACCCACCATGGCTCCAGAAAACTCTCAAAATACAGAATCAAAAAACATCCCAGATGAAGAAGCCTTAGAAACTACTGGAAGTTGAATACAAAAGAATTGTATAGAGAGACTACTTCTAGAGATTAAACAAAATGTAGCACAGCAAAATGAAAAATTAAGCAAGCTATTCAAACTCACGGAATATCAACATTCTGAAATCCAAAAGATCAATAACAAAATTACAGAATTAGACAATCCAACCCAAAGCCAAAAGAGCAGAATTGAGCAACTGAGAGTCTCATGTACTGACCTTGAGGATAGAGCAACTGATACTAGCATTTATGAGGAGAAATCAGAGAAAAGGAATATGAAAAATGAAGTAGCATTAAGAATATGTGGGACTGTATTAAAAGGAATAATCTATGATTAATTGGAGTTCCAGGACAGGGAGGGATAGCTGAAAACACAGAGTACTGTCACTGAGTTGCTAACACAAAACTTCCCTGAAGTTACGAAAGAAGAGAACACAGATATCCAAGGCATGTATCAAACACCACTAAAAACAGGCCTCAAAAGAAAGAAACCAAGACATATTATAATCAAGCTTAATAAAATGAAACATAGGTACAAACTCTTAAGGGCATTGAAACTCAAAGCAAAGCTAACATTCAAAGGGAAGTCCTGTAGGCTTTTGTGTGACTTCTCGTCAGAAATGATTTTGGCAAGGAGGCAGTGGGATGACATATTCAAAGTCCTGAAGGAGTAAAACTTCCAACCAAGAATTATATATCATGCAAAACTCTCTTTCAAATATGAAGATGAAATAAAGACATTAGCAGATAAACAGAAGCTTAGAGACTTTGTAAAAACCAAACAAAAACTACAAGAAACACTGAAAGAAGCTCTTTGCTTAGAAAAACAAAACCAGTAAGTGGATATTTAAGAAGGCACTGCAGGACACAACATCCAAAAACCTACTCAGTTAGGGAAGGCACAAAACTCAGTCAAAGCTGTAGTATCAAAAGAAGGGAATCCATGATCACGTCATAAAAACTACGACACCATCACATTAAAAAGAGAAATATACTATGGTAGTTACAGTCCTTTCAGATAGAGAGGAAGTTATTAAGATATTCAAAAGTTAAAATTGGGTTTAAACTTAGAATATTAAGGGTGATCATATTAGTAGCCACAAAGTACAATAACAATGCAACATATCCAAACAAGAAACATAATACAGGCATCTCAACAACCACAAAAACAACACTGAAAAAGATGAAAAGTCAACGCATAAAGAATGACCCAGAAAAGATATTAAGAGCAACAGAGAAAACAACTATGCACACACAAATACATCAGAATGACAGCACTAAACACATACCTATCAATAATTACACTGAATGTAAACAGATTGAATGCTCCAGCAAAGAGACAATCACTGACACTGTGGATCAAAACAAATACTCCACCTGTATGTTGCTTGCCAGAACACACCTTAGACTTAAACATGTAAACAAACTGAAAATTTAAGGATAGAATAATATATACCAAGCTAACAATATACAAAGAAGAGCAGATGTGGCAATATTAATCTCAGATGAAATAGATTTTAGTGTAAAATCCACCATCCTGGACAATGATGGTCACTATTTATTGCTGAAAGGTTCAATACACAAGCAGGACCTAACAATATTAAATATTTATGCACCCAATACTACAGTAACTAAATACATAAAACAAAGAGTACATTCAAAAATGAGATACATCACTCCACATTAACAGCTGGAGACTTCTACACTCCACTTTCACTAATGGACTGGTCATTTAGAAAAAAACTCAGCAAACACACAGAAGATCTCATTGCAACAATTAAACAATCAGACCTCACTGACCTATACAGAACTATTTATCCATCAACAGATTAGTACACCTCCTTCTCCAATGCACATGGAACATTTTCCACAATAGACTATGTGTTAGCACATAAAGCAAATCTCAACAAAAATCCAAACCACTGAATTATCGTAAAGCCTTTTCACATACCATATAGCCATAAAAGTCAAAATCAACAGCAGAATAAACATAGATAGAAACTGGACTCATGGGAACTGAACAACACCTTGCTCAAAAAGCCATGGCTTATAGAAAAAAATCAAGGATGGAGTACGCAAATTTATGGACTCAAATGATAACGAAAACAGAGACTACCAGGACCTATGAGATAAAGCCAAAGCAGTGCTCAGAGGTCAATTTGTCTGTATTATAGCATATATTTGGAACGAAGAAAAGATCCAAACTAAAGAACTAACTGTATAGCTTCAACGAGTAGAAAGACAACAACAGAGGAAACCCTCAAGCACCAGAAGAAAACAGATAATAAAGATTAGAGCAGCACTAAATGAGATACAGAATAGCGGAATAATTTTAAAGATGACAAAACTAAAAGCTGGTTTTCTGGAAAAATCAACATAATTGATAAACCATTTCGCTATACTTACAAATGAAAAACAGGAGAGGAAATAAATAACCCAAATAAGGACTGAGATGGGCTATGTCACAACAGACCCAACTGAAATCCAAAGTATCACAACAGAATACTACAAAAGACTGTACTCTAACAGATTTGAAAATCTAGAGGAAATGGACACGTTCCTAGATTCACATCACCTACCAAAACTATCACAAGGAGAAGCAGAACAATTTAATAAGCCCATCACAAAGGAAGAGATTGAAAAAGTCATCAAAACATTACTGCCCAAGAAAAGCTCTGGCCCAGATGGCTTCACCACAGAATTCTATCTAGCTTTTAGAGAAGAGTTAGCTCCAATATGACTGAGACTATTTCACAGCATAGAAAGAGATAGAATACTCCCCCAAATTCATTCTATGAGGCCAGCATAACTCTGATACTAAAGCCACGGAAAAATCCCACAATACAGGAAAATTACAGATCAATATCACTCATGAACCTAGATGCAAAAATCTTCAACAAAATCCTTGACAACAGAATAATTCATCATGACCAAATTGGATTCACAGCAGGGATGCAAGACTAGTTCAACATCAGAAAAACATTAATGTGATAAACCACTTAAACAGTACAAGAGATAAGAATCACCTGATTTTGTCAACTGATACAGAAACAGCATTTTACAAAGTCCAACACCCATTCATGCTGAAAACTCTCAGCAAAACAGGAACAGAAGGCAAATTCCTCAACACAATAAGGTGCATCTATGCAAATCCAACCACCTTTATCATCCTGAATGGAAAGACACTGAAAGAATTCCCCTCAAGAACTGGAACTAGACAAGGATGCCGACTCTCATCATTTCTATTCAATGTCGTACTAGAAGTTCTAGCCAGAGCAATCAGACAAGATAAAGAAATAAAGGGCATCTGCATAAGCAAAGAAGTAAAAATCTCCTCACTTTCAGGCAATATGAATATATATGCAGAATCCTAAAGAATCCATAAGTAAACTACTTGAACTAATAGAAGAGTTCAGTGAAGTATCAGGATGTAAGATAAACATAAGTAAATCAGTAGGATTCCTTAATACCAATAAAAAGACCATTAAAGAAATCTGTACCATTTAACGGCACTTGGCCGTACCATTTACTACAGCACCCAAGAAGATAAAATACCTAAGCATAGATCTAACTAGAGAAATAAGAGACCTATACAAAAAGAACTGCAAGACCTTACTGCAAGAAACTGAGTGAGACTTACATAAATGGAGAAAACTACCCTGCTCATGCATAGAAGACTTAACATTGTGAAAATGTGTATTTTACCCAAAATGATGTACATATACAATGGAATCCCAATACAAATTGCTGTGACATATTTCAAGGAGACAAAGAAACAAATCACCAGCTTGGTTTGGAAAGGGAAGAAACCCTGGATAAGCAAAGCACTATTGAAGAACAAAAACACAGTGGGAGGCCCGACACTACCCAACCTTAGAACCTATTACACCGCCACAGTAGTCAAAACAGCCTGGTACTGGCACAAAAAGAGACATACAGACCAATGGAACAGAGCTGAGACCCCAGAGATGCCATCATTCTCCTATGAACAGCTGATATTTGACAAACCACCTAGGACTGCAAACTGGGGTAAAAACAGTCTCTTTAATGAATGGTGCTGGCAAAACTGGATATCCATCTGCAAAACATTGAAACAAGATCTATATTTCACACCTTACATAAAAACTAACTCAAACTGGATCAAAGACCTAAATATCAAACCTAAAAAGATAAATATCATGTAAGAAAAAATAAGGTCAACAATAGAAGTGTTAATACACTTCAAAATCTAACAGACATCAAAATCTAACAAACAAAACACAACTGACGGAAGAAAAAGTAGATAAATGGAAACTACAAAGAATCAAACACTTCTGCTCATCCAAACACTTTATCAAAAGAATTAAATGACCACCTACAGAATGGGAAAAATTTTGGCAACTATGTGTCACACCGACATCTTACCTCCATAATCTACAAAGTACTGCACAATAGCAAAAAGAAAAAGGTAAATAACCCAATTAAGCACTGGGGAAAGGAGATGGACAGACATTTGACTAAAGAAGACATCAGGCAGTCCAAAGACATATGAGGACATGCTCATGATCATTAGCTATTAAAGAAATCCAAGTCAAAAATACAATGAGATACCAGCCCATCCTAACAAGGTTGGTCATGATCCAAAAAACACAGAATGACAAATGCTGAAGAGGTTGTGGAGAAACCGGAACTCTCCTACACTGCTGGTGGGACTGCAAAATGGTACAACCTCTTTGGAAAGCAATCTGGTGCTTCCATAAAAACCTGAAAATAGATATACCATTTGATCCAGTAAGGCCACTGCGTGGAATGCATCCTACAGAATCAAGGGCAGTCAAATCAACAGGTACATGCACAGGAATGTTTACTGCAGCACAGCCCACAGTAGCAAAAAGATGGAATCAACTCAGATGCCCACCAACAGACGAACAGATAAACTATAGTACATATACTTAGTGGAATACTAATGCAATGATAAAGAACAATGATGATTTCAGAAAGAATCTCATAACCCGATTTCAACTGGAAAACATTATATTCAGTGAAATCAGTCAGCAACACAATGACAAATATTTTATGAGACTCCTACCATAAAGACTTAAAAACAGATTCATGTACAGAGGACTCTTTCATGGCTGCAATGGTGGGAAGGGATGGAGGGAGAGGGCCGGGTATAGATTTAGAGAGTTGATAGAAATTTGCTTGGGTGAGAGCAGTGACAGCACACAGTATCAAGAATACCAACTTAACCTGAATTTAACATAAACTGAAAACTATTCTAATCTCAACCCAATATTGAAAGGATAGACAAGCATAGGCAGAAATCTGGAGTCCATGCTCTCAGGGGATATCAAGGCCCACTGGCGTAACTAGCCTATTGCTAAAAGAGTCTTCTGCACCCCATAATGGTGAGTGGAGTCTAGGGTCTTAAAAGCTGGCAAGCTGCCATCTGAGGTATACCAAATAGTCTCAACTCAGCTGGAACAGATGATCACCAAGGACAACCAAGATACGAGGGGAAAAAAGCCCAGAAGACAGAAGGACTCATGTGAATGTCTGACTGTACCAACAAGTGACCAGAAGAACCTGATGGTGCCCAGCTACCACCAAAGTCAGCTGTGATGGGGCACACAACATCAAGTCCCAGTGGCAACAGGACAAAAAGAGGGGTGTAGCTCAAGAACTACAATAAAAGACCACAACTGAGGGTCCAAAGGCCTGGGGGTTCCCCTGGGAGCATGGCTCTTAGACCTGCTCCTGACCCTGACTAGAAAAATTACTGAGGTTAACTCTTCAGACAGGAATGGATTGGACTCGGGGATACAATGTGACCACATGGTGTGTGCACTTTATGGTTCTATGCATCTACTGAATGCTGTCCTACTGGCCTCTTACTAGAAGGGAGACGGGAGGGTGGCAAGGAGAGGACAAGAGACTGATAAGAGGGTATGACACATATAGAACAGAAAAGAGGCATGTGTTGTCACTGGGCAAGGAGAGCAGAAAGAGCTGTAGATAGGCAGGCATACAGATTTTATTTGGATTGTATATTTTCACTCAATTACGTACACACACAAAATAAACTAGGAAGCGGTGGGGCCAAGGTGGCAGGCTAGTCAGACATGTCCTCAATTCCCTCTGAGAACTAGGGCCTAGAAAAAAAATTGAACGGAGCTATGTCACTGTTGTGGGAGCCCTCAAATCAGGCGAGAGATCACACTAGGCAAAAGGATAGGGGAAATTATGTTGTTGGAGGCAAGACAGTGGTGCAGTGAGTCCTGTTTCTGCTAGCAGTGATGCAATGAGTCTTGTTTCTGCTGGCACAGTGGTTGTGAGGATTACAGGTACAGATGCCTTCTTTGTTAAGTGGGAAACTAAGACTGGGATTGCCAAGCTTGAGAGCCTGGCATGGGCCAGCTGCTATTCAGAGGTATAGGGCCTAAAACAACAGTGTATCCTGCAGCAAGGAGCCTGTGCTTCAGACAATCACATCTAGAGAACCCAGCAGTGGCTGGCAGACAAGGGTGCCAGTGCCCCTCACCCCACTTTTTGAGCTGCATCACAGATACTGCTGACTCAATGCAGGAGAGACAGCTCAGGTGGAATGCTATTTGGTCAGCTGAAAGGTAGAGTCACCCATGCGTGAGGGCTCAGCTGGGCCTACTGCCCATGCTGAACAACAGTGTCTGTCTGGACAGTGCTTTTCCCAGTAAAAAATCTGTTATGAAGACAATCATACCCAGAGAGCACATTGGCAGCTGGCAACCGAGTGTGGCGGTGCCCTATCTCTCCCTTCTTTGAGCCACATCATAGTGTCTGCTGACGGCCCCTGAGATACTCCATAAGTAAGGCATCATCTTTGCCAGCCAGGAAGTGATGCCTGCCACCCCTAGGGGCATGGCTGCTTTAGGTGGCCACTGGACACAGCCCCTCTCAGCAGGAAAGCAGTTTTTCAGAGAAGGGCACCTAGAGAATGCTGCGGTCTCAGGCAGCTGAGTGTGGAGGTATCCTTCTCTGAGCTACACAATAGTGCTGACTGGTGTGATGCCAGAGATTCGGCACAAGTAGGCTGCCATCTTTACCAGTCAGGAGGCAGGGCCTGCTACCTCCAATGACCTGGTTGGGGCTAGCTGCCAATCGAGAAGCACTGCAGGGCTGCACAGCATCTCTATTACTAGAAAAGCTATATGTAAGTCAGCTGCACCTAGAGCACACAGTAGCAGCATGCGGTAAATTCTAGCAGTTCCCTTACACAATGCATTTGCAGAGCTTTGCCACTGCTCCTGTTGGTTTAACACCAGAGAAACAGGACAGCTTCTTGGTTGTCTGAATACAACAATCAATATCTAGCCATTTAAAGAAGGAGACCACTGTGGCTCTGGACAACTGCCAAAATAAAGAAAGAGATCACTGTGGCTCTGGACAACTGCTAAAATAAAGAATGAAAAAACTCCCATGATGAAGAAGCCTTTCTGAAATTATCAGAGATAGAATATAAAAGAATTATGTATAGAGCCCTTCTAGAGATTAAACAGTGCAGCAGAACAAAATGAAAAATTAAGTAAACCACACAAAGGGCTAGAACATTAACAATCTGAAATCCAGCAGATTAATAATAAAGTTACAGATTTAGACAATTCAATGCAAAGACTGAAGAACAGGGTTGAGAAAATGGAATACAGAATTAGTAAGAGTGAAGATAAAGCAACTGACACCAGCAAGAAAATGAAGAAGCATTAAGAAGCATGTGGGAAATTGTCTCTAAAATATGATGGTGAGATTAAGATATTCTCAGATAAACAGAAGCTTAATGACTTCAAAAAAATCAGGCCAAAACTATAAAAAAATACTAAAAGAACCTCTCTGTTTATAAAATCAATAACACTAGATGTATACTCAATGAGGTAATGTAGGATACAGCATCCAGAATCTTACTCAGTCAGGGAAGTCACAAAGCTCAATCAAAGCTAAAATATTAAAAGTACAGTACCAAGGGTTTTAACATATAAACTATGACACCATCACACTATAAAGAGGGATGAACAGCCCTTTTAGATGCAGACGAAGGAGGTACACAGAAGGTAAGATTGGTTTAAACTTAAAACACTGCTACTTATCAAAATAGGAAACATACTGGAGGACTCTCAACAGACATAAAACCAACAACCAAAAAGATAAAAAGGAAGGCCATAAATAAAAACAACCTGGAATAGAATATTAAGTGGAACAAAGAAAACGACAACACATCAAAAAAAGGCATCAATAAGAGAGCATTAAATACATGTCTATCAATAATTACGTTGAATGTAAATGGACTGAATAATCTAATTTAGAGGTAGAGTAACAGTTTGGATCAAAAAACCACAATCTGCATATGACGCTTACAAGAAAAACACCTTAGACTCAATGATATGAACAAACTCAAAATCAAAGGATGGAAAAATATATTTCAAGTTAACAACATGCAAAGAAGAGCAGGAGTGGCAATATTAATCTCAGATAAAATAGAGTATAATATAAAATCCACCATCTTGAACAAAGATGGTCACTATTTATTGCTTAAAGGTTCAACACATAAGCAGGAAATAACAACATTAAATATTTATGCGCCCAATAACAGAGCATCTAAATACATTGAACAAATGCTGACAACATTGAAATATGAGATACATAACATTACGTGACTTCAACACTCCACTTTCAGTAACAGGCAGATCATCCAGAAAAAAGCTCAATAAAGATACTGAAGATCTTACTGTGACAATAAACAAAATAGACTTCATCAACATTATAAAGAACTTCTTACCCAACAACAGACAAGTACACCTTCCTCTACAATGCACATGGAACATTCTCCAGAATAGACCACGTATTAGATCAGAAAGCAAGTCTCAACAAAATACAAACCAGTGAATTACTACAAAGCATCTTCTCAGACCATAAAGCCCTAAGAGTTGAAATCAGTAGCAGAAAAAACACAAGTAGAAATTCAAAGTAAAGGACACTGAACAACACTTTGTTCAGTATCCCATGCTGCCTTTTTTTTTTTTAAATCTCTATTAATGCACACATTTGGAATGAAGAAAGGGCCTAAACCAAAGAATTAACTCTACAACTTGAGCAAGTAAAAAGAGAACAACATAAGAACACCTCAGGCACCAAAAGAAAACAGATAATCAAATCAGAGCAGAACTAAATGAATTAGAGAATAGATACACAACTGCATTAACAAAACCAAAAGCTGTTTTTTTGAAAAGATCAACAAAATTGATAACCCATTGGACAGGAGAAAAAACAAATAAGTAGAATAAGAAATGAGACAGGAGATGGCACAACAGAAACAAATTAAATCAACAGTACCAAAACAGACTACTATGAAAAACTGTATTCTTTAACAGAGTTGAAAACCTAGAGGAAATAGACAAGGTTCTAGATTCATATCACCTACCAAAATTATCACAAAGAGAATTATAACAACATAATAAATCCATCACAAAATAAGAGATTGAAAAAGTAAACAAAGAACTACCAACCAAAATAACTCCTGGTCCAGACAGCTTCACCAGAGAATTCTACCGAACTATTTGAGAGGAGTTAATTCTAATACTACTAAGGATATTTCACAGCATAGAAAAGGACAGAATACTCCCAAATTCATTCTATGAAGCCAGCATAACTCTGCTAGCAAAGGGAAAAATCTCACAAAAAAGGAAAATTACAGACCAATATTACACATGAACCTAGATGCAAAAATCTTCAACAAAATCCTAAGCAACAGAATTCACCAAGATAGCAAAAAAATAAATAAATAATAATAATTCATGACTACATTGGATTCATACCAGGGATGCATGGCTGGTTCAACATCAGAAGAACAATTAACATGATCAACCACATAAGTAACACTAAGGATAGGAATCATCTCATTTTGTCAATCCATGCAGAAAAGGCATCTGACAAAGTCCAACATCCATTCATGTTAAACACTCTCTGCAAAATAGGAAGACAAGGAAAATTCTTCAACGCAATAAGGGGTATCTACGTCAAATCAATTGCCTACATTATCCTGAATTGAGAGACCGACAGAATTCTACCTGAGAACAGGAACTAGACAAGGATGACCAATATTACCACTTCTATTCAACATTGTGCTAAAGGTTGTGGCCAGAGCAGTCACACAAGAGAAAGAAATAAAGGGCATCTACATCACCAAAGAAGAGGTAAAAATATTCCTATTTGCAGACAGGAAGATTGTATATACAGAGAGTCCTAAAGGATTCATAAATAAACTACTGAAACTAATAAAAGAAGAGTTCAGCAAAGTATCAAGATATAAGATAAACATAAGTAAATCCACAGATTCCTTTACACCAACAAAGAGATCATGAAAGAGGAAATCACCAAATCAATGCCATTTACTATAACCCACCAGAAGGGAAAATTCCTAGGAATAAATCTAACCAGAGAAGTAAGAGACCCATACAGAGAAAATTACAAGTAGACCCTACTGCAAGGAACCAAAAGAGACTTACATAAGTGGAGAATTCTACCATACTCACGGCTAGAAAGACTTAACATTGTGGAAATGAGTATTTTACCCAAAGCGATGTTCATATACAATGGAATCCCAATACAAATTCCTGTGACATATTTTAGTGTGATGGGCAAACAAATCACCAACTTGGTTTGGAAAGGGAAGAAACCCTGGATAAGCAAAGCACTACTGAAGAAGAAGAACACACTGGGAGGCCTCTCACTACCTGACTTTGGAACCTATTACACTGCCACAGTAGTCAAAACAGCCTGGTACTGGTACAAAAACAGACATCTAGACCAATGGAATAGAGCTGAGATCTCAGAGATGCCACCATCCTCACACGAACAGTTGATATTCAGCAAAGGCCCTAAGATGTAAACTGGGGTGAAAACAGTTTCTTTAATAAATGGTGTTGGCAAAATTGGACATCCATCTGCAAAAAATTGAAACGAGACCCATATCTCACACCTTACACAAAAACCAACTCAAACTGGACAGCAGATCTAAATATCAAACCTAAAACTATAAAGATTATGCAAGAGAAAACAGGGTCAACAACAGAAGTTCTAATACACGGCATAGACAGACTACAGAATCTGACTAACAATGCATGAACAATGGATGAGAAAATAATAAATGGGAACTACTAAGAATCAAATATTTATGCTCGTCACTTTATCAAAAGAGTTAAAAGAATACCTACTGAATGGTAACAAATATTTGGCAACTACAAGTTGGATCGATATCTGAATTCAATACTCTACAAGGTACTGCAAAATATCAACCAGAAAAAGATAAATAACCCAATTAAGCAATGGACAAAGGAGACGGAGAGACGCTTCACCACAGAAGACATCAAGCAACCCAAAGACACATGAGAAATGCTCAGCATCATTAGCTACTACAGAAATTCAAATTAAAACTACAATGAGAGACATCTCACCCCAACAAGGTTGCTAATAATCCAAAAAACAAAACAACAAATGTTGGAGAGGCTATGGAGAGACTGGAACTCTCCTACACTACTGGTGGGAATGCAAAATGGTACAACCTATTTGGAAAGCAATTTGGTGTTTTCTTAAAGAGCTAGAAATAGAAACACCATATGATCCAGCAATGCCATTGCTTGGAATATAGCCTACAGAAATAAAAGTGGTCATATGAACTGATATTTGCACACAAATGTTTACTGCAACACTATCCACAATAGTGAAAAGATGAAATCAACCTAGGTGTCCATCAACAGATGAATGGATAAACAAACTACGGTACATATACAAAATGGAAAACTATGCAATGATACAGAACTATAATGATTTCAGGAAGCATCTTACAACCTGGTTTTAACTAGAAGACATTATTCCAAGTAAAATCAGCTGCAAAAGTACAAGTATTGTATGAGACCTCTGCTATAAGGACTTAAAAATGGACTTCAGTACAGAAGAAAAGACTCTCTAACAGCTACAAGGGTGGGGAGGGTGGGAGAAGGATGTTCATAGATTAGACAGTTGACAGGACTTTGGTTAGGTGAAGGGAGTGACAGCATGCAGTAGAGAGCAGATCAGTGTAACTTGACTACACTGCAAACTGAAAGGTTTTCTAAACTCAATCTAATATTTCAAAGCATAGACTAGCAGGGATAGGGGTATGGGGACCATGTTTTCAAGGGACATCAAGGTCAACTGGCATAGCTAGTCTTTAGCTACAAGTCTTCTGCAACCTACGTTGGTGAGTTCCAACTAGGGTCTCAAAAGCTAGCACGCTGCCATCTAAGGTACACCAAATAGATCCCCATCTATCCACAACAGACAACACCAAAGAACATCAAAGACACAATGAAAAATAATCCCAGGAGGCAGAAGGGCCCATATGAATGGGAGACTGCATCAGCATGAGACCAGAAGAACCAGATGGTGCCCAGTCACCACCCAAGGCAGCTGTGTTGAGGGACACAATATAGAGTCCCCAAGGCAACACGAGAAAAAGAGGTGTGTAGTTCAACAACTTCTCTAAAAGACCAGAACTGATGATCTCACAGCCTGGAGGGTCCTCTGGGAACATGGGCCCTTTCAAGGCACCAGAACAGTTTGACCTCTTCTATTGCTGAAGGCCATAGAGTTTAACATCATCATGTATCCTGTGTTAACCAACCAAATTGCTGTAGAGGCAATTCCAATTTACAGAGACCCTATAGTACAGAGTATGGCTACACCTTAAAGTTTCCAAGGAGCACTTGGTGGATTCCAACTGCCATCCTTTTGACTAGTGGACATGGCACTTAACTACAATGTCACTAGGGTTTCCCATTCAGTGGTAGTAGGAGCATAATAAGTTGGCACAAATGCCAAATTGGAGGGCAATCTGGCAATGTTTACCAAAATTAAAACTATACATTCCTTTTGGCTTAACAATTTCATTTTATTTATTTCTCCTATTTTTTGTTGCATTTGTGAACTGCCATCCAGTCAACTCCCATTCACGGGGACCACATGCATTACAGAGTAGAAATGAACCGAAGGGTTTTCTTGTCTATAATTCAAATGTAAAGAGAGTGCCAGCCAGGCTCTTCGTTCTAGGGTACCAATGGATGGATCTGAAACACCAACCTTTAGATTAGCAGTCAAGGACAAACTGCTTGTACCACTTAGGAACTTCTTTCTCCTAGAGATGCTGAGTGACATACAAAATAGTATTTATAAAGTTATTCATTGAAACACTGTTCATAGTAGGAAAGAATTGGGAACAGCCAAAATGTTATCAATGAGGGACTAAATAAATCACAACTTAACCACATAATGGAATATTAGACGGACGTTACAAAGAATGAGGTTGGCCTATATGTTCTGATATGAAAAGTTTCCTAGGAGACACTGTTGGGTGAAAAGGGATAAGGTGCAGATCAATGTACATCCTGTAAACACTAAAAACAAACAACACTTGCTGCCTTCAAGTCCATTCCAACTCAAAATGACCCTACAAGACAGAGTAGAACTGCCCCATATGGTTTCAGGGAGCACCTTGTAGATTTGACCTGTCTACCTTTGGGTTAGCAGCCAAATTCTTAACCACTATACCACCGGGGTGTCCACTGTGAACATTATGTTTAAAAAACACATTTTTGCTTCTATACTCATCAAATAGACCTAAATGAACCAACAAGGAAACGGTAACAGAACTTGCCTCTGGGACAGAACTTGGCTGACTGAGGAAGAGAAGCCTTCACTTGTCTGTCAGTTTGTCATACTGTGGTGGTCTGCAGGGTGCCGTGATGGCGGAAGTTAGGGCACTGGTATTTAAAACACTATCAGGGCCACCCATGTGGACCTATTTCAGCAGAACTTCCAGACTGAGACAGACTAGGAAGAAGGATCCAGTGATCCATGTCTAAAAATCATCCAGTGAAAACTTTATGAACAGCAGCAGAGCAATTCCTGCTACAGTGCCAGAAGATGAGCCCCTCAGGTTGGAAGTGGCTTGAGATGACTGGAAAAGAGCTGTCTCCTAAAAGTAGAGCTGACGTTAATGACATGGATGGAACCATGTTGACATGGCATAAATCAAAGTCAGAAGAAGCATCCATTAATAACTGAAATGTGCAACGTACAAAGTACGAATCATGGAAAACTGTAAGTTGACAAAAATGAAATGAACACCTGAAGATAGATATTCTAGGCACTAGTGAGCTAAAATGAACTGGTATTGCCCATTCTGAATCCAGCAATCACATGGTCTACCACACCATGAATGACAAATTGAAGAGAACACCATCACATTCATCAAAAAGAACATTTCAAGATCTATCCTAAAGTACAACACTGTCAGTGACAGAATAATATCCATACATCTAGAAGGTTAACCAGTTAACACAACTGTTATTCAAATTTATGCACCAGTCATTAATGGCAAAGATGAAGAAACTGAAGATTTTTGCCAATTTCAGCAGTCTGAAATTGATCAAACACTCAGTCAGGATGCACTGATAATTACTTGGAATGAAGAAGGTCGAAATAAAGGCTCGGAAGCTGAAAAGCAAGAAAATGAAATGCTAGCAATCACATGATACAATTTTGCAAGACCAATAGCTTCTTCATAGCAGATACCTTTTTTCAACCACCTAAATGAGGACTATACACATAGACCTCACCAGACTAAATACACAAAAATCAAATCAACCATAGGTGTGGGAAGAAACGACAGAGAAACTCAGTATGATCAGTCAGAACAAGGCCAGGAGTCAACTGCACAACCATCTATTCTCATATGTAAGTTCAAGTTGAAACTGAAGAAAATTACAAGTGTACAAGGGTCGAAGTATGACCTTGAGTATACAACACCCAAATTCAGAGACCATCTCAAGAACAGACGTGATACAATGAACACTGATGTCTGAAGACCAGAGGAGTTGCGAAATGACATCAATGATATCATACATGAAGAAAGCAAGATATCATTAAAAAGACAGGAAAGAAAGAAAAAACCACAACAGATATCAGACTCTGAAACTTGCCTTGAACGTACAGTGGTTAAGCAAGCAGAAGAAACAATGACGCAAAAGAGCTCAATAGAAGATTTCACAGGGCAACTTGGGAAGACAAAGGATTATAATGAGATATACAAAGACCTGGAGCTACAAAACCAAAAGGGAGGTACACAGCAGCATTTCTCAAGCTGAAGGAAACTTCTAGAAGGTAGGAAACGTGTATTGCGTTTCTCTGCACAGCCCTCCTTTGCCTGGCACAGCCCTCCACTCTGGTAGGTGTCTCATAAACACGGTAGCGTAGTATAGGAGTGTTCTCTTTCCCTGGGGCCCACGCTGCTCCATTTCACTGTCGGCACTCCAGCCAGGAGCAGCTGACCCACCGCCACGTACAGGACATGCTCTACCCACAGCTGCACTGCCACCCACTTAGGAAAGACGGCTAAGGTCGGGGTGTTACCAGCTACCCTGGCACATACAAGGGCCCATATGGCACATACATACAACACACATGGCCTTCTCCCTTTCTAAGGCCCAAGCTCAATGGGAAAGGGACACGAGGACTGAGGTCAGGGAGATAAACCATGACAAAGGAGGTAGCGGTGGTTCAGGGACAGAACTGTAGCATTCCATGCGGGAGACTTGGGTTCGATTCCCCCAGGGGCAGCTACCGTCCATCGGCCAGTGGAGACTTTCAAGTGGTTACGATGGTGAACAGACTAAGACACACTTAGGAGAAAAGTCTGGCAATCTACTTCTGAAAATCAGTTAATAACAATCTTACAGATCACAATGGCCGGCTCCCCAGCCCATGGCCAGGATGGCACAGGGCCAGGCAGCACTCATTCCACTGCAGATGGCATCCCATCAGCTGGGGTTGACTTGCAGGCAGCCAACTGCAACAACAATCCCTAACTTTGCACTTGGCACTGTCACGGGCCTGAGGACGGAGAGGCAGGGGCGAGTGAGATGGAGCCTGAAAGGGGCCTCTGGGCTGTGCCTGTCCTCCAAGGACAGGCTGGCCACCCAAGCAGTGTGTTTCTTTCAGGTGGCACAGCCATGTTGCTATGGAAGCAGTACAGGCCATCGCCACTAGGCCTCCAGTAAACACAAGTGCAGTGCTGGCAGGAGCATTCCTCCAACTTTCCTCAAAGGGACGTCACGGATGCTGCGTACTATTTATGCTCAGGAACAACAGTAGCAATGCTCCCGGGATCCAGCCCGACTACACACTATGATGATGACCTGAGTGACTCGTGTGTTATGAGGCACCTTCTTCACAGCCGTTGGCATGTTTGAGTCCGTGGCTGTGTCCACTGTGTCTGTGAGTGCCTTTCAACCTGGGGGGGCTCATCCTTCAGCACTGGATCAGACAACATTCTATTTCGATTCTCACAGTTTACACTGGCTAACTTTTCTGCCTAGCCTAAGACAAAAAGAAGTCTCCACTGAAACCTGTCTACTACGGGTGACCCTGCTGGTGTCCAAACTACCAGGGGCATGGTTTCCAACATCACTGCAACAGGCAGGTCACCACAGTAGAACAAACTGGCAGACAGGTGGTTGTATCTATCCCTACCTAACTTCAATGGTAGGTTCCCCGCTCCCCCATCGCCCCTCAGCCATCAGCTAAATTTAGAATAAAGTAACTATCTCCTGACAAACAGCAGCAAATGGTTTCAGCACTGGACTGACAGAAATATTGGTAGTTCAAATCCACATAGAAGCACTTCAGAAGACAGGTCCTGCAATCTGCTTCCTAAAGGGCAGTCCTGAACACTACTAAGCAGTTCTACTCTGCATATGCAGGGTCACCATGAGTAAGAAGAGACTTGAGGGCAGCTAACAGCAATCTCATAAAAATACATCAGCTATTTCCTAATTCATCTTTTCAAGGAAGGGAGGGGCAGAGGGAAGGAGAGGCATAAAGCAAGGTAGAGACATATCTGGCCATCCTCGGACCCCCTTTTAGATGAAAGGGTCTTGATGCTAAGGTTCAAAGAACAGACTGGTCAAGTGATCAGTAAAACTAAAGGATCCTAGATTCAAACAAAACCTTTCACTGTAACTCTCCCACAAAGATTCTTACAGCAAATCCACACGTTTCACCACTTCTGTCAAGCAGAACTTTTAGGATTCCGTTGGAGAACTCACTGATCATCACAAAATAGACGGCCAGGGCTTACTATGACATCCCCAAGCAGTACAGTCAGTTTTCCACTGCTGACTTGACCATGGCCACAGGTGGCTGAAATTCACAGTTCATCTCTAACCTGATTTTAGCCCCAGTTTTCAAAGGTCGTCTCTCATAGATGAGAAATGGATACATTTCTCATTCCCTTCTCCTAGACTCACAGAGGAGACAAGAGTCAATGACTCGTGAGAATTACACACAACTCAGCATAACCACTGAAAAAATTAAACTGAAGTGATTTTAAGAAACATTCTACAAAGTGCCTATCCAGATGACCTTAGGAAATATTGCTCTTAACTCCCAATGCCTTTGCTGTAATGTCCTATAGCAGACAGATGCATGCAAAGGGTCCATGAGTTTATTTTGTCCTATGTACTGAACTCTACTGTTAATTCATATTTTCAGAGTTTGAAAATCATCGAATGTTTCCTTAAAATTAGATAGTTAATTACAAAACGGTATACTGAAGGATGATGATACTTTCTGAATTACAGAAGCTAACTATCTTGATTCACACCTTGCAGGAGAAAACACATCTACCTACTTCCGCTATTCTGCTTTGCTATGTAAAAGAGAGCATCACCAACAAGTTTACTTTGGAATACAACCATACTTTTAACTCCTTTTTTCCTTTAGCAAACAGTGACCAAGTTCTAAACACACTAGATGACATACACATGCTTTCATAGGGGCATAGTTTAAAAAGAATCACACACTCAAATCACATAATTTGAAAATAAAATAACGTGTCCTAATATACGAGAGATCTAAGTTCCCTGGGTAGCACAGTTTACTCTTGCCTACTAACCCTCAAGGAGATGGACTGACACAGTGGCTACTACAATGGACACAAGGATGACACTGGTTACAGATGTGGCATAGGACCGGGAGGGGTTTCATCCTCTCGTACACGGGGCTCTACCAGTCAGAATCAACTAGATGGCACCTAACAACAACTAATTAAAAAGTTGACAGTTCAAACCCATTCACTGGCATTGCAGAAGAAAGCCTGGCCACTTGCTTCTGTACAGATGACAGTTGAAACCGGCAGTGCTACTCTGTGACACACGGAGTTGTCCTGAGTTGGAACTGATGCAACACCTATAGGCAATAAGACAGGCCTAAATAAAATGTACTAGGTGGCTAGCAGAAGAAAATACACCTCCCTGTTGGGGAAATTTTTGAATGTCTCACATGGGAAATGTAGTATTTGATGTGATCCTAAAAGAGAAGACAGACAATAGCAATAGAGAAAGGAGGCGTGTGGAGGGTCATACACACTGAAGAAAACCAAGGCAGCAGCAGAGAGAGAAAGAGAGACAAGTTTGGGGTTTGAAAAGAAACAAAGTAACTATATTTTGCGGAAGCAAGGCTTGAAAGGAGGAAGCTTTGACAGGTAGGCTGGAATAAACTCATGACCCCCCCCCTTGAATAACTGAAAACTGTAAGCAAAGAAGGGAAATGAATGTAAAAACTTCAGCAGAACTGACTTGCAGAGGAAAAGGGATAAAGGAAGACACGGTGAAAAAACGAGCAGAGATACGGAGGCAAACAGGAATAAAAGGCAGGAATGCATTTCCAGCAACGGGAGGCCCGCAGCAGTGGCAGCTCTGAACGGGGCTGAGAGGCCTAGGGTTACAAGCCCAGGGAAAGACTAATGTTCCGGCCAAGTGCGGGGCCCATGGAGACACTGGGCAAAACAGTTCCCAGTGCCTGGCTGTGATGAAGACTTCAGTGGGTAATCATAATTTGGAAGAATACAACATATAGCGTGTCTTTGAAATACTCTGAGGTTTAAGAAAGGATGTGAAATAAAAGGAAACAGCTTGAGGGTAACAAGGTCAACCCTCTCCCTGTTCCACTGAGCAGACTGAGACTCCTGAGGACCCCAGAGGATAGAGCAGAGCTTCCTCTTAGGTCTCCCAGGCTCTGAACCTTTACAGAAGCAGACAGCACCCCTCTCTCCTGTGGACCAGTGGCTGGTGGTCACAACCACCAACCTTCTGGTTAGCGACTGAGCACTTAACCACTGTGCCACCAGGGCTTCTAACAAGGTCAAAGGAAGGTGCAAATCATTTTTCAAGAGAGAAGCAATGCAACATGTTCATAGATTGATGAGCAGGCTTTACGGAGAAGAAAACAATGAAAAATCATGAGACAAAGAGACAGGTAACAGAGGCTGCCAAGACTCAGAGGCGGGAGGAAAGAGAAAACATCAAGGTTACAAGTGGTAGACTTCATCTTGGAAAAGGATACGCGTTCCTGCTCCTCTTACAGAACACAACATTTGCCTTCGAGTGGATTCCACCTGCCAGCAACCTCAGGTGTGGCAGGCACAGCTGCACACCACAGGGTTCTCAGTGGCTGAGCCGGAGGCAGACTGCCCGGCTTTCTTCCCGGCCACCTCTGACTGGACTTGAGCCTCTGTCTTTTTGGTAAGCAGCCTAGCACATAACTCTTCACACTCTTCAGGGACTAGCTGCTTAGTATAATTTCATTGATATGATTAATCTTCTACAACTCATGGCGACCCTCGGGGCCAGGGTAGAACTGACCCCCAAAGTGTTCAAGGAGAGCCTGGTGGATTTGAACTGCTGACCTTTTGGTTAGCAGTGGTAGCACTTAACCCACTACACCACGGGGGTTTCCCATATCTGACTCGACGGCACTTGGCTTGGCTTCTACAACTACATTCTCAAGGAAATTATTTTTGGAAGAAGAAGAGAGGTAAGTTGTGAAGTAAAGAAGTACATTTAATCTATTGTTATTGTTCAGTGCCACTGAGTTGGTTCTGACTCACAGCAACCCCAGGGATGACAGAAAAAAAACACTGCCCAGTCCTACACCATGCCCACAACTGTTGTTATGCCTGAGCCCACTGTTGCAGCCACTGTGCCAACCCATCTTGTTGAGGATTTGCTCTTTTTTGATGACCCTCTATCATCAAGCACGAGGTCCTTCTCCAGGGGTTAATCCCTCCTGACAACACGTTCAGAGTTTGTAAGCCGTAGTTCCACCATCCTTACTTCCTAGGAACACTCCAGTTGTACTTCAAGACTGATCTGTTTGCTTTTTCAGTATTCCACAGTACATTCAGTACTGTTTTCCAACACCGCAATTCAAGAAAGAGTCAATTCTTGTGCCTTCTTTTTCCATTGTCCAGCATTCACACAAAAAAGATGCAACTGAAAATACCATGGCTGGGCTCAAGTGCACTTTAGTCTTCAAGGTGATATCTTTGCTTTTTAACACTTTAAAGAAGTCCTTTGCAGCAGATTTTCCCAATGCAATGTGTCTTTTAAGCTTTTGACTGCTGCTTCCATGGGTGTTTACTGTGGGTCCAAATAAAATGAAATCCTTGATAACCTCCACCTTTCTCCATTTATCATGATGTTGCCTACTGGTTCAGTTATGAGGGCTTTTGTTTTCTTGATGTTGAGGTGCAATCCACATTGAAAGCCATAATCTTGGATCTTCATCAGTAACTATTTTAAGTCCTGTTTACTCTGAGTAAACAAGGTTGTATGATCTGCATAAAGCAGGTTGTTGATGAGTCTTCCTCCAATCCTGATGCCCTGTTTCTCATGTAGTCCAGCTTGACTATCTTAAGCTACAACCACTTAAAAATAAGACAAACACAGAGAAATGCAAACATATTCATCAAAAAACTTGAGCCCAACTGTTCACAGCATTATCCACATTAGTCACAAGTGAAAATAATCCGATGTCTACCAACTGATGAATGGTTACACAAAAAATGGTACTGCCATACCATGGAATATTATTTGACCATTAAAAACAAGGTACTAATACATGCTATCACATGGATGAATCCTATAAACATGCTAAGCAAAGGAAGCTAGTCACAAAAGGCCACATAAATCTATGATTTCACTAACAGGAAAGGTGCACAGCAGGTAAAATTACAGAGACAAATGCACTGCTGCAAAATTCACAACAATGAACTCAAACGTACCAACAACCACAAAGATGGTGCAGAACTGTCACTGCTCTGTGCTGTTATACATTAGATTGCTACCAGTCACAGCCAACTCAACAGCAATTAGTAACAACCTAGAAAGGTTAGCAGTCATCAGGGGCTTGGAAATGGATGGTTAGGTAGTTAGGAGGGACTGCTACAGGGTTGGGAGCAGGCGGGGGACAGGTAGGGGATAAAAATGTCCTAAAATTGACTGTGGTAATGATTGAACAACCCTGTGAATATAATAAAAAATCACTAAATTGTAGATTGAAAAGAAAAGCTCAGTTCTTAATGCTTCCTGCTTTCTACCTCCTGAATAAAGACCATTCCTCTTCACTGGCTGAGATGTTTTGACAGGTAGCAGAATTCCAGCAGTTCCTTTACTTATGAATATCAGGAGAAACCGATTCTCCCTTCTCTGCAAACTTTCTGACTGGAAGCATGGGGCGGGGGGTGGAGTCAAGAAGGTGGACTAAGCACACGTCTCCTTATATCCCTCTGGAAACCAAGACCTGAATTGATAATCAAACTGAGCCTTCCGGTCACCTAGTGAGCCCCAGGACATGACACAGGGCTGTTAATTTGGACTTCAAACCACTGAACAAAAAACCACTGCTCTTTCGCTGACTCCCTCTCCTGGCTTGCCCTGACTCTCACGGACTGAAGGTAACACATCATTTTGACTTTTTTCTTCCTGTCTTGGCTGGCGGGTGGAGCTGGCTAGACTCAGATGCACTGCTGGGGGGATAGGTAGGCGAAATTGCCATATTTTGAGAGACAAGCTTAGGACTCTGTACACCTAACCAATTTGGGCCTCTCTTTTTATCTCTGCCACAGCGTGCTTTGTACGGAACTGCGGGGCCTAAGTGTGGAACGCCATGTTAGATATGGAGATTTTAGCAGGACCTAATTCTTAGCCTGTGAGCCAGAGCCTGCCCATAGGAGAGTGCTTTTCTACTAGAAAAACAGTAGTTTACACAGTGTCGCCTAAGGCTGGGCCCTGTTAGCAGAGGCCAACAGAGCAGTAGCATTGCTGTATTTTGAACTAGTTCATATCATCTGGGGTTGGATATAGAGGTGGTTATTTTGCCAGCTGGGAAGAGGGACCTCTACACTCAAAAACCTGACTGACTTGGGAAGTGGTCAGATACCTTTTGTTTTACATTTTAAGACAGCTTAGAGAAACATCTGTGGCCCATCCTGACAGTATCTCTCCTAGCCTCTACCTACTGACATGGGACCCAAAAAGCAACAGATATTTGTGGCAGACAAGATATCATCCATGGCTTCAGAAGGCTCCCAAACAAAACAACCAAGGAGTTTTCCAGATGAAGAAACTTTTATGAAAAGATCGGAAGATGAATACAAAGGGATTATATACAGAGCCCTTCGAGATCTTATACAACATGCAGCACAACAAAATGAAAAATTAAGCAAGCTGTTTGATCTGAAGGAATACCAGTACTCTGAAATCCAACAGATCAAGAACAAAATCAAAGACACAGAAACTTCCATTCAAAGCCAAGACAACAGTATGGAACAAATGGAAAAAAGAATTTCTGACTTGGAAGACAGAGCTACTGACACCGGCATCTATGAGCAGAAATCAGAAAAAAAGAAACAAGAAAAATGAAGAAGCATTAAGAAGCATGTGGGACTCTATTAAGAGGAACAACCTTCGATTAATTGGAGTCCCTCAACAGGATGAGACACCTGAGAACACAGAGAGTATTGTTGCTGAGCTGCTGACAGAAAACTTCCCAGAAATCATGAAGGAAGAGAATACAGATATCCCAGATGCATATCGTACACCACCCAATATAGATCTCAAAAGAAAGACTCCAAGACATATTATAATTAACCTTAACAAAATAAAACATAAGTGGCAACTCTTAAAGGCAGCAAGACTCAAAGCAAAGCTAACATTCAGAGGGAAACCCTGTAGGCTTTCATCAGATTTCTCAGCAGAAACTATGCTGGCATGGAGACAGTAGCGTGACACATTCAAAGCCTTGAAGGAGAAGAACTTCCAACCAAGAATTATATATCCTGTAAAATTATCTTTCCAATATCAAAATGAAATGAAGACATTCCCAGATAAACAGAAACTCAGAGACTTTGTAAAAACCAAACCAAAACTACACGTAACACTGAAAGAAGTTCTTAGCTTTGGCTTAGAAGAACAAAACCACTAACTTTATATTTTAGAATGACACAATATCCAGAATTCTACTCAGTTAGGGAAGGCTCCAAACTCAATCACAGCTTTAATACTGAAAGAAACAATCCAGTGATTATCATGAAAACTGTGGTGCCATCATGTTAAAAAGAGGGGTGTACTACAGTCGTTACAGTCCTTCCAGATGGAGAGTAAGTCGATAAGACTGGTAGTAATTAAAATTGGGTTTATATAGAGTTTATTAAGGGGGATCTTAGGGGCAGCCGTAAAGCACAACAAAGATGCAACATAGCATATCAAGAAATGTATCGCAAGAGTCTCAACAACTACAAAACTGCTCTGAAAAAGGTGAAAAATCAACTCATAAAAAAGAATGTTCCAGAACAGACTAATAAGAACAACAGAGAAAACATTAACACAAAAATAAACATATCACAATGGCAGCAGTGAGCACATACCTATCAATAATTACATTGAATGTGAATGGACTGAATGCTCCAGTGAAGAGACATCGAGTGACCCTCCTGGATCAAAAGACATGACCCATACATATGTTGTCTACAAGAAACTCACTTGAGACCTAAAAATAGGAACAAACTGAAAATTAAAGGATGGAAGAATATATATCAAGGTAACAATGAACAAAGAAGAGCAGGTGTGGCAATGCAAATCTCAGACAAAATCAATTTTAACGTAAAATCCACCATCGTGACTGGAAGCCAGAGGAGGTTCTTTCTCCTCTCCTTTCTTTCCATCTGCTTTCTTTCAATCTTAGTCACTGCATTCTGTCTCCCCATCTGAACACAGCAGCAAAAAATCAATCGCTGTTTGATCTTCAGAAGCAAAAGCTTTCAAGCGCCTGGGCCTCTCACACCCAGCTGACAGCTTATGGATGAGACTGAAGGAACTTCTCTGTAGCCCTTCGTTTCTGCTTCTCCACATCAGGATGACAGCTTCTCTGAAAGCAACAGTTCTCCAAACTTCTCTGCATAACTGGCAATATCATTTCTTTAGTGAACAAACTGCAAGGAGAAAATACTGAAAATCATTTATCAGAGTGTATCTGACCCTTGATTTAGCTTATAAATGTGCTAACAATTTGCCTACAAAGTAATTTGTTGTATACAATCGGGTGATACAATGGTTAATATGCTCAGCTGCTGAACAAAAGGCTGGTGGTTCAAGAACACTCAGAGGCATCTTGAGAGCAAGGCCAGGCAGTCTTCTCACAAAAATCCAGCCACTAGAAACCCGGTGGCACACAGACCTGCTCCGACCCCCGAGGCCTCCAGGACAAGGCAGGGTCAGCTCAAAGCAAGAGCAACTGGTAAAAAACACAATGGATCTCTGGTTCCAGGAAGTCAATCTTTTTCTGTAAAAACCAAAAGTGCTTTTAAGAGAACACTCATGTTAAAACATCAGAACACTGATTTGATTTACCCATTTACAATATAATAAAACAGCAATTGACACATGAACTGGAAGGAGGGTTTCTGGGTGATCCTGGATACAGACCACACATACACACACACACACACAAAAAAAACCTCTCCTGAATATTCCAGGAATCAAATACAAAGACATTTCTCAGAGAAGTTCCATGTAAACAATTTTATTGCATAGGGCTAATAAATTCTCTTTAAATCTTAATAAAGTCTCTTCCTGACATGCTTAGCACTGAAGATACAGAACAAATGACAATACATCTTGTTTTATGAGAAGTTACTCAGGTCAGAGGGCTGTCAGCTAAAAAAACAGACACTTCCACTGAGGCAAGCCCATTTGGAACTGGAAAATAATTCAATTTCCATGAACAAGTATCAATCACACTTGGCAGACACCCCGGTAGTGTAGTGGTTAAATGCTACGGCAACTCGAATCTACTAGGTGCTCCCTGGAAACCTTATGGGGCAGTTCTATTCCATCCTGTAGGGTCACTATGAGTCAGAACTGACCTGACAGCAGCAGGTTTGGTTTGGTTTTTGTTTTACTCTACATGAATCCAAGTTGTGTCAAAACTGATAACCACATGACTCTCCAGGTGCAAAATCATCATAACAATAAGGTTTCCAGAAAGAAAGATAAAGAACTTTTTCAAGACTGTGGGGAAAAAACAGGTAGATCACATAGACTTAAGTTGAGTAAGACTAAAGCTTCATGTATCTCTTTGTGAAAAAAAAAAAAGACTAGAACTTTGTAAACCTGAGCCAACCAAAAAAACACAAACCCATGAAACATACTGATTTCTATTCTGCTCGCAACATTTCACGTTTTTGCATTCAAATATAAGACAGACAATGCTGTTTCTTTGCTGCGTGGGTAAAAGTTGGAAATTACCACCTCTCTGTCAGTTTGTCATACAAGGGTAGCCTGTTATGTTGCTATCACACTGGAAATTATGTTATTAGTTCTTTAAATACCAGAGGAGTTGTCCCTGGTGGACAGGTTTCTATAGAGCTTCCAGACTCAGATAGACTAGGAAAAAAGGCCTGGTGATCTACTTCTGAAAGACAGTCCATGAAAACTCTACAGATTACAACAGCATATTGTCTGATACAGTGCTAGGTTGGAAGGCACTCAAAACACCCAGTAACTGAAAGAATGGACTTGAGCACACCCACCAGCCATGAAGACGCTGCAAGAATAAGCAACATTTCTTCTTGGCCTACACTGGGTTGCCGTAAGTTGGTGACAACTAACACCAATGACAAGGTTGAAAAACTGAGGCAGCTCTAAGTTTTTGTGGAGCCTTAAACAGGTAGCTTCAGAGTTCTTCCTTAGTGAAAGATGTTTGTTGGCATTTTAGAACTCTGGATTCCCTAAACACCCTTCTGCAGCAGGAGAGTAACTTCTAGCTCCCTTAGTAACATCAGAAGAATTCTACTTATGGGAAAATGCAAGCTGCCTTTTATATGTGCTGACATTCAATGCTCAATAATATAATCTGTGCATATTTATCTTTAAGGATTCCCTTTTATGCAGCACTCCACAGTTCATAACATGCTTCCTCTCACACTCTTTATTTAAAACACAGCTTTGCAGCTCAGTATCTGTAAGACCCTTTCAAAGGTATCTGTCAATTACAGAACATGTTATCTGAAGGTGATGCGGAATCTGAGGACAATTTGGGAGAAAATCACTGCAGACTGGAAATAGCAGAAAGATCATGCCACCGAGGTTATTGCCATCATCATGACAGTAACGAACAACCATCAAAGGCACCATGAAATACATAAGATCATAATTAAACAGAAACGTTTCCCCTATGCTCCACGGTACTGCTTTAACCAGAAGGGAAGGGCCATTAAACACGACTGTTACTAGCTACATTTTTAACTACACTGTCAAGTCTGAATAAAAGCTATTGCAAAAGCAAGCCAGAGTAACCGCTGAAATCAATGTTCCTTCCCATCGCAGGGGTGCATGTGTGAGGCGAGGGAACAAAGCATTCCTTTTAATAGGGAAGAACGTCACTCTGACAATCTCACCAAGACAAGCCTGCACAGTCCCGAGCATTTACTTCTACCTCCTAGCAGAACAGCCTTGGTACCATTTGTGATCATCTTCTGCCAGCTGCTCTCTAACAGCTGAAATTTCTACTTGTACATGGGTGGTTAAGTTTTCCAAGAAGGAGCATCTCCAGGACCAGGGTTCCACCTCTCTGCCTTGCAATCTGCTGCAAGACCATTCCTGGGCACGTAATTCCATGTGCACACAGACATGAAATAAACAATATTTGTTGTCCACAAAGAGACTCTTTGGGCAAAAAGCTGATTCATCAGATAGGCATAAAAGCAAAAATAAAATTCATGAATTATGTTTCAATGTCAACAAATGATAAAAAATGTTCAGAACTTTCATGTGAACAAGGGATTCTGTTTCAGTGTGTTGGATTTCTCCCCGGACACGTGTGCAGTGCACACACACACACAAAAAAAAAGAATTATAAAACTTTAGAGTTCCTTAACCTTACAAACCAACACAGTAATTATACTTCAAGATATCTGACAGCCCAGGGTAATGCTAGGAAAAGGATCCTTTCCTTTTTTCTACTTTCTTTAAATAGGTCTCCGTTTTTCTAGAATTTACAGACTGCCTGAGCATAAGATTTTCATAGCCTTGAATCCTACTAAAGATAAATTGGGAGATAAAATAAAATCACTATTCCAATTCACAAGAATTTTTGAAGTGCCTCCAAAGGGAATGTTTCTCTGCACATAAAGAGGGTATTAAATTTTACAAGCAAGGCCATCATCAGAATGAAGGCAGAGAAAAGTAAATACAAGTCATCCTGACAAGCCCACATTGATAAAGCACAGATAAATGTTATCTCTGGCTTACATGCCCTGGACAGGCTGTCCTCAATTTATGAATGGTCTGTGTATAGAAAGATCATCTGTAAGTAGGCTGTTTAAAATTCCAAACTCATTTCCTCAGAGAAACAATGTTTACTGACTGTACTTTTGTTATTGGGTGCCATAGAGTCCACTTCCAACTTTTAACAATCTATGTGACCAAGGAGAACTGCCCAGTGATGCCATGTGACAGGGCAGAACTGCCCCACCGTGTATTCTAAGCTATAATCTCAATGGGAGCAGATCACCAGGGCTTTTGCCCACAAAGCCATGGGTGGGTTTGAACTCACAACCTTTCTGCCGGCTGCTAAGCCCTTCACCCTGCATCACCAGTCCACAGCGCAGACAAACTTTAATACCAATAGCTGAAAGGCAAGGCGCCCCCGCCTTGAGCAGGGAACAGTGGATGCAGAAGTCAGGAAGAGACAGGTAAGAAGAAAAGGTGTCTTCTTTTTCAGCTAGGAGCTTCCAAATTGTTGTCTGTCACCTGCCTGCCTCTCTCTATACACTCCTCCCACGAGCTCAGTACTTCCTCCCTGCCCATGTCATGACATTTCAACATAATTTTATAAAAGTAACTCTCAGCTCTCTTCCCTAAATTCTTCCCTTGCCCAGTCTTCTGATAATGAAAAGCTAACAAAGAGTCCCCTTCAGTGAAGGCTAGGTTCAGAGTTTTAATAGGAGACAGAACCCTAAAAGAATGGAATCGGGGCACAGGCAATCTCTGAGTACAGAACACAGGTGATAAGCCATACGGAATACCTGGGATGATTTCAGGAATGCCCTTGGAATGTAGCAACTGCAAACAGGAACCTTAGTCACCCAAGTAACATATTTGCTTTTTAATACTTTCAAGAGGCAAAAAAAAAAAAAAAAAAATTAAAGAGGTTTGTAGCAGATTTGTCCAATTGAATTAGTGTGCCACTAGATTTCTTCACTGTTGCTTCCATGGATGTTGATTACTGATCCAAGTAAGATGAAACTACTTTCAATCCTTTGATAACTTCAATTTCTTTACCATTTATCATGCTGTTGATTTCTCTTTGATTTACAGTCCATACTGAAGGCTGTTGTCTTCGATCCTCACCAGTGAGTGCTCCGAATTTTCCTTTTCAGGAAGGCTGTGTCATCTGCGTACGGCAGGCTGTCCCTGAGTCTAGGCCCTCCGGTCAGTTAGCTGTTCAGCACACACACTGAGTAAGGAAATGGCAAGATGTCAACTCACTGACTTGGGATGTAGTATCAGGAAAGACCATGTGCCAGAAAAGGACACAGAGCGTGGTAAAGCAAAGGGCTGGTGACAACAGAACCCTCAGCAAGAGAGACTCACACAACAGCTACAGCAACAGACTCCAACACACCAGCAACCACAAAGGGGGGGCAGGAACGGGTAACATTTCATTCTGTTATACCCAGGTCACCCCACAGCAGAGCCAACCTGATGGCAATTTAACAACATGACAAAAATAAGCAAAGGACCCAGGCTGGAGGAAAAGAAGTTGAAAAAACTAAAATAGAAACAGGTTCCAGATCCACAGGTAAACAGCAGAGTTTGAGTCCCAAGCCCAGCCTGTGGGAGAGGGCGTCTCCCAGCGTCAGCCTTCAGAAGGTTCATTGCCTTTCCACACGGACACGCGAGACTACTTGCCCTTTTCCCCACAAAAACAACATCAAGTAATGTGAGCTCAGATCCAGCTGGTGTGAAGGATGAAGAGGATGGATGCACTGACTCAGTCAGCTCCCGACGGTTCTACGACGGAGGCATGGTATCCTACAAAAACCGGAGTTCTCACAACAAATACCAGCACGGGCCTGGAATGGAATTTGTGAGGCACCGTCGTGCTTACCAAGATCGAGGAGAGGCTGGTTCGCTATCCAACAGACCAGTCTTCCTGTCCTCCTTGACACATAAGTGGACATTTCCTCCGTTCATCTGCAGCTACATGTAGCCACGTGGCTGAATTCTGCACAATGGAGCACGGAAGGAAGCCACGTAGGCACTTCCATAAAGTCTCCAGCATGGTCACTCATTCTCTTCCCCCATCTGCTGGCCACATGTGGAACGCCCAGTAAAAGACACAAAACTCCACGGTAGGGCTGAGCCACAAGAGGGAAGGACCCTGGGTCTAAGAACACCCACCATGCTGTAGTTGGCTTCCCATGAACACCCGTCATCTGTGCTTAACTGTGGACTCGATGAAGGAACAGATTCTACTGCATTGTACATCGGAGGTTTGGAATTGTTTCTTGCACTGCAGCATTCTTGCCCTCGTTGCTGTATCTCAGGAAAGGTTCCTTATGCCTGCTGGCCCTGTGGCTTACACAGTTGACACACTCAGCTGCTAACTGAAAGGCTGTAGGCTTGAGTCCACCCAAAAACACCTCTGCACAAAGGCCTGGTGATCTACTTCTGAAAAACCAGCACTGACAACCCTACAGAGCACAGTCCCACTGTGACACACATGTGACTGTCATGAGTCAGAGTAGAGCTAATGGCAACTGACTAACCCACTAGGTTGTTGTGTCTGCAAATCAAATGCCCCCACCCCTGCTGAGCTTTTTTTTACAATGTTTTTGGGTTTCATGGTTTCTCTTTCCTTCACTGTGGTCAGTGTATTCAGTATTAGGAAGCCCTTTTATTCCTTTACATCTATTTAGGAAAGTAGATAATTAAAACTTTTTTAAATCATTAGTCTTACTTAGAGCGACTTTCTAAGCTGACAGGGCTCTGGGCATCTCCAGGACTCCTTTCTGGAGTACAGCACAGAATTTTGGGTCAGTTATTTTTTTCTCCTTCCTGAAGAGGCTTTTTCCTATTACTTCTAGATTCACAAATAGCTTAGGATCTCACAGTTATATGTTCTGGATAAGAAAACTAAGATCACACCAATCTGATGACTAAATTCACAGAACTGACATCACTTGAAATTTGTTAAAGGCAGCTTGCTTGCTTCCTTCATTCTTAAATTCATTTTACTTTTAGTGAGAGGAAGAAAAGTAGAGACTAAAGAATGAGAGGAGAAAGTGTAAAGAACAATTTGTAACCATTAACTCCCTCTGCTTACTCTGTAAGTAGTCCCCTTCTTATTGTATTACTGAGGTGTATACAATACAACAGGAAACTCTGGGAGCGTAATGGTTAAGTGCCATTGCTGCTAACCAAAAGGTGAGCAGTTCAAATCTACCAGGTGTTCCTTGGAAACTCTGTGGCGCAGTTCGACCCTGCCCATACTGTCACTGCGAGTCGGAATCGAGTTAATGGCAGTGGGTTTATTTATTTGTTAGTTTTATGATACAATAAAAATACTAAATTGAGACAATTTGAAACTACATTTTCTCTAATTTTAACAATTGACTTTTTCCATCCTTGCTCCTTACATGGCAATTTTCTTGTGCATTCCACCCACGGCCCTCGGTTCTCTCCCTGGAAAGGTCCACTATGTTAAGAAATTATATACTTCCCTTGTGGCATCCTAAAGAATAAAAATTCATTCATGACTGACACTCACATGCCATCCCTCCGACAGGGGATGGCTGACAGGTTGGAGCTGTCTTCAGTCCTCATGGAGGTCTTCTGAGGGTTATGGGGCAGAGATTCTGCCCATTTTCACTTGACAACTTCTTTGAGAATACATTTAGAGTGGTTCCCTGGGTTCAGTATGTGACTTCCATTTTTGCAGTCAAAGAAAATAAGACCCATACAACAGCCAATGCACTATACTTCATGGCATCAGGCACTCTGAAGACGTGAAAATCTTCGGGTATACCCAGAACTGGAAACCCTTGTGTGGCGCACTGGTTAAGTGTTATGCCTACTAACCAAAAGGTTGGCAGGTCAAGTATGCCAGGTGCTCCTCGGAAACTCTATGGGATAGTTATACTCTGACCTACAGGGTCGCTGTGGGTCACAATCAACTGGATGGCAAGGCTTTGTTTTTTTCTGTGTGTGGGAAAAAAAAAATTTAAAAACAAAACTTGCAAAATTTATTTGGATAGTATACTTTCACTTAATCACAATAAAAAAGAAAAAACCAAGGCTGACAAGTCAAGTCCAACTCACTGCCACCCTATAGGGCAGCCCCAGAGCCATTCCACAAATACTTTATACTGAGCCACGGGCTACAACTGCAATTTTGAAATATGTTTTCTATGAAAAACTACTTGACATATCAGCCAAAGGGCATAAAAACATTCTTTGTCGTTCCAGTTGGAATACACATGCTTCCCAAGCAAGCCCATTAAGGGGGCAGAGTGGTTAGTCACTTCACAGAGTACTGAGCCATCACCAAGGACCACTCTACAAAAGGTCTACTTCCTTTTTCCTTTTTACATTCTACACAGAGTATCAATTCACACTATGTCACAGACTGCCATTTAAATCACAATTTGAATCATGACTTCCACCCAGTTCATTCAATTTCGAACCCCTGCTGATAATTTGCATTTCTAAGAAGTTCCCAAGGGCTGTTACTGCAGCTAGTTAGGGAGCAGCTCTGGGAACCACCAGTAGAGCAGTGGTTCTCAAAATGTATTATACATAAGAGTCCCCGGGGATCTTGCTAAGCTGTAGATTTTGATTTAGTATACAGGGAGAGGAAACCCGGTGGCATAGGGGTTAAGTGCTATGTCTGCTAACCAGAAGGTCAGCAGTTCAAATCCAGTAGGTGCTCTTTGGAAACTCCATAGGGCAATTCTACTCTGTCTATAGGGTTGCTATGAATTGGAATCTACTCAATGGCAGTGGGGCTTTATTCTTTTGTTATCTGTTTTTAATATACCTGGGGTGGAAAGGCAAATTCTCAGCAGAAACCAAACAAACCAGTCTGAAGTCCTGCTTTAAACACACCACAGCCGACTGGTATTTCATGGAGGGTTCTCATGATTAGAAGAGGTTTTGAATGTTCAAGTTCACCTGCCACAAAAATAATAAACCCAGTGCCACTGAGTGGATTCTGACCCATAGTGACACTATAGGTCAGAGCAGAACTACCCCACAGAGTTTCCAAGGAGTGCCTGGTGGATCTACGGTGAGCAGCCATAGAACTCAGGCACTACGCCAACAGGGTTTCCTGCAAAAATGATGCTCAAGGCTTAATTCCTGGACTAGAATCAGAACAGCCACAATTTCATGTTTTTTAGGAATATCCAGTAATCACCATTTACAGCAAACCCTAAAAGGGGTTAACTTTCTCTCCCACTGCCTATTGTCAGTAAAATGTTTATTTAGCTTAACAACTGATTGCTATCAAAGAAGTTGTTAAGAAACAGAACTTACCATGCTGACTGAGAGACACAGAGATCTTCAAAGATCTCTAGAGCTTCAAAGACCTTCAGTACATAAATTTGTAAACCTGACGGCTGCCAGCCAAGATCAAACACGCCAGTAAGACTCTACACCAGGTGAATATACCCACTGTTTTAACCCTGCTCTAAGGCCATTCAGGAAACCCTGATGGCCTAGTGGTTAAGTGCTACTTCTGCTAATCCAAAGGTGGGCAGTTCAAGCCCAGTAGGCATTTCTTGGAAACTCTACAGGGCAGTTCTACGCCAACCTCTACAGTTGCTATGAGTCAGACCCAACTCAACAGCAATAGGTTTGGGTAATGCCGTTCAAGTTGCACAATCATTTCTCCCCAAGACTAACTCCATTAGGGATACAAGGTGACAACTAGTGACGAATAGGCTACCAGCTTGTTTCAGAGACAGAGAGTGCACAAATGGTTAAGTATGAGACTACTAACTGAAAGGCTGGCTACCAGAACTCCTCCAAAGGTGCCTCAGAAGAAAGGCCTGGCAATCACCTTCCCAGGGTCACAGTCTTAAATACCCTATGGGGCACAGCTCTACTCTGACACACACAGGGTGTCCACGAGTCAGAATCAACCCAACCACACCTAGCACTGGTCATGGTGTGTCTACATTGTGATCTTTGAGTTATCAATGGAAACTAGTTAAACAGCTGTTGAAAACAAGGGACTAAAGCCTACAGAAACCCATTTCAAACTAACATGTGAAGCACAAGTCCAAGAGAAGAATTCCAGAGTCAAATCTATAGAGTGCATTAAATAAAGGTTGGCTGAATGGACAACGTGGCATAAAACAAGATAAAAAGGCAGGGTACCTGATATATTAAGAGCTGGAAACAGAAACACACACACATGCACCCCTTCTATATCTTCTTCTATAAAGTTCAGTGTATTTTACATGGTATTTTCACTTTCATGTTTGGTACCTGCCTTAGTCATCTAGGATTGCTTTAACAGAAATACCCAAAGTGGATAGCTTTAACAAAAAGAAGTTTATTTCTCTCAATCCAGCAGGCTAGAAGCTCAAATTCAGGGCACCAGGTCCAGAGGTAGGCTTTCTCTTTCTGTTGGCTCTTGGAGGAAGATCCTTGTCCTCAATCGTCCCTTGGTATAGGAGCTTCTTAGGTGTAGTAACCCTGGATCTGAAGGATGTGTTCTGGGCACTGCTTTCTTGGGGGTATGAGGTTCCCAACACTCTGCTCACTTGCATGTCCACTTATCTCTTGGAAGATAAAAGGCAGTGCAGCCCCAAGGACACTCCCTTTACAATGGATCAGCAAGGGTGTCCAAGTCCCACCCTAACCCTCTTTAATATATTCCAGTCTTGCCCCATCAACCACAGGAAGAGATTAGCATTTACAACACATACAAAGATTACAATCACAAAACAGAGGACAATCATACAATACTGGGAATCATGACCCAGCCAAACAGCTACACATAGTGTTTGGAGAGACATAATTCAATCCATGACAGTATACCTTTGGGATACAGGGACCTCTACCTTCACAGCTAAGGAAACGTGCGCAGGGATAACAGCCTTTATCAAAAAGAAAGAAGTGCTAACTTGAAAGATGTCGTAACATTGTTGGTCACTGCTGGGAGGAATATAGCAAGCCCTCCCTTCCTTGTATTCTGTATGTGGGGACTCTGGGATGAGCCTGACCTGGCCATCTGTAACTTCAGTCAGCCCAGCTTATGCTGGGGGATTTTCTGCTCTGTATCTCAATGCCGGCAGATAATATGTTTATACTCTTTAGAATCCTCTTTCATGAACCAGAATACGGAGATTTTCAATGCAGGTATTTACATAGCTGCTGAATAAATGCTTTCAGCCACAGAGTTCTCAGTTACTGACAGCAGCATCACCTATCTCTCAAGCCCGACTCAGGAGACATCTATAGACTCCTTTCCATTCTCCACAGCCATCAATCACTAAGGTCTGGGATTCTACCCTTTTGATGACATTGAATTTGTAGTATCCTCTTCCTTTTCCTGCCACCCAAATAAATGTTGTTGTTACGTGCCATCGAGTTGATTCCCAATCCTGGTGACCCAGCAGCACAGAGCAGAACTGCCCCATGGAGTTTCCCAAGCTCTAATCTTGACCGAAGCAGACTTCTAGGCCCTATCTTTCTTGGAGAAGACAACTTTTCAGTCAGCAGGTGAGTTCTTAATCACTGCACTACCAGGGTTCCTTGTTCAAATAAATAAACAGCTTTTGATTAACAGTCAAAGTCAGTTCTGGCAAGTGGCGATCCCGCGTATGCTGGAATAGGACTGTGCTCCACAAGGGTTTTCAGTGGCGTATGTTTTGGAGGTATATCATAAGGTCTTTCTTCCAAGGTGCCTCTGGATGGACTCAAACCACCAACCTTTCGGCTAAAAACTGAGCCCTTAACCATCTGCACTACCCAGGAGCTCCAAGCTCTCATTACCTCCCACTAGCTCATAATTCACCTGCCCTTGGTCTCTCCAGAAACCCCGGTGGCATAGTGGTCAACAGCTACAGCTGCTAACCAAAAAGTCAACAGCTCAAATCTGCCAAGCACTACTTAGAAAGCCTACGGGACAGTTCTACCCTGTCCTAAAGGGTCACTGTGAGTTGGAATTGATTTTAGAGCAATGTTTCCCTTTTTATTTTTGTGCTCCCTCTACCAACTCCAGCCATTCTGGATACCATGTCAGACCAACTTCAAATACCTATTACCTCACTGATTTTCCTCCTAACACTTGTAACTCTGCATCATCTGCCAAACTAACTTCAGACTCCTCTAGAGGCCAGGCCTGCAGTCCTCTGCTATCTGTTTGCTGCACAGACACCCAGCCCTCTTTATACTCATCTCCAGCAAACATCCACACAGCACACAGTCTGGCCTCTCCCCAGATCCCACACATGCCATCTGTGCTCCTTCCTCACACCTCTGTCCCTGTACCTCAAGTCCCTTCCATTTTCTCCACCTGTCATCGCTCCATGGTATCCCGGTGGAGTGCAAACAGGTAAACCTTTCAGCTACCGATCGAAAGGCTGGAGGTCTAAGACCACGCCGAAGCATCTTGAAGAAAGGCCTGGTCAGCTACTTCCCAAAAGTCAGTTATGGAAAACACTACTCTACTCCGATACACATGCAGTTGCCATGAATTGGAATCAACTTGATGGCACCTGGTTACACCTCCACGTCCCCTTGGAAGACTGAAGTCAGGGTTCTCTTTTTCCATTCCACACTTGCTGACTTCTCCAATCCCAGTCATCTTTCATTCCCTTTAAGATCCACCGAACATGCAGTATATACCCTGTGACACATTCTCAACTGGAATTTGTTACATGTTGCTCTCTAACTGCTTCTTGTGAACTGGTATTGTGGCCTCAACCACAACACCAGTATAAAGAAGTATAAAGATACTTCTAGAACTGCAGAGAGTTGTAAAAATAATACAGAGTTCCTCTGTACCTTTCACCCGGCTTCTTCTTACATAACCATAGAACAAATATCAAAACTAGGAATTCAACCTTGGTTAGTACTATAAACTAAACCTCAGTATGTGCTAGGATTGCACCCACTTTCCCACTGAAGTTCTATTTCTGATCCAGTATCCAATTCGTGACCCCACACTGATCCAGCCACCATGTCTCCTTAGTCTCTTCCAACTGTGACAGTTTCTGAAGCCTTCCTTCTCCTTAATGACTTTGGCGTCTGTAATGTGCACTTGGTCCGTTACTTTGTAGATTGTCCCTCAGTGTAGGTTTGCCCAATAGTCCTCTAGATTAACGGTAATATAATATTACACATTACCAGAAAGGAAACCCAGAGATGTGTCTTTCCCATGTTTCCTACGAATGGGTACATGCTGACCACATGTATTACTGGTGATGTCCACTTACTGAGGGTGGGGCCTGCCAGGATTCTCCTCTATACGGTTACTGTTTTCTTCTTTTTAATCACTAAACATTTAAGGGTAGACACTATGAGAATCAACACATATCCTCTTTCTTCTTAAAATGCTGTCCCCTCATTTTAGCATCCATCAGTGTGCCTACCTAGAGCAAGTGTTACTGAGGTTCTTCCCTCGTTCATTTTTTGTTTATTCACTGGAGTTCTTCTATAAGGTGAGTTGTCTCTTTCCTCCGATTTATCTATTAATTCTGTTATTTATTTTATCAGTATGAACTCAGGTATTTTACTTTATTCTGGGCTATTATCCAAAATGGATGTGGCTGCTGAAGCTGTCCTAACTTTCAACTAGATTTTATACTGTGTCACAGCAGACAGGACAACACACTGTCCCTAGTTCCTCACACAAAGACAGATACATAGTAGGTGTTTGATCCATTCATTCAACAAATTATGTTTAGGGCCTTGTCCTAGGTGTTACAAAGACAAATAAAACAATTCGTTTTCTCACATGGTTCACAGCATAGTTAATACAAACTTATGGGTATACTCTTAAGTCCCTACTAAAAGCATCTGGAGGGTTGAGTAATGTCCCAAATGGGAACACAGTCGCCTGGTGTTATTATTTTTGTTTTGTTTACTGCCATTTCATAGTCACCTGGCTCTTGGCCACCCCACGCCCAAACGTACCCTGGCCCTGCACCATCCTGTCCTCAGCTGATGACTAGACCACTGGGACCCATTGGTTTTTTATTGCTTAATTTCGGTGACAGATCACCAGGCCTTTCTTCCTAGTCTGTTTTAGTCTGGAATCTCAGAAGAAACTTGCTCAGCATCATAGCAACACATAAGCTGCCAATGACAGACAGGCAGTCGCTGTGCCTGAGGAACACTGTGAGAACTCACACTCCGGTGTTCCGCACATCCAGGGAGCTTCTGCCATGGAACTTCTGCCATGGAACCACCAAGGCCTCTGAGCAGACTCCAGCTGGGGTAGAAGGGGTGTGGCGGGAAGACCAAACAGTATTCTCTCCCCAAACTGTTCTCACATTACTGCACTGCTTACACTAAACATAAAGGAGAAAATACCTACAGACAAAGACTATCACAGTTACAAAGTACTTTCAGCCTCTGTTTTGTAAGTTAAGTCCGAAATTCACACCTCAAGGGCGTATTTTTAAGGAAGACTTAATAAAACAAACATAATTCCTCAATACTGTGACTAGATGATGCTTTACTTGGAAAACTGGAAACAGCACACGTAACAAAATCTGAGAAGCCATTTGTCTTAATCTAGTTTTCAAATCTAATTTTATAGTTTGTATTTCTTCACAGGGAATAATGAAGAGGAAATAAGAAGCATCATCCATCAAAGATGGACTCCGTAAGTTTTCCTGACTCAATTCCGCTTCCCTGTACTGCTTCCACTGGAGCTTGCAAACAAAGCTGTTCCTCTGTACCGGCAGTCGTTCAGCCCAGCACACACCCTAAAGGACAACCAGCCAGGAGTCTGGGCGCACTTGCTGCCACCAACTCCACTTTGCAACATTCCTCATCCAAAGCATTCTGATGTCCAAGCAAGCAGAGACACATCAAAAATACATTACCGTGTGGCAGAAACTGCACACAACAGACAATCTATATTCAGGCGTTTATTGACACTTGAACCTGTTACTATTTAACTCCTACCATTGTTCTAAATGATGAATAATAAGCAAACCCTCTCCTGCACACACAACAGTTTCATCACACACTTTAATTATAATAGTAAATGCTGCTGAAAGGAACTTGACTTTCACTGTTTCACATCACCCCTTGTAATTAATGTCAACGTGTCTTTTCCATGTTAGAGTGTATACAACAGACAAATGTGTTACGTCAGTGGGAATCTGCAGGAAAGTGCACACACTCATGACTGCACACTCAGTACCTCCTGGGACAGATCCAGTCCCCACAGAGCTTGTTCCGTTGCTTCCATGCACGGGAGTATACACAAACAACATGTAATTCCACTGATTTCCTTTCATTAACTTCTGCAAGAGGTGAGGATTAAAGTTACAAAAGACGAGGAGACACTTCGTGGAGTTTGTGTTTAAGTGACATAAGCCAATGAGACAGACAGGCTGAGGCATAAAGGGAACTCGCGTGCCAGCCCGCACTTTGTACAGCTCACGGCATTGCCATTTCTCCATCAAGGCTTCCTCTCTCAGCACCCTCCTGATTCCAACTCCTGTTCAAGACCCACAAAGCCCCTTCCTTTCTGTACCCAGGCCTCACAAATGAGGAGGAGTAATGAAGCAAGAAGCACCCTTTTTCTGCAATCTATTACTCATGGTTTTTCAGAGGCAATATTTACTATAAAATCATGTGGGTTATAGTCCGGCAGAGCGTGGACAAATCTCCTACAGAGCTCGCCTGAAAGTTTTTAGAAAAATCCTACAAACATGAAAGAATTTCTGCATTAGAAAAATCAGGAATGGGGGCGGGGGGAGCAGGTAGTCTATCAGTGTGTTTTGAATTTTACACAGTAGATTTTCCTCTTTGTGACTGATGCTCTAAGATACCCTCACAGATGACCACTGTCCCTGTCAGCTTACTCCGTATTTTTTACAAGACTATTATGTATTTGCAGCAACACATCTCTACAAACCCAAACCCACTGCCACTGAGTCAATTCATACTCATGACAACCCTATAAGACAGAGGTAAACAGCCTCAGAAGAGTTTTCAATAAGCACCTGGAGGATCTGAACTGCCAAACTTTTGGTTAGTAGACGGAGCACTTAACCACTATGCCACCAGGGTTTCCAACATCTCTGCAGGGCTTTACAACTCAGAAAACATTTTTTTATGCATTATCTTGCTTCATCCTGACAATATCCCTGTGAGACAGTTATTACAATTATCTCTATTTTATACCTCAAGAACAAAAAGAACACAACAGCAAACCCTCAGATCTGAAGTGATTTCCCTAAGGTCACCAAACTAATAAATTGCAGAACTGAAATTCGAAACCAGAATTTCTGATACCAACCTCTATTTTTCTTTCCCACTCCATGAATTTCTTTTTTCTTGAATTCATTTTTGGTTCCATTTTATAACAATAGATCTACAAGAATTCTGCTCTTCACCTAAACAGTTCATGTGCTTTGAAATAAAACTAACATTCAAATCTCTAAATTTCTTTTTAAAGCCTTCCGTTTTCTAGTTAAATTAGAAGGCTCAAGTTCCTTTATTATCTGCTTCCTTGAGTCTCTAGGATCTCCCTTCATAGAGCTCTGATGTCTTATTACCTGATCTTATTATTTCTAATCCTGTTGACAAATTTTTTTTCTCTCAAATTGTTGCCACATGTATTTCTCAGTGTTGTCCAATTTTATCTGCCACATTTTCATGACCTTTTTCTTACATGTATCACAATGTTTACTGGTCCCACTATAGAAAAACCTAAGGAATTCTGTATTTTTATTCAGCTGCGTTTGTCTACCAGGTCCATTTCTGGAATCTTCCTTTCCTGTCATGGGTACCAAGATCCTTGAGTCAGCGAGTTTTCCTTTCTGGGTACCAGTTTACCCTTCCTAAGCCATTCAAAAGCTGCTGTAATGTAACCATTCTCTAGCATAATGCATTCCGATGTCATAAATACTTAACGGTGAGATCTGCTCCATGCAGGGGCCAAAGGAGGCATTGGATCTGAGAAGACAGATCTATCCCTGTGCCCATACAGCCTGCTAATTAGACAACTGGGAAAAGAGACAGAGAGAGGGAAAATGAAACAAAACACCAGACTACAGCTCAAGGGGACATCAGAGAAGTCCCCTCTTCACGGTGTGTACAGATGACTCTTGACTGGGGTCAGTGTATTCCAGCAAGTGACACAGACTCAGTAATGGAAATGTCACTCTAGGGACTTCAGGAAGCCAAGTCCACACTGTCTAGCAGTAGAAGGAATCCTCTCTTCTTGTGGCCCAGCTCCCCTCTCCCTGCTGTTTTAATTGGATTGTTTTGAAATCAGCTATTTCTGTCACACTCCTTTCCCCACACTGGCACATAAGTACTGCAGCTTGTCTGTCACCCAGCTGCCAAACCTAACTCCAGAGACAGCTGTATTTCAGCGGCAACTGATGCAATGGCCCTCCCTCTGTGCCATCTGAGCGCTAGTTTAAGGGGTGAAGCATCTGGAAGGGGCTGCCTTTGTGCACAGAAGGCATGTCTGGATTTGTGGGAATTTTCTGTTGTTGTTAAGCATCATCACTGGAGGCACAGATCATCTGCTCCACCTAAGCATGAAGGAGGAAACAAATAAGAACGTACATGGTGCACATCCAGCAGGCACAGAAGAGTATCAACAGCCACTGGGACTTCTCACAGGTTCCTATCAACAAGGACGTCAAAGGCTTCAAACAGCAAGGGTTTAGGATGAAAAGAAATAGCAGAAGTGCAAGAAGCCTTAGACAGCAACGCATTCACAGTCTAGATGGGACCCTTGGAGGCTCCGAGTCACTGAGTCACTTGTTGAAAGTCACGCGCAGGGTGCGTCTCTCCTGATTCCCAGTCTGTGGGTGCTCCCAGCGAACCTGGGTTTATACACAGAGGCATTCACTGAATCAGATCATCTGCTGGGGAGGCCAAACCCAGCCCCAGTGTCTAAAGCACATGACATCAACAAAATCTGCACCGGAAAAAAGCTGTGTCTAGTCTCAAAATAAAAAAATTACTTGCCATCCAGCCCGTTTGGATTTCTGTCCCCCCGACGTGGGTCACAATAGAGCTGTGCTGCACAGGGCTTTCGGTGGCCGTGCTCTGGTGGAAGCAGATCTCCAGGACTTCACTCTGAGGTGCCTCTAGGTGGGCTCACACCGGCAACCTTTCAGTTACCAGGTACCACGGTGCTGAGTCCACTGTATCAGACCCAGGGCCGTCAATTCCAATTCACAGTGACCCTACAGGACAGAGCAGAACTTCCTCCACAGGGTTTCCAAGACTAGAAATCTGTCATGAAGCAGAATGACACATCTATCTCCTGCTAAATGACTCATGAGTTCCAACCTCCTACCTTCTGGTCAGCAGCCAAGTGCTTTAACCACTGTGCAACCAGGACTCCTCTAGTACAGGGGAGACAAAGGTAAGTAGTCATAACAGCAGCAAATGTTTACTGAGCACCAACTATGTGCCAGGCCAGACAACATTCCAAGGGCCTACAGGTCTATCATCCTCACCAGAACTACATCCCCATTTTAAAGAAAAGGAAAATGAGTGATGGGAAAAAAGACTTCTACAGTGAAAAACGGAGGGACAAATACAGTTGCCAAGTCATACAAGCTACCTTCCCAATTCTTGTTAAACCATTTAATGGAAACCTAAATAAATATCAATGACATACTTCTCATTTAATCTGAATACAGGATCCTTCTGGATACCGCCTGGCACACAATGACATGAGTTTGTTGTTTCTTGCTAACTCTAAGAAAAATACATTATGCCAAGAAGTCCTAAATACTGCTTTCAAATCTTCTAATGATCATGGCTGCCTCAATAATCAGTGAATGAAAGATTCACCGCCCGAAGACTGGGAATGTTGCCAATGGGTTGGTAGGAGGGGCTCCTGACTTGAAGAGTGGGAGGGGATGCAACAATCTTCAAGTTCCCTTCCATCTCTCAACACTATCACACAGAAAGCTGTGGCAGCTAATATTCTAGGATTTAAAAAAGATGTTTAAATGTTTGATCTTATTTGATAAGCTCTGAGAGGAGGGCCAAAAAGGGAATCCCTGGCAATACAATGGTTAACCCACTGAGCTGGTAACTGAAAGGTTGGAGTCCACCCAGAGGCACCCTGGAAGAAAGGCCTGGCAATCTACTTCCCAAATGGTCTGCCGCTGAAGCCCTGTGGCGCAGTTTTACTCTGACACACACAGAGTCGCCATGATTCAGAGTCAACTCAACAGCAACTGGTTTAAGAGGAAAAAAATACATAGTAATTTCAGAAGTGTCATTTTGATAAAGTTGTACCAAAGCTGTATATCTATTTTGAGTCAATGCTAGCCCTTTTTCTTTTTTTCAATGCAGTCTGCCTGCAGAGAAAGTCACACCACTAGTATATGGTCATCGTTGTGTGCCATGCTGTGCTGTGTGCCATGCTGTGCTGTGTGCCATGCTGTGCTGTGTGCCCTGGTGGCACAAGGCTAAGCACTCAGCTACCAACCCAGAAGCTGGCAGTTCAAACCACCCACCACTCCACGGGAGACAAGATGCAGCAATCGGCTCACGTAAAGCCTACACGCTGGGAGGCCCTACAGGGTGCACTAACGGGGTGGGACAGCACCCAACCTGAGTGCACCAGAGGGCACGGCATCTCTGTAGCACTCTGCTTTGTGGTCCCACCATGGAGAGACAAAATGGTACACTTCGGCAACAGCTACTTCCCAAGTGTTTTACGGTGCCAGATGACAAAACAGTTTCCATTACTTCATGCAAAGTATTACAGCTCTGTGAATGTTTTCACAATGACAAGGTAAGTCATATTATTTACAGAACTTTCAAAGAATCAGATGCTTTATGCAGAAGTTAGGTAAATTATTTTAGAAACTCTAATGTACTCAACAATAATATTGAAAAAGGCGATGCCTACATACAAAACACCATGCTGTCTTGAGTTTTTGTCCATGCAGTTTTCACTGTGCCATTAACTGTCTCAAAATCATACCTGCCTCCAAAGTGACTATAAATTATGGAGGCTACCTCCAGAGTGAAGGAGATGGAGCAGAACTGAAGAACGTATTATGACAAAAGATAAACTGGGGGCAAATTTCCACTTTAAATATTTAATAGATACTAATAATAAAGTTTTCTTAACCAGGGAAATGTGCATTACATGTCCCTGACTGGGAAAAGGTCCTACAATCCAAAATGCACAGTGTGTGCGTGCTGGGGGAGTGGGTGGCAGGGGGTGTGGAACGAACAACTGAAATTAGCTTGTCAGAGACAAGCAAAGAGTCTGGGCAGGATACATGGCATGCAGGGCAACAGGGAGTCAGTGGAAGAATTCCCGCCTTCCATGCAAGAGACCAGGGTTACATTTCCTGCTGACGTATCTCATGCCCAGTCACCACTCATCTGTCAGCAGAAGCCTGCATTTGCTATGATGCTGAGGAGGTTTAGTGGACCTTCCAGACTAAGATGAACCAGGAAGAAAGGCCTGGTGATCTACTTCCACAAACCAGCCAATGAGAACCCCATGGACCTGTTGTCTGTGGGTCTCTGTGAGTTGAGGGACATCTTGATCACAGTCAGTGACAAGCATACACAGAACAGGTTAGCACCCTAGAGAAGAACAGCTGACTAGAGTGGGACAAAAAAAGGGTCCATCAACGATACTAAGTCCAAAACCAAAACTGCACCTTCTCCAAATCCATGTCAAATGCCAAAGGGGCTAGAAGGAACCTGCGAGTGGATGCTATCATTTAAGAGACTGCTAAAAGCACCCAGGAATAGGAGAGAGGAAGGCCAGCAGAGCATGACACCTAAGCAAGGAGGACTACAAGGGCACCAAGGACTATCAAGGGCAAGATGTGGCCCGGGGAGAGACTACTTTCATCTGCAGCAGAGAACCTGTTTAACGGTAACTAAATAAAGTCAGTCATGATGGTACACAGAAAGTGGAGCTAATTACATAATCAATCTCATTCTCTAACGTGAATTATGGTGGATAAGGTTAGAAAAGGGATACAGTACTTACAGTAAGGTAAAGGTGTATGCTAAAGCGATTACCGTCATTCCCCCTTGAATGATGGTTAAAAAAAGGAAGTGCACCATATACCATGGTAGAGACAGAGTTCCCTGCACACGTCTGTCTAACATGTTGATACAGTTCATGGAACGTAAAATATATTCCTTTTGCAATTTCTTAATGCTATGTCTTATCAGTAATTCAGATTACCTACAATGAGAGGTCTCAGGAAGAATCAGTCCCTGGAGGACATCATTCTTGGTAGAGTGGATCAGCAAAAGAGAGGAAAACCCTCGACAAGACGGACTGACACAGTGTCCCCAACAATGGACTTAAGCATAAAAACGATTGTGGACGTGACACGAGACCGGGAAGTGTTCCGTTCTGTTGTTCATAGGCTTGCTATGGTCGAACAGACCCAGTGACACCTAACAACACTGAGAGATCAACAGCAACACAAGCTTTAACGCCCTGATAACTGTGCATTCTGAGCAGATTTTACAGGATTCTCTTCTTCTCTATCTTCCTTTACCAATCTTGTCCTGCTGCTGACAATCACTACCTCATGCCCAGCTGTTCCTACCTATTCTCTGGTTCTTCTTCCCTTATGCTGTCCAGAGCAACAGTTCTTTCTTCACTGGTCTGAAACCCTGCGGAACAGACTCTACCTTCAGACACAGCCTATTTATGTCTCTTGTAGAATGTTCCAGTTCACTTCCCCTGTTCACTCAAACCAAGTCATGATGCCATCTACTGTTGCCTATTTTAGGATTTTAAACTTCCTGAAGTTTAAAATTGTCTATCTTGTTCAGCACATGGCTAATGCTGAGCAAAATCTTTTCCGCTACGCCAATTCCAGCTTGTAGTGATCCCATGTGTTCAAGAGTACAACTGCCCCACATGTTACAGAGTGGAACTGCCCCATAGGGTTCTCCTGGCTGTAATCTTTATGGAAGCAGATCATCAGGCCTTCTTCCTTCCATGATGTCACTGGGTAGATTCCAACTATCAACTTTTACATAAAAACCAAACCAAACCCATCACCACTGAGTTCAACTCACAGCAAGACTCTAGGACAGAGGAGACCTGCCTCACTAGATGTCCAAAGAGCAGCTTGCGGATTTGAGCTGCCAACTTTGTGGTTAGCAGTCAAGATCACAATTGTGCCCCTAAAAAAGCATTTGCTGTAATGAACAAACGAGTGTTTAATGACCTCATAAGATTAGAATTTACAGACATTTTCTTAGTTTCTCACAGTTCAATAAATGTATTTGAACTCTGTACTGGCAAAGCTCTACGTGTCCCCCAGAGGCCGTACCAGACTTAGTAAACTAACTTCTCAACAGTGATTTTGCCTGGACTTGCTACTGGGCTAGGTTAACCATGTTGACGTATGGAGACAATCACTAGCTGTTAGACTACAGAGTCCAGGCCCTCATGTACGCACGGCTAAATATTCCCAACTTTTCTGCTTCCGTAGAGAAATTTATTCCAAGAAGCCTTTGGTAATCCACACGCCTGCTTTTCCACACACCAGCCAGTGCTCCACAGCAACAGCATCATTTCTTTCTCTCCGGGCCCCTACTGATCCTGTACTTCAGGGAGCAGCTAAGTTCCACCCAAAGACCAAACGTCCCACATGGCAGTGTTATTTTCTTCATATCTACCATTACCTACAGCCGCTCTCTAACTACACTTAGGAGTTGCCTCACTTGAGTTTTGCAGAACACAATCAATTCTTTTCCTGACCTATATCTTCTGACACATTTGTTGTCCTCTCTCTGCCAATGAAGTTAATAATTCTGTGGAAATGGCATACATATGTGTATCAATACAAGTTTATTTTCTTATTCATACTCACAGTCACTTAGAGGACAGAGTAATTTATGACCTGTTAAATACAAATTCATAAGCTAAGCTGTGTCCATTAAGAATTTAGACATCCCTTCTCTGCAATGAAAAGCACATAGCTGTTCAAATTAGACCAGAAATGTGGGCCAAAATTAATGCTGTGCACACAAGCTGGTTTTAGAGTAACATACACACACACATCACATACAAGGAATTTCAGACATGACATGAAAGGCAGTGGCTAAAGCCAGGTAAGTCATCTTATACTTGTCTGTTTCATAAGAAATAATTCTCTGGCCCGTTTTCCTCCTACTTTTCAATCTTATGATACATCCGAAGCACTGAGGGACTCATAACCCCCCAGTTTGCCCTCTTGTGTGTTTGTAGGATAAGGCACACATTCTCTGAGAGCTGGGGTTCTCTAGAAGGACGTGCTTTCATTCCTTTAGTGAAAGGCAGCACTGGAGGGAAGCAAAGAGCCAAGTAGGACAACCACACATTGTGCCAGATGGTTAGGGACCCTCTCTGTGCAGCTCTGCAGAGGCCAGGAAGCTGCCGAGCTTCAGTCCCTTAGTATCCCCCAGGAGCAATGCAGCCCTGGACGTGAATGAGGCTCTGCTCCAGAGCAGGGGCTGCTCTGAGGGCTCTGTCAGCCACGGATTACAGACAGCGCTGATTTCCCAAGTTAAAAGGGTCTCTGACTAGCTGCCATCAGCCACGCAATCTCTCCTTGATCATTTCCATTGATTTTAATGAATTAGAAGGACATTAAACTTTGGCAGGGCGGGGGACACAAAGGAGGACCCAAAGGAGGAGAATGAGGAAAAACAATTTTTAAGATTGGAATTATACTACGGTTAGGGTGATGCTTGGCTTTTCCACCTATGCCATGATCATTTTCTCCCATCAATAAATATTCTTTTGAAAATTTATTTTCAACAACAGTAAACCTTCCACAAGTATTCACCTCAAACAACATTCTATGAGAGAGGAACTGCTATAAACTAAATTTTACAAATTTAGATGCTGAGATACAAGTAACTTGCCCAAGGTTACGTGTGGAGAACATGGCAAAGCTGGAATCTGCCATACCCAGGCAGCCTGGGCCCTCCAGTCTCATCTACTGGACTCTACTGTCCCTGCACCATGTGGGGATACCGTATTTTATTTAATCATTTCCCTAATACTAGAGATACACATATACATTAAACTAATGAGCAGCAGAACTTCAGAGAGATGCTTAATGAGGGAAGCTTATTAACACCTTTTTATTCATTTTAATAAATGGAAGTTATATTTTCCATCAAAAAACTACCACTATTCAGTTATCTCATGATTATCTAAAAATACCTGTGAAAACCGGAAGAAGTCAAACTCCCTAAGAATCTTCCACTTCTTGCTTTAGCGTAATTTCTCAAATGTCAAAATCTGGTACATTTTAAGCACACAACCACCTACAGGAGAAAGGTTCTTCAAAAAAATAGTAGGATTTACAAATAAATGCCAGTATCAAAAACATGGAGACACCATTTCTCTTAATCAACTGCTAAAGGCGTTTTGTTTGCCTTCAAAGTTCCCAGAGTTGACAAAGCGCTGTGGAAATAGGTCTTCTCGTATGCTACTTCTGGAAATATAAACTGGTCTGACTTTTTGGAAAGCAATTTGGGAATAAGTATCAAATGTCTTAAAATGTGAAAATGCTTAAGTTCAGAAATTTACTGCTAAGAAATTATCCCAAGTAAACCATTAATAACAGGAAAAATGCAGAGCTTTAAGAAAATTCTTGGCAAACAAATGAGAAACAACCTAAATGACCAAAGAGCAGGGGTCAACCAAGTGAATTTTACGATGTCTGTTTCACAGTACACTGTGTGATCATTAAAAATCATGGTGCAGGAAAATATCAGTTAATATGAAAAGATATTTCTTATTTTATTGTTAAGAGAAAAAAGTTCAGGTTAGAGTATATATTACCTAGTTCTTACTGACCTCTAACTGAATCTAGAATATTACTATCAAAATCAATGCCTGCTTAGCCATTCTATTTATTGTGCTGTCAAAAAAACGAAAAGCTATTCTTTTTCCCACTAAAAAAGGCAGAGGTTCCACTTATAAAAGAGGTAGCAGGAATAAACAGATAAAGAATATACAGGTATATACAGATGCATGTTTATGCTGCGTGTCCTGTGTGTGAACAGAAAGGTATCTACTCACTCTCTTGGAGACTGTACACTGAAGTTAAGAGTTACATCTAGGTGAAGACACAGAAATGACTTACTTGTAACACGTGCTTTCATCACGAGGCAGAAACAGAAGCAGTCAGTTCCCTCCAGTCGATCTTTCACACAGATTTTGCTTAAGCAGTAAAGGTGGCAGTAGAGAAACTCAGCATAAAATGCTTAGACCTGTAATGATAAAACAAATTTCCACTGAGACAGGCAGCTTTCTAGGGCTCCATTTATGTTATCTGAACCCACAGAAAAAAGAAATAATCATATTTGCATTCTCTCTCTCTCTCTCTCTCTCTCTCACACACACACACACACACACACACACTTCTTAAACAGCAGTGTGAAAACTCCGCAAGCGGAGACCTAGCAGGCCTGCTCTAGAGATGGTTCACTTGCCACCTCCTCCCAGACCTTCAAGACTTGACCATCAAACTGATACTACTTCTTCCTCTCCTTCCCTAAGCCATGATTCCAAGACATAGAGAAATAAGCCAAAAAACTCAAATCCACTGCCATCGAGTCAATTCCAACTCATAGCAAGCCTATAAGAGAGAGAAGAACTACCCCACAGGATTTCCAAGGAGCACCTGGTGAACCTGAACTGCTGACCTTTTGCTTAGCAGCTGTAGCACTTAACTGCTACACCACCAGGTTTTCCAAGGAAATTAAAAGTATGTGTAATTAAGGAATGTATATAATCATGTAAGCTCATATAAGTAATATAATTTCTTCTCTAGAAAACGTTAGAAACTTTGCTGAATTTAAGGACCTCTAACATTCTTTCTAGAAACCCTAGTGGAGTAGTGGTTAAGTGCTAGGGCTGCTAACAAGAAGGTCAGCAGTTAGAATCTACCAGGTGCTCCTTGAAAACTCTACAGGGCAGTTCTACTCTGTCCCACAGGATCAATATGAGTTGGAATCGCCTCAGTGGCAATGGGCTTGGTTAATTTATTATTTTTTTTGAAACATTCTTTCTGGCCATGAAGTTATGCAAATCTGGTACATACATTCATCCTAACAGCGTGTTATATGAACAAGTGAATGTGCCTTCCGCTGATGACTCCAGTAAAACACCGTATCAGTGACATCCAAAGTCATCACTACATTCACCCAGTGCTTAATATGTGCTGGGCACTGTGGAAGTGCTTTACAGACGCAGTTGCTCCATCCCAGCCTATGGTTAGCAGCTGTAGAGTCTGCTCCAGCTCACAAGAATCCCAAGGATGAACTGTTGCCTGGTCTCATACGATCTTCATAACTGTTGGTATAGCCGGGACCACTGTCACAGCCACTATGTACTGTAAGCACCTTCTGTCTAGCTCATCTTTCAGGACCATATCAGAGACTATTTGGTCATGGTTCATAGGTTTCCACTGACTCATTTTTGGCAGCCAGCCAATCACCCAGCCTTTCTTCTGGTATGTCTTAGTTGGGAAGCTCCACTGAGCCCTGTCCACCATGGGTGACTGTGCTGGCCTTTGAAATACTGAAGACACAGCCTCCAGTACCACAGTACCATGCAAGCCACTGAAGTACAGCTAACAGACAGACGGGTGGGAGTAGCAGCCATTATCATCTCTACCTGAACAAAAACACCACCAGTTCACAGAGCTAGTACAAGCTAAAGCCAGTATTTAAGCAAAGACCTCTCTGTCCACAGGAACTCTGTTTTCAGCACTGCAGCACCTCTCTAAAATTGATCTTGCCTTTAACACTTCTATACTGAATACAAAAGAGTTAAATATCAAGTTATCATCACTTTCTTTTCCCCAGAGCTGTCATGCCATGGTAGCATTACTATTTGGGGATATACCTCTCATTTGATTTTAATTCCAAAGCTAAATTGAAATCAATATGCTCACATTTCAGTCAAAAGTATTTCTGGTTATTCTAGTAATTAAAATTGCCAAATAATCCCAAAGCCAGGTGCCAAAATGCTAAAGACTTAAAATTCATGTCCTACCTAAGTAGATCAATTTCATTAGAAAGGCACACAATAAAACCAAGAGCTATGTGTGAATCTGAAAACAGACATTAAAACTAGAGAATTTCTATATATCAAAAATATGCATATAGTTAAAAAACACTGAAACATGCTTACAAATTCTACATATTTTAGGTCACTGCAACACAAAGTAGATATGAGCACCAGGAAATAATGTATTTACTAAGAGTCACATAATAATTTCCCTTTATATATACACACACACGTATATACATGTTGTACATTAAGTTGCATCCCTCCCAAGATATACTTTATAAGCCCTAACCTCTACACTAGCTTAGTGGTTACGAGGCTGGCTACTAAACAAAAAGTCGGCAGTTAGAGTCCACCAGCTGCTCCTTGGGGCAGTTCTTCTCTGTCCTGGAAGAGTTGCTGTGAATCACAACAGACCTGACCACAATCTCTGCTTATGTTTCGCTTTTTAACCTGTTGTTATAATCCCACTTAAGAGTTGGTTTCCTTTGATATGTTAATAAGGCAGTATTAGTGTAGGGTATGTATCTCAAATGAGTCTCTTTAAATATGTAAAAGAGATTTAACAAGTAAGTAAGCAAGCAGAGATGGGAGGAGACAGACACCACTGGAAAATCACCAAGATGACCAGGAACAGAAGCTGAAGAAACAAGGACTTTCCCTTAGAGATGACAGAGAGGAAAAGTCTCTCACTAGAGCCAGCACCCCGATTTCGGACTTCTAGCCTCCTAAACTGTGAGAAAATAAAGTTGTTTGCTAAAGCCACCCATACTTGATATGTGTGTGATAAGCAAAAACCCACTGCAGTCAAGTCAATTCTGACCCACAGCAACCCTACCGGACAGAGTAGGACTGCCCCTATTGAATTTCCAAGGAGCACCTGGTGGATCCAAACTGCTGATTCTGGTAAGCAGCTGTAGCACTCACCCACAACTCTACCAGGGTTTCGGCACCACTAGACAGTAAGACAATGCGGAGAGTGATCTGCGCCACTCTGGTTACGCCTCTGGGCCTCCGCAATGTCATTCCCTTGGGTTAGCATGCCTTTCCCCTCCCTGTCAAATGGTAAACCTCAACTCATTCTCCAAGGCCAGGCTCGAACCACAGTGATTTCATGATATTGTCCCCACTTCTCTTTTAGTATTACCCAGAAATCTAAGCAAAGTGGATTCCCCCCTCCCCCAGGCTCCCTAGCTCAAGACTGGGCACCCACTTCACTGTGATATCTTTCAGTCCCAAACCCACCAAGCCATGGACTTTGCCGCCTGCACACCTCCTGACTCCATCCACTACTCTCTTCTGCATCTCCACCAGGACAGACCTAGACCAACCCACTGCCGTACCTGCTCGGGACTCCTTGCATCCTAGCTGGTCCCCCTGCTTTCATGCTTGGCCCCAAACAGACCCTTCTCCTACCAGTCACTCATCCTCACCACCTGCTTAAAGCACTGCAACGGAACTCCATTCTTAACTTGACCGCCAAGGCCCAGCATGGTCCCGCCCCTGCAATGCCTTCCAACTGCACTCAGCCTTTCCGGCTTCCTTCAATTTCTTAAAAGCACCTTGCTCTCCGAGGCCTCAGGGCCTTTGCCTGTGCATTTCTCCTTGCAAAGGATGCTCCCCCAGTCACTCCACCATCTTCTTCCAGTAATCGTGTATTCCCCTTCAGCTCTCAGTTCAGCCCTCCTCTCATCAGGGGAGCCTTCCTGACCTCCTGGGCCAGGTCACGACCTCCTGCTACATGCTTGTATAGACCTGCTCTCCCTTGTCACACAAATCATCACTGCAGTTTGACATTAATTTCTTTGATTCTTTGATTAATGCTGTCTCACTGACTAATTAGGAGGTTCCATGAAAGCAAAAATGTGTCTGCTTTTGCCCACTCTTTTATCCTCAATACCCAACAGAATGCTTGGCATGTCACATGCACCTGATAAGAATGTATGGACGGAATAAATGAGTAAAGGAAGGAAACCAAAAAAGAAAGGAAGCAAGATGGGAAGGACAAAAGGAGAGAAAGAAAGGGATGGAAGGATGCAGAAAGCGAGGGAGGAAGCAGGGGAGTGAAGGGAGAGGGGGAGAGGCAGGGGAGGGAGGAAAAGAGGGGAGGAAGGAAGGAAGTTAGTCCTTGATCCATCCTAACTTCATGGACACTTGGTGAATTAATGTGTGGATGGTTTTCAAGGCACGCAGTATAACATCAACGTCCCCCTGAAGGGCATGTGAGGCTCCTTCTGATCGGACCCCCAGCAGCTGCATCTCCCCCAGGTGCACTTGACACACTGCTGCCCAAGCCTCACCCCACTCATCTCCCTGTTCCTTTCTATTCCCTCCAGCACTCTGGCTTTGCAACTCATCCTCATCCTTCCAGTCTCTGGGCATGGGCTGGAAACCCGCGTAACCCGTTCCCAATCTCTTCTGGGAAGCTGAGGCCTTCTTTTGCCATTCTGCCACAACACCGTGTACCATACCTATTAAATTATCATAGTTTCCTCTGCTTGTTTCTTAAGCAAGTCCATCACTTCCATGACCTTCTGAATCGCTTTTAAAAGCAAGGGAGAGCTATCATTTATTTCATCACAGGATCCTGAGAGTTGAGCACAGCAGCCTGACACACATCTGTTGATAAATAAATCTCACCCATGAATGAGGAAATACATGTACAGATATCAAATGCAGAAACAGGAGGCCCACGGTGGTGCAAACAGTTAACCCGCTCATTGCTAATCACAAGGCTACCAGTTCACATGCAAGCAGAGACACCTTGGAAGAAAGGCCTGGTGACGTATTTCCTAAAAATCACTGAAAGCCACGTGGAGCCCAGTTCCACTCAGACACCATGGGGTCACTGCCACGATGCACAGCCAAGCTGATGACAAACATACATATCCTATAGGAATCCTGGCAGCAGAGTAATTAAGCACTTGGCTATAAACTGATGGGTCAGCAGGGACACACCAGCATCTGCACAGCAGAAAGGGCTGGCAGTCTGCTTCCATGAAGAGTTACAGCCTTGGAAATCCTGGGTGCAGATGTGAGTTGGAATTGACTCAATAGCAGTCATAAACACATGTAAATACATATTTCATATGTGTGAAACCCCAGAATTGAGTATTTAAAATACGTAACTCTTATTTTTCAGTTCTGTGTGGCACAGCAGTTATAAGTTTACCTGTAAAAAACGCATGAAGATCCTACCACAAAGGGTGGGAGCCCTGGAGACACAGTACTCAGTGCTATCCAGAAGGCTGGCCATTCCAACCACCCAGTAGCTCCGCAAGAGAAAAGACCTGGCCATCCGTTTCCAATCTGCAGTTGAGGAAACCCCACAGGCCAGTTGTACTCCATCCTAAAGGGCTACTATGAATACAGATCAACTCAGTGGCACTGAACACCAGCAACAGCTTCAAAGGACAGTTGTGAGAATTAAGTAAGGCACAGGAGCGATATGTTCTGCTATCATTCATAAGGTTTTCCCCAGGTAATTCTTTTCAGAAGTAGACTGCTGGGTCCTTCTTCCTAGTCTGTCTTAGTCTGGAAGCTCAGCTGGAACCTGCCTATCAAGGGTGACCTTGCTGGCACCTAAATACCAATGGCATAGCTTCCAGTATCACAGCAACATGCAAGCCCCCACAGTACGACACACTGACAAATAGACAACGAACAAAGAAGACAGAAGAAGAATTGATGCCTTTGAATTGTGGCGCTGGAGAAGAATGTTGAATGTACCATGGACTGCCAAAAGAACCAACAGATCTGTTTTGGAAGAAATACAACCAGAGTGCTCCCTAGAAGCAAAGATGGCAAGACCGTGTTTTACGTACTTTGCACCCGTTGTCAGGAAGGATCAGTCCCTGGACAAGGACATTCTGATGGGTCAGTGGAACAGAGGAAGCCCCTCAATAAGACGGATTGACACAGTGGCTGCAACGATGGGCTTAAGCATAAAAACAATTGTGGACATGGTGCCAGACCAGGCAGTGTTTCATTCTGCTGTGCACATGGTCACTATGAGGCAGAACCGACTCGATGGTACCTAACAACAGCATGAAAGAAATATTAAAACATGGCCCACAACACTGGAAGTACTCTGGAAATACTGACTCTGTAATCATTATTACTATCATTGTTATTAGTAAGGCAATAAAGCTTAGTTCAGTTTTTTTTTTTTATGATTTGTTTTTTCTATTAAAACATTAATCAGCAATTCTGAAAGTCCATAAGGTGGCTAGAAACGCAGCCGAATACTAAGGATAAAGCAAAAGTCTTAGCACAGTGGAAGGACTGGTGATGGTTTTGGTAATCTGAAATAATGTACACATGGAGAAGTACAAAAACATCAACAGAAAGGCAGCATTTCCATACCAAAATGTCTATAAAACCTAAATGACACAAATGAATATTATATTTGAAGTGCTACAAACGCTGAGCTCAAATAATTATTAAGATTTTAAATTATTTCTTTTGCTAACAAAACAAGACATATTCATTAATTTTTTTAAATTACTGGTGAGAATAATGTGACTATAAATACATGTTAAGTATCTTTCTAATGACTATGCCTTAAAAAGGTTGGAATTAATAGCAAACACATTTCATATGTGGTCTATTAAATGCTATTCTGATTTAGAACTGTTGAAATTTCATGAAACACACTGCACAAAGAGGAAAAACAAAAAGCAAGACTATTTTGCAACAGTACTCTGGCAAACAGTAACATAAGCATGAACTGTTTAAACACGCTAATCTGTATGGAGCTGATCTGAACAACTGGTAGTGATTTATTTTACAAAGCACACTTGTAATCCTGCTCTATGTTGCCCTCTCTCTCATATACAGTATTAAGTTTAAATAGTATGTACTATGTTGTTTTACATACTATATGCTACTGAGCTGTACAAGCCTTGGTAGCACAGTTGTTAAGAGCTCGGCTACTAACCAGAAGCTCAGCAGTTCAAATTCACCAGCCGCTTCTTGGAAACCCTATTGGGCAGTTCTATTCTGTCATAGAGGGTTGCTGTGAGTTGGAATCAGTTCTACAGCAGCGGGGTTCATGTTTTTTTTGTCGCTGCTGCTACGCAGGTCACTATAAGGAGTTCTGGTGGCTCTGTGGCTAAGCACTCAGCCACTAACTGAAAGCTTGGCAAAGATCTGGTAATCTACTTTCATAAAAATTATTTTAAAAATCGCTTCTAGTTAATTCCATCTCATAGCGACCCTAAAGGACACAGCAGAACTGCCCCATAGGGTTTCCAATGAGCATCTGGTGAATCTGAACTGTCAGCCTTTTGGTTAGTGACCTGAGCTCTTAACCACTACGCCATCAGGGTTTCCTCCAAAATTAGAGGACACACTGGCAAACAGACAAACAGACAATGAATAAGGAAGACAGAAGAACTGATGCCTTTGAATTGTGGTGCTGGAGAAGAATGCTGACTGTACCATGGACCGCCAAAAGAACAAACAGGTCTAGATCTGCTCTGGAAGACGTACAATCAGAGTGCTCCAATCAATATCCAAAACACCAGCACATCACAGGTACGTCTCAGCAGCTGCTTCAGAAGAGGCACATGGCTCCCTGGAAAGCTTTGCCCTCCCCTAGAAAATCTTATGAGGTAATTCTACTGTCACATTGATAGGGTCAGCATGAGTCACAAATGACTCACTGTCCCCTAACAACAACACTGAGACATAAGGTACTATTAATGATTACATTTTGAGGTTTCTATTCTCAAGTCACCCCTTTATGTCCATGTAAATGACAAAACACAAAACAAGTCCAATCTTTTCTCCCCAGGGCTCAAGCAGCCTTTTTTTCAGAAATGCTAGAGCTACCAGAAAGATTTACAAGTTTTATAAAATCCTAAATTTGCAACTTCCAATTGTTCTACCACTAGACTAAGTATCTATCTTAGACATACATTTTATATGTATTTATTTTTTGGTGAAAATACACAAAACGAAATGTGTATCCCTTCAACAATTTTGACACAAAAGTCAGTGACATTGGTTATGATCTTCAAGTTGTATCACCTTTCTGGACAACCTTTTCCAAATTATTTCACTATCATTAACAGGTACTCACTGCTCCCCTAAGCTTCTTGTGTATACTTAGGAGTTGCGGTTGAAATTCTTTTAAACTGATTTTAGAATTGTAGTCACTGGCCATAACCATATCAGTTTAACATAAATGTTAATACAACCACACACAAAAAAAATGTTGCCATCAAGTTGATTTCATCTCACAGTGGCCCTGTAGGACACAGTAGAACAGCTCCACGGAGTTTCCAAGGAGTCCCTGGTATATTCAAACTGCCAATCTTTTGGTTCGCAGCAGTAGCCCTCAACCACTACATGAGCAGGGTTTCCAGTGTACACACACCTCCCTTCAAACATAGCTACAGGTAAGGACACAAGATGGAATGAGAGAACAGACATACTCAACAGGAACAAAGTCCTAATGTACTCAATCTTATTTCAATTTACTATTAATTTTATTAGTATGATGCTTGTGCTTATGTCCTAAAATCTGGTCAAATCTAACTAACACTGTAAGGCAAAATTCACCTGTACTTAATGCTGTTTCCTCAGCCAGTAATACCCATCACTCAAACCCGACTCTTCCTTATCGATCGGCTCAGAAGTCACTTCCACTGAGAAGTCACTAATTTTCTGTGCCGTGTGATGAGACCAGGGTCTCTTCTCCCTTCTAAACGTGAGCTCCTTGCAGACACTGACCAGTCTCGGTATTTTAACACCCTGGACAGTTCTTTGTACATAAGAGTTCTCTGTTGACACTGTTCAGTGTATTAATGAACACACCCACTCTGATAACTCTTAAGACTATGGTGAAAATGCCACTAAGTGTGAGCTAACGTTAGCTGAAGTCAAAAACTGTTTCCGTTTTTAGTTAAATGAAACTCTTTGCATTCTCACTTCCAGATTCATTACATAAAAGATGTTTTAAACTTTTTAAAAAAATATGCTGTACATTTTCCTGCCTGACAATTAGTCTGAAAATACCATGCTTCACAGGGGCCTCTGGGTGTTCCTCAAACAAATGTTTGGACAGATATTGACTCTATACTTTCAGCTAATACAATCTAGAGTAACACACTGTATTTCTAACAAAATACCCAGAAGTGATACGTAAGAATCACTTGGGGATCCTGTTAAAATGTATACTCTGATTCAGTATATCTGTGGTAGAAATGTACATTTTCAGCAGGGAATGTGATAGAAATACAAATTTTCACCAGGGGTTTGAACTGGAATAAACTAGTTGGAAGCCCTCAGTGACATTCAACATCCAAAACACTAGCACGTCATGGGTACTTCTTACCAGCTGCTTCAGAAGAGGCATGTGGCTCCCTGGAAAGGTTCACCCTCCCCTCCTGGTACTGGCCAGCATGTCATTAATGGTGAAGCTTAGCAGCAGAGAACAGCAGTACCTAAAGAGGCAGAAACCAGTTCTATCTACATTTTCCACTTTTACTGCAATTTTTATTCCCACATGGACCAATTTCTCACAGATCTGCCTTATTTTTCAAGATTAAATCTCTGAGCCTGTGACAATCTGACTGTGTAACATGGTACATCATCATACACATGCCAACTCCTACCTCATTCAAAAAGCTGCATTTTGCTCAAAAAAGAACAGTGGGCAGAAAAAGAATAAATTTCTCCTAACAAGCTATCAGGGCTGTTCATCAGCCTTCAGAGCTTTTCATGACCTTTGGGACAATGAACATGCATTTTCTAAGAGGACACTGTTATGGATTAAATTCGTCCCTCCAAAATTCATAATGCAATACTAACCCCCTACATCTATGAATGTGATCTTGTTTAGAAACACAGTGTCTTTGTTATGTTACTGAGGTTACACTCGGTGGACTCTAAATCTAATTATTTGTTTATTTATTTATTTTTAAGAGCAGACAGACTTATAAACATAGGGGAAAAACAGATGCCACATGACTAATATCTACAAGCTACGGAGCCAAGGGACACCTAGGACTCCCTGCAAGGGAAGACCCAACATGGCCAAGACCCTGATTTGGGCTTTTAGCCTCCAAACCTACAAGAAAATAAATTTCTGTCCTTTAAAGTCACCTACTTGTGGCATCCATGTGAAAGCTGCTCTAGGAAATGAAGACAGTACCAAGCCTTATTTTATGGATCTTTTTTCTGCCATGCCCCAGGAGTTTCTAAACTTTGGCAAAGTACAGAGAGCCTCTGGGTATCCTTTCTCATTCCACTCAGCAGTTACTGTCAGCCTCAACCACCCAAAGGACTCCTAGGATTTCACTGTCAGAAAAACATTTTTCAGCCACCCCTGTGTGGTCTCAAGCTAACGGGGACTAGGAAAACTGACTGTGAGATAAAACAGAGAAAAAAGAAGAGCGAGAATGGGAAAATCTGACTTAGGCTTTTATTTAAAAAATATGTGCATTACGCAAAATTTGAAACAGAGAATGCATGCAACATGTATATAATCTATGAAGCATAACAATAAAAGCAATACCCATAAACCCACCACCCTATTTAAGAACTAGGGATTATAAAAAATAATACTTCTATCTATTAACCTACCACTGCTAACCAAACGATCAGCAGTTCAAATCTACCAGGTGCTCCTTGAATACTCCAGAGGGTAGTTCTACTCTGGCCTCTAGGGTCGCCACGAGTTGGATCCGACTCAGTGGCACTTGGCTTGGCATCTATTAACTATTTCTTAAACCATCCCCTTGCTTCCTCTCCCAAGGCAATCACTATCCTGAATTTGGTATTTATCATTCCTTAAAAAATACAGCTTAAGAACTCTATTAAAGATAAGAATTACAGTCCAACAGCCTGGAAGGTCCCCTGAGAACATGGCCCCTAGAGGTACTGCTAGCCCAGACCTGAAGCCAACACTTCAGACAAACAAAGGACTGGACTTGGGGACACAGAGTGACGCAGGTGGTATGTGTACTTTATGGTTTAATATATATGAGGCTGTCTTACCGGTTTCTTTCTAGAGGGGAGAGAAGAAGGTAGAGAGGGGGAGACAAGTACTAACTGAGTAGATGGTCCAAGTAAAGAGTGAAAAAGAAGAATGTGCTGTCACAGATGAGGAGAGCACATACAGTTGTAGAGAGGCAGATACGGAAAATTGACTTGGATTGTAAACTTGTACTTAATCACAATAAAAAAATTTAAAAATATAGCTTGATTTTGAAGTCTATTAAAAATATACAGTACTGTATGCAGCCTTTCGTGACTAGTTTTCTTCACACAATATTGTTTCTAAGATTTAATCCTGTTGTTGCAGGTAGCTGTAGTTCATTCCTTTTCACTGTTGTATAATATTCCATTCCAAATATATATTATATGTTTCCTTGTATTGACAGATACTTGGATAGCATCCAATTTTGCTTTGTTTTATATTAGAAACAATGCACATAAGCACAAGTTTCTCCAGAGTACTGCTGAGGAATGGATTTGATGGGTCCCTGGGTATACTTACCATTAACACAATAGTGCCAAACTGTTTTCCAAAATGGCCAAGCCAATCTACATTCCACCAGCAGTACATCTTATAATTATTTTTAAAACTTCACAATCATTTAATGATTAAGAAAGAGAACTTCAAAGAGATGCTCAAAGCTGGAATTTTTATTTTATAGGCACAAGATACGAATAGCCATAAAGAAACTTCTAGACTTCTCTCTCTCATTATAAATAAAATTTATACTTCCTTCATGGTGCCTCCATGTATGCAGAGTGTAACTAAATCTAACAAATGAGCACCACTTCTTAAGACATGTTTGTCGTATCACCTTCAAACGTGGCAAGACACATTCGTAAGACTTCGAATGGAATCAGGGTAAATAACTTGTTGTTGGTTCCACATGACTTTATTTCCCAGTCATTCACTTCTTAAGTCTGGACAACTAAAGGTGCCATAAAAGGCCCTAAGACACACTGAGGTCCCTGGGGCCCAAATTTCTGTCTTGGAACATGAAAACACCGACAAATGTGAGATATATAAAATTATGTCGAATTCAAAAAAATTTTCATTTCTTTCAACATCAAAGAGAAGCAGAAGAACAGATGACTGAAATCTATGGGAACAGACTTACACAAGCAAATTAAAAAAAAATAAAAATAAATAAATAAAAATAAAACAGCTCTGTAATTAGTTTGCTACACTTATACTCACAGGAAAAGGCTTCTTCCTTTCTGCTAAACCAGGGTCAGCTCTTCAGGCTCTCCAGTCTTGAGTCCTGGCTGTAACTGTGAGCCCCAAATCAGCCAAGTCTCTGTCCTCCTCCCAGATCTGTCTACAAGCCTGCACGCAGGGTGGGAGTGTACAGCCAACAGATAAAAAGCCGGAAGAGATGCCAAGGTTTCAATGGACAAACTTAATGTTACAAGGGTAACAAGTGGCAGGAAGGGGCACAGCCAAAGCCAAAGTTATTCTGGAAACTTCCACCTCCTTCATCTAACAGGAATGGCCAACTTTGGTGTGAACTACCTTTCCCACAGTCCTTCACTGCTGGTAGCAACCACTCTCCTGAACCATGTGCTTCATGACCTTGATCATGTTCCTGCATTCTTTCTCTACTCAGGTCTCTTTCTTACTGGCCAGCCTGATGGCTGGGAAATGGCTGAAAGGCCGACAGCAAGGGAGGGAGGAAGAATCAGACTGTCACCTACATAGTGATGTCTCTGAAAAGCTCAATGTTGATGAAAGGTAAAACCAACCAAAAAAGCATCTGTCATTAGTAACTGTTAAGCCACCTAGTTGAGATATTCTGCAACTACTAGTGAAGTCTTCGGCCTTCTGTTACGATGCTCACACTGTTTAAATTCAGTGTGCGGCTCAGACGGCTGATTTTAACCGTTCAGTGGTACCTCCTCCATCTGGATGCGCTAAGCTGGGACAAAGCCAGGCAGCGGTCAGGGAGCCAGGCAGCGGTCAGGGAGCCAGCCTTTTCTCTCGATCAAGGGAGTTCTCAGATCTCCAATTATTTTCCAATAAATGTGTGGTAAGCAAAAGCAATCTTTTTATTATTATTATTGTGGTAAATACATAGACAACAAATCATCTGCCATTTCAACACCCTTCTTGTGCACAGTTTAAATGATCACACATTTATTATGCCATGCTTCAATACAGTATCTGCTCCCACATCTCATCACCACCCTTAACAGAAGCTCAGTGTCCCCTAAGCAGTGAGTCCTTCTTTTCTCCTCCTTGCCCTCAATCCTGATCACCTCTAATAAACTTTGGTCCCTAAACACCTGAAGATGCTAGATGTTTCATATGAATAGAATCACATGATAAACATCCCTGGTTGGTACACATGGTCTGTGCTCATCTACTAAGCTAAAGGTCAGCAGCTGGCACCTACCCAGCAGGGCTGCAGAAAAAAACACCTGGAGAATTGCTTCCATAAAACTGCCAAGAATATCTATGCAGCAGTCCTACAACGTAATTAACATGTGGGTAGCCATCAGTCAGAGAGGACCCAACAGCAACAGGGTTGGTTTTTGAGATGGTCCTAGTTCACTCAGTGTAATTTTCACAAGGTTCATCCATGTCAGAGCAGCCCTATTTTGATATTCACTACTGAAAAAAAAAAAAAAAAAAACCCACCACTGCCTGCAGGTGGACTCCAACTCACAGGAAACTTTCATGGCATCGTGGTTAAATGCTGTATCAGCTAACCAAAAGATCAGCAGTTCAAATCCACCAAGTGCTCCTTCGAAACTCTAGGTGGCAGTTCTACCCTGACCTACTGGGCTGCTATGGATTAGAACACCCACTATTAGGATGGGGCAAATGTGTCTGTAACCTAGGGTGAAACTCCAAATTATGAGACAGCTTTCAAGGCAGATAAAAATATTCAAGTAATTTCAATTTAAAGCCTTTCTTTGTAATGCTGATATCTAAAGCTCCTATTCAAGCACGGTAATTACTGACAACTACAAAAATCCTTTCTTTCAAATGACTGTATTCCAATGTTATGTTAAAGGTGTGTCTGGCTTTTCATTCAATGACTAGATTATCTTTTCAGGGGAATTATCAGACTTCACTGTAAGTACTTAATGAGAGACTAATTGGCATCTCCCTCCCATTTTAAACTCCTATAGGAAATAAGGTCAGAACCAGCTCCGAGCCTCAAGCTTCCCGGGGAGGTTCTATCACACACTCACTACACCAGCACTTGTCAGAAAGGCAGCCCTTTCCGAGGCAACGCAGACATAAAAGCAAATCTTCATAAAGGACTACGCTCTCCACCCTCAGGAGCAGAGGCAAAAAAGCTAAACACTTATTTTAAGATCCTGCAAAGGCGCTGTGGGAGCAAGCCGGACCACCCACCCACAGACTCATCTCGGCTTTCTCCTATTGACTTACAGCCCCAGGGACCGCCTTCCTCCTCCCTGATTGGCTTTCACGGTGGCTAACGCCCCAGGGCCGGCTGGCCACGCTGCTCGGGACACCGCCCCTGCCCCTCGGTGGCGGCCAGCGCCGGTGGCGGGCGGCCGCCCTTCTGAGCCTGCCGTCAGCGGCAGCTCGTGGCTCCCAGCCAGGGCTCTGCGTTCCTACTCCTTTCTGCGAGCAACATGGCCAGCAAATTAGAGGCTACAGACACGTCCGGGGGAAGGCGGTGAATTCCTTCGGGCTTTGTGAGGGTACTCGGTCAGCCGCGAGTGTCTCCGAGACTAGGCGTCCGTGCTGACCCACGCCCCTCAGCCCTGCGCGGCATGTGCGCGGCACCTTTTGCTGGTCACAACGTGGCAGTGACGCTCAGCCTGGCAGATGTTTCTTTGGAAAGGTTGCCTCTCACAGTGGAGGACGCTGCTGGCCCCCTGACGACCCCTGGCCGGGAGAAGCAGCAGGCTCTAAACTAAGCTGGAAGCGAAGGCTGCAGCAGCAGCCGGGTCAATCAATGAAACCGGGAGGCAGGCTCCGCAGCCTGTCAGGCCTTGCAGGAGCCGGCTGCCAGTGTGCACGCTTTCCACATCACAGGGCTCCAACACCTCACCGACACTGGGAACTAATTAGTCATTGCTTTGGCTTCAAGTCTCTCTCCCTTTAAATTCCAGACCAATATAATAGATTAAATGCTTGGTAAAGCAGAGGGTCAGCGAAAAAGAGACCTTCAGTGAGACTGACGGACACAGTGGCTGCAACAGTGGGCTCAAACACAGCAGCAATCTTGAGGATGACGCAGGACGGGGCAGTGTTTTGTTCTGTTGTCCACAGGGCTGCTATGAGTCAGAACTGACTCTACCGCACCTAATGACAACAGTACTACCTTGGAAGTGATAAATACCCAAAATAAAAAGAAGTGGCCAGGTTTTGAATCAAAGCTGGATGTTACTCCTAGCTTTACCATTCTACATCTCTGGGACTTGGAAGAAATTACCATCGTGGCCCTCAGGTTAGTCAGCTATAAAAAGGGATGAGTAAACAGTGGAACATTATTCAGCCATAAAGAGAAATTGAAATACAATACCTATGCATGCTATTAAGTGGATGAACCTTGGAGACATTATGCTGACTGGCGTGGCTGCTGACCAAATTATGGAAATGCACAGTGGTGATGGTATCACAACACGTGACTGTAATTAATGGCACTGAATTGTGCAATTAAAAATAGCTACAATGGTAAGCTTTTTGTTATATACAGTTTACCACAATTTAAAAAAATCACCTTTAAAAAAGGAGACTAATGACCACCTATCCCAGAGTGCTGATGCAAGACTAAATGCAATGACATAAATACCTGTGACCCAGACCATACACACAGCAGACACCTGGACACTTTTGTTTTCTGAGCTATTCTACAGAAACCAAAAAACCCACTGCCATCGAGTCGATTCTGACTCATAGCAGAGTTTCCCCGCAGAGTTTCCAAGGAGTGCCTAGTGGATTTGAACTGCCAACATTTTGGTTAGCAGATGTAGCGCTTTACCACTATGTCACTGGAGTTTCCCCTTCTGCAGACCAGGTCCTAATGTGGCAGCCACAGGGCTCTGGCTTCCTGAGGCAAAAGCAAGGAGGTCAGCAGAGATGGAGATGGGACAGCAGGGGGAAGGGGCACCTGGACCTGGGAGCCAGAATCCATGTCACAAATATGGCGAGGTCAGCTCTGCTCCTGTGCACATGGTGGCTTCAGGCTGACATGTATCTGCAAGCTTGGCAAAACTGTGAACCAAAAAACTCGCCTCTACCAACAAGCCAAACCTCATCCCTCCCAAGGCTCTCCGTTGCTTCATGTCTTGTTCAAGAGAGACAAGATCAGGAGGGTCTGACCAGCTATAGTACAAGGTCCCCTGCAAGAAAGTACAAGTAGGAAGCTAAAACTAGATGACAGACAGAGAAGCGAACACAAAGGGAAGAAGTGGAGCTTCCACCTTGGTGGTGCCCAAGTCCACCCCTCTCACCCACAGAGCAGCACAGTGGGGCCAGAGAGCTGCCCCGCCACTTCCAAGGTGGACTACAAAGGGAGCTGTGTGGCCGAGGTCTGTTTTCTCTGCAGAGGCCTCGGCATCTTGCCACCTCCCTCAGCACGTAGGGACCACCCACAGGCTCCCACTCTAAGAGCCAGCCAGCACTGACTTCCAAGGCCTGAGCCCAGCCATCTCACCAACCGCTCAGGTGAACTGGCTAGGCAGAGAGGTCCAGACGAAAATGGCTAAACAAAGGATGAGACCCTATAAATCATAAGCTGATGCAGAAAGACATTTTTAGGCTGGGGAGATTTTTCTAAGTCAAAAGGACTGCCACACAGAAGATAAGCCCCCTGGAATTTTCCTTCTCTCAGTGTTGTTCGCTGCTGTTAAATCCATTTTGATTCCTGGTGACCCTGAATGTGATGAAGAGAACTGCTCCATGGGGTGTTCAAGGCTGTGACCTTTCTCTGAGTGGGTGTGAACTGCCAAACTACCTGCTAATACAAGCCTAACTTGAATGAAGAGAGAAGAGACGGACATTTTTTAAAACGAGTCAATAGTAACCGCTGTCACAAATACATACTATTTAGAAATATTAATACATCAACACAGCTGCCTTTCTGCTCCCCTGACAGGCCTACCTGGACAACCAGTGATGCACAGAACACACCTTGGAAACCACCAGTCAGACATCTGCAGCCCTGGTGGCACAATGGTTAAGGGCCTGGCTGCTTACCAAAAGGTCAGCACTTCAAATCTACCAGCCGCTTTGGTTCAGATACCAGCAGCTACTCTAATGTCTTAGAGTCCTTTGTTTTCAGGAAATCTCAATGTGCAGAACTGGGAAATAGTAATAAATGTATGGGGACATCTTGTGATCTGTTGTGCCTTTCTTCTTATACATCTGCAGGTGAAATATTGGCTATCATTTTCTATTTAATCTTCTTTATTAATCTTAGGGTCATTCACTCAGTATGTTATCTGTAATAAATTTTAAAATTTGAGTTAACCTTTGTCTAGCCTCCTGGCATGTTTGGACTACTCCTTTCTTCCCATGAGGAACTGTGTGCACCAAGAACACAGCACCATTTTAACACTTCGTAGCTGCCTCCAAGTCCGCCTGTGACTGATGGTGACCCCAGGGACGATGGGAGGAGATACTGCCCAGTCCTGTGTCCTCCTCATGCTGGCTGCCCAGCAGACCACTGTGATCTACAGGGTTGTCACTGGCTGGCATTCAGGAGTAACTCTCTGTGCCTTTCTCCCTAGTCTGTCCTAGTCTGGAAGCTCCACTGAAATCTCATCAGCATCACAGCACAGCAAGCTTTCAGTGGCACATGTTTGGCTGCTGTGTGTAAGATCCCAAGAATTAAATCTGCATATTCTACATGGGGAAACACCTCACACAGCCACCAACATCTGTCACCGAAAGCTTGCTGTGCTGTGATGCTGACGAGATTTCAGTGGAGCTTCCAGAGGAGGTCAGACTAGGAAGAGAGGGACAGAGACTTGTTTCTGAACTCAGTCCTACAGGGTCGCTGTGACTCCAGACCAGTGGATTATTTTATTTTCAATCCTGCATGGAGAAGCCCTAGTGGAGCAGTGGTTGAGAACTTGGCTGAGAACCAAAAAGTCAGCAGTACAAATCCACCACCTGCTCCTTGGAAACCCTATGGGGCAGTTCTACTTGGTCCTATAGGGTGCCTATGAGTTGAAATCAACTGTATGGCAACAGGTTTGGTTTCATTTTTTATGGACGGCAAGAATTCTACCACAGAACCACCAGCATCCTGACTTTTACTTTTAAAATGTTTTTAATACTACTCTGAACAAAACCACAGTGGGAGGTAAACAAAAGCATTATCCAATGCTTCCCAAAGGCTTAAGAAAATGATCTAGGGAAACACCTTTCATGATGACTTTCTTTTAGTACAGATAATTAAAAGTTGGCCATATAGGAGAATTAAATGTCAGGTACAACTTCCTTGCAAATTCCTCCCCAGTAGTAGCTATGCAAAACCACTGACTGAATGATCAACGCTAATCACATTCATCTCTTCTGAAGAGCAGTGTATAATAAATGGGTAGCCTGAAAGGAATGCTTTGAACAGAATGTTTCACTATTGTCTGATCTTTCTAAATTTAAAATTCTCACAAAGGAAAGGCTTATTCTTTCTGAGGTTCAAGACTTACAAGAATTTGGTAATGAAATCCCACTAGGAGAACAAATAAGAAATTGCTGTCTACAAGCTGCCAGTGTTTTAAGTTTCTAGAGTGTTTTTCAAATGAAAACCATCCTTCATTCATTCAACAACAAATGTTTATTGAATAAAAGCCCTCAGAATACCTTACAAGTTTAATCACCTGTAAAGTATGAATCAGAGGCAATGCCTTTAATCACCCCCAAAAGTGTAGGGTAAGTCCAGTTAAGTGTTAGCTTTCACCAAACACACCAAAGCCCAACCTGGAAACTGAAGTCATGTCCTTTGATTCTTAGAAAATGATCTAGCTGTCAGAGCCTGTTGCTTAGCTGCCTGCCTACATACTCTCAACACATTTGGAAGGCATGTTATCTGGGCCAAGTGAGGTAAGATTAAGGAAGCACAACAAAGCCAGGCTTGTTCCTGACATTACCCAGGTAGTGCAGCAAAATGAAAAATAAAAACCCCCATCCGAATGCTAACACTGAAAATGAAATGCCTGATATTTAAGTATGCTGATATCTTCATTCTAATACAGCCCAATGAGCAAACCACTAGTGCTGGAATTGATGTTATTCGGATAGTAAAGGAAAAACATGTCTGAAGGCTACTGGGTTAGACGTGGAACATGAGGTTTCCCAGGGGGCTTCACAGTCACTCCTGCAGCTATGCTGCTCACACCCACCTTTCGCCATTCTGTTTAACAATATGCAGTCGGAGTCGGCACAACACATAAAGCCTGTTTGTTTCACCGACTCACAGGAGAGATACAAGCAGAAAATGTTCTCCAGGTGGAGTCTCTCTTGCAAGTGGAAAATTCTCATGCATTTCAGAGTGAGGATTTTCTACTTGTCAATATTAAAGTTTGCAAAATCCATGCCAAGGGAATTACGGAGTACTCTTAACTCGGCACTAAGCCTCCCTCTGTGAGCTAAGTGTTGGCAAAGTATCTGCCCCCAACTTCTGCTGGTTTTGATTTCAGTTACATCAGCTAGAGCTGTCCTCAGCAAAATCAAAAACTACAGGATCCTCCCCTTGGGGGCCACACATTTTGTGCCCTGAGATGCTTCCTCTTTAGAGTCAGGGACTTCTGCTCTGCCCTTCTTCTCTGCTGGTGTGAAGGTTAAGCCCTCAGCTACTAGCCAAAAGGTTGGCAGCTTGAACTTACCCAGAGATGCCTCAGAAGATAGGCCTGGCATCTCTTTCTAAAAGGTCCCAGCCACTGACAACCCCATGGTACAGTTCCACTGTGACAGGCGTGGGGGTGCCATGAGTCCACCTACGCTGGACGGCAATTCTTTCCCACCTCTACTCTGCCAGCACAGACACTAGGAAGCTCATTTCAATAGAAATGCACCCCATTTCTTGCTCTGTCCTTTCCCCACAATTTGTACTCTAAACCTTTTATGTATTTTGTGATGAAAACAAACACACAAAAACACTCAACAATTCAACAATCTCTACAGACAAAATATCAACTTGCTGTTAGATGTCATCGAGTCATTTTCAACTCACAAGAGCCATATGTGACGTTGATTACATCCCCCATACTGGGCAACCATTACCGTTATTCTTTTCCCAATTACTCCATCACCATTGCCATAAATGCAATGCCTCCTAAGCAAAAGCTCTCCTTTCCCCCTCCCACTCCTGGCAAAATTGTTAATAATCTGTGATTTTTATATATTGGTGTATTCCATATAAGTCAGATCATGTGGTATTTGTTCTTTCATGCCTGACTTATTTCACTCACCATAGAGTTTTCAAGGTTCATCCAATGTTACCACATGCATCGGGACTTTATAAAAAAAAAATCACTCACTGACTTTGAGTTACTGCCGACTCATAGAGACACTACAGGACACAGAAGAAATGCCTCACAAAGCTTCCAAGGAGCACCTGGTGGACCTGAACTGCCAACCTTTTGGTTAGCCAATACAGCACTTAGGCTACGCCACCCGGCTTTCCCTTCTCCATACGACTCAGTAATATTTCATTGTATGTTGTACCATATTTTACCCGTCAGTGAACAATTAGGTTGTTTCCTAAACCTTTCCATTTTTAGTGAGGAATCAAAGGCTTTACTTTCCTTTAAACTCCAGCATCAGCCAGCAGGGGAGGGCATCGCTACATTTAAGATGTTCCGAAATCAAAGGCTGGGTTCCTGTCCACTACAGTCAGCATAAGCTGCCTGACTGAGCCTCAGCTGCTCATCTATACAGTGGGAATGGAATACTATATTGGTATACTGTAATAATTGTAAGGTAATGAGCAAAAAGTGGCTGATGCATTGCTATATTAAAGACTACCTTCAGAAAAAAACACCAAAACCAACCAACGAACCAACCAACAAACCTGTTGCCATGGAGTTGATTCTGCCTAACAGCGACCCTACAGGACCAAAGAGAACTGCCCTGCAGGGCTTTTTAGGCTGCGATCTGCACAGAAGCCGGCTGCCCAGTATCTTCTCCCCTGGAGTCTCTGGTGGGTTCTTGTCCTTTCAGTTAGCAGCTGGTGGAGTCCCACTGCCAGCCTTTTGGTGAGCAGCCGAACTCCAAACCACTGCACCACCAAGGCTCCCAGAAAGAACAATCGTTCCCAGTGAAGGTCAGGCAGTCTAGTCCTGGCCACTCCTCCTAAGGGCTTCTCGCCTGGGGTTACTGGGAACTGCAAAGGGCTGACTGGCATTCCTTAGCAGCTCCTGAGAGCTGTGGCCCTGGCCATGAAGTCAAGCGCCTCCAAAGGCAGGCAGGAGGCTAGCCTTTCTTCGCAAGACCATTCTTGGCTCTTGTCCTGCCTGAGAGCATCTAAGCCCTTCCCCTCTCTTCCCTCTCTCTCTTCCCCCTCCCCCACCCTAGTAAGCAAAAATACTGGAATTTAGCACCATTCCTCCCTGCCACCCTCCCTGTAAAAAAAATTGTCACGTAACATCCAATAGGAGTCCCCAGCTGGGGCCAACACTGAACACACTTGGATGCTAACCAAAAGGTTGCAGGTTTAAATCCATCCAGAAGCACTAGCGGAAGAACGGCCTGGCAATGTCCTTACAAAACATCAGCCACAGAAAACCCTACAGAGTACATTTCTACTCTGACACCCTAGGTTGAAATGGACTAGATCAGAATTGAGAGGACAGGGCTTTAAGCCCCTGAAAGCCAGAAGTTAGTTTAAGACAATGTCCATGAGGAAAGGAAAGGCAAATTTTGAGATGAGCATGTGACTCAGTGGGTGACAGGCAGCCCCACCCTCACCCCTCGTTAGGGCAGTTCTGAGGCTGGGAGAAATGGCTTCTCAGCCCAGCTCTCCAAAGGGCTAGGCTTGGCTACAGCTTCCTGAGGAATACTGAGTTGAATTTTAGAAATCAGATACAAAAAAAAAAACCCTGAAGTGATTTAGAGAGGCCTAAGTGCATCCACAAGAGGTGAACTGGCTGGACTTTACCAGAAGAGGCATGGGAGAAGCGGAGAGCACAGAAAACACTGCAAACCCACCACCAGGCCACACCAGGGGTGCGAACAGCCCAGGGATGGCAGAGAAGCAGCCAGGCTGGAGTCGGAGGCGAGGCTGAACCGCACCCACGGGCTGGCTGCTCCTGAAGGCAGCCCACCTGACGCTTCTGCAGCAGCACCTCTGAAAACCTCCCCTAGTCGTTACTAGCAAGGCACAACAGAAAGGGGGTTTGAGTCCCACAGGTGCCTGTGTCTCTAGGACTTCCCAAGTAGCACCAGGAGCCAGCCAGCCACGCCAAGTGCCATCAAGTCGGATCCGACTCAGGGCGACCAGGAGGCATAAACAAAACAAACCAAGCCTGTCGCCACTGAATTGATGCTAACTCACAGCAACCCTACAGGACAGAGCAGAGCTGCCCCATAGGGTTTACAAGGCTGCGATCTTGAAGGAAGCCGACTGCCACATCTTTTCCCACACAGTGGGTGGGGTTCAAACCGCCCACCAGAGCTCCTTATCAGGAGGTATAATCTGCTTTAAGGGAAGCAATACCAGGCAGGAAAGGATCTCACTGTCTGGGTCCTTACAAGGGACAAAGAAAGAACAAAAACTTAGTAGCCGTCAAGTCATGGTGACTCCCCAACATGTCAGAGTAGAACTGCTCTCCCTAGTCTTTCAGGGGCTGCTTGGGGGTGATCACCAGGCCTTTCTTCTCAGGCACCTCCAGGTGTGTCAGACCACCAGCCCGTCAGTCAGCAGCCAAGCATGCGAACTGCACACACCACCCAGCAGTCGGGTGATGGTTCTTTAAAGCCATTCAGCTGAGCCCATGCAGACACATGGAACCCAACACGGCTGAACAGAACCACTGTACAGGTTTCCAGTTCTAAACATGAGGACAAGTGGCCTTGATGGCACCCCACTGAAGTGCTGGCTGCTAGCCTAAAGGTGGCAGATCAAACCCACCAGTGACTATGAGAGACAGACCTGCTCACATAAAAGTCGCAGCCTAGAAAACCCCATGGGCCACTTCTACTCTGCCACATGGCGTGGCTAGGAGTTGGAACAGACTTCACAGCACCTAACAGCAGCTAGCTGAGCAGAGAAGAGAAGAGGTAGTTGTCGGATGTGTTTTTCAAGAAACCCTCAGCAAAAAGAGATCAATAAACGAAGAATAAAGAAAATGCTTCAGATCTGAGTTTGGAAAAGAGAGAAAACCAAGCAAACCCAACCGGCAGAGTTAGGAGCCAAGATGTTTGTGTCCTGCATGTAAATTACATCACAGTCCCACGTACAAGAGATAACTGTCTTGAGCGAGTTACTTATCTTCACGTGTATAACACGTATACAGTATGAGACTACACTAAACACACACACTAATCACACACACTAGAAGACAAACCAAGAACTGAAAAACAATAAAACCTGTTTCAACTGTGTAAAATTCACACAAATGATGGCATTTATGCGAATGACTTCCACTAATGCCCACTTGTCAGGCAGCACAGTATCAATTAACTGTAGCAGGAACTCCATGTCAGATTAACTCACTTGTGTAAACTGTGCTTTATGACAACACCTAACTCTGCTTTACATGCTCAGGCTTCCAGTTTTATGGGGATATAAATGTAGTATTTGGGAGTGTGAATGGACCTTAGGGAGAGTCCTTCTTCTGAACTCTTCATTTCACAGACGTAGGAACTGTAGCCGAGAGAAGACACAGTTCTCCCAAGGTCACAAGAAAACTGGTTTACGGGCAGGCTGGGCCCATAAAGTCTGCCTGTGAGCCCTACACTACTCCAGAGCTGTTCTTTTTGATTTTTTTTTAATTTTTCTTATTGTACTTTACATGAAGGTTTATAAAACAAATTACTTTCTCATTAAAAAGTTAATACACATCTTGTTTTAGGACCCCACAACATGTCAACACACTTTTATCAGCCTTGGGTTCCCTATTACTAGCTTTCTTGTCCCTCCTGCCTCACAGTCCTTGCCCCTGGGCTGGTGTGCCCCTATAGTCTCGTTTTGTTCTATGGGCCTGTCCAATACTTGGCTGAAGGATGAATCTCTGGGGTGACTTTGTTACTGAGCTGAATTTCTCCAAACTCTACCAGGCCAGCAAGTCTAATTTTACTTTCTGAATTTGAATTTTGTTCTATGTTTTTCTCTACCTCTGTCCGGGACACTCGGTTGTGACCTCTGTCAGGGCAGTCAGTGGTGGCAGCTGGTCATCATCTAGCTATACTGGACTCAGTCTGGTGGAGGCCATGGTACATGTGGTCTTAGTCTTTGGACAAATCTTTCCCTTGTATCTTTGGTTTCCTTCATTCTTCCTTGCTCCCGAAGAGTTGAGACCAGTGGAGTATCTCAGAGAGTGAATTACAGGATTTTAATGCTCCAGACGTGATTCACCAAATTAGAACACAGAACATCTCCTGCATGAATCATGTTATATCAACTGAGCTAGATATTCCCGAAGCCCACAATCTCCACAGACCACACCCCAGTGATCTGGTCCCTCAAGGAGTTTGAAGGTGTCTACAGAGCTCCCAGGTCCTTGCCTTGTACAGGTTGTGCTGGCTTTCCTAGTACCGTTTACCAAAGTTACTACTTAGCTATTGCCTATTTAGTGTTTTTCCATCCCCATCCCTCTCCTTTGTCATAACCATCAAAGATTGCTTCTCTTTTGTGTAGACCTCTTCACCAGTTTTTAATGCTGCTCTCATAGAATATTTGGCCATTTGTGACTGACTTGTTTCACTTAGCATAATGCCCTCCAGTTTCCTCCATCACTGGTCATTGTGGCTGCATGATACTTCCTTCTGTGTGTGTTTCACACTTTGATGATCCATTCACTTACTGATGGGCACCTAGGTGGTTTCCATCTTTTGGCTCTTGTGAATAATACTGTTGCGAATCTGGGTGCACATGTCTGTGTGACAACCCTTATTTCTCCAGGATGTATTCCCAGGAGTGGGACTACTGGGTCACATGGCACTCCTAGCTGTCTATGGAAGCTCCATACCGTTTTTCAGAATGGTTGTACCATTCTGCATTTTCCACTCGCAGTGCATAAGACCTCCTATTTCTCCACAGCCTCTCCAACATGTTTTACTTACTGTTTCTACGATTCATGTCAGTAATGTTGGGGTAAGATGGTATCTCATTGTTGTACTGATTGGCATTTCTCTAATGGCTAGTGATTGCAAGCACTTCCTCATGTGTCTGTGGGCTGCTTGCATTTCTTCTCTGTTGAAGTGTCCATTTCCGTTGCTAATTTTTTAACCATATTATTTGTCTATCTGTTGTAGAAGTGTTGGATTTTCTCACAGATTTTAGAGATTAGACCTCTGCCTGATTTCTAATGGCCAAAATTTTTTCCAGTCTATATGCTTTCTTTTCACTTTTTTGGTGAAGGCTTCTGATGACTGTGTTTAATTTTCAGAAGACCCAATTATCTACCTTAACTGCTAAAAGTCTGTGTGTTCTTGGTTATCGCTTGTATCCTACTAATTAATGTAGCAGAGCTTGCAGCATTGATCCTCTAATGATTCTACAGTTTGGGGCTTTATATTTAAGGTTTTTCATCCATTTTGAATTGGTTTTCGTAAATGGTTTGAGGTATGAGTCCTGTTTCGCTTTTTTGCAGATGGACGTGCAATTCTGCCAGCACCATTTATTAAAAAGAATGTCTCTTCTCCCCTTTGCGAGACTTTGGGCCCTTGTTGAAGATCAGATGACCATGGGTGCTTGGATTTACACCTGGGTTCTCAGTTTTGTTCCATTGGTCAATGTATCTGTCATTGTTTCATTACCTGGCTATTTCGAGTAGCACAGCTGTGTAGTAGGTTCTGAGGTCAGGTAATGTGAGTCCTCCTATAGTCTGATTTTTTTTCAGTGACACTTTCCTTATCCAGGGCTTCTTCCCTCTACATATAGTTAGTGAAAAGCAGCTGATATTTGACAAAGGCTGAAAGTCCACAACTGGGGGGAAAGAGAGTCTCTTTAACAAATGGCATTGGCATAATTGAATATCCATCTGCAAAAAAATCAAACAAGACCCATCTCACATCAGGTACAAAAACTAATTCAAAACGGTCAAAGACCTAAATACAAAATCTAAAACAATGAAGATCACAGAAGAAAAAGTAAGGATAAGGCTAGAAGCCCTAAAAAGGGCATTACTAACAATGCACCAACAAACCAGAAGACAAAACAGATAACTGGGAACTCCTAAAAATTTAACACTTAACACTCACCCAAAGACTTCACCAAAAGTTAAATGACAACCTACAGACTGGCAAGAAACAACTTTGGATATGACAAATCTGATCACTGTCTAATCTCTAAAATCCACAGAATGCTGCAAAATCTTAACAACAAAGAGACAAATAACCCAATTTTAAAAAAATGGGCAAAGGAAACAAACAAGCACTTCACCAAAGACGACATTCAGGGAGCTAAGAGACACATGGAGAAAAGTTCATAATCATTATGCATTAGAGAAACACAAATCAAAACGGCAATGAGATACCATCTCACCCCAACAAGGCTAGCATTAATCCAAAAAGCACAAAATAATAAATTTTAGAGAAGTTGTGGAGACATGGAACACTAAAACACTGCTGGAATGTAAAAACGATATGATGACTTTGGAAATCAATTTGACACTTCCCTATAAAGCTAGAAACAGAACTGTCATCTGATCCAGCAATCCCACACCTTGGAACGTATCCTAGAGAAATAAGGGCTCTCACATGAAGAGATACAGGCATGCTCCTGTTCACTGAAGCACTGTTCACAATGCCCAAAAGACAGAAACAATCTAGGTGCCCATCAACAGATGAATGAATAAACAAATTACAGGGTATTCACACAATGGAATACTACACAACAATAAAGAAGAACAATGAGTCTGTGAAACATCTCATAACATGGAGGAACCTGGAGGCATTATGCTAAGTGAGAGCAGTCATTCGCGGAAGGGCAAATACTGTATGAAGACTACCATTACAGAACTCAGAAAAGGTTCAAACACAGAAGAAAATATTCTTTGATGGTTACAAGAGTAGGAGGGGAGTGGGGTACTTACAAACTAAAGAGTAGACAAGAATTAATTTAGGTAATGGCAAGGACAACACACAATACAGAAGAAGTCGGTGCACCTGAACTAAACCAAAATCTAAGAAGTTTCCTAAACATATCAACACCCCTAAGGACAGAGTAGCAGAGGCAACGGTCTGGGGATCTGCATTCCAGTTACAACTAGGTCAACTGGCATAACAAAGTTTATTAACAAAATGTTCTGCATCCCTCTTTGATGACTGGCATCAGGGGTCTTTAAAGCTAGCAAGTAGCCACCTAAGAAGTATCAGTTGGTCCTAAACCACCTGGAGCAAACGAGAATGCAGAACACCAAAGTTAAAAGGAAAACATGAGCGCAAGAGATAGAAAGGGCCACACAAACCAAAAACTACATCAGCCTGAGACCACAAGAATCAGACAGTATCCACTAACCGCCTACTATTGCCTTGACAGGGAACAGAGCAGTAAGTCCCTGATGGAGAATGGGAAAAGTAGGGTGCAGAACTCAAATTTCAGTAGAAAGATCAGACTTGATGGTCTGAGACTGGATAGACCACAAAATACATGGCCCCCAGACTCTCCATTAGTCCAGAACTAAAACTATTACCAAACCAACTCTTCAAACTAAGATCAGTCTAGATTAGAAAACATAAAGCGATACTGATGAATATTATGCTTCTTGCCTAAAACAGATAATGAGACTAAACAGGCAACTGCTGTCCAGAGGTGAGATGAGGAGATGGAAGGAGATAGGAGCTAGCTGAACAGACACAGGATATTTGGGGTCAAGAAGAGGTATGTGTTGTCACATTACAGCTAGAGCAAGTAGGGTCACATAACAGTGTGTGTTTAAGTTTTTTTATAAGAAACTTACTTGAATTGTAAATTTCCACTTAAAGCACAATAAAATCAAAGTAGAGGTAACGATAAGTTTTTCCATCTTTTGAAAGAATGTTGTCGGTATTTGGATGGAGATGGCATGGTATTTGTAAATTGCTTTGGACAGAATTGTCATTTTCACAATGTTGAGCCCACCTATCCACAAGCATGGCATGTTTTTATGTAGATCTCTTTTGGCTTCCTGCAGTACTGTTTTGTAGTTTTCTTTGTACTGGTCTGGTTAGATTTATCCCTAAGTATTTTTTTAGGGGCTGTTATAAATGGCATTACTTTCCTAATTTTCTTTTCATTATTCTCTTTACTTGTGTGTAATAATCTGATTCTTGTATGCTTCTCTTGTAACCTGCTACTATGATGAATCTTTCTAATTGTCCAGTAGTTTTTCTGCGCAGTCTTTTAGGTTTTCTGTATCACCCACAAATAGGTATAATTTAACTTTGTCAATACCAATTTGGATGCCCTTTATTTCTTTTTCTTGCCTTATTGCTCTAGTGAAGACCTCCAGCACAGTGTTAAACAGGAGTAGTGATAAAGAGTATCCTTGCCTTGTTCCCGTCCTCAAAGGGAGTATTTTTAGCCTCTCTCTGCTCACACAGTTGAGTCTCACTGGCAACATAATGGTCCAGGGGACTCGGGGTTTCCCTGGGAGCACAGCCCCTGGTCCTGATGCTGCCCCTGTCCATGAATCATTACTGAGGTAAACTCTTCCGACAGGAACTGACTGGACTCAGCGACACAGAGTGACCATATCATGTGTGCACTTTACAGTTCTATGCATCTATAGGATATCATCCTACTGGCCTCTTACTGGAGGCGGGGAAAGGGTGGAGAATAGAGGACAGGAGATTGTTACGAGGATATGACATGTATAGAATGGATAGGAGGAGTGCTGTCTCCAGGCATGGAGAGCAGTGGGAGCTGCACATAGGTGGGCATGCAAGTTTATACTGGATTGTACACTTTCACTCAATCATAATTAAAAAAAATAAAAGAACGATACTGGCCACTGGTTCTACATAGACATCCACTGTCTTAAGACACCATATACTTAGATGATGCTGTACAACACAGTGCCTTCTCCCTCATTTTGTAAGACCATTGGCTCACAGTTAAGAATTTTCACAGGTGTAAAAGAAGCAGGTATGATGCTTGGGAAAGGGAAAGTCAAAGACTGAGATGTTGAAGCTCTTGGTTAAGGGACTTTGGGGTGACACGATCTTGGGAAAAATTTACAGTCTCTGTCCCCATCACTCATGTGTCAGTTTGTCATACTGCAGTGGCTTGCATCTTGCGATGATGCTGGAAGCTACGCCACCAGAATTTTCAATACCAGCAGGGTTTCCCATGCCAGACAGGTTTCAGTAGAGCTCCCACACTAAGACAGAAGAGAAAGAAAGGCCTGGTTATCTATTTCCAAGAATTAGCCAATGGAATTCCAATGGATCACAACAGAACACTGTCCAACTTGCTCGCTTTGGACACATCATCAGGAAAGATCAGTCACTGGAGGACGGTGCCGTATTTGGAGAAGCCGAGGGACAGTGAAGGTGAGGGAGGCTCTCAGCGACATTGGTTGGCACAGTGGCCAAAAACATGGACCTGGACATGCTGGCGTTTGTGAGGATGATAAGGACCAGCCAAGGTTTCATTCTGCCGTACACTGGTCACCATGAACCAGAACCAACTTGACAGCAGCTATCCACCCACTCACCTATCTATCTACAACCTCTGCAGGAATACTGGTAGGACAGTTAGTGTGGTGAAACAGAAAAAATTCAACTTGTCAAGTCAGAGACCCCGGGATAAGCTTGAAAGCTTCTTACTATGTGCCCCATGCCAAATTATAAAAACTCTGTGAAGTCAATATTCCACTAACTATAAAATGTACATGATAATGATACTTACTCACAGACCTTTGGGACTGGGGTGAAAGAATACACTAAAAAGCATACGCTGAATCAATGGTCCTTTACTTGACTCTCCCCGTAAAGCGCGCCTCTAAGGAAGACTTACCTTTGAACATACATGATATGAATGGGTGGGAAAGGTAGTTTCCAAACCCAGGTAGGTATTATTTCACAGAATATGAAAGCCGGTTCCAAAGTGCCAGTGTTATATTCACATATAATTTCAAAATAAAGTATCCAGGTCTCAGATGGGAATCTATGCAAGAGTTCGAACAGTCAAGTCTGTTTCCATCTGACTTGTCCAACACGTGAATTAGGTGAAGTTATCTAACCACAAGCTTGAGTGTCTCTATTCCAGCATTTACCCCTCTTTCCTCTGCCTACTTGCCTTGGATAGTTGCTAGGAATCAAAGCTTTACGTCCGAAAGCTTTAATACAAAGACAGCTTAGTTTAAGAGTATCCCCTCATCATTCCTTCCTGGTCCAAATTGATGGTACCTTGCTCTTTTTTTACTAGAAATTGAGCACAAGCCCTAAAATGGTCAACCACAGGATACAGTTCACAAAACGTCTTTCTGGGGCAACCAGGTCATCTGAAATGCCCAAAGCTGCACAGGAGGAGGAAGCCACCACGTAGTCTACAGTGAAAACGGTATATACAACCCCAACTGGCGGTAACAAGATTTTATACCTGTCTACTTATCACACCCCCTCCTATGTACACTTTTGTCAGGAAACAGAGATTAACGTGTCATGTGGGGAGGACGTTAGCAGTGTCTGTCTTAGGCTATAAACAGACCTCCAGCTGAAATTGCTATGTGCAGAGTGACTTTTGAACAGGCGCCATTAACTTTACCTGCAAGCCTCAGCAGCAGTCCCAGTCTGTTCCTCACAGCTCTGGCAACATGCCTTCTGTCCTACAAGTGTCTGCGACCTGGACGTTCTGGCAAACCAGGCAGCTCTACCTCAGTCCCGCTTCGACCAGCTCACAGACGCACCAGTACGCACGCGCGCGCACAGCTGGACGCACGCACGACGCACACACCAACATACGCGCCCACCTGCTCCGCGGACTCCCTTCATCTCAGTCACCGCTGCGGACGGTCAGTGAAGCTAGACCCGTAAACAGGAAAAGAATGCAAGTCGATCAACACTGGTTTGAGTTTATTATGCCAGCCCACGCCCCACTCTGTGCCCGCGCACACTTCACTTAGAAGTCGGAAGTACTTGCTTCCACTACGTTGCATCTAGATCATTTTTTCCACTCCTATTCAAAAACATGTGACATTATTGTTCTTTGCATCTTTAAAACATGTGAGCATTCTTGCCTTTCCTACGAGGAAAGGGGCCTGAAAGGGTCGTGAAGGCTTTGAGAGTGAAGCAATCACCCGAAGAACCAGATCCCAGCCACCAAATGCCGGGCGGAGAGGGCCAACAGTGAGCGGGGCATCGCAGGGAATCAAACATTGTGGGTGAACAGGCTGGTTGCTACTCAGGTGTCATAGGGAACCTAATTGGACCCCAAAGTATGACCCTCTTAGAAAAGATTAAATGAGTACAGGTGTGGCTTACTATACAAAAGAGCTCAATGTTTGAAAATCTAGTATATACATGAGCCTAACTTTTGTAACTTTTATAAAGCACTTTATGTGCTAAGTGTTCTGGGAGAGTTCATTACTTACGAGAACTCCATAAATGTTTTCTAGTACTCACAGGCATCACTGAATGTGTTTTGTAAATTTAGATCTTTGCATATTTGATTTTCTCCACAACATCAGTCATTCCCTCCCTCTGTCTTTAAAGAAACAAAAAACCTGTTAGTGTCCAGTCAATTCTGACTCAACAACCCTATAAGACAGAGGAAAATTGCCCCATAGCGTCTCCAAAGAGGAGCTGCTGACCTTTTGGTTAACTCTTAACTATTGTGGCACCACGCCTCCTCTCTTCATCAGAGCACATCAATTTGAACATCAGTATCAAAAGAATGTCAAAAATAGTGAGTGGAATCTGGAGTCTTAAAAGCTAGCAAGCAGCCATTTAAGAAATACAGTTGGTCCCAACCCACGTGGAACAAAGGAGAATGAAGACTATCAAAGACATAAGGAGAATACCAGTGCAAGAGACAGAAATGGCCAATGAACCAGAGACTGCATCAGCATGAGACCAGAAGAACTAGATGGTGCCCAGCTACCCCTAAAGACTGTCCTGATAGGGAACACAACAAAGGGTCCCTGATTGAGTGGGACAAAATATAGAACTCAAACTCTGGAGACCAAACTTGACAGTCTGACAGACTGGCGGGCCCCATGAAGACACAGCGCCTGGACTCTGTGTTAGCTCAGAATTAAAACCATTCCTGAAGCCAGTTCTTTTAGACAAGAATCAGACGGGACCATGGTGAAGAGTGACCTTCTTGTCTCAAGTAGATACATGAGACTACATGGGCAGCACCTGTCGTAACATGAGATGAGAAGGCAGGAGGGGACAGGAGCAGGGTGAATAGACACAGGAAGCACTGGGTGGAGAGGACTGTGCTGTCTCACCGTGTAGGGAGAGCAACTAGGGTCACATAATAGTGGGTCTGTAAGTTTTTATACAACAAACTAACTTGAATTGTAACTTTCACTTAAAGTACACCTTACCAAAAAAATAAAAGAAGCAGAAGCATGTAAGCTAACATGGAACTTAGATTAGTGGAAATCGGACAAACAGAAGAGAAATAATGAGAATGTTCAGGCACTGTGAAGAATGCTGTTAAATATCACTGAGCAACCTGCACAGAAACATTCAAATGAAAATCTAAAATGCTGTGTAAACCTTCACTGAAAACACAATAAATTAGTATTTTTTTAAACTGGGAAAAGCAAAAAAAAAGTACACCATAGGGTGAAATCTGCACCAGTGCTGGAAGCTGGAGACGGGAACTTGACAGATGCCATGAATACTGCAAAATCTGTTCAAGTTCTTAGGTGGTACAAACAGTAACACACTCAGCTGGTTGCAAAAAGGTCAGAGGTGTGAGTTTAACCAGAGGTGCCTCAGAAGAAAGGCCTGGCGATCTACTGCTGAAAAATCAGCCCGCTGAGAACCCGGTGGAGCACAGCTCTACTTGGGTACACGTGGATGGGGCTGTCATGAGTCTCAGTGCACTCGACAGCAATTGGTATTGATTGGCTGTGGTAAGCATCACGTAAAAGACTGTTTCAGAGTCATGACATGTGACTTCCCTTTTTGACAACATGATCCTGCATTATGAGAAGACACAAGAAGACACCCTGACAGACAGCGAGTAAGGAATAGCCTTGATTTGGAGAGGTAAAAGCTGGAGACAAGAGCAGGATACCAGTAAATACCTGCTGTCAAGCAAATTGTTATTCATGGCAACCCATGTGTTCCAAAGTAAAACTGAGCTCCAGAGGGTTTTCACAGCTACTACTTTGGGGAAGCAGAATGCCAAGCCCGGGCTTACCCAAGGCTGTCAAGGTCATTATCCTTTGCTAGCAGACTGCCAGGCCTTCACTCCACAGTCCTCGGTGGGTTTAAACTGCCAATCTTTTGGTCAGAAGCCAAGTGCTTAACCATCAGCACCACTCAGGGACTCCAAGAGGGGGCTGGAACAGGGTACTCTTCTTGGGTCCAGATCATCGAACACAGAGGGCACTGGCATGGGAGAAGCAAGCACAAGCATGGCCATGCCCATGGTTACCTCATAGGTTGTGAAATACCATGGATTGAACTGTGTCCCCCCAAATAGATACCAGAATCCTAACTTCTATACCTGGTGTCCCGGTGGCATAGTGGTTAAGAGCTCAGCTGCTAACCAGAAGGCTGTTAGTATGAATCTACTAGCTGTTCCTTGGAAACCCCACGGGATAGTTCTGCTCTGACCTACAGGGTCGCTCTGAGTCAGAATCGAATGGACTTAGCAGCAACACTTTTTTTTAAAATACCCATAGAAATCACCTGATGTACTCATTTTCCAGAATGCAGTGTAATGTGATATGATCCATCACTGAGGCCACACCAGTAATGAGTGGATTCTAAACCTAATCCCTTCTGAGTTGCATAGAGAACCACACAGACACAGAGACACTTTAAGTTCCTATAGGGGCAGATGCACAGCATGTGAAAATCCTCAATAAACCAAGGAACCAAGGAACTCAGGCTACCAGCAAGGAAGGCACTGGCATAACTAAGAATCTGATTTGGACTTTTAGCCTCCAAAGCTCTGGGAAAATAAATTTCTGTTCTTTAGAAATACCCACTTTGGGTATTTCTGTAATAGCAGCCTCAGAAAACTAAGATATGGTACATGGTGGTGCGACAGAAGATTCAGGAACAGCTCCTCAGTGGGCTTAGCATGAAGGTAGGTCAAGGAGAAATTCAGAAATGGAGCATTGTTTTTTGTACAATGGCCTCACCCGGTACAAAGCAGAAGCCGAAGAAGAGTCCTCACCAAGACTGCCTAGGGCTCCAGCTCCCTCCCAGTTTCTCACAGCTACTGGAACACAGGCCCAGCTCTGTAAATCTTATGAGAGCCTAGCCTCCAGCTAAAGACTGAGAACAGGACTCTGAGCTCTTCAAGAAGGCACAGGTAACAAATTCAAAGCCAAGAGAGACCTCTCTCATTCTTCAAAGATGAGTAAGCAAAAAATACACAACATTGGGTCTAGAAACCCAGAGAAGTTCTGCTCTGTCTATAGGGTCACTATGAGTCACAATCTACTCAATAGCCTTTTTTTTTTCTTGGAAACCAAGAGTATAGAACCAACATACTCATATTTGTAGTTCCTGAAGTAATCAAGACAAATGCCACAGAAGCAATTACGAAAGATCTAATGTAAGAACAATTTTCTGAACTAAAGAACTATCTAATTCACAGACCAAAAAAAAAGTTCACTTTGGATCTGACTCAACAGCACTTGACTTTGGCCTTGTACAGGAAAAAAATTAATGAAAACAACTAACTGAAAGCTTCATCAATTTACTGTCTCACAAAACTTTTAAACTCTAAGGTCATATAAAGAAAATAAGAGAGGCCGAGCTTGGCTACCAACCTGAAGGTTGGCAGTCAAAACCTACCAGCCACTCCAGGGCAAAAGATGTGGCAGTCTGTTTCTTAAGGATCTAAGAACCAAAGCAAAACTATTGCTGTTAAGTCAACTGCAACTCATGGTCAGCGCTGGTGTCACAGTGGTTAAGAGCCACCTGCTAACAAAAGGTGGGAGGTTCTAATCTACCTGCCATTCTGTGCAAACCCTATGGAGCATCTGTCTTCTATAGGATCACTGGAATCCTCTGGATTACAGCCTTAGAATCCCTAAGAGGCAGTTCTACTGCATCCTTTAGCATCACTACGAATTGGAACCAACACAACAGCAATGAATCTGGAGTTGAAGAAAATAAGCATTCAGTCAGGAAGAGAAAAAATCCAGGAAGGCAAATCACTAGAATGGAAGACCTATCAGACTGGCCTCAGACTTCCATTCAACAACATGAAGTGCTAGCAGACAATAAATAATGACATAGCCCTGACAGCAGAGGGTTTTTTGATACAAGAATCCTAAACTAAACAAGTTTTTTGTTGTTGTTCTTGTTGAAGTGTGACACACAATCATGGAAAGAGCGTTGCTGGATGCAAACAATCCATGTGAAAAGAATATACACCATTAAAATTATTCCACTAAGTTCTTTAGTCAGCCAAAAGATTTAACTGAAAAAATAAAACCTCAAAAAAGGATAGTTGTACTTTAACATAGTTTATATGAAATCAGACTACATGAACAACAAATAATTGAATATAGTTACAAAACAGAATACATGCTATCTAGAGAACTTTTATGAGAAAATTTATATATTAAATAATAACAATGATAAACTGGAGCTATATATCTTCATATCTTTATCTCTCTATCTTAAAAAAGAAAGGAGAAGCCAAAGGATGATTAAAATATGTTCATCTTCTTATCTTACATGGGACTGTGTATGGTTAATAGACATCATCTTTAAAAAACACTGTACATGCAGAAACATAGGTCATTCCTTTTTCAAATTTAAGACAATTAGAAAACTGAATATAACATATTACATTAACATCATGAGAAAATAAGCCACATCACACAAAATAATTTCAAATTTTGAAACTGAAGAAACTTAGGACAAGTCCATGAGAGCCAGAGCACGATCGTAAGTGTGGCCCACATTGCTGGATGCAAACGATCCATATGGAAATAATATACATCATTAAAATTATTTCACTAAGTTCTTTAGTCAACCAAAAGATTTCATCGACAAAAGAAAACCTCAAAAAAGGATAGTTGTACTTGAATATTTACAGAGTATAACAAGAACAGATTTGACACTGTGAAGACTAAAGACCAAAGACCTGATGAGTTATGGAATGATGTAAAGGACATCATACGTGAAAAAGAGACCATTAAAAAGACAGGAAAGAAAGAAAAGACCAAAAGGTATATCAGAAGAGACACTGCAACATTCTCTTGAATGTAGAGTACCTAAAAGGAAAAGAAGAAATGAAATTTAAAGAGCTAAGTACAAGGTCCAACAATTAAGTCCACGAACTTATTTGTTCGAAGTGCTACATACCTCACTGCTGAGTATCACTACGGTCATCTTTGAAATATGCCCCTTGGGAAGACAGGCATGGACACCAGGACCCGGGCCACCCTTCAAAGCAATTTTGGAACTCTTTTTCTGGAATGGCCATTGTGCACAGGTGCACAGTGGCAAGTTCACAAATTTAATTGTACAGTTGTCTATGAGGAAGTTTATAGCCAATAAACAAATAACTATATTGAAATGCCTTCCCTACTCACCTGATCTGGCCCCAAATGACTATTTTCTTGACCCAGAGACAAAGGAAACATTGATAGGAAGACATTTTGATGACATTCGGGATATCAAGAGTAACACGACAGTAGCTCTGATGGCCATTCCAGAAAAAGAGCTCCAAAACTGCTTTGAAGGGTGGCATCGGTGCATAGCTTCCCAAGGGGAGTACTTCAAAGGTGACTGTAGTGATATTCAGCACTGAGGCATGTAGCACTTCTTCTAGGATGAGTTTGTGAACTTCACTGGCAGTCCTCATAGATTTCAAAAGGCAGCTCGAGAAGACAAAGTGAAGTATTATACTGACATCTGCAAAGAGCTGGACGAAAACCAAAAGGAAAGAACATGGGAGGCACTTCTCAAGTTGGAAGAACTGAAGATAAAATTCAGTCCTCAAGTTGCAATGCAGAAGGATTCCACAGGGAAAATATTAAAACACAACAAAAGTATCCAAGGAAGATGGAAGGAATACACAGAGTCATTATACCAGAAAGAAATGGTCCACATTCAACCATTTCAAGAGGTAACATATGATCAGGAATTGATAGCAGCTTGCAGGAGGACGTCCAAGCTTCACTGAAGGGACTGGCGAAAAACAAGGCTCCAGGAATTGATGGAATACCAATTGAGAAATTTCCACAAATGGATGCAGTCCTGGAAGTGCTCACTGGTCTACGCCAAGAAACTTGGACGACAGTTACCTGGCCAACTGACTGGAAGAGATGTATATTTATGCCTATTCTCGAGAAAGGTAAGCCAACTGAGTGGGGAAATTATCAAACAATATCATTAATGTCACAGGCAAGTAAAATTTGGCTGAAGGTCATTCAAAGGCAACTACAGCAGTACAGCAACAGAGAACTACCAGAAATTCAAGCAGAATGCAGAAGAGGATTTGGAACAAGGCTCTCATTGCTGATGTCAGATGGATCCTGGCTGAAAGCAGACAACACCAGAAAGATGTTTTCCTGTATTTCACTGACTAAACAAAGGCATTTGCCTGTGTGGATTGTGACACACTATGGATAATATTTCAAAGAATGGGAATTCCAAAACATTTAATGGTACTCTTGAGGAACCTGTGCATAGATCAAGAGGCAGTCGTTCAAATGACAGTGCATAGTTTAAAATCGGGAGAGGTATGCTTCAGGGTTGTATCCTTTCATCATGCCTATTCAATCTGTATGCTGAGCAAATAATCCAAGAAGCTGGACTATATGAAGAACAGGCTGTTAGGATTGGAGAAACACTGATTAACAACCTGTGATATGCAGATAGCACAGTCTTGCTTGCTGAAAGTGAAGAGGACTTGAAACACTTACTGATGATGATTGAAGATGATGATGTTCACAGCCTTCAGAAAGGATTGCACCTCAACATCCAGAAAACAAAAATCCTCACAATTGGCCCCATATAAGCAACATCATGATACACAGAGAAAAGACTAAAGTTGTCAAGGATTTCATTTGACTTCGATCCATAACCAACACCCATGGAAGCAGCAGTCAGGAAATCAAAGGACTCATTGTATTAGGCAAAGCTGCTGGAGAAGACCTCTTTCAAGCATTGAAAAGCAAACATGTCACCTTGAAACCTAAAGCACGCCCGGCTGGAGAACAAATGACGAAGACTGAAAAACTGATGCCTTTGCAGAGGATATTTTTGAGTGTACACCACAGACTGCCGAAAGAATGAACAGATGTGCCCTGGAAGTAGTACAGCCAGAGGGCTCCTTAGAAACAAGGATGGAGACACTATGTCTCTCCAACTTTGGATGTGTTACCAGGAGGGATCACTCCCTGGTGAAGGAGAGGGTCAGCGGAAGAGAGGAGGGACCCCAAGGAGAAGGGCTGACACCGCGGCTGCAACAGCGGGTTCAGGCAGCATCAACTGGCAGACGGAACAGGACCAGTCAGTGTTTGATCCAGTCCCACACAGGGTTCTTCTCAGTCGGAATCCACTACAGGGTACCTAATAAGAACAAGAACAATGTTTGACTCCATAGAAATAAAAAAAACTTCAAATTTAGAAATGACAGATTTTTGAGAAAAATAAAAAAATATTAAAATTAAGTTAAAAAGTAGAAAACTTAACACCAATGAAGGAGAAAAAAGTGGAAGGACTGACTCGACCTGACCTCAGACCTACTATACAACTACATATTCCAAACAGCCCGGTCCTCAGACAACTACAGACACACTGATCAGCAGAACCAAATCCACAGCCCAGGTGTAAATCCATCCACCTACAGCCATTTAATCTTCAACAAAGGCCAGAGTTCATTAAGTGGGAAAAAGACAGTCATTTTAACAAATGGTGTTGGCAAAGCTGGATGTCCATCTGTAAAAAAGTGAGATGAGATCCATACTGCACACCGAACATAAAAACTAACTTCAAATGGATCGATGACTTAAACAAACTGTTAAAACCAAAAACTCTTAAGATCATAGGAGGGAAAAAAAAAAAGGATCAACAGTAGAGCACCTGATACACGTTGTAAATGAGATACAAAACATAATTAACAATACATAAACACTATAAGAAAAATTAAATAGCTGGATCTTCTAAAAAGTAAACACTTAGGCTTATTAAAGGGCTTTACCAAAACAGTAAAAAGACATCCTACAGATTGGGGAAAAAATTGGCTATGACAAATCTGACAAAGACCTAATTTCTAAAAGTTATAGGAAAATCCAAAACTTCTACAATAAAAAGACAATAATCCAGTTAAAAAGCGGTCAAAGGATATGAGCAGACACTTCACTAAAGAAGGCATTCAGGTGGCTCACAGACACGTGTGGAAGTGCTTGTGTTCACTAGCTCTTCAACTCACTGCTGCTGAGTCGATTCTGAGTCATGGTGACTCCATAGAATAGAGTGGAACTGCCTGACAGAGTTTCCAAGGAGCACCTCATAGATTCAAACTGCTGACTTTTGGGTGAGTAGCTATAGCACTTAACCACTATGCCACCAGGCTTCCCTATTATAGACATACAAATCAAAATTATAATGAGACACCATCTCACCCTGATATCAGTGGTACAAATCACAAAAAAAAAAAAAAAAAAAACAAAGAAAGAAAGAAAGAAAACACAGAAAATAACAATTGTTGGAGAGGTTGAAGGGAGACTGGAATTCTCATACCATGATGGCAGAAATGTAAAATGGTACAACTGTTTGAAAAATGATACGGTGTTTAACTTAAAGAGCTAAAAATAGATATGCCATACAATCCGGCCATCACACTTGTTCTAGGACTATATCCTAGAGAAATCAGAGCTGTCACACAAATAGACAAACGTATCCACACTGCCACCACACTGGCAGAAAGGTGGTAACAACCTCAGTGCCCATCCACAGATGGAACACAGAAACAAACCATGGTACGCACACACAATGGAGTACTACACAACCATAAAGAACAATGATGAATCTGCAAAAACATCTCACAATGTAGATGAATCTGGAGAACGTTATGCTGAGTGAAAAGAGCTGATCATTAAGGACCAGCTACTGTCTGAAACCGCTAGTATAAGAATTCATGAAAAGATTTACACACATAAACGATCTTTGATAGTTACAAGGGAAGAGAGTGGTAGGGAGGAAAAAACACTAACCAGACAACAGATAAGTGGTAACTTGGGTGAAGGATGAGGCAATATGCAACCCTCGAGGAGTCGGCACAACCTGACAAAGGCAAAGTCACAGAAGCTCCATAGACACCTCTAAAGACCGCGAGGGACCAAATCACGAGGCTGCGGGCTGTGGGGGCCATGGTCGCAGGGAACATCTAGCTTAACTGATATAACACAGGGTATAAGGAAAATATTCTACATCCTGCTTTAGTGCATGTCCATTTAAGGGACTGCCCTGTCTTACCCTGTCTGTAACAAGGGAGAAGGAAGAAAATCAAAGACATAGGAAAAGACCAGACAAAGAATGAATGCCAGAAGTAGCACAGTCTCCACCAGACTGAGTCCGGCACAACCAGATGCTGCCCAGCCACCACCACCAACAGAGATCACAACAGGGAGCCAGGCAGAGCTGGAGAAAAATGCACAAGACTCTAACCCACAAGAAAGACCAGACTCACTGGACTGACCGAGACTGCAGAAATTCGAGAGCATGGCCCCTGAACACCCTTTTAACTTAGTAATAAAGTCACCCCTAAGGTTCATCCTTCAGCTGAAGATTAGACAGGTCCATAAAACAAAAGGAGACCAAAGAGGAACCCCAGCCTAGGGACAAATACAAAATGGCAAGAGGGGACAGGAAAGCTGGCCCAACAGAAACGGTGAACCCAACCAACGTCAAGAAGGGGAGAGTGACAACTAACGCCACAGAACACTGTGTATTAATTGTGAAATGAGAAGTCAATCAGCTCTGTAAACCTTCATCTAAGCCACAATTAAGAAAACAAAAAGCAGAAAAATCTGATCAGAAAACGACTGTGGCAGTTGGGAGGAACTAAAGGAAGGGTTTTCAGAATATAACAACCTAAAAAGGACCTGAGTCAGTAATTTCAGGGACAAGGAATTTTACTGCTTTTCTAGAGTGGAGAGTTTCCAAGATGCATAAATTATGAAACAACTGACACCAACAATTCACAAGAAAAATAATGATCATTATGATAGATGCTGAAAAGACAAAAAATTCTGTGGGGAAGAGTGCTAAAAATCATAGGAGACTACTTGTTTATGACAATAAAGGATATTTATCACAAGCCAATATTAAAAACCAGAGTGACTTCCTTTAATTATATTTAGGACAAAGACTAGTATACCTGTTTTATCATTATTAACATAGCACAGGATTTCCCCCCCAAAAACCAAATCCACTGGCCCTCTCCTCGATTCTGACTCATAGCGACTCTGTAAGACCAAGCAGAACTGCCTCACAGAGTTTCCAAGGAGTGTCCGGTGGATCTGAACTGCTGACTTTTGGATTAGCAGAGACATAGGAGCCACCAGGCTTTCCAAAGGAAACAAATAGACCATTTTAAAAAGAAATGTAAAGAAATACAAAGACAAATTGGAGAAACGGAAGAGCTAACTTCATTAGAAACTACATCAAACAAGACACTAACACAAGATGTAATTTTTAACTTATCAAATTGGCAAACTTTTTATTTCTCTGTTTTAATAACAGTACTTAATGTTGTCCACAGTACAAACACATGGGACATGTCCTAAATACAGTGATTTAATAATGTGTATCAAAAATCTTACAAGGGTTCTTAACATGTGAGCCAACAGTTCTGTTTCTAGAAATTTACCTCAAAGAAACAATCAGTGACATTTTTAAAAGATGTGTGTTCAGGGAAGACCAGCAGAGCATCACCAACAGTAGCAAAGTACATGCAGGATTAAATGCCCAGACATTAGATTACTTAAGTAAATTACAGTATCTATAAAATACTTTAAAGGTACATAGGCAACAAAGACACACTATGTGGAACTCAAAGAGCCCTTAAGGCCTGCAGATTCAGTGCTGGGCTGTTCGCTTCAAGTTTAGTAGTTCTAACCCACCCAGGTGCTTGGAGGGAGGAAGGCCTGGCAATCTGCTTCCATAAAGAGCACAGCCAAGAAAACCTCACAGGGCGGTTCCACTCTGCCACATGGGGTCGCTATGATTCAGAATCAGCTTGGGGACACCCAATCACACTGACTTGTGAGATGGAAAAGTGCAGGGAAACAACGCTCACAAAATACAGAAAAAGGTAGCTCATGAAAATGAGCAACACTAAAAACCTTAATGCACATCTCGCCAATGAGTTGTTCTTTGTATTCGCCTGTATTTCCAGATTTTCTACAATAAATACACCCCACTGCTGTGATCAGGGAAACAATGAACTACAGATGTAACAGGCTCCAGTGCCAGACCCCTTAGAGTCCAAGCGCTGTTTGTCACTCTGAGCTCTACAACCTCGGGCAAATTACTTACCCTCTTGATCTTCAATTTCCTCATCTGTAAAATGGGACTAATAACAATAACACCCTTCTTGGACAGCAGTGGTGATGAATTTTACAATATATAAAAAGTGCTTAGTACAATGTCTAGCCCATATAAACACTTGATAATTATTTGGGTTTTAAAACAAAAATAATCCTACAAACTCCACAACTTTTTACAGTATGAGTTTGTTCTTGTGTCAGAAGAAAACTAGAAGTCTTCATAGGCTGTAGATCCAAAATGTTTAATATTCATTATTTACTTTCTGATGTTCTTTATCCATTTCTTTCATATATACACCCCAAGATTAAGCTTCTTATGTCTTAGGATCCTGAGAAATTTGGGCAACAGTTAATATGCAACCATAAAAAAAAAAAAAAAAAAACACCTCATTGCTGTTGAATCAATTCCAACTCACAGAGACCCTACAGGACACAGTAGAACTACCCCACAGTATCCCACAGGGTTCCAGGGAGTGGCTGGTGGACTCAAACTGCTGACCTTCTAATTCACAGCTAAGCTCTTTAACCACTGCACCACCAGGGCTCCATATGCAATCTTGACAGAGATCATTTCAGCTCTGCCATTGGCCCACCACAATCAACCATGGTCAAAACAAGGTTGGTGAGTTTGATCAAGAAGCCAAATGACCTAGGAGAACAGAGCTACTGATCATCAGTCTGTCAGCTAGTGGCCCAAGGAGAGGCTTCGACCCTTCGAGACACAGACAGTTGAGTGAACAAGGCGCTGAGGAAGGAGCAGCTGGGACATCTGCTGCCAGCAAGTGGACCCCGACTCGGGGCAGCCCACGAGCTTCAGGGTACAGCTGAGCTCCACAGGATTTTCAGGAGCTGGCTTTCTGCAAGTAGACACAGATCACCAGCCCTTCTTCTGATGTGCCTCCTAGGTGAACTCAAACTGCAGCCACTGAGGCAGTCGCTGAGCACATTACCACTCTGCACCACCCAGGGGCTTCCGGCCACTGAAGGAACCCCAGAGTGTCTGGCAATGCAAGTTCCGGAGTCCCAGCACTACTCACTGCACTGCCAGCTGTACTTCCGCTCTCTCAGGCTGACCACTCCCCTCATTTACTAAATGAGAACTTTCTGGAGTCCCTTCCAGATCTACACACCTCTTAAAAGGGTGACAACTTCAGCTTCTAGCATAAGCTGGTTGATTTTTATTTTGAAGAAGGCTACTGCATCCCAAAACAAAGCAAAGAAAAAGGATAAATAATGCATCCCAGGCATCCATACCACTGATTCCACTTGCCTTGCCTGCGTTACTTCAATAAATCTAGCAGTGTCTAAGGTGACAAATGAGTGCCAAGTAGGAGACAGGACATGTCAGAACTCAAGGTTATTAGGGGCCATTAGAAACAACAAAGGACATATGCACTTAGGAGAAAAAGCAGCTCAATGGGTTACCTGTAAATCCTTCCCATTCTTCCTGTCTGCCTGGCTCAGTGACGCACTGAGGTCTCCGAGCCTACACAGTGACACTAAACACAGTGTGTTCACTGCAGAGGGAAATAAAGCAAAGAATTTTTATGACTTTACAATGTGGGGAAATTTTTCATGAAGGCAAAGCAGAAACAGCCCTACAAGGGGAGATAATTATTTGTGATAACAGATCATTCAGAGAATTAAATGATGACTTGACAGTTTGAAAATAAGTGGATGCAGTTTAAAAGGAAGAAAAGTAGATATACACAACAGGTTACATCAAAAGCAGCGACCCATGAGCAGGATGGTAATGCCCGGCCATTACGAGGACAAGCTGTGACGGCACAGACTCCAGCTCTGAATTCTGGTCCCACAACTGACAAGCCAGAGGAACGCGGGCAAGTCACTGACTATCTGAATCTCATTTACAAAGGAGAAAACAAACGTAGTATCTACCTCAAACAGTTACTGGAACTGGAGCCCCTGTCCACTGTTGCTGGTGGTGTGTCAAAGGGCGCAGCACTTGTGAAAACAGCTTGGCCAATCCTTAGAAACATGTGATGACCACCACCCTGCCCCCCTAAAAAACACCAACACCCATTGCCTCTGAGTCGATTCTAACTCACAGCAACCCTATAGGACAGAGCAGAACTGCTCTGTAGAGTTTCCAAGAAGAGCCTGGTGAGTTTGGGTGAGCAGACAGAGCACTTAACCGCTGTGCCACCAGGGCTTCCAGAATCACCACAGGATCCAATCATTTCATTTCTGAGCATACATCCCAAAGAACTGCAAGTCAGGCCTTCAAAGAGATGCCTGCACACAAGGCTCACTGTAGCACGATTCACAGCATATGACAGGCAACAATGGTTACAGATGATACAACTTACACAATGTATATACCTTATACATGTTTCACCACAACTTTAACAAGGAGCTGCTGGGGTGATACATTTATTCATTCAACCCACAGGCACTGCTTCTACTATGTGCTGGGCGCCTTTCCTAATACTGGAGATAAGAGAGTGAGAGAAGCAGAACACTAAGGCTCTTTCAGTTTTTAGTGGAGGGAGGGAAGACGGGAAGACAGACAGACAGACAGACAGACAAGTAGCCGTAAATGCAATGAGGACTTATTAAACCAATGGAAAAGGCAGAAAGTGATGGGGGTGTTATTTTTAGATCAGCTGGTCAGATGCAGTTGCATTTTAACAGAGTCCTGAATTCAGGGAAGGAGGGAATTTGCAGGGCTCCGCACTGGGAACAATCCAGAGACCAGTAACACAACCCCCTGAGGCAGGAACAGTCCCGGATCAAGCGCGGTGTCTCTTAGGAGCATTAGTCCCTGGGTGCACTCACCTACTAAGGGGAAAGCTAGCAATGCCAACCCACCCTGTGGCATCTAGGAGAAAAGCCCCGGCGATGTCCTTCCCTGAGATGACAGCAAGAAAACACTGGGGGCGAATTCTATAATTAACACACGGGGTTATCACGAGTTGCAGCTAACTCAGTGGGTTTAGGTTGTCTGTCCGTCTGTCTGTCTAGAGTCCCTGGATAATATAGTACAAGCAGTTAACATGCTTAGCTACTGACTCAAAGGCTGGAGGTTCAAGTCCAACCAGAATAGCCTCAGAAGAAAAGCCTGATGATCTCCCTGACATCTGATTCAGTTGTGATAACATGGTCTATAAAGAACATATTCCACATCCTACTTGAGTGAGTAGTGGCTAAGGTCTTAAAAGCTTGTGCATGGCCATCTAAGATACTCCACCGGTCTTGTCCTGTCTGGAGCAGAGGAGAATGAAGACACAGGGAGACATGGGTCCAAAGGACTAACAGACCGCCCCTGGTATAGCCTCCGCCAATGGTGGCCAGCACAGCTCTCCAGGGCCCAGCCACCACCACTGACCACTCTGACGGGGGTCACAGTAGAGGGTCCCAGGCAGAGCTGAAGGGGGAAAATGGAGATCAATACTGTAACTCACAAAATAAGACCCGACTTGCTGGTTTGACAGAAACTGTAGAAACCCCCAGAACATGGCCTCCAATCACCCTTTTAACTCAATAAAGAAGTCATCCTGAGGTTCACCCTTCAGTCCAAGATTAGACTGGCCCATAAAACAAAACGAGACTAAATGGGCACACCAGCCCAGGGGTAAGGACAAGACAGCAGGAGGGGACAGGAAAGCTGGCAGTGCGGAGCCCAAGGTCGAGAGGGGAAGAGTGTTTACATGCTGTGGGATTGGCAACTGATGTTACAAAAGCAGAGTGTGTGTTAATCGCTTAATGAGAAACTAGGCTGCTCTGGAAACTTTTAGCCAAGGTACAATTTGAAAAAAATGTCCCTGAAAACCCTGCAGAGCATCGTCCTAGCGGTCGCCACGGTCAGAATCTCCTCCACGGTAACCAGCTGAAGGGAGCTTCTCTGGCTCTGAGAAACGGAAAGCAAACTCAGTGGCGTCAGTTTCATTCTGACTCACAGCGACCCCAAAGGACAGAGTAGAACTGTTCCATCGAGTTTCCAAGGAGAATAAAAATACATGTCCCATATGGTGACAGCAACGACGATGATGGTGATGGTGGTGATGATGATATAACCAAACATGCAAAAAGTGTAAAAGATGGGAGAACAGGCACTGCCCAGGCTACGCACAGTAAGGTAGCAAGTAACAAATGTGTATGGAGCCTGCAAGTGCTGATCAGAGGCTTCACTAATTTTTCATTTATTAAAAATGCAACTCTATTTTTAGTTAGATCTTTCAATGTAACATCATTCAAGAAAAAGTTCTTTCTGAAAATTCTATTTGAGGAATTTATGTATATATATATATATGTAAATGTTCTCCTTGCCTGATTTGTTTTTCACTCACCCATCATTCTGTCAGGTTCAAACCTGCCACTACTGTGCACTGGGTATTTTAACGGTTTATTACATCAGGGTACTTAGAAATTTCACAGGGGCATTCAAGTTTATGGCAGAAATAGTAAGTAGCTTTCAGTTCCACATAGTGTCTCAGACCACAGGGAAAAGAGTTTTAACCCATCTTTTCTTAACTGCCTGAGGATGAAATTCAACTTTTATTGTTATTTACACTGACAAAATCTTAGAATCATTCAGATCGTCTAACTTTTTCTACAACCTGTTCTTTCTTTTTTTTTTTTTTACTTTGCTCACTAACTTGCTGTTGACATATATTCAGACTGGACTACGCAGCTTACATTCATTTTCATTGTTGTATATATTCCAGCATTTGAGTACATCACAATTTCCTTATCCATTCTACAGTGATAAAAATTTGAGTGGTCTGATTTTTTTAACCATCATTAATATAAACAACACTAAGAGAGACATGCTACCTGTCCCGTGGTACAAACATGCAACTGATTTTCTAGCGTATGCACCTAGAAGGAGAACTGTCAGGTGGCACAGCATACATAGATTCATGCTCACCACACTCTGACAAGCTGCCTAGTTGATCCTGACTCACTGAGATCTACTTCCAAATCCTCACTCATTAAAAACCCTATGGAGTAGTTTTGTGTCAGAGTACAACTGTGCTCCACAAGGTTTCCAATGGCTGTTTTTTTCTGAAGTACATGACCAGGTCTTTCTTTTGAGGTACTCCCCAATTTGGGGGGTTAGGAGCTGAGCATGTTAACTAACTGATAACCCGAGGACTCCATCCTGTTCATTCCAAAGCTAAAAACTCATTGCCGAGTCAATTCTGATCTAAGCAAGCCTAAAGGGCAGGGGAAAACTGTCCCACAGGGTTTCCAAGGAGCACCTGGTGGACTAGAACTGTCAATCTTTTGGTTAGCAGCCATAGCTCTTACCCACTACACCATCAGGGTCTCTTCATAGACTGGATAATACCTAACTGTTTCTCTAAATGACAGCATACCAAGTAACACTCTCACCAGCAATGCAAGTATGAAATGCCATTTTTGTAACTTGGAGCAAAATATTCTCCCTGCCACTGAGAATTCCAAGTCCCAAATAACTCAAGTGCCAGTTCCATCTATAGCCTCAGTCAAGTCAGAACTGGCTGCAGTAGCAAATCTGGACTTCCAGAAATTTTCACTTCTGTGGGATTTCTAGCGAAACCATCACAGCCAACTTTGCAAACAAATAATGCCCCCAGAAGAACAATAAAACATCACATATTGCTGGCTCCACAATGCAAAATGAAGCCATTTCAATCCAAGCAAACACATTTACAAAAATATTTTGGCCATCTCAATGAATCTGAACCAAACTAAGCATACTCTAGATATTTTCTGCTGCTCTCCAGTCCTATTTATTTCATAGCATTTAAATCACTAGATGTGCCAGATAAAGATGCGTGCATTTTTGAGAACCAAGAAATGAAAACCTGAATTAATGTTCTCTTCAAATATATATCAGCAGTGATTATACTACAAACCAGTAAAACAATTTGCAAAGGGTAACTTTTATGGCATGTGAATTATATTTGATACGCCATAGCTGCTATTAAAATAACATCAGAAGTAGAAACAGCTGTTTTGTTTCAGAATGAGGTGGATTTCAGCAGAGAGGAGAAACTCTTCGTGAAGTCATACAGACTGGGATAGAGACTGGACACCGCAGAATTTTTTTTTTTTAATTTGCATAAGCAATACAGCCTTTCAGGGCACAAATGCCGTGGCAGCACATACTGTGGGTGACAAGGAGAAAAAAGCCATGCAAGTCTAAAGTTACTGCTCACACTGCACCCTTCAAGCGACTTTGCAAAAACAAAGGCTTTGACTGAACAGAGGACACCACAAGCCAGAAAGCGCTACTAGTACCAGACGCCCGAGGGGACGGAGTCAGGCTGGCGGCGTCCCGGGAACCACTGCTTCTCTGCACTTCTGTATCTTTAAATGCTCCTCACACCGCAGATCCAACCTCTGATTCTGTCATTGATCACCAAATGCATCTCTTACCATCTGACATGATCTCTGCCACGAAATGCCTGTTTTTTGAACAGCCTGAGGTTCGGAGGACACTTTAAAAAATGTTAAACAATAAAAACTGTCAGTGATGACTGGGAATGGAGAAACAGCCAGAGTTCCTTTGATGCTATCTCAGTGCCTCGAACACTCTTCCCACTCCCACCCCCACATCCATCAAGCGAGCTGTGTCTCTTCCTTCTTTCAAAGCTCACCTTAATTCACTTCTCTCTGATTCTCTAATGAAGGCAGCTGTGATTACAGCAGAGGTGGAGAAGAGAATAAATTACTATCTACCCTGGGGGCAAGGAGTGAGTGTTAATTTGTGTCCGCAGGTCCAAAGGAGGCACACTGAGAAACTGCATTTTAAAAAAATTCTGTGTCTATGCCATAACCTGTACATGCTTTTTGCTACTTTTCTTCTCAGAATCTTAATGGGTCCAGGATGCAGGGGTGACTGGCCACTCTCCAGGGCCCAGATGACCATGAGTGGCATAGCTAACTATTTGCAGGACACCAAGGCAGGTGTATAACATGCGATTTATGGTGTTTCTGTTCAGAAGCTTACAATCTTTTTGGAGAGGTAAGGAGCTTATCAGACACAGTAAGCTTGTAATCCTAGGCAATTTTTCAATCAGCATACACTTATTCAGGAAATGTTTCCTGAACGCCTGCTACCTGCCACCCACCAGAGCAGAGACTGGAGTCCAAAAATATGACCAAGATGTGATCCCTGCAGAGAAACAGATCAGGTTCAGGATACATACCTCCAAAAACCAAACCCACTGTCAAGTCAATTCCAACTCATAGCAACCCTGCAAGCTCATATTTCACATCAGCCCATAGAGTCTTCCATATGTTTGAACCCAGATTTATTATACTAAATGGTTCTATAGCAACAGGCTGATCAGCATGTTCTTCCACATGCTACCTGAAATGCAGGATTGTCATTTAGTGTAATAGGAAGTTCCGTTCTAACTATCAAAGTGATGCCCTGCAAACACATTAATGTAAATTCAGCCTGGTTCGGAGCTGTGGTGGCACAGTGGTTAAGAGCAAACTGGCTGATAACTGAAAAACTGCCAGTTTGAATTCACCAGCCACTCCTGGAACCCCTGTGGGGTGGTTAGACCCCGTCCTACAACATCGCTATGAGTCAAGTAGCTATCAGTAAGGTTCATGATAAACCAAAAACCAAACCCACTGCCATCAAGTCGATGACTCATAGCAAACATAGTGGGCACAGTAGAATGCCCCTGTAGGGTTTCCAAGAAGCGGCTGGTGGATTTGATTTAACTGCTGACCTTTTGGATAGCAGCTAAGCTCTTAACCAAGGTTCAGGACAGTAACCACTTTATCATAGAGCATCAGAACACTATTAAATGGTAAAAACAGTAGTTTTGCCTCTCCAGAAAGAGCACTGAGGACACGTAGGTCAACCAGATACGTAGTGAACTTTCCAGAAATACAAGAGTGTATCTGGAATAAACACAGTGATGTCTTCTGACACTTTCATTACCAGAACTACCATTCAGGTTACATTAATATTCGATCCAATACCCAGTGACAGCAAAGGACTAGCTAACACTAATGCAAACTTGCCACCATTGAAAATATGAATAAAAATGAATGATTTTGTGAAGATCTAGAGAGAGCACCCTTATCTTCACTTTCATAATAGTCTTCACAAACTCTTTTATAACATCTGTCTTCTCTGAGAGACTGTAACCCTCCAATTTTGCAGGGCTTGGGTGGTGCAAGGAAACCGTGGTGGTGTGGTAGGTTAATTGCTACATCTGCTAACCAAAAGGTCGGCAGTTCAAACCCCCCAGGCACTCCTTAGGAACCCTATGGGGTAGTTCTGCTCTGACCTGTAGAGTGGCTGTGAGTTGGAATCAACTCGACAGCAGTGTAATTTGGATTTGGGGGTGGTGCAAAGGATGTGTGCCTTGGTACCTAGCTACTAATCCAAACATTGATGGTTCAAATCCACCAGCCACCCCTTAAAAGCTCTATAGGACAGTTCCAGTCCATCCTATAGAGTTGCCATGGGTCAGAATCAACTCTGTGTCAAAGGATTTGGGGTTTTTTTGGATGAACCTAAAGAATGGCAGTTTGAACCCACTCAGCATGACCATAGAAGTGAAGTCTGATGATCTGCTTCCATAAAGATTACAATCAAGGAAACCGTATGGAGCGCAGTTCTATTCTGTAACACATGAGGCTGAGATGAGTTGGAACTGACTCAGTAACAGTGAGTTTGAGTGTTTTTGTTTGAGCGTGTCTTGCTTACAGCGTTTCACTTGGTACCTGGCACAATGCCTGGCACATAATAGCATTTAAAAACATTTGTGTCATTAGAACTTTGAATGAGTCGGTTGCATATTACACAGCATTATCAGTATCTGAAAAGCCAGTTGAAATGACTGCTTAAAGACTCTTTGACTAATATAGTCTACAATCAGTTAATGAATCAAATCAATTTGCAAATGCTGAGTCCCTGTTAAGGACCAAGCTGTGATCATTTTTAGAAAGACACTGGGGATGGCAGAAAGGGTGCTAGAAGAGGCTTCAGGAGTCCTAATATCTGCTGTCAGTGCCACTTCCATCTCTTGGGCCAGCCATTTTTACTTTCCTGGATATATGTCTTCCTTTGAAGTTAGAAGTTCAATCACATAACTTGGAAGTGACCTGGAAAAGTATGAGGTCCTGCAGTTAATGCTGACTTCTAGGAGACGGCAGGAATGATCCTGTGGGGTTATCCATTTTTCCTTTGCTGCACTGGACTGCCACAGGATGATTCTCTGACACTTCTCATTTGTTTCTTAAACCATTTCATCAGCATCACTGTTACGGGTTGTGTGGGCATGATTTTACTTGGAACCAGCATCTTTGAAGGTGTTATCAATTAAACTGAGGTCATACTGGAACAGAGTGGATCCTAACCCAATATGGCTGTTGTCTTTATAGAAAGAGAAGAGATACAGAAGACAGACAACCCTGTGAAGATGGAGGCAGAGATCAGAGTAACGCATCCAGAAGTCAAGGAATGCCCAGGACTGCTAAGAACCACCAAAAGCTAGGAAGACACAAAGAAGGATGTTCTCCTGGAGCCTTCAGGGAGAGCACAGCCCTGCAAATTCCTTGATCCCAGATTTCTGGCCTCCAGAATTTTAAGACCATAAATTTCAATTATTCTAAAGCATCTAGTTTGTGGTACTTTGGTATAGCCACCCTAGGAACCCAACATCACACCCAGTACAGAATCCTTTCTCCACCAGCACTCAGCTCTGCTGGACTAACACAGCACTTACGAGAGATCCACTTCTGAGTGGCAAGCTGACACAATGAGAAGAAGAAACAACAAGCTGAAGAACAGTTGCACAAGTTGTGTAACTTTAGCATATTTCAAAGCTAAAGGGCTACTCATTCTGAACCAAGACATTAATGACCCCTCCACATAGAAATTACTACAACAGAACAATAGCAATCTTCAGTTTTTTTCCTCCAGCAATATTAGCACTAATGATTGCAAAATCTTCAATGGCTATACAAGCAAAGATGAAGAAACAACCCCACATACACCCTTAGTAAAATCTCTGTACAGACATACACTCAACGGTCTGTTCTGCACTTTATTTTTCTGGAAATGTTCTATCTACATAGGTGGACGTGGATCTGTTCATGTAACACGATCCAATTCCTGGATACACTGTAAGTTGGCGGCTTTGTTTTGTTATTTTCTTGCATGTTTACTTTCCAGCATTTAAGATCCAGGTGCCACTCTGCCCTGAAAGCCAAGAGACTTTCCTGTTCCTACCAAGCTCTCTATTTCTCAGAATTTGCCTCCAATAGGTTTCTTTTACTGATAATAAAAGTATAACTAGTCTAATGATATTTCAAAAGCAAACAGCAGAACAGTACAATTGTCCTTATAAGAAAAAGTTATTAAGTCTGTTGATGTCGTCTACATAAGGTCTTTATAATCTCCTACTGGAAAGGGCATTTGCTTTTCTTCGTGTGTGTGTGTGCATTGTTGACAATTTCTTTGTTCCACTTAATCTGCTGTGCTGAGTCATTTTCCTTTATGTCTTTTCTTTGCATCTTTTTCATTGTTGGTTTTGCATTTGATGAGACTTCATGTTTATCTTGTTTTTTTTGTTTTGATGTGTAGGTTTGTTACTTTCCTTCTGGTTACCATATTTACCCCTCTTTTTCTAAATTGAACCCATCTTTAATTTCTTTGTATTGTCTTGACTTCTCTCCATATGAAAAAGTATGACTACATTTTTTAGTTCCTCATTTTGTTATAATATTGTCATTTCTTACATAATGACATCTGTTTCCCTATTTTGTGTTTTGCCTTTGATGGTTTCTTGTGAATTCCCTATTTGCATTGGGATCTGGTTGCTCTGTCCTGCATTCTAGCCTTGGGCTGTTACCTGATATTACTGATTCTCTATGCAAAAGATTCCCTTTAGTATTTCTTATAACTTTGGCTTGGTTCTTATAATTTTGGCTTGGTATTCTTTAAACTTCACCATAATATTTGAAACACAGTTTTGCTGAATATAGAATACTTGGCTAGCAATTTTTTTTCTCTCAAGCCTTTGTATATGTTATTCCATCGCCTTCTTGCCAGCATGGTTTCTGTTGAATAGTCTGAGCTTAAATCTTACTGACTCTTCTTTGTAGATTATTTTTCATTTATCCCTAGCCAGTTTTAAAATTCTCTCTTTAGTTTTGGCAAGTTTGACAATATCTTTATGTCTTTCTTTTGGGATTGACCTTGTGTGGAGTTTGATGAGTGTCTTGGATAGAGGTCTTCTCATCTTTCACAATATCAGGGAAGTTTTCTGTTAACAAATTTCAACAATTTTCGCCGTATTTTCTGTTATCCTGACCCCCTTCTGGTACTGCAGTCATTCACAGATTACTCCTCTTAAGAGAGTACCAAATAATTCTCAGCATTTCATCATTTTTTTTTAAATCTGACGTTACCTCAAATACATTGGTGTCGAGTGACTTATCTTCACTCTCACTAATTCTGGCTTCCATTGCCTCAGTTATGCTCTTTTGACTTTCTATAAAAAGAAAAACTCACTGCCTGACTTATAGCAATCCCACAAGTCAGAGGAGGACTGCCCTTTCAGGTTTTCAAGGAGTACCTGGTGGATTTGAACTGCCAATCCTTTGGTTAGAAGCCAAAGCACTTAATCACTATACCATTTCCTTGACTTTCTATAAAGTTGTCTAATTCTGTGATTTTAGAATTAATCTTCTGAATTTCTAAATGCTGCTTCTCTATGCTTTCTTGCAGCCTGTTCAGTTTGTCATTATGCTCGGGTGCATAAGAGTTTTAAATACTAAATTTTGTATTCTACCTCTGAAAATTCCAGGAAGTTCTCTTCATCTGGAAAATATCCTCTTTGTTTTAGATACTTACTGAAGCCACTGTGGTCTGTCTCTTTAAGTGATTTGATATTGTCTGTTGTCTCCAAACCACCAGTAATTTGTATTTATTTATTCTGTTTGTCTACTATGTTCTAATTTCTTGTTTTGTTTTGAAATGCCAAAATGGTTGGTCATGTGAACTAGTTTGATTATTGGCACTTTGAGGCTCTGATGTCCTGACAACAGATAGTTAGAGCTGTTACTAGGCAGGTGAGCTCAAGCATCCATTTACTTTTCTTGGTGTATTCAGCTCAGGTGCCCACGTAGTCAGTCACCAAGTGTGTGATGCAGGCTCTCCCCTACAGTCCTGGATAGGCAGAGATAATTGGTGTCAGCACAAGTTTCTAGCTGCAGGGGCTAAGAAAGGAAGGAGGCTGACAGATGTCAGTGAGTGTCTATGAGGAACGCATGACCCCCTTATATCCAAACCTAGGAAAACAAACTGTTTCTGCCCTGAGTTCCTGGTTGAGAGGAGCCAATAGATATTTTATTTTTCCTTCCGTTGTTTGTTAAATATTTCCTCTCTGAGTCTACATGAATGACTTATGGTACTCATAAGGTGTCCCACTTCTGGCTCAGGCAATGGTGTCAGTCTCTGGAGCTGGGTACAGTATAGAGAAAGGAGTGGGGAACACTTCAAAAAGGGAGACAGGTTTATCCTGAAGGAAAGATTTAGATCCCTGTGAGGCAGATTATACAAAATTCATTTAGCTTTTGACAATCAAATGCCATCTTTCACACATTCTGGAGGCATGATTAGGCTCTCTGCTACTCAATCTCTCCCTCTGAAAAAAGCCATTCTCCAAAAGCCACTGATCACCAAGCTCAACACCACTGACCACCTGCAGGGCACTGACTGCCATTGGGTTCAGTCCGGCCAGTCCTAGGTACTTTTGGACCTCATGTCCCTTCCCTGATGTTCAGTTGGATTTCTCAACTTTCCCTTTGATGTTCAGGGCTCCTACAATGTCATGTATAATCAATTCATTTGTTTACTTAGGTCTTTGTTGTTAGAAGACTCACAGGAAATGTCCAGCTACTCTACCATCTTGGCTCCATCTCTACAAATGGGTATTTCTTTCTCTTTTTTAAATTATTTTGCTTTGGTAAAGGATTACAGAGCAAATTACTTTCTTATTAAACAATTAATACACACTGTTTTTTGACACTGGTTGCCAACCCTGCAATGTATCAATATTCCCCACTTCTTGACCTTGGGCTCCCCACTTCCATGCATCAAGTTTTCCCGTTTCTTGCTTTCTTGCCTGAGGTGGTATACCCACTTAGCTTCACAAGCATGGTGGAGGTGTACATGTTACTGTTTGTTCTATGGACCTGTCTAGCAGAAAGGTGAACCTCAGGAGTGACTTCAGTACTCAGTTAAATGGGTGTCCAAAGGCTGTAATCTCAAGGTTTCTCCAGTCTCTGTCAGACAATAAATGTGGTGTTTTGTTAGTTTAGAATTTTGTTTCTACAATTTTGTCCAGCTCTGTCCAGGACCTCCTCTTGTGATCCCTGTCAGAGCAGTTGGTGGTGGTAGCAGAGCACCATCTAGTTGTGCTGGACTCTTTTAGGTGGAGGCTGTGACAGCTGTGGTCTATTGGTCCTTTGGATTCATCTTTCTCTTGTATCTTTGGTTTCTTCATTTTCCCTTGTTTCAGACAGGGTGGGAGGCTGGCAAGGCCAAAATTCATAGGTTGCTCATAGGCTTCTACCTGGCCTTCAGTCTAGGCCCAAAGGCACTCATCTTTCTCACTCTATGGGCCAGGAAGCCCACTGCACCATCTTCTGTGCATCTCTTCTATGGATCTCTCCTGCCGGTCTTTTATGCTAGTCTCTCCTGCAGGTCTCTGCTGCTTTGGTGATGTTGGGCTCTGGGTTTGGTTTTTAGCAGTATCAGCTGTTACTACAAGAAAGAAGCCTTTCTTTTAGGACACAAGAGAAAACTTTCAGGTCCTGTATATAGTGCTTGAGCTGTGACAGTGAAGCTGTGAACTTATCTCTTTCTTTCACCACTTTGCCTAGTGAAAGCAGGACCAACCAACCTACCTACCTATTTCCTTACCCTTCTCATTCTGACAAAACTACTGAGAAGGACTAAATATTTAATCACCCTGAGCCTAGTCTTTCACAAATATTTGACCCAGTGGTGGTGACATTTTGTTTATTGCTGCCTCATGCCATGGCTGAACAGTGCCCTCTTTAGTATTGAAGACAGAATCATTAGCACTTGTAAGACCACTTGATTTGAGAAAAATCATTCTATTATTTTGTTCCCCTAGAAGTATTCTCAGTACCCAATGTCTTAGACTGTGTTCTCTAAAAGAACAAAAGCAGTCAAGTGTATACATATACATACTTGGAGAATCAATGGGGATGGCTCATGAGTCAGATGTGGGCTTGTGAAGCATACAGACTGGCAAGTCCCACATCTAGGAGTCAGGCATAATACTGGAAGTGTCTCCTGATACACATGGTTACAGAAGCTGACGAACACAAAACTGATAGATCAGGTGACAGGCTGCTGGCTCATGTACCAAGAACCAGGTCAGAGGATGACAAGCTAAATGCAGTATCAAGAGAGACAGCGTTTTGCCGGAACATCCATGTATGCTGGGCACAGGCTACATCCTCAAAGAAAGTCACCTTACATCAGATTAAAACACAGAGGATAATTACATAAAACTGAGCATCATGGCCTAGTCAAGTTGACATATAACATGAACCATCACAAAAAGAAGTCATTTAAATACAAATAATGATATCAGAGCGTTAAGGTATGCAGAATCCAGTTCTGTAAGTTTCATGTCAGCCAAGACATTAAATGTTAAGCTATGAAGTAAATCTGAGAAAATAAGCAAAACCTTCACTTCCCAATCTCTGTCTGACATTAAAGTTATGTCAACGAGATATACAAACAACATTGCGACAAATGGAGAAAAATATCAAAAAATCCAGTGGCATATTGCCTCAAGCAAACCCACTGCAAAAGACTTCTTGAAAGTATTAAAAAGCAAAGATGTCACTTTGAGGACTAAGGTGCACTTGACCCGAGCCATAGTATTCTCAATTACTTCATATGCACGTGGAAGCTGGGCAGTGAATAAGGAAGACTGAAGAAGAACTGATGCCTTTGAATTATGGTGCTGGCCAAGAATAGTGATTATACCACAGACTGTCAGAAGAAACAAATCTGTGCTGGAAGAAGTACAACCAGAGTGCCACTTAGAAGCAAGGGTAGCGGGATTTCATCTCACATTGGACATGTTATCAGAAGTGACCCATTCCTGGAGAAGGACATCATGCCCGATCAAGTAGAGGGTAAGCAGAAAGAAAGGAAAACCTTGACGAGGTGGACAGACATGGCATCTGCAACAATGGGCTCAAACATAAGAACCAGTTATGTGAACAACACAAGACCAGGCAGCATGTCTGCCCTGTGCTGCACAGGACCACTGTGAGTCGGAACGGACTCAACAACGTTATGAAGAATGAGCTTCTTAGGTAGTAAACTAAAATTCCAAGGGCTTGTGAAATCATAAACACTAGAACGTGAAGTAAAGAGATAATGATACCTGTCAGAGGATATTAAAAAGACATGCCAATAAAAATAATCTATTCATAGAGAGGATTCTAAATTCAAAATGGTTAGACTGACACCTAGAAGCTTGGTTATTCACAGAAATAATATTAGAAAGGTTTCATTGTATGTACTCAGTAATAATTTGTGTTTTTGTGCTAGCAGAAATTGCAAGGATTTCACTGAATTATGAGGGGCCTTTCTAGCTGGTGTGCCGTAATTTTTATAATCACAATGACAAGGATTACTGATGCTCTCAATTGATAATAACAGTGATAGATCATTTGTTGTTGTGACTCTTGTTAGCTGCTAGCAAGTCAGCCCCTGACTCACGGTGACCCCATGCACAACAGAACGATACACTGCCCCATTTAGCGTCATCCCCCTGGCCAGTTATGGGCTGAGCACTGTGGCCTACAAGGCTTTCATGGCCTGATTTTCAGAAGTACATTGCCAGACCTTCTTTCTAGTCTGAGACTGGAAGCTCTACTCGAACCTGTTTGGCATGACAGCAACAGGCAGAACTCCACTGACCGATGGATGGTGGCTACACGTGAAGTGCACTGGCTGTGAACTGAACCCGGGTCTCCTGGGTGGCAAGTATGAATGTGACCACTGAATCACCACTGCCCTCACGGCGTTAGGGACATGTGTGTGCCAGCCACTGCACTGAGAGCTGTGTGTCTAACTGTCCTATGAGATAGGATTCTTATCCTCGTTTTATAGCTGGGAGAAGAGAGGCTTGGAGTAACTTGCCAGTGGTACCACAGTTAACAAAAGGTGCAGGATGGATATGAAGTTCCGTTTCTCTAACTCCAAGTGCATGATTCTTTCTTCTGCAGTGTAAACATAATGACTCAAACCTTGATGGTATCGGAACTGTCTTAGTTATCTCATGCTGCTATCACAGAAATATGACAAATGGTGGTTTTAACGAACAGAAAGTTTTCTCACAGTGTAGGAGGCTAGCAGTCCAAATTTAGGGCGGCAGCTCTAGAGAAAAGCTCTCTCTGTCAGCTCCAAAGTAAAGTCTTTTTTTCTTTTGAGCTTCTGTTCCTGGGCGTTCTTCATGTGGCTTGGCATCTCTCTTACACCATCTCTGCTTCTTCTCACATGTATGTTTAATGTCTTCTGTATCTCAAAAGAGACTGATTTTAGATACACACTACACTAATCCTGTCTTATTAACATAACAAAGGAAACACTATCCCCAAATAGAATTAGATCTACAAATACAAGGGTTGGGATTCTAACACATAGTTTAGGGAGACACAATCCATAACATCACTAATGCTTGAAAAAAAAACATGAGTTCTATGTCGGATAGCTGGTTTAGGATCCTTGTTCCCTCACCTGGTAGCTATTAATCTTTTTTTATTTTATTGTGCATATACACAGGCACATACACACACACACACGCACACACAAGGACTGTCAATTAAGTTCTCAAACTCATCCCAGAAAAAGTGCTACATACCTCAGTGCTGACTATCACCATCGTCACCTTCAAAGCAGTTCCCTTGGGAAGCTATGCACTGACACAAGTGCCTCGTCTAGACAGCAACGACCTGAACTTATCCCTCAACTATTTTTCCCCAACATCTCATGGCTCTTGCATCACAACAGTGTACCAGCTCACATGGTACTGTCCATGAAGGAGTTTTTAGTCAGTAAACAAATAACTGTATTGGAACACTCTCCCTACTCACCTCATCTGGGGCCCCCAATGACTTTTCTTTACCCAAAGGTAAAGGAAATATTGAAAGGCAGACATTTTGATGACATTCAGGACATCAAGGGTAATACAATGACAGCTCTGATGGCCATTCCAGAAAAAGTTCCAAAATTGCCTTGAAAGTTAGACTAGGTTCTGGCATTGGTGCATAGCTTCCCAAGGGAAGTATCTTGAAGGTGACTGTAGTGATTTTAAGCAATGAAGTAAGTAGTACTTAGAACAATTAAGTTCCAAGACTTAATTCTCAGACCGCATATGTAGTAAAAACTACCACTGTAACCATTTCTCAGTGTCCAATTCTGGGACATTATTATTTCCACCATGTTGCGCAGGCATCACTGCTGTCTACTGCCACAAGTTTCCCACCTCCCCAAAAGAAACTCAGAGCCCCATTAGCAACAATTCCCCATTCCCCTAACACATTTTTGTCTCTATGAACTTGCCTATTCTAGGGGGGCAGAGTCAACATGGCACATGTCTCCCTAAACCCCTCTGGAAACCAAGACCTGAACTGATAATTAAATGCAGCCTTCTGGACACCTAGTGAGCCCTAGGACACAGCATAGGGCTGTTAATTTGGACTTCATACCTCTGAATGGAAAACCTCTCTTTCGCTGACCCCCGCTCTTGGTGAGTGCTGGCTTTCACAGACCAAAGGTAACTCACCATTTTAACTTTTTTGCCTCTGTCTTAGCAGGCAGGCAGAGCTGGGACTTGACTAGCAGCTAATCTCAGATGCACTGCTGGTGGCATCAGAAGGCAAAACTGCCATATTTTGAGAGCCTGGCTTTGGACTCTGTGCATCTCAGCACCTTTGTCCTCTCTTTCTACCTCTGCCATAGAGTAGCCTGTATCAAGGCAGGCAGCGAGCTTGCGCAGGACACTATATTGTTCCACTGGGAGGTGGATATACTCATATGAAGGCCTGAGGTGGAAATACTCATACAGAGGCCTCAGCTGGACCTAATTCCTGGGCTGGGAGGCAGCGCCTGCCTGGAGGGGAGCGCTTTTCCAGTAGAAAAAGCAGTATTCTACATAGTGTCACCTACGGCTACGGTTCAACAGCAGAGGCCAGCAGGGCAGTAGCCTTTCTGTATTTTGAGCTAGTTTATAACATCTGGGGTTCAACATCAAGGTGCTTACTTTGCCAGCTGGGAAGAGGGGCCTACACACCTAAAAACCCGACTGACTTGGAAGTTGTCAGATACCTTTTATCTTTCACTTTAAGATGGCCTAGAGAAACAACTGCAGTCCATCCTCACAGCAACTCTCCCAGCCTCTACTGATTCACATGGTGCCCAAAAAGCAACAAACTCTGGATAAAAGCGTAACCAAGAAATCACCCATGGCATCAGAAACCCCTCAAAAGCACCACTATGCCTATTCTAAATGTTTCCTAGACCTGGCATCATATATTTGTCCTTTCATGTCTGACTTCTTTCCACTTAGCATGTTTTCAAGGTCTATCCATTCCATAGGATGTATGAGCTTCCTCATTACTGCCAAAAGCAACCATTAATCTTATTACTTAATGTTTATCTGATATCACCTGTAACACAAGAACAATAATACTCACCTCATGGGGTTACTATGAGGCTTACAGGAAAAAATAAAAATAAAAGCCTGCTGCCATCGAGTTGCTTCCAACTCATGGCAACATTTTCTTGGCTGTCATCTTTATGGAAGCAGATCACCAGGCCTTTCTTCTGTGGTTCTGCTGGATGGGTTTGAACCATCAATGTGTAGGTTAGTAGTTGAACATAAACCAGGAAATTTCTGAAGCTTGGGAGAGAGGTAATATATAACATGGTTGATATGGCACCTGCCACTGAAGTAAGGTTTTTTCCTTCTGCCCTCTCTCTGTCAATGAATGACTGTGGGCACTGCCTCTCTTCCCTATTAACCATTCTCCCCTGACTGTTGACCCAGGCTTTCCCTGCCCTCCCCCTGTCCCTGGTACTGTATCACTGGGCTGGAGGCATCTGACATCCTTCTAGGGGGTGGGGCACACTGAGTCAATCCTGTCACCCCTAAGGGTGATCCCGCAGTCTGCTCACCTGTCTATAACACACTCACAGAGCTGTTAAAGAGGCTTACACATGGCAGGACGCATGAGAGCCTGATAAAGCCAGGTACACAAATGCTAACTCAAGCTACTATTTCCATTAGACTAGTGGGCAGAAATAAGGCACTGAGTGTTCACTCTGCGACTCTGTGATCTGAGTTCAAAGGGGCAAGATTTGTGTTAATGACCCAGAACCACTTCAGCTTCCCAGGGGCCAGGGACCAAAACATACTCGGGACAGGTTACGAAGCCCCAAGATGGGGGTTGAGGGGCCCCTCACGTGAGGTGCCCCCTGCCCCTGCTGTTTCCAAAAAGCACTAAAAGTTAAGAGGAGCTTCAAAAAGTCCCAAAGTTACCATGCCTGCAATGGTTTCACAAACACCAACCTCTACAGAAACTAGGAAATGTAAAACTGTAAGACATTTTCAAGTTCAAAGGAAAACTCTTTTGTAAAAAAATAATGAAGCAGAAACCAGTAGGAAATGTAAATGCATTATTAAGCACTTGTTTTTAGAACTTGTTACTGATCTGCAGTCATTTTGTTAGTAACTTGGTTACCTCGAGGATTTTCTTGTTTGACAGAGATAGAGAAGGAAGGCATGGCTGTGAGTCGTCTTCCAACAAGGAGGATTATAAATGAAGTCGTTAAGAATTAACTAATTAGACAAGTAAACACTGCCAGTCATTTATATTTACAGGTCTGAGGAAATTCCTCCCAATACCTTCACCCACTTTTGAAAAGTCTGGGGAGGACAAACCCCTCAGGACAAGTATCACTGTACTGAACACAAAAGGAGTCCCTGGGGTGACTCCTCACCAAAAGGCTAGATGTCACATCTGCTTAGAGGGGACTAGGAAGAACAGCCTGGCAATCTGCTTGTGAACACTCACAGCATGAAAAGCCCTGGAGCTGTTGTACATGACACACACGAGGTGCCATGAGTTGGAAACGACTTCATGGCAAGTTTTTTAACCCATAAAATTCCTTCTTTATTTTTTTAAATCTTCCCAGCCCCTACAAACCTTGTTGCTCCAAGTTTCCGGCCCAGTTTAAACCTCTCATCAGGTGGATCTCCATGGGGAGCCGCAAAATGATCTGCCGCAGCCACATGTGTGCCGGGTAACAAGATCCTGCCGCCTCACCTCCCAGGGAAGCACCTGCCTTGCTCATGTGTGTAACGGAGCTGCTGGGCAAGTCAGGCACGTCCGGAATGGCCAACACCCCGAGAGGCCCAGCATGCTTGCAGCAGATATATCCTGAGCCACTTCAAGTGATTACAGCCTCAAGACTCAGAGCTAATTAATGGAAAATGAAGTGAGGACGGTGGCAGCTGAACACAAGAGTGTGAAGCTCATGTCATGTGGTGAAGGCCACCCAAGGAGAAATCTCCTAAGGGTAGGACACTTACGCTTACATCTTATTTGGCTTGCTGACTAACACATTTCTGTGAGAAATACGCCTTTACATTCTGGAGGGATCTGATATACATGACCTGCTCCTAATTAAAGCAACGCATACAGTACAGCCAAGAAAAGGCCTCTTCCTGCCCTTGATTACCTAGCAGTCATTGTCTGGAGACACGGGACTCACACCAAAATAAAACTTGCTGGTGGACTAGCTTCTTTAGGTTCCATCCTGAGAAACAAGTTCCTTAGTCCTCCTCTTCACACAAGCATGACTCTTTCTAAACACACATGCACATAACACACACATACACACCATTGCTGTCAAGCAGATTCTGCCCATAGTGACCGTACAGAATAGAGTAGAACAGCTCCAGGCAGTTTCCAAGGATTCGAACTGCTGACCTTTTAGTTAGCGGTCACAGCACTTAACTGCTACGCCACATAGTTTAAATCAGGTTCCACTTAATTCCATCCCTAGTAACTCCTTTCCCATAGGGCTGGCAGCCAAGCCCTCTATGAACCCAGCATGCACTAAGTTTACACAGTCACTCAAGGGACCGTACATACCGCATAATGGCTTGGCACCTGGCTGCTAACCGAGGCTGCTGGCTCTAACTCACCTGGGCACTCTGCTCCCAGAAAGATCTCCATGCAGAAAACCCAATGGGCCATTCTGCTCTGTCACATGGGGTCACTGTTGAGCTGAAATTGATTTGACGGCACCTAACAAACCCTGGTGGCATAGTGGTTAAGTGCTTAATCTGCTAACCAAAAGGCCAGCAGTTCAAATCCACGAGGCGCTCCTTGAAAGCTCTACTGCACAGTTCTACTCTGTCTTATCAGGTCAACAGGAATCTGACTGACAGCAGCTGGTTTAGCTTTTAGGTTGCTCTTCTCTGAGTCAAAAGACTTAAAGTAACTAGGTTTTTTCCTAAACAACTACGTAGCAACTTGGCAAGGGCTCACATATTTCAAACCCAACCCACATGCTGACAATAAAATCTCATTCAGGCAAAACCAAATACAACTGTAGCTGATTCTCTGAAGCAGGACAGTGACATGATAAAAGTGAAAATCCACAAAGAAATGAATTTCGACAGGACTTTAGATAAGAAAACCCATGTGGCACTTGAGCTCAGTCAGAAGTACCTTGAAGACTCGCCCTTTGCCTTGGTCACAGGGGTGGGAATGATCAGGCTAAGGAGACAGACACAGCTAGGCTCACGCTGGCCAAAAGGACACGGGGTACAGTTTGCACAAAGAAAATATGGCTCCTTGCAAGGCGTCTTCAAAACTGAAGTTAGTTATCCCAGAGCTCCACCCCACGGTCAGGGAGCCCACAGCTCTCCCAGTAAAGGACATCTGCCCACGGAGAGGGACAAAGGTGAATTTTACCCAAATCCTTGGTTTATAAAAAAAAAGCCCCACTTCTTTGTCTGTTTTGGTCATAAACACACCAATGTTTAAGTAACGTCTTAGATGAAGTTTTTCTAATCGCATCTTCTCATCATCTGTCCTAACGCTCACCTTCCCTCCCTACCGCTCCTCATCCCTGCCCCCCTCATTCCTGGTCTCTCAGGATCCAAGTGGATTTACCATAAACACAACAAAATGGTGCTGATCTCCCTCTCAGTGAATCACTCACCCATCCCGATGTTCAAGTTCCCTAACTTTCTTTTAAAAGTCTCTCAGTTCTCTGCGCCCATGGTGCAGGAACTGTTCCGTGTCCCTACTCCCCATTGCCACAGTATTCTTCCCACTGTGCTGCTCTCTCCCTCTCTTCCCTTAGTCCTCGTGCCTTCCACTACAATCCCTGTGGATAAAAATCACCCTTGCTGGTTTTAACACTGTATGGCATATCATTGAGTGCTACACCTGCTAATCAAAAGGCAAGCAGCTGCAACCCACCAGGTGCTCCTGGGGAGCTCGTAGGGCAGTTCTACTCTCAGCTACAGGGTTGCTATGAGTTGCAGTCGACTTGACAGCAGTGGGTTGGGTTTGGTTTGAGCAAGTGCAATTGAGAGATGGACATCTGAAATTACGTGGGGGTATTTCTTCCATACAAAGCACTGTAGGTTCAGCCGTAGAATTTTTACCTTCTTCCTGGAAGTCTGGGGTTCAACTCCAAGCCAGGGTAGCCACTATCCATCTGTTAGTGGAGGCTCACATGTTAGCATGATGCTGAGCAGGAGCTTTGAGGCTCACACAGACTAGGAAGAAAGACCTGGAGATCTCCTTCTGAAAATCAGCCAGTACGAATCACAATGGTCCAAATCACAACTGGTCGCAGGAAGAATGCAGGGCCAGGCAGGTTTCCATGCCATTGCACACGGGGTCACCCGGGGCCTGAGGCCAGCTCTGCAGAAGCTAACAGCGTTTCCTCCATGGTTTCTTGACCCCCATCTCTACGGACCTCACTCCCTCCCACAGCCTCCACTTCCGTGCTCGCTGTTTTTATTTCTCAGGCTCATCTGATGTCTCTTACTATCCTGTCATAGAATTTCACAGTCTTAACTATCTATTAGCTATTAATTATCACCAAACTCAAACTCACTGCCATCGAGCTAATTCTGATTCATGAGTAACCCTATAGGACAGAGTAGCACTGTCCCCGTGGGGTTTCCAAGGTGCAGCTGGTGGATTTGAACTGCTGACCTTATCGGTTGCAGCCAAGTGTTTAACCACTGAACTACCAAAGCTTGTTATTCATTACAAACTGTTTATTAGCCAGGGACTGCCTTCTCTGCTGGAAGAGGCAAGAGACTTATGAGGACTACCAATTAAGTTCACCAACTCATCCTACAGAAAGTGCTACATACCTCATTCCTACACCACAGTCACCTTCAAGGTATTCCCCTTGGGAAACTACACACCAATGCCAGCACCTAGTCCACCCTTCAAGGCAATATTGGAACGCTTTTTCTGGAATGGCCACCAGAGCTGTCATTGTATTACCCTTGATGTCCTGAATGTCATCAAAATGTCTTCCTTTCAAAATTTCCTTTATCTTTGCGTAAAGAAAAAAGTCACTGGGGGCCTGATCAGATGAGTAGAGAGAATGTTCCACTACAATTATTTGCTTACTGGCTAAAAATTCCCTCACAGACAACTATACAATTAAGTTCACAAACTTACCACCATGCCACTGTGCACAATGGCCACTCCAGAAAGAGTTTCAAAATTGCTCTGAAGTGTGAACTAGGGGCTGGCATCAGTGCATAACTTCCCAAAAGGAGGACTACCTTGTGATACTCAGCAGTGAGGTATGTAGCCCTTAAAACAATGAAGTTCCGGTACTTAATTGCCAAATCTCATAGAAACTTTTCTAAAGTTGCAAATTAGTGGCTAAAGAAACTAAAACCTAGATGTTTACAAACCCCCCCATGGCAATGTCTTTTCCATTCTCCATCACTCTGCCTGTTTCCTTCTCCTCATCCCCAGGCTTCATGATGGCTCCACTGTCAGTGAGGCATTCTGTTATCAAGCAGGCAGTGGGACAGGCCTCCTTGGTTTGGGCAGAACAAAATAGATCTGGCTGTTTTCTACTTTGGGGTCACCCTGCTCCCTGACCTTACTTCAACTGTCATTCACCCTAACAGTCTGTGGCATCTGCCTAAGAGCTCAGGCTATATGAAGTTTAGACATTCAGGTGGCTAACGAGTAATGTCTCCAAAACCAAAGCCATGCCCATGGCCATCAGGTCATTCCAATTCATAGCAACCCTGCAGGGTTTCCAAGGAGCCCCTGGGGGATTCAAACTGCTGATCTTTTGGTTAGTAGCCAGGCACTTAAGTGCTGTGTCACCAGGGCCCCAAATAATGTCTTAAAAAAAGTTGCCATCAAGTTGATTCCCACTCACAGTGACCCTATAGGCCAGAGTGGAACTGTCCCAAAGGGTTTCCAAGGGCACCTGGTAGACTCACATTGCGGATCTTTTTGGTTAGCAGCCATGGCACTTAACCACTACCTCCGAGGTTTCTAAATAATCTCTGGTAATTAATAATTAATCTGTATTTAATTACTGATTTAAGACTTTTTTATACACATACTCGATTCCTTTTTAAAAGGAAAAAAAACAAACCTAGATGATTATTTTCTTGGGATTTCTTCATCCCAGACCATAGCAGTGCTGTTTCAGCAGGAAATGTCACAGCTTGAATGCCAGGTGCATTTTAAAAAAATAATCTGAACTAAATTAGCTTTTATACCTAACAACAGACTGGGAACAATAAAGCAACTCTCTGGAAGAAGAAGAAAGAAACTAATTCAGCACACTAGAAATCAACAGCTGTTCCTCACATCAGAGTTACCTATGGCAAGTGAGTTCTTAGCAGGAAAAATGACTTTAAAATAGCCATGTCAAGCTAGGAACAAATGTTTCACAAAATAGTCATTAAAGTCATTTTTCTTTAGGTATGGTGGGACAAGACAAGAAACTATGTAGTTCTGTTTCACCACTCTCTACTCCAGGCAAATGGCAAGTCAGAGGGAGGGACTGCTGGGAACATGTGAGTCAGAACTGTCCGTCATCACTTGGGAAATTCAGAAAGTAATGACCACCAGCTAAGCAGGGTACTATTACTGACCAAACACCCACAATACACGTTTCTTTGGAAACAACTGGTGGAGGTACCAAAGTCCCTGCTCAGCACTTTCATTTTCCTATTTTATGGAATCATCAATTTTTTAGAATTTCACATACTATTATCAAAGAGGAGCTGTGGTGGCACTGTAGTTAAGAGCTCAGCCACTGACCCAAAGGTCAGCAGTTCAAATCCACCAGCCACTCCTTGGAAACCCTACCGGACAGTTCTACCCCATCCTATAGGGCCTATAGGGCCACTATGAGGCACAATCAACTCAGTGGCAATGGGTTTGGTTCTTGGTTTTGAGCATGAAGGAGCAAGGAATATATTTAATTAGTAAATGCACAAGTAGAGTTTATGTATATTCATAATTTATGTGGATCAAGGGTATGGGCCTGAAGCTTATAAAACATGGCAAAGAATGACAAAGCACAGGGGACAATGGGTCTTTAAAACCAGTACAGGGTCTTAGAAGGAAACTGTGCAAGCAGGAAGCTTGAAAGCTGAAGCGTCACTAGTTGTGAGATAAATATTCCTCTATCTATACAGTACATGCACAGAAGGGCATATACCACAAAGTTGCAGATCCCTGTAAATGACCAAGACATACGTATTTAATTACAATTCTCTTTAAAACCAACTCTATTGTGAATATTTTTGTATATATTCTTGCTGAGTTCACCTGTGAAATTATGTCCATTCATTCTGTGAAAGAAAAGTTATTACATGAATTCCAGTATGCGGCTTTACCACCTGCCTGGGAAATCTGCAGTTCACAGTAATTTATTATGCAATAATATCTAGTTTATGGAAATGAATCTATAGGCACCTAAGAAAATAAACCAGAAACCAAATCAGTTGCCATCGAGTCGATTCCAACTCATAGAAACCCTGCAGGACTGAGAAGAGCTGCCCCACAAGGTTTCCAAGGAGGAACTGTTAGATATGAACTGCTGACATTTTGGTTAGCAGCTGAGCGCTTAACCACCGGGCCACCAAGTTTCCTCCAGAGACTGCACTGCCCCTGAAATCAACAAGCTTAGTCTTCAGTTGTGTCAAGCAGTGGAAAAGGTACTTGACAAGGTATAGTGTTCCATGCCACAAATTCAGTATAGTGCAAGCACTCCAAACCAAAACCAAAACCACTTGTCACTGAGTCAATTCCCATTCACAGAGACTCTACATAACAGAGTAGAATTGCTCCATAGTTTCTAAGGACTCCAGCATGCCTTAATTCTGACAACAGGCAAAAGAAGAGAGAAAATCTCTGAACATCTCCACTTTCAATCAATCCATAATGTTCTTGTCCTTTTCCCAGAAGAAATCGCTATGCCATCAAAGAAGATTCAAGAATCACAAGCTTCTTGGACTTGAGGCAAAGCTCTGTCTTTGAAATGCAAAAAGTCAGCACTGTCCCACTACCTTTCAGGAAGTAGATTAGACCCTTCTGGGCCTCATTTCTTAAAACTTTTGGAGTTGCAGGGGGCCAGGTAAGCACAGCTTAAGCCAGCAGTAGCAATTGCTATAACAGAAGTCTGAAAATAACACATTCACTCTGACACGCCAACTCACTACTTCTAATTGTGGCTTATTAAAGATGTAAATAGAAGAAGAATTATGTTCCCCTCTACTACAATTCCATCGCTGAAGTAAATTACAACGCTTCTGCATCCATGCAGAAAGGAATACCTCAGTGTTGAGAAACACAACCAAAGGCGAAGGCAGTGATTCACCAGTTTTCCACGACCAGCCATCACATGTTTCTGTCTGTCTTTGGACACAGGTAGATAGATGGAGCGATTAATTTTAAAAGAACAGAAAGAAGAACGAAACACAAGTCAGTTGAAGGATGGCATCTAAACAATCTTGAGCTCTTCGATGGAGGCATTACAAAAATGCAAGCCCGCTTGCAGAAATCTGAGAAGAATTCAGGCCAAATACAGGCTGAAACCAAAGCAGGAAGCAATCAGCTCCAAAGAAGAACATAAAACTATGTATCTGAAGGTATCTGACGGTTGCTTCACAAATGCTATGTTCTTCAGTTACCATCAATGAAAAACTCTGTGTATCTTCCCTTGATTCATCTTCTGATGAGACCTTGCTTCTAAAGTAAAAATGAGGATTATACTTTACTGATAAATACTGATACAATAAAACACCAATAATTAATACTTTTTGACCACCTATCCGTTTGTCATACTGTGGGGGCTTGCAAGTTGCTGTGACACTAGAAGCTATGCCATCAATATTTCAAATACTAGCAGGGTCCCCCATGGTGGATATGTTTCTGTGAAGCTTCCAAACTAAGAGATTAGGAAGAAAGGCCTGGTGATTTATTTCCAAAAATCAGCTCATAAAAATATTACAGATCACACAAGATATAGTCTGCTACCGTGCTGGAAGATGAGACCCCTAGATTGGAAGGTACTGTAGGCACAACCACAAAAATGGACTCTGACCCACCAAGGACCATCAGGTGGTGTAGGGATGAGTCAGCATCTCATTCTGTTACCTGCAAGGAAGCCGACTTGACAATAACCAACCACAATAATGAATAGTTTTTACAAGAGAAATGTATTTCAAGCTGTGTTAAGAATCAATTATGATCATACTCACTGAGATGGCTATTATTAAAATAAAAAGAAGGAAAAAAAAAAGAAATTAACCGAAGTTGGTGAAGATGTGAAGAATTTGGAACCCTTGGCTGTTGCTGGCAGAAATGTAAAATGATGCTGTACTGTAGATACTGTTTGGCTGTCCTGCCACAAGTTAAACACAGAAGTAACACATGACTACATGACCCAGTAACCCTACTCCTAGATACTGTATTTTTACAAAAAGGATGTGTGCCTTATATGCCTTTTTGCCAACCACACAACCCCCTCACACATTACTTTCCTAGGGGCATTATGTGTGTTATACGTGGGGGTGTGTTATTTATGTGGGCATGTTATTTGCAAAAAGTATGGTACTCCAAAGAACTGAAGGCAGGAACTCACACAGATCCGCACACACCAATACTCACCGCGGCATTACTCACAGAAGCCAGAGTGGAAACAATCCAAATGTCCATCAACTGATGAATGGATAAACGAAATATGGTAAATCAATACAGTGGAATATTGTTCAGACTGAAAAAGAAAAGAAATTCTGAGACCTACTAAGACATGGATGGATCCTGGAATACATTATGTTGAGTGGAATCATTCAGACACAAATGGGCAAATATTCTATGACTAGTTACATGAAATATCTGGAAGATGGAAATGTATGGAGACATAAACTAGATTAGTGATTAGCAGGGTAGGAGGCAGGGGGGTGACTGTTTGGTGGGCACTGGGCTTCTTCCAGGGGCGGTGAAAAGTTTGGGAAATAAGTAGTAGTGATCGCTGTACCGTAATTATGAAGGTAATAAGCATTACTGAATTGTGTACTTTAAAATGGTTAAAATGGCAAATTTCAGGTCATATGTTTTGCCACAATAAAAAAAATTAATGCTAGAAAACAAAACTAGAGCACTTTCAAAGGGGCCTATCCAGTCAGTGGCTATGTCCCTCTGGAGACAGACAGTGGCACTGGCTCATTGGTTCTGTGATGAAGGTTTAGGCGATGCTGTCTGAAAACAGAGGTGACACCAACGTGGACTCTCACCAGCCAAGGACAGGTCATCATGGCTTTTTCTGCAGAGGAGCTACAGCTGCATGTGAGCCGAGGCCTTGACAATCAATGCCAGCACAGATGCAAAACATTTACAATTCCTCATCTGAAGAGGAAGAAATTCAGCCAGAATGATCCTTAAAAGCAAGAATGGCGAGACTTCACCTCAAGCCTTTTAGACCTGTTATCAGGAAGGACCGGTCCCTGGAGGACACTGTGCTCAGTCCAGTGGAGAACCAGCCCCAAAGAGGAAGATCCTCAGAGAGACGGCCGGCCACAGTGGCTGCGACAATGGGCTCAAACAGACAGCAACTCTGCAGACGGCCCAGCACCACACAACGTTTCTTTCTGTTGTATATAGGGTTGCTATGAGTCGGAACCAACCCAACAGCAGCTCGACACCATGTCATAGCAATAACAACAATTTAAACGTAGTAAGCAATCTGCCACGTATTAAGCAAATCTGCTACTTTAGAAATTTATACTGAGTATCATTTCATAATGCAGATAGCAACTCCAAAATTTGTCATGTGAATAAACAGGATTCAGCTGCATTTACATTACATGTGTTCATAGTATCACTGGTTATGACCTTAACTGTTAGAATGGAAGGAACTTCCGCTTTCACTAAACATTATCCCAGAATTGGAAGTAAATGCTGATTAGCTTGTTGCTGAAAGGTCTTTAAGTATAATCAATCTGGGTTCAAACAGGTGGAAGAAGCTAAGGGTTGACATTAGGGTTCCTGCTGTGTCGATTCTTTGTGTGGTGCAAACAGTTAGTGCACTCCACTGCTAACCAAAGGACTGGAGGTGGGAGTCCACCCAGAGGTAACTCAGAAGAAAGGCTGGTGATCTACTTCCAAAAAGTCAGTCTTGGGACACCCCCTGGAGCACGGCTCCACTTTCACATACATCATGGGTCACCATGAGTCAGCGTACAGTCAGTGGCAACTGTTTTTTGTTAGGTTTGGGGGGGATCTTTTTTGATGGGCTCCTGAAATGACCACCTGTCAGCCAACAATCTGTGATGTCGTCTGGAAGAATGCTCATCTTGAGGACAATGGAGAACAATTTCTTCAGCATAACCCTGTACTAGCAGATGAGGTCCTTCTGGGCATGGACTCCTCTGAAAGCAACAAGTGCCAGCAAAACAACTTTAAACCAGTGGGAAAAATGGCCCTCGTGAAGGGAAGAGCAAAGGTACAATAGAGGCAAGGGGTGATGAGAAGAAGAATAGGGCTCAGGGATCCCAGTGCTTGAGTCCTAGCTTTTCCCTTTTAACCTTGCCAGTTATAGTAACATAAAGTATTTAAATGTAAAAATTCCATTGTTGGGTGGGTCTTTATAATTTTTAGTGAGGACCAAATGAGACAAAAGATGCACCAGGACAGAGGAATCAGTCAATACATTAATTAGTTTGCTTCCTCTTTAAAAAGGAAAAAATAAGTACAAAAATGTCTCCTAAGTTGAGAGGTCCCTAGGTGGTACAGATGGTTAGTGTGCTCACTCCGCTACTAACCAAAAGCTTGGAGGGTGGAGTTTGCCAGGACTCCTCAGAAGAAGGGCCTGGTGATCAACTTCAGGACACTTAGCCCCTGAAAACCCTGCAGGACACAGTTCTACTCTGACATGCATGGAGTCACCAAGAGTTGGTGCCAACTCAACATCAACTGGTATATACGGGTATAAGTTGAGTTTCAGAAGATTTTAAAATGTGCTCCAATAATTTCTCCCATGATGGGGGTCTAGCACTACTCCCCCCGGGGAATTGTGGGTAAGGACTGATGCATGTTGCGTCTTAAACTTGACCTCTCACAGAGCACAGACAATTAAAATCTTGCCTGCTCTCATCATGGTGCTCTCACATCCCCAAAGTTGTTGCTTTCTACCACCTAAGAAAAAACTTCTACTCTTAAATGCCTTCATCTGTAAAATGGGGATATCTACATTGCAAGAAGTTGTGATCAAGCTATCAAGCACCAGTCACAGAATCTGGCATACAGTAACCACTCATTTAGTGGTTCACATTAATTCTTCTTAGAAGTAGAAGTAAATCAATCTACCATCCTCCCTATCGGCCATTATCCTACCTTGGACACTTCACACTGGAACCAAACCAGTCCACAGCCTTCCTCAAACAGACCGACCTTTTCCCTTCTCCAAACCTTAGGGCACAGGCTCTTTGGTCCAGAACACCATGCTTCCATCTCTGCCAGGTGTAACCATGATTCAAGGTCTAACTCAAAGAATTCCTCTGAGTCCTTGACACTCCCCTCCTGTGGGTGTTCAGGGCTGTTATGTCAATTCTGACTCACAGACACCCTATATGACAGAGTACAACTACCCCATACGGCTTCCTACACCGTTTGCCAGGTCTTTCTCTCTCAGAGCAGCTGAGTGGGTTTCAACTGGCAACCTTTTGTCTAGCAGCTGAGCGCTTAAACTGCTGTCCAACCAGGGCTGCCTGCCACTCCCCTAACCAGATAAACTATCTCTCCTTTGTCTTCTCACAGCATTTTCTCACCTTCCCCAACGGACTGTAAATTCAGTTTAAAGGAAGGCACTGGTATAAAGTAAGTGTTGGTACATGTTTAATGCTAACTAAATAGCCAAAGCCATGAAAGTGATACAGTAATAATAGCTAACCTTCTTCTGAAAGTGTCACATACATTAACTCATGTAATCTTTACAACCACTCGGAGGATGTTTCATTTTTTATTATTTCATAGATGATGAAAGTGAGACCCCCAAAAATAAGTAAGTAATAAGTGGCAGGCAGGGATTCAAACCCCAGAAGCCAGCCTCAAGCATCTACACTCTTCAAGGCTCCATTACATTATTCTCGGCAGCAGCACCACAGGACTTCACAAGATGCTGCTTCAAAAACCTGCCAGGGCTCTGTCGTAAGTGTTCTTCAGGCTGGATTTTGAAAGCTTTCAGATCCATCAAGGTATTCTGTTCTATGTTTAGATCCTTAAAACACCATGACCTGTTCTCTTTCACAGCCTTTCTAATTGAGTTCACCATGGCTTAAAGTCCCATCTGTTCATGCTCACAACATACAACCTCACAAAGGCTACAGCCACAGCTCATCACAAGCCCACATACATAGTCTGCAGAGTGCAGTTCAAGATAAGCCACCTGTTTTATAACCCAAACCAAACCACTGCCACTGATTCTGACTCATGGCAACCCTACAGGTCAGAGTAGAACCACCCCATAGAGTTTCCAGATTCAAACTGTCACTGTTGGGTTAGCAGACGCAGTACTTACCCACTATGCCGCCAGCATTAGGAAAGGAAAACCCTAATGGCACTGAGGTTGTGCTTTGGCTGCCAACCAAAGGGTCAGCATTTCAAATACATCACGAGGCTGTACTCCTCTGTCATATACGGTTACTATGAGTCACAGTCAACTTGGTAACACTGGGTAAAATGTAGAGAGAGAAGCCCTGGTGGCCCCGTGTTCAAGAACTAAGGCTGCTAACCAAAAGGACAGGCAGCAGTCTGAATCCACCAGGTGCTCCTAGGAAAACTCACGGAACAGTTCTACTCTGTCCTATAGGGTCAATGTGAGTTGGAATTGGCTCAGTGGTTTGGTTTTTCCATGTATGAGGGAGCACTGGAGCTGTGACCTGTGGTAGCCTATTGTCTTCCTGAGTTTTTGCCACTAGGCATTTGGGATGCTTCTGAGTCCTGACTCCCATGAAAGAACAACACAACAGTCAGTAACCAGTTACTGTGGAGTTGATTACAACCCATGGCAATCCCAGGTGTGTCACGGCAGAACTGCGCTCCACAGGGTTTTCAATGGCTGATTTTTCAGAGTAGATCACCAGGCCCTTCTTCCAAGGTACCTCTGGGTGAACTCCAACTTCCAACCTTTGGGCTTAGCAGCTGAGACTGCGAACCACTGATACCATGCCAGGGGCTCCTCATCTGCCTTTGCCATGGCATGTTTCATGACAGGTCTTCTCCAAAAATGAAGGGTCAGGTTTTCAAATGAACACATAAAAATCACAAGTGAAGCAAAAAACATCACTTCAAACTACAACCTGAAATGGTAAAAACTGACACTTTTCCACTTCGAACTACAACACGAAACGGTAAAAACTGACATGGTCTTTTAATGTTTCCAGGTCGATGATCAGTCATTACATGGTGTTGACTAGTATCTTACTTAATCCAGTAATGGTCCCAATATGACATGATTTTATGAGCAAGAAAACTGATGGTTGGAAAATGGTAGTATGCAAAAAAAGGAGCAAATCTCAAACTGGAATTACAATCCAACATACTTAGTCTAACTAAAACATGAATAGAAAAATATACACTTACAATATAATCCGATGTGGACAGTGGTAGTTCCGTGGTAGAATTCTCACTGTCCATGCAGGAGTCCCAGGCTTGACACACAGACAAGGTACATCAAGCCCAAGCACCCCCCACTCACCTACCTGAATGCTGCTGTGATGCTGAACAGGTGTACGCACACCTTCCAGATGGAGACCGACTAGGAAGAAAGCCTTGGCAATCTACTTTCAAACATGAGCCAGTGAAAACCCTGGCATTCACAACAGTCTAATTCATGACCAATCATATAATGTCTTGTTCTGTTATGTATGGGGTTGCCATGAGTCTGGGGCCAACTCAGAAGCAGCCATGACAACATATACAACAACATACGGTACTTAACAATCTTTCCCCACAGTCAAGGTATTACTGACTCCAACTTACTGAATCTAACGAAAACATTAATAGAGAAAATGTATATATTGTAATATACAGTGCTTAAAAACCCTCATGTCTAAATAGTATCTAGAAAGATGTTCAACGTGCCTCATACACTGACCTCCCTGAAACCCCATTCTGAATTACTTGCTCACATTTGTAAATGATGATTTTTTTTCACTAGTGGCATCTTCTTTTGTCTCTAATAGTATTTTCATGGTTACTGCTGTTGTTGAGAATATGCATACCAAAACATACACCATGCAACAGTTTCTACATGTACCCTTCACTAACCCTGATCATCCTTTTCAAGTTGTTTCCCCATTCTCACCTCCTTTGCTGAGCTGTTCCTCCCTCACAAACATAAATTCAGTGCCCTACGATTCCCATGGAAACCCTGGTGGCATAGTGGGTTAAGTGCTATCTATGTCTGCTGCCTAAAAGGTCAGCAGTCTGAATCCACCAGGCACTCCTTCGAAACTCTATGGAGCAGTTCTTCTCTGACCTCTAGGGTCACTATGAGTCAGAAACTTGACAGCAGTGGGTTATTATTATTAGTGGGTTGAGATTCTCATCCAATCCCTTGTGTTAGTGTTATCAGTTCGATCCAATGCAGATAATTCTTAAAGAGCGTAATGCTTAAGGGAATCTTTTTTTTTTTTTTTTGTAATCCAGTAACATTTTTAACATGTGATATTAAAAAATATGCCACTCTTACCTCTGGGGAAAAAAAATCTTTTGAGGACATCAAATAAATTTTGGAGATGATTTTCCATTTTATTTAAGCCAGGATATTTTTCCTCATTTGTTATTTTAGCCAACTAGAATTCTTAGAAATGAAAGAAAACAAAAAACAAAGAACAAGTGTATTCCTAGATCAGAACAGTCTCTCAGAACTGAAAACGTTACAGCAATCCTTTAATGGCAATCCAATCTTGGCTTTTTAAATTTTCTTGAGAAAAAAATACCACAAAATCACATAATGTTGTCAGTGCTGGCTATGTCATTCATGAGGACTTCTGATTGGCCCATATTATTACACACTGCATAAACCAGTTAAAAAAGCAATTTCTAGTAACTTTGCAAATACAGCTACTGAAAAGATGAAGTGATTCTAGATGATGTTAGAATTTTCGAATGTTAAAGATTCATGTTAGTGTTTTAGTTAAAATCATCTGGTGTTGAATTCTACCATTTTTATAAAACCCATTTTAACCAAATAATCAAAAACACTTCTTGCATTTTCAAGAATATTAATTAGCACTGAGATGATCTGAAACATTTTTTAATATCCTTAACTGAAGGATTATTTGTGTATTTCTAGATGAACTCTTCCTTTCTTTTTCAGAAGTATCTGTTAAGCTCTCTTATGGAGCCTTGGTGGTACAGTGGTTAGGAGTCCAGCTGCTAACCAAAAGGTCAGCATTTAGAATCCATCAAGTCACTTCTTGGAAACCCTGTTGGAGCCGCTCTACCCTGTCCTATGAGGTTGTTGTGTGCTGGGACCATGTGGATGCCAATGGGTTAGCTATGTATAGAAACGGGCTTGATATCTGGACTACAACACTTGAAGTGAACTAATATTTGCCCTCGTGAACCACCCACACAGATGCCCCATAAACAGAGAACCACAAAAGGCAGTGGTAACACTGGAAGAAGTGGTATTTCAATTAAGATTCAATGAATGAGTTCACCAGCCAAAGAAAGAGAATTTTCTGCAGCAGAACCAACATGAATTAAAAAAATACAGACAGACTTTTTAGAAGGAAAGAAATGTAGTATCAGCATATGAGAGGGACTGGGGTGTACAGAGAGGGAGATGAGATTTAAATAGTGAATATATCAGGGATGTACACAGGTCATGCAGGAAATTCGTATTTTTATCTTGCAGAGACTGGGAAGCTAGCAAATTCTTTTTATTTTTTATTTTTACATTTAATCGTATTCATGCACTGCTATGGAAAATACTACAGAATTCTTTTTCTTTTTTATTAATTATACTAAAAGAATAAAATTTCTAACATCTATCAATTAGCTATGATAAACCCTCAGCCCTCCACCCACCCATGCAGCCAATAGAGTCATTTTCTTCTGTAAATAACTCTCTTGTTAAGGCCTTATAACAGGGGTCTCATACAAAATTTGTCCTTTTGACACGATTGATTTCACTCAGCATGATCTCTTCCAAATGACACCATGTTATGAGATGTTTTCTAAAATCGTCACTGCTTCTTATCATAGCATGGTGTTCCATTGAGTGTATGTACCATAGTTTGCTTATCCATTCATCTGTTGATGGGCATTGGGGTTGACTCCAACTTTTTGCTATTGTGGACTGTGCTGCAACAGACATTCATGTACATGTGTCTTTCTGAAGAATAAATTCCAAGCAGTGGAATTACAGGATCAAACATTGTATCTATTTCCAGCTTTTTAAGGAAGCACTAGATTGCTTTCCAAAGAGGTTGTACTATTTTGCAATCCCACCAGCAGTGTAGGAGAGTTCCAATTTCTCCACAGCCTCTCCAGCATTTGGTGTTTTGTGTCTTTTGGATCATGGCCAACCTTGTTGGGGTGAGACGGTATACACAGAATCCAAAGGAATCCATAAGTGAACTACTGGAACTAACAGAGGAGTTTAGCAAAGGTAACAGGATACAAGATAAACATAAGTAAATCAGTAGGATTCCTTTATACTAACAGTGAGATTATTAAAGAAGAAATCACCCAATCAATTCCATTTACTACAGCCCCCAAGAAGATAAAATACCTAGGAATAAATCTAACTAGAGAAAGAAGAGAACTTTACAAAGAGAACTACAAGCCCTTACTATAAGAAACTAACAGAGACTCACATAAATGGAATAATCTACCCTGCTCACTGATAGGAAGAATCAACATTGTGAAAATGTCTACTTTGCCCAAAGCAATCTACTTATATAATGCAATCCCAATACAAATTCCGACGCATGAGTCGGATCCGACTCAACGGCACGTGGCTGGCTTGGCAATACAAATTCCAGCGACATTTTTTAATGAGACAGAGAAACAAATCATTAACTTTGGAAAGGGAAGAAGCCTCGGATAAGTAAAGCACTACTGAAGAAGACTAACATACTGAGAGGCCTCTCACTACCCAACTTTAGCACCTATTACACTTCCACAATTGTTAAACCAGCCTGGTACTGGTACAAAAAGAGACAGATAGACCAATGGAACAGAGCTGAGACCCCAGAGATGCCACCATCCCCCTATGAACAGCTGATACTTGACAAAGGCCCTAAGACTCTGAACTGAGGTTAAAAACAGTCTCTTTAACAAACGGTGCTGGCTAAATTGGATAGCCATCTGCAAAAAACTGAAACAAGTCCCACATCTCACACTTTATACAAAAACCAACTCAAATTGGATAGAAGACCTAAATATCAGAGCTAAAACGATAAAGCTCGTCCAAGGTAAAATAGGATCAACAATGGAAGTTTTAATACACAACACAGACAGACTTCAAAATCTGACAAAGAAGAATTCTTTTTAGAGGAAACAAGTACCATGAACATAAAACATGTCTTCATTTTTGCTTCATTCCCTTCTATGGTCTTTTTTGACAGACATACATTTTTACCATTACTTCATAGCTGTGTCATTGTGAAGCAAGAATCTTATACTTAATAGTAGATCACAAACACTTTTCCTAATTCCTGCATCCTAGCAAGGGTTTTAGAGAACTGGAGTAATTCAAGCAGACCTCTCCTTTAGCAAAACAATTTTGAAATAGCAGCCAGAAATAGCAAGATGAACGTAATGCACGGAGACAGGACTTCAGGCAGAACATGCGTTAGGGAGGCAGTGGTGGCGGTCCAGGTGAGTGATGCTGAATACCTAGCACAGAACAAGGGCGAGAGGGCCGAGACGAGCGCGTAGACTGAGTATTTAAGAGGTGGAACCAGGAAGTACATGGTCAAGGGCTGCAGGGCAAAGAGGAGAAGGCATTCATCATCCAAGAACGGCTGACTGGCTCTACCATTAAGAAGGACCAAACCAGTTGCCATTAAGTCAGATCCAACCCACAGCAACCCCAGATGTGTCCGCAGAGAACTGTGCGGTACAGGGTTTGCAATGGCTGACTTTTCAGAAGTAGGTGACTGTTTCTTCCAAGGTACCTCTGGGTGGACACAGTCGCCAACCTTCTGTCAGCAGCCAAGCTTATTAACCATTGGCACCAGCCCACTCAGAGACTCCCTAAGAAAAACAAGGAACCCACAAAGGATAACGACACCCTTAGATTTAGACACAAGTTGAAGGTCTTTATATGATATCTGACAGGGAAGAAGGTGAAAGTAACAACGATCTCACACTTCAAAGAAGAAGAGAGAGAAACATTATTTCTGCAGAATTGCTTGAGTCGCCACGCTGGTGGCAGAGCAGGGGGAGCATGCGCAGAACAGAACCCTCATTAACTTGCAGCTGTTACACCAACCATGTGCTAAACAGGATGGTGGAGTGGATTTCTTTTGATGCACAGCAAATAACCTCCCTTCAAAGCTCTCAAGTTGTCACCAAGAAAGGGAACCTAGCAAGTAAATCAGCATCAGTTCTATTACAAGAAAATTCACTCCATTTCCTGAACTGGTGTGGTTTCCTCACAACCACACCAAACCACATGGCTTCTCTGAAGGTCTGATGCGATTATTAGCCCATGATAGCATCAGCCAGAGGAGCGAGCTACAGCACATGTAACAGAAGGCAGTCTCTGTACTGTTTATGGAACACCAGCTTAGGTGGAGGCAACCAAATTCCTCTGTGCTGGAAACCATTCACAGAGCCTTCTAATGATAGTCTTGAACAAGCCTACTGTGCCAGCTCTCTTTCTGACAGACACCTGCCTTCCAAAGCAGAGCCCATGATTTAGGATGCCATTTGGAAATCCTGCAGTTATCCATTGCACATGTTAAATGTACGAGCAACAACATTTATAACCACCCAAATGCTCTTTCCGAACCCCTGCTTCTCTTTCCCAGCCCTGGATGGCTATGTGGCAGCAAATATTCTGTGCACCACACCTTCGCTGTGCATTTCACAGTCAATTCTGATTCACAGCAACCCTACAGGGCAGAGGGGAGCTGCCCCTTAGGGTTTCCTAAATTGTAATCTTGTCGAGCGAAACCCTGGTGGCTCAGTGGTTAAGAGCTACAGCTGCTAACCAAAAGGTCGGCAGTTCAAATCCACCAGGCACTCCTTGGAAACTCTATGGGGCAGTTCTACTCTGACCTAGAGGGTCACTGCAAATTGGCGTCAGCTCAGTGGCACTGGGTTTGGTTTTTTGGTTTGTTAATCTTGACAAAAGCAGATTATGAGCTCTTTTCTCCTGCAGAGCTACTGGTACATTCAAACGGCCAACCTTTAGGTTAGCAGGTGAGCACGAAACCTCTGCACCACCAGAGCTCCTGAAGACCTCCAAAACGGCAAGGCCTGAATGTGGTGTTTCACCCGAATCACACACTGTATCATTTCTTTGGATTTGTCCATGGCTATTCCTCCACCTGAAAATCTACATACTCTACATAAACCAATGTACAATCCCGTACTGGAGCCAAGAGCTTGTGTGCTTCCTTTACCAAAGAGACCCTCATGCTCACCGAACAAACAGAAAGAACCTACACAGAGAACAATCGAGAAGACCTTCAAGAAACACAGACTAAGAATCTCATTTCCCCTTAACATTGTCTGGCTTTTTTTGCTGTGTGTGGTTTTTTTTTTTTCCTTCCCTTAGCTGAGAGCATGAGACTCCCAATCCAGTCTCCTTTGCCTTTCTGCTTTCCCAAGCTTCTGGCATCAAAATGAGATACAGACCCAGGGGATGATGCTTCCCTGTCACGGTGCTGGAACGTGTCTTTCAGCACAACCTTCACTCAGGCTTCACACATCTCTTGTAAGTAGAACTGTGATTATGCAACAGTCCCCAAATAGGAAGAAAGTTGCAAACAACATTGAAGTGCATTTGGTAAAGGTTATTTTAACAGCTGAAAAAAAGGCCCTAACTGCCCCACTGTTTTACTTTGTAGACAGCTAAGCTTTTGTGAGTTGTGAGATCTTTGTCTTGGTTTCAGACTAGTACTGGCTTTCAGATTCCTCCACCAGGGCTAGAATGACAAGCAAGGGCACTGAAGAGGTACACCAGAAGCAAAACCCCCTGCAAATCTCTTCTGGGGAATCCAACCCAGGCTTGCCCTTGCTGGAGCCAAAGGAGAAGGAGAGGCATGCGGCAGTTGGGGGGCGGGGGGGGGGGGAGTGACAAGGGCCACAGTTGCAGTGGATCAGCATTAGACTTAAATCCAGAATCAGCCTCTGCCATTGGGGGTGCTTTGAAGTATGTCCACTGAAGCTTACCGTTATCCCTTTCAGCAGTAGGACTGTTCCCGTGCCCACAAAACTACCATCCTGCAAGTTCTAAGAACTGAAACAAATGTCACGCAAAATATACTGCCAGTGGCAGTAGCTATGTCTTTAGGCACTTAAGTTACTGCGAGCCTGCCCCCCTCCTGGGTGCCTCCCCAGGCCTGGTACTCTAGTCTGGCTCCTAGAGACCTGCTATGCCACATTTAGTCAAAGGCTACTGCTGCCACCACTAGGGACAGAGGCAGAGGCCAAAGAGAAAGAGACATAAGGAAGTTCCCAGTGAGACTCATTCCTGGCCCAGTGGGATTACTCTCCATATCTGAGCTTTTAGGGGTTCACGGAATATACTTACTCACATGATGAAACGGCCAGAGAACTGAAGAGCTCACGCAGCCATCCTGGTTTGAGGCTCTGACAGAAAGCAGCTGTTTCCTGGGCACCTACTATGTGCTCAGTCCTGGGCCCTCTGCTGCAGTGGGGAGTAAGGCAGAGGGATCTGAAGCATCTCAGATAGGTGGTCTCCACTCAGTGGGCCAAAGAGTCACATGAGGAAAACAACAAAAACAGCCAGGCAACCCAATTAAAAGGCAGGCAGACAGCGGCTACCACCATTGACTGCTCTGACTGGGGTCACAACAGGGAATACACCGAAGAGAAAAATGTGGAGCAGAACTCAAATTGTTGAAGAAAAGAAACAAAGCCAGACAAACTGGAACAGCAGAGAACAGGGGACCTCTTGGGACTGTCACCCTTGGACACTGTTTAAACCTACAGCCAAGCCTATCCCCAGTGATCCCCCTTTAGTGAAACTGCAGAGTGGTACACAAAATAAAGGATATTACTTAAAAAGATCAGTGCTCTACACAGAAACCACCTGTATGAGACTAAAAGATCAAAAATTACTCGAAAGCAAAGATGAGATGATAAGGAGGCAAGGAAATGAGCATACAGTACTGGAAATGGAACAAACAGAACACAATGATTGACTTCTACTTTTATGGCTTTATGGTCTGAAAAGATGCTTTCTAATATTTCAATGCTTTGAATTTTGTTAAAGCTTGCTGTATGGCCTAACACGTGATCTATTCTGGAGAATGTTCCATATGTGTTGGGAAAAAAAGTATACTTGGCTGCTATTGGGTGCAGCATTCTGCATGTCTGTGAGGTCAGGTTGGTTGATTGTGGCATTCAGATCATCTGTGTCTTTCCTGAGCTTCTTTCCGGATGTTCTGTGCTTCACTCAAAGTGGCGTGTTGAAGTCTCCTACTATTATTGTGGAGCTGTCTGTCTCTCTTTTCAGCACAGTTAGAGTTTGTTTAATGTATTTTGGAGCCCTGTCACTGGGTGTGTAAATATTTAATATGGTTACATCCTCTGGGAGTACTGACCCTGGAATCATTACGTAGCATCCATTCTTATCCAACGTGCTGGACTTTACTTTAAAGTCTTTTTTATCAGAAATTAATATTTTTACTCCTGCCGTTTTTAAATTTTGTTTGATACATTTTTTTTTCTTCCTCTTTTCAGTTTTGGTGTGTTTGTGGCTTTAAGGTGTGCCTCCTCTAGGCAGCATATAGATGGATTGTGGGTTTTCTTTTTACCCAAGCCGTCACTCTCCGTCTCTTTATTGGTTCATTTAACCCATTTACATTCAGTATAATTGTTGATAGGTGCGAGATTAGTGCTGTCATTTTGATGCCTTTTTCTGTGCATTGTAGACAATTCCTTAGAACAAACAGAACACAATTAAAAGAGAATGCTGACACCTTGTGAATGCCGCTACACAATATGTGTGGAAACTGTCAAACCTAACTTGCTGTGTCAGGGTTCACCAAAAATTCAATAAAAAATTATTTTAAAAAATGGTCAAAAGACTTGAACAGACATTTTTCCAAAAGAAGACACACAAATCGCCAAAAAGAATATGAAAAGATGCTTGTTGTCATTAATCACTTATTGTTTGCCAGTGAGTCGATTCTGACTCACAGCAACACTATATGACACAGTAGAACTGCCCCATGGGGTTTCCTGGACCGTAATCTTTACAAGTGGGAATAAACTGCAGGTCTTTTCTTCCATACAGCTACCAACTGGCTTTGAACCAGAGATCTTTCAATGAGTAACTGAGCACCTAACCATTTCACCACAGAGAAATGTGAATCAAAATGACTATGGGAGACCATTTCACCCCCACTACAACAGCTACCATCAGAAAAGCAGAACATAACAAATGCTATCAAGGATGCAGAGAAACTGGAACCCTTATCCACTGCTAGTGGGGTTATAAAAGTGTAGCTACTGAAATACAGCCAAGCAAGTCCTTAAACAGTTAAAACATAGAATTACTATACACCACAGTCATTCCACTTGTAGGAATATACTCAAGAGACTGGAAAGCAGCAACCCAGATACCAACATTCAGTGCAGCACTATTCACAATTATGGAAAACTAGAAACAGCCAGAATGTCCATCAATCAATGAATGATAAACAAAATGTAGTCATAATGGAAAAATCATTCAGCCATAAAGAGGAATGAAGTCCTTGAGAGATGCCATAGCATGGGCGAACTTGGAAAAAACATCATGTTGAGTGATATAAGTCAGGCACAAAAGGGCAAATACATATGATCCCTCTTGCACAAAATAACTACAACAGGCAATGCAGAGACAAGAGCTGTTCTGCTAGCTCCAGGGGCTGGTGGAAGGAAGGAATATGGAGTTGTTGCTTGAGGGTGCTGAGTCCAGCAGTGGGAGACTTGCATTGGAGAGTGTGATAGGTACTCCACATGGAGAATATACTCAATTACACACTTAAACATGACTAAAATGGAAAATGTTTGTGTTACATATACTCACTGCGACAACATTTAAAAATACATTCATCAAATCTGGAGTTGCTATCTTTGTAAATGTCACATGCCCATCCAGGTGATGGAAACCCTGGTGGCACGGTGGTGAAGCACTACATCTGCCAACCAAAAGGTCGACGGTTCAAATCTGCCAGGCCCTGCCCGAAATCTCCATGGAGCAGCACTACTCTGACCTATAGAGTCACTGTGAGTTGGAATCGACCCACCAGCAGTGAGGTTTTTGGTAGGTACCAGGTGATTTTGAGTCAGAAGGTCCTGAGCCTAGCTCACCCTTGAGAAGCACTGGTCTGTGATCTGACTCCTGCCCTCACGCAGTCTGCAGTCCAGGTGAGGTGACACCAACAGCCACAAAGCAACGAGCAAGCCACAAAATTACATGATGCAGACTAAATGTCATGTATTCAGAAAGAAAGCCCAATCAGTGACCCAGATCTCCCGACTCAGCACAACAGGGCAGCTGCAGCACACAGCACCAGTAACGATGAAAACGGGGCTGGGACACTATCACCAAATAGGTAAAGATGCCGATTACTGGGAGGTGAACGTCACCGCGAGCGCCATAAACCTGGCATTGCCAGGCAAAACCGTGTCTGCATTTGTACTCTAATGCCACATTCATGTGGTTTCCTGCACTTCATAATTTAACATTTGTAAGAGAGGGGAAAAAAAATGCCATTCTGAAACCCAAATATTGCACCACTCAGAGGCAGGCAGCCAGCTGCTAACAAGAGTGACATCCGAGCATCATTTTACAGCTCAACTTCAGAAAGGGGACATTTCATAAGGAAGAAAGAACAAATTCTGTTCACTGTAAAAGACACTTTGGGACACCACAGGGTGAAAGGACTGGCAGAAAACCAGCAACCCAGTGACAGCAAACCCATAGGTGGAAGCATTTAGATCCACTGTGGAGCCAAGAAGACCATCATTCAACAGATGTCTACCTTGTTGACTTGAATACAAAATTCATAAAACACTGTGCCGGGTTTTCTTTTTTTAATGTTAAAAGGGATTAAATTATTAACCACAGAGACCAAAATTCCTCCTTGACTAATAGACTGGTTCATAGGATCAGCCCTAGGTAGGGAGAAGACAGCCAGCCAGGTATCCACTTTTCTGCAAACTAGCTGGAACAACTGGCCCCTCTACAAATGATGACCGGCCAAGGACACAAAATATACTCAACTGGGCAAGAGTTAAAGGGTATAATTATGTGACTGATTTCACCACAATAAATTACAGAATTTGATAAAGACAAGATACCATCAAGAACATCTAGGTATGTGCCCATATTTTTACAGATGACTCCTTGCAAGCAAATGAGCAAGCTTGTCCATGGTCGGACAGACAGTGGTATAGAACCGGGCTTCCATCTGAGGCTGACACACCGCCACCTCTATGCTGGTTTGTCGTCCTGGGTTGGCTTCTGTGCTGCTGTGATGCCGGAAGCGATGCCATCCGTATTTCAGAGACCGGTAGGGTCGTTCACAGAGGACAGGTTTCCTGGAAGTTTCCAGATTATGCCAGACCATGAAAAAAGGCCCAGGGACCTACATTCAAAAATTAGCCAGTGGAAATCTTATAGGCACAACAGAACACTGTCCAAGTTGCTGGCTTTGGCAGTGTCTTCAGGGATCCATCCCCAGAGAAGGCCAACATGTGCGGTAAAGCAGGGGACCCGCGAGGGCACCGGAGACCCTCAGCGAGACGGCCTGGCACAACAGCTGCAACCCCAAACTCACGCAGGCCGGCCACTGCGAGGGTGACAGGGGACCAGTAACTGCTCTGAGGTCACCAGGAGCCTGAGCAGACTCAAGAGCTGCTAACCACCGCAGGCTGAGAGCACCTCCTCGCACCTCCACACCATTTGGATTTATAGTTTGTCATGTATTTATAACTCATTCATTATTTTCAGTATTAGTATCTGAATTCCACTCGCAAACCAAGACTCAATCAGGGAGATCATATTTAGCTAAAAGGTACTGAATACATATTTGTGGATAGGATTTGAAAGCTCACAAAGCTTCTCACCTCAGCCATGCCAATGGTCCCCACATTGTAACCGGCCTGCCATCCGACAGAATCTACTGTCTTCTGTGTGATTCACCCTTTAGGCTTTCAGCATAGATGGAACATGTGGAAACTGTAGCTTATTATTTGTGTTTCTGGGGTTTGGTCTCCCTGTTTGGTCTTTTCCTATCCACAGACATGCTCAGCTGAGATCCTACTACTCTGCACACTTCAGACACAAACACACTAAGTAAGTGTAGTCGCTCTCAAAGCTGAAAACAACATCTCAAACATCCTGTTGCTGGAGCTACAGAGAAAACAGCCAGGCCCTTGAATAAAATGTCCTGGGACACCTAATAAATGATGACTGATGAAGTTTCAAGCTAAGGGATGCCAAGTCCCTCGGACGACTCACCAGAAATCCCTGGTGTTTTACGACCGTTCCCACGGCTGAGTCCACTGCGTCTCTGGCTTGTGACGGGCAGCACTACTTCTGAGGCCTGGGAATCAGCACGCTCACTATACGCCGGGACGCTGCAGCAAAAACAAAACAGAAACACCAGCTCAGACTGAAAATGCCACTCCAAGCAGTCAATAGAGAGCTGAGGGGAAATCCCTGGCTTTTTCTCAAATGTACATTTTATAGCCTGAACAAGCACTTTAACCACCAGAAGGAGTGCTCAGGACAGAGGAAGCTGGGACTGGAGGGAAGGGAAGAAAGAAAACGCTGCCCCAGGCTGGGGTGCATCCTGCATCTTGAAAAGTCTGTAATAGACACTCTGGGAGTTTGCCTGCAGCGTTTCAAATGTATTAATTGAAATAAGTAAGCACAGAAGGATTCCTAAAAAATTAAATGATTCTCGACTTTCAAGGGTAGTTATCAAGGGCAGAAAGTAGACACAAGGTTCTCTTTGAAACCTACCTATCCGATTGTGTCCTTCCTGGAGTCACCCTACTGCCATCCCCCAGCCCCCTTAAAGGACTAGTGAGATTAAAAGAAAAAGGTAAAATGTAACAGAAGGGCAGATCATGGATGGGGTTCAGTTGTCTGAACTCCGGACAAATCCTGAACTCCGGACAAATCTTGATAAACACTTCTTCCACCCAAGTTTCAAAAGCTGTAGTTATTTTACACACAGAATTTCAAAGGAATGGCTAAAATATGCACGCCTCTTCAGCCCGAGTCTAGGCATGCCTCTTTACCCACAGTCCATGCAGCCGAGGAAACCTGTACCCTGAAACAACATGGGACAGTGTTACTCTGGAATAGAAAGCTCTCTTCTGCAATGCAGTTTAGACTTGTCAGGGGCCATGGGTCTAACTTCTAAGACGAGATAAATCCACACCGGTTTGTCTTCTGGCAGTGGTCAGTCGAGGGCTTGGGGGAATCCTAAGTCTTTTTTTTTTTTCCTGCATGAGCTCCTCCTCACCTGTTAGGAAAGCCTGTCAGAAGCTTGCTGTCACCAGTTTTTCCCCGGTACCCCTATGGTTTTAAATCTCATTAATCCACCAAGTCCCAGAGCATTTACCAAATAATTCCCTTGTAAGAGGGCTGACTCAGATGACAGCCCATGCTGCTGTCCCTGGGTAGTGCAAATGTTTAAAGCACTTGGCCACTGGCTGAATGGCAGGAGGTCCAAGCCCATCCTAAGGTGTGTCAGAAGAAAGCCCTGGCGATCTCCCTCGGAATAATCAGCCTCTGAAACCCTATGGCGCACGGTTCACCTGTGACACGATCGGGTCCACCACGGGTCAGAATCCACAGCAACCAGTGGCGATGGCGAGGTTTGGCTGGCTTGTTTCAGGTTGCTGTGTGAGAATAACCAACCTTTGAAAGCTTCCTGCAGCCGCTGTTTTATGGCATAATCAACTTTTCTGAAAAAGGCCTTCAGGGGTTATGTAGACCTGTGGTTAAATTCAGGAGGCCACTTACAACCCCGGAGGAGGGGGAGAACGCTTCCCTCGATTAATGTTTAAACACGTGAGCCGACTTCACCACCACGGTAGTGTTTTCAGCCTGACTGGAAGAGCGCTGCCTGAAAATGGCAGTGCCTTTCGTATTTTCTTACTGCCATCCATCCCCACAGAAAGTGGGGCCGCAACGATTTTATTAGTTCTCTGCGATGCAAGGCAGCACCCACTCAGATGTTTAAGTACCGTATTGATACAAATCAACAGAAGCCAGGAAGTTCAAAGCGTGACAAACTGCCTTTAGCTTACAGGCTTGGTGAAAACAGAATGGAAGGAAGAAGCATTTCAAGAAAGCCTCCTGCAAGCTATCAGCTGCTATCAATCATTCTTCACTAAAAGTGAATTGCTGGATTTCTCATTTATTACAAATTTTGTTTCTTCATACTTTAGAACTGAAAGGGTTGTCTGCAAATGAAGCTGCCAGTTGAGAGTGGTCAACGGACTTCGGAAACTCACAGAGCAAGTCAGTGTGGGGGCTAGACTCAGGGTTTCCTGACCAGTGTTCACCGCCTCTCAATGGACATATAGTCCATGCGATGCAACGTAGTTTTGAAGTCCCCTGTGCTACATCTGTGCTAAATTTGTACATCCCATTTTAAAATCTTTTTAAAAACATAATAATGTAATAAAGATTCATGAATTCTGAAAGTGAGCCATGGACTTGCTCCAAAGTCTGTTACCCAAAAAAAAAAAAAAAAAAAAGTTAATGTAGCTTTGTTCACAGTCCTCAGTGCCTGCCCGTAACTAGGAAGTACCAAAGCAGGAGAGACAGAGGCCCTGTAAACACTGCAGGATTAAACACACTCTTTGGATCACTGAATTAGAGGTTTTAGAATAGAGCTGACACTGACAGACATATATACATACGTATGTATGTATGTATACACACAGACAAACACACACTCCACCACTGCCATCAAGTAGTTTAACTCACAGTGACCCTATAGGACAGAAAACTGCCCCATAGCATTTCCAAGAAGCACCTGGTGGGTTCAAACTACTGACCTTTCAGTTGGCAGATGTAGCACTTAACCACTCCACTACCACAGTTTACATACACACACACACACATTGTAATATGAACCAGAATTCTTTCACAAGTTAAGGTGCAAAGAATTAACATACTCAGATGCTAACTAAAATGCTGGCCATTCAAGTCTACCCAGAGGAGCCTTGGAAGAAAGGCCTGGCTGTCTACTTCCAAAAAATCAGCCCTGGAAAACCCTACAGAGCACAGTTCTACTGTAACACACTTGGGGTCGACATGAGTCGTAATGGACTTGATGGCAAGTGGAATGTGGTACGGGCACAAAATGCCTCCTTAAAATGCTCTTTTTCCCTCATTTTCTTTTTGTCCAAAAGGAAGAAAATTCTTTCTGGATTATATTCTTGTCACTTGCCTTGGCGCAAAATTTATCTGGAAGACCAAGCTGACATTTTCTGTTAGCTCAAGATGCTGACCAGCTTCCTTCGGCTGGAGCAGAACTCATACCACTAGTGCTTGTTGCTAACTGGTGTCCAGTTGGCTCTGACCCAAGGCAACTCCATTCACAACAAAACAAAATGCTGCCTAGTTGGCGCTTAGAACACTGGGGCTCACAGGGTCTCTGCTGGCTGACTTTCAGATGGAGATCACCCGGCCTTCCTTCCTTCTCTGTCTTGGTCTGGAAGCTCCAGGGAAATCTCTTCAGCATCCCAGAAACACGCGGGCCACCACTGACAGACGGGTGGTGGCTGTGCGTGAGGTACACTGGTCGGGAATCAAACCCAGCCGTTCTGCTCGTAAGGCAGGAAGTGTGCAGCAGAGGGTACCACGCCACCATTTGTGTGAGAAAGGAGTTCTCATCCGAGTGATGCTACTTCCCATTCTCTTTTTATCTCCATAGGCACAAAGGATCTGGAAGTGACTCATTTTGTGATTTACAGCCACCCTTCAATTACACAAAATACAAGGCATACGAGACTGTTTTTATCAAAAGACAATCACTGCAAATTCTCCAAACCTCATTTTACCCAAGAATCCGACTCGACGGCACTTGGCTTGGCTTGGCTGCTAATAATCCATAAAACAAACTGGCTTGAGTTGAGTCTCTATTCCCTACCTGTTCCTGCTCACCAGGTGGTTATGACACAGCAAAGCAAAGACCGGAAAGGAGAAAGAGAAGCAGGCTCTAGAGCAGTCACAGACAGGCCCGAATATGTGAACGCTGGGTTCCCCTTACATGGTTTAGGAGGAAATGAGTCGCCTCTTTCCAAATGTTTTCTGATAGTTACAAGCAGCAGCAGCCAAGCTCAGTGAGAGAAAAACTGTCCAACTAGCTACAAGATTTGCCTGTTGCAGCAAACTGGATGCATCAGCTTAGGTGACAACATCCTAAGTAGAATTACTTTCTTATCTATCAAATAAAGGCACCAAAGTGAATATTCTCCACATTAATACCCAGTTATAATTCAAGTTGTTTGATACATATCTGAGGACACACAGCAAGTGAGAGCTGTCCTAACACAATCCTACCTTCTCTATCAGGCTCGTAAGGAGCCCCAGCACAGCAACAGTTAATTAAGCATCTGCTTAACCAGAAAGTCTGCTCACCAGAAAGTCAGTGGTCGAACCCACCAGCCCCCCACAGAGACAGACGCAGCAGTCAGCTTCTGTAAAGGTTACAGCCTTGGAGACCCTCGTGGGCAGTCCCACTCGCTCCTGCAGGGTTGCTGGGAGTCTGACTCAACGTAAGGGCAATGCGTTTGGTTTTATTAGCTATCCTAGTGCGATGTCAAGTAGGTACCTGCATTTACAAGTTTGGAATTCACAGACAAGGTATGAATAGAAGATAGAAGTTGAAGCTTAACTGTGACAGTCATCCTCCAAGAGGGCCCCAAAGGGTCCCAGGCTCTTCGTAGTCCCGTGTATAATCCCCAAACACTAGTGTAGATGGGATGTAGTGAACGACTTCTAAGAAACAGAATGTGATAAAGGCAATGAGAGTCTGTGAGCTTAGGTCACAAAAAGACTGTGGCTGCCACCTTGGGCCTCCCTCCTATTCTCCTCTGAGTTACTTATCTTAGGGGAAGCCAGCTGTCACTAAGTGAGACAGTAGTGCTGTGAAAGGCAGGTCCAGCCGGCAGGGAACCGAGACCTACCAGCCGCTACATGAGGGAACCTAAAACCCCCGCCTTCCCTGGAACCTTCCAAGGAAACACGGAGCCCTGCCAACAACCTGACCGGAACCTCATGAGAAGCCTTGACCAACAGAAACGGTGAGATGGCAAATATTTGTCTTAAGCCACTATATTCTGAGATAATCTATTACACGTCAATGAACAACCAATACATTTACAATGTGAGAGGTTCTATTCTATAAACTTTACATGACTTTTTCCAGCTGGAGAAACTGAGTGACAAAGAACTTAATCCCTTGCCCAACATCTCACATCTTATACGTGGCAAAGGCAGGAATCACCCTCAAGCCATCAGACCCCCAGCCTAGGCTTTCAACCTTTGCAAGACACTATTCCTCCATGATAACCCTTTGTCCTGTTTTACTGACTACAGAAAGAGCTGACACCACATCCTACCAGCTTTGGCCCATCAGCACCCTCACCAAAAGTCTTAGCCCACTACTTACCTCTACAGTACTTCTATCTGAATGCCCCAAATACGTACGAATTACACTCCCCTCACCAAAGACGATGGAAAGGCAGCCTCTCACTGTGCCAACAGTAACCTCATTTCCGGTTAATCCGACTGCTTTGACTATCGGAAAATTCTGGTACAATCTACATCCTCTAGAACATACATTACATCCTATAGATGACGGTCCTTTGCACATCGAAAGAGTTCTACCTAAAATGGCCTAATGTTGAGGAAAAGAACAAGACACTGAATAAGAGTGTCCGAGGAATTTTTTAAAATAAATGACAATGTTCTGTTGGCAATACAAAGTCACTAAGGATTCAAACAATATTAAGTTTTAAAAAGTTAAAAAAGCTGTTGAACTATATAAAGTGCACTGACTGCTGTGCTTTTAATTATTATAACAAATGAAGTCATCTCCATTCTTTCTCTGACAGACATGAAATACAGAAAGAATCTCTATACTTCTGCCTCAAGACAAATTGAGAATGGCACTGTGTCTGAAAGAAATGGTTGATGGTCAATAGGAGAATCACTGTTCTTTTTCAGGAGGGTAATGTCTGTCCTGCTGCGGCCTGTATTGTGCACTTCATCCACACCTGTGAGTGCTTCGCTTTTAACTAGTAGGATTGTGTCCACAACCAATGCAAATGTAACAACAGGAAAGAACAAAGGAAAAAAGAATACAACAAAATACAGTGCCATTTATACATCTTCCTTTTACAAAAAGCAACTGTTTTTATAAAGGTACGTGACGCACCTACCAAAGTTATTTCTTAGTGTTTCAAAATGTCAAACACTAGCAATAGCTTGACAGCTAGGATGTCACACTTACCCTGCAATTTGGACAGTTTTTTTTGTGGAGATGAGATTATGTCGTTTCATGACACAAGGAGCAGATGTGATTAATTAACTTACCAGAATATCTAAAACAGAGTTTTAAAAACGTTAAGAATTTGGAAACATAAATAAACACAGCTCAAAAGATTATAAACCAAACAATATGAGTCGCTTTTGTTTTTAAAGGAAGTCCATCAGATTAGCTGAAAACTTTTCTGGGACTTCCTCTAAGTACAGTACATATTTAAAAGAAATCATCTAATAAATCTTGCTTTTATTTTTAAAGAATGGTAAAACAGTAGCATATATCATACTCTACTCAGCACACACAATGGAGTATCAGATTCCATTTACAGCATTATGCTATACTAAAATACATCTTACACTGTTACCAGGAGACCCTGGTAGCATAGTGGTTAAGTGCTAGGCTGTTGTCCATAAAGGCTAGCAGTTCAAATTCACCAGGCACTCCTTGGAAACTCTATGGGGCATTTCTATTCTGCCAACAGGGTCACTATGAGTCAGAATCGACTCGATGGCAGTTGCTTTCTTTCCAGAAAGTCGACTGTGACTCACAGCCACCCTACTGGACACAGCAGAACAGCCCTACAGGGTTTCCGAGGAGAGTCAGGTGGATTTTACCCACCGACCTTTTGCTTTGCAGCTGTACCTCTTAACCACTTTACCACCAGGGGTCCCTAAAAATAAAACAGGGGTAAAAAAATAATGGAATAAATTTCAGAAATACCTCTGAGAGATTCTGATACATTAACAAATACTGTAAAACCCTGGTGGCTTACTGATGAAGAGCTCTACTGCAATCTTTCAGGTTTCTTTATTGTTGTTGTTGTTTTTACCTTTAAAAAATATTTATTTTTCTACCTTTTTTACTGTAAAACTCCAAAAGAGAAGAAATCGTGTATCTTCACCCAAAATCTGCTTGCCAACAGAGAACTTTCTCCAGAAGAACTAAGCAACCAACAAGCACTACCCACAGTGTCCCTGGATGGCAGAAAGAGTTATGCACTGGACCACTAGGTAGGTCTGGTGATTCAGACCTACCTAGAGGTGTTGCAGAAGACAGTCCTGGCTATCTACTTTCAAAAAAAAAGAAAGGTCACGGCCTTGCAACACTGTTGGGAGCACAGTTCTATTCTGCACACATGGGGTCACCAAGCATCAACTACACAACTCACAGTAACAAGCATTGTCCAAAGGGTACTGTTCACTAGAGTGAAGTCTGTGATTCTCAAACTTTTTAACCTCTTAAAATTTACAGAAGACCCCCAAAGACCTAATTTTAATTAGATAGATTATATATATGTATGTGTGCTTTAAGTGAAAGATTACAATTCAAGTCAGTGTCTCACAGAAAAACTTACATACTCATTGCCATGTCACCCAGTTGCTCTCCCTATAATATAACAACACACTTCTCTCCACCCTGCATTTCCTATGTCCACTCAAGCAGCTCCTATCCCCTTCTGCCCTCTTATCTCACCTCTGGAGAGGAGCTGACCATTTAGTCTCATATGTCCACTTCAGTCAAGAAGCACACTCTTCACCACTATCTTTTTATGTTTTAGTTCAGTCTAACATTTGTCTGAAGAGTTGGCTTCAGGAATGGTTTTAATTCTGGGCTAACCAAGAGTCTGGGAGTCACGTTTTCCAGGGTCCCTCAGACCATCACCTCTGGTCCATTTATTAAAATCTGAGTTCTGCAGCCCATCTTTGTCCCAGTCCATCAATGACTCTCTCTGTGCGCCCTGTCAGGGCAGTCACTGATGGTAGTCAGGCACCATCTAGTTCTCCTGGTCTCAGGCTAAGGTAGTCTCTGGTTACGTGGCCCTTTCTGTCTCCTGGGCTCATACTCTCCGCAGGTCTTTAGTGTTCCTTATCCTCTTTGCTCCAGGTAGTTTGAGACTGATGGATGCTTCTATGATGGCCACTTACTAACTTTTAAGACACCAGACACCGCTCACCAAAGTGGGATGCAGAACATTTCCTTAACAAACTTTGTTATGCTAACTGACCTAGATGTTCTCTGAAACCATGGTCTCCAGCCCCCACCCCTGTTACCCTTCCCCCAAAGTGTTTAGTTGTATTCAGGAAACTTCGCAGAGTTCGGTTTAGTCCAGATGTGCCAACTTCTCCTATGTTGTTTGTTGTCCTGCCTTTCCCCTTAATTAGGTAGACTATATTTAATGACAGAAACTGTGGTGGTACAGCAGTTAAGAGCCTGGCTACTAACCAAAAGGTTGGCAGTTCAAATCCACTAGGTGCTGCTTAGAAACCTTTGGGGCAGTTCTACTCTGTCCTTAGGGTCTCTGTGAGTTGGAATCAACTTGATACCAAGCCAAGCCAAGCCCAGTGTTTTGTTTTGTTTTTAAATACATATATAATGATATTAATCATATCAGAAATTGAAATCAAGAAAACTTAAAAAATATTTATTAGTTCATTTTACAAATACATCTCCACTGTGTGTTATAAAACATACATTTAAAAAAAACTACATTTTTTCAAACAAAGAAGTTAGTGAATGAGAAGAGTAGCATTGATTTACAGTTTTACAAACCTTTGTAATGTCTAGCCTAATAAAAAAGTGTTCAGTTCTCAAATCTGCTTCTGTTTTCAATTTGTGGTGTTATGAAATACACAAAGAAAATTTGGCTTCATATAGATGTTGCTGGGAAAAGGAGGAGTATCTCAATGGTCTTTTCACCTAATTGTAGCTATTATTCTTTAATACCATAACAAAATTTGACAAGTGGTAGTTTCATCGAGGACAGCAGCAATGTGGAATCTGAGACAGATTAGTGAATTCTGTTATTCTCTTTTATATTAAATTCTTTGATACGCCCTGCCCTCGTAATAGACCTGTCACCACACACCCTTCTGTGACACCCTGCACTGGTCACTAGGTAGACGTCAGTTCCTTGACTAACACAGATCTTTCAAATGTCGACACATTTCATTTCATAAGACCACTTGTCCTGTGTCCTTCAAAAAACTCCATTATACATTTGTGGTGGGGGGAGGGGTGCAACAGGTAAATAACATGTTAATGTTATTGTAAAAATAGTTTTGATCGCACAGACTCCCCCCCAGAAAGCATATGGAGTTCTCAGAATGAGAACCAATGCCTTACAAGGTCTAAAGAACCCTGCAGAAGCAAAACCACAGACCCTCAAGTTTCGTTCCAGTTCTCCATTTCTGTGACTTGATCATGCCATTCATGAAGAGGGGAGAACAGGGAGCTGGTATCTGTAAAGACAACATCTGCTCACCCGGATGCTAGTAGGTCAGAATCTGAAAAGTATACATTTCAGACTTTTCTCTAGCAAACACACTTTTTTCATACTTTGGTATTAACAATCTAGCAATGATTTGTTTTCACTAAAGATCACAAAAACTTTTTAAGTATCTTGGAAAAGATTCAGAAAAAACTTTTCCATGAAATAAATTAATGAAGTCACTACATAATTATAAACCACAGTCTATCCATTACCCTGGCCTCGATGGCACTTGGCTTGGCCATCCATAAAGAAGAAACTCAAAGAACTACCAAACAACACCGGTTAGCTCTCAGTATTAATGCATATACACAATAATAATAGTGGCTACAATCTCAGTGTTCAGCCCTCAAAGCACATTCTCTCCTCAACTTCACACCCATCCTGAGTGGTAGACACTGGCATTATCCCCATTTCCTAAATACAGAAGTGGAGGCACAGGCTTTAATAGCATACACCAGGTCACATGATGAGGGGCAGATCCAAGATTCCAACCTCTTTCTGTCTAATGCCCAAAATTCTCTTAGCTCCTTGCTATGCTGTCTCCATGCCAACTAACAGTTTACTGGACTTTAGTAATTCAGATTCTTCCCCTGGCCTGTATTTCAAAACCATGAAATATCCTTTTCAACTATCTTTTGTCAAAGTGAAGAGTTGTTTGACAAATTCCTTCAGAGCTCACCCTAACACAAAGACGTATCAGTAAGAGTCTATTGCCTCCTGTCTCAGTCATCTACTGCTGCTGTAATGGAAATACCACAAGTTGGTGGCTTTACGAAGAGAAATTTTATTCTGTCACAGTCCAGTAGGCTACAAGTCCAAATTCCAGCATCAGCTCCAGGAGAAGAAGGCTTTCTCTGTTGCCTCTGGAAGAAGATCCTTGTTATCAATCTTCCCTTGGACTGGGAGCTTCTGAGGTACAAGGACACTGGATACAAAGGATGTGCTCTGTTCCCAGCACTCCTTCTTCACTAATGGTATGAGGTACCCAACTCTTTGCTTGCTACCCTTTCCTTTATATCTCAAGAGACTGCCACAAGGCACAACACAATCTTACAAGTTGAAGCCTGCCACACCAACCCAACTGCCATCCATCCTCCCTTATTAACATGATAGAGACAAGGTTTACAGCCTAGAAGGACATCACACACGCAATACCAGGAATTGTGGCCTAGTCAAATGGCTATACACAATTCTGGGGGGACAAAATTCAATCCAGAACACCTCTCAACAGTAGACTGGTGATCAAGTAGAAGGAAAAATGAAGTCTCACTCCTGAGTCGTGTTTTAGATGCTATGAGGTCCAATGTTTTGATTCTTAAGATGTCACGAGGCTGAAGCACTGATAAAGACAGTCTGTGAACAAAATTCCGGGTACTGCTGGCCTGGATCTCCTGTACATCCCTCTGGAAGCACAGTTATGAGACGTACTGGTGGCCTGGGTCCCCTATACTTTCCTCTGGAAGCACAGTTGTGAGACAAGGTCAGTGAAAATGTCTGTCATCTCTAAGGCACCCAAGTAACCACAAAAGTAGCAGTATCCTTCCCAAGTGCCTTCTAAACCCTCCACTCCCTCAGGTCAGTCTGTTCTCCATCTACAGGACACATCCTGTTCATTCTACCTCTGCCCCTTGTCCCTTTTTCTCTTGACCTCAGATGGGTTTCTTTCAGTTACCCAGACTCATCACAAACTTACTGATTTATCTTCTAGATAATCCTTTTTTACTGTGGTGGTGAAAACTGTAACACAACATTTGCCAGTTCAACATGTTTTACATTTCAATTCAGTGATGCTGATCGCATTAATCACAACACAACCATCACCTGTACACACACTGCAGCTATGACAGCTACATCAATACAGCAGCAAGCCTTCAGCTAAACTCACTGAGAAAAATAAGAAAAGGCAAAGCAAATCAATAAATGGTGAAAATGGAGACATCACAGTACCCACCCAACAGAAACAGAAAGGGTCATTAACAGGAGACTATGAACAACTTGAAGACAACAAACTAGATGACGTAGATGAAATGGACGAATACTGAGAATTACACAACCTACCTAAAGTGACTTCGAGAAGAAACAGACCATCTCAACAGACACACAGCAAGTGAAGACACTGAATCAGTGTTCAAAAATCTTCCAACAACAACAAAAAAGGTCCTGGTGGACCAGATGGCTTCAACTGATCATTCTTAATCATGTTGTTAACATCCAGCTCAAGAAATCTGTCTTTCCAGAACTATTCCGGTCTTCCCTTTCTTCAAAGTGCCTTGGGCGGGGACTCCCATCAACACTGGTTTACCTGCGTATTCTGGCTGTGTTGGGGGTGTTTCATTTGGGTCAGTCTTCTCTTTCCCAAGTATGAGCAGACAATGAATGTTCTTACAACCTTTTAGAGTATCTCTCCTAGTAACTCCCTGTAAGGCCAAAGATAAAATACGCTTGTTGTCTTCTCTGTCTAGTTGGGTGGGAGTCAAAGAACACAAGTGTGTGTTTTGTGTCAATTTTATTGTGCAGCGTCTTTCCCTTTATTCAATCCTAAGATTAAAGCAATCAGCTGTGCAATTCAACCATAAGTTTTAACTGTTCCTAAAAGGGAACAGTAGTCTGTATCACTGAAAAGTGCCATGCCAGCTTATATGTGATATTCTCTGGATAGAGATAGTTAGGTGTGTCCTAACATGAACTGACTTTAAAAGAAAGCAGGATAGAATACTAACTCCTGGAGGAGGAGGGGAGAAGACGGGTTTGGCATACACCCAAAAATCTGTTGACCATGAAGCTCTGTCTAAATGCTTCACTGTTCTTGCTGGCACCCACTGCACACTGGTACGGAGGTTTTTCATGGATATTCCTGTCTGGGCCACAAATGACAGGATACAGAGGCTCAAGACCCAGCTCACTTCCCTCATATCATAATCACTCTGAAAATCTGTAAGTACACACTTCATTTACAACACTAGAGTGAAATACTGAATGATGATAACAGTCCTTCCATAGTAAATGAAGCTGATTCTATGAAAAGCATCCAAGTTTGACATACTAAGGAAACATTTCATCCCCCTCTTAATCCCCACTTTCTCTCAGGAAAAAAACAAATACACTGACAGCACATGTATGTGAAAGAAATGTGGTTAGGGTCCAACTTGTTTCTTGACCACATCCAACTTCCGACAGAACTTCTAACTTGAATGCTGGGTTCTCATTTCTAAGTTCCATCACTGGACTTACAGAACCATGCCAATTTCTGCCTTCCTCTGAAACGTAGCACCCTGGCTTCACCCCTTTTTGCATGCATTATTCTCGGTGGAAATTTTCAACAACCACAAAGGCGGGGAAAAGGGTGTGGCACACTCCCACTTCTTAGTCATCTTTCCTGATGCTGCCTTTTTAGTGCATGTAAAATATTTACACACGGTAACAGTTAAGTCATCATCGTTTATGAAGCACTGTTCTTTTTCCATCCTGGTAGCCCACTCAGTGTGCTGAACCACAGAAGAAGGCTCTCTACATCAGTGTCATTAATTAGTTAAAGACAGAAGTACTTATTTGGTGAAAACCATACTTCTTCCATTGCTCTAGAAATCTCACATAAATTGACAATTTTTAAACTATGCTGTTTATAGTGCACACATGGGCAGCTCTAGATTTTCCTCTTGCCTCTCTCCACATTGACAAGGGTGGTGTCCACACCTACCTCATTCCTGAGCATCTGACACCCCAAGTATCAACCAGCCAGAGCTTGAGAGTGCCATGAGCCATGACTCCGAGACAACAGGACTAAGGGCAAATGAGCCAACAGATCCACTAAGAACGACGGGTGGTGAGATCTCTTCGATGAATCTACGGCAGACAGGGGTGGTTCAGCGGAGACTCTTCTCTCCTTCTGTGCAAGAGACCGTGGTTAGGTTCCCAGTCCAAGTACCTTACATGCACTCCCCATACATCAGTGGAGGGGCGTGTGTTGCTGATACTAAACCAGTCTCAGTAGGGCTTCCAGACTAAGAAGAAGTAGGAAGAAAGGCTTGGTGATCTAGTTTCAGAGTTCAGCCAATGAAAACCATACGGATCACAATGGATCCCGGGACCCCTTCTGTTCCACCAGTAATGAGGCTGCGTGAGTCAAGGACCAACCCCACTGTAGCTAACAAGTCTCCTCCTAGTACTCTGGTATCACTGTTGCCAACCCAGAAGCACCAGAATCAACACTACTGCCTTTCTCCTAATTACACTAGTGAGGTAGTCATCAAGTCCCGGCGATTCTACTTCCTGGTCCTACCACTTGAGTCTCTCCATCCTGCCTCTCCACAATTACAGGCATCTGTTTCTACCCCCCTCCACATCTGATACATCTCCTGATACATCTCTCACTGCTCTCACAGTCCTTCAGCCCATTCTCTAGACTGCAAGCAAAGCTGTCTTTCCAAAACACTGACTGATCACTGCATTCCTCAAATCCAAAACCTCAAAGGACTACAGCATACTGCTGAAACCATCACTAGAGGGGTACAGAGGGTGTGTGTGGAAATCACAGCAGTGATTTGAGCCCAGCAGCCTTCCCCTGTAGCCGTGAATGGAGAAATCAGACACGGAGAACACACACAGGGTCAAGAACCAACGATCCTTCTTCAAGAGTTCCTGAGTTTCCTTGGCTCATCAATATTTTGAGACAGTTTTTTTAAAAAAAAAAAAAAAAAAAACAAAACTCAATTTGACTTTTAATAGTGAAACATTACCCTAAAAGCATGTTGTGTCACGTTCCATTGCTGTTTTTCATTACCAATTGAAAGGCTACGTATTAAAAACTTCACTAGAAGTCAATCTAAATAAAATAAAATGACTGAGGTTATTTTTTCAGCCAGTTACTAAAACAGAAACAAACATGATTTTTAATCTCTGGCTCGTTATAAATTGACAAGAAAAGGATGTGAATTTTACCAAGTAATGCATGATAACTGCTTCTGCTCAGCACAACCACAATACCAACTCAAATTTATATTTCATGCAGATTTTCTATGTGGGATATAGAATCTAGATTTTAAAACATCCTAATTTATTTTAGCTAATTTTTTACATCATGATAGCATTAACACAAAAAAACTCAGTAAAGAGCAATTGTTAAATTTGTCTTTGTGAAAGGAACTGTAAGGTTTCACCTGTCTAAACAAGCAAAGGAAACTCTCCTGGTGTAGTGGTTAAGTGCTACAGCTGCTAACCAGAAGGTCAAGAGTTCAAAGCTGCCAGGTACTTCCTGGAAACTCTATGGGGCAGTTCTACTTTGTTTATAGGGTCACTATGAGTTGGATTTGACACAACAGCACTGGGTTCACTTTTTGGTTTAAACAAGTGAAAAACAATAAGCTGAAGAAGTCGTAAACTGAGCCATAACTGTCTGAACGCTAGTCAACTGAAAGCTCACTTACTGGGAATGGGACTTAGAAATGAATTCTGCCACATACTTGTCTGGAGTAAGAAATATCTGCTATGAATCCCGCCCTCGGGGAGTTTACACTCCATCAGAGAAGAGAGAGAGCACACAAATGACACAACTTCTGTATAACAAAGCAAGAAAAGTACAACAGAGCTAGGGAACATCAGAAGAGGACATCACTTTGTGCAGGACAGGGCTTCAGGGAGGATTTCACAGAGACAGTGGACTTCAGGGATTTGACAGCCCCTTAAAGCCCTGTGGAGCACAGCTCAACTCTGACACCTGCGGGGTCACTATGAGTCAGAGACAGCTCTACAGCGATAGTTTCTATTACTAAAACGAAAGAGCCAAGAAAAGTTCAAACTAATCAATTGTGTTTCCAGCATTAACATTTATTGAGCAACTACTATACATTAAATGTTCAAAAATGTTATCTTGAAGCTTCCAAACAAACCCATCATGATAGTTTAGTTATAACTCATTAAAAGGAGACCCAGAGAGGATATTAAAGTTACATCCTACTTTGATGAGTGGCATGGTGGGTCTTAAAAGTTTGAGAGCAGCCAGCTGGGAGATGAGAGCAGCCATCCGGGATCCTCTACTGGTCCCACTCCGTCTGGAGCAAGGGAGAATGAAGAAAACCAAAGACACAAGGGACCGAGGAGCTCCAAGGACTAGGGGACCACAACTACAGCCTCCACCAGACCGCGTCCAGCACAACCAGGTGGTACCCGGACACCAGCATCGACTTCTCTTACAGGGATCCCAACAGAGGGTCCTGGAGAGGTGGAGAAAAATGTACAACAAAATGCTCACTCACAAAAAAGACCAGACTTACTGGCCTGACAGAGACTGAGGAAACGCCGAGAGTATTCTGTGCCCACCCAATATCCTTTCAGCTCATTAACGAAGTCACTCCTGAGGTCCCCCCTTCAGCCCCAGATCAGACAGGTCCGTAACACAGAAGGAGACTAAAAGGGCACCCAAGCCCAGGGCAAGGACAAGAACGCAGGAGGGGACAGGAAGGCCAGTAATGGGGAACCTAAGGTCGAGGGGAACACATTGTTGAAGTATCGCTGGGTTGTCAACCAAAGTCACAGTATGTGCACTAATTGTTTAATAAAAAACCAACTTGCTCTGTAAACTTTCACCTAAAACACAAGTGTATACGTGTGTGTGTGTATATAATATATACATATATAAAGAAAATAAGGTTTCTAAGCCATTAGCTCCTAGTGAACATCAATAAACCAAAACATTACTTACATCACTAAGATAGTTTATTAGGGAGAGAAAATGATAGTTTTTTAATAAGACCAATCAAAGATTAAAACCATTATCTATTTTGAACGCAAACATGACTTAACCTGACAAGGACTTGGATATGCCGAACACAAACCCTATTCCCTTAACTTAACTGAAATGGCAAGACCGTGAAGAACTTCAGTGTACAGTTACCCTGTCCTCCACATCACTATCATGCGATGATTTCATTTTAACTAACTTTTTTTAAATATGTATATTAAAATAGGTATTAGTGTCTCTACTGCAGTGTTCCTGGAAGTACAACCCAAACCCCTTTCATGTAAACAGTACCAGAGGAGAATGATCACTAAAAATACAATTCCTGGGCCTCACTCCTAGCCCGTCTGAGGCTCTGAGGCTCTGAGCCTCAGCAATCTGACTGTCACCAGCTTTCCCCTCACCGCCTGCCACTGCGGTCCAGTGGATCCCAGACTCAAGTTCGGAGCAGAACCGCCCCACAGGGTTTCTAAAGAGCAGCTGGTGGATTTTGAAGCACCGACCTTTTGGTGAGCAGTCAAGCTCTTAACTACTGTGCCCCATGGCACCCCTGACCAGACAGTGGGACAATGTTGCCCTTTCCAGTTTTAGAGCGCTACTCTAGGGACCCCTCTCCCACCGGCTTTCTTCTTGTTCCGTCTTTTATTGGAATTTGTTCTTGACATTGAAACAATTACTTTTCAATATCTTCTCAATGTTTTCTATGCCACGCAATATTAGCTTCCAAAAACTGCTTCCAAAACACAGAAATTATACCACTAGGAAAAGATTTTTTTCTAACCATTCTTATAAGCTTTCTTGTCAGAACTGGCTGAGTGGCCACAGGTTTCGTTGGGGGTTTTTGCTACATCTAGTTTCAGGCACTGAAATCTGTCACTGGTTGGGTTCTATGACAGGCAGAAGAATGATCCCCTCCTTAAAGATATCCACACACCCAGTCCCCCAAAGCTGTGACCATGTCACCTTGGGTGGCACAAGGGATTTGCAGATTAAGGATCACGAGACGGGAAGAATACCCTGGGTTATCTGAGTGGGCCCCATATACTCACCAGGGTCCTTAAAACTAGAAGAGGCAGGCAGAGGAAAGTCAGAGGGACCTGTGACTACAGAAGACACGCAGAAGGACGCAGTGCTGGTGGCTAAGAGGATGGAAGAAAGGGATGATGAGCTCAGGAAAGCAGGCAGCCTTTGGAAATGTGTAGGACCTCCCCAAGGAATGCCGCCCTGCTGATATCTTCATTTCAGCCCAATGAGAACCCTGTCGGACTTCTGACCTACAGAGCTGCCAGATAAACATGTGTTGTTTTAAGCCACCGAGGTGCTGGTAAGTTACTACAGAAGCAAAAGACAATGAATGCAGGTTCACCTTTAACAGCAACGTCACATCCTAGAACCCATCAACTTTTCAGTCTTACTGAAAATAGAAAGCCAGAAAACCGAGCATTCCTTCAAGTGTCGATCGGACAGAGCCCAAATAGCTGATTTCCAGACCACGCTGACCTCTCTTTCATCCATCTCTCTTCTTTCCTTGCTCTCCCCATTCAGACCCCCAGCTTATCTTGTCACCATCCATTAGGAACTGGACTGTGTTCCCCAAAAGACAGGCTGAAGCCCTGGCATCTGATACCTGTGAGTGTGACCTTTTCAGAAACAAGGTCTCTGAGGATGTTATCAGTCCACATGAGGTCAGACCAGGGCTGGGTGGGTCCTAAGCTCCTCTCCAGTGCTGCTTTATAAAAGAGAACACACAAGAGACAACATCAGAGAAAGGACAGCCATGTAACTGAGGAGGCAGACCAGCTGTAAGGCAAGAAACTCCAAGGGTGGCCTGGAGCTTCAGAAGCTGCAAGGCAGGCCAGTCATCTTAGAAGAGCCTCAGAAGGAATGGACCAGGCTGAGCCTAATCTCTCATTCGCAGCCTCCAGGAGTGTGTGTCAGTTAATGCCCAGTCTTTAAAATTACCCAGTTTGTGGTGTTTTGTTACAGCACTGGACCTGATTTACCTTCTGTCTTAACCATCCAGAGCTGCTATAGCAGAAATACCACTAAGTGGATGGCTTTAACAAAGAGCAATTTATTTTCTCACAGAAATGCAGGCTACAAGTCCAAACCCAGGACGTCAGCTCCAGGGAAAGCTTTGCTCTAACTGCTCTGGAGGAAGGGACCTGTCATCAACCTCCCCTGGACTAGGCATTTCTCAGGCGTTGGGACCCCAGGTCCAAAGGACATACTCTGCTTCGGAAATGCTTGCTTCTTGTTGGTATGAAGTCCCCAAATCTCTGCTTGCTTTCATTTCCTCTACATCCCAAGAGATGGCCTCAAGGCACAATACAGTCATTGAGTCCTGCCCCGTCAATCCACTCCTGTCCATTTTCCAACACTGACATCATAGAGGCCGGATTTACAACCTACAGGACCGTCACAAACCAAAGCCACCTCCATGGAGCCGATTCCAACTCACAGAAACCCCACAGGACAGAGGAAAACAGCTCCACAGAGTTTCCAAGGAGCAACTTGCAGATTTGAACTGCTGACCTTTTGGGTTAGCAGACATAGCTCTTAACTACCATGCCACCAGAGTTTCCAGTGGGAATTATGTCCTAATCAAATTGCTACACACATTTTTGGGGGGACAAAATGTCACCCTCCATCAAGACAGACTGGTTTTTCACACTGGGAACTGTAAAAAGGAGAAGGTCTAAGGCAGAGTTTTTCAACCTTGGCAGTACTGACATTTGGGGGCAAATAAGTCTTTGCTAGGTAAGGACAGGAGTGGGGTGGGTGTATATTTTGTCCTATGCAAAGCTGGTTTTCGAGCAGCATCCTTGGTCTCCTTTAGATGTCAACAGCACTACCTATCTCTCCCAGTTGCTTCCAGACATCGCCAAGTGTATTCCGGAGGCAAAACTGGCCCCTGGTTTTGAACTACTGGTCTAAGCAGTATGGCAGTGCACCCAGCAGTCGGCTGGGCTCTCCATCCAGCTCCCTCCAATACAGGGAAAAGTCTCCAGCACGTGTGTCCCATATACGCTTACATTGCGGCTGGTCTCACTGAAGCGCGTTTCCTGTGAATTCAATCTGTTTGGCATTTTAAAACAGCTCTAACTCAGAACTCAACCACAGCCTCTTTAATGGCCCTATTACATTTATTTCCAGCCACAGGCAATGAAAACACAGCCATTCCACCATGACCTTCCGCCCAACCCTGACAATGACCTCAGCATCCACCTTTCCACTGTAAACTCTTTCCTGGGCTAAAGCTTGCTGTTTGATGGTTATAAAGACCTCCCTAAGGCTTGCTGCAACTTGACTACCACGACATCATTAATAAAAATCCTTTTCATCAGAAGGTTTAGCACACTGTAGGTGAAATGCAAAGATGATTGACAGAAAACTTAACGGAAGTGTCAGACACATGTTCTAGACTTATATCATGGGATACAGCCATGAGAGCAAGAAATCATGCAACTGGAAACAGATCATTTCCTCAACAAGTGGTTTCCAAGAAAAAAACTTTAACAAAAAATGTGAAAATATCTTATTCTGTGTGGTTTTATAATTCCACTCAAACTTAAAATTTCAATCTCAAAAGAACCAAGCACTAAACTAGAAATAAATCTACTAATCTCAGTGAAATCTTAAACAAATACATAGTCTCTGAGGTTGGATGTTCAAAGCATAAGCATAGCATTAGTCTTGTCCAAAATCCAGGGCCAAGCTGAGTCCTGCAAGGCGAGACAGCTGGGGCTGTTTCAGCGGCAAAGCTTGTTCACTCAGCAGCTCTTCAAGAACACTGGCATTGACACCTCTCTCAACTACAGCAAGGCTACTACATCCTTTGTAGATTGTCCTCCATCCACTATGACTGTGGGTGAAGCATGGGGGCTCTGCTGGGACAGTGGTTGAATGTTTGCCTCCCCTGCGGGAAACTCAGTTGAGTTCCCAGATAATGGACCCTGTGCACAGTATGTCCATGGAAGCTGGTGTGCTGTCCTGATGCTGAGTGAGCATCTGCAGAGTAGTATCTAGACCAAGACGGGCTAGGAAGAAAGGCCCGGCACTCTACTCTCAAAAATCAGCCAGTGAAAACTCTAGGGACCACAACGGTCCAACTGGCCACCCCTCCCAGGGATGGTGCAGGACCAGGCAGCATTTCTTCCCACTGTGCATGGGCTCATCATGAGCGGGGGCCAACTTGGCAGTGGCTAACAACCATGAGACCCGGTCATTTTCCATTTTCTCTCTGAGGCCTTTCTTCAAGCATAAAATATTCCTACATAATTTGAAAACAGTATCACATTACTCTGAAGATCTGAGAGCCAAGGTCCACCATTCTCTCTATGGATTCTACTCCATTTTCCTTCTTTCAGATAGACAAAATGAGAACATCTGCCCATGGAAGTTAGCTCGGATAACCACAGAAACTTGTTTTCTCTGTACCTCTGCAATGGTACAGCACAGGCGCCCCCAGAGTAGAACATCTGAAAATCAAAGCACCGATGACAAGCAGCGTACACAAAGGAGAAGGGACACGGAGAACATTGTCAGGGGGTGAGGGGATACTTTAAAGCAGGGTGCTGGTCGCGCTGATGTCCATGGAGGCAGAATGAGTCAGCAGAGGAGAGTGGCAACAGAAGCAGGACATGCAGACGTAATCAATGTCACTAAACGGTACTGACCAAAAGGGTTGGGTTAGTAAATATTGTGTTAATACAGGCTTGTATCACAATGAGTCGGATACGACTTGACGGCACTTGGCTAGCTGGCATCACAATGCTTGTTTTTTTTTTTTTAAATAGGGGCGCTAAGTATTTCCAGGGAAGATGTGGGGAAAAGAGAAAAGAAATGTGTACATCACTGTAGATGCCAACATTCAAAAAATACAATCTTTCAAAATGTGACATGACAAATACATAGCTGGGTGGCACAAACAGGTAAGCACTCAACTACCAGCCTCAAGGTCAGGGGTTCCATCCCCTTCAGAGGCCCCTCAGGAGGCATGCCTGGGGATCTGCTCTGAAACTCAAAGCCCTCACGGCACTACGGAGCAGTGCTACTCTGCCCACGTGGGATCTCTGTGAGTCAGAACCAATGGAGAGCAACCATACGCAACACATGACGGAGAAGAACCTCAAGCAGCTGGGTGACACTGTGGATGGAGCCTTTGTTTCCCACCCAGGTGCCTTGACCAAGCTGGTCACATGCACCACCATGATCTTATTGGGTGCGGTCCAGTGGATTCCATGTCTCCAGAACACAATTGCTCACTTAGGGTTTTCAAGACCGTGACCTTGATGACCTCTTCCAAGGCACCCCTTGATGTATCTGAACCACCAACCTTTCAGCTAATAGTGGAGAACTTAACCAATGACTATCACCTCAAGAAATCAAACCCACTCCCATCGAGTCAATTCTGACTCATAGCGACTTTACAGGACAAAGTCAAACTGGCCCACAGAGTTTCCAAGGAACACCTAGCAAATGAGAACTACTCACCTTGTGGTTAGCAGGCATAGCACTTAACCACTTTGCCCCCAGTTTCCATTCCATAACCAGAGTTGTATTAAATGGGCGAGTGTCAGTGAGTTTACAATCTGGTGAAAACATGTGCAATGATTATTTACTGACCGACTCTCACGCTTTTCCATGGCAGCTGCAAAAAGCAGGGGAATGCTCTTAAATAGATAGAGCCACCATCCCTGCCAGATATGATATCCTATAGCTGTAAATTTTTACTCTGAAAGGTACCCAGGTTTATAGCATCCTTGTATAAAACTAAAGTATAAAGTAGTTCCTTATTTCAAAACCTGTAATTACCAGCATATGAAAACCAACTGTTGTTAGGCTTAGCACTGGTTTTATGTCTCCTTTTAGCTGTCAGGGAAATTGAAACATCTTATTTCTTCATTCAACATTTGCTGAGTGCCTACTTTGTGCAAAGCCCTGAGGATACATATGAATAAAACATAGCTCTTGACTCGCCATGGAGTGGGGAGAAAATAAACAGGGAATGGCAAAGAGCATTCCAGGGTGAACAGAGGGACGAACAGCACTGTCTCCATAAACCCAAACCAGCTGCCGCTGAGCTAACCACAGTGCAGGGTAACCGCATATGTCAAAGCAGAGCTGGGCTCCACAGCGTTTTTGAGCACTGGTTTTTCAGAGGATCTCCAGTGCTTTCTTCCCAGGCACCTCTGGAGGACTTGAACCTCCAATCTTTCAGTTAGTAGCCAAGCACACAAATCATTCACATCACCCTAGGAAAGCATACAAAATTTGAGTTTCTAATCCCAATTATCAACTCACAAATACTATTTGCTGTTGTGGCTCGCTCACGGTGACTGAAGAATTTCAATATGATTCTTTTTGGCCGGAAACCTCTCCATAACAGATCTCACTACCAAAACTGGCCTGCACTCGGGAATGCTCAGCTGACCAAGAAAGTTTTACACCAGCGTCAGTAACTGATCTTCTTTTATTCCATGCCAAGATCTGGAATATCACTGGGTTCATTTTATCCTCTCTTCACATCACCCTCTACAGTTATATATTTTTTTAACATTTCACATGTAAACTGTCATCTCGTTTCGTTATTTTACTTTATCTTCACTTACTAGTTAGCATTTTTTTTTAAAAATACAGTCAGTAATACCTGAGCAGCCACAGTGAGCAAAAGTGTCATGGGAAAGAGAAAGGGAACAAGAGGTCGCCCTAGTCCTTACAGGAGCATCACAGCCTTCATGAGGGAGACCAGCCTGTAAACAAACCACACCGAGGCGTGAACCCGGGGAAAAGGGGATGAGTGCCGAGAGACAACAGGCAGTGAGCAGCAGGCTTGGAGCTCCCAGCCGGAACACAGATACTAAAGGTGTGTGCACGGGCGGCTAAGGGGGTCTTCTACTTTTAAGTTCCCTTCCACAGAATGACTGATACTTGAACATCCCACCTAGATTCAGGGGACAGGAGGGTACTTAAAACTTAGCCATGATATTTTTAAAACATCCACTATGCCACCATGTTTCATTTTCAATACTTAGATTTATACACAATTTTTCAGACACTATCCTATTTTCTCTCAGTTCTCCCATCATTTAGGTCTGGAGTCATTTCCAGCAGGCTCTTTGTTTGTTTTGTTTTTCTCTTCTCTACCCTGCAAGGGTTGGAAGATACAAAACCCATATAAGAAGAATTGTCTTCAAATTCTGTTTATTTTATCTACATCCTGATTCATTCACACCAGTGACAAGTGATACGCTTGCACAATCACTGAGGGTGACTCTTGGTGTTAATTCTATGTGAGTATCTGTCCTATCAAGTAGCCGATTCTTTTTTAAGAAGCTAAGTGCTTATTTTTCACTAGATGAATCTTGTGAATGGAAACAAACAAGAACTGATCACACTAAAGGGTCACTGCCTACAGTTTTCTATTACTCATCTTACGTGGAAACCCTGGTGGCCTAATAGCTAAGTGCTACATCTGCTAGCCCAAAGGTCAGCTGCTCAGGTCCTCCTCCAGCTGCTCTTTGCAAACACCACGGGGCAGCTCTACTCTGTCTCGCAGGGTTGCCACAAGTTACAACTGATGCAGTGGGTCTGGTCTGAATGCCTTCTGTTTTGTCAGTCATCATGGCCTATTTTCCGTATTTACAGGCAAACCCTGGTGGCTTCGTGGTTTAGTACTACAGCTGCTAACCAAAAAGTCAGCAGTGTGAACTCACCAGGCGCTCTTTGGAAACTCTATGGGGCAGTTCTACTTGGTCCTATAGGGTCAGTATGAGTCAGAACTGATCTGAAGACAAAAGGTTTTTCATTCTCAGTGCAACTGAAAAACACAATGACATGGGTGCCTGAAAAGTGGGTGCTGTGCTTTCGTGAGATGTTTTTCTTGCAACTTTTTTCAGTGGCTATTTGCCTAAAAGGAACTCCTGTTCTAGCACATTTTTTTTTCCACTAAATTCAGGCAGTAACTGTGAATGTGTCTTTCATTTGCCACCTCATTTTACTCAAAGCCAAACAGGTTTCGCTGTTGCATTGTTTTAACTGTGTGAGTCAAAATGGAAGAAGTAAAGTTGTGTTGATGTTATATGGTAAAACTACAGATCAACTTACTCTTCTCCAACAGATACAAATGACATACATGCGATCCCCACGTGTCAGTCACTTTTAGGATTTTCAACTGACAGGCTGACTTGTTCATCATCTGACTAATCGACTACTTAGCTGAACTCCTTTCCATTCTGAAAAAAAATGCACATTTGTACCACTACTAAGGACTTCACCAGCTACTGAATATTTTCAACAGCTTTGGGTGAATCTTACCAATTCTTACTAACAGATCTTATCCTGCACTTTACCAATTGTTTCCGTTTTTCGCCCTATCTTATATTAGAAGTTGGCTTTCAAGCCAAAATGTTGCACTCTTATCTATAGATAGTGATGGGAGAGGCTGCACAGAAGACCCTGTTTTCTTTTGGCTGCTGCACTTCCCAGGAAAATAAAGGGGAGAGGGAAACCAGACACAGGAATCTGAGCAGGAACACAGGATAGGGATTTGAGATGGGCCCTCAGTATACTTGGATTATTTATTTTTCGAAGAGATTTCAGTATTTAGGCATATTAGTAATTTTGTTGATTTGACTATAAGTAGACACCAATCTGCTAATGAGAAGGTCAGCAGTTCAAATCCACCAGGTACTCCTTAGAAACTCTACAGGGCGGTTTTCTGTTCTATATAGTTGCTATGAATCAGAATCAACCCAATGGCAATAGGTTAGACATCAACATTTTAATTACACAAAAACTCTGTGGGAGTTAACCTATGGAAATAAAGGGGAGGAAGAACAGAAAAGAGGGATGGAGGGAGAGGAGAGAAAGGGAAGGAAGAAGAGAGAGAGGGAGGAAGAAATACAATGGAGTTGGTTTTATGTGAGAGGTTAAGTTCAATACTCAGGCAGAAGTCACATACAGTTTAAGTGAATTTTGAAAAGCCTTTAACCTGCCCATGAGGCCCCATGTACTCCAGGACATGCACGTAGCTCTTTACAGCCACCTTCACGGACAGCGAGGCCTGACAGCTGTGGGATTGGACCCCGGGAAGGCACGCTCCCTGAAGACTGCCCACAGGACTTGCCACCAGGTTTGACTGCAGCCTGCTTTAGCACAAAGCCTCTCTTACCTCCACACGTATCAGTAAATCTGTTGTTGCTGCAGTGAGAGCTCTCATGATGTCGCAGCTTGAGTTCTTAATGTGGTAACTGTAAAAGTAACTTTAAACATCATTTATTTAAAAAGAAATATGTCTACTAATTGCTGCATTATCTGCTTATTAGGGAAAAAAATACAGCACATAACCAAGTAACTTTCCAGAGCCCAATATGCCCTTCTTTGATTCTGTTGCCTCTTGTCCACTACTGGGGAGGATGTCACTCATGCTCTCCCAAATCCCACACAGCTAACAGAACTCTCCCAGAACACGCAGAATACATATGGGCACTTTCCGAGGGCACTGCCCTGTCTCCAGCTCTGCGGGCCAGGGCAGCCCAGAACTGGCCTGGGCAGAAGTCAGGACACAGGGCAGCCGACAGCCTTGGGAGAAGGTGACAACCTGCACGTCTCCTGCTTTAGGAGCTGCCCTAAGGCCCCGAATCTCCTTCTGTCTCTTTTATTCCTTTTCATCCCTGACCACACAGTGTCCTCAGTTGCAAAAGTAAATTCTTTCCACTGTACTTTTCAGCTGCTTTTCTAAAACATACATTCCTCTGTGCAGGCGAACAAATTAAGACACAAACATCCAACACAGCTGGGATCCCAGGGAGTGCTGACTGGGTGGAGGATGGTAGGGACGGAGTATCAGCTAACAGAAGGCAGGAGGACCCCTGCCCAGATGATGAAAACTAGCCACAGCTTAAGCTCCTGCTGCTTAAAACTTGCAGGGAAACAAATAAAAGGGTGGCTATTATTCATTGTTATGCATAAGGAAGCCTGTTGACCCACAGAATTCTTAAAGAGCCAGAGAGAAGCCCAGGCATTGTTATAAACAAGAAACATGGGAAGTGGGAAAGGGCATATTTTTTTTTTGTTTTTATGACCAAATCAGCCTGTGCTTCAAAAGCTACCAACCCCAGGATTTTAGACAGTACGCCGTGATTAATCACTTCTTTAGGGATTCTTACTTCAGTGAGAGGCGAGCTTCCAGAGGTGGAGTGATTTAAACAAAGAGTTAAACATTAAACAGTGGTCAAGCTCCGGGGAGATAGAATTTTGTGAGAAAAAGGAGGGTAAAGGTTAAATTTAGATACCATCTAATACAGTGGTTGAATTCTTATCATGCAGACAAGAGACCCAGGTTCAATTCCCAGCAGTGTACTACAGGGCAGCCACTACCCGACTGTCAGGGGATGCTTGCATGTTAGTGTGCTGACCAGGTTTCATAACATGTACCAGGAAGAAAGACCTGGTGATCTGCTTCTCAAAATCAGCCAACGAAAACTCTGTGAATCCTAATAGTCTGATCTGCAAACCAGCACAGGTGTGGTGCAGGGCCAGGCAGCACTCTGCTCCTCTGTGCACGAGGTCACTGTGAGTTGGGGACCAACTAGACAACAGGAAAAACAAACAAACAAAAGCACTGCCATTGAGTCGGTTCCAACTCACAGCAACCCTACAGCAGGTAGCAACGATAAATTCAGAAGGAAGAAACACATGACCAGGATGATTTTTATTAGGACTTCAAGAAAACACCTGAATTCTTTTCTACAGGCTGCATCACTGCTGAAAGTCTGTGCTGCTCTGATTTTTAGTGAGACATTTTGGTAAGAATGGCACCAGTGACAATGAGCAAAGACAAATCCATGTCACTCAGCAGCTTTCCTGAAGAACGCTCTAGAGTCCCAATGCACACACAGGCCAGGGCTCACTGCTCCTTTTCTCTCTCTCTCTGCAGTCTCCATTGTAATTCTACCCTAAGGAGCAAGGGCACAGGACCAGAGCTGCGGAGCAGGCTGACACCACAGGGTCACATGCCAGGCTATGTCCAAAGAGCTGCCACCATCAGCCTTATTTAGGGAAGAGGAAAAACACTGTAACCACTGTGAGACCCACATGAGAAAAGAGCAAGAGCGAGCCCGTTAGGACAACCTGGCACTCCTGCCTCCCCCATGTGCAAATGTACACGCCATCAATGGAGAATCATGCATCAATGTCAAAGACGCTGCTGCTGCACACCTCCGTCGTTTTCACTCCCATTAGCTCACCCTTGCCTGGATGCAAAGAGCCCAGTGAATCAATCGCTTCTGCTGAACTGCTGATATATTTTTCAAGTCCTGATTAGGCCATGAGTCACTGAGCATACTGCACAGTAAACTTGAGTAACTGCAATTATGCAACTTCCCAACAACATGCAGAGAGCATTTAAAGTAAGACCACGATGACAGGAAAACGTGAAATGGAGATTATTTGTCAGCAATTTTAAGAGCCGTGCACTAAAAGGCCAAATGAAACACATGTGTGGCAGCAAAAAGAAGCTGAGGGGAGAAATGGTGAACGATGAGAAGTCCCAATGCTTCCCCTTCAGAATACAGTAAAGCTCTGAAAACACAGGTTACTCTGTGCAACAAGGAACTTCCCGTGCAGGAGGTGTCAAGGCTGGCTCCGGGAGAGCCATGGTGATGCAATGGTTAAGACAGCCCACTCACCCCAAAGGTCAGCAGTTCAAATCCACCAGCCCAACCTTGGAAACCCTATGGGGCAGTTCTCTATCCTACAATGCTGTTACAAATCAGAATCAGCTCGATGGTTTGGTTCTCACAGTTTTTCCCCTCCATGGTAACTTCCCTAAGAGCCTTGATATAACCCAGCATTCACGGGAAATCTCAAGAACAGAATCCAATCCGTTTGTGTCAGCAACTCATTCCTTCTGGGCACCCAACACGCCTGCCCACATCTCTGTCTGAACACAGCAAGAGTGGGGTCTGATGTGAAGGATTTCCCTTCTCCTTTTTGCAATCCATTCTCTTTTTTCATCCCCAAACAAGCAGCATAAAACTAACATATTTGGGGATTTCCCAAGGTATCACAGGAGCATGCATAGAAGAAAAAGAAACAGACATGTGAAACTGCCATTCACTGTATCAGGACACTGAATGACGTTCACACAAGTTGCTTACAACGCACCAGGGACAAATGTGAGTGCAGCTTTTCCAAGAAAACTCATGAGGGAAACTTCCCCACAGGGAAATGAAAACGACGGACTATTAGAAAAGGATCAAAACTTCTGCACCGACCGTTCAAGTAATAACATAAGCAAGAGCCTTCCTCTGAGTGCTTTATGGTATTTTTCATGGCAAGACTACTACTTTTCAGTCTGTAAATCGTCCTTTTCCTCCTTCTATTCCTATACTTTTTATGTATTTATCTGTTGAGTTATATAGTTCAGTTGAACTTGGAATGACAGTTATTTTTAAGAGGCAGCCTGCATGGGTAAGAAGGAACCTCACACACCTGGCTCACAGTTGTTCTGGCATAAGAAGTCTTGACAGCCAAAACCAAGCAAAAAGTTGACGAGATCCAGGTTTCCAAAACACTAGAAAAAAGGCATCCTTTGCTTACCTCCATCTGGCACTTCCAAGAAAGCTTACTGAGCAAAGAGGACTCCCTTTGTAAAGCAACCAACCACTTCCTCGTTTAGTTTATAGCACAAATCTATACATTCTTAAGTTAGCCAGGCTGAAATCAAGACACAGCTTTCTTCACCTCTTCCTGGGACAGAATGGGGGCAACGTGGTGCCCAGTGGGCCAGCACACCAGAAACACCCTAAGACAGCCAGTTTAGAAAATGAACAGCCGAGTTTCACTACCGACAGCCTTCCAAAACTAACTGCGGCTGGTCGCATAACGAGAGCCACCTCTCAGCTTCAGTGCCTTTCAGGTTATTTCAACTTCCCACCCCAGTTAATGAACCTGCAGGAACTTTGACATACAGCCCTCCTCAATATTCATGAGGCAGAATACAGATGCTTTGCAAACAATTTTTCTTTCCTTATGACAGATTTGAAGACTCAAGTCCCTTGTCTCCCATATTTTGGAGATGATATTCAAGGGGTTTGAGGGTGACCTGAGAGTATTTATGACAGATAGACTCTTGGATTCGGGCTCAGGACAAACAAACCTTTCACATTAGTCTGCACAAACAGACAGTGTTCTGTTGAGAATTTCTGAGCCCCACTCTGGTACAAACATGCCTGGCAAACAGTGCCAGTGGATTACCAGAGCATTTTCTTCTTGGCAAACCGCTCTGCCACCACTGTGGGTCTCACCACTTCAGGATCCTGCCACTCGGCTTTCTTCTCTGCTCCCAGACCCTCTCCCCTTAGATATTACCTGTGCCCAAGCTGCAGGGGCTGAGGTCAGGCATCTGGGTGCCAAGAAGCTGCTGGCACCTATCAGTGACATGCTTCATGCCACCCCGACCCCGGCCCCTACTGTGGTCTGGCATGCCGACAGAAAAATGGCCACTTCTGTCATCATTTGCCTGTTGCTCCGACGTCCACCACAGGACTGGGCAATCCAGACCATAGTTGACACCCCACCAGCACAAGGACACCTAGAAGTCACTCCCCAAATGCTGGGGACATTTTTATTCTAGCTCCCCAATTTCTCAAGACGGAGATAGTGGAGACAAATAGCTACTTTTCTGAGCTCTCCTTTATTCCTTTCGACAAACATCTCAGGCTGTCCCACAGCAAGCAAGAGCCTCGCAGAGCATCAAATCCTAACCCACATCTTCCATTTTAAAGCTGTTCTGACTGGCTTCCTTCCTGGAGACCCAGCTCCTTACTGGAGGGCTACCTTCTAACCAAGGACTCCTTCTTTCCAGAGATTTGTTGAAACAAGAGTTGGAAATGACCCAGTGACCATATGATTCAATGGTCCCAGAAATCACCCCGTACCAGCAGCAACACAGTCAACTGTGACTCATGACAACTACATATGTGTCCAAGTGGCACTGTGCTCCCTCGGTCTTCTAAGGCACCTCTGTTGGACCTGAATCTCCAATCTTTTGGTTAACAATTGTCTTAACCATTTGCACCCCCCAATGACTCCCTCTTGAACTATCAGTCACTGTCATCAAAGATTCCTAGATCCCACCCATTCAGTCCTAGGCTAAGTGAGTCGAGGCCTACAGGGAGACACAGACATCTGCAGGGGCTTTCAAATTCACATCTGCAATTCACTGACAGAATCCAACTTCCTCATTTTCGTAAGACCCAGACGAGTTAGGCAACTTGCCAGAGGGATACAACAGTTTATGACAGGCTTAGGACACAAACACAGTTTCCAGTGTGCTGGACTAGTGACATTGTTTACTTATATTTCCTAAGTATTTAGCGCTCAGTAAAATCTCAATCACTTAGTCTCTGCTAATACTGATAACGTATTCTTGATGAATATATACTTCAATATCCTTGAATGTATTCCATTATCTATAAATTTTCAGTCTTATTAGCAAGTTAAGTGTCTGCTTTCTTAAATTAAGAGGTTTGTGATTTTTAAAAAAAAGAATTAAGGACTCATTCACATTAACAGCCTAAAAATAAGTGACATTTCATGGGAAACTGATCAAAAGCACCATGAATGAAATTCTCCTTAGAGAAACCAATGACAAGGTCAACGAGTTACCCTTTCTGTTAACTTCTGCAAACAAAGCACACACAACACACAGACACATCCAAGAAGACTCTTTCACTTCTATCCCCAGAAACTACTTTTTACAGAGGCAAGAATTTCAATGCTATCACTGTGATAACCAGCTAACCAAACCAAACCATACCCACTGGCACTGAGTCCATTCCAACTCAAAGAGACCCTACAGGACAGAGCAGAACTGCCCCACTGAGTTTCTAAGGAGCACCTGGTGGATCTGAACTGCTCATGTGTTGCTTAGCAGCTGTAGCATTGCCTACTACACACCAGGGTTTCCTGGCTAACCTCTAAGTAGGCTGCAAATGTTTCTATCATAAATGTTTTTCACTACATTGCCCTAGTTTGATCACTAAACAGTTGCTGTCAAGTTAGTTCCAACCACACCAACCCCATGTATGCTACAAAAGAGCTGTGCTCCATGAAGTTGTCAACAGCTGATTTTAAAACCACAGATCACCAGGCCTTTCTTCCAAGCTGCCTCTGGGTGGACATGAACCTCTAAGCCCTAGCTGCTTAGTAGCTGAATGTGTTTAATTGTTTGTGTCCCAGGGGCTCCCAGGAGTGTCATTTATATGACTGCTTGTAATACACAGTGACTCGAGGACACTTGCTTTTGGCTGTAATACATACCACGTTGAAAAGAAATCAAATAGCATTTTGCTAGATGACTCTAAAAGGAACTCTCTGCCTAATGTCACTGGTTGGTCTCCCTCCCCCTACCCTGTGTCTCTTACTCAGAGTAAGTGCAGTGTGGAGCCCTGGATTTTCCCTTTCTAATGAGAAGAAATTGAGTGAGTAACATGTAATGGCACCTAGGTGGTTCCCCCACCCACAGCAGGAGGCGTCTCACACAGATTGAAAGGCACGCACAATATTGCTCCTGCACCCACTCTACCACCCCCAGCCAAAAAGAAAAAGAAAGAAAATACCACTTTTCAAATCAGCTTTTTATCTCAAATTCAGCAATACTCTGTTAGAATCTGAAGAAAAGAATATTAATTTTTGTGTTTAATGCCAAGAAGTTTTAGCAGTTTTATTTCATTAAATCGGAGTCCAGTTTACATAACTACCATCAAATGTTTATAGGTAATAAAAGGGAGGTTAGAACTTATATTGAGACAGATCAGTAAGGGAAAAACCAGTCACCGCTCAATTGCTGAACTTTAAAAGCTGAAATATTCTGTATGCATTACCAAGCCCTTAAACAAAACTATAAATTCTTGAACTTCATTCTTTCATACATTATTTTAAGAGCAGACAGTAATGACTAAGCTCTACAAGTACACTTTATTTGTTATCTCTGATCCACATACAAACTCTGAAAACAAGTATTTTCAGAGGCCCAAACTGTAAGTGATGATTAATATAATTGTATGTGTTGCTGCCATCTGTTGTTAGATGCCGTCAAGTCAGCTGTAACTCACAGCAACCCATGGACAACAGAAATAAATACTGACCATCATGATTAAGTTGGTTTCATTCTAGGGATGCAAGGCTGGTTCAACATTAGAAAAACAATTAATGTAATCAACCACATAAAAAACACAAAAGATAAGAACCATTTGATTTTGTCACTTGATGCAGAAAAGGCATCTGACAAAGTCCAACACCCACTTATGCTAAAAACTCTCGGAAAAATAGGAATAAAGGGGAAATATCTCAATGCAATTAATGGCATCTACACAAAGCTAACAGCTTTCTTCATCCTGAATGATGAAAGACTGAAAGAGAACGGGAACTAGACAAGGATGCCCACTCTCACCACTTCTGGTCAACATTGTGCTAGAAGTGCCAGCCAGAGCAATTAGACAAGACAAAGAAATAAAGGGCATCTGTACTGGCAAAGAAGTAAAAACCTCACCATTCTCAGATGATATGACTATTTACACAGAGAATCCAATGGAATCTAGAAATAAACTACTGGAACTAATAGAGGAGCTTAGCAAAGTCTCAGGATACAAGATAAACATACGTAAATCAGTAGGATTCCTTTATACCAACAAAAAGTTCACATCAGAAAAGAAATCAACTAATCAATACCATTTACTATAGCCTCCCCAAAAGATAAAATATCTAGGAATAAATCTAACTAGAGAAATAGGAGACCCATACACAGAAACTACAAGACCTTAGTGCAAGAAACCAAGTGAGATTTACAAAATCGAAGAAACCTACCCTGCTCATGGATGGGAAGATTTAATATTGTGAAGATGTCTACTTTACCCAAAGTGATCTACTTATACAGTGCAATCCCGATACAAATTCTAGTGTCATCTTTTATTGAGAGGGAGAAACATATCACCAACTTTGTTTGGAAAGAGAAGAAACCCTGGCTTAGTAAAGCACTACTGAAAAAAAGGCACACAGTGGCAGGCCTCACACTACCCAACCTCAGAAACTATTACTCTGCCACAGTAGTGAAAATAGCCTGGTATGGGTACAGAAAGAGACATATAGACTAATGGAAGAGAGTGGAGACCCCAGAGATGCCAGCATCCTCCTATGAACAGCTAATATTTGACAAAGGCCCTAGGAGATTATGAACTGGCGTACACACAGTCTCTTTAGCAAACGGTGCTTGCAAAATTGGTATATACCCGCAAAAAAACTGAAACAAGACCCATATCTCACATCTTACACAAAAACTAACTCTAAATGGATCAAGGACCTAAACATCAAATCTAAAACAATAAAAATCATACAAGAAAAAATAGGATCAATGATGGATGTTCCAATAAACAGTTTAGAAAAACTTACAGACAAAGCACAATAAACAGAAAACAGATAAATGGAAATTACTAAGAATCAAACACTTTTGTTCATCCAAAGACTTTATCAAAAGAGTTAAAAGACCACCTACAGAATGGGAAAAAATACTCGGTAACTAACATGTCAGACCATAATTTGTTCTCCATAATCTACAAGGTTCTGCAAAACATCAAGAAAAAGATTAATAATCCAATTAAGCAATGGACAAAGGAGATGGGCAGACACTTCACTAGAGAGATCATCCAGGCAGTCAAAAGACATATGAGAACACACTCACAATCATTAGCTTTCAGAGAAATCCCAGTCAAAACTACAATGAGATATCATCTTACCCCACCAAGATTGGGAATGATCCCAAACACACAAAACAGCAAATGCTGGAGAGGCTGTGGAGAGACTGGAACTCTCCTACATTGCTGGAAGGATTGCAAGTTGGTACAACCTCTTTGGAAAGCAATCTGGCGCTTCCTTAAAAAGCTGGAGATTGATACACCTTTTGATCCTGTAATTCCACTGCTTGGAATTTATCCTTCAGAAACAAAGGCTGTCACACAAACAGACACATGCACACAAATGTTTACTGCAGCACAGTCCACAGTAGCAAAAAGATGGAGTCAATCCAGATGCCCACCAGCAGATGAATGGATAAACAAACTATAGTGCATATACTCAATGGAACACCATGTTATGATGAAAAACAACATAGATTTTAGAAAACATCTCATAACATGGTTTCAATCACAAAATATCATGCTGAGTGAAACCAGTCAGTCACAAAAGGACAAATATTGTATGAGAACCCTGCTATACAGACTTAAAAACACAATTATCTACAGGAGAAAATGACTGTGTTGGCTACAAGGGGAGGGGGGTGAGGTTATCATAGATGAGATAATTGATAGATATTAGAAAGTTTATCCATTTACTGTAATTAGTAAATTATAAAAATTAAAAAACAAAGAAAAGAAATACTGCCCAGGCTTGTGCCATCCTCCCATTCACTGACATGCTTGAGCCCACTGTTGTGGCGACTGTGTCAGTCCACACTGTTGAGGGTCTTCCTTTTTTGCTGACTCTCAATTACCAGACATGATGTGCTTCTCCAGAACTGGTCCCTCCTGATAACACATCCAAAGTGAGACAAAGGCTCGCCATCCTCGCTTATTAAAGAACATCTTGGCTATATTTCTTCCAGCACAGATTTGCTCATTTTTCTGGCAGCCCATGTTTTACGCAACATTCTTCACCAACACTGGGATTCACGTGCATGGTGTCTTTGATCTCCCTTCTTTACTGTCCAGCTTTCACATGCACATAGAGGACAGAAGTGCCACTGCTTGGGTAAGGCACACCTTAGTCCTCAAGGTTACATCTCCACTTTCTACAACTCACGCAGCAGATCTGCCCAGTGTCACACATCATTTGATTTCTTATATATTTGTTTTAAGTATACATAAAACTGTATAATACAAAATTTACTGAACTAAAATGTCTGTATTTTTTAAGAATCTTCCAGACACTCACACAAATTCACAAAAATGCAAATTCAAACAAATTACTCAAAATATCCCGACTTTTAGCTTCTTGATACCGTATTTTACAGGGCAAGATGGCACAGGCAATAGTGTTTTCAGTAGTACTTTGTTGCATGGATTATACATAATCATCTTAAAACACATACCACAAGGTCAGAAATATTTAAATCCAATTTTAATATAATGAATTATATAACAAATTCTCAAATACATAACAGAGCCTTCTGAACTTTGACCTTTATCGAAGAAAGTATAACCTCTGAAGTAGTATCTCCAGAGATACGAGACAGACAAGCAGACAAGTCATTTCAAATGCGGTAATGCACCCATGAAGGAGGGAATTGTCTTTAACAGTACTCACCCTAAGTAACACTGGTAGAAAGAGGGCCACCCAGTACTCCATGACAGATGGCCAAAGTTTCTGGTTAAGTAATTAGTCACTTCATAGGCATGGGACACACAGAGCTTTTGAGGATTAACCTGAAAAGTGTTGGAATTTCTCAGGACATACGGACTTTCTCGAAATAAGGATTCTAGGCCACCAGAATCACACATTGCACTCTAGCTAGACACAGAAAAGATTAAATAATAGATGCATATAGGGTGCCCATTTCTCCATCAATAGCAAGCAGAAAACCTTTTCAGTCTTCTAAAGGGAAAAATATTTTTTTAAATCCTACAAATATTTGCTGGCTTGGCCTACAAATATTTAAGTACAATCTCTCCAGTCTTCAGTTTGGAAAATACAGTTTTTTAAGGATACAAAGGAAATCAAGGAAATCAACAACAAATATTACTAAGAACTTCCTGTGTGGCCAGGACTGTTTCCATCTAAATCACACAAACCTTGAGTACATTCAGAAATTCACTTAACTTCATCATGTATTTTAACTAATAATGCAGTCTTCCAAAATGTGTGTGAGGCTGTAATTCCATCCGTTTTCTATGAGGACACTACAGACCCTGGATGGAATTACAGTCTTAATGGGAATAACCAGGGTGGGCCACTCTACATACTAGGAGAATCCACGATGAACTCCACTTCTAAAATAATAACTACCAAGCCTCTGCCATGTAATTACAACCAGGAAGCCAAGCCGAACGCTGGCTGGTACATGAGTAATGTTCCATTCTAAGTATCATCTCACCTCTTCCTGACAAAACCTATTTCATACATTTGAAAACTTATCTTCCTTCAAAATTAAACTAGCCACTTTTCTGAAGAGAATCTGTCCGCATGTATCTGCCTTACAGGTAGGTTACATATCAGCTGTCTTTTCAGATCAGCTACATGTTACTAGTCAAATCTTAAGAGTCTCCGAATACCCACACAAAAACAAAGTGTCAACTCCAACTGATAGCGACTCTATACGGAGCAGAACTGCCCCACACAGTCTGCAAGGAGCGACTGGTGGACTTGAGTTCCTGACCTTGCGGTTAGCGGCCGACCTCGTGACCACTGCACCATCAGGAGTTCTCACACCGCCTACTCGCAAAACTCACGCTTCAAAAACTACATTAATCATAACGACAAAAAACACACTCAAAGGTTTCTGTTTGGGGTGACTGAAACTTCTGGAAATGGATGGAGGTGACGGTTATACAGCCTGAAGAAAAAAAAGTGGCAGAAATGACAAATGTTTCATGATATGTATTTTTCTAGTATATATATATATATATTTAAAAAAACTTACAAAATGACTGGTATTTCTTCTAATTCCTTGGAACTAGATTGATATTTATTAGTAAAATGAAGCAAAGTATCTAGAAGAGGAAAAAATAAAGATTAAACTACAGAGATTAGGCTCATAGTTGTAGAAAAATGAACTTAGAAACAGACACAGAGTTTCCGCGGGAAAACAGAAGACAATGACACTATGAATCAGCGGTTTTCTCAGCGCAGCCTGGAATAAAAGAGGAAACGGCCACACGCGCACACATGTGCACACACGCATGCTCACAAAGGGTACCAGGACAGGAAGACAAAGATGCACACGGATTTAACCAGCTATTTGTATTTAGGACATGCATACGTTTCCATGATCTTTCATGCCTTACCATCTCTAACTTTACTTCATACTTGTAAAGGTATCTAAGGAGGCTTTAAAAAAAATCCTCTGTCAAAAACCCTTACCAAACAAAATATAAGGAAGAAAGAAACTGTCCTTTTGCATGGCCACTTTGAACACCATCATGCTTGTGACCATCAGCAAAGGTATGGACAGTCCCATGAAAATTCAGCTCATCGAGGGAGCGCACATGGATTCAGACATGTCCCAGGGTTCCAGCATTGCCCAGAGGCCACAGCTGACTGTTCACATTAGCTCTTTCACTTCTTCTCCAGCTCCAGGCAGCTACGCAGACTACATCACGGTGGCTACCTCAAGTCAAGAGGAGCCACACAGTAGACAACAGGAGAAAACAGTACTGCTGAGCTCGGTGACTATGAGACTTACTACACGGCTTTCCTTAAAAACCTTCTTGTTTGAAAAAACAAGACTAAGGCTAAAGGCAGTGTTGAACCACCTCTTAGGGACCTTGCCCCATACAATGCGACAAAGACCATTTGGCACAGGTAAACTAAAAAAATAACTTACAATTGCTGAAAAAGCTCTCTGAACTCACAGCAAGAATAAACAAAGATAGCATTCTAAGCTGAACTCCAGAAATGATGACTAGACTATGAACTGAGCTGAGAGGCCAGGGCTTCCTTGGCTTAGGGTCTCCAAGGGGGCACTGGTGGTTCAGTGGCAAAAATCTCAGCTTTCACACAGGAGACCAAAGTCTAATTCTCAGTCAAGTCACCTCCAGCCCAGGTGCCACCAGTCAATCAGTGGAGGCTTAAGAAAAAAGATCTAGTGATTTAACTCCAAAAACCCTGTGGATTACGATGATCCAATCTATAACCTAGCATCAGGACAGCACAGGACCAAGCAATGTCTCATTCTGTTGCATGCTCGGTCTCCATGAGCAGGGGAGCCAACTCAACAGCACCTCACAATGACGACTCAGTGACAGGCAAGACCGCCAACATGAACCTTCTCCACTGAGCACCAACAAAATTCAGAAATGATGAAGTACCTATGCAGGCTGAATTTTTTCATCAACTGGAACACCTCTTGATGACACACAGCCAGTCTGACTCAACATGATACCACAAACCCAAAATGTTAGGGTAACAGGAAAAGAGGGCATCCTTTAAATGCCCATTTCCCAGGAACTATTCGGGTGATGTGCAATATGCCTTCTTCCTGCTTGGGTTCCAAGTGGGATTACCTAAAAAGCCACGCCATTCTACAACTACCAATAAACTGCTTCATAAATTAAGCTTAATATTTGGAGATTCCCACTAATGATATCCCTGATGTCCACCAAAAGCTCCTTTTTCTAGTTGCTTTACTAAACAGATAAAGTTTGTGTCTGACCATACTGCTTTTCCTATACATGACAGGAACTTCCTGTCTGGCATAACCAAGAGAAAATCAAGACAATACTTTCTGTTTAGAGCACAGCCTGCACTGGGTGGTGCTTGGGCATTTGCAAGGCTTGAGTTGCTTAAGTTATAGCAAAGTAAGTTTGAGGGACCTGCTGCTCTTATACTCCAGACGGGAAACAGTGAGAAAGAGGTCACTTTTGTTGGTAATTGAACTTTTTCACAAATGCAGAAGTCAGTCTCCTCACCTGGAGTTTTTACTCACTACAGGCAAGAAATATGAAACAAAGAAAACCAGAAAACCACTCAGGATTCCTAAGTAGATTCTGAGGAACACAGTTGTTTTTTTAAAAGTATTCTTTGTGCTCTGTTTGACTAACTTCCAAGAGGATCAAGATGATGGTGATGAGCGTGACCTTCAACTCTACCAGCAACTTGACCTTCTGCAGCCTACAAAGCCTAATGCCACTCTGCCTCCACTCAGAGACCAGGTAGAAGAGGATATAAAAGGATTAACTTAAAAGATTAACTCCAAAACTCACTTGCACATTTTATATTTCTCCTCCAATAGTTCTTCCTTCGTCACCACTAATTAATCTCCCAGTGTGCTGGAAGCAGCAGCTGTGTTAGACGCTATAATACGTTGACAATAAGTTCTAAACACAGGGAGAAGATTCTGAGCTTACGGGAAAACAAAGTTCCACTGATCCAAAAAAAAAGTGCATTACACTTTTCAGGAACATATGACTCACAGAAGCGCAGTATTGGCAGGGACTTCAGAGCACCACTCTGCTTCAACTTCTTACACTAATAATGAACACAAAGGTAGAGTGGTTTGCCAAGACACAACTACTAAACTCAACACAAAGTAAGTCAGTGCTGCCCGAAGGAAAATCTGACCACTCATTGTGTTATACTTTTCTGCCACCGAGTCCCCTTCATGAGCGATGTTGGTCAAGCTCAAACAGGACTTGTACCACCGGTTCCTACATCACCTGATTACATTTTAGGAACAGATGAGTAAGTAATAACTAAGCTCTGAAAAGTAGGTCCCTGAGTGTTGAAAATGGGTTCTGCTAGCCTGATAACCTCAAGGACAGCGGTCTAGAGCCGGTGTCACGAAAACTGCACAGAGCAGTTCTAATCTGTAAGAGGGGGTTGCCATCATGGAATGAACTGTGCCCCCCCAAAATGTCTGTCTCCTTGGCTAGGTCATGATCTCCAATATTGTATGATTATCTACCATTTTGTCATCTGATGTGATTTCCCTATGTTTTGTAAACCCTATCACTATGACAGGGTAATGAGATGGATTAGCGGCTTATATCAATGGGATCGACAGCATTAGATAATGTTAAACCAGTTGCTCTTAAGTCATAAACAAGAGAAGCAAGCAGAGAGACACAGGGACCTCATACCACCATGAAAGTGGGCCAGGAGCAGGATGCATCCCTTGAACACAGAGTTCCCACAAAGAGAAGCTCCTAAACCAGGGGAAAACTGGTAACAAGGACCTTCTTCCCCTGGAGCCGAGGCCCTGAACTCAGAGTTTCAACCTTAGAAATTTGTGTTTGTTAAAGCCATCCACTTGTGGCATTTCTGTTACAGCAGCACTAGATGACTAAGATAGCCACCATGAGTCATAACTGACTCAATGGCAACTCACAATACTAAGTTCTGAAAATTATGAGACAAGGGAGAAGAGTAGATAAGAAGAGAGAAAAGAAGAAACACGAGTCAAAAAAGAAACCTGCTTAGTTCTTGCAAACGCTACTTGTGCCTTTCATTACATCCAGGTGCATGATAGAATAATACAATGCGACTAACATGATGCAACTTTCATGGCTTCTGCGCTGACAAGTGTGTTTCAGGATCAGAATTTCTTTATATGTGTCATATAACTATCCGTTTGGAACCAGGCTGAAAGGATTTTCTATCCCTTGTATCGTTACCGTCATCATGTATAGTGACAAAGCCCCCTGTCTGTCTCATTCACAATTATATCCCCTGTATCAAGCTAGTGCATGACACAAAGAGAGCATCCAATAAAGACATACTGAAGAATGACCATAAATTCCTACCAGGAATAAAGAAGAAATACGCATAGCCTGGAAATGAACATGCCATAATACAAGTTTTCATGCAGGAAACTGGAAAAACATGTATTTAACACTTACAAGATCTTAAAAGACTGATTCTCTTTCTCTGTTTATAACAAGGCAAGGTATGCTAAAAGTGGAAAGCAGTTATTATCAGTTACATCTATTAACAACTACTAATTAAGCTGAGTTCCTGGAAGGTACAAACAGTTCACATGCTCGGTTGCTCAGCAAAAGGTCAGAGGTATGAATCCACACAGAGGCATCCTGGAAGAAAGGCCTGAAGACCTGATTCCAAAAAAGTCCATCCCTGAAAAAAGCCTATGGAGCCTAGTTCTGCTTTGACCTGGACAGGGTCACCGTGAGTAAGAGTGGTTCAATGGCAACTGGAAAGCAGTTACACTAACACAGCAGCCGTGCTCCAATAGCTTACCACCTGAAGCCCAGTGTCCACAGAAACATGGTCTTGCTGTTGTTATGTGTCACCAAGCTGACTCTGACTCAGAGTGACCCTACAGAAAACAGAATAAACACTGGCTGTCCTCTGCCATCCCCGGAACCGGTGCTATGCTTGAGCCCACTGTTGCAGCCACTGTGTCAGTCCATCTCGTTGAGGGTCTTTTTCTTTTTCACTGACTCTCTACTTCACCAAGCATGATGGTCTTCTCTCTGGAACGGTCCCACCTGTTAATACGTCACCATCCTGCTTCAAAGGAGTATTGTGGCCGTACTCTTTCAAGACAGATGGGTTCATTCTTCTAGCTGTTCATGGTGTAGTCAATATTCTTCACCAATGCCATAATTCAAAGGCATCAATTTTTCTTCCTTGTTTATTGTCTAGCTTTCACACACGTGTGAGGCGGTTGAAAACACCATGGATTGGGGCAGATGCACCGTAGCCCTTAGAGTGACATCTTCGCTTTTCAACACTTAAAGAGGTCTTTCGCAGCACATTTGCCCAGCATATTAAAGGGTAATAAACAAGTAGCCACTGAGAAAATACTCTGAACAGATAAGTAAAAAACATTCAAATGTCATTACAGAATGTAAATGAAAGTTCTAGACACTGTGCCCAGACATGGTAAAAGTGGCTTCTGTGCATTTCTAACGAGCTTTAGCTAATTTATGTGACTACCCTGCTTACAAGCACTGAAATCAGCATTTCTCTTTATGCTTTTAAATTCAGACTTCTAAATTTACCTTAGCAGCTTTACCACTGTCACAAAGCACACAACAAATAATTCTGGTGATTACTTTGGGGGTTCTCAGATAATTTAGTAGCAACTTTCTACTGAAAAAAGAGCCCTGGCTGCATAGTGGTTAAGGACTTTGTCGCTATCTGGCAGAAGGACTATTCAGCCTCTCCAGCTGCTCAGTGGGAGAAAGACGCTCAGTCTGCTCTGCTCAGTCTGCTTCTGTAAATGGCACAGCCTTGAAAGCCCTATAAGGCAGTTCTCCTCTATCCTATAAGGTCACTATGAGTTAAAACTGACTTGACAGCAATGAGGTAAAATTGTAAATCAAGTGGCTATAGGCAGGGTAATAATATTAAAAAATATAATTATATTTGCCTATTTTACACAAGAAAGACCATTACATCTAACTAATACACACACATTCACACAATGAAAAGGAAGTGCACACAGTATATTCTGTAAAAACTGTTCACATGGTTTGAGACAGTATGAATGCATTCTAGTAATAACAACACTAGCAAGCCCTTTAAAAAGTAAAGGCTATGGATCGAGAGCAATCTATCCCGAAGGCTGTAGTCTTTGATCTTCATCAGCAAGTGCTTATACCTTAACAGAAAGAAAACAAAAATCCTCACAATAAGACCAAAAAGCAACAGTGATAAACGCAGCAATTTTTTAAGTTGTCAAGGATTTCATTTTACCTGGATCCTCCATTAATACCAATTGGAAGCAACAGTCAAGAAATCAAATGACCATGGCATCGGGCAAATCTGCTGCACAAGACCTCCTTAAAGTATTGAGAAGCGACAATGTCACTTTGAGGACTAAGACCCGCCCAAAGGAAGACATGCTAAGTTCAATTGCCTCATATGTAAGCAAAAGCTGGAAAATGAATAAGGAATACCAAAGAAAACTTGACAACTTTGATTTATGGTACTGATAATAATATTGATTACACCATGGACTACCAAAAGAACACACAAACCTGTCTTGGAAGAAGTACAGCCAGAATGTTCTTTAGAAGTAAGGATGGTAAAACTTTGCCTCACTTACTTTGCACATGTTACTGGGAGTGACAACTTGCTAGAAAAAGACACTATGCTTGGTAAAGGAGAGAGGGTCAGCAAAACAAGGAAGGCACTCATGGAGATGGACGGACGCCCTGGCCGCAGTGATAGGCTGTCACGATGACAGTGAGGGTGGCACAGAGCTGGGAGCGCTCTGTTCTGTTGTACCCAGGGTCATATGGGTCAGAGCCAACTTAGCAGCACTACTGACCACACCGGGTAAGGACTGCACTAGGTGCTTCGCACACATGGCAGCTCCTTCTTACAGGAACATCAGATTTCCTACGCTTTATTTGAGTGATGAAGAAATTGAATCTAAGAGACTGAGGAAGATGTCCAAGATCTCAAGTTGACAGATTTAGGCTCAAACCCTCACTCAGCATGATCCTCAGATGGGGCACCTCAGATGAGACCTTTCAGGATAGGAAGATACCTACATCTTTTTTTCTTTGCATCAGTGCGTTGCACATTAAATGGCCATGTGGTCCTAGGTTCAAATTCAGCTCTGCCACTCATCGGCTGCCTGACTACCATCTCGGTGTCTACATTTCTTCATCTCTAACAAGGCAAGTAGGGTTACTGCCACAGAACTGGAATCTACTTACTGTCTGATGTGCTATGAGCATTAAGTAAGTGAAAACATGACACAGCAAAGCAGACAGCAAGCACTCAGACAAGGCACAGTGGGCACACACTTGGCAAGCTTGGGAATACTCAAAACAGACACTGAGCGTGGGGTCAAATAACCTCGGCTATTTACATACTGGGCAATCTTAGGCAAGTCTCTTAAGCTTTCTGAGCTCCATTTCCTCATTTGTAAAAATGAGACATAGCCTGCCTTGCTTCCTTCCTAGAGCTGAACCAAAAATAAAAAGTAAAACAAATAACATGAGACAGTGTAAGTGAGAGAGCTGTGGATCTAGGGAGTGGCCACCCAACTCACGGTGACTCCTTACACAGCAGAATGACAAGCTGCACGGTCGTGCGTCTTCCCTACATTTTGTTGTGGATATATGGCATCACTGTGATCCCTAGGGGTTTCACTGGCTGACTTTCACAGTAGATCTCCAGGCCTTTCTTCCTAGTCTGTCTCAGCCTGCAGGCTCCAATGAGACCTGTTCAGCTCCATAAACCAAAAACCAAACCCACTGCTGTCAAGTTGATTCGACTCATAGCACCTCTACAGATGGAGTACAACTATCCCATAGAGCTTCCAAGGAGAGCCTGCTGGATTTGAACTGCCAAATTTTGGGTTAGCAATCACAGCACTTAGCTATTAGGCCACCAGGCTGTCTGTCAAGCCACATAGCAGCATGCAAACCTCCACTGACGGACGGCAGCTATGAGTGACATGCAGTGGCCAGGAAATCAAACCCAGGTCTCCCCAGTGGAAAGTAAGAAGTCTGCTACTGAACCATGACTATAGTGAAATCTATAAGGTACCAGGCCCTACCACATACATGTGAATTTTTACTATCAACTTTTTAGCCTCTCAAAACCAAAGAGGTCACCTTTTCTAAATTTGCTCCCATCTAAAGAGTTAACATGGGAAACTGGTGGCATAGAGGTTAAACACTATGGATGCTAATCAAGAAGACAGCAGTGTGAATCCACAAGGCAATCCTTGGAAACTCTAGGGAGCAGTTCTACCCTTTCCTATAAGACCACTGTGGGTCAGAACTGACCCGACGGCAGTGGGTTTCAAAGAGTAAACATTAGGTACTGGTTCCAAAACCTTGACAGTGACCTCCCTAAGGGATAGATCAAATGTTTGGTTGGTCACCCAGGACTCTATCAAAGGGAAATCTATTAACCAACCACCTCATCTTGCACACCCTCTATGAGGAGGCAATTGATGTTTCCCATGACCCCGAAGGACTCCCAGAATCTGAAGTTCCTTCAGAGAAAGATTAAATTAGGTTCAGCTTAGTTCATTATGAAGTGTATTTAATTATACCAAAATTCTTTGAAACTTGGTGACCTAGGAAAAGCACAGTCACAGACTCTCTGACAAGTGGTTCCCCACCCTACAAATCACACCCCTAAACAAAGTTAACTGTCTAACAGTCCAGTTTCTTATGGGAAATCTTATGGGAATCCAAATACATTTGTTATAAACGCACAAAACTTTTGCTTCACACGATCCTCAAGGGTTTCTAATGGGAAGAAATTTGGAAGTGAAAAATTTTAAATAATAAAAAAGTGTCCTGCTTCCTATCTGTTTCGAATATGATTTTGTTTTTGCTAGCAATGAAATTAAACTTTTGAACAGGAAATAGCATAAATATTTCATTAAGTGTCTTCATATGGATACTTAAAAGTATCCAATCAGATTAATAGGATGAGTTGTGATTCATATGGCACTCCTTAGAGAAAAATATTTTGTTGGTTAATTTTGTCCCAGATTCTAAGGAAATTGTGTGTATGCTAACGGGGCAAACCATAAAGGAAAACAAAAAGTTACACTGCATTAGGGTTGTCCAAGTACAGCTACTTACTTAAATTATTTCAGTGTTAGATTATCTTTCCAATTTAAAATGGGGAAGCAAATGAGCACTTTACTACATTTCAGTGTTGGGAAAAAAAGTTACATCAGTCTGCTTTAATCTCTATCTGTACACAAAGTCGCAAGAGAAAGCAGATGTTCCCAACTACCAGCCTAAAGGTTGGTGGTTCAAATCCACCCAGCAGTGCCCTGGAAGAAAGGCCTAGCAATCTGCTTCTGTAAAGACTACAGCCACAAAACCCAGTGGGGCAGTTCTACCCTTACAACACATGGGTTCACCATGAGTCAGAATCAACTCGACTCCAGCAATGGTATGTGGACTCAGGACACTGATCTCCCCAGGCATATTCCTGACGAGTGGGTTCCCCCACCTCTGTATGAAAACCCCAGAAAACAGAGGTACCTCACCTCACTGATCAGCCTGTTGTTCTAGTATCAGACAGTTGTGACTGTTAGGTCATTCTTCCCCAAGTGGCTTCTAACTCTCCTCACGGTTCACTTCCCTCCTGTTCTTAGCCCTGCCCTCTGGAACCACTACAGTACGTGATTTCACTTCCCATCAGGCCCTCTGCTGGCCTCACTCACTGTGTCACTTAAAGAAGGACCTGTTTCCACTCCCACACTATGCTGCTGGTCTACCAACGACAACGACTGCTCTTCACAATCACCCTCCCACGGAATCAAGGGTCCTTAGGCATCGTGGCTCCACAGGGCCAGCGGCAAGTATAGTCTCGGCACATTATGGGACTCCGTGGACTTCCCACCTAGACCATACAATGTTTCTTTGACAAATACACTCTCAGTTCCAAATATCAGGCTTAGTCTTTTCCAAAAGCATGCATTTATAAATCATTGCCTCTACTTTGGGAAAACCATTTTTCACAAAACACAAGGTACAAGTCACCATTTTGTCTTCTTACTGATCTTAAGGATGAAGTACGTTTTTTGGCGTGTACATAAAATTCCACAAGCCCTCCTCCGTCAGCTAAAAGGCTAGAAGCAGAAGCGGCAGCCATAGTGGAGCCGTACGATGCGGTCAGCATCTCTCTTCTGCTTCCGGGAGCCACAGAAACACCACAGACAACGCTCTGTCTCCCAGGTGTGTCCACTGATGGCCCGGTGATCTGCTTTGGAAAAATCAGCCACTGAAGACTCTGTGGAGACCAGCTCTATTCCGACACACGTGAGGTTGCCACGAACCTGAACCAACAGGCGCAAGGCAGGCAGGGGGAGGACGAGACGCCAGAGCCCGCGGTCCAGCGTGGGGCTCAGCCGGCTGCGGGAGCCTGCGCTCGGCCCGGCCTGGCAAGCCCCTGCCCTCCCTTCTGAGCTAAACATTCCCTGCAGCATATCTTACTGTAGCTTCCTACTGAAGTGTAAATGGTTCACGGGAAAAGGGACTTTGTCTAGTTGTATTATTCTAGCCAAGGCTCATTTGGGCTGTTACTAAATTAAAAAAAGGAAAACACGTGTGATGACGGCTCTCCCTTTATATACTCAGGTCCTCTTTAACCTTGGGCAGTCTTCCTGGAAACTCTGCCTCAACCACTCCGGACAAGGCCCAGCTCAGATCAGGCTGGTAGGGAGAGTAACTGGTCAGAATTAAGGCACAGAATCACTCACTAACTGTGCAACTTCTATTACCTCACTGGAGCCCCGCTGGTCCAGCTGTTAAGCGCTCAGCTGCTAACCTCAAGGTCACCAGTTCAAAGCCACTACCTGTTACTTAGAAATCCTATGGGGCAGTTCTACTCTGTCCTATAGGGTCACTGTGAGCCACAGTCAACAGGTGTGTTCCCCTTCCCTCTTTGGTTATTCTCTAGTTTTCCTTAAGTTTATAGCTGATATGATACAAGCAAATAAAAAGAGTTTTAAGATGTGACAACCAAGGAAAATAGTACGAAGAGAGGCCACAGCATCAAGAAGAATGGCAAGCTTCTGAGGCATCGGGAATCTACTCTATCAGTGTAATAACGTCACAGGCATGGCAGTGACTCCTCAGGGAAAAAAGTTGAAGCATGTTTACTCTCCTGCAGACTACTTAGGAAGGCAGGAAACTCTGTAAAGCACCGTACAACGACTTCTGCCTGAAATATACTCCAGGAGTACACGATGAATGACTAACATCTTTACTAGGGAAATACGGAAGTCAGAACAGACATGAACAAGCACTGGGAATTCTCGGGTGTTGCGGCTATGTGTTCCCTTTGCAGGAACAACACATTTTTTTTTTTTTTTTTTACTTAGTGGTTAGACAGAATCCCTGCTGTCGCCAAGTCTTTGGGTTTAGGTAGACTGAGGGAATTTTAAAAGCTATGTCACAGGAAAAGCAGAAAAAAGGTTTCTTCCCCTTTTCGTTTTCAAAAGATTGGTAGTTTGGGCCCTCCAAGTCAGGAGAGGAAAACATCTGACGTCTTTAACCAGCTACCACCAGGTCGACGCTTATGCATGGTGAGCCCAGGCGGCATCAGAGTGACACTGTGCTCCACGTGGTATTCAGTGGGTGATTTTCAGAAGCAGATCGCCAGATCCCTCTGTCTGGTTATACACCTACAGCCTCATGGTTGGCAGCACCATCCAGGGAGGTCTTCGATGCAGGGCTTTCATGACTCTTCTCTCTCTTAAATATCCTTGGTAGATGGATATGATACTTCACCAGTAAAATCTTAAGGAAACACTAGAATGACCTGTATACACCTCCAAGACCCCACGTCATCACTTAATAACATCAACACTGCTATTAAAATGGAAGAGCTGCAACCATATGAGTGACAGATGAGACTGTTAAGTCTAGCAATACAGGGGATTTGAAACAGGTTTCCGTAACAGCACATACATTAGTTAATTTTGCTTTACGTTTTAAATAAAGAATTCTTCAACATACTATATCTGCACATTATCAAATATCATGGAAGCAAAAAAACAATCTAAAGACAATAAATTTGCTGCTCCAAACTCATAACGTCTGCTGTCTTCAGTGTATCTACTTACTTTCTCACCTTGGGATTGCTCTGTGACCCTTCTGGAAACCCTGGTGGCATACAGGTTAAGTACTACAGCTGCTAACCTAAAGTTTGGCAGTCTAAATCCAGCAGGCCCTCTTTGGAAACTCCACAGAGCAGTTCTCCTCCGTCGTATAGGGCCACTAGGAGTCAGAATCTATGCGATGGCAGTGTGTATGGCCCTTCTTAGACCTTCCATCCCTGTCAAACCCTGGTTACACACTGCTGGGAGGAATATAGCTGTTTGTTCATCATCTGAACAGCTCTTCTTCCAGCCATTTTCCATTTTCCATTTATCAAGCTCTTCAGAGGGTTGTTTTTTTTTTCCCCCCCCCTACCACTTTCAATTTAAATCCCTGGGGAAGCTGGGTCTCATGTTATACTTCTTTAAACTTCTTCTCTGTTTTTCCCCCGTAGCTGCTCCACCAAATCTCTCATAAGGGAGCCACAACCCTCATAGGGTTTAATCCCCAAATGTTTTTCATTTATTCCATTTGTGCTGCTCTCTAGCTAAGTGACCAACCTGCCTTCCCAAAAGGGACCAAACACTTCTTCCTCCCGAATACTTTAAATACCTCTAACAAAGCAAAACACGATTCAACTAAGTAAGTCTCTTCAAAACACTTGGGTATCAGTAAAGCAATCAAGTCCGGACAACCAATGGGACACAAGACACTCTTATCAACCAACCAGACCCTCTCCCTGGCCTCCACCAGGAAAAGAACCCTCACAAGACACACCCATACTTAGAAGTCTGGCCACAAGAAACAGAAGGGAAGTCCTTGACCCTCTGCAAACACATTTCGTCCATTAAAGTTTTCCCATCTCTAGGAGCACCAGAACAGAATTACAGAATACCTTCCAATTCTGATCATCCATTGCAGTGGCTTAAAAAACCCCAACTCCCTGCTGTGGACTCATTCCCGACACAGAGACCCTGCAGGACCCAGCAGAAGGGCCCCCGGTAGATCTCCAAGACTCTAAGTCCCAATGGCAATGGGCTGGGTGTAAGTCTCTGTGGAAGCAGACTGCCACACCTCCCTCCCGCAGAGCAGCTGCTGGGGCTAAACTGCCAGCCTCCAGGTTAGCAGCCAAACGCCTGGCCCACTGCGCCACAAGGGACCCTTCACAATGGCACAAGAGAAAACTGCACAGAGGTCACAGAAAAAGAACTGTGGCAGCCAGTTCCATCGCTCCTTGAGTAATTTTTTATGTATTGTAAATTGACTCCATCCGTTTCATTCCAGCAACCTTCAAGTCTAAACACATCACCGTGCCACCGGTGCCCCTTGTTTAAGGACTTCACCAGTGTTACCGTACTAACCTGTGGAAAGCCTAATACAAAGTTCCTTCTGGAGGCCCCACTGTTCATCACCCCTCCCCAGGCTTACTCCCAGTAACTAATAGGTGATGCCCCTCTATTCCAAGGTTACAGGTAACACATACTGGCCCTTTCTCGAGTAATTATTTTTTAAAGTAGATTATAATACCCAAATAGCCTATGGCACACTTACAATCATTAATAATTGTTTAGGGTATGCACTTACACTGTCACATTATATGGCAATGATATTTAGCTCACAAAAGATTTTTTTGTTTTGTTTTTGTTCTTTACAAAACACAAGAACAATCAAGTTCAAATAATGAATTTTCAAAACTTACTTCAACAATAATCCTCATAACAGAAAATGATCCTAACTGAAGCCAGGAGTCCCTGGGTGCTGCAAACAGCCCCCTCTGCTGTTAACAGAAAGTGGGGGTTCAGATTCACCCAGAGGTACCCCAGAAGAAAGGCCTTGTGATCTGCTTCTGAGAAGCCAGCCCCCAAAAGCCCTGGGGAGCAGAGTTCTACTCCGACACTTAAGAGGAACACGAGTTAGAACTGACTGGATGGCCAAAAAAAAAAAACTGAAGCCAAACAGCTTCGTGTTCCACGCATCAGAAACATCACGCTAAGAGTCGGGAGTGGTGCGTTTTCAGCCTCAGGCCTTGTACAAACAACCCACATATCACAGGACTGGTCATTTAACCTCACTTATACCTCAGATTTCTCACCTGCAAATGTAGAACATTAGATCAGATCAAAGCCTTTTCAGATCGAAAACTCTCCCTTTCCAACTGAATAAAATAAGACTGTACTTAATATTCGTCTGCGTTTTCAACCAGGCTAATTGTTTTCAAAGGTGGAAATCCTTCATCGTGTCAAAACAAGACAACCTGAAACAACAAAAACAACTTAACTGGTGTAACAATATTTGTATGGTAATATAACACTTCATCCAGAAATTAGTATATGGTCTTTAATTCCAGATAAAGTCCTGTTTTTTAATCCACTGTTCTACTGACCACTACAGAAGAAATACACATAGCAGCCGAAGCTCTTTCTGTCTGTGCTGGTCTACCGAGTTCAAAAGTCCAGAGGCTCTGCAGCGGAGAGAAACTTCTCCACCACCCACTGTTAAACTGTGGTTAAGAGACCAACAAGAACAACTCAGAAACAAGCAAGCAAAATCCTGCTATCCTCCTTCCGAAAGTGTCATAAATTATACGCTAATCTCAGAATCTGTGACCTCGGCAGGTTTCACAAATGTAGCAACTATTATTCTGTTATTTACTACTGAAAAAAATAAAAATTACTATAAAAATAAACGTGGTGCAGGACCTTGATGGTTTGGAGTTGGCGAGATCAGGAAAGGGAAGGTGAACAACGCTGTCTGCCATGAATTCAGAGAGCTTCAGGGAAGGCTGAGTCAGAAAAGCGGAGATGCTGTTTCACCACTTGTTTATGCAGGGTTTTACCTTGGCGCTCTTTGGCACGAAGTCTGAAGACATCTGCAGGTCATAGTACAGCAGATTCTGAAGCATGTGACCGAGCCAGAGAAGGCTAGGCGAGACCACACTGCTTGAGTCAGTACAGCAGATCCCGAAAGACGATAAGAAGAAAAAAAGAGGTGCTTGTTTTTATTAATGTAAGACCTCACTGACTTCCTGAGACTTCCCCAAAGGAAATGCCACCAGAACATGATTTTGAATAAGAATCGTTACCCCTTACAAGAAAAATGTTCCAAATTCAGTACTAAGGAAGGAGCATTCTTCTTGACCAAACAGATTTTATCCACCAACATAAGAAAATAAAAATAAAAAAAAATAAACTTCCCAGTAGACAGCAACAAAGTACAGAGCATCAAAGAAATAAAATTCTTCATCCATTCAGAATGAAACATGCTGCTTAAAATAAACTGAATGACACCTAAAACGATCTGCTGAATGGAAAAGCTATTCCAAGTCACGAAATAAACTCTTATTAAGCAGCAGAAGCTTCCTCTGTATTCTCACTCTCCTTTGCAGTGACATGTTTCAGGAAACACATGTGGTGGGCAGAGCCTGCATTTCAGCAGAAGAAACTCAAGGCAGGCTCCCCGGACTAGACACGTTCTGGGGTCCTCTTTCACTTGCCCTGACTCTAGAGCTTCTTTTCTGCCCCTCAACCTGCCTCTGGCAGTTTCCACAGACTCTTTGGAATAAGGCACTCAACTCTTTAAGAACTGGTGCCGGCCATGACTTGGGAATGTGCTTTCCTGTGTGTCTGATGTGCAGACAGGAAAAAAAAAGCAGCACTCCCTGTTCTGCCTCTGAAGTTATGTTTCTGCTTGGTGCTCACCCTTCTGGGTCCTGAACTCCCTCCCCACCCTCAGGCCTCTTTGCTGGCTGAAAATGTGATCCGGAGAGAGGGAGAGGCAGGCCAAGTTAGACCTCAGGAGGGAGCAGGTTATCTGGTGCAGAGGAGACGTGCAGAGACAAAGGCTGAATCTCGGCAATTGAGAGAGCTGCACAAACGAGTCCTGTTCCTTCTGCAGCTGCTGTTACCATGAGCGACCCAAACAATACACCGCTGCCGGTTGGGGCTGTAAAGGCCTCCTGCACACCTTCACGGGGCTGAAGGAGGTGAACTCACAGGTGTGCAGAGGGCTAAGGGGATCTCAACTGCAGCAGGAACCCTGAGGGTGGCTGGTGGCTGGCAGGCATTCTGTTTTTAGCTACAAGGCTTCACTTCGATGACTTTGCACCTAATTTCTAAGTGGAAACAGATCTCCAGAAAGAAAAGAAACTGGCTAGAACCCCAACTTGGGAAAATGACTATCACCTTTAAACTGGGGTTTTACTACTCTCAACAAAACAAATGGGGGGAAAAAGGCAGCCAGATCCTGGTTAGAGTACTATCCGGGCAGAAGCGAGACTTGGGAGGCAAGGTCAGTGTCTGGGTCAGGAGTGATAAATACTAGGAAGACAGTAATTTGTTGTGATTTTCTTGCTTAAAACAAATTCCTGGTGGCAGACGCCATTTTTTTTTCTAAAAAATGCAGACACAGAAACCACACAAGGAGAAAAAGAGAGCAACAAAAAAGAATGATTATCCTAAAAATAAACCACCAATGAATTTTTTATAACACACTTTGAAATTAACAACAGATAGCCCGGGGAGTGGGACCTTTTCCTAGGTCTCTGGAACCAGCTCGGTCAGTGTCCAGCACAGCAAGCCCTGCCCTGCCCAGTCATTCCTCTCTCCACCTGAAAAAGGAAGGCATGAAATACACAAATCCTGAGATTCCCTGACAACCTCAAATTCCCTTGATTATCTCTATGAACTGCACCCCTGAGGAAAAAGACATGGAGAGTAACATCTTAATTTTAACAGACTCGAGGCTTTTCTGTTGGCTAAAATTGGGAAAATGTGCCACTGAGAAAAATAACCCATTTAAAAATTCAAGAAACGTTGTGCCTACACTATACAGATATTTTCGAGGTGAATAAAAACCCAATCCATTACCATCAAGTCAATGCCAACTCATTAGCAACCCTAAAGGACAGGGTAGAACTGCCTCACAGAGTTCCCAAAGAGTACCTGGCAGATTCAAACTGCTAACTTTTTGGTTAGCAAATATAGCACTTAATCACCACACTACTCGAGTTTCCAGGAGATGGACACACAGTTTAAAAAGAAAAAAAAAAGTTAAAAACCAAAGAGGCAAGTTTTCACTTCTGATGTACTTTAATTTGGTCTCCAAGGTTTCCCGAATACAGTTTCCAATTCTACTTGGCTATTGGAGAAACAGTTTATTTGCTGGTTCACAGAGTGATTCCTTCTCACTCTCTTTGCCTCCTTTTCCCCTTCCCTACCCCAAACTGGCTCTCATTCTACAGAACCAGTCAAGTGCTACAAATCACTACTAAAAGCTCCTGGGAGGCACTCCCTCGAAGAAGAATCCGGTGGAGATCAGAATCTCCAGTGCTTACTTGCCTGGTGCTTGTCATAATTCACGGTGTTGCTTCTTTCTAAGGAATAAAAAACAGATGCTCCACGGTGATGAAAGTAAATGCCCTTTCAACATGTCTCTCCTCTAGCATCTGAAACTCACCAAGTGCTTCTCACACTCAGTTGGGTAGTTTCTGCACTTTTTACTTCTTCTTTGAAGTTACAGTGCCGTGTGACTCTACACCTTGGGTAATCTGAGTTGTTACAGTAAGCCCTTTGTGGCGTCCCAAACGGGGGGGTGTAGGTAAAGAGGTCTGCTTGAATTCAAGGGTGACACCCAAACCTCTGCGTCTCCCTACATGAGAGCTAAAGTCACCAAATTCTTCTCAGCAATCTTGAAAACTAGTTGCACAGTTAGCGACACACAGAAAAACCAAACCCAGTAAGAGAAACTGGCTTGAGTTGTAAACTTTCACTTAAAGCCCAATTAAAAAATAAAAACACTGCCATCAAGTCAATTCTGATCTATAGTAACCCTATAGGACAGGGCAGAACCGACCCCCGGGGTTTCCGAGGCTGTAGTCTTTACGACTGCCACGTCTGTCTCCCTGGGAGCAACAGGCGGGCTGGAACTGCCAACCTTAAAGCTAGCAGCTGAGCACTCAATTCCTGCACCACTGAGGATCCTTGCTTAGTACACCAGCTTAGTCATTGCCAAACAAACACATACCCAAGGGGAAATATGCACCCACTTTTCTGTCCAGCATTCTAACACTGAGGTCTGAAAAGGGGGAAGGGGAAGGAAACACAAAAGAAAGCAGTGAATCACGAGAAAGACTCTTAGCCCCAGAAGCCTCACAGTCTCCCAAGGCCTCACTTCTCTTCTCTGTCAGTTAGGCCAAATAATCCTCAAGTCCCTTCAGCAGAGGACTCTGGCTGTGGGATATGAACACGCCACAGCTACCCACAGCCATCCACACAGAAAGCCAAGACAGATGAGCTACTACTCGACTGCAGGGCCGAGGGAAGGCAGAGTCTGAGTGAGCACTGAAACAACAGGACTGGATGCCAGAACCAAGAGCTGTAACGAACATGCCTGTGGTTTTGCCCCAAGCTAAGTGTTACAGCACTCGTGGTTCCGTGGTAGGATTCTCACCTTCCATGCTGGAGACCCAAGTTCAGTTCCCAGCCAGTGCACCTCACACACAGCCACCATCTGTCAGTGAAGGCTTGCTGGCCAGGCTTCAGTGGAGCTTCCACACTAAACAGACTAAGAAGAAAGACCTGGTGATTTACTTCCGAAAATCTACCAAAGAAAATCCCCAACCTGTCACAGGAATGGCACAGGACTGGAGGGTGTTCTGTTGCACATGAGGTCATCGTGAGTTGGGCTGACTTGATGGTAGCTACCAACAAAGTTTCTGGGGAGACATACGAGGAGGCTGGCTGTCATTAAGGCAACTGGAACAAGCAAAACCAATGCCAACTCATGGAACAGAATAAAGATATTTAAGCAGTGGCTGCAGCAGTAAATCAACAGGAAACTACCAGAAACTCAAGCCAGACTCAGAAGAGGACATATAACAAGAAATATCACTGCTGATGTCAGACAGAGCCTTGCTGAAAACAGAGAATACCAGAAAGATGTTTACCCACGTTTCGTTGACTATACAAAGGCAGCCGATTGGCTGCATCATAATGGATTATGGACAACATCACGAAGAATGGGAAGTCTACAACACTTAAATATGCTCACGACGAACCTGTACACAGAGCAAGAAGCAACTGTTCAAAACAAACAAGAGGATGCTGCATGGTTTAAAGGCAGGAGCCATGTGTATCTGGGTTGTATCCCTCACACCTATTCGATCTGCATGCTGAGTATATAATCCATAAGCTGGATTCTATAGAGAAGAACAGGGCGTCAAAATTGGGGGAATACTTATTAACAGCCTGCATTATGAAGTTAATACACCCTTGCTTGCTGCAAACAAAGCGTACTGGAGGTACTTACTGATAAACATCCAAGACCACAGCCTTCAGTATGGATTACACTCCAACATCAAGAAAACAAAAACCCTCACAACTGGCTCCATAAGCAACATCATGATAAACAGAGAAAAGATTGTAAGCTGTCAAGGATTTCACTTTACCTAGATCCACAATCAGCACCCATGGAAGCAGCACACAAGAAATGAAACAACATGTTGCACTGTGCGAATCTGCTGCAAAAGACTTCTTCAATGTGTTGAAAGACAAAGATGTCACCTGGAAGACTAAGGGGAGCCTGACCCAAGCCGTGGTGTTTTCAGTCACCTCATACGCATGCAAAAGCTGGACAATGAATACAGAAGACTAAAAAGAATTGATGCCTTTGAATTATGGTGCTAGAGAAGAATATTTAACACACCATGGAGTACCAATGAATAAACAAACCTGACTTGCAAGAAGTACAACCAGAGTGCTCCTCAGAAGCAAGAATAGCAGGACTACATCTCAGATACTTTGGACAAATTATCAGGAAGGGTCAGTCCCTGGAGCAGGACGTCATGCTGGGTGAAGCACAGTGTCTGTGAAAAAGAGGAAGCCCCTCAAGGAGGTGGACGGACAGTGGGCTGCTACAGCGGGCTCCAGCGTAACGACAACTGCGAGGATGGCACAGGAGCGGTCACTGTGCGTCAGAGGCGACTCGATGGCACGTGATGACAACAACAATGACTGGCACCCTTTCATTTAGTCAACCAGCAAGCTGTGGAGACCCCTTCAGGTTCCAGACCTGTTCACCTCAGCGCACGCTGCGCCTGTGTCTGGAAGCCACCACTTAGTGCTTCTCCTGGGTTGTCTGCCTTAGTGCGCGCATATCATCACCCGCCCGGTAGTTTCCAAGCCAGAAACGCCTGCCTCTCCCTCCCCTCTGATGACTCATCATCATCGAGGCTCCAGGTCTCACTCAATGACATCTCTCAAGTCAGCCCACTCTTTCCATTCTGTCACCTCCACAGCCACTGCCCACAGGGCTTGTCTCTCCTGGTCCATGCTGGATCCCAGCACACAGACCAGGGACTAGCATAGAGCATGTACTCTCCGGCTGTTGAATAAACACTCTTCTGCTACCTGTATTCTCTAACAGCTTCCTTTCTGGTCTCTGTGTCTACCACCTGGTCCCTTACCACGCCATATGCAGTGCACCAGCAGAGGGAAGTTTCTCAAACACCAACTTGCCTTGACCTACTCCCGCTTCAACGCTGCCCGTGGGTCTGCGCTGCATCCTAGACCAAGTGTGCGGTCCCTGATTTGGCCAGCATGGCCCGACCTGGCCCAGACCTGCTCGCCGTGCCTGCCCACTGCCATCAGACTCTCTGCCAGCCCGTCCTACACCGCCTTGTGCTTCTCCGCGCACGTCTGTCCAGGTTACCCTTCATTCTGAATAGTTTCTATTGAGAAATATCCAGCATGAAAGGGTTCGTGGACGCCCGTCGTCCCCACGAATTTGGTTCATCAGATCCCTTTGCCTGTGTCCTGTAACATACACTTATCACACGCTTAACGTGACACAATGGTTCACTTTACTGCCTGCTCCCCGAGGTCACAGACCCGGGGTTAGCTGATGTTTTAGCCTCAGTGCCTGATGCAGAACTTGGTACGCAATGTTATTCAAGAAACTTTCGTTCGATTAATGAAGAACATGGGACAGTGGGAGCATTGGGGGGGCCCTGGGGGCCACAAGTGAGAGAGAAGCCCTCAACGGGTTGGTTAAGGACTGTCTGACCTTAGGTAACTTATCAGTGTCAGGACTGCGACCAGAATTCAGACCTTCTCTTGTTCTGAAGGATTGCCTTCCTCCAGATTCTCTCTGTGGATGTTTTGTATTTCTCACCATATCACCTTTGGCTAGAAAACTTCCTAGAGTTTTAAGTAACAACTCTCAAATCCCTGTCTCCAGACAAAACACTTCTCCCTCCGCTCTAGACTCACATATCCAATTATCTGCTACCTCAGTAACCCACCGACAACTCAAATTCAGAATGACAGAAATGAAAAAGACCACTGAAAACAGCAACCATGTGAGTACATGTAAAATTCCATTTTCTCCCCGCCATCTGATTTCCCTGAAAGACACACAACTGTCTAAAGTAAAACGAGTAACATTTTATGACAGGATTCACTTTATATTACTTGTAAAACACATAACAACAATAGACAAAAGTAAAGAGAAAAAGTTTTACATGCAAAATTTTTACATTTTATGGAAGGTACTATAATAGTAACTATAAATACACTGTGATAAAGATATATATTATAAATCCAAGGTCAACCACTAAAACACAAACATACACATATATCTACACATTAATAGATAAAATACCAATAAAAGTATTAAAATGGAATTAGTACATAATAAAAATACGTACTAACACAAAAAGAAAACTAGAAACCCTCTGATTTAATGTAGAAAACTCCAACTAAATCAAAAGAAACAGTCAAGTGTATATTGTCTGCAAGAGATAGCCTTTAAATACAAACTATACAGACTAAAGTAAAAGAATGAAAAAGCTGACAACACACCAGCATCAGCAAAACGCTTCTGTGGCTAGATGAGTATCAGTAGACTCAGGGGTTCAGAGAACTGCCAGCATTAAAATGGCCATTTCATAATCCTCAAACTATATGTTGATTAGGAAGGCACAACAATCTTAAGCATGTACGCAGCTAACAACAGAGATTCAAAATATCTGAAGGAAAAACTACAAAATTTAAAAGAAGAAACAGACAAATCTCTAGCCCTAGTTGGTCATCTTAACATCCTCCTTTCAGGAACTGATGAACTCACAAAACAATAATCGGTATGTTCTCGGTGCATATTGGAATTAATTTAGAAATAAATCACAGTAAACTATGTAGATACCCCTAAATACTTAAACCACTTCTAAATAATACAAGGGCCAACAGGGGGAAAAAAATCACAAAGGAATTAGAAGGGATCTTAAGTTCAACGACCAAGCAACCGCACCTTATAAAACAAATGGAGTGAAAGTCATACCTGGTGCAAATGCTTATACTAAAAAGAAGACAATTTTTAAATCAATGATCTATAAAATGCAGAGAAAGCTAAATCTAAAATAAGGACAAAAAATAAAATAATAAGTAGCAAAAGTCAGTGGAAAAGAACAGAGAACATCAACAGAGGCAGCATTCACTTTTTTAAAAAAAGATGAATAAAATTTATTAGCCCTCAGGAAGATCAATCACTGAAACAAAGAGAGAAAATCCAATTAGCAATAACAGGAATGGAAACTATTACTACAGATGCTACAGACACTAGACAACTAATAAAGGAATATCATATACAACTTTATGCCAGCAAATTTGACAACACAAATGAAACAGAACAGTTTCTTGAAAAATGGAAAACATAACACCTAATAATAAACTGGATATCTGAATACCAACTGCCTTTATGAAGCTGCATTCATTATCAAAATCTTTGCACTCTAGTAATAAAAATCTTATGCATTCTGATTATAGTGGTGTACATAACTCTACACATATTTAAACTTATAGAACTGTATCTCCACCCCCCAAAAAAGTCAATTTTACTGTAAGATTGTTTAAGAAAGTAAATAAATAATATTTTTAAAACCTTCACACAAAGAAAACTCCAGGCCCAAACAGTTTCACCAGTGAGTTTAAGCAATTATTTAAAATAAATAAATGAAACCAGCCAAGCCAAGTGCGGTCGAGTCGGCGACCCTACCTTACACAAATTCCTTCAAAAACAGAGAAGACAAGAATACTCACCCGACATATTTTATAAGGTCAGCATAATGCTAACACGAAAACCAAAATACCATATAAGGAAGTACTGATATACAATATATAATATCGATATTTTGCTATCTAGCATTTTCTAAAGTCAACATAATGCTAACACGAAAACCAAAATACTATGTAAGAAAGTACTGATACATAATATATAATAGCTATATTTTGCTATCTAGTATTTGCTGTGTATTTTTAAATATGAATATATATTTCTTTATACAGTATATACATGTCAACAAATATTCTTAATAAACAAAATTCCTTTAAATATCAGCACAAATTCTAGAAATATGTGAAAAGAATGAAACCTAATGAGAACATGTTTTTATTCCAGAAATGTAAGTTTGGTTTAGCATTTAAAACCAATCAATGTAATTCACCAAATAAAGAAGAAAAGCAGTATGACATCTTCATACAAGCCAAAAAAGAACTGCATAGAATACAATATCCATTCCTGACAGAAAAAGAAAAAGAAAAAAATCTCTCAGCAAATTAGGAAGGGGCGGAAACTCCTTCAGCTTACCAAAAGGAAATCCTCTCAGCAAAACAGGGCCCTGACAGCACAGTGATTACAGTGCTGAACAGGTGACTGAAAGACCGGAGGTTCAAACCCCTCAGCTGCTCCACGGGAGAAAGATGTGGCCATCTGCTTCTGTAACGGTTTACAGCCCCGGAAGCCCCACAGGCCAGTTCTACTCTGTCCCATAGGGTCACTGGGAGTTAGAATGGACTTCACGAAGAAAGACGTGGCAGTTTGCTTCTGTAATGGCCTACAGCCTTGGTAGCCCTATGGGCCGGCCAGTTCTGCTGTGCCCTACAGGATTACAGTGAGTTGGAATCAACTCGAAGTCACTGAGTTTTTTTTAATCACACCAAAAATAAAATAAAATAGTTCTTTTAGAAAAAGGCAACTATGAAACACCTGCAGCTAACATCTTACTTCATGGTGAAATACCAAATTCCTTCTCATTAAGACTGGAAATAAGGCCTGGACATCCACTTTCACCAATTCAACACATTTCCTTGAAGGTCAAGCTGGTGCAAGAAGGAAAGAAAAAGAAACAAAAGGCTTAAAGTTGGAACGGAGTAAGCACAAACATCTTTATTCAGAGGCAACATGATGATGTAGAAACTCTATGGTTTTCTTTTCTACCAGAACTAATAAGGTAATTTAGCAGGCCACAGGGTTGTTGTTGCTAGCTGCTGTCAGCTTGGATTCACGTGACCTTACACAGAACAAAGCAGAATGTCCTCACCATCTTCACACAAGGTCATTACGCAAAAATCAATAGCACCATCTTATACAAACATTAAACAATCTGAATATAAAATTCGAAACAGTTACACCTATCAAAGTATCGAAATATATAAAGTCCTGTAAACTTTATAAAAAGATATCCAATGCCTTTGCACAGTAAGCAAGGACACACTACTGAAACAATGAATAAAGGGAGAGATACATGACACTTCTAAATTGGAAGACTCAGTATTATTAAGACCTTAGCCTTCCTCAAATTGATCTCTTATAAATTAAAGGCAATTCCAATTAGACTCCCAACAGGGTTTCTTTCTTTTTTTCCAAGAGACATTGATTCAAAATTTATTTGGAAATACACAAAAGTTAGAACACTCAAAACAACCTTGAAAAAGAAGAAGAGTTTATGGACTCACACTGCCTGAGCACTTTCAAGACAGCTCCCTCACTAGACTTAAAGGAGAGCTCCCTTAATCAAATCTGTCTGGTATTGGCAAAGGCTACAGAGAAGCAGATCAATGGAAAAGAAAACGGTCTTGAACGAGAACAGCACAAATACAGCCCACGATTTTTGATGAACGCATCAGGGCACTTGATGTAGAAAGAAAATCTTTTAAATAAATATTGTTTCATACGTATCAATAAATGCATAAAGAAATAAATCTTCACATCATATGTTAAAATTAATTTGAGATGAATCCTAGGCTTAAATGTTAAGGCTAAAGCTATAAAGCTTCTAGGAGAAAAGAGAGTATCTTTAAAGCTGGAGAGTAGGTAGGATTTTTAAAGATACAGAAAGCATTTATTCTTTTTTTTTATAATTCATTAAAATTAATAACTGCTCATCCCAAGATGTGGTTTTAAGATGAAAAAGGAAAGCCACATACTGGGAGAAAAACAACTGTAACACATGTGTCTGACAAAGGACTCATTTATATCTAGAATGTATTTCAAAAACTCTTCCATATCAAAACAAGCAAACAAACAATTCTTTTAAACGGTCAAAACAATTGGACAGACACTTCACAAGACAAATTATTCACATCGCGAACATGCACAAAGATACTCAATATCATTATCCACCAGGAAAGGCAATTCAAACTTTGTGACACCATTCCACGTAACCAACAGAAGGGCTAAAATTAAAAAGAGCGACAACAGCAAAGGTCGGCGAAGACGTGCGCCAACTGGGCTTCTGTACACAAGTGCTGGGAGCATCCAGTCACACAAGCACTTTAGAAAACCAACAGTTTATCACAAAGCTAAGCAGGTACTTATATGTCCCAGCATTCTGTATCCAAAGAAAAATGAAAACATGTCCAAAAAAACCCTGATGAAAGTGTTTATAGCAGCTTTCTTCATAAAACTGAAAAAGCAGAAACAAGGGACACAGCCAAGAGTCCCTGATGAAGTGACAGAAAAACAGGATTGCAGAACCTGGACTCAATTAAAAAGATCAGACTTCTTGTCTGACAGACTGGAGGGTCCCCAGAAGATATGGTCCCCAGACTCTTGTTAGGCCAGAACTAAAACCATGCCCACAGCCAACTCTTCAGACAGAGATAAGACTTAAAATGATACTGGGGAAGAGTGTGCTTCTTGGCTTAAGCAGATACACGCAGCTACCTGGGCAGCTCCAGTCCAGAGGTGAGACAAGAGGGCAGGGGGGACAGGAGCTGACGGAATGGACGGGAAACACAGGGTGCAGAGGAGGACTGTGCCGTCACATTGTGGGGAGAGCAGTTTTTGTATGACAAACAGACTTGAAATGTAAACTTCCACTTAAAGCACAATGATTTTTTTCTTTTAAGTAGAAACAGCCCAAATGTCCATGAATAAGTGAATGGGACGCTGAAGAGCATTAAAAGAGTTACAAACTACTGATACATGCAAAACTACAGATGAATCTCAAAAATGGTACGCTGATCAAAAGAAGGCAGACCCAACGAGTACATGCTGAATGATTCCGCTAGGATGAAGCTCAAGAAAACACAAAATTCTTCTATACGAAGCACAACCAAAACTCACGTATGGTGAACGGGATCAAAACAGTGGGTGATCAAGAATCCCTGGTGGTGCAGTGTTTAAGTGCTCAGATGCGAACTCACGGTGAATTCAAACCCTCAGCCTCAGAAGCCGCGGAACCATGTAGCATCCCGCTTCCATAAAGAGTTCTCAGCCTTGGTAAAATTCTGTGGGTAAGCTCTACTCTGCCCTATGGGGTTGCCTTACCAGTCAGTCTTGACTCCAAGGCAATGGGTTTTCCTTCTTTTATTTACTTATTTTTCTTGTTTCGGAGTAGTGAGGTCCTTCTGGCACAGTGGTTAAAAGCTCAGCTGCAAACTAAAAGGTCAGCAGTTCAAATCTACCAGCTACTCCCGGGAAACCCTGTGGGACAGTTCTACTCTGTCTTAGAGGGTCACTGTGAGCCAGGAAGGACTAAACAACAATGGGTCCGTGGTTTGTTGGCTCGTTGGTCTGTTTTGGTTTGCAGTGGCAGGGAGTCCCCGGATATCACAAATGGCTGAGCACTCACTGAAAGGTTGGCAGTTTGAACCCACCCAAGGGCGCTTCAGAAGACAGGCCTGGCAAGCTGGTAACTCTGAAAGGTCACAGCCTTGCAAACGTCATGGTGCAGAGGCGCACTCTGCACTGAGGGGTGGCCACAAGCTGCGGCAGCATGCTTCGCTGCTAACCAGAAGGCTGGGGGTCCAAGTGCACCCGCAGGCACCCTGGGCGAAAGGCTTCAAAATGCAGCCACTGAGACCCTGTGAAGCACAGCAGACCCGTGGAGTCACCGTGAGTGGGAATCTGCTGGATGGCAACTGGGGCTCTGATGTGGTGGGAACGGACAGGAAGCAGGCACAAGGATGGTCCCTGGAGAACCGGAAAGGCCAGGTTTCCTGATGCCAGCGCTGGACATGGGCCTCTGTGCACTGATCAAAACTCACTGAATTGGACACCTAAGATGGGCACATTGTCCCACAGTAAAAGTAAACTTAAGAATTTAACAGGCATCTAAGGGTTACCCTGGGGGTTCTCCATCTTCTGCCCAAAGGACAAGTGTGAACAGCATCATGCTTCAGGGGAAAGGTCAGGCCGGGGAGGCAGGAGTGAGAAACACCACGGCAGAGGAAGAGCAGTGCGCCGGGGCGGGGAGCAGAGCAGAGAAGACTGAGTCAGAAGGAGAAGGTACCAGCCAAACAGGAAGACAGGCGTGAGCCCAATGTAACAAGTAGAAAATAAAAGGCATAAAATTATCTTTTAAAAGAATCCAGGATACCGAGTTAGATACAAAAAGAACTTGAAGACAGTGTAATTTGGAAATTGCTCTCTTCCTCCCTCAGGGCTTTGCTTAATCGCATCAGAAGCAAGGCAAGGCGAATTCAGTCAAGGTCTGCATCTGGAGACACCCCTTCTTGTTTTAGTACTCACCCTGCATGCTCTGCCCTGCAGAGGCCAACGTCCACCTGCGGCCCCTGACACTCACCCGCACCGCGAGGTAGCTGTCCTCTACAGCTCTACACACACCAGGGCAGCAGTGAGGCAGACGGGCTGTTCCTTTCCTTAGAAATGAATGAAACGGTGCTCATAGGCCCCCGTGCGGGAGTATCCTAGGTAACTGAAGCCCAGGCTGGCCTCAGGAACCACAGACAACATTTCTCTTCCTTCCAGTTGAATTAATAAGACAGGCGGGAGATGACTCACCCACACAGTTGATGAAGCAATTAGTGCCAACTCTCACTCTCTGAATCACCCCTCCGGTGAGAGAAACACGGAGAAGCACTGACCTTGGCTACCCAAGTGGTCCCAACAAAGCTCCAGCCCACAGTGGAGTGGTCACGGGCAAGGAGGAGGGTCTCTGGGCAAACCGTGTGAGTCCGGAGCACTGTCACATGGACAAGTGTCCTTCACCAGCACTGCTTCCTCTACGTCAGCTCACACACAGCTGCGTTTATTGGAAAAGCCTTCTGAGACATTCCTATAAAATCAGCTTACTCACAGAATTTTTAAAAAAGGAAAACCCAGCCAAAGGACATTACTAGCCTCTGGGGCACACGTGTGTGAATAAGCAAAGGCCACTCTGAATTCCAGCTGATGGAATGCAGCAATGACTGGCCAGTGTCACTTAGGCCTCGTGTGTGAGAACAGTTCCAGCCAAGAGACACTTCTTGTTTTTGCTGCCTGAGGTGCACAGAGGGAACCAAGTACTCAGAAGTGGGAAGGAATCTCAGAAACCACCTTGGCCAATGAGACAGGTAAGGGAAAGGGAACGGGGGAGCCCCTGGGTGGTAGAAAAGCTAACATATTCAGCTCCTGACCAAGAGGCTGGAGGTTGGAGCCCACTCAGAGGGCCCTCAGAAGAAAAGCCTGGAGGTCAAACTTCGAAAGTCGCCACTGAAAACCCTGACACACAGGGGGCCACCCCGAGTCGGAACCGATTAGGTGGCAGCTAGCAGAAGGGTGGTGGGGTATCATATCCACCTGCATGCTCTTTCGTAATGCATATGGTTCTCCCACCTACTCAGGACTCACCCACACCCTCACAATGTGGTCCCTGGACCAGCTGCATCGATCGGTGTCACACAGGAATTAGCGAGCAATGCCTGTTCTCAGGCCCCGCCCCAGGACCTAGAGAGTCAGGAACCCCGAGGGCGGACCCAGCAGTCTGTGGTTTCACAAGCCCGCCGGGGACTCTGCGGCACCCTCCGGTTTGAGAACGCTGCCCTACAGTGTGCACCTTTGACCCACTGTTGCTGAGCGCCCTATCTCTCAGGCTTGTGAGATGAAGGAAAAGTTAAGAGTCAACTGGCTTAGTTTTACATTACTGGGACCAGGGAGCTATGCCACTTCCTTATAACCACACTGTTGCCGAGTGGCTGAGCCCACACTAAAAAACACTCTCCTGTGTGAGGCATTTTATAATCACTTCAAAACGGAGCTCCAAAATAACCCCTGGGTCAGAACGGGCAGGATTATCTCTCATTGACAGATGAAGAAGCTGGGGTCAGGAAGGTTAATGACCTAGTCAATTATGAAGCTAAGACCAAACCCTACTTTCCTGATCTGGATTGGCATTCTTGCTGCTTCCCAGGAGGGCTCAGCAACTCTACAGGGCATGTGTGCAAGCACTCACGTGTGTCAGAGTCTGCAGGTGTTGTAACACAGCACAGGGTGGGAATCCCGTGCTGCAGCCCCAGCCCTGACGCCACACTGAAAACACTTCAGTGAAACTGAATGCCCCGCCAAATTTTGAGTGGCCCCATCCATCATACTGTTGCTACCTCAGTTTCTTGGTTGCTACCTCAATTTATCCGTCCCACCCACCACCTCAAGCCGGTCTCCAGGGCACTAGATGCAGAGCAGCACCATCTGGTTGACATGACACGCAGTGGGAGTGCTCCCACCAACACCAGCCTTTGTGACACTGCTACCCAAATAGTTAAAGAGAAAGAAAGAAAACCACAAATCTGCTGCTGTCACATAGACTCTAACTTACAGTGACCCCCTGTATTACAGAGTAGAACTGTGACCCATGGGGTTTTCTTGGCTGTCCTCTTTATGGCCATCACGGCCTCTGTCAGTTTGTCATACTGGGGTGGCTTTCCTGTTGCTGTGATGCTGGAAGGTATGCTACCAGTATCACCAACACCGTCAGGGGCACCCATGGCACACAGCTCACTTGAGCTTCCAGACAAAAAGAATCCCAGGCTAAGACGAGTAAGCTTCTACACTTAGATGAAATGATGCCTTTGACTTAGGATTTTGGAGAAGAATGCTGAGTAAACCATGGACTGTAAGGAAAACCGGTCTGCCTGTCTTGGAAGAGAGCTTCTTAGAGGCACAGATGGTGAGACTTTGTCTCATGTGCTTTGGATACATTATGAGGAGGAACCAGTTCCTGGAGAATGATTGGTAAGGTAGAGGGCAGGAAGAAAAGAAGATTTTCAACAACGTGGATGGACACATGACTACAGCAACAGACCCCAACATAATGACTGTTAGGGGGGCACAGAGCCAGGCAGTGTCTTGCTCTGTTGCACGCAGGGCAGCTGTGAGTTGGAAACAACTCAATGACATCTAACGCAACAATAACAACCTTTACAGAATCAGATCACCAGACCTTTCTTCCACACTGCTGGGTGGGTCTGAACTACCAACCTAGAGGTTAGTAGTTGATCACAAACTGCTTGTGCTAACCAAGAATCTATCTAAAAAGACAAAGGGGCCAACTTTCCCCTAAGTTTTTCCAACCCTTTCCTTTTTGTTACTGTTGTTTTCCTTTTTAAATAGTATTAAACACTTCTAAATATACATATGTGTGTTATGTATATGTTTACATACAGATATCTTCATTGCAAAAAACACAGAAAGTGACAAAGAAGGAAAGAAATATCTCTTAGATAACATTAAGCATTTACTGTGTCTGACTTTTTGGTAGGCGTACATGTACAAATATTAAGTAATACATAAATATTTTTTTTCTTAATTTAGAATATGTTACATATTGTCTCACACATTTCTTTGAAAGCTCAATTACAGGTATATAGGCTAAACTGCAGGATGATATTAAATCATAATAGAACAAGATACTTAAGTTCTAATTCTAGTTTTAAGACGTCATATAGAGGGACTGTTTATTCACTAAAGTACTTTAAAATTTTATCCTTGGTGAATTCTTATCTAGCTCAATTCTAAGAATTACAAATGAAACATCTCCAATAACTCACAAAAAACTGAGCAAGGAAGTCACAAAACTGGCATTCAGCAATCTCTCCTTTCTGCCTGGCCTACTCCTTTGGTCATGGACAGGTGAGTTTTTGCAGCTTTGACATGACTCTCAAAAGTGGACATTTAACCAGGAGCCATCAAGTCGATCTCAACTCATGGTGACCCTGTGTGTGCGAGCAGGACTGTGCTTCACAGAGTTCTCAGTGGCTGATTTTTGAAAGCAGATCACCAGGTCTTCTTCCCAGGAGCCTCTGAGTGGATTCAAACATCAAACTTCCCATTAGCAATAGCAGCTGAGTGTGCACCAAGTAGGCGGCGGCTCCACACTCCCTGTACTCCATGGCACTGCCCTAATCCAGGTACCCCTTATTTCTCACTTGAATAACAAATGACGTTACAACTCTCCCCTTTCAACGCATGGCGCTGGGTCAGATGAAGATAAAACCTGAGCAAACATCCCAGCACAGCTTACATTACCGTGCACGTCCTCTGTGCATGGCACCCTGCCACAGGCTTTTCATACATTATTTTGTCTTTAACATCTTAATGTAGATGCCACATATTATTTTGCTTAATAAGATGGCTAATACAAGTATTGCATAATATTACAGTGGAGGATGTCAAGAGTCAAGAGACAGTAGACATTTGCCCCAAAGTCACATGAGAAGATTTGGAGAAGCTTGATTCAGGAATCTATAGTTATGCCTTGGTATCCTCATTGCTTCCAGGGTCCCTTAAGGATGCCAAAACCTAAGGATGCTCGTGTCCCTTGTATAAAGTGACATTATCTGCAAATAACCTACACACATCCTCTTACGTACTTTAAGTTGTCTCTAAACCAAGCCAAATCCATTTCCGTTGGGTCAATTCCAACTTACAATGACCCTACAGGACATAGAACTGCCCCATAGTTTCCGAGGACCACTGTTACACCACCAGGGTTTCCAAGTCATCTCTAGATTATTTACCTATCACAATGTGAATGCTACATGAATAGTGGCTTCATCAGAGCTGAAGACTTGCTCTCGAAGGTAGCCTGCTTCTGTGAGTTTCTGGGAGCTCTTTGGGAATGCTGATGCTGCCCGGGCATCAGTCAATGCCCATTTGCCCTTGAAGTTCTGGAGACTGGGGCACTTTCCAGAACTAGCCAGTCATCCTTTACTAGCCTTCAGTTTCTTCCTTGGGCTTTTCTCAACTCCTCCCATTTAGTCTGCAAGGGATTGCTCTGATTATTTCATTGCTTTTTAGGGGCCATATTTTCACAGAAACAAAGGGTGCACACAACGTAAGCAGTGAGCACAGGACACACAAGGCAGACAATGCTCCAATGAGGGGTGCCACACAGAGACTGGGGAGCTGCGAAGATGGCGGGAGGCTACAGCCAGGGATGCCGCACAGCACCTCACTCACGGGGGTTCAGGGTAGTGCTCTGTGTTTGGGGGAACTCTCTTGTCTTTCTTCCAATATTTTTGACCTGCTGTTGGTTGAACCTGCAGTGAAACACTCACAGAACGGAAAGCTGACTGTCATCCCTCCCGTTTCTGCATCCCCGACTTCTCATGAGGCTCTGTCGTCAACAGCAGCAGTTCCCAACATTTTTGAGTCAAATTATTTTGGCAGATTTCATGCGATAGATGTTTGGCTCTCAACCTCTGTTGCCCAAGAAAGTATACAATAATTTTTAGCAAGTTACTATGGTTACAAGGGAAGGAAATGTTGGGGAGGGAAAACCACTAACTAAATAATGTAGTAGGTAAGTGGTAACTCGGCCGAAGGTTAGAACAGTACACAATACTGAGGAAGTCAGCACAGTGTGACAAGCCAAAGTCACAGACTTTTCACAGACACATCCAAACTCCCTAAAGAACCAAGTTACTGGGCTGAGGGCTGAGGACCACGGCCTCAAGGGACATCAGTTCAACTGGCCTAACATAGTTTATTAAAAAAAAAAGTTCTGCATCTTTCTTTGGTGAGTAGCCTTAAAAGCCCATGAGCAGCCATCAAGATATGTCAACTGGTCCCAACCCTTCTGTAAAGGAGAATGAAGAAAACCAAAGATGCGACGGAAAGATTAGTCCAAAGGCCTAGTGGACCACCGCTACCACCGTCTCCACCAGACTGAGTCCAGTTAGACGGCGCCGGGGGACTGCCACCAAATGCTCTGCCAGGGATCACAGTAGCTGGAGAAGAATGTAGGACGTAACTCAAACTCACCCAAGAAGACCAGACTTACTGGTCTAACAAAGACTGGGAAAGCCCAAGCGGAACTTTCACCTAAAGCACAATTAAAAAAAAAAGTAGGGCAAGTTACTCTTCATCACACTTTTGGTTGATGAATCACAATATCAGCTACACATATTTGAGGGAAAGCGCCCATTTCTGTACTGTTAATGTTGCGTGCTGTGGAGATGATTCTGACTCACAGACTGAATCTGCAGAGAAATGCTGACTCGAAACCCTGGTGGCGCAAGGGTTAAGAGCCAGAGCTGCTAACGGAAAGGTCAGCAGTTCAACTGTCCTAACCCTGTGGGGCCAGTTCTACTTTGTCCTACAGGGTTGCTGTCTTAGTCACCTAGTGCTGCTATAACACAAATACCACAAGTAGCTGGCCTTAAGAAGAAATTTATTTTGTCACAGTCCAGTAGCTGAAAGTCCAAATTCAGCAAGTTAGCTCCAAGGGAAGGCTGTCTCTGTTGGCTCTGGAGGAAGGTCCTTGTCGTCAGTCTTTCCCAGAATTGGGAGCTTCTGAGGTGCAGGGGCCCTGGGTCCTTTCCAAACGATTGCTTTGTTCCTGGCACAACTTTTTTTTGTTGTGGTGGTAAGAGGTCCCAAAAACTCTCTGCTAGCTTCTCTATATCTCAAGAGAAAGCCTGAAGGAACAGTAAATCTTACCCACTGAGCCTGGCCTCACCAACACAACTGTCACCCATCCTTCCACACTAACATCATAGAGGTAAGGTTTACAGCATGAAGAGACATCACACAATACTGGGAGTCAAAGCATAGCTAAACTGCTATACACCTTACCGGTGGGGCACAATTCAATCCACAACTGTCGCTACGAGTTGGAATCAACTAGACAGCAATGGGTTAGCATGCAAACGGGCAAGTAAACCTGTTACTATCAAGTTGATTCCACCTCTTAGACCGACTCGATAGGACAGAGTAGAACCACCCCAAGTAGTGGTTTGGTGGATCTGAACGGTCTAACTTTTACTGCCTGGCAGCCATAACTCTTAACCACTGTACCACCAAGACTCTCATTATAGGTAAGCCCTTATTATCCGACTTGACGGCACTTGGCTTGGCTTATTGTGAGAACTGTGGTTTCCCATGTGTTCTAGAACCCACAGGTTGGAAGCCCCCCAGAATGCAAGCAAACATCCATACTCCTTAGCAAGAAATGCGACAGGCTTCACAATTTGGCCCCAATCAACTTTGGCAACTGTGTTTCCTGTCTCTCACTTTCCGCACAAACTATGGCTTATCCTTCACATAAGGAGTTCAAGGGCAACACACACAGTTACACGCGACTACTAGCAGAAAAGCTGGTAGTTCAGTTCACCTCAGTGGGAAGGAAGACCCAGTAATTTTCTTCCAAAAAGTCACAGCCTTGAAAACTCTATGGTTCACAGCTCTCCTCTGACACACAAGAGGTCACCATGAGTTGGAATCAATCTGATAATAACTAATTCAACACATCTTGTTGTGGTAGACAACCCCCACCCCAAAAAAGCCCAAACCCACTGCTGTTGAATCACTTCTGACTCATATTGACCCTACAGGACAGAGTGGAACTGCTCCACAGAGTTTCCAAGGAGTGCCCGGCAGGTCTGAACTGCCAACCTTTGGGTTAGCAGCTGTAACTCTTAACCACTATGCCAACAAGTATCCTTCAAAATGTACTCATGTCCTGGAAGGCCCACACTGCTTCCACAAGAACTCAATCTCCTTGGAGGCAAAACTCAGATACTTCCAACTCTCTGCAGCCATTTGTAATGACACACACCTTCCCGACCCCAAGTAGGATTAACAGACCCCTCCTTTATGTGATCACAGTTCTGGGCAAAGCCCTAGTACCACACTTAACACACTATAAATAAAAGGATGGGCCATTATCTAACAACTCCTTTCATCCAAACTTCCGATGGCAAGGACTGTTTGCTCATTAGTGTCCCAAGCCCTCATCCCAGTGCCTGGCACACAGTAGGTCTTATGTGTAAGGCTAATAAATGAATATCCATGTCAATTTGCCCGGTGATGTTACCTTGGGTGGGGGGGGGTCAGTGTGGAAAATGACTCCTGCCCCTAAAGAAGCTGTATTTTACTGCATTGCAATGGCTTACCCTCTGTAAATCCCAGAACTTACAATGCCCGCCTCAAAACCCAGGGGTGAGTACTCATACCAGGAGCTGGAAGATCTTGGTTCAGATCCTGGCTCTCCCCAGCTGTGTGAACCTAGACAAGCTACACTGCTTCTCTGATCGTCCATTTGTTACTGAACAGAGGGTAGGGGCCTCTGACTTCTGACTTGCTGCTGTGTTGTCCCACGCAGGCACAGACATGGCTGGGGGTGGGGGTGACAGCGTGGAGAAAGGAGTACCACACAGGCAAGGTCACCCTAGTGAGATGACAACAGGGAGTTGTGGCCAATGACTTGGAGAGTTGCAGCTCCCACTAGAAGAATCTTCCCTCTCCTGAGATAAGCGAATCGACAGGTTATGTTGGCTAACTCCATGACATACACAGGCATAGGCATGGATTAGAGTTGGCCAACACCGTCTGATGGCGGTCAGAAAGTAAATATTCCAAGCTCTGCTGATGAGACAGTCTCTGTTGCAACTGCTCAATTTTACAGTGTATAAGCAGCCACACACAACAAATGAATAGGCATAGCTGTTTTTTACAGGATAAATAAAATTTTATTTATTTTTTTTAAAAAAAAAGCAGTAATGTGGCCCAAGGGCCATACTCATCTATCCTAGTGGTGTAGTGGTTAAGTGGTACAACTGTTAACCAGAAGGTCAGCAGTTCAAATCCACTAGATGCTCCTTGGAAACACTACAGGCAGTTCTACTCTGTCCTACAGGGGTACTGTGAGTCAGAACCAACTCGAAGGCAGTGAGTTCAGAGAGTTTTTACAGTCTGAATGAACGTCTTCATGATGATATACAGTTTACATTGTTGGACTTGAAGGCATAATTCTGGGATGCCCATCTATAGGTTTTCAAAAGACTTACTAGAACTCAAAGAGGACAGTAAGAAATACCCCATCACTCCTCCACCAGAAACTTAGAAAGGAGAGAGAATTTTTTGGTGAAGAACAAATTTAGTGGATTACGGCATCAACAAAAAGCCAACTAAATGGGCCACAGGAACCACAGCCTCCATCAACCTAAGCCCTGAAGAATTAGATGGCACCCGGCTAACACCACCAACCGCTCTGACAAAAATCACAACAGTCCCGGACAAAACAGGAGAAAAATGCAGAACAAAATTCAAATTCATGAAAAAAAGACCAGACTTTCTGGTCTAACAAGACTGGAGGAACTTCAGAGTCTATGGCTCCTAGACACCCTGCTGACTCAGAACTAAAACTGCTCCTGAAGCCCACTTTTCAGATAAAGATTAAAAAAAAAAAAAAACCTGTTGCTGTCAAGTCCATACCGACTAAGAGAGATCCTATAGAACAGAGCAGAACTGCCCCACCATTTGGTTTCGAAGGAGCAGCTGGTGGATTCAAACTCCAGACCTGTGTTTAACAGCCACAGCTCTTAACCACTACACTGAAGATAAACACTAGACAGGTCTATAAAACAAACACTAACACTTACAAGGAACATGCTTTTTAGTTCAATCAAATATAGGAGAACAAATGGGAAACCCCTGCATGAAAGCAAGATGAGAAGGCAGCAAGGGACAGGCACTGGATGAATGGACACAGGGAACCCAGCGTGGGAAGGGGGAGCATGCCATCACATTGTGGGGACTGTAACCATACTGCAAAACAATATGTGCATAAATTTTTAATGAGAAATTAATTTGAACTGTGAACTTTCACCTACAGCACCCATCCACCCACACATACACACAAACACAAAGAGTCAACTGAAGAGAAAGAATGACACCTTTGCCTTCATTCCACACCTCACACATGCCCCTCAAACTCCAGACCGTTGGACGGAACATATTCACATATTTAAGAGCATACCGCATCATTTAAAGGAGCAGTGTGGCTGGTTAAGCCAGTGGAGGATAGAGACCTTCAAGCCGATCCAGGAGACACGAGTGACTCAGCAGTAGCACTCTCACCTCCCACAAGGGAATCCAGGTTCGATTCCCAGCCAGTGCACTGCAGACACAGCCTGCCTATCAGTGAAGGCTTGAGTGTCACCATGAGGCTCAACAGGTTGCAGCAGATTTTCCAGACTAATAAGCACCAGGAAGCAATGCCTGGCAATCTACTTCCAAAAATCACCCACTAGAAACCCTAAGAATCACAACAGTCCACTCCTGTAACCAGTCATGGGGGTGGCACAGGAGTGGGCAGCATTTCGTTCCACTGTGCACGGGGTCACCGGGCGTCTGCAGGCGACTGAACAGCCACTGACAACAACAACAAAGCCAGACAGGCAATAACATGGCTGTCAGGGAGTGGCTTCCCTGGCAAGAGCTCCTACTGGGTGGACCACAGAGGTTGTGGCCAGAGACTTGGAGAGTTTCAGGTCCCACGGCAGAAGGTATCCTTCACCTGAAGTGAACAGAGAGCAGCAGGCTACATGAACTCAGTGCCGCTTAAGTCAGTTCAACTCCCTCCCTCATTCTCATTCTTTGCTCACCAAGCAACTGCCTGACTCCACAGGGCTAATTCTTTAGGGAACTCATGCACCCTAACTTTTTCCACATCCCCCAGCAATCCAGTAGCAATTTCTCCAGGCAGATCCATAACATAGCTTCTAATCGTGACTTACATTCCCACGTAGCCAGACACTGAGACAGAACGTGCTGGCTGCACGCATCTGGGAACATGGATGCCCTGCTGTTTACTGTGAATTAACTCGCTGCTGCAAGGGTGCCGACACCAGGCTTGTGTGTTGTATAGGTGTCTGAGTCAGCCGTTCAGGGTACGGCAAGCCCGGGACACAGACTGGAAGGCCCTTCTGGGTATCTCAAACAGGTGCTGAGGTCGGGTCAGTGAGGACGCAGCCAGGCTTCTCTGACAGCGTGATGGAGACACTACTCTCAGCTCTGCTCACTTTCAGCTGATGGTGATAGTACTTAGGAGGACTGTACAGCCAAAGAACTGGACGCTGCAGGACAGAGTTCATGTTCTCATCCCTCTGCATGGGGAGAAGGGAAACTGGCGCCAGATTTCATTAAGAATCTAAAACTCAGAGCAAGGCGGAAACAGAGGAACAGCCAAATACCCATAATGCCACTTAAGGGCAGGCACTGATGCAGCCACCACAGCTGTAATAAACAGTTTGAGGGTTTGGGGGGCGGGGTGGGGAGGTGAGAGATTTCCCTAGGTTATCCAGAGGGTTGCCAAGTTCAGCTGCTCACTGAAAGGGTGGAGGTTTGGGTTCACCCAGAGGTGCCTCATAAGAAAGGCCAGGCAGTTTACTTCTGCAAAAGCAGCCACTGAGAGCCCTCTGGAGCAGAGTTCTCCGCAACAAACATGGTCACCATGAGTTGCAGTCAATTTGGAGTTTCTTTTGTACATGTGTATTTCTTACAAACTGTATCATGGTGGCAGCAGTGAAGAGCTACAGCTATTAACTAAAGGGTCAGCCGTCCAAATTCAGCAGCCACTCCTTGGAAACCTTCTATGGGGCAGTTCCACTCGGTCCTACACGGTAAGTCAGAATCAACTCAGCAGCAATGGGTTTGCTTTGGTCTGGATTTATAACACAGTGAAGTCTCAGTGAAGTCCAGAAACCGCAAGTTCTTTTGCCACAATAAGCTGTGAACAACCAAAGCTCAGAACGGAAGTCAGAAAAGTCATCATCACAAAAAGACGACAGTGAAGTTGTCTATTAATCTACTCAGGTTAAAATGGAGGCGAGTGCATCAGAAGGTCGGCGCCTGCTTCTCTTAACCCTGCCAGATACACAAGGCCAAACACCTCCTGACCAAGGAAGGAAAAGCAGAAGTTACTACGGAGGGGCAGCAACAGGAAGCGCCTCCTTTCCTGTTAACGGCAACACGATCCGTTTTCCTCCCTCCGTTCTGGAATTTCTCACCTACAGGTCATGCTCATGCCCACGGAAGAGCCAACGGAACTCCCAAGGAGCCGCTTCCCAAGGAACACACTCGGTGTCACATTTGCGATCTGTTTTATTGGAAATGCTGTGTTCTGTTGCACAATCTAACCAAGAATTAAATGTTATATGCGCTATAAAAAATTATCAAAATTTAAACCAATCGCTACAGCCAACACCATCTGAAATGCCAAGAAATTTAGCACTATGGTTTCCAGCAAGGAAGAACATTTTCCCTGCTCCTCAGTCTCCAGCTGAGTTCACAATGGACTAGAACACTCTCACATCTACGTGCGCGTGTTATGCACACAGAGGTGGTCATGCAAGTGTTGTTTATAGTTCTTCACCAGGAGTTCTGGAACAGGGTTATCCTAAGTCAAGATACACAGAAAGATAAAATGGTAATAGTCTACGTATTTCTACCCAACATAACTTTGAAAGTGGCTACATTATAAAAACTTGGCTTGACAGCACCCTTAGGAGATACTGGCTCTAGATTCTCTCTCTATTACAAATCAAATCAGCCCCTCTGAGGTGACTCCAACTCACAGCGACCCCACATGTACCAGAGTAGAGCCGTGCTGCAGGGTTTCCAGTGGCTGATTTCGCACAGTCAGTCACCAGGCCTTTCTTCCACGGTGCCTCTGGGTGGATTCAAACTGCTAACTCTTCAGTTATCAGGCAAGAACTTAATTCTTTGCTTCACCCAGGGACCCCAAGACTTCCAAGGGCTGCGTCCTCATTTCCCGTAACACAGCACACACCATCCACACTGTGACCCAGTGCCTCGCACACAGAGTATTCCGTAATTACATGCAGAATTGATTGCTGGTCTCCTACAATACCATTCCAATTAAGTGAAATCCAACCTTTCGAGCGACTTCATGACTTAGTTGAAACCCTACTTCATAAAAAACTTTAATGTTCTGAAGTTCTCGGTTTGCTTTTTAGAAAACGATTATTTCTAGATTTAAAACTCCCCAGGGCAGAATAAATAGACATACTGTTCCATCCTACCCCCCTCAAAGTACAATTAGAAATAACTTCTTTAAGTCATTATTGTAGATCAATGGATCACCTTTTAAATTCACACTAAACAGCGAATGCGGTCACAGACCATCAAAACTGTCAAGTAAAATAATCGTTGATTGGTGCATGGACATTTAAAAAAAGGATTGTAATTGATAAATAAACATGGTTTTAAGAAAGCACAAAATCTAAAACAAGAAACATCAGAGAATGAATCTGCCCATCAGCCTGTGGGGCTTAGAAGGAAAGATCAGGAAGCAAACAGTGGCGATAATAAAATAAAAAGCAGCCTTGGTGACCATCCACCAACAACAAGACAGGATACTGGTGGCCCACACCCCATGTCCCCTCCCTGCCCCAGGTCCTGACATGAATGTAGGGTAACAGGGGTTCCCACATGGTACAATGGCAGTTCAACTCCCCCCAGAGGTGCCTCAGAAGAAAGGCCTGGCAACCTATTTCCAAAAACATCAGCCATGGAAAAGCTGGAGTACAGCTCTATTCGGATGCGCATGGGGTCAGTATGAGTTAGAGTCAGTGTGACAGCTACTGGTAGGAGAGGTGACAGACTGAAACCAGTGGTTAAGAGCCGTGTGAACTTCATACTGATGGAATGAATCACAGTTTCCATCCCGAGCAAGAGGCCATGAAAACCCCAGCACTATCCCCTGGGCTTCCAGACTCTCCCCAGATGAAGTATCTATTTCATGGCTTTAAATACTATCCATCTCAAGGCTGATGACTTTATATATACGACTATATAGTGTTATGCATGTGTGTATATTACTGAACATGTTTTATTTTTATACTTAATGTATTACATGCTGGATATGTGTATTTCATATGCATATATATGTATATATGTGCATGTTATATGTATGTTTATGTACCCAAGGAGCCCAGCTGGAAACACTTGGATGACAGCCAAAAGATCTGTGGTTTAAACCCACCAGGCACTCCGCAGAAGACTAGGCAGTCTGCTTCCACATAGATTTACTGCGTTGGAAACCCTCGGGGGCAGTTCTCCTCTGCCCTACAGGCTCCCTGGGAGTCAGCATCTACTTCACAGCAGTGAGTTTGAGTTTTCCTGGCTTACACATCCATTAAGTTGCAGACTCCTACATCTGAATTAATACTTGATCATGTGAGACACTCCACTGGTCCCACCCTATCTGGAGTAAGGGAGAAATGAAGAAAATTAAAGACAGGAGGGAAGATCAGTCCAAAAGACTAGTGGATCCCCACTACCCCAGCCTCCACCAGACTACGTCCTGCACAACCAGACAGTGCCCGCCTACTACCACTGACAGCCGGGACAGCAAACGCTGACAGAGGGTCCCGGGCAGAGCTGGAGAAAAGTATACAACACAACTGTAACTCAAAACCAAAAAAAAAGCCAGACTTACTGGTCCGACAGAGACTGAAGAAATTACAAGGGGAAGCCTCAGAACCCGCTTTTAACTCAGCACTGAAGTCACGCTTGAGGTTCGCCCTTCAGTCACCAATTAGCCAGGCCCATACAACAATACACACAGCTCAAAATGTACACAAGACGAACTGGACACACCATCCCAGGGCAGGGACAAGACGGCGGGAAGGGACAGCAAAGCTGGATGAATGGAAATGGGAAAACCAAGGTCGAGAAACGGGGAGTGTTGACACATCTCGGGGCTGGTGAACAATGTCACAAAACAATATGTATGTTAATTGTTTAATTGGAAGTCAATTTGGTCTGCACAGCATCTAAAGTGCAATAAAAATTTGAATTAAATTAAATTCATTAATTAAAGCCAGACATCACCAGTAGTCAAAGGTTCATGTGCCCCAAACAGAACTGAAGATGTCACCACCACTGTCCGACCTGCCCCTTGCCCAGTCTTCTCCCTCTCAGAGAGAAGCACCACCACCCACCTAGTAGGTGTGCTGGATTTCTCCCCTTCCCTTACCCTTCACTTGTAACGCATCAAAGGGCCCTGTGGGCTGCATCTGTGACACACAATCACCCTCCACCTGGTCCGTGACGTCTGTGCCCCGTCACATCTCACCCAGAGCACTGCAAGAGCCTCCAAATGGTCTCCTTGGTTGACTCCTTGTTCATCTACAGCCAATTCTCCACACAGCACCAGAATAGTCTTAATAAACATTAGATTACACTACTCCCCTTGCTTAAAAACCCCCAAGCTTCCCGATATAGTGAATGGTGGCCCTCAAAAGGTTATCTCTAGGTCCTCATTCCTGAACCTGTGCATGCAACTTTGGAAAATGGGTCTTTGCAGATGTAACTAAGTGAAGGATCTTGAGGCAAGATCATGCCAGATTACCCAGCTGGGTCCTAAATCCAAAGCCAGGTGGATTATAAGAGATGGAAGAGCAGTCGTGGACACAAGAGAAGGCCAATGTGAAGATGGAGAAAGAGACTGAGTGATGTAGCCACAAGCCAAGGAATGCCAAAAGCTGCCAGGAGATGGAAGAAGCAAGAAAGGATCCTCCCTCTAAGAGTCTTACAGAGAGCACCACCCTGCCAATACCTTGACTTTAGACTTGTGCCTTCCACAACTGTGAGGAAACAAATTTCTGTTCTTTTAGGCCACCAAGTTCATGGATGCTAAAATACAGATCCCTTCACATTTAGCATAAAACCCAACTTCTGCTCCGTGACTACAAAGGACTGACCCATTCTGGTCCCAGCCTACCTCTCCCATCTCACCTCCTGACCCATACTTCAGAAGCCAAAGCTGTTTCTGGCCTTAGGGCCTTTCCTCTGCCTTCAAAACTCTTCACCCAGTTCTCATTACACCAGCCACCACCTACCCAGCTTTCCCGTGATGATGCTTTCTTATCACTGAGGTCTCAGTTCAAATGTTACAGCCTACAACAGGCTTCCGCTGACCTCCAGTAGAACAGTTCACCTCCCACCCCATCTCCATCACTCTCTGCCCCCACTAACTCAGGGTTCTTAGCTGCCATGACGGAGACTCCACACACAACAGAAGAAATGCTTTTCAGGCACTGGGTTTTAACTGGCTGATTTTCAGGACATCACCAGGCCTTTCTTTTATCTTCTAGCATAACCCTGCGGTATTATTATTATTATTAGGTTTACTTGTGGCCTTTCTCCCCAGTGAGATGGCATGGCATGACAGCAGGCTCTTAGACTGCAGTGATCCTGCTCTATCTACACTATACAGAACTGTCTGGCCCAGAGTAAGCACTTAAGAAATGTTTCATTGTATAAGAATGAAGACATTATTTTTCTTTTCTTTCACTAAAAACGTGCCTCAAGAGCACCATCAGGAGATATCAGCTCAAGATTGCCTCTCTGCTACAAATCAAGCACACTAATATTATTTTTGAGAATATCTGAGCATTACAACATCTCCACCTCCCTTCTATGAAAATTCCATTGATCATAATGTAGCTCTCCCATTTTGACTATCTGGGGAGAGATAAAGCATAGTATAAACGTCTAGATCCTATTAGATAAGTACAGGTAGTTCCCAACTTACAATGGGATTCTGTTCTTACAACTCTGTGCAAACTCCATCTGACGTAAGGTTGATAGCTTTTTTTTTTTTTCAGTTTTTGTTATTTTTGCCCTTTATTATCAGTGTCTTTATTTAGGAGTTACAACAAGAATGATAACATCAGAATATTATGCACTGCTATTACGTAAGTAGTACTTCTTACTAATGGTAACACCAGAAAAATTTAAAAGGGACAGTGCTAAGTGTGGCTGGCTCTAAGTCAACTAGGTTGTAAAGTGTGGCTGGTTGTGACTCGGACACACTGTAAATCGCGAACTACCTGTAGCCATCTTCCTTGATCCCACAGGAAAAGCGTACCTGCTGTGTCTTCCTCCCCAGGGCTGCAGTAAGCACCAACTGAGGCCATTTATTCAACGACATATTTCCTCAGATACTGTGGTAACACAGTAACATAGGAAAAACCCAGAAAGGAAATGTCTGCCACACAGATTTAAGTTTATTTTGCAAACTTTAAAGTGCAGTGCAGATATGAAGGGATGCCTCTGAATTATGATAGTGGAGAAGAATACTGAATATACCATACAGGCTGCCAGAAAAACGAACAAATCAGTCTTGGAAGAAGGACAGCCAGAATGCTTCCCAGAAGCCAGGTGCCAAGACTCCATCGCACAGACTTTGGAAGTGTTACCAGGAGGGGCTAGTCTCTGGAGAAGGACACCATGCTTGGTATCATGTATTGAACTATGTCTCTCCAAAAATATGTGTGGCCATGTGGCTGGGCCGTGATTCCCAGCACTTTATGACTGTGCTCCATTTTGTGGTTTTCCTATGCTGTATGATAGGGGATCAGGGTAAGACTGTAAATCCCTTCACAGGATCACCTCCCTGCTCCACTGTAAAGGGAGTTTCCCTTGGAGTATGGCTTGCCCCATCCTTAATCCTTTCATCTTGCAAGAGATACAAGGACAGGGAAGCAAGCAGAGAACTGGTTGGGAATCTCACACCATCAAGACAGCAGCCCCGCCCCCGTCCCGGGAGAAGAGCACCAAGACTGATGCAACACCGGACTTTCCTGCAGAGCCGACAAGCGGGAAAGCCTTCCCCTGGAGCAGACACCCTGAATGCGGACTTCTAGTCTACCAGACTGTGTAAGAATAAGCCTTCCTTTGTCAAAGCCATCCACTCTGTGGTATTACTGCTACAGGAGCCCTGGCTGACTGAACACTTGGTAGAGAGGTCAGCGGAAGAGGGGAAGACCATGAGAAGAACTGGCACAATGGCTGCTCAGCAAGGGGTTCCAAGACAGCACCGATCGTGGGATGGCAGGAGACCGGGCAGAGCTCCCCTCGGCTACATCCAACACCTAACAACCACAACAAGTGCTGTGCATGTGTCCCATCCAGTGGACAGCCAGCTCCCCACTGCCAAGCCACTGCCATCTGTCTGCTCTGCAGGCCTCTCCACACACATAAGCCAGAAGCCAGTTCTCGACAGAGAGCAGCTGCCATTGCCGCTCAGCCACTCAGTCACTTTCCAGCTGCTCCTCCTCTGTCCTGTGCTGAGCAGTGTCCAGTGCAGTTCCAAATACACAGCTGTCATGAACAAGGTACAAGCATCCAGTCATCTGGGACAGAACCTGTGGGTGACCTAAACCCCCAGGAATTATTTTTCATCCTTTCAAAATTAAACAACTGTTTTAAATGTGTACCAAGCATGTCTGCAAAGGAATTCCTCAGTGGCACAGACAGGTAACATACTTGGCCACTAGCTGAAAAGGTTGGAGGGTTGAGCCCACCCAGAGGCCCCTCAGAAGAAAGCCCTGGTGATCACTTCTGAAAAACCAGCCACTGCACACTTGATGAAACCCGGTTCTGCTGTGATATGCGCGGGCTGCCACAAACCAGAACCCACCGATGCAACCGGCCTTTACGTCTGTGATGCCCTTTCAACAGGGTTTATGTATGGGCACGTCACGGTCATTTTCAATCAAGTGAAAAAGGCAGCTAATGGTTTGTTCTCCCAACTCAGCCACCATATCCCCATGCATTATTTTTTTCAGATGTCCTTATTTCTCAATTCTAAGTCACAGTTCTTCTTGCCCATTGGCAGGAGCTCCAGTGGCACAAAGGGTTAACAACTCAGTGGCTGAGCAGAAAGTCAGCAGGTGAACCCACGCCACAGCTCTGTAGGAGAAAGACCTGACAACTTGTTTCTGTAAAGACTAGAGCCTAAAAACCGTGAGCAGCAGTTCAACTCGGTCACACGACGTCACTGTGCGAGGACAACAACTCCACAGCACACAGCAACACTGCCTTCTGAAGGGGCAGAGAATTCTTTGAGGAGCTGATGAAAACTGGAAGCCTCACCCCTGAAAAACGCATACATATGTCATTTCATGCTATAGCCCAGTTCTGTGGGGGCCCTGGAATATTCTGAAAAATTTCAATGACCAAAAGGAAGAAATGCCAACTCTCCTACTGCAGTGTCAGCTAAACAGCACACTGGCACAGTCTCCTCACCGATCACTCAGGCACTCTCCTATTCCCCAAGCCCAGTCACACAACCCGACACCTCTGCCAGCTCAGTTATCCCACCAATACGCAGCTGGGACCAAGGCGAAGGGAAGGAGGCAAGGGAGTCGGAAACTTCAAGGCTGCACGGGTCTCTTGAATGCCACCACAGCTATGGGGGCCTCGGAGTAAGTGATGGGGTGCGCTTATTAACCATGTCCTCAACTTGCCCCAAAACGAGCTCAATGTCAAACAAATGGGCATCATTAGAAATTTTATAAGAAAACAGAATACTGGACTGTTTATTTGTACTAAAATATTATGCACTGCAAACCTGCCTTTGAAATGCACTCACATGCTTGGTGTGGGCCAGGTTATAAGGCTAAATATACTTAAGAGAAAAGTAAAAGGAAGGAGTCACCTATAGTAGTTTAATTACACACCAGAGGGGGTCTCCTTTTTTAAAAAAAAAGAAAAAACTTATTCTGTACCCTGAGTTAACTAATAATTGTGTTTCTTGACTCTGTATGTATATGTGTACACTAAGTAAGCAGCTGGAAAATCTTAAATAACAGGAGAAATCTAAAAGTATTGGGGAAAAAAGGTCATTTAGAAAGCCTCTGAGTCACTACAGTAATCAAGCCTGATTCTCTATCAGCTTTGCCAAGGACTACGAATGTCTTCTACACTAACCATGACGGCTGGGTCACCTAGTGCTGCAGTAGTGGGTTACTACATTTCACCGGGTACAGGGGAGACCCAGCGCCACTTCCCTGACTCTGTCTATGTTATATAACAGTATGAGTGCCCCATTCTGCTCCAAAAGATCCGCTTTGTTTAAAGATGAGGGAAAAAAGGAAATATTTATTTTTTCCTCCCAAAATGGCACAAAGTGTTTTTACCTAACAACTACTACAATATGCATTCCTATCCATACAGTCTTCTTCTTTAATAATGTTGGTACATTATATTTAAAAGATTTAAGGCTATATTCATATCAGCATTCATTCACACTTCTTAGACATAAAGGAGAATTCTACAAAGGAGGAGAAGTCATTGCTGTGCATTACTGATCAGTTCAACTGAATTTTTAAATGTTAGTTTTCAGTGGGACAGGTCACTTCTTTAAGATGCTCGGTGTGTTAGCTGACAGAATATCTCTGCTTTATGAAAAACATACTTTCTATGATGCTTTAAAAAGGAATCATTTAAGTTGAACTATCTACAATCAGCTCACACATAACTTGCTGCTGTAAACCAACAACAAACACTGAAATTACAAATGCCACTTAATAGTCTTAAAGGAAGTGCCAAGAGACAAAACTCAAGAATACTCTTTCTAGAAAAATTGGTGCTATGTATCATCCCTTGCACAAAATCTTTTATTTATATATCTAGCAAATTTCTCTCTATAGGCTAAATTTCCTTAAGCTTTTCTAGACAAATTCCTTGCATTTAACAAAAAATCAGTTCCAATGTTTAATGAGACAACAGGCTCTTGAACAATAAGATAATTATACCATTTTAACTGCTAAGTATATATAGGTGTGCACTATATATGTATATATACATGTATATTAAATTAATAATACAGTATACTTCCCTGCCTATACTTCCCTGCCTAGAAGGAAATTTAAATTACAAAATTCTGACTTCCAAAATCCCTGAACCCAAAAACCATTTAAAAATATACCCCCATGAGCCAAGCAAGTTTCACTAAATATTTATCACAGCATAACATTACTAGTTTATGAAGGTTTCTGGTTATCATGCAATTTCAACTTCACAACCATTTTTACTCCACTGTGTTTTTTGCATAAAACTAAAGCATGTTGATTCTGGCACAAACCATAAAAGAGACCATGAAGAAAGTTCAAAGCAACCTCAAGCATGATGACTTCATGTTCAAAAGATTTTTCTCATGTTAAAAACTCACTGCTGTTGAGTTGATTCCGATTCAGAGCAACCCTGCTGGACACAGCAGAGTGGCCTTGCAGGGTTCCCAAGGTGGATAAGCTACCAGAAGCAGACGGTCATAGCCTTCTCATGCAGAGTGGCTGGTGGGTTTGTACCACTGACCTTTTGGTTAGCAGCCAAGTGCTTTACCCAGGGTATCACTAAGATGCCCTTTCTCAAGTTAGTAGCATTCAAATCCTTGCATCTGTCTGACTCATATGGCTCAGACTATGAGTCTGGCCAAAGCAGCTTTTCTAGCCAGGTGAAGAGAGTACAACATTGTCCTAAGTACAAAGTGAATGACATTCTCTTTAAACTGAGCAGGCTATACACAGGCAAATCTCACGAAAAACTGAAACAGGCAAAGAAGGTGAAACAATTAGCAGCTCAAATTCTTCAATATGAAGTTAAGAGAAAATTCATCAAGTCTCTAAGTGTGCTTCAGGCAGCTGTTGGATTAGGGGGGAATACCAAAGCCCACAGACTCTGAGGTCCTGTGGCATCCAAGTTTCCAGACAGTGGCCTCTAGCTCTGGCTAAAATGAAGTGCTTATCCCTGAAAGACCACCAACAGGCAGTCCCCAACTTATGATGGGTCCCTTTCCCATGACACCACCGTAAACTGGTTCTGACATAAGCTAAATATCTGTCTTTTAATTATCAGTAGCTTTACATATACAGCAGTGTTTTTAACATTAATAAAACTGCACATCTGTGAGGGGACATCCTAGAATGATAACATCAGCAAATTACACACCGTATGTAACACATATTGCTAACAACGAGGACAGTGCTAAGTACAGTTCATCACACCTCTAACACGTTGTTGGTAAATCGGAGACTACACATAGTTTACTCAATCGGCCATGGGCAGGCAAGTATACCACCAGAGAAAGCAAATGCACGAATAAGGTGAGGGATAACCATTGGGATTTCTACTTACACCTCACTCTGATATAAAAACTCTACTGGCACAACCACACAGACCAGGGTTGTCCCTGGGCAGGTAGTCCAGAGGCAGCACCTCACCTTGGGGCTAGGGGATTACAGATTGCTAGAAGACAAGCTTCCTTCCCTTCATGGATTGTGCCAAAACACTATGCTGTTTTCACCAGAAACGGACAGGAAATGAGAAAGGCCAGTCCAACTTGCATTTCCCCAAAAGTACACCTTATTTTAATAACTCAAACCCGTTAAATAAATCATTTGTGGGAAGGAAGGTCAGATGACTAAAATAATTGTTTATTAATTTGGAAGCGTGAAGACGGCTATACAGCTTTACAGAACAATTCCTTGGAGATTACAGACGACCACCACGTTCAGTTCTTTTTGCTTCAGCCACTGCGGCTGTTTGTGTCTGCTGGACCCTGGACTTGGCCTCGACAGCCTTCTGACGACTGAGAGACGAGGCCTGTGTTTATTCCGGTTTCCAGAACTGCTATTTATCACCTCACCATTTCGTGTTTTCATTCCAGAGGAGTGTGCTTAATTTGTTACTGCGAGTTTCTGAAGGAGTCAAAACATCCAGAGAAAAGCATGAACTACACACAGCAATCAAGGCTGCAAAGTCTCAATAACATGGAAATGACTCACTGTGTAAAGACACAGAAGCTTAAGAAACACGCTCTCCCGGTCAACTCAGGGTAGATTTGTTCAGATGAAACAAATCACAGCTCAATCCAGTTTTCATGTCAGAAACCAAATTTTAAAAAAGTGATGGTTGAAATATCCCAAGAAAACAGTCTGCAACTATTTTCTTTCCTTTCCCTCGTCAGTGAGGCCAACTGTTGCTTGCACTCACGTGTGCATACTTGGCTCACATCTACTCCCCCATGCTCTCCTCCAACAATATTTATGCCTAGATAAGGGATAGATCATCTTTATACAAGAGAGCTGCATTTCTTCCAACACTGCCCTGTCCCCATTTTAAAGGAGAAAGACAATCATCAAACGGAAGCCTACGCATTTCTTAATAGAAAAGATTTCATAAACACAGACCTTTTAGATCGATTCAGATTTAAATACACAAGAAGCAGATGCATGCGGCAGGAACGACCAGGAAAATTTGCTTTAAAAAAAGCATCTGGCATTTCTCTAGTCCCTTTCCCCTTAGCCCTGCCCACAATACCCACACAGATTTTCCTTTTGGTCACAGTGGAAACCCTGGTAGCACAGTGGTTAAGGGCTACAGCTACTAATCAAAGAAGGTCAGCAGATCAAATCCAATACATGCTCCTTGGAAACTATATGAGGTCACAATGGGTTGTCTGTCTGTCTGGTTGGCTGGTTGGCTGGTCATGATACGGAACTCAATCACCTCTTTAAGATGAGGAACCAGCATGAGCATCTTACATTCACCAGTTGCTGTTGAGTTGACACTGACTCAGGACAACCCCATACGTGTCAGCTTAGAAGTGTGCTCCACAGACAATGAGGAATGTCAAACACATAAGGAAAATATGAGCTCAAGAGACAGAAGTGCCACATAATCCAGAGACTACTACATCAGCATGAGACCAGAAGAACTACATCGTGTGCAGCCACCACCAATAACTGCCCTGACAGGAAATACAACATTGAGTCCCTGATGTAGCAGGGAAAAGCAGGTGTACAGAAGTCAAACTCTACTAAAAGACCAGACTTGATGGCCCAACAGACTGGAGGGTCTCCTGAAGACATGGCCCCGGACTGCCAGCCAGAACTGGAGCCATTTCTGAAGCCAACTGTTCAGACACTGATTGGACTGGGCTATAAGACATAAAAGGGTACTGGCAAAGGGGTTGCTTCTTGGCTTAAGCAGATGTGTGAGACTATGTGGACCGCTCCTGTCCAGTGGTGAGATGAGAGGCCAGAGGGGGACAGAAGCTGGCTGAACGGACATGGTAAATGCAGGGTGGAGAGGAAGAGTGTGCTGTCACAGGCTGGGGAGAGCAGCCAGAGTTACACAGCAACATGTGTACATTTTTGTATGACAAATTTACTCGCATTCTAAACTTATGCTTAAAGCACAATAAAATAAGAAAATAAAAGAAGTGTGCTCCATGAGTTTTCAGCACGTGTTTTTTCAGAAGAAGATCACTAGACCTTTCTTCCAAAGAACCTCTGAGTAGAATGAAACCCTCAATCTTCTGGTTATCAGCTGAGCACTTCACCACCTGCACCACCCAAGGGCTCTCTTACACTCAGTAAATTATGAAAAGTTCAGCGAGTTTCCAGTTCTGTTCACTAGTATTAAAAAGGCTGTTAATATAGATCTTAGTGTCACTGCTAAACTAATGTTTAGAATGTTTCTAACAATTAAGAAAATATCTAAGGTAGAAGTTCTATGTGAGGGTGATGCCAATTATAACTCTTACATGCAAATTATTAAGACCTCTTGAACCTGATTATGTATGACACAGAATAATCTCTTAACAGGGTCCTATTTCAGGTGGATTTCCCATGAGTTCAAGCCATATGGAACCTAATTAGAACATACTCCCTTCTTGGTCTGAACTAGCATGACAAATAATACTTCAAGAATGATCTTTCCCCTGAAGGCAATAACAGTTTGGGGAAAAAAAAAAAAAGTCTTCTCAAGTATGAAGCTATTGCTCTGATGTTATAACATGTACGAAAATGGCTAAAAACATAAATAAAACCAACAAACGACCCCCACTGCAGTCAAACTGATTCCCACTCATAGCGACCCTGTGGGACCATAGAACTGCCCTAGAGGGTTCCCCAGGCTATAAATCTTTAAGGAAGCACACTGCCCCATCTTTCTCCCAGAGCAGCTGGTAGGTTCAAACCGCCAACCTTCTGGTTAGCAGAGAGCTTAGCCACTGCACCACCAGGCAAAATGCCCCCTCCTCCCACATACATAGTATTTAAGGGGCCCTGGTGGCAATGACTAAAGACTCAACTGTTAAATGAAAAAGCAGAGGTGTGAAGCCACCAGCTACTCTTTGGTAGGAAAGACCTGTCAATCTGCTCCCATAAATGTACAGCTCAGGAAACCCTAAACTGGAAAGTTTTACTCTATTTTATTTAAAAAGAAAAAAAAAAACACTGCCATCCATTCCAACTCAGAGACCCTACATCCAAACCCACACAGCGATACTACCGGACAGAGTAGAAACTGCCCCACTGAGTTTTCAAGGAGTGCCTGGTGGATTCTAACTGCCAACCTGTTGGTTAGCAGATGGAGCTCTGAACCATTATGCCACCATATGGGGCCATACGACTCAGAACTGACTGGCACATAACATGTTTATATGTGTATGATTCACTAAACTAAGCAAAATCAAAATCTTTAACAGCTGTTTAAAATTTTCAAATGTAAGTAAAACCATAAAAATTAATGGATACATTAAGTATGATAAAATAGTAGTCAATTTGTGAGCCAGGAATAGTTATTAGGGAATAAAAATAAATGAAAGGTACAAGCAGTTACAAAATGAGATCTGATGCTAAAAATTTCAACCACCATTTTTATAATTTTTTGTTACCATATTTAAAAAAAAAATGGGTTAGCAAATTATGTTTGGATCTAATATGATTAGAGTCCAAATTATAAAATTTTAAGAATATAGTTTTAAGTCTTTTAATTGTTTATAGAAAAACTGCAAAATAATCCATAAATCATTTAATGAACAGACTAAGAGCTCACATAAACTGCATGCAAATGCTGATTTAACTGCTTCAAAGCAGTTTCCTTTCTTGTTTATACTTAATATCTATTAGTTTGCAGCATTACTTACATCATTTTTGTATAGAAAATATTTTGTTACTAATAAAAATATTAACATAAACTGAGACGTGAGTTCAGACTATAACAGGGTCCAGAACCCCAACTAAACTCCTTCCTGTTGAGTTCACTCTGATTCACAGTGACCCTACACGACGAGGGGAGCTACTCCACCGAGCTCCAACAACTGTGATCCTTGCAGAAGCAAACGGCCACATCTTTCTCCCAGGGAGCAGCTGGCGGTTGGAAGTAGCAGCCTTCTGGTGAGCTGGCCAACACGTAACCACTGCACCACCAGGGCCCTCATGACAGGACCAGAATTAACAGAAATTCTGTCCAGTCAAAGTGAAACACTCTTAGGATCGTTTCCTACACTCACCAGACATGCTACGAGGCACAAAAGTAATTCCCAGCATACCTGAGCAACTTGAAAGGAAGCTGTATATGGTTCATTCATTCAGTGCCTATGCTAACTGAAAAGCTGGAGGTTTGAGTACTCCTTAAGGTGCCTCGGAAGTAAGACCTGGTGATTTACTCAAGAAAAATGAGCCACTGAAAATCCTATGATGTACAGGTCTACTCTGACACGTGAAGTCATCGTGAGTTGGAACTGACTGCACGGCGATTGGAAACGACTTTAAAATGCTGAAGCTACAAGGTAAAATTTAGAGATCACTTATCCAGACTCTTGTTTTATATGAGAAGCTGAGGGAGAGGAGGTACAAAGGCCCTGAGCACGATTAGCTCACTAGAAAGAGACACTAGGGGAAGAGAGCAGCCTTGCCCACTCCCTGTTCCTTACTTTTCTGGCCCGGATCTCATGGATGCAATGGAGAGGTAAAGCCCTCCATTCACACTGAGTCTGGTGGACGTCTAAGAACAACGTGAAGCCATCGGTGGCATGACCAAAAGAGTTAGACAGACAAGGACAGAGGAACTGAGAGCAGGTGGGAAGCAAAGTTAGTCTGGGCTGGAATACCTGGGGACAGTCTCTCCATCCTGGAAAGGAGAGGTTCATGCCGTGTACTGATGGCTGGGGAGAACACAGGTGAATACATAAAGGAAGCTGGGGAAGAATATGAGCAAATTTTAGCAGTCAGAAATAAACATGCCGGGTACAGACAGTCTGAGACCCAGGGTGAAAAACAGGCGTTGTCCCTGGTGGTGTAGTGGTTACATGCTACAGCTGTTAAACAAAAGGTTGGCAATTGGTACCCACAGGCGCTCTTCGGAAACTCTATGGGGCAGTTCTACTCTGTCCTGCAGGGTTTTTAGGAGTCCGAATGAACTCCACAGCCACAGCCGTGGGTTTGGTTTTTTTGTTTGTTTTATCTACACTCTCTACAAGCCTAGGTCTCCTTCTCGCCAGCACCACTACCGTCCATGTGTCTGCCATCTTGCCCTAAATGATACACAAATCATGGGTCAGAGAACTCTACAGGACAGGAACCGAACAATCCTACGTAAAGCACAAACGAAGCACTGGCGTTAGTGGCAGAATCCCCGCCTTCCAGGAAGGAGGTTCAGCTCAGCCCCAGGCCACGGCGCCTCGTGTGCAGCTGATGCTAAACAGGTTTCAGAGGAGCGACCAGCCTGGGACAGACTAGGAAGAAAGGCCTGATGATCGGCTTCTGAAAACCACCCAAGGAAAGGCGGGTGGATGGCAACAGTCTGATCTGAAACCATCGTGGGGACGGTGGAGGACCAGGCAGCATCTCGTTCTGTTGCGCACGGGGTCACCAGAGTCAACAGCTCAAGGGCGGCTAACAACGCAAAGCATAAACAGCACTGACTAGGTGACAGATAAATGCTGAGTATCTTGCTTGTACTCATTTATTTAATCCTCACCTGGATGATCATCTTTGTTTTTCAGATGAGGAAACTTACACACAGAAAGCTTGGCCAAGCCACTAAGTGCTGGAGCTGGTTTTCAAACCACAGGAGATACCGAAATTCTTATATACTCAACAACGGAACATAACAGGCACAGCCTCTCAACAAGTTTGGAAAGCGGCTTCGGAAGGCGTGCTACCTGCTTCCCTGCCACATTGCTTTTATTCTTGCCCACTTCTCCAGCTGACAATCCAGTCCTAAGTGCTAAAGATTCTGAAGGTTGCCATCACACTTTATTACAGACTGAACTGTGTCCTCCAAAAAGGTATGCTGAAGTCCCACCCCATGGTATTTGTGAATGTGACTTTGTTTGGAAGACACTATCAGTAGATTAACATGAGGTCATACAGGAGGGTGAGTGGTGTCTTATAAAAGAGACAAGGGACACAGAGGAAAGACACCGATGCAAAGATGGACGCAGTGACAGTCAAGCTGCCACTGCAAGCCAAGGAATGCCTGAGGCTACCAGACAAGACAGGAAAGGATTTTCCCCTGGAACTGTCAGAAAGCACCTGGCCCTGGCAACACCCTGATTTAGGCCCCAGGCTTCCAGAACTGTGAAGCAAGATATTCCCCTCATTTGAAGCCAGCCACTTCGGTTACAGCAGCCCCGGGAAACTAACACACACCTCCAGAGCCACTTTCAAAAGCCCATTAGAGCCCTCCCAAATGGAGAATTCTTCAGGTATCTTGGCCACCCCGTCACCGTGGACCTCTGCGCAGGGATCAGGACCTGCCTGGCACTGCCAACAGACTGGAAAACATCCTCTCTTGCCACCTAGCCAATCGGGCCACCTAGTGTGCTATCAGCCCAACCAGGATTAAAAAACAGTGACCTCGGTCTCTTCTCCTTCTGACCCCCCTTCTCTCCAGGTGTATATATATCTCTATTTTGGCAAAGCCATCAAAGAGAAACATCAAAAGGAGCCTTCCTTTAGGCTAAGCCATAAATGGCTGGGCTGAGAGAGCAAAGAGAAAGTGAGTCATGGATATTGTGTTACATATGTAAGTTTTCTCTAGCTTTCTTTGAAATGCTTTCTCACCTCAGTGTAGAGCTGTGGGCTGTATATTCCTACACCCGAAAGTTCCACCAGGGACGGTGCAGAGGCAGGCTCTTGATGACATTCAAAACCTGGACTCTTGTTCAAATTCTAGGCACTTCAACTTGTAATGCCTGTGCCTTTTCACAATAATGACACGTAAATGAGGTAATAACTGAAATGGCTTAACCGGGGAGGTGCGGCTTGGCAGTTTTGTAATCTAGCTGTCTAACCCTTGCGGAGGTCTTGGTGTTACAGAGGCCGGTCAGCGGTCACTTGACCACAGCCCTGCAGTACTAAGAAAACTACTTAATTACCATGCCCTTCATTCAGACTGCCAATCACAATGGCTGTATTTTATCTTCACTTGTGGATGCTGACCCTTCCAACTGAGTCCTAACACACCCAACAGAGTATAGACCCGATGGACGTAAACCACCTTGAGAAGTTGAGTTACCGAGCATTAAGAAGAGTACTGGGCACGTCGTAGGACTCCACAAACATTTACGACTTTTCTTCCTTTCCCCTCAGATGAAGGAAAAACCACTCAAATCATCTCTGGCATACCAGCAGACTAAAAAGAAGCAAACCTTTTCAATGACTAACAACTTGGAATTTCCTTTTAAAGCAGTAAAAATAAATGACTTTGCATATTTTCAATGGAATTTGTTACTGCTTGATTACAATTTAAGTTGCACTGTTCTAAATAAAAATTCCTTTACAGATAGCACCTACAGAAATACATGTATGAACAATGCAAAGCTTTAAGCTTTCAGGTGTTAGAGGGTAAAACAAAATAGATACGTGTATTTCAGGTTTACATAATATAGTAACAGCATCACAAGAAAACCCCTACTTTCTGCAGCAGCCAGCCAGAGTTTTTATTAATAGCTCCTGTGTCGGGGCCCACTGTTCTCTCCTAACAAAATTTTCCTTCAAGTTCTCCTTTTATTGTGAACTTTAATGATCGCCCTCTTGCTGGTCAGACACAACCACACACATCTTTCAAAAGCTAATTGAAGCACAGAGAAGTTAAGCATGATTTATTCAAGGTCAAATCTCAAGCCGGTGGAAAAACCATAAATACAGCCTTTCCTCTCTGAGCATTCTGGGGGCTGAGCTATGCTGTGGGGTGAAGTTCTGACTTTTGCTTGTTGTTTCCAAAATTCCCACGGGTGTTTTAAAAGCAGTCATGTTGACAAGATAGAAGAAAAAGTGTCTAAAAAGTTTTACGAACATTGCACAATTTCTCATCCCCGGGCCCATCACATGCACCAATTCCTTTTTAATACGTGCTTTTAAACTGAAAGACACTGTATATATACACTCTCAAACATCCACAAACGGGAGGGGTTTAGTGGCCTAACGTGTATCCTCCTTTTCCCATTAAATGCAGCTGAATCACAATGTCTGGTAAGTGGGTTGCGCAAAAAGAAATGTTCCACCCTACAGACGGCTCCCCAGGCAGCAGACCCACCCCAGGTGAGACCCCCGTGCGCGAGGCGGGGGAGGGTGAAAAGAAGGCTGAGAACGCAGGAGGCACTCTGAAGGGAAGCAGAGTTGCAATGAGAAAGGAGGGGCCATCACAAGCATGTGCAGATTAAACAGATAACAAGAAGGGTATTTTTCCTCTGGTCATTCCCCTTGCTTTTAGCACCTTAGAAAATAAACCAGAGGGGTTGAGGGTTTTGAAGCTTCAAGCTCTGGGTGAAGACAAAAAAGCCTACTGCCATCAAGTCAATTCCAACTCATTGTGACCCTTCAAGGCAAAGCAGAACTGCCCCATACAGTTTCCAAGGAGCACACGGAGGATCTGAACCAGTGACCTTTTAGTTAGCAGCTGTAGTACCTAACCAGCAAGCCACCCTGGTTTCCTGGGCAAAGAGAGCCATTTAGCATAATTCAAGAGTCTCACAGTCAGGAGAAATCCTAATACCACGAAGCTGTTTGTACTTGGTCTTCTGCTGCCTCCCTTAAAGGATCCTGATTGAAGGAGCAGACGCTTTTTACTTCCTGGTATCTCCACATCACGAGGAAGCTCATTTGCCATTTAATTTTTATCTAACCATACTGGCTGTTTTTTTTCTCTGCCTCTTTCTCCCATCTACCCCCACTCCGCCCACACTGGCACTCTCTGTGGTCAAAGAATCTGTTTCAGTATTAGTGTTCAATATAGCAAATGTCAAGTAAACACTACATATTTCCTGTGCTATTTAAAGCATCCTAAGCAATTATTTGCTCTAAAGTATTAAACTGTAAATTTTCCTACTTAGTGCCAATTCTTATAGTAAAGCTGTCACAGAACAGTACTTAGAATACTCAAAGACAGTGAGACTCTTATGCGACATTTGACAAGTTTTTTTAGCTTCTCTTTTTATGGCATGTTTTTAAGGCCATGGCCAAAACTGCAAAAAAAGTGTGATGTTCAACTCTGGGGTTTTTTGTATCTGAATTCTCATAGGCACTCACTGTCTTTCAACATACATTTCACAAAAAGGTAAGAAATAGAAGATATTGACAGACACATAGACACATAATTACCTTCACTCCAACCTTGTTACCACACTGCTCACTGTTACAAGCCAAAATCATAACCACTGAAAATACCACTACACTGAATAGTGCTCCTAGTCACAGTCAGTTCCTAAGACGGTCTCCCAACATTAGAGCTCCAAAGGGCTCAGGTTATCGTCATACATACTAATAAATGCATGAAGCCCTAGAAACAGAACAATCAGTGCCAACCCAATGCATACATACACAAAGACTGGCAAGATCTTGAACTCATCCTAGAAAAAGTGCCACGTACCTCCTTGCTGAACATCACTACAGTCACATTTGAAGTACTCCCCTTGGGAAGCTATGCACCAATACCAGCACCTAGTTCACCCTTCAGAGCAATTTTGGAACTCTTTTTCTGAAATGGCCATCAAAGCTGTTGTCACATTACCCTCGATGTCCTGAATGTCATCAAATGTCTTCTTTTCAATATTTCTTTTATCTTCAGGTAAAGAAAAAAGTCACTGGAGACCATATCAGGAGAGCAGGAAGGATATTCCAATACAGTTATTTATTTACTGGCTAAAAACTCTTTCACAGACAATTATACAACCAAGTTTGCAAATCTGTCACTGTGCCACTGTGCAGAATGGCCATTCCAGAAAGAGTGCCAAAACTGCTTTGAAGGGTGGACCAAGTATTGGCATTGGTGCATAGCTTCCCAAGGGGAGTACTTCGAAGGTGACTTTAGTGATATTCAGCAATGAGGTATGTAACACTAGAACAATTAAGTTCATGGTCTTAATTGTAGAAGTCTCATATAAATGTGTGCATGCCAGTGATGACATACATTCAGACACATACACTCTTACAAGCAGTTTTATGATCAGCTGGTTATGGTTCTTTGTGATCTTTTTAATTATATTAGATGCTTCTGTAATTACAGAGAAGTAACTTAAAAGTTTAGTTTTAATCCTAAAGGGCTGAAACTGAATTAAACTGCCACCTTCTCCTACAAAGCTGTATGGCCCTTAGATAAACTTTCATGCCACAGAGTATAATTTGCAAACAAAAACAAAATCTTCCTTGCTTATTAAAAAATACACACACACATATGATGAATTATTCCAATATATTTGCCAGCTGATGAAAGAATTCTATTATTCCCAAGGGACCATAACTCCCCTTGATTTTTACAGACTGAACCAGGTATTATGACTTGGTGAAAGACTGTGTTACAGCATTAAAGGACAACAAGGTTTTATTATCCAAACCTGTTCCACTCAATGGTTTGATTGTGCTATGAAGTACTCTCACCTCAGCTCCTAAAATGTTTCACTAATCTAAGAGTCACAGTAACAAAAACCACATGGCTACAGAGCTGATACTTGTGAACTATAACCCGACAGGTTCAAATCACCCCCTCAGCCTTCTGTCTGTCACAGCCCATCCACGACACTCACTGCAGGGAGGGGAGACTCCACCAAGAACCCCAGCATCATTCTCGGCCCTGGGATCCGGACATCCCACCAGAGAACATTCTCCCTGAGCTCTGAAAGCAGGCCTGTCTTAGTTCCTCTGTTATGCCCCATCGCAATGAAAGAACAGAGGAAAGAAACAGGATAGAGTAGGAAAGAGAGATGAGGGAGGAAGAGAAAGAAGAGCCACAACGGTCCAGCCAGGAGGCTTTTGCATGCACTTTGGTTAATATTTTCACAGTCACTTTTCTAGGGTGCTTACTGCTGACATGGGAGAAAAGGTGACAAGACTGTGGAGGCTCCACACAGGGGCCATCAAATTCAATTTATGCTGATTTTCAAACCCGGGAGGTGAGTTATATGAGTGTTCACTGAACTGGCATTCACTGTAAAGCACACTTACTAGGTAAACGTGATTTTGTATCAGTTCAGCTTGGGCGGCAAGTTTTAGGAAACATCTCTGCCGGTGCCGTGACAGCGGTGGAGGGCAGTCAAGCGCAATCAGTACAAAGCACTGACTTTGAAGCCTCCATCCCAGCCCCACCACTTCCTAGCTCTGTGACCTTGGGGGCGAGTTACTAACCCAGTTACCTCATCTGTGAAGTGCAGATAATAACTACCTAACCAGGTGTGTAGTGCTGATTAAAGAATTAGGCCAGTGACACACGGTAAACCCTTGGCAGGCTAGCAGGCTAGCCGTTCTTAACATGAAAAACTTGGTTCTCCACACTAGGGCTTTTTTGGAGCCTGTACAGTATCCCTGGAGTTTCCCATCATAAAAATAAGCATTTAGCGGGTTGAACAGACACAGAAAACTGGGGGTGGAAGGGGGAGTGCTGTCACCTTACAGGGATTGTAGCTGGTGTCACATGATGACATGTGTAGAGATTCTTGTATGAGAAATTAACTGGAGCTGTAAACTTCTATCTAAAGAATTAAAAAAAAAAACAATTTAAGTGAATGACTTACTGAACAAAGATGTCTCCAATCACTTTTTTACAGTAAAATTCCATATGCAGCTATCTATTCCAGATGCCTGAATGAATAGGAAAGACAAATCCAAGAGTTTCACAGAAGAGTGTGAAGAACACGGTGTAGCCAGGTCCCTCTTGGGGAGTCTGGGTACCATTAGTGATGTCAGCGAGCTCACGTACGAGAAACCACAATTGTCTCTTAAGAAGAACTACAAGGGACAGTCTAGCACTAACTTCAGAAAAATACTAAGATGATCTAAGTATTCTTTCATGTATTCAAAGTTCACAAGATAGCTTAAATCTTGGCATCTTATATTGACAAAGAATAATGATTGTCACAATCTACTTATTTATTTTTAAAAATAAAAATCTGACCTCTACAAGATACAGAATCGGAAATAAATGCTTAATCAAAGATGAAGCTATTTGAAGCTATGGGCCACAGCTTATTCAACTTGACTGGCTCCCCCTTGCACGGTATCTTGCACACTGTCTTTATGTTTAGAAGAAATGAATAGAATCAAACTGAATGTAATGAAAGTCAGTGGGAGACACGCAAGGTCCTTTCGGACTTTAAAGTCTCATGAAAGACAAACCGCCTAAACGATCCAACTATCACCAACTATAGCTAATATTCATAGATCACATCATGATTTCACTGCTATATTAATAATCAAACTTACTGCAGGCAGTCCTCCTGTCTTTTATTTCATTTAATGTGAGCATGATCAATTCACAGTTTTTGATTTCAATGTTTAATTCTGTAGGCATACTACTAAACCCCCATCTGGTAACTCTGAAAGAAATACATGTTTTGAAACCAAAAAATTAAATTAAGATGGCTCTTTGTTTTTTTTTTCCCTGTTAATAATCCTTAACCTTTTGTCAGTGTAGCTGTTGAGCAATGGGGTCCCTCAGTGGTACAAATGGTTAACGCCCCCAACTGCTAACCAGCTGGAGGTTCAAGGCCACCCCGAAATGCCTTGATAAACCGTCTGGCGATCGAGGTGAAACCTCAGCCAGGGAAGATCGTGCGGCGCACAGCTCTACTGTGGCGCACCTGGGGTCGCTCGGAGTCAGGACGGGCTCCAGGGCAACTGCTTTCAGTCCTCAGAGAAGGGCTCTTCCCATAAGTAGAGCTTCACCTCAGCAGTGTGTCCAGGAAGAAAAAGATATAACTGCAGAAACAGAAAAATTCTAAAAAAAATAATTTTCACATTCTGCAGCCATTAAAACCTTGTAAACAAATACACCTTCCTCCTTTTGCCACAGAATCAGTTCCAACTCTCAATAACCCTACTGGATGGAGGAGAAACTCCCCCTTAGGATTTCCAAGGAGCACTGGGGCTTCCACATCCATACATACGCATCCGTCCAGAGCCCCGTGCCGCAGTGTAAGCGCTACACCTGCTAACGCAAAGGTTGGCCGCTCACATCTGCCAGCTGCTCCTCGGAAACCCTACTGGGCAGTTCTACTCCATCACAGGGTTGCTACGAGTCAGCATCAACTCAACAGCAGGGGTTTGGGTTTGGTTTTTATCTATGTATGTATGTATATCATAGCTGGAGAACTGGTCAGAAATGAATGTATTGAATTAGATGCTGATAACTGATAAGAACGGAGGAAAATCCACGTTGAAAGATTAAATTTCCCTCAAAATCACTCACAAGTCTATACTTATATCAACAAGTGCTTTTACGTTCAATGTGTATTCCAGGCGTCAATCCCCTTCCCAGTAAGAGAAACTAATAATCTGCCCCATTCCAAAATGAAACAGGTTCCTCAGCATTCTGTATACATAAAGAGAGCCCCTAAAGGCGATTAACAAAGGTTGTTTCTAAATGAAGACTGAGAACCCACCCACTCTGACTCACGGGGACCCCACAGGACAGAGCAGAACTGCCCCACAGAGTTTCCAAAGGTGCACCTGGTGGATTCGAGCCGCCAGACTTTTGGTTAGCAGCCACGGCACCGAGCCACCCCACCACCAGGGTTTCCAGTTTCACAAGGCAATGCCAAATCGTTTTTCAAGGTGCACATAAAACAAAACAAAACAACAACAACAACAACAAAAAAAAATGTCGCTGTCAATTCTGACTCGTAGTGACCCTATAGGACAGAGTAGAATTGCCCCACAGAGTTTCCTAGTGGCTCTGAACTGCTGACCTGTTGGTTAGCAGCCTTAGCATGTAAAAGACCTAAAGATTTCACAGCCAAAATGTAATGTTTTCGACGAGTCTATGGGCTCTCTGTATTACTTCTTGTAACTATGTATGAATCTACAATTATCTAAAAATTTACGAAAAAAAAGAAAAATCAGTGTATTGTTCTTTAAAGAGTCCCTAGGTGGTGCAAACAGCTAAGCACTTGAGGCCGGCTCCAGGTTCCGCAGGGTGGCCCCACCCAGAGGTGCCTCAGAAGACACACCTAGCGATCTGCTGCCAGAGAGTGACAGCCTTGAGAACTCCACGGACAGCTGTGCTCCGCACATGGCGGCGTCCCTGAGTCACAGTCAACTCCACAGCAACTAAGAACAACACGCAACAAGTGTTCTTTCATTTCTGAAGCACACACGGAGTGAAGAGAAGCTTTCAGCTGCAGAGGTAAGCCAGCCCACCGCTCCTTCACAGAAATGGGCAAATTCACAAAGTATGCCCACAACACCTGGATTTACTTTCCAGTTTCCTTATCAGTGACTTCTTGTCGGGGGGAGGTAGGAGGGGAGGGGCCAAGATTAAGCTAACTGTCAAACAAACCCTCCAGAGGACAAATTACACGGCAACACACAGACAACACTCACACAAAAGAGAGCAAAGCTGATGCTATTTAAACATCATGGAATATTTCCCAACCAGGCACAGATGGAGGTACAGCCTTCTCTGCCAACAGACTGGTTCAGAAACTTTGCTTTATTTTTAATTATTTGGTTCAGAGGACCCGTTAGTGATTAACTTCTGTGTTGGACGGCAAAGCAAGTCGAGTCCCTGACCCAAAACAAAGAACACAGACAGAAGCTTCTTGATTTTTAAACAGCTAGTATAACACTGTAAACCATATGTAGGGACAAATCATTTGTCCCAGACCTACTGATGGCTGCTGCCGTTTGAAGCTGGAGAGAGTGAATCAGCATAACTGAAGCAATCCAAGAGGTCACCAAGAAGGGGCAGCAGAACTAAGTTGGTAATGACAAATACACGCTGGTCCCTGAGCAACAGCAAGGGAACAAGAAATGGAAGGGAAGAAAAAATCTTCTAAGGACTAACCCGATCCACCCTCCAAGTTTCTGTTTTGACTAGGAACAGTGGGTAGAATGCCTGCAGCTCTCAGCACAGGAAATGGACTCAGAGGCAAGGAGAAGGTGGTCAGAAACCCCAGCCGTCCCGTTCAGAGTCACACACTCGCCTTGCTGAGCAAGGTGGAAGTGCAGAAGGGTTGCGGAAAGAGAAACGACGGTCTAGCAAACCAGGCAGAAAGATGGTCAAGGTAAGAGAAAAGAAAAAGCCCGTCAGGATCGCTTTATATTTTTAAGGACTGTGTATGAAAAAAATAAAATAAAAAGAAAGCTGTTTCCAAAATAACAACCCAACCTAAGAAATCAGCAGAAAGACATAAAAGAAATAAAATGTTATGTCATCCAGTAAAGACAAAACAAGGATAAAAATCTTAACAGACCTGAACGACTGGAGAAGGTTTCTCGTGAGCCGTATTCCCAAACGTTAAGATCTTCTGCAGTTAAGATGTCCCGGCAAAACTCCAGATTCTACTGAGTTACAGGACACAGACAACCCAGCGGATTCAGCAGTAAGAGTTTTTACTAAAAATCACATTTGCAATGAGCCCAGGATCAATGTCAAAATCACCTGGGAATTTAAAAAAGAGACCAGAACAAGAGGCACATAATTTCTCCTCAACGGGTGTAGAAACGGACGAAGAAAACAGAGTACCTTCTGTGGGGACCTCAAGTTGTGAAACTGAATTCCTTAAATCACTTACTGGCTACTGGCTTTCAGCTGGACTGGCTGGAGAGGATCTGTTCCAGAAAGTTTAAACTAAAGTTGACTCCTATTAGATATATTGAGTCCTCTATCTCTGCCATGCACACAAGTGAGCAATATGTATAGATATGTGCATTGGCGAGAGAATGTAGCTGTTCTTTTGTTCTGTTTTATTTTGTTTTTTAAAAAAGTGCATCTACCATTGAATTATTGATAGCTGTAGATGGTCTCCTAATGCTCACCTAGTATTATTACTGTGGGCCACTGGCCATGGCTGAGAAATGTTTTTATTTCATTTAGAAATGTTTCTATTTGTTGTAACAATAGCCACTGTGATGAGATTTGACCTGTGTCTTTGTCTATAAAACAACCCTATAAGATACCTAAACATGAATACAATTTTCTTTAGGTCAAGGAAAGCAAATACATGATTGTCAGAACAAGAACTGCTGTCTGTGGGATATTTTCGTTAAATGAAAGCTATTCAACTTGAATCAATTGCTGTATCCATTCTCCAATACACAGCAGATTTATATTTCAGAAGGCTTTTGACAGAGAACAAAATGTTACTGAAATATCTCTTCCATTCCTTTTGTCCTACATAACATTCCACAAGCTGAACTCCCAACAAGGCGCATAGACTTGTCAGCTTCTGTTTGTACTGGTTCTATTCTAGTGTGTCTTTGCTACAGATTTTTACTTTTGACCCTTTCCTGACAAGACATGAAGATATGCTTCCTGGTTGTGTTCCAACTCATAATAAAAAATAAAAATAAAAAAAGTCTAAAATTTTATTCTATACCATGTAAGGACCTATAACTTTTAAAAATTTTTAAAATAACACTGCTGAGTCATTTTCAATTCATGGCAATCCAATGTGTTACAGAGTAGAACCACCCCATAGGTTTTTTCTTGGCTGTGGTCCTTCACGGAAGCAGATCATCAGCCCATTCTTTTAAAACGGGCAGCTGGGTGTGTTTGAACTGCCAACCTTTAGGGTAGCAGTTGATTACAAGCCTTTAGTGCTACCTACAGACCTTCCAAAACCAAATCTGTTGCCACTGAGTCAATCCTGACTTACAGGAACCCAGAAAAACCTCCCCACTGGGTTTTCCAAGGGGTAGCTGCTAGATTTGAACAACCTTTTGGTTAACAGCCAAGCTCTTCATCACTGTGCCACCAGGCTCCCTGGTATTTAAATCAGTGATAGAATATTTTTCCCTACGACGGCTCACATAAATGCTAGCCATACACGCAGAAATTGTTCCAGTTCAACAACAAACACATTCCTACACAAAACCAATCTCTGGAGCAGTTAAAAGCTAGACACGAGGGTAGCACTAGCAGGAGCACAACGACCATATCCTCTACTGTCCCTGATCCAGGCCATTCCAGGACTATCCCTGTGGGCCAACATCAGGACGGAAAGACTGTATTGGTGCCTTTTTTCTAGAATATTTGGGGAAAAGACTCAACAATGAGCTCAAGAGGGAGTCACCACTGTCAAAGTGACAAAGGTATGTAGCTGCACACTCATCAGGCAGAACATACATCCTTCTCCCAGCCATTTAATGACTAAGACTGAGCCAGCTCAACACAGAATCAAATGTCAGATACTGGAAGAGCTAAAACACTGTGTCTCAGGAATGATGGCAAGAAGGTCTCTGAAACTGGGTGTCATCCTTTACAGTGGCCCAGAATAAAATGGTGACGCATTATGCCCTCTGGTGAGTTCATATATACTTTCAATGGCAAAGACCCCACCAAGTCCTGAGGACTTCCGATGACGATCTTGGGGCAAGAAGAGATGTCCACCAGCACTCTCTGTGACCTGTTAGACAGAAACATTCTTAGCTACTCCATCATCAAGCAAAACTCCCCTGCTGGGCTGTATCTGCTTGACTCCTCGGGAACAAATGCTATAAAGAGATTGAAGCAAGATGCCTAAGCAAGATAATCATGTACAGTATCGTTGATGTGGCTTCCAGACAGAAAATCTAACTACCGCCACGTCTAAAACTAAGGAGATTCTAAGTGGTTATGAAACAAAAAAGCACAGTCTCCAGCCATCAAGTGACCTCTGCAAAGTAAGAAAGGGCTTCCTAACAATTGTCACATGTGATTCTGGCATCAAGAGATGGGTGGTGCTATTTACAAAAAGTAATCGGTAGTTGTTGCAAGACTGCACATACTTTATGCTCATGGAAGGTGATACATGTTTCTTGGAGCTACCAATGTCCCCAACTGTCTCTGTTCAACCAGCACACAGAAGTTTCAGTCACAGGTAGCTAGCTGAAGGTCCCCTGCTCCCATCTGTAGCATACAGCAGAAAGACAGCCATGACCTAGAGACATTAAAAGAATCTGACCACAGTATCCCCTACCCACAAGGAAAAAGCTTCTCAGAGAAGACGGTATCCAGTTCCCAGATGACACACAGGCGGAGATCCACTGGATTTCCTGGTGATGTTCTTTCTGCTGATGTTGGTACTTTAAAGGAAAGACAGCTCAGCAGCTGCCTTTTAAAGGTGTGACAGCTGCAAAGAGAGGACCACTGTACACCATGCCATCAGGGTTAGGGCTTGACATAACCACACCATCTAACATCTGAATTTACCAATAAATGTTTCAAGGGATAACGAGGATTGCTTACGCACATAGGGCTGAACACCTGCATTTATTTACCATTCCATCTCTATCTCTATCTGAAGACAGTTCTGTCCCATATACTAGAATATTCCATAGAATAGATGGGCCAGATTACTCAATAAGCAAGATATGCACAAGCTTACCTATGCTTACTTCCTATTCTGTAAGTGCACAATTTTGCCTGTTTTTCACAATGTGAAATTGTACACTACAATTAAGCTCATGGATAGCCTGCTGACTGTACACCCGTGCACACTTCACTTACCCTGCTCTGCTGGGCCATTACACTTCAGATACGTGTCTCATCAGTCTACGGATTTAGAGAGGAACTGAAGAATTTCTGGGGTTTGTAACAGGAGTACAACTGAGTAATTTCTTGGTTGTACCAGGAGACGCCAAAACAAAATGAATGATGAATCACAAAGTCTGGGGGGCGACACAGGCTGCAGGCACTTCTAGCCATTGGAACCCAGCAAATCACTCAACTTCTTAGGTACTATTCCCTACCATAGACATGAAGAGGATACTCTCTGCTCCACAGTCACTGTCAGTGTCATGGAGTGAACCGCGTCTGAAACAGATGCTGAAGTCTTAGCCCCCGTGAGTACAGATGTGGTCCTGTTTGGAGAAAGGGGTTTTCTTTTGGTGTGTTTATGGGTAAGCCCTAAACCTAACACTTTTAAGTTAGAAAAGAATGAGAATAGACACAGACACAAATACATAGGAGGATGGTCTGAGAGCCAAGGAACCAAGGAATACCCGGGACTACCAACAAGGAAGGAACTGACATATCCAAGACCCTGCTTTGGATATCTGGCTTACAGAACTATGAGACAATGAATTTCCACTCTTGAAAGCCACCTACTTGCTGTATTTCTATTACAGCAGCATTAGGAAATGAAGACAATGACTACTCCCGAAACAATTTAGACAAGGCACTCTGATGTCTGGAATGTGCTGTTGTAAATAAAGGTGGTCCATGACACACTAGCCACACTGCCCATGGTTTGGGTGACTGTGGTTTCCAAGGCTGTAAGACACAAAGCTAGAGGCTCAGACTCAAACAAACCAGAGACAGGGAATAGCTGTGACTAGTCCTATGAGACAAGAGGCCAACTGAGGGCTTTCATCCCAATGACATCTTTGAAGACCCTGGATGTTTAAAATGGGAAAGTTACAAAAAAGTTTTCCTTAAAAGAAATTATTTCCATAGACTTCAGGGAAAAAAGTTAAATTAAATGAGCCATTTAGAGGCAGCAAGTCCATGATGAGCCAGGTCACCAAATGTTCTCTGCACAGCAAAACAGCAAACCCCTAGTGTTCATTCATTTCCATAGGTTCATAATTCTCCTGAACTTAAGACAGTATGGGCTGTGACTTCCCGAGTTTTGTCTAGGAAAGAAAGGCTCATATTCCACTGATAACAAGATCCATGTTTCAAGGTCATATTCTAAAATAATTTCTATCACTTTAATGTTGCTCAACCGTGGTGGTGTAGTGGTTAAGTGCCACATCTACTAACCAAAAAGGTCAACATTCCGAATCCGCCAGGTGCTCCTTGGTGAGTCTATGGAGCAGTTCTACTCTGCCTATAGAGTTGCTACGAGTCAGCATTGACCCAGAGGCAATACGCTCGGATTTTTTTGGTTTATTACTCATAGTTGCCTATTCTAATCACTAGGATGACCGAAATAGATTTAAAGCTTGCTGGGAGGGAAAAAAGTATTCTTCCTCCTTTTGTACCTGTTTATATAGGTTGTTAAAATAGTAATGTTCATTTGGAGGATGCTGAGATGAAAAAACAGATAATACAAACTGTTCCTACTGAAAAGAAGAGAAAGGTTATACAAAAGGTTATAAAGACTTAAATAGAACAGGAAAGCCAAAACGAAACATCAGCTTTGGGGCTTAGATGCTATCACCGTATCTCCTTCAAATTCCACGTAAGTCAAGGTTTCATGGAAGGAGATTAAACAAACATCAAATCATCTTTTGTTTTATTACTACAATAGCAAATAAACTTGTTTTGTGGACCAATGACCACTTAGGAAGAAAACACTTTTGCCAATCTGCAAAATTATCAATCAGGTACCAGAAGCAACACCCAGAGGGAAACACTCCTACCCAGCTGCTTAAGTAAGGCCATAGCCCAAGAAAAGCTACAAGCTGGGGTCACACTTCTCACTGGCATGGCTGCAGTGACCCTGGTACAGCCAGAGGTGGCCTGGAAATGCAGCCCTGAGGACAGGAGGAGCAATAAAAACTAACCCATCCAAACTCCGTTCTGCGGCCACTTTAAACGTGCCTGAGCAGGTTGCTGTGTACCCGACTCCAACTCACAGCAACGTCATGTGTGTCAGAGCGGAACTGTGCCCCACGGGTTTTCAATGGCAGGTATCTGGGGAGGCAGAGAGCCAGGTCTTTCTTCTGAGGCACCTCTGGGTACACTTAACTTTTCAGTTAGCAGCCTAGAGCACTAAGTGCTTCTATGATCCACAACAAGGCAGAAAGCCCTTTGTGCCACTCTCCTTCAGCATGTGTTTCACGGGACAAAAAGCCCCGGGCCTCAGTTTCAAATATCGGCTTCCCTTTACACACCTCTCAGAACATCTATCAGAAGCACATGGTCCCTCACACTGATGGCTACAAATGGACCCCCTCGATCTGGAAGAGGTGCCCTCACCTACCAACAGGGTGACTTCTTGATGAACTTACAGAATAGGTGAGAAGAAGCAGATGGTCATTTGGTCAGCCAACTCAAAGGGCCATAGAAATTGCAGTCAGATTTCACTCCCACCCCATCACGGGCAGGGTGACACACAGAAGGCAGATACAGGTATTCTCAGAGTCCCCTTGTCCCCTGTGGAAACCCTGGTGATATGACTAAGTGGTATGGCTGGTAACCAGAAAGTTCCAATCTGCCAGGCACTCCTTGGAAACCTGATGGCACGGTTCTATTCTGTCCTACAGGGTAACTGTGAGTAAGAATTGACTCACCAGCAACAGGTTTGCTTGTTTCTTTTTTTCTTGTCCACTACAAACGGTTCCCCTTTCTATGCGGAACCTCATCTGGACCTCAGTAACCTCAAGCGGAACTCCCAAACTGCTCTCTTCCAGCTAAAATTGTCTCCTCAGGATAATTATCTCACCAGGAGCCCTTACCTGAGTTATGGAGCTGGGTCTCAAGAGCTCTTAAGGGAGCTTTATCTAGGCCAGAGAGCAGAGGTTAGGGACGCAGAGAAGAGGTTAGGCACGTGGAGCTGATGTTAGGGATAAAGAGCAGAGGTTTGGGATGAGGACCTGAAATTCATTTGTTCACTCATTCCACACGTATCTGCACTTCTAAGAATCCTCAGTATGTGTGATTCAACAGCAATCTTTTCAACAGGAAGAAAAACAGTTTTAGACACTGCAAAACAAGAAATTCTTCCAGCACTGAACTCCAATAATAAAGGTGTTTTGTACTATACGTCTGTAGTACTCCAAAACTTCAATATCACTAAGCAAATCCAGCATCCTGTTACACATAACTTTTGTTCCAGAAGATTCATGATCAGGCCTTGCTTTGTTCTGCCGTTCTCCTTGGCACAGCCTCCGCACCCAGTTTTCTCACCCATGGCAGCGCTGTACAAAGCAGAGAGCCACTCAAGCAAAGCAGTAGTACCCCTGCACTGTGATCCACCAGGCCACATGCTGTTTCCAGACCACAATTATGGAAGTCATGCTTCTTATTAGTAGATGCAACCATAGTCTGTACATAAAAGCTGCTCACGTTGCAGGGGAAATGCCAGGGTTTACTACAGGCCTAACCCACAAAACCAAACCCATTACCTAACCCCCCCAAAACAAGCCCATTACTGTCAATTCCAATTCACAGCGACCCTACAGGACTGAGCAGAACTACCCAATAAGGTTTCTGAGGCTGTCAACCTTGACTGCAGCAGATTGCCTCATCTTTTTCCCTTGAAGTCACTTGTGGGTTCAAATCGCCAACCTTTTGATTAGCAGCTGACAAGTTAATCACTCTAACACAACCCATCCATTAAAACTCATGGCTGTCAAGTTGATTCTGACTCACAACAACCCTATGAGGCAGAGTAGAACTGCTCCACAGAGTTACCAAGGGGTGCCTTTTGGACTTGAGCTGCTGACCTTGTTGGTTAACAGCCGTAGCAATCCACCAGGACAGCACCATAGCACAAGGGAGCATAAGAGCTCCTTAAAAACTCACTACCATCAAGTCGACCCAATTCACAGCAAGTCTATGTGCCGAATGCTGAGAATGGAACCAAAAGAGAGTCCCTGCTATCATGGAGCTTCCATCTGGCTGAGAAACAGGCAGCGGGAAATCTGTAAGAGGAATCAAGTGCTACACACAGGGGAGGAACAGAGTATCACTGGGACAAAGAATACACAGCACACACCCTAGTCCAAGCGGGGTCCCTGAAGGAGTCACAACTGAGATGCTAAGAACAAGGAGAAGCCTGCAGACAGAGGGCAGGGTAGACCTGAACGCCAACGAAGGCAAAACAGCGCATCCAAGAGCTGAGACTCAACAAGATAAACAAGGCCCCCAAAGCCTGCTGCGCTGGAGCTATGGACTGAATTATGTCCCCCAAGATAGGTGTTGCAATTCTAGCCCCTGGTACAGTGGTTAAGCATTTAGCTGCTAACAGAAAGGTCAGTGGTTGGAACCCACCAGCCAGTCTTCAGGAGAAAGATGTGGCAGTCTGCTTCCATAAAGATTTACAGCCTTGGAAACCCTACGGGAAGGTCCTTACCCACCCTGTAGGGTCGCTCTGGGTAGCCATCAACCTGACCACAATGGACTTGGGGTTTTTGGATACATGTGGACGCTATCCTCTTCAGAAGTCCTTCCGTATCAGTGTAGGGTGTGTCCCATATGCAATCACTTCTGAGTTATAAAAAGAGCAGAATACAGAGAGAGACAAGCAAACCCAAAGAGCAGGGAGGGGGCAGGGGGTAAGGGGAAATTATAGAAGCCACATGGGGATTGCCAAGCAGCCAAGAAATACCCAGGAAAGACACAGATCTTCCATCAGAGCCGACACAGACCAAGCTTTCCTCTAAAGCCAATGCTGTGGATTTGGACTTATAGCCTCCAGAACTGTGAGAAAATAAAGTTTCTGTTACTTGGCGTCACCCCCTTGTGGCATTTCTGTTGCCGCAGCTCTAGGAGAGTAAAATAGCTAGGTTAAAGACTCTGGACTTGATCCTGAGGGCAATGAACATCAAGGGTGGGGCGAGGTTAAACAGAGATGTAAACAAATTACTAATATTAAGAAACATTCATTTTTACTTCAGAGAGGACAATGGGTTGAACCAAAATAAGAATACATCTAGAGAAGCCATTTAGAAGGCTTATCAAATCCCAGACCACCCAGGCCAGCAATAACCTAAGTTCACACCTTGAAATCAGCCTTCCCTAAATCTGAATGCCGAGGAAACTGCCCTCAATCTCTGTCCAAAGAACTGTCTCCAGGGAGGAGATCCCATACGAGGGGAAGCAGGGCCATGTGACGTTTCTCTAGTCCTGATGTAGATGGGGGTTCCAGAGCATGTGACTGTGCTCAGAAGGAACCTGAACAGAGACGAAGAAGTTCCTCAAACAGAACAAGGGGACACTACATGGTTCAAAGTCAGGGAAGATGTACACCGAGGTATTCTTTCACCATACCTATTTAATGTGTATGCTGAGCAAATAATTCAAGAAGTTGGACTATACGAAGAACCCAGTGCCTCCTAGGAGTGGAGGAAACTCATTAACAGCCTGTGTTACGCAGATAACACAACCCTGCTGGCGGAAAGTGAGGAGGACTTAAAACAGGTGCCTACCCATGAAGATCTGAGACGACAGCCTTCCACAGGATTACACCATAACATAAAGACGACAAAATCTTTACAACTAGACCAGTAAGCAACATCAAGATAATAAAAAACAGCAAAAGGACTGAAATCGTCAAGTATTGTATTTACTTGGATCTACAATCAACACCCACGGAAGCAACAATCCAGAAATCAAAAGACACACTGCACTGGGCAAATCTGCTGCAAAGGACCTCTCTTCTAAGTGTTAAAAAGCAAAGATGCCTCTTAGAGGACAAAGGTGAGCCTGGCCCAAACCGCGAGGTTTTCAATCACCTCATCTGCACGCAAAAGTTGACAATGAATAAAAGACGAGGGAAGAGGAATTGATGCCTTTAGGCTGTGGTGCTGTCGAAGAATACTGAATATACCAGGGACTGCCAAAAGAATGAATAAACCTGTCTTGGAGGAAACACAGCCAGTATGGTTCTCAGAAGTGAGTGTGACAGGATCTCATCTCACATACTTGGGACATGTTATCAGGAGGTCCCAGCTGCTGGAGGACATCATGTTTGGTAAAGTAGAGGTTCAGTGAAAAATAGGAAGATCCCAACAAAGTGGATGGACACAACAGCTGCAACAGTGGGCTCCAGCATAACAGCTGTGGGCCCGGCACCGGGCAGTGTTTCAGTCTCTTGTATAAAGGGTCGCTATGAGGTGGCGCTGACCTGATGGCAAGTAGGAACAACAAGGGGTGTGGATGGATGTCAAACCGCGAATCCTCTTCCCCAGTGCGGCAGTCCGCAGCATGGCATGAGCAGACGGTTCGAGGGCTACTCCCGCCTTCAGACTTTCAGGATGTTGGGAGTACGTCAGAATTCAGCCAGGCCCCAAACCCCCAACTGATCTGGCCAGGCCCAGCAGGAGAGGCTGCAGGCAAGCTGACCCCACCATCCCCGAGCTGCCAGTGCCGGTCAGCCCAGAGCATGAAGACCAGCAAGGCAGAGAAGACACATCAGCCAGCAAACCGGCACAGGCGGAGCAAAGGAGTGGAGAGAGAGCACGGGGGCGGGGAGGGAAAATGAGGCCTTGGAAATGGAATGCACTAGAGTATCAGTGGAGTTCCTGGGTCCTCTCAACCACAGCCTGGAGGTTTGAGTCAATCCAGAAGAGCCTAGGAAGAAAGGCCTGGTGATCTGCTTCCCTAAAAGTCAGCCACTGAAAACCCTACGGAGCACAGTTCCACTTCTGATTTCACTTCTGATGCACGTAGGGTTGCCATGAGTCACAGCTGACTCAACGGCAACCAATTTGTTTGCCTTCTGGGCTTTTTTAGGCTTTCAGCAGGAAGCAGTTCCCACAGAAAACAGTGCGCAGACAAGAATGAGGATTGTCCCCAGCCCAGCCAGGCTGCTGGATGGCCTGGTACAGAACCCACACTGCCCTAGGCTCCCTTCTTCCTTCCAGGTGGGCTCTGAGTACTATCACAGAAGAAAAAAACAACATGTATTTAAAAAGAAAGTGCACACTGGTACAAAACAAAGGAATGTAACTGAAATGAAAGACAGACAGCCTAGAGAAGAATCTGTAGCAAACATGAGTTTAAAAGAGATTCCTCTCTAGAACACACAAAGAGCTTATATACACAGATTAGAAAACATCAAGACCTCCTTTTGCTAACTATAAAGGACAGTTAGTAAGGAAACATATATGTAAGTGTTCTATCCTGATCAAAGCAATATAAATTTTGAAACCAAGAAGACTGTTACATGAGCCCCCAAAATAATAAGCCCCTTAGTTAATCAGGTTGAAGCCAGTTACATTCATGCATCACTAGTAGCAACATAACTGGTACAGGCCTTTTAGAAAGTGACTCAGGCCCAGCTACCTTTGACACAGAAATAAGTTTTCTGTTAGAAGTATATCCTAAGTAAATACTTAAGGGTACAAAAATATTAATTGCAGCTTTATCACAGCAGACAATTGGTAACAACTCAAAAATCCACAAATTATACAAAACATAAATTAGGCTAAAACTGCTTGAGATACTATTATAAAATCCTTGCAAATGATCACTGAGAGGCCAAGGCCACAGTATGGAGGGGTGTGTGTAAAACAAAAGAGCAACACTGAAACAGGGACAAGTTAAGTGGTCAAGAGCTAGAAAACCATGCACAAAAGTGACCATGATGGATGAACTGGGATAGTGGCATTACAGGGAACTTTTTCTTTCCATTACAGACATAACCTTAGGGCAACAGATGTTGAAACATAACATCTGTATCAACCACTTGTACCCATCACCTAGTGATGGACACTCACCTCTGGGGAGCAGACCAGCCCTCGAGAAAGTAGCTTCCCCATCTGTGAAGGGAGTCTAGGCATCCCAAGGTTCCCAAGTCCATCTAGATCCAAATCCTGGAAGCCAAACTCTTCTCCCTAAGCCCCCCAAGGAGTGGCTACTCCCTGGGACTCCTCCTGACTTGCCTACCTCAAAGACACAGCTCTTTCCTTTGCTTTGTTTTTTTCCCCAGCTCTAGAATATCATGCTTCTCTTTTCTTCTTCTTCTTTTTTTTTTAATTATCGGAGATCCCACTGTTGTTAGCCTAGACTTATGGGAACCCCCTAAACAAGTGAAGGAAGCGCTGCCCAGTCCTGCGCCATCCCCATAATGGGTGTAGGTCAGCCTGTTGTGATCTATATGGGTCTCACGCGCTGACTTCCAGAAGCAGGTCACCAGGCCTTTCTTTCTGTCCCTCTTAGTCTGTATGTTCCACTGAAACCTGTTCAGCATCACAGCAACAAAGTCAGCGTCCAGTGGCCGACGGGTAGTGGCTGCACTGAGATACACTGGCTGGGACTCCAACCCACATCTCCCATGTGGAAGGGAAGAATTCTACCACTGAACCACCAATGCCCTCCGCTGAGATCTTACCATGTGCCACACAGAAAAAACTTTCATTTGATTCTTCCAACCATCCTGTGAGACTGGTGTTGTGGATCATCTCCTTTTTACCAATAAGAAGCTGAGGACCATAGATTTTAAGAAATGTGACCTAGGTCCCACAGTGAAGGAGCTACACCTAGGATGCAAATGTCAATCTCCATGACTTCAAAGCCTTCTCTTTTAACATCCCCCTCCCTCTCTGCCTATCAAACAAAAAGAAATTTTAAAAATTCCATTTGCACTCACTAACAAAACTAAATTGCAATGAACCCAGATACACTGGCACGGACTGCTTAGAAATCAACCAACGACACAAGGCAGCGCTGTGTGCACTAACTGAGTAAGCGGACGCAGAATGGAAAAGGGATTATCCAGAGACAAAGGCCTGCACCTGCAGCTAAAGCCAGGTGACGTGCGAAAGGGTTCTGACTTGCTCATTCCGAGCACAGTACGGACCTCGATACTCCTGCTAAGAAGACCCGGGTTTCTGCACTCCCTTTTGCAAAATCTATTTCCACAATTTGCCGAAAGATTCCTCCCAGTTACAATGCATTCCACCTCCAAAAACGGATGCTGTTTGGGGCACGGTCGCAAGAACAGCTAAGAGGGAGCAGAGGCTGTATGAACATGTGAAATCAATAACCAAAAAAAACCAAAGCCATTGCCATCGAGTCAGCTCCAACTCATAGTGACCCTAGAGAACAGAGCAGAAGTGCCCCCACAGAGTTTCCAAGGAGTGCCTGGCAGATCCGAAGTACCGACCTTTCGGTGAGCAGACGTGGCACTTAACCCACTGTGCCATCAGGGTTTCCTGAAACTAATACAGACAGGGTAATAAAAGATTTTCGGCACCCCTTCTGAATCCCTCAATAAATACTGGCGCAACTGTAGCTAAAATGTAAATTCTAATTAAATAAAAACCCTAACAAAGTCAAATAACAGTCAGTGACGTCTGACAGAAGCAAAGGCGTTCGAGTGGTTGTGACACGCAGAAGGACAAAAAAAAACGCATTCCTGGAACTCTATGATGGTGGAGACAGACGGGATCAGAGATAGTATCTCTTTCAATCTGCTTCCTTGCGGCAGACGGGGAAGCTGAGGCCCAGCAGGGTAGAATGAACAGCCTAGCTCACTCTACAGCAGGGCAGGTAAGAGAAACTCCTTCTCCGAACATTTGTACAACACCATGCACCACACCAAACACTTTCTGTGGTATCCCGGAAAGCTACTTCATCTGAAGCCATCTTTTTAAAAGAGTATTAAACATTCTATAAATACTAAATTCCTTTTTAATAATTTTCTGAGGCACAGGGACTAGTTTCAAAAGGAAGCCTGGTTTTGATTTCTTTTGGAAAACTCCGTATTTAAGCTCGTATGGGTTGAAATATTAACAGGCCATATAATGGTTTCAGTGTTCCTTCAGTAAAAGCTAAGGATACTATCCCCCAGGCCTACAGCATCGTTTCTGGAGCACATATTAAACTCAACGCTCTGTTCAACAAGCCCATCACTGTTAAGTAACTCATCAGAAAATAAAGAGGGAATTACCAGGGGGGATTGCCAAGCAATTAGTTCTCTGAAGCAGATGAGTTACAACTGTTGTAGGGAGGGGCTTCCCGGTGAGTCATATGTCAGAGGCAGAACCTCCTGATCTGTAAATAAAAACGCATCACGTATGATTACAGCTGTGAAGTGGGCTGGGGCCGCCAGTCAAGTGCACGGGTAGTAAATCTCCAGGCCTATTCTGTTCCATTTGCCTACAAAGGGAGACAGAGCGCGTCCGAGCAGTACCTGAACGGCTCAGCGGTAGAGTTCTCGCCTTCCAGGCCAGAGATGAGGGTTCCACTCCCAGTCCGGGCGCTTCCCGTGCAGCCACCACCCTTTCGTCGATGGGGGCTTCTATGTCGCTCTAGGATGCCGGATAGGCTCGGCAGAGCTTCCAGACTAAGAAAGACAAGGCAGAAAGTCCTGACAATCTACTTCCAAAACCGGCTGATGGAAACCCTCTGGATGGCAAAGGTCCAGTTCCCACTGTGCATAGGGTTGTCACAAGTCAGAGGACAGTGAGGTGGCAATAGCATAGCATAGCCTCCAAAGGAAAAATACAAATCCCTGGTAAGTTTCACCATACTTAAGAATGCCAAGCTGGCCTTCCCTACGCAGGCTAAGAGAAAAGTGATTTTCTTCTCTTTTTTGGCCATGAATTGGTTGAGCTTCCTTCACTGGTCCAGTGGAGAAGAGAACAGGAGACAGCAGGCGGGGCAGGGCGGCCAGGCTCCAGGTCACCACCAGACCGGGCGGGATCTGCTTTCGGTGCTCAGTTTGTTCTCCGAGTTTGCATTCCTCCACCACAATACCACCTACCAGACTGGACAGAGCAACAGTCCCCTATCTGCTATCTGCCAGATCTTGCAAGCGGGGCAATGACCCAGTGCAGCTTTTGTAAGAGTCAGGAGTTCATCATCTCTTTGGGACTCCTGATGCTGAACAACATGCAGAGCCCAACATCAGCCAGTCCCTGGAAGTCAGATAAGCGCGTTGCCAATGTCATCACTGTCTTCCGTTAATAATTGCTGAAATGCGCTGGAATCCCAGGAAGGTATTAAGAACTGGGAAGAAGGGAGGAAATACCACAAAGACAGAGCATGGGATCATCAGAAAGTCTGCATGTGAATCTGAAAGAACCAGGGGGTATCAAAAGAGACGGTTCATTGCCCGAGCCCTTTCCTGATCCCCAACCCCCAGGAAGCGTGCTGTCCATCTCATGGAACAAACCAATGGACAAACGAGCAAAGAGCCTGTTGCTGTCGAGTGACTCCAGCTCATGGTGACACCATGATTGTATGTTTCACAGTCTGCAGTGGCTGTAATCTTACCGAAGTAGACGATCAGGACTTCCTTCCACGGCACCACCAGGTGGGTCAGAACCACCAACCCTGCGGCCTGATAGCCAAGCACAAACCCTCTGCACCACCTGGCTCACTGAGTATCACTCCTAGCATGCTATGCCTTCTAGACCCAACTGTAGACTTCTTGAGATCAGAACTCTGGGTTTAAGTGGAAACTCATGGCTGCTGTAAGAGCACAGGCTAGGATCCAACCCTGGCTCTACCTGTCTATCCTGTCTGCGCCTCAGCTTCCTCCTCTGAAATGGACATAATAACAGTGCCTTCCTGAAAGGACTGCGGTGAGGTGTCAATACACAGCAGTAAACATGAACCAACAGTCACATCTGGATTCCTGTGACGGCCTCGCTGGCATGATGCCGCTCACCCATTCGATGTTCATTAAATATCTGCAGACTGAACGCTCTGTCCCTCGAGCTGTTTCTCCATCACTCTCACTCCTGCCCTACCTTTCTGGGCTTTTATGAGAGGTAAGTCAGTTGCTGCCTCCATTCCAAGCTATTTGGGGCATGCAAAGGGTCCACCTAATAACACAGCACCAAACAAACAAACAACCAAAATCTTGATCTTCAATTTTTTTTTCTAAACATGAGAAACTACTCACTAACAGCAAGACACGCAGATAATTTCAAGCCATCATTTTCATTTTGATATATGCAGTCTTAGCCTAACTTTCCCCTTAGAGCCAGGGCTCACCAACTCTGTATTTCTATAATTTCTGTAAAATGAGAAGCCAATTGTTCAAAAATCCCTGGACAGTACCGTACAGTATGTGTTTGTGCGTGTGTGTATTCATATATACACGTACACACACACAAATACACATACATACCTACAGACATACCCATCCATCTATACCTATGCACATGTATTTCCCATTTTACACAGTCCGCATGAATCCTTTGGGAAAGGTTCTAGAGTTACAACATACAGCTACACCAGCGTGACTTCTCAAAGTCTAGTAAACGAACTGCCACAGATGAACAATTGCTATAGAGTCAAGTAGATGGCACAATGTGATTTACACACATCACACGAGATGAATAAATCAACAGCAGAAAATATCAAAGGCAATGCTGCAATTGTTCTTAATATGTGCAGCGCCTCTCTGAAAATCTTAATAAAACTGTTTAGAGGAAAATAGAGGGATCATTTGTTTAAATGAAAAGAGATACTGTATGCACTGAATTTTAAAAGCAGCATTCATTTTCATACACACACATATTAGATTTGGCTAAAATTAGCTCAAGTTCTGATTTTTTTGAAAGGCCTTAGAGGAACAAAGGTTTCAACAAGAAGAGCTGCAGTTCAGGTACCTGAGTTTCCAAGGGTCCCAAGCATCTACGGGAGACCCCACCATCACCCATGGCCTCTGCCAGTCCTTTACCCTACCCACCTTTCACCCCCAGGCACATGCTTTTAGAGAGAAGGCACAAACAAAGGCTGTATCACACCAACATTCCTAACTTCTGTGTATTTTCTGTCAGCTGAGGCCAACCCTGAAATCTAACCAAGCCCACCTGCTGTGAAACTTTTTTGCAAGCCACTTTTAGGCCAAAGACTCCTCTGACCTTTCAAAGTAGTTATACTCCTATATATTAAACGTCCATAGGACTCCAAGCAAAGAGCCATGATAGCACAGCGGATAAAATGACTGGCTGCTAACTGAAGTTCACACGTACCAGCCACCCCTCGGAAGAAAGACACAGCAGTCTGCTGGTGTCAAGATGATAGCCTTGGAAACCCATGGGGCAGTTCTCTTCTGTCGTACAGTGTCCCTAAGAGTCAGAATCGACTCAAGATCAGTGGGTTGGGTTGGGTTTGGGACTCTAGTGATTCACGTGTCAACCAACACCTACCCTCTATCCCAAATGCCCTAGTCAGTTACATATCCGCTCATGCTCCTTAGCCCCCTGCCACCTAGAGGGGTATCCTCCCGCCTCCATCCATCTCTTCCCACAGAAATGCTCTCCGGCCTTCAGAAGTCAGCTCGAACAATGCCTCCTCCTCACCCCTTCCTGATCACTCCACTCAGCAGCTCGCTCCTTTGAACGGCTTCATCATCTGCACTTACCCCAAAAAGTGCACACCACTTGTCTGTCACTTGGTTGTACTGTGGTGGCTTGCGTGTTGCTGTGCTGCTGGAAGCTATGCCACAGGTATTTCAAATACTAGCAGGCTCACTCATGCTACACTGGTTTCACTGGAGCTTCCAGACAGAGAAAGAATAGGACGAAAGACCTGGAGATCTTCTTTCAATCAGGCAATGAAGACCCTATGCATCCCAACAGGACACTGCTGAAAGACGCAAACACACCAACGGTAACGAGGATGGGACAGGGTCAGTCCGCACTGTGCTTATAAATAAGGTTGCCACTCAGTCTCAATGGCAGCAAACAACAGCGACAACAGTGAGTGCGACCTACTCCTTTCTGTTTTGTACTGGTCATACTAGACCATTTCTTCTTCCCCCAATACAGAATACAGCCTTCTTCTGGCAGCTTATATTTACTGTCATCCCCCTAGCATCCCATGGTAGTTTAAGGGACATACAGTGAAGAAATGAACGAATCATTTCTTTATACAGACAGTGCCTGTTTCCACCAGATGGGTCATGATTGGCCACAACTATATCGTACGTACAAATAACTAGATGCAGAAATAACTGTAGCCTAGTTTTAATTTTTAAAAAAATGGAATAGAACCCAGCACATCATGAATGATACTCTTTCCTATTCTAGGTTTAGCCATCAATGGCGAGGCCTATAATTATGGTATTATTTATGCAAAATGTTTAGCAAATGCTTATAAGCTTCCTTTAAGTGCAATCACAGAAAAACATCAGCTGCTTAGAATTCAAGGTGACTTTGCATTTTGTTGGTAAAATGATACGTGTATTCACAAGACCCTTAGACTTATTTAATGTGCTATAAATCCTTGAGTGTCTTCTCAGGAAGCTGCACATACTGACCAAGAGACATGAATTTTTGCAGTCTGTTTTTTAATAGTCAAATTCTTGAGTTATTTCTGTTATAATAAATAATTCTCTCGAACCACCACTGGTTAGAAAAAAAAAGTTTGCATGTGCATAAACCACATATGCAATAATGTTACTTCCCCCCAAAATGTACATGTGTGCCCAGCAAATAACTGTTAAAATAAGTAGAGATACAGTAGCAGTAAACCAGGCCACCCTATCCACTCAGCCAACAGCGGTAGACTTTAAGAGGCTTGCCTTCACAGGTAACTCCAGGTTACTCTACTTCCACTTAAAGATTACCTTCCCACCCCATAGCCCATGAAACCTCAAGCACCAAGTTACTTATTCCCAGCCAAAGCCACCAAGTGCCGTCGAGTTGGATCTGACTCACGGCTTCTTATTCCCAGCAGACCCTATTTGTGACAGCTTTCCGCCGCCCCTCGGCCACGACAGTCCTTCCGGGCTACCACCCCTGCAGCAGTGCTATTGCCGTCACTCAGGCTTTCCAGGTTTTCTCCGTTGTTTTTCCTTAGCCCACAAACTACTTCCTCTGTGCATACAACATATCAGTTCACCGTACAACAGTATAAAAAAAATCATACACGTGCATCTGCCACAGTGAGAGCACTGGCAACCCGGAGTGACACGAAATTCAGAAAATCAAATAAAAGGCTTGTGTGCTTGGCGGAGCTGCAAATGTCTACAGTCTGGGTCCAAAGACCAAGGAACAGGTATATTTACTTTTTCCAGATCAGAGAGGATCCAGGAGCAACTGTCACAAAACAAGACCATTGCAATCACCCTGTCAAGAGGTTAAGTTACAGGATAACCATGATAAACTATGTTGCTAGATCACAAGCCACATGTCAGGCACTATTCTACGCACTGGGCATAATATTACTTCATTAGGTCCTTAGATTCACCCTATACAGAAGTTCTAATACTATCTCCATCTTCCAAAAAACAAAAACAGTTAGTGTCACATCCACTGTGAATCCATGGCAGCCCCCTGTAATTCATGGGTGACCAGATAAGCACTCAATTATTAACCAAAAGGTTGGTGGCACCAACCCAGCCAGAGGCCCCTCAGAAGAAAGGCTTGGCGATCTCCTTCCCCAAGGTCCCAGACCAGAAAACTCTGTGATCCAGTTCTACCCTGCACACTGGGCCTCGTCACAAGCTCCACCTTACACGTGAAGACACTGAGACACAGAAAGGTTACATAACTGCCAAGGGACACAGTGGCAATTCTAGGTCTTAAGCCTGAGCAGACTGATCGCAGAGTCCCGTCCTCTTATCTCAAATGCCATGGCATTTATACGTAACTTAAAAACAATAGCTTAGTGTCACGAGGGAGCTCTCTATTTAAAGAAATTTGATGAATCATTTTTTTAAACGAAGACTTCATGTAAAGCAAACATCCACCTCTAAACGAAACTGTTTGGAAAATCCATATTTTCACATGTGAGGTTTGGCCAAAGTCGACTCTACCACTGACCAAGTCAGGAAAGAGCAGATGACAAAGGAAAGACTGTCCCGAGCCCACCCAATCCAGGGTCTCCACACCTGGGGAGAATCAGCACCTTGAGGACAAGGGACTCCAGCAGAGTGGCCAGGAACATTCTGATTCCGAAATCCAGGGTGGAGTCCCAGATCTATTCTTTTAAAGCACTCTAGGTGATTCTGTTGCCCAGTCAAGCATGCAGACCTCTGATCTAGCCTATCTCCACAGGCTCCAGCAGGCCAGCTCCCAAGGCAAACAGAAAGCGGGGATTTACTTTACACACACCGTGTTCCCAAGCCCTCACCGCCCCCAGTCCTAGCTAACTTCCAACTCGCCACAATCCATTTGCAGCAGTATCCTCCAGGCTCTTCACCAGACAACATGAGTCATCAGCCTGCATACACCCCGTGTCTGTACAGCTCTCTAGGCCAGAGAAGTTTACTGTACGTGAGGAAATCAGGAAGTTGTAAAATCCCAACCAGCACAAAAAAGACAAGATTCAACAAATACTAGTTACTGCAGTAGAAACAGGCCTCTGTTGCTTTACACATATGCTACACCGCAACCAGAACCTACAACATGACAGCTTGGACTTACGGTACTGTTTGGATGCAGAAAAATCTCACTGCACGGAGGAAGAGTGGGAACTAGAATATGATCAAGCTCAAGCCCAGGAGGCATTCATCAACCACCCCAACATCCAAAGCAGAACTTTTTGTTAACCAAGTAAACCAAACCAAAGCAACAAACACTTTAATCCAAGTTTTTAAAAAGCTAGCCCAGCGACTTCTCAATTTCCCCACACAGTGTGGTTTGCAGAGACAAGGAGAAACAGCTGGCAGAGTGCTTAAGCATGACTACAAGGGGAATTTTCCCCAGTCAGACTTCATTCTCAGGTGGCTGAGATAGCACTGTGAAACTCTCACCTGATAGGCAAGGCTCTTCCCTGGAGGAGTGATGCAGGAGACTGCTGTACGGGGATGACAAAGAAGTCTGCAGTCTGAATGGACCACGCTGGTTGATTTGTCACACGATGCTGCTGCAGGGGCCCGGGAAGTGCCGGAGAGCCAAGCCAAAGGGAAAGACAGAACAGGCTGCTTTAAGTGAGAGTTCCACTTTTAAGTGTCTGTTCACTAAAAGATGAATTTGAAGAATATCATATATTCTATCTGGTTTCATGAGAATTACGCAGATACCAGCCAATTCAAAAGGGAGACCTGGCTGAATTGGAACAACACAAAGGTCATCCCTCCAATGGAAGGAACGGATTGGTCCCCTCATTTGAGCCAGCCACTGTTTTTTCTCTCTAATGATTCTAGCCAATCATCTGATAAAGGCATGCTGCCGGTAAGCACAAGGAATATCTGGTAGAAATGAGCATGGACTGAACACTAACTGAGCCCGATCCTCATTTTACGGTGGCACAGATTCTCTACCAGCATGTGACCTGAGGGACCAATCATGAAAGAGCACAGCTGTCAACATACCAGTCCAAAGGAATTTTTTTTAAGTGTAAAATGCAAGGAAAAAACATATTTATAAAGTGTCCACACATAGAGGAGAATTTCCCCTGTAAGTTAACTATGAAATGTATGTCTATCTCATTTTCCCACAATGATGATGGATGAATGTGTGAATGGATGAATGAAAGAAAGCATATGAATGGATCCTCTATATATCTTTCCATCAGGGAGCTTGGTGCTTGTAGCAGTTTTTGTGAGGTAAGGACCTACGCACAGAAATGGAAGAAGTTGAGGACTTGATCTGCTAACACAGTTTTAGCTTTATTCATTTTCATTACATTTTTAAAAACTGCTAATTCCCAATCACCCATGTGACTAGAGAAAAAAGAAATCCGGAGCACAGTTAGTGTAAGACAATCCCCACACTAGCAAATACTGGAATGATTTATGGTCTTTGATCACTGGAGCTCATCTACGTATTTGTTTGGGCTGATTTTAAAGTTGGTTGGGGTTTCCCGAGCTCCAGCCAGGTAAGAGTAGGAAGGAGAAGGCTCAGGATTATACACCGGGTGTCAGAAAGAGACTGTTCTGGAGCATGAATGTGATCTCCAATGTAAATAATCTGTAAACAGGTAAGCGAGCCAATTATCCTCAGGCACATGGCAACACAACTCAGTAGTCATGATTATTTTCAACCATACACACTCACTATTTTTAAGAGTTCAGCCCAGCTGGAAAGCAAAAGAACTTCACTTGCTTTCCAACCCTTTTCAGAGTAACGAATAGGAGCCCAAGTATACTTAGTTCTAACTCATCCACCCACCAAGCGCTTGTTCAGCACTGACTGCGAGCCGGGGACCGGTATGGAAAGAGAGTCATTTTTCTAGTCCCTAGTTTCCCCACTTGTAACATGTCAGTACACGAGGAAGGTAAGCTGTTCTAGACCCTAAGTCTTTTAAGATCTTAGTGAGAGATGCTTCTTCTTATTAAGCTACAAATCACAAAGAATGGAAAAGTGCAACAGAAACTCATAAAACTCTACTGAATCGTACACAGGACTTTTTAAGGAGGCCTTGATTTTATCTAGTAACATCTCAAATGAATCGTCAAAATGCTTGATCATCATTTTGAATAGGGGGCAGGCAGGGATGGTAGAGTTTTAAACAGCACTCTGGAGCTCTCAGCGGACACAGTGGCTGCATGCCTATCACTGTGTACATACACAACCCTATTGCTGTATCACCTGTCTGACAAGGTTTTATAGAGGCAAAATGACAGCCTCCTCCTAGTTTGCTGAAGTGCAGAGAACAGTCAAACATGATGCAAATCCTGTAAAATATTAATTTACTCTTGCATTGACATGCCTACTTGTTTCAAAAGTCTGTTTGTTGCTACATATGCCAGAGTAATAAAAATAGTTAATGGAACTTTCTGTACTCCATCCAAGGGAAAAAAAACAGGAATGAAAGCAAGGCAGAAGGGCTTGTGGCAACAATACACAAATAGTCTAAAAATAATTATAGAACATTTTACACAATGACATACACAAAAAATACATTATTTTTTGTTTAAAAAGTACAGCAATCTAATACTAGGAGTGAAAAATAATATATATATATAAATGGTCCAAATAATATTGATATGATAATCAGTACAGAGCAAGATGACGAAGGAGAAGCACCCACAGAATATTTGTCACAGTGATAGGAAACTGCAACACGCTTACAGGTGAGCAGTTACGACAATTATCACTGAAAACCTCTGCTCAATAACTCTGTTATAATCTGCCATGTTTTGAAAAAGGCACCTAAGTGGGAAAAGGCATTCCTCTTGGCTTGGAAAAAACAGTACAGTCAGGGGAACCTCTGTGCCCTTAAGTCTCAGCTCTAATCACACAGCAATGAATTTTCTAAAGGTGATTTTCAGGTAGGATACAATTTTTTGCTTACATTATGGCAATTACATTGCATTTTCATTACTCCACAAATGGTATGCACTAAACATTACAGAAAAATCAATGAAACATTTCTGCTCACATCAAACACGTCAAAGAAAATAATAATGCCTGTCGATTTTTTTGTTTGCAGTACTTCTAAACACATGTTAGTACATTTGGGATGGCAGCAATATGTAGCACAAACATTTACAGTTCATCAGCCTTAGAGGTTCAGATTTATGAGCTTAAAAACATGTTACTACATTGATAAAGACAAAATTGTAAATATAATTTCAAAAAAAAAACCTTTCTCCATAAATAAAGATTATTTACCTAAATAGCTTTCTTGTTTTATGTCTGTATATTTGTATGTTTTTAAAAAACCTCAACCCAATTCTGGCACTTTCAGCTAATGCTTTAAAAATTGTATGATGCTATCTCCCTATATATGCGTATTACTGTATCACGTCTCATAGACATTCTGAATAAGTAAATTTACTTTATTAAACTGAGTTAAATCAAACTAAAATTTGAACAGTGTAAAGGATGACTACAAAATCTGTATCTTAAGGGAAAGAAAAAAGAAATCTTGTATGCATGTAATGCCCTAGAACAGAAACTACCGTAGCCACTGGGATTCCCAGTTCACTATTTTCAGTGGCCCAAACAAAATAAAGAAGGCCTACGTGGGATAACCTTGGAAGTATGGCCAGAACTAAATCTGTTCTTTGACGCAATTAAGCTGCACAAATTCTGAGTTCTCTTCAAATCTCCCACTTACATGTTTCCTTTTAATAATCTATCTGTGCCCTAAATATGATAGTGCCTTGCTGCCTGAAGTCACTTCACATAAACAAGCAGTATCTGAGCTTTATAGAGTCTAAACTGTGTGTGACTTTCAGACAACCACGGTTGAAAGAACTAACAGTCACTCCTACATAAGCAGTAAGTCCCACGGTTTTCGTCAAATATGTGTATTGACTAACTTCTCACAGGAAACAAAGTGAGCCTGTGCTGCAGTGGGTTGTGAGTCCTCAGAAGTTGTCATTCAGGGTGTGTGCAAAAGCAAAATCCACTTGACATTTCAAAAAGGAAAATAATAATAATAAAGGTACAATATTATGTAGAACGAATGGAGGACCTTGAATCCCACAGTGAGAACAAAGACCAGAGCCCTAGAAATGCGTTTAGTAATGTCTCAATACTCCCTCAAGGCTGGGCTTTCCCAGAACTGCCAGACAACTGAATCAGGTAAGCTGAAATGAAAGTCCATCCACAGGCATTTGACATAAAGTTTCACGACGGTAAAGCTGTTTTTTTTTTTTTTTTTCCTTAATCCTCTAAAAGATTATTTGGAGGCCTTAGACCTATTGGTCATATGTCTGACAGAGTGTAACTTCTGTTCACCAAACCCTTTTAAAAAGAAATCCAAAGAAGAACATACTGTCCTTCACCATTCTCAGCAGAGGCCAGATAGTTTTCATACTTATTTGACCACTTATTTTCTCATGGATTTGTGCCTTCAGAAACATACGTACACATTTTACTGCAGCCAAGCAAGGAAAGCAAATTTTCTGTTCATGGCAAAACATACGCCATGAGCCCCAAGGCATTGTGGGACACAGCAGCTTCTGTGCTTGTCCCATATCCCTGCCTCTCACCTACTTACTTCCCAGAAACAAAAGCTCTTTTGAACCCCAGCATACCTTGATGTGACCAGTCCACAGTGAAGCCACCAACCACATCAAGTCACTAAACAGTACATGCTCACATGCCCCACATGAGCAGAGCTGAGGAACTCTCTCAATCCTAGCCCAAGAGAGAAAAAAACAAACAAACTTAAAGCTGTGCAGCCATTAAAACTATAAGCTTATTGGCAGGATCACAAGGGAATCAGACATCAATTATTGTTCTCAATTATTTTTATCAAGGTTATTAAAATACTCCCCCGTGCCTGAACTGTCTGAGCAGCACAGAGCTTCAGCAACTAGAGCTACTTTTGGGGGGTTTGGGCTGCAATATTTTTTTTCTCTGCTTACACAGACTTAAGAAGGGGATGCCCGGATGCAGAGAGCGGAATACTGATCTCCAAGTGCTCACTGAATTACACCCTCAAGCAGAGGGCAAGCTGTTTACCATGAGAAGCACAACCACATCAGTCTACCAGCCACAGGCCTATACCATCTCTCACTCAACTGAGAGAAAACCTTTTTCAATCACTACCCCACACGTGAAGATCAAGGCCAACAGACCCAGACTAAGAAAGAATGCACTCAGAATGTCTGCCTCCTGTCAATACCACTCCTGTTAACACAAAGTCTGCAAAGTTTTAACATGTGACAGTGGGGATCGCCTTCCCCAAACAAACTACTTCTCCTGGGTACATCCTTTAGAAAGCTAGTCATGACTTAGCAATTTTGCTTCTGAAGGACGGTGCTCTTCATACTTGAAAGGGTTAAGTGCTTCCAAGGCCAAAGGCACCAGATTGCAAAAGCCCTGCTGCTTTCAGTAGTCTCTGAGAGGTTTCTGAGAAGTACCACATACTTGTTGATCTATTAACCATAAACACCAGTGGGCTTGTCAGGCTCCTTTCATTGTCTGTGGTGATGCATTTACATACTTTACCCAGCAAGAACAGATTCTTGGTCTCTTTAATAAAAGTTGAGTAGCTGGAAACCTCGTTTAGTGTCTTCTGTCCAAATTACTCAAAGAAGATGCAATTGAAAACAGTGAAGTCTCTTGTCTGGCTTGAGCAGCACAAACACTGTGCATAAAACACACGGAGTAGTCCAGGAACAAGACAAACCCACCTGAATGGACGAGGAACACTGTCTGTTGCCATGGCAGCCTGATCTAATTACATGACTGATCAGGGCTGGAGTAAGTGCAGGAAAACCTACACCACTGACATGTATCTACATGATGAGAAAGACAGGCAGGCTGGAGGTTCAGGGGAGTCCTTCAACCTCTGCTTAACGTGGAAGAGGATGGCATTCAAGTCCCTTTATTTACTGAGCTGCTAAAATAGTGATGGATGCATGCATCCTTTCAGGGCCACCGGAGGGGATTCAGTGGCACAGCACTAGCAGTGGTAGTGCAGTCCCTTCCCAAGAGTTCACGTGCAGGATTTTGCCTCCTTCTCTCTAGTAGTTTTCTGGGGTATAAACTTAATTCCAAAGGAGAGCAAGAATCAAACTACCTTTACCCACCAAATAAACCTGAGGGTGGAGTTAACAGGGGCTTCTAGGAAAGGCAAGTCTCCTCGGAAACCCAGACAGAAAAGGCAGAGCTCACATTTGTGAAAAAGTAACTAGCCTCCCTAAAAATAACCCTCAAGTAACTACCCACTACAGTGTGCAACACACAACGACAATGTTTAAATATTAAGAACAGTCTGCATTATAAAACAAAACTGTCATTGAGATGTGACTACTAGATTGCCGAAAGAGAACTTATTTGCATACACACATTTCCGTGCATGCACAACCGGATTTGCAGGGAACTGCCACTCTGAGGCATTAGTTTTCATTCTGTGGGTGTAATAGGGTCTTCTAATTTTGCTAATTGTATCCTGTGGATCTCAAAAGGAAGCTAAGAATCTCTTCAGGGACAGAACCAGTTTAGAGGAGTCCCTACTAAACAGCATACGGTAAACAAAATAAAAATAGCTTGCCGTTCTTGTTAGCCACCTCGCACATTATATAACCAGCTTCCGACTGGCTTCCCCCCCCCCTTGCCATTACTACTCTTCAGCAATTCCCCAACCTTCCAAAGTATTTATATTACCCTCTTATCTGTAGGAGATTATATACCAAGAAAGCAAAACAAAACAGAGCAACCAGGGGTTTGCACGAACCCCATCGTCCTTAAAAACTCTGATTTTTTTGCTTTCTCACACAATCTCGATCACTCCCCTACTTTCACCCCCCACTAAGGTTCTTGCTTAATCTCTCTAGAAAACCTGAATTGTTGCATTGCTTCCAGTCAGCCCCCTACGTGGTCTGAAATAAAATGAAAGCACAAGCCACGGAGTTTAGGAAGGAGGCCTGAGTGCAGGAAGGAGAGGGAGGCTGAGAAGGGGTCTGGGCGCCTTAGAGTCAGCCAAGTGGCCACCGAGGGCCCCCACCCCATGGAGACGTCCCCCCTCCCCTACTCAAAGCCGGCGCGCGCGCGCGCGCGCGCTCACACACACAGACATATACACACGCGGGCACACACACACTCACAACCCACTCTGACACCGCCTCACCTCTCGCTCCGCCCGGCCGGCCCTTCCCCTGCCCTCTGCGGGACCCGCCTGCGCGCAGCGCTGGAACCACGTAGGAGGCGGCGGTGGCTGCAGCGGGAGTGGCAGAGTCTCGGGCCCGGCCCGGCCCAGAGTGAACGAGCAGCGGGGCTCCAGGGCGCATCCCAGTCCCCGCAGCGCCTCCTCCTCCGCCTCCTCCTCCCCCTTCCCCTCCTCCTGGCTTCATTCACCCGCCCGGCAGCCGTGCAGCCGTTCACTCCCCGCGCAGGGCAGCGCCTGCCGGGGCTCCTCCGCTCCTGCCGCGGGCGCTGGCAGGGCCCAGGGCGCTCACGGGCTCCTGGCTCCAAGCAGCAGCGGTGGCGGCACATGATCAGGAAGCAGTGGCACCAACAGGGCGGCGGCAGCTAGGGCCGCCACCGCCAGCCGCACTCCCGACACCCGCTCCCCGTCCGGTCCCTGCGGCCACCTCTCCGTGCCCCCTGTGCGCCCCCTCCCTGCGCCCGGACGTGCGCAAAGTCCTGATCCGGCTACCCGTGCGGCTGCAGCCGCACGGCCAGTAAGGCCGGCCTCCGCCGGGAGGCCCCCCGCGCCCAAGCGCGGAGGCCAGGCGGCCACCCGAGAGGAAGCCCACTTGTCCCCGAGACCCACTCGCTCTCGCAGCCCCTTTCGGAGAGGACGCGTGGGGAGGGGGCCGCGCGATCCCCCAGCCGCCACTGTCTTCTGCCTGCGCCACCCGGAGGGCGGACATTGCTCTCAGCACTTGCGGCGGGACCAGCAGCCGCCGGTGCGGGGCGCCACCGATGTCCCTGCCCGTACCCCCCGCCCGGGCGCGCCCCCTCGCCCGGCGGGCGCTCACCCTTCCCACTGGGGCTCGGCAGCCCCCCTGCCGGCCCGTCACTGCGCCAAGAGTGGAGGTGTCGGCCCCCGGTAGGCTGGAGCCAGGAAAGGTTCTATGTACACGCACAACACAACACGACGCGTCGGTTTCCTTCGCTCCTCTTCCAGCTGTTTGCCGTGCCGCCTATTGGGGTTTGGGGTTTGTTTGCTGGTTGTTGCTTTTTGCCCACCTCGGGAGAGCGGGGCGGGAGGGGGATTTTAATCTAAATCAGGGGAGGGGGTGGGGGGAGGGGGGAAGAAAGAATCAGAGGAGAAAAAAAATAGCCACTTACTGTAAAGTGTAAAAGAATCTGGGGTTGCGTGGGGAAGGGGGGCAGAGAGAGAGAAACAATGTCTTGCAGCTGCTGGTGCTCGGGTTGCTGCTCCGCGGGGCTTGTTTTGGATCCCCCTGCAGTGAAACAGGTCCTGTACGGCTCCGCCACTGTAGTAGAAATGATGTCTGCGGTATACTCTGCTCTCTCCTCCTCCTCCTCCTCCCGCTCCCCTCCCCTCCCTCCACCCTCCTCCCGCCCGCCCTCCCTCTCTCCTCGCTCGCTCGCTCGCTCGCTCGCTCGCTCCAGTATGTAAATGTGTAATAGAAGCCAAATATGGAGCAGTTGGCTGCCGCCGCCGCAGCTCCAGGATCCTACTTCATGGGGGTGGGGGGGCACCCTTTGGCACGCAGCCCGGAGAGCCGCACAGATCCCGGCGCGCGGACGGCGCGGCCACCCGCCTGCGCCCTTAACCCTTCGGTGCGCGCCCGACAGGGGGACCGCCGACCCCGAGAAAGCCGGCTCGCTTCCGCCGCGGGATCGGTCGCCACTTCCCAGCCCGAAAAAGCGGCTGGGGCGGGGGGTGGTGGGGGCGGGAGGAGGCGGGGAAGGACAAGGCCGGAGGAGATAGTTCCTTCCAGGTTTGGGGAACCGGGCGAGGCGCTGAGGCGATGAGGTCATTTTAGCGGTGATCCTTCGGGCCTCGTGCGACTCCCCTGGTCCGGGCACCTAGTTGGAGGGGAGAGAGCGACAGCGAGGTCCTACTCAGTCACCCTGGGGGACCCTCCGAAGGAGTGTCAGGCTTCAGCTCGGCGCCCAAGGGGGAGGGGAGGTTGGCCAAGCCTAATCCCGACGTGCCCTTGGTCCAGGGCGCCGCGAGAAGCATCCAGGAGCGCTGACTCGGATCATCAGCTGCACGTTAACCCTCCAGCCGGTTTAGCTTGGGGCCGCGGGGATTGCCTTTGCCTGCAACTCAGGAAACTTTTCAGGGTCTCCCCGAATCCACATGCACCCTCACTTTCTCTGCCTGGGAAAGCTGGTGACCTCCCAGCACTCCCTGGTTTCTCTGTTTGCAGGTCCGGAAGTCGGCTACGGATTTAAATTCCTGAGCTCTAGGCTTGACAGACGACCCGCACACTCCGCACGCAGCTAATTCGGGATCATTAATTTAATCGGAAATGAGGTAACCAGTGCAGAAGATAGAAAAAGTAAACCGAGCATCAATTGGCAGGTCCCCTGAATCCACGCTGAAGAATTTCCTCTGGACTCAAGTTTTGAACCGCGACTCCCAAGTTCCCACTACCCTGTCCTTTTCTCCCGTCTCCCCTCTGGGTGTTAGCTCGGTGGGAAGGAGTCATCTGTGGAGGGGTGCACCTTGCCAACAGGTGTGGCACCTGGAGGAAGAGAGGACACATCCTGCTGAGAAGCTCAGGGCTGCGTTCTCCTTGCTGCAGATAATTCTGGAAGACCGGTAGGTGTCCAGCCAGCATTTGACCTCCTTCAGGCGCTTAGGAGTCTCTGGAAACACGATGCCTCCACGTAAGATTCTCTCTGGAAGCCGCCACTATTGTGGCTGTGTTTGATACAGTAAGCTCTATTTGAGAGGCCATTTGGCTGAGTTTACTTATGACCTAACGGTTAGTCACCAGCTGAAGCAGGATGCAGAATGGCCAAGAGAAGTGTATCAGCTTTTGAACAACTATGTTGTAGATCCTAAGTGCTTCAGAAATAAAAATCAGTACACTAACGAGGGCGGTGTCGCGCCCCGGAAATAATTCTTTTTCTCACACTCTGAAACTCGGAACACATATGCATGGCTATTTAAATAGAGCTGCTCCTGTTAACTTGTACTCATCTTTACAACTTTTTCTTTCTTTTGCATTTAAAAATCAATGATTGCTACAGTTTAAACCTCAGGCTGGTCTAAAGTGACAGAGTCGGTCTCATTACAGCCTCTAGTGGACAGTTAAAAATCACTTTCTGAAAAGGCTCTGCTCGGTTTTGTTTTCATTGACAAGCTTAGTCAAGGTGAAGGTTAACACCACAGAACGTAACCAGGTGATAGCTCTTCCTATACTTGGCAAAGCCGACTTCTGAACCAAGCAGAGGCGTCCTGGCCTTGCACCAAGGAGACGTATGCTTTATACTGCAGGTATGATTATTATTGCTGGCCTGTGAATAAACACAGAGCTTCTGCTACTCATTTCAGTTTCAAACAGCTTTCATAAAAACTACATTCATCTAAAATATTTTTATAACAGAAAACATTGGTTCCCATGTTTTTGGCTTAACTGAAATGTTTTAATTCCAACTCATAATCTGCAGAACTGTCCAATCCACCTCCACTCTATATTTAGATATCTTAAATTTAGTGAGTTTTCAGTTAAAAAAAAGCTAATATTTAATTGTTGCATTGACATAAGCAGTTAATTTCTGTTATGTTAACAGTCAAACTAAAATACATAATTCAGATTAGGGTTTCAATTAATTCAAATATTCCCTCAAGGAAGCTAAATATGTATGTTACCCAAACAGTAAAAACAATAAATAAGAAATAATGTCATTTACCTCCTTAGGCATTAAGATTAAAGCTATACACTGTGACTAAATCTCTATCTCTTTCTTTAAGGTCCAACATAGACCTAAAACTCGTGATAACAGGTTCATTACCTTTCCTGCTCGGTACCAGATGCCAAAAAATATTAAAATACATACCACCATCAATGACAGACTTAGGAAGATAAAAGCTTGTATGAGCCAAGTGAAAGAAGAGCAGGGCTTTCAAGAAGCCAGTGAGAAAATAGATAATGCTATAGTCTTCAACAGAAATGTGATATCTTTGTATGAGCTAAGTCAACCTTTGAAGTAAAAAGGAACACAAACAAGTCCTGCTGAGCCTAACTGGAGCCCCGATGGTGCTGTATTAAGAGCTGGGCTGCTCATCAGAAAGCTGGCAGCTCATATCCCCTAGCTGCTCCTTAGAAATCCTATGGGACAATTCTGTTTTGTCCTATAGGGTCATTATGAGTCGGGATTCAACTCCAAGGTGACTGGCTTGAGCCTGTCTACACTGTGTTGCTGAAGACTATGAACAGAAAACATTAATTTCTCAGGTCTATTTCACTGTGTTGACAACATCTGATTTTGAAGATTTTGGTGGTAGTATGTGTTATATATCCTTGCTCTCAAAGTGTGGCCCCAGGAGCAGCAACAGCAGCATCTGGGAGCTTAATAGACATTCAGAACCAAGGATTCCACCCAGATCTACTGAAACAAAGATCTGCATTTTCATAAGACCCACGGGGAGCGTTTCTAAGCACTTTATAGCATGAGGAACTCTCACCTATACTACAGGACTAAGACAAGATGAATTTGGCTAAAGGTGTAGATCTTAATTCTATATATTCCTTTTGTATCCCTCCCCCTTTAGTGTTCTTTGCTTTAAAAAGTATTGCATGATATGCTTTGGGCAACATATCTCCGTTTCAGAAGAAACCTGATTTATGTACAAATGTGTATCATCATTGCACTCGGCTAAGGAGTATACTGAGGTCTGGAATGGGAACGTTTTCCTCCTGGCAGCAAGAGGGAGCACAAGAGTGCTTAACAGAACAAATGGGTGTCCTCTGAGTTACAGCAGCTTTTTAAATTGTAATACAGGTTTTTATTGGGAGTAGCTTGCTATGTAGTTAAAAACAAAGCAAAACAAGCAAACAAAACCAGTTCATTAAATTATGACAACACCATAATTGAAACGATTAGAATGGTCTCTTCAGGTTTAATACCTAAAACCGAACCAAACTCGTTGCCATCGAGTCAATTCTGAATCTTAACCACTATGTCACCAGGGTTTCCTCGGATTTAACGGGATTTTAGTAAAAAAATTGCCATTCAGTCGATTCTGACCCAGAGCGACCCAAAAGGACAGAGTAGAACTGCCCAAGGAGCATCTGGTGGCTTTGAACTGCTACCCAGGTTAGCAGCCATAGCTCTTAACCTCTGTGCTGCTGTGGTTTCCTAATAGGATATAGACATTCTGAGAGTTTAAGGCTTTAATTCTTAGAAGAAAGTGAACTTCAAAAGCTTTACTGTGAAAACCACTTCTTAGCTTTTTCCTGGTCAAAACTAAAAAGAACACAATGTCAACTCCAAAAGGAAATCCTGTTGCTCTAAAAGCATTGGAGTAAATTAACCTCACACTACAGCACAGAAATTAATTTCACATGGAGTCAGACATACTTGTTCAAGACATGCACTTTTGGCACCGTCTACTTTTACAGGAACTTCAGGGGTTTCTCCTCGGTTAAGGCTTTCAGTGGCAAGGATTGCTACTTCAGTTATATCTGCATAGCATGTCATAACCTTCACAGTCCTTTCATAAAGCATCCTGAAAGACTCTTGGGAGGGGGGTAAGACAGCAGAGCTAAGCCTCAAGACAGTTGTTGAAACAGCTGATGGCTTTCATAACATTCTGTCATTGCATTGTTAGAATAATCTGTGGAGATACTCACAGATGAGGGAAATCACAGAGGTGAAAGATTAGCAGCACACTTTTTACAGTTTTAGAAGGTTTCTAGTAAATAAGGAACCCTGATGAGGCAGTCCTTAAGAGCTCAGGCTACGATAAGAAGTCAGCAGCTGGAGCCTACCAACCACTCCTTGGAAACCGCAGGAGCAGTTCTCTGTCATCCTTTGGGGTCACTGTGAGTCAGAATCCACCTGAGGGTAAATGAATTTGGTCATGTTTTGGGTTATATAGTGAGTGGAGTCCCAGGATGGTGCACATGACAAACATCAGCTGCTAACTGAAAGGTTAGAAGTTCAAGTCCAACAGAGGCACCTCAGAAAAAAGGCTTTCTGACTTACTGCCTGAAAATCAGCTACTGCAAACCCTAGGGAACACCATGCTGCTCTACCATGCCTGGGTCTCTGAGTCAAGGGGTCAGTTCCATGCAAGCGGGCATGGATTTCCTGAAAGATGAATAGAGACTTTATCTTCGTTCTCCGGCTCTCTAGGCATTTGTTATGCATCTACTCCACAGCCGTTCATTGAGCACCTGCAGTTGCCAGTTCTTGAGAATTTAAAGACGAGTCAAATCAGCTCGACAGTGATGGATCTGGGTGGGAGTCCTGGTGGGGCAGTGGTTAAGTGCTGTGGCTGATGACCCAAAGGTCCCCCAGCTGCTCTTTGGGAGCCCCATGGGGCAGTTCTGTTCTGGCCTGTAAGATAGGAGTCAGAATCAGCTCCACAGCAACAGGTTTGGTTTTATTCAAAGGGTTCTGCAGGACAAATCTGCAAAGGGTTCACAGCAGGACAAATCTTATTGTTTTTAAAAGGTTACCTTTTACCAGGATGAAAGCACAAAGGCTGTGGAGGATGCAGCACCTCTCAGTATCATCAAGATAGCAATCAGGTTTCGAAGAGAAGAATCAAATCCTAGGATCACTGAGACCTGGGGAGGTGGCGTGAGCAACCGTACAGTCTTAAGGACAGTTTGACTTAGCTAATACTAGCATTTCAAATGTGTAAAACAAAACAAAACAATGGAAGGCTATCTGAATTCCTTCCATACCAAAAAAATGGCATGAGTAAGTTTAAGTGGCAAACATTTAGTTATTTTTATCTTTCTTAAATTGTTACGAAGAATTTCCTCCTAAACTAAAGAGGGTTTGCCAAGTTTCTGCCTGGAGCAATTTGTTACGACTGTGTAGTAAATCCCAGAAAGCTTGAACTTTTAGGAGAAGCACTGACAGACCCTTAACCACACTATTAGAAGGAAGATGGTTTCCTACGTGTTGAGAGCACTGGTGGTGCAGTGGTTAAATGCTCAGCTGTGAACCAAAAGGTCCGTGTTGTGAGCTCGCCAGCTGCTCTGTGCGACAAAGAAGTGACAGTCTGCCTCCGTGAGGACTACCGCCTTGGAAACCCCCTGGGGCATTTCTGCTTGGTCCTACAGGGTTGCTATGAGTTGGAACCGGTAGATTTTTATCCTATGTACGTTGTTTTAAAATCCAAGCAACCTTAGTGTGCTTGCAAAATGCGTACGCTGTCCTTAAACTGCACACCCAACTAAAACTGAGGAGACCAAAAAAGGAAAATAAACCAAAACTAAACACAAAAATCACTCACACAATAGACTCTGAGGTCAGATCACCACACCCATAGTAAAAGAGCTGCGCTACGTGGTTGGCAGGCGGACTCTCAAGGAGTGTGCTGTGAGTCATCGTCCTTTGCCCTCTGCACGTACAATACAGCAGGACAGACTTCTGGGCAATGAAAACGACGTCACCTATGGAGAAGAGTACATCAGCAATTTTATGATCGACAGTTCATGCATTCCTCCTTCAGTTACCATTGAGATGACTCTGACGGGTGGCCACCCCACGTATGTCAGAGTAGAGCTGTGCTCCACAGTTTTCATCTTTCTTCCAGGTGCCTGCAGATGGGCTCTGACCTCTACCTTCCAGTTGGCAGTGAAGCGTGTCTTGCATTTTCACCACTCATGGACTCTGGTATGAATGTCAGATCATTTTGAAGAAGACTCTATCTACAATTAAAAACAAAACCTTTGCTTTAGCATAGGTCCGTGCTACCCTTGACAGTATAGATGACAAGTGCTCTAAATCAGATGCACTGCACTTGTAAAATATCCCCTAGCTTTTACATACTTAGGGGACACCCTGGTGGCATGGTGGTTAACTGCTATGGGTGCTAACAGAAAGGTTAGCGGTTTGAATCGCCAGGCGCTCCTCACAAACTCTGGACCAGTTCTACTCTAGCTTGTAGGGTTACTGTGAGTCGGAATCAACTTGATGGCAATGAAGTATTTGTGTGTATGTATGTGTGTGTGTGTGTGTTTAACAGATTTAGTAAAAATAAAAAGAATACAAAATATTTCACTAGATATTTATATTGATTAAATGCTGAAATGATAATATTGGATATATTGGGTTGACTAAAACATACTGTTTTATTTTTATTTTTTTAACTTGCTGTGTCCAGTATAAATGTTAAACCACCTGTGTGGCCTGCACTGTGTTGGCAGGATGGCACTGGTGTCGATTCTAGGAATTAGTTCAAAGAACCCCCAGTTGGAGAACGTAGATTGCTGTTAGGGCTCTCAGTAGTAATTGAATTGATGACTTAGTTACTTTTCCACCTTCCTCGGGTTTTCCCTGTACAGTGCATAACATGGACTTTGTCCGCTGTTACAGTGATCCCTGAGAGCTGTCACTGGAAGTGCACCCTCCCTGGCAGATCGGGTGCAGCTCTGCAAAACAGTAGGAGGTATACCTGCAGCTCACTCTTCTGGGGGCTGACAACGTAGATAAATTGTATCCACTAACTGGCCCTAATCTCGCTGTCATTTTCTCTCATTCTCATGCTTTTTTTTAAGTACACACTATTGATTTATGACATTGGTTAACAAGCCCACAATAGGTCAACACTGTCCTTCTCAACTTTGGGGTCCCTGCTACCAGCTGAACTCGCCCCTGCTGCTCTCTAGTTCTTGTCCATAGGCCAACACGCCACTGCAATCTTATCTTGTTTTGGGAGCCTATCCAGTCTGTGTGACAGGGCAACCTCAGGAATGAACTCATTACTGAGCTGAAAGTGTGTCCCAGGGCCAGGATTGCTCCAGTCTCTGTCAGGCAGAGAAGTCGGGTCTTGCTTTTGAATTAGAATTTTCTGCCTTTCTCCCCAGCTCTGTCCAGGACCCTATTTTGTGACCCCTGACCGAGCAGTCAGTAGAGGTAGCTGGGCGCCATCTAGCTGTGCTGGTGTTAGTCTGCTGGAGGCCATTGCAGATGCACTCATCTCTCCCTTGTGCGCTTAGTTTTCTTCGTTCTTCCGTGCTCCTGAAAGAGTGAGACCTGTGGACTATCCTAGGTGGCCACTCCACAGGCTTTGAAGTCCTCAAACACCGCTCACCAAAGTAGAATGCACAACATTTTCTGTATCGGCTACGTTGGTTGGGCTAGATGTTCCCTGAGACCATGGTCCCCGTCGTCGTCTGCCTAGTGATTGAGTCCTTTGAGGAGTTTGCATGTGTCTGTGGAGCATCCGTGACCTTGCCTTGTACAAACTGTGCTGGCTTTCCCAGTACTGTGTGCTATCTTGTCCTTCACCAAAGTAACCACTTACCTATTGTCCATTCAGTGTCCTTCCACTGCCACCTTTTCTCTCCCCTCCCTTGTAAACATCACAGATACCTTTTTTTTTACATGTAAACTTTTTCATGAGTTGTTTCTGTTGCGGTCTCATACAATATTGGTCTTTTTCTGATTGACTTATTTCACTCAGCATAATGCCCTCCAGTTTCCTCCCATGTTATGAGATGCTTCAGAGATTCACCACTGTTCTTTGCTGCATAATACTCCATTGGGTGTGGACCGCCATTTGCTTATCCATTCAGCTGTTGATGGGCCTCTAGATTGCTTTCAGCCTTTTGCTGTTATGAACAATGCTGCAGTGTACATGAGTGTGCATATCTCTGTCCATGTCATGACTCTTATTTTTCAAGGATGTATTCCTAGGAGTGGGATTTCTGGATTGTATGGTGTTTTTATGTCTGGCTCTCTAAGGAAGTACCATGTTGTTTTCCAAAACAGTTGTACTGTTTTGCATTCCTACCAGCAGTGCATGGGAATTCCAGTCTCCCCACAGCCTCCACCTTATTTGCTATTTTCTGTTTTTGTGACCTGTACCAGTAATGCAGGGGTGAGGTGATATCTCATTGTGGCTTTTATTTGCATTTCTCTAATGGCTACTGATGATCACAAGCATCTCCTCATGTGTCTGTGATTGCTTGAATGTCTTCTTTGGTGAAGTTTCTGTTCATTTGCTTTGCCCATTTTTTAATTGGATTGTTTGTCTTTTTGTTGTAGAGGTGTTGGATTTTCTTGTACATTTAATTAGAGCTTTGTCTGATTTATATTAGCCATTTTCTCCCCCTAGTCTAGAGGTTCTGGTGAAGTCTTTTGATGAGCATTCAGTGTTTCATTTTTAGATGATTCCAATTATCTAGCTTATCTTCTGGAGTTTGTGTGTTGTTGGTTATGATTTGTATCCTGTTAATGCCTGCATGTATAGGGCTTCTACTATTGATCCTGTCTTTTCTTGCATAAACTTTACAGTTTGGGGCTTTATACTTAGGACCTTGATCCATTTTTTTAATTAGTTTTTGTATATGACTGACTCGATGGCACTTGGCTTGGTTTTGTATATGATGTGATATATGGATCCGGTTTCATTTTCTTGCAGATAGATATCTAATTGCCAGCACTATTTATTTAAAAAGTCTATTTAATGGAGTTTGGACCCTTATCAAAGATCAAACCAAAACAACCAAACCAAACCCAGTGCCGTAAAGTCGATTCCGAGTCACGGCAATCCTACAGGACACAGTAGAACTGCCCCATAGAGTTTCCAAGGAGCACCTGGCAGATTCAAACTGCCGACATTTCGGTTAGCAGCCATAGCACTTAACCACTATGCCAAAGATCAGATGACCATAAATGTATGGATTTCCGTCTGGGTTCTCAATTCTGTTCCATTGTTCAGTGTATCTGTCGTACCAATACAAGCCGTTCTGAGCATCGGAGTTGTAGTGTTGGTTCTGAGGTTAGGTAGTGTGAGTTCTCCTGCTCCTTCTTCATAGTGCTTTACTTGTCCAGGGCTTCTTCCCTTCCCACATAAAGTTAGTGGTAAGTTTTTCCCTCTCTGTAAAAAAAATTCTTGATAATTTGGATCAGGATTGCATTGTATTTGTAAATTGCGTTGGATAGAATCGTCATTGTCACAAGGCTGAGCCTACCTGTCCGTGAACATGGTGTGTTTTTCCTTTTAGATAGATCTCTTGTGGCTTCTTGCAGTAGCATTTTGTAGTTCCCTTTGTACAGGTCTTCTACATCCCTGGTTAGATTTATTCCTGAGTGTTTTATTCTTCAGAGACTATTATAAATGGCATTGTTTTCCTGATTTCCTTTTCATTCTTCTCTCTGTCAGTATATAGGAACCCAACAGATTTTTGTATGTTTATCTTGGATCCTGCTGTTCTGATGAGTTTTTCTGTTAGTTCCAGTAGTCTTCTTGTGGAGTCTTTTAAAAGTTCTATGTATAGTGTCATAGCGTCTGCTAATAGGGACTGCTTAACTTCTTCATTATCAATTTGGATGCCCTTCTCTTGCTTTCTTACTCTCTGCCTCTACACTCTCTCTTTCATTAATTACATTTTATTTGTTTGTGCTTGGGCATGAGACCAGATACTTTGTCACCCTGGGGGGCTGATGCGAAATCTATGCTCTGCTTGAGAAATCACAGGCATTTCTAAATTACAGCTGGTTTCGCTGTTGTGGTTGAATGGTTGGAGCTGACACCTTCTAGAGACTGATTGCTTTGAGCATTGATCCTGAAAATTATAGAATTTGCTGTTGAATTAGAAAATGCACCAGGGCCCCCAAAAGAAAATCTTGTTGTTTCTTTTTTTAAGAACAAAAAAACTTTCTAATATGTTTATTACACTGACAACAGCAACAAAAAGGAACCCGTTGCAATCCAGTCAATTCTGATTCCTAGCAACTGTATAGGAGAAAGGTTTTCCAAGGACCACCTGGCAGATTCCAACTACCTCACTTTGGGTCAGCAGCTGAGCTGTAACCACTGCACCACGAGGTCTCCTTAGTGTATTATGATGCTTCAAAAGGCAATGAGATGGTTTTCTAACCATCATTAGTTACTATTTGTTTCGTAAGCGAGACCTACCAAAATCACCATCAGTGTAACTCTGACCAGGATTAAGTACAAGGGAATCACCCATGAAATGTCAGAATGTGTGGTCTCAGTTGTCTAAAGAACGTAGTTCTTACATGGGAAAACGAAAGAGAAGGAACATTTTGAGGCTTAGAATGAGGTACTGAACTCCGCTTGGTATTGGCCAAGAGCATTTGGAAATCTATTAAAAGCATTTCATTAACAACTTGGCATTTGGTTTCTTCAAAAGAAATGCATTCTCTAAATTAAAATCAAAGCCACAAGTCACCATTGCTTCAACTTGAGGTAGTTCATGGGTTGTACATACCAAGCTTAAAAAAACAAAAACAAAGAATTTGTTGCTGTTGATTCCAACTTACAGAGACCCCTTTAAAAAAAACGAAACTCTCTGCTCTTGAGTCATTTCTGACTCATAGCAACCCTATAGGACAGTGTAGAACTGCCCCCTGGAGTTTCCTAAGAGCTTCTGGTGGATTTTAACTGCTGACTTTTTTGCTCTTAACCAGTGTGCCACCAGAGTTTCCAACTCTAAGCTTAAGTACCTCCCAAATAAGATTGCAAGTAACAATAGGCTAAAAATAAATAAATAAATAAACATCAAATATCAATGGAGGGAGTAAAGGAATTTTTTTCTGTTTTTCTAACTTCATGACATGCAAATACATGATTATGGGCTCTCTAAGTTATTTTTCTTGAGTCAGTATGTGCCAAGAAAAGCTGACTTAAATGAGGGTCGGAGTTTAAGAAGATCGTTTCGTGAGGCATTTACCAAGTTTACCCCAAAGAGGAAGCACTGGAGAAAAATGTACTGGCAAACTTTGCTTTTTGACACAAATAACTAGAGGTCGCCAAGGAAACTGCCTGGGTCAGGATTTCAGCAGGGTTGTCAGGCAGTCTGATATTTGCAGAACTCCTTTTAGTTCAAAGTTTAACTGTTGGGGGACTTGGAATGTTCTCAAGACAAACTTCTGAAGGTACTGACTGGCTTTGTGTCTGTGGCGTAGACATGGACAAAGACATCTGCTGGAAAAGAAGCTTTCTGAAAGAGCAGAATAATGGCGTTTTGACTTAAATGGCAAATTACAAACAATTTCTTTTGTAAGTACAAAATGAATGCACCAAGTGGAAGACCTTGTCAGCCGGAATGCAAGTAAATCAAGTAAAGAGCAAATTCTCCGTGCATGCCACGACAGTCAGATTTTTATTCTGCTAACTGTACTGTCACAGGAGAGTTTTCCTTCTTACACGGCTATAAACAGAAATTAATATGTGGTGATTGTAGTAAATATGCAAGGCATCTGATGCATTTCCTCTGAAGGGCAATCAGAGTATATGATCTGCGCCCCAACCCCTGGGGCTTAAAAGGTGCACCACCAACACCAGTGGGGAGTAGCTTTCTCCGAAGTCAGTTTCCTAATGACACTGCTCTCCTCAGCGCTTCCTTCTCCCTCTCTGCCCTCTCTTCCCCAACCACCAGCAATGAATCATCCTGCATTTAAAGAGGCTTTGATGACCCAGGGTGAACTTTAGTGGCATCCTGTACATTCTTATGCCAAAAAAGGGGAGTTACTGTGTGACAGAAACCCAGCCAGCTCCTGATGCTGAGCTCAGGGACAACAGGCTGCAGGCTTATCTGGGAAGATCAGTGAGGAGTGAATTTTCCTAGATACAGGCTGGTGATTCAGAATTGCCTATCTCAGTTCACAATCAGGTTTTAAAGAACCCAGCCTGGCCCTTTGTGCAGAGAGGAACATATCAGAGGGAAATTTTGGCAGATCTCTTTACACAATCAGGCCAGAGGAATTTATTCCACATTCAACCCTTTGATTTCTACAGAATCTGGCTGAGGGTGGGGTTTCCATATTTGTCTTTTGGCAAATGTGTCCAGTATTAACTCTTTCCTATATGTGTTGCTAGTTTCGGTGCATTCATTTCTGTGCATTCATTAAAGCCGGACCCTGTTTGCCTGTCCTTTTTTGAATGCCACACATAAGGATTACAGATTACGAAAACACAGGCTTTGCCTCTAAAGACTTGTGGCATAGTGGTTAAGTGCTACAACTGTGAACTGAAAAGTCAGTGGTTCAGTTCCACCAGGCACTCTTTGGCAACTCTGTGGAGCAGTTCTACTCTGTCCTATAGGGTCACTATGATTTGGAATCGACTCAGTGACAATGCTTTTTTTAAGAAGATAAAAAAGCACTCCTGGAGGTGCAGTGGTAAAGTACATATGGCTGCTAACCAAAAGGTGGGCAGTTTGAATCCACCAGCCGCTCCTTGGAAACCCTATGGGGCTGTTTTACTCTGTCCTACAGGGTTGCTCTGATTTAGAATCTGCACAGACCCATCTACGGTACTTGGCTTGCCTTTGGCTACAGACTGCGTGGGTTTGGTTGGGCTTAAGGAGGGAAGGAGTCCTTGAGTAGTTCAGTCACCGTGCTTAGCAACTAACTGAAAGTTTCAAGTCCACCCAGAAGCACCCCCAGAGGACAGACCTGGTGATCTACTTTGGGAAAAGCAGCCACTGAAAGCTCTAACACACATAAGGGCGCCATGAGTTGGAGTTGACTCAAGAGCAACTGTTTTATTTATTTCACTTTATTATTTAACGAGGTAAGGTTGCCTAACTGAAGCAGCACACAGTCTCTCTCCCTGGGAAGCCTTTTCTGCTCTCCCCACCTCATCTCTGCATGGTGATTTCATCCTCCTACCGTGAGACCCAGCTCAAACCTCCCCACTTCCCTCCTGATGCCAAGTGTGCTAGTCAGAGAAGTGCTGCTTTCCTGTTGCTCAGATGCACAAAACACATGTTTAAACCTCTAATAAAAAAAGAAAAGAAAAACTCTCCACAGGGCCATAAGCACAGATGGAACAACATCCTCAGACGCAGGAGCACCTCTGACCCAGACTCTTCCCACTACTCCCAAACCTGCCTGACCTTCAGTAACAACCTCAGTGGCCCACTGCTTTTCTTTCTGTTTCCTGCTCCAGTTATTATGTGGCTCCTCCACTGATTAATTGTTTGTGTGACTCCCATTGTCTTCTTAATGATTCCGTGTCACAGGTCTGTCACATTCTTCTTCATTCCCTTTAGGTATGTCTGTGACTCTCCTTCTTTCAGGCCTCATATAATCAGGTCTGAGTGTGTAGTTGGTCCTTCATTCATGACAATTCCAATAAACTGGTAGCCCGAAGGAATTAAAAAAAAAATCATCAAGAAATTTCTAGAACTGTCACCCTAGAAATAATATTGGCTTCTGTCTCCAGGCACAAATGTGGTCTAAAGGGGAGCTCAGGAATACTCTTGGAGGGGCCACCACCAGATCTCAGCTCAAAGGTCTTCAACAACCACTTTGGTGCCCGCTGCTGAATGTACCAGAATGCAGCAGCCACTGTCTTCTTCAGAAATGGTTGTTTCAGTGTTCCTTGAATGAGGAACAGACAGAAAAAACTAAATTTAATCATGCAAGCAACTGACCCTTTGCTGCAGCCTCAGAACTGAAATTGCATGCCTTACTTCCAGAAACCTGTTATGTCTTGCTCTAAAAATAAACCTAAACAAACAAATAGTACATTAATTGTTGAACGTGAAATACGATCAAGAAAGTGGTTGATTTTTTTTTAATTGTTCTTTTTTGTGTTAAAAAAGTACTTCTGAAAACCTCAGTTTTTCTCACTGTCATCTTTCAAAAGAACAGCTGGAAGCTCGTTTGTTTCAGATAGTGCCCCCAGCACGGGGGAGGAGATCTCACACTCAAGCCCGAAGTCCTGCCCCATGCTATTCTAATCTATTCTGCTCTGCTCTAATTTACTCTATTCTCAGCATCCCCATGATCTGTGTAATCCAGCCCATACACAGAAAGCTCAGTAGATGGCCACTCCATCCTTCCAATTGTTCAGGCCCCAAACCACAGGAATCATGCTGACATCACTCTTTCAGTCCCCACATCCAGTCTGTCAAAAATTCCCATTGGTCCTATTTTCAAAATATTTCCAAAATCTGACCACTTCTCACCACCTGTGCCTCTGCTCTCAGTGCTCAGCCACCGCTGTTCTCTATCCGGATTGCTGCAATGGCTTCCGCTCTCACCTGCCCACAACACAATCTAGTGTCCACATCAGGTGATGCCACAACTCTACTCAGAACTTTGTAATGACTCCTCTTACCTGCTTGGAGTCAAAGGCAAAGTCCTTATATGGCCTACAAGGCCCCACACAATCGGGACCCCTTGACCCTTATGATCTCAACTCCTATTGCTCTCCCCCTTGCTGCCACATCTCCAGCCCCAAGGTCTTCGTTGTTCCTCATCAAGCCACGTACTCTCTTGCCTCAGGGCCTTTGCACTGGCTACTCCAGCTGCTTGGAATGTTCTTCCCTCTAATGGCTGTATGGCTCTCTCTCTTCCTTTCTTTGGTCTTTTTTCCAACAGTCAACCTCCCAGTGAGGACTGCCATGATTTCCCTGCTAAAAATTGTAGCTTCTCATCCTTGCCCATTGCCCCGCTTTATTAGCATGTAAGCGTATCACCTGATAGCATTCTGTTTTGTTTATTGTCTGTCCTCAGAAGTCCAGGAGCTTTTATCTCTTATTCAATAATAAACCCCAAGCAGCTAGAATATAATTTGGGCTGTGAATGTTGTTAGCTGCTGTCATGTCAGTCCATGACTCATGACAACTTCACGCACAACAGGATGAATTCCTGCCATTCCCGTGATCAGTTGTTGATCAGAGAATGGGGATTTCGTTGGCTGATTTTCAGAATTAGATCACTAGGCCTTTCTTTCTTCCTAGTCCATCTGGAAGCACCACTGAAACCTGCTCCACGTCACAGCAATGCAAAAGCCTCTGCAGACAGACAGGTGGTTACTCACGAGGTGCCTTGGCTGGGAGTCACGGGGCACTTCCTGCGTGAAAAGTGAGACTTCTGCTCCTAACCGCCAATGTCCCATGGCATTGTATGTTGAACATTCACTGTACATTAAATGATTTAATACGTTAATGAATTAAGTAGTGATATTTTCAAGACCTACTACGTCCAAAGCCTCATAAGCCCCAACATGATGATTATCTCATTAGGAGCTAATGCAGGACAAATCCATCTTGTACAAGCTGTGGTACATTTTCTATTTACTTGATCTTTAACTTAATTATATATGGAACAACTATTAATGCTGAATTAGAACTCAGCCAACCTTTATATTCCAGTTTAGATATTAAAAATCTTAAAGGAAAAAAAAAGTGAAACCAGAATCAAAGCACATGTATGAATCTGGCAGCAAGTTCTGGAGAAAATGGAAAGTAGCAGAGTTTCAGTTTCTAGTAATAATACTTTCTAAAAAACTAACGTTTCTTAAGCTCTTCTTCTGAGCCAGCCACCATGATAAAGTTTTAACTGATGGCATCTCAACTAATCCCCACAACAGCACAGTGAAGGGGAGATCGTGATCTCCATTTCTTAGGTCATTGAACTGAGGCTCAGAGGTTAAACTGCACACTCCAAGTTCAGGGTTACCCAGAATTATTTCAAGTGATGTTACCTACCTACGCCCCCTGGTCATTTTTAAACAAGCTGTCACCTGAAGGGAATGACAGGTCCATTGGAGCTGTTGCACTGCATTGCAATACTTGGCTAAGGAAACATTTTAAACTCCAATCTCTATTTATCAGATTTTATTTTTGAGCGAATAATACGTGTATCCCACAAATTAAAGCTAGCAATCATCATTGAAGATTGTGTATTTCATAAACCAAATGGTTTCAGAGAGATTAATCTTACTGCCTTCCCAACTAACAAAATTATACTCCAGTTTGTGATTTTTACCCACTCTGCTGCCTGTCTGAAAGTGATATCGCTTTGAGAAGTCCATGATTGAGTTCTAGGATTCTCGCCTGTCAGAAGTCTTTCGTCTGTCTGATACACCCCAAGGTGGTGAGGACTAAATTGATTCTTCAGGGGCCAACAGAATCCCCAAGCCTAACTTAAGGCTCTTTGTCAGTTGTCCTGTACCTGCCTTTCTTGTTCCACCCCTGAGCTTTGCAGGGTTCGCTGTCCTTGGAACCCGTCTCAGTCATCTAGTATTACTCTAACCGAAATACCACAAGCAGGTGGCTTTAAAAAGAGTAGTTTTATTCTGTCACAGTCTGGTAGGCTACAAGTCCAAATTGAAGGCATCAGCTCCAGGGGAAGGCTTTCTCTGCTGGCTCTGGAGGAAGGTCCTTGTCATCAATCTTCTCCAGAACCAGGAGCTTCTATGCTGGGACCCCAGGTCCTTTTCAAAGGATGCACTCTGCTCCTGACACTGCTTATTTCTGCTATCTTCTTTCTTTTATATCTCAGGAGATGGCTTCAAGGTACAGTGCAATCCTACACATTGAGTCCCGCCACATCAACACAACTGCTGCCCATCCTCTCTCATTACCATCATGGAGGCATGATTTACGACACATCGGAACATCACACAATACCAGGAATCATGCTCTAGCCAGATTGCTGCGCGTACGTCCTGGAGGACACAGTTCAATTCCTGATAGAACCCAAGGGTAAAAAGCAGTTGTTCTCACGTTGACCCTGACTCATGGCAACCTCATGTGTACCAGAGTAGAGCTGTGTCCCACAGGGTTTTCAGTGGCTGCTTCTGTGGAAGTGGATTGCCAAGCCTTTCTCCTGTGGTATCTCTGGCTGGACTCAAAGCACCAACCTCCTAGGTAGCAGCCAGTCATGTTGTGTTCACTGTCTGCACCATCCAGGACTCCTAGGGCCCAAGAGTAGGATCTGAAAATACTCCAGCCCCATAAAAAGTATAAAACTCTAAGAGCTCTTCACAGACTGGCTCTACTTTAAGTTTGAGGGAAAAGATCCTCTGAAATAGTTTCAGAGTTCAACAGTCAGGGAAATTTGCAGGAGGGAGGAAGAAAGAAGAAAAGCCCTGCTCTTGTAGGGATGCAAAGAGAACCCTGCTCTCTGGAGCTGGGTGGAAGTGAGAAGACCCTATTTGTGTCTGCAGGAAAGGAACAGAAAAGAGCCCCACAAGGAAACTACCAACAGATGGTAAATACATTTTTAATTCTTCTGTCATACTGTGTGGACTTGTGCACATTTGTCCTGCTGTGTTAGGCTCCCGAAATAACCAGCCATGGAACTGCAGAGCAATTGTGCTGCAATCTGAGAGTTAGGAAACCACGCTGGCTGACAACACAGGAAGGGCTCATGGTGGGCTGAAGTGGCTTAGCTCCCAGGGTGCAATTCCTCGTGGTGGCATCCACGGTATGTCTCCTCACAGTGGCCTGTTGGCCTCCCCTCCGTTGCAGTCCTAGGTCTTCCCTGTTGCCACTGCAGCTCTTCCGGTTGCTGTCCATAAGCCTTCCCCGCCATTGTTAAGTCGATTCCAACTTGCTGCTACCTTATAAGACAGAGTTGAACTGTAGAACTTCTCCCTTGGGTTTCCAAGACTGTAATCTTTTCAGAACGCACATCTTTCTCCCACAGGGTGGTTGGAAGATTTCAGTCACTGACCTTGCAGTTAGCTACCGAGTGATTCAGCTGTAGGTCCTAGCTCAGGAAAATTTTCTCACATTTCTCGGCTCTTGGATGATGTTTTGAAACAGAATATTTCAAATTGTCTTAAGTCCTCCAGTTACAAGGACTGAATGCTGACACTGTCCAGATGAGAACTTTCCAAGATGAAAAGGACTGAGAGCCATCTCCAATGGATCCTAGGTCCTCTCTGATGCATCACCAGCATGCAGGACAGTCCAGAGCTCTGCCTGCTGCCGTGGAGTCTATGCCAACTTATAGAGACCCTGTGTGTGCTACAGGACAGCTTCGCTCCATAGGGTTTTCTATGGCTGCTTATTTTGGAAGTAAAGGCCAAGCTTGTAAGTGCATCAGTAGAGAAAAAGAAAAGTTGATGCAACTGCACTAGACGCAGAATAATGAAGAGAAGGTGATTCCACCTCCTAATCACAGCCTCAGAAACATGACGTAGACAATAACACACTATTAAAACTGGAAGGATCTGAAGAGACTCTAATTTGGTTCTTTCATTTTATAGACTGTAATTCAGGTCCCAAGAGTTGCCATACATTGGGCAAATATACGAGAATGGCCAGTTGACTACAAGAACTCATTCTAGAAAAAGTGCTACATACTTCATTGCTAAAGAACACTATGGTCACCTTCAAAGTACTCCCCTTGGGGAATGGTCACCAGAGCGGCTGTCATATTACCCTTGCTGTCCTGAATGTCATCAAAATGTCTACCTTTCAATATTTCCTTTATCTTTGGGTAAGTAAAAAAGCCACTGGGGGCCAGATCAGGTGAGTAGGGAGGGTGTTCCAGTACAGTTATTTGTTTACTGGCTAAAAACTCCCTCACAGACAGCTATACAATTAAGTTCATGAACTTTCCACCGTGTTAACATGCGCAATGGCCATTCCAGAAAGAGTTCCAAAATTGCTCTGAAGGATGGCCTAGGCACTGGCATCTACACAGCTTCCCAAGGAGAGTATTTTGAAGGTGACCATGGTTATACTCATCAGTGAGGTATGTAGCACTTACAACAATTAAGTTTGTGGATGCAGTGTTGGAACGCAAGCAATCTCTCTCTCAATCCAGTGTTCGTTCTGCTGTAGTGCCCATGGAAGGTGGAAAGTTCTTAGGAAACTTAACTGGATGAGCACAATTCATAAACCTTTCTCATGGCAGCCCTGATTCTTGGGTTTTGCAGTGGAGCACAGGAGCTTATAAAGCAAGATAGTGGGGGTCTCTGACCGGTCTGTGGCTACTTGGCACACTGGTGGATGTATTTATTCTTTCGAGGGCAGGTTTCAAGCTGAAGTGTATTTGTTCATTTCTGTCCCGAACCCCCGAGGACTGTATGCAGATTCTACAGTTACCACCCTGTGGCACGGCCAGGTTCCTCTTTCTGTAGAGTGACAGGGAGATTGGCAGGTAGGGATTAAACATCTCTGGCAAAAAGAACAGGGAGTCTCAGCCCTTAACTACCTGCCCAGAGCCTTTATGAGCTAACAGTTTCTCCCAGCTCCTGTTGGAATGAGGGGAGGGTAGGAAGAAAGGACTTGTTTATTTCCTTAGTAAAAAAAAAAAAAAAAAAATGAACGAAACATGGGAGCACTGTTGAATCCAATGACTCCTTGGTTTGACATAGCTTAAGTCTACAAGACTAAATACTTCTTGCTCAAATTGACTTATATATGCATAACTGAAACCAAACCCACTGCCATTGATTTGATTCTGACCCGTAGTGACCCTATGAGACAGAGTAGAACTGCTCCGTAGAGTTTCCAATGACTGCCTGGTGGACCCCAACTGCCACCCGTTCAGTTAGCAGCCATAGCATTTAACCACTAGGCCACCAGGGTTTTCTATACATGCATCCAAACCATATTTTTCCAATAAGCAAATACATAGCGCACTAATTAAAAAAAAAAAATCAGTCAGCTATTTAAGAAATAGTTTTCTTTCCTATTTCCTAGAAAGTTTGTCAGTAAACATCTCACTAGCCAAGCGAGCAACTAGGGCTCTGAAACTCTAGCAGTTCTATTTGGCCTTTTGATTTGCTGGTCCTGATCACGAGGTCAGCCCTGTTTTATGCTGCTTTTGTGGGGGATGTTTCACCTGCTCCATTTACACACGGGAGTCTTTGTTTTGAGAATCAGCTTGCTCCTGTTGAACCCTTCTGTGAGATTTCCTGGCTCTCTCCATGGTCTAGTTACAGACTCTGGTGAAGGGGAGGGTACGCATTGCCTTAAATGGGTTTTATTTTGAACAGAGCTGCAATGACAGCACAGCCTAGGTGGCTTCATTCTGGTGATCCAAATTTGATTATCTAGCTGATATCACTGGGGACATTTGAAGCTGTAATCATTACAGCTCAAGGCCTAAGAAAAGAAATTACATTTATTACACATGCATATTCAGCCTTTCAGAGAGTCGCCTTCTGAGAGCCTGTTAACCCTTTGCCATCAAGTCGATCCCAACTCATCACGACCCCATAAGTGTCAGACCAAAACTGCCATCCTTCAGGTTTTCCATGGTTGTGATCTTTCACAAATAGATTGCCAAGCCTGTCTTCCAAGGTGCCTCTGGATAGGTTCAAACAGGCAACATTTCAGTTAGTACTGAAGTCGAGTCCTTACTCGCACGAGTAGCACGTCGAGTGCTTGATCATACGTACCACCTACTGAGCCTGTGAGACTGCTTTAGAAAATAGACCGATATCAGGATCCTGTTTTGAGAATTTATGCTCAGTTGACATTTTAATTAAATATAACCAAAGCTAGATTTAAGCCTTCTTCTTTTCTTTCCTTTCTTTCTTTTGTAGAAAGGTTTACTGTTGCTTATTTTGAAAAGGCAAAATAAATAAATAAATAAACTCTAGATTTTACATTTCCCCTGACATCAGAGTTTTAGGGTCCCTCCCCTCCCCATTCCTTTCCCTAGAAAGCATTGAAGCTGCAATTGTTGCTGAAAGTGTGCCGTGACCTGTTATGCACCAACAGAACTTTGACTCTCTTCCTGCTTCGAAGGCAAGGGCTCTCTCTGTGACTGAGGCCAGTTTTATCCTTGGACTCCTATGATCGTCCAAAATAAACCAATTTTCAGGTAAAAGCCTATGACAGCTCTGTTTTAGACAAAAGTGTGTGGCCTTGGAAGCTGATACTGTTTTGCTTGTAGGTGGGCAAGAGGAAAAACAAAGCATCTTTTATCTTTGTGAGACAATCCTCAGGTGAAGCCACGTTGTAGGAGTCAGAGGGCAGCTTAGGGTACCACACCCTCTCTCTCTCTTCAGCCTCCCTGCCCCCACCAGCAAGTAGTATCTGGACAGAGGAAACCACCAAAACACAAGATACAAGTGGTCTTAAAGTACTCTGGAGCCCTTGGTGGCAATGTGGTTAAGAGTTCAGCGGCTAACCAAAAGACTAGCAGTTCCGGATCCACCAGCCGCTCCTTGGAAACCCTACGGTGCAGTACCTCCCTGTCCTGTAAGGGTGCTATGGGTTTGTTTGTTTGTTTGTTTTTGTTTTTAAATGAAGTATTTTGGAGTCTCCAGGTTCTGAAAATGATTAACACTCCCAGCTGCTAGATGAAAACCTGGAGGTTGGAGTCCACTCAGTGGTACCTCAGAAGAAAGGACTGGTTGTTTACGTCCAAAAAATTCAGTCATTAAAAGCACTAGGGGCCCAGTTCTGGTCCACACACATGAAGTGGCTGGGAGTTAGTCTCAGTGCCAGCTGGTAACTGGAGTAAAGTGTTCTAATCCTGGTGTGATTTTAGTTACAGTCTATGAGTTGAAGAAGTATTAAACAGCTCTTCCCTGGGCTCAGTATTTCCTCCTTGGTGTAAAAAAAAAAAAGGCAGTACACAATCAAATTAGCACAATACGCAATAACACAAATGGATTCCACGATGTTGGGGGGAAAAGGCTAGACATAAAACAATGCATACTGTATTTTTCCATTTATAAAACATTAATCTTTGTGCTGGAAATAAATATAATAATTTACTTTAGATGGGGAGGGGAAGGATAGTGGCTAGGAGGGGGCATAGAGATGACTTCTAGGGTGTTAGAAAGTTTTCTCTCTTGACCTGAGTGGTGGCTACAGAGGTGTGTTCACTTTGTGATCGTACGGTGAGCTACATAGTCGTAATCTTTGCATTGTTTTCTATAAGACTGACTTACTTCAATTAAGAGGTTTAAAAATAACATCCCCACTAGGGAAGACAGTTACAAAAATATTAAAATAGCATCTTGCCTAATTAAACCAATACATATTAATTAGAGAAAAATAGAAAAGTCAGACAGCAAAAAAAAAAAATTACATGAAGACCGGTGTAAGCAACAGGAATCCTTCAATACCACTTGAAGGAGAGTAGTTGCTGCCACTTTTTTTGGAAAACTATTTGGTGTTACCTATTGAAATTAACGATTTGCATATTTAGTGGCCCAGAATTCTATCCCCATGCATGTATGTAACAGACATGTGTCCATGTGAGCCAGCTGATCTCTTAATCACAACAGCACCAAGGCTCCCTAAAAGAATAGTGACTCTATTTATAAAAGCCCCCAAATCATGCCAAAAGTGCCAGTCAGCAGAGGAGTGGGTACATACATACATACATACATGGAATACTACACAGCAATGAAACAAATGCCCCACAGGACATGCAGCCACATGAATAAAAGTTAGAAACCTAAAGTTAGAGATGGAAGCCAGACACAAAAATTGTATGCTCCCATTTATTTAAAGCTCACAAAACAAACAAACAAACAAAAAGGCTAAAGTAAACTGTAGTATTTAAGGATCCAGACTTAGGTAGTAAAAAGAAAAAAAAAATTCATGAAAATAAGGATTTTTTTTTGGCAGTTCTTTTTTTTAACTTTTTTATTTTTTATTAATTACAGTAAGCCAAAAAGCCAAGTGCTGTCGAGTCGGATCTGAAGAACAAAATTTCTAACATCTATCAATTATCTCATCTATGACAAACCCTCAGCCCTCCACCCACCCATGTAGCCAACGCAGTCATTTTCTTCTGTGGATAGTTCTCTTGTTAAGTCCTTATAATAGTGGTCTCATACAAAATTTGTCTTTTTGACACTAATTTCAGTCAGCATGATCTCTTCCAAATGAGACCATGTTATGAGGTGTTTTCTAAAATTGTCATTTTTTTTTTATCATAGCTTAGCATTCCATTGAGTATATGTACCATAGTTTGCTTATCCGTTCATCTGTTGATGGGCATCAGGATTGATTCCAACTTTTTGCTATTGTGAACTGTGCTGCAACAGACATTCATGTACATGTGTCTGTTCATGTGACAACCTTTGTTTCTGAAGGATAAATTCTGAGCAGTGGAATTACAGGATCAAATGCTGTATCAATCTCCAGCTTTTTAAGGAAGCTCCAGACTGTTTTCCAAAGAGGCTGCACCATTTTGCAATCCCACTAGCAGTGTAGGAAAATTCCAATTTTTCCACAGCCTCTCCAGCATTTGTTGTTTTGTGTTTTTTGGATCATGGCGAACCTTGTTAGGATGAGATAGTATCTCATTGCAGTTTTGATTTGAACTTCTTTAATAGCTGATGATCGTGAGCAATTCTGAGTGTGTAGTTCAGCTGCCTGGATGTCCTCTTCAGAGAAATGTCTGTCCACCCCCTTCACCCATCACTTGATCTTGTTGATATTTTGTAATATCTTAAATAAGGATATTGGTGATCCGGGGGGGAGGTGAGTTGTGATTAGGAGGGAACGGAGAAGGGGGTTCCAGGCTGTGTTCTATCTCTTGATCTGGGTCTTGGTTACGTGAGTTTTCCTTTTATAAAGATTTAGTAAGTTGTACCTTACTGTCACATGTTATATTCTGAGCACATGTTATATTTCACAATAAAAGGAGTATAGAAGAATCTCGTGAGCCCCAGTTACTCAGTCACATTTGTACCTTGACATATATACTGCCTGACCTTTTACGTGTAGGACACGTTTCTGCATACGTGGTCTTTACTTTGGTTTTTGGTAATGATACATCCTCTCAGAAGACTTCCCCTCTGAGTTCTTTCCATTTCCATTTGCTTTTAACCAAAAGTAAATATCATGCAAGTTTCATGCCCCTTTGGAAGCCTAAAGCTGTAGAGTGGCTTTCACAAAATTAGGTTGCTTTAGCCTAAGCTACACTGATTCATGAACCAATCGAAAGGATTTTGCCATAGCTCCTGGGAGACTTTTCCTTCTCTGATAATAATGCTGCTACTTCAAAAGAGAAAAACCTCTTTCCTCCTCTTCAGAGTGCTATAATTTCAAAAGGCCAGGCCAGGCAATGAAGCGGAACGGCCAGCAGGGCACGGTCAGGGAGCTAGAGACAGGGCAGGGGTCAGCGCAAACCTTAGTGAAATGCGGGCCGTGCTGAGTTCGTTCTAAGCTGTCCAAGGCAACATTAGGAAGTAGATTTTCAAAGTGATCTATGGCTTTTTTTAACCCCCAAAGCAGTTCCATTGCTTTTTCTTGCCCCAGGACAATATAAAGGAGTCCTGGCGGTGCCGTGGTTAAGTGCACTTGGCTGCTAAGTGACAGGATGAACCCACTGGCTACTCGATGAGAAAAAGATGAGGCAGTCCACTTCTGCAAAGATTTACAGCCTTGGATACCCAATGGGGCAGTTCCACTCTGTCCTAAACTGTGAGTGTCTGAGTTGTTAGTCAGAATTGATTTGAGGGTGGTAGTTCGATTTGGTTTTGTTTTTAGGACAGTCCAAGTGCCCTTCCCTCTGCCTGGACCAGCCTTCCCCTCCCTTTTGTCCTTCCTCCAACCTCCTTCCGCTCTCAAACTTTATCTTTTCTTCATCTTAGACGTCACGTCATCTAAGAAGCCTTCCATGATCATCCAAGCCAGGGTTCAGGAACCCCACAACAGCTCCAGGCACCTTGTTCTCTGTGTCACACCGATCACAAAGTCCGTCGCCTTGTACTGAAATTGCCTCTGCACTGGTCCTAAGGAGACCATGAGTAGTGCAAACAGTTCGTATACTTGACTGCAAACCTAAAGATTAGAGGTTGGGGCCCACCCAGAAGTACCTTGGAAGAAAGGTCTGGCTATTTACTTCTGAAAAAGCAGCCAATGAGAACCCCATGGAGCTCTGAGTGAGAGCTGATGTTAACAGCAACTGGCACACTGGCACTTGCCCATGAATACGCTGATCTGTGATCCCACACAAGCAAAGACAATGGCTGTCTCATCACAGTAATTCCACTCAATGAATGAATGAAAAACAGTGTTAAGTGAGCAGAGGCATGGGGGTGTGATGGAATGATGGAACCCTATTTTTCCAACTCAGCAAGTAAACTGTTGAGCACCAGTTCCCACTGAGGCAACTCCAACTCATGGTGACCCTGTGTATATCAGAGGAGAACTGTGCTCTGTATGGTTTTCAATGATGGGTGTTTTCAGAGTAGGTCACCAGGTCTTTCCTTCAAGGTGCCTCTGTTTGGACTTGAACTGCCAACCTTTCAGTTAACAGTTGGACGTGTTAACAGCGTGCACCATCCAGGAAGTACAGGTAAACACAATGTTGACTACAAATGCCTTTAAATAGCGGTTACACCAGCACAGGATGGTAGACAATTCCGTGATCTAAGACTGCTCAGTTTCAGATACTCGTGATAGGAATTTGCGTTTGTATGATGTTCCGTACCTTAGTAAGCAGTTTCACGTATTATCTCATAGAATCCTTATAACAAGTTCTCTGAGGTAAACCGGGAAGATACTACTATAGCTGTTTTGCAGATCAGGGTATTTACTGAGAGAGGTTAAGTAACTAGTCCTGCATCACGCAATTAGTTTTTACTACAAGCTGGGGACTGGTGATCCTTTTAGGTATAGTAAGTGGGAACACATTATGTACTCTATAGAGATGTTTTAGGCAACTGTGACTGTTAATTACCTTCGACTTGCCTCAGACAAGTGGGCAAAATGTTGCCCCACCCTGCGTCATCCTTAGGGTGACATGTTTGCTGAGTACACTGTGTATTTTGAGTGCCTTCCAACCTAAAACCCGAAACGCACTGCTGGTGAGTTGCCTTCAACTCACAGTGACCCTATAGGACAGAGTAGATCTGCCCTGTTGGTTTCCAAGGCCGTAAATCTTTACAGAATCCAACTGCTGCATCTTTCTTCAGCTGAATGACTGGTGGGTTTGAGTTGCCAACCTTTTAGTTAGCAGCTAAGCTCTTTGACCTCTGCGCCACCAATGCAGAGGGGATCGTATCTTTCCCCTCGATCAGACAGTGTTCTGCTGGGACCCATAGAGTTTTCAAGGGTTAATTTTTGCGACCAGATCACCACACCTTCCTACCTAGTTTGTCTTAGTTTGCAAACACTGCTGAAACCTGCCTACTGTGCAGGATCCTGCTGCTATGTGAAGTATCAGTGACACAGTTTCTGGTATCACAGCAATACACAAGCCAACACAGTACAAAAAACTGACAGTTGGAGGGTAGATTTTAGGACACGCTGCCGTAGTGTGTGCTGTCAAGGTGATTCTGACTCGTAGTACCCCTATACCAAAACAAACAACCCAAACCTATTGCCATCATGAAACCCTGGTGGCGTAGTGGTTAGCTGCTATGTCTGCTAACCAATAGGTCAGCAGTTCGAATCCACCAGGCACTCCCTGGCAACTCTATGGAGCAGTTCTATTCCATCCTATAGGGTCACTATGAGTCAGAATCATCTCGGTAACACTGGATTTTAGTGCCATTGAATCAATTCTGGCCCATAGTGACCCTATAGGACAGCGTATAACTTCCCCATAGAGTTTTCAGGGAGATCCTGGTGGACTTGAGTTGCAGTTTTTGGTTAGCAGACAAAGCAGTGAACCACAATACCACCAGGGTTTCCACAGTGCCCCTATAGGACAGAGTAAAACTGCACCTTAGGGTTTCCTAGGCTGTTAACTTTAGGGAAGCCGACTATCGGGTCTTTTCCCCTAAGGGGAAACTCTGGTGCTGTAGTGGTTAAGTGCTATGGCTGCTAACCAGAAGGTCAGCTGTTCAAATCCACCAGGTGCTCCCTGGAAACTCTATAGTGCAGTTCTACTCTGTTTATAGGGTAGTTATGAGTCGGAATTGACTCAGCGGTAGTAGGTTTGGTTTGTGGTGTCTCCTAAGGAGCTGCAGGTGGATTCAGACCACTGACCCTTCAGTTAGCAATCAAGCACTTCACCGTGGTGCTACTAGGGCTCCCTTTAGGCAATGAACCAGAACCCAAACTCAGTGCCGTCCGGTTGATTCCAACCCATGGCAACCCTATAGACAGAGTAGCGCTGCTCCATGCAGTTTCCAAGGAGCACCTGACAGATTTGGTTAGCAGCCGCTGCATTTAACCACTATGCCACCAGAGTTTCTTGTTAGGCTACAGGGAGGTAAAATAGATATGACACCATCTTGATTTCTTTTTTCTTTCGCAGATATTTTTTAACTGCTGGAACACATCAGGAAGAAAAGATAAGAAGTTACACAGCCTTTTTGAGTCAGTAACTGAAGGAGGCATTGATCTGGATTGATTGCATCTATCAAATGTAGTGTTGTGCAGTGTGCCAAGGGGGGATGTGTTGGCTTTTGCTGTTTTACTCTTTCTGTTCTCTGAACACAAGTCCTTTTTCTGGTGGGTGCTTTTGGCTGAAAAAATCCAGTGGAGCAAAGGGGTTCAGAGGGTGACAAAAGAAAGGAAAGGAAAAGATGTTCAGGGATGATAATGACAAGAGGCAGGGAGGAGGGGGACGCTAGACAGGTGCGGGGGTGGCGGGGGGATGTGTCGTTCTCAGAGTCCTGGCTACTCAGGAGGACCGGCTGCAGCCTCACAAGGGAGCTGGTCAGAAATTCAGAATCTGTGTTCCCGCTCAGCTCTGTCCATTCAGGATCTGCTTTTTAAGAAGATCCCTGGGTCATTCCTATGTACACTAAAGTCTGAGAAGCTGTGCTCTGAGTTGCCCCTAACTGGTCTGAACCAGTCCTGATTCGTGACATCAGCCCCAGATCTAATAATAGATGAAAGTGGTTTTGTTGCCTAGAGACTCAGCAGTCTGGTTCCTCCATGTAGACTCTGAGTCTCAGCATTCTTTTACCACTTTGGCCAAAGTCTTGTAACTCGCAATCTGCCTCAGTTTCTCAGCCAAGCATTTCTGGTCTCTGCTGGCATTGGATCCTTACCCTGAACCCCAGTTCTCTTGGCGCAGTTTTGGATTCTCTCCTAAACTCTTGCTCTCTCCATTTCCCTTGGGAATCAGGATGTGATTTCTGACTCTCTTCTCAGCTTCTGGCCAGGGACCCACAGTGACAAGGCTCACCCACTTGCGAGGGTGCCTGATTTTGAGAATTACCACCTGGACTTCTTCCAGAACCGTATTCTGTAAGCTGATAGGACTCTCAGACCTCCCCGTAAACAGGACCAGGCTGAGCTGCTCATGCCGTTTGACCAGGCAGGCTGGCCCACCTGGCTATCTCCTGGAGGCGGGCTAGCTTCTGAAGACAAATTTTCTTCCTTCTGTCCCACTGGTTCTTAGCTTCCCCCCCCTTCCCACAGGCCTAACTGATGTGGTCCCAGCCCACGCCACTACCAAGTTTCTCTTTCCAAAGAGGAGGCTGGCAGGGACTAGGTCATAGTCCTTTCATTCTCTTAACATCTGCGACCCAGGAATCCACGAGCCTGCTTCTGTGTTGGCCTTGAAATTCCAGGACTGCCTTTTACATTCCTTAGGTAAAAGATATTCCAAAAGTCCTATAAGACGACTGGGTACATATAGGCTCAGTGGTGTTACACAACTTGAAGTTTTGGCCCTTTTTCCAGGGTAGAGAGAAATCTTTGTTGCCTCACTTTGTCAGAACAGGCCAGGCCACGCAGAAGCTCAGTCAATTCTCTGGTTACCATACAACCATCTCCATTTGCCTGTTGGTATAGCATCTCCTGTTATGCTCAGTTTATGACAGTATATTCCACAGAGCATATCACAGCTGCTACTATGCTTTAAGCCAGCATGAGATGACATGAAGTTCAAAGCCATCAGGTTGGCTGTCAGTTATGGAGACCAATTTCTGAATCATCATCATTCTCCATTCATTAGCAATAGGGCACTGACAGTGTCTTTAAGACCATAGCATCACGTAGAGAACCATTCTTGTGGTGATGAAATAACGAAAAGAAAGAAATAACTGTGGCGGTGCCCACAGCAGCTAAGTCGTGGTTGGGTGTTGTTTCTCTTGTGTACATACAGAACACTTTCCACAAGAATCCAAATGTCTTACACAGGAAAATAAAACACAAATTGCAGTGAAGACACTGTAACACAGTAAGACATAAAGAAAACAATCACCCAAAGGAAGATTTAATTTGGCATAAGTCATTTGTCCAGAGAGAATGGATTAGCATCCATTCACTTAGGGCATTGGTCACAGATGAAATAAAATGTGAGTGACAGGTAAAAGACAGTACTCAGGAAAGCTAGGGCTGTGTTGGTCTGAATCAGGAAGCTATGTCTGTGGCGACCTGAATCAGGAAAGCCAGGGCTGTGCTGATCGCAATCGGGAAAGCTAGGTTTGTGATAATCTGAGTAATAAATAAGTGTACATTATTTACAGTTGTCCTTCCAACTTTCTAAAGTTGTACTACACTTTTATAAGATTAAGAGGATGCACATGCACATGCACACGTGTGCGTGTGGGGGCACAAACATATACACACACGTATAGTCTGACTCATAGTGATCACGTGGATGTCAGAGTGGGTCTGTGCTCCAGGGGGGGTTTCAGTGGCTACGACTTTTCTGAAGTAGACTGCCAGGACTTTCTTCCAAGGACTCTCTGAGTAGATTTGAATTGCCAACTTTCTGGTTGGTAGCTGAGTGCCATTTGTTCAGCATAGATATACACGAGCAGTGACAATTAAGTTCACAAACTCATCCTAGAAAAAGTGCTACATACCTCACTGCTGAATATCACTATAGTCACTGTTAAAGTAGTCCCCTTGGGAAGCTATACACCAATGCCAGCACCTAGTCTACCCTTCAAAGCAATATTGTACTCTTTTTCTGGAATGGCCATCAGAGCTGTTGTTGTATTACCCTTGATGTCCTAAATGTCATCAAAATGTCTTCCTTTCAGTACTTCCTTTATTTGGGGGTAAATAAAAGTCACTGGGGGCCAGACCAGGTGAGTAGGGAGGTGTTTCAATACAGTTATTTGTTTACTGGCTAAAAACTCCCTCACAGACAACTATACAATTAAATTTGTGAACTTGCCACCACGCACACTGGCCATTCCAGAAAGAGTTGCAAAATTGCTTTGAAGGATGGACTAGGCGCTGGCATCAGTACTTAGCTTCCCAAGGGGAGTGCTTGGAAAGTGGCCGTAGTGATATTCATCAGTGTGGTATGTAGCACTTAGAACAATTAAGTTCATAGACTTAATTTTGGACCTCTTATATCGGCACTTATGGTTGAGTAAAACAAAACGTCCTAGAAAGAAGTTACTGAAGGCTAGGAAGACTAAATGGGAGGAAATACAATATCATTAACTATTCATCACTGATTTTTATTGCTGCCTTATAAAGGTTCAAATCCAGACCAAACCCACTGCTGTCAAGACAATTCCAACTCATAGCAACCTTCTAGGACAAAGTAGAACTGCCCCACAGTTTCCAAAGAGCATCCGGTTGGTTTGAACTGCTGATCTTTTAGTTAGCAGTCAAAATACTTCACCACTTGTCATAGATTGAACTGTGTGCCCTCAAAAATGTGTGTAGTCATGTGGCTGGGCTATGATTCCCAATATTTTGTGATTGTCTTCCATTTTGTGATTTTCCTACGCTGTATATTAGAGGATTGGGGTGGGACTGTAAATCTTTTTGTAAGATCACCTCCCTGCTCCACTGTCAAGGGAGTTTCCATGGAGTATGGTTTGTACCACCCTTTATCCTTTCATCCTACAAGAAATAAAAGGAAAGGGAAGCAAGCAGAGGATTGGGACCCTCATGCCACCAAGAAGGTAGCACTGAGAGCAGAGAATGTCCTTTTGACCTGCAGTTCCTGTGCAGAGATGCTCTCATTGAATTTGGACTCAACCTATCAGGCTGTGATAATTTCTCTTATTGAATGGACTTATAACTTGTAAATGAATCTGTGGTTTACAGGACTGTGACAACAGAGTTTCTCTTCATGAAAGCATCCGCTCGTGGTATTTTCTGTTAGAGCAATAGGTTAGTTAACTAAAACATCACCACACAACCAGAGCTCCCTATAAATATCCGAGTCTTTATAGGAAAGATCCCATGATTATTGACTTTAGTTGATAATAATCAAGAAACCGTCTTTGAAGTTTGCCTGCAAAAAACAGTGTCAAAGGGTATCACAAGGGTTCACCTTTAGTTGCATTCAAGTTTATGCCTATTTTTACGTTGTTATTTGCATAAGCTTCCAAACAACTTCTCAAACTTTTGGGAAAAGAGAAAACCCACCACAAGGGAAAAGGAGAATTCCACCAGGAAAAACTTCTGAAATGTTGCAGAAGCTTGAAAGTGGGTGATTACATAGGACAACACGTCCCTACTAGTGCTATTATAACTTCAGTGTGTATGGTTAGAGCCCCGCCACTCAAAATTACGATGTCATTTGTCTTCTTTGTATCTCTTTTGTTTTTATAAGTCACGTGGCCAAATCAACAAATACTATATCATCCCGCTGAGGATTCAGCTGTGGAGTAGGCATCCGCTCGCTCCTCTCTCGGGTAGCTATTATTAGCTTGCTTTGATTCTCTCATGTCACACATACACATGCTTATTAAGCTGTTTGTATGCTTCCTTTGTCATATTCCTCTATGAGTATAACTTTAGCTATGCGGTACACTCTAGTGAAACTCAGAAGCAGCCATCCCCAGAGGCCTCTCCAAAATTAATGTAATCCCTCTATCTCTGAAAAACAGTACTTGAAGAAAAACAACACAGAGCACATACAGTGTCGTTTTTGCGATGATATTGCAACATTCCAGAGAAAATAGGGTCCTAGTGGTGCACTGATTAAGAGCTATGGCTGTGAATCAAAAGGTCAGCAATTCAAACACAGCAGCCACTCCTTGGAAACGCTATGGGGCATTTCTACTGTCCTATTGGGTTGCTATGAGTCAGAATCAATTAGATGGTATTGAATTTGGTTTGGTACTGAGTTGTCTGCCTGAAACCTATGAAGGTGACCTTATTTGGAATTAGAGTCTTTGAAAATGTAACTAAGTTAAAAGGAGCTCATGCTGGATCACAGTGGACCCTCCATTGATGACCGGTGTCTTTATAAAAAGGCCATGTGGAAACACAGACGCACATAGCAAGAAAACAGCCATGTGAAGATACGGGCAGGAAACGGAATGACTGAGCCATAAGCCACAGCTTGCTAGCAACCAACAGAAGTCCGCAGAGAGACGTGGAACACATCCTCCCTCAGAGACTTCAGAGGGGGCATGGCCTCATTAATACGTTAATTTTGGACTTCTAGTCTTTAGAATTGTGAAAGAATAAATTTCTGTTGTTTTAAGCCACCCACTTTTTGGTATTTTGTTACAGCAGCCTTTGGAAACTAACACAATGCCTACTCAACAGGCTAAGAAAATAAGTACTGTAATTTACAGGGAGACTTGATATTAATGTTCCCTTGCTGAAGAAACTAAGGCAGGAAAAGACCACTGGTTGCAACGACATGGCAAGAAGGGGCCAAAGACGTGATCAGAAAGTGGTCCTTTTTAAATCACAATAAAAGAGCAGCCATGAAAGAATGGAAGTTTCAGCTAGAGCATTAGGACATGAAGTATCTGCTTGGGCTCAGGAGAGCCCCATGCGCTAGGGATGGAGTCAGAAGCTTGAATTAACAATGCCATCAAGGAATTTAAAGTCCAGTTTGGGGGGTTGGAGGGGAACCAGTAGACAAAGTGTGCGACCATGTGCGCTCACGCTATGATGTACGTGAACACAGTGAGCTCCAGAGACATTCAGACAGGACAGCTAACCCAGCCTCAAGGGGCCATGGAGGTCTTACTAGAGGACGGAACATCTAAACTTAGTACTAAAGAATGAAAAACTTAGTAAACCCGTGTTCAGGTAACCCTTAGTACTGTACTATGGAAACACTACTGAGCACAAGGGATAATGAAGAGACAGTGGGCCGGAGAGGTAAGCAGGAGCTTAGAGGAGAGACTACACAAAGTCAATTACAAAAGTACTTTTGCCAGGGAGTGATGAGGCCTGATGTCTGCCTCAGGTATACCAACTACCTGTAGCATGGAGAACGGCTTTGAGGCAGATAAGCAAGCAGAGAAGCTGGCTGAGAAAGTGTTGAAACAGTCCAAGTGACAAAAATGGCAGAAGAGATGGAGAGAGTGAACTAATTGCAGAGCAGTGGAAGTGGAATAATAGATGAGGCAATTTATGAGTTACAAGGAATAAAATGAGTGAGGAGTCAAGGTGTGGACGAGTATCCAGGTTTTGTGTGTGATGGGAGAAGAGATGTGGACCTATGATAGGGGAACACTGGCCAAGAAAGGGGAAAGTGGATGGAGACAACAGAGGGTGTAACCACACAAGCTAAGAAAAAACAAAGAGGATAGTGTCTTAGAAGCCAGTAGCAGGGAGCGTTTTCAAAAAGAAGGTAGCATTCAATTGTGCCAACTACTACAACGGTGTCTAGTGAGATGATGCTGAAGAGTTGTTTGTCGGCTTCAGTGATAAATGCCTTTGAAGATCTTGGCAAGAAGGGTTTAAAGGAGTTGTGAGGGCAGACAATAGACTGCAGTTGGTGAAGGAATGATAGGGCAGTTAGGACGTGTAGACAAGCAGAGAAAGTATTCAAGAATACTGGCTATGAAGTGGAGAAGAGGTAATGAGAAGGGGAGACAGAGAGATTTTTGTTTTTAATGAGAGAGATGCTTTATAGGAGGGTGCTATGGAGAAAGAACTGGAAAAGAGGCAGAAATTGGTGAGTAAGGTTACTGAGTATGCAGGCCATGATGGGCTACATAGCTGAGATGCAGGCACCCTTATAGAAAAGGGGGTTTCATCCATCATCATGGAAAAGAAGGAAGGAAGAATGGATGCATAAGTATGCAAGACTATAGGTGTAGAGACAATCCTACATGATGGCTTCTGTCTTCTCTGTGAAGTAGCAAGTGACAGTGAAGTCAGTGGGGAGATATTAGAGTAGGGATTTGGAAGAGGCAAAGTGACTTGGAATAGCTTCTGTGAGGACTAGGAGAGAGAGAGAGCTGACCATAAACAGCTGATCAAAATGATCAGTGGTGTGGGAGCAAGTTGAAATTATACACTATGGAATTTTGGCATGTCAGTTCTTTCTACTGTGCAATATTCTCTTGCACAGTCAGCTACTTAAACATAGGACGCAGAGAGCAGGTTGTTTTAAAGTCTGGATTGTCACTGGATGAGAATCAAGGGCAGCGGGAAGAAAGTTGAAGATTTTAGCCAAGAGAGTGGTAGAAGGGATAAACCGACGTACCTCCCTAGATAGGGATGGAAGTGAATGTGGGAATAGTCTCATAGATTAAAAGACAGTTGGAAAGTCAAGAAGCAAGACATTTTAATGAGGCAGAAACCATGTACACTGTATATAAAACAAGCAAGCTGGAAGCAAAAAGACGAGGTTAAGAATTGAGTGATGTTTTAAGATTTTAAGGTAGAGTTCTGGGTGAGCCTTAGTGTTGGGTGGCTGAAATGTGATAAAAGTAAAGCTTTTAGAGTTGAAGCGGTCACGGAATTAAAAAGTTAGGTACTGAGAAGATTTTCACTTTTAGTAAGATGGAATAAATATATATTTCCTTTTCTAAGTGTGACAAAAAAAATCCTGTTATATACAAAATAAGCACAAGAAGGAAAAGCCCATGAACATATCCACTGATACAGAAAACTCATGTCACAAGATTCAATACCCATTCATAATTTGAAGGAAAAAAACCAAAAAAATTCTCACTGAAAAGCAGAATAGAGAGGAACTTCCTGAACCAGGCAAAGAGCAACCCCAAATTACAGCTAACATTTAGTGAAAGCTAAATGCAATGATGTTCACTTGTCATTCTTCTTCAGCATAATGTTGGAATCCCAGCTACTGTAATAAGAAAAGTAAACAAACATACAGATAGGAAAGGAAGACATAAAACACTTCCCATTGTGACAGTTGTCTCTATAGAAAATCCCATAAAATCCACCAAAAAAAAAATCCTCTTAGACCTAATAAATGAGTTCCAGTCAAGTTTCAGGACACACGATAAACACACAAAAATTAATCATATTTCTATACACTAGCAAGGAACACATGGACCCAGAAATTAAAGACTCAGAACTATTTATAATCAATCAAAACAATGAAATACTTAGGTGTAAATCTAATAAAACATGTATAGGACTTGAATGCTTAAAATACAAAAATACTGATAAGAAATTTAAAAATACCTAAATAGAGAGACATACTGTGGTCATGGATGAGATGACTCAGTGTGGTAAAGATGCCGATTCTCCCCACACTGATACACAGGTTTAACATGATTTCTATTGAAAACCCAGCAAGACTTTTCTATGTACGGACAAGATTATTCTAAAATTTATTTGCAAAATCTACAATAATTTTGACAGAAAATAATAAAGAGAACTCCACTCAATTTCAAGATTTATTATATAGCTACAGTAATAAATCCTGTGTAATACTGGTGGGAGGGTAGACATACAAATGAATAAAATGGAATAGAAAACCCCCCAACTGACACACACACAAATATGCCCAATTGATTTTTGGCAAGGAGTGCCACCAAATTCATTGCAGTAGAGTATTGTCAACAAATAGTGTTGGAGCAATCCAATATTCATTAACCAAACACAATCACTGTTATCAAGTCAATTCTGAATCATAAGAAACCCTGGTGTCACAGTAGTTAAGAGCTATGGCTGCTAACTAAGAAGCTGGCAGTTCGAACCTACCAGGTGCTCCCTGGATACTCTGTGGGGCAGTTCTACTTTCTATAGGGTCACTATGAGTTGAGATTGACTCAACAGCAGCAGGTTTTTTTTGGGGGGGGGAACCATGGTTGCACAGTGGTTAAGTGCTATGGCTGTAGAACAAAAGGTCAACAGTTCAAATCCACGAGGTGCTTCTTGGAAACTCACTGGAACAGTTCCACTCTGTCCTATAGGACCACTATGAGTTGGAACTGACTCAACGGCAGCAGGTTTGGTTTTGGGACATTCATTCAGAAAGTCATAAACCTTGGCCTATTTCTCACACCTTACACAAATAATTAGCTCAAAACAAACCACAAACTTAATTTAAACATAAAATATAAAGCTTTTAGAAAGAAAATATGATGCAGTCTTCAGAATATAGGGCTAGGCAATGAATTCTCACTCTGGACACCAAAAGCATGATCTATAATATGAAAAACAAATGATAAATTGGACTCCATCAAATTTAAAAACTTTTGTTCTGTGAAAGAGTCTGTTGGACCAAATACACAAACTACAAACTATGAGAAACTGTTTGCAAACCACCTGTCTAGCAAAGGGCTAGTATCTAGTATATATAAAGAGCACTGGAAACTCAATGGTAAAAATCAAACGGTATCATTAGAAAACGGGCAAAACATTTGAAGAGATATTTCACCAACAGGATATACAGATGGTCAATAAGTGCATGACAGTAAGTTCAACATTCTTAGACATTCTTTGTTGTTAGCTGCTGTCAGGTTGATTCTAACTCATGATCACCTTGTGTGTACAGAAGGAGATGTAAATTAAGACCACAATGAAATGTCACTACACATTTATCGGAATGGCCAAAGTGAAAAAATATAACACCAAATTGTAGCAAGAGTGTGAAGAAACAGGGTCACTTAAATATTGATGGTAGGAAAGTAAACTGGTATAGCCACCCTGGAAAACAGCTTGCTGGTTTCTTTTGGGAAAACACACACACACACACACACACACACAAGCTTTCCGTACAACTCAGTTAGTGCTGTCTTAGACAATCATCCCAGAGAAACAAAAACTTATTTTCATACAAATTCCAGGACATAAATGTTAACAGCCACTTTATTTGTGAGGGTCAAATGCCGGAAACCACCCAGATGTCTGCCAAGGGGTGAATAACTAAACAGTGGTGGATCTCTACTATGGATTATTTCTTACTCAGCAATAGGAAACAAACAACCAAACAAACAAAAACACAAGCTGGTATACTGATACACAAAACAACACAGACAAATTATGCTGAGTGATAAAAGCCAACTCCAAACGGCAGTTATTGGGTGCTGACCAGTTGACTCTGGCTCATGGCAAGCCCATGTGACAGAGCAGAACTGCTCCCATTGGCTTCTCAGGCCATACTAGTTACGGCAGCAGACCTCTAGGTCTTTTTCTCTCGGAGTCACTGGCTATGTTTGAACCGCTGACCTTTGAGTTAGCAGTCTGTGGCTGAAGTGCTGGGATTCCAGGGCTCCTTCCCAAAAGGTTACACGTTGTATAAGTCTATTGATATGACATTCTAAAAATGATAAAATTATCACAGCGGAGAACAGATTAGTGGTTGTAGAACTAAGGAACAAGTGTGACAGGAAGGAAGACAGTAAGGCTGTAACAGGCAACAGGAGGGCTCTGTGGCAATGGAAATGACCTGTACCTCGATCTTATCAATGTCACTATCCTAGTAGTGATACTGCTCTATTTTTATTTATTTATTTAGTAATGGGATGTTACCATTGAGGAAACTAGGAAAGGGTCCATGGAATCTCTGTTATTTTTATAACTGCATCTATAATTATCTGAAAATGCAAGATACAATTTTAAAAAAACAAGTTAGGTGCTGGATAGATCACCCCAACAGACACTCGACACCCAGATGACAGCAGGACTCGGGGTGGAGTCATTCACTCTCTTCGTCTAGTGCACACTGTCTTAGTTACCTAGTGATGTTGTAACAGAAATATCGCAAGCCAACAGCTTTAACAGAGACACTTATTCGGTCACAGTCCAGGAGGCTAGAAGTCCAGATTCAGGTTGACATCTCCAGTGAGTGGCTTTTTCTCTCTGCTGGCCTGAAGGAAGGTTCTTGTCGCCAATCTACACCTGGACTAGGAGTTTCTCAGCACAGGGACCATGGATTCATAAGACGTGCTATGCGCCTGGTTATTATATCTTCGGGGTATGAGGTCCCCATGTCTGTCTGCTTGCTTCCCTCTTTTTCCTTTTTTTATCTCAAAAGAGACTGAGTCCAAACCCTGCAGATTCACTCCTGCCTCACTAACGTAGCTGCCGCTACTCCTGCCCTGTAAACATCGTAGAGGGAAGATTTATAGCACGCAGGAAAATCAAGTCAGCTGACAAGATGGTAAACAATCACACAACCTGGCATAGCCAAGCTGACATACATTTGGGGGGATGCAATGAATGCATAGCATACACCTTCTGCCATCACCTCTAAGCCGTCACTCGTTTTCAAACTGGATGTGGCACTGAGTCCAAGGCTAGGGTTCTCTTAAATACCTGCAATCCCCTTGACAGTCTGTCCTTAGAATCATTCTCCTGGTCCTAAGGTCCTCTGTGATCTCTACATTATCTGAATGTTTATAAGGTTCCAGTGTGCCACGTTTGGAACAAAGAGATCATCATGGCTAAAGATTTCAAAACTGAGGACAAATGACCAGGATCACATGCTTCATGGGTTGGTGCCAGTGTGCCACACCAGAAGTTCAGCTGGAACTAGCCGTACCCTACTGACCACAGTGCAAAAAGGAGCCCAATACTACTATCTTCGAGAAGATGATTGAACAAGGGGATCAGAGACCTCAGCTTGGACAAGAAGACCTCTTGTCTCGTCTGCCACGAGAATCTGATGCACCTTCCACCAGATGGTTTACTTGTAGACACTAAGTGCACAGTGATGAGAAATTAACATTTGAATTGTCCATGTTTACACCAAAAGGCCACCTACCTGAAAGAGACTGTGATATTGTTACTTGGTAAGTCTAGGTTGTTTTTAATACATAGTTGGGTCAGACAGGTGGCTTATGAGGAAATTTACACCACTTAGGAGGAAATAAAGAGGCTACTTTTACTTTGAAGGCCTAGTGAATAGTGCCTTTGCCACCTTAGAATACTGTTAACTACACCTGCTACAACTAATGCTTGGTTTTCTCATCTCATGACCTTCATCATGACACTCACCCCATCAAGAAAAAAAGCCCCAAACCGGCAGAGTCCTTCCACCGTTGATTCCTAAGCTTGGATGGCTCTGAACCTCAGTTTTCTCATCGGTGAAATGAGAGACTGGTCTTTGCAAAATCTCTGCGATTTCATCTAACTCTTACAGTTTGTGATTTTATGGAATGTTCATATTTTGCAGCTCTGCTCTGAAAAACTAGCATTAGAGCAAGTTAAAAATAAAAACATATTGACAATTGTCACCAGTATTTATCTTAGAGGGAAACTGAAGACGTCTTGGGACTGGGAAAAATAAACCTCAATGCCCAGACAAAGGAAGAGTACAGAATGAAAAATGGGATGAATCACTGTGTTTAGGAAAATAAAAGGAATTTGGATTTCTTTTTTTCCCTATGAAAAGGGGATGACAAGGGGGAGCAGTAATGTGGGGTGGCAGAAGGATTTTTTAAAAATGGAGATGCTAAACATTTGTTGTTGTTAGGTGTCCTTCACTTGAGTGAGTGTTTATCCCACAGAACAGACATCCCTGCCGCAGAGGCTCTCCCAGGCTGTTAGTCTTACACGGGCAGATAGCGAGTCTTTTCCCCCAAAGAGCACTGATAGGTTTGAACCTCCAACCTTTAAGTTAGCAGTCTAGCACTTACCCATCTCACTATCAAGGCTTCTTATGTTTTAACTACAGTACTTTGTAAGCAGTAAGTTCTCATTAACCATTTTTTGAATGAATCTGCTTCTTAGGCTGCCTTCTCCACTCTCCTGGAGGCTTTTACTCTGGAGGAGTCAGACCGTTAACAGACAACAAATAATGGTCCGGACGATGACCATGAATACAGCATTACTACTTGTTTTTAAGAAAATCTCCGGAGTGCTTGCCAGTAGAAAATCATATGTAGTAGGTGACTGTGGTGGGGTGAGGTTTAAATAAGGAACCCCTGGTTCCTTAACCACATTTTCAACTGACAAAGATCCACAAGAATAGAGTTTTATCCTCCAAATAAAATTGTACAGATGCTCTATAGAGAACAGTAGGAACAAACTTTAACCTCATGTCTGCTATTATTTCGTCGTAATAAAAGGCTTAAAGCATAATGTGAGCTTTTTTTAGATGACGAGTTCCATGTGAGTGCTGTGCTCTTAATTTAACATTAATGCAGGGAACCAGCAGAACCTAGCCCAGAATCTAAAGAAGAAAATCGCTTTCCTACAGCTCTGGTAGCTGGTGAGCGGGCTGCAGCTTTTTTTGTGACTTTCTCCTAGTTCAATGAGACACCCTTCCCACAATGATGAAGTAGAGACCTCTGTAACATGTAGACCAGTTCTCTCCAGTGTGAAACTGAAAAAAGAGGTTTCTCTGCCAAACCCGCAGCTTTGCTGGCAGCAGCTAATGAAGTCCTTACTCAGCATTGGTTTTGTGCCCATCAGCAGCCATGGAAGAAGGGCCTGGCAACTGCTTCCACTAAGATTACAGCCAAGAAAACCCTATGGTGCACAGTTCTACCCTTTAATACATGGGATTGCCATGATTTGGAATAAGCTTGATGCCAAAGGCTTTGCGTTTTGGTTTAGACTGTGTAACCCGCTTCTCCTTGTGAACGAGACCTAGCAGTGCTGCCAGGATTTCCCAGTGGGTATAGCTCTCTACTTTACCTTATGCATATTCCTGGGGAGCTAGCTAGCACTAGATAACAGTCTTGTACAAGTCAGTGAAAATATGACAGCACTGTATTGTCTGCCTATTAATAGGCTTTCCTGTAAAGAACCAAAATGCTAACTCTAATCCCAACCTTTTTTTGAAACATGCTTCAGGTGTGTTCCCTGATTTCTCCAGAAGGCTTCACAGAATTTTCACCACAGCTGCTGAGAAGCCTTTTCTTCATGATCATGGTGTGGTATCTGCATTGACGTCTCTTCCTCAAGCTGATGTGACTGTCCTTTCTGAGTCCTGCTCTGGCCCCATCAGGATGGTCTTCATTTGTTTTCATTACCTAGGGCTGCTATAACAAAAAAACTACTGCAAATGTGGCTTTGAAAAACAGGAACTTCTTTCTTCAGTTTCTAGAGGCCAAAACTCCAAATCAGGGCAGTGGCCCTGAGTGTTCCTTGGCATTCCCCGGCTGGGCAGGGATCTTCACGCAGTGTCTGTCTCCCTGCTTGTGTCTCTGGGTGTATTCTGGTCTTTTCACGGTGCATAAGTCATTAGGTTTAGGACCCACTCTATTTCAGAATGCCTGTGTTAACATAGCAAGAGAAAATCTCTATCTCCGAGACTCGGTCTCATTCAAGGCACAGGGATTACGACTTCAGTGTAATCAATCACCTTGCTGGATAATTGTTTTTTCTTCTTCCATATTTGCCTTATATTTGCTACCACTTAATTTGATGGAGAGCCTTGGTGACACAGTGGTTAAGAGCTACAACAAACTATGGCGGCTACCCAAAAGGTCAGGAGGTCCAACCCCCCAGCGCTCGTTGGAAGCCTGTAAGACAGTTCTCCTCGGATCCGTAGCTTCACTACAAGTTGGAACCAACTTGATGGCAATGAGTTTTTCTGGTTTAATGCCATGTGGTTCTTTAGATCAGTCCTTTCCTCACAACTGCACTGGGGAAATGAAGATGTAGCACTGTAACTGATGGCACAAAGAGGGTTTCTTCTCTTTGTTTTCTTTCACCAAAATCTGTGTGGCTGTCTAACTCTATTCAGTAATGTACTAGACAGCATCATATGCAACCAGGTGTTTAACAAATCAATGACTATTAGTTAGTGATGGTACACAGCTTCCAAAACGCTACAGCATTTTACTTGGTCTGCAAAATAAGCACAGAATGGACCTTAAATTCTTTCCTTGGGGAATAATACAGACATTTTTACTCAACCCCATTAGTCTTCTGTATCCCATTTGGGGAACTGCCTACAAAGCCCCCTCCCCATTGTGACTGCTCAGACTAGAGTGTCCTAACAATCTTCCTTTGGGGATTCTCCCCTCTTTCCTTAATAAGCTACTACATTTCCGAACACTTGACCCTACTCTTGAATCCAAAAGGCCATGCTTAGCGTTGGGCTGCTCAGCTCTTCTGGCCGATTGTCCCTCTATAGGAGTCTGTACCTTTTTGCCTGGGAGCCATCAGCTTTTGGGCAGGACAACCCTCATTTAACTTTCTTAATTAAAACCCATTCCCAGGGTGAGGCTTCTGTGACTAATCCCACTGCTATGAAACTATCACCTCCACTGCAGTCTCTGTTCTTACATCCGTCAGCCAGAAGGCCCCGAGGAGCTGCTTTAAAGAAATAGACTAGGGTTTGCCAAAGGAAACCCTAGTGGCATGGTGGTTAAGAGCTGTCTTACTAGCCAAAAAGCTAGCAGTTCAAATCCACGAGGCACTCCTTGGAGACTCTATGGGGCAGATCAGCTCTGTCCTATAGAGTCTTTATGAGTCAGAATCAACTTAACAGCAGCAAGTTTATAGTTTGCCAAAGATAATGTAAAGATTTGGACTGGTCCATATCATGAGTACAGCTAGGAACCACTACGTGCCTGATGTGTGTTCTAATTCTACCAATTTCTCTTTCTGTTTTCTCATTTGTTGTTGGCTGCTGTTCACATTGGCCCCCAACTCGTGAGGACCCCATACACAGTGGAACAACATGTTGCCTGGTCCTGTGCCATCCCCATGATCAGTTACAGATCAAACCATTGTGATCCATAGAGTTTCCCTTGGTTGATTTTTGGAAGTGGATTGCCAGACCTTTCTTTCTAGTCTGTCTTAGTCTGGAAACTGCTGAAATTTGTTCAGCATCATGGCAACATGCAAGCCTCCATGACAGATGGGTGGTGGCTGTGTGTGAGGAAAAGAACCAGAGTGTCCTACATGGAAGGGGAGAATTCTACCACTGACTTACCAGTGACCCCTCTTCTCATTTTCTCACACAAAATCTGCCCACTGAAAGGGAAGGATGGGTGCAGAATCCGTTGATACTGAACCCATAGTACATTGAACAGATTTCATCCATTTTGTAATAATCCACTGCCGTCGAGTCGATTCTGACTCATAGCGACCCTGTAGGATAGAGTAGAATTGCCCCATAGAGTTTCCAAGGAGCACCTCATGGATTTGAATTGCCAACCTTTTGGTTAGCGGAAGTAGCACTTAACCAAGGCTGATCCAGAGTTTCATGATAGGTAAACAACAGCAAGAAAAGTTGCTTGTCTTTTCCTGCTTTAAAACCCTTTTAAGTTTTGCTGTTGACACATTCTTGCCAGCATTTACCCATGTGCTAGCAGCTCTGAATCTGTGGGAAGACCCACATAGCATTTCAGAGTGACAATTCCATAATTAACATATTCCTTCCTCTTTCCTTCAGGAAAGGTCCCTGGGTGGTGCAAATGATCTATACTTGAGTACTAACCCTAGAGGGGTGAGCGCTATGTCAGGCGCTCCTCAGAAACTCTGTGGGCCAGTTCTACTCCGACCTCTAGGGTCACTATGAGTTGGACCCGACTTGATGGCAAAGGGTTTGGGTTTTTTGGGACACTAACCTTATATTCGGTGGTTCAAACCCATTTAATGTGGTACCACAAAAGAAAGGCCTGGCGATTTTTCTTCCATAAATATCACAGCCAAGAATTGGAGCATGGGGTTGCCATGAGTGAGAGTAAACTCCACAACAATAGGTCCCCCACCCCTTTCAGGAAGGTTTCTATAGACTTCAGTTGAATGTAACTCATAAGCCAAAGTCTGATAAGGACCAACAGTGTCTCACGGGCATGGTTGGAAACTGAGAGGAATCCAGAGTAGACAATTATGAGGGGGAAAAAATGTCCTTACACTTAAAAAGAAAAAAACAATCCAAAACAGGAGGAGGGAGGCACTCTGAACAGCAATTCAGATCTGTTACATGTAACTTTAAATGGACCTTTCAGATAAATACTGGCTCTCTCATTTAGATTCAGATAGAAGAGTTCAGGTAAAACTGTCCCTCTTTATTCACATGTGATAACAGCCCAAGCTGATTCAACAAGGAAAAAATGTGTCATGCTGTAAGTATCCTGAAGGGAAAAGTTGATAAACCGGCTCCCATTCTCGTCATGTGTGTATAAACAAATACTTCACCTTCTTACTAAGACTCTTATCAGATGGTAAACACTAGGAAGTTGCCTATTCTGAATTCAGGGCGGCTGCTTTGGAAAGCAAGAAGTTATTTTTGAGCTGATTTACAAGTTCAGATAATTTCCCTAGCTTTGAAACTGGCTTGCTTTCTTAATAGCCAGCCTTGAAGGAGAAAAAGGAGGACTAGCTAGATTCATTACTTTAAGTGGTGAAGGTGCGCTGTTGTTAGCTGGTATCCAGTCGACTCTGACTCAGGAGGGCACCATGCAGGTAGAGGTGAATTGCTCCGTAGGGTTTTCCAGGCTGTGACACTTCAAAAGCAGATGTCAGGCCTGTCATTTGAGGTGCCTCTGGGCGAATTCCAGCCATCAACCCTTCCACTAGCCACGTCGGGTCCCCAGCGTTTCTCCTCCTTCTTCCTCCCTCCGACCCTTATAAACATTCATATTGCTTTTAGAAGCCAGATACTCAGAAAAGATTGAAGCTGGGTGGAAACGAGGCGTCGCCAAGGCTCCACGTGGGGAGGCCAGGGGCTGGGGGAAAGCACCGATCTGTGCTGCAGCCTGAGTCCCGGGCGCCCCTCAGCACTCGGCTCTAGAAAACTCAAGCCCTTTGGGGCTGCAACGCGAGCTCAGCCCCTGACTCCGGTTTCTCCTTTTTACTACTGTAGCTGTTTGCAGCAGGGAGACAGGGCCAAGGCCTGCTCTGATTGGCTGCCTTTCTCTGACTTAACAACCAGCCCAGCCAATCAACACACTGCACTCCAAGAGCATAAAGATGAATTGTAACAGCGGCGGCCCAGGGGAAAATAAAGAAGAACGCGAGGGAGGGGGACAGAGAGGGAGAGCAACCACCACCAAAACAAAACCATACACACGGCATTTGGAGGGACCCCGCAGAGTCTCTCTCTTCTGCCGGAAGCCCCCTGGGAAGGCCTGTTTGCACCCCAACTCTTTGGCGCATGGCCGAGGCAATTAGTGAATCTAAGTTCACACCATTTTCAAAGTAGGTCATTGGAAGTAATCTCAGCGGAGGAGGGATATGCTGTCAGCAACAGTCAACCGAGACTGCGAGAGGGCGAGACCTTGCAGTGGAGGGACTGGGACATCCTAACGCTGAGGCGGCGGAGCAGGGCCACAGCTACCGAGCGGCCGGACATAGGGCGGTTCTCACCCTCCTCCACCTGCAGACAGAGCTGCTGAAGCCATCATCCACCCTCTCGGTCGCTTATAATTGCTCAGGGACTAACTGTTCTAGACAGATCTCCAGCAGGACTTCCGTACTAACCTGAATGAAAATTCACTATAAGAAGGATGATGTCATCTTTATTCAGCTCTTTGTTCTACATGTTCAGACAATTCATTGTTATTTAGGAGGCATGTGGTTTTTTTCTAAGTAGGCATGCTGGTACCCCTATGCAAGTAAAAATAGATAGATGCGTGCCCGATTTTCCTAAATAATACACTGAGGAATATGCATATAAAACAAATGCATGCATCGTTCCAAACATATACTTCATACATGCTCTTAAACACACAAAGGTCATGCGTTAGTATTCACATACACATACGGTAAAAAAAGATAAACTACCCTTTTGTGACCAACGACATACATGAGCACTTGTCAGACAAATGCTTGAAAAGTAAACATATATATTGTTTTTAAACATGACCTACCTTCAGGTATCATTTAGAAGTTATCTTTGCGTTGCTGCTCTTTCAAACTGTAATACCCCCTCTCTCCTCCTCGCCTGGCAAAACCTGCCCATTTTTTAAGACTCCTCTTAAATCCTTCGTCTTTAAGAAACCTCTAGTTTCTGATTCCCAGTGATTTCTCCCCATTCGAAATCCCTGCAGCAGTTAAGGGTGGCCAATATCACACACCTAGGAATAGCTGTATGCGATGTTATTGCTTTCTATTTGTTTATTACACCATAAGTCCTGGAGAGCAGGGAGTGTCTCACACTTTAATTGTACATCACACGATACTTAGCACAATGTATTGCTTTAAGGACAGTGGGGGACTCACAACGGAAGAGGAAGGAGGAAATCTAACGTTTGTTGAATGCTAGAAGGCACTAGCTATTGCACCGGGATTTATATTGATGTAGTTTTCATTGAAAACTCTTAACAGCCTTACAGTGAAAGATTTGCTTTCCACCATTTTAAAGATGACGAGGCAGAGGCTTAGAGCAGTTACATAAGTTACCTAACGCCCAACAGCCGATAAGCGTTGGAACCCAGACTCAAAACAGCCTGACTCCCTGCTCTACTAGCCCCTGATTCTCAACCCCGGCTGATGAGCTTTCAAAAATTTCGGATGTCTAGGCTCCACCCCCTGAAGATTTTAATTCTGATTTCTAATCCCAGGGAGGAACCCTCGTAGCCTAAAGGTTAAGCTCTTGGCCGCTAGCGTATGTTCAGCACTTGGAGTTCAGAAGGAGAAAAGACCTGGTGATCTGTTCCTGGAAAGATTCCATCCACCCCACTGCAACGAGAGATTTCAACTCACAGTGACCCTACAGAATAGAGTAGAACTGCCCTATGAGGTTTCCAAGGCTGTGAGCTTTCTAGAGAGGAAGCTTTGTAGTGCAGTGGATAAGCACTTGGCTGCTAACCAAAAGGTTGGCAGTTTGTACCCACCAGCTGCTTTTCTGGAGAAAAACATAGCAGTTGTTTCTGTAAAGATACAGCCTTGGACACCCTATGGGGGCAGTTCCACTCTGTCTTACAGCATTCTGACTCCAAGACAAAGGTTTCTCGGGGGTGGGGTGGGGAGGTGGGGGTGGGGTCAGTACCTTTAAGGAAGCTGACTGTGTCTGTCACATGCTTCTCCCCATGGATCGCCTGTCAGATTGGAACCGCCAAACTTTCCGTCGTTAGCAGCCCAGCGCTTAAGCACAGCGCCACTAGGGTATACAGCCTAAGAAACCCTAAGTGACAGTCTACTCTGCCCCAAGGGTCTCCGGGAGTCAGAGTCGCTGCGTGGCACACCATCTGCCGGGGAGAGTTGGTGGTGTTTATTTCATTAACTGCTGTGTTGCCAGCAATGCTTCGTATAAAGCGGTAGCCAGTAAGTATTTGTTTAATGAATAAGAGAATTCAACCCACGTGGAGCAGGGGTCTCAGGCCTGCCTGCGTCTAACAGTCAGCTGGGAGCTGATAGAATTAACCTCTCTCTAGACCCTGCCTCCTGAGAGTCTGATGCAATCGGCCCGGGTGCGGCTGCCTGGCAGGCATCATCGTTATTAAAAACTCCCCAGGCAATTCCCATGTACAGCCTGGACTGAAACCATTGGTCCAGAGTGAGGTCATGGCATCTGCAGATTTTTAAATCTCCACAGGTAATTTTGATCTGTAGACAGGGCTGAGAACTGCCGCCTACATGTCATGCTGTCTCTCTCTGGGACTTCTAAATGGGAAAGCATTACTTTCTAAAAATAATTCTGTCAACAAGTATTGGAGTGCTCACCAGTGCATACCAGGGTACTGAGTTTTGGGGGAATACACTGTGGAAGAAACAATGGGGCTGGCTGTCACCTGATTTCTAATTTGTAACCATTTCAGCAGCCAACTTGTTCTTTGATTTGTGTCTGTCAAGGACTAGTCAGACAAAATGCATGAAACTGGCAGATCAGAAGCCTTGCTTCGCAGCTAGGACAAAGAGGATGGATATCTTGTCTAACAAGCTAAGGGATGACTTCCATCCTCCGTGAGCTTACATAATGAATTTGTGTGAATGTTTGTGTGCCTATTTTCACTTATGAATGTATGGTGAAGATGGGAAACAAAAGAATATGTTAGAGTACACAGCTTTCTACAAGTTGCAAAAGGCAGGCAATGAGAAGGGAGAAAAAAAGATGATGCTGATTTGTACATAAACCCCAGACATACTTAGCCATACCTCTAATGATCTGGAAATCAAGGAAAATTACATGCCATAGGTTTCTGTGTTGTGGGCTTTCAATCAAAGCCCAAACCCATAGCCATAGTGTTGGTTCTGACTCACAGCTCCCTCAGAGGACAGACTAGAACTGCCTCATCAAGTTTCCTAGGCTATAAGTCTTTTATGGAAGCAGACTGCCACATTTTTCTCCCCAGGAATGTCTGGTGGCAGCAACCTTTTGGTGGGTAGCCAAGCACTTAAACCACTGTGCCACCAAGGCTGCTTTCATTAGCTTTAAACATTTCCTTAAACTGTTACCCAGTCCATCTCAGGAAACAGCTCAATGTTGGGGAAGAACATTCTTATTATGCTGTGTAATCAGTGTGGCCACAAAAAATACATCGAATATTTCTGTAAAGGTCACTTTGCCATTGTATATTGCCTGATGATTATGACCCCATAAACAGCAGCCTCTCCGAAGAATCAGGGAATGGAAATATTTTGAAGAGCAAATTATTTTAAGTTTGGGGAAAGCACTTTTTTTTATTTTTTAAATCTGCACAAACGAAATTTTTATGCAGTTAATGATAGGTAACGTTTTTTGGTCACTGAACTCTGTGCTAGGCCATCTTTTAGATGCTGTATTTTCTCAACAAAGAGATGAAAGAGGTATGAGTGTCACGATCTCCTTTTCCAGGTAAGAAAACCGAAGCACTGAGAAGTTAATGAACGTGCCCAAGGAGGCACCACAGCAGGAAGGAGGGACCTGGTAGTGCAGTGGCTACTCATCTGGCTGCTAACCAAAAGGCTGGCAGCTCCATGGAAGACAGACCGGGCGGTCTGGTCCCAGAAAGATCACAGTCTTGGAAACTCGAGGGGGGAGTTCTATTCTGTCACACGAGGCCTGTTCATGACTGAAAAGGGATATCATGGCAGTTAACAACCATAACCCGGGTGGTGTGGTAGTTAAGAAAGATGGCTGTTGACCAAAAGGTTGGCCGTTTGAATCTATCACATGCTCCTCGGAAATCCCATGGGGCAGTTCTACTTTGTCCTGTTGAGTTGCTATGAGTTGGAATTGACTCAACAGCAACAGGTTTTTGGTTTTAACAATAATGACACGATTTCACATACTGGTTTGAACCAGTATATACAAGAAATGATGTTTTCTCTCCAGTACTGACATTAGGTTGTCTGAACAATTGAATCTTTTCCCTTCCATGTAAACTTTACATATGGTAATCAGAGAAAACAGGTTTCCTAATGGAAAGCAATCATTGCTTTGCACCAAATTCTTCCCTTAGTCTTCACTGATAAAAAGCATCATTTCTAAAATACCTTTCACACAAACTTGAAATCCCATTTACCAAATACTTTGTTGAGTCCGTGCAGGATACCATGAAAACCAAACCCACTGCTACTGGGTCAATTCTGACTCTAGAGATCCTACAGGACAGAATAGGACTGTGCTATAGAGTTTCCAAGAAGCACCTGGCAGAACTGAAATGTTAACCTTTTGGTTGGCTGACATAACAGTTAAGGATTTCCATCAGGATTTCCCAGGATGCCCTAGAGGATGAGAGAATAATGAAAACACAATCCTGTCTTCAAGCATCTCTGAAAAACATGGACTAGATCCTGGTATCCCTACTTAAAACTAACAGAATTTGGCCTGATGGGTTGCCAACTGTGTGTGTATAATAATCTCTCTATTTCTTCCATTTTCCCCTTTCAGTATGGGTGTCTACTGTAAGCCTATTCCATTGCTGTGTTTCAGACGCAGGTAACTTGTTTCCCAGTTTTGCAGGTCTTCAGATGTGAGGAATTTTTGTATGGACCACACCCAGAGTCTCCCCCATCCCTGATTTAGGGGATATCAAAACCAAGCCTCAGCTCCTAGCCATCAAGTCGATACTGGCTCATGGAGACAGTACAGGAGAAAGAACAACTGCCCAATAGAGTTTCCAAGGAATGCCCGGTGGCTTGGAACTGCCAACCTTTTGGTCAGCAGCCATGGCGCTTGACCACTACGCCACTAGAGTTTCCAGTTTAGACAATACTTAGATGAAATTTGGAGCCCTGGTGGTACAGTGGTTAACAGCAGAGATATTAACCAAAAGGTCAGCAGTTCAAGTCTACCAGCTGCTCCTTGGAAACTCTATGGGGCAGCTCTATACTGTCCTGGAGGGTTGCTATAGTTTAAATTGACTCAGTAGCAATGGGTTTGTTTTTTTTTTTTTTTTTTTTTTTGGTTTGTTAGATGTGATTCTTGACTCACTCATTCAAGGATGAAAAATGGATAAAGACTTTGGGGCACGTTGTGATGAAAAAACCAAACCAAACTGCTTTAGTCAGCTGGGGCTGCTCTAACCAAAATCCCACAGAGTGGATGGCTTAACAAAGGAAGGTTTATTCTTACACAGTCTGGTAGGCTGCAAGTCCATATTCAGGGTGTCTGCTCCAGGGGAAGACTTTCCTCCTTGTTGGCTCTGCAGGAAAGTCCGGTATTGTATCAGTCTTTGTCCAGGCAGCATCTTGACGCAGGAACCTCAGGTCTGAAGGATGTGCTCTTCTTTCGGTGCAGATTTCTTGATGGTGTGAGGTTCCCAATTCTCAGCCAGCTTCTCTGTCCTTTTATCTCTCTCGTAGGATGAAAGGATTAAGAGTGGGGCAAGCCATCCTCCAGGGAAACTCCCTTTACAGTGGAGCAGGGAGGTGATCCTATGAAGGGATTTACAGCCCCGCCCTGATCCTTTAACATACAGCACAGGAAAACCACAGAATGGAGGACAGTCACAAGATACTGGGAATCATGGCCCAGACACATGGCTACACATATTTTGGGGGGGACAAAATTCAATGCATGACGCAAACCCACTGCTGTCGAGTTGATTCCGACTCATGGTGACCCTACAGGACAGAGTAGAACTGCTCCATAGAGTTTCCAAGGAGCACTTGGTGGATTTGAACTGTGGACCTTTCGCTTAGCAGCTGTAGCACTTATCTACTGTGCCTTCAGGGTTTCCATGCTGTGATGAGGTGAATGCTTTTGCATGTAGCAGAGATGTGAACTTGGGGAGATCAAAAGTAGATTGTTACGGACTGAATTGTGTCTGCCCGAAAGGATATATTGAATTCTTATCTTCCAGAACCTCAAAGTGTGACCAATAAGCATTTCTGTTGATGTAATTAACTAAAGTAACATGAGATAATACTTGAGTAGTGTGGCCCTTAATCCAGTAAGACTGGTTGCATATGAAAAGAAGAGAGACAAGCATACAGGGAAAGGGCCATGCAATAACGGGAAGAGACTGGAGTTACGCTGCCACAAGCCAAGGAATGTCTGGGGCTACCAAAATCTAAAGACAAAAATAAAGCCAAAAAGCTGAAAGAGACAAGGAAGAATCTGGAGTTTTCAGAGAAAGCATGGCCCTGCCAGCACGCTGAATTTGGACTTGTGCCTTACAGAACTGTGAGAGAACAAACTTCTGTTGTTTTAAGCCACTCAATTTGTGGTGCTGTCTTACAGCAGCCTTGGGAAACTAATACGCATCAGTTCTGCTAACAAACCATGGGGAGTTAGGAAGCGGGCAAAACACAGTCCTGTCTTTAAGGGTCCTTTAAAGATCCAAATCAGTTTCTAACATCCCCATTTAAAATCCTTCTGGGGCTCTCTCCCTTCCTATAAAACCCAAATCTCTAACCCTGTCTGCAAGGGTGATTTGGCCTCTGCCTGTTCCCCAGCCCAGGTCCCTTCCCTCTTGCTCAGTCTCCACATGTGTTGTTCCCATGCCACATGCTTGCTTGTCCCTGCCCTGAGTCTTCACCTGTTCTGAAGCTTGTAACACCTCCATTTGTGGAAGTTCTCCTAGAAACCATTTCCGGGGAAAGCCCTCCCTGACCAGAAGCGGGCCCCGACCCTGTGGTATACTCACTCATAGCCTCCTCTATTTTCCATTTGTGACACTTACTGACTGTGATATTGATCTGTGTAGTTGTTTGTCAAGGGGTCTAGGTTTCTCAGCGGTCAGGCACTTGGCTATTAACCACAAGGTGAGCAGTTTGAACCCACCAGCTGCTCTGTAGGCCTCAGAAGTCCTGTGACACAATTCTACTGTCTTATTAAGGTTGCCGGGACTTGGAATGACTGAAGAGCAATAGATTTTATTATCTGTTGAAATTCTCTGTCTACTCCTTGAATCTAGCACAACGCCTGGTACGTGGCAGAATCCAAGCATTCATTTTTAGAAACAGCCATCCATTTAAATGTGCTCTGTCCGTTTGTTCCCAGGGAGTGTTACTGGCTCTGCGGTAGCTGCTCCCTGGATTCTGTGTCACCCTTAATTCTTCGCCTACACCCTGTTCACATATCCTCAAATTATCCCAATTTTAGAGTGTCATTTGTTCCCTGATGGGACCAGGACTGACTCAAGTATGAATTCTCTGGGCCAAAAGAGAAAAAAAATAAAATAGTGATTCAGATAAATCGGTAGGGAGAACTGGATATTCTTAGTAAAAAAAGAAAAGAAGTAATATTTTCATCCAAATTTCTAATCATCCAACGGCTGCACACTTCCGTGCAAATCTTTGCAGAGAGAACAAACACCAAGTCAGGCTATATTACCGCAGGTGCTGAGAAGCACAGGTCAGTTCTTGTGGAACAGGTTGCACAGGAAACCAACACGAGAGGAGGTTCCTGCTGCGCTAGTGTGTCCTGGCTCCCATGGTGAGACCAGAAGGGGGTCCCGAGGGCCAGGTGCCCATTGACCTGAGCCACCTCATCTTAGCAAGCTGAGACATGGCCAAAGCCTCAGGAAGAAATGTACACAGCTCAACGAAGTCAACTGTCCTCTAGCAGCGGCCTCTGCCACCCTTTTACCGGAAAGCCACTCGCTCACTGTCCGGCGAGCACCCTTCCTGCTTCAGCACCTCAGACGGCTGCTGGAAAGCAGTCTCTGGCTTCTTCGCCTGTAAACATATTCACTGTGGAATGCGAATGAAGCCAATGCTGCTGTTTTTCCCATGCTTCATAAAGGCTTTCCGTTTAAGTTACAAAGTAAGTGCAGATTTTTAAGTAGATTTTATAAAATCTGAAAAACACAAAAAATTGTGAAGTACGAAGTAAAAATCACCAGTAATTTTGCTAGCCAGAGATAGTCACTGTTAAACTGTGAGTATATATTCCTTCTATTATAATGTGCATTATATATGTTGAGTCATTTTTTTTTTACAGAACATATGTTCTGCTGTATCTAGCCTGGTTGCACAGTGGTTAAGTGCTACATCTGCCAGCCAAAAGGTGGGCAGTTCAAATCCAACAGGTGCTCCTTGGAAACTACGGGGCAGTTCCATTCTGTGCTGTAGGGTTGCTGTGAACTGGAATTGACTGGATGGCAGTGGGTTTGCTTTTGGTGGGTACACAGCTTTATAACCTAGTTGTCTTTGTTAGTTGTCACTGAGTATCTTCTGACTTATGGCCACTGTCTACACCGAGGTCTTCTGGCTCAGTGCCACCTTTGGCATCACTGATATGCTCCATTCTATTGTTGAAGCCATTTCACATGTTGAGTGACGTCCCATACTTCCAGAGCTGCATGGGACAATATTCTGTGGTCATCTATAGGATTTTAGCTGGCTGGGTTTTGGAAGTAGGGCACCAGAACTTTCTTCCTAGTCTGTCTTAGTTTGGAAGCTCTGCTAAAACCTGCCCACTGTGAGTGAGTCTTCTAGTTCCTGAACTGCAGGTGGCGTAGCTTACGCATTGTAGTAACATACAAGCCCCACAACGTGACAAACTGACAGATGGCTGGTAGTTGTATAACTCTGTTAACACATGAAATAGTGTGCTGCGTGTCTTGTCATTTTGTGATACAGCAAGAAGAGCAGCATCCTACTCTGTGCCCTGTATGCCAGTTTCAGCAAATGCTCGTCAATTTAGTTGCTTATTATTTGAAAATATTAAAAAAATTTGGTCATATGAGTGTGCCATTGTTTATTTTGCATATTTAAGTGGTAACGTAACGGAGAGATTGAGATCATAAACTCTGAGATTGGATTTCCCAACTGAAACCTGAGTCTTTCCACTTATTGCCTACATGATCTTGGGCAAGTTACTCAACTTGTATGCCTCAGCTTTCTCACCTGTCAAACAGAGACAGTAACAACACCTATCTCAAGACTGTTGTAAGCTTTAATCAGTATAGAAAAGACTAATAAAGCACTTATAACAATCAAGCACTTATTAAACTTCATTGGTAAAATCAATTTTAAAAAGAAAATTAATTTACATCCCGTTTGGGTATAGAAATGTAAATACTGGATGCACATTAGGCTGTCCTCATCCTGTGGCAATCCTTTTGTGTGGCAGTATTGGTGTACAAGGCTGGCTTTCTGGCTTGGGTTGTTTCTCTTTCTGATTTTGCGAAACAGGGATAAGAACATCCTACACTGTCTGCTTTGTCTCCTGTTTATGGAAAAACTCAGTCATGAAGACTTGTTATGCAGAAGATATCATGACAGAAGGTGCAGTCTTTCTGTCTGAAAGCACTAATGCTGTCCTGGAGCAAAGCTAGTTTGTCTTTGTCTGCAGTTGGAAAGCTAAACCAGAGTCTGTACCCAAAACTCGATTGGGTTTCATTTTCCATTCTAAGGTTATTAACGATGTATTTTAAAACCTTGATGGTGCAGTGGTTAAGTGCTATGGCTGCTAACCAACTACTTATAATAAAGATGAAGAAATTGGAGACTTCTATTAACTCCTTGTCACGGATTGCATACTGTTCCTCCAAAACCCTGTGTTGTGGTTTGGCTAGGCCACGATTCCGATATTGTGTGGTGTTCCTTCATCCTGGAAGTCTTCCCACTGTGATGTTAATGTGGGAGGATGGTCAGCAGTCATGTTGTTGGACCAGGACTCAGTCTGTGGGATTGTGCCGTGCCTTGGGGTAGCCTCTTGAAATACAAATGAAAGGGAGGCAGATAGAGTTTGGGGATTTCAAACCACCAAGAAGCAGTGCTGAGAGCTAAGCCTGTCCTTTGTAGTGGACCCAGGGTCCCTGTGCCTTTGAAGCTTCTAGTCTAGGGGAAAATTGACAACAAGGACCTCCCCTCCACAGTCAGCAGACAGCCTTTCCCTGGAGCTAACACCCTGATCTTTAACTTTTAGCCTGTTGGACTGCCACAAAAACAAAATTTATCTTTTTAAAGCCATCCACTTGTAGTATTCCTGTGAAAGCAGCATTAGATGACTAAGATACTTCTGTAGTCTGAAACTGATCAAACATACAATCAGGATTGCTTTGATAATTACTGATGACTAGAATGTGAAAGGTGAGACAAAGAAGATGCATCTGTAGTTGGAAAATATGGGGTTGGCGATAGAAATAATGCTGGAGATCTTATGACAGAATTTTGCAAGACCAACAACTTCTTGACAGCAAATATCTTTTTCACCAACAGAAACAGTGGCTGTACACATGGATCTCAACACATGGCGTTATAGGAGTCAAATCGGCTACATCTATGGAAAGAGACAATGGAAAAGCTCACTACCATCTGACAGAACAAACCCAGGGGCTGACTGCGGAACAGGCCATCAGTTGCTTGTATGCAAGTTGGAATGGAAACTGAAGAAAATTAGAACAATCCACAGGAGCCAAAGTATGATTTTGAATATGTCCTACCTGAATTTAGAGACCATTTCAAGAATAAATTTGACACACTGAACACTAGTGACTAAAGACCAGATGAGTCGTGGAATGACGTCAAGGACACCAAACATAAAGAAAGAAATAGGTCATTAAAAAAGACAAGAAAGAAAAGACCAAAATGGATGTCAGAAGAGACTGTGACTTACTGTTGAAGGTTGAGTAGCTAAAGAGAAAGGAAGACATGAAGAAGTAAAAGAGGTAAATAGAAGATTTCAAAGGGCATCTCAAGAAGACAAAGTAAATTACTATAATGACATATGCAAAGACCTGGACACACAAAAAAATCAAAAGAGAAGAACATGCTTGGCATTTGTCGTGCTGAAATAATTGAAGAAAAATTTCAAGCATCAAGTTAGAATATTGAAGGATTCTACAGGGAAAACAATAAACAACACAGGAGGCATCAAAAGAAGATAGAAGGTATACACAGAGTCATTACACAAAAAAAGAATTGGTTGATATTCATCCATTTCAGGAGGTAGCATGTAGTCAGGAGGCCATGGTAATAAAGGGAGAATTGCAAGGTTCAGTGAAGACAGTGGCAAAAAACAAGCCTCTGAGACTAGATGGACTACCAAATGAGATGTTTCAGCGAAGATACGCAACAGTTAAAGTGCTCACTTGTCTACGGCAAGAAATTTGGAAGACCTGACCAACTTACTAGAAGGAATTCATATTTGTGCCTCTACCAAACAAAGATGATCCAACAGAATGTGGAAACTATTGAATGATGTAATTAGAATCACATACAAACAAGATTTTGCTGAGCATCATTCAAAAGTAGCTGTAGCAGTATATTCACAGGGAACTGCCAGAAATGCCAGTTGGATTCAGAAGAGGACACAGAATCAGGGATATCATTGCTAATGTCAGATGGATTTGGTTGAAAGCAGAGAATACCAGAAAGATGCTTACTTGTGTTTTATTAACCATGCAAAGGCATTAATCTGTGTGGATTGTAACAAATGTTATCATGGATAACACTATGAAGAATGAGAATTTCAGAACACTTAGTTGTGGCTATGGGGAATCTCTAAATAGATCAAGAGGTAGTTATTCAAACAGAACAATGGGATACTGCATGGTTTAAAATCATGAAAGATGTTGCCTCAGGGTTGCATCATTTCATCATACCTATTCAGTTTACAGCGCTTGGCTTGGCTTATTCAATTTGTATGCTGTGTAAATGATCTAAGAAGCTGGACTGTATGAAGAAGAATGAGGCATCAGGATTGGGGGAAGACTTATTAACAACCTGCATTATGCAGATGACAGGACCTGGTTTGCAAAGAGTAAAGAGGACTTGATGCACTTACTGATGAAGATCAAAGACCACAGCCTTCTGTATGGATTACACCTTGACATGAAGAAAACACAGAGCCTCTCAAATGGATCAGAAAGCAATGCCCTGAGAAACGAGGAGAAGATTGAAGTTGTCAAGGATCTCATTTTATCTGAATCCACAATCAACACCCTTGGAAGCAGCAGTCGAGAAGTCAAAAAACACAATGCATTATGCAAGTCTACTGCAAAAGACCTCTTTAAGATGTTGAAAAGCAAAGATGTCACCTTGAAGACTAAGGTGCACCTGACCCAAGCCAGGGTGTTTTCAATAGCCTCATATGCATATGAAAAGTGAACACCGAATAAGGAAGACCAAAGAAAAATTGACATCTTTGAATTGTGGTGTTGGTGAAAAATACTGAATATACCACAGAAGAGCGAACAAATCTGTCTGGGAAGAAGTACAACCAGAATGCTCCTTAGGAGCAAAGATGATGAGACTATGTTTCACATACTTTAGTTGTGTTATCAAGAGGGATTAATCCCTGGAGAAGGACATCATGCTTGGTAAAATAGAGGGTAAAGGAAAAAGAGAAAGATCCTTAGCAAGACGGATGGACACAATGGATGACTGCAACAACGGGCTCGAGCATAACAATTGTGAGGGTGATGTGGGACCGGGCAGTGTTTTGTTCTGTTGTACACAGGGTCACTGTGAGTCAGAACCGACTCAAAGGCAGTTAACAACAGCAACATAAGAGATGAATCAGCTTTGCTGTTGTTGTCTGCTGTCAAGTTGATTTGGACTCACGGGAGCCCTGTAGGACAGAATAGAACTACTACATAGGATATGCAAGGCCATAGATTTCAAGAAAGTAGCCCTTGTGGTGCAGTGCTTAAGGGCTAGGTTCAAAACCCCTAACTGCTCTGAAGGGAAAAAGATGTGGCAGTATGCTTCCATAAACATTACAGCTGTGGAAATCCTATGGGGCAGTTGTACTCTGTCCTGTAGCATCACCATAAATAAGAATTGCCTCGATGGCAATGGGCTTGGATTTTGGTAATCTTTGTGGCAGCATATTTTTCTGATCCTTTCAAATCACTGATCTTTTGGTTAGCAGTGGCATACTTTAACCATTTTACCATCAGGATTCTTTTTGTAGTCTGCTTAGGGTATTTTAAAGTCAGAGTGTAAAATATTTTTTGTGTACACAATATTATCTAAGGGCTGAGTCACTAGTCTCGGGATTCATGAACATAGCCATCACTACAGAGGTAAACTCTACGGCGAGGACAGTTCATTCATCAAGCTTGTCATGGCCTAGCCAAAAGCTCTTTATAGGCAATCCAGCCACCACTGTTTGTTCTGATTCCCTGCTTCCCAAACAGGTGTCTTTTCTTGTTTAGGCATGATCTAGAGGATTAACTCAAAAGTTTCACCTATGAGAAAGAAATAGCTTCTATCACAAACTTTTAAATGAACATTGTGGTTTATGCACCACAGGGTTGGTGAAAGTAGGCAGACCTCCTGAGTCTGGGTGTACTGAAGAAAATCAGATTTCCAGATCTGCAAAGCTGAAGAGCCAACTTTAGAATATCTTGATTGCTACAGAATACTGCCACTTATTGGGCAATCAGACAATTTCTTTCCAATTTTGTGCTTTCTTTCCTTCAGTCTTACCTTGCTTCTCTATTTTAAATGAAAAATGAATCATTAAAATGATAATTAAGGGGATCCATTCATAGTTTCATATGAGGTCCAACAATTAAGTCTGAGAACTCCACTGTTCTAAGTGGCACATACCTCATTGCTGAATACCACTATGGTCACCTTCAAAGTACTCCTTTTGAAACCACTGCCTACTTTACCCTTCAGAACAATTTTGGAATCCTTTCCAGAATGGTCATTATGCACAATGGCACAGTGGCAAGTTTGCAAACTTAATTGTGTAGTTGTCTGTAAGGGACCTTTTGGCCAGTGAACAAATAACTGTATTGGAACACCCTCCCTATGCATCTGACCTGACCCCCAATGACTTTTTTATTTATCTGAAGATAAGGAAAATATTGAAAGGAAGACATTTTGATGACATTCGGTACCTCAAGGGTAATATGATGACAGCTCTAAAGGCCATTCCAGAAAAGAGTTCTGAAATTACATAGAAGGGTCGTGTCAGCACGTAGCTTCCCAAGGGGAGTACTTCAAAGGCGATCACAGTGATATTCAGCACTGAGATATGTAACACCTTTTCTAGGATGAGTTCGTGAACTTAATTGTCAGACCTCATAGTATTCACCTTGCAACTTGTATGTTAGCTAGGAATTTATATCTTCTACTGTTCTCTTCTTTTTTTTGCAACTCAACTTTGAAGTGGCTTCCTAGTACCCCAAGAATGAGTTGAATGGTAGGCTGGGTTTTCTAAAGAGACAAACCATTAAAGAACATATATGTGTGTATATACAAATACGTATGAAATGCTCATTGGATTGTGTAGATTGAACTGTCCCAAGTGCATGGATCAGGATAGAGGCTTCTCTTAATTCATGTAGCCACATGGGCTGTGGAACCCAAGATTGGTAGGTCAGAAAACAGGACTCTTATAGGCTGTGAAGATGGACAAATGCCAAGAGTAGCAGGTAAGCTGCTAGCTTAAGTTCCAAGAATTGAAGGTCAGATGAACAGGAGACAGCTGCAGCATCCAGTGCAGGCAAGAACCAGAATGTCCAAGTATATTCAGATGCAGGTCACGTACCCAAGGAAAATCCCTTGCAACTGATTGGTCACTCAGAGTAGATCCCATCATGGGGCAATCACATACAAACACAAGAATCATGGCCCAGCCAGGCTGACACAATCTTAACCACCATAGCTTGTTACAGGAGTACCTAGAAGACTGATCTCCTTAGCCACTACGAGGAGCCTTTGAGAGGGAAAGGACTGAGCTTTTGGAACTAGTCACTTCTAACCTACGGGTTATATCCAGGCTCCTCAATAGCTTATGCAAATATTGTTTGTCATGTGTTGTGACAGGAAAAAGGAATGAGAAGCGCTGGTAACCAGTTGCACCTCGCAAGGAAAAGGGAAGCACCAACATCACAGCGTGTCACCAACAGCAACCCCCCAAAGGATCTGGGCAGATGGCACCATTTTTCTTTAGAATTCCTATTGGCTTGAGGCCTGAAATCTGAGGTTTTCCCTTTATGCTGTTACCTCCTACTGCATTAGTGTCTGTGTTTAGCTTAGTTTTCCAACATCATTAATTAAACCACTACTCCCAGGGAGGGAAAAGCTGTGGAAGCCAAATTGTGTTTCTCTCACTAGGAACCACAGATTTCAGAGTCTCTCAGCTCTGTAAAATAGCCTGTGGTATGTCACAGGCCAAGAAAGACTGGGCAAGTTCGTTCTTTGGCACACATACCAAAAGCATCACATACAATGATTTCAGTGTCTACCTCATTGGCGCTGCCTTCTCTAGTCTGTAAATGTGTTTTTCAAAAATACATAACTACATAAATGAATTAGGTGAAACCCTCTTGGGTACTGAAGTCTGTTATGCAAATTGCACAGTGTTTGTAGTAGACAGAAGAAATGTCTGTGCTGAGGTATGCACATTTGTCACAACAGCTAAACAGAAGTGGAAAAGAGCACCCTTTGGACAAAAATTAGATGATGGCCAACCACATACAAAAGTCTCTTTGAAGAAAGGTTTATTCTTTTATTTGTTTAGACCTCCGCCAAATAGAGCTTTATGAAGAAAATTTCCAGAAAACTTTAGTGAAAACATTGATACAAATTAAAACTGTGTGTTGAGCAATCTAACTTGACATTGTATAATTATGGAACATGAAAAGGATACCTTGTTTTTCTTTTTTTATTTCCAGAATATAAAAAATATTTTCTGCTTTGGATTATATTACACTGTTATCTATTTACCTATAGTCAACTTCATAAGAATTTTATATTATATGCGGTTAACCAAGTACATAATAAACTAACCTTGCTATGTAGCATGGAATTCCAACTAGGATTCTTTTCTTTGATATACTATCAGGCTTAAGTGCCTCATGCTCCCTTCACTGTTTTAGCTTCCAGTAAAACCACAACCACTCATGCATAAATAATGTCATCTCCTAATAATCAGCAGGGTTTCCCTAATATTCCGCACAACTACAGAAAACAACCTGAAATGAGGCAGCCTTGAAAGATGACTGCAAAGTCTCAGCGGGTATTTTTAACTGCCTTTCTAGGTGCATAGATGTAGAACTATAGCAAATTCAAAGAAACAGGAAAGGGAAGCATTGAAGTCATAAAATGGATGATAAAGATAAAAAAAAGACCCCGGAAGCTCGTTCAAGTTCAAGATCTCCCTATATTGAACATGTGACTTGGACAATTCATTAAAACTCCCCAAGCATCCTTTTCCCCTGAGGCAATTCAGTACTGAGAATAGCAGTTCTCTCCTACCTTGCAAAATTACTATGCCACTCAAGTGCGTGAGTGTTACAGCAGTCCTTTGTAAACTGTAACTGAAGGCATTATTTAGCTTAAAACAACAGCCAAACTGTCCTGTTCATTGAGCAACTAAGTGCCAAGCATTTTATAGTTGCTACTGTTAGCTGCCACAGGGTCAGCTCCCGATGCATGGAGGCCTCATGCACTAGGGAACAAATTGCTGCCCCTTCCTGTACCATCCCCATGGTTGGTGGCAGATTGCCTTATTGTGACGTGATAATCCTTAGGGCTTTCATTGGCGGATTTTGGGAAATAGAACCCCAGATTTTTCTTCCTCATCCATCTTACTCTGGAAGTTTCTCTGAGGTGCATGTGCCAGGAATTGAACCCGGTTTCCCTCATGAAAGACAAGAATTCTACCATGAAGCCACCAATGTCCTCATAACTTAACAGAATGACTGCTGCTCAAATATGTGTTGTAACAGTTGTTTGTAACTAGAACTGGAAGGCATTCCAAAAATCAAACCCACCTCCATTGAGGTGATGCCGACTCATAGAGACCCTGTAAGACAGAGTAGAATTGCCCCAGAGAGTTTCCAAGGAGCACCTGGTGGATCTGAACTGCTGACCAGCCATAATTCTTAACCGCTACCCCACCCGGGAAGGCATTATTTAAACAACAGCAATGCTGTAGTTACTGCACATCTAAGTGCCGGGCACTGTGTTGTTGTTGTTAGGTGCTGTCGACTTGATTCTGAGTCGTGACCCTGAGCGCAGTAGAACTAAACACCGCCTGGTCTTGCATCGTGTTTGCAATCGTTTTTATGCTTGAGTCCACTGTTGTGGCCACTGTGTCAATTCATCTCATGGAGGGTCTCCTCTTTTTTGCTGACCCTCTGTTTCACCAAGCATGATGTCTTTCTCCAGGGACTGACCCTTTCTGACAACATGTCCGAAGGATGTAAGATACAGTCTTGCCATCTTTGCTTCCAAGAAACACTCAGATTGTACTTTTTCCAGAACAGATCTGTTAGTTCTTTTGGCAGTCTATGGTCCACTCAACATTCTTCTCGGACACCACAATTCAAAGGCATCAGTTTTTCTTCTATCTTCCTTTTTCACTGTCCAGCTTTCTCATGCATATGATGTGATTGAAAATACCATGGGTTGGGTGAAGAGCAATTTAGTCTTCAAGGTGATGCCTTTACTTTTCAATACTTTGAAGAGATCTTTTGTGGCAGATTTTCCCAAAGCAATGCATCTTTTGATTTCTTGACTACTGCTTCCGTGGGCGTTGACTGTGGATCCAAGGAAAATGAAATCCTTGACAACCTCAATCCTTTCTCCACTTACAGTGTGGTTGATTACAGGTCCAGGTGTGAGCATGGTTGTTTCCTTGATGGTGAGGTGCAATCCATGCTGAAGGCCATCACCCTTGATCTTCATCAGTACCAGGTACTGTACCAACACTTTGATACGCATTCTTTCCTGACAACAACCCATGAAGTAAGTTTTGTTATGCACAGAGCCTCCACTCACATTTCACAGGCTTTCATTGGCTTCCCAGCTCCTGGCAATCCCATCCCAAACCTCGAGTCTCAACCCTGTGGCTCCTGGGGTGCTGTGACAAAACATGAGGCACCTATGCACTTGACCCTGTCTCTTCATTCTCGCTCTGTAGCTCTCTGTGCATTGTAGCTGCAGGAGAAAAAAGTGGAGCTAATCTTTACGTTTTTCCTTCCACTCTTCTCGAATGTGCCAGACAATGAGAATAGAGTGTGAACTTTTTGTTAAAACAAAGTGAAACCTGGAATGATGACACAGGTCTCCAAGGCAGTAAACTGGAATATTGCAAGTATGGTGCCCTCAAATTCTATTGTACCCCACCTAGCCTTTCTCTACAGGCCTGTTTCTTAAGGTTTGCCCTTCCTTCTTCATCTTTTTAAAAAATATTTTATTGTGTTTTAGGTGAAAGTTTAAAGAGCACATTGGATTCCCGTTCAATAATTCACACGCCAATTGTTCCCGTGACTTTGGTTATAATCCCATGCTGCATCAGTACCTTTACCATTTCTCAGCCTGCCCCATTTCCGGTTTCCTTGCCTCTCCTTGCCTTCTCACCCTTGCCTGTGTGAATATTGACCTTTTAGTCTCGTATAGTTGATTGATTAAAAGAGCACATTCCTCATGGGTGTTATTGTTTATTTTATAGGCCAATCAGTTATTTGGCTGAAGGGTGAACTCTAGGAGTGGGTTCAGTTCCAAGTTAAAGAGATGCCTCAGGATGATAGTTTTGGGGGTTTCTCTAGCCTCCAGCAGTCTAGTAATCTGGCTTTTTTTTTTTTTTTTTTTTTTTAGTGAATTAGAGTTTTGTTCTACGTTTTTCTCCTGTACTAACCAGGACTTTCTATGGTCAGAACACTTCTTCTAGATCAGAAGACTTCTTCTAGGTCTGAAGAATTGGTAGCTGTAGCCAGGCACCTTCTAGTTCTGGTTCAGACTAGAAGAGGCTGGGGTTTCCATAGGCTGTTAGATCTGTGGACCAATTTCTCCCTTGAGGCTTTGGATTATTTCACTCTCTTTTGTTCCAGATAGAAAAAGAGTTGTATCTTAAATAGCTGTGCCCTTTTTTCATGAAGAACCTTCTCATGTATCAATGTAGGACTTGGATTTTGCCTGTCTTCTGAGATCTCTCGAGTCCCAGGGTGGTGCAAATCGTTAACATGCTTGACTATTAATGAAAACGCTGGAGGTTTGAGTTCCCTCAGAGGTGCCTCAGAAGAAAGCTCTGGTGGTCTACTTCTGAAAAATCAGCCACTGACAACTCTGGGGCACAGTTCTGCTCTGACATTCACGTGGCCATCAGGAGTTGGAACAAACTTTCTGTTTATGAAATATCTGTGCTCTAGAAGACAACTTGGAATAAGGGGTTGAGTTCTGTCTTGGTGTTCCTTTCCTTGTATCATTTGGCTGTTTCTAAGAGAGGTCCATCTGGAACTCACTTCAAGTCCTTCCAGATGGTAGACTTGCTTCCAGATGGTAAATTTAATAGGAGAAAAGGAAAGCACTGAACATACACATCACAAAACTAAGGAAAGCCCTGTGACCTTATTTCTTTCAGAGCTCATCAGAAGTCAGAATGATTTTGCCAGCCTTAGAATTTCACAGAAAATCTGTCTTTTTCCAGACTCCCAAACTGAAATTAGGGGTCTTTGGAGACTTATGGTGATATTATAGCCAAATCAAGGCCCTGGGTGGTGTGAACGGTTAATGTGTTCAACAGCTAACTGAAATGTCAAGGGCATGATTCTATGCAGAGGGAAGGAAGGGAGACTTGGTCACCTAGGTCCATGCAGAGGGGCCTCAGGATGAAGACCTCGTGAGCTAGGTCCATGCAGAGGGGACTCAGAAAGGAGACCTGGCCACCTAGGTCCATGCAGGGGGGCCTCAGAAGGGAGACCTGGTGAGCTAGGTCCATGCAGGGGGCCTCAGAAAGGAGACCTCGTGATCTAGGTCCATAAAGCAGCCACTGACAACAAACACTGTATGGAGCAAGTTCTACTCTGACACACACAAGGTCTCCATGAGTTGGCATGGACTCAATGATATGTTTTCTTTCTTTTGTCTTCTTTTTATAGCCAAGTACTGACCATCCATAATCACACAGCTATGTGGAGTGACTTCAGTCTTCTTCTTGTAAAAGTGTAGATGAATTAGAAAATCCCTTCATAAAGCTTCCCAAAGAGATCTGGAGAGTCCACATGCTGTCTGTTGGCTGCCTGCTAATATCTGGCTAATTCTAAAAAACAGGCAACTTTTGGCAAACCTCAGCTGCCCCCGGCATATCCTGAACTCAAAAAGTGTAATTTCCATCACAAGATGTGAGTGCATATAATGAGGACCACAGCGGTGTGCATCTTTAGAGACAATCTACTTGGCTATGCCCTTCAGCAAAGGATGGACCCCTGTACTCTGGAAATCGGGGCTCTGAAGACAGCAATTTCAAGAAGGACACATACTGCATAATTCCTCTTCTGCTACCCTTATAAAGGCCCTTTGCCCCAGACTTTTCAACACCCACCTTGTGTGGCCTAGAAACTTCTATTTATTCTGCAAAGAAACAAATATGTATTCATTCACTCATTTTATTGAGCAGTCCCGGTTTATGTTAAGGGCAGTGGCTAAATGCCCTAGACTACTGACCTCGAGGCTAGAGGTTCTCATCCCCCCAGAGATGCCATGAAAGAAAGGTGACCAGCTCTGAGATAATCCATCCTTGAAGTCCTGTGGGGCATAGTACAGCCCTGAAGCATACACGGACTCTGTGAGTTAGAGTTGGCTCAGTGGCATCTGGTGACTATGTGACTGGGCTGGACTTGGAACTAGGAGCTCAGCGTAATGATGGTAAGCAAATTGACAAAGGGCACTGGGTCACGCCTGCTGTCATGCTAGCCCCTTCTCCGTTCTGATTCGTGGCTGAGCTTCTTTGCAGCTGGTGTCGGCCTACCCAGCTCCACACCCCTTCCTCCCCAGCACGCCCCTCCACTCAGGACAGTGGCACTGCTCAGTGGAGTTTGCCCGCTCTGCTGTGAGCTTCTCCTTGCTCCCTACAAACCCGAATCCAGCCAACACAAAGGCCATTAAGATGCAACCCCACATGACCCTAGAAGCTACGTGTGCTGCCTCACAGTCCACTGGCTGTCCACCCAGGAACAAAAGGTCTACACCTCGATTAAAGTTGTCATAGGCCTGGATCCACCACCAGGCTAGTGGGTCGTTCAACTTTGGTTTTTCTCCCCCTGGTCAGAGATGGCAGGCACTGGCATGCAGTCTGGCTGCTGCACTGCGGTGAGGGTTGAAAGGGTGGTTAGTGAGCAGTCGCTGCATGCTTACCAGCACTTGCTCACTGCAAGGCCACCAGCATTCCTGTGGATTCTAACAGTACTTTGGGGACCTACAGCCCTGAGGAAGGCCCACTCTACAGATTTGAAATGTGGTGGTTTAGACAGGCCTGACATTCAGGTTTCCAGTATCTGTGAAGGGTTTGCTAAGCAAACTAGAGGGATTCCCTGCACTTTGTGTATCTTGCTCCTCAGACGTTACAGAAGACTTGGGCTCTGTTTATAACCTGAAGGTTGGCTGTTTGAGCCTACCGAGTGGTGAAAGGAAGGAAGGCTGGCAACCTGCTTCCAGAAAGATGACAACCAAGAAAACTCTGTGGGGCAGCTCCATGGTGTAACAGAGGCAATCACTGTGAATCACTGTCCACGCCACAACAACAGGCTGCAAAGTGAGCTGAAAATAAAATTACCGCCACCCACAGCCCCAAGGCTGGGCGTCAGAGATCGCACATCAGTGCTTGCCTTCACCCAGAGAATCAGCTGTGCTCAAATTCCCTGGGACTTTCTAGAAGCACCTACTCAGATGCAAGCAAATGTAGTTAACTGTTACCTGTTTCTAAGCAAACATCTAACACAAGCATTTGGTCGGTTTAGGCTCACTCACGCTTCATATCTGAAAGGATTGGATGAGATGGACTGATTTTAATAGTCTGGCTTTTCGCTAAATCGCATGGGTTCCCCCTCCTTGCCTCATTATTCTGAAATTGATGAGATTGTGCTGTAGTCACAGAGAAGCAGAGTATCAGAAGGTGCTTTGAGGTCACTTTGCCTCCAGGCTGAGCTGTCCCTAAAACTATTTTAGACTATAGTGGCTTCTGTCATTTTTCTGCTCTCCGTGTAGTCATTACTATTAAATGATGCCACCCTACATAAATCATGTTTTATTTTTGCACAGTGCCTTAACCCTGGTACCATAGGCAGCCCCAAATGAGTTATCTCCTCCTCTTAAGTGAACCGTCTGAGGCATGATGAGGCTCTCTGATTGGCCTCATACCTCAGAACTGGCCTGTTGTGGGCTAGGAATAGTCCCTGGGTGGCCCTAATGGTTTGTGCCAGACAACTAACCTAAAGACTGGTGGTTCCAATTCACCTTGTGCACCACGGAGAAAAGACCTGGTGATCTGCTTCCATAAAGAGTACAGCCAAGAAAGCACCATGTAACACTTCTCCTTTGTAACACTGGGTGGCCGTTTTGGTGCTGTTGTTAGATGCCATTGAGTTGACTCCGACTTGGGGATCCTATGTGACAGGGTTTCCCAGGCTGTGATCTCTGCAGGAGCAGATTGCCAGGTCTTTTCCCAGTTTTGCCTGTAGCATCCTTCACTACTGCATCAGAGGTTTCACTTTTTTTCTTCACCTCTTTCAGCTAGATTGCCTTCTGTGTCCTTCCCTCTCGGTTGTCTCGCTCCAGGTCTTTGCATATTCCATTGTAATACTTTACTTTGTCTTTTTCAGCTGCCCTTAAACTTATTTGCTCTCCTGTTTTACGTCTTCATTTCTTCCATTTGCTGTAGGTGCTCTGCAATCAAGAGCCAGTTTCAAGATCTCTTCTGATACCCGTTTGAACTTTTCTTTCCTGTCTTTTTAACGACCTTTTTCTTTCCCTGTGGGATGTCCTTGATGTTGTTCTACAGCTCATCTGTTTTTGGACACTAGAGTTCAGTGTGTTAAATGTGTTCTTGAGTTGGTTTCTAAATCCATGTGAGGTATATTCAAGGTTGCACTTTGGTACTTGTGGAGTTACTAATTTTCTTAAGCTTCAAGCTGAACTTGCATGTGAGCAATTGATGATTGTTCTGTCCTCAGCCCTTGGCCTTGTTCTACAGGCAAAAACACAAAGTTTTTGCACTGTCTCTTTTCACAGATGTTTTTAATTTGATTCCTGGGTATTCAGCCCAGTGAGGTCCACGTGTATAGTCACTGTTTATGTTGTTGAAAAAAGGTATTTGCAATGAATGATTTGTTGATCTTACAAAACTCTAGCATGTGATCTCTGGTGTTTTTTTTGTCACCAAGGCCATATTATCTGATGACTGTGTCATCTCTTTTCATTTCCAGCTTTCATATTCCAATCACCAGTAATGATCAGTATATCTTGATTACAAGTTTGGTCAATATCAGACTGCAGAAATTGGTAAAAATTTTCCATTTCCTCATCTTTGGTATTTGTTGTGGGTGCATACTTTGGAATGATAAATCATGTTGACGGGTCTTACTTGTAGGCCTGTGGATATTGGGCCTAGCACTGACAGTGTTGTACTTCAGGGTAGATCTGGAAATGTTCATTTTGATGACGAATGCAACGCCATTCCTCTTTGATTCCTGTACAACGGACCATGCGATGGTCTGATTGAAAATGGCCAGTATTGGCCCATTTCAGCTAACTCATGCCTGGAATATTTGTGTCTTCGGTTTCATTTTTGGTGACTTTCAATTTCCTAGATTCAAACTTCATACATGCTGTTTTCTGATTATTAATGGATGCTCGTAGCTGTTTCTTCTTGCTGTGAGCTGTGCCACATCAGCAAGGTTGACTCTATTTTGAGTCTTGCAGCAATTCTCCAGTTGTGTTTTGAATGCTTTCCAATACATGAGGCTTATCTTCTGGCAAGATGAACTAGGAAGAAAGACCTAGTGACCTACTTCCAAAAATTAGCCACTGAAGACCCTAAGGGTCACAATGGTCTGATTTGCAACCGATCATGGGTATGAAACAGGACCAAGAGGTGTGTCCTTCATTGTGTGTGGTGGCCATGAGTCAGGGCCCAACTTCACAGCAGCCAACAACATGTACAAGCAATGTCCCACAGTTTTCTTCTTTCTTTCTTTTTTGATTGTACTTCGTATGCCTGCTGTTTTACAACACTAGTTAACAACCTCACAACATATCACCACTCTCCCTTCTCGACCTTGGGTTTCCTGTCAGGAGCTTTCCTGTCCTCTCCTGCCTTATTGTCGTTGCCCTGGGATCATGTGCCCCTTTAGTCTCATTTTGTTTAATGGGCCTGTCTAATATTTGGCTGAAGGGTGAAACGTTGGTGTGACTTCAATACTGAGCTGAAAGAATGTCTGGGAGACATACACTCAGGGTTTGTGAAGTCTGCCAGGCTGGTAAGTCTGATCGTTTTTTGTGAGTTAGAATTTTGTTCTACATTTTATTCCAGCTCTGTTCAGAACCCTCTACTGTGATCCCCATCAGAGCGGTCAGTGGTGGCAGTATCCTGTAGGTCTTGACATATCTGAGGCCACAATGGACAATCACAAAGATTTAACAAATTTGACAGAGAAAGCCAGATTTGTGGAGTTTTTGAAGTTTTCATCATTGTTTTTAATCTTTCTTCCTCTTTTTTTGTTTTTTGACATAATTCTTGTTTGACCATAGAACCTGAACCTCTTGGATGGCTGTGCGATATCATTCCCAGGAGCTCTTGTCACATTTGTTGGCAGAACTAAGAATTGCAAGTATAAATAGGAAGTGCCGAAGTCCAGTGTTTAAAGGAAAGACAGACTTGTCTCTCTCAAGTGCTTCCTCATTTACTAAGAAGTAGTTATAAAGCAAGCACCAGCTATGCGCTGAGCATAGTGCTGGAGCAGTGGAACGCAGAGGGCAACATGAAGGGCTTGGTTCCTCTCTCACGGAGATGTAATCTAGGGCAGAGGTTGCAAACTAAGGCTGTGGATCAAATTCAATCCCTCTGCCTATTGTCATAAATAAAGTTTTACTGCAGCACAGCCGTGTTGGTCTATTTACCGCTTGCCTACTTGCACTTTCCTGCCAGCAGAGCTGAGCAGTTGCAACAGAGGTAGTATGGCCTGCTGAACCTGAGCATTCACTTTCTGGCCCCTTACAGAAAAAGTTTGCCAGCTCCTGTTTGAGGAGAACATCTGTTTTCCAAGCCTCATTTTTATTTTATTTTTTTTGGTAGAGGGGTAGTTGGAACATATATTTATTCCCAAAACAGTCAGTCCTTAGGACTCTTTCATAACAGAGTTGCTCCTTAGGAAGAAAGCTGGTCAGCACCAGGAGACTCAGCAAAGCTGAGGAAAACATGACAACACGAAGTGATCATAGGGGAGTCACCGTCGACATTTACCACGTAGCTGCCGGGCAGTGTTCTAAGTTCTGCGTTTATATCAACTAGTTCCCACAATAGCACCATGTAAGAAGCTTTATTACTATCCCTGTTTTACAAATGAGGACTAGTTAAGTAACATATCCACAGTTGGCAGACAGAAGCAGTATGCTGGGATTTAGGTCCTGGTAATCCCCACCTGTCTGTCTGTCTGTCACATTGTGGTGGCTTGCTCATTGATGTGATACCGGCAGCTACGCCCCTGGTGTTTCAAATAACAGCAAAGTAACCCTTGGTGGACTGGTTTCAGCAGAATTTCTAGATTAAGTTGGATTAGGAAGAAAGGCCTGGGGATCTACTTCCAAAAATTACTCAGTGAAAATTATGGATCACAAAAGAATATTGACTGAACGGCTTGCTTTCGACGCGTCATTAGGAGGGATCAACCATTGGAGGAAGCCATCAGGTTTGGTAAAGCAAATGGCCAGCAAGTGTGAGGGAGAGCCTTGGTGAGATGGGCCAGTGCAATGTCTGCCCTGGTGAACTCAAACTTGACTGTGAGCATGATGCAGGGCCAGGCAACCTTTTGTTCTGTTCTACATAAAGTCTCATGAGTACAGTTGACTTGGTGGCAGCATTCTTTGTCTGTGTAACCTGCCTTGTGCTTGTTTGCTACTCTAAATTTGAAGAGGTAGCAGGGTGTGAGCTAAACCCAAGCAGTTTAAAGAAAAGGAAAACCAAGCTAGGACATGGTCAAATGTTGCTGGCCTGGTGACTGTTGTCCCTAGTTTCAGCCCTAAGAGAATCCTGCAGAATGAATCTCTTCCTTCCTTTGTATCTTCAGATACAGTCTGTGATCAGAAGGTGCTGGAATAGCCATGCTTCACTGAGCCTCACTGTAACGGAAGTGCTTCTAGGACCTGGATACGTCCAAGGCCTGTGCTAACGCTGATCAGTACAGGATACTTTGAAATTTAACAGGGGAAAAAAATGGAACTTTGATTCATTTTGTCAGAAAGAGGAACTAGCCATGAGCAAAGAACCCCTTGTATAGTTCATTCCTGTTTCACTTTGCTGGGAATTCCCAGAGGGCTGGAACTTTTCTTTTCTTTCTTTTTTTTTTTTTGACCCTATCTGGTACACCTTTTATTTTGATACTCCCTGAGATTTTCTTCCCCAGAGCATACTTCCTCCTACCTCATGTTCTTTCTGAAAGTACTGAGTCCTCACTTGAGGTTCTCGTTAAACCGTACCAATTACCAGTTACCACCGAGGTAACTCTAACTCATGGCGATATCATGTGTATTGGAATAGAACTGTGCTCCCCAGAGCTTTGAGTGGCTGAGTTTTTGGAATAGATCACCAAATCTTTCTTCTGAGTTGCCTCTGGGTGGACTCAAACTGCCAATCTTTTGGTTACATGCAAGCTCATTAACCATTTGTACCACCCAGGGACCCAAACCACAAAAATCATACCAGAGTAACTCCTGTGTCTGATTAGGAGAGAGCAGTTTATCAGGTTCAGAAAAGTGTCAGCAGAATGGGGCAGGCTATATTCTTTATAAATCTTCACAGCACTGGGGTACCCAAGCTTTCCTTCTGACATAATATCAGTTAATGACAGCCTGGGAAGTTTGGCTTGTACTCTGACTGTCCCAAGTGTCTGTGAGTTTGTTGTAATTTGGGTGCGTGTGTGTTGTTGTGATGCTGGAAGCTATGCCACAGATCTTCAGATGGCAGCAGGGTCTCACTCAGCAGACAGGTTTCAGCAGAGCTTTCAGACCCCAACAGACCAGGAAGAAGGAGCTGACAGCCTGCTTCCCAAAGGAACTGATAATTGAAAACCTTTTGAACAGCAGCTGAATGTTGTCTGAGATAGTGCCAGAAGGTGAGCCCCCAGGTCGGAAGGTCCTCGAACGACAGTTGGGGAAGAACGGCCTCCTCAACACAGACTTGACCTTAATTACATGAGTGGAGTCAACTTTCCGGGGCCTTCATTTGGTGATGTGGCGTGACTCAACATGAGAAGAAACAGCTGCAGACATCCATTAATAATTGGAATGTGAAATGTGCAAAATATGAACCTAGGCAAATTGGAAATTGTAAAAAATGAAATGGAATATATAAACATCAGTATCCTAGGCATTAGTGAGCTGAAATGGACTGGTATTGGCCATTTTGAATGGGATGATGATGCAGTCTATTATTCCAGGAACAACCACACAAAAAGGAATGGTGTGACATTCATCATCAAAAAGGACATTTCAAGATCTATGCTGAAATACAAAGCTGTCAGTGATAGGGTAATATCCACATGCCTATAAGAGACACCAGTTAGTACTGTTACTCACTCAGGCACTAAAGCCAAAGATGAAATAATTGAAGATTCTTACGCACTTCTGCAGTCTGCAATTGAACATGCAATCAGGATGCATTGATAGTTACTGGTGATTGTAATTTAAAACTTGGAAACGAAGAAGAAGGATCAGTACTTGGAAAACATGGACTTAATGACAGAAACAAGGTCAAGTGGCACAATAGAATTTTGCAAGACTAATGACTTCTTCATTGCAAATACCTTTTGTCACCGACATAAACAGTGACAATATACATGGACCTCACTAACTGGGATACACAGGAATCAAATATAGTACATCTGTGGAAAGAGACAATGGAAAAGCTCAGTATCAAAAGTCAGAATGAGCCCAGGAGCTGACTGCAGAGCACACCATAAACTGAAGAAAATTAGAACAGATTCACAAGAGCCAAAGTATGAACTTGGGAATATCCAACCCGAGTTTAGAGACCATCTCAAGAATAGATTTGATGTGTTGAACACTAAAGACTAGAGACCAGGTGAGTGGTGGAATGACATGAAGAAAGCATGAGGTCATTAAAAAGACAAGAAGAAAAGAAAAGACCAAAATAGATATCAGAAGTGACAAAACTTGTTCATAAACACTGAGTAGCTAAAGCAAAAGAAAGAAATGATGAAGTAAAAGAACTGAATAGAAGATTTCAAAGGGCAGCTGGAGACAACAAAGTAAAGTGTTATAATAGACGTGCAAAGACCTGGAGACAGAAAACCAAAAGAGAAGAACACACTGAGTATTTCTCAAGCTGAGAAAACTGAACAAAATTCAACCCTCTAGTTTCAGTAGTGAAGGATTCCATGGAGAGGGCATTAAATGATGTCGGAAGCATCAAACGAAGATGGAAGGAGTACACAGAGTTTCATTATACAAAAAAGAATTGGTTGACATTCACCATTTCAAGAGGTAGCTTATGACCAGGAGCTGATGGTGCTGAGGGAAGAAGTTGAAGATGGACTGAAAACATTGGTGAAAACAGGGCTCCAGGAATAAACAGAATGTCAACTGAGACATTTCAACGAAAGGATGCAGCACTGGAAGTGCTCACTCATACACGCCAAGACATTTGGCCAACTACCTGGCCAACCAACTGGAAGAGATCCATATTTATGCCTGTTCCTAAGAAAGGTGATCCAACTGAATGTGAAAATTATTGAACAGTATCACTGACGTTACATGCAAGCGAAGTTTTACTGAAGATAGTTCAAAAGCATGTGCAGCAGTATATCAACAAAGAACTGTCCGAAAGTCAGGCCAGATTCTGAAGAGGACACTGAAAAAGGGATGCTATTGCTGATGTCAGATGGATCTTGGCTGAAAGCAGAGAACACCAGAAAGATGTTTGCCTGTGTTTTATTGACTACGCAAAGGCATTCGACTGCATGGACCTTAAGAAATTATGGATAACATTGTGGAGAATGGGAATTCCAGAACACTTAATTGTACTCTTGAGGAATCTTTTATATGGATCAAGAGGCAGTCCTGGGAACAGAAGAAGGGGATGCTGCATGGTTTAAAGTCAGGAAAGGTGTGTGTTAGGGTTGTATCCTTTCACCATGCCTTTTCAGTCTGGATGCTGAGCAAATAATCTGAGCAGCTGGGCTATGTGAAGAAGAATGAGGCATTAGGATTGGAGGAAGACTTGGTAATAACACACGTTATACAAATGACTCAACCTTGCTTGCTGAAAGTGAAGAGGATTTGAAACACTTACTGGTGAAGGTCAAAGACCACAGCCCTCAGTGTGGATTGTACCTCAACATCAAGAAAACAAAAATTCTCACAAGTGAACCAATAAGCAAAGTCATGATAAATGATGGGACAAGATAGAGGTTGTCAGGAATTTAATTTTCCTTGGATCCATAGTCAGCTCCTATGGAATTAGCTGTGAAGAAATCAAAAGACTCATTGTGTTTGGCAAATCGTTAACAAACAGACCTCTTCAAAGTGTTGAAAAGCAAAGCTGTCACCTTGAAGACTAAGGTCTACCTGAACTAAGCCATGGTATTTCCTTCAGCTGCATCACATACATGTGAAACCTGAATAATGAATTAGAAAGAGAGAAGAACCGATGCCTTTGAATTGTTGTGTTGGAGAAGAGTATTGGGTATGCTGTAGACTGCCAAAAGAATGAATATATATGTCTTGGGTGAAGTATAGTCATTGTTCCTTAGAAGCAAGGGTGGTAAGGCTACGTCTCACATACTTCAGACGTGTTGTCAAGAGGGATCAGTGTCTGGAGAAGGACATCATGCTTGGTAAAATAGAGGGACAGCCAAAAATAGGAAGACCCTCAATGAGACGGATTGAGACAGTGGCTGCCGGCAATGGGTTCCAACATAATGATTATGAGCATAGCACAGGACCAGGCAGTGTTTCATTCTGTTACACATAGGGTCACTGGGAGCTGGAACTGACTTCACAGCACCTAACAAGAACAACTGATTGTGCATAAAGAATCACTGGCCCTATTTATAAGATCTTACAGAAATGTAGCTTGCCATAAAAATGTCTCTTGTGTATTAGGTAATCCCCCTTATGCCCCAAAGACCTCTTTAAAATCTTAAAAAGAAAAGGTATCACATTAATGACTAAGGTGCACCTGACCTGAGCCACTGCATTTTCAATTGTCTCACATGGATGCAAAGTAGGACAATAAAAAAGGCAGACTGAAAAAGAATTGATGTATTCAAATTGCGGTGTTGGCGAAGAATATTGAATATACTGTGGTCTGCCAGAAGAATGAATAAATCAGTCTGGAGGAAGTACAGCCAGAATACTTCTTCCAAAAAAAACCCTTGTTGTCATCAAGTCGATTCTGACTCCTAGCGACCCTATACGACAGAGTAGAAATGCCCTACAGGGTCTCCAATGATTGGCTACTGGATTCAAACTGGTGACCTTGGAGTTAGCAGCTGGACTCTTAACCACTGCACCACGAGGACTGCAGAATGCTTCTTAGGAGACAATAAGAAAGAAAGACCAAAGAAGAACTGACGTACAGGCAGTCCTTGTGTTGTGGACATAAGACTTACGGACAACTTATACGTAAGAATGGACTGTGATAAAGCCTCTTACATTAAAAATTTGAGTTAAATACAGCGTTTCATGATAAGAACATGTGTACTACTTTGTGATTGTCATGAAACATAGCAGTTTGGAAGTGTTTCTTAAGTGTTTCCTATGCGTAACTCACTGCCATTGAGTTGATTCTAACTCATAGCAACCCTATAGGACAGAGTAGAACTGCTCCATAGTTTCCAAGGAGTGCCTGGCAGGTTTGAACTGCCAAAGTTTTGTTAAACAGATATAGCACTTAACCACGATGCCACCAGGGTTTCCTTTCTATGCCTAGAAAGATAAAATACATACTGTATACTGAGATGAACATATGTATCGATTCTGACTTAGCCAGAAATTTGACTTAAAGACAGAATTAAGAATGGATCTCATTTGTAATCCAGGCGCTACCTGTATTCAAACTGTGGTGCTGGCAAAGATTGCACTCTGAATGCCGGAAGTATGAGCAATCAAACTCGGAGGAAGTACAGGCAGAATGCTTCATAGAAACAAGAGTAGCAAGACTTCCTCTTGCTTGGCTTTACAGGTCATCAGCAGGAGCAATAGTTGAAGAGGACGTTTTGTCTGATACAGCAGAGGGTCATCATAAAAGATGGAAACCCTCAATGACATGGGTTGACAGGGTATCTGCAACAGGGGACTTGAAGGTGTCAACGATTGGGAGGGTGGCACAGGGCTGGACAATGTTTGGTTCTGTCGTACATGGGGGCACCACGAGTCTGAGCTAACTTGATGACTATGACAATGGAAACAGCCTCTTGCACCCAAGGTCCCGGAACCACAGGTCCATACATGGGATACTCATCACCCAATAAATTTTGAATAGTTATTCTTTGTTTTGGACATTAGCCTGAGTTCTAACTTGGCTCCTTAACCTTGCTGTAACCGTAAGTATAACAAGCAGATTTATATGGCATGTAAAATCTGCATGGGTTTACCAAAAATAAGGCGCCTATTTTTAGACCTGACAAGCTATTGCCTCCATAGCATTATGCATGGCGAGTCTCTGCAAATCTTTGGGAGGCCTTCCGTTTCCTATGCAAGCTCTGCGGCCTTCGTAGAACATTGAAATAGCCTGTCTCTATAGAATTAGCTAGACAGGCAGCACTGGAGAAGTTAGGAGATAATTATGTCTCCCATAAAATGAAGTTCTGTTCTAAGCAGGGAAGATAGCCAAGACGCTAGGTATATTTTTTTCTTTTTCTTACTGTTTTGGTCAACTCATGCCAAGACACAATCCAAGCCCCTCTCGTGCTCACGTTTCTTTCCCAAAATGACTTCATTCTCTCAGTGCTCACTGGCAACTTTCACATTAAACATATAGATTTAATTTTTCCCCAAAGATTTTATTTTGGGACCCAATCTTAGGGGCTCATGTCTATGTAACCTGTTTAAAAGAGAAAATAGCAAAATATAACGATCTTGTCTTCTGCTTTTCCCTCCTTTTTAAGCTCAAAATAATCATATTAACGGGTAAAAAAGATTCAAGCCTTGTAGTTTAAATCTGTGCCATTTAAATCGATTAAAAGTTAACATGTTTTTGAGAGGGATATCTAATTAAATTTCAAATGACTCTTGCTAATGTTCAGCCCTTATGTAGTTCTGCAGTTTCAAAGTACTGCTTTTAGGTTGTCGTATAGTCTATGCAGAACCCCTGTTACATTAGAGGGCATCACTTATTTTCTTCTAAGAAGGAAGAGTTCAGCCATATGTACTGATTGAACATCCAAGGCAGTTGTTACATTCAGATCTGCAAGCCTCCCTATAGAATAGTCAAGAACAGAGCAGCAAGGACAAATCTCGTATTTGAGCCTGCACTGGCCTGGATCAACACCAGCATGTGGCATGGAATTCTGTTTTAACCCAGTTCTGTTTTGGGTTGTGTTTGAAGGAATTGCATTACTGCTTGTTGTAATAGCAAAAACTTATTTTTCTTCCAACTTGGGTCTCATTCAGGGTCATAGGCATAAAAACAAAAGAAGTCTTATTTTTGGATTGCCTTTTGTCTTATGTTTTTGATCCAAACCACTCTGTCAGTCTTTGTGACATTAAAGGACCAGGAAAAAGGAAGCCAGGGAAAAACCCCAAACCAAACCCTTTGCCGTCAAGTTGATTTCTAATCACAGCGATCCCATAGAACAGAGTAGAACTGCCCTATAGGCTTTCCAAAGGGCTTCTGGTGGATTCAAACTGCTAAACTTTTGATTAGCTACCATGGCTTTTAACCACTGCCTCAATTGGGCTTTGAGAAAAGAATAAGAAGGGGAAAAATTAGAAGCTAGATTAAATCCATGTCTAGGTGTGGTCTTGCTAATATACTAGGCATTTTATAAATTTGTCAGCCTGAAATGAAAGACATGTGGGAGAAACATTTGAATCATTCCCTGTTAGATCTTTTGATACCAGGACTCTCATGTAGTACTGCCGTGTACAGTTTCTCAGGTTGAGCACTGCACAGCTCTGGGGGATGCTGTGGATACAGGCTGTACATTCCCATCTCTTGAGGGCACATCATTTCCACCATAATTTATGTCTCTCTTCTAGCACTGAGCCTGGCTTGTCACCTCCCTTCCTTAGCTCCGGTTGGTACACAGTCCTCCAACTGGGCCTCTTTCTGGCCAGTTTAGTTACCATCCCAGTCAGGCACAGTCTGCTAGAAACATAGAAAGAGCTCCCAGAATTCTCTCCTATTTAGAAGGCAGATGGGGAAGAAGAGAAAGAGACTGAAGACGTCTGCAGAAGAAGTCAGCCTGTCCTGTGCTGGTCTACCTTGTCAAGCACTAGTTCTGGCCCCATGTATCTCATCATGGAACTGCAGAAGGCTACAGCATATTTATTTTGAAGGCTAGGGGTTTGCAATGGTTCCTTTCATTAAAATTCATTTACCTCTTCTTCTGAGAAGTCACCAAGGGAGAGATACCAGGTACCATTCGTCCCCTTGATTTAATTCTGCTATAAATATCACACAGCTGCCTCTAGAAGTCACCCTTCATCCTGAGGAGCATTAGCTGGCTGCCTCCTCATCACGCGCACCACACTTGGTCCTTTTCTCTTGCTTCCTTTTCTTTCTTTCCCTTTTTGTTGTGAAACAATTGTAGAAGTTTTTATTTTATTTTATTATTATGATTCAATGAAAATGTACATTCCCATGTAAATTCACATGCTCACCTATATGCAGCTCCCACTGCTCTCCCTGCCCGGTGACAGCACACCCCTCCTCTCTGCTCCATACATGTCCTATCCTCCCAACAGTCTCACATCCCCTCCTCTCCACCCATCCCCTTCCTCCAGCAAGAGGTCAGCACGATGGCCTCCTATAGCTGAAAAGGGCCTCAAAAAAAGCATTTAACTTAGCACCTTGTGTTGAAGTAAATAAGATTGTTTTATCCTCTTTCTGTGGATGGAACGACAAGTTCAGACAGATGAAGAGACTTGCCACAGGTCACCCAAGGGAGAGAAGGTACAAGCCAGTGTTTTCTCAACCTTCATCGCGTGTTAGAATCACTCAGGTCCAAACTTCCAGATCAGTTGGAGCAGAACCTCGAAGGATGGTGTTTCTCAATCCTAACCTGCATCCCAGTCACTTGGAGGGCTTTTTAAAACACAGATGGCTGACTCTTACCTCTCCCTGAGTTTCTGACTGGGGAAGTCTGAGATGGGGGCCTGAAAGTGTGCATGTCAGCTAGCTTCCGGGTGACGGTGATGCTGCCGGTCCTAGGACGACACCTGAGAACTACTGGTGGTAAGAAACATCTCTCGGGAGGGGCAGGCTAGTGAAAGTGGCAGTGGTGGTTCTTTGATGACTCACTGGTAGAATTCTTGATTTCTGTGTTGAAGACCTGGGCTCAGTTCCTGGTCAACGCCCCTGAGGCACAGCCACCATCTGTCTGTCAGTGTGGGCCCGTGCATTGCTTTGGTCCTGAACAGGCTTCAGCACCGCTTCCAGGCTCAGGCAAACTAGGAGGAAAGTCAGCTGGTGAAATCCCAACGAATCACAAAAGTATGATCTGCAGATGATTGTGGGGACGACACAGAGCCAGCCAGTGTTTCATTCTGTTGTACACGGGGTCACCATGAGTCACGGGTCTACTGAAATTTAGTCAGTTTGTTTATAGCAGGCAAAAACAAAACTTATGAAAAAATTCATCAGCTGGTGAAACTAGGCTGCCTGGTCCACTCTGAGATAAGGAGCAAGAAAGAAAGTTGTGGATACACCAAATGCCAGCCAGCCTTCCTGGCTGCTGTTTTCCAGGCTGAAGGCCGTTTCTGAGGGGAGCAAAGAAGAGGAGGGAGAGCAAAGTCACAGGAGCCGAGGGGGCTCTGCTCCCCTTTGGAAAGAGGCCAGTGCGGAGGCCAGAGCAGCTGGTGAAGTAAAAAACACTTACAGATTATTTAGACTATCCTGATGGCATTAGTTATGTGAAGTTCTCAATTACCCATTTTGAAAAGGGGAAAACATGTTGCAAGGTATTAGGGTCATACCAGCCTAAAAACTGGACCATTTCTATTTCACATAACTACATGTCTAGCGGCTTACTAACTAGGATTCTAATTTTGGTCTCAGAGATATTTCTTCTTTCCCAGGCTATTTGTTGAGTAAAGCTGATTAACATACTTCATTCATTCATGTATACATTCTTCAAACACTTATTGAGCACCCATTGTGTAACTGGGATTCTGTTAGGCTTAAAGAGATGATCCTTGGTTGTGTAACAGTTAAGCAGTCAGCTGCTAACTGAAAGGTCGGTGAAGTGAACCTATGCAATACGTCCATGGGAAAAAGGCCTGGCAATCTGCTCCTGTAGAGATTACAGTCTAGGAAACATTATGAGGCAGTTCTACTCTGTCTTATGAGGTTGTTATGGGTCCGCATTGTTGGCCCCCAACAATAACAAAAAATAACCCCGAAACCCCATTGCCATGGAGTCAGTTCTGACTTGTAGGGATCCTATAGAACAGCATGGAAATGCCTCAGAGGGTTTCCAATGCTGTACATCTCTACGGAATCAGATCGTCACACCTTTCTCCCATGGAGTGGCAGGTGGGTTCGAACTGCTGACCTTTCAGTTAGCAGCTGAGTACTTTAACCACTGCACCACCAGGGCTTCTATAGCAAAGATAAAGCAGTAAACAAAAAAAAGACATCTCTACCCTCAAGGAACAGTAAGAGAGATAGTCTTGTAATACAAATTTCAGAGCAGTGTGATGGATGCAAAAATAGAATCCCATGTCAGGTACTATGATATCAGGGCAGGCGGGTCTGATTAGACTCTGAGCCCCACTAATGTGCAAATGTTTCCCGGCTGAACTGTCAAGTCCTTCGTTTCCCTGGGCCTTGGACTTGCAGATTTTTAATCACTGCTGTTCAGCAATACCAGATTGCTGTGTCTGTGCAGCGACAGGAACAGATACAAGAAGGCAGAGAATTATTCGCTTCCAGACGTATGCTTTTCAGGGCAACAGGGAATCCACACATTGGAAGGCTTTTTAAATGGGATACAAAATGTTAAGTAAGAATGTGAGGTTTCGAATGCTAAACAAGCAGTAGGGACCCTTAATTTTAAGTGGCATACCCAAGGAGCCAGCTTGCGAAGTGGAAGAGGAGCTGGTCAGGTCAGGAAGGTGTGGTTGCCACTGAGGGGGGTAGCTCATGAGTGGAAGAGCTTAGAATTACTGTCTGTAAACCAAATACAGTGCATCCATACAGGGAAATATTAATCATCAAGAAAAGCCAAGTTCTCTTACGTGCTGCAGCATGGATGCATCTTGCAAACACTATGCTGAGTCTGGGGTATTGAAAGGTTGTCAGCAGCCATCTAACAGCTATTTGTCCTATCCTATCCAGTGGAAAGGAGAACAAAGAAATCCAAAGACATAAGAAAGAAAATTCTAGTCCAAAGGACTAAAGAGCCACGTGAACCAGATACTCCACCAGCCTGAGATCAGAAGAACTAGATGGCACCCAGCTGCCATCAACGACCACCCCGACAGGGATCACAACAGGGGGTCCTGGACGGAGCAGGAGAAAATGCAGCGCAGGAAGACCAGACTTGCTGGTCTGACAGGGACTGGAGGAGTCCCTGAGACTGTGGTCCCCAGGTGTTCTGCCAGCCTAGAACTGAAACCATTCCTGAAACCCACTTTTCAAAGGTTAGGCAGTCCTGTAATACCAAAAGTAAGACATGTGAGGAACATGCTTCTTAGTTCAGTCAACTATCCAAGACCGAACAGGCAGCTGCTGTTCAAAAGCAGGGTGAAAAGGAAGGAAGGGACAGAAATTGGATGAATGGACACAGGGAACCTGGGGTGTAAAGGGGGAGTGTGCTGTCATCACATTGTGGAGATTGCAACCAATGTCACAGAACGTGTGTAAATTTTTGAATGAGACATAAACTTGAGCTATAAACTCACACTTAATCCAAAAACCACCATCACAACAAAAAAGACTGTGCCATTGAGTCAATTCCAACTCATAATGACCCTATAGGACAGAGCAGAACAGCCCCGTAGAGTTCCAAGGAGTGCCTGGTGGATTTGAACAATTTAAGGGGAAGAAAAACAAAACAAAACACTGTATTGAATGAAAGAAGCCAGGAAAAAAAAAATGACCTCACTTTTATGAAATATCTACAATGGGCAATTGCACAGAGATGGACATTAATTAGTGGTTAATAAGGGCTAGTGGAAAAGGCAAATGATAAATTGAGACTTGATGGGCACAGAATTTCTGTTCGAGGTGATGCAGCTGTGGAGAGAGATTTCTTAAAAAGTTGAAGATAGAATTACCATTTTTGCCGGGTGCCGCAGAGTCAGTTTTGACTCACAGTGACCCCATGTGGCAGAGCAGAACTGTCCTCACAGGGTTTGCTAAGCTATAATGTTTATGGGAGCAGATGGCCAGATCCTTCTCCCCCAGAGCTGCTAGGTGGGTCCAAATTGCCCACCCTCAGGTTAGCAAGCTGCTGCACCACGTAACCCAGCAGTCTCACTCCTAGGTATACCCTCAAAATAATTGAAAGAAGGAATGCAAGCAGACAGACGGAGACCAATGTTCAATGGGGCATTATTCATGGAAAACAAAAGGTGGAAACAATTGAAGTGTCCAAGAACAGATAAATGAATAAGCAAAATGCGATACATACCTACAACAAAATATTACTGTCATAAAGGAAATAAAGTTCTGAAAGGCACTGCAACGTGGATGAGTCTTGAAAACAGCATGCTGAGTGAAGTAAGCCAGACACAAAAGGACAAATATCGTATAACTGTGCTTATAAGAAACACCAGAAATGGGCGAATGCACAGAGATACAAGGTAGATTAGACACTGGCTGCTAGGTGGTAGAGGCAGGGAAAAATAGGGAAGGAGAGAAAAAAGAAGCGATAGCTTGATGTTCTGAGACAAAATTCACCTTCTGGATAATTAATAATTTTGCTGAGGGACTGTCCATATATTTTGCCCTAGACACGATTTGGCTGCTACCCACTGTCTTTGGTCATTTGGAGGAGAAAACAGGGATCTTGTTCGGGAACGCTGAAGTTGTGCCTCCATGGGGAGGACGATCCTGAAGATGGCTGCCAGCCCCTCAGAAGAGGTGCCAACCTGCCAAAGCGCCTTAGTTAGCTGGAGTCAGAGCAAACAAAACTCTGCCCATTAAAGAGTGCAATTGTGGACTGAACTGTGACTCCCAAAAAAGACATGTTGAAATCTTCATTCTTGGTACTCTGAATGTGCCCTTGTTTGGAAATAGGGTCTTTGAAGATGCTCTCGGTTAGGTTAACACAAAGTCACACTGCATTAGGGTGAGTCTTAATACAACATGACTGCTGTCTGCATGAAGGAGGAGAAGAAATACAAAAGGAAGTGGGCCTGTATGGATAGATGCAATAACGGGGGGCGGGGGGGGTGCATTTGCAAGCCAAGAGATGCCAAGGATTGCTGGTCACTTCCAGAAGCTAGGAGAGAGAGAGATGTGGAGCAGATTCTGTTTCAGAGCCATTACAAAGGACTGACGTGGACTTCTATCAGACTTCTATCCTCTGGAGCTGTGAAACAGTATATTTCTGTCATTTTATACCACCCATGGGTACTTTGTTATAGCGACCCTAGGAAATACAAACTGCTAAGTACCCCGCCTAAGGGAAGAACTGGCCACTCAAACACTCGGAAGACATGACTAGGATTAACCAAGCAAAATCTTACTATGCATGCAAACTAACCCAAAGGGGAGACAGTGACTCTCAACACAGCCCTGTCATTACTTTCAGTGATTTGCTGACCCTTTCTGGAATACAAGGTGCTTCATTCTGCACCATGGATATGATTAAGTAGAATTTTTGTAAATAGAATCCCTTTGAAAATATGCCTAGGGGGATTATTATTTAAAAGCAAAAGAATAGCCAATCTTGATCTAAATGGAGATATTCTCTGGAAAAATGAATAATTACCTCTTATTTTACCTGTTTCTAAGACTGCATTAACTTTTTTTTATAGATATATATAGAAGTGGGAATAATCCTTCAGCAAAATTGTTCAGTGGGAAAAAAAAAAAACTTTCTTGACTATTTCTTAGCTTCCTGATAGAACTCTAAATCCCGTGGGCTTCCTGGCTGTCCAGAGTACCTATTTGTGGATATCCCAGTCAGTTTTGTCCCTCCTAGCCCCTGCCCTGTCCCCAACTTAGGCAGACCTCTCCTGACCTGTACAGGTCTTAGTAAGGAAAAGGAAAAAAGAAGCTCTCTCTTTCCTATCTCATGTCCTTAAGATATTCCTCTTTGCAAACATAGTGAGTGTGACTGAATCAAATGCTTAAGGCAACATTTAGTTACATGCTTTTGGGAGCTAGTACCTTAACTCAAATAATATTTCTGAAGGGGAAACAGACTTTGTGAGGCTGCCTGTGATCTGCTAGTTCACTACAGTTTCTATTTTTATGTAAGTCCCTGGCATGGAGCCTCTGTTGTCCACCACCACTATACAACCTCTGACTTCTTGCTGCAGTGCGCTGAGATCTGTTTTGGTCCTGCAGCTACCCATGACTTGATCTCATCTGTAAGTCTCTAATAAAACCTCTCCACTTCCACACTGGAGTTGCCTGTCCCTCTCTTTGGTCTCCTGGCAATCTCCATTTTGGGGGAGAAATTTCAAGCTACTAGTCCATGCCTGGATAGTTTCTAATGGTCCTATGGCAGACAGTTGGAGGACATATTTTTTGGCTTAAGAGGTTTTCTAATATTCCTCAAATACTCCATCCAACAGCTCTCCATACTGGACATGACTTGGGCTTAAGAGGTTTTCTAATATTCCTCAAACACTCCATCCAACAGCTCTCCATACTGGACATGACTTGGGCAAATTCTAACTCTAAATGTGTTTATCTAACTCTGAGTTTGCCCATAAAATAGGCTTAGAGAACAGCAATAATAATCCTTAGTGCTAGAAACATAATGCCAGCTCCAAATCCCACTGCCATCAAGTTGGGTCTGACTCACAGTGACCCTAGAGACCCTAGAGGTCAGGGTAGAACTGCCCCATAGAGTTTCCAACGAGTACCTGGTGGATTTGAACTGCTGACCTTTTGGTTAGCAGATATAGCATTTAACCCACTAAGCCACCAGAGTTTCCAGAAAAATAATATAGGAAGAAAAGTTAGAACAGGTGTCTACAAGGTGGAGAAGAAACAGCTAGAGAAGAAAAAATAATAGCTTAAAGTATGTCCATAGGTCAGTGGTGGTTCAACGGTAGAATTCTTGCCTTTCATGTGGGAGCTCTGGGTTCATGCCCTGGTCAATACGATTCACATGCAGCCACCACTTGTCTGTCAGGGGAGGACTGTGTGTTGCTATGATGCTGAACAGGCTTCAAAGGTGGACTAGGAAGAAAGACCTGGTGATCTACTCCCTCAAATCAGACAATGAAAGCTCTATGCAGCACAATGGTCCAATCCACAATTATCACGGGGGGGGGGGGGCAGACGATGGGGGAGTGTTTTGTGGTATTGTACACAGGGTTCACCAAGTATTGAGGGTGATTGCCTCACTGGTGACTAGCAAGAAAATGCGTCTAGCACAATAAACTGTCCAATAAAATATTATGTGAGCTGCATATTTTATTTTGAATTTGCTAGTAGTCACATTAAACAGACAAAAAAGGCAAAATAAATTTTCATAATATACTCAACATGTTTGAAATGTTACTGCTCCAACAAGTATTCAATACAAAAATTTTAACGAGGTTGTTTACTTTCTCATCCTAAGTTTTAGAAATCCAGTGTGCATTTTATGTTTACTATGCATTTTTGTTTGGACTAGTGATGTTTTAGAGGTCAGCAGTATATGGGCTATGGAAATGGCCATGCAGAGCTGGACCTGGACAGAAGATGCTCATGAGGGTCCTGAGTGGCTGTCCCTGTTGTCCAGGGAGGAAATAGGAGCTCTGAAATGTTAAACCAAAAACCAAAAATCCAACCAATTGTCCTCAAGCCGATTCTGACTCACAGTAAGTCTGTCAGTCTCCGAGTTGTACTGAGCTCCATGGGGTTTTCCGTCGCTGACCTTTGTGGCAGGAGATCACACAGCATTTCTCCGAGGCAACTCTTTCCTCTGGGGACTCAAACCTCCAGTCTTTCATTAACTGGTAGCCTCATGGATTAACTACTTGCTTCACCAGGGAATCCAGAGAAACGGAGAGTTTACCTTAGGCTGGCGATGGTAGCTATAAAGACTAGAGGCCTGGAGCCCATTGCCTTGGACTGCAGTTAATTGGACTGGACTTGGGCCTGGCCACTAGTATTTTTTATGAGCTCCCTTCCCCCCAAACACCCTAAACCAAACCCCTTATCGTCAAGTAGATTCTGACTCATACTGACCATATAAGACAGAGTAGACCTGCCCCACTGTGTTTCCAAAGAGCACCTGGTGGATTTGAAGTGCCAGCCCTTTGGTGAGCAGCTATAGCACTTAACTACTGTGCTACCAGGGCTCCAAGGGGGAAAAAAACACATACAAAAAACTGAGCCCGTAGCCATTGAGTAAACTGTCTCATAGAGTTTCTCCAAGGAATGCCTGGCTAGCAGTCATCACCTAACCACTGTGTTACCAGGGTTTCTAGGGCTCCCTCCAAAAAAACCCCTTGTCGTTGAGCTGATTCTTACCCACGATGACCCTACGCTACGGAGTAGAACTGCCCCCGTAGAGTTTCCCAGGAGTACCCGGAGGACTTGAGCTGCTGACATTTTGGTTAGCGGCCATAGCACTTAGCCACTATACCGTCAGGGTTTCCCAAGAGCTCCCTAGGTGGTACCAATGTGTCATCAGGATGGAGCATCACTGGGTCAGAGAGAGAACTTGCGTCGTCGAGTGAGAGAGCTGACTCACTGACAGGACAGGTTTATGAAGGGTTTGTTATCTCACGCTTCCAAATTTAAGAGATGGAAGGAAATGTAACATCACAGGATCTACTTCTGGTTTTACAGACGACAGAGGGTCCGTCTGGAGTATTACAGTGAAATCTGTGAAAGCTGGAACTTGGGTAAGAGAGAAACCTGTTAGAAAAGGAAAGCTCAAGTATATTTCACTGATAGAGTGGTAGACAAATCATAAGAATGCAGTCTGTTAAAGGTGGAAAACTTGTGAGACTGGGAAAACAAGGCTATCCGTCTCCACAGGTTTTGTGGTACTTGGTTTGGGGACCACTGATGCTTTTGTTTGTTCGCTCCCTCGGTTCTCCTTCCCTCCCTCCCTCCCTCCCTCCCTCCCTCCCTCCTTCCTTCCTTCCTTCCTGCCTGCCTGCCCCCCTTTTCTCCCACCCCACCCCTCCCCTCCTTTCCCCTTCCCTCCCCTTCCCTTTCTCTCTCTCCCTTCTGCTGTCTTTGTCTCTCTCTTTCTCACTTTTCTTTCTCTCTCTCTTTAACCTAGGAGAGGTCCTCAAATCTCTCTTCAGTCTTGGGTGAGCTCAAGGCGCACCCAGTCCTGAGAGTCCCTTAACGGGTCCTTATTGTTCATCTTTGAGAGCAGTCTCACCCATTTCGTGTCCAGATTTTGTGGCCGGGTGGATGAGGAACCCAGGGTCTCTAGTAGGCTTCTCTCTGCACCTGTGGGAAGACATTAGCTAGCTTCGCCGCTGACACCCTCCTCCCATCTTTCTGAGGCAGACAAAGGTTTAGAACTTGCTTGTGATTTATGGCAACACTTGCAGGGTTATTGCATTTTCACAAGTTCTTGTGAACATAATGAGCAAAACATTAAATACGTAGAAATGCGAGAATCTACTCAACTGCCAAGTAAGAGCTGTTTTAATGAAGGCCTTAGTGCCAGCTGTGTTTGACAAGGAAGCCCCGGTGGTATAGTGGTTAGCGCTATGTCTGCTAACCAAAAGGTGGGCAGTTCAAACCCACCAGGAATTTCTTGGGAACTCTGTGGGGGCAATTCTACTCTGTCCTATAGAGTCTCTGAAAGTTGGAATCTACTCCTACAGTAGGCTTGGTTTTGGTTTGGTGTTTGACAAAAATCTCTTGTACAGTTGATGCACAAACCTCAGAATGGTGAAGCTTGCGTATCTAGAATGCTGCAGCCCTGTGTAAGATGACAATACCTATGCAGAAACTTAGCTTTGTTGGGAACTCAGGTAACCACTTACTCATCTCTGGTACCAAGACTCTCTCTTTCACAGAACAGTCCATTTCTCTTGCTCACTTGCTTTTATTTCTAAAAGTGGTTCACTCTTTGGTATCATTTTTCAGTTTCTGAGGAGTGTCTACTGTCTTCTACATTCTTGCTTAGCAGCTCAACTCCGTGAGAATAAGTGAGACAGAGACTAGGCACTCAGGTCAGAGAACAATAGCTTGAATTTTGTCTGTTGCTCTTTAAGGATTTGAAATGGATCTATATAGGGCCAGATTTGTATCAGAAAGGCCTACCCATTACCATTGAGTTGATTTCAACTCATAGCAACCCTATAGCACAGAGTAGAACTGCTCCATAGATTTTCCAAGGAGCACCGGGCATATTCAAGCTGCAGACCTTTTCATTAGCAGATGGAACACCTAGCCACTACGGCCACTAGGTTTTCCCACAGTGGCATAAAACCACTGTCATCAAATCGAGTCCGACTCACAGCGACCCTAGAGGTCAGAGTAGAACTGCCCCATAGTTTCCAAGGAGCACCTGCTGGATCTGAACCGTCCACCTTTTGGTTAGCAGATGTAGCACTTAACTCACTACGCCACCAGGGTTTCCCGGAAAGGCATAGGGATAGCTTATTCTCAGGTTGTTATGAATTTGTTGGAAATCCTGCTGGTAGTGATTAAGTGCTATGGCAACTAACCAAAAGATCAGCAGTTCAAGTCCTCCAGGTGCTTCTTGGAAACCACCCTGCTCTATAGGATCGCTATGACAATGGTTTTGCTTTTGTTTTGTAATGTGTTTATTAAGGAGCCCCAATGGTGCACTTGGCTGCTAACCAAAGCATCAGCTGCTAACCAAAACCAACCATTCCATAGGAGACAGGTCTGGCAGTCTGTTTGCTTTAGGAACACTAGGGATTGTTATGAGTCAGAACTGGTAGCAATGGGTTTGGCTTTGGTTTGGAATGGATCTATTTGTGTCCTGGGGTAGTTAGTACAAATGGTTTAGTGTTCGGCTTCTAACTGTAAGGTTAGTGATTCAGGTCTACCCAGAGGTGCTGCAGAAGGGAGGTCTGGTGACCTACTCCCAAAAATATCAGCTGTAGAAAGCAGAACAGTTCTACTCTGAGACACATGGGGTCGCCATGAGTCAGAACTCAGTCGTTGCAACTGATTTTCTTTTTTTTTTTTTGGAATAGTTTAACTAAGTGCAATTCTTAGACATCTTGTCCAAATCCCTGAAAAAAAAAAAACAAACCCAAACAACAACAAAAACACCCTAATTGTTGTTTCAGATCTCTGTCTAAAGATACCAGAGGAGGTTTACTGGTGGCGAATTCTGGAACCCTGAACAGAACAAACTGGTTTCACAAGCAGCAAGCGGCTGCCTTTCTGCCTACAGCTGCTTTCTTCATTAGAAAACTAAAAATAGCCCTGATCATTGCAGGCTGGCTTCACGTTAAGCCTTCTGCTGTATCCATTTGTCTGTCTCATTCAGGGTTTCTGCATGTCTGTGACACCCTGATACTATTTCAGACTTAAAGTGCACTGAAGAGATGTTTCCCTTTCCTTCTCACATTTACTCCAGATCCCCCAAACTGTCCAACCCTGCTGCGTGTGAGGGGGACTCACAGGAATCTTCTGGCACTCTGGCCAATCCCATCTGCTTCCCTCATTTTTGGAAAAGTAAATACCATCTCCATTACTATCAAAATCTACAATTATTAGGGTTCCCCCCCTTAGAAAACATTCATTACATATGTGATTTTCTATGAAATACTGAATAGAATTACTCTTCCCAGCTGATGCAGGGTTTTACTAGGTTCTCTGCTTGAACTTGATTTGGGGAGATACATTTTCACCTAGAGCTGGCTGTCTCTTGTTCCCTGGCATAGGTACTGTCCTGCACTGCTCTAAAAAATCTGTTGCTGCCAAGTCCACTCTGCTTCATGGTGACCCCATGGTGTGTCAGAGTAGAACTGTCCCCATACAGATTTTAAGGGGCTGAATTTCCATAAGTGCATCACCAGGCCTTTTTTCTGAGACACCCCTGGGCAGACTTGAACCTCCAAACTTTCTGTTAGCAGCAGAGCGTATTAGCCATTTGTACCCCCTGGGGATTCTTTGCTGTTCTAAAAATGATACAGAAAACCACTAGGGGTGGGTAGTGTGGACAGAACACTGGTCTATGGGAATCTAGGGGAGTGTTCACTTAGTCCCTGCTCTTTTTCATTCTGCCTCTCTAATCAAGTTAGTTTTGTGTTATACTTGGAGGCAGTGTCATGATTACAGCAAGGTGGACTCCACGTGTAGTTTATGACAAGCTGATGCTGTCATCCCTCACTCTCTCAGCAGCCAGGATATTGAGGAAATGAAACATAAAAGAGGAAAAAAAATAGGAAAGGGACAAAAGAAATTAACCTACTGCTTAATAGTATCTATTTACAGATGGAACATTCATGAAGCCTGCAGACAAAGCTAGAACAGGAAGCCATTATGATTAAAATGAGGCAAATAAGCCTCAACCCCCAATTCAACCACAGCACATATATACATATATACACTTGTGTATACAAAAGTAGGATTTTAATGGCTTTAATACAACTGAAAATCCTAAAGATGAGAACTAATGTTGCTATGGAAACTTTTACATGTCTCAACTGCAGAACTCTTACTTTAAATTTGCAAACTTAGTATCACATTAGCTTTTTTTCACATTTGATTTCTGGTTGGTCTTTTAAGAAGATGAAAAGAAAAAAGCTGCGTATCATCCTAGTGTTCCCTGTTACAGTCACAGCCAGAGTAGAGTGTGGCGGGTCGCCATCTGACACATTGTTTTTGTTATCATCTGAATACAGAGACTGCCACAAAGGCTATGCAAGTCACTGATTTTGAAGTCCAACCTTATTCATTCAGTTCCAAAATTTTCAAAGTCTGAAGGATTTCCTATTTTCCTAGAATTAGATGGCAAAAGTGAGCTTCGATACCTGGGGGCATTATGGATCTCCACTTTCACAGGGCTCAGAGCCTTAACAGAGAATTGAAGAGGCTTCAGAGCACAGCACCGAGACACGTGGTGACCGAGACACGTGGTGACGCTGAACCCTCGTGCTCTCCTGTGCCTCTCACGCGGTGTGCAGTGAAGCGTGGCTCTCCTTAAAAGTCATTTCAAAAAGAGTGTATTTGGAAAATCTCTGCCATCATAATTCCAGAGGCTAGATCTCCCCATCTATTACAGATTGAGTTGTGTCCCCCCAAAAGGTGTGCTGAAGTCCTAACGCCTTAAACCCATGAAGGTGGCACTCCCAGGATGTTATCAGTTAGGTTAATATGAGGTCGTTGTGTGTCAGGGTTGGTCCTAATAAACTCTGACTAGTGTCCTATAAAAGAGGTGGAGAGACAGACAGACACAAGGGAAGATGTCACGTGAAGACGTAGCCGTAATCCAAGGAACGCCCACCATAGCCAGGAGTTGGAGCAGCGAGGCGAGGCGCAGAACAGCTGCTTCCCTGGAGCCCTCCAAGGCCGTCGATGCAGTTGAGAGCCTCAGGCGGCCTCCTGGTCTCCGGAACTGGGAGCCACTGCCTGCTCTCTAAGGCCGCTCGCTTTGTGGCACTTGGTTCTGACAATTCCAGGGATTCCAGATACCATCCCCATGCTTTCTGCATCATCGCCTAGCACCCGCTCAGCCCACGGAAGTCTTGGCAAACCAGAAACTTTTGTATACCTGAATACAAAATCATACCCACCATGCGGCAGGATCCCTGGTGGTGCAGTGGTTAAGAGCTCAGCTGCTAACCAAAAAGTTGGGAGTTCAAATCCACTAGCAGCTCCTTGGAAACCATAAGGGACAGTTCTACTCTGTCTTGTAGGGTAGCTGTGAGTCGGAACTGTCTTGACAGCACCTAACAACAATGGGATACATTATTTAACTTCTCTGATCTTACAGTTTTCTTACCAAAGATCATAATAATGCTCATGCCACATGGATATGGTCAGAAATAACAAATGCAAAATGCTGAGTACTTTACCTGAAACACAGAGGCTTTCGATAAACATGAAATGCCATTTTCGTCTAATCAAAAATGCTCTTCAGAGCCTTTAGGCGCATGAAGCGGCCGGCTAGGTCCAGGTGTCTCTGCTGAGTTCACGTGAAGTGGACGTAATAGCTCCTCTTTCCCACCCCCACCACTGCATTGCCATCTGGATTGCTTTTGCCTAGAACTCTGCAGCCTATCTGTTTGCTCTGACATTCATCTCCTTGTACTGTGACGGCCTCGTCTTGTCTCTGCTGTATTCTTAGTGGCTGGAATAACACTGGGCGCAATAAATACTTGTTGACTGCAGGATGAGATCCAAGTTTTCTGGAGGCATTAGGCAAATATGATTTGGAGGGCTTCTATTTAAAACATTAAAAAAAAAACCATATGAATACATTATTAGGTACAGAGCTTAGGAAGGGGCCTATTTCATGGGACCCTGAAGTTTAACCTTCACAAGCTTCAGAGTAAATCAGCCTCTTTCTGGAGAAATGAATATGGTTCTGAATAATTACTAATGAGTCATAATCTGCCTTGTGTTGTGACCTTGGATTGTGCTGTCGCTGGGTGTTGGTTCCATGGAAGTTCATTTTAGGTCCCTGACTTGAGATGCAGGTGAACAGTGAGAAACCATCATAGCCACAAGGTGTGTCTAGGTAGAGCAGTATCAACAGCTCTGAGTCAGAATTTGACCTTTGTTAATAACTTATAAGGTGCACTTCTGGTTTACCTCTGGCTCTCATTTGAGAAGTCATTTACCCCCTTGGGTTTTAATACAGTCGTCCAAGACAAAAGGATACACGAGGGCAAGATGGACTAGGATAACTACCACAGGAGGCAGAACCAAAAGGGCACTCCTCGTCAGGTGACGGTCCCTTCAGGATGTTGACACATTCTGGTGGGTGGACAGGAGGTGCCATGGAGAAATTACTTCCTTGGCCCTTGTGATGAATCCAGTTGCATCCCCCAAGAAGATACGTTGAAGCCTTGACCTCTGGTACCTGTGAATTTAATCCTATTTGGAAACAGAGTCTTCGAGGGTGTTATCAGTTCACATCTGGTTACAGTGGAACAGGTGGCCCCAATGCAATCTAAGTGACGTCCTTATAAAGAGAAGAGACACAGAGAGAAGGTGGCCGTGTGACTGTGGAGGCCGAGACTGGAGCAGCAGGGAGTGCCCGTCATGGCCAGAAGCTAGGACAGAGGCGCGCAGCACGTTCTCCCTGAGTCCTTGGAAGCAGTCAGCGCAGCCAGTCCCTGCCTTCCTTACTGCAGAGCCCATACATTCTTGTTCTTAGGAGCCACCCAGTGTGCTCCTTCGTTACAGCGGCCCGGGGAGACTAAGACAGCCCTTCATTAAACTTTCCTTCCTTACCTTTCTTGCCCTTTCTGTTTTTCATTTCTACCCACCTGCTTATTACTTCTTCCTTTTCATTTTCAATCATATAGCTTTCCAGCTTCCATCATACAGTAAGATGCAATGGTTCCTGGACTTTTAGTGATGGGATCTCCTTTTCCTAAAATGGAAGCAATAACTTCTGGGTAAGGGGCAGGAAAGCAAAGAGGACAGAAGAGATGGAGAGGGTGGCGGAGGCAGGGACCATGCCAATATCAGACCCTCGAAATGACTGTCACACCATGGTGGGGGAAGCAGAGGAAAGGTGGTGTGAGAACGGGGCTGGTAAGTGTTAGCACTGAGCAAGAAATACCCCAAGTGACAATGCCGAATCAGTTTCCTCATCAGTGGAAAAGAAAAAAAAATGCTTAAGCGGAAAACCTGTAATTTCAAATAGACCATACTTCCATTCCTAAGTCTGCCTTACTTTCCTGGGTAATGACATTGATAAATAAAACTGTTTGTATGCCTTGTAAGCAAATCATTATGTGAATTCAAAGTACTGCTCAAAATTAATTCTAATGAGGTTCGGGGGAAAAACAAGTAACAACCAAAACTCTTTAATAAAGTGTTCTAAAAAGAAAAAAAGAATTATCGCCCACTTCTGCACTTCCTGCTTTTGGCAGGGACTAGAAGTGGAAATCTGAAAACACTGTGAGACAGTCTGTTCTCATGGTATTTCTAGCTGAGAACAGGAAGGAGGGGAAATCTCATCTGAGTGAGAGAGCCTGTTTTTCAGCGATTAGCAGGCCAAAGAAGTTTCACTGGGCAATCAAGCTTGACAGCACCTCTAAAAGTTTTACCTTTATTTGGTCAGCATAGCAGATTTTTCCAGAAACACCAACTCAATCACTGAGATGTCAGCCATGGGCCACCATTATGGCTCCTCTGTGAGCCTGGGGTTAAGTCCTGGAGACTCAGATCAATAAGTGGTGGCCCCTGCCCTTTTCGAATGTTTAACGAAATTGGAAGGATAAGATATCTATACATGAAAAACAATTGCAATTCAAAACAGCGTATGTAATAACCTAAATTAGCAACGTAGATAATGTTGGGAAGAGCTGTTGACACTCTTCTTAAATTCTGTATTAGCTTGTATATGTGCTCTGTGTCACCATTGTACTCCCGTCACTCATCACTAGATATTCTGCACCTTTAGGAAAAAAAAAGTTTCTTAATTCCTTTAACTCTTCTGCCTGACTCAAGTCACAGCAGACTGCCTTGCGTGTGATATTGATGAGTCAGGGAGGCTGATTCATGTTAACAATAAGCATGGAATGATTAATGCATGTTGATTGGTTGGGCATGCTGCAGCTAGAAAAATCCCTAAGACTAGGCAAGATTGTATTGCTCCTGATTACCTGCCAGAGGACTCTCTAATGTCCACAGGGGTCTAAGGTTGCAGCAGATCACTCCAAGTGATGTCCTTCACCACCATGACTCCCGTCGGGGTCCGTAAATCCCTGAGTGTTCATTGGCATTGTCATGATTTCCAGGATCTGTCAAGGGCTCCCGTGGTGTAGTCAGTATCCCTTCCTCCTCCACCACATGAGGACCACAGGAAGGACCCGAGTGAGAGCAGTTCTCTCGCTTACTGAGTGGGGAATGTTCCCTGAAAAAGATAAAAAGATTTGATTTTCCCTTTCAGACTACAGAATGATAAGGATTATGTTTTGAACAGGGGACAAGTACCCAACGTTTTACTGAAATGATTACAATTAACATGACTACAATTAAATAAATAACTATTTATTTAAATGTAGATGATGCACCTATGCATTAAAGACTAAAAAGCTTCCTTAAAGGAAAAAAACAAACAACCAACCTGTTACTATTGAGTCCGTTCTGATCTGTGCCCACCCCACAGAACAGACCCCAAAGAACAGCTGGTGGATTCCAAGTGCTGACCTTTTTTGGTTATTAAAAAGCTTTCTAAAGTGCATGTAAATGAGAAGAGACGGTTTCAGCCAATCACGCTGTGTTTACTAAGCTGTTGGTTTCATCTGGGTGTTGAAGAAGTCAGAGGACAGAGGACTGTGGTCAATGGAGGCCAAAATTTCTCTGGGCTGATTTGGTGTTGATCTTTGAGGAAGCCTGCGATTGTTTCATGCCTTTTTATTGATCTTGTGTTGTGGGAATGAAATGGACATAGCAGAGACTCAGCCATCTGAGGAGCACCCAAGCCAGTGCCTGGCTGCTTCCACCAGCTGCTCTGATGGCGCTCTCAGTAGAGGGTCCTGAGCAGAGCTGGAGAACAGTGTAGAACAAAATCAGAACTCTCAAAAATGCCAGGCTAACAAAAAAGCTACGGTATATATATTCAAAGGAACACTATGCAATGATAAAGAACAATGATGATTCTAGGAAGCACCTCATAACCTAGTTTCTGTTGGAAGACATTACATTGAGTGAAATCAGTTAGCAGCCCAAGGACGAGTATAAGGATGAAACTCCTAATATAAGGACTTAAAAAACAGACTCACATACAGAAGATGGCTGCAAGGGAGGGGAGGGAGGGAGAACATTGGTTATAGATTAGATAGTTGGTAGAAATTTGGCTGGGTGAAATCAGTGACAGCACACATTAGAAAGAAGGTCAACTTAACTGGACTTCAACATAACATGAAAACTCCTCCAATCTCAACCCAGTATTACAAGGATAGAGTAGGAGGGTTGGGGGTCTGGGAACCATGCTCTCAGGGGACATGTAGGCCAGCTGACATAACTAGCCTATCGCTAAAGTCAGCGGCGTCTGGGGTCTTTAAAGCTAGCAAGCTGCCATGTGAGGTACACCAAATTGTCCCAACTCAGCTGGAACATATGATCGCCAGAGACACCAACAACATGAGGGAAAAAGAGCCAGAAGACAGAAAGGCCCATGTGAACGGGTGACTACATCACCATGTGACCAGAAGAACCAGATGGTGCCTGGCCACCACCAATGACAGCCGTGATAGGGCTCACAGTGGTGAGTCCCACTGGCAACACTAGAAAGAAAAAAGGGTGCACCCTAAGAACTCCACTAAAGAGCACAACTGATGGTCTGAAGGCCTGGGGGTCTCCCTGGGAGCATGGCCCCTAGACCTGATGCTGCCTCTGATCATAAGTCATTACTGAGGTCAACTCTTCGGACAGGAATGGATTGGACTCGGGGACACAGAGTGACCACATTGTGTGTGCACTTTATGGTGTTGTGCATCTGTAGGATGCCATTCTACCTGCTTCTTACTAGAGGGGAGTAGAGAGTGTGGAGAGGAGGGGACAGGAGATTGTTAAGAAGTTATGACATGTATAGAGGGGAAAGGAGGAGTGTGCTGTCACCAGGCAAGGAGAGCAGAGGAAGCTGCAGATAGGCGGGATGCAAATTTAAATTGGATTGTACAATTTCACTCAATCTCAATTAAAAAAAAATAAGACTAGACTTACTGGCCCAACAGAGCCTGGAGAAAGCTCAAGAGTATGGCCCTCAGATATTCCTAAGCTACAGCCTTCATCCAAAAACTAGACAGACCCATAATACAAAAAAGACTGAAGGGGCACCCTGGACCAGGGAGAAGGACAGAAGGCAGGAGTGGACAGGGAACTTGGACATAGGGCACCCAAGCTGGAGAAAGGAGGGTTGACATGTTGTGGAGTTGGTAATCAATGTTGCAAAACAATGTTTTAATTTATTGCTTAATAGAAGGTAGTTTGTTCTGTAAACTGTCATCTAAAGTACAATTAAAAAAAAACAAAAAACAAAAAAACAGCAAACAATCCAGTGAGTAAGACAAACACCAGATAGTATGAAGAGAAGTTAAGAGGGATCTGGATGAAGGGTCTGTAGAGTGGGGTCCGGGTATAAAACATGATAACCTGCAGTATTTCTAGGTAGAACTTCATTAGAATCAGGCAACCACTTTTTAGGATAACAGAGTTTTTCTTGATTACATGTTCATTGTAGAAGACTTATAAACAAGAGAAAGGCACAAAGATAAAAATGAATCTTAGTGTCAGCCCAGTGACAGTTGCTGTTACGGTGTTGCTGTGTAGGCTCTGGTCTGTCTCCTGAGCACCCCCGGGTGACTGGGGTTCGTTGCTGTCACTGGACTCTGATTTGTAGCAAACATTGCTAGATCCGCACTGTCCTCTCGGTCACTGGTGTGGAGCCTGTCGTTTCAGTCACTGTGCGTGCTGAGAGACTGCCAACCCAGTGCGCTCACCCGCCAGAACTTTATGGGACAACATTCTGCTACGACCCACAGAGTTCTCACTGGCTAATTTTTGGAAATGGGTTGCTGGGCCTTTTTTCCTCATCTTAGTCTAGCAGCTTTCCCCAAACCCGGCCATCTTGGTTGACCCTGCTGGTGTTGGGAACAGCAGCTCACAAGCCCCAACAGGACAACAGATTGACAGCTGGATGGTGGTCTACACACCTAGGTATTTTAAAACAACAATGCAACCCCATCACTGCATACTGTGTCACAAACTGTTCTTTCCATTTAACAATATGCTATGAAATATATTGTGATTACTTTCAATAGTTTGATGCCCTTCTACAAAATTATTTTTAATACTTTCATAATATTTTGTCCTGTGTTTGTATCATAATTTGTTTATCTGATCTCCAAGATTGGCTATTAAGGTCATTGTCAGTATTTCACTAAAATAAGCAATGTTATGATGAGCATCTTTGTCTATAAACATTGATGCACATCACTGATCATTTCCTTCGGATAAATTCCTGGAAATGGGATTGCTATAATAAAGTTATGGAAATGCAGGCCCCGCAGTATTTTTACAAAACAGCAAGATAAGAATTTGACTTGTGTCTTTCAGCAATACCTGTATTTCTGCTATATTCTTCCTTCATATGTGTAAACATCGATCCTAGAGATCAAATGGTTGGTCATTTTGTATCTCGCAGGAAACCTTCCTAAATTTTGGCTGTCATTTTGTCAATGCTAGCAAACTTCTCTAAATTTGCATGACAGTATCCAAGCTATTCCTGTTTTTAACGAGTAAGATGCCTCATGTTTTAGAGGTCTGCTTTCTAAGTGCTGGTTTATGAGATCGTTAAGTAATTCTATACCCCCACTTTGTGGTCCCAGAGTTGCTCTTTTGCTCAGTTCTTCCTTCATTCAGTCATTCGGTTTCTTCAGCAGCCATGTATTGAGTTCCTGTGAGATTCTGGAAAGCCTGGTGGGATAGTGGTTAAGTGCTAGGTTGCCAATCAAAAGGCTGGCAGTTTGACTCCACCAGATACTGCTTGGAAACCCAGTGGGGGCAGTCCTACTCTGTCCTATAGGGTTGCTATGAGTCAGAATCAACTGGGCAGCAGTGAATTTGGTTTCTGGAGGGGGGAGAGGGGCAGGGTGAGTCCCTGGATGGTACAGAGGGTTGATGCAATCCACTGCTATCTGAAAGGCTGGAAGGTCAGGTGCACCCAGAGGCATCTTGGAAGAAAGGCCTGGTGATCTACTCTCTGTCACCTGATTTGGATCTGTGCCCTGGAGCAATGAAACATACTCCAAGTTAGAAAGGGGAAGGTTTATTAGGAGGTGTGACGCCAGTGGAGGCTCGGCAGCAAGGCAGGCTCTTCTCCACAGAGTCTCCAAAGCCAGTTTTTGTATCAGAGCTTATATACCATTTCAGCAAGGAATGCTTCATGTTTTTAAGCTTGTAGCCCATAGATAACTGTATACATCACAAAATAGTCACAAAAAACTCTTTATCAAACTACAGATAAGTACATCAGACACCTGGACTGTAATCTGTATATTTGTAACATTCAAAGACAAAATATACAGAAATTCCTCAGCTAGTAAACTAGCCAGGTCCCCTCTGACTGAGATAAGGATACCAAAGATGCCAGGCAGCCTTCCGAGCTGCTGTTTCCCAGACTGAAGTCCATTTCTCAGGGGACCAAAGAAGAGGACGGAGGACAGGGTCACAGGTGGTGAGGGGGCTCTGTGCCCCTTTGCAAAGAGGCCAGTGCAGGGGCCAGAGTAGACAGTGCAGTAAAAAACACTTACCAATTATTTAGAGTATCATTATGGCATTGGTTATGTGAAGCTCTCAATTATGCATTTTGAAAAGAAGAAAACATGTTGCAAGGTATTAGGGTGATGTTTCTAAAAATCATCCACTGGAAAGCCAGTGGATCTATGTTATAAGATGTATCGAGATTTCCTTCCTCTTTGTGGCTAAGTAATATTTCATCGCATGCATACGCAAAGTAGTCCCTGACCTACAATATATATTCAGCTTATCACAAAACACACAACTGTTTTATTTTTTTCACATCTTATCATTGGTGTGATGTATATGACATAGAGTATTGCGCTGCATATTTACTGATGCTATCAGAAGTCCAGGTGGTGTAGTAGTTAAGTGCTGTGTCTTTGGCAGTTCAAATCTACCAGGTGCTCCGTGGAAACTCTACCAGTAGGGTTGTCAGCAGCTGGAATCTGCTGGACAGCAATGGATTTCTTTTCTCTTTTTTGGTTTATTGTTCTCAGATGTTCAAAGTTTGGATTTATAAAGACACCGACGATAAAAGGTGATGATAATGAAAACCAAAAAAAAAAAAAAGAAAGTGATATTTGGCTCATGTCACAGTCACTCCATGAAGTGGTCAGAACAGAACCTTGTCATAAGTGAGGAGCTATATGAGTACATTTTATTTGAAAAACTTATGCTGAGGGAAGTAAGTTAAATACAAAATGAAAAATATTGTTTGTCCTCACATGAAATATCTAGAATAGGCAAACATATAGAGGTGCTAGGTTGTTAGTGGTTACCAAGAGTGGACAGAAGGGAAAAGAAGGAGTCATTTTTTAGGAAGCAATGTGTTTTTGTTTACTGTGATGGAAAATTTGGCAGTGAATATTGGGGATGGTTGTACAACACGATTAATGTAATTGGTGTCAATAATTGTGCACATGACAAGCATGAAATCAGCAAATGTGATGTTTTCTGTATATTTACAATAACAAGAAAGAAGGAAGGAATGGAGGCAGGGAGGGAAGGAGAGAGGACAAGAGGGAGGACGGGAGAGAGGACGGGAGGGAGGAAGGAAGGAGGGAAAGAAACCCTACGGAGCACAGTTCTCCTCTGACCCACATGGGTTCACCAAGAGTTGGAATGGGCAACTGGGCCTAGACTCATTTTTGCCCTCAAAAGTAAGAATAGAGAAGTGAAAAAGTATTATAATATAATGTAATAATTATTATGACAGGCATAAAATGTACTGTCTTCCTCCTCTTTCTCTGCTTTGTTCTGCTCCCTTTGAGCAGTCTGCCCTTTGACTCCCCCTCCCCACACTGTTTCCAGGAGGGGAGTGACCTGGAGAGCAAGATGCTGGCTGGGAGGCTTCTGGGGCCAGCCAGAGGCAGGGAAGAAGCAAGCACAGGAGGCAGCAGCTCAGGATGTAGCCCCTCTCCCAACATTTGTGGCTTGGGGCCAGAGCACAAATGGAAGCCATTCACCATCTGTCTGAATATATAAAAGTTGTAAATTAAGTTAATAAGCTGTTAACCAAAATACAGCTTCGGATAGACCAAATCAAAGAAATATGTGAAGAGCCACAGTTTTTACCTGATTGAAAGTTGGAAGACTATCAAGCAATCGAATTTAATTATTTTTGCTCCTGTGTGGGTGTTCTGACAATGGGTTGACAGCGTTTGGCTACCTAATAAAGGATGGCCTTAATGGCTAAGCAGGAGACTACTGGCCAGAAGGCTGGCAAGTCAAACCCACCCAGAAGGGCCTTGGAAGACAGGCCTGGCAATCTACTTACAAAACGTAGCAACTTTGGAAAACATGTGGGTCACTGGGGGTTGGAATCAGCTCTTTAGCAGCTAACACCACCACAAAAGAGCAGGTACTATACCAGGGACTAACAGCGATTCTCTCTAGGGAATTGGACTAGTGGAGTGAGTAGGGGTCTGTTACCATTTGATTTAGATAATTTTTTAAAGGATACTTGGGGATTACAGTTAATTTTGCTTTCTTTTTTTATATTTTTCTCTATTTGATAATCACTTGTAACTCACATAATTAGAAAACAGTACTAAAAACACTGGAAAAGTCATTCTGGAGGATCATTCTAAAAAAACAAAAACAAAAAAAACAAACCAAACTTGCTGCCATTGAATTGATTCCAACACTAGTGACCCCACAGGACAGAGTAGAACTGCCTCGTAGAATTTCTAAGGGGTACCTGGTGGGTTTGAACTGCTGACCTTTCAGTTAGCAGCGGTAGCTCTAGGGTTTCCAGGACGATCATTCTAAGATCGGGAAATGTCTCATTAAGTTGAATTTCTAGAAAAAGTTTGTGTTTAAATCTTCAGGCCTGCAAGGTCTGACAATTAAGTTCATGAACTCTTCCTAGAAAAAGTGCTACATACTTCACTGCTGAATGTCACTATGATCGCCATTGAGGTACTCCCCTTGGGAAGCCCTGCACAGGCACCAGTGCCTGGTCCACCCTTCACAGCAATTTTGAAATGCTTTTTCTGGAATGCCCATCAGAGCTGTTGTCATCTTACTACTCTCAATGCCCTGATTGTCATCAAAATGTCTTCCTTTCAATATTTCCATTATCTGTGGGTAAAGAAAAAAGTCACTGGGGGCCAGAGCAGGTGAGTAGGGAGGGTATTCCAGTACAGCCATTTGTTTACAGACAGTGCCGAGTGAGTTGGGTGCATTGTTGTGATGCAAAAGCCGTGAGTTCCTGGTGAAAAATTCAGATTGTTTTCATCTAACTTTTTAATGCAGACTTTTCAGCATTTCAGAATAGTGACCTTGGTTAACTGTTTGTGTAGTTGGTACAAATTCATAATGAACAATCCCTCTGATACCAAAAAAGTTTAGCAACATTGTTTTGACTCTTGATTTGCACAGATGGAATTTTTCTGGTTGTGGAAAATTGGCTGACTTCTGTTGTGCACTTTGATGCTTTGTTTTAGGGTAGTACTGGTGTACTCATGTTTTATCATCAGTAATAACGTGGCCCCAAACATCATCTTGCCTCTCGAAAGGTCTTGGCAAACTTCCACTCTCCTTTGATTTGTTCATTGGTGAGCTCCCTTGGGACCCTTTCTGCAAACATCTTTCTCATGCTACGATTTTCGGTTAAGATTTTACTAACTGTTTGTCTATCATTTCCTTGGTCTGCTATGCTTCTCACAGTCAGCTGATGATTCTGACAAACCAATGAATTTTTGCAATGTTTTTGTCAGTTCTGTTTGTTACTGGCCAGTCTGACTTCTCTACATCAGTGACTCTTTCTTCTCAGAAAAAACATTTAATATGTTTGTACACTGCCATTTTCTTCATGGCATTATCCCCATAAACTTGAACTAACATGTCCCTAATTTCACTTCCCCTCTTGCCAGGTTTAGCAAGAAATTAAATGCTTGTTCATTGCTCTAATTCAAGCTCCAACATTCTCAGGACAGCACACAGAAACATGCAATAACGATAATGAACTGTGCTCAGCAAGACAATGCCACATGTTGATGTGAACACAACTGTGAGACACTGATACATCAAGGTTATGAAACCTTACTGAGTGTGTGTACAGTGCTACCAAGGTAAGCACACAGTGGCAAGTTTGCTAACTTAATTGTCAGAACTTGTATATGATTATATGCTACAAAATTAAGGGTTTAACTAAAATTAACCCCATAAAAATGAAACCTTCTTTTGCCAGAGATCATGGAGAATCAAAGACATACCTAACCACTAAGAAAATGGGAAATAGTGAATCTGTATTTTAAACAGCGAGCGTGTTTACCGCAGAACTCATTGCCTGAACTTTCCAGACATATTATTTTTCCATCTAATCAAATACTTATTTTTCAATGGCGTGAGGATTATCCATAGCCTGGAGAATCCTGTGACGAGGTACTGTACGGGCTCTGACTTCAGCTTTTCAAGGAACTTCCTATCAAGTCTTTTATTGCTACAAAAATCTGGTTAAGCATGGCAGATGTCATCTTTTTGCAGGTAAGGAAAGTGAGGTTTGAAAAACTGAAATTGCAAACCTGACAATTAGTTCCTGTTGGACTGAGGACAAGAGTGCCACTCTCCTGAATCTCAGTTTTGTCCTTTTGCTGCTATGCTATTAATGAATTCCCGCAATGTATTTTCAGGAATGATACTTATTTCTCAGAGATTTTTGTAGATGTCCCATTATTTGTTTGTTTTAGCAGAACTTATCTTAAAAGCCAAAAAGCCAAGTGCCGTCGAGTCGGAGCCCAAATTTCTCTATAAGTCACTTAAAAATAGTCAGCACCCTTTTAAGAGATGACTGACTCCCCTATAAGCAATTCCACAAATGAGGTTCTTTGTAGAAAGTGCTAATTAATGCTAAGTACCTTCAGAAATGCCTTCCAGGCTAATGTCCAAGGATGCAGCAAGTGGAGGAGGAAATTATAATAACCTTCTCTTCAGGGACATGCCTGATTTTCTGTGCTGAGGAAAGACCACAAGATTATGTTACTCTGTGTTTAAAATATGCATGAGTACTATGTCAGTGTTATCGCGAGACAGGCAGTACCTCCTCTGCTTCATATACTTCTTTAATTGCTGTTATCTTGATTAGTTAACATTTTACCCAGAGTCGAGAAAAAAGAGCATTCTTTCAAAGACAATTTGATTTTTATAATACATGCTTTCATAAATTAATATTTTAAACTCTAGGATATTGTAGGTTAAAATATTTTTAACTTGTTTATAGTCTATTCATCATGATTTTAGAGAGATGGGTGTACAGTGAAAGTCAAACAAATCCCACCCAACTCACACAACCTTGCACCCCTCCCCCCCTACAGAGGCCAATCACAAAAACCCAAACCCACTGTTGTCAAGTCGATTCCAGCAGACATAAATAAAGGAGGCTGGATTCCTGGTCCCACAATGGTTGAGAGCCATGGCTGATAACTAAAAGGTTAGTAGTTTGAATCCACCAGCGGATCCTCGGAAACCCAGGGTATGGGGCATTTCTTCTGTATCTTATAAGGATCAATGTGAATCAGGATTAACTCCACGGCACAGGGTTTTTTGGTTTTGTCAGATATGCCAATTAAAAACAATTCACAGGTGAAAAATTACAAAACAAAACCCCAAATCTCGCATGGATTGCTTTTGCTATATGCCAAAATCTGGAAGAAAATCTGGAACTTCATTTAAAAAGGCTAGTGCCTGGTTCAAACAAAATGAAGCAAGCAAAAATAAACCCCAATCCCCAGAATACTGAAATAAGTAAGTTTATGTATAATTCAGTCAGATCATTTGTGCCTTGCTAGAAAGAGGTCTGTACTTGATCTATTGCTAAGGTATTTTGTAATTAATAAAACAGAGCAATTTGGAAAATAAAGATACAGTTTTAGTCTTACAAGAAGTCTCAGAAATCTATAATAACTCCACAGAAACCTCATTTTTAACCTCCAAAGACTGCAGTTATAGTAGAATTACGGGTTAGCAACAGTGAAAAAAAGATTTAAAAACCTGAGATTGGTCCTATGTCTCATATTCTGTTCTTGGTGGCTAAGAAGAAGAGACTAGTTCTCTTGGATTTCAAGCCAGGTCTCTTGAGTTGACACATTGCATTTTCTGGAGTGTGCACTCATTTCTTAAAAATTTTTGTAAATCTTGTCTTCACTGACGCTGGCAGGGCTGCATCAACAGGGAGTGCGGTATGTCTCCTGTCGTGGCTGGGTGCCGTTGAGTTCATTCTGACTCACAATCCCATGTGGTGGTCCCAGGACTGGGTGCTGATCACGCTCTTGGAGAAGTGAGACAATAGAGAAGCTTCCATAGCAGAGGTAGGACAAAGGTAGAATCCATGCCATCCAGGCAGGAGACCTGGGTTCAGTTCCCAGCCAACGCACCTCCCAAGCTGCCACCACCCATCCTCCCGTGGAAGCTTGCATGTTGTTAAGATGCGGGAAAGATTTCAGCCAGGTTTCCAGATGAAGACAGACAAAGAAGAAAGGCTTGGCGGTGTCCTTCAGTCAATGAAAACCCTGTGGATCATAACAGTCTGGTCTGTAGCCCTCTGTGGGATGGGGTAACACTGGGCAGCGTTTTATTCTTTAGTGCGTGGAGTTACCATGAGTCAGTAGTGTACTAGAAGGCAGCTAACAGCAACTGAGAATTTTGTGTCCTTGCAATTCTACTGGAAACCCCGGTCACCTATTGTTTTAGAGTTACAGCTGCTAACCAAAAGGTTGGCAGTTCAAATCCACCAGACGCTCCTTGGAAATTCTGGGGAGTGGTTCTACTCTGTCCTATAAGCCAAAAGCCAAGTGCCGTCATCCTATAGGGTAGCTATAAATCAGAATCAGCTTGATGGCAATGGGTTTGGTTGGTTTGGGTAACTCTCCTAATGACCCTAACATTGTCCCTTTCACTTTTCTTGCCAGCCGGGGTCCTCTTTGCCGGAGGTATTCTGGGAAGTACATGGCTAATCTGTTTGTCTGTGCCTAAAGGTTAACATTATTTTAATTGTAACAATCCGGCCATTGCCCCTGACAGACTGGAGATAAGAAATGAGAAAACACAGACAGCAGGCCTCTTTCTTCCTAAGGCAAAATTCTACAGTTACATAAGCAAATACATGTTATTCGTATCTTTTGCATAATTTTGTTGACACATTAATGTAGTTCATCTTTCCTATTGGAGAAATGAGCAGAGTCCTCACATTTTTAGAAAGTGTATCTCCTTCCATTCACCAAACTCATGCCAGCTTTGACCACAGTAGCAAAACCATTATAGTAAAAGCTGTCAGCAGATCTTGGCATTTAGGACGTTAAGGTCATCGTTGAAATCAAACTGCTATGAAGTGCGAGAAGGTCAGCCTTTCATCACCTTTAGTGTCTGTGTAACATTAGGGAAAACTGAGCGCATTTGTTATTTTAACTGGGTGCCAGTCGTCCAGAAAGCTAAGAGCAGCTGTATCTAAACTTACCAAGATTTCTTAGCCATTGACTCATGTTTTTTCCCTTCAGTTGATGGCGACCTGTCTTGTAGCCAAGCAAACAATAAACTGAGGACATCAACAAAACTGGCCCTCTTATTTTTAGAGTTGAGGATATACTTAACAAAATCTATAAATTTCTGTGGCCATCAAGCATTATATTTCAGCTGTTTAGAAATCTAATAACATCAGGAGTTAGTCTTATGAGCAGGCTGTACACCTCAGCAGAGATCTTTTGGCATAACAGAGTTTGCAGAGAGTTTTAAACACGGTTATAGCTCAACACTGTCAACAGACAGAGAATCTGAATTCCAGCTGTTGAAATGTTGGTGGGGGTGTGCTACTCCATCTACCAAAATTGCCTGACAACTCAGGACAACCCTGCCAGGATCGAGGCTGGAAGATTCACAGTCACACAGAGCACAAGGGAAGCTCCTACTCCCTTCGCCCTTGTGTGCTGGCATTTCCAGGAAGCTGGCTTCCCACACTTTATTAGGAAGAGAGGGTGGGAGGTGAGTGTGGAAACTAAAGCAGGCATTGCCAAATCCTCAAAGCCAGACAAAGCTCTCAGCAGGGTGGAGAGGGCCTTGCTAGCAACAACTAGCTTGGTGAAGGCTCCATGGTGGCTGGGGGTGAAGGGCTTTGTTCTCTTCCCAGATCCTCCCAAATAAACAGATTTAGGTTGCTCAAGGGAAACCCTGGTGGCATAGTGATTACGTGCTATAGCTGCTAACCGAAAGGTCAGCAGTTTGAATCCACCAGGTGCTCCTTGTAAATTCTATGGGGCAGCTCTACTCTCTCCTATAGGGTGGCTACAACCAGGAATTCACTTGACAGCAATGGGTTTTGGTTTGGTTTAGTTGCTGAGGACATGATTCCAGCTCCTGGTGGCCCTACATGTGACAGAGTAGAGCTGTGTTTCCAGATGACTTTCAAAGGGTGATATTTTGAAAAGAGATAACCATATCTTTCTTGAGAAGCACCAAAAGATGGACTTGAACCTCCATCTTTCAGTTAGCAACTGAGTCCCTAGACCATTCATACCACCCAAGGGCTCCAAACGAATGTGTAACTAAGCAAAGGCAGCGTGCTTGTTCAACAAGTATAGCTTTACGGTACATCCGTCTTTTCCTAACCAGAGTGCCTCTCATTAGCTCCACTCACACAGGCGTTTGGTGGTTAATACTAAAAACTGGCTTGCACGAAGTTATTGGCAGATGTCCCAAACCTTGACCTCCACTTACAATTTTCTAATGACATACAATAATAGACTACGTCAGACTGAGGAGTGTGGTGTATATTTGTAGGAGGTGAAATCTAATTTGAAGTTACTAATCCATTTGAACTGTAAAGCTCGCATTGCGAAAAATGCGAGGTGGGGTGTTGTGTGTGCAAGGATCCAATAATGTTTTTTATGTAAATGAATCATGTGCATGAATGCACTAGGCAGAAGTGGTGAACTCAGCATTCACGATCTCTGCCCTCAAAGAGTTACCAGGCTAGTGAAGAAGAGACAAGGCTAAAGAATTTTCTGCCAGAAACAGCCTGATGCTGTAGTATCAGACAAGAGGGACACCCTACTCAGGCGTAGGGGAACTGGGAAGACTTCCAGAGGAAGTCATCTCTAAGTTAGATCCTGAAGGAAGCGTAGGTGTCAGCTATGGAAGTGGCTGGAAGGGAGAGAAAAATATTCCAGGCCGAGGATAGCCCACACCTACAGGTCTGGGCTGACGGAGCACGTGGCGCGGCAGGAGAACCGGGAGAAGCCGGTAACGGCGGAAGAATAGACGGGCAGGAAGGAAGCAATCAGTGTTGATGCAAGAAAAGGAGGCAGGATATGATCGTGAAGGACCGTGCAAGTCATGCTGTGAATTTGGGGCTTGATCATAAAAACACTGGGGGACCTTTAACGTGTTTGAGCAGATAAGTGACATGGTCAGATGTGGATTTTAAAGAAAATCTTTGTGCAGTTGGAGTGTATTTCATATCAATACTCTCTATTTGTCATGTTGTAACAAAGAATGATGACTGTACCTGGATAGGGTGTTGTCTTTTTATACTATGGAAGCATTTCATAAATGCATGTCATCATGTGCTAAACAGCCATAATGCAAACAAAATAATAATAACAAATATTTATTGAGCATTTGCTGAGTTCCAGACGTTTTTAGGTGCCGCTGAGTCAGTTCTGACCCATAGTGAGTCTGTAGGACAGAGTAGAACCGCCTCAGAGATTTTCTGAGGAGCAGCTGATGGATTTGAGTGGCTGACCTTTTGGTCAGCAACCAAGCTGTTGACCTCTGTGCCACTGGGGCTCCGTGTACAGGTGAGGGGATTGAGGCCTAGGAGGTTTAATGCATGAAGTGGATTGCAAACCCGAGTTGTAGACCTGGCCACCAGACTGCAGAGGCTGTGCTGGTTACCACTTTGCAGACTATCCTTCTGCTTTCCCTCTGCCCTCTAAAGAGCAAATGACTCATTCAAAATAGTCTACCGAATTAGCTGGAAAGCAATTCATCAGAGTGGATGATTTGTTTCATCAAACTTTGTTCCCAGTAATTAGGCCACCAGAGACCACGTGTGTCAATGAGCACGATAGCTGAATTTGAACATACGCAGAAACTGGGCTTCACTTTTGTCTCCACTGAGGGCTATTTCCCATATTCTAGTGCAGTGGTTTAAGGAATTTCTAATTTAACTGAATGAGTTACAAATAATGATAGTAGAAATTCTCAGACTTAGGGGACACTGGGATATCTTCATTTTAGATGAAAAAATTCTTGTGGAAAAGATAAAGTTATTAACAAGTGTGACCAGATTAACCAAGGATTAAAGTGTACAAATTGTGGGGCATAATAACTCATCTTCTAATAACATTGGGATAAGGATAGGATATGGACAATTTAGCTACTGGTACCTCTGACCTATGTCATCGTGATACAGGCATGAATGGAATTTTATCCCAACTAAAGAACTGTGTAGTGATCATGCACTACAGCTGCTAACCAAAAGGTCAGCAGTTTGAATCTACCAGGCACTCCTTGGAAACTCTATAGAGCAGTTCTACTCTGTCCTGTAGGGATGCTATGAGTTGGAATTGACTCAACGGCAGCAGATTAAACAACCAAAGTTGCCACTCTAGTATATGTTCCCTTCCTTAATTTTATGTTTTACTAGTGCATGCCCCTACTTGAGAGACTGGATATTATCTTCTAACCTCAAAAGTGCCAATTGCTTGAGAGTAAGGATAGTGTTGTGCTCTCATTAAATGTCTGCTTATCTCAGCTGACATTTCTGAACCCACGCAGGGAGCTCATAACTTTCTGTTCAAGACCATTTTAGCACACCTAAGTGAGTATACAACTGTTGACATACTAGATAAAGGGGGTCGATGCACGTGTCACTGTGGAACCAATGCTGTATTCTTAGATGGTGTCACCGGACGGATCCCTGGCATCCAGAGAAAGAATCCTCCGGACCCTCCTGTGAACTTCTACATCCTGCCTCACTCCGAACACCAGAGGCCCTGCTCAGTGGTAACAATGAAAAAGGAGACATTATAGCGAGGAAACAGTAAATATAATAGGCCAAAGGAAGCCAAGACATTTGGGGACAGTAATTTGTTTTAGTGTCTTACTCATAGAGACGACTGTAACTGGAGGGGAAGGTAAAGAGAGTTTCATGGTTTACTGGCTGTGCCCACAGAAAGCAAACCCTCCGTCCACCCCTCCAGCAGTTACCATCACGGCTCATGGTAGCTGGGCTGGTTGCTCAGCTCCTTCTGTATGACAACCCTCTCCCCTCTTTAGCTGTGGTTGTATCACAGGCCACAAATAAATTGCTAACATTTAAGTGCATCTGTTGCAAAGACAGAAGCACAGAGGACACTGGGGAAATTTCAAACCAAATTTCAGGACTGAGCTCATAAAAGCACTGTACCATCTGTGGGATTTTGTTCATATACATCACTGTAATGGGGGAGAGGCAATAGAGCAGGGAAAAGGAGAGAGACGGGACTGCATAGGAACTAGACTGAATGGTCAAGACTCATCTCTGAAGATCACTTTACAGGTGGGCTTTGAGTGCATGAGGATCCCAAATGCCTTTCCTTACACCGAAGGGCCCAGCCCTTGGGGATTTAATTGCTGGAACCAGGTACCTGAGATTCACTGTGCCCTCACCTGTGCCACGCTGATTAGGGCAAAGACTCAAGACTCTTTGTCTTTTCTCCTGTAGGTTTTCTTCTGCCCCAAGATTGGGGATGATTTGGGGGCCCCTTCTCTCTTGTCATCAGTGTGGCACAAAAGAGATAAAAGAAAAAGCAACCAAAAAACAGATCATTTTCAGATAAGCACTTTACATTTCTATAGTGCAGGAAGAGGGATGTTCCTTCAGAATCCCTTTTTAGATGATGGCTCTCATTGTCTAACAAGCTTTTCATTGTCTGAGATTTTCATTTCTCTCCATAGTTCAGGGTACTTTGGGGAAAAAAAATCTATTCAGCACTTTTCCACTCATAATTCAAGAAAAAAAGAGTCATGCAGTATAATAAGGATAATTAGCTCTGACTGAAAATAATAAGTTTGGCACCGTGGAGCCCCTTCTCCTGCACACAGTATCCATTTATCGTTTTGTGTACTTGCTGTCAAGGCTAATTACTACTCCTGTAATTACTAACCTGTTGAAAGAACAAAGGAAAATGCAAAGCTGCACTGAAATAAATGACACTATCTCTTCCAGTATCATCTCAACAAAACTCTTTTGCACGGGAGCTGTCCTTTTGGTCTTACAGTGAAAACTTGCTCTGGTTAGTCCTCAAAATGCTACCAGCTCTTACAGGAAGGATTTGCAATGTGCATGCACTGGAGGGGGTTGGATTTCTTTAGTTGGGATACTTGTAAAATGAAGATGGCTGGGAGTTATGATCTCATGCTTAATAAGGCTCAACATTTATGTAGCACTTTTCATTAATTTGTTAACCTTGGCGCTGTGTGGAAACAAGAGCTATGTGAACGACCATATGCTTCTCCTGTTAATGCATCTTAATCCAGACCAGCAGACACTTGTTCCTCCCTCAGAGGACAGATGCCGTGGATGGTGCCAAACCAGAGTAAAGAATGACAGAGACTAACGGAGTGCTCTTGCTTTTTCCAGGGTTATGCATGAGGTAGAAGAACTCAAACACAGATTCTAACTCCTGCCGATTTCATTTCTGGCCCTGCTCATTCTGCTCATGATTTTTCTCTTCTACACATGCTCTGAAGGTAGACTTGTTATTGTTGGGTGCCATTTAGTTGATTCCAAATCAGAGACATCCTATGTGACAGTAGAACTTCTCCACAGGGTTTTCTAGGCTGTAAAAGCAGATCACCAGGCCTTTTTTCCTGCAGCATGGCTGAGCAGGTTCAAACTGTCCACTTTTTGGTGACCAGCTGAGTGCTTCACTGCACCAAAACAAAGTCAAAGACATTCTTCTCATCACCACAAAGAGTAGCTTTGATTCTTCTTTGAGATAATTTATGCCAGAGTGATTAGTTTGACCTGTTAACCTATTCATAGGTTTTCTTAATTGGTGAAAACTTGATGAATAGTAGCAGAACATTCTCTGATACCAGAGGTGGAAGATGAACCCCTCAGAAGGAAAGGCACTCAAAAGATAATTAGACCAGAGCTGCCTCCTCAAAGTGGACTTGGCCTTAATGGCATAGATGGAGTCAAACTTTCTGTGCCTTCATTTGCTGATGTGGCAGGACTCAGAAATGAGAAGAAACAGTTACAAACATCCATTAATAATTAGAACATGGAATGCACTAAGCATGAATCTGGGAAGATGGGAAATTGTCAAAAATGAAATGGAGCACATAAATATCAATATCCTAGCCATCAGTGAGCTGAAATGGGCTGGTACTGGCCTTTTTGAGTCAGACAATTGTATGGTCTATTATGCCTGGAATGACAAGTTGAAGAGGAATGGTGTTGCATTCACTGTCACACAGAACATTTCAAGATCTATCCTAATGCACAGCACATCAGCGATTAGACAATATCTAGATGCCTACAAGAAAGACCAGTTAATATGACAATTATTCAAATTTACTCACCAACCACCAAGACTAAAGGTGAAGAAATGGAAAACTTTACAAACTTCTGTGGTAGGAAATTGAATGAGCAATGGGAGGCATTGATAATTATTAGTGATTGAAATACAAGAGTTGGAAACAAAGAAGAAGGATCAGTCATTGGAAAAATGGCTGGTGATAGGAATGGTACCAGAGATAGCATGATAGAATTTTGCAAGACCAGTAACTTCTTCATTGTGAATGCCTTTTTTTAGCAACATAAATGACAACTATGCACGTGGACCTTACCAGATGGAATACGCAGGAATCAAGTCAACTACATCTATGGAAACAGACTATGGAAAAGCTCAATATCGTCAGTCAGAACAAGGCCAGGGGCCAACTGTGGAAGAGACCCGCAATTGCTTATGAGCAAGTTTAAGTTGAAGCTGATGAAAAGTAGAACAAATATTCAGTAGCCAAAGCATAATCTTGAGTATATCCTCCCTGAATTTAGAGACTATCTGAAGAATAGACTTGACGTGTTAGACACTTATAACTGAAGACCAGATGAACTGGAGAATGACATCGAGGACATCATACATGAAAAAAGCAAGAAATCATTAAAAAGACAGGAGAGAGATTTTTGAAACTTGCTTTTGAACACTGAATAGTTAAAACAAATGGAAGAAATGATAGCATAAAAGAGTTGAGCAGATGATTTCAAAAGGCAGGTGGAGAAGACAAAGTAAAGTATTACAGTGATATATGCAAAGACATGTAGATAAAAACTCAAAAAGGAAGACATACTCAAAATTTCTCAAGTTAAAAGAACGAGAGAAAAAAAATTCAAACCTAAAGGGGCAATGCTGAAGGATTTTACAAAGATCAAGAGACAGTGATTTAAAAAAAAACAAGGGAACCCTGTGTGGTATTAAAGTCAGTAAAGATGTGTATCAGGTTTATATCTTTTCATCATATTTATTCAATCTCTATGCTGAGCAAATAGTCTGAGAAGCTGGACTTTTGAAGCAGAGTCGAGCATCAAGATCTGACTTATGCAGATAACACAACCTTTCTTGCCTAAAGTGAAGAGGACTTGAAGCACTTACTGATGAAGATCAAAGACCACAACCTTCAATATGGATTACACCTCAGTGTCAAGAAAACAAAAATCCTCACAACTAAACCAATAAGTGACATCATGATAAATTGAGAAAACATTGAAGTTGTGAAGGATTTCATTTTACTTGGATCTACAGTCAACCCTCATGGAAGCAGCAGTCAAGAGATTAAACAACACGTTTCACAGGGAATGTGTTGAAAAGCAAAGATGTCACCTTGAAGACTGCAGTGTGCCTCACCCAAGACGTGCTGTTGTCAATCACCTCACGTGTGTGAGAAAACTGGATAATGAATACTGATGACCAAAGTAAAACTGAAGCCTTTGATTTGTGGCATTGGAGAAGAAAAGTGGAGTATACCACAGACTGCCAGAGCAATGGACAAATCAGAATGCTTCAAAGATGGTGAGCGTACTACAACATAGTTTGGTAATGTTATTAAGAGGGATCAATCAGTCCCGAGAAAAGCACATCATGTTTAGCAAAGTGGAGGGTCAGTGAAAAAGAGGATGACTCAGTGAGATGGATTGACATAATGACTGTTAACACAAGGAGTGTGGCGATGGCACAGGACTAGGCAGTGTTTTGTTCTGTTATAGATAGGGTCAGTCTGAGTCATTCCCTGCTCCATAGCACTTAACAACAACACCAAAGACTGCTGATGCTTATGTTTAGTTAGAGGAATGAGAAAGTTTTTAGGGGAGGGGCAGAGCTTTCTTCTCACCTTGTTAAGTATTATTATGACCCAAAGAGGTTTACGATAAAAGACTTCATATTTTAATTCCCAGGACTCTCGTTGTTTTGCTTTTTGGTGCATTAAAAGTTCTCAGAAGACTCTTGTTGTGTAGTTTGTCACCTACAGAGTAGTGTAGGTAATTATGCAGTGAAGGAGGTAATTCTGAAACCTTGGTGGAGGAAAGGAAATGGTAGTGGTTACCTTCAATCAGACTTTCAGAACAACAAGCTGAACTGCTCCTGTTCATCTTTTTTCTCTTTTTGTTTTCATTCACTTTTTTTTTTTTTTTTTACTGTGGTAAAAACATATTAAAAAACATGCAGTCTCAGCAATCTACATGTCCAATTCAGTGGCACTGATTACATTCTTCAAGCTGAGTGCACATTTCTACTATCCTCTTCCAACTCAGCCACCACTGTGAACATAAACGGAATGTCCCTGTCATGAATTGAGTTGTATCTCCCCCCAAAATGCATACATTGGTTTGACTTGGCTAGGAGTCCTAATATGGCACCATTCCTCCCATATGTTGTGAATCCTGCCTCTGTGATAGTGATGATGGAGAATGGGCTGTGGTTGTATTACTGAGGCAGGACTCAAGTTATAAGCTTGTGGGATATATGGGAGAGAAATGAGCAGAGGAAGTTGGGAACTTCGTACCACCAAGATAGCAGCATGACTGAGAGCAGGCACATCCTTTGGACCCAAGTTTCCTGTGCCAAAATACTCTCCTTGAATTTGGACTTAGCCCACCAAACTGTGATAACTTTTCTTTTCTTTTTTTGTTATGATTGAGTGAAAATGTACAATCCCGTATAAATTTGCATGCCTGCCTATGTGCAGCTCACTTTGCTCTCTCTGCCTGGTGACAGCACACTCTTCTTCTCCATTCTGTACACATCATGTCCTCCTAACAATCTCCTGTCCCCTCCTCTCCATCCTCTCCCCCACCTCCAGTAAGTGGTCAGCTGGATGACATCCTATAGATGCATGAAACCATAAAGTGCACACACAATATGGTCACTCTGTGTTGCCAAGTCCAATCCATTCCTGTCCGAAGAGTTGACCTCCATTATTATTTATGGACAGGGGCAGCATCAGGGCCAAGAGTCATGTTCCCAGGGGAATCCCGAGGCCCCGGAACAATAACTCTTCTTGTTGAATGGACTTATAACTACCGGACTGTGGTAACTTTGCTTATTGAACTGACTTGCAACTCATAAATGGATCTGTGGCTTACTGGGCTGTGACAATAAAATTTCTCTTCATAAAGCCTTCCACTCATGGTATTTTCTGTTAGAGCAGTACCAGGTGATATAGAAAGTCGCCATCATTCACTTTTTCAAAAATCTGTTTTATTTTTATTGTTGCTGTTGGGGATGTATATACAGCAGAACATACATCAATTTAGCAACCTCTACATGTACAACTCAGTGACACTGATTACTTTCTTCAAGTCAGACAACCATTCTCACTCTCTTTTTCTGAATTGTACCTCCCCTATTAACATAAAGTCTCTCCTGGTTCCTCTTCTGCATCCTGTCTCTAAATCTTTTCCTCTTTTCTCCCATCAATCCTGCTCAGTAGTCATGTTTCATCTCAATTTCTAACTCATTCAAATAGATGTCTGCAATTAGCTGATATCACACTCCTTAGCTGATGGAACCTATGAGAACTCCTTCTTATCATTTTATATGGTATATTGGGGAAGATACAAAAATTTGCTGGAGACATTCTTCACCTCATAAAGAGGGCTAGACCTGTGTAAAGTAAAGCCAACTAGACAATCAGACAATGCAATGCCAGTCAAAAGTTAAAGCAAAAAACTTGGAATAGACAGTAAGAACTCTGAATTCAGAGACAAAGAGATTCTTTGGGTTCGGGAAATCTGGGAAGGCTTCTTGAAGATGAGATTCACACTGAGTGTTCCAAAGTGGCTAGAGTGCACATAGAAAGCAAGTACACGAAACTACAGCAAAGGAGCCTGCAAACATTCCTCTCTCAAATGTGGACAATTTGGTGCAAAACAAATCAGTTCAACTGCCACGTGTTTTAGGAGATTTGTGCCAATTCCTTGTTCTGTGCTATTCCTCTGTCTCTCAGTTCACATAAATGAGCCTTTTCATGGAATATTGTGTTGTATTGTTGGATTTAGAAAGGAAAGCCAGGTTTAGACAAGGTAGAATGTTAATGAAAAGGTTGTAGGAAAAGTTGAACAGATAACGTGGAACCAGGAGGAGTCCACCAGCATCAGTAATCAAAACAAAGGCAAGAGATTGTGGAAACTCAGCCAATAACCTGAAACTAGATGCATGATGGTGTCAGTAACCATCTAGATATGACATGCAGGGTGCACGGACATCTCAAAAGTGAGTCTCCCTCCACAGACTTTCTCACGGGCTTCATGCTGGAATAGAACAAAATCAGAAGTTGGATAGACAAGACTGTAAGGTAGGGAGGAAGGAGACCACCTAGGACACCATGCTTGGTGAAGTGGAGGGTCAGCAAAAAAGAGGACAAACCTCAATGAGATGGAGTGACACAGTGGTGCAACAACGGGCTTAGGCATAGAAACAGTTGTGGGCATGCAGCAGGATCGGGCGGCGTCTCCTTCTGTTGTGCACAGGGTCACTGTGAGTTGGAACCGACTCTATGGCACCTATCAACAACAACAAGCCATCTAGACCCTCACGTCTCTGTCAGTTTGTCACACTGAAGGGCTTCTTTGTTGCTGTGGTAACTGGAGCTATGTCACCAGTGTTTCAGACAAATTTACCAGCAGTGTTCATTTGTGATCCATAGTTTTCCTGGGCTCAACTTCAGAAGCAGGTCTCCAGCCATTTCTTCTCAGTCTGTCTTAGTCTGAAAAGATGCAGATATATATTGATACACATAGTGACACATACGTATGTTTGTATACAGCCCTTTTGCCTGATGTAATGCTGGGAAATGGGTCCCTGAGGTAGGAAGGCACTCAGAACACACGGTGACCACAACAGTGGATTCAAGTGTAGCACTGGTGGCAAAGGTGGTACAAGCTGGCACCAGCTGGCACACGGTTTCCTTCTGCTGTACATGGGAGCCAACATGATGGCGCTGACTGCAGCACAATCACCAGGGAGAGGAGATGATTAAATCGAGACAGTGGAGTGAGATTTGTGAGGCAAGAAATAAGGGCGAATCTTCACACTTGACAGGCTGGTTGGAGTCTCAGCTAGTGCCGTTTACATAGCTCAAATAGGATAATTAGAGTAAGAAAATAAATCCATTGTCATCCAGTCGGTTCCAGCATACAGTGGCCCTGTAGACAGAATAAAACAGAATAAAATCCAGAGGGTTTCCAAGATTGTAGTCTTTACAGAGCTAGATTGCCACATCTGTCTTTCACAGAGCAGCTGGTGGATTTGAGCCACCAACCTTTCAGTTAGCAACTGAGAGCCTAACCACTGTACTACCAGGGCTCCTTGAGCAGGAAAGTAGATGTGTGATATTTAGGCCTAACAAGTGGCTATGGGGAAGTGCGGTCCTGTCAGTTGACTATGCTAACAGAAATTCTCTTAGGGTGCTGAGGTCTGGTTTATCGACAGCTCAGGAGCACCAAATGCCTGCTGGGACTTCCGGGTCAACTTTCCACATGAGCATAGGTTTCGTCTTCTCCCTGCAGACAAGACTTGCGATTTTCAATGAAAGTGATCATGTAAGACCTTTAAAAACCAAGACCTGAATGTTCTCCATGAAAATGTAAGCATCCCTGACATTTAGGGTAACAGAAGGAGTTGCTCTGATATTCTTTGCTAAATTTACAAGACTTGGCTTAAACCCCAAGCGTCTGCCCTATCCCAGTGGAGTATTCGTCATTCTTTAAAAGCTTCAGTGTACTGTACTCTGGGTTGTGAGTGAGCTGAACGCCATGAACCGTGAGAGTGATTGTTGGGAAGAGCCAAGTACTTTTTCTATTGATCCCGTGGAGTTCTTTAGTTTAACTGATCTGAGATCTTGGCAAACAATTACTTTGTCAGAGGAAGAAAAGAATAACACAAGGGAGTCACAGTGTCTTTTAAAGATTGTCTGATGTAGCATACTCAAAATGCTTTCCCACTAGTTCTGGAAGATACCACCATATTACTGGAAGAATGGGCTCTGATATCAAATAAATGGTGGTACTCCAAGTAAAATTTTGCCGAAGATCATACAAAAGTGATGGCAGTATATTGGCAGGGAACTGCCAGAAATTCAGGCCAGATGCAGAGGAGGACGTGGAACCAGGGATATCATTGCTGATGTCTGATGGATCCTGGCTGAAAGCAGAGAATACTAGAAAGATGTTTACCTGTGTTTTATTGACCCTGCAAAGGCGTTCAGCTGTGTGGATCATAATGAATTACGGATAACATTGTGAAGAATGAGAATTCCAAACACTTAACTGTGCTCTTGAGGAACCTGTACGTAGATCAAGAGGCAGTTGTTCAGACAGCAAAAGGGGATACTGCATGGCTTAAAGTCAGGGAAAGAGTGTGTCAAGGTTGTATCATTTTACCATACTTATTCAATATCTGTGCTGAACAAATAATCTGAGGCGCTGGACTATGTGAGAAATGAAGCATCAATACTATCAGAAGACTTGCTAGAAACCTGTGTTGTGCAGATGGCACAATCTTGTTTATCTAAGTGAAGAGGGTTTAAAGCACTTACTGATGAAGATCAAAGACTAGAGCCGTTCAGTATGGATTACAGCTCAACATTGAGAAAACAAAAATTGTCACGATTGGACTTCATGATGAATGGAGAAATGACTGATGTTTGCAAGGATTTTGTTTTATTTTAATCTATAATCAACATCCATAGAAGCTGTAGTCAAGAAATCAAAAAACATATTGCACTGGGCATATTTGCAGCAAAAGTTATGAAAATCAAAGATGTTACCTTGAAGACTAAGATGCCCCTTACCCAAGCCATGATATTTTCAATCTCATCATATGCATGGGGAAGCTGGACGATGGATAAGGAAAAACTGAGAAGAACTGACTTCTTTGCATCATGGTATTGGCAAAGAATACTGAATATACCAGGGACTACCAAAAGAATGAAAAAATAGGTCTTGCAAGAGGTACAATCAAAGTGCTCCTTAGAAGAAAGGATGGCAGGACTACATCGTACATACTTTGGGTACATTCTTGGGAGTAATCATTTCCTGGAGAAGGACATTTTGCTTGGTAAAGTACAAGGTGAGTGAAGAAAAGGAAGAGCGTCAAAGAGATGGATTCACACGGTAGCCGCAGTAGTGGGCTCGCGCGTAAGGGTCGTTGAGCGTGGCTCGGGGCAGGGCGGTGTTGCGGTTCTGTGGTACATATGGTCGCTGTGAGTTGAAACTGACTCAACGACACTTAACAGCAGTGATGTACACAAACTCAAACAGGTTTCTTTAGTGTAGGGATTCTCCGTATATTTAATATGCCAATATATTTTATGCATGTTGAGAGTCCTCAACTTATTTCACTGAGTTTTTTTTTTCTTTTTTTTTCGTGGAAGTAGTGTTCTGAGAAATGTTAACTTTTCTTTCTGAAAAAGAAGGCAAAACACCCAGAGAGGCTGAGGCTGTGTCTAATGTTGCAAATTCCTATGCACAAAGAACTAGAGGAAGATGTACTTGCGTGATGAACGGTTACGATGGTGTAACACTGTTAAAAACAGGAGGAGGAAAGAACGGTGGTCATGAGTGGCGGAATTCTTGATGGTTGCAGATTTGAGTTTTTGAGTTGTATTTGGTAAGGAGGTAGAAGGACAGTAGGAAGGAGCCTGACACTGATGAGTCTGGGTCTCTATTGTGACCTATGAGGTCAAGAAGAACACTTAAGTAAAGCCACAGGTGCCAGTCACTGGAGAAACTCACCGGCAGCCACCTTCATACTGACTATCGTGTACTTGGGCATTTCGGCACCAAGAAAAAGACTGGATTGATTTCTGGGAGGGTGGACTGACTATCAACTAAGAGAGGGTGTTATTCTCTAGTAATGGACATGTATGCCTGCTTACAGCGCTGGCAGGTGAGCCCCATAGAGTGGGAAGCACTGCACAGCAGCTACAAGAGGGTGCTCCAACATCCCCACCTTCAGGAAGGGGGCGCAGCTCCCAAAACTAATTTTTTCAGTTACACGTGGAGTTGCTGGCAGTTGGCGCTGACCCAGCGTTAACCACCAGCAGCATGTTTGCTTATATACTTCTGGGGACCAGCTAAAACAAGTGTGTATTAGTAATAAATTTCATTTCCTCTTAAAATTGTTACTGAAATAATTTTCAGAACTTTTCTGGAAGGATGCAGTCAGAAAGGGACTTCATATGACTTTAATAATTTTCATAAGGAAAGTATACAGTAGGATCTGTGACCCACAGATCCAACAGTGTTACATAAATAATATGGGAAACTGCAAAATGATCTTATGTAAAGTCACTGCACAAGATGCCTGTTTAATTAGCACCTACTAATACAACAGATGTATGTGGAATTATTTAGGGTGACATGTACTATTCTGAACAATACGATATGAGCTCAGGGTGCCAAGGGCATGCAACATAACTCATTTTTAATTGAGCATTTTATCACCAAACAAAATCTGAGACAGCTTGTGTTTTATATATTTCCATGGTACATCATTATCCAACAAGTAATGCAAAAATAAATTACAGAAAAAACAAAAAAACAAAAAAATACCCCAAACTTTCAGTAGGAAAAATTTTAAAGTCACAGTGTTTTTTTTTTTTTTTTGGATGAGGAAAGGATGTAGCTATCCAAGGATTCTGCATGTTCTGTAGGAAAAATTAAAGGGAGATTGATATCACACAGGTTATAATAAACTTCAACGCTTTTCATTTAACTTGATCATGTTATTTTTAATACATTCTGCGAACTACCTTTGAAGAATACCCCAGGGCAATCTCAAAGATGATTGGTGCCATCAGGAGTCCTACTCTGGCTTAGGACTCAGCTTGAGGTTTTCAGTGGCTGATTTTTTGGAAGTAGATTGCCAGGCCTTTCTTCTGAATCTCCCCTGGGTGGACTCGAACCTCCGACCTTCAGTTAGCCATTGAGCATGTTAACTGTTCGTGTGATCCAGGGACTCTCAAATTTAGAATTTACTTTGTTTTTGTACAAATTCAAAGAGGGAGCTTTATTTTCATTGAAATAGGTTATTTTTTTACTACACATGCAAGCATGCAGACACACACACACACAGAGTCATAGAAATACTTGGCAAATCAGATGAGAAAGATAGCAGCTCTACCCTTTGGAGATTTCAACAGCTAGGACTTCCCTGGGAATTCTGAGGCAACAACTCTAATATTTGTGAAAATTTGATTAAAATGACTGTCAAAGATAGTCTGGAAGGGAAGAAAAGAATAATAAATACACCAGAGTACTGCTGTTGCTTAGACATAAATATGGAAGGTCAGAGGGTAGCTCGTCCGGCTCACCTTGTGGCTGTGGCTGTGGCTGTCACTATGGCTGGCTGTGTGGATACAACTCTTGTATGATCTTCCTGAAGTGTCACCTGCTTGCCCAGCAGCTGCATCACCCCTTGCTCCACCCCCCTGCCCTCTCGCTGCTCCTGTCCTTATCAGTCACGGTGAGGAGCTGGGGTTTCTGTTCCCGCAGTATCAGAAAGGGACCCTGAAGAGCACTTAGATCCGGTCAAAAGAGGCTGAAAGAATCTGAGTCTTACTCTGACCTGTAAGAGTGATGGATTCAGAAGTCAGCAGGGAATTTGCTCATTCCTTTCTCCACAAAGAAGCCCTGATGGCCTAGTGGTTAAGCGCTGCATCTGCTAACCACAAGGTCGGCAGTTCAGACCCGCCAGGTGCTCCTCAGAAGCTCTATGGCGTAATTCTATGTATCTGTCCTACAGGGTCTCTATGAGTCCAAGTTCAGATAACAATTGAGTGTTTATCCTAGGCAGCCCACCATACTTTTGTCCATTTGTTGTGTGTTGCTGTAATGCTGGAAGCTATGCCACTGATATTTCAAATATCCTGGTGGACAGGCTTCAGCAGAGCTTGTGGAATAAGATGGACTAGGAAGGAAGGCCTGGCATCTGCCTCTGAAAATCAGCCAATGAAAACCTAATGAATTAGAACAGAATATCGTCCAGTACAGTGCTGGGGGACGAGCTCAGATGAACCAGGGCTCGTGAGGACAGGACAGGACTAGGTCATGTTTTGCTTTGTTAGAGTCCATGAAGACTCCATGAGTCTATTATAGTCCATGTGGACTCCACCACCACTGTATGCAAGGTGCTGAGCTCAGTGACATCCAGTGACTCTATAAAGAATGAACAAGGCATGTCATCAAGGAGCTCACAATTCAGTAAACATCCTAATGACAATGTTTTATAGGGTGAAGATAAACAAGGAACTAAAACAAGAATTCATAGATGTGTGATCCCTGTGACTAGCAAACCAACCCATACTTCTGAAGATAACCAGCTATACTGAATCTTGGCCTAATTAGAGAGATATATATTGCTGATGGAAACCATGGTGGTGCTGTGGTTAGGTGCTCCATCTGCTAACCAAAAGGATGGCAGTGTCTATCTGCTAGGTGCTCCTTGGAAACTCTGTGGGGCAGTTCTACTCTGACATACAGGGTCGCTATGAATCAGAAACCGTTCTATGGCAGCGAGTCTTTCTTATGTTGCTGATAAGGAGCCCTCATGGCACAGAGGTTAAGTGCTACAGCTGCTAACTTAAACGCTGGCAGTTCAAATCCACCAAGTACTCCTTGGAAACCTTGTGGAACAGTTCTACTCTATCCTATAGTGTCTCTATGAGTCAGAATCAACTCAACAGCAACGGGTTAATGGTTTGAGTTTCCAGCTGATGTCATACCCCTCCTCACTGAGGCTTCTGACTCAATATTTTCAAGATACGTGTCACTGCTAGCCCCTACAATGTTTGTTATGCATTTACATCTGATGCAATAGAAAAGATTTACTCCTCCTTACAGCAGAAAGGATTTAAAGCACCATATATACATAAGCTGAAGTTTTATCCATAAAAACATGAATATATTTTAAATGCAAAAGCTTCACTATTTAAAAGAACATAGTGATGAATTGTTTTGTAAACTGCAAATTGAAATTAAATATTCGACTTGAAAATTCTCTGGCTTAAATGTATGGGTCTTGTATTTGATTTCCCAAAAGTAAGACCAAAAACCTGAACTAAACTTGATCCTGTTGAGCTGATCTTGACACATAGTGACCCTATAGAGACCCCCTAGGACAGAGGTGAGCTGCTCCATAGGGTTTCCTAAGGAGCAGCTGGCAGATTTGAACTGTTAACCTTTCGGATAGCAGCCCAGCTCTTAACCACCACACCACCAGGACTCCAGACCTACACATACATCTTAGGTGAAAAACTATAACTTTGATTCAAGACTTTATGTATTGAATTCCATATAAATTTTGTATTTTACCTTCATTTTCTGTTGTCCTCACTTTTTTAAACTGACTTTTCCTTGTTTTTCTTTTTGTACTTTAAACATCTATGTAAGTTACACAAAGTCCTTTCTGGAACTGAAAAAAAAAAAATCTAAACCAAACCACTTGCTATTGAGGACATTCTAACTTGTTAGTGACCCCATAGGACAGAGTGGAACTGTCCCATAAGGTTTGCAAGGAGTAGCTCATGGTTTCGAACTGCTGACTTTTAGTTAACAGCTGTAGCTCTTAACCACTGTGTCACCTATTAAATTCAAGAAATAGGAAATGGAATGTAAACTATGTATCTTCTTTCTCTCTATGACATAGCTCTTAACACATCTTTCAATTCATATGCAGATCTAATACAGAGGTGAGGAAATTGTGTTTACTTCCTTGGTAGTATCAAAAACATTCATTAACCAGAAACTAGCAAGACCTGTTTGGCTTATGATTTATTCACTGTCACTGTCTGTTAAAGACCAATGGCTTTCGTGGCCCTAGAAAGCAGAGCATACATTTTTACTCTTGAAGACAATTAACATGTTATTTTGGAAGGGTGTTTCAGATATAACTTTTGCATATGAATGAGAAAAAACCAGGGCTGCCAGCTCTTTAGCCTTCTTGAACATCAGAGGCCGAAAAACAACATTTTCAAACCTTTTATATATCAACAGAATAAAATATTTTCAAGACACAGTAGTCACATATGGTTATCCCAGAATATCACAATCCATGAATATGAGTGTTATTGTTTTTTTGTTCTGCAAGAATGCTTCACACACTCTTTTACAGATATGCCAAGTATAGCTTGATTCATAATAGATTCATAATAGATGCTAAAAGCTGAATACATGAACTGACTGCAAAGTAGTTAGTTGCCCGTGTTGTGTTTGCTGTTGACAAAGCTAACAGCACTTTTTTTTTTTCCCTTGGAGTGGGAATCCAGAAATTTAACTATTGATTTGAAAGGGAAGTACAAGGGTATGATACTGAATGTAGCTGGGGAGCTCAGTGACTTCACCGCTGTTGCTCTCAGTGAGTCCTTTTGGAAGTATATTTTGTATCCTTTAACAATTTCTTCCCCCAGAAAACGAACATGTAAGGCAGAAATCATCTGCAAAACTCTTTAAGACGCTTTGAAGGAAGGCATTACAAAATACATGTGTTACTATTTTAAAGCCAACATTATATGTATGTGTATTTGTGTGTGTCTGGTCCTATTGTCTGGCTATGTTACGTTGGACTCTTTTCCCAGGTAGAGGATATAGAATTACAGTTCTAGTTCTCTTGGAACTTACTGTCTCTAGACTACATAACAGGGAGAGAAGATACATACAACATAATTACAGTATAAATCAAGAAAACCAAACCTTATTGTCTTCAAGTTGATTCCAATTCATAATGACCTTACAGAGTTTCCAAGGAGTACCTGGAAACTGCTGACCCCTGGCTAGCAGCCATAGCTCTTAACTACTATTCCATCAGAGTTACAAGATAGATGGGTAAAATTAAGTATTGCAGAGGCTAAGAAATTTAAACTGAGCAATCTTGTAAGTCTGTGAGTAGTCCATAATAACCTTGTCCTGACTATCAAGAGAATTTTACTCATTCCAATTATATTATGTTTTAAAAATGAATTTACAATAGATAAGACAGCTGCTTTCAACCTGTGGCCATCTTATTTACAACAGAATTCAACACTGCCCGGTCCATGGCTAATTTTTGAACGTAGATGGCCAGGACTTTATTCCCAGTCTCTCTTAGCCTGGAAGCTGCACCGAGACCTGTTCCCATGAGTGACTCTGCTCGCATTTCCAATGCAGGCAGCAGAGCTTCCAGCATTAGAGCCACACACAAGCCGTCCTAGTGTGACAGACTGACAGACATGCAGTGGGCCGGGGAAGAAGCCTGATCATAGAAACAGAAAAAACGAAAGATGAGAGTGGAAGCAAAGATGATGTGATACCAAACGCCTAGCTGCTTATCTGAAGATTTCAGTCTCTCCACCAAATGAGGACTGCTCTTGAGAAGTGAAGACAGAGTAGTCTGGGGTGGTGGAGAATGGGGCTGTGGGAGGAGAGAGGCGGAGGTACCTACACAGGCTTAAAGGACTAAGACTGTCTTTAATACACTAGGCATCCTTAGGTACAACAAAGCCTCTTTTCATGGGTGGCTAGATGCTTACCCTAAAGGTGACAAGAGGAAATTCTATTTTAGACAAGAGCTGTCTCACTGACGTCCATTTCAAGTCTGACATCCTTTGTTTCAGTGTGCTACAGTCTTGCTGCACAAGCGTGTCTATCAGGCTGAACATCATTACCCTGGGAAAACAAATGTTCTTCGTGGAGTGGCCTTTGAGATCGTCTTTTGAACATTCATGTCGCTGTTGTTTGTCACATTGACCCTTCACCTCCACAGGTGATTCCTGATTGGTCTAAGCCAATCCTGAGAATCCCATGCGTTTGGCAGTGATTGGCTGTGAGCTCAGACTTAGGCCAATCATTCTATAAAATTCACCTGGTGAAGGGTATTCACTCAGGAATGGCTTCATAATCCAGCTCAGGCAAAAAGACACAAGGGACGTTTACTAGCTGCTTCTGTAAGTGGCCTCAGCCTTAACAAAAATACAAAGGAAGAGATAGTCTCGCCTTCTCCGGACCTTATGGATTGCTGAGATGAAGCCTGGTGCTGTGCAGCCGTTTTATCACCACAAGAGCTGTGGGATCACACATAACTGGACTTGGAGTTATAGTAAGAAGTCTTGTGTGATGTCTGACCAACCTCTGGATTTCCGAATTTCTTATTTTAAACCAGTTGAATTGGATTGTCTGTCACTGGCAGTAGAAAACCTCTCATCTGATACAGTGCTTAAACTGTGGTCAAACTGAATACTTCGAAGCCCTTTCTTCATGAACAAACTGCTCTACAAATCCCATCTGATCAAAGAAGACTCTAAAAGCTGAATCAAGATATTTAAAAGGAGGCAGTTTTGTAATACTGAGCTTGCTTCAGTTTTGAGAGTGCGTGGCATAGAGGCCTGGATGAGGCTTGGCTTCTAGACCCTGCTCTGCCCCTCATATTTGCACATCCATGGAAAATCCGCTTGGCTTCTCTGGTTCTGTTCTATAAAATGATGAGTTGGTGTTATGTCTCCTTTAGATTCTCTCCAGCTCTGTAATATTTTAGAACTTTCAATCAGATTCAATAGTATTGGCTAACAGTATTGGCTAGGCATTGTGTTGGGTACTGAGAATGGATCATTGAGATATGATTGTTGCTGCTGTGGAGTTTGAAGTCTCTGGTGGTTCTTTTATGTCTGGTGCAACTAACCTGAGTGACGGTCATAAGGAAGAAGGAGAGTGAGCTGTAGGGCTGGCCTGCCACTTCTTTATGAGGGCAGAGAGAATGATCAGGACTCTGGTCAGAACAAATGAATTCAGGGAGAAACACAGAAGAAATCTTTCCTCACAGTTGCCTAAACTCAATCGGTGGTGACAATCACCATAGTTTTGTGATGCTGTGACAAAGCGGGTGCTTTTCTGTTGGATTTTTATTCATGTATGCATCAAAAATATATTACTTGAAGACTGTGAGTTAGATTCTCCACCTTCTGCTACATGAACATACGGATGAATCAGAAATGGATCCTATTGTTGAGGAGTTTCTAAGCAAGTAGTTTAAAAAATAAAGCAGCCTTTTTGAAGTTGTTATGGAGGTGAGTTCTGTCCAGTGCACTCAAACACAGCCATAATCTGGACACTTGTCTTTGACGAAGATTAAGTAACCTTATTGCAATGTACAGAACAAGAAGCCGGGAGGCAGTTTCTCAGCTGTGGGGAAGCAGGGCTTATATGTGTATGATCTGGGCAGCAAGACTGTGGCCAAGTGAGCATAATGGGGCGGGAAAATTCCAGAAGGTGGCCAGGAAATGGGAGATCATGTGGTTCTTGTTGAACTTATAGCTTCAGGATAGGATCTGGGTGATTTTCCTCCTGATTTATTCCACCTGCTGCTGTGTCTTCTGTCTAAGTGAACTGGTGGTCATAGCTGGCCCTTCTGTGCTTGTGGGTTGGGGCAAATCTGGTGTTAGCTAGTTTAAGAACTAATGGAAATTTACTGGCATTTGTAGGGTCAGGTTACAGAGCCCTGAAGTTCTGTCAGACATTTTGAAAATCTTTCTAGTGGAGAGAATATTGCACCACTAACAGTGTTCTTTGACTCACTCAAAGTCTGTAGGTTCTAGGAGCTTCAGTCTCCTGTACGTCTGATAAAAATGAAGCAAAGCATGGTTTGTGGTGGTCCTCTGGATAACAGTCACATGACACTGCTGTCAGATACAAAGCGCTTTTGCTGTTTTTTAATACAGTTATTTCTCTGAGGTAATTGGGGAGAGACAGAGCTGATAATGTGTATTTTGGGGTCACAAGATAACACATCTGTTTATTTTTTGAGAAAAGGTAACAAAAGTGTATTTCTTGGGCAGAGCCTATAACTCTCAGCAACTGGTCCTGTGTGGGACCCTGAGAAGTTCTTCCCGGTGTTTCCAAGAAAAGAAAAATCCCAAATACAGGACTGAGAATCAATAGGTCGGAGAGTCTTAAGGGAACCATACTGGAGGTGCAAGTCAAAGCGCCTGGACAATGGTAAAATACTGCCTTTATCTGTGGAATGGTATTTTCCCAGTAGCTTATAAAACATTAAATGAGAGTACTCAACCTGGCATCACGGTTATCAGGTGTCATCAAGAACATCTGGGCTCGTGGAGACTCCATGTGATGGGATAGACTGTCCTAGAGCACTTTCTCAGCTGTCATCTTCACGGAAGTAGATCAACAGTTCTTTCTCCCAATGACTGGCAGGGGGCTTCAACTGCTGACTGGCTGGCAGCCCCAGATGACGGACAGGAGCGATCCAAACCAATACCAAGCTGTAAGACCATGCCTTTACTGTTTAGGTGATGAAAACAAAACGGAGTGAGAGGAGTCTGCAGGAGGTTTGGGTTGATGTCACTCTAAGGAAGCCATGGCTGTGCGGTGGTTAACCACTCAGCTGCTGATGGAACGGGCAGTGGTTTGAATCCACCGGCCTCGGGGGGAAGAGGTGGCAGTCAGCTCTCAGAAAGATTACCGCCCAGAGAACCTCGCAGAGCAGTGCTCCTCCGTCCTGTACCCGCGGCCGTCGAGTCAGTTCCCACTCACAGGGTCGCTAAAAGGACAAATCGATTCTGTGGCAACTTTTTTTTTTTTTTAACCTTTTCTTTATGGAGAAAAATTGATCTCACCCTGTAGTCTGTTGACTATTTAATTCCTGGTGGGGCCTGAGCAGAGCCCTAGTGGCACAACAGTTAAGCGCTTGGCTGCTAACTGAAAGGTTGGGGATTCGATCCCCTGTGGCTCTGGCAGTCAGCCATAAACATCGCAGCCTAGAGAACTCTATGGGGCAGTTCTGCTCTGTTAATGGGGTCGCTGCCAGTCAGTGCAGACTCGGTGGCACCTGAGAACAGCAGCAGGGTGTGCAGGAATCAGCGTATCAGGACACCATTCCTTCCCGGCCCCGTGTGCCCTACTGCTTTTCCTGCGCCTTCTCCTCTGCTCTTTCTGTCTCCCCTAGGGCTGCTCAACACAACGGAAGTTTTGAACTCTATTTCCCGTCCCTCAAATTCCGTTCTGTTTCAAAAGAGTTTTCAAGAGCATGTAGTCACCTTCCGTTCCGGAGTCAAAAGGAGAAACTAAATAAGGCAATAAACAAACAACTGACAACAACAACAACAAAAAACCCAGTCGTTTGTAACAAGGTCAGTTTTGACTCGTGATACCCCATTTTATTTCAGGGTAGCGCTGTGCTTCGTGGGGTTTTCATGGCTGTGATCTTTTACGGCTGTGACATTTTGGATGCTGATCACAGGGCTTTTCTTCCAGGTATCTGTGCATGATTTGAACTTCCAATCTCTCAGTTAGTAGCTGTGGCCTTAATCCTTTGTGCCACAAAAACAAGCCAAAAAAACCAAATCCACTGCTGTTGAGTTCATTCCAACTCGTAATGACCCCACAGGACACAGTAAAATGGCCCCAGAGGGTCTTCAAGGAGAGCCTGGTAGATCTAAACCACTGACCTTTTGGTTAGCAGCTGTAGCTCTTAACTACTGCACCACCAGGGTTTCCCCAGGGATCCCTGTTAAGACAGCGGGACAGAGGAAGTGAATGAGGCCCCCAGGTAACTGCAGCTCAGTGAGCTAAGCATCATTATGAACTACTTCCGCCATACTTTGCAGATGCTTTGGCACTATCTGTTACCTACCTGTGGATATAGACCATATCTATTCAGGAAATATGTGTGTATCTGGCTATTCACACACGGACATGCATATCTAGAAAAAAAAGCATAACATCACTATATGTTTTCGTTCAGCCATCAATGGCCATTAACAGTGACATGATGTTAAATTCTGACTTCTCCTGTGTCCGGCATCTTTCCTGGCAGATGCCAGAAGATGCTCAATCAACACCCAGAGCTGAAACCATTCCCCAAGCCCACTTTTCAGGAAAAGACTAGCCAGAAGTAAAAAACTAAGAATGGGATGTGTGAAGAACATGCTTCTTAGTTCAATTAAGATATACCAGACCAAGTGAGTGGATCCTGTCCAACAGCAGGAGGGGAAGGCTGGAAGGGAAAGGAACAGGATGAACAGACACAGGGAAGCCAAAGTAAAGAGGTGGAGGGTACTGTCACATTGTGGGAACTGCAACCAAGGTCATAAAACAACATGTATAAAAATTTTCAAATGAGAAATTAACTTGAGCTGTAAACTTTCACCTACAGAATAATTTTTTTAAAAAAGCTTTCATTGAAACACAGGTGTCTCATCCAAACTCAGGGCAGGTGTCCCTGGCCCCTGCCCTGACTTCCTGGGGTGTGCAGGATGGGTGGCCTGGAAACGGCCCTCCAGATGGGAGCAGTGTGCTCTGGGGGGTGATGATGGACTTTGGGTAATGTCTGCATCTAAAGTCACAAGGTGAGCTTAATGTTGTCTGGCCAACTCCTCTCCCAGATTTCATAGACAAAATACTTGTATTTTAATATAAACATTATATAATAATTTGTGTGTGTAGGGAGAAAACTTTGCAGCAACTGTAAAGAGAAAACAAAAAACTTGAAAACTTTTCATGCTTGTCTCTGCCTACTTCAGACTCAGACTCTAAGAAACGTCTTTTCAGTCTCCTTTGCTGTGAGGAGATATTTCAGTGGAAATATTTTTAAAAAGCAGTCCATAGAGAATAGCATTTCCCATGCCCCTCCTCCACACTGGCACCCTAGTGTACCCTGCAACTGCCCCCACCCCCTACATGAATAGATGGAGAGCAGTGGCTGAGCTGCTTCAGTTTTGGGGAGCAGCAGGCTTGGTGAGTGTTCACAGTGTATGAGGGAGAGGGAAGCAGAGAGGACGTGGGGTCCTGAAAGGGAGAGTTCCTCTGAGAGAGAAGAAGAAAATATGACCTCCTCGCATCACTAGACTGAATAAACAAGCATCTCTTCTCTGCAAAGAATTTTGGGAGTAGGGGCTGGTCATTTTCAGATTCTGGGGAATAAAAGGAGCTCATCAAGTTAAAAACTTGATAGAAACCACTTCAGTGAGTAGAAGATGGAAGGGGTGGTGGGGAGACTTTTATTCCCCTGACTTATCTGCTCTTTGTTTTGGTTCTTAACTGGGTCATTGTATTGGCAGGGGGCCTTCAGTGGCAAACTGTGTCTTTTCAATGTTGCCAGTCATTTTTTATTGAAGAGGAAACCTTCCTCTTTAATGAAGGCACCCAGCAACTTGGCATTTGGAAGGAATCTTCCTTAGAAATGGGTCATCCTTAGAAAGAATAAGACAGACGGGTGGGTGGGAGGAGGGAAGGACTTCTTGAATAGGGTCAAATCACTCTGGTAAAAATCACGGTGTTATGGAGGTGGATTGTCTCTTGGAATCCTTCTTTGCCCCCTCATGCAGCTGACAGCACTCTGGCTCCAGCCATTGCCACAGGGATACATGCAGTGCTACTATGTATTTCAACCACTTACGAGAAAACTTTATGGACCCTTAGGCGTGTCACCGTGCACTTGGAGAGTCAAGGATGAGTGGATTATTTCCTTAGAAAGCTCCTTGTCTAAAGAAAGACATAATACCCCAAACCAAAGCCTCTGCCATCGAGTCAACCCCCACGCATGGCAACCCTATCCCAAAGAATGGCTGGATAATTCAAACTGCTGACTTTTTGGTTTGTGGTTGAGCTCTTAACCTCTCCACTACCAAGGCCTCAGAGAGGCACTTATGTAGGTGATTATGAGATGACGAAAGTGTGTCAATTGTTAGGGATTGAATTGTGACCCCCCCCAAATACGTACTGAAATCCTAATCCTTGTACCGGTGGATGTATTCCCACTCGGGAATATGGTTCTCTTTGCTGTGTCACTGAGTCTGTATCTGTGCAGGGTGTGTTTTAAACCTAGTGACTTTTGAGATGTAAAGCAACAAATGGGCTACAGAAAGAAGGAAGCAAGTACAAGTACTCTCTGCTTGGCTGGTTCTCCCTCATCTTTTGTTTACATCCAGCCCTGCCTTCTTGAAGAGGTCTTTTCTCATCACTCTAGCTAAGCTGTGCTGTGTTAGTTAGGGCAAGCTAGGCTATACTCAAGGAAATCTGGTGGTGCAGTGGTTAAGAATTTGGTTGCTGACCCAAAGATCAGTGGTTCAAACCCGCCAGTCATACTCCTGGAGAAAGATGTAAAGATTTACAGCCTCGGAAAGCCTGTGGTTTTGCTCGGTCCTATAGGGTCACTATGAGTTGGAACTGACTCTACAGCAGTGGGTTTTCTGGTATGTACAATGGCTTCAATGCACTGAAGCTTCTTTGTTTACTCATGGACCAGTCCAAGGTGGGTGTTCCTAAATGATGAGCGACTTTATTGATGCAAAGACTCCACCACGCATCTGGAGGCTCTGCCATCCCCTTGGGCTTCCTCGTCGCCTACAATCGTCTTACTGAATAGACAAAGCAGACCTACATGGTAAAATCTTTAACCCAGGAAAGCAGATGTAACTTCCATTCACATTTCATTGACTAGAATTTGGTCACATGGCCACATCTGGGTGGAAAAAGAGAAATATAACCCAGCCCTGTGCCTAGGAGGAAGAGGAAAGAGACCTCTGATAACCTACTGGCACATCATGTGAAGGGTGACACTCATTCCCCTTCCATTACCTTATGTCATCTCATCTTACTCACCTTTGACACTTTATAGGGACCAACAATTACTTTGATTATCACTTTGCTTTCTCATTACACTGGCCCCTTCCACCAGTATATAAGCTCCTCGAAGATAGGGACCTTGTCTCCCCAGTTCTGGCTATTGCCCAGCTCTTAGCAGAGTATGTGATGCCCAGTAGACAGCAAAAAGTTGCTGAGGAGAAAAAAAAGTTGTTGACTGAATGAATGAGCAAGTAGAGTTTAATGCATAAGTAGGAAAAGAAAGTGGAGAAATGTTTGTGTGTATGTAGGGGTGTGGGGAAGGACCTTCCAGACCTTTGCCTCTGCTATAGTTTCAGCAATGCCATGAAGGTGGGCAGTAACACAACATGTGCCAAAAATTACCAGCTCTGGATAATAATACATGAATTAACTAATAATTGTTGATGATACAAAAGACATAGGGAGGAGCTATCTACTCCCTATTGTTTCAAAGACACTTTTTATTAAATTGTTCTAAACCCATTGCTGTTGAGTTGATTCAGACACATAGGACAGAGTAGAACTTCCCCAATGGTTTTCCATGGCTGCAGTCTTTATGAAAGCAGATTGTCACCTCTTTCTCCCACGAAACTGCTGGTAGGTTCAAACCACCAGTCTTTGAGTTAGCAGGCCAAGAGCTTTAATCACGGCACACTCAGGCCTCCTTAACAGTTCTACTGAGACATAATGCACATACAATTCACCCATTTGAGGTGTATAATTGGATGGTTTTTAGTATATTCAGAATTGTGCGGTCATAACCACAACCAATTTTACAGCATTTCCATTGTTTTAAAAAGAATTATCCAACCAGATACTAGTCACTCTACCTATGATAGGTGGCTTTTTATGTCTGACTTCTTTCACTTGGACTATTTTCAAGGTTCATCCATGTTGTAGCATGTATCAGTACTTTATTCTTTTTTCTTGTTGAATAATACTACATGGTATAGATAGGCTGCATTTTGGCTATTATAGATGATGCCATGGACATTTACATACAAGTTTTGTGTGGGCATGTGTTTTCATTTCTCTTGGATATATGCCTAGGAGTGGAACTTCAGGGTCATGTGGCAACTCTGTTTAACCTTTAGAGGAATTGCCAGCCTGTGTGTCAAAGTGGCTGCCCCATTTTGCACTGTCCCCAGCAGTGTCTCAGCGGTTCCAGCTTCCCCACATCCTTGCCAACACTTGCTGTCGTTGGCTATTTTGATTGGAGCCGTATTAACAGATGTCAAATGGGATAAAAAGACGACTAAATAGCAACAAAGGGAACATCAAAGAAATCACTGAATCAATACCATTTACAATAGTCCCTGGGAAGATAAAATGCTTATAAATAAATCTACCCAGAGATGTAAAAGACCTGTACAAAGGAAACTATAAGGTGCTACTGCAAGAAACCAAAAGAGACCTATGTAAGTGGAGAATCCTACCCTGCTCATGGGCAGGAAGACCCAACCTTGTGAAAATGTCTATACTACCAAAAGCTATTAATAGATTCAATGAAAGTACAATACAAATTCCAATGCCACTTTTTAATGAGATGGAGAATCAAATCACAAATCACCAACTTCATACGACAAGGGATAAAGCCCCAGGCAAATAAGCTTTACTGAAGAAGAAGAACAAAGTGGAAGGCCTCACACTACCTGAACTTAAAACCTATTACACAGCCATGGTAGTCAAAACAGTCTGGCACTAGTATAAAAACAGATACATAAACCAGTGGAACAGAATTAAGAATCCAGACATAGAATTATCCACCTATGAGCAGCTGATATTCGGCAAAGGCCCAAAGCCATAAACTGGAGAAAAGACAGTCTCCTTAACAAATGGAGCTGGCATAACTGGACATCAACCTGCAAAAAAAAATGTAACAAGACCCATATCTCACACTATGCACAAAAACTAACTCAAAACGATCAAAGACCTAAATATTGGTCTTTATCTCTCATGGTAAAGATCATGCAAGAAAAAATAGGGACAGTGCTGGGATCCCTAATATATGGCATAAACAGAATGTAAAACATTACTAACAATGCACAAACACCAGAAGAGAAAATAGATAACTGAGAACTCCTAAAAATCAAACACTTATGCTCATCCAAAGACTTCACCAAAAAAGTAAAAAGACAACCTACAGACTGGGAAAAAGACATTTAATACTTAACTTTAGTTTTAAAATTTGCATGTTTCGAAAGCCTCCACAGTTCCCTCTTTTCTGTAATACATTCCAAGATCTTCCCTGGTTGGATGCAACTTTTTTTCTCCAGCCCCGTTTCTCACTATTCTTCTGTCTTCCCACGTTCCTCATGTGAGTTTCCACCACTTTTTCTCTGCCACGTCCTGGTGCTCTTTCTCCACCTGGTGTGTCACCCTTCTTCTTCCCCATATGATTTCTGTGCTCTGATGTGTAGTTCTGGAAACACTGGTGGCATAGAGGTTAAGTGTTATGGCTGCTAACCAAAAGGCTGGCAGTTCAAATCTGCCAAGTACTCCCTGGAAATTCTATGGGGCAGTTCCACTCTATGTACAGGGTTGCTGTGAGGCGGAGTCGACTCCGTGGCATTTTTTGGTTAATATGTGTTTTATCTCCTCCATACAGCTCTCTTCTATCATTTTATCTCTCTCTTCTTTGCATTTCTTTGTGTACATTTTAATACTTAATTAACTATGAAGCATGTCAGTGTATTTTCTCATGTCCTTGTTTCATAATACATGTTTGTCTTGTCTCTCCATATTTTAATCTCCTGGAGTACAGTGTCTATATCTCAGATGCTTGACCTCTGCTATCCTTCACTGATCCATTTCATAAAAGTTATTGTGCAGGTGGTAGCCCCAGATCAGATGCGATTTGTCCTGTCCCCCACTCTCAGCTGGGCTTCTGACAGTGAGAGACAGTGGGATGTAAAAGTGCACAAGACACAGTCCTTGTTCTCGAGTCACACATGGCCTTATAGTGGGGCCAGGCCAGAAATAAGGGATATGTTTCCTTCTGAGTCCCCAAGGGGGACAAAAGGTTAAGAACTTTGCTGCTAACTGAAAGATTGATGGTTTGAGTCCACTCAGAAATATCTTGGAAGAAATGCCTGGGATCTAATTCTGAAAAATTAGCCACTGAAAACCCTATGAAGTACAGTGTTTCTCTGCTACATGTGGAATTGACTTGAAGGCACTAGGCTTTATTTCTTTTCTTTTCAAACAAGGATTTAGAAAGTACATGTTCCAGATGAAGAAAGGGTTGGGTGGGTGATATATCTGCCTGTCATTTCTGCCAATCTGTCATGCAATCCCCTGGGTAGAAACAGAACTGGACTCAGTTCTAGAAATGACCCCATCCCCATGGCCTGAGCATTGTTACAGAGCTGTCACTGGAGACAAACATTTCAGCTGAGTTAGAGGAAGAATGTGTTACCACCAAGTACAACACACGTTGGTACAAGAAGGGGAAGACAAACCCCTTGTTCATCTGGTTTTGTTGAAACTTCAGAAAGCAAGTGGTTGGTTACTCATGAAGCCTTAGCCCTGGTAGTACTGTGGCTACGTGTTGGGTGCTAACCAAAAGATCAGTGGTTCAAAGGCGCCAGCTGCTCCATGGGAGAAAGTTGTGGCTGTCTGATTACTTAAAGATTCCAAAAGAAAAAGAAAAAAAAAAAAGCAAAGAAAAAAACCAAACTGCTGCCACTGAGCCATTTCTGACTCATGGCGACCCTATAGGACAGAGCAGAATTACCCCATAGAATTTCCAAGGAGCACCTCATGGATTTGAACAGCCGGCATTTTGGTTAGCAGCTGCGGCACTTAACCACCACACCACCAGGGTTTCCTCCTTAAAAATTACAACCTTGTTCAGGACAAAGAATGGTCTGAACTCAGGGACACAGAGCGAGCATGTGGTACATATGCTTTATGATTTTACACCTCTGTAGGAGGATGTCCTACTGGTGTCTTTCCAGAGGGGAGAGGAGAGGGTGGAGAGGAGGGGACAGAAACAACTGGATGACAATGGTTTTCTCTGGAAGGATACCAGAAGAGTGAAAAGGAGGAGTGTGCTGTCACAGGCTGAGGAGAGCAGATGGAGTTGCAGCTGGGTGAGCATGCAAAATTGACTTGGATTGTATACTTTTACTTTATCATAATTAAAACAAACTGAAAAAAGAGAAAAAAATTAAAATAATAAAAATAGTAACATAAAAGATGACAACTTGATATTAACAATGTAATGAAATCATAGTAGCAAAAAAAAAAAAGATTACAGCCTTGGAAATTCCCTTGGGCACCTTTGTATCCTGTTCTATAGGGTTGAAAAGAGTCAGAATCAACTGGATGGCAATGGTTTTCTTCTCTTTTTTTTTGAAGCCATTTGCTGGGCAGAGCTGGCCGAGGAATCCCTGGTGGCACAGTGGTTAAGTGCCATGTCTACCAACCCAAATGGTCATGGTTTGAATCCACCAGGTGCTCCAGGTTCTCCTAGGAAACCCTATGGAACTATTCTACTCTGTCCTAAGGGTTGCTGAAAGTCAGAACTGACTGGTGGCGATGGGTTTGGTTTGGGCTTTTTTTTTTTTTAATGCTGGGGAGAAGTGATGGCCTGAGGCAGCAGGGACATTTTTTGGTCCTGTTTGGTGATAACAGGCAGCCTCTGCTCTGAAAGGAGGCAGAAACAGCAACGGTGGTGCTTTCGTCCCGACTCTTTCAAGCTGCCTTTCTAATGTGGTTGCCTTTACCAATTTGTCATAGTGTGTATTCTAAGGAAAGGGGAGGGAGCCTGAAGAAGCATCAGGTGACCTTGGGGAGTCTGGAAGTAGGACAGGATAGTCTGGTTTCTTCAATAAAATCTTCTCATATCCATTAATGAATGTCACATGGGCTTCTAGCAACACCTCCTCTGTGCTGAGTCTGTTGAAATACCACTTTGTTCTGATATTGCATTCTCCCCTTGAAGGAAAAAGTAACTGGACAATAGTAGGGCAGTGTGGGATAGAAAGGATGCACATCTACCTGAATATAGTGTATTTATTTATTCAACTTTTCTCTAGAATGAGAATCAAGAAGGAATATGGGTGGCTAGGTAGTACAAACAGTTAATGCATTTGGCTGTTAACCAAAAGGCTAGATGTCTAGGCCTATTCCAGAAATGCCTGGCAATTTATTTCTGAAAAATCAGCCGCTGAAAACCCTACATGTAGTATAGTACAGTTCTACTCTCACACATAAGGTTGCTATGAATTCTGCAGAAGGCACTTGACAGCAAGTGGTTCTTGGTGTTTAATTCCACCTTTATGAGGAACGTCTCCCTCCTCTCTGAACGCTTGAAAAACAGAAAATGTCTCCATTCTTTCACACTTTTACCTCTTTACCAAGTTTACTCTTCAGTAGACTCAAAGAGATGATCAGAAAGAAAAGAGTAAAACATTAAATAGTCTAGGTAATTTCCTAAGCTGAATATTTATAATCAAAATGATCAGTTTGCTTAGTTTTCTTGCTTGCCTTTTTCCTCTCATTACTCCCAGTTTGACTATCTTAGCGATGCCCCAATTCTGCAATATTATTGGCCTGTTGCAATCCCAAAGCTGAAGTCTTCCAGACTTTATTCTGCACGTGTAGCAGAGACTGTCACCAGTTACTATCAAGTCGGCTCTGAATCATGGTGACCCCACGTGTATCGGAGTATAAGTGTATTGTTTAATTCTACATGTTCATGAGTTTTCCAGATTATCTCTGCTATTAATTTTTCATATCATTCTATTTTGGACAGACGGCATACTTTGAATTATTTCTATCATTTAAATTTATTGACCTTTTTATGAACTAGCATATGCTCTAGGGTTGTTACGAGTTAGATCCAAGTGGGTTATGGTCTATTATGAAGAGTGTTCCACTTGCATTTGAGAAGAATTTCTGTTCTTCTCATGATGGGAAGCGTGTTCTACAGATGTCTGTTAGATTTAGCTGGTTTGTAATATTGTTTAGGTCTCCCACTTTCTTGTTGGCTTTCTGTCAGGTTGTTCTATCCATTATTAAAAGTGGGGCTTTGAAGTCTCCAACTATTATTGCTAAATTGTGTAATTCTTTCTTCATTCTGTCAGTGTTTGCTTCATGTATTTAGGGACTCTGCCATCAGGTACCCACCCGCTACTGTCAACTTGATTCTGACTCACCGTGACTCTACAGGACAGAGTAGAACTGCTGCATAGAGTTTCTAAGGGGCACCTGGTGGATTTGAACTGCTCACCTTCTGGTTAGCAGCATGGCTCATAACCACAACCCCACCAGGGTTTCTGTTGTTAGGTACATACTTATTTATGATTGTTAAAGTTTCCTGATTGCCTGGCACTTTTATTGTGGAAACCCTGCTAGCACTGGGGTTAAGTGCTATGACTGCAAACACGTAGGTTGGCGGTTCAAATCCACCAGATGCTCCTTAGCAGCTCTCTGGGGTAGTTCCACTCTGCTGTGCAGGGTCACTGGGAACTGGAATTGACTCCATGGCAATGGGTTTTTTCCTGGGTTTTCGTTCTCATGCTAAAATATCCTTCTGTATCTTTAGTAAGTTTCTTCTAAAGTCTATTTTGTCTAGTGTTAATATAGTCACTTCAGCTTTCTTATGTTTGCTTTTTGCATGATATATCTTTTTTTTTCATTCTTTTACTTGAAGTCATTTGTATCTTTGAATTTAAAATATGTCTCCTGTAGACATCATATAGATGGATTTTGTTTTCTCGTGTAGTCTCTCTCTTCCTTTTGACTGGATTGCTTATCTACTCACATTTAATGCTGTCATTATAGCTGAATTCACATTTACCATTTTACTTTTTTTCCTATATGATATATGATGTTTTTGTTCCTCTGGTCCTCATTTACTGCTTTTTTTTGCATTAAGTGAATATTTCCTGATCTACCATTTACATTTCCTTAATGGTCACTCTAGGTCTTATCACATGTATCTTAACTCATCAAAAAGAGCTTCAGCTTTTTGCTTACTTAATTAAGCAGCAAGATACAGAAACATCAGTTCTATGTAGCTGTATTCTCTTTTCCTCCTTTTAGTGATATTATTGTTATACATCTGATATTTATAAATTTAACAAACCCAACAGTACATTGTTACAATTATTACTTTATATGACTTTAGTTCTTTTAAAGGAGCTAAGAGAAGAAAGAAGAGCAAATACACATAAATAATTTTCTTCTTTATTATTTCTGGTTCTCTTCATTTGTTCCTGTGGATTCAAGTTACCAACTGAAGTCACTGCTCCCACTCACTACAACTTTGCTGTAACCTACCTCCTCTGTGCTGTTGCTGACAAACTCACTGTACCTAGTCCCCAACATCTGATGTGTTCAATTTACAGTCAACCACACTTCCAGCCATTACATCTTCCTAGGAGGAAGTTATGGGAAAAATGCATGCAAAGGTATGGAAAAATTACTGAGTTTTGTGAACACATTCCAAGAAATTTGATCAGGGTATTATGATGGAAGAGATTGGTGGGAAAATAGTCCATATGGCAAGGATGTTGAATTTAGAACTCAATATCTCTGATATGGAACAGATTGTGTATTGCAAAGAAGGGGAATTGAGGATCAGGATTGTTATAGATAGAATTGTGTCCTTTAAAAATATATGTTATAAATCTTAACCTCTGTGACTGTGGTCATAATCCTATTATAATGAGATGTCTTCTTCATATTAATGAGGTACGACTAGTGTAGGGTATATCTTGAGTCAATCTCTTTAAAGATATGAAAAGGTAGAAACAGAATTAGAGAAAGATAGATGCCAAACCACAGGGAGATTTCCAAGGAACCGAGAAGCAGAAACTGAAGAGACAAGGACTTTCCATCTGAGTCATCACAGAGAGGAAGCCAGCCTCCAAACCCAGTGATCTGAATTTCAACTTCTAGACTCCTAAACTGTGAGAAAACAAATTCCTGTTTGTTAAAGCCGTCCACTTATGATATTTCTGTTACAGAAGCACTCGATGACTATAACAGAGACCTAATGTATCTTAAAGGGAAAAGAAATGCTGCAGAAGAAAAAAATAAGGAAGATGAAGGAGAAAAGTTGTAAAAAAAAAAAATTACTGTGAAAGGATTAGCTGGCATTTTTTTCTAAACTAAACCAGGGACTTCCATTTCTCGTAAACATGAACCCAAACATGGACTGTCAAAGTCGATAGGCAGGTTCAGGAAGTAATAAGATGTTATCACAGAATATTTGAAGAATAAAGAAAAGGAACATATAGATAGCTGTCATTAATTTTCTGATTAGAAATGCCATCCCCATTTCCAGGGATAATCCAGATGATTCAGAACTTTCAGTAAATGAAGTTACTACCCCAACTGACAAAATATCTATGTTGTCCAACTCTTCATCATCAGAGTAAAATTTTTCTGATTTGTGTATTTTAATGCATTTATTAAAATGCATCTGTGAGTTTATATAAAAGGGCTGACAATTAGGTTCGCAAACTTGCTACTGTGCACTCATATTGGCAGTACTGTACAAACTACATGGTAAGGTTTCATAACCTTGGTTTACCAGCCTCTCACATCTGTGTTCATGTTGATGTGTGGCGGTGTCTTGCTAAGTGGTGATCATTATTGTTATTGAGTGTTTTTGTGTGCCATCGTGAGAACATCGGAGCTTGAATTAGAGCGATGGACAAACATTCAATTTCTTGTTAAACTTGGCAAGAGTGGAGGTGAAATCAGGGACATGTTAATCCAAGTTTATGGGGATAATGCTGTGAAGAGAATCACAGTGTACAAATGGATTAAATGTTTTTCTGAGGGGAGAGAAAGTGTCACTGATGAAGAGAAGTCAGGGCAGCCCATAATGAACATAACTGGCAAAAAGTTTGCAAAAATTCATCAAATTTTGTGTCAAAATCATCAGCTGACTGTGAGAAGCATAGCAGATCAAGCAAACATTGATAGAGAAACAGTTAGGAATATCTTAACTGAGCATCTTGGCATGAGAAAGGTGTGTGCAAAGACGGTCCCAAAGGAGCTCACCAATGAGCAAAAGCAGAGAGCTGAAGTTTGCCAAGACCTTTTGGAAAGGCAAAGTGATGTTTTGTGCTGTGGTATCACTCATGATGAAACATGGGTGTACCAATATTACACTGAAACAAAGCATCAAGATGCACAGTGAAATTCAGCCAATTCTCCATCAAAAAAGTTTCATCAGTCCAAATCTAAAGTCAAAACAATGTTGCTAACCTTTTTGATATCAGACAGATTGTTTATTATGAATTTGTACCAACTGGACAGACAGTTAACCAAGTTTACTATTTGGAAGTGCTGAAAAGGATGTATGAAAAAGTTAGACAAAAATGACCTGAACTTTTCACCAGCAATTCATGGCTCTTGAATCGTGACAACACACCAGCTCACATGGCTCTGTCCGTGTGGGAGTTTTTAGTCAGTAAACAAGTAAATGTCTTGGAACACCCTCCCCACTTACCTAATCTGGCCCCCAATGACTTTTTTCTTTACCCAGAGATAAAGGAAATATTGAAAGGAAGACATTTTGATGACATTCAGTTCATCAAAGGCAATAATATGACAGTTCTGATGGCCGTTCCAGAAAAAGAGTTCCAAAATTGCCTTGAAAGGTGGACTAGGTGCTGGTGTTGGTGCACAGCTTCCCAAAAGGAGTACTTCAAAGCTGGCCATAGAGATATTCAACAATGAGTATGTAGCACTTTTTCTAGGATGAGTTCACAAACTTAATTGACAGACCTTGTATAATATTTCCAAACTCTCCAACCCCAAACAAAGATCAGATTCATAAAGATAAGAACTCTGTTATAAGCCAGGGACTGCCTGTATGGTTCTGTATGTTACAGGTCCAATAATACATCATATGCATATCATTTTATATAATTGCTTTTTAAATCAGTTAAGGGAAGGGTGAGAAATAAGCATTTATATTGCCTTTTGTAATTACATAATTATCAGTGCTTTCTGTTTATTCATATGAGTTGAAACTACTGTCTGATGTCACTTGATTTCTAATTGAATAACTTTCTTTATTGATTGTTTTAATGTGTGTGTGCTAGAAAAATGTCTTCTAAGGTTTTATTTATGTGGGAAGGTTTTTATTTCACTTTCTCTTTTGAAAGGTTGCTTTGCTGGTTTTACAATTTGCTGGGCAGTTTTTCTTCTCTTAAGCACTTTGAATATGTGGTCTGACTGCTATCTGGTCACCATTGATTCTGATGAAAAGTCAGCTGTTAATTGTATTGGCTTTCTTTGTAAGCAACAATTAGTTTTTCTTTTGCTGCTTTCATGTTTTTATCCTAGTCTTTAACTTGCAGCACTTTGACTATAATGCATCTTTTTGTGGATTACTTTGTATTTATGCTATTTGGAGTTTTATGAGTTTCCTGAGAGTCTAGATTACTATTTTTCCATAAGTTTGGAGAAACATCGTTATTTCTTCAAACATGTTAAACTTTTCAACTTCAAAATTTCCATTTGATTCTTTCTGATAATTTTTATATATGTATCAGGAACCCTGGAGGTGCTGTAGTTAAGCACTTGACTGCTAACCAAAAGGTTAGTATTTCAAACCCACCAGTTGCTCTATCAGAGAGAAATAGGGCAGCCAGCTTCCATAAAGATTTATAGCCTTGGTATCAACCATCAGTTGGTTCTAGCCCACTTGGAACAAAGGAGAAAAAACAGTATCCAAGACACAAGGAAAGTGTGAGATCAGGAAACAGAAAGCGCCACATATACCAGAAACTATATCAACATGAGACCAGGATAACTAGATGATGCCTGGCCGTCACCGAAAACTGCTCTTACAGGGAATTCAACAAAAAGTCCCTGACAGAGCAGGAGAAGTGTAAGGTGCGGAGCTCCAACTTTAGAGAACAAACTAGACTTGATAGTCTGACAGACTGGAGGGTCCCTGCAAGGTATGATGCCAGGAGTCTCTGTTAGTCCAGAAATGAAACTGTTCCAGAAGCCAGAAGATTGAACTGGTATATAAGACATAAAATGATACCAGTCAAGAGTGTGCTCCTTGGATTGGGTAGATAAAGGAGACTAACTGGGCAGATCTAATCAGAAGGTGGGGTGAGAAGAAGGGTCTGGTTAAATGGACATGAGAAATATGGGATAGAAGGGATGAGTGTGCCATCACAGTGTAGGGAGAGCAGCTGGGGTCACATAGCAAAGTGTTAAGTTTTTGTATGAGAAACTGAATGGAACTGTAAACTCTCACTTAAAACACAATGAAAAAAATTACAGCCTTGGTAACCCAATAGGAGCAGTTCTACTCTGTCCTCTAAAGCTGATGTGAATTGGAATCTACTCAGCTGCACTCCTTGGAAACCCTGTGGATCAGTTCTACTCTGCCCTATAGGGTCGCTATGAGTCAGAATCCACTTAATGGCCACTGGTCAATAGCAGTGTTTTTTCTGTTTGCTTGTTTTGGCTTGTCTCTTTATTACTATTCCTAGTTGATATGACATTGTCACCATTTCTTCCTTCTTTAATCACGGTTTTCTTTAGTTCTTTGAACATATTGAGAATGGCTACTTTGAATGTTTGTTAAACTCAACATCTGGTAACTGTTGCAACATCTGTTGCCTGCTTTTGTCTTGATTTGTGTGTCAAGTTTTCCTGTTTCTTTGCTGATCTTGTAATCTTTTGTTGAAAACTGGACATTTTAGATAATAGTATCTAACAACTCTGAGGACTGGTTCCCCTACCAGTACTTATTATTGTTATTTGTTTATTTGTTTGTTTAGTAACTGGCTGGATTATTTCAGTGAAATCCATTTCTCTCCTCTCTCCCACTTCTAGTAAGTTCTAAACTGACATTTTTCAGGGGACGCAGCCTTGGATGTGCCCACACCCACCTCAAGAAGAACTATTTTGGGCAAGATTCTCTTCAACTGTGTCTTTCCTTGACTACAGCTAGCTTGTTAGACTCCACTAATTGCTGACTGATGGCACTATTATGTTCAACAGTGTCCTTGGCCATAAATTGCTGCACAGACTAATACAATTAAATTTAGACATCTTTAATGGGACAGATCCTGGGGTCAGTATTTGAGTTTTTTCTGACTGTAGGAGAGCTATCCCAGTTATCTCATCCTCCAGTTCTCGCCTGCAGACTTACTGGCCTAGCTCAATATATGTTTTCAATGAATCAACCAATCTCCTCCTAGGTACCTGTCACCACAACTACTGTTGAGAGTTAAGAGCACACTCAGGCTTCAACTTTCCCACACTTAGCTACAAATGAAGTGAGATCCTTTAGGAAGAGTTTCAAAGTTCTCTGTTTCATGGTTTTCTACCCTCCTAGGTAAAATCTTCAAGCCTCTGCATCTAGGGGTGGAGGCAATATTGTACCTTTCTCTGAGTGACACCCTATTTGATATGCCGAGCACTCATCAGAGGAGGGTATCAGTAGACTCAGGTGCTCTTGGCTTGCCTCATGTGCAACCATAACCTTACAGAATGATAGATTGCAATCTCAGAATTTTCAGTATTTCCCACCATTTTTAAAGTAGAGTCTCTGCCTTCTAGACAACAGTTGGGTGGAATAACAGAACAACCACCTCATACTTGCCTAGAAGTTAGCCTCAACTGCAGGCATCTAGGGGCAGGGCAAGAAATGCTGCTGTCCTGCCCCTTTCAGGGAGACAACCCCCAGACTGGGCACTGTGGAGAAAGGGAGCTCTGTGTTCTTGACTATATGGGGTAGTTGGGGGTAGAGGTTCTATCTCACTGAGCTGGAATGGAGAAGGACAGAGTTTGTTTCAACTCAGATACTGCAGACTTGCACTTTTCTTACTGAGATACAGTAGATTTTCTTTTTATTTATTTGTATTATGCCCTTAGGACCATGTCCAGAGACTTTTGATGGCTGTTTTAAATGTAGCTGTCTTGTCATTTTTGCTGGAGAGCAGGTCCATGTATCTTTTCATGTGGTCATGCTGGAAATATATTCTATGTTATTTATTTTTGTGTGTTTGGCTCTTACCTCAGAAATCAATGCATGTAGGTGCTTACAACGTAGATTGAAGAAGTGAATAGTGGCTGTGTGATGGTCATCGAGCAGGAACATGTGTGAGTTCTCAAAACACTGTTGCTTTTGCTTCCCATTGTAGTAAAAGTAGCATTCTTGATATATGTGCTATCTCCTGTGTATCAGACATTCCTTCTTTGAAACACTGTATTAGTATATCTGAACATTTTTTATTTCTTTCTAAATAAATTCTCCTTGATTACATAAATGACATTGGTGATAATCATGTCCACAATCCTTTATTCCAAGTGTTAGCTTCATAGCATGTATAGCTTAAAAACAGAAACATGCACCAAGTTTTATTTTTTCTTTCGACTTCTTGAGAGTTAACTCAATTTTCTTTTAAAAAATAATCTTCCCCAAAGAAACTGTAAGAAAATGGCAGTTGAGATAGTGTCATTCTGTATCACGTGCCATAGCAAATGAAAGTCTTAGCTGAATAATTTCTATTCTTCATTAGCATGCTCACCCCCCTCTGTCTATATTTTGCATTACATTCACCCAGAGCCCATTATCTGATCCTACAGAGATCTTGTTTAGAGTACACAAAACTTCCCTGGAGGTTTTTCCATTTAAAGAAAAAAGCAGATCAACAGCGCTCTGGTGCAATGCTCTAGAAGGATGCAAATCCTTCAATTGATTTTCATTGTGGAAAATGTACTGTATTCATTTGCTCCCCAGTCTCAGATCAAACCCAGCAGCAAGGCTAAGCCAAGCACTGGGAACTGGCTTCCGAGAACATCAGGGAAACAACAGCCTTTGCTCGGCTGTCTATTTTTTGCCCAGTTTTAACACCGAAGGGCTTATGGGGAGAACTGACAACATTTTCAACGTGAACCTTATTCAGTGCTTCTGTGCTGCTACAATTAAGCATTTCAGAAGCATATGTGCTGCCTTTCAGCTCAAACCCAATCGTCCGCTCTGACAGGTCACAGATGAAAACCAGGATAACGACATTCTCTCTTGATCACAGGATCCAGACACCAGTCTGGTGTAGATCAAAAACCAAAACAACAACCCAAATGCTGATTTAATTTCCTTTTCTTCAGATATTGAGTTCATATTGAAATCGAGCATAGCAAGTGTGAATTTTGCTAAGAATAGCATTCACAGTGTTGTATGAAAGCTGCAAAAGTTTCTCCAGGTAATTGTAAAGTCTTAGCATATTATGACCCATGTTCATTTCTTCTTCCAGTTTCAGATTCTAGCTTGGGTATTATGCTGTCTACCTATTCAAGATGAAGAGGTGATTATTCAGGTAATTTAGAAATGTTAGGAATAAGAGCTTTCAAGATTAAGGAAAGACATGGGAGAGTGGTGTAAGTTATACTGACTATGCACACAGCCTCAGTTTGCTTTGACTGTCTCCTCAGTTCTTCCTCCTTCTGTAGTGCTACTATCTGAAGTTATCAGTGATCCAGTCTACGCATTTCCACTCATGACGTAACTCTCCTCTGGGCTTATGTGTTGAGAGACACTCATGCTCTTCTCCAGAATGGTTTGACAGTAATTTCTTCCCATTGCCTGGACTTGGGCCACATTCAGTCACTTACCTGAGAGTAGGGGTTTGGAGGACTTGCCAATCAAGTTCCCATTTACAATTTCTGACTGAATCTTCTGTCCTGAATTCTTATCAATTTTGTCAAATGGTGCTGTGCAAAGTAGAAACCTATACAGTAGGGAGAATAATGACAACCCCATTCCTCCCCCTATGCCCTCACCCCGTGTCCCTGTCCTCACCCTAACACCTGTAATATGTTACTTTACATGGAAAAAGAGATCTGACAGTTGTAACTTAAAATCTTCAGATGGAAAGTTTTTCCAGGGTTACCTGGGTGAACCCAGGGTAATCACAACAGTCCTTGCAAGAAGGAGGCAGGAGTATCAGAATCAGAAGAGAAGTGATGATGCAAGCAGAAGCCAGAGTGATGCTGGGGACACAGATCAAGGAATGCTGGTGGCCTCTATCTAGAAACTGCAATAGGCAAGGGAACTGATTCTCCCCTAGATGCTCCGTAATGAATGTAATTGACCCAGCACGTCAACTGCAAGATGCATTTGTGTTCCTAAGTTATCAAGTTGGTGGTAATTTGTTATAGCAGCATTAGGAATCTAATACATGTACTCCTTCCCCACAATAGGCCGGGAGGAAGAACAAGATAAATATCACCTCCTTGTCTCTCACTTGATTCTTCATAGCAAAATTCTTAAGTTGGATTATAATGACAATCAGCCTTCCAAAACTATATTCATGATTTTGTGTCATAGACATTTTTCTAGAAGGAGGAATCGTAGTTTTCATCAGGTTAGTAAAGCAATCTATAAACTCAAAATTAAGAACATTAGATTGGATATTTCCAACTTCACATCTTAACCCTCAGCAGATTGGGTTGGAGCAAGTAAAAGAGAAATAAATGCAAAAAAATGCTATGAACTTCTGAATATCTGTAGTCCTTCATAAATGGTCTTGCTTCCATGCCTAGGGGATGATGGTGGATGGGGCTTTGTGTTATTTAAGTGATAGTTTTGTTTCTTACCTAAAGCCCGTACTGGGGAATTGATTCTGACTCATAATGACCCTGTAGTATACAGTGGACTGCCCCACAGAGTGCCCAATACTGCAAATCTTCACTGAAGCAGACGGCCACATCTTTCTCCCACAGAGCAGAATCTGCTGTGTTGGAACAGAGACCTTTAGGTTAGCAGCTGAGTGCTTAACTGCTGTGCACCAAGGCTCCACAACCTACTGATTCAGAAGGAGGCACTGGATGGCAATGATTTCACTGAGCATAGCGCTGGGTGATTCTCCTATATTCCTCTTTGTTCTGCTGAGCATGATGGCAAAGGTGATGGTGGGTGGAGTGAACCAAATCAAAACCCATTGCCTCTGAGTCAACTATAGGACAGAGTAGAACTGTCCCATAGGGTCTCCAAGGAACACCTGGTGGATTCAAACCCCCAAACTTTTGGTTAGCAGCCTAACTTTTAACTACTTCACCAGTATCACTCAATTATTGTCTACAGTCCTGGATTTGTATCTTGGTTAGTACTCCCCTTTCTCATGCCATGAGTTTCAGTTAAGATTTTTCTGTTTCTTTATCAATGTTTACTTGATCTGCTATATTTCTCAAGTCAGCTGATGATTTTGACACACAATTTGATGAATTTTTGCAATGTTTTCTCTAGTTCTTTTCAAAATTGGCTGCCCTGACCCCACTTCATCAGTGACACTTTCTCTCCTCTCAGGAAGTTTGTACACTGTCTTTTTCTTCATGATGTTATCCCCATACACTTGGACTATTATGTCCCTGATTTCACTTCCACCTTTGCAAGTTTTAACAAGAAACTTAATGTTTGTTTTTTGCTGTACTTCAAGCTCTGACATTTTCACTACAACACAAAAAAACGTGCAACAATAATGAATGCCATTCAACAAGACACAGCCACACGTGGCCATGAGCACAGCTGTGAGTCACCGATACATCAAACTTTACGGAGTTGTCTGTACAAGGTGCCAACATAAGTGCATGATGGAAAATTCACAAACTTAATTGTTAGACCTTGTACATGGAGATTAAGGATGTCTTAGTTACCTAGCATGACTATTGCAGAAATATAACAAGCAGATGACTTTAACAGAAATTTATTCTGTAACTGTTCAGAAGCTAGCAGTTTGAATTCAGGGTGCCAGTTCCAGGGGAAGCCTTTCTGTCTCTACTGGTTCTAGGGTAGAGTCTTTGTCATCTGTCTTTCCCTGGTCTAGGAGCTTCTCAGCACAAGAACTCTAGCTCCAAAGAATGCACTGTACTCCTGGCTCTTCTTTCTTGACAGTAAAGAAGTCCTTCTCCTCTCTATTTGCTTTTCTCCTTTATATCTCAAGAGATTGATTCGAGATACAACCTAGTCCTGTAGATCAAGTCCTGCCTCATTAACATCATGGGGTTAGGATTCGTGGCACATAGGCTAATCATTTCACATCACTGGATAGTGGGAAATCACACAATACTGGGAATCATCACCTAGTCAAATTGACACACATTGTTGGAGGGACACAATTCAGTCTGTAACAATGGGTACCTTGGTGAAGAGTAGCCTTTTCCCATGCCTGTAGGGACGTGGTTAGGTAGTATAAGAAACAGTTTCTCATCTATGGCTCCCGAATGATGTGTAATTAGTATCTGCTCCTACACAAACAGAACCAAGTCATACTGAAATAGAGACAAGGCATTACCTGAAGTGGATTCTGTTTACTGTCAGTGTAAAGCTAAGCAGAGATAAAATTTCTACTTCTCATCGTATAGCAGCTGTTTCTTTGGCTACAATAAGTATAATCATATTTTATTGTGATTCTTCAATGCCTACATGGATATAAAGGCTCTGCTTACTTCAGAGCGTCTACACCTCTGAGTTGTGACATGTGGAAAAATAGCTGTCTCGTTTGTGAGCCATTTCTCCCTACAATCCTTATTGTTATTCCATATTTAATAAATGCCCACTGTGTGCTGGGAAATATCCAAGACACATTGACAGTCCCTGCCCACACACAGGCATGTGCCAAGGCAAGTTGGCAATCAGCACTGCGATATGCTTCTCTGGCCGCTGTGGATGGCATTCTTCTGAAACAAAGAGTGTCAACAGTAAGCCAGCTGTAGATTTCTTCCAAGAAAGCTGTAAAAGAAACTGAATGCATTTTGTTTGCTTAGCCTCAAATCATGAAAGAAACCCTAACAATCGCTTGACAGGATACACGAAATCATTCCACTTGCCAAGTACTTCCATAGCAGCACTGTCATCGATATTTGCCATTTTTTGAGATACTGAGGGCAGATATCACTATCCTCCAAAGGATACCCGTCTCTAAATGATTAAGAGGCTGTCCACGGAAGACAAATCAGTAAATGGCAGAGCCAGGCCCAGGCCCAGACCCAGGTATTTTGACTTTCATATCTGCCATTTTCCCTCCTCATAGAGCAAAATAACCCAGGTGGCATACTAGCTAAGCGCTACAGCTGCTGTCCAAAATGTCAGCAGTTCAGGTTGGCCAGGGGCTCCTTGGAAACCAGATGGGGCAGGTCTGTTCTGTCCTATAGGCTCGCTGTGAGTCAGAATCAACTCAAAGGCAATAGGTTTAGCTTTGGTTTTTATAGCAAACTACTTCTCAACATCTAAGAAACTTCCAAGTAGAAATCTTACCACCTTGTATTTTAATTCTGCTTTCTTCCATGCATATGGGAGGGCCTAGGAGAAACTCATTTTGGTGGTCTTTGTCATCCGTACAAAGTCTACTCAGTACCATCTTTTTGTGTAGATAAATCACGCTGTTAACAGAGGCCTTGGAATGAATAAGGCAACCAGATAACTGCTCAGTTAAATAGAATTAAAATTCTCTTTGCCTGTGAATATCTTTGAAAATGGCAATATTTTTCTGAAATAGAGTTTTGCCTTTAGGCATTGACTGCATTTAAATATTCAGAATCACCTTGAATAATATATTGTAAGGGTGTGTGTGTGTGTGTGTGTGTGTGTGTGTGTGTGTGTGTGTGTGTGTGGTGTAAAATCACTGAGTTCCCTAGAACTCCACAGAGCATGAATAAACATATGGACTGTTCTCTTACACCTACCCGACGAGTCTGAGTATTGAGGATTTATATAGTTAGAGACTATGTGGTGTAAATATGTATAAATTTATATTGTGTTAATTTATGGCATGCAGTACAGAAGGCTGTTTGCAAGTTGCTGTGCTCTTCTTCCCACGTTTCTGCTGAAATATTCCTCTCTAGGTTCCATCCCTATGTTTCCCTTTGTCTCTCTACAGATGTTTAGACAGCTGGCTTTTAGGGGAGCCAATACATCTTGATACTTTGCTTACTGATTGCAATTCAGGTAAAGCATATACTATCTCTATTAAGAGTTTGCCTAAAGATTCCCTCTTACCTTGGGTGCAATCTGCGTCTTTTACAAAGACAGTCTCTCCATGTGGTCACACTCTGAGCAACTCCTGTTTCCTGGCCCAGAAGTCCATAAAGTCCAAAGAGCAGTTCTAAGAAGATGAGCAGCCTTTCATTACTTGTAAAAGGAAAACAGGAAACCCACACATCATAACTGTTTCATGACTCTTTGACAAAGAAACTGAATTTATATCATTGATGGTGGTGGATGCTGTCGAGTTGATTATGACTCGTAATGATCTCATGTGACAGAGTAAAACTGCCCTATACAGTTTTCTTAGTTGCAAACTTTATGGAAGCAAATTGCCAGCTGTTTATTCCGTGGAACTGTTTGGTGTTTCAAACCACTGTTAAAAATTACATTAAACAAAATCCATTGCTATCAAATTGTTTCTGACTCATAGCAACCCTATACATTACATTAAAACCCCAAAAAACCAAACCCACTGTCATTAAGTCTGATCCAATTCATAGGGACCCTATAGGCCACAGTAGAACTTCCCCATAGAGTTTCCAGGGAGCATGTAGCAGATTTGAACTGCTGACTTTTTAGTTAGTAGACACAACACTTAACCCACTATGCCACCAGGGTTTCATACACCACACTAAGGCAATAATAAATAATGATTGAAATTTATTTAATACATGATCTGTAAATCCAGGTAACATTGTAGCTAAAGGGTCAAAATTGTTTCAAGATGAACCATGGAAACTGAAGGTCCAAAGGTCTTGGGATTCTCATGGGAGCATGGCTCCTAGGCCTGCTGCTGCCCCGATCAGAAAACAACACTGAGGTCAACTCTTTGGACAGGGATGAATTGGACCCGGGGACACAATGTGACCATATGGTGTGTGTACTTTATGGTTCTGTAAATCTATGTGATGCTGTTCTACAAACCTCTTACTAGAAGGGAGAGGAATTGATGGACAGGAGGGGACAGGAGATTGTTAAGAGGATATGACATGTACAGAACAGAAAGGAGTGTGCTGTCACTGGATAGGGAGAGCAGTAGGAGCTGCAGATATGCAGATGTGCGAATTTAATTTGTATTGTATACTTTCACTCAGTCACAATGATAGACAGGTAGATAGACAGAAAGAGAGAGAGAGGGAGACAGATAGATTAGACAGACAAATTTGATCATAAACAAACAAAAAAAACTACCATAAAAAAAGGATGGGAACAGAACTAGTAAACAATTTTTTGGTCTGGAAAGCTTTTCATACAGCACTTTGTGAAGGACAACTACTTACAGATTTACTCTAAACAGAGCTTCCAGTCTGACCCTCAGAGTCTCTGTTTCCTGAAACTGACTGACTTCAACAAAACAGCACAATGCCCAAGACAAAGAGGTCTGACTAGCATATCTAGGCCACTTTTTGACTCAAAAGTGACTCCAAGGAACTAGCTTCTCCAAGGCTTAAGGTGCAAAAGGACACTTAAGGGTAAATGGCCTGGGAGGGTTACCCCAAATCCATGGATCCAGAAATCTGGATTCCAGGAGAATTAAAATGGTTTCTCACCTTGACACTTCCAGTTAGGATCTGAATGTTTACCCTCTGTACCACCAGGATTCCTCTGAATTGAAATTAGAGGGACTCTTACTGAAAGCTTGGTAGTTTGAATTTATCCAGTGGCATGGTGGAAGAAACCCCTGTTGATCTGCTTGTGTAAGATCACAGTCATTGAAACCCCTGTGGAGTACTGTTCTACCTGAATATATGGGGTCACCTTAAGTTGGAATCTACTCTATAGCATCATGTTTGGTTTTAATATAATCCTTGAGTGGGGGAAACAGTAATGAGCTTGGCTGCTGTCCTAGTTACCTAGTGCTGCTGTAACAGAAATACCACAAGTGGGTGGCCTTTATAAAAAGAAATTTCCTTTCTCACATTTGTTTTTTAGTGCTGTAAAGTTTGTAGCAGTCATAGCAACATATGTAAAATAGAACGATACACTACCCTGTCCCGCACGGCCCTCATAATCATTTCTGTGATAGAGCTCATTGTTGTGGTCACTGTGTCAGTTAATCTTACTGAAGGTCTTGCTCTTCTCACTGATCCTCTACTTTACCCAGCATGATGTCCTTCTCCAGGGACCGATCCCTCCTGATGACACGTCCAAAGCACATGAGTCCAAGTCTCACCCTCCTCACTCCAAAGGAACACTTTGGTTGCGCTTCTTCCAGGCTAGACTTGTTCATTCTTCTGATAGTCCATGGAATGCATGTTCAATATTCTTTGCCAAGACCATAGTTCAAAGGCATGAGCTCTCCTACAGTCTTCGTTATTCATTGTCTAACAGTGATGCTGGGTATTCCTTCCTGCTTCTTTTGATGCTTCCTGTGTCATTCAGTTTTTTGCACATGGAATTCCTCAGTATTGCAACTTAAGGTTTGAATTTTTTCTTTAGTTCTTTTGGCTTGTGAAATGCTGAGATGTTCTTCCCTTTTGGTCTTCCAGCTCCCAGGTCTTTGCACTTGTCATCATAACATTTTATTTTCTTGAGCAGTCCTTTGCAGCTAACTCTTTTATTTTATCATTTCTCCCTTTGCTTCAGCTACTCTACATCCAAGGACAAGTTTCAGAGTCACTTCTGACATCCTTTTTTTTCCTGTCTCTAAAATGAACTTGTGCTTTTTTCTTGTATGATATCCTTGATATTATCAACAGCTCATTTGGTCTCTGGTCGGTAGTGTTCAGTGCATCAAATCTATTATTGAGATGGTGTCCAGATTAAGGTAGAATATACTCAAGGTCATATCTTGGTTCTCCTGGACTTGTTTTAATTTTCTTCAGTTTCAGCTTGAACTTGCATATGAATGATTGATGGTCTTTTCCACAGTTGGCCCACAGCCTTGTTATGACTTAAGATACTGACCTTATCCATCATCTCTACTCATAGATGTAGTTGATTTGATTCACATGTATTTCATCCATTGAATTTCATGTGTACAGTCACTCTTTATACTGTTGAAAAAAAGTATTTTCAATGAATGAGTCGTTGTTCTTGTGGAATTTTGTCATGAGATTTTCAGCATCATTTCTTTCACCAATGCCATCTTTTCCAACAACTGATCCTTCTTCTCTGTTTCCAACTTTGCCATTCTAGTCACAAGTAGTTATCAATGCATGTTGATTGTATATTTGATCAATTTCAGACTGCGGTAATTAGTAACGACCTTCAATTTCTCTATCTTTAACATTAGTGGCTCATGCACAAATTTGATGATAGCTGTATTAACGGGTCTTCCTTGTAGAATTATGGATATTATCCTATTACTGACAGTGTTGTAGGAACCCTGGTTGCATAGTGGTTAAGAGCTACAGCTGCTAACCGGAAAGGTCGGCAGTTCAAATCCACCAGGCATTGCTTGAAAATTCTGTGGGACAGCTCTACTCTGTACTATAGGGTCACTGTGAGTTGGAATCAACAAGATAGCAGTGAGTTTGGAGTGAGTTTAGACAGTGTTATATTTCAGGATAGATCTTGGAATGTTCTTTTTGACAATGACATTCCTCCTCGATTTGCAATCCCTAGCAGACCTCTGATTGTCTGATTCCAAATGACCAATACCCACCCATTTCAGTTCACTAATTCCTGGGATATTGATCTTTAGGGGTTCGATTTCATTTTTGGCCACATCCAGTTTTCCTTGATTCATACTTCATGCACTCCACACTGTGATTATTAATAGATACTTTCTTCTCGTTTTGATTTATGCCATATCAGCAAATGAAGGTCCTGAGAGCTTCGTTCCATCCACAGTGCTAAGATCTACTCTACTTTGATGAGGCAGCTCTTCCCTAGTCCTATTTTGAGTGCCTTCCAGCCTGAGGGACTCATTTTCCAGTGCTGTGTTAGATAATTTCCCACTGCTACTCACAACACATTCACTGGCCAAATGTTTCATAAGTAGACTGCCAAGTCCTTCTTCCCAGTCTATTTTAGTTTGGAAGTTCTCCTGAAACCTGTCCACCACGGCTGACCCTGTTGGTATTTGAAACACTGGTGGCTTAGCTTCTAGCATCATAGCAACATGTAAGCTACCACACTATGGCAAACTGACGGAGAGAGGTGGTATCACAGTGTCATGGACTGAACTGTGTCCCCCTAAAAATGTGTGCAGCAGTTTGGCTAGTTGGTACTGTGTGATGGCCCTATATGTTGTAAACTCTGCCTCTATAACATGAACGATGGAAGATGGACAGTAGTTGTATCAGTGGGACAGGGTTCAATGTGTAAGATTGTACCATTCCTTGAGGTAATCCCCTGAGATATAAAAGAAAGAAGCTAGCAAAGAGATTTGGGGACCTCATACCATCAGGAAAGAAGAAGTGTGGGGAGCAGAATGTGTCCTTTGGAAAGGACCCAGGGTCCCTGTGGCTCAGAAGCTACCACTCCAGGGGAAGACTAAAGACAAAAACCTTCCTCCAGAGCCAGCAAAGAAAGCTTTTCCCTAAAGCTGATGCTCTGAATTTGGACTTGTAACCTCCCTGACTGTGACAGATTAAAATTTCTTTCTTAAAAACCGTTCACTTTTGACATTTTTGTTGTAGCAGCACTAGATGACTAAGACACACAGTTTAGGAGACCAGAAGTCTGAATTCAGAGGACCAGCTCTAGGAAGTTAGTGTTCTCTGCTGGCTCTGCACTGTCTTTTGTAGCCTGTGTCTCCATCTTTTGTTCCTTGGCTCCTTGGTGATCTTTGTGCAGCATTCCCACATCTCTCCTTTCCACTTGCTCTCTTCTTGCTCCAGCTACACTTCTATATCTTAAAGATATTCCTTTAAGACACACCCTACACTAGTACAGTCTCATTAACATAAAAAGGAAACCCATTCCCAAATGGAGTTATAAACAGAAGTAAAGGGGTTAGGATTTATAACACATATTTCTGGGGAACATAATTCAATTAATATAGCTGCTAATGAAATGCCTAGAAGTTCAAGTCCATCCAGAGATGCCTTGGAAGAAAGACCTGGGTGTCTACTTCTAAAATAGCAGCCACTGGAAGCCCTTTGGGGGGGACTACTCTGCACACATGGAATTGCCATGAGTTGAATTGACTCAATGGCAACTGGTAGTTGTTCAAGTGTGTAGTCTACCTTTGGTTGATCCTGGCTCTGTTGAAAGCAAAGTGATGATCTCAGACAAATGTAGTTCACAGAGTGCCTGCAAAACACATTTTATTTAATTTGCTCTTTCACCAGTTGAAGTTAAAAAGTACCTTTATTGACTTGTTTGAGTTAATCAATGTTTTCTTTCCTGGTCCTCCCCCAGAGACATGTGCTAATGGGTAGTAGGATGATGGAGAAGGAGGTAGCAGGCAGGAAGAGGAAGAAAAACAAAGCCCTCAAATGACTAAGCAGCCCCTGAGTGATCAAAGGCTGGCTGTTGATGGAGAAAGCCTATGTCTCTGTGAGAGCTTGAACATGAGGCTACTACTTTCACAGATAACATCTCTTTCTCTAAATATAGTGGGAATTAATGAGAGAAGTATTTTTAGATTATTTATCTGCTTATGAAATTCAAGGAGAGGCCTACTAAAGGAGTGATAGAATTATCTACCATATAGATTAGACAAGGATTTGTTGATTAAAACAAACAGCTTTGCAGATGTCTTGCAAGCCTTAAGAATCCACTAGTCCTCACAAGACCCAGTGATGGCAAACTGACATTTGTGCAGTCCTTTAACACTATGAAGCTTTTTTGAAATATACATTGTCTCCTCCCAAGTAGGTGAAAGGTTCAAACTTTTTAATACAGAAAGGAAAGAAATCTCAAAGAGTTAAACTGAACTTCCAAAAGTCACGTAAATGAAAAATATAGCCACAACTCCAACCTTGGTCACTTTTTCCAAGATTAGTGTTGAGTCAGTGCTGAGTGGAAGAGAGAAGAATTCATACACTGGAATTGTGGTGGTGGGAAAGAATATTGAAGATACCATGGATTGATTGCCAGAAAAACGAACAAATCAATATTAGAAGAAATACAAGGTCTGACAATGAAGTCTGTGAACTTAGTTGTCCTAAGTGCTACATATCTTGTTGCTAAATATCACTACAGTCACCTTCAATTGAGTTAATCAATGTTTTCTTTCCTGGTCCTCCCCCAGAGACATGTGCTAATGGGTAGTAGGATGATGGAGAAGGAGGTAGCAGGCAGGAAGAGAAAGAAAAACAAAGCCCTCAAATGACTAAGCAGTGTGGATTAGGTGCTGACATCAATGCATCGCTTCCCAAGGGGAGTACTCTGAAGGTGGCCATAGTGATATTCAGCAACAAGGCACGTAGCACTTTTTCTAGGATGAGTTTGCAAACTTAATTTTCAGAGCTTGGATAACCAAAGTGTTCCTGAGAAGGGAGGATGGCGAGACTTTAGCTTGCTTACTTTGAATGCATCTTCAGCAAAGACCGATCACTGGAAACGAAGACCATGTTGGGCAAAGTAGACAACCAATGGGAATAAAGAAAACCATCAGTGAGATGGGTTACACAACAATCACAGCAGTGGATTCAAATGTACCAGTGACAGCTAATATGGTCCAGGTTCCTTCTGTTACACACAAGAACACCATGAGTTGTTGTCAACTAGATGGCAACTTCAACTACAATACCCATCAGCTGAGTAGGGTGAAAAACCTATGTTTCATTTTTTTACTTGAATCAGAGATTTTCCAACTGATCTGGCACTCATGCCACATTTCTTCATTGCCCTGAACACCCCTGGACTTCATTATTTCACACCAGCATGGGGATAAAAAGGTTCATACAGGGAGTGGCAGAGATCAAGAACAACAGAAATGTGTGTGAATGGAGCTGGTCTTTGGAGGAGTTTGGCCATTGGGAATGAGAAGTCACAGAAAGATTTTGAGAAATAATAAACACCTGCTAAAACTTGGCTTGGCTGGCTAAAACTTGGTCATTAGCACTCTGTTGGTGAGTCCTGCTAACACTCCTTTAAGAAAGATGTGACATAATTGTCCCACTGCTAACTTGTCAGGTAGTTGATGTTCAGAGAAGCTATTATTTTTCTAGATTGCATAACCAGTCAATGATAACACTGTGTTTCTAAGGCAGGAATGAGCCCTGGTGGCACACTAGTAAGGTACTCAACTGCTAACTGAAGAGCTAACGGTTCAAGTCAGAGGGACAAAGATGTGGCAGTGGGCTTCCATAAAGATTTACAGCCTTGGAAACACCCTGGGGTTGCTATCAGTTGGAATTGACATGATGGCAATGGATGTATGTGGTTTTTGGTGTCAGCCAAGTGGAGTCTTGGTGATGCACTGGTTAAGAATTTGGCTGCTAACCAAAAGGTTTGAATCTACCAGCTGCTCCTTGGATACCCTATGGGGCAGTTCTACTCTGCCCTATAGAGTGGTTATGAGTCAGAATTGACTTGATGGCAATGGATTTTTAAGGGAAGTTGTGGAAGGAAGTGGTGGTTCAGTGGTAGAATTCTTTCCTTCTATGCAGGAAACCAGATTTAATTCTTGACTAATACACCTCAGTGCAACTGCTACCATCTGTCAGGGAAGGACTGCATGTTGCTGTGTGTTGCGGAGCTGAAGAGGTTGGCGAACCCAGAATTGGCAGGTCAGAGAATGGGACACTTGAGCGCTGGTTGTAAGTGTTGATGAATCCAACAGCTACTAGTTCAGGTCCAAGAACCAGATTCCAGGAGACAGCAGGAACTGCTGGCTACTGGAGCAGACAGGAAATAGGTGGTAGACTGCAGAGAGATGAGAGATAAAGGATGGGAAGCCACTGTAGGCCCTGCCCTGACACTTGATACAGCAGCCAAACATAGATTTGTCAAGTTGACAGAATCCTGACCACCACACTATGATACTGAACAGGTTTCAGTGGAGTTGTTAACTAAGAGCCCAGGAAGAAAGGCCTGGCAATCTACTTCCAAAAAAAACAGCCAGTGAAAATTCTATGGACCACAACAGTGTGATCCTGAACCAATCATGCGGGTGGTACAGTGCCAGGCAGCACTTTGCTGTGTTGTGCAGAGGGTCATCATGAGTCAGGGGCCTGCTTGGTGACAGTTAGCAAAAATAACAGAAAACAGAATAGTAAGTCTTGCTTTTAGAAGTTTCATCAGAGGGTAGCTTGTAGACTGTAGAACACATTAAAAGGGGAGGAAGCATCTAGATGCCGCTTCAAAAAACCTTACTGTGGATTCTTTAAATTAGAAATCTGAAGCAGACATCAGCTGTGAGAGCTGTGAAGACTGCTGCTATTGTCATTATGATGGAGGCAGAGGGGTGGTCTCTGGTCCCCCAAACACACCACACGTACTCTTGCATCTTTCTCCTCATTTGACAGATAGATGAGTAATCGACTTCCATTTGCCAAGCAGTCTGAGCACAGCGTACAATCATGTTACTAGTCTAAACTGAAAAATATTCTTTATTTTCCAGAACAGTCTCAGAGTACCATGTGTGAGAGAACACAACAGAATAGAAACTGATTATGCAAAATGTGCCAGAGAGAACTGACGCTCTTGGTGACATGTGGCAGCCTCATTGGGAAGGGAGAGTCATGAAACTCTGTGTGCTGCCTCTGAGTGCTGTGTGCTGCAAGCTGAATGCAGGATGGGGTTAAAAATTAGCCCAGGAGATGCTGTTCCCGGCCCCGTGAGGCATTCACAAGCTGAACACACTTGCAAGAAGATACCCAGAGAGGCTACACTCGTCTTAAAAGTCAAGTAGTGGTAGAAAAGGCCGTTGTCATTGTTACTATACCATATGACCCAGAGTCCTTACTCTGAGTTTCACAGACTTCTTTAAAAACATAGGAGTCCCTAGATGTTGCAAACAGCTGACATACTTGGCTGCTAACCAAAGGACAGCAGTTCGAGTCCACCCAGAGTCACCTTAGGAGAGAGAAAGACCTATCAATCTCTCTGAAAAACTAGCCACTGACAACCAAAGGGAACACAGTTCTATTCTGACACATATGGGGTCACTATGAGTCAAAATAAACTCTGTAGCAACTGATTAAGTTTCTCTTTTTTTTTTTCCTGAAGACGTGAATGCCACCGGGGAATCCAACTCATTCCATGGAAACTTGGCAGAATGAGATATGGAAATGGTTAAATGATTGGGCAGAGAGAAAAGGAACATGAGGGGCAAGATACTTCTTAGTGCTCTGGTAACTCCAGATACAACAGGGAATTAACACAGTGTCCTGGAGATGACAAACCTCCATGTGCTGAGTGAGGCTATCATGCCCAGACAGCTTGCTAGGGTTCAGGGCCAGGTCTGCTTCTGCCTCTCACTGACCTCGAGGCCAGAGTCCTCTGCTTTGTACCAGCTTCAAGCCTTGGAACTGGAGTTGCTTCAGCTCTAATGGCTGCCAGCTTCATCTCTCATCTTCCTTCTGTAGGACTTCACTCATCCCAGGACAAGTCACTTGGAAGTCTGGCTTGGTTTTGATAACTAGCTGTGCCCAAGACCACCCTCCTGGATGGTTTCCAACAACAGCGTGTATGCACATGTGCGTGCGTGCACACACACACACACACACACACACACAGACACAGACACACACAAACACACACCATAGCACTATGCAGTCATGAGGGTCATACTTTTAGACAGAGTTTTGAATAAGCACATTTGAATTTGTATGTAATATGTCCTACCTTGGTTTATGGTGACCTGACTAAAAAAGCCATAATCACAGATTTCTCTAAGTTTCTATACACTTCTTAGTACATACAGGAGTCCCTGGGTGGTACACACAGTTAAGTTCTTGGCTGCTAACTGAGGGTTTAGTGGTCAACCCCCCCCAAAAAACACCTCAGAAGAAGGGCATGGCAACCTGCTTCTGATAAAACCAGCCACTGAAAATTCTGTGGAACACATTTCTGCTCTGATGCCCGCTGGGTTGCTCTGAATTGGAACCACCTTGATGGCAACTGGTATATACCGAAACTTGTAGCAATAAGTATGTAAAAGAATATGCCACTGGGAAAGGCTTGAGGAAACGTAAGGGGGGAGAAACACAGTTAGTGATCAAAAATAAAGACCCAACCCGTTGCTATCAAATCCATTCTGACTTATGGTGAGCCTATAGCACAGAACAGAACCGACTCGTATGGTTTCCGTGGAGCGGCTGGTAGAGCTGAACTGCCAACCAACCTTTAGATTAGTGGCCTCAGTGCTTCATGACTGTGCTACCAGCACTCCTTCTCACGTCTTTTTGAGCAGCTGTGAAATGTACCATGAGAAGATGATGGCAGCTTTTAGGACAGGCTGCTGATCTGAGAACAGGCATCTGACTGTTGGAAATGAACAACTAAACAGGAGAAGACTTCACAGATTGAAGGGGCTTCCACTGTCCTGATCAGGGAAAGTCTGGGCACTGAAGTACTCACTCTGGTGATGAATCTTAAAAATATGTATTGTTTTAGTCCACTAGGGCTGCTCTAACAGAAAAACCATGAGTGGATGGCTTTAACAAAAGAAAGTTCATTCTTACACAGTCTGGTAGGCTATGAGCCCAAATTCAGGGTATCCGCTCCAGGGGAAGGCTTTCCCCCTTGTCAGCTCTGGAGGGAAGTCCTTCTGTTGCATCAGCCTTTGTCCAGGGAGCAGTTTGGCACAGGAACCTCAGGTCTGAAGGGCGTGCTGTTCTCCTGGTGCTGCTTTCTTGATGGTGTGAGGTTCCCAGTTCTCTGCTTGTTTCCCTTTTATCTCTTGTAGGATGAAAGGATTAAGGGTGGGGCAAGCCATACTCCAGGGAAACTCCCTTTACAGTGGAGTAGGGAGGTGATCTTATAAAGGATTTACAGTCCCAGTCTAATTAGCATATGGCATAGGAAAATCACAAAATGGAAAGCTATCATAAAATATTGGGGATCATGGCCCAGCCACGTGGCTACACATATTTTTGGAAGAGACTCAAGTCAATCCATGACACGTATCTACGTTGATAATAAACAGATAAATAAGTGAATAGATGTGTCAAGGAGAAGAGAGGACTCCTGCTGACAGCTGAGTGCCAGATGCCAGTTGGTAAAACTTGGAAAAGTTATCATTTTGCCAGGACACATTTACTGCTCTGACACACATGGGGTTGTCATTAGTTGGCATTGACTTGATGCCCACTGGTTTGATTTGGTGTTAAACTGCTGACATTTTATAATTTACTTAGAGGTAATTATTATTTAAGGTACTTGTAACTAAACAAGTGATAGCTTCAGAGAATTTTTAGGATTCTCTTCCTCCCCATAGCACTGTGTCTAGTATTATCTACTTCTGCTTAACGACATGAGCCAAAGGAGTGGGAGAAGACTGTGTGTAGATTGTCGTGTCAGCTAAGGGTTAGTTACTCAGATACTTCTGCTTGGAGGCCATACACAAAAATCAGGAAAGAAATCGCCTCCATCTTCTTCCTTCATAAGAAAAAATACTGCCAATGTAACCCTGCATAGCAAAGGATAAGAAAGTCCGTTTCACAGTTTTTCTTGGGGGCTTAAAATTGGTTGGTTCACTACTGAGTCATTAATTGGCTGTATGATAAATAATCAGAATTAGGTAAAAATGGGCAGAAATAATTCCTCCGTGGCACCAAAAGCCAAACCCATTGCCACCGAGTCAATTTCAACTCACACTGACCCTACAGGGTGAGCAGAACTGCCTAAGAGTTTCCACAGCTGTGATGTTTATGGAAACAGGCTGTCACATCTTTCTTTCAAAGAGCAGTCTGGTGACCCAGGCTTGAATCACCAACCTTTCAGTTGGCAGCCAAATGCTTAACCATTCTACCACTAGGGCTTCTTCTCTTTGACACCACTGAAACCCAAATCCACTGCCATTAAGTTGATTCCAACTCACAGTGACTATACAGGGCAGAGTGGAGCTGCTCCCACAGGGTGTCCATGTCTGTAAATTGTTACAGAAGCACACTACCACATCTTTCTCCAGGGAGCTGCGAGTGGGTTAAACTGGACAGCTGAGTGCTTTAACCACTGCACCACAGGGCTCCTTCTCTGTGACACAGGGTCTGTTAATTCTCTCAAGGAGATGCAAGTTTGAAGAATGGAGGGGATAATTTGTGATTCGCTATGCATCTGTGTAAGGATTTGGAAACTGAAACTTGCTGTGTATTGATAAAAGGTTGAAAACCATAAGAAAGGAGAAAACATTTTGCCATGGGATTTCTAGTTAAGACTGCTAATCCATTTCAAAGGAACCCATGATATAATAGACATAGAGATAAGGGGCAGAATCCATTAAAGTAAAGAGAGAGGACCCCCCATGTATTTCTCTCTGACACTCAAGGGTAAACACTAGTTCTTGCTGGTCCTCAAATTACAAATAAGTTACATTTCAAATCCATTGTCACCCATTCATTCTTTTATTCATATAACAAGTGCTGGATAATCCATTACATGACAGTGTGGTTGTAGCTTTGTAGGTAATATGATAAGTAAGATAAAGGTGTTGCTTTGTTAGTCCAAAGATACTACCCTGGCTGCATAAACAAATCACTGTGACACAAGAGAAATCCTGTAATAGCAGTATGAAAGGCAGTTGTTTGGAACACAAAACACATTTTCTTCAATAAATAGTGTTATTTACAATGGCTGGACTATGCAACCAACTGACCAAAGACTTCCTAATCTGGAAGGCACAGAAAACATAGTAATAAAGGATTATTTCTGGTACATCTCACAATCTTTCACTTGATTTCCACAAAAGATTAAGTCAGAGGAGATAGTCTTGAGGATAAGCAAGTTGTTGTCATTCTACATTTAAATAAAATAGTATTTTTATAGATTAGTTGCTTCTTAAGAACTTCCAAATTTGAAATTCAGTTGCATTTAAATAAAATATTCAATTTCTTCACTTTCTAGACTATACTAAACCTCCAGAAACACTGGGGACATAGTGGTTAAGTGCTGGGTCTGCTAACCAAAAGTTTCACTTCAGTGAGAATGAAGGGACATTGTTTCTGCAAGCCTAAATCTGTAGGAGGCAGAATATAGAGACAGCAATGTTAGAAAGAGGCCTTAATGGACCTGTGAGCTCAGGGGAGTACTCCCATATCCCCCCAGCTGGCATAGTAAATGAGAAGATGGTTAGAAGTCACTGGTATCAGCACCAATGTCAACTCAGCTGGGATTCTGAGACACGTTATTGAAGGGACTGTTTTGCAGAGCTGCAGATAGGCCTAAAGGAATCACAATGAGCACTGAAGCGCTAAGATGTTGACAGAACCAGGCAACTATTACCACCTCTGGGTCTGAAGGCCTGAGGGACCAACAGTGTCCCCAGAGACCTGTGAGAACTGAACCAATGGGAGAGAGACCTCACCACAGGAACTGTAGTCAGGAGGGAGGCAGTTGCTGCTGGAACAGCTCAGGCAGGGAGGAAGAAAAAACACTCCATCCTTTCTCTGGCACCAATTCCTCATCACCTCCCCTGACTTCATCTTTTCCCATTGGCTGCCTCAACCAGAAGTTGGAGAACAATGGAGTCTGAGTGATGTGGTCAGTGGGGTAGGAGGGGTCAGCCTTGGAAGACTCAGGTCACAACAGAGAATAGAGGACAATACATTGAGGGAAGGGCAGATGGAGACCACCTAGGACAGCAACTCTAGAGCACCTATGGAAATGCGTAGCAAAGGGAACCTTGGGAAAAGGGAAGGCTTAAAGTCATTTTAGTCTCAACCTTAAAAAAAGTGACCTATTTGGTGCTCTGTTCCTGGTGACACAGTGGTTAAGTGCTCAGCCACTAGCTGAAGGTTTGGTGGTTTGAACACACAAGCTGCTCTCTGGGAGAAAGGTATAGCAGTCTGTTTCCATAAAGACTGCAGCTTTGGAAATGCTGTGGAGCAATTTTATTCTGTCATATGAGGTTGCTATGAGATGAAATAGATTTTATGGCAATGGGTATACAATATTTGAAGTTCTTGGGTGGTGCAAATGGCTAATGCACTCGGGTGCCAACCTAAAAGTTGGAAGTTTCAGCCTACGCAGAGAGAGGTGCCTTGAAAAAAAGACTTGATGATCTTCACAAAACCCAGCCATTGGAAATTCTATGGAGTAAAGTTCTACTTTGGCCCACACGGGGCCACTTTGAGTCAGAATTGATTCAACAGCTGGTTTGTTTTAATGTAGTATTTGGGACATACCAATTATATATGAGTCTGCTAATCAGTCAGACATCTGCAGTCATGAGTCTGTGTGTGTAGTGTACACATATGTATTATCTCCTGTTTTTAGATGGTCTGTTGCTGCAGGGTGAAGATTGTTTTAGAGTTCCATTTCTCCAACAGTGCCTTTCATAAATACTTGTTGGAAAATTATTTTAACCTCTTCTCTTTGAATCTAAAAACACAAGGCCAAATCCATTGCCCTCGAGTTGATCCTGACTCATAATTACCCTGTAGGACAGAGTAGAACTGTCCTATAGAGTTTATAAGGAGCAGCTGGTAGATTTGAACTTCTGACCTTTCGGTTAGCAGCTGAGCTCTTAACAACTGTTCCACCAGAGCTCCTTGAATCTAATAGGAACTAATAAGAAAAAAAGTGAAAGGGCTCATAAATTTGAAATTCATTGTTCAAGGACATTTTTGCTACAGCAGGCAATAAAGATGGAACTAAATCGCTTAGTCTAAGACTTCTTAGGGTTCACTCATTCTTATGTTTATGGAGCACCTACACCCTGCCCGATACTGTGTTAGGTCCTTAATATACTAAGATAATGCTTTAAAGGAAAGAATCTATTAAACACATGAACTACTCAGATTTATGGCTACACAATCAGCCAATTGTTGCTTGACTGACTGGATCAACCCTATAGAAGTCTGAATCAACTAAACTGATTTTCTTAGTCATCTACTACTGCTATAACAGAAACACCACTAGTGAATGGCTTTAAGAAGAGAAATTCTATTCTGTCACAGTGCAGTAGGCTACAAGTCCAAATTCAGGGTGTCAACTCCAAGAAAAGGCTTTGTCTGTTGGCTCTGGAGGAAGGTCCTTGTCATCAATTGTCTGTCCTCTAGACTTGGAACTTCTGAGAAGCAGGGGCCTCAAATCCAAAGGATGTGCTCTGATCCCAGCATTGCTTCTTTCCTGGTGGCAAAGGGTCCCCAAACCTTTGCTTGATTCCCTTTCCCTTCTATCCCAAGAGATTGCCTCAAGTCACAACATAATCTTATAGACTGGGTCCTGCCTCAGCAACACAACCACTGCCCATCCTCCCTGATTAACATCATAGAGGCAAGATTTATAACATAACGGAATATCACATAATACCAGAAATTATGCCCCAGCCAAATAGCTATACACATTTTTTGAGGGACACATTTTAATCCATGACCCTGATGAAATGGGTTGCTGTCATCCACTTACTGTAGACGGACAGAAATATCCTTCATTTAGCTGTCTGTAGCCACAATGCAGGTTTATTTCTTGACAAAACTTGGGTTTGCTAAGGCATAGGCACAGTGCCGTAGATCATGACTGCGAAAGTTCAGTAAAGCTATGTGCTGTACCACTTTCTCAAAGAAACTTCCCAACATAGAGCCCAGTGATCCAAACCAAAACCAAACCCACTGCCAATAAGTCATTCTGACTCATGGCAACCCTATAGGACAGAGTAGAGGTGCCCTCTAGAGTTGCAAAGAAGCACTTGGGGATTCGAACTGCTGATCTTTTGGCTAGTAGCTTAACCACTATGTTACTAAGGGTTTCCTGGGGCCTAGTGACTGGAGCCTTAGAGCTGAGAAGTCGGAGAAAGGATAGTAGTTACTGAACTACTAGGCTTTCTTTCTTGTTGTTGTTATTAGTTACCATTGAGTTGATTCCAATGCATGGTGACCTATGTGCACAGGGTAGAATTGCTCTATAGAGATTTCGGTGGCTGTGACCTTTTGGTAGCAAATCATTGGGTCTTCTTTCCCAGGTGTCTCTGGGTAGGTCCCAGAGGCCAGTCTTTTGGCTAGTAGTTAAGCACTCAATCATTTGAACACTGGGCATTCAGTAGGATAACATCCTTTATATCTGCAGATAAAGCAATGTCCCCATCCACCAACCTCTTTCAGCTGACTCTGGAGACACAAAAGCTGCTGTTTACTTGAGTAGGTTCTCTAAGGACAAAACAGCCCTGTCTGCCAGCCTCTTTCTCTAGAACCCTGGCTTGCGTCTGTTATGCCAGGGAAAGAGGTTTGCAGTCCCCTGCTGTTTGTGTCAAATAGCAGTTCTTTTATGTTCCTCTATTATCAGTGCTGCTTAGAAATTTGTAGTCCAAACTGTGAAATATTCTTTCTTGCCTTTCTATTATCCATTCTATTACTAGATTGAGAACGTGTGAATAATTCCACAGGTCACCTTGGTGAGGGGGTTCTTTTTTTAACCAGGACAAAAACAATTGAACCATCTCTTTGTGTAGGGTATGCCAGTAGTTAAACATCCTACCTGCTTTTCTCAGCGCACTATTATTTGATCTCAGAATACTCTTCTGTACCAGGATGGAATACATTTTCTCCAGAATTTAACTTTATGCTCATTATATCCATCTTGGTCTCTGACACATATATTAGAATTACTGAATGAATGTCAATCACAGTTTTATCTTCAATAGTGTCAATCTGAGTAGAAAAATTGTCGTCTTTCTTAATATGCTCACTAATAATATTTTTAATTAGTGCTGATATTCTCATTTGTTGCAATTCTGATTTAGAAATGAGAATGATAGTGATGACAGTTCACTCACTACTTTCAGATTTACTAACTCAAATTAATGTAGCTCTTATTTTACAGATACTTACTTGTGTGTTTGTAGACAATAAGCTTTTTGAGTCTCTGTATGTTTTTGTACTTGTCTTTTCTCCATAACCAGCCCCAAATATAGTAGCTTATATATGAGATACTTCCCAAGTATTTCTGAAATTGAATCAATATGATTTTTTGAACACTATAGCATGCAATAACAGGAAGAAAATATTCAATAGTAACTTAAGGGAAATTTGAGGAAATAAATCAAACTAAAATAGAAAGAGATATGGAAGATAGAAAAGAAAAGCAGAGGATCTAAACATGATTTAAAATTAGAGGACATAGCAGACTAATAAAGTATCCACACACTGCCTTCAGTAACTTCTGACCCATAGTGGCAGTACAGGGCAGGGGAACACCTGGTGGATTTGAACTGCTGACCTTTTGGAAAGCAGCTGTAACTCTTAGCCCCTATACCACCAGGGTTTCCATTAAGTCTTAGTAAGAGAAAATAACAGAGGAACAAAAGAGGGAATTTTATCAAATACAGAAAAAATTGTCAAGAACTGAAGAGCATCTACTTATACAAAAATGCCCACTGACGATGTAGCAAAATGAGTAAACAAAAACTCGCAGCAAATCTAACCTTTGCAAAAATTCAGAACCTGGAATAAGAAGCAGGGTCTCCCAGGGGGAAGAAAAGGTCGAATATTAACGACAGCAATCATATGAAGCCAGGTTTTTGAACAGCGGAATGGGAAACCACAAAACAACAAAACGGCACACTTAAAATTCTGAGGAAAAGTTAGTTTCAACCTAAAATTCCACAAGAAATTCACAAGGAATCGTATTCACCCCATTTTTCATCTGAATTTTCATCTGAAATAAATATAAAGATTTAAGAGTTAAATTTTAAAAGTCATACAGTGGTAGTATAGATCTATTGTTTAGAAATATTGTGGTAAGTATGAAATGAAACTGTTAAAAGAATTGAACTTGATTACCTCCTCCAGGAAGCAAAACTCATAGCTGGGATGCAGGGGAGCAGAGGATAAAATGTTAAATTACAGATACATCATGAGTACCCTACACATGCAATTTCATTAATAGATACTTTGTTTGAATTGGTTGTTAAATTACAACTCTTACTACCAGAAGTATTCGAATCTAGTATCTTAATTGTACTTACCAATCTCCTTTAAAAGTTAGTTTTGTTTATTACTTATTTCCTGTTTATTTTGAAAAATCATCAAAAAAGTTTAAACATTTAAAAGTATACATAAAAGGACCTCATAAAATGTGTAAATCATATTAAAGTTATTTTGAAATACAGAAGACAAAGCCAAGTACGATACAGAAACTAAGTGCTATAATTAAGTATTAAATTGCTTTGAACTAACAACAGAAAATGAAAAAAAAACCAAACTTTTCTTAAGTTGAGGAAAAGAAACACAGAGATTAAGACGGGAATTTTTTCTCTTCTGGTGTTAAAATCTTGGAAGTCTTTAAGGTATTGATGATTTTGTCCATTTATCTAGCCTTAGCTCTTTCATCTTTGTTTAAACCTGGAATGCAAAATCAGTCCTTGATTAATCTTTCCCAAATATCTCCTTGTCATTCTACCTACGCTGTCACTACTTTGTCTAGGGTCATATCATCTTTCATTTAGGCTAATTTGATGGCCTCCCGATTGGACGTCATTCAGAAAATATTTAAAGACAATTGAAGATCTAACAAGAGGATGAGAAGACTACAGACCAAATTCAGAAGAAGGAAACAACGCTTACATATGGAGAGGTAAGTCTGATAGATACTTGAGCTCTGAAGGCAGTTGCTGGTTTAGAAGAAGCTGCTGTGACCTAAGATTCACACAAACACATAAATGTGTCATCAGTGCAACAATAACAACACACATGTCGGTAGGGGCTAAATGAAATTAAACTATAGTAGGATTCTTGTATAGCTTCTTGGGTAGTGTGAACGCTTTGCCATCTGTAACTAACCAAAGGTTGGTGGTTTGAATCCATCCAGTGGCACCATGGAAGAAAGGCCTGACAATTCACTTCTGAGAAACCACTCAATGGAAACTCTAGAGAACACAGTTCTACTCTGAAGTAGAGGCGTTTTCATGATTTGGAATCTAACCAATGGCAGCAGCTGTTGGTTTGGTTAAGATTCTTGTACTGCTTAGAGACACATGAAAAGGCGTAATTAACACTATATTTTGGCATATCATGAAACCTTAATATAACATCTAGGGAAGCCATTAAAATAGTTGAAGACAATAGCAGAGGAGAAACCCTGTGGCACAGTGGTTAAGGCCTATGTCTGCTAACCAAAAGGTTGACAGTTGAGATCCACTAGGTGCTCCTTGGAAACTCTATGGGGCAGTTCTACTCTGTCCTGTGGGTTCACTCTGAGTCAGAATAGACTCAATGCCTGTGGGTTTGGTTATTTTGGTTTTAAAAGTAGAGGACACAATGGAGCATAAAATGTACTCAGTCTTCCATAAATAAGTAAGGAAAGAGAAAGTAAAACTGGTGGGACAAATAGAAAGAATGTAAAATGGGAGATACAAATTCAAACCCAACTGTATGAGTAATTACGTTCAATGCAGATGGAGTAAATGTTTCAATTAAAAGATTAAAAAAATAAATCATTTGGGATACAGACCAAAATCCTAGTACAAAATATTTATAAGAGAAATATATAGAACAAAGAAAAAAGGGCAGACTATAAGCGAAAGGCATTGTGTAAGCATTAACTGTAAGTAGGCAATATGCAAGTATTAACTATATTATGTCAGACAGAGTAGATCGTATGGCAAAAATTATCATGAAAAAGAAAAAGTTTCAATTTATTAGAAAGAAGTAACAATGAAAATTTTCATGACTGAGTTACTGAAACACATAGGGAAAATAGAAAACATTACATTTAATGGTATTACATTTAAAACCTTCTTTTTGAGACTGGAAGCCAGACAAGGATGACTGCTACTACTAGTCTTATTCGATGTTCTGATGGAGGTTCTGTCAGTCAGATAAAAACAAATGACGTAAGATCAGAAAATGGAGAAGCACATTATTGCTTTTATAGATGATATGATTAATTTTGTATGCAGTATACTCAAGAGAATCTATAGATAAGTTATTGTAATCAATGAATGAGCTTAGAATGATTACATGATCAAACTCATTGCCATTGAGTCAATTCCAACTCATAGCTACTATATAAGTCACAGTAGAACTGCCCCATAGGGTTGCCAAGGAGTGGTTGGTGGATTTCGATGGTACACCTTTTGGTTAGTAGCCAAGATCTTAACTACTGGGCAATCAGAGCTCTAACTGGGGAATGTAACATTAAAATTCAAAAATCTATTAATTTCCTCTATACAAGCAACAACTAGTTATGCAATGAAATCAAAGGAAAACTATCATTTATAGCACAATCAGAACAAATCTATTAGAAATATATTTAATAAAACACTTTTGTTGAGAAAATTTTAAAAATTATTGGTATGCTTTAAGTAAGGCAAGTACTTTGAATTATATACAGTGTTCATGGATGGGAATGCTGACTATTATAAAAAGTCTATTTCCAAGTAAAAATCCTAGAAGCACTCTTTTATTTTTCCCATAATCTTTTGCTGTGTGAAACCTGACAAGATAATCTTAGACAAGAAAAAGATGGGAGTCCTATTCTACTAAATATCTAAATTCTCTAAGAAATCATTAGTTGTAACAGCTTAGTATCAGTACCAGGCCAGTGGAACAAAACAGAGTTTGGAAATAGGCCTTACATAAAGGACACTTAGATTTGTGATGGAAATGACACTAGACAAGCAGTGAGGAAGCAGGATCTTTTAAAATATGGCTCTGAAGAATGAAGGACATCAAAACACAAGGAAAGTATAAACCCAAGAGGCAGAATGGGCCATATAATCCAGAGACTACATCAGCATGAGACCAGAAGAACTAGGTAGTACCTGGCTTCCATCAATGACTGCCCTGACAGGATATACATCATAGAATCCCTGACTCAGTAGGAGAAAAATGGATGTACAGAACTAGAAGTCCATAAAACGACCAGATTTGGTGGTCTGACAGACTGGTGGGTCTCCAGAAGACATGGGACCTCTGTTAGCCCAGAGCTGAAAACATTCCTGAAGCCAACTCTTCAGACAGAGACTGGACTGGACTGTAAGACAGAGAATAATACTGGTGAGGAGTGTGTTTCTTGGCCTAAGTAGATATATGAGGCTAACTGTTTAGCTCCGGTCCAGAAGCAGGATGAGAAGGCAGAGGGGAGCAGGAGCTGGTTGAAATGGACATGAGAAATACAAGGTGGAAAGGAGTGTGCTTTCACAGATGGGAGAGAAACTAGAGTTGGATAGCAATGTGTGTGCAAGGTGTTGTATGATAAACTGATTCAGATTGCAGACTTTCACTTAAGGCGGAATGAAATATGTTTTTAAAGTTCCTGATAAAAATATTAAAAGACAAAAATGAATTTTGCCCCATATCTTATACCTTACACAAAATCAAACTCCTGAAGACTACAGACCTAACAAAGAATGGTGAAACTGTAATCATTTAAGATGACAGAGTGGACTATTGTTATGAGCATAGGATGATCAAAATATTTTAAGACAGAGAAAAGGTAATTAATATGGGAAAAGATTGAGAAACCTGACCCTTTTATAAGTGCTCGTTAGTAAACACCCATAAATAAAAGGCACAAAATAGAAGATGTTTGCAATGATGGGTAAACGGTTTGTCTCTACAATATGTAAAACCAAACCAGACCCACTGCCACTGAGCCTGTAATGACTCATAGCAGCCCTACAGATCAGAGAAGCATTTCTCCACAAAGTTCCCAAGGAGCAGCTGGTGGATTTAAACTGCTGACCTTCTGGTTAGCAGATGTAACACTTAACTACTATGCCACCAGGGCTTCCACAATATATAAAGGAATTGTCAAATTAATAAGAGAAAGATAGCAACACTAATAAAAATATAGACAGGACACTTGAAAAGGTGCTTCATCAAAGAGGATACATGAATGGCCAGAAAATATTAAAAAGTGCTCAACTGTGTAGAAAAGAGTAAATGCGAATTCATTTCACAACACAGCACAATCCTTCTATACATCCACCAGTGTCTTAGTCATCTGGTATCGCTCTAACAGAAATACCATGAGTGGACAGCTTTAAAAAGAGAAATTTATTTTCTTACAGAAAAGTAGGTTAAAAGTTCAAATTCAGGGTGTCTGCTCCGGGAGAAGGCTTTCTCTGTTGACTTTGGAAGAAGGTTTTTTGTGATCAGTCTTCGCCCGGGCTGGGAGCTTCTGAGTTCAGGGTCCCTGGGCCCAAAGGACATGCTCTGCTCCTCCTGCTTCTTTCTGGAAAGCACGAGGTCTCTCTGCTTGCTGGCTTTCGTTTATCTCCTAAGAGATTGCCTCAATATATAATAGGATCTTGTAGACTGAGTCCTGCCTCACCAACACAATTACTGTCCGTCCTCCCTCATTAACATCATAGAGACAGGATTTACAATATATAGGAATATCACACAATACCAGGGATCATGGCTGAGTAAATTGACACATTTTGGTGGAAGGAGGGGACATAATTTAATCAATAATACCCATTGAAAGTAAAACAAACCATAGGGTATTCATACATGGAATGCTGTATATGAATGAAAAAGAACAAAATACACCAACACACAGAAATATATGCCCAACTTAATGTTGAGTGGAAGAAACAAACCATAGAAGACTCTTACAGTATGATTCCATTTATAAAACTTCAGAAAAATGTATTATTTTGCAGACATATATACAGATGGTAAAATTATGAAAACCAGAAAAGTGACTACCTTAAAATTAGGACAACTGTGTCTTCTCAAAGGGAGAGAGTGTGATCAACGAGAGGGGGGGCGTGAGTTTCTGGGGCACTGCCAGTGTTCTGAGTTGACTTAGGTGGTAGTCTGGTGGATGCCTACTTTGTAATTATTAATAGGAATCCTAATGGAAATCCTGGAGGTGTAGTGACTAAGTGCTGTGTCTGCTAAACAAACAGTTGGCAGTTCAAATCCGCCAGCTGCTCCTTGGAAGCTCTATGGTGCGTTTCTACTCGCCCTATAGGTCGGTAGGAGCCAGAGTCAACCAGATGGCAGCTTTGTTTTTTTTTTTTTTTTTTAATTATGATTGAAAGAAAATGTAGATTCCATATAAATTCGCATGCTCACCTATATGCAACTCCCACTGCTGTCCCTGCTCGGTGACAGCGCATCCCTCTTCTCTGCTCCATACATATCCTATCCTCCCAACAGTTTCCTATCCCTCCTCTCCACCCACTCCCCTTTCTCCAGTAAGAGGTCAGCAAGATGACATCCTATAGATGCATAGAACCCCAAAGTTCCCACAAGATACAGTCACTCTGTGTCGCCAAGTCCAATCCATTGCTGTCCAAAAAGTTGACCTTCATTATGATTTAAGGAAAGAGGTAGGATCAGGACCAGAGGCCATGCTTCCAGGGGAAGCCCCAAGCCCCTGGACCATGAATTGTGGTCTTTTAGTGGAGATCTCAGGGTGCACCCCTTTTATTCTTGTGTTGCCAGTGAGACTCAATTTTGTGAGCTCCGTCATGGCTATCACTGGTGGTGGCCGGACAACATCTGGTTCTTCTGGTCACGAGTCAATATAGAGACCCACTCACATGGGTCTCTGTGTCTTCTGGGTTCTCTTTCCCCCATGTCACTCTGGTCCTCAGTGATCATCCACTCTTGTTGAGTTGGGACCATTTGCTGTAACCTCAGATGGCAGCTTGGTAACTTTTAAGACCCCAGACACCACTCACTGATGTGGGTGCAAAGAGTCCTCATTAGCAAAATGCTAGCTGTGTGAATTGGCCTTGATTTCACCTGACAGCATGGTCTCCCAGTCCCCCACCCCAGCTACTCTGTCCTTGCAGTGTTGGGTTAAGATAAGAGGAGTACTCCAATTGTGTTGAAGTCCAGCTAATATTGATCTTCTTTCTAATGTGTGCTGTCACAGATTTCACCCAACCAAATTTCTATTAACTACCTAATCTAAACCCTCCCCCCCTCAGCCTTCTTCTCTTCCCACCCTTGCAGCCATCAAAGAGTCTTTTCCTCTATATCTGAGTCTGTTTTTCAGTTCATATCATAGTGGTCTCATGCAATATTTGTCCTTTTGTGGCTGACTGCTTTCACTCAGCATAATGTCCTCCAGTTGAAACCAGGTTAAGAGATGTTTCCTGCAATCATCATTGTTCTTTATCGTTGCATGGTGTTTCATTGAGTATATATGCCATAGTTTACCTACTCATTCATCTGTTTTTGGGCATCTGGGTTGATTCCATCTTTTTGCTATTGTAGACTGTGCTGCAGTAAACATTTGTGTGCATGTATCAGTTGGTGTGAATGGCCTTGCTTCTGTAGGATATATTCAAAGCAGTGGGATTACTGGGTCAAATGGTATATCTAGATCCAGTTTTTTAAGGGAGCACTAGATTGCTTTCCAAAAATGTTACACCATTTTGCAATCCCACCAACAGTGTAGGAGAGTTTCAATCTCCCCACAGCCTCTCTAAGCATTTGTTGTTTTGCGTTTTTTTTTGGATAATGGCCAACCTTATTGGGGTGAGATGGTATCTCATTGTCGTTTTGATTTGAATTTCTTTAATAGCTAATGATCATGAGAGTATCCGCATGTGTTTTTTGGCTGCCTAGATCTCCTCTTTAGGGAAGTGTCTGTCCATTTCCTTTGCCCATCACTTAATTGGATGATTTATCTTTTTCTTATGGATATTGTGTAGTGCCTTATAGATTATGGAGATCAGGTGTGAGTCTGACATATAGTTGCCAAATATTTTTTCTCATTCTGTAGGTGGTCTTTTAATTCTATTAATAAAGTCTTTGGATAAGCAGAAGTGTTTGATACTTAATAGTTCCCATTTATCTATTTTGTCTCCTGATGATTGCGGTTTGTTTGACAGATTTTGAAGTCTATCTATGTTGCTTATTAAAACTTCCATTGTTGTTGCTATTTTTCCTTGAATGAGCTTTATCATTTTAGCTTTGATATTCAGGCCTCTTATCCAGTTTGAGTTGGTTTTTGTACAAGGTGTAAGATACGGGTCTTGTTTCAATTTACTGCAGATGGATATCCAATTTTGCCAGCACCATTTGTTGATGAGATTGGTTTTACTCCAGTTTAAAGTCTTAGGACCTTTGTCAAATGCTAACTGTTCATAGGCAGATAGTCTCATCTCTGTGGTCTCAATTCTGTTCCACTGATCTATCTGTCTGTTTTTGCACCAGTGCCAGGATGTTTTGACCACTGTGACAGTGTAATAGGTTCTGAAGTCAGGTAATGAGAGGCCTCCCAGTGTGCTCTTATTCTTTAGTAATGCTTTACTTATCCGGGGCTTCTTCCCTTTCCAAAGTCGGTAATTTTTTCCTCCATCTCATTAAAAAATGTCACTGGAACTTGTATTGGGATTGCATTATATAAGTAGATTGCTTTGGGTAAAACAGACATTTTCACAATGTTAAGTCTTCCTATCCATGAGAAGGGTAGATTTCTCCATTTATGTAAGTGTATCTTAGTTTCCTATAGCATGGTTTTGTAGTTCTCTTCTTAAAGTTCTGTTATTTCTGTGGTTAGGTTTATTCTTAGGTACTTTATCTTCTTAGGGCTATAGTAAATGATATTGACTTGGTGATTGCTTCCTTAATAATCTTGTTGTTGGTATAAAGGAATCCTACTGATTTACTTATGTTTATCTTGTTCAAGACTTTGCCGAACTCTTCTATCAGTTTGAGTAGTTTCCTTATGGATTCTTTGGGATTCTCTGCATATACAGTCATATCATCTGCAAATAGGGAGATTTTTAGTTCTTTGCCAATGTAGATTCCCTTTATTCATTGGTCTTGTCTAATTGCTCTGGCTAGAACTTCTAGTACAATGTTGAATAGGAGAGGTGAGAGTGGGCATCCCTGTCTAGTTCCTGTTCTCAAGGGAAACTGTTTCAGTCTCTCTCCATTCAGGATGATGTAGGCAGTTGGCTTTGTAAAAGTGTCCCTTACTGCATTGAGGAATTTGCTGTCTATTCCTATTCTGCTGAGAGTTTTTAGCATGAATGGGTGTTGGACTTTACCAAATGCCTTTTCTGCATCAATAGACAAGATCAGGTGATTCTTGTCTTCTGTAATGATTATGTGGTTGATCAGATTAATTGTTTTTCTGATGTTGAACCAGCCTTGCATCCCTGGTATGAATCCCACTTGGTCATGATGGATTATTTTTTGGATATGTTGTTGTATTCTACTGGCAAGAATTTTGTTGAAGATTTTTGCATCTAGATTCATAAGTGCTATCAGTCTGTAGTTCTCCCTTTTTGTTGAATCTTTCCATGGCTTTGGTATCAGGGTTATACTGGCTTCATAGAATGAATTTGGCAGTATTCCATCCCTTTCTATATTGTGACATAGTCTCAGTAGTATTGGAGATAACTCTTCTCTAAAAGCTTGGTAGAATTCTGCAGTTAAGCAGTCTGGGCCCAGGCTTTTTTTTGGTTGACAGTTTTTGAAGACTGTTTCAATCTCTTCCCTTGTGATGGGTTTATTAAGTTGTTCTGCTTCAGCTTATGATAATTTTGTTAGGTGATATGAATCAAGGAATTTGTCCATTTCCTCTAAGTTTTCAGAATTGTTAGAGTACAGTCATTTGTAGTATTCAGTTATGATATTTTTATTTCTGTTGGATCTGTTGTGACAATTTCCCTCTCCTTTCTTATTTGGGTTATTTGTTTCCTTTCCTGTTTTTCCTTAGTAAGTTTAGCCAATGGTTTCTCAATTTTGTTGATCTTTTCATAAAAACGGCTTTTGGTCTTTTCAGTTTTTTCAATTCTCTATTCTCTAATTCGTTTAGTTCTGCTCTAATCTTTGTGATCTGTTTTCTCCTGGTGCCTGAGAGATTCCTCTGTTGTTCTGTCTCTATTTGTTCAAGCTGTAGTATCAGTTTTTTTATTTGGTTTCTTTCTTGTCTCCAGATGTGGGCATTTTTGGAGATAAACTGACCTCTAAGCACTGTTTTGGCTGTATTCCATAGATTCTGGTAGGAAGTGTTTTTGTTATCATTGGAATCCAGAAATTTCTTTATTTCATCCTTGATTTCTTCTATAACCCATGGTTTTTTGAGCAACGTTTTGCTCAGTTTCCATAAGTTCTACTTTCTATGTATGTTTTTTCTGATATTGATTTAGACTTTCATGGGATTATGATCTGAGAAGATGTTTTACTTTAATTCAACGGTATGGATTTTGTTGAGGATTGCTTTATGTCCTGATACATGGTCTATTCTGGGGAATGTTCCACGTGCACTGGAGGAGAATGTGTAGTTGTCCGCTGATGGATAGAAAGTTCTGTATATGTCGATAAGGTCTAGCTGGTTAATGGTGGCAATAAGGTCTTCTGTGTCTTTATTGAGCTTTTTTCTAGACGATCTGTCCAGTATCGAGAGTGGAGTGCTGAAGTCTCCTACTATTATTGTGGAGTGATCTATGTCCTTTTTGAGTGTAGTCAGTGTTTCTTTGATGCATTTAGGTGCTCTAATATTAGGTGCATAAATATTTAATATTGTTAAGTCCTGTTTGTGTATTGAACTTGTCAGCAATAAATAGTGTCCATCCTTGTCCATGATGGTGGATTTTACACTAAAATTGATTTTATCGAGACTAGAATTGTCACACCTGCTCTTCTTTGTTCATTGTTAGCTTGATATATATTCTTCCATCCTTTAATTTTCAGTTTGTTCCTGTCTTTAAGTCTAAGGTGAGTTTCTTGTAGGCAACATAGAGATGGGTCATGTCTTTTGATCCAAGAGGTCACTCCATGTCTCTTTACTGGAGCATTCAGTCCATTCACATTCAATGTAATTATTGATAGGTATGTGTTCAGTACTGCCATTGTGATGTTTATTTTTGTGTTGATGTTTTCTCTGTTGTTCTTATTAATCTGTTCTGAGATATTTGTCTTTGTGAGTTAATTTTTCACCTTTTTCAGGGTTGGTTTTGTGGTTGTTGAGACTCCTCCTGTATTACATTTTTTGATATGGTATGTTGCTTCTTTATTGTGTTTTAAGGCTGCCCCTATGGTCCTGCTTAATAAGGTATATATAAACCCAATTTTGATTGCTACCAGTCTTGTCAACTTCCTCTGCATCTGGAAGGATTATAACTACTGTACGAGCCAGCCAAGTGCCGTCGAGTAGGATCCAACTCATAACTACTGTAGTACATCCCTATTTTAATATGATGATATTATAGTTTACACGATATGATCACTGTATCATTTCTTTTCCTATTACATCTTTGATTGTGTTTGGAGCCTTCCCTAACTGAGTTGGATTCTGGATAATGTGTCCTTCTAAGATATAAAGCTAGTGGTTTTGTTCTTCCAAGCTAAGAGATTTTTGTAGGTTTGGTTTGGTGTTTACTAAGTCTCTTAGTTTCTGTTTATCTGTGAATGTCTTAATTTCCTTTGCATACTTGAAAGATAGTTTTGCAGCATATATTATTCTTGGTTTGAAGTTCTCCTTCACGGCTCTAAATATGTCATGACACTGTCTCTGTGCCAGGATCGTTTCTGCTGAGAAATCTGACAAAAGCCTACAGGGTTTCCCTCTGAATGTTAGCTTTATTTTGAGTCTTGCTGCCTCTAAGAGTTTCTGCTTATGTTTCATTTTGTTAAGCTTGATTATAACGTGTCTTGGAGTCTTTCTTTTGAGGTTTATATTGAGTGATGTTCGATATGTATCTGGGATATCTATAGTCTCTTCTTTCATAATTTCTGGGAAGTTTTCTGTCAGCAGCTCAGCAACAATACTCTCTGTTGTCTCAGGTGTCTCTCTGTGTTCAGGAACTCTGATTAATCATAGATTGTTCTTCTTAATACAATCTCACATGCTTCTGCATTTTTCTTGCTTCCTTTTTCTGATTTCTCCTCGCAGATGCTGGAGTCAGCAGCTCTGTCTTCCAAATCAGAAATTCTCTTTTCCATTTGTTCCGTTTTGTTTTCTTGGCTTTGAATTGAAGTTTCTATGTCTTTGATTTTGTTCTTGATCTGTTGGATTTCAGAGTACTGATGTTCCATCAGATCAAACAGCTTGCTTAGTTTTTCGTTTTGCTCTGCTGCATTTTTATAAGGTATAGTAGGGCTCTTGGCTGGCTAGTAGGGCTCTATATATGATCCTTTTGTATTCACCTTCTGATAGTTTCAGAAAAGCTTCTTTGTCTGGGAAGTTCTGAGGTGGTTTCTTTAGGGAGCCTTCTGATGCCATGGGTGATTTCTGGATTACCGTTTTCTCCAGAGATTGCTGCTTTTGGGGCTTCATGTGGGTCAAGGGAGGCTGGGAGAGATGCTGTGAAGATAGACCACAGTTGTTTCTCTAGGCTGTCTTAAGATGAAAAGTAAAAAGTATTTGACAACTTCCAAAGTGAGTCAGATTTCAGGTGTATACATCCCTCTTCCCAGCTGGCAAAGTAAGCACCTCTGTATTGAGCCCCAGATGTTATAAACTAGCTCAAAACACAGAAAGACTACTGGCCTAGTGGCCTCTGCTGTGAGGCCCCAGCTGCAGGCAATACTGTGTAGTATTCTGCTTTTCTGCTGTAAAAGTGGTCTTTTCTGGGTAGGCACTGCCTCCCAGCTGAGGAACTAGGTCCAGCTAAGGTTTCTGTATGAATGACTCCACCTCCCAGCGAAACAAGATGGCATCCAGCACAAGCCGGGACCAGGCTCCTGGTGGAAAGAGAGGTCAAGAATACCAAGACACACAGGGACCACAGCCTCTGCCACTGGGCCACAGCCTCAGGGGACACTGTGCAAAAACACTGCCTCCTTGCCGGAAAAGCACTCTCCCCCTGCAGGTGCCATCTGCCAGCCTAGGAACCTAGTCTGGCCAGGACCTCTGCCTGGGCTTCTCCATTTCCCAGTGGATCAAGATGATGTCCCGTACAAGCACATCTATACAGCTACCACATGGTGGAGGCAGAAAGATAGGGCAAAGGAGCTGAGATGCAGAGTCCAAAGCCAGGCTCTCAGAACATGGCAACTACACTTGCTGGTCCCACCACCAGTGTGTCGGACACCAGTGGCCATTTAAGTCTCAGCTCTGTCCGCCAGTCAAGACAGAGAAAAAAAATATCAAAATGGGGAGTTACCTTCAGTCTGTGCAAGCCTGTGCTCACTGCAAGTTGGGTCAGTGAAAGAGAGGAGGTTTTGCATTCAGTGGTATGAAGTACAAACTAACAGCCCTATGCTGCTCCCAGGACTCACTATGTGTCCAGATGGCTCTATTTAATTATCACTTCAGGTCTTGGTTTCCAGAGGGGTTTAGGGAGACATGTGTTTAGTCCGCCATCTTGACTCTGCCTCCTCCTTTAGTTTTTTAATTTAAGAAACCTTGGTGACAAAATTGTTAAGCACTCAACTACTTAGTGAAAGGTTGTGAATTCAAAGCCATGCTTTCCAAGAGAAAAGTACCCGCTAATCTGCTTCCATAAAGATAACAGCCTGGGAAACCCTGTGGGACAGTTCTAGTCTTTCATATAGGGTCACCATCGTTGGAATCAACTTGAGAGCACATAGCAATCATACAATACAGCTGGTTGACAGTTCTCAAAACAAGCTGTATTTCTCTTACATACCACCCACTGTCTCTCCATTTATCTGTCAGATGCCTGGTCTTTCAAGGTTTTAGTTAGTTTCTCTTTCTCTGTGCCCCTTTCTCTTTGTTTCCATAAGGAGTTTGGTATTCCAACCTTCACTACCCAAATTACTTTGTAAGTGCTATGCACTTATCTGTTTACATGTTGAATTGCACACAGAAACATGCATGTGTACGTGTGCGCACACACACGTACTTAGTAGATCTGCTCTGTCCAGTATGAGAGTCACTAGTCACTTGTGCTATTGAGCATTGCACATATGGCTGGTTGTAACTGAGATCTGCCGTAAGTGGCTGGACTTTGAAGACCTGGGTGACAGAAACAATTTGCTCGTGACTGCTAACCTAAAGGAATTCATACCTTCTGGTTGTACTTTGGAAGAAAAGACCTGAAGCTCTGCTTCTGTTAAGACTATAGCCCAAAAATTTTCATAGGGGTAGTTTTACTCATTAATAAGTGGGGTCATTGTGAATTGGAAACCATAGCAACATCAATAGCAAAGTATGAAAAAAAGAAGTGAATTACCTCTGTACCAATTTTTGTATTGATTGCATGTTAAATGATACTATTTGAATATATTGGGTTAAGTGAAGTACATTACTAAAATTACTTTCACTTGTTACTTTGCTTTTTGTTGAATGTGATTTACAGAATATTTCAAGTTAGTCAGGTAGCTTGCATTACACTTTTATTGGTTTTTTGTTGGTTGACTGTGCGGACCCTATTTCCTCTCTTCATATGTATGTGATATTGTGACTAGCATATTATGGCTGGTTAAAGTGCTTAGTGTAATAATGATTATTAGAACAGTTGTTACTTAGGATTTGACCTCACTGCATATAACAGAAAATTTAAAAGCAATAGGAGTTTAAACAATTTAGAAGCTTGTTTTTTTTTATGAAAAAGTCCGGAGATGGGAAGTTTAGGACTGTGTGGTAACTGAAAACTCTAGGGGCATAGTGGCTAAGAGCTGTGGCCGCCAACCAAAAGACTAGCAGCCTGAATCCGCCAGGAACTCTTTGAAAACTCTATTGGATAGTTCTACTCTGTTCTAGAGGGTTGCTATGAGTTGGAATCGGCTCTATGGCAGCAGACTAGTGGGTATGGTGACTCCACATAGTAATGAGAAATACAGGCTTTTTCCAGGGTTCTGCATTGCCATCTCTGCTTTCAAAGATGATCTTTGGCAAACGATGCCAAAATAAATTGGAGGCAAGTGTCTCTCTCCCTCTGTTTTAAACCATTGTAGTGAGGCACTTCTGGGTGAGGCTCAAGTAGCAAGTCCAGATACATTGTTTTGGAATATTCGCACCTCAGACAGGGATAGTTTAAATTCAGAACATAGAGGCCTGTGCTTCATGTTGTCTCTCCTTCAAATATCAAATGTTTCCAACAAGCTTCTGCCAAGGGCTGGATCAGAGGCAGGACTGAAATCTCCAAGGAGTGCCTAAAGAGCCTGTGTTTTGTGTTGTTGATTCCAGAGAGATCCATATGCTTCAGAGAACAGGTGTGCAGGTAACAAAGTGATGTTCTGTTGTGTAAATTTAGTACCCTGACTTGTATGCTAGCCCAGATGGGGCCGTCCCATTTGCACACAGCAGTGGATAGCAGGGTTCCTTGTACAAAGCCAGATTTTAATTTAAAAAAAAAAAAAAAGAACTTTGAATCACTTCAAGCACTTCAACAAGAATTTGGTTGGAAATCTTTGCTAAAAGAATGGTGGAAAGTTTTTGAGAAAGAAAGGCAAGTAGAAAAATTAAGAAGCCGCAATCATAAAATAACCTAAGCATATACTGGCCCTGCCTCCTCCAAACAAACAGAAAACCAGTTGCTGTCCAGCTGATTGAGGCTCCTGGAGATCCCAGGCACTCAACACTTAACCAGAAGGCTGCTTCTAACTCACCTAGAGGCAACTCGGAAAAAACCCTAGAAATCTGCTTCCAAAAGATCATGGCCTTGAAAACACTATGGGATGCAGGTCTACTGTACAGTTAATTGTTTGATAGTCACCATAATAGCTAGTTAAGGACATGGATTTTAGAAGAGTGGATCCCCATGAATTAGGCAAAAAATATATTCCAAGATTTTATTAGTCAGCATGAGGCTAAGTCTATTGGAACTACCTACTATCCCTGGTGGCAGAGTGGTTAAGTGCTACAGCTGCTAACCAGAAGATCAGAAGATCAAATCCACCAGTCACTCCTTGGGAAGTCTATGGGGCACTTTTACTCTGTCCTATAGGGTTTCTATAAGGCGGAATCAACTCAATGGCAGTGGGTTTTTCTATCTATATTAACTATGGTGGTGGTTGTTAGCTGCCGTTGAATCGGCTCTGACCCTTGGTGATCCTATGCACAATGGGATTGGACCACTGTGATCCATGAGATTTCCATTGATTGATTTTGTTCAGAAGCAGGTCTCCTGGTCTTTCTTCCATCTACAGTGATTAGATATTAAAAATTATTCAAAGATGGCGGACTAAGCACACGTCTCCTTATATCCCTCTGGAAACTAAGACCTGAATTGATAATCAAATGGAGCCTTCTGGTTACCTAATCAGCCCCAGGACACAGCACAGGGCTGTTACTTTGGGCTTCACACTACTGAGTGAGAAACCTCCTCTCCTACGCTGACCCTCACTCCTGGGTAGCCCTGGCTCTCCCAGACTGAAGGTAAACGCACCATTTTGACTTTTTTTCCCTCTGTCTTGGCCGGTGGGCAGAGCTGGGTCTTACTAGTGGCTAGACTCGGACACGCTGCTGGGGAGACAGGCAGGCGAAATTCCCATATTTTGAGAGCCAGGCTTGGGACTCTCTTAATCTACCCACTTTGAGCATGTCATTTTATATCTGTCTCAGCGGGGTTTGTTCGGAGTTTTGCAGTGTGCAGGACGCCATGTTGGATGTGGAGATTCTAGTGGGACCTCATTCCTAGCCTGGGAGCCAGCGCCTGCAAACAGGACAGCGCTTCTCCGACAGAAAAGCAGTAATTTACCTAGTGCCACCTGCTTTGGGGGTCCTGCAACAGAATCAGAGGAATCACTACCTCTCGGCACCTTTAGCCCCTCTGTCTGCTGCCTGTGTGGAGGGCACCGTCTTGGATACGGTGGCCACAGCTGGACCTAATTCTTAGCTTGGGAGCCACAGCCTGCCCACAGAAGAGTGCATTTCTATTAGAAAAGCAGTACTCTATGCAGTGTTATCTAAGGCTAGGCCCTGTCAGCAGAGGCCACCAGGCAGTAGCACTGCTGTATTCTGAACTAGTTTGTATGATCTGGGGTTGGATATAGTGGCGCTTACTTTGCCACTTGAGAAGAGGGACCTCTACACCTGAAAACCTAACTGACTTGTGAAGTGGTCAGATACCTTTTGCTTTACATTTTAAGACAGCCCAGAGAAACATCTGCATTCCATCCTCACAGTATCTCCTCCAGCCTCTACATACTCACATGGGTCCCAAAAAGCAATAGACACTTGTGGCATACAAGAAATCAGCCATGGCTTCGGAAGGCTCCCAAGCAAAGCAACCAAGGAGTTTTCCAGATGAAGAAACTTTTATGAAAGCATCAGAAAGTGAATACAAAATGATTATATACAGAGCCCTTCTAGACCTTATACAAAATGCAGGAAAACAAAATGAAAAATTAAGCAAGCTGTTCGATCTGATGGAACACCAGTACTCTGAAGTCCAACAGACAAAATCAAAGACATAGAAACTTCAATGCAAAGCCAAGAAAACAGAATGGAACAAAGGGAAAAATGAATTTCTGACTTGGAAGACAGAGCTACTGAAGCCAGCATCTATGAGCAGAAATCAGAAAAAAGAAACAAGAAAAATGAAGAAACATTAAGAAGCATGTGGGACTCTATTAAGAAGAACAACCTTTGATTAATTGGAGTCTCTGAACAGGGTGAGACATCTGAGAACACAGAGAGTATCATTGCTGAGCTGGTGACAGAAAACTTCCCAGAAATCATGAAGGAAGAGAATATAGACATCTAAGATGCATATTGTATGCCACCCAATATAGATCTCAAAAGAAAGACTCCAAGACATATTATAATCAAGTTCAACAAAATGAAACATAAGCAGCAACTCTTAAAGGCAGCAAGACTCAAAGCAAAGCTAACATTCAGAGGGAAACGCTGTAGGCTGTCTTCAGATTTCTCAGCAGAAACCATGCTGGCACGGAGACAGTGGCATGACACATTCAAAACCTTGAAGGAGAAGAACTTCCAACCAAGAATTATATATCCTGCAAAACTATCTTTCAAATACAAAAATGAAATTAAGACATTCCCAGATAAACAGAAACTCAGAGACTTTGTAAAAACCAAACCAAAACTACAAGAAATACTGAAAGAAGTTTTTGACTCTGGCTTAGAAGAATAAAACCACTAACTTTATATTTTAGAATGACGTTACTACTCAAAACTCTACTCAGTTAGAGAAGGCTCCAAAGCCAATCACAGCTTTGATAAGGAAAGAAGCAATCCAGTGATCATCATGAAAACTATGGTGTCATCATACTAAAAAGAGGATGTACTACGGTTGTTATAGTCCTTCCAGATGGAGAGGAAGATGACAAGACTGGTAGTAATTAAAATTGGGTTTATATATACTTTATTAAGGGGGATAACAGGGGCAGCTGTAAAGCACAACAAAGATGTATCATATCATTTCATGAAATGTAACACAGGAGTCTCAACAACCATAAAAACCAGCTCTGAAAAAGGTGAAAAATCAACTCACAAAAAAGAACGTCCCAGAACAGACTAATAAGAACAACAGAAAAAACATCAACATAAAAATAAACACATCACAATGGTAGCACTGAACACATATCTATCAATAATTACATTGAATGTGAATGGACTGAATGCTTCAGTAAAGAGACATAGAGTGACATCTTCGATCAAAAGACATGACCCATCCATATGTTGTCTGCAAGAAACTCACTTGAGGCCTAAAGATAGGAACAAACTGAAAATTAAAGTTTGGAAGAATACATAACAAGCTAACAATAAACAAAGAAGAGCAGGGGTGGCAATTCTAATCTCAGACAAAATCAATTTTAATGTCAAATCCACCATCGTGGACAAAGATGGACACTGTTGCTGAAAGGTTCAGTACACAAGCAAGACTTAACTATATTAAATATTTATGCACCTAATATCAGAGCACCTAAATACGTCAAAGAAACACTGACTACACTCAAAAGAGAGTTAGATGACTCCACCATAATAGTGGGAGACTTCAACACTCCACTCTCAATACTGGACAGATCATCCAGAAAAAAACTCAGTAAAGATACAGAAGACCTCATTGCCACAATTAACCAACTAAACCTCACTGATATATACAGAACTTTCCACCCATCAGCAGACAACTACACCTTCTTCTCCAGTGCACATGGAACATTCTCCAGAATTGACCATGTGATAGGCCATAACACAATGCTCAACAAAATTCATACCGTTGAATTACTGCAAAGCATCTTCTCAGATCATAAAGCCTAAAAGTTGAAATCAACAGCAGAAAAAACATAGATAGAAAGTGGAACTCTTGGAAACTGAACAACATCTTGCTCAAAAAAAATGAGTTATAGAGGAAATCAAGGATGAATTAAAGAAATTCATAGATTCCAATGAGAACGAAAACACTTCCTACCAGAACCTATGGGATACAGCCAAAGCAGTGCTCAGAGGACTGTTTATCTCCATAAATGCACACATCTGGAAGGAAGAAAGAAACCAAATCAAGGAATTAACCCTACAGCTTGAACAAGTAGAAAGAGAATAACAGAGGCACGAGTAGAAATGAGATCATAAAGATTAGAGCAGAGCTAAATGAATTAGAGAATAGAAAAACAATTGAAAAAATTGAAAAGACCAAAAGCTGGTTTTTTGAGAAGATCAAGAAAATTGACAAACCACTGGCTAAACTTACTAAAGAAAAGCAGGAAAGGAAACAAATAACCCAAATTAGAAATGAGAGGGGAGTTGTCACCACAGATGCAACAGAAATCAAAAATATCATAACAGAATACTATGAAAGACTGTACTCTAAGAAATTTGAAAACCTAGGGGAAATGGACCAATTCCTTGACTCACACAACCTACCCAAATTATCACAACATGAAGCAGAACAACTTAATAAATCCATTACAAAGGAAGAGATAGAAAAAGTCATGAAAACACTGCCAACCAAAAAAAGTCCGGGTCCAGATGGCTTCACCGCAGAATTCTACCAAGCTTTTAGAGAAGAGTTATCTCCAATACTACTGAAACCATTTCACAGTATAGAAAGGGATGGAGTACTCCCAAACTCATTCTATGAAGCCAGCATAACCCTGATACCTAAGCCAGGGAAAGACCCAACAAAGAAAGAGAACTACAGACCGATATCATTCATGAATCTAGGTGCAAAAATCTTCAACAAAATTCTTGCCAATAGAATACAACAACATATCAAGAAAATAATCCATCATGACCAAGTGGGATTCATACCAGGGATGCAAGGCTGGTTCAACATCAGGAAAACAATTAATGTGATTAACTACATAAATAACACAAATGACAAGGATCACCTGATTTTGTCCATAGATGCAGAAAAGGCATTTGATAAAGTCCAACACCCATTCATGCTAAAAACTCTTTGCAAAATAGACATAGACGGAAAATTCCTCAACACAATAAAGGCCATTTATACAAAACCAATGGCCCACATCATCCTGAATGGAGAGAGACTGAAAGACTTTCCCTTGAGATCAGGACCTAGACAAGGATGCCCACTCTCACCTCTTCTACTCAACATTGTGCTAGAAGTTTTAGCCAGAGCAATTAAACAAGACCAAGAAATAAAGGGCATCTGCATTGGCAAAGACGAAGTTAAAATCTCCCTGTTTGCAGATGATATGATTGTATATGCAGAGAATCCCAAGGAATCTATACATAAATTATTCAAACTGATAGAAGAGTTCAGCAAAGTCTCAGGATACAAGATAAACATATGTAAATCAGTAGGATTCCTTTATACTAACAACAAGACTGTTAAGGAGGAAATTATCAAATCAATACCATTTATGATAGCCCCTAAGAACGTAAAGTACCTAGGAATTAATCTAACCAGAGAAACAACAGACCTTTACAAAGAGAACTACAAGCCCTTACTACAAGAAACTAAGAGAGACTTAGATAAATGGGAAAACCTACCCTGCTTATGGGTAGGAAGACTTAACATTGTGAAAATGTCTATTTTACCCAAAGCAATCTATTTATATAATGTATTCCCAATACAAGTTCCAGTGACATTTTTTAATGAGATGGAGAAACAAATCACCAATTTTGTTTGGAAAGAGAAGAAGCCCCAGATAAGCAAGGTACTACTAAAGAAGAAGAACACACTGGGAGGCCTCTTATTACCTGACTTTAGAACATATTACACTGCCACAGTGGTCAAAACAGCCTAGTACTGGTATAGGAACAGACAGATCGATCAATGGAACAGAATTGAGACCCCAGAGATGACACCATCTGCCTATGAACAGTTGATATTCGACAAAGGCCCTAAGACATTAAACTGGGGTAAAAACAGTATCTTCAACAAACGGTGCTGGCAAAATTGGATATCCATCTGCAAGAAAGTGAAAGAAGATCCATATCTTACACCTAATGCAAAAACCAACTCCAACTGGATAAAAGACCTAAATATCAAACCTAAAATGATAAAGCTCATCCAAGAAAAGGTAGGAACAACACTGGAAGTTTTAATACACAATATGGACAGATTCCAAAATCTGTCAAACAAACCACAATCAGAAGAGAAAATAGATAAATGGGACCTATTAAGAATTAAACACTTTTGCTCATCTGAAGACTTTATTAATAGAATTAAAAGAACTCCTACAGAATGGGAAAAAAATATTTGGCAACTCTATGTCAGACTGACGCCTGATTTCCATAATCTATAAGATACTACAAAATATCAACAATAAGAAGATAAACCATCCAGTTAAACGATGGGCAAAGGAGATGGACAGGCATTTCACTAAAGAAGAGATCCAGGCAGCCAAAAAACACATGAGGACAAGTTCACGATTTTTAGTTATTAAAGAAATTCAAATCAAGATGACAATGAGATACCATTTCACCCCAACAAGATTGGCCATGATCCAAAAAACACAAAACAACAAATGCTGGAGAGGCTGTGGAGAAAGTGGAACGCTCCTACACTGTTGGTGGGGTTGCAAAATGGTCCAGCCTCTTTGGAAAGCAATCTGATGCTTCCTTAAAAAAAATGGATATTGATATACCATTTGACCCAGTAATTCCACTACTTGGAATATATCCTACAGAATCAAGGCGTTTCACACCAATGGACACATGCACCAGAATGTTTATCGCAGCACAGTCCACAAAAGCAAAAGGATGGAATCAACCCAGAGTCCCAACAACAGAAGAATGGATAAGTAAACTATGGTATATATACTCAATGGAGCACTATGCAATGATAAAGAACAACAATGACTTCAGGAAACATCTCATGACCTGATTTCAACTGGAAGACATTGTGTTGAGTGAAAGTAGTCAGCGACAAAAGGACAAATATTGTATGAGGCCTCTACGATAAGATCTCAAAAACAGACTTGTCTATAGAAGAAGACTCTGACAGCTGCAAGGGAGGGGAGGGAGGAGGGGCAGTTTAGATTAGATAGTTGCTAGGTATCTGGTTGGGTGAAATCGGTGATAGCACACATTAGAAACAAGAACAATATTAAGTGGACTTAAACATAACATGAGTACTCCTTTCATCTTAACCCAATATTGCAAGGATAGAGTAGCTGGGGCGGGGGGCAGGAGACCATGCTCTTAGGTAAAAGCGAGGCCAATTGGCACAACTAGCATTTTCCTAAGAGGGCTCTCTGCACCCCACGTTGGTGAGTGGCGTCTGGGGTCTTAAAAGCTGCCAAGCTGCCATCCGAGGGCACAGCAAATGGTCCCAACTCAGCAGGAACGGATGTTCACTGAGGACCAAAATGACATGGGGGAAAGACAACCCAGAAGACAAAGAGACCCACATCAGTGGGTGCCTACATCGACTTGGGACAGGAAGAACCGGATGGTGCCCGGCCACCACCAGTGATAGCCGCGATGGAGCTCACTAAGTTGAGTCTCACTGGCAACACAAGAATAAAAAGGGGTGCACCCTGAGATCCCCACTAAAAGACCTCAATTGATGGTCCAGTGGTTTTGGAGTTCCTCTGGGAGCATGGCCCTTGCCCTGATGCTGCCCTTGACCATAAATCATAACGAAGGTTCATGCTTCGGACAGGAGTGGGTTGGACTTGGTGATGCAGTGACCATATATTGGATGCACTTTATGGTTCTATACATGTATAGGATGTCATCCTGCTGATCTCTGGCTGGAGGAAGGAGAGTGGGTGGAGAGGAGGGAAAAAAGAGACTGCTGGGAGAACGAGACATCTATGGAGCAGAGAGGAATAGTGTGCTGTCACCAGGCAGGGAGAGCAGTGGAAGCTCCATATAGGTGGGTATGTAAATTTATATGGGAATGTACATTTTCACTCAGTTATATTAAATAAAAATTTTTAAAAAAAATTACTCAATAACTCTCAGAGGAAACCCTGGTGGCATAGTGGTGAAGTGCTATGGTTGCGAACCAAGAGGTCAGCAGTTCAAATCTGCCAGACACTCCCTGGAAACACTCTGGGCAGTTCTACTCTCTCCTGTAGGGTTGCTATGAGTTGGAACTGACTCGACAGCACCTAACAACAACAACAACAATGCTCACTAAGAAACCCTGGTATTGTAGTGGTTAAATTCTACAGCTGTTAACCAAAAGGTCTGCAGTTTGAATCCACCAGGCGCTCCTTGGAAACACTGTGGGGCAGTTCTACTCTGTCCTATGCTGTCACTATAAGTTCAAATCGACTCAGTGGCAAAGAGTTTGGTTTGGATGTTTTAATGCTCAGTAACAATCGCAGATTTCGCTCACACTGTAACCTGGACATGCAGTATAAATTCATTTTGTTTTGTTTTTTAATCAGGTTTTCCCCCTAGCCTGTACCCATTGTACAATCCTACCATAAGGCAGCAAGCTTTGGGCCTGACAGAAAAGAGAGGGAGCAAAATCTTCTCTCTACTTAGAAGGATTCTATGAACTAGGTCCTTCAGGTCTAGGCACTAGCATACTAAAGGGCAAGGTACGGATTTTGGAAAATCCTCTCCGGAGGTTAGTTTGGACTGCATGGTTTATACTTACTTATATAACCTTTTTGAAAGCCAGAGGCTGAATATTAATTTAGTATTATCTTTGAAGGAAACCCTGGTGGTATAGTGGTTAATTGTTATGGCTGCTAACCGAAAAGTCAGTAGCTTGAATCCTCCCGGTGCTCCTCAGAACCTCTACGGGGCAGTTCTGCTCTTGTCCTATAGGGTCACTGAGTCAGATCTGACTCACTGACAGTGGGTTTGGTTTTGGTTTATTTCCTTTGAATTCCTTCTGTAATGGCGTCCACAATTTCTTCAGGTAGGTAGACTTTTAGGGAGCCTGGGAGAAGGCAAATGAGGAAATTTTATTAAATTTATGGAAAACATGATCACCCTTTCCACTAATCTTTCAGGAAGCTGTACATACATCCTTGATTCTGGCACTTCTACGGTTGGCACAACCTCTGGTACCTGACAAGCAGCATGTCACCTGATGGCAGAGGCCGTGTTTGTTTTTCCCACTGTATACCAACACCCTAGAATATTACTTGAAGGAGTCAGTACGGAGCCAGTGAGTGTTTTTAGAATGAATGAATAAAGCATGACAGATCTGGAATCTACACCAAGATAGAACAGATTAGCTCAGAAATGACTCATGTTCACGTAAGTCTAAGAAACTTAAAAAAATATTGTGCACTAGGTGAGCATTTACAGAGCAAACAATAGTTTATGCATGAAGCGTTCTGTGACATGGGTTTCGTTCTCCAAAGTGTGTCAGCACCCTCCCTGTTTCCATCCTAAACTGCCCCTGCCCCAGTGCCTTCTCATCTTTGCTTTGGGGCAAATGTTCCTCTCAGGTGTTATTGTTCATTTTATGGGCTTGTTTATGGTTTGATTCACAGGCAGTCTCTAGGAATGGCTTCAGTTCCAGTTCAGATGGGTGTCTTAGGACCATAATCTGAAGAGATCCTCCTAAATCTCCAGGTTTTTGTTATTCGTTTTGAATGCGGATTTTTTTGTATTTTAGTCCTACCTACCCCTACCACTCCCCCTCCTCCGCCCAGCTCTGTCTGAGACCCTCTGCTGTGATCCCAGTCAGGTAGAAGTTGACAGTAGCAGCTGGGCCCCATGTAGTTCTTCTAGTCTCAGAGTCGCGTAGGCACTGTGGTTCACCTGGTTCACTGGACTAATTTTTCCTTTCAATCTTTGGTTTTCTTCACTTTCCTTTTCTCTGGAGGGGAAGCCAATGAATTAAGAAACTTTATCCTTCACGATGCTGAGGAGAAAGCTGCTACAGACCATTAGAGGGAAGAACAGTAAACAAATGATTTTTTAATTTAGGGCAGCTGCAGAATGTTCCAGGTTCATAGGCGTGGATGAATTACACTCTGGAAATATTCTGAATATATATTTTCTGAAGAGTAAATCAGGACAAATTATTTGGCAAAAATCAGAAGGCACAAGTAAAATTGTTTAGAATTTAATTCACAGACACACAAATGACTAAAAGGTAAACCCGGGAAGTATGGGTAAGATGGATATATTATATCAAAGCCAATATCCTGGCTGTGATATGGTACTAGAGTTTTGCAAAATTTTTCCTTTGGGAGAAACTGAAGAAAGTGTACAAGGGACCTCTCTGTATCATTAGCTCAATAAGACTTGCAAAAAAGAAACAAAGAAAAACCCAGAGTAAAACAGGGAGAGAGGCAATTGTGACAATATTCACTATCAACATTACCAGACATTGGAGGCCACCCAGCTTAGATGCTATTAAAGCAACTTTGTAAACCTTGGCTGGCTCAGTGGTTAAGTACTATGTCTACTAATCAAAAGGGTGGCAGATGCTCTTTGGAAACTCTATGGGGTAGTTCTACCTTGGCCTAGTACCGCTATGGGTCAGAACCGACTTGACTGCAGTGGGTTGAAAGCAATTCTGAGTATACTTCTGGAACTTTTCTCAATTTCAGTTGATGAAATATGTGCTTAAAATGTATATATTTTTTTCCAGAGTCAAAACTAGAATACTCGAGATGCTAAAAGATTGTCAAGAAAAAGAATTCTTGAGGTTGTCAGGACAGCCTGACACTCTTCTTCGTCAGAAGCCACACCAGCGGCCACCACATTTTCACATCTCCATTTATTGCTGGCCTTGACAGTGAAGCTCGATGAATGCTCTTGAGGTCTATGGAACACGTTGTCGTAAAGGAACGTCTTTCTAACTGAAGTCTTCTTTCCCCCCATTTCTCTTTTTCTTGTTAAAAGTCCTTCTTAAACAAAAATATGGGCTAGTCGGCTCCTTGCTTGTCCAAAGAGGGCAGAGGAGATGACTACAATGTGAGATGAAATTAACAGAGGTAGATACATTTAGCACATACTTTAAATTTTTTGATCATCTCATGATATTGTTAACTTTCTTATCTCGTATTCCTACATGTCTTAGTTTTGTGGATAATCAGAGTCACTCATTTTTAGAGTGTTATTTTGTTGCAATAAGAGTGTGAGTCATCGCAGATGAAAAATTTCTTCAACTTGATTACATACACAATCAATGTTTTCATTTGTCCATGTCATTTATCTTTTAAAGCTGCCAACATGGATATTCAATTTTCATATATTTTGCAGCAATATTGTGGCTATAATTTTTACTTCTTTTCTTAGCACCATACTGTGAGTGTTTTCCCATCTTTTGTTGCACAAATTCATTCACTCATCTTTCATTCAGTCAAGTAACAATTTTTAGCATTAGTGAACACCTGCCATTGTAGTCAGGTAAGTTAAAAGGGGAAACTAGCGTCTTTCAACCTAGTTTAAATTTTCCATTTCAAGAATGAAGAAAAACTAAAAAGTGAAGGTCATTTAACAATCAGTATTATTGTCTTCTGATTAGAGATACAAGCAAAATTCGTGTAAAATTACCCATTGTGCCATCAGTGAACACAATATTCAATTATGCCTTGCTGACTCACACAGACAACTCTGGTGAAATGACCAACAGCAATAAATCTTCCCTCTTCTTATTTTCAGTAGAAGAAATTTTAACAGAACCACTGCCAAACCTGTCATTCATTTCTCCTATGAGTGTTCAGTAAGCTAATGTATGCTGAGAACTGTCAAAGGGATTGCACACATTAAAGGCATCTGTGTGCCCATTAGTAAGCAGGATTGATACAGGACGACAGCCTAGGTTGATCCCATCAGGAAGCTGGACCAGAATTAAGGGGAGTACATTTTTGCCATCTGAAAGAAAGATGTGATATTCGTCTGGTAATCCACAAGCTGGCCTTCTTAGATAATGAAAACCATTGTAGTCGGGTCCTTTGCTTCCCCTGAAATTCTTCTGCCCTAGAGCTCAAGGAGAATACCAAAGCCAAAAACTGTAGCTGCAGAGTTGATTCTGACTCGTGGTGGTCCCTTGTTTTACAGAGTAGGACTGAACTCCTGAGGGCTTTCTTGGCTGTAGTTTTTACGGAAGCAGACCACCAGGCCTTTCTTTAGTGGGGCTGCTGGTTGGCTTTGAACCACCCACTTTTCACTTGGTGAGCAAGCACAAACCATGTGCGCCATCCAGGGATCTTGAGGAGAATACAGGGAACTAAAAATTTGGATAAGGAATGATTTTTGAAACTGTGGGTATTTTACGAATAGGTGATGTTAATGCCTAAGAGAAACATCAAGTCAAACTGTCTGTCTTTGCTTTTCTACTTTGCCTTATTTAAAGAAAAGATGGATTGTTACCCAAAGACACAATCCTAGATACACTCTGTATCAGGAAAAAAAAAAGTGAGAGAATATTTCTCTTTGAAGACATGACATGAAGAGATTCTGGAAGTGCCACCCCCTGGCGGGTCAGACCTAAGGTACCAGGGCCAGAGCCAGCAGCAAGGGGAGGACTTGGGGCCTGCTGGCCCACCTGGAGAAGGAGGGTCTTGGCTGAGAAGTCAGGTGGTTTTAGAGCAGGAACTTCTGTGATTGCTGAGGAAGAGCATGGCTGAGTTTTGGCAGTAAGCTTCCAGGGGAGAGATGAGCAGATGAACAGCTGGCCTGGGGGTTTGCCTGAGATGGAAACATCACCCCACAGGACCCTAACTCCGGAGGAGGACGGCAAGGAAAACCTTGACTCTGTTGTCCAGCTGGCTTTCAAGTGGCATGGTAGCCTTCTGCTGTTCCTCAGGCAGACATACAGAAGACTTCGACCTCCTTCTTACCCGGCCACCTAGCCTCTGTTGTCTTTGCTGGAAAGTGAGCTCAGCATTATTAGGGTGACACAGAATCTCCATCCTTGTAGGGTGTTGGAATTCTGTCCTTGTTCCAGTTGTGAATGAAAATTATGAGTCTTTTGCAGACAGGTTACCCCACAGGCCTTATCCATCTCCATCTTAGAGGTGTTGGGTTCCTAGCTAAGTTCTTGCTGCTTTTCATGATGACAGAAGTGAGCAGGAACTTCATTATACAAGGAGCATTTTTTGAACTCTAGGTTTTGGTGGAAGAGATCAACTTTACTCAGGTATTTGTTTCAAACTCTGGGTTAAACCAAAAAACCCACTGCTGTCAAGTTGATCCTGACTCATAGTGACACTATAGAGATAGTAGAACTGCCCAACAGAGTTTCCAAGGAGTGCCTGGTAGATTTGAACCGCTAACCTTTTGGTGAGCAGCCATAGCGTTTACCTTCTACATCATCAGGGATTTGAGTAACACTGTTAACTATCTCCCACTGTTCATCTACAGAAAGGCTAAGGACCAAGGGATTTATTTCTAAAATGAGATCCATGGAATGCTTACACTGATATGGGCTGCCTGGGTTCGAGTCCCCTTCTTTCTCATGACACGACATGGCCTTGTTGTTAGTTGCTGTCGAGCTGGACCTCAACCTAGTAGCCTCATGTACAATAGGGATGGGCTGTTAGTATCAGTGGTATTTCTGTTGGGTGATTTTTCTTTCCAGTCCATCTTAATCTGAAAGCTCTGCCGAAACTGTTCAATGTCATAGGAACAATCAAACCTCTGCGGACAGATGAAGGTTAGCTCCATATGAGGTATATCGGCTAGAAAGTGAAGTCAGGTGTCCCACTGAACCACAACTGCCCTCTGGGAAGTGCATTACTGGAAATATGCCAAGCCAAGTGCCGCCAAGTCGGATCCAACTGGAAATATGTATTATATATATATATGTATTTGTGTTATACATTTACATATAATATTTATATATTGTACATATGTATATTGCTGAAAGTATATTACAGTAACATACTAAAAGTACATGCCTCTAGATAATGCTAGAAAAGTATATGTATGTATGTGCATGTATATGTATGTGTGCATATGTATACACACACACACACACATATACAAGGAGCTCTGGTGGTCAACAGCTCAAGATGCTAACTAAAATATTGATATTTCTAATCCACCAGTAGCTCTTTTGAAACTTTATGGGGCACATCTAACCTGTCATACAGAGCCACTATGAGTCAGAATTGAGGAAGGCAATGAGTTATCTATCTATCTAATAAATAATGAATTTTGAGTTTCGATGCACGCTATGTTATAAAAGCAATATTTTCTAAGAGCTCACTGGAGTGACCAGTTGGCTGGGCTCTCTTCCTCCTTGTTGAAGTGTTTTGGCCTATAATTTTTGCCAGAAGCGATGGTGGAAGAAGCCTTTCCCAGGGGCCTATCTTCATGATCAAGGGAATGTTTAGATCTATTGTGACTCACAGGACACTTTGGAGCTGCTATGACAACCAAACACATCACCACCTACCCCAAACAGCCAAAAGCAGATATCAGATGGTTTCTGCCACGAATGTGAGCAAGTTCTGTTTGATTTAAGATAAATAACCAACCAAACCAACGACCAAACAAACAACCCTGTGAAGAACAGGCTTAAGCTCTAAACTGAAGTCCTCAGCTGACACTTCAAGGAAAGACCTCCAAGGGACCTGGTATTTCAGCTGGAGGATCTGATTAAAAGTTCTTATTATTTGTGTTAGGTGCCACTGAATTGGCTCCAACTCACAGCAATACCATATACAACAAAATTTACTTGATTGATGTATTTGAATGCACTTGGCTTGCATGTTGTGGTAACACTGGAAGCTATGCCACTTGTATTTCAAATACCAGTAAGGTTACCCACGGTAGACAGGTTTTAGCAGAGGTTCCAAGCTCTTTAAGAAAGGCTAGGAAGAAAATTAGTCAGTGAAAACCCTATGAATGACAAAAAATGTCCGATGCCTGATCCTGCACCATCCTCACAAAAATTGCTATGTGTGAGCCCGTTGTTGCAGCCACTGTGTAGATTCATCTCATTAAGGGTCTACTGTTTTTTTTTATAGGCCCTCTGCTTGAACAAGCTTGACATCTTTCTCCAGGGACTGGTCCCTCATAACAACATGTCCAAAGTTAGTAGTAAAACTCCAACGGAAAGGCAAATTATAATCCTGAGGGAGATGTTGGATGGGGCAGAGACAGTTCTGCTAGTCTGTCAGACCAGCCGCAGATAAAACTTAAGTCAAGCAAATGCCCATTTTCATCTTGCTGAGACCCTTATCCCCTTCCTCTTCTGTTCCACAGGACCCTGAGGTGCTTTATACTGACTTCCTTTCAGGCTGTGAAATGAGAGTTTATTGATCTTATTTGTGGCAAAACATCTTTCACTTTTTAAAAATAATATGCCTAAAATCTGCTATGTCCCAAGTAATGCATACGTAATTCGCATCTGTATGATATGCTAAACATGCAGTGAGGAACAAGGGTGATTTCTCATGTCCCGTTACATCCTGTGTGGGATTGTTTTGAAGCAAACTACAAGGCAAATACAGACACAACAAAATTCCCCCCAAATCCGGGTCTAGGATCCCAAGGAATGGGAAAGTAAAACGTTAGCGGATATTGAGTTGAATGTTTTAAAATAGCTATTGATTATATTAATATGTCTGAAAACTGTAATCAACACACTAGAGTCATGATGTCATAGATATCATTGCTTAGGATGAGAATAAGGTAGGAATATAAGTTTAAAAAGCTGAGTCAATATAAAGAAATATATTAAGTATGTAATAGAAGAGATGATTATAGATTGGATGAAAGCCCCCCAAAATACTTGAAAAACTAATTTGAAAAATACTATTCCACAACGTGATTTTTAATCACAGCACAGTGTTCGGCCACATGGATATACCATCATGCGATCTCTGTTGATGGGCCATTAGGAGCTGCCTTTCTGGAGAGGCAGGTCAATGAGGGGGAGGAAATAGCCAGTAAAAACCTTTCCAGCAATCCTCTAAAGCAGACTATTTGTGTGAGTTCAGAGTGTAAATTTACCTGATCGATGTACTTGAATGCACTTGGCTTGCATGTTGTGATAACACTGGAAGCTAGGCCACTTGTATTTCAAATACCAGTAAGGTTACCCACAGTAGACAGGTTTTAACAGAGGTTCCCAGCTAAGAAAGTCTAGGAAGAAAATCAGTCAGTGAAAACCCTGTGGATGACAAAAAATGTTGTCCGATGTGGTGCTGGAAGATGAGTCCCCTAGGTTGGAAAGCACTTGAAAGAGACAGTGGCTGCAACAATAAACGGGAACATACCAACAACTGTGACAGTGGGGAGGACCAGGTAACTTCTTATTCTGTTATGTGTAGATCACCATGAGTCAGAGCCTAGTCAGCATGTTCTCATGGTAACATAGGAGCCAGGAGGGGTGGCAAATCACCACGACGGACTAGATCACATTCTTTTCCCTCCATTCTCTTAGCTCCCATGCCTGGACCCATAACCTGGTGTGTCCTGGAAGAGTGATCTGGAAAACCTGGGCCTTTCCCATGAGAGACCTCTTTCTCCCACTGCGATGGCTTCCTCCTACCCTCTCCCCATTCCCTTCCAAGCAAACAAGCTTAGAGCCTCCAGCTCACTTGGTAAAGCCAGTTCTGAGAAGGGCAAAATGCCTAGTCTGTGTTTCAAAGGCAACACCATCTACTGAGAAATAACCTGTTTTCAGGAAATTCAGAACAATCTTCTTAAAGTGATGCTGGAGCTAGCCAGTTTCTCTTTCAGGGTCACTTGCTTGTATTAATAGAAATCCATCTGCATAAAGTGACAGTCTACGTTCCTGTTCCCCCGCCTGTCACCAGATGGAGAGTTGGTCAACGTGGGCTGCTGTCTTTCACACAGATGCCAGCATATATAAAAAGACAAGTTATTGGTGGGAATTAGAATAGATGGAGATTAGGACCATTCTAAAACAGACTTGGAGCTCTGCTTTTGACACAGGAAATGTTGTTTACACCATTTCAGTGGGATTGCCTAAAATACACCAGTTCCACACTGAAGATAATTACTTACACTACTTACTAACAGATAAGTCATTCTTCTGAGGAAGTGAAAAAATAAATTAATAAATAAAAAGCAGCCCTTCCAGTTGACGCTCGCCTGCTGGCTTTCTTATTTATTTGTCTTTCAGTACTTAAAGCAATCAACTGCTAACCAAAAAGTCAGTAGTTCAAAACCACCAACAGCTCTGAAGAATAAAGAGGTGGCCGTCTGCTTCTGTAGAGATCGACAGCCTGCAGGGAAACACTATGGGGTCATTCTGAGTAGGAATCTACTTGATGATGATGAGACGGGGAGTTTTCCTTGGTTATGGAGATTTTTTTTAAGTTAGTGACAGTAATTGAAATATCAGGGACTAGCAGGTGGTTCTGGGAGCATTTTGGCTGGGGGAAGGCTCCTCTGGTCTTCCTCTGAACTCCTGAGCCCTGGCTACTGTGGGCTCTGCTAAGTCAGCTGTTGGCATCCACAGACGGCTGGATGTAAACGGGCCCGGAACTCTGTTAGTGTACTGGCAGGAGAGATGAAGGTGCACAGGTTCTTCACCATGGTCTGGCCAAGTGCCTGCCGAAAACGATCAGTCCCATGGGCCGAGGACCAGAAAGTGGCTGGTCTTGGGGAAATAATGGAACCAATAGCACCCTCCCCCGCCCCTTTGTATATCATGGCTAGCAGCCACTTTGGCTTCTGTTTCCTGCAGCCTCTCTTCCTGCAATCAGATCAGTGATTTTTTTCAGTGTGCAATGTCCCTATGTATCCCCAGGCCATTGCCTGGCTTCTCCTTGAGTTTTCTGTTATTTTTCCAGATCTCTCACGCTATGAGATTGCAGCTCACCCGTCCAGAGCCCTCATTACCCATCCAGAACCTTGATAGTCTTTTATTTCTTCTGTTTCCAACTGCTATTGCAAGGATCCAGCATGAGTTAAGATGCCCTTTGCCAGTGTTTAACAGAAAGCAGAATGCAGAGGGTTGGCTGAACAAAGGGTCATTTCTTTCATGGAACTGGAGAAGGAGCAGCAGCCTAGGACTTCTGAAACTGCTCTCCAGGGGGTCATCCAGGACCGGGGCTCCCTATGGCTTCCTGCTGTGCTATCACCACTATTGAGTGAGCTCCATCTTTGGTTTCCAGATGGCTTTTCCACACCTGGGTCTGAAATCTACCTCCAGGGCTAAAAGCATGAGAGGCTTAAGTCCATCTTTTTTCTTTTATCAAGAAAAGAATCATTTTCAGAAAGTCTTACTCCAAAGGATTTTCCTTTCAACCCAATGCCAATATTGAGTAATACTTAAAAAAAAAAAAAAAAAAAAACTGCCATCAAGGTAATTCCAACTCACAGTGACCATACAGAACCGAGTAGAACTGTCCCATAGGTTTTCCAAGGAGTATCTGATGGATTTGGACTACCAACCTTTTGGTTAACAGCCGAGTCCTTAACCACTTTACCACTAGATCTCCTCTATCTCTAATATCAGTAGAGTCTGAAAAAGTGATTGTTTCTATCTGGGTACTTTGCCACCTCAAACAAAGCTGTTGTAAAGAAAACAGACCAAAAAAAAAAAAAAAAAAAAAAACCCACAAATTTGTTGCTGTCAAGTCAAACCCAATTCACAGCAACCCTATGGAGCAGAAAAGAGCTCCCACAGGGAGTTTCCAAGGAGTGACCAATGGATTCAAAATGCCAACCGTTGGGGTAGCAGCTGCGCTCTTAACCACTGTGCCACCAGGGATCCTGGGAGAAAGAAGGGAAGAACAAATATTGGTTAACCAACTAGCAGCATCCACCACAAACCACATACAAAGAAAGAGTGTAACTACTTGAAATGACAGTGTTGTCATCTGCTGGATTTCCTGTGTCACCTCCACCTGGCAGCTCTCCTACCTACCACTGATCAAGACTTCCTTGACACTGCTGTTGACTGCAATGTGTATTCCTCATTGGCTGCAGCCTTCCACTCACTAAGTTCTGTGACACTGATCCATCTTTCCTTTTCCTGCCACCTCATGCTGGTCTCATACAAGCTCATATCACGTGATCAAGACTGTGTGAGACAGGGCAATACAGAGGCTCAGCATGGTGGAAAGCAATGAGGATTGTAAGACTTAGGGAAAGAGTTTAATTTATTGAGGTGACAGAGAAATACTAAAAATTAGAAATATGAATGGCAAGAAAAAATGCCCATCCTTCCCCTAAATCTCCATTCCAATTTCAGATGCCAATTTTGTTTGCTTGTGGTATACCTTGTCAGAAATAATATAGCTCTTCCAGTGTTGTCCCCATTTTTTTCTTCCCTAACTTTTATCATTTTAGATTTCATGTCTCTGTCTTTGATCCATTTGGAATTAGCCTTTGTGTAAGGTGTAAGATGTGGGTCTTGTTTCGGTTTTTTGCAGACGGCTACCCAATTTTGTCAACACCATTTGTTTCGACTACTTTTTCCTCCAGTTCACAACCTCTGGGCCTTGGTCAAATATCAGCAATTCGTAGGTGGATGGTGATATTTCCAGATTCTCTATTCTGTTTAGCAGAATATCAGATCTGTGTATCAGTTTTTGTACCAGTACCAGGCTGTTTGGACTACTGTGGCCATGTAATAGATTCTGAGTTCAAGTAGTGTGAGGCCTTCCACTGTGTTTCTCTTCCTCAGTAGTGTTTTACTTATCCAGAGTTTCTTCCTTTTTCAAAGTTGGTGATTTATTTTCCCATCTCATAAAAAATGACACTGGAATTTGCACTGGCATTGCACTGTATGTATAGATCGCATTGGGTATGTAGCTCTTTGCAAATATGGAGATTGTGGGTAGAACAAATGGTTAAACACTTGACTACTAGGTGAAGGCTTGTTTTCAACATACCCAGAGATGGCTTGGCAGGCAAGCGTGATGATCTACTTCTGAAAAGTCCCAGTCTTAAAAACCAAATGGAGGAGTTCTGCTCTGTGCTCAAGGCATCTAACAAAAGCAACCATACAAACTATACTGGCAGAATTTTTGTAAGTGTGCCACAAAGGGGAATGCACAAAATATCTGCTCTCTGCAGCTTGATATGAAGCTCTTATGGCTTAGTGGTTAAGTGCTACATCTCCTAACCAAAAGGTCAGCAGTTCAAATCTGCCAGGTGCTCTTTGGAAACTCTATGGGGCAGTTCTACTCTGTCTTATAAGGTCGCTATGAGTCAGAATCTACTCAATGGCACCTTGTTTTGTTTTATTGTGGGGGGAGGGGCAACTTGATATTTTTCAACAAGCAATGTATATCTCCAGTCTTTTTCCATACCAGTTGTTGTGTGCCATAAATTCCGGACAGTGACTTCCCGTGGCAGCAAAGAACTGCCCCAAAGGGCTTTCTTGGCTGTAATCTTGGTGAAAGCAGATCACCCGGTCTTTCTCCTGCCTTGTTCTTGGTGTTCACATTATATGGATGTATGAAAATTTCTTAACCTGTTGCCCCAGTGAGGGAGATTTAGCTTGTGTCTAGTTGTTTATCATTGCCAGTGAGGCTGCCTTGAACAGCTTCCTACAATGGACTGTAATCACCTAAGTGAGTGCATGTGTTGGGCAATTTTCTACAAGTGTAATAGAAAATCACATTCACTGAAAAGAATGAAATTGGGACTGTCCCAGACTATCCTAGTTGTATGGACAGAATAATTAAAACTGTTTTCTGCTCACAAATAGCCAAGCAGATCAAAGGGAGAACTGATTTTGCATTCATTATATACCACAATCGAAGATATGGAGAGAAACTCCTGTCTCCTATGGTTTTTCTCTTTAAAATTTAACACTATTTCTGCCCCAGGAAAACTGACAACTTAATAAAAGAATTATGAAGTTTCTTAGTAGTACAATTTTGCAAGTATTGTTCACAATTGGCATGAAGACTTGAATAACTGAAAAGAGAAAACAAAGCACATTTCACCTTAAAATAGTTGGATCCAGTACCAGTCACCAATGAGTCAACTGCAACTCATGGTGACGCCACAAATGTCGGAAGAGAACTGTGTTCTGTGGGGTTTTCAATGACTGAGTTCTCAGAAGTAGATCACCAGGCCTTTCTTCCAAGGCACCTCTGCCAGCCCAGCCAAGTGCCGTCGAGTCAGATCCAACTCATGGCAACCCAGAGTATTCAAGGAGCGCCTGGTGGATTTGAACTGCCAACCTTGTGGTTAGCAGGACTCAAACCTTCAAGCTTTACAGTTAGCAACAGAGGGTATTAAAATCGAACCAAAATTGTGGTGAGTTTTCTTTCTGTGTTACACTGAGCTGAAGCATGCATTGTACTAAGAAATTTGGGAGAAAAAGAACGTGTGTCTAATGGTATATAATTTCAAATGTACATACATTTTTAGATAAACAGGACATTTTGAAGATGATCAATTCTTCCTAGAGACCAGCCTATGATGCTGATTCCCTCCGTTTACTCTGCAGTTAGCGGCACTTCTTAGTTGGTGTTTCAGTGGATAAATACGGGAATTCATCCTCCTACTTTCAATTACTTTTCTAAGAGTGTATGTCAGCATGAGTGTGCACAGACAAACTTAAAGGGGTACCACAAAGGCAATTACAGTAAAGGGCTCCAGGAAAGACCTTAGGAAAGTGACCATCTCAACTGTTGTTAGGGTAGTGCACTATTCTCCTTGGAAGTTTTTAAATGTTAAGGGCTGAGGAACCCCTGATGGTGGAGTGGTTAAGTGCTACACCTGCTGACCAAAGCCTCAGCAGCTTGACTCCACCAGGCACTCCCTGGAAGCCCGGAGGGGCAGTCCTACTCTGTCCTATAGGATTGCCATGAGGCAGAACTGCCTTGATGGAGATGGGGTTGGAAGGGTAGTGAGACAAAGTAGTGCAAGTGCTGGACTATTAACTGCCAGGTTAGCCGTTCAGTTCACCCAGAGACACCTTGCAAGCAAGACTGGATAAGCTGCTTCCGACAGTCAGCCTTAAAAACCATTCGGGGCAGTTTTGCTCTGCATACCTGGGGTCATCAGAAATTGGAATCAACTCAACAACAGCTAATAACAGTTGGGTAGTTAAATTAGACTGAAGTTTCTAAAGCCATGCTGTGTTGGACCTAGACTAACCTTAGGTCAAGACAGAGACTAGAACACAGGATTTTGAAAAGGTATATTTTTTAAGGATTAAAAAAAAAAGGAACACAATTTTCTACCTGTATCAAAAGAACTTTCATGATGTCTCCAAGCATTTGTTGCAGCCAGAAATAAAGCATTTCATCGAATATTTCCTGAAGCTTTCAATTTGCCTGTCATGCTCAGGGTCTGAGGAATGATAGCTGTTTCTTTTACCTGGCCCGGTGTTATGTACAAAGTAAGGCCTTTCCTTTGTCTGCCTGTGTTCAGTGTCCCTTTTTATAAAGATGAATGATGACCCTTTGACTTCTGAACACCAGTGATGGGTTATTTCAGGACTTTCCCTGAGCACAGCTATCTTTTTTTTTTTTTTTTTCCAGTCTTTTATCTATTTTGGAGTTAAACATTGGCAGTATCATCCTGGCCCTCTTACTTGGGAATGACTATGAAAAAAATATCAACTTCCTCAAAAGATGATTTCTCAATTTTCTTTTCCTGTATAGTTAAACTCCTATTTCTTAAATGTCTTTCTAGTTTCCCAGTTTTTGTTTGTTTGCTTGGTTGGTTGGTTTATTTGCATCCACAAGTTTGTCTTACTTGATGATTAGACATGGTCTCCCCTATTTCCATGTTCAGAGCTTCTGGCATCTACTGCTTCATTTCACAAGCGAGGCACCAAAGGCAATGTGGGGTCGGGTTGTGTCCTCAACTCTGTTTTTGAAAGAACTGAAATGCATAGATTTTCTTTCCAACCATGCTTTCCCTCTTGTTTCGTGACTGGCTCTGTCTGAACTCTCTGTTACCGTGAGAGATGGGTTATAAACAGTGAGTAGAATAACTGGTCGGGCAGGCAGGCGTGCCTACTGTGTTCCGTCTAGAAGCATATGAAGAGCTCCCTGAACACGGGCATAACCTTCCCAGTCACTCCTTACTCTCGTGGGAGAAGTCCGGCCTCATCAATGCTGGTAAGCAGCCATTCAGGCACACAGAACCTTCAGCTCTGGGCTTCTGTTCTTTCAGGCACAGATCTGTAGTTTGTAGCAGCGGTTATACAAAGTGGGAGACCTGGATTCTAGTCCTGGCTCTCCAGTGAATTAGCATGAGATTCTGGGCACCCTCTTAACCTCTCAGGGTTCTACTTAGTAAAATAAGGATTTCATTTCTCAGTTCTCTACTACTTTTGGAAACCCTGGTGGCAGTTAAGTGCTGCAGCTGCTAACCAGAAGGTTCACAGTTCAAATTCACCAGGCAGTCCTTGGAAACTCTATAGGGCTGTTCTATTCTGTCTGCAAGGTCGCTGTGAGTCAGAAGCAACTTGATGTCAGTGGGTTTGGTTTTTGGGTTTCTGCTACATTTGGTGATTTTTCTGGGATGAATAAATGCCACAAATGTACAAAAAATTAATTATAAGAAATATCAGTGTTCTTTTCATCTTCTAGTTTTGTGTCATTTGCTAACTATACTAAAGACAATCATTTCATCAAGCAATTAAAAAACAGATATAAGTAATTCATGGTACTTGTAATGACCTTCAGTAATGAAAGGGGCAAAAACATCTGTGCACTTCATTCATTTATTCAGTAGTGAGTCCTTTTAAATCATCACGACAGACCACACGGATAACAAAGAGATGAGCAGCATACAACTGCTGTGTTTCTGTAACAGAGTATACATACATGGTTCATTGCAATACAAGCTATAAAATGAATATAATGAATTGATATGAAAATTCAAAAGAGGGAAAATTGCTTTCAGGGTCTAATATCATCTAGAAAGATATAGCGTCTGGGAAGTCTTTATGAAGAAGTTCAGCTCTTGGTACATCGTAGGTATTCAATAAGTTTTTGCTACAGAATGAAGAAGGCTATGTCTGAACTAGGCTGCTGAGGATAAGCAAGAATTAGTCAAATTGAGTTGACAGAGTAGGAGACTGAGGCCAAGGGAATAGTGAGGAGACAGGTGAGACATTTTGGACACACCTGGAGTCTAGATAGGTCCGAGAGTCAGTCTGGGTGGTCCTCTTCTTAGGCTGTGGTCGCTTGACTTCTGCTCTTAGCCTTTTAATGATAACAGGAACCCATTCTGAACTTTTTCCTCTTTCTGAAATTCCAGTGACTTGTATGTTAGACCTTCTGATAGTGTCCTACAGGTTCCTGAAGCTCTATTTTTGTTTTGTGTTTTCTTTCTCCATTCATTAGATTAAATAAATTTCTCTGGATCTGTCTTCAAATTCACTGCTTCTTTTCTCTATCATCTGTATTCTGCTGTTGAGTCTGCTCAACACATTTTTTTTCCAGACACTGTTTTTTTTTTTTTTCTCTCTGATCCCTGGTGGTACAGTAATTAAGGACTCAGCTTGCAACTAAATGGCTGGCAGTTTGAACCCACCAGCTGCTCCGTCAAAACCCTATGGGCAGGTCTTCTCTGCCCTATAGCGTTGTTGTGAGTTAGAATCAACTTGATGGCAGTGGGTTTAGTTTGTTTGCTTTTTGGTATTGCGTTTTTCAGTTAAAAATTTTCCAATTAGTCTCTAACTTTTTTTTTTAGCTTCTACTTCTCTATTGAGAATTTCAACCTCTTCATCCATTTCAGGTGTTTTAATCATTACCTCATGGATCATTGTTATAATAGCTACTTTAAATATCTACTTTATTATCTCTATATATGGATCATCTCAGAGTTAACATACGTTACGTTTTCCCTTGAGAATTTGTCATGTTTTCCTGGTTCTGTGTATGTTTGAATAATTTTGAATTGCCTACTGGACATTATATTGGGTAGACTCCTGTTACATATCTGTGGAGATTGTTGATTTTGTCTTTGTTTTCTGAACCTAATTACATTCAGACCAAAAGTTCCATTTTGCTTTGTGTGAGTGGTGGTTCTAATCTCAGCTCAGTTCTGAAAGCCTTTGGTATGTGGCTTTCAGTGTGTCTCATGAATGTGCCATGCCAGGACTAGTCTGAGGGTTGGGCTGTGGCTTAAATAACGGTTCAGTTCTCAATGCTTTCACTGTGCTGGCTTGGGTCTGATCCATGCATGCACTCATGTGGTTGTATAAACAGAATTAGGAGCTCCCCTCCTCTCTCTCTCCCTCCTTGCTATGTCATCCAATCATAGGCTCCCTTTCCTGTCTTCAGGTCAGCAAGACAGAGTTGCCATCCGAGTTTTAACAGCTTGTACCACTGCCCTTTTCCCCAGCTCTGTGATTGCAGCCTGGTCTCAGGGCAGTGCTGTGAGAAAACGGAAAGGAAAAAAAGAAAGAAACTAAAGAAACCTGGGAAATTTGTTCCCATGCAGGTCATAGCAAGTTTCCCTCTCCCTCCACAATCTACTTGCTCTTATATAATTTTCAGACTTTTCTTAGAGTTGCTTTTTGTTGTTTTTATTCAGAGTTTTTAGCTGTAATTAAAGGGAGAGCTGGCCTGTGGCAGGATTACCCTGCTGCACCAGAAACGGGGCCTCTATTGACAAGGAACAGTGTGTTTTCAAAGAGCAGGAAGAGAAAAAGAAGACAGCAGGAGAGAAGCAGGATGGACAGAAGGATGAGTTAGGAAGACAGCTGATGGCTGAGAGGAGAGATCCGTAGGACAAGAAGAAGGAGGTGGGATTATTCAGGACACAAACGGCACCTGTGACTTGCAAGAGAGGACAAATATTTCTTTCTCTCAGATGGAGGAGGGAAGATGCCTTAGTTTCTTAGAGCTGCCATAACAGAAATGTCGCAAATGGGTGGCTTCAACAAACAGAAATTTATTTTCTCACAGTTTAAGAGACCAGAGGTCTGAATTTAGGGTGTGGGCTCTAGGGGAAGGCTTTTCCTCTCTGATGCATCTGGGGGAAGGTCATCATCTTTTGGGGGGTTCTGTTCCTAGGTTTTGTGGTGATCTTCATGAGGTGTATACCTCTCCGCCCCTCCTTCTCTGCACCTAATCTTTTCTTTTAATATCTCAAAGGTGATTGACTTATGACACACCCTACATTAACATAACAAAGAAAGTCCTATAACATTGATAAGGTAAGATTTACAAAACCTATTGGGGTGGGGCAAGAGGGCGGGATACAGTTCAGTCTGTAACAAGAGATGAGGTTGGATGATGATCCTTAGATCTTTTGAGGTGAAGAAAAAGAAGCTAAGTTGACTGACAGCTTCCATCCTCCCAGGGTCATCATTGAGAATGATGGGAACTGGGTTGGGGTCCAGACCTGAGAAGTCTCTAGCTAATCAAAACCACCTGGAGTTTCAGAGTCTGAATCCAGTTGTTGTGCTAGCATCCTTTCATCTCTGACCAAGTCAGGTCATCATTCTCAGCCTTCCCAAACCGCCTCTGTTCCCACTGGAGCTAAATGTAAGAAATTATCCAGAGCGAACTAGTCCAAACTTGAGTAACGTGTGCATTGCACATTCTTTGCGTTGCTAGAGCTGAATATGGCTTTGAGGGGAAACAGCCATACAGTTATGATTTGCAGACCACAGAAGACAGAGGAAAAGTTAGCATTGTTCTGGGAATGGTGCCCAGCTCTTTCATGATTCTGAGCAGAAAAGTTGCAGGCTGCCACATGCAAACCTCCTTGGCCGAGAGCGTGCTGAGGCAATGCTCAGTCACGGCCTCTCACACATGCATTTCCCTTTTGCCAGCATTACCGTTATTAATGAAGAGGGACTGGCCCTCATAACAAGTTCGAGTCATTTCTAGTGTAAACTGCCCATTATCGCTCTTGTAATCATGCTTGTGCTCTTGAAGCACTGCCCCCTCCAATTTCCTGAAATCTGACTCCCAGCATTCTTTGGTTCTTGCTGAGCTAAAGTGCCAAGTCACTTTCAGTCACATTTCTTCTGTCTTTCTCTTCTGAGTACTAAACCATGTGCCTCTTCTTCTTGCAAATAAAAGTCATTTAGAGACTGAACGTTGATTTCATTTCTATTAATCATGGGACAGTATCAACATTTCCTCTGAGGCAAAGGTACAAATGACACACTTTTTCCATGTGTGGTTTGTGTGTGTGGATGGCCTTGAAGGCTGTTTTTATTAAAACAAAGCAAGATCTACTTCCTGTGAGAATGCTGTTAAATGATAGAGTTCTGGGTTTCTGTGTCAGTCTCCAGAGACAGAATGGGAGAAGCAGCCTAAAACCCAACAAACCTGTTGCCATCAAGTTGATTCTGACTCTTAGTAACCCTACAGGACAGGGTAGGTCTGCCCCACTGGATTTCCAAGACTGTACATTTTACTTTAAAGTCTATTTTATCACAAATTAATATGGCTACTTTTGCTCTTTTTTGAATGTTGTTTACTAAATATATTTTTCCATCCTTTAAGTTAAAGTTGGCTTGTGTTTTTAAGTCTAACGTATGTCTCTTATATGCAGTATACAGGCAGATTGTTTTTTTAATCCATTCTGCCACTCTCTGTGTCTTTATTGGTTCATTTATTCCATTTACATATAGCACAATTATTGACAGGTATGAGTGTAGTGCTGTCATTTTGATGTTTTTTTGTGTGTTATTGACAGTTTCTTTGTTTCACTTAATTTTCTGTGCTGAGTTGTATTTCTTCATGTGTTTTCATCTTTTTTTCCTTGTTATTGTTTTTGTATTTGGTAAGACTTCATGTTTTTCTTGTCTTTCATTTTGATGAGTAGGACTCTAAATTTCCTTTGAGGTTACCTTAATGTGTGCTCCTAATTTTCTAAATTTAAATCAGTATTTTATTTCTTTGTATTGTCTTGACTTGCCCTCCATGTGAAAGAGCTATTGCTACATTTTTTTTTAGTCCCTGTTTTTTGTTATAATGGTGTCATCTTCTACTTAACGACTTCTCTGTTTCCATATTTTCAGTGTTTTAACTTCAATTTACTTTGGTGATTTCCCTATCTAAGTTGATATCTGGTTTCTTTGGCCCACATCCTAGTCTGAAGTTACTGATTTTCTAACGACAGGACTCCCTTTTGTATTGTAATTTTGGTTTGATTTTTGCAAATTCCCTAAACTTCTGTTTATCTGGAAATGTCCTAAATTTGCCTTCAAATTAGAGAGAGAGAGTTTTGCTAGGAATACAATTCTTGGCTGGCAATTTTTCCCTTCATGGCTTTGTATATGGGATCCCATTACCTTCTTGCCTGTGTGGTTTCTGCTAAGTATTCCGAACTTGGTCTTATTAACTCTCCTTTGTAGATTATTTTTCATTTATCCCTAATCATTTTTGAAATTGTCTCCTTTAGTATTGTCAAAGAGAGGTGTCTTGTTGTCTTTCTTTTGGGATCTACCTTTTGATGAGCATCTTACATAGTTATCTTCTCATTTTTCATGGTATCAGGGAAGTTTTATGTCAACAAATTTTCAGCAATTCTCTCTGTGTTTCCTGTTATCCACTCCTGTTCTGGTACTCCAGTCATTCTTAGATTATTCCTCTTGATAGAATCCCACATAATTCTTAGTGTTTCTCCATTTTTAAAAGTTCTTTTATCTGATTGTTTCACAAATATACTGGTGTCAAGTGATTTATCTTCAGTCTCACTAATTCTGACTTTCATTGCCTTAATTCTGATCCTTTGACTTTCTGTTGAATTCCCTAATTTTGAAATTTTATTATTAATCTTCTGAATTTCTACTTGCTGTCTCTCTATGGTTTCTTGCAGCCTGTTTTATTTGTCACCATGCTCTGCTGCATTTTGCCTGAACTTCTGAAGAATTCTATATATTAATCTTCTGTATTCTACCACTGGTAATTCCAGGAAGTTCTCTTCATCTTGAAAATTTCTTGATTCTTTGTTTTGGGAGCTTTCTGAAGCCATCATGATCTGCTTCTTTATGTGGTTCAGTGTTGACTGTTATCTCCAAGCCATCCATCACTGCTTATTTATATTATGTTTTCTTACTGTTTTCTAGCTTTTTGCTGTGTTTTGTTTTAAAATGCCCAAATACTCTGGTTGTGTGAGTTAATTTGATTACTGGCAACTTTGAAGCTCTAACAGCCTCTCCCCAGGTGTTCAGAATTGTTACTGGACATGTGAGCCCAGGACCCCATTTGCTTTTCTTGTATGTTCAGCTCAGGTTACTAAGTAGTTGATCACCAAGTGTGTGATGAAGGCTGTCCTCCACAGTCCTAGATGGGGAGGGGTGATTGGTATAGGCAGAGGTCTCTGGCTGCAAGCATTGAGAAAGGCAGGAGCCGATAGCAGTTTGTGAGTGTCTGTGAAGAAATCAAGTCCCTGTTCCTTAAAGGGCACAGATAGACAGGTTTTGCAGGCAGACTATGGGTGTCCAATGCTGTACTTAAGAGTGAAAGGAGTTTAATGCCCATGGACCTCTTATGCTTGCACTTAGGCAAAAGAAATATTTTTGCCCTGGATTCCAGGATTAGGGGAGCTAGCAGATTACTTTTTTTCCACTTTTTTGTTAAATTTTTCCTTCTCCAAGGCTGGGAAAATGGCTCAGTGCATGTAAAGCATCTTGCTTCCTGCCCGAGGAATGTGTCAGTCTTTGTAGCTGGCTGGGGTGCCATGCAGAGGGGAAGGGCAGGTAAAAGGGAGAGAAGTTTATCCTGAAGGAAAGTTTCATAACCACATGTAGTAGGTTAGGTACAAGCTACTTAACTTTTGACCATCCAGTACTATTTTTCACCAATTCTGGAGGCGTGAGTGGGCTCTCCACTGTGGAAGATGCTTTCCAAATGCCACTGCTTCCCTCACCATGCTCATTGTGGCCTATCCACCTGCAGGGTGCTAATTCCCACTAAGTCTGGTCTGGCCAATCCTGGGTACTTCTGAATGTGCTTTCCCTTGCCTGTCACTCAGTCTGATTTCTCAACTGTCCCTTTGATGTGCAGGGCTCCTAAAATGTCATATATAATCAATTCCTTTTCGAGGGGGAGGTCTTTGTCATTTGAAGGACCACAGGAAGTGACTGACTACTCCACCACATGACCCCACCTCTGACTGTACATTTTTATGGAAGCAGACTGCTACATCATCTTCCCCTGGAGTGACAGGTGGGTTCTAACCACCAGTCTTTAAATGAGCAGATGATGACTTAACTGCTGCACCACCAAGGTGACTATTGACTAAAAATTCACCACCAAGGAGTTAGTTAAAGTAGCCCCAGGGGAAGCTGGAGACAAAGGAAGGAAAATAATGCTCTGGAGTATGAAAAGTAACTTGGAATGGGTTATCAGCCACAAACTGCCCAATTGATGAGCTTGAAATTAAGTATGTGCTGAGCAATGGTCTTCTCTTGATGTTGGTGGGAACTGAATACAAGTTTCAATCACCAATCTTGATAGTTTTTAAAGTGAATTCTGATGTCAAACTAAATGGGAACATGATTCTTGCTAATGACTTTTGTCTTGTAAGTTGGAATCCCATGATGGGCTTATGGACTCTAGAAAGAAACTGAATTGTAGTCTTCTACAACTGAAAAAAAAATATTTTCAGATCCTCTCTTTTAACTTCTTTATTTTATAGCCAGAAATTGAAACCTCAGGGGTATTAAGCAGCTTGCTAAACGTGTGACATAGCTAGTTACTAACATTCCCAAGATTCAGATGCTTATGTTTGCTCTTCTACCAGAGAGATTCATGGCTGTCTTTCTGCTTTTACTTTGTGTCTTCAACTGAAGAGTTGGTGGTAGTGGGATGTGGAAAAAAGAGAGGTTACAGAGACTAAAAATGAAACATAACACCAAACCCACTGCCGTTAAGTTGATTTTGACTCATAGCAACCATGTAAGACAGAAAAGAACTGCCCCATGGGACTTTCAAGGAGTGGCAGACAGATTTGAACTGCAGACCTTTTGGTTAGCCACCTGAGCTCCAAACCAACGCACCACCAAGGCTGCTACAGAGATGAAGTCACCTAAAAAGGAGTCCGTTTCTTAGAAGGGGAGGTTGGTAGATATTGATGCTAAGTTACCTTAAAGTCACTCACTTGGGAGACATCCTGTGATCTTCATGGCTAAGAAGGACGCGGGTTCTAAGATCCTCCAACACTCAACAGTAAAGTCAGACCAGTATTTCCTTTAGTTCACAGCATAAACTCTTACGGATTATTTCCTGTCTGTGCACTCCTCAACCCAATAAGCCAAACACACGCAGCTAATGGCCTGATTAAAATAGACATGTTGCAAACTTTGGGGTAAGATTACGTAAGTGTCCTTAGCTCTTAACCACTCTGTCATCAGAGCCTCCATACTTATTTAGTGTGAAAGCTCTCCCTTGCAAACAGTTTCCAAATGAATCTTTGATGAAAAAAAATGTTTGTGACCCTAAGATCCTTTTATATATAAACAGCTAGTCTAAAATACACCTCTTGCCTCAGCTGGAAATACCATCCACAGTTACCCCGGTTGCAGCTTTTAAACTCCTTTTGACCCAATTAGCCACACCAATTTGTGAAAAGAAGAAATTAGAAGCCAGAGGACCCCAAATGCAGTCCCCATAGACACAAAGCTATAGGGCTTTACTTTTTACCTGTTTATGTCTTAGTGTTCACCTCTACGAAATAATCTCTGCAATCATTTCCAGTTTAAAATTCTGTTTATTGCCCTGTCAAGCCTATGCATTTCACAATCATTATAGCTTATTCTCTCTGGACCCAAACACCACTTCTACCTGACTCTGCACACTTTGAGTTGTTACACAAGGTGTAGTCCACAGACCAGCATCAATGAAGTTTGTTGGAAATGCACATCTCAGGCTCCATCCCACAATCTATCATCGTCAAGGTGATTCTGACTCACAGCAACCCTACAAGACAGAGTAGAACTGCTCTATAGGGTTCGCCAGGAGCTGCTGGTAGATTCCAACTGCTGACTCTTTGGCTAGCAGCCAAGCTTTTTAACTACTGGGCCACCAGGGCTCCAGGCTCCAGGCTCCATCCCAGACCTACTGAATCAGAATCTGCATGTTAACTAGATTTCCAGGTGATCCATAAGGATATGAAAGTTTTAAAAGGATTGTTTTATTGAATTCTCAGAAAACCAGCTGTGAAACAGAAAAAAAATTGAGAATCTCAAAAAAAGAAAAAACTTCAGTAATGTAGAGTCGATTCTGACTCATAGTGATCCCATAGGACAGAGAAGAACTGCCCCCATAGAGTTTCCAAGGAGTGCCTGGCAGATTTGAGCTACATACCTTTTGGTTATCAGCTGTAGCACTTAACCACTACACCCCCAGCGGTTTCTATTTTGAGGACTAGCTAGGTAAAAACAAAGAAAAAAAAATCTGCTTGTTTTGCTGTCTAGCTCTGTGTACCAAAATCTACTGTCATTGAGTTGATTCTGACCCACATGACCCTACAGAACAGAGTAGATCTCTCCCACAGGGTTTCCAAGGCTATAAGTCTTTACAGAAATGCACCGCCATGTCTTTATCCTTGCAGAGCTGCTGGTGGGTTAGAACCACTAACCTTTTGGTTAGCGGCCAAGTGCTTTAACTACAGTACTACTAAGGATCTTTAGATCTATATAGGGATATGTATAAAACCTGAAATCAAACCTGCTGCTGTTGAGATGATTCCAACTCATAGCAACCTTATCAGACAAAGAATTACCTTGTAGAGTTCCCAAGGAGCGCCTGGTGGATTTGAACTGCTGACCTTCTGGTTAGTAGCCATAGTTCTTAATCATGAGGCCATCGGGGCTTCCAGGGATATGTGTGTACGTACACGGTCATCAGTCTGAATCTACCAGGTGTTCCTTGGAGACTCTGTGGAGGAGTTCTACTCTGTCCTGTAAGGGCACTATGAGTCGGAATTGACTGAATGGCAGTGGGTTTGGTTTTGGAATGTATCTGTGTGTATGTATATACATATATACATTTGCTATTTGCTGTCAAATGGCTCTAACTCATAGTGACCCCACATAGAGCAAAAGGAAATATTGCCCCGTCCGCCATCAATGTCGAGACTGTTGGTATGCTCAAGCCCATTGTGGCAGCTGCCGTGTCTTTTGAGTGCATTTCCCACCTAGGGAAATACAGCTCTGCGTCTGACTGTGTCCTGTTGAAATCCATAGGATTCTCATTGCCTCGTTTTTGGAAGTAGATCTCCAGGCCTTTATTCCTCATCTGTCTCAGCCTGAAAAGACATAGGTATAGGTATATATTGATACATAGGGTGATACATAGATATTTTTATATAAAATCATTTTATCTATAGATTAAGCTTTTCAGTAAGGTTATAGAGAAGATAAACTGCAAGCAATTGCACACATCATCCACTAAGTAGTCTGGAGCCTGTACTATGTACCAGGCACTCTACTGGGTGCTAGTTGGCCAGTAATAAGCCAAACATCTGCATTTTCTGCCACCTGGAACTTACTGTCCAGTAAATTCCACAGTAACTGGAAAGTAGGGACCGTATCTTTTGCACCATTGGGTCATTCAGAAGGTCAAGCATGACACTTGTCTACCATAAAAGTTCGATCAACTTTTCTCAGCTTAAAATGATAACAACAGAATCCCTGGAAATTCCCTGAATATTGTTCTAAAACTGGTTAAGCTGTTATGACAAAACCCATCAGGAAGCTGAGAAGAATGTGGTTAACCACCTATTCTGTTCCTTCTCATGTTTCCAAGGTTTGAACAGTTTGGCAGGTTTTGTCCATGACATGTCACTTTCCAAATGCAGTGTAACCTTGTTTCTCAAAACCAGTGTTTGGTTAAACATTACCAAAACCTGTGGCCACAGGATGGGGGAGGGGGAAAAGATTTCAGCAGAAAACAAAGCAAGACATTTGGTTGGAACTTGTTCTGATTTTGTTTTCCATACCACCAGCATCATCCTGTATTGGTTTTTCTGCCATTCTTTCAAAATATTTACATCTCAGAGATTTTCAGACCACAGCCTTTTGACTGAGTGACAGTGTGTCCGGTTTCCACCTGTCTTATCTTTAACACTGTCTTTGCAAGTTAGATAACAGGAGATGGAAAGATGTTTTGGCTGCACTCAAACTGAATGATTTGAAAACAGCAGCCTAGTGAAGAATGGATGAGAAAGCACAGGGAAAGCTCCCCAGCTGGTGGGCCTAATAACAGTCTAGTCACACTGGATAGGGATGGGATGAGTGGACACAGCCCCTGTCTCTCATTTTAAAGATGAGGAGAAAGAGTCTCAGAATGGAGAAATGACTTGTCTAAGGCCATTAGACAAATGGAAGTGCTTTCAGAGGGATGTCTGGTTTTGTAGACACCCTGGTGGTATGGTGGTGAGATGCTACCTCTGCTCACCAAAAGGTCAGCTGTTCAAATCCAGCAGGGGCTCCTTGGAAACTCTATAGGCCAGTTCTACTCTGACTTCTAGGGCTGCTCTGAATCAGAATCGACTCGATGGCAGCAGGTTTTCTGGTTTTGTATAAACGTTTCTCTACTAGAAGCACAGTATGGATTTACTTATTTCTAAAATCCTGGTATATAACAAAAACGCTGAGGTGGGCAATATTTATCTGTGATATTCCAGATTCCTTTTTTGTCTTCCACCTCCTCTTTTAGTGTCAGTTACTTTCATGTCTCTTTTCTGACTGTCCGTTGTTGACTGCCTACTTCTTTTATTGATTAATGACAAAACAACAGCAGCAACAGAAAAGAAACTGGCTATTGTGGAGTAGTCCGTTTGCTCTCACGATGAGTCCGGATGTGGCAGAGGACAGCTGTGCTCCACATGGTTTGCAGTCGTTGACATTTTGGGAGGTTAGATAGCCAGGACTTTCTTTTCAGGTGCCTCTGGCTAGACTTGAACTGCCAAAGGTTCAGTTATCACCCAAGCTGTTGACAGTTTGTACCTTCCAGGGACATTGTAACTGTACAAATGTCTATTTCAAATTTAAGTTCAGTCACTTTTTGTTTCATGTATTTTAAAACTCTATTGTGAGAAGCATACCGATTTAGGATTGTTATGTTGTCTTGGTAAGTTTGTTCTTCTACCATTATGTAACATCTCTCTTTATTCTTGACACTTTGCTCTGAAGTCTCTTTTGTCTGATTATTAATATAGCCACCTCAGATTTCTTTTGATTAGGGTTTGTGTGATACACAGTCTGACAATTATGCTTGCAAACTTAATTGTTCTAACTCTTACATATCTCATTGCTGAATACTCCTACAAGTCACCTTCAAAGTGCTTTCCTTGGGAAGCTATGCACTGATGCCAGTGCCTAGATCACCCTTCAAAGCAATTTTGGAACTCTTTCTCGAATGACCATTGTGCACAGTGGCACGGTGGTAAGTTCACAAACTTAATTTATAGTTGTCTGTGAAGGAACAGCCTCCCTACTCACTTGATCTGGTCCTCAGTGACATTTTTCTTTACCCAAATGTAAAGGAAATACTGAAAGGAAGACGTTTTGATGACAGTCAGGACATCAGGGGTAATACGACTACAGCTCAGATGGCCATTCCAGAAAAAGAGTTCCAAAATTGCTTTGAAGGGTGGACTAGGCACCAGCATCAGTACACAGCTTCCCAAGGGGAGTACTTCAAAGGCGGCTGGAGTGATATACAGCATTGATGTACGTAGCACTTTCTCTAGAATGCATTCTCACACTGAATTGTCCAGACCTTGTATATATGTTCCTATCCTTTTAACCTTCACAGTATTTTTTTTTAATCTCATTATATTGGAGACTTGGTGGTGTAGTGACGAAGACTTTCTCTGCTAACCAAAAGGCTGGTAGTTCAAATCCACAAGATGTTCATTGGAAACCTTATAGGGCAGTTCAACTGTGTCACATAAGGTTGCTAAAAGCCAAAATCAACTCAAAGGCAACAGTATCTCTATCATATTTGAAGTGAGTTTCTTATAGACAGCATATAGTTGGGTTATAGATTTTATTTTTCTATCTAATCATTTCTAACTTTCTATACTTAAGAATTTTGACTTATGTCCTGGGCGTATTGAGTATTACAGCATGATACTCTGGGTCTTATTTAAATTCAGGTAGAATAGTAATGTTTCTGTTTTGGCTCACTGAGCTGAGTCAGACTACCTGTTCCAAAAGCCTTCTGTAATTTCATGTCTATTCCATTTTCAAAGTCTTTGTGGTACTGTTCAGATCAGCCCCACACTTCTACTGCCCAGTGGCCACTCTGGAACCTGGGCAATGATCTATCCCATAGTTCAGCTTTCAAAGCCTAAGGAATGCTTTTTAGAGTCACATCTAGGCTTGTGCACTTACAAGACTAGCACCAAAACCAGTTCTGTTACCTTCGAGTCTATTCTAACTCATAATGCCCCTACAGGACAGAGTAGTACTGCCCTGTAGGGTTTCCACGGAGTGGCTAGTGGATTTAAACTGCTGACCTTCAGGTTAACAGCACGCTGTAACCACTTCACCACCAGGGTTCCTCCTCACTAGCCCAAAACCAACATCCACTGCCATTAGGTTGGTTCTAACTCACAGGGACCCTGTAGGACAGAGTAGAACTGCCCCCATAGAGTTTCCAAGGAGCTGCTGGTGGATTTCAACCTCTAGTATCCTGGTTAGCAGCTATAGCACTTTATCACTGTACCACTAGGGCTTCCTCTGATGCACTAGGGGTTTGTAAATAACTGTATGGGATCACTTTCCCGAGTTCTGCATGGTTGTTACAGCCATGATATATTCTGGTCCCCTAAAGCTCCCCACTATTGGTTGTCCAACCAGACACCTAGGGCTTTATTTATCTGTTTTGCTGCACACTTCCTGGCATCCAGGGCCAAACAGTAGGAAACGAAGAAGAACTGTAGTGGTTTGCCTCACTGTCTGGGGACCATGGTTCCTGTCATCCAAGAGGCAAGTCTACTTTCTGAGGCTTTGGAAGCCTGTAAGAACAAAGAAAATAAACAACAACAACAGTCTTTCTAAATATCAGGAGCTCTCTTTCCTGCTCCTTGTGCCAGAACTAGGGGGTTTCTCTGTGGGCTTTTTCTGTCTATAATGATGCCCACTTCTGGATCTAGAGTGCCTTCAGTGCAGATCCAGGAAAAAAAAAGGGGGGCTAATTTAACGCGTTGCTGGTTTATCAGTGCTTAGAATTCTGTTCTTCTTCTAGCTACCATCGACTGCTGTTGTTGCTGTACACTGCTGAGTCGACTTTGACTCTTCAAGACCCTAAGAGAGTACCAGGAACTCTCCTGCCTAGAACTAAATGCATTTTTCTGTTTGAAGAATTCTGAGAAAGAAGGAACTAGAAGAGAAATTAAACATACATCTTGGGATGTAAATAAGCTAAAGTATCAATTGTAGCCTCTAATTTAGGAAACCTGTGAGAGATTTCTGGTTAATTTAGAATTCACTAGATAATGAAACACTGTACATGAGTTACCAGCATTATACATACACGTGGTGGACGTGCCTAGCACCTGTCAGTGCTGCAGAACATGATCCAGAATTTGTGTCACCCTGCAGACGAACTTTCAAAAAAATAAGTTAGAGAACCGCCCCACAGGGTTTTCTGGGCTGTAATCTTTAGAGGAGTAAATCACCAGATCTTTCCTACCAGGAAGTGGCTGGTGGGTTCAAACCAGTAATTTTTGGTTAGTAACTAAGCTAGTTTTCCTATTGAGAGTCTTCACATAGGTGCTGTGTGCATTCTGTTCAAGTTTTATAACCACACGCTATGGTAAAGGTAGAGTGAAATCTGCTTACTCCATTTTACCGGGAATCAGAACTCCAGGAGCTTAAAAAAACAATAATAAACTATGTTTAGGTCTCAGCCCCAGAGATTCTGACTTCATTTGCATTGCATGGTAGAAAGGCAACAGTATGTATTTACTTTTCCTCTTAAAAGATTGCCCTTGTGATTCCGCTACACACCAAAATTAAGAAGCCATATCATAAACAAGGATGCCTAAAGGCATATATTTCATTTAAAACGCAGAGCTCCCTGTTATGGGTATCTGTGCCAGACACTCTGCCAGAAACTTATTTAACTTTATAAGAACATGGTTCAGAGTTCACACTCTGAAATAATAATGTGTGGAGAGCAACTTGGAATGATATGGACCAAGTTTTGAACTCCTGCTTGTATGTTCATCAACTGTGTGCTCCTCAACAATTGCTTAACCTCTGTAAGCCCCAGTTTTGCAGGTGGAGAGTGGAGATAATAATAAAATTAATCCATGGAAGCAGCAGTCAAGAAACCAAAAGATGCACTGCACTAAGAAAATCTGCTGCAAAGGACCTCCTTAAATTAAGAAGAAAAGATGTCACCTCAAAGACTAAGGTGCTCCTGACCAAAGCCAAAGTGTTTTCAACAGCATCACATGCATGTGAAAGCTGGACAATGAATAAGGAAGACAGAAGAAGAACCGACACCTTTGAACTGCGGTGTTGGAGAAGAATATTCAGTGTACCATGGACCACCAAAAGAACAGATCTGTCCTGGAAGAAGTACAACCAGAGTGCACCCTGGAAGCAAAGATGGTGCGACTGCATCTTCCATGCTATGGACACGATGTCAGGAGGGATCACTCCCTGGAGAAGGACGTCATGCTTGGTAGAGTGGATGAGGAGACCCTCAAGGAAATGGACTGGTTCAGTGGCTGCAACAATGGACTTAAACATAAAAATGATTGTGGGCATGACACAGGACCAGGCACTGTTTTGTTCTGTTGTGCATAGGGATCCTGTGAGTCAGAATGGACATGACAACACCTAAGAACAACAACAGGAAAATCTGTGTTGCATAGTTGTTGAGGTGATTAAATAAAAGAGTAAATAGAAAACACTAGGCATAATGCCTAGAAATATTGCAAATATTCAAAAAGCTTTAGCTATTATTTTTGTGAGTCAGTAGGCTCAAATCCATTGTTGTGTCAATCTGCAGTGTGTTCCAACCTAGGGGGCTCATCTTCCAACACTGTTTTGAACAGTGTTCTGTAGTATGCTCTTACGGATTGAATCGTGTCCCCCATGTATGTGTGTAGACTTGACTAGGCCACGATTTCCAGTATCGTGTGGTTGTCTTCCGTCTTTCTTATGTGTTGTAAATCCTAATCTCTGTTTGCGGTTAATAAGGCAGAATTATGTTAGGTTAAAGAGGATTAGGGTGGGATACAGCATGCTTATTCAGGCCATGTCCCCAATTCTGTGTAAGGAGAGTTTTCCTGGGGTGTGGCTTGCATCATCTTTTATCTTAGAAGACACAAGGTAAGAAAAGCAAGCAGAGAAGAGATGGACTGCACACCACCAAGAAAGAAATCCCAGGCACGAAATGTATCCTTTGGATTCAGGGTACCTGAATGAGAAGCTCCTAGACCAGGAGAAGATTAATGACAAGGACTTTTTCCTAGAACTGGCAGAGAGAGAACGATTTCCCTGGGAGCTGGCACCTTGGTTTGGACTTCTAACCTCTGTGACTGTGAGAGTGTAAGTTTCCATTCATTAAAGCCATTCAGTTGTGGCATTTCTGTTATGGCAGCACTAGATTTTCACTGGTCAAGTTTTGTTTGGAAGTAGATCTCCCGGCTTTTCTTCCAAGTCTGTCTTGGGAAGCTCTGCTTGCTGGTACTTGTCCTTGCTGGTATTTGAAATATGAGTGGCACAGCTTCCAGCATCACAGCAACATGTAAGCCACCACAGTCTGGCAAACTGACAGACAAGTAGCGGTAGCTGTTACTGCAACTCAGTTATGCGGAGAAGGAATCTGAGACAAGGACAGGTTAAGGGAATTGCCCCAAAAGTTCCATCAACCAGAGCTCAATATGTGATGGATTCTCTGTGATGAAGCCGCTGGAAACATCTGTGAAGATCTTTTAATCCTGAAACAGTTTAGAGTTTTGTCAAAAACAAGTTTGTCTATCTTATCTAACATATTCATGAGTGTCAATTCAAGACACGTGGCTTTTTCCAGGAAGCCCAAGTTACAATAATGGATGGGTGTTGTTATCAGTGGAGAGTATTTTTCTAGAAACTTCGGTGGCTTCCTCTTTACACATGTGCGTATACTTAAGTGAAGGCATGATTATACAAGATAAGAAATCCTAGCTATGAAATTTCCCCTTCTACCACTTGAGACCTATGAATAACGATTTATTTATTTTTTTGAAAGTTCTTACACAGGGTGCATGCGAACTTTGAATCATGTTCTGGAGCACTGTGTAAATGGGTGCTAGGCATATCCTCTATGTGTGTGTGCTGTATACAATATAATATTTGTAATTCATATATGTTGTTGTATTATCTAGTGAACTTTAAATTAATAAGAAACTTTTCCCAGGTTTTGTAAACCAAAGGATCCAAGTGATATTTTAGCTTATATACATCCCAAAAAGTATGTTTAATTTTCTCTACTAATTCCTTCTTTCTTCTTTCTTAGAATCCTTATAACAGAAAAATGTGTTTTACTTCTAGGCAGAAGAGTTCCTGGTACTCTCCTAGGAGAATTTCCATCACTGTAATACGAGTCCCTTTTTGAGAATCAGGAGTGGTGTCTGACTCTTACATTTTATCTGCCAATTTATTAATAGGAATAGCTCTTTGAAGAGCCTTATTCCATCATGTAACATTTACCCACGTCAGAGGCACAACTTCTAAAATAAATGTAATGTACCTTTTAAAACGACGCTGTTGAAATATTCACAAGCTGTAAATGTTTTCTTGGTCTGTCTGGTGTAGGCGGAAGGAGAGGAGTGGCAGTACTAAAATGAGAGACAGGCTAAATGTAGGGGGGAGATGACTGTTGATGGTCATGCGGTAGATGTCAATATTGTCCCAAGTCAAAACTTCACAGTCAGAACACACTCCGCTTCTGTCAGAGCCTCACGGAACAGTAACGATTTCTTCCCTCTGTCATTTCTATTCTCCCACCTTCTAACAGCATCTTTCCTCTTCTCCCTCAGCCTCCTTACAGCTTAAAGAATTGGCTTGGACAGACGAGTCTCACATTATCAACTGTACTTTGCTAACATCAGTATACAGGACAACAGGGAGTTGTTGATAGCATGGCCCAGGAAACAGTTCTTCCAAGTATATGAGCACAGATGATGATGCAAGACTCCTTTTTAAAAAAAAAGAAAAAAAAATATTATGCTTTGAGTGAGTGCTTACAATCCAAATCAATTTTTCCATATACAAGCCTGCACCCACACAGCTATGCAACCCTAGCTGTTCTCCCGCCCTGTGACAGCATGCTCCTCCTTTCCACCTTGTACTTCCACATTCATTGAACCAACTCCTGTCCCCCTTCACTCTCTCATCTCACTCCTGGACAAGAGCCACTCAAACAGTCTCATGTGTATATTGAAGCCAAGAAAGTACAATCTTTGCCAGCATCACTCGGTGTCTTATAGTACAGTCCAATCTTTGTCTGAAGAGTTGGCTTCAGTAGTGGTTTCAGCTCTGGGCTGACAGAGGATTCAGGGGTCATGTCCTCAGGAGACCCTACACTCTGATGGACCATCAAGTGTAGTCCTTTAATAGAGTACCAGTTCTGCACACCTATTTTTCTCCTGCTACGTCAGGGACTTTGTGTTCCCCATCAGGGTGGTCATTGGTGGTGGCTGGACACCGCCTCATTCTTCTGGTCTCATGCTGATGTAGTGTCTGGATCACATGGCACCTTCTGTCTGCTAGGCTCATATTTTCCTCCTGTCTTTGATGTCCTTTATTCTCCTCTGCTCCATTTGGATTGGGGCCAATTGATGCTACTTAAATGGCCTCTTGATAGTTTTTAAGACCCCAGATACCACTTACCAAAATGGTATGCAGAGCATTTTCTTGAAAAAAAAAAACAACTTAGTTATGCCAATTAGTCTAGATGTCCCCTGAAACCATGGTCCCCAGACCCCCATCCCTGACACTCTGTCTTTCAAAATGTTGGGTTGTATTTAGAAAGCCCTTTAGCTTTTGGCGTAGTCCAGTTGTGCTGACCTGCCTTCTATTGTGTCCTGTCATTCCGTTTGCCTAACCCAGTTCCTAGGTACTATCTAATCTGTGATTACTCCCTCTATCCCTCTCCACCATTATAACCATCAAAGATTATTTTCTTCTTGCTTAAACCTTTTCTTAAGTCCTTATAATAGCGGTCTCGTACAATATTTGTCCTTTTGTGACTGACTAATTTCACTCGGCACACAAGAGTCTCTTGATTGCAGGGAGCTTAGAAATGAACCAGGACACAGTTGTAGTGAATCAAAGGCTTTCTTGGAAAATGACTGAGTGTCTGTGATGTGGAAGAGGACATCAGTGGCTCTGGGTTGGCCCATACCACATGTAGAGTACAGTGCACAAATGGGCAGACAGATTTTGAGAGGTAACACATCTGCTAAGGTTAGGCCAGGATCCCCAGGTTTATATGAGCAACAAATCAGGGAACAAACAAAAAAATGGCCACATTGAGTTTTGATGTTCATTTTCTAGCAGGAGAACATGATAGTCTAAGAGTAGTTGTATCAGGAAAGGAACAGAGAGATGTTGACAGCTGATTCCAAGCACATCCCTGTGGATTCCCCACGCTGTAACGCTTGTCCTGCCAGTCATTCTCCATTTAACAGACCACATAGAGGAGATGGGAACAGACAGGTTTAACTAGATTCAAACTCAAGCATGCATCACTTCTCTAAAGCTCAGACTCATGCATAAAACAAGAACATAAACTATAACTACTGACTGAGTTATTATGGGACCTGTGGTTAAGAGCTCAGGCTGCCAGCTCAAAGGCTGGCAGTTCAATACCACCAGCCACTCCATGGAAACTCTGTGGGGTACTTCTACTCTGTCCTATTGGGTCATCATGAGTTGCAATTGACTCAACAGCATCCGGTTTGGTTTTGGCTTTTAAGTTATTTTGGCAGAACAAAGGTGTGGCGGTCTACTCTCATAAAGATTATACAGCCTTGGAAACTCTATGGGGCAGTTCTTCTCTGTCCTATAGGGTTGCTATAAGTCAGAATTGACTCAGCGATGGTGAGTTTTTTTTTAAGTTATTATAACAATTAACAGAGATAAACATTTAAAAACAACTTTGAAAACCATGAAACGTTAAACAAAGGCTAATGACAATGGCAAGAAGGACAAACACAATGTTAAATATTTATTGAACACTTACATTGTGTCAGGGACTGTGCTGAACACTTTTCATTCATTATTTTACTTGGTCCTCATGGCAACCCAGAGACAGTTTTCACAGATGAGACTTGACACTACAGCAGAACTCGGTATGGAGTAGTCGTTTTTCTTTCAAACACTCTTTAGTCTTCAAAAGAGAAAATGGAGGTTTACAAGGTTTAATGATTCTTTCATTCATTTGATGTCCACTCATGCATTTAATTTTTTAAAAATCAAAACTGCAGTTTTTTTGAAGCCAGAAAACTTATTTGTCCCTTTCATCAGAATGCACAGCATGAATGTGTGAATGAATTTAAGTGGAATGGTTCTCAGCTGGCAGCAATTGTGCCCCCAGGGGACACACCAAACCTATTGTAGAGTGGACTCCAACTCAACGACTGTCAAGGACAGAGTAGAACTGCCCCATAGAGTTTCCAGGAGTGCCTCGTGGATTTGAACTGCTGATCTTTTGGTTAGCAGCAGTAGCTCTTAACTACTATGCCACCAGGGTTTCCAGTCAACTGGAGATACTTCTGGTTGTCACAACTTAGGAAAGTGACCAGAAACTAGTGAATAGAGGCCAGAAATGTAACTGGTGGTCATACAATGCACATGACGCCCCACAACAGAGTTACTTCATCTAAAATGCCAACAGTGCCAAGGCTGAGAAACCCTGATAAATGAAAAAAAAAAGTGAACAAATTAATGTATGTGTTGCCCTATCCATTGATCAGAAGATGAAGGCTCTTCATCTCCTGATTCTGGTCCTTCCTCCACTTCATCCAATCCATTTATGGTCCTGCTGTTGTTGGGAGCCAGAGAAGAACTGCCCCATAGGGTTTCCTTGCCTGTGGACTTTACCGAGGTGGATCACCTGGTCTGTCTCCCTTGGAGCTGCTGGGTGAATTTGAACTGCTGACCTTTTGGTCAGCAGCCCAGTAGTAAACCACTGAGCACCAGGTCTCTGTATGCTGGGACTTTAGAAATGTAAATTTGAAAGCAATGATTTTTCACTCTTTAATGAACTATTAACATTTTGTGGCCAGCTACGCCACAGAGTGACCATAGCATGTGTGCACTTTATGGTTCTATGCATCTATAGGATGTCGTCCTGCTCACCTCTTACTGGCGGCAGGGGAGAGGGTGGAAAGTCAATGATAGGAGATTGCTGGGAGGATAGGACATATATAAAAGAGAGAGAAGGAGTGTGCTGTCACCGAGCAGGGAGAGCAGCGGGAGCAGCACATAGACGGGCATGCTGATTTGTATGGGAATGTACACTTTCACTCAACCATAATAAATAAATAAATAAATAACATTCTGTGGCCCACTGAAGTGTTGTTGGAAAACTCTTTTCTAGTGTAAGCAAAAAAAATTAATTCTAGTCTTTTGTAGTCTAGTGACTGTTTTGCAACTTCTAAAGCTGTCGGTAAAAATGGCTGGCAATTTTACACACACACACACACGCACACACACACGTACACACACACTTCCATAATTGTTGGCTGGGATAGCAAGCACTTGAAATAATAGTACATGTTTTTAGTTTTGAATGAGTTTTACCTCATGTAAAAATTCCTAGCAAATTAATTCCTCTGCTGGTTGACTGTTGAACATTAAATATTTGATTTCCCCTAATTTCAACATTAAAGGACAATTCTTCTTTGTTGTGTTTATAGCACCAAGTCAAAATGTCTTTGACTAACCAGAGACATGCTTAGCTCTTTAAAGATTCTGACAATAAACCACTGAAAAATAAAAACATACATTTACCCCAAGTGCTGAGCTAGAAACGCAATTTTGCAAAAGCATGTTACAGAAATCAGGCAAAGCTTGGAGGGAAAGGAATGGCTTCTTTTGTATCTTACAACAGAAAACTTTGAAAGTCTTTGAATTATTCATTCTCCTGTTAAGGTAAGGATGGATTATTACTTACCTTGTTCCTAATCTTCACTGGTGTTTGAAGGATGAATAAACAATGTCACAGGAGGTCAGGTAAAAATTTCAGAAGCCACAGTCATGATATGATTTGAAGCTGTAGGTACTATTTGGAGAGCCACTGTTATTTGTAACCCTGTGTATGACAGTGATACTGTCTCCTAGGATGGTGGTTAATCCACCACTTTGTGAGAGATGACGTGTGTCCTCAGTGCTGGGTTTAGACTCCTCTAGCTGCTGCTTAAATTTCTCAGTAGCTTTTAATCTAACTTAAGGTAGTAAACCCATGCTTCAGAGAAGGCCCTTCTTCTGAAAAGTGTTGGCCATGTCTGAAGGCTGAGATGCTTGGAAAGACACTATAGCAATCCATTCATATATTCTATAAATATCTGTTGAATGACAAATCATAATCCCTTTCCTCAAAGAGTTGGCAGGTTCAGTGTTTGAACAAAGGCAATAACGGATTCTGAAAGTACACTAGTAAAGTATAACATATCCCGAAAAGGGTAAAGCATTTCATTAACAGATGCTTTGGATTCTAAGTACCTGTTAGCTCATTCAAGGACAACTGGTGGCTCAGACAAGTGATTGGCTGCTGGGTGACATGTTGGCAGCTTGGACCTACCTGACATCTCTGTGGGAGCAAGGTCTGCCTGCTCCCACACAGGTTCCAGCCTATGAAACCCCATGAGACAGTTCTACTATGTCACGTGGGGTGCTATGAGTCAGAACCGACTTGATGGCACCACTGTTAGTCAGCTAGTGCTGCTATAACAGGAACACCACAGGTGGATGGCTTTAAAAAGAGAAATTTTGTTCTGTCATGGTCCAGTAGGCTAAGAGCCCAATTTCAGAGTGTCTGTTCCAGGAGAAGTCTTTCTCTGCTGGCTCTGGAAGAAGGTGCTTGTTGTCAATCTTCACCTGGACTGGGTGCTTCTGAGGTAAAGGGACCATGGGTCAAAAGGATGTGCTCTACTTCCAGCACTGCTTTCTTGTTAGCGCCTTCCCTTTACATCTGAAATGACTGCCTCAAGGCACAAAACAGTCTTATATATTGAATCCTGCTCCAGCAACACAACTGCCACCCATCTTCCCTCATTAACATCATACGGAGGCAGTGTTTGCAGCATAAAGGAACAACACACAATACTGAGAACCCTGGCCTAGGCAAACACTGCATGCAATTCTGAGGAACACAATTCAATCCATGACAACCACCAACAGCATTAGTTTATACACTATCGATAGCAAAGAGCTGGATACTTAAAAAGACATTAATGCATAAAGAGTTCAGTAGGGGCACATTTAGAACAACATTTCTGGATAATGCAGCACTATCCAGAGACCATTATAGGAAGTTGGCCAGTGGGCAACATTTATTTGTCTCAGCTTGTTGGGAGATAAAAGTTGGTAAAACAACATGTATATTAGAGTTCCACAGAAGACAGGGTAGTTCCTGAGGTAATGTGGCTCCTTTCCTATTTTGCCTGGCTGACTCTTGAAATGCACACATCTCGGCACTGTGGCTGCACTGAAGAAATGGCTTCTAGGATGTAAATGTTGGCTGGTTTTTGCTTGAACAGGGGAACTTGGCTACAAATTCTAGAACATGTCACATTTGTGCTCTAGTAAATTATTATCAACAGGACAAAGACTAAAATGACATTCTTTTCCTCAAGAACAAAAGCAGAGAAGATTATAATGTAACATTAATTAGGACAACTTTGTTAATAAAAATAAGAATTCTGCTCTCACCTAGGGTGCAGAGAGCCCCAAGACAGTGTTGTTCCCACCCACAAATGAGAAAAATTAGATAATAAGCAGACAAAGGTCAGCTGCCCCAGAAGGAAGCAGATAGGAAAAACTTACCAGGTTTTTGGGGAAGGTCATGAGTAACCTTCCTTCTCCCTTATTTCAGCCAAAGACTGGCTGTTTTTAGGGAGAAGCTCCAAATCTGCCATCGCACCTTGCATTGACAGGAGGTGAAAATGATCTACCACTTGAGGAGGTTCAGGACATCTATACATGCCCATGATCTTCCAACACAAAGCAGAAGTCTGATGACACTTTATGTTAGAGAGGAAAGAAACTTGCTTGTGCTCAGGACCTCAAATGATAAAAGGCAGAATCCATCTGCTGCAGAGGAAGGAGCAGAAACCCAACCCGTATTTAATAGAAGGAAAAGGTCTTCTACTGCAGGAGGGATAGAAATGTTCAGAAACACCATTCCTGAGGATCAAATGCACAGGCTAGAGAGAAAGAACAGAGAAAACCCCCTGTCTTCACCACAAGCTTATCACTGAGTAACAAACAGCTGTAGCCCACCAGTGGAGAGAGTACTAAACTCTACAGAGAGACACTGTCACCCACTTTGGAATGAACAGGAGCATGGAGAAAAATCCTGTAGCACCCCACGTCTTACACTCGGCAAAACCAGCAAACTATACCACAGGAGGAATGCAAAGCCTATCGTATACTGACGGTATGACTATAGAAACAACAAAACTCAAGCCTGGTTCACCTACTAACTAGATTGACTTAACTTATACAATGAGGGTATGAAAAAAAGTATGTTCATTTCTGGAAATAAATGCAATTTACTTAAGTCTCTGTTTTTCTTTAACACAGTGTCCAGTGTTCAGTAAAAAATTACATGGCACACACAAAAGCAAGAAAAGTAACTCATTATCAAAATTAAGAGGTGGCTCAGATTTGAAGCTATCCCACAGAACATTAGAATAAATATAATTAAAATGTTTTAAGACCTAGTGGAAAAGGTTGACAAAATATATAAATAGTTGAGAATTAACATACAGATGGAAACAATAAGAATAAACACAGGGAAATCTCAGATATGGAAAATACATATTACAGATGGAGATTTCCTTTGATGGCCTTTTGGAAGACTGAAAAAGTTGAGGAAATGATACAAAAGAATAAACAGTGCCTGAAAGATAGGAGATAAATGTTATAAAGATTTACATTATTTATCTTACAAAAGAAAAATATAAAAAATTTTTTCTTTTTAAAACCCTTAATACAATAATTGTCTTTCTGAAGCATAAATTTAACAATTATAGGGTTTATGAGTGTGTAAGAGTAAAATTTTTGACAGCAATATTACAGAAAGTAAAGGAAGAAAACGTAAGTATACTCTTACAAATTTCTTGCACTATATGTGAAGTGTTATTATAGGAAGGCAGACTAAAATAAAGGACAGCTCTTGTCTGGAAGTGAAACGAGAAGACAGAAGGAGACAGAAACTGGTTGAATAGATGTGGTAAATACAAGGTGGAGGGGAGAAGTCAGGTGTCACAGTGTGGAGAGACTAGCTGGGATGATGGAGCACAGTGTATGTAAGTTTTTGTAAGAGAAATTGACTTGAATTGTAAACTTTCACTTAAAACACAACGAAAAAATAAATAATAAAATAAAACACAATCAAAAAGTAAATAATAAAATAAAACAAGTTAAAAGTGTGTTTTGTAAACCCTAGAGCAACCACTAAAACATAAAACAAAGAAATACAGCTAATAATCCAATAATGAAGATAAACTAGAACCATAAAATGTATTAAATCAGTGCAACAGCAGACAGGAAGAAAAGGAACAACAACAAGAAAGCCATACAGGCACATAGAAAACAAATAACAAGATGACAGATTTAAACCCAGTCATAGATACAGTAAGTAAATAGAAATGGTCCAAACGCTGTAATTAAGAGAAAGATATTGTGAGCTTAGATAAAAATGGAAGATCTAAATATACACTGTCTATAAGAAACTCATTTTAGATATAACGATACAGTTTCAAAGTACAAGGATGGAAAAATGATATATAATGACATTATTAATCGTAAAAAAATTGGAGTAGTCGTATTAATATTAGATAAAGTGAACTTCCAAGAAGAAATATTACTAGAGATATGCAGGGATATTTCATAATGATAAAGTGATCAATTTATCAAGAAAGCATAAAAATCCTAAATGTGTATGTACCTAATAATAGAAGTTAAAAATATGTAAAAACTTGATAGGAATAAAAGAAAAAGTCAAACAGAACTACATGAGCTTTTTAACACTCATCTTCAGTAACTGATAGAACATATAGGAAAAAAATTCAGTAAGGAAACTTATACTATCAAACTTGACCTAATGAACATCTGTAGATTCTTAACATAACATGAGCAAAATACATATCCTTTTCAATGAATCATTTATCAAGAGAAATTATGGTCTTTTTAACTACCAAAGAAAATCAAGTATCAATACATTTAAAAGGGCTAAAATCATACAAATAAGGTTATCTGATCACAATGGACTTAAAATAAAAATAACACACATAAGGAAAATCTCCAAATATTAAGTCAACACTCTTCTATATAATCTATAAGTCAAAGAAGATAAGGAAATTACAATATATTTTCAACCGAATTAAAATAAAAATGCCACATATCAAAATTTGTCACATACAGCAAAATAAACATTTAAAAGAAATTTACAACATGAAGTATCTGTTTTAGAGCTATATCCCCACATTCTCAAATCAGTAATCTAAATTTTTACCTTAAGAGATCAGAGAAAAAGAAAGGAAACCCAAATTAAGAAGGGAAGAAATAGTAAGAATAAGATTAAAAAGTCAACTGAAAACATAAAATAACAAAGCAGACCAAAATTTTTTTATTTTGAATAATCAATAAAACTGATAAATCTCTCACCAAACCAAATAAGACAAAAATAAACAAATAAAAAACCAAAGGGGAGAGGGAAATTACAAATACCAGGAATAAAACATGAGCCATTACCACATATCCTACAGATAGTAAAAGGAAATATTAAAAATAACTTTTGAAATTGAAATTGATTGAAAGTCAGAAACTACCAAAGTTCACTCAAGAAGAAATAGGTATTTTGTGTAGTTACATACTGTGTTAGTCATACATACTGAGTTAGGGCTACTCTAACAGAAATACCACAGAGTGTATGGCTTTAACAAAGGAAGGTTCATTCTTACACAGTCCGGTAGGCTACGAGTCCAAATTCAGGATGTCTGCTCTAGGGTAAGGCTTTACTCTTTGTCGGCTCTGGAAGAAAGTCTGGTATTGCATCAGTCTTTGTCCAGGGAGCGTCTTGGCGCAGGAACCTCAGGTCTGAAAGATGCGATCTTCTCCCAGTGCTGCTTTCTTGAGGTTCTCAATTCTCTGCCTGCTTCTCTTTCCTTTTATCTCTTGCAGGATGAAAGGATTAAGGGTCAGGCAAGCCATACTCCAGGGAAACTCCCTTACAGTGGAGCAGGGAGGTGATCTTATAAAGGGATTTACAGTCCTACCCTAATCCTTTAACATGCAGCATAGGAAAACCACAAAATGGAGGACAGTCACAAGATACTGGAAATCATGGCCCAGCCACATGGGCCACACTTATTTTTGGGGGGACACAATTGAATCCATGACACATACCTATTACAATTTTTTTCAGAGAGAAAACTTCAGGCTCACACTTCCACTAGTGAATTACACAATGCATTTTCTACATTTATTGTTTCAAAACATTAAAGAGGCACAAGTACTTCTTCATGAGGTTACCATTACCCTTATCCTAAAATCAAATAGTCATTAGGAAAATAGATTTTTACAGACCGATATCCTTCATCTATTGAAACACAAAAACCCTTAACAAAATATTAGCAAATTAATTTCATCAATGTGTAAAGAGAATAATACATCATGACAAAGTGGGAGTTATCCCAGAAATGTAAGTTTGCCTTAACAATAAAAAATGAATCAATATAATTCATGACATCAGCAGATTAAGGATGAAAAATCATACAATCATTTCATTCGAAGCAGAAAAATAACTGATAAACATCGACATCAGTTTGTACCGACTCTCAGCTAACTGTGGATAGAAAATAACTACTTGTGCGGTGAGTGCAGACAGAGGAGGCAACCCTAGAGAGTTTATGTGCTCCAGGTAGCTGCTGTGGGGGAGTGCTGACAGAGGAGGTGGCACCAAAAAGCCCACAGGCCCCAGGTAGCTGGTGTGGGGGAGTAAATGCAGCCTGGGGAGGTGGTGCCAGAGATCCCACATGCTCCAGGTAGCTGCTGTGGGGCAGTGAGTGCTGACTGGGGAGGTAGTGCTGGAGAGTTCTTGTGCTCTCTGGTGGTTAGTGAGGAGGAGTGAGTGTGGCTCAGGGAGGTGACACTGGTGACTCCATGCATCCCTGTATTGCTGTGGAGGAGTAAGTGTGGACCAGGAAGGCAGCACCAGAGAGCCAAGGTGCACCAGGTAGCTGTTGTGGGGTAGTGAGTGTGGCCTGGAGAGGTGGTGCTGGAGAGCCCAAGTGCTCCAGTAGCTGGTGCTGGCACCAATATGTGTGTTTGGTCCAGGGAGGCAATGCCAGAGAGCTCACATGCCCCAGGTAACTGGCATAGGGGAGTGAGTGTACCCAGAGAGCACAGTGCCAGAGAACCCACACACTCCAGGTAGCCACTGAAGGAGAGTGAGTGTAGCCTGGGAAGGTAGTACTGGGGAGTATACATGTTCTGGAGAAGAGGGGCCAGGGAGTAAGTGTGGCCTGGGTAGCTCCACTGCTGAGCTTGTATGCCCTGGGTAGGCAATGCAGGGGAGCAAGCATGGCACAGGGAGGAGGTGCCAGGGAGTGTACACAACTCGAACTGGGGCGGAGGCACAGGGGAGTGAGTGTGATCCAGGGAAGGGGTGTGTCTCAGGAGAAGGCATGAGTGCGAGTGGGCTGGACCAATGTGGGACCAGGTGGGCAAACACTGTGGCCCAAGACCCTGTACCAGAGAGTAGATCACAGCGTGTAAGGTCACGGGGCAGAAGGTCAGCAGACCATCAGGAGAAACACCAGTTTGTCTCCAAAAGAGTCATGCAGTACAGGTCAACTGATTTATTGAGGTTCCCAAAACTGAAACAGTTTAAACGACTTGAATATCTATAGATACAATTTAAAGTACTATAACCAAAAAATTAAATTGAAATGACTTTCAGATGGTGTAACCCAAACCTACTGCCAGATGGTTTGGAGACAACAACTACTGAACATTTAAAGACACAGACTGCCATGGCTTCTAAAAACTCCCAAAGTAAAGAGTCAACAAATTTCCCAGAAGAAGAAGACTTTCTGCAACTATCAGAGGAAGAATACAAAACAATGATGTGCAAGGCTATCCAAGATATCAAGAAAGAGATCAGGTCAAGTGCAGCAAAGCACTCTGAAAAATTAAACAAGCTACAAGAAATGCTTGAGCAGCAACAGTCTGAAATTAGACAGATTAACAATAAAATTATTGACCTTGACAACTCAATAGAAAGTCAAAGGAGTAGAATTGAGGAAATGAAATGCAGAATTCAAAAAATTGAAGGCAAAGTAAATGACACCAGCATATATAAAGAAAAATCCAATGAAAGATTCAATAAAAATGAACAATCATCAACAGTTATGAAGGATTCTATTAAGAGAAATAATATATACATGATTGGAGTACCAGAATAAAAGGGGATAACTGAAAACATAGAGAGTATTGTAGAAGAGCTTCTGACAGAAAACTTTCCTGATATCATGGAAAATGAGAAGATATCCTCCCAGGATGCTCATCAAATCCCACTCTGGATAGATCCCAAAAGAAATACACCAAGGCATATTATAATCAAGCTCAATAAGACCAGAGATAAGGAGAGACTACTGAAAGCAGCTAGGCTTAAACAAAAAACTACCTACAAAGGAAAATCATTAAGTTCAGATTAGTCAACCAAAACCATGTTGGCAAGAAGACAATGAGATGACACATACAAAGCCCTAAAGGAAAAAACTGCCAATCAAGAATTATATAAGGTGCAAAATTGTCTCTCAAATATGAAGGTGAAATTAGAACTTTCACAAATAAACAGAAGTTTAGAGAATTTGTAAAAACTAAACCAAAATTACAACAAACATTGAAGGATATTCTTCAATTTCAAAATAAATAACACTAGACATACTTTCAAACATTCAGTGTTCGACAGAGCACCCAGACACCATCAGAACAGGAAATACACACAACATATCCTAAGTTAAATCACAAAAAAATAGAAATTAGAGATCTCAGAATTTATGACAACTTCATATGAAAAAAAAAAGGGACAAATTAACATACCCACATATCTTCCAGATGGAGAGGAAGCATAGGAGATACAAAGACATTCTAGACTTGGTTATTTTTAGATTAATAAAGGGGACTAAGAGAGTGATTGCAACAGAAACCTACAGTGCTACCTTCAAATGCCAAATAAAATAAAAAACAAACAAAACATGAACCCTCAGCAATTACAAAAAATACAAACACTGAAAGACATGGAAAAAAAAACTCATAAAAAAGATTCAGCAAAGAAAATGGAATGGAGCAGAGGAATTGTCCACAACACACACACACACATGCACGCACGCACGCACGCACGCACGCACACACACACACACATCCAAATGACAGCTCTAAGCTTATACCTATCAAGAATTGCACTGTGAATGGTCTAAATGCACCAATAAGGAGATGAAGAATAGCAGATTGGGTAAACAACACATGACCCATTTATATGCTGCTTATAGGAGACACAATTTAGATTCAGAGACACAAGCTACAACTCAGAGGATGATAAAAATGTGTCAGCCTGATAACATTCAGAAAAGAGCAGGAGTAGCAATACTAATTTCTGACAAAATAGCCTTCAAAGTCAAATCCACCATATTAAATAATGAGTAACACTACTAAGAGACATTATTAAAGGTGAAACACAACAGGAGGACATAACAATATTGAACATCTACACACCCAGAGACAAAGCTCCAAAATACATAAAACAAACAACATTTGTGCTGATGGCAGAAATACATAGCTTCACAATGATAGTAGGAGATTTCAACACATCACTCTCAATTAAGGACAGAACATCTTGAAAAATCAACCAACCTGACTTCACAGATATATTTGGAACATTTTATCCAACAACAACCAAGTATACTTTCTTTTCCAATATGCATGGAACATTCTCTATAACTGACCACATATTGGGCCAAGAGTAATCTTTAACAAAATGCAAAATATTGAAATAAAACGGCTTATTTTCAGATCATTTAGCTGTAAAGCAAGAAATCAATAACAGAAAAAAGACGGAAGTAAAGTAAAAAACATGGAAACTGAACATCTTATTTAAGAACTACTGGGTAATATAAGAAATTAAGAAATTCGTAGAATCAAATGAGAATAAAAAGACATCCTATGAAAATCTATGGAACACAGCAAAAGCAATTCTCAGAGGCCAGCTCATCTCAATAAACATGCACATACAAAAAGAAGAAAGAGCACAAATCAAAGCATTAACTCTTCAACTTGAACAACTGGAAGGAATCCAGCAAAAGAATCCACTGGGTTCCAGAAAAAGGAAATAATAAAAATTAAAGCAGAAATCAATGAAATAGAAAAAAGTCATCAAGATCAAAAGGGTTTTTTTTTTTTTTTAAAAAAAAAAAGATTGATAAAATTGACAGGTCATTGGCCAAACTAGCAAAAGAAAAACAGAAAACAAACAACCTGAATGAGAACTGAGATGGTGGTATCACAATACTGAGATAAAAAGAATCATAACACAATACCACAAAAGAACAAACTCTAATAAATTCAGAAACCTAGAAAAAATGAACAGTTTCCTAGAAAAACACCACCTCCCAAAACTAGCACAAACAGACATAGAACAACTAGATAAGCCCATAACAAGAGAAGAGACTGAAAAGGTAATTTAAAAAATCCCAACTAAGAAAAGCCCTGGCCCAAATAGCTTCATTACAGAATTCTAGCATACTGTCAGAAAAGAATTAACACCATTATTACTAAAGGTATTCCAAAGCATAGAAAAAGAAGGAATACTCACAAACTGATCCTGTGAAGCCAGCATAACCCTGATACCAAAACAAGGTAAATGCAGCACAAGAGAAGGAAAATTACAAACCAATATCTCTCATGAATCTAAGTGCAAAAATTCTCAAAAAAATCTTAGCCAACAGAATTCAACAACACATCAAAAAAATAGTTCACCACGACCAAGTAAGAGTCATATCAGGGGTGCAGAGATGGTTCTACACTGGAAAAACAATAAATGCCATCAACTACATAAGCAAAACAGAAGAATCACTTGATTCTGTCAACTGATGTAGAAAGGCATTTGATAAAGTTCAACATCTGTTCATGCTAAAAACTCTCAGCAAAATAAGAATAGAATGGAAATTCCTCAGCATAGTAACAGGCATCTACACAAAAACAACAGCTAACATCATAGTGAAAGAAGTTGAAAACATTCCCCTTAAGAACAGGTATCAGACAAGGATGGCCATTGTCACTACTTCTATTCAGCATTGTTCTGGAGGCCCTAGCCAGAGCAATCAGACATGACAAAGAAATAGCGGCTATCCAAATTGGCAAAGAAGTTAAAAAATCACTATTTGCAGATGACATAATCCTGCACACAGAAAACCCTAAATAATTCACCAAAAAACTACTGGATTTAATTGAAGATTTCAGCGAAATATCAGGATACAAGATAAACATAAATCAGTTGGGCTCCTTTCCACCAACAGAGAGACAATCAAAGAAGAAATCTCAAAATCATTACCATTTATTATAGCCCCCAAGATGATAAAATACCTAGAAATAAATCTAACCAGAGATGTAAAATACCTACATACACAAAACTACAAGACCCTACTGCAAGAAACTAAAAGTGACTTAGATAAGTGGAGGAACCTACCGTGCTCTTGGATAGGAAGACTTAACATTGTGAAAATGTCAATTCTACCCAAAGTGACCTGTACATACAATGCAATCTCAATGCAAATCCCAATGACATTTTTTAATGAGATGGAGAAACAAATCACCAAAATCATACAGAAAGGGAGGAAGCTGCAGGTAAGTAAAACATTACTAAAGAAGAAGAACAAAGTTGGAGGCCTCATACTACCTGACCTTTAAATCTGCTACACTGTCACAGTAGACGAGTCAGCCTGGTACTGGCCAAAAAGAAACACATAGACCAATGGAACAGAACTGAGAATTCAAATATAACATTATTCACCTATGAGCAACTGATATTTGATAAAGACCCAAAGGCTGTGAACTAGGAAAAACAGTCTTTTCAACAAATGGTGTTGGCATAATTGGATATCAATCCGCAAAAAATTGAAACAAGACTCTTGTTTCACACTATACACAAAACTAACTGAAAATGGATCAAAGATCTGAACATAAAAGCTAAAACGACAAAGATCTTGGAAGAAAAAATTGGGACAACTCTGGAAACCCTAATCCATGGCATTAACCAAAACCAAAAAAAACCAAACCCACTGCCATCAAGTTGATTCTAACTCACAGTTACCCTATAGATCAGAGTAGAAATGTCCCATAGAGTTTCTAAGGTATGCCTGGCAGGTTTGAACTCCTGCAGTTTGGTTAGGAGACACTTAACCATTATGCGATGACATTAACAGTCTACAAAAAATCACCAGTAACCTTCAAACACAAGCTATGAAAATAGACAATTGGGAACTCTTAAAGATCAAACACTTCTGCTCATCCAAAGCCTTCATCAAAAGAATAAGAAAGGGTACCTACAGAATGGGAAAGAATTTTTGGCTACCATATTTCTGATTGACATCTAATCTCTCTAATCTACAAGATAGTGCAAAATCTCAACAAGAATAAGACAATCAACCCAATCTGAAAAATGGGCAAAGGACTCAAACAGGCACTTCACCAAAGAAGATATATTGGACGCCAACAGATACAAGAAGAAGTGTTCATGATCACTTGCCATCAGAGAAATCCAAATGAAAACTGCAATGAGATACCATCTCACCCCCACAAAGAGCTGGTAATAATCAAAATAACACAAAATAATAAATTCTGGAGAAGTTGTAGGGAAATTGGAACTCTTCTGGACTGTTGGTGGGAGTGTAAAATAGTAAAACCACTATGGAAATCAATTTGGCACTTTCTTAAAACATTAGAAATAGAAATACCATATGATACAGCAATCCCACTCATTGGATTATATCTCAGAGAAGTAAGGGCCACCACAAAAACAGATACATTTGCACCAATGTTTATTGCAGCTCTCTCCACAATAGCAAAAAGATGGAAACAACTAGATGGCCATCGACAGATGAAAGGTTAAACAAACTATGGTTTATTCATACAATGGAATACTACGCAACAATAAGAAACAATGATGTTTTAGGAAAGTATCTGCTAAAGTGGGACCACCTAGAGGACACTATGCTGAGTGAAATTAGTCAGATGCAAAAGGACAAAATTAAAACTTATTTTAAGGATGCATTTAAACATAGAAGAAATCAATCTTTGACGATTACAAGGGTAAGAGTAAGGGAGAGTGATTCTGCTAATTAGATAGTTGTCAGGATTCTAGTTGGGTATATGGTGTGACAACACACACTAAAAAAGAGGTACTCATAACTGTAGAGCATCAGAAGTATTTTGTTCCCTAATATGGCCCAATTCTTTGTAAAGACAGAGTAACAGTGTTGGGGGTTGGGAGACCATGCTCTCAGGGGACATCTAGACTAACTGACATACCTAAACTGCTGCTTCCTTTTTTTTTTTTTTCCTTTCTTTCCTTCTTTTTCTCTAAAGAAAATGTTTTGCGCATCAGTTGGATGACAGGCATCTGGGGTCTTAATAGTTAACAAGCTGCCACCTAAGTAGCATCAACTGGTCCCAATTCAACTGTATGGGAGGTAAACAGAGGAGGTCAAGAAATGGAGGAAAATATGAGCCCCCCTCCATTTGAAAGGGGCCATATGATCCAGTGTGTGCTTCAGGATGGGACCTGCAGAACTAGATGGTACCTGGCCACCACCAATGACTGCCCAGTGGGGCACATGCTATGGAGCTCCTGACATAGCAGGAGAAGGATTTGAGGGCAGGACTAGGACTCTACAAAATGACCACACTTAATGGTCTGTCAGTTTGGAGGATTCCCTGAGAGTTTGAGCCCCAGACTGTCTAACCCCAAGCCACATCCAGCACCACATCCAGGCCTACAGACTAAGATTGAACTGGACTACAGAAACCATACAGTGAGGATGACGATGAACAAACTTTGTTTCACAGGACTGCCCAAGAAGCCCACTGCTGGAGGTGAGAATATAGGGTGAAGGGGGACGGATCCTAGTCATATGGACATGGGAAGTTCTGGATGAGAGGGCATAGTGTGGTGTCACATGGGGGTGGAGAAGGCATGGGGAAGCAGTTAGAGTAGAATAATGCTGAAAGTTTCAGGTGTTACACGGCAAATTGATATAGAATGTAAACTTACATTTAAACCACAATAAAATTTATTTCAAAAAAAAAGAAAAGAACTACCGCAACCTAATAATGGACCATATAAAAAATATATGGCTATTCGGATCTGACTCGATGGCACTTGGCTTATCTGCTAGAGCAAGACAGTGGACTAGTCACACATCTCCTTGATTCCCTCTGAGACCTAAGGCCTAGAAAAACAATTGAACAGAACATAGTGGACATTCTAGGAGCTCCAAGATCAAGCATAGGGCTCTGAGATTGGACTAGGCAACAGTAAGGGGAAAACTACCTTTGTGAGAGGCAAGACAACAGCATAAAGTCCCACTTCTGCTAGTGAGAGGCTTACAGATATGGACTCCACTTTTGTTAACTGGAAGACTCAGACTGCGACTGCTGAGCCTGAGACTCTGCCAGGGGCTGGCTGCCATGCTGAGCCCCAGTACCTAAGTAAATAGTCTTTCACAGCACAAAGGCTGTACTTAAGACAGTCATATCTAGAGAACCCAGCAGCAACTGGTGAACAAGGTCACCAGTGCCCCTCCCCACTCTCTTCTCTGAGCTGCACCCCCAATACTGCTTGAGGTGTCTCAAGCAGAATGCCATCTTTATCAACTGAGAGGCAGAGTTAGACATCTCTGAGGGCCTGGCTGGGGCTGGCTGCCACACTAAGCAACAGTGCCTGACTGGACAGTGCTTCTCTCAGATGAAAAGCTGTTTTTAAGACAGTTGTACCTAGAGAATGTAGTGGTGGCTGGGGACCAGGTGTAATGAAGCCCTTACCCCTCTCTTCTTTCAGCCACATCATAGTGTCTGTGGACATAGTCCCTGAGAGACTCCACAAGTAGGTTGCCTTCTTGGTCAGGTAAGAGGTAGGGCTTGACACCTCTGAAGGTCCAGCTGGTACCACCTGCTGGATAGTGTCACTCTCAGCAGAAAAGCAATTCTCAAGAAAATCATGTCTAGAGAATACAGTGGTGGCTGACAGCCAAGTGTGGCAGTGCCATTTCCCCCTGCCTTCAGTGAGCCACACCATAGCATCTGCTGACAGGCCCTGGAGAGACTCTACAAGCACGGTTGCCCCGACCCGCGGGACAAATCAACGAAGGGACGAGGGGGAGCCCGTGAAAATAAAGGTGGGACAGGAAGAGGCGAAGAAATGGAGGCAAGTCAAGATTCTGATCAAGCCTCAAGGTTTTATTGTTAAAATGAGGTATATTTATAGCAGCAGGAACAGAGGGAGGGATCAAGTGACGTAGGGATGGAGTGACATTTGGAGTGAGGTAGTTGTCGGCTGGGGATTGGATATACATAGGACTAAGGCAGTGACATCAGGCAGGAAGTTTTTTGCGCGCGCGGGCCTTTTGAATTTCGCGGGCGCGGGCTTTTTCAAACTTGGCGCGCGGGCTTTTTCAGCCCTACAAGCTTCCTGTATGTCGGGGCCTGGGGGCTCACCCATGGCTCCCGACATCTCCTCCCTTTTTGTTTTAATTCATGGGAGGTGGGCTTTAACTGGGCGAGGGGGTATTGACCAAGGCTCCTCCGCGTGGAATTTGTGGCTCTTGGTATCTTTTGAGGAGGAGAGGCAGAGCCGTTTTGATGTTGAGATAGATACCAACCTCTATGCAAGCCAGGTGTGCCCCAGGGAAACGTAGAGGAGTTAGTGTTAACTTTCCCTTGCAATGCTTTGCTTTGCACTCGCCCCAGTACCCATACCTCTCTTGCCGGATTGGTAAGGAGGTAAGCATGCCTCTACTTTTCATGCTGTCCCCGTGGGGAGGAAGCTAGGGTACCCCATTTCAGTGGCATAAGCTTCGTCAACTGCCAGGTGATGGTAGTGAACTTGAATAGGTTTAGCTTGTGCAGCATCTATTTGTTGTTTGATGAGGCTTGTTATTCTTCTGAATGCCCAAGGGCCGAAGGTCAGGAACAGTAATATTCCTAAAACAGGGCCAGCAAAACTTAGAAGTAGATTAGTAAGCCATGAAGTTCCGGTAAAGTTAAAACCAAGCGGTCCTGAGCTGCTTCCCCATTCTCGTTGTCTTTGATTTAATCGCTCTCTGAGTTTAGTCATAGTGTCCTTAATGACCCCTGAATGATCTGTCTTTGTTACACGGTTTAGAGGAACTAAATCTTTCGTTTTTATCATAATACTTAGTAAAGGAGAAACTTAAGAGGTCTGAAGAAGGTGTGGACCATTTCCAATTTCCATCACTTGAGGTAACGCAACTCCATTTTGCTCAGAAGTAGGAATCGGTTGTCCCACAGTGAGCGCCTTTATTATAGTTGGGGCAAACATAAAACCCGAAGTTGCGCACGTGTTTAGAGGCGTATTCTTTTATGCGTGGGATGACATCTTTAAGGCAAAAGGAAAGGTCAGGCCACCAAGTGTTTAAGGGTTTGGTGTCACTAGCATTATAGAGTATGGAATTATTATTTAGGTTTATAACAGCCCATTTAAGGCTAAAAGGAGCATGGGGGTTGGTAGGGGCAAATCCTTCATATGTAGGAAAACTGATTAACAAGAAGGTTAAAAAGCTTATCTGTGATTGATTGTTGACTTCCATATCGCAGAGTTTTCTCAGCATTTCACTCCAGCGATGCCGGACACAGGTGGCCTTCACAGCCTACAAAAGAAGAGAAGGTTTCTCAGGGGTATTTTCCCTGGAAATGGGGTTATCATTGATGGGCTTAACAAGACGTTCGGGTAGCCACTGAGGGGCCCCTTCTGGAGTATCATACACACATGCGTGGCCTCTTCCCCAGATAAGAACCGGATCAGGACTGTGCCATTTATGGGTTATGGGATTTTTCCACATAACCTTGGCATATTGATTTTTAGTCTCTTGATGCCAAAGATGATCTGCCGCAGATTTTTCATTAATATCTAGTTGTAGGAAATTAAGGATGAATAAGGCATGATTTAGGAGGTTACGAGGAGAACCTTTAGTGGAATAAACAGTGTTTGTCTTAAGTTTGGATATGGTATACTTAAGGGTCTGGTGGGCTCGCTCTATTATGCCCTGTCCCTGAGGATTATAGGGAATGCCAGTTACATGTTTGATCTGGAATTGACTACAGAAATTTTCATGCCTTGATTATTCTTTCCCAGTCCCTGTCCCGGTAGGAAGCCCAGATTAAGCATCTGTTGAGTAACTATTTCATTTGGGCTACACATGATGACCCCCAGCTGGGATAAGACATCACGACCCCACAGATTAACAGGCAAATCCGGAACAATGTAAGGTTGAACTTGTCCTGAGTTACCCTCAGAGTCCTTCCAAGTAAGAATTTTTGAGCTTTGCTTAGGATTGACAGACTGACCAATGCCTTCAAGATGAGTTATTGAGGTCTCACAGGGCCAGTTGGAAGGCCAATATTTAGCTGAAATTACTGTAGCATCAGCTCCTGTGTCCATTATTCCTTCAAAGGCCTTGCCATCTAACTGGAGAGTAAGTCTTGGCCTATCAGGGTTTACTGGTTGTACCCAATATGTGTCTGAGGACCCAAAGGCAGAATTCAACCTAATGGACTGTATGTGTTTGGTGGGTGTGGAATCTAAGGGAAGTAATATAAGTTGTACTATTCTCTTTCCTTTTGGAACAGACAGGGGCCCCAACGGAGCCGAGGCCAAAAGAGTAATTTGTCCTGTGTAGTCATTATCAATGACCCCAGGGATGACATGAAGGCCGGCCAATGAGGAACTGCCACGCCCTAAGATTAAACCAAGCATTCCCGGGGGCAGTGGCCCATAAACTCCTGTAGGGATGAGTTGAACACCCTGATCGGGCACTAATATTATATCGGTGGTGGAACACACGTCTGCGGAGGTCCGCCATCAGCCTTGTAAACAAGGTCACGAGCCCCTGCAAATGATGGGCTGAAGCATTTCACCTGTGACATGTTTTTTTTAGCCTACTGTCCTTGATATTATTTGGCTTCCTAATCAAATTTTCTCCTCTCCTGGCACAAGGATCAGGGGAGATGCCTTCTGAGAGGGGCCTTTTACTACCCCCTTGGTTTATGAAATAATATCGGGAAAACCTGTACAGGAATTTCTGGGAAAAAAGAGCTCAGAGGAATGATCCCTAACACAGCCAGCACTGAGAGCAGCGAGGCCGGCCCAACCCCTGCTGACTTCCCCCAACTGCACATCCCCACCCATGTGAAAGGAATTATCCTCTTTAGAACAGCTTGAGAAGGACATAGGGTGGGGGACGGTAGATGTTTACTATCCCCGCAGGAGGAGATAAAATAAAGAGCAAAGTAGGAACAAATAGAGATCATAAACTTTAGACCCTTCCTCGTGAACCTTTCAACCTTGAGGTATAAGTAGGGCTGATTGAGCTTGAGGCATCCTTAGGCCATTATCTTTAGATAAGCCTTAGCAGTTAAAAGGATCACCAGGTTTCAGTTAACTAATAGCTCTTGTGGCAGGGTAAAAAATTACATCACCTCAAGACCACGAGGTTTTGGTTTTAAACTAGCCAATAGATTGTGTGGTCAGTGGGCAGGGCAAAATTCACAAAGTCTCTCCTGTCTCCTTGATTCATTTCCCGCCGCGCCTCTCCCTCCCTCCGTGCGTGACCCTGTAAAGTGTTGGGGCTGGCCCCCGGCACAAGTCCAATCCTGCGCTTCCAGGGGTGGCACGGCAGAGGGAGCTGATACTTGTCTTTGTGTCTGTTTCTGGGGGACGAACCTGACTGCCCCTAGGTTCTGTCCCAAGGGTGGGGCCGGCCGGGCCGAGATTTTTCAGCGGGCGGGGCGGCGGCTGACGGCAGCAGCCCCTTCTCGGCCCGCGCGCTAGGAGCTCGGGGCGGCGCGGCGTATGCCGGGGCCGCGCGAGAAGAGCGCGCGGCGCGCCGAGCCCTGAGTGCCGGAGCCCGGTCGCCCTTGTGGTGACCGTGGTTTGGGGAGCCCTCTCGCCTGCCCCCACACACCCCCGAGGAAATTTTTAATGCCCTGTTGCTTCACAGGGGACTTTCTCTGTTCCAAAGGTTCTATAATAATCATTCAGACAGTCTTTAACCCTTTTCCAACACAGGGTCTATCGCCCCCTTCTGGGGAAAACTAAGGTCAGACATTAGACAAGAAATTAAAGAAATGTACTAAATCTCTCTCCTTTTTTTTTTTCAACCGTAATTCTTTACAACTTGAAGGAATCCCTCCTTCTTATCTCTTTGTTAGCCTTAAATCTTCGCCCCTTGAAAGAATCCTTGATTGCCGTTAGCAAGAGTTCATGTGAACTTAATTACCCACTTACCTCTAAACAGATCAGACTCGCAGGGCGGCTACTCCCGCAGGGATCAGGACGAGTTTGACTCACGAGCAGCTTTTCCCGTGGAAACTCCAGTCGAGCCAACTCACACCCGGTGCGGCAGCTCAGGACGCCTGGCCAGGACTTCCTTCTCCGTGGTGGGTTTCTTTCAGCAGCTCCGTACCTCAGGCCCCACGTTGGGCGCCAGTTTTGCCCCGACCCGCGGGACAAATCAACGAAGGGACGAGGGGGAGCCTGTGAAAATAAAGGTGGGACAGGAAGAGGCGAAGAAATGGAGGCAAGTCAAGATTCTGATCAAGCCTCAAGGTTTTATTGTTAAAATGAGGTATATTTATAGCAGCAGGAACAGAGGGAGGGATCAAGTGACGTAGGGATGGAGTGACATTTGGAGTGAGGTACTTGTCGGCTGGGGATTGGATATACATAGGACTAAGGCAGTGACATCAGGCAGGAAGTTTTTTGCGCGCGCGGGCCTTTTGAATTTCGCGGGCGCGGGCTTTTTCAAACTTGGCGCGCGCGGGCTTTTTCAGCCCTACAAGCTTCCTGTATGTCGGGGCCTGGGGGCTCACCCATGGCTCCCGACACACGGTACCATCTTTTTCAGCACAGGAGGCAAGGTCTGCCACCCCCAAGAAGCTGGCTGTTGCTGGACAGCGCTTCTCAGCAGAAAAGCAGTTTTTCAGATAAGCATATCTAGAGAATGCAGTGGTGGCTGGCAGCTGAATGTGGCTGCACCCGTCTCTGAGATATGCCATAGTGCTTGCTGGTGTGACTCTACAGAGTAGGCATAAAGGCAGCCATCCTTATCAGCCAGGATGCAAGGACTGCCATCCCTGAAGGCCCAGCTGGGGCCAGTTGCCAAGCTGAGCAGCATCATGGGACTGGATAGTGTCTCTCTCACCAGAGAAGTTGTACATAAGTCAGGTGCATCTAGAGAATGCAGCAGTGGCTGGTGGCCAAGTCTAGCAATGCCCTTGCTCACCACCTTCTTAGAGTGGCACCGTAGCTTCTGCTGGTCTGACACCAAAGAAACTAAACAGCTATTTGATGGAGCAAAGACAACAGTCAATATCTATTTATTTAAAGAAGCAGACCACCATGGCTCTGGAAGACTTCCCAAATAAAAAATCAAAAAGCTTCCCAAATCAAGAAAACTTCCTGAAACTATCAGAGGTAGAATACAAAAGAATTATGTATAGAGCCCTTCTAGAAATTAAACAAAATGCAGCAGGACAAAAATGAAAAGCTAGGCAAGTTATATGTACTGCTAGAACATCAATACTCTAAAATTCAGCTGATAAATAATAAAATTACATAGTTAGACAATTCAGTGCAAAGCCAAAAGAGCATGATTGAGGAAATGGGATGCAGAATTAGTGAGACTGAAAATAAAGCAGCTGACATCAGCATTTATGAGGAGAAATCAGATAAAAAGAATCAAGAAAAATAAAGAACTATTCAAAGGCATGTGGGACTCTATCAAGGGAATAATCTACAAGTAACTGGAGTACCTGAACAGGGAGGGATAAAAGAAAATACCGAGAGAATTGCTGAAGAGTTGCTGGCAGAAAAGTTCCCTGACATCATGAAAGAAGAAAACATAGCTATCCAAGACGTCTATCAAACTCCACAAAAAGTAGACCCTAAAAGAAAGACATCAAGTCATATTATAATCAACCTTAATAAAATGAAGCATAATGAGAAGCTCTTAAAGGCAGCTAGGCTTAAATCAAAATTAAGGTACAAAGGGAAGCCTTGCAGACTGTCTTCTCACTTCTTGGCAGAAACTATGCTGGCAAGAAGACAGTGGGATGACAGATACAAAATCCTGAAAGAGGAAATTTCCAACCAAGAATTATATGTCTTGCAAAATTGTCTCTCAATTATGATGGTAAAATTAAGACATTCTCAGATAAACAGAAGCTTAGAGACTTGGCAAAATCCAGACCAAAATTACAGGAAATACTGAAAGAAGTTCTTCATTTAAAAGATACACAGAAGTTAAAGGTGGGTTTAAACTTAGAACATTATGGGTAGTCATAAAGCAAACTAACAATACTACACATCAAAACAGGAAACATAATGCAGGAGTGTCAACAGACACACAACCAGCATTTAAAAGGATGAAAAGAAAACTCATAAAGAAAAATGACCCAGAACAGAATAGTCACTGAAACAAGGAAAAGGTCAACAACACAAAAATTAAGGCACCAAAAATGACAGCACTAAATAGATATCTATCAATGGTTACACTGAATGTAAATGGATTGGATGTTCCAGTAAAGAGAGACAAAGAGCTTGGATCAAAAAGTGTGATCCATCTCTATGCTGCTTACAAGAAACACACAGTAGACTCAAAGATGTGGACAAAGTGAAAATCAAAGGTGGGAAAATAAATACCAAGTTAACAACACACAAAGATGAGCAGGAATGGCAATACTAATTTCAGACAAAATAGATTTTAATGTAAAATCCACCATTATGGACCAGGATCATTGCTACTTATTGCTTAAAGCTTCAATAAATAAGGAGGATGTAACAATATTATTTATGTACCCAATACCAACAAATGCTGACAACATGGAAAAATGAGATAGATCACTCCACATACCAATAGGAGACTTTAACACTCCACTTTTAGTAATGGACAGAGCATCCAGAAAAAAGCTCAGTAAAAATATAGAAGATCTTACTGTGGCAATCACAAAAACTAAACCTCATTGACATACACAGAACTGTTTACCCATCAACAGATAAGTACACCTTCTTTTCCAATGGACACGAAACATTCTCCAAAACAAACCATGTATTAGGCCATAAAGTGAGTCTCAACAAAATCCAAACCACTGAATTATTGCAAAGCATCTTCTCAGACCATAAAGCCATAAAAGTTTAAATCAATAGCAGAAAAAACATAGGTAGTAATGTGAACTTACAGAAACGGAATAACACCTTGCTCAAAAATTTATGGGTTATAAAAGAAATTAAAGATGCAATAAAAAATTCATGAAATCAAGTGAGAATGACAACATATCCTACCAGAGCCTATGTGATACAGCCAAACCAATACTCAGAGGTCAGTTTATCTGTGTTCATGCACACATCCAGAATGAAGACAGTCCAAGCCAAAAAACTAACCTTACAACTTGAACAAGCAGAAAGAGAACAAAGAGAATCTACTTTGCTCATGGTTAGGAAGACTTAACATTGTGAAAATGTCTATTCTACCCAAAGCAATCTACATGCACAATGCAATCTCAAGACAGATTCCAGTGTCAGTTTGTAATGAGATGGAGAAACACATCACCAACTTTATTTGGGAAGAGAAGAAACCCCAAATAAGTATAGCACAACAAAAGAATAGGAACACAGTAGGAGCCCTCACACTACCTGAACTCAGAACCACCTACACTGCCATGGTAGTCAAAACAATCTAGTAATGGTACAAAAATTTATCTCTATTAATGCACACATCCAGAATGAAGAAAGGATCCAAGCCAAAGAATTAACCTTACAACTTGAACAAGCAGGAAGAAAACAACAAAAGAAGCTCTTGGCCACCAGAAGAAAGTAGAAAATCAAAATTAGAGCAGAACTAAATGAATTAGAGAAAAGAAAAAGAATCAAAAGAATTAACAGAACCAAAAGCTGTTTTTTTGAAAAGATCAACAAAAGTGATAAACCACTGGCTAAACTCACAAAAAATAAAAATAAAACAGCAGAGGAAACAGATGACTGCATAAGAAATAAAATGGGAAATATCATAACAGATCAAACTGAAATTAAAAGTCCCATAACAGAATAGCATGAAAAGCTGTTCTCCACCAGATTTGAAAACCTAGAGGAAATGGACAAATTTCTAGATTCACATCACCTACCTAAATCATCACAAGGAGAAGTAGAACAACTTAATAAACCCATCACAAAAGAAGAGATTGAAGAAGAAAAGAACTAACAACCAAAAAAGTCCTGACCCACACAGTTTCACCAGAGAATTCTACCAAACTTTGAAAAAGAAGTTAATTCCAATACAGCTGAAGCTCTTTCACAACATAGAAAAGAATGGAATATTCCCAAATTCATTCTATGAAGCCAGTATAATCCTGATACCCAAACAAGGGAAAGATCCCACAGTAAAAGAAAATTACAGACCAATGTTACTCATGAATGTAGATGAAAAAATCTTCAACAAAATCCTACCCAATAGAATTCAACAACATATAAAAAAAAAATTCATCATGACCAAGTTGGATTCATACCAGGGATGCAGGGCTGGTCCAACACCAGAAAAAACAATTAATGTGATCAACCACATAAATAACACAAGGGATAAGAATCATCTGATTTTGTCAAATGATGCAGAAAAGTTATTTGACAAAGTCTGAATCCCGTTCATGTTAAAAACTCTTGGCAAAATAGGAATAGAAGAGAAATCCCTTGGTGCGATAAGGAGCATTTACTCAGAGCCAACCATGAGTATCATCCTGAATGTAGACAGACTGAAAGAATTTCCCCTGGGAAGAGGAACTAGACAAGGATGCCCACTGTCACAACTTCTATTCAACAGTGTGCTTGAGGTTTTGGCTAGAGCAATTAGACAAGACAAAGAAATAAAGGGTACCTGCACTGGTAAAGAAGAAATGAAAATATCCCTACTTACAGATAATATGATCATATGCACAAAGAACCCTAAAAAAAAATCCATAAATAAACAACTGGTACTAGTAGAAGAGTTCAGCAAAGTATCAGGATATAAGATAAACATAAATAAATCAGTAGGATTCTTTTACACCAACGAAGATCATAAAAGAGGAAATCACCAAATCAATACTATTTACTGTAGCTCCCAAGAAGGTAAAATACCTAGGAATAAATCTAACCAGAGGAGTAAGAGACTTATATAAAGAAAATTACAAGATCCTACAGCAAAAAACCAAAAGAGACTTGTATAAGTGGAGAAATCTACTTTACTCGGGGCTAGGAAGACCTAACATTGTGAAAATGTCTATTCTACCCAAAGCGATCTATGTATACAGTGCAATCCTAATACAGATTCCAGTGTCATTTTTTAATAAGATGGAGAAACAAATCACTAACTTTGTTTAGAAAAGGAAGAAACCCTGAATAAGTAAAGCACAAACAAAGAAGAGGAGCACAGCGGGAGGCCTCACACTACCCGACCTTAGAACCACCTACACTGCCATGGTAGACAAAACGGTCTAGTACTGGTACAAAAAGAGACATGTAGACCAATGGAACACAATAGACAATTCAGAAATATCATCCTCCTATGAACAGTTGAAATTCGATCAAGGCCCAAAAGTTGTAAACCAGGGTAAAACAGTCTCTTTAACAAATGCTGTGGGCAAAATTGGATATCCATCTACAAAAAACTGAAATAAGATCCATATCTCACACCTTACACAAAAACTAAGCCCAAATGGATCAAAACCTAAATATCAAATCTAAAACAGTAAAGATCATGTGAGCAAAAATAGGCAAAACAACGGAAGTTCTAACACACGGCTTAGACTACAAAAGCTGACCAACAGCGCACAAACAACAGAACAGAAAATAGATAAAAGGGAACTACTAAAAAGCAAACACTTATATTCATCCAAAGACTTAATCAAGAGATTTAAAAGACTTTGTATGGGAACTAATATTTGGCAACTACATAGCAGATTGATGTCTGATTTCCACAATCCACAAAGTACTGCAAAGTAGTGACAAGAAAAAGATAAATAACCCAATTAAACAATGGGCAAAGGAGATGGACAGACATTTCACCAAGGAAGACACCCAGGCAGCCAAAAGGCATATGATGAAATGCTCACAATCATTAGCTATTAGAGAAATCCAAATCAAAACTGCAATTAGACACCATCTCATCCCAATGAGGTTGGCAATAATCCAAAGAACACAAAACAACAAATGCTGGGGAAGCTGTACAGAGATTGGAACTCTGCTACCTTGCTGGTGGGAATGCAAAATGGTACACCCTCTTTGGAAAGCAATTTGGTGTTTCCTTAAAAAGCTAGAAATAGAATACCATATGATCCAGCACTCCCAGTGCTTGCAATTTATTCTACAGAAATAAAGGTGGTCACACAAACAGATACATGCACAGGAGTGTTTGTTGCAGCACTCTCCACTGTAGCAAAAAGATGGAATCAACCTAGGTTCCCATCAACAGAAGAATGGATAAACGAACTATGGTACATATATACAATGGAAAGCTATGCAATGGTAAAGAAAATGATGATTTTAGGAAACATCTCATAACCTGTTTTCAACTAGAAGACATTATGCTGAGTGAAATCAGTCAGCTGCAAAAGGACAAGTATTGCATGAGACCTCTGCTATAAGGACTTAAAAATGGACTTCAGTACAGAAGAAAAGACTCTTCCGTGGCTACAAAGGTGAAGAGGAAGGGAGAGGGATGTTCATAGCTTAGATACTTGATAGGAATTTGGTTAGGTGAAGAGAGTGACAGCACTCAGTAGAGGGCAGATCAGCATAAGTGGACTACACCATAAACTGAAAGGTTTTCTAAACTCAACCCAACATTTCCAAGGATAGAGTAGCAGGGACAAGGTTCTGGGGACCATGGTTTCTGGGGACATTGAGGTTAACTGGCATAACTAGTCTTTTGCTAAGAGAGTCTTCTGCATCCCATATTGGTGGGTGGAAAGCTAACAAGCTGCCATCTGAAGAACACCAAATAGTTCCAACACATCTGGAACACATGATGGCTGAGAACATCAAAGACACAAGGAAAAATGAGCCCAGGAGACAGAAGGACTCATTTGAATAGGGGACTGTATCAGCATGAGATCAGAAGAACCCAGTGGGGCCTGGCCACCATCAAAGGCAGCTGTGGTGGGGAACACAACATAGAGTCACTGATGTAGCGTGAGAAGAAGAGGTTTGCAGTTCAAGAACTTTTCTAAAAGACCAAAATTGATGATCTGACAGCCTGGAGGGTCCCCTAGTAACGTGACCCCTAGACTTGCTGCTGGCTCTGACCTTAAACCTGTACTAAGGTCAACTCTTTAGACAAGAATGAACTGGATGCAGGGACAAGGTGTGAGCATGTGGTGTGAGTGCTTTATGGTTTTATACGTTTATAGGAGGCTGTCCTACTGGTTTCTTTCTAGATAAGGGAGGAAGGGAGGAGACAGGTTGCTTGTTAAGTGGATACCAGAAGAGTGAAAAGGAGGAGTGTGCTGCCACAGGGTGAGGAGAGTGGATGGAATTGCAGACAGGCAGGCATAGAAAATTGATTTGGATTGTATACTTTCACTTAATCATAATATATATACATGGGTAGCATCATACTTAAAGATGAAAGACTGAGCTCTTTCCCTCTCAGATTGTAAACAAAGAAAAATTGTTCACTCTACAAATTTTATTCAGTATTGTACAGAAGATCCTAACCAGTGCAATACAACTAAGATGAGAAATGAAAGGCATCCAGTGAGAGGCATCCAATGAGAAATGAAAGGATGACATAGAGTGTCTTTATTTATAGGCACTATGGTCTATATAACTGTAATAAATTTACAAAAAAATCTACTAGCACTAATAAGTAAATTCATGAAGGCTGCAGGATACCCAATAGTTATTTAAACATTGTATTCCTATATGATAATGGCAAACAATTGGATATTGAAATTTAAAAACATCCTTCAAACACTGGTGGTGTAGTGGGTTAAATGCTACCACTGCTAACCACAAGGCCAGCAGTTCAAACCCACCAGGCACTCCTTGAATACTCTAGGGAGCAGTTTTGCTCCAGCCTCTAGGGTCACCATGGGTTGGATTCAACTCGATGGCACTTGGCTTGGCTTTAAATATCAAAAAATGTAAAATACTTATAAAAAATTTTTAACAGATATGTTCAAGGTCTCTACACTGAAAATAATAAAATACTTCTAAGATACATTAAGCAAGACCTAAATAAATCAGGAGCTATAGCTTGTTAACTGATTGGGAGAGTCAATATTGTTAACATGCTACTTCTCCCCCAGATTTATCTTTAAATACAGTGCAAGCAAAATTGCAAAATTGTAGCAGACTTTTTCTTTTTCAAGCAACTGACCAGCTGATTCTACCATTTATAAGGAAGTGCAAAAGATCTAAAATAGTCAAGTGTTGATCAGGATGAGAAGCAACTGAAACTTTCATACGTTGATGGTAGGGATGCAAAATGATACAGCCACTTTGAAAAACAATTTAGATTTTTCTTTTGGTTACAACATTAATATATTCACCATACAGTTGAGTAATTTCAATTCAGATAGGGTGAATGATTCTAGCTCCAAAAGAAATGTAAGCATGTATCCACACAAAAACTCATATTCAAATGTTCCTAAAAGCTGTACACACAATAGCCAAAAACTGCAACTACCCAAATGTTCATTAATGTATTAATTAATTGTGGTAAATCCATATACTACACAACAGTGAAAGAAACAAGTTATTGATACATTGCAAACACAGGAGTGAATCTCAAAAGCACTGTATGTGGTGAATTATTGCAGATGCCCCAGATGGTATATTGTATACTTGCATTTTTGCGACTTTCTGGGAAAGACAGAAGTGTAGGGGCAGAAAAGTAATCAGTGGTTGCAAGGGGCTGGCAAAGATGAAGATTCACTGCAAAGAGTCAGGAGAGAATTTTTTTTAAGTGATGAAAATGCTTTATATTTTCGTTGTGGTGGTGGCTGCATGACTGCATACATTTGTCAGCACTCATCAAACTACAACTTAAAAAGGGTGAACTTTAGTGAGAAAACTTCCTCAATAAAAAGTTGTAATAGCTACCACTCATTGAGCATTTATTACGTGAACTGCATTATGATTATTTCCTTTACACAGCTTACCTCATTTCTTATGACAGCACTGTGAGGACGGGATTAATGTACCCATTTTACCTGTGAGGAAACTGAGGCTCAGAGATAGTGAAACTCTCACTTTAGCTGCCTAAGTAGTATCAGCAAATCAGAATTAAAATTCGACTCAATAGCCCTTGCTCTTAAACATCATGTATAGAATTAAAGACATACTGCTAAACATTAAATTATTGAATAACCTGTAAAATTAGAGGAAGATGATGGCAGTATGTCCCATAACTTAACAGGTCATTTTTTTTTGCATGTGTGTATCACCTTGGCCAAATGAGAATGCTTTTATTTTAATGCAGGATATTTAATGAACTCACGTAGCTTTTGCTCTGAAAGTATTTTAATTCCTTTTTTCAGTGCTCCTGGTATTGTAGGAGTTAAGAGCTGCATCTACTAACCAAAGGTCAGCAGTTTGTATCCACCAGCCACTCTTTGGAAATCTTATGGGGCAGTTCTACTCTGTTCTATAAAGTCATTATGAGGCAGAATTGACTCCAAAGCATCAATTTTGTTTGGTTTTATTCAAAATGAACATTGTGAAGACATAAGAAAGAATTACTAGATTCAAATAGAGGTGAACATATAAATGATACACAAAAACTTATCTTTGGTAGGAAATTTAGGACTAAGACATAAACGAAAAATCAAGCAAAATGACTGGTTCAGATTCAATCCAAATAACGTAAGGCAAGAATTTTCTTTGTTTCCACAACGGGGTCTTGCCTATAATGGCCACTCAATAGATGTTATTATTTGAATGCAGAATATTGAAAAGTTTATGTTAAAATACCCATTCTTCATTCTATCAGAGTGAGAACATTGAAAACAAACTTGTCTCTTTATCAGTACTTGGAAAAAGTCCTATGTGCAGGAAGTATCATGGGAGAAAAGAATTCAGAGTGGCGCACGTTCTAGGAACTGGGAAATAGGTTGCCGAAGGGCATGAAGGTAGGTGGGCTAGATAGGGCAATGAAAAGCATCGTAGGACAACAAATGCCTGAGTAGGAGCAAGTCACAGAGTACTCCTTTAAGGTGTGACATTTGGAGATGTCTGGGGGCATAAATGGTGTGTGCTTGACTACAAACTGAGAGGTGAGCAGTCTGAACCCACCAAAGGTACCATGATGCAAAGATCTAGAGATCCATGTCAGTAAAGATTACAGCCAAGAGAACTCCAAGGAGCTCAGTTCTGCTCTTTGACACATAGGATTACCATGATTCAGAGACAACTTGATGGCAACAGGTTTGCTTTCTCACTGGTGAATTAGCAAGGTTAGAAAGCAAGAGGAGACAGTGAATCAGGTCTGGGTGATACAGAGAGACGTATTGTTCACGTAAAGAAACAGATGGCTAGATGCTTCATGCTGTTTTATTCCTGCTCCTAGCCTTTATTTATGCAATCTTCCCTTCCTTAGTCTTACCGTTCTCTTTACCATCTCCGTTACCATCTCAACGTATACAAACCTCCCTGTTCTTCATATGGCTTTTCACACATACCACATCGTTCATGAGAACTTCTCTGATCACTCCAGCCTAATTAGCCCCTTAAAACAAAAATCATTTTAAGATTTATTATTTGTATCACTAATTTAAATCCTTTGCCTCTGTTGGACACAATGGATTGTCTTATTCAATCTCCATTTCATCTACTTTCTCCCTTTTTGCACTGTTTTGACACTGTAGGTTAGATGCTTCTTTGGGGGCTGCGCTGTGCTTGTAGGGTGTTTAGCAGCATCCTTGGTCTCCGCCCTCTGGATGCCAGCAGTACCCCCCTCCCAGTTGTGACGACACTGTCTCTATGTACAACGCTGTCCGAGATCTGGGGGTTGTGGGTGGCAACCCTGTTCCCAGTTGAGAATAACTCCTATGGTACCTCCCAGAATCTCAGAGGCCACAAAAATGAAAGCATATTTTTCACCTTCCTTTGTAGCTTCCTTTGCAGCTAAGGTTCTGGCCAGAAAAATAGGTTCTGAAAAGTAGGTGCCTTTTTTTGGTTGACTGGACAGGATAAAGGGGTGTGGGGACCATTTTTCTTAATTTTTGTCTATTTTTGATATAGCAAGCTGGGTTCTGGAGACACACGACGTTTCTGCGGCAACAACATTCCTTGTCCGATTTCCTGAGTGTTGAGGGAGAGGTGTGTGTGTTCGTGTGCATATGCAAACACGTGCAAGGGGAAGGAGTCAGGAGGGAGGTGGGGCGGGTCTCCAGAGCTCCTTTCTCTTCTGAGCACGCAGAGGCAGTTGCCCCAACGGCATGGTGCTGACAGCCTGCGGATTCCAGCCTCCCGATTCCTGATGGCTGCTGTCAGAGCGAGTTCACCTGGGAGGATGCAGGGGTGGCATCGGTGGCTAGCCCCTCTGGCGGTAGTTCTGTAACGTCCCAGGAGTCAGCAGGAGGGAAAGCTCTGTCCCTTCCACCATTTTTCACGCAGTGTTCACTCACCAACCTTTCCTTCTGAATAAATATTGCGATTTCTGTTTCCTCCATTGAACCCCGTATAACGTTTTCCCTGTAATGATCTGGCTCATCATTAATTTTTGTTCAGAGTAGTTAATGAACTCCTTACCAGGAGCAACCCTATTTATTTCTCTCTTCTGCCTCCCACGATTTCGAGTCCAGTTCTATGCCCAAAGGAGGGCTGGTGACACAGTGGTTAAAGCACTGACTTCTAACCAGAAGGTCGCTGGTTGGAACTCACCAGCTGCTCCACGGCAGAAAAATGTGGCTGTTGGCTTGGTAAACATTACAGCTCTGGTAGCCCAAGGGGGCAGTTCTCTTCAGTCCTATAAATTCGTCGCGAGTCGGAGTTTTCCATTCTCAGAACAGGAACTAGGAAAGCAACTCTACTAATTCTGTGTTTGGCATTCAGTGGAAGCTTCAGTGAATAAAACACTGAAAGAAGGGAGGGAGGGAGAGAGAGACTTCTCAATCCTCCCCTCTTCCTCTGCCCTCTCGTCCAGTGCATCACTGAACTGGAAACAGGGAGAGAAATGGATTCCAGTGGCGAACTACTGTCTGATTTTCTTACTCGTGGACTAAATCATTGTCTCCCTTCGAGACCAAAACCCACGTACAATATCCAGAGCACACTCTCCTTCTAGACTAATCTCGGTTAGTTCTTTGGCTTGAGATGACTGTTGGATTTGACTCTTCAGAGGACTTTGGCTTAGGACGAGTACTATTTGCTGATGGCTCCCAGGTTTCCAATTCCAGGCCCGGCTGCTCCCCTGAATGTCAACTTTGCATGTACGAGTGCCTATTGGGCATCGCTGTTTGGATATCTAACACATCTGTTAAGTGGAATTGCACATGCACAACCAAGCTAGTCTTCCTCCAGCAGAGACGGATTCTTTCACCATCTCCTGCTTCTCAGTAAAATGTTAGCACCATGTACTCATGTCAAAAACCTGGAAATCGATCCTCACCTCTCCCCTCCCTCTGTCGTGACCACCGGCAGTCTCGGGCTTTAACTTGAACTTCACCCCATGTCTTCTGCTTCTACCTTCACCTCTAGTTTCCCCACTGCTTTCTTGACTTTCGCTCTTACTCCCACATTTTAAAACCCACATTTTAAAACATAAACTGGATAATGTTTGTACTACACTTAGGCTTCCTGTAACTTCTCCTCATTTTTAGAATAAAATCAACATCATGCACTGTCATGCACAAAGCCTTACACGATGTGACCACAGCCTAGCTCTCCAGATTCATCCTGTACCACCAGCACCTTCTTCCATCAGGTCAACCCTCACCTCTGGCTACACTGTGTGTGTCAGAGTAGAACTATGCTCATGGGGTTTTCAGTGGCTGCTTTCTCAGCAGTAGATTGTCAGGCTTTTCTTCCAAGGCACCTCTGGGTGGACTCAAACTTCTCACCACCTATGCTACTCTCCTCTTATTCTTTATGCTCCAGCTGCACGCTGTCTTGCTGTTCCATGAATTCCGGAAACTCGTTGCCACTGCAGAGTCTTTGCAGATGCTAAGAACTTGCCACGTCTGTGCCTCAGCGCTTTGCATGTCTTATTTTTTTCACCTTTCTGATCTCAGTTTGAGTGTCACCTTCTCAGACATGTTTGTCTGCTGTCCTCAGCTTAACTAAGTGCCACCCTTCGAATTGCCGCATGGCCCTGTTCATTTCCACTATGGCCCTTATTACTATCTAAACTCTCCTGTCTGCATCTAGGTACGTCTACATGTATCTATGTCTACTTCTACGTCTGCGTCTGCGTCTACATCTATGTCTCTGTTTTCCTCATTTACCACCTGATCCCGCCCACTGCAGTGTGACCCTCAGGAAGGCAGGACACAGTGCTAGGTCCCTAGTACATGAAACAGGTCTCAGCACATAGCAGGCTCTTGGGAAATACATGCTGAAGGAATCAACAGCTGAACAGATCCTTAGCCATGCTGGTTAGCTCTGTTGTTTAAAGGGAAAAAGGATGCAGATAAAATAAGTATCTTCAAGATAATATCAACTTGGCTCTTTAGAAAAGGATAGCCTTGTTGGATGGAAAGTGACCTCTTCATTTCTTAGACATGAAATTGGCAGTGCTTCTGGAAAATTCCTTTGGCATTCTTCTTTCCAGACCCAGTCAGGCCTGAATAAGGAGGGCTCTACTGTTTATTTGGTGGAATACAAATAATAGCAATGATGATGATCATAAATGGCTTGTATCTACATAAAACAAAATGAAGCTCTTGCTGTTGAGTTGACTCTGGCTCACAGAGACCCTATAGGACAGCAGAGAATTGCCTCCACAGAGTTTCCAAGGAGCATCTGGTGGTTTTAAACTGCTGACCTCTTGGTTAGCAGTCATAGCAGTTAATCACTACACCAGCAGGGTTCCTTTATTTGTATAGGTGCTTACTATATGCTTGACACTGCTCGAAGCACTCGACGTTTATTCCTCACGAGTAACTCCGTGAGGTTGAGGTAGGTGCTATCATCAATCCCATTTCATAGGTGAGTAATCTGAGGCATTTAAGTAATGACTAGAAAATGTTACAACTGTGATTCACTCTCAGGAAGCCTGGCTCCAGAGCTGGTGATGCTGTCTCTGCTAATAAATTCAGACATACCAGTGATCGTGAAGACGACACAGCACCGGGCAGCATTTCATTCTACCCTGCATACAGGCACCCTGCGTGGGTGCCAACCCAACAACAACCAATAAAGACATCACCTGATAGCCGGGGTGCCGGTGTTGGATGGAATGCGTGGGCTAACTGAGCTTTCCTTTCAAGTTTATCAGTGTGTCTCAGAGCTACTTATAAGCTGCTAATTAGATGGTCTTGAGATATGCTATCCCGGCCCAGAAAGCTTGTGCTTTAGGGCTATTCACTATGCCAAGCGGAGCTCCATGGGCCAGCTTTCTTCCCAGTGTGTGGGCATTCATCTGGATCTTTGTGACTACATTACCCACTGGCCAAGCCTTTGCTGTTGGTTTGACTCAAGTGATGTCAGTCTCATGGTCTGCAAAGCCAATGGGATGCCTTACCAGGCTGTCCTGCATGTGTGGTCGACACTTACTGTTACGGGTTGAGTGTGTCCTAACTCCTTTACCCGTGAAGGTGATGCCATTGGGAAACAGGGTCTTTGAAAATGTTGTCAGTTAATGCAGTTATGCTGGCAAAGAGTGAGTCCTAATGCCACCTGAAACAAAAACAAAGTCACTTGCCCATAGAGTCTGTAAACAGGATCGTACTCTGGAGGGTTTTCAATGACTATGATCATTTAGAAGTAGGTTGCTATGATTTTCTCCCAAGGTACCTGCGGGTGAGTTTGAACTGCCAGCCTCTTGCAGTCCAGTCGATGCCCATTTGTATAGACCCCACAGTGCTTCTAAGGCTGTAAATCTCCATGGAAGCAGACAGTCCATCTTTCTCCTGCAGAGCCGCTGGTAGCTTTCAAGTGCTGACCTTTTGATAGCGGTCAATTGCTTTACCCACTGTGCCACTAGGGGGTCCCAGGGAGTCCCAGGTCCATCGCAGTGGTGTCCTTCTGAACGACAGGAGATGCCAAGAGATGCTTAGAGGGAAGAGGCCCTTTGAGGACAGAGGCAGAGGTGGAGCTAAACTTCAAGGGCACCCCAAAGCCGAGAGACACCGAGGGTCTTCATCAGAGAGTTTGGAGAGAGCGTGGCCCTGCTGACATCCTGAAGTTGGACCCCACACTCTGGCATTGCAAGACAATAAATTGCTGTTGTTTTAAGCCACCCACGTTGTGGTGCTCTGCTACAACAGCTGTTGCAAACCACTGAGCGGCTGGGCTTTCTTCCCCTCCCGACGAGAAGCTGGCTTCGTTGTCAGACCCACTGTGCTCCATTTAAACTATCGCTCCCACCAGTCGAATCTCTTCAGCGGAGCAGTGGTGCAAAGGTTAATGAGCTCGGCTGCTAATCAAACATTAGAGGTTTGAGTGCCCCCAGAGGTGCCTGAGAAGAAAGGCCTCGCTGCCAAAAAAATCGGCAACTGGAAACTTCAGAGGACAATCCTACCCGGACACAGATGAAGTGGTCATGATTCGAGGTTCATTCAACTGACAGTGGGTTTGGTTTTTTTTCAATCTTTTCACTATCATGTGACTACTATCTCTACTGTGAAGCTAGGCTATTCCATAAAAACAAAACAGAAAACCAAACCCGTTTCCGTCAGGGGGAATTTCGACTCATAGCGATCCTATAGGACAGAGTTGAACTGCCCTGTGTGGTTCCCAAGGAGCGCTTGGTGGATTCTAACTGTCGTCGACCTTTGGGTGAGCTCATCTGAGAGTGTATCTTTTTAAAGGCCGAGCTTGTCTTCAGTAGAAAAACCACAGAAGCCAAAGCAGAAAAGAGGCGGAGCATCACACCCTGGGCAGAACTATCCGAGGAGGAGCACCGAGGAGGGTGGGCGGAAGCCTTCTTCGACACATCCTTGGGCCGCGGACCTGACGCAGTCCTTCAGCACACGCCGCCAGCCGGTCAGCACAGGTGTCCTCTCCCTCCTGCCTGAACACTGAACTGGGATCAATAATCCGAGCCTGAGCTGGGATGTTGCTAGTGAAGCAGAGATTTCAGGTGCGAAGTAAATGCGAAGAGCAGATGCAGTGACCTTTCTTATTTGCAGTGTTTTCATTCTGCAGCTCGCACCGCAGGGACCCTGACATCAGAGGCTCTGATGGCCCGAGGCTGTGTTGGAGAGGAAATAAATGAGCCTGCCCTACTTCCAGGGCTCCGGGAATCCGGGAGCCGCACGAAGGCGAGCCGGGCACGAAGTGCGTGGGCGCGCGCCCTCTCGTGGCTGACGGGGAGAGCTGCATCATCTTCGATGGGCCGGAGAAGGCAGAGGCCGCAGCGTCAAAGCACCGGGCAGGCTGGGGTGACCCGGGTGGCCGGTACTGGCCTCGGTGTGAGGCAAGAGTCGAAACAGTTACGAGCAGGCAAATTTAAGTTGCTTATCCTATGGCCCTGGTGGCGCAGTGGTTAAGAGCTTATCTGCTAACCTAAATGTTGGCAGTTCAAGTCCCTCAGCAGCTCCTTAGAAACCCCGAGACAGCTCTCCTGAGTTCTGTAGGGTCACTGTGTGTCTGAGTTGACTCCATGGCAATAGGTTTTGTGTTTGTATGCTCTGGCCAGAGACCCTGGGTAGTGTAAATGGTTGGCAGTTTGGTTTATACAGACTCAGGGGTACCTCAGAAGACTGAACTGGCAATCTGCTTCCAAAAGGTGAGAACAAAGCGTGTTGGCCAGCCAAGCCAAGTGCCATTGCGTCGGATCCTGTTGACAGAGCACTTAACCGCTAGGGCACCAGGGTGTCCTCCAAAAGGTCACAGCCTTGAAAACCTATGAAGCCGTTTTACTCTGCACATACGGTGTTAACATGAGTTGGAATCGACTCAGCAGCAACTAACATCAGCAACGGCATCCTCAGACCTGGGGAAAGGAAGTGAACAGGTGACTTCTCTGTCGACTTAATCACAGGGCTTTCCAGGAAGGGAGACAACAGCACGGACTGCAGCAATCCTGGAAGCTGAGCTCCTGAAGGGCATGAGGCTTTAAGACCAGTTGCCACCAAGCGGATCAAAGGTTAGAAGTTCAGGTTCACTCAGAGGAAGATAGGTCTGGGAATCCACTTCTGAAAAAACAGCCATTTCCTAAGGAGGATAGCTCTACTCTGAGACACCACGGGGTCACCGTGAGTCAGAGCTGACTCAGCAGCAACTGTTTGATTTTTTTTTTTTATGCTTGCATACAAAGACCTGGCTACTATGGTCCTAATTTGTTCATCCAGCGAAAATTAGTTTACCTGGGGTTTGTGAGTTCTCCTAGAGTATAGAGTAAGGGTTGTCTCAGTATCATAAATGGTCTTCAACCAGGGGAATTTCAGTTAGAATATTCAAAGTCTTTCATAGAGGGATCCAAAAATAACCAGATCTTATTCATAGCTGACCGATGACTGTGTAAACTGCCCAAGGGGCTAATTATAATTATGTTAATCTCTTTATTTATTTGACTGTGCAAATTTGATTTAAAGTAATGTGGGAGAGAGTGCCTTAGCTTCAAAATGTTCAAGAGCTATTCTTCTAGATCATGTTTCGTAAAGTTTAATATCCCTGAGACCCATCTGGGGATCTCGTTAAAATGCACGTTGTGGTTCGGCAGGTCCAGGGAAGGGGCAAACGGGCTGCATTTTTAACGAGCTCTCAAGAGGACTGGCTACTTGACTTGCAGAATCCAGTTCAAAATGAAAACAGGTGGCTCCTAGTTTCAAAATTATTAACAATTTCATGGAGGCGAAGACAGCATCAAACTGAGCATAGGCCAGCGTTTCTGGACAGACCGCGTGGTTGGGAAGCCCACTGCTCCTCCATGATGCTCAGCTGCTGGGTCACGAGGAGGCTGAGGAATGAGTCAGGTGGCCCACTGCAACTTTCTGTGACAATGGAATGCTCTAGATCCACTGTCCACTGTACTACCTAGAGCTACACGGGGCTGCGAACAGTTAAAATGAAGCTAAGACAAAGGTATAACTGAACTTTCAGTTTTAAAGATTTTTCATTAATGGATAATTTAATTCATAACCTAATAGTTTAAAATTCTTGCCTTCCATCAGGGAGACTGAGGTTCAATTTCTGGCCAGTGTGCCTCGTGCACAGTCTCCGCTTGTCTGTCGCTGAGGCTGAAAGTTGCTTTGGTGCTGAGCAGGTCTCATGAGAGCTTCTGACGAAGATGGACCAGGAAGAAAGGCCTGGTGGTCTGCACCTGCAAATCCACCACTGAAAACCCTGCAGATCGCAATGGTCTGATCCCATCATGCACAGGTTTCACCATGAGCCAGGACCTTGCTCCAGTGAAGCCAACAAGAGCAGCTGGCATGTTAGACAGCACAGTTAGGATGTCACCTTCTCCAACAAGGCAGCCTCCAACCTCCAGCTGATTATCAGTTTCCAAGTTGACTACACAGTATTACCATCTATGGGAGTTAGACCAGATCTTCTTAACGCTTTATTAGGTATAGAAACCCTAGTGGCTTAGTGCTTCAGTTCTGTCACTGCTAACCAAATGGTCAGAAGTTCAAATCTACCAGGCACTCCTTGGGAACTTCATGGGGCAGTTCTACTCTGCTCTATAGGTGGCTGTGAGTTGGAAATCCACTCAGCAGCAATGAATTTGGTTTTTGGTTTTTAGTAGATATATTTAGTCTTTTTCATTTTTTAAAAAATCTCTTATATAATGCTATTCCAAATATTCTCATGGCAAAGAGACCTGGTCCACTCTAAGTGGTAATTTTTTTTTAATTAAAAATAAATCAAAATTTATTTTTAATTTACTGTGGAAAACATTGGCCACGCATATGTTAAAAGTTTTCCATCTTGTTTCACAGGAAATGATAGGCAGCCTTTAAGTGCTGTCTGCATCTTTTCAAATGCAAGTGACTGATGCTCTTTAAGCAGAACACACTTTTCTGCAGCTTTGAAATGAGACTTGATCTCTCTAATGCAAAGAAGACAGGTTTTCAGTTGTATGGGCTATGTTGCGTGCAGGCTTTTAATGCTCTGCAGTTGGGTGCTTTGGGCCTGTGCAGCTCATGAAGCCTGGAGAAGTCACACGCGTGCCACTGGGCCTGCTCATAGGAAACAAAAAGGCACTTCAGTTCTGAAGAATTGCTTTTTTTGGAATTAGGGCTGAATAAAGCCTCCAAATTGTCAATCTCCAGAGAGGTTCTCTAATTTCCAAATTTTGTTCAAAATTTTAAACTTTCTTTTTGAAGTGGGATTAATAGGGCATTGAATGAGAGAGAGGGAGGGAGGGAGAGAAAGGGATTAAAGAGAACAGAAAGGGGAGAAGAGAGGGGAGGGGAGGGTGGGGGCAGGTTCGGGGAGGAAGGAGAGGAGGGAAGAGGAGAGGGCTGGGGGGAAAAATAATAATCTGACTTCTTGGATCAAGGAAATGGGAGCAAGAAGATGCTACCAGAAGGCCAGGAGAACAGGAAGGAGCAGGGAACGTGCGAAGAGGCTCACTGCAGAATGACAGCCCAAGTCCTAAGTTCCATCCACCAGGAGTTAATAAGTGAATACCCAGGAAAACAGGCTTTGGTTTCTGTGACTGTTCTTCCTTTGAATCATAGCTCTTGACATCAAAGCCCAAAGCACAGATGGGATTAAACTGTCTCCAATTGGTCACTGCTTGGCAGCACTGAGACGTGCTGTTTGGAAACTCAACACCTCTGAGCCACCCCAGGAATCTATAAGAATTCAGCGAACAGCAGAGGGATAGTAGGGGGATGTGGTATTCTTTAAAAGTCTTAGGGAAACTGGCCAAACACTTGGGGAAAATAAATACTGCTAAATACTTACACTCTACAACAAAACAAATCTGAGATGGATTAAATATTTATGTGTTAAGTAGAAACAAAAGCCCAGGTTATAAAAGTTCTGGTAGAAACGTGGAATGTCTGGGTCCTGAGCTGTGTTCACTGTGGAGCTGGTCTGCAGAACAGCTGCCGCAGCGTGCTCTCCACAAAGAGTGTACAAGGGTTCCCCTGTCTGCAGAGTCACCCCAACACCTGCTATTACCTGGTTCCTAGTGTTTGCCATTCTAGAAAAGCACTTCCTCTTTGGTAACGTGAGGCACTGGGAAGGAAAATGGATTGGCCCCGTGACAGAAACAGTGGACTCAAATACAGAAAGATGGCCAGAGCCAGGCAATGTTCTTCTCTGCTACACGTGAGGTTCCTAAGGTTACCTGGAGTCAGAGGCAGCTCAGCAGAAGCTAACAACCACAACAGGCCATCAAGTTCTGCCTTTGGCACCTGGTGCTACTATAACAGAAATACTGCAAGCCGATACCTTTAACAAAGAGAAATTTACTTCCTCACAGTAAGTTAGGCTGAGAATCCAAATGCAGGTCATCGGTCCTAGGGAAAGGCTTTCTCTGTTGTCTCTTGAGGAAAGTCCTTGTTGTCAGTTTTCTCCTAGACAGGGAGCTTCTCAAGCACGGGACTCCGCTTCCAAAGGACATGCTCTGCTCTTGGTGCTTCTTTCCTGGCGGTAAGAGGTTTCTGTCTGCTTACTTCTCTTTTCTTTCATCTCCTGAAGGACTGCCTCAAGACACAATATAATCTTGTAGATTGAGCACAGCCTCAACAAAACGACTGTCGCCCATCCTCCCTCATTAACATCGTGGAGCCAGGATTTACGACAGAGAAGAAAACCACACAGTACCAGGAATCATGGCCCAACCAAACTGATAGATACCTTTTATCAGGGACATAATCCATGGCAATATTCTTGTTAGCTTTTTGATTTTTTATTTTCATAAAACATCTTTTTATATTCTTTGCCCAAGTTGTTGGGGTTTCTCGTTAGGTTTTGGGGAGCTTCCTTAATGTCCTTGTCAGCTTGCTGTTCTTAGCTGCTGTCAGGTTGGTACTGACTCACGGCAAGCCCATGCACAACAGAGGAAAATGCTGCCCAGTTCTGCACCATCCCATAATCAGTTGTGGGATAGTTGTTGGGTCGACTGATAATATCGCTCGATAATTGTTGTTGGGATCGATCAAATTCTTGTTGGTTCATTTTCAAAAGCAGATCACCAGGCCTTTCTTCTTAGTCCCTCTGAGTCTGGAAGCTCCACTGAAACCTGTTTGGCGTCACGACATCACACCAGTCTCTGCTGCCACGTGGGCGGTGCCGGTGCGGAGGACGCATGCGCTGGGGGTTGAACCTGGCGCTCAGTTAGAAAGGGGGGAATTCTCAGCGTCAGTACTGCAAATACTTTGTCTTTCCCTCCTTGTCATCTGTTCATTTATCCGTGTATCTGAGTCTTTGTTGAGCAGAAATCCTTCTTTGTTCTGTGATCAAATGCACCTTGCCCAGATCTATAAGTGGACACAAGCGCTGTTCACAGTGCTGGGGCTGGGGGCAGGGGTTAGGGGGTTGGGGCAGCCGGTGTGTCTATTCCTGGGAGTGGATTCGTGAAGTGTGATGGATATTTTCCATGGATGACTGAGCAAAAGTTAAAAGCAAGGGAACAAATGCCACAGAGTATCAAGGATGCATTTTTAAAATGTAGTGAAACAAGTAAGAAACAGAATCTGATATATAATGCAGTATCGTTCATGTAACGCATAATACATGACCACTGTACTGTACATCCTTAGAAAAACATACACAGCCACAGCAGATAAATTTACATATTCAACACATTTAGAATGGTTCTATGGGGGTAATTGGAATAGGAAATGGAGGTAGGAGGGAATAAATCAACACGAAAGAGGCCTAGGAAGGACCAACAGTGACAATGTCTTATGAAATAAGGAATATACTTAACTGAATCATCTGTACCTGAAGATCCCACACTCAAACATAGAAGAAGAAAAGAGAGTTAAACATATATATCACATTGGGGTAAGAAAAGATGCTACATATAAAACAAAAGTATAATAAAGCCAGTGACATAAAATACTTTTTTAAAAGGTGAAGTTTAAGAAAAAAATACAAAAACTGAGAGAAAATGTTTGCAAGATATGTGGCTTGTATTCCTAATAAATAAAGGACTCCTAATATTAATAGGAAACTTTGATGATACAGTGGTTAAACACTGTATCTGGTAACCAAGAGGTTGATAGTTCAAATCCAGCAGGTGGTCTTTGGAAACTCTATAGAACAGTTCTACTCTGTCTTATAGGGTCACCACAAGTTGGAATCAACTTGACGGTAGTGGGTTTGTTTTATAATAATCAATAAGGAGAAATGAATAAGACTTAAAAATGGACTATGTACATAAATAAGCAACTTGGAAAAGGAACCAAACCCAACTCATTGCAGTTGAGTGTTGAGGTTATTCCAACTCATAGCGACTCTTCTAAAGGACAGAGTAGAACTGCCCCATAGGGTTTCCAAGGCTGTAAACCTTCATGGGAGCAGACTGCTTTATCATTCTCTAGTGAAGTGGCTGATGGGTTTGAGCCACAGATAAGATTACAAATGATTAATGCATATATATTTATTCACTCTTTTCAGTAGTTAAAGTGATACAGATAAAAACAATAGGATGCCACTAGGACATACAGAATCTGTCCTACTGGCAAAGATGCAGAAGGATAGTAACACTCAGTGATGGTGAAGACATGGGGAAGCAGACACTCTCAGACACTGCTGGCTGAGAAGTTCCAGTTGTCTTCCAATGTTCAGTCTCCCCTTCTTCCTTGTTAATAGAACCTAATAAGAAACAAACAAAAACTAGCCATATTGGTTCTGGTAGTAAAGACAGGTTTTAAAGGCTGCCTTGCAGCTGGAGATTGCTTGGCTCCAGCTGTGGCTTGGCTGTGGTTAATGAAACCCAAGTGCAAATATTGCAAGTCACATGAAGAAAGCACCTTAAAAAAGGGGGATATTGTCCATTTGTGAACTTCTTTCTTGTTCCTGCTGCTGGCATGGAACATATGTGTGATGGCAGGTGCTTCAGCAGCCATCTTGGATCACAATGTAACTTTGAGGATGGAACTAGCACTGAGGAAGAGAGAGAACTTGAGTACAGATGTGAGTGTCTGAAACTTGGCCTGCTGGCTTGCTCTCAACATAATGACTGACTGTTAATTCCAGGAATCTACATTTACCCAATGGATGGCGTTGGAAAATGCCCATTATGTGCAGGTGAGCAGAGGGCACCACACTGTTTTAAGAGACCCCTGACCCTCATCAGTATCTGCTTCCTTTGAAGATAGCTAATGTCCGTATAGGAAAGTGTGGTGCGGTGGTATTTAAGAGTTATGGCTGCTAATCGAAAGGTTGGCAGTTTGAATTCACTAGGCATTCCACTGAAACCCTATGGGGCAGTTCTACACTGTCCTATAGGGCTGCTGTAAGTCAGAATTGACCTGATGGCAGTGGGTTTGGGTTTGGGTTTGTTTGTTTGTTTTAACATCAGTATGGAGCCCTGAGGATACGCTGGTGGCGTAGTAGTTAAGTGCTATGGCTGCTAATCAAAATGCTGGCAATTCAAATCCACCAGCTGGTCTTTGGAAATGCTATGTGGGCAGTTCTGCTCTGTCCTATAGGATTGCTATGAGTTAGAATTGACTTGATGGCAATAGATTTGGGTTTGTTTGTTTGTTTGTTTTAATGTCCCTCTGGAGCTTGGGGAAACCCTGGTGGTATAGTGGTTAAATGCTACAGCTGCTAACCAAAAGCACCCACCAGCTGCTCTCTGGAAACTCTACATGGGCAGTTCTTCTCTGTCTTATGGTGTCATGATGAACTGGAATTGACTTGATGACACTTAACAACAACATTGCCTGAAACAAAAGTTAACATAAAAACTTATTATTAAAGGTTCAGAAAACTGGATAAGTGCGAAAGGAATGTGAACAGTGGAACTTTCCTATGTTGTGTTTTGTAAGCTGTTAGTGCATATATGTCTGAAGTTATGAAAGCTTAAATCTGCGCCGAGAGTTTTGGGACATCTCTTGTGACAGGTAACACCTCCTCTGACTTCAGCTTCACTTGAGCCCCTTGGGCACTCATGCAGGTGAGACATTTTCCATTTCCTCTCACGGCCTTTCTCACTCTTTTTAACAGATGTTGATCTGCTCCTGGGTGGCTCACATGCTTATGTGCATCTTGTCTCTGAAGGCTCAGAGCCATTTGTCACACTTCTGGGCACCTTTTCCAGGAAGCCATGGGGATGATGAGTCTGCATACTTGTGGTCAGGCAGAGAATACAGGCAGGAGGCGGTGACACCCAGCTGGCAGAGTCTCCAGAGCAGGCTAGGGAGGGAGCTTTCCCTGGTGCCAAAAGGGTGATTTGGAAAAGCATGACAAGCTGTGGGTGGGACCAGATAAAGGAGCGCTCCTGGTCTCACAGCCTGAATGCCTGCCTTGGCAGTGGCTCTCTCCCCTGTTCTTTTGAAAGGGAATTATGTGACTGCTGGCACTAGGCAATTACCATTTGTGAACATGTTTTTCCTTGTGTAGCGTCAGAAAAGACACATACACACCTTCCTATGAGCAGTACACTCAGGAGTTACAGGCATAAGCCAATCTAGCTTTGAAAATGATGTTGCCAGCTGAATTCTATTACCACTACAATGCAATCTCCCTTAGACCAAAATATTGCAATTTCCTCCTCTTTTCACTTTCTTTTTCTCCAATTTAATTTGATTTTTGCTGTCTGTAGAGGGTACAGTAATAGTAATAGTAATCAGGTTAGGCGATCATCTTTTTGGTATTACCCTTCAAGTTCTTGCTTTTCTATTTCGACTATTCTCTTCTTCCTTAATCTACTTTCTGCCCAGTGACTATCCAAAGAAGAACTGGACAGAGATAAATCATTTTGCTTTGGAAACTTATCACGTCTGAGGGAAAAATAAGCAAGGTGCCCTCCAAAACTCAGAAAATCATGTTAGCCTAAGGTACCAAATCTGTTTGTTTTCCTTTACTGAAGGGACAGATTTCATTACGAAAGCTGGGCTTGACTGAATGGCCAAAGAAGTCCCTAACACTAAAGAAGAGCCAGTAATAATAAATGAATGTGCTTGCTATTGAAATTGTCCACCCTGGATTTTAGAAGGGATTAGGTTTGTTGTTTCGGAGAGCAGTGAATCATATATGTTTTAAATAATCATCCTGCAACTTCAGCTCTTTTTCAGGGCATGCAGAATTCCTTGCCAGCTCCTGAGAGCTCAGAGAATACTTGATTTACCAAGATCAAAGCAGTATTGCTTTTTATGCAGCTTAAAGTGTAAACAAATATTTCATCTTAACATATTTCTAGTGCTTGATATGATAATGTTCATCAAGTTAGATGAAAACTGACATATCTTAAAAAAAAATCTGGTCTTCTTTTGTTTGTTTTTGTATCCAAGGAAGCAAAGATTAGAACCAATGAACTACAATAAGACAAGTGATGAAGGCTCAGTGGCTTGTTTCTTTCTTACAAAATTTTGCTACATCTTAACCTGAAAGGAAGTGGGAGGACTCTCTGTCTACAAGATCTAGTCAAAATGCCTTTATATTCTTCTCACTACCAGTTACCATTGAGTTGATTTTTGACTCACCAAAGGAAACTCTGTGTGTGTCAGAGTAGAACTGTGCTCCCGAGGGTTTTCAGTGGCTGTTTTTCGAGAAGCAGATCACCAGGCTTTTCTTCTGAGGCACCTCTGGGTAGACTCAAACCTCTATGTTTTTTGTTAGTAGCCAAGGGCTTTAAGTATTTGCGTCACCAAGGTACTTTTTTTATTCCCTAGGAAAGGAAAATGAAAAGGTAGTAAAATACAACATTTCTATGATAGTTAATTTTGTGTGTCAGCTTGTCTGGGGCATAACTGTCATTGTCTTGATAATCTTGTGATCACTTCCCTATTGAGATCTGATAGATCTGATATGTGATCATGCCTGTGATGGGATCTGCTGTGACCAGTCAGTCAGCTGAAAGGGAGTTTCCCTGGGTGTGTGGCATGCATCAGATATAACTGGAAGTTCTGGTAAGGCTCACTAGCCTTTTGCTAGCCCTGGCTCCTGAAGTTGGTTCCTGTTCATCTGACCTCCAGTTCTTGGGCTTTGAGTTAGCAAGCTTAACTGTAGTCTTGCCTGCCGGTCTTGGGATTCATTGATCTTTTCAGCCTATGGGCTAGAGTGCTGCTCTCTAACCTGCTGATTTTGAGTTCACCAGGCCCCGTGGCTACATGAACCAGCAGAAGCTTCTATCCTGAACCACAGACTTGGGACACAGTAGCCTCTGGAACTGCATAAGCCATTTCCTTAATATAGATTACTATGCATATATGTTTATACACCTGATTTTGCTCCTCTATAGAATTCAGCCTAAGACAATCTGCATTTTGGCAAAATTACCTCATGTACAGGTAGTGCAGCAAAGGAGAGTGCTCTGGAGTCATCCAAAGGAGAATCTGGCAGTTGGGAAACTTCAATAAAATGTTATCACATACATTCAGGCACTCTACCTTCTCCTGGAGCCCCCATATTCTGATCAGCCTGGTTAATATCTTCAGCTAGGTTTGTCATGCTTGATCTCAGTCCACTGGGGTTCTGCCAGTCTGATGCAAGATGGATTTGAAGTTCTAAAAAAAAAAAAAAAAAAAAAAAAAACACCCTTTGCTTTTGAGTCGATTCCATCTCATAATGACCCTATAGAATGGAGTAGAACTGCCCCATAGAATTTCCAAGGAGCACCCACTGGATCTGAACTGCCAGCCTTTCAGTCAGCAGCTGTAGAACTCAACCATTACACCACCAGGGTTTCTGGATTTGAAGTTGAGATGGCCTTAAAAACAGCCAACAGGCTCAAGTCATGTGATTTGGAAAATTCTCTAACCAGGAACACCAGACATGAATCAACAGTCCCAAGGTGGAAGCTAAATCCCTCCAAGGAAGAATACAAATCATCATTGTATTCTTGCAGATGTACAAGGGCCATGAAGAATGTATAAAGACTTCCTAGCAGAATTCTTTGTCTCCTTGCCAAACTTAAAATTTCACAGATGAAGATGTGAGTGAATCTGCTTAGGGACAATAAAGACTGTGAAAGCCATAACTTGCATAAGGTACAGACCTGTCAGAAAAGGAAAAGTCAAAAATATTTTGCATTCAAGCAGGTGTTAAGAAAGTCATCAGACTGCCCTTTGTCAAAGATGGAAAAACTGTGAGAGCCAGAAAAACAGGGTAGTCCACTTGAGTTCTGGCTCTCATGGGTTTCATCGTATAAATAAACATAAATCTACTTTGATGTGGTCCATCTATCTGTCCATCCATCGTGATATAGATATGTTGCTGTTTTTGTCTGCTGTAGAGTTGGTCTCTGACTCATGATGACCCTGTTCATGATGGGATGAAATGCATCATCCCCATTATCTGTTGCAGGTAGGACCACTGTGATCCACTGAGTTTTCATTAACTGACTTTTAGAAGTAGATCTCCAGATCCTTCTTCCTAGTCTGTCTTCATCTGGAAGCTCACTGAAACCTCTGCAGCAGTATGGCAATATAAAGCACCCACTGACAGTTAGGTGGTGGCTGTTCAGGAGGCGCGCTGGCCGGGAATTGAGCCTGGACCTCCCACATGGAAACAAAGAATTCCACTACTGAACCACCACTACCTCGTGTTACAGATGTAGGTACAACTTACATGCTTTGTTTAACATTTATACTTTATTTACACCGTTTGCTTTGGCACAACAATGCGCTAACATTTCATCTTCCTTTTTGAAACAGGTGAAATTAAAAGCAGTCCACCCATCCTTACACAGTGCAGCAAGTGACCTCAACTACGCAAACATTGTTGGTGATTCTAAGTGAGCTAAATGGAAGCCCTTTAAAAATGAATACTGGGTGTAAGAGTAGGCTGGTACACTTTGTGAAGCAGACGTGAACAAAATTACAATTTGCTTCAAACTTTGCCGGCAATTTACCTTGGGAGGGATGTCAAACAGGGAAAATTTCAGCCTGAGGAGATTTTTTTAAGGAACCGATCAGGATCAGAGAACAGAGGAAACAGAGAGCAGGAGAAGGGGCGAGCCAATGGAAACTTCCTCCCCGTCACACCTGTGGTGTTACTGTGGCTACGGCAGTGAGATGCGGGCGTTGAAGCAGACAATTCTTCTCGTTCCCGTCACCCCACCATTCAACCTGCCAACCTGTCATTATTTTAAAGTAGACATTTTCTTCCTCATTTCTGTTTTTAGTTGGCATTTATATCTGAGCACTGAGGTGCTGCAATAACTTGCCTGTAAAATGTACCGGGAGGAAAGCATATCAGTTCAAGGTCTATGGCCAACAAAGAATCCTGGGTATCTTCAGAGCAACTAGGGGCACGAGACAAACACATACCTCACAGTGACTTTATAAAGTGTCTAGCAGATCCTGATGGACTCATTTTGTTTAGTGTCTGTTCAACATTGGGTGGAGTGTCTGAGCAGTACATGCAGCTAAGCCCTTGGCTACCAACTGATAGATTGGCAGTTTGAGCACAACCATAGGTGCCTCAAAAGAAAGAACTGGCAACCAGTTTTGAAAAAATCAGCCACTGAAAACCCCATGGAGTGCAATTCTACTGTGACATGCATAATGTTGTCATGAGTCAGGAACGACTTGAAAGCAACTAGAGGAAAAAACCAACAACATTGCTTTAAGTGGAAACGATTGTGTCACTAAATTCATCTAAAATCAAGGCATTCCTTTGAAGGGCCCCAGCTGAATCTTCTGTCCGTTATGAATCCCCTTATTGTCCAGGGAGGGTGTAGTTCCTGTTACCATATTCTATGTCGTCAAACAAGCCAAAGGAAAGGCCTGGAGCTAAGTAATTCTATGCTCCAGAGGGCATATTTTGGGTCCACCCATAGCTGAGCCTCCTTTTCATCAGTTCCTGGAGTGAATAGAAGCCAAGCGTATAGGGCATATACTCATACCGTCTCATCCTTCCTTTTTTAAGTGAAGGAGTTACATAGCGTGGGAGGAGCCAGTCGGGAAGAAAACGAATTATAAAAAAGATACACATGTGGGACCCTACCTGGTGTTCTTGTCAAATCCAGTCTAGTTTCGAAGGACACTGTTTTCTGACGTTATGGGCAGATGGCTTTCAATTCATTCCAGTCCATTCCTTCTAATTTAACCTCCCAATACACACAAACACACACAGAGAAGCACACCTACTTTCATCTCTAGATAGGGAAGAAAAGGAAGAGTAACTCTGGAAGCTGTGAGTTAGGCAAAGGGGAAACAAAAATCCACAACTAAACCAACTGCTGTTGAGTTGACTCAGACACATAGAGACCCTATAGGACAGGGTAGAACTGCCCTATAGAGTTTTCAAGGAGTGTCTGGTGGATTTGAACTACTGACCCTTGGTTTAGCAGCCATAGCTCTTAACCACTACATCACCGGGCTTTACTAAGGGGACAGCAAAGGGAGTGGACAAAATAGCAAAGAAGGGCTGAACAACAACTGTGAAAAATGTTGCTATGGATAAAGCATCAGTGATTCTGTGGGGAAATGATGTCAAAGCTAGTTTATCTGCCTACTGCATACCCAAACTCAGTACCTCAGGTTTTATATTCCTACCAGCAGTGGAATTCTGTGTGTGTGCAAGGGGATGGGGAAGAAAGGAGCTGGGCTTGGAGGGATGGGAAGGCAGATATGGGAAGAGGATGGAAAGGAAGGCGAGAAGCAAAGGACTTCCAACAACCTCCTTGATTCTCTGTTTCTGTGACTTTGCCTTCATGTTTACCTGGTACAGTATATTATTACAAGAGCAAGTGCTGCCGATTCAGCAGCAGAGGCAAGAAAATTGGAATTACTCACTTTCAGAGAAGGACACATTTGTGAGAGGAGAAATGGAGCAACTGTGTTCATTCATCAGAAGCTGCTCTGCAATGAATTTCCAACTGGTTAACTTCTAAATAGCACAACTTGCTATAATGAAGGCTGAAGAGTACTTGAGCTTGGTTCTTAAGCTATGAAAGTGTCAGGCTTTGTGCTTGTATTAAACTTGGTGGGAAGCTCTTGATATAAAGAAACAGCAAATCCTGACTAGTGGGTTTTCTTCTGTAAGGGCAAATATCTGAGAAATAAATGGCAGGAAAAGACTATGGTGCAAGGAGAAAGAAAAGTTAAAATGATTAACTGTGGCAATGGCTGCCCAGTCACCTCTGAAGGAAGAAGATGCTGTCAGGCTGATGCAGGGTGTGTCCCCGCCTTAGCAAGGCATCCAGCTATCAGAATTTATGCCATCGAAAAATTTTTTGCCCCGAGATCTGAAGAGCAGGTACCTGAAAACAGAACATTTTGATCAAAGATTCTATAGAAACATCCTGATCAAAAGAGGGAAAACACAGAGCAGGATTTCAAATTCTCATGGACTCCAGACTTTCTAGAGCTGTGGAGGCTAGATGAAACCCATGAAACTACTACCCTGAGATCATCCTGAAACCTTAAGCCAAAAATCTCCCCTGAAGTCTTCTTAAAAATAAATAATATTTTAGCTTGACTGTTAAAAAACGTCTGCCTTGAGTATTATCATTCTTTAAAAACATAACTGTGTTTTAGGTGGAAATTTATGGCTCCAGTTAATTTCTTATATGAAAATTTATACACATACTGTTATGTGACACTAGCTGCAGCTCTGTAATATGACAGTGTGCTCTTCTTCCCCCCCCACCCCTGCATTTCCCATGTCCATTCAGCCAGCGCCTGTCCCTTTCCATCTTCTCATTCCACCTCCAGACAGGAGCTGCGCATTGACTCTTGTATATTTACATGAACTAAGTGTGAGTATTATTTGTCAAGTCCAGTCTTTTCTTTGTCGGAAGAGTTGGCTTCAGGAACGGTTTTAGTTCCGAGTTAACAGAGAGTCTGGGGGCCATGGCTGCAGGGGTTCCTCTAGTGGCAGTCAAACCGTTAAGTCTATTCTTTTTACATGATTTTGAGTTCTGTACCCCACTTTTCTTCTGCTCTTTCATGAACTCCCTGTTGTGTTTCCTGTGAGGACAGTCATTAGTGGTAGCCAGGTTCCACTGAGTTCTTCTGGCCTCAGGCTGATGGAGTTTCTGATTTATGTGGCTCTTTCATCTCCTGGGCTAATATTTTCCTTATGTTTTGGGTGTTCAGGTGAGTTGGGATCCTTTGGTGCACCCTAGATTGCCACTTGCAAGCTTTTAAGACTGCACACACCACTCATCAAAGTGGGATGCACAGCATTGTCTTAATAAACTTTGCTATGATGATTGAACTAGTTGTCTCCCAAAACCATGATTTCCCAGACCTCTACCCCTGTTGCTCTGTCCCTCAAATTGTTTGGTTGTGTTCAGGTAGGTTCTTAGCTTTTGACTTAGTCCAGCTGTGCCAACTTCCTCTATATTGTGTGTTGTCCTTACCTTCACCTAAGATAATTCTTGTCTACTATTTAGTTACTGAATTCCCCTTTCCCTTCCCCACCCTACCCTCATCACCATCAAGGAAAGTTTTCTTCTGCGTTTAAATCTTTTCTTGAGTTCTTACAGTGGTGGTCTCATACAGTATTTGTCCTTTTGCAACTGACTAATTTCACTCAGCACAGTACCTTTCAGATTCATCCATGTTGTGAGATGTTTCATGAATTCATCATTGTTCTCTATCACTGTCTGGCATTCCAATATGTGCATGTGTTTGTTTGTTCATCTGTTAATGGGCACCTAGGTTTTTTTTCATCTTTTTGTTCCTGTGAACACTGCTATGAACATGTTGTGCATATATCTATTCTCTAGACTATATTCCAATGACTGTGTTTGCTGAATCACATTTCCAGTATTTCCAGTTTTTTAAGGAAGCACCAACTCAATTTCCAAAGTGGATGCACGATTTTACATTCCCACTAGCAGGGTGTAAGTGTTCCAGCCTCTCCACAGTCTCACCACGCTTATTTATTTATTTATTGGATTAAACCTAATCTTGTCGGGGTGAGTTGGTATCTCATTGTAGTTTTGATTAGCATTTTTCTAGTGGCTAGTGATTATGAGCATTTCCTCACGTATGTGTTAGCTGCCTGAATGTCTTCTCTGGTGAAATACCTTTTCATATCCCTTGTTCCTTTTTTAATTGGATTGTCATTCTGTTACTTCTACTGCTAACCAAAAGTTTGGCAGTTCAAATCCACCAGGCACTCCTTGAATAGTCTAGGGGCCAGTTCTGCTCTGGCCTCTAGGGTCACCATGAGTTGGATCTGACTCGACGGCACTTGGCTGGCTGGCTTCTGTTACTGAGGACTTGCAGTGTCTTGTAGATTTCAAAGATTAGACCCTGATTGGATATGTCGTGGCCAACCTTTTTTTCCTAGTCTGTAGGATGTTTTTTCACTTTTTTGTTGAAGTCTTTTGATGGGTATATTTGACTTCTAGGAGCTCTCAGTTAACTGTTTCTCTTCTGGTGTTTGTGCATTGATAGTTATGTTTTATGTTCTGCTTATGCCATGTATCTGGGCTCCTAGAGTTGCTGCTTGTTTTCCTTCTACAATTCTTATTCTTTTAGATTTTATATTTAGGTCTTTGATCCACTCTGAGTTAGTTTTGGTACACAGTTTGAGGTAAGAGCCTTGTTTTGTTTTTTTACAAGTGGATATCCAGTTATGTCAGTACCATCTGTTAAAAAAGACTGTCTCCCCCCCCCCCCCCCCATTTAACACACTTTAGGCCTTTGACAAATATCAGCTGCTCATAGGTGGATGAATTCGTGGTTGGCTTCTCACTTCTGTCCCACTGGTCTATGTATCTGTTGTTGTACAATTACCAAGCTATTCTGACTACCAAGGCAGTATAATAGATTCTAAAATCAGGTAGTGTGAGGCTTGCAGCTTTGTTCATCTTCAATAATGCTATACTTACCCAACTCCTCTTCCTTTCCCACATGAAGTTGGTAGTGTCTTTCTCCATCTCATTAAACAATGTCATTGAAGTCTGGGTCAGGATTGGATTGCATCTGTAGATTGCTTTGGATAGAATGCACATTTTCACAAAGTTGAGTTTTCGTATCCATGAGCAAGGTAGGTTTCTCTACTTACATAGGTCTCTTAGGTTTCATGCAGTGACGTTTTTGGTGAAATACCTGTTCATGTCCTTTGCTCATTTTTCCTTGTATAGGTTTTTACATCTCAGGTTAGATTTATTCTTAAATGTTTTATCTTCTTGGGAACTATCATAAATAGTATTCATCTGACGAGTCCTCTTCAAAGTTCTCTTTGTTGATATAGAGAAATCCAGCTAATTCTTGTTTTTGTCTTGTATCCTGCTACTTTACTGAACTCTTCTATTTGGTCCAGTAGTTTTCTTGTTGATTCTTTTGAGTTTTCTGCATATAAGCTCATATCATCTGCAAGCAGGGATAGTGTTACTTCTTCCTTACCAATGTGGATGTCTCTATTTCATTTTCTAGCCTGATTACTTTGGCTAGGAATTCCAACATAATGTTGAACAAGAGGGGTGATAAAGGGCATCCTCATTTGGTTCCTGTTCTCAAAGAGAGTGCTTTCATGCACTCTCTATTTAGGATGATGATGGCTATTGTCTTTGTATAAATGCCCTTTATTATGTTGAGGACTTCTATTCCTATTTTGCTGAGAGTTTTTATCATGAATGGGCGACAAGCTTTGTTAAATGCCTTTTCTGAATCAATTGATGAGATCATATAGTCTTTTGTTTTATTTATTTTGATGTATTACATTGACCTTTTTTTTTTTTTTCCTAAGACTGAACCATTCCTGCATACCTGGGATGATTCCCACTTGGTTATGGTGAATTATTGTTTTATATGTTGTTGAATTTTATTGGCTAGAATTTTCTTGAGGATTTTTGCATGTGTGTTTATGAGGGACATTGGTCTTTAATTTTCTTCTTTTGTGATGTCTTTACTTGGTTTTAGTACCAAGGTCATGCTGCTTTATAGAATGAGTGTGGGAGTGTTCTATCCTTCTCTATGATCTGAAATACTTTTAGTAGTACTGGTGTTAACTCTTCTCTGCAAATTTGGTAGAATTCTCCAGTGAAGCCATCAGGGCTAGGGCTGTTTTTGTTGTTGATGTTGTTTTGAGTTTATTACCTCTTTAATCTCTTCTTTTGTTAAAATGTTAACGTAGGTAGATACTGCTGGAAATCTGTGCATTTCCTGTAGGTGCTCAGATTAGTTGGGAATACAATTTTTCATAGTATTCTGTTGTGTTCCTTTTATTTCCGTTGGGTCTGTTGAGGTATCACTCATCTCATTTCTTACTCAGGTTATATGCTTCCTCTCCTGTTTTTGTTTTGTCAGTTTGGCCAATGGCCTGTTAATTTGTTGGTCTTTTCAAAGAACCAGGTTTTGGTTTTGCAACTCTTTCAATCACTTTTCTATTGTTTATTTCACTTATTTCTGCTCTGGTCTTTATTATTTTCTTTCTTCTGATGTCCAAAGGCTTCTTTGGCTGCTCTCTTTCTATTTGCTCAAGTTGCAGAGTTAATGTTTTGACTTTGGCCCTTTCTTCTTTTTGAATATGTACACTTACTGTTATAAACTGACATCTGAGCACCACTTTTTCTGGGTCCCAAAGGTCCTGGCAGGATGTGTTTCCATTCTCATTTGATTCTGAGCTTTTCTTTATCCTGTCTCTGATTTCTTCTATAATCCAGCAGCTTTTGAACAAAATTTTGTTCAGTTTCCATGCATTAGATATTTTTTCCTTGCTTTTTCTGTTATTGATACTATTTTCACAGCTTTATGGTCTGAAAAGCTGCTTTATAATATTTAGATGCTTTGGATTCTGTTAAGACTTGCTTTATGGCCTAATATGTGGTCTACTCAGGAGAATATTTCATGTGTGTTGGAAAAGAAAGTATAGTTGGCTGCTGTTCCGTGGAGTGTTCTGTACATGTCTGTGAGATCATATTAGTTGAATTTTTCAGTTAGATCTTCTGTGTCTTTATTGAGCTTCTTTCTGGATGTTCTCTCCTTTACTGAAAGTGGTGTATTGCAGTCTTCTACTATTTTTGTGGAGCTGTCTATTTCTCTTTTCAATATCATTAGAGTTTGTTTCATGTATTTTGGAGTCTTGTCATTGAGTGTGTAAGTATTTATTATGATTATGTCCTCCAAGTGTATTGAGCCTCTAATCAGTATGCAATGTTCTTCCTTATCCTTTGTGGTGGATTTTGCTTTGAAATATATTTTCTCAGACATTAGTATTGCCTCTCCTGTTTTTTTTTAAAAAATTGTTTTTTGCTTGATATATTTTTTTCTGTCCTTTCAGTTTCACTTTGTTTTTGTCTTTGAATCTAAAATATGTCTCTTGCAGGTAGTATATAGGTGGATCATATTTTAAAAATCCATTCTTCCACTCTCTGTCTTTTTATTTGTGCATTTAGTCTGTTTACATTCAGTGAAATTATTGTTAGTTTGGTGTTGTGTTGTCATTTGGATGTTTCTTCTTTCTTTCTTTTTTTTTTTTTTGAGTGTTGTTCACAGTTAATTTGTTCCACTTAGTTTTCTGTGCGGAGTTGTTTTTCTTCATGCATTTTCTTTTCATCTTTGTCCTTCTCATTGACTTTATATTTACTAAGTTGTCATGGATTGAATTGTGTCCCCCAAAAATATATATAGAAATTTGGCTGGGTTGTCATTACCAGTGTTGTGTGATTGCCCTCCATTTTATGCTTTTCATATACTGTATGTTAAAGGCAGTTAGTATGAGACTGTAAATCCCTTCCTAAGTTCACCTCTCTGCTCCACTGTAAAAAGAGTTTCCCTGGAGTGTGGCTTGCTCCACCTTTTATCCTACAAGAGATAAAAGGAAAGAGAAGTGAGCAGAGAGTTGGGAACCTCACACCATCAAGAAAGCAGCACCAGGAGTAGAGTGTATCCTTCAGACCTGAGATTCTTGCACTAGGATGCTCCTGACCAAAGGCTGATGCAACACAAAGACTTTCCTCTAGAGCTGACACAGAGGGAAATCCTTCCCTTGGAGTGGACACCTTGAATTTGAACTTGTAGCCTACTGGGCTGTGTAAGCATAAACGTTTCTCTTTTTAAAGGCTTTCACTTCGTGGTATTTCTGTTAGAGCAGTACTAGGTGATTAAAACATGAGTCTTTATGTTTTTCTTGTTTTTTAATTTGATGCATAGAATTATTGGTTTCCTATGTGCTTACCTTAATACCTCTGTTTTTTAAGTTTAAGTCAGTCTTTTATTTCTTAACATCACCTTGACTTCCTCTGTATATAAAAGTTCTTTGATTATATTACTTTTAATCTCTCTTTTTTGTTTTAATGCTGACATCGTTTACGTATTGATGCCTCTGTTTCCCTACTTTTAGTGCTTTAATTTTCATTTACTTTTGTAACTACACTACCTGAACATTAATATCTGAGTGTTCTGTTGTGTGTTCTGCTCTTGGGTTGTTATGCTATTGATTTTCTAACCAGAGGACTCCCTTTAGTATTTCTTACAGTTTTGGTTTGGTTCTTGCAAATTCTCTACACTTTTGTCTATCTGGAAATGTTCTAATTTTGCCATGATATTTGAGAAACAGTTTCGCTGGATATATAATGCTTAGCTGGCTTTCCCCCCGCCCTTTAAGGTTTTAAATATGTCATCCCATTGCTGTCTTGCCTAGAGCTTAGTCTTGCCTGTAGCTTAGACTGTCTCTTGTTGATAATGTTTCATCTATCCTTAGCTGCTCTTAAAACTCTGTCTTTGTCTTTAGTTTCAGCAAGTTCGATTATAATGTCTTGGTGATTTTCTTTTGGAATCCACTCTGTGTAGGTTTTGATGAGGTTCTTGAATAGATATCTTCCTGTCTTTCATGATATCAGGAATGTTTTCTGCCAACAAATCTTCAACAATTGTGTCTGTATTTTCTACTATGCCCCACTAGTTTAGTACTCCAATCATTCATAGGTTAATCCTCTTGATAGAGTCCCACATAGTTCTTACAGTTTGTTCATTTTTAAAAAATTCTTTTATCTGATTCTTCCTCATATAAATTGGCATCATGTGCTTTATCTTCAGTCTTACTAATTCTGGCTTCTATTGCTTCAATTCTGCTCCTGTAATTTTCTATTGAGTTAATTCTGAAATTTTATTGTTAATCTTTTAGATTTCTATTTCTCTGTATAGATTATTGCAGCCTGTTAAATTTGTCCTATGCTCTTGTACAACCTACTTAAGTTCATTTATTGTATTCTCTGTGTGTTCCTTGGTTTGCTCTGTGTTTTGCCTGATCTCTTTCCTGATGTCTTGATGAGCCCTATATGTGAATCTTTTGAATTCTACCCCCAATAATTAATTTCATGACCTGTCTTCCTCAGGGAGATTTCTTGTGTTTTTTTTTTTTTGTTTGTTTGTTTTTTTGGTGACTGTCTAAAGCCATCTTAGTCTACCTCTCCATGTGATTTGATATTGATTGTTATTGCTGACCCACTAATAAATTATTATGTTTATTTATTGTATGTTTGTTTACTGTGTCCTAGCTTCTTGTTTTGTGTTGTTTTGATATGCCCAAATAGGCTGGTCATGGGAGCTAATTTGATTATTTATGTCTTTGAAGCTCTCATGTCCTGTCACTGGGTGGTTAGAGCTGCTACTAAGTATTTGAGCCCATGGGTCCATTTGCTTTCCTTTTGTGGACTCAGCTTAGCTGTCCAGGTTGTCAGTCCTCAGTGTAGTACAGACCGCCACACGCAGTCCTACATGTGCAGGGCTTCACAGGGTGATCAGAGCAGGTACAGTTAACTGGTTGTAGATAGGGGTTATGTGTGGAGCATGGTAGGGGGCTGATGGCTATCTCTGAGTGTCTGGGGGGAAGGCATATCCCTGTTTCTTAGAGCTCATAGGTGGGTGGGTTTTGCAGCCAGACTGTGGACACCCAATGCTGTTAGCTCTAATGACTGGGAAGCACCACTTATTCTCTCATCTTGGGTGGCTAGGAGCAGTGGGTGCAGCCACCAGTCCTCAGGCCCCTGATGTGAATACATGAAGACCATGTTAAATGGGTAGTGTGGTATCAAATGGCATGAATCTGCCACTCCCCTCTGTTGCAGTTGAATATAGGCTTCAGTATGTGCCCTGTTTTACTGTGCTAATGTGTGACTATCTGTTGAAATGGCTCACACAGGTAGGCAGGGGTAAAAGGCATTCAAAGTCCATGGAACCCTTATGCCTGTGCCTAGGCAAAGGGGCTGTGCCTGTTCTAAGTTCCCACTTTAAGTGAGCTGGCAAGTTATTTTTTCCTGTTTGTTATTTTCATATTAATTTGCTCCTTCTCCAAAGATGGAAGAATGACTCAGGAGCTGCAACAGGCCCCACTTCTGGCCCAGGAGGTGCAGCAATTGCTGAAACTGGATAGCAACCTGAGCAGAGTGCGGAAGTATTGTGTAAATGGGAGAGAGGTACTACCTAGAGGGAGAAGAGTTTTTCTGATCTCAAACAGTAGGTTAGATACCTGCACTTAAGTTTTGTAAGTCCAGTGCCACTTGCTCTGTTTTTGCAGACTTGAGCAGACTCTCTGCTGCTCGATTTCGTGCCATGTGGAAAACATGTTCTGAATATTACTGCTTGCCTCAGCCTGGGCATACTGGCTGATTCAGTTTGCAGGGTGCCAACCCGGTTACTTCTGGTAAATCCTCTTCACCTCTAAACTATCTCTCCTTTCCCTGGTTGCTCAGTACAATTCTTCAGCTTTGTCCTTGATGTTCAGGGCTCCCACCCTGTCGTATACAATTGATTCACTTGTTTTTTTTTTTCTGGTCTTTGTTGTAAGAGGGACACAGGAAGTGTTTGACTACTCTACCATCTTGGCCCCACCTCTAAGCATTATGCTTTTTAAAAATTAACAACAGCAATTGAAAGATTAGATAGTAACCTTAGGGGCAGGGGGCTTATGTTAATAGGGGAGGAACAACTCAGATAAAGAGGGTGAGAATGGTTGCACAACTCTAAGAAAGTAATCAGCACCTCTGAATTTCAGATGCAGACACTCTTGAACTAATTTGTGTATATTTTGCTGTGTATATTCCTTGTAGTAACATCAATAAAATAAAATTAAAAATTCTAATCCTAGTCTGATACCATGTTGACCAAGCCCCCTATGATGATCTGGCTTCTCACACAGATTGCATAAAAGTGAGAAAAGACACTGTTCGGATCAGTGCAAATATGCTATTGTCAACTAATACATTTGTACTTTGATGTTTATTTTAGTATTCTGATGGTAATTCACTTGTATTTAAAGCCGAGTCAAAAAAGATGCCACACAAAGCACATTTTCTTCAGCGTCATGTTGATTTGTCACTATCAAGATTAGCAGTTATTTCAAAATGTGCAGCACCTAAATCAATGGAAGCTGACTTCAATAAGGGAATAAAGTTGTGTAGGGTAAGTCAATTTTAGAGGCACCTTAAATGACTTATATAACAGAGTCGGCTCAATTGGTTTTGAATTGGTTTATAATTTACATACCACAAATGTTACTTTCTATTACAGATTTTTTTTTGAACTCTGAGTTCTTTTGCTTGAACTCATGCTGATGGGATGAAACATGGCCTGCTCATTCCTTCCAGTTTATGGACGTATCCCAAAGGTAATTGTTTTGGTCATCTAGTGCTGCTATAACAGAAATACCACAGCCACCAAGTGCCGTCGAGTCCAGAAATACCACAAGGAGATGGTTTTACCAAAGAGAAGTTTATCCTCTTATATCCAGTACTCTAGATGTCCAGATTCAAGATGTCTACTCCAGATGAATTCTTTCTCTTTTAGCTCCACAGGAAGTTTCTTCTCATCAATCTTCCTCTGGACCGGGAGCTTCTTTGATGTGGAACTCTGGGTCCAAACGATACGCTCTGCTTCAGACACTGCTTTCTTGGTGGTATGAGATTTCCAACTCTCTGCTTGCTTTCTTTTCCTTTTATCTCTTGTAAGGTAATACATGTTGTAGGCCACAGCCCAAGGAAATACCCTTTACATTGTATCAGGGCTATTACTTAGTAGAAACTGTTACAATCCCACCCTAAACCTCTTTAATGCAATCCAATCTTGCCCCATTAACCACAGGGAGAGATTAGGATTTATGTTGTAGAGGAGAATGACAATCACAAAACTGGAAATCATGGCCCAGCCAAATTGATGCACACATTCTTTGGGAGACATAATTCAATCTGTGGGAGTAACTATCCAGTCTTTTAGGGTTTCACACCCCGTGTTTTGTGGATGAAGCCATTCTCTGGGTCTTCCTGGCATCTATGGTGGTGTTGCTTGGCCTACCTATTCTTTAGCAGCTGGCTGATACCATTGCTCGTGCTTGTGGGTCTGTTTGTGACATGTGGCATTGAGAGCCCTCCACCTACAGATTCCCTGACCTAGCCTTGGTTTCATCCAGGAGGCCAAATCTCTCACTATGTCTGGAGCTCCCAGGGAGTCTAAGTCTCAGTGGCCATTCCCTAAGCTGTTGGTCTATTACCTACTACACCATGAGGTTTCAGAGCCATGCTACTCTAATCAGGTTTTCTTTCAAACTTTGTTTATAGCAATCTTTGAGGTTTCTTTTCTTTCTTTCTTTCTTTTTTTTAATTACCCCTTTCCCTAAGGAATCAAATGACTCAGGGTCCCTGGGTGGTGGAAATGGTTAATGTACTTGCTGCTAACCAAAATGTTGGTGGTTCGAGTCTACCAAGAAGTGCCTCAGAAGACAGCCTTGATGGTCTACTTGCAAATACTCAGCCACTGATAACTCTGTGGAGCCCATTTCTACTGCAATACAGGAGGAGTTGCTGTGAGTCAGCTTCAACTTAACAGTAACTGGACCAGACTGGACTACACCCAATAACTCACATTTCTTTTAGGACAACGACAAAGTTTAACATGGCCTGTGGGGCTCTGCACAGGTTTGCCCTGCCCTATCCCCTCCTTCTCTGGCTCCACATTCTCTCTGATCCTGCTGCTGCCTCACTGGCCTTCCTCTGGGTGGCCTTCAGTCTGTACTGCTTACCACCTGTCCTCCTACCCCAGGGAAAAGTCTAATGTGACTTCCTCTGTCTTGGATGATCTTTCTTCCTTCTTGCCTAGCAAATCCTATTTGCATTTCAGATCTCAGTCCAACCATTATGTGTTGAAAGAATGAGTGTGGTGTTACGGTATTTGTATGCTGTATTTGTTTTGTTTTTATGCCAAGGACTTTGAAACTATTGTCAGCTGCTGACTTCTTATTTCTTAGCAGAAATGGGAGAACCAAAATTTTGCCCTTAACTTCCACCTTGCCCTCGAGGCTCCTCCTTAAGCCCATGAACTCTGAAAACCACAGCGGGGAGACCACTGCTTTCAGCAATGAAGTCTTGAAGAAAAGGAGAACATGTTGACATCTACTCTTCAGGAAGACAACTCTTGCAGCCCTATTTCTTGTTTATTGGAGTAATTATCATATCTCGCATGTAAAACTTTATATTTTCTCAGTCTTCGAGCATGCCAGCTGTTGTCACGGCAAACAGATTTATCAGAGCTCTCACTGACTCAATGAATGGACAGCTTGGTAGTTGCTTGCTTCTTTCCAGTGCCATATGCCTCTCACCTTCCTCCATAGGATCACCCTGTTGTCACTAGGGTATGGGACATTACATCCTCCCACTTGATACTCATAAATACTCAACCTATATGTTGGAGAACTTATTGCCCCATGGAGACAAATCATCCCTTTTGCTTCCTAGAAGGATGACACTGAGGTATAGCTTACATGGCTTTTCAGAGGATCCTTCTCAGGATCTAGCAATAGCCACACTCAGCAAAAGCCAGCTCTTTAATTTGTCCGTCCTTATATCAGCTTTCTCTCCCTCTGTGTCACTCATCTGTCTTTCATTCCTGACCCCTTGGTATGTGTTCCCTAGTTAAACAGTAGCCTTTTGGTAGGACGGAAGAAGCAAGAGACCAGAGGCAGAAAGGTTTCCAATAGGTGCCAGTCAGTGGAAGCCTGCTGGCTTTTCTAATACCTCATATGAGGGATGACATAGGCCTGGTCACCGGGAAGGGCTATGAGTACGTAGAGAAAACAGTAGACAAGAGAGATCTTTCTGAAGCCAAAAAAGCAGAATGTGATGACCAAAGAGATTTGGTCTAGGATGACTCCCCATTTTCTAGAAGTTCAGTGTTAAAATGTTGTGCTTGAGATACCTGTGAAACAATCAGGTAGAGATTTCAGTAAGTGACTGGAGTTAGGGATCTAGGATTCAGCAAAGAGATCGAGCTGAACATGAAAATATAAGATACTTGGGGATGTCTAAAATCGCAGAGGGGGGAGCTAGAGCACTCGGAGTCAACATGTAGAATATGAAGTAGGCTAAGGAAGCATCCCTGGGTGGGATGGATAAAAAAAGAATAGCTGTGGAAGACAACTAAGAAGGCCAGGGCTGAGATGTATAAACATGTGAGTCTGGTGGTGTCTAGTTCAGGCATGTAAGAAAATGATTCCCACTAACTTTAGTCAAGGTTAGCTAGGGAACCTGATCTTTGCCACCACGCACTAAGATATTATACTCCAGAATGTAATATTTCCTAGATATAACAAAGGTCATGGTTTGCGTTATAGAACACACACACTACTGATAAAGTTACCAAGAAAACCCAATCTGCCACATATCAACAGTTCTCCCTGGCAGTGTGTAATGCAAATATAATTTCTTCCTGGCAGTTGTGAAGCTGCTATGGTAGCCTCAGACCCAATCAAAACCCAAGTTACTACCACCTCCACCTATCTATGACATTGCCCCCCTGCTTTTTCCAATAAAAAGCACCCCCAAAATCTATGCTGAGTCTTTTTCCCATCAGGGAGACTGATCCGTTCCCTCTTTGGAGCATACATTTCCTGAATAAACTTTTCTGTCATTTGCTACCAAAAAGGATGCATCCTTGTGTGCTTTGGGGTAGGGGGAGCCCAGTTTGCCACCCTTTGGGAGACTGAACTTGCTAACTCAGTCTCTGGAACCCAAATCAGGTTACATGATCTCAACAATTTCCCCATGAGAAAGTTTGAAGATGAGGTCAAAATAACTTTTGTCTATAGAAAATCAACATAGTAGCTCCCAATTTGCTCGTGTGTATGTATACATACACACATATGCATATGCACAAATATGTGTGACTTCATTGTGACCCTATAGGACAGAGTAGAACTGTCTCATAGGGTTCCAAGGAGTAGCTGGCGCATTTGAGTGGCCTGCCTTTTGATTAGCAGTCAAATGCTTAACCTGTGCCAACAGGGCTCCTTATATGTGTGTAAACACATGCGCACGCACATGCACACACACACACGCACACACACACACACACACACACACACACACATTGGAACCCCCAGTGGCATAGTGAGTTAAGAGCTCCTTGGAAACTCTATGGGGCAGTTCTACTCTAAGCTCTAGGGTCGCTTTGGACCAACTCCATGGCTTTTTGGTTATGTGTATACATTATGTAATTGTTTTAGTTGCTTAGTGCTGCTGTAACTCAATAATCGTGAGTAGGTAGCTTTAAAGATCAGAAATTTATTTAACTGGAGGCTGAAAAAGCCTCCATGTGAGGGGTGCTCAAAACTATCGGGATCTGACAGACACTGTTTCAGATCACCCGGAACACACAGGGAAAGACGGGGCATCCACATTCCACAAGCCCCAGGAGGGGGCGCTAGGGTGGGACCCTTGTTAGGATGAAGCCCATATAGCCTCCACTGTAGATTCAGTGAACTATAGGCAATGAATGACTCCTTTGGTCTTCATAAAGCCAGTGATAAAAGAATAGAGCAGGAGGCTGAGGAGGAGGAAAAATAACCCGTGTTTGAGCATTATTCTTTTAGGTCACTGGCCAGATGGCGTCTAGCACCGCTTTATTTTCCTTGATGGTCCCTGATGGCCTTCAGGAGCCAACCCGCACCCATTTGACGTCCTCCACCCACTCTTCTACCCAATCAATTTCCACTCACGGACCACCACGTGTTCCCTACTGCCCCCTTGCTCCCTACATCTGCAGATAGTCTTTCCCTTTAAATACTCAGGCTTTGCCTGACCAATTTGGGCAGGCTTTTGAGGATGAAAATACCTACCTGTCCTTTTGTAATGCTGGCTTGCAAATAAAACCTTTGATCTCACCCCAAAACTCGTGTCTCAGTGAACTGGCTTTTTGTGGCAGGTAGCCGAACTCTTGGCCTTTTCTGGTAACAGTATCAGGTTCTTGGAGATGACAGTTCCTTGTATGGGCCTCTCTCCTGGTTTCTGTTGTCTGTTGGCACTCAGGTTTTCCTTGACATCTGTCTGGTCCCTGTGTGTGTCTGTGTGTCTATTCTGGCTTTTTTCGTAACTCAGAAGTGATTAGGTTCAGTATGTACTCTACACTGGTATGGCCTCACTACCATAACCAAGAAAAATACCAAAAACCTTACTTCCAAACAGGACTACATCTTTAGGTACAGGGGCCAGAAACTCAGTGCATACATTTTGGAGGACATAATTCAATCCCAACAGTCCCTGGGTGTTATGGATTGAATTGTGTCCCCACAAAACTGCGTGTAACCATGATTCCAAATAATATGTGTTGTTCTATCTACTCTAAACCCTGCCTCTGTGATGTTAGTGAGGGAGGATGGGCAGCAGTTTTGTTGGTGGGGCAGGACTCAGTGTGTAAGATTGTACTATGCCTTGAGGAAATCTCTTGAGATATAAAGAAGCAGCAGCAGCAGCAGCTAGCAGAGAGAGTTGGGGATCTCATACACCTCGTACTATCAAGAAGCAGGGCAGCAGAAGTAGAGCGTGTTATTTGGAAAAGCCCTGAGATTCCTGTGCTGCAGAAGCTCTAGTCCAGGGGAGCTTCCCTCTAGAGCAGACAGAGAAAGACTTCCCCTGGAGCTGATGCTGAACTTGGACTTGTAGCATACTCGACTGTAACAGAATAAATTTTCTCTCTCTCTGTTAAAGCCATCTGCTTGTGTTTCTGTTAGAGCAGTACCAGATGACTAAGACACTGGAAGACAAAAACAGTCAAGCGCTTGATTACTATTCAAAAACTGGTTAGTGGTTGGAATCCACTCAAATGTGCCTCATAGAACAAGCCTGGCAATCTGTTTCCCAAAGGCCACAGCCTCACAAACTCTATGGAGCAGTTCTGCTTTGTTTGGATGGGATCACCATGAGTGTGTGAGCAATAAAATTCAAAATGGTCCATCTTCAGAACAAAGGACAAAATAAGAAGTCACTAGTTAACCTAAAAGAAGGGGCGAATGTCAGGGAGGGGAAAACCTTTTCAGGGTAGCAGGAGATGAAATGTGAAGACTTAAGCAACATCCTGGAGCTACTGTTCGTCCACAGTACTCAGCCAGTGAGGAACTCAGGGAGAGATTTGTAAGTTACAGGATAAAAAGGGCTTGTAAGGAGTTGCTGGGCATGCACCCCTCTCTGACCAGCCTCCTTTGTGGGCTCAGGCACCCAATTTTGCAAAATCCACCAATAAGATCCTTGCTCTTGATTTGAATTGGATTTCTTGAGCGTTCGTCAGAAAAAGACACTGGTAACTGCCTACTGGTGACCTCATGAGGGATAAAGCGGCCTGCCTCAACCACCGAGGCAGGTTCCTAGGCGAGGGTTTATACTGGCTGCCAGTTGCCAAGGGAAACTGGAGCAGTTTCTGGGGTATGACAAAGTTTCTCACAAGTGGGAGCCCACTTGATGGGAGCTAAGCATACTTTAATCTATAGTAGGAACACACAGGAAACTCTGGTGGAGTAGTGATTAAGGGCTACGTCTGCTCACCAGCATATCAGCAGTTCAGATCTGCGGGGCACTCCTTGGAAACTCTATGAGGCAGTTCTACTCTGTCCTGTAGGGTTGCTATGGGTTGGAATCAACTTGACAGCAGTGGGTTTGGGTGGTTTAGTAATATGCAAAACACTATTTCCAAGCTGTGAAACCGAAAAGATTAAACAATATGATCTCGGTAGAATTCATGATATTCGCAGGAAAGAAATCCACTCTTAGAGAGGAGAAATGTTTCCTTACTTGCGCCTATATTACAGATCCAAGTGTTAGTTTGGGGAGCAGAAGGGGTAGGAGTCCTCAGTTGAGCTTGCATCTATCTATCTTTAAAAATATAAAATAAGCATTTTAAACTGAAAGAGAACCTGTTGTAGAGTTTCAGACCTTTCAATAAAACCTATTTTCTTTGTTTAGCTGGGAGAGGAAGAAGAATGTAGCACTGGGATTGGAGTGACACCCTTAACAGTCTGTGACATGCTGATGACACAGTCTTGCTTGCTGAAAGCAAAGAAGACTCCAAGCACTCGCTGATGAAGACGAAAGACCACAGTTTCCAGTATGGATTATGCCTTAACATAAAGAAAGCAAAAATCCACACAGCTGGGCCAATAAGAAACATTATGTTAAATGGAGAAAAGATTGACGTTGTCAAGGACTTCCTTTTACTTGACTCTACAGTCAGTGCCCATAGGAGCAACAGTTAGGAAATCAAATGATGCATTTTATCAGGAAAATCTATTGCAAAAGACCTCTTTAAAGTGTTCTGACTGAAGCCATACATCTTTAATTGCCTCGTGTGCATGCAAAAGCTGGACAATGAACTAGGAAGACCAGAAAAAAGAATCAGTGTTTTTGAATTATGGTGAAGGATGTTGACTATACCATGGACTGCCAGAAGAACATACAAATCTTTCTTGGAAGAAATGCAGCCAGAATGCTCCTTGAAGCTGAGGATGGAGACACTTCATCTCACTCACTTTGGATGTTATTCAGAGGAACAAGTTCCTGGAGAAAGGCATCATGCTTGGTAAAGTAGAGGGTCAATGAAAAAAGGAAGATCCTCAGTGAGATGTATTATCACAACGGCTGCAACAAAAGGGTCAAGCACAGCGATGCTTGTGAGGATGGTGCAGGACTGGGTAGTGTTTAGTTCTATTGTACATCAGGTTGTTATGAATTGGTTGTTATGAATTGTCACATTTGGTTTGTTGGCCCACGTTAGCTACAGCTGTGGACTTGGTAAGTAGTCTGTTCTGTTGCTTGGCAAAGTGATATAAAAACAGATTTAAAACTCCAGTTTACACACATGCACGCACACGCACCTAACAACAACAATCTGGGAGCAAACTCAAACTACCATAAAAGCAAAATAACTACTTAACTAATTTAGGTAAATTTAAGAAAGGCTAAAGTCAGCTTTGGACATACACCAAATCATTATACTTCTAAAGTTAAAGCCTCGTTGCTCTAATGAAATGCTGCAATGATAAATATCTATGCATCTGTCCACTAACATGAGACTAATAAACTTTATTTCTAATTACAGCAACTGTTGGAAATGCTAACAAGCAGGTTGTAAACTGATATCAGTAGACCATATCATTAGTAGGAGCTAAAACCAAAAAAAACAAGCTCTTGCCATACAGTTGATGCTGATGCATACATAGCAACCCCACATGTTACAGAGGAGAATCGAGATCCAGGGATTTTCCAAGCAGCTATGAAAACCTAGCAAGATTTCTCAGCTGCTCTTGTCCAGTAGGGCCATTACTTTAGCTACTTGTCTCCTACCAGATTTCAACAAATATACAGGTTTCTTAAAAATGAAATTTCCAGCAGGATTTGGCTGTGTAGTTGATATTTGGCCATGTTTTTCTCCTGAGCTTACACCACAGTTGCAAAGATTGTTACACAGTGACCACATGGCAGATGGCATAAATGAGACACTGTGTACAGCTTTTTATTTCCTAACAAGGCTAAGTTGAAAGAACTCCATATATGTGAGGGCTTTTGATAGATATTCAATTGCAACACAACTTTTTACAAACCCTGGAGAAGGTTTCCTTCAACAGCATGAGTTAGCCCAGGAAATTATCACATTTGATTTGTTGCCCCACTTTAGCTACAGCTGTGGACTTGGTAAGTAGTCTGTTCTGTTGCTTGGCAAAGTGATATAAAAACAGATTTAAAACTCCAGTTTACGCACATATACGCACATGCACATGTATACACACATACAAGGTTACAATCACTGTCATAGAAGAGACAGAGATTTCCTACAAACTGAAAATGAATAAGGCTACATGTTTCAGGGTCTGTTATCCTGATCCAAATGACATCCAGACATCAGCTGGGGCATTTCTTAGCAATTCATCTTCCAGGACTAACTCAACAATAATTAGGAATAGAAATTTTAGTAAGTGACTGTACCGCTTGCTGTCAAGTTGATTGTGACTCATGGTGACCTCAGAGCAGAGCTCTGCTCTACAGGGTTTTCCATAGCTGAGTTTTTGGAAGCAGACCATTAGGCTGTCTTCCTAGGTGCCTCCTGCATAGGCTAGAACCTTCAACCTTGTAGTTGGCATCTGATTGCTTTAACCATTTGCACTGCCCAGGAAATTCTTTAGCAAATGATGGAACACCCAAAAGAAAAATGCCTTCTCAAGGTCTGGGTTCCTTAGCAGGAAACTACTCTCTTCGAGGTCCCTAGCTCAACAAACACAGTGCAACCCTGACCTGCCTTTGTGCCTTGAAACAAAGGGAAAATTCCAACTTGATCAATAAGCAATTGCTCCAAAGATCCTGAATAGCTATTTTAATGGAAGGGCATCACAGGCAATAAAAAAAAAAAAAAATGTTCTCAACGTAAAAAAAAAACAGTAAGTGTATAGCTGCGTGTTTCAATGAACTTTCCTGATGCATGCTAGGTTTCCATTAAGAATTCAGCTGTGTCCTCCAAAAAGATACATGGGAGCTGTGAACCCCATACTTACAACAATGTTTGGAAAGGGTGGTATCTTTTGTCATGCTCACGAGGCCTCCCCATAGTAAGGTGGATCCTAACCCTAATCCCTTCTCAGTGATGTCTTATCAAATGAACAGTACAAACACAGAGATGCACAGGCAAAAAACGTGTTACATGAGGACAAGCCTACAAGCAAAGAGACACCAAGGATTGCCACCGTTCCCAGAAAGTAGGCGAGAAGCCCACAGAAGGAACTGACACAGCCACAACTCTGATTTGGTCTTTTAGCTTCCAGAATCATGAGAAAATAAATTTTTGTTCTTGAAGACAACCCACTTACAGCATTTTTTGTTATGGTAGTCATAGGTAACTAGGACAGTCTTTCCTCATTCCTTCTATTCTTTAAAAATTCTAACCTTTAAAAATCTTAGTAAAGAAACTTTTTAAAAAATAGATTTAGAACACAAAGAACTAAGTTTATACAAGGGACAATGACACTGTTGTTAAAAGTGAAAATCTGTTGCCATTGAGTCGATTCCAACACATAGTGACCCAACAGGACAGAGAAGAACTGGAGCAGTTTCCAAGGAGCACCTGGTGCAGATATAGCACTTAACCACTGCACCACCAGGGTTTCCAACACCACAGTTAGGTGTCTTCAAATCAGTTCTGAGTCACTGTAGCCCTCTACACAGCAGAACAAAACCCTGCCCAGTCCTGTGCCATCTTCACAATCACTGTTATGTTTGAGCCCACTGTTGCAGCCACTGTGGTGGTCCATCTCATTGAGGGTCTTCCTCTTTTTTGCTGACCCTCTGCTTACCATGCATCACCTCCTTCTTCAGGCATGGGTCCCTCCTGAGAGGATGTCCAAAGTATATGAGACCATTCTAACTGTCCTTTCTTCTAATGAGCATTCTGGCTGTGCTTCTTCCAAGACAGGTTTGTTCATTCTTTTGGCAGTCCATGGCATATTCAATATTCTTTGCCAACACCATAATTCAAAGGCATTAATTCTTCTGCAGTCTTCCTTATTCAGTGGCTAGTTATTGTGAACATATGAAGCAAGTGAAAATACTATGCTTTGGAGAGTTCTCAAAGCGACATCTTTAAAAAAAAAAAAAAAAAATCTTAAAGAGGTCTTTTGTAGCAGATTTGCCCAGTGCAGTATATTTGATTTCCCAGCTACTGCTTCCATGGGTGTTGATAGTGGATCAAAGTAAAATAAAATCCTTGACAATGTCAGTCTTTTCTCTAGTTATCATAATGTTGCTTATTGGTCCAGTTGTGAAGATTTTAGTTTTCTTAATGTTGAGGTGTAATCCATACTTGAAGGACTTCATCAGTAAGTCCTTCAAGTTCTCTTCACTTTCAGCAAGCAAGGTTGTATTGTCCTCTTATGGAAGGTTGTTAGTGAATCTTCCTCCAATCTTGATGCTTCATTCTTCTTTCTGTAGTCTGGTTTATCGGATTATTTGCTCAGCATACAGATTTAATAAGTATGGTGAAAAGATACAACAATGATGTAAACATTTCCTGTAAACCACAAAGTATATCCTTGTTCTGTTCCAACAGCTCCATCTTGCTGTATGTACAGGATCCACACGAACATGATTAAGTATTCTGGAATTCCGATTCTCTGAAATGTTGCCTATCATTTGTTTTAATTCACACATTTGAATATCTTTGCATGGTCAGTACCATACAATATGTCTTCCTAGTATTCTCTATTTTCAATGAAAATTCATCTGACATCGGCAACGATTGATGTCTGTTGTTCCTATCTGCTGAATTTGGCCTGAATATCTGGCAGTTTCCCATTGATGTAATTCTGCAACCATTTGTGAACTATTATCAGCAAAATTTTACTTGTGTGTAATATTAATTGGAAACCCTGGTGACATAGTAGTTAAGTGTTACATCTGCTGACCATGAGGTCAGCAGTTGATATCTGCCAGGTTCTCCTTGGAAACTCTATGGGGCTGTTCTACCCTGACCTATAAGGTAGCTATGAGATGGAACTGACTTGACGGCAGTGGGTTTTGTGTGTGTGTGATATTAATTAATAACATTGTTGATAATTTCTTTATCCTGTTGGATTACCTTTCTTTGGAATGGACATGAATGTAAATCTCTTCTAGTCAGTAGTTGTCTTCCAAATTTCTTGGCACAAATAAGTGTGAGCTTCCAGCATTGTATCTGTTTGTTTTAACATCTCAGTTAGCATTCTGTCAATTTCTGGAGTCTTGTTTTTTGTCAATGCCTCTAGTGTAGCTTGGACATTTTTCTTTAATACTACTGGTTCTAGATTATAACTTCTCCTGAAACGGTTGACTGTTGACCAAACTTCATAGTACAGTGACTCTGTGTATTCATTGTATCTTCTTTTGATGCTTCTTCCCACTTTGTTGAATGTTTTGCCCATAGAATCATTTCAACTTGAGGCTTGAATATTTTTATTCCATTCTTTAAGCTTGAGAAATGTTGAGCATGTTCTTGCCTTTTGGCTTTCTAACTCAAGGTCTTGTGTTTCATTATAATACTACTTTGACTTTTCGAGCTGCCCTTTGAAATCTTCTGATTGGCTTTTTTATACAATAATTTTTTCTGTTTTCTTTGGCTACTCTATATTCAAAAGCAAGTTTCAGAGTCTCTTCTGACATCCATTTTGGTCTTTTTTGCCTCTTTAATGACCTTTTGCTTTCTTCATGTCATCCCACAACTCATCTGGTCTTCAGTCATTAGTATTCAAGCATCAAATATATTCTTGAGATGGTCTCCAAATTTGGGTGGGGTATACTCAAGGTCATACTTTGGCTCTCCTGGACTTGTATTAATTTTATTTAGCTTCAGCTTGAACTTATATTTGAGTAATCAAAATAACATGTGTTAATTTATTAATGTAGGAGAGGTCCTTGCAACAGCCCCTCTCCAAGAACTCAGTTTTATCTTCCCCACAATGATACAAATCCTCTATAATTCCAGAATATTACTGTTGAAATATTTTACAATTAATATTGAATACTTCTAATCTGGTCATGGAGATCTGGTGGTGAAGCAGTTAACAGCTCAGCTGCTAACCAAAAGGCTGGTAGTTTGAAGCTACCAGGCACTCCTTGGAAACCCTATGGCACAATTCCATTTTGTCCTATAGGGTCACTATGAGTTAGAATTTACTTGACAGCAATAGGTTTAGTTTGGTTTGATCTGGGTGCATAACCAGGTAATAAATGACTTAGAAGAGTCTTGGAATGAGTTATTAGACCTTATAGGAAGCGTCTGAGGATGCAATTTTTCTCAGTCTCAGTTTTTTTCTTCTAGGTAATTATTTATACCAACTCCGTTTATGTTTCTTTATTCCTATTGGTTCTACACACCAAGGCCACTGTTTTAGTCAGCTGGGGCTGCTCTGACAGAAATACCACAGAGTGGATGGCTTTAACAAAGAAAGATTTACTCTTACACAGTCCGGTAGGTTGCAAGTCCATATTCAGGGTGTCCGCTCCAGGGGAAGGCTTTCCCCTTGTCGGCTCTGGAGGAAAGTCCGGTATTGCATCAGTCTTTGTCCAGGGAGCGTCCTGATGCAAGAACCTCTGATCTGAAGGATGCGCTCTGCTCCCGGTGCTGTTTGCTTGATGGTAGCGAGGTTCTCAAATTGTCCTTTGCTTCTTTTTCCTTTTATTCCTTGCAAGCTAAAAGCATTAAGGGTGGGGCAAGCCATACTCCAGGGAAACTCCCCCTACAGCAGGAATTTACAGCCCCACCCTAATCCTTTAACATACAGGTTAGCAAAACCACACAATGGAGGACAGTCCCAAGATACTGAGAACCATATCCCAGCCACGTGGCTGCACACATTTTTGGGGGGACACAATTCAAACCATGACAGCCACATTGATTTTCCTAATGCCAGCTTTGATTTCAGTCCTGTCCTCCTCAGTGGCACCCTTTTCCTTTAGACTTACGTAGAAAATTTCCGTGCACAATCAAGACCTACAATGTAAAATCCTTACTAATTATTTATCAGTTTTTTCCCCACATTCCCTTAGTTATAATCTGCACTTGAGCTAAAGTGGATTGCTTTCTACAGGTTTACACCATTCACCCCTTAATCTCAATGTTCCCTAAAGCTCATTTCAAATTCCAACTGTTTAATGAAGTTTTTTTTCTGGGCCCTCCAATTATACATGATCCTTCCTTCTTTAAACTTTTCTGTGCTTATTTAACTTTGTATTTTTTTGAACCTGGTCTATAGTACCCTAATAACTATGTGTAATTCTCATTCCAAATTTTACCTTCCAATTAGGTTGTAAGATCTTCAAGGACAAGTCGTGTATCTTGATTTTATCTTTGTGTCTACAGCCTAGCCTTTGTAGCATAGCACCTTGCACAAAAGGGCTATTTGTGTCATGAACTACATCAAAACATTTTTTCATTTAATTATAATAGATCTGTCAGATATTAATTAGATGGAGCTATGGACATGAAGTCAAAGACAAGAAGGGTCTATGAAGAGTCCATTGCCTTTCTTCCTGTTAGAGAAGACAGAATCTTTCTGTTAAGATCTCATACTGTGGATCAAATTGTCTTCCACAAAAAGATATGTTGAAGTTCTAGCCCTTGGTATGGTGAAGGCAAGCTTGTATCAACATGTGGTCTTTGGTGATGTGATTAGTTAAATCAGCATGAACCCTTACTGGAGTAGGGTGGACCATAATTCAGTCTGAGTGGTGCCCTTATGAAAGAGGAGACAGCCATGTGATGATGGAGGCAGAGATTAGAGTTGCAAGCCAAGAAATACCAAAGATTTCCAGCTTGTTGCCAGAACAAATTCCGTCTCGAGCCCAAAAGGAATCAACATGGCTGACAACCTGGTTTTGAACTCTTAGCCTGCAGAATTGTGACACAATAAATTTCTAATAAGCTACCCAGTCTGTGGTATTCTGTATTGCAACCTTTGGACACAAGTACACAAACTAACTTGTTACAACCCTAACTTGTATATATCCCAGTGGGATCAAGAAATAGCAAAAGAGAAAATGGAACTTTTGATTTCTATGCCATGGCTGCCTTTGGGTCGAAGGATCCTAGGGTTGTTCCCCCCCCACCCACTGTTTTAGAGAGGTGTAGTGTTTAAGTGCTACAGCTATGAACCGAAAGGTTGGCAGCTCAAATCCTCCAGGGACTCCTTGGAAACTATGAGGCAGTTCTGCTCTGTCTATAGGGTTGTTATGAGTCAGAATTGGCATGATGGCAGTAGGTTTTTATTATTATTATTATTGTTATTTTATACAGCAGTGGGGGAAAGGCAGAGAGACACAGAGGAATCAGGACTGTGGGTGAGGCAGCTTCTTACAATGAATAATAATAATAAAGGATCAGTGAGTATGCAGACGGAAAGAGAGAAGCAAAAACAGGTACCTGGAGCCCTGAGTTGGACCTAAAAGATCTTCTTATTTGCTGAGAATCTACCACACAATTCTGCCTTCATATAAGTTTAATTGGTATCTTCTTCTCTTTCTCTGTGAAATTTCACAGAAGCAGTGTGAATCAAAAGCACTTGAAGATTCTTGAATTAAAATGCACACTGGTGGCATAGCAGTTAAGTGCTGGAGTTGCTAACCAAAAGGTCAGCAGTTCAAAGCCACCAGGTGCTCCTTGGAAACTCTATAGGACAGTTCTATTTTGTACTGTAGGGTCATTATGAGTCAGCATCAACTCGACAGCAGTAGATGTGGTCTGGTTTAAAGACAAATAAGCCCTGGTGGAGCAGTCTCTAAAGCTCTTGGTTACTAATCAAAAGATTGGTGTTTCAAACCTACTGACAGCTGCTTGGGACACAGATACGGTGATTTGCTTCTGTAAACATTGCAGCCTTGGAAGCCCTATGGGACAGTTAGTTCTACTCTGTCTTATAGGGTCACTATGAGTTGGAATTGACTTGACAGCAAAGAGTTTGGTTTGGGCATGTAAACACAAAAAGTACTACTATTATTTTAAGAGACTTGTCATAGACAGAAACAGACACCACAATGCATAATTCTTTAAAAATAAATGCCATGCTGTCGAACTGAATAGTGACTGACTGTTTAGATAATCTGGCAACTGCCACAGAGCAAATGTTCTGGAGAGGTGAGTATTTTTCCATGATTCCAGAAGGCTGGAAGCATAAACAGTAACAATTTTTGCATCTATCTTGCAGTTGTGTCCATCAAACGAAGCTTTCAAGTTTAATGCTGAATAAAACACCCTAAACACAGCCGAGAACAAGCCCAGACTGAACATCTTGAAAGTGGCAAGCTCAAAGGGAGCGCGTGCACATTCCACGTGAGTGTTTCAGCAGTGTCAGGAAATGTAGCACGTTAAAAAAAAACCAGCCTGTGAATTTGTTCAGTGCATTCCCTTTTAACAGTCCAAAGGGAGTTCGCGTTTTAACTGGGAATGTACTTCCATCGTTGGTTAGACAGAGTTGATAGTATCAGAAAGCAGGCAAAGCCATTAGCTGGACGCCCTGTGCTTGACAATAAACTAGGACACTCTGGAGCATGTCACCCAGGCCAGCAAACCATGCCAACCAATGGCACACAACATGGAGGAAAATCAGCTATGCTTGTCTGAATTTAGGACCAAGGGCAGTGGGGGTGGCAGGGTAGGGGTAGGGGAGCAACACACTTGCCCACAAGCAAAGGGATTAGCTAATAATAGTTATGTTTATACCAGGGAGAATTGAAGCCACAGCAGAGGGGAAACTGAAGACACTGAATTTTAGTAGAGCTAATTTTGGAAGAAAGGAGAAAGTGTTGAGGGAAATGAAACAGGATAAAGCTGTCGAAGAGAAAGCCACAAAGGAAATAGAAAGTGTTCAGAGATAAATTAATGCATGACCAAAATCACTACATGCTACCCAGTCATAAATATTCAAAGGGGTGGGGGAAGGTCAAGGTGGATTAAGAGGGAAAAGCAATGTTAAAAGAATCAAAAAGCCCTGTATAATAAGAATTTGTGGGAGTATAAGAAAAAATCAAGGACTTCGCTAAAATGCAAATACTAAAGGGAAATGAATCTGGAGAGTTAATTCTTTTGTTGGATGAACACCTCTGTTCACTCTTCTGTACATTTTCCTCTAAGACTCCTTTCTGTCCTTCTATGTTACAGTTGTTGTTAGGTGCCATCCAGTCAGTTCTGACTCACTGTTAACAGAACAGACCAAAACAGAACGCTGCCTGGTCCTGTGCGAGCCTCGCAATCATTGTTGTGCTTGACCCCATCGTGTGGCCTCAGTGTCGGTCCGTCTCATTGAGGGGCTTCCTCTTTTCTTCTGATCCTCTACTTCACCAAGCATTACATCCTTACCCAGGGACAAGTCCCTCCTGATAGTGTGTCCAGAATATGTGAGACGAAGCCTCGGCATCCTTGCTCTCAAGGAGCACTCTGGTTGTTCTTTTTCCAAGACAAATTTATTTGTTTTTCTGGCAGTCTGTAGTATACTCAATATTCTTCACTAAAACCATGATTCACACACATTACTTCTTTGGTCTTCCTTCTTCATTATCCAGATTTTGCATGCCTATGAGGTGACTGAAAATATTGTGCCCTCTTATAAATACTCCTATCTGTACTTTTCTGTCTGGTACCAACTTCAAGTCTGTTGATTCACCTCATATTCACTCCCCATATGTTCTTAACTCAAGGTAGGAAGGTAGTTTATTAAAGGATGAAAAAATACTAAGGGAAAATGCTAAGGAGTTAGGCAATGACTACTCTGCCTGTTGGAAAGATATGTTAGTTTCCTAGGGCTGCCATGACTAAGCACCAGAAACTGGATGGCTTAAAAAAACAGAAATTTATTCCCTCATAGTTCTGAAGTCCAGAAGCCCAAAATTGGGATGTTGATTAGGTTGGTGCTTCCTGAAGACTCTGAGGGAGTTTCTGTTCCATGCCTGTCAGACTCTGATGGTTGCTGGCAGTTGTTGGGATGGCAATCTCTGCTTCCATCACGATGTGGCAGTCCCTCTGTATCTCACTGTGCCCTTCTTATAAGGACTTTGGTCATTGTATCTAGGCTCGGTCTAATCCAGTACGACCTCATCTTAACCAATTCTATCTTCAAAGATCTATTTTACAAGTTAAGTCATATTTGGAAGTGTAAGGGGGACATCAATTCTGGAGGTTACATTATTTAACCCAGTGCAAAATGTCTCCTACGGAATAAGAGGAGGTGAGAGAAATGTTTCTGAGGTCCACAACAAATAAGTTGTGATGTAGACAGATAATTAGAGTCATGTTATGAGAGAACACAGAGAAAACGCACCGTTATCTCTGCCCCACTGTTCTTTTAAGGGACACTCCTCTGAACGCAGTGGGAACAAGGCAAGAGTCTGCTTGTGTGGCTCTGAACAGTGTACAAGAAACAAGATGTGACCTAAAGCTTTCAGCCTAAATGCTAAAAGTGGAAGTCTATAACTGACAAATGGAGATCTTGAGGGAGCGAAAAATTACATCTTGTTGCTAAATTACTAGCAAATGGAGAAAAAGGAGAAAAATAATCAAAAGAATCTCTGATCTGTGGAAACCAAATACACTTAATAGCAGGCACATACACTTTGTAATCCAAAGTACCATGTTTCAATATTTCACATCAAAAGTGTTCTGGGGCCTTGGGTGGGTTGCCTTCATTTGATATGATTACTCTGAGAAAGTGTGAGCTTCAATTATTTTGGAATTGAGAGCTGATGTTCCGCTGCTGAAAAGTTAACTATTGAAAACTCTATGAAGAACAGTTCTACTCTTACACACATGGAGTCACCATGAGTCAGAATCTACTCAGCATCAGCTGGCAATGGCTGGTTGTTACAACTTACAGGACAGCCCTATGACCACCACCAACAGGCTCTCCTGGGAGCTAGCCAGGGGTCAGGAATCTCTGGCAAACTCCACCACCTTTGTTAAGCTATCTGTGGTGAGGAGTAGCCCTGGCCAGATGGCCCACATCTTCCTTTCACGATAAACATAAGTACAGAGCTCCAGAAAATGGAGTGAAGGCTGGAGCCAGCCTGAAGACTAAGGACAACTAGGTGACTTCCAGATTCAGGGCAAGGCAGGGTAACGAGAAGCTGCAGTGGGTGTGATGATACAGCATTTTAGTAACAGGAAACTAGAAGGCTGTATTGGGTTGAATAATGTCCTTCCCCCCACCCAAAAGAAAATTATTTCTATCTGGAAGCACAAAAATGACCTCATTTGTAAATAAAGTTTTTGCAGATGTAATTAGTTAAGATAAGGTCATAGTGGATTAATCCCACATTGACTGCTGTTGAGTCTATTCTGACTCACAATGACCCTAAGGGACAGAGTAGAACTGCCCCATAAGGTTTTCAAGGAGCAGCTGGTGAATTTGAACTCCCATCTCTTGGTTAGCAGTTGTGTCACTTAACCACTGCACCACCAGTACTCCCATAGTGGATTAAGGTGAGCTTTAAATCCAATGACTGGTGTCCTTTTAAGAAGGCCATGTGAAGTCACAGATCTAGACAGACGCACACAGGGGGAAAGAGACTAGACTGATGAGTTGATAAGCCAAGAAATGTGAAGAACTGCCAGCACCCAGCAGAAGCTAGGAAGAAGAAAAGAAGGGTTCCTCCACAAAGTCTTTAGAAAGAGCATGGCCCTACTGAAACCTTAATTTCAGACTTCCAGACTCTAGAATTGTGAAACAGTTGTTTTGAGCATCCGATTTGTGGTTATTTGTTATGAGAACCCTAAAAAACTAATGCAAAGGCTATCTTAGGTAGTTATTCCAACAGTAGTCAATAAAAGGAATGATGGCATGGTCAGAATAGCTAAATGATTTTGACCTATGTGCAGTAAAAACACACCTTCTCAAAGCTTTCTACTGCACAGTAAATGACCCACTGTAGTTTTAACACAGAGTGGGAGGAAGGAGAAATCAGATGATATTTTAAAAGTCAAATCTGAGGACAATATGGATGTACACGAAAAGTAAAGCTTTAAGTGCTGTTGGTCAGATACTGCAAAGGCAGCAGCAAGCAAAGAGGCAGAAAAGATAGGCTCTTTTATTTCCAAGGGGCAGAGTTTTTAGCAGCAGTTGACCAGGAAGCTATTCTTTCCCACTCCAAACCACAAAGGGAAGATAAATAGCTCCTCCTAGCAGGTTGAAAAGAGACACTAAAGGGCTTATTGGAATCGGCACAGTAGAAGATTGTGGCAGTTAAAATAAACCATGAAAGTCAGGCTGGGATGACGTATGGAGCAATTCTCACTCAGATATTCTTCTACATGGTGTTGTTGTGACTTGTTGTCAAGTTGATTCCAGCTCATGGTGTCCCCAGGTATGACAAAATGAAACACTCCCCTGTCCTGAGCCATCTTGACTACCACTGGTATGCTCAAGTCCACTGCAGTGATCTTCTACTGAGTGCCTTCCAGTCAAAGAGTCTCATCTTATAGCACTATATCAGACAATGCTCTGTTGTAATTCATAGTTTTCATTGGCTAATTTTCAGAAATAGATCACCAGGCCTATTTTTTTTCTGCTCTGTCTTAGGCTGGAAGATTTACTGAAACTTGTCCACTGTGGATGACCCTGCTAGTATTTGAAATACTGGTGGCATAGCTTTCAGTGTCATAGCAACATGCAACCACTATATAGCATGACAAACTGAGATGTGGCAGATTTTCTATGTACCCTTGGATAATTTCTTCTTCCATTCTTTGAAGTATAGTTCCAATCCATCACAATTTTCCTTGAGACCCCAGGCCTCCTTCTTCTATCATTTTCCTTGTTGGCTTTGAAAATCCTTGTACTTCTTTTCACAGAGAATATTCAGACATTGAACACGGGTGACTTCACTCAACTCTTTGCCTCCTTTCCTACAAGTATCCATTCTTTGTCTTTCTCTCTAGTCCTGGAGAAATAGGTACCCCCATACAAAAAGTCAACTCTTCTATGTGTACTTAGCATCTTTCACCATTCTGACCTATAGCCTTTTCTCATTCTTCTGAGTATAAAACATATTCAGTCCTTCTTAATTTAGGAGACCTTTCTCTGGCTTCACTGACAAAGCAGAAAAAACGTGCACGTTGCTGTAGGGTTAATTTCAACTCATAGTGACCCTATAGGACAGAGTAGAACTGTTCCATAAGGTTTCTATGGAGTAAGTGGTAGATTTCAAGTACTGACCTTTTTGTTAGCGGCCAAACACTCAGCCAGAGCTCATTCTTTTTCCCTCATTAACTCATCTGCCCTACTTCTTCCCATCTTGAAGATTCTAGGAAAAGCACAACAGGTTCATCAGGATCAGTTTTGCACCATCCTGCTTCAGTCTGGCTTTTGGCTTCACTATTCCAATGAAACCACCTTAGCAAAGGTGGTTTTCAAATACTATGAACACTTTTTGGTTCTTAGTTGATATCTCTGTATATTTAGCATTGCCTTCTTAAAAAATTTATTCTTTCGGAGGAGGTGGAGACAACATGGCATTATAGACAGAAGGATCACACCATCCCTCTACAGCAAAGACTAGAAAAACTAAGTAAGACAGAGACAGACATCAACCCTGGAACCCTAAGCATCAAATTAAGAACTCAACCAAGCACTACAAAATGACAGCAATAAGTTCGTACCTAACAATAATTACTTTAAAGGTAAATAGCCTGAATGCACTCATAAAGATAAGACAGTAACAAAATGGATAAAGAAAAAAAAAACCAAGATCCATCAATATACTTTCTACAAGAGACTCATCTTAGGAACAAAGGTATACATTCATTAAAAAATAAAAGGATAGAAAAAATTCAAGCAAACAGAAATTTTAAAAAAAGGAGTAGCAATACTAATCTTAGCTAAAATAGAAATTAAAACCAAATCCACTATAAAAGATAAAGAAGGGGACTATGTAATGCTTAAGGAGATGTTCCATCATGAAGACATAACTATAAAAAATACCTATGCTCTCAGTGACAGGGATCCAAAGTACAAAAAATAAACTCTAACTGCACTGAAAAGAGAAACTGATTTCACAATGATGTTAGAAGTCTTCAGAGAGGCAGGGCCAAGATGGTAGACAGACACATGTCTCCTCAATTCCCTCTGAGGACTAAGGCCTGGAATGATAATTGAACAGAGAACTCTGAACACCCGGAAGTCCTAGGATATGGCACAGGGTTGTCAGATTGGACCATGTGCCACTGAACAGGAAACTACATTTCTCTAACATGAGGGAGTGCACATTTAACCCTGCTCCTGCTGTCTCACTGCTTGGGTGGACTGCAGGTACTGGCCTTCTTTGTTATCCAGGAGGCAGAGGGTGGGCTTGAGCTGGCAAATAAGCTGATCTGCATTGTTAAAATAGATAGTGTATAGCACAGCAGAGAGACAATGCATGGGATAGCCAGATTTTGAGAGCCCAGCTGTTGACTGAAGGCACCACTGCCCCTCCACTGTTTCTTTCTGAGCTGTGCCGTAGATTTGGCTGTTTCACAGTGGGAAGGGCAGCTTGGCTGGGACACCATATTAGTCAGCTGGGAGGCAGAGTCACCCAATTGGAAGACTCAGAAAGAACAAATTCCCAAGCTGAGATGCAGTGCCAGTCCAGAAAATGCTTTTTCAGCAGAAAGGCTGTATTTATGACAGTGTTACCTTATGGATGGGGCCTGGCTGAGGATGCCAGCAAGGCCATAACCCCTCCCTATTGTGAACTACATCATAACACCTGGGGACAACTGAAGAGGTGCTTCCATTGGCAGCCAAAAGGTGGGGCCTGCCATACCTGATGGCCTGAATGATTTGGGCAGGTGCTGGAAAGCTCCCAGCTTTTTAAAACAAGACTGCCTGGAGAAATAACTGCTGATTAGCCTAGCAACATCTCCACCAGCCTTCATTAACCCACATCAAAGAGTCAGCTGACAGTCCCTCAGTGACTCCATAAATACAGCAGTGTCTTTGCCAGACAGGAGGTTGAGCCTGCCACCCCAGAGAGTCCACTTGGGCCAATCATTAGAGTACACAGAGGCAGCTGGTGACCAACTCCCTTATCAGAATCATGTCTCAGCTCCTACTGAGGTAACACCAGAGAAACTGAACAGCCTCTAAATGGAGTGAAGGCAACAAATAATTGCTAATCATTTAAAGGAACAGTCTACCATGGCTCCAGAAAACTCCCCAAAAACTTCCCAGATGAAAAAGCCTTTCTGAAACTATTGGAGGCTGAGTATAAAAGAATTATATATACAGAACTCCTAGACATTAAATAAAATGTAGCAGAGAAATATGAAAAATTAAACAAGCTGTTTAAACTGATGGAACATGAACAATCTGAAATCCAGCAGATCAATAACAAAATTGCAGAATTAAACATTCAATCAAAAGTCAAAACAGCAGAATTGAGGATAAAGAAGTGACCTTGACGACAGAGCAACTGACATTAGCATTTATGAGGAAAAATCAGAGAAAGGAAATAAGAAAAATGAAGAAGCATTAAGAAACAGTTCCTGGACAAGAAGGGATAGCTGACAACACAGAGTGTATTGTTGTTGAGTTGCTGACAGAAAACTCCCTTAAATTATGAAGAAAGAGAACATAGACTTCTGAGATACATATCAAACACTACAAAAAGCAGACCCCACAAGAAAGATACCAAGACATACTGCCATCAAGCTTAATAAAATGGAACATAAAGAGAGGCTGTTAGAGGCAGTGAGGTTCAAAGCAAAGCTAACATTCAGAGGGAAGCCCTATAGGTCTTATCTGACTACTTGGCAGAACGAGGTTGGCAAGGAGGTAGTGGGATGACACATCCAATACTTGAAGGAGAAAAACTTCCAACCAAGAATTATATATCCTGCCAAACTGTCTCTCAAATATGAAGATGAAATTAAGACATTTGCAGATAAACAGAAACTTAGAGACTTTGTGAAAATCAAACCAAAACTACAAGAAATACTGAAAGTTCTTTGCTTAGAAAAAAAAATCATTAAGTTTGTATTTGAGTAGGCAGTGTAGGACACATTATCCAGAATCCTACTCAGTTAGGGAAGTCACAAAACACAACCAAAGCTACAATATTGAAAGGAGGTAACCAGTGAACATATCTTGAAAACTGTGACACCATCACACTAAAAAGAGGGATATACTACACTAGCTATTGTCTTTTCAGATGGAGAGAAAGTTAAAAAGATATGCGGGAGTTAAAATTGTGTTTAAACTTAGAATATTAAGGGAGATTATAGGGGTAGATGCAAAACACAATAATAATGCAACATATCAAAACAAGAAACGAAATACAAGACTTTCAACAAACACAAAGCAAACATTGAAACAAACGAAAATTCAACCCACAAAGATGAATGACCCAGAACAGAATATTAAAAGCAACATAGAAAACATCAACAGAAAAATAAATACATCAAATGACAGCATAAACACATACCTATTAATAGTTATGCTGAATGTAAATGGACTAAAGACTCCAATAAAGAGACAAGTGACATCTGAATCAAAAGACACGACTAGTCTATGTTTTCTTTACAAAAACCACACCTTAGACTCAAAGATATGAACAAACTCAAAATTAAAGGACGGAATAACATATAGCCAAGGAAAGCCAAGTGCCATTGAGTTAGAATAATATATACCAAGCTAAAAACATACAAAGAAGAGCAGGTGTGGCAATACTAATCTCAGACAAAATAGATTTTAATGTAAAATCCACCATCATAGACAAGGATGGTCACTATTTATTTCTGAAAGGTTCAATACACAAGCAGGACTTAACAATATTAAATATTTATGCACCCAATACTAGAGCATATAAACACATTGAACAAACACTGGCTACATTGAAAAATGAGATAGATCACTCCACAATAATAGTTAGACACTTCAACGCTCCACTTTCAGTAATGGACAGATCATCCAGAAAACAGCTCAGTAAAGACACAGAAGATGTTATTGCACAATTAACTAACTAGACCTCAGCAACAGGGTGGAGTCAAGATGACAGACTAAATGCACATCTTTCTAAATCCCTCTGGAAACCAAGACCTGAAGTGACAGTTAATCGGAGCCTTCTGGACACCTAGTGAGCCCTGGGATGCAGCATAGGGCTGTTACTTTGGTCTTTATACCACTGAACGTAAAACCTCCCCTTTTTTTACTGACCCCACTCTCTGCAAGCACAGGCTTGCACATACTGAAGATAACTCACCATTTTTATTTTTTTTTCTCTGTCCTGGCTGGTGGGCAGAAGTGGGACTTGACTAGCTGCTGGTCTTGGACGCACTGCTGGTGGGACCGGCAAGCATAATTGCCAGGTTCTGAGAGCCTGGCTTTGGACTCTATATACCTCGGCTCCTCTGCGCTATCAGGAAATGGAGAAGCCCAGGCAGAGGTCCCGGCTGGACTTGGTTCCTGGGCTGGGAGGTGGCTCCTGCCAGGGGGAGAGCACTTTTCTAGCAGGGAGGCAGTGTTTTGCACAGTGTCCTCTGAGGCCAGGGCCCAGCGGCGGAGGCTGTGGACTCTGGGCATTTTGACACTCTTGGCCTCTCTATCGACTGGGAGCCTGGTCGTGGCCGGCTGGTGAGCTTAAGTGGGATGCCATCTTGTTTTGCTGGGAGGTGGGGTAATCCACATGGAAGCCTCAGGTGGATGTAATTCCTGGGCTGGGAGGCAGTTCCTACCCAGAAGAGACTGCTTTTCCAACAGAAAAGCAGAGTTCTACACAATATCATCTACAGCTGGGGTCTGACAGCAGAGGCCAGCAAGCCTTTCTGTATTTTGAGCTAGTTTATAACATTGCATGTTCAATATAGAGGTGCTTACTTTGCCAGCTGGGAAGAGGGACATATACACCTGAAAACTTGACTGACTTTGGAAGTTGTCAAATACTTTTTACTTCTCATTTTAAGACAGCCTAGAGAAACAGCTGTGGTACATCTTCACAGCATCTCTCCCAGCCTCCCTTGACCCACATGAAGCCCCAGAAGCAGCAAACATTGGAGAGGATGGTAACATGGAAGTCACCCATGGCATCAGAAGGCCCCCAAAAGAAACCACCTCAGAATTTCTCAAAGGAGCTTTTCTGAAACTATCAGAAGGTGAATACAAAAGGATTACATAGTGAACCCTACTAGACTTTATACAAAATGCAGCAGAGCAAAACAAAAAACGAAACAAGCTGTTCGATCTGAAGGAACATCAGCACTCTGAAATCCAACAGATCAGGAACAAAATCAAAGACATAGACCTCAGCAACATATACAGAACCTTTTATCCATCAGCAGATAAGTACACCTTCTTCTTCAGTACACAAGGGACATTTTCCAGAATAAACCGTGTATTAGGACATAATGTAAGTCTCAACAAAATCCAAGCCATTGAATTATTGTAAGCTTCTTCCCAGATCAAAAAGCCATAAAAGTTGAAATCAGTAGCAGAAAAAACATAGACAGAAATTAGAACTCATGGAAACTGAACAACAGTGTCAAAACTATGGGTTATAGAAGAAATCAAGGACAAAATAAAGAATTTGTGGATTCAAATGAGACTCAAAACACATCTTACCAGAAAAATGAAAGCAGTGCTCAGAGGTCAGTTCATCTCTATAAATGCACACATCTGGAAGGAAGAAAGACTCAAACCAAAGAACTAACCCTACAGCTTGAACAAGTAGAAAGAGAGCAACAGAGGAACCCTTCAGGCAGAAGAGTTTTCAGAAGAAAACAGAATACTATAAAAGACAGTACTCTAATACATTTGAAAACCTAGAGTAAATGGACAAATTTCTGGATTGATACAACCTACCAAAATTATTACAAGAAGAACTAGAATAAGTTAATAAATGCTTCACAAAGAAGAGATTGAAAAAATCATCGATAAACTACAAACCAAAAAAGTCCTAGCCTGGATGGCTTCACTGCAGAATTCTACCAAACTTTTAGAAGAGAGTTAACTTCAATACAACTGAAACTATTTCACAGCATAGAAAGTGATGGAATACTCCCAAATTCATTCTGTGAAGCCAGCATGTAACCCTGGTACCAAAGCCAGAGAAAGATCCAACAAAAACAAAATTACAGACCAATATCAGTCATGAACCTAGATACAAAATCTTTGCCAAAAGAATTTAAGAGCATATAAAAAATAATAATAATTCATCATGATCAAGTTGTATTCATACTAGGGATTCAAGGCTGATTCAATGTCAGAAAAACAATGAATGTGATCAACTGCATAAATAACACCAAAGATAAGAATCACCTGATTTTGTCAATGGATGCAGAAAAAGCATTTGACAAAGTCCAATACGCATTCATGCTAAAAACTCTCAGCAAAATAGAAATACAAGGGAAATTCCTCAACCCTGAAACAGGCATACATGCAAAGCCAACCACCTACATCATCTTGAATGGAGAGGGACTGAAAGAATTCCACTTGAGAACAGCAACTAGACACGGATGCCCACTCTCACCACTTCTGTTCAATATTGTACTAGAAGTTCTGGCCAGAGCAATTAGACAAGACAGAGAAATAAAGGGCATCTGCATCAGCAAAAAAGAAGTAAAAATCTCCTTATTTGCAGATTATATAATTGTACATGCAGGGAATCCTAAAGAATCCATAAGTAAACTATTGGAACTAATAGAAGAATTAGGCAAAGTATCAGGACATAAGATAAACATAAGTAGATAAGTAGGATTCCTTTATACCAACAGAGTTCATGAAAGAAGAAATATCAAATCAATACCATTTACGATAGCCCCAAAGGAGGTAAAATACCTAGGAGTACATCCAAATAGACAAATAAGAGACCTATACAGAGAGAACTACAAGACCTTACTGTATGAAACCAAGAGAGGCTTATGTAAATGGAGAAACCTACCCTGTTCATGGATAGGAAGACTTAACATTGTGAAAGTATCTATTTCACCCAAAGTGATCTACATATACAATACAACCCCAATATAAATTCCAGTGTCACTTTTTAATGATATGGAGAAACATATTACCAACTTTGTTTGGAAAGAGAAGAAACCCAAGATAAGTAAAGCACTACTGAATACGAGGAACACAGTGTGAGGTCTCATGCTACCAAACCTTAGGAACTATTACACTGTCATAGTAGTCAAAACAGCCTGGTACTGGTACAAAAAGAGACATACAGACCAATGGAACAGAGTTGAGATCCCAGAGATGCCACCATCAATGTATGAACAGTTGATATTTGACAAAGGCACTAAGACTGTAAACTGGGATAAAAACAATCTCTTTAACGAATGGTGCTGACAAAATTGGATAGCCATCTGCAAAAAGTTCAAATAAGACCCATATCTCACACCTTACACATAAACTTAACTCAAATCTGATCAAAGACCTAAGTATCAAACCTAAAACAATAAAGATCAGGTAATAAAAATTAGAGTCAACAATGGAAGTTTTAATACACAGCTTAGACAGACATCAAAATCTGACAAACAAAGCATGATCAACAGAAGGGGAAATAGATCAACGCGAACTAACAATCAAACACTGTTGCTTATCCAAAGACTTTATCAAAAGAATTAAAAGACCACTTACAGAATGGTAAAAAATATTTGGCAACTACATGTCAGATCGATGTCTGATCTCTATAATCTACAAGGTACTGCAAGATACCAACAAGAAAAAGGTAAATAATCCAATGAAGCAATGGGTAAAGGAGATGGATTGACACTTCACCAAGAGGACATCCACACAGCCAAAAGACACCTGAGGATATGCTCATGATCATTAGCTATTAGAGAAATCCAAACCAAAACTAGAGTGAGATACCATCTCACCCCAAAAAAGTTGACCATGATCCAAAAAGCACAAAACAGCAAATGCTGGAGAGACTAGAACTGTCTTACACTGCTGATAGGATTGCAAAATAGCAAAACCTCTACAGAAAGCAATTTGGCTCTTCCTTAAAAAGCTTGAAATAGTTTACCATTTGATCCAGTAACCTCATTGCTTGGAATATATCCTACAGCTTCAAAGGCAGTCACATGAACAGATACATGTACACAGATGTTTATTGCGGCACAGTCTACAATAGCAAAAAATGGGATCAACTCAGATGCCCAGCAACAGATGAATGGAAAAACAAACTATGGTATATATTCTCAATGGAACATTATGCAATGATAAAGAACAATAATGATTGTAGGAAGCATCTCATAACCTGGTTTCAATTGGAAGCAATTGTGTTGAGTGAAATCAGTCAGTGGCAAAAGGATAAATATTGTATGAGACTCCTACAATAAGGACTTAAAAACAGACTCAGGTACAGAAAAAAAGACTCTTTGATGGCCACAAGGGAGTGGAAGAAAGACAGAAGGAGAGGGCTGGTTATACATTAGATAGTTGATAGAAATTTGGTTGGGTGAAAGCAGTGACAGCACACAGTAGAAAGAAGATCTACTTAACTAGACTTCAACATAAATTGAAAACTCCTCTAATCTTAACCGAATATTGCAAGGATAGAGTAGTAGGAGTGGGGATCCGAGGACTATGCTCTCAGGGGACATCGAGGCCAACTGGCATAACTAGCCTATTGCTAAGACAGTCTTCTGGCAAATGGCTGGGGTCTTAAATGCTAGCAAGCTGCCATCTGAGTTACACCAAATCATTCCAACTCAGGTGGAACAGATTATCACCAAGGACAACAAAGACATGAGGGAAAAAGAGCCCAGAAGACAGAAGGACCCACATGAGTGGACATCTGTATCAACATGTAACAAGAAAAGCCAGATGGTGCCCAGCCACCACCAAGGACAGCCATGATGGGGCACATAATGTCGAATTTCAGTGGCAAGATGAGAAAAAGAGGAGTGCACTTAAAGAACTCCACTAAAAGATTGCAATTGATGGCCAAAAAGCCTGAAAGTTCCCCTGGGAGCATGGCCACTAGACCTGCTTACTCTGACCAGAAAACATTACTGAGGTTTACTCTTCAGACAGGAATGGATTGGACTCGGGGGCACAGTGTGACCATGTGGTGTATGCACTTCATGGTTCTATGCATCTACAGGATGCTGTCCTACTGGCCTCTTACTAGAAGGGTGAGGAGAGGGTGGAGAGGAGGGGACAAGAGATTGTTAAGAGAATACGACATATGTAGAATAGAAAAGAGGAGTGTGTTATCACTGAGCAAGGAGAGCAGAGGAGCTGCAGATAGACAGACATGCAAACTTAACTTGGATTGTATACTTTCACTCAATAATTAAAAAAACAAAAACAAACAAACAAAAAAGAAATAGGTGAATAAAAGAGACTTGTGACTTGGAAAAAAATGAAATAAAATAAAGGCTGGAAATTGATATACCACTGGATCCAATAATCACACTGCCTGGAATTTATCCTACAGAAGCAAACACTGTCACATGAATGGGCACACTCATGAATGTTTATTGCAGCACAGTCCACAACAGCAAAAAGATGGAATCATCCTAGATGTCCATAGACAGATGAATGGATAAACAAGCTATGGTAAATATACCCAGCGGAACACTACGCAGTGATAGAAAAACAATGTAGAGTTTAGGAAGCATCTCATAACCTGGTTTCAACTGGAAGACATGATGCTGAGTGAAATCAGTCAGTGGTGAGAGGACAAATATTGTATGAGACCTCTCCTATAAGGACTTAAAAATCGACTTATGCACAGAAGAAAAGACTCTTTGATGGCTACAAGGGAGAGGTGGGGGGTGAGGGTAGATCATAAGGTAGATAGTTGAAAGAGATTTCAAAAAAGAAAGGAAGGAAATAGAGGGAAGGAGGGAGGGAAGAAAGAGTTTGTCTCAGAAGTATCCTATTTTTCTGTTCTAAAACTACAGAATTAACCAATTAGCAAAGTAGTGAGTGTTCTGGCTGATTTGACATAGTATTTTACTGAAAGTTTTAGTTGGAGTATTTTGTATGCTAAAAAAACAAATCTATAGAAAAAGAGAAATAAAAGGCACATAGACTGGCAATGAAGAAGTAACGCTGTCCCTATTTACACATCATATGATATTTAACATAGAAAACCTAAAAGACTACTCAAGAGAACTAGTGGAACTAATAGATTCATCAGATTATTAGAATATAAGATAAACACCCAAGAATCAACTGGATTCCTAAACACTAATAAAGAGAATGATGAAAGGAAATCAGGAAAACAATGCCATTTATAATGTCCTCTTGCTCCCCCAAAATAAAATAATTAGGAATAATCTAACCAGTGATATAAAAGACATATACAGTGAAAACTACAATACACTACTGCAAGAAACTAAGAGAGACCTATATCAATAGAAAAACATACCATGTTCATTGATAGGTAAACTCAACACTGTGAAATTAACAATCCTAGCAAAACCATTTACAAATACAAGGCACTCCTGATCCAAATGACAATGTAGTTTTAAGGAGATGAAATACGTATTAAATTTATTTGGAAAGGGAGAAAACTCCAAATAAGTAAAGCACTACTGAAGAAGAAGAAAGTAGGAAGACTCACTGTACCTGAGCTCACAACCTACTGCACAGCTAAGATAGTCAAAAAAGCCTGGTGCTGACACAATGACAGATATACTGACCAATGGGACAGAATGAAGAACCCACATGTAAATCCACCCAATTATGGTCACTTGATTTTGTACAAGGACCCATGGTCCATTACAGGAGGAAAAGACTACCTTTCAGACAGTGCTGGCAAAATGTATGTCCACCTGCAAAAAATGAAACAACACCCATACCTAATGCCATGCACAAAAATTAATTCAAAATGGGACAAAGAGCTAAATATAAAAATTATAAAGATCATAGAAGATAAAATAGGATCAGTGCAAGAGGACCTAATACACAACATTAACAGGATATAAATCATAACTAACAACATACAAACTCCAGAAGATAAGCTAGATTAACCGAGATCTTCTAAACATTAAACCTTATTATCATACATTGAACTGTGTCCTCCCAAAAACATGTGTAACCATTTGGCTGGGCCATCATTCCCAATATTCCATGATTTCCCTAATCCTGATGTCTGCCTGTGGCTAATAGATAGGATGATTATGTTAAAAGAAGATCAGCGTGGGACCAGTTCTTTCTGGTATAGTGACTCTGTGTTCCCTCCATCTTCTTTTGATGCTCCCTGCGTCATTTAATATTTTCCCTGTAGAATACTTGACTATTTCGATTCAATGTGTTTCAGTCAGCTAGGTCTGCTCTAACAGAAATACAACAAAGTGGATGGCTTTAACGAAGGAAAGTTTATTCTTACACAGTCTTGTAAGCTACAAGTCCAACTTCAGGATGTCTGTTCCAGGGGAAGGCTTTCCCTCTTGCCAGCTCTGGAGGAGAATCCTTGTGTTGCATCATTCTTTGTTCAGGGAGTATTGCTGCATAGGAACCTCATGTCTGAAGGACATGCTCTTCTCCAGATGCTGCTGTCTGATGACATGAGTTTCCCAACTGTCTGCTTGTTTCCTTTTCCTTTTATGTTTTGTAGGATGTAAGGATTAAGGGTGGTGTAAGCCATGCTCCAGGGGAAACTCCCTTTACAGTGGAGCACGGTAGTGATCCTACGAAGAGATTTATGGTTCCATCCTAATCTTTTAACATACAGCATACGAAAATCACAAAATGCAGGGCAATCACAAAATACTGGGAATCATGGTCCAGACACATGGCTACACGTATTCTGGGGGGCACACAGTTCAATCCATGACAACTTATGGTCATTAAGAGACATCTTCAGAAAGTAAAAAGAGAACCTATACACTGGGAAAAAAATTTGACTATGACAAATTCAATAAAGATCTAATCTCTAAAGTCTGTAGGAAAATCCAACAATTCTCCAACAAAAGGAAAAATAATCCAACTAAAAATTAGGCAAACTAAATAAACAGACACTTCAGCAAAGAAGACAGTCAAGCAGCTAACGGGCACTTAAGGAAATGCTAGTAATTACTAGCCATTAGAGAAATGTATACCCAAACCACAATGGGATACCCTCTCGTTACTGGCATGAATCACAAAAACAAGAAAAGTACAATGCTGTAACTTTTATGTACTGCAGGTAGGAAGGCAAAGTGATATAATCATTTTGGAAAACGATATGGCACTTCCTTAGAAAGCTGAAAATACAAATACCGTTAGCATATAGCAATCCCACTCCTGGGAGTATATCCTAGAGATATAAGAGTTGTCACATAAATAGACACATGCACAGCCCTGTTTTACACCATTGCTCACAATAGCAAAAAGATGGAAACAACTTAGATGCTCATCAGCAGATGAAGGGGTAAAGCAGCTATGACACATACACACAATAGAGTACTAAGCAATAATAAGGACCAATGATAAATCTTTTTAGCATCTTGCAACATGGACGAATCTGGAGGGCATCATACTGAGTGAAATAAGTCAGTCACAAAAAGACAGTAGGAGGCCACTACTATAAACACAAAAACGTTTACACACTAAAAGAAACAATCTTTGATGGTTACCAGTGAAGGGAAGGATGGGGATGGAAAAACAGTTAAGTGGCAACTTTGGTGAAAGATAAGATGATACGCAATACTGCGGAAGCCAGGACAACCTGTCCAAGGCAAGGTCATGGAAACTCCCTAGACACAGCCAATTCTCACAGACTGAATTGTTGGGCTGAGGGCTGTGGAGATCATGTCTCAGGGAACATGTAGCTCAAATGGCATAGTACAGCTCACAGAGAAAATGTTTGACATCCTACTTTGGCGAGTGTCATCTGGGGTCTTGGAAGCCTGTGAGTGGCGATCTAAGATACTCCACTAGTCTCACCCCTTTGGAAGTAAGAAAGAATGAAGAAAACTAAAAACATGAGAAAAAGATGAGTGCAAAGGACTAATGGACCACAACGACCATGCCCTCTACCAGACTGAGTCCAGTACATCCAGATGGTTCCATGCTACCAGGACTGACTATTCTGATGGGGATTACAACAGAGGGTCCTGGACAGAGCTGGAGAAAAATACAGAACAAAATTCTAACTCACAATAAAACCCACCACAACAAAAACCCTCCACAACTCAAGATTTACTGGCCAGAAAGAAAATGGAGAAATGCTGGGGCTATGGCCTCTGGATGGTTTATTAGCTCAGTAGTGAAGTCACTCCTGAGGTTCACCCTCTGTCATCCAAAGATGGCCAGCCAAGTGCCATCAAGTCAGATCTGGGGGTCATTTCTACCCTGGCCCCTAGGGTCGCCATGAGTCAGATCCAAAGATTAGACGGGCCCATGAAACAAAACTATACTACAAGTGCACACCAGCCCAGAGGCACAGACAAGAAAACATGAAAGGACAGGAAAGCTGTTCCAAGGTCAAGAAGGGAGAATGTTGACATGTTGTGGGGTTGGTAACCAATGTCATAAAACAATAGGTGCACATACTGTTTAACAAGATGCTAGTTTGTTATGTAAACCCTTATCTAAAGTACAATAAAAAAAATTTCTATTATTTTTTTGCCATATATGCCATTTCTCCTTGTTTTTCTCCTACATCTCTGGGAATTCGTTTTTTTTGTCTTCTTCCCCTCAACTCTTTTTGTTTGGGGATTGCTCCAAGGATTTTCCAATGGACCTGTTCTGATTCTGAGGGTAGACTACTTGGGACCACTCTGCCCAAAGAAATTATCCACACTTACACCTTAGTATGTGCTGATGATTTCCAAATAAGTATCTAAAGTTCTGATCTTTCCCTCACATTCATAACCCACCAAACAAAATACAGTCAATTCTGACTCAGTAACACTGTAAGACAAAATAGAACTACCCCACAGGGTTTCCATAGCTGTAAAAGATGTGACTGCCACGTCTTTCTCCCGTGGAGCAGCTCTTGGGTTCAAACCATTGTCTTTTTAGTTAGTAGCTGAGTGCTTAACCACTCAGTCACAAGCACCCTTCTCATATCCCATAATGACTGTCGTCAAGCTGATTCCAACTCATAGTGACCCCATAGGACAGAGTAGAACTGCCCCATAGCGTTTCTACCAAGGAGGACCTGGTTAACTTGAACTGCTGAACTTTTGATTAGCAGCAGTAGCACTTGACTACTATGCCACCAGGGTTTCCCTCATATCCCAGAAAAAAAACAAAGTCAACCCACTGCCGTCAAGTCAATTCTGACTCACAGCAGCAGAACTGCCCCATTGAGTTTCTGAAAAAGCACCTGGCAGATTTCAACTGTTGACCTTTTGGCTAGCAGCAGTAGCACTTAACCACTCTGCCGGCACAGTTTCTTTGTATCTCACTAAAAAACAAACAGTGGCACTGGGTCAATACCAACTCATAATGACTTTATAGGACAGAGTAGAACCGCCCTATAAAGTTTCCTAGGAGTGCCTGGTGGATTTGAATTGCCAAACTTCTGATGAGCAGCCGTAGCACTTAACCACTATATTACCAGGGTTTCCTGCGCTTGGTAAGTGCTTATTAAATAGTATTCAAATGCGGGAATGTTCCACAGCTATATTCATAAAACCCAGATCTGACCATGCTACTTTTTTTTTTTTTAGAAATGAATCTCAGGGGCTCTTCTTTTTAAATGAAGTAAGATTGAAAATCATCTTGGCAAAGAAAGCCTTTAACGATCTGTCCTCTGCAGGTTTGTACCAGCGTTCGTGCATCCGTGTTCACTCTCCTTTCAGTCTCCCCAGCTGCCGCTGACTGGCCAGACACTCCCTACTCCTCCAAGCTTCTGTGTCTTCGGTGCTGCTCCCTCCCCCAAAACAAGTTCCTTCCTGGTCCTCAAGGCGGACTTTTATTTATCTTTTGAGATCCAAATCAGGTGTCTTCTTTTCACGAGTTGTTCTTGGCCTTCTGTGTTCTTGTCTGACTTTCACAACACTAATTACTCATTATCTCTTTGACATATTTACATATCCACTTGCTGAATTAACTTGAGTTCCTTGAGACAGAGACTGGGAGTCAAAACAATACAATCAGATGCCCAAGGTCACCTCACTAGTATGTGAAGGCGCCACGTGTGGGTCAAAAGGAAAACGAGAATACAAGCAAACACCAGCTGATCCTAAACGTTCCTTCTCTGTACACGTGTGTCTGTTTCACTGGGTGAAATTATACAACGCTTCTATAAGAAGGCAACCAAGTGTGTAATATATTTAGAAAGATTTCTATCAAAATGGTTCAGATATTTTAAAAATATTTGGGAGCTCACAGAGGATAAGCTTTAATTATCTAAAGATTCATTGGTATGGAACAACTGACTGCCTCCCAAAGCTAGATAAATGGAGATAGGTGAAGGTTACCAAGCACGCAGCAACCGGTCCAGAGTGAACGCTGACAGACTCCACCGATGGGATCTGCACCGTCAAGCCCTAAAGGAAAACCTCAAAGATCCTGAATAAAAGCTACAATGCTGAGGAGACAATAAAACATTCAGCAGAAGGGAATGGGGCATGTTGCTGCAGGGAGGCAATCCTGGAGGCCTGAAAAGGAACTTTCTTTTAGACATAAAGGGTGACTGCCACATAGGAAGCATTTTCAAAATCATGGTATTCAGCATGCCTTTGACTTTCCCAAATTGCAAAGCATAATTATGAATATTAACTAATTGATCAACCAGCACAACGCTCTTTAGAATTCAGTGATACTGCCTCCCAATTAAAGACTGAGAAACTGCCTGGGGAGTTACATCAAATGGGTGGGTGGCTCTGAACCTCAGCAGGAAGAAAGTCAGCCATTGCAGATACAAATAGGTCAGGACTTGGTGGTGGGCCAAGGCTTTCCAAGTTCTGGAACCGTTACTCCCGGTGTACATGAGATAGTAAAGAACACGTGTTTTAACTTTCACAGTTGATCATTCGTTTCAATAATTTTCATTTTTATTTGCTTTGAATGATTACCCATAAATTCTTGTGCTTTGCTATAGTTACGAACTATGACAATGCTCCACTGCTGTTCATAAGGTTTTCCCTAGGTAATTCTTTCTGGAAGTAGACGGCAAGGCCCTCCTTCCCAGTCTGTCTTAGTCTGGAGACACAGCTGAAACCCGTCCACTGTGAGAGACTCTTGTCATACCTGAATACAAGTGGCATATCTTTCAGCATCACAGCGACCCACAAGCCCTCCCAGCACAACAAACTGGCAGACTAGTGGGTGGACAGCACCTAACGACAACTACAACAACATGACCTACGAAGTAGCCATAAATGCCGAATTAGCAAATGCTGAACATTTTTATGAGTTGGAATTGACTTGATGGCAGGGAGTTGTTTTTTGTTTTTTTTTTTAAACATTCAGTATGTTGTGTTTACGTTTACAACACAGTGGCTACAGCAATGCGTTCAAACACAACACTGGTTGGGAGGGTGGAGCAGGACTAGGCAGTGTTCAGTTCTGTTGAACACAGGGTCGTTGTGAGCAGGCGCTGACTAATGGCACTCAACAACCACGACCATTATTACTCTTAGAAGGAATGCAGGGTTAGTTTCCAGGGAACCGCTAGTCACGTTTGCATCAACTGATCCGTACACTTACCTGCTTCGTGTGTGTTTCTGTTTAAAGACACTTACTTAACACGTATTGTTGATTCACTAATATTGAACTCACAGCCAGTAATACTATAACCCACGCCTGAAACAAGGTTATATGACACATGGGTTGTCTTGGCAAAGCACAGCACGGCCTTCCTTCTCTTAGTAATAGCAGCCAGTCCTTCAGCACTACACCTGGTGGGCATTTAAAATCACCAACAGAAAGCACAAATAGGACACTTGTTTACAGAATCAAAGCTGAAACAAGAAGTCAGAACATCACTGTCTAAGTCATCTAGCACTGCTATAACAGAAAAACCACAAGTGGGATGGCTTCAACAAAGAGAAATTTATTTCCTCACAGTACAGTAGGCTGGAAGTCCACATTAGGAGCGTCATCTCCAGGGGAAGACTTTCCCTCTGTCGGGTCTAGAGGAAGGTACTTGTCTTCAATTTTCCCCTGGTCAAGGAGCTTCTCAGGCACACAAATGCCAGGTCCAAAGGACTTGCTCTGCTCCATGTGCTGTTTTCTTGGTCTTAGAGGACCTCCCTTTCTCTCTGTTCCCTTTTCTCTTTTGTATCTAAAGAGATTGCCTCAAGACACAATTCAACCTTATGGACTGAGTCCTTTTCTTCTAACACAACTGCAACTGCTACCCATCTTCTCTCACTAACATGATGGAGAATAATTTACAACATACAGGAAAATTACGCAATACTGAGAATCATAGTCCAGCCAAATTGATACACACATTTTGGGGGGTGGGGGGGACACAGTTCAATCCATGACAATCTCCTTGTTTGACTTCGGCTGGGAAGCTGCACATAGAGTGACACGGAAAACACTGTGATGGTGACATGAGACTCACAGAAGTTTGGGAAACAGCAATGTTTAATTCTTTTTTCAAATTTGTTCTTTTTCACTTTTCATGTTTACGACTTCTGTTGTTAGTTGCCACTGAGTCAGCCTGCATCATTGTCACCATTGTCAGCATGCTCAAGTTCATTGTTACAGCCACTGTCATGGACTGAATTGTGTCCCCCAAAAATGTCTGTGTTGATTTCATTTGGCTGTGAGTCCTAATGTGGTGCCCTTCCTCCCATGTGTTGTGAATCCTGCCTCTGTGAGATTGATGATGGAGAATGGTTTGTGTGTTAGTGAGGCAGGACACCAGCTACAAGCTTGTGGAATATAAAGGAGAGAAGTGAGCTGAGGAAGTTGGAAACCTCACACCACCGAGAGAGAAGCACCGAGAGCAGAGCACGTCCTTTGGACCCGAGGTTCCTGTGCTGAGATGCTCTCACTGGGTGTGGAGTGAGCCTACCGGACTGTGATGATCTCCCCTATTGAATGGACTTGTAACTTATGAATGGACTGTGACAATAAAAGCTTGTCGTCACGAAACCTTCTGCTCGTGGTATTTTCTGTTAGAGCAGTACCAGGTGACTGAGACAGCCACCATGCATTTTGACTCAAGTGTGACCTAGTGGGCTTATGTTCCAGCACTGTATTGGGCCATAACTGGTTGTGATCCACAGGGTGTTCATCGGCTACTTCTCCGAAGTAGTTTACCAGTTCTTTCTTCCTACTCTGTCTTAGTTGGAAGCCTCCCTAAAACCTGTTCACCACAGGCAGCTCCGACCTTAACTGTTTTCCCTCCCCCCGGTTTTAGTTCCGTGTGGTCATGTAGCATGACGAAATCTCGTGCAGTCCAGCTCTGTCATTCACAAAGCCTTTAATACAGTATATTGTTATCATGGTTCATTTTATTATTAGTTATTGCTGTTCATCTCTTACTGTGCCTAATTTATTAAACTTTATGGTAGTGTATGTGTATGTATAGGACTAAACATGGTATAGACAGTTTGGTGCTGTCCGTGGTGCCACCATCGACGAGAGTCTTGGAGCACGCCCCTCCCCTGCGAAGGGTAGGTGACCGTGCCGGTAGCATGGCCTCCAGCGTGACGGCAACAGGGGAGCCATCGCTGTGCAACAGACTGACAGACGGTGATGGTGCCCATAAGTAAAAGAGCAGCAGTCTGTGAAGTTTTTATTTCTGATATGCATTTAAATTAAAAGTGATAGATAAAGGGAATTGCACAAGGAAGAAAGGAGCAGACGGGAAGCCTTGCATACAAGTTCTAAATACAAGTTTTTCCAAACTGGTAGAAACAGTCTTTTGAATGCTGTGTATAGTCTGTATGAAGTCTGCGTGGAGAAGCAATTCTGTTTTGTTTAGAATCTCACTCTCTGGTGTGGCCTGGGGAGACAGGCATCTCGTTTTCTAGGTGCTCCCGGAGAAACAGCAGTCATTCAGCATTCTCCTGCCAACATCTCCCACAAACAGCACACAGTCATGGCTCAATCTAACAACAGCAACACCATGCACTTGGATTCCAGCTCCCTTAGCAGAGATGAGGCTTTTGGAGGTGTTGACAGAAAAGTATCTTTTTGAGCTTCTTTGCTTTCTGTCTTCAAATTAGCCCTTCCAACTGCCTATTTGTCATTCTTAGACTCAAGAACATAAGAGAAAAGGTGACCCAGAGGCATGTCACATCATTCTGCAGAAATGGTGGCAGCAGGAGTCAGCAGCCAGATCTGCTAGAGAAAAGGCCAACGATGCCACATTTTGGCTGCCAAGGGGTGCTCTGTGGTCACTGGGAGAAGTGTCCGGACTAGCCCTGGATCACCTCTCAGCCTCATCTTTGGCCACTCCTCCACTTTGAACAGTCCATTTCTCAGCCTAGCGGGAACCTCCTCATTCTTAAGACCCAGTCCAGACTCACTTCCTGTAGGAGACTTTCCTGGCCCTCTGGTCTGAGTCAGCTCGTTTCCTCTGGGCTCCTCTAACACCTTCTCCTTCCTGCATTACTAGACCTTCACAAACATTCAGCTGTAATGTCAGGATCCATGTTTTCATGAAGCATGAATGAGAACAGTGAAGGGTAGGAAACAAACCACAGGCCCCTCTTAAAACAAAAATGATTTAGTTCATAAAATTGCTGTGACAACAATAAAAATGATCTGTGCTGGGTGCACAGGTAAGCCTTTCTGAAGAGGTCATTCCAAGCTGAGACCTTGAGGATGCAGAATCACCAGTAGAAAATCAAGAAGGGCAAAGGCAAGAGCACACAAACATTTTCCATGGCGAGGTAGCACTCTCATCGTGGCTCAGGAACAGAAATAAGAGTAGTGCTGTGCGTGAAGAGAGGTTCCAGATGAGGTCAGAGATGCAGACAAGGGACAAATCCCATAAGGCTTTTTTAGGTCCTCGTAAGGAATGTGCATTTTACTTCCAAAGGCAACCAGAAGCCTCCCCAGGAAAAAAAAAAGATTTTAAAGGTTATCTTTTCTTTCAAAAACAGCACTTTGGTTACTACATGGAAAGTGGATTGTGGAGGAGGAATTGGAAGGGATGAGAGAACAGCTGCCATAGTGTACGCAAGAGCTAACCTTGACTGGAGACAGAAAGAAGAGTGATTTGATTAAGGATGTATTTTTAATCCGTTGGACGTAGGAAATGAAGGAAATGAAAAAAAAAAAAAATCCTTGCTATTTGGCCAAAGCAAGAGGCTGAACAATAGTCACATTTTCTGCAATGAGAGTGAGACAGTTAGGAGAAGGTACACATTTGTAGAATAGCTCAAAAGTACTCTTTTAGAAGTCAGTCAAAAATCCCAGTGAAAAACCAAATAAACAGTTGGGTAAATATTTACAAAGATCAGTAGAGAAAACCTATGTGGAGATATAAATTTGTTCCACAAGATTTCATTCTAATGACCACTTCTTGATTTAAACATTCTCCCCATATCTTTTAAGCTTCATGGCTTCAACCACTACCTGTCATCTGATGAGTGAGATCAGTAAGCAGGCCCTTACCTCTATCCTGTCACACCCACACTTCCAACTATCTAGTGACAGTGGGTTTGGTTTTGTTTAGTGACAGTTCAAATCTACCAGATTTCCCTTGGAGACCCTGTGGGGTAGTTCTACTCTGTCACTATGAGCCGGAATCATTTTTGACTGCAATGAGTTTGGCTTTTTTGTTTTTCCTTTGGAATGGATACCTTCACCTAGATAAGTATTTTTTAACCAGGTTGAGGCAAGAGGAGCTTGTCCAAATCACCTGGGGAGTTATCTTTAAAAGCCAGCATGTTTCTGGACGTCTTGATTCTTCAGGTCTGAGGTGGATGGGATGTCACATTTCGTGCTCCACTGACGAAGATGCGCTGTAGACACAATAAATGCAACACGCTCAAACTCAAGCTCATCACTCCCCCCTCACTTCACTGCCCCTAACAAACCTGTTCACCTTTGTCTCCCGTCCCTGTCATTGGCAATTCACCACCATCTAACCTGGACATCACAGTCTTCCTTGAGTCCTCATGCCACTTCACAACTGCATTTTATCAGACTGAGACCTGTACACTTCATCATCCGAACATCTCTTGATATGGTCTTCCCTCTCATGGGTGATATAAATGGTTAAAGCACTCAGATGCTAACAAAAAGGTTGAAGATTTGAGTCTCCCAGAGTTGCCTTGGAAGAAAGGCCATCAAAATTCCTATGAAGCACAGTTCTACTCTGCTATCCCTGGGGTCACCAAGAGTTGGAGTTGGCTGTAACTGGTCATGGTTTTTCTCCTTTGCCACCGCCAGCTGCACTAGCTCAGATTTCATCATTTCTCACTGATGTTTGTAATAGTTATCTCACCTTGCCCATGGTCTGCACAAATAAAGTATCTTCCATAGAGCACCCGGAATTGTTTTTCTAAAATAAGGAACACGATTCCAGTGGGTACATTTCTGAGGGAGTACACTGATACTTCTTTTTTTAGATACTGCTGACCTTCTTTCCTGTTAAAAATTCTCTGAAAGCTCTCTGTATATACAGTATGTATCTCAAGTCCTTATTGTGGCTTATCAGACTCCTTTGAATTTGTCCCAATTTATGTCCTTGACACCTTTCTAGCATCCTGTTTTCTTGCTTCTGGAACATTACTTGTCTGCTGGCACTGCTGTGTCCTCGAAAGCTCTTTCCTCTGTCTAGAATGTTCCCCCAGCATTACCTGAGCTCACTTCATTTATTTTTTTAACTCTCAGCTCAGATAGATCCTCCTCTACAAACACAGTATCTTAGTCATCTTGTACTGCTCTAATAGAAATACCACAAGTGGATGGCTTTAAACAAAGAGAAATTTGTTCTGTCACAGTCCAGTAGGCTGCAAATCCAAATTTAGAAAGTCAGCTCCAGGAGAAGACTGTCTCTGTTGCCTCTGGAGGAAAGTCCTTGTTATCAGTCTCCCCTGGACTCGGAGCTTCAAAGGAGCAGGGATCCTGGGTCCTTCTCTAAGGATGCACTCTGCTCCCAGCACAGCTTCTTGGTGGTATGAGGTCCCAACATCTCTCTGCTAACTTCTTTCTTTTTTATCTCAATAGATTGCCTCAAGGCACAATACCATTGAGTGCTGCCTCACCAACGCAACTGCTTTGCATCTTCCCTCACTAACATAGTACAGGCATGATTTAAAACATACAGGATATTACACAGGAGTGGGACTCATGGCCTAGCCTAACTGTTACACACACTGGGGGGGCGGGGGGGTACAATGCAATCTGTGACACCCAGGTGTTCTACTCTCAGTGCCCTCGCACACAGGATTTGGTACTTCATATTTTCAGAATGTCTTATTTTGTTTATAATTATTTGTAGTCCCATTAACTTCTCAAAAGGTGGGATTGGGTCTCATCTATACCTTAATTTTCGGCACCTACTATTTTATCCAACAGAAAATGCTCAAAAGGTATCACTGACCGAGTAAACAAACTGATGAGTTCTCTTTGTTCCTTTCCCTTCCCTTTAACAGATGTTTTGCAGTCTACTCCCCCACCTCTTTTTCAAGAAAGCAAACAAGATTCCAAATTTCTAACCAGTTCTCTTCAATGGCCCCAGAGATACCTGCTCAGCTTTAATTAATGCGAGGGGATACTAAATCAAAATATCTTGGCACAATAGCTGCATCTGAGTTTCAGCCAAAAGATTTCCTTTTTCAAGTGATTTGCCCAAATGGCTTAAGAGAGAAACAAGTCAGAGTTGCTTTAAATATGGCTTACTTTCTCTTCTGTTTGGGGAGTTACTGGCCCACTTTGAAATGGATGAAAGCACTCTAGAGGAGAAAAAGCAAGGATCATTCGTTCTGTCTAACTACAAGTAGACCAACCAATCAGAGACACTAGAACATTTGAACTGTTTGTCCTCATATTTTTATTTGGATTTACCTGATATAGCACTGTGCTAAGACCTTGCTAAGGAAAAAGTGGCATTACTAATACTTGTGCTTAGAAGCCTAAGCAGGAGTGTCAGCAAGCCTAGGAAGCAGGTGGCAAAAAAAGTGAATCTGTAGAATAGATTCTGATTAATGGTGACCCCATGCGTAAGGGAGTAGAACTGTATCCATAGGGTTTTCAATGGCTGATTTTTTGGAAGTCTATCACCAGGCCTTTCTTCCAGGGCACCTCTAAGTGGACTCAAGCCACCAAACTTTTGGTGAACTTATTAACTGTTTGCACCACCCAGGGACTCCTTCTACTCTCTTTGACAGAAGTTTATCCACTGCAGTCACAAAGTAGAATACAGAAATCAGAGGCATCCATAGAGCCGAGATGAAAGACTTTGGATATGTAATCACGCTGAAAAAGAACCAGGTTAGAGAAGCGCCTGAGTCTAGGGAGAGAGAGGGTGGCGTTGCACAGAGAAGACCTCTGTGTTGGCCCTCTTGGATTGTCCATCTGTGTCCATCTTTACCTGGCTGATGGAAAGGCATCTTCCTGACTGGAGGCTGGTTTTCACTGAGCTGTGTTTTAGTTCTGTAGAACACAGATTACCCAACTTCAGGGTGAAGCCAACCCCACAAGCAGGTTTTAGTTTCCCTATCTATGAAATAGGACAATTAAAACCAAGGACAGTGCTGTGGGTTGAATAGTGCTCCCTACAGAAAGATATGTTCAGGTCCTAATTCCCGAGACCTGTGAATGTCGCTTTGTTTAGAAATAAGGTCTTTGTAGGTGTGATTAATTATGTTCACATGAAGTCATACTGGAGCAAGCTGGGCACTAATCCAGTACGACTATGTCCTCACATCTTCAGGAGAAGAGATGTCGATGTGGAGGAAAGACAATGATATGAAGACAGAAGCAGAGCGTGGAGTGATGCTGTCAGAAACCAAGGAACGCCTGTACGAGCCTGCTAGCACCTTGATTCTGGATGCTGGCTTCCTGCGCTGTAAGAGAATACCTTTCTACTGTTTTAATCCATCTGGTTTATGGTGCTTTGCTTTTAGTGGCCCTAAAGAACCTACTTCAGAGGAAGCAAAGATCTCGCAGAGGATATTTGAGGCCGGAGAAGAGGGCTCAAATGCTATGAGCTACTCTTGGAAGAATATGCAGGATTTCAAGCGGCTGGGAGAGGAAGGTGAGTGTGCCAGAGGGGATGTTGGTGCTCAGAGGGTGGAAACAGAAAAGGGGAAACCTGCCCAGGGGACAAGAACCCCTGGTGGCACAGTGGTTAAAGTGACTGAGTGCTAACCAAGAGTCAGAAGTTCCACACTCCTAACCACTCCATGGGGAAAGACGCCACAATCTGCTTCCACAGAGATTTATAGCCTTGGAAACCCTGTAGGGTTGCTATGGGTAGAAAATGGCTTGTACTGGCAGTGAGTATTTTTAGGTCTGGGGGACAGTCATTAAACCTGATTGGTAGGAGAGCCATGTCCCTCCATTTCTACCATTTGAAAATCTTTTGTCTCACAACATTAATCACGTTCCTTCTACAGGGCAGACACAGCATTGGGGTTGAGAATATAGAGTAAAAAGTATTATTTATGTCCCCAAGAAACTCGAAGATTAAAAGAAGACACAAAACGGTAAAAAAAAAAAAAAAAAAAAAAAAGCCAGAGATAAGAGGCCCAATGCTAAGGCAGAGGTGCAGGCGGAACCACGGAGAGCAGCGCCACTCTGGACGACTGAACTGTTCTAAGTAGTCAAAGAAGCCCTCGCAGAGCTAATCACATTTGAACTGGTCTTAATAAGTCCGCAGGAGTTGCTCAGTAGAGAAGATATACCCAGCAAAGGGAAGAGGATCGATCCAAACGTTGTCTCCTGTTACTGTCCAACATGGACCTTTCAGTGCTTCCAGCTTCCTTAATGTTTGGGTCACTGCTGTTGCATCTGCCAAGCCTGGAATGCCCATTCCCAGGTGTCAAAGTCCAGAACCTCCTTGAAGCTTTCCACACGATCTCTCCAATTAAGAGTAGTTGGAGAAATAATATTAATGCTGATACATCTGTGACTTCCAGAAAAAAGGCAAGACCAAATATAGCTGTCTAAGTGCTGGTAGAAATTCGATACAAAAGAATTGCTCCTTGGCATCTGTTATGAGTTGGAACGTGCCCCCGCCCCCTCAAAGTCTGCATGAAGTCCTAGCTCGTCTGTCTGTGGGTGTGATCCTGTTTGGAAATAGGAGCTTCCTTGTTATGTTGGTTAGGCCCTACTCAAGTAGTTGTTGTCCTTACGTGCTGTGGAGTCGGCTCCCACAACAGAGTGAGAAACTGCCTGGTCTCGCGCCATGTCCACAGTTGTTTCTATGCTTCAGCCCACCATTGCAGCCCCTGCGTCAACCCACCTCGTCGAGGGTCTTCCTCTTTTTCGCTGACCCTCCACTCTACCAAACATGAGGTCCTTCTCTGCGGACTGATCCCTCTTGACAACATGTTGAAAGTAAGTAAGCACAGTTTTACCGTCTTTGCTTCCAAGGAACACTCTGGTTGTTTCTTCCGGAACAGATCTATTGTTCTTTGGACAGTTAATGGCATAGTCAGTATTCTTCTCCAGCACCACATCAAAGATGTGAATGCTTCTGTCTTCCTTATTCATTGTCCAGCTTTCGTATGCATATGACGCGACTGAAAATACCACGGCTTGCGTCAGGCACACCTTAGTTTTAAGGTGACAAGTGGGGTGGGCCCTAAATCTAATCGTTTTTGAATTACAAAAAGAGCAGAATAGCCCCAGAGACACACACAGGGGGACAGCACTGTACGCAGCGTGGTATCACAACAGATGCATCTACAAGGCCAGGAGCTCCCAGGTTTGCCAGCTACTAGAAATTAAAATAGTAAAAGGAAGATGCGCCCCTAGAGTCCACCCTGAATTCAGACTACCAGACTTTTAGATTGTGAGAAAGTAAAGTTCTGTGCTTTAAAGTCACTCACTTGTGGAATTTAGTTACAGCATCACTGATAATGATGGCGAGATTTCACCTGGCATGCTTTGGACACGTCACCAGGAGGGACTTGCCTTTGGGGAAGGACGTCATGCTTGGTAAAGTTGAGAGTCATCAGTCAAGAGGAAGCCCTTCAATGAGGTGGACTGACGTGCTGGCTCCAACAGTGGGCTCAGACACAGTGACAAGTGTGAGGAGGGGGCGAGACCTGACAGTGTTTTGCTCTGTTGGACATAGTGGTGCTTTGAGTTGGAACCGACTCAGGGGCACTTAACAGCAATAACAGCAACAAGGGAACTAAGACAGGGTCTGCAATGGATTGAATTACATCCACCTAAAGATATTGAAGTCCTAGCCTCCAGAACCTGTGAACACGGCCCTTTTTAGAAAGAGGGCCTTTCAGAGACTATCAAGGTCATACTTGGCAGGGTGGACCTAATTCAGCGTGTGTGGAATCTCTAAAAGAGAAGAGAAGCAGAGACACACAAAGGAAAGACGGCTGTGTTCAGATGGAAGCAGAGAATAGACAACGATCTGTAAGGAGAGGAACACCAAGGATCACAGCTGTCACCAGAAGCAGGGAGGGAGGCACAGAACCGAGTCTCCCTCAGATCCCTCAGAAGGAGTCAACACGGCCAACACCCTAATTTTGGAGTCCAGCCTCCGGAACTGTGCGACAATACAGTTCTGTTCTTAAAGCCTCCAGGTTGTAGTAGTTTGTCACGTTAGTCCCAGAAAACAATGCAGAGTTCATCTATTCTTGTTCCCCAAGACTTGTCAGGAAATGCAGTGCCAGCTTAGCAAATGGCTGCCACTACCCAGCCCACAGTGTTCTCTCGGTTTTGAAATTCTAAAATACTCTTAGAGTATACTGCCAACCTAGCACATATAAATACATCACCATATCATTTTCATTGTTTCCCATGTGTTAGTGGTATCTCCCTAACTAGACAATAAGATCCTTCATCACAGGAACCAAATCTCATCGTCCTCTGTAACTAATATGCTCCTGGTGGTTAAGTGCTATGGCTGCTAACCAAAAGGTCAGCAGATGGAATCCACGGTGCCCCTTAGAAACTCTATGGGGCAGTTCTGCTCTGTCCCATAGGGCCACTTTAGGGTCGCTATGAATCGGAATCAACTTGATGACAATGAGCAAGCTATGCTAACTAAAAGGTTGGTGGTTCAAGTCCTCCCAGAGAAGCCTTGGAGAAAGACCTGGTGAACTATTTCTGTAAAGCTAGCCACTAGAAACCTTATGGACAGTTCTACTTTGACATATATGGTGTCCTCAGGAGTCAGAGTTGACTTGGTGGCAACCAACAACAATAACACACCAAGAGCACCAGTGGTGGCCCCAACTGTTACACCAGTTGCGTGTTTCTTCTAATTACAGGCCTCCAGTAACCAGCCCTGGACTGGAAACTCTATCCATTCATTTAAGGCATGCATAAATGTTTGATTAATTAATTCTGTCCAAACTTTCACTAGTCACCTAACTTTAAAGACAAAATACCTCAGAGCGTTGCCTGGTCTGCAAGTGGCTCTAAAGACTTCATTGGATTACATTTCACTGCTCCAGGAGTGGCAGAGGAGACTACGTCCCGAAGCTACGTCTCTGTCCTTGGCGTGTCACATGATCCTTAATACTCCCCTTGACCTCCAGCCCCCACTCTTAAACTCAGTATGCCCGGAGGTTATCTTGATTACCTCACTGTTACTTGCTCTTTCCCTGTCATTCCTGTTTCACTGAATGCCACTCGTTTCATTGCTCAAGCCAAAATGTTTTCCTTCCGTAAGTCTCACTTCTAACTTGCTGTTCACTGCCATTGATACGGCTCTGACTCATGGTGACTGACCCCGTGTAAGAGAGTATGAAATGCTGCCTGGCCCTGTGTTGTTTTCACCACCATTGCTAAGTTGCAACCCATTGTTGTGGCCACAATGTATTCTGAATGCCTTCCAATCTAAGGAGCGCACCTTTTAGCTCTCTCAAACAAGATTCCGCTGTGATCCATAAGGTTTTAATGGCTGACTGTTACACGTAGATTGCCAGGGCTTTCTTCTTAGTCTTTCTTAGTCTGGCAGCTCTGCCAAAACCTACTCACCGTGAGTGGTTCTGTTGGTATTTAAAATACTGATGGCATACTTTGAGTAGCATATCAACACACAAGCTGCCATAGTATGACAAATAAGTGGGGACCTTCTAACAAAGGGACCTTATAGTTTATCATACAAACTGCTGCCTTCTCGAGAGTGAAAGAGTGTGCTAGTGGTAATTACACTGGTACCGCAGGGACTATTCTGGACAAACTAGGACTTACGGGGACTCTGCTTACTGTCTGTGGCTCCCTCCTTCCTGGTGATCACTCAGTCACCGCGTCCTGTTGATTCCATTTCCTAAATATCCGTCTGGCTCTCTGTCACTGCTTCAGATTGCTTTCATCATTTGCCTAGATTATTGTGAGGCCTTCCAAACACATTTTCTTGCCTGAGGTTCTTCCAGCTTCCAATTTATTTTCTACTTAACAGAGCAGTCTTTATAAAAAATAAATTTAATCACCTCAGCACTGCTCTTAAAAACTCTCCAGTGCCTTCCTCTCCATTTTTAAAATAATAACAATAACCTTGTCAACCCCATCCCCATTTACCTTTCTAACCTTGTTTCTTGCTACTTTCCTCTCTTGATGTCCTCAGAATTTATGCTATAGCCAGACTGAAGGATTTTAGAGTCCCTGAAAATGGACTCATACATCTATCCAGTGTCCCACATCTTTCTCTTGTCCTCACACCTTTCAACTGGTGAACTCCTCTTCAACCTCCAGCACCCCTTCAGTCTTACCCTTGAGGCTGACAACTAGCTTCACCCAGAAACTGGAATGCTGAAGCTAAAATGCAAATACGACCATGACACAGGCCTGGTTAAGACAATTCACTGGTTTCTGATGTTACAGCATGGAATCCAAGCTCCTTAGTAGATCATTGTAAATGTTGATTGCTCATTGTTCTGCCTCTGCTCTTACGATTTCCTCTGCCTGAATGCCCCTCCCATATTTTTGAATCCTAGTTCTAGCTTCAAGATCTTGGGCAAATATTTAAGCAACTGGATCTCAGTTTCATCCTCTGTATATTGCTGTTGTTAGCTGCCAGTGAATTGGCTCTGACTCATAGCAACTTTATGTACAACAGAAAGAAACAACGCCCTGTCCTGCACCATCCTCGCTGTCATTGTTAGTCTCGAGCCCGTTGTTGCAGCTGCTGTGTCAATCCATCTCACTGAGGGTCTTCTGCACGATGTCCCTCCCCAGGGAACGGGGCCTTCTGATAATATGTCCAAAGCACATGAGACGAAGTCTCATCATTCTGGTTTTCAAGGAGTATTCTGGCTGTACTTCTTCCAAGACAGACTTGACTGCTCTTCCAGCAGCCCATGGTATATTCAGTATTCTTCACCAATATCATAATCTGAAGGCATCAATTCTTCTTCCTTCTTCCTTATTCATTGTCCATCTCTTGCATGTATATGAGGCAATCGAAAATATCATGGCATGGGTCACGCACACCTTAGTCCTTTAAGTGACATCTTTGCTTTTTAGCACTTTAAAAGGCATCTGATAGCAGATTTGCCCAATACAAAACATCATCGATTTCCTGACTGCTGCTTTCATGTGCGCTGGTCATGGATCCAAGCAAAATGAAATCTTTGACAATGTCAATCTTTTCTCTGTCTATCATGGTGTTGCTTATTGGTCCAGTTGTGAGCATTTTTGTTTTCTTTATGTTAAGGTATCGTCTATACTGAAGACTATGGTCTTTGATCTTCATTTATAGGTGCTTCAAATCCTCTTCACTTTCAACAAGCATGGTTGCCTCCTCTGCATTTCACAGGTTGTTAATGCATCTTCCACCAATCCTGATGCTGCGTTCTTCTTCATATAGCCAAGTATTCCAGATTATTTGCTCAGCCTACAGAATGAATGAGTATGGGGAAAGGTTACAGCCCTGATATGCCTTTCTTGATTTTAACCTATGCAGTATCCCCTTGCTCTGTGTGAAAGGCTTCCTCTTGGTCTATATCCAGGTTCCCCATGAGCACAATTAAGTCTTCTGGAATTCCTGTCCTCTGTATATAATAGTCATAATAATAGCTTCTATCTCAGAAATATTGTGAAGATAATATAAATTTGCATTTTAAACAGTACATCTAGTAAACTCTAGATGAATGCTAGTCACCATCCTTACCATCACTGTTGATATTCTAGGCACATCTCCTTCAGGAAATTTTTCTGCAACCTCCATTTGTTCAATAATATTTATGAAGCCCCTATACCTTTCCAGTGATCCTAGTAACCAACTGCCACTGAGTTGATTCTGACTCATGATGATCCCATGTGTATCAGACAAGAACTCTGCTGCATAGGGCTTCAGTGGCTGATTTTTCAGAAGTAAATCACCAGACCGTTCTTCTGAAGCACCTGTGAGTGGACTCAAACCTCCAGTCTTTTGGTGAGTAGCTGTAGGTGTTAACCGTTTGCACCACCCAAGCACTCCAGAGACTCTGCTAGGCACTGAGAAATACAAATGAATAAGGTTGTTCTTGCTTTCAAGAAAATTCTAGTCTATTCTTTCTCCCAAATCATGAGTGATATATGTATCACTTACCATAATGTATCCAAACCATCTGTTCATGTACTGCCTCCCCATGAGATTGAGGAATCCTAAGAGGCAGAAATGGATATGTCCACTTTTGAATTACCATATCCTTGTACACTTCCTAGAAACCCTGGTGGTATATTGGTTAAGAGCTATGGCTGCTAACCAAAAGATCAGCAGTTTGAATCTGGGCACTCCTTGAAGAAACTATAGAGCAGTTCTACTCTGTCCTTTAAGGTTGCTATGAGTTGGAACTGACTCTCCAGCAATGGGTTTGGTTTGGTTTTGGTTTAGTACACTTCCTGACATATGATGGGATCCGAATTAACATTTTTAGAACTGAACAAACACTGCGCTTCATTCTAGTCTTATGCAACTGTTGGCAAATATTCTGCAGACAAGTTTCAAATCATAAAAACCAATTTAAACTAGTTCTAAAATTCTCACCCTTGTTTCTAGGGTGCTGGAGAAAATAAAAGTACTGCTATGGTGTTTTTCTCTTGTTTCTGATGATGTCCAAAGCCTGTAAACTTCACAGACAAAACATGCTACCACTTACAACAAAACAATGTTTTAAGATATAGAGACAAGTGAAACACCATTTTCTTTGGCTAGCTTTCTTTTAGTAAGTTCCATAAAAATAATCACTGTGCTTTTTTGCTGGAACCATCAATAATAACACCACAGTGTAGATGAACTTCAGCAAAGATCATCCAAACTTCAAGCCATCCACCCGCCCGACCATCTGTCCATCCATCCATCCATCCATCCATCCATGTACCCACTATCCATCCACCTACCATCCATCCATCCACCCACCATCCATCCATCCACCCACCATCCATCTGCCTGCCATTCATCCACCCGCCATCCATCCATCCATGTATCCACTATCCATCCACCCACCATTCATCCACCCACCATCCATCCATCTACCCACCCACCATCCATCCACGCACCCTCCATCCATCTCTGTCAATCCACCCACGTACTCATTCATCCATCCACCCACCAATCCATCTGTCCATCTAATCCACCACTGGTTAATATCAACTAAGTGTAAACTCTATAACCAGAATGGTACACCAACACTGAAGTCTAGTGGATTTCAAGTATTTCCTACAAAATTTTCAACAAAAATAGGAGTATAGAAGATAATACGGGTGTCCGAATTTTCCTTAAACCATTTGTTCTAGGTGTTTTTATCTAATTATAAGCAATTTAATCAGAGTTCATGGAAAAATACCATACTCTTGGAAACATTACCTTTTAAAGAAATCAAAATCTGCCTTAAGTCGCTTTGAGATGATACGCTGCTGTGGTGTTGTTAGCCACCGTTGAGGTAGCCCCAACTCATGGTGACCTGATACATAAGAGAATGAAATGCTGAGTGAGCAGATAACAGCCCTGGGAAGTTAATAGAGCTAGAACCTGGTTGCACAGTGGTTACGTGCTACGTCTGCTAACCAAAAGGTTAGCAGTTTGAATCCACCAGGTGCTCCCTGGAAGCTCTATGGGGCAACTCTACTGTGTCCTATAAGGTTGCTATGAGTCAGAACCGAGTTGACAACAGTGGGTTTAGAACCTTGGGACCTAAGAAACAATGAAGAGAAGTGATCTTAAAGCTCTTAAGTTAAACAGTGCATTTCCCATTATTCAACTGGCAAATTGTAATCATTGCCCCAGCCAAGCGTGCTAGTAGCCTTAATAAATCGGACCCCCTAACCAAACTTAATTTACCTGAAATAATAATAAAGAGAATACCAGTCACAGTGAACGGGAAGGTACTTAACCACAGATTTTCTTCTGTGGTTGGTTGTACACTATCAGAAGCAGTGCATTAAGAAACGCTTCCTTTTAAGGAAATATCACAGCAACATTTCTGCTACTACAGTCCACCATGTTTGGTCCTTTTCAAAAAAAGCTATGATCTCTCCCTTAAAAAGAAGAATTGCAGGCCTAGATATGACATTTCCTGCATAGTCATAGAGCTCCATCTGCTGAGCAAGGCACGGACCAAGCCCAAACCATTACTGGTGAGTCGATTCCAACTTACAGGGAATCTAGAAGACAGAGTAGGACTGTCCCACGGGGTTTCCAAAGCTGCAGCCCTTGTGGAAGCAGACCGACACATCTTTCTCCTATAGAGTGGCTGGTATATCTGAACAGGTGGCTTTTTGGTTAGCAACCCAGTGTTTAGCCGCTGCACGCCAGGGCTTCTATACATATGACAGCATACACCAAAGTTTGAAAACCTTGGGGGCCATTGAAAGACTGGGTTAAACTGGTGATGGAAAGGAAAGCATCAAACACATGGTCTTGCAAGTGCTCCTTTCAAGACACCTGGGTAGCACAAGGACACACCGATGGCATAAATGTTAAGTGCCACACCTGCTAACCCAAAGGTTTAAATCCACCAGACACTTGATGGACAATCTGTGAGGCAGTTCCACTCTGTCCTATAGGGTCACTATGAGTCAGACTTGACTTGATAGCAGTGGAGTTTTTTTTTTTTTGGTTTGGGAGCAGGTCAGTCTCTTCAGAGCTTGATTAGTCATTAAACATCAACAGTCTAATATTATAGGATTATTAGGAAGTTGGAGGAATTTAGGGCCATTTCCAGATATACAGATCCCTGGGTAGTGCACACAGTTTGCTCTTGGCTGCTAGCCTCAAGGCTGACTGCTCCAGCCCATCTAGGGGCACTGCGGAAGAACGTCCTGGAGAGCTGCTTCTGTAAAGACTACAGCCAAGAAGACCCTGCAGAGCAGTCCTACTCAGTAACACGTGAGTCTTTAGGAGTCAGAATCACCAGCAACGCCTTCTTCCCCGGCCCCCCAGGTTTACCTGTCTACCTTCTGCTGTAACTGGGGACCTTCAGCCCTAATTCTACGCTGAAACAATGCTATTACATCCAGCCACGAGTAACAGGATATCTGTTGCTGATACCTGTTTCCATCAAGTTGATTGTGACTCACAGTGACCCTGTGAGACAGGGTAGAACTGTCTCCGTAGAGTTTCCAAGAAGCACCTGCTGGATTCAAATGGCTGACCTTCCAATTAGCAGGCGCAGCTCTCAGCTGCCGTACCACCAGGGTTTCCAGCAGAGGATGGCAGCCTGCAAGAAGCTGCTCTTTCCTCTCTGCTCCAAAAGCACAGCCACACTTTCCAGCTGTTTCCCTTGAGAAGGACCATCAGCACTGCACAGAGGACTCTGCCCACCTGCGTTTCCGGAAGCAGCAAGCCAGGTACTGAAGTTTTCTCCTTGGGGTATTTTTATAGCATGTGTTTTTTCTTGCAAAACGCTTGCAAGTAAGACTTTCTCCGTGGTGGACCCCAGGGAGACAATTCTGCCAGAAAACAACCTTTGAGCCTTCTGAACTATCTTACTGTCTGAAAGGTCTAATTCTTCATTAGCAGTGATTCTGTGTTACTTAGCATTCCCTAAGGCTTTCTAGTTATCTAAAGAATGTAAACACTGCCTATTATTAGCATATCTGTGGATTTCCCTCCCACACTTTGAGCTCTAGTCAACTGGCTACTTACTTATTCTAGAATTATCTAATGAAATTGTAGGCTCAAGAGTTGGATGCCTCAACGTCCCCTCTCTGTTGTCCTAAAGCAGCTACCTACCTGGAGGCAGTCATATTCACATGTGGACAGACTCCAAAGTGGAGAGCACAGGAAGCCTCGAAGAGACCACAAAAACCAGGCAGCCTTTCAAAGAGACGGAATGAACCTGCAGGAGCCTTGCAGGCGAAGGTATATTTTAGGACATTAGGGCTGCATATTTTAAAGTACATTCATGCTTTCCTTGCTCTGTCTTTCTCTCACACACACTACAGACACACAGACAAAAATCTGTTTCTCACTGTGTCTAATTGTCTCTCCCGCGTCTGTCTGTCTTTCCCGGCAGCTTTCCTCTCTCTTTCCTCTCCCTATTTCTCTGTGTGTCTCTTTATCCATCTGCTTCTCCCTTCTTCCCCCATCTTACTTCCCTGCATATACTCCTTTCACTCAAACAAGAAAATCCCGTTAAATGGATGGCTGCCTTTAGCTGGGTCACGTAAGCCACGGTGACCTACTCCATCCTTAGGTTATTTTCCTAATAGTCTGTATATCCGCTTTCACGTAGATTACAGTCAAGAAAGCCCTGTGGGGCTCAGTTCTGTTTTGTAACCCATGGGGGCACCACAAGATGGAATTGCTGGCCACGGGTTTGTGTTTTTTGGATAGAGACCTGAGAGACTAAAAGTCTTGCAGGGAAGAAGAAATGGATGGTTTTGTATCCCCCAGAGCATGGATTCTCAAGAATGATCTGGCTATCTAGAGAAGAAACCATCCTCTGGGGACACAGAGTGACACATCTTCTTGCTGGGCCACAATAATAACTATTGACAGTTTTAGAACCTCATGAGACCCGATAAAGAGCTGCAGCCCAAGTCACAGGCTACTAAGGAGGCAGAATAAGGTGTTTCTGATTATTTTACGGAGAAACTGTGGTGGCATAGTGGTCAAGAGCTACATCTGCTAACCACAGGTCAGCGGTTCAAATCCCAGGTGGTCCTTGGAAATTCTATGGGGCATTTCTACTCTGACCTGTGGGGTTATTACGAGTTGAAATCAACTCAACAGCATTGGGTTTGCTTTTTGGTTAGGCACAGTATTCAATTCTTGTTGCAGGAATATTTCAAATCAGCCTCCTAAAACTTTCTGACTCAAAAGACTAACAACAACCTTTTACATCTATCCCTCCCCTATAATCACGTTCTGGAGCCACATCAACATCTGGTGGACATTCTGAACAGGATCTTAACCAAGCTTCATGAAAGGAAGAAAGAAAGGAGAGTCCTTAAGAAAGAGCAGGAAATGTGGTAGGCAATACCTGTAGGAAACTTTTTTTTTTAACTGAAGAATAAAAGTATTCTAAGTTTGGAAATGACCCACTGAAATAAATAAAGGGAACTGAAATTATTGATTTCTAAACAGTAGATCCAAAGAGAGAGGGGTTTTCATTGACTAAACTGGCCAAGATCCTAAACTAAGAATGCCCAAAGCTTAAAGACCAGTATGGCACTGTTCAGTACTAATGAGGACACTGGCAGTTTGCTGGTAGAACTGTTTCCTTCTATGAAGTAGATCCAGAAACCTAGTAGCATAGTGAGTTAAGTGACACATATGCTAATCAAAAAGGTTGGCGGTTCGAATCTGCCAGGCGCTCCGTGGAAACTCTATGGGGCAGTTCTACTCTGACCTCCAGGGTTGCCATGAATTGGATCTGACTTGACAGCAGTGTATTGTGAGGCAGCCCAGGCTTGATTCCCAGCCAATGTGCCGCATGCACAGCCACCACCTGCCTGTCACTGGAGGCTTGTGTGTCACTGGGATGCTGAACAGGTTTGAGTGGAGCTTCCAGACTAGGATGGACAAAGAAGAAAGGCCTGGTGATCTGCTTCAGAAAGTCACCCAGTGAGAACCCTGTGGATCACAATCACCTGATCTGCTTTGTCCATGGGGTTGCCATGCCGGGAACCCACTTGATAGCAGCTGTCGTGGATTGAGTTGTGTCCCCCCCAAAAAGATGTGCAGAAATTCGACTAGGTTGTGATTACCAGAGTTGTGTAATTGCCCTCTATTTTGTGGTTTTTCTATGCCTTACGTTAAAGAGGATTAGGGTGGGATTATAAATCCCTTCTTAAAATCACCTCCGTGCTCCATTATAAAGAGAGTTTCCCTGGAGTGTGACTTGCCCCACCTTTTATCCTTTCATCCTACAAGAGATAAAAGGAAAGGGAAGCAAGCAGAGAATTGGGAACCTCATATCATCAAGAAAGCAGCACCAAGAGAAGAGCGCATCCTTCAGACCTGAGGTTCCTGCACCAAGATACTTCCTGAACAAAGACTGATGGACCACCAGGAACCTCCTCCAAAGCCAACAAGGAAGGAAATCCTTCCCCTGGAGCAGACACTTGGAATGCAGACTTGTAGCCTACTGGCTGTGTAAGAATAAACTTTTCTTTGCTAAAGCCATGCACTTGTGGTACTTCTGTTAGAGCAGCACCAGATGACTATGACAGCAGCTAACAAGAGGGTACCAACAAAAAAGTAGACAGGCATAAAGGCTTTAGGAAGCAGGCTGATGTAATGTCAAGATCCTTAAAAATTTTCACATCTATTGACACTGTAGTAACATTTTCGTGCCCACTGATGCAGTAGCAACATTCCAAGAATATATTTTGAAATATGTTTTTTAAAAGTCCATATTCAGAGATGTTCCTCTCCGCATTATTAATCATGGCATAAAAACAAGCTGGAAACAACATGAATATCCACCAACAGAGAAATACTGAAGGAAAAAATAGTTTGCAGAGAATTTTAAATATAGAGAAATGCTTAATGGTATCATGTTGGAAGATAATACACATTATAAAGGTAAGAGTGAGAAAAATGGTGTCTTTGCCATCTAGTGCTAGGCTGTCTAGTGTCACAGGTGGATGGCCTCAACCAACAGAAATTCATTCTCCCATAGTCTAGGAGATTAGAATTTCAAATTCAGGGTGCCACCCCCCAGGGGAGGGCTTTCTCTCTCTCTCTGACTGTTGTCTTTGGGGTTATGCCATCTACATTTAGTGAGTTCTCTTAGAACTCCTCTGGATTAAGAGATTCTCAGCTCAGAGTCCCTGGGTCCCAAAGATGCACTATTGTTCTGGCTCTTGTTTCTTAGTGGTGTAGTGGTTAAGAGCCACGGCTCTAATCTGAAGGGCACCAGTTTGAATCCACCAGGTGCTCCTCGGTAACTCTATGGGGCAATTTTACTCCGTCCTATGGATTGCTATGAGTCAGAATTGACAGCAGTGGGTTTAGGGTTTTTTATGAGCTTCCCCTATCTTTCTGTTCCCTTCTCTACTTTATAACTCAAAAGAGGTTGATGTAGAACTCTACCTGATCTTGTAGCTTCAATCTTGCCTCATTAACATAACTGCTTTTAATCTTGCCTCATTAACATCACACAGACAGGCTTTAAAACACACAGGAAAATCACATCAGATGATAAAACCATGGAGAACCACACAATACTGGGGAATCATGGCCTAAGAGTTTACGCATGTTTTGGTGGGACACAATTCAATTCATAACAAATGGTATGTGGAGTTAGAAGAAATTTCTCCTTCTGACTTTTTTTTTCATGTTTTACAAGATCTTTGCAATACGCAAATATTGCTTTCATGATCAGAAACAGTGGTATTCTTTTGGCTGTAATGTGAGAGCTAAGGGCTTTCCAAACTTTGGTTGAGACCTTCGAATTTAAACCCTTCTCACTGGTGCACAATGCTTGATTAGCTAAACTGTTCATTTATAGCATTAAAATAATCCTCTTAGTTCACCATAATGTGTTTTACTTTCATGCTCAGAAAACTCTAAGGCAGAAAGTCAAATACTCATCTAAGCCTTCTGACTGGAGTTATCAACCAGCTCTCTGAAGCATGGCTCCCTGAGAGAAGAAACCACATAAATGCTTCCTTCTGAGATTCTTAGACTCTCTGATAACTTTCTATAATTATCCCTTATTGAATTAAAATACCACAGCTCTGATTACCCACCCACACACAGGATTTTCAGAAATCTTGGTGCAGCCTCAGAAATCCTCCAGGGTGTTTTTGTAATTGCAAAATCAGAGGGTTTAACTAAACTGGATAGTGCATGAAAATATAGGGTTACAAGTTGCCTGGCAAAAGTTCTCTGGTAAGATTTTAGTAACTGTATTTTGGTGAATAAGTAGAACCAGGAGAGTTTTGCAGTAGGCTTCCAGATGTCCCTCTCTGGGAAAGGCCACTATTGCTTAGAAACCATTCCCTAGGGCTCCAGGCTGGCCAGAAAAATTCCACGGGACTGCGGATAGGACCTACAGTTTTTCCATCTACATTCAGTGGGTTCTCTCTGAACTCGTTGATTGGGTAACTCAACATAAAGCAGCTTTGTATGTACAATGTATAGTTATGAAAGTAAAACTCCCCCAGTTCAGAGTCTCCCAAGATCGCTGTCAGGTCAACCTGTTTACCTTCGCTGTTTTGATACTTTCTGAACAAACACCGTTTGATCAGAACGTATGACAACTTGAACTGTTAAACTTACCAGCGTGTTCCCCACCACCTGCATGTCAGTTTGTCTTCTCATGGTGGCTTGCTGATTGCTATGATCCCGGGGCAGAGACTTGTCTTTTTGACTTTTCACCATATTCCCAGCAGCCGGAAGAGTCCTAATGCACAATACGCTTTTAATAAACATGCACTGAATCGATGAAAAAAATTCCTAACACCAGTAACTTTAAAAACATCCCCCTGACATAGCGTACCAGAGACCGTGGCGGTGTAGGGGTTATGTGCTGCCTCTACAGGTCAAACGCAGCAGGAGCTCTTTGGAAACTCTACGAGGCAGCTCTGCTCCATTCTGCAGGGTGGCCGTCAGTCAGAGTCGACTCAACAGTGATGGTAGTAGTGTGATATATAATGGTTGGAAGCATGAGCTTGGCTGTCAGCCAGGCCTGGTTTCAAAACCTGGCTCCTTTACTTCTCAGCAGGGTGATTTTGGCAAGTTACTCAAACCCTCTGAGCCCCGGTTTCCTTGTCTGAAAAGTAGAAGTAACGTTCTCTCATATTAATGTTGTGAAGAGTATTAACATGCTAGAGGGTGAAACAGTCAATAAACCAGAAGAGTAAATGAAAATAAATACTCCCCTGTTGCTGTCCGGTTGATTCCAGCTCACGGCAACCCTATAGGACAGACAGAGTACAACTGCCCCATAGGTTCCCAAGGATGTGGTCTTTACGGCGGCAGGCTGCCACAGCTTTTTCCCACTGATCAGCTGGTGGGTTCTAACTACCTGCCTTTGTTTAGTAGCTGAATGCTTAACCGCTGTGTCTCCAGGACTCCTAAATAAATATTAGGTTAGAAAATTTTCAAATTAAGTCATAGGAGAATAAACGTGTCAGGGAATACTGATATATCAGATGACTCCGAAAGGCCTCACTGAGAAGGCGACCTTTAAGCAAAAATCTAAAGGAAACCCGGATACTGTATGAAACTCCTATAGAGAATATTTCATAAAATAAATACTCAAAGCACAGCACTCACTGCCACTGAGTTGATTTCCACTTACAGCAACCCTATAGGACAGAGCAGAACTGCCCTCTAGAGTTTCCAAGGAGCAGCTGGTGGATTTAAGTGGCTGACTTTTTGGTTAACAGCTAAAGTGCTTAACCATTAGACCACCAGTGTTTCCCAAAAAAATAATAAAAATAGCAGTTGTAACAGTAGTATGTTTTTAGATTGATCAAAAATAATTCAGAAAAAGTATGAAACGGAAACATTGATCTCTGTCATTTATCTGAAGGAGTTTCCAGACTAGCAGAAGAAGCATTGTTAACTGTTTGTGAACAACTGCAACAGAGTGTGATGAAAACTGTGCAGAGTGATGTACAGGTTGCTAACAACAGAGAGAGAAGGGGCTACTCTGCCAGGTTAGAGGGGGGACAGTGTCAGAGAAGACCACCAGAGAGTCCTCAACATGAAGGCAGAGACAGCAGGGAACAGGAGCTCTTCTGTGTCAGACCATCACCTGTCTGTCAGTTTGTGACACTGCGGTGGCTGGTATGTTGCTGTGATGTCGGAAGCTATGCCACTGTCATAAGCTGAATTGTGTCCCCCCCACCCCAAATGTGTGTAAACTCAGCTAGGCCACGACTCTCAGTTATGTGCGGTTTCCCACCATTGTGCGACGCGACGACGGAAACCCTGGTGGCAGCAGTGAGCAGGTGAGGTCAGCGGCGCAGATCCAGCAGGCGCTCTGTGGGAATTCTGTGGGGCGGCTCTACTCCGTCTGCAGGGTCGCTGTGAGTCAGGATTGACTTGACGGCAGCAGGTTTGGCTTTTCTGGAATAGGGTGATTTTCTCGTGTGTTGTAAATCCTACCTCTGTGCTGTTAATGGAAACCCTGGTAGTGTAGTCGTTAAGTGCTATGGCTGCTAAACAAAAGGTCACTGGTCTGAATCCACCAGAGGCTCCTGGGGAGACGCTCTGTGAGGCAGTTCTATACTATAGTGTTGTTAGGAGTCAGAACCGACTCGACAGCAGTGGATTTGCTTTGGTTTTTAAGAAGTCAATGAGGCAGAATTAGAGGCAGTGATGCTGGTCTTAAGCCAATCTCTTTTGAGATATAAAAGAGAGGAGGGAGAAGAGAGACAGGGGGACCTCATCCCACCAAGAAATAAAAGTGAGATAAATGGACACAATAGCCATAATGATAGGCTGTAACATGCTGGCCGGTAAAGAAAGTGACACAGGACTGAGCAAAGTTCCACTCTATTCTACATTAGCTTGTCATGAGTTGGAGTTGACGAGAAGGCAGCAGTCTATCTTCTGTGTCAGACATTAATGACATAGCAATAAACAAGAGATGTACTTTTAAGAATCTTATCTTCTAGAGGGGAAGACAGGTATTACAGAAATGGATGAACAATAATACATCAGTGTTAAGAGTTATATAAAGAAAATAAGGAAGGGCAAGGACTGGAAAGTTACAAGGTGTACAGTTTTAAGTACGGTCATTGAGGAAGGCCTTTCCGAAGACGAGGCGTTCAGGCAGAGGGTAGGGATGCTGGAGGAAAAATATTCCAGCCAGAAAGAATAGCCAGTACTAGCATGACTGAAACGTAGTAAGCGATGGGAGACAGCTGAGCGATAATTGGAGGGAATCCAGGAGCCAGATCATGGAAGGTCTTGTAGATTGTTATACAGAGGACTTTAAATCTAGATTTTTATCCTGAGGGTGATGGGAAGTTGTTTTAGTCATCTAGTGCTGCTGTAGCAGAAATAGACCACAAGTAGATGGCTTCAACACAGAGAAATTTTATTTCATCACAGTCCACTAAGTTAAAAGTCCAAATTCAGGCTGTCAGCTCCAGGGGAGGCCTTTTTAAGTTGGCTCTGGAGGAAGGTCCTTGTCGTCAGTCTTCCCCTGGATTAGAAGCTTCTGAGGCACAGGGACCCCCAGTTCTTGTCAGAGGACACACTCTGCTCCCTGCTCTGCTCCTTTCCTGATACTGTGAGGTCCCCAGTTCTCTGCTGGCTTCTCTTTCTCTTATAGTCCAAGAGATTGCCTCAAGGCACAACACGCCATAGTTGGTTGAGTCCTGCCTCACGGAAGCAACTGCTGCCCGTCTTCCCTCATTAACATCATTAAAGCAGGTTCACAATACATAGGAATTTCACACAATACCAGGAATCATGGTTTAGCCAAACTGCCATACACATTTGTGGGGGTGGGCGGACATAATTCAACCCATGACAGAAGCTACCAGAAAATTAGAAGCATATCCAACCTCCCACAATGACTACTAGGATCATTGTAGTGGGGACAAAGGAGGAGGCATTTAGATTATTTAGAAAACTATTCCAGTGATCCAGGTGGGAATTCATGGTGACTTGGGTTTAGGTGGTTGTGGTGGGAAGAGGTAAGAAATGGTTAGATTGGAGATTAATGTGCCTTGGATTGTATGTGGGCTATGGGAGAAAAGGGGCCCTTGGGGGTGCAAACAGCTTGCATGGTTGGCTGCTAATGGAAAGGTTGGAGCCTATACCCAGGTGTCTCCAAAGACAGGCCTGGCAATCTACTTCTGAAGAATTACCCTTAGAAACCCTTTGGAGCACAGTTCTGCTCTGACGCACACGGGGTTGCCAAGAGTTGAAAATGATTCTATGGCAACTGGAGAAAATAAAACGAGACAAAAGGAAGAGTTGGGAATGATGCCAATGTTTGGGGCCTGAACAACTGGGTGAACAGTGGTATCATTTAGGAAGATGTGAGCACTTGGGGAGGAGGCCTGTTGGCTCAGTGGTTAAGTGCTTGGCTGCTAACTGAATGATGGGCAGTTTGAACCTAGCAGCCACTCCATGGGAGAAAGATAGAACAGTCTGCTTCCACAAAGATGGTAACCTTGGAAACGGCATGGAGCCGTTCTAGTCTATCCTATAGGCATGCTATGAGTCAGAATCCATTCAGTGATGTCTGGGTTTTGAAACATTTGGTGTCATGGATCGAGCTGTGTGCCCCTCAAATTTGTGTTATCTTGGGTAGTCCCACTATTGTGTGGTTGTCCTCCTTTTTGTGATCTGATGTAATTATCATATGTGTTATAAATCCTAACCTCTGTGATGTTATAAGTCTTAGTCATTTAGTACTGCTGTAACAGGAATACCACAAGTGGATGGCTTTACTGAACAGAAGTTAATTACCACACAGTTTAGGAGACCAGAAGCCTGAATTCAGGGTGCCAGCTCTAGGTAAAGACTTTCCCTCTGTGTTGACAGTGGGGCAAGCTCTGTGTCAGCAATCTTCTGATGGTCTAGGAACTTCTCAGCCAGAGACTCCAGGTCTAAAGGCCCAGTTCTGTTTCTGGCTCTCCCTGCTTGGTACTGTGAGGTCCTTCTCCTCTCTGCTTGTTTTTCTTTTTTATATCTCAAAAGAGGTTGAGTCAACCTAATCCTGTAGATTATGCCCTGTCTCATTAATGTAACTGTCTCTAATTGCACCTCCTCACCATTTTGTGACCTGATGTAACTATCCTACCTGTTGTAGACGGTAGGATTTGCAACACATAGGGTAGTTCCATCAGATCACAAAACGGTGGACAAACACACAGTACTGGGAATCATGGCCTACTGAAGCTGAAATGAATTTTAGGGAGACACAATTCAATCCATAACATTAACTAAGACATTTGGAGAAGAGTAGATTAGAAGAACCGGGAAATCCAGCGTTTGAGGTAGAGTCAGCAAAATCCTACCAGTCTTCTAGTTTGGTAAGACTAGAGCCTGAAACACTGAGATGAGTACTAATCAACTGAAAGCAGGATGCTGGGGCCAGATCATTCAGGGTTTTGTGTATTAAGCTGAGGAATTTAAGGTTGGTGTTTGAAAGATTCACAAAGTGCTTATAAGATTGTAACCAGAGGAATGATTAGTTTAGATGAACAAATTGTAATGATCCCTCCAACATGAGTGTGGAGGATGAATTGAAGGGGTCTAGACTGGAGCCAAGAAGCCTGGGTGGTACACGGGTTTGTAATTGGTTAGTAACCCAAAGATTGGTGGTTCGAACCCATCCAGCGGTTCTGTGGAAGAAAGGCCTGGCGATCTCCTTCCTTAAAGATCATAGTCAAGAAAATCCTATGGAACAGTTCTACTCTGTACCCTGTGGGATCATGATTCACGGCTGACAGGACAGCAACTAACGACATCAACAGACTGGAGGCAAGGGAATCAGTTAAGGCACTTACACAGAAATCTGAGGGCTTAAGCGGTGAGCATGCTAACTAATGACTATAGAAATGGATCAGTAGGGGGAGTTTCAGAAAATGTTTAGGAGACAGCAGGTAGAGGACTTCTTCACTCACAGTCAGAAGCTAATACAAAGAATTTGTCTTATTCCTTTTGACAGACATTTGGATTGTTTCTAATTTTTAGTTATTATGCTTCGAGTTGGTATAAGCATTTTTTTTTTAACTACAGGTTTTTTGTGGATGTAGGGTTTTATTTCACTTGAGTAAATACTTAACAGTGGAATTGCAGTCATAGATAAAATGTATATCCAACTTCGTAAAAAACTCAGTTTTCTGAAATGGTTGTACTATTTTACAGCAATGAACGATGCTTTCATTTGTCCCACGTGCCTGTCAATACTTGTTGTTTTTCATCATTTTAATTTTAGGCATTTTAGTTGCCATGAATTTGTATCCTACTGTGATTTTAATCTGCATTTTCCTGATGACTTATTTTCATATGACTACTGGCCATTTGTATGATTATGCCATTCATTTTGCCTGTTTTTATTGGGTTGATAATATCTTTGCATTTGATTTGTAGACTGTAGACACCTATCTTTTGTCAGATGTGTGTATTGGGAATATTTTCACCCAGTCTGTGGCTTGTCTATTCATTCTCTTAACACTGAATCTTTAAAAAATTGTTCATAAAATATAATTTTGTATTATTTTTCTGTTAATTTTAGGGTTATGGCCATTGTAAGAAATATTTGCCTACTCCAAGGTCACAGAAATAATCTGAGTTTTTTTCTAGAATATTTAGTTTTAGCTTTCACTTACAGGTCAATTACTCATCTCAAATAAATTTTTGAGAAGTCTGACGTAGGATTCTAGTCACCTCCCATGTGTTTGTTCAACTTGTTCCAGAATCATTTTGCCCCCCAAAAACCTTATTTTTCCTGTTGAGTCATTTTGACACATTTGTTGAAAACCAATTGTACATGCAGGTTCTGTGTCCGAAATCTCTGTTGCTGTCCAGTGATCTGTTTATATATCCCTACATCGTTATCGTGCTGTCTTGAGTACTAGAACTTTACGGTGAGTCTTTAAACCAGATTGTGTAGGAACCAAATAAATGGTGCATTTATGTCAAAGATTGTTTTGACTAGTCTAAGTCCTATACATTGCAAGGTAAATTTTAGGATGAACTTTTACAGTTTGTACTACATGTTCTATTAGGATTTTGATTAATAGTGCATGGATAAATTAAGGACAATTGACAAAAATGTTGAATTTTCTTATTCATGAGCATGGCAAATCTTTCCATTTATTTAAATCTTTTTTTATCTCAGGAATGCTTTGTAGTTTCCATTGTAGCATCTTGTGTGTCATGTATTAAATTCATTCCTTAGAATTTTATGAGTTTTTTGATGATGCTTTAAATGGATTTTTTAAAATTTAATTTTCCTATTCTTTGCTGTTAATTTATAGAAATACAACTGATTATGCATCTTGATCATGTATTCTTTGACCTTGCCAAATTTCCTTGTTCTACTAGTTCTTTTACAGATTGATTAGCATTTCTTAAATATCATATTTTTACTCAAATAATGCATGCCTTCTACATTTGTTGGAAGTGCTGTTAGCATAGTAGTTGAGTGCTATGTCTGCTAATCAAAAGGTCAACAGTTCTGATCTACTGGGAGCTCCTTGGAAATTCTACGGGGCAGTTCTTCTCTGTCTATAGGATTATCATGAGCCAGAATCAACTCGATGGCAGTTGGTGTTTTTGAGTTTTCTGTATTTGTTTACCAATGGTACCTCCCTCTCCAATGTATTTTTGTAAGCACCACTCTTTCAATTTTTTTTTAACATGTTGCTATAAAAGCAGAGCTTTTTCTTCTTTCTTTCCAGCCCATGTATCCTTTTTTCCCTTACAACATTTTAAGGTAAAATGTCATACAACAAACTACATATAATGCAATGTGTGCAGTTTGACAACTTTTAACATATGTATAAAATCAAAACCTACTACCTTCAGGTAGCTTCCAAATCCTAGTGACCCTGTAGGTCAGAGGAGAACTACCCCCCAGGGTTTCTAAGGCTGCAATCTTGACAGAAGTAGACTACCACATCTCCCTCCCATGGAGATGCTGGTGGGTTTGAACTGTGAACCTTTCAGTTAGCAGCCAAGTGCTTTAACCTTTGAGCAGTCATAACATATGTAAATCCGTTGCCCCCAAGTGAACTCCGACTCAGGAATCCTAGAGTCTTCCTTAGCTCCTCTTCTTACTCAACCCTTCTCCCACTCTTCTCTGACCCCAGTGTGTAATCAGCCACTGTGTTTCCCCAGCTGGGCCTTCCAAATGCCTCACTAAACCATCCAGTGCCTTCCAATCTCACTCTGCAAAGTGCACCACCATTTCTGACTTTGACTATGTTCCCACGTTTTAACTGTTCTCCTTAAAACAAAAAACAAACCAGCTGCTTGGAGTCAGCTCCCGCTCACGGCAACCCCCTGAGTGCCGTCATCCAACAGTGCTCTCTAAGGTTTTCAGTAACTCTGGTCCTTTGGAATCAGATTACCAGGATTTTCTTCTGAGGAGCATCTGGGTGGATTTGAACTGCCAACCTTTACACTAAGAGCCAAGAGCTAAACCGCTTGTGCTACCCAAAGATTCTTTACTTCCTGTCATCAGTTCCCCATGCAGCATCCAGGCTGGTTTTCTAGTACCAAACTCTTGTCAAGACATGGCCCCGCTTAAAGCTGTTTGACGGCCCTATGCTGCCCTCACAGTGAAGTCCAGCTGCCTTCCCACTCCTTGCAAGGCCCTGCGTGATCCGCCTAGTCCTGGAGATAATCTTCTCGGCCCCGTAGCATCCTGAGCTTGCCCAGTTATCACGCTAATTGCAAGATAAAATCTTGAAAGATCACTCTTTCTGCTTTGTTTTCCCCCTGCATCTTGTGCTTGCGTGACTTTTCCATTTGTCAGAGACATCAACTTTGCCTGGAGGAAAAGGAGCATTGTTAAAGCCAGAATTTAAAAAGCAGGAGACAGTACATGTTCACTGTTTCTTCTTTTTTTTAGAAAAAAAAAAACTCCTAGCAGGCTTTTTGGAAACCGAAAGAGAGATCCTGAGAGAATGAGAAGGCAGCATTTGTACCATAATAGTGGAACTATAAAGAGGATGAGAGAAAATGGAACATCCCCTCCCTAACTGCACTGGAAACAAAATTTCCATCACGTAAGTTCCAACTCATGGCAGCTCCCTGGGTCAGCATAGAACTGTATGTATTCCATAGGGTTTTCAATGCCCCCCCTTTTTTTGGAAGTATATTGCCAAGTCCTTCTTTTAAGGTGCCTCCGCTTTTGGGTGGACTGAAACCTCCAAACTTTCAGTTAGCAGCCAAACACTGTCAAGCATTTGCAACATCCAGGGACTGCACTGTGTATAAAAGGAGGGCCATTTGGGCTCAGGAGCAGTGGTAGAAGAGGGTGAAGTGTAAGTATGGCCATAGAGGAAGTGGGGGCAGGAGATGAGAGTGCAGATGTGCTAAGACACAGAGTGGGGAGGAGGAGTGGGGCCAGCATCGGAATTGCTGACTGTGGTGATCAGTGCCGGAAATTCAGCACCTATCTGGCACAAATGGTTTGTTGTTAGCTGCTAACCTAAAAGTTGGCAGTTTAAACCCACGCAGTGTCTCCACAGAAGAAAGACCTGGCAAACTGTTTCCATAAGGATTACATCAAGAAAATCCCACACAGCAGTTCCACTCTGCAACACATGGAGTTTCCATGAGTCAGCATCCACTTGGTTCTTCCCGTGAGTTTGGTTTGGATTGGATGAGGGATTCGTGTTGAAGCCTCACCAACTCCTGCAGACCATTTGTTGCCATTCTAAGGCCTACCAAGTGCTGCCCAAGTGGAGAGGTGATGTCAGCTGTTCATCTTATTCTTGCGAGTGACCATTACAGGAGTTCAAGGGAATTTTTGTTGCATTCCATCTGAAATGTCTGGGTAGTTGCTGCTTCCTTCTACTTTTTAGGAGCTTAGGAAACTCACAAGTTCTTCCCCAACAGAGGGTGAGGGAGCCCTGACACCCAGAGATGAGGTGATGGACTGGAAGAGACAATCTCAAGCACTAGGAGAAGCAAAACCAGTGAAGCATATGTATGTAAACACACACATAAAAAGAGAAAGAGACAGAGGACAAAGAAAGAAAGAGAGAGCAAGAGAGAGATATGTATCATAAGGAGATCACTCATGTGGTTGTACAGGCTAGCAATTCCCAAGTCCGTGGGTCAGGTGTCCAGCTGGAGACTTTTCATACCTTATGTTGTTGCAGGAGCTGATGAACCCAAGACTGGAAGGTAAAACAGCAAGCAGAGGGCTCACAAACTGTGGATGCTGATGAATCCCAAGACTGGTAGACAATACAGAAGGCCCCCAGTTCAAGTTGCCCTAACTGGAGGTCAGATGATCATGAGCCAGACGCAGGATCCAGAGCAAACAAGTGAACTTTTCCAGAACATCATATGTATATTGGCTACGGGCCACACTTTTGAGGAAGTTCCCCTTACAGCTGATTGGCTGATCACGTCAGATCATAGCATGGGGTGTGACGACATCATCACATCCTGCCAGATTATATCATTACATAACTGCCAAACCACAGAGAATCATGGCCCAGCCAAGGTGACACATATTTTTAGGGCACACAATTCAATCTAGGCCACCATTTATATAACATAGTTACTACAGGGTCCTGTGATAACTTCCCTGCTGTTTCTATCTTCCACTAGGCTATAAATTTAATAAGGGCAAAGAGCATGCTTATCTTGGTCAGCGTTAGCCCCAGTGCTCACTGCAGTGCCTGGTACATTGTTTGGCTAAATAAATAACTTAATGGAGAATGACTGATTCTAAAGACATCAATTGTAACAACTCCTTTGAAAAGAAGATGGTGATGCTTTTAGGCATCTAAGGTCTAACATTTAAAACAATTAAAATAAAGAACTGAACTAAGCAGGCTATATGGTGCAAGCAGTCTGCTATTGGCTGTTAACCTAAAAGTCGATGGTTCAAACCCACTCAGCGGGTCCGCTAAGAAAGGACTTGAGATCTGCCTCTGTTGAAGATCACAGCCAACAAAACCTTACTGAGCGGTCCTACTCTATCACACGTGGGGTCAGCATGAGCTGGAATTTACTCCATGGCAGTTTGGTTTTTAAAGAAACTGTACTATTAGTAATTTTTAATTAGTTTTACTCTTTCCTATTCTGTTGTTAAGACTGTTTAACTTTTTGGAGATCAGTTTACAATCTTACGAGTCTATCATTTAAAATCCCACAGAGGGATAGTATTTCAAATGTAAAGTCATTGATAGTGAGAGACTTGGGGAATTAGACTAAGCACACATTTGATTATGAGCAAACTCTACTTCCATTTGCAAGGAAGAGATTGATATGCAGCAAATTATGAGAACATGTAATACATGGTCTCTCTTTGTACTAATGGTAGGCTGAATAATGACTTCCGAAGATATCGTGATGCCCTCATCCTGTGAATGCTACCTTGCATGTTAAAAGAGCTTCTGCATGTGTGAATAAATGAAGTACCTTGAGATGGAGACATTGTCCTGAATGATCAAAATGGGTCCAGTTTCGTCTTAGTGTCTTTGTAAGAGTGAGGCAGGAAAGCCCGAGTCAGAGGAGATTCAGCAATGGAAGGAGAGGGATTGAATTCTGAAGGTGCTGTGCTGCTGGCTTTTGAAAAGGAAGAGACCATGAGCCAAGCAATGCTGGTGGCCTCTAGAAGCTAGAAAAGGCAAAGAGAGATATTGTTCCCTAGAGCCTCCAGAATGAATGCAACCCTACCAACATCTTAATTTTAGGGCTTCTGAGCTCTCATATAGTAAAATAATAAGTGTATGTTGTTTCAAGCTGCTAAGTTTGTGGCTAATTGTATAACAGCTGCAGTGGGAAACAGTACTGTAAACTTCATCAGTTGCATTCAGCATATTCACCTACTTAACAGAATGCTAGCTGAGAGAAGGTGTTTGAAAGGAACTTTAGGAGGTGATGCTCAACTGGGACAGAAAGGGAATTCTATAAACAGATCGGTGATGCTAAGGAAGCTAAATTATTCATTTATGTATGATTGCCTTATGAATATTTATAAGCATATGTCTGAATATTATAAACATATCAGGTTATATATATATATATACATACACACACACAAATACACACATATATACCAGCTTGAGAGAGGTGTAAACAGAGGAGTGTGATCTAAGGGTACCTAATCCATTTTAAGACTACACATGCTTTACGCAGATTTTCCACATATAGTACTGTACTTCACTTGAAAAAAATAAAGTATTGCAGGAGTTAGTTTGGGTGGAGAGAAGATGGGCTTAATGGTAGATGAGTGAATTAATAATTAGAATTAGTTAAATAAAATAATACATAGATAGGCCAGTGTTTCATGGTGAAGCAAGCTATTGATTAGTTTTCTCAAAGAACATGAAAAGAGCTGGGTGCTATGTGGACATTTCTAATCTTTGGGCAAAGAAGAAACAGTTTGCTCCTGCTCTGTTATGACTATGGCCAAGGCCAAGTGTATGAGGTGATGTTTTGAGTTGTGGTGTCAACTTCTAAACCTGGATTCCACACTAATTATGATGTTTTGGGAGAAACTGATGAGACCTTCGTTGTTGCTGTTGTTAGGTGCCATTGAGTTGATCTGACTCATAACACAACAGAATGCAACACTGCCCAGTCTGGCACCATGTCCACAATCCTTTTTATGCTTAAGCCCATTGTTGAGGCCACTTTGTCAATCCATCTGTTGAAGGTCTTCCTCCTCTTCACTGGCCCTCCACTCTACAAAGTATGATGTCCTTCTTGAGGTACTGATCTTCCCTGAAAACACATCCAAAGTATGTGAAATGCAGTCTTGCCATCTTTGTTTCCAAGGAGCACTTTGGTTGTACTTCTTCCAGAACAGGTCTGTTTCTTCTTTTGGTGGTCCATGGAACATTCAGTATTTTTCTGCAACACCACAATCCAAAGGAATCAATTCTTCTGTTTTCCTTGTTCATTGTCCAGCTTACCATAGCTTGACTCAGGCACACCTTAGTCTTCAAGGTGACATCTTTACTTTTCAATACTTTAAAGAGGTCCTTTGCAGCAGGTCTTCCCACTGCATGTCTTTTGATTTCTTGACTGCCACTTTCATGGGCATTAATCGTGGAACCAAGTAAAATGAAATCCTTGACAACCTGAATCCTTTCTCCATGTATGACAATGTTGCTTACTGGTCTAGTGGTAATGATTTTTGTTTTCTTGATGTTGAGGTGCAATCCGTACTGAAGGCTGTGGTCCTTGATCTTCATGAGCTTTTCAAATCTTCTTCACTTCCAGCAAGTAAAGTGGTGTCGTCTGTGTAACATGAGTGGTCCTCCAATCATGTTGCCTCATTCTTCATCTAATACAGCTTCTCAGACTATTTGTTCAGCATACAGAATGAAAAGCTATGGAAAAGGGCACAACCCTGATGCATACCTTTCCTGACTTTAAACCGCGCAGTGTCTCCTTGTTCTGTTCTCACAACTGCCTCTTGATGTATGTACAGATTCCTTAAGAGCACAATTAATGTTCTGGAATTCCCATTCTCCGCAACGTTAGCCATAATTTAGCATGACCCACACAGCCAAATGCCTTTGCATAGTCAATGAAATGCAGGTAAACACCTTTCTGGTAGTCTCTACTTTCAGCCAAGATCCACCTGACATCAGCAGTGATATCCCTGGTTCCACATCCTCTTCTGAATCCAGCTTGAATTTCTGGCAGTTCCTGGTCAATATACCATTGCAGTTACTTTTCAATGATCTTGAGCAAAATTTTACTTGTGTGTGATATTAATGATATTATTTGGTAATTTCTGCATTTGGTTGGATCTCCTTTCTTTGGGATGGGCATAAATATGGCCCTCTCCCAGTCAGTTGACCAGGTAACTGTCCTTCACATTTCTTAGCATAGACAAGTGAGCACTTTCAGCACTGCATTCATTTGGTGAAATATCTCAATTGATATTCTATCAATTCCTGGAGGTTTGTTTTTCACCAATGCCTTCGATGCAGCTTCAACTTCTTCCTTCAGTACCATCAGTTCCCAATCATATGCTATCTTTTCAAATGGCTGAACATCAACCAGTTAATGACTGTGTGTCCCTTCCATGTTCTTTTGATGCTCCCTGTGTCGTTCAATATTTTCCCTGTAGAATACTTCGCTATTGCATTTTCAACATATTTTAGTCAGCTAGGGCTGCTCTAACAGAGATACCACAAAGTGGATGGCTTTAATAAAGGAAAGTTTGTTCTTACACAATCCAGTAGGCTACAAGCCTAAATTAAGTATGTCTGTTTCAGGGGAAGGCTCTCCCCTTGTTGTTTCTGGAGAGAAGTCTTTGTGTTTCATCAGTCTTTGTTTGCGGAGCATCTTGGCTTAGGAACCTCAGGTCTGAAGGATGCATTCTTCTCCCGGTGCAGCTTTCTTGATGGTGCAAGGTTCCCAATTCTCTGTTTGCTTCCCTTTCCTTTTATCTCTTGCAGGATGAAAGGATAGAGGGTGGTGCAAGCCATACACCGGGGAAACTCCCTTTACAGTGGAGCACAGAGGTGATCCTATGAGGGGATTTACAGCCCCACCCTAACCCTTTAACATACAGCCTAGGAAAATCACAAAATGGGGGACAATCATAAAATATTGGGAATCATTGCCCAGCTACACAGCTACACATATTTTTGGGGGACACAATTCAGTCTATGACAGAGGCTTGAAATTTTTCATCAGTTCTTTCAGCTTGAGCAATGCAAAATATGTTCTTCCCTGTTGGTTTCCTATTTCCAGCTCTTTGTATGTCATTGTAATACTTTGTCTTGTCTAGCTGCCCTTTAAAATCTCCTTTTTGGTTCTTTTACTTCACCATTCTTTCCTTGTGCTTTAGCTGCTAAATGTTTAAGAGCAAATTTCAGAGTCTCTTCTGGCATCCAGTTTGGTTTTTTCTGTCTTTTAAAGACTTTTGCTCTCTTCATGGGTGATGTCTTTGATGTCGTTCCATAATTTGTCTCATCTTCAGTCATTAGTGTTCAATACCTCAAATCTGTTCTTGAGATAGTCTCTAAACTCAGGTGGGATACACTCAAGGTCATACTTTGGGTCTCGTGAACTTGTTCTAATTTTCTCCAGTTTCAATTTGAATTTGCATATGAGGAATTGATGCTGTGTGGCAGTCAGCACCGAGTCTTCTTCTAACTGCTGGTATGGAGCTTTTCCATTGTCTTTTTCCACAGATATAATCAATTTGATTGCTTTATCTGGTGAGGTCCATGTGTACAGTAGTGTTTGTATTGGTTTGAAAAGGTATTTGCCTTAAAGTCATTAGTCTTGACAAATTCTACCATGCAATCTCCAGCATCATTTTTACAACCAAGGCCATATTTTCCAGTTACCTGTCCTTCCACTTTGTTTCCAATTTTTGCATTCCAATCAGAAGTAACAATCAATGCATCCTAAATACATGTTTGATAAATTTTGAAATTCAGAAACTAGTAAAAATCTTCAATTTCTTTGTCTTTGGCCTTAGTGATTGGTGAATAAATTTGAATAGTAGTTGTATTAACTGTGCTTTCTTGTAGGTACATGTGTATTATCCTATCATGTACTTCAGACAGACCTTGAAATTTTTTTTTTTGATGATGAATGCAACACCATTCCTCTTCAAGTTTTCATACCCAGGATAGTAGACCATATGATTGTCTGATTCAAAATGAGCAGTGCTGGCCCATTTCAGCTCACTAACGCTTAGGATATTGATGTCTATGTGTTCCATTTCGTTTTTGACAATTTCCAATTTTCCTGGATTTGTACTTTGTACTTTCCCTGTTCCAATTACTATTATTTTTTTATTATGATTGAATGAAAATGTAAATTCCCATATAAATTCACATGCTCACCTATACGCAGCTCCCACTGCTCTCCCTGCCCGATGACAGCACAGCCCTCTTCTCTGCTTCATATGTGTTCTATCCTCCCAACAGTCTTCTATCCCCTCCTCTCCACCCACTCCCCTTCCTCCAGCAAGAGGTCAGCAGGATGACATCCTATAGATGCACAGAGCCATAAAATTCCCACAAGACACGGTCACTCTGCATCGCCAAGTCCAACCCACTGCTGTCCAAAAAGTTGACCTTCACTATGATTTATAAACAGGGACAGCATCAGGGCCAGGGGCCATGCTCCCAAGGGAACCTTGAAGCCCCTGGACCATCAATTGTAGTCTTTTAGTGGAGATCTCAGGGTATACCCCTATTTGTTCTCTTGTTGCCAGTGAGACTCAACTTTGTGAGCTCCATCGTGGCTATCACTGGTGGTGGCCAGGCACCATCTGGTTTTTCTGGTCACAAGTTGATGTAGAGACCCACTCATGTGAGTTTCTCTGTCTTCTGTGTTCTCTTTTCCCCATGTCATTCTGGTCCTCAGTGATCATCCATTCCTGTTGAGTTGGGACCATTTGCTGTACCCTCAGATGGCAGCTTGGCAGCCTTTAAGACCCCAGACACTACTCACCAATGAGGGGTGCAGAGAGTCCTCATTAGCAAAACGCTAACTGTGTGAATTGGCCTCGATTTCTCCTGAGAGCATGGTCCCTGGCCCCCCGCCCCAGCTACTCTGTCCTTGCAATATTGGGTTAAGATGAGAGGAGTACTCAAATTGTGTTGAAGTCCAGTTATTATTGGTCTTCTTTCTAATGTGTGCTGTCACTGATTTCACCCAGCCAAATTTCTATTAACTAGCTAATCTAACCCCCCCAACCTTGCAGCCATCCAAGAGTCTTTTCTTCTGTGTATGAATCTGTTTCTATTTTCTTATCGTAGAGGTCTCATACAGATTTTGTCGCTGGCTACTTTCACCTAGCATAATGTCCTCCAGTTGAAACCAGGTTAAGAGATGTTTTCTGCAATCATTGTTGTTCTTTATCATTGCATAGTGTTCCATTGAGTATATATACCATAGTTTACCTATCCATTCCTCTGTTGTTGGGCATCTGGATTGATTCCATCTTTTTGCTATTGTGGACTGTGCTGTGATGAACATTCATGTGCATGTATCAGTTGGTGTGAATGGCCTTGATTCTGTAGGGTATATTCCAAGCAGTGGAATTACTGGGTCAAATGGTATATCTCTAACCATTTTTTTAAGGGAGCACCAGATTGCTTTCCAAAGAGGTTGCACCATTCTGTAATCCCACCAACAGTATAGGAGAGTTCCAATCTCCCCACAACCTCTCCAGCATTTGTTGTTTTGTGTTTTTTGGATCATGGCCAATCTTGTTGCGGTGCCCATGTTCCAATTATTAATGGATGTTTCCAGCTCTTCTCATTTTGTGTTGTGCCACATTAGTAAATGCAGACCCTGAAGGCTGCACTAAGGTCGATTCCACTTTGAGGAGGCAGCTGTTCCCCAGTCATCTTCTGAGTGACTTCCAACCTGGGGGGCTTATTTTCTGGTAGTATATCTAACAACATTCCACTGCTATTCATAAGGTTTTCACTAGGTAATAGTAATTCTCCTCAGAAGTAGACTGCCAGGTCCTTCTTCCTAGTCTGTCTTAGTCTGGAAGCTCAGCTGAAACTTATCCACCATGGGTAACCCTGCTGGTACCCAAATAAGAGTCACAAATTTCCAGTATCACAGTGACAAGCTAACCAAAATGATACCCTCTACCTTCTTCATGGAACCCCGGTGGTGCGGTCATTAAGAGCTAGGCTGCTAGTCCAAAGCTGGGCAGTTTGAATCCATCAGCCACTCCTTGGAGACCCTATGGGGCAGTTCTATTCTGTCCCATAGAGTTGCTATGAGTCAGAGGTGACTTCATGACAATGGGTTCAGTTTGGTTTTCAATACTTTCAGTACCCTCATCATGATACCTGAAATTAAGTTAGTTTCAATTTTTCCATTAGCGTAGTTTTTTAGTTTTCTAGGCTGCCATAACAGACAACATAAACTGAATGGCTTAAAACATCAGTAATATATTGTCTCCCAGTTCTGCAGGCTAAATGTTCAAGTTAAGGGTGTCAGAAACTTTCTTCAAAGGGAGTAGGAGAAGATCCTTTCTTGCCTCTCCCAGCTTAGAGTAGCCCAGAGGTACTTTGGTCTGTGGCAGCTTAACTCCAGTCTCTGTCTCTGTCTGCACATGGCTGTCTTCCCTCTCTCTCTCTGTTTCTACTGATTTTCTTACTATAATATTGCTCATGTTGGTTTGGGATGCACAATCCGACTCCAGTATAATCTCAAATTGACCTTATTGGTAACGTCTTCAAAAATCGTATTTTTCAAATAAAGTCACATTCATGGGTATTAAGGATTAAGACTTCAATATATGTTTGTTTTCTTTGGGGAGCCAAGCCAAGTGCCGTCGAGTCAGATCCAACTCATGGTGACCCTTGGGGCTAGGCTAGAACTGACCCCCAGAGTATTCAAGGAGTGCCTGGTGGAAGGCACTGTTTAATCCTTAATAGTAAGACTTCAGTCTTTGTCTTCTCTTAAAATGCCAAGAACAAATCAATTTCTTTTGGAGGAAGTATAACAAGAATTCTCCTTAGAAATAAGCATGGTGAGACTTATGTCACATGCTTTGGACCCATTATCAAGAGGGACCAGTTCCTAGAGAAGGACATCATGCTAGCTAAAGTAGAAAACCCATTGCCATCAAGTAAATTCTGACTCATAGCACCCTATAGGACACAGTAGAACTGCTCTGTAGAGTTTTCAAGGAGCATCTGCTGGATTTGAACTGCCAACCTTTGGGGTAGCAGCTGTAGCTCTTAATCACTATGCCACCAGGGTTTTCTGGTGAAGTACAGAGCCAGCAAAAAGAGGAAGACCCTCGACAATGTGGATCAGGACAGCAGCTGTAACAATGGGCTCAAGCTTAGCAACGACTATGAAGATGGTGCAGGATTGGGCAGTGTTTCATTATGTTGTACATAAGGTCTTTATGAGTCAGAGCCAACAGATGGCACCTAACAACAATAACATAGGCCCAGTAGCTCTCCAGGTGGTTATCATCAACTACCTTAGTGGAATAATTAATGTAGACTTCTTGTTAGGAGAACCAAAAAACCCAAACTCAAGTCCGACAGTGGTTTGCAGACTAGATTCTGGAAGTTCCTGCTGCCTGCCCCAGGCTTAACCTACATCTCATAGTCAAATAGCCTGAGCTGTGTTTATCAAGCTGCAGGTCAGGATTGATTTTGACTCATATCCTCTATAGGACAGAGCAGAACCTTTCCACAGGGTTTGCAAGCAACAACTGGTAGATTCAAACTGTCATCCTTTTGTTAGCAGATGAGCTCTCAACATAATGCCAGCAGGACACATCAGTGTTGGGAAAGCAGTTTGTTGGGTGATAATAGCATTCTTTATAAAAAATAAAATGGGCAATAATGGGGACAATGGTGGTTCTAGTGGTAGAATTCTTGACTTCTTTGCAGGAGACCCAGGGTTCAATTCCCAGCTGATTCACCTCACACACAGCAGCCACCCATCTGTCACTGAAGGCTTGGGTGCTGCTGTGATGCTGAACAGGTTGCAGTAGAGTTTCCAGACTAAGATGGACTGGAAAGAATGGTCTGGTGATCTGCTTCTGAAAATCAACTATGAAGTCCATACAAATCACAAGGGTCTGACCTGCAACCAAATATCCTAGAGATGGTCCAGGACTGGGCAGAGTTTTGTTCCACCATTCATGAGGTCACTGTGTGTTGGGGGCCAACTCAGTGACAGGTAAGGGATAACAGCACAATGAAACAGAAGAGAAAATAACAAAGTCCCTTGCACACAGTAAAGGTTTCAGTTTTAAGTATATGTGTCATGAGTTGCCATGCAAAAGATAATTCGTAACATTAAAGTTACAAAGCATTTGAAAACTTCTGGTTTGAAACAAGAAGATATAGAGCAGGAAGTTAGGTGACTCATTGTGTCTAAAATATTTTTCTGCTTTTTCCAAATGACTTTGGGCAAATCTAATAAACTAACCCAGGCTTCAGTATGACGCAGTATGAATGCATTATGGGTTATAACTTCCTTCATCGACATTTTCCGCATATAACCCTACTCAAGAAAGAAACTTGGGGAATGAGGATGGAGAGTTTTCTTTCTTTCTTTTTTTTAATTGACTTTAAAAGAAGGTATACAGAATGAACTAGCTTTTTATGAAACAATACACAGATTATTTCATAACACTGGTTAACAATCCCATGACATCAACTCTTGAACTGTCAGTGGTTTCCACACCTGCCAACTTGTTGGCATGGATCCCTAGCTCATGACATGCTGAGCTGGTTGCCCCCAGGAGGGAGTCACTGGGCAGTGCAAATGGTTAATGTACTCAGCTGCTAACTGAAAGCTTAGAGGTTTGATTCTACCCAGAGGCACCTCGGTAAAAACACCTGGTAGTCTACGTCTGAAAAATCAGTCATTGGAAACCTTATGGAGCACAGTTCTACTCTGACACACATGAGGTCACCATGAGTCAGAATCAGCTCAATGGCAACTAGTGACTGATAACCTCTAGGAGGCAATGAACTTGAGCCAGCTTTGAGAACTCCCTTCAACCAGCAGGGCAATGTCCCCTTGTGCTGCTCAGTTGTGAGGTGTTCACAGCTAACATCAGTGAATCTAAACTCTGGATTTAGAGGTGTATTAACACAAAGAATGCCCAAGGTCATCTTACTGTCTCCCAGGAAAACCGTATTTATTCCACTTGTGTTATCGTTTGCGTCACCTGGAATGCCACCCTGTCTATTTGGTAGTTATGAAGACCCTAGCCAACCTCCAAAGCTCAACTTCTAGTGTTCTGCTCTTTCATAACAATTTATATTTCTCAAAGTTCAAGATCTCTTGACATTTCTCTGCTTTGATGCCTACAGCACGCACCACCCTAAATACACAAGTTGTCACTTAATTATATAGCTCTTATATCTTCCAGAAGCAGCTACCATTGAATCGGCACTGATTACGGTGAACTTGTGTGTGCAGAATGGAGCTATGCTCCACAGGAGTTTCAGTGGCTGATTTTTCAGAAGCGGATTGCCTTTCTTTTAAGGAGTGTTTGGGTAGACTTGAACCTCCAAAACTCTGGTAAGCATCTGAGCTTGTTAACTATTGATACCACTCAGTAACACAGTTGTATAGCTCTTATGTCTCCCTGAGAGTTCCTGAGTGGTACAATTACTCAGGCAGCTATTTACCAAAATGTTGGAGGTTCCAGTTCACCTAGGGGCTCCTTAGAATTGCGTCTGGCAATCTAATTCCCATAGATCCACCTTTGAAAGCATGCGCAGCACAGCTGTACTCTGTGGCTGCCACCAATGGGCCGCAACTTGTCAGCAGCTGATTTTTAGATACTGGTTATATCTTCCTAATGCTTCAAGTATAGTGGTCTTGTTTAGGAGTCCAGGGACATGGCCTATAATTGCTTGGCACCTTCTTCTTGCCCTCTCCTTTCCTTCTGTGCCCTCTCTAGCCCCTCTAATCAAGTCTTGAACAACAGTGAGTGCATGGAAGACACTCCACAAAGACTGAATTGAGATGGGAACTCAGTATTTCTCAGGTAGGGCAAGGAAGCTTTGTGTGTTAGTTTGTATATGCTAGGAAGTGGACCTCAAAACAGGGTTACACTTATTTAGTGGGGGAAATGCCTGTGAGGAAGAAAGGGAAGGAAGCTGGTGGAGATGGGGACAGTTTTTAGAACCTGATACAGGTCTGACCCCTGTGATGGAGAAGGGGAAGGAAGGAGGACTGGGCAGGGGGACTCTCAGACTGCTGCACAACCCTGAGAAAACCTTGGCCAGGCCATTGTGAGACTCTTAAGGTAAAGAGACTCCTCACCAATGAGAGGTGTCTCGGAAAAATAGGCTGCATCCAGACTCCTGCTGAGCGAAGTTGGTGTCTAAGAGCAGCCCAGGGAAGTGGGGTCTGGGCATGAGCAGACAGGTGGGTTTGGAGCACAATACATGTGGCCTTTGGCCAACTGTGCCTCCTCCCCAGCAGAAGGTCTGAGTGGTGCATTTCTGCAGCCAGTACATCTGGAATATTAGAAAGGACACTTGCTGCAGGGTCAGAAATCCTAGTTTGGGATTCCAAAGGTATTGTCTACTAACTCTGCATCTTCACTTAAACTCATTTTATTCCCCTCATTTATAAAATGGGAATGGCCACCACCTTACTGAACAATTGTGAGGATCACAAGTTAACAAGTTTTTACAGCCTTCTGTCTACACTGCCTGTGATTTCATGAACTTGACTATTAACTAAAAGTTTATCAGTTTGAACCCACCCAGGGGTACCTCCAGAGAAAGAACAGGCCCCTGAACTGTCTTCTGAAAGTCACAGTCTCTAACGCCCTATGGAGTGCACTGTCTCATGAGACAGAACTGATGAGACGACAATTGGTTTTCTGCTTTACCTAGTTAGAGTGATACCTGACATTTGCGAAACGTGTTAACCAGTTGTTCCCGTCCGTGATCCTGTGACACAAGCAAGACCACCATTGCCTCCACGTCCACCTGCTTAGGACAGCAGTGCCACTGGCTCTATAAGCAGTGTAACAGCTTTCAGAGCAGTAAAAGAAGGCATTGGGGTGCTGAATGTAGGAGGAACAGGAGACCCGGAGCCTGCATACCAAGCAGGGCATGGTTAAAACCAAGGCAGGAGAGGAATCAGTTTCCTGAGGCATAAAGTAAGGTGATCCAGGTAGATGAGAGAGTTAGCCCAGAGCATCAGCTTGACCCAAGGCAGCTTCACAGGGTCCAGAGACCAGCAAGTCATAGGTAAGTCACACCTGCAAACCTGAGACAGGGAGTTCTGATGTCTGGCCAGGGATGATCTTCTGACTCCCTCATTCTCTGGGGTGCAAATGGAAGAAGGACATGTAGGCACGTGACTGAGTCACCTGGTGCTGCTCCAACAGGAAGATGCCACAAGCGGAAGGCTTCATGAAGAGAATCTTTACTGTCACATTCCGGTAAGCCACAGATCCGTTCCTGAGTTACAACTCCGTTCAAAAAAGAAGTTATCACAGTCCGGTAGGTTGAGTCCAAACTCGAGGAGAGCATCTCAGCTCAGGAACCTCAGGTCCAAAGGACGTGCTCTGCTCTCAGTCATGCCTTCTTGGTGGTATGAGGTTCCCAACTTCCTGTGCTCACTTCTCTCCCTTACATCCCACAAGCCTGTGGCTTGAGTCCTACCTCGCTAACACAGCTGCAGCCCATTCTCCATGGTCAATATCACAGAGGCAGGATTCACAACACACAGGAGGAAAGGCACCATGTTGGTATTCCTACCAAGTCAAATCAACACATACATTTTGGGGGGGACACAATTCAATACATGACAGCATGTATGGCACATGTGGGGAGAGGAGCAAGCTATTGACATGAGCTGGCAAGCTCAACCTGCCTTTGAACATTAGATGAAAGTGTGGCATTTGCTTTCATAACAAGGGCTTTACAGTGTGTATGAACCAAATGGTTTGCCCCCTCATAAGTACAACTGGATGCATCTAGGCAGGAGCATAAAACCTGGTAGCATAGTGATCAAGTGCTGTGGCTGCTAACCAAAAGGTCGGCAGTTCAAACCATCAGGCACTCCTTGGAACCTCTGTGGGGCACTTCTACCCTGTCTATAGGGTCACTACAAGTTTAAATCAACTAGACAGTAGTGAGTTTGCTTTTTGGGGGACCTAGGAACCGGGAAGTCCCTGGGTGATGCCCAGCTACTAACCAAAATGTTGTAGATTTGAGTACATCCAGACGCACATTGGAAGAAAGGTCTGGCAATCTACTTACAAATGAAATGGCATTTGAAAACCTTATGGTCCCTGATTCTACTCTAATGCCATGGGGTCGCAAGGAGTCAGAGTCAACTCCATAGCAGATGGTTTGGATGTGGAGCAAGGAGCTCTGGCTTCAGGGCAGCCAGCTCCCATGAGCCCTCACAAACAAACATTTGCTGAATGACTCTTCCTTTCCCTTAGGCATTCTGACACATAAGATGTGTTGTCCCTTACGTCACAGAACGGGCTCTAATGTTCACAGAAAAGCATGGGAATGTTAAAGCCAGGGGCAAAGGCTTCTTATTCTTCCAGGCGGTACGAGGTTCAGTTACCTGTAACCCGACTCCAGGAGCACCACCAGCAGCAGCAGGGTCAGACGGAGCATGCCATGCCCAGTGTGCCAGAGCTGCACACGCGCAGGTGCTAGAATCAGAAGAAATCCAACGCGGGCTGTGGGAGAGCTCACCCAAGCTCGAATTCGCTTAGGAGGAGAATCAGACAGCCTAATGCCACTTCCATCAGGTGGGTGGGAAGGGAAGTAGGGTGAGATCATGGGGATGTCAGGGTTGCTAAGTTAAGGGTTTTATTTCAGTTCCTTTTGTCCTACCTCCTGGTCTCCTGGCATTTGAAAAACAAAACAGTAGGTACAAATGCCCTTGGTCAAGAGACTTCTGCTTCAAAAGACCAGCTCCTCAGGCAGGGCATAGCCCCAGCCCTGACTGGCCTGGAGTCTGAGGACCAAAGAGCCTTCAGAAGTGAGCTCTCCCTCCTCTCCCATTCATTGATTTTAATTAGCACAAGGGCAGGTCCTCTTTCTGTAGGAGAGAAGGAAAAAAGCAGATCTGTGGAAGGCAAGGCAAGGAAATCCATGATCTGGGTCCTAAAAATAACTCTGCCACTTTACCACCTTGAAAATCAAGGTGCCCGCCAGCTGCTAAAAGCCCTTGTAGCAAACATTCACCCCAAGCAGTGGTTTGCAGACTAGATCTGAGTTGTTCCAGACTCCGTGCCTGGGCCTTAAATGGAATTACTGTCTGTGGTCACTTTTGACAGATGCTGGCAAGCTGAGCTTGTCTTTGAAATTTAGGTAGGGACATAGCATTTGCTTTCATACAAGGGCACTGCAGCATGTGCCAGTGTGAGAGTGTGCCCCGTTATCTGGAAGGAGCATGGCACGGGATGTGGTACCAGCTGGAGGACAGACAAGTCAGAATCTCGGTAACAGAGTGAATTGTGAAGCTCCAAGACTTCGAGAGAAGAAATCATGAGAACATGTCATTTTGCCCACCACATGATATCTCTGGTGGTGGTGTTGTGTGCCACCGTGTCACTTCTGTTTCATAGCGACATTTTAGGAAACAGTAGAAGTACCTCATGGGATTTCCTAGGCTGTAATCTTTATGGGAGCAGATTACCAGGTCTTTTTTCCCACGGAGCCTCGGACCTTTTCCATAGCAGCTGAGAGTTGAACCATTACTCTACTACTGTCAACAGGAGTTCTTGCTACATCTCTACCGAACAAAGGTGAAATTTTAAATGATGAGAGAGCCGTGAAATGCAATGTGAAATTACTTCATACCTAGTTTTGCTGTCCCCTAGGACAAATGTGTTGTTGTTGTTGGGTCCCTTTTGAATTGATTCCAACGCATAGCACATCTACGTAGAGTACAATGGGACCAAATACTGCCCAGTCCTGTGTCACTGAGGATTTTCCTCTTTCTGACGGACCCTCTATTTTACCAAACATGATATACTTTCCAGGGCCTGGTTCCTTTGGACTGCGTGTCCAAAGTAATGAGATGTCTCACTGTCATTGCTTCTAAGGAACATTCCGACAGCATTTCTTCCAAAACGCTCATCTTAAAGTCCGTGGTATAGTCAGTATTCTTCACCAACACCATAAACCAGTGGTATCAATTCTTCTTCAGTCTTCCTCGTTCAGTGTTCAGTTTTCACATGCATATGAGGCAACTGAAAACACCATGGCTTGAGTTAAGCACACCATAGTCCTCAAAGTGATGTCTTCATTTTTTTTTTAACATTTTAAAAAGAGGTCTTTTGCAGCAGATACGCCCAAAGCAGTATGTCATTTGATTTCTTGACAACTGCTTTTATGTGGATCTGGATCAAATGAAATTGTGACAACCTCAGTCTTTTTGTTCCATTTATCATGATGTTGTTTATTGGTCCAGTTGTGAAGATTTTTATCTTCCTTTGGTTGAGGAGTAACCCATACTGAAAGCTGTGGTCTTTTATCTTCATCAGTAAGTGCTTCTAGTCCTCCTCACTTTCAGCAAGGAAGGTTCTGTCATCTGCGTATCACAGGTTGTTTATGCCTGTTGCTTCCGTCCTGAGGCCGAGTCCTATCATGCCATTTCCAGTGTTATTTCTATCCCTAAGGCCCTATTTTCCAACTAACAATTCTTCTTTGTTTCCATCCTTCGCTTTCGTTACCAGTAATTAGCAATGCATATTAGCAATTAGCAATTGCATATTTGATCAATTTTAGACTGAGAAATTGGTAAAAATCTTTGATTTATTCATCTTTGTCGTTAGTGGTTGATGCATAAATATGAATAAAAGTCACATTAACTGTTCTTCCTTATATGCATAAAATATTACTGACAGCACTATACTTCTAGGAAGATCTTAAAATATTTTTGATAAGGAATGTTTTTCTTCAGTTTGCATTCTGGCACGATAGACTACATGATTGTTTGATTCAGAATGGCCAATGCCAATCCATTCTGGTTAATTAATGCTTACAGTATTGATCTTCATGCATTCCATTTCATTTTTGATGACTTCCAATTTTCCTAAAGTCATACTTTGCACATTCCATATTGTGGTCATAAAGAGTTGATTGCAGCTATTTCTTCTCGTTTTGAGTCAGGCCACATCTGCGAATGGAGGCCCTGAAAGCTCGACTTCATCCTCGTCATTAAGGTTGACTCTACTTCAAGGAGGCAGCTCTCTCCCAGTTGTATTTTGAGTACCTTTCAACCTGAGGGGCCCATCTTCTGCTGCTATATCACTGTCCTGCTGCTCTCCTTAAGGTCTTCACTGGTTGATTTGTTCCAGAAGTAGATCACCAGGTCCTTCTTCCCCATCAGTCTGGGTCTGGGAGCTCTGCTAAAACCTGTCCACTATGGGTGACCCTGATGGCATTTGAAAGACTTATGGCCTAGCTTCCAGCAATACAGCAACATGCAAGCCACCACAGTGTGACAGACTGACAGACAAGTTGTGGCCAAGGCAAGTAAATGTCTTGAAAAATAAATGTTTCCACTTATTTTTAAATCTTTGCATAAGTTGTCCCTTCAGCCATGCATTCTCTGCTTTACTCATGAACAGCTTAAATAGAAGTCATTAGCATGAATGAATACTCTTTCTTAACGGCGAAATCATGGGAGGAAATTCATCGTACAGCCCAGTTGGAGGAAGCAAAGCCATGAATAGAATTAGCCTGCCTCTAAAAGCAACTTGGATGGCGTATGCAGTTAGGTATTGAGGAAAATTAATACGGTGGTTGATTATCAGGAAAAATAGACTAAAGTCTACCCACTCGTAAATTCACAAATGCTCTTCGAATAGAAAACCGAAGTCTGAAACCTCGAGGAATTACACAAACGTCTCATAAGACAAGATTTGGCCCAATGCCTGGAAGCTGATGAGGTCACAAACTCATTATTCAGGAAATGAGCCGTGAGCCAGTCCCTCCTTCTGTTTCGTTTCACTGTAGAATACAGACTTCTTCGTCTATTTCCCTAACCCTACCTCCCATCCTTAGAAGGAAAACAGTCTCCTTGGGTGTTTAACTTTTGGAACCTTGTGTAGATTCCACCTGTGTTCCTTCATCTCATGTCCTGGTTAGAGCTGTAGTGCTCCTCTCCTGTCTGGTGGCACCTCAGCAGTTAATGGGAGTGATTCAAATGATCCTACTCCAATTCCTGCTATTTTGGGAGACTTGGCTTTTCTTAGCCATGGATTTCTTCTCTCTAAATCTGCCCGACTGAATTGGAAGCTGCCCAGCATCCTCTTCTTTGGAAATTACATTTGTGCATCAGGGTAAATTTGTCATGCCGCCCACTCTCCAGCCATTTTTTGGGACGTGCAGAGCAAGTCATGTGACAGTCATCAGTGTATTTGCACCCTGTTTTGTTTAAAAACATAATCTGCATTACAAATTGCACCAATTCCTGTATGGAGTAAGTCATCATTCAATAAAAAGCACAAATGTATGCCTGTCACATTCAACATAATAAACTGCAAGTAAATACATCTTTTCTTAGTCCAAATCAGTCAGTAAATGATGTCTTTATTTTCTCGGTTATACACCGAGTTTGCAATCAGCTTGATTTTTGATTCTGCCAGGCCAAGCTTGCACAGCGTAAGAGCAGTGGAAGATTGCACTTTTATCTGAAGTGTCTGGACTCCTGTGGACAGTAACATGGCTCAAGAAATATCTCCCTGATGCTCTTTGATGTCTCTGTTTCTTCATCATCTCTCCAATGGTATCATCACCTTCATCATAACCTCTATCTATAAAAGATTCACTGAACAGTGTCTACATCTGCAGGCAATGCTGTCATACAGAAAAAACAGTGCTCCCTGCCTGCTCTGCAGAGGTTTGCAGTTGATGAAGAACTGTGGCACAGAGAAATCACTTTGCAATTGGAAGCAAAACAAAACTGGATTAGCATCCTAATTCTATAGGCTGTTGTTCCTGTTAACTGCCTTTGAGCCATCCCAGACTCATAGAAACCCCATGCACAACAGGATCAGACCACTGTGACCTTTGTGTGTGTTTGGAAATACGCATGTAACAAAACATTTGCTGTTTTGACATTCTGCCCAACTGCGTCTCAGTGTCGTTGTGTTTCTCATGTTGTGCAACCGTTGCCATTACCTTTTTCCAAGTGTTTCCATCACCCTGGACTGAAGCTCAGTGTCCTCTCAGCAGCGATTCCCCCTCTCTGCCTTCCTCCTGCCCACTATAGCCATTGATAAACTTAGGTTTACACTTGCCTGTTCTAGACATTTCAAGTAATTGGGGTCCTAAGGTATTTGTCCTTTTGTGACTGTCTTATAGTGGCGTAGTGGGTTAAATGCTATGGCTGCTAAGCAAAAGGTTGGCCCTTGGCTCCCTCTGATTTTGTCTCCATGTACTCAAATCTGCAAGGTGCTCCCTAGAAACTCTATGGGGCAGTTACACTCTGTCCTATAGGGTCGCTACGAGTCGGAATTGACTCGGTGGCGGTGGGCTTGGGTTTTTTCAGTTTTATTTCACTCAGCATAATATTTTCAAAGTTCTTCCTTTTGCTATCGTGTCCTAGGACTTTCTTTCTCTTTATGGCTGAGTAATGGTCCGTTGTGTGTACATATCACATTTTGTTGATTCACTCATTGACAACATTTGAGTTGTTTCTACTGTTTGGCTGTTGCTAACGGTGCTACAATGGCCATTTGTGGTTAAGTCTCCGCGTGTGTTCCTGCTTTTGATGGCACATTACACTCTTAAGCTCACTTATTATCTTCAGAGCAGAACAGGATTCCAAGAGATATGATGACTGAGACTCTATTACCAAGGTCTTATATTGTCTGTGTTTAAATTTAAATTTTACCACTTGCTGGCAAAGGGGACCTTGGGAAAATTACCTAATCTTCCTTTTCCTGTGCCTCAGTTTCCTCATCTGCAAAACAGGGATGGTGATAATACATGCTGCAAGCATAACACAACGGGGATGATTAGATGAATTAATACATGCAGAGCACAAAAAGCAATGTATGACAGAGTAAACACTCAATGAAAGTCAATTAGCCATTTGCTGTTATATAGCATGCTTCTTTTTGACAGTTCTCAGTGGTTCACACGGTTATTTGCCTGTGCTGGTTTGAGGGCCTGAAGCTTGCCTGTCTTGTTCTCTGCTCTATCCTGAGCATTTAAAATAGTGCCTGAAACGTTGTAAACCAGAGTCAGTTGCCACTGAGTGAATTTTGGCTCACTGAGACTCGCGGTGTTTTAGAGTAGAATTGTGCTCTGTAGAGTTTTCAGTGCTCATTTTTTAGAATTAGATCACCAGGCTTTTCTTCTGAAGCCCCTCTGGGGGGACACAAATGTCCCAGCTTTCAATCAGCAGTGAGCACATTAGTCATCTGACCAGCCAGCGCCTCCCCAGCCCATGGCAGACTCCATGCACATGCAGCGCTAATGAACGACAGAGAAACCAGTAAGCAAAGGTGTGAGGAGAAAGACGCGAAGATGGGGTTGCTGCATATTTAGGTAAAATCATTTCTGGGGACTTACCGCTTCTTTTTCATTTTATGTTATGTATTTATGCTCCCAGCTCTTTGTAAGCCCTTGGCTCCCTCTGATTTTGTCTCTGTGTACTCAGGCAAGGTCTCATTTAGCCAGCACCTCCACAAGTGTGCACCTGTCCTGTGGCTGCATCTTCATAAACTGTTATAACTCAAAAGGAAAAGCCATGTTGAGTCTCCTAGAAATAATAGCAGATTTTATGCCTACTCAAGAAAGGCAAGCAGTGGGCTGACACTATCAAAATAAGCATCATCCTAAAAATAGGACAGTATACAAAAAAATGAGCAACACAGAGTGAGCATTATAGAGTAGGCCTCGACACAAGCCAGATCGGCCACATAGCCTCATGTGTACACACACTTACACAACAAAAAAGAAACTTCTTCACACAGTCACACCGCACAACAGACTCCCTCACACTTAACACACTCACACCATACAACAGACTCTCTCACACATAGACACAAACCATACAACAGACACCCTCACACATATATCATATAACACGCATTCCAACCACATGACAGACTCCTGCACAAATATACACTCACACCACACATCAGACTCCTCACACATATACATACCACCCTCACACCACACAGCGGATGCCCTCACATATACACTCACACTACACAACAGATTCCCTCACATATACAACAGATTCCCTCACAAGTATGCACTCACATCATACAACAGACAGCCTCACACATACAAACACTACACAACAGACTCCATCACATATATATACATTCACACCACGCAACACACTCCTCACAAATACATATGCTCATACCATGCAACACCTTCACAAATATACACACATCATGCAACAGACTCACTCATATATACTCACTCCATAGGATGGAAACTCCCTCACATAAACACACCACACAACAGACTCCCCCACATATATACACTCATACCGCACAACAGAGATTCCCTCACACACACACACACACACACACACTCATACCATACACAAACACCCTCACAAATATATATATTCATATCATACAGCAGACTCCTTCACACGCACACACTACACAGCAGACACATAATATACACACTGACGCCACACGACATAGAATCCCTTACACACAAACACATTCACACCACACAACAGACATCCTCACGCATACACATATTCACATCATATAGCAGGCTCCCTGTCAAGGATTGAATTGTGTCCCTCCAAAAATGCGTGTACCCATTTGGCTGGGTCATGATTCACAACATTTTATGATTGTCCTCCATTTTGTGATTTTTCTGTGCTATGTGTTGGAGAGAATTGTTGGGGGGGGGGGACTGTAAATCCTTTCCTAAGATCACCTCCCCGCTCCACTGTAAAGGGAGTTTCCCTGGAGTGTAGCTTGTACCACCTTTTATCCTTTTATCTTACAAGAGATGAAAGGAAAGGGAAGCAAGTAGAGAACTGGGAACCTTGCACCACCAAGAAAGTAGCCCTGGGAGTAGAGTGTATCCTTCAGACCTGAGGTTCCTGCAGCAGGATGCTCCCTGACCAGAGACTGATGCAGCACAAAGCCTTCCCTCCAGAGCTGGCAGAGCCTTCCCTTGGAGTGGACATGGTGAACTTGTACTTGTAGACTGCTAGACTGTGTAAGAATAAACATTTCTCTTTTTAAAGCCATCCACTTTGTGGTATTTCTGTTAGAGCAGCACTTGATGGCTAAAACACTCCTTCACACACTCATACACATACACACATACACAGCACCACCACCACCACCACCACCACAAAACATACTCTCTCACATATACACATAAACCACACGGCAGACTCCCTCATGTATACTCACACTGACATCATACAAGAGCCACCCTTACACATACACAGACTTACACCATACAACAGACTTTCTCACACATTCACATCCTCAAACCACAAAATAGACCCCCTCACACATCCACACATCCTTGCTACAAAATACTCTCACATACATACACATGGCACACAACAGACCCTGTCACACACAAACACACCACACAACAGAGAGTCTCTTGGATATGTATATACTCATCTCCCTGACTGTGCTGTGCTTTCCTGTAGTGGCAGTCACCTACCTTCTTCTATGAGTCACAAAGCACCACCCATGGAGGCTGTGTAGCTCAACTACTAAGTCAACATGCGAAGCCACGCCAGGTGTGATGGTGTCATTGCCTTCATCTCTTTTCCCAGCTCTTCTGAGCTGAGTTATCCACAGAAATATACATTGAAGTCTTATTGTGAACATGACCTTGTTTGCCAACAGGGTCTTCAAGGATGGTATCAGGTTAACTTGAGGTCACACTGGAATAGGATAGGTGCTAGTGCAACAGGAGTAGTGCCCTTATGAAAGAGAAGAGACATGGAAACAGACATAGAAGGAAGTCAACCGTAGGAGGATGTAGCGTCATAACTACACAAAAACACTGACATCTCATGATAGCTGTTTTTCAAGTTGCTTTGCAGGCGAGTTTAAGAGAGACTACAACCCTGTCCTGCTTGACTGAGAGTGCAGACTAAGAAGTGTAATTGCCACATATGTATCCTGCCAGCCTCTATACACGAAAAACCAACAGAGAAGAGTCTCTTCACTCTGAATATGCATAACACATTCCTTAGCCCACTGCCATCAAGTCGATTCCGACTCATAGCAATGCTATAGAACAGCGTAGAACTTCCCCATAGAGCTCCCATGGAGCAGTTGGTGGATTTGAACTGCCAACCTCTTGGTTAGTAGACTAGCATTTAATCACCACCAACTCACGTATTTAAAACCCAAAATACCCACTGCCATTGAGGTGATTCTGACTCATAGCAACCCTACAGGTCAGAATAAAACTGGCCCATAAAGTTTCCACAGAGTGCCTGGCAGATTTGAACTGGCAGCCTCTTGGTTGGCAGCTATAGCACTTAACCACTGTGCCACTGAGCCTATAAATTCTCAACTGGAACCACTGTTGGCAGGATGGCAGTCTTTGGTCTTCAGACCTTTCCCATCTCCCTATGTGCAAATAGTAAATAAATGCCTTCCCTTTCCTCCAACCCCGTGTCTGGCTGACTTCAGTCAGCTAGTCTGCTTAACAGGAACGCAACTATTGACACTAACAAAGACAGAGGCAGAAACGAAGCTATGCTGCAGCTGCAAGCCAAGGAGTGCCTGGGACTGCCAGAAGCTGGAACAGTCCAGGAAGAGTCATCCTCTTTCTTCGGAGAGAACATGATCCTGCCTATACCCTAAATTTGGCCTTATAGTCTCCAGAGCTGTGAACAGTACATTTTTGCTGTTTTAAGCCAACCACTTTGTGAGCCTTTGGTATAGTAGCCCTAGGAAATGGACACAGTGGCCAAGTACCCATGGTGGATATTATCTTTCTGCATTCACCACGATTTCCTTACCACTCACTGGATGTGTTTCAGTTTGGTGATACCTATGATGACATATATTCCTATTTGCCCAGGATAGCCCCAAATGTACCCATTGTCCTAAGGTACCTATAATACTCCTCTTTAAGGGTATCACTGTGAACCTTAAATTATACTGGCCCCTAGTTATGCTCTGCATGAAGTGTGAAGTTTAGAAGAAAGGGCGGAAATCTGAATGTGAGGCCCTTCTGGTCATTCCCGAAAGGTGTCTGAAAACAGCCTACTGACTCTTTTACATTCACAAGTGAACAAATCATCTTCAGGTGTTTAGTTTCTAAAAGAAGGGCAAAAAAAGTTAGAAGAATATTAAAGTACCAAGATTATGAGGAAAAATTTGGGATACAAGTGAACTATATATACTATAACACAATGAATTATAAGAAACTAGAAAAAAATGGACAAGATTTTAATTGTTTGAGGCAGGAAATCAAGTTTATTCAACTTAACTCTTTGCACAAACAATTACATGAATATATCCTTAATGTAAAATACCCAAATAACACTTTATACTTTTCTTGTATACCTCAAAAGATCTTGCATATGCTGGGTATAAAACAGGTGCTTACAAAGGCCTAAACTTAATCATATATAGCTACTCTTCATATTTTAAAATCTCCAGGTAGTATTCCATTAAAAGCTTTTTTCGACTGTGAAATAGATTATACATACAAAAAAGTATACTGTGGCAGAGTCAAGAAGGCAGACTAGTCAGATGCCTCCTTAACACCTTCTAAAACTGAGGCTTGAATTGATAGTTAACAGAGACTTCTGGACACCCAGTGAGCCCTAGGATGTGGCATAGGGCTGTCAGTTTAGACTACATGCCACTGAACGGGAAACTTCGCCTCTTTCGCTGCCCCCCATCCTTGTTGAATGCCAGCTCTCATGGACAGAAGATAACTTTTAACCTTTTTTCTCTGTCTTAGCCAGCAGGCAGGGCTTGGGCTTGACTGGCAGCGAAGCTCAGCCACACTGCTGATGGGACCAGCAGGCAGAATAGGCACATTTTGAGAGCATGGCTCTAGTCTGTGTGCACCTTGGCTTCTCTGCCATCTCTTACCAAACCTCCACCCTAGAATTGGCCATTCCACAGTGGGTGGGAGAGCTTGTGTGGGATGCCATCTTGTTTGACTGGGAGGCAGAGTTACCCAAACGGAGGCCTCAGCAGGGGCTAATTCCCAGGCTGGGAGGAAGAGCCCACCATTTTTTCCTTCTTTCTTAACCAGCAGGAGGGGCCTGGGCTAGCTGGCAGCAAAGCTCAGCTGCACTGCTGATTGGACCAGCAGGTGGAATAGCTACATTTTGTGAGCCCAGCTTGGACTCTCTGCACCTCGGCTCTTCCACCCTCTCTTTCCAAACCTCCACCACTGAATCAGCGAATGGGCGAGCTTGTGTGTGATGCCATCTTCTTCTACTGGGAGACGGAGTTACCCAAATGGAGCCCTCAACAGGAACTAATTCCCTGGGAGGCAACATCAGCACATTTCCCAAAAGAAAAGCTGTGTTTAGCACAGACTGACCTTACAGTTGTGGCCCAGCAGCAGATAACAGCAGGGCAGTGGCCTTTTGGTACTTTGAACTAGTTTACAGTATCTGGGGTTGGATATAGAGGTGCTTACTTTGCCAGCTGGGAAGAGGGGCTTGAACACCTGACAGCCTGACTGATTTTGGAAGCTGTCAGATAGGTTTTACCTTCCAATATAAGACTACCTAGAGAAATAACTGCAGTGCATCCTGATGGCATCTTTTCCAGCCTTTACTGACCCACATCATAGGGTCACCTGATGGCCCCCCAGTGACTCCATAAGTAGGGCTGTGTCTTTGTCAATCAGGAGGTGGAGACTGCTACCTTAGAGATTTCACTGGCCCCAGTCACTGGAGTACAAAGAAGTGACTGGTGATCACCTTCCTTATCAGACTGTGCTTTAAATCCTGTTAAGGTGACACCAGGGAAACTAAACAACCTCCAGATGTCCAAAAAGCAACAAACTTTGGACACAAACTTAAAGAATAATTCACCTATGACTCCATAAAAGTCCCAAAAGAAAAAACTTAAGAACTTCCCAGATGAAGAAGACTTTCTGGAGCTATTGGAGGTTGAGTACAAAAGGATTATACGGAAAGCCCTTCTAGACATTATACAAAACGCAGCAGAGAAAAATGAAAAATTAACCAAGTTGTTCAAACTGATGGAATGCCAGTTTTCTGAAATCCAACAGATCAATAACAAAATAAAGAAATACAAAATTCAATTCAAACCCAAGAAAACAGAATTGAACATATGGAAAACAGACTTTCTGACTTGGAAGGCAGAGCTACTGACTCCAGCATCTATGAGGAGAACTCAGAGAAAAGAAACAAGACAAATGAAGAAGCATTGAGAAGCATGTGGGATTCTATCAAGAGAAACAATCTACAATTAATTGGAGTTCCTGAACAGGGAGGGACACCTGAAAACATAGAGAGTATTGTTGTTGAGCCGCTGACAGAAAACTTCCCTGAAATAATGAAAGAAGAATATAGATATCCAAGATGTATATCAAATGCCACTCAACATAGATCCCAAAGAAAGACTCCAAGACATATTATAATCAAGATTAACAAAATGAAACATAAGCAGAAACTCTTAAAGGTAGCTAGGCTCAAAGCAAAGCTAACATTCAGAGGGAAACCCTGTAGGCTTTAATCTGACTTCTCAGCAGAAACAATGCTGGCACAGAAGCAATGGGATGACACATTCAAAGCCTTGAAGGAGAAGAACTCCCAACAAGACATGCACAGATAAACAGAAACTCAGAGACTTCATTAAAACCAAACCAAAGCTACAAGTAATACTGAAAGAAGCTCTTAGCTTAGAAGAACAAAATCATTAACTGTGTATTTTAGGAGGCAATACAGGACACATCATCCAGAAACCTACTCAGTTAGGGAAGGCACAAAACTCTGTTAAAGCTATAATATTAAAAGGAGTGATCCAGTGATCATATCATGAAAACTATGATATCATCATATTAAAAAGATGGATGTACTACAGTAGTTATAGTCCTTCCAGATGGAGAGGAAGTTAATAAGACATGTAGAAGTTAAAACTGGGTTTAAACAAAAAAAGTATATGAAACAGGTGTAGAGTTTAAAGTATAATAGTAATATGAACACATAAATGCTTATCATCCAGCCTGAGAAAACACATAAACCTTTTCTGTGCTTCCAATTCAGATGGCATTCCTCTTCCTTCCCCCCAAAACAAACCAAATCCATTGCTGTTGAATCAGTGCCAACTCATAGCAACTCTATAGAAGGTAGTCACTACTTTGAATTTCATGTTGAGCTTTATTAGTTTTTGTCTGTTATGAATTAAATTGTGCGCCCTGCATATCCCAAAAGATATGTTGATGTCCTAACTCCTGTACCTATACCTCTAACTAAAGGTGGAGAACAACATGCAGACACAGAGAGATACTGATTTAATCAGCTAGCACTGCTGTAACAGAACTACCACGAAGTGGATGGCTTTAACAAAGGAAAGTTTATTCTTACATAGTCCTGTAGTCTGCAAGTTCAAATTCAGGGTGTCTGCTCCAGGGGAAGGCTTTCGCTGTCAACACTGGAGGAGAGGCCTTGTGTTGTATCAGTCTTTGACTGAGGAGCATCTTGGCGCAGGGATCTCAGCTCTGAAGTACACGCTCTTCTCTTGGTGCTGCTTTCTTGACGGTACAATATTCTCAACTCTCTGCTTTCCTTTCCTTTCCTCTCTTGTAGGGTGAAAGGATAAAGAGTGATGCAAACCATACTCCAGGGAAACTCATTTACAGTGGAGCAGTGAGGTAACCTTAAGGAGGAATTTACAGTCTCACCCAATTTCTCTTTAATACACAGCATAGGAAAATCACAAAATGGATCTCTTATGACATTTTAATATCTGTAGGGTCTGTAGTGATAACAACTGTTTTATTTCTGTTACTGATCATTTGTGTCTTCACTTTCTTTTTTTATTGGTCAATCTTAAAGGTTTATTAATTATAGTAATCTTTAAAAAAGACTTTACTTTTATTGTATATATATATTTCCATTTCTTTTGTTTCTGCCCTTTATAAAAATTTTTTCATCTGTTGCTTTGAGTTTAATTTAGTCCCCACTTTCTAGTTTCTTAAGATGGAAACTTGGCTTATTAGTTAGAAGTCTTTCTTCTTTTTCTAATGTAATATGCATTTGATCCTACAAATTTCCCTTTAACCTCTGTTTTAGCTTCATCTTACAAGTTTAAAATCATAATTTTATTTTAAATCAGCTCAAAATATTTTCTGATTTTGCTTAAGAGTTCCTCTTTGACCCATGGATTATTTAAAAATGTGTTGCTTAATTTGTTTAAATAACTTGGAATTTTCCAGACAACTTTCTTTTACTGGCTTCTAGTTAAATTCATTTATGATCAGACCACACAGTTTGTAGATTTTATTTTTTTTAATTTATAAAGGTTTTATTTTATGACCTAAAGTATAGCCTATTTTGGTGTATATTCCCAATGCATTTGAAAATAGTTTGTTTTTCTGGGTCTGTTGGGGTGAAGTAGTCCATAAATATCACTTAGGTCAAGTTGGTAATAGTATTGTTTTGATTTTTATCTTTTCTAACTATCTGTTTGTTGCTTTTTGTATTCTCTCCAGAATTTTTAGTGGCAACCAATGGACAGGTAGAGTGAATTGTGTTTGCTCTCTTCTGACTAGAAGTGGTCTCTTTTAATACACATATTCTCCCACTATTCCTTTTCTTTTTCTTATAATCTGTCTGTTAAAGAACCCACCCATTTGAGCTGTAGCATTTCCTGCATAGATTTTGCTGATTAAGACTCACATTTGGTCTGAGTTCTTGAATGTTAATTAGTTTGTTCTTGTTATGCTTGAATGTCACTTTTTCTAGTTATAAAATCCTTGGCTCAATTTTTTTCCCTTAAATATATTACACGTTATCTATGTTCATCTGTTTTGTCTGATGATAATCTAATTTTTTCCCTGTATAAATCACATTCTTTTCTTGGCTAGATACTCAAAGGATTCTATTTATTTATTTTAAGACTCAGTAATCTTACGAGAATATGTGTTGGTCGTTTAAGACATACAATGTGGCCTGTCAATGTGTAGTTTCAGAGTGTTTTGTTTCCAAAAAGTTATCTTGAATTATAAGGTTTTCAGAGTATTAATAAATACTTATTAATATTGGCTATAAATTGAATATCAACATTTGGAATGCCTTCAAGAGAGATGAAAAAAATTTCTAGATACAGATTTCTAAGAGTCAGAATATATTGTTTGATGGGGAAGGAGATGATAGTGGTTATGTCATCTAGGGTATAAAAAACTGAGCAGAGCCATAGGCTGTCAGGAGAGATGATTCCCGTATATATACTTAGCAAGGGATAAATTTCCTTTGATTCCTGAATGTCAGGAAAGTCATAGTCTAGAGATGGCTCTAGGATCCCTAGAGAAAGCTTAAAGACCTGGCTAAACTAGGATCTTCGTAGGTAAAATTTATTTAATTGTTACGCTATATTGTTCCGGCCCTATTAAGCTGTAGCTGGAAATCAGAATGTATGATGTATGTATGTGCTGACTGCTTTATCTGCCTCATTAAATTTCTTCCACCAGCTGGACCCAATGGTACAGCTAGGATTTGAACCCAAATCTAACTCAGATGCAAAATTCTCAATACCTTGCTACACTTGGTTGCTTTCACAGAGTTTTTTTCATACATTAGAACAGTAGTATCTTAACAGGGCATGTTTTTCCAGCCTACCTTGGAGAAAAGCCATGCATTTGTTCCAAGCACTTTGCCTTCTGGTTCCCTATTGCTAATCTTAATAGTCGGTTCTAGTGGTGCTTGACTTTGCAACAACATGTACTCTATTAACTCAAACTATATTAAACCTGTAGGAACCAACTGCACAGATGCCAGCAAGCTTTTGTCTGTGTTGCCACTTTCGCCCTTAGTCCTATGATGTTGCTTTGCTCTGACAGTAAGAGCCCTCTTGACTGTTTTCCCTGCCAGGTTGGCTGCAGAGGCTGCTATCCAGCATTCCATAGCCAGCCAGCATTGTCTGGGCTTGCTTGTACCACAGTATTGCGTTAGAATAAGGGTGGGGATATTTTTATGTAGAAGGTCATGGACTCATGTGAAAAAATTGGAAGTCACATAAGTAAAAAATAGATAAACATCAAATATAACACTTAGTCACTTCTCATATTAAAAATTGTTCACAGGAAAATGAATTAATAAGAAATAAATAATACAACATTATTCAGTTTCATCTCTAAAGGACAGATTGGGAGACAAGCAGAAGGTCAAAAGTAAAAAAAGAAGAGATAAGAGAAGTACTGATGGATTTAAACAGAAAAATAGAATATATGTATTCTTTGCATACATATATATATATATATATAAATTAAACCCGTTGCCCTCAAGTCAATTTCTACTCATAGCAACCCTGTAGAACAGTGTAGAACTGCCACATAGAGTTTCTGAGGATCTCCTAGGGGATACCAACTACCAACCTTTTGATTAGCAACTGTAGCACTTAATTACTATGCCACTAGGGTTTCATATATGTGTATATGAAACATGTTTCATATATGTGTATGTGTGTATATATGAAGTATATTTCATATGTGTGTATATATGAAGTATGTTTCATGTATGTGTATGTACATACACATATTTACATATAAAACCCACTGCTGTCAAATTTATTCTGACACACATATATGGAGGTCTGACAATTATGTTTGTAAACTCATCCTAGAAAAACTGCTAAATACCCCATTGCTGAATATCACTATTGTCACCTTTGAAGTATGCCTTTTGGGAAGCTATGTACCAATGCCAGCATCTAGTGCACCCTTTAAAGTAATTTTGAAACTCTTTTCTGGAATGGCCATCACAGCTGTCATTGTATTACCCTGAGTATCATCAAAATGTCTTCTTTTCAATGTTTACTTTATCTCTGGGTGCAGAAGAAAGTCTTTGGGGGGTCAAATCAGGTGTGTAGGGAGGGTATTCCAATACCCTTATTGGTTTACTGGCTAAAAATTCCCTCACAGACAGCTATACAGTTAAGTTTGCAAACTTGCCACCTTGCCACAATGAGCAGTGACTATTCCAGAAAGAGTTTCAAAATCACTTTGAAGTGTGGGCTAGGCACTGGTGTCAGTGCATGTGTTCCGAAGGGGGTACTTCAAAGGTGGCAGTAGTGGTATCCAGCAGTGAGGTATACAACATTTAGAACAATTAAATTCACAGGCTTAGTTGTTTGACCTCGTGGTGTAGGGACAGGGAAACCTGGTGAAACAGTGGTTAAGAATTTAGCTGCTGTCATGGATTGAATTGTGTCCCCCCCAAAATATGTGTGGCCATGTGGCTGGGCCATGCTTCCCAGTATCTTGTGACTGTCCTCCATCTTGTGGTTTTCCTATGCTGTACGTTAAAGAATTAGTGTGGGGCTGTAAACCCCTTCATAGGATCACCTCCCTGCTCCACTGTGAAGGGAGTTTCCCTGGAGTATGGATTGCCCCACCCTTAATCCTTTCATCCTACAAGAGATAAGAGGAAAGGGAAGCAAGCAGAGAATTGGGAACCTCACACCATTAATTAAGCAGCACTGGGAGAAGAACGCGTCCTTCAGACCTGAGGTTCCTGTGCCAAGATGCTCCCTGGACAAAGACTGATGCAACACTGGACTTCCCTCCAGAGCTGACTAGGGAGAAAGCCTTCTCCTGGAGCAGACATCCTGAATTTCGACTTGCAGCCTGCCAGACTATGTTAAAGCCATCAGCTCTGTAGTATTCCTGTTAGAACAGCACTAGCTTACTAAAACAGCTGCTAACCAAGATGCCAGCAGTTTAAATACACAACTGATACTTGGAAACACTGGTGCAGTTCTACTGTGTCCTACAGAGTCGCTAGGAGTTGGGATGAACTCAACAGCAGTGGTTTTCTTTTCTTTTTTTTTTTTTTTTGCTGTAAATATATATATATCACTTATTGTGGGTGACCCTATGTATGTCAGAGTAGAATTGTGCTCCACAGGATTTTCAATGGCTGATTCTTTGGGAGTAAATCACTAGGCTTTTCTTCTGGGGTGCCTTTCAGTTAGCAGAACAAAGTAACTCTTTGCACCATTCAGGTGAATTGGAGTCCTATTGACACAGTGGTTAAGAGCTCAGCTGCTAACCAAAAAGTTGGCAGGTTGAATCCACCAGCTGCTCCTTGCAAACTCTATGGGGCAGTTCTACTCTGCCTCATAGGGTCATTATGAGTCACAATCAACACCATGGCAATGGGTTTGGTTTCTGGTATGTATATATGTACACACACAGAGAGAAAGAGAGAGAGAGAGAGAGAAGGTGAGATAGTATAAGGAGATGGGATCACTTCTCGGCCTCAGTGGTTTTCTACATTCCCTGTCCCCTACCTCCAGCTCCTTCCATGCTCTACTAAAGCCCCAGTAGACTCCATTCGGGCCCAGTTCCTGAGTCTGTTGTGAATGAGGAAGTAGGATAGTTATAACCTCATTGCTACAAACTGATGGATCTTAGAATTGAATCTCAAGACCCAGAAATGGGTTCCCGCCGCCCAGTCTCATCTGCTGCCAACCGTGGTGCCACAGCAAGTCTCTGTGACTTCAAGGAGGCTTGGAAGCTGGAGGGTGACAAGTCCTGGGTCTCTATGACCTGACCGAGCTAAGGGTCTCTTCCCACGCAGTTATTATTGGTATCTGTGTACTCTAGTCATTAGGTCAGGTCGTGCTCCCCTGGGTGGGGGAAGGGTTTTGGCCAAGAGAATCACACTTGAAAGAGTTTATGTTGGAGTTGGAGAAGAGGACTCAGAGATTGGTCTGAAAATTGGAGTAAGGGAAAATCTCTTCCCCTTTTGGAGGCCTGGAGTACTTTTGATCCAATCTTGAGATCCAGATGGAGACCTTTGCAGGGGCCAGACTGGCAAGGGAGGCTCAGGCACTGTATTAGGAAATTTCTAGCTATGCTTCCTGTCCACTACCCCTGAATCTCTAGCAAGTTGTCATTCAAAGGCACAAGCTGGTATCTGCTCTGAGGAGGGGAATGAAGGGAAGAGCCAATTCCCAGCTGGTGATAAAGTCGACAACGGGGGAGCCATTCCAAAGTGGCCAAGGGCAGCAGCTGCAGCTGTGGAGAGCCACCCCAGAACAACAAATGCTCTTACAGGCACCACAGACAGCAGCAACAAGGATCATAGGAGCAGGACCTGTACCTACCCCCAAAGCATCTGGTGAGCACCTTGAGAGAAATAATTTATGTAACCAAACTGCTGATGTCAATATCATTGGGTTACCATAATGCTATCAACTGCTATTTATTGTATAAAATACACTTTTCACAAATTATTCAATTAAATCATTCCAACAGACTTTGATGGTTAGTATCTTTATGTCTTGCAAATAAGGCAGCCTGCACAGACACTAAGAGTCAGCAAGTAGCTAGCAAAGGGCACTGGGGGATTCGAAAGCTGTTTTTTTCCACCCATGCCAGTGAACTCTCCACTACATCATACCACCTTGCCCTGCCACCCTCACCACTTAGTAGTTTAGAAAATCGTGTGGGATTAGTGACACCATGACATTAGGCAGATACAACGTTCAAACTGGAGTAGAATAAAATGAAACCAAACTTGTTACCACTGTGTCATTTCCTACTCATGGGATAGGATAAATTGCCATCCTTATTTCACGGCTTTCAGAGAAGTTACTTATGATCGCTGCCGTGGATTGAATTGTGTTCCCCCAAAAATCTGTGTAGCAATTGAACTAGGGCAATATTCCTGGTATTGTGTGATGTCCTTCATGTTGTAATACAAAAGAAAGAAGCTAGCCGTGAGATTTGGGAACCTTGGATCATCAAGGAAGCAGCACTGGGAGTCGATTGCGTCCTTCAAACCTGAGATTCTGCACCAACATGCTTCCTGACCAAATCCTGATGCAACACAAGGGCTTTCCTCTGAAGCCAAGAGAGGTAAAGACTTCCCCTAGAGCAGACAACCTGAATTCATCTACTAGACTGTGTAAGAATAAACTTTTCCTTTGTCTAAGCTACCTACTTGTGCTATTTCTGTTAGAGTAATACCAAAAGACTGAAACAGTCACTTTTATGTTTGTATTATGTTTGGGTAATCAGAGCGTAAATGGAGATCGTCTCTGGCTGTTGGTATTCTTGTATAGGATTACTCTGAGGTTGAAGAACATAAATTTATTTTCTCACAGTTCTGGAGGCTGAAAGTCCAAATTAAGGTCTTGGCTGTGCTGATTCTTTCTTTGTGGATGGTCCTGTGCATTCCTTGATTTCTCTGCTTTCAGACAATTCTCAGATATCATTTGTCTTCCTGCATTTGTGTGTGTTTCTGAGTCTAATTTATGGGTTTTTGTTTTGTTTTTTCATGATTCAACAGTGATTAGATTTGGAACCCAGGCTCTTTGGGGTTATGATCTAATCACTAACAAAGAAAAAGGTCTTTCCAAACAGGATTACATTTATAGGTATAGGAGTTAGCATTCCAACAATTATCTGTTGGGGCAGGGGAGCGGGGAAGTTGGAGGCACAACTTAATTATAATAGCTTTCAAACTACAGGGCTCCCTTTTGTAGTCCTAAAATCATACATTGCCTCTGTTAATTTTATTTGCAGACACCTGGCCTCAGAGTAGCCTGAGCAGTTGTATTGCTCTGCTTAGTGGAATCGTTATCCCAGCTCTTCCACAGTCTCTGCTCAAAGTAAATTTCAGTTACTGAAAGAAATTAATACAGCACAGCAGCTTCCTTCAGCAACAAAGGAAATATTAGGGTCACGTTTCAGCACTAGGAAGCTTCTAATTTAGAGATACAACATTTAAACAGTCTTTAAAGATGGACTTGAAAAGCTTTCTGAGAAGGAAAGCAGAATACAAAAATATAGTGTTTTAAATAGATTCACATAAGATTCTACATACACTATTATTTTGTCATACATGAACCCTTTCATTTTTCATTTATTTCTGAGCCATTGATGTGGGTTTGATTTGCAGTAATTTTATAAGAATCGACAAGAAAGAGACACCTCTCTACACATGTGTATTTGCAGTACAGTAAGGGTGTTTAGCTGCGTGAAAATTTACGGGTGATGAGCAAGAGAACAGTCCAGTGGTCCAGGTTGCAATTCTATCTTCACATGTGAAGCAGAATACAATCTGGTGATTCACCTGTGTGGAGGGAGTTTTTGTAAGGTTTCAGTTTACAGAGTGTCTGTTGGCTAAAGGCTCTCAGATGTCCTGCTCTCTCATTCTGTGATCCTATCCCATTTAAATGGAGCTGTGCTGGTGCAGTGGTTAAGCAGTGCTAACTGAAATGTCAGGCGGTTCAGACATAGCCAGCAGCTCCTTGGGAGAAAGATGGGGCTGGCTGCTTCCCTGAAGATTATACAGCTTTGAAAACCCCATAGGGCAGTTCTACCCTGTCCAGTACAGTTGCTGTGAGTTGGAATTGACTTGTGTTTTAGTCAGCTAGTGCTGCTCTAACAGAATTAGCACAAGCGGATGGCTTTAAAAAGAAAAGTTTATTCTTGCATACTCCAATAGCTACAAGTTCAAGTTCAGGATGTTCACTCCAGGGGAAGGCTTTCCGTCTGTTGGCTCTGGAGGAAAGTCCTTGTGTTGCATCAGTCTTTGGTCAGGGAGCATCTTGATTCAGGAACCTCAAGTCTGAAGGATGTATTCTACTCCCGCTGTGCTTTCTTGATGGTGCCAGTTTCCCAATTCTGTGCATGCTTCTCTATCTTTTCATCTCCCGTAGGATGAAAGGATACAAGGTGGTTCAAGCCCTCCTCCCGGGAAAATCTCTTAGCAAGGGTGTGGCAGTCCCATCCTGATCCCCTTTTAACATAATCATCCTGTTGATTAGCCACAGGCAGAGATTAAGATATATATCACAAGAAAATCACAAAATACTGGGAACAATGGCCCAGCCAAACGGCTACACAGATTTTGGGGGGACACAATTCAATCCATGACAGTTTGATAGCAACAGATTTGGCTCAGGTTTTTATTCCATTTAAATGAAAGAGTCTTAGTGGCACAGAGTTGAAAAGCTTGGCTGTTCAATCAAAAGATTGGTGGTTTGAACCCAATCTTTTCTTTTACTATATAATTCCATTGGTTAGCAGTTGTAGACGTAATCACTTTGCAACCAGGGTTTCCAAAACCAAACCCACTGAGTCAATAGAGACCTTGCAAGATGGAATAGAACTGTCCCATAGTGTCTCCAAGGAGTGTCTGGTTGATGCGAACCACTGACCTTTTGGTTAGCAGATACACCACTTAACCACTATGCCACCAGGGTTTCCTTGTTATTTAAGTAAACCAAAAGCTCACTGCCATCAAGTCGATATCCAACTCATGGCAGCCCTATGAAACAGAGCAGAATTGCCCCACAGAGTTTCCAAAGAGTGCCTGGCTGACTCAAACTGCTGACCCTTTGGTTAGCCTCCATAGCGCTTAACCACTACACCTCCAGGGTTTCCGACAGAGGGGCGTGTCAAACCACACTAAAGTGGCCCAGGACCCTGTTGTTGTTAGCTGCCCACTGAGTCAGCTGCCATGCCCGTGGGAACAAATCGATGCCTGGTCCTGCACCATCCCCGGGCTCAGTTGCAGATCCGACCATTGTGATCCCTAGGGCTCTCACTGGCTGACTTTTGGATATAGGTTGCCAAGTCTTTCTTCCTAGTCTGCCGTAGCCTAGAAGCTCTGCTAAAGCCTCTTCACCATCATAGTAACCCACAGCCTCCACAGCAGACACGTGGTGGCTGTGCTTGAAGTATGTTGGCTGAAAACTGAACCCCGGTCTTCTGCATGGAAGGTGAGAATTCTACCGCTGACTCACCAGTGTTTCTAAGGTTCCTATGATTAGGACACATTTATTAGTGCTTCATGAGGATGGTTTGTGGAGTGATTAAAATGTACTCTTGTTTTAGAAAGTCTGTCTGCTCATAGGCAGTCGAGGTACAGACTAACATAAAAACAGCCTTTATTTAACAGGAAAAAATATAAAGATAGTTTATCAAACTAGTGTTCAGGAGTTTTCTACCTAAAATCATATCCCTGTAGAGAAGGTCTCCCTGATCACAGTTTTTATGGGTTGATTTGTTTATAGGTGCCCTGTCCAGTAAAAATTTAGGACAGCTGATCACTGCCCATATATCTGATATGTTTGGCCCATATATTATCAAAAATTCTTCCAGTGCTCAGTCTGACGGCTTGAGAGGAGGGATGAAACAAGCAATTTGGAGCTTTCTTAGTGTACTGGAACCCCATTCTGACCGCAGCTGTCACTTCTAATAACTTAACCTGTGATATATGGATGTTTTTAGTATAGATGCTACTTTTTTATTTAAGTGGTTAGAGATTTTTCCATGTTCACAAATAATGCAAGGCAAAATGATAAAGCCTGCTATTACTCTGGAAATAGAAAAACGTTAATGGAGGCATTCCAGGTAAAGCTTCCCTCTGGGCCAATTCACTCTGGGGGAGCAGAAGAAAGCACAGAAGGAAGGAAGACTTCACTGCCCAGTTAATGAAGATAACAAAGCATGTTTATGTGTGTGTATACTTGCGTGGTAGGAGTAGCAGCTTCCACTTATTAAGTACACACGCCATGCCAGGTACTGTAATAGGCAGGGGCTTTATCTACGTTTGTCCTTCATAGTGAGTCTGTTATTCTCTCCATTTTCCATAGAGGAAATTGAGGGTGGAAAGGTTATGAGGCCTGCTCAAGGTGACTCAGCAAAGTCAGGCTTTAAACCCAGATCAACCTGCTCAAAGGTCTCTGCCTTTTACCATGACTACTGTCAGGAATTGAATTGTGCCCCCACAAAAGTATGTTTAGTAATTTGGCTGGGCCATGATTCCTTGCATTCTGTGGTTGCTCTTCATTTGGGGATTTTCCAGTGCTGTGAATCCTAATAGAATGATTACGTTAAAAGAGGATTAGGGTGGGACTGCCACACCCTTGCTAAGGGAGGCTCCTGGGAGTATGGCTTGTAACACCCTTTATCCTTTCATCCTATGGGAGATAAAAAGAGAGAAGCAAGCAGAGAATCGGGAACCTCACAGTGCCAAACAAGCAACACTGGGAGAAGAGTTCATCCGTCAGACCTGAGGTTCTTGCACCAAGATGCTCCCTAGCAAAGACCGATGCAACACAAGGACCTTCATCCAGAGCAGACAAAGGGGAAAGTCTTCACCTGAAGCAGACATCCTGAATTGGACTTGGAGCCTGCCAGACTGTGTAAGAATAAACTTTCGTTTGTTAAAGCCATCCACTTTTTGATATTTCTGTTAGAGCATTAGCTGGCTATAACAGTGACTTTCTGCCTCATATCTGATGTTATCATAACACACACTTAGCATCATAAAGGCTCTGGTGGTTCAGTGGTTAAGCTCACCAAAAGGTGGGCAGTTCAAATCCACTAACCACTCCCTAAACACACGGTGGTACAGTTCTACTTGTTTTATAAGGTTCCTATAAGCTGGAATCAACTCATCAGCAATGGGTTGTTTTTTTTTTTTTCTTTTTAATTTGGCATCCTAAAGTTCTTGTCTTCTTTAGAGAAGGCTGAAAGAAGCTGGGTAGATTTGTTCACACCCACAGCCATACTTATTTTAGGCCTGCATTTGGTGGTAATCCTGGAGAAACTGCAGCCCTCTGTATGCCTCTGATTTCCAGACCCTGGTCATGCAGTGATTAAGAGAATAGCTGCTAACTAAAAGGTCATCAGTTTGAACCCACCAGTTGCTCCTTGGAAGCCCTATGGAGCAGTTCTGTTATATAAGGTTGTTATGAGTCAGAATCATCTTGATGGTAATGGGTTTAAAGGGTCAAGTATTTCAAGCTCTTAGTCAAAATGAAGGAGACTTGGTGGTGGCAACAGTTAAGCACTCAGCTGTTAACCGAAAGATTGGCAGTTCAAACCCACCCAGCAACTCCTTGGAAGAAAGACATGGCAATCGGTTGCTGTAAAAATGTCAGTCTAAAAACTCTATGGGGTGGTTTGACTCAGTCACATGAGGTTGCAGTGAGTCAGAACTGATGTGGCAGCATGTGACCACAGTAGACAAAATGATTAGATCTCAGACTTTGTTATAGTTGGTGGATGTGTCTTCTGTAGTTGTTGATCATGAAAAGAAGTAGCAGGGTTAAGGTTGAAGAGACTAACACTTAAAACATCTAGTAGAATCAAAGAGGAGATATTTAGGGCCAACACCTAAACAATAATAATTGCTATCAGCCCAGTCTACCCCTACGTCTAATCACTATTTTGATATAGTCATTGAACACATTCATCCCATCCCTAGGTGGAGAATTTCAAAGTGTCATCAAATCATAGCAACCAGCTCAAAGCTCAATTTTGGAGAACTAAATCAAAGCTTTAGTGCTGTCCTTCCCAATATCGGAAGAGAACCAAAACCAAAAACCAAACCCACTTCTGTTGAGTTGATTCTGACTCATAGTGACCCTACAGGACAGAGTAGAACTGCCCAATATAGGAAGAGGACAGCATGAAATTCCTTGGAAAGCAGAACTACAGGAAAGAAGAAAGAAGTGGTTTAGAAACTGACATAATTTGGGGGGAGAGGGAACCAAAGGTAGAGGTAAAAGAATGGAGATGAAAACTAGAACAAAATACATTAAAGAAGGTAATTTAGGGTACAGGGCCTGTTATCAGAGGAGCTTCACTTGACGCATGTGAAGGCAAAACTGGAAAACAGTGGTCATTTGTATTCCAGATAACACAGTCTGATAATAGTAATTTGGAACTGTTGCTATTGTTGTTAAGTGCTTTTGAGCCGATTCCAACTCATAGTGACACTGTTCAGAACAAATATTGTGTCAGTCCGTATCTTTGAGGGCTTTCCTCTTTTTTGCTGACATTTTGCTTTACCAAGCATGATGTTCTTCTCCAGGGACTGATTCTTCCTGATAACACGTCAAATTATATGAGACTGAATCTTGGCCATCCTTCTTTCCAAGGAGCTCAGTGGTTGTACTTTCTCCAAGACAAATTTGTTCATTCTTTTGACATTCTGTGGTATAGTCAATATTCTTCTCCAACACCATGATTCAAAGACTGTCAATTCTTCTTTGGTCTTCCTTATTCATTGTCCAGCTTTCACATGCATATAAGACAGTTGAAAATACCATGGCTTGGTCAGGTGGATCTTAGGTCTTAAGGTGACATCTTCAATTTTCAACACTTGAAAGAGGTATTTTGCAGAATATTCACCCAATGCAAAGCATCTTTGGATTTCTTGACTGCTGCTTACATGAGTGTTGATTGTAGATTCAAGTAAAAGGAGTCCTTGCCAATGTCAGTTTTTTTCTCTGTTTATCATATTGTTGTTTATTGATCCAGTCGTGAAGATTTTTATTTTCTTGAAGTAGCAGTGTAATCCATGCTGAAAGCTGTGGTCTTTGATCTTCCCCAGTGCTTCAAGTCCTCTTCTCTTTCAATAAGCAAGGTTGTGTCATCTACATAATGCAGGTTGTTAATGAGTCTTCCTCCAATCCTGACGCACCATTCTCCTGTACACAGTTCAGATTCACAGATTATTTGCTTAGCATACAGAATGAATAGGTATGGTGAAAGGATACAGCTCTAGCACACACTTTTCTTGACCTTAAATCACACAATATCCCCTCATTCTCTTTGAAAGACTGACTCATGACCTATGTACAAGTTCCTCATGAACACAATTAAGTGTTCTGAAATTTCCATTCTTCAAAGTGTTATCCATAATTTGTTATGATCCACACAGCTGAGTGCCTTAGCTAGCCAAAGCCAAATGCCGTTGAGTTGAATCCTTAGTATAGTCAATTCACTACAGGTAAATATCTCTCTGGTAGTCTTCGCTTTCAGCCAAAATCCATCTGACATCAGCAATTATATCCCTCATTACACTGTCTCCTCTGAATCTGGCTTGAATTTCTGGCATTTCCATGTTGATATACTGCTGCAGTCACTTTTGAGTGATCTGCAGCAAAATTTTACTTGTGTGTGACATTAATGATATTGTTCAATAATTTCTGCATTTGAGAACAAGAACAAATATGGATCTCTTACAGTCAGTTGGCCAGGTGGTTATCTTCCAAATTTCTTGGCATAGATAAGTGAGTACTTCCAGGGCTGCATCTGTTTGTTGAAACATCTCAGTTGGTATTCTGTCAATTCTTGGAGTTGTGTTTTTTGATAACGCCTTCATTGCAACTTACACTTCTTCCTTCAGTTATTGCTAGTTCCTGATCGTATGCTACATTCTGAAATGGTTGAACACTACCAAGTCTCTTTGGTATACTGAGCCTGTGTGTGTATTCCTTCCACCTTCTTTTGACTCTTCCTGCATTGTTTTAGTATTTTCCTTGTACAATCCTTTATTATTGCAACTCAAGGCTTGATGTTTTTCTTCAGTTCTTTCAGCTTGAGAAACACCACGCACGTACTTCTCTTGATTTTCTATCTCCAGCTCTTTGCACATGTCATTATCATACTTTGTCTTGCCCGGCCACCCTTTGAAATCTTCTTTTCAGCTCTTTTACATCATCATTTCTACCTTTCACTTTGGCTACTGGATATTCAAGAGCAAGAGTCAGTCACTTCTGAGGTCCATTTTGGTCTTTTCTGTCTGTTCTTTTTAATTACTTTTGCTTTCTTCTGGTATGATGTCCTTGATGTGATTCCACAGTTCATTAGACATGTTGTCATTAGACATCAAATCATTAGATGTCAAATCTATTCTTGAAATAGTCTGAATTCAGGTGGTTATACGTAAGTCCTACTTTGGATCTTGCAGATTTATTTTAATTTTTTTCTATTTCAACCTAAACTTGGATATAAGCAATCAGTGTTCTGCTTCATAGTCAACCCCTAGCCTTGCTCTGACTGCTGACATTGAGCTTTTCCATCATCTCTTTCCACAGGGGAAGCTGAATGGATTCCTGTATGTTCCATTTGGTGAGGTGTACTTGTGTAGTCAGTTTATGTTGTTGAAAAGGTATTTGCAATGAAGTCATTCATCTTGCAAAATTTTATCATCTCTGACATCGTTTCTATTACCAAGGCCATGTGTTATAACTACTGATCCTTCTTTGTTTCTAACTTTCACATTCCAGTCACCAGTGATTGTGAATATACCCTGGTTGCATGTTTAATCAATTTTAGATTGTAGACATTGGTAAAAATCTTCAACTTCTTCATCTTTGGCCTCAGTGGTCAGCATGCAAATTTTAATAATAGTTGTATTAACTGGTATTGTTTGTAACTGTGTGGATGTTATCCTATCATTGACAGTGTTGTGCTTCAAGATAGATCTCGAAATGTTTTTTTCATGATGAGTGCAATGCTATTCTTTTTCAAGTTGTCATTCCCAGCATAGTAGATCATGTAATTATAATTCAAAATGGCCAATACCAGTTCATTTCAGCTCACTAGTACCTAGAATACTGATATTTACGCATTCTGTTTCATCTTTGATGATGTCCAGTTGTTTTAGTCAGGTAGGGCTGCTCTAACAGAGATACTACCGAGTGGATGGCTTTAACAAAGGAAGGTTTATTCTTACACAGTCCGGTAGGTTGCAAGTCCATATTCAGGGTGTCTGCTCCAGGGGAAGGCTTTCCCCTTGTTGGCTCTGGAGGAAAGTCCGATATTGCATCAGTCTTTGTCCTGGGAGCATCTTGGCGCAGGAACCTCAGGTCTGAAGGACGTGCTCTTCTCCTGGTACTGCTTTCTTGATGGCAATGAGGTTCCCATTCTCTGCTTGCTTCTCTTTCCTTTTATCTCTTGCAAGCTGAAAGGATTAAGGGTGGGGCAAGCCATGCTCCAGGGAAACTCCCTCTACAGCAGAGCGAGGAAGTAATCCTATGCAGGAATTTACAGCCCCACCCTACTCTTTTAACATACAGTTTAGGGAAACCACAAAATGGGGGACAGTCACAAGACACTGGGAATCATATCCCAGCCACATGGCTACACATATTTTGGGGGGGACACAATTCAACCCATGACACCAGTTTTCGCAGATTCATTCTTTGTATGTTCCACATCCCAGTTACTAATGGACATTTGCAGTTGTTTCTCCTCGTTTTGAGTCATGCAACATTCTCAGCAAATGAAAGTCCCAAAATATTTACTCCATCCATGTCGTTAAGGTCAACTCTACTTTGAGAAGAGAGCTCTTCCCCAGCTGTCACTTTTGAGTGCCTTGCAAACTGTATCCAGCACTGCATCAGACAATGTTCTGCTGCTATTCATAAGATTTTTCAGAAGAAGACTACCAGGTCCTTCTTTCTAGTCTGTCTTGGTCTAGAAGCTCAGCTAAAATCTGACTACCATGAGTGGCCCTGCTGGTATCTGAATGCTAGTTACATAGCTTCCAGCAGCTCAGCAACACTGAAAACCCCCACAGCAGGACAAACTGATAGACCCATGATGGAATTCAGGATAGAACCTCATTATTCTGCTGTTTATACTTTCAAACTCCTACCTATGCAAATGGAAGCCCTGGTGGGACAGTTGCTGAGCTCAGTTACTAGTCAGAAGGTGAACCCTTCAAAACCAGCAGCTGCTCTTTGAAAACCCTATGGGTCAGTTCTTCTCTATCCAATAGTGTCACTATGACTCAACAGCAGGGAGTTTTTATGCAAATGAGAATGTCTTTTACTTTAAAAAAAATCACACTGTAAGTGTATTACAGTAGACATTGTTGATTGTTCATTCAACCTTCTCCCTTGTTGGCAGATCCTTGCTTTTATGTCGGTGACTCAGGAGCAAATCTTTATGATCCTCAGAAAATTGTGGTTCAATTCCTCTTGCCAACAATTGATGTTGAGCATGCATATTGCTTAAAAAAAATAGTAAAGTAAAAGTTGCCATGAGGTCTGTTCTGACTTATGGTCACCTCATGTGTTTCAGAGCAGAAGTGCACTCCACAAGGTTTTCAAAGGTTGATTTTTTTCCAGAAGTAGCTCACTAGGACTTTCTTTCAAGGTGCTTCCGGGTGGATACAAATTTCTGTTCTTTTGATTAGTAGATGAACGCTTAACCATTTGTGTCACCCAGAGACTCTACAGTTCTGGCCAAATGAGACAAGGAAGAAACCTGCTGGGGGTGGAGGTCTTCTGGAAAAATGTCTTTTTGTACAGGAAGAAAGTGTCCCTCCTTTTCTGCTCAGTTTTTTAGCAACTGGCATAATACCTTGAAGATGCAGCCATGCTTTCACCATGACATGGCTGACCACTTAAGGAAGGCAGAGATGAAAGACAGACAGAATCTAGGTCTTATTAACACATTTAGCCATTGAGTTAACCAAATCCAGATCTAACCTATCTAGGAACTTCTTGTTACATAGAATAATATACCTCATTAATCTTTAAGCATCTGAGTTGGCACACCAACTGATAACAGTTATTTTCAGAAATGCTAGAGTTTTAAAAGGGACATGAACCTTTAAGGGGAAAAAAAAACCACTTCACTGTACTATCTCAAGAATCCCAAGCAAAGAGAAGAGATGATTTTGTTTTGTTCCAAATAATCTGTTCATATTTCTTCAAATCATTCTATAAAGATGATCATATATGTTCTGTCTATGATTAAAAGTTTGGCAAAACAAAAGAAATAAAATACATAGTGGCTTAAGCTGTTTGTCAACTAGTCCAGATGAGGAGTCCTTGGCTTGTAGGGCAACTCCACAATGATATTAGGGTATGGCAATTCATCTATCTTTCTTTTCAGTCATCTTTAAAATGTGATTTTTAGCTCCCGGCTTGTTGCTTGATAGTCACAGAAGTTTGACTCATCCCCAGTGTTTTCATTCCACGCAAAAAGAAGGCAAAACTTATCTGCATTCCGTCTCTTCCTTCTTTCACAGTTTCCCTAGGATACATCAGAAATTCCTAATTACATTTTTACTGGAAGAAATGTTTCACATGGCTACTACAAGCTGTAAAAAATGTTGGGGAATGTATATTTTTAATTGGATGCACTGTCACTGTAAATAAAATTAGAACTCTGATATTAATGCAGAAGACTAGAATAACTATTGGATAGGTAACAAGTGTTGTCTGCTACAGTCCACCTCTTTGGCTAATCAATATTTTCATATGCTAACATAATAGATTATCCCAAAGTCACAACAAATTATAGCAACTAGCTCAAAACTTAGTTTCCATATGATGTACTTAGTTTCCATGATGTACTCCTTTCCACTTACTTCTCAGTACAGGACATGTGATGGCCTTAATCTCTTGTTTATTCAAATTGAGACTTGAGACCCTTGTTGGACAAGTATTACTGAGGCAATATCTTCTTTTAAGCAAAACCTGTATTACTGATTGGTTAATTCAATATATTTCTTCTGGTAGGTCAACAAGAAAAATGAAAAATTTCTAATGAAGAATGATTACTGAGGGGAATTCAGAGAAAATGCAAAGAACCTCATGTTCTTTCCTACGTAGCTGTGGTTAATGAAATAATTAGTAGTAGAATTTGCCAGCAACTATGAATAGAGAGGGTTAGTTGAAACTCCAAAAAGGATTCTGCTCGTACAAACTAACTTCATAAAACCTGGATTTTTATATACATATCAAGGGAATACTAGCTACAATGTAGGCAAGATAATTATGAACATGGTGAGCACAGACTGGATTTGTCCTTCAAAAATAGGATTTTACATGTAATTATAATGGTTGATAAAACATCGCTGGTAGAGGGAAATAATGTACTCCTTTCCCCAGAGTCAAATTCAGTTCTTCTTTTCCCATTAATGGTCTCAGCTACTTGGGGACACAGAGTCATATAATAACGAAAGCAATAGTAATTACAGCAGTGAGGGAAGCTAACATTTACTGAACATTTATTATGATGGCTCAGGCAGTGTTCTAAACACTTTACTGGTATTAATGAATTTAATCCTTACGAGAATTTCAGGTGGGAGAGGTTCTGGGTGGTAGAAATGGTCAATGCACTTGGCTATTAACTGGAAGTCTGGAGGTTCAGATGCCCCCAGAGGCACACTGGGAGAAATGTCTAATGATCTGCAGCTGAAAAATCAGCCCCTTGAAGACCCTATGGAGCACAGTTCTCTTGTGATGTACAGAGTCCCCAGGAGTCAGAATCTACTTGACAGCAACTAGTTGGTCTGCTTAGAGGGCGTAATACTATTTTTACCTTTTTGCTGAATTATACCCAACTCTTGGTGAACGTGAAGGGGGCTACTGTTGTCTAAGATCTGCCTTTTGGGGGAGTGGTTATTGTTAGGTGCCACTGAGTTGAGTGCCATTCACGGAGACCCTGTAGGAAAAAATAGACTGCCCCACAAGATGTCCTAGGCTGTGCTATTATAGCCTGAAGGCATAGTGGTTAAGTGCTATAGCTGTTAAACAAAAGGTCAGCAGTTCAAATCCACCAGGTACTCCGTGGAAACTCTATGAAGTAGTTCTACTCTACCCCATAGGGTCACTGTTAGTTGAAATCAACTCAGTGACACTGGGTTTGGTTTTTGGCTTTAATGTTATAGCCAAATGCCATGAATAGAAAAGATTGCCAAGTCTTTTTTCTCACAAAGCTTCTGGTGGGTTGGAAACCTAATCTTGTAAGTAGCAGTCAAGTGTCTAACCATTGTGCAACCAGGGCTCCTTTTTGTGTAAGGAGATAAGGCACAATAAGCTGTAGAATATAACAACGTTTGAAGATAGGTAGAAATAACTAGAACAGTTGTGACTGAAAGGCCAGATCCATATGTATCCCTTCCTACCTGCTTTCTTCCCTCAGTCCTCCAACTCACTGTTTCCAATCTGCATGCCCCAGTGGTGATTATCAATAACATTTTTGAAACCCAGATTAGAAGTTAACAAAGAAGTGAGTTGAACAGTAATACTTTTATTAAATAGCAAGGTAGAGATTTGCTGTGAGACATGTAAAAGATGACAGAGCTCTGCCAGCCTTTCTCAGATGGTTTCCTATGAGAAAGTGAATTTAAATTAAGGAACAGAAAGGATTTATTAGAGAACATTTGGAAACTCCTAGGGATTACACTCACAAAGAAGACACATCTCTTTAGAGTTATGGATAATTCATATTCATCTAGTACTCAAGTACAGCTGGGAAAGGATTGTGTAGAAGCATTTATGTTTGCATAAGCATGCTTGTAGGAATTCTTTTTACTCTATTCTTCTCTTCTACACAGAAGAATGTGTCCGAACAAGGAGAAAAATCAATTCAAGAACAGTAGAAAGGGTTCAATCAATCTCTTTAAAAAAAAACACCAACCTGTGCACTGTAGAGTGCTGAGAACAACATAGTGAGAATTTAAAAGATAAAGTTTGTTCCATAACAAACCATAATCTAAACTTACCTAGTGATAAAAAGGGGTATGGAGTCTGGAAACAATATTCTAGACAGGGTTTTCCAGATCACACATGATGGACTTGATGGGAGAAGAGAGTCTCAAAGTGACAATAAGAAGTCTGACAAGTATTTCAGGACAGAGGATCAAGATTTCCTGAAGGAGGATTTCTACCTGTGTGACCTCGTGTTCCCAGACCCCAGCCTGCAGCTATGAATGAGGTCATATTGCTATTGTGTGCCATTATGTTCATTCTGACTCATAGAGGCCCCTAGGACAGACTAGAACTGTCACACAGGGTTTCTTAGGCTGTAATCTTTACAAGAAAACTTGGTGGTATGGTACTTAAGTGCTATATCTTCTAAACAAAAGGTCAGCAGCTTGAATGCCCCAGGTGCTCCTTGGTACTCTATAAAGCAGTTCTACTCTGTCCTATAGGGTCACTGAATCAGAATTGACTGGATGATAGTGGGTTTGGTTTTTGGTTTTAATCTTTTCTTTTCTTGTTTTATTATAATTGAATGAAAATGTACATTCCCATAAAAATTCACATGCTCATCTACATGCAGCTCCCACTGTTTTCCCTACCCGGTGACAGCACACCCTTCCTCTCTGCTCCATTTATGTCCTGTCCACCCAACAGTCTCCTTTCCCCTCCTTTCCGCCCACTCCCCTTCCTCCAGTAAGAGGTCAGTAGGATGACATCCTATAGTGCAGGAGAGTTCCAATCTCCCCACAGCCTCTCCAGCATTTGTTGTTTTGCATTTCTTGGATCATGGCCAACCTTGGTGGGGTGAAATGGTATCTCATTGTCATTTGGATTTGAATTTCTTTAATAGATAATGATCGTGAACATGTCCACATGTGTTTTTTGGCTGCCTGGATCTCCTATTTAGAGAAGTGTCTGTCCATCTCCTTTGCCCATCACTTAATTGGATGATTTATCTTTTTCTTATTGATATTTTGTAGATCCTTATAGATTATCAAGATCAGGCTTTGTTCTGACACATAGTTGCCAAATATTTTTTCCCATTCTGTAGATGGCTTTCTAATTCTATTAATAAAGACTTTGGAAGAGCAAAAGTGATTGTTTCTGACTAGTTCCCATTTATCTATTTTCTCTTCTGATGGTGGTGGTTTGTTTGATAGATTTTGAAGTCTGTCTACATTGTGTATTAAAACTTCCATTGTTGTTCCTACTTTTTCTTGGATGAGCTTTATCATTTCAGATTTGATATTTAGGCCTTTTATCTAGTTTGAGTTGGTTTTTGTACAAGGGGTAAGATACGGGTCTTGTTCTAATTTAGTGCAGGTGGATATCCAATTTGCCAGCACCATTTGTTGAAGATACTGTTTTTACCCCAGTTTAATGTCTTAGGGCCTTTGTCAAATAGCAACCATGACATCATAGGCAGATGATGTCATCTCTGGGGTGTTGATTCTGTTCCATTGATCTATCTATCTGTTTTTGTACCAGTACCAGGCTGTTTTGACTACTGTGGCAGTGCAATAGGTTCTAAAGTTGGACCTTCCACTGTGTTCTTCTTCTTTAGTAACGCTTTACTTATCTGGGACTTCTTCCCTTTCCAACAAAATTGGTAATTTGTTCCTCCATCTCATTAAAAAATGTCACTGGAACTTGTATTGGGATTGCATTATATAAGTAGATTGCTTTGGGTAAAATAGACATTTTCAGTGTTAAGCGTTCCTATCGATGAGCAGGGTAGGTTTCTCCATTTATGTAAGTATCTCTTAGCTTCTTGTAGTGAGGGTTGGTATTTCTCTTTGTAAAGATCTGTTAGTTCTCTGGTTAAATTTATTCCTGGGTACTTTATCTTCTTGGGGGCTATAGTATTGACTTGGTGATTTCTTCCTTAACCATCTTGTTGTTGGTATAAAGGAATCCTACTGATTTACTTGTGTTTATCTTGTATCCTGAGACTTTGCTGAACTCTTCTATCAGTTTGAGTAGTTTCCTTATGGATTCTTTGGGATTCTCTGCATGTACAATCATATCATCTGCAAACAGGGAGATTTTAACTTCCTCTTTGCCGATGCAGATGATATGATTGTACATGCAGAGAATACTATAGCCCCTAAGAAGAATGGGTGTTGGACTTCATCAAATGCCTTTTCTGCATCGATAGACAAGATCTGGTGATTCTTACCTTTTGTGATATTTATGTGCTTGATCACATTGTTTTTCTGATGTTGAACCAACCTTGCATCCCTGGTATGAATCCAACTTGGTCATGATGGATTACTTTTTTTGATGTGTTGTATTCTATTGGCAAGGATTTTGTTCAAGATTTTTGCATCTAGATCCATGAGTGATGCTGGTCTGTAGTTCTCCTTTTTTGTTGGGTCTTTCCTTGACTTTGGCATCAGGGTTATGCTGGCTTCATAGAATGAATTTGGGAATGTTCCATCCCTTTCTATACTGTGAAATAGTCTTACTAGTATTGGAGATAACTCTTCTCTAAAAGCTTGGAAGAATTCTGTGGTGAAGCTGTCTGGGCCCAGGCTTTCTTTGGTTGGCAGTTTTTGATGACTTTTTCAATCTCTTCCTTTGTGACGGTTTTATTAAGTTGTTCTGCTTCACCTTGTGATAATTTTAGTAGGTGATATAAATCAAAGAACTTGTCCATTTCCTCTAGGTTTTCAAACTTGTTAGAGTACAGTCTTTCATAGTATTCTGTTATGATATTTTTGATTTCTGTTGGATCTGTTGTGACAACTCCCCTCTTGGTTTTAATCTTAACAAAGCAAATCACCAGGTCTTTTCTCCTGCAGAGCATCTGGTAGGTGGAAACCACCCACCTTTTGGTTAACAGTCAAGAGCTTAACCATTGTGCCACCAGGACACAGTGAAAGAAGGAATTCAAATGTTACAGGCTTATCACTACTATTTACATATGCAGGATCTCCACCTTCTACTCTTACTTACTGGGAGCATTTCTATGTGTCTTTCTACTTCTAGTCAGCTTCTGCCTGTAGCCCTGCTCTCCTTAACACTCAAGATATTTGCCATACCTTCTTCAAGCTGCCCAAATGAGTAGCTTGAAATATAGCTGGTGCTCAAAGCAACATTTCCATCTCTTACCCTATTATTAACCCCCTTCCCAAGGAATGGAGTCTCGGTATCCTTGCGACTGCACCAACAACATGTTGAGAATCACTGAGCATTAAGGTAGGTATCAGTGATATCGATTAATGAAGGGGGCAAAAAAAGCCTAAACATGTTGCATAGGCGTTATTCCAAATTTGGGAAGTCTATCCAACTGACTTCCTCTATTCATTCATAAAATCTTACTGATATGCAAGCTGTCCTCCAATCGTGTTTACACCATTTCATCTGGCATCGCTTTTCCATGGCTGACAAAACAGTGGGGGAAACATGAGTTGAAGGAGTGAAATCCAGCAGATGTCTACATCAGTTAGGGTCCTGGCAAGAAAAAGGTGACACATGTATACTAGGTGTCATGGATTGAATTGTGTCCCCCTCACCCCAAGATATGTGTAGCCATGTGGCTGGGACATGATTCCCAATATTTTATGATTGTCCTCCATTTTGTGATTTTCTTATGCTGTATGTTAAAAGATTAGAGAGGGACAGTAAATCTTTTCATAGGATCACCTCCCTGCTCCACTGTAAAGGGAGTTTTCCTTTGTTGTTTCATCCTACAAGAGATAAAAGGAAAGGGAAGCAAGCAGCGAGTTGAGAACTTCACACCATGAAGAAAGCAGCACCAGAAGAGCACATCCTTTAGACCTGAGATCCCTGTGCCAAGATGCTCCCTGAACAAAGACTGATGCAAGACAAAGACTTTCCTCCAGAGCCAGCATGGGGGAAAGCCTTGTCCTAGAGTGGACATCTTGAATTTGGACGTGTAGCCTACTGGGCTATATAAGAACAAGCTTTCCTTTATTAAAGTCACCCACTCATGATATTTCTGTTACAGTAGCACTAGCTGACTAAAACCTTGGGATATCAAGGAGAAATTAATAATATATAGGCAGGCAGGAATTAAGAATACTGTTAAGTTTGGTGTGGTACATTCGTACTAGCAAGGGCTACAAGATGTTACTACCCCTTGCTTAATGTAAAGTGCAAGTGGAGAGATAAGTTACTGGAATGCAAAGAGTAGTTTTCAGGAGGGACTGCCTAAGAGGAAAGACTACTCTTGATAGAGTGATATAGCCCATCCACAGCCACCTGGTAAAGAGCAAGCTGAGATAATGTATAATACAACTCAATTTCTTCCCATCCTCTAATCTGTTGTCTGTACCTTTCATTGGCCAAGCCCAACCAAAAGACACAGTACAAGGGAGCTACTGACAGTATCCATAGATATTACCCTCCTAAAGTACAGAGAATAATGCAGTTGTCTCTAGGGAGAAAGTGGATCTGTAGGGTAAATAATAATACTGATGATAGTTTACCTCTTTTGCTATTAAGCATTCACTGTTGATCTTTTTTCAAGAGCAATTTCATATCTCTGACTAAACAGATTTACAAAGATCCATTAGCAATTCTATCAACGTAACATACATAACAAGATAAAATTAGCAGTTACCAAGGATCTTTATATAAGGCAGCAGGAGAAAGTAAAAAAAAACAATTAACACAAAATCTAGCTATTATAGTCTGTTTCAGTAACTGGTCATGTTAATCATAGCTTCTTTCTTCCCTGCATTTTCTATATTTCCCTTACCATGTATCAACATAGAAGCTGGCTAGAGTTCTTTGTTTGGTATGATGGTTCAAATCTTTATTCCTGTAGGATCTGAGTCCTTGATGGTCCTATCCTTACTGGACTGTTCTAGTTTTCCATTGACTAGGACTACTAGAGAATGAAATAATAAGAGGCACCCAGGAAACCTTCCAAATTCCAGTGTATCTTACTCACATTGTGTAGCAGCAACCCAATTTCCTTTTGGAAATCAGTGCTAGTGGTACTAGAATGGACAGTGACCCCTTCTCTTCCTCTTGTGTTAGTGGCATGTGGAATCGCAAATGCTCATGGCAAATTTTTAATATTGTACTTAATAAAAACTACTCTGGTTCCTGGTAGAAGCAATCTTCTATTGAGTATTAGTATTTCAAACCACTGGTCTCAAAGCTGTGAGGATGAAAACCAAAAGAACCCATCCCCAGCAGACCTGCACGGCAAGAAATATTAAAGGAAGCACCTCAGGAAAAAGAGATACGATCTACAAAGGAAGGTAGAAAAACAGATGTGGAAAATCTATGCCTACATGTAAAAAGCTTTTTTTCTTATGTTTAGTCTCTTTATAATGTCATTGTTTGACACAAAAACAACCATCTATTGTGCAATTTATATGATATGTTACATAAAATGGATGGCAACAGTAACAGACCAGAGGAGGAGAAATGGAAGGATCAGTAGTAAGGTTCAATTATAATGCATGGAAGTAGGATAATGTCACCTGAACAGAGACTGGGATAACTTAAAAATGTAAAGTAGAAATCCCAAAACAACATTTAAAGCACACACACAGCTATAGTTTCTAAGCTAGGAAAAGAGATAGAATAATGAAAGCATTCAATGAATCCAAAATAAAGCAGAAAATTGGGAATAAGAGCATATGGCAAAAAAAGAAAACAACGCCATTGCAGATCAAAGTCAATCCATGTCAATAATCACATTAAAGGTAAATGGTCTAAACACTCCACTTAAAAGGCATAAATACTCAGTCTTGATTAAAAGCAAGGCAACGTAATCAAAAAAAGATGGTTTGGCTACATGAACTCATCATGCAAAGATAAAATTCAGAGTAAAGAATATTTTCAGGTATAAATAGGGTCATGCCACAATGATAAAAGTCAGTTAATTGAACATATACAACAATTTTATACATTTATGCATAAAGTAACAGAACTTTCAAATACATGCAACAAAAACTGATAAAATTTCAAGGAGAAACAAATTCACAATTACAGTAAGACATCTCAACAACTCTTTCAATAATGGATGGAACAAGTAGACAAAAAACAATAAGGATGAAGAAAACTCAAACAATAACCATCAGCCACCTTGATCTAACATTTACAGAACACTCAACTCAACAGCAGCAGAATATAAATCCTTTCTAGGTGTTTATGGAATACTTACCAAGAAAAAAACATATCCTACGCCATAAAACCAATAACAATAAATTTAAAAGGACCCAAATCCCCCAAAGTATCACTTTCAGCAATGGAATGAAAAATACAAATCAATAACAGAAAAGTAGCTGCAATATGCCCAAATATTTGGAAACAAAACAATACACACTTTTAAGTAACTATTAAATCAAAAGGGAAACTAGTAAGTGTTATTAATCTCTGCTCACCTTGATATACCATTTACAAAGTACCCAGAATGGCAGAAGATACTAATAGTACATATATTTGACAAAGAACTACCATCCAGGATATATGCAAAGTTCCCATAAATACATAATAACAAGACAAACAGCTCAAATAAAAACAGGATAGATAACTATCAAAAGGAATTATTCATACACTGAACAAGCATATGAAAAGTTGCTTGGCATCATGAATCATCAGGAAAAACAAAATTTTAAAAATTAGATACCACTAAATATCCATTAACATCCCCACCCCCCAAAATCAAACTATTTACTGTTGAGTCAGTTCCAACTCATAGCAACCCTATAGGACACAGTAGAACTCTCCCACAGGGTTTCAAAGGAGCAGCTCATGGGTTTGAATGGCTGACCTTTTACTTAGCTGCCAAGCTTTAACTAATATGCCACCAGGGCTTCAAATACCCATTAGAATGGCCAAAATTTAAAAAGACTAAAAATATCAAGTAGGGATGTAGGGTATTGGAACTTTCATACATCAGTGATGTTGTTGTCAGGTGCCGTTAAGTCAGTTCTGACTCACAGCAATTCTATAGGACAGAGTACAACTGCCTCAAAGGGTTTCCAAGGAGCGCCTTTTGGATCTGAACTGCTGACCTCTTGGTTAGCAGCTGTAGCACTTCAGCACTACACCACGTATAATAGTATCTGGAAGATTTGCAATGTTTAAGATTGAATAGGACCTAACAGTATGAGTGGCTTTGAGATAAGTGAGTGGGCACCCCAAAAAGATTTATACTAGAATGCTCATAGTTGCTTTATCCAAGTGAGCCCCAAACTGAAAACAACTCAAATATCCACCAATGAGAGAAAGGATAAATAAGTTGTGGCATATTCATTACAAAGAATACCACTGAGTAATTTAAAAAAGCGTGAATTCCTGGTATATGCAACAGTATGTATGAATCTCAGAAATACTCCATTGAATGAGTAGAGACAGATAAAAAGGATTTCGTTTTTATAGCTCAAAACAGGAAAAACCAACTGGTGATAAAGAAAGCCAGAAAAGTTGTTAATTTAGTGAAAGGTGGGCTGTTAACTAAGAATCCCTGGTGGTACAATGGTTCAGTGCTCAGCTGCTTACACGACGGTCGGTAGTTTCAATCCATCAGTGGCTCCTTGAGAGAACAGATCTGGGATGTGCTGCCATAAAGATTGCAGCTTAGGAAATCCTGTGGACCAGTTAGTTCTGTGCCGTCCTGTAGAGTCACCGTGAGTTGGAACTGACTACGGCCAACATCGACAGGCTGTTAACTGGAAAAGAACACTCAGGAGGAAACTTTTTAGGATGAGGAACATATTAAATAAAGTACAAAATACATGAAAATATTTTACAGCTTAATGTAATCTCTTATGTCTTGACCTCTGTAATCATTCCATGAGTCAACATATCAAGAAATCAAATTATGTATTGCATTGGGCAAATCTGCAACTTAAGATGGAATGTTCAACTACTGAAAACAAAAAACGGTAAAGATCTAATACATGCTACCACTTGGATGAACTTTGAAAACATTATACTAAGTGAAAGAAGCCAGACACAAATGGCCACACATTGTATGATTCCATTTATATGCAATGCCCAAAATACAGAAATCCAGAGAGACAGAAAGTAGGTTAGCACTTTGCAGGGGCTGCAGGATGGGAGAGAGTGCTGGTTAACAGACATGTGGGCTTGGCAATAAAAATGTTTTGTAGTTAGGTAATAGTGATTGATGAACAACTTTGTGCATATACTTAAAAACACAATTATATGTTTTTTGGAAATCCTGGTGGCATAGCAGTTAACCAAAAGGCCTGCAGTTCAAATTCACCATCTGCTCCTAGGAAACTGTATGGGGCAGTTCTACTCTGCCCTATACTGTTTCTATGAGTCAGAATTGACTCGATAGCAATGGATTTGGGTTTGGTTTTGTGCATTTTAAGAGGGTGAGCTTTATGGTATGTGTAAATTATATGTTCAATAAATATGTGATTAACAAAGCCTAGAGAAGAAAACTAAGTCTGTAAAGGTCTCTTAAGTGGCTTAGTGTGAATACTGAACCCAAGGTATAGAGCAAATTGTTGTCCAAAAAAAACCCACAACGGGGAAAAAAGGAACATGGAAAAGTGACTTAATTCGTGGCAGGAGAGACGGCTCCTTTGGGGAGCCAGGAGGGTAACGTCCAACACTGAGTTTCGTTCCCACGTGCTTCTACCTCAGGTTTACTTTGGGATGTAACTGCCAACATTTTAGTTAGCAGACAGAGCACTTAACCATTCCACCGTCAGGATTTCCCGGGATATAACACACGATCTCTGTTCTATAGCTCACCCTTAAAGTGTCAGTTGATTGTGGAAGCTTCAGTGTGACCAACATTCACTCAGTATCTGAGGATTAAGATATTGAGTCCTAAGCCACAGTGAAGAATCCTGACTCCTCTGTTAAATTCCGATAAATTTTTCAGTTACGGTAAGGAGACAGATTGAATCCCTGGATAATGAAAACAATTAATGCCTTCAGCTGCTAACCAAAAGGTTGGCTGTTTCAGTCCACCCAGAGGTATGCTGAACGAAAGCCTGGGCAATCTACTGCCCCCCAAACAGCCACTGAAAACCCTATGGAGCACAGTTCTATTCAGACACACACGGGGGTCACCATGGGTCCAAATCAACTCGACAGCAAGGGCTAGACAATCCCTGCAGACTATTTCTGCCACAGTAATGAGATTACAACTCCTGAAAGGAGTAAGGGTAGGTGCTTATGACCAAAGCACCCTAAGAAGCCTCCCAGATGTTTAAGACACTGAGTCCTAAGACACAGTGAAGAACCCTGACTCTTCTATTAAATTGTAAATTTTTACTAAGAGTAAGGAGACAGATCGAATCCCTGGGCAAAGAAAACAATTAATGCCTTCAATGATAACCAAAAGTTTGGACGTTTTGGTTCACGCAGAGGCACCTTGGAAGTCTAGAATTGCTTGAAGTTGCAGGAACCCCAGATTGGTTGGAAAGGGAAGCTGACACTGAGCCAAGGTCAGGAATTTACCAGTGGGGTTCACAAGCAAGTAACCTTCTTAAGGAAATGGACACAGCATGTTGAAACTTTATAACCCCTCTTGTTGATATGAAGGTGAGCAAATGTCAATTCACAAGTCTTTGACTAGCATTGCCCTTGTTCCAGTCCTGTACTAATTTGGCAAGATGCTATTAGGTCACCTCACTGAAAAAGAAGGAAGAGTCATAGCTACAAAAGGTAGAGCTGCCATTGGCAGGAGGAAATATGATTAACCGTAGCTGATATTTAACGAGCACTTACCATGCGCCAGATACTGTGCAAAATGTTTGAAATATTTTCTCTTAACCCTCACAATGACCTTATGAGCCAGCTAAGCCAAGTGCCATCGAGTCGGATCCCACTCATGGCGACCCTATGAGAGAGGTGTTATTTTTTTTTTTTTTTTTGATAAGAAAAATAAGGCTAAAAGAGTATCTGAAAGATTGGATCAGCTATGTATAACACTGGAGCTGCTATTTGAAACCAGTGTCACATACCTGGCATTTCATTCTTAACCCTTATGTCTTAGTCTCAAGACAATGAAAAGATCAGAGGTTGTTAAACATAGAGGCTTTCTCTTCTAAAGATATGATACTCGGATGGGAAAGGGAAGTTGAAGTGAGAGTCAATGGGCAAAATGAGTAATGAAAAGGGGAAGTTAAACACAAGTGTATAATGAGCTTAAGTTCATTGAGACTGAATGTGGGAATGGATGTTTGCAAGTGAATCTGAACCCTGCATTGCAAAACAAGGATAAATCCAGATGAAGGCAAAATGGATTTACTAAGACTCACTGTAATCAAGAAATAAATAGATTACATTCCACAAGAATAAGGATACTTATGAATCATTGGTGGACACTGACGGACATTACTAGATGCTGTTAATTTGCCACCAATCAGAAGTTAGAAAAAGAAGTGTGATAAATATTGTTTATATCCGTATTCAATTTCAACTGCATTGCTCATAAGATTGATGCTATAATTTTGTAGATTTACCCTAACTTTTACTGAGATAAATGAACTAGAGTGATAAAGCTTTCTTTAACATGAACACCAAAAATTAATTGTAGAAAGCAGGTTTCTGTTAGCCCCAGATCAGCAATAAGTCTTGCTCTAATCTGGAGGCCAGGTTCTTCTTCACGTAGCCCAGATTCTCAGATTATTTGCTCAGAATGCAGATTGAATACATATGCTGAAGCACTACAACCCTGACACACATCTTTCCTGATCTAAACACCACACAGCATCCCCTTGTTGTGTTCAAAAGACTGCCTGTTGGTCTGTGTACACTTTCTGTATTAGCACAATTAAATGTTCTGGAATTCCCTTTCTTCACAATGACCTGAAATTTGTTATGATCCATGCAGTTAATGCCTCTAAAACACAGGTAAACATCTTTCTGATATCCTCTGCTTTCAACCACAGTCCAGCTGACACTACCAACTATATCCCTTGTTCCACATTGTCTTCTGAATGTGGCTTGAATTTCTAACAGTTCTCTGTGTTCTGATGCGAATGCTTTTGAACAATTTTCACTGAAATTTTACTTCTGTGTGATAGTAATGATATTGTTGGGTGATTTCTACCTTCAGTTGGATCACCTTTCTGATTATGCACAAATATGGATCTTTTCCAGTTGGGTAGCCTTGAGCTGTCTCCCAAATTTCTTGGCATGGATGAGTGAGTGCTTCTATTGCTTCATTTGTTTGTTGAAACATCTCAATTGCTACTCAATAAAGTCTCAGAGTCTTGTTTTCTGACAATTCCTTCACTGTAGCTTAGACTTCTACAGTATCACTGGTTTCTTCGATTTTCTTCGATACTTCATGTCTCTTTCAATATTTTCTACATAGAATCCTTCAATATTGCAACTTGTATCTTCATTTCTTTCACTTTGAGAAATGCCAAGCATGATTTTCCTTTTTCATTTTCAAACTTCAGTTCTTTGTACATTTCATTACATGAGGTCTCACAATTAGGTTCACAAACTCATCTTAGGACAGGTGCTACATACCTCGTTGCTGAATATCACTACGGTCACCTTTGAAGTACACCCCCTGGAAGCTAGGCACCAATGCCCATGCCTAGTACACTCTTGAAAACAAATTTGGAACTCTTTTTCTGGAGTGGCTATCAGAGCTGTTGTTGTATTACCCTTGACGTCCTGAATGTCATCAAAATGTCTTTCTTTCAATATTTCCTTTATCTTCGGGTAAATAAAAGTTGCTGGGGGCCAGATCAGGTAAGTAGGGAGGAGGATATTCCAACACAGTTTTTTTTCACTAGCTAAAAACTCCCTCACAGAGATCGTTGTGTGGGATGGTGTGTTGCTGGGATGCAAGAGCCATCCGTTGTTGAAGAAAAGTTCAGGTCATTTTCATCTAACTTTTTCATGTAGTCTTTTCAGTACTTCCAAATAGTAAACTTGGTTAACTGTACAGTTGGTACAAAGTCATAGTGAAAAATTCTTCTGATATCAAAAAGTTTAGCAACGTTGTTTTGAGTCTTGATTTGGACTGACGGACTATTTTTGGTTGTGGAGAATTGGCTGACTTCCACTGTGCACTTTGAAACTTTGTTTCAGGGTCATATTGGTACACCCATGTTTCATCAGCAGTGATAACACAGCCCAAAACATCGTTTCACCTCTCCCAAAGGTCTTGGCAAACTTTGACTCTCCTTTGCTTTTGTTTATCAGTGAGCTCCTTGGTGACCATTTTTGCACACACCTTTCTCATGTCAAGATTTTCAGTTAAGATATTCCTACTGATATTTAAGATATTTCTCTACTGATGTTTACTTGGTCTTCTGTGCTTCTCACAGTCAGTCAACAATTTTGATGTACAAGTCAATGAATTTTTGCAATGTTTTTGACAGTTTTGCTTGTTACTGGCCACCCTGACTTCTCTTCATCAGTGACATTTTGTCTCCCCTCAGAAAAACATTTAATCCATTTGTGCACCGCTATTTTTCTCTTGGTATTATCCCTAATCAACTTGGACTAACATGGCTTGATTTCACTTCCACTCGTGCCAAGTTTAACAAGAAATTTAATGTGTGTTTACTGCTCAAATTCAAGCTCTGACATTGTTGCAACAGCACACAAAAACACGCCCCAACAATAATGAACGCCACTAAGCAAGAGACTACCATGTGTTGACACAAATAGCTGTGAGACCCTTCTATACCAACATCACGAAACCTTACCAAGCTGTTTGTACAGTACTGGCCAGTGGAAGCAAGTGGTAGCAAGTTTGCGAACTTAATCGTCAGAACCCATAGGACTTGACTTTGCCTTCACAGGGTGACCTTTGAAATCTTGTGTTCAGCTCTTTTACTTCATCTTTTTTTTTTTTTTTTTTTTTTTGGCTTTAGCTACTCTACATCCAAGAGCAAGTTTCAGAGTCTCTTCTTACATCATTTTGGTTTTTTCTTTCTTTCTTTCCTGTCTTTTTAATGACCTTTTACTTTCTTCATGTATGATGTTCTTTATATATATTATCACACAACTCATCTGGTCTTCTGTCATTAGTGTTAAATGCATCAAATCTATTCTCAAAATGATCTCTAAGTTCAGGTGGGATATACTCAAGGTTATACTTTGGCTCTTGTGGACTTGTTCCAATTTTCTTTAGCTTCAACTTGAACTTGCGTGTGAGCAATTGTTGGTCTGTTCCACAGTAGGCCCCTGGCCTTGTGGCCTTGTTCTTACTGATGGTAATGAGTGTTGTCATTGTTTCTTTCCACAGATGCAGTGGATTTAATTCCTGTGTTTTACATTCAATGAAGTCCACATATATAGTAGCCATTTGTGTTGCTGAAAAACCGTATTTCAATAAGTCAGTCTTGCAAAATTTTGTGATGTAATATTCAGCATTGTTTCTGTCATCAAGGCCGTATTTTACAACTACCAATCTTTTTGTTTGTTTTCACTTTTTGCGTTCCAATAACCAATAATTATAAATGCATCTTGATGGCATATTTGAATAATTTCAGACTGCAGAAGTTGGTAAAAATCTTCAATTTCTTCACCTTTGTTCAGTGATTGGTTCATAGATTTTAATAAATGTAGTAACTGATCTTCCTTGTAAGCATGTGGATGTTATTCTACTACTGACAGTGTTGTACGTCAGAACAGATCTTGAAATATTCTTTTCGGGGATAAATTCAGTGAATACAATGCCATTCCTCTTCAAGCTGTCATTTCCAGCATGGCAAACCAATGACCATCTGATTCAAAATGACTAATACTAGTCTATCTCAGCTCACTAATGCATAGAACATCAATCTTGATGCACTGTATTTACTTTTTGACAACTTCCAACTTTCTTTGATTCTTACTTTATACATGCCATATTCCAATTATTAAAGGACATTTACAGCTGTTTCTTCTCACTTTGAGTTGTACTAAATGAAGGTCCCAAAAGCTTTACTCCATCCATCTCGTTAAGGCTGACTCTGCTTTGAGAAGACAACTCTTCTTTCAATGTGAAGGGCTCATTTTCCAGCACTGTATCTGACAATGTGTCTCTGCTGTTCACGAGGTCTTCACTGGCTCATTATTTCAAAAACAGACTCGCAGGTCCTTCTTCCTAGTCTTTCTGAGTCTGGAAGCTCCACTGAAATCGGTCCACCTGCCTGGTCTGGCAGGAATTGTGCTTGTCTTGGTGGGATCATTATTAAGGCCCGTACAAAAAGGTACCAGGGTAATGATTCACATGAAGACAGTCCTCTCATACTAGAGATGGGAACAGATAGCTGAATTTCCTTTTATCCGTTACTATCTGTTCATGCACCTAGTACCTTTTTCTTAGAGTTCAATATAAGGTACTGTATATAAGCAATGAATACGTACATGAGAACTGGTCCCCAGCCTTAAAAAGCAGTCAGTATCTGTGCTCAAATCAAACTAATTTGCACGAAACAGAATAACAACAAACAAACAGTATCTAATTGAGCAGTGAATCGTGTGTGGCTGACTTTAGAAGAAGAAATTAATGTGGACTGCTGTCACGGATGGCTGTGTGCCCCTCAAAAAGACAGGTAGCCCCTGGCACCTATGAACATGACTATGTTTGAAAATAGTCTTTGAAGTTGTTATCAGTTAAGCTTAAAAGGAAATCATACTAGCGTAGGGTCAGTTCTACCAATATGAGTGACTCATAAGGAGAAAAGACACAGAGACAGAGAAACAACAGTCACTTGAAGATGTACCTACAAGCTAAGGAACACCCGGAGTTATCAGAAGCTGGACGAGACAAGACATATTCTTTCCCCGGAGACTTCAGAAAGTCCTAGGGTGGTAAAAATGAGTTACACTGACTACTAATCTAAAGATAGGCTGTTCTAATCCACTGAGTGTCAGATGTGGAAGAAAGGTCTGATGATTTGCTCCTGTGGAGATTTTACACAAGAAAGTGAGACAATGGATAAGGAGAACCAAAGAACTCATGCCATTGAATGGTGGTGTTGGTAAAGAATATTGAATGCTCTGTGGACTGCTGAGAATGAACAAACCTGTTGTGAAAGTACAGCCAGCATGCTCCTAAGTAGCAAGGATGGTGAGACTATATCTTATATCTTATCAGGAGGAATCAGCCTCTGGAGAAGGACATCATTTAAAAGAAGACCCTCAGTGAGATGAATTGACCCAATGCCTGCAACAATAAGCTCAACCATAACAACGACTGGGAGATGGTACAGGACATGGCAGTGTTTTGTTCTGTTGGCTGCAGGGTCACTATGAGGTGGAACCAAGTTCATAGCACCTAAAAATATCACATTTTTGCGTATGTATGAGGCAACTGAAAACACTATGGCTTGGGTCCATAGAAATAACATCTTTGCTATTTAAAAAAAAAACAAAACCTCCTTTAAAGAGGTCTTTTGCAGCAGATTTTTGCCCAGTGCAATGCATTGTTTTATTTCTTGACTGCTGCTTCCATAGGCATTGGCTGTGAATCCAAGTCAAGTGAAATCCTTGACAACTTTAATCCTGCCTACTTTTATCATGATATTGCTTATTGGTCCAGTTCTGAGGATTTTTGTTTTCTTGACATTGAGGTGTAATCCATACTCAAGTCTGTAGCATTTGATCTTTATCAGTGAGTGTTTCAAGTTCTCTTTGCTTTCAGCAAGCAAGAGTGTATTATTTGCATATTGCAGGTGGTTATTCTGTCTTTCTCCTATTCTGAGGGGTCATTCTTCTTTCTGTAGTGTATCTTCTGGGCTGCAGGAGGAGGCTTTCTGTCTGTGTCAGCTCTGGAGGAATATCCTTGTTTCCTCTGAGGTTCTACTCTTAGACAATCTTCATGTGGCTTGGCACTCTCTTCTCCCAAATCTGCTTGCTAGCATACTTGTTTAATTTCTTTTATATCTCAAAAGAGATTGATTCAAGATACACCATACACTTATCTTGTTTCATTAACATAACAAAGACAATCCATTCCCAAACTGGGTTATAATCACAGACATAGAGCTAGGATTTACATCAAAATTTTGGGGCCCTATTCAATCCACAGCAGTGATAATGACTGAGATCCTTGGAACAAAGAAGATATAAGGAGGCAGAGATATCTGAATGATGTGAATGAAGAGTCTCACCTTGTTAACCAAATAGAAGAGGTTAACCAAATGGAAGGATAGGCATCAATAACTGATTAATTATGTCTTTTAATGTTATCTTGACTTGCCCAGTGGTACCATATTGATGTTTCATGAATTGTGTTTGTCTAGCATTTTGATGGCCAAAATCTATTGTGTGGATCCCTTTTCACATATGATTTTTATTCTTTGACAAACCTTAGAATCTTCAGCAACAGCAAGCACTTACATAGCTCATGGAAGTAGTGGTGGTTCAGTAGAATTCTCACCTTCCACTTGGGAAACCTGCAGCCACCACCCTTTTCAGGAGAGGGTTGCAAGTTCCTGTGATGCTAAACACATTCCAGGAGAGCTTCCAGACTCAAACAGACTAGGAAGAAAGCCTGGTGCTCTACTTCTAAAAAAATTAGACAAGGAAAAACCTGCAGATGACTGCGCATGGGATCCCCATAAGTCAGAGATGATTTGATGGCAGTTGACAACAACACCCTGCTGTGCCGACTGTGCCAGGAAGTGTGTTGAGATCTTTGCAGACATAGTAACACATTTAATACTCTCCAATCAGTTCTATGTGTTTAGTACTTTTATACTTACCCCAGTTTTACAGATAAGGAAACTGAAGCACAGAGAAGAATTGTACTTAATGTCTCACAGCTAAGGAATGGAAATAAAGGTTTTGAGTCAAGACAGTCTGACTAGAATCTATAAAACTAACCTGTAAGGCATCAAGAAATCCCTCAGTACACCACTGTGATGCTTTGCAATGCATTGATATTTCCAGGTGTGGCAAGGCAAACACGTTTTGTATGTGGGAAAGACATGAATTGGCTGAGCCAAAAGGTGAAATGTTATGAACTGAATTGTATCCCCACCCAAAATATGTGTTGTAAATTCTAAACCCTCTATCTGCGGCTATAATCCCATTTGGGAATGGGTTTTCTCTGTTATGCTAACGAGACTGTGTTAATATAGAATGTGCCTTAAGTCAATCTCTTTTGAAATATAAAAGAGAGCAAGCGAGCAAGCAGCAGAACAGAAATGGGGGAAAAATAGATGCCACACCATACAACGTTACCAAGGAGTGGAGAAACAAGGATCTTCTCCCGAAACTGACAGAGAAAGTCTTCCCCTAAAAGTGGCACCCTGAATTCAGGACTTTCAGCCTGCTAAACTGAGAAAGAAAATTTCTGTTTCTGAAAACCACCTTCTTGTGGTACTTTGTTATAGCAGCACTAGATAGCTAGAATACTAGGCAAAGGAAAACCCTGCAGAAGACACCTTGGAGACGCTTGTTGCACAGGATCTTGTGTAGGAGGAATCCACAGATTACATTTCTCCTGAGCAACAGGTTGGATAAAGAGGCCACCGTTATTGTCTAGACACCCTGCCAGTGACTATAGAGCCTGGCATGGGGGTCACGGCTGTGAGAGGGTTGGGCAACAGAAGAAAAGACGATGGTGGTAGGAGGGGCATGGAACTGGGACACCAACAAGGGATGCAAAGGGAGGTAATACTCTGGAAGGAGTTGCAAGGCAGGGCAGTGTTTTAGGCACCTTGAGCTCACAATTTTTCATTAAAATAAAATTTCCTGGTAACAAATCATCCTGGGATTTCACATCTTTTGTCTGTGCTCAAATGCAAAGACAAAGAATCACAATGAGCGTGGCTTCCAAATTGGTGGGTTACCAATTCAAACTGTAAAATCTTTTTGTTGATTTAACTCATGAATGAATGAGTTATTTTATTTTTATGTTTTGGAATTTTTTGGTGATGCCGTATTTTCTCAATAATGGAATGGATGCTGAATCATCATTGGCAGATTTTTATTATTTGGGAAGAAAATGAGGTTATGATTGCCAGTGAGACCTATCAGTCACATGTTCTGTGAAGCACATCACACATGCAGGACACATCAGTCTCATGGCACATCACACTTCCTGGCAACACTAGAGCCGTAAAATATTTCACTCAACTTTCTAAAAATACACACAGAATACTAAATTAACGTTGCACCTGCTGTACATAATTGCTATCAGTTTGATTTAGAGTGGGCCATGTCAGTACCATGTTCCACAACATACATCCTACATAAGGGACATGTGAGTCCTGTGTCCCAGGAAACGCATCAGAAACTGTTTTAACCCAAAACATAACTCACTTATTTTAATATTTCCTAATGCCAGATATCATGTGTCTAAGCTTTCTGTAACATACCACAAGTGAATGGCTTCAGCAAACAGAAGTTTATTCTCTCACAGTTTAGTAGGGTATTGTCGTTGTTAGGTGCCACTGAGTGGGTTCTGACTCTTAGGAACCGTGTGTTCAACAGAACAAAACACTGCCCAGTCCCACACCACACCCACAATTGCTGACACGCTTGAACTCATTTTTTAAGCCACTGTGTCAATCCATCTTGTTGAGGGTCTTCCTCTCTTTCTTCAGCTCTCTACCAAGTGTGATGTCTTTCTCTGGGGGTTCATCCCTGCTGACAACCTCTTGCCACCCTTGCTTCTAAGGAACACTCTGGTTGAATTTCTTGCAAGTCTGATCTGTTCACCCTTTTGCCAATCCATAGCATATTCAATTTTCTTCTCCCACATCACAGTTCCAGGGAACCAATTCTTCTGTCTTCCTCATTCACTGTCCAGGTTTCACATACATCTTATATGATTGAAAATACTATAGCTTAAGTCAGGTATACCTTAGTCTTCAAGGTGGCATCTTTGATTTTCAACATTTTAAAGAGGTCTTTCGCAGATAATTTTCCCAGTGCAATGTGTCTTTTGATTTCTTGACTGCTGCTTCCCTGGACATTGATTATAGATCCAAGTGAAATGAAATCTTCGACAACTTCAATCTAGAATGTAACAAAGTGACTCAAAAGCCTGCCAATAAACCTCTAGGGGCAGAAAGTGTAACACTAGCTTATGTATACCATGGTCCATGAAAGGGTTAACTTTTCCTGACAACGAGACTTGGTGAAGGTATATTTGTGACTACTCAGTAAGTTCACAAAGGCATAGTCTCAGTTTCACTCTCCTAGAAAGTTTTTTATTCAGTCAGCAGATACTAATATTGCATTCACTTTGGGGTAGACACTCTAGTACATGCTGGGAGAAATAGATGAAGAGATACAGGAAACAAACTTGGTTTCATGGGTAGAAAAGAGCCATTAGGATCACACAGTCTGATGAGCAGTTACACGCATAGGTGATCGATGGTGATGTAGTGATGGTGACAATACGGTAAAAACAGTTGCCTTTGAGCTGACTCCAGTTAATGGAGTCAAAGTGAAACTGTACTCCATAAGGTTTTCAACGGCTATTTTTCAGAAACAGATCACCAGGGCTTTCTCCTAAGGCACCTCAGGATAGACTTGAACCTCCCACCTTTTGATTAGCAACTGAGCACATTAAACACTTTCATTACCCATAGATTCCAACAATAGGTTACAAGATGTCAGAAAACGCTGACAAGGAAAAACTTACTCCAGAGAGCTTCTGGGAGGAAGTGTCCCAGATTACTATTACAAGAATAAGAGCCTGCCAGATGGAAGAGGGTTGTGAAGGAAGAAAGTTCCTGGTGGAAGGGACAACTGGTCAAAAATATGGAAGTATGAGAGAGCATGATGAACTGATAAAATGTATTCTGAAGATTCTATTCATTACTGTGTTTTTCCTTTAATTCCCACTTAAAGACAGAACAGGTCAGGGCTGGGTGGCGGCAATGAGAGGGAACTGGTAGCTTTCTGCTCATACACCCTGTTCTGTATAATGTCCCTAGATTAAAAAACACAAGAAAAAATTCTGGCTTTATCTGCAATAGTCTCCTCCCCCCGCCCCCCCCCTCCCCGCCCCTGTGTGTCTTTTGAGTTGCTGCAAAGAATTTACTCTTTTCTACCCATGAAACCAAGTTTGTTCCCAGGGTGAAAATGGAACCAGCTCCCCATCTCCTATTTCCTGTCAATAGCAAATTTCTCCCTAATTTGATTATTATGATATTATTAGACTCCATAATCATATCACCCTTTTTAGCATATAGATAGAATTTTTATTTTTTTCCTAAATGCTTAAAATAATTTTTACCCATTTAAACACTCTCTACATGCCTTTTCAGTGAATGTTACTCATTACTGGTGAGATGTATTCACCTCTGGCTCTTTTCAAAAGGTGAAGCATGAAGGAGATAACAGGTTTTGACAAGCTATTGAAGAATATTTAAGCCTACAGATTTCGTTGTAATTCCTGGCCAGAGGTGGGGAATCACATTTTACATTTATGTTGTTGCATGGCACTTTGTCAAATAATTCTCCCTAACCTGCCAACGCCACCAAGGGGCCTACCGTGTAAGAGTTTCAGTGGCAATTTGCGGCTTGCAAGTTGTCTGTAAGAGAAGAGAGTGTCTTAGAAATAAAGCAGAATTTGCCTCTTTCTGATCATGATAAGCAGAAGTGGAAAAGAACACTGAACCAAAAATAGTAGCACCATTTATTCTGACAAAATAGGAAACTAGCAGCTTCTGCTTGTGAGCTTTAAGATCTTGAGCAAGCAACACCTCTGTGACTTCTTTAACTCATTTGTCAGACAGAAATGATGATAAAGATGTACATACATTTCCCAAAACAGAGCCAGGAATTAGTATATTGTTGAGTTCAGTTTGTACAGCACTGAGTTGTACCAAAAGAGAGACCAAAAATAATGGAGTGGTCTACCAGCCAAGTGGCAGAGAGATTCATAGGGGTTAATCAAATTCTATTTGCAGCTAGAGTTCTGGAGTCACGCTTACGATTGTCTTGTGCCAAAAGAAACGAACAATTGTTGTACACACTATTTAGAGTACACTTTCATAGAACATTCTAACACAGAAATCAATACCCTTGAATAGTTAGATGCTGTGTAAGAAGGTTTAAAAAAATCACATCTTGGAGTCCAAAAATATGGCTTCTAATCTCCACTTGTGACTTCACACCAACCATAGCACAAGTCAATAGTTCTCAAAATTTTTGCACAGCCACCCCATTTGCAAACAGGACCAAACAAGTCACTTGTCTAGGAACTGAAACAATGGAAGACAGACTCAAAGAATTTGAAGACAAATTCCTTGACCACAATTTCTTAGAGGGAAAAGAATGAAGAAAGATGAAGAGCATTTTAAGAATAATTTGGAAGTCTATCAACAGAAAAAAATTACATGAGACCAGAGTTCCAGAACAGGTGGAGGCAGTGTAAAACACAGAGAGAATTGTTGAAGATTTGATGGCAGAAAACTTTCCTAGTGTCATAAAAGATAAGAAGATACTCAACCAAGAAGCTTAACAAACTCACTGCAGTGAAGTCAATTCACCTTATAGGTGAATCAGAAGCAACCTTATAGGACAGAGTAGAACTACCCTACGGAGTTTCCAGCCTGGTGGATTCAAACTGCCAACCTTTTGGTTAGCAGCCGTAGCACTTAACCACTATTCCATGAGAGTTTCCCATACAAGATCGAACCAAAAATAACATCACCAAGACATATCATAACTAAACTTTATAAAAACAAAAACAAAGAAATAATCCTGAGAGCACCTAAACACAAAAAGTTGCTACAAAAGAGAACCAGTAAGACTAAACTTTGATTACTCAGCAGAAACTATGCAAGCAAGATGTCAATAGGATGACATGTATAAAACTTTGGAAGAAAAAGAATCACCCACCGAGAATTACATCCAGAAAATTGTCTTTCAAATGCAATAATGAAGCAAAGACATTTTCAGGTAAAAGGAACATTATGGATTGAATTGTGTCCCCTCAAAGATGTGTGTAGCCATTTGGCTAGTCCATGATTCCTGGTACTGTGTGATGTTCCTATGTTCTGTAAACCCTGTCTCTATGATGTTAATGAGGGAGGATAGACAGCAATTCTTTTGGTGGGGCAGGATTCAAATGTGTAAGATTGTACTGTGCCTTGAGGCAATTTCTTGGGATACAATGGAAAGGGAAACAAGCATACAGTTGGGGACCTCGTACCACCAGGAAGTAGTGCTAGGAGCAGAGTGTGTCCTTTGGAAAGGACTTGCGGTTTCTGTGCCTCAGAATCTACCAGTCCAGAGGAAGATTGACAACAAGGACCTTCCTCCAGAGCCAACAGAGAAAGCCTTGCCCTAGAGCCAACACCCTGAATTTGGATTTGTGGCTTACTGGACTGTGACAAAATAAAATTTCTCTTTTTAAAGCCATCCACTTGTGGCATTTCTGTTATAGTAGCACTAGGTGACTAAGTCATGAAAATTAAGGGAATTTGTAAAAACTAGACCAAACTTACAAGAAATATTAACAGTAGTTCCTCAGCTAAAGAAATAACAACATGAAACAACTATATGAGATTAGAGAACAGGCCAGCATTCAACAGATACCAACTCAGATAAGGAATGATCAAAATTAAAACAAAGCTAAAATACCAAAAACAGGGAACCAAAGATGTCAATTTGTAAATGACAACAATATTAAAACAAAAAAAAAGAGGAACCAAATGGTGAAGTTATAGAATATTTGTATAGGGAGGAGGTCAAGGTGATATCAAGAAATAAGAAATTGATTTAAACTTAGGAAAACAAAGATAAATTTCAAGGTGATCACAAGGAAAGGTAACAATTGTACCATGAAAATAAAAAGGGAGAATAACATACTCAGTAAATACAAAATCAACAACAATGAAAGAAATGAAAAGGAAATCAATAAACAAAAATAACTGATCACAGATAATTAAGCAAAGAAACTGTCAATACCAAAAAAGAAAATACAACAAAATTACAGCAGTAAACTCATACCTGTTTATGATCACATGGATATAACTGCCTTAAATGCACCAGCAAGAAGACAGGCAGTGGCAGAATAGACTTTTTTAAAAATGGCACACTAATATGCTGTCTAAAAGAAACACATACTAAATACAAAGACGTAAAAAAAAAATAAAACTCAAAGGATGGAAAAAATATATCAAGCAAACAATAGCCAAAAAACAGTAGAAGTAGCAATATTAACTTCTGATGAAACATAATTTATGGCAAATTTCACCATAAAAGATTATGAAAGATACTATATAATGAATAAAGGGACACCCTATGCTGTCATTACCATAATAAATATCTACACACTAAATGATAGGCTTCCAAAATACATAAAACAAACTGTAACCACACTGAAAAAGAAACACAGGAGTTCTGCAATAATACTAGGAAACTTCAACACACCACTTTTAATGAAGAACAGAACATTTGGAGAGAAACTCGACAAAAATATAGAAGATGTAAATGCCACAAACAACCCAATCTCACAGACATACACAGAATACTTCCCCCAACAGCAGCAGAGTATACATTGTTTTCCAATGCACACGGAACATTTTTTAGAATACATCATATTTTAGGTCACAATGCAAGACTTAACACAATCTAAAACATTAAAATAATGCAAAACATTTTCTCTGATCTCAATGCCATAAAAGTAGAACTCAAAATAGCAATAAAACTTCAAAATCAAACCCATTATCTTTCAGTCAGTGCCTATTCATAAAGCATCCTATAGGGCAGAGTTCAGAGCTGCCCCACGGAGTTTCAAGAAATGATGATGCAATAGCAAGAAAAAAAAATCAAATACATGGAAACTGAATAACACTTTGCTTTTTTAAAAAAATTCCTAGAATCAGATGAGAATGAAAACACATCTTGCAAAAACCTTTGTGACACAGGAACAGTAGTCTCAGAGGTCAATTTAAGCAATAAACATGTACATCAAAAAAGAGGAAAGGGCAAAAATTAAAAACAACAGTTGGAATAGGAAGAGTAGCAGAAGAAATTTGCAATCATCAAAAACAGGAAATACAAAGAGTAGAAATAAATGAAATAGAGAAGACAAAAACAATAGAAAGAATCAATAAGACTAGAAGTTGGTTCTTTGAAAGGATCAACAAAATCCAGCAAACTTTTGGCCAAATTAACAATGAAAAAAAAGGGGAGAGGATACACATAACCCAGATAAGAAATGAGGTTGTTGACATTACAAAAGAACCAACTGAAATAAAAGGATCATAACAGAATACTATTAAAAATTACACTCCAACAAATTTGAAAATATAAAGGAAATGAACAAATTCCTGGAAACCTACTGTTTACCTAAACTAACACTAATAGAGGTAGGAAAACTGAACAGACCTATAATAAAAAAAAGAGAATGAAGAGGTAATTGAAAAAAAAAGAAAAGAAACCTCCTGACATCAAAAGCACTGGTCCCACAGCTTCAACTGAGAAGTCTACCCAACATTCAGAAAAGAGCTCACAACTATAGTACTCAAATTGCTTCAGAGTATAGAAAAGAAAGGAATATTCTTGAATTCCTTCTATGAAACCAGTGTAACCTTGATACCAATACCAGGCAAAGACACCACAAAAAGAAAAAATTACAAACCAATGTCCCTCATGAATAGAGACAGAAAATTCTAGCCAGTAGAATTCAAGAGCATATCAAAAGTAATACATCATAACTGAGTGGGATTCATACAAGGTATGCAAGGGCAGTTCAACATCAGAAAATTAATCAACATAATTCACCACATAAATAAAACAAAATAAGAGAATCACGTGACCATCTCAACTGACACTGAAAAGGTGTTCAATGATGTCCAACACCCATTCCTGATTTTAAAAAAATCTCAGCAAAATACAAAGAAAATTCTTCAACATAATAAAGGGCATTTGTACAAAACCAACAGCCAACATTATTCTCAACAAAGAGAAACTGAAAGCCTTCACCTTCAGAAGAGGAGCTAAAGATGCCCCTTATCATCACTCTTGTTTATCATTATGCCACAAGTTCTAGCTACAGTGATAAGGCAAGAAAAAGAAATAAAAGGCACAGAAATTGGTATGGCAGAGGTAAAACCATCCCTATTCACAGATGATATGAACTCTGGTGGCATAGTAGGTTAAGCATTATGTCTGTTGATCAAAAGGTCAGCAGTTTAAGTCTGCCAGGCACTCCTTGAACCTCTATGGGGCAGTACTACTCTGACCTCTAAGGGTCTCTGTGAGTCAGGCCCGACTTGACAGCAATGGGTTTGGTTTTTTGGTTGTTTTTTGTTTTTTTTTTTAACGATCTTATACACGGAAAATGTTGAAGACTCCATAAGAAAGCTACTGAAACTAACAGAAGGATTCAGTGAAATAGCAGGATAGAAGATCAGCACACAAATATTAGTTGGATTCCTCTTCACCAACAAAGAAAACTTCTAAAAGGAAATCGGGAAAATAATGCCATTTACAAAACCTAACTTTCCCCCCACTCAAAGATAAAATACTTAGGAATAAATCTAATCACGGATATATGATAAGTTGGCGAACTCATCTTAGAAAAAGTGCTACATACCTCCTTAGTGCATATCACTATGGTCACCTTTGAAGTACTTCACTTAGGAAGTCTAGCCCACCCTTCAAAGCAATTTGGGAACCTTTTTCTCTGGAATGGCCATCACAGCTGTCATCGTATTACCCTTGATGGCCGGAATGTCATCAAAATGTCTTCCTTTTAATATTTCCTTTATCTTTGAGTAAAGAAAAAAGTCACTGGGGGCCAGACCAGGTGAGAAGGAAGGGTGTTCCAACACATTTATTTGTTTACTGGTTAAAATTTCTCTCACAGACAACTATATAATTAAGTTTTCAAACCTGCCACTGTGCCACCGTGCATGATGATCATTCTAGAAAGAGTCCAAAATTGCTTTGAAGGGTGGGCAAGGTGCATCAGTGCACAGCTTCCCAAGGGGAATGCTAGAAAAGTGACTGTAGTGATATTCAGCAGTGAGGCATGCAGCACTTAGAATAATTATGTTTGCAGACTTAATTGTCAAGCCTTGTACCTATATAAAGAAAACTACAAAACGCTACTGCAAGAAACAAAAAGAGATGTACATAAATAGGAAACTATTGTATACTCATGGAGAGGAATATGAAAATACCAATTCTAACCAATGCCATCTATACATATAATGCAATTCTAATATAAATTCCAACAGCATTCTTTAACAAGATGGAAAAACTTCTGACCAACTTCGTATGGAAAGGGAAGAGACACCACATGATTTTGAAGAAGAACAAAGTAGAAGGCCTCACACTATCTAATCAAACCTGCTATACTGTTACAGTAGTCAAAACAGCCTGGGTACAACCACAGACACATAGACCAATGGAACAGAATTGGGAATCCAGGTGTAAATCCTTTCACATATGGACAGCTGATCTTTGACAAAGGGCCCAATCTCATCAAATTGGGGAAAAAGATAATCTCTTTAACAAATGATGATGCCAGCAAAACTGGATATCCAACTGTTAAAAAAAAAGATGAAATAGGCCCCATATCTCCTACCATACAGAAACTAAGTCAAAATAGATCAAAGACCTAAATAATAAATATACAACTATAAAGATCATAGATGAAAAAAGTAGGGACAATGCTAGGGCTGTAATATATGACATAAATAAAAAAACCAAATGTAATTCAAAATGTACAAGCAGCGGGACATCAGATAAACAAAGGTGACCTCCTAAAATTTAACACCTAGGCTTATCAAAAGACTTGTCCAAAAAAGTAAAAGGAGAACAACCTACAGACTGGGGGAAAAAATTGGCTGCAACATATCCAACCAGAAATGTACAGAAAACTTCAAGATCTCAACAGTGAAAAGAAACATCCCAGAGTAGATGGATGGGATGGCTTTAACAAAGGAAAATTTATTCTTACACAGTCCAGTAGCCTACAAGTCCAAATTCCAACATAGCAGAACATCACACAGAACCAAGAATTATGGCACAACCAAATTGTTACGCATATTTTAGGGAACACATTCAATCCATGACACCATCCCACCCCTACATTGTTGGCACTACTCAAATAAAAAAAAAGAATGTTGGAGAGGTTGTAGAGAAACTGAAACTCTTTTACACTGCTGGTAGGAGTGTAAAATGATACAACCACTATGGTAAATGGTGTGACCCTGCTGTATTAAAAATCTAGAAATAGAAATAACATATAACCCAGCAATCCCATTCCTAGGTACATACCTAGTCATCTGGTACTGATCTAACAGAAATACCACGGGTGGATGGCTTTAACAAAGAAAAGTTTGTTCTCACACAGTCCAGTAGGCTAGAAGTCCAAATGCAGGGTGCCAGCTCCAGGGGAATACGTTCTCTCTCTGTTGGCTCTGAAGGAGGATCCTTGTGTTGCATAAGTCTGTCTTTGATCTGAGAGCATCTTGGCGCAGGAATCTCGGGTCAGAATAACGTGCTCTGCTTTCAGTGCTGCTTTGTTGGTGGTACGAGTTTTTATTTATTTATTTATTATGACTGAGTGAAAACATACATTCCTGTATAAACCCGTGTAAATTTACATGTCCACCTATATGCACCTTCCACTTCTCTCCCTGCCCTGTGACAGCACAATATTCCTCTTTGCTCCATACATGTCTCATCCTCCCAACAGTCTCCTTTCCCCTCCTCTCTACCCACTCTCTTTCCTCCAGCCAGAGGTCAGCAGGATGATATCCTGTAGATGCATAGAACCATAAAGTGTATCCAATATATGGTCACTCTGCATTGCCAAGTCCAATTCATTCATGTCTGAAGAGTGGACCTTCATTACGATTTATGGGCAAGGGCAGCATCAGGGCCAGGGGCCATGCTCCCACTGATCCCGCTGGATCATCAATTGCGGTCTTTTAGTGGAGATCTCAGGGTGCACCCCTTTTTATTCTTGTGTTGCCAGTGAGATCCAATTTAGTGAGCTCCATCGCAGCTATCACTGGTGGTGGCCGGGCACCACCTGGTTCCTGTGGCCCCAAGTCGATGTAAGCACCCACTCATGTGGGTATCTCTATCTTCTGGGTTGTCTTTACCCCATGTCATTTTGATCCTCAGTGAGCATCCATTCCTGCTGAGTTGGGACCATTTGCTGTGCCCTCGGACGGCAGCTTGGCAGCTTTTAAGACCCCAGACGCCACTCACCAATGTGGGCTGCAGCCAAGCCAAGCCATGTGGGCTGCAGAGAGTCCTATTAGCAAAAACGCTAGTTGTGCCAATTGGCCTCGATTTTGCCTAAGAGCATGGTCTCCTGCCCCCTGCCCCAGCTACTCTGTCCTTGCAATATTGGGTTAAGATGGAAAGAGTATTCAAGTTATGCTGAAGTCTAATTTATATTGTTCTTGTTTCTAATGTGTGCTGTCACCGATTTCACCCAACCAGATTTCTAGCAACTATAGAATCTAAACCATTCCCACCCCGCCCCCCGCTCTCCCTCCGTCTCTTCCCTTGCAGGTGTCAAAGGGTCTTTTCTTTTGTACATAAGTCTGTTTTTGAGATCTTATCGCAGGGGTCTCATACAATATTTGTCCTTTTGTCACTGACTACTTTCACTCAACATAATGTCTTCCAGTTGAAACCAGGTTAGGAGATGTTTCCTGGATTCATCATTATTCTTTATCATTGCATAGTGCTCCATTGAGTATATATACCATAGGTTACCTATCCATTCCTCTGTTGGGCATCTGGGTTGATTCCATATTTTTACTATCATGGACTGTGCTGTGATAAACATTCTTGTGCATGTGTCTGTTGGTGTGAAAGGCCTTGATTCTGTAGGATATAGTCCCAGTGGTGGAATTACTGGATCAAATGTATATCTATATCCATTCTGTTAAGGAAGGGCCAGATTGCTTTCCAAAGAGGCTGGACCATTTTGCAACCCCACCAACAGTGTAGTAGAGTTCCACTTTCTCCACAGCCTCTCCAGTATTTGTTGTTTTGTCTTTTTTTGGATCATGGCCAACCTTGTTGTGGTGAGATCGTATCTCATTGTTGTCTTGATTTGAATTTCTTTAATAACTGAAGATCATGAATATGACTGCATGCTTTTTTGGGCTTCCTGGATCTCCTCTTTAGAGAAATGTCTGTCCATCTCCTTTGCCCATTGCTTAATTGGATGTATTATCTTCTTCTTATTGATATTTGTTGTGGTATGAGTTATTGAATGCTCTACTTGCTTACCTTTCCTTTTGTCTCTTGTAAGATAAAAGGTGGTCAAAGCCACACTCCAGGGAAACTCCCTTTATGTTGGAGCAAGGAGATGACTTTGGGAAAGTTGTTACAGTCTCACCCTAATCCTCTTTAACATAACCCAGTCTATTAACTACAGGTAAAGATTAGAATTTGCAGCATATGAAAATCATGAAACAGAGGACAATCACACAAAACTAGGAACCATGGCCTAGGCAAATCATTATGCACTTTTTTGGGTTGGAAAATTCAATCCATGACATACCCTAAAGAAAAGCCTTAACATGAATAGGCATATATGCACATCTATGTTCCCTGCAGTATTGTTAGTAACAGTAAAAAGATGGAAATGGCAAAAAGGTCCATCAACAGATGAATGAATTAATGAACTGTGGAATACTATTAATACTATTAATGAACAATGGAATACTATGCAACAACAAAGAATTGCTGAAGCATCTCATGTGATGAATTTGGAAGACATTATGTTAAGCGAAAGAAGTTACACATAAAATGTCAAACATTCTGTGAGACCATTACTATAAAGAAACAAGAAAGGTTTACACACAGAAAAACAAACAAAAACTCTTTGATGGTTAGCAGTAATGAGAAAAGGATGGAGGACAAATTACCAAATAGAAGACACATGCCTCCCAGTGAAAAAAACCCAGTGCCTCGAGTAGGGTCCATGAAGGGAAAGGTAATATATGATATTTGGGAAGTCCACAAAACATGACCAAGGCATGGGAGGGCACTGAGAGGAACACCAGAACAAAGGAAAACAATAGTAATTACTGGAGCATAGACAACACTGCAGCAATAGTACTGACACAACTTGTTAATATCCACGGGTTACAGTGAGTATTGCAAAATATAGTCCTGAATCCTGGTGGCCAAGAACAGAAGCAATTATTTTAGCATTTTATTTGGATACTTACATTCATATTTCTAAGTAAGATTCTGAAACATTAAGTAACTAGACACACAGTATGTAACTGCCTGTGACTGAAATTTGGGGCCTCATGTTATGTGTGTGAGAGGCATCCATGCTGATTACTGTAACTGGTCACATTCACTACCGTGTAACATTCTGTTTAGTGACTGTACCAGTTTATATCTCAGTTCTTGTCACTGATCATCTGGACTGTTTCTAGATTTTTGCTGTTATACAGTATTACTATGAACACTTTTATACATGTTTCTAGGGATGTGGACAAGATTTTTTCTGTATTCCCAGATACAGAATAGGAGGATCATGGGATCTATGTATTCTCACATTCATGTGCAAATGTCAAATTATTTTCCAAAGTAATTGTTACAGTGTTATGCCCTCACCAGCAGTGTAAAAAGTTTCTGTTGCTCCACATACTTACCAGCATTTGCTGTTTTCAAACTTCAGGTTTTTTTTGCTTCTCTGCTGGAAGTGTAATAGGATCATATTTCCAATTTAATTCAGATTTCTCTGATTTCTAAGAGTCTTTCATATCTTTTCATTTGTTTATTGGCCTTCTGTGTTTCTTCTGTGGTGAGTTACCAGTTTAAGCCTTTTGCCTGCTTTTCTTTTTCTAATTGATGCTTCAAAGGTCTTTATTTTCTAAATACCAATCTTTTCTCAGATCTTTACTTTCTGCAAAGGAAATAGATTGTGGCTTGTTTTTCTGTTTGTATTTTTTTCTTTCCACTTTCATGATGATACAAAAGTTTTTAATATTAAGTTAATATTAAAGAGGAAACCTTGGTGGTGTAGCATTTAAGTGCTAAGGCTACTAACCAAAAGGTCAGTGGCTTGAACCCCCCAGGCATTCCTTGGAAGCTCTGTGGGGCCATTTTACTCTGTCTTATAGGGTCACTATGAGTTGGAATTGACTCTAAGCAGGGAGTTTTTTGTTTTAAACATAAGTCAAGTTTGTCAGTCTTATCCTTTTTTTTTGGTCCATTTTGGGGTATCATATTTATTTCCTACTCTAGAGCCATGAGAGAAAATATTCAAATTTTTTCCTAAAAATTTTAAAGTTTTGCATTTTACATTTAAGTTCTTAGTCTATCTTTGATTTGTTTTTCATTATCTTAGGGCCAAGGGCTTCTGGTGGTGCAGTGGTTAAGCACTCAGTTGCTACCTGAAAGGTAGGTGGTCTGAATCTACAAGCTACTCCAAGGGAGAAAGAAGTGGCAGTCTGCTTCTGTAAAGAGTGCAGTCTGGGAAACCCTATGGGCGGTTCTACTCAGTCTTACAAGGCTGCTATGAATTGGAATTGACTTGATAGCAACGAGTTTGGGTTTTTTTGTTTGTTTATTGTATGCCCATTGTCATGGATTGAATTGTGTCCCCCCCAAAAATAGATGTAGCCATGTAACTACAATTCTGTGTATTCTACAGTTGTTCTCCATTTTTTGCTGTGTTGTGTGTTAAAGGATTAGTGTGGAACTATTGGATCTGACTTGACAGCACTTGGCACTTGGCATAAACTCCTTTACAACATCACCTCTTTGCTCCACTGTAAAGGGAGATTTCCTGGAATATGGCTTGCCCCATCCTTAATCCTTTTGTCCTAAAAGAGATAAAAGGAAAGAGAAGCAGGCAGAGAATTGGGAACCTCACATCATCAAGAAAGCAGCACCAGGAGAAGTACGTGTCCTTCACACCTGAGGTTCCTGCACCAAGATGCTCCCTGGAGAAAGACTAATGCAATACCAGACTTTCTTCCAGAGATAATGAGTGGGAAAGCCTTACCCTGGAGCAGACATCCTGAATTTGGACTTGTAGCCTACTGGACTGTGTAAGAATAAACCATCCTTTGTCAAAGCCATCCACTCTGTGGTATTTCTGTTAGAACAGCCCCAGCTGATGGCCAAATTAGTAACACTGGAGAGAAAGCATGTGACATCAATATACTTGAGAAAAAAATCAGAAAAAGGGATTTTTTTTTTAACTGAACAGACAGAAAGAATTATATGGGACTCTACCAAGAGGAAGAATCTATGAGTGACTGGAGTACCAGAACCATGGGGATAACAGAAAATATAGAAAGAATTGTCAAAGATTTGTTGACAGAAAACTTTCCTGATATCATGAAAAATGAGAAGATGTCTATCCAAGATGCTCATCAAACTCCACACAAGGTAGATCCCAAAAGAAAGACACCAAGGCATGTTATAACCAAACCTTCCAAAGCTAAAGACATTAGGATGGAATCTTAAAACTGTCTAGGGATAAATGAAAAATAATCTATAAAGGAGAGTCAATAAGACTAAGCTTGGGCTATTCAGCAAAAACCATGCAGGCAAGAAGGCAATGGGATGACAAAGACTTAAAAGAAAATAAAAATTGCCAGCCAAGAATTATATATCCAGCAAAACTGACTGTCAAATGTGATGGCAAAATAAGAATATTTCCATATCAATAGAAATTTAGAGGATTTGCAAAAGTAAATCAAAATTACAAGAAATACTAAGAGAGTCCTTTGGTTAGAAAGTCCGTAATATCAGGTAACAACCCAAGACTAGAGTGCAGAACAGAGCAAATGGATATGAACCCAAATAAGGAAATCATGAAACTAAATCGTAGACAAAACACTGAAATCAGGGAAACAGTGATGTCATTATGTAAACATTATAATAACAAAGAAACACTTAAAATATGTAGTCATAGATCATTCATACAGAGAGGAAGTCAAGGTTATATAAAGAAATTAAAAACTGTTTTAAATTTAGAAAAGTAGAGGTAAATATTAAGGTAACCACAAAGGAAATTTACAATCTTATGTATTGAAATAATTTTTAAAAAAAGAAAAAGAAAAAAATGAAGTCTCAGCAAATACAAAACCCACAACAATGGAAAAGACGAAAAGAAAACACAAAAAGATAAACAATTGAGCACAGGAAATTAAGTAGAACAAATGAATTTTCTACAATACACCCAAAAAAACATAAAAATGGCAGCACTAACCCCATACTTATCAATAATCACTCTAAATGTAAGTGGATTAAATGCACCACTAAAGAGACAGAGAGCAGCAGGTTGAATTAAAAAAAAAACAAAAAAAAAAAAACCACCCTGAACCATCTCTATGCTGTCTACAAAAGACACGTCTTAAACCTAAAGCCACAAACAAACTGAAATAAAAAAAAAAATACACCAAACAAAAAACATTCAGAAAAGAAATGGATTGGCAATATTACTTTCTGATAAAATAGACCTTAAAGTAAGATCCACCACAGTGAATAAGAAAGGACAATATATGGCAATTAAATGGTCAAGATTCCAGGAGGACATGACCATATTAAATATCTATACACCTAATGACAGGGCTCAAAAATATATACCTAACTGCATTGAAAATGGAAATAGACAGCTCCACAATAGTAGTAGAAGACTGAAACATACCACTTTCAGTGAAGGACAGAATACCCAGGAAAAATCTCAGTAGACATGGATAATCTAAATGTCACAATCAATTAACTTGACCTCACAGACATACACAGAATACTCCAACCAACTGCAGACAAGTGTACCTTATTTTCCACCACACACAGAACAGTTCCCGAAATAGACCAAATGTTAGGCCATAAAGCAAGCCTTAACAAAATTCAAAGCATCAATGTATTACAAAGTTTCTTCCCAGACCATTAAAGTAAACATCAATAACAGAAAAGGAAAGGAAAAAAATCAAACAAATGGAAACTGAAGAAGACCTTGCTCAGATGCTACTGGGTTAAAGAAAAAAAATCAAGGATAGAATAAATATATTCACAGAATCAAATGACAATGAAAACACACCCTACCAGAATCTCTGGGACACAGCAAAAGCAGTGCCCAGAAGTCAGTTTATCCCAATAAATGCATACATCCAAAAAAAAGAAAGATCCCAAATCAAAGCACTAACCCTGCTACTTGAACAAGTATAAAAAGAGCAGAGAAAAATAAAATAAAAAACCTTTAGGCACCAGAAGAAAGCAAATAACATGATGGGAAGACTTAACAAAACCAAAAGCTGGTTCTTTGAAAATGCCAACAAAATCAATAAACCACTGGCTAAATTCACAAAAGAAAAACAGGAGAGGAAGCAAATTACCAAACAAGAAATGAGATAGGTAACATCACAACAGACCCAACTGAAATGAAAAAAATTATAACAATACTATGAAAAATTGTCCTCTAACAAATTTGAAAACCTAGAGGACATGGACAAATTTCTAGAAACACACTCCATAAACTAACACAGAGATAGAACAAATAATTAAACCCATAGCAAAAGAAGAGATTGAAAAGGTAATTTCAAAAATCCCAACCAAAAATAGCCCTGGCCCTGACAGCTTCACTAGAGAATCCTACCAAACATTTAGAGAAAAGTTAACACAGCTATTACTAAACATATTTCAGAGCAAACAAAAGGATGGAATACTGCCAAACTCATTCTATGAAGCCACTGTAACCACAATACCAAAACTGGGTAAAGATACAACAAAAAAGAAAAATTACAGACCAGTAACTCTTAAGAACTTACGTGCAAAACTCTTCAACAAATTGCTAGTCAATAGAATTCAGCAACATACCAAGTCACAGCAACCCCATATGTTTCAGAATAGAACTGGGCTCCATTGGATTTTCGATACTGGTTTTTCAGAAGTAGCCAGGCCCATCTTCTTACGCATTGCTGGGTAGACTCAGACCACCCAACTTTTGGTCAATAGCTAAATTCCTTCACCATTTGTATTTACAGACTCTGCCTCCTTCTTGGAAAATTCTCTTTCTTAACTTCACGAAACCACATTCTTTTAGTATGTCTTCTATATGTGTGGTTGTTATTTCTCAGTCCCCTTTTATGTCTCCATTTCTTGCCTGGCCTCTAAATACTACAGTCATCCTGGAATCACTTCTTGGCCATCTTTTCTTCTCTTTCAACACTGTTTCCCCAGGCAGTATTATCTACTCTCAGGTTATATCCTGATGACCCCTAAAACTGAGTCTCTAGCCTACATCTTCTTTTTGAGTTGCAATGCCTACCTTGAATCCCATGGGGCTGTTTTACTGACATCTGTTAGTTTTCAGATCTAAAGCTGAACCCTTGATCATCTATCTGTTCCTTCTCCTGTCTTCTCCAATTCAGTAAATGTTCCTCCTCTCCACCCTGTCAGGTACCAAATAAATAAGGGTAGCATTGGAGATGGGTGGTGGGAAGGTTATCATTCTTGACATCTCCCCCTCCCTTAACTCTCAGTACCCAATACAACAAGTTTTACCCAAGCCCCCCAAAATCTCACTGCTGTTGGCTTGATCCTGACTCACAGCAATGCACTGGGACACAGTACACACCTTTCTCCCATGGAGCAGCTAGTGGGTTCGAACTATTGATCATTCATGTAGCAGCTGACACTTTAGCCACTGAGTGGCCAGGGCTCCTCTTATTCTGCCCTGTCTAATTCAAAATAGACTGCAATCTCTTTACTTCTCTCCATCTGATACCTATAAGCCTCCTAATAATTCTCTCACCTTTAAATCTTACTCCTTTTCAATTTGTTCTCCAATCTGAAGCCAAGCTAATCTTGCAAACATATAAATTTTACCTATATCAATAAATTGTCAGTCTTCTGCATAAAATCCTGCAAAACTCATGCTTGCACTGCAGATGAAATCTCAAATCCTTGACATGACTGGAGAGCACCTTACTTTAAATGGTGCATTCTCCCTCCCTCTCTCCCTGCAATCTGAAACACCTAATGTCTGCTCGGAACAGTCTTCTCCAGAGCTTTTTATTTGACTCTTCCCTCAGGCCTCAGGTTAACTGTCAGTTTCTTAACGACACTTTCCCTGACTACCACTGCCCCCACTATATGATCTCACAGTGCTTGTACTTTCCTTTATATCGTCTAATAAATCTGAGATGTTTCAACAAGCAAAAGCAGCACTGGAATTGCTCACTTGTCTGTGCCAAGAAATTTGTGAGACAGCTACCTGGCCAACTGACAGGATGAGATCCATATTTATACCTATTCCCAAGAAAGGTGATCCAACCAGTATGGAAATTAGCGAACAGTATCATTAATATCACATGCAAGCAAAATGTTGCTGAAGATCCTTCAAAAGTGGGTGCAATACTATGTTGACAGGGAGCCATCAGAAATTCAAGCCAGATTTAGAAGAGGATATGGAATCACAGACTCACTGTTGTCAGGTGGATCCTGCCTGAAAATAGGGAATACAAGAAAGATGTTTACTTGTGTTTTATTGACTACGTTAAGGCATTCAACTGTGTGGACCATAAGTTATGGATAGCATTGTGGAGAATGGGAATTCTGGAACACTTAATTCTGTAGTTATTTGAACAAAACAAGGGGACACACATGGTATAAAGCCAGGAAGGTTGTGCATCAGGTTTGTATCCTTTAGTGGAGGATTGTGCAGGGAAAATATTAAATGACCCAGGGAGCATCAAAAGAAGATGGAAGGAATGCACAGTTATTGTATCAAAAAGAACTGGTGATGTTCAGCCACTTGAAGAGGTCGCATATGATGAGGAACCAATGATACTGAAAGAAGCAGTCGAAACTGCATTGAAGTCGTTGGCAAAAAACAAGTCTCCAGGAATAGATGGGGTATCAACTGAGATGTTTCAATGAATAGATGAAGAGCTGGAAGTGTTCACTCATCTATGCCAAGAAATTTGGAGGACAACTACCTGCCAAGTGACTGGAAAAGATCCATATTTGTGCCCATTCCAAAGAAAGGTGGTCCAATCAAAAGTGGAAATTACCGAACAATACCTTTGATATCACACGCAAGTAAAATTTTGCTCAAATCATTGAAAAGCGGCTGCAATAGTATATGGACAAGAAACTGCCAGAAATTCAAGCTAGATTCAGAAGAGGATGTGGAACCAGGGATATCATTGCTGATGTCAGAAGGATTTTGGCTGAAAGCAGAGAATACCAGAAAGATGTTTACTTGTGTTTCATTGACTATGCGAAAGAATTTGACTGTGTGGATCATACTAAATGATGGCTAACGTTTCGGAGAATGGGAATTCCAGAACACCTAATTGTGCTCTTAAGGGATCTGTATATGGATCAAAAGGCAGTTGTGCAAACAGAACAAGGGGACATTGTGTGATTTAAAGTCAGGAAGGTGTGAGTCGGCGTTGTATCCTTTCACCGTACCTTTTTAATCTGCATACCAAGCAAATAATTTGAGAAGCTGGATTATATGAAGAAGAAAGAGGCATCAGGATTGGAGGATGATTCATTAACAACCTGCTTTATACAGACAACACCATCTTACTTGCTGGAAATGAAAATTTGAGACACTTACTGATGAAGATCAAGAACCACAGCTTTCAGTATGGATTTGACCTCAACATCAGGAAAACAAAATCCTCACAGCTGGACCAGTAAGCAACATTGTCATAAGTGGATAAAAGACTGAGGTCATCAAGGATTTCATTTTTACTTGGGTCCACAATTAATGCCCATGGAAACAGCAATCGAGAAATCAAAAGACACATTGCATTGGGAAAATCTGCTGCAAAGGACCTCCTTAAAGTATTCAAAAGTAAAGATGTCACCTTGAAGACAAAAATGCGCCTGACCCAAGCTATAGTATGTTCAGTGGCATTGTATGCATGTGAAAGCTGGACAATGAACAAAGAAGACAGAAGAAGAATTGATGCCTTTGAATTGTGTTGTTGGAGAAGAATGTTGAATGGACCATGGGCCACCAAAAGAACTAGTAGATCTGTTCTGGAAGAAGTACAAGCAGAGTTCTCCTTGAAGCAAAGATGGCAAGACTGCATCTTGTATACTTTGGACATATTGTCAGGAAGGGTCAGTCCCTGGAGAAGTACATCATGCTTGGTAGAGTGGAGGGTCAGTGAAAAAGAGGAAGACCCTTAAGGAGATGGATTGACACAGTGGCTGTAACAGTGGGTTTAAGCATAAAAACAATTGTGGGCATGGTGCAAGACAAGGCAATATTTTGTTCTGTTGTTCTTAGGGTCACTATGAGTCAGAACTGATTCCATGGCACCTAACAACAACATGCAATCTGTATGAATAACTGAACTGAAGAGGACTTGAAGCACTTACTAGTGAAGATCAAGATCAATGCCTTCAGTGTGGATTACACTCCAGCATCATGAAAACAAAAATCTTCATAACTGGACCAACAAGAAACATCATGATAAATGGAGAAAGATTGAGGTTGTCAAGGATTTCATTGTACTTGGATTCACAGTCGATATCAAAAGATATTTTGCACTGAACAAATCTGCTGCAAGAAATCTCTTTAAAGAGTAAAAAGCATAGATGTCACCTTGAGGACTAAGGTGTGCCTCACCCAAGATGGTGTTTTCAATTGATTCATATGTGTTGGCAAGCTGGACAATGAATTAAAAAGATTAAAGAAGAATTGATGGCTTTGAGTTGTGCTGGTGAAGGATATTGAGTATACTGTGGCCTGCCAAAAGAACAAACATCTATCTTGGAAGAGGTACCACCAGCATACTTCTTGGAAGCAAGCATGGCAAGATTTTCCCATACTTTGGAAATGTTGTCAAGAGGTACCAGTGCCCAGGAAAGAACACCATTCTTGGTAAAGTGTAGGGTCGGAGAAAAAGAGGAAAATCCTCAAAGTGGATTGAAGTGGTTGCAACAATGGGATCATGCGCAGCAACGACTGTGAGAAAGTTGCAGGACTGTGCGGTGTTTTGTTCTGTTATACACAGGGTTGCTATGAGTAGGAACTGACTTGATGACGTCTAACAACAACAATAAATCTGTCGTTAGTTGTGTGCTTGATCATTAACCCAATAGCCATATCTACACTAGTCCTGAGCTCCTTGGAGGTCAAGACTATATATTGTTGTTCTTTTTGTTAGGTGCCATGGAGTAGGTTCTCATGATAGCAACCTTGTGTACAACAGAACGAAACAGCGCCCAGTCCCGTGCCAGTTCCCAGTCGTTGTTACCCTTGAGTTCATCGTTGCAGCCAGTGTGCCAATCCACCTCGCTCAAGGTTTTCCTCTTCTCTGACCCTCCACTGTGCCCAGCACACTACCCTTTTTCCAGGATGAGCCCCTCCAGACAAAATGTCTGTCTTCGTCATCTGGTACTGCACTAACAGAAATACCATGAGCGGATGGCTTTAACAAAGAAAAGTTTATTCTTACATAATTCAGTAGGCGGTAAGTCCGAATTCAGGGTGCTGGCTCCAAGCAAACGCACTCTCTCAGCCAGCTCTGGAGGAAGTCCTTGTGTTGATTCGGTCTTTCATCAGGAAGCATCTTGATGTAGGAAACTCAGGTCTGACGAATGCGTTCTGCTCCTGCTCCCAGTGCTGCTTTCTTAATGGTATGAAGTTCCCAACTTGTCTTCCTTTTCCTTTATTACCTCTTGTAGGATAAAAGGATAAAACGGTGTTACAAGCTGTACTCCAGGGAAACTCCCTTAGTAAGGGTGGTGTAGTCCCACTCTAATCCTCTTTTAACATCCTCCTACCTATTAGCTACAGGCAGAGATCAGGATTTACAGCATAGGAAAATCACAAAACAGAGGACAATCACACAATACTGGGAATCATGGCCCAGCCAAATTGTTACACACATTTTTGGGGGGACACAATTCAATCCATGAAAATATGCAAAGTACATGATATGAAGGCTTACCATCCTTGCTTCTGAGGAGTGTTCTGGTTGTACTTCTCCCGAGACAGATTTGTTTGTTCTTCCGGCAACCTGTGTATATTTAATATTTTTCACCAATGCCATAACTCAAAGATATCAACTCTTCTTTGGTCTTCTTTGTTCATTGTCCAGCTTTTGCATGCATATAAGATGATTGAAAACATCATACCTTGGGTCAGGTACATCTTAGTCCTTAATGTGACATATTTGTATACCCATTAGTCCTGAGCTCCTTAGGAGTGAGGCCACATTATTATTACTATTATTATAATAGTAATATTAACAACAATAATAGTGTTACCATTTTTATATTGTTCATAATATTACTAGTAACAGTAGCATTACTACTATTAAAGCTGATACATAATCGCAACATTATTACTATTTATACAGTACATTCAAGGCTTAGTATTATCACACAGCCCATGTTAACTTGTCGCTGTTGAGTTAACTGCAGTTGATGGTGACTCATGTGTGTCAGAATAGAATTCTACCCAACACGCTTTCCAGTGACTGATTTTCCAACAGTAGATCATCAGGCCTTTCTTCCTAGGCACCTCTGGGTAGACTTGAATCTCCAATCTTTTGATTAACAACAGAGTGAATAAGCCATTCATACCACTGAGGGACTCCCTACAAGAAATGCAACAAACCTGTTTGTTAAAGAATGAGAGTGCACAGAGGATGTGATGCCCCTTTCTTTGCTTACTGCAAAGACCACAGGTTTATGGAGCTCTAGTGGATGAGAACTCAGTGTCTCTGTGCTCTGATCCTTGTTCTCAGAGAATGCTGTTGAGAGACTCACTTTGGATCTCTCTGTTGCACATCTCCCTTATCTGGAAGCTTCTTCTTTACCTGTTCCTGCCATTGTTTCTCCCCACCTCCATGGCTCCCAGAATACTCTCTTCAAGGCTAAAATTTCCTTCTGTGGGGAAAGACACCTGACGTGGAACAAAAGTTTCCCCCACAGAATCTTGGTCAACTGTAGATACTGCATACGCTGATTCTTATTGTTATTTTAAAGCTGATACAAAATTAGTGCATTGGTACTTAATTGTATAGTGGAATGTTAGGAGTACAAAATCCATTCACCTAAGATTATTCTTGTAAGTAATTTGCACATAATAAAGGCAAGTTTATTACTATTCCGGCATCCCTGTGGTATGATTGCCCCCTGGTGGCTATATTAATTGCTTAGCCCTGCACAGTCTGGAGATTTTACTCTTTAAGCAGGGGTTTACAAGCTTTGCCAGAGGGCTGTAGGGTCCACCTTCTCCAAGGAGACAATATGGTGGAAAGCATTTTCTTCTTCTTCTTTTTCTTTTTTTATTATGACTGAATGAAAATATACATTCCCTTATAAATTTGCATGCTAACCTATATGCAGCTCCCACTGCTCTTCCTGCTCGGTGACAGCACAGTCCTCTCTGCTCCATACATGTCCTATCCTGGTGGAGAGCATTTTCTTGATACATTCCACAACATGGATAAATCTCAAAAACATTATCCTGAGTGAAATAAGTCAATCACAAAAGGCAATCTAGTATGATCTCACTCATACGAAGTACCAGAAATAAGCAAATATATAGAGATAAGAGTTTAAAAGTAGTTACCAGGGGGTGGAATGGACAGAAAAAGGTGAGAATCTTTGTTTAGATAGAGCACAACTTTTGATTATGAGACGGAAGAATTGGCAAAAGACGTTGGTAATGGTTGCACAAACCAAACTAATTGACATTGAGTCAATTCCAACTCATAGTGACCCCATAGGAAAGAGTACAACTGTCCGATAGGGTTTCCAAGGAACAGCTGGTGGATTGGGACTGTCAGCTTTTTAGTTGGCAGCTGAATGCTTAACCACTTGCACCACCAGGAATTCACAGCATGGTTGGTATAATTGATTTCATTGAATTGTACATGTGAAAAATGTTGAACTGGCAAATGGTATACTCTCTAAATTTTTACAACAATTGAAAAAAAAAAGCTGCCCATTTGTCTCAGTCATCCAGTACTGCTCTAACAGAAATACAACGAGTGAACGGCTTTCAAAAACAACAGTTTACTCTCGAATACTCCAGTAGTTCAAATTCAGGGTGTCTGTCTGCTCGAGGGGAAGGCTTTCCTTCTTTTTCAGCTCTGGAGGAAGGTTCTTGGGCTGCATCAATCTTTCTTTGGTCTGAGAGCCTCCTGAAGCAGGAACCTCAGGTCTGAAGGTCCACACTTTGCTCCTGGTGCTGCTTTCTCAATGACACGAAGCTCCCAAATCTCTCTGGTAGCTTCTTTCGTTTATAGCTAAGGAGATTGATTGACTCAGGGCACAAAACAATCTAACACACTGAGTTCTGCCCCACTAACTCATCTGCTGCCCATCCTCTCTCATTAACATCACAGATGCAGGGTTTACAGCATATACAATGCTAGGAATCAGGGCCCAGCCAAATTTCTACGTACCTTTTTAGGATAACACCATTCAATTCATGACATTCTACCCATTGTTCCCTAAAAAATCACATCCTTGTGATATGCAAAACATGTCTTTTTCCATCACAGTGAAATTCTGAAGTCCAAGTCCCAATTCTGAAATTCTTCTTTAGCTGTGAAATCTAGAACACAAGTTATCTGCTTCCAAAACACACTGGCAGAGCAGGCAGGCACAGGTTAGGCATTTCCATTACAAATGGGAGAAAGAAGGCAAAACAGCCAACAAGCAAGTCAGCAGAACATATTATATTAGCCCTCAAAGCTTTGAAAATAATCTTCCATTTTCTGGAGCATTTTATGCAACAGCCCTGTCCTCCAGACTCTAGGTATTGGACACACTCTCTGGATTCTGCGTGGAGACCTCCTTGGCCCTGTGCTACAGGGGTAACACATCTTCCAAGTCCACTGGGAGAGCAACTTTGCATCCTTGGCTTTAGGGAGAAAGTCCAAGTCCATATGAGTGGCAATCTCACACTTGGAAACATCAGGGGCCATGGTTCCACCCTTAAAAGCCCCTGAGGTTATGACCATACATTTTGAGACTGAGGCAGCTCAGCTTCTCATGCTCCTTGTCTCTTCAGCTTCTGCTTCCTGTGGCCTCATGGCCTGGGCTGCAGGCCTGCATCTGCCCTGCTGGGGCAAATATTTCAGAGCTCTGTAGCTCCACTGATTCAAGTGCCTGGAGGCACCTACTCTACCACAAAATCTCCTGCACACGAGCACTCAGCTGTCTTACTCCATGGATTAGCCTCTGTCTTTCACTGGTCTGGTGCTGCTGCTTGTCTGCTAGTCCTTTGCTGCTTATTTCTCACCATCTGTGTCATCTTCTTCCATGTTAACAGTTCTCTTTGGCTCCTGAGTCTTCTATCCACTCAGTTTTGAAACAACTTCCACATTTTAGGCATCTGTTAGAGCAGCACCCCACTCTCTCAGTACCAAATTGTCTTAGGCTGGGTTCTCTAGAGAAGAAAACCTGTAACACATATAAATATGTATAGGAAACAATGTATATAAAGTAAACAGCTCAAAGTAAACAGTAGAGGCTGAAATGTCACAAGTCCTGGATGGGATTATAAGCCTCATGTAGCAGCAGAAGCTGGCAACCCAATGTTGGCACATCAGAGATTACAGTTCCATCTCACAGGCTGTGAAGGTCAGGGAATCCCAAGATGGTGGGTGAGACTACAAGGTTTCTACTAATCCATGGAACTGCAAGGGACAGTGAAACCAGGATTGGCAGGTCAGGGAACAGAACACTTACTTGCAGGCTGTGAGGATCAATGAATCTGAAGATCACCTAGTTCAAGCTCCAAGAACAGATGTAAGAAGACTAGAGAGCAGCAGCTACTGGATCCATGACAAGCCAAAACCTTGGTGAAGTGATGAGACAGGAAGTAGGTGATGAAAGGAAGAGAGATGAAGACTGAGGGGGTGGTGAGGCACCACAGGCCCTGCCCCTGTCACTTTATACAGCTACTAAAACATTGAGAATCATGGTCCAACCCAGGTGACTCACAATCTTAACAATCACAGAACTTAAAAAAAAAAGATCTGTGTCAGCACCATCCTCACCTTTTCCTTCGGGCAACCCTGTCTGACCCTTTATCTACCTCCCCAGGAGAAGACTGAAAACAGTCCTCACTTGCCTGGCAACCTCCAAAACCACAAATCTTCTGAGACCTCCATCATAGATTTGAAGAATATGTGTCAAGAGCTAGCATTTCCGCGTACTTAGGCTTTCAGTTGGAACCCTGATGGTACAGTAGTTAAACCCACCACCTCCTCAAGAGAGCGATGTGTGGCAGTCTTCTTCTGTATTGATTACAGCCTTGGAAAGCCATTGGGGCAGTTTCGTGCTGTACTACAAGGTACCTGTAAGTCAGAATTGACTTAATGCAATGGATTTGGCTTTGGTTTCAGACTTTCAAGTTGCAAAGCATTTCAAATGCATAGCATAATAGAACCATGACCAATATATGGGATTGCATGCAAGTCATTTCTTTGCAATCTTAGAAAGTGACATCTGCATGCACATTTTCAAATGCAATTTCACTCTCCAAACCAGAATTGACTCATGAGATACAAGGTGAATACTCACAATTGTACAGACTGAATTCCTGGGTAGTACAGTTATTTCCCTCAGTTGCTAAAAGAAAGGTTGGAAATTCTAGCCCACCCAGAGGCACCTGGGAAGAAAGTAATGGTGATCAACTTCTGAAAAATCAGCCACTGAAAACTCTTCAGAGCACAGTTCTACTCTGACCCACACAAGGTGGCCATATATCAGAGTTGATTCGATGGCAATGGATTTTCTCTTGTAGCCTTTGAGATGAACTAGGGGAAAGGTGAATCTGGGGACCTAGGTTTCTAATTGATAGCAGATGGTAAGTTTGAAAAAACATATATTACTTTTACTATATGCATTTTCCAACATAGAAGCCCTAGTAGTGTAGTTGTTAAGAGCTACATCTGCTAACCAAAAGGTCAGCAGTTTGAATCCACTGGTGCTCCTTTGTAAATTCTATGGGTAGTTCTACTCTGACATATAAGGTTGCTATTAATCAGAACTGATTCCACAGAACAAGTTTGGCTTTTTCCAAGATGGAGATAATGTTTCCCAAAATTTACATGTGATGGCATTTTTCCTTAATGGAAACAATTCAGTGAGAATTGATTAGCTGTTTATGAAGCATAGTTGGGAGTGGAAACATAGGGTTCCCATTTTTTCTCTAAAACACTGAATTTAGACTCGGGCGGCTCTGGCTCTGAATTTTCGTTCCTTTTTTACTTACTGTTGGTTTAGATCAGAGTCTTAACATTTCTGAGCCTCAGGGTTTTCTCTTCATCCACAATATGGGAACACTAATACCTAAGTCATCCTTGTGAAGATTCACTATGATTACAAACAACAACCAAAAAAAAACCCACTGCTACTGAGCTTATTCCAACTCATAGAACCCTATTGGATAGAGTGGAATTGTCCTACAGGGTTTCCAAAGTATGCCTGGAGGATTTGAACTGCTGACCTTTTGATTAACAGCCGTAGCTCTTAACCACTACGCCATAAGGGTTTCCTTATTGTGGTAGTTTATGTAAAATATTTTACAAAGTACCAGGTACATATTAAGTTTTCAAAAGACAAAACAAAAGTAAATTTTATCATTACTGTAGTTATTCTTATGATTATGAATGGTCTTGAGGAAGAAAATAACTTGAAGCCAATTAAAGCTCGTTATTTGCATACATGAACAACACTTAGTCACGTAGAAGAGATTTTGAGTAAGAGATAATTAATGAATAATATCTGTTCCTTTCCACTTTTTTGTGTCTCTCTGAGGTAGGGAGAATTCTAAGATGGCCCCCAAAATCTCTCTCTCTCTCTCTCACGCACAGACACACACACACACACACCCCTTGTGCAGTGAAGTTTACAACTGAAAGTTGATGGTTTAAATCTACCAAACGGTACCTCTGAAGAAAGGTCTGTGATCTGCTCCTGTAAAGATTACAGACAAGAAAACCCTTAAAGGTTTACTCTAACAAATGGGGTCACCATGAGTCAGAATCAACCTGACAGCAATGGGTTTGGGTTTGGGAGTACACCCCCTGTATGATCCCCTCCCTTTGAATGGTGAAGGACCTCCCATCATTAGTTATGTCAGATAGTAAGGACGAAGGGATTCTGCAGATAGAACTAAGGTTCCAAATCACTTTTTGAGTTCATAAAATCAGTTCTGAGTTCCGATTTTGAGTTTTTCAGAAGGCAAATTATCTTGGATAGGTGTCACTGGGTCAGAGGAGCTCTTTCAAAGATCTACTGGTCAGACACTGAAGCATCAGCAAAGACTTCTGGTGGTCTTAAAGAAGCAAGCCACCATTAGTTCTGCAGCTGCTAGTAAATGAATTTTGCCAGTAACCACAAGGCCTTGGAAAAGGAACCTCAGGCTGAGAAGAGACCCCAGCCAACATCTTGATTGCAGTTTTGTGGGTCTCTGAACAGATGGCATAGTTAAGCAATGCTTAGTCTCCTGACCCATGAGATAATAAATGTGTGTTGTTTGAAACCACTACTATTTGGTAAATTTATTATGCAGCTGCCAAGCCAAGCCAAGTGCTGTCGAGTCGGATCTGACTCATGGAGAAAGCTAATACACTCCTCCCATGAGTCCAAAAATAATATCACGATACTCACTGGTGTTTTAATTTCCCAAAGAGTTAGAAAACAGTATGTCAAGACTCTTATTTCAGTATTTGATTGCTTCTTTGACCCATGGTTTTAGTTTCCAGTGTTTGAGACTTTCTGGAGATCTTGTTATTGGTTCTTGTATTATGCTTCCAAAAGACTTCTGTTTTTCCCCTCTCAGCCATTGTGCTGTGGTTTTCACAAACTATATTTTCACATATGTTATAAATCCTACATTACACGGTCACTCTTTGGGTTTAAACAATCAGCTGTACTTTAAATGGATTTAAATAGTGAGACAAATTCTTCTGGTGTTCTTCATTTCTCTCTGGAGATGCTTGCTTCCATTCAGTATCATTTTTCTTCCATCTGAGTAACCTCCTTTAACATTTCTGGTAGCATGGGTCGGTTGGTCGTGAATTCTTTCCATTTTTGTACATCTTAAAAAGTCTTTATGTTCTTTTTTCAAAGATATTTTCACAGGAGATAAAAGTCTAAGTTGCCAGTGCTTTTCCTTAAAAGAAACAACTTTAAAGAAGTTTTAAAGAAGTTGAATACTTTAATGTCCCTCTTCATAGAGTGAGTTTTCTTTCTGACTGAAGACAATGAGTTTCGTTTTCTTCATCACTGGTTTTGAGGAATTTGATTGTATTCTTCATCTTAGTTTTCTTTGTTTCTTGTGTCTGGGGTTCCTTGAATATCTTAGTTCTGTGATTTTATAATCTTCATCTGATTTGGAGAACTTTCAGTCACTATCTTTTAAAATATTCCTTTCTGTCCCCTCCATCTTCTCTCTCTGCTCTTCTGGGTGATAGGGTTAATAGCTGTAGAAATTTCTTGGCTAGCTTCTTTCTTAATGCTTAAGCCCTTTTCACCTCCTAGGAATGCTGACACATATAGAAAACTGTAACTTCCCTTCTGACCAGTATTCACAAAGATTTTGAGTTTGTTTTCCCAGACTTTTCTTGACCAATAACTGAACAGAGTAATGCCAAGTTTCAGTCCACTAGTCAGATAAGCAACACTGCTCCTGAAAGACAGTAACAAGCCTGCAGACATCAAGGATAACTAGTCTTAAAATAAAGGAACTGTATTTTATTTTTTTAAAAAATAAAGTCTATTGTGATTTAAATGCAAGTATACAATCCATGTCAATTCGCCACATAACATTTGAAATTCATAGCACTATTCTACTGTACATGCTCTGCCCTCCCTTCCTTACCTTCCCATGACAGCACACTCCTCCTTATCATACATAAATTTTCATGCCCACATGATCAAGACCTGTCCCCCTTGACCCTGTCATCACTGCTCTCACAATGAGTTTCTTGGACAGTCCTAAAATCCAAAAGTTTGTTTGGTGCCAGGATCACTGTACATCTTATTCCAGTTCAGTCTCTGTCTGGGGACCTGGTGTTGTTGCTTGATGCGGTTTTAGGTTAGGGAGTCCAGGAGCCACATTCCTAGAGGGCCCTCCAGACTGAGAGGCCATCAACTGTGGTCGTTTGGTAGAGTCCTAGTTCTGCATGCTTATGTTTCTCCTGCTACATCAGGGGCTCTATGGTGTGCACCCCACCCTGGCATCACTGGTGGTGATTGGGCACCATCCAATTCTTCTAGGGCCATCTTAAAATTGTCTCTAGATTATATGGCACCTTCCATCAGCCAGGCCAATATTTTCCTCCTGTCATTGATGTTGACCATTTAGCTCTGGTCCAGATGGACAGGGACCAATCAGTGCTACTTAGATGGTAGCTTGTTAGCTTTTAAGACTCCAGGTGCCACTCACCCAAGTGGTATGCATAACATTTTCATGCACCCCTTCTGGGCAGTCATTGATGGTGGCTGGGCACCATCTAGTTCTTCAAGTCCCATGCTGAGGCAGACTCTGGCTCATAAGCCTCTTCTACCTGGTGGGTTCATATTTTTTTCCTGTCCTGATTTCCACCATTTACGTCTAGTCCAGATGTGTTGGGATCAAATAGCACTTCTAAGATGGCAGCTTGTTAGCTTTTCAGACCCAAATGCCACTCACCCAAGTGGTATGCAGAACTTTTTCTTAAGAGAAAAGAAGAACTTGGATATGCCAGTTTGTCTAGACATCCCCTGGGAGCATGCCCCCCTCACTCCAGCCCCTGTTATTCTGTCCTTCCAAAGAGGTGGGCGAGGTGGGCCACATTTGGAGAACAGTTTAGTTTTGGAATTGAGCAATAGTCGGTACCTCCTTTCTGTTATGTGCTGTCACATCCAATACCTAATCTCTGCCTGATTTGTAGAAATCCTTCACCTTCCCTCCCCACCCTTGTAACCATCAATAATTGATTTATTATGTGCTAAAATGATTTGTTGCTCCTTTATGTTAATGGTCTCATACAATGTTTGTCCTTTTTCATCTAATTTTGCTCAGCATGACACCCTGCAGATCGTCCCACACTTTCAGCTGCTTCTACAAGCCACTGTTGTTTCTTATCATTGTGTAGTACTCCACTGTATCTACATACCATCATTTATTTAACCATTCAGCTGTTGATGGGCATCTAGGTTGCTTCCATCTTTTTGCTGTTGTGGGAAGAGCTGCAGTAAACATTGGCATGCACTGTATCCGTTTTAGGGGTGTCCCTTATTTCTATGGGATATATTTTAAGGATTGGGATTCATGGGTCATTTCTATTTCTAGTTTTCTAAGAAAGCACCAAATTGATTTTCAAAGTGGCTGTACCATTTTGCATTCCCACCAACAGTGTAGAAGAGTTCCAGTCTCTTCTTATCCTCTCCAGAATTTGTTATTTTGTGTTTTCTGTATAACTGCCAGCTTTGCTGGGGTGAGATGATATCTCACTGTAGTTTTGATATGAATTTCTCTAATGGCTAGTGATTGTGATCATTTCCTCACATATCTGTTGGCATCTTGTATGTCTTCTTTAGCGAGGAGCCTGTTTGTGTCCTTTGACCGTTTTTTAATTGGGTTGTTTGTCTTTTTCTTGTTGAAGTTTTACAGTATTTCATAGATTAGAAAGATTAGATGACCATTAGAGGTGTGATAGCCAAAAATTGTTTCCAACTCTTTAGGTGGTCATTTTACTCTTTTGATGAAGGCTTTGAATGAACATAAGTGTTTAATTTTTAAGAGTTCCCATTAGCCTATTTTCAGTTCTGGTGTTTAATGGTTATTGGTGATTAATGCCATGGATTAGGGCTTCTGTTGTCTTTCCAGTTTTTTCTTCTAAGATTTTTATTGTTTTGAGTTTTAAATTTGCATATTTAATCCATTTTGAGTTGGTTTTTGTGCATGGTATGAGATAAGGATCTTGTGTCTATTTTTTGCAGATCAATGCCCGGTTATGCTGACACTTTTTTTAAAAGACTATCTTTTCCCCAATTCACATCCTTTAGGCCTTTATCAAATATTAGTTGTTCACAGGTGGACAATGTCACATTTGAATTCTCAATTCTGTTCCGTTGGTCTATGTGTCTGTTTTATGCCACTACCAGGTAGTCTTGACTACTGTGGCAGCATAGTAGGTTTTAAGATCAGGTAGTGTGAGGTCTCTGACTTTGTTGGTTTCGTGTAGATGCCCCTTATTATGCTGAGGAGTTTCCCTTCTATTCCTATGTTGCTGAGAGTTTTTAACATGAATGGGTATTGAACCTTATCAAAAGCCTAATCTGCATCTATTGATAGGTTAAGAGGTTCTTGTGCTTTGTTTTGTTTATGTGGTCAACTACATTAATTGTTTTTCTAATGTCGAACCATTCCTGCATCCCTGGTATAAATCCTACCTGGTAATGGTGAACTTTTTCTTTTTGATGTATTGTTAAATTTTACTAGCTGGGATTTTTTGAGGATTTTTGCATCTGTGTTCATGAGAGATGTTGGTCTGTAATTTTCCATTTTAATGCTGTCTTTATCTGGTTTTGGTATCAGAGTTAAACTAGCTTCATAGAACGAGTTTGGGAATATTCCATCTTTTTCTATGCTCTGAAATACTTTTAGTAACAGTGGTGCTAACTCTTCTCTGAACATTTGGTAGAATTCTCCAGTAACACTATCCGGGCCATGACTTTTTTTAATTGGGAGTTTTAAATTACCTTTTCAATCTCTTCTCTTGTGATGGGTTTATTTAGTTGTTCAGTGTCTCTTTCTGTTAGTTTTGGTGAGCAATGTTTTTTCTAGAAAATTGTTCATTTCTTCTAAGTTTTTGATTTTGTTAGGATACAGTTTTTGCAGTGTTCTGTTAAAATTCTTTTAATTTCATTTGGGTCTGTTGTGATATCACCCATCTCATTTCTTTTTCAGGTTATTTGTTTCCTCTTCTGTTTTTCTTTTGTCAGTTTGGCTAGTGGCTTGGAACTGTGTTTCTTCACCAACCTCTCCTGCTCTGAACACCTGCATGCCTGCACCCCTTGGATAGCCCCTTTCCCTCCTCTAAACCCTTGCCAGCCTGCACTGAGATATCTAAATAGTTTATATGTTGCAAACCTATGATCTTCTCAACTTGCTGGAAATCTGAGTAAAGTACTCTTAAAAGATTTAATCCCTGTCTCTATGTTTGATTTAACAGTGACAGGCAGCATGAGTCTGTGACCAGGATTTTTCCAGTAACATGTCAACTCCAGTTACAAGTATGTTTGAAGTTTTCCTTCAATTCGTTTCTGTGTTTAGTCTTTTGTTTTCACTGTATATTTCAATTTGGGGAATTTCCATTGCTATATCTGCAAGCTTACTAATCTTTCTTCATACAACGCCTATATGTAAATGGTCATTAATTTCATCCAGTATATTCCTTATCTCAGATAGTATAATTTTCATCTTCAAAAGTTCAGTTTCGTTCTTTTTAATACAGGGAGTCTATGAGTCAGAATCAACTCAATGGCAAAGAGTTTGGTTTTGGTAATAACTTCCTTATCTTTATTTAACAGATTCAGTCTTTCCTCTACCTCTCTGAACATAAGAAATACACTGATAATAATAATGTTAACACCTTATCTGCTAAATCTAACATCTATGTCAGTTGTAGAAACCCTGGTGGTACAGTGGTTAGGTGTTCTGGCTCCTAACCAGAAGTCTGCTGATTTAAATCCACCAAATTCTCCTAAGAAACTCTACAGAGCACTTCAACTCTGTCTTATAGGGTCACTATGAGTGGGAATTGATTCAATGGAAGTGGGTTTGGTTTGGTTTTATATCAGTTCTGGGCCAGTTTTAATTATTTTTTGCCTCATGTTGGATCATATTTTCCTACTTTTTCAAGTATGATATGTTTGTTTTATTATATTCTTGACATTGTCAGTGCTACTTTGTTGGCTGCTGGCTATTTTATATTCTTACAAATATTTTTGACCTTTGTATTGGAATTCATTTAAATTACTTGGATACAGTTTTAGATCTCGCCATAAAGATGTATTAGATGGGGTCACAGCAATATTTGTTGCTGTTGTTAATTGTCAAGAGTTGGCACTGACTCATGACAGTGTTATGTGTAACAGAACAAAATGCTGCCCAGTCTTGCACCAACTTCATGGTCATTGATGTGTTTCAGTCCACTGCAATGGGCTCAGTACACTAAATACAGCAATGTTTAGTATGAGGCTGATTTTTTCACACTACTGAAACCAAAACCTTTTAAGTGCTCTCACCTATGCCCTATGGCTTCTGAGGGTTTCTAGTCTAGCTGGTGGGATCGAGTACTGTCTGAGCTCTGAATATCATTTCCTTTAATCCCCTTTAGTGGTCCATTCACTGGCCTCAGGTAGCTTTTTCACATGTATGTACTGACTGGTACTCTGCTGAATACTCAAAAGAACTATCTGAAGATTTTCAGCATTCTCTGTCTACTCTCCCATACTTGGCCCTGCAAACTCTAGTCACCTTGTTCTGCCTGGACTCTCAGCAGCTTCCCCTTGATTCAGGAAGTTTATTGGGCTCCAATGGAGCTCCTTCTCCTTGCACTGTGTCCCAGAAACTTTCTCAAGGTAGTTATCTGGGGCAATCATAGGGCTCACCTCATTTGTTTTCCATCTCTCAGTGACCATGTCATTACCTGATGGCAGTGTCTAGAAAACTATTGTTTCATACATTTTTTTTTTTTTAAGTTATTTCCAATGGAAGGGTAGCCCTGGTCCTTGTTATTTTACCTGGACCAGAAGCGGAAATCTATCCAGACCATGAGATGTCAAGGGAAAGAGCATAACAGGAAGCATTTTTCCACAGACTTTCTTGAAACTGTCTAGATACTGGTCAACTCTGCTGGCATGGTGGTTAAGTGTTGTATCTGCTAACCAAAAAGTTGGCAGTTCAAACCTGCCAGGCACTCTTTGGAAAGTCTATGGGGCAGTTCTACTCTGACTAATAGAGTCACTATGAGTCAGAATTGAGTTGACTTTGCAGGCTTTGGCTTTTTAAATACAAGTTTGAAGTAGTTTTTATTTACTATTTTTTATTGTATATACTCTCATGTCTTTAAATATAGATTTTCATCCTTATTTATTTTTACTTTACATGAGGGCTGGCAGGACAAACCAGTTTCTTGCTAAACAGTTAGTGCACATATTGTTTTGTGACATAGGTTAACAACCCCATTACATGTCAACAGTCTCCCTTCTCTGCCTTAAGTTCCATATCACCAGTTTTCCTGAAATCTGCTGCCCTCTCATCCTTATCGCTAGGCTGGTGTGTCCTTTTAGTCTTGTTTTATCTAATAAACCTGTCATATCTTTGGTGCAAGGGTAAATGAGGTAACTTTTCTATTTCAGTATGTGTTTCTTTTCATATAACTAACTGAGAAAAGAATACAGGTGAAGTGTCTTTTTTTCTTTGCTACTTTTCCTGACAGAATGGGGGGAAAAAAATTAAATTATGGCTGGATTTAATTCAATCCCTGCTGAAAGTATAAGAGGATATATCGCAAGCTGAACATTCCCTCTAGCAGTTTGAGAGGTATCCCATTTGAAAGAACAGTCTCACTACATTTCGTAGCATGCTTTGAAAGTAAGATTCACCCTTATAGGTGAGTGCCATCACTGAGATCACTGCTAATATCTATTGCTGTTGCCCTTTCGGCACTTAACTGGTAAATAATCAGTCTAATTAACAGCCAGTTGGGATTAACTCCAGAGGGGAATGAACATAAACTCAGCAGGAAAGTTTTAAGCTTGCTCACTATGGATATTTCTACAATTACTCCTTTGAAGTCTTCAGAAATTCAGATCCAAAAGATACTGATAATGTCATTCATTATAAAACCTGTCAGGGGAAAAGAATGGGCCGTGCTGCAGTGCTTGCTGGAATATAGCACTATTGAGTGATATCTCTTATTCCCGGCCACAAACACCACTTGTCTGTAAAGTAAAATACTTTTGGGGGGAAATAATGAAAGGATTTTATCATGAAATACAGCAGTATCCTCTGCTGAATGCTCGAGACACCTCGTTACTGGAATAAGAAAGAGAGGGATCGGCATGGACGGGATGGGCAACCATTTCCTGGGCCTGTAACTTCAAAATTACCACCCTTAGGATCCTTGCTGTTGTGAGCCATCCAGCTGATTCCAACTCATAAGGAGCCATAGGGGTGCAATGCTTAAGCACTTGGCAGCTAACCGAAAGGTAGTGGTTCAAACCTGCCAGCAGCGCCTTGGAAGAAAAGACCTGGAGATCTTCTCCTGTGAAGATTACAGCCTAGGAAACAATGTGGTAAGTTCTACTCTGTCCTATAGGGTCACTATGAATTTGTGATTATTTGGCATGTTATCAGATGAGTATACTACATGACCTCCTTGAAGAACTGAACTGTAGTACTATTGTGGTCCACCACCGACATAAACCAAAAAACTTAAAAACATTGCTGTTGAGTGGATTTCTACTCACAGTGACCCTGTAAGGCAGAGTAGAATTGTCTCATAAAGTTTCCAAGTAGCTACTGGTCATCCACCAATCACCGCACTACCAGGGCTAACCACAGGGATTACAGATTACAACATATATGTTGGAGGGGGGAAGAACACAATTCAGTCCATAACAATTAGTAACACAAACTTTTTTCTTAAAGGAAGAACACTTTTTCTCATTATCTTCTGTTGAGTGCTCGAGACAGCTTGCTACTGGAATAAGAAACAGAGGGATCAGTGTGGGCAGGGTGGGCAGCCCACTGGTACCTCTCTGGCTCCTCTGCTTCTTATGGTTGCCAGTATGGTAAATTCTACCCACAGACATGGACAGGTAGGTCTGAGGCCAGTGTTACTTGGCCAACTATGGGGCCCAGCAGAGCACCTGGCATTAGTAAGTGACCAATAGATGTTTGAGGTATTCAACTGAACAAAGCCATTTCTGCAAGGAATGAGACTGGTGCCACCCAGTGTGGGTATACGGCCCATTCAGGCACAGGAAAATTAAAAATTAGAATTGAAGAACTACATTTCCCCTTCCCAGTGAAACATGGTTCAGAGCATCCCCTGCAGTGTCTCTGTCTGGGAAAGATGTCACAACACTTCTCTTTCCCTCTGATAAACAATCTCTCGTTCACTCTCTCCTTACCTCACCCTCAGTACCCAACAACAACATCTGTGTCGCTGAGTGTCACAGTCCTCAGAGAGACAGAAATTGAGAGCAGTGATGATTCCCCTGGAGATATTCAACAGACTCTAGGGGACAGAGGCTGTAATTTCCCTCAAGTAATTTTGACTATCAGGCCCTCACTGCAGCTTGTTCTGAAGAGAACAGGCAGCTTGCTGTAGCTGCTATAATTGCAGAGTCTGAGGAAAGAGGCATGAGAGAGAAGGAGCAGAAGAGGCAGGGAATCATGGGACTCATCTAGCCCCATCCTCACTCAGAAGGGCACTTCTCCAGAAGGACACTGGTAAGATCCACTGTGGAAGAGCAAAGCTTGAGTCTATTTGGTAGTACGTGGATCTATTTGGTGGCACTGTATCTGCACCCAAGATTTTCCTAGAACTTCTTGGCTTTATACATCAGGCTAGAGGGCAGTTGAGCTATGTTGGTATAAAGAAATGGGATGTAATCAAGTTTAAGCTTACAAAAAAAAAAAAATCAAAAACCTAAATCTTGTTCAAACACTGTTGAACACAAATTTCTGTGTGTGTGAGAGACATTCAACAACTTTATGGACTGTAAAGCAGAATTTGGAATTTTACCTACTTTACAATAAAGAAGATTGACCCTGAATGTCAGAAAGTTATCTAAGTCATATAACTGCCATGTATTTGCTACCAGCTACCTAAAGGTTAGTGGTTCAAACTATCCTAGCAGCACAATGAAGAAATGCCTGGTAATCTGCTTCCCCAAAGATTACAGCCAAGAAAATGCTATACAGAGCACAGAAAATGCTATGCAAGTGCTACTCTGCAACATATGGGGTCACCATGAGTTGGAACTGACTCAGTGGCAACAGATTTGCGTTTTTTGTTTAGTGAATAATTATTCTAAATGAAGCACTTTTTATGCCTTAAAAAATTAATCTTCTCAATAATCCTAGAAGGAAGATATTATGCTCATTTCCTATTTTAAAGATGGGTAAACTGAGGCTGAGGAAAGTGAAATAATTTTTCAAGACAAAAGGTGAAACCAGGTCAGTCACTCTCTTGAGTCCACGTTCTTCTCTGCACGCTGCTGTGTGTCAAGTATTCCTATGTCAAAGAATAACCTGAAATTCTGGTTAAAAATACAGACTCTAGGGCACCGGTCCCAGAGATTCTGGTCCAATTAGTTTGTTCATGTTCCTGGAAATCTCTATTTATAACAAGCAGCAGGAGGTTGTTCTAAAGAAAATGTACAGCAGATCACTTTGAGAACCACTGCTGCAGGGGCTACTAAATATTAAGCATCTTTTGCACATATCAAAAGAGAAAAAAGGAACAAAATCAAAAACACTAGCTACAAAACTTCAATGAATAGAGAAAAGTAAAAGAAGCCCACAGCCACAAGAGGAATGGAAACAATAAACATTAGAGCAGAAATAAATGGAATAAAAAATAGAAAAACAACAGAAAAAATCAACAAAACTAAAACTTAATTCTTTGAAAGGATCAACAAAATCAATAAACCGCTGGCTAAACTTACAAAAGGAAAATAGGACAAGGCACAAATAAGTCAAATAGGAAATGAAATAGGGGAACATTACCACAGTCCCAACTGAAAGAAAAAGGATCATAACAGAGCATTATAAAAAACTATACTCCAACAAATTTAAAAGCCTAGAGGAAATGGACAAATTTCTAGAAACACACTGTCATCCATACTAACACAAAATGATGCTGGAAATCTGAATAGACCCAGAACAAGAAAAGAAACTAAAAAGGAATTTAAAAAAAGAAAGTCCCAACAAATAAAAGCCCTGGCCCAGATGGTTTCACTCCAGAATTCTACCACACATTCAGAGAAGAGCTGACACTAATACTACTCAAACTATTTGAGAGCATAGAAAAGGAAAGGATACTTTCTAATCCATTCTACGAAGCCAGCATAACCCTGATACCAAATCAGACACAGACATCACAAAGCAAAGAAAATTACAGGCCAATATGTCTCACGAATATAGATGCAAAGTTTCTCAACAAAACTCTAGCCAATAGAATTTAGGATCATATGAAAAACACAATAATACACCATGAACAAATGAAATTCATACCAAGTATGCAAGGATAGTTCAACATTAGAAAATCAATCAACATAATCTGCCCCATAAATAAAATAAGATAATCACATGATCTCAACAGACATAGAAAAGACATTTGACAAAGTTGAACACCCATTACTAACAAAAGTTCCCAGTAAAATACAGAAAGAAGATTCCTCAACATAATAAAAAGCATCTATACAGAACACACAACATCATTTTTAATGGAGAGAGACTGAAAATATTCCCCTTGAGACTAGATATAAGATATGCATGCCTTTTATCTCCACTTCTATTTAACAATGTGCTAGAAGCCGTAGCTAGAGCAATAAGGCAAGAGAAAGAAGTAGAAGACATTCAAATTGGTAATGAAGAAGTCTAACTGTCCCTACCTGTGGATGATATGATACTATACACAGAAAATTCAAAAAACTCACAAGAAAACTACTGAAACTAACAGAAATAATCAGCAGAACAGCAGGATAAGAGCTAAACAAAAATCGGTTGAATTCCTGTATATCAACAGAGTATGGTAAAAAGAAAATCAGGAAAACAATGCCATTTATAATAGCCAACCTCCCCACCCCCCATCTTACCACCCCTCCACCAAATACTTAGGAATAAATCTAACTAGGGTTGTAAAAAACATATGCAAAGAAAATTACAAAACAATACTGTACCACAAGAGATCTACATAAGTGGAAAAATATACCATGCTCATGGATGTTGTTGTTAGGTGCCTTTGGGTCAGTTCCAACTTATAGAGACCCTACACACAGCAGAAAGAAGTACTGCCCAGTCTTGTGCCATGTCCACAATCAGTTTCATGCTTAAGCCCATCATTGCAGCTACTATGTCAATCCATTTCATCGAGGGTCTTCCTATTTTTCACTGATCCTCCATTCTATCAAGCATGATGACCTTCTGCAGGGATTGATCCCTCCTGAAAACATGCCCAAAGTATGTAAGATGCAATGTCACCATCTTTGCTTCCAAGGAAAACTCTGGTTGTACTTCTTCCAGAACAAGTCTGTCTGTTTTTTTGGCAGTCCATGGTCCATTCAACAGTCTTCTCCAACACCACAATTCAAAGGCATCAATTCTTTTTCTGTCTTCTTTGTTCATTGTCCAGCTTTCACATGCATATGATGTGACTGAAAATACCAGGCGCATTTTTGTCCTCAAGGTGACATCTTTACTTTTTAATATTTTAAAAAGGTCCTTTGCAGCAGATTTTCCTGAATGCAATGCATCTTTTGATTTCTTGACTGCTAATTCCATAGACATTGATTGTGGACCCAAGTAAAATCAAATCCTTGACAACCTCATTCCTTTCTCCACTTACCATGATGTTGGTTGCTGGTCCAGTTACAAGAATTTTTGTTTTCTCTATGCTGAGGTATAATCCATACTGAAGGTGGTGGTCTTTGATCTTCATCAGTAAGTGCTGCAAATCTTCTTTGCTTCTAGCGAGTAAAGTGATGTCATCTACATAATGCAGGTTGTTAGTGAGTCATCCTCCAATCTTGATGCCTCCTTCTTTTTCACATAGTCCAGCTTCTTGGATTATTTGCTTGGCATACAGATTGAAGAGGTATGGTGAAAGGATACAGACCTGACACACAACTTTTCTGACTTTAATCCATGCAGTATCCCTTTGTTCTACTTGCATGACTGCCTCTTGATCCATGTACAGTTTCCTTAAGAGTACAATTAAATGCTCTGGAATTCTCATTCTCTACAATGTTAGCCATAATCTGTTACGATCCATACAGTCAAATGCCCTTGCATAGTCAGTGAAACACTGGTAAACATGTTTCCAGTATTCTCTGTTTTCAGCCAAAATCCATCTGATATCAGCAGTGATATCCCTAGTTCCACATCACCTCCTGAATCCAGCTTGAATTTCTGGCATTTCCTTGTCAATATACCATTGCAGTCACTTTTGAATGATCTTGACCATGGATGGTGTTTTAGTCAGGCAGGGCTGCTGTAACAGAAATACTACAGAGTGGATGACATTAACAAAGGAAGATTTATTCTTGCACAGTCTGGTAGGCTGCAAGTCCATATTCAGGGTGTCCACTCCAGGGGAAGGCTTTCCCCCTTGTCGGCACTGGAGGAAAGTCTGGTATTGCATCAGTCTTTGTCCAGGGAGCATCTTGGCACAGGAACCTCAGGTCTGAAGGACGTGCTCTTCTTCTGCTGCTGCTTTCTTGATGGTACGAGGTTCCCAATTCTCTGTCTGCTTCCCTTTCCTTTTATCTCTTGCAGGATGAAAGGATTAAGGGTGGGGCAAGCCATACTCCAGGGAAGCTCCCTTTACAGTGGAGCAGGGAGGTGATACTATAAAGGGATTTACAGTCCCACCCTAATGCTTTAACATACAGCATAGGAAAACCACAAAACCGAGGACAGTCACAAGACACTGGGAATCATGGCCCAGCCACATGGCTACACCTACTTTGGGGGGAACACAATTCAATCTATGACAGATGTGTAGACTCAGCATTATGATAAGGACAATTCTACCCAAACACCAACATTCTTTAAAGAGATGGAAACAATAATCATTAACTGTATCTGGAAAGGGATAAAGCCACAGACAAAGAAAGCATTGCTGAAGTTGAAGAAGAAAGAGGGAGGAGTCACATACCAGACCTCAGACAGTTATAGTAGTCAAAACAGTCAGGTACTGGTACAACAATACATTGACCAATGGGACAGAATTGAGAACTCACATGTAAATTAATCCATCTATGGTCACCTGATCTTCATTGAGGGCCCAAAGTCCTTCAAATGGGGAAAAGACAGTCTTGCTAACAAATAGTGCTGGCAAAACTGAATGTCCATGTGCAAAAAATTGAAACAGGACCCATATCTCATGCCACATGTAAAAATGAATTCAAAGTGAATCAAAGACCTAAACATAAAACCCCAAACTATGAAGATCATAGATGCAAAAATAGGATTAATTTTAGAGGTCCCAAAAAGCAGCATTAACAGGATACAAACTGTAACTAACAACACACAAACTTCAGAAGATAAGTTAGATAATTGGGATAGTCTAAAAATTAAACACACTTATCAAAAGACTTCACCAAAAGAAGAAAACAGACCCTACAGACTGGGGGAAAAAAATAGCTTTAACAAATTCAACAAAGCTCTAATCTGTAAAATCTGTGGGAAAATCCAACACTTACACAACTAAAAGACAAATAATGCAATTGAAAAACAGGCAAAGAATATGAACAATACTTCACCAAGGATGGCATCCAAGCAACTAAGAGATGTATAAGGAAATGCTCATGATCACTAGCCATAAGATAAATGCAAAGCAAAAACACATTTAGATACTGTCTTAGTTGTCTAGTGCTACTGTAACAGAAATACTACAAGTGGATGATTTAACAAAGACAAATTTTATTCTGTCACAATCCACTAGGCTACACGAGGTCTGACAATTAAGTTTGTGAACTCATCCTGGAAAAAGTGCTACATACCTCAGTCTGAATATTACTATGGTTGCTTTTAAAGTACTCCCCTTGGGAAGCTAGGCACTGATGTTAGTGCCTAGTTCACCCTTCAAAGCAATTTTGGAATTCTTTTTCTGGAATGACCATCAGAGCTGTTGTTGTATTACCGTTGATGTCCTGTATGTTATCAAAATGTCTTCCTTTCAATGTTACCTTTATCTTCGCATAAAGAAAAAAATCACTTGGGGACAGATCAGGTGAGTAGGAAGAGTGTTCCAATACAGTTATTTTTTTCACTGTTTAAAGCTCCCTCACTAACAGTGCCATATGAGCTGGTGCATTGTTGTGATGCAAAAGCCATGAGTTGTTGGTGGAAAATTCAGGTTGTTTTCATCTAACTTTCTCATGCAGCCTTTTCAGCACTTTCAAATAGTGAACTTGGTTACCTGCTTGCCCAGTTGGTACAAATTCATAATGAACAATCCCTCTGATATCAAAAAAGTTTAGCAACGTTGTTTTGACTCTTAATTTAGACCGACAGAATTTTTTGGTCATGGAGAAATGGCTGGCTTCCATTATGCACTTTGATGCTTTGTTTCAGGGTCATACTGTACACCCATGTTTCATTGCCAGTGATAACATGGCCCAGAATATCATCTTGGCTTTCCAAAGGGTCTTGGTAAACTTCTACTCTCCTTCACATTTGCTCATCAGTGAGCTCCTTCAGGACCATTTTTGCACACACCTTTCTCATGCCAAGATTTTCAGTTTCGATTTTCCTAATCATAGCTATGTTGATGTTTACTTGGTCTGCTATACTTCTCACAGTCAGCTGATGACTGTGATTTTGACACATAATTTGGAAAATTTTTGCAATATTTTCATCAGTTCTGCAAGTTACTGGTCTCCCAGCCTCTCTTCATCGGTGACACGTTCTCTCGCCTCAGAAAAACAGTTAATCCACTTGTACACTGCTGTTTTCTTCACGGAATTATCCCAAAAAACTTGAACTAACATGTCCCTGATATCACTGCCATGCTGAAGTTTGGGTTGAACTTTGTGGGAATCATGGTCTCAGGGAACATCTAGCTCAAATGATTTTTGAAGAAAATGTTCTACTTTGTTGAGTAGCATCTGACTGCTCTGACAGGCACAACAGAGGTTCCTGGACAGAGCTGGAGAAAAATGTAGAACAAAATTCTAACCTGCACACACACATATGAAGAGCAGAGCTCACTTCGGCAACACACACACTAAAATTGGAATGATACAGAACACAGTAGCATGGCCCCTGTGCAAGGAAGACATGCAAACTCATGAAGCAGTCCATATTCTGGGGAGAGCAGTGAGGGTCACAGAACAACGTGGGCAAGTTTTGGTATGAGAAACTGGCTGGAATGGTAAACTTTCACTTAAAAAACAATGGGCAAACAAAAAAAGACCAGGCTTACTAGCCTAACAGAAAATGGAGAAACCCAAGAGTATGGTTCTCAAACACCTTTCAGTAATGAAGTCATTCCTGAGGTTCATCCTTCAGTCAAAGATTAACCTAACCTAACTTGCTGCCATTGAGTCAATTCCGAATCATAGCAACCTTATAGGGCATAGTGGAACTGCCCCATAGAGTTTCTAAGGACTGCCTGGTGGACTTGAGCCGCCGACCTTTGGAACAGCCGTTGTAGCACTGAACCACTATGCAACCAGGGTTTCTAGCCAAAGATTAGAAAGGTTCATAAAACAAAACAAGACTAAAGGTGCACACCACCCCAGGGGCAAGGACGAGAAGGCAGGAGGGGCAGGACAGCTGGTAACTGGAAACTGAAGGTCAAGAATTGAGAGTGCTGACTTGTCATGGGGTTGGTAATCAATGTCCCAAAACAACATGTGTATCATTTAATGAGAAGCTACTTTGTTCTGTAAACCCCATTTAAACTTACACACACACACACACACACACACACACACACACACACATTCAACATCTTTGGATAAAACCTCTTCATCTGATGAGTGAGAAACCAGCCTCTAGAAGTTAAAGGAGTTCCTCACAGTCATTCCGCTGACCCATGGCAGGACTGGGATCAGACTCCAGTCAGCTGGCCCCTCCATTCTTTCCACCACATTCCAGTGGAGAAAAAAGTCAAAATCTTTTAGAAAGAGCTTTGTTCTTCCTGAGTCTTTCAGTCTTTCCAGCAGCCAAACTCCCCTGGTGCGTCAAACAATATGTTCAAGACCAGCATGGAAAAATCATACCGCTAATCCGAAACGTCTCAATGCTTTGTGCCCACGGACTGCCAAAATTGGAAGCTGTGAAAATCATTTAAATATTACTTTTCTTTAACCATGAGAACAATAGTGTGTGAAAATTGCTACGTATAACCTTAAGAATTGTACAGGTTTCTAAACCACAGACTCCCCTTTCCACCTGCCGTTCAGGAAACATTGCGTCTCCTTTTATACATCCCCACTAAGTCTTTGGTACCATGTTAGATACATACAATCCCTGATCTAGTTGCAGAATAGATTTTTAATGGGAGATGTAAATGGAAGTCTTATAATTCTATGGGATTATTACGGCTACATTTACTGTCAAGAGGCCATTCTCTGTGTCACTGCCCTGAGATTGGTGTTTTCTCTCTGTATTTACCCAGTTTGTGTGGAATGAGCAAACACCAAGATTCTTGGCTTCATGCCAAGTTGCTACAATTGTTTCTCTGTTTGTAGCCTTATTTAGTTATTTCTGGTTGTTTCCGGCAAGAATCTGTCATATCAAGTCCCTTAAAGGGATACAGAATATGCTTGCACTCTCCCTTTCGATACAATCCCATAATCCATTGAGGATATTCTTGCAATTGTTAGCACATCCAAAAATCTTGATTGTGCCTATTTTGTTGCTTTTTGTTTTCTTCCTTTTAATTTTCAAAATGACAACATTCTGGTATGAATTCCCTTTAGTAATAGTTGTTTTCTCTATCACATGAGTGTTCATAGATTTGTGAGCTTTCTAAATGCCCTGAATACTGTTACTGAGGCAACCTGCCCCAGCAGATTCTGGAGATACTAACTTCAGAGGTTCCTCCCATCTGAGCAGCACAACGTGTGTGTGACAGAGGCAAGGGTTGGGGGGACTGTTTTCCAGAAACAAAATGTTTGAGTTGAAATATTTGGCAAAGAGATAAGAACTGGAATGACATGGCGTTTTTTAAATTAGGTCTTTAAATTCAAGATGACTCTCGAAATGTCACCCGGTTTCTTAAAATCTGGTACTCTCTTTTCCATCTCTGCAGTGCTCCCTGCACTGCCTCTCCAGATGCCAAACAGAGAAACAGCACAGTTTTATTCTGCTCTACAGCACTCCCGTGGAACAGGGCTCTCCAGCAGACAATGGGAGGGCTTTATTAGCTGAGCAAAGCCACCGAATACAACGTTTTAAAGGCCTGGAAATTCTATTACTTAATGAGACAAATTCCCTTCATGTGGAAGTTGCTGCTTAGGAGTCGCCTGCCCTTTGGGAAGCAATACAAACCCTGTCAGACGATTAGGGTTCTGTGTCATTACTTAATAACCTTACAGGAGTTACCTTCTCATTTAAAATTACCTGCTCATTTAAAATCAAGGGTCAGCGAAACATTTTTCCATAAAACATCATGTATATTTTTCGAATTTTCAGGCCATATAGTCTCTGTGACATCTATTCTGCTCTGCTTCTTTAGCACAAAGTCAGCCCTGGGTAATCTGTAAATAAATAGGCATGGCTGTATTCCAAGAAAACTTGACTTAGGGACATTGAAATTTGAATCTTATATCATTTCCACAAGTCATTAAATATTTTTCTTTTGATGGTTTTTCAGCCATTTAAGAATGTAGAAACCATTCTTAGCTCATCTTTTGTACAAAAACAGGTAGCGGACCAGGTTTGGCCTGGGGACCATAGTTGCTGACCCTCTGTGATTGTCAGTTGCTGACAGTCAGCTCTGGATTGTGGCAACCGTCTGGGTAACAGAACAAAATCCTGCCAGGTCCAGTGACGCCTCCATGGTCTTTGCTGTGGCTGTTGTGTCTGTCCTTCCCTACTGACGTTTTGTTGGTCCTCTTCCAAACATCATGTCTTTTTCCAGTGATTGGTCTTGCCTGCCAAGGTATCTCTCCAGAGTTAGCAAGCCAAAGTCTCCCCATGCTCTCCTCTAAGGAGCATTCTGATTATATTTCTTCTAAAACTGCTTTGTTCGATGTTTTGGTAGTTCACGGTATATTCAATGTTCTCCACCAACACCACAATTTAAATGCATCAATTCTATCTTTTTTTCATTGTTTAGCTTTGTCTTACATACAAGGCCACTGAAAAGACCATGACTCTGGTCAGGCAAACCTTAGTTATCATAGTGACATCATTGCTTCTTAAAAACCTTAAAAGGGGTCATTTTCAGCAGATTAGCCCAATGCAATACTTTAGTTGATTGCTTAACTGCTGTTTCCACACATGCTGTCGGTCCAAGTAGAACGAAATTGCTGACAACTTCAATTTTTCGTCCACTTATCATGATAATATTTATTGGTTTGACAAAATAAAAGTACCAACAGAGCCATCAATTTCCCTCATTTAATCATTCAGAAAGAAATGATCTTAATATACTCTTCCAAGTCATTTCAGAGAAATGGGCTAAGGTTGGTGACAGTTTTTATACTGATGGCTCCGTGGCTATGTAGTCTATGTTTTGACCCGTTGTCATGGATTGACTTGTCTCCCTTCAAAGTGTCAATTAACTTGAGTGTGATTTCCAGTTCTGTGTGATTGTGCACCATTTTGTCATTAGATGTGATTTGCCTGTGTTTTGTGAATCCTGTCTCTTTGATATTGTTAAGATGGAATTAGCGGCAATTATGTTAATGAAGCAGGACTCAATATACAAGGTAGGTGGTGTTTTAGATCAATGTCTTTAGAGATATAAAAGAGAAAAGTGAGTGGAGAGATTGGGGGACCTCATTACTTCCAAGAAAGCAGTGGTGGGAGCAGAGCGCCTTGTTTGGAGCCAGGGTTCCTGCATGGGGAAGCTCGTAGACCAAGCAAAGATTCGGGACAGGGATCTTCCTCCAGAGCTGACAAAGAAAGAAAGCCTTCCTGTGGAGTGGGCACCCCGAATTCAGACTTCTAGCCTCTTAGACTACGAGAGAATGAATTTACATCTGTTTGAGCCAACTGCTTACGGTATTTCTGTTTCAGCAGCTCTAGATAACTAAGACAACCATATATTCTCTGAGATAAGTATGACACCCAGATGAGGAAGCCAGGGCTCAGAAAAGTCAGACAGCCAGTAGGCAACGGCATCAAGTGTCTGAGCCCCAATTTCAGCATACCTCTCTAAGCTCCTATTTCCCGTGAGTGCCTGTAGGTTTCTTACTATTAATTGCAAAACTGCTGTGATGTTTGCTGAACCAGTTTCTCTAGAGCCTGAGAACCCTAAGGGAGCTGGCCATAGAGACCCAGTTACTGAAAAAACCACTGCCAGTGGGCATCAAATCACTTCCAGCTCATGCTGACCCCATATGTGTCAGAGTTGACCTGTCCTCCACAGGCTTTGTTTGCAGTCATTGAGTTTTCTGACACGGATCCTTGAGCCTTTCTTCCTTGATGCTTCTGTGTGGACTTCAATCTCCAATCGTTTGGTCAGCAGCTGAGCATGACAGTTATTTGCACTCCAAGGAACTCCTGGAAGACTCATAGTGAAGTAGAAAGTTGAGAGATCTAATCTTAGATGACAAAGAAGAAGGGACAGACAGCAGATGCTGTCATCATCCTCTGTGATGGTTTCTAGGCCCCTATGAAACTGAGTCATGCTTTCCCAGGTGCCTAATTTGAAAGCTACATGTCTTCAGAGTAGTGTTTCTTAAAGTTTAGCCATCCCAAACCAGTCCTAAAATTAATTTCAGTCATTCATAAACTTGTGTGTGTGTGTTGTGTAGGTGTGTGTGTGAATATTATGTGTGTTTCTGCACATGCACATAAATCAGTGGATAGGTAAGGGAGCACACGTGTGTGTCTGTGAACAAGGGTGAGGAAGCACAGAATGAGGAGCTCGTTTGTCCACCCGACTTCAGATGCCAGTGCTCGTACTTCCTGTCTCCATGCAGGACCCTGGACATGGTACTTAACTGTTAAACCCATTTGCCATCGAGCAGGTTCAGACTCATGGCCCCTCCAGTGTGTCAGAGGAGACCTGCGCTCAGTACAGTTTTCAATGGCTGCTTTTTCAGAAGTAGATCCCCAAACTTTTCTTTCTTCCAAGAAACTTCTGTGTAGACTTGAACCTCCAGGCTTTCAGTTAGTGGTCAAGGGTTTAATCATTTATGTCACTCACGGACTACTCACCTGTTAAATACAGATGATAATATTTATACCTACCTCATGAGGTTGCCTAAGTATTAAACAAATAAATGTAAAACACTTTGAACATTAGCCTGAACATGGCAAGCACTCAAAACTCTTAGCTATCACTGTAATAATCAGTTGAAAGATTTTTTTTGAACATGAAATGGTGCTTTATTATGACTTTAATGTATATTTTTCTCAGTTGCTAATGCAGTTGTACATCTTTTCAGCTTTATCGGCTATTCGTGTGATTGTTTCTGTAAAGTGCCTGTTAAAATCTTTTGCACCTTATTTGCCACTGGTGAATATAGGAAATTATTTTTTTATTAATGTACTTTAGATGAAACGTTTACAGAGCAAATTAGTTTCTCATTAAACAACTGATACACATGCTGCCTTGTGGCATTGGTTGACTACCCACAACACGGCAACACTCTCCCTTCTTGACATTGGGCTTCCTGTTACCAGCTTTCCTGCCCCCCGCCCGCCCCTGAGCTCAGAAATAAAGTCACTCACACAGGCCTATAAAACAAAATGAGACTAAAAGGGTATCTCAGCCCAGGGGCAACACTAGAAGGCAAGAAGGGACAGAAAAGCTGATCATAGGAAACCCAAGGTTGAGAAGGAGAGTGTTGACCTGTTGTGGGGTTGTTAACCAATGTCATGAAACAACATACATACTGTTTAATAAGGTACTAGTTTGTTCTGTAAGCCTTCATCTAAAGTACGGTTTAAAGAATTTAAAAAATTAAAAAAAGATTAGACTTGGAAACCCTATGGGGCAGTTCTTCTACTCTGCCCTGCAGGGTCATTGTGAGTGGGAATCAGCTCCACAGCACTCGGATTTTGCTTTGGCTGCATGTGGCTGACCCGGTTCCAGGGTACTTATGTTCCAAGTACTGCAGAGAGACATATCTATTCTCTGGTTTACCCTGCGTCTCAGAGAGGCTGACATTCCAGATAAGCAGAGGGAAAGGGACAACTGAGGGATTCAAAGACAATCAAGAGCACCAGGTGGCTAACTGCAAGGTTAGCAGATTGAATCCACCAGCCACTCCTTGGAAACCTTACAGGGCATGTCATCGATTGAATTGTGTCCCTCCAAAAAAATGTGTGTAGCCATGGGCTAGGCCACGATTACTAATATAATGTGATGCTTCTATATGTTGTAAATCTTGAGTCTATGATGCTAATGAGGGAAGATGGACATGGGTGGCAGTTGTGTTGGTGGGGCAGGACTCAGGGGGTAAACCTGTGTTGTGCCTTGAGGCCATCTTTTGAGACACAAAGGAAAGAAGCTAGCAGGGAGATCTGCAGACCACGTACAATGAGCTGAGCATATCCTTTGGAAAGGACCCAGTGGACCTGCATCTCAGCAGTTCCCAGTCCGGGGGAAGACTGATGACAAGGACTTACCTCCAGAGCCAACAGAGAAAACCTTCCCCTGGAGCTGACACCTGAATTTGGACTTCTAGCCTACCAGACTGTGAGAAAATATAATTTCTCTTTTTAAAACCACTAGTTTGTGGTATTTCTGTTATAGCAGCATTAAATGACTAAAACAGGGCAGGTTTCCTCTATCCTATAGGGTCACTATGAGTGGGAATCAACTGGGGCTTCCAGTTGTAATTTTATTAACAAAATTAATTACTAGATTGAGAATATGTTGATATGCAGAGACTGGTGTTTCTTTTCTGCTATAGTTATAGCAAAATAAACTTAATTGTAATTCTTCCTTGTCATTTTCCTCTTCAGTTACTTCTGTTTTTCCTTTTTACTTGCTGTCTTTCAAAGTAATTATTTAATACTCAAAAATATTCTCTACCTTGCTACTCAAAGTGTGGTCTTCAGCCAACAGCAACAGCGTCGCCTGGGAGCTTGTTAGAAATGGGGGCCACAACACCCACTGACTCACAATCTGTACTTGAAGGGTTCCCAGGTGGCTCTGGTGCCCACCAACGTCTGGGAGGTGCCATTGTTACAGTATCTGCATCACTCTGGGATGAACCTTGGACTTCAGTAAATACTGGAGCAAGGAGGGGAACTGACTCAATAGTATCCAGCTTTCCTTGTCCCACAGTTCTCAAGATTACTCAAAGCTCAAGAGAAAAATCAAGGAGGGTAGTCAAATTAAAAAATTCACAAGTAATGTCTTGCTTTGGTGAGAGTCAAAAGGTTTTGCTTGCCAGCAGTCTTCAAAAGGGAAACAGGTTATCAAGATCAAAGCTTGGTAATTCAGGACCCATAGCACAGCACCTTAGTACGCTGTCCCAGCTCCAGTTGAAGGAGGCGCAGAAACGATACACTTAACTCGCTTCCACAATTACAGTCAGCAAGACAGGAGAGAAGTGAAGAGAGCAGAGCCACTCCTTGGCTTTCTTGATTATAAGGGAAAAGGCAACGATATGCTGGTAGATACTTACTATCTGACTGTCTGGAAAAAAAGAGAGAGAAAAGCCCATATTTATTGAATTTGAAGATGCACATATTCCCACCATAGCTGATCTGAAACTACCAGCATGTCTTAGCGTCCTCCACAGAAACAAAACCAGAAAGTTATGTCTGTCCACCTACCTAGTTGTCTGTCTGTCATCTGTCTGTCATCCGTCTGTCTAGTGTCTCAATTTCTTCCAAAACAAAAAGTCAAACCCATTGTCATAGAGTTGATCTCAACTCATAGCAACCCTATAGGACAGAGTAGAACTGCCCCATGGAGTTCACAAGGCGCACCTGGTAGATTTGAACGCTGACCTTTCGGTTAGCAGCTATTGCACTTAACCACTACACCACTAGGGTTTCCCTTAGTTTCTTAGTGCTGTTAAAACAGAAATACCACAAGTGGGAAACTTCCGTGAACAGAAATTTATTTTCTCACAGTTGTGAATTCAGAAGCCGGAATTCAGGATACTAGCTCTATTAAAAGTCTTTCCCTTTCAGCTTTGGGTTCCCCGGATGAATTGGGACCATTCGGTGGCAGCTTGCTAGCTTTTAATTCATCCCCAATTCATCCGGAACAGATGATCACCCAGAACAACAAAGACACATGGAGAAAAGAGCCCAGGAGACAGAAGGGCCCATGCAAATGGGAGACTGCATCAACATGTGACCAGAAGAACCAGGTGGTGCTTGGCCACCACTTGTCTCTTCTTAGTTTCTGTCCCTTAGAGATCTCAGCAGTCCTCAGTCTTCCCCAAATTGTTCTTGCTTGCTTCTGTGTATAAACTGATCATTTTCTATCTCCAAAGTGACTGCCTTAAGTATGCCCTACACTGGTACAGCCTCATAAACATAACAAAAGGTAGGATTATATCCAGATGACTAGGAATTAAGATTTACAACACATATTTGGTAGGGCACACAATTCAATGTGTTTATGTATTTTTTTGTTTTTTTAAAGAATTGTAACCTGTAGGGCAGGCTCTGGGGACTGGGCAGGGTCTGGGGACCATGCTCTCTGGGGACTATGAAGTCAATTAGCATAACTAGCCTATTGCTGAGAGTCTTCTGCATCCCAGATTGGTGAGTGGAGTCTGGGGTCTTAAAAGCTAGCAAGCTGCCACCAAAGGGTCCCAATTTATCCAGAACAGATGACCACAAAGAACAACAGACACACGGAAAACAGAGCCCAGGAGACAGAAGGACCCGTGCAAACGAGAGACTGCACCAACACGTGACCAGAAGAACCAGGTGGTGCCCAGCCACCACCAAAGGCCACCGTGATGGGGCATACAAAGTTGAGTCCCCGTGAACACCAGAAAAAGAGGGGTGCAGCTCTAGAACTCTACTAAAATACCACAATTGATGATCTAACAGCCTGGTGAATGCTCTGGGAGCACGGCCCCTGGACCTGCTGTTGCCCCAGACCAGAAAACACTACTGAGGTCAACTCTTTGGATAAAAAGGAACTGGACTTGGGGACACAGTGTGACCATATGATGTGTGTACTTTGTGGTTCTATGCATTTATAGGAGGTGCTCCTACTGGTCTCTTTCTAGATGGGAGAGGAGAGAGTAGAGAGGAGGGGACAGGAGGTTAAGAGGATACAACAAATACAGTATGAAAAGGAGTGTGCTGTCACCGGGCAAGAAGAGCAGCAGATAAGCAAGCATGAACATTTAATTTCGATAGTACATTTTCACTTAATCACAATAAAAGAAAGAATTGGTCCCTGTAATTGTGGGGGCGAGCAAATCCAAAATCCATGAGTCCAGCACCAGGCTGGAAGCTCCAAGAGTGTGGATCTAAACTTGGTAAGCCACGCAGGATGTCTGTTTGCCATCTTTAGGAAGAACGCTTCTCCTTCAGGAAGTCATAACTTTTGCTCTTAAGGCTTTCACCTAATTGGATAAGGCCCACCCACATTACAGAGGATAATCTGTTTTATTCGAGGGCAGCTGATTTTAGTGTTAAGCACATCAGCAAAATCCCTTTACAGCAACATCTGGACTAGTTTTTGACCCAGTAACTGGGCACCATAGCCCACACAAATTAAACCATCATACAAGGTAATGTCACTGAACGTACACGCTCAGTGGCACACAATTATGTGGTATTTCCACCATGCAGATGCAACAGACAGATATATGCTAAAGAGAGTAAGTAACTGTAAAATATGATATTTTGGAAGTGATACATTTTGAGTATTTATTAGCTTTGTGTTTTATATACCCACTGCCATCACATCAACTCTGACTCACAGTAATCACACAGAGTTTCCCAGGCTGTGAGTTTCTACAGAAGCAGACTGCCACATCTTGTGCCCACAAAGCCACTGGTAGTTTCAGACCACAGATAACTCTAATGTTTTTAATGTAATTTAGTTGTAAGTGGGTAAAGTTTCATTTTTAATAATGGCTTTAACAACCAAAAAACTCCAAACCTGCTGCCATTAAGTCAATTTTGACTCACAGTGACCCCACCAAACAGAGCTGAACCATCCCATAGGGTTTCCAAGGAGCACCTGGCAGATTTGAACTGTTGACCTTATGGTTAGCAGCTGTCAGTCTTAACCATTATGTACCAGGGTTTCTGTGTTTAATAATGGAGTCCAAATATTCCAGAAAACGTAATAATAGGCCCTAGTGAGCCAGTTTGAGCTGACTCTAACACATCTGTGGAAAAAGGGCATGAACTGTGTTCCCCCAAAATGCCTGTCAACTTGGCTAGGTCATACAAACATGTTGTAAGACCTATCACTATGCTGTAATGAGATGGATTAGTGGCAGTTATACTGATGAGGTCTACAAGATTGCCGAGTAGATGGTGTCTTAAGCCAATCTCTTTTGAGATATAAAAGAAGGAAGCGAGCAGAGAGACATGGGGACCTCACACCACCAAGAATGCAGCACAGGAGCAGAGTATGTGCTTCTCTCCAAGCTTGTAGACTGGGGAAGATTGACGGCAATGATCTTCCTCCAGATTCAACAGAGACAGAAGGCCTTCCCCTGGAGCTGGCACCCTGAATCTGGACTTCTGCCGACTGGACTGCAAGAGAACCAACCTTGATTTGTTGAAGCCACCCGCCTGTGGTATTTCTGTTGTAGCAGCACTAGATGACTAAGACAGGGTTCTTTCAGAAGTAGGCTGCTCTAAAAGATGTCTGCATAACACATTTGGGTACCACTTCTTTCATTCACATCCAAGTCCCAGTGAACATCTGCTTGCAGACTGCCTTCAAAGGAAAAAAAAAAGTCATCTTTCACTCTTACAGTTCATCCCACAAACATTCATTAAACTTTCTAAAGAACACATCATAGGGGTTCTTTGGGTTACATTATTCTGGTTGTGAATTTTCCACTTCCTAGCAGGTGCATTTCCATCATCTTATTACACCCATAATTAGTACTTTCAGGAATGTTCCCCCAAACACTATTTCAGCCTTGTTCTGATAACTGTAATGCTTTGATATGAGTTTCAATTCCCCTTCCTTCATTTTCCTGAATTTTAATGGGAGTGGGTAGGCAACAAGCAACATCATCCCAGTAATAAGAGGAGACTCAAATGTGATTAAATCACACAAAGAAAAGGTCAGTTTCGTGTCACAGAGCTGGCCATTGGTTTCTTCAGTAGGATTCTGAATTTTTTCACCTTCAAGAATCCTTAGTTACGTTTTCCTGGGGTTGTGGAAACCTGGATTGTAAATCTGGCAGCCGTTTCATCTCAGCTCCCTCCTTCACTAGCCTTCTGGTCTTGGTGAAGTCACTGAGCCTTTCTGAGTTTGCAGTCTGTAATATGAACAGCCAACGGATCATCTAAGATCTCTTTCATTTAAGAAAAAGATTTCAAAACACAACACTCAAAACAGGATCGAAAGAAAAACATCAGGAGAGACAAACTTGTTGGTTATTTGTGCACTTGGCCTGGCCTGCCTGCTTTTGAAAAGTCACACTGTTTTTAACTCTTGAAGAGAAATATGAAGGCCTGTTCTTTGCCTACACTGGAACAGCTCATACCTTGCACTTTCCGTTACAGTGAATCGCATGATCATTAGTTGTTTATGGTTCTTAAAGTCTAGGATATTTCGTGTCTGGGTTTCCTTTTGAGCGTCCCATCCACGGTCACCTTGTCACATTGCTTCAGGTACTGTCCCATCTGCATCCACTGACTGCCAGTCTCTAGGAATGGTCTTCACCTTCGCTTTCCACATAGTCCGACAATGCGTGGCTGGGCTTTGGATGTGAGGGCGTGTCCCCACCGTGCACCAGAAAGCAAAACAAACAAAAAACCCCGAAGTCTCCGAAGAATGCTCTTTTACTAATGTACTTTTAAAAAGAACTCCGTCAGGCTCGGTATTCCTCCTTCATTTCCTTCTGGAGAGGGCTGAGATTTGCATCTTTAGACGTCTTAGTTTTCAGTTACAAACGCCCCATCGCCTTCCAGGTCCCAAGTCGGCGTGACGCAGTTTATTGTGGCAACAGTTCCCGGCAACTGCCCGAAAGCCTGAGAGGCTCCTGCCTGGCCTCTAAGTGCGGAAGGTGGGAGAGGCCGGTGGCGCTGGAACGCAGGAGCTCACGATTGTGCGGGCGCACGGGCGCACGGGCGCAGGGCCGCGCACAGCATGGGCTGCCGGCCGTCCCGACCCGCCGGGGAACAGAGACGCGTCCCTGTGCCCAGGAAGGGCTGGGAAGGGGGAGCTCAGGTAAAAACGAGGCAAACCAACCTGTGAGTGTTTTTCACTGTCCATTTGCCTGAGCAGCCTCGCTTTTCCCCTCCTTGGGGATAACTGGAACTGGCTGGAGCTGAGGCCCCGGGGACCCCCAGCCTATCTAGTGGGTGGTGGTTAGGACAATAAGGAGGCAACTCTGTTTTGCCAGCAGTTAGCTGCTGTCTAAATGAGGTCTTCGTGCTGCTGTATATTTGAGAGCCTGTTGTGTTTAATGAGCCTTTAAAGGTGGTCACATCCGGAAGCAAGAAGCAAGAAGGTATGTTTCTCCTAAAGGTCACGTTGGCGGACAGTCTTGGGGAAGGCAAAGTTCCTGGGAGCTGGCATACCCTGTTGACTTCCGGAAACTCTTCTGGGAATTACCCAGGGCTGGGAGGGGTCTTAGAAGCCATCTGGCTGAGTTCTCTGGCTTCATAGATGAGGACTCTGAGACCCCAAGAGGTGGGCACCTTGTGGGTAGCTGCACAGCTTGTCTGGGGACAGAGCTGGGGATTGCATCTAATTTTTAAGAGTGTCATTCCAGAGCTCTCTCCACTTTACCTGGGAATTCTGCTGGAGACACACCAAAAACCAAATCCCTTGCCTTTGACTTGATTCTGCCTTATAGGACAGAGTAGAACAGTCTCATAAAGTTTCCAAAGTGTGGCTGGTTAACTTGACTGGCTGACCTTTTGATTAGTAGCCAAGTTCCCAACTGCTGCACCAGCAAGGATTTTTTTTTTTTTTTTTTTTTTTTTTTGGCTGGGAGGGGGGAAAGCTGGTGGTGGTGGTGGTAGAAAGATTGGGTCGGTAGAGGCAGAAATCAGGTCCAAGATTTCTTTGTATCCTCCCTACCGTCACAGCCTTAACTAAAAACCAAAAACCCACCACCATTGAGTTGGACAGCCCTAACCAGGAACTGACAAAAGGCCCTTCCAGAGAGGTTACTCAAGGTTACCATTTGCCATTAACCTACTCCAACTCCTGGCGACCCCATGTGTGTCAGAGGAGACCTGTGCACCATGGAATTTTTAATGGCTGATTTTTTTTGTGTGTGTGATTGAGTGAAAGTGTACAATCCAGTTTAAATTTGCATACCCGCCTATCTGCAGCTCCTTCTGCTCTCCTTGCCCGGTGACTACACACTCCCTCTTTCTGTTCTATACATGTCATATCCTCTTAACAATCTCCTGTCTCCTCCGCTTCACCCTCTCCACTCCCTACTAGGAAGATGCCAGTAGGACGACATCCTACAGATGCGTAGAACCATGATGTGCGCACATGATATGGTCAGTCTGTCCCCGAGTCCCATAGATTCCTGTCTGAGGAGTTGACCTCAGTAATGATTTCTGATCAGGGACAGCATCAGGTCTAGGGGCCATGCTCCCAGGGGAACCCCAGACCTTCAGACCATCAAATGTGGCCTTTCAGTAGAGTTCTTAGGAGGCAGCCCTTTTTTTCCCCTGTTGATCGGCTGAATTTTTTTTTAAATAGATTGCCAGGCCTTTCTTCAGAGTGCCTCTGGGTGGACTGGAATTTTATTTAACCTTTTAACTATTTACACCATCCAAGGACTGAGAAAATAAGCTTAACATATAATTCAGCATGGAAATCCAGACACTTGTGAGAATAAAAGGGTACACTGTTAATAAATTTGCTGAGACATTCTGGCTTACGCCTGGACTGTTCTCAGCAAAGCAGGACATGGTGTCACTCTACCAAAGAGCATTTTTGGAGTTACTGTGTAAAGAGCATATGCTTTTTGTGAGTGTACATCATGCAAGGCACTACTGGGTGCCAGTCTGGAAGCCTATATTTGACATGTATATGCCGGGATCTTATAAGACATTAAAAAGACAAACGAGAGTGCAGTCAAGACTGAGATTTGGGCCTTAATTCCTGGTGCCCTCAAGGAAGCCTGCACTCAGATGCTTACCTGTCTTGACACTTACTTTGTACCTTTAAGCCAACCCCACTGTCTGCTTCCAGGTACATATCACCTCTTACTTGGCCTTTCTACCTCTCCCATAATCCTTCTAACCACCCACACTGTTCTTATCTTCCAAAGAAAAGATTTCCTTTAGTGTGCAGACCCCTTTACAATCCAACCGCATCATTCCTGTTCACACTGTCTTCCTGTCTGCTGACAGTCTTCTCACTCATGGACTCTTAGGTTGGCTAAAACAAATAATGTTTTCAATTCTTTGAGGCTTTAAACACCTCTACACTTGACATTGCCTCTTTCTGGAGTGCCCTCTCCCAGCCCCAGCAGTTCTTACTTATTTTTTAATACTGCCTTCAGCACTACTGCTGTTACTCTTTTGTCACATAAATTTTGCTTAAAGGTCCTTCTGCCACATGGGATTATGGGCTTGTTGAGTCTAGTTGAAATCTCTGGATGGTACAAACAGTTAACGCATTTGCCTGCTAACCAAAACATTAGAGGTTTGAGTCTACACAGAAGAGCCGTGGAAGAAAAGCCTGATCATCTGCTTCTAAAAAACCAGCCATCGAATACCTCATGGTGCGCACGTCTGCTCTGATGCAGTGGGTCACCAGGAGATGGGGTCAACGCAATGGAAACTAACTGAGTCCAGTGTGGTCATGTTACTGTCCATTGCTGTTGTGAACTTGGATACAGGAATAAGTTTGTCGCCTCTATTCTAAAAACACGTTAATGTTAAAGGGTTAATCCACTGCCTGTTTTATACTAAATGTCTGTTATATTTTTGTGATTTTATATATATATATATATATATATATATGTATGTATGTATGTATTCCTCTTGACTCTTTATGATTGTCTGCAAGACTCTTGGAGCCCTGGTGGCAAAGCAGTTAAGAGCTTGACTACTAATCAAGAGGTCACCTTGCAAAACCATCAGCTGCTCCTTGGCAACACTATGGGGAAGTCTGGTCTGTCCCGTAGGGTCAGTGTGAGTCTGAATTGACTCCACAGTAACAGACTTGGTTTTCTTTTCATAAGACACTCAGGAACCAGTGCTTAGCTGCCAACTGAAGGTCTGTGGTCGGAACCACCTCCTACTCCACAGGAGAAAGGTGGGTGGTCTGCTTCTGTAAAGATCTGTGGCCTTGGAAGCCCAATGGGCCGATACTACTCTGTCCTACAAAGTGCTAGGAGTCAGAATCCATTTAATGGCAGTGGGTTTTAGGTTTATAACACACTATTTGTGTTCCTTTTCTGATCATTACCATTGTTTGTTTCATTTCATGATTTCTACTGAAAGTAATTTTGTTGTGTAGAGCAGGAGGGTGTCCTTAAAAGTAAACACATTAGATCCATCTAGGCCAAAGCTCTCAAGCACCTGGGAGAGTTCCTGGATTCCTTCTTGGACTTCCTGGTTAAGATCATTTTTACCTCTCGCTTTGAATTTCGTGCAGATCTCTTCACTGGTCTCCTTGGATCACTTCTCCACCCCTGCCCTCTTGCTCTAATTCTCCATACCATGTCCAGAGTGATCTTTCTAAACTAAAATCTGACCATGTCAGTACATTGCTGAAAAAAAGTTTCTAACCCACTAGCAAGGTCCATGAACCAGTAGTCAAGAGTGTGATGACTTAGATTTGATTTCTGGAGCCCTGTGGTGAGGCACAGGAACCAACCAAAAGGTTGGTAATTCGTGTACACTGAGCTGCTCCTGGGAAACTCCGTGGGGCAGTTCTGCTCTGTCCTGTAGGGTCGCCATGAGTTGGAATCAACTCAGTGGCAATTGTTTCGTGTTTTGTTTTTTGCATATTGTTTGGGTGACCTTGGTTCAACTACTTGCCCTCTCTGTGTCTCAGTGTCTTTATCTGTAAAATGAAGATAATAGTAGTATGCACTTCATAGATTTTTTATGATAATTCAGTGAACCCAATTCACATAAAGTTTGTAATAATGCCAGACACAGAATAAGTGCTTAATATTAGTTATTACCATTATTGTTATTATCATTATAACATCTTATGCCCTTAGCATCCCATCCTTCAGCTGAATTCTGCCAGCTTCTTCGGTTTCGTTTCCACAGACTCATGTTCTAGTCCTGTCTTACCGATTGTTCTTTGCCAACTCCGTTCTGTTTCTGTCTCCATGGCTTTGCACTCCTTTTTTATTTTTTCCTTTCAGAACTTTCCTTCCTTCCTCCTTCCTGGTCTACATGCCAAAAATATATCTAGACTGCTTTCAACAAGACTGAACACAGAATGCCTTCCTAAGCCCTCCCTAACAGCCCCTGACCCTGCCACCATGCCAAGAGAGTTAGCTTTATACCTTTTCCCATCACATTTGAAAGCATTTTGTTGTATTTATTTATTCCTACTATGCCATCACCTCCATCCTGAGCCATTACCTCCTTGAGGACAGGAACTGTATCTTATCTCTGTATCTCCAGTATTTACTACACTGCCTTGAATGTGTCTTGAGTGACTGTGTGTCCCTCTCAGGTCCCCAGATTCCTTGGCATCTTCTTGTCTCATAGTAGCTTAACTAGACTAGTTATAGTCATCAAGAAATGAATTCAGTATTAAAATAACCGGAAATTAGACTTGGAGTTGACTCGGGCGTATTACACTTGCCACCCCCAAGCACTTGAATTTGGACACCTATTCTGGAAAAGGCTTGGTTATTATTATTAGTGAAACACCCTCTAGTCATCGAGGAAACCCTAGAGGCATAGTGGTTAAGTACTACAGCTGCTAACAAAAACGTCACCAGTTTGAATCTATTGGGTGCTTGTTGGAAACTCTGTGGGGCAGTTCTCCTCTGCCCTATAGGGTTACTGTGAGTCAGAATTTACTTGACAGCAGTGGGTGGGCTGTATAGTCTTCAGAATAATAGTGTTTCACTTCTTGCATAAACTCATAGGGCTCCCAATAAGTGTACCTCTCAGAGTCCAGTAGTTGAATGGTGTCTTTAAAATGAGAAGAACCTATTTTCTTGCATGAAATATTTATATTTCATAACTACACAGTTTTAAAGTATTCTGAATTGAACTTCTGGAGACCTGTCTACAGACTTTCTTTCACTTTCACCTTAGTGTAAAGTGGTGAGAGAAGACAGTGTGATAAAATCGTATTAACATGTAATGTTGAGAAAAGTATGGAAAGGGAACATTTCTTAGTTGAAGAGGCGCTGTTTTTCTCCATGAAAAATACACTAGTTGCCTGTTATAAAGGCAGGAAGCTAGAGAGAAGAGATACTCTCCAGGATCGTGCGGAGTTTTCCCTGATGTTTGATAATGTTTGGGTATTTTTAGTGAAATGGACTGAATTACTTCCAAAAGTCCTTGCTTGGTTTTTGGAAGCTTGCTATTTATTCCTATGTTCATAAGAATTAAACTAGGGAAAAAAAAAAACAACTAGATTTTGAACAACAAATCATGTATGGCTATAGATAAATATGCTCCTAAAATGCACTTCGCTTGGCAAAATGTTTTTTGCCAGAAATTTGATTTAAGAAGGTTTCAGCACCAGGGAGCCTCAACAAATGACTTCCCCGAAGCTGTTTGGTGAATGTATTTCCCAGACATTTTAGAGTACCTGTGAAAACCTTGGTGGCATAGTGGTTAAGTGCTATGGCCGTTAACCAACAGGTCAGGAGTTCAAATCCTCTAGGTGCTCCTTGGAAACTCTACAGAGTAGTCCTACCCTGTCCTAAGGGTCGCTATGAGTCAGAATTGACTCAACGGCAGTGGGATTTGGTTATGCAATATCTCCATACCAAAAAAAAAAGTATTCTTTTTATTTTTTAAACTGTAGTTAAAAGCAATACATTTTTGGAATGGTGATGACTGGAATTCACTTTTCACTGCTGTCTAAAGTTGCTAAGATTTTATCCTCAGGATGCTGAAGTATAAAATAAAGATGATGCAAAAACAGAATCTGCGCTTCAGCTACAATTTCATCTTAAAGAAAAAATACGACCTTCCAGTGACCTCCTTGCCTCTAGTATTATTACTAACATAATGCTGATAGACTTCATGTGCGAAAATACCAGTTCTACATGCCAGGGAGGGGAACCTGTTTTGCCATATGCCCTAAGAGGCAGAGATCTAACTGACATGTAAATGTTTTTGGCTGTAAAGTCATTCTTAAATTTGAAAGGAGAAATCCCTCACATTTTTATGCTCTAGAAATTGAAGGCTGGTGCCTGTTATTTCATGGTGGAAGGTTGTGATTCATCGGCTAGAATTTACATTTTGCTCACTCAGAGCACTCAAAGGCAGACTGCAGCTAAGAAAGCACAAACAGGTCAAAATCCTCTCTAAAGCCTGGATCCCTAACATCACTACTGTAATAGCTTTAATGAAACACATCGTGAGGTCATTCAAGGTTGCGGTATTGAAATCTCTCCCGAGTTGTAGTTCACACATCATCTTTGTGAAAAGCAGCCTTTTAGCTGAAAATATTCAAAATTGCTCTCAGTTCCAGTGTGGGCGTGTGTTGGTGTTACATCATTTACATTTTTCAGGACTTCGATTTGGAAATGGTGTCTGTCAAAATGTTACCAGTGTCCAACAGACACAAAAGTCCTTGTCTTTCCCAACTAAGAATATGAAAAGAAGACACAGTTGGTCATAACTTTGGCGAGTTTATTTGACTTGTGACAAGTAAAAGGAATCAGTGGGGAACAATCTCACCAATAGACTGATTTTTGTAGGATAGTAAAATACTAGCTTGCAAGTGTGGGGCTATGGTAATCAGGCTATGCATATTCATGAAGTACGCACATATCTTACACAAGACTAAGTTGCTTTAGCATCTCTGAGCATGCTCAGTAATGGCCTTGCCTGTGGGATTGCAGTTTAAACTCCTGGAGGGGTCTCAGTTGGCTGTTGTCTATGGTCCCGCCGCAACTCCCTCCTTGGAAGGTCAGGTCACAAATCATCTCTTGTTCAAACTGCACGTACTTGGCATCTGGTTTCCTGAAAAAACAACTTGGGAGGAACAAAGATGGAACATACGAAGAACTTGTTACTGATACAATCACTAACATATGCTAAGAAACAAGAATGTTGGTTCAGTGCTATGGCTGCTAACCAAAAGTTAGCAGTTCAAATCCGCCAGGCACTCCTTGAAAGCTCTATGGGACAGTTCTACTCTGTCCTACAGGGTCACTATGAGTCAGAATCGACTGGATGGCAGTGGGTTTGTGTTTGGATGTGTAATTTGGAAACCCTGGTGATGTAGGGGTTAAGTGCTACGGCTGCTAACCGAAGAGTTGGCAGTGCAAATCCTGGGAAGAATTTTGTAGGGTCACTATGAGTCAGAAATAACTCTGTAAACTAATGAAAAAGAAAAAAAAAGAAAGAAAGAAACGAAAATCATCGTCTAACTGAACTGCAGCTATTGGCTTTGAGAGTTTACTTGGAAAGAATGTTAAATCTGATTTGCATCTTTAGCTTAGCAGGCACTGTGAATCCCCGGGAAGAAAAGTGTCTGACGGGGTCTCTCTTTACCTGGGACCCTTTAGTGTTAGGGCAGTAGCTGTGTTTTTGGTGAAAGACAGAGAGAAAACAAGAAAAACACCCACCTGCTGTCAGCCTTTCTCCTTGTTCTGATTCACAATTGGAGTTTTTGTGCTCATTTGGTAGGTATTTTGGCTGGTTGGTCATGTTTTCCCATGCAGTCCTGAGTCACAGAAATAATTAACCCACAACCCAGTGAACTGACATGGCATGAGGCACCTTATGAGCCTGCAAGAATTGCTAAGTGAATTACGATAACCTGTAAAAATGGTGTAGGGGCTGCATCTGTCCTCCTGTCGAAGGTCCTAAGTGGGAAGAAGAATCAAGATCAACAGCACAAGCCTGATTCCCGTGAGTCTGAGCTCAGACGTGCCTCCTTTCTCCACGATCTTTACCAACTCTGACACCAACTCTTCCTCCCACAGCCCCTCTGCTTCTCTGCTGGGTTCGGTAATTCACTGCAGTGGCTGCCGAGAACTCAGAGACAAAACTCGTGATTAAGGGGTTTATTAGGAAAGCAGTGGGTTAAAATTCAGGCTCCCGAATACTCAGGATATAGTTCTTCCGTTAGGACAGCCTCTTCCAAGCCTTGCTCACAGGCACAGCTCTCGCTGGCTCTAGGACTCAGCCCCGCTCAGACAAGTATCTCTTTCGGTCTCTGCAGGTTAAGTGCCCAACCTGCCCGGAGGCATCCCACTGCACAAGTAACCCTCCTGCCCAAAGGCACTCAGCGTTCTCACTCTGTCAGAAGAAAAGCCCCCACACCTCTCCTGCCACCACTTCTCACCATCTTGTTAAAGCTGTCAGTCTCCCTTTCTCTCCTCTCTCTTTTTCAGTCTCTTGGTTCCTAGTACAACGGATGCCGTCTGCTCTTAGCTATGGTCTGTTGGTAGTGATGAGATCCTCTCTTTTCTGCCTTAGAGATGGCTCATTTCAAGCCTACCACGATGGCAAAACTGAGCAATCCCCTTGGTGGGCCACAATTACCCTGTTGGCATAGTGCCACTCAACCCCTTGGGTGAGAGTTACCAGCACTGGGAGAAAGGTCACACAAAAGCAATCACACTGCAGAACCCAAGAAGGGTACGTCTCTGGGTGGTGCAAGTGGTTTGCATGCAGAGCTGTGTTCAAGTGCTCCCAAAGGCATCTCAAAAGACAGATCTGGTAATCTACTTCCCCAAAATGGGTCATTGGAAACCCTATGCGGAGCAGTTCTACCCTCTGACACACATGGGATCACCATGAGTCAGAATCATTTAGAAAGAAGATAGTTCTTCTGACCTTTCTTTAAAGAAAAAAAGAAAATTAACTTCCATGTGTAAAAATTCCACAGTGTATTCCTCTTTGCACTCAAAATCAAGTGCCTTTGCTTGTTCTAAACAACCTCCCTTTCCCACCTCTACTCCCACCACTTTCTGTCTCAATCTGTGCCTGCTCTCCTGGAACAATTCAACCTCCTGGATGTACAGGGTTGTTTCATAACCTGTCTCTATGAACCTTTCCCTGTATTTAAAATTCCCTTTTCTTATTCCCCTGTTGAGATTCATTTGTCAAGACCCAATTCAAGCATGTTCACCTCTTTAACACCTTTCTTCACCCTCAACGAGATACCAGATTGTACTGCAGTCTAACAGGGCTGGACTGTGGAGCATGTCAGTTAGACAGTTAAGTCTTGAGGCCCTTGGAAGACTCAACAGAAAAGGTAAGCAACCCATGAGCCCAAAAGGTAAAATCAGTAGACTCAAAAAGAGTAAATAGAAGGTGATACTCAGTAGGCAGTGTGCATATTCTTTCTTCTGGAGAGGCTGAGGAGTCTTGGGAATAGAACAGTTTGGGAAGTAAGAACTCTCACTGTACACTCTGACTTCTAATGAAATGAGAAGTGAGAAAGTTGCAACTCAAGCCATGGAAGAAAGGTTAGCAGTGGTTGACTGGTTGAGAGGAGACACTGTTAGTGCTCTGAAAATAAATGATGGTTCTTTAAATTGAATTAAGTTATCTTTGAAGGACAAATTTTTCTTATTTTTCTTCTTTTGTTGCAAAACTGTGAAAATTTTTGTATGAATGCATTTTGAAGTTGGTAATTCAATATATCACAGGCAGGTCCTTTTAACACTTTTGTTTTTTTCCTATCTAATGTGATGAAAACTTAAACCCCCTCATAAGGAGAAGGTGTTGTTGTTTTTAGATGCCACCCAAGCACTTTTGGCTCATAGCAATCCCATGTGCAACAGAGTGAAACACTGCCTGTGTCATTGCTCTATCTGAGCCCATGTTTGCATCTTATTGAAGGTGTTTCCTTTCTTGTTGTGGTGGTTGACCCTCCACTCCAACAAGCATAATGTCTTGTTTCAGGGATTGATCCCTGCTGGTAACATGTCCAAGTTAAAAGAGACCAAGTCTTACCATCCTCAGTTCTAAGGAACATTCTGACTGTATGTGATCCAACTTACTTTATTTTTATAACATACCATATGCTATGGACTGAATTGTGTCCCCCCACAACATGTTTTGTGAATCCTAACCTCTGTGCATGTGGTTATAATCCCATTTGGGAATAGACTCTTCATTATGTTAATGGACAAGATTAGAGAAGGATGTGTTTTGAGTTTATCTCTTACAAGATATAAAAGGAGCAGAATTAAGGAAGCAGAGATGAGGGGAAAGAGATGCTGAGCCACAGAAAGAACACTCAGGAACAGAAACTCAAAAGAGGCCAAGACCTTTCTTCAGAGCCAACAGGGAGAAAAAGTCTTCCCCTAGAACCAGTGCCTAGAATATGGAGTTGTAGCCTCCTAAACTAGGAAAAAATAAATTTCTGTTTGTTAAAGTCATCTACTTGTAGTATTTCTCTTATAGCAGCACTAGATGACTAAAGACAGAATCTGGTATGAGAAGAGTAGATTTGCTGCTCTAACAAATATCTATAATGTATAAGTGATTTTGAAATTGGGTATTGGGTAGAGGCTAGAAGAGTTTTAATGTGCCTGATGGCTAAAGCCTAGACCGTCTTGAAGAGATTGTTGGTAGAATTATGAAATGGTCAAAGGCGGTGCTGGTAAGGGCTCAGAACTAAGTGAGGAGAGCTATAGCGAAAGTCTCTATTGTTCTGGAAAACACATATTGTACCAGCAATAGAACATTACTAGAAATGTGGACATTAAATGTGCTTTCTGGTGAGGCTGTAAAAGAAAATGATGAACATGTGATTGGACAACAGAGGAAGGGTGATGCTTTTTGTGCAGTGGAAAACTACTTGTCTGAATTGTGTGCAGATGTTTGGTAGAAGGCAGAAATTGCAAGTGAATGAACTTGGATTTGGGGCTGATGATATTACTAAACAAAATCTTAACTCATGTGGTTTCTATTTGCTGCTTGTGGTAAAATGCAAGACAGAAGAGATGGACTCAAAACTGAATGGAGAAAAATGAAAACAGAACTAAAAGATTTGGAAAATTTTGTTATACAAACTAAGGACAAGTGTACTAGAATGTTCACCAAGAACATGGCTACAGAGTCTTTGGAAGAAATCAAGGCTGTGACTGATGGGTCTGAGGAACTCCCACCGCAGAAAATGAATCAGTTTATGCTGAAGGGGTCAGAGAAGGAATGAAAGGAAAAAACCTTGTCTTCATCTTGGAATTCTGTGGGCAGGAAACAGGCTACCTTAGTTGTCCAGCGCTGCTGTGACAAAAACACCACAAATGGATGGCTTTAACAAGCAGAATTTTATTCTCTCACAGTCTAGTAGACCTAAAGTTCAAGTTCAAGGTGTCAACCCCAGCAGAAGGCTTTTTCTGTCACTGTCAGCTCTAGAGGAAGGACATTGTTATCTATTTTCCTCTGGAGTAGGAGCATCTTAGTGCAGGGACCCTGCATCCAAAGGATACACTATTTCCCAGCACTAGTTTCTTGGTGGTATGAGGTCCCCATGTCTTTCTGCTTACTTGCCGATTTCTCTCTTTTATATCATAGCGGAAATTGGCTTAAAACACAACCTAATCTTGTAGACTGAGTCCTGCCTCATTAACATAACTGCCACTAATCCCACCTCATTTAACACAGAGGGAGGATTTACAACACATAGGAAAACACATTAGATAAAAAGTGGTGGACAATCGCTAGGCATCATGGACTAGCCAAGCTGACAGCTTTGGGGGAGGGACACAATTTAATGCATGACACAGGCCAAAGGGGCTACATCTGGTGTCCTCCAAGAAAACAAAAGGCCATCCTTGGAGCAGCTCAAAGATCAACGGAACTGCTGGAAGGAGCACGGGGATCACAGCTTTCTTAGTTTAGAATGGTGGGACCACAGTCCCTGGATCTCAATGGGTGGGTCCACAGCCCCCTAGGGAAATCACACAGTTCACCCATTGTAAATTAAAAGTTTACAGTTCACAAACGTCTTGTAGTTTCCTTTTATTTTCATGCTCCCTTAACAGAAACAACAAGGAGCTCTGCTTCTAACAGAGAGTTTGCTGGTTTGAAAATTCCAAGTGCTCCACAGGGCAGAGATGTGGTGGTCTGCTCCCATAAAGATTATGGCCTTGGAAGCCCTATGAGGCAGTTCTACTGTGTCCTATAGGACAATGTGAGTTGGAATTGAGGGCCTGACAAAGCTCACTTAGGTTACTAAGTTACAGTCTCACTGGGCAAACAGGTGCATATTCCACTCCCCCCATCTCATCCTCTCCCAATGTCAGAGGATATAGAGTTGATTAAGATCTCAGAGAGAGATAAAAATGTTTGGATGATTTACTCTGCTGGATTATCCTGTGACAAACATTTGAATCTGCTTTGATTGATTATCTTGTGACAAATTTTAGCTCTGCCCTGTTTTGCTCATCCTGTAACAAACTTTTAGACAATTCACACTGTTTGTTAGATGCAAATGGTAGTTTACTGTTTGATTTTCCATGACAGACTTTACACAACTCACACTGTTTGTTAAATGTAGTGCAACCTCATGATGTAATAAACACTTATGACTCATGGCTATTGTTCTGTGACCAACCTACCTTCTCTCCCGCTTTGAATTCTGGCTATAAAACCTTTGAAAATGTAACTCAAATAGGATGATTTGAATTGGCCGCTGTTTCCCTGGGTTTGCTGCAGAAAACTGAAAATAAATTATTCCTTGACCGCTATGCTGTCTCTGCATTTTTCGGTTACAGTGACAGGCAGACAAACCTAACTTGGATTTGATGCGGCAACATGAATGTCAACTGGTTTTTGGTTGAAAAATAAACCGTTTAACCTGTCTACTGCTCCCCACCCTGAGCCCCAAGCAATCCTTATATTTAATTGTCTATAAATTTGTCTATTGTTGAAAATTTCATGTGAATGGAATAGTCTTTTGTGAATGGCCTCTTTCACTTAGTATAATATTTTCAAAGTTCGTCCGTGTTGTAGCGTGTGTTAGAAATTCATCCCTTTATTTGACTGGTTAATATTCCATTATACGGATGTATCACTTTTTGTGCCATTAAATGGACATTTGGATTGCTTCTGCTTTTTTGCATATTCTGAGTAATACTTATAAGCATCAGCATGCAAGTTTTTGTCTGGCTGTAGGCTTGCATCTCACTTGTGTGTATACCTAGGATCAGAATTGCTGAATCATATGGCAACTCTGGGTTTAAAACAAAACAAAAATTTATTGTGCTTTAAGTGACAGTTTACAATCCAAGTTAATTTGCCATATAAAACCCTGCATACACACCGCTGTGCCACTCTAGCTGATCCCCCCAACCCTGTGGGAGCACAGTCCCCCTTTCCATACCCATTCATCCAATTCCTGTCCTTTCTTGCCTCTGCGTGGGAGCTGCTCAGACAGCCTCATATGTATATTTAAGCTAAGAAGCACACTCTTGGCTAACATCGTGTCATACAGTCTAATTCAGTCTTTGTCTGAAGAATTGTCCTTGGCACTGGTTTCAGCTCTAGGCTAACAGAGTCCATGGGATGGGAGGCATGTACTCAGGGAACCCTCCAGTCTGTTGGACCATCAAGTCTGATCTTTATTAATAGAGTTCTAGTTCTGCACACCCATTTTTCTCCCACTACGTCAGGGACTCTACATTGTGTTCCCTGTCAGGGCATTCAGTGGTGGTGACCATCTAGTTCTGGTCTCTAGATCGTATGGCCCGTTCTGTCTCCTGGACTCATATATTCCTCATGCCTTTGATGTCCTTCATTGTCTTCTGCTCCGGGTAGATTGGGACCAATTGATACTACTTAGATGGCAGCTTTCTAGTTTTTAAGACCTCAGACAACACTCACCAAAGTGGGAGGCAGAACATTTTACTAAAAGAAAAGAACTTAGTTGTGCCAATTGATTTAAAGATGTCCTCTGAAACCTTGGTCCCCAAGCTCCTGCCCCTGTTGCTCTGTCCTTATGTTTAACTTTTTGAGGAACTTCCAGATTGTCTTCTAAAGCAGCTGCACCGTCCTAAATGTCCTCGGCAGTGTGCGAGGCTTCCAGCATCTCTAGATCCTTAGTAACCTTTGTTATTGTCTTTTTATGATAGCCATCCCGTGTCGTGTGAAGTGTTAGCTTATTGCAGGTTGATTGGCGTTTCCCTAATCACTACTGGGAGCCCTAGTGAGGCAAAAGGCAGCAGTTCAAATCTACCAGTCGCTCCTTGGAAACCATATGGGGAGTTGTACTGTGTCTGTGACTAGGAATCAACTCAATGGCAACAAGCCTGGTTGGTTTTTCATGACTAATGATGTTGATCACTTTCTGTGCTTATCAGTCAATTCTAATTTATTTTTGAAGATTATATTAATATAAACAAATGTATATGGGAAATTATATATTGAGATGTTAACAACAGTGCTTCTATCTAGGGGATGGCATACATGTTTTCTATTCCATTTCCTTTTATATTATTTAATTTTTTAATAATGTTTCTCCATTACTTTTAAAATCAGTGAAAGCAATATAGTTTCATTTTTTAAATTGAAAAAGCTTCTTCTTCTTTTTTTAAATCAAACAATGCCTCACTTTTCACACTTGGTGGTCATGAATGTGTTCCTCAGGCTCTCCTCCAGAATGTCCAACAGAGTGCCTTGTCCCCGGTAGATTCGTATTAGAGACTATTTTAGTTTCTTACTGCCGCCGTAACCAATTACCACAAGCTTAGTGTCTTAATGTAAAACAATTCATTTTCTTGCAGTTCTGGAGGCCAGAAGTCAGAAATCAGTTTCATCAGCTAAAGTCAAAGTGTTGACAGGGCTGTTACCTTTAGGAGGTCCCGAGGAGAGGATCCTTTTCCAGCTTCTAGAGTTGTAGTCTTTACATTTCTTAGCTCCTGACCCCTTTCTTAAAGATTTTCAAGGCTGTCAAGCAGCAACACAACATCTCTCTGCTTCCCTGCTCACATTACCTTTTTCTCCCCTACAGTCCCATCTCCCTCTTTCCCTAATATACCAACACTCGTGGTTGCATCTGAGGTCCCCCTGGATAATCCAAGATAATCTTTCCATCTTAAGATCTTAATCATATCTGTAGAGTTCCTTTTGCTGTATACAGTAACAGCTACAGATTTGGGGAATTAGAACAGGGATGTTTTAGGAGCCATTAATTACCCTATTCCAGATGCTTGGTGGCTAAATATTCACAACATCATTCTCACTTTCTATCAGGGGTTCAATTGTGTCCCCCCAAAATGGGTGTAGCAATTTGGCTAGGCTGTGGTTCCTGGTAATGTCTGATGTTATTATTTGTTGTAAATCCTGCCTCTGTGATATTAATGAGGAAAGATGGGCAGTAGTGGGGTTAGTGAGGCGGGGCTCAATGTAGAAGATTGTGCTGTCCCTTGAGGCAATCTCTTGGAATATAAAGGAAGGGGAAGCAAGCAGAGAATTGGAGACCTCAGACCACCAAGGAGCAGTGCTGGGAAAGGATGCATCCTCTGGAAAGGATCTGGGGTCCCTGCACCTCAGAAGCTCCCAGTCTAGGGGAAGATTGACGACAAGGACCTTTCTCCAGAGCCTACAGAGGAAGCCTTCCCGTGGAGCTACGAATTTAGGCTTTTGCCTACTTTTCAATGAGAAAGTAAATTTCTCTTTTTAAAGCCATAATACTTCTGTTCTAGCAGCATTAGATGAGTCAGACACTTTCCAGGAAACCACTTGCTAAGAAATCTTACGTCTCATAAACCCCTTCTTTACCTTTCTGTAGGCGGATGTTGGTGAGACTCATTTCGAGAACAACAGCAGACTCCACGTGCCCAAGGACACTGCAGAAAGTGCAGAAGACCTGGAAAATAAGACTCCACTTGGAAGCTTACCTGGAAACATTCCAGAAAGTTCCCCGTCTCCTACTGAACAAAACAGAGGAGCACACTCAGGTATAAGTCCTCATTCCTATTGAAGCCCACAAAATACTGTTTTTCTAAAGACATGTTATGAAAATATGCTCTGTGGGCCATGAAATACTATAAATGACAAGATCTGTGTCTCAAAGATACTAGAATTTAACCTTAGGCCTTTATTAGTGAGTAAATAATGCTAACTATGAACCTCTTGTTGAGCAGGTAATTGGAACGACCTCTGTTTTTCTGTTTTTGCTTTTTAACTAAGAGTCATTAGTAGGCTATGGGACCAGGTCTTAGGAACAGTGGTTGCCCAAATGAGAAAAAACAGAACAGTTGCTATTGACTTCAGTCTGTCTTATGGCAACCCCACGTGCTTCAGAGTAGAACTGTGCTCCAATGGCTTCAATGGCTGATTTTACAGAAGTAGATCACCAGGCTTTTCTTCCTAGGCACATCTGAGTAGGTTCAAATCACCAACTTTTTGGTTAGTAGTTGAGTGCTTAACCATTTGCATCACTAGGCCCTACAGGAATAGCTCAGGCTTTGATAAAATTCCTTTACATATCCATTATGTTAATACTTCTCCAGGGGAAAGTTTCACATAGGAAAAAATAAATAAAATCTACATCAAACCACTTCCCCTCTCTTCCCCTACCCAAAATATCAGCAAATGTATAATAAAGAAATCTCTCAAATGGAACATAATATAAGTAATTGCAACCTAGTGTGCTGTTTAGAAGCTATTTGTGGTTTTTCCCGTGGTGTGTTTCCCTTTACTTAGTTAGCCCCTGGTGTTGATTGAAGAGATTTTATTTGTATTTTACCAGTCTTTGGAAAAATAAAAAATGAACTTAACAGAACTCAAAGGAAAGCACTCTGTTTTACCTTTTACAAAGAATTTCATTTTATTCTATGTTTCTATCGTTTCTCCCTTGGGTACAAGTTGAGATTAGAAAATAGATGTGTTGATAAATGAGATTTTTTTTCCCCTTTGACTTTCGTCAATACTTGGGTTATCACAGATTTTATATTTATCCTTGCCTTGTAGTGCTGCTTTGGTATAGAGGTGACCTCTGAGAATGAGGTGGGAACAGGAAAATATGGTGCATTCTGCTGTGTGTTAGGCCAGCAAGTACCTTTCTTCTTCCTAATCCATTTGATGTGGTTCCCATTTAGAGTGCAGTTGAAATGCTGAATTTATGTTGTTAACAGACTGTAGACGGCCAGAAGGACAGGGACTAGGCCGTGGTATGTCCTAGGTTACTCAGTCCAGCCAGATGTGCATTGCTAAAGGCAGTCTGGCAGGGTGACAGGTAAACAAGATAGCACTGAGAGAGGACAGATTGGGGAAAGGGAAAGGGAACTGTATTAGTTTCCTCCAGCTGCCATAACAAAAACCACAAAGTAGGTGGCCTATGACATAACACAACTAAGAAAATGTTCTGCATCCCACTTTGATGACTGGTGTCTGGGGTCTTAAAAGCTAGCAAGCAGCCAGCTAGGGAGCATCAGTTGATCCCAACCCACCTGGAACAAAGGAGAATGAAGCCTATCAAAGACGTAGGAAAACACGAGCCCAAGAAACAGAAAGGGTCACATAGATCAGAGACTACATCAGCAAGACATCTGAAGAACTAGAACTGATGCTTGTCCTGACAGGAAACACAGCAAGGAGTCCCTGATGGAGTGAGAGAAAAGTAGAACACAGAACTCAATCTCTGGTAAAAAGACCAGACTTGATGGTCTTGTAGACTGGAGGGTCCCCAAAAGATACGACCTCTGGACTCTCTGTTAGCCCCAAACTGAAACCATTCCCAAAGGCAACTCTTCAGACAAAGATTGGACTAGACTATAAAACATAAAATGCTGCTGGTGAAGAGTGTGCTTTTTGGATTAAGTAAGTGCGTGAGACTAACTGGGTAATCCTGTACAAAGGTGAGATGAGAGGGTAGAGGGGGACAGGAGCTGGTTGAATGGACAAAAGGAAATATAGGATGAAGAGGAGTGTTCTGGTAAGGAAGGCATTTAGGGGTGTATAACAAGATGTATGTAAGTTTTTTGTGAGAAGCTGACTTCAAACTTTCATTTAAAGCACATACACACAAAAGTAGGTAGACCGTAAGAACAGAAATCAATCATCTCACAGTTTTGGAGGGTAAGAGTCTGAACTCAGAGTGTCTGCAGGGCCATGCTCTTTCTCTGAAGGTTCTGAAGACTCTGGGAGAAGATCCTGTCTTGTCTGTCCAGGCCTCTGGCAGCCCCAGACATTCTTTTGCATTCTTTGGTTTGCAGATGCATTTTCCTGTGGCTGTCCTCCTTCCATGTGTGTGTCACTGTGTCTCTTCTTGTCTTTTATAAAGATATCACTCAGGTTGGATTAGGACCTACCGTACCCCAGTATGACTTCATGTTAACTGATAACATTTTCAACGACCCTATTTCCAAACAAGGTCACATTCACAGGTACCACAGATAACTGTTAGGGACTGAACTGTGTCCTCCCAAAATGTGTATCAACTTGGCAAGGCCATGATTCCCCATTTTGTGTGATTGGCCACCATTCTGTCATCTTATACAAGTTTCCTGTGTGTTGTAAATCCTACAGAAACCCTGGTGAGGTAGTGGTCTGCTAACCAAGAGGTCACGAGTTTGAATCCACCAGGCACTCCTTAGAGAAACCCTATAAGACACTTCTACTTTGTCCTGTAGGGTTGCTTTGAGCTGGAATCAACTCAGTGGGAATGGATTTGGTTTGGTTTTTCAGTAAATCCCACCTCTAAGCTGTTAATGAGGTAAGATTAGTGACAGATATGTTAAATAAAGCAGGACTCAGTCTACAAGTTTAGGCTGTGTTTTAAATTAATGTCTTTTGAGACATAAAGAGAGAAGCGAGCAGAGAGAAAAGCAGGGGTACCTCCCACCACTGAGAAATAAAAGCCAGGAGAAAAGCATGTACTTTGGACCCAGGGTAAGGACATTTACCCAGAACTGATGGGGTGAGACAACTTTTCCCTGGAGCTGGCACCCTAAATTCGAACTTACAGCCTCCTGAACTGTGAGCAAATAAATTTTTGTTCGTTAAAGGCATCAGCTTGTGGTATTTCTATTATAGCAACACTAGATAACCAAGACAATGACTTTAATGTACTTTTTTGGGGAGACACAACTCAACCCATGACAGGGCTGAGCCACTAAAAGCAGATCATTCCAAGATTTGATGTCAGTTAGTTTCCAGGAAAGATCTTAAAACAGAATAAATAGACACCAATGCCCTGAACTTTGTTCTTAGCCTCATTTCTTTGTTCTCCCTATTCTTAGCTTCTTCTTTTCTGCATCCTTGCTCTTCATATCCACAATGTTTAAGAATTTTAAGTTTGTGTAGCACTAACATTTCCTAAGTATTTCCTCTCTCCTTTCTTAAATTTTGAATAATTTTAGAATTTGAGAAAAGTTGCCAAAAATGAAAATCTTTCACCCAAATTCATCAGACGTCATCATTTTAACATGTTTGCATTATCATTCGCTCCCCCTTTCTCTCCACCCAACATACCAGTATAATTCTTTTCTGAGAGTGAGTTACAGATGTAATGCTGTAACTTTACCCCTAAATATACCTGTGTGCATTTTCTAAAAACAAGGACATTCTGTGCAGATCACAGTACAATTAACAAAATCAAGAAATTAATATCAACCCAGTACTATTATGTAATTTGTAGACCATATTCAAATTCTGTCACCTGTCTCAGAAATGTATAAATGTATAAATACATTTCTGGTCAGGATTTAGTCCAGGATCATGTGGTTAATTTACTTTTCATGTGAGTTTAGTTTCTTTTAATCTGTGATAATTCCTCCATTTTTCTCTGTCTTTTATGATCATGGTATACATAAAATACCCCTCCCCCCACAAATTGCTGTTGATTAGATTATGACTTGTAGCTATTCTAAAGCAGGGGATAGAACTACCCTATAGTGATTCCCATGCTGTAATGCCACGTCTTTCTCCCACACAGAGACTCATGGATTCAAACCACTGACCTCTTGATTAGCATCCTAGAGTGCAATCATTCTACCATCAGGCCTCCTTGTGGAGAGTATAGGCCGTTTACTTTGTAGCATATTCATCAATTTGGGTTTGTCTGATGTTTTCTTGTGATTGTGTTCTGGTTATGCATTTTTGGTAAGAATATAAAAAATGGTACTCTATCCTTTTCAGTACACCAAATCAGGAGTTACATGATATCTATTTTCTACTTTTATTATTACTGTTTTGGCCATACAAAAGTTTATTTTTAACGTAGTAAACTTTATTGCCAAGCCAAGTACTATCACTTTATTAACCTCTTCTTTTATGAAGGGGGTGGTGTAGTGGGTTACATGCTACCACTGCTAACCACAAGGTCGGCAGTTCAAATCCACCAGGTGCTCCTTGAATACTCTGGGGGTCAGTTCTACCCTGGCCCCTAGGGTCACCATGAGTCAGATCCGACTCAATGGCACTGGGCTGGCTGGCTCTTTTATTAAGCCTGGATTTTGAGTTATCAAATGCCTTTCACTCCATCAAAATTGAAGAGGAATTCACCCATATTTTCATACGTGGTATTTTTTTCTATACTTAAGCTTATTAAGAATTTTAATGGGGGGTGGGGCTAACATGGCAAACTAGTCACATGTCTCCTCAATTCCCGCTGAGAACCAAGGGCTAGTAAAAGCAATTGAATGAAGTAGAGTGGACATTCTGGGAGACCCAAGATCAGGCATAGGATTGTGAGATTGGACTGGCCAACAGGAGGGGGCGAACTACCTTTGTCAGAAGCAAGATGGCAGAGCAAAGAGTCCTGCTACAGTTGGTGCAGCAGCTGAGAGGCTAACAGAGCTATACCACAGCTCTTGTTGGTGCAACACCAGAGAAGCTAAACAGTTTCTTGATAGTGTGGAGACAACAATCAGGATCTAACCATTTAAAGAAGCAGACCACCATGGCTCTGGAAAAGTCTCAAAGAATCCAAAACCTTTCCCGATGAAGGAGCCTTTTTGAAATTACTGGAGGTAGAACACAAAAGAATTATGTATAAAGCCATCTAGAGATTAAACAGTGCAGCACAACAAAATGAAAAACTTAGCAAGCTATATGAACTGCTAGGACATCAAATAGCTGAAATTCAGCCCATCAATAATATAATTACAGAGTTAGGCAATTCAGTGCAAACCCAGAAAAGTAGGATTGATGAAATGGAATACAAACCTATAGAGAATGAAGATAAAGCAACTGACACCAGCATTTATGAGGAGAAATCAGATAAAAGAATCAAGAAAAATGTAGAGGCATGTGGGAATCTCTCAAGAGGAATAATCTATGAATAATTGGAGTTCCTGAACAGGGAGGAATAAAAGGAAATACAGAGTCAATTGTTGAAGAGTTGCTGAATAAAAACTTCCCTGACATCATGAAAGAAGACCAAATGAACATACCTATTTAAGATGCTTACTGAACTCCATGAAAGATAGACCCCAAAAGAAAGACATCAGACCTATTGTAATTAAGCTTAATAAAATGAACATAAGAAGAGGTTCTTAAAGGAAGGTAGGCTTAAATCAAAGCTAACACCTTAAGAGAAGCCTTGCAGGCTGTCCTCTGACTTCTCAGTAGAAACCATGTTGGCAAGAAGGCAGTGGGATGACAAACAAAGCCATGAAGGAGAAAAATTGCCAACCAAAAATTATGTATACTGCAAAATTGTCTCTCAGACATGATGGTGAAATTAAGACATTCTCAGACAAACAGAAGCTTAGAGACCTCACAAAACCAAAATTACAAGAAATACTGAAAGAAGCTCTTTGATTAGAAAATCAATAACATCAGATGTATACTCAAGGATTCAATTCAAGACACAGCATCCAAAGTCCTACTCAGTTAGGGAATTCACAAAGCTAAAAGCTATAATATTAATATTAGGGAAACAGAGATCTTAACATGTAATCAAGACATCATCACACTGTAAAAAGGGATTTATTACAGCATTTATAGCCTTTCAGATGCAGAATAAGTTAAGGAGATTCACAGAAGTTAAAGCAAACTAACAATAAAAAAAAAAAAAAACACTGCCATTGAGTCTGGTCCAATTCATGGCGACCCTAAAAGTCAGAGTAGAACTGCTCCATGGAATTTCCAATGAGCAGCTGGCAATACTACATATCTAAACAAGGAACATAATACAGGAGGGATCTCAACAGACACAAAACCAACATTGAAGAGGATAAAAAGAAAACCATAAAGAAAAATGACCCAGAACAGAATGTTAAGTGGAACAAAGAAAATGTCAACAACACAAAAATAAAGACACCAAAATGATAGCACCAAAATACATAGCTATCAGTAATTTACACTGAATGTAAATAGATTGAATGCACCAATAAAGAGACAGAGAGTAACAGGTTGGATCAAAAACATGATCCATGTATATGCTGCTAAAAGAAATGCACCTTAGATTCAAAGATATGCAAACTGAAGATCAAAGAATAGAAAAATATATACCAAGCTAACAACATGCAAAGAAGAGCAGCAGTGGCAATAACAATCTCAAATAAAAAAGATTTTAAAATAAAATCCACCATTGTGGAGAAGGATGGTCCTTATTTATTGCTTAAAGTTTCAGTACATAAGGAGGATATATCAATATTAAATATTCATTCACCCAGTGCCAGAGCATCTAAATACATTGAACAAATGCGGACAACATTGAAAAATGACATAGATTCCTCCATAGTAGTAGGAGACTTCAACACTCCACTTTCAGTAAGGGGCAGCAGATCATGCAGAAAAAAGCTCAGTAAAAATACAGACGATCTTATTGCAACAGTCAGTCAAATAATCCTCACTGACATATGCAGAACTTTTTACCCGACAACAGATAAATACACCTTCTTTTCCAATGCACATGGAACATTCTTCAGAATGGACCACATATTAGGCCATAAAGTAAGTCTCAACAAAATCCAAACCATTAAATTATTGTAAAGCATCTTCTCAAACCATAAAGCCATAAAAGTTGAAATTAATAGCAGAAAAAATAGATAGAAATTTGAACTGATGGAAACTGAACAACACCTTGCTCAAAAATTCATGGATTATAGAAGAGATCAAAGCCATGATAAAGAAATTCATGGAATCCAATGAGAATGAAAGCACATTGTACCAGAATCCATGGGATACAGCAAAAGCAGTGCTCAGCAGCCAGTTTATCTCTACAAAAGCACACATCTGGAATGAAGAAATGGGCTAAACCAAAGAATTAACCCTACAACTTGAACAAGCAGAAAGAGAACAAAAGAATCCCTCAGCCACTAGAAGTAAACAGAAAGTAAAAATTAGAGCAAAACTAAATGAATTACAGAATAGACAATTGAAAGAATTAATAAAACCAAAAGCTGGTTTATTGAAAAGATCAATAAAATTAATAAACCATTGGCTGAACTTATAAAAGAAAAACAAAAGAGGAAATAAATAACCCAAATAAGAAGTGAGATGGGAAATGTCACAACGGACCCAACCAAAATTAAAAGTATCATAACAGAATGCTATGAAAAATTGTACTCTAACAGATTTGAAAGCTTAGAGAAAATGAACAAATTAATAGATTCACATCACCTAACCAAAATTATCACAAGGAGAAGCAGAACAACTTAAGAAACCCATCACAAAGGAAGAGATTGAAAAAGTCATCAAAAAACTAACAATGATAAAAAGTCCTGCCCTGGCCAGCATTACCAGAGAATTCTATTGAACTTTTAGAGAGGAGTTAATTCGAATACTACTGAAGCTGTTTCACAACATAGAAAAGGATGGAATATTCCCAAATTCATTCTATGAAGCCAGCATAAAGTGCTGAAGCCAGGGAAAGATCCTACAAAAAAGAAAATCACAGACCAATGTCACTCATGAACTAGATGCAAAAATCTTCAACAATGGAATTCAACAACATATCAAAAAAATAATTCATCATAACCAAGCTGGATTCATACTAGGGATGCAGGACTGGTTCACTATCAGAAAAACAATTAAGGTAATCAACCACACAAATAACATGAAGGATAAGAATCTCTTGATTTTGTCAATTGATGCAGAAAAGGCATTTGACAAAGTCCAACACCCACTCATGTTAAAAACTCTCAGTAAAGTAGAAATAGAAGGGAAATTCCTCGATGCAATAAAAGGCATCTACACAAAGCCAGTTGCCAACATCATCCTGAATGGAGACAGACTGAAAGAATTCTCTCTGAGAACAGAAACTAAATGAACGGGAAGAAACCTCAGATATATAGTTTAGTTTAGTTTAGTTTCAGTTCAGCATTGTGCTAGAGGTTCTGGGAAAAGCAATCAGGCAGGACAAACAAATAATGGGCGTCTGCATTGGTAAAGAAGAAGTAAAAATATCCCTACTTGCCGATGATATAATAGTACACACAGAGAACCCTAAAAAATACATAAATGAGCTACTGGAACTAATAGAAGAGTTCAGCAAAGTATTAGGATATAAAATACAACATAAATAGGATTCCTTTACACCAACAAAGAGATCTTCAAAGAAGAAATCACCAAATCAACACCATTTACTATAGCCCTCAAGAAGATAAAATACATAGGAATAAATCTAACCAGAAGAGAGACCTATACAGAGAAAACTACAAGACCCTACTGCAAGAAACAGAAAAGGATTTATATAACTGAAGAAACCTACCTTGCTTGTGGATAGGAAGACTTAGTATTGTGAAAATGTCTATTTTACCCAAAATGATCTACATACACAGTGCAATCCCAATACAAATTCCAGTGTCATTTTTTTAATGAGATGGAGAAACAAATAACTAACCAACTTTTGTTTGGAACGGGAAGAAACTTCAGGTATGTAAAGCATTTCAGAAGAAGAGGAACACAGTGGGAGGCCTCGCACTAACTGACTTTAGAACCTTCTACACTGCCACAGTGGTCAAAACAGTACAAAAAGAGACGTATAGACCAATGCAACAGAATAGAGAATCCAGAAATGTAACCACCCTCCTATAAACAGGTGATATTCAATGAAGTCCCAAGCTTGTAAACTGGGGTAAAAACCGTCTCTTTAACAAATGGCGTTGGCAAAACAGTATATCCATCTGCAAAAAACTGAAACCAGAGCCATATGTCAACACCTTAAATAAAAATTGACTCAAAATGGATCAAAGACCTAAATATCAAACCTAAAATGATAAAGATCATGCAAGAAAAAATAAGGTCAACAATGCAAGTTCTAATACACAACTTATACAGACTTAAAAATCTGACAAAGTGTGATCAACAGAAGAGAAAAATAGATAAATGGGAACTACTAAGAATCAAACACTTTTGCTTGTCTAAAGACTTTATCAGAAGTGTTAAAAGACCATCTACAGAATGGGGAAAAATATTTGGCAACTACATGTTGGACCAATGTCTGATCTCCATGATCTACAAGGTACTGCAAAATATCAACAAGAAAAAGTTAAATAATCCAGTTAAGCAATGGGCAAAGGAGATGGGCAGACAATTCACTAAAGAGGACATCCAGGCAACCAAAAGACACATGAGGGAAATGCTCACGATCATTAGCTATCATGGAAATCCAAATCAAAACTGCAATGAGATACTATCTCACCCCAACAAGGTTGGCCATAATCCAAAAATCACAAAACAACAAATGCTAGAGAGGCTGTAGAGAGATTGGAACTTGCCTACACTGCTGGTGGCAACGCAAAATGGCACAAACTCTTTGGAAAGCAATTTGGCACTTTCTTAAAAAGCTAGATACAGAAATACCATATGATCTCTCAATCTCACTGCCTAGAATATACCCTACAGAAATAGAGGTGGTCACACTAATGGATATGTGCATGTGAACATTTATTGCAGCACAGTCCACAATTGCAAAAAGATGGAATCAACTTAGGTGCTCATCAGCAGATGAAGGGATAAACAAACTATCGTACATAAACACAATGGAATATTATGTAATGATGATGAACAACGATGATTTTAGGAAGCATCTGATAACCTAGTTTCAACTAGATGACACTATGCTGAGTGAAATCAGTCAACTGCAAAAGGACAAGTACTGTATGAGAGCTCTGCTATAAAGACTTAAAAATGAACTTTTGTGCAGAAGAAAATACCCTTTGATGGCAGCAAGGGTGGGGAGGAAGGGAGATGGATGTTCATAGATTAGAATTTGGTTAGGTGAAGGGGGTGACAGCATGCAATAGAGGGCAGATCAGCATAACTGGACTACACCAGAAACTGAAAGCTTTTCTAAACCCAATCCAACATTTCAAAGGATACAGTAGCAGGGGAAGGGGTATGGGGCTGATGTTTTCAGGGGACATTGAGGTCGATTGGCATAACTAGTCTTTTGCTAAGAGATTCTTCTGCACTCCATATTGGTAATTGGCATCTGGAGTCTTAAAAGCTAGCAAGCTGCCTTCTGAGGAACGCCAAACGGTTTCAACCCACTTGGAACAGATGATGACTGAAAACATCAAAGACACAAGGAAAAATGAGCCTGGGAGATGGAAAGACTCATATGAATGGGAGACTGCATCAGCCTGAGACCAGAAGAACCAGATGGTGCCTGGCCACCACCAAAGGCAGCCGTGATAGGGAACACAATGTAGAATCCCTGATGTAGCACAAGAAAAAGAGGTGTGCCATTCAAGAACTCTACTAAAAGACCAGAATTGATAGTCCAACAGCCTGCAGGTTTCCCTGGGAACACAGCTGCTAGACTTGCTGCTGGCCTTGACCTGAAACCAGCACTGAGGTCAACTTTTTGGACAAGAATGGACTGGACTCTAGAGCACAGAATGAGCATGTGGTTTTTTGGATTTTTTGGATTTTTTTTATGGTTTTTTGCATTTATAGAAGGCTGTCCTACTGTTTTCTTTCTAGATCGGAGAGGAGAGGGTGGAGAGGAGGGGACAGGTTGTCATTAAGAGGATATTAGAAGTAAAAAGTGAAAAGGAGGAGTGTGCTGTCACAGGGTGAGGAGAGCATATGGAATTGCAGATAGGTGGGTATGCAAAGTTGATTTGGACTGTATACTTTCACTTATTCATAATAAAAAATCAAAATAGAAAAAAAAGAAAGTGTTCCATATCCAACTTTGGTGAGTTATATCTGGGGTCATAAAAGCTAGCAAGCTGCCATCTCAGACACATCAGCTGGTTTCAACCCACCTGGAGCAGAGGAGAATGAAGAACACCGAAGACAGAAGAAAAATATGAGCCTGGAGGACAGAAAGGGTGACCTGAGCCAGAGACAATATCAGCATGAGACCAGAAGAACTAGATGGTGACCATCTACCATGAATGACTGCCCTGACAGGGAGCACAAGAGTCTATGATGGACTGGGAAGAAAGTGGGGTGCAGAATTCAGACGCTAATAAAAAGGTTAGAGTTGATGGTCCAACAGACTGCAGAGTCCCTAGAGGCCATGGCTCTCAGACTCTACGTTAGCCCAGAACTAAAACCATTCCTGAAGCCAACTCTTCAAACCAAGATTAGAGTGGACCCTGAGATACAAAATGATACAGGTGAGGAGAGTGCTGCTTGGCTAAAGTAGGTACATGAAACTAAATGGGTAGCTCCTGTCCAGAGGCAATATGAGTAGGCAAAAAGCTGGTGAATGGACGTGAGAAGTACAGGATGGAGAGGACGAATGTGTTGTCACATTGTAGGGAGAGCAACTAGGGTCACATAACAATGTGTGTGTATGTTTTTGTATGACAAACTGACTTGAATGATAAACTTTCACTTAAGGCACAACTGCAAAAAAAAAAAAAAAAACCTGCCAGCGGCCATCCAAAAACTCCACTGGTCTTACCCCCTTGGGAGCAAGGAAGAATAAAGAAAACTAATGAATCAGAGGAAACATTAGTCTAGAGTACTAATGTATCACCACAACCATAGTCTCCACCAGACTGAGTCCAGCACAACTAGGTGGTGCCCAGCTACCACCATGGATTGCTGCGACAGGGATCACAATAGAGGGGTCTTGCACAGCTGGAAAAACGTGTAGAATACAATTCTAACCCCCACACACAAAAAGACTAGACTTCCTGGCCTAACAGAGACTGGAGAAACCCTTGAGAGTATGACCCCTGGCCACCCTTACAGCTCAGTCATCGAGCCACTCCTGAGGTTCACCCTTCAGCCAAAGATTAGATGGGCTTTTAAAACAAAGTGAGACTAAAGGGGCACATCAGCCAAGGGGCAAGGACTAGAAGGCAAGCCGCCACACCAAGTGGGGACAGAAAAGCTGGCAATAGGGAGCCCAAGGTTGAGAGAGTATTGACATGTTGTGGGGTTGTAAGCCCATGTTATAAAATAATATCTGTACTATTTAATGAGAAGTTCGTTTGTTCTGTAAACATTCATCTAAAGTACAATTAAGAAACAAAACAAAAATAAAAAATCTTAATGGCATGAGAAAATGCTATTGTAAACACTGACTACGTGGGAAACATGACTATGTCTGGTATGATGCCATGTTTATGAAGAACTAGACTATGTAAATTAACAATGGCAGTCTCTGGATGGTGAGAGTGTGTGTAAGTTTATTTTTCTTTTCATTCTTCTGTATGTTTTCTACAGCAGGCATGCATTACTTTGTCAGAGAGAAGCACACTGTTGTTTTTAAGCCAAATATTCTCCAGTGTCCTAAGAAATCATGAAAATAAGTGGAAACGACTGATGTTTTCCAGGGATTGCTGTATGCTACCTGCTATCACTGTTAAGTCACATATTTTGGTGGACTTAGAGGGAAGTGGATCAAAATGGTAAAAATGATTTGATGATGTTAGTGACAGATGTCAAAGATGACTTTTTTTGTAAAACTGTCATGAGGGAGACATGGGGGGTGACTGGTGAGAAGCGTTTATGTGACATTTGAGAGCAGGTATGTGGGGTTGCTAAAGTTGGATTCAACAGGACAGTAGTGAGTTTGGTTTTTAGTCTTTACAGTGAACTGGTCAAGAGCAAAAGTGAAGGTCACACTGACCTGAATTCACATCTTTGATCATTCCCTGACTACTCTTGTTGCCTTGAATAGGGTAATTCCCCTCATCTCAATCTGTTCATTTATAAAATAGTGATGTCAATATCCCTGTCACAGAGTTTATGTTCAATTTCATGTTATAAAATATATACAGTGCTGAGATAGTATGAGACTCATAAATGCTCAAGAAATGGTAAGGAGCCCTGGTGGTGCAGTGGTTAAGCGCTAGGCTGTTAACAGAAAGACAGGTGGTTCGAACCCACCACTTGCTCAGGGGGAGGAAGATGTGGCAGTCTGCTTCTGTGCAGATTTACAGCCTTGTAACTGTGTGGGATAATTCCACTCAGTCCTATAGAGCAAATGTGAGTCAGGATCAAGAGCAGTGCGTTTGAGGTTTGTTTTTTGTTTTTCCAGTGTTACTTTGACCACCACAAGCCCAACAGTTTGTCCCACTGCACTGCCTTGTGTGTCGCTGTGGTGGTGGAAGCTACGCCATCAATATTTCAAATACCAACAGGGTCGCCATTGGTGGACCGCTGTCAGCAAAACTTTCAGACAAGGAATAAAGGCCTGGCCATCTCCTTCCCAAAATTATCCAATAAAAACCTTATCACAACAGAACACTGCCACATATACTGCTGGAGGGTAAATGAGTCCAAACATGTTGATGGTATGAAGCTAGTGGAGGACTGGGGGATGTTTTATTCTATTACACATGAGGTCACTATGAGTTAGAGCTGCCTTGACAGAGACTGGGACACTGGTGGTACGGTGACTAGTGTTTGGCTGCTAGCCAAGAGACTGCAGTTCGAATTCACCAGCTGTTCCTTGGAAATCCTGTGTGACAGTTCTACTCTGTCCTGTAGGGTTGTTATAGGGCCGCTATGAATGCAAATGATTTCTACAAAAATGGGTTTGGGTTTCTTGACATCTATTAACGACAACAGTTACTTTGCACCATGCACATAAACCCACCCTATGACAAAATCATTCTCATTCCTTGAAGGGGATTTACCTCTAAGTTTTTAAACTAAATGTTGTCCCGTTGTTTCAATCTTCTTGGCTTATCTATCTGGAAGATACTTTTGTGTGTGTGTGATTAAATGAAAGTATACAGTCCAAATTAATTTTGCATGCCTTCCTATCCAAGCTCCTGTCTCCTTCTGTCCACCATCTTCTCTCCTATCTAGAAAGAGACCAGTAGGACAGCATCCAATAAATGCATGGAACCATAAAGTGCACATATCATATGGTCACACTGTGTGCCCGAGTCCAGTCAATTTTTGTCCAAGAGAGTTGACCTCAGTAGTGTTTTCTGGTCAGAGGCAGCAGCAGGTCTAGGGGCCATACTTCCAGGGGATCCCCAAGGCTGTTAGACCATCAGCTGTGGTCTTTTAGCAGAGTTCTTGAGCTGGACTCCTCTTTTTCTCATGTTGCCACAGGGACTCAACATTGTGTACCCCATCATGGCTGTTTTTGGTGGTTGCTGGTCACATGTTGACCTAGTCTTCCATTCACACAGGTCCTTCTGTCTCCTGGGCTCTTTTTTCCTCGTGTCTTTGCTATTCTCAGTGATCATCTGTTCCGGATGAGTTGGGAACATTTGGTGTACCTCAGATGGCAGCTTGATGGCTTTTAAGACCCCAGATGCCACTCACCAATCTGAGGTGCAGAAGACTGTCTTAACAATAGGCTAGCTATACCAATTGGCCTCGATGTCTCCCAAGAGCATGGTCCCCAGACTCTGGCACTGCTACTCTATCTTTGCAGTATTGGGTTGAGGTTAGAAGAGCTTTCAGGTTGTGATGAAATCCAGTGAAGTTGATCTCCTTTCTACTGTGTGCTGTCACTACTTTCACCTAACCAAATTTCTATCAACTGTTTAATCTAGGACCAACCCTCCCACACCCCTCTCCACTCTTGTAGCTGTCAGAGTCTTCTGTACATAAGTCTATTCTTAAGTGCTTGTAGCAGGGGTCTCATACAATATTTGTCCTTTCGCTGCTGACTGATTTCACTCAGCATAATATCTCCCAATTGAAACTAGGTTGTGTGATGCTTCCTAAAATCATTATTATTCTTTATCATTGTGTAGTATTCCATTGAGTATATGTACCATAGTTTGTTTATTCATTCATCTGTTGCTGGGCATCTAGGTTTATTTCATCTTTTTGCAATTGTGGACTGTGCTGCAATAAACATTCATGTGCATGTGTCTGTTCCTGTGACAGCCTTTGTTTCTGTGGGATGTAGTCCAATCAGTGGAATTACTGGATTGAATGGTGTCTCTATTTCCAGCTTTTTAAGGAAGAACCAAATTGCTTTCCAATGATGTTGTACCATTTTGAAATCCCACCAGCAGTGTAGGACAATTCCAGTCTCCCCACAGCCTCTCCAGCATTCATTGTTTTATGTTTTTTTGGATCATGGCCAATCTTGTTGGCGTGAGATGGTATCGTTGTAGTTTTGATTTGGATTTCTCTGATAGCTAATGATTGTGAGTATTTCTGCATGTGTCTTTTGGTTGCCTGGGTGTCTTCTTTGGTGAAGTGTCTGTCCATCTCCTTTGCCCATCACTTAATTGGGTTATTCTCCTTTTTCTTGTTGATATTTTGCAGTACATTTTAGATTACAGAGATCAAATATCAGGCCGACATGTAGTTGCCAAATATTTTTCCCCATTCTGTAGGTGGTCTTTTAACTCTTGTGATAAAGTCTTTGGATGAGCAAAAGTGTTTGATTCTTAGTAGTTCTCATTGATCTGTTTTCTGTTGATTGTGCTTTGTTTGTCAGATTTTCAAGTTTGTCTAAGCTATGTATCAGAACTTCTGTTGTTGAGCCTGTTTTTTCTTGCATGATCTTTATCGTTTGAGGTTTGATATTTAGGTCTTTGATCCACTTTGAGTTAATTTTTGTGTAAGGTATGAGATGTGGATCTTGTTTCAATTTTTTGCAGATAGATATCCCATTTTGCCAACACTATTTATTAAAGAGATTGTTTTTACCTCTTAGGGCCTTTATAGAATATCAGCTGTTCGTAAGAGGATGGTGGCATCTCTCGGGTCTCAACTCTATTCCATTGGTCTGTATGTCTCTTTTTGTACCAGTACCAGGCTGTTTTGACTACTGTGGCAGTGTAATAGGTTCTAAGGTTGGGCAGTATGAGGCCTCCTAGTGTGATTCTCTTCTTCAGTAGTGCTTTACTAAGCTGGTGTATCTTCCCTTTCAAACAAAATTGGTGATTTGTTTCTCCATCTCATTAGAAAATGACACTGGAATTTGTATTGGGATTTCATTGTATATGTAGATCACTTTGGGTAAAATAGACATTATCACAATGATAAGTCTCCCTATCCATGAGCAGGGTAGTTTTCTCCACTTATGTAAATCTCTCTTGGTTTCTTGCAGTAAGGTCTTTGTAGTTCTCTGTGTATAGGTCTCTTTTTTCTCTCGTTAGATTTATTCCTGTGTACTTTATCTTCTTGGGGGCTACAGTTAATGGTGTAGATTTTGTAATTTCTTCTTTGGTGAGCTCTTTGTTGGTGTAAAGGAATCCTACTCATTTACTTGTGTTTATCTTATATCTTGATACTTTGCTAAACTGTTCTATTAGTTCCAGTAGTTTACTTATGGATTCTTTAGGATTTTCTGCATATACAATCATATCATCTGTGAATATGGATAATTTTACTTCTTCTTTGCCAATGCACATGTCCTTTATTTCTTTGTCTTGTCTGATTGCTTTTCCTAGACCTCTATCACAATGTTGAATAGAAGTGGTGAGAGTGAGCATTCTTATCTAGTTTCTGTTCTCAAGGGGAAATCTTTCAGTGTCTCTCCACTCAGGATGGTGTAGGTGGTTGGTATGGCATAGATACCATTTATTGCTTTGAGGAATTTCCTCGCTATTCATATTTTGCTGAGAGTTTTTAGCACGAATGGGTTTTGGACTTTGTCAAATGCCTTTTTTTGCATCAATTGACAAAATCAAGCAATTCTTATCCTTTCTGCTGTTTATGTGGTTGATCACATTAATTGTTCTTCTGATGCTGAACCAGCTTTGCATCCGTGCTGTGAATCCAACTTGACTATGATAAATTATTTTTTTTTGATATGTTGTTGAAATGTATTGGTTAGGATTTTGTTGAATATTTTGCATCTAGATTCATGAGTGATGTTGGTCCTGTAGTTCTTTTCTGTTGGGTCTTTACCTGGCTTTGATATCAAGGTTATGCTGGCTTCATAGAATGAATTTGGGAGTGTTCCATCCCTTTCTATGCTGTGAAATAACCTCAGTAGTATTGGAATTAACTCCTCTCTAAAGGTTTAGTTGAATTCTCTGGTGAAGCCATCTGGGCCAGGACTCTTCTTGTTGAAAGTTTTTTGATTATTTTTTCAATCTCTTCTTTTTTGACATGTTTATTAAGTTGTTCTGTTTCTCCTTGTGATAATTTTGGTAGATGATATGAATCTAAAAATTTCTCCATTTTCTCTATATTTTCAAATCTTTTAGAGTACAGTGTTTTGTAATATTCTGTTATGATACTTTTGATTTCAGTTGGGGCTGTTATGATATCTCACATCTTATTTCTTATTTGGGTTATTAATTTCCTCTCCTGTTCTTCTTTTGTGATTTTAGCCAATAGTTTGCCAATTTTGTTGACTTTTCAAAGAATCAGCTTTTAGTTTTGTTATTTTTTTCACTTGTTCTTCTATTCTCTAATTCATTTAGTTCTGCTCTAATCTTTATGATCTGTTTTCTTCTGGTGTCTGAGGGGTTCCTCTGTTGCTGTCTTTCTACTTATTCAAGCTCTAGGGTTAATTCGTTGGTTGAGTCCTTCATTCCTTTGTTCCTTCATTCCTTCCTTTGTTGTTCCTTCATTCCTTCCTTTGTTGTTCCTTCATTCCTTCCTTTGTTCCTTCCTTCCTTCCTTCCTGATGTGTGCATTTATAGAGATAAATTGACCTCTGAGCACTGCTTTGTCTGTATCCCATGGGTTCTGGTAGGATGTGCTTTCATTATCATTTGATTCCATAAATTTCTTTATTTCATCCTTGATTTCTTCTGTAACCCATGGATTTTTGAGCAAGGTGTTTTTTAGTTTCCATCACTTCAAATTTCTGTCTATGTTTCCTCTGCTATTGATTTCAACTTTTATAGCTTTATGGTCTGAAAAGATGCTTTGCAGTAATTCAGTGGTTTGAATTTTGTTGAGATTTGCTTTATGTCCTAACACGTGGCCTATTCTGGAAAATGTTCCATCTGCATTGGAGAAGGTGTACTTATCTGTTGATGGATAAAAGTTCTGTATATGTCAATGAGATCTAGTTGGTTAATTGTCACAATAAGATCTTTTGTATCTTTACTGAGCTTTTTCTGAATGATGCATCCATTACTGAAAGTGGAGTGTTGAAGTCTCCAACTATTATTGTGGAGTGATATATCTCAGTTTTCAGTGTTGTCACTGTTCAGTTTATTTAGATGTTCTAGTACTGTGTGCATAAATATTTAATGTTGTTATGTCCTGCTTATGTATTGAACCTTTCAGCAATAAATAGTGTCCATCTTTGTCCACAGTGGTGAATTTTACATTGAATTCTATTTTATCTGGGATTAGTATTGCCACTCCTATTTTTCCATTCTTTGATTTTCAGTTTGTTCTTATCTTGGAGTCTAAGGTATGTTTATTGTAAGCAAAATGTAGACAGATTGTGTCTTTTGATCCAAGATGTCACTGTTTCTTTACTGGAGCATTCAATCCATTTATATGCAGTGTAACTATTGCTAGGTATGTATTTAGTGCTGCCATTTTGATGACTATTTTTGGGTTGTTGATGTTTTCTGTGTTGCTCTTAATATTCTGTTCTGGGCCAGATGACTTTTCATCTTTTTCAGTGTTGGTTTTGTGTTTGTTGAGACTTCTATATTATGTTTATTTGGTTGATATGTCACATTGTTATTTTGATTTACAGCTATCTCTGTGATTTCCCTTAATATTCTAAGTTTAAACCAAACTTGAGCTTCTGCATATCTTTTTAATTTCCTCTCCATCTGAAAGAGTTATATCTAGTGTAATATATCCCTCTTTTTAGTATGATGATGGCATAGTTTCTGTGTTAAGATCACTGGTTCCCTTCTTTTAATATTATAGCTTTGTTTGAGCTTTTTGACTTCTCTAAGTTAGTAGGATTCTGGATGCTATGTCCTGCATTGCCTCCTTAAGTATGTACTTGGTGTTTTTGTTTTTCTAAACAAAGCTGCTCTCGGTATTTCGTATAGTTTTTTTTTTTTTTTTTTTTTTTACAAAGTCTCTAAGCTTCTGTTTATCTACAAATGATTTAATTTCACTGACATATTTCAGAGACAATTTTGCAGAATGTGTAATTCTTGGTTGGAAATTTTCTCCCTCAAGGCTCTTTATGTGTTATCCCACTGCCTTCTTGCCAACATCGTTTCTGCTGAGAAGTCAGATGAAAGCCTACAGGGCTTCCCTTTGTATGTTAGCTTTGCCTCAAGTCTCACTGCCTTCAAGAGCCTCTCTTTATGTTTCATTTTATTAAGCTTGGTTATAATATGTCTTGATGTCTTTCTTCAGGCATCTAGTTTTGGGGGCATTTGATAACATCTTGGATATCTATATTCTCTTCTCATAATTTTAGTGAAGTTTTCTGTCAACAACTGTACAACAATGCTCTCTGTATTTTCAGCTATCCCTCCCTGTTCAGAAACTCCAGTTAATCATAGATTATTACACTTAATAGAGTCCCACATGTTTCTTAATGCTTCTTCACTTTTCTTATTTCTTTTCTCTGATTTGTCCTCATAAATAATGGTGTCAGTTGCTCTGTCCTCAAGCTCGTTGACTTTGGCTTCCATGTCCTCAATTCTCCTCTTTTGGCTTTGGATTGAATTGTCTAATTCTGTAATTTTGTTATTGACCTGCTGGATTTCAGTTCATTGAAGTTCTGTGAGTTCAAATAGCTTACTTAATTTTTCATTTTGTTCTGCTGCATTTTCTTTAATCTCTAGGAGGGCTCTATACATAATTATTTTGTATTCAACCTCCTATAGTTTCAGAAAGGCTTCTTCATTTGGGAAGTTTTTTATTATTTTGGAAATTTTCCATAGCATTGGTAGACTGCTTCTTTAAATGGTCAGCTACTGATTGTTGTCTTCACACAATCTACAAGGTGTTTGCTTTCTCTGATTTTACCTCAATAGGTGCTGAGGCATAGTTCTAAGAGGGCAGTAAGGGCACTACTAGATTTGGTCACCAGCTGCCTCTGTGTACTCAAGTGACTGGCCCTAGATGGACTCTCTGGGGTGGCAGTCTCTATCTCCTGACTGGCAAAGACGTTACCCTACTTATGGAGTCACTGGGGAGCCATGCACTAAGGCTGTGATGTGGATCAGTGAAGGGTGGAGGAGATGCTGTCAGGCATTCAGCAGTCTGTTCTCCAGGTGGTCTTATTTTAAAAAGGTACTTTACTGCTAAGCAACCTGCTGTCCAACAGCTGCTGAAATCTATCAGGCCCTCAGGTATGGCAGGCCCTGCTTTCTGGCTGACTGTGAAAGCACCTCATAGGTGTTCCCCAGACACTATGATGTGGTTCAAAGAAGGGAGAGGCTAGGGCCTTGCTGCCATCCTCTGCCGTGCCCTACCCATAATTCTAGGCATCAGTGTCCTAAACACAGCTTTTCTGCTGGAGAAGAACTTTCTAGACAGGGGCTGTTGCTTCATGTGGGAATTAGCCCCAGCTAAGACCTCAGGTGGCTAACTCTGCTTCCCAGCTGACCAAGATGGCATCTTGCCCAAGCTACCCTTCCTGCCATAAAACAGCAGAATCTGTGGTGCAGCTCAGAAAAGAGAGGGTGGAGGGGGAGTGAAGCCCTCAGTCAGCAGCCAGTCTCTCAATACATGGCCATCCCAAGCACAATCTCTCTGCCACGTTGTACTCTGTTTACTTAAGCACTGCAGTTCAGCGTATCAGCCAGCTTATGCCCAGTTCCTGCCTCCTTGATAACAAAGAAGGTGTCAGTACCTGCAGTGCTTTCAAATAGTGAGTCAGCAGAAGCAGGACTCAGAGTGCTGTTGCCTTGTCTTTGAGAGAGGTAGTTTCCCCTTACTGGTGCCTAGTCCTATCTGACAACCCTATGCAAGATCCCAGGGCTCCCTAGATGTCCATGCTGCTCCATTCAGTTATTGCTCCAGGCCTTCGTTCTCAGAGGGAATCCAGGAGACATGTGTCTAGTCTGCCATATTGACCCTGCCCCTTGGAAGACACTTTTCAAACATTATATACCAAACACTGTGTACAGCACTTTCAGATTATATTTTGACTCATTTCAAACACAGTGTAGGTAAAAAGAAACAGCACTGAAAATGTAAGTTACAAGATGATAGGAAATTTTTTGGAGTTACTGTGTGGTTTGTGAGGGAAATCTCTGCGAACTGGTAGGTTAATACATTCTGAGGTGAGAGACATCTGATTAGTCAAGGTTTTTTTTTTTTTTTAATCTTTCCCTCACAAATTTATGAAAGCTGTCTTTATTGCCCATCAAGATTAGTACTTTTCATAAAAAAATCTCTTTTCATTAAAAAGAATGGACTTGGTTACTATCAAGACTTCCCACTGATCACAAAATAGAAAATAGTTCATTCCTGAGGACACTGTGTTTCATCATCTCTGACAAGAAACACCAAACTATTGAGTCGAACAACCCAGCCACATTTATTTCATAAGCAACATTGTAAAAATGGCTGCTTCTTGGCTCAGTGATATCACTGAATGATTTGTATTGAGGAGGGGCATCTCACTAATGCAGTCTATGAAGGCTCTGCTAAAAACTGTTTGAATGTTAATTTTTAGGATTGCTATGAGTCAGCATCAACTCATGGCAGTGTGATAGTGGGTAATAAAAATTTAGTTCCTCTCACTCTACACCAAACTCTGATTTGGTCCAAAGACTTTTCAAAAAGGCATACTTTTTCCTTGCAGTTTTAGCAGAAGGTGTAATTGTAAACTCAGGGTTGCAGAACTAGAAATCTCTTGGCAATGTTTTGCTGTTTATCCTTTGTATACAGAGCATAGAAACCAAACCGCAACTTGTAAGAGTTTCCAGAAGACTCTCTCATTCTTCACTGTGGTTTAGCTTCATAATTAGAGCAGAGAACCGTGTGTTGTTGGACCCAAGTGTATAAGTGTTGCTACAACAAAAAAAGTAGTACATAGCAGCATATGAAAGACTTTTTGTTATATTAATATGCAACCTGCTAAGTCAACAGTGTGTTATGTTGATGTGTATCTGCTGTCAGAACAGTAAGAATTTGAACTGAAAATTACAAAGACATAATAGAAACAGATCCTTAAGAAGACTGAGACTAAAATTTTTTTTAATAAGAATTAAATGGGGATTTAATTTTAAAATGAGATTCTTGCAAAGAACATACAGAATTGTAAAATGTGATTGTGTGAATTTTTGATCTATGAAATTTTTATGATATAGATACTTACTTTCTACCAGAAGACATAGGCTTGTCCATTCTTCCTTTATGATAAAGATCATACCTTATCTATAATAATTCAAAATGCTAGGCCTAAACAGAAATGCTTATTTGCAGATTTTCATCCTCTGTAGACCTCATATGATGCCATACATGCTCTGGGCATGTTTCAGAGCTCACTTAAAACAATTATAGGAATTCCAATGGCTGAAAACATTGACAAATGTTCCAAAATAACAATAATGAAAAAAGAAATTGAAGGATTTTTCCCTTTCCTCGCCAATGCTAAGGGTTGTTCTTCTAATCTTATTAAATAAAACCAAACCAAACCCACTGCTGTCAAGTTGATTCCAATTCACAGTGACACTATAGGACAGAGTAGATCTGCTCCATAGAGTTACCAAGGAGCATCTGGAGGATCTGAACTGCCAACTTTTTTGGTTAGTAGACATGGGACTTACCCATTACACCGCCAGGGTTTTCATATTAAATAAAGGCATGCCAAAAAAAATAAAACCAAAACAAACAGAAAAAAATACAACTGGGCCATACTGGTCCTGGAAACAAATTTTTTGGGGGGACAAAAAGATTCCTAACTTCATAAAATGAAAAGAATCAAATCCTAGTACACAGACATGGTCTTTTATAGCAGGTGCATAAAATGAGACTAAGATGTCATGAAATAATGTGCTTAATAAAGCATCCATTTAGCATGGGCTTAAATCTTGCTTCCTGTTTTCTTTTCCTTCGGAAGATGGAACACCCAATGGATTAATCAGTAAACTACAGCACCTGGAAAATCGAGAGCGACAAAGGTCATCGGACATCCTGGAGGAACTTACTGTTCAAGGAATAATCCAGGGTCACAATAAAGTCTTTGGAAGTGGAGAGCCATATGATGTCATGGCAAGTAAATCTGAAATAATTATGGTTATAGTAGTAATACTGAAACCAAACCCATGCCATGAAGTTGGTTCCAACTCATAAACCAAAAACCACCTGCTACTGTTGAGTAAATTCCAACCCATAGTGACCCTGTAATAGAATATGATTATTCACAAGTCATCACTTCCCACATACTCATTGTAGAGTGACAATCCACACTGTAGCATTTGTCTAAGCCAGCTTTTCCTCCCATAAGTTTACCACTCCCCAACACACAGTCCCTTGGTGCTGATTCAGGAATTGCCCTCATGCCTGGGGGTGGGACCTGGCATTAGTGCTTCCCAAGCTCCCATTGTGCTAATGAACTACTACTGTTCTGAGGTTTCAACAAACATCTACCCAAAGCCTCCAATTCATTATAAGGTTGTGACGGTTTAAAGCTTTTCAAATGTTGTACCCCCCTATTGTGAACGAGAATTCTAAAATACTCCTGCAAATGTCCCACTTCAGAAACAAAGACTAAGTAGACCTAGGAAGGTATGTAAGGGAAGAAATGACCTCATTGCTCAGTGGCCCAGGTAAAAGCCTCGGTCAGTTCAGGTGTAGCTGAGAATATAAATGTGTCAGACTCCAGGTGTCTTTGGAAGAGTTATTTGGCCAATTGAAAAAGACAAGAATAAGTATTGAGGGACTGAGAAACTGCATAAAGAATGGAAATATTATTAGACAGCTACTATCTTTAACTAACATTTCATATTGTTTTTAGAGGAAAGAAGGGTATGATAAAATTAGCAGAAAAATAAATCCAAGAGTTGAGGGACACAAAAAAGGGACAGTCATAAAAAGGATATTAATTTCAGCAGTTGCTAAAATGTTATGAAGTTGATCTGTGAACACTGTTTATTCATTACTGTAAAAATTAATAAAATGTAGGGACAAATAGAATAGTAAGTGTGAGGATGCCTCATCTATTTACTTATTTCACAGAAGCCCCCTTAAACCAGCTGGCTACTAACTGAATCCACCCGACAGTCCTCGGAGGAAAGGCCTGGATCTGCCTCAGAAAGGCTGCAGCCCTGGAAACCCCAGGAGCACAGTCCTGTTCTCAAGTACATGCAGTCGCCAGGAATTGAACTGACTCAGTGGCAATTTTTTCCTAACATTGTCATTGTTAGCTGCCATTGAGCTGCTGGCTTATGGAGATCCTTTGTGACAGAGTCGAACTGCCGCATGGGGCTTCCTGAGCTGTCATCTCTACAGGAGCCGATCACCAGGTCCTTCTCCCGCTGGGTGGATTCAAAACAACTTTTTGGTTAGGAATTGCGAGGTTAACCGCTGCGTCACCAGGGGTCCTTTGATGTAGACCTATAATATTCTTGGAAACCCAGGTGGTTTAGTGGTTAAGCGCTACAGCTGCTAAACAAAAGATCAGCTGTTGGAATCTGCCAGGCGCTTCTTGGAAATTCTGGGGGCAGGGGAAGGGGCTTCTGTTCTGTCTTGGGGCATCACTGAGTTGGAATGAGCTTGACAGCAGTGGGTTTGAGTTTTGGTTCGTGACACACTTAAATATAAGGGAATTGTACACACAGTCTGAGCCCTTCCCAGCTCTGCCGTTTTAATCCAGGTTATCACTTAGAGTGTCAGTGATAAAGGATGCTGACATGTGAAGGTCCTCCATCCATCATCTCATTAAGGGGACTCCGCAGAGATCTGCAGGTGTATCTCTGTCCACCACAGGCGCCCACCCCTTTTTGTGTTTTGTTTTAATTTGTATCGTTTCATTGCTGGCAGGGACTACAGCAGCTCCACAGCACCCTCTGGACAGCCAGCTTTCAAACATACTCATTCTCACTGATTCTGTGCACACCTAGAAAAAGTTACCTTGGTTGCTATCAAGTTGATTCCAACTCATGGCTGCCTCATGTGTATTTGAATAAAATTTCTCCATAGGATTTTTTATTTTGGGGGGAACCCTGGTGGTGTAGTGGTTAAGTGCTACATCTGCTAACCAAAGGGTCGGCAGTTCAGGTCCACCAGGGGCTCCTTGAAAACTCTATAGGGCAGCTCAACTCTGTCCTGTAGGGTCATTATGAGTTGGAATTGACTCAAGGGCATTTTCTTAATAGCATACTTGGAAACCCTAGTGACTCAGTGGTAGCGGCTTTGGGTTTATAGGGTTTTTGAGGCTGTGACTTTTCGGAAGCAGATCTCCAGGTCTGTCTTTTAAGATGCCTCTGAGTGGTTTCAAACGGCCAACGTTTTGACTAGTGGTCAAGTGCTCAACCATTTGGACCACATACCAGATTTCTTAAGTGAATTTTTCAGTGCATCTTACAACATTCTATGGAGATGTGTTTTGGCTGTACGTAGACACATGACTATGTGTCCGGATTGCTGTGCCCTCTCTAGAGAGGTGATTTGGTCCTCCTGTATCCACCTAGGTACTGTCCACTTTAGCCGGTTGCCATCACATTGGCTCCAATTCACAGCAACTCTCTGTGTCACAATAGAGCTGCTCCATAGGGTTTTCTGTGGCTGATCTTTCAAAAGTAGATTGCCAGGCCTTTCTTCCCAGGTGCCTCTGGGTGGGCTCCATCCTTTTTGGTTAGCAACCAAGCACATGAACCCTTTGTACCCACCCAGGGACTTCCTTATCAAGTTTAGGTGTGTTTTATCCCAAATACATCTCTCCCAGCCTCTTAGCCTGTCCTAGTTCTTCCTGCCAGGCTCTGAGAAGCCCTCCTTGATGCCTGCTAGCTCTGGTCACAGTCTGTTCCCTGCTCCATGCAAATTCTGCGCTTGGTAACTTTTCATGTTGTTAGGGAGTTTGTTCAGTTTGCCTCAGAGTCATGTTGTTTACTGAACCTCATGGGGTATTTTTCTAAGGAAGAGGAAGTTGGCTGGATTTAAGACTCAATAATGCTAGTTAATGGCTCAGAATGACCTTCCCAGAAGCTCTGAAAGTAACAGAACAACACTGAGCAAATCTCCTGTGACCATGCTATGCACAAGACTCCAATTAGAAAACTGAAGCAAGGTAGGATCAGCTGTAGGTCAATAGTTACCTGGGAAAGTACAAAGGACTCCATAGGAATGCAAGCAGTAATATGTCAAGGTTAGGTTGGCTGGAGAAAAAACATACATCTTATTTCAGTGTCTTTGGGCTTGGCAGTCCCCTGATCGTGTTCTTAAAGACAATAATTCGACTGGCAACTTCTCTAGGTTTTAAAGGTCTCAGATACTTAAGTGGATTTTTTTGGTATATTTGAAGACATTCTGCTGAGACTTAAATGGCCATGCTATGTGTGTGTTTTGGTTTTACACACACATGTAGCTATAGATATTTAAGCATAATCTGGTCATTGTTAGTTATCACTGTGTCTGCAGATGATAAAACAAGTCCTGGTAGGACAGTGGTTAAGCACTCCACTGCTGTCATGTTGGCCGTTTGAACCTACCAGCTGTTCCACACGAGAAAGATGCAGAGTCTGCTTCTGTGAAGATTACAGCGTTGAAACGTTATGAGACAGTTCTGCTCTGTCGTACCAGGTCTCTATGAGTCAGAAGGGACACCACAGTAATGGGACAGTTGGCAGAAGAGTCCCTGGGTAGTGCAAACACTTAAGCACTGTGCTGGTCATCGAAAGGTTGGCAGTTCAAGTCCTCTTAGAAGGTAGGCCTGGCAGTCAACTTCTGAAAACTCAGCTGACTGAGAACCCTGCAGAGCACAGTTCTCCTCTGACACACGTGGGGTCAATAAGAGTCAGAATCACCTCAGCGGTGACTGCTGACGGTTGGTAAATCGTGACTACATGAAACTCAGTGGTAAAGAAGGTTTTCAGTTCCTTGATTTACAATGAGGGGAGCAGGGTGGCACACCCAGGATTAGTTTCTAGAAGAGGTAGGAAGTGCATTATTTCATAGGCATCCATTTGAGATAGAGCCAGGAGAAGAGTTCAACCAAATCAGAAACTCCAAGCTCTCTCAGAACTGCTGACCTCATCATTTCAGTCAAGTAGCACCCGACTGGGCTTTCTTTACTGGACCTTGGATATGATTTAATTTTCTGTTAGCCCTCTGTGAGAGAATAGCCTTTAAAATGTGTTTTTCACCCTGATTTTGTACCCACACGAGGGTCTCTGTCTGTCCTGTTGGCCAGCTGCAATAAGACAGAGGGCAAACCAGCAGTTGTAAGGGAAACAGAAAGGGAGAATTTGGTGCTTGCCCAAACAAGGAGCAACGTGGGGCCTGGCGATGGAAAGACCGTGAGTTCCCTGACCCCTCAGGGCCTAGGCTCTGTACGTCCTCAGGGCTCCAGAACTTAGAGAATGGCACCTGAGATCTGAAAAACCAAAGCCCTCCCGTGCCCATATTTGGAGATCTGGGTGCTGAGTCACCCTGAAAAGCAGAGGTCATTTGCTTTTCGAACGGGTCTGGGCACTGCTGTGTGCCAGAAAACATCTACCACTCCGGCGACATTCGGATCTGGAGTCAAATTCAGGGCCCAGCTCTTAGAGCCTGCTCCTCTGCGGAGAGCCTGGTTTGCGCATGTGTGCAGGATTCTGATGCCAGCATTCAAATCGCAGGTCAGGGCGCAGCTCCAGAGGGCCGGCTGTGCAGAGGGGAGCAGCTGCCGCGGCAGCAAGCGTGTCCCTCTTGTCAGCCAGAAGCCTAAATGCCAGTTGTTATTTAAAATAAACAAACAAAAAACTGGTCTAAAGCAAATAAACAGCTTGGCTTTGATAAACATCTGAAAATTTTCCTAAAGAGGGAAAACTTCTTCCCCCCTAAAACTGTCTAATGGCTACAGCTAAGCCAAAGCGTCAAGGACCCTGGATTGGAAAGACGGAAGCTGTCAGTGTCCTCACTGTTCACAGTTCAGGAAACATGTGCAAAGAGAAGAGGCAACTAGCCACGGGTCACACAACGTTAGTGACAGAGCCTGGGGTTCAAGGCCAGGGCTCCTGCCTTCCGGTCTCCTGCATTTCCACTCTCATTCCTCCCTGTGGTGACCAAAGTTGCATCTTGTTTAGGGCTTTTCTGCTGTCATTTAAAAAAATTCATTGCTTAAGAGTTCCTGTGTGGAGCAAATAGTTCATGCACTCAACGGCCCAAGTGTGACAGTCTGACTCCCCCAGAGGTGCATTGGAAGAAAGACCTTCAGAAAACTCAGCCCTTGAAAACCCTGTGGAGTGAAGTTACACTCTGACACACATGCAACCACTGCGAGTCAGAATTGCTTACAACTTCTTTTCTTTTTGTTTTTTTATTGACTGGAAAGTGAGTGCTCTTTATTGAGGGGCTACTATTTACCTGTCTCTGTCTCTGTCTCTCCCCACCTTTTGTAAACACTTTTATAAAATAAGTGCTATTAAACCCCTTGACAGATGCAAAACCCAGTGCTTACAGAGTTGAAGGGCTCACGCCAAGCTCCACCGTGGCTGACTCAGAATCCAAACCCAGGTGTCTCCTAAACCCAGACCTGCTATCTTTTTTTTCACCATGCTACCGCCTTTCTTTGTCTATTTGATTTATTTTCTCAGAGCTGACAGCACTGCCATCTAAAGAGACAGTCCTACTGAAATCAGAATGAGTAGCAATAGCTCCTTTGCCTAGAAAAAATGTCTTTAGAGAAATTATCTGGAACAATATTCAGTTTGCTTAATAATGATTTAAATTTCACTAAAATATTTGTCTTGTTGTAACAAATCCATAGATCCTGACCTAGAATGAGGTCCACACTAAATTAAGGAAAGAAAATGGCAGAGCAGTACATATGGCATGATCCCACTTATGTTTGAACAAGACAGATGTATTTGTAATGCAGAGAGAGAGAGTGAGCATGTCTGGAAGGCCACTCAGCAAATTCTTTTTTTTTTTTTTTTTTATTTAATATGACTGAGTGAAAATGTACATTCCCGTATGTCCACCTATATGCAGCTTCCACTGCTCTCCCGGGCCAGTGACAGCATGCTATTTCTCTCTGCTCCATACCTGTCTCATCCTCCCAACAGTCTCCTTTCCCCTCCTCTCCACCCACTCTCCTTCCTCCAGCCAGAGGTCAGCAGGATGATATCCTACAGATGCATAGAACCATAAAGTGCATCCAATATGTGGTCACTCTGCATCACCAAGTCCAATTCATTCGTGTCCGAAGTGTGGACCTTCGTTATGATTTATGGGCAAAGGAAGCATCAGGGCCAGGGGCCATGATCCCAGGGGAACCCCAAAACCACTGGACCATCAGTTGAGGTCTTTTAGTGGAGATCTCAGGATGTACCCCTTTTTATTCTTATGTTGCCAGTGAGACTCAACTTAGTGAGCTCCATTGCAGCTGTCACTGGTGGTGGCTGGGCACCATCTGGTTCTTCTGGTCCCAAGTCAATGTAGGCACCCACTAATGTGGGTCTCTCTATCTTCTAGGTTGTCTTTACCCCATGTCACTTTGGTCCTCTGTGAGCATCCATTCCTGCTGAATTGGGACCATTTCAACAAGTTCTTAACAGAGATTCCTATTAAGAAATGAGGTTAGGAACCAAGTGGTTAAACAGATTATTTGCTTATACGTCATTTTAGTTTTTCATAACAAAAAATATTATAAAACAGTTTTTTTAAGAAAATAATGTAAATTAAAACTTTCTTCATAAACCTTGTATAGTAATTTTACTTTCTTATAATTAGAAATTTTTAACCAGAAAGTCACTAGCACTGCTTGGCCTATTAAAGGGCAGTCAGTCATATGAAAAGAGTTTTTTTTTTTTTTAACTTGTACTAAAAAATTTGTTAAGTACCGACAGCAATACCAGCAGAGAGTTGCTCCTCAATAGTCATGAATTATTCCTCCCCTCCCTGAGACCAAAAGCTGTAAAGACTCATTTTGTTCCCATAATAAAAGTATTTTATAGCTTATGTGGTTAAGAGCTGGGCAGCTAATGCAAAGATTGGCAGTTCGAATCCACCAGCACCTCCTTGGAAACGCTGTGGGGCAGTTCTACTGTGTCCTGTAGAGTCACTATGAGTTGGAACTAGCTCAACAGGAACAGACTTATAAAGTCATCAGATTAAATAATGACCTAGAATTGCAAATCCACTGCTCATTCGCCATCTTTTCCCATCTTGAGTTCACCCGTCCTCTTCATCTAGTCCTAGAACATCTTTGCATTCTTAGGACATTTTCTGTGATAGCCTGTTTACTTCTAAGCATCTGATAGATTTTATCCCTAGGAATTCTGTCATTTCCAGCTTTCCTGTTGTTGTTGTTTGTTTGTTTATCTGCCATTGTTAAGTTTGGATGCTAAAGATTTACATCTTAAACTGTGTTTATTCTACCCTCCTCTCTCCCCTGCCAATGAATATGTTTTTTTCATGTGAATAAGTGTCTTCCTCCAGGTAAGCACAGCTGAGACACCACTAAGAAAGCCACCAGCCAGACTGAAAAAACTGAAGAACAAAAGGGAAGTGAAGGACACAGAAGACAAGACGCAGGTGGCGGAGGAGTGCCGGAAGGTACTGAGTTCTCCCTGTGCTGGGCCAGCTTCCAAAGTGAGCCCATCAGCAGACTGCGGACACGGTGCGCGGGTTTATGTGAAGTACTTCGATGATCTGCGTGCCTCTCAGGGTGAGGTCTTGGTGGGTCAGTGGTAGAATTCTCGCCTTGCCAGAAGCAGACCGAGGTTCGATTCCTGGCCAGCGTGCTCCACGTGCAGCCACCACCCATCTGTCAGCAGGGGCTTGTGTGTGCTATGATGGTGAGCAGGTTTTTGAGGTCTTGGTGGCTCAGTGGTAGAATTCTCGCCTTGCCAGAAGCAGACCGAGGTTTGATTCCTGGCCAGCGTGCTCCACGTGCAGCCACCACCCATCTGTCAGCAGGGGCTTGTGTGTGCTATGATAGTGAGCAGGTTTTCAGTGGAGCTTTGCGACTAAGAAAAAGTAGAAAGAAAGACCTGGCAATCTACTTCCAAAAATCAGCCAGTGAAATCCTTACAGATCACAACAAACCCCGTGCAAGCAATCATATGGATGGCACTGGAGCAGGCAGTGTTTTGTTCCATTGTGCACAGGGTCGCCGTGAGTCCAGGCTAACTCAAGGGCACCCAACAACAACATACTCCTTACACTGCATGCTGAGATGTTTGTTTTTTAATTCCTTTTGTGTTGTATGAAAAATATCTGGACATTGAATCAATTTCAGTTTCATCTGTATAGCGTCAGTAACTGCTCTAACACATTCATAGGATGGCAATTCAAGTGTGAGGTGGGAAACAGGAGACTAGGAGGCCGTGAAAAGTACAGGCTCATCCTCACAGGTCCCAGAGACAGGCGGTCCAGCGCGCCATGACGCGGGCCTCACGGGGCTGGCACCCGGGGACAAGGCACCAACCAGCTGGAATTGTAGGCAGAGGGCGCGGCAAGCAGGGTGGGGTCAGCTAGGCTGTGAGTGCTTCCTGGGGCCGCACGTTTTGAAAATTCTGTAGTTCGCAGAGCACAGGAGCTTTCTTAGTTACCTAGTGCCACTAGATATACTGCAAGCTGATGGCTTTAATCAAAAGAAGGTTATTTTCTCCTAGTTTAAGACACTACAAATCTGAATTCAGGGTGCTAACTCCAGGGAAAGGTTCTCTTTCTCTGTGTCCTTTGGGGAAGGTCCTGGTTTCTTTTCAGCTGTTATTTTCTGGCACTTTGGTGATCTTCATCTTTCCCATCTCTCCTTGCTTGCTCACTCAGTAGGCTCTTTTCATGTCATAGAAGAGATGGATTTAAGACAAACCCTACACTAATACTGCCTCATTAACATAACACAAACAAGCTATTCCCAAAGGGATTTATAACCCCAGCTACAGGGATTAGCATGTACAACACATATTTTTAAGGGAAACAATTCAAACTATAATACTCAAGGGCTATCCCTAGCTGTTGGGTACCTGGCTTGGGGCAACTAAAAAACCAAAAACCAAACCCACTGCCGTGGAGTCAATTCCAGCTCGTAGTGACCCTAGAGGTCAGGGTAGAACTGGCCCGTAGAATTTCTAAGAATTTCTAACCTTCTGGTTAGCAGATGTAGCCCTTAACCCACCAGGCACCAGGGTTTCCTGTGGCAGGCATGATGGGTGCATGTGGACCCAGCAGTATGAGAGCCTGAGAAGGGGTGCGGTTAAAGAGTGGTTTCAACCAGCTGCTCAAGGAGGGACCAGACCGGCCTCCCGAAGGGTCTCAAAACTGTGTCAAGAAAGCATTTAAAGAAAATAGTGTTGCAATAAGCAAAATACACTGCTCAGAATTAAGTGGAGTATGAATTTTCTTTGTACAGATAAAGGGAAACTTCAGTGTTCAACGTGGGCAGGGGGCTAGGGGCTGAGCAGGTTGCAGGCCACCAGACAGCTCCTCACTGCACATACCCTGACTGTGACCTCCCATCGGCCGTTTGTGGGGACACTGCCTTCACAGCCTTGGGCAGGCCACCTCCGTTTCCTGTTTGTCTGCTTGGCCTGTCCAAGAGCGGGGGCTAGACAGTCAGCTCCACAAGGGTACACACTGTACCTTCTTCACAGTAACGCCTGTTCATGTGTTTGTTAAATGACTGAATGACAAGAGAGAAGTTGAATATTCTCCAGGAATATACAGGAGAACTTGTAGAAGGTTCTTCCAGCTGCCTATCATTCTTTTTTTTTTTTTATTGCCTTTCAGACTAAAGAAGATGAACTAAGAAAAAGTCTACAGAGCGACCAACTTTTGCCCCAAGACAAGCATTGGGATTTAGTGCCACTGGGTGGTGCTGAGGTTGCATTTGCTGAAGGACTGAAAACCTGGGGCTCTTCGGTCCTGGAACCACTTGACCTGCAGGGAGAAGAGCTGCTGACAAGGACGAAGAGCAGAAGCCGGGTGACCGAAAGTGATTTAAACCACAGCTACGAGAGTATTGGGGTCGTGGAGTCGGACATGACCTACAACCAAGCAGATGACATATTCTAATAAGCCATTTTGTGTAAATTTAGTGAAAAACACATCTGCTGTCTTCAGCTGTGACTGTCTTATAATGCTGTGCATTTTCTTTAACTGTGTGACCTTACTCCACTGGGTGAGCCTTAAGAAGGACTTCCTGAGTAGCACAGGCTGGCGCTTAGTTGGGTAAATGCAATGGCTGTGTTGTCTAAAAAAGGGAAGGTTTGACTAGCTTGGCTCTTTTAGGACTGGCGTTGTCTTTCTCTGTGACTTCAAACATCCTAAGAATGTCTTCAGTTTTATGAGTTCTTCCCCATTGATTGTGCTTGTGCCAGACACTTCCTTTCTTTTGGGTCCTCCTCCTTGGTGTTGCCTGCCCTCTGCTGGTCCTCGCACTCATCCCCGTGCCCAGTGTGGCTGCCCTGCTGGTTCTCCGAGCCGAGGAGTTGGCTCAGAGTTGGCTCAGGCCCTGTGGTTCAGTGGTGGAAGCCTCGCTGCCCACACCAGAGTCCTGGTTTGATGCCCAGACAGTGCCCTCCCCATCAGTGGAGGCGAGTGTGTTGCCATGACAGCAAGCAACTTTCAGTGGAGCCTCCAGACGAAGACAAATGACCAAGTAAAGGCCTGGAGATCTACTTCCAAAAATCAGCCGCTGAAAACCTGTGGATCACAGTGCTCCAGTCCCCAGCCCATCAGGGAGATGGTTCAGGATGGAGCAGTGTTTTTCCATTACGCATGAGGTTGCCAGGGTGAGACAGCTAACATCATTTTATTGGAATTATACCTTGGCTCTTCCCTCTCCCTTATCACTCACATTCTGTCAATTATCAGGTCTTCAGAGTCTGCATTACAAATATCTGTTGTAGCCACCTTTGTGCTTTTTCCCTACCTAGTTTAGAGCATGTCACTACCATCCACTGACCTGGGTTATAACAAGAGTCTTCTTAATCTTTCTACAACAGTCTTCTGCTTGAACACTTTATTTGTCCCTGTTGGTCTCGGGATGAATTCCTGATAGGGATCTAAGCTCTCACAACACACCCTGACTGAACTTTTTCAGTTCCTCAAACTCAGCTCACGCTCTCTAGCCCCAGGACCTTTGCACATGTTATTCTTTCCTTTACTTCCCCCCTTTTTGTTGTTTTACTTGACCAGTATCTTCTTGTTTCTAATGTCTCAGCTCAGACACCGCCTCCTCCAGGAACTCTTCTCTGAGCCCCAGTCTGGCTCAGGGCCTGTCTCTCGTTGGTACCCTTTTAGCATGCTGGGCTGCTTGTCTCAGCACTTATCACCCTATGGGAACTGCCTGACAATGTTTCCATCTTTACCATGAGATATTTTCAGTTCCAGTAGGGCCCTAGGGTCGCCATGAGTCGGATCCGACTCGACGGCACTTGGCTTTGGCTAGGGCAGAGGAGTGGATGTATCTTGATTGCAGTTGCAATTTTGTTTCTCTGATAGTGAATGGCCCTTCCTATGTGTTGTGTCTCCTTGAACACGATAGGGGCAGTTCTACTCTAGCTTCTAGGCTCACCATGAGTTGAATCCCATTTGATGACACTGGGTGGGTTTTCTTTTTTAAATGTTTGTGTAGTGGATGAATTGATCTATTAGCTTATCCTCCAGAAGCAGAAGGACAGCCCTAGGGGATGGCTTATTTTCCTGGAAACTAATGGCTGGGGGATGTGTCAGTTCAGCTTGAGGACAACTTGATATCTCCCATTTATACATCCCTTTTGGGATTTTGCAAATGGGTCCCTGATGTTCCAGTACCTAGAGATGTGGACTTCTGGACCCAGTGAGGTGTGATGGGGTGGGGGTTTCTTTCAAACCCATTGTCATGGATTCAGCTGTGTTCCTCCCAAAATGTATGTAGTCATTTGGCTGGGCCATCATTCCCAATGTTTAGTGATTTTCCTGTGCTACAAACTGTAATCTCTGCCTGTAGCTAACAGATAGGATGATTATCTCAAAAGAGGATTAGCTTGGCACAGCAACACCATTGCTAAGGTAGTTTACCTGGAGTGTGGCTTGCACCACTTTTATCCTTTCATCCTGTGGCAGATAAAAAGAGAGGGAGGCAAGCAGAGAATAGGAAGCTCACATCATTGAGAAAGCAACTCTGGCAGTAGAGTGCATCCTTCAGACCTGAGGTTCCTGTGATACAGATACTCCCTGTCCCAAGACTGATGTAATACAAAGACTTTCCTCCAGAGCCAGCAGAGGGGAAGCCTTTCCCTGGAGCAGACCCCCTGAATTCGGACTTGTAAACTACCGGACTGGTAGCCGTCCAGTTCGTGGTAGTTCTCTTAGAGCAGCACCAGATGACTAAAACACCCAGTCAAGAATCAAAACCTTAGAGCCAGAGCCCGCAACTTGCAAGGTCATCTGGAAAAGTGACGTAGCCTTCCTTTGTCTCAACAACCTTAGGTGTAGATTTGGAATAGCCGCCACCACAAAATTGTATCAAATGAAATTCTGTGTTTAACAATCCTTTGTAAAATGGAATTTTTCATAGTAAGTATAGCACGTTATTTATGTAAATTTCCATGTGAGTAGCATGTCTCTTATCCATCCTGAAGTTTTCTTAACTAAGTTTTCTCAGGTGGCATGTGCCAACGTCATAAAACATTATAGTTGCTGAAGTATTTGTATAAGGATCCTTATAAAAATATTTGTGTTTCATTCTCCTCTCTGCAAATAATAAAATGTAAATGACCAAAAAAGAAATACACCCAATAAAAATGTGGCAAAGGGTAAGACAACATACAATATATGAAATGTCAGCATATACACACACACACACAAATGTGTACTCATTTCTGCAAATTAAATCCCAATTTTGATTGAAAAATAATAGTTTCTCTTGAAATCCCGTGCTCTTGCTTGTTGTTTACAGTTGCTTGGATGGTACAGTATGTGCACAGAGTTAAAATTCACAAAGTGTAGACATGAACATTGTCCTTGACACCCTGTCTTGCAGACCTTTCTGCACACGTAGAGTTAGATGTGCAAAAGAGTAACACATCCCAAATGATCATTTGCATATTTTCCTAGTGATACCATCCACTTTAAGAGGGCTGGAAGAACCACAACCTGCTGCTTTTGAGTCAATACCAGCTCATAGCAACCCTATAGACAAGTGATTAAAATTTAGAGGCACCTGGAGACCAGGACTTGCTCTAAACCTCTATGTGTGTTAAAAACCAGTGTCACTGAGTCGACTCTAACGCCCAGCGACCTCGTGTGCCAGAGTAGAACTGTGTTCCTTCAGGTTTTCCATGACTCAGTTTTTTGAAAGTAGATCACCAGGACTTTCTTCTCAAACCCCTAACCTTTCAGTTAGTGGCCGAGTATACAATTGTGTACACCACCACCCCTGGACTCCCTAAGTGCGCCCCAAACCCCAAACCCACTGCCTGCAGTCAATTCTGACTTGAGCAATGCCATGATGGACTCCGTAAGCATATTCCTGCTCATGAAACCACTGGGGTGCTTAGGGATGAGGAACTGCAGGCTCAGAGATTCTAAGAAACTTCTCCACAATCCTGGAATCAACCCAACAGCAGTGGGTTTCTGCCTCCACAGTGTTTTCTATCCCACCCTGCAACATTTCCCATGTAAATGTGGCTTTCTCTCCCCGCTCCCTTCCCCTCCCTTCCCTTTCCCCCTCTCCTCCCCTCCCTCTCATTCTTTCTGGATTGTTTACACTGAAGAAAGATTGAGATATCTAAAACATAGCCTGCTCGGCCAGTCAAGTGCTGTCGAGTCGGAGGATCCCACTCGTGGCGACCCTGGAGGCCAGAATAGAAGTGCCCTCTAGAGTATTCAGGGAGCTCCTGGTAGATCTGAACTGCCGACCGTGTGGTTAGCAGTGGTGGCACTTAACCCACTACACCACCAGAGTTTCCCAGCCTGCTTGGGTAATGTCAATTTTATGTATTAAAATAGTGTAAAGGTTTCCTCATTCTTAAAGCGTAAAGTTTTGGACAACCACCATGGTATTTCAACTAGAATTAAAGAGCAACCTTCAAGAAGTTCAGACCCAAGGAAGACAAGATTCAGGAACACCTCTTTGGAATCATCATAAGTGATGATAATTAAAAAACGCCTGTATTGTTTTCACTGTGAAAGGCGAGCTTGTTGTATCTAACAGGAGATATTTCAATATGTAGTAATCCTCTGATATTGGGGAAAATGCATAGATAATTTATATTTAAAATTATATATATATAAACAACCCATTGCCATCAAGTCAGTTCCAACTCATAGGGACCCTGTAGGGCAGAGTAGAACCACCCAACAGCGTTCCCAAGGAGTACGTGGTGGATCTGAACTGCAGACCTTTTGCTCAGCAGCTATAGCGCTTAACCATTATGTCACCAGGACTTCCCCAAATTCTACACACACACACATGTGTGTGTGTATGTGAGTATGTGCACGTAGGAAGAAGCCCGGTGGCACCGCTGTTAATTCCTTAGCTGCTGGCCGAAAAGACAGTGGTTCTAACGCAGCCGTTGTCTCCGTGGGAGAAAGGTCACGCCCCCCGCTGCTACAGAGGCTACGGCCCAGAGGGCCTTAGGGGTGATTCCGCTGCGTCACATGGGGCCCAGGGAGTCTGAAGCAACTTGACAATACTTCCTATCAACAGCAACACGTATTTTTAAAGACTGCATATATATTTAAAATAACATACATTTTAAGATTTTTATGTCAGTAAAAGTCATTTTTATGTGAGTAAATTTTTATCATAACTTTTATAAAAACTGTACCCATAATACCTTGCAGCATATTTTCCCCTTTTCAAAATGTGTGATTGAGAGCTTCACATAGCTAATGCCATAAGGATACTCTAAATAATCTGTTAAGTGGTTTGTGCTGCACCAGCTGCTCTGGCCCCTGCACTGGCCTCTTTCCAAAGGGGCACAGAGACTCCTTGGCTCCTGTGACCTTGGTCTCCCGCCTCTTTGCTTTCCTGAGAAATGGCCTTCAGCCTGGAGAACAGCACCTGGAAAGGCTGCCTGGCATTTCATGTATCCACAACTTTTCTTGCTTGTTCCTTATCTCAGAGTGAACTTGGGACGCTAGTTTCACCAGCTGAAGAATTTTTGTATAAGTTTTGTCTTTGCCTGTTACAAACGTGCAGTTCAGAGTCCTGGTGTCTGACGTTTATCTATAGTTTAATAAAGAGTTTCTTGTGACTGTTGTGTGATGTATACAGTTATCTGTGGGCTACATGCTCAAAAACATGAAGTAGTTCTTGCTGAAATGATATAAAAACTCTGATGTCAAAGTTGTCTTTTGAGACTCCATGGAGCACAGCCTGCGTTGCTGTCCGTCTCTGGTGGTATCACACCTCCGAATAAACCTTCCTCCTCTGTCTAACGTGGAGTATATTTTATTGACTTGACTGCTCCAGGGCACGGACCCAAATCAGGTAATGAAATTAAGATTTTGCTATCATTTTTGTGTTAGTAAAAGGGACAAAAATAGACTTTATTATGTTGTGTCGCTATAGTGACTACCAGATATTTGTGACTCTGCCTGTTTCCGTGTTTATTATTCCACCTTTAGTAAATATCTAGCTTTTGAAGTTATCATTATCCAATAAATAACTGCATTCGAAAGACAGTGCTAAAAAGTATGAGAGTATAGCCTTCTTTTGTTTTCATATAACCATATATTCACAGCCTTCCTATACTGCAGAGGGAGAGTTCTATCTCAAGCAGATCAGTGCATAAACTGTAGACGACAGTTGTGTTCTCTGTGTTGCTTGTATTTGAGTTTTAAAATTAGCTGCCTTTCTATTTTATTTTTTCAATTATGTAAATAATAAACCCAAACCAAGTCTCCTCCTGTCAAGTCCGTTCCAGCTTATAGCAACCTTTAAGGACAGAGTAGAACTGCCCCACAAGGCTTCCAAGGAGTGCCTGGTGGATTTGAACTGCCGGCCTTTTGGTTAGCAGCCCAATACTTAATCAAGACACCACCAGGATTTCCATATAAATAGTAAGTAATAAGAAATACTGAATAACAACTCACCAAACCCTACTGCCATGGAATCAATCCTGACTCATAGCGACCCTGTAGGACAGTGTAGATCTGCTCCATAGAGCTTCCAAGGAGCACCTGGCAGATCTGAACTGCTGATCTTTTGGTTAGCAGTCATAATACTTAACCACTATCCACATATATTTATAGGTGATAAGAAATACTGAAGAACAAATTAAGGGAACTAAATACCAGGAATCTAGCACCTTCCCCTCCCTCCAGGATAACTGCTGTTCCTATTTTGGACCGTCTAGGTCAGAATTTCTTCCTTTCACAAATGGACTCAGACTGCATAAGCTATTCTGTAACTTGCTTTTCCCACTCAGCAGTACAGCATCTTTCCATGTAAATAAACGCACATCAATGCTATCGCTCCGTGTATATGTCTGTCTGTCTGCACGTGTGCACAGGCTTTAGGTTTACAGATCACATTGTTTTCTCATTCACATATTTATACACAAATTGTTTCATCACACTGGTTGCAATCCCTGCAGTGTGTTGGCGCTCTACCCCTTTTCCACTCGATTTTTCTGTTTCTGTCCGTTCAGTTTTCCCGTCCCTTCTGGCCTTCCCGTCTTTGTTTCTGGGCAGGTGTTACCTGCTTGGTTTCATGTACTTACTTGATTGCTCTGAGACACACGTTCCTCATGCTGTTATTGTTTGTTTGACAGGCCTGTCTGACCTTCAGCTAAGGAGCACTGGTGGTGAAGTGGTTAAAGCTGTCTACTGCTAATCAAAAGGTCGTCAGTGTGAAACCACCAGGCAGCGGCTCCCTGGGAGACAGATGCAGCAACTTGCTTCTTTAGAGATCTACAGTCTTGAAACTGTATGTAGCTGTTATGAGTTGGAATTGACTCCATGGCAGTGGATTTGGATTTGGGTTTTTGGTTTTTTTTAGCCTTTGGCTGTACAATATCATTCTTAATGATGCAACATTGTTTATTATTGGTGGTTCACATTGTCCCTAACTCGTAGTAAGTCCATGTGTTAAAGGACTGTTCCACAGGGTTTTACTGGCTGTAATCTTTACAGAAGCAGATTGCCAGGCCTTTGTTCTGCAGCGCTGTGAGTGGATTTGAACTGCTAACCTCCCAACAGCAGATCGCAAACCGCTCATGCCACCCTGGCTCCCTGTAACACTGTTTAGTTTCCGTATTATGTTTCAAAGAGCTTCCACAGTTAAAGGCAGTGAGAGCCTATGTTTTCATTTCTGTTTTTGAAAGTTCATAAATAAAATACACTGGGCCTTCTGTACCCACAATTCCATGTCTATGTTATTCAACCAACCACAGGGAGAAAATTTTTAGGAAAAAAATTCCTAAAAGTAACACTTGGTTGTGTCACGTGCTGAGCGCTGCACTAAATCTGCTGGAATGGAAGATGGGAGTGCCCCCTGCTGTAGCCCCCGCTGGTCTCCCAGGCCCTCAGTCCCTCCAGCGTTCAGGGTTTAGCCATTGTTTGCCTCTCTAGTCCCTAAACAGTGTAGAGTAACAATTATTTGCGTTGTGTTCACACTGTAGTAGGGAATACAGATCATCTGGAGATAACGTGAAACATACCCTTGAAGTATGCCGGAGAGTGTGTGTGGCTTATACAGAGGGGACTTGAGCTCCCTTGGAGGTCCTGGAAGAAGTCCACCTCAGATACCAAGGGCTCATTGTATACTGCGCAAAGTTAAAGTCCCCATAATTCCAATTTCAGATAATACTATCTAGAGAGGGATGAAAACCGAAGAAGAAAACTAGCCCTCAGGACTAAGAGCCATGCAAGTCACACGATTGGTTCCTTAGACACCAAGTCTTGGTAGTCATTTGTTTTGGTCTGTGCCCAGCAGGTGGCGCTGGAGGATAGTTAATAATGTATGCACTGGCTCACTATACATTCTCCAACCTGACTGCCATCCTAATGCTTGGCGATTTTTATATCCCTATAGATGACCTGGAAGTTCTGAATGGCATAGTGGTTAAGGGCAGCTCAAATCCTCCAGCCACTCCTTTGAAACTCTACGAGGCAGTTCCGCTCTATCCCATAGGATTGCTACGAGTCAGAATTGACACCACAGCAGTGGATTTTATAGATGACCCAGCATCCTAATTTCCCAGTTCTTCAACTTCCTGTGCTTTTCGTGCAACATCTAAAGTGCCACCCTATGCTGCGTGATGTCACATTAAAGTCGTGATTACTAATCTTGTCATGAAAAGCTGGCTGCTTTCCTAGTCCATTCCCTCAACTCTACCCTGTGTGATTCAAATACCCTTCCTCTCTGCAAACTTAAGACCTGCTTGTTACCCTCACTCTCATTAGACCAAGCAAGCACCAAGGTGGTCTTCATGTTTCACTGATTCAATAGAAGTAGTCAGGAGAGGATTTTCACCAGTCCCCCCACCCCCACCCCCTGCCCTGTGCCACCCCGTATACCTATACTTGTTCTCATGTTCTGTGCCTTCCTCCCTGTGCCCTGGATGACCTGTCTTGGCTCTGGGTTGATGCCCATCCTTTTTCATCTGCTCAGGGACATCAGTTCTGCATACCTCCCCACTCTCCACTCCCTACCTTGTACCACAAATTTTCCTTCTATTGGACCTTCCCAACTTCATATGAATATGCTTCTACTTCTTCCTCCTTATAACCTTCTCTTAACCACGCTTTCCCTTCCAAATGCCTCTCCATCTCTCTCCTTCTTTGATAGAAAAAGACATTAAAATAGCTGTCAATGCCCACTACATCAATTTCTTTGCATCTATCTCTTTGTTAAATGAATTAGCCATTTGCCATTGAAGTGACCCCGACTCATGATGACTCCATGTGTATCAGGGCAGAACTGTGCTCCATAGGGTTTGTAATGACTGACTTTCTCAAATAGAGTGCCAGGGCTTTCTTGCAGGGGATAACTCTGGGTGGACTTGAACCTCTAGTCTTCCAGTTAGCAACCAGATGACTTAAGCATCATACCACCTGGAGACTCCTTCTCTTTATTTAAAGAAAAGTCTTGCCGTTGCATTGATTCTGACTCATAGTGACTCTATGGAACACAATAGAACTGCCCCATAGGGTTTCTAAGGCTGTAACCTCTATAGCCTTTCACCCAAACTTTTCAATCTGTATACCAAGCAAATAGTCCAAGAAGCTGGATTATATGAAGAAGAATGAGGCATCAGGATTGGAAGATTGGAAGACAACTCATTAACAACCTGTGTTTTGCAGATGGCACCACCTTACTTGCTGGAAGTGAAGATTTGAAGTACTTGCTGATGAAGATCAAGGACACAGCCTTCAGTATGGACTACACTTCAACATCAAGAAAATAAAAATCTTCACAAATGGACCACTAAGCAACATTGTTATAAGCGGAGAAAGGACTGAGATTGTCAAGGATTTCATTTTGCTTGGATCCACAATCAACAACCATGGAAGCAGTAGTCAAGAGATCAAAAGATGCATTGCGTTGTGAAAATCTGCTGCAAAGGACCTGCTTAAAGTATTGAAAATTAAAGACATCATCTTGAAGACTAAGGGGTGCCTGACCCAAGCCACGATCTTTTCAATCATGTCATATGCATGTGAAAGCTGGACAGTGAACAAAGAAGATGGAAGAAGAATTGATGCCTTTGAATTGTGGTGTTGGAGAAGAATATTGAATGTACCATGGACTGCCAAAAGAACAAACAGATGTGCTGTGGAAGAAATACAACCAGAGTGCTCCTTGGAAGCAAAAACGGCAAAACTGCGTCTTATGTACTTTGGACGTGTTGTCAGGAGGGATCAATCCCTGCAGAAGGACGTCATGCTTGACAGAGTGGAGAGTCAGTGAGAAAGACGAAGAACCCCAACAAGATGGGTTGACCCAGTGGCTACAATGATGAGCTAAAGCATAAAAACGATTGTGAACGTGGCACAAGACTGTGTAGTGTTTCATTCCATTGGGCGCAGGGTTGCTATGAGTGAGCACCAACCCAACACCACATCTTTCTCTGGAGGAGCACCCGCAGGCATGAACTGCCCACCACCGCCCCGCCAGCCCCGTGTCTCCCCATTACCCCATGGCAGTTATGATTTTGCTCCCATTTCCCACTGAAACTGTTCTTGTGAATGTCAAGGTTGCTAAATCAACTGGACAATTCTCAGTTCTTGTTGTGCCTGATCTGTAACAGATTTGACTTGGCTGACGAGTTCTTCATCCTCTAAACACTCCGTTGTTTGGCTCTGGGGTGCTACAACCTCTCCCTCCTTCACCCCCACAGTTTTCCTCCTACTTTACTGCTGCTCCTTCTGAGTTTCACTTGTCCTTTCCTCCTTGTACCGTGGTCTCTTCACACTGGAGAACCCCAACCCGTGTTTATTCCAAGCCAGTCTACTTCAACAGCAGCCACCACCCATCTGTCCCTGGAGGCTTCTGGGTTGCTATGATGCTGAACACATTTTACCAGAGCTTAGAGACTAAGACTAGGAAGAAACACCCAATGAGCTACTTCCAAAAATCAGCCAGTGCAAACCTACACATCACAATGATCCAATCTACAACAAATTACTGGGACGGCACAAGATCAGATAGCATTTGCTCAGTTGTGAATCAGGTTGCCATGAGCCAGGAGTTGTTGATTCCACAGCAGCTAACAATAAACATAAATTGCAAGTGACTGCCAAATTTATGTTCAAGGCAGACATCTTTCGCCAAGCCTAAGCTTCACTTAGACGTCTCACAGGCACCTTAGTTCACATGTCTCAAACAGAATTCTCTGGAAACCCTGGTAGTGTAGTGATTAAATGCTACGACTGCTAACCAGAAGGTCGGCAGTTCAAATCTGCCAAGTGCTCCTTGGAATCTCTGTACGGCAGTTCTGTCTGTAGGGTTGCTAGGAGTCAGAATTGAGTCAACAATAGTAAATTCGTTAGTTGGTTTGGTTTTTGCTTCTCTCCATCTTTCTCGTCTCGATTAATGGCAACTTTGCCCTTACCATGAATCAGGCTGCAAACCCTGGAGTCATCCCTGATTTCTCTCTTTTTGTCTCACGTTCTCTATCCAGCCCTTTAGCAAGTCGTCTTGGTGGCAGAGTGGTTAACACCTATGGCTGCTAACCAAAAGGTCAGCAGTTCAAATCCACTGGGTGCCCCTTGGACACTCAATGGGGTAGTTCTGCTCTGTCCTGTAGGATCGCTATGAGTCAGAATCGACTCAGTGGCAGTGTGTTCGTTTGGTTTTTCAATCATCTCTGCCTTCAAAATATATCCAGAATCTGATCCCTTCTCACCATCGGCACCACTGTGACCCTCGTCTAAGGTGCCAGCATCTCCAACTGGGATTATTGTCACGGCCCTCTAGTTCATCTCCCCCACCTCCTCGCTTCTGCCCTGGGCCCCTCAGTCTGTTTTGAAGACAGCAGCCAGAGTGGCACTACTGAAGGATCAACAGTTCGAAAATACTGCCTTGGTGATAGAAATGATGCTGGAGATCGCATGATAGAATTTTGTAAGACCAACAACTTCTTCACTGCAAATACCTTTATTTACCAACATAGACGAACATAAACAGTGGCTATACACGTGCACCTCACCAGATGGAATACACAGGAATCAAATCAACTGCATCTGTAGAAAAAGATGATGGAAAAGCTCCATATCAGCAGTCAGAACAAGACCAGGTGCTGCCTGGGCACAGACCATCATCTGCTTATATGCAAAGTCAAATTGAAACTGATGAAAATTAGAACAAGTCCATGAGAGCTGAAATACGACCTTGAGTATATCCCACCTGAGTTTAGAGACCATCTCAAGAACAGATTTGGTGTGTTGAACTCTAACAGCTGAAGACCAGGACTGTGGAATGACATCAAAGACATCATCCGTGAAGAAGGCAAGAAGTCATTGAAAAGACAGGAAAGAAAGAAAAGACCAAATTGGATGCTGAAAGAGACTCTGGAACTTGCTCTTGAACATCAAGCAGCTAAAGCAAAAAGAAGGAATGATGAAATAAAAGAACTGAAGAGAAGATTTCAAAGGGCAGCTGAAGAAGATAAAATAAAATATTATAATGACATGTGCCAACAGCTGGAAATAGAAAACCAAAGGGAAAAACATGTGCATTTCTCAAGCTGAAAGAACTGAAGAAAAAATTCAAGCCTTGAGTTGCAAAATGTAGCCTCCTACAGGGAAAACATTAAATGACTCCTGGAGCATCAAAAAAAGATCTAAGGAATACACAGCATCATAATACCAGAAAGAACTGGTTAATGTTCAGCCATTTGAAGAGGTAGCGTATGATCAGGAACCTACGGTACGAAGGAAGAATTAGAAGCTACATTGAAGGCACTGATGAAAAACAAGTTTCCTGGAATTGATGCAATATCAACTGATATGTTTCAACAAACAGGTGCAGCCTGGAGTTGCTCACTCATCTGTGCCAAGAGATTTGGAAGACAACTGACTGAGAGAGATCTACGCTTATGCCCTGTCCTAAGAAAGGTGATCCAACCAAATGAGGAAAATACCAAACAATGTCATTAATATCATATGCAAGTAAAACTTTGTTCAAGCTCATTCAAAAGCAACTGCAACAGTGTATTGATAGGAACTGCCAGAAATTCAAACAGGATTCGCAAGAGGACGTGGAACCAGGGATAGCATTGCTGATGTCAGACGGATCTTGGCTGAAAGCAGAAAATACCAGAGAGATGTTTATCTGTGCTTCATTGACTATACAAAGGCATTCAACTAAGTGGATCATAATAAATTATGTCTAATATTGCAGAGCATGGAAATTCCAGAAAATTTAATTGTGCTCTTGAGGAATCTGTACATGGATCAAGAGACAGTTGTGTAAACAGAACAAGGAGACAAAGTTTAAAGTCAGGAGGAGTGTATGCCAGGGTTGTATCCTTTTACCATACCTTTTCAATCTGTATGCCAAGTAAATAATCCAAGAATGTGGACTACGTGAATTTGAATGAGGCTTCAGGATGGGAGGAAGATTCATTAACAACCTGTGTTACACAGATGATACCACTTTACTTGCTGCAAATGAAGAGGATTTGAAACACTTACTGATAAAGACCAAAGACAACAGCCTTCAGGATGGATTGTACCTCAACATCAAGAAAACAAAAATCCTCACAAACAGATCAGTCAGCAACATCATGATAAATGGAAAAGGGATCGAGTTTGTCAAGGATTTCATTTTACTTGGTTCCACAACCAATGCCCATGGAAGAAGCAGTGATGAAATTAGAAGATGCATTGCACCGGGAAAATCTGCAGCAAAGGGCCCCTGTAAAGCACTGGAAAGTAAAATGGTCACCTTGAAGACTAAGGTGCCCCTGACCCAAGCCATGGTATTTTCATTTGCATCATATGCGTGTGAAAGCTGGAGGATGAATAAGGAAGACAGAGGAAGAATTGATGCCTTTGAATTGTGGTGTTGGAGAAGAATACTGAATGTATCATGGACTGCCAAAAGAACTCAGATCTGGAAGAACCACCAGTGTGCTCTTTGGAAGCAAACATGGTAAGACTAAATTTCACGTACTTTGGACATGTTGTCACAAGGGATCAGTGCCCGGAGGAGAACATCATGCTTGGTAGAGTGGAGGGTCAGTGAAAAACAGGCAGACCCTCGATGAGATGGACTGACACGGTGACTGCCACAATGAGCTTAAGCATAAAAATTACTGTGGACGTGGCACAGGGTCAGGCAGTGTATTGATCTGTTGTACATAGTGTCGCTATGAGTCGAAACTAACTCAATGCCACCTAACAACAACAAACGCTGAAAACCATGGTGGCGTAGTGGTGACAGGCTCTGTCTGCTAACCAAAAGCTCAGAGGTTCAAATCCACCAGATACTTCTCTGAAACTCAACAGAGCAGTTCTACTTTGTCCTGTAGGGTCGCTATGAGTCAGTATCAACTCAGCAGCAGTGAGTTTGGTTTTTGGTTAAACATTAAAGGGAGCCCTAGTAGAACAGTGGTTAAGAGTCTGGCTGCTGAGCAAGAAGTTAACAGCTCACATCTATAAGTAGCTCCCTGGAAACTTTATGGGACTGTTCTGTTTTGCCCCATAGGGTCAAAATTGACTCATAGCAATGGGTTTTTCAAGGGGTTAAATATTAAAGGGCTCTAAGCAATGGACTAATGCAATAATTTATTTTAAGACAATCATTCTAGAACAGTGACTGCATTTCAAAGTGTGGTCCTGGACCACCAGCATGAGGAACTTGTTGGAAAGGCAAGTTCTTGGCTCTATCCCAGATTTTTGGAACACGAAACTGTGGCTGTGGACCAAGCAAGCTATGCTGTATGTAACACAGCATCCAGCTGATTCTGCTGCTCACTCTAGCTTGAGAATCACTTCCATTGTAGTACCAGAAAGGAAGATGAAGGGGGATGAGGACAGGCTGACACTGAGTAAGAACAGGTGGAAATGTTGTGGATGGTTTTGAATAGTCAAGGCTGATAAAAAGCCAGAGGCATAAGTTTGGGCAAGAAAAAATGAGTTAGAAAGACCTTTTTGAAACTTCGTTTTTGGCAAAAACAAAACAAAAAAACCAAATCCATTGCTGTCAATTTCCAACTCTCAGCGACCCTATAAGACAGAATAGAACTGCCTTGCAGAGTTTCCAAGGAACACCTGGTGGATTTGAACTCCTGACCTTCTGATTAGTAGCAGTAGCACTTAACCACTATGCCACCAGGGTCTCCATGTTTGGTAAGAGTTAGGCAAACTGTATTCTGGAGCATATCACATATGCAGCAGCTGTTGAGTTGATTTCCATTCATGGCAACCTCATGTGTTGCAGAGTAGAACTATTCTCCATAGAGTTTTCAATGGCTGTTTCAAACTGCCAACCTTTTGATTAGCACTCTAGCACAAATCATTTCTGCCATGCAAAGACTCCACTATTTTGGAGTGCTAGTTCTCAAATCTTGCTGATTTTTAAAATCATCTGCGCAGGGCTTTTAAAATAGAACACTCATGCTCCATTCACAGCTAACCAACAGAACCAACTCCTCTGTTTTAGGATGCTCTTCCTCTCCTGTTTTTCTATCTTCTTCACATTTTATGTTTTCTGATCACGGAATCTTCCTTCTTGCTGAGGTTGTTCAACTCCTTGCTCTTTGGGGGAACTTTTGGTGGGTATCACCTGCGTTCATCATAAAGGAATACAGTACTGGACCTGGCAGAAACTTTCACCGTGCAGAGATCTGAGACTTGAGATCTTGGCCATTCATGAAAACCTCTGGAGAGGGTTTTAGAAATACTGATGCTTGGGCCAATCTCAAGTTAAACAAACTAGAGTTCCTGAGACTGAAATAGTTTTTTAATCCTCCCTTGATGATTCTAATGTGCAACCAGTATTGAAAACTGTAACCTAGTCCAGCCCTTTGTTTTGGTGACAATAAGGAGTCAGAGAAAGAGAGACCCCAGGGGTAAAGAGAAAAGGATTGTCAGGTAACTTGGGTCAAAGAGGGATATTGTCAACTGTATGAAGACACTCAACAGGTACAGAGGGATGATTGCTAAGAAAATAATTTAAATTTAGCAAGGAGAAGGAGACTGTGCAAGGTACAGATGCCAGAACAAAGCCAGCTCAGTCTCTTCTCAATAGCTGAAATAATGAATATGACATTGAAAACAAACATAAAAACAGAAAGGAAACAATAAAGACTTACTAATAACAAACCAACAAACAAAAAAATGAACAGTTTTATGCCATACCTTTTGAAAAGAAGCATCAAGGAAAGGAATGGAATTCTGGAATGACACAGTATGATATCACTTTACTGTTTACTCCAGGCGCATTACCGGGAAAAAGTGGGCGAATCAACAAAATCCTGACCTTGCTCAATAATCCCTTTCAATTGAAGAGAAGCAGACCAATAGCATGGCCTGGCAACCCTGGGAGAAGTCATACAAAAGCCCTTTTCTCCCTGGTGATGGTGGTGTTATGTGCTTTGGAGCTGTTTCCAACTCACAGCAACCCTACGTACAGCAGAACGAAGCACTGCCTGGTCCTGCTCCGTCCTGACCGTCGCTGTGCTTGAGCCCATGATTGCAGCTGCCGTACCAGTCCATCCCACTGAGGGTCTTCTTTTTGGCTGAACCTCTAATTTGCTAAGCATGATGGCCTTGTCCGGGGAATGGTCTCTTCTGATAACGTGTCCAAGGTACGTGACGCAAAATCTTGCCATCCTTGCTTCCAGTGAGCATTCCAGTTTGACTCTTTCCAAGACACATTGTTAATTCTGTTGGCAGTCCATGGTATATTCAACATTCTTCACCAGTACCATTAAAAAGGCATCAGTTCTTCTGTCTTCCTTAGTCATTGTCAGCTTCCAAAGGATAGGCTGGGTCAGGCACATCTTAGTTTTTAAAGACATCTTTGCTTTTCATCTTAAAGAGATCTTTTGCAGCAGATTTCCTTGAGGCAATATGTCATCTGATTTCTTGACTGCTGCTTCCATAGATATTTAATGTGTCTCCTTTAGGGGCCTTGAAAGAGGTTGAAAATGCTGCCTGGATTCCCACCCTCTAGGGAACCTCACTGAGCTCAGACAATGAGCCAAACCTCCAGGAGGCTGAATAAATCCCTTGCTAGGTCCAGTAGGCTCAGTGACATTTGACAAAATCTTGAAGAAATTTCAGAAATCCCATCCCCTTAGGCTCCCACTTTAGGTCTCTCTTGGTGGTTCCTCCACCGTTCTCAAGCTACTGTGCTACAGAAAAGTGAACTGAAAGCAACATAAAGCCATAAACTGGAAAGACACAATAAGCTGGTCTCAAAAGAAGAGGGAGAACACGTTAAGTAGAACTCACCTACTCCAAATAAGCACAGTTAGACATCCGAGCAGAGTTGTGCTTAGAAAGCATGAATCGTCTCTGTCTGATCCACAGGTATACTGTGACTAAAAAGAAAACAAGACTAAACTACATTAGAAAGAAGTGAAAAAGAAGAGAGTAGGCAAAAAACAGGCAAAGAACCCAGTTTGGAAGACAACATAAACCAAGAAATATAAGTAGATTTCCCTTGACCACTTTGTACAAAGAAGGATTTGATAAGAATATTTCTTCAAGAAAATTCTAATATTCTTTGAGGAAATAGTCTTAGAAGAGTGGTGAGGTGGTGTCTTAGTTACCTGGTACTGCTCTAACAGAAATACTGTGAGTGGATGGCTTTGACAAAGAAAAGTTCACTCTTCAATAGCCCAGTAGGTGACAAGTCTGAACCCAGGGTATCAGTCAGGGAGCATCTTGGTGCAGGAACCTCTGGTCTAAAGGATCACTCTGCCTCAGTGCTGCGTCCTTCATAGTGTGAGGTCCCCTAGTCTCTTTTTGCTTCTTTTTCCTTTTGTCTCTTGTAGGACTAGAAGGACTAAAGGTGGTGCAAGCCACACTCCGGGGAAACTCCCTTTGCTGTGGAGCAGGGAGGTGACCTGAAGAAGGTTGTTACAGTCTGCTTCAGCATAATCCAGCCTATTAGCCACAAGCAGAGATTAGGATTTACAGCACAGGGAAATCACAAAATGAAGGGCAGTCACACAATACTGGAACCATGGCTCAGGCAAATTGCTGTACACATTTTCGGGGGACACAACTCAATCCTTGATGGGTAGTTGCCAGATTATAAAGGGTATAGGATTAAGGAAGGATAGGTGAGACTTCATTATGGTAATAAATACAGAAAACTGAGGGTTGATCTGAGAAAGGAGAGGGAGTTATTATTACTGTGATCATTGCTATGATTAAATAGACTCAGTGAATGTATGCATAGGCTAAGGAGAACAGATAATTAGAAGCAGAGACTCTGAGGATTCAAATAGCCATCTTTCAGAGCAAAGAAAGGTGACATTTTGCCTGAAAACAAAAGTGGCAAATCAGAAAGGGGTAGCAATTTAGGGAGAAAAGAAACAGGGAACCCAGCAAAGGAATGGAGAGCAAGCATGCTGGCATGCTATAGGGAATACCCGGTGTATGAACTATCAAGTGGGAGACAAATTTACTCCGTAAAGTTTCACCAAACTCACAGTTAAAGAAACAATAATGGTGGGTCATCATGTCGCTCTGTGGGTAGCTACATGTCTGGTTAGAACGAGGTCCGTCCTCTCTGATGGAAAAGAACCCTACTGGACCCAGGCCTGACTCTAACTGTATAGCCTTTAGGCCACAATGTAGAAAAGAACTTTGATTAAATCATTTTATTACTAAGTTAATCAATGTAATGATAGCTTAATAAATTACAAGTACTGTACCACAACTGGATTTGCATTTATCTCAGTAAATATTAATTAATTTGTTGTGGATCTGCTGTGGCATATTTTGCTGCACAGTCTAAAAGTGCTGGCCAGGTGCATTAACACAGAAACAAACTGTCACCTGTGTAAGGAGCAGGAGCTTTGAGGTTTCTCCTTCATAACTGTTGCAATTCTACCCCAAAGCTCCAATATCCATACAAGTTCTGGAATTCTCACAGATGGATGTGCAGGATAATTACTGTTTGCTTTGCAGCAGCTCTCTTCTGTGCATCCCTTCTCCTGTTGGTTATTCTCACATTACTCAGGTTGGAGATTCCAGTCTGCCTGTAATGAGCCATGCCCTCCAACTACTCTTCAACATGTCCTGCCAAGCTCTTTAATGAAGAGCACTGGAATTTTCCGATTTGAAGGAGAGGGGCCCCAGGAATAAAGCACCTGAAAGGTGAGTTGAATGGGTCTCTCATTTCCCCTATGAACAATATGGAGAAAAGTTTCATTGGACTTTATCCCCTCCTCCTAGTGCTGATCACTGGCTTCTGTAGAGGGATATGTATCCATCAAGGGGAAACCCTGGTGACGTAGTGGTTAAGACCTACAGCTGCTAACCAAAAGGTCAGCAGTTCGAATCCACCAAGTACTTCTTGGAATCTCCGTGGGGCAGTTCTACTCTGTCCTGTAGGATTACTATGAGTTGGATTCAACTCGATGGCAAGGAGCTTGGTTTCGCTTTTGGTTATCCACCCAAGTTCATTACAGACAGAGACCCATTGGGAATATAGCTACGTACTATTGGCGTGTATTTGTAACCATGTAGTGGAAGTGTACACAGCCATTACAAAAACTGATAGAAGTCATGTTATACCTAGAAATGTTTTAGATCTGATGCTATATAGAGCAAGCTACAACTGTGAATTTTTTTTTTTTTTAAATATCACTATCCCTGTCTGGAAATTCTGGTTGCATGATGCTGCTCACCAAAATGCTGGCAGTTCAAATCCACCAGCTACTCCTTGGAACCTCTATGGGGCAGTTCTGCTCTGTCCTGTAGGGCTGCTGTGAGCAATAAATGATGGCAGCAGGTTTGACTTCAGTTATTTCTGTCTGTCCATCTCGGTCTTCTTCTCTCTCCCTGGAAGCAGCAGTCAAGGAATCACATGGTTGTAGGGGCTGGTGAATCTGAACTCTACAGGGTAGGCCAGTAGTCTGGCAATTAAGGAAAGATTTCTATGTCCCAGTCTTGAGGCAGAATCCCTTCTTCTCCAAGAAACTCCAGTTTTTGCCGTTATGGCCTTCAACTAACTGGATAAAACTAAAACCAAACCCACTGTCATCGAGTTGATACTGACTCACAGTGACTCGATGAGGCCCACCCGTGTTATCGGAGGGTAACTTCCTTTACTTAAATTCAACTAATTATTTAAGTTTATCACATCTACGAAATACTCTCACAGTAATATTTACACTAGTGTTTGACCAAACCACAAGACACTATAGCCTAGCCAAGCTGACATGTCAAAGTAACCATCACAGAGTACAAGATAGATGTGAGAGAATGACCATAGTTAAAATAACATAAAAGCGTCCATACCTACAGAAATCTTTGTTGAAAAGATCAAACAACATTTCTAAGGATAAAACCAAAAGCCTAAACAAAACCAGTTGCTGTTGAATCAGTTCTGAATCACAGTGATCCTACAGAACAGAGGAGAAATTTCCTACAGAGTTTCCAAGGAGTGGCCAGTGGACTTGAACTGCTGACCTTTTGGTTATCAACTATAGCGCTTAATCAATCTGCCACCAGGGTTCCTTTTCTAAGGATAGACCCGAAGTCAGAATCGGCCTATCGTAGGCCTGCCAATGTAGAATGCAAACTTTCTGTATGTCCCAGGAGAGGAATTTTTTGGAGTTCAAGATGGTCCATGTGACTTTAAAAAAAATAAATTAAAACAAAAGAAGGCCTTAAGAAACACAATTTATAAACAACATTACATCATGATTTATGTAGCATTAGTGCATAAACACTTCTAGGTATATATGATTTTCATTTCTATTACTTTTTGTAATGGCTGCATACTGTCTCACGCCATGGTTATAACTTACATTTTTTTTAAACCTTTCCCTTGTTATTGAATACTTTGGCCATTTTCAATATTGCTCTCTGAAGGAGCACCATGGTGAACATCTTTGTCCATGTAGATTTTCCAGCATTATGACTTATTCCGTTCTCAGAAAGGAGAACAGGGTATCAAAGAATGAGAATATTTTTATAAGCCTCGATCTATGCCACAAGTTGGTTGCAAAAATGGATTTAGTCCACCGAAGGGCAGTTTTACTCTCTCTTTATTAACACTGACCAAACCAAAGCAAACCAAACCCCTTGCCATCAAGTCCATTCCAGCTCATAGCAACCCTGTACAACAGAGTAGAACTGCCTCATAGAGCTGTCAAGGAGAGCCTGGTGGATTTGAACTGCCAATCTTTTGGCGAGCAGATGTGGCACTCAACCTGCCACATCACCCGAGTTTCCAAAAACTAAACAGTTGCCGTCAAGTTGATTCCAGTCCGTGGTGATCGATCTCTGCTCCACTGCATTTGCAAGGGCCGATTTTGCAGAAGCAAGTTGCTGAGCTTTTCTGCCATGGTGCCTCTGGGTGGTCTGCAACTGCCACCCTTCAGGTTCCCAGTCCAGTACATTCACCTGCTGCCCCATCTGGGGATTACTTGTTCACTCTAAGTTTCATTAAAACAATTTTTATTGCAATTAAAATGGCAGAAATGCTCATTTAGACTCATGATTGCTACTGAAATGGAGCTTTTCCTTATTATTTCCCTTCTTGGGCATTGTTTATGTAATAGTTTAGAAGCCAGCGGCAGACAGCAAGTTTAATTCTGCAACTTCCTAATGCCTTCCTGCTCTTCTTGTCACTCATCTCCCTTTCTATGAACTGCAGGCCAGAAGAACACCCTTGTGATCTATTCCCACACAAAGCAACTCTGCTGCCGACTTGCCCCCTACCATGTGATTCCAGACAAACCCAGGTCCCTTTGTGTTGCCCACTTCCTTCTTGCCACCTTCCACTATCCCAGAGACATGTTACCGTCACTTTTGCACTTGGAAAATCTATTCCAGAAACCAGAGGTTCTCAGCATTGACTGTTCATTAGAATTATCTGGGGATTTTTTTAAATCCCCAGTATCTAGAACATTCTACCAGTAATTTGATAAATCAGAGTCTCCAAGGGTGGGATCCAGGAATTCTATTTCTGAAAACTCACTGGTGAATCCCACTGTGAAGCCAATAGGGCGTAAAGCCCTACACAACGCGGCTGCTGCCCTCAGGGAACTCACCACCTGGCAACAGGGATATCAAAAGGGTCACATCACAGAGAGGTTCCTGGGTGGTCCCTGTACTTGACTACTAAGAGAAAAGCAGTGCCACAGAAGAAAGGCCTGGCAAACTGTTTTGGTTTTGCTTCCATAAAGACTACATAAAATGCTTCCTATGGAGCAGTTCTGCTCTGTAACACACTGGCGTTGTGACTGACTTAATGCTGATGAGTTTGTTTTTGGTGTTTGCATAGTAAAGCACACTCTGAATGCTTTAAAACGTAAAAAGCCAAAACAAATCTGTTACCAGTGAGTCCATTCCAACTTACAGAGACCCGAAAGGATAGACTAGAATTGCCCCCATAGGGTTGCCAAAGGAGCCCACGATGGGTTTGGACTGATAGTAGTCTTTAGCCACAATGCCACCAGGGTTTCTTAAAAGGGAATGACAAATCTTAACTAACCACAACTTGATCAACCAGTGGCGTCAATTAAATGGAATTTTTTCTGAGGTTCGGTCTTATCAATAAGAGTTTCTATACAAAAACAAAGAGATTTTTATTAAAAATACATGTACCAAAGGCTGGGAAAGTTTGTAAAGGTCTCCAAACTTCCAGCCATTACTATTCCACAGTGTTGATTCTCCACACTCAAACAACCCTGTCACCATCCAGCTGACAGTGACACTGTAAGACAGAGTAGAGCTGCCTCACAGGGTTTCCGAGGCTATCTGTTTTTTTGGAAGCAGACGGCCCCATCTTTCTCCACAGGAGTAGCTGGTGGGTTTGAACAGCCAGACTTTTGTTTCTCAGCCAAACGCTTAGCTGCGCACCTTCAGGGCTACTCTCTCCACACAGGGAAATCATTTTCCCAAAGGATGATTCTAAAGTGCCGTCAGATTCTGACTTGCTTAGGAAATTGTTGGTTATGGTCACTAGGCTGTATTTACTAAAGGAAAAAGCAAACACACAGGTTAGGAAAAGAGTTTTAAAACTAGAGATGAAAAAAAGGCTTTCGCTTTACTTCCGGAAGAGCTATACCTGCTAATCCACAAGTTGACAGGTTGAGTCAACCAGCTGCTCTGTGGAAACTCTGTAGGGCAGTTCTACTCTGTCCTGTATGGTCCCCATGAGTCAACAGCAATGGGTTTGTTTTTAAGTTCATCCCTGTCCCTCCCAGCATTTCTCAACAGTATTTGTTCACTAGGTGGAGCTATAGACAAATTCATATGTCATCGTCTTGGCCACAGTTAAAGTCCCTGCACTGTCTCTTGAGGCAAACTGAAGTCTCATTCCCTAGCAGAAATGGCTATTCATGGGTTGGATCAAAATCAGTCAGAAAAGATTTCTTGTCTTTGGATAATCGAGAAATAAAGTTAGGCTCCACTGAACAGAATTTATAGCTATCAACCCAAACATTGTCTTTAAAATTGAAAAAATATATGGTTTTATTGTATTAAATTATATTACATTTCGCCCCAATTATTAAGAAAATTATAGCTTTAAAATGGCTTCACAGGCTTCATCTTGCAGACATTCAGCCCCTGCTTTTTCTATTAAAGCCAATAATGAAATACAGCTTGTGCTATCTAGATACAACCCCCAAACACACATTAGACCTGAAGGAATTAGATTTATTCTTATAGGTTAAAGCATCTGACCATTACCTGAAACAGGATTAAATGGTAAGTGTTTCTGACTCTTCTCAACAGAAATAGTGCCATCCCTGGTCCTGAGCCAGGTAGTTCAATCTTCTGCTAGGAAAATACGTGACGTCCATCAAAAGACAGGCGTGGCACCAAAGCATCCTTTGGTTTGGAGCTGCTGCCCATAGCAGATGTACAGAATCCTCAGGAAGGTAGATCAAAACTTCCAGGGGCTGTAGTCACTGTCATTCCTTCAGCCACCCCGGGAAGGATCAGATTCTTGACTGTCCAGGAGAGCAAATCGCCCAGCTGTGCTCTCCGTTCTCCCTAATCCAGCCACAGGTCCCACCTCACAGATCTGTCCTCTGGTCTGTATGCTGATCTACTCACAGACAGACCAGCAGAATGAGCTGGGGCTCTTCTGTTGCAAAACTTATAATGCGAAGAGTTACAGATGGTCAAAGGCATCTTTGCTTCTTCCTAGTGCTAGGAGAAATGCCACCTGAGGAAAACTGGATATTAATGAATAGGGAAAACACTAGCAATATTTCATCCTCCTGTTGGCATGGCCTAGAGTTTCACTGGTCTCTGCCTCCTGCCTTGGTGATTCTGATGCACTTGACATTCATAGCAGATTCTTGGATGATGTTATTGATGCCTGAGTGTTTATGTGTTGCTGTATCTGACTGTCAGTTGGTCATTGTTCCTGGCACCCTGTAGGTGCCAAGTCAGCTCTCTACAGGGTTAGCCACTCTCCTCCCTCCAAGGAGCAGTGACCTTCCACCTGTGCTGGTACGTTTCCATGACCATTGTTTCCTTCGTCTAACAAATGTTCTCCAGAGTGAATGGGGCACTTGGAATGAGCACACAAGTAAATACATAAGGTGATGGGAAGGAGAAGCAGGAGGCTGGCCAAATTCATTCCTTTTAAAGGAGACAGAAATAGGAAACAATATTGCACTCAAGACAAACTTCTCACCTTGCTGGGTCATCTCAAGCACATGAGGACAAACGGACGCAGCATCTCAAATGAATGCTCTTCCTGAGCGAGTGGTCTTGTATTCATGTAAAAACCACGGAGAGGGAAAGGGAGCTGCAGTTAAACGGTGTTAGTAGAAGACAGGTGAAAGCAGGTGTGGGTCTGACTTTTTCTAAACCACAGCTCTCCCTTCTTGTGTTATGAGAAGTGGAGAGGGCCAAGAAGAGAGACTTGGGTGTATCTGAAGAGGAAATAAGGATCAGACCATTACTGGGCCCAGACAGGACTCTTGCCACATAATCAAGCACCAGGCACTTTACATAAAGTGTCTCCTTTAATTGTCAGAACGATCCTGTAGATATTATCATCTCCATTAAACACTTTAACATGTTAAGTAATGTATTTGGCATCAAAAAGTGAGTGAGTGGACACAGTTTAGATTGGAATCCAAGCCTGTCTGTTTCCGGAGTCTCATCCTCTGTGCTCTGTCCTGGCAAGAGAGCTAGGTTTTCTGCTTTGTCTTCACGCCTCCATCCTCATTCTTCAAAAAGGGTAAATAAGTATTACTTATTCAATGAAGTGCTAACTAGCCCCCAAAGAAGCAGGAATAGGAAGAACAGTGCTTTACCAACGGTGATTAGGTACAACAAAGCTGAGTCTGGTAGCCAAGCCAAGAGCCGTCAAGTCGGACCGACTCATGGTGACCCTAGGGGCCAGAGTGGAACCGACCCCCAGAGTATTCGAGGAGCGCCTGGTGCTAATGACAGAGCCTAACTTGCTTACCTACTGCAACACTTGTCCGTTTGAAGAATGGTGGCCTGTTACTGACGCTTGCTCTTAGAAAATACGAGACCTTAGCCCAGAGTTCTTTGTATCAGTGTTCTTCCCCCTAAAACTCTAGTTTTAAAACACTACTCAACAACACAGGATATGCGTTCTCTTCTACTGAGTAGTGAACATTCTCTAGGATAGACCTTGTGCTAAACCGTAAAGCAAACCTCAGTAAATTTAAAATAAAAATAGGAATGAATAGCAAAAATGTTTTGGGAAAGTCATAATATATGTGGAAATTAAGCAATGTGCTCCTAAGTAATGATAAGTGGAAGAAAAAATTCAAAGGGAAACTGAAAAATATTTTGAGATACATGAAAATAATGACATAACATATAAAGTGCATAGGATGCAACCACTGCAGTGCTTACACAGAGACGTATGGCTGTTGATTAAGAAAGGCAAAAAGCTCTTAAATCTATAACCTAATCTTGCACCTTAAGGAACTGGGGGGTGGGGGGAGCAGCTAAACTGAAAACAAGCAGAAGAAACAGTAAAGATTAGAGTGGAAAGTAATGAAACAGAGAATAGGAAAACAACAAAGAAAATCAGTGAAACCAACAACTAGCCCTTTGAAAAGATGAACAAAACTGAGAACCTTTGGCTAGACTGACCAAGAGGAAAAAAAAGAAGGAAAAAACTCAATTTGCTAGAATCAGAGAGGAAAGAACGAATTTCACTGTTGGCTTTACAAAGTCAAAAAAATTATAAAGGAAAACTCTGACTATTTGTACCCCAATAAACTAGGTAACTTAAATGAAAAGGACAAATTCCCAGGAAGATGCAAACTACTAAAACTGGTAAAGGAAAAATATCAGCAGTCTGAATAGACCTGTAGCAAGTCAGGAGATGGAATTAGGAACCAAAAAACTACCCACAAAGGATAGCTGGCACCAGAGGGCTTCCTGTTAAACTCCATCAGCTGTTTGAAGATAAATACTAATTTCTCACAAAAATCTTACAAGAAAAAAGAAGATATGGAATCCTTGCCAACTCATTTTATTAAGTCAGTATTACCCTGATACTAAAACCAGGTAAGAACATCATGAGAAAACTACAGACCAATGGAGCTTGTGAATGTAGATGCAAAAATCCTCTACAAAATACTAGCAGATTGAATTCAATAACTTACAAAAAGAACTATACACAATGACCAAGTGAGATAACCCAGGAATGTGAGGTTGGCCTAGCATCTGAAAGTCAATCTAATAATTTATATATCAGTAGAGTGAAAATCACAAATCACATGATGATCTCAGCAGAACTGAAAAAAAAATTGATGAAGTGCAACACTCCTTCAGGATAAAAACCACTTAACAAACTAAAAACTAGAAGGGGATTTCCTTAACTTGATAAATCTACACAACACACAGCTAACATCATACTTTTTGGTGAAAGACGGGGTGTTTCTTTCCTCAAATCAAGAACAGGACAGCAGTGTTCTCTCATGCCACTTTCTGTTCAGCACTGTAGTGGAGACTACCACAAGGCCAATTAAACAAGAGAAAAAAAAGTGACTTAGATTGGAGAGAAGTAAAGCTACCTCTATTTGCAGATCAGATGATCTCATAATTAGAAAATAATAAGGTATCATTATTATTAGAACTAATAGGTGGTTGCTGGATACAAGATCAATATACAAAGGTCAGCTGCATTCCTATACACTTGTAAAAAACAATCTGAAGATGAACTTAAGGAAATAACTCTATCTGTAATAGTGTCTAAAAAGATTAAAATACCTAGGAATAAAGTTAGTAAAAGAAATATTAAATGTATAGCCCAATAATGACAAAAACATTACTGAATGAAATTAGCTAAGCAATTGCAAAAGCATCCATTGCCCATGGATTGAAAGACTGATAACACTGGTAAATGTCAGTTCTTCCCAAACTGATCTACAAAATCAATGCACTCTTTTTTAGAATCCCATTTGATTTCTTTGTAGAAATTAATAAGCTGGATTGTAAAATTCAAATGGAATTGTAAGGAACCCAGAATAGCCAAAACAACCCTGAACAAGAAGAAGAAAGCTACCAAAGACTCATACTCTCCAAATTAAAACTTACCACAAATCAATAACAATCAAGACAGTGTAGTACTGACATGAGGGCAGACACACAGATCAATGAAATAGGACCTGAAATAAACACATACATCTGTGGTAAACTGATTTTTGACAAGGGTACCAAGACTATTCAGTGAGTTAAGTGGTCTTTTCAAAAACTAGTACTGGGAAAACTGGGTAACTGTATACATAAATTTGAATTTGAATTATTATCTCACACCATATACAAAAATTAACTCAAAATGACTTAAAGATTCCAAATGTAAGAACTAACAGCATAAAAAGTCTTACAAGAAAACATAATGTGAATCTTTATAACCTTGGATTTGGCAAAGGATTGTAAAATACGACACCCCAAAAAAAAAGGAACAAAATGAAAAAATGAGTAAATTGGACTTTATCAAAATTAAAAACTTTTGTGCTTGAAAGGTTGTCATCAATAAAGTGAAAAGACAATCCCCAGGATGAGAAGAAGTATTCACAAAACATGTATCTGATAAGGCACATTTATCTAGAAGATATAAAGCTAGCCAAGTGCCGTAGAGTCAGATAAGGAACTCTTAAAATTCAATAATAAAAAGACAATCATTATTAAAAATTGGGCAAAGGATCTAAATAGACGTTTCTCTAAAGACATGCAATAAGCTCATGAAAAGAGTTTTAACATCATCAGTCATCAGGGAAGTTCATATCAAAACCACAGTAAGGTACCACTTCATACACACTAGGATAGCTAGAATCAAAAAGGCTAGAATTAACAAATATTGGCATGGATATAGAGAAACAGGAACCCTCATACACTGCTGGTGGGAATATAAAATAATCTAGCCACTTTGCAAAATGGTCTGGAAATTCCTCAAATAATTAAACATAAAGTTATCATATAACCCACGCATTTCACTGCTAGATATATAAACAAGAGAAATGAAAACTTATGCCTATGCAAAAAATTGTATTCAAGTGTTTATAACAGCATTCTTCATAATAGCCAAAAGGCAGAGGCAATCCAACTGTCCATCAGCTGATGAATGGATAAACACAGTCTAGGTTATCAATGTTGCTGTTGTTAGGTGCCATCCAGTCAGTTCCGACTCATAGCAACCCTGCGCACAACAAAACGAAACACTGTGCCATGTTCACATTTGCTTTTTGGCTTAAACCCATTGTTGCGTCCACTGTATCAGTCCACCTCATTGAGGGTCTTCCTCTTTTTCAGTGACCTTATTCTCTACCAAGCATGATGTCCTTCCTGATAACATGTCCAAAGTATGTAAGATGCAATCTTGCCAACTTCGCTTCCAAGGAGCACTCTGGTTGTACTTCTTCCAGAACAGATCTGCTTTTTCTTTTGGTGGTCCGTCGTACATTCAACATTCTTCTCCAACACTACAATTCAAAGGCATCAATTCTTCTTCTATGTTATTTGTTCATCATCCAGCTTTCACAAGGATACGATGCAGCTGAAAATACCATGGTTTGGGTCATGTACACTTTAGTGTTCAAGGTGACAGCCCTCACCTGTCTGTACGTGGAGGCTTGCTTGTTGCTGTGATGCTGGGAGCTATGCTACCAGTATTTAGTTGCCGGCAGGATCACCCTTGATAGACAGGTTTCCGCTGAGCTTTCAGGCTAAGACAGACTAGGAAGAAGGACCTGGCAGTCTACTTCTGAAAAGAACCAGCTAGGGAAAACCTTAGGAGTAGCAGCAGAACGGGGTCAGATATAGCACTGGAAAATGAGCCCCCAAGTTGGAAGCAGATGACTGGGGAAGAGCTGCCTCCTTGAACTAGCATCAATCGTAATGACGTGGGTGGAATAAAGCCTTCAGGATCTTCATTTGCTGATGTGGCACGACTCAAAATGAGGAAAAACGGCTGCAAACATTTATTAATCAGAACATAGAATGTACGTAGTATGAATCTAGGAAAATTGGAAATTGTCGAAAATTAAATAGAACACATAAACATTGATATTCTAGGCATTAAAGTTAGTATATCCATACAACACAATATGAACTCACCATAAAAAGAGGTGAAGAACTGGTATGTTGTATAACACAGTGTCATGGATTGAACTGTGTTCTGTCCAAAATGTGTGTAGCAATTTGGCTGGGCTGTGATTTCTGGTAGTGTGTGATATTCCTATACTTTGTAAATCCTGCCTCTATGATGTCGGTGAGGGAGGACAGTAGTGGCAGTGTCGGTGGAGAAGGATTCAATGGGTAAGATTGTATTGTGCCTTGAGGCAATCTCTTGGAATATGAAGGAGATGGAGGCAAGCAGAGACTGGGAGACCTCATAGAGCACGAAGCAGTGCGGGGAGCAGAGCACATCCTTTGGAAAAAACTCAGGGCCTTGAGCATCGGCGGCTTCCAGTCTAGGGAAAGGCTAACGACAAGGACCTTCCGTCAGAGTCAGCCGAGAAAGCCTTTCCCTGGAGCTGACGTGCTGAATTTGGACTTTTAGCCTACTGGAATGTGATGAAATAAAGTTTCACTTTTTAAAACCAGCCAGTCACCTGTGATGGTATTTCAGTTACAACAGCACTAGATGACCAAGACCCACAGTAAACCTTGGAAACATTAGGCTAAATGAGAAAAGCTAGCCACAAAAGACCACATATTCTATGATTCCATTTATATGAAAATCGAGAACAGACAAATCTACAGAGAGCGAAAGTAGGTCGGCGGTTGTCTAGGAAAGGAAGGATATAAAGTTTCTTTTTGAGGTGATGAAATGTTCTAAAATTTCGAAGGTTGCATACCTCTGAACATACCAAAATCATGTAATTCTGTGCTTTAAATGGGATAATTACAAGGTTTATGAACTATACTTCGGAAAGATTGTCAGGAAGGATCAGCCCCTGGAAAAGGACACCGTGCTTGGTAAAGCAGAGGGTCCGGGAGAAAGAGGAAGGCCTTCCATCGGTAGACTGAGGCAGCAGCTGCAGCAAAGGGCTCGGGTAGAGCAGGGAACATAAGGCCGGCGTGGGGGCAGGCCGGGTTTCCTTCTTTTGCAGAGGGTGTGCTCCGAGTCCACAAGGACCTGGTGACACCTGACCATAACAACAACAGCAAAAGCTATTTTAAAAAAATAAAGCTGTATTTAAAACAACAATTTTTATGTTAAACACACTGTTACACTATTTATTAAATCTATAAGTTAGCTCTAACACTAAATATTTCTTACACAACAGCCTGTAAAATTGTAAACAGAATATTCAGCCTATTCTAACAAACTAGAACTAGAATACTCTTTTGCTAAGACGAATATTTCCACGTACCCAGACAGGTTCTGTCTAAGGAAGCTACCACGTTCAAAGTATCAATGTCCTCAAGAAGATATGCAGTAAAATCATTAAGATTTACATTCCGCACGGGAGATGACTCGTACTATTTTACTTAAAAAAAAACAAAAACAAAAACAAAAACTCATTGCTGTCAATTCTGACTCATAGTGACCCTATAGGACAGAGCAGGACTGCCTCACAGAGTTTCCCAGAAGCATTTGGTGGATTTGAAAGACTGATTTCTGTGGTTTGCAGCTTGAGCTCTTAACTGCTATGCCATCCGGGCTCTTAATTAGACTCAAATGTCTCGATATAATTTGATGGACTTTCCAAAGGAAACTACTTATCCAGACAAGTGAGAGAGAGCTCAGGCTCAGGAGGGATTTTCCTTGTCAAGCTCAGCCAATAAGAGCCTTTCTATGGCATATTATTTTTCCTTTGGCACCAGAGAGAGACTATGTCAATCCCATTCAAGTTATAAGAAGAGCAAAAGGTAAAATTTGGGCCCACCTATAGTGAGAATGATGCCAACAGGTAGAAAAAACAGAAAAAGCAAAGATCCTTGAGGGTATCCTAGTATCTTATGACAAAAATGATCACCCTAAAATCAAGCTTCATTCATGTGCTTCTTGTTTAGTTGTTAGCCTTCCTTTGAGAATGTAAGAAACTCCAGGATCTTACTAAGATTCTTCTTTGTCCATGTGCTGAAGCTGGCTTGCATCTTTTATCACATTCAAAGCAAAAGAGCTCCTGACTAATGCTCTATCAAAACTGAAAATGCATGAGCTCTTTGTCTCAAGCAATTTCAGGGCTATATCAAATTTTAACTACTTGATATAGGGAAGCTAGCTTCTTTGATAGAAACTGCCAAGTGGTCCCTCTACCTTAAAAGGGCTCTGTGAGATCTGAGAAAGATGAAAGCTGGTCAGAGGCTAGCCCTGGTGTGGATCAGGCACTTACATAAAAGGCAAACATTCAACACATCTGCATGGTAGCAACAGCCAGGCTGGGGCAATGCTAACAATGATCACACTCTGTCTCTGGCCTGCAAGTTGCTTTAACGAAGCTGTATTGATGGGCCCTGGAGACCCAAGCCGTTGAATATACAAGAGACCACATCTTCAAAAAAGCACTCACTTGAGAGGCTGAAAGGAGTTCCTGGATGGTGCAAATGGTTAACAAGCTGTGGCTAGCCTAAAGGTCAGGAGTTTGAACTTCCCAGAGGCACTTGAGAACAGGGCTGCTGATTTATTTTTTTAAAAAAATCAGCCTAAATTGACTCAGGGCAACTAACAAAAAAGAAGTTGAGGAGATCCAATTACATGCAAGCCACATCAATCATTGGTAATAACATTAACCAAAACAACAACAAACAAACCCATTGCGGTTGAGTCAGTTCTGACTCATAGTGCCCCGATAGGACAGAGTAGAACTTTCAAAGGAGCACCTGGAAGATTCCAACCACCAACCTTTTGGTCAACAGCTATAACATCTAATTAACCACTATGCCACTGGGGTTTCCACAATAACACTTAGACAGTTTTTCAAAATGCCATTTTTGTGAATGAATGTTCTCTAGTAATTTCTGTTCTGGACAGAAGCCTCAAACACCAGTGTATTATTTCAAAACACTCTACAGTGCAACCCCTGTGAAGTTTTCCAAGGCTCCTCAGGATCAGTTTCCTCTGAGGGAGGAACAAGAAGGAGACAAAGGGCATGGGGAGAGGAAGAGGCCAGCTGGAGAGAGAAGGTTCTCCAGCTCTGCAGCAGAGTAAGGACTCTCTAGGGGCCATGGGGAGCCAGTGGTGGAATTCTCACCTTCTAGGCAGCAAACACGAATTTGACTCCCAGCCCGTAGACTATCTGTCTCTCAGTGGAGGTGTTGCTATGATGCTGAATAGGCTTCAGTGGAGCTTCCAGGCTAAGACCAGAAAGAAAGAGCTGGTGATCTACTCCCAAACATCAGACTGTGAAAACCCTATGGATCACAATAGTCTGAAACGCAACTGATCATGAAGATGGTGGAGATTCAGTTGGTGTTTTGCTCCACTGAGTCCAGGAAAACTGGACAACCATATAGAAAAGATACAGAAGCAGCTAACAACAACAGACGTCCTTGGGTGATGTAAATGGTTAGCATCTTCATTGATAGTTGAAAGACTGGAAGTTTGAATTAACTCATTGGCACCTCAGAAGAAAGTCCGTGCAATCTACTTCCAAAAATTCAGCCTTGGAAAACACTATGGAGCAGAGTTCTATGCTGACACACACAGGGTCATCATGAGTTGGAGTTGACTCGATGCGAAAACCAAAGCCACCACCATCAAGTCAATTCTGACTTGCAGTGACCCTATAGGTCAGAGTAGAACTGCACCATATAGTTTCCGAGGAGTGTCTGGAGGAACTGAACCACTGACCTTTTGGTTAACAGATGTAGCACTTAACCACTATGAATACAGCCAGTTTCCAGCATGAAAGGAAGCTTGATCCTTTCAAGTGACATCTGCAGGTGGCATCTCCTGCTACCTTGGGCCTGATATTTTTGAAAGAAGGAGCCCTTTTATACTGACACAGAGAGGAAAAGAAAGAATTCTTTCTATATAAGGCATTTAATGTCCTATTCAGCACCACCCATCCAGGCCACTTTACAGTGCCTCATGTAGTTTGATGAACGGTGCTCCCCTAAAATTCAAATCCAACCAGAATCTCAGAAGAAGACCTTACTTGGAAATAGGGTCTTTGCAGATGTAATCAGTTAAGGATCTTGAGATGAAATCATCCTGGATTTAGGGTGTTCCCTGAATCTAGTAACTAATGTCTTTATATCAAGTGGAAAGAACACGAAGACACACCCAAAGGAGAGGCCGCATGAAGATCAAAGCAGAGACTGGAGTGAAGTTACCACAAGCCGAGAAATGCCTGGAGCCACCACAAGCTGAATGAGACCAAGAAGGATCCGCCTGTAGAGCCTTTGGAGGGAGCACGAGCCTGCCGACAGTTTGATTTTAGACGTCTACTGTAAAAGACTGTCTGTTGTTTGAAACCAACTAGTGTGTGGTAATCTGTTATGGCAGCAGTAGGAAACTAATACAGCCTGAAAGCCTTGTACGGATCCTCAGCCACATCCAGTGCTTGCAATTCAAAGATGCCGCACAAACCTGCTTTTTCCCACATAACTTCTTCCCTTATCCTAACACATCTCATCTCTCTCTTCCACTTTGTCAACCCAGTACTGATGCCTTCATTTCCTAAATGTGGCTCAGGTCAGCTAATATTCAGTGGAAATCAATTGATTGAATCTTTCTCATGAGACTAAATGATGGCACAATCTAACCCCAATATTTGCCTTTTTAAAGAGGATTCTTAAAAACAAATCTTAAATTTGCAGTATCTTTTTTATTTGAGGAAGTATTTATAGACTAGATACAACCCCCCATCTGATCTGAAAAAGAGGACTGCTAACTGCTGGTGTGCTCAACGTTCAGGATTTATTTATTTATTATCTAATAAGTTTTTAATTAAATAATAATGAAAATGTACATACTCTGTCATTACAATGTTGGGTTGAGATGGGAGGAATACACAAGTTGTGTTGAAGTCCATTTGAGGTTCAGGATTTAGATGTTTCTTGAGGGACCTCAAATTTGCAAGAATAGTCTGTTAACTGAAAGAAAAAACAGCAAGAAGATGGTAAAAAATATAACTTTTCCTATGGAGAGCTTTTCAGTTCATTGTCTCAGAAGGTATCTGAATGATCATTCTCTCTCTGGTCTCTTCCTCTGGTCTTTCCTTTTGTCCTCCCAACAGGTTAGCCCCTCTTGGAAGAGCACTGTACGGTTCCCAACATTCTGTGTCTATCCTCTGTGTCTTGGGAAGGTTTGCAAGACCTTCTGTGGGTCCAGAGACGGCGCTTTATGCTGTTCACGTCTTCACTGTGGAGCTTCTGTAGAAGTAACCCTCCTCTTGCTAACATGACCACCACTAACAGCAAAACTTCGGTACTACATATTATCTAAATAATGCCTTGGTCCTTTTAACTCATCTTATTTGGGATTAGGGGTTGAGCAAGTAGAGGAGGGAAAGAAGAGATGAGAGCAGAAGGAAATTTTATCCAGTTCCTCAAAGAGTTAGACACAGAACTACCATAAACTAAGCAATTGTATTTCTAGTTAGATAACGGAAAGAATTGAAACAGCTACTGGAATGGAATATGGGCACATGTGTTCACAGCAGCATTCTTCACAATAGCCAAAAAGCAACCCAAATGTCCACTAACAGATGAACGGATATTTAGGCTGTGGTACATATACTCAATGGAATATTATTCAGCCATCAAAAGTAATGAAATGCTGATACATTTTATAATGTGGGCAAATCTTAAAGACCTGATTCTTCACTCTAGAAGAGTCTGAAAGCAAGCAGTTCAGTTAACATAGTGTCCTATAGCATCAGAGACTCTGGGTCATTCTAGCCCATTGATTGGCAATTGATGACCTCTTCCAAAGTCACCACTGATCTAACTTGGTTTCTGCAGGTCCTGACATCAAGTCCAGTTTCCAACCAGCAGAAATAAATAAAAGGGGAAGTAGAGGCAACAAGGAGTCCCTGGGTGATGCAAATGTTTAATATGTTTAATGTGCTCATCACTCAGCACATTATACAGCATCCAAAGCAGAAATGAACTTTCTTTTTTTATCAGGTAATAAAATTTTTACCATAACCCCCTGAGCAGACGTTCCTTACATCTCACTGTCTAGCACTTGGTTTACTATCCTCCCCAGTCCAATCACTGCCAACAGGGAGTGCAGCTGCCAGACTGGCTTAGCTTACCTTAATTTGTTCCCATATTGTTGTTCAAACAAAGCCAGAGGGGATGGCTTTTAGGGAGGTAACCAACAGCATTTGCCCCGCTAACTAAAAAACTCACACCACAAGGATGTATTCATCCTTCACTTGATGTCTACAGCTAGGTTAATACTGTTCTGAAATGCTGAAACTAATTTCCCCCACTTGGATGACATGTGACTCTGCAGTGATATCTGAGGCATTGGTGTCATTCCCATCTTCTACGCTGGAGACTCCAATTTGACTCACCACCCATCTGTCAGCAAAGGCTTGTATGTTGCTACCATGCTGAGCAGCTTTCATAGGAGCTTCTAGACTAAGGCTAGGGAGAAAGATCTGGCAACCTACTTCCAACAACTAGCCAGTGAAAAGCCTGTGGATCACAATAGTCCTATCCATAACCAGTCATGGAACTAGCACAGGAAATGGGCAGCATTTTGTTCCTCTGAATTTAGAGTCACCACAAGTCAGGGGTCAACCTGAAGGCAGCTAACAACATCTGATGATTTAAGATTAATGAAGAAACTCCTCGAAGAAGAATGGACTGGACTTGGCAACACAGAGTGACCATATAGTGTGTACACTTTATGGTTCTGTGCATCTATAGAACGTTGTCCTACTGGTCTCTTACTAGATGGGTGCAGAGAGGATGGAGAAGAGTGGACAGGAGATTGTTAAGAGGATATGACATATATGGAACAGAAAGGAGGAGCATGCTGTCACTGGGCAAGCAGAGCAGTGAGAGCTGCACATAGGTGGGTGTTTTAGCCAGCTGGGGCTTCTCTAACAGAAATACCACAGAGTGGATGGCTTGAACAAAGGAAGGTTTATTCTTACACAGTCCAAATTCAGGATGTCCACTCCAGGGGAAGGTTTTCCCCCCTGTCGGCTCTGGAGGAAAGTCCAGTATTGCATCAGTCTTTGTCCAGGGAGCACCTTGGCCTAGGAACTTCAGGTCTGAAGGATGTGCTCTTCTCCCGGTGCAGGTGCAGCTTTCTTGATGATATGAGGTTCCCAATTCTCAGCCTGCTTCCCTTTCCTTTTATCTCTTGTAGGATGAAAGAATTAAGGGTGGGGCAAGCCACACTCCAGGGAAACTCCCTTTACAGTGGAGCAGGGAGGTGATCTTACAAAGGGATTTACAGCCTCACCCTAATCCTTTAACATACAGCAAAAGAAAACCACAAAATCGAAGACAATCACAAGATACTGAGAATCATGGCCTGGCCACATGGCTACGCCTATTTTGGGGAAGACACAATTCAATCCATGACAGTGGGCATGCAAATTTAAACTGGGTTGTACACTTTCACTCAATCACAATAAATAAATTTTTTAAAAGACTAAAGCAGAATTCAATCTGTTAGAGTACAGACTTTCACAGTATTCTGTTACGATACTTTTGATTACAGCTGGGTCTGTTGTAGCATCTCCCATCTCATTTCTTAATTGGGTTATTTGTATCTTCTGCTGTTTTTCTTCTGCAAGTTTAGCCAATATTTTATCAATTTTGTACCAGCTTTTGGTTTTGTTAATGTTTTCAATTGTTCTTCTATTCTCTAATTCATCTAATTCTGCTCTAATCTTTATCACCTGTTTTCTTCTGATGCCTGAGGGGTTCCTCTATTGCTCTCTTTCTACTTCTTCAAGCTATAGGATTAATTCTTTGGTTTGGATCCTTTCTTCCTTCCAGATGTATGCATTTATAGACATAAACTGACCTCTGAGCACTGCTTTTACTGTATCCCATAGATTCTAGTAGGATGTATTGTCATTCTCGCATGGTTCCATAAATTTGTTTATTTCATTCTTGATTTCCTCTATAAGCCATGGCTTTTTGAGGAAGATGTTTTTCAGTTTCAATGGGTTCAAATTTCTACCTCTGATTTTTCTTTTATTCATTTCAACTTTTATGGCTTTATGGTCTGAGAAGGTGCTTTGCCATAATTCAATGGTTTGGATTTTGCAGAGAATTGCTTAATGACCTAACACATGGTCTATTCTGGAAAATGTTCCATGTGCATTGGATAAGAAGGCGTACTTAACTGTTAACAGCTGAAAAGATCTGTAAATGTTGATAAGGTCAAGTTGATTGATTACTGCAGTAAGAGCTTCTGTATCTTTTCTGAGGTTTTTCTGAATGATCTGTCCATTACTGAAAGGGGAGTGTTGAAGTCTCTCACTTTTATTGTGAAATGATCTTATCTCATTTTTCAGTAGTCAGTGTTTTCTCAGTGTATTTAGATGCTCTGGTATTGGGTGCATAAGTATTTAATATAAAGCCCTGCTTGTGTATTGAACCTTTCAGCAATAAGTAGTGACCATCCTTGTCTACAATGGGGGATTTTACATAAAATCTATTTTATCTGAGATTAGTATTGCCACACCTGCTCTTCTTCGTATGTTGTTGTCTTGGTATATATTATTCCATCCTTTAATTTTCAGTTTGGTCGTATCTTTAAGTTTAAGGTGTGTTGCTTGTAAGCAACACATAGATGGGTTATGTCTGTTGATCCAGGATGTCACTTGCTGTCTCTTTTTTGGAGCATTCAGTCTGTTTGCATTCAGTGTAATTATTGATAAGTATGTGGTTGGTGCTGTCATTCTGATGTATTTATTTGTGTTGATGTTTTCTATGTTGCTCTTAATATTCTGTTCTGGGTCATTCTTTTTTATGAGTTGACTTTTCAGGGTAGGTTTTGTGTTTGTTGAGACTGCTGTATTGCATTTCTTGTTTTGATATGTTGCATTGTTATTTTGCTGTGTAGCTACCCCTCTGATCCTACTTAATATTCTAAGTTTAAATACAATTTTAACTTCTGCATATCTTTTTAACTACCTCTCCATCTGAAAGGACTATAACTACTGTAGTATATCCCTATTTTGAGTGTGATAGTGTTACAGTTTTCATGATATGATCACTGGTTCCCATCTTTTAATATTGTCACTTTAATTGAGTTCTGTGACTTCCCTAACTGAGTAGGAATCTAGATGCTGTGCCCTGCATTGCCTCCTTAAATATACACTTAATGGTTTTGTTTTTCTAAGGAAAGAGCTTCTTTCAGTATTTCTTGTAGTTTGGTTTAGTTTTTATAAAGTCTCTAAGCTTCTCTTTATCTGTGAATACCTTAATTTCACCATATTTGATAGACAGTTTTGCAGGATATGTAATTCTTGCTTGGGAGTCTTTCTCCTTCACAGCTTTGAATGTGTCATCCCACTACTTTCTAGCCAGCATCATTTCTTCCAAGAAGTCAGAAAAATACCTACAGGGTTTCCCTCTAAATGTTAGCTTTGTTTTGAGCCTTGCTGCCTTTAAAAGTATCTGTTTATGTTTCATTTTGTTGAGCTTGATTGTAATATGTCTTGGAGTGTCTCTTTTGGGGCCTTGTTTTTGTGGTGTTCAATCCACATCTTCGATATCTCTGTTCTCTTCACTCATAATTTAAGGAAAGTTTTCAGTCAGCAACTGTACAGCAATGCTCTCTGTGTTGTCATCTATCCTCCCTTGTTCAGGCACTCCAATTAATCACAAATTGTTCCTCTTAATAGAGTTTCACATGTTTTGTAAAGCTTTGTCATTTTTCTTATTTCTTTTCTCTGATTTCTCCTCATAAATGCTGTTGTTTGTTGATCTATTCTCAAGGTCTCTAAGTCTGACTTTTGTCTGCTCAATTCTACTCTTGGCTATGGATTGAATTGTCTAATTCTGTAATTTTGTTATTCATCTGCTGGATTTCAGATCATTGATGTTCCATCAGTTCAAATAGCTTACTTAATTTTTCATTTTCTTCCACTGCAATTTGTTTAATCTCTAGGAGTGTTCTATATATAATTCTTTTGTACTCTACCTCTCATAATTTCAGAAAGACTTCTTCAACTGGGAAGTTTTTTCATTCTCTATTTTGGGAGTTTTCTGAAGTCAAAGTGGCCTGCTTCTTTAAATGATTAACTATGGTCTAGTGTCTGCGTGCCTTCTAGAAGCTGTTTGATGTCCATGGTGTTACCTCAACAGGAACTGACGCATAGTTCTAAGAGGGGAGTTGGTCACCAGCCATCTCTATGTACTCTAGTGATTGGCCCCAAGTGGACTCTCTGGGGTGGAAGTCTCTGCCTATTGAGTGGCAAAGACGGCACCCTACTTATGGAGACACTGGGGACTGTCAGCCAATCCTACAATGTGGGTCAGTGAAAGGTGTGGGGAAGCTGCTGGGCCTCTCAACAGATAGATCTCTGGTCAGTACATAGGCCTCTCGACCCTAAAAGTAAACTTTACTTCTGGGCAGAGAACTGTCCAGTTGCTGAAAAGTGGAGAACTATGAAGCAACTAGTTGTCAGGCCCTAAGGAGCAGTAGACCCTGCCTTTCAGATGACAACGAAAGCATGTTATCGGCCATTTGCAGAAGCTGCAGTTCTCTGATGGGGTGAAACAGCAGGAGAGGAGGTCAGTAGCTGCTGGCTTGTCTTTGAGAAGGGAAGTTTAGTCTGATACTGGTGCCTAGTCAAATACACCAGGTCCTAGGGCTCCACAAATGTCCAGTGCTCTATACGCATATCATTCCAGGCCTTAGTCCCCAGAGGGAATTGAGGAGACGTGTGTCTAGTCTGCTGCCTTTTAACAGTACTGTACACTTTTGCTCATTCAAAGTCTTTATAAAAAGAGTTAAAGACCACCTACAGAATAGGGAAAAATATTCGGCAACTACATGTGGGACTGTCATCTGAGCTCCATAATCCACAAGATTCTGCAAAACATCAACAAGAAAAAGGTAAATAACCCAATTAAGTGACAGACAAAGGAGATGGGCAGACACCTTACTAGAGAGGACATCTAGGCAGCCAAAACACACATGAGGAAATACGATCATTAGCTATTAGAGAAATCAAAATCAAATCTACAGTGAGATACTATCTCACCACAACAAGTTTGGTTATGATCCAAAAAACACAAAACAACAAATGCTGGGGAGTCTGTGGAGAGATTAGAATTTTCCTATACTGCGGTGGGATTGCAAATTGGTACAACCCCTTTGGAAAACAAGCTGGCATTTCCTTAAAAAGTCAGAAATAGATATACCATTTGATCCAGTAATTTCACTGCTTGGAATTTATCCTTCAGAAACAAAGGCTGTCACACAAACAGACACATGTATGGGAATGTTTATTGCAGCACAGTCCACAATAGCAAAAATATAGAATCATCCCAGATGCCCATCAACCGATTAATGGATAAACAAACTGTGGTACATATACTCACTGGAACACTAGGTTATGATAAAAAACAATGATGATTTTAGAAACCCTCTCATACATGGTTTCAATTGGAAGATATGCTGAGTGAAATCAGTCAGTGGCAAAAGGACAAATATTGTCTGAGACCCCGTTACAAGGACTTAAAAATAAAATTATCTACAGAAAGAAAAAAACTCTTTGACAGCTACAAGAGTGGGGTAAGTGTTCATCATAGATGAGATAAATGATAGATGTTAGAAATTTACTCATTTACTGTAATAAAGAAATTATTTAATAAAAATAATTAAATATGAACAATATTTAGTCTTACAATTAGAAAATAATATGATTTACTGTAATGCACTTAGCACCAATAACCTCAGAGAGAAACAAGGGCTATTTACTTTAAGAAATATATTCCTTCTCCTTTTGCCTCCCTTCTCCTTTCCTCAGACTGGGGTTCTCTTTTTGCTAACATAAATCTCTAACTCTTTCCTTCTTCATGCATTTCCTTCCCATTTCTTCTAGGCTAACATGGCCTCTCTTTTCTCCTTCTCTTTTTCTTTGTGACCCTATAACACAGAGTAGGACTGTCCTTTAGGGTTTCCAAGGTGTGTCACAGCACTTAACCACCACACTACCAGGGCTTCCCATATATCTATAACCCCCTTCTGTTGAGTCGATTTCAACTCATAGCGACCCTGTAGCACAGAGTAGGAAGGACCCACAGGGTTTCCAAGGAGTGCCTGATGAATTCAAACTGCCAGCCATTTGATTAGTAGCTGTAGCACTTACATCACTACACCACCACGGTTTCCTATATATCTATATATGTTTGGAAATCCTGGTGGTGTAGTAGTTAAGTGCTATGTCTGCTAACCAAATGATTGGTAGCTTGAATCCTCCAGGTACTCCTTGGGAACCATGGGGCAGCTCTATTCTGCCTTATAGAGTTACTATGAGTCAGTAATGACTCCAAGCAGTGGGTTTGGGTTTTTGTTGTTTATGCATGTAAAATGAAATGTTTGCTATTTTGACATGCATTCCTCTCTCTCTTTTTGTCATTTTCCCTTTCCCTTCATGTCTTTTGTCTTCCTTGCCCTGCCTCTGCTTTTCAACTGCTCCCATTATAGAAATGTTGCTGGTAGAATCTATTGTTTTCATTAGATTTGTTTTCATGTTCATTATTTTTCTTTTAAAAGCAGCTGAATTCAATGTTTGTGCACAGTCCCTGTAGAAAGGCTTTCATAAAATTAAACTAAATGACAAAAGCACAAATAACAGAAACAAAAAATCTTGCTCCTTCCTGTCACATGACAGATTAATTATATTCACTTTCGGTCTTCTGAGAGAAAAGACTAGAAAAAAGCAGTATCGGGCTCTCTGATTTGATCTCATTAATTCAGCCTGGTCTGGCAGACAGTGCAAAGCCATATGGGCTGTCATGGAGCCCAGCTAATGTTCATGTTGCTGGGTCCTTTCAGGTACTTGGCTATGCACACGGAGATCTGGCTTGGACCCACCACTGGGCAGGAGAGTCCTGCAGGAGGGACAGAGACACAGAGTCAGAGCCAAGTGATTCAGGATAAGACCAAAATCACATGGAACAGCTACGCCAGGCTTGGTTCCCCAGCCTCCCCCTGGCTTTTGTAGCTCATGTTCCACACCCCTAAATAGATAGGTTCTGCTTGTTCTGCCATGTACCAAGAGAGCCAATTCTACCTTCTCGGGAAGAAGAGTGGAACTTTCCAGAAATGAATGATATCTGTCACACCTGGTGATCCCTCTGTTTTTTTCTATAGTGATTCTTTTTCTTTTTAATTTCATCCATAGAACAGTGCATATTTCAAAAAGACAAAGACCCTAAAAATCTAACCATGATTACCACACATCCCCAAATTAACGGTAATTCCTCTGTCTCATTAGCTAGCCAGGGTCTGGTGCTCACATTTCTAACAGTTTCATAAACATATTTGTGTGTGCATTGTTACCTAGCAAATGACCAGTCCAAATCAGGATCCAGTGGATGCAGTTAACCTGTTAAGTCACTGGTAGTCTGTAAGATCCTCTTTCATTGTTTCATCTCCTTTAATTTTTTGTTACGGAGACTAGATGATTTGTCCTATAGCATTTTCCAGTTTGGCTTCACTCGCTGCATCCTCATGGTGTTTTTCACTTTGTTTTGATATGTAAATAGATACATAACAAAACATTTGCCTTTTCAACAGTCTTCACACATCCCATTCAGTGGCATTGTGTTCACCATGCTGTGTAATCATCTCCTTTATCTGTTTCCAGTTTGTTTCATCACTCTTAACAGGAGCTCAATATCACATAAGCATTGAGTCCCATTTTCTTCCTCCCTCCCATCTGCCCCTAGTGAATGCTGATAAACTTTGATCTGTATGAAGTGGAAACCCTAGTGGCATAGTGGTTAAATGCTATGGTTGCTAACCAAAAGGTTGGCAGTTCAAATCCTCCATGCCCTCTTTGGAAACTCTATGTGGCAGTTCTACTCTGTCTATAGGGTTGCTATGAGTCAGAATCGACTCGAAGGCAGTGGGTTTGGTTTGGTTTTGTATAAAATAGAAAATAAAAACAAACTAGTTGCCATGGAGTCGATTCTGACTCATGGTGGTTTTCTTGAGCTCCAGTTCTGCTCTGATACACACGGCTCTGCCATAGTCAAGGTTAACTCGACAAGCACTAGAAATCTGACATCTGTATCACCCTTTCTACCACACCCATAAAACTCACCGACAACGCTAAGAATGACAGAATCAGAATAGCATGTCACTGGCTTTATGCAACAATACCTGCTCCACAGTTGTAGAATAATAATAATGCCAGACAAACACCACCAATATGAGCAGGATAGTTTACGATTATTTCCCCAATTATCTCAACCAAACCTACTGCTGTTGAGTCAATTTTGACTCTTAGCAACCCTGTAGGACATAGTAGAACTGCCCCATGGAGTTTCTGAGTGGCTCCTGGAGGCTTTGAACTGCAGACCTTTTGGTTAGCAGCTATAGTACTTAGCAACTATGCCACCAGGGTTTAACTATGTCCCACAAATGCAGTCAAATGATTATGGCTTAAAATCTGTTGGAATGGTTCTTCCTGTGGTTAAGTCCTCAGCCTGCATACATCTTTAGGTTCCTTGATTTCAATTTTATTTGAAAAACTTTTAAATGTGTATTTTATTTTATAACTATATATAACATACGGTTACAAAGTCAGTTTTATACACTCAGGTTTATCCTACTGTCTGCTTCTGTCCCCTGGAAGTACCACTGGCATAGTGGCTAAGTACTATGGTTGCTAACCAAAAGATTGACAGTTCAAATCTACCAGGAGCTCCTTGGAAACTGTATGGGGTAGTTCTACTCTGTCTATAGGGCTGCTAGGAGTCAGAATTGACTCAAAGGCTACTAGGAAATTGACCTGGCTCACTCTTTATTTCTTGTTTGCTTTCCTTCTTTCTTTCTTAGTTATGATTGAGTGAAAATGTATGTTCCCATATAAATTTGCATGCCTGCCTATGTGCAACACCTACTGCTCTCCCTGCCCAGTGACAGCACACTCTTCCTCTCCGTTCTGTATATGTCATATCCTTCTAACAATCTCCTATCGCCTCCTCTCCACCGTCTTCCGCACCTCCAGCAAGAGATCGGCAGGACGACATCAGAAACATAAAGTGCACACACGATATGGTCACTCTGTGGCGTCAAGTCCAGTCCTTTCCCGTCCGAAGAGTTGACCTCCATTATGATTTATGGACAGGGGCAGCATCAGGGTCAGGGGCCATGCTCCCAGGGAAACTCTGAGGCCCACGGACCATCAACTGTGGTCTTTTAGTGGAGACCTCGGGGTGTACCCCTTTTTATTCTTGTGTTGCCAGTGAGACTCAAGGTGAGCCCCATCACTGCTATTGCTGGTGGTGGCCAAGCACCATCCGGTTCTTCTGGTCACATGTTTATCTAGTTACCCACTCACGTGGGTCTCTCCATCTTCTCCTCCCTTCTAACCTCTCTTCTACTGGGTGCTGTCATTCCCTTCACCTAACCCAATTCTTAGCTACTATCTAACCTACGGGAAACCCTGGTGGCATAGTGGTTTAAGTGCTACATCTGCTAACCTTTTGGTTTAAATCCACCAGGTCGTTTTGGTCCTTAGTGATCATCTGTTCCTGCTGAGTTGGGACCATTTTCTGTACCTCAGATGGCAGCTTGGCAGCTTTTGAGATCCCAGACACCACTCACCAATGTGGGGTGCAGAAGACTCTCTTAGCAAAATGATACTTGTGCCAACTGGCCTCAATTTCCCCTGAGAGTGTGGTCCCCTGCCCTGCAGCCCCCACCCTATCTACTCTGTTTTTGTAATACTGGGTTAAGATTGGAGGAGCAATCATGCTATGCTGAAGTCCAGTTAAAACTGATCTTCTTTCTAGCATGTGCTGTCACAGATTTTATCCAACCAAATTTCTATCAACTATCTAATCTAAACCTCACCCTAGCCTTCCCTCCCTCCCTCCCCTTATAGCCATCAAAGAATCTTTTCTTCTATGGATGAGTCTATTTTTAAGTTCTTATTGTAGGGGTCTCATACAATATTTGTCCTTTTGTTGTTGACTACTTTCCCTCAACATAATGTCCTCCAATTGAAACCAAGTTATGAGCCAAGTGCCTAAAATCAGCATTGTTCTTTATCTTTGCATAGTGTTTCATTGAGTATCTATACCATAGCTTACCTATCCATTACTCTGTTGTTGGGCTTCTGGGTTGTTTCCATCTTTTTGCTATTGTGGACTGTGCTGCGATAAACATTCGTGTGCATGCATCAGTTGGTGTGAATTGCCCTGATTCTGTAGGATATATTCCAAGCAGCGGAATTACTGGGTCAAGCAGTATATCTATTTCCATCTTTTTAAGGAAGCATTAGATTGCTTTCCAAAGAGATTGCACCATTTTGCAATCCCATGATTTGGCACTTTCTTAAAAACTAGAAATAGAAATATCGTATTATCCAGAAATCCAAATCACAAGAACAGATACATGCGCTCCAACATCTATTGCAACGCTGTCCACGACAGCAAAAAGGTGGAATCAACCTAGGTCCCCATCAATAAATGAATGGATAAACAACCAATGGCACATTCACATAGTGGAGTACTATGCAGTGATAAATAACAATAATGATTTTGGGAAACAGCTCATAACATGGAGTCATCTGGAAGACATTATGTGGAGTGAAGTCATTGCAAGAGGAAAAATGTTGTATAAGACCACTATTATAAGGACTTAAGAAAAGGTTTAAGCACAAAAGAAAATAATCTTTGATGATTACAAGGGTGAGGAGAGTGAGAGAGAAGTATTCATAGATTAGATTAAAACTCACTGCCATTGAGTCAGGTCTGACTCATAGCTACCCTGTAGGTCACAGCAGAACTGTCCCATAGAGTTTCCAATGAGCACCTGGTGGATTTAAACTGCTAACCTTTTGGTTAGCAGATGTAGCACTTAAACCACTATGCCACCAGGGTTTCCCATAGGTTAGATAGTAGCTAAGAATTGGGTTAGGTGAAGGGAATCACAGCACCCAATAGAACAGAGGTTAGAAGGGAGGAGAAAGACATCCAAGTATTCCTAGATTTAGGGAGAAGCTCAAGGGCAACTACTCACAGATAGGGCCAAATTTATAAGTCTCTGTCAGTGGTTCTCCAAGTGTGATCTAGCCAGCCAAGCCAAGTGCCTAGGGACAGTCTATACCACAATCAGCTGGCTCTCTTAATAAAAACACAAGTTTCAATACTTTTCTCCTATGTGTACTAAATTATAATCCCTGAGGATGAAATCGGAAATCCTAGTGATGTAATGGTTAAGTGCTGCAGCTGCTACCAAAAGATTGGCAGTTCGAATCTACCAGGTGCCCCTTGGAAACTCTGGGACCGTTCTGCTCTGTCCTATTGTGTCACCAGGTGTCAGAATCGACTTGATGGCAGTGGATTTTAGCTTTTTGGTGAATGAGACCCAGGATCTGCATATTTCTACAGTTAAAAAGCCAGTTGTTAATTAGTTGACTCCAACTCATGGTAGCCCCATGAATGTGAGTGGCTGATATTTTGTAAGTAGATTGTCATCTTTCTTCTGTGGTACCTCAAGGCAGACTTGAACCTCCAACATTTTACTTAGAAGCCAAGCACGTTAACCATTTGCATCACACCACTGACAAAAAATGTTAAGTTCTGCATCCTAAAGGGTGGAACAAAGATGACATAATAGGAATTCTCATTTTTATTGGTACAATATAAAGAGATACAGGTCTTTGAAAAACATTTTAGCATTATCTAATGAAGTTGAGCAAAGCTTAGCCTTTACTCTATACATGGGAATACGAATACAGATTTGTAGCAATGTTCATATAAGTGGGACACAGATGTTTCTGATAATTTGTAGAGGAATTATTCAAAGAAGAGAAAATAGATGTCACTTATGTTAAAATATATTTTTTAATAATTCGTGAAGATTGTTTTAGTTAGCTAGTGCTGCTCTGACAGAAATACCATGAGTGGATGGCTTTGACAAAGGAAGTTTATTCTTACACCGTCTGGGAGGCTACAAGTCCAAATTCAGGATGTTCACTTCAGGGGAAGGCTTTCCCCCTTGTTGGATCTTAAGGGAAGTCTTTGTGTTTCATTGATCTTTGTTCAGGTAGCATCTTGGCACGGGAACCTCAGGTCTGAAGGATACAGTCTTCTCCCAGTGCTGCTTTCTCGATGGTGTGAGGTTTCCAATTCTCTGCTTGTTTCCCTTTCCTTTTATCTCTTATAGCATGAAAAGATTAAGGGTGTTGCAAGCCATACTCTGGGAAACTCTCTTTATAGTGGAGCAGGGAGATAATCTTATGAAGAGATGTACAGTCCCACACTAATCCTTTAACATACAGCATAGGAAACTCACAAAATGGAGGACAATCACAAAATATTGGAATCACGGCCCAGGCACATGGTTACACTATTTGGGGGGGACACAATTCAATCCACGGCACGGATCAAGGACCACAACCTTCAATATGGATTGCACCTCAGCATCAGGAAAATAAAAATCCTCACAACTGGACCAGTAAGCAACATTGCCATAAATGGAGGAAAGATTGAGGTTGTCAAGGATTTCATTTTACTTGGGTGCACAATCAACACCCACAGAAGCAGCAGTCAAGAAATCAAAAGACGCATTGCATTGGGAAAATCTGCTGCAAAAGACCTCTTTAAAGTATTCAAAAGTAGAGATGTCACCTCGAGGACTAAAACGCACCTGAACCAAGCCATGGTATTTTCAGTCACATCATATGCACGTGAATGCTGGACACTGAACAAAGAAGACTGAAGAAGAATTGAAGCCTTTGAATTGTGATGCTGGAGCAGAATGTTGAATGTACCATGGGCTGCCAAAAGAACAAACAGATCTGTTTGTCTGGAAGAAGTACAACCAGAGTGCTTCTTGGAAGCAAGGATGGCAAGACTGTGTCTTACATAACTTGGACATGTTGTCAGGAGGGATCAGCCCCTGGAGAAGGATACCATCCTTGGTAGAGTGGAAGGTTAGCAAAAAAGAGGAAGACCCTCAATGAGATGGACTGACACAGAGGCCACAACAATGAGCTTAAGCATAAAAACAATTGTTAACATGGCACAAGACTGGGCAGTATTTCATTCTGTTGTTCATAGGGCCGCTATGAGTCGACAGCATGTAACAACAGCACTAATTCACGGACTGGAAGATACCTCCTAAATTTCAAAATAAAGTAAGAAATTTCCTTGGAAGGTTGTTTAAAACGCAGACTCTATTTCCAGCTTTTTGTTACATTTCCCTTACTACTAGTTAGGTCAGGCAGCTTTTAATGTTTATTGTCTATGTTACTTCTACATTTTGTGTGAAGTGTTGGTAAGATTTTTCTCCCATTTTTTCTATGATTTCTCAGTTATTTACTTATCGATTTATATGATTTTTTTTTTTTACTTTTTTTTCTGGTTATAAAACCAGTTGCCATTGAGTCAATTCTGATGTACATTGACCTATCTCTGTCAGAGTAGAACTGTGCTCCACAGCGTGTTTTATGGCTGAGTTTTTGGAAGTAAATTGCCAGGTCTTTCTACAGAGCTTCTCGGTGGACTTGCACTTCCAGCGTCTTGGATAGCAATGATTTGTATCACTCAGGGACTCCATTTTATTGAGCACCTACAGGATGCCAGACATAGTTCTAGGCTGACAAACCAAACTACGATTGTTACCCTCATGGAACTTAAGTTCTAGCGGGGAGAGACAGATAATAATAATTAAATACGGCAGACAAAATAATTCAAAACCATATATAAGTCTTAGTAAGTACATGAAAAAGTAAAAAGTGCTGTGGAATGAAGAGAGACGTAGCAGAGGGTAGTGGAAAGGGGCAATAAAGGATGAGTTGGGAGGTACGGCAGGGTAGCAAAAGCAGGCCTCATTGGAAAGGAACAGCTCAGAAAAGATGTCAGAGGAACAAGGGCATTAATCATGTGGGTATGTGGGGAATAGAGTTCTAGAAATAGGAAAGAACAAGTATAAATACAAAGGGGTATATGTAGCTGAACTAGAATGAGCAGTGAATGGGGCAGTAGCCCGTGTGGTCAGAGGAATATAAGGCTACACCATGCAGGGCCCTACAGACCATTGAAGGATTCTGGATTCTCTGCACAAAATGGGAAGCTGCTGCATGGTTTTGAGTGATGGCCTGATGTGATCTGACTTATACTTTAAAGGGACCTCAATGACAGCTCTGTTGACAATACCCAAACCTAAACCCACTGCTGTTGAGTAGATTCCAACTCAGAGTGACCCTATAGGTCAAAGTAGAACTGTCCCATAGAAATACCAAGGATCACCTGGAAGATTTGAACTGCTGACCTTTTGGTTAGCAGACATAACACTTCACCTACCACACCACTAGGGTTTCCAAATAGACTGTAATATTGCAGGCATCAAAACAGGGAGGCCATTTATGAAGCTGTTTCTACAATTCATGTGTGCAATGGCACTGGGTCAGGCAGGGTGATAGCAGAAGAGTTGATGAACAATGGCTAGATTCTGGATGTATTTTGAAAGTTGAGACAACACGGTTTACTGGTGGGTTGGATTTGGATGTGAGGAGTGGGGTGAAAGAGAAATTAAAACTAACTCCAAATGCTGTTAACATTTATACCCAACCAAACCAAACCTGTTGTGTTGAAGTCGACTCCCACTCATAGCAAACTGACAGGACAGACCAGAGCTGCCCGATAGGGTTTTGATGCGCTTCTTTATGTTTTTTCCATGTGTCATGTATCTTATTTATTTTTGTTCTCTTTATTTTACCACTCTTTGGGCTTGTTTTCCTATTCATCTTCTACCTTCAGTGACAGATGTTTAGTTCATTGGTTATCAACTACTCTTCTTATCTAATACATACATTTAAGATGTTACATTTCCCTTTATGAAATGCTTTAACTGCATTCCACAAGCAGATAAATATGAACTAGTTTTACTAGTTCACAATGAAAAGAAGTGTCTGGACCCCCAAGCACCTACAGGCAGATGAAGAAAGCTATTCCACTGCAAACAGAGGCCATTTCCTATCAAATATGACTGATACCTCAGAAGGTGGAGCTAAGATCCTGGATGGTAGAACTAAGAACTGAGGAGAACAATGATTTAGGGAGCAACTCCTAAAGAGTGGGAAACCAACCAAACTAAATCTGTGACCATTGAGTTGATGTTGACTCCTGGTGACCGCATGCGTTACAAAGTACAACTGCTGCATAGGTTTTTCCAGCTGCTCCTTGGAAACTCTATGTGGCAGTTCTACTGTCTATAGGGTTGCTGTGAGATAGAATCGACTTAATGGCGGTGGGTTTTGTTTTCAAAATTTATGACAGCAGATCACCAGGGCTTTGTTCCGGGATGCCACTGAGTATAGCCACACAGCTCACCTTTAGGCTAGCCACCGAGGGACCTCTTAGAGTAGAAGTAGGCCCTAATCAAGAAACATTCCTCAGCCCTGAAGTAGAGACATCCAACAACATGAGGCCTAGGATTGATATGGGCTAGGGACTTCTATCCAGCTCCTCTCTCTCCTTTTTTTCTAATGAAAGTATCTGTTGTTATTATTCTGACCTATCTCACACTGCATGTTTGGTGTGTAAGGCACAGACAACTTTTTCTTTTAGTTCACAGGTCTCTCAATCAAGAGCAGTTACACTACAGGAGCAGTGCCAAGGAGCCTCATCTGTAAACTTACCTAATTATTATTATTATCTGTAATCATCCAGTTATTGAATGATTCTTTGAGACTTGAGAGAAGGTAAGTGTATTTTCCACGGGAGAGGGAAATTAATCTTTGGGGCCAGCTGTGGTTGATGGCTACACTATGACTCCCAATAAATTATACCTCTTGGCATTCATGCCTTTGTGTAGTCCCCTACACTTTAACTCAGCCCTTGGCCAGGTAACCCTGGCCAATGGGGCATCAACAAACATGAGATAATCAGAAGCTATATAAGCATTTGTGCCTCAAGATTTTCACTCTTGCATTGCTGCTGTTGCCATGTGAAGAAGTACAACTTGACTTCTTACAGGATGAAAGACTTCAGGGATGGAAGGAGAGAGAGAGAGAGAGAGAGAACAAGCCATCTCAAGCATCCCCGTTAAACTCAGCTCCCGGTCAGTTCATGAACTGAGTACAGCATATCTGAGTGGGTCAGCAAAACTAGCAGAAAAACCTGTTGACCAACCACAGCACTGTGAGAAATAGTAAATCACTGTTATTTTAAGCAACTAAGCTTTGGGGTGGTTCGATATGCAATGGAAATCCTGGTTGCATAGCAGTTAACTGCTAAGGCTGCTAACCAAAAGGTCTGCAGTTCAAATCTACCAGGCACTCCTTGGAATCTCTATAAAGCAATTCTACTCTGTCCTAGAGTTGCTGTGAGGTGGTGTCAACTCTGTGGCAAGAGGTTTGATATGCAACAATAGATAACTGAAACACAGATCTGTCTTTTTTCCTCTGGATACTTTTAAGAACCCCTCCCCTACTTGTCTGTCTTGCGTGTTGCTGTGATGTTGGTAGCTCTCCCACTGGTATTTAGAAAGGGTCACCCATTATGGGCAGGTTTCAGCTGAGCTGCCAGGCTAAGACAGACTAGGAAAAAGGACCTGACAGTCTTACTCTGAAAAAAAAAAAAAAAAAAAACAGCCAGTGAAAACCTTATAAATAGCAGTGGAGCACTGTCAGATATCAAGCAAGAAAACAAGCCCACTGCCACTGAGTCAATTCCGACTCCTAGCGACCCTAGAGATAGAGTTCACCCCTAGAAGACAGAGTTTCCAAGGAGCACCTGGTAGATTCGAACTGTCAACTGTACAGTTAGCAGACATAGCACTTAACCACTATGCCACCAGGGTTTCCTTGTCAGATATAAAGCTGGAAAGTGAGCCCCACAGGTTGTAAGTCACTCAGAAGACAACTGTGGAAGAGCTGCCTCCTCAAAGTAGAGGCAGTGACGTAGATGGACTAAGGCCTTCGAGGCTTTCATTTGCTGATATGGCATGACTCCAAATGAGAAGAAATAGCTGTAAACATCTATTAATAATTGGAACACGTAAGAAGTGTGAAGTAAGCAACATCATGATAAATGGAGAAAGGACTGAGGTTGTCAAGGATTTCATTTTACACGGGTCCTCGATCAATGGCTGTTGAAGTAGCAACCCAGAAATCAAAAGATGCATTGCTTTGGGTAAATCTGCCCCAAAGGACCTCTTCAAAGTGTTGAAAAGTAAAGATGTCACCTTGAAGACTAAAATGTGCTTGCCCCAAGCCATGATATTTTCAATCACATAACATTTTCCCAGCAAAAGCTGGGAAAATGAATAAGGAAGGCAGAAGAATTAATGTCTTTGAACTGTGGTGCTGGAGAAGAATATTGAATGTACTGTGGATTGCCAAAGGAACAAACAGACCTATTCTGGAAGAAGTACAACCAGAGTGTTCCTTGGAAGCAAAGATGGTAAGAATGCATCTTACGCGTTTTGGACCTGTTATCAGAAGGGATCAGTCCCAGGAGAAGGCCATCATGCTTGGTAGAGTGGAAGGTCAGCAAAAGAGAGGAAGGCCTTCTATGCGACGGATTGACACAGTGGCCGCAACAATGGGCTCGAGCACGAAAAGCATTGTGGACATGGTGCAAGACAGAGCAATTTTTCCTTCTGTTGCACTTGAGGTCACTGTGAGTTGGAAGCAACTCAATGGCAAAAACAGCAACAACTTTTAAGACTTTCTTTTGTTTTTCATAGTCTGTAGTTTTACTACCATGTGTCTGACTTACTATTTTTTGCAATCCTGTTTTGTACTCACACAGTGTCTTCGATATCTAGTGCTGCCATAACAGAAATACCACAAATGAACACTCTTAACAAACAGGAATTTATTCTCTCATCCAGTTTTGGAGATGAGAGCTGTGGAATCAGAGCACTGGATTTAGGGGAAGACTTTCTTTCCTTGTTGACTTGGGGATAGCTCTTTGTCTCCTCCATTCCTTGGCTTCTTGGTGATCTTGGTAGCATGGCATCTGTCTTCCCCCCTCACTGTCTCGCTCTCTGTGCCTAGTCTGCTCCTTTTCTATCGCACAGGAGAGTGACTTGAGACACACCCTGCGCTAATACTGTCTCATTTACAAAGCAAGGAAAACCCACTGTCAGTGAGATTAAAACCACAGGTAAGCCAAAAATAAAAAGCAAAGAAAACCGGTTGCCATGAAGTCAATCCAAACTCACAGTGGCCCTAAAGGATGGTGCAAAACTGCCCCATAACGTTTTCATTGAGTGGCTGGGGTGTTCAACTGCCAATTTTGGGTTAAACCACTAGAGGTTAGAATTTACAGCTCACATTTTGGGGGGACACAATTCAATCCATAACTTCAGATTCTTGAATTTATGGACTTGTGCCTATAATCATTTCTAGAAAATTCTCAGTAACTCTGTTTTCCCAATATTGCCTTGGCTCCATTCTCTCTCTCCTCTCCTTGCGGAACTCTGATGAGTCATGTTAGACCTTGTCACTCTTTTCTCTGTGTCTCTTAACCTCTCTTTCACCTTTTACATCTTTTTATCTGTCTGCGTTCTAGATCATTTCTTCCATCTTCCAGTTCAGTAATCAGCGATATTGAATTCGCTTGTAAACCTTCACTTCATTATTTGTATGTTTTATTTCTAGAATACCTGTATGATTTCTTACCAAATCTGCTAGTCATTTTTAGCAGTTTCTACTTACTGTAAGATTCAATCTTGTCTTTTGTCTTTAAACACAACAAGCAGAGTTTTTACTGAAGATCGACCTAAATAATTCCACAGTTTGAAGACTGCATTTTTTTAAAAGAATAAATTTTATTGTGATTTAAGAACAATTTTACACTCCGTTTGCCGTATAACATTAAGAACTTTCACTGCTATTCTATTCTATTCTAACTGCTCCCCTCCCACCCCCTCCCCTGTGGGCAAGTGCATTTGCCCCTTCATCTGGAACCTCCTGTGAACCTTTGATCAAGATCTCACTGCCCTCAGCCATACATCTCAGCTCCAGTGATGACTGTCTAGGACAGCACCGTGTACATATTTAAGTCCAAAGATTTGCTCATCGCCAGTCTCACTCTGTCTTGTATAGTCCAGTTCAGTCTTTGTCTGGAGATCTGGCCCTGATGTTGCATGTGGTATAGGGTTAGAGAGTCTGGGGGCCATGCTCCCAGGGAGCCCTCTGTTCAGCAGGACCATCAAGCGTGGGTTTTTGATAGAGTTCTAGCTCTGCCCTCTAATCCTTCTCCTGCTATGTCCAGGGCTCCGTACCATGTACCCCATCTGGGCAATCATTGGTGGTGGCCAGGCACCATCTAGTTCTTCTGGTCCTGTGCTATAGCAGACTCTTGCTCATATGGCCCCTTCCATCTGGTGGGCTCATATTTTCCTCCTGCCCTTGAAGTCTATCATTTACCTCTAGTCCAGGTGGATTGGGACCGTTTGACACCATTTAGATGGCAGCTTGCTAGCTTTTAATAACCCAGACACCACTCACTCAGGTAGTCTGCAGAGCATTTTCTTAGGAGAAAAAGAGGAATTTGTATTGGGTATGCCAATTAGTCTGAATGTCCCCTGATGTTGTGGTCCCCCGATCCCATACCCTGTACTCTTCCCTTCCAGAGAGGTGGGCCACATTTAGGGAACAGCTTAGTTTTGAAATTGAGCAGTTGTGAGTACCTCTCTTTTAGTACATGCTGTCACATCATATACTCAGCCTGAATCCTAACTGCTACTTAATTTGTAAAAACCCCTCTCCCTGCCTTCTCACTCTTGTAACCATCAAAGATTGATATCTTCTGTGCTTAATTGATTTGCTGTGTCCGTATAAAAATGGTCTCACACAACATTTGTCCTTTTGAGTTTGGCTAACTTCACTCAGCATGACGTTCTCCAGATGGTCCCACTTTAACAGGTGTTTCTCTAAACCATTGTTTCTTATCATTACTTGGTATTCCATTGTTTGAATACACCAGTTTGTTTAGCTGTTTGTCTGTTGATGGGCATCTAAGTTGCTTCCATCTTTATGCTATTGTGGAGACAGCTGCAATAAACATTGGTGTGCTTGCATCTGCTTTTGAATGGTGGTCCTTATTTCTCTGGCATATATTACAGGGAGTGGGACGGCTGGATCATATGGTATTTCTATTTTTAGCTTTCTAAGAAAGCACCACATCGATTTACATAGTGGTTGTACACATTTTTACAGACCCACCAACAGCGTAAAAGAATGACAATTTTTCCACATCCTCTCAGACATTTATTATTTTGTGCCTTTTAGATTTCTGTCAGCTTTGCTGAGGTGAGATGGCATCTCATCACAGTTTTGTTTTGGATTTCTCTCATGACTAGTGATTGTGAGCATTTCCTCACATATTTGTTGGCCTCTTGTATGTATTCTTTGGTGAAGTGCCTGTTCATGTACTTTGCTCATTTTTTAATTTGGTTGTTTGTCTTTTTCCTGTTGAAGTTTTGCAGTATCTTGCAGATTAAAGGGATTAGACATTGGTTGAAAGCATGTTAAGCAAATATTCATTCTCACTGTAGGCAGTCATTTTACTCTCTTGATGAAAGCTTTAGATAAACATAAGTGATTTTTAAGAGTTCCCAATTATCTATTTTCATTTCTTGTGTTTGAGCATTGTTGGTGGTTTTTTGTAGACTGTTGATGCCATGGATTAAGCATTCCAGTGTCTTCAAAACTTTTTCTTCCAAGATTTTTATTGTTTTAGCATTAATAGTTAGGTCTTTGATCCATTTTGAGTTTGTTTTTGTGCATGGTGTGAGATAAGGGTCTTGTTTTACGTTTTATTTATTTTTATTTTTTATTTTATTTTTATTGCAGTTGTGGCAACACCACTTGTTGAAGAGACTGTCCATTACCCAGCTCACAGCCCTTGGGCCTTTATCAAATATCAGTTGTTCACAGGTGGGTGATGTTATATTTGGATTACTAGTTCTGTTCCATTGGTCTACATGTCTGTTTCAGTGCCAGCACCAGGCTGTCTTGACTACTGTGGCAGTGTAGCAGGTTTTAGGGTCAGCTAGAGTGAGGTCTCTCACTTTGTTCTTCTTCTTTAGTAATATTTTACTTATCCACAGCTTCCTCCCTTTCCATATGAAGTTGGTGATTTGTTTCTCCATCTCATTAAGAAATGCGATTGGAATTTGCATTGTATGTGTAGATTGCCTTGGGCAGTATAGACATTTTCACAATGTTTAGTCTTCCTATCCAAGAGCATGGTAGGTTTCTCCACTTATGTAAGTCACTTTTAGTTTCTTGCAGTAGTGTCTTGTAGTTTTCTTTGTATGGGTCTTTTGCATCTCTGGTTAGATTTATTCCTAAGTATCTTATCATCTTGGGGGCTATCGTAAATAGTAATCATTTCAAGATTTCCTCTTTGATTGTGTCTTTGTTGGTGAAAAGGAATCGAACTGATTTATGTATGTTTGTCTTGTATCCTGATACTTTGCTGAAGTCTTCTATTTGATCCAGTAATTTTCTGGTGGATTCTTTAGGGTCTAATGTGTATAAGATCATGTCATCCACAAGTAGCAGTACTTTAACTTCTTCTTTTCTAATTTGGATGCCCCTTATTTCTTTATCATACCTAATTGCTATGGCTAGGACCTCCAGAACAATGTGGGATGGAAGGGGTGACAATGGGCAGCCTTCTCTGGTACCTGTTCTTAGGGGGAATGTTTTCAGCTTCTCTCCAGTAAGTATGATGTTGGCTGTTGGTTTTGTGTAGATGACTCTTATTAGGTTGAAGATTTTCTCTTCTATTCCTGTGTTGCTGAGAGTTTTTAAAACAAATGGGTGTTGGACTTTATCTAATACCTTTACTGCATCAATTGATAGAATCGGGTGATTCTTGTCTTTTGTTTATGTGATTGACTACATTAATTGTTTTTCTATTGTTGAACCATCTCTGCATCTCTGTGACGAATCCTACTTGGTCATGGTGAACTATTTTTTTTTTATGTCTTGTTGAATCCTATTAGCTAGGATTTTGTTGAGGATTTTTGTGCCTAAATTCATGAGAGACACTGGTCTGTAATCTTCCTTTTTTGTGCTGTCTTTAGCTGATTTTGGTATCAGGTTTATACTAGCTTCATGAACGAATTTAGGAGTAATCTATCCTTTTCTATGCTCTGGAATGTCTTTAGTAATAGTGGTGTCAACTCTTCTCTGAACATTTGATAGAATTCTCCAGCAAAGCCACCTGTGCCAGGGATTTTGGGGGGATGGTAGTTATTTAATTACCTTTTCAATCTCTTTTTTTTGTGATGGTTTTATTTAGTTTGTTCTATCTCTGTTTTTGCTACTTTAGGTAGGTGATGTTTTTCTAGAAAATTGTCCATTTCCTCTAGGTTTTTAGATTTATTAGAATACAATTTTTCATAGTATTCCATTATGATTGTTTTAATTTCAGTTGAGTCTGTTGTGATAGCACTCATCACATTTCTTATTCAGGTTATCTATTTCCTCTCCTGTTTTTCTTTTGTCAGTTTGGCCAATGGCTTATCAGTTTTGTTGTTCTTTTCGAAACACATCTTTCGGTCTTGTCAATTCTGTCCATCATTTTCAATTTCATTTATTTCTGCTCTAATTTTAATAATTTCCTTTCTTCTGGAGTCTGATGTATTCTTTTGCTGGGCACTTTCCAATTGTTCAAGTTGAAGAGTTAATTCTTTGATTTTGGCCCTTTAGGATGTGCACATTTATTGGGATGAATTGACCTCTGAACACTGCTTCTGCTGTGTACCATAGATTTTGGTAGAATGAGTCTTCATTTTTATTTGATTCTATGAATCTCTTTATTGCATCTTTGATTTCTTCTGTTACCCGGTAGTTCTTGAGCAAAATATTATTCAATTTCCAAGATTTTTATTTTATTTCCATCTTTTTTCTGTTATTGATTCCTAGTTTTACCTCTTTACGGTCTGAAAAGAAACTTTGCGTTATTTTACAATTTTGAATTTTGTTAAGGATTGCTCTGTGGCCTAATATGTGATCAGTTCTGGAGAACATTTCATGTGTATTGGAAAAGAAAGTATACTTGGTTGCTGTTGGATGAAGTTTTCTGAATATGTCTGTAAAGTTAAGTTGATAGATCTTCTGTCTTTACTGAGCTTTACCAAGAGTGCTATATTGAAGTTTCCTACTATTATTATGGAGCTGTCTATTTCTGTTTTTAATGCAGTTAGTGTTTGTTTTATGTATTTTGGAGACTTGTCCTTGGGTTTGTAGATATTTAATATGGTTATGCCCTCCTGCTGCATGGAACCTTTAACCATTATATACTGTCCCTCCTTATCCTGTATGGTGGATTTAACTTTATAGTCTATTTTGTCAGAGATTAGTACTGCCACTCCTGCTGTTTTTTGAATGTTATTAGCCTGACATGTTTTTTTTTTTTCCCTCAACCTTTGAGTTGTAATTTACTTGTATCTTTGAGTCTAAGATGTGTCTCCCATAAGTAGCATATAGATGGGTCTTGTTTTATTCAATTCAATCTGCTACTCTTCTTCTCTTTTTTGGTACATTTACTCTATTTACATTCAGTGTGATTATTGATAGGTATGGTGTTAGTGCTGTCATTTTGTTGCCATTTTGGGGTGCTGTGGGCAATTCCTCTGTTGTATTCAATTTTCTGTGCTGAGTCTTTTTTCTTTATGTGTTTTCTTTTCATGTCTTTCAGTGTTTGTTTTCTGAGAGTGCTAAGATTTCATGTTTTATTTGTTTTTTAGTTTGTGATTTTTGATGTGTAGAATTACAGGTTTCTTTTGAAGTTAATCCCTTAGTCCCCTTTACCAAACTGAAAGTGATCCAAACTTCAATGTCTTTCTACCTCCTTGACTTTCCTCACATCTGAAAGATCCATAGGTACATTATTTTGACCTTTTTTTATATAATATTGTTTTCAATTAAACCCTGAGATTTTCAAAATTCAATTTTTTGTGATTTGGCTTTGGCTATCATTTTTAGATTTCCTATCCTGGTGGTGTCTAGATGTTCTATCGAGTATTGGATATCTGAAGTTATTGATTTTCTAATCAAAGAATTTCCTTTAATGTTCCTTGTAATCTTAGTTTGGTTTCTGCAAATCCTATAAACTTCTGTTTATTTGTGCAAGTCCCAATTTCATGCTCATATCTAAGAGGTAACTTTGTACGGTACATATTCTCAGTTGGCAGTTTTTTTCGTTCAGGGCTTTGTATATGTCATCCCATTGTCTTCTTGCCAGCATGGTTTTGGCTGAGTAATCTGAGTGTAATCTTGATAATTTTCCTTTGTAGGTTATCTTTCATTGAAACCTAGCTGCCCTTAGTAGTCTCTCCTTATCTCTAGTTTTATTGAGTTTCATTATAATATGCCTTGGTGTATTTCTTTGAGGATAGATCTCGACTGGGTTCGATGAGCATCCTAAGTGGATATCTTCTCATCTGTCATGATAACAGGGAAGTTTTCTGTCAGCAGATCTTCAACAGTTCTTTGTATTTTTAGCTACCCTGCCTTGTTCTGGCAGTCCCATCATTCATTTATTATTCCTCTTGATAGAATCCCACATTACTGTTAGTGATTCTTCATTCTTATTGAATCTTTTATCTGATTTTTCCTCATATCGATCTGACTCGATGGCACTTGGCTTGGCATACAGATATTGTTTACTCTGTCCTCAGTCTCACCAATTCCACATTCCATTTCCTCAGTCCAGCTCCTTTGACTTTCTGTTATCTCCTAGTAATTTTATTTTTAATGTGTTGAATTTCAAATCATTGCTGCTCAAGCTTTTCTTGCAGCTTGTTTAATTTTTCAGTGTGCTGTATTGCATTTTCTCTGATCTCTTTCCTGATATCTTGCATTGCTTTGTACATCTATCTTTTGTTACCTGTTTCTGATAAATGCAGGAAGTCTTCTTTGTCCGGGAAATTCACTGATACTTTATTTTGGGAGTTTTCAGAGGCCATGGTAGTCTGCCTCTTTAGATAGTTAGAAATTGTTCTCTCCAAGCCATCGAATGTCATTGCATTTTTTTAATTTGGTTATTGTGATTTAAGTTGTTGCATATGTATTCCTATTAGGTGTTTCACCTTGATCTCACTCATAATTCCTTGGTTATTCCTGTTTGTGTGCTTCTTATTGTCCCTAAGGAATTGTTGGAGAATCTGTTGATGGCTATGAGGAAGACACATGCCACCTGAGATTCGTGCTTGCCCTGCCAGGTTCCCAGAGGAAAGATCAGGGTGGCATCACTTTAAGTAAACTCACTATTTTGGGGTGCTTAAATCACTCAGATAATGTGAATTTGGTTTCAAAATATTCAGAAGTGCTTAACTATTGGGTACAGTTTCTCAGAAGTGTTTTTTGTGGCCTCGTACTCTACTCAGCTCAAACATAAATTTCCTTGCAATCTCCTGAACAGGGAGGAGTCGGATAGGGTTGCTTCTGAGTCTTCCTCGCCTTCTAGTTGATACCACTTTGGGGTCTGTCATGGACTGAATTGTGCCCATCTCCAAATTATGTGTAGTAATTTGCCTGGCCCAGGATTCCCAGTATTTTATGATTGTCCTCCATTTTGTGATTTTCCTTATTCTATATGTTAAAGATTAAGATGGGATCATAAATCTATTTATAGGGTCACCTCCCTGCTCCACTGTAAAGGGAGATTCCCTGGAGCATGGCTTGCATCACCCTTCATCCTTTCACCCTACAAGGGATAAAAGGAAAGTGAAGCAAGTAGAGAATTGGGAACCTTATACCATCAAGAAAACAAAAACATTAAGTGTGTACATAAGAAGGCAATGCAGGACACAGCATCCAGAATCCTACTCAGCTGGAGAAGTCACACAGCCCAATCAAAGCTACATTGAAAGAAGGGAACCAGCAATCATATCATGAAAACTATGACATCATCACACTAAAAAGAGGAGTACATTACAATAGTTACAAACCTTTCAGATGGAGAGGTAATTAAAAAAATATACAGAAGTTTGGTTTAAACTTAAAACAGTAAGGGGAATCATAGGGGTAGCCACAAAGCAAAATAACAATACATCAAAACAAGAAACATAATACAGGAGTCTCAACAAACACAAAGCCAACACTGAAAGAGATAAAAAGTCAACTGATAAAGAAGTAACAGCCCATTAAATATCTGAGCGTTTTGTTGAATACATGAGTACGTACATGTTCTGAATCATGATGTGGTCAAATATCCTGGTCTTTTCAATTGTAAATGTTCCTATTTCCAGGCTGCAAAGTTAAGAAAGTTATTCCTATTATCCATACATTAAAAGTAAGATGTACTCTGGAGTAAGAAAAAAAAAATCAGTATTTCCAGAATAGAGAATGAACAAAATCAAAGACATGAGGAAAATATTAGTACAAAAGACTAATGGTCCATTTGAAACACAGTCTCTGCCAGCCTGACCCCAGAACTAGATGGTGCCCAGCTGTCACCACCAACTGCTCTGACAGGGCCAAGTGGAATAAAAACATAGGACAAAATTCAAATTTGCAGTAGCAGATGAAAATTACTGTTCTAACAGAGACTCCAGAAACCCCTGACACTATGGCCCCACATACCCTGCTAATTCAGAACTAAAGCCACTCCCAATGTCCACCTTTCAGCCAAAGATTAGACAGATCTATAGAGCAAACAATAAGTCTTACAAGGAATGTGCTTCTTTATTCAATCAAGTATTTGAGAATCAAAAGTCAACCCTTGCCCCATAGCAAAGACAAGAAGATAGAAAGGGACAGGAAAATTGAGTGAATGAACACAGGGAACGTGATATAGAAAGAGAAAGGTGGAGAGTGATGACTCCTTGTGGGAATGGCAACCAATGTCACGAAATGATTTGCATATACGTTTTTGAAGGAAAAAGAAAAGATTGGCCTAATTAATTCCATTTAAGAAATGTATACCTGAACTCTTAAAAGAAATGTTTCCAGAACATATGCTAAGATGAATAAAGGTGAAACTAATACACACCTTCACTTTAATTAGCCAATTTGACCAACAATTAAACTCCAGGCCTCTGAAGGTGTCCTGTGGCTACAGATCTCATTAAAAGTGAATGATTCCTCAGACCATGTCTTTCTGAGCTCCTGGAGTAATTTAATCATATTGGGAGTCATGACTGAGCACCACACAGGGCACTACATCAATTTAATTATAAAGACTGTTTTTGTAGCCATTTTCAAGGACTTGAACTTTGGAAACACCAAATCCATCCTAGTGCCATGGCGGGGCAAAGCAATCCACTTCTCAGTGCTTTCTCTCAGCCTCCCCTCTGTTACCTTAATGCCTTTCACCCTTCCCATTTGCAATGCTTAAGGAGTGAGAAGAACAGCAAATCTTCATCTTAGTGACAGGAATGTGTCCTCACAGTATGAGCCCTTTCACTCCCAAAGGTCCCAGGAGCCTGTTCCTAGATTAGTGAAGTACCCTATTTATACCAGTGACCTTCCCTACTTTCAGAATCTGAACAGCTGTACAATATATATAACAGAACGGAAAGTAACATGACACAGGTTTCAAAGGGGGAAATTAGGAAAGGGATATGTAGCCAGTGTTCCTCCCAGCTCTGAAAGGTTCTGCTCCTTTGAGTCTATGTCATAAAAATAGCAAAGGGGCCAGTGCAGGTATGACAAGGCTGTTTGAAGGGACAGAATTTTGACTTTCTAAGACTAAAGCCTGAAATAAAGAAGGAAATACTTATGAAAAGAAAAATTATCTTCTGATCTTATTTTTAATGTAATCATTCTCTCTCTGAATCTGAAACAGTACATTTTAAAACAATTAACAAAATAAAATATATTTATTTGCTGTTGTCAAAAATATACACAACAAAACATATGAATTCAACAATTTCTACATGTACGATTCAGCAACATTGATAAAATTCTTCAAGTTGTGCAACTATTTCTCCACCTCCTTTTCCAAGTTGTTCATCCACCACTAACATAAACTCACTGCCCCTCAAGCTTCCTGTCTCAACTTTCGAGGTGCTGTTGTCAATTTGAGCCCATATAAAACCCTGGTGGCATTGTGGTTAAGTGCTACAGCTGCTGACCAAAAGGTCAGCAGTTTGAATCTACCAGGGGCTCCCTGGAAACTCTATGGGGGCAATTCTACTCTGTCCTATGGGATTACTATGAGTCATAATCAACTCGATGGCCAAAGATTTGTTTTTAGACAGTTCTTTAGAACAGCACAACGTTCAAGGCAAACATCCTCTACTAATTAAACAATTATTTGCTGAAAGAGTACATTTTAATGTATTGGAAATTATCATAGATTTATTTGTCTGTACCCCTTGAGATTTAGGATCATGTTTTTGAGACTTTGTACATCCAGAGTCCGTTTAACACCATGCCTCACCCCCAAATAGTAACCCCACACATGTGTAGTTATTGATTTGTGGCAAACTCAGGAATGACACAGGACATGTGCAGTGTGTGCATATGTGTGTGTGTACACACTGTTAATTACAAGGAATCATCAAGATTTATGGGGTGCCCATTATGTAGGCCACACTGCTCAAGTTACAGAGACTTTTGAGGAGACAGTCCAAGTAGGTTGAAGATACTGAATTTTGTGACAGAGTGCTTTCATCCTCTAGTGCTGCTTTAACAGAAATACCACAAGTGGATGGCTTTAAAAAAACAAATTTTGTTTTGTCATAGTCTGGTAGGCTAAAAGTCCAGATTCAGGGTGTCAGCCCCAGGGGAAAGCTTCCTTTGCAGCATCTGGAGGAAAGTGCTTGTCATCAATCTGCCTCTGGACTGGAAGCTTCCGAGGACAGGGACTCTGGTCCTTTCCAAAGGGTGCTCAGCTTCCAGCACAGCCTCATGGTGGTATGAGATCCCAAATCTCTCTGCTAACTTCTTTCCTTCGTATCTGAAGAGCTAGGCTCAGGGCACAGTACAACCCGACACACTGAATCCTGCCCCACCAACACGACCGTTACCCACCCACCCTCACTAACATCACACAGGCAGGAGGCAACACACAACACCAGGAATCCTGGCCCAATCAAATTTCTGCATATATTTTTTGGGGAACACAAATCGATCTATGACACAGGGCTAAGAAATTTAGAGTGTAAATCTACTGTAAATAATAATTTTAAAAGTCAACTATCTTCCCCATCAATTAAAGATCTTCCATATCTGTCTGTCCAGCTAAATATCAGGCTTAACTCTGGCCTGTTGTGTGCTGTTGACTCTGACTCCTAGTGGCCCTATCTGACAAAGTAGACCTACCCCATAGGGTTTCCTCAGCTGTAACTAGACAGGAGCAGATGGCCGGTCTCTTCTCCCTCAGAGCCAGAGATGCCAGTGTGGTCGAATCACAGGCCTTTGGCTTAGGAGCTGAGTGCATTAACCCAATGTACCAACAGAGAGCTTCTTATCTTTCACTTCCCAAACCCACTGCCGTCAAGTTGATTCTGACTCATAGCAACCCTCGAGGTCAGAGTAGAGCTGCCCCATAGGACAGGAACATCTGGCAGATTTGAACTGCTGACCTTTTGGTTAGGCAGCCAGGTCAGAGCCATCCCCCTTGTTTGCTGGCTGCTTACCTCCCTCCTGCCTTCTTGCTCGCCCCCGTCTTCCGCTTTATGTGCCTCCATTATGTTGGAAGCAAGTATTGTGCTGTTTGCTCAGAATGCTGCAATTGCTAGAGGAGGCTCTGGAAACCACAGGCCGACACTTCTATTATCCTTGTCTCTGACACATACTCCTCTTTCGAATCGTGTAGCTATGATGCTACAATAGTGCCCTCATGTTTTGCTGTTATTAAGCTGTCAGTGTGGCTCAGCAGAAAACACAAAGTGTGTGCAGACACGCGGATATGTTCAAATGATTTTGAAATGGGTAATTTTTCTGTTAATATAGGAAGGATGTAAGGACTTATTTCTTTCTATCACAGCCCACGTACTAGCCATTTTCTGAGATATAAAGTTTTGTTTTCCCAGAGAAAGTGGGTTTTCAATAGAAGAACAGGAAAGTAATTTTCCAATAGAAGGTGCAATCTCATTCCCAGAATTCAAATGGGCACCTAGGTGGAAATATTGGGAAGGAACACAGATTTGCTCATCTATGAAACTCAGGGTTGAGTACTAGTTTGTGAGAACACTTCCTGCTTAGAACTTTAACATTCTGGCACTTGAAGGAAGAAAGCTGTTAAGGAGGAAAGACTGTTGTGTGCTGTTGTGTGCCGTCAGTCAGCTGGGACTCATCATGGCCCTGTATGACAGTAGAACTGGCCCACACGGTTTCCAAAGAGCACCTAGTGGATTTGAACCACTGACATTTTAATAAACAGCCTGAACTCTTAACCAGTATACTACCAGGGCTCCAAGGAGGAAAGACAGGTGAGCAAAAAGTGTGGCACTACCTCAAGACACATCTGGTAGGTTCTGTCTTAACTGTAGTGGTAGATGACCAAAAGGGATCAGGACCTAAAAGGAGGAACACTCCACACCTATTTACTGGGTAAAGTCCTTGGGTGGTACAAACAGTTTGTACTCAACTGACTAACCTGGAGATTAGAGGTTCAAATCTACTCAGCAAGACCACAGAAAAAAGGCCTGGAAATCTGCTTCCATACAGATTATAGCCAAGAAAACCCTATGGAGCAGTCCTACTCTTTAACACATGGCATTGCCATGAGTCAGAATCATCTTGGCAGCAATGGGTTAGTACTGGCTATTTATCTGGTAGGAAAAGTCACTAGCAAAATAAACTCAGCTGTCGAATCTAGAAGGAGCTATAGAGGAAGCAGAGACTGATATCTGGACCAGTTTGCCAATGCAAAGTGTATAATGGTCAGATTTATAACTCAGAATCAATGAATCCCAAGTAGCAGGTGAAGAACAGAGACTGGGAATCCAAGAACTGTCAGTATTCAGAGACCCAAGCAAAACAAGGCTATTGTCATCAGGGAAATTGGCTGAGACTCAGTCTACTCAGGTAAACTCAATAAGACACATTGTCTTCTTACAGAATCATGTTCAAGGTAGACCCTCAAGGCCACAGGAATAAGAAAAGGCCAGTTTTCAACAGCAGTTGTAAGTAAAGCTGGATAACGGGTACATTGCAATCAACTCTCTTAGATGAAGGAGGACCACAACTCTGACGCTTTGTCCATCAAGAGGTGAACCTATGTCCTTCAGCTTCGTATCTAGGCAGACATTTTTTTTGACCAATAAAATAGGAAAGAAACAATACCAAGCAAGTCCTTCAAAAAGCTGGCAACTTCTGCTTCCTGTCTCTTGCACCATCATTCTGGGAAGCCAGCTGTCATGCTGTGAGGAAGTCCAAGCAGTCCTACAAATAGATCTACACATAGAAGAACCAACGTCCCTCGTTGCTAATCCCAGCTGACTGTCAGCCAGCAGCCACACTAACTTGCCAGCCATGTGGGGTAAGCCACTTGGAAGTGGGTCCTGCCGCTCCGGTTGAGTTGGCCCACCTGAGGACAGATGGGGCAGAGACTAGCCATGTCTACTGCAGATTCACGAGCAAAACAAATGACTATTATTGTGGGGTGGTCCGTTACACAGCAGCAGACAACCAGTACTCAGATGACACTATTATCTCTTTATGTGTGTATGAAAATCCTTTACAATAAGACAATGTTTGAGCTGGGCATAAGGACACAGTAGCCCTGCTGCTGACTTGGTATTTAATCCCTAGGAGAGCAAAGGGTGGTTTGGAACCTATCTGCACCAGCATTCACCTGAGATGCTCATTAAATCGATTAGTGGACCCAACCTCAAACCCGTTGACTCAGAGTATCAGAGAACAGCAGTCTACATTTTCACAGGCATTGCCCTACAGCTGCTTGCTGAAAGTGAAGAGGACTTAAAGCACTTACTGATGAAGATCAAAGACCACAGGCTTCAATACGGATTATACCTCAGCATAAAGAAAACAAAAATCTTCCCAAGTGGACCAATAAGCAGCATCATGATAAATGTAGAAAATACTGAGGTTGTTAAGGATTTCAATTTACTTGGATCCACAGTGGGTGCCAATGGATCCGACAGTCAAGAAATCAAAGGACATGCTGCACTGGGCAAATCTTTGGCCAAAGACATCTTTAAAGTGTTAAAAAGCGAAGAGATGTCACATGATCTAAGCCACGATATTTTCAATTGCCTCATATGCACGTGATATCTGGACAATAAGGAGGACTGAAGAACCGATGCCTTTGAATGACAGTGTTGGTAAAGAACACTATAAATATACCATGGACTGTCAGAAGGGCAAACAAGTCTGTCTTGGAATAACTACAGTCGAAACGTTCCTTAGAAGCAAAGATGGCAAGATTTCATTTCGTGTACTTTGGACACGTTATCAGGAGGGATCAGCCCCTGGCGAAAGACATCACACTTGGTGAAATAGAGGGCTAGGGAGAAAGAGGAGGACCCTCAAAGAGACGGGCCGGCACAGTGGCTGCAACAGTGGGTTCAAACATAACAACTGTGAGGATGGTGTAAGACCAGGCAGTGTTTCCTTCTGTCCCACATAGGGTCACTGTGAGTTGGAACCAACTTTACAGTACCTGACAACAAAGTAGGGGAAAGGATCCCTAGTGTCACAATGGTTAAAGCATGCAACTCCTCACTGAAAGGTTTGCTGTTCAAACCCACCACTCCCTCCCACCTCGAGGGAGAAAAGACCTGGCAATCTGCTCTTAAAAAGGTTACAGCCTGGGAAACTCTACGAGGGAGCTGTATTCTGTGCTATAGGAATCGCTATGAGTCAACACGGACAGTACATAGTAACAACAAAAGGTTTTGAGAAACACTGGGTTCAAGCAGTTGCTCCCAACTTTAGCTTACTATGTAATCACATAAACCAAGTGTCGTTCAGTTCGTACCATCACACAGAGGCCCCGAGAATGTCACAACTGCGCTCCATAGGGTTTTCAGTGGCTGATTTTTTGGGAAGTGTAACCAAGTTTCTATTTTCAAGGTGGTTCCATACGGACAAAATCTTCCTACCTTTTGGTTAGCAGTAGAGGATGTGTGCACTCTGGTACATAATCACCTGGAGAACTGTCTAAACTATGGATGCTTCTATCCTACCTCAGAATTACTGACTTAACAAGTTTGAGGGACACCTGGGTACTGAGATTTTGTTTTTTGTTTTGAAATGGTCATAAGCAGCCAGGACTGAGAACTACTGAAGGAGAGTTAGTAACAGAGTTTGCAGTATTTGAGCTAAAGATGAGCGAAAGGGTCGCCATGAGTCAGATCCGACTCGACAGTACTTGGCTATGTGGCGGAGAGAGAGTTCTGCAGAGACTGGGAACCAAGCCACGTCTCTAGAAGGCTGTCAGTGGGGACACACAACTCGATCCTTACAGAAAGTACAACAGGGATTCTCTGTGACACTATGTGATGAGTGCTAAATCCACCACTGCAGGGTGGAAAATGGGAGAATGTGAAAGGAACATGCTATAGGCATAATTTTGAACTAATAAAAAGAGAAGGTGCCAAACCACAAACTCAAGTTTTCCTTTACAATTGAGTAGAAAATACTTGTTCTGCTACTAAGAAGAGTTCTGGTTTTGATTTTCTTTTCAAAAGTATTTCTGCTGTCACTTGAAACTTTTTGTTTCTTGATTTCCTTTTCAAAAGTTTCTCCACCTTCACTTGAAACTTTTTGTTTCTATAACTACCAGCTCTGCCTGTGATTTTCAGTGGTGTGGGGACCTATCAGTGTGGCTTCAGGGTGGGATGTGAAGTTGTAGGAGTCTTCAAGAGCCCTCTAGTAAATGCAGAGTAAGCAGAAGTATGGCACCTGAGATGAAACAAAAAATTATCAATTCATGAGTCCTCATAGATTTTTCCCTTTCCCACTGTTAAAAATAGTTTTTTATTCATCCTCTCAATTTCAACTGTTCTTCTGTCCAAAATGGAAGAAACACTTTGTGATCTTCTCCTAAAAAACTCAGCCATTGAAAAACTCCGCGAAGCACAGTTCTACTCTGACGTACATGGAGTTGTCATGAATCAGAGTCAGTGCAACAGCAACTGGTAACCAAAACCAAAAAACACAAACCCACTGCTGTCAAGTCTATTTAGATTCATAGCGACCCTATAGGACAGAGCAGAACTGTCCCATAGAGTTTCAAGGAGCACCTGGCAGATTTGAACTGCCAACCTTTGATTAGCAGATGTAGCACTTAACTACTAGTCCACCAGGGTTTCCAACTGGTAACTGATCTCCCCCAAGATGTAGAACCTAGATGGAGAAAGCAGGAAAAGAAAGTGGGAAGAGGATCTAGGTGAAGATAGGGGAGAGATACCAAAACACTTCCCTGACTGTTGGTGGAGACAGGTTTGCTGTGGACCTGCTGCGGTGTCCAAGACAACTGAACAGCTGCAACTAAGTATTGTTCTGGATTGTGAAAGGGACCTCCTTTGACATTCTTGAAGAAATGCACGTAAGAAGATCAAGTCGCTTTTTTAAATATTTTCACTTGCTCCTTGAATCACTGTTCTAACATGGGTCCGAGATAAGTGTTGCATAGATATATACCTAATTTTGGAAACTGTGGTGTTATACCCAAGGGATTTCCTGTTCTCCTTGTAAATTAGATATGTAGGCTTTGGGGCCAACATTCCACCTTTTCACCATTTTCATTTGCTTTTATTAAGCAGCTACCATGATTGCAATGTGTGTTTGACTAAAAGTAGAAATCAGTTGCCATTGAGTTGATTCCGACTCATAGCAACCCTATTTGACTAGCTGATTATTTTAACATCACAAGCAAAGTTCTTGTTACTCAATTGCAGATAGACTCTCAAAGCTAAAATAATGTGTTTTTAGTTATATGAAAGAAGGAGAAAAAAGAGTTTCTTCCTGGTCAGTAGTCAAACGCAAATGCAGTTGATTGTGACTTATGGCAATGCCATGTGCATCAGACTAGAACTGTGCCCCACAGGTTCTCAACGGTTGATTTTTCAAGAAGTAGGTCACCAGGCCTTTCTTCTGAGGCACCTCTAGGTGAATTCAAACCACCCAACTTTTGGTCGGTAACCAAGAACATTAACTGCCTGCACTACCCAGGAACTTCAGAAACACGTACCACTATCTATTTTCTATAAATCTCATCTTTTCTAAAAAAAAAAAAAAGCTACTTTTCATTTGCTTCCAGCTAACTAGACAGAGGTACTAGTGGGAACCTGTGCTGAGCAGAGTCCTTAGGGTCGCAAGTGGTTAGTTGTCCGCAAATAGTAGTGTGGGCCCATGTATTTCTAACCGCCTTGCAGCCGGGTTGGGACCATGTAAGTAGAATGGGTTGGGGCCGTGTGACTAGAATGAGAGAATAAACAGTAAGTAGATGTGATGTGGGTCACTTCCAAGTCTTTGCCTTTCAAGTCCAATGCAATGTGTTTTCTTCATTTCTTTCTTCTCCTTCCTTCAGTGATATGGGAGATGCATGACGAAGATGGCATAGTTGGTAGATAGGAGCAACCTCAGCTTCAAAGTTACTGCTTGGAGGAGAGCTCCCGAGGCAAAACTGGGTGAGAAATGCTCTTCTGGGTGCACCCTTGAGCACTCTGGCTTTACTTATTGCTATAGCACAATGGTGTCACTGTTAGCTGCCGTGAAGCTGTCACCAGCTCATGCCCACCTCATGCACAACAGAACAAAACCCTGTCTACTTGCACGATTGCTGCTATGTCTGAGTCCACTGCTGCAGCCACTGTGTATTTTGAGTAGCTTCTAACCCAGGGAGCTCATCTTCCAGTATGGTGTCAAACAATATTCTGTTTTCTTTGGCTAATTTTTGGAAGCAGGTTATCAAGCCTTTTTCCCTAGTCTGTCCTAATCTGGAATCTCCACTGGAATATGCCCACCACAGGTGACCCTAGTAGTAATAGACTATACCGGTGACATCACTTCCAACATCATAGCGACATGTAAGCCACCAGCCACAGTACAACAAAATAACAATCAGCCGACAGGGTGTCGGTTACCAAAGCCTAGCGTAGCTTTACTGTGACTAACACAGTCCCTGGGGGCAATGGGAGGATGCTCTATCATGGATTGCATCGTGTCCCCCCAAGTTTCTGTCAGGTTGGCTGGCTCATGATTCTCAGTATTGTATGATTGATTGTCCACTGTTTTATCGTCTGATATAAGTCTCCTATATGTTATAAATCTCACCTCTATAAAAAGGAGTTGGGATGAGTGGCTGTTGTATTGATGATTCAGGACTCAACTACAGGATTAGAGTATGTCTTCAGCCAATCTCTCTTGAGACAGAGAAGAGAGAGGCAAGCAGCAAGACACAGGGACCTCATACCACCAAGAAAGCAGAGCCAAGATCACAGTGTGTCCTTTGGACTTGAGGTCCCTGTGCTGAGAAGGTCATCTACCAGGGGAAGATGGATGATAAGGAATTCCTCCAGAGTCAACAGAGAGAGAAAGCCTTTCTCTGGAGCTGATGCCCTGAATTTAGACTCATAGCCTATTACACTGTGACAGAGTAAATTTCTCTTAGTTAAAGCTGTCCTCTCACTATATTTCTGTTATAGCAGCTGTACATAACTAAGAGACTCTGTGACCCTTCTTACTGGAAACACATGTAAACCATAAACCAAACCCACTGCCACTGAATCAATGTCAACTCATAATGACCCTACAGGACAGAGTAGAACTACCCCACAGAATCTCCAAAGAGCCTCTAGTAGATTCGAACTGACAACCTTTTGGTTAGCAGCCACTGCACTTAACCACTATGGCACCAGTTTCTACGTTTCTGGAAAGCTATGTAGAAGGAGGAAAATCTATGGCTCCTAATTCAGAGATCAACTAAGAAAGGATATCTACCCCTTTGCTGGGTCTTTCAAGGACAGATGAGATATAAACGCTGTGGGGCAGGCTGATTTGGCATTTACCCAGATTCTCTGAGGTCCCTTCTGACCTCCTGACCAATGACTTTAGTGACAAATCATCAGTAAGCCCTATTGTATTTACCCGGCACCCTACTCTGGGCAGATATCTATGCTGATTTATGGAAGACATGGCAGTATTTTTGAAGTAACCAGTTTTAAGTTGCTTAAAGATTTCAATGGGATCTTATTTAGTCAGTTGACAATGAAGGTTTTCTATAGCCCTTAGGAAACGGCTGAAGTCCTTTTGGGCCAGGTGACTCATTCCAAGAAAACCTGACCCTTGACTATAAGCTCTCAAAAGTTTAAAATAGTGCTGTAACCCTTAGGAGGACTCCTGGTGGCCCAAACAGTTGGCATTCCATCCCTAAGCAAAAGATTGGTGGGTCAAACCCACCTAGCCACACTGTGGAAGAAAGGTCTGGCAATCAGCTTTCTTAAAGATTTCAGGCAAGAAAACTCTGTGGAACAGTTCTAAGCAGTTACAAACAAGGTCACCATCAACTGATTGCATGGTGACCAGTTTTGTTTTTTAACAGAGCCTAGCATTTAGAGGGGAAAACATCCCTTTCAAGTGCACACAGGAAAGTAACAGTTGCTGAGCTGATTTCTGCTTGGCCCCTGCGCCACCAGGGCTCCTTAGTAAATAATTGTCCAATTGAAAATCCAACCACATTGGGAGCTCGAAGATCCACCCTTTTTCTGTTTAAAAGTAAAAACGTTTCTTAAAGATCCAACGAGATAATGTTTCCAAAGCCCCAAATGCATCACGTATATGAAAGTGGTTTATGGGCCATTTGTTTTGATACTGTCCACAAAAATGCTCTCTTGCTTGGTTTTCATGAGAGGGAGAACAATCACTTTACTTTTAAGATCGATTTAACTCCAGTAACAATTTAGAATTGTTGGCATGCAGCTGACCGACTCTGAAGTCCCTTTCTCTTCATCTGGTGTAGCTGTAGCTGTCTTCCTCAGGCACATCTCAGTTTCTTTGTTTTGTGATCTGATTATTATGTGAGTTATCGTCTTTTTTTTTTTTTTTTTTTTTTTTTGCCTTAAGCACCAAAACCCAATGTTTAGGCCATGAGTTTCTTTATTACCATCTAAGGAGTCCTGGCAAACTGGAGCCATTTTTCCTTCTGACAGACCTTTAAATGATTCTTCCTGCTTTTGTCACATAATTAAAATTAGATTACTTCAACTCCCTGCTGGTTGGCCTGAGTGAGGGCCCTTGTAAAGCCTCCAGCTGGCCTAGGAGCCTTTGAAAAAAGGGGCTCAGTCCAAACACTCAGCCCAGCATTGCGGTACCCTGCCCCACCCCCAGCCTGGAAATCACCACTCTCTGCCAGTTAGACAACATTAACCCCAAATTCGTCAATGGTTGCTTATTTTCTCAAGACTGAATTTTTCATTCTTGTCAACTTGGACTCAGAGATTGGTAGGTTTATTTGTAGGGAACTGAAGGTGTTACTGGTTCCCATTTTCTCGCACCCAGAGTTCTCACCTCTCAGTGGTTTACTAGTGGGCACCCGTCAGCTGAGATGGATAACCAGGGAGGCCAGAAAGACTAAGCAGCTGAGCATATTGATAGGAGTGTGCTTGCTTCCAAGTATTGTTTGTTTCCCCAGCCAAGCCTAGAAACTCCTTTTTCTCTTCCCAGAAGGCCTGGTGGTACAGTGGTTATGGTCTGGGCTGCTGCCTGGAGGGTGGCAGTGGGAACCTTCCAGCTGTTCCATGGGAGAGACACCCAGCAGTCTGCTTAGGAGAACACTTACAGTCTTGGACACTCGATGTCCTATACGGTGACAGTGAGTTTGAGTTGGCTGTTTTTTTTTTTTTCTCCTGTCTTTTCAGGCCCCTCTCTCTCCTTTGAATCAGCACAATCATTCTGCCGTTTCCGGCTCAGTTTCCGGCTCGGTTTCTAAGGGTGGCCTAAATTAGGTCTCTCTGTTGGGTGGCGAGGTCTCGCATCACTACAGAGAGCCTCAGACTCCCCACAGCACCCTAACTCCTGCTGGACTTTCATCACCATCATCATCATTTCTTTCTCCTTCTCAATCTCCCCCCCAAAATAAATCCAGGACAAATAAACTTTACCATACTTTCTATCAGGGAATTTCACTTCCCTCTGCTAGAAGAAGGAAGCCTGGTGGGCCGTCAGTTAAGTGCTTAGCTGCTAAAGGAGAGCTCAGCAGTTCAAATCCACCCAGCACTTCCAGAGAAGAAAAGACCTGGCGATCAATGCCCTTAAAGATGACAGCCTAGAAAACACCCTGGGGCCACTCTGCTCTGTCACAGGGAGTCACTGAGAGTCAGTGTCAGCTGGATAGCACCTGACAACAACTATTAAAAGGATAGCTTTGGTCCAGCATTCTGCGCATTCTCTCCAGCCAAGGGCAGCCTTTCAGACCTTTCCTTAGGTCCTGGCAGTTCATCTCTCACCCTTTGTCATTTGGTTATGGCACAAATGTGACAGGCAGGGCTGGACTCCTGCTTTAGCAACTGTCTTGCTCTGTGACCTTGGGCAAGTGACCTCTGTGATCTTTAATTCCTCATCATGAAGTTGAAAACAGTAATACCTACCTCATATGGCTGTGCTGTTGCTGTTAGCTGCTCTTTAGTCTATTCTGACGCTGGGGACCTTAGGTGCAACAGCAGGAGACCTAACCTGTCTCTAGGTCGTCTTCCCAATCACCAGCATGGTCAAGGTCATTATCCCTCTCACTGACACTCTAGCTGGCCCTCTTCTTGACCAGACATGACGTCCTCCTTGAGTGATGAATGCCTCCTGATCAGGGATCCAAAGCAAGCAAGTTGGACAGTGTTCTGTTGTAATCTATAAGGCTTCCATTGACTAATTTTTGGCAGTAGATTGCCAGGCCTTTCTTCCCAGCCTGTCTTCATCTGGAAGCTCTGCTGACACCGCTCCACCATGAGTGACCTGCTGGGATTTGAAATCCTGCTGGCACAGTTTCTGGCAACACACAAGCCACCACAGCATAGAAAGATAAGAGACAGCTGGTGGCACGTGGCTGTAGAGAGGATTAAAAATAATGCTGTCTTTCCTTGTAGCAAATTTCTACCAGGCACATCCATTTTTACTGCTTGTTACAAGACACTGGTAGGAATAATGCTAAGTGTTTGGGGAAAGCATTGAAACTGGAGTCACCAACCACCTCTTCTGGGTTCAGCAGGGCTGACGCATCCATTAGGCACAGTCAGCCCAGGACTCAGGGCCATAGAAATGTTTTTATCTTAATTTCTTTTAAAATCATAATAAAATGGGCATGTTTAATGATGAATCTATCATTACGAATCCAATCTAGACGATATTCACCCTTATACCAGCAGAGTCATAAAGTATACTTTTTGATACACTTGCTTTTACAGCAGAAGGAGCCCGTGAACAGTAAAGGCCCTCCAGGCCCGTGGAAGTCATAATGCCCTCCGGGGGCTGGGCATTTAGCTGGATGTTAAAGGCACAGGAAGAAGTGTCGTGGCACCTCCTCTTTGCCCCAGTAAAGTACTGCCTTCAGGTCTACCTGAACTCGTGGTGGCCCATGCCTGTCAAAAGTACCTCCGTGCTCCGCAGATTTTTCAGTGCTGAGTTTTCAGAAGTAGATCACCAGGCCTATCTTCTTAGGGGCCTGTGGATGGACTCAAACATCTAACCTTTTGGTTAGCAACCAAGTATATCAACAGTTAGCACTATCTAGGGTCTGTCATATTGGTCTAGCATGGTCAAAAATGAAGAGACCTGTGTCCTCAAATGCCTGTTTAACTAAATCGTTTGCAGTTTTAACATTTATTCTCATTTGAACCAGTTTATGAGAAAAGAACTCTTCTAGGATGTCTTAAAGAGTTTGCGACCTTTAGACATGGTTGAACTTTTTCTTGATGGTTCAAGGTGAACGATTCACAGCACAGGACACTTCTCTGCACCCCCTGGCACGCAGGCTGTTGTTGGTCTCTGTCAGTAGTGTGTTTCCCTCGTACTACTTCCCTACTTCTGATTTGTTGCTTACGATCTGTACCATATTTGGCATAAGACAACTAGGCTGCCTAACCTGATCAGTGGAGCCAGAGACCTCTGAGTGACTTCCAAAGGGACTCTGAAAGTTCATGTTCTTTCAGCATCCATTTGGCTGCTTCGGTGGCTTAGAAAGCCTCCATCCACACTGTTACTCTTCAACACTCTTCATCTAATCAAGGAAACAACGCAAAAACACAGACACAGAGAGTCAGACAAGACAGCCTAGAATGAACACCACAGCAGTAAATACTGTGTGAGATCAGGGAAGAGGGTAAAGTGGTGAAACAATCTTCTGTACCAAAAAATCCAAACCATTGACATAGAGTCAACTGACTCATAGCAACCATATAGGACTGAGGAGAACTGTCCCGCAGAGTTTCCGAGGAGCGCCTGGCAGATTCTAACCGCTGAGCTTTTGAGCAGCTGTAGCATTTTAACCAGTACGCCACCGGGCTTTCCAGTCTTCCAGGGCCTATCAAAAGAAAGAAGTTGTCTCTGAGTACTCCTCCTATCTTATCCCGATATTATAAAGATAGAGAAGCCAGGGTGGGTGGCCAGAGACCATGCTGTCAGGCGAAATTGGGGCCAATTGGTACAACTCGTGTTTTGCTAATGAGGTCTCCCTGCAACCCACATTGGTGAGAGGCGTCTGGGAAATTAAAAGCTGCGAAGCTGCCATCTGAGGGTACAGCAAATGGTCCCAACTCAGCAGGAGCGAATGCTCACCAAGGTCCATAACAACATGGGGGAAAGAGAACCCAGAAGACAAAGAGAACCACGTGAGTGGGTGTCTACGTCGACTAGTGACTGGAAGAGACGGATGGTGCCCGGCAACTACAGCCGTGATGGAGCTCACAAAGTTGAGTCACTGGCAACACAAGAATAAATAGTGGTGCACTCTGAGATCTCCATTAAAAGACCACAACTGATGGTCCAGTGGCTTCTGGGTACCCGTGGGAGCATGGCCCCTGGCCCTAATGCTGCCTCTGTCCATAAATCACAGTGAAGGTCAACTTTTCCGACATCAATGGATTGTGACCAGATTTTGGGGGCACTTTATGGTTCTATGCTTCTATAGGATATCATCCCGCTGACCACTTACTGGAGGAATGGGAGTGGGTGGAGAGGAAGGGATAAGAGACTGTTGGGAGGATAGGACCTGTATGGAGCAGAGAGGAAGAGTGTGCTGTCACCAGGCAGGGAGAGCAGTGGGAGCTGCATAGGTGAGCATGCAAATTTATATGGGAATGGGTATTTTCATTCAATCATAATAAAAAAAAGAGAGAGAAGTTCTCTAGATGTCACCAACTATTGATGATCAGCTGCTAACTTCAATTACAGGTTGGTGGTGCACATAAACCCAGCAGCAGCCTGGAAGAAAGGCCTGGTATTCTGTTTCTGTAAAGATTACAACCAAGAAAACCCGAGCGGTCCTACACGGTCACACTGAGACTGTGAGTTACAATCTATGGCAATAGGTGCGAGATGGTTTGGGCAGGCACGAAGGGGTAAAGCAGTGGGAGAACAGTCGGGCACAGAACTCAAGCCCACGTGAAAAGACCAGACTTGATGATCTGACTTAGAGCGGAGGGACCCCTCTAACAGACCTCCAGGCTCTGTTAGCCCAGAACTACCACCATTCCCGAAACCAGCTCTTCAGGCAAAGATTGAAATGGCCTGTAAGACATAAAATGATACTATAAAGACAATGCTTCTTGGCTTCACTAGATACCTGAGGCTAACAGGGCAGCTCCTGTTTGAAAGCCACATCAGAGGGTGGAGGGGGACAGGAGCTAGCTGAATGGACACGGGAAACACAGGGTGGAGAGGAGGAGCACGCTGTCACAGAGTGGGGAGAGCAACTGTGGTTGTATAACAATGTGTGTGTAAGTTTTCATATGACAAGCTAATTTGAATTGTAAACTTTCACTTAAAGCACAATTTTTAAAAATGTGAAGAAAAAAAAAGGTCAGGCAAAGCAAAGACAGCAGGCTTTTGGCTAAGAGCATGGACTCCAAGTCTTAGTTTTAGCACTTATCTTGTATGAACTTAAGTAAATCACATAGCCTCAGTTTCTCACCTGTAAAATGTGAGTAAGAAGACTGTGTACATCACATATTTAACAGCTCTTACATGTACCATTTAGTTACACTGATTACATTCTTGGAGATGTACAGCCACTCTCCCCTCCTTTTCTGAGTTGTTCCTTCTGCCTTGACATAAACCCACTGCCCCCGAAGGTTCCTACCTAACCTTTCCGGTTACTGATGTCAGCTTGATTCCATACGGGTAGTTCTCAAAAGAGCATATGAGGTCAGACAATTAAGTTCGTGAACTCATCCTAGAAAAAGTGCTACATACCTCATTGCCGAATATCACTGTGGTCACCTTCAAAATACTCCTCTTGGGAAGCTGTCCACCAAGGCCAGCACCTAGTCCACTCTTCAAAGCAATTTTTCTGGGATGAGTTCATGAACCTAATTGTCAGACTACATATAACGAGAGCCCTGATGGACATCCCATGAAAAGAGTTCCAAAATTGCGTTGAAGGGTGGACTAGGCGCTGGCATCAGTGCACAGCTTCCCAAGGGGAGGATTTTGAAAGCGACCACAGTGATGTTCAGCAAGGAGTGTAGCACTTTTCCTAGGATGAGTTTGTTAACTTAATTGCCAAACCAGGTAATGCTCACGGCAGACCTTTTTTACTGGTTACACTAAATTATTTGGTTTTAAGAAGACTTCAGAGGATGTCTTCAATTTAAGATTTAAAAATTACCTCAAAGCAATAGTTTAAGGGATTCATACAACGTTCATGGTTCCAGGAAGTCTTCTGTAGAATCTCTGATCAAAAGGTTCAGCGGTGGTAGCCAGGCACCATTCAGTTCTTCTGGCCTCATGGCAGAGAAAGCAACTATTAACGGAGACAGTTAGCTGTGCATCCTGTATCCTGCTCCTCTTCCTAACTCTCCTTCCTCTGTTTCTCCAGGAAAAAACAGAGATCAAATGCTGTGCCTTAGATAGCCACTTGCAAGCTTTTAAAGTCCCAGGCACTACGTAACAAACTAGGAGGCAGAACAGAATGATTAGGCCTGTTGGCTAGGATGTCCCATGAAACCACGACCATAAACTTCCAAACAAAGAAATCAAATCTCATGAGGATTTTGATGGTAATAAGCGGCCTCAGCAGCTACTCTTTTTGTTGTGCACACAACTTTGCCAGTTCAACTTTTTACAGGTATACAACTTATCGACTGCAATCCTAATAGTTGGCTGTATGACCCTATCCTTAATCAATGCGATAGGTCCAGCACCATTAATCCTCCTTATTCCTCTTCTTCCTGCCCTGGAGAACCAGCAAAAACCTTTGGTCTGTGTACATTTGCCCTTTCTTGTCTTTTTAAATGAGTGAGATTGTACAATGTTAACCTATTGGGGATTGATTTATTCTACTAAGCATGATGTCTCCTAGCTCCACACTTACTGTAGCATACATCGAGACTTCATTTCCCCAACTGGCTGAGTAGTATTCCCCTGTGGGGACACATGGCATTTTGATTATCTGTTCTGTTGATGGACATTTAGGTTGTTTCCACCTTTTGGCTATTGTGAATAGCACTGCAGTGAACTTTGGTGTACAAGTCTCTGAGTCTCTGCTTTCAAGTCTTCAGGGTATATAGCTAGGAGTGGAATTGCTGGGTAGTATGATTGTTCTATTTTGGCTTTTTGAAGAACTGCTGCACCATTTTCTACAATGGCTGTGCCATTTTGCATTCACACCGGCAGTGGGTAAGGGTTCTAATTTGCCTACATCCTTGCCAACACTTGTTATTTTCATTATTTTGATCTTAGCCATCCAAGTGGGAGTGAAATGGTATCACACTGTAGTTTCAGTTAGTATCCCTCTGATGTCTAATGAGACTGTCTTTTCATGTATGTGGTGGTTATTTGAATGCCCTCTTTCGTGAAACATCTCTGCAAGTCCTTTGCACACTTAATGACTGAGTTGTCTTTTTGTTGTTACGTTGTTGAAGTTTTATACATACTTTGGTTATTAGATTCCTTTGGATATTCTCCCAGTTGCAGCCTGTCTTTTAACTTCTTTGGTAAAGTCTTTAGATGAACAAAAGCTTTTAATTTTTATGAGGTCTCATTTATTTGTATTTTGTTGCTTGTGCTTTTGTTATTACGTTAAATAACCCATTGTTAAAACCTAGATGTGACAGTGTTGCTTTTTCTTCTAAGAATTTTATTGATTTAGCTTGTACATTCAGGCAGGTCTTTAATCTTTTTTCAATTTGGTTTTTTTTTTTTTTTTGGTCTGATACGAAACACGGGTCTTGTTTCATTTTTCTGCATGTGGAAATACAATTTTCCCAGCAACATCTGGTGAAGAGACTCTTTTTATTTTTCTCTCTTTTTTTCTTAAGAGCCTCTTCTTTCCCCGTTGAGTGGACTTAGCAACCTTATCAAAAAATCAGTTGACAACAAATGTGTGGCTTTATTTCTGGACTCTCAATTCTATTCCATTGGTTTATACATCTATTGTTATATCCGTACCAAGCTATTTTGATTATTCTAGCTGTATAATATATTTTAAAATCAGGAAATGTGAGTCCCCCTCCTCCCTTACATTATTTTTATTAGAACTTAATTAGTCTGTTTTTGAAGTTCTTAGAGTAGCACTTGGCATATAATAAATTCTACCCGTGTGTTGTCAAGAATTCTCAGGCAGTACTCATCAGCTAACTGTAAGGTTGGAGGTTTGAGTCCACCCACAGGCACATCAGAAGAAAGGCCTGGTGATCTTCTTTTTAGAAATCAGCCTTTGAAAGCCCTGTGGAGCCTGCAGTTGGAGCTGACTTGACAGCTGGTCTTTTTGTTTGTTTGTTTGGTATGTGTTGTTTTAAACAATGAGTGAAGACGGAGGAGTCGGATTTGTCAGCAAACACAAAACAAAGAGGGAAAGTGAAACTGGGAAGAAAAATGAGCCATTCAGCCGAGTCAGAATTATATCCCTGCAGCCCATATTGCCAAACAGGTGTGCACCTCCTCACCTGACCGCTCCCTGACATCTGCCACTTCTTGGAGTATCCAGATCAGGCTGGATCCTTTCCTGTCTGTCCTCCCTGAGAAGGAGTAACTCAACTCTTGTGAAAGGCCACACGTCCTTGTTTCCCCTCATCAGACCTGCCTTTGACTGGGGTCTCTGAAGGCAGTGAAAGGAGATTTTTTTATAGGCAATTGTCACTATCCTTGACAGCACCAGTAATGCTTTCGGTATACATATGTTCATATACGTACGTACCTATATATACATTAGGGAATCTCTGGTGGCATAGTGGTTAAGTACTACAGCTGCTAACCAAAAGATTGGCAAGTGTTCCTTGGAAACTCTATGGGACAGTTCTACTCTGTCCTGTAAGGTCATTATGAGTCAGAATTAACTCAATGGCAGAGGTTTTTCGGTTTTTATTTATTTTTTAATGTTTATATGATTAACCCTGGTGGCACAGTGGTTAAGCTTTTGGCAGCTAACTCAGGGTTGACAGTTCAAACCCATCAGCTCTTCTCAGAAACCTGATGTGCAGTTCTACTCTGTCCTATAAGATCACTATGAGTTGGTGTCGTGAACTGAATTATGTCCCCCCAAAAATACATATAAAAATTTGACTGGGTTGTGATTACCAGAATTATGCGATTGCCCTCCCTTTTGCAATCTTCCTATGCTGTAAATCCTACTCTCTGCTTGTGGTTAATAGACTGGATTATGTTAAAAGAGGATTAGGGTGGGACTGTGACATCCCTACTAAGGGAGTTTCCCAGGAGTGTGGCTTGCACTGACTTTCATCCGTTTGTCCTACAAGAAGTAAAAAGAAAAAGCAAAGAGTTGGGAACCTCATACCATCAAGAAAGCAGCATCAGGAGAAGAGTGTGTACTTCAGACCTGAGGTTCCTGCATCAAGATGCACCCTGAACAAAGACTGATGCAACACCAGAACCTTCCTCTAGAGCCAACAAACAAAGAAGCCTTCCACTGGAGCTGACACCCTGAATTAGGGCTTGTAGTCGACTGAGCAATGTAAGAATAAACTTTTTTTGTTAAAGCCATCCACTCTTAGCATCTCTCTTACAGCAGTACCAGATGACCAAGGCAGCTGGAATGGACAATGGGTTTGGTTTTTACTTTTATGTATGTCAGTGGAGTACTTTTATGGTGCAAACACTTAGCGTGCTTGGCTGCTAATAGGAAGCTTGAAGGTTTGTGGCCACCACAGGCCTTCAGAAGGAAGGCCTGGTGATGTACCTCTGAAGAAACAGCCACTGGAGACTCTACAGAGCATATTTCTACTCTGACACATGGGGTTACTGTGAGTCAGAGTGTATACAACCAGTTTTTGTACATAAGTGGTTGTATGTACAAAATATAAACCCACTGCTGTCAAGTCAGTACCAACTCACAGGGACCCTATGGAGCAGTATAGAAGTGGTCCAGAGAGTTCCCAAGGAGCATCTGGTGGATTCAAACTGTAGACCTTTGCGTTAGCAGCTGTAGCACTTGACCACCAGGGTTTCCGAACCAAACCCAACCCATTGCCTTCAAGTCAAATCTGATTCACAGTTACACTATAGGACAGAGTTGAACTGCCCCATAGCATTTCCAAGGAGTGTCTGGTGGATTCAAGCCACCAACCTTCTGGTCAGCAGCAATAGCATATAACCACTACTCTACCAGAGTTTTATGTATGTTAAGTATGTATTTCCTACTGTATTTCAAAAATTATCTGAAGATGCTGGGGAATGTCTTTGCTGAATTATGCACATCAGTTGCCAAATGCTGGACTCGATGCCTCGCGCCTGGACAAGTGGTTGGGGAGCGCCACCACACGGCACCTGGGTGACTGCTGCAGGTGGCCGCTACGGTGTCTGCTGTGCCCCTGGCTCTACCAGGGGACTACAAAACCTCAGGGCCCACTGCAGTGTCCTGTTGATGCTCCTTTTGTTAGCACCAAGGGCCAGGAGGTCTGGGGAGGCAGAAGCAGGCAGTGGCGCTGTGGAAGGGGACCTTCTGAGGAGAGAAGCTGGTAGGTCCTGCTTAGGTAGTCTGTGGTCTCAGGTCCCCAACAAGGGTGTTTGGAGCCATCCGCTGCCATTCCGCATGCTTGCCATGGCCGTGTTGAAATGCCACATCGCATCCTACCCAAAACTGAATACTAAGAGCAGGTGAGATAGTGCAGGCAAAGTAGATTTAAAAGTAGGTTTCCCAGTCTGTAGGTGCTTAGGGCCATCTTTCCTGCGTGGTTGGTACCGTCCTACCTGTCAGTGGGGACCTTGTGTCACTCTGACGCTGCACAGGTTTCAGCAGAGCTTCCAGACTAAAACAGACTAGGAAGAAAGGCCTGGTCATCTACTTCCAAAAATCAGTTGGTGAAAACTTTATGGATCACAGAGGAATACCCTCTGATTTGCAGTCAATCAGAGGGATGACACCGAATCAGGCGGTGTTCTGTTCCCTTGTGCATGGGGTCTCCAGGAATTGGGGGGCCAGTCCACTCAGCACACTGTGGTGTTCTGGCCACTCTTGAGGCAATAAATTGCTCTCAGGTGTATCCTGATGCACTAGCCTCAGCACAGTGCTCTTTCTCCTTCTGTGGGACACCTGCAGACACCAGCCACTCACCATGGACAGACTGCGGTAGAGAGGGGGTCAACACACCCTGGAACAACCCTAAGCAGCGGAAGTCGAGCTAGGAAGTGAATATTCCTTTCCTGAGTGGCCTGAACAATCAACATGCTGGGTTGCTAACTGTAAGGTTGGAGGCTGAGTCTACCCAGAGGTGCATAGGAAGAAAGGCCTGGTGATCTAAATCCAAAAATTCAACGACTTAAAATCCTGTGAAGCACAGTACTACTCTGACACACGTGGGATCACCAAGAGCCAGAATCAATTCGACAGCGGCAGGTTTTCTGTGTCTTCGTTCTCTTGTGGATAGTCCTGCTGTGCCTTCTAAAAGGTATCACAGAGAGCTCCCAAGTGGACAGAAGGCGTGACCAGTTTCGGTGTGCTTCTGAATGGCTTTGCTTTTTCCTCTGTTTCACTGTCTGCAGTCCTCGCCCCCCTCCTGTTTCTTGGGACCATTTCCCAAACTACATTAGATACCTGCTGACCCTGGTTGTGGACTCTTGTTTTCCCAGGCTGAGATGGTAGGGGTGACAGCGAGAGCGGCAGTGGGTGCAGAGCCAGCGGGCATGACTCTTCCCCCTGCCCTGTAACAACGTTAGCACACAGAGCTCCAGAGGAGGGAAACCAATGCCGACGCCCTCTGCATTGTGCTAATGGGCACTGGCTGCTGTCAGTGTGGGAAGCAACTGAGTGCCCACAAATTACATGCTTGGAAAATTCTAGCAAGTCTGACAAAAGGAGGAGGGTATATAAAATTGCTATAAAATGGGTGAGATGAACATTACCACAATTAGGGAAGAAGGAATTCAACATATCCCTCTCATTATTGAATTGAATAAAGTTTCTCTTTTCAAACTAAAATGTGATTAAAATGTGTGAGGTCCTTATAAAGGAATCCTCCATTTAATTCTCTGAACTTCATTTCTCAGTGAGAAAACATCTGCTCTTCATAAAGTAGTCTGCACACAACCAAACCAAGTGTGTTTGTAAGGGGGTGTTGAGATCCACAAGGAACCAGACTTGTTCTGGTCATGACCTGTCCACATTTGATGTCACTCTGTCCTCATTAGAGATAACAAAGCTAGTATAATTTGAATGATTACTGTATCAAAATCCATAGAACTTGCCTCTGTGAACAACCGCCCCTTTGTCATGAATCCAGAATAACTGGGTGGTGCCTGGCTACCACAGTTAAAGCATTTTGACCAAGGATTCTATAGAAGACTTCTCTTCAAAAGAGGAACACTGCAGAACAGAACTTCAGATTCCTACAGAATCCAGACTTTTCGGAACCACGGAGGCTGGATGAACCCCTGAAGCCAATGCCCTAAAATAATCCATAAACCCTAAACCCAAAATATCCCCCAAAGTCTTCATAAAACCAAATATTATTGTTGTTAGGTGCCATTGGGTTAATTTTGACTCATAGAGACCCTATGTACCAGAAAACAAAACACTGCCCAGTCCTAAGCCATGCTGACAATCACAAAACCAAACAATAGTTTAGCTTAAACTAGCAAAGAACATCTGCCTTGAACACTGTGCTCTTTTAAGATCTATCTCTGTGGGATCAAAGTGACACTAACTGGAAAGATCACACATGAACCTTAGAGGGCAGTGAGCTTATGTTCATGGGGGAGGAACAGCTCAGAAAAGGAGGATGTGAGTGGGTACACAACTTGAAGAACGCAATTAATGTCACTGAATCGTACATGTAGAAACTGTTGATTGGTATACATTTTGCTGTGTATGTTCTCATCAACAATATCAACAAACTATATAAAAATTTTAAATAAGCCATAAACCTATATGAAACAAAGAGTGAACCCCAAGGTATCAATATTCGTTCATCAGCTGTAACAAATAGACCACACGACCTCAAGATATGGCTAACAGGATAACCTGTGGGCAGAGGGTAATGGAGTAGCTCTGTACTTTCTTACCCATTTTTCTATAAACTTAACCTACACTAAAAATAAAGTGGTTTTGTTCAAAAATGAATATAATAGGAACACATGACAGAAGCCACTCTTCCTATGTCTAAGTGACATATTTGAGTTACAGTTTTTTAGTATTAAATCTTATCAAGGTGAGTCCCACATATTCCTTTAAAATCAAAATGACTATGTCAAAAAACCTACTTTAATTGTGCCTATTTTTTGATTCCAGTAAAAATAACTGAATCAGAGGTGAAACAGATTGAACTGTGTGCCCCCCAAAATAGGTGTAGCCATGTGACCATGATTCTCTGTATTCTACGATTGTCCTTCATTTTGTGATTTTGCTGTGCTGTATAGTAAAGGGTTAAGGGGGGACTGTAAATCCCTTTATAAGATCACCTCCCTGCTCCACAGTAAAGAGAGTTTCCCTGGAGTATGGTTTGCCCCACCCTTAATCCTTTCATCCTGCAAGAGATAAAAGGAAAGGGAGGGAAGCAGGCTGAGAATTGGGAATCTCACACCATCAAGCAAGCAGCACCAGGAGAAGAGCGCATCCTTCAGACCTGAGGTTCCTGCACCAAGATGCTCCCTGGACAAAGCCTGCTGCAATACTGCACTTTCCTCGAGAGCCGACTATGGGCAAAGCATTCTCCTGGAGCGAACACCCTGAATACAGACTTGTAGCCTACTGGACTGTGTCAGAATAAACTTTCCTTTGTTAAAGCCATCCAATCTGTGGTATTTGTGTTAGAGCAGTCCTAGCTGACTAAGACAGATACCAACAAAGTGAGAAAATAAAAAGATAATGAGGCAGTGTTAGGAAGAGGAAAGAGAGCTGGATAATCAGTGAATAGCTCTGCAAACTCACATAATAATAAAAGATGGGGTGAGACTTCACACTGAGACTAATTTCCTAATTTACAGCTAGAACTAGCAAGGCTGGGTATGCCACTGCTTCTCTGTCTAAAATGTAAATTCTAAAAGCCCGTTCTGTTCCAGAATTCCTATCTTTCTCAGTTCTTGGTTTAAAGCATTATTTCAAAAGATGCACCTCCAGACCCTGGTAGGCCTTTAGTCTGTGTGCAGGTCCTCAGTCAGATCACCTGTCCTCTAGAAGGACACAGGTGTCTAAGGGAAGGGGACCCAAGCAGGTAGGTTCTGAGCATCTTCTGGAAGGCAGAGCACAGACCCGCAGAATACATTCAGCAGGTCAGCAGGCAATCTTGGTTAATCAGTGGGCAGCATGACACAGTACGTAACTGAGAGTTCATATAGTGAAACTGACCCATGTCCCAAGTTCCATAATGCCACTACCAGCTCATGGCAATGCCACTTATGTCACAGTGGAACTGTACTCCATAGCGTTTTCAGTGGTGGGTTTTTCAGAAATTCAGTGGCCAGACCTTCTCTCCAGGTACCTCTGAGTGGACTCGAATCCCCTTTCAGTTATCTTCTGTAATAGTTTCGATAATATGTCACCTTGAGTAAGACGTGATTCTTAGCGTTTGTATGTGATCACCCACATGATGGGCTCTGCTGTGTGTAGCCAATCAGTTGAAAGCAAGGTTCCTTGGCAGTGTGGCCTGCAGCCGTCGGTAAGCACTCTTTGGCTTTTGCCTGCTCTGGATCCTGCAGCTGCCTCATCTGACCTCCGGCTCTTGGGACCTGAGCTAACAGTTTACCTGCTGATCTTGGGTTACCAGCCCTGACAGCCACGCGACTCAGGAGAGGCCTTGCAGGCTGGCCTGCTGATCTTGGCCTTTGCTGATCTTCACAGCCTGTGGACAAATGTCCTGCACTACAACCTGCCAATCTTGAGCCTGCCGGCCTCTGCAGCTACCTGAAAGAAGCTTCTATGCTGACCAATGGACTTGGGACATTCCAGCCTCTACAGTATGAGCCATTTCCTTGATATAAATCACCCTACACTTTTATTTACATACTTAACTGGTTTTGCTTCTCTAGAGAACCCAGCCAAGACATCAGCCAAGCACATGAATTATTTGTGGTGCCCAGGCACTCCTGAGGAAACTTATATTAAAAAAACAACAACAAAAAAAAAAAACATCATGGAGTCAATTTCAACTCACAGCAACCCTATACAACAGAATAGAACTACTCCATGTGGTTTTCAAGGAGCATCTGGTGGATTTGAACTGCTGACTGTTGGTTAGCTAGCAGCTGAGCTCCTAAACACTGTGCCACCAAGGCTTCAGAGAAACTTAGTATATCATAAAAGTATATAAATGGGGAAAAGGTAACTTATTCAATAAAGATTATTAAGACAAAAGGGTAGCTACCTGCAAAAAAAAATTAAGACATCAACATAAAATTCCTTGCACCAAAATAAATTTCAGAGAGGAAATATATTTAAAAGTAATAAAATCATAAAATATTGAAAGAAAATAACTAAAAAACAATCATGAGATGGGCAAGAGCATTCCATGGCTCAGAACCATTCAAACAAAACCCATTGTTGAGATGAATTCTGACTCACAGCAACCCTGTAGGACAGAGAAGAGCTGTCCTCATCGGATTTCCAAGGCTGCAGATTTTTAAAGCAGCAGACTGACACATCTTTCCATTCAAAGTGGATAATGGGTTATGACCAGCGACCTTTCAGCTAGCAGCTGTGCCCTTAACCATGGTGCCAACATGGCTCAACACAGATGCTGTAAAAAAGATAAATTTAAGCATTTAAACCTTTTTCAAAATTTGCACAACAAAGAATATAATATTAAAAACTTAAGTGGCAAGTGACAAACTAAAAAAGCATATTTGCAATTCATATCACAGACCTAGAGATAGTTCGCTTAATCTATAAAGACCAGCACAACTGAAACAGTAAAAGAGCACAAGCCAAAGAGTATGATGACAGTTCACACACAGCGAAAGAAACCGCAAATGGCTCTTTGAAAACCTGTTGCTGTGGAGTCAGTTGTAACTCACGGTGACCCTCTAGGACAGAACAGAGCTGCCCCATAAGGGTCTCGATGTCTGTAGTCTTCACAGAAGCAGACTGCCACATCTTTCTCCCTCGGAGCAGCTGGTGTGTTCAGATGCTAACCTTCCTGTTAGCGGACAAGTGCTTTTAACACTACACAGTCAGGGCTGCTTCAAACGGCTCCAAAGCACATAAAAAGATGCTCAGTTTCACTCATACTGGAGCAAATATGAAACAAAGTCACTAAGAAATGCCATCAGATTGTCAGTTATCAGTGGAGAGGTTATGGAACTTCTGAAACTTTATAAGCAGATAAATCACTTCCAGATAATTATACACTTGAAGATCTGGACTGAGAAGGTCGGTGGGGGAGCCTGAGAATTCGCATTTTTCCAGACTCTGAAGTGATGCCAATGCTGGTAGACCAGAGACAACACGCTGAGCAGCAAGCACTGCTGGAGGGCATGTCAACTTGGGTTACTTGTGTGCAGGCAATTCAGTGACATTGCTCAAAGTAGAAAATACGTGAACGGTTCATCAGTAATTGTCCTGTAATACATCCATACATAGGCAAAGCTAAATGCAAACAAGGAAATTTATTGCAGTACTATTGAAAACAGCAAAAGATTAGAATCAGTGTGAATGTCCACCACTAGGGGATTGTTTAAATATACTGTCCATATGATAGAGTATGCATATGGCAGAAAGAAGGGGAAAAGATCTCCAAGATGTATCATTTAATACTATAAAAAAAGTTCAGAAGAGTGGGTAAGTGAAATTCATATTTGTGTGTGAGTGTGTGCGCGCGCGTGTGCTTGTCTAACTGTTCTATTGAATGGGCTGAAGACAATATTGGTACTTTTTTTTCCCCTCATTCTCTATTCCCTGTTCAGATCCTCTTTGTGATCTAGCTCTCCCCCTGCCCTGGGATGAAATCTTAGGTTCTGTACCTTTTTTAGGCACAGAAAACACACACTTCTGCATATCACAGAACAGTGAAGCGACGTTTGCTCTTGCTCTCCACTCTGCCACTGCGAGCAGGCAGCCACAGCTCTCTGACCTTAGACTGCTCCAACGTAAGTCATCAGGCATTGTCCACCATGTCCCCTAAACACCAGAAGACACCCATCACATTCTTCAATTAGACTCTTTGGGTTTGAGGTGTGATAAGATAGGAAATTTTATCTTGTTCAGGTTACTATTTCTGCAGTCTCTGCTGCTGTTTACTTTACGGAAATAGATTTAGATACTGATCCTGTTGATATGGACCTAATAATGAGGGCCACAAGCTGGTCACTCCAGCCAAGTCTTGTAGCAGAGATATTTTGTTTGGCCCTCAGAGGCCAAACAGGGAGATTTTACAAGACAGTCCAGATTTCTGGAAGTCTGGAAGATCTTTCAACACAGGGTCTGCTCTCCTCCTCTGCAGCATTTGGTTGGGAGCTGAGCAATGTTTGCTCCCATTAGCACGACCCTTCCAGTACCAAAGATTCCACCAGTCCTTAGTGTCTTGTGTCCATTCATTACTATGTTGGCACTGTTTTTGTTGTTGTTGTTGTTGTTGTTGGGTTGGTTTTTCTTCCCCTGTTTCTTGAGTTGGTGTACACTTGAGTTTGAGACCCTTGTCCCTACCATAGTTCATTGCTGTCCGGTAGATTCTGGCTCCTAGCAACTCTATGGTGTAGAGTAGAACTGGCCCATAGAGTTTCCAAGGCTATAACTTTTATGTGATCAGAAAGCCACATCTTTTTCCTGCAGAGGAGCTGTGGATTCAAACCACTTGCCAACTTTTGGTTAGCAGCCAAACTCTTAACCACAGCACCATCGGGGCTCCTTATGTCCCTTGCCAAGGAAAATATTAACAGTGGAGAAGGACTGACCCCAGGGAAGGTGAAAAACCAATGAAATCAGCCTTCAAAGAATCCTACTACTTTCTGAACTATTTCCCTTAAGCCAACTTCTCTCTTCTCCCTCCCAGTCCTGGTAGGTAGTGCTTTCCTAGATCCTCAGGGTAAAAAAAAAAAAAAAAAAGGAATGAGGGAATGGAGGGAGAAGGAAAGGAAGGAACAAAGGAGATAATCTCATCCATACTAGCAACTTGTACAGCATCCTGAAACATGGCCCAGTCCTGCACCATCCTCCCAGTCTTTGTTACACTCAAGCCACTGTGTCAATCCATCCCCTTGAGGCTCTTCCTCTTTTTCTCTGACCTTCTATTTTCTGAAGCATGATGCCCCTCTCCAGAGACTGATCCCTCTTAGTAACACATCCAGAATATACAGAATGAGGTCTCACCATCCTCGCTTCCAAGGGGCACACAGACGTCACTTCTTCCAACACTGGCTTGTTCATTCTTCTGGCAGTCCACGATATATTCAACATTCTTCACCAACAGTGTAATTCAAAGGCATCTATTCTTCTTCAGTGTTTCTTATTCATTGTCCAGCCTTCCTCTGCATGTGAGGCAATTGAAAATACTACAGTTTGGGTCAGGCACCGCTTAGTTCTCAAAGTGACATCTTTGCTTTTGAATACTGTTGTGTTCAAAATTTGCCAAATGCAATACATCATCTGATTTCTTGACTGCTGTGTCCATCTGTATTGATTGTGAATCTAACTAAAACGAAGTTCTTGTCACCATGAGTTGGATCCAACTCAATGGCACTTGGCTGGCTTGACAACTTCGGTGTTTTCTCTATTAACCATGATGTTCCTTATTGGTCCAGTTGTAAGGATTTTCTGTTTTCTTTGTGTTGAAGGATAAGCCATAATAAAGACCAGCTAAAATCTATGCCAAAGCATGAGAAGGGCCATTTCTTTCTGCTTCTCAGGGCTAGCAGTTTGTTAAGGAATCTCCGCTATCTTTGGTTCTTCCTGGGAGAAATATTTATATATTTACTTCCATTCCTGGGATGGAAAACCTGGTGGCATAGTGGTTAAATGCTATGTTTGTTAACCAAAAGTTCCCCAGTTCAAATCCAGGCCCCTTGGAAATTCTATGGGGCAGTTCTACTCTGACCTATAAGGTTGCTATGAGTCAGAATTGACTTGATGGCAGTGGCTTTCTGGGATGGGATGCCCTGCCGGTTTTAGCCGACTGCAAGCTAAGATGTGACAACTCTGTGGGGCAGGGAGCAGGCAGTAAAAACAACATGAACATGAATCAGCTACATCCATACCTACAGAAAGCTCTCAAAGTATTTTTACCATCCTCTGAAAAGCTAAGCCCATATCTGAAATTTGCAGCAATCTTACTGGGCATCCAGATTCTGAGCATGTTGAGAATGGAAGAGCTTTTTGAAGAAAGAAACCAGGAGAGAAAAGAGGTTGGAACCACACCAACAGTAATGAGAAAATTAGAGGAAGACATATGGGGCAGCCGTGGTTCAGCAGACTTCCCACCTTCCGTACAGGAGATCTGGGTTTGATTGCCCGTCAATGTGCACGCAGCCAACACTCACCTGTCAGTGGAGACTGACGTGTTGCTATGATGCTGAGCAGGTTTCAGTGGAGCTGCTAGACTAGGACAGACTAGGCACAAAGCCCTGACAATCTACTTCTGAAAATGAGTCCATGAAAACGCTATGGATCACAAAGGTCCAGTCCACGTGCTAGGGCCTGGGGACAGCATAGGACTTGGAATCGTCTTGAGTTGGAGCAGTGCCATGACAGCTAACAACAACAACAAAAACATGGTGTCTGCTCTCAGAGGAAACAGACGGATTTGGTCTTTGTTGTCCCAAAGAACAAACTAAGACCAATGGATAGAAATTAAGAGGAGAGTCGGGGAGATTTTGGCTTAGGAAATAAGTTTAACAGCTAGATAGAGATAAGAGGAAAATGACTTTCCCTTTAGCTAAAAATATCCTGGTAGAGGCTGTTTGACCATCTGTGAGGAATGCTATAGAAAGAATCTTTGCACTGGTTGTTGGGTCTGATTTGATATCTGTTGAGGACTCTTCAGACTAAATTCAACATTCTTGTGACTCCTCCAGTGCACACTGGAGAGAACATACAATTCACAGATGCAGGATAACATCTCTACCTACCTAGTCCACTTGTGGTTTAGTATAATCATTTAAGATCTAATTACATTAATGTTTTCTTTCAGACTTGGCATCTGTGCTACCAAAGTCAGGGATTTCTGCTATTTTATCTTGATGCTTTGTGGATGGGCGTATTTGTATTCATTGTTGTCAGGGAGCATGGGAAAGAGGTTTTCACTGAGCGGTTTTTTATTTTTTTCCCCTAAGTGCTCTTGCGAGGGAAATGATGTGGCCAATTGTTTATTCCACATATAGCCTTTTTCTGTCCCCAGAATATGGCCAACATATCTATGACTCACATTCACAGGACAGAAGGATTGTTTTGGCTTCTGTTTTCACTTCTTTTGGCCAATTGGAGAATTATTTATAAACATTTATGGATTCGGATTCATAAACCAAAGGGGGGAGAAAAATCTTGCTGTGCTGGTTGCCATGGTAACTAGTATTTCATACATGTACTTGCCAACAGTGAGGGCTTAGAAGAGAAAGCCAAAGCCTACCTGTAGCTTCTAATTGGGTATTTCTGCCTTTTAAAATTTAATTGAAAGTCAGTGATTACCCTCACCACTACCACACAGTAGTACTGTACCAAAGCAAAAAAAATAAAATTTTGTCTTCCATTTATCCTTGAAGTGGTTCCTGTACTTGTAACATTTTCCTGACAGACAGGACTTCTAATTAATTTTAATAGTCAAGAATTAAAGAAACTGCACCACAATTTCAGCTCTCTGATATGTGTTGATGGTGATATGGAATAAATTTAGGTATCATCTTTTACTTTCAAGGAGCTTATATTACAACTAGAGTCAGGAAGCACAACTGTAAAGCAGCAGGCAGGCAACACAAGACGAAACAACAGTGGTTACATGCTGAACTATGCAACATAGAAGACAGCAGAAGCAAAGCCTGCTGGGTGGAACATAGGCTGTGGAATGAGATCGAACTCGTGTGAGCTACACAGAGTGAGCAATGATTTCATTTGCCTGAAACTCACTAAAATGAGAACCAAGTCTACCCATAGTGTTATCGTAAGGATTAAATAAGAAAATTATGTAAAATGCCTAAATTAATGGCAGGTACCTACCAGGCATTCAGTTAATGGTGATTATTATTACTGTGTTAGAATAATTTATCGAGATCAAGATGATGATTTGTGCTTTTGTTTTTGCTAGGAGAATATGCTGGCTTTTCTAGGTGCTGTAGAGCACACAATTTTAAGCCTCGTTAAAAAAGAAATAAACAGAAATATAAAATAAGGAAAAAGAAACATCATTATTGTTAAGTTCCACTTAACTGGTTCTGACCCACAGTGACCCCAGTACACAATTGGCCAAAACACTTCCTAGTCACATGCCGTCTTCATAATCATTGCTGTCTTTGAGCATAGTGTTGCAGCCACTATGTCAATCCGCCTCACTGTGGGTCTTTTCTCTCCGGCCCTCTACTTTACCAAGCATGATGTCCTTCTTCAGGGACTAGTCCCCCCTGGTACCATGTCCAAAGTACATAAAATGAAGTCTTGCCATGCTCTCTTCTAAGGAGTATTCTGGCTGTTCTTATTCCAAGACAGATTTGTTTGTTCACCTGGCACTTCATGATATGTGCAGTGTTCTTCACCACCATAATCCAAAGGTCTCAATTCTTCTTGGGTCTTCTTCATTCATTGTCCAACTTTCTGAGGCATGCGAGGGGATTAAAAACACAATTGGTTGGGTCAGGTACACCTTGGTCCTCAAAGTGACATCTTTGATTTTTAATACTTTAAAGAGGTCTTTTGCAGCAGATTTGTCCAGTGCAACTTGGCTTGGCTAATACATCATTTGATTTTGACTGCTGCTTCCATGGAGGAAACTGGTGGCATAGTGATTAACTATTATGGCTACTAACCCGAAAGTCAGCAGTTGAAATCCACCAGGCGCTCCTTGAAAATTCCATGGGGCAGTTCTACTCTGTCCTATAAGGTCACTATAAGTCAGCATCGACTTGACAGCTCTGGGTTTTTGTTTTTTGTTTTTTTTTTTTGCATCCATGGATGTTCATTATGGTTCCCAGTAAAATGAAATCCTTGACAACTTCAGTCTTTTCTCTCCTGATCATGATGTTCCTTATAGGTTCACTTGTGGGAGTTTTCTTTTCTTTATGTCAAGGAGTAATCTATATTGAGGCTGCAGTGTTTGATCTTCATCTGGAAATGCTTCAAGTCCTCTTCACTTTCAGCAAGCAAAGTTGTGTCATCTGTGTATCATAAATTGTTAATGATGCCCCATTCTGCATGCCGTCCAGCTTCTTAGATTGTGTGTTTAGTATGGCAGAAGGATACAACAATAACACTCATCTTCCCTGATTTTAAACCACACGGGCTCATTTTTTTTTTTATTCAAAGGACTGCCTCTTAGTCTATGGACAAGTTCCACAGAAGCAGAATTAAGGGTTCTGAAATTCCCGTCCTTCTCAATGTTATCCATAATTTGTTATGATCCACAATGTCAATTGCCTTTATGTAGTCGATAAACCACAGGTAAACATCTTTCTGGTAGTCTCTGCTTTCAGACAAGACTCATGTGACATCAGCAATGATATCCTTTACTCCACTTTCTCTTCTGAATCTCACGTGAATTTCTGGCAGTGCTTTGTATGTACTGTTGCAACTGCTTTTGAATTGTTTTCAGCAAAATTTTACTCAAGTATGATATTAATGATATTGTTTTATGATTTCCACATTCTGTCAGATCACCTTTCTTTGGGAAGGATACAAATATGGATCTCTTCCAGTCAAATTGGCCAGGTAGCTGTCTTTCATCTTTCTTGGCATAGATGAGGGAACACTTACAGTATTGCATCCATTTTCTGAAACATCTCAACTGATATTCCATCAATGCTTGGAGCCTTCTTTTTCAATAATGCCTTCAGTGCACCTTGGACTTCTTCCTTCAGTACCATCCATTCTGGATCATATGCTACTTCCTGGAACGGTTGCATGGTGACCAGTTCTTTTTGGTACAGTCACTGTGTGTGTTCCTTCTACCTTCTTTTGATGCTTTCTGAGTTATTCAGTATTTTACCCATAGAATCCTTGAATATCATAGCTCATGGCCTGAATTTTTAATTCCATTTTTTCAGCTTGATAAATGCCACGCACGTTCTTCTCTTTTGGTTTTCTAATTCCAGGTCTTTACACTTTGCGTTATTTACTGAACTTGGTCTTCTCCAGTCACCGGTTGAAATATTCTATTCAGCACTTTTACTTCATCATACATTCTATTTACTTTAACTATTCCAAAGAACTTGTTTCAGAGTCTCTTCTGACATCCATTTTTGCCTTTTCTTTCTTCCCCATCCACTTAACGATCTTGTGCTGTCTTCATGTCTGTCTTTGACGTCACCCCACAACTCATCTGATCTTCAGTCACTGATGTTCAGTGGAGCAAATCTATTATTGAGGCGATCTCTTAAAAATGCTACAAATTCAAGTTTTAAGAAGCTGATAATATCTAAAAATATAACATATGATTTTATTATTTAGTTGCTTGATTCACCTCTCTAGCATACTTCACTACACACTCTGGCTCTACACTGATCATCTCTTCATGTAATGTTGATTTAGAACTTTTTACACAGACAGAGAAAAGAACAGTAACATAGTCTTTCTTTTAGTAGAACTAATTGAAATATTCTTTTAATTACTGATAAGACATGCGACTTCGCGTAGAGATGCACTTGCTTTTTTAGTGCTACTGCCGACTTATGCCCTACAAACACAGGAATTCTGATCAATTCTATTTCAAGTGATTCCTGTAAAAAAAAAAAAGTTTAAGTTTTGCAATGCATTATATTTTGCCTTATAAAGAATATATTCCAGAGAGAGGACAACTTCTGTTCCGACTAGGCATCCATGAGAACTGAATACTCTGCTTACATTTGATGATTAAAATGATTTTCCACAGACTATGCTATGGTTGCATGCATTTCAAACCTTCTTTCTTTTTTATCCTCCATTCATTTCTGGAACCAGATGTCAAAGCATATATGTATATCCTAATTAATCTCTGGTCCTGCACTTAGTGTCTCAATGAGGAGGAATTTGGCAGGATACCTACTGTACTGGAATTTTAAATTGACAACTTGATTTAGCCTCAGAAATCAAGATAAGAATAATACAGGCAAGAGAAAAAGGTTGCTTTTATAGCCTCTCTGTTCCACATTCATCAATGTCCCCAAATGTCATCAAGAATATCCCAACTTGCTTGACTGACCACTGCATTTTTTCCCTGAGGATTATTTGACAACAGGCAGGACAGACACAAGGTTTGTCATGGTGCACCCAGTTACGAAGGCAAAAGGAAACAGAAATAGGAAACAGATGTCAAAAAAACAGAAAAGAACTAATTAGAATATCTCCCTGAGCAGTGCTTATGAAAGAAAGAAGACAGGAGTCTAGAGTTTTACTGGAGTCTCTGGGTGGTACGAGTGGTTAATGTGTTCGGCTGCTAACGGAAAGGTTGGTGGTTCAAGTCCACTCAGAGGTATCTTGAAGAAAGCCCTGGCAATCTACTTCTGCAAGATCAGACACTGAAAACCCTAGGAAGTTCGACTCTACTCTGAAACACATAACATCACCAGGAGTTGACATCGACTCAAGGAAAGAAGTTTTGATTTATTAGACTTACATTAATTTGAACATTGAAAGAGATGCAGCCGCATTTTGTACCTTAAATCAGTGGCACAGAACATGTCTTCTGTAAGTGAGGCCAGCATATTTGGTTTTAAATTGATTACTTGTTTATTCCATCACTGTTGATTGAGTGTCCATGGGCACTGCTATGGGAAGTAGTAATGAACACGACAAACCAGGCCTTATGCAGCTCATCTGCCAGTCAGAAGAGAAGAAATGAAGATAAATAAGTTAAAGGCATAATAATTTCAGACACTAAGTTGTTATAAAAAAATCCAAAGGAGTAATAAGACGGTTTGTGGCATGAGGACAAAAGGTACAACCGTCTTAGCTTTGATGACCAGGAAAGACCCCCTGTGAGCAAGGGATGCATGAGCAGAAAAGCTAGGTGTCAGCCATGCAGACAGCTGGGGCAAAGCGTTCTGGACAGCTAGAGCACCAAGGCCAAGATCCCTGAGGGAGGAGGAATACGAAGAACAAGTGACTTAGCACAGTGGACAAGGGGGAAATTGGTTACAGGCTGAGGTCTCAGAGACAGGCAGGAGCAATCAGACTCTTTATAACCCACAGTTACTGGGTGGTGCAAATGGTTAACATGCTCAGCTGCTAAACAAAAGGTTGGAGATTAGAGTCTTTAGGAAGAAAGACCTGTTGAAAATCTATGGTGCACAGTGCTATTCTAATACGCATAGGGTTGCCTTGAGTCGGAATCAACTTCACAATACCTGATTAACCATGGTGAAGAAATGCAATGGGAAGCCATTAAAGGGTTCTGAGTACTGGAGGGACATAAACTGATGAAGTCTTTTCAAAGATGGTTCTAGCTATCAGGTGGCCCATGGGCTAAGGGGATCAAGGGGTGCTGCATGCTGGGACCTGTTGTGTCCTAGCCCCCTTACCCCCTCCACCCTCTCCCCATGTTTTGTACCTCTCTGCCTGGCACCTTGAAACTATTTCCTTGTGACTATTTGCAAAATAATAAGTCCTTAGCTAAGAACTGTTTCCTTGAAATTGTTTACAGGATTTTGGCTCAGGTTAAAACTATTTGCATATTCCTGTCCTTTGTTTGAGGACAACTTCCATGTGCTCTGTAACAAAGATTGTGACAATTTTTGGCTATGTACCTTCCTGTCGACTTCCTACCTGTTAAGCCTATAAATAAAGCTTGTGTTAGCAGACCGTGGTCCATGATTCTCCATCAGAGATCATGGTCCCACCTAGCCCCAACTTTATCTTGTGTGATGTGTTCCTTTGTTCTTGTGTGAGTGAGATTTCTCATCCTCTCACCTGTGCACTTCAGCCTCGGACCCTATCCAGGGCTGGCCACTGGGGTGTCAGATGTGGCAAAGAGGGGAAGTAGAGCGACAGTTACAATGGGGCCCACTACAGTCACCTAGGCGGCAGTGGTCTGGCCTAGGATGGTGTTGTAGGCACTGCTTGGAAACTCTATCGACCAGTTCTATGCTGTTTGTAGGGTCGCTAAGAGTCAGAGTCAACGGCAACAGAGAGTTATAATACAGTAGTTGCATTGATGGCTCTGACTGATAATCCTTCAAGTATCTAAGCCTTTCATGTATGGTTTATAATTCTCTACTATTCCCACTCTAGTGTTTGAGCAATGGGATGCACTGAGTTTATGTACTGGGACATTTTCCCTTGCACAATTAGTCTTGGCCTAGTCTTGGACCTCTTCCATGCTATGACAACAGACCTGGGCAAACCTGCTGGGAGGTGAGAGACTCCAAGGAGCAAAGTTGAGTGGTCCCAGCTGAGGCTATGCTAGATCAGCAGCCCCTAACCAACTCCATAGCTGTCCGTAGTTGCAAGAGTAAGTCCAGTCAATATCAACTGAGCCCAGTCTAGATCAGTAGAAATGTCCAGACAAAATAAACACAGGTGAAATATAATAGCTGGTTGTTTAAAGTCACTACATTGTTGTGTGTTTTGTTACTATCCAACTGATACAAATGTTAGAAAAGAAGGGAAAAGTTGGATAGATTTGAGATTTACCTTGGAATTACAAAAGATAAAATTGCTAAGTATTAGAAGAGTTACTTGTGAGTAAATACATGTGTTTAGGGTTGGCAAACAAAGCATACATTTTATGGTTCTAATAATTATACAAATTTTAGTCACGAGTGTTTCCATCAATTCTGGGAATCCAAACAAATGTGGAACTAAGAACTCCATTTAATTCTGTGATGGTAGTGTGAAGACGGGGCAAGCTACTAGATTCATAAAACACCAAATTTTTGAAGACATGAGGAATCAGGGATCAAAAGTGGGGAAGAGACACAGAGAACAGTTTCTGTAAAAAGGATAATATCACTAAGAGACAACTGCTGTTAAAAACTGCATTGGTAGCATTGGGCTATGGTTCAAAGGAAGAGGCTCTGACACAATATTGTTCCAGACAAAAATTGAGAAATTAAATAAGTGACCTACAAATTAGGGCCCAGCTTCATTTGTTGCCATGAAAGCCTAGGTAAAATTGTGCTTTGAGGATTCAGCCTAACTGAAGCTTTCTGAATCAATATGTGCTAGCAAAGGAACATAATAAGCAGAGGCTGTGATTAAGAGTGAGGAATTTCCTTAAAAACAAAACAAAAAAGAAAAAAATTGTAACATAATGCTATGAAAAATTGTACTGTAACCAATTTGAAAGCCTAGAGGCAATGGACAAATTTCTAGAAACACACTACCTACTGACACTAACACAAACAGAGGTAGAACAACTAAACAAGCCTATCACAAAAGAGACTGAAAAACTCCCAATCAAAAAAAAGAAAAAAAAAATCTTGGCCCTGATGGCTTCACTGGAGAATTATACCAAACTTTTAGAGAAGAGCTAACATCACTATTGCTAAAGATATTTCAGAGCACAGAAAAGGATGGAATACTCCCAAACTCATTCTATGAAGCTAGCATACCTCCAATATCAAGACCATGTAAAGACACCACAAAAGAGGCATAAATAAATGAAAATTATGGACCAATATTTGCCACAAACTTAGATGCAAAAATCCTCAACATTCTAGTCAATAGAATTCAACAACTTATCAAAAAATAATTCACCATGACCAAGTGGAATTCATACCAGGGATGGTTCAACATTAGAAAAACAATTAATGGAATCTACCACAATAATAAGACAAAAGGCAAGAATCACATGATTTTATAAATTGAAAATGCTGAAAAGGCATTTAACAAAGTCTAACACCCACTCATGTTAAAAACTCAGCAAAATAGGAGCAGAAGGGAAATTCCTCAGCTAAGAAAGGGTATTTATTTAAAGCTAATAACCAGCAACATCCTAAGTGGAGAGAGCAGGAAAGTGTTCCCCTGAGAATGGGAACCAGACAAGGATGCCCTTTGCCACCACTGTCATTCAACAGTGTGCTGAAGTTCTAGCCAGAGCAATCAGGCACGATAAAGAAATAAAGAGCATCCAAATAGGTAAGGTAGAAGTAAAAGTATCTCTACTTACAAATGATATGGTGTCATATACAGAAAACCCTAAAGAATCCGCAAAAGACTACTGGAATTACTAGAAGAGTTCAGCAAAGTATCATGATACAAGATAAATATACAAAAATCCATTGGTTTCCTTTAAACCAACAAACAGAACACCACTGAATCAACACCATTTACAACAGCCTCCAAGAAGATAAAATACCTAGGAGTAAATCTAACCAGAAAAGTAAAAACCTATACAAGCAAAATCATGCGACCTATGGCGAGAAATCTACTTTGCTCATGGATAGTAACATTGTGAAAATGTTACTATAGATACAATGTTATCTACAGATACAAATGTTTTTTATAGATACAATGAATCCTGATACAACTCCAATGACATTGCTTAAGGAGTTGGAGAAACACATCATTAACTTCAATATGGAAAGGAAAGAAGTCCCAGATGAGTAAAGCATTACTGAAGGAGAAGAACAAAGTGGAAGTCCTCACATCACCTAAATTCAAAACCTATCACAATGCCACAGTAGTCAAAAGAGCCTGGTACTGGTACAGAAACAGATACATAGACCAACAGAACAGAATTGAGACTCTGGATATAGCATCCAACTGTGAGTAGTTGAAGAAATCCTGGTGGCATAATGGGTTAAGAGCTGCATCTGCTAACTAAAAAGTCAGCAGTTCAAATCCACCAGGTGCTCCTTGGAAACTCTATGACACAGTTCTACTCTGACCTCTAAGGTCACTGTGAGTTGGACCCAACTCAGTGGCAGGGAGTTTGGTTTTTGCTATGAGCAGCTGATATTTGACAAGGGCCCACCATAGTCCATAAGCTGGGGAAAACACAGTCTCTTTAATAAATGGTGTTGGCATAACTGGATATCCATCTGCAAAAAAAAATGAAACAAGACCCATGGATAAAAACTAACTCAAAATGGATCAAAGACCTAAATATAAAATCTAAAACAATAAAGACCATGGAATAAAAAAGTAGCAACAATTTTGGGAGCCCCAAACGTGGCATAAACACTACCAAACATTACTAACAATGCACAAACACTAGAAGAGGAAATAGATAACTGGAAACTCCTAAAAATCAAACACTTGTGCTCATCCAAAGACTTGGCCAAAAAATAAAAAGACAACCTACAGGTTGGGAAAGAATTTTTGCCTATCATGAGACCGGTTGGTGTCTAGTCTCTATAATCTAAAGTGTACTACAAAACTTCAACAAGAAAAAGACAAATAACCCAGCTAAACAATGGGCAAAGGCTATGAAGAGGCATTCACCAAAGAAGACATATAGATGGCTAACAAATACATGAGGAAATGCTCACTATCATTAGCTGTTAGAAAAATCCAAATAAAAATTACCATGAGATACCATCTCACCCCAACAAGGCTGGCATTAATCAAAAAAAAAAAAACACAAAATAATAAATGTTGCAGAAGCTGTGAAGACTTGAACACTTCTACACTGCTGGTAGGAATGTAAATGGTACAAATACTTTGGAAATATATTTGGTGCTTTCTTTAAAAAGCTAGAAATAGAAATAAATAAGATCCAGAAAACCCACTTCTTGGAATACACACATGTACACCAGTGTTCATTGCAGCACTGTGCACAATAGCAAGAGATGGAATCAACCTAGGTGCCCATCAACAGACGAATGGTTAAAGTACCTATGGTATATTCATACAATGGAATACTATGCAATAATAAAGAACAATGATAATTTTAGGGAACATCTCATAACATGGAGTCATCTGATAGACATTACACTGAGTGAAATTAGTTGCAAAAGGACAAATATTGTATGAGACCACTGTTATAGGAACTCAAGAAAAAGTTTAAGCACAGAAGAAAACAGTCTTTGATGGTTACAAGGGTGGGATGGAGGGAGAGGAGTATTCATAAAATTCATAAAATAGATAGATAGTAGATAGGAACTGGATTATGTGACAGGAGTGACAGTAGAAGGGAGGTCAGTACAGCTGGACCAAACTAAGAGCTAAGAGGTTTTCTAAATAAATAAACCCAACACTTTGAAAGAGAGAGTAGTGGGGACAGGGGTCTGGGGAGTACAGTTTCAGGGGACATCTAGGTCGACTGACATAACAAAGTTTTGTTTTGTTTTGTTTTGTTTTTAATATTCTGCATCTGGGGTCTTAAAAGCTAGGAATTGGCTATCTAAGTAGCATTGATTGGTCCAAAACCATCTGCAATAGAGGAAAACGAAAGACATCAAAGAAGTAAGGAAAATATCAGCTCAAGAGACAGAAAAGGCCACATAATCCAGAGATTACGTCAGCATGAGACCAGAAGAACTAGATGGTGCCCAGCCAGCACCAACGACTGCCCTGACGAGGAATACAAAATAGAGTTCCTGACACAGCAGGAGAAAAATTAATATGCTGAGCTAGGCCTCTATTAATAGACCAGACTTGATGGTCTGACAGACTGGAGGGTCCCTGGAAGATATGGCCCCTGGACTGTCAGTCCAGTCCCAAAGCCAACTCTTAAGACCAAGATTGCACTAGAGTGCCAAGCCCACTGTAAGACATAAAATGATACTGGTAAAGACTGTGCTTCTTGACTTAAGTAGATACAAGAGGCAAACTGGACAGCTTCTGTTCAGTGAGAAGATGAGAGGGCCAAAGGTGACAGGAGCTGGTTGAATGGACACCGGAAATACAGGGTAGAAAAGAGGAGTGTGCTGTCACAGGGTCTAAAAAGCAGCTAGAGTTACCAAGCAGTGTGTGTGCAAGGTTTTGTATGACAGATTAACTGGAATCGTAAACTTTCACCTAAAGCATAACAATGTATATATATTTTTTAAGAGTACGGAATTTCACAAAACAACAAATGCTGGAGAGGCTGTGGAGAAAGTGGAACCCTCCTACACTGTTGGTGGGGTTGCAAAATGGTCCAGCTTCTTTGGAAGGCAATCTGGCGCTTCCTTAAAAAAATGGATATTGATATACCATTTGACCCAGTAATTCCACTACTTGGAATATATCCGACAGATTCAAGGCCTTTCACACCAATGGACACATGCACCAGAATGTTTATCGCGGCACAGTCCACAATAGCAAAAAGGTGGAATCAACCTAGATGCCCAACAATAGAAGAATGGATAGGTAAACTGTGGTACATATACTCAATGGAGCACTATGCAATGATAAAGAATAACAATGATTCCAGGAAACATCTCCTAACCTGGTTTCAACTGGAAGACATTATGTTGAGTGAGAGTAGTCAGCGACAAAAGGACAAATACTGTATGAGACCTCTACGATAAGATCTCAAAAACAGACTTGTGTATAGAAGAAAAGACTCTTTGACAGCTGCAAGGGAGGGGAGGGAGGGAGGGAGGGAGGACAAGGGGGGGAGGGTTTAGTTTAGGTAGTTACTAGAAATCTAGTTGGGAGAAAGCAGTGACAGCACACATTAGGAACAAGAACAACATTAAGTGGACTTCAGCATAACTTGAGTACTCCTTCCATCTTAACTCAATACTGCAAGGGTAGAGTAGCTGGGGCGGGGGGCGGGGGACCATGCTCTTAGGCGAATTCCAGGCCAATTGGCACAACTAGCATTTTGCTAAGAGAGCTCTCTGCACCCCACATTGGTAAGTGGCGTCTGGGGTCTTAAAAGCTGCCAAGCTGCCATCCGAGGACACAGCAAATGGTCCCAACTCAGCAGGAACGGATGCTCGCTGAGGGCCAAAATGGCATGCGGTAAAGACAACCGAGAAGACAGAGAGACCCACAAGAGTGGATGTCTACATCGACCTGGGACCGGAAGAACCGGATGGTGCCCGGCCGCCACCAGTGATAGCCATGACGGAGCTCACAGAGAGGAGCCTCACTGGCAACACAAGAATAAAAAGGGGTGCATCATGAGATCTCCACTAAACGACCTCAATTGATGGTCCAGCGGTTTTGGGGTTCCTCTGAGAGCATGGCCCCCGGCCCTGATGCTGCCCGTTCCCATAAATTATAACAAAGGTCCACTCTTTGGACAGGAATGGAATGGACTTGGCAATGCAGAGTAGCCATATATTGGAAGCACTTTATGGTTCTATACATCTATAGGATATCATCTTGCTGACCTCTGGCTGGAGGAAGGGGAGTGGATGGAGAGAAGGGGAAAGGAGACTGTTGGGAGGATGAGACATGTATGGAGCAGAGAGGAACAGTGTGCAGTCACCGGACAGGGAGAGCAGTGGAAGCTGCATATAGGGGGGCATGTAAATTTACATGTGAATGTACATTTTTACTCAGTTATGTTAAATAAAAATAATAAAAAAATTAAAAAAAAAAGAGTAAGGAATTTCTAGTTCTGTTACCAGTTTTCCAGGGGAAGTACTTAGTTCACCTGTATGTAACTTTAAGCTCCCCAGGAAACAGACTCGAAACAGACATGCACATAGTCTGACAATTAGGTTCATGAACTCACCCCAGAAAAAGCACTACACATCTCATTGCTGCATAGTCTGTGGTCTCCTTCGAATTACTCCCATTAGGAAGCTGTGCACTGATGTGAGTGCCTAGTCCACCCTACAAAGAAATTTTAGAACTCTTTTTCTGGAATGGCCATCGGAGCTGTCATCATCTTACCCTTGACGTCCTGAAAGTCATCAAAATGTCTTCCTTTCAATATTTCCTTTATCTTCAGGTAAAGAAAAAAGTTACTGGTGGCCACATCAGGTGAATAGGGAGGGTATTCCAACATAGTTATTTGTTTACTGGCTAAAAGCTCCTTGCCACCGTGCGCAATGGTCATTCTAGAAAGAGTTCCAAAATTGCTTTGAAGGCTGGACTAGGTACTTGCACTGGTGCACAGCTTCCCAAGAGGAGTACTTTGAAGGTGACTATAGTGATATTCAGCAATGAAGTATGTAGCACTTAGAACAGTTGAGTTCATGGACTTAATTGTCAGATCTCATATGTACAGGAAGATTGTTGGGAGATGTTCTCAGAAACACTACGTGTTAAGGAGAGAACCCTTCACCACTGAGTTGATTCCAATTAATAGCAACCCTATGAAAATGCCAAAAACCCATTGCCCTCAAGTTGATTCAGATTTATAGAGATCCTTTAGGACGGAGCATCACTAACTCATAGAGTTTCCAAGGAGTGGATGGTGGATTTGAAATATCAATCTTGGGAACAGCTGCTAAATGCTGAATCACTGTTACCATGATCCTATAACCAACTCCCACCCCCAAGCCCATTACTGTAAAGCTGATTCCAACTCACAGGACAGAGTAAAATTGTCCCATAGGATTTCCAAACAGTGGTTGGTAGATCTGAGTTGCCAACTTTTTGGTTAGCAGCCAACCTCTTAACCAACCACTTGGGCAGAAGAAGAAATTGAAGTTGTAACAAAGATTTCAGGCAATCTCACAGAACTGTCTTAAGTTTGGCTGGTTCTTCAGAGATTTCCCTCCTTAGGCAAGAGGACCTTGCATTGACTCCTGATCAATGAGTCAGCAGATGCAGGCTGCCTTTTGGGAGACGGCTCCCTTCTTCTGAGAAGAAGAACTTAGTAGAAGAACTTAGTAGAAACCCTCGACAGGCAACATTTCCAGTAGCTAGATGAGCAGATGCTTCAGCTGATGTTTTCCTGTTACTCACTGATAGAGAAGATGTGGAAATTAATTCAGGTACCACATCATTGACAATACCATCCAACTACCATGGTGAGGTTAAGGTTATGTTAATATTACATATCATACTATATAATAAATAACATAGTATTTCTATATTTAAAAAAAATCCAAACCTTTTTTCATCGAGTCAATTCTAAGTCATAACAACCCTACAGGACACAGTAGAACCACCCCAAAGAGTTTCTAAGGAGCACCTTGTAGGTTCAAACTGCCAATTTTTTGATTAGCAGCTGCAGCACTCAAGTACTATACCACTATGGTTTCCATATTTGTATATACTTACTATAATTGCTACTTATTGGTATAAATGTTCATGCCTATATTAACTTTGTTCTTGTAACTTTGTTATATTAGGTGGTGAAAAGAAGGGAAATAAAAGAGGGGATCCAGAGATTTTTATTATAAAAAGAAGGACGAACTTTTTTTAAGGAAGATAATGAAGATACAGAATTTTAAAAAATAAATAACTGATAGAACAAATATCAAAAGGACAGACAGTTTAGAATTGAGGGTTCATGCAGAGGTGGCCTTTGGAAGGGACAAGGAAACAACCTCCTGAGCAGATAAGGGTAGCTGAGGGGTAGGGCAGTTGAAGGTCTTTATGACCACACAGTGGCCTGTATGGAGCCCTGGTGGTACAGGGGTTAAGAGCTTGGCTGCTAACCAACAGATAGGCAATTCGAATCCACCAGTTATTCCTGGGAAACACTCTGTCCTGTAGGGCCACTATGAGTCGGAATCGACTCAACAGCAACTGGTTTGAAGTGGCCTTCTCAGTGAAGCAGGAGTCTAAGCCAAGTCTGTTGAGAGTGAGAGGCTCAGGGCAGATTCAGGATTTGAGGTAAACAGTGAAGTTCTGAAATTGCTGCCTTGGGAAATGAGTTTAAGTGTGCTAATCAGGGAAAAGGTGAGAAGTTATATACCGTGGTAATAGAGCTAGTCTTGACCCATTTTTTGGTTTATGTTTCTCTTTTGATTTACATTTCTTGTTGTTGTTTTTTTCCCCGAGTATCATTTTTCTTCTGGGGAACAAGAATAGAAGAAACCAATGGTTGAGTTGAGCCTAGGTAACAGGCTAACTAGAAAGACAGCATCAGAAGAAGAAAACTATAAGTAGTGATGCAAGCTTGCTGAATTAATTGATTTGGGGGCCTAGAATGGAAAAGAATGAGAGGAGACCCAGGAAGGGGATGTTCAGTGTGGATAACCAGGAGAGACCAGGATAAAGAGAGGGTGAGAGGGAGCAGGGGACAGAGCTTTGTTATGCAGCCAGGAGGGGGCTGCCGAAGCACAGTGAAGATGTCACCACTCTTATCAGGAATTCCCTCCTGGGCCTTGTCAACAAACTGTGACCTTGGGGTTTAAATCTGTATGATCTTGCTGGGCTCCCTTCTGAAAAGCCAGTAGCCACACTGATCTATCAGATCCAATGCCTGTACCCTCCGACTCTCAGGTCTCCATGATCTTTTAATGGTGATCTTCAATGTGGGATCTCACTATTTTCTGTTGTGAGTGCCAAGAGAGGGTTATTTACCACCCCTTGTAGATCAGGTGAGAGAGCATGGCCACTAGGTAAAGTGTTGCTGGGAAGACTCTCCCTTTGTCTGTAAGGATTTCTTTCCTCCTTCTCAAAATCAGATCTTTTCTTCCAAGTTATGAAACAAAGAGAAAACATTCTATAGCAAAAGTGATTTCACACCAAGACACAAGTTGTGTATGCTTATATAAAGGTTTTCCATCTGGGATGTGCCCACATGCAGCTACAATGAATCTGTGTTTAAATAAACTTGGAAACACAGATACACAATAACAAGACTTTTGTTTCATACTGCATATGCATGTATATGCAAGTGTCCTATTAAGAATTCATTTACGAATCGTTAAGGACTTCTTTTCTATGGGATCACATCACAAAGTATGTTTTATTTACATGACCCTGAACAAGATAATATGAGAACTGGTATATTTGTGTGTGTGTATGTGTGTGTGTGTGTGTGTGTGTGTGTGTGTGTTTTGAGATAGGGTAGCACAACAGTAGTAACCAGAGTTGGATGCAGCAATTTAGGTCATTCTACACTTTCTGTTCCTTGGCAGAAAGGTTCTACCCAAGGCCTTGTGTTTGCCTGCACTTTCCTCTAGTCAGTTTTTACTTTTATTGTGGTAAAAATGGAAATCGCAATACAGGTACCCATTCAACAATCTCTACATATACAATCCAGTGACATTAACGACATACTTCAAGTTGTGCAACCATTCTCAGTACCCTTTTCCAAACTGTTTTACTGCCAATAACATAAACTCAATGCCCAGTAAGTAAAAACTTCCCTTTCCCCAGTCCATCCCACCCCTGGAAACCACTAATGATCTTTGGTTTCTATAAATTTGCTTGTTTCATTTAAGTGAGACCATATAATATTTGTCCTTTTTTGATCAACTCACTATGCTCAGGGTAGTGTTTTCAAAGTTTAGCCACGCTGGGGCCTGCCTCAAGACTTCCTTCTCTTTATGGGTGACGGACATCCCACGGAGCGCTCTTTGTCTGCCTACTCATCTGTTGGTGGACACTTCGGCTGTTTCCACCTTTTTGCTGTTGTACAGCTTTCTGTCTGCATGCCTGCCTTCACTTCTTCTATTCATAGATCTAGAATTAGGATGCTCACTCACATACTAGCTCTGTGTTCAACTTTTTTAATGAACCAACAATTTTTCCCACAGTGGCTGCACAATTTTACATTCCCATGAGCAATGGATGAGGGTTCCTGTTTCTTCACAGCCTTGCCAACACCTATTGCTTTTCTCTTTTTCTCTCATTACCTCAGTTTTAACAGACACAGGCAATCATGCTGCCACCATTTGCTCAGGACTGTTTCCTTTTCAGAGTTGTTTAAACCCTTTAGCCTTGTTTCACTTGAATTAGTTTGGGACATAAGATCTTTCAAAAGTCCTGAGCATATTGCCTGCGTATCATTAGTTGTGATTCAAAATATCTTTAAGAAAAGGGGGCAGCTGAGAACACCTTCTTGCCATGAAGCTTTGAAATAAATGATTTCCCACATCTGGGCTTACCACTGACCTAAACCACAAACTACCACCCATAGCCCACCCCACTGCCTTAGAGTAGAGTGACAAACAGAGCATGCCAGGCCTCAGAAGAGGGTAGGAGATGCCATAAATAAGTAATTCACTCCCAGGTCCAATTTCTTTTGTTGAGTTTAAGTATCCAAATCTACCTTGTTGTTTTATTAATGCAGATATTTCATTTCCATTCTCAGTTTCAAGGCTGATGGAATCAGGGGGAAAAAAACTGTCTGTTAATAGGTCAAAGTATAAAAAGTGTGTTATTTTGGTAGACTAAAGAAAAATATACTACTAGCATTGTCCCTGATGTCATCGTTTAGGTTACTTGCCTTTCTAGCTTATCATGTTTGCTATCTTTCTATTTTCCTAAGAGAAGGTATACCCTGTTGTGTAGAAAGTCAACTGTCCTGATCTGTATGATCAGTTTGTAAGGGAAATTTGGATCTTTTCCTTTGAGATGAACCACAATGACCCTCAGGCATGTCTGAGTGTTGGTAGCGGAGCTCAAGGAGAATGCTGGCTCATAGGTAGGTAAAATTTTTAAAAAAATAACTTGCCATCAGGTTGATTCTGACTCATGAAGGCTCCATGCATGTGAGAATAGAGCTGTGCTCCAAGGGGTTTAAGTGGATGATTTTTAGGAAGTAGATCATGTCTGGGTGACCTCGAACCTCCAACCTTTTAGTTAGCATCCAAGTGCATGAACACCTTAATACCACATAGTATTCCAGCAGTATATACCAAGATCAAACTTAAAAGATCTCAGATAGACTCATGGAAGGCAGAACTGGAAGGAACCCTAAAGATGACCTCATTCAAGGAAACTGAAGTCTAGGCAGTTCAAGAAACTTCACCGAGAGCAGTAAAGACAACAGAAAAACCCAGCGGTCCTGACCGCCCTCCAGGCTAACACGCTACAACTGCTGTACCCGCAGTGTGTCAGGAAATGCTTTAAGCTGTTACATAAATATGCCACTTCTTCTGATATCTTGAATATTATCTTAAAGTAAGTTAAAGCAAGTTTTAAATTTAAAAAACGTGTATTTTTTGCTACATAAGCAAGAGAAAACAATAGTCCCATGAATTTTTAGAGGGAAGACAAGTATTTAAGGAAATCTATGTGTGAGCAGACAGCTTAAACTGTTAGGAGATACGTGTTGCTTCTCTTTCACTGCTCGGTTACTTCTGTGATATGGTTTGGCAAGCAGTGCTTTATCCCACGCTGCCCCAAAATGCCCAGAAAACCCCTTAGAGGACCACTTTAGTTGATAGTCTTTCTCCTAGCCATTTTCTTCTGCCCTATCCCTACACAATAAATGGACCAAATAGAGAAGTTGTCAAGGATTTCATTTTATTTGGATCCACAATCAACATCCATGGAAATAGCAGTCAAAAAATTAAAAGTTGCTTCGTACTGGGCAAATCTGCTGCAGAAGACCTCTTTCAAGTGTCGAGAAGCTATGAAGTTTCCATTACTTCATATGCATATGAAAGCTGGACTGCGAATAAGGAAGGTCAAGGAAGAACTGATGCCTCTGAATTACGGTGTTGGTGAAGAATACCGAACACACCGCGGACTGCCAGAGAATGAACAAAGCTGTCATGGAAAAAGTACAGCCAGAGTGCTCCTTAGAAGCAAGGATGGCGAGACTTCCTATCACATACTTTGAACACGTTATCATAAGGGACCAGTCTCTGGAGAAGTTCATCATGCTTGGTAAAGCAGAAGGTCGGTGAAAGAAGTGGAAGAACCTCGATAAGATGGACTGACACAGTGGCTATAACAAACAGCTCAAGCACAACAGTGACTGTAAGAATGGCACAGGACCAGGCAGTGTCTTGTTCTGTTGTACATAGGCTCATTAGGGATGGGAACCAACTCAACGGCGCATAACAACATGATTCAAAACCGTAAGTGCTGAAATGCTTCCTTCTCCTCGGGTAAAACCAAACCCAAACCCACTACTGTCAAGTCAACTCCTACTCATAGCAACCCTGTAGGGCAGAATAGAACTGCTCCATAGAGTTTCCAAGGAGCAACTGGTAGACTTCAACTGCCAACCTTTTGGTTAGAGACACGGCACTGAGTATCCTACCAGGGTGTCCTCTCCTTGGATAGAGGAAGAAAATTGGCCTCAACATCCTAATATTTTGAAATGGGAATCCTTTTTATACGTCTTTCTTTTTGGACTATATTCTAGTGTGCCTTTGAGTGGATTCAACTCACAGTGACCCTATATGACAGAGTAGAACTAACTCAGAGGGTTTCACAGTCTGCGATCTATGCAATAGCAGACTGCTAGGTCTTTTTCCCATTACATCGCTGGTGAGATTGAACCATTCACCTTTCAGTTAGCTGACATTTTCATCATCAGGCTCTGTTTTTGGACTATAGGTGTCCTTTTATAATTTAACAACAGTAAATTTAGAAAAATAATTGCATACTAAAAAAAAAAAATCTTCTCCCTTGATTTTACATAATGCTTTTTATTAGGGTATTTCAAAGGAATTACTCAAATCCACATTTAATTTTCTTCATTGCATGTTACTATCACTCCCATATTTTAAAGAAGAAACACAATTTTTCCTTCATTTAACCTCCCTACTACCCTGCCAAAGGAGCTGCATCTGAAAATTTAGTAAAATCAACTGTAGTACAACAATCTGCTTTCTGAAAGTGTAAGTTGAAACAGTGCTTCATGCCCCTTACCAAGCCTCCATATGTTTGGTTTAAAAAAGTGGCTGAGATTATTGCAGGTGTAGGTAGGTGGTCCCGATCCATTTCTATCCAAAGAACCTACAAAAATTTACCTGTCCGATTTTTGTTGTCAGTCACCTGACCTTGTGATGCATCATTTTGATGGCTCCAGTTCACAGTGTCTTCTTGTAATCACACACTGTTCCTCATGACTACGAGGCCTTTCCTAACATACATCAGACCTCGTTCCTCTGTTCCTTGATTACGAGTTCAGTATTGTCACTTGCTTTGGCCAGTGTAATCTTAGCAGATGGGACACAGGCACAAATTTGAAAAGGTACCTGAGTGTGTCTGCTTGCTCCCTTGTGTCTCCGCCATTCTGATGAGAAGAACATGTTTGAAGGGGGCCTGCTGGACCCAGGAGGGGCGTGAGAGAAGAGGAGACAGAGAGCCCGCCCGTCAGCTCAAGATAACCGGCTAAGTCGATCCAAGGCTACAGTGGGTTATTTTCTTTGAAAGCTTAAGATATTCTACTATCTCCTGGCTCCTACTGAAAAACTACTTGTCACTCTTACTGACTGCACCTTGGCTGCTGGAAAAGATTTCCCTCTGACTCGACGGCACTTGGCTTGGCTCTTTATTTTTCAACACTTTTACTGTGATGTGCTGTTTTAGTTAGCTACTGCTGCTCTAACAGAAATACCACAACGTGGATGGCTTTAAAAGAGAACTGTTTATTTTTATACAGTTCGGTAGGCTACAAGTCCAAATTCAGAGTGTCCACTTCAAGGAAGGCTTTCCCTCTGTTGGCTTTGGAGGAAAGTCCTTGTGTTCCATCGGTCTTTGTTCAGGGAGCATCTTGGCACAGGAACCTCGGGTCTGAAGGATGTGCTCTACTCCCAGCGCTGCTTCCTTGGTGGTATAAGGTTCCCAAGTCCCTGCTTCCCTTTCCTTTTATCCTGTGTAGGATAAAAGGATAACAGGTGGTGCAAGCCACACTCCAGGGAAACTCCAATGGAGCAGGGAGGTGACATTCAGAAGGGATTTACAGTCCCACCCTAATCCTCTCTAACATAATCTACTCTGTGAACCACAGGCAGAGGTTAGGTTGTATAGCATAAGAAAATCACAAAACTGAGAGCAATCACAGAATACAGGGAATCCCAGCCCAGCCAAATTACTACACACATTTAGGCAGGGGAGGGGAGGTACAATCCAATCCATAACACGTGCTTATTCTTCTTGTGGTTTTTAGTGTTTCTTGTGTTGGTGGATTGGTACTTTTCAAGCTTTTTAGAAAATTCTCCGTCCCTATCTCTTCATGTCGCTTCTGCCCGTTCTTACTTATCTTCCAGTTCACCAGTGACATATACGATGACGTTTTCACTATATCGTACGTCTGTTAAAGTCTTTTTAGTTGTTTTCCTTTTTGTTGTTTTGGGGGTTTTGTTTGTTTGTTTGTTGTGCTCTGGTATTTCTATTTCTCTGCTAAAACATTCATCTGCTTATTTTAATGTCCCTGAACATTTTAAGCCTTTCCTGATACTCAGTTCTACTGTCAATGTTACGTGCTGTAGAGCTGATTGTGACTCACAGCAGTCCTGTGTACAACAGGACAAAACACTGCCTCATCCTGCACCATCCTCCCGGCTGTTGTTATGCTTGAGTCCGTTGTTGCAGACAACATGTCAACCCATTTCATCGAGGGTCTTCTTTTTTGCTGCCCTCTGCTTTACCAAGCATGATGTCTTTCCCCAGAAACTGGTGCTTCCTGATGACATGTCCAAAGTATGTGAGACAAAGTTTCCCCATCCTTGGTTTTAAGGAGCATTCTAGTTGTATTTCTTCCAAGAAAGATTTGTTTATTGTTCTGATAGTACTCTCTGTGTTAAATATGCTTCACTAACATAATTCAAAAGCACCAATTCCTCCTTTGTCACCCTTTACATTGCCCACCTTAGTCATCCGAGTAACATGTTGGGTTTCCAAAACCTTAAAGAGGTCTCTTGAAGCAGATTTTCCCAGTGTAATGTGTCTTTTAATTTCTTGACTGCTGCTTCCATGGGTATTTACTATGGATCCAAGTAAAATGAAATGCTTGACAGCTCCGAACTTTTCTCCATTCATCATGATGTTAATTACTGGTTCAGTTGTGAGAATCTTTGTTTTCTTTTATGTTGAGGTCTGTTTCAATCACCTGGTACTGCTCTAACAGAAAACACCCTGAGTGGAAGGCTTCATGAAGAGAAACTTTTGCTGTCACAGTCTGGTAAGCCACAAATCCATTTGCAAGTTACAAGTCCATTCAGCAAGAGAAGTTACCACAGTCCAGAAGGCTGAGTCCAAATCCAAGGAGAGCAGGAACCTCAGGTCCAAAGCACATGCTGTGCTCTCGGTGCTGCCTTCTTGGTGGTATGAGGCTCCCATACCGCTTCTCTTCTTTATATCCTGCAAGCTGGTAACTTGAGTCCTGCCTCACCAGCACAACTGCCGCCCCTTTTCCCTCATCAGCATTACAGAGGCAGGATTCACAACACCTGTGAGAAGTCGCACCATATCGGGACTCACAGCCAAGTCAAATCAATACATCCATTTTTAGGGGCACACAATGCAATCCATGACAAGATGCAATCTGTACTAAAGGCTGTGATCTTTAATACTCATTAGTAAGTGCTTCAAGTCCTCTTTCCTTTCTTTCTTTTCTTTATTTTTATTGTGCTTTGGGTGAAAGTTTACAGCTCAAGTGGTCTTCTCATACAGAAATGTTTACACATATTGTTATGTGACACTAGTTACAATCTCCGTAATGTAACAGCACACTCCCCCTTTCCATCATGGGCTTTCTTGTGTCCCTCCAGCTAGCTTCTGTCTCTCCCTGCCTTGTCATCCAGCCTCTATACAGGAGCCTCTAATACAGTCTCATGTATCTACTTGAACTAAGAAGCACACTTTTCATGAGAATTAGTTTATGTTATACAGTCCAGTCTAATCTTTATCTGAAGAGCTGGCTTCAGGAAGGTTTTAGTTCTGGGTTAACAGACAGTCTGCGAGTCATGTCTTTTGGGATTCCTATATTCTCAGTCAGAGCAGTAAATCTTGGTCTTTACACGAATTTGGGTTCTGCTCCATGCTTTTCTCCTGCTCCATCAGGGACTTGCTGTTGCATTCCCTGTAGGGCAGTCAGTGGTGGTAGCCAGACACCACCTAGCCCTGCTGATTTCAGGCTGATGGAGTCTCTGGTTTATATGAACCTTTAGCATCTTGGGTTAATATTTCCCTTACATCTTTAATGTTCTTAATTCTCCTTTACTCCAAGTGGGTTGAAACCAATTGGTGAATCTTACATGGCCACTTGCAAGCTATTAGGACACCACAGACCACTCTCCAAAGTGGGATGTATAATGCTTTCTTTGGGAAAAAAAATATTTTTGTGTGCTTTAAGTGAAAGATTACAATCTGAATCAATTTGTCATACAAAACCTTGCACATACCCCACTATGCAACTCTAGCTGCTTCCCCAACCTGTAAGTGCACATTCTTCCTTTCCATCCTGTATTTCTTGTGTCCACTCAGCCACATCCTGTCTCCCTCCACCCTCTCACCTGGCCTCTGGACAGGAGCTGCTCAGTTAGCCTCATGAATGCACTTAAGCCAAGATGCACACTCTTCACCATTGTTGTGGGCAGCATGGCTACAGCTAGGACAAGCGTTATGGCCCGGGTGTGGGGCTCGTGAGCCTGTGAATGAGTGGATATAAACAGCTGCAGCCGGTGGGGATGCATGACATCAGACCCTTGCAAATGATGGGTCTGGCCCACTGAATGTGACCCTTGTCCCAGTACCCAGGCCAAGTGAGGTGAATTCACCTGAGGAAGTGGCCTTTGTTTCGCTGTTTGGATAAGAAGGCACAAGTTTGCTTTCTGAGGGACTTGCCAAACGCTATTCAATTCAAAGCTTGTTTACTGCATGTATGCATGTTGTTCACTACATAAAAATGAGCCGCACGAGGCCGAGGCAGAGCTGGGGCATCGGAGTCACCAGCCCTCCTCCCCAGCCCCAGTGTTTCCTGTGTGGTATTCTTCAGCAGCACTGATCAGCCACAGACAGTACAGACCCACGGAACTCAACAATTATCACTTTATGCTGTATAGTCCAGTCAAATCTTTGTCTTAAGCGTTGGCTTTGGGGCTGGTTGCAGCTCTGAGCTAACAGAGTCTGGGTGCTTCAGGAGACCCTCCACTTTGCCAGACCATCAAGTCTGATCTTTCTGATAGAGCTCTAGTTCTGCATGCCCATTTTTCTCTTACTAAGTCAGGGTCTCTACGTTGTATTCCATCAGGGCAGTCATTGGTGGTAGCCAGGCACCAACTAGTTCTTCTGGTCTCACACTGGTGTAGTCTCAGGATCACGTGACCTCTTCTGTCTCTTGGGCTCCCATTTTCCTCCTGTCTTCGCTGTTCTTCATTGTCCTCTGTTCCTGGGTTGAGACCAACTGATGCTACTTAGATGGCCGCTAGCTAGCGTTCAATACCCCGGATGCCACTTACCAAAACAGGATACAGAACATTATCTTAAAAAAAAAGAAAGCTTTGTTGCGCAAACTGACCTGCCTGTCCCTTGAAACCATGGTTGCCAGACCTCTGCTCCTGCTACTCTGTGCTTTGAAATGTTGGCTTATATTTAGGAAACCCCTTAGCTTTCGGTGCTGACCTCTCTTCTCCCGCATGCTGCCCCTGCCTTCACCTAGCCTACTTCCTATCTACCGTCTAATCAGCGAACACCCCTCTGCCTCCCTCCCCACCCTCGTAACCATCAAAGGCTCCTTTCTTCTGTGCTTCAACCTTTTCTTGAGGCCTTGTAATAGTGGTCTGATACTGTATTTGTTCTTTTGCAATTGACTAACTTCACTCAGGAAAGTGTCTGCCAACGACATGAAAAGTCCAGTGGAGCCAATATTGTACTCATAGGATTTTGATGCTTCCAGAAAGTTGTTACTTATGCATTTATATTTAAAACTTACATGTTCAGTATAGAGCTGGTGGATAAATTAACATGCATCCACCAATAACTGCTCTGAGAAAGATGTGACAATCTGCTTTCATAAAAGCTTTATTAGCTTGGAAACTCTATGAGGCAGTTCTACTCTGTCCTCTAGCATTGCTATGAGTCAGAATGAGCACACTAGATGGCAGGGTTTTTTTTTTGTTTGTTTGTTTGTTTAAAAAGAAATTATTAAGCTGTTAAAATACGTTTGGGGAGGTATATTTATTAACAAGATAGGCAACATATGCTTATCTAACATGTAATTTTGTGCCATTGCGGCCAATGCAAAACCACATGTTCAGTGGGTAAAAAGCCCTTACTTTCTGTGTACACTTCAGTGCATTTTTTAAAAAATACTGTAATTATAATTTTGGAACTTCAGGTTTGAATAGGTAACAATGATTGCCTGTTTTAATATGGGAAAATTCTTTTGAAAATCATTTCAAGCTTGGACAAAAATTCCATAGCAGTATTCTCAGGATCACTCTGTAGAGTCTTCATGATTCCGTTGATATAAGGGAATCTTCATTCAACCTTTCAGAAGAGACACTCCAGCTCCTACGATCTCACCAACCAGGAGAATGCTGATAGCGATCGCAGTGCAGGAACGAAGAAGCTGTTTCTCTACACAGTAGTTATGTCTTATGCCTATTTCTGCTGCTATTCTTGGTTTACCTGTGATCGAGTCTACCCCCACAAGTTGACCAGATTCTGCATGTTCTGCTGGAACTTTTACCAGTGTTTCCTGAGAGTCAAAAACCAGAGTTCTGTGCAAGAGCCTCGGGAATAATGACTAACTCATCAGCAAGCTCCTGGACCCCAACCCGAGCTCTGCCTCTGATGCTCGTCTTCTATTTCATCGCAGTGGCTACCATTGCCACTTCCGCTGCACTGGCACCCGGGACCCCAGAGCCATTATCAGTAGCGTTTTTGACAGCCCTGAAGCCATTTCGTACCGCATCTTTGGTTTGAGTGAGTGTGTACTTATTTGGTCCTTTCAACAACAGGATGACAAACTGAAGGTTATTGCATTTCTCAGTGAAGGTGAACTTCTCTTCTCCCAGTATATACTGATAGATGAGTTCTGCATGTCCCAAACAGTCAGAATTTAGGCCGTCTAAAGAATTTACAGCTACCCCACCACCAGCAAGTGTCAGCCTCTCCATATTTCTTCATACAGCTCCGTAGAGAGCTACTATGCCTTCTTTTGCAAGGACATCTAAAGACAAAGGGTCAATTCCCTTTGATTAATAATGATGAATCCTTTATTTGAATCACCACAGATTTTCTTTCTTGTTCTATTATTTTGTTAACTCTATCTTCAATGAATTTTCTTTCAGATTTTACAAGTTTGTCTCTCTCTTCTGCACTCTTGTAAAAGAAGCCAGAGTTCACTTCTGTTTTTTTCATATTCTAGTGACACACTGCATGTGAGGATGTACACATCTTCTACTCTTCTTTTCATATCAGGATGCCTTACCCCATGATCCAAAATAAGCCCTCTAATTAAGGTTGTATCAATTTCAGATTTATATTTTATCTCCATGATTTCAACCATGAAAAGGTCAACATGTTCATCTTTTGAATAACCAAAATGGATTCAACTACAGCCTCTGTTAAGACATCGGCAACTTCAACATGAACTTTAGTATGCAGAGATGTTCTGACCACATGTATTTAAGTGTTTCTCTGTCCGTCTCTCTGCTTACTTCACTTTGTTCTATAACTTATAGAGCTTTTCCTTTGCAGCTTCAAATCCTTCAGTTATTCTGATATGCAAACCTTCAGAAATGCAGACCTGTCACTTGTTTCAGCAACTCTCCAAGAATCAGGACCTTGGAATTAGTAGTATCACCTGTTATGTCATCTTGGGCTGTTGCTACTCTTGTTATTAAGGAGGCTGTTGGGTGTTGAACTTGCATTTCATGAAGCAGCACATTGCCATCTTTAGTAAGCCTGATGTCTCCAGCATCGGGTACTAGAATCTCCATGGTGCCCTTGGGGCCCAGGTTGATCCTCAACATGACCTGCAGCCCGTGGGCCATGCTGATGTTGATGGGCAGAGCCGCCTGGGTTCACTCTATCTCAGCCTTGGGGTTCAGGGTCATAATCACTGCCATGGTGCGTCCAGCAAAGGAAGTGGATGAGAACCAACTTGTGTAAACCCCAAGGCTTGCTCAGTGTGACCGAGAGCTCTGTTCCTAGCTTTTTAAGGAAGCATCAAATTGATTTCCAAAGTGTTTGTACCATTCTACACTCCCACCAGCAGTGCAGAAGACTTCTAGTCACTCCACAACTTCTCCAGCATTTATTATTTTGTGTTTTTCAGATTACCAGCATCCTTGTTGGGGTAAAATGGTATCTCATTGTAATTTTGATTTGGATTTCTCTAATAGTTAATGACTGTGAGCATTTCCTCATGTATCTGTTAGCCATCTGAATGTCTTCTTTGGTGAAGTGGCTGTTTACATCTTTTGCCCACTTTTTAATGGGATTATTTATCTTTTTCTTGTAGATTATGTAAATAAGATGCTGTTCTGATCTGTGGTAGTCAAAAACTTTCTCCAACTCTTTAGGTTGTCTTTTTACTCCTTTGGTGAAGTCTTTGGATGAGCATAATTGATGTTTCAGGAGTTCCCGGTTGTCTATTTTCTCTTCTGGTGTTTGTACATGGTTAGAAATGTTTTGCAGCCTGTTAATACCATGTATTAGGGCTCTCAGTACTGTCTTCATTTTTCTTTCCACGATCCTCACTGTTTTAGGTCTTGGATCCACTTTAAGTAAGTTTTTGTACATAGTGTGAGATACGGGTCTTGTTTCATTTTCTTGCAGTTGGGTATCTAGTTATGCCAACAGTATTTGTTAAAGAGACTGTCTTTTCCCCAGTTTATGGCCATTGGGCATTTGATAAATATCAGCTGCTCATAGATGGATGATGTTATAGATGGATTCTCAATTTCTGTTGCATTAGTCTATGTATCTGTTTGTAGCAGTACCAAGTGTTCTGACTACCATGGCAGTGTAATAAGTTCTGAAGTCAGGTAGCATGAGGCCTCCCACTTTGTTCTTCTTCAGCAATGCTTTTACTTATCCATGGCTTCTTTCTTTGTATATGAAGCTGGTGGTTTGTTTCTCAAAAAATGCCATTGGAAATTATGTTGGGATTACATTACATCTATAGATCACTTTGGGTAGTATAGATATTTTCACGATGTTAAGTCTTCCTACCTATGAGCAAGGCAGTCTTCTCCACTTACGTAGGTCTCCTTTGGTTTCTTGCAGTAGAGTCTTGTAATTTTCTTCGTATAGGTCCAGTTAAATTTATTCCAAAGTGTTTTATCTTCTTGGCTATCATACATAGTATTGATTTGGTGATTTCCTTTTTGATGTTCTCTTTGTTGGTAAGGATCCCAACTGATATTTGTATGTTTATCTTACATTCTGATACTTTGCTGAACTGTTCTATTAGTTCTGGTAGGTTTGTGTTTTGTTTTTTGTTTGTTTTTGTGGATTCTTTAGGGTTTTCTATGTATGAGGTCATGCCATCTACAAATAGAAATACCTTTACTTCTTCCTTACCAGTTTGGATGTATTCTATTTCTTTATCTTGCCTGACTGTTCTGACTAGAGCCTCCATCACAGTGTTGAATAAAAGTGGTGACAAAAGGCATGCCTGGCTGCTTCCCATTCTCAAGGGAAGTGCTATTAGACTCTCCAGTTAGGATAATGATGACCATTGACTTTTATTGTCCTTTATTATGTTGAGTAATTTCCCTTCTGCTCTTATTTTGCTAAGAGTTTTTAAAGTAAATGCATGTTGGACTTTGTCAAATGCCCTTTCTTCATCAAACGGTAAAATTAAGGGTTCATGTCTTTTGTTTTATTTATGTGGTTGATTACATTAATTGTTTTTCTAAAGTTGGGCCATCCCTGCATCCCTGGTATGAATCCCACTTTGTCAAGGTGAATTATGTTTTTGATATGTTGTTGAACTCTACCGGCTATAATTTTGTTGATGAGTTTTGAATCTAAGTTCATGAACACCTTTTTGGTGTTCTTTACCTGGTTTTGGTATCAGGGTGACGGTGGCTTCATAGAATGAATTTGGCAGTATTTCAGCCTTCTCTATGCTGTGAAATATCTTTAGTAATAGTGGTGTTAACTCTTCTCTAAAAGTCAAGTAGAATTCTTAAGTGAAACTGTCAGGGCCAGGGCCTTTTCTAGTTGAGAGTTTTTTAATTATCTTTTCAATCTCTTCTTTTGTTTTGTTAACTGTTCTACTTCTGTTTATGTTGGTTTAGACAGGCAGTGTGTTGTCCATTTCACTTACGTTTTCACATTTACTAGAGTACAAGTTTTTGTGGTATTCTGTTACAATTCTTTTAATTTCAGTTAGATCTGCAGTGATATCACTCATCTCATTTCCTATTTGAGTAGTTTACTTCCTCTCCTGTTTTTGTTTTGTCAGTTTGGACAATGGGTTAGTTGTTGATCTTTTTTAAAAAAAAATTGTTGGTCTTGTTATTGCTTTCAATTATTTTTCTATTTTCTAATCCATTTGGATCTGCTCTAATTTTTATTATTGCTTTCTTCTGGTGCCCATGGGTTTCTTTTACTGTTCTCTTTCTGCCAAGTTGTAGCGTTAGTTCTTTGATTTGGTCTCTTTCTTCTTTCTGGATGTGTACATTTATATTGATGAAATGATCACTGAGCACTGCTTTTGCTGTGCCCCAAAGGTTTTCTTTCTTGTTTGATTCTGTCTTTTCTCTTTTTTTTCCCTTCATGTCCTTCATTTCCTCTATAACCCAGTAGTTTTTTAGTAAGGTTTTGTTCAGTTTCCATGTGTTTGATTTTTTTTCCTTCCTTCCTTTTCCTGTTACTAATTTCTATTTTTATGGCTTTATAGTCTGAAAACATGTTTTATAATATTTCAATACTGTAAATTTTGCTAAGAATTGCTTTGTGGCATAATACGTGGTCAATTCTGGAGAAAGTTCCATATGCATTAGAAAAGGAAGTATACTTGGCTGTTAGGTACAGTGTTCTCTATTGTGTCTATGTGGTCAAGTTGGCCAATTGTGCGTTTCAGATCTTTTGTGTCTTTATTGAGCTTTTTCTCTAGATGTTCTGTCCTTTACTGAAAGTGATGTGTTGAAGTTTCCCACTACTATTGTGAAGCTGTCTATTTCTATTTTTAATGCAATTAGGGTTTCTTTTCTATATTTTGGATCCCTGTCATTGAGTGCATAGATATTTAATATGGTTATGTCCTCCTGGAGTATTGAGCTTTTAATCTCTATATAGTGTCTTTCCTTATCCAGTTTGTTGAATTTTACTTTGAATTGTATTTTATCAAACATTATGGGGCCAGAAGAACCAGATGGTGACTGGCCACCACCGGGGATAGCCACGATGGAGCTCACTAAGTTGAGTCTCACTGGCAACACAAGAATAAAAAGGGGTGCACCCTGAGATCTCCACTAAAAGGCCACAGTTGATGGTCCAGTGGCTTCGGGGTTCCCCTGGGAGTATGGCCCCTGGCCCTGATGCTGCCCTTGCCCATAAATCATAATGAAGCTCCACTCTTCGGACACAAATGGATTGAACTTGGCGATGCAGAGTGACCATATTGGATGTACTTTATGGTTTTATGCATCTGTAGGATATCATCCTGCTGACCTCTGGCTGGAGGAAGGAGAGTGGGTGTAGAGGAGGGGAAAGGAGACTGTTGGGAGGATGAGACATATATGGAGCAGGGAGGAGTAGTGTGCTGTCACCAGGCAGGGAGAGCAGTGGAAGCCGCATATAGGTGGGCATGTAAATTTATATGGGAATGTACATTTTCACTCAGTCATAATAAAAAAAAAAACATTAATAATACCACTCCTGCTTGTTTCTGAATGTTGTTAGCTTGATTTATTTTTTACCATCCTTTGAGTTTAGTTTGTTCATGTCTTTAAGTCTAAGATGTATCTCTTGTAGGCAGCATACAGATAGGCTATGTTTTTTATACAATCTGCCAATCCCTTTACTGGGACACTTAATCCATTTACATTCAGTCTGATTATTGCTAGGTATGAGTTCAGCACTGTCATTTTGATGTCTTTTTCTGTGTACTATTGACAATCTTCTTTGCTCCATTAGAACTTTTAGTGCTGAATCTCTTTTTCTTTGTGTTTTCTTTTCATCTTTTTTAAAGTTGGTGGTTTTGTCTTTATTAAGACTCCATGTTTTTCTTGTTTTATATTTTGATGCACAGGAACAATAGTTTGCTGTATAGTTATCTTAATATTTACCCCTGTTTTTCTAAATTTAAATCTGTCTTTAATTTCCTTATATCACCTGCCTCTCTATAAAAAGGCTCTGTGATTATATTTCCTTTTAAGTTCCTCTTTTTTGTTATAATGTTTACTTAGTGGCATCTCTGTTACCTTATTTTCAGTGTTTTCCCTTTGATTTATTTTTGTGATTCTTCTATTTGGGTAAATATCCAGTTGTTCTGCTGGGTGTTCCAGTCTTGATTTGCTACCTAACATTACTGACTTTCTAGCCAAAGGACTTCCTTTAAAATTTCTTGTAATGTTGATTTGGTTTTTGCAAATTCCCTAAATTTCTGTTTATCTCGAAGGGTCTTAATTTTGCCATCATATTTGAGAGACAATTTTGCTGGATATATAACTCTTGGCTGGCAATTAGCTTCCTTCAAAGCTTTGTATATGTCATTCCATTGCCTTCTTGCCTGCATGATTTCTGTTGAGTAGTCCAAGAGTAGTCTTATTGACTCTCCTTTGTAGGTTATTTTTTGTTTATCTCTGCCAAGCCAATAAAATTTGTGTCCTTACCTCTAGTTTTGGTAAGTTTGATTATAATATGCCTTAGTGTCTTTTTCTTGGGATCTACCTTGTGTGAAGTTTGATGAGTGTCTTGGATAGATTATCATTTCATATTTCATAGTATCAGGGAAGTTTTCTGTCAACAAATCTTTGGTAATTCTCTCCGTATTTTTGTTATCCTCTCCTTCAGTATGGTATTCCAACCAGCCAAGCCAAGTGCCATCAAGTCGGATAAACCACTCATACATTATTCCTTCTGATACAGTCCCACATAATTCTTAATGTTTCCTGATTTTTTTTTTTTAATTCTTTTGTCTGAATTTTCCTCAGATATGGTGGTGTCACATGCTTCATTTTCAATCTCACTGATTCTGGCTTTCATTGCCTCAGTTCAGCTCCTTTGACTTTCTACTGAGTTCACTAATTTTGTAATGTCATTATTAATTTTCTGAATTTATAATTCTTTGTCTGTATGCTTTCTTGCAGTCTGTTCAATTTGTCATTATGCTCTATTGTATTTTTTCTTATCTCCTTGATCTTTTGATGAATTCTAAATATTTATCTTTTGTACTTCATGTCTGATCTTTTTTTTTTTTTTTTTGGTGGGTCTGATTATTTCAAGAAGTTCTCTTCCTCTGGAAAACTTCTTGATTCTTTGTTTTGGGAGCTTTCTGAAGTCATCATGGTCTACCTCTTTAAGTGATCTGAAATTGACTGTTTTCTTTGAGCCATGGTGTTATATTTATTTATATTATGTTTGTCTACTGTGTTCCAACTTCTTATTTTTAATGTCCTTTTGTGGATATCCAAATAGACTAGTCTTGTGTGCTAATTTGGTTATTGGTACCTTTGAAGCTCTCATGTCTTGTCACCAGGTGGTGAGAGCTATTACTGCACACACAAGCCCAAAAATCTGTTTACTTTTCTTGCATGGATTCAGCTCAAGTGTGCCAGTAGTCATCAAGTGTGTGATGCAGGCTCTCACTTACTATCCTGGATAGGCAGGAATGATTGCTGTAGGCACAGGTATCTAGCTACAGGCCCTGTGAAAGGTTAACAGTCATCCTTGAGTGTCTCTGTTGATGGAATGGCCCTTTATGTCTGACTCTAGATGAAGGAACTGTCTCTGCCTTGAATTTCCAGAACATTTTTCTTTCCCCTCTTTCCCTCAATTTTTAAATTGTTCCCTCTCCAAGTCTCAAAGAATGGCTCAGGAAGGGCTTAAGTTATTCTACTTCCAGTTCAGTTAATGGCATCACACTCCAGAGCCAAGCACAGTGCAGAGAAGTGCAGGGCAAGTACTGGGAGAAGGGAGAGAGGTTTATTCTAAAGGAAAGATTTAGATTTGCACTTGGTAGGTTACATGCAAATACCACTTTTGATGATCTAGTGCTGTTTTTTCACTGTTTCTGGAGGCATAAGTACATTCTCTGGTCAATTTTTTCTGTTGAGGAGGATGCCCTCCAACTGCTACCACTCCACTCACCATTCTGGCCACAGCTGTTTCCTAGTGAGTCCTATGTATGTCTGGACCTACTCTCCTTTCCCCATTGTTCAGTTCTGATTTCTCAACTTTCTCTTTGATGTTCAGGGCTCCCAGGATGCCATGTGTAATGGATTCACTTGTTCTTTTGGGTCTTTGCTGTTAGAGGGATCACAGGAAGTATCTAACTACTCCACTATCTTGGCCCCACCTCCTCTAGAACATTTTTTTAATAAACATTTTTATGCTAATTGACCTAGATATCCCCTGAAACCATGGTACCTAGACCCCTGCTACTCTGTCCCTTGAAGTATTTGCTTATGTTCAGGAAATTTTTTAGGTTCTGATTTAGTCTAGTTGTGCCAGCTTCCCCTGTGTGTTGTCCTTCCCTTTACCGGCCATGAATCATGTTTGCTATCCCGCTTCACTTTCTGCAAGCAAGGTTGTGTCATTTGCATATCACAGGTTGTGAATGAGCTTTTCTCCAATTCCAGCACCACATTCTTCTTCATACAATCCAGACTTGTGGATTATTTGCCAAGCATACAGATAAAGTAAGTACAGTTAAAGGATACAACACTGACACACACGTCTCTTGACTTTAAACCACACAGTATCTCCTTGTTCTGTTTGAATAACTGTTCCTTGGTCTAAGCACAGGTTCTGTACAAGCAGAAGTAAACATTCTAGTATTCCTATTCTTCACAGTGTTATCCATAATTTGTTGTGGTCCACACAGCCAAATGTCTTTGCATAGTAAATAAAACACATGTAAACATCTCTCTGGTACTCTCAGCTCTCAGCCGTGATCTATCTGACTTCAGTAATGATATCCCTTGTTCCACTTCTGCTTCTGAATCCTGCTTGAATTTTTGGCAGTCCTCTGTTGATGCACTGCTACAACTGCTTATGAATGATCTTCAGCAAAATTTTATTTGTGTATGATATTAATGATATTGCTTGATAATTTCCACAATCACTTTTTGCTGGAGTGGGTATAAATATGGATCTCTTCCACTTGGTTAGATAGGTGGCTGTCTTCTAACTTTCTTGGCATAAATAAGTAGTGCTTCCAGTGCTACATACTTTGTTGAAACATCTCAGTAGGTATTCTGCCAATCCCAAACATCTTGTTTTTCACTAGTGCCTTCAGTGAGACTTGGACTCCTTCAGTACCATTGGTTCTTGATCACATGCTACCACTTAAAATGACTGAACATTGACTAGTCCTTTTTGGCACAGTGATTCTGTTAACCCTTCCATCTTCTTTTCATGCTTCCTGTATAATTTAGTATTTTGCCTATAGAAAGTTCAATATTGCAACTTAAGGCTTGAATTTGTTTCTTTAGTTCTGTAGGCTTGAGAGATGCTCAGTGTGATCTTCACTTTTGTCTTTCTTTCTCTAGATCTTGACACATTTCGTGACAATACTTTGTCTTCTCCAGCTACCTTTTGAAATCTGTTCAGCTCTTCTACTTTATTATTTCTTCCATTTGCTTTAGCTGCTTGATGTTTAAGAGTAAGTTTCAGAATTTCTTCAAACATCTATTTTCGTCTTTTCTTTCTTTCTTTCTTTTCTTTTCTTTTTAACGACCTCTTACTTTCTTCATGCATGATATCTTTGGTGCCATTCCACAGCTCATCTGGTCTTCAATCACTAGTGTTCAGTTCATCAAATCTCTTCTTGATGGTCTCTGAATTCAGGTGGCACATACTAAAGGTCATAATTAGGCTCTTGTGGATTTGTTCTAATTTTCTTCAACTTCAACTTCCTTGTGAGCAGTTGATGGTCAGTTGCACAGTTGGCCCCTGGCCTTTGTTTGGCTGGTCGTCTATTTCCACAGATGTAGTCGGCTTGATTCCTGTATGCTCCTTCTGGTGAGGTCCACCTGTATAGTTGCTGCTCATGCTGTTGAAAAATGTATTTGCAGTGAAATTGTTGGTCTTGCAAAAATTGTATCATGCAAGCTCCACCATCATTTCTATTACCAAAGCCTTATCTTCCAATTACAAATCCTTCTTTGTTTCCAACTTTTGCATTCCAGTCACTGGTAATTATTAATACATCTTAACTGCATGTTCAGTCAATCGCTGACTACTGAAGTTTTTTAAAACCTTCAGCTTCTTCACATTTGGCATTAGCAGTTGGTGCATAAACTAGAATAATAGTAGCAATAACTGGTCTTCCTTGCAGTCAGGTTCTTAATCACTCTGCCACCAGGGCTCCTGTCTTCCTACAGAGAGATTTAAATTTCTTTCTAACAGTTAGGATAGCGATTTGGCAATCCCAAATGGCCTTAATTTAGTCTAAAACTGAGATGCTTCAAAACTAGTCTATCTCTATACCAGTGGTTCTCCTAAAATGTAGCTCTTCAGGGTCTTAACCCAAAGTGTAAGGGAGCCACAGATGAATTCTGCATTCCTGGCAAGCAGTGATATCTATTTTGTCCCCCTAAATTTATGAGTCTGTAGATCTTTTTTCCTGGGTTCTCTTCTGGAATCAACAGTTTGTTTCAGAGTAAAGCCATTCCAAAGTTTGTGGCCAGCTCTCACAGGTCTTGACTCTTTAATTTTTCACTGTCTTTACAGATGTCTGATGCTTTGCAAGAGATTTTCCCCCATATTCTCCATTATCTTTCAGTAGGAAAGAAGAAGAAAATTAGTTCAAAAGGAATACATTCACTCCTTACTAACTGCCATAGTTAGATTACAAAGACCAAGTCATTATGCAAAAATCAGAGTTATGCAAAAATGAAAGATGACCACTTCAGACCACAAAATGCAGGATGTCCACATTACATAACTGACAAACTACATCATTACACAACTGTTAAAATACTAAGAATCGTGACCTAGCCAAGGTGAAATATAATCTTAATCATCACAGCCAGTGTTGCTCTTACCTCACACCTCAGTGTTTGTTACTGCTAGACATACACCATTACTGTGCAAAATTGCCAGATACCAGATTTTTACTATCATTGTAAGTGTGAAATACTGGATAACAGGGTAATCTGTAAGTAAGGAATAGATTTATTGAAAATTGTCTAATCAGAAATGTTGAAAACAAGACCATGGAATGGCATCTTTTCAGGTAATGAAAGAAAATAGCTGCCAACTCAAAGTTTTACATTCAGCAAAACAATGTTTTTTAAAAATTAAAAGTGAAATAAAGACAATCTCAGATAAATGCAAATTAATAAAATTTGTCACAAGTAAATCCATAATAAAAGACATACTGAAGACATTTCTTCAAGCAGAAGGAAAATTATTCCATTTGGATACATAGAAACACAAGGAGTGAAGAACAGCGAAAGAGAAAATGTGGGTAAATCTATACAGATGTTGACTATAAAAAACTATGGTAATTATATTTTATGGGTTCTACATACAAGATCTGATAAGTTCATGAAGTCATCCTAGAAAACACCTCACTGTTGAATGTCACTATGGTCACCTTCAAAATACTCCCCTTGGGAAGCTATGCACTGACATCAGCGCCTAGTCCACCCTTCAAAGCAGTTCTGGAACTCCTTTTCTGGAATGGCCATTCGAGCTGTCATCATATTACCCTTGATGTCTAGATGTCATCGAAGTGTCTTCTTTTCAACATTTCCTTTACTGCAGGTAAAGAAAAAAGTCACAGGGGCCAGATCAGGTGTGTAAGGGAGGGTGATCCAATGCAATTGTCTGCTCACTGGCTAAAAACTCTCTCTTAAATTCACAAACTTGCCACCTTGGCACCATGCACAATAGCCATTCCAGAAAGAGTTGCAAAATTGTTTTGAGGGGTGGACTAGGTGCTAGCATCAGCACGTAGCTTACCGAGAGGAGCACTTCAAAGGTAACCATAGTGATATTCAGCAAGGAGGTATGTTACAAAACAACTAAGTTCATGGGCTTAATTGTCATACCCCGTAGGAGACAATAAAATAAATACTTAATGAATCCAGATGTATGAAAGGACAGAATGGAGATGGTGGAATACATAAGACAAACAGAAAATAAATAATAAAGTGATAAATATAAACCCAAATATACCTGTATCTGTAATTACATTAAATATTAACAGATTAAAAAAACCATCCAATTGATAAAAAATATAAATGATACATTTTAAATATATGGACAAAGAAAACTTGAAAGAGAAAAAGAGATTCCATGAAAATACTATGCAAAATATCAAGCAAAGTTTTTTTAAGGTAGAAAATATTACCACAGGTAAAGAAGAAGAAATAGACGTAATCATTGTAAACTTGTATGTACTTCATTGCATGGCTTCAGGAAATATAAAGGATAAACTGACAGGATTAAAGGAGAAATAAACAAGTTCACAATTATTATGGGAAATTTTTACCCCCACTTTCAGTAGCTAAAGGATCAAACAAGGAAAAAAATCTGTATGAATAAAGGTCTGACAACATGATTTACAAACTCTATTTACCTGACACATACACAACACTGCGCTCAACAGAAGAACACGTATTCAAATGCATACGGACCATCTGTCAAAATTGACCATATGTTGGTCCATAACACAGGTCTTACCAAAATTTTAATCATTCAGAAAGCTTTCTGATTACAGGAGAATTAAACTAGAATGTGATGACAAAAATATAACTAAAAGTTCTCAAATACTTGGAAATTAAACAAATAAATTTCTAAATAACCTATCAGTCAAAAATCACAATGAAAACTAGAAAATATTTTCACTGAAAGATAAAGTGCAATATATCAAAAAGTTTATGAAAAGCAACAGACGTGGAGGGAACTGTAAAGTGTTAAAGGTGCAGAGAAGAAAAAAGTCAAAAGGATCAATGGTCATATCTCAATAAGTCAAATTACATCCCAAACACAGAAGGAAGGAGTTAATAAATATAGCCTCATAAATTAATAAAATGGAAAGCAATAGTACAATAGAGAAAATTGTAAAGCCAAAAGTCAAATATTTGAGACAGCTAATCAAACTGATAACCCATAACAATGCTGAAATAGAAAATAAAATGAGAGAAGACACAAATGCCAGGAATGAGGAGAGGGCAGCAGGACAGGCTGGAAATATAAACAGATAATAAGACAATGTTATAACCAACTTCATGTCAATAGCTCTGACAACTTAAATAAAATGTAAGCATTCTGTAAAAACCATAAATTCTTAAAGCAAATGCAAGAAGAAATTAAAATTTGGTCTGTAATTAAGTGGTTTCCCATGTAGAAATCGTAAGGACCTATTGACTCCACCAGCAAATTCTTCTAAACATTTAAAGAAAAAACACCAAACTTAGAGAAATTCCTCTAATGAATATAAAAAGAGAAGACATTTCCAACTCATTTCTGAGGCCAACAGAACCCAGATACCCAAATCTGATGAGGTCAAACAAAGGAAAATAAAAGCAAATTTTATTCAAGGACATGGATGCAAAACTCCTAATTTTATTCCAGTGACCTATAAAAAAAATGATAAGCAACCACAATAAAGTTGTATTTATTACAAAAATGTGAAGCTGGTTTAAAATTTGAAAATCCATCAATGCTTTATCATATTAACAAAGGAAAAAAGAGAGAGAAATATACAATTATCTTAATGGATAGAGACAAATACCTTTGGTGAGATTCAATATCCATTATGGATTTTAAAAAAAAATCTGTATATGATAAAAAGTTATCTCAAAAAAAACATCATATTTAATGGTGAAATATTAAAACATTTCTCTCTCTGAGATAAGGATAAAGACAAAAACTCCCATTATCAACACCTATTATTGTGCTGTATTTCTTGGCCAGTACATTAAGGAGAGAATAGAGTATAATTTACCATACTAATGATTGATTCAAGCAAAAATTATTAATGGATACTAAAATCATTGTTGGGGAGGTAGGATAATCATTTTCAAAATTTTTCTCTATAGATTTACTTAACAATTGCAAAAGGAAAAGAAAACTACAAGGAGAAATCTGGCAAACACCATCTTAACCAAATAATCAGAAATAACGTCATCAATAATAAGACAAAATAATATCATGTCCCTCTTGTTATGATGCCTGAGAAACATATAATATCACCTATGCATTATTGCATTATTGCTGCCAAGAATGCTGACTCTAAATAATAGTATCAGCAATCCACCAAAAAAGTACAAATTGAATGATATCCTGTTTAACAAATGGTCTTAAAAATTGTCAGTGTTATGAAAGACAAAAATAAAAACAAAAAACACAAAAGTGGGGTAACCGTACTATATCAGCAGAGATTGAGAGGACATGTCTACTAAATACAATGTATTATCCTCTATTAAATCATGGGCCAAAAATAGTACAAAAGGCTTTAAAGACATTACTTGGACAACTGGAGAAATTTGAATGAGGACAAACTGTTTATACCAATATTAAATCAATGTTAAATTTCCTGAGTGTTATCACTGCATTGTGTTTATGTAGGTGAATGTCCTTGGTTTTGGAATATACGCTAAAGAATTTAAAGGTAAAATGTTATGACATACAAGAGCTGCCAATTAAGTTTGCAAGCTCATCCTAGAAAAGTACTACAGACCTCATTATTGAATATCACTGTCATCACCTCCAAAGTACTCCCCTTAGGAAGCAAGACGCCGATGCCAGTACATAGCCCATTCTTCTGAGCAGTTTTGGAACTCTTTTTCTGGAATGGCCATCAGATTTGTCATCATATTACCCTTGATGTTCTGAATGTCATCAAAATGTCTTCCTTTCAATATCTCCTTTATCTTCAGGTAAAGAAAAAGTCACTGGGAGCCAGAGCAGGTGAGTAGGGAGGGTGTTCCAATACAGTTATCTGTTTACTGGCTAAAAACTCCCTCACAGATAACTATACTATTAACTTAATAAACTTGCTACCATACCACCATGTGCAATGATCATTTCAGAAAGAGTTCCAAAATTGTTTTGAAGGGTGGACTAGGCACTCTCATTGGCACATAATTTCCTAAGGGAAGTGCTTCAGAGGTGATTGTGGTGATACTCAGCAATGAGGTATACAGCACTTAGAACAATTAGTTTGCACACTTAATTGTCCCATCTTTCATGAAACTTGTCCCAAATAACTTAGAAAAATACACACACATATATGTCTGTGTCTATCTGTCTGATCCATCAATCTGACAGATTAAAAGAGACAGAGAAGGAAGTAACTTAGCAAAAGTTAACAGCTAGAGCATCTAGGTCAGGGGTTGACAAAATATGATCCATAGTCAAATGAGATGATACCTGCTTCATAAATAAAATTTTATGGGAATACAGCCATGCCCGTTGATTAAAACACTTTTATGATTGTGTTGCATACAATGGCACATTGTGGCAGAGACTCTATGATTCATGACAATGAACCCAACAACAGCACAACGTGCACTCATCTCCACTGCACACACAGAATGTTCTTCAGGATAATCAGTATGCTAGGACACAAGTGAATGAAATTGGAAAATGACAATGGAAGGGAAATGGGAAATTATACAAAAATGTGGAAATTAAATAGCACACTATTAAACAGTCAGTGAATCAAAGAAAAAATAAAAATAAAAACACAAAGTATTTATAGATCAATGAAACTGAAAGCACAACATACCAAAACTTAGGGAATACAGCCAACACAGTGCTCAGAGAGAAATTTCTAGTGCCGAATACCTGGATTTAAAAAAAGAAGAAAGCTATCACATCAATAACCTAACTTTACCACCCAAGGAACTAGAAAAAGAAGAGCAAACTAAGTCTAAACTACAGAAGGAAGGAAATGCCAAAGATATACTCTCTATCTTAGGGAGACAAATAGAGACCAGAAAAATCAGAAATAATCAACAAAACAGACGAATATTCTCAGAAAAGATGAGTGACATAAACAAACATTTAGACTGACAAAGAAAAAAGGAGAAAATGCAAATAACTAAAATCAGAACTTCCTAGTGAGCTACAAAAATAAAACTGATTATAAAAAATACTGTAAACACGCCACCTTTCTGTTCTATGCAAGTCATATCCTCTTTTTTTCCATTTATTTTATTTTATTTTATTTTTTTTATTTAACATAACTGAGTAAAAATGTACATTCACATGTAAATTTACATGCCCCCCTATATGCAGCTTCCACTGCTCTCCCTGTCCGGTGACTGCACACTATTCCTCTCTGCTCCATACATGTCTCATCCTCCCAACAGTCTCCTTTCCCCTCCTCTCCATCCACTCCCCTTCCCCCAGCCAGAGGTCAGCAAGATGATATCCTATAGATGTATAGAACCATAAAGTGCTTCCAACATATGGTTACTCTGCATTGCCAAGTCCATTCTATTACTGTCCAAAGAGTGGACCTTTGTTATAATTTATGGGAACGGGCAGCATCAGGGCCGGGGTCCATGCTCTCAGAGGAACCCCAAAACCGCTGGACCATCAATTGAGGTCTTTTAGTGGAGATCTCATGATGCACCTCTTTTTATTCTTGTGTTGCCAGTGAGGCTCCTCTCTGTGAGCTCCGTCATGGCTATCACTGGTGGTGGCCGGGCACCATCCGGTTCTTCCGGTCCCAGGTCGATGTAGGCACCCACTCTTGTGGGTCTCTCTGTCTTCTCGGTTGTCTTTACCGCATGCCATTTTGGCCCTCGGTGAGCATCCGTTCCTGCTGAGTTGGGACCATTTGCTGTGTCCTCGGATGGCAGCTTGGCAGCTTTTAAGACCCCAGACGCCACTCACCAATGTGGGGTGCAGAGAGCTCTCTTAGCAAAACGCTAGTTGTGCCAATTGGCCTGGAATTCACCTAAGAGCATGGTCCCCCGCCCCCCGCCCCAGCTACTCTACCCTTGCAGTATTGAGTTAAGATGGAAGGAGTACTCAAGTTATGCTGAAGTCCACTTAAGTTCTTGTTCCTAATGTGTGCTGTCACCACTTTCTCCCAACTAGATTTCTAGTAACTACCTAAACTAAACCCTCCCCCACTTGCCCTCCCTCCCTCCCCTCCCTTGCAGCTGTCAAAGAGTCTTTTCTTCTATACACAAGTCTGTTTTTGAGATCTTATCGTAGAGGTCTCATACAGTATTTGTCCTTTTGTCGCTGACTACTCTCACTCAACATAATGTCTTCCAGTTGAAACCAGGTTAGGAGATGTTTCCTGGAACCATCGTTATTCTTTATCATTGCGTAGTGCTCCACTGAGTATATGTACCACAGTTTACCTATCCATTCTTCTATTGTTGGGCATCTAGGTTGATTCCACCTTTTTGCTATTGTGGACTGTGCCGCGATAAACATTCTGGTGCATGTGTCCGTTGGTGTGAAAGGCCTTGAATCTGTCGGATATATTCCAAGTAGTGGAATTACTGGGTCAAATGGTATATCAATATCCATTTTTTTAAGGAAGCGCCAGATTGCCTTCCAAAGAGGCTGGACCATTTTGCAACCCCACCAACAGTGTAGGAGGGTTCCACTTTCTCCACAGCCTCTCCAGCATTTGTTGTTTTGTGTTTTCTGGATCATGGCCAATCTTGTTGGGGTGGCAAGTCATATCCTCTTAATCTGGTATTCCTTCTTCTCCCCTCTAGTGAGAGGCCAGTGGGATGACATCCTATAGATGCATGTAAACATTTGCACCCCAACAATTTAGGTAACTTAGATGGATTAGATACATTCTTACCTAAATTGACTCAGGAAGAAACAGAAAATCTCAGCAGACCCATGACAAGTAAAAAGATAGAATCAAAAAGAAACTTCTCAACAAAGGAAAGTTTCAGATCAGAAGACTTCACTGGGGAATTTTACCAAACATTTAAATAGACACTAGTATTTCTGAAATATTTCCAAAAAAATAGAGAAGAAAACACTTCCTAACTCACTCCAAGAGGCCAAAATTACCCTGATACCAAAGTCAAAGACACTACAAGAAAAGCAAACCAATATTCCTTATGAATATGTATGCAAAAATGTTCAACAAAATACTAGCAAACCAAAGCTAGCATATTAAAAGGATTAAACACCACAACTAAGTAAGATTTAGTCTAGTAACACAAAGGTGGTCAGTTAATATAATATACCACAGTAATCAAATGAAGAACTTCATGACCATCTCAACTGGTGTGAAAAAGGCATTCGATAAAATCTGAAACCCTTTTGTGATAAATGCACTAAAAAAACTAGAAACAGAAGGAAAAATCCTCACCATGATAAAAGATACTTTTGAAAAACCCACTATTAACATCATACTCAATGAAGAAATACTGAAAACTTTCCTCTTAGGATAAAGAACAAGACAAATATTCCTGTTCATCACTGTTCTTTAATACTCAGATATCCTAAGCCCTAACCAGAGCAATTAGGCAAGAAAAAATCAAAAGGTGCCCGCATTAGAAAGGAAGAAGTAAAACTATCTGGATTAGCAGATGACATGAATCTACATTAGGAAGTTCCAAAGAATCCACAAGAAAGATACAAGAGCTTATAAATAAATTTATCAAAGTTGCAAGGTACAAGATCAACTCACAAAAATCAGTTGTGTTTTTATACAGTGACAATGAATAATCTGAAAAGGAAATTAAGAAAATAATTCCATTTATAATAGCTTGTGAAAGAACATAATACTTAGGAATTAATTTAAACAGAGAGGTGAGAGAACTGTACACTGAAAAAAATGTCAATACTACCCAGAATGATCTTTAGATTCAACAGAATTCCTACCAAAATTCCAAGTCTTTTTGCAGAAATGGAAAAGTGAATCAGTAAATTCATATGAAATTGCCAACCCCCCCAAAACACCAAACCGACTGCCATTGACTCAATTCCAACTCATAGCAACCTTATTGTACAGAGTTGATCTACTCCATGGAGTTTCTAAGGAGTGCCTGGTGAATTCAAACTGCCAGACTTCTGATTATCAGCAGCTGTAGCACTTAACTATTCACCAAAGAACTGCTGAAGAGTCAATTCTGACTCATTGCAACACTATGGGACAGAGTAGAACTGCCGCACAGAGTTTCCAAGAAGCACCTGGAGGATATGAACTGCTGACCTTTGTGTTAGCAGTCATAGTACTTAACCACTATGCCACCAAGGAACTGTGGGGTCCCCAAATAGCCAATCTTGTAAAAGAAGAGTGAAGTAGGAAGGCTCATACTTTCCAATTTCAAAACATACCATAATGCTACAGTAATTGAAACAGTTCTATATTTGTGTAAGACTAGACATAATAGTCAAATAGAATAGAAATGACAGTCTAGAAATAAACCCATCATTTGATTTTTGATGAGGGTGCTAAGTCCATTCACTTGGGAAAGAATAGCTTCTTTAATAAATGCTGCCAAGACAGCTGATTTTCCATATGCAAAGTAATGAAGTTAGACCTAAGCCTCACATTACATACAAAAATTAAAATGGATCAATGATCTAAATACAAGAACTAATGCCCAAAAGCCCTTAGAAGAAAACACAAGGATAAAGCTTTGGGATCTAGTTTTTGACAACATATTTTTAGAAATGGCACACACAAAAAACCCATAAGCAACAAAAATAAAAATAAATATGACTTCATCAAAATAAAAACTTTTGTACATCGAAGAACTATGAAGAAAATGAAGAGAAAACTTACACAATAGAATAAAATATTTGCAAACTGTACCTCTGATAAAGGTTAAATATCCAGAATATATGAAGAATTCCTACAACTTAATGATAAAAAGACAGACAATCCAATTAAAATGAGTGCAAAGAACTTGAACAAGCATTTCTCTAAAAATGATATACAAATGATCAATAACCACATGGCAAGATGCTCATGTCATCATTTATTAATGAACCCAGACCAAACTTGCTGCTGTCAAGCCCTATGTTGACTCATAGGGACCCTATAGGACCGAGGAGAACTGCCCCATAGGGTTTCCAATAAGCGGTTGCTGGATTCAGACTGCTGACCTTTTGTTTAGAAACTCTTCACCATTCTACCAGTATTAATCATGAGGTAAATGCAAATCAAAGCCACATAAGATACCATTTCATAACCACTAAGATGGCTATTATCAGAAAAACATAACATGATAAGTGTTGGCAAGAATGTGGAGAAATTAGAACACTTGTTCACTGCTGGTGGTAAAGTAAATTGGTGCAGTCACTGTGGAAAACTTTGGCAGCTTCTTCAGTAGCTAAATACAGAATTGCCATATTACTGAGCAATTCCACCCCTAGATATGTACACAAAATCTTAAAGCAGGGACTCAAATAGATACTTGTATACCAATGCTCATGGAAGCATTATTCACAGCAGCCAAGAGTTGGAAACAACTCAAGTATCCATCAAAAGGTGAATGGATAAACAAAATGTGGAATCTTCATACAGTGCAATATTGTTTTAACCACAAAAAGAAATGAAGTTTTGATACATGCTACAACATGGGTATAACTTGAAAACATCATACTGGGAGATACAAAACACAAGTAAAAGGACAAACATGGTATGCCCACTTATAATGAAATATTTAGAATAAGCAAATGCATAGAGACTAAAGTTTAGTATTTACCAAGAGTTGAAGAGACAGGGAAAGTGACAAGCTTTTCCTTAGGGGGCACTGAGTTTCTGTTTGACATGATGAAAAATATTTGGAAATAAGCAATGGTGATGGTTATAAACACAGTGATTTGTCACTGATTTGTAACATAAAAATGGATAAAATGTCCTATGTATGTATTTTTTACCATAATACATATTTTTTAAAAGACGCATATGTGAGTATTTATATTAGCTCTATATGTAATAGCCAAACACTAGAAATTGCCCAATCTCCATCAGTGGTAGAACGGGAAAACCACTTGTGGTACAGTCAAGCGATAGAATGTTAAATAGAGTGCCATACACTACTACGCAGAGCTACTGAAACACTAAGAACAGGATGAATTTCATTAATGTAATCCTTTGCAAAGTCAAATTCAGACACAAAAGAATAAATATTTTATGCTTCCTTTTCAACAAATTTAAAAACACAGCAAATAAATTGGTAGCATTCAGAAGTGAAGGTAGTAGTTGCCTTTGTAGTCATAGTGACTGGTAGTATCAAGTTGGATGCTCTCGGGTGCTAGTAAAATTTTACTTCATCATTGTGGTACTTCATGAATGTATTTATTTTTCTGAAAACTTACTAATATGTCTGCTTGTTATTGGTACACCTTTCGGTGTCTCTCTTACACTTTGACAAAATGTTTATAAAAAACAGACTACTAATCCAGTGAACATTTTAAGTAATTTACTTTATTTGTTGTTGAGAATATTCACAGCAAAAGCACACACGAATCCGAATTTCTGTATGTATGTTCCAATGATATTGATTACAGTCTTAGTGTTGTACGATCCTTACCACCCTCCTTTTCTGAGCTGTTCCTTCTCCATTAACATGAACTTTGTGCTGTAAAGTTCTTATCTAATCTTTGACTTATTGTTGTTAAATTGATCATGTATAGATAGATCTTTAAAAAAGCATAATGCTCAAGGTAGACATTCCATACTAGTTAAGCTAAACTATTATTTATTTTGAGAAGACACAGTGAGATATTTTTAATCCTAATTTTAACTGATTTCTTGGTATTTGGTTAGAAAAGTAAACAAATTATTATAAAGTATAATATGATAAGTTTGATGCTATAAGTATAATATTTATGAGTGATATAGTCATCAGTATACAATCTAACACTCTATTTTTCTTCCTTATCTAATACTTTTTCTATTTCTCTCTAATATAGATCTATGCCTATAAATTAGTTGACAGGGGAATCTGTGAGAATTAAAGTGCAGTATATTGTAATCGAGATTTCATTGCCAAGTAATTATTTCATGTGGAGTCTGAGGCCCATAACAGTTGGAAGATAGTATAGTCTACCTTTTTAAACACCTTCATGTAGGTAAAATCCACTTAGAATTAAATGACCATGTCAGTATTATAGAAATGTTATGAAACAGCAATATGAGCCCCACAGCCTCATTTTTTTTTAATTATATTTTACTGTGTTTTAGGGGAAAGTGTACACAGTATATTAGGTTTCCATATAACAATTTTTATACACACTGTTTTGTGACAATGTGTTTTGGAAAATATGGCCTTGGTGATAGAAACAACGGCATGATAGAATTTTTCAAGACCAAGGACTTCTTCACTGAAAATATCTTTTTTAACCCACAAAATTGGCAACTATATGTGGATCTTGCCAGACAGAATACATAGGAATTTCCAGTTTGTCAGCATTTCCAGTATATCCATTCTCTGTGTTCTGTTTCCATTAATCTAGCTTCCTTGCCCCTCCTACCTACTCATCCTTGATGCAGGGTAAATATTGACCATTTTGTCTCATATAGGTGATTATTTAAGGTAGCACAATACTCATGGGTGACACTGTTTATTTTATAAGCCAATGTATTATTTGGATGACAGATGACCTCTGAGAGCAGCTTCAGTTCCAAAACCAAAGAGTATCTTAGGGCAGGAGCCTCAGGCGTTCCTCTAGTCTCTATGGGTCCAGTAGATCTGGTCCTTTTTAGGAATTTGAGTTTTGATCTATGTTTTTCTCCCATTCAATTGAACATGCAATCAAGACGCATTGATAATACTGGTGATTGGAATGTGAAAGTTATAAACAAAGAAGAAGGATTGGTAGCTGGAAAATATGGCCTTGGTGATAGAAACAATGACATGATAGAATTTTTCAAGGCCAAAGACTTCTTCATTGGAAATATCTTTTTTCACTCATAAAAATGGTGACTGTATATGTAGATCTTCCCAGACAGAATATATATGAATTAAGTCAACTCTACATATGGAAAAAGATGATGGAAAAGCTCAATATTATCAGTCAGAACAAGGCCAGGGGACAACTGTGGAAGTGACTGGCAATTGCTCATAAGCAAGTTGAAGGTGAAGAAAATTAGAACAAGTTGATGAAAGCCAAAGCAAAACTTTTGAATATATTCCATTTGAATTCAGAGACCATCTCAAGAATAGGTTTGACACACTGAACTCTAATAATTGAAAATCAAACAAGTTGTGGAATGACATCAAGAACATCATACATGAAGAAAAATAGTCATTAAAAAGACAGGAAAGAGGGAAAGGACCCAAATGGATGTCAGAAAAACTGCTCTTAAATGTCAAGCAGCTAAAGTAAATGGAAGAAATTATGAAGAAAAAGAGCCAAACACAAGATTTCAAAGGAAAGCTGGAGAACACAAAGTAAAATATTACAATGACATGTGTAAAGATTTGGAATTAGAAAGTCAAGAGGGAAGAACGGGCTCCCCATTTCTCAAGTTCAAAGAACCAAAGAATAAATTTGAGCCACAAATTGCAATAATGAAAGATTCTACAGTGAATCTACTAAACAATGTAGGAAGCATCAAAAGAAGGTGGAAGAAATATACAGAGTCTCTATACCAAAAAGAATTGGTTGAGGGGGGCAATGTCAAGATGGCAGAGTAGATGGATACTTCCTGTGGTCCCTCTAACAACAAAGACTCAAAAGAACAAATGAATCCAGTACATATGGCATCCTAAGAACCTTGAGCATCAAAGGCAAAGTTGAGAAATTGAACTGGGCAAAAAGGAAGGGATACTAGTATTGGAAACACATAGGACTCCACAGACTTGATCTGCCAGGAGGCAGCTGCAGCTGCCACTTGGTGAACCCAGAATGGATGTTAGTGTCTGTTACCTTCAGTGGAAGTAACTATCTGGAGAACAAACTCATGTCTCCAGAGCCAGGGACAGCACCAGATTATTGAAAGCTAAGTCTTTGCATGTAATCTACCATGCACAGATCAGAATCTTTCCTCCAATAGGGGCTTGTCTCCCTTCTCTCAGGGCTCCCCCACCCCTTTTCTGAACTATGCCCAGCACTGGAGTCTGACATCATAAACTGGCCAGAAGTAGGAATCTTTAAGCCCTACTGGAGCCGTACCCCCCTCCCTTTTCTGCACTGTGTCCAGCTCTGGAGTCTGATGCCATTAACTGAACCAGAAGTAGGACTCCTTAAGCCTACCCTGAGCCATTCTCAAAGACTCAGAAGGGGCATAGTGTAGCACACTCAGGGAAGGGGGAGAAGAGAAAGAAAGGGAAAAAAAAACTAATTATTTTTCTGCCAACTCTCCTAAGCTGAAACTGTTCCTTCACCTAGATTCAGACATAAGAGGATCAACCTCACAAACACTCAGGACAGCTGTTAGCTGCCTGCCTTTCCTGGCAACTTCAGCCAGACACCTGAGCCCTGTCCATCTAGGACAGCAGGCAAGAGCCTGCACCACGCATATGGTGACTGACTGCCTGGACACCCAAGCTGAATTCATATAAGAAAACTAAACTGTGTAGTTTTTCCAAGAACCCAGAACACAGTAGTCAAACATAAAAGGAATAAATAATTGTAATTTATCAGTGGCTCAGAAACAGTAGTTCATATCAAAGTATTTAAAAGGGTGGACCATGATCTCTTCAGAAAGCTCCCAAAACAAAGAATCAGAATTTCCACAGGAAGAGAACTTCCTGAAAATATCAGAGGTAGAATGCAAAACATTAATATTCAGAACTCTTCAAGAGATGAGGAAGGAGATGAAGCAAAATGCAACAGAGGATAATGACAAAATGAACAAATTGTAGGAAAGCATTGAGTATCAAGAATTAGAATTTCAGAAAATTAATAGTAAAATTACAGAATTGGAAAACTCAATAAAAAGTGACAGGAGCAAAACTGAGGCAAAGAAAGCACAAATTAGTGAGATATATATTAAAGTACATGACATCAACATATTTGAGAAAAGTTAGATAAAAGAATTTTTAAAAATCGAGAAACACTAAAAATTATGCAGTACTCTATGAAGAGGAATAATCTACAAGTGATTGGAGTACCAGAACAGAGGGCAATAACAGAAAATACAGAGAATTGTCAAAGATTTGATGACAGAAAACTTCCCTAATATCATGAAAGATGGGAATATACCTATCCAAGATGCTCATCAAAATCCACACAAGGTAGATCCCAAAAGAAAAACATCAAGGCATATTATAATCAAACTTGCCAAAACTAAAGATAAAGAGACAATTTTAAAAGTGGCTAAAAAAACCCAATTCACTGCTTTCGAGTTGATTCTGACTCATAGCAATCATACAGATGAGAGTAGAACTGCCCCATAGAGTTCCCAAGGAGCACCTGGCAGATTTGAACTGGTGACCTTTTGGTTGGCAGATGTAGCACTTAACCACAACACCACCAGGGTTTCCAAAAGTTTTTTGAAAAGATCAACAAAACAAATTGGCACAAGAGAAAAACAGGAGAGGAAGCAAATAACTCAAATAAGAAATGAGATGGATAATGTAAAAACAGATCCAACTGGAATTTAAAAAATCATACTAGAATACTATGAAAAAAATGCACACTAATAAATTAAAAAACATAGAGGAAATGGATAAAACACATCACCTACCAAACCCAGCAAAAATAGAAGCAGAACAACTAAATAAACCCATCACAAAAGAAGAGATTGAAAAGGTAATTCATAAATTCCCAATTAAAGAAAGCCTGGCACTGACAGCTTGACTGAAGAATTCTATCAAATTTTGAGAGTAGGGTTAACACCACTATTGCTAAGGTATTCCAAAGCATAGAAAAGGATAAAATACTCCCAAATTCATTTTATGAAGCCAATATAATCCTGATATCAAAACCAGGTAAAGACAGCACAAAAAAGGGAAATTACACATCAATGTTTCCCGTGAACTTAGATACAAAATTCTAGCCAATACAATTCAACAATGTATCAGAGAAATAATTCCCCATGGCCAAGTGGGATTTATACCAGGAAGGCAGGGATGGTCCAACATTGGAAAAACAATAAATACAATCAACCACATAAAAAAACTAATGACAAGAGTCACTCAATTTTAACAATTGATGCAAAAAGACATCTGACAAAGTCCAACACCCATTCACACTAAAACCTCTCAGCAAAATAGGAATAAAACAGAAATTCCTCAATATAATAAGGGCCATCTATGCTAAGTCCACAGCCAACATCATCCTAAATGGAGTCTGAAAGCATTCCCCTTGAGAACAGGAAACAGATGAGAATGTGCATTGTTGCCACTCTCATTCAATATCGTCCTAGCAGTTCTAGCCAGAGCAATCAGGCAAGATAAAGAAATAAAGGGCATCCAAATTACTAAGGAAGAAGTAAAAGTATCTATATTTGCAGACGATCGGATCCGACTCGACGGCACTTGGCTTGGCATGATCTTATACACATAAAACCTTAAAGAATGCACACACACAGACAAAAGTTACTGGAACTAATAGAAGAGTTCAGCAAAGTCTCAGGATACAAGATAAACATATAAAAATCAGTTGGAATCCTTTACACAAGCAAAAAGACCATCAAAGAGTAAATTACCAAATCATTACCATATACAATAGCTCCCCAAAACATACAATACCTAGGAATGCATCTAACAAGAGAGATAAAAGACCTAGACAAAGAAAATGACAAGGCTCTACTGCAAGAAACCAAAAGAAATGAAGGTAACTGGAGAAACCTACCCTGCTAATTGATAGGACAACTTACCATTGTGAAAATATCTATTCTACCCAAAGTGATCTATAGTTACAATCTAATCCCAATACAAATTCCAAACACATTCTTAATGAGATGGAGAAATCACAACTTGAAGGAAAGGGAAGAAGGCTCGGATAAGTAAAGCTTTACTGAAGAAGAGGAACAAACTGGGAGGTCACACTTTACCTGACTTCAGAACCTATTACAATGACACAGGAGTCAAAACAGCTTGGTACTCATATAAAAACAGATACATAGATTAATGGAACAGAACTGAAAACCCAGATATAGCATTATCCAACTTTGAGCAGCTAATACTTGATAAAGACCCGAAGTCTGTAAACTGGGAAAAAGACAGTCTCTTTAACAAGTGGCAATAGCATAACTGGATATTCTTCTGCAAAAAAATGAAACAAGACCTATATCTCACACTGTGCACAAAAACTAACTTAAAATGGCTCAAAGACCTAAATATAAAATCTAAAACAATGAAGATGGTAGAAGAAAACATAGCGACAACTCTGGGAGCCCTAATACACAGCATAAGCAGACTACAAAATATTACTAACAAGGCACGAACACCGGAAGAGAAATAAATAACTGGGAAATCCTAGAACTTTACCTAAAGAGTAAAATGACTACCTAAAGACTGGTAAAGAATTTTGTGCTGCCACAAATCCAGCCAGCATCTAATCTCCATAATCTATAAGGTGCTGCAAAACCTCAACAAGAAGAAAAATAATCCAATTAAACAACAGGCCAAGGATATGAACAGGCACTTTAACAAGGAAGACATCCAGACAGCTAACATATATGTTAGGAAATGTTCATGATCATTAGCTATTAGAGAAATCCAAATCAAAACTGCAGTGAGATACCATCTCACCTCAACAAGAATTTGATTTAATAAATAAATAAATAACACAAAATAACCAATGTTGGAGAGGCTGTAGAAAGACTAGAACTATTCTACACTGCTGGTGGGAATGTAAAATTGTACAACTACTTTGGAAACTGATGTTGTGCTTTCTTCAAAACTTAGAAACAGAAATACCATATGATTCAGCAGTCTCACTGCTTGGCATATATCCTAGAGAAACTAAGGACTGTCACATGAATAGATCCATGTACACCAATGTTTACTGCAGCACTGTCCACAACAGCAAAAAGGTGGAATCAACCTGGATGCCCATCAACAGATGAACGGGTAAACATACTATGATATCTTCACACAATGGAATAGTACACAGTGATAAAGAATGATGATCTCAGGGAGGACTTGACAACATGCAGTCATCTGGAAGGCATTATGATGAGTGAAATTAGTCAGTTGCAAAGGGCAAATATTGTATGAAACCACTATTATAAAGACTTAAGAAAAGGCTTAAGCACAGGAGAAAACAATCTTTGATGGTTACAAGGGTGGGGAAGGAGGGAGAGGGGCATTCATAGATTAAATAGTAGATACGAACTGGGTTAGGTGAAGGGAGTGACAGCACACAGTAAGCAGGAGGTTAGCACAACTGGACTCCACCAAAAGCTAAAAAGTTTTCTACGTACAATCTAACATTCTGAAGCACAGAAAAGCAGAAACAGGGGTCTGGGAACTACAGCTTCAGGGGTACATCTAGGTCAATTGGCATAACTAAGGTTTTTTGTTTTTAAGAAAATGTTTTGCATCTTACTTTGGTGAGTGGCATCTGGGATCTTGAAAGCTAGCACGTAGCCATCTAAGTAGCATCAGATGGTCCCAATCTACCTGGAGCAGAGGAGACTGAAGGACATCAAAGGCAAGAGGAAAATACAAGCCCAGCAGACAGAAGGTACCATATGATCCAGAGACTACATGAGCACAAAACCAGAAGAATTACATGGTGCCTGGCCATGACTTATGACTGCCCTGACAGAGAACACAACAGAAAGTTCCTGATGTAGCAGAGAAAAATGGATGTACAGAACTTGAACTCTATTAAAAGCCACACTTGATGGCCCATCAGATTGGAGGGTCCCCAGAGGACAAGCCCCTTGGACTTTCTGTCAGCTCAGAGCTCAATCCAGTACTGAAACAAACACTTCAGCAAAAGATTGGACTGGACTATAAGACATAGAGTGATGCTGGCAAAGAATGTGTTTCTTGACTTAAGTGTACACATGAGGCTGTCTGAGTGTCTTTGGTCCAGAGGCGAGATGAGAGGGTGGAGTGGGACAAGAGTTGATTGAACAGATGTGGGAAATACAGGGTGGATAGGGGGAGCGTGCTGTCATGGGAGGAGGGGGAGCAATCAGAGTAGCATAGTAGTGTGTATGAGGGTTTCATCTGGTAAAATGATTTGGATTGTAAACTTTCACTTAAAGCACAATAAAATATTTTTTAAAAAGAAGAACTGGTTAACATTAAACTGTTTCAGGCAGTAGCATATGATGAAGAACCAATGATAATGAAGGAAGAGGCCAAAGCTTCACTGAGGGCACTGGCAAAAAAAAACAAGTCTCCAGGGATTGACAGAATACAAATAGCAATGTTTCAACACACAGATGCTGGAAGTAAACAGTCACCTTGACCAATAAATCTGAAGATAGCTACCTGGTCAACCAACTGGAAGAGATCCATGTTTATGCCTGGTTCAAAGAAAGATGATTCAACAAAATACATAAATTGTTGAACAATGTCATTAACGTCACACACAAGTAAAATTTTGCTGAATATCATTCAAAAGCATCTGAAGCAGTGCATCAACAGAAAACTGCCAGAAGAAAGTCAAGCTGGATTCATGGAGGGAAAGACATCACTGCTCATGTCAGATAGAGCCCGGAGGAAAGCACAGAATACCAGAAAGATGTTTACATGTGTTTCGTTGACTAAACAAAGGCATTACACTGTGTGGATCATAACAAATTATGCATAAGATTGCAAAGAGTGGGAATGCCACAACACTGAATTGAGCTCATGAGGGATCTGCATATAGACCATGAGGCAGATGTTAGAATAGAACAAGGGGATATTGTGTAGTTTCAGATCAGGAAAGATACGTGCTAAAGTTGCATCCTTTCACCTAGTTATTTAATCTGTATACTGAGCAAATAATTTGAGAAGCTGGACTATATGAAGAATGAGGCACAAGGACTGGAGGAAGACTCAGATTAAGTAATACATAGGAATTGGGTTAGGTGAAGGGAGGTTAGCACTGTTGGACTATACTAAAAGCTAAGAAGTTTCCTAAATAAAATCCAGCATTCTAATGGACTGAGTAGCAGAGGTAGGATCTGGGAACCATGGTTACAGGGGACATCTCAGTCAACTGGCACAAACAAACTTTTTTTTTTTTTTATTTAACATAACTGAGTGAAAATGTACATTCACATGTAAACTTACATGCCCCCCTATATGCAGCTTCCACTGCTCTCCCTGTCCGGTGACTACACACTATTCCTCTCTGCTCCATACATGTCTCATCCTCCCAACAGTCTCCTTTCCCCTCCTCTCCGTCCACTCCCCTTCCTCCAGCCAGAGGTCAGCAAGATGATATCCTATAGATGTATAGAACCATAAAGTGCTTCCAATATATGGCTACTCTGCATTGCCAAGTCCAATCCATTGCTGTCCAAAGAGTGGACCTTTGTTATAATTTATGGGAACGGGCAGCATCAGGGCCGGGGGCCATGCTCTCAGAGGAACCCCAAAACCGCTGGACCATCAATTGAGGTCTTTTAGTGGAGATCTCATGATGCACCTCTTTTTATTCTTGTGTTGCCAGTAAGGCTCCTCTCTGTGAGCTCCGCCATGGCTATCACTGGTGGTGGCCGGGCACCATCCGGTTCTTCTGGTCCCAGGTCGATGTAGGCACCCACTCTTGTGGGTCTCTCTGTCTTCTTGGTTGTCTTTACCGCATGCCATTTTGGCCCTCGGTGAGCATCCGTTCCTGCTGAGTTGGGACCATTTGCTGTGTCCTCGGATGGCAGCTTGGCAGCTTTTAAGACCCCAGACACCACTCACCAATGTGGGGTGCAGAGAGCTCTCTTAGCAAAACGCTAGTTGTGCCAATTGGCCTGGAATTCACCTAAGAGCATGGTCCCCCACCCCCCGCCCCAGTTACTCTATCCTTGCAGTATTGAGTTAAGATGGAAGGAGTACTCAAGTTATGCTGAAGTTCACTTAATGTTCTTGTTCCTAATGTGTGCTATCACCGCTTTCTCCCAACTAGATTTCTAGTAACTACCTAAACTAAACCCTCCCCCCCTCACCCTCCCTCCTTTCCTCCCCTCCCTTGCAGCTGTCAAAGAGTCTTTTCTTCTATACACAAGTCTGTTTTTGAGATCTTATCATAGAAGTCTCATACAGTATTTGTCCTTTTGTCGCTGACTACTTTCACTCAACATAATGTCTTCCAGTTGAAACCAGGTTAGGAGATGTTTCCTGGAACCATTGTTATTCTTTATCATTGCGTAGTGCTCCATTGAGTATATGTACCACAGTTTACCTATCCATTCTTCTATTGTTGGGCATCTGGGTTGATTCCACCTTTTTGCTATTATGGACTGTGCCGTGATAAACATTCTGGTGCATGTGTCCGTTGGTGTGAAAGGCCTTGAATCTGTAGGATATATTCCAAGTAGTGGAATTACTGGATCAAATGGTATATCAATATCCATTTTTTTACGGAAGCGCCAGATTGCCTTCCAAAGAGGCTGGACCATTTTGCAACCCCACCAACAGTGTAGGAGGGTTCCACTTTCTCCACAGCCTCTCCAGCATTTGTTGTTTTCTGTTTTCTGGATCATGCCCAATCTTGTTGGGGTGAGATGGTATCTCATTGTTGTCTTGATTTGAATTTCTTTAATAACTAAAGATCGTGAACATGTCCGCATGTGTTTTTTGGCTGCCTGGATCTCCTCTTTAGTGAAGTATCTGTCCATCTCCTTTGCCCATCGCTTAATTGGATGGTTTATCTTCTTATTATTGATATTTTGTAGTATCTTATAGATTATGGAGATCAGGCGTCGATCTGACATAGAGTTGCCAAATATTTTTTCCCACTCTGTGGGTGTTCTTTTAATTCTATTAATAAAGTCTTTGGATGAGCAAAAGTGTTTGATTCTTAATAGTTCCTATTTATCTACTTTCTCTTCTGTTGATTGAGGTTTCTTTGACAGATACAAACTTTTTAAATTATGATTAAGTGCAAGTATATAACCCAAATCAATTTTGCACGCCCACCTATCTGCACCTCCATCTGCTCTCCTCACCCTGAAACTGTACACTCCTCCTTTTAACTCTTTACTTCCAGTATCCTCTTAACAAGCACCTGTCCCCTCCTGCCCATCCTCTCCTCTCCCATCTAAAAAGAAACCAGTAGGACAACCTCCTATAGTTGTATAAAGCCATAAAGTACACACACCACATACACTGTATCCTTGAGTCCAGTCTATTTTGGGCTGAAGAGCTGACCTCAGTACTGGGCCAGCAGTAAGTCGAGGGGCTATGTGCCCAGGGGACCCTCCAGGCTCTCAGACCATCAATTCTGGCCTTTTAGTAGACCTCTTTATCTGCACACTTCTTTCTCTTGTGCTGTATCAGGGACTGTACATTGTGTCCCCCATCATGGTTGTCTTTGTGGTGGCTGGGCACCATTTTGTTCTTGTGGTCTCTGCTGATGCAGTCTCCCATTTTATGTGGCTCCTTCTGACTCTCAGGCTCATTTTTCCTTGTGTCTTTGACGTTCTCAGTTGTCATCTGTTTCAGATTGGTTGGGACCAGTTGGTGCTCCTCAGATGGCAGCTTGCTAACTTTTAAGACTCCAGACACCACTCACTAATATGGGGTGCAGAAGACTGTCTTAACAAAAGACAGTAACAACTGGTATAAACAATTTTTTTGGAAAATTTTCTGCATCCAACTTTGGTGAGTGGCATCCAGGGTCTTAAAGAGAGTTTTATAACTTAATACATGTTTTTTTCTGGAGAATGTTCCCTGTGCATCGGAAAAGAAGATGTACTTGTCTGTTGTTGTGTATGTCTGTTGTCTGTTGTATATGTCTATGAAACTCAGTTTGGTTGATTGTCGCAATAAGATCTTCCATACTTTCTTTCTGGATGTTCTATCCATTACTGAAAGTAGTGTGTTGAAATCTCCTACTATTATTGTGGAGCAATCTTTGTCACTTTTCAGTGTTGTCAGCATTTATTCAATGTATTTAGAAGCTGTGTTGTTGAGTACATAAATAGTTCATATTGTTATATCTTCTTTATGTATTGAAACTTTAAGCAATAAATAGTGACCATCCTTGTCCATGTGGCAGATTTTACTTTAAAGTCTATTTGTCTGAGATTAATATTGCCATTCCTGCTCTTCTTTGCATGTTGTTAGCTTGGTGTATATTCTTCCATTCATTTGAGTTTCAGTTTGCTTATATTATTGAGTCTAAGATGTGTTTCTTATAAGCAGCGTTTTAGATGGATTGTGTTTTTTTGATCCAACCTGTTACTTTCTGTCTCTCTATTGTTACATTTAATCCATATAAATTAAATGTAATTATTGATAGGTATGAATTTAGCACTGTCATTTTGGTGCATTTTTTGTGTGTTGTTGACAGTTGTTTTGTTCCACTTAATATTCTGTTCTGAGTCATTTTTCTTTATGGCTTTTCTTTTCACGCTTTTCAATACTGGTTTTATATCTGCTGAGACTTCTAGTTGTGTTTCTTGTTTTGATGTGTAGTATTGTTAATTTGCTTTGCAGCTACCCCACTATTCCCCCATAAAGCTCTAAGTTTAAGTCAATCTTTAACTTCTTTGTATCACCATGACTTCCTCATCGTTTGGAAGGTCTACGAACACATTAATTGGTCTCTCTTTTCTATATAATGTTGTCATAATTTACCTACTGAGATCTCTGTTTCCCTAATCTTAATATTTTAGACTTAGTTGAGCTTTGTGGTTTCCCTAACCACGTTAGACTCTGGAAGCTGTGTCCTGAATTGGATCTTTCAGTATATGTCTGATGTTATTGATTTTTTAATAGAAGAACTTCTTTCAGTATTTCTTGTAATTTGATTTGGTTTTGAAAACTCTCCTAACTTCTGTTTATCTTGGAATGTACTAATTTTGCTATCATATTTGAAAGACAGTTTTGCAGGATGTATGAGGTCTGACAATTAAGTTCACAAACTCATCCTAGAAAAAGTGCTACATACCTTGTTGCTGAATATCACTGGGTGACCTTTGAAGTACTCCTCTTGAGAAGCTAAGCACCAATGCTAGTGCCTAATCCGCTCTTCAAAGCAATTCTGGAACTCTTTTACTGGAATGCTGTGGTGGTCAGGATTATGTCAACTTGGCTACTCCATGTTTGGCTGCTGTACTAAATGGCAGGACAGGGCCTCTGGTGGCTTCCCACCCCTCAGCTCTCATATCTCTGCCTTCTACCACCTACTGTCAGTCTGCTCACATAGCCAGCAGCTCCTGCTTGCTTCTGGCATCTGGTTCCTGGACTTGAACTAGCAGTTGTTGGATTCATCAATCCTTACAGCCTTGTTGAGAGTTCTGTTCCCTGACCTGCTGATTCTGGGTTCACCAGCCTCTGCAATTCTGTCTTGCCACCAGTTTGGGATCTTCCAACCTACACAACTGGTGATCTAGAACTCTGGTCTCTGACCTGCTGACCTTGTGTTCACCAGTTCCCATGGCCACATGAGGCTCGTGCCAGGACTTAGGACATTCAGCTTCCGCAACTACTTGAGATGTTTTACATATATGTATGTATAAATCTTTCCTTGTACATACACTAGTTATTGGTTTTGCTTCCCTAGAAAACCCAGCCTAAGAGAAATCGTTATCAGAACTGTCATCATATTATCCTTGATGTCCTGAATGTCATCAAAATGTCTTCCTTTCAATATTTCCTTTATATTTAGGTAAAGAAAAAGTCATCAGGGGCTGGATCAGGTGAGTAGGTAGGGTATTCCAATAGAGTTGTTTGTTTACTGGCTAAAACTCCCTCACAGACAACTATACAACTAAGTTCACAAACTTGCCACCATGCCACCATACATGATGGCCATTACAGAAAGGGTTCCAAGATTGCTTTGAAGGATGAGCTAGGTAATGGTGTTGGTGCATAGCTTCCCAAGGGCAGTATTTCAAAGATGAGCATAGTGATATTCAGCAGTGAGATATGTAGCACTTAGAACAATTAAGTTCATGGTCTTAATTGTTGGACTTCTTATAATTCTTGGTTGGAAGTTTTTTTCCTTCAAGGCTTTGTATATGTCATCCCATTGTCTTCTTTCCATCATGGTTTTTGCTGAATAATCAGAGCTGAGTCTAAATGATTCTCCCTTGTATGTTTGATGTGAGCCTAATTGCCTTTAAGGGCCTTCCATTATCTTTCATTTTGTTAAGTTTGATTATAATGTCTGTTGTTATCTTTCTTTTGGGATCTACCTTCTGTGGACTTCAATGAGCATCTTGGATAGATATCTCCTCATCTTTCATGATGTCAGGGAAGTTCTTTGTCAGTAAAGCTTCAAAAATTCTCTCTATTTTCTTCTATCCCTCCCTGTTCCAGTACTCCAATCATTCGTAAATTCTTTCTCTTGATAGAGTCCTATACAACTTTTAATGATTCTTCATTTTTCTTAATTCTTTTGTCTGATTTTTCCATGTAAATGCTTGTGTCACTTGCTTTATTTTCAGTCTCACTAATTCTACATTCCATTGCCCTGATCCTGCTCCTTCAGCTTTCTACTGAATTGTGTAATCTGCTGAATTGTTATTGTTAATCTGCTGAATTTCAGATCATCATTGCTTCAGTAATTCTCATAGGCTGTTTTTCATTTTGTTCTTTTTCACTGTCTAATGCCCATCCTAATTTCTCAAGGAAGGTAAAGATAGAGTGAGCAGCACACACTTGTCTGTCAGTGGAGGCTTGCTAGTTGCCATGATGCAAGAAATTAAGCCATCAGTATTTAGGTACCAGCAGGGTCAACCATGTAGACAAGTTTCAGCTGAGCTCCCAGACTAAGACAGACTAGGAAGAAAGATCCAGCAGTCTACTTCTGAAAGGAATTAAGCAGGGAAAATCTTAAGAATAGCAGCTAAACCTTGTCAGATATAATGCTGGAAAGTGAGCCCCCCAGGATGGAAAGCACTCAGCAGATGACTGGGGAAGAGCTGCTTCCTCAAAGTAGAGTCACCACCTTAATGACATGAATGGAGTAAGGCCTCCAGGATCTTTGTGCACTGATGTGGAATGACTCAAAATGAGAAGAAACAGCTGCAAACATCCACTAATAATTGGGACATGGAATGTACAAAGTATGAATCTAGGAAAACTGGAAACTGGCAAAAGTGAAATGGAATGCATAAACATTGATATCAAAGGTATTAGTGAACTGAAATGGACCGGTTTGGGCCATTTTTAATCCAATAGTCATACAGTCTACTATGCTGGGAACAAAAACTTGAAGAGAAATGGTGTTGCATTCATCATCAAAAAGAACATTTCAAGAACTGTTCTGAAGTATAATGCTGTCAGTGATAGGATAATATCCATACACATACAAGGATGGCCAGTTAATACAACTGTTATTCAAATTTATGCACCAACCACTAAGGCCAAAGATGAAGAGGTTGAAGATTTTTACCAGTTTCTACAGTCTGAAATTGATTGCATATGTAATCAGGATGCATTGATAATAACTGGGGACTGGAATGCAAAAGTTGGAAACAAAGAAGAAGGATCCATAGTTGCAAAATACGACCTTGGTGATAGAAATAATGCCAGAAATTACATGACAGCATTTTGCAAGACTAATAACTTGCTCATTGCAAATACCTTTTTTAACCAATATGAATGGCAACTGTACATATGGACCTCACCAGATGGAACACAAAGGAACAAAATTGACTACATCTGCAGAAAAAGACAATGGAAAACCTCCATATCAGCAGTCAGAACAAGACCAAGTGCTGACTGTGGCACAGATCATCAACTGCTCACATGTAAATTCAAATTGAAACTGAAGAAAATTAGAACAAGTCCACAAGAGCCCAAGTACGACCTTGAGTATATCCTTCCTGAGTTTAAAGACCATCTCAAGAACAGATCTGATGTGTTGACCACTACTGACTGAAGACCAAACGAATTGTGGGATGACATCAAAGACATCATCCATGAAGACAGTAAGAGGTCTTTAAAAAGACAGGAAAGAAAAGACCAAGTTGGATGTCAGGAGAGACTCTGAAACTTGCTCTTGAACTTGGAGCAGCTAAAGCAAAAGGAAGGAATGATGAAGTAAAAGACCCAAACAGAAGATTTCCAATAGCAGCTCAAGAAGACAAAAGAAAGTATTATAATGACATTTGCGAAGAGCTGGAAATGGAAAACCAGAAGTGAAGAATATGTTCTGCATTTCTCAAGCTGAAAGAACTGAAGAAAAAATTCAAGCCTTGAGTTGCAATTCTGAAGGATTCTACAGGGAAACTATTAAACGATTCAGGGAGCATCAAAAGAAGATGGAAGGAATACACAAAGTCATTATACCAGAAAGAACCAGTCAATGTTCAGCCATTTGAAGAGGTAGCATATGATCAGGAACCAATGGTACTGAAGGAAGAAGTGGAAGCTGTATTGAAGGCATTGGCAAAAAACAAGGCTCCAGGAATTGATGGAATATCAACTGAGACATTTCAACCAACAGATGCTGGAAGTGCTCATTTGTCTATGCCAAAAATTTGGAGTACAACTACCTGGCCTGGAAGAGATCCATATTTATGCCCATTCCAAAGAAAGGTGATCCAACCGAATGCGTAAATTACCCAACAACGTCACTGATACCACACACAAGTAAAATTTGCTCAAGATCATTAACAAGCGACTGCAACAGTACATTAACAAGGAACTGCCAGAAATTCATCTTGGATTCAGAACAGGACATGGAACCAGGGCTATCATCACTGATGTCAAATGGATCTTGTCTGAAGCAAAGAATACCAGAAACATGTTTACTTGTGTTTCATTGACTATGCAAAAGCATTCACCCATGTGGATCATACTAAATTATGGCTAAAATTGTAGAGAACAGGAATTCCAGAACACCTAACTGTGCTCTTACAGAATCTATATATGGATCAAGAGGCAGTCATGTGAATAGAACAAGAAGACAGTGCATGGTTTAAAGTCAGGAAAGGCATGCATCAGGGTTGTATCCTTTCACCATACCTCTTTAATCTGTATACCAAGCAAATAATCCAAGAAGCTGGATTCTATGAAGAATGAGGCATCAGGATTGGAGGATGACTCATTAGCAATCTGCAGTACACAGATGACACCATCTTACTTGCTGGAAATGAAGATTTGAGACACTGCTGAAGATCAAGGACCACAGCCTGCATTATGGATTGCACCAGTAACTGGACCAGTAAGCAACATTGTCATAAATGGAGAAAGGATGGAGGTTGTCAGCCAGCCAGCCAGCCAGCCAAGTGCCATCGAGTCAGATCCAACTCATGGAGGTTGTCAATGATTTCATTTTACTTGGGTCCACAATCAACGCCCATAGAAGCAGCAGTCAAGAAACCAAAAGACACATTGCATTGGGAATCTGCTGCAGAGGACCACTTCAAAGTATTCAAAAATAAAGAAGTCACCTTGAGGACTAAAATGGGCCTGACCCAAGCTATGTTATTTTCAATTGCATGGTAGTGTGCAAAAGCTGGACAGCGAACATAGAAGACAGAAGAAGAACTGATGCCTTTGAATTGTGGTGTTGGAGAAGAATGTTGGATGTACCACGTATCACCGAAAGAACAAACAACTCTGTTCTGGAAGAAGTACAACCAGAGTGCTCCTTGGAAGCAAAGATGGCAAGTCTGTGTCTTACATACTTTGGACATGCTGTCAGGAAAGATCAGTACCTCAAGAATGACATCATACTTGGTAGAGTGGAGGGCCAGTGAAGAGGAGGAAGACCTTCAACAAGATGGATTGACAAAGTGAACTCAACAATGGGCTTAAGCATAAAAACGATTGTGGACATGGCGCAAGACTGGACAGTGTTATGTTCTGTTGTTCATAGGGTGGCTATGAGTCAAAACTGACTTGATGACACCTAACAATAACAGCACAAAAGAAATTAACAATCTTACACATCAAGATAAAAAACATGAAGTGTCAGCAAATATAAAATCACCAAGAATGAAAAAGATGAAAAGAAAAATGACTTAGCACAGAAAATTAACTGGAACAAAGGAATTGTCCAGAATACACACGCAGAAAAAAAGACATCAAAATGTCAGCATTAAACTCACAGCTATCAATAATTATGCTGAATGTAAACGGATTAAATGCACTAATAACAAGACAGAGACTGACAAACTAGATAAAGCAACATAATCCATCTACATGCTGTCTACAGTAGATTCAGCCTAGGCTTAAAGATACAAGCGAACTAAAATCCAAAGTATGAAAATATATAGATATATATAAAGCAAACAACATTCATAAAAGCAGAAGGAGCAATACTAATTTCTGATAACAGACATTAAAGTAAAATCTGTCAGACTGAATAACAAAGGTCACTATGTAATGATTAAAGGGTCAATACTCCTTAGTGGATATAACCATATAAAGTATTTACACATTCAGTTCATTATATAACATTTTTCCAATTATCTATGATGCTCAGTACCCGGAATACTACTTTATCTGTTGACTCACCCTCATGATGGTTCATTTCTTTAGGTAGTCTATAATATTTCATTAGTAGCTGATATTCAGTTTCCCTTTCTCCCCTAAAGTGTTTCCATTAGCCCTGAATGGTGGACCTGCCCCTGCATTTTGTATTTGTTTCTGCCAAGACCCTTGAGATTTCAGTGAATACGAACTAATTTTTATGTTGCTTCCTAAGTTTCAGATTCCTTTACTATGGATAATAACAAGGTGGGCTTCAGACTTACACGTGTCACAGGTTTGGAATCGTCTTCTCCCTTACGTAGATCTACTCACGCACTCACAAGTATCTTTGTCCCCAGTTGTATTGATAAGATGAAAATCTTCCTATGTTTTTGCTTCCTGGATTGTCAGACAAATTTTTCTGGTTCCCTTTCAGATACAAGGAAAACATCAGCTATTTCCAGCTTTAATCAGAATTCTCATTCCAAGATCGCCTTTTGCATGGGCCCAAGATAATATATTCGGTTCCTAATAAGGTACGCGAACCCTGCCCAGTTCTGAGGTTCTGTATGTGGATCTGATATTCTCCTGGAGCTTTATTTCTTCAATTCTTTCTTATGACTCCTGCTCTGACTTCCTTTTCTACTCCTGGCACCTAAGCATTTCACTTTCTTTCAAACTAGACAATGTACTATATGCTATTGTTAACATTTTCGTGTTATTTAGTATCATCTGGAAGTTAAAATCCCATTCAAGTCCTATCATATGAATTCTAATCCGAGCTCTGCCACTTACTGGCTCTGTTATCCAACCTCGTTAAACAAGTTACTATTTTCTTTAAACTTCGATTTCCTCATCTGTAAAATGAAAGAAATAATAACGCCTATCTAATATGATTGCTGTAAAAATTCAAAACCTTGCATATATGGAATGCTTACAGCAGTAGACGGTCAGCAGGAAAGAGGAAGACTCTCGACGAAGCTGACTGACACAGTGGCTGCAACACCAGGCGCCAGCCTAACACTGACGGTGCGGATGGTGCAAGACCGGCTGGTGTTTCCTTCTACTGTACAGGCCGCGGTGAGTTGGAACCAGCTTGGTGGCACCTAACAGCAACTAAGCAGTACGTGGCACCCAGTTACTAGACACTATTACCATTCCTTTGCTTATCGTCATTATTATCCCAGATATTCCCATGGCTTTAAACTAAAGGCAAGGCCCTTCTTTATTGGAAATACTACAATATATCTTCCTTCTCATCCCATGGCAGCATCACCCTAACCACCTGTCACACTAAATAAGACTCGCTGCTCTCTAGCTTATGTAGGTTTAGGAGATGTAAATCAACTTTAAATTTAGTCTGTGTGAACTATAATTAGGGAGAGTGAAGTGTTTCAAAAGTACTCCCTTATTTCTGCATAAACTATAAATTCTTTCTTTTTTTTTTAATCATCTGAATTATGGTACCCTTATATCAAGGTGAGTACTTGAGAGAAGTCACTTATACGCTAGTGATACCATCAACGACTCAGCTATTAGAGACATGCATCTTGAGTTGAATACTCTGCTGTGAATGCCTTCAAGACAGCAGTGCTCATAAGAGAAGCCCTAGCAAGAGGGAACCAAGTGGAATATAATGAGAAAGGCTTTGTCGTGGAGTCTAATGAATAACTCCTTGACATTCGCTGGTCTCTGACAGGCATATGGTGTTTATCAATAAATCAAAAGGATATAATTACGTCAAAGCTGAAGCATTCAGGGCTTGGGAACATTTGGTAAGCTGGCAAGCTCTCTGCCTCACTCTTGTCAGGTGGAATAAAATAAAATGTATCCATAAGAATTTATTCACAGTACGTGATAGTTTTGGTTGTCTTAAGTGTCCCCAAAGAAATAGTAGTTCATGCTCTAATTTGCGTCCATTTAAACTACATTTCTGGGTAATCACAATCAGCCCTTAGAGCTTTCCATGCACAGCACTTTAAAAATACCCCTAGCCTGAAGTTCAACTTTTTCATGACATGACTACCAGTTACCTAGTACATGACATAGTACATGTCAGGTATTCTGTGGACTCTACTAAAAATCCTAATAGCAGGCACAGCTTGGTGCCACAGCCTGTGGCAAAAGGTGAGACACAGCAGCAAGAAAATCCCAAAGGGAGGACCACATAGCACAGGTTTTCTGAGACAGGCATTCAATCAGGAGACAGCAGCCCCAAGTAACTTTTTTTTTTTATCCACAAGTAACAAGACACAGCTTAGTAGAGAGGGGCCATAAACATTTAAATGGTACTATTCATAAAGCACCTGGTTATTCTACAAGTCTTGGTTAGCTGCCATTGCCTTTTAATCAATTCCCACTCATGGTGACGCTGAAGTGTCAGAGGACAATTGTGCTGCGTAGGATTTCCAACGGCTAATTTTTCACAAATAGATCACCAGGCCTTTCTTCTGAGGCACTCTAGGTGGGTGGATGTGAGCCTCCAACCATTCTTTTAACAGCTGTTTGCCCCACTCAGGCACTAAATTCCTTATTTTCATGCTTAAACCCTCCCTTTTTTCAATCTTCAGGAAATCCTTTTGGTTCAACCTTCAACCTATATCCAGGATACCACCACTTCTGCTGCCATCGCTGTGTTCTAAGCTCTCACCTTGATTACACGGGTCCTCTTTACCATGCAATGTATGCCACACAGCACCTAACGTGTTCCTCCAACGAGGTAAGTCCTCTGGTCACAGCCCACTCCCCTCTGCTCAGAACTCCTGCAAAGGCCCAAAATTCTCCGGTTGCTTGTCAGTCCCCAGGATCTGGCTCGCTGTTTTCTCTCCCTCTCACACACTTTATTCCAGCCACTGGTCTCTTTGCTGTGTTTCAAACATTTAGACAGTGTTCCTCAGCCTGGAATATTCTTTGTCCAAATTCTAGAGGGCAGCTTCATTTTCAGTCAATTTTTTTAAATTCAAATTAATTTGGTTTTCAAATTTTCATGGTACTTTGCGCCAACTGGAGATGCTCCTAATGCCACTGGCACAGGAACGGTTTGATGTCATTGTAGAATGTTTCATGAAAAGGGCACTGTCAAAAACAAAAACAAACAACAAAACACAAAATGATGGTAGCATCTGCAAGTCAGTGACACAAAAATACACCAAACCAATTTTAAGCATCATAGTTTATAGTGCTGAGTGAAAAAGAAAATGACAAGTCTCAAAACCAAAAGCAGAATAACACGTTGAAGAAATCTCACTACAGGGGAAAGCTCAAGACCGGAGTGAAGTACAGTCTACTATGCTGTTGAAGAACTACATGGAGAATGGGAACAGGTTTTGAGTGACTCGTATATCCAACCTTTCCAATTAAATGTTGTCACTAACTACCTATAGGATGTTGGGAGTTTCGGCAAATGACTCATCAAATAACTCATTTTCTAATAACATTTGGAAGATTCACTTTAACTTAAAGATCTGTGATTCTGCATAAAAGTAAGATCAGGAAGTACAGAGGCAATTTTTACAAACTTACCAGAAGGTATAGATGATAATAAATGCCATTTTCCAGAGAAGGCATCATAAAAAGCTATCCACTTGTTCCAGAGATGCTCAAAACATTTTGATACTTCTATTGGGGATTTTCCTGATAGTAGGGTAGTATTTAAGAAATATTAACAAGTGCCAGTTTCTTAATCCCAGTCGGTGAGTGGCAGAGCTGGGTTTGAATCCAAACAGCCTGGTAGCATGATCTGTAGCCTTAATATCTATGCTACACCGCCTGTTTAACGACCGTTACATTCCTGGCACAGCACAGGGGTGGGCTGGGATTGCTCTAGCCCAGCCTTAAGAGTCAGTTTATAAAAGAAAAAAGAAAAAAAAGAGTCAGTTTATAAACTACATAGAAAAATTATCATTAACTATTATTTTTAACATAAAATAGTACTATTCAACTTGATCGGTTTAATCTCCCACCTTCTGCATTAACTTGGCTATGAATAATTCTTAGCTGGTGATAGAAAAACCAGTCTACCTTCAATGAAATGTTTGGCAGCACTGAGAAAGATTTAAACAACGTCTCACTGGTTCTATAGGAAATTCCAAAAAAGGATGTCTAAAAGTGTCAGTAATGGCAGTACCACTCAAATAAGCATATATATAGCCTACCATCACAATAATGCTTGTGGAGATAATACCAACCCACTGCCGTCGGGTCAATTCCAACTCACAGTGACCCTATAGAGCAGAGTAGAACTGCCCCATAGGGTTTCCAAGCAGCACCTGGTAGATTCAAACTGCCAATCTTTTGGTTAGCAGAGTTTCCGGGTGTATGTATATAAATCTGTGTAAAAGTTCTCCCTTATTTGTTTAAAAGTCACCTTACTTGGTCCTTAAACACTTGATCATCACAAGGTATTCAACACCCCAGCTGGGTCTCTTCCAAACAGTACTATAAGCACATAGTTTGCTAAAAATGTTGTTTTCTAAAACAACCAATTAAGATGTAATTTACATATGCTACAATTCATCTTTTAAATGTGTACAACCCAGTTGCTTTTAGCATTTCCAGCAAATTGTGCAGACATCCCCATTATCTAATTTCAGAATATGTCATCATCCAAAACAATGCGCTGTGCCCCTTAGGAGTCACTCCTCATTTTCCTCTTGCCAGCCCCTGGCAGCCACTCCTCTGCTTTCTGTTTCAGTGGATTTGTCTATTCCAACCATTTTCTATAAACGGAATCATACATTATACGACCTTGGCATAATGTTTTCAAGGCTCATCTATATTGTAGCATGTATCTGCATTTCATTCTGTTTTATGGCCAAGTAATATTTCATTCTATAGATAATTTCTTTATTCATTACTCAATAACAGACATGTGGGTCGTTTTCACCTTGGGGCTGTCACGAAAATGCTGCCAAGAACACTGATGCAAGAGTTTTGCGTGGAAATATATTATAAATTCTCTCTCTATATATATACGATGTGTGTCGCCATGAGTCGAATCTGACTCGACGGCACTTGGCTTGGCTGGCTGGTGTATCTATAGGTGTGTGATAAGAAATTGCAGACCAAATTCTGTGTTTCATATTTTGCCCACAAATACTGCCAAATTGTTTTCCACAGTGGCTATACCATTTTACGTTCCCACTAGCAAAAGATAACGGATCCAGTTTCTCTACATCCTCACCAACAGTTCTTGTTGTGCCTTTTGTTAAGTACAGCCACCTTCATGGGTGGTTAAGTGTTATGTCTGCTAACCAAAATGTCACCAGTTCAAACCCACCAGACTCTTCTTGGGAACTCTATGGTACAGCTCTACCCTGTCCTTCGAGAGCACTCTGGGTTGGAATCAACTCAATGGCAGTGGGCTTAGTGGATGTGAACTGTATCTCCTGATTTTGATTTGCATTTCCCAGGATGCTGAGCACTTTTCATGTGCCTGTTGGCCATCTGTGTATCTTTTTTGGAAAAATGCCTTTGCCCATTTTTTATTTCCGTTATTTGTCTATTGTTGAGATGTAAGGATCATTCTTTTATTTTGGATACAAATTTCTTGTCAGTATTGGATTTATAAATGTTTTCTCCAAGTCAGTGTTCTTTTTGTTCTCTTTACGATATCCTCTGAAGCACAAGTTTTCCATTTTGGTGAAGTCCTATTTATCTCTATTTTCATTTGTCACTATACTTTCAGTGTCTTATCTAAAAAACTGTTACCTAATCCAAGGTTATGAAGATTTACTCCTTTTTTTCTGTAAGAATCTTATTATTTCAGCTATTATATTTAGGGCTCTTGAGTCAATTGAGTGTGAGGTAGGAGTCTAGCTTCATTGTTTGCAAATACATACCAAGTTGTCCCAGTACCTCTGCTGAAAAGATCATTCTTTTCACATCATATTGTCGTGACTCACTCTTCAAAAATAAATTGACCACAAATACATGGGGTATTCAGTTCTACTCCCTTCATCTAGATAGCTATTCTTATGCTCATTCCACATTTCATTACAGTAGCTTTGTAATATATTTTAAAAGTAAGAAGTGTGAGTCCTTTTTAACTTTGTTCTCGACGTTTTGTTTTTTGGTCTATTTTGCATCCTTTGAAATTCAAACTGAATTTTGTGATTTGTTTGCTAATTTCTGCAAAGAAGGTACCTGGGAATTTTACAAAGGATTGCGTTCAATTTGTAAATCACTTAGGGGATTACTGTCATCTTAATAATAAGTCTTCTGATTCACGAACATGCAATGTCTTTTGTTGTATATAGCTCTTCTTTTATTTCATTCAGTAGCACTTCGTAGTTTTCAGTGTACACACGGCGCACTTCTTTTGTTAACTTTATTTGTAGATACTCTATTCTTTTTGATACCACTGTAAATGGAATTATTTTCTGAATTTCATTTTTAGACTATTCATTGTTAAATCCCACTGCCACTTAGTCCGTTCCAACTACAATGACTGTACAGGACACAGTAGAACCGCCCTCTAGGGTTTCCAAGGTTGTAATCTTCATGGAAGTAGATCACCATGTTTTTTCCAAGGAGTAGTTGCTGGCTTTGAACAGTTGACAATCAAGTAGTTAACCACTGCAGCACCACCAAACCAAAACCAAATGCACTGCCATCGAGTCGATTCCAATTCACAGCGACCATATAGGACATAGCAGAACTGCACTGTAGGGTTTCCAAGGCTGTCGTTTTTGCAGAAACAGATTGCCACATCTTTCTCCCACCAAGCAGCTAGTTGGTTCTAACCATCAACCGTTCATTTAACATCTGAGTGCTTAACCTCTGCACCATCAGGGTTCCTCATTGCACTACCAGGATTCCTAATTCATTAGTGTGTATTGATCTTAGGTCTTACAACCTAGCTGACCTGGTACAGTGAAGCTTGTGAGAGCCAGAGTTTGATAGGATTGCCTTCTTTCACCAGGTCTCACAAGGTTTCCTGCCTTTGACTGGGTGCACTCTTACCACTTTTCTGTCACTCTCTAATAGTGGAACAAAATTTACTATTCCCTCTCTGACAGATTTCTACCTTAGGAAGACTGACAAGTTTGCAAACTCATCCTAGAAAAAGTGCTACACATCTCATTGCTGAACATCACTATGGTGACCTTTGAAGGACTCCCCTTGGGAAGCTGTGCACCAAGGCCAGCACCTAGTCCACCCTTCAAACCAATTTTGGAACTCTTTTTCTGGAATGGTCTTTGTATTAACTTGATGTGCTGAATGTCATCAAAATGTCTTCCTTTCAATATTTCCTTTATCTTTGGGCAAAGAAAAAAGTCATTGAGGGTCAGATCAAGGGACCAGGGAAAGTGTTCCAACACAGTTATTCGCTTATGGTCTAAAAACTCCATCACAGACAACTATGCAATTAAGTCTGACAACTTGCCACTGTGCCAGTGTACACAAGGGCCATTCCATAAAAAGTTCCAAAATTGCTTGGAAGGGTGGACTAGGCACTGGCATTGGTACATAGCTTCCAAAGGGGAATACTTCAAAGGTGGCCGTAGTGATATTCAGCAACAAGATGTGTAGCACTTAAAATAATTAAATTCGCAGACTTAATTGTCAGACCTCCTACACCAGATTTTTGGCTTTCAGAGATATTACTGTATATAATTTCTGATGTTTTTTTGTGGATTCCTTAGAATTTTCTATAGACAAATCAGGTCACTTGTGAACAGAGATAGTTTTACTTTTTCCTTAGTGATCTGAATGTATTTTATCCATCCATTATCCATCCATCATCCACCCACCCACCCATTAATCTATGGATCTACTCATTCATGTACTCAACCACCCCATCCATCCACACACCCATCTATTCATCCACCCATCCATCCATCCATCTTCCCACTGACTCATCTAACCACTCACCTATCCACCCTTTCACCCATCCATCTACTCACCCATCCACTCACCCATCTACTTATCTACTTATTTCTTACATAATTGTACTGGCTATAACCACTAGCACAATGCTGAATAAACAAGCGATAACACCAGAAATCCTAGCCTTGTTCCTCACTGTAGGCAAAAATCATTCTATCTTTCATCATTAAGTATGATGTTAACTCTGAGGTTTTGGTAGATGGCATCATTCAGTCAAGGAATTATTTTCTGTTCCTACTTGGTTAAGCATTTACATCATAAAAAGATGTTAGATGTTTTTCAAAGGCTTTTTCTGAGTGCATTAGCCCTGTGAATTGTCACAAGGTTTTGGTTAAATTTCCAGAGTTCTGGAAAAGTTGATTTTGACAGTGTTCTCATTTCACGGAAGAAGAGGTTTTTTGTTGTCCTTACTTCCCCATTTACTGCAGTGCATCTCTCCTCCCAGTTTATTCTTAAATGGAGTACTTAGACTCTTTGATTCCCCCCAACCAAGAAACAGATCACATTTTGGAAACTTTGTCGTCAACTCCTTTTAATATACTGCACTACGGGCAACTTCTCTAAATAGAATCCGCTTATGAAGAACTCATCCATTGGTTCTGACATGTGCAAACAGATAATGCTAAGTAGCTCATTCATTTCCATGTGAATAAAAACAGGCCTTTCTTCCTGCTGCTTAGTTGCTATTTATAGCTAATTAAAAGTTTATGTCTCACATATTTCTTCTGAAATCTTCATATGCTTCTCCCTCCTGTTTGTATAATAGTTTAACAAGATTTTGCTGAGATAAAATACAAAACAGCACCAAAAAAAAAAAAAAACACCATTGTCACCAAGTGGATTCTGTGACCTATAGGACAGTACAACCACCCCACACAGTTTCCAGCAAGCAGCTAGTGAATTCAAACTGCCAGCTTTTTGGTTAGTGGCAAAAGGCTTATCCACTATGCCAATCACCCAAATGCAATTAAAAAGTGGCAGAGAAAGTACATACACACCCGTTACTTTCCAAAAAAGTCCTGCTCCACCTTACATCAATGAGAAAGAAAATAGAGGAAGCTAATATTTGAACTCAGGCCTGAGGATAATCCTTTACCAATGCATTCTGGACTTTGGAAAGGAGTGTTCTGTTTTATTTTTGGTGAAAGCATACACAGCAAAACAGGTTGTCATTCAACAGTTTCAACACATAATGTTCAGTGACATTTGTTACATTCTTCACCTTGTGTCAGTATTCTCACTACTCCCATTCCAGCTGCTCAATTTCCATTAACTTAGTCTCACTACTGCCCTCCCCCGCCTTCTCATCTATGCTTTGGAATAGCTGTTGTTCACCTGGGTCCCATATGATTTTTTTGAATACTTCATTGTGCTTCAGGTAAAAGTTGACACAACAAATTAGTTTCCCACGTAATAATTTATATACAAATTGTTCTACAGCATTGGTTGCAATCTCTGCAGCATATCAGCATCCTCCTCATTTCCACCCTGGGTTTTCCATTTGTTCACTTTGTTCTGTTTCCCTGCTTCTCTTCTTTTCTCCTCTTTGCTTCCGAGGCAGGGTTTCCCTTTTGGTCTCATGTAGCTGATTGTGTTAAGGAGCACCATCCTCATGTTTTTTGTTTTTAATTTTTTTTTAAATGGGCCAAATTATAATTTGATTGCAAGGTGACACCTGAGACTAGCATCAGTGACAAGTTAGATGGGTGTCTTAGAACAATAGTTTTGAGGGTTACCAAGTCTCTATCAATCCAATAAGTCTGTTCTTTCTTATGAATTTCAGTTTTGTTCTACAGTTTTCTTCACATCTATCTGAGACTTTCTGTCATGTCCCTGAACAGAGCAGTCAGTTATGATAGCTGAGAACCATCCAGTTCTTCTGGTCACAGGCTAGAGGACACTGTGGTTTGTGTGAGCCATTAGTCCTTTGGTCTAATTGCTTCCTTGAATTAATTCCTTGATTTTCTTCACCCTCCTTTCAAAGATCAGTAGTTGTATCTTAGATGGCTGCTTCCCAGCTTTTAAGACCTCACACTACTCATCAAACTAGGGTATAAAACATTACCTTTATGAACTGTGCTGTCCCAGTTGACCTAGATATCGCCTGAGACTGTTTCTTAGGCTTCAAGTCTATTAACTTAGTCCCATGAGATGTTTGGCTATGTCTAAGAAGTTTGCATAAAATGCCCTTTATGTGCTGTGTTATGTGTATGAATATACATGCAGCACACACCAAAATGTATATAAAATGCCCACATCTGGAAACCCTGGTGGCATAGTGGTAACCAAAAGTCAGCTGGGTGAATCCACTGCTCCAAATTCTATGGAGCAGTTCTACTCTGTCCTGTAGGGTCCGCTATTAGTCAGAACTGACTCAACAACAGAGGGTTTGGTTTTCTGGTTTTATACTGTCATGGGTTGAATTGTGTCCCCCGCAAAATAAGTGTAGCCACATGGCTGGGCCACAATTCCCAGTATCTTGTGACTGTCCTCTGTTTTGTGATTTTTCCCATGCTGTATGTTAAAGGATTAGGGTGGGACTGTAAATCCCTTTATAAGATCACCTCCCTGGTCCACTGTAAAGGGAGTTTCCTTGGAGTATGGCTTGTCCCACCCTTAATCCTTTCATCCTGCAAGAGATGAAAGGAAAGGGAAGCAGGCAGAGAATCGGGAACCTCACACCATCAAGCAAGCAGCACCGGGAGAAGGGTGCGTCCTTCAGACCTGAGGTTCCTGCGCCAGGATGCTCCCTAAACAAAGACTGATGCAACACTGGACTTTCCTCTAGAGCCGACTATGGGGAAAGCTTTCCCCTGGAGAAGAAATCCTGAATTTTGACTTGTAGCCTACCAGACTGTGTAAGAATAAACCTTCCTTTGCTAAAGCCATCCACTCTGTGGTATTTCTGTTTGAGCAGCCCTAGCTGACTAAAACATATACCTATACTGGAAATCCTGGTGGCACACTGGTTGAGAATTTGGTTCCTAACCAAAAGGTCAGCAGTTCAAATCTAGCAGGATCTCCGTGGAAACTCTATGGGGCAGTTCTATTCTGTCCTATAGGGTCACTATGATGGCTATGGGTTTTTTGGTACACCTATACATGCATGTGGATATACTCCCATATGCCCTAATGCATTGACATCTACCTATGTATTAACTCTGAAATTATTGGCTACTATTACACTGCTGCAGGATTGTATATGTTACAGTGTTTACCATAGTTCCTCTGTAGTCTTTATCTTAATCATCTAGTGGTGCTGTAACAGAAATTCTGCAAGTGGATCTCTCTAACAAAAAGACATTTATTTTGTCACAGTTCAGTAGGCTACAAGTCCAAATTCAGGGCATCAGCTCCAGGGGAAGTCTTTCTCTGTCGGCTCTGGAAAAAAATTCCTTGTTAGCAACTTTCCCCTGGACCGAGCTTCTGAGGTGTAGGGACCTCGGGTCCAAAGGACAGGCTCTGTTCCTTGCACTCCTTCTTTCCTGATAGTGTGGGGTCTCCAACTCTCTGTTTCCATTTTCTTTCTACCTCAACAGATTGCCTCCAGGCACAGTACAATTTTAGACACTGAGTCCTGCTCCACCAACACAACTGCCACCAAGCATCTCTCATTAACATTGTAGAGGAAGTGTTTAGAGGATTTTTGTTTTCTTTCAAAACCACCCATCATGCTGCAGTGGGTAAGTGCTACATCTGCTAACCAAACTGCCAAGTCCTCCTTGGAAACTCTGTGGGGTAGTTCTACTTTGTCCTATAGGGTTGTTATGAGTCATAATAGACTCAACAGTAGTGAGTTTTGGTTAGGTTGTGTGGAAGTGTGAGCCACTGTGAAGGCTGTGGTCTCTGATCTCCACCAGTAAGAGCTCCCAGTGTTCTTCACTTTCAGTAAGCAACCCACTGCCACTCAGCCTATTTTAACTCATAGCATCCCTGTAGGACACCATAGTACTGCCCCATAGAGTCTCCAAGGAGCAGCTGGTGGATGTGAACTTCTGACCTTTTGATTAGCAGCTGCAGTCTTAACCACTGCAACACCATGTAAATACACAGACACATGCCTCACTTACTGACTCTCATTATTCAACATCTTGCACTTATGACAATTGTAAAAAATCTACCATCTAGCTGCTTTGCACATAAACAACATACATGTAGCAATAACAAATGCCAAGGTGCAAGGTGAGATTAACACCAACTGTGATAAGGTTATATGTCAACTTGGCAGGGCCTGAATTCTAGTGGTTTGACAGTTCTGCAATGACGTGATTTGGGGGTCATAATAATAACAGTCACTTTGCATTTTGTGATTTGATGTAAGCAACCAATCAGTTGAAAAGGGAGTTTCCCTGGGTGTTTGACATGCTTCTAATATAACTGGATGTTCCAGCAATACTCACCTTAGACCTCTAATTTTGCACAGCACCAATTTTTGCATAATGACCTGGTCTTTGGAATGTAATTATATCAATAAATGAGGCGGCAGTGTATATTAAGAAATGTATTTTCAAGAAAATATAAGTGTAATGCCCATACACATGCATAATATTTGGATCTAGACTAATTAATTTTAGTACATAGCACTATAATACAGCTTATAAAGTACAAAACATCCTAGGAAAGTGCTTACTCATTTTTTTCCAATTGAAATTCCTTCTTGGTCTTTTTCTTTATGACAAAAGACAATAATGATAGCTTTTTACGAATGTGCATGACAGTGAGAAGTTGAAATAAGAAGAAAAAAAATAGGAAAAATTTATTCTTCAAAGCTGTGAGGAAAAATATCTTAATAAGCATCCACAAAAAATCAGAAAAATATCCAACTGTTAATGTATATAATTTACATTATAAACATTATAAATAATACACAATATGTACATAAAACATGATACAATATATATAACTGTCATCTCACTGATTCATCACTGTGATTTTCAAGTTAAAAGAAATACTGAATTGATTATGATATATGGTCCTGAGATGTACCCTCAATATAGATTGAAAATTACACTGTTCCATATACGTTGTTGTTGTTGGGGTTATTAGGTGCCATCCAGGTCACTATAGCTAGTAGTGACCCTCTGTAAATAGAATGAAACACAGCCTGATCCTACACCATCCTCACCGTCTTTGCAAGGCTTAAAACCCACTGTTGCAGCCACTGTGTCAATCCAACTCACTGACGACTTTCCTTTTTCTTGTTGATCCTCTACCAAGCATGATCTCCTTTTCCAGGGACTGGTCTCTTCTGACAACATGTCTAAAGCATGTGAGGGAAAGCCTCACCATCCTTGCCTCCAAGGAGACTTATGGTTGTATTTCTTCCAAGACAAACTGGCATATTCTTTTGGCAGTCCCTGGTATTATTCAGTGTTCTTCACCAACACCATAATTCAAAGGCATCAATTCTTCTTTGATCTTTGTTATTCATTTTCCAGCTTCAAATGCATATGAGATGATTGAAAACACCATAGCTTGGGTCAGATGCACCTTAGTCCCTAAAGTTGCATCTTTGCTTTTTAACACTTTACAGACTGCTGCTTCTATGGATGTTGATTGTGGACCTAGTAAAATGAAATTCCTGACCGTTTCAATCTTTTCTCTCTTTATCATAATGCCACTTACTGATCCAGTTGTGAGGATTTTTGTTTTACGTTGTGGTGTGATGTCAACTGAAGGTTGTAGTCCTTGATCTTCATCGGTGAATGTTTTAAGTACTCTTCAGTTTCAGCAAGGAAGACTGCGTCATTGGCATAGCGCGGTTATTAGTAAATCTTCCTTCAATCCTGATGCCCCTTTTTTCTCCATAAGTCCAGTTTCTTGGATTACTTGCTCAGCATACACGTCATAAGTATGTAAATGCAGATTATTTTCATGCAGTGTAATATAAACAGATCTGATAAAAGGATACCAATTTTCATTCAATAGTTGCATTGTTTCATTAGGTTTTTATGGGTACAACTGGATTACATGTTTTTGCTTTATACAATAAAGAGATTAGAAATACCTACATCATAATTACACGTGTGTACATATATAGTCCTCTGTATAGCCTTATTTTAACTGCGTGACTGACTTAAAACAATATAGAATAGTTTCTTGATTTGCATAAGGGAATCATTTCAAGAATCTGACAGAAATCCTGTGTTGTAACTCTTTAGTATGCTTTTCAGCTGATTTATTGGCACTTTTCTCTTTGGCAGAGCCTGCTGAATTACTTTCTGGGGGCAGGGCCAAGATAGCATAGTAGTCAGATGCTGTCTGTGGTCTCTCTTACAACAAAGGCCCCCCAAAACAAGTGAATCAATTATACATGACAGTCTAGGAACTGTGAAATCAAAGGCAAAGCCAAGGAGTTGAGCAGAGCATCAGAGGGAGGAAAAGATGCTTCAGAAGCAGTGAGGAGATGCCAGACCTGACCCAGCAGAAATCAACACCTCACAGGTGGACCTGCTGGCTCAAGCATGGTGAGGAAAGCACTGTGGTTTAGGATGCATTATCCTTGTTGGGGGAGACCCTAAGGCTGACAGACCGTGCATACCTCCAGAGTCAGTGAAAAGTGGCACTCCATCAGCAAAAGATAAGTAACTTGCATCCGTCCTATAGTATGTATCAGTAATACCACTTGGAGAAAAAAACTCTCTCCCATTTACATGCCTCCAGTCCATTCTGCACTGGGTCTGAGCCAGCTTCAGAGATTGGAGCATGCCCTGGGCTAGAAGCAGGACCTACCACACACCCTGGGCCATTCTCTTGGTCTTGGGGAGGGAACAAACTAACAAACAGGAAAAATCATCTTCTGGCTCCCCTAAGCCAAGAAGACAGGGGAGTAACAGTTCTTTTGCACAGACATAAGGGACCCATGAACTCTGAATACCTTTTACCTCTACACAGACCCATGTAGGCCCACTTCAACAGCAGAGGCCCTCATTAGCACAGCACAAGAGAGTGTATACCTGAGGTCTAACCTCAACTCTTTCAGCTGTTTGGTGGAGAGCAAGTTCATGATATTTGACACATTCTGCCTATCACGCATGGTCCCCATCTACTGACAACAGAGGCCTAAGAACTGGTGGCTCCATCTATGCCACCTAGCCATTTTGACAGGGGTCCAAGAATCAGTCTCCTAGTCCTCATAGCCAGCAGCACTGGGTGCCTATAGCCTGGATGCAAAACCCACCCACTTACGTGCTCTTGGGGACAGGGACACACTTTACTCACAGACATTCAGGAGCAGCTGTCAAATTCAAATCCGTACCTTGCTCAGTGGATGACCCCTTGTAACAGTTAGATATCTTTGCGTACACCAACCACCACTGCCTTCTAAGACTGTAGGTGACAGCCTGAATCATGCACTTGGTGACTGACTATCTGGACACCCAAGCTGAATCCATACAATAAAAGTAAAGGGACTTCTGGGCTCATATACTTAGTAACAGTGCTAATCACCTGGCGATAGGACATCAAAGGCTCCAATAATCAAACTAGATGACATGAGCAACCTATTTGGGCATATTGAAACCAAACAAGAAGCCAGGAGACAGCTAAACAAACATAAAGCAAATAAATAGAATCATTTACTGATGGCTCAGAGACAACAGTCAATATCAAATCACATAAAGAGGCAAACAACGATGGCTTTAGCAAGATCCTAAAACAAACGATCAAGAAATCTTCCAGATGAAGACAACTTCCTGGAATAAACAGATACAGAATCCAGAAGTTTAACATACAGAACTCTTCAAGAGATTGGAAAAGAGATAAGGCAAAATGAAGAAGAAGCCAAGAAACACAGAGGCACACCAGTTAAGGAACTTAAGTTTAGAGCAGAGCATAAAGACAAGTTGAATAGGCTGCAAGAAGCCATGGAGAGACAGCATATCAAAGAAAGACAGATAGCGAAGAAAGAATCTAGCAGAGAGATTCGGGGACCTCATACTGTCTGAAAGAATCAGTGCCGGAGGCTGAGCTCATCCTTTGGAAAAGACTGAGGTTCCTGCGCCTCAGAAGCCCCCAGCCTAGAGGAAGACCAACGATAAGGACCTTCCTCCAAACCTAGCAGACAAAGCCTTCCCCTGGAGCTGACACCTGAACTTGGACTTTCAGTCTACTGGACTGTGACAAGAGCAAATTGCCCTTGCCTGTAAATCATAACAAAGGAGACACGAATGGATTGGACTTGGCAATGCAGAGTGACCATATATTGGATGCACTTTACGGTTCTATGCATCTGTAGGATATCATCCTGCTGACCTCTGGCTGGAGGAAGGGGAGTGGGTGGAGAGGAGGGGAAAGGAGGCTGTTGGGAGGATGAGACATGTATGGAGCAGAGAGGAATAGTGTGCCGTCACCAGAAAAGGAGAGCAGTGGAAGCTGCATATAGGTGGGCATGTAAATTTATATGGGAATGTACATTTTCACTCAGTCATAATTAAAAAAAAGAGTAAATTTTCGTTTTTAAAGCCATCCACTTTTGGTAATTCTGTTAAAGCAGCATTAGCTGAGTAAGACAGGTAGTAAGATCTCCACCTATGATTATTATCTGAGCAAAAGAATTGAGACACAAAAAAGTAAATATACTATGACCCATTTATGAAGTATCAAAAGCAGGCAGAGCTGCCCTATGGTGCTAGAAGTAAGAATGTAGTTATTTTGGTGTTGGAGGTAGTTACTGATTATGAAGAGGTACAGAAGAATCTTCTGAGTCTAGGGAAACGCTCTGTATCTTGATCTGGCTGGTAGTCACATGGATGGATAACTGCATAAAAGCATCAAGCTGAACATTTTGATTTATGCACTTGAGTATATCTAAAAAAAACCACCTGTTGTTGTCAAGTCAGCTCCAACTCCCAGCAGCGCTGTATGCGACTGAAGAGGAACTGTGCCCCATAAGTTTTTCAGTGTTATTTTAGAGGTAAACCACTAGGCTTTTCCTTCAAAGTTTTTTTGGATGGATGTCAACCTTCAATCCACAGCCTTTCAGTTGCAGCCAAGAGCCTCAATTGTTTATACCACCCAGAATCTAAAGACAAATGATCAATTTTTTAAAAAACAAGTAAAATAGAGTTCATTTGAATCCCAGCTGAGTCATCTGCTAGATGTATGACCTCTGGGAAGTCATTTCTCTCTAAGCTTCAGTTTTCTCATTTCCAGAATGAGGCGTTGGGCTGGATAATCTAAGAGACATAGCTGTTCTTGTTAGGCACCGTTTCATCGGTTCCAACTCATGGGTAGGAGGCAAATGAAAACATCATGGCTTGGGTCAGGTATATCTTAGTCTTGAAAGTGACATCTTTGCCTTTCAATACCTTAAAGAGGTCTTTTGCTGAAGATTTGTTTAGTGCAATGTGTCTTTTTTTTCTTGACATTGCTGCTTTCATGGGCACTGATTAAGGATCCAATCTATGTCCAATCCAATCTATGCTGAAGGCTATGGTCTTTGATCTTCCTCAGTAACGGCTTCAAGTCCTCTTCACTTCAACAAGCAAAGTTGTGCTACCTGCATGATAAGGGTTGTTAATGAGTCTTCCTCCAAACCTGATGCTCCTTTCCTCAAAAGTTACATAGACTGGGACTATCAAAATGGCTCTCTAATGTGTTATTACAAACCAATGGAAAAAAAAAAAACCAAGAAACACTATAAAAAGAAGCAAGTTTCAAAAGAAAAAGAAATGGCCACAGACACATGGAAGAAAAAAAAGTCAAATGATTAGAGAGTGTTTTTACTCTAGAAAAGCATACATCTAAAAAAAAAGAAAAGAATCAAATGCTGGTATATTCTATTCAGTTCTTCATTGTTTCCAAAGCATCTATTCTACCACTTCTCCTTCCCCCTCCAAAACCCAGAATCTCATAACCGAGGGGATTAGTTGGATTCAGGGCCAGTCCATCACTGGTGTAAGCAAATCAGTGTAATCTTATCCATTGTGTCTTGGTGATTTGCCCCATGAAAGAAAAACAAAATGAAATCTTGACTTAAGCCAAGCAGCAAATCACAGGGACTGATTCAAGCATAAACTTGCAACACAAAGTGACAGGATCAAAAGGAAGACCAGACTTTTTATTGACAGTTGGGCAAATAGAAGATCTTTTTCCCCCTGCATGTGCACAAGAAAGCTTATGGCATTGGGTGCTGTTGGCAGCCACTTTGCTACCTTGAGGGAGTCAGCTTAAAACCAAATCCAGCAGTAAGAGGAGGGAAAAGGCAAGAGAATCTCAGCAAATAAAGCTAGAGTCTCAGTGACATGACCCTTAGGATCCAAACACACACACAAAACCTATCTTGCTTCTAGACCTTTCCATTATACTTACACACAAAAGAATCCAGATCCACTGAGTTCATTTCAGCTTACAGCAACCCTACAGGACACAGTAGAGTTTGTAAGACTGTAATCCCCAGGTGGAGCCCAGGTGGCTGCTAACCAAAAGGTCAGTACTTTGAATCAACCAGCCACTTCTTGGAAACTCTATGGAACAGTTCTACTCTGTTCTATAGTGTCATCACAAGTCGCAACCAACTCGACGGCATGTAACAACCGTCTTTACAGAAGCAGACTGCCACATTTTTCTCCCATGTAGCAGCTGGTGGGTTTGAACTGCTGACCTTATGGTTAGCAGCTGAGTGCTTAACCCCCAGAATTCTTTTTCAATGACAGGGACTGATTTTTGAATTATAGGAGACAATAAATTTCTTTTGATTATTTGAGTCAGTACGAATAGGGATTTGTCTTTTTTTCAACCAAAGTGACACTTGTACGACAGTGTCAATGAGGGTTCAGGAACATTAGCATTGTATGCCACTGGTAGGAACAAATCTCATACTAACTTTTAGAGAGCAATTTAGCAATATGTTACCAGAAGTCTCAAATATGGCACACTCTTCAACTTAACACAGAAATTTGTAAGAATAGGCATTCATACAACAAGTATTCAAGCATTTACTGTGTACCAAACACTACTCTGGAAACCCTGGTGGCAGAGTGGTTAAGAGTTATGGCTGCTAACCAAACTGTCAGTAGTTCAAACCCACCAGGCACTCCTTGGAAACCCTATGAGGCAGTTCCACTCTGTCCTATGAGGTCTCCACAGGTTGGAATTGGGTTTGAACACTATTCCGGGAGTCAAGGGTATTGTTGTTACCTGCTGTCAAAGTAACCCCTGTCTTAGAATCCGGGACGATTTCTAACAACCCTAAATGTTACACAGCAGAACTTCTCTTTAGGGTTTTCTCAGCTATAATTTTTAAAGAAGCATATGGCCAGGCCTTTCTTCTATGGAGTCCCTCGGTGGGTTCAAACCACCAACCTTTAAATCACCTACCAATCACAAGCCACTTGCCATACTCAGGCACCTTCTAAGGAATATAAATAGCAGTGAACAAAACAAAGTTCCTAACATTATGGAGCCAGGGAAAGTAAATAAAAATACAAAGGGTTATCTACAAAGATGGTAATCTTAGTGTTTTTTATAATAGGAAGTAACTGGAATCAATATACATGCTCAACAAAGAGGAAGTGGCTTAAATAAATTTAGAGGCATTGTCATAATAAAATGCTATTCAGGCATTTACTGTGAATCCTGGAGACCATTTAATGATAAGTCAAAGTATTTACCACATACTATTAAGTGAATAAAAGTTGATGGTAAACAGAAGGTAGAGTGTAACTCATGTTTGTTACATTATCCAAAAAAACCTACTCCCACTGAGTCAATTCTGACTCACAGTGACCCTGCAGGACAGAGCAGAACTGCCCCACAGGGTTTCCAAGGCTGTAAATCTTTATGGAAACTAAATTCGATGCTCTAACAGAATTGCAAAGGTCATGAAGACTGCCCGGGACAGGGCAACGTTTTGATCACTGTACATTAGGGTCACCACACCCGGAAACTGACGAAATGGCAACAAGCAACAACAACAAGAATCACGGGTGAGTCTGACTGTCTGCACCGTGCACCTTTATGCCTTCCTGTGATTTCATTACTCCCAGTATCGGAGACTCTGGTGGCACAGTGGTTAAAGAGCTACGGCTGCTAACCAAAAGATCAGCAGTTCAAGTCCACCGCGTGCTCCTTGGAAACTCTACGAGGTGGTCCTACTCTGTTGATAAGGTTGCCACGAGTCATAACTGATGGCATGGAAATAGTTGTTTGTTTGTTTTTTAATTATATAGAACATTAACTTTGAAAAGTGATATCAAATATTTTAAATTAGAAAGTAAAACAATACCACTAAAGTATTTATGAGACTCTCGGGGTGGTGCCAACAGTAGAGTTTGTCTACTAGCTGAAAGTTTGGTGGCTTGAACTCTCCAGGGGTGCCTCAGAAGAACGGACTGGTGATCTGCTCCCAAAAAGTCACAGTCTTGAAACCCTTAGGACGCAGTTCTACTTGCACACACTGGGGGGCTAGGAGTCTGAATCAATGTATTTGCAACTAGGAACAGGAGAGTATCAACACTGAGCCCTTTCCTACTCCCGTGGTCATCCTCTGTACTCATCCTTAAGGCAAGGTTCACATTCCCATCCGCCAGTATAGGGTACGTCCGTTCGTAGGTGGTCTTCAGATTTTCCCCACTCTATTTGCGCTTTTAACGGAATAAGCCCCGCCAGGTCTTTTTGCTGGCTGATGATGGACTGAACTGAACCATAGTTGTCCTGTCTTGGAATCCAGGGCTGTCTCCACCGCACACTGCTCTCTGCCCAGCACATGGGCAACATCACTAGAACGAATCTGTCAGCAGGAAAGTGTCATTCAATACATTTGGAGAATAACATCAGTCCCCTAAAAATAACTTGGCAGTCCTAAGCCGCTGAGTTTAAAGACTTAAAATCAAAGTATGGCATGAGTTTAAAATGTAAAGCAGAAGACAATGGCTTTAAAATGTTTGCTATTCCCTTCCTTGCCCTTCAGATTTATGGAACAGAATTTAAAGTCTGGCTACACTTCAAGCCACTTCTACAGGGGCAGAGCGAAAATACCAGCAAAGTGCATTTGGCAATGAACTTTCTTGTTCTCTGTTACTTTACTTTTTCGCCTTGCCTTGTTCCCCAAGTAACACCACTCTTCTTTCTGTTTTCTGGGTGTGTGATGGAAAAGAGGTGTTATGGCTTTAGGAACTGAACAACAGTGACAAATTTCTATTTCACTTTATTGACCCATTTAGATGTGGTTTAATGCAGCATGAACAGAATTCTCCCAGAGGTGGGTCTGAACTGCACTCCCTGGGTCTGTGACTGCCAAGCCTTCTGCACACTAAAATAGCCACATAACCTATTACAGGCATTCTTTATCTGTTACTAAGAGGGAATTATCAAACCACCAGAGAAACAGAAATGTAGCTGATCATGAGACTTCTGCAAAGGCCAGAAGACCTGTTGGTTTTAAAGCAAAATACACACCAAAAACAAAGCACCCACTGCTGTCAAATCGATTTCAATTCATAGCAACCCTAAAAGACAGAATAAAACGGTCCCATTGAGTTTCCAAGGAGTGCCTGGTAGATTTGAAGTGCCAGCCTTTTGTCTAGCAGTGGTAGCACTTAACCACTACGCCACCAAAGTTTCCAAAATGCGCACACAGACTCTCAAAAGAAGATAAACATTTCTAGAGAATCAAAAGACTTCACTGAAGCCATATTTTAGTTAGTTTTTTTAAAAACGCACCCTTCTTTCCCATTAAGCTGCTGGGTAAATATCTTTTAGATAATAAATCTTTTTCAGTAAATATCTCTTCTGTTCCAACCACATGTAACACTCTACACAGGGCTTTCAATCATCAGTCAGGGGTCCCTGCTCTCGGGTGGGCTTACTGATCAAAACAATACCATGCCTGGAGTAGAAGCCTCAAGGATCCAAAGTAGCACTTCTATACCTCCATGAAACAGTTCTCCCTGTCTTCAAAATCCATCTTAAAGCCCGTGGGCCTCGAGTTGATTTGTATGGCTCTCGAGTTGATTTGTATGGCTATTTGAGGGGGCGGCAGAAAGGGAGAAGTGAATGTGAGTCTTGTGAGAAGGTGGTTCTGGCCTTCAGTGGTTAGATAAAGGTTTTGAACAGAGTAGATAACATCTTACTGTAAGCAGTAGAATACTATTGATCCTGCTACAGAATAGAACTAAGGGTCCAGGGCCATCCATATGCACTAATTTGGATATGACAAGCTTGGAAGCTATTTATAACTTTAAAAGTATTTTATGGCTCTTTCTTTCCAAGGAAGTGCGCATCATATTGCATAAGGTCTGTAAATACACAAGTCTTCCTCACTGCCAAAAACAGCTGGGGAAGCAAGAGGATTACCCAAGTATTGCTTTTCAGACCTGAATTAGTAATGGGTAATTGCACGGAAATATGTGGTACTTCATAATCTTGAAACTTGGAATCGCAAAAGGTTTTTATGGCCCCAAGGCTACACAGTTCAATGGCTCAGGTTCATAAATCCAGGGTTGGATCTGACCATTGTAGCCCAATTTTGTGCAGCCTGTAACAAGAGCCACAATGAGTACTAGCAATTCCTAGGGTGGTAGGTGAACAGTAATGGCTTGTAGAGTTTGCAGAGCTGAATGGTGCCTGAATTCTGGCACCAAGTCACCCCAACTCAAGGCAGCCCCATGCACAACAGAACAGAATGCCTTCTGGTCCTTCGTTATCCGCTCTAGCAGATGGGGCTCTGACCATTGTGACTTCTTGGTTATGTTTTGAAGTCTTTCAACACCGAACTCAGCGCTGCCGTATTATTTTCAGGGCGTTTTCCTCGGCTGATTTTCAGACGTAGGCCCTCAGGCCTTTCTTCCGGCTTGCCTTAGTCCAGAAGCTCCACTGAAGCCTGGTCCTCATCACAGCAACACACAAGCCTCCGCTGCCAGGCACGTGGTGGCTGCATGGGAGGGTGACTGGCCAGGAACTGAACCCAGGTCTCCCGCACAGTAGGCAAGAAATTGACCACTGAACCATCAATGTGTTCCTTTTGTTTAAAAAGGTTTGGAAAACAGAGAATCTACTTTTCTCTTAATATTGGTTCTCAGTAAATCATGTAACAATCGGCATTCTTAGTATCTCTGAATTCAGAATCAAGGAGTGTCCAGACATCATTTTATACAAAATGAAAGATTTAAAGGAAGCTGCTGAAAGTTCCCCTGGAAGAATAAAGGCACACCAGTCTGGGTTTGTGACCGAGGGCCGCTGCGTAATTTCCCCGGGGTAACAGCATGGAAGCCTCTTATTTCTACCACACAGGTACCCCAGCCTGGGATCAGACTTTTCTTGTCCATTTCACCACTTTACCTATGAGCATCCAGGCTGCTGCCTACGCTCCCGACACCCTCCTTCCCTGACAGTGTCACAGTCCCTTTGGGAGTTTGCTCCCCATCCAGACAGGCCTGGGGAGGTACAGCCGCCCCAGTCACCACCCTTCTCTATAAGGCTGCTCTGTGAGTGGCTTCTCGTCACAAAAAAAGTTTGCCCGAGCTTCGTACAGTAATTCTTAAGTGAAGCCGCAAGATGGATGCTGAATGTTAAAAGACATGCCTCCTCTGTTTCACCGCCTGCTTTGTTTTACTAATTTTTAAAAATTATCTTGTATCATACCAGTACACAGAGTCCCTTCTGAACCTAGGCTTTACATAAGCAGTAAAGAAAGGCCGTTGTTTACAATTTCACTCTCTGGCTCTCATCTGCCTGTAAAATAGTTTAATCTTCTTCAATTGGATTTTAAAAAAAAACTTTAGATAGATTTCTTATTTCTGTGTATCTCCTATTAGTAGTTCAAACCTAGAGAAATGGGTGACCTTGGAAGGTCAACCTCATGCAGAATTCAGCATGTTATAATATGGAATTCAATGTTTTGTTCAAGAATATTACCCTTCACAATAGCTTTTACAAACGAACAATCTTTCATCCTGTTGGGCTGACTTCAAAAGTGTCGGCAAAGAGAAACAGAAGTGGGGGCCTAACAGGTTAACCTCCTTAACTGCTTTAAAGGGAATAAACGGTGCAGATGACCAGCCATTAGCTGACGAACTTAAGAGGGCAGCCCTGCTGGAAAGGACTCAAAAGCAAACTGCATCAACAGTGGTTTGGAGAGCATTCTGCTCACATTAAATATTTTCATCGACCTCAAATACAACGGAATGATATTATGGCCTAATTACAATGTACTCTTAATTTTCCAAAGCTGCGAAAAGCTGATTTTAAATATACCCCAAAAGCAAACCCACTGCCATTGAGCCGATCTCGATTCATAGCAACCGTACGTGCGTACATATGCGTGTGTGCTAACTTAGTGTATGGTCTACAAATGCTTTAACAGGTTGCTGGTAGAAAGCAGTGGTTATGTAACAAGTTGATTTCAAAAATTACACCGTTTACAACTGCATTCAGATAAAGATTTCTGCAATTCAATTAGAAAGTAGTTCTTCGCTTAGAAGAGAGAGAAAAAAAAAAACTTATGATGAGAAATCTGTACCAATCTTCCCGAGTAACTAAGTTGGAGGAAACACAAATCCGGGACTGTGGGGGCTGAAGCACTAATTTATGGTTCCCTGAAACAGAAGGCGGTGCCTGATAGACATCGGTATCTACGGTTACTTCGTTTGGCTGGGTCATGAGCAATTAAACTAATGGTTCGCCCAAGCACACCCGAACGCCAGACCTTTATTTCCTTCTGGCTCTACCTGGGGGCACCAGCTCTTTAGGGTCAAGGTAGTTGGGGCCGTTCTTACTCTCCAGGCCCCAGAGGATCCAGCTCCGGTCTCGCTAGCTGAGCTCCTGGGCTTCCAAAAGGTAGGCTGGAAGTGCCTTTCAGAGAATCACCCCCAGCCTCGGAGCCCCCAGCTAGCTAGTCCAGGTCGCCGGCCTGTCACCGAAGCCGAGTCTAGGTCGCCTTGCCGGCTCTGCCACCGACGCTGAGCGCAAAGAGCTCTCGTCGTGGGCTTTGGAGAGCAACGAGGCGCCCTGGTCCAGCTGAATCCCCGCGCTCTGCGTCCGGCTGGGGCCGCGCCGGGTCTCCAGGACTTGGACGAATTGGACCGAGCGACGCAGAGAGCAAGGCCGCCTTCAGCAGTCCCCAACCCTACTCCACAGCCTGCTCCAGAGCCCAAGCCCGGGCGCCAGTGCCGCGCGGCGCCGGGGGAGAAGCAGCTGTTGCCAACAGCTGGGGGGCGGTGGCGCCGGGCGCCCCAGGTGCGGCCGCGGCCAATCGCAGGCGTGCGGCCCGCCCCCTCCCCAGCCAGGCGCCGACCCCCGGCCAGCGGGGGAAGGGAGCAAAGAGGTGGAGATCAGACCTCGGCACTCGTCTTCCAGTTTCCGCGGCGGGAGAGACAGAACTGAAGCCGAAGCCGCGCGCAGAACCCTGGCCCCAGCCCCGCCGCCCGCCCACCCACCTCCGCGCGCGGAAGCTGTCCCCGCCGACCCTCTCACGCCCCGCCCAAGCCACCTAATTTCTAAGGCGGAAAAATCTACCTCTGAAAGCACCCCCTTCTTCGCTTGAGGACCACCCTCTTTCCATTTGGGGCCTCCCCGCGGGGTGAGTGAAAACCGCTGGCACATTCTCTAGAACCGGATCCTAACCCGGACGATCCGGAGAATTTGTGCCGTGACCGGCAGGGGGGGCGGCAGGAGAGAGCCAAGTCAAGTCTCCGGAGCTGCTGGCGACTTTGGAAGCCGCGCGCCCCGCGCCCTTGGCCGCCCCCGGCCGCTCGTCCCCACCGCGCCGCCGCCTGCGCCCCCGGGCGCGCCCTTGGCCCCCGCCGGTCGCGAAAGGGTGCGGGAGACGCGGAGCCGGAGGAGGAGGCGCAGCCGCTGCCCCAGCCGCAGCCGCAGCCGAAGCCCGAGCCGCGGGGCGGGCGCGAAGATGCACACAACCCAGAAGGACACCACGTACACGAAGATCTTCGTCGGGGGACTGCCCTACCACACCACCGACGCCAGCCTGCGCAAGTACTTCGAGGTCTTCGGTGAGATCGAGGAGGCGGTGGTCATCACTGACCGGCAGACGGGCAAGTCCCGGGGCTATGGATTTGTAAGTTGCGCGGGTGGGGGGGGAGGAGTTGGGGGTGACAAAGAGCTTGGCTGGGAGATGACGCAGGGGCTACGAGGGAAGGAGGAACTCTTGGCCCTGAGGGTCGGAGTTTGTAATGAGGGACCCGGCGTGGCCGTGGAAGGAACCTACCGGCGTGAGCGCGCTTGTCCTCCGCTCCCGGCTGAACTGAAACTTTGTGCGCGGCGGAGCTGTGCGAGGGAGGGTGGGCGCCCCGGCACCTCAGGGTTTGGAAAGGACCCCGGGGGTTGCGGTGGGGGGGGGAGGGGCGCGGCAGGGGATGGAAGGAGAGCATTGTAATGACCGTTGGGTTTAGGGGTGAGTAGGGTTGGGAGGGAGGGGCCGCAGCCCTGCAGGATTGTATTCCCCAGTTTGAGGCTGGTGGTTAAGCGCGCTGTTGCTTTGTAAACATGCGTGTGTCTTCTGGTGCTCCGAGTGGGGCTGAGAGGGAACACCGCAGGAGGTCCTCCTCTCATGCCACTGCCTCCCTGCTTTTAAAATCGCAAAGGTAGGTTCTGTAAAAGATGATCATAAAGGTCTTGGCCGAACTGAAACAGAGCATATGAAGCTTCCTGGACGCTTAAGCCCGGCAGTTCATCTGCTGAGGAGCAGCGAGCCCAGGAGTAAGACAATAGCTATTGTCGTTGGAGATATGTTCGCGGGTGGCTGGGCGCACCGGGCGGATGTGAGGCTGGCCTTACTAAAGCAAACAGTGGCTCTCAGACCGATCTAGGGCCACTGGGAGTAGGAAGCAACTAGAGACAATGAGATGGAATTCAGGCTTGCAAATCTCAACTGGGCCCTCCAGGCACCCTTAAGACTTGGGGTGGAGATGTTCTTTGGGCCAGGGGCAATCAAGGAGTAGAATCCAGCCAAAAAAAAAAAAAGAAAAGAAAGAAAGAAAAAGAAGAAAAAGTTTGAGAACCTCTCAGTTTTACCAAGAATCACTTGTCTAGTGTGGTTCTTGGCTTTTCTTGCAGGGGTTAATTTAGAGCTTTGTGTGTGTGTCTGTGTGTGTATACGTTGCTAAGGTCACCATGGCAGACCGGGCTGCTGCTGAAAGGGCCTGCAAGGATCCCAATCCCATCATTGATGGCAGAAAGGCCAACGTGAATCTGGCATACTTGGGAGCAAAGCCTAGAATCATGCAACCAGGTGAGAAATGCCTACTACCCCCTCCCGTCCCCCTCTCCCCTGCTTCGGACCCCCTACTTCTGAATAATAAGAAACCTGATACAGGAGACTTTGGTTCCCTTAGAATCTGTAGCTGTGTTCAGTAAACTTGAACCATAGTTATTCTACCAAGGCACTGAAAGTCAATGAGATTTGCAAACACTTCTTTCAGAAGCTAGAATGTACCTATATAGACAGGCATCTAATGTACAAAAATGGATCTTGGGGGATCTCAGTGTTTGAACACCCCCAGATAGGCTTGCCTATCTGTTTCCTATATGCCATGTAGGAATTGTAGTCCGCTCTCAGTTTTCCAGCTCTTAGCCGCTTGTGGATAATTCACGTTACGGTTTTTGTGAGCTGAACTTGTCAGCTCCACTGGCTTTAGGTCCCTCCGTAGTATTTATTGTCTCTCCTTTGACGCCCAGTTGGCCGGTGCTCACAGCAGGTAATCTGACTCAAGGGAAGCATGGATTGGGGGTTAGTGTCAGGGTTATAAAGCTTTGACATAAAAATCACAGGATATCAGCAGTGGAAGAAAATAGATTTCTCCTGGTCAAGGGCCCTCAAGCCATGGATGAAGCAATTGACATTTGGGGTTAAGAAGTCATTTTACTCTAAAGTTACTGGACAGTTAGTCACCAAAAGAATTCTCATTTTATCTATGTGAAATAGACCTTTGAGAATGTTTACAACACTACCTTTTGCATTAGTACAAATAATTGAGAGTTCACTGTTAAGAAAGTGTTCTCTTTCTCTTGGGTATGTAGCTTTGCTTGATTAAATTGTATATTCTTTGAAGTCTTTCTGTCTGAAGCTGTGGAAAGAGGTTGATGCTTCCATCCAAACTGATTTGAAAGGAAACTGGATTTTCCAGGAAGCAAGGGCATGTGCAAATATTTATGGGCGTTAAGTAATAAATAGGGAATTCGTGGGTGGTGCAAATGGTTAAATGCTTTACTGCTAGCCAGACAATTGGTGGTGCAAATCCAGCCAGAGGAGGCTAGGAAGACAGGACTGGAGACCTGCTGCCCCAGGTGATAGCCTTGAAAAACTCGGGAGCAGTTCTACCCTGCAGACATGGGGCTGCCGTAGGTCAGAACCAGCGTGGTTGCAGCTAACAACACCACATCACGTGTGTACTTGTCTACTATACTGTGTGCGTATATTATCCAGAAAAGAAGAAAAGGAGAGTTAACTTTTGTGAATTTTGAATACTGTAAAGCTGCAAAACCTAGTTCTTCCAGAGCATTGTCCACAGCGTTCCAAAACCAGTGTTGCAAGTTACACAGGCTTTTTATAGATTGTGATTCAGGATTGTAGGAGTGTTTGTGACATGTAACTTCATTGTCAAGTCCTATTGTTCTTTTTTTTTATTTCACAAAAATTGTCCCTAGTCTAATTTTCTAAAGCTTTGCTCTATGTCTGTCAAAAAACTTGGCGTCTATATGTATCTTTTTAGTTTCTAGTTTGTCTCTTAAAATTTGGAGTGAACAGTAACACTTACTAAACTGTATTTAAAAAACTATGTAATATTCTCTCTGAAGTATTAAAAGAATGGTTATCATTTCTAGTGAAAGTTGGGATTGCATTTTGTTGTTACTATCATGTGACTGCACACAAATAGAGAATGTGGTGTGTTTTGTTGGTAGGTTTTGCATTTGGTGTTCAACAGCTTCATCCAGCTCTTATACAAAGACCTTTTGGGTAAGTTGATTAACGGGCCCTCCTCCGTTTCAGCAGAGCTGTCATTTGTTAAACTTACCTCTTTGTTATATACACACAAAGCATCATGTCCCTGAATTTTCCTGGTTATACATATTTATATATGCTTGTCTATTTTTAATGCTGATACTGTAAATATTTTTAGATGAGTCAAGTTATGTGACCAAGCATGCAGCCTCCAAACCAGACACATTTGAGCTTATCATAAACAAAACAAAACAAAAATCCCAGGTATGACTCGTGTACCAGGTGACTGTGCCCACTCGCTATGACTGCTGTTCACCTTGACTCAATTGTATTTATCTCTTTCTAACCTGACAGGGCTCGTATACAGTTAAGCTAACTGATCAGAAGGCTACCATGATAAGAGGTGGAATAGTTCTGTTTGGAATTAAACTCTGTAACCAGTAGACTCAGACACACAAGCTCAGATGGTGATTAACGATGCATGGATGTTGGTGTTGTTTTTCATTTTTCACAATAGTCAATAGACCTCCGTGTGCTTTATTTTATTTATTACAGTAATGAAGTGGTGTTGAGAGCTAAACTGTGTGCTTTTTTTGACTTAATTGAACAGAGCTGTAGTGAAAGTGTTTTCTTTTCCTTGGGGAAGGGGCTCTTTGTGTTTTTGGTTTTGGTGGTGGTGTTGAGGAGTGTTGACTTTTACTTTGCCATGGGAAGCCAAGGGCCTTTGTTTTTGTTTTGTTGTGTTCCTTGCTTTGAAGCTATAGCTTGTGACTTTCACTTACCCATATTTTCATAGTGAGTGCTAAATCGTGTGATTTCTTTTTGTAAGAATACAGATTCACTGCTTGCATGTCCTAAGTTTCTGTTTTTCACTGGGGGAGTTTTCTGGGAATGGGGTTATCTTGCAATGTGTATCCACTTTTAGGCCTTCTGATTTAGAGGTCCAGCTCCCCTCCTCATACTTCATTAACAGCAGTCAGTTTTTCGAGTCGAGTAGCACTAACTTTCACTTTTCAGACCTAACCCAGGTGAACAGGCTGCTCATATGTGTGTTCTCTCTGGGTGCTGTGATTAACAGCCTTCTTGATCTGAGCTCTTGTTTCCCTCCCCTTCAGGCACAATAGGGGTGCCATAGCACCTACTCCCTAAATTTATTCTGCACACTCAAGTCTGTTAATATTGTCTGTGTTCTACCTGATCAACATTCCTGTGACTTGAATGCCAGAGATAGGAATGTCTTTTTTAAAGGCACTAGTTATTCAAGATGTATTGTAATCTCAGCAGTAGTTTCTTCTCTGGTTTAACACCTCACCATCAACATGTGTAACTTAAGAGGTTGGACCCTGTCCGCATAGATGTGTGCCTTCTGTGTCTCCAAGAATAGACCAAAAAGCAATAACAATCTGACAGAGGAAAGTCAAGTTGTTTTTTCCATGAATGCCTTCTTATAACCTGACCTTTAACATATGGGTGTCTCACTCTTACTACCAGACTCTTAACTTAGAAAAGAATCTTCTGTCTGATGTGATTATAAGGGGCCTTCAGACTGCCCATAACTGCTTCTGAAAGCGCAATCCAAATGAACCTGGATGCGGAAGACAAACAGTGTGGGGATGACTTCGGCTGCTTCTGTAGGATCCCACCCCGTCATTGGTGTACACTGTGTGTAAGGCAGAATAGGGAGGAGAACACACATCTTAAGAAGCAACGGTGAGCTTCATTTTCATCTTTACAGTGCTCGTCATGAAACAGCTACTCAGCTAAATTGAGCAGCAGGTATTAGCCTGGGTTTGTTGTTTACTGTGCTGGTGGATGGGGCAAAAGGAGGAAATGGCACTGTGGGTTGGGAAACAAACACAAACAAAGCCAAAAAACAAATCGTGATTAATTGCTCACTTACTTGGTGTTGTGTCAAGTACAAGAGAAACTCAGAGTAGCAAGAAAATAGATGTGCTGGAGGAATCGGACAGGGCTTTGTAGGGGAGGGAAACCCTATGGCTTAGTGGTTAAGTGCTACAGCTGCTAGCCAGAAGGTCGGCAGTTCAAATCCACCAGAGACTCCTTGGAATCTTTATGGGACAGTTCTACTCTGTCCTGTAGGGTCACGTGAGTCAGAATCGCTTTGACAGCAGTGAGTCTTTGGTTTGGGAGTTGGACTTGAGCTCAAGTTTGGTTGATGGATATGACCCGGATAGGTGGATGGAAGAGTAAATACGTGTGTAGGGATTGGGATAGTGGGGTGAAGACACAGAGTACAGACACAGAAGAAGAGACTCAGGGTGTGGAGAAGAGACTCAGACTGTTGACAGTCTCTTAAGCACTAGATGTAGAAATTGAGATTGTTTGTGGTGGTCTTTGTGGATCCTTTGGAAAGAAAGTAACATAAGGAAAATAAGAGCAACCAAAGTAAGCAGTGTCGTATGTGAATTTGAAGTCCAGTGTGTTTTGCTGGCAAGCCTGTGGTTTTTTTTTTTTTGTCTCTTCTACTATTTGCTGTCTTTATAAGGGATGGTGATTATTACTGTTTGCATAAATTGTTTGAACTTCAGATTTGTATTAGGAATAGATAGCATTCCAGATGATGCAAGCAAGCCTTCTCTTTCTTTCTTAAGGGGCTTTTAGCATTGTTCTAGTTCTCAGCGTCTACCTAACAAATCACATTTGGTCATCCTAAATGCTGTTCGAAAGCCATGTGTTCTTCTTTTAGGCCGGTAAAGAAGCTTGAGAATTTTTTTGTATTACTCAAGTTGTTTGAAATTCTAGTAACTAAACTGTTTTTTATGTGGTCCCTAAATGGCTCCCAGAAACTCTGGTGACATAGTGGTTAGGAGCTATGGCTGTAGTTCAAATTCACCAGAAACTCTTGGAAATCCTATGGAGCAGTTAGGTATGCTGTGTCCTGTGGGCTGACTGTGTGCTAGCTGTGTTAATACTGGGCTAGATGCTATCCTGTCCACTAAGGGTGTGGGAGAATTAGTTACAAGCATGAACTTGAACATCTGCTCCATGCCTGGCACTGATAGGAGATTTATTTACATAAATGACATAATTTCATCCTCACAGTAATTCTTTGATGAAGGCACTATTCATACTCTTTGGGTGAAAAAACAAACCTGAGACATACCTAGAGAGATTAATTAACTTCCCTGGGCTAAGATAGGGCTAAGAAGTGATAGAACCTCATTTTCAGTTAGAAGTCATCGTCTGCCTGACCTCAAAGGCTGTATTCTTCTCTTTTTGTCAGGCTGTAGCTGAAAAGATGTAACTCCGTGCTTTCCTGTAATTTAGTAAGAACACTGACAGTACCCCAAAGTGCTGGAGAAGGTGCAATCCAGGAGATCTTCAAGGAGGAGGTCGACGTTGACCTGGGTTTTAAAGGATGATAGAGGACAGGAAGCTCATTATTGAGCACTGACTGTGTTTACCATAGTAGATACTTCATGTCAGTTATTTTATTTAATGCACAATAAACCAAGGTTGAATATACTGGGCCCATTTCACAGATGAGAAATATGAGATTGAGCTGAGAAAAGCAAATTGCTGAAGGCCCTACACATACTGAGTGCTAGAATGAAGACAGGAGTCCCTAGGTGGTACAGATGTTTAAATGCTGGGCTACTGACTGAAAGGTTAGCAGTTCACACCCACCCAGAGGTGCCTCTGAAAGGTCAAGATCTTGAAAACCTTAGTAAGCAGTTCTCTGCACACATGGGGCCACCATGAGTCAGAGAGGACTTGCGAGCAACTAACAACAAATATTAAAATAAGAGCGAGAGCTAGGATGGGTAGGATTTGGATTTCAACAGGTAGAGGTGGAACCAGAATTGACATCTCTGGCAGAGGGGTGGGATGGAGGAAGATGAGGATCAAAGGAAGTCTGCTTTGTGCAGGGAACATGACAGAGCCTGTTTGTCTTGGATTAAAGGAAAGGCAGAAAGGAGCACTGGAAAGAAAGATTGGAGCCAGACTCCCAAAAGGCCTGGAATGCCTAGGTTTAGGAACATTCACATTGAGTTTGGTATGATACTAGGGGCCATGGATTACTTTGAGTAAGCAAATGACAGGCGGACTTTTATCAAAACTGTGCAGTTCTTTAGAAGAGGCCACTAGACTGCTTCCAAAATCAGAGAGAGGGCAGAGGGACCTAAAGAAATGGGAAGAAAAGGCAAGTGCAGGATTTTGTCTGGAACTCCTGGAAGCACCTGCTTTGTGCTTGTCCTTTGGTGACAGTTACGGTGATGCACGTGATTCGCTCACTCAGGTGCTGACTAGACGGTTGGAGGTTCTAGTCCACCTAGCGGGGCCCTGAAAGAAAGAGCCTATCGATCTCATTTTGAAACACCAGCCTCTGAAAACCCTTTGGAGCACAGTTCTACTGTCAGACACACGGGGTCGCCGTGAGTCAGAATCAACTTAATGGTAACTGGTGGCAGTAGTGGACTCTTAAAGGAACTCTTCATGTATAGACTTGCTTCCCAGGTGCCCCTTGAACCTTCTGTCCCATTCTGCCTTCCTTCCTGAACTGTTTTAGGCTATGCACGTTCTCTGGGATTCTCCTTTTCCCTGACCCTTAAAGGGCTCTGGAAACCCTGGTAACATAGTGGTTAAGTGCTACAGCTGCTAACCAAGAGGTCGGCAGCTCAAATCCACCAGGCACTGGGAACCCTGGGGCAGTTCTGCTCTGTCCTACATGGTTGCTGTGGTTCAGAACTGACTTAACAGCAATGGATTTTTCTTTTAAAGGGCTGTGGTTTTCATTTGTCTTCCAGACATCTTCCTACTCTTGCCAGGATTCATGTAGAATTCTGGTTTTCCAGGGAACTACGCACTCTCCTTGGTTCGCATTATCAAAGCAAAAGGACCTCTCCCTGGAAAGTAAATGAAGAAACAAGAGCCCTCTGAACAACCCTGCTTATCACTTGATGCATACTTCACACACACACACCCCCACACAGTTTTATCCTCCCTGTTTGTACGATAAGTGTGTTGTGGTTATTAATGCTTTTGTTCAAACCTGTGAACCTTGCAATCACAGTATTGTCCTTTGGAACTGTGGGAGTATCAAGGGTTAATGTTTCGGTATCAGTGAGCTTCTTGCTGGCTGGCCTTTACAGCTGATAGATGTTTCACTTTGGCCTTATAAAGACATTTTACCCGCTGGAAACCCTTGTCGCATGACAGGATCAAAAATAGCCCAGCTGCAGCCCCTGCTGTCCATCAGCACATGCAAACTGGCATGAGAGAGAGCGCACTTAGCAGTGTCCCCACACTGTGAACGAGGCAACCTCCAGGGGCCAATGTTTTCCTGAAGCCACACCTGTTGCTGTGAGCAAGCCAGTCACCCGACCTGCGGAAAAGTTTTGAGTGTGTGTGCATATGCCACACGTCTGGTTTCTGCCAAGCAGTTAAGAACATCCCTGAGTGTCCTCAGAAACACTTTGATGACGTTGTTTCTCCTGGCACTGGGAAAGATACAAGTCTAGTGAAACTCAGTGTATTTTTATCACTGGGGTCAAAATTGGCTACCCTCTGTGATAAATACATCTTTTCCATGGATGTTCATTAATGAGTGCTTTTAGTGAAATGCTGAAAAGGCAAAGTAAAACCTGTGTTTTCATAATTAGAATGCAAGGCTTCCTGGTTTGAGTTTGTTCTGATTGAAAGGTTGGGCTTGTACTTCTTGTAAGCTTTTGGACTTTGCCAGCAACCCACATGGCATGTTGGTGTTGTGCTTTTAGAAATCTAGGGGTTTCTCATGGAGAGTATTTTAACGAAAGATGAAAATAAATGAGTCATATATTCATGATAGTATTTTAAGTGGGCAATAATGAATCACAAGAGAATTGAGATGCATTTTTGTTGTTTTGATAATAACCTTATGTGATTTATTTTTTTTTAACCAAATTAACTTGCAAATAAGGTCATTGGACTGTTTTGTCTGGGATCTGTGATTGCATCGTTTTAAAAGATATTTGATTTTGTTTCTCTTTCTTGAACATTTTGCAGGAGAATAGAAGAGCAGCATTGATATGTACAGAATGCCTACTAATAGAACAAAATTAAAACAAACATACTAATAAAATTGTTCTTGTTGATTTGGAGGATAAGACAGTCCGTGGATGTACAAAAGAAGTTTCCTAACTTGTGAAACAATATAAACCGTCTAAGTTTACATTAAGTTTGGAGATACTCAGTATTTCCCTGTCCCTCCCTTTGCCTCAAGCTCATTGTTTCCCCCAAACCCCCTTCTGTCTGTCTTGCATAGAGATAAACAAGCTGCCTGACCCTCAGTTGCCTGCTAGTCAAACAGGTTTGATTGACCACTGTGTCCTTATGAGTTTTATGGGGAAAACAGAACAGAAAGAAAGAAAAGTGTGCTGCACCTCTCTTTGGGGATCACTGCCGTGAATGTTAATAGCATTTCTGTAGCTTTCCCACAACAGCCTCTGTGACGGAGTGAGCTGCACTACAGTTCGTTTGAAAAGTGTGACTCTGCTGTGTTTACCACACTTGTGAACTTTTAAACTCATGTTTTATTTTGTCGCCTGCTTCTTCTTTTTGTTTTTTTTTTGATATTATTTTTAATAAGGGTGACTGAGGTTGCAGAGAGATTAATGCGTGCTGAGTCTGCCTAGCAGTTCCAAGTAGGGTTGCCATGATAATAAACATATGTCATTTAAGCCAAATATTTTGTCTAAATTTCTTTTCATTTGGACAGATTGGCCTTGACCCCACAGGATCAGATGATCACCAATTACCGTGGAGTCCTGTGTTCATGGCTGAGGCTGTTCCTATTTGTTGACCATGGGTCTTTTATAAACTGACACAAAATTTTCCAAAGTCTTGGACTGTGAGGCATTTTGTTCAATACTTCTTACAGGCGTAGCCTTCAGAAATTTTGATCTATTTTGCAAATTTTGGATCAGTGATGTTGAAAGGTGGTCAATAATCATACTTAAAAATTCTGGCAGGGGGATACCATGGTGTGTTTGTTACTGTTGAGTTCTTCTGGGCACCACGTGACTCTGGCTACTGCCAGAGTCACTTCATTGGACCCCTAGAAAGTAGATATTGTGGCAACCCTATGCTCATAATAACCACTAAATTTGAGTTTGTCTTACTTCTGGACAATGAGTGCTGCAGAGAGGAGGTGACAGCTGCCTGACTTTGTTCTCCCTTTCTCAACAGGATACCTGCCCACTATGTCTATCCGCAGGCTTTTGTGCAGCCTGGAGTTGTAATTCCACATGTCCAGCCGACAGCAGCTGCCGCCTCCACCACACCTTACATTGATTACACTGGAGCTGCATATGCACAGTACTCGGCGGCGGCAGCCGCTGCCGCGGCAGCCGCCGCCGCCTATGACCAATACCCCTACGCAGCCTCTCCAGCTGCTGCAGGATATGTCACCGCTGGGGGCTATGGCTACGCAGTCCAGCAGCCAATCACTGCCGCGGCACCTGGGACAGCTGCTGCGGCTGCTGCAGCTGCTGCAGCCGCTGCAGCTTTTGGCCAGTATCAGCCCCAGCAGCTGCAAACAGACCGAATGCAATAGACTAGGCATCTGATCAAAGCTGAATTGTTCTCCCCCTCCACCTTCCAATTTTACAATTTTTAGTAGGTAATGAGAGTGATAATTGACTTAACAGCCTTGGGGGGTGGGGATGCTGTGCTATTGCAGAGCAGATTTTTGTTTTTTTAAATACTCCAGTAGCATCCCTGGATGAGAACAGTGAGAATGAGGAGAATCAGTACAAGTTTGGAAGTCAGTCCCAGAGATCCTGAGTCCACAGAATGATGGCAGGAGTCACAGTGGAATTTCACTTTTATATAATGGGGTTTTTATTTTTGCTCTTTTTATAGTATCAGGGAAGCAAACTGCCTTTTACAAGTTAGAAAATGCTATTTGAATCTAGCTGAACCAGGGAATACAGAGTGAGCAATATGTAGCTTGAATTACCTTTACAAAGTGAGATTTTTTTAAAAAACAAGTGTTTGAAAGCACTGATTGTCATTTTTAGCAGTCACTATGGCCTAGAGAACTTCTGTCGAGTAAGAAGGTAATGTTCTTACTATCTCAGAAATGGGCATCGAACAATCAATCTGGGAGCGTGGCAGTGGTTGAAACGGTGGACAGGCACCAAAGCTATTTTTTCGTCTGTCCTCAGGATGAGTGGACTGTGGAGCAAGTGATGTGGAAAGAATGGGTGCAACAGCTGTACAGACAATCAATAACACACACAGTTCTGGAAAGAACACATCACTTGTGCTTGTTTGATGAGCTTGTCACATTCTAATCCCTCTCCCCATCCTGTTTCAATTTTGGGAAACTTGTATCTGCTGGTGTCAGCAATTCTGATTCTGAAATAGGATCAGGCTTTTACTACAACAGGCCTTCTCTAGTTATTGTGTCGACTCCCGGCTTAGGAATAAAGACAGGCAAAGTTTGCAGACTCTACACCCTTAAGAACTGTCTTAAGGACTTTTCCCCCCTTTTTAAATAATTTTACACTTTTTAGTATCTATTTCAGAGTCATATTTAAAACTATTTATTAGTGAATACAGTCCATGAGACAACCAAGGTTACCCAGATGACAGTTCTTCAAAGGTTAATGATGACGTGGTTTATACTGTGCCTTAATAGTAATGCTATTTAAGATATTTATTTTTAAGTTTTACTATGCTGCACTCTAAAGAAAGGAACTTTAGATGTGACACTGTAAAATTATGTATTCATCTCATGGCATAAATTATTTAGTAGGTCTAGATGTAGCATATTAAATATTAACCTATTCAGCAAAAGATGTTGACTTGGATTTATTTAAATTCATATGTGCACTGTAAAGAGAATACTCTTACATTAACACATTTTAGTTCATTTTACCTTTTAGGTTTTTTAAAACAGGCTCTATTGCTAATTTCGTGCTTTCTCTGATTTTTGCTCGCATAGATCTCATTTTTTTGGTAGCTTGTTAGTCTAACACTTCTGACGTAGTTTTTAAATGCTGCTTTATCTTTTTCTTCTGAAACTGCAATACTTGCAATTTTTATTCTGAACGAAATTGAATACTATTTTACACTGTATTGGATTTTTATACTTGAACAATTTCATACAAGGGAAGACAGGTTAGCATTTTTATGGAATTGCTCCATTATCACTGGATTTACTTTAAAGTATTCCTGTACTAGACAGTGTTACGTAATGTAGACATGACTCTCCCGTGCAAATTATTTATTCATTGTGTATATTGCTTTATAACATTTCAGATCTTCTAATCTATTCACTTGTATTAAATATAATTTTTAAAAACTTGGTTCCATTGATTCTTTCTAATTAACATAGCAGAGGGGAATGATTTTTCCTCTTAACCAGAATTAGTAGCCATGATTGACATGTCACATTTTCATGGAACATAAAACTTTCCAGATACCCTGCTTTTTAAATCTGTTAAGTAAAATTCATGAACTCAGTGTCTGCATTCTGTGTAACGAATGGACTCTAAAAGGCTATTCACATCACTGGAATTTTGGTTAACTGGAGATGTATTGGAAGTTGAGGGCAGGAGAGAAGACCAGAAATCCCTGGATGGTGCAGACAGTGTGCTCTGCTTTGCTAACTGACAAGTTGGGGCTTCGGATTCACCCAGGGGACTGGCGTTGGGCTTTGAAAACTCAGCCATTGAACACTCCCTGTGGCACAATTCTGCTCTGACACCCAGGGAGTTGCCATGAGTCAGAGTCGACTGGATGACAGCTGACGGGATCAGTCGTTCAGACACTGGGGTAGCACAGTGGCACGGGGGTAAGGTGGACACACTTGCAGCTGAATTCTGCCACTTTCTAGCAGTGTGAACTGGGGCAAAGTAAGTTTTGTAGTCCACTTTTCTGGTGAGGTGTTTATGGGTTGCTCATCTATAATACTGAGATACAAACACCTATTTCACAGTGGTTATTTAAAGTGCACAAACTGGAACAAAGCCAGCTACATAATAAGCAGTTGATAATAGTAGCTATAGCAATAATTGTACGATCCCATAATGAAGCTAACCAAAGAGGAAGTGTCAGGATGATATTTTTTAATGTGTGTCCACAAGGATGTGGCAATAAGGTGTGATTGAAATGTCAGGTGAGTAGCCACCATATGGTCTTAAACTGTGTTAGGTTTAAGGATGCAGTGGGTGGTCTGTTGGCCTCTAGGTCCTAGTGTTTCTGAAGTCCTAGTGTCTTGTCTTGAACTCCAGTCGTTTTCAAGAATTACATGCTGCAGGACATTGTGGTACTGGATGGCATTGCATTTTCTGTGCTAGGGTAGCTGTCGTCCTCTTTGGCATCATGACAATCATAAAACTTGAACTGCTTTTCATACGTTCCATCAGTCCGTGCTTGAATGATGATTTCATCGTAAAATGGCATGTTTTGGTTTGAATTTTTCAAATTTGTGTAAGGTCCCTTCAGTCCTCAATCAGCCATACATTACTGAACTTTAAAATAAAACATGATTTATTGATTAAAAGTAGGTCAGACAGTCTGAGAAAAGCTTGTTGAAAACAGACTCAGGAAGTCAGAAGTCCACCTCTGGCTGTCCCTTTCTTCTTGCTGTTCCCGGGTCTAGTCTGACGTCAGTAGCAGCAGTTGTAAGAGTCCCTGTTTGCCTGTCTGTTGTATTGTAGTGGTCTGTGTGCTGCTGTCGTGCTGGAAGCTGTGCCATTGCTATTCAGATACCAGCAGCGTCACTCATGGTAGACAGGTTTCAACTGAACTTCCTGACTAGGACAGACTAGGAAGAAGGACCCAGAAGTCTGCTTCTGAAAATAATTAGCCAGTGAAAACCTTATGAGTACACAGCAGAATATTGTCAGATATAGTGCTGGAAAAGGAGCCCGCCAGGTGGAAAGGCACTCGGAGGACGCCGGGGAAGAGCTGCCTCCTCAAAGGACAGTGGACCTTATTGACTCGAATAGGTCGACACAGTGGCAGCAACAATGGAATTAAGCATAAAGACAATTGTGGACACGGTGCAAGACCTGGCAGTGTTGGGTTCTGTTGCGCATAGGGTCGCTGTGAGTCAGAACCAACTTGATGGCACCTAACAACAGTGGCAGCAGTGGTAAGAATGCAAGATTTCTACACTGTTAAGCTAAAATGCCTCAACCTCAACACAAATTTCTAAAGAGAAACAAATTTATAATATTGTAAAAGGGGAAATGAGCCATGACAATCACTATGCTGGTCAAGCAGCTCACTTGCATTTCTTGTTTGAGAATATCTTCTTGTGTTGAAAGTGAAAGTTCACGTAGCAAATTCAGTTCTCATCTTACCTGGATGATTCAGTGATACTACCTGTCTCCCGGTGTGTGACGGCCTCACTCATTCTGTTCTGGCTGTACCGCTTCCAGTACTCTAGTTTCCCTGCCCACTTAACTTCAAATGTTTGCTTTAGAATAATTGTTGACCATTTGGTTTCTGACACATGATTTTTTCTTAAAGAAGCTTATTACTCAGGGATGATATTTCTTATTTTATGAACCAATCTGTTATCTAGCTTAAAGGTGACCTCAAGAGATAATTTCTGTTAAAGGTTTCAAGTGTATCTCAGGGCAATAGATTCAACCGGTCTAGTAAGTCTGGACTTGTTAAGAAGTTGCATTCTGTTCTACATTTTTCTCTCATTGTGTAAGGATCCATCTGTGGTGGTCCTGATCAGAACAGTCAGTGGTTGGTAGCCAAGCACCATCTAGGGACTACTGACATTTGTAGAGGTAGAGAAAGCAGGGAGTCTAAATTCTAAAGAGCTGGGTGAGTCCTGGTTTCAATTCTGAACACCAAGGTAACCTTAAATTCAGGGGGGGGGGGACAAAAAAACTCACTGTCGTGAAGGTGATTCCAACTCACAGTGACCCTATAGGACAGAATACAATTACCTCATAGAGTTTCCAAGGAGTGTCTAGTGGATTTGAACTGTTGACTTTCTGGTAAGCAGCCATACCACTTAGCCACTACACCACCAGGGTTTCCAGGGTGACTGTAAGCCCTTCTAAACTTGTAAAATGTGGCAAGCAGCATCTAACACAGCTGCTCTACCTCTCAGGTTGTACTGATTAAATGAATTGAGTGACACAACCGCATTTTAGGAGTTCTAGAGCACTATGCAAGTGAAAATTACTGCATTGGGAGAATATACACACTGTTATGTTGGAAACTGATCTTAATTTTTGCCTCTTAAATGATCGTTCCCAAAGAGGACAAAACTGTGTCTCATGATGTTAATCTTTATCACAACCAGGTAAGTTCAACTTGATGCACAAAAAGAATAGCACAAAAATAACCCTGAAAGATGGAGAGATTGCCCAGAAAGGAGAAGAAGGGGTAAGCAAAAAGATCATGGAATACATTTCTCTCTGCAGGGGAGCTATATTTAGTTCCTGCCTCACTCTCTGTCAAATGTTGTTCTTAATTCCCTCTGAAGCCTGAAAGCGTTCATTAGGATGGCAGCCTGAGGTTTGCAGGGGCAGAGGTGAAGAGGAACCAAAAACATAAATGAAGGCATTTTCATACTTGTGCCCTCTCTTCTCCTTCAAGAGTGCTGGGCTGTTGCCATGGAAACCCGAACTTTGTTTTGCTGTAAGCACTTGGTGCAGAAGAGGTTTCATTTTTGATATTTGTTCTGAGTTAAATTTTAGAAGTTCAGTAACGATTCTACGTAAAGGCATTTCATTTTAGTTCCAAGCTTTGAAATCCTAATCTTAACTCAAAATAACTAAGAAATGAGAGGACTCATATATAAGTACTTCGGGGTGTTTAGATGAGAAAAATGACATGTATTTACAGCTTTGTTACCATGAGTCCGTTTTCTCTTATTACATAGTATTTGGTCATTCTTAACTTCTTCCGGGGGGAGCAGGTTTGAAGTTCCTTTCCTTCCAGTCACTGATCCCATGGCAGACAAATGCCACCAATTTTTCAGTCCAAGATGCTACCACTAAGCTATTAATATATTTTAAGTCATTTGGAGAGTACATACTGTTTTCCATTTTGCCACTGTTGAAGGTCATTATGTTGATATTATAACACAGATAGAGTACAAGTTTTGCTGCTTTTTGGTTTTCATTTAATAGTTCAAATGATGTGTTCTTAAGCAAATATCTGAAAGTGACTTCCAAAATGAGTTTTTCAGTACTCTACAAAAAACCATCATTGTTCCTGGTGGAGTTTTTGTTTTAACTTTGTTTTTGAACTCTGCTCATGTGACAGTCTCGTCAGGTAGGGGGTTGTCCATTTTTTGAAAGCCCTGGTTCCTAGCGCTACCACAAGGGCTACCGAAGCCATATCGGTACAGCCAGAGACCTACTGATGAGGTACGGTGTGCATTTTCCATTCCGCATTTGTTTAGGTGGATACTGGAGTGTGACAAAGGGGAGCAAGAAAAAGAGGTGGAACAGAAGAGAATATAATGAAGAAAAGGGCTCTCTGGTCAAAAGCGTCTCTTAACAATAGATGAAAGAGAGTGAGATGAGGAGGGGGTGTTATGTGGGCCAGATCATGTGAGTGGACGGCTTGCCATTAGAAGGGCCACGTAGGACAGACAGGAAACAGCTCTTTTCTGTGTAGATGGAAACTTCAGGGTCGTGGTTGCACAGTGGTTAAGCCCTCAGCCGCTAACTGAAAGATCAGCAGTTCATACCCACCAGGGAGAAAAGACCTTGGTGATCTGCTTCCATAAAAATGCTAGCCTAGGGAACTCTAGGAGCCTCTGTGAGTCAGAATCAACTGGATGACATGCAACAGCCAATAACTGCGTGTATGAGGACAACAGTGGCTCAGTGGTAGAATTCTCGCCTTCCATGCGGGAGACCTCGGTTTGATTCCCAGCCCATGCACCTTCTGCACAGCTGCCCTCTGTCTGTCTATGGAGGCTCGCATGTACCTCCCATGCTGAGCAGGCTCAGCAGAGCTTCCAAGTTCAGACAAACAAGGACGAGCCTTCTGGTGATCTACTTCCAAAACCAGGTAGCCTCATGAAGTCGTCAAAATGAAGCCAAAGAAGAAGTTACGGATCACTGGTCTGATGTAATTGTTCATGGGGTCACCATGTGTCAGCTCCTCAGAAGCTAACAACAACAACAAATTAGGTACGTGGTTTTCTTTTTTTTTTCAGTTAAATAAAAGACACTTAGGGAAACAACTGAGTGTTGTTGTTTTTTAAGTTTTTGTATTGTGATTAAGTGAAAGTTTACAATCCAAGTCAATTTGTCATACAAAGTCCTGAGTACCTGCCTCTCTGCAACTCCATCTGCTCTCCACCCTGTGACAGCACACTCTTCTATTCCACTCTTTACTTTTAACCAACACTGGTCCCCTCTTCTCCACCATCTCCTCTCCCCCCTAAAAGAAACCAGTAGGACAGCCTCGTATTTATTAAACCGTAAAGTACACACACCACTTTCATCACTCAGTGTCCCAAAGTCCAGTCCATTCTTTGTCTGAAGTGTTGCCTTCAGTACTGGTTTCGGCTCTGAGCTAGCAGCAAGCCTAGGGGCCATGTTCCCAGGGGACCCTCCAGACTGTCAAACCACCAGATTTGGTCTTTTAACAGAGTTCTTGATCTGCACACCCCTTTTTCTTGTGCTACGTCAGGGACTCTACATTGCGTTGCCTGTCAGGGTTGTCTTTGCTGATGACAGGGCACCATCTAGTTCTTCTGTTCTCCTGCTGATATATTCTCCCAATCATATGAGTTCTTCTGTCTCCTAGGAGCAACTGAGTTCTTGAACTATACTTACAAAGGTTTAAAAGTTTAACAAAATTTCTAAGCATAGTTATGGACTATATGGACTATATTCTTCATCATGAAAACTTTTGGAAACAGGTAAGTATGGTGCCCCTGTAGGTTTAGGCAGAACTTCTTCACAGACCTCAGGTCTCGGGGGACAGGGAATATTCCCATTCTTTTATCTGCTGTCAATGCGCATCCTAAGCAGACCAGCAAATGGATCCCAAACCTAAACCCACTGTTGCTGAGTCAGTTTCAACTCATAGCAACCCTACAGACAGGGTAGAACTGTCTGTAGAGTTCCCAAGGAGCACCTGGCAGACTGGAACTGCCAGCCTTCTGGTTAGCAATCATAGCAGTTAACTACTGCACTACCAGGTTTCCGAAGTGAGTAAGAATAGGGAAAGGGGGAAATAAGGAATAGGAATAGGGATAAAAGAAGGCTAAAGAAAATGTATTTCCCTTGTAACCCAATATAATTAGATTCAAAATATATATATTTTAATTATTTGTGGATGAAAACGCAAGCTCTTAAGAGCAAAGCATCTGTGTTTGCACAGCTTTGCTGCTTCTTCCTTGATGCTGGCCTACTCCTGTTGATGGACTTTTGTCAAAATAATGGAAAGTTTGTCATGGAATCAAAGGGAAGAAGCCTCACACCACAACCCCCCTACAATGTAGCAGGCATGTTACGTAATCCTCCAAACAAGACAAGGTAGGTAACGTCATCCCCATTTTGCAGAAAAAGAGAGAAATGCAAAGACAACAGGCAGCCCACTTGAATTCACAGCAGTAGCGCCTTGCAGAATCTGGATTTCAACACGGCGGGAACCTGACACCAAATCCCCTGTGCTAGTCACCTCACCGTGCTGCTTGCTGACTGTCCTTACTAGTGGACAGTGACAGCTTGCCCAGGGCTCTTATACAGAGCCAGGGTTCTCTGTCCTCAGTCTCCTGTTACACAACAGGTAACAACTACTGACTTAACAGAGGGCCAACTCCTACACGTAGGTGTGAATTACTGGGAGGAAGGAGGAGGAGGAGAGTTCAGAGGGTCTAAGCAAGCTACTGCTGCCTGGAACCAACTTGGCTTGTTCCCAGTTACAGATGAAGTCACTGTTTGCCTAACTTGACTTCTAATGCTACTTTGTGTGCCTGTTTATCAATAAGGCACCATATTAAAAAAGTCTTGAGATGCTAAGTCTTTTCACTGTATCTACCAGTTACCAGTGGCTGTTGGATCTACTCTGACTCTGATGACTCCTGTGTCAAAATAGAAATGTGCTCCCATAGGGTCTTCAGTGGCAGGCTTTTGGGGAGCAATCGCCAGTCCTTTCTCCTGAGGCAATCTGGAAGGACTTGAACCTCCAACCTTTCAGTTAGCAGCAAGGTCATTAATCTATTGGTCAACAGGATTTTTGAAGTATACAATACACTCTGGCTTTTTTTCATAGTCAGCAATGTGCTTAATAAACCAATGCCGGTGGAAAGACTGGGATACTGTAACTGGGCACACGTGAAGTTAAAAGAAGTATCTGATGCCCATCAACAGGCAGACAAACAAACTATGGTATATTTACACAACGGGACACTGTGATAATAAAGAACAGCAATGATTTTAGGAAACATATCATAACCTGGAATCATCTGGTAGGCATTATGCTGAGTGAAATCAGTCAGCTGCAAAAGGACAAATACTGTATGAGACCACCATTATAAGGACTTCAGGATAGGCTTGTACATAGAAAAAAATAATCTTTGACGTCTACAAGGGTGAGGAGGAAAGAAGAACGTTATTCATATAGTTCAGATAAACCCACTGCCGTTGATTCAATTCTGACTCATAGCGACCTTATAGGACAGGGTAGAACTGCCTGTCGAATTTCCAAGGAGCACCTGGTAGATTTAAACTGCTGACCTTTTGTTTAGCAGTTGTAGCACTTAACCACTATGTGACCAGGGTTTTCCGTAGATTAGGTAGTCGATATGAATTTGGAGAGGCAGCATGCGGTAGAAGGGATGTCAGCAAAATGAGACTACACTACAGGCTAAAGGGTTTTCTAAATACTACCCAACATTTTAAAGGACAGAATAGCAGGGACAGGGGTCTGGGGACCATGGATTGAGGGGACATTGAGGTCAATTTGCATAATTAGTTTCTAAGGAATTGTTCTGAATCCCATATTGGTGAGTGGTACCTGGGGTCTTAAAGTCAACAAGCTGCCATCTAAGGAACATCAAGTGGTTCCAACTCACCTGGAGCAGATGAAAACCAAGAACATCAAAGACATGAGGAAAATACAAGCCCAGGAGACACAAGGGTCCTTATAATTGGAAAACTACACCAGCACAAAACCAGAAGAACTAGACAGTACCCAGCTGCCACCAACGACTGCCTTGGCCAGCAACACTGACAAAGCATACACATAAAAAGGGAAGTATAGATCTAGAACACTATTAAAAGACCAGACTTGATAGTCCAACATCCTGGAGGGTCCCGTGAGAACATGGCCCCTGGACTTGCTACTAGCCCAGAAACAACCAGCACTGAAACAAAATCTTCAGACAGAGATTGGACTGGACTATGGGACGCAGAGTCATGCATGTGATGTGTGTATATCTTGGCTTAATATATATGAGGCTGTCTAACTGGCTTCTCTCTAGAGGGAAAAGGGGCAGGGTAGAGAGGAGGGCACAAGTGTTGGTTGAGTGAATACTAGAAGTAGATGGTGGAAAGGAGTGTGCTGTCACAGGGCGAGGAGAGCGGACAGAGCTGCATAGAGGCATGTGTTTGAGGTTTCCTATGGCAAATTGACTTGGATTGTAAACTTTCACTCGGTTACATTAAAAACAAATAAAAATACAAAAAAATAAAAAAGGAAGTATCTGAAGTCCCACAAAATCTGAGAGGTTATCTGTGAGTAGAATACCTTGTCTCACCCATCCTTTGGCTTTGAGCTTTCTCTGCAGCCCTTGCTTTTGTTTGTAAAGAGTCATTTCGTGTCATAGATTTATGCTAAAACAACAACAAAAAGCCAAAGCCACTGCTACTGAGTTGATTGTAACTCATAATGACTCTATAGGTCAGAGTAGAATTGACTCAGAGTTTCCAAGGAACACCTGGCAGATTTCAACTTAATCCCTAAGCCACCAGGACTACCAGCAGATGTATATTAATGATGGAATACTGGTGCAATCCACATCACATCAAGAACCCTTCTCTTTGTTACTGTCATTTCACTCCGTTATTTCAAATATCTAGATACACAGCTACCGTTTACTGAGTCCTCATTTGCCCCAAGCACTGCATGTTATCTCTAATTCTCACACCCTCACTGCAGACTTGGCATTTTTATCTCTATTTTACACAAGGTTAGTGTCATTTGCCCGAGGTCACAGCTGAAGGTGGTAGAACTGATTTGAAGCCCGGGTCTGGCCGACTCCGAAGCCTAATTGCCACTGGATTACTTTAATGGGCTGTTTTGCGTAACTAGAAACTGTTTTAGGAAGTACAAAGGAAGCTTAATAAACATGCTTTCAGTTCAACAGACTCTGGTGTCAAAACCCAATCCAAGGACCCTAGACAAGTTACACGTACGATGAAAACCACAAATACAGATTGCATAGCGAAAAAGTCTCCATGCTCGCTGTCTTACTTTCTGTTGACATTTGTTGAGTGATAGTGCCAGTGGTTATAATTACTATCTAGTCATCCTGAACAGAATCCACTTATGTTTTTCCGCCTTAATCTAGTGTCATTCATCACATTGTGCAATCACCTTAGGTTTTTGTTGGGGAACGGGGAGTATACTAACGCTGTGGTTTAATATTTTAAATTATTATCAAATTGAATAAGAGCGTATCTCAGGTTGTGTCACATAATGTCAAATACTTATAAGCTATTAACCAACATGGCCAATATCACTAATAACAGCATTGAATTTAAATGCACAGTATAGTTCTAAAGGGGCTTGAATCAAGTAAGCCTCCAGTGGTGATTTGAGTATGTCAATTAAAAAAGAGAGATGATTAAGCAGAGGAGAGTTTAAAGAAACAATGCCAGAAATAGGTGAGGGTAAAAGTCAGAAGAGTGGTGGTTCAGTAATAGAATTTTCGCCTTGCATGCGGGAAAGCCAGGTTCAAGTCCTGGCCAATGGGTCTCAAGCACAGCCACTAGCCATCTGTCAGTAGAGGCATGTGTGGTGCCACGATGCAAAGCAGGATCCAGTGAAGCTTACAGACCCAGATGGACTAGGAAGAAAGGCCTGGCGATCTCTGGAACATCAGCTATTGAAAACCTTCTGGATCACAACAGTTAGATCCACAACCCATCACAGGGATGACTCGGTGCCAGTGCATGTGGTCTCCCCGAGTGGCGGGGAGGGCAGGTAACCAAAACAAAATCCACAAAGTGTGAGCCAAGGCAGCTTGGCAGTGACAGTGGGGGGCATGCCCGGTGGCCTAAACTTGCAGAGAGCTTGAGACAAGAAACTGCTGAGAGGAGTCGTTGTGCTAGCCTCCCAAGCACACGTGTTGAACGTCTTCATGTCCTGGGCATTCCGAGAATCTTTTTAATTCCCAGTTTTATAACAGCTGCATTTCTTATCATCTTTGGCATATTTCTTCAGTGTGCACAAAGTCTCTTATCTTGAAAACCGCCTCTTCCTGGACTGGTGTCTCTTTCAGCTGCTCGGTGACTGTGTCCCTTAAACCTCCCAGCTGTCTGTCTTACCTCTCAGTCCTTGCTTCCTTTATCTGTATTTTCTTGTTTAAAAAATCTTTCCCAGCTGCTACTTTTGGCACAGTGGTTGTCTCTCAGTTCCCTCAGGAACGCTTCAGCAGGATGATGTAGGGAAAGAACGTAACCGTTGTAACAATGCGTTTTCAAAATCGGCCCTGAAAGCTATCCAGAAGGAAATTCATCGCAGTGTTTGGCTATCCTGTGCCTCATAAATCAACCTGTGCATTTCTGCAAGGGTGAGACACCCTGAAGGTCTGTACAAAGAAATGTGATTCAGAACCACAGGTACTTAACTGGCCAAAACAAGAGGGTTCTTTTCCCTTGGAAATGCTGATTCTCTATGGCTGTAGTCTCTTGGAGTTTATGTAGCATCCTCTCAGTTGGGTAAAATGCTAATCAGTATCCCCACTGTGTATTGAAATGTAAATGCTACAAACTGGACAGAAATTTCATTTCATATTTGAAACTATTTGGCTTGCCTTACCTACTACCGATACTGTAAGTTAATTCTAAGCTTCCATAATCAGTGTGTTTGTTATTCTTATAATTTTTAGAAGAGAACTTTGGCAGTTCTTTGGGGTTATCTGGAAACCCATGTGGCATAGTGGTTAAGTGCTATGGCTGCTAACTGAAAGGTCGGCACTCACTGGAAACTCTATGGATCAGTTCTACTCTGCCCTGTGGGGTGACTATGAGTTGGCATCAACTTGATGGCACTGGATTTGCTTTGGGGTTTTGGTATGGAGTTATCCAAGCCCTGGTGATGCAGTAAGAGCTTGGCTGCTAAACAAAAGGTCATCAGTCTGAATCCACCCACTGCTCCTTGGAAACTCCACAGGGCAATTCTACTCTGTCCTATAGGGTCACTTATGAGTCAAAATTGACTTGACTTGATGGCAAATGATTTTTTTTTAATTATTTTATTGGGTTAGCTGGTGGTACAAGTGGTTTGCAATCAGCTACTAACCTAAAAGTTGGCAGTTCAAACCCGCGAAATGGCACCATAGAAGAAAGACCTGTGATCTGCTTCAGCAAAGATTACAGCCAAGAAAACCCTATGGAGTATGATTCTCTGTAACAATTGGCATCACCGTGAGTCAGAAGTGACTCAAGGAAGGTGGGTGTGGTTTTCATTTCATGGGATTATCAGATTTCCTTAATATGATGGGTTCTAAGTAATTCAGAAAAACACTATAATCTAGTTTTGTTGTTTTTAATTTTTCAGTAAAGACTTGAAGGCCTCTGCAAAATGTGTCACACTGCAGGCATAGCTGGATTGAGTTTCTGCCTGGGCAGTCGTCCCTTCTTAATTCCCGTTCAAGAAAATGTTCAGAAAATACAGGTTGTCTTAGACAATATTCTCTTTCCTTTTACGGTTGAACAACATTACCCTCTTCTACTGTAAATTCTGAGTATTTGACCAAATTCACTGAAATATCTTCATGTTGTTAGTATGCTATTAAGATAATTATTATTCCCAAGAAGGATATTAACCAATATTGAGTTAAGAGATTCAGGGCTGTCTCCCAATGTGGTGAATCTTTTGGTTGCCCAGAAATACATACACACTGTGCTTTGTACCCTGCATATAATTAATTAAATTCAGGTTCTTAGGGTGAAGGAGAAATAATTCAGGCAAAGTCTGTTCACAGTGGATTTATTCATTTTGACTGGCTTGTCGATTAAAATGAGTCACCACATCTGAACGTATTCTGTAGAAATCTACACTGATCATAGTCTGCCAAAAAGACAAGTTGACCTAATACACCCACTCACCCATACACACACGTGTGCACACACACATACCTGCAAGTTACAAAGGACAAATTCTTTCTAGCTATTGCTAATTAAATAATAGCCTGGATCCTGGATGAAATAGCTTGTGTTGGAATGCTGTAAGTTCTACCAATGTAAAAGATGAAGAGTATCATATTTGAGATCCCAAAAGTTTGTAATCTGAGTTGACTCAGTGATTCATAAACTGTAGGTCGTGGATTCTATGAACTAAGGTTGTACCTCATTTCCAGAGCAGGTCTTAGTGTTTTTGTCATAGTATCATTCCTTCTTCTTCTTGTAATACAATAATATTAATACTAAAATCTAGCCTTTCTTGAGCATTGTTGGGCGTTTTCCTATATACAATGCATGTTAAGTACATTATGCTTCTGGAATTTTGTTTCTATGTAATATCTGGTCTTTGACAACTAATATGTCCCTGACATTATTAATTTTTACCAGGTTTTTAAATGAATGACTTTTGAAAGAATAAAGTAGGAATAACTAAAATAGTGGGGAATGATTTTTTTTTAAGTTGGCATATCCATTGTTTTATAGGTCAGTTGTCTTTCTTTTTAATAATCATTCTAGAAGTTTTTGCAGTGATAATTATAAAATTTGAACCATCCTCATGATTTCTGTTATACCAGTTTAAGTATACCTAAAAGCATTGGTGAAAAACAAATCAACCAAACCCACTGCTGAGTTGATTCTGACTCACAGCAACTCTATAGAACAGAGTAGAACTGTTCCATAGACTTTCCAAGGAGCTTCTGGCAGATCTGAATTGCCAACATTCTGATTAGCTGCTGTAGCACTTAACTACTGCACCATTAGTGTTTCCTGGTAAAAAAACAAGGTTATTGGAATTGGTGAAATACCAGTAGCAACATTTCAACAAACATATGCAGTGTTGAAAGTGCTCACTCAATTATGCCAAGAAATCTGGAAGACAGCTACCTGGCCAACTGACTGGAAGCAATCTTTATTTGTACCCATCCCAAAGAAAGATGACCCAAGCAAATGTGGAAAGTATTGAACAACATCATTAATATCACACACAAGTAAAATTTTGCTGAAGATGATTCAAAAGCAGTTGCAGCAATACGTCAACAGAGAACTGCCTGAAATTCAAGCCAGATTCAGAAAAGGATATAGGATAACGGATACCATTGCTGATGTCAGATGGATCCTGAATTAAAGTAGTGCATACCAGGAAGACGTTTACCTGTGTTTTATTGACCGTGCAAAGGCATTTGACTGTATGGACCATAAGAAAATATGGACAATGTTGCCAAGAGTAGGGATTCCAGAATACTTAACTGTATTCATGACGAATCTGTACACAGATCAAGAGATGGTCATTTGACCATATTGTGTGTGCACTTTACGTTTCTATGCATCTATAGGATGTTGTCCTACTGGCCTCTGACTAGAGGGGAGTGGAGAGGGTAGAGGAGGGGACAGGAGATTTTTAAGAAGACAAGACATATATAGAACAGAAAGGAGGAGTGTGCTGTCACCGGGACACGGAAAACAGTAGGAGCTGCACATAGGCAGGCATGCAAATTTAAACTGGACTGTACACTTTTACTCAATCACAATTAAAAAAAAGAGACGGTCACTGGAACAGAACAAGGAGAGACTGCATGGTTTAAAGTCAGGAAAGATGTGCATCAGAGTTGTGTCTTTTCACCACACTTATTCAAACTGTATGCTGCCCCGACCCGCGGGACAAATCAACGAAAGGAACAAGGGGGAGCCTGTGAAAATAAAGCAGGAAAGGCGGAAAAATGGAAGGCAAGACAAAAAGTCTGATCAAGCCCCGCTTTATTAACAGAAATGAGGTATATTTATAGAGGTAGGAATAAAGGGAGGGATCAAGTGACGTAGGGATGGAGTGGCATTTGGAGTGAGGTAGTTGTCGGCTGGGGATTGGATATACATATGACTAGGGCAGTGACATCAGGCAGGAAGTTTTTCGCGCGCGCGGGCCTTTTGAATTTCGCGGGCGCGGGCTTTTTCAAACCTGGCTCGCGCGGGCTTTTTTCAACCCTACAAGCTTCCTGTATGTCGGGGCCTGGGGGCTCACCCACGGCTCCCTACAGTATGCTAAGCAAGTAATCCAAGAAACTGGACTATGTGAGGAAAAACTGGGCATCGGGACTGGAGGAAGACTCATCCACAACTTGCATTATGCAGATGAGACAACCTTGCTTACTGAAGGTGAAAAGAACTAGAAACACTGATGAAGAGCAGATACCACAGGCTTCGGTGTGGATTACAACTTAACATTAAAAAGAAAAAAAATCTCACAAGTGAACCAACAAGCAACATGATAATAAACAGAGAAAAGATCGACATTGCCAAATATTTCATTTTACTTGGATCCATAATCAACACGGATAGAAGCAGCAGTAAAGAAATTAAATGATGCATTGTGTTGGGCAAATCTGCTGCAAAAGACCTCTTTGAAGGGTTAAAAAGCAATGATTCCACCCTGAAGACTAAGGGTGCATCTGACCCCAGCCAGGGTGTTTCCAATTGGCCTCATATGCATTTGAAAGCTAGAAAATGAATAAGGAAGACAGAAGAAGAATCGATGCCTTTGAATTACAGCGTTGGTGAAGAAGATTGAATACACCGTGGACTGTTAAAAGAGTGAACAAATCTAGCTTGGAGGAAGTACAACCAGAATACTCCTTAGCAGCAAGGATGGCAAGATTTCATCTCACATACTTGGGATGCAGTATCAGGAGGGATGAGCCGCTGGAGGACATCATGTTTTGTCAAGTAGAGGATCAGAGAAAAAGGAAATCTCAATGAGATGGACTGACATAACGACTGCAACAATAGACTCAAGCGTAACAGTGACTGCCAGGATGGCACAGGACTGGGCAGTGTTTTGTTCTGTTGGAAACAGGGTCCCTAGAGTTAGAATCAACTCAAAAGCCCCAAACAACAGCAACTGTAGGTGTTTACGGATTTTCCAAGCACAGAGGAAATGTCAATTCATATAGGTGTTAATCCAAATACTGCAATATATATCTGTATGTATATATTTATATGTATATACTCAAATTCACTGAAGAATAATGCAAAGTATTTTCTAATGGTGGCAAAATAAAAACAAAATAAAACATGATGTAAAGAATTGTAGATCTGAACAAACACTAGGATCAAATGATTCAGCTGCCGCATTTGTCTACTGAAGGACTCTGGTAGCACAGTGGCCAAGTGCTCAGCTACTAACCAAAAGGCAGTTCAAACTCACCAGCCACTCTGCAGGTGAAGCACATGTTCCTCTGTAAAGAGTTACAGCCTTGGAAACCTGATGGGGGCAGTTCAGTTCTGACCTTAGGGTTACTATGGGCTGGAATAGACTCAGTGGCAGTGGGTTTGGTTACGTCATTTCAGTTACCTATTGCAGTATAATAAATCAGCTCAACACTTGTTGTTAGTTGCCATCAAGTCAATTCCAATTCATGGTCACCCTGTGGGGGCAGAGTAGACCTGCTCTCCAGGGCTTTCAAGACTGTGACCCTTCAGAAGCAGATGAGAGACTGTCTTCGTATGTACCTCTGGGTAGGTTTGAAATGCCAACCTTTCAGCCAGTAGTCAAGGGCTTAACTGTTTGCACCACTCCAGCTCTCCACTCCAAAACTTACTGATGCAAAAACAAACAGCAGTTTTATCATGCTTGCTGTCTCTGGTCAGGAATTCAAACAGGGCATCACGGCAGGGCTCCCTTTCTGCTCTACAGTGTTTCTCTGCAGTCAGCAGGGAAGACTGAAGAGGCAGAGCATGACTCTTGTGCCTTCTGGCTGGAACAGCTGGGGCTGGCGTAGCCACTTCCGGCTGGTAGCTCAGGGCAGTCAGATGGCTTCTTACCTGATAGCTCAGCACCGTGTTTTCATAATGGGGAAGCTGCACAGCCTGTCCCGGCCTAGCCCAGCAGTTCTGTTGCATTCCTTTTTTTGTTTGCTTGTTTTAACACTTTATTGCACTTTTGGTAAAGTTTGCACACCAAATTAGATTTCCATTGAGCAATTCGTACACAAATTCCTCTACATCATGAGTTGAATTTTGTTCCCTCCAAAAATGTGTGTAGTAGTTTGGCTAAGCCCTGATTCCCAGTGTTCTGGGGTGTTGCTATATGTTGTAATCCTGCCTTTATGATGTTAATAAGGGAGGATGGGTGGAAGTTGTGTTGGTGGGGCAGGACTCAGTTTCTACGGCTGTATTGCGCCTTGAGGATTACAAAGGAAAGGCAAGCAAGCAGAGAGTTAGATACCTCAGATCACTAAGAAGCTGTGCCAAGATTAGAGTGTGTCCCTTGGAAAAGACCTGGGATCCCTGTGTCTCAAAAGCTCCCATTCCAGGGGAAGATGAACGACAAGGATCTTCTTCCAGAACCAACACAGAAAGACTTCCCTAGAGCTGATGCCCTGAATGTGGACTTTTAGCTTGCTTTTCTGTGACAAAATAAATTTCTCTTTGTTAAAGCTATCCACCTGTGGTGTTTCTGGTATAAACAGCACTGTGTGTCTAGGACAGTTGCTGTTCCCGTGATGTGGCCGCACTCTCCCCCTGCCTCATTTCCATCCCTACAGTTTCCCTGCCCTTCCTTACTTTCTCATCTTTGCTTTTGGGCAAATCTTGTCCATTTGACCTCTTATAGTTGATTATTCTACCCAGCACATTCCTCACGGAGTTATTGTTTATTTTATAGTCCAATCTATTATTTGGGTAAAAGGTGACCTCCAGGAGTGGCTTTGGTTCCAGGTTAAAAGGATGTCTAAAGGTGACAGTCTCAAGGGTTCCTCTAGTCTCTGTCATTCTAATAAGTCTGTTTTTTCAAATAAATTTGAATTTTGCTTTACATTTTTCTCTCATTCTAACTGGGACCTTCTATTGTGTCCCTTGTCGGAGGGCTTGGTAGCAGTAGCTAGATATCATCGAGTTCCCCTGGTCTCAGGCTAGAGAAGGCTGTGATTCACGTGGGCCATTAGTTTTTGGGACTAATTGCTCTCTTGAGTCTTCAGTTTCCTTCACTCTCCTTTGCTTCAGACAGGAAGAGACCAGTAGGTGTGTCTTAAGCTTTTAAGACCCCAGACAATATAGCATCCTTTCTACTACATTCTGTGATTCTACATGAGTCACTAAGGCCAACCAAGACTCAGTGGCAGGGACTTACTACACCTTTCGATGGGAGGAATAAAAGGTACTATGTTCAAAACTGCCATGTTAGCAAAGTTATTTTTTTCTTTCCTATGTAAATTATTTGTAAATTACTAGAAACCCTGGTGGACAGTCGTTAAGTGTTACACCTGCTAACCAAAAAGTTGGATCCACCAGGCATTCCTTGGAAACTTTATAGCGCTGTTCTACTCTGACCTGTAGGGCTGCTGTGAGTCAGACTTATTGACAGTGGCTTTTTCTTAAATTATTTTCTCCTTTAGACATTGTCTTAGTTACCTAGTGCTGCCATAACAGAAATACCAAAAGTGACTGGTTTTAAAGAATAGAAATTTATTTTCTCACAGTTCCGGAGGCTAAGACTCCAAACCACCATCTCAGCAGGATGGATTCCCTCCTTGCTAGCAGCCCCCTTCTTCCTTAGTTCATGGCTTTGAGGACAACCCTGACATGACATCTGTCTTCCCCTATGTGTCTCACTGTCTTTTCTGGTCTTTTTATAACTCAGAAATGATTAGTTTTAGGATCCAGCCTACACTGGTATGACATCATCAACACAACGAAGGAAAAGCCCTATTTCCAAAAGGGAGCACTTGCATATGAGGGCCAGGAATTCAACACGTAGTTTTGGAGACATGGTTCAAGCCACAATAGACTGTTCTCAGCCCAACATTTATTTTGTACAAAAACAAGTTCTCCTCTTTCTGTGACTGAATTTGCTCCTGTTTTGAAATATAGGAGCTGGTATATTGAATTTTGAGTGGCAGAGCCCCTGGAGAGATCTGCGCAAGAGGTTATTTCTGACACATTACTGAATTAATTTTAATAATAAAATAGAAATTCAAATATCAGTAGGCCTATGTCAGATTGTTATTGCATATAATTAATCAGCCAACTCTTTAGGAGAGGCTTTTTTTAAGGATTTTCTTTTTTTCTAAATGTGGTGACTAAGTTGCCAGATACCAGGATGTGGTTTAAATTGCTAGAGTTGGGTATACATCAAAGGACAAGCAGCCAAATCTAATCAGCACAAGGACTCATAACATCAAGGGGCAGGCATTCGCGTCTGGAAGAAACCAACAGGCTATACAAATTGGAGGAGTAGTGGACTGGGAGGCCAGAGGCTCGCAGCTTACCCGACACACCATCGTTATTATGCTCTTGGGCAAGTTTCTTTACCTCTTGTCATCCCACTCCCTCATCTGCAAGGAGTTTAGACTAAACCTCAGGAGTCCATTTATTCACATTTTAATAACACTATGATTCTAGTTCAAAGCCCTACTGCTATGCTCCTAACACAATCAGGGCTTAAAGCATGTATGAAAATAAATATGAAAAACAATTAAGCACATGAGCCTTTGATAACATGCTTTATTTGGGCCTAGATCTCTAGTGCTTTGTGTATTTCAGGGCGTTTTCACATGTAATAAGACGTCTGCACTAAGAGAAGAAAGACATCAGAAATAACCTAGTGAAAAGATATTTGGTGCAACCAGGGTACGATCAAGGTGCTGGCTCCAGCAAAAGCTGCCTGATCAGCCTGAGAGACATCCAGTAACCACGTCTGTCTAGGGCAGGACAACAGCTGCCAGCGCTCCTCCCCTCCCCTGTCAAGCTCACCTGATACCTCTGCTATTCAGTCAGCCAGAGAAAAGGCCCCCTGCTTTACGATGCATCTTGAATGGCAGCCACCGTAACGCTGCCTGGGGCAATTATGCACGTGGGTTGCTGCGAGGGCACATCTATATGAGCTGAAATGGGGCTGCAGAGCTGTGTTGTATTTGTCTAGGATGGCAGGAGGCCTCACCTAACAGCTCCATCAATAATCCATGGGTCTGGGGAGAAAGAACTCTATTAATAAGAAATGTTCCTTGGTGGAAAAGACAGCACCAATGATGCCCTCATTCCAGAGAAACAGAATATGCTCACAGTGACACAGCACTCCCTGAACTTTCCAATTACATCACCAGATAGCTTAGATGACATGCAATTTTAGAAGGCATACTCAACAGACTCCTGCCCTTTTGGTCAGCCTAATTCATTAGGGTCAAACTCTGGTCAGAAACAAATTTGACCAACTGTTTTTTGTTTGTTTGTCTTTAAGATGAGTCAAGAGCTGAGTTGTTCTAGAGCCCTAGGCTTTATATCAAGTCACTGTTTAAAAATGAAAATGTTTATCTGAGTAGTTTTAGATTTACTCTGGAAAATAGAGCCCTAGTGATGCAGTGGTTATGCTTTGGGCTCCTAACTAAAGGTCAGGAATTCTAATCCATCAGCTATTCCTTAGAAATTCAATGGGGCAGTTCTACTCTGTCCTGTAGGATTGCTGCTGAGTTGAAATTAGTGGACAGTAATGAGTTTAGCTTTTGGTTTTGGATGGGAGCCTAAAAGTCAATACAATTCCCTAAGATATTTTTCATTTTAAGCTCATAGTCTTTAGGTCTATCTAGTAATTCTTTAAGGTAACATATAATTATTAAGCTACCTTATTTTTAGGCTCTAATTTATGAACTGATTCTTCACCTTTTTCAGAGTTGGTTTCACGGTTGTTGAGACTCTTGTGTTACATTTCTTCATATGGTATGTTGCATCATTGTTGTGCTTTACAGCTGCCCCTATAATCCCCCTTAATAAACTATGTATAAACTCAATTTTAATTACTACCAGTCTTGTTGACTTCCTCTCCGTCTGGAAGGACTATAACAACTGTAGTACGTCCCTCTTTTTAATATGGTGACATCATGGTTTTCATGATAATCACTGGATTATTTCTTTCAGTATTAAAGCTTTGATTGAGTTTGGAGCCTACCCTAACTGGATAGGACTCTGGATGATGTGCCCTTCTAAAATATAAAGTTAGTGGTTTTGTTCTTCTAAGCCAAAGCAAAGAGATTCTTTTAGAATCCCTTGTAGGTTTCTTTGGTTTTTACAAAGTCTCTGAGTTTCTGTTTATCTGGGAATGTCTTAATTTCATTTTCATATTTGAAAGATAGTTTTGCAGGATATGTAATTCTTGGTTGGAAGTTCTTCTCCTGCAAGGCTTTGAATGTGTCATGCCACTGTCTCCGTGCCAGCATGGTTTCTGCTGAGAAATCTGACAAAATCCTACAGGGTTTCCCTCTGAATGCTAGTTTTGCTTTGAGTCTTGCTGCCCTTAAGAATTTCTGCTTAAATGGACATAGATGGCAAATTCCTCAACACAATAAGGGCCATTTATACAAAGCCAATTGCCCGCATCATCCTGAATGGAGAGAGACTGAAAGACTTTCCCCTGAGATCAGGAACTAGACAAGGATGACCACTGTCACCTCTCCTATTCAACATTGTGCTAGAAGTTCTAGCCAGAGCAATTAGACAAGACAAACAAATAAAGGGCATCTGCATCGGCAAAGAGGAAGTTAAAATCTCCCTGTTCGCAGATGATATGATTGTATATGCAGAGAACCCCAAGGAATCTATAAGTAAGTTACTCAAACTGATAGAAGAGTTCAGCAAAGTCTCAGGATACAAGATAAACATAAGTAAATCAGTAGGATTCCTTTATACCAACAACGAGACTGTTAAGGAGGAAATTATCAAATCTATACCATTTGTGATAGCCCCTAAGAAGATAAAGTACCTAGGAATTAATCTAACCAGAGAAACAACAGACCTTTACAAAGAGAACTACAAGCCCTTACTACAAGAAACTAAGAGAGACTTAGATAAATGGAAAAACCTACCCTGCTCATGGATAGGAAGACTTAACATTGTGAAAATGTCTATTTTACCCAAAGCAATTTATTTATATAATGCAATCCCAATACAAGTTCCAGCATCATTTTTTAATGAGATGGAGAAACAAATCACCAATTTTGTTTGGAAAGGGAAGAAACCCCGGATAAGTAAGGTACTACTAAAGAAGAAGAACACACTGGGAGGCCTCTCATTACCCAACCTTAGAACATACTACACTGCCACAGTGGTGAAAACAGCCTGGTACTGGTACAAGAACAGACAGACTGATCAATGGAACAGAATTGAGACCCCAGAGATGACACCATCTGCCTATGAACAGTTGATATTCGACAAAGGCCCTAAGACATTAAACTGGGGTAAAAACAGCATGTTCAACAAATGGTGCTGGCAAAATTGGATATCCATCTGCAATAAACTGAATCAAGATCCATATCTTACACCTTATACAAAAACCAACTCCAAATGGATAAAAGACCTAAATATCAAACCTAAAATGATAAAGCTCATCCAAGAAAAGGTAGGAACAATGGAAGTTTTAATACATAATGAGGACAGACTCCAAAATCTGTCAAAGAAACCTCAGTCAACAGAAGAGAAAGTAGATAAATGGGAACTATTAAGAATCAAACACTTTTGCTCATCCAAAGACTTTATTAATAGAATTAAAAGAACACCCACAGAGTGGGAAAAAATATTTGGCAACTCTATGTCAGATCAATGCCTGATCTCCATAATCTATAAGATACTACAAAATATCAATAAGAAGAAGGTAAACCATCCAATTAAGCGATGGGCAAAGGAGATAGACAGATGCTTCACTAAAGAGGAGATCCAGGCAGCCAAAAAACACATGTGGACATGTTCATGATCTTTAGTTATTAAAGAAATTCAAATCAAGACAACAATGAGATACCACCTCACCCCAACAAGATTGGCCATGATCCAGAAAACAGAAAACAACAAATGCTGGAGAGGCTGTGGAGAAAGTGGAACCCTCCTACACTGTTGGTGGGGTTGCAAAATGGTCCAGCCTCTTTGGAAGGCAATCTGGCGCTTCCTTAAAAAAATGGATATTGATATACCATTTGACCCAGTAATTCCACTACTTGGAATATATCCGACAGATTCAAGGCCTTTCACACCAACGGACACATGCACCAGAATGTTTATCGTGGCACAGTCCACAATAGCAAAAAGGTGGAATCAACCCAGATCCCCAACAATAGAAGAATGGATAGGTAAACTGTGGTACATATACTCAATGGAGCACTACGCAATGATAAAGAATAACGATGATTCCAGGAAACATCTCCTAACCTGGTTTCAACTGGAAGACATTATGTTGAGTGAGAGTAGTCAGCGACAAAAGGACAAATACTGTATGAGACCTCTACGATAAGATCTCAAAAACAGACTTGTGTATAGAAGAAAAGACTCTTCGACAGCTGCAACGGAGGGGAGGGAGGGAGGGAGGGCAAGGGGGGGAAGGTTTAGTTTAGGTAGTTACTAGAAATCTAGTTGGGAGAAAGCGGTGACAGCACACATTAGGAACAAGAACAACATTAAGTGGACTTCAGCATAACTTGTGTACTCCTTCCATCTTAACTCAATACTGCAAGGATGGAGTAGCTGGGGCGGGGGGTGGGGGACCATGCTCTTAGGTGAATTCCAGGCCAATTGGCACAACTAGTGTTTTGCTAAGAGAGCTCTATGCACCCCACATTGGTGAGTGGCGTCTGGGGTCTTAAAAGCTGCCAAGCTGCCATCCGAGGACACAGCAAATGGTCCCAACTCAGCAGGAACAGATGCTCACCGAGGGCCAAAATGGCATGCGGTAAAGACAACCGAGAAGACAGAGAGACCCACAAGAGTGGGTGCCTACATCGACCTGGGACCGGAAGAACTGGATGGTGCCCGGCCACCACCAGTGATAGCCATGACGGAGCTCACAGAGAGGAGCCTCACTGGCAACACAAGAATAAAAAGAGATGCAACATGAGATCTCCACTAAAAGACCTCAATTGATGGTCCAGCGGTTTTGGGGTTCCTCTGAGAGCGTGGCCCCCGGCCCTGATGCTGCCCGTTCCCATAAATTATAACAAAGGTCCACTCTTTGGACAGTAATGGAATGGACTTGGCAATGCAGAGTAACCATATGTTGGAAGCACTTTATGGTTCTATACATCTATAGGATATCATCTTGCTGACCTCTGGCTGGAGGAAGGGGAGTGGACGGAGAGGAGGGGAAAGGAGACTGTTGGGAGGATGAGACATGTATGGAGCAGAGAGGAATAGTGTGCAGTCACCGGACAGGGAGAGCAGTGGAAGCTGCATATAGAGGGGCATGTAAATTTACATGTGAATGTACATTTTTACTCAATTATGTTAAATAAAAAAAAAAAGAATTTCTGCTTGTGTTTCAGTTTGTTAAGCTTGATTATAATATGTCTTGGAGTCATTATTTTGAGATCTGTATTGTGTAGCATTCGATATGCATCTTGGATATTTATATTCTCTTTCTTCATGATTTCTAGGAAGTTTTCTATCAGCAGCTCAGCAACAATATTCTCTGTGCTCTTAGGTGTCTCACCCTGTTCAGGGACTCCAACTCATCATAGGTTGTTCCTCTTAATAGAGTCCTACATGCTTCTTAATGCTTCTTCATTTTTCTTGTTTCTTTTTTCTGATTTCTCCTCATAGATGCTGAAGTCAGTAGTTCTGTCTTTGAAGTCAGAAAGTCTGTTTTCCATTTGTTCCACTCTGTTTTCTTATCTTTGAATTGAAGTTTCTATGTCTTTGATTTTGTTCTTGATCTGTTGGATTTCAGAGTACTGGTGTTCCATCAGATCGAACAACTTGCTTAATTTTTCATTTTTCTCTGCTACATTTTCTATGAGGTCTAGAAGGGCTCTGTATATAATCCTTTTGTATTCACCTTCCAATAATTTCAGAAAACTTTCTTCATCCAGAAGGATCCTTGGTTGTTTCATCTGCGGGCCTCCTGAAGCCATGGATGATTTCCTGTTTACCATTTTTTCAAGGATCTGCTGCTTTTGGGGCTTCATGTGAGTCAATAAAGGCTTGGGAGGGATTCTGTGAGGATGGATCACAGATGTTTAAGCCATCTTAAAATGAAAAATAAGACGTATCTCACCACTTCCTAAGTCAGTCAGGTTTTCAGATGTAGAGGTCCCTCTCCTGAACTGGCAAAGTAAGCACCTCTATATGCAACCCCAGATGATACAAACTAGTTAAAAATACAGCAATGCTACTGCTCTATTGGTCTCTGCTGACAGGCCCCAGCTGTAGGCAACATTGTGTAAACTACTGCTTTTCTGGCAGAAAAGCACTCTCCTGTCGGAAGGCACTGGCTCCTAGGCTAAGAATTAGGTCCAACTGCAGCCACCGTGTCTAAGAGGGTGCCCTGCATAAGGTTGCTGCTGCTTCTGTACACACTACGCTGTGGCAGAGGCAGGAAGAGGGGCCAAAGGTGCCGAGAAGCAGTAAGTCCTCAACCTCTGTTGTGGGGCCCCATCCATAGGTGACACTGTGTAAACTACTGCTTTTCTGTTGGAAAAGTGCTCTCCTGTGGGCAAGCGCTGGCTCACAGGCTAATAATTAGGTTTAGCTAAAATCTCCATATTCAAGATTGCGTACTGCACAAGGGTGCTGCAATCTCCGTACAAACTATACTGTAGCAGAGGCAGAAAGACAGGTCAAAGTGGCAAGATGCACAGATCTAAGCCTGGCTCCCATTATATGGCAATTTCGCCTGCCTATCCCACCAGCAGTGCGTCTGAGATGAGCCACTAGGCAAGACCCAGCTCTGTCCGCCACCCAAGACAGAGGAAAAAAAAAGTCAAAATGGTGAGTTACTTTCAGTTCATGAAAGCCAGAACTAGCCAGGAGGGTGAGTCAGCAAAAGAGAGGAGGTTTTCTGTTCAGTGGTATGAAGTCCAAATTAACAGAGCTGTGGCACTGGGTGAGCAGAAGGCTCTGTTTGATTATCAGTTCAGGTCTTGTTTTCCAGAGGGATTTAGGGAGACGTGTGCTTAGTCTGCCATCTTGACTCCGCCCCCTAGGATCTATTTAAAAGTGCATCAATAGATTGCTCAGTAAGGAGTTTACCAACAAAGTGAACAAAGCCATTAGCAGACGGTGTCTTGGCATGAGGACTTGGAGGAAGACTGACCTGGGATGGAATCTGGCTGCACCACTTGCCACCTGTGTGACCTTACACAAGTTATATAATCTCTCTGAGTCTCCATTTCCTCCTGTATATGACAGGGATAATGCCTCATAATGTACAATAATGTAAAGCATAAAGCAAGATATACTGTAAGCACTCAATAAAGGTTATCTATTTTCAATTGTTGTCTTAATCATTCTTCCAACAAATAATTATTGAGTGTTAGTATGTGCTAGACATTGTTTCAGGTGATGAGGATGTATTCATTTCCTAGAGATATGCCTTGGGTTGTGTTCTCTAGAGAAACAAAACCAGTGAAGTGTACAAATAGAGAGAGAGAGATTTATACCAAGGAAATGGCTCACACTGCTGTAGAAGCTAACAAGTCTCAAGTCTGTGGGTCAGGCTGGAGGCTTCTCCTGACCCATATAGCCACAGGGGCTGGCGAACCCAATATCAGCAGATCAGACAGCAGACCTCTGGCTCACAGACTGTGGAGGCCAATGAATCCCAAGATTGGAAGGTAAGCTGCTAACTCAAGCCCAACTAGCAGGATTCAGAGGGAGCAAAAGCCAGTAAGCTTTGTAAGAAAGTCCCCTGTATTAGATAGAGGTCACATCCCCAAGGAAACTCTTTTTCAACTGATTGGCTGCTCATAACAGATCTCATCATGGAAGTGATCACATCAGATCTCATTACGGAGGTGATTACAACATTGAATAACTGCCGAACTACTGAAAATCACAGCCCAGTTAAGTTGACATAAAACCTTAACCATCACAAGGTGCCATAACAAAGAACCACAAACTGGGTGGCTTAAAACAACTGAAATTTATTCTTTTACAGTTCTGGAGGCTAGAAGTCCAAAATCCAGAGGTTCTAGAAAAGATTCTTCCCTGCCTCTTGCTAGCTACTTGCAGTTATAGCAATCCTCATCATCCATTGAATTGTAGATGCCTAATTCCAATCTCTGCTTCTGTTGTCACATGACATTATGAGCATCTGTGTCTCTCCTTTTATAAGGACATAGGCATATGAGTTAGGTCCTACCTTAATCCAGTATGCCTCACTTTAACTTGATCACATCTTCAAAAATCCTATTTCTAAAAGAGATCACTGTTTATAGGTCCAGGGGCTAGGATTTGAACTTTCATTTTGGGGAGACACAATTCAACCTACAACAGAAGATATAACAGTGAAAAAAAAAAACAGGATTTTTCTGTTTGTGAAGCTTGCAGTCTAGGGGCAGGAGACACCAGAGATAAATAAACAAGTAAATTTACGTTGCGGGTAGGTGATCAAGGTAATGATGATGAATGAAGTAGGAAAAAAGATAATGAGTGATAGAGGTGGGAAGGGGCCTGGTATTTTTGTTTGGTTGTTCTAAGCAAGTTCTCTGATGACATTTGAAGAGGGAGCAAGAGGAATTCACGGAGCAAGCCATGTGAGAGAAGATAAATCCAGGCACTGAGAACTGGCTGTGTGCAAAAGCCCTGAAGCAGGAGAGTGGTCCATGTGTTCAAGGAACAGCAAGCAAGAAAGTGCAACCAGAGTGGAGAAAGGGGGCAGAATAGTAAAAGAGGTAAAGTAAAATAGTAAAAGTGGCAGGAAATAGCTGGAACATGTAGAACTTTGCATACCACAAGCACTTTGGATTTTACTTAGAATTATAGGAGCCACCAACAGGTTCTAAACACAAGAGGGTAATGACATAACAGTATTTCAGCAGAATTACTGTCATGGATTGAATTGTGTTCCCCAGCGCAGAAATTTGGCTGGGCCATGGTTCCCAGGGTCATATATGTTGTAAACCCTTCCTCTGTGATGTTAATAAGGGAGTATGAGCAGCAATTGAGTTCGTAGGACAGGACTTAGTGTTTGGGATTGTAGTGTGGCTTGGGGCAGCCTTTTGGGATATAAAAGAAAGCGAAGTAAGCTGTGATTTGGAGACCCTATATTATCACGAAAGAAAGCAGTGCTGGGAGCTGAGTACATCCTTTGGAAAGGGCAGGGATCCCTGTGCTTCAGAAGCTTCCAGTCCAGGGGAAGATTGATGACAAGGACCTTCCTCCAGTACAGAAAGTCTTCCCCTGTAGCTGACACCCTGAATTTGGACTTTCAGCCTACTGGACTGTGACCAAGTAAAATTTCTCTTTTTAACGTCACACTTGTGATATTTCTGTTAAAGAAACCCTAGATGACTAAGACAGTTACCCTAAGGTATATGAAGAACAGACTATACGGAGGCAAATAAAGAACAGGGAGACTACAGGTATTGGCACTAGCACAACAAGAAATGATGGGGGTTGGACTAGAATGGTCAAACTGGAGAGGTGAGATGGGTCATAGTCTTACATTTTAGTTAAAGAGCCAACAGAAGCAGCTGCTAAGGAAAAACGAAGTCAAGTGAAGAAAATGCCTCCAGAGAGAGGCAGCAATCAACTGCTACTGACAGGCTAAGCAACACAGAAGGGAGGAAATAACCAGTGGGCCAGCAACATGGAGGTTACTGTTGGTCTTGACAAGAGAGATTTTGTGAAGGGGTGGGAGCAAAAGCCTCTTTGTGTTGGATTGGGGAATGAATGGGACAGAAAGAATGAAGATGCCAACTGTACACAAAATTGGGGGAAATTTTTTCTATAAAGGGAAGTAGAGAATGAACTGGGTCAAAGAAGGGTGGTTTAAGATAGAAAATCTGGTAGAAAGGGAAATACTGATGATAAAAGAGAGAAAAATCTGCTGCAGAGGCTCTCATTAAAGTGCTCAAGAGTAAAGATGTCGTCTGAAGACCAAGATGAGCCTCCCCCAAGCCACGGTATTTTCAATTGCATCATATATATGCAAAAGCTGGACAATGAATAAGGAGGGCAGAAGAAGAATTGATGCCTTTGAATTGCAGTGTTGGAGAAGAATACTGAACGTGCCATGGACTGCAAAAAGAACAAATGGATCTGTTCTGGAAGAAGTACAACCAGAATGCTCCTTGGAAGCAAAGATAGTGAGACTGCATCTCACATACTTTGGAAATGTTTTCAGGAGAGATCAATCCCTGGAGAAGGACGTCATGCTTGGTAGAGTGGAAGGTGAGCAAAAAAGAGGAAGACCCTCAAGGAGATTGACTGACACAGTGGCTGCAGTGACGAGCTTAAGCGTAAAAATGATTGTGGGCACGGTGCAGGATGGGGCAGTGTCTCATTCTGTTGTACATAGAATCTCTATGAGTCAGAACTGACTCAGACAACAAGAAAGAGGATGACCGTGGTTGACCATGGTGACTACACTGAGTACCAAAAACCAAAACTAAACCCACTGCCGTTGAGTAGGGTCTGACTCACAGCTACCCTAGAGGTCAGAGTAGAACTGTCCCCACAGAGTTTCAAAGGAGCACCTGGGGAATTTGAACTGCCAACCTTCTGGTTAGCAAACGTAGCACTTAACCCATTATGCCACTAGGGTACACTGAGTAGGTGGAGAGAATTATCTGAGTAGGTGGAGGGAATTATTAGCTGGAATATGGCTAGTCGTGCATGGTGAAGGAGAAAAAAGACAAACTAGAAGGGTACAGGCTATTGGGCCTGGTGCTGAGGTAAAAATTCTATCTTGACTGGTTCAATTTTTTTTCTTTTCTCAATGAAACAAGAAGTAAATGCATTAGCTGAATGTGAATGGCAAAGAAGATGCTGTAGTTTGAGGAGGCAGGACATGGTCTAAAATTAAAAGTCTAGGAAAATGTAGGAAATGTTGTAGGACTGTCAGGCAACTCTTAAGACCCTACTGAGTTTAATAGTCATAAATTTAAAGCACTCGGTCTTTCTAAAAGCATATCAATATTTAGAAATATCTTGTTCTCTAGCTGGAAAAAAAATATTCAGCTTCATGAATAAACAGCAGGGCTAAGGGTGGAAGTGGGGTGGGGTGGGGTGATGGGAGAAGCAGCCATGGAATGCTTAATGGACTATTTTGAGCTGTCGATCGAATGGACTTGCAGCATGTGTTCCAAGAGTCGCAAAGCCTGAAATGCTGGCTAACTTCTTTTCTTCCAAGCTACTGTTTGTCAGCCACATCATCCAACCCCTATTAGATACCAACATTTTCTTTTTAGGAAACTCAAAGGAACAGACTTTTCCACTCTCACTACAAAATGCTAAGTAGAGGGAAGAGCTGCATTTACTCACAGCTGTTTGAGTTTGTCTGTATAAAGCTGAAGATTTGATTTGTCTTTTTTAGGATGGAGCCGCCTTAAACACAGGGATAGTCTTTGTTTGTAATATGAGTTATTCATTCATAAGTTTAAGTTTTCCACCATGACAACTCACTTAAAAAGTCAGTAAGACAGAAATTATTGATCTCATCCCTGCACTGTGAGAGGAAATATGTTCTCCTCTGGAACAAAAGTTGACTTCACCAAGGTAATATACTGTCCTTCGTATGACCAATATTCAATTTCCTTGCCCACAAAGGATATGGTTTGGTGGCCCTGCCTTCTCAATATTTTATTAAATTCTTGCCTGGCATTTCTTTGTTTAGAACTAAAACCAAACCCAATGGTATCTAATCAATTCCAGTTCATAGCAACCCTATAGGAGAGGGTAGAACTGCCCCATAGAATTTTCAAGGAGCAACTGCTGGATTTGAACTGTCGACCTTTTAGTTAGCAACTATGGTGCTTAGTTACTATGCCACCAGAAGAGTCAGCAAAAAAAATCAATGACCAGCTCTCAAGAGTGTACAGTGTAAAAGTATTCTCCTATCTAAATATGTTATTGCTTTACTAATCTAGTGCTGTTATGACAGAGATACCACAAGTGGATGGCTTTAACAAAGAGGAAAAAAAAATTTTTTTTCTCGTAGTCCACCAGGCTACAAGTCCAAATTCAGGGTGTCAGCTCCAGGGGAAGTCTTTCTCTATTGGCTCTGGAGGAAGTTCTTTGTCATCAGTTCTCCCCTGGACTGGGAACCTCTGAGCCACAGGAACCTGGGTCCTTTCCAAAGGACATGGTCTGCTCCCAGCACTGCTTCTTGGTGGTCTGAAATCCCCTACTGTCTATGCTAGCTTCTTTTGTATCTCAAGAGATTGTCTCATGGCACAGTGCAATCTTACACACTGATTCTAGCCCTACCAATGCAACTGCCACCCGTTCTCCATCATTAACATCATAGAGAGAGGGTTTAGAGCATTTAGGAACATCACACAATACCAGGAATCATAGCCTAGCCAAATTTTGACACAATTTTTATGGGACACAATTCAATCCATGACAGTTATAATAAAAAAGTTTGAATCCTACTCAGTCTACACACCTGTGGTTAACTACCACTGTGTTGCAACTCAGCCTCACTCGAGGACCCAGAATAATCAAGGAGGAACTCCTGGAATTCGGCTGATAGGTGACAAAGGGAAAAGAGAGTATGGCAAAGCACAAACTGTCCTTAAACTTCTGGATCATGTCTCAGATTTCATTGCGTCATGGACTGAATTGTGTCCCCCCGAAAACATGTATAGCCGTGTGGCTGGGCCATGATTCCGATTATTTTGTGATTGCCCTGCGTTTTGTGATTTTCCTGTGCTGTACGTTAAAGGATTATGATGGAACTGTAAATCCCTTCATAGGATTACCTCCCTGGTCCACTGTAAAGGGAGTTTCCCTGGAGTATAGCTTGGCCCACCCTTAATCCTTCTGTCCTACAAGAGACAAAAGGAAAGAGAAGTAAGCAGAGAATTGGGAACCTTGTAGCATCAAGAAAGCAGCACTGGGAGAAGAGCACGTGCTTCAGACCTGAGGTTCCTGTGTCAAGATGCTCCCTGGGCAAAGACTGATGTAATATTGGACTTTCCTTCAGAGCCGGCAACAGGGAAAGCCTTGCCCTGAAGTGGGCATCCTAAATTTGGACTTGTAACCTACTGGACTGTGTAAGAATAAACTTTCCTTTGTTAAAGCCATCCAGTCATGGTATTTCTGTTAGAGCAGCACCAGCTGACTAAAACATATTGGTAAAAGCAACTCTCATGGCTGTGCCTGACTTCAGCGGATTGGGAAAGTACAATCTCCTCCCCCAGGAAAGGTGAGAAAATACTGGTAAAATGGTCACACAGTCTACCACAAAGCCTTTCCTGATCTTCCCAGACTTCGTCACTGCTTCCTCTGTTTCACCTCTAGAACTTCTGTATGTGTCCCCAACCAGATCAGGAGCTCTTTGGGGTTGGATTGGACTGGACTAGATTGAATTCAACTGGATTGGATTAGACTGGGTTACGGTAAAACAGAGTGTTTGAGTCGGTGTACTGATACATGGTGCAGAAGCCTGAAGAGAATATAAGTGAGGCAAAATCCACCTAGATGGGTCTTTAATATTGAGATCTGTTCGTTCAACGACGATGCCTTCCAGATGAAAAAGTTCAAGTCTAGATACAGAAGATGAATGGTCCCACTGAGATAGGCAGACTAGTGTGTGGGGAAATGTACAATGGAAACCCGATGGAAAAAGCAGTACCTCTTTTGAGTCAACAGTTGTAAGACAGGGACCCTGAGGACCTCTGTAAATACTGTGACCGAAACTATCAACAAGGGATAAAAAGATTCAGTGATTAACTACATCCTAGAACACTAAGAAAAGTCCCCAAACAACTGTAAACTTCCTCAAAATTGTTTTTCAGAAGGAACCAGGTGGCACCAACTCTGAGAACACGCACAGAAAATCTCCCTTAGACTGCTACATGTCCTTCCAATGGGGGCACCAGAGAGCTACAGTCAGAACAAGGGAATTGAACTAAGCAAGACACTGCACGTGCGCAACAGCCCGGACTAAGTCCTGCTACCAGTCCCAGAAACCTCCACGGCAAGAACTATCTTAGAGTCTGCATGCGTGTGCAGCCAAGGGAGGAGCAGCCACCTGCCAAAAAAGGAAACACTTCAGATCACTGATTTACTGTCCCCAACCATAGCCTAAGCACAGACGGGACGTAAAAACCCAACCCGAATTGCTCAGTGGCACAGCCTGCCGCAGTGCTATACATTCTGCAGCTGTCCCGTTTCCAAATGCTTCTATTGGAAAATAAAGATGTTTTAGTCATACAGTGCTGCTCTAAGAGAAAACCACAGAATGGAGGGCTGTAACAAGAAAAGTTGGTTCTTACACAGTCCAGAAGGCTACAAGTCCAAATTCAGATGTCCGCTGCAGGGGAAGGCTTTCCGCCTTGCCGGATCTGGAGGGAAGTCCTTGTGTTGCATCAGTGTTTGTTCAAAGGAGCATCTTGGAGCAGGAACCTCAGATCCCAAAGATGTGCTCTATTCCCGGTGCTGCTTCCTTGATGGTGTGAGATTTCCAGGTTTCTGTTTGTGGCTCTCTCTTTTTATGTCCCATAGGTTGAAAGAATAAGCGGAGGGGCAAGCCACAGTCCAGGGAAACTTCGCTACCAAGGGTGTTGCAGTCCCACACTAATCCTCTTGTAACACAATCATTCTATCTATTAGCCACAGGCAGAGATTAGGATATATAGCATAGGAAAATTAAAAACTATATTTTGGGGGGGGGGACACAGTTCAGTCCAAGACGAATGATTTCTCTTGTGGGCCAGTCGGGTCTCCCTGAGTAATTCTTTCTCACAAGTCTGATGGGTGTGACAATAGTCCCTTGAGGGTCTTCAGAGACCCCCGGTATCACCATATCACAGAGAAACAGGGAAGACTCTTGGTCTACTGCTTCCTCGTTTAGTTCTTTTTGTATCATAATCTGAAAGCTTATTAAAAACAAACAATAACAACAAAAGAAAAATCACCTAGTTATTGTTTACTTCATTATAAAATACTTATTCAAAATTAAATTTAAAATAATGAGAATAAACAAAATCCACTCTTCTCATGTCTTACTTCCATCCCACCTCTAGCATGTAACCATCATTAATACCATGTTAAATGTCTTCCAGAAAATTCCCATCCATGCATGAGTAAATATATAAATCACAATATAAAGTATACACAATTAAACAATATAATTATATATATATATGTATACACACATAGCTTTTACACAAATTATGCAATACACAGAGTTCTGTCATTTTTACTTAACATATCCTGGACACCTTTATATCATATCAGTCCATGTGAATCAACACCCTTGTTTGGGTGCACGGCTACATGATATTCCATTATGATTATCTTCATTTTTGTAGCTAGACTGCTATTATTATACTCAAATATTTCATATATTTTAAAATTACAAATGATGGCATATCTCACCTATGTCCTGGTAGCTCCCTAGTTTATATTTCAAGCCCTGATGTCTCCCCCAAATTTTAGTATTACCTGTCTATTGCTATCTTCATTTTGACATCTACTGTGGTTAGGTGTGGTTGAATCTTTCCAACTCATGGCTGCCCTTTGTACAGCAGAAACATCCTCGTCATCATCACTGTGTCTGAGCCCATTGTCACAGCACTGTGCCAACCCATCTCATTGAGAGTTTTCTTCTTTTTCAGTGACTGCTTTGCCATTTATGATGTCCTTCTATAGGGACCGATCCCTCCAATGTACATGAGATGAAGTCTCACCATCCTCACTTCTAAGAAGCATTCTTGTATTTCTTCCAAGACAGATCTATCCTTCACCAACAATATAATTCAAAGGCATCAATTCTTCTTCAGTCTTCCTTATTTATTGACCAACTTTCACATTCCTATAAGGCAGTTATAAATACCATAGCTTATGTCAGATGCACCTTAATCCTCAAAGTCACATCTCTGCTCTTTGTAGCAAATTTGCCCCATACAGTATGTCATTCAACTGCTGTTTCCATGAGCAAAGTAAAATCTGACAACTTCACTGTCTTTCTCCGTTTATCAAAATGTCACTTATTGGTCCAGTTGTGAGGATTTTTGTTTTCTTTATGTTGAAGTATAATCCATACTGAAGGCTTTGATCTTCATCCATAAGTGCTTCAAGTCTTCTTCACCTTCAGCAAGTAAGGTTGTGTTATCTGCATATTGCAGGTTGTTAATGAGTGTCAAGGATCTAATTGTGTACACCCAAAAATGTATGTCTGGTAGTGTAGTGGTTAAGTGCTAACCGAAAGGTCAACAGTGCATATCCACCAGGTGCTCCTTGGAAACTTCATGGAGCAGTTCTACTCTATTCTATAGGGTCACTTATGAGTCAGGGTTGACTCCATGGCAACGGGTTTGATTTGGATTTTCTTTTTTTAAATGCATGTAGCAGTTTGGCTTGGCCACGATTCCTGGTATTGTGTGACATTCCTCAAGTTGTAAATCCTGCTTTTATGATGTTAATGAAGGAAGATGAGCAGCAGTTGCATTGGTAAGGCAGAGCTTTATAGTGTGGCTTGAGAAAATCTCCTGGGATACAAAGAAAAAAAAAGCAAGCAGAGAGTTGGAGATATCATACAACCAAGAAAGAAGCAGTGCTGGGAGCGGAGCTAGTCTTTGGTACAGGACCCAGTGTGCCTGCACCTCAGAAGTTCCCAGTCCAGGAAAAGAGCGATGACAAGGAACTTCCTCCAGAGCCAGCAGAGAAAGACTTCCCCTGGAGCTGATGCCGTGAATTTGGACTCTCAGCCTACTGGACTGTGACAGTAAAATTTCTTTTTTTAAAGCCATCCACTTGTGGTATTTCTGTTATGGCAGCAGTAGACGACTAAAACAATGAGCCTTCCTCCAGTTCTGATGCTGTACTCTTCTTCATATAGTCCAGGTTCTTGAATTATTTTCTCAGCATACAGACTAAGTATAATGAAATGATGCATCCCTGATTCACACCTTTCCTCCTTTTAAACCATACAGTATCTTCTTGTTCTGTCCAAACTCTGTCTGCCTCTTGGTACAAGTTCCACGTGAGCGTAGTTAACATGAAATTCTCATTCGTATAACATTATTCCTAATTTGTGATGGTCCACACAGTCAAATGCCTCTGTATAGTCAATAAAACACAAGGTGATCTTACTGGTATCTGAAATACCTATGGTGTAGTTTCCAGTGTCACAGCACCACACAGGCCACTGACAAACTGAAGGGCGAGTGGCGACAGTGTAGATTACACCTCAACATAAAGAAAACAAAAATCCTTACAACTGGATGAATAAGCAACATCATGATAAGTAGAGAAAAAATTGAAGTCATCAAGGATTTCATTTTATTTGAATCCACAACCAATGCCTGTGAAAGACTATACCATAGACTGCCAGAAGAAGAAACAAATCTGTCTCGGATGAAGTACAGCCAAAATGCCCCTTAGAAGCAGGGGTAGAGAGACTTCATCTCACCCTTCAGAGATGTTATCAGAAGGGGCCAGTCCCTAGAGAAAGACACTGTGCTTGGTAAAATAGAGCATCAGTGAAAATGAGGAAGACCCTCAAAGAGACACACTGACACTATGGCTGCAGCAGTGTGCTCAGTCACAGCAGTGATTGCAGTGACGGCACAGGGCTGGGTAGGATTTTGTTTTGTTGTTTGTAGGGTCACTGTGAATCAAAACCAACTCAAAGGCACCTAATGACAATAATCATCCATATGAAAGCTGTAGGTCTTTAAAATCTTCATTGGTAAGTCCTGTCTTCTTTTGACAAGCAAGGTTGTTTCATTTGCTGATCACACAGGTTGTTAACAAGTTTTCCTCCAATGCAGGTATCTAATACCCAAAACCAGACCCACTGCTGTTGAGCTGATTCTGACTAACAGCAACCCTGTAAGACAGAACAGAACTTCTGTACAGAGTTTCTAAGGGGCATCTGGTGGATTCTAGCTGCAGACCTTTTGGTTAGCAGACAAAGCACTTAACCTCTAGGCCATCATGGTTTATAGATATCTAATGGACATTTTTTAAGTGCCTTTTTAAAAAAAAATAGATGTCTAATAGGAATTAAAAATTTGTCCAAGAGACAACTCTTATTTGTCTTCATCATGACTTTTCTTTTCAGAATCTTATCCTTCTCAGTTAAGGTTTCTCTATCCCCTCAGTAAGTGGGTATCTCCTCAGCAACACAGACTATGGGCATTTTTTTTAAAACGCCTTTAAAAAAAAAAAAAATAGACATCTAATAGGAATTAATTAAAAGTTTGTCCAAGAGATAGTTCTTATTTGTCTTCATCATCACTTTTCCTTTCAGAATCTTATCTTTCTTGACTAAGTGTTCTCTATCCCCTGAGTAACACAGACTATGCATTAGCAGCACTGTTACCTCCTGCCTTCTCCTCTGCTCTCATATCTAGTTCCTCATTTCTCCAGCTCCAAAATAGATCAAGAATTCAGCCCCTGTCCTTAATCCCCACTGTTTTCACCCTGGTCCAGGCTCCTATCATCTTTCACCTCACCTACTGTGTGCACTCTTGAAATCCTGAGTACGTTAGTTACAGCAGCACTCAGAGTGATCTGTTCTTGCTTTGTCAACACACATACAAAGGTATATTAAGTATGCAAATTCTATATTAATAACAACTTCTAGAAGAAATTACAAAATGCACCCATAACCCTAACCCATAGCTGTCAAGTTGAGTCTGACTAACAGTGACCCTACAGGACTGGTTTCTTTTAACAGTTCTGCCCCCTGGAGTTTCCAGGGGATTTGAACTGCCAACCTTCTGGTTGGCAGCCATGGCACTTAACCAGCATGCCACCAGGGTTTCTACCAATAACCCAGCTTACAAAAAAATTATCAATAAATAATTTTGAAACTCCCTGCACTCCCCTCCACAGTCGCATCCTCCTTTCTTTAGACCAGAGTAGCCACTCTCTTGAATTTTTGTCCCTAATTTCCCTTACATCTGTTTTTGCCATCAGTGTAATTTTCCCTTACACTGTAGAGTAATTAATGCTCATGAAGATTTCCTGTTCTTCTTCTGTTCGTGCTTTCACATCTTGAAGTTACATGTAGTCATTGAATTGATTCGGCCGGTGAAATGTTTGCCCAAATAACACGTTGGAAAACATGGCCCTTTCACTCATCCCTGAAATATAGCTTCACAAGATACATTATTTTAAGTTGTGTGCTTTCAAAAAGACTTTTCCCACTGGTTTGTAATGCTGCTGCTGAGAGGTCATCTGTAAATCTGATTGCCATTTCATTGTGCTAAAAATCTATCTTTACTATTTTTTTCTGTGTTTTCTTATTTTATAATATTTTTTGTCTTTGCATTGTGGAAATAATACAGATAACAAAACATTTGCCTATTTAACTTTTCTACTTTTAAAATAGTCTCTTATTTTTTGTTTTTTACAATTTTACATTGGTCTCCTGAGGTATGATTTTCTGTTCATTTATCCTCCTTGAGATTTTGGGGGAAATCTTTAATCTAAGGAGTGGAGTCCCTGGGTGACACAAATTACTAAGCCCTTGACTACTAGCCAAAAGACTGAAAGTTTGAAAATACCCAGAGCCCCTCAAAAGACAGACCTGGTGGTCTGCTTTCAAAAGATCACAGCCTTAAAATCCTATAGATCAATTCTACTGTAAGCATAGGTGGTCACCATGAGGCAGATAGGAACACCAACAAAAACACCAGGACTGGTTTCTTTGAACAGTTCTGGAAAATTCTCAGCATTTTATCTCTTTGAAAATATTTTCTCTTCCTCATTCCCTCCATTAGTCTTAAAACTCTATTTGAAGTATGTTGGACCTTCCCAACATATTTTCCTTGACTCTTAATCTCTTTATATATTATCCATCTCTTAATCTCTCTAAGCTATAGTTTAGATATCTTCTAGTCAACTAATACTCTCTTCAGCTCTAATAGGTAGATTAATCCATCACTAAAATCTTAAATTTCTGTTACTATACTCTTTATTTCTAGATGTCTTTCTGTTCAGTCTGCTTGATAAAATTTTGTGAAATCTCTTGTTTCTTTATCATATGAAAGCTTTTCACATTTCTTTAAATACACTAAGTATTAAACATATTCTATCTGATAATTGAAATGCCCCAAATCCTTTTGGGTCTATTTCTGTGATCCATTGTTTCTACTAGCCACACTCACAACCCTGTTTCTTCGTATTATTAGGAGTTTTTGTATATGAACTTAAAACATTGAAAGCATACTTTGAGACTTGGGTTGAACTAGCACTCTTCTCTCATTTGTTTCTCCTGATTGCTTTATGGACATGGAAAGTCTTACTGATATTGGGTATTAGCAAATCAATTCCAACTCATAGCAACCCTGGGTGACAGAGTAGAACTGCCCTGAAGGGACCTCTTTGCAGAAGCAGATCTCCAGGTCTTTCTCCCACAGGACCACTGGGTGGGGTTTAAACCACCAATGCTTTGGTTAGCAGCCCTGCGCTTAACTTGTGCTGCCAGGGCCCCTTAACTTCTTCCTTTGGAGTAGCATGAATTACTTTTTCTCCATCCATCTACCATTAAGGTCAAGACAGGCACATTTCCATACTTTGTCTTTCTTTTCTTCTGCCATTATTCCGTTATGAAAACTTGCAAACATTAAAAAAAAAAGATGTTCAAAGTATTGTACAATGAAATAGTCATCTACCCACCACATGCTTTCTACAATACACATTTTAACATATTTGTCTGATCACATATCTATGCATGTAGCCACTCCTCTGTCCATCTATCACTTCAGCTTTTTTAAAAAATGCTTTTCAAAGTACATTTTACTCCTAAACACTTTGCATATGTGTTTTTAATCAGATCAGTGTTTGTTTATGGTAGGAAGATGAAGATTAAATACAATGACATACACAAATCTAAAATTTTATCAGTTTTCATCTGATCAAGATACAGAACGTTAGCATAACCCCAGAAACTTCCCTTGTGCCCCTCATCTGCCCTCATCTCCAACCCCAGAGGCATCCAAGTTCTGAACTTTCCCCTCATTAGATTAGTCTTACTGGCTCTAGAATTTTGTGTAAGTGGAATCACATAGTAGGCACTCTTTCTGTGTGGAGCTCCTTTCACTCGTATGGTGTTTTTGAGATTTATCTGTGTTGTTTCATGTATTCAGCAGTTCATTTCTTTTTATTGCTAGCTAATATTCTATTGTACACATATACTACATTTTGTTTATCCATTCTTCTGTTGATGAACATTTGGGCCGTTTCTAGTTTGGGACTATTATAAATAAAGCTTCTAGGAACATTCCTATGCAAGTCATTTGGGGCATATGTTTTCGTTCCTCTTGGGTAAATTACCTCAAGAGTAGAATTGCTAGTTCATAGGGTAGGGCTATGTTTAGTTTTATATGAAATTGCCAGACCTTCTTCCAAAGCGTTATACCGTGTTATACTCCCAGCATTGTATGGGAGTACCTGCTTTCTCTATTTGTGATTTTATTTCTCTCTGTATTGTGGTTTTACTTCTCATGTATCCTTTAAGATTCATCTTTTTGGAATCTAAGTTTTATATGGGAGACTTTCGTATTATTCTTCCACTTTGGATGGGCCTAGACATTAATCTCTCTCTCTCTCCTTTTTTTTTTTTTTTTTAGTACCTTCAGCATCAATCAAAACAGAGGTTAAAATTCTGTAGAGTTGAGACAAAAATTTTATCCTTAGGATAAAAACCAGTTTCAGGGATGACTTCCTAAGATTTCTTTTTTTAACTGCATTTTGTAATCTACAATTCCTTACTCTTTTGAAGATCTGTAAAACATTAAAAATACAAAAATATTCATAATTTTTAGTTGTATTCAATGAGAGAGTCATTAAAGAAATCTAATGCTGTATCACTTGGTAGCCTTCAGAATATACTTTTAAAAATGTGAATCAGATCACGTCATATCTGTCATTAAAGGTTCCCAGTGGCTTTTTACGACATTTAAAAAAAAACCCTTAATGTCTTATTTTGACATTCAAACCCTGGCATGGTATGATCTGTGCTCACTTCCCTGAATCTATTTTGAAACATTACATTCTTGCCATGTTGGCTTCTTCCTGTTCTTTGAGCACACCCAGCTTTTCTTCATCTCAAACCCAAACCAAACCAGTTGCTGTAGAGTTGATTCTGAGTCATAGTGACCTCTGTGCTTCAAAGTATACTCCACAGGGCTCTCAATGGCTATGACCTTTTGAAAGTAGATCACCAGACTTTCTTATGAGGTGCCTCTGGCTGAATTCAAACCATCAACCTTTGAGTAAATAGCTGAACACTTAGCTGTTTGTGCCATCTGGGGACTCCACCTTGGGGCACTGCTAATTCCTCTGCCTAGCAGCCTCTTTCTCATCTTTCATGTTCCAGAGAGATGTCCCTTGACCATCTAATTTAACGTAGCTCCCCATCCCAGCAATAACTCTTTGTTATGTTGCTTTATGAAAACTGTCATCACCATAGGAAATTGTGCTTTGTTTACTTATTTATTATTTCTTTTCCCTCTAAACCAAAATCCACTGCATTTGAGTTGATTCTGACTCATAGCAAAACCCTACAGGACAGAATAGAACTGCCCTATAGTTTCCAAGGAGCGCCTGGAGGATTTGAACTGCTGACTTTTTGGTTAGATTCCATGCAAGCAAAGATTGTGTTGGTTTCCTTTCACTGTCATTTTCCCAGTGTTTAGGATAGTGCTTGTAATCTAGCAGGCATTCAATGAATAGTTATTGAAAGAGAAAACAAATGAAAATATTCTGTGGGGAGAAGCCTTTCATACACACATATTCCCATGCTGTGATTGCCATCATGCCTAAGTATGTAAATATTAAATTTTTTTAAATTAATTTTTTTATTTTTATATGCTTTTATTTACATTCTTTAAATTCATGTGCTTATTATCTAAGAATGATAGAGGCATTACCATCTGTTAGAGAAAGAAGATAATAGTTTTCAAGTGGTTAGGAACCACTGTGCAGAGTGCTGCTAATTCTCTAGGCCATAAGTACCAAAACCCTAACTGTCTGCTGTTTTACTGGACATCTCACTCTTTGGTATTGCAATGTTTTCAAAGATAATCTCATCATCTGGCTCCACAAAATGTTGTCCTCGGGCTTGATTCCTAGGAGTCATGCAGAGTCTTCCCTCTTGCTGACTGCCATCCTCTACCATCCTCTATTTTATCAGTCGTCGGATGTGATTTTCCATGCCTTCCCTTCCACATCACCCTGTCTTAGTTTAGATGCTCATCATCTTACACTTGAAACCTAGCAACATTCTTTTCCTAGCTCTTCCTTCCACTTTCATGACACTTTTATTCTACACATTATGTAATATGCACATGACATAAATATTGTTCGTATTATGGACATACATACATGATGTAAATATTACTAGCATTATGGACATTCAATAGTAGGAAGGCCAATACACAGTGACTACATTTCAAATTCATACCACACACTGATCTTTCCAGAATTTCAAGTCTGTTCATACCCTTGGTTCCAGAATCCAGTCAACCAATGCACTGCTATCAAGTCAATTTCAATTCACAGGGACCCTATAGGGCAGAAGAGAATTGTCCCCATAGGGTTTCCAAGAAGTAGCTGGTGGATTTAACTTTTTGGTTAGTAGCCAAACACTTAACCACACGTTACCTACTGTCATGGGTTAAATTACATCTCCCCCAAAGTGTATGTATCAACTTGGCTGGGCCATGAGTCCCAGTATTATGTGATTGCCCACTATTTTATGTGATTTCCTTCTGTGTTGTAAATCCTATCACTATGATGAAATGGGATGGATTAGTAGCAGTTACACTGATGAGATACATGAGATTAGATGGAAACCCTGGGGTCTAGTGGTTAAGTTCTATGGTTACTAATCAAAAAGTCAGCAGTTCGAATCCACCAGGTGCTCCTTGGAAACTCTATGGGGCAGTTCTACTCTGTTCTATAGGGTCACTATGAGTCTGAATTGACTCCACAGCAGCGGGAAAAATAAGGTTAGATAATGTCTCATGGCAGTCTCTTTGAGACATAAAAGAGAATCAAGCAGAGAGACATGGGGACTTCGTACCACCAACAGAGCAGTGCCGGGAGCAGAGAGTGTCCTTTGGACTTGACATTCCTGTGCTGAGATGCTCCTACACCAAGGGAGGACTGAAGTAGCACAAGGACCTTCCTTCACAGCCAACAGAGAGAGAAAGCCTTTTCCTGGAGCCAGCACCCTGAATTCAGACTTTTAGTCTACTGGATTGTGAGACAATAAACTTCTCTTTGTTAAAGCTGTCTACTTGTGGTGTTTCTGTTATAGCAGCATTAGCTGACCAAGACACCTACCATACAAATCCATCCTTCCTCGTAACCCACAGCTACGCCACCCATTACAATCAGGGGTCCTTTTAGTTCTCCCACCTCATTCCCCCACAGTCTACCTCTGTCCCTACACTTCAGCTGCACAGACCCAATATACAGCTCCCAAAGCATGTTCTTACTTGCCTAAAAGGTTTTGAACACCTTATTTCCACAACCAAAGCCATTCCCACTGTACCTCTTCCTGACTGCTGTTGAAATCTATGATCATCTTTTAAAAGTTAGTTCAGCCATCACGTCTACGGTAAAGCCTTCCCTCGTCTTATCAAGCTGATTTGCCTGGGTCTCTATGAGGTGGACTGGAAACCCTTGTGGGGTAGTGGTTAAGTACTACGGCTGCTAACCAGAAGGGCGGCAGTTCAGATCCACCAGATGTCCCCTGCAAATTCCATGGGCCAGTTCTACGTTGACCTCTAGGGTCCCTTGGAGTCAGAATTGATTCGATGGCCATGGCTTGATGGCTTTGGCTGAGTTGGAATCTACTCAGTGGCAGTGGATTTGGGTTTTTAGTTATGGTCTTCTCTTCTCCCATAGTTCCTTAGGTCTTTGCACTAACATTGGTGCAACTCCTGTGTCTATCTCTCTGACTGCAATACAAACTCCTCACAAGACCACGACCAGCCCAGTTCTTGACACATAGGAGATGTGCAATGTATATTTGCTGAGTGGATTAATAACACTTAACTTGTGAGGTGTCTTCTTCCTAAGGAGTATCATTTCCAATGTCTGATTTACAAGCTTGCATTCATGTTTGCCCACTGTATTTCTTCCATGATACTTAGGCCGTCTTTTTCATACTTGTTTTTGTAGCTTCTGTCTCAGTTAATTGGGGCAGTTCTACTCTGACCTCTATGGTTCCTATGAGTTGGACATGACTCGATGGCAGCGGGTTTGGTTTGGGTTTTGGTCTCAGTTAATCTAGTGCTGCTGTAACAGAAATAGTACAAGTGAGTAGCTTTGACAAACAGAAATTTTTTTTGTACGGTTTAGGAAGCTAGAAACTCTAATTCAGAGCACTGGTTCTCAGGAAAGGCTTTTTCTCTCTGTTGGCTCTGCAGTAAAGACTGTAGAGATCAGACGGCTTCTTCTCAGCTGTGTGCACAGGCCAACCTCTCTCTGGCCCTTGGCCCCTGGGTCTCTCTCCCAGCCCCTGCACTGCTTGGGCAAGTGTTACAAAGCTCTTTAGCTGCACCAGGAAGTGCCCAGAGGAACTTTACTCCAACAGGAGGTCTCTTGCCCAAAGGTACTCTCTCACTCAGTGGGTTGGATCCTGCTCCACTTCTGCCTCTGGTCTCCTGATTCGGCTGCTGCTGTTTCTCTGCCAGCACTTCTTAATGTCTTGTGTTATCCCTGGTGGTACAGCTCTGTCTGTGTGTCTCCAGGTTCTAGGAGGTTTGCAGCATGGGACCTCAAGTCCAAAGAACAAATTCTGCTCCCACTTCTTCTTCTTGGTGTTATTGAGGTCCTTATCTCAGCTTGTATTTCTGTCTTTTTATGTCTTGTAAGATAAGAGTCATGACTCAAGCAAGGGTGTGACTTAAATAAGGGTGGCGAAGATGATGGCTGGGGTAAGGATGGTAGTTTGAGTCTTGCCCTTTAATAAGGCAGTCACTCAAGATACATCAGACCCTAATCCTGCCTCATGAACATAATGGACAACTCACTTCCTAATGGGACTGTAACTACAAGCGTAGAAGCTAGAATGTACAACACAGTACAAAATGGAGGATAATTACTTCAGATCACAAAACTCAAGAACCACACCACATTGGACATCATGGCCTAGACAAGTTGACATGTATTTTGGTGGGGAATATGATTCAATCATAGCAGGTCCTTGCCAGCCAAGCCAAGTGCCGTCATTGGAATTTAGTTAAATCATACTTACTCAACAGAGCTGCTGTTGCTCTGGGCAGAGCAATCTGGGTTTGGAAAATAAAAAGATACGATTCCCTTTTGTTTTGAAACTCATAGTTCTATGAAGAAATGATGACATCATAAAGCTTTAGAGCTAAAAGAGACTTTGAGCTTTAATCCAGCCTCATCATTTTATAGATAAAGAAATTGAATGGAGGAGAGGCACTATAGGCAGGTTGTAGAGAACTAGAATAGAACCTAAGTTTCTAGCAAGAATAATGCAACACACAAACAAATACACCTATACACATATGGGCATACAGAGTGAGAGGAGAAGTTGAAATAGAATGCTCATCCACTGCTGGTAGGAATGCAAAATGGTACAGCAGCTGTGGAAAACAATTTGGCAGCTCTGCAACAAGTTAAACATGGAATTACCATGTGACCCAGCAATCCTAATCTTAAGTATACATCCAAAAGAACTGAAAGCGGGAAAGCAGACAGAAACGGGTACACCAGGGCTCATTCCAGCACTATTCACAATAGCCAAAGGTGGAGACAACTCAGATGCCCATCAGCAGATGAATGGATAAACAAAATGGGGTACCTACGAAGTCAGGCAATTAAGTCTGCTAACTTTGTTGTTCTAAGAGCTACATACCTCGTTGCTGAATGTCACTGCGGTCACCTTCATAGTACTCCCCTTGGAAGCCATGCGCTGATGCCGGTGCCTAGTCCACCTTTCAAAGCAATTTGGGCACTTTATCTGGAATGGCCATTACATACAGAGGCACAGTGGCAAGTTATGAACTTAATTGTATAGCTGTCTGTGAGGGAGTTTTTAGCCAGTAAAAAAATACCTATCCTAGAATAACCTCCCTACTCACCTAACCTGGCTACCAGTAATTTTTTTCTTTACCCGAAGAAGAAGGAAATGCTGAAAGGAAGACATTTTGATGACATTCAGGGCATCAAGGGTAATATGATGATAGCTCTGATGGCCATTTCAGCAAGCCAAGCCAAAGCCAAGTGCCGTCGAGTCGGATCAATTTCAGCAAAGGAGCTCCAAAGTTGCTTTGAAGAGTGGATTAGGTGCTGACGTTGGTGCATAGCTTCCAAAAGGGAATAGTTCAAAGATGATCATAGTGATATTTAGTGATGAGCCATGTAGCACTTTTTCTAGGATGAGTTCACAAGCTTATTGACAGTCCTCATACATACAATGAAATACTCCTTAGCCGCAAAGAGAAATGAAGTCCTAATACATGCTACAACATGGATGAACCTTGAAGCATTAGCCTGAGTGAAATAAGTTGATCACAAAAGGGTAGGTATTGTATGATCCTACTGATGTGATGTAGGCAAGTGTAGATAGACAAAAGTTTGATGGGAGAAGGTGAGCCATTACTTAGGAGGCACTGAGCTTCCAGGAAGGGCAGTAGAGGGATGGTAAAGGCAGTGGTCATGGTCATGCCCTGTGATGAATGTGACCAATGCCACTGAACTGTACATGTAAAACCTGTTGAACTGGCAAATGTTTTATTTTTCCATTTTTACCATAGGTTCTTTTAAAGTGAGATAAGTGAATGAGTTGTCATGTTTAAAAAGAAAGCAAACACTTATTTCAAAAATAGGAAATGATAGTGGGAGATGAGGCCAATGTGTAGCCTTAAACAGGTCATTTATACTGTGTGCCTCAGTTTCCTCATTTGTAAGACACAGATTAATACTGACTACCTTGTAGGGTACTGTAGTAATTATAAGTGGTGCATATACAAAACTCCTTGTCAACTGGGAATACTTTCGGTTGCAGACAACAAAAAATTCAGTTTATAGTACCTTAAATAAAGGGTTATTTTTCTCATATTAAAAGTCTAGGGGTAGGTGGCTGCTGGCACTGATTCAGTAATCGGTGTCTCTGCGATTTTCTTGGCTTGTCCTTTGTCTGCGACCTCACGACAGCCAAACACCTGTTAAAGCTGCGAACATCATAACTGCATTCTAGGCAGGAATAAAGAGGAAAGGAGCAGCCTCTGCTCACCACATCCATCCCTGGACATGGTGGCGACAAATGCACCAGAATGTCCCGGTAGATTTCTGCCTAGGTCACAAGAGTCGGTTCTGTCACGCTGTCACTTTCTAAGCAAACTTTTTACTCTTCAACCTATGCAACAGGGGTAGAAGAGCCCTTACAGCTCAGTGGTTAAGTGCGCTCGGCTGCCAACCAGAAGGTTGGTGGTTCGAACCCTTCCAGTGGCTCCACCGGAAAGAGACAATCTTCTTCGGTAAAATCACAGCCAAGAAAATCCTACAGGACCCTTCTACGCTGTCGCGTGGGGTCACTGTCAGCCAGAATGGACTCTAACGACAATAACAACTGTGGGGATAGCACAGCAAGGGCAGTGGAAACTACTTGTTAGTAACCGATGACCAAACTTCCCCCAAAAGCCTATCGCCCACAAGAGGCTTAATAAACAACATCACAGAAACCTTCGAGGTTTGCTATGAGTCCGTCCAGTGGTCCCAGTCTCCATGATCTCCCACGGTAGATTTTTTTGCTACAAGAGTCAGCAAAAAAGCATTAACTGGTTTTGGTGTGTGTTGTGTGGCTCCACCGAAATACTGGCTTTTCAAATCTGTTCTCGAGATCGACCCAGAATTATGGAACTTGGTGACAAGGTCACAAACGCCATGCTTTGAGCATTACCCTTCAAAGTAAAGATCCAATATTAAATAATAAATAATATAAATGTAAACAGAAGCCTGAAGATTCGATATCTCTCCGTCATCCTTAAAAACCTAAGTTAAATGACTGACTTTTCTCAGAGTCAAAAATAAGTCAGGATTTAATTGGGAAAGGTATTTTAAGGTTGAGTCTTTTTCCATTTTTCTGCTGCCTTGGTACAAATATGAATTATGTTGCCAGCACTGAGCATCTCTAAATAGTAGTTACTAAGACAACGTATTAAATTAAGAACTAATTGGATTTTTTAGGTTCTGCCATATGCACATACAAACATATTGGTATTGTGTTTCTCGTTTTGCCTTTGTATAATGTCTTCCTATGAGAAATCTGTATACTCCTGAGATTCTGAAAGTTAACATTCTTAACATCTCTATAATGGTATAAACGGTTAACAGGCTTGGGGGCCAACTAAACGTTTGGAGGGTTGAGGCCAGTCTGGTGCTTTGGAAGAAGAGCCTGGAAACCTATTTCTGAAGTCTGAGCTACTGAAAACCCTAAGAAGCACAGTTCTACTCTGACCTACGTGGAGTCACTATGAGTCAGAATTAATTGGATGGCAACTGGTTTATAAGTAAACATAGTATCATAAAGAATCTCTTCCCTAAGGGATACGATTTATGATAGAACTACAAAATCATATTATATAATTTTTAATAGGTCTTCAGGCACACTTCCACCCAATTTTAGTAAATAAAAAACAAAAAGGCCTCACTGCCCCTGAGTCAATCCTGACTCATAGCATCCCTATAGAACAGAGTAGAACTGCCCCATAGAGTTTCCAAGGAGTGCCTACACTGTCCACCTATCTGTTAGCAGCCATAACACTTCACCACTACACCACTAGAGTTTCCAAGTTTAGTAAACAGTTACTTTAAACTGATTAATTAAACACTGATTTCAGAGTTTCCACCCATTTGCTGTGTATTAACCCTGTCGTGACACAGCAGGATCCCCTAGCGTGTAAACTGTGCATTTCAAATTTGACTGACATCAGAGATGGCAGGCGCTACTGATGATGTGAAGAACTTGAGTAGACTGTTGATGCCGTCTGTGAAAATATAAGCCTTCCTTCCGACATAGATTCATAAAAAGCTAGGGATGAAATCCGCTTGAAGAGCACATAATTCAACCTACTTGCATCATTTATAAAAAATCTAAACTCAGATGAGCTAAGTCACATTTCCAAGGCTGTAAACTAGCAGCAAAGGTAAAACTAAATGTCAGGTCTTTGCAAGCTTGTAACACCTGCATACATTTTTTTTAAAAAATTATTTGAGGTGATCATGAGATCTGACAAGTCTGCTAACTTAATTGTTCTAAGTACTACGTGGCTCATTGCTGACTATCACCATGGTCACCTTCAAAGTCCTCTCCTTGGGAAGCTATGCACTGCTGCCAGCACCCAGTCCACCCTTCAGAGCAATTTGGAAACTCCTCCTGGAATGGCCATGGTTCACGTGGCAAGTTCATAAACTATTGTATAGCTGGCTGTGAGGAAGTTTTTAGCCAGTGAACAAATAACTGTATGAGAACACCGTCCCTACTCACCTGATCTGGCCCCCAGTGACTTTTTTCTTTGCCCTAAGATAAAGGAAATGTTAAAGGAAGACGTTTTGGAGCTCAAGGGTAATATGACAACAGCTCTGATGGCTATTCCAGGAAGAGTTCCAAAAGTGCTTTGAAGGGTGGACTAGGCATTGGCATTGGTGCCTAGCTTCCCAAGGGGAGTACTTTGAAGGTGACTGTGGTAAATTCAGCAATGAGACATGTAGTATTTTTTCTAGGATCAGTTTGAGATTTTAATTGTCAGTGCTTGTATGTGTGTGTGTATGTGTGTGTATACATATAATATAAATTTACCGTTTTAACTATGATTTTAGGGTGCTATTCATCGACATTAATTACATTCAACATGTTGTGTTACCATGACAACTATCCACTTTCCAAATTTCTCATCCTCTAAAATAGAAACTCAGCTCCCCTTCAGGAATAACTCCCTTCCTTCCCTCCCCCAGCTCCTCCCAACCATTAAGAAACTTTTCCCTGTATACATTTGACTAATGTAGTTAGTTCACACCAGTGGAATCATCAGGATTTGTCCGTGTCTGATTTATTTTGCTCAGCATGTTTCTGCATACCTTTTTTCACTCACTTGGTAGCTAAAAGGTTGAGGTTCAAGTTCTTCCATATCTTGTAATGTATCTTTTTCCCTCCCCAAAAAGTCAGTCATGGAGAATACTGTGGAGCACAGTTCTATTCTGCCCTGCACAGGGTCACAGCGACATGGAAATATTTTGATGACAACTAGCAATAACAAAATGGGCTTGTGAGTTCCGTCTTTTCTCCATGACCTCAGAAGGTGGTAGTGTGGTTTTGTGTCTACCAAGAGAAACAAATCTTGGCTGAGTGATTTACCTCTTTCTATCGACGGCACTTGGCTTGGCGATCTGTCATGGATAAAACTGTGTTCCTCAAAAAGTCTGCGGCAATTTCTCGGCGCTGTAATTCCCAGTATTGTGCGATGTTCCTCCTCGTTGGAATACCTGCGTCTATGATGTTGATGAGGGTAGATGGGTGCTGTTGTGTTGGAAAGGCAGGATTTAATGCGTGGGATTGTTTTGTGCCTTGAGGCAGTCTCTTGAGCCACAAAGGAAGAATCTGGCAGAGATATATTCCGACCTCACACCACCAAGAAAGGACTGCCGGCTGCTGAGCCAGGGTCCCTGTGTCTCTGAAGTTTCAGGTCCATGGTAAGACTGATGACAAGGACTTTCCTCCAGTGCCAGCAGAGAAAGCCTTCCCATGGAGGTGACACCCTGAATTTGGACTTGTAGCTTACCAGACTGTGACAAATAAAACTTAACCTCTTTTAAAGCTAGGCACTTGTGGTATTTCTGTTAAAGCAGCACTGGATGACTAAAACAGCACCTCAATTTCTTTATCTATAAAACAAAGATGATAATGCCACCCATCTCCTAGTGACAAGGTAGTCAAACAGAGCCTCTAAACATGCATTTTCGGAAGAAGAGAACCTAACTATTCCCCAGGTGGCCATGTGCTCATAACTGCCGGTGTTCTTTACAGAAAAAAGTCTACAATGTTGTCTTAGTTATCTTACCTATTGTCTGAGGTATCTGGTGCTGCTGTAATAGAAATAACACAAGCAGAGGCCTATAACAAAAAGAAATTGAATTTCTCACAGTTTCAGGAAGCTAGGATTCCGATTCAGGGTGCTAGCTCTCGGAGAAGCCCCTCTCTCTCTCTGAGATCTTTTCCTCGGGGAGGGTCTTTGTCCTTAGCCTCCCGCTTATTCAGGAGCTCCAGGGCCGCAGTCCCAGGCCCGAGGGGTGTCTGTGGTCCCAGTGCCGCTTCCTCGGGGTGGGGGGTCTCCCGGCCTCTCGGCCGGCTTCTCACTGTTAGATCTCAGAAGAGACTGATTTAAAACACAACCCAATTTTGTGGATTGAGCCTTGTCTCTTTAACGTAACTGCCACTAACCCCACTCATTGACGCAGAGGTAGGACTTACAGTGTGGGAAAATCACATCAGGTGACAAAGTGGAGGGCAATCACACCATACTAAGAATCACAGAGGAGACCAGCTGACACCCAGGAGAGTGTGGCTGCCAGCACTGTCGTCGAGGCTAACTCTAGGGCACACAATGACTAGAAAGCCTTCCGCCTCGGGGATCAGGATTTCTATCCTGTGATCCCTTCCCACTGCCTGCCGTGAGGTTGAGCAGCAGGTAGCTGGGCATGCTTTTCCTTGTTAGTGGCCGTCAAATGAACCGCAGTGTCAGAGGCCTTCTGTCTAACAGAATGAAATGTTGCCCAGTCCAGTGCCATCTTCATGGATCAGCAGTATATTGAGTCCATTATTCCAACTTCTATATAATGCGTCTTATTGAGGGTTTCCCTCGGTTTCATTAGTCCTCTACTTACCAAATACGGTATCGCTTTCCAGCGATTACTCTTTTCTGATGAGATGGTCAGTACAAGAAAGATGAAGCCTCACTATCCTTGCTTCTCAGGAGCATTTGGTTGTATTCTAAGGCTGACTTGTTTGTTCTTTTGGCAGTCCGCAGTAAATTCAATAACCTTTGCCAACACCACATTCTGAATGCATCTATTCTTCTTCTATCTTCGCTTTTCATTATCCACCTTTTAGGTGCATACAAGGAAACTGAGAATGCCATGGTTTGGGGCAGATACACCTTAGTTATCAAAGTGACATCTTTAGGTATAGGTTATGCAATTCCAATGGGAAGAACTGGAAATTTCATTTTTTTCTTAGTGTAAATAAATATTGGTGGTTTTCTTTGTAGTTGAAAAAAATCTTTTTTAAAAATCAGAAAAATGCTGAAATATAAACTCTAGCAATTTGAAAGTTCACAATCTTTTAAACTCCTGCCAGAGAATTGTTGAAAGTCTTGGGTTTAATAGTTCACTAGATTTACATAAATAAATGTCAATATTTCATCATTGTTTCGTTAAAAATCCTTTTTTTGGCTTAAGCTTTAAAGTATCACAATAATAATGAATTTATTCAGATGATTTATTGATTTAACTTCAGCTATTTTTATTGGATATGTATATTATATATAGAGCGCCTGTAAAATCTAGGAACACCGGGAAGTATAAATGATGTAAAAGACATCTTTGAGTTATGACCATAGTAAAATGATACCTAAAGCTATTCACTTTCTGGACCATTCTGAAATACAAAACTGTGTTCTCAAAGAGCTCCCAGTCTACTTGGGGAAACAACGATTGAGTGCTGCCAGGAATTGATCTCAGTGTCCCACTAGCAACTCCTGACTTTGGTCCAAGCTTCTAAAAAAAGATACCTTAGCACACGAATCAGTTCCATGGTAGATGCAACAAAACTGCAAAAGAAATTCATTTGTGCACTTACCACTAGCTCTGATGCTTTCTTTTCCCATTTCTGGTGCTGTGTTACACACTACCCACTCAAGGATAAACGTAGCACTGATGAGAGTTTGTCCTACCTACAAACTAAGATAAAGAATTGAGGGAATTATCACATTGGCTACATCATTTCAACATTTAAATTTATAAGATTATTTATCTATAGAAATTTTTGCCTTGAATTACCTGAATGTCTGCCTTGGTTATTTGATTCATTTTATAAATATATCCATGTTTTAGTTGGCTAGTGCTGCTCTAATGGAAATATCACAGAATGGATGGCTTTCACCAAGGAAAGTTTTTTCTTACACAATCTGGTAGGCTACAAGTCCAAATTCAGGGTGTCCACTCCAGGCGAAGGCTTTCCCTTTGTCAGCTCTAGAGGCAAGTCTGGTACTGCATCAGTCTTTGTCCAGGCAGAACCTTGGCACAGGAACCTCGGGTCTGAAGGACACACTCTACTCCCAGTGCTGCTTTCTTAATGATGTGAGGTTCCACTTCCCTGCTTGCTTCGCTTTCCTTTTTATCTCTTGTAGTATGAACGGATTAAGGGTAGGCCAAGCCATACTCCAAGGAACTCCCTTTACAGTGGAGCAGGGAGGTGATCCTATGAAGGGATTTACAGTCCCACCCTAATCCTTTAACGTGCAACATAGGAAAATCACAAAACGGAGGACAATCGTAGAGTACAGGGAATCCAGGCCCAGGCAAATTGCTGTACATATCTTTGAGAGGACACAATTCAATCCATGACAATCGATAAGAGGAGAGCAAGTCATACTCAAAAGAATGTTTTTCTATTTATCTGATACATGAGAAAAGGGAAGCTCACTTTTCCAAATCTGAGTTGCTTGGCAACTGCATCATCTTTTCATTTTAGTTACCGGCTGTAGACACAGTCTGATCAAATCCAAAGATCAAGCTAACACATATCTGTAAAGGTCTAGAACTAAGGTCAGCGACTGAGTTATGGTCTCATTAGACTTGATGCTTCTTGTTAGTTTTTCAAATAATAGACTCTCAGATTCAAAAAGTTCTCAAATGTTATTTAATCTAAGTGCCATCCTCTCTATAACCTCACTGTTGAATCACAGACTAATGTCTGCACGAATATCTGCCAAGTTTAGTGAACTTTTAAACTCAAAATTTTTCAGCAATGCACTGACATGCTTAAGTTTTAACAGATGAGTGTAGGTTTCCAAATATTAACAAGTATTTTGTTTTCTGATTTTATTTTTTTTTTAGGATTTGCATTCCTTTTACAATGAAGAAATCCACTATTATTTATTCCAGCACTTGACATTTTCATGCAAAAGTTATTTCTTACACTGAGACACAACTCTGTCTCTCTATTAATTTTTTCCATGAAAGATGGTTTTATCTGTAGGTGCCTTATAGATGGATAGCTGCTGTCAGGATGATTCCAGTTGATGACAACTTTATGTACAGTGGGACAGAATATTGCCTGGCTGTGCACTGTCCTTGCATTTGCTGCATGCTTGAGTGTATCACTGTGACTACTGTGTCAGACTCTCTCATCCACAGTCTTCATTGCCATTGCTGGCCTTCTATTTAACTAAATGTGGTATCTTCCCCCTCTTATTGATCTCTCCTGATGACTCGTCCAAAGCAAGTGAGTCAGGAAATGTTCCATTATAACCTGTAAGGTGTTGATTGGATAAGTTTTAGAAGGAGATCGTCAGATTTCCTCATCTCCCTTAATTTAGAAGCCGTGTTGAAGGCTCTCTGCCGCGCACGATACTCCTGGTGTTTGACACACTGGTGGCACAGCTTCTAACAGTATCCTTCCAGTGAAGAACATGCTCAGCGTTTCTCAAGCTGAAGGTGCAGAAGATAAAATTCAAGTTTGGAGTTTCAATATTGAAGGATTCTACAGAGAAAATATTAAATGATACAGGAAGCATCCAAAGAAGTTGGAAGGAATACGCAGAGTCACTATACCAAAGAGAATTTAACATTCCGCCTCTTCAGGAGCGTATGCTCAGGAACTGACGGTACGGAAGGAGGACAGCCACGCTGTGCTGACGGCACTGGCAAAACATAAGACTTAAGAAACTGACAGAATATCAGCTGAGCTGTGTCATGGATTGAATTGTGTCCTCCGCCAAAATATGTGTAGTAATTTGGTTGGGCCAGGATTCCCTGTATTCTGTGATCGCCCTCTATTTTGCGATTTTCTGATGCTGTAAATCCTAGTCTCCACCTGTGGTAAATAGACAGGATGATTATGTTAAAAAAAAAAGATTAGAGTGGGACTGCCACACCTTTGTTAAGGAAGTTTCCCCAGAGTGTGCTTGTGTCACCTTTTGTCCTTTCACCCTATGGGGGATAAAAAGAGAGGGAAGCAAGCAGAGAGTTGGGAAGCTCAGGCCATCAAGAAAGCAGCACTTTGTGAAGGCCTTGTCCTTCAGAGCTGTGGTTCCTGCTCCAAGATACTCCCTGACCCAAGACTGATGCAACATAAGGACTTTCCTCCAGAGTTGACAGAGAAAACACCCTTCCCCTGGAGCAGACATCGGACTTGCAAGCTACTGGACTGTGTAAGAATGAACTTTCCTTTGCTAAAGACATCCACTTTGTAGTATTTTTGTAAGAGCAGCACTAGATGACTAAAACTAGATGTTTCAACTAACAGATGCAGTGCTGAAACTGCTTGCTCACTTACTTATGCCAAGAAATCTGAAAGACAGTTACCTGGCCAACCAACTGGCAGAGATCCATACTTATGCTAGTCCAAAGAAAGGTGATTCAACCAAATGCAGAAACTATAGAACAATATCATAAATATCACACACAAGTCAAATTTTACTGAAGATCATTCAAAAGCAATTGCAGTGGTATATCAGCAAAGACCTGCCAAAAATGATTCAGAAAGGGACGCGGAATGAGGGATATCACTGCTGATGCCAAGAGTCTTGACTGAAAGAAGAGAGTACTGGAAAGATGTCTATCTGTTTTATTGACTGTACAAATGCATTCAATTGTGTGGATCATAACAAATGATGGATAACATCGATATCTCAATCATCCGATGCTGCTATAACAGAAATACCACAAGTGAGTGCCTTTAACAAAGAAAAGTTTATTTTCTCACACTCTAGGTGGCTGAGTCCATATTCAGGGTGTCAGCTCCAGGGCACGGTTTCTGTTATCTGTCAGCTCTGGAGAAAGGCCCTTGTCATCAATTGTCTCCTGGTCTATAGCTCCTCTAATTAGGAACCTCAGGTCCAAAGGATGCACTCTGCTCCTAACACTGCTTTCTTGGTGGTGCAAGGTCTTCAGGTCTCTCTGCTCAATTATCTCTTTTACATCTCAAAAGAGATTGACTGAAGACACAATATGAGCTGGTAGATTGAATCCTGCCTCGTTAACATAACTGCCACTAATCCCATTCATTAACATATAGAATGGAATTTATAACACATAGAAAAATCACATCAGATAAGAGCATTCCCAGTCATCCAATACTGGAACTAACGGCCTAACCACCAAATTCATACACATATTTTGGGGGGACACAATTTAATTTATGGCAATTGTGAAGAACAAGCATTCCAGAACACTTAATTGTGCTCCTGAGGAACCTGCACACAGATCAAGAGGCAGTCTTTTGAACAGAACAAAGGGATCTTGTGTGGTTTAAAGTCAAGAAAAGGATGTGTCAGGGTTGTATCCTTTCATCTTACTTATTCAATCTATATGCTAAGCAAATTACCCAAGAAACAAGACTATCTGAAGAATGGGGCATCAGGATTGGAGGAAGACTCATTAACAACCTGTGATGTGCAAATGATACAACCTTGCTTGATGAAAGTGAAAAGACTGACGGAGAGCAAAGACGGTATCTTCAGTGTGAATTACACCTCAACATAAAGCAAACAAAAAAATCCTCAAAACTGAGCCAGTAAACAACATCATAATCAACAGAGAAAAGACTGCGGTTGTCTAGGATTTTGTTTACTTGGATCCACAATCTGCACCCTCGGGAGCAGCAGTCAAAAAATCAAATGGTGCATCGCACTGGGCAAATCTGCTGCCAAAGACCTCTTTAAAGGGTTAAAAATCAAAGATTTCACACTGAAGACTAATGTGTGTCTTCCCCAAGCCATGGTGTTTTCGGTCACTTCGCATGCACATGAAAGCTGGCCACTGAATAAGCGAAGCCAAGTGCCGTCGAGTCGGATCCAACCAAATAAGGAAGACTAAGAAGAAAGGATACCTCTGAGTTGTGGATTTACCACGGACCACCAAAAGAGTGAACAAATTTGTCTCAAAAGAAGTACAACTAGAATGCTCCTTAAGAGCAAAAATGGCAAGGCAGAGTCTCCCATACTTTGAACATATTGTCATTAGTGACCAGACTCTGAAAAAAAGACATCAAGCTTGATAAAGCAGACGGTCAACATAACAGAGAAAGTCTCTCAAAAAGATGAATTGACACAATGTTGTGACAATGGGCTCAAATACTTCAACGACTAAGAGGTAGGAGGGCACAGGACAAAGCAGCATTTCATTCTGTTTTACATAGGGTCACTATGAGTGAAGACCAACTCAGTGCCACCTAACCATAACATCGGCAAGCTTCCAGCACCATAGCAACACAAAAGCCACCACATAGGCCAAATCTATTTCCTGTACGACAGATTAGCAACATTTTGTCCTCATCCAATTTTTTTCTTCAAGCTAAGTTTTCCCAGTTTCTTCAGTTAAACCTAACACAAAATAGTATCACATGCCTTCACCATCCCGACTACCCATTGCTATCAAGTTGATTCCAACTCATAACAATCCTGTAAGGCAGGGCAGAACTGCCCGCAGTTTCCAGAGCTATAAATATTTAAGGAAACAGACTGCCACACTTTTCTCTCATGGATCAGCTGTTGCCAACTTTTCTGTTAGTTGCCTAGCACTTAACTGAGCAACCAGAGGTTCCTGCCCTCCACCCCCTGAATCCTGATTACTCCTCTCTAAATTCAAACTAGTTTTTGCAGTGTTCTTGACACGGACTCTGTGTGGAAGGCTAAAAGGCCAAAGCCAAACCTATTGCTATAGAGTCAGTTTCCCCTCGTGGAGTAGTGGTTAAGTAATGCTGCTGCTAACCAAAATGTTGGTAGTCTGAATCCATCAAATGCTCCTTGGAAACTCTCCGTGGGGCAGTTCTGCTCTATCCTATAGAGTCTCTGTGTGAGTGGAAAACATTGCAAAAATTGAAAAGTAAATTGTGGCCATGTCTTAACTTGAGATGATACTGCGGTTCAATCAGTGCAGCTCAAGATGGCATCTGCTTCGCTGGCCAGATTGTGATGTTGGTATGTACTGAGTTACCGACGACAAAAATCTCTGTGACTCTTCTGCATGTGTGGCCATTAATCAAAGCCCCTTTCATCGTGTTCATGTTCTTTAAGGGATTTTAGACCCAAGTGCAAGACTTTAAAGTTACTCTGCTAAATCTCACTCTATTTAATTCTGTGGCTCAAGTTAACCTATCAGAATCTCCTGATTCTTTCTTCTAGTATATCCTTTCTTTCAGCTTGTTTGTCATACAAATATATGGTGAGCTACATCATTAACACAAGCAGATGACAAAAGCATTTGTTATGTGAAAAAGACACAAAGTCCTATGGTTAGTCCTGAAAGCCACAGCCAGACAGACATTGATCCATTAATCTACCCCCTGGCTACAGTCTTGAAGAAGTTCCTAATCCTTGGGTCTCTCCCATAGTCCTCTCTTCATGAGAAATATACCATAAAGAATGTTGTTAAATGCTTTGCTGCAGCCTGAAGTAAACTAAGATATATACCTTTATGTTAACTTGTTTAATTCATCTGTTTATTCAACAAATATTTATTAGCTCCTATTACATGCCAGGTGATACAGTAGGCCCTAGTGGTATATAACAAAGCATAATTAGAGTTTGGGTTTTTTTTTTCTTAATCATTGAAAATAATGCACAGCCAAACACTCACCAGTTCAACAATTTCTATATCTACAGTTTAGTGACATTGATTATATTCTTCAGGTTCTACGACCCTGCTCACCCTTCTTTTCCAAATTGCTATTCTTCCATTAACATAGGCTCACTGTCCCTGAAACTTCCTACCTGGCCTTCTGAGCCGCTGCTGTCAATTTAATCCCATCCAGAAAGTTCTTTATGGTGCAAGACCGGGCAGTGTTTTGTTCTGTTGTTCACAGGGTTGCCATGAGTCGGCACCAACTCTATAGCACCTAACAACAACAACAACAGAAAGTTCCTTAAAAGAGGACAACATTCAAGGCAGACACTGTTTATTAATTAAGCTAAACTACTGTTTGGTTTGGAAACCCTGGTGGCTTAGTGGTTAAGTGTTAACAGCTGCTAACCAAAAGGTTGGCAGTTTGAATTTGCCAGGCGCTCCTTGGAAAGGCACTGGGGCAGTTCTACCCTGTCCTATAGGGTCACTATGAGTCATAATCACCTCCACGGCACTGGGTTTGGTTTTTGGTTACTGTTTGGCTTAGAGAAGACTTAAGAGGATATTTTCTGTTTTAGGTTTAAAGATTTTCTTAGGACAAAGATTTAATGAACTCATCCAGCCTCAGTGGCTCCAAAATGCCTAAATTCTATGAGAATTTGAAATTCTGTTCTGTTTGGCAAAATGAGGCTCTGAGATGTGAAGCAGTTTGCAAGACTAACAAACAGTAATACCAGGGTCCGGATTTGAATCAAACGTCATCAATGCAAATAATGTCTTCTTCACAGCTAGAGGCCATCTTTGAAGCTCATATCAGCTGTAGCTACCTCTCAGCTACTCCAGTTTTTCAATGCCCTGCCTTCTATGTATATAGTATTCTTTTTCTTAAAACTTCTGTTTATCCAGTTTTTGTTTTAATCCTAAGAAATGATTCTCTAATGATGGAGATTATAGGCACTATACTTGCCTTAGGCATCTTGTGCTGCCATATCAGAAATAGCACAAGTGGATGACTTGAAACAAAGAGAAGTTTATTCTCTCAGTCCAGTAGGGTAGAAGTCCAAATTCAGGGCACTGGCTCCAGGGGAAGGCTCTGGGGGAAGGCCCTTGTGATGCGTCAGTCTTCATGTGGTCTAGGAGCACCTCAGCAAAGAAATGTTAAGTCCAAATGATGGGCTCTGCTCCCAGCACTGCTTCCTTGGTGGCAAGGTCCTCACATCCCTCTACTCAATTCTCTCTTTTATATAACAAAGACATTGGCTGAAGACGCTGTCTAATCTTGTGTATCTTATCAATATAACTGCCACTAATCCATCTCATTTCATCATAGTGACAGGATTTACAACACATAAAGAAATCGTATAACATGGTGGACAATCACGCGGTACTGGGACTCATGGCCCAGCTAAGCTGGCAGATCTTTTGTTGGGACACAATTCAATCCACGACAACAGTGGACTAACTGTGAAAATATTCGGCAGCAAGCAGGCTATCAGTTTACAAGGAATCAATCACTAGCTTTCTGTGTTTTCCTTGCTGCAATTGACTTTCTGATCCTCTTTGTGCCCAATTACTAAGGATCCAGGACCCCTGGCGGTGTAAATGGTTGATGTACTCAGATGCTAACCAGAAGACTGGAGGTCTGAGACCACATGAAGGCAAAAGGTGTGGGAATCTACTTCCCAAAAAAATCAGTTAATTGGAGAATAGGATGAGAGCTGGGGATTCCAGGGCTACCTTTCACTTCTTGAAGGAAATATTAAAGTTATCTTTAATGCAAAAGATAATTACACCAGCAAAGCAGTTTAAATATTCTAGTTTTTCTTTAATCTTTCAGGTCATATATTTAAGTTCTTGTCTTTAATCTTTCATAGTTCGAGGGTATACACGAGGTCCAACAATTAAGTCCTCAAACTTAATTATTCTAAGTGCTACATATCTCATTGCTGAATATCACTGCCATCACCGTAGAGGTACTTGCCTAGGGAAGCTATGCACCAATGCCAGCACCTAGTCCACCCTTCAAAGCAATTTTGGAACTCTTTCTGGAACGGCCATTGTGCACAGTGGCACAATGGCAAGTTCACAAACTTAACAGTTCACAAACTTAAAGTTGTCTGGGAGGGAGATTTTAGCCAGTAAATGAAAAACTAAATTGGAACGCCCTGCCTACTCACCTGATCTGGCCCCCAATGGCTTTTTTCTTAGCCCAAAGATAAAGGAAATATTGAAAGGAAGACATTTTGATGACGTTTAGGACATCGAGGTTAATATGACAACAGCTCTGAGGGCTGTTCCAGGAAAAGAGTTCCAAAAGTGCTTTGAAAGGTGGTCTAGAAACTGACATCAGTACACAGCTTCCCAAAGGCAGTACTTCGAAGGTGATCATAGTGATTATCAGCAATGAGGTATGTAGTGTTTTATTCTAGAATTAGTTTGTAAGCTTAATTGGCAATTCTTGTATATATGTGTCTATGGGACTTGATGGCAGTGGGCCTGTTTTTGTGTGTGTGTAATTGTAGGTACACATATTCACATATACACAATAAAGCACATGAGGGGCAGAGATATGAGTACTTTATAGTTATAACCAAAATCTCATAGGATTGAATTCCTGGGTTTGAAGATTTAGGACCATAGTCTCACGGGACATCTTGATCAATTGTTATAACAGAGTTCATAAAGGTAGTTCCACATCCTAGTTTGGTGAGTAGGGTCTGAGACTTTAAAAACTTTTTAGTGGCCATCTAACATAAACTACTGGTCTCTATACATCCAGAGCAAAAGAGAAAGAAGGGAAGCAAAGACTCAAAGAAGAAATTAGTTTACAGGATAATCTACATAGACCTCGGCCTCATCTACTCTGAGACCAGAAGAACTAGATGGTGCCCAGCTAGCACTACTGCCCATACTAATCAGAGCCACAACAAAGGGACCTTGATAAACTAAGAGAACAATGTGGAACAGAATCTAAAATTCCTTAAAAAAAAATTTAAAACAAAAACCACACCTACTGAACTAGTCAGACTGGAGAATTCCTTGGGACTATTACCTTGAGACATTCCTCAAACCTTGAAACAAAACTGATCCTTGAGGTCACCTTTTAGCTAAATAACAGAATGACTGACCAAAAAAATGAATATCACCAAAAAGTACTGTACTCCTTTTAAAAAAAATTACCTATATGAGACTAAAAGGCTAACAATTACTTTAAAAGTGAGAGGCAACTATAAGCAGGTAAGGAAACCAGATTAATGGAAACAGTGTAACCACATGGAAATAAAGAGAATATTCACACATTGTGAAGAATGTGCACATGTCACCGAACAACTTGCTTAGAAATTGTCCAAAGGTAACCGTTATGGATTGAATTGTGTCCTCCAAAAATGTGGGTCAACTTGGCTAGGCCATGACTCCCAGCATTGGGTGGTTGTCTGTTGTCATGGATTGAATTGTATCCCCCCAAAACGCAGGTGGTATTTGGCTGGGCCATGATTCCTAGTATTGTGTGATGTTCCTGTATGCTGCAAACCCTGCGTCGATGATGTTAATGATGGAGGGTGGGTGACAGCTGCGTTGGTGGGGCCGGACTCAGTGTGTAGGGTTGTATTGCACCTCCAAGCAGCCTCTGAGGATATAAAGGAAGGGGGAACAACTGGGGTGTTGAGAACCAATGCCAGAAGTAGAGTACATTCTTTGGAAAGGACTCAAGGCTGCTACACATTAGAAGCTCTCAGTCCAGGGGAAGACAGACAACAAAGAGCCAACACAGAAAGCCTTCCCCTGGAGATGACACCCTGAACTTGGACTTTTAGTTTACTGGACTGTGACAAAACAAAATTTCTCTTTTAAAGCCATCCACTTGTGATACTGCTGTTGGAGCCACGATTGACGACTAAGACATCTACTACTCTATGATATGATGTGATTATCTTAGTGTTGTAGGCTGGATTAGAGGAAGTTATGTTAATGAGGCAGCAGGACTCAACCTACAGGATTAGGTTGTAGATGGAGTCAATTGTTTTTTTGGAGTCATGAAAAAAACAGAAAGGAGCAAAGAGGGACTTCCTACTACCAAGAAAGCAGAGTCAGGAGTACATGACGTATTTTGGACCCAGGGGAAGATTGATGACAAGGGCCTTCCCCAGAAGGACAGAGAGAAAGCTTTCCCCCAGACCTGACAAGCTAAATTCAGACTTCCAGCCTCCTAGACTGTGAGAGAACAAATTAAAACCCTCTGTTTGTGGTGTTTCTGTTACAGTGTTACAAGGGTGCTGCTCAGTGAAGCTTCTAGTCAACAAACAGACACAGAAGTGAGGAGGGAGCAGGAGCATCCATTGCCACAGTGCAGGCAACAAACAAGGAGGTGTACACTTCAAATCAAGCTCCCTGAGCAAAGGGAGATGGAACCTTTTATACCATCTCTCACAAGGAAGTATATGCAAACATTATTGACTTTAGGACTTTAGGTTATAATGGCACACAGGCATCTTCTTGTTTGGCATTTAGCTTGTAAACTCGGTTTGGCTGGCTTGAACCACGCTCAGTGCTTAGAAGACAATGGCAGGAGAGCCACGCTCAGTGCTTGGAGGACCAGGGCAAGAGGGGTAAGTTATTGTTCTGAGCATCTCCTGGCTGAACCTCACCCACTGCTCTCACTTAAGTTTCTGTTTGATAATGACTAAACAGCTTCTGGTCCCTTTGGCTATCAATGGTAGCACTAGATATCTAAGACAGGAACCGAAATTATGGTATAAACCTTCATTGAAAGCACAATAAAATATGGTTTAACACCCCATATTGGTGAGTGGTGTCTGGGGTTTGGAAAGCTAGCAAGCTGCCATCTAAGGAACATCAGTTGGTCCCAACCCACTTGAAACAGATGGTGACTCAGAATGTCAAAGACACAAGGAAAAATGAGCCCAGGAGACAGAAGGTACTCACATGATTGGGAGACTACATGAGCATGAGACCAGAAGAACCAGATGGTGCCCAGCCACCTCCAGAGACAGCCCTAGGAGGGGCACAAGGGAGAGTCCCTGACACAGCAAGAGAAAAAGGGATGTGTAGATCAAGAACTCTATTAAAAGACCAGACTTGATGAGCCAACTGCCTGGAGGGACCCCTGAGAACATGGCCCCTGGACTTGCTGCTAGACCAGAGCTGAAACCAGTATTGAAGGCAGCTCTTCAGACAAAAAATGAACTGGATCTGGGAACACGGACTGATGCATGTGGTGTGTGTACTTTATGGTTTAACATATTTATGAGGCTGTTCTACTGATTTCTTCTTAGAGGGGAGAACAGAGGGTGGAGAAGAAGTGACAAGTGTTGGTTGAGTAGATACTGGAAGTAAAGAATGAAGAAAAAGAGTGTGCTGTCACAGAGTGAGGCGAGCAGATAGAGTTACAGAGAAGTAGATACTCGGGGTTTTATACGGAAAATTGATTTGGATTGCAAACTTCCATTTAATCACAATAAAAAAAATTTTAAATATATTATTTTTTTTTAAAAAACTGCCCAGGGACAAAAGCCACTAAATGCCAGAGCAGAATTTTGAATTTAGGTTTCCTGGAGCCCAGCTGCGTCTGCTAATCAAAAAAGATGGCGGTTAAAATCCACCAGGTAACTCTATGGAGCAATTCTACTCTGCCCTGTAGGGTTACTGTAAGTCAGAATCAACTTGACAGCAGTGAGTTTGTGTTTTTTTGTTGTTGTTGCTGGAGCCCTGGTGGAAATCCTGGTGGGCATGGTAGTTAAGTGCTACAGCTCTTAATGAAAGGTCAGCAGTTCAAGCCCACCAGGCAGTCCGTGGAGACTCTATGGGAGCAGTTCTACTCTATCCTGTAGAGTCACTGTGAATTGGAATTAACTCAGAGGCAATGGGTTTGGTGTTTTGGTTGTTGGAGCCCCGGTGGTACTGTGGAAACCCTGGTGGTGTAGTGGTTAAGTGCCACTTCTGCTAATCAAAAAGTTAACGGCTCAAATCCTCCAGGTTCTTCTTGGAAACTCTATGGAACAGTTCTGCTCTGTCCTACAGGGTCACTGTGAGTCAGAATTGACTCAACAACAGTGGCTGAGTGATGCTATGGTTAACTGTTAGGCTGCTAACCAAAACATTGGCTGTTCAAATCCACCAGCCTCTCTCTGGAAACCTATGAGTGGGAAATGACTTGAGGACAATGGGTGTAGTTTATTTTCAGGGGAGGAGTTCTAAAATCTGTGTTTGTAATCACTGTGCAATATCACCTCCCAATAAAGAATTACTGAATGAAAAAAAAGTTATGTTCCAGATCTTATTTCCTGCGCTCATGCAGATATCTATATTTTCTTAGAGATTGTCCCATAATAGCACAGGGGACCTTTCCCATTATTTTTAATACCTTTGTTATATACTTCTTTATTAACATACTATTCTTGATTTAACCTGTCTTGTGTCAATGAACATTTAGGTTGTTTCCAGTCTTCAGTAATTACAAGGAACTATCTTAATTCAAAATATATAACACTAGAGGCAGGGCCAAGATAACAGATTAGTCATACATCCTCGATTTGAACAGACATCTTAGGAGCCCCAAGATCAGGCAGAAAGTTGTGAGACTGGACTGGGAGACAGGAAGGGCAAAACTACCTTTGTTGGTGGTCAGACAGCAGCACGAAGGTCCTGCTCCTGCTTACATGGTGGAGGATAAGCTTCCAGGTACAGGTGCCACCTTTGTCAGCCAGGAGAGTGGGACTGAGGTGCTGCACCTGAGGACCCAGCTTGGGCCAGCTAACATGCTGAGCAGCAGTGCCTGAGTGAACACTGTGTCTCTCTTAGCAGAGAGGCAGCACTTAAGACAGCCACATCTGGAGAATGCAGCAGTGACTGGCAGCTAAGTGCAGCAGCGCCCTTCCCTCTCTCTTCTCGGAGCTTCACTATAGGTTCTACTGGTACAGCACAGGAGAGGTGGCAGAGGTAAGACACCATCTTTGTCAGCTGCAGGTGATGTCTGCCATGCTTGAGGGCTCAACTGGGGCCAGCTGCCATGTTGCACAGCAGCACCTGAATGGACAACTCCGCTCTCAGCAGAGAAGCTGTTTTTAAGACAACTTCACATAGAGAACACAGTGGTGGCTGGAGGCCTAAAGTGTTGGTACTCTTTCTCAGTACCCTCTCTGAGCTACACCATAGCTTCTTCTGGTGCAACACCAGAGAAGCTTAACAGCTTTCTGATGGCTTGAAGACAACAATCAATATCTAATATTTAAAGAAGCAGACCACCATGGCTCCAGAAAAGTCACAAAATAAAGGACTGAGGAAATGGGATGCAGAATTAGTGAGACTGAAGATAAAGAAACTGACACTGGCATTTATGAGGAGAAATCAGATAAAAGAATCCAGAAAAATGAAGAATCATTAAGAAGTATGTGGGACTCTATCAACAGGAATGATTTACAAGTAACTGGAGTTCCAGAACAGGGAGGGATAGCAGAAAATACAGAGCACTGTTGAAGAGTTGCTCACAGAAAACTTCCCTGACATCATGAAAGAAGAGAAGACAGCCATTTGAGATGCTTATCAAACTCTACCAAAGGTAGATCCCAGAAGAAAGACACCAAGACATATTATAATCAAACTTAATAAAATGAAACATGGATAGATATTCAAACTCACAGAAACTGAAGACTTTGCTCAAAAATTCACAGATCATAGAGGAAATCAAGGATTCAATAAAGAAATTCATGGAATCAAATGAGAATAAAAACACATCCTACCAGAATCTGTGGGATACAGCAAAAAACAGTACCCAGTGGTCAGTTTGAGTGTGAGAATGAAGAAAAGGCCCAAACCAAAGAATTAGTCCTACAACATGAACAAGTAGAAAGAGAACAACAAAAGAACCCCTCAGGCACCAGAAGAAAACAGATAATTAAGATTAGAGCAGAACTAAGCAAATTGGAGAAAAGAAAAACAACTGAGGGAATCAACACAACCAAAAGGTGGTTGTTTAAAGATTAACAAAATTGATAAACCACTGGTTAAACTCACAGAAGAAAAACAAAAGAGGAAACAAATAACTTGAATAAGAAATGAGACAAGAGATGGCACAACAAACCCAACCAAAATTAAGAGTGCCATAACAGAATACTATAAAAAATTGTACTCTAACAGATTTGAAAGCCTAGTAGAAATGGACAAATTTCTAGATTCACATCACCTACCAAAATTATCGCAAAGAGAAGTAGAACAACTTAATAAATGCATCACAAAAGATGAGGTTGAAAAAGTCATCAAAAACTACCAACCAAAAAAAAGTCCTGGCCCAGACAGTTTCACTGGAGAACTTTACCAGACTTTTAGAGAGGAATTAATTCCATTACTACTGAAGCTACTTCATAACAAAGAAAAGGGTAGAACATTCCCAAATTCACTCTATGAAGCCAACATAACCCTGCTGTTAAAGCCAGGTAAAGATGTCACAAAAAAATAACATTACAGACCAATATCACTCATGAACCTGGAAGCAAAAATCTTCAACAAAATCCTAGTCAATAAAATTCAGGAGCATATCAAAACAATAATTGATTGTGACCAAGTAGGATTTATACCAAGGATGCAGCATTGCTTCAACATCAGAAAAACAATTAATGTGATCAATCATACAAATAACGCAAAGGGTAAGAATCATTTGATTCTATCAATTGATGCAAAAAAGGTGTATGACAAAGTCCAACACCCATTCATGTTAAAAACCTTCAACAAAATAAGAACAGAAGAGAAATTCAATGTAATGAAGGGCATCTACAGAAAGTCAATGCCAACAGCATCCTAAACAAAGAGACACTGAAAGAATTTCCACTGAGAATGGGAACTGGACAAGGATGCCGACTGTTACCATTTCTATTCAACACTGTTTTAGAGCTTCTGGCCAGAGGAATGAGATAAGACAAAGAAATAAAGGGCATCCACATCATTAAACAGAAGTAAAAGTATCCCTATTTGCAGATGATATGGTCTTATACACAGAAAACCCTAAAGAATCCATAAACAAACTAATGGAACTAATGGAAGAGTTCAGTGAAGTATCAGGATATAAAATAAACAAATAAATCAGCAGAATTCCTTTACACCAACAAGGAGATCATCAAAGAGGAAATCACCAAATCGATAGCCCCGAAGAAGATAAAATACCTAGGAATAAATCTAACGATAGATGTAAGAGAGTTATGCAGAGAAAATTACAAGACCCTGCTGCACAAAACCAAAAAAGACTGACATAACTGGAGAAACCTACTGCTCATGGACAGGAAGACTTGACATTGTAAAAATGTCTGTTCTACCCAAAGAGATCGATATGTACCACGTAATTCCAATACAAATTTTAGTGTAATTTTTTAGTGAGATGGAGAAACAAATCACCAACTTTGTTTGGAAAGAGAAGAACTCCCACATAAGTAAAACACTACTGAAGAAGAGGAACACAGTGGAAGGCCTCACACTACCTGACCTTAAAAATTATTACACTATTTATTACACTGCCATGGTAGTCAGAACAGCCTGGTACTGGTACAAAAACAGATTTATAAACCAAGAGAACAGAATAGAGAATCCACAAATATCACCATCCTCCTACAAACAGTTGATATTCGACAAAGGCCCAAAGGTTGTAAACTGGGGTAAAAACAGTCTTTAACAAGTGATGTTGGCAAAACTGTATATCCATCTGCAAAAAATGGAAACAAGACCCACATCTCACACCTTACAGAAAAACTAGCTCAGAATGGATTGAAGACCTAAATGTAAAATGATAAAGAACTTCCAACCAAGAATTATATATCCTGCAAAATTATCTCCCAAATATAACTGTGAAATTAAGACATTTGCAGATAAACAGAACCTCAGAGACTTTGTAAAAACCAAACTAAAACTATAAAGAGTTCTGAAAGAAGCTTTTTGCCTAGAAAAACAAAAACATCAAGTGCATACTTAAGAAGGCAATGCAGGACACAGCATCCAGAATCCTACTCACTTGGAGAAGTCACAAAGCTCAATCAAAGCTACAATATTAAAAGAAGGAAACGAGTGATCATAATGCAAAAACTATGAGATCATCACACTAAACAGAGGGATATGGTACAGTAGTTATAACCCTTTCAGGTGGAGAGTAAATTAAAAAGATATGCAGAATCTAAAGTCTAGTTTAAACTTAGGATAGTAAGGGAGATCATAGGGGTAGCTGCAAAGCAAACTAACAATGCAATACATCAAAACAAGAAACATAATACAGGAGTCTCAACAAACACAAAACCAACACCGAAAAAAGATGAAAAGTCAACCCATAAAGAAGAATGACCCAGAACAGAATATTAAGACCAACATGGAAAACATCAACAACACAAAAATAAATGCCTCAAAATGATACTGAATGTAAATGGACTGAAAGCTCTGATAAAGAGACAGTGAGTGACTTGCTGGATCAAAAGGCATGATCTGTCTATATGTTGCTTACAAGTATCACACCTTAGACTCAAAGATACAAATAAACTTGAAAATCAAAGCATGGAAAAATGCATACAACATAGAAAGAGGAGCAGGAGTGGCCATACTAATCTCAGATAAAACAGACTTTAATGTAAAATGTGCCATCGTGGACAAGGATGGTCACTATTTATTGCTGAAAGTTTCAGTACATAAAATGATAAAGAATATGGAAGAAAAAGTAGGGACAACAGTGGAGTTCTAACACACAGCTTAAACAGCTACAAAATCTTATTACAATGCACAAATAACAGAAGAGAAAATAGATAAATCAGAACTACTAAAAATCAAGCACCTATATTCATCCAAAGACTTTATCAAGAGAGTTAAAAGACTGCTTACAGAATGGGAAAAAAAAAATATTTGGCAACTACATATTGGATCAACATCTAATTTTCATAATTTACAAGGTACTGCAAAATATCAATAAGAAAAAAACAAATAATCCAATTAAGCAATGGGCAAGAGAGATGGAGAGACATTCAATGAAGACATCCAGGCAGCCACAAGACACATGAGGAAATGCTCACAATCATTAGCTATTGCCAGCCAAGTGCTACTGAGTCGGATCCGACTCATGGTGACCCTAGGGGCCACAGTAGCACTGACTCCCAGGGTATTCAAGGGGCATCTTAGCTATTAGAGAAGTCTGAATCAAAACCACAATGAGATACCATTTCACCCCAGTGAGGGTGCCAATAATCCAAAAAACACCAACCAACAAATGCTAGAGAGGCTGTGGAGAGACTGGAACTCTCCTACAGTGTTGGTGGGAATGCAAAATGGTGCAACCTCTTTAGAAAGCAAGTTGGCACTTTCTTAAGAAGCTAGAAATAGAAATACCATATGATCCAGCAATCTCACTGCTTGGAATACATGCTACAGAAATAAAGGCTGTCACACGGAAAGATACATTCACATGAATGTTTATTGCAGCTCTGTCCACACAGTAAAAAGATGGAATCAATCTAGGTGCCAACTAACAGATCAATGGATAAACTATGGTATGTGTACACAGTGGAACACTATGCAGTGATAAAGAACAACCATGGTTTCAGGAAATGTAACCTGGTATCAACTAGAAGACATTATGCTGAGTGAAATCAGTCAACTGCAAAAGGACAAATGTTGTATGAGCCCACCATTATAAGGACTTATAAAAGGACTTATCCACACAGAAGAAAAGACTCTTCGATAGTTACAAGGGTTGGGAGGGAGAGAGAGGAGTGTTTATAGATTAGATAGTCAATGGGAATTCAATTAGGTTGAAGGGAGTGACAGCACGCAGTAGAAGCCAGGTCTGCATAGCTGGACTACACCATAAGCTAAAGGTTTTCTAAATTCAGCCTAACTTGTCAAGGGCAGAGTAGCAGGGACAGTGGTCTGGGGATGATTTTCTCTGGGGACATCAAGGTTAATTGACACAACTACTCTTTTGCTAAGGGAGTTTGCTGCACCTCATATATAACACTAAGCTCTGTTCCAAGACGTTTGGATAGCAGCCTGAGCCCTTAACCACTGGACCACTAGGGCTCCTTTTAGAAGTTAGCTCACTTCATCTCTACAAAATCTGTTGAAACCCCATAACCTGTTGCTGCAGAGTCAATTTTCACGTAACTGGTCTTCTGCTAAGACAGTCCACTGCATCCCATAATGGTGAGTGGTGTCTGGGGTCTTAAAAGCCAGCAGACTGCCATCTGAGGAACATCAGTTGGTCCCAACACACCTGGAACAGATGATAACTGAAAACATCAAAGATACGAGGGAAAATGAGCCCAGGAGACAGAAGAACCCATGTGACTGGAAAACTACATCAGCATGAGACCAGAAGAACCAGTTGACGCCTGGCCTGCATTGAAGACAGCCTTGACAGCAAACACAACATAGAGTCCCAGGTGTAGCACTAGTAAAAGAAGTGTGCAGATCAGAACTCTATTGAAAAACCTGAAATGATGATACTACAGCCTGGAGGGTCCCCTGGGAACATGTACCATAGACTAGCTGCTAGCCCAGACCTGAAACCAATACTGAGATCCACATGTCAAAGAATGAACTGGAGTTCGAGAAACACGGTGAGCATGTGGTGTTATACTTTATGGCTTCATACATGTACAAAAGGCTGTCCTACTAGTTTCTTTCTAGAGGGGAGAGGTGAGGGTAGAGAGGAAGGGACAAGAGCTGTTTAAGTAGATACCGGAAGTAAAGAGTGAAAAGGAGGAGTGTACCTTTCCTAGGTGAGAGAGCAGAAAGAGTTGCAGAGAAGCGGGCATGCAAAATTGACTTGGATTGTATACTTTCACTTAATCATAAAAATACACACACACATATATATATATACTATACACACATAACGCTAAGCTCGGATATCAGCCTGAGCCCTTAGCCACTGCACCACTAGGGCTCCTTTTAGAAGTTAGTTCACTTCATCTCTACTGTATCTATTGAAACCCCATAACCCGTTGCTGTAGAGTCAATGTCCACTTGCAGTGACCCTATAGGAGAGAGGAGAACTCCCACGTGGAGGTTCCAAAGATTGGCTGGTGGGTCAGGACTGTCGGTTAGCAGTCATGACTCTTGAACCAGTGCCAGGAGTGCTAACACTAAAGTAACAGAACGCCTCTGGGGTTCTTGTCCTATCTTATTAGCAGATCAAAATAAGGTGGACACCAATTGCAAGGGAAACAAAGTGGCAGGTTTTATTGTCTGCTCAGAGAAGGTGCAATGCGGGCTAGCCACCAACACCAAGTGTTCCCTCTCTGAGGTGGTCAGGATGCTTTTTGTTGCCAGTGGCGTCTAGGGGTTGATTTGGTGCCGGAGCTCCCCACCCTCAGCCCCCCGTCAATATTCGGAAGGCCAAATGTTGCATCCTCTTCAGTTGGATGTCCATGTGGAGGAACCCTCTGTTTCTCAGATGGCCTTGGGTGAAACCGTGGACTGGGAAATAAAATTTACCTTTCTTCCTAGTAACAATTGGGTCTGGGGTCACGTGAAGGATTTGCTCTCCTCATTCTGCGTGTGCTACAAAGTCTAGTTGGGGCCGCTACCTGCTGTGGTTTCCTCAAAGAGATTGCTCCAGACAAGTCCCTTCCCTGCTACCATCCCAGTGCCCCGGCATCCTCTCCCAAGCTTCCTGAAAGCAGGAAGACCATCCCTGCCTTGTGATTATTTTCCCTTCACATGTCATATCATTTCTCCCAGGCACACTGAGGGAGTTGAGGTGAAAGCCCAAAGAGCTTTAGCTTTTACCTGGGCAATAGAGACACTGTTTTAGTCATCTAGCGCTGCTCTAACAGCAATACCACAAGTGGATGGCTTTAACACGTAGAGACATATTTTGTCACAGTACAATGAGCTACAAGTCCAAATCTAGGGTATCAGCTCCATGGGAAGGCTTTCTCTGTTGGCTCTGGAGGAAGGTCCTTGTCATCAGTTTTCCCCGGGATTGGGAGTTTCTGAGGCTCAAAGATCTTGGATCCAAAGGACATGTTTAGATATAAGGTCTCCATATGAGGTCTCCAACACTCTGTTTCCTTTTCCTGTAAATCCCAAGAGACTGCCTCAAGGTACAACACAATCTTACACAATGAGTCCTGCCCACCAACACAACTGCCACCCGTCTTCCCTCAATAACATCATACAGGCAGAATTTATAGCACATAGGAACATCACACAATACTGGGAATCACGGCCTAGTCAAATTGCTATACACATTGTTGGGAGAACACAATTTAATCCATGATAGACACTAACGCAGTATTGTGCAAAGATTACTTGGGACACACAGTTTTAATACTGTGCAAAGATTAATTGGAGTAAGCACAATCTAACGAAGGTTAGAGAATTTGTCTCAGTATGTTTTTTATTTTTTATTTCAGTATTACAATTGTAGCTCCTTAGCCAGAAGGGAACCAATTTTGCTTCTCTGAACAAAAGCTGAAAAGCCAAAATGCATTCGATTCTTATTTCTAGATGCAAAGTAATTGGTTCCCTGGTGCTAGTTTTTCTATTTCTGAAGGATGAAGCTGCTTGCTGCCAATAGTAAAACTAATCAAAACTCAAAAAGCTTGAGTGCAGGGTGAAATAGAGAGTCCTGTCCACGCTTTGGATTTAAAACTTGACAAGTCCCACCCTTCCATTCCCCAGTGGTAAACAGAAAAAATCACTGCCAATGTGTTTCAGTACATACAACACTAATTAGTTCGTTGCTCTAATTTTATTTCTAGCCTCTGGTACAGCTGAAGCTTTGATGGTGTGGTGGTAATGACATAAATGTTTGCACAGTTTTGAAAGTCTGAGAATAGAACTCACCTTGGGGGAAACACCATTGACTGGTGCATAAGAGCTACATCTGAGCAACTTTATTTCTGTTGTTACTATTGATGGCAGCAAAGACATTTGAACTTAAGGGCGAAAAGTTTTAGAGCATAAATTAAAACCAGGACTTCATGTAAAGTGTATACAACTCTTGAATCAGCTGAAAGAGAAAAATTCAGAAAATCGATGGCTTGTCTAAGAGACAAATTAATGGGTCACCTGAAAAAAGAAACATGAAAGCATTTCCCTGGATTTAGAAGAATTTACAAATATAAACAAGGAAACTCTGGTGGCATAGTGGTTAAGTACTATGGCTTCTAACCAAAATGTCAGCAGTTTGAATCCACCAGGCGTGCTTTGGAAACTACGGGACAGTTCTATACTCTGATAGAGTTTATGAGCTAGAGTTGATTTGTGGGTTTGAGGGATTTTTTATTGTAAATAAGTGCTTCCTGACACTTCATTTGATGTCCTTTAGAGGCTTGATCTACTAAGAATTTAGAGAAAATCTGGCGTCCAACCCCTCTTATCTGCCAGTTCTCATGCTTTATAATAATTGATGTTTCCCTTCCCGTTCAATGTCATCTCACTGTAATAACGCATAAGATGCAAATTCCAAGAGGGGATTTGAGCTCTCTGTGAACATTTTAATCTTCTGATCCTGCAAATAAAAGATGGACCTGAACCATCCTAATTATAAATGTATATGATTGCTGTGTCTGAAATGAAATTATATCTGATAGGGCATGACCCCACCTTGCCAGGTTTTGGGGTTTTTTTTCCCCACAAGTTACTGTGAAGAAAAATTAACGTCAATGTTCTTGAGAGGGCATCTTATGGGGCAGGGTTCAGCTGGCAAACAAACAAGGAAGGTCTGTGTTACGTGCGTAAAAATACAGTGTGTCAGAAGTGTAAACTAAGAACGTGGGGATAATTTGGGAGCATGTTTTGTTTCGAGTTTACGTCATCAGTGTGGTAAAAAATTGTGAAAGACTTTGAAATAAACCAAAAGATTACTAGGTGTCTTCAATAGAGAACTGTGTATTGTGTCTATCACTGTCTTTGAGTTGTTTTACTACTGTGTAAACTGTAGAAAGGCCTTATGAGTGCAAATATTTTTTGTTAACTGATAAGCAAATAAATTCTGCCTGGTGGAGGGACAATTGGTTTGTCTCTCCTACCCTATGGAAGAAGACAAGTTTGCATCTATTTGTGACTTTATTTCATGGCTTATATGCTTCTGCTTTTAATCTTCCTTGAATCAATTACAATATCTTATTGGTTCCTTTTGGAAACCCTGGCAGCACAGTGCATAGTGCTACATCTGCTAACCAAAAGGTCAACAGTTCAAATCCACCAGGTGCTCCTTGGAAACTCTATGGGACCATTGTTCTCTGTCCTATAGGGTCCCTATGAGTTGGATTTCACTTGATAGCAGTGATTGTTTTTAAGTGGTTTCTTTGTTAATTAATGAGTTAAATAAAACCTTTAACTCACATTCCTTTTACTTATTACCTTTTCATTGTGGCAAATGTATACACAACAAAACATTGGCATCTCAACTGTTTCTGCATGTACCATTCAGTGGCACTGATGACATTCTTCAAGTTGTACAACCCTTCTTGCAACCCTTTTCCAAATCATTTCACCAAAATTAATGTAACCACTGATATTTTTCACGGCTTATTGATATGTTTTATTGTGTTTTCAGTGAAAGTTTACAGAGCAAATTAGATTCCCACTTGACTGTTTCTACACAAGTTGTTCTATAATGTTATTTACATCTTTTCTTTTTACTATGTGTTAACCTTTCCATTAATTTGGTTTTGGTTGTTCCATTTCCAATACTCTAGTTTCTCTGGAAATCCTGGTGTAGTGGTGGTTAAGAGCTATGGCTGTTAACCAAAAGATCAGCAGTTTGAACTCACCAGGCACTCACTGGGAACTTAAGGGACAGTTCCACTGTGTCCTGTAGGGTTGCTGTGAGTTAGACTCTACATGACAGCGGTGGATTTAGAGTTTTTCTTTTTTTAGCTTCCCTGTCCCCCTTGTCTTCTCCTCTTTGCTTTACAGTAATTGCTGATATTTTGGTCTTATGGAGATTTTTTTCAAATGGACCTGTATTCACGGGTAGTAGTCTTTGTATTGTGTGCCAATATGTTATTCTTCTAAAATATGTCTGTCTGGCATCGTACTGCATTCCCCAAAATTATTTGTCTACTCGACTAGGTCTTGAATCCTAGTATGATTGTCTAGTATGTATGGTATGATTGTCTACTATTTTGTCATCTGATGGGATTTCCTTACGTGCTGTAAATCCTGTCACTATAATGTAGTGAGATAGATCATAGCAATTACACTCATATTGATGAGATCTACAAGGTTAGATAGCGTTTAAAACCAATCTCTTTTGAGACATAAAAGAGAAAAGCAAGCACAGAGACGTGGTGACCTCATACTACCAAGACAGCAGTGTGGGGAGCGGGCTGTGTTCTTTGAACTTGAGGCTCCTGCACTGAGATACTCTCAGACCAAGGGAAGACAGATGACAAGCACCTTCCTCCAAAGAAGACAGATACAGAAATTCTTCCATTGTAGCTGGCACCCAGAATTTGGACTTCTACCCTATCAGATGGCAAGAGAACAAACTTCGCTTTGTTGAAGTCACCCACTTTTGACATTTCTGTTACAGCAACACTAGACAACCAAGACAGTGACCTCAAGAGATAGTTTCAGTCCTCTGATTTAAAGCGAATCATAGGGCAATCCTCTTTATATTGACAGACAATATAAAAACTATTACCTGTGAATACAGGGTTCCTTTCAAAAGAAGTCCTCCAAACTCGGTTAGTCCAGTAAGTCAAGACATTTTAAAATTCGAGGGTATTCCACATTTTCTCCTATTCTATCCAGGTCCCTCTATCATGCCTCTGGTTAGAATGGTCAGGTGTAGTAGCCAGGCACTGCCTATTCTTCTAGTATTATGATAGGTGAGGTTGTATCTTGTGTAGGCTCTTACCTTGGTAGATTGTTTTCTTCTCTGAGATTTTGGTTGTAAAGAAAAGTCACAGTGTGTTTGAAAATAAATTAAAGGTGGTTTATTAAGGATTTGAAATCTGCTTGAACTGTGGATCTCTGTGGTCCATGAACATGAAATCACTGCTGTCTTCCAGGTGGTTGGCCAATTTTCTTGGCAAGCAAGTGCAGCACTGTGTTTTGAACTATCTCAGTTGTTATACTGTCAATTCCTGGTGTCTTCTTTCTCACCAGTGCCTTCACTGCAGCTTGGCTACTAACTTAACTTCAGTAAGTTGCACCCCCCAAAACAAATAAATAAGTAAAATAAACATAGAGCCATTGCTGTTGAGTCTATTTTGGTTCATAGCGACTCTTTAGGATAGAGTAGAACTGCTCTGTGAGGTTCCAAGGAGTGGCTGGTAGATTCACACTACTAGTCTTTTGATTGACAGCTGAATGCTTAACCACCGTGCCACCAGGGCTCCGAAAGGTCTTTTAAATTATTTTCAGTTTATGTACCATAAAACATAATCACTGTTGAAGTAAAATTTTGTTTAAATAGTGTATATCTTTAAACTTATACCATTTCATTTTACATGCATCTCATTGTAATTTCTATATTTTAACTCATAGTTAAAGACAAGAATTACTTATTTCATTTACATATTTTAAGCTGGTTTAGATGTTTTGTAAGACAAAAGATTACTAAACTCTTTCTCTTTTCTCATTCTCTTGGTAAGCAGTTTTTTCTTTATCTTAACCTTTTACCTTTTATCTATCGAGTAAATAAATAGATAATTGCCAAAACCTTTTAGTGAAACTGAACTCGATTTTTAGGAATTATTCCTTTCCTTAAATAGGCCTATTTTATGTAATATTAGCTTGCCAAGCCAGTTACTTAAAAAGGTTTTGCTTTTAAAATGGGCATATTTCATAATATAACAATCTTTGTTAGAGCAAATTGCCCTTTATTAATTCCTGTATTTGGACTATTAAACTTATTATAAGCACTTATTTACCACTAAAGTCACTAAAGTAGGTTCTTTGAAGAACTGCTGTGATCAAATTTAATAATAACAGAGTACAATCATAAAGATTGTGTGTCAACTTGACTGGGCCATGATTTTTAGTGGTTCGATACGTATGACACAGTTGAGAGTTTGCAGGATGAAGTAATCACTTCCATAATGAGATTTGTGGTACTGTGATCACCTCTAAGATGTGATCTGCTGTGAGTAGCTGATCAGTTAAAAGGGAGTTTCCTTAGGGGTGTGGCCTTCATCACATACAAATGTACTTTCTGGTAAAGCTCATGTGCTGTTGCTTGCTCTGGATCAGTCAGCTGTGCCAGTTTGTCTGACTTCTGGTTCTATTTACTGTCTTTCCTGCCAATCTTGAGATTTCTTGATCTCTGCTGACTGTAAACAATAACTCTGCTGCCTGACCAGCCTCTGCAGCTGCATGAATTAGGAGATACTTCTATTCTGAGCCATGGACTTGAGATGTTCTAGCTCTATAACCACACAAGTCTTTTCCTTGCTGCAAATCTCTATCCATATGTTTTATTGATTTTCCTTCTCTAGAGAACCCAGGAGGTAGAAGGTAATTACGTTTTCATAACTTTATCTTCTGCTTTATTGAGTCCTTTCGAGACGTGATTTAAGATAATTTGGTACTTTTTTGAGACCTGGTTATGCCAATCAAAATAATCCATTCTTGTTTGGTGCACTTGTCATGGGTTGAATTGTGTCCCCCCAAAAATATGTATAGTCATGTGGCTGGGCCATGATTCCCAGTGTCTTGTGACTGTCCTCTATTTTGTCATTTTCCTATGCTGTATGTTAAAGGATTAGAGTGGGACTGTAAATCCCTTTATAGGATCACCGTCTGCTCCACTGTAAAGGGAGTTTTCCCTGGAGAATAGCCTGCCCCACCCTTAATCCTTTCATCCTGTAAGAGATGAAAGGAAAGGGAAGCAGGCTGAGAATTGGAAACCTCATACCATCAAGAAAGCAGCACCGGGAGAAAAGCCTGTCCTTCAGACATGAGATTCCTGCACCTAGATGCTCCCTGGACAAGGAATGATGCAATACCAGAATTTCCTCCAGAGCCGACAAAGGGGAAGGCCTTCCCCTGGAACGGATATCCTGAATTTGGACTTGTAGCCTACTGGACTGTGTAAGAATAAACCTTCCCTTGTTAATGCCATCCACTCTGTGGTATTTCTGTTAGAGCAGCCCTAGCTGACTAAAACAGCTATAGTAAAGCCTAAGCACAAAAAGAAACTATTTTCTTGGAAAACAAAAGACAGCCTTATGAAAAATAGTAAATACCAGTCATGGCCTTTAATTTTGTACAAACAGAAGCTCAAACATAACACTAATAGCAACTCTCAAAACAAAATGAAACACTGGTGTCTTAAGTCATTTAATACTGCTCTAACGGAAATACCACAGGTGGGTGGCTTTAACAAACAGAAGTCTATTCTCTTACAGTCCAGAAGGCTGGAAGCCCTAATTCAGGGCTCTGGCTCCAGGACCATCAGCTACAGAAAAACATCCCCATCATCAGTCCTCCCTTGGTCTATGTTTCAGTCAGCTAGTGCTGCTCTAACAGAAATGTCACAGAGTAGATGGCTTTAACAAAGGAAAGTTTAGTCTTACACAGTCTGGTAGGCTACAAGTCCAAATGCAGGATGTCCACTCCAGGGGAAGGCTTTCCCCCTTGTCGACTCTGGAGGAAAGACCGGTATTGTATCAGTCTTTGTTCAGGGAGTGTCTTGGTGCAGGAACCTCAGGTCTGAAGGACACACTCTTCTCCTGGTGCAGCTTTCTTGGTGGTGTGAGGCTCCCAATTGTCTGCATGCTTCCTTTCCTTTCATCTCTTGTAGGATGAAAGGATTAAGAGTGGGGCAAGCCATACTCCAGGGAAACTCCCTTTAAAGTGGAGCGGGGAGGTAACGTTATGAAGGATTTACAGTCCCACCCTAATTCTAACACAGGAAAATCACAAAATATTAGGAATCATGGCCCAGCCACATGGCTACACATACTTTGGGGGGGACACGATTCAATCCATGACAGTTTAGGAGCACCTCAGTGAAGGAACTCCAGGTCCAAAGGATGTACTCTGCTTACAGCATTGCTTTCCTAGTAGTATGAGGTCCCTCTGCTTCCCTGCTCACTTCTCTCTTTTATATCTAAAAGGAGATTGGCTTAAGATACTATGCAATTTTGTACAGCTCTTCAACACAACTGTTGCCAACCCATTTGTTTTAGTCATCCAGTACTGCTCTAACAGAAATATCACAAGCAGATGGCTTTAAGAAAAGTGATTCTTCCACAGTCCAGTAGGCCACACAAGTCTGAATTCAGGGTGTCCACTCCAGGGAAAGGCTTTCCCTCTTTGTTGACACTGGAGGAAGGTCCTTGTCCAGTCTTTGGTAAGGGGGCATCTTGGCACAGGTTTGAATAACGTGCTGTACTCCCAGTGCTGTACTCCCTTGATGGTATGAGATTCCCAACTCTCTGCTTATTTCCCTTTCCTTTTATCTCTTGCAAGATAAAAGGATAAAAGGTGGTACAAACCACACTCCAGGGAAACTCCCTTTACATTGGAACTGGGAGGTGATTTTAGAAAGGGTTTTACAGTCTCACCCTAATCCTCTTTGATATAAGCCTGTCTATTAACCACAGGCAGAGATCAGGGTTTACGGCATAGAAGAATCACAAAATGGTGCGCAATCACACAATACTGGTAATCACAGCCCATCCAAACTTCTATCTATATTTTGGGGGGACAGAGTTCAATCCATAACACCATCCTATGACATCATAGTGATGGAATTTAAAACACATAGATGACGAAATGGTAGACAATCATACAATTCTGGAAATCATGAGCTAGCCAAGTTGACAGATACTTCTGGGGGACACAATTCAATCCATGACAACTGGTTTGTGAAACTAACTGAAAGATCAAGCTTATATGTAAAACAAACACTTTTTCTGAAGCTAGTTCATTTTGACAGCTGAGTACCTACCATCTTACTTTAAGCATATTATTTCCTCTAATTACAGAGTATCATCAGCATCCATACTAGAATGATTTTAGGGGACAGAGAGAAGCAGGACCTCAACCTCTTGTAGCTTCTTGCTTTGCTAACTCAGCTAGGATGAACTTCAGGGCTGGCATCCTGAAGGGACTTAGCCACTGCTTTGTTTGATTTAATCACTCAGTGCTTAAAAATTGGGCTTAGTTGTTAATGACTTTCTGGGATTTTTCTAATGTGCTTCTTTCAGCCCATTGTTGGGCTTCCCTAGGTCTTATTATTACATTAATCAATTGAAACGAATCTGTTAATGGAAGTTTATATTTTTATCTAGGTACCATATTTACAGGTGTCATTACTGGTCTGCCATTGTTAATTATTCCCTTCTTTCAGCGTGATCCTGGAGCAGCATTCTTAAAGCATGATTTGAAGCTTTTTGATAATGCTAGGTGGTTCTGTTTTTGATCAAGGAGTAAAAGTGACTGCAGAAGTCTGTCTTTTTCCTTAAGGTATTTAATTTTAAAAGCCATTTGAAAATGAAATATTCTCCTCTTTGTAACAGGGCAGTTAAATTTAGAGTATTAAATTGTCTGAACTCATTGTTTCTAGGGGTTCTTTTTTGAAATGAGTGTTTCTTGCTTGGCTGAATTTGTAGTTGCCAACTGTAAGAGCCACATTAATCTGTTTGTCTTGAGCTAACCCTGTGAGCTTGATAAGCAGAAACAATTTTTCACTCAACCGGAGGCCCCCGACATGGGCAATTGGTCCTCTTAGATTCTTCTTCTTCTTCTTCTTTTTTTTTTATTTTGATTAAATAAAAGTATACAATGTGAATTAAATTTGCATGCCCACTGATCTGCAGCACCTTCTGCTGTCCTTGCCTAGTGACAGCACACTCCCCCTTTCCGTTCTATGTATGTTGTATCCTCTTAACAATCTCCTGTTCCCTCTTCTCCACCCTTTCCTCTACCATCTAGAAAGAGACCAATAGGACAGCATCCTACAAATGCATAGAACCATAAAGTACACAAACCATATGGTACATTGTGTCCCCAAAGATCCTCTTAGATGATTTCTAGTGAAAGGATGCCACCAATCTAGGAACAAACAAGTAGCCGGACCATCTCCTAACAAGTAGCTGGACCATCTCCTTACAAGTATGGCCCATGTCACTAGAATAGTAGCCACACATGTGAAAGTGGTCTAACCTTGCTTCAAAGTTCTTGTCAAAGAGAAAACACACATAGATGAACGAGTTATGGTGGTTTAGGGAAACAGAGCAAGTTCCAGTGGGTGGGCTAAGCTTCAATTCAAAGTGAAATTGCTTAATGAATTTGTCAGACAGGCTCAATAGTGAACCAAAGGTACGAAGACAAAAGGCTGTTAATAAACCTCAGATAACTTCAGCACAAATAAGAGAGAAAGTTCAGCACACAGAGTCTCACCTGGACAATCTTCAAGAGCTTGGAGAAATGGACTGAACATAATGGGTTCTTTTTTCTCTGTCTTTTAAATTGTGTTTTAGATGAAAGTTTACAGAACAAATTGGCTTCTCATTAAACAATTGTACAAACACTGTTTTATGATTTTATTAATGCCGTAGATTGAATTTTGTTCCCCTCAAAATGGTATATCAATTTGGCTAGGCCATGATTCCTAGCACAGTGTGATTGTCCACCACTTTCTCATTTGATGGGATTTTCCTATGTGTTGTGAATTCTGTCAATATAACTTACTAAGATGGATTAGTGGCAGTTATATTGATGAGATCTATAAGACTAGATAGTGTCTTAAGCCAATCTCTTGTGAGGTATAAACGAGAAGCGAGAAGAGAGACACAGGGACCTCACATCAAGAAAGCAATGGCACAGCCCATCCTTTGGACCTGAGGTTTCCCGGCTGAGATTCTTCCAGACCAAGGGAAGAGTGATGACAAAAACCTTCTTCCAGAGCTGACAGAAAGAGAGCTGACACCCTGAATTTGGAGTTGTGTCCTACTAGATTGTGAGAGAATAAATTTTGTTAAAGTCATCCACTTACGGTGTTTGTGTTATAGGAGCACTAGATGACTATGACAGTCAACAACCCCTCAATGATATGTCAACACTCTCCCTTCTCAACTTCAGGGTCTCTGTTACCAGCTTACCAGTACTCCCTGGCCTTCTAGTCCCTGACCCTGGGCTGATGTCTCCCTTTCGTCTCATTTTGTTTTATGGGCCTGTCTAATGTTTGGCTGAAGGGTGAACCTCCGGGGTAACTTCATTACTGAGCTAAAAGAATGTCCAAGAGCCTTACTCTCAGGGTTTTGCCAGTGTCTGTCAGGCAAGTAAGTCCCATCTTTTTGTGTGCATGTGTGAGTTAGACTTTAGTTCTACATTTTTCTCCAGCTCTGTCCAGGACCCTCTATCTCGACTCCTGTCAAAACAGTCAATGATGGTACCGAGGTACCATCTCATTGTAATGGAACCAGTCTGGTGACCGCTGTGGTAGCTGTGGTTCGTTAGTCCTTTGTCCTAATCTTTGCCTTGTGTCTTTAGTTTTCTTCGTTCACTCTTGCTCCTGAAGGGTAAGACCAGTGGAGTATTTTAGATACAGGCTTTTAAGACCCCAGATGCTATTCACCAAAATTGAATGTAGAATTTCTTTTTTTGTTTTGTTTTTAACTATGTTACAGCAATTGAGCTGGACATTCCTGGAGTCTGCAGTCCCTGTAGCCCTCAGCCTAGTAATTCATTCCCTCAGGGAGTTTGGATGTGTCTATGGAGCTTCCGTGACCTTGCCTTGTACAGGTGGTACTTCTCCAGTTGTATGAGACAGCTGTGTACTGTCTTAACATTCGCCAAAGTTATCACTGAGCTGTTGTCTTAATTAGAAACACAGTGGGTTCTTGCTGGTACCAGTGTTCCATCTACAGTTTCTTGGGGTCAGAATAGGTGGTTTCACTTTCAGATCCCAGTGTTGCCACCAAAAATGTGAAGTAAAATAAATGTAAATGTAAAATAAAGGAGGTTTATTAAGATCCCCAGCTTAAACTGGGGCTCTCCATGGCCCAGGAAAAGGAAACCGCTGGGCAAGAAGATCAGTAATTACAAAGATAATTTTATAGCTGAAACAAAGAAGAGGAGGTCTTCGGTATTCTGAATGGTTCACAGCGATTGAGGTCAGTCGGAGGCAGGACATTGAGAAGCTGTGCTTTGGAAGTCATTGGTTATCTTATTACATCCAGCTTATGCTGACTGGCTAATTACAAGATGGAGGGGGTCTCATGCCCATCACAAAGCAATGGCAAGATGATGGCATGATGAGCACTGTCAAGAAAAGGTTACGAAACATTACCTCACCCAGAGCATAAGATCTCTTGAAAAGTTCTAACATCTAGAGTTTCAGATAAGGCTTGGTTACAGAGTTACAGTCTTAGCCTAACCACAAAGTCTTAATAATAGCGTTGGTTTCTAAGCAACAGGGTTTGAATCTGTGGAAAAGATTAAATTCAGCCTTAGTGTTAGTTCAGCCATTTTTACTTTTAGGTCAGACTACTCTTTTAATTTTATCTATCATAACACATGCATACAAATGTTTATTGCAGCACTGTGCACAATAGCAAAAAGAATCAACTTAGGTGCCCATCAACAAATGAATGGATAAACAAACTATGGTATATTTACACAACGGAACACTCAATGATAAAGAACAATGATGATTTTAGGAAGCATCTTATAACCTGAAATCAACTGGAAGACGTGATGAGTGAAATCAGTCAGCTGCAAAAGGACAAATATTGTCTGAGACTACTACAATAAGGACTTAAGAAAAGGCGTGTGCACAGCAGAAAACACTCTGATAGCTACAAGGGTTGGGAGGGAGTGAGAGGGATATTCATAAATTAGATCATCAACAGGAATTCAGTTCAGTGACAGGAGTGACAGCATGCAGGAGAAAGCAGGTCATCACAACTAGATTACACCACAAGCTAAAAGGTTTTCTAAATACAACCCAACATTTCATGGGACAGAGTATCAGGGACAGAGGTCTGGGGACAATGGTTTAAGGGGACATCGAGGTCAGTTGACGTAACTGGCTTTTTTCTAAGAAATTGTTCTGCATTCCATATTGATGAGTGGTGTCTGGGATCTTAAAAGCCAGCAAGCTGCCATCTGAGAAACATTAAATGGTCCCAACCCACCTGGAAAAGATGATACTCAAGGCATGAGGAAAATACAAAACCAGATGACAGAAGAGTCCATATGATTGAGAGACTACCTCAGCATGAGACCAGAAGAACTAGATAGTGTCCGGCCACCACCAAAGACAACCCTGTCAGGGAACACAATGTAGAAGAGGCCCCGACACAGCATGAACAAAAGGGGCTTTGAGAACTAGAACTCTATTAAAAGGCTAGACCCTCCAGGTCCAACAACCTGGAAGGTCCTCTGACGATCTGGTGCCTGGACTCTTTGTTAGCCTGGAGCTGAAACTGGTACTGAAGCCAACACTTCAGACAAAGATTGGCCTGAACTAAGGGATGCAGAGTGATGCAAGTGGTGTGTGTACTTTATGATTTAATATATACATGAGGCTGTCCAACTGATCTCCTTTTTAGAGGGGAGAGGAGACAGTGGGGAAGAGGCGACAAGCATTGGTTGAGTGGATACTGAAAATGAAGAGTGGAAAGGAAGAGTGTGCTGTCACAGGGTAAAGAGAGCCTACAGAATAGCATTGAGGTGAGTGCTCGGGGTTTTATATGGCAAATTGACTTGCAATTTAAATATGCCTTATCAGTTTCCTTCTTTTTCTTTTGCTCCAGACAAGTAGAGACTGGTAGCTGTATCTTAGGTGGTAGTTTGCAAGCTTTTAAGATCCCACACACTAGTGATTGCACTAGGATGTGCAGCATGACATTTGTGGTCAGTTCACCAAGTTATCCTGTGAGACTAAGGACCTAAGTCTTCAAAAATCCAGAAAACCATTCTTGCAAAGTGTTTGGTTAAATCTGAAAAGTATTTGTAACTGTATCGTCTATGACCATGTTAGAGTTCACACACATATCTGTACACAAACGTACACACAAAGACTTCTATCTGTGCACAGATATGCACTCACAGGTATTATTTGTACACATGCATGTATGCCTATGCACCTACATATGTGACCATATACTCATTTTTGGTTATTGTTGGTGTTGGTCCCCAAAATGTGAATATTCTTTTTTCTTCTGCATTTCTTAGTGGCATTATTTGTTTGGTCCAGCTATGTTCATTACACACATATTATGTGTTATTTTTCCCAACACCAAAAATAACAATCATCTACAATCTAAACAGTGAATCCCCTGCCCCAAGACACACATTCATTTTATTTTTGCATAAGAATCATGATTTTACCTTTTGACAGAGTGCTCTTTCAGTCGTGTCATCATTTTCTTTTACATTTATAGAAATTCTTTAAGTTCTCTTTCTCAAGAACAGAAAGTCGAAATAATATTCTTTCCTCTGCCCTGGTTCATCATTTGTATTTCATACAAATTAATTTTTTTCTCAGATTTCATAAGACCATTGGTTTCTCCCTATAAATTTTTCAGTCATAGATTCCTTTGTGAACTTAAGTCAGGAAGTTCCATCAAACAGAAACCAATCTGTAGGGATTGGTTTCGTTTATTATTATTATTATTTTGTACATGTTTTTACATACTTTGTATGTCCTTACGATTTCTCCTTTCCTCTTTTTATTTTATGATAGCTGCTGTCATCAAGTCAGGTCCAACTTATAGCAACCCTAGGGTCAGAGTAGAACTGCCCCATAGGGTTTCTAAGGCTATAAATCATCTTTAAAAATTTCATCACGCTTTTGGTGAAAGCTCACAGCACAAATGAGTTTCTCAATGAAAAATTTATACACAGACTAGTTGTTTACATTGGCTGAAATCCAATACGGGCAAAGTGAATATGGCGTACTAAATGCAGATCTCCCCAAATCCCTCTGGAAACTAAGACCTGAAATGATAATTAAACAGAGCCTTCTGGACACCTAGTGAGCCCTGGGGTGCGGCATAGGGCTGTTAATTTGGACTTCATGCCACTGAATGCAAAACCTCTCCTCTCTCACTGACCCCACTCTTGGCGAGCACAGGCTTGCACAGACTCAAGGTAACTCACCATTTCGATCTTTTTTTTCCTGTCTTGGCTGGCTGGCAGAACTGGGACTTGACTAGCTGCTGGTCTCAGATGCACTGCTGGTGGGACCAGCAAGTGTAATTTCCAGGTTCTGAGAGTCTGGTTTTGGACTCTATACACCTTGGCTCCTCTGGCCTACTGCGAAACAGAGAAGCCCAGGCAGAGGCCCTGGCTGGACTTGGTTCTTAGGCTGGGAGGTGGCTCCTGCTGGCAGGAAAGTGCTTATCTAGCAGGGAGGTGGTGTTTTGCACAGTGCCGCCTGGGGCTGGGGACCGGTGGCAGAGGCTGTGGACTCTGGGCATTTCAGCACTCTTGGCCTCTCTTTTTGCCAGCAGCCTGGTCCCTGCCAACTGGTGAGCTTGAGCAGGATGCCATCTTGTTTTGCTGAGGGGCAGGGTCATCCATACAGAAGCCTCAGCTGGACCTAATTCCTGGGCTGGGAGGCAGTGCCTACCCAGTAGAGACTACTTTTCCAGCAGAAAAGTAGAATTCTACACAGTATTACCTACAGCTGGGGCCAGACAGCAGAGACCAGCAGGCCAGTAGCTTTTCTGTATTCTGAGCTAGTTTATAACATCAGGTGTTCAACAGAGAGGTGCTTACTTTGCCAACTGGGAAGAGGGACATATACACCTGAAAACCTGACTGAATTGGGAAGTTGTCAAATACTTTTTACTTCTCATTTTAAGATGACCTAGAGAAACAACTGTGGTCCATCTTCACAGCATCTCTGCCAGCCTGTATTGACCCACATGAAGCCAAAAGAGCAACAAACGTTGGAGAAGACAGTAACCCAGAAGTCACCCATGGTATCAGAAGGACCCCGAAAGAAACCACCTCTGAACTTCCCAGATGAAGAAGCTTTTCTGAAACTATTGGAAGGTGAATACAAAAGGATTATATAGAGAGCCCTCCCAAGCCTTAAACAAAATGCAGCAGAGCAAAACGAAAAATTAAGCAAGCTGTTCAATCTAATGGAACATCAGTACTCAGAAATTCAACAGATCAAGAACAAAATCAAAGACATAGAAACTTCGATTCAAAGCCAAGAAACTAGAATAGAACAAATCAAAAAGAGAATTTCTGATTTGGAAGACAGAGCCACTGACTCCAGCATCTATGAGAAGAAATCAGGAAAAAGAAACAAGAAAAATGAAGAAGCATTAAGAAGCATGTGGGACTCTATTAAGAAGAACAATCTACAATTAATTGGAGTTCCCGAACAGGGTGAGACACCTGAGAACACTGAGAGTATTGTTGCTGAGCTGGTGACAGAAAACTTCCCAGAAATTATGAAAGAAGAGAATATACACATCCAAGATACATATCAAACACCACTCAATATAGATCTCAATAGAAAGACTCCAAGGCATAGTATAATCAAGCTCAACAAAATGAAACAGAAACAGAAACTCTTAAAGGCAACAAGACTCAAAATAAAGCTAACATTCAGAGGGAAACCCTGTAGGCTTTCATCAGATTTCTCAGCAGAAACGATGCTGGCACGGAGACAGTGGCATGACACATTCAAAGGAGAAGAACTTCCAATCAAGAATTACATATCCTGCAAAACTATCTTTCAAATATGAAAATGAAATTAAGACATTTGCAGATAAACAGAAACTCAGAGACTTTGTAAAAACCAAACCAAAGCTACAAGAAATTAAAAAAGAATCTCTTGGCTTGGAAGAACAAAACCACCAGCTGTATTTAAGGACACATTATCCAGAATCCTACTCAGTTAGGAAAGGCTCCAAACACAATCAAAGCTACAATAGTGAAAGAAACAATTTAGAGTGATCATATCATGTAAACTATGATATCATCATATTAAAAAGAGGGATGTACTACAGTTGTTATAGTCCTTCCAGATGGAGAGGAAGTTGACAAGACTGATAGTAATCAAAACTGAGTTTATATATAGTTTATTAAGCGAGATCATAGGGATATCCATAAAGTATAATAAAGAAGCAACATACCATATCAAGAAACGTAATACAGGAGTCTCAACAACCACAAAACCAATCCCGAAAAAGGTGAAAAATCAACACACAAAGATGGTCACAGAACAGATTAATAAGAACAATAGAGAAAACATCAACACAAAAATAAACAAATTACATTGGCTGATATCCCTGCAATGTGTCAGCATGCTGTCCTTTTCACTTTATATCCCAGTTTCCTCATGTCCATTTGTCCACTTTTCCTGATTTCTAGTCTTTGTTTTGGGGAAGGAGTCACACATTTGGTCTTGTGTGCTTGACTGAACTACAAAGCAAGTTCCTCACATGTGTTAGTGTTTGTTTTATTTTAAAAACAAAACCCTTGACTGTGGAGTTGATTCTGACTCCCTGCAACCCTATGTGAAAGAGTAGAATTGCTGCATAGGGTTTCTTTTTCATTTTTAGATATTTTATTGTGCTTTAAGTGAAAGTTTACAATCCAGGTCAATATGCCAGACAAACCACCACCCCATGCACCACTATGTAACTCTAGCTGCTCTCCCCACCCAGTGGTGGCACACTCCCCATTTCTACCCTGTAATTCCCTTGTCCAATCAACCAGCCCCTGTCTCCATCCACTCTCTCATCTTGCCTCTGGACAGGAGCTGTTCACTCAGCCCCATGTATATACTTAATCCAAGAAGCACACTCTTTGCCAATATCGCTCTACGGCTTATAGTGTAGTCCCATCCTGGTCTGAAGAGTAGGGTTCAGGACTGGTTCCAACTCTTGTTGAAAGTCAGAGGGCCATGTCCTCAGGGGACCCTCCAGTTTCTCCTACCCAAGTCTGGTCTTTTAATATAGTTCTAGTTTGACTGCATGTTGTATTCCCTGTCAAAGTAGTCATTAGTGATGGTTGGGCACCATCTAGTTCTTTGGGCCTCACACCGATGTAGTCTCCAGATATCATGACCTCTTCTGAAGTCTCTTAAGCTCATGTTTTCCTTGTGCCTTTGGTGTCCTTCATTCTCCTCTGCTCCAGGTGGGTTAGGACCAACTGATGTTATTTAGATGGCTGCTTGCTACCTTTTAAGACACAAGATGCCAATCACCAAAGTGGGATGCAGAAAGTTTTCTTTAAAAACTTTGTTATGCTATTTGACCTGGATGTCTGCTGAAACCATGGTCCAGACCCCTGCCTCTGCTGCTCTGTCCTTTGAAATGTTGTGTTGAATTTAGGAGATCTCTTAGCTTTGGGTATACTCCAATTGCACTGACTTCCCTTCTACTGTATGCTAGCACTCCCTTTACCTAACTATATTCATATCTACTCTCGTCAGTGTATACCCCTTTCACTCCCTCCCCACCCTTGCAATCATCAAAGACTGTTTTCTTCTGTGCTTAAATCTTTTCTTGAGTCCTTATAATAGTGGTCTCACACAATATTTTTCCTTTTGCAACTGACTAATGTCACTCAGATTACTTCCAGATTACTCCATGTTATGAGATGTTTTGTAAGATCATCGTTGTTCTTTATTGTTGCATAGTATTCCATTGCGTGAATATACCATAGTTTATCCATTCATATGCTGATGGGCACCTAGGTTCTCTCCATCTTTTTTGCTATTGTGGGCAGTACTGCAATAAACGTTGGTATGCATGTATCTATTCATGTGACAGCCCTTATTTCTCTAGCATGTATTCCAAGAAGTTGGATAGCTAGATCATATGGTATTTCTAGCTTTTCAAGAAAGTGCCAAAGCCAAGGACAAATATCGTATGAGACCCCTACTTTAAGGACTTAAAAATGACAACTGCAAGGGAGGGAAGGGAGGGAGACGGTTGGTTATAGACTGGATAGTTGACAGAAATTTGGTTAGGTGAAATCAGTGACAGCACACATTAGAAGGAATATCGGTTTAACTGGATTTCAACATATTGCAAGGATGGCATAGTAGGGGTAGGTGTCCGTGGATTATGCTCTTAGGGGACATCGAGGCCAATTGGCATAACTAGCCTATTGCTAAGAGAGTCTTGTGCACCTCATACCAGTAAGTGATGTCTGGGGTCTTAAAAGCTAGCAAGCTGCCATCTGAGGTACACTAAATGGTCCCAGCTCAGCTGGAACAAGTGATCACAAAGGACAACAACAATATGAGCGACAAAGAGCCCAGAAGACAGAAAGACCCACATGAATGGGTGACTGCATCAACATGTGACCAGAAGAACTAGGTGGTGCCCTTGGTGAAATGTCTGTTCATATCCTTTGCCCATTTTTGCATTGGGTAGATGTTTACCAATATCTTGTAGATTATGGAGATTAGACGCTGATTGTATTTGTGGTGGTCAAAATTTTTTTCCCACTTGTAGATGTCTTTTCATTCTCTTGGTGAAATTTTTGGATTTTTAAGCTTTCCCAGTTACCTACTTTCTCTTCTGGTGTTTGTGTATTGTTAGAAATGTTTTGTAGTCTGTTATGTAGAGGACTCCCAGTATTGTACTTACTTTTTCTTCCATAATCTTTATTGTTTTAGATTTCATATTTAGTTCTTTGGTCCATTTTGAATTAGTTTTCATGCATGGTGTGAGATACAGTTCTTGGTTCCTTTCTTTGCAGATGGATATACACTAGTGCTAATATCATTTGTTAAAGAGACTGTCTTTTCCCCAGTTTATGAACTTGGGGCCACTTTCAAGTATCGCCTGCTCCTAGGTGGATGATGTTATAGCTGGATTTTCCATTTTGTTCCATTGATCTAAGTATCTGTTTTGGTACCAGTATCAAGCTGTTTTAACGACTGTAGTAGTGTAATAGGTTCGAAAGTCGGTTATTGTGAGGTCTCCCACTTAATTCTTCTTAAGTAATTATTTATCCAGGGCTTCTTCCTTTTCCATAAGAAGTTGGTGATTTGCTTCTTCATTTCATTAAAAAATGCCATTAGAATTTGTACTGGGATTGCATTGTATCTATAGATTGCTTTAGGTAGAATAGATATTTCATAATATTGAGTCTTACTATTTATGAACAAGGTAGATTTCTTCACTTATAGGTCTTTTATGTTTCTGGTTAGATTTATTCCTGAGTATTTTATTTTCTTGGGGGCTACTGTCAATAGGATTGATTTGGTAATTTTCTCTTTGATGGTTTTTTGTTGGTGTAAAGGAATCCAACTGATTTTTGTATGCTTTTCTTATATCCTGATATTTTAACGAATTCTATTAGTTTCTGTAGGTTTTGGTTTGTTTTTATTGTTTACTGAGTTTTCTGTGTTTAGGATCATATCATCTGCAGATAGAGATGCTTTTTTATTTCTTACTTACCAGTTTGGATGCCCTTTATTTCTTTATCTTGCCTGATTGTTCTGGCTAGAACCTCTAACACAATGTTGAATGCAAGTACTGACAGTGGGCATCTTTGTCTTATTCCTGTTCTCAGTAGAATTGCTTTCTGACTCTCCATTTAGAATGATGTTGGCTGTTGGTTTTGTGTAAATATTCTATGAGGTCACATTGGTTGGTTGTGGCATTTAGATCTTCCCTGTCATTACTGAGCTTTTTTTCTAGATACTGTGGCCTTCACTGAAAATGGTGTGTTGAAGTCTCCTACTATTATTGCGGAGCTGTCTGTCACTGTTTTCAATGCACTTAGAATTTGTTTTACGTATTTTTAAGCCCTGTTGGTGGTAGCATAGATATTTAATTTGGCTATGTTCTCCTGGAGTATTGGTCCTTTAAGCATGATATAGCTTCCTTCCTTATCCAATGTGGTACACTTTACTTTAAAGTCTATTTATCAGAGATTAGTATTGCCACTCCCGGACACGACTCACTGGCAGTGGGTTTGGTTTAGGTTTGCACTTTTTTGAATGTTGTTAGCTGGACAATTTATTTATGTATTTATTTTTTGTCACCATGAGTTGGGTCCGACTTGACGGCATTTGGCTTGGTTTTAGTTTTAGTTTGTTTGTCTTTAAGTTTGAGGTGTGTCTCTGGTAGCTAGCATATAGATTGACTGTGAGGTTTTTTTAATCCTGTCTGCCACTCTTCACCTCTTTATGATGCATTTACATTCAGCGTAATAAATGATAATTATGAGTTTAGTGTTGTCCTTTTGATGTGTTTTTTTGTGCTTTGTAGATAATTTCTTTGTTCCATTTAATTTTCTGTTCTGAGTGTTTGTATGTTTTCTTTTCACCTTTTTCATTGTTGGTGGTTTAGTATTTGCTAGATTTCATATTTTTCTTGTTTTTTACTTTGATGCTTAGGATTGATTGTTTCCCTTAGGGTTACTTTAATCCTTATTTCTATCTTTCTAAATTTAAAGCAATTTTTCTAACTACAAAGAAATTTAATTTCTTTATATTACCTTGACCTCTACATATGAAAAATTTATGACTACATTTCCTTTAAGTTCCTCTTTTTTTTCATAATATTTACATCATGATGTCTCTTTATCCCTATTCTCAGTGTTTCAATTTATTTTTTTGATTCCCCTATTTGGGTTGATATTGGATCACTCTGCTCTGCATTCTAGCCTTGGGTTATTACCTGATGTTACTGATTTTCTAACCATAGGACTCCCTTTAGCATTTCTTATAATTTTGGTTTGTTAGTTGCAAATTCCCTAAATTTCAGTTTATCTGGAAATGTCCTAATTTTGCCATCATATCTGAGAGACAGTTTTGCTGAATATCTAATTTTTAGCTGGCAATTATTTTCCTTCAAGGCCTTGTGTATGTAATCCCATTCCCACTTGCCTGCATGGTTTATGCCAAGCCATCTGAGCTTAGTCTTATCAATTCTCCTCTGTAGGAGAAATGTCTCCTTATCTTTACTTTTGGCAAGTTTGATTATAATATGCCATGTGGTCTTTCTTTTGAGATCTACTTTGTGTGGAGTTTGATAAGCATCTTGAATAGATATCATTTCATCTTTCATGGTATCAGGGAAGTTTTCTGTCAATAAATCTTTGACAATTCTATTTGTGTTTTCTATTATCCTCTCTACTTCCCCCACTTGCCATTCTGGTACTCTATCCACTTATGAATTATTCCTCTTGATAGAGTCCCTCATAATTCTTAGTGTTTCTTGATGTTTTTAAAATATTTTATATGATTTTCCTCAAATATGTTGATGTCATGTGCTTTCTCTTCAGTCTCACTAATTAGGCCTTCCATTGCCTCAGTTCTGCTCCTTTGACTTCTTATTTTGTTGTCTAATTCTGTTATTTTATTATTAATTTTTTTAATATCTAATTTTTGCCACTCTATGCTTTCTTGCCACTTGTTCAGTTTGTCGTTATAACCTGCTGCATTTTGCCTTATGTCCTTCCTGGTCTTTAGAAGAGCTCTACACATTAATCTTTTGCTTTCTATCTATGATAATTCCGGGAAGTTCTCTTCCTCTGGAAAATTTGATTCTTTGTTTTGGGAGCTTTCTGAAGACATCATGGTCTGTCTCTTCAAGACATTTGAAATTGGCTGTTCTCTCTGATCCATCAGTAAATTGTATTCATTTACTTTATAGTAATACACTATATTCTTCCTTTTTGTTTTATTTTATTTTGAAATGCCCAGATAGGCTGCTGGTGTATGATAATCTGGTTATTGTTACCTATGAAGTGCTAATGTTTTAGTATAAAGTGATTAGAGCTGTTAAAGCCCAAGAGTTCATTTAGCTTTCTTATATGAATTCCACACAGGTGTTCAGGTTATCAGTCACCAAATGTGTGCTACAAGCTCTCACCTACTGTCTTAAATGGGCGGGAATGATTGGTGTAGGTGCAATCAGCCACTGAGAAGGGTAGGGGCTAACAACTGTCCTTGAGTGTCTGTGAAGATGGTGTATCCCCTTATGTTTGGATCTAGATGAAGAAAGATTTTCACCCTCAATTTCTGGCTAAAGGGAGTCAGTGGATTTTTTAACCCTTATCTCAATTTGTTAAATTCTTCCTCTTTGAGTCTCAGAGAATGGCTTAGGGCAGGCTTAAGAAGCCCTACTTCTGGCTCAGTTAATGGTGTCAGACTTCAGAGCTGGTTACAGTGCTGAGAAGGGAGGGGGAAGCACGGGAACAAGACAGTGATGTTTATTCCAAAGAAAAGATTTATATCTGTACACATAGTAGATTACACACAAAGACTTAGCTTTGGGTTATCCAGGAGTGCTTTTCACTGGTTCTGGAGGTGCAAGTGAATTCTGGACAGTTTCTCCTGTTGGGGGCTGCCTTTCAGCTGCCACCACTCTACTCCCTGTGCTGTATGAAGCCATTTCCCAACAGGTCAGGTCTGTGGAAGGCTATGTACTTCTGGCACTTCTCTCCTTTCCCCATTGTTCAGTCTAATTTCTCAGCTTTCCCTTTGATGTTCAGGGCTCCTAGGATGTCATGGGTACTGGATTTATTTGTTCTTTTGGGTCTTTGTTATTAAAGGGGTCACTGGAGGCATCCATCTACTCTGCCATCTTGGCCCTGTCTCCTGCCCCCTAGGGTTTCAAAGGAGTGCCTGATGGATTTGAACTGCCAGCCTTCTGGTTAACAGTCATATTTCTTAAGCACTGTGCCTCCAGGGCTCCAGTTTTGTTTGATAGGCCTGTCTAAGGTTTGGGTGACAGGTGGACTTCAGGGGCGGCCTCAGTTCTGGGTTAGTGGAGTGTCCAGGAACCATAGTCTTGGGAGTTCCTTTAGTCTCTTTCAGACCAGTAAGTCCAGTCCATTTTTGAGAATTTAAATTTTGTTTTACATTTTTCCTCCTCTATTTGGGACCCTTTATTTTGTTCCCTGTTAGAGCTATCAACGGTCGTAGCTGAGCACCATCCTTCTTCTTGACCCAAGCTGGTGAAGACTGTGGTTCATGTGGTCCATTCGTCATTTGGACTGATATTTTCCTTGTGTCTTTGGTTTTCCTCATTCTCCTTTCCTTCAAATTGTATGGAACCAATAGATATATATTAGATGGCTGCTTGTAAGTTTAAAAAAAATTATTTTCGTTGCACTTTGTTGTATTTGGAGGTTTACAGAACAAATTAGTTTCTCACAAAACAGTAAAGATATTATTTTTGTGACATGGGTTAACAACTTCACACCACCTCCACAACAGGTTAACAATCTCTCTTCTCAATCTTAGATTCCCTATTATCAGCCTTCCTGTATCCTCCTGACTTATAGTCCTTGACCCTTGGCTGGCATGCCCCGTTAGTCTCATTTTGGTTTATGTGCCTGTCTTGTCTTTGACTGAAAAACAAACCTCAGGAGTGATTTCATTACTCAGCTGAAAGGGTGTTCTGGGACCATGCTCTCAGGGTTTCTCCAGTTTCTGTCAGGCCAGCAAGTCTGGTCTTTCTTCATGAGTTAGAACTTTGTTTTACATTTCTCTCTAGCTTAGTCCATGGCCCTCTATTTTGATCCCTGTCAGAGCAATTAGTTTTGGTGGCTGGGAACCATCTAGCCGTACTGGGTTCAGTCTACTGGAGACCAGTGTAGATGTGGCCCATTAGTACTTTGCAATAATCTTTCCCTTATTTCTTTCTTCATTCTTCCCAGCTCCTGAAGAAGTAAGACCAGTGGAAAATCCTAGATGAATGCTCGCAGGTTTTTAAGACCCCAGACACTGCTCACCAAAGTAGTATGTAGAATATTTTCCTTATAAAGTATGTTATGCTAATTTAACTAAATGTTCCATGACAACATTCTCCCCACAGCCCTCAGCCCAGCAGTTAGTTCCCTCAGGGAGTCTGGAGCTTCCATATCATTGCATTGTACAAGCTGTGCTGGCTTCCTCAGTAATGCATACTGTCTTATCCTTTATCAGTGTTACCACTTGTCTATTGTCTATTAAGCATTTTTCCATTCCCACCGATACCACCTGCCACCCAGTAACCATCAAATATTGTTTCTTTTGTGTGTAAGTCCATGAGTTTTTATAGCAGTAGTCCCATAAATATTTGCCCTTTTGTGATGGACTTATTTCACTTAGCATATGTCATGGATCGAATGTGTCCCCCCAAAACTATGTGTAGACATGTGACTGGGTCGTGATTCCCAGTATCTTGTGACTGTCCCCCATTTTGTGGTTCTCCTATGTTGCATGTTAAAAGATTAGGGTGGGACTGTAAATCCCTTTATAAGATCACCTCCCTGCTCCTCTGTAAAGGGTGCTTCCCTGGAGTATGGCTTGTCCCACACTTAATCCTTTCATCCTGCAGGAGATAAAAGGAAAGAGAAACAAGCAGAAAATTGGGAACCTGGTACCATCAAAAAAGCAACACCGGGAGAAAAGCACGTCCTTCAGACCTGAGGTTCCTGCACCAAGATGCTCCCTGGACAAAGACTGATGCAATACCAGACTTTCCACCAGAGCCCACAAGGGGGAAAGCCTTCCCCTGGAGTGGACAGCCTGAATATGGACTTGTAAACTACCAGATTGTGTAAGAGTAAACCTTCCTTTGTTAAAGCCATCCACTCTGTGGTATTTCTGTTGGAGCAGCCCTTGCTGACTAAAACAGCGTAATACTCTCCGGTTTCCTTCATGTAATGAGATGGCATCCAGTTTTGCCAGCACCATTTGTTATCTGTTCCACATTTAGTGGACTTTTGGTGCTTGTTGAAGATCAGGTGACCATAGGTGGATGGATTTACATCTGGGTTCTCAGTTTTGTTCCAATGATTAGTGTATCTGTCATTATACCAGTACCTGGCATCTTTGTTTCTAAGGGGTGTCTCTTGTAAACAACACATTGATGGATCCTGTTCTTTTATCCATTCTGTCAATCTCCATCTGTTTATGGGTGCATTTGTGTCATTTACATTCAGTGCACTTATTGACAGATGTGAGTGTACTGCTGTCGTTTCGTACATGTGTGTGATGCTGACATTTTTTCCCCTCTTAATTCTCCTATGGTTGTGGGTTTTACATTTCTCTTGTTTTTGCAGAGTTTGTTTTTATTGAGACCTTATGTTTTTCTTCTTTTATTTTCATAAGTAGGTTTTTTAACTTTGTTTGTAGTTACCATGAGATTTACCTTTATTTTCCTACGTTTAAACCAGTCTATTATTACGTGGTATAACTTTGTTTTCCACTTCATTAGAAAGTTCAGTTACCTACACTGTTTATCCTTCTTTTATTGTTCTGATCTTATCATTTATATATTAATCTCTCTGGTTCCCTGTTGTGATTCTTTTAGTTTTAGATAGTCCTTGAGAGTTCATTTCCTAAATCGGTATCTGGTTGGTACAATCTTGAAATCTAGATTCATGCTGTGGTCTGTTGTCTGTTTTCAGACCAAAGGATTCCCTTTAATAATTCTTGTAAGTTTGGTTTGGTTTTTACATATTCCCTACATTTCTGTTTACTTGGAAATATTCTAATTTCATCATCATGTTTGGACGAGAGTTTTGCAGAATGCATTATTCTTCCTTGGTAGTTTTTTCTTGCAAGGTTTCATAGATATCATCCCATGACTTTCTTACCTGCATGGTTTCTGCCAAATAACCAAGACTTACTCATTTTATTTCTCCTCGTATGTGACTTTTTGTTCTTCTCAAGCTGCTCTTGGAAAACTTTCTTTGTCTTTAATTTTAGTGAGTGTGATTTGTAATATGCTTTGGTGGTTTTCTTTTAGGGTTTATCCTATATGGGTTTGTTGAGCTTCCTGGATGGTTATCTCTTCATCTTCCATAATGATATCAGGGATTCTTCAATGATCTTGTCAGGTGGTTTCCACTTTCTCCCCTTGTTCTGGAACTCTGGTCACTCACAAATTTTTGTGTTTGACTGTATTACACATGTTCTCAGAGTTTCTTCATTTGTTTTTCTGATTTTTCCTCAAACTGAGTTATATCCAAGTATTTGTCTTCAATTTCACAGATCCTGTCTTCCACCAGTTCAGAGCTGCTCCTCAGCCCTTCTATAGCACTGTCCATTCTTGAAATCTTGTTGCTTATCTTCTGGATTTCTAATTATTGTTTTTGTATGATCTCTAGTGGTGAATTTATTTTGGCATTTTGTTCCTGAATTATTTTCATGAATGTTTCCATGAATTTGCCTATTTCTTTTTCCTTATTTTTTGTCTGCTTTTGTTTCAATTCTTGGGTAGCTCTGAATATTAGAGATTTGACTTCCTTGTCAGGAACTTTTACTGCTTTTTCTTCAGTTGGAAAGTCACCTGATGTTTTATTTTGGACACTTACTGGAAACATCCTGTCCTTTTTGTTTTCTTTTATATGTTCGGATATTGTCTGATGTTTTGAGGACATTCTGTGGTTATTTTCTTTGCTCATTAACGGTAGATCTGTATGTTTCATCTTGATTTTTTGTTTTATTTGGTTATGTCACAGAAGATGTGCTGTGCATTCTTCATTGTTTGCTTGTCTGTGGTCACAATATTTTTCACTTCCTTGTCCAATGAGTAGGGCCAGTCATTCAGCTATGGTGCAGCAGAGCAGGTCCAGCTGAAGGGACTGGGCTGTGTTGTTTATAGTATGTACTAGGACCAACACAGTGAGCCAGGTATCTGTTCTTGGTAAGATCCAGTAGGATGTGCCTATACTGCTCAGGGGCATGATGTTCAGCACACAGTGCAGAATGGCAGGAGGTAGTAGGGAGGTTGTGGCATGTGGAGCTAAGACAGATGTGGAAAAGAGGAGTGGGAAGACAGAAGGAGGAGCCAAAAACAATCAAAAAGAGTGCTAAGGGAACTTGCTGTTGGAGTGAAGAGATGATAAACTGAGAAATGGAAGGAAAAAGAGATGACAAAAAGGGAAAAGAAAATAACTGGTTAAAAATTTGGAAAAGAAAGGCCCCCAGAGGTTTCACTGGTGGTGCTGTCAACATTAGGAAAGTGTGTCTTGATGTTGCATGATATAGCACGGCTAGAAGGGGCATGTATATCATACAGTGTCAGGACTTCTGGAGACAGGAAAAGAGTGTTAGAAAAGAAAGATGACAACTGGGAAATGAAGAGAGACAGGAAGCAAAAAAGCTGCAAAAAGAAGATGAAAACAAATAAATGGACAAAAAAGACAAAAGAAAACAAAGCAAAAAAAATCTCCCTGAGGATTCCACCAGTGTAGCGTCATCGGCTGGGGAAATGGTTCTCCGGTTAAGCAACACTTCACAGCCTTTCAAGAAGAGTCAAAAAAGGCACACAGAATCCAAGAAAAGGTAGGAACAACAATGGAAGTTTTAATACACAATGAGGACAGACTCCAAAATCTGTCAAAGAAACCTCAATCAACAGAAGAGACAGTAGATAAATGGGAACTATTAAGAATCAAACACTTTTGCTCATCCAAAGACTTTATTAATAGAATTAAAAGAACACCCACAGAGTGGGAAAAAATATTTGGCAACTCTATGTCAGATCGACGCCTGATCTCCATAATCTATAACATACTACAAAATATCAATAAGAAGAAGATAAACCATCCAATTAAGCGATGGGCAAAGGAGATGGACAGATACTTCACTAAAGAGGAGATTCAGGCAGCCCAAAAACACATGCGGACATGTTCACGATCTTTAGCTATTAAAGAAATTCAAATCAAGACAACAATGAGATGCCATCTCACCCCAACAAGATTGGCCATGATCCAGAAAACACAAAACAACAAATGCTGGAGAGGCTGTGGAGAAAGTGGAACCCTCCTACACTGTTGGTGGGGTTGCAAAATGGTCCAGCCTCTTTGGAAGGCAATCTGGCGCTTCCTTAAAAAAATGGATATTGATATACCATTTGACCCAGTAATTCCACTACTTGGAATATATCCTACAGAGTCAAGGCCTTTCACACCAATGGACACATGCACCAGAATGTTTATCGCAGCACAGTCCACAATAGCAAAAAGGTGGAATCAACCCAGATCCCCAACAATAGAAGAATGGATAGGTAAACTGTGGTACATATACTCAATGGAGCACTACGCAATGACAAAGAATAACGATGATTCCAGGAAACATCTCCTAACCTGGTTGCAACTGGAAGACATTATGTTGAGTGAGAGTAGTCAGCGACAAAAGGACAAATACTGTATGAGACCTCTACGATAAGATCTCAAAAACAGACTTGTGTATAGAAGAAAAGACTCTTTGACAGCTGCAAGGGAGGGGAAGGAGGGAGGGAGGGCAAGTGGGGGAGGGTTTAGTTTAGGTAGTTACTAGAAATCTAGTTGGGAGAAAGCAGTGACAGCACACATTAGGAACAAGAACAACATTAAGTGGACTTCAGCATAACTTGAGTACTCCTTCCATCTTAACTCAATACTGCAAGGATAGAGTAGCTGGGGCGGGGGGCGGAGGACCATGCTCTTAGGCAAATTCCAGGCCAATTGGCACAACTAGCGTTTTGCTAAGAGAGCTCTCTGCACCCCACATTGGTGAGTGGCATCTGGGGTCTTAAAAGCTGCCAAGCTGCCATCCGAGGACACAGCAAATGGTCCCAACTCAGCAGGAACAGATGCTCACCGAGGGCCAAAATGGCATGCGGTAAAGACAACCGAGAAGACAGAGAGACCCACAAGAGTGGGTGCCTACATCGACCTGGGACCGGAAGAACCGGATGGTGCCCGGCCACCACCAGTGATAGCCATGACGGAGCTCACAGAGAGGAGTCTCACTGGCAACACAAGAATAAAAAGAGGTGCAACATGAGATCTCCACTAAAAGGCCTCAATTGATGGTCCAGCGGTTTGGGGGTTCCTCTGAGAGCGTGGCCCCCAGCCCTGATGCTGCCCATTCCCATAAATTATAACAAAGGTCCACTCTTTGCACAGGAATGGAATGGACTTGGCAATGCAGAGTAACCATATGTTGGAAGCACTTTATGGTTCTATACATCTATAGGATATCATCTTGCTGACTTCTGGCTGGAGGAAGGGGAGTGGACAGAGAGGAGGGGAAAGGAGACTGTTGGGAGGATGAGACATGTATGAAGCAGAGAGGAATGGTGTGCAGTCACCGGACAGGGAGAGCAGTGGAAGCTGCATATAGGGGGGCATGTAAATTTACATGTAAATGTACATTTTCACTCAGTTATGTTACATAAAAAATTAAATAAATAAATAAAGGCACACAGAGCCAGATGTTTGAGAGAAAGGAGAGGGAGGTAGTGACAGGCACAGAAGAAGCCAAATGAAATAGAAAAAAGCAACACCAGCTACAGACATCTGCCACTCATTGAGCTGGCCAGTGGTGGAGAGGCAAATCCAAGCCACCAGGGCTGAAGGAGTTTCCTCCTGGCCAAGAGACTGTGGCCAGCAGGAAGCAAGGGAAGTCAAGGGGAAGGAAAGGGGAGGTCAGGAAATTGTATATCCTTGGCCATCTGGTGATCTGTGTCCTGCTGGGAGCTCCTGAAAAAGCTTTCACATACTCCCCATCTGCCAGTCTCTGATGTGTGTGGGCCAAATCCAGGCTACACAAACAATGCACTTCTTAGCCAGCTGAGCTACTGCAGCTAGCTAAGAAGTATCAGAGGTAGAGCACTGGGGAGAAGATGGGTGGGTAGAAAAGAATATTGCTGGTTTCCAGGTTCTTTGCCTTCTGCAGAGATTCTAGTGAATCTGCTTTCCTGTGCTGTTTGTTTGCTGATCACCAACAAGAGTCCAAGATGGCAAATCCATGCTAGGTTAGCTGATATATAACTTCCTGTCATCTCTCCTTGTACTTTGTTCTCTGTCCGTTTCTTACTCCATTTGGTGTTTGGCCAAGATGTTTATCTCTTCATTTGATACTTCGGGTTCCAGGATTGATGCTTTGCTCTCTTTTATGTAGTTTTTCACATCTTTGCTGTGTGCTTCTGTCTGTGACACCATGTTGGCTGAAAGTCCTCTGACAAGTTCTTAAGACCCTAGAAATGTAGAATGTTGAGTAGTTTCTTTATGAACTACTGTGCTAATTGACCTAGATGTCCCCCAAGACTGTAGTCCGTAGCCTTCAGCCTCAGAAACTTGGTTCCTCATGGTGTCTGGATGTGCCTAAGAAGCTTCTATGACTTTGCCTTGGTCAACTTATGCTGACTTCCCCAATACTGTGTATTGTCTTTCACCAAAATCTGCTACTTAGGTAATGATTTCTCCTCCCCACCACTCCCCAAAGCTGTAAATCTTTATGGAAGCAGATTGCCATATCTTTTTCTTGATGAGCAGCTGGCAGGTTCAAATCTCCTTTTGGTTGGCAGCTAAGTACTTTAACTGTTACATCACCAGGGCTCCTACTACAGCAACACTTTCTTTTTTTATTGTATTTGAAGGGAAAGGGTACAATTCAAGTCTGTTATGTAGCCCTAGCTGCTCCCCCCAGTCTAGACAGCACACTCCTCCCTTTCACTCCATGTTTCCTACATCCATTCAGTCAATACCTTCCCCCATCTCTCTTTCCATCTTGCTTCAGCCAGGAGCTGCCCAGTTAGTCTCCTGTATCTACTTAAGCCGAGAAGCACAGATCTTATGTATCAGTTCAGTCTTCATCTTAGGAGTTGGCTTCAGGAATAGTTTCAGTTCTGAGCTAGTGGACAGTCTGCTGGCCATGTTTTCTGAGGACACTGCAGTTTGTCAGATCATCGAGTCTGGTCTTTCTACTAGAGTTCAAGTTCTGCACCCCACATTTCTCTTGCTCTGTCAGTGACTCTGTGCTGAATTCTCTGTGCAGGCAGTCATTGTTTGTAAAGGGGCCCCATCTAGTTCTTCCAGTGCCGTGTTGATGAAGTCACTTGTTTATGTGGCCCTTTCTCTTGAACTCATATTTTCCTTGTGTCTTTGATGCTCTTCATTCTCTTTTGCTCCAGTGAGTTGATACTAATTGATGCTTCTTAGATGACCACTCACTAGCTTTTAAGACCCCAGATGCCACTCACCAAACTGGGATAAAGCATCAGTTTCTATAATATTCTTTACTTAATAACAAAGTGATACTATTTGTGAAGAGCCCGTGGTTCTGCTGAGTCTCTTTCAGATACTCCCAATAGTTCAACTGGTCACCTGTAGGAGGTAGAGAGCTGCATTTAACAGCTTGAATACTCAGTTAAGACTCCTCTGTTTACTCTCCTCTATCAAATTCCCAAGGTGCGCTAGTGACACAACTGTTAAAAACTCAGCTGCTAACCAAGCCAGCGGTTCAAGCCTGCCCAGGGCTCTGTGAGAAAAAGACCTGGTGATCTGCTTTTGCAAAGTTTACAGCCAAGAAAACTCTATGGATTTGTTCAAGTCTGTCATCTGGGGTCACTGTGAGTCAAAATTGATTCTATAGCAGCCAACAACACAACAACAATTGCAGAGTCCTTGGATAGTAAAAAAAGGTTCAGGTTCAAGTCTATGCTGATGCTCTTTGTTTTAGTCAGCTAGGGCTGCTCTAATAGAAATACCACAGAGTAGATGGCTTTATAAAGGAAAGTTTATTCTTACACAGTCTGGTAGGCTACATGTCCAAATTCAGGATGTCCACTCCAGGGGAAGGCTTTCCCCCTTATTGGCTCTGGAGGCAAGTCCAGTATTGCATCAGTTTTTGTATAGGGAGCACCTTGGCACAGGAACTTCAGGTCTGAAGTAGTGCTCTTCTCCCGGTGCGACTTTCTTGATGGCGTGAGGTTCACAATTCTCTGCTGGTTTCCTTTTCCTTTTATCTCTCGTAGGAAGAAAGGATTAAAGATGGGGCAAGCCATACTCCATGGAAACTCCCCTTGCAGTGGAGCAGGGAGGTGACCTTATAAAGGAATTTACAGCCCCACCCTAATCCTTTAACATACAGCATAGGAAAATCACAAAATGGAGCACAATCATAGAATACACGGAATCATGGCCCAGCCACAGGACTCCACATATTTTGGGGGGGGACACAATTTATTCCATGACACTCTCCAAAGGAGAAGCTGGCCCTTTACTTTTGCAAATCAGCCATTGAAAACCTTCTAGATCTCCACTGTTGTAGTTACCACGTAGGAGAAAAAATCAACCTGCAAAGGGGATTCATGTTTGTGTATAGGGTAGGGGGAAGAACTGGTTTTTGTGAGTGTGGTGCTATGCCTCTAAAAATCTTGCAAATAAGCTGTGATGTGCTGAAAATTGTTTAACAACTAGCTTTCTAGGAGAGGAGTATAAAACAGATTTGTACTATTTATCAGTTTCTGTGGTATAAATACTCCCACAGTGATCAATTTCAACCATGCGCTCTGCCAAATGTGGTGTTGGGGAGAGACAGATTAATAGGTTTTGTGAGCTAGTGTGAGCACACTACTTAAAGTGGGGGAACACATTTAGGTGGGGATTCATAGTAAAACAAATGAAGAAGAAGCCTATAACATTTGATACCTGGAATGAATCTTTCTCCATAAAAAATTTCTATAGAGGTATTAAAAACTTGTTTGGGCCTGGTACCTGCAATATAAACAGTATTTGTTTCTTTTTTCTGTTATTTTGCCAACTATTTTAATAGCTGTCTAAATTTGCTTTCTTACAAAAGTTTTTTGAGAATGAGAGTTGCAGCTATTCTAATATTTATCTTGGGGCCCTTCCCATTACTGTGAAGTCTAATCTATAATTTTGTGTCAGGAAGAAACTTCAGTCATAATGAAAGTTATGTGACTGTAGGAAACCCTGGGGCATGGTGGTTAAGTGCTACAAATGCTAGACAAAAGGTTGGCAGTTCAAATCTGCCAAGCCCTCCTTGGAAACCCTGTGGGACAGTTCTACTCTGTCCTGTAGGATCATTATGAGTGAGAATTGACTCGATGGTGGTGGGTAATGGTAATGATGGTATGTGGCTGTAAGGAGAAATATAATTTTATATTTTCAAAATGATTCAAATACCAGTGCAATCACTTCCTCTATAAGACAGTTACACATATAGCTTCAGCCCATTCAGTATAATGAAATACGTTCATTAAAGTTGATGTTCTTGATGGAAAAGGAAAGAGCAGCAGAAACTCTAGATTGGACATCTCTGTGCCTGTTCCAATTGTTTCTTCCTTGCTGAAGAGAGAGGTTAGAAAACCAGATGAACATTTTCTCAGCTTTCCTTGTAGCTCAGCTGAAAAAAGTCATGTTTCACAGGTCTTTCCAATAAGATGTAAGTTGCAGCTATTTAATACTTACAGGAAAGCTTGACTTTTCTAGCAAAAAGGAACAGACACAGCTGCCAGCATCTTCTTTCCACCTACCCCTTCTTTCTAGGCTGAGTGTGAATATAATGCCTAGGTCAGTGGCAGACCAGATCATGGGTGAGTAGCTAGCATGAGGCTAAAAGCCAACACTATAAGGGTGGAAGATTGGAAATAGAGACTGGATTAGTCCTGACAACACTGCCATGTGATTGAATAGATCCAGGATTTACATGATAAAAATTACTCCTACTTTCTCACAGCTTCATTGAAGTATAATTTACAAGCCATAAAATCCATCTGCTTTGAGTATACAATTCAATGAGTTTTAGCAAACATGTAGAGTTATGTAACCATCACAATACACTTTTTCCTTCGATTTCATTTTTAGTCATTGTTACCACTGATCCTATGCAAGCACTGATCAGTTGTTTCTATAAATTTGTCTTTACTGCACATTTCAAATATGTAGTCTTTTGCATCAGCTTCTTTCATTTAACATTATACTTTTGAGGTATTTCATTTATTTTTACTGCTAAATAACATTGCATTTGCAAAGCAGTTTGTTTATCTGTCTATTGACTGACAGTTGTTTTCAGTTTGAGGCTACTACAAATAATGCTGATGTGAGCACTCATGTTGAGGTCTTTGTGTGGACCTGTTTTCACGTCTCTTGGACACAGTCTGAGCAGTAGAATAGGAGGTCACCCGGGAAATTTATATCTAACTTTTAAAGAAACCACCCAACTTTTTTCCCCAAAGTAACTGTACTATTTTACATTCCCATTTGCAATGGCCAGCCAAGTGCCATTGGCAATGACAGAGAGGTCCCATTTCTTTACCTTCTTGCCAGTATTCGATATGGTCTGTCTTTTTCATCACAGGCATTTTTTTGTAGATATACTATGGCTTCTTATTGTGGTTTTACTTTTTTATTTTCTAATCACTAACAATGTTGAACATATTTTGATGTGCTTACTAGTCAGATATCTTCTGTGGTAGAATTTCTATTCAAGTGTTAAGGCCATTTTCAGTTGGGTTGTTTGTCTTTTGAGTGAGTTGTAAGATTCTTTACATATTCTAGATAACATGTCCTTTATCAGGTATATGATTTTCAGTAGTTTCTCTGAGTCTCTGCCTTGTTTTTTCATTTCCTTAACATTGTCTTTTGAAGTACAAAGTTTTCATCTTAGTGACAGTTTATCAATTTTTTTTTCCTATGGCTTGCGCACTTGGTGACATGTCTGAACTTTGACATAGAGATTTTACCCTGTTGGTTCTTATACTTGGGATTATGATGCTTTCTGAGCTAATTTGTGTGTATAGTGTAAGGTAAAGGTCAATGGGTCCATGTTCATTTCTTCCATTGAATTGTCTTGGCAATTTTATCAGGAATCAATTTACCAGAAATGTAAGAGTTTGTTTCTAAATTCTCATTTCTATTCCATTGATCTATAATGGGGGTCATAAACTATAGCCTGTGGGCTAAATCTGTACCACAGTTCATTTTTGTAAATAAAATTTTGAACTTTATTGAACATGGTCATTTTAAGGTGCTGACATGTCATCTGTGTCTATTTTGCACTAAAATGACAAAATTGAGTAATTGCAACAGAAACCACAATGACTCATATATTATCAGTCTATTTTTAGAAAATTTTTGCCAACCCCTGATTTATGTTTCTCCTAATGTAAATTAATATGGTATTGTCTTGATTAGTATAGCTTTACAGCAAGTCGTGAAATCAGGTGATGTAAGTCTACCAACACTGTTCTTCAAAATCAACATCTTTTTTTTATTACTCTAGGTGCTTTGCATTTCCAGACACATTTTAGAATTAGCTTGTCAATTTCTGCAGAAAAAGCTTGCCAGGACTTTCATAGGAATTGGGTCAAATCTGTAAATCAGTCTGAGGAGAATGATCATCTTGACAAAATTGAGTCTTCTCGTCTATGAACATGGTATACCTCTCCATTTATTTAGATCTTTGATTTTTCACAAAATCTTTCATTTTTCAGCGCTTTTTACTTTTCAGCATACAGGTCTGGCTTCGTTCATTAAATTTATTCGTGAGTATTTTATTATTTTTGATGCTGTTACAAACTGAACTATGTTCTTGATTTCATTTTTTGTGTTTTGCTGTAGTATATTGTTACACAATAGATTTTTGTGTGTTTGTCTTGTATCCTGTAACCTATCTAGAATTGTTTATAACTTTTTTAAGGATTTTTGAAGATTTCTTAGGATTCGATACATGTAAGATCATGACATCTGTGAATAAACAATTTTATTTCTTCCCCTACCAGTCTTCCAGTGTGGACTGGATGACCTTTTTTTAAACCATTGTACTGATTTGAATCTTCAGTATGATGTTAAATGGAAGTGACAAAAGTATACATCTGTGTTTTTTCCTTGATCTTAGTAAGAAAGCTTTCAGTCCTTCACCACTAAAAACCAAACCTATTGCCATCAAGTCAATTTGATTCATTTTCTTCTGCATGGATTTTTATTCTGCTTGTAATTCTTTCCTTCCTTTCACTTTCTCTGAGTATAATTTGCTCTCCTTTTTCTAGTTTTTTAAGATGGAAGCTTAGGCAATCGGTTTGAGGTTGTTCTTATTTTCTGATATAGGCACTTAAAAGTTATGTATTCTCTCTCTAAGTGTTGCTTTAGCCACACTCCATACATTTTAAGGGGTTGTTTTACTTTTCTTTGATTTTTAAAAAATTTTTTAATTCCCTTGTGATTCTTTCTTTGAATCACGGCTTACTTAAGATCATGTTTCTTCATTTCTAAATACTTGAAACTTTCCCAAATTTCTTTCTTTTGTGAGTCTGTAATTCAACTCCATTGTGCTCAAAGAACATATTAACCTTTATTAAATTATTGACACTTATAGTGAGTTCCAATATATGGTCTATCCTAGAGTATATGCTATGAGTGCTTAAATAGAACATGTCTTCTGCAGTCATTGATGGAGTGTTTTATGTCAGTTAGGTCAAATCAGTTGACAGCTTATGTATTTTTAAATACATAATGTTTTTATGTAATTGTTCTATCAATTATTGAGTGTGAGTTATTGAAATCTGAAATTATCATTGTTATCTATTGTTTCAGTTGTGCTACTTTTCATTTGATGTAGTTTTTGCTTTACGTATCTTGGGTTTAGAGAGTCCCTTGGTAACTCAAACAGTTAAGTATTTGACTGACAGCCAAAAGGTTGGAGGTTTAAACTCATCCAGAAGCACTCTAGAAGACAAGCCTGGTGGCCTACTTCCAAAAAATAACAGCCTTGAAAACCTAAAGTACAGTTCAACTCTGTACAGTGGAGTCACCGTGGATCAGAATCAACTTGACAGCAACTAATACCAATTTCGAGATTATGGTGTAAGGCGTTTATGTATTTATATTTGTCATATCCTTCTGATACAGATTTTTTATCATTACAAAATGCTACTTTGTGTCTAGTAGTATTCCAGGAAATGAACAAACTGGAAGAGAGCCATATTTATATTTATTTCAAAGAAATGTGATTCAATCAAATGCAAAAATTAACCAACAATATCACTAATGTCACATGCAAGTAAACTTTTTCTGAAGGTAATTAAAAAGTGGTTGCCAGAAATTGAAGCCAGAGTTAGATGAGGACATGGAATGTGCAGTATCCTTGCTGATGTCAGAAGTATCCTGGCTGAAAGCAGAAAATACCAGAAAGATGTTTACCTATATATTATTGACTAGGCAAAGGCATTTGATTGTGTAGATTATAAAAAAAATTAAGGAGAAAATTGCAAAGAATGGGAATTGCACAACTCTTAATTGTGCACACGAGGAATCTGCATTCAGACCAAGAGGCAGACATTCAAGCAGAACAGGGGGATACTGAGTGATTTCAAGAAAAGTACTCGTCAGTGTTGTATTCTTCATTGTACTTATTCAGTCTATATGCTGAGCAAGTAATCTGAGAAGTTGGACTATGTGAAGAAGTACGGGACATCAGGATTGAAAGAAGATTCAGTAACAACCTGCTTTATGCAGATAGTATAACCTTGCTTGCTGAAAATCAAGAGAACTTGAGCACTTATTGATAAGAATCAAAGACTACAGCTTTCTGTATGGACTATATCTCAACATTAAGAAAACAAAAAATCCTCACAAATGGGCCAATAAGCAACACCATAATCAATGGAGAAAACATTAAAGTTGTCAAGGATTTCATTTTCTTGGATCTGAAATCAATGCCCAGGGACGCTGCAGTCAAAATATCAAACTTATTGCATTGGGCACACCTGCTGCAAAAGACCTCTTTAAAGTGCTGAAAAGTAAAGATGTCACTTTAAAGACCCAAGCCATGGTATTTGCAAGTGCCCCCTATGAATATGTGAAAGCTGGACAATAAACAAGGAAGACCAAAAAAGAACTGATGCCTTTAAATTGGGGTGTTGGCAAAAAAGTATTGAATATATCATGGACTTGGCTATATACATGGACTGACAAAAGAACACATAAATCTGTTTTGGAAAAAGTATAACAAGAATGTCTCTTAGAAGTGAGAATGACAAGCCCTCATGCACTTTGGGGATGTTATCAGAAAGGATCAGTCCTTGGAGAAGGACATCATGACTGGTAAAGTACAGGGTCAGGAAAAAAAGGAAGACCCTCAATGAGTTGGCTGATGCAGTGGCTGCAACAATAGATTCAAACTTAACAACAATCATGAGATGGCACAGAACCAAGCAGTTTCATTCTGTTATATTTCTATGAATTGGAATCAACTTGATGGCACTTAACTATAATAAAAAGCATTCCTTATCTTACAGTCTATTTTGTCTGAAACTAATTTAGCCACATCAGTTGTCTTATGGTTACTGTTTTCATGGAATATCTTTTCCCATTCTTTTATTTACACCTTATTTATGTCTTTCAATCTGAGACATCTCTCTTGTGGACCAAATTGTGTCCCACCAAAACATGTGTTGTAAATCCTACACTCAGCGCCGTGGTTATAATCTCATTTGAGAATAGGTAGTCTCTGTTATGTTAGTGTGGCAGGATTAGTGTAGTGTGTGTTTTGTATCAACCTCTTTTGAGACATAAAAGAGATTAAACAAGTGAACAGAGGAGAGATGGAGTAAGACAGATGCCAGGATATATATAGACCTTCAAGGAGCTGGGAAGCAAAAGCTGAAGAAGCAAGGACTTTGTTTCACAGCTGTTAGAGAGAGAAAGCCTCCATTGCTCTGCATTTAGCCTTCTAGCCTCCGAAAATGTGAAAAGAAACCTTGGTGGTGTAGTGGCTAAGAGCTAAGGCTGCTAATCAAAAGGTCAACATTTTAAATCCACTAGGTACTCTTTGGAAACTCTATGGAGCTGTTCTACTCTGTCTTATAAGGTACTGTGATTGGAATCAACTCAACGGCAGCGGTTTTTGTGTTTTTTTTAACTGAGAAAATTAATTTCTGTTTGTTAAATCCATCCACTTATGGTATTTTTATTAGAAAAGTACTAGATAGCTAAGACAGTCAGCTCTAGTGAGCATATGGTTGAGTCTTACTTTTTTATCCAGTATGGTAATCTGGATTTTTAAAAATGGTATGTTTAATAGATATGGTATAAATCCAATCATACAATATCATAAATAATGTTATGTGCAATCATGTGTCTTTAAAAGAAGCTAAATGGTGCAGACAGGGCTGAGATGGCAGACTGGTTACACATCTGCTTGATTCCCCCTGAGAACTAAGGGCTAGAAAAACAATTGAGCAGAGCAGTCTGGACATTCTGGGAACCCCAAGATCAGGTGTGGGCTTGTGAGATCAGACTGGGCAACAGGAAGGGGAAGACTATCTTTGTTGGAGGCTAGACAGCAGTGCAGAGTCCTACTTCTGCTGGCACAGCAGCTGAGAGGCTTACAGATACAGACGCCATCTTTGTTAACCAGGAAACTGGGATTGGGACTGCCACGCCTAAGAGCTTGGTAGGGGCTGGCTGCTTTGAAGAGCTGCACTGTCTCAGTAAATGGCGTCCTTTGCAGCAGAGAGGCTGTGGTTGAGACAGTCACATCTAGAGAATCCAGCAGCAGCTGGCAACTGAGGGTGCCAGTGCTCCCTCCCCTCTCTTCTCTGATCTGTGCCATAGATACTGCTGGTTCAGCACAGGAGAAGTGGCTCAGGCAGGATGCCATCCTGCTCAACTGAGTGGCAGAGTCAGCCATGCCTGAAGGCCCAGTTGGGGCTAGCTGTCATGCTGCAAAACAGTGTCTGTCTGAACATCACCTCTCCCAGCCAGAAAGCTGTTTTTAAAACAATTGTACCTAGATAACATAGTGGCAGCTGGCAGCCAAATGTGCAGTGCTCTTACCCCTCCTTCTTTAAGCAATGTCATAGTGTCTATGAATGTAGCCCTTGAAAGAATTCCACAAGTACGTCTCCATCTTTATCAGCTAGAAGGCAAGGACTGCCACCCCTGAGGGCCCAGCCAGTACTGGCTACTGCTAGACAGTACTTTTCTCAGCAAAAAAGCAGTTATCAAGAAAATTGCATCTAGAGGACACAGCAGTAGCTGGAAGTTGAGTGTGGCAGCACCACTTCAGTTCCCTTCACTGAGCCATACCATAGCGTCTGCTGATAGCCCCCCAAGAGACTCCATAAGTAGGGCACCATCTTTGTCACCCAGGAGGCAGGCACTGCCACCCCTGAGGGCCCAGCTGCTATAGGTTGCCATTGGGCAGTACCTCTGTAAGCAAAAAAGCAGTTTTTAAGATCAGTGCATCTAGAGAACGCAGCAGTGACTGGCAGCTGTCTGTGGTGGCACCGTTCTCTCTTCCCTTCTCTGAGCTATGCTATAGTGTCTACTGACATGCTTCCAGAAAGTTAGCAAGAGTAGGTTGCCATGATTATCAGCCAGGAGATGGGGCCTGCTACCCTGAAAGCCAGCTGCCAAGCTGAGCAGCATTGTGGGACTGGACAATGTCTCTCTCACCAGAGAAGCTGTACATAAGTCAGCTGTGCCTAGAGAGTGGAGTGGCAGCTGACGGCCAAGTCTCACAGTGCTCTTAGTTAGACCATTCTTAAAGTTACCCCACAGCTCCTGTTGGTGTAACACCAAAGAAGCTGAACAGTTTTTGATGGCACAAAGACAACAACCAATAGCTAACCATTTAAAAAAGGAGACCACCATGGCTCTGGAAAACCCCCAGAATAAATAATTAGAAAACTTCCCAGATGAAGAAGCCTTCCTGAAATTATCAGAGGTAGAATACAAAACAATTATGTATAGAGCCCTTCTACAGATGAAACAAAGTGCAGCCAATCAAAATAAAAAAATTAAGCAAGCTATATGAACTGCTATAACATCAAAGATCTGAAATTCAGCAGATCAATAATAAAATTACAGTTAGACAATTCAGTGCAAAGCCAAAAGAGTAGGATTAAGGAAATGGAATTCAGAATTAGTGAGACTGAAGTAAAGCAACTGACACCAGCATTTATGAAAAGAAATCAGATTAAAAAAATCAGGAAAAATGAAGTAGTATTAAGAATCATGTGAGACTCTATCAAGAGGAATAATCTATGAATAACTGGAATCCTTGAACAGGGAGGGATAGCAGAAAACATGGAATTGTTGAAAAGTCACAGACAGGAAACTTCCCTGATATCATGAAAGAAAAGAACAAAGCTATTCAAGATGCTTATCAAACTCCAGAGAAGGTAGACCCCAAAAGAAAGACACCAAGCCTTATTAATTCAGCTTAATAAAATGAAACATAAGGAGAGGCTCTTAAAGACAATTAGGCTTAAAAGAAAACTAACACAAAAAGGGAAGCCTTGTAGGCTGTCCTCTGAATTCCTGGCAGAAACCATGTTGGCAGGAAGGTAGTGGGATGATACATAGAAAGCCCTGAAGAGAAAACTTTCCAACCAAGAATTGTATATCCTGCAAAACTGTCTCTCAAGCATGATGGAGAAATTAAAACATTCTCTGATAAAGCCTAGAGACTTTGCAAAAACCAAACAAAAATTACAAGAAATACACAAAGAAGCTTTTCATGTAGAAAATCAGTAACATCAGATGTATATTCAAGGATGCAATGCGGGACACAGCACCCAGAGTCCTACTCAGTTAGGGAAGTCACAAAGTTCAATCAAAACTAAAATACTAAAATTATGGAAACAGATCTCATAACATGTAAACTACAACATCATCACACTACAAAGAGGGATATACTATAGTATTTATAGCCCTTTCAGAGAGGTAATTAATGGAGATAGACGGAAGTTAAAGATAGGTTTAAACTTAGAACAGTAAGGGGGAACAAAGGAGTAATTGCAAAGCAAACTAACAACAGAATGTACCAAAACAAGAAGCATGATACAGGAGTCTCAACAGACCCAAAACCAACAATGAAAAGAATGAAAAGAAAACCCATAAAGAAAACTGACCCAGAACAGACTATTAAGTGGAACAAAGAAAACATCAACACCACAAAATAAAGGCAGCAAAATGACAGCACTAAATACGTATCTATTAATAATTACACTGAATGTAAATGGATTGAATGCTCCAGTAAAGAGACAGAGAGTAACAGCTTGGATCAAAAAACATGATCTGTCTGTATGGTTTATAAGATGCAAAGATATTAACAAGCTGAAAACCGAAGGATAGAAAAACATATACCAAGCTAACAACACACAAAGAAGAGCAGGAATGGCAATACAATCTCAGATAAAGTAGATTTTAAAGTAAAATCCGCCATCATGGACAAGGATGATCACTATTTATTGCTTAAAGTTTCAATATATGAGGAGGAAATAAAAATATTAAATATTTATGCATCTAAATACATTGAACAAACACTGACAGCACTGAAAAATGAGATACATCACTCCACAATAATAGTAGGAGACTTGAACACTCCACTTTCAGTAATGAACAGATCATCTAGAAAAAAAGCTCAATAAAGATACAGAAGATCTCCCTGTGACAATCAACCTCTAGACCTCATTGACATATTAGAACTTTTTACACAGCAACAGATAAGTATACTTTCTTTTCCAATACACATGGAACATTCTCCAGAACAGACCACATTTTAGGCCATTAAGCAAGTCTCAACAAAATCCAAACCACTGAATTATTGCAAAGCATCTTCTCAAACCATAAAGCCATAAAAGTTGAAATCAATAGCAGAAAAGACATGGGTAGAAATTGGAACTCATGGAAGCGAAATAGCACTTACTCAAAAATTCATGGATTATAGAAGAAATCAAATATGTAATAAAGAAATTTATGAAATCAAAATGAAAACACATCCTAAAAGAACCTATGAGATACAGCAAAAGCAGTGCTCAGAGGTCAATTTATCCCTGCAAATGTACTCATCCATAAAGAAGAAAGGGCCCAAACCAAAGAATTAACCATACAACTTGAACAAGTAGAAAGAGAACAACAAAAGGACTCCTTGGGCAATAGAAGAAAATGGAAAATAAAAAACAGAGCAGAACTAAATGAATTAGAGAATAGAAAAACAATTGAAAGAATTAACAATATCAAAAGCTGGTTTTTCTTAAAAGATTAACAAAACTGATAACCCATTGGCTAAAATCACAAAAGAAAAGCAGGAAAAGAAACAAATAACCCAAATAATAAATGAGATAGGAGATGGCAAAACAAACCCAATGGAAATTAAAAGTATCTAACAAAATACTACAAATATCTGTGCTCTTGCAGATTTGAAAACCTAGAGGAAATGGGCAAGTTTCTGGATTCACATCACCTACCAAAATTATCACAAGGAGAAGTAGAACTTAATAAACCCATCACAAAAGAAGAGATTGAAAAACTAATAATAAGAAAAAAAACCTACCAACCAAAAAAAGTTCTGGCTCAGTGGGCTTCAGTGGAGAATTCTACCAAACTTTTAGAAAGAAGTTATTTCCAATACTACTGTAGCTATTTCACAACACAGACAATGATGGAATACTCCCAAATTCATCCTATGATGCCAGTATAACCCTGATACCAAAACCAGGGAAAGATCCCACAACAAAAGAAAATTACAGACCAGTATCACTCATGCACCTAGCTGCAAAAATCTTCAGCAAAATCCTAGCCAATAGAATCCAACAACATATCAAAAAAGGATTCATCATTACCAAGTTGGATTGATATCAGGGATGCAAGGCTGATTCAACATCAGAAAACAGTTAAAGTGATCAGCCACATAAATAACACAAAGGATAAGAATCACCTGATTTTATCAATTGAAGCAGAAAAGGCATTTGACAAAGTCCATCACCCACTCATGTTAAAAACTCTAGGCAAAATAGGAATAGAATGGAAATTCCTCAGTGCAGTAAGGAACATCTGTGCAAAGCCAACAGCCAGCATCATCCTAATTGGAGATAGACTGAAAAAATTCCCCGAGAATAGGAACTAGACAAAGATGCCTACTGTCACCACTTCTATTGCACTGACGTTGTGCTAGAGATTCCGGCCTGAGCAATCACCCAAAACAAAGAAATAAAAGGCATCTGTATCAGTAAAGAAGAAGTAAAAGAATCCCTATTTGCAGATGATATGATTGTATACCCAGAGAATCCTAAAAAAATCCATAAATAAACTACTGGAACTGATAGAAGAGTTCAGCAAAGTATCAAGATATGAGATAAACATAAACAATTCAGTAAGATTCCTTTACACCAACAAAGAGATCAACCAAGAAGAAATCAACAAATCAAAGCCTTTTACTATAGCCCCCAGGAAGATAAAATACCTAGGAATAAATCTAACCAAAGAAATAAGAGACCTATACAGAGAAAATTATGAGACTCTACTACAAGAAACCAAAGGATACTTACATAAGTGGAGAAATCTACCTTGCTAATGAATAGGGAGGCTTAACACTGTGAAAATGTCTATTTCACCCAAAGCAACCTACATGTACAATACCATCCCAATACAAATTCCTGTGTCATTTTTTAGTGAGATGGAGAAACACATCACCACCTTTGCCTGGAAGGAGAAGAAACCCTGGATAAGTAAAGCACTACTGAAGAAGAAGAACACAATGGGAGGCCTCACACTACCTGACCTTAGAACCTACTACAATGCCATGGTAGTCAAAACAGCCTGCTACTGGTACAAAACGACAGACATAAACCAGTGAAAATATCACCATCTTCTTATGAAGAGTTGATATGCGACAAGAGCCTAAATGTTGTAAACTGTCATAAAAACAGTCTCTTTACAAATAAGGTTGACAAAATTGGATATCCATCCACCAAAAACTGAAACAAGACCCATATCTCACACTGTACACAAAAACTAACTCCTAATAGATCAAAGACCTAAATGTCAAATGTAAAACAATAAAGATCACGCAAGAAAAATTAAGGACAACAATGGAAGTTCTTTTTTTTTTATGATTGAATGAAAATGTACATTCTCATATAAATTTGCACACTGGCCTATATGCAGCTCCCATTGCTCTCCCTGCCTGGTGACAGCACATCCCACCTCTCTGCTCCATACATGTCCTATCCTCCCAACAGTGCCCTATCCCCTCCTCTCTACCCACTCCCCTTCCTCCAGTAAGAGGCCAACAGGATGATATCCTATAGATGCATAGAACCATAAAGTGCCCACAAGATATGGTCACTCTGAGTCACCAAGTCTAATCCACTGCTGTTCAGAGTTGACCTTAATGGGTGTTCTAATACATAGCTTAGACAGACTACAAAATCTGACCAACAATATACAAACGACAGAGGAGAAAATAAAGGGGAACTACTGAAAATCAAACTTGTTCATCCAAAGACTGTATCTAGAGAGTTAAAAGACTGCCTACAGAATGAGGAAAACTATTTGACAACTATGTGTCAGATTGATGTCTGATTTCCATAATCTACAAGACACGGCAAAATACCAGCAAGAAAAAGGTAAATAACCCAATTAAGCAAAAGGCAAAGGAAATGGGCAAACACTTAGCCAAAAACAACATCCAAGCAGACAAATACACATTAAGGAAATACAATCTTTAGCTACTGGAGAAATCCAAATCAACAGATACATGCCCATGAATGTTTATTGGAATACTGTCCACAATAGCAAAAAGATGGAATCAAACTAGGCGCCCATCAACAGATGAATGGATAAACAGACTATGGTATATATACACAATGGAACACTACGCAATGATAAAGAACAATGATGATTTTAGAAAGCATCTCATAATCTGGATTCAACTACAAGACATTATTATACTGAGTGAAATCAGTCAGTTGCAAAAGGACAAGTATTGTATGAGACCTCTGCTATAAGGACTTAAAAATGTACTTAAGTACAGAAGAAAAGACTTTTTGATGGCTACAAGGGTGGGGAGGAAGGGAGAAGGATGTTCCTAGTTAGTCGATAATAATTTGGTTAGGGGAAGGGAGGGACAGCATACAACAGAGGGCAGATCAGCAGAACTAGACTACAGCATAAACTGAAAGGTTTCCTAAACTCAAACCAGTATTTCAAAGAATGGAGTAGCAGGGACAAGGGTCTAGGGACCATGTTTTCAGGGGACATTGCAGTCAATTGTCAAAACTGACCTTTTGCTAAGAGAGTCTTCTGCACTCCATATTTGTGAGTGGCGTCTAGAGTCTTAAAAGCTAGCAAGCTGCCCACTGAAGTACATCAAATGGTCCCAACCCATGTGGAACAGCTGATGACTAAGAACATCAAATATACTAGGAAAAAACAGTCCAGGAGACAGAAAGACCTGTATGAGCAGGAGGTTGCATCAGCATGAGACCACAAGAACCAGATGGTGCCCAGCCACCCCCAAAGGCAGCCATGATGGGGGACACAATGTACAGTCCCTGATGTAGAATTAGAAAAGGAGGTGTGCAGGTCAAGAACTCTTCTAAAAGACCAGAAATGATGGTCTGACAGCCTGGAGAGTCGCCTGGGACGTAGACCGTAGACTTGCTGCTGGCCCTGACCTGAAACTAGTACTGAGGTCAACTCTTTGGACAAGAATGGACTGGACTTGGGGACACAGTGTCGGCACATAGTGTCTGTACTTTATGGTTTTATACATTTACAAGAGGCTGTCCTCTACATGGGAGAGGAAAGGGTGGAAACAAGGGGACAAATGTTCGTTAATAGGATGCTAGAAGTATAGAGTGAAAAGGAGGAGTGTGCTGTCACAGGGTGAGGAGAGTGGATGGTGTTGCAGATAGGAGGGTATGAGAAATGATTTGGGTTGCATACTTTCATTTAATCATAATAATAATAAAAAAAGAAGTTTCATAGGAAATTAGAAAAATATATTTGTATCATCTGTTATACGTTACCATTTTTTTGTGGATTCAAGTCCAGTGTCACTTATTTCAGCTGGAAGGATTTATTTCCATGTTTCTTGTAAGTCAAGTCTGGTAGCAATGAATTCTCTCAGTCCTTGTTTATCTGTAAACGTCTTTATTTCATCTTTTTTATGTATTTATATTGTTGTCATAAATATATACAGCAGCACACACACTAATTCAACTGTTTCTACATGCACAATTCGGTGACCTTGATTACCTTCTTCAAATTGTGCAAATGTACTCACCCTCCATTTCTGCACTTTTCCTCCCTCTTTAACATAAACTCACTGCCCTCTAAGCTTTCGCTCTAATCTTTCACGTTGCAGTTGTCACCTTGATCCCATACTCACAGATAGTTCTTAAAAGACCGTAATCTTAAGGCAGACATTTTTTACCAGTTTAGCTGAACTATTGTTTGGCTTTAAGAAGATTTCAGGGAATATTTTTGGTTTAAGTTTTAAAGATTATCTCAGGGCAATAGTTTCACGGATTCATCCAGCCACCATGGCTCCAACAGTCTGAAATTCATGAGAATTAAAATTTTATTCTGTATTTTCCCCCTCTTGATCAGAATTCTACTATAGAATCTTTGATCAAAGTGTTCGGTAATAGTAGCTGGTACCATCTGGTTTTTCTGGTCTCATGCCAAAGGAGGAAGCTATTCATGGAGACAGTTAGCCACACATCCTCCTACAATTCCCGACTCTCCATCTTCCTCTGTATTTCAGGTCAATAGAGTCCAATTGTCATGACTTGGGAGGCTGCTTGCAAGCTTATAAGACCCCAAGCACTACATAATGAACTAACAGGTACACCAGAAGCACTAAGCACATTATTAAGTCAGCTAACTGAGATGTTATGTGAAATCAAGTCCCTAAACCTCCAAACCAAGAAATTAAATCCGATGAGGTTTTCGGATGTACATAAACAGTCTCTGTAGCCACTCTTTTCTGTGTGGGTATTGTGTTGTTGTTGTTGTTGTAAATGTATAACACAACTTTTACCAACTCAACTTTTTACTGATGCACAACTCACATCAATTAATGCAAAAATGGAGTAGCAGAGAGGTTCTCTGACTTCACAGGTGAGGAGGAGAATCATCACCATCACCCAAGATTGATTCCTGTAAGAGGTGGAGGGCAAACATACCTTTCCTCTCCAACCTTTTTAGCAATTCTGACATCATCCTTCACTCCCATGGCACTCGCTACTTCTCCACTGAGTTCAATAATTCATTGCAATGGCCACACAGAAGTCATGGGCTGTACTCACAGGTATGAGACTTATTTGGGAAGTAACAGGTTACAATTCAGAATCAGGAATGACTCAGGATATAGTTTTTCAATCAGGACAGCTTCTCAGCAACATCTACAAGCAGTCCTCTTTTTAGCCATCGGCTTCTAGTTCATCCTGCCTCTGTACTGCTTGACCTACCTCTGTACTGCCTGGGAAAGCACTACAAAGGCCTTTAACTCCACCACTAATTGCCCAGAAGCACTTCACTCTGCCAGAAGCCTTAGCTGAAAGGCACTCAACTCTTTCACTCCACAAATCTTTGAACCTAGCTCCACTAAGTGCCCAGAGGCAGACACCCTACTCCTCCATCAAGCCTCCTGCCTGAAGACAGTCAGGTCTCTTGTTCCATGGGTCAGTTACACTTAACGCAGCAACCTCTCTATGGCCTGGAAGCCCATCATGCTATCTTTTGCCAGTCTCCCGGTTCTGTTGCTAACATTTCTCTACTGCGCTGGCTGGCTGTTCTATGGCATTACTGTTCTCTCCGGCTCCTGGGTTTAGGAGATTCTCAGTATAGGGACCCTGTATCCAAACGATGTGCTCCACTCCTGACCCTTCTTTCTCACTGTACGATCTCCTCTTGCTGCCTTCAGAATGGCTGACTTTAAGCCTAGCAAGATGGCAAAACTGACCAAATCTTTCATTAGGGTTCCACGTACCTCATTTGCATGGCGCTACCCCAACAAGTTTTCCAAGTGGCATATGTACATTTATCAGGCTGTCCAATCCCCTTGGTGTGCCACGAACACCTTATCTGCACAGTCTGACCCAATCACTCACTGTGTGGAGGTCCCAAAGACTATGGCTGGAAGGTGCACATTAAGCACTTTACTACACCTCAATCACAATAGCTGACTGTACAACCCTAGCCTTAATCAATGTGACTTTTCATTACTGTTTGGCCCTTCTTTCACCCTCTTTCCTGTCCCCAGTAACCACTAATAAACTTTAGTCTCTATACATGTGCTTTCTCTTATCTTTTTATAAGTGAAGTCATAAAATATTTGTCATTTGGTGACTGATTTATTTCACTCAGCGTGAGGTCTTCCATCTCCACTTGTACTGTAGCACGTAACAAGACTTCGTTTCCTCTGCTGGCTGGGTAGTATTCCACTGTATGTGTGTATCACACTTTGTTTAACCATTCACCTGTCAATGGGCATTTAGATTGTTTCTATCTTTTGACTATTGTAAATAGTGCTGCAATAAACATTTGCGCAAATCTCCGTTTGAGTCTCTGCTTCAAGACTTTTGGGTACAGATCTAGAAGTAGAATTGCTAGGTCATGTGCTAGTTCTATTTATGGTTTTGACAAGCAGTTGCACTATTTTCTGCAATGACTACACCATTTTGCATTTGCCCCAGCAGTGCTTAAGTGTTTCAGCTTCCCCCTATCCTTGTTACCATTTATTTTCTGTCTCACAGTGAGATGGATGGCATCTCACTGTGGCTTTTATTTGCATCTCTCTGATGGCCAATGACGTTGAGCATCTTTTCATCTGTTTGGTGGCCACCTGAATGCCCTCTTTGGTGAAATGTCTACTCAAGTACTTTGCTCATTTTGATTGTGCTATTTGCCTTATCTGACACCTTTTAAAGGTGTCAAAGTTATATATTTTTTTCAGTTATTACGTTCTTATCAAATATATGGTTTTCAATGGTATTTTCCCAGTCAGTAGCTTGTCTTTCCACTTTTGGAGAAAAGTCTTGTGATGAACAAACGTTTTTAATTTTTTATGATGTCCCATTTGTTTATTTTGTCTTTTGCTGTTTATGCTGTTGTTATAAGTTAGAGAATCCTTTGTTAAAAGCTATGTCCAGCAATATTTTCCCTGCATATTCATCTAAGACTTTCACAGTTTCAGCTTGCATATCTAGGTCCTTAATCCATGTTTAATTTATTTTTGTGTATGATGTGAAGCATAGCTCCTATTTCATTGTTCTGCATGTGGAAATCTAGCTTCCCCAGCACCCTTTACTGAAGAGACACTTCTTTCTCCATTGAATGAATTTGGCAAATGTGTCAAATATCAGTTGACCATAGATGTGTGGGTTTATTTGGGAGCTCTTAATTCTATTCCATCGGTCTATGTGTCTGTTGTTATATAAGTACCACGCTGTTTGGATTACAGTAGCTGTATTTTTATGTCTTAAAACCGGGAAGAAGAGTGTCTCCCTACTTTTTTCTTCTTTTTCAACAGTCCTTCAACTATTAAAGGCCTCTTGCCATTCCACATAAAGTTGAGGATTGTTTTTTCCACTTCAGAAGGCTATTGGAGTTTTGGTTGGGATTGCACTGAATCTATGAATTGTATTGGTAGAATTAATATCTTAACAATATCAGTCTTTTCAACTCAAGAACCCAGAACATCTGTCTATAAGGTTCATTTTTAAAAGATAGATATTCTGGACATAGAATTTTGTTTGACAGTTTTGTTTTGCTTTTCTTTCAGTGCTTTGATTATCTCAGCTCACTGCCTACGAGCCTCCACTGTTTGTTGATGAGAAAACAGCCATTTTTCACGCTATTTTTCCTCTGTATGATTTTGTCTTTATCTTTGGCCTGCAACAGCTTGATGTGTCTATTTGTAAACCTTTTTGTGCTTTTCCTTCTGGGTTTGTGGAGCTTCTTAGATGTGCATATTAATAATTTTCATCAAATTTGGGATGTTTTGAGCCAATATTTCTTCAAACATTTTTCTACACCTTTCTAATTGTACTCCACTTCTCAGATGCATATTACATATAGGTTGATATACTTGGTCTTGTCCCACGTGTTTCTGAGGCTCTGTTCAGTTTTCCTAAATAATTTATCTCTCTGCTTATGAGACTGTATAATTTCTACTAATCTCATGTTCAGTAATTACTTCTGTCATTTGAAATATAGTTTTGAGCACCTCTGTTGAATTTTTTATATTGTTTACTGTAGTTTTTGAATCAAGAATTTTATTTGGTGTTTTATACAATTTCTATCTATTGAGATTCTTTATTTTATTTTATTTTTTTAATATAACTGAGTGAAAATGTACATTCCCATGTAAATTTACATGCCCACCTATATGCAGCTTCCACTGATCTCCCTATCTGGTGACAGCACACTACTCCTGTCTGCTCCATACATGTCTCATCCTCCCAATAGCCTCCTTTCCCCTCCTCTACACCCACTCTCCTTCCTCCAGCCAGAAGTCAGCAGGATGATATCCTATAGATGTACAGAACCATAAAGTGCATCCAATATATGGTCACTCTGCATTGCCAAGTCCAATCCATTCATGTCCAAAGAGTGGACCTTCATTATGATTTAAGGGCAAGGGCAGCATCAGGGCCAGGGGTCATGCTCTCAGGGGAACCTCGAAACCTCTGGACCACCAATTGAGGTCTTTTAGTGGAGATCTCAGGATGCACCCCTTTTTATTCTTGTGCCGCCAGTGAGACTGAACCTAGTGAGCTCCATCGCGGCTATCACCAGTAGTGGCAGGGCACCACCTGGTTCTTCTGGTCCCAAGTCGATGCAGGCACCCACTCATGTGGGTCTGTCTATCTTCTAGGTTGTCTTTACTGCATGTTGTTTTGGTCCTCGGTGAGCATCCATTCCTGCTGAGTTGGGACCATTTGCTGTGTCCTCGGATGGCAGCTTGGCAGCTTTTGAGACCCCAGACACCACTCACCAATGTGGGGTGCAGAGAGCCCTCCTGGCAAAACGCTAGTTGTGCCAATGGGCCTCAATTTCGCCTGAGAGCATGGTCTCCTGCCCCCTGGTCCCCTGCCCCCTGCCCCAGCTACTCTATCCTTGCAATATTGGGTTAAGATGGAAGGAGTACTCAAGTTATGCTGAAGTCCACTTAATGTTGTTCTTGTTCCTAATGTGTGCTGTCACCACTTTCTCCCAACTAGATTTCTAGTAACTACCTAAACTAAACCCTCCCCCCCTCACCCTCCCTCCCTCCCTCCCCTCCCTTGCAGCTGTCAACCAGTCTTTTCTTCTATACACAAGTCTGTTTTTGAGATCTTATCATAGAGGTCTTGTACAATTTTGGTCCCTTTGTCGCTGACTACTTTCACTCAACATAATGTCTTCCAGTTGAAACCAGGTTATGAGATGCTTCCTGGAATCATCGTTATTCTTTATCATTGCATAGTGCTCCATTGAGTATATGTACCATAGTTTACCTGTCCATTCTTCTGTTGTTGGACATCTGGGTTGATTCCATCTTTTTGCTATCGTGGACTGTGCTGCAATAAACATTCTGGTGCATGTGTCCATTGGCGTGAAAGGCCTTGATTCTGTAGGATATATTCCAAGTAGTGGAATTACTGGGTCAAATGGTATATTAATATACATTTTTTTAAGGAAGCGCCAGATTGCTTTCCAAAGAGGCTGGACCATTTTGCAACCCCACCAACAGTGTAGGAGGGTTCCACTTTCTCCACAGCCTCTCCAGCATTTGTTGTTTTGTGTTTTCTGGATCATGGCCAATCTTGTTGGGGTGAGATGTATCTCATTGTCATCTTGATTTGAATTTCTTTAATAACTAAAGATCGTGAGCATGTCTGCATGTGTTTTTTAGATTTTTTATTTATTGAATCATTGTCATCATACATTTTTTTCCAGGCCTTTAAATATGACTTCTGTGTGGTCCTTTAGACATAGTTATGATACCTACTTTAGTGTCTTTTTGCTATGTTTAGTATTGTTGTTGTTAGGTGCCATTGAGTCAGTTCCAACTCATAGCAATCCTATGCTCAGCAGACCAAAACACTGCCTGGTCCAGCACCATGCTCACAATCACTTTTATGCTTAAACCCGTCATTGTAGCCATTGTGTCAGTCCATCTTGTTGAAGGTCTTCCTTTGTTTTGCTGACCCTCCACTCTACCAATCATGATGTCCTTCTCCAGGGATTGATCCTTCATGAAAACATGTCCAAAGTGTGTGAGATGCAGTCTCACTATCTTTGCTTCCAAGGAGCACTCTGATTGTAGTTCTTCCCCAATAGATCTATTTGTTCTTTTGGCAGTCCATAGTACATCCAATGTTCTTCTGCATCACTACAATTCAAAGGCATCAGTTCTTCTGTTTTCCTTATTCATCATCCAGCTTTCACATGCATATGATGCAATTGAAAATACTATGGCTTGGGTCAGGTGCACCTTATTCCTCAAGGTGACACCTTTACTTTTCAATATTTTAAACAGGTCCTTTGTAACAGATTTTCCAAATACAAATATGTCTTTTGATTTCTTGACTGCTACTTCTGTGGGCATTGACTATGGAGCCAAGTAAAATGAAATTCTTGAAGACCTCAATCCTTTCTCTGTTTATCATGATAGTGCTCACTGATCCAGTTGTGAGAATTTTTGTTTTCCTGATGTTGAGGTGCAATCCATACTGAAAGTTGTGTTCTTTGATTTTGACCAGTAAGTGTTTCAAATCCTCTACACTTCCAGCAAGCAAGATTGTGTTATCTGTATAATGCAGGTTGTTAATAATTCTTCTTCCAATCCTGATGCCTTGTTCTTCTTCATATAGTCCAGCTTCTCATATTACTTGTTCAGCATAGATTGAAAAAGTATGGATACAACACTGATGCACATCTTTCCTGACTTTAAACTATGCAGTGTCCCCTTGTTCTGTTCACATGACTGCCTCTTGATCTATATGGATTCTTCATGAGCACAACTAAGTGTTCTAGAATTCCCATTCTCTGCAGTGTTAGCCATAATGCCTTTGCACACTCAATGAAACACACGTAATCATCTTTCTCATGCTCTCTGCTTTCAGGCAAGAGCCATCTGACATCAGCAGTGATATCCCTGGTTCCACATTCTCTTCTGAATCTGGCTTGAATTTCTGGCAACTCCCTGTCAATATGCTATTGTAGTCACTTTTGAATGATCTTGAGTAAAATTTTACTGGTATGTGATATTAATAATATTGTTCAATAATTTCTGCATTCACTTGGATTGCCTTTCTTGGGAATAGGCGTAAATATGGGTCTCTTCCCAGTTGGTTGGCCAGGTAGCTGTCCTCCCAATTCCTTGGCATAGGTAAGTGAGCACTTCTAGAGCTGCACCTGTTTGTTGAAGTATGTCAATTGATATTCCATCTATTCCTGAAGCCTCGTTTTTCCCAGTGCCTTCAGTGCAGCTTTGACTTCTTCTTTCAGTCTGATTGGTTCCTGATCATATGCCGTCTCTTGAAATGGTTGAATATCGACCAGTTCTTTCTCATATAACAGTACTTGCCCTGTGGAATCTTTCACTGTTGCAACTCAAAGCCTGAATTTTTTCTTCAGTTTTTTCAGCTTGAAAAACACAGAGCGTGTTCTACTCTTTTGGTTTTCCATTTCCAGCTCTTTGTACATGTCATTATAATGCTTTGTCTTCTCCAGCCACCTTTTGAAATCTTCTGTTCTTTTTCCTCATTATTCCTTCCTTTTGCTTTAGCTACTTGATGTTCAAGAGCAAGTTTCAGAATCTCTTCTGATATTCATTTTGGCATTTTCTTTCCTTCTTGTCTTTTTAATGACCTTTTGCTTTCTTCATGGATGATGTCTTTGCTATCATTCCACAACTCATCCGGTCTTCAGTTTTCAGTGTTCAATACATCAAATCTGTTCTTGAGACGGTCTCTGAACTCAGGTGGCATATACTCAAGGTCACCCTTTTGCTCTTATGGACTTGTTCTAATTTTCATCAGTTTCAATTTGACTTTGCATATGCAAAGCACCTGGTCTTGTTGATTGCTGACATGGAGCTTTTCCATCATCTTTTCCATAGATGTGGTTGATTTAATTCCTGTGTGTTGAGGTCGCATAGCTAATTAGACCCTGAGTGACCTGATTCAGGTTCCAGAGATCAAGCTAGCAAGTTCAGTCTCCCAATGGGTGGCAAACTGAGTACCCCCTTCCCCAAAGCACAGGAGGATACAGCCTTTTTAGTAGCAAATGATAGAAAGTTGATTAAGGGAAAGTATGTTCCAAAGAGGGAACGGCTCAGTCTTCAAGTGGAAAAGGACCCAGCATAGGTTTTGGGGGTGCTTTTTATTGGTAAAAGCAGGCAGCGATGTCATAGATGGGAGGTGGAGGTAGTAACTTGGTTTTTGACTGGATTTGAGGCACCTGTATAGCCACTTCCCAACTGCTGGGAGGAATTGTATTTGCATCACAACTGCCAGGAAGGACTTACATTTGCATCACAAACTGCCAGAGAGAACTCTTTACTGCAGCAGATCAGATTCCATTGGTAACCTTATAAATACTGTGTGTTCTATAATGCAAACCTCCACCTTCATTGTGCCTAGAAAATGTTAGATTCCGGAGTAAAATATGTTAGTATGTGGAGGCAGAGATCAGGTTCCCTAGCTAACCCTGACACTGTGTATTCCATCCACTGAGATCCATGTGTATAGCTGCAGTTCATGTTCATGAAAAAAGGTACTTGCAATGAAGAAGTCATTGGTCTCACAAAATTCTATCATGAGATATCTGTGATTATTAGTCATCAAGTGCTGCTGTAACAGAAGTACCAAAAGTGGATGGCTTTAAAAAGGGAAATTTGTTTTGTTACAGTCCACTAAGTTAAAAGTCCAGATTCACGTATCAGCTCCAAAGGAAGGCTTTCTCTGCTGACACTGAAGGAGGTTCTTGTTGTCCATCTTCCTCTGGACTGGAGGTTCTGAGGTATAAGGACCTCAATCCTTCCCAAAGGACACACTCAGCTGCCAGCACTGCTTTTTGGTGGTATACGATCCTCAAATCCCTACTTCTTTCCCTTTCTTTTACATCCCAAGAAGCTACCCCAAGCCACACTACAATCACACGTGGAGTTCTGCCCCAGCACAACTCTGCCCATCCTCCCTCATCAGCATCATCGAGGCAGGATCATGCAACACCAGGAGCTGTGGCCTAGACAGACTGGTACAGATTTGGGGGAACACGATTCAATCCATGACACCATGTTATATCAAAAAACCAAACCTACTGCCATCAAGTTGATCCTGACTGATAGCAATCTTATAGGGCAGAGCAAAACTGCTCCCATGTTATGTAAGTACTTATATGATACCCATGACTTTTCCTCTGGGCCTGCAAAACCTGAAATATTTACTGTCTGACCATTTACAAGAAAAATTTGCAAACCTCAGTCTAAGATGACATATGCCTAGCAAATTAAAGATTTATTCTAATCTGGAAAATATATCTCCATAGCATCTAAAATTTTGCATTCACAATGTCTGGCATTCAAAGAAAAACTACTAGCTTTCTAAGAAATAAGACCGAATGACTGAGAACCAAGGAAAAAAACAGACAATAGCAACAAAACTGTAGGTGTTTCAGACACTGGAGTCTTCAGGCAAGAATTTTATTCAGGCAAGAATATATTGTTAAAATAGGTGAAAAGCTGGCAAATTTTTATCAAGTCATTGTCATATATAGGAAATATTTCAAACATCATAAGATTGATAATGCTATCATAATACTTTCATTAGATAATTTATGATCAACTTTTTTTTTAGGTAATCTTCAAAGTGCTTTTATTCCCAGAAATTTTAGCTGCTTATTTTTTTATTATTTCTTTGATAATTTATAATGTTATAGTCTATGGCAGTAATAGACACTGAATCTTCCCTCTGATAAGACTATTTCCTGCATCAGTAGCAACTATGTGTGCTATTCCTTCAAAGGCACCAGACTTTGTCAGGACAAACTCTGTTAGATGTGCTAAGATAAAATTCAATGCATTGGGATGCATAAAACTTGTGACCGTACACAGACATGCTCACCCTTTGTGGCATATTATAGGTTTTCGTTCTACAAATAAAAAAATAAAAAATTATTGATAATTGCTATTTTGCACAATTCCCATTTATAAATAAAAGATGCATGGTGCATTTATAACTGCATGCAGTTTGTTAGTGAATTTAGTGTGACAGGTGAAAACTTTAATTCTGATCAGATGTCCATGAGAACCAAATTTTCCATTTGTAATTTTACAGATCTAATGTTTAGAAGGAAACTCTGGTAGGGCAGTGGTTAAGTGCTATGTCTGCTAACCAAAAGGCAGGCAGATCAAATCCACCACACACTCCTTGGAAACTCCATGGAGCAGTTCTACTCTGACCTCTAGGCTCACTGTAAGTCAGAATCGATTCAATGGCAGTAGTTTTTCTCCCCCCCCCCTTTTTTTTAATGTTTAAAAAGGACCCTAGTGGCACAATGGTTAAGCACTTGGCTGCTAAACAAAAGGTCAACAGCTTGAATCCACCAGCAGCTGTGTGGGAGCCCCGCAGAGCAGTCCTACTCTGCCCGTAGGGTCTCTCTGAATGAGAATGAATCCCTGGTAAGGGATTATATCAGGCTGAGGTTTAGAAGTTTCCACAGGACAGCTTTTTGCTTCCTGCTTTTTTTTTTTTTTTTTTTTTGATGATTGAATGGGAATATACATTTCCATATAAATTGCATGCCCAACCTATACGCAGTTCCCTCTGCTCTCCCTGCCCGGTGATAGCACACTTTTCCTCTCTGCTCCGTACATGTCTTATCCTCCCAACAGTCTCCTATCCCCTCCTTTCCACTAACTCCCTCGCCTCCTGTAAGAGGTCAGCAGGAAGACATCCTGCTTTTTTTTCCTCCCAGAGACAACCCTTTATTACACTGTTAGTTCATAACTATGGGGGAAAAAACTGAAATTTACAGTGTCTACGTTAAAAACTCTGCTCTGCCACCAAATGTAAGTATTAAACTGTACAAAAGCTCTTCTCGGGCATCTTGGCAAGAGGCAGTGCTGGAAAGTTTATAAATTTAATGATACCAAATATGGCTGTCCTGGAACAAACAGTTGCCAGATACATTTCTTGGCTCTCTTTGATACTCAACAAGTTGAGCCTGTTTTTGCCAAGCTGTAACACCAAATGCTGACATTGTTAGGGTTTCTGAATACAAACTCATGCTTGGCTCAGGTCCCTAGATTTGAGTTCTACTCCAACTACGCTGCAGCTGATCATCCCCTGGGGACATTGCCTGAGAGGAACTTAAACTATTATTCTCACTTTCCACCCCACTGTCAGTCCCCGCACATGTTAGTCATCTGGTACTGCTCTAACAGAAACACCACGAAGTGAATGGCTTTAACAAAAGAAAGTTTATTCTTACATAGTCCAGTAGGCTACAAATCCAAATTCTGGGAGTCTGCTCCAGGAGAAGGCTTTCCCTCTGTGGACCCTGGAGGAAGTTCCCTGTGTTGCATCAGTCTTTGGTCAGCGAGCATCTTGGCACAGGAACCTCGGGTCTGAAAGACACCTTCTTCTCCCAGTGCTGCTTTCTTGACTGCATGAAGTTCCCAGTCTCTGCTTGCTTCTCTTCTCTTTTATCTCCTGTAGGATCAAACCATAAAGTGTGGGGCAAGCCCTGTTCCGGGGAAATTCTCTCTTACACTGGAGCAGGGAGGTGATTGTGGGAAGGGTTTTGCAGTTCCACCCTAATCCTCTCTAAAATAATCGACTGTCTTAACCAGAGGCACAGATGAGGATTTACAGCATAAGAAAATCATAGAATGGAGAGCAATCACAGATTACAGGGAATCCTGGCCCAATCACATTGCTACACATATTTTGGGAGGATGCAGTTCAACCCATGACATAGCATTAAAGATATCTTCATAAAATCATAGGTTCACCACTATACCTTCTGTCAGCAGCTCCAGCTGTTGTGCGTGATATGATCAGGCTTCCTGCATTTTGAACTTCGTGCCTCCTCCACCATGCATGTTTTTCCAGTGTCATGTAACCTATCACATGCCCACGTGGTGACATAATCTCTGGCCCTTGTTTGTGTCATGAGTCCGTGTGAGTCATCAAAATGGACGGAGGGAATATCCCTACACCAGAACAGTTACCAATAACTAAACTATACATGAAAGTAACCATAAACCACATAAATATCTCTCAACCTAAATTAAAAGTGTTTGTAATTGAACTTTCCCATTGCTGGATCCACAAGTAGAGAGCCACTACAATGGAGGAAAATGGTACCTGAAGGAGATCATATTCTTAAAATTACTGAACTTGAAAATATTTTATTGTCTTTAGTATACGCATATACAAAGTTGTGCAAGCATCACCATGAATTCCAGAACATCTCATCAACCCAAAAGGCCTGTATCTTTGTGAAGCTGTTTCTAGAACTTCACTCAGAACCTTGGAAGGGATCTAGGCAAATGAAGGGCCCTGAAGCTTCCACTTCCTTAGCTGTGAGTACAAATGAGAAACAAATGACAATGATTATGCTTGGGGGAGTCAGGAACTGAGAAGACAAGGTCAAGGACAAGACGGAGACTTTTCGCTGTACGTCTTCTCATCACTTTGATGTTTGTCCAAGTCCAAAAATTAAAAGTTTTCATTGAGGCCACGTATAGTAAGTTATAAACGAGTGGTAACTACATGAAGCACTAAGTTACCACTACCAGAAACCCAGCTTTCTGATTAAAAAAAGAAAGTAAGACAAAAAGTCAGGAAGCAACAACCATTAGACACCCTAGTGGTGTGGTTAGTGGTTAAGTGCTTTCTGTGCTAACCTAGAGGTCAGCAGTTCACATTCACCATGCGCTCCTTAGAAACTCCATGGGCAGTTCTACTCTGACCTATAAAGTCACTAGGAGCTGGAATTGACTCAATGGCAGAGGGTTTAGTTATTGGTAACAACCAAAACACTGTATCCAAGAATTTTATAGGTGGAGATAAGCCCCCAAATACTGAGCAGGTAGAGAGACAAGCATTCCATTTCTTAGCAACCTTCACTCTCAGGCACTTTAGAGGGACTTCATGTGTGTTACATAGACATATATCTGAGGAGTATATACTGGGATTTCATGCTGCAAAAAGGCTGCTGTTACAACCGCAGGAAGGAAGCATAAAGCTCTGAAGCATCACCATAGCCCTAGCTACGCATAGCTCCTGAGCATGTGACATAAGGCTAGTGCAAACCAAGATGTGTTCTAAGTGCAAAACATGTACCAGATTTCAAAGATTTAGTACCAAAAGAAACAATTTCAGAAATCAGTTTCATAAAAAATTAATTTGATGACATGTTGAAATGACAATACTTCGTATTTTTGTTTTACTTTTTAAATTGTGGCAGTTAGAGCAATGAAAACTACACATATGACTCATTACATGTCTATTGAGCAGTACTGCTCTGAAGGCACAGTTCAGCTTCTCTGGTTTGTAGGACTGCTGAGGACATCATGTGACATACCTACACCAATTTTATCACTTTTTCAGGAGAAGCTAAATTCCAAAATATTAAGAGCTAAAAACTCTCAAAATGAGAAAATTACACATGTATCACTACAATTGAATAAATCCATTAAAGTGTTACATAATTACATTGTTACACACATTTGAAATCAACTGAAGAACTCTCTTTAAAGTAATAAGCAGTTTCTTCAAATAGTTCCTTTTTTATTACCAATTCACTTCATGAAGCTCTAAAATATCTTGAATTATATAAAATGAGAATAACAGACTTCCATAATCTTTAAAGTTATTCTCATAAGGAACACATTGTAAAGCAAGAAGTGACTTACAAAATCTGAACGATTATTTTAAGTAGTCAAATATTTTGAAGAGTACAAATAGTGTACTCACTTATCTTTCAATATCAATCAACAGAAACTCATGTTCGATGGTTGTACAACTTATACATGTAGAAACTGTTGAGATGGAATGTATTTTCTTCATTTTTTTAAGGGGAGTGGGTGGAGAGGAAGGGATAGGAGTTTGTTGGGAGGATAAGACATGTATGGAGCAGAGAGGAAGAGCGTGCTGTTACCTGGCAGGGAGAGCAGTGGGAGCTGCATATAGGTGGGCACACAAATTTATATGGGAATGTACATTTTCATTCAATCATAAATAAATAAATAGTTTGTGCTTTAAGTGAAAGTTTACAGTCCAAGCCAATTTGTCATAAAAAATTTACATACACATTGCTATGTAACTCTAGCTGTCCTGCCCACACTGTGACAGCACACTCCTCCTTTTCACCCTGTATTTCCCATGTGAGATGGGGTATATGTGCAACATAGTATATATATATATACATATATATATGTATGTATATACACATACACACACACGCGCACACACACACACACACGAGGGGAGCTTAATTTTGGAAGTATGTCTGTCACGGGTTGAATTGTGTCCCCCCAAAAATGTCTGTTGATTTGATTTGGCTGTGAGTCCCAGCATGGTGCCCTTCCTCGCATGTGTTGTGAATCCTGACTCTGTGAGACTGATGATGGAGATTAGGAAACAGCAACAGTTGTGTTAGTGAGGCAAGTCTCAGTCTATGAGCTTGTGGAACGTAAGGGAGAGAAGTGAGCAAAAGAAATTGGAAACCTCATACTACCAAAAGAGAAGCACCGAGAGCAGAGCACGTCCTTTGGACCCGAGGTTCCTGTGCTGAGATGCTCTCACTGGATTTGGACTTATCCTACCAGACTGTGATGATCTCTCATATTGAATGGACTTGTAACTTGTTAATGAATTTGCCACTTACCAGAGTGTGATAAAACTTCCCTTCATGAAACCTTCCACTCATGGTGTTTTCTGTTAGAGCAGTACCAGGTGACTAAGACAGTGTCCCAAGAGCTAGAATATGAACAGTTGCTTCTTTCCTGAGGGTAACCAACTTAGGCTATTTAAATTACTGGTTTGAACAATTGATTAGGAGAGCAAAAAAGAGCATAGAGTTTACAGTGGAAAATCATCTGATATATTCCTTTCTCATTATACTGTGGTAAGAATCACATGGTTTCAGGACCAAATCCTTGTTAAGACACTACCAGGGAAACATGTAAATCTCTTTTAGAGATTAGTGTTATCTACTTCTGTTTTAGTGATGTGTTTTGTTCTTGTACTTTGTAGCTCCAATTAGATGTATTTATAGAACTTGAATGTGTCAGCAGCCCAAGAGAAACTCCATACCCATTAACACTTGTTTCCCATTTCTTTCTACCTACAGACTCAGACAACTACCAACCACAAGCTTTTCAGTATTTATGAATTTGTCTACTCTGAAGATCTCATGTGAATGGAATCATACAATGCGTGGCTTTTTGTGTTGTCTGACTTCTTTCAGTCAGTGTAATGTTTTCAAGATTTATCCATGTTGTAGCCTTTATCAGTGCTTTATTTCTTTTTATGGCTGAACAGTATTCCATGTATGGATATACTATATTTTGTTTATCCATTCTCCCACTGATAGATATTTGGGTTGTTTTTGTTTTTGGCTTTTATAAACAATGCCATTTTGAACATTAGTGTAAACATTTTTGTGTAGCCATATGTTTTTATTTCTCTTGAATATAGCTTGTAGAATGACTGGGTTACATGATAAATCTGTTTAAGATTTTCCATACTTACTAAACTGTTTTCCAAAGTATCTTCCATATTTTATCCCACTATCAGTACATGAGGGTTCCAATTTCTGCACATGCTTACAAACATTTGCCATTGTGATTTGATTTACATTTTGCCAAAAACTGATGACACTGAGCATCTTTTCGTGTACTTATTGATCGTTTGTATATCTTCTTTAGAGAAGTATATGTTCAAACCCTTTACCCATTTTAACCAGGTTATTCAGGTTTCTTTTGGTTGTTGTTGACTTGTGTCTTAGGCTAGGTTCTCCAGGGAACAAAACCAGTAAAGCGTATAAACACATAGAGAGAGACTTATATCAAGGAAACAAATCTCTCAGTTGTAGAGGGTGGAAGGTCCCAAGCCTGTGGATCGGGATGGAGGCTTCTCTCAATTCATGTAGCCACAGGGCTAGTAAACCCAAGACTGGCAGGTCGAAAAGCAAGACCCCTACTCTCACGCCCTGAAGATCAATGAATTCCAAGATCTGCAGACTACCTGGCTGTCAGCTCAAGTCCCAAGAGCAGGAGATGAGGTGACCATGGGTCAGCTGTAGTGTAGAAAGCAAGCAAAAAGCTGAAACATCTAATTATTTATGGAGGCAAGCCACACCTCCAAGGCGACTGACTTTAAACTGACTGGCTACTCACAGCAGACACAATCATAGAATTTATCACACACAAACACTGAGAATCATGGCCTAGCCAAGCTGACACACAGTCCTAACTATCACAAGTTGTACCAGCTCTTTACATGTACTAGATACTGGACATCTATGTGAAAGAAATTTCTGGCTAAAAACTTCTGAAAAATCAGCCAATGAAAACCCTACAGGTCATAGCAGTCTGATACACAACTGATAACGAGGGTGGCACAAGACTGGGCAATGTTTCATCCCATTGTGGGTGGAAATTCCGTGAGTTAGGGGCTGACGTGGCAGCAGTTTGCAACAAAAACAAGACAGCCTTAAGCAACATCTGATTTACAAATGCTTTATCTTATTCTGTGGGTGTTTTTGTGCTTTCCTAAGTTTCTTCTGAAGCACAAAAGTTTTAATTTTGGTGAAGTCCAGGGTATCTAATTTTCATTTGATTATTTGTGTTTTTGGAGGCATAGCTTGGAAACTATTGCCCAGTCCAAACTCGCAAGTCCTTATTCTTCTGTTTTCTTCTAGGAGTTCCATAGTTTTAGTTTAGACTTTTTGAGCTAATTTTTTTCATGAATTTTTAAGTAGAGATCTAAATTTGTTCTTTAGCAAATATATATCAGTTGTCTTAAAAGCATTAAAAGACTATTTTTTCTCCATTGAATTTTCTGATACCTTTGCTGAAAATCAGAAACCCTAGTCGGCAGTTTAAACCTAACCACGTGTGCCATGGAAATCATATGGGGCAGTACTACTCTCTCCTACAATGTTTCTATGGATCAGTTTTTAGTGGGTTTGTTGACAATTATTGTCCCATTAGTAAAAGGGTTTATTTCTGAGCTATCAGTTCTATTCCATTGTTCTATATGGCTATTGTTAGGCCAGTACTACTTGTCTTGATTATTATAGCTTTGTAATAAATTCTGAAGTCAGACGATGTGAGTCCTTCAACTGTTCTTTGTTCTTCCCATATGAATTTTAGAATCAGTTTTCCTGAGAGAAAGGAAAGAATATTTTCATACAAAGACGTGTACACAAATATTCAAATCAACTTTGCTTGTAACAGCCCCAAACTGGAAATAAGCAAGTTGTGCATCAACATGTAAATGGATAAACAAATTGAAGTTTATCCACACAGTGGAATAGTACTCAGCAATGAAAAAGTAAACATAGAGGAATATCAAAATCTTTATGCTAAGTGAAAGAAGTTAGACAAAAAGGGCTATAAATTGTATGATTTTAGTTAAATGAAGTTCTGGAAAATGCAAACAAATCTATAACATTGCACTGGACAGATCTGCTGAAAAAGACCTCTTTAAAGTCTTAAAAAGCAAATATGTCACTTTGACGACTAAAGTGTGCCTGATTCAAGCCATACTATTTTCAATCACCTCATTTGCGTGTGGAAGCTTGGCAGTAAATGAGAAAGACCAAGCAGGAATTGATGCACTTGAATTATTCTGCTGGTGAGAAATATTGAACATAGAGTGGACTGCCAGAAAAATGAACAAATGTTTTGAAAGGAGTACAACCAGAATACTCTTTAGAAAGGAAGGTGGCGAGACTTTGTCTCATGTAATTTGAACATGTTCTGAGGAGGATCCAGTCCCTGGAGAAGGACATCATGCTTGGAAAAGTACAGGGTCAGCAAAACAAAGGAAGATCCTCAACCAGATGAACTGACACACTGCTGCAAGACTAGGCTCAAGCACAGCAACAAGTGTGAGGAAGATACTAGACTGGACAGTGTTTTGTTCTGTTTCACATGGGGTTGCTGTGCATCAGAACCGACTTGACAGCACCTGGCAACAAACAACAACAACCTACAATGGCAGCAGATCAGTGGGTGTTGTAAGACAGGTAAGGGTGTGTGTTTGGGCAAGAATGAGGGACAGGTAACTTTGGGGGAATAATGGATTTATTCATTATCTTAATTGTGATGACAGCTTCATGTACATAAATATGTCAAAATTTATCAAATTATCCAATTTAAATATATGTGATTTATTCTATGTCAATTATAACTCAGTAAGGCTGTTAAAAAAAGTACCTGAATAGTAAGTGAAAATCGGTTTGCTTACTTCCTAGGCTGAGTTCTCTAGAGAAGTAAAAGCATACACACACACACACACACACACTTACACATATGTATACATATATGTATATTTGTGTATATATACGTACACATGTGTATACACATACATGTATGTTTATATATACATAAATGTGTGTATATACATACATAGATGTGTGTATGCAGAGAGAGAAAGAGAGAGAAATCTACTGTCGTTGAGTCCATTCTGACTCATAGCAACCCTATCAGACAGAACAGAACTGCTCCACAGAGTTTTCAAGAAGCACCTGATGGATTCAAACTGCTGATCTTGTGGTTAGCAGACACAGCACTTAACCACTTTGCCACCAGGGTTTCCATATATCTGTGTATGTATGTATGTATACACATGGAACATATATACGTATATACACATATGTGTGTGTATATATATATACGAAGCATATACATACAAAATGTGTGTGTGTGTGTGTGTGTGTGTGTGTGTGTGTGTGTGTGTGGTCTGACAATTAAATGCATAAACTTAACTGTTCTAAGCGCTACATGCCTCATTGCTGACTATCACTACAGCCACTTTCAAAGCACTCCCCTTGGGAAGCTATGCACCAATGTCACTCCTAGTTCACCCTCTGAAACAATTTTGGAACTCTTTCTGGAATGGCCATTGCACATGGTGGCAAGGTGGCAAGTTCATGAACTTAATTATATACTTGTTTGTGAGAGAGTTTTTAGCCAGTGAACAAATAACTGTATTTGAAGACCCTACCCACTTACGTGATGTGGCCCCTATGACTTTTTCTTTATCTGAAGATAAAGGAAATATTGAAAAGGAGACATTTTGATGACATTCAGGACATCAAGGTTAATATGATGACAATTCTGACGGCCATTCCAGAAAAAGAGTTCCAAAATTGCTTTGAAGGGTGGACTAGGTGCCGGTGTAGGGGCATAGCCTCCCAATGGCATTACTTCGAAGGGGACCATAGTGATGTTCAGTAATAAGGTACAATAGCACTTTTTCAAGGATGACTTACTGAACTTAATTGTCAGAAATCAGAGAGACAGAGAAAGAGATTTATTTTATCTCAAGGAACTGGCTCACGTGGTTACAGAGGTTGGCAAATGCCAAGCTTGGCTGGAGGCCTCTTCTGATTCAAGTAGCTACAGGGCCTGGCAAACCCCAAATCAGCAGGTCAGACCACTGGCTCCTGGGCTGCAGAAGCTGACAAATTCCATATTAGCAAGTAAGACGGCAAACTACTGGTTCACAGACTCCATGAGGGTGACAAATCATGAGACGAGCATTCAATATGAGAAGCCACTGACTCAAGTCCTCAGAGCAAGAGGTCAGATGATGATAAGCCGCATGTAGGATCCAAAGGAAGTGAGCAAGCTTTGACAGAATATCTCTTTCTCTGTATGTGTATGTATGTATATATGTATTGGATGTGGGCCACACTCCCAAGGAAACTCCCTTTACAACTGATTGGCTAATCACATCAGATCACATCATGGCTGATGACATCATTACATAATCACCAGACTACTGAGATTGACCCATTCTAGTTGACACACAGCCTTAACCATCACACTTTCCCTCATCAACATGACACCTGTATATATCTCCTTAAACCATACACAATACCTAAATAAAGACAACTAAAAAGTCATTCTTGTACCAAACACATCGACGGCACTTGGCTTGGCGGTACCTAACACGATACATGAACATTCATACAACTGGAAAAAACACTAGCCTGTTTACATCTTATGTTTTACAAAGTGAAGAAAACAAAAACTTAATGCACAGTTACAAAGAGGAAATGTGCATAACAGTGAAGCCTCATTTCTGCAAATGGTCATGTGTTCATATTGAGAACTACCTTCTTCCATCACCCATTCCATATCTCTTTACTTTCAGCAAGCACTTCAGCTCGTATTAGTTCTTTATCTGAACACTTTATCAAAACATTCACTCCTGAAGGGTTTGGCCATTAGTAGTCATTTGGCAACTGGGCCACTGTAGTTTTCCGTTGGCTTTAATCACAGGACATACTAGGAGACATCCTAGGATATCTTTTGTGTTCTAGATGTAATCTTTTTTATCTCTATTATACCTAGCAATGTCCCCTGGCAGTCAGAACCAATCACTCAATAGAGTATAATATGGTAACATCCTTCTAAGTCTGTTGATCCAGAGGCATGAGGAGACCAAAGTGGTCAGGTGGCAGTCTTAACTTCCAGTTTAGTTGAATCAGTGTCGTGTCCATAAGTAGGAGGATTCTGCCCTTTGAAATTAAAACTTCTAAACCTTCAGGGTATGGGAACATGAGGACTGGAAGCAAAAGTGTTGCAAGTGGTCACTGGGGGTGAGAGTGAGTGTCACCATGCACTTAATTCCCAGAACCGTGAATCCTGGCTACAGGGGAAGCAGCATCATATATTGGATTCTGCTTTAGAGCATATACAGCTTCATGGAGAACATTGCCTTAATTCTGCTGACTGTTGCTACCCAGCTGGTGCTGTAATCGTGTCTTTCAAAGGCCATTCCACAGTTCTGTTGAGCCAGCTGACTCAGGATGATGCGGAACATGGTAAGACCAGTGAATTCCATGAGCATGGGCCCACTGCCACACTTCATTTGCTGTGAAGTGAGCCCCCTGATCTTAGACAATGCTTTGTGGGATACCACGACAGTGAATAAGGCATTCTGTATAAGGATGGTAGTCTTGGCAGAGGCATTGCTTGCAGGGAAAGCAAATCCATATACAGGGTATCTATCCTGATAAGAATGAAATGCTGCCCTTTCCATGATGGAAGTGGTCCAGTATAATCAACCTGCTACTAGGTTACTGACTGACCACCTTGGAGAATGGTGCCATATTGGGGAGTCAGTTGTTGGTCTCGCTGCTGGCTGATGAGGCACTCAGCAGTGATTGTACCTAAGCTGGTCTTGGTGAAGCCCATGCTGCTGATTCCACGCATAACCTCCATCTCTGCCACCATGGCACTTTATTCATGAGCCCATTGTGTAATAACTGAAGTGGCTGGGGAAAGATGATGACTAGTTTCTACAGAACACATCATTCTATCCTCTTGGTTGTTAAAATCCTCCTCTGGCTAGGGTATTCTTTGGTGTCTGTTCACATGAGACACAAATACAGTCGATTCATTGGCCCATTCAGAGAGGGGTACCTCTTCCCTATACAAACCTTGTCAAAAATTTTATAATCATGTTCCTTCCGAGTCCTGATCATTCAACCAAACCCTTGGCTACAGCCCATGCATCAATATACAGTTGCTTATTTGTCCGTTTCTCCTTATAGGTGAAGTGAACAACTAGGTACATTGTTCAAAGGTCTGCCCATTGGGAGGATTTTCCTTCACCACTGTACATTAGGGAGGTCCCAGAAAATGGATATAGTGCTGCTGCTCTTCACTTTCAAGTGGTGCCTGCATATTATGCAGAAAATCTCTAAGTCAGGTGAGTTTTCTCTTCCTCAGTCAGCTGGTCGTAAAGAACTCCCCACATGAGGCTATAGGTGGAGAATAGGAGATGGCATGTAGTGTGACAAGAGTGGAGGCCATGGGTATTTAAGCAACTTCCTCAAACAACTGACTTATGCTTTGCAGGTCCAACTTAGGCCTGATCTCTTATATAATATTTCCATTTAATGATGGAGTGCTACTGTGCATGTCAGATTATGTCTCTGGGTCAGACAACATCTGGATCATGATGGGCAGCCCAGGCCACATGACGGCTTTGTGTCCCATGGTGAAGCATTCAATTTCTACTAAGACCTAGTAACAAGCCAAAAGCTGTTTCTCAAAAGGATAGTAGTTATCTACAGAGGATGGCAGGGCTTTACTCTAAAACTGTGAGGTTCTGAGCTGTGATGCATGAATAGCAGCCTGTCAAAGACTTAAAACTATAAGTCAGTCTGCCACTGACATTTCAAGCACCGTTGGATCAGCTGGATCATAGGGCCCAATTAGCAGAGGACCTGTTGGAGAGCCTTCTGTTCTTTGGGTCCCACTCAAAACAAACAGCTTTGCAAGTTACTTGATACATAGGTCAGGGTAGCACATCCAAGTGAGGAATATGTTGCCTCTAAAATTTTAAGAAGCCAACCAGGCATTGTGTCTCTGTTTAGTTTTAGGAAGAGGAAATTTAACAGAGATGGAAGGTGCCTGAATTTTTGTAGGATTAATTGCCCCCCTTTAGCTTGCAAATTTTTTTTTTTACCAGTAAGACCAGAGGCATTGACACTTCTTTTTTACTAGGTCCAATCATCATAATGTCACAAACGTAATGGATTAATGTGACCATTTATGGAACGGAAAGGCAATCAAGTTCCCTGCGGACTAAATTATGACATAGTGTGGAAGAGTTGATATGCCCTGAAGAAGGACAGTAAACGTGTATTGCTAGCCTTGCCAGATGAAGGCAAAGTGCTTCTGGTGGTCCTTCAAAACCAGAATCAAGAAAAAGGCATTGGCCAGATCAGTAGCTACATACCAGGTACTAGGAGATGTACTAATTTGTCCAAGCAATGAAATTACATCTGGAACAGCAGCTGCAATTGGAGTAAACACCTGGTTAAGTTTTATGATAATCCCCTGCTAGTAGCAAGCCAAAGGATCTGTGTTTATTCAGCCTATGTCAATAAACTCAGACTGACTCAAATTTATGTTTCTTGCACCATTATCCCAAAGCCCTAATAGGCATTGTTACCTACATCCCTCAGGTTTCTGTTCATACAGGTTAGAGAAATCAAGCAGTTCTTATGAGTGTAGCATAACACCTCCTGGACACATTTGTACTTCACCTTTGCAGATTTTTGGGACTTCAGTCTAGTTACAGTTCTAGAAGAAAAAACCCTGATGGTGTAGTGGTTAAGTGCTACTGCTGCTAACCAAAATGTTGGCAGTTCAGATCCACCAGGCACTCCTTGGAAACTATATGGGGCAGTTCTGCTCTGACCTCTATGGTCTCTATGAGTTGGAATCAACTGGATGGCACTGGTTTTTTGTTTTTTTTAATCCAAGATCTACCTTTTTTTTTTTTTGCACAGGCCGAATAACCAAGACAAACGGGGATGTGATGAGAATTACCACCCCGTGTGCTTCAAGACCTTAATGGTGGCAGTAATCCTTGCAAATCCCTCCAGGAACACGCTATTGCTTTCCATTTACTATTCTCCTAGCTAAGGGCATTTCTAATAACTTCTACTTGGCTTTTCCCACTAAAATAACTCTTATTCCTCTTGTCAGAGATCTAACATGGGGGATACTGCCAGTGGCTGAGTATATCTATTCCAAATAGACATTCTGGAACCGGGATGTCACTACAGGACTGGTTTAAGGATCCACTGGATCCAGTATGAGAACAACCTGAGCCAAGATTCCATTAATAAACTGACCTCCATATGTCTCCCACTCTGACTGGTAGCCACAGTAATATTTGGGATCTCCTGGGATTAGTGTCACTTTAAAGCCATTATCCACTAATCCCTAAAAAGGCTGATTATTTTCTTTTCCCCAGTGAAGAATCACTCTTGTAAAAGGCCATCGATTCCTTTAGGGAAGGCTAGGTGAAAGATTAACAGTATAAATTTCTGGAAGCATAGTGGGGTCCTTTCTGAAGGTAACGTAATCTCCCCTTCATTTTAGGGGTTGTGGATCTGTAGAGTGGCTCAGGTTTGTAATTGATTAGGGGCCAAGAATTTCTGTTCTGGCAATGAGTTACACTGTTGTTCGTTTGACCTGGAATTCATTCATTTGTACAGATCAAGTAAATGTTTAGTGCGTTCACCAGCTCTTCCACTCCTAGGCACACCATGACTAAGTAGCTAACGCCTTAAGTCCAGATGAGTCAGATGATTTTGATTACTCTTTTGACTCTGCTGTCCATTATAGTAACTACCTTTGCCTTGTATTTTTCAGTTGAATTCTCCCACTTGGTCACTCTTACCAAGGGGTCTGATAATTCCCACCGCAGTTCAGTGTCTTAATTTAGTTAGGGCAGTTCCCACTGTCAAATCTGATTTACATAAAATAGCAATCCAAACAGTCTTCAGGGATGCTGGGGTTCCCTTCACAAATTAGTTCCTCACTGTTGTGGCAAAAGTTGTGTCATCCGGGCACTCCACATGTGTTTCTGTGGGTCTAATCAGGATAACTCCACTTTAGTAGGCCAATTCCCCTAAGCTTTTGGACACTTTATTTTATAGTATACCAAGGCAGGTCTGGTACTTTAACTTGATTTAGTGTAGGACACCACATAATCTATGCATTTAGCAAACCTACCAAATGAACTATCAGATCTCTTCTTAGTCTCTCAAAGTGAAATACTGAATGAAGGATCTGTGTTTATTGGGACTATGTCAATAAACTCAGACTGACCCAAATTTATGTCCCTTGCACCATTATCCCAAAGCCCTAATAGACATTCTTACTTCTATCCCCCAGGATTCTATTCATATAGGTTAGAGAAATTGAGCAGTTCTTTTCAGTGTAGCACCTCCTGGACACATTTTGTTCTTCACCTTTGCAGCTTTCTGAGACTTCAGTCTAGTTACAGTTCCAGAAAAAAAAACAGGTGGTGATGGTAGGGCCTGAGAATATTCAGCTATGTCTTACAAGGCATTTACTGTAGATGATGCCTGCGGCAATGATGCAGACGTTGCCCCAGAGGACATCCCAGACAAAGGCCTCTCAGGCCCATGTGGCTTAAAGTCATCAGGTGGAGATGGAGGGAATAATGGTTTCACTGGGGATGGTGGTTTAGCAGACAAAGACAGAATAATCTCTTCAGCTGGAATAAGAAGTCTGGCTCCTTTGGCAGGAGTGATTCAGTGGAACTTAGGGGCTCATTGTCCCCGGGCACCTGGTTATCTCTGCCCATGTGATCCCTTCCCAAGTCTCAGGATCCTATTTCTTCCCAATCAATGCCATCACTTTGATTTCAAATATCCTTTGAAGTTGGGAATTTAGTTGGCATTATAATTCAGCTACTTGTACCTTAAGACAATTTGTTTGGTTTGAGGCAATATCAGTTCTGTTACTACAAGAAATGAGGCTTTTTTTTTTTCAGGGTACAAGTAACAACTTTGAAGTCATTTCTGTGGCACTTGACCTGTGACTCTAAAGTTGTGAGCTCATCTCTTTCTTCTACTACTTTGTCTAGTGACTATAGGGCCAACTAGCCAGCTTCCCTATCTTCTTCATTCTAACAAAATTGTAGAAAAAGCATCAGTTATGAGATCACCCAGAGCCTCTCTTCTCATTAATTCTTAATTTATTTGTGCTAATAATTTGCATGTTAACATTGCCACCTCATCCTGCGGATTAGCAGCACTCTCTTTGCTACTGGAGACAGAGTCCTCAACCACAGCCTTTAAGACAAGACAGAATTGAGAACCAATTTAGAAAACTCATCCCTATGATTTTGTTTCTCTAGGATGCAAAAGTTGGAAACAAACGAGAAGGCTTAGTAGTTGGAAAATACAGCCTTGGTGATAGATAATGCCAGAGACCACGTGATAGAATTTTGCAAGACTAATGACTTTTTCATTGCAAATAACTTTTTCACCAACACAGGTGACAGGTGCACACATGGGCTTCACCAGATGGAATACACAGGAACAACATTGACTATATCTGTGGAAAAAGACAATGGAAAAGCTCCATATCAGCAGTCAGAACAAGACTAGTTTCTGACTGCAGCATAGATCATCACTTGCTCGTATGCAAATTCAAATTCAAACTGAAGGGAATTAGAACAAGTCCACAAGAGCCAAAGTATTACCTTGAGTGTATCCCTCCTGAGTTTAAAGACCATCTCAAGAAGAGATTTGATATGTTGACCACTAATGACTGAAGACCAGATAAATTGTGAAATGACACCAAAGACATCATCCATGAAGAAAGCAAGAAGTCATTAAAAAGACAGAAAAGACCAAATTGGGTGTCAGAAGAGACCCCGAAATTTGCTCTCGAACATTGAACAGCTAAAGCAAAAGGAAGAAATGGCAAAGTAAAAGACCTGAACAGAAGATTTCAAAGGATACCTCAAGAGGACAGAATAAAGTATTGTAATGACATGTGCCAAGAGCTGGAAATAGAAAACCAGAAGGGAAGAACACATTCTGCATTTCTCAAGCTGAAAGAACTAAAGAAAAACCTCATGCCTCAAGCTGCAACACTGAAGGATTCTATATGAAAATATTAAATGACTCAGGGAGCATCAAAAGAAAACAGAAGGAATACACAGTCATTATACCAGAAAGAAATTATTGATATTCAGACATTTGAAGAGGTGGCATATGATCAGGAATTGATGATACTAAAGGGGGAAGTCTAAGCTGCATCGAAGGCATTGGCAAAAAACAAGGCTCCAGGAATAGATGGAATATCAGTTGAGACATTTCAACAAACAGATGCAGTGCTGGAAGTGCTCACTCATCTATGCCAAGAAACTTGGAGGACAGGTACCTGGCTAACTGACTGGAAGATATGTATATTTATGCCCATTCTGAAGAAAGTGATCCAACTGAGTGTGGAAACTAGCGAACAATATCCTTAATACCACATGAAAGTAAAATTTTGCTCAAGATCATGCAAAAGCAACTGCAACCGTATATTGACAAGGAATTGCCAGAAATTCAAGCTAGATTCAGAAGAGGACGTGGAACTGAGGATGTCATTGCTGATGTCCAATAAATCTTAACTGAAAGCAGAAAATACCAGAAAGATGTTTACTTGTGTTTCATTGACTCTGTAGAAGCATTAGACTGTGAGAATCATAACAAATTATGGATAACATTGCATAAAATGGGAATTCCAGAATACTTAATTCTGCTCTTAAGGAATCTCTGTATGGATCAAGGCAGTCATGCAAACAGAACCAGGGGACACTGCATGGTTTAAAGTCAGGAAAGGTATGCATCAGGGTTGTATCCTTGCACCATACCTTTTCAATCTGTAGGCTGAGCAAATAATCCAAGAAGCTAGATCATATGAAGAAGAATGAGGCATCGGGCTCAGAGGATGACTCATTAACAACCTGTGTTACACAGACAACACCACCTTACTTGCTGGAAGTGAAGAAGATTTGAAGTACTTGCTGATGAAGATCAAAGACGACAGCCTTCAGTATGGATTGAACCTCAATATCAAGAAAACAAAAGTCCTTGCAACTAGACCAGTAAGTAACATTGTCATAAATGGAGGAAGGATTGAGGTTGTCGAGAATATCATTTTACTTGGTTCCACAATCAACGGCTGTGGAAGCAGCAGTCAAGAAACCAAAAGACGCATTGCTCTGGGAAAATGTGCTGCAAAAGAACTTTCTAAAGTACTGAAAAGTAAAGATGTCACCTTGAAGACTAAAGTGCCTGACTCAAGCCATAGCATTCTCAATCACATCATACGCATGAGAAAGCTAGACAATGAAAAACGAAGATAGAAGAAAAATTGATGCCTTTAAATTGTGGTGTTGGAGAAGAATGTTGAACATAGCACAGATCGTCAAAAGAACAAATAAATGTGTTCTGGAAGAAGTCCAACCAGAGTGCTTCTTGGAAGCAGTGATGGCAAGAGTGTGTCTTACATACTTTGGCCATGTTATCAGGAGGGCTCAGTCCCTAGAGAAGGACATTATGCTTGGTAGAGTGGAGAGTCAGCGAGAAAGAGGAACACCCTCGATGAGATGGATTGACACAGTAGCTGAAACAATGAGCTTAAGCATAAAAATGATTGTGGACACGGCACAAGACCAGGCAGTGTTTCATTCTGTTGTTCACAGGATAGCTATGAGTCAAAACTGACTTGACGGCACCTAACAACAACAGAACAACTCTCACTACCAAAAGTATTGGGCTGGATTCTCTAAAAAAGCAAAACCAGTGAGAGAGAGAGAGAGAGAGACTTATCTCAAAGAAATGGCTCACATGGTTGTCGAGGCTGGCAAGTTCCAAATCTGTGGGTCAGGCATCTGGCTGGAGGCTTCTTCTAACTCACATAACTGTAGAGGTTGGCAAACCCAAGCCCAACAGCTCAGATGGCAGGCCATTGGGTCGTAAACTGTCTAGACTGATGAATCTAAGGTTGACAGATGTCAGGCTGTTGGCTTACAGGCTGTGGAGACTGACAAATCCCCAGATGAGCAGGCCGCTGGCTCAAGTCCTAAGAACTACAGATTAGATGATGATGAGTGGATACAGGATACAGAGCAAAACAGGAAGATTTGCAAGACTGTCCATATGTACATTCAGTGTAGGCCTCACCTCTGAGGAAAATCCCCTTACAGCTTGTTGGCTGATCACATCAAATCACATCATGGAGAATGACTACATCATTACAAAACTGGCAAACTACATTATTGCATATCTGTTAAACCACTGAAAATCATGCCCCATCTAAACTGATGCACAATCTTAACCATTACCTTTGCCATACAAATATATAAATAACAAAGCAAGCTTATGAATTTAGACTGCAGGTCTGGTTTTCAAAACTTTGAAGCAACAGATGATGGTAATAATGATGGAGGAGAATCACATTTGTGCCCATTCCTGAGAAAAGTGACCCAGTAGTATGCAGGAATTATCAAACAATACCATTTAATATTACATGCAAATAAAATGTTATCCAAGATAATTCAAAAACAGTTTTTACAGAAATTCAAACTACATTCAGAAAAGGACATGAAACCAAGGATGTCATTGCTTATGTAAGATGGATCTTGGCTGAAAGCAGAGAATATCAGAGAAAGACTTCCCTGTGCTTTATTGACTATGCAAAGACATTCAAGTACATAGATAATAACAAATTATGCATAACATTGCAACCAGAACACTAAACTGTGCTCATGAGGAATTTATGCATAGACCAAGAGGCAACCATTTGGTTTAAAATCAGAAAATTTAAAATGGATATGGATCTGTCCTTTCACCATACTTACTCCATCTGTGAGCTGAGCCAATAATCTAAGAAGCTGGACCATATGAAGAAAAACAAAGCATCAGCATTGGGAGAAGAATCATTAACAGCTTGCAACACATAGGTGACACCATTTTGCTTGCTAAAAGTGAAGAGGACTTGAAGCACTTACTGGTGAAGATCAAAGTCTACAGCCTCTAGTTTAGATTACACGTCCATGTGAAGAAAACAACAAAAAAAACCCAGAAACTCTCACATCTAGACCAATAAGCAACATCATTATAAACAGAGAAAAGACTGAAGTTGTCCAGGATTTCATTTTACTTGGATCCACAATCAACACCCCTGTTAGCAGCAGTCAAAAAACATCTGACATATGGCTTTGGGCAAATACGCGGCAAAAGATCTCTTTAAAGTGCTGAAAAACAAAAATGTCACTTTGAGAACTAAGGTGAGCCTGACCCAGGCCATGGTGTCTTCAGTCACTTTGTACGCATGTGAAATCTGGGCACTGAATGAGGAAGACTGAGGAAGAACTGATGCCTTTGAATTACGATGCTTGCGAAGAATGCTGAACATACCATGGACTGGCAGAAGAACAAACAAGTCTGTTGCGGAAGAAGTACAGAGGGCTTCTTGGAAGCAAAGATAGCTAGACTTCTCATGTACTTGGACTATGTTATCAGGAGGGACCAATCTGCGGAGACGGTCATCATGTTTGGTAAGATAGGAAGTCAGTAAGGAAGAAGACCTTCAGTGAGATAGATTGACACAGTGGTTGCAACAACAGGCTCAAACGTAGCAGTGTGCACAGTTTATAAAGAAAATGCTCTATGTCCTACTTTGGTGAGTGGCATCTGAGTCTTAAAAGCTTGTGAGCAGCCATCTAAGACACTCCACTGGTGCAATCTCATCTAGAGCAAGGGAGACTGAAGAAAAGCAAAGGCACAAGGGAGAAATTAGTCCAAAGGACTAACGAATGGGCCATAGCTACCACCACCTTCACCAGACTGAATCAGCACAAGCGGTTCGGCCCGGCTACTACGACCAACCACTCTGACAGGAATCGTAATTGAGGGTCACAGACAGAGCTGGAGAAAAGTGTACAACAAAATTCAAACTCACGTGAAAGAGGTCCAGACTACTTATCTGTCTGACAGAAATTGAAGACACCCCAAGAGTTTGGCCCTGAGACTTCGTTTTAACTCAGATCTGAAGTCACTCCTGAGGTTCAGCTTCACCCAGAGATTAGATAGGCTGAATACATGTAGCTTAGCTATGTATACGAGACTGCAAGGACACACCCGCCCAGGGTCATGGATGAGAAGGGGTGAGGGGGCAGGATGGGGAACCCAAACCATGAATGGGAGAGTGCTGACATGTCATGAAGTTGGCAGCAAATGTCACCAAAAAATGTGTGCATTAATTGTTTAATGAGAAACGAATTGGCCATCTAAACTTTCATCCAAAGCACAATTACAGTAAAAAAAAGACAGAAAGAAAACGAGCAGTGATAGTGAGCGAGGCACAGGACGGGGCCGTGCTTCAGTCTGTTGGTGGAGTCAGAGCTGACTGAACGGCAGCTAATAACCACAGCAGTGGGGACGGGCAAGCACTAACGAGTTGGGTTATTCAGTTGGCAGAATGTTTCTCCTCTCAACTCTTACCCCTACAATGGATTCTACAGACAGATGCTGTACTGTCTACAACAGTAGCCAGACTACAGAACACTTGAAAAGTGGCTAGCAGGCAACGGGATCATTAACTTTACTTAACTTTCATTGCTTTGTATTTTAATGGGCACATGTGGCAGTGATCACCAAATTAGACAAAACAACCGTTAAGCACTAGATTCTAGAAATCTGTCTCATTGTCATTCTCCCCCTGCCCAGTTGCTGTTTTATTTTCTGTCCTCACCAGAGGGTGACCGAGAAGGTAGATGAGCACCAACAGCAGTGCTGGAGGTTTCTACTGTGAAAAATGAAGCAACCAGTTTGGGGAGGGGACTCACTCTGAACATTTCCAATCAAACTTCAAAGAACATTGCCATCATCACAGAAAGTTCTTTTGGACAGCACTGCTCTCTAGAGGGTTGCTGAAGGTGTTTGAACATGACACGTTTAAACTAAAGTGCAAAATGAAACTTGCCATTTACTTACTTCTAAAGTCAGGAACTGGAAAAATTCTTGCACTCCATTGGCTGCCTGTCTTAAAATAGACAGAGCAAATGCTACAGTGAACACAACCTTCATCAAGCTGCCTGAGAACATGGCCAAGGCATTATTGCTCCAGACAGCAAGGAAAGTTGAGATCTGGGACATTGGCACTAGGGCTGGATTTAACTTGGATTCCACTTAAGAACCTTGAAAAACTATCTACAGAATGTACCCTTACATAATGGGTAAGCTTCCCCAACTGATACATGCCAATTTTCCAGTGGACCATGGAAAAATATCTATTTTTGGCCACTCTATGGGAGGCCATTATACCTCTGACTCCTGCTTTGAAGAATCCTGGAAAATACAGCCCTCCGTCAACACTTGCTCCAATTTGCAACCAGTTCTCTGTCTTTAGGGTAGGAGAGGCAAAAGTCTCCCAATGGATATTTGGGATCAGATAAAAATAAGTTAAGGTTTATGATGCAGCCGTTACGGAGAAGCTTTATTCAGACTCTGGTTAAAAAAATCAAGGCAATAACGACCAAATATTTCAGTAAGAAAGCAAATTACTTCCAGGTCACTTTAGAGCTGCCTGCACCAATTTGTTTTTAGATTGCCAAAAGGTTATGATTATAGTTACTTTTCGCTGGCATCAGACCTTGCTGGAAGTGTCAGCTACTAGATACACTCTTCCAAATTACAGAGGTTAAGCTAAAGAGAAATGTAGTTATTAGATTTTAAAATTTGGGGTTTTGTAACACTAAAAGGATTTCCTCTTCTAAATGATTGTATAAAACCCACTGCCATGAGGTTGATTCCAACTCAAAGCAGCCCTAGTAGAACTGTCCCCATAGAGTTAGGAAGCAAACAGACAAGCAAAAAATGTGGTGTACATAAGTGATGTCGGAAGGCTTAGCAACCATCAGACATGTTTGCATAGTACCAATCATTATTAGAAGACTTTTCTTTAGTTGCTTTTTTTAAAGGTGTGGAAGATAGGCCTTATTTTACAGATATCTCTGACACTCCTATGAGGTTGGAAAAACATCTTCTAAGACCTGTCTGAAGACCCAAGTTTATTGCACGAAGAGTGACTTTTCATTGCTATGTCAGTGAAGATAAGAACTCACCAGTGTTTTAGTCAACTTAGATTTGAGCCAGTCTTTTTCTTTCTCTTCATCAGGTCAGAAACTGGAATACAACCTGGGCTCTATTCTGTGCTGCAGAGTTCTTCCTCTCTGCATCCCCTTCCATACCAGGTATTTCACAAAGGCTACATTCATTTTATGGTTTCTGGGTCATAAAAGAAGCCTTGGTGGTACAGTGGCCAACAGCTTGGCTGTCAGTCAGTACTTTGGGAGTTCTAATCCATCAGCTGCTCCCTGGAAACACTATGAGACAGTTCTACACTGCTCTATATGGTTGCTGTGAGTTGGAATCAACAGCAATGGGTTTGGCTTTTTTGTAAGGGGAGCAGGGATGTAGATTGTGAAAACTGGAACCAGATGAGGATACAAAGAAAAAGGGTGGCTTAAGGCTGTTCAGAGGCACCTCAAAACAATCAGCCATTGAAATTTCAATGGGACACAGTTCCACTCTGACACACATGGGGTTGCAATGACTTGGAATTGACTCAGTAGCAACTAGAATACATTGATTTTTATTTCACCTATTTTTAGTTCCTCACCGCTTGAAGAGATCCATGAAATTAGGTGCTTATTAAGTCTTCAAAAATGTAGACTTTCAGCTATTACCACTTTAGTTCTTCTTAAAATATAAAATCAAATAATAGCCTTTCTTGGTTCTTTCTATTTAGATTCAGGATGACTTTCAGTGAGACCTGCCATGTGGTCATCAACGGTAGACTTGAAAGTTATAATCCAGAGATTTCGTTACGAGATGGCAGAGTAAACAGACATCTCCTCATCTCCCTCTGAGAACTAAGGCCTGGATGATATTTTTTATGGAGCATTGAATACCTGGGAAGCCTTGGGACCTAACATATTTGACTGGACAACAGTATTGGATTAATCTTCTCCTCTCAAAAACAATCCAGCAACCATTTGACCTCTGCTTCTTCTGGTTCAACATCAGGAAAACAACTAATGTAATCAACCATATTAATAACACAAAAGATAAAAATCACCTGGTTTTGTCAATTGATGCAGAAAAGGCATTTGACAAAGTTCAACATCCATTCATGCTTAAAACTCTCACAAAAATAGGAATAAAGGGGAAATTCCTCAACATAATTAGTAGCATCTATGCAAAGCCAACTGCTGTCATCATCCTGAATGGTGAAAGACTGAAAGAATTCCCTTTGAGAAAGGGAACTAGACAAGGATGCCTGCTTTCACCACTTTTATTCAACATTGTGCTAGAAGTTCTAGCCGGAGCAATTAGACAAGTCAAAGAAATAAAGGGCATCCGTAGTGGCAATGAAGAAGTAAAGATTTCCCTCTTTGCAGATGATATGACTGTTTATACAGAGAATCCAAATAAATCCATAAGTATACTATTAGAGCTAATAGAAGAATTCAGCAAAGTATCAGGATACAAGATAAACATAACTAAATCAATAGGATTCTTCTATACCAACAGTGAAATTATTAAAGAAGAAATCACCAAATCAATTCCATTTACTATTGCCCCCAAGAAGATAAAATACCTAGGGATAAATCTAACTAGAGAAATGAGAGATCTTTACAGAGAAAACTACAAGACCTTACTACAAGAAACTAGGAGAGACTTACATAAGTGGAGTAATCTGCCCTGCTCATGGATAGGAAGACTCAAAATGTGAAAATGTCTATTTCACCCAAAGCAATCTACTTACATAATGCAATCCCAATACAAATTCCAGCAACATTTTTTAGTGAGATGGAGAAACAAATTATCAGCTTTGTTTGTACAGGGAAGAAGCCCTGAATAAGTAAAGCACTACTGAAAAAGAAGAACATACTGGGAGGCCTCTCCTACCTGACTTTAAAACCTATTACACTGCCACAGTAGTCAAAGCAGCCGGGTACTGGTACAAAAGGAGACATATAGACCAATGGAACAAAGTAGAGACCCCAGAAATGCCACAATCCTCCTATAAACAGCTGATATTTGACAAAGGTCCTAAGATTTTGAACTGGGGTAAGAACAGTCTCTTTAACAAATGGTGCTGGCATAATTGGATACCCATCTGCAAAAAATTGAAACAAGACCCATGTCTCACACCTTATACAAAAATCAACTCCAATTGGATAAAAGACCTAAACATAAAAGCTAAAACGATAAAGCTCATCCAAGATAAAATAGCGTCAGCAGTGGATGTTTTAATACACAATATAGACAGACTTCAAAATCTGACAAACAAAACATATTCATCGGAAGAGAAAATTGATAAATGGGAATTAATAAAAATCAAACACTTCTGCTCGCCCAAAGACTTCATCAAAAGAATTAAAAGACCACCTACAGAATGGGAAAAAAATATTTGGTGACTCTATGTCAGACTGACATGTGACCTCCATAATCTATAAGATTCTACATAATATCAATAAGAAAAAGACAAATCATCCAGTTAAGGGATGGGCAAAGGAGATGGACAGACATTTCTCTAAAGAGGACATCCAGGCCGCCAAAAAGGACATGCGGACATGCTCACGATCATTAATTACTAAAGAAATTCAAATCAAAATGACAATGAGATACCATCTCACCCCAACAAGATTGGCCATAATCCAAAAAAAGCAAAACAATAAATGTTGGAGAGGTTGTGAAGAGACTGGAACTCTCCTACATTGTTGGTGGAACTGCAGAATGTTGCAACCTCTTTGGAAAGCAATTTGGTGTTACCTTAAAATAATGGATATAGGTATACCATTTGACCCAGTAATTTCTCTGCTCAGAATATATCCTACAGAATCAAGGCCATTCACACCAACTGATATATGCACATGAATGTTCATTGCAGCACAGTCCACGATAGTAAAAAGTTGGAGTCAACCCAGATGCCCAACAACAGAAGAATGGATGGGTAAGCTTTGGTATATGTACTCAATGGAGTACTATACATTGATAAAGAACAACAATGATAGCAGGAAACAGCTCTAAATTTGGTCTCAACTGGAGGACATTATGTTGAGTGAAACTAGTCAGCGAGAGAAGGACAATTATTGTATGAGACTCCTATGATAAAAACTTAAAAGCATACTCACACATAACAGAAAAGACTCTTGAGGGTTACAAGGGTGGGGAGAGTGGAAGGGTGGGAGGGCGAGGGGTGAGGGTTTAGATTAGATAGTTGTTAGAAATTTGTTTGGGTGGAATTGGTGACAATACACATTAGTAAGAAGATCAATATTAACAGGACTTCGACACAACTTGTGTACTCCTCCTATCTTAACTCAATATTGTAAGCACAGAGTATGTACAGTTTCATTTTTATTTAATAAAAAAATCCTAATTTTAAAGAAAAATAATAAATAAATAAAATATTTTAAAATGTTAAAAAAAAAGAACGTTATAATCCAACCAGACCTTGGTTCCCTCACTCTGTGAACAGTGACCCAGCCAACCCTGTTACTCACCAACCCTGGCAGTGCAGGCAGATCCTAGCTCTGTGGGCACTCTCTACCCTGCACAGAGTACTCTGTCCTTTCCTCTACCTCCTCCAGAGCCTCCCTCTACTCATGACAGCCAGATGGATGCATGAGTGTCCATGCCTTTCTCATCTCAGTCTCTGCCCCTGCAGTGTCTCCAGCCTTAACCCCCAAACCCCAAGCCCATTGCTGTTGAGTGAATTCTAACTCATTGAGATCCTATAGGGGAGAGTAGAACTGCCCCACAGAGTTCCCAAGGAGCAGCTGATGAGTCTGAACCACAACACTTTGGTTGGCAGCTGGAACTCTGTGTCACCAGGGCTCCCTCCAGCCTCGGTCCTTACAAATTCCTCAAAAGGTGTCATTGTCTTCATTTCCTAGGGCGCTGCAACAGAGTAACATAAAGTGGATGATGTACAATGACAGAAATCTATTTTCTCATGGTTTTGGAGTCCAAGATGTGGATTCAGAGTGTCACTAGAGCCCTGTTCTCTCTTAAGAGTCTAGGAAGGATTTTTTTGGTGTCTACTAGCTTCCAATAGCCCCATGTGTCCCTTGTCTTGGGGCAGCATCACTCTAATCTCTACTTCTGTCTTTTCAAAGCTATCAGCCCCTGTGTATGTGTCTGTCTCTTCTTTACAAGGACTCCACTTAGAAGAGATCAGGGCCCACGCCACTCCTTTGTGAACTCCAAAATGCAGCTTATGATGACTTCAAAGAACTTATTTCTAAACCAGGTCACCATCATAGGCACCGGAGGTTGATTTCTTTGGAGGACACAGTTGAATAAAAGAAGAGTCAAAGAAATAAGTAAAAACAGTAGCGTCAGGCGTGTAAGTAAGGGCAGGCCTAGGCATTCTTCATCACCACCATCCCGAAGCTTCTGTGGTATCATCAAATATGTACGTGTTTCAGTGCTTAGGGAATACTGAGCTTTGGTTAAGGGAATGGTTAATGGTCACAGTTCAACAACATGATGAGCATATTTAATGTCACTAAATGGTACATGTGGAAATCCTGGTGGCATAGTGATTAAGCACTGTGTCTGGTAACCAAAAGGTCAGCAGTTCAGATCTACCAGGTGCTCCTCAGAAACTCTAAGGAACAGTTCTACTATGTCCTAGAGGGTCCTTATGAGTCACAAGTTGACTTAATGGCAAAGAGTTTTTTAAATGGTACATGTGAAGATTGTTGAAAGGTCATATATTACCTAAACATTTACCATAATAAAAAAATTTAAAATAAAACAAATGGGATAAAATGTAACCAATGTAACCAACTGATAGAACTGGATAAAGTGTATGCTTTGTGTTACTTGTACAATTTCTGCAAATTGTCTGGATGTTAAATATGATATGAAATCATCTGGGGAAAAAAAACTATGCATGTCGCTTCTCTTTCCCTAATTCAGGAACTTCTCCAGTTATTACCAAGCTCTTGTGTTGGCAGCTGAGAAAGCCACTGACAGCTGGAGAGTTATTTTCTCCTTCAGTCACAAGATGATGGTGACAATCCAGGATGGGAAGTGTGGGGGCAGAGAGAGAAGACAAATGCTCACCGCGCTGACCAGAGCTGGGCAGGGTTCCTCATGCATCTTCCTTTCATGTAGCTCAGAAACCTAAATAACTCATGGTTCTATCCCTTACATTTGATGAAAAAAACAACTGGACCATACCAACAAAAAAGTTTTAAATCAGCCTTATTGTTATTTTGTGGGATCACTACAACATCCTTAATCCAGATTGGATTGTTTCCAAAAACTGAAGAAGTCACAAAACTTAATAGAATGGTATTGGCCAAGTATGACATTTGGCCAGAAAAATGATGTGAAGTTAATCCTTTGTGTTACGTTGGTGACTGCTGAGCTAAAACAGGCACAGACTTGGAATCTTGAGCTGTTCACTGAAAAAAACGTTTAGGTGTCCTGGCTAGGAATGTATCTTGCAGGAGACAGAGCCATTGTTTTAAAAATTTCCACTTGCTGTCTTAGAGATTCCAGGAAGTTGTAGTTTAACCTGTTCTTTGCAGGTATTACCGACTGTTATGCCAGTAATGCCACCTTCTGCTTTTGTCTGCCAACCAGCTCTTCTCCATCCCAAGGTATTTTCCTAGGTGAAGCTACATAATTTTTTAAAAATGTTGCTGTAAAAAAAAAAAAACATATAGCACTTCCAAAACTGTCTCTCACGGGGAAGGCACTGCAGGCAAACAAAAATAGAAGGTGTGTATTATTTGTATAAAAACACAGTAAACATTTATTGTTGTTAGTTGCAGTTGAGGCACTCCCCGACTCATGGCTATGTCTGACACAATGAGGAGAAACATGCCGCCGAGTCCCCTGCCACACCCATGATAGGTTGTAGATTGGGTTTTCATTGGCTGATTTGGGGAGGTAGGTCACCAGCCTTTTCTTCCTAGTCTGTCTTAGTCTAGAAGCTTTGTTTAAACCTGTTCAGCATCCTAGCGACAGGCAAACCAGCAGTGACAGCTGGGAGCTGCCCATGAGGTGCACTGGCCAAGAACTGAACCCAGGGGCTCTTGAATGGAAGGTGTGAATTCTATCTCTGAGCCTCCTGTGTCTCTATTAAACACACTCCGTATTTAACACATGCTAAGATGTGCAGTGGTTAAGCTCTTGGCTGCACACCAAAGGGCCGACAGTTCAAATCCACCGGCTGCTCCTTGGAAACCCTATGATGCAGTTCTACTGTGTCCTGTCGGGTCACTATGCATTGGAATCAACTTGATGGCAACAGGTTTGGGTTGCTAACTGTATAATCCTTATAGTTATTGTTTACAGTTATTTCAGACAATGAAAATCTCTTCTCGATAATGCACAGCTTCCAGATGCTTCCCTATCTGAATGTTATGCGCCACAGTACTCAGTGAGGCCAGTCTTCATTGATGGCCTCCTCGTGCCAGTGGGCTGGGTATCTTGACATTTCTGTCACTTGAACGGGGTTGGTTAAATTTGGCTAAGTTCTGCAAAGACTTCTCTGCACCATTCAATTTGTCTTTCTTCTCCATCATTTACTGTCCTGTCTTATAGGAATAACACAGCATTTACATCTGCAGTTATTACACGAAAAAGACAGGACTATTTCACTTATTAGACATGATTTTATTTCTAAAGCTGAACTCAGATTTTCTATTTCTATCATACATCACGGATTTGCCTTTAACTTACAACTATAAAATGTATCACATAGAAGAAATAAGAAAAGAATGCTATCGTATATAAATACTAGCATGTTGTCCGATAGGATGATGTGATTTTTGAAATCTGTTATCTATTTTCACTATGATATATTAAAATGAAAAATAAATGAGCATGCCTTCCATCATGGATTGAACTGTGTCCCCCCAAAACTGTATGTAGCCATGTGGCTAGGCCATGATTCCCAATATTTTATGACAATCCTCCATTCTGTGATTTTCTTACGCTGTATGTTAGAGGATTAGAGTGGGACTGTAAATCTCTTCATAAGATCACCTCCCTGCTCCACTGTAAAACGGGGTTCCCTGGAGTGTGGCTTGTACCACCCTTCATCCTTTCATCCTACAAGAGACAAAAGGAAAGGGAAGCAAGAAGAGTGTTGAGAACCTCACACCATCCAGAAAGCAGCATTGGGAGTACAGTGTATCTTTCAGACCTGAGGTTCCTGCTCTGACATGCTTCCCAACCAAAGTCTGATGCAAAACAAGGACTTTCTTCCAGAGCTGAAAGAGGGAAAGCCTTCTGGAGCAGACACATTGTATTTGGACTTGTAACCTACTGGACTATGTAAGAATAAACTTTCCTTTGTTAATGTGGTATTTTTGTTAGAGCAGCACTAGCTGACTAAAACACCTTCTTAATAAGAAGCCCTTGTCCAACCACTGGCCACAGGCAAATTTCCCCTCTCAAGCCTTCTTTAAGCTCAGTTATAATAAACAAAAAAACCCAAACCCATTGCCGTTGAGTCAATCCCGACTCACAGTGACTCGTAGGACAAGACAGAACTGCTGCATAGAGTTTCCGAGTAGCACCAAGCGAATGCAGACTGCTGACCTTTTGGTTAGCAGCCATGGCACTTAACCGCTACACCTCCAGAGTTTCCACTTAGTTGTTACACAAGGCGTAAATGCTATATTAACTGTCATGGATTGAATTGTGCCTCGCACAAACATGCATCTATCAGTTTGACTGGGACATGATTCCCACTAACGTGTGGTTATCCTCCATCCTATGATTTTCGTATATTGTAAATCCTAATCTCTGCCTGTGGTTAATAGGGCAAGACTGAACTATGTTACAGAGGATTAGGGTAGGGCTACAACACCTTACTAAGGGAGTGTCCCTGAAATATGACTTGCATCGTCTTTCTTCATACAAAAGATAAAAGCAAAAGGAAGCAAGTAGAGAACTGGAGACTTCATGCCATCAAGAATGCAGGGTTGGGAACAAAGTGCATCCTTTGGACCCAAGGCTCCCATGCCAAGATGCTCCCAGACCAAAGAAAGACTGATGTAACACAAAGATTTTCCTCTCTGGCCAATGGTAATAAAGTGTGTTCCCCTGGAGCCAGCATCCTAAATTCGGGCTTGTAACCTACCGGACTATATAAGAATAAACTTTTCTTTTTAAAGTCATCTACCTGTGGTATTTCTGCTGGAACAGCACTAGATGACTAAGACATTAGCACCTTTTTCTAAACTCATTTTGGTTCAAATTGGCCTCCAGGACTCTTAAAATCCCCTGGATAATCTGTCTCTCTTAACATAGTTTCTAAACTTTTGAATCTGGCTTTGCTCTTCCAAATTGTTTAGAGAGCTATTGCCTTATCCCTTCCCAATAATCAGAACTAAAAGTCTTTGCATTAGTGAAATCATACATTTGTGCTTTCATGACTGACTTACTTCACTCAGCATAGTTGGTTATGTTGAACTGCACATGTGAATAATACTGAGTTGGGAAATGTCTTGTTTATATATATGTATGTTTACAGCAATAAAAAATGTTTTAATAAATACTTTTGGCAAACATTTAATGTACCATTTTGGACAAATTTTTCTATTTCTCTGAACCCGTGACTTTAAATGTGAGTTTGTTTCATTAAGCAAACAAATGAAACTATTTACCCAAACCCATGGCCATTGAACCAACTCCCACTCAAAACAACCCTTAGAACAAAGCAGAGTGGCCCATAAGGTTTTTGAGGTTGAGATATTTTCTTACGGAAGCAAATGGCCACATCTTTCTTCTCCAGATCCTCTCGTAGGCTTGAACTGCCAACTTTTTGGTTAGCAGCCGAGCCCCCAACCACTGCACGATCACAGCTCCTTAAGACAGCAACTGTTTACTGGTCACTTCCTGTATGACATGCACTAGCGCTGGTCAGAGGCTCTGTGTATAGTGGTACAGGTGTGCCCTCCACAACAGCATCTGGTCACGAGGGAATGGAGGCTCTTGTCAACAAGAGCAACAGGCATCACACACAGGCTACCAGCTGTCCTTTCCTAAGAATTGTATAATGACATCAAATACATTTCAGGTATATCTGGTCCTGCTTTTATGCACTTAAATATCAACTTGAAAGACAGAAAGCAGAAAAAAAAATTAAGAGAATATTTTCATCCTATTTTAATGAGTAAGATGGAAATATCAAAGGTACAAAGAAATTGCACATGGAATGTAGTACTTTGATAAAGCTCCAGCAGGTTGGTGGAATTTATAAAGGATATTTAGGTTTAACAGCAGTAGTCTTACGTATTTCCAGTTACATACAGTTTTCAAGCGGGGACAATTTCATGCAGTCTGATGGTTAATGTTAATATAATGCTATGTAGAAAGTGTGACACATGCCCTTTGACAGAGTGGTGTCAGTCAGCCCTCTCCCTCCTTTCCCACACATTTGAACCTCACCTCACCCCCACCCCAGTGCCTCAAGTCAGTTAAGTCAGCCCTGTGAGTTAAAGTATGGCCATCACAGGATTTCCTGTTAGAAAAAGAACATGTCCCAAAGAGGTGAAACACACCACACATAATCCACCCAGATGGTCTAGATGAGTAAGGTCATTCCTCCTTCTGCTATGGCGAGCCGAGAACCCATGCGCACCTGATAGCACTCGTGTTCAGTGGTAGAATGCTGTCCTTCCCTCTGGGAGGTTTGATTCCCAGCCCATGCACCTCAAGTGTGGTCGCCGCCCATCTGTGTGTTGCTATTATGTTGAACAGGTTTCAGCAGAATTTCCAAATGACAGCAGCTTATGACAACATTCTCACCTAACTCTGAGATGCTTGCATTGCCAAGGGACTAGGACAGAGAAGGTGGTGAGGAGCCATTTATTTTCAGTGTGCACTTCTGCAGATCAATAATATCTCAGTCAATTTTAAGATGTAGATCACTCTGAAAAAAATTGATAAAAGCTATGGATCAACTCCTCAGATAAATGCGCAAAATCTAAAATATTAAATATAATTCACGAGTTGAAAGACTCATGAAATCTATCTAGACATGCTAGGTTAAGGATCGCTGTTCACCAGACAAATAAAAGGTGTCCTTTTCAGTGTCCACGGTGCCTGAGATCAGGTACTGCTGGGGAAACTGCGATTATTCACCGCTTTCTTCTATTTATAGTCATCCCTTCGTATTTTTTGATCATCTTCCCCTACCCCATGTATGTGGGTGGATGACCATCAAAATAATGAGTAAGAATGCTCACACTGGAAAAAGAGGCTGTGGGCTGCTCCCATCAGATTTATTTCCATGTGATCAAACCATGTATCCAAGAGCAAAGCATAGCCAAAGGAGGTTGGAGCTGCGGCTGGTGGAGAAGACAAAATGGGTATCAGGGGTGACACTGAACATGGGATGTTACACAGACAGCTCTACCGTACTCTGAAGCTGCTCCATCAAATGAAAGCTCGGTACTATTGTTCTTGCTGGGCATGTTTGAGTCAGCTCTAACTTATAGTAACATCATGTATAACAGAGCAGCGTGTTGCCCAGTACTGCACTGTCCTTGCAATAGTAGGCATGTCTGCCCATTGTTGCATCTTCTGTGTCAATCTATCTTGTTGAGGGTCTTCCTCTTTTTTACAGAAACTCTACCAAACACGATGTCCATCTCCAGGGCTTGGTCTTCCCTGAAGGGGCATTCTGGGTATATGTTCATCAAAACAGGTTTGTTCTTCTGATAGTCCGTGGCACATTCAATATTTTTCACCAACACTAAAAACATGGTATAACTTCTCAATATCAGGGAAAATCAGATGTGTCTGTGGTTGGCTTTTTCACACAGGCTCCAAAGAGTGCTATGCCGTATAGATGCTGTTTCAGGATATATGAAGTACAATGGGAGAAAAATTCTCACTAAGATCCTTGGCATGGCAAAAGTTTGGAATATTTTGTTTTCAGGGTCTTTCACTTCTCTGGCACAGGTTTTCCATATCTGTCTTCTAGTGGAGAAGAATAGGATCAGGATACAAGAATTAAGCTACCTAGAACCCTGGTGGTCTAGTGCTAAGCGCTGCATCTGCTAACCAAAGGTCTACAGTTCAAACCTGCCAAGCACTCGTTGGATACTCTATGGGGGCAATACTACTCTGACCTCTAGGGTTGCCACGAGTTGGACCCGAACTTGACAGCAGTGGGTTTTTTTTGGGGAGTTCCATCTCTTAGACAAAAAGTATTTAAAGAATGAATTCACTTTAAAATAGTCAGTAGCTTGCTATTACTTCTGCCAAACAAGTTTGTAATGCCTACATGGGGTGCTATTTAATTCATATTACATAGTATATTAGCCCGTATCTCATGAACTCAAGAAAGTATTACTCACCCACCACTTTCTCTGCACAGATGACTCTGGACTTATGACAAACTTTTATCACTTTCCTTAGTCAGGCTGATTCATCTCTGATCCATCTGCTCAGTGGAAATGGAATATCTCAGTTTATTTCTAGGTTGCTTCTTGGTGAGGTACAGACCAATCACAACGAACCAGCTAGTCCTTCTTCTTGTAACTACTTGTGATATCATTTGGTAGCTTTCTATTTGCTCCCGTATAATCCTGTGAAGTATGATGGTTAAGTGCGCAAACTCAAGCCAGATTTCCAGATCCAAACCCCTCTACCAACATTGTTTTATGATCTTGGGCAAAGTATTAGACCTCTCAGTATCGCCGTCTTCATTTATAAAGTGGAAATAAGAGAAGTACTCACAGTGTAAGTTTGGTGAGTTAACACATATAAAATACTCTGAACAGAACCTGGCCTGTATTAAGTACACGTTCACAGCTGTGATGATTGTTCTCTGTTTGCTTGGAGTGTTGCATCCTCAACACCGACAATGTGTGGTGCCTAGTGAATCTTCAGTGATCTGTAGAATAAATGTTCTTGAATCAACCACTGGTCCAATTACTGTCATAGATTGAATTGTGTGTCACCACCCCAAAATACATGTAGTCATTTGGCTAGGCCATGATTCCTGATATTCTGTGATGTTTCTGTATGTTGTAAATCCTGCGTCCCTGATATTGATGAGAGAGGAGGGGCAGCGGTTGTGTTGGAGAGGCAGGACCCAATGTGTAAGATTGTATTGTGCCTTGAGGGATATAAAAGAATGCGAAGCAAGCAGAGACCTGGGGCCCTCTTATCACCAAGAAAGAAGCAGTGTCAGAAGCAGAGCATGTCCTCTGGAAAGGACCGGGGGTCCCTGTGCCTCACAAGCTCCCAGTCCAGGGAAAGATGGACAGCAAGGACCTTCCTCCAGAGCCAACAGAGAAAGCCTTCCCCTGGAGCTGATGCCCAGAATTCAGATTGTAGCCTACCGGACAGTGACAGAATAAAATTTTTTTTTGAAAGCCCTCTGCTTATGGTATCTCTGTTATAGCAGCTCTAGATGACTAAGACAATTACCTATTGATAACTTTCCACTTGTCACCTTAAAACACATTCTTCAGAACTTTGGACTCCTAAGAACTTTGGACTCCTATACTTGGGGAGGCAGATCAGTGTTGGTCTGTCTTCCTGATGAGCCAGTAAAAGCTCCAAAAATGAACATTGTGTTTAGTAGGTCATTTTTGTTTGTCATCTAGGGTAAAGGGGATTACTGTAAACCAGCACAGAGCAATCATCTGATAGAAACAGTCTCAGCAGCCATATGGATGAAGCAGGTGTTCTAGATGTTGCAGCTTTAGCTTAGTTTATTGAAGATACCACATGGAATTCCAGGGTCCTTTCTCTATTCCTGACTCAGCAGGAGGGTTTATTTGGGTATCTGTTCCCATACCTTTGGGTAGAGCCTTTTTCCAGGCCAGCTCAGAGATGGTTAACCACTCGGGTGCTAGACTGACCTGCAGGTGCTTTTGACACACGGGAGTGCAATCTAGGAGGGGATCACGGAGTCTAGATCCCACCTGACACTTGAGGTAATTACCTTCAGCACTTTATAGACTATGAATTCTGAGGTCTATCAAGATTCCAGAACAATCCCTTCATATAAAATAGTTCATTAAAAAGTATCATATTATATAAAGAAAGGTAGCAGAACAGAGATATTCAACATCTAGGACACCTGCCAGAAATTCCAATTGGATTCAAAAGAGGATGCAAAATGAAAGCCATTGTTGCTGATGTCAAAAGGATATTGACTGAAAGCAGGAAACACCAGAAATCTATTTCCCATAGATTGATTTTTTTCTTTTTTAATTAACATACTTTATTGCTAAAGCATGATAACAATTACCTGAGGTTTCAGTGAGGACCTTCTTGCTGGTAGAAGGTTTTGCCTCAGTGTTGATGGTTACTGACTGATTGATCAGGGTGGTAGTTGCTGAACACTTCTCGGCCTTTTGGCTAAGATCAAGTGCGATAGATTGAATTATGTCTCCCTAAAATATTTATCAATTCAGATACGCCATAATTCCCGGTATTGTGTGATTGTCCACCATTTTGTCACCTGATATGATTTTCCTCTGTTATAAATCCTATTTCTATGACATCAATGCGGTGGAATTAGTGACAGTTATGTTAATGAAGCAGAATTCAATCTACAAGATTAGGTTGTATTTTAAGTGAATCTCTTTTGAGACACAGAATAGAGATGATGGGCTCTCATTGCCGACAAACAAGAACACCCAGGAGCAGCATCCTTTGGATCTAGGGTCTCTGTGCTGTGAAGCTCCTGGACTAGGGGAAGACTGATGACAAGGACCTTCTTCCAGAGCCGATACAGGGAGTAATCCTTCCTCTGGAGCTGGCACCACGAACTCAGACTTCTAGCCTCCCATAGTGTGAGAGAATTAACTTCTTTTTCTTAAATACATCCAATTGTGGTAGCTATAGCAGCATCAGAAGAATAAGATGAGGTTTACTTGAGCTTCACTGACTGTGCGAGGCTTCCCACTATGTGAACCCTAACACCGAACTGTACTAATGAGGAACCTGTACTTAGACCAAGAGCCAGTCCTTCCGATGGAACCAAGGGATACTGCATGGTTGAAAGTCAGGACGGGTGTGCATCAGGACTGTATCCTTTCACCGTGGATATTCAGTCTCTAAGCTGACAAATAATCTGAGAACCTGGACTGTATGAAAAGCACAGCATCAGGACTGGAAGATGACTTATTAAAACCTGTCACATGCAGATGAAACAGCCTTACTTGCTGAAGGTGAAGAGACTTGAAGCACTTACTGATGAAGATCATATAGTCTTCAGTATGGATTATGCCTCAACATCTGGGCCAGTGAGTCACATTGTGATAAATGCAGAAAAGACTGAAGCTGTTGAGGATTTCATTTTACTTGGATACACAATAAATGCCCATGGAAGCTGCAGTCAAGAAATAAAATGATGTATTGCCTTGAGCAAAGCTGCTCAAGCATTGCACAAAAATTTTATAGACAGTCATTTGGGTGTCATTCTCTCTGAGAGTGTCATGCAGTAGAGCCCATACCCACCTCACCTACCTCGTGAAGCTACTTCTTCTAGTCTCCTAGATTGTAAGGAAAAAGAATGTCTGTTATAGCCACCACCTGTGGCATTTCTGTTTCAGTACAACCAGGAAACTAAGATATGTCCTTATTACCTTCCACTTAGAGCTTGAACATCTTAGGCTAAGAATGAAGAAAGCCGTGAATAATAGCAGTTTCCCCAGCCAGGGCCTAACCTACCTTCCTGGAAGCAGCTCCCACAATGCGAGTGCCAATCTCTCCATCCTGTCTAAGCCGACGGGTTGCCCTTCATATTCAACCCGTGTGTTTTTGCTCTCCAGTTCTGTCTCAATGATTCCTTCATCTTGAGGGTCTTTCCCTGACTGTACATACTTCCTCACTGTGGCTGGAAGACTGAACTTGACTTCCACCAGGAAGTACTCCCTGATTCCCAGGACTAGAAACAGGCTTCTTCTATACAGAACATTGTTCATCCCTCTCTTAGGACATTTTTCACTGTCTTTCTTGCACTGTGGTTATTTTTATAATCCTCTCATTTTCTGGCTCATTTTCCTGCTATATTATAAACCTAGGGGCAGGATTTGTGCCTTATGCATCTTTATACTGTGTAACACTTTACACTCTGATGTAGACTATATTCAGCTACAGCAAATGCTCACTGAATGTTTGTTGAAGACAATGCTGAATAACAGCAGGTCATGCTAGAATCGATGCTTGGGGGTTTCCTGTGAACCTGTACAAATTGGTCTTGTGGATATATTAGTTTCTGCATCCTGGAACATAAATGTTCTAAGTGCATACATATCTCACTCATTCATTCATCCACCCATTTAGTCATTTTTTCACTATAAATGTATTGCATACCTGCCATACGTAACATACGTGCGTGCTAAGGATACTTCTGGGACTTATGAAGGGTCTGCATTCATTGATCAATATTTACGTCATCTTGTTTTCCTTCGTTTCAGACAAAGTGGAGCACAGAATCACTTCCCATCACCACTCTTGATCCGGAGCTAAGTGTCATAGGACGACCTTCATTTAATCTGTGACTTTTGGAGTGTAAGGTTCTCAGTGGTGCAAACAGTTTGTGCTCAAGTCCTAACCGAAAGGTTGACAGTGTGAACCCACTCAGTGGCACTATGGAAGAAAAGCCTGGTGATCTGCTTTTGTCAAGATTCCAGCCAAGGATGCCTGTGGCGCACGTCTGCTTCATAGCATGTGAGGTCATCAGAAGTTGGCATTGGTGGCAGTTTGGGGGTTTGTTTCTTTCTTTCACGGGCTCTTTTAACGCACTGATCATTGAGATGCAATGTAATATCTACAGAGAATATTAGCCTTTTAGAGGTTCACCTTCATGTTTGTTTGTTTGGAAATTTTGTTTCAAGAAGAAATCAATTACATTTCCCCCTTTTTTCTCTCATCTTCTAATTATTTCTGTCATTGAGTCAATGAAGACTTTCAAGTCCACTTTTTCAAGTTGAAGTACACTTTGATGAAAACTGAAATCAAAGCTTTCCTCTTAACAGTGTTAGCAAAAAAGAAAAAGCCCCCAGTTTTGTAATTATACATTTGGGAAATGACCACAAACATACATTTTAAAAAGTAGACTGGTTTTGTCAAAATTTGTTTTAAAATGACCAGGCAGTACTGTTTTCTTTTTAAAGTTGCTGCATGCAAAATACTGTTGTTTTAAAACGTTGTTAGAAAATATTAGTGCATTGGTCTGAATGTCCAGTGCTAGAAGTCCACCTCTTCTTTTCTACCAGCAACCTTTACCCAAACATTAGTGCTGGGGGACGCATATGCCTGTCTCTTGCTTCCTGATGTCCCCTTACCCACTTCTCTACACACGTCTTTGGACCCCCAATATCTGTGTCTCCTTTGACCAGGTAGGCCAGGAGCCTCCCAGATGCTTCCAGACTTCTGTGCAATCCTGCTTGATGGGGTGAGTTCATTTCTTTCACAGATCCGGGGCTTTGCAGGCTCTTTCTGCTTGCCTCTGCCTTCCAGTCTCCCTCTCTTTTTCCCTGTAGCCCATCTGCCCCTCCTCGCCGCCGTCCCTCTCTCTTCGCGGCTTCTCTTTATTTTCTCTGCTCCCCTGTAGTTTTCCTCGCTCCTCCCGCACCCCTGGGCTTGTCTGTATTTGGAGCTCCCGGAAGCTGCCGGCGACTCTCCCCTGGAGCAGCGTGACTGACACCGACTCCTATTAAGGGGGAGGAGGAGGAGGGAAAAAGGGGGAGGGAGCGCGGGAGGAGGGTGCCAGTGGTCGAACACGGATTTTCATTGCAGAGGACGAGACCCCAGGTCACTGAAGCAGGTAATCCGCGCACAGTCTGAGCTCCGGCTGCGTGGAGCTGGCGGGGGGTGCAGGTGCGGGGGCCTGTCGCGGCGGGGGCGCTCGGAAGTTGCCCGGAATGGGTGTGGTGGGGAAGGGGCCCCGGACGCGCCGGCGCGCAGGGCATGAAGGCGGCGCCGGGACCGGGGACCCGGCGCGGGGCGCGAGCGCGCGAGCGCGGGGGCTGGGGCTTCGCGGAGTGCTGGGGCCGAGGCCGGCGGCTGCAACTGGGTCAGCTCAGTGACGGCGGCTCACCCTGCCCCGGCCGCCTCTCCGCGGCCCCCGGCGCCCCAACTCTCTGGAAAGCGGGTGCGGGAGCGGAGGCGGGCGCGGAGCCGGGCGGGCGGCCGAGGGCTAGCCTGCGAGCGCTGCCTTGCGCCAGGCGGCTCCAACTTTCGGGGTCCTGGACCTCACCACTCAAAGCCGCGAGGGGTGGGGGTGGGGTGTCATTTGGCTGGATCTGACCTTAGCAACCTCGGGCAGAAAGCGCTAGAAAGAAACCGACCCTGCCTGGCTTCTCCACCTATTCTGACTTGAGGCGATGAGTCACTTTTAAAAAATGAAAAGACAACTGAGGCATTGAGGGACAGCTCCAAAATAAGATAAAATAACAGAACAGAACAGCACCCTACTGCTGCATCTTGATGCTTTGGAAAGAGGCTGGTTTGTGGATAGAGACGGGTTATCAACACTTTTAGGACTGATGAGCATTTCTTGCAGACAACCCTTTATTCTTACCAGAATGTTATCTGGCAAGTAGGCAACAAGTTTTTGCAATATTCAAGTTGACCATCCTTTAAAATGAGTAAATATGGACCACTGCATTTAGATTATTCCTCTGGGATTAGATGATACAAACAGCCAGAAAAGAGCAAAAAAGGTCAAGAACATTGGTCACTGAGTCATATGAATGCAAAAATCTGTGGAGTTTATGCACCATAACCCACTGCCAACGAGTGGATTCCTACTTATAGCGACCCTATAGGATAGAGTAGAACTGCCCCATAGAATTTCCAAGGAGTGCCTGGTGGATTACAGTTGCTGACCTTTTGGTTAGTGAATGTAGCTCTTAACCACCACACGACCAAGCTTTCCATAGTTTATCAGAAACTTTGTAGAGATACTATTTCTTTATTGCTAATATAAATTTCTTTTAAATAGTGTACTTTAGTACCGTTGATAAAATGCCCTAGCCCACTTAAAGTAGGATTACAACAGTAGGCTTATTGTGGGGTAATTTGTTCTTATTACTAATGGCCAAGCCAAGTGCCGTGGAGTCGGATCCGAGGAGTCTAATTAAACTGTAAGTGTCTTGAGGGCAAGAATAGGTTTTTTTTTTTTCTTGGTGGTTCCTACAGCACCAAATAGTGTATTATTATTCATAGCATGTAATGAACAGACAGTACACTTTTGTGAAAGTAATTCAATAGCTCAAGTGTGACTAAAGCATGACTTCATAAAGATACTGCATGTTTTGCAAGAAAATACTACTATTCCACGAATCCCCAAATCTAAGCATCCTTAATAAAGTTAGAATCATTTCTTGAAAAGCTTTGTTTAATAAAAGTATTTCCTTCACCTTGCTGAGCAAATAGGCCTCATATTCAGGGTGAGGGGACCCTTAGGTAGCTTATAGCAGCAGGCAGGACCAACTGGGAGGTACCAACTTCAGCAACAAAACAAGCAAGTGGATCCCCTGTGTCAGTCTAGATGCTGGTAATGCTTTTAAGAATAAAACTCAATTTAAAAGGAGGTACGCACATAGCATGTGGTAAAAAGTCAAATTGAGGGTCAGTTTTCTTCTAAGGATTCAGCTTCCTTGAAATATATTGCTCTTTGCGTAGTCAGCAGAATTTTGTTTGGGTTGCAGGCATTAGATAAGTATTTCATACAAACTGATTGGTGCTGCAATGATCAGTAAAGACTGTATAAGAATTAAGCCAGTTTGGAATGTGGAACTCAGCCAGGAGCTAGTACCATTTGGTAAGCATCTAGAAGGGAAAGTCAGGCTCAGGAGATACAGCCAGGTAACTTTTTGATGCAGCAGGAGATATTAGCAATCGGCACTTGGCTAAACCCTTTGGTGCTGGGCTAGAAAGAAATCAAGAGCTATTCTGTTGTCTGCTACACTACATTAAACAAGAGATTCTAAAAATCATTATTGAGGAACCATTCCATCTTGAAAGTCATTTACAATCTGTTCCAATTGGGAAATGATTTTTTCTTAGAGCAGCTCACTCTTCATTTTATAGTGTGAGTTGGGTCAAATTGTGGTACCTGAGGCTGAGCCAACAGCCTAGGGGGAAGCCACTGCCTAACACGTATGGGCTGCTTAAAGGTAGTGCTGGAATCAATAGCAGTACTGAGGACAAGACTACACTTTGATACAGGGAATGCTAATGGAGTTGAATTCTCATGCCATGAAGGCAGATGGGGATGACAGATCCAAAGTTCAGTCAACTTACTGGTGCTAGTTTCTGATTGGGCTAATGTAATAAATACATTGTCTTCCCACGTGGTCGATGGTGCTACTGAAAAGAGAAAAAAGTTAAATGAACTTTTGTGCTGGATAAAATTACCAAAGAAAAAGACTGCAGGTATAAAATAAAGCTAGTACCACAAGAATAACTACAATTGTAAAGCAAGCAAAGTCCACAAAATTCAGCAAGATTTGTAGAGTATTGTTCTGTGATCTTTGGATCATTTGTCTACCTCAGATGTTTGTTTTCAGCCACTAGGGTGTTTTAAAGTGATTTTTAGTTATCAGGAGGATTGACAACAAGACAAAGGAGTGTCTTGGTCTTCTTCAGTTGTGACAAATGGATCAAGGTTTTAACTTCATGTATTTTGACAGCACATGGATTAGCAAGGACAATTAGATGAAGCCCTTTCTGTTGGGGTTCTAGTGACTCTTTTGCTGGATATCATTTCTAGTATACATAGTCTTGTGGGATAATGTTGGCTGGATTTTGGAATTCCAACTTTTGGTCATCAAAATCTTTAAGCTGTAATAAAAAATATTTTTTACAGTATTGGATTGAAGATCAACAGTATTTTCATAATTCACATTGAACAATGTTAGAGTTGGTACAGGCAACATGAGGGAGGGCCATAGGTATTCCAGTAATTATCTCATATGGAGTAAGTTTATGGAATCAGAATGGGACAGATTTTTTTTTAATTATGATTAAGTGAAAGTATACAATCCAGATTAATTCCACATGCCCATATATCTGCAGCTCCATCTGCTCTCATCACCCTGTGAAAGCACATTCCTCCTTTTCACTCTGCACTTCTAGTATCCTCTTAACAAGTACCTGTCCCCTCCTCTCCACCCTCTTCTCTCCCATCTAGAAAGAAACCAGTAGGACAGCCTCCTGTAAATACATAAACCCATAAAGTACACACACCATATGGTCACACTGTGTGAACAGGACAGATCTTAAGTTCCAAAGGACTAAAGGAAGAACCTTAATCCAAAATAAAATTAGAGGCTCACAAAGCTTGGCTGATTGCGTTCTTAATATACTATTAGTCCTTTGCGCTAAGTGAGAAGCTTGGGTGTAATAGAGACTGTGTCCTCTCTGAAATATGGGGGAAGATTTGACATTTTTCTTGAATGACTTGACCAATGAAATGGATCCCTCTGGTATTACGAGGAGGCGCTGGTGGTATGGTGGTTAAGTGTTTGGATGCTAACCAAACAGTGGTCAGTTTGAATCCACCAGCCCCTTCTTGGAGATCTTATGGGGTAGATCTGCTCTGTCTTGTAGGGTTACTGTGATTTGAAATTAATGGCAAATAGATTCAAGTCAATGGCAGTAGGTTTGGCTTAGTGCAAAGTGTTTGTTTTTTAATCATTACAGAGAGTCTCTGGTGATCCCAAAGTAGTTGTGATGTTTTCAGGAAGTTTCTTTTGAGGAAGCTTTTTAGTTGCACAGTGGCAAGAGAAAGCCTTTATCCAATGTGAATATCTATGAACCATCACTAATATGTATTTATTTCCATTGGAGGGAGGGAGCTGAGCAAACTCTAGCTGCCATTCAAGCATAGGCTCAGAGGACAGAAGGTGTTGTCCAGTTAGGACTTAAAGATGCCTTCAGGAATTGTGAGAAGAGCAAAGGGGGCAATGAGAGGCAGCAGCTTCAGCAGGTTCATAAAAATTTTCCCCACCAATATTTCTTTAGGATCTCAATCATTTCATCTTATCTTATGTGGGAACTTTCATGTATAATCTGCATTATGAGTATAGGCAAAAAATTCAGTAGGGTAAGTTTCTGATTAGGTCCTGTCCATAAATTTAGTGACAGAATCTTGATGATATGCCTTTCTCCATGTTTTACCCTCGTCTGTTTGAGCTAATTGTTCACAACTGAAACATTTTTCTGAAGATAATTCTAAGGTTGGGGACAAGTTTGAGGGGTCCTTTTCTTTAACATAAGATCAGTAGTTAATTTTAGAAGTAGCTTTTCACTGCTCTATCAGAGTGTTACACCTATAATCTTTTCAGTTTGGGATACTTGCTTTTGCTGGTGAGCTTGTATTTTTATTACAGTTTCAGAGGGGAGTAGCAAAGCATGGAAAATATCTTCCGCTCAAGTTCCATTTATTATGGCAGTTCCAGAAGAGGTTAAAATTTTTCTTTGTTTCTATACCATGCCAAAATCATGTATATCCCCAAAACAATAACCCCCAAATCATGTGCAATACCAAAACAAAAATCAGTGTGAATAATAACATACTTTCTTGACACAAACTTACAAGCTCTAATTCAGCTTAGTGGGCAGAATAGCTTCAAGAAGTTTGACTCTCAAGGATTTCACTGAAAGTTGTGATGATATATCCCACCTGGTAATGAGAGCTAGCAAAACTTGGTTTTAAGTAAAAGAAGTCTCTCTTAAAACAGTCTGTCTTAAATCTTTTTGAGGAGTCAGAAGTTGTTCAGTTAAATTCAGGCAGTTATGCATAGGTAATTATGGTTGCCAGTTTTAGGAAGAATAGTAGCTGGATTTAAACATCATAGGATACAGTCTAAGAGATGCAGCCAGAAGGGAAAACTTCATAAGAAGTGAGCCGATTGACAGAAAGGTGTTGAGTCAGAGCATTTTTAAGTATGGCACATAAACAGCTAAAACAATTCTCAGCACTATATTTGCAGTGCTGTCCACTGTTTCATCTGTAGTAGCTACAGCCTGGAGACAGGGAGTGTATCCTTTAGTTACAGAGTCAAGTTACAGACTGTAAGGGCTCACAGATTTTTGATATCTTTCATGTTTCTGGATCATTTCACCTAAAACATTTCTAGACACTTCATGTACAAATAAGGAAAAAAAATCTAGGTGATAGTTTGTAAAACCTAGAGCAGATATTTCTGTTAAAGCCCCTTTTACTATATCTGTATCTTCCTGATCTTCTGGTGAAACTGGGAATGAATCTGGTTCGAAGGTTTTATTTGTATAAGGGTTAGGCCAACAAAGGAAAATGAGGTACCAAATCCTACATGACCACAAAGCCTTAAAAATGCGTATAGCTGTTTCTTTGCCCTGGGTAGAGAAAGCAAAAATGATAGCAATACCATCTACAGAGATTATATGGCCTAAATATTTGTCATAAGATCAGTACAGTTGTAACTTCTCTTTAGAAATTATGTTCACCAGCAGCAAAATGTTTTATCAAGTATACAGGATTATCAATGTAAGCCAGCTGGCAAGTTGAAAATACTAATAAATCATCAACATGCTATAGCAATTTGAGTTTGTTCAAAAACTGCAAAGGCTGCAAGTCTGCAGGGAGAATTTAGGAAAAATAAGTTGGTGATTCATTAATCCCTGAGGCATTACAGTCCAGGTAAATTGTTGACTCTCTCAAGTGAAAGGAAACAAATATTGGCTTTCAAAATGCACAGGAATGGTAAGATGGATGGATGGATTAATGGATGGATGGGTGGCTGGGTGGCTGGGTGGGTGGATAGATAGATAAGGCACCGCAAAGATTTGCAATTGTAAAATGGATGACATTCAAAGGGCTATTGGAAAGCAGTAAATGAGGGTATGGGACTACTAGAAGCATAGGAATAACAACGTAGGTTAATAGCATGCAAATCTTGAGCAAACACAGCCCCTATTATTTGATTTCTTCACAGGAAGAACAACGGTATTGCAAGGGCTGGGACAGGGGACAATCAAGACTTTAGAAAGAAAGTTTTATATAATAAGAGCTAGTCCCTCCTTAGCTTTTCATTTAAGGAGATAGTGAGGATTCTTTGGCAAGGGTTAAGGTGTGTTTATTTGAATATCAATTGGTTCTGCTGACAAAACTTAGCCCCCGTCAGTGGACAGGGTGGTCTATAAAGTTTCAAGAATTAATGAAAGAATTTTGGGATTAAGAAACCTAGATTGAGTTGAATCATTTTGCAGGACCACCAGTTGCAAGCAGCAATGTCTTTTGAATCAATTCTAGTTCAAAACCTGTGTTGCTAAATTTTGAGACATCAATGGTTAAGAGCTCAGCTGCTGCCTTGTTCACTTATTGCTGCTATAACAGAAATACCACAGGTAGATGGCTTTGAAAAAGAAATTTATTCTCAGTCCAGTTGGCTGCAAGTCCAAATTCATGGTGTCAGTTCCAGGTAAAGTTCCTGATGACTTTGGAGGAAGGTCATTGTCATCAATTTTCCCCTGGACTAGAAGTTTCTCTGCATAGGACCCTTCAGTCCAAAGGTTGCACTCTGCCATGGCAACTGCTTTCTTAAAGATATGAGTTTCCTGTGTCTCTCTGCTCCTTTCTCTCTTTTATATACCAAAAGTGATTGGCGAAAGACACTACTGAATCTTATAGATTTTGTAAGCCATCTCATTACATAATGGTGACAAGATTCACAACACACTGGAAAATCACATCAGATGACAAAATGGTAGACAACTATACAATACTAGGAATCATGACTTAGTCAAGTTGACAGATATTTGGGGGGAACACAATTCAATTCATGGCAGCTGCTAATCCAAAAGATTAACAGTTTGCTCCTTGGGAATCTTGTGAAGCATTTCTGCTCTGCCCTATATGGTTGCTATGACTTGGAATAGACTAGATGGCAGTGGATCTGGCTTTGGACAAACTTAATAATATTCTACCCTTTTCAGTGAACTGCAAATGACAATTATATTTAGTAATAGCTCTTGGCCCAACAAATTGACATGAATATGAAAACTAAGCAAAACAGGATGTAACTTTTCAATAGGACTGAGAGATACTGGGATGGGTTGATAATCAGTATTTGCTCTGATTGATACTCTCCAATATCTTAGAGTTTTTTGTAGTCCAGATCAGGGACTTTTGTAAAAAAAGTGGGTGTCATGGATTGAATTGTGTTTTCCAGAAAAAAAGTATGTGTAGTAATTTGGCTAGTTTATGATACTGGGTATTGTATGATATTCCTATATGTTGTAAATCCTGCCTTTATGATGTTAATGAGGGAGACTAGGCAGTAGTTCTGTTAGTGAGGTAGGACTCAATCTATAAGACTATTGTGCTTTGAGGCAATCTCTTGGGATCTAAAGGAAGGAAGCTAGCAGAGAGATTTAGGAACCTCATACCACAAGGAAAGAAGTAGTGCTGAGAGCAGAGGACAACCTTCTGGAAAAGACCTGGGCCCCTGCACCTCAGAAGTTCCTAGTTCAGGGCAAGACTGATGACAAAGAACTTCATCCAGAGCTGTCAGAGAAAGTGCTCTGGAACTGATGCCTTAAGTTTGGACTTTTGGTGTATTGGACTATGACAGGATAAAATTTCTCTTTTTCAAAGCCATTCATTTGTGGTATTTCTGTTAGAACAGCACTGCATGACTGGGACAGTGAGATTAAAAGCAGGTATGGTATCTTCAGTGTTCATCAACATGTTAGAGCAGTGCTAGATGACTAGGACAATGCGATTAATAGCATATAAGGTAACTCTGGAAACCCTGGTAGTATAGCAGGTTAAGTGCTATGTCTGTGTCTGTACTGCTCCAATAGAAAATACCACTAGTGGAAAGTTTCATGAAGAGACGCTTTTATTGTCACAGTCCAGTACGCCACAAATCCATTAACAAGTTACAAGCCCATTCCATGTGAGAAATCATCACAGTCCAGTAGGATAAATCTAAATCCAGTGAGAGCATCTCGGCACAGGAACCTCAGGTTCAAAGGAATGTGCTGTGCTCTCGGTGCTTCTCTCTTGATGGTATGAGGTTCCCAACTTCCTTGCCTCACTTCTCTCCCTTATAACTCACAAGCTTGTAGCTTGAGACCTGCCTCACTAACACAACTGTTGCCCATTCTCCATCATCAGTCTCACAGAGGCAGGATCCACAACACATGGGAGGAAGGGCATCATATCCAGAATCGTAAGCAAATCAAATCAGCACATTTTTGGGGGGACACAATTCAATCCATGACAGTCTGCTAACCAAAAGGTCAGTACTTCAAATCTGCTCAGTGCTCCTTGGAAACTCTATGGGCCAGTTCTACTCTGACCTTTCGTTTTGAAATAGACCTGTCTCAATAGCAGTTGAGTTTTTATGGTAACTCCAGTGTTAATCAATGTTTTAGAGCAGTGCTAGATGACCAGGACGATGGGATTAATAGCAGATATGGTAACTCCAGTGTTAATCAATGTCTTAGTCCTATCTAGTGCTGCTATAACAGAAATACCATAGGTGAATGACTTTAAAAAAGAGAAATTTACTCTGTCACAGTCCAGTAGGATACAAGTCCAAATTCAGGGCATCAGCTCCACAGGAAGGTTTTCTGTCTTGCCTCTGGAGGAAGGCCCTTGTCATCAGTCTTCTCCTAGACTGGGAGCTTCTGAGGCAGAGGGACCCTGGGTCCTTTCCAAAGGACACACTCTATTCTCAGCACTGCTTCTTTCCTGATGGTATGAGGTCCCCAAATATCTCTGCTACCTTCTTTCTTTTATATTGCAAAAGCTTGTCTGAAGGCAGAATATACTCTTACAGACTGAGTCCTGCCTTACTAACACAACCAGGACCCATCCCTCCTCATTAACATTATAGAGACAAGATTTACAACATAGGGAGACATCACACACTACCAGGAATCATGACCTAGCTAAATTACTGCACACATATTTTAAGTGGTACAGTTCAGTCCATGACAGTTAAAAATTGGGCAAGGTTCTACAGGTTAGTTTCCCCTTAATGGGTTAAAAGCAACCAAAAGGAAAATGGATGTTGTGTCCCTAGAGCCCTTTATTCCATGCCAAGTTGAAGGACATCTTGTTGGGGAGTTTCATTTTGTCTTTTAATCTGTAACATTCATTTTTCCAGTGGCCAGGTTACTTACAATAGTGGTAGATGCCAGTCTTGGGGCCGCTAGAGGATTTATCATTCTTTTTATTTGGGGATTGTAATTGGTGCACCTGGAAGGCCATCAATTTGTTGGCCTTTTTGTGTCTTTCAGCCTCAGGGGTCTGGGAAGGTTTATGAGACAAAATAGTCAGTTTCACCGTGGGGGACATTTTCAACCTAATTGATGCCTCTGACCTAAGGCTGAGATTTCAGGTTTTAATCTAGAAATGAAAACAACATTAAAAGCCTCAGTTGTACTTGGAACAGATATGGTAATATCAGAGTATTCAAAAAAATTCTGAAGCACTCTGGGTTGATATCATAGACATTCTCTATTATTCTTTTAACAAGAATGAAATTTCGTCTGATCAGTTATTAGGCCGAAAAGCCTTCAGAATTGCCTCAGGTAATCTCTTACCCATTTCTTGATCATCTTCAAGCAGCTCAGTAGCTGTCTTATCTATATTTAGAGCTAAACTATATCTATATTTAGAGTTAAACTATTTCAGCATGCTCTATCCATAACTACGCTTCTCCAGGCTCAGTTATTAAGTGGACTAGTTGTAACATACTTGGGAGCCTAAGTTGGTAAACTTCAATAAGAGCTTAAAATTTCTCAGAAAATGTGTAGTGGTGTTCATATAATTTTGGAAAAATTTTCACCATGCTGAGTAATTCTGAGTGAGATGAGGGGATAAAGCTAACATAGGGAGAGTGCTCAGCATCCATAAGATGGATTCTAAAGTGCATTTTGTGTAAAATTTTCTACATTGGTTTCTTAGGGAAAAAAGAAAATCAGACAGAATGTTATCAGAGGAATAACGGGGTAAGGAGGAGTATTAAGCAGAGACAGCTGGCAAAGGGGCAGATGGAGCAGGAACAGAGTTCTGACATTGTAACTCCCTAATTAAATATTAAATATTTATTAAATATTAAATAATTTTTGTATATTTGCAGCAGTATCCTGTAAGAAAGCAGTTTTGCTATCTTGAAGTTTATTTTATTTTATTTATTATGACTGAGTGAAAATGTACACTCCCACATAAATTTGCATGCCCACCTATATGCAGCTTCCACTGCTCTCCCTGCCTGGCGACAGCACACTATTCCTTTCTGCTCCATACATGTTTCATCTTCCCAACAGTCTCCTTTCCCCTCCTCTCCACCCACTCCGCATCCTCCCTGAAGTTTATTTATTTATCTGTTTATTTATTGTGATTGAGTGAAAGTGTACAGTCTCGTTTAAATTCTCATGCCCACCTATGCGCGGCTCCTACTGCTCTCTTTGCGTGGTGACAGCACACTCCTCCTTTCTATTCCATACAAGTCATATCCTCCTAACAATCCCCTGTCCCCTCTTCTCCACCTTCTCAACTCCCCTCTAGTAAGAGGCCAGTAGGATGACATCCTATAGATGCATAGAACCATAAAGTGCACACGTGATATGGTCACTCAGTGTTGCTGAGTCCAATACATTCCTGTCTGAGGAGCTGAACACAGTGATGATTTATGATCAGGAGCAACATCAAGTCTAGAGGCCATGCTCCTCAGGCCTTTGGACCATGAATTACAGTCTTTTAGTGGAGTTCTCAGGGTGCACCCCTTTTTATTCTCTTATTGCCACTGAGACTCAACTTTGTGAGCCGCATCACAACTGTCACTGGAAAGAGGCCAGGCACCTATCGTGAAGTTTTTGAAGGCTTCTAAATGCCAATCAGTGTAGGCCTTCTATTGAGGCTGTTGAATCCAGGAGAACTTATTTTCTAGTTTATTTTGCCCATAAAAGCTAACTTGGATGAGTCTAAAGAACTTCAGAGTTGCCATTGATTTTCCAGATTATTTTTAGTAAATACCAAGCAGGCAGAAATGTACACATTAAAGGTCCAAAATTTATTGTTGATATACTAGAGAGGAATCCCAGAGGAATGCTCTGATTTGCTGTTTTTTTCTTCTAAAAGATATGAAAACTTACTTTCAAGAACAAGAATAAATCCTTCAATAAAACTTACGGAACTGCAATACAAAGGAGCAGACTGCATTGAAGAGGTTACTTACCCTGAGATGATTCCTGAGAGTCCACAGAGAAGGGGAGCTGAAGCAGCTCAGCTGACATTTGAACCTGAGTCCTCAACACTTAAGGGATAGTTGAAGGCAATGCATTATCAAAATCCTATACCAAGTATGTCAATGTAGAAAAGCTCATATTCTGGTAGGAGTGAAAACAAAGTGTTATTGAGGAATACCAACTCAAGTTCAGTAGCACATGAAGTACAAAGTGCCTTGCCATTCTGAAAAAGGGCAGGGTTTTTATACACAGTGTTCAGTGTGACCAATACCACAGACATTTCAAAAACAAAATTCTTTATCTATTTTCTGAGAAACTTTTCCTAATAACAGTTTGGGTAAGCAGTTTACAAGAACATTTTCATTACATGCTTCCTGGAACATCCTTTATACATATTTTCCAAGAACAACCACTTCTTCATCTCTTCCCTTGCTTGCTGTTCTAGTCATCTGGTACTGCTCTAACAGAAATAGCAAAAAACAACTCAAATTGGATAAAAGACCTAAATATAAAATCTAAAATGATAAAGCTCATCCAAGACAAAATAGGATCAACAATGGAAGTTTTAATACACAATGTAGATAGACTTCAAAATCTGACAAACAAAGCACATTCAACAGAAGAGAAAATAGATCAGTGGGAATTACTAAGAATCAAACACTTTTGCTCATCCAAAGATTGGCAACTCTGTGTCAGACCGACGTCTGATTTCCATAATCTATAAGGCGTTACAAAATATCAACAAGAAAAGGATAAGTAATCCAATTCAGCAATGGATGAAGGAGATGGACAGACATTTCTCTAAAGAGGACATTCAGGCAGCCAAACAACACATGCAGAATTGCTCATTAGCTATTAAAAGGCAAATCAAAACTACAGTGAGATACCATCTCACCCTGACAAGGTTGGCCATGATCCAAAAAACACAAAACAACAAATGCCAGAGAGGCTGTGGAAGAATTGGAACTCTCTACGCTGCTGGTGGGATTGCAAAATGGTACAACCTCTTCAGAAAACAGTCTGGTGCATCCTTAAAAAGCTGGAGATAGATACACCGTTTGATCTTGTAATTCCACTGCTCAGAATTTATCCTTCAGAAACAAAGGTTGTCACGTAAACAGACACATGTACACAAATGTTTGTTGTAGCACAGTCCACAATAGCAAAAGGTTGGAATCAACCCTGATGCCCATCAACAGATGAATGGATAAGCAAACTATGGTACATATACCCAATGAAACACTATGCAACAATAAAAAACAATGACAGTTAGAAAACATCTCATAACATGGTCTCATTGGGAAGAGATCATGCTGAGTGAACTCTGTTGGTGTCAAAAGGACAAATTTTGTATGAGACCCCTGTTATAAGGACTTAACAAGAGAATTGTCTGCAGAAGACATTGTGTTGGCTACATGGGTGGGTGCGGGCTGAGGGTTTATCATAGATGAGATAATTGATAGATGTTAGAAATTTTACTGTAATTAATAAAAAATTAAAAACCATTAAAAAACAAAAAAAATCTTTTAAAAATCAATTAAAATCTTTTCAAAAGTCAAAAAAAAAAAAAAGAAGAAGAAAAGAAAAGAGATAGCACAGGTGGATGGCTTTCACAAAGAAAAATTCATCCTTACATAGTCCAGTAGGCTACAAGTCCAAATTCAAGGTGTTTGCTCCAGGGTAAGGCTCTTGCTCTGTCTTCTCTGGAGGAAGGTCCTTGTGTCGGCATCAGTCTGTGGTCAGGTAGCATCTCAGCACAGGGATCTCAGGTCTGAAGGGCATGCTCTACTTCTGGTGCTGCTTTCTTGATGGTGTAAGTTTCCCAACTCTGTCTGCTTCCCTTTCATTTTGTCTCTTGTAGAATGGAAGGATAAAAGGTGGTGCCAGCCACACTCCAGGGAAACTCCCTTTACATTGGAACAGGGAAATGACTTTATAAACGGTCTTACAGTCCCACCCTAATCTTCTTTAACGTAATCCACTCTATTAACCACAGGCAAGAGATTAGGGTTTACAGCATAGGAACATCACACAATGGAGTGCAATCACACAGTACTGGGAATCATGGCCCAAACAAATTGTCACGTACATTTTCGGGGATGCACTCAATACATAACAGTTGTCCAACAGTGACTGATAGTAACCCTTTACTAAAAGCCTGCTTGGAATGCCTCTGTGTTTAAATTTTTGATAGCACACATGTAAATATTAAGGTTAAAGAGAAAAAAGAAATTGACTATGAGAAATCATCAAGGTTTCCACTGTTCAGTACTGTAGTGGGAAGCTGTTTAGGTTGTTGAAATGTTGAAATATTTCTGTAAAAGGCCAGATTGTCATTTTTGGCTTTGCTGGACATATAGTCCATTTAGTAACTACTCTGCCACTGTAGCTTGAAAGCAACCATAGACAATCCTACCAAATAGGTGTGACTGGAATTTCAATTTCATATACTTTTTGCCAGTCATGAAACACTGTTCTTTTGATTTTTTTCCCCCAATTGTTTAACAACAAAAAACATTCTCAGTATTAATGCCTTACAAAATTAACACCTACCTTATGGTAAGGGAAAACCCTGGTGGCTTAGTGATTAAGTGCTGCATCTGCTAACTAAAAGGTCGGCAGTTCAAATACACCTGGCGCTCCTTGGAAAGTCATATGGAGCAGTTCTACTCTGACCTATAGGGTTGCTGTGAGTTGGCATTAACTCAATAGCATTAGTTTATTTTTATTTATTTATTTATTTTGGTGGGGGGCTATTCTCTGATTAGAGAAAATAATTAAAGGTTCAAATGTTAGGTTGGAGGTGTAAAGCCACTCAAAGATACCTGGAAAGACAGACTTACGGAGGCTCAGTCTTGAGAACTCTGTGGAACAGTTCTACTCTGAAACACATCAGGGGTCACCATGAGTTAGAATCAACTCAAGAGCAACTAAAAACAATCACAACCGTATGGTACAGTTTGGAGAAGAACCTTTTGAGAGAATTAGCCCAGATGCTCTGTGTTTCTAAATTATACCCAGAACTTTATACCCTTAAGAGTGACATTAACTTATTTTGGGCAATATGATTGTTTCTTTTGAATGTTTTCTAGCAGATGTTTTTATGCTTGTTGGTAGATGCCATCGAGTCAATTCCAGCTCATAGTGGATGAAACATTGTCTAGTTCTACATCTTCCTCATAATTATTACTGTACTTAAGCCAGTTGTTTCTGTAGCCCTGCCAGTCCACCTTATTGAGAGTCTTTGTCTTTTTTGTTCACCCTCAGCTTTCCCAAGTCCTTCTTCAGGGACTGATCTCTCCTGATGACAGGTCCATAGTATGTGAGATGAAGCCTCACCATACTTGCTTCTAAGGAGCATTCTGGCTTTATTTTTCGCAAGACAGATTTGTTTGCTCTTGTCAGTCCATAGCATATTCAGTATTTTTAGCCAACACCATAATTCAAAAGCTTCACTTCTTCTTCTGTTTTTCTTATTAACTGTTCAACTTTCGCAGGTGTCTTCATCACCTAATGCTGTTGTAACAGAAACAGCACAAGTAAATAGCTTTAAGAAAGAGAAATTTCATTCTGTCATAGTCCGGTAGACTACAAGTCCAAATGCAGGGCATCGCTTTCAGGAGAAATCTTTCTCCGTTGGCTCTGGGGAGGTCCTTGTTGTCAGTCTTCTCCTTACTGGGAGCTTCTGAGGAGCAGGGACCCTGGTTTCTTTCCAGAGGACATGCTCTGCTCCATGTATTGCTTCTTGGTGACATGAGGTCCCCAACTCTTTGCGTGAATCCCCTTTCTTTATATCCTGAGGGATTACTTCAAGGCCCAGTACACATTGAGTCTTGCCCCACCAACACTACCACTGCCCTTCCTTCCTCATTAACGTCATAGAGGCAGAGTTTACAGCATATAGGAACATCACACAATACCGGGAATTATGGCCTAGTCAAATTGCTACACATATTTTTTGGGGAACACAATTCAGTACATGACAGCATCTATATGAGATGATTGAAAACACCATGGCTTTTGTCATGCACAGTCCATTCTATATTACTTTATAAATAAAAAGTATTTTATGTCTCTGTAAATTATAAACATTATTCTATATTCAAATGAACATCTGTGAAGTCATCAGGTTTAGAAACTAGAGTTTAAGGACTAGATTGCTTTGTATGTGGTTATATCTTTCTTTGTGCTGTACCCGTATGCCATGCCTCATGTTCCTTCCAACCCTGAACTTTGTGTTAATTGTTTGCTGGTTTTATTGTAAAAGAGTTTTGTGATATGTATGCATTCTTAGTTTGTTTTTTAAAAGGGTATAGACAATTTTTTCATTTCTTTTTTTAATTCAACATTAAGTTTTTAAGATTCATTCATACTGTTGCACGTAGCTATTTAATATTTCTTAATAAAAAATATTCCACAATTTATTTATTGTTATCTGTTGTTGATGGGTATTCTGGTTGGTTCCTGTGTTTTGCTGTTCGAAAGAAGGCTGTTTATTTTGTCCCTGTCTATTGATGCATATGTTAAAGAACTCTCCAGGTGTAGAACTGCCCAGTCATACAGTATGTGAATGTTGGTGCCATGTATTCTGATGGTCATACACACACAAAAAAAGCTGAGTCTCCTTTTTACTTAAACATTGAAGACATGTATCTAGCTGATTCATTCCTTCAAACCAGGATAAAATTGCTGGTTGGAGATTCTGATTTCTTACCGTATTTAAATACTTATTACAATATCTATTTTCTCATGTCTTAAGAAGTGTGTGAAAACTCTCATCTAAAGCTTTGCAACTGAATTAAACAACAGCAGCATTTAACCCAACTATTCACCGGTATCTTCATCCCCTCTTCTATCACTTGGGTTTAGAATGGGATGAAGGAGAATTTTTACCATTAAATCAACGGGAGATAACTTCAAGCAGGGTATATAAGTGGTTACTAAACTGTAATTATTAAATAGTTAACCACTTTGCTGTTAACCAGAAGTTGGCAGTTCACATCTATCCAGTGGCTCCATAGTGGAAAGACTGGTCATCTACTTCTGTAACGAATACACCCTACAAAACTTACGGAGCAGTTCTCCTTGGTCACACGGGTTTGCTATGAGTTGAGATTGACTCAACAGCATGTAACAACAACATGTTATACTGTAATTTTCCTTGTAAGGTACAGCCAGTATTTCTTTTTTTTTAAAATTATGATTGAATGAAAATGTACATTCCCATATAAATTTGCATGCTCACCTATATGCAGCTCCCACTGCTCTCCCTGCCTGGTGACAGAACACTCTTCCTCTCTGCTCCATACATGTCTTATCCTCCCAGTAATCACCTATCCTCTTCTTTCTGCCGACTCCCCTTCCTCCAGTAAGAGGTCAGCAGGATGACATCCTATAGATGCATGGAAACATAAAGTGCACACATGATATGGTCACTCTGTGTTGCCAAGTCCAATCCATTCCTGTCTGAAGAGTTGACCTCCATTATGGTTTATGGACAGGGGGAGCGTCAGGGCCAGGGACCACAATCCCAGGGGAACTCTGAGACCCCTGGACCATCAGTTGCAGTCTTAGTGGTGATCTCAGGGTGCACCCCTTTTTATTCTTGTGTTGCCAGTAAGACCCAACTTTGTGAGCTCCATCACGGCTCTCACTGGTGGTGGCCAGGCACCATCCAGTTCTTCTGGTCACAAGTTGAGGTAGTCACCCACTCACGTGGGTCTCTCTGTCTTCCAGGTTCTCTTTCCCCTATGTCGTTTTGATCCTCGGTGATCATCCGTTCCTGCTGAGTTGGGACCATTTGCTGTACCTTCAGACGGCAGCTTGACAGCTTTTAAGACCCCAGACACCACTCACCAGTGTGGGTTGCAGAGATCTCCCTTAGCAAAATGCTGGTTGTGCCAATTGGCCTCAATTTTGCCTGAGCACATGGTCCCTGGCCCCCCACCCCAGCTACTCTGTCCTTGCAATACTGGGTTAACGTCGTGTTATGGTGAAGTCCAGTTAATATTGATCTTCTTTCTAGTGCGTGCTGTCACGGATTTCACCCAACCAAATTTCTATCAACTGTCTAATCTAAACCCTTCCCCCCCACCTTTGCAGCCATCAAAGAGTCTTTTCTTCTATGCATGAGTCTGTTTTTAAGTTCTTATCATAGGAGTCTGATACGATATTTGTCCTTTTGTTGCTGACTACTTTCACTCAACATAATGTCCTCCAATTGAAACCAGGTTATGAGATGTTTCCTAAAGTCATCGTTATTCTTTATCATTGCATAGTGTTCCATTGAGTATGTATACCATAGTTTACCTATCCATTCCTCTGTTGTTGGGCATCTGGGTTTATTCTGTCTGTTTGCTGTTGTGGACTGTGCTGCAGTAAACATTCATGTGCGTGCATCAGTTGGTGTGAATGGCCTTGATTCTGTAAGATATATTCCGAGTAGTAGAATTACTGGGTCAAATGGTATATCTATATCCAGCTTTTTAAGGATGTGCCAGATTGTTTCCAAAGAAGTTGCACCATTTTGCAATCCCACCAGCAGTGTAGGAGAGTTCCAATTTCTCCACAGCCTCTCCAGCATTTGTTGTTTTGCATTTTTTGGATCATGGCCAAACTCTTTGGGGTGAGATGGTATCTGATTGTAGTTTTGATTTGAATTTGTTTAACAGCTAATGATCATGAGCATGTCCACATGGGTATTTTGGTTGCATGGATCTCCTCTTTAGAGAAGTGTCTGTCCATCTCCTTTGCCAATCGCTTAATTGGATGATTTATCTTTTTCTTGGCTTGGCTTGGCTAGTAACTTATAGATTATGGAGATCAGGCATTGGTCTGACATAGAGTTGCCAAATATTTTTTCCCATTCTGTAGGTGGCCTTTCACTTGTGTTAATACAGTCTTTGGATGAGGAAAAGTGTTTGATTCTTACTAGTTCCCAGTTATCTATTTTTCTCTTCTATTGTTTGTGGTTTGTCTGAAAGATTTTGAAGTGTGTCTACGTTGTATATTAAAACTTCCGTTGTGGTTCCTACTTTTTCTTGGATGAGCCTTATCGTTTTAGAGTTGATATTTAGGTCTTTTATCCAGTTTGAGTTGGTTTTTGTATAAAGTGTGAGATACGGGTCTTGCTTCAATTTATTGCAGATGGATATCCAATTTTGCCAGCATCATTTGTTGAAGAGATTGTTTTTGCCCCAGTTTAATGTCTTAGGGCCTTTGTCAAATATCAGCTTTTCGTGGGAAGATGATGTCATCTCTGGAGTCTCGATTCTGTTCCATTGATGTATCCGTCTCTTTTTGTACCAGTACCAGGCTGTTTTGACTATGGTGGCAGTGTAATAGCTTCTTAAGTCGAGTGGTGAGAGGCCTCCCAGTGTGTTCTTCTTTTACAGTAGTGCTTTACTTATCTGGGACTTCTTCCCTTTCCAAACAAAGTTGGTAATTTGTTTCTCCATCTCATTAAAAAATGTCACTGCAATTTGTATTGGGATTGCATTATATAAGTAGATCGATTTGGGCAAAATAGACATTTTCACAATGTTAAGTCTTCCTATCCAGGAGCAGGGTAGGTTTCTCCATTTATGTAGGTCTCTCTTAGTTTCTTGTGGTAAGGGCTTGTAGTTCTCTTTGTAAAGGTCTGTTATTTCTCTGGTTGGATTTATTTGTAGGTACTTTATCTTCTTAGGGGCTATAGTAAATGGTATTGATTTGGTGATTTCTTCATTAACAATCTTGTTGTTAGTATAAAGAAATCCTACTGATTTACTTATGTTTATCTTGTATCCTGAGACTTTGCTGAACCCTTCTATCAGTTTGAGTAGTTTACTTATGGATTTTTTAGGATTCTGTGCATATACAATCATATCATCTGCAAATAGGGAGATTTTTACTTCTTTGCTGATGCAGGTGCCCTTTGTTTCTTGCTCTTGTCTAATTGCTCTGGCTAGAATTTCTAGTACAATGCTGACCAGGAGACGTGAGAGTGGACATCCTAGTCTAGTTCCTGTTCTCACAGGGAATTGTTTCAGTCTCTATCCAGGGTGATGTAGGCAGTTGGCTTTGTACAAAGGGCCCTTATTACATTGAGGAATTGGCTGTCTGTTCCTATTTTGCTGAGTTTGTAGCATGAATGGGTGTTGGACTTGATCAAATGTCTTTTCTGCATCAATAGACAAAATCAGGTGATTCTTTTGTGTTATTTATGTGGTTGATCACATTAATTGTTTTTATGATGTCGAACTAGCCTTGCATCTCTGGTATGAATCCAACTTGGTCATGATAGATTATTTTTTTGATATGTTGTTGTACGGGTCAGAATCGACTCGATGGCAGTGGGTTGTTGTATTCTATTGGCAAGAATTTTGTTGAAGACTTTTGCATCTAGATTCATGAGTGATGTCAATCTGTAATTCTCCTTTTTGGTTGGGTCTTTCCCTGACTTTGGTACCAGGGTTATGCTGGCTTCATGGAATGAATTTGGGAGTCTTCCATCCCTTTCTATATTGTGAAATAGTCTCAGTAGTATTAGAGATAAGTCTTCTCTAAAAGCTTTGTAGAACGCTGTAGTGAAGCCATCTGGGCCCTGGCTTTTTTTCATTGGTAGTCTTTGAATGACTTTTTTAATCTCTTCCTTTGTCATGGGTTTATTAAGTTGTTCTGCTTCACCTTGTGATAATTTTCATAAGTGATATGAATCAGGAATTTCTCCATTTCCTCTAGGCTTTCAAATTTGTTAGAGTACAGTCTTTCACAGTATTCTGTTATAATATTTTTCATTTCTGTTGGATTGGTTATGACAATTCCCTTCTTATTTCTTATTTGGGTTATTTGTTTCCGTCCCTGTTTTTCTTTGGTAAGTTTAGCCAATGGTTTGTCAATTTTGTTAATCTTTTCAAATAATCCGACTCGACGGCGCTTGGTTTTTTGGTTTTCAAAAAACCAGCTTTTGGCATTTTCATTTTTTGAAATTGTTCTTTTATTCTCTAATTTGTTTAGGTCTGCTTTAATCTTTATGATCTGTTTCTTCTGGTGCGTGGTGGTTCCTCTGTTGTGCTTGCTCTACTTGTTCAAGCTGTAGGGTTAGTTCTTTCATTTGGTTTCTTTTCAACAGCACTTGGCTTGGCTGGCTTCCTTCCAGATGTGTGTATTTATGGACATAAACTCACCTTTGAGCACTGCTTTGGCTGTATCCTGTGAGTTCTGGTAGGAAGTGTTTTCATTCTCCTTGGAATCCATGAATTTCTTTATTTCATCCTTGATTTCTTCTATAACCCATGTTTTTTTGAGCGAGATGTTGTTTAGTTTCCATGAGTTCCACTTTCTATCTATGTTTTTTCTGCTATTGATTTTGACTTTTGTGGCTTTTTGATCTGAGAAGATGCTTTGTATTAATTCAATGTATGGACTTTGTTGAGAATCACTTTATATAGTAACACATGGTCTATTCTGGAGAATGTTCCATGTGCACTGGAGAACAAGGTGTTGTTGTCTGCTGATGGATAGAAAATTCCGTATATGTCGATGAGGTCTAGTTGGTTAATTGTGGAAGTAAGGTCTTCAGTGTCTTTACTGAGCTTTTTTCTAGACGATCTGTCCAATATTAAGAGTGGAGTGTTGAAGTCTCCCACTATTACTGTGGAGTGATCTGTCTCATTTTTGAGTGCAGTCAGTGTTTCTTCAGTGTATTGAGGTACTCTAATATTAGATGTGTAAATATTTAATATTGTTAAGTCCTACTTGTGTATTCAACCTTTCAGCAATAAATAGTGTCCATCTTTGTCCATGATGGTGGCTTTTACATTAAAATCTATTTTATCTGAAATTAAAATTGCCACACCTGCTCTTCTTTGTGTGTTGTTAGCTTGGTATATATTCTTCCATCCTTTAATTTTCAGTTTGTTCCTATCTTTAAGTCTAAGGTGAGTTTCTTGTAGGCAGCATATAGATGGGTCATGTCTTTTGATGCAAGATGTCACTTGTTGTCTCTTTACTGAAGCATTCAGTCCATTCACATTCAGTGTAATTATTGTGGTATTTATTGTAGGTATGTAATTATTGTAGGTATGTGTTCAATGCTGCCATTGTGAAATGTTTATTTTTGTGTTGGTATTTTCTCTGTTGTTCTTATTAATCTGTTCTGGGACATTCTTCTTTGTGAGTTGATTTTTCACCTTTTTCAGGGTTGGTTTTGTGGTTGTTAAGACCCCTGTATTACGTTTCTTGATTTGATATGTTGCATCTTTATTGTGCTTTACAGCTGCCCCTGTGATCCCCCATAATAAACTATATATAAACCCAATTTCAGTTACTACCATTCTTATGAACTTCCTCTCGATCTATAATGACTGTCATACATCCCTCTTTGTAATATGATGGAATCATAGTTTTCATATGATCACTGGATTATTTCTTTCAGTATTAAAGCTGCGATTGAGCTTGGAGCCTTCCCTAACTGAGTAGCATTCTAGGTGATCTGTCCTGCATTTGCTTCTAAAATATAAAGTTAGTGGTTTAGTTCTTCTAAGCTAAGAGAATCTTTCAGTATTTCTTGTAGTTTTGGTTTGGTTTTTGCAAAGTCTCTGAGTTTCTATTTATCTGCGAATGTCTTAATTTCATTTTTATATTTGAAAGAGTTTTGCAAGATATATACTTCTTGGTTGGAAGCTTTTCTCCTTCAAGGCTTTGAATGTGTCATGCCACAGTCTCCATGCCAGCGTCGTTTCTGCTGAGAAATCCGATGAAAGCCTACAGGGTTTCCCTCTGAATGTAAGCTTTGCTTTGAGTCTTGCTGCCTTTAAGAGTTTCTGCATATATTTCATTTTGTTAAGCTTGGTTATAATATGTCTTGGGGTCTTTGTTTTGAGATCTACATTGAGCGGCATTCAATATGTATCTTGGGTATCTATATCTCTCATAATTTCTGGGAAGTTTTCTGTCAGCAGCACAGCAACAATACTCTCTGTGTTCTCGAGTGTCTTAGTCTGTTTAGGAAGTCCAATTAATCGTAGATTGTTCCTCTTAATAGAGCCCCACATGCTTCTTCATTTTTCTTGTTTATTTTTTCTGATTTTTCCTCATAGATGCTGGAGTCAGTACTCTGTCTTCCAAGTCAGGAAGTCTGTTTTCCATTTGTTCCATTCTGTTTCCTTGGCTTTGAATTGAAATTTCTATGTCTTTGATTTTGTTCTTGATCTGTTCAATTTCAGAGTACTGATGTTTCATCAGATCCAACAGCTGGCTTAATTTTTCATTTTGCTCTGCTGCATTTTGCATAATGTCTGGGAGAGCTCTAGCTCTATATATAATCCTTTTGTATTCATCTTCCAATAGTTTCAGAAAAGCTACTTGGTCTGGGGAGTTTTATGGTCCTTTCTTTTGGGAACGTTCAGAAGCTATGGGTGATTTCTTGGTTACGTTTTTCTCCAGAATTTGTTGCTTTTTGGGCATCATGTGAGTCAATAGAGGACAGGAGAGATGCTGTGAGGATGGACCGCAATTGTTTCTTTAGGCCATCTTTGGTTCATGCAAGCCAGCGTGCACCAAGAGTAGGGTCAGCGAAAGAGAGGAGGTTTCATGTTCAGTGTTATGAAGTCCGAAATAGCAGCCCTGTGTCACATTCTAGGGCTCGCTATGTGTCCAGAGGGTTCCGTTTAATTATCAGTTCAGGTCTTGGTATCCACAGGAATTTAGAGAGGCGTGTTTAGTATGCCATCTTGACTCTGCCCCCCCACTCCCGGCCCCGTTGGCCAGTATTTCTCATGTGATTTTGTTTGGTTATTCTGGACAACAGACTGTTCGAATATTTAGTGTTTTAGCCTTGAACAGTGCTTAGATCTACCCTTGACTCAGGCTACAAGCTTTGACAGTTCACTCAGGATAGTTCTACCTGACATTAGAAGGAGTGACAAGTTCCCTAAGGGCAAAATAGGCCATGGTGAGGACATATTTTTTTTAAAAAAACAAATTTATTTATCTAGGGTAATTCCATCTCATTTTATTTTTCTCTTTTGGGGACTCTTTAAGCACTTACTGCTAACCAGAATGTTGGCAGTTTGAATACATTAGTCACTCCACTGGAGAAAGATGTTGCAGTCTGCTTCCATAAAGATCAAGGCCTTGGTAACCCTATGGGCAATTCTACTGTGTTCCGCAGGGTCGTTATGAGTCAGAGTTCATTGGACAGCAGTGAGGTTTTCCCATTTAGGGGAAACATGGTTACTTTTATTGAGAAATTATGTAACAGGATTATTTCCCTTTCATTATGCAGCCCTATATATAGGAAGCAGCATAGAAAGGTACCTAAAACCAGAAGAAATTTTGAGTATTATGGAGGGGGTCTTTATCTGTCCTATTTAGTTTATTTGACATATAATAATCCTGGATTCTTAATGACCACTTAGCTGAGTGGAGAACCAAATGCAGTAATCCAAAATTCTGAAAACTCACATCTCTAATAAATGTATGAATTGAGTAACCTTTGAGATTCCTGTTAACCCTAGCTTCTCAGAATGCAGTATAAAATTTGATCTAAAATCTTTCTTGTTTTGATAGGAGAAGGTATTAAAGAGAAGGAGATTTCCGAGAGACTGAAAATAGAAGTGAGGTGGCCTGAATGACAGCACTGAAGAGGAAGGTGGTCCCTGGAGAATACAGATACTGGCAACATCAGAAGCAGGCTTTGTAATAGTGCATAGATAACACTGGTTGTTTTATGTCCATGCTTGTGCAGATTTAATGAGACAATAACTTTTCTTATTTTGCATCAATCCCCTTGGAAATCCAGGCAGTCTTACTCCTGCCATATTCTCCCTATAGTGGGTGACTGTTACATGCCCAATGCAATAAAAATCACTGGAGATGTGAGGATGAATATCAATGAAAGAAGATATAATGAAGCCGTTGTATGTATAGTAGCTAACAGAGGCTGCTTTACAAAATATGAAGATAACTCATAGCACCACTTTCCCACTTCATCATTCTGATACCAGTTGCCCACTTGATGACCTTTCTCTCTCTCTCTCTTTCTCTCTCTCTTGTTGGCCCTAACCACCCGTAGTTGTCTCTCTACAATTGGGATTGTACTTCTAGCTCTTGCAAAATATGCAAAAGCCAGTCAACCTGTTTGATGGTACTCACTGCCCTCAATTGGTTTGGTAAGTCACTAGAGTGACATAGAAACTGCTACGTATACCTACAGTTTCTTATTTATCATAACCAGAAAGGACACAAGTGCAGAGATGCATCAGGCACGGTCTGGGAGAGTTCCTGGCATGAGCCACCATAGTTCTCAGGGACCTGCCACCCCTTCTGCAGGGCATCAATATTCTCACCACTTCCTCTAGTCATTGGGACTTCAATGAATATGCATAACTTGGGTCTTAATGCATGCATATGATCCATCTAAGGAATGAATATGCTTGAACTACATTAGGCCTCCTCCCTTCTGAAGTTAGCTTGCCTGGCATAGAGCCAGTGAAGCCTCTACTTGGCTGGCAGATTTGGGGAACAAAGTCATCTTGATTGCTCAGGTTATTTTCAGAAACCAGAGTCAAAGGAACAAACCAAATTCTTGTCCCACAGCTGTGACCATAAGCCTCAAAGAATCCTGAGTGGTTGTCCTCATTATTTCCCACCTTGTTTACACTTAGTTTTATTCCAAGAAGAATCTCTGGGATTCACAGGAGATAAATAGATTGTTTTACTCTAAGGCAACAAGCCAGCCAAGTGCCGTCGAGTCGGATCTGACTCATGGCGACCACAAGAAGCAGGCAAATTAATCACCCTAAGAAAACTGTCCAATCAGGTTTTCTAGGCCTGGGTAAAATAGTCTCCCAGCTTACTGTTAGCTGCCTTTGAGTCAGCTTCAATTCATGGCAACCCTGAGTGCAACAGAACAAAGTGTTGCCTGGTCCTGAGTTATTTTCATATTGATTGGCATGCTCATTTTAAAAGTTTACATTTTGCTTCCTACTCCATTTCATTTCTTCTTCACTTCTTAATACTGTCGCGGTACTTTCTGGCTGCCCGTCATTATGGTCACTATATTTTGAGTGCCTTCCATCTAGGGCTCATCTTCCAGCACTGTACTGGACACTGCTCTATTGTGATACATACATAAGGTTTTCATTGGCTAGTTTTCTGAAGCAGATCACCAGATCTTTCTAGTTTTAGCCTGGAAGTTCTGTCCACTATGGGTGACTCTATTGGTATTTGAAATACCTGTGACATAGCTTATAGAATCATCACAACATGCAAGTCACCACAGTAGGACAAGGGACAGATGAGTGGTGGTACTTCCCAGTGATAGATACGTATTTCAGTCTGATTACAGTCTGATGAAAACCCTGGTGGCATAGTGGGTTAAATGCTATGCTTACTAACTATAAGGTTAGCAGTTCAAATCCACCAGGCACTCCTTGGAAATTCTCTGGGGCAGTTCCACTCCACTTTTAGGGTTGCCATGAATTGGACCTCACTCGATGGCAGTGGGTTTGTTTTTTTTAATAATCTGATAGGTAGTCAAGGTGTCCCATTTCACGTAACCTGTGTAGAAGCTTATGTACCATCACCCAGACTGTGTAGGTGCTTTAAGGATGATTTTGCCATCTAATGAATGCAGTCCTTGTACTTCTGTTTACCTCTCTCCAGTGCAAAGAATCGGGTATCTGGCCAGGTGAATTAGGTTGATGGAAAAGTTAATCCAGTTGGCTACTTGGCATTAGGTAGATTAAAGCATGACAGGCATTGTCTTAGCACTCATGCCAGAAGCTGTGGCTAGAGATTGTCAGTTCTATGGTGCAGGTCTACAAATATTTAGGCAAAAAGTTGAGAAGGTTAAAGTGTAATTTCTCCCTTATTTCCATTTCTTCATTGCTTTGTAATATTTTTATGGTGCCTCCTTGCTGTTCAAAGTTCAGTTCATGGACTTTGTGGAAATTTGTGGACAAACTTTCATTGCCTTTCTTCCATCCTGCTTCAGAATGGTATTAGCCTTCGTTAGGACTCACTTCCTTCAGTGTCTGTTTTAAAGTTATGTAAAGCTTTTCAGTAACTGAAAACCTTAAATAAGAGGTTTGTTAATGCAAATGATTCTTCAAGTATATAGAATTTGAGGTGAGGCTCATTTATATGCCTCTCCCTGTAGGTCTTCACCTGAATGCAAAAAGTGGACAATGATTAGGGAAGACTGAAGAACTGATGCCTTTGAATTACGGTGTTGGCAAGGAGTACTGGATATACCATGTACTGCCAAAAGAACGAACAAATCTATCTTGTAAGAAGTTGAACCAGAATGTTCCTTGGAAGCCAGGATGGACTTTGTTTTACATACTTTGGATGTGTTATCAGGAAAGACTAGTCCCTAGAGAAGGACAACGTGCTTGTTAGAATAGAGGGTCAGTGAAAAAGAGAAGGACCCTCAACAAGATGGGCTGACACAAAGGCAGCAACAAGGAGCTCAAGCATAACAGCGATTTTGAGGATGGCACAGGACTGGGCATGTTTCCTTCTGTTGTATGTATGGCCACTATGAGTCAGAACAAATTTGATGGCACCTAACCATAAGGCCAGCAGTTAGAATCCACCAGGTGCTGTTTGGAAACTCTATAGAACACTTCTATTCTGTTCTGTAGAGTTGCTATGAGTTGGAATCAACTGCAGTGGATTTGGTTTGGTTTAACAACAACAACAACATATGTTGTGAGACTCTAGATCATTTTGAAAATTCTCAGTAATGCATTTTTCCTAGCAACCCAGTTAAGTTCGAACCACAAGTTCTGTTTTGCAGTGTGGAGGTAGTGGTCAGCATGGAAACCCTGATGTCGTAGTGGTTAAGCACTTCATCTGCTAACCAAAAGGTCAGAGTTTAAATCCACCGGGTGCTCCTTGGAAACTCTCTGTGGCAGTTCTACTCAGACCCATAGGGTTACTATGAGTTGGAACCAACTCAGTGGTAGTGGGTTTGGTCTTGGTTTTTGGTTGCAGCATCAATTTGTTTTTCAAAGCCTTTGCTATGCTGCCTTGGGTCTCAGCTATGTGCTGTTTAGGGTTTAGCCTGGGACTTGACCAGCAGCTCATGTCATAGCCCAATTCTCAAAGCCTCTGGATCTCTCCTACATAATGCACTTGTTCTGGGCTGAGACTGGATTGTGCTGACTCACATAGAATTAGGGGATTCTTTTCTTCAGCATTCTCTCTGTTCCTAAGAGCTCCTTTCCCTAGTCTTCTGGCAGGGAGTTTCTCTGAAAGTTTTAGCTGCTCATGCTGCTGCATTAAGGTCCCCAAATTGGGACCATACTCAGTGCAAAGCAGTGGGAGAAAAGTGAGAGGATAGATAGAGAGACAAAGATTAGATAGATAGATAGACAGACAGATAAATAGACAGATAGACAGAGGGATAGACAAATAGCTAGATAGAGATTCTCCCCACATTCTTTGGCTCACAGGGACTTCTTTTTCCCCTTCCTCCGACCAGAAAGATGGGATTTCTCCTGGAGCTGTAGCAGGCTGTGCTGCTAATGGCTGTTGTGCCGTGTAGTTTTGTGGTGGCAGCTCCCCTTGGGAGAGAAAAAGGAAAAACAGCAAAACAAGAACCTTGGTACTTTCTCCGAACTCCCACTTGCAGGAGCTCCTGTTCTGGGTCCTCAGGCCAGAAAGAGGTTGTTCTGCTGGAGTTTTTGCTGCCTGCACTCTGTATACATTACTTACTAACCTTGGATCAACCCTAGGGAGAGAAAAGGGAAAAACCAGAAACAGACTTCCAGATCTGTATCTTTTTCGGGTTCTGACTTCTCTCCTCAATTCACGTACTCTTGTTTCTTTCTCAGAATGAGGCAGTTGCTTTTTGTGTTTTGAACGTAGTTTAGAGGTGTGTTGTAGTAGTGGGCTCACTCCTTCTTTGCTGTCACTGGCACTCCCTCCCGCCACCTTTTTTTGTCTTTAGTCTGTGTTTGTGTCTTTTCCACACTCCACTATCCCTTCTACTGTGACCTTTCTTTGCTACCACCTTTCCTTTGGGCTTCTGCATCCAGAGCTCAAATAAGCAGAACCTCTATTCTTTTGTGGTTGTTGTGGATTGAACTGTGTCACCCCAAAGTACATGTCAGCTTGGCTAGCCTTTGATTCCCAGTATTGTGTGATTTGTCATCTGATGTGAGTGTCCTCTGTGTTATAAATCCTATCTCTATAATGTTAATAAGGTAGGATTACAGACAGTTACGTTAATAAGACAGCAGTCAGCCTATAAAATTAGATTATATCTTGAGTCAGTCTATTTTAAGATATAAAGGAGAGTGATCTATCAGGGAGACAAGGGGACCAAACAGAGAGACAAGAGGAGTGTGTATCATGAAGAAAGAGGGAGCAGAGTATGTCCTTTGGACCATGGGGCTCCTGTACTGAGGTTCCCCTAGACCCACAGAATAGTGATGACAAGGATCTTCTCCCAGAATTGACAAAAAAAAGACTTCTCCTGGAGCTGGCTCCCTGAATTCACATTTTTTAGTCTCTTAAGGTATGAGAGAATAAATTTCTGTTTGTTAAAGCTATCCACTTATGGTATTTCTATTATAGCAGCACTAGATGACTAAGACAGTAGTCAACAGCGGAGCAGAAGTAGAACAGAAGGCTGGACACACACCAAGAAGCAGAAAGGGGGGTGGAGAAAAATGCTTGCACCAAATCAATTACTTTGGTTATTTTAAATCAAGTGATCCCCCTGGAACTTGTTGAAAATTTCCACATCTCATACTGGGCTAACAATTAAGAACTACTCCTGAGGGTTTTTTTGTTTAAGAGAATTGCTGAATAGGGTACTCAATTGCATATAAATCTTATGACAAAGGCAAGCATATTTTGAGATTAGAAGTAATTTTAGCAAACCTTATTACCTTCATCATTCAAGAGAGCATGGCGTTCTTAGCAATGAAATGACAGATTTCACTAGAGAAAAATGTTTCTGGCCATGTAGTGAGAAATAGCTGCCTGTGTGAAATGGTATGCCCTCTATGCTCCGTGGTCCGTAGTGCTGGCCTTCTTGTTTGTGCTACGACATGGTCTTAAGAGTAAGTGTATGAGATATTATGGTCATTGTGTTTAGGGGATAGAAAATTTGATAAGACAAGCAGTAATTCATGGACAGGGTGCTTACTGGGTGCAAATCACAAGGGTGAATGCTGTAGAACATTCATGGGTGAATTATAATAATGAGACGTATGAGTCACTTTATATCTTCACAAAGTTCACTTCTTCGTCTTCTTTAATATTCCAAAGCACACTGACTCAGTGTTATTATTGGGTGGGGAACAATTGTCAGGATAGCACAGGAGCAGGCAGCATTTTGTTCTGTTTTACATAGGGTTTCTGTGAGTCAGAATTGACTCGATGGTACCAGCACCTTCACCAATCCTTGTAACGCCATTCTAGAAGTCTCCTGAGCTTCAGATCACTGCTTCCAATGGCTGGATGTCACCTGAGTATCACTGTAGACCCCACAAACTCAGATCACTAACACTGAACTCCTCTTCTGTATTTACCAGTACCAGTTGCTGTGAGTCAGTTCCATTTCATGGTGGCCCATGTTTTCAAAGGGAAACAGTGCTCGTATGATCTTCAGTAGATGACTTTGCAGGAGGAGATCACCAGGCCTTTGCGCTAAGGTGCATCTGGAAGAACTGGTTAGCATCCGAGCACGTTAACTGCTTGTGCCACCCAGGGACCTCTGTTCTCTCTCTTCCTTTTCATTCACACAGCCCTACTTTGAAGGTATCCGAGTTATCCTACGTCTCTCCCATTTTCTGCAAGCCCTCAACCATTCATTTGTTTCTGCAGTCTTGCTCAATCTTAACATTTCTCAGATTGCTTCCATCCACTGTCACCGTCACAGTAAACTCCCAAGTCCCCTCCCAGTTTCATCTACATTCTTCCATAGACTCGGCACACCAGTCCCATCAGCCTCATTTCTCATGCTTCGTAGACAGTAAATACTTCCTGGCTGTTAATGCCTCCATACTTTTGCTATGTTGGACAGAGCCTATGTGGCAGGTAGCCTCAGGAATACCTTTTCTTGCTTAGTTGGTTTTTGAACATCACCTTCTACTTTGAGATTTAGTTGAGTTCTAAATAAACTGTATTAGCCTCCCTGCTTGTCAAGGATCAGATGGGGACCCACCCATCTTCATCCCACGTCTCTGCATGTTCCTGTAGTGCTCCTGTGCAGTTCTGTGATAGTGTTTCTAAACATGTGGTCTTTGTAGTCTTCAAGTGCTTCTTAAAAGGCAAGTTCCTGGAAACAGCAGAATGAATTGGCATTCCTGAGAGTGGGGCTGAGGAATCTGCATTTGCAAAACCTCCATGTCCCGCAGTAATTCTGATGCATAGGATAGTGAGAATCTCTGTTTTATGCTGTCGGCTATAGCTGCTTCCAGGGCAAGAGGTGTGTCTTGCTTAGTTCAGTTACTGCTTCTACTTTTGTAGGAAGACAAGAGAAGCAAAGTTACTTAAACTATTCGGTGTATCTTTATAAAGAAAAACAGTACTTTTTTATTGTTTTTAATGTCTTATTAAGATATAATTTACATACTATAAAATTTATTCCCTTTAAACATACAATTCAACGATGATTTGAATATTTAAAGATTTGTGCAACCACTACTACAATATTATTTTAAATCATTTCTGTTACTCCAAATAAAACCTTTGTGCCAATTTGCAGTCACTCTCCTTTCCTACCCTTAAGGCCTAGGCAGCCCCTAATCTACTTTTTTTCTCTGTAGATTGCCTTTTTCTGGACAGTTCATAAAAATGGAATCATGCAGCCTTTGGAACTGACTTCTTTTATTTAGCTTTTTTGTTTTACTGTGCTTTAAGTAAAAGTTTACAGAGCAAATTAGTTTTTCATTAAATGCTTAATACACAAATTGTTTTGTGACATCATTGTTTGGTAACCCCACAATATGTCCACACTCTCTCTTTCTCCCCGCTGGTTTGCCTATTTTCATTCGTTCAGTTTTCTGGTCTCTTCTTGTTCTCTTGTCTTCGCTTTTGGACTGATGTACCCATTAGCCTCATGTACGTGCCCATTAGCCTCGCGTACATGCCCATTAGCCTCATATGGATGCCCATGTGAACCATGAAGCACATTCTTCATGTGCATCACTGTTGGCCGTATAGAGTTGTCTAGTCTTTGGCTGAAGGATGAACCTCAGGAGTGTCTTCAATAATGAGTTAGAAGTGTATCCAGGAGCCATGCTCTCAGGATTTCTCCAGTCTCTGCCAGATCAGCAAGCTTGGTCTTTTGCATGTGTGCATATGTAAATTTTGTTCTACATTTTTCTCTGGCTCTGTCTCTCTTAGGATCCTTGCTGGAGTAGCCGGTGGTGATAACCAGGTACAAGCTCATCCTGGGTTCAGTCTGGTCATGGTTGCAGTAGCTGTAGTCCATTTGTCCTTTGAACTAACCTTTTCCTCATGTCTGGTTTTCTTCATTCTTCTTTGCTGCAACCAGTAGCTATATCTTATATGGCTGCTCTCAGCCTTTTAAGGCCCCAGATGCTACTCCCAGAGACAGATGTGGAATATTGTCTTTATAAATTATGTTATACCAACTGAGCTAGATGTCCTCTGAGAACAGGTTATCAGCCCTCATCCTGGTAGCTTTTGTCTGCATAGGAGGTCCAACAGTTAAACTTGGGAACTCAGTTGTTCTAAGTGCTACACACCTCATCACTGAATATCACTGTCATCACTGTGACATTGAAGTACCCTGTTTGGTAACCCCGTGATATGTTAACACTCTCCCCTTCTCCACCCCAGGTTTCCTGTTTTCATTCATCCAGTTCCCTTGTCTTTGCTTTTGGGCTGATGCACCCATTAGCCTTGTATACATGCCCATGTGAACTGTGAAACATATTCTTCATGTGCATTATTGTTGGCCCTATAGAGTTGTTTAATCTTTGGCTGAAGGGGGAACCAGTGCACCGATGCCAGTGCCTAGTCCATCCTTCAGAGCCATTTTGGAACTCTTTCAGGGATGGCCATTGTGCACAGTGACATGGTGGCAAATTCACAACTTAATTGTACAGTTGTCTGTGAAGGAGTTTTTAGCCTTTAAACAAATAACTGTAGTAGAATACCCTGTCTAGTCACCTCATCTGGCCCCCAATGACTTTTTATTTACCCAAAGATAAAGGAAATATTGAAAGGAAGACATTTTAATGACATTCAGGACATCAAGGGTAATACCACGACAGTTTTGATGGCCGTTCCAGAAAAATGAGTTCTAATATGGCTTTGAAGGGTGAACTAGGCACTGGCGATGGTGGGTAGCTTCCCAAAGGTAGTACTTTGAAGGTGACTGTAGTGATATGCAGCAATGAGGCATGTAGTAGAGCTTTTTCTAGGATGAGTTCACATACTTAATTGGCAGTCTTCATCTATCTACTGGTTTTTGTGTTTGGTGTCTAGTATGGGTTGCATTTCACTTTTTTACAGATGGGCATCCAGTTTTACCAGCACCATTAGTTAAAAAGATGTTTTTTACCCATTTAATGGACTTTGGGTCTTTGTCAAAGATCAGCTGGCTGTAGGTAGACAGTTTACTTAGCATTTGGATGTGTTACTTGACATTTGGATGTTTCTGTGAAGCTTCTTTGGCTTTGCCCTGGTGAAGGTGTGGTGATTTCCCCACTATTGTATAGTCTTAGGCTTCACCCAGGTTAACACTTACCTATTGTCTAGTTCACGTTTTCCCTCCCACCCCTACCCTCCTACTTAATCATCAAAGATTGTTTCTTTTTGTGTGTAAACCTTTTTATGAGTTTTTGTAAGTAGTGGTCTTTTATTTTCTTCATCCTTTTGTCACAGACTATTTGACTCAGTATAATTTCCTCCAGATTGGTTCATGTCAGTGAGATGTTTCACAGATTCATCATTGTTCTTTATTGTTGCGTAGTATTCCATCACATATACCATAGTCTGTTTATCCATTCATCTGTTAACAGACATTTAAGTTGTTTCATCTTTTTGCTATTGTGAATAATGTTGCAGTGAACATGGGTGTGCATGTATCTATTCATGTGATGGCTCTTATTTCTTTAGGATTTATTCCTGGGAATGAGATTGCTGGATCATATGGTATTTCTAGCTTTTTAAGGAAGCACTGTATCATTTTCCAAAATGGTTGTACCATTTTGCATTCCTACCAGCAAGGTGTAAGAGTTCCAGGCTCCTCACAGTACCTCCAGTGTGTATTATTTTCTGGTTTTTATCTTTTTTATTTTCACCAATAAAGTCAGAGTGAGGTAATGTTGTAATTTTGATTTGTATTTCTGTAATGGCTAGTAATCTCCAGTATTTCCTCACGTGAATGCCTTTTTTGATGAGGTGTCTGGTCTTTCCTCATTTTTTTAATGGATTATTTGTCTTTTTTTGCAAAGATGTTGGATTTTCTTATGAACTTTGGAGATTAGACTTTTTTCAGATTTGTCATAGCCAAAATTTTTTTCCCAGTCTGTGCTTTTTGACTAAAGTAAGCATTTAATTTTTAGAAGATACCTTTTATCTAGCTTATCATTGGGTGTTTTTCTATTGTTAATTCTGGTTTGTGTGCTGTTTATGCTGTATATTAGGGCCCTTAGTGTTGACCCTAGTTTATCTTCCATGATTTTTATAGTTTTAGTTTTATATTTAGGTCTTTGATTTATTTTGAATCAGTTTTTGTGTATTGTGTGAGATATGGTTGTATTTCATTTTCTTACAGTTAGACATCCAGTTTTGCCAGTACCATTTATTAAAAAGCTTGTTTTACAAAAAGAGACATATAGACCAATGGAACAGAGTTGGGACCCCAGTTGCCACCATCCTCTTATGAACAGTTGATATTTGACAAAGTCTATCAGATTGTAAACTGGGATAAAAACAGTCTCTTTTACAAAAGGTGCTGGCAAAATTGGATATCCATCTGCAAAAAAAAAATTGAAACGAGACCCATATCTCACACCTTACACAAAAACCAATTCAAACTGGATAAAAAATCCAAATAGCAAACCTTAAATGATAAAGATCATGCAAGAAAAAACTAGATCAACAATGGAAGTTGTAACCTACAATTTAGTCTTCAAAATCTGACAAACAAAGCATGATCAAAAGAAGAAAAAACAGATAAATGGGAACCACTAAGAATCAGACACTTTTCCTCATCCAGGGACTTTATAAAAAGAATTAAAAGACAACCTACAGAATGGGAAAAAATATTTGACAATTATATGTCAGACCAACGTCTAATCTCCATAATCTACAAGATAGTGCAAAATAGCAACAAGAAAAGGATAAATAACCCAATTAAGCATTGGGCAAAGGAGATGGGCAAACACTTCGCTAAAGAGGGTATACAGACAGACAAAAGACACATGTGGAAATGTTCATGATCATTAGCTACTAAAGAAATCCAAATCAAAACTATGATTAGATACCATTTCACTCCAGCAAGATTGGCCATGATCCACATAACACAAAACAGCAAGGCTGGAGGGGCTATGGAGACATTGGAGTTCTCCTACACTGCTGGCGGGATTGTAAAATCATACAACTTCTTTGAAAGCAATCTGGCACTTCCTTAAAAAGCTGCAAATAGATACACTATTTGACCTTGTGATCCCCACTGCTTGGGAATATATCCTATAGAATCAAGGGCAGTCACACAGATACACACACGTAAATGTTTCTTGCAGCATAGTCCACAACAGTAGAAAGATGGAATCAACCCAGATGCCCAACAACAGATAAGTGGATAAACAAACTATGGTGTTTATATACTCAGTGGGACACTATGCAGTAGTAAAGAACAATGATAATTTCAGGAAGCATCTCATAACCTGGTTTCAAATGGAAGATATTATGCTGAGTGAAATCAGTCAGCAGCACAAGGACAAATATTGTATGAGACCCCTACTATAAGGACTTAAAATATCGTGTACAGAAGAGAAGACTCTTTGACAGCTGCAAGGGAGGGGAGGGAGGGAGAGATTAGATAGTTGATAGAAATTTGCTTGGGTGAAAGCAGTGACAGCACACAGTGGATATAAAGTCAACTTAACTGAACTTCAGCATAACCTGAAAACTCTTCTGGTATTTACCCGATATTGCAAGGATCGAGTAGCAGGGGCGGGGTTCTGGGGACTATGCTCTCAAGGGACATCGAGGCCACTTGGCATAACTAGCCTGTTGCTAAGAGAGTCTTCTGCACCCTGTATTGGTGGTGACATCTGGGGTCTTAAAAACTAGCAAGCTGCCATCTGAGATACACCAAATGGTCCCAACTCAGCTGAAACAGTTGATCATCAAGGACAACAATGACATGAGGGAAAAAGAGCCCAGAAGACATAAGGACCCATGTGAAGGGGTGACTATATCAACATGTGACCAGAAGTGCCTGGCCACCACAAATGACATCTGTAATAGGGCTCACAGGGTCAAGTCCCAGGGGCAACATGAGAAAAAAAGAGGTGCACTCTAAGAACTTGACTAAAAGACCATAATTGATGGTCCAAAGGCCGGAAGCTCTCTTGTGAGCATGGCCCCTAATCCTGATGCTGCCCCTGATCATAAATCATTACTGAGGTCAACTCTTCAGATAGAAATGGATCGGACTTGGGGACACAGAGTGACCATATCATCTGTATGTTTTATGGTTCTATGCATCTATAGGATGTCATCCTACTGGCCTCTTACTAGAAGAGAGTGGAGATGGTGGAGAGGAGGGGACAGGAGACTGTTAAGAGGATGTGACATGTATAGAGCAGAAAGGAGGAGTGTGCTGTCACTAGGCAAGGAGAGCAGAAGGAGCTGCAGATAGGTGGGCATGCAAATTTAAATGGGATTGTATATGTTCACTCAGTCACAATAATAAAAAATTTAGTTGTTTTTCCCCAATAGACTTTGGGCCTTTGTCAGAGATCAGCTAGCCGCAGGTAGATGGATTACTAATCCTTTTGAGGCTCACTCATGTTGTAGCATACATCCATACTTTGTCCCTTTTTCTTTCACATAAAATTCTATGCCGTGGATCTATACTATTTATTCATTCACCATTGTTTCCACTTTCTAGCTATCATGAATAATTCTGCTGTTAATATTTATGTAAATATTTGGGTAAGGACATTTCTCTTGGATACATATCTAGCAGTGGACTGGCTAGGTTATACAGAAAATCTGTACTTCACTTTTTAAGAAACTACCAAAGGTTTTCCAAAGTGGCTGTACCATTTTACATTCTTCCCAGTAGTGTATGAGAATTCCAGTTTTTCCACATCCTCACCAATACTTTTTATGTTGTGTTGTTGTTGTTGTTGTGATTATTATTTTTATGACAGCTATTCTTCTTGTTGCTGTTAGTTGCCATCAAGCCACTTCCAACTCATGGCTACCTGTGTGTTCCAGAGCAGAACTACTCCATAGTGATTACCATCCCTGCCTTGGCAGATTACCAGGCCTTTCTTCTGTAGTACCACTGGATGGATTCAAAGCATAAACCTTTATGTTAACAGTGGAGTGCAAACTGCTTGTGCCACCTAAAGACCTTAGTAAAGTGGTATCTTATAAATTTGATTTGAACTTCCATAATGACTAATGGTATTGAGCATCTTTCCATGGCCAGTTGTATATCTTCCTGAATTAAAGTCAATTTACATAATTTGTCCATTAAACTGGATTGTAGATGTCCCTTATGTACTCAGGATAGAATTATATATTACTTGATAGAGGGAGAAAATATCTGTAAACACCTTGCCCACATTGTAGTGGGCTGGCGTATGGGTCTCAATGACTCTTCTTTTCCCAACGTGACGATGTGGTCCTTGAGTAACTTCTGGAAGCTACTGATCCCAGCTCTAGAAAAAGGGTCATTTTGATGATGGGATGTTGTGAACAGCAAGTTGATGCCTGCCGCCTCCATGGTGTAAATAACTGCATACACTGTGAGGAAAAAGTAATAGAAAGAAAATCTCCAATAGTATATGTAGAGGCTTAGAAAGGATCATGGCAGCAAGGGGAGCTCCTTTTCAAGGCAGTCTCCTTGTCATAGATTTAGCTAAGGTTATTCCCATTTCATGGTAAAGAATGGGTTAGTTGTGTGTCCCGGGCCTATTTAGCCTTCCCAGTCTGTAGTTTCATATCTGTCTTTTCACCCAGCTCTACCACCCAAGAGCAGTGCAGAAATCCAGCCTTAGAGACATATTTGGACATCCCTCATGGTCTCAGTTTCCCCTAGGCTGTTGTTTTCTGCTGCAATAGCCCAGTTCCCTGTGCCCTATTGGTGGTGAAGGAGGGGTTGTGTGGCTAACCTGTCCCTAGCAGGTGAACAGCACCACTTGTCAAGGAGACTGTGGTGCCTGAGGACAGCCTTTGTCTCATCCATTCATGTAGTCCCAGCAGCCAGCACAGAATGCACTTTAAAAGACGTTTGTATGTAATTCTCTTAAGTTAGTGATGAAGAATGAGGAATGAATTCATTTATGGGAAATGAGAAAACTGAAATGCAGACACGTTCAGTAATCTGCCCAGAGTCATATGAGTGATCAGTTAAGTGTCTGAGTATCCATTTAAGGTCCTCTGATCCTGATACTTTTTTTTGATTACACCAAGTTATCAAATCTGCCTTCTTCAGAGGCTTCAAATTAGGGAAGAAATTAGAGCAGAGGCAAAGCTGATGAGGAATGGTTCTGTGGAGCGATATGACCAGAATGATGAAGAGAAGTGGGATGGTAAGGTAATTTGTGTAAGTGTGTTTGATGGAGATGATAAGAAATACCTAAGAGAGAGTGTCTCTGATTTGTGGGTTGCTGGAGAACTTCATAGAGGAGTTGGGAGTTGGAGGATAGTTGGAGTGGTGATGGGAAGGATTCTTGAAGCAGCAGAACAGCAGAGCCATAGCTTAGAAGACAGATGGCATTGGAAGTGACTAAGGATTGATAAGTCATCCCTATGACTGGATGGCTGGCACTTGGCATGACTGGATCTCAGGAGCTTATTGGTTTGTAGTGAAGAGCAGATCAAAAGGCCTGCTGGGGTGAGATCCCTTAGAAAGTCAAGGGGAAGTCTTTGTTTTCTCCCCCCCCCCCCGTGTAGTGTAAATGTATTCGGGGCTTTGAGAAGTAAATTGCTAATGTGGATCTCAGTAAAACCTGTGAGAGATGAAACTCAAAGGTATGCCTTGTTTCCTTGTTTACCTGGGTCTCACAAGTTTCCTGTCTGTGCTTTATTTCGTCTTACCACTTTTCTGTTGCTGCCTATTGTTGTTAAGTGCCGTTGAGTTGCTTCTGACTCATAGCAATTCTGTGTATCATAGAACTAAACACTGACTGGTCCTGCACCATGCCCACACTTGTTTTTGTGCTTAAGCCCACTGTTACAGCCACTGTGCCAATCCATCTTGTTGAGGGTCTTCCCCTTTCTCACCATCTACTTTGCCAAGCTAGAAGTCATTCTCCAGGGAGTCATCCCTCCTGACAACATGCCCAAAGAATGTAGGACACAGTCTCACCATCTTTGCTTCCAAGGAGCACTCTGGTTGTACGTCTTCCAGAACAGATCTGTTTGTTTGTTTAGCATTCCATGGTGTATTCAGTATTCTCCAACACCGCAATCAAAGACATCAATTCTTCAGTCTTCTTTATTCATTGTCCAGCTTTTGGATGCATATGATGCAATTGGGAGTCGGATGTTGAAGTAGTGATGGGATTGAGTCAGGTGCACCGTAGTCTTCAAGGTGACAGCTTTGCTTTTCAACACTTTAAAGAGGTCCTTTGCAGCAGATTTTCCCAATGCAATGCATCTTTTGATTTCTTGACTGCTGCTTCCATGGGCATTGATTGTGAAACCAAGTAAAATAAAATCCTTGCTAACCTCAATCTTTTCTCAGTTTATCATGATGTTGCTCAGTGGTCCAGGTGTGAGGATTTTTCTTTACTTGATGTTGAGGTGTATTCCATACTGAAGGCCATGGTCTTTGATCTTCATTGGTAAGTATTTCAAATCCTCTTTGCTTTGAGTGTCAGGCAAGATTGTGTCATCTGCACAATACAGGTTGTTAGTGAGTCCAGCTTCTCAGATTATTTACTCAGCATACAGATTGAAAAGATATGGTGAAAGCATACAACCCTGACACACCTTTCCAGAATTTAAACCATGCCTTGCTCCCTATTAATGGAAAATGTCTGAGTTTTCCTTGTCTCATGAGTTTCCTCCTGTCATAGTCATCTGATATGCTATAACAGAAATACCACAAGTAGATAGCTTTAAAGAATGAAATTTTATTCTGTCACAGTCCAGTAGGCTAAAAGTCCAAATATAGAGTATCACTCTAAGGGAAGGCGTTCTCTGTTGGCTCTAAGGAAGGTCCTGTCGTCAGTCTCTCCATGGACAGGGAGCTTCTGAGGCGCAGAGATCCCAAGTCCTTTTCAAAGGACTCGCTCTGCTGCCAGCACTGCTTCTTGGTGGTAGGAGGTCCCCAGATCTCTCTGCTGGCTTCTTTCTTTTTTATCCCAAGAGGTTGCCTCGAGACACAATACAGCTTTACACATTGAGTCTGGCCCCATCAATACAACCACTGCCTTTCTTCCATTAACATTCTAGAGGCAGAGTTTACCGCGTATAGGAACAATACACAATACCAGGAATCCTGGCGTAGCCATATGGCTACCCACAGTTTTGGGGGGACACAATTCAACCCATAATACCACTTTATGCAAATTCCAGCCTTTTCAGGGCTTGTTGTACATGTTTCCTTCTTTTGTGAAAAATTTAGAGTTTGTTTTACTTGTATAGCACACTGATTTCTCATATTCTAGTTGCACCTTCAAAATGGGACTCTTGTCACTTGCATGTAATAAAAATAAAACTTTTGTTTGCTGTATAACGAGAAGATTGCTTCATAAATGCTCTTGAGGAGAGCAAGCAAAGGATATGAAAAACAAAAAAACACCCACTACCATCAAGTCAGTTTCAACTCGTAATAACCCTGGTGGCATAGTGGTAAAGTGCTATGGCTGCTAACCATAAGGTTAGCAGTTTGAATTCACAAGGCTCTCTTTGGAAGCTCTGTGGGACAGTTCTCTATGAGTCAAATGAAAGAATATGAGGGTGGGAACATTACTAAAGCAAAATAATGTTTAAGAAACAGCTCCCTGGCTTGACTGAGCCACCTCCTCCCACTACAGCTATTGATTTTCTAGTTCTGAACATTGTGCTTAGCAAATAGCAGGAGCAAGTGAATGAATACATGAAACAAGCAAATGGTTCGATGATCCAGTCAATGAATGAATAAATAAATATCATGATGGTTTGTTTGCTTGTTCTCTAAATACAGTTTCCGCAGTTACTACTAGTGAGTCACGCAATTGCTATTCCTGTGATTGCTAGTTTTCTGGGGGAAAAAAGGAAGCAATTGATATAGTCACGTTAAGGTTAATTGAACAATCTAAGGCAATCTTACTGTAGGTTAACAAATAGTTTTGAACTGCAGTTCACATGTAGAGAAATTAGCCCATTGTGATTTGGCTTTAGTTTTTGCAGAGAACTCACAGATAAGCCAGTTTCCTAACCTCACCACCGGAAAAAGGTTTGAAATATCTTTAATTTCCTTTCAAGTGTATTTCCTACTTAATACTCACGATTTTTGAAATGCCTGGGCTCTGGGCCTCCCTTACAGATTCAGAGGAGAAACACACCTGTATTATTTTTGTATCTTTGGCCTTGTGAGGATAACTTTGAAGAAGCTATTTGGAAATATGAAAGACATATGAAAATGTTACCCAAGTAGCCTTCTGCCTTTCTTGTTTTTAAACTTGCCCTGAGGAATAATGAGAGGCAACTTGCAAAGTTCTTTGTATAAGGTGGATTTTTTTTAGCATTTGAAATCCTAGAGAGAAAGGAGCTATGGAAGATCCAAAGCTTCATGTGAGAGGGTGCAAGCAGGTTCTTTAAAATTATTATGGGTAGAAGAAGATTTAAGAAGTAGTAATCTAGCATCTCCTTTTAAATGGAAATTTTTCTTATAAAAACCTGACTTGATCAGCCTGATGTGGGAAAGAGTGTGCCAGTGAGTGGGTAGGCAGAGGAAAGGCAGTGAGTAGTAACCAATTAATCAGTCAAAAAAAAAAATTACGGAATGCATATTATGTAGATAGCTGCATGGTGGGCTCAGTGGAAGGTACAAAGACGTAGAAGATACAGCCTCATTCCCTGAAAAGCACACACAGTACCAGGCTGCTTGGGCGGCAAGGTGGACATTTGCTAACAGAAAAGTTATCACATGGCAGTGTTTTAACTGGGCAGTATGTCTTACAGATAGTATGTAAAACTGGCAAACAGGCTATTATTCTGCACTTAGCACCATCAACTATGCACCACGGGATATCAGTTTTCAAAACAACTACAAAAGCTGCCTTTAAAACTAGTTAACCAAATTAGGTAAAGCCATAGAAGATCCTAGAGTTCAAACCCTCACCCCTGAGCATCAGATGATTTGGTTGAAGATCGTATGAAGAATGATGAAGTGTTGGTTTCCAGAAGTCATCCTGCAGAGACTGTGTTTGTGCCCTTTGCAGAAGACTGTTTAGAAGCAGGAGTTCTGGGGACACAGTGGTTAAGAATTGGGCTGCTAACCAAAGTGTCATTAGTTTGAATCCACTAGCACCTCCTTGGAAACCACATGGGGCAGTTCTTCTCTGCCTATTAGGGTTGCTTGGAGTTGGAATCAACTCAACAGCAACGGATTTATTTTGAAATAAAAGATCAGGGGGAAATGAGATTACAAAAACTAATTGCATACTGAAATTTTGAAATTGTAGTAGCCATTGCTAGGACTTGAGAAACCTCATTTAAAAATGTTCCAGAAATAAGTATACAGACAGAGGAAAAGGAAACACTAGGGAAGAAAACAAAAGCAGGGTATACCAAAGGGAAGTTTTCAGCCAGACTTTTCTTTCCATTGGCCAGAGCTTCCAGAAAATTGCCCAGCATTTCAGACACAGTAAGACTTGATGCATTGCTTTCCACTGAGAACAAAATGAGATGAGAGGTCTTAGCAACAGTAACTGACCTGTTTATCATTGACCATGTGCTGGGTTTTATATACATCACCTCACTGAACACCACTAGCAACCTATGTGCATATAGTAATTGAAGGAAAGCAATATCACCTGCCTTTTGAAGAATCCCCCAGCTAGTGAGAGTCAGAGTACAAATCTGAGTGTGTCTGATTCCAAAACCAGGGCCTTCTGTATTGCACCTGTTAAAGATGGGCAAGACAGTGTTTGCGAAAACCAGAATTTAACCAAACCCATTGACGTTGCATCGATTCTGACTCATAGCAACATTCTAGGACAGAGTAGAACTGCCCCATGGGATTTCCAAGGAGTAGCTGCTGGATTCAAACTGTGGACCTTTTGGTTAGCAGTCAAGCTTTTAACCACACTGCATCACCAGGACTGTAGAAGATGTTTAAGAGTGCATGAAACTCTCATTTTCTACAAACTATTAAGAATAAGAGAGAAATATTGTCTGTCCTGGCTGCTAAAATGTAAGCACAGTCACTGTATGAGAGACAAAACACTGGACCTAACAACTGTCCTTTTATGAACTAAGTAGCTGTTCTTTGACAATGGTTTTGTGAGATGACCAATAGGGCCAAAATCTTTTTTGCTTCCATAGTTATTTTTCAAATGACAGTTATCATTCCTCCTATGAAAATGTTTTCTGGATTCCAGACCTTTTACTCCAAGGACAGTATATGACTGTATTCCTGCTGAACTAGATGAAGCATTTATAAATGTTTGCAATTGATGTGAAAAAATTTGAATTGTTCAGATATTTAGAATGCTAACTTCTTTTGCAGCAGGGGAGAACCCTCTTGGTTTATAAACTCACCCAGAGACATATAATGCATAATGCCGATTTTTCTGTCTTCCACACCTTCTGAATATCATTTATGAAGACAGCAGAACTACAATAAAGTATATCATTGTGAAATTCAAAACGCTGAAGACAGAAGGTTCCAAAAGCTTCCTCCAAAAGGGAGAACACAGGGATATCAAGAGTGCTTTGGATGTGACTGAGGCAATCTAGACTGTTACAGAGCAATGCCTTCAAAATTTAAAGAAAAAATTGCAGCCAAACTACCCAACCACCAGTCAAGTGCGAAGACAAACATGAAGACATTTTTAGACTGTAAGTTCTCAAAAATCGACCCCTTCCTGTTCGTTTTATCAGAAGAAGTTTCTCTCATCCATTAGGAAAGTACACCAAGAAAGACAGTGACAAAGAATCCAGGAGACAAGAAGGTACAGCATACGAAGAAGGTAATAGAAATCCCAAGAAGGAAGCTGAGGGCAGATCCCGGGTTACAGGCCAGCAGGCCTGGGGAGCAATCATGCAGACTAGATCAATTCTCCAGAAGAGATACCTTCAGAAAATAGAAAGAATTAATAGAATTCCAGATGTGTTTGGTCCTGTTGAAAGGCAAGTTATACAACTGGGGAAGAGTGTAGTGATGAGTCATTCAGAAAACTGAACAGCTGAAGAACAATGAGAATTTTTTCTCATTTTCTCAGTCGTAGGTTGCACAAAAAAGTAGAAAATAAGCGTATACCTCATGATGTATTATAGTCATTGTTGTGTGAACCCAGATTATCGATCCCTTTAGAAATTAGGATTTAATACTATCAGAAAGTAGTGGAATAAGAAATGTGCGTGTATGTGATGGTGGGCATTAAGAGAGAAAAAGGAAGGCTCAGTTTTTACTGGGAATTCAATGGATAATGCCAAAACTAAAGAAAAACAAGATGTAGAGATACAAGCTTGTTATTTAGAGATAAGGAGGTAATTACCAAACAAAGCAGCTAAAATAACTGAAAATGATTGACAAGGCTAGGCGGGGAACTGCTGTTTTTGTAACAAGCTTCCTAAAACTTTTCACTGTCTGAGTTCTGTGCCAGATTGAGTTTGGTAAAAAATACAAGCTAAACTTGGACAAAAGGAAAAAAATTGAGTGAGTTAAAAAAAAAAAAAAAGACAAGCAAGGATAGATTGTCCTTCCTATCATAATGAAACTCAAAAAAGAATACTCAGAAATTATTATGAAATGCGGAACTCCAGCACAGTTTCCTGAAATGAATCGTTAAAAAGAGAGAGCGATGCAACGCTGTGTCCTTCCGCGCTCTCCCCTCCACACACCTTGGCGCTCCTCTGACGCTCCCGTGTGTTCCCCGTCAGCTGTGGGTCACAGGAGATGTCAACCTAGACTAAGTGTCTGCTTCAATAGGATGTCCGGGGAACCTGAAGGGACAAGCCGGAGCTGCTTCATCTAACCGGATCTCAGGATTCTTCTGCTGTGTATCTGGCTTCTGCACTCACTCTTCATCTGGTTCTTACAATGACTTAAGTCTAGCCATCTGGCTACCTCACCTTATTCTGCTGAATTTCCAGATGCAAACGCCTCTGTCTGTCCACCTGGCCTAGACTCCTTCTTTACCCTGTCCTTGCTGTCTGCATTTGCTCTTTCTACTCTGCCGGTACTGGAGCCTTGGTCGCACAGTAGTTAAGCCCTCAGTGGCTAACCAAAAGCTTGGTAGTTTGAACCCACCAGCTGCTCCATGGGCGAAAGATGTGGCGGTCTGCTTCCCTAGAGATTACAGCCTTGGGAACCCCTGGGAGCCATTCTAGCAAGGCTAAGGGGACTGCTTGGGAAGAATCTGGGCAATCTGTAGCTCCGTTCCTTACTTATTCTTCAAGCTAAGAGAGCAGTGAAGGACACTTGCTGGTGGAAGCAGTATGTGTGTCTGTGTCTGTGTGTGTCTCTGTGTGTGTGTGTCTGTCTGTGTCTGTCTGTCTCTGTGTCTGTGTGTGTGTGCAGAAGAGGACATGGCCGTCTTGGATCCCATCATTCTCCCTGGGAATGCTGACATGTGTATTTTTTATGTTCTGGGTATAGTCTTTCTTTTGTTTCTGCAATTTTAAACCCAGAGGCGCTTTCCAGCTTTCTTGCTTGGACCGTATCTCAACCTCTTACGAAGCCGTGGAGAGGCTTCAGTCTGGTTAACGGTGTTTTTACACGCAGAGATCCTTGGCGTCCCTTTTAGCCTGCATTCCACACCGGTCTGGCCAGTCTGCAGTTCATGGACTCACTCCTCTTGTCTTTCAACATATGGGGCTGTAGTAGATAGTACAAGTTTGAGGCTTGTCAGGGAAACTGATTAAGCCACAGGCAGAGGCAGCAGTCCCAAGTGTGAAATGTAACAGGCCTTTCCTGAAACAGTTTGCTATTCTGCTAGAAGTGGTTGATGCTTTTCTGTTGGAATGGGGGTGGGGACTGGGAGCTTCTTAAAAAAAGCAAACACTGCCCCCGCCCCATCATGGGCTAAGGCCACGGTGGTAACATTTGGCAAGTTGACTAATGGGGAACATAGATAAGTGCGAACAGATGGGCAACTATTAAAAGATTTGAGGGACTTTCATCGTTTCTCAAATGGCCTTCACCCACCTACAGGATACCCAGTTCCCTTGCAAGAAGATTACGTAAAAGATTCAATTAAATTTCTTCATTTTTTTCCCCCTCATTTGCGATGAAAGCAAAAGCTCTGACGTTAAGAGAAAAAGAATAGATGAGAAACTTCTAATTTTGAATCCTCTTGGGGATTAGAATCTGATTTCAGCTGTGCAGAGAACACTGCCCCATATTTTGAAAGAGTCACTGCCGGCATTTTCGGAGATGACTTTTCAAAATAGACAGTGAACTCCACCACCCGTATCTGATTATCGGCTGCCGCTTAAATGCGAAGTTACAGAGCTTTGAGCATGCTTGATAAGTATAGCCTGGCTTTTAAAACGACTGCTGGTAACTCATCGTTATATTTCAGCTAAAAATGAGTGTAATGCAGAATGCAAAAGAGAAATGGATTACCTGGTTCTTAGCAGAAATAAAAATTTTTGCACATATTGTGGTTGTCATTTTGCTGGCTGTTGCAACAGCCCTGACTAAGGGTGATCCCATGCCTGAGGGGATGAGACTGCTGTAGCCAGTGGGCTTTCACTGGCTGATTTTCCAAAGTAGATCTCAGACCATTTTCCATGCCAGTCTGGAAGTGTCACTGAGACCTCTTCAGCATGACAGCAACACACAAGGCTGCATGGACAGGCAGCTGGTGGCTGCACTGGAAACTGCAGCTGGGTTTCTTGCTTGGAAGGTGAGAGTTCTACCAGTGAACCACCCTCTTTTTTTTTTTTTAATTTTATTTTTAGTGAAAATATACAGTGAAGACTGTACTCTAGTCATAATGGTCTGTTTTCACTTAGAATGATTCTTAAAAAGTCTCTAATGTTGAGAAGAACTACAGGTACTGGTAAAAGTGAGGCATGTTTTCATCTCTGTGGAACAACAGACTGAGTGTTGCAAAGGCAAGCATAGGTGGGTGTAGACAGTGTCACGGGTACCCATGAACTCAACCAGTGGGTTCCATTCCTCAGAGATTTCCTTAATGCCATGCAAATACTAGGGCCGATAATTTCAAGATACTTACCATGTTCTCAGGAGTGCCTGGGTAGTGTGAACTGTTAATGAGCTCAGCTGCTAACCAAAAAGTTGCAGATTTGGGTTTACCCAGAGGCATCTTGGCAGGAAAGCCTGATGATCTACTTCCAAAAAATCAGTCATTGAAAACCCAGTGGAGCACTGTTCTGCTGTGACACATGTGGGGGAGCCATGAGTTGGAAGTGACTTGATAGCAACTGATTTCCCCTGTCTTCACTCAGGATATTTAATATGTGTTTGGAATTCAAGTGTGGGGGTTTAAGAAGTGCTTGGAGGAGGGGAGCATGGACACTAAGTCCCACTATTTCAAACTGCAGACTCAATTTGCCTCAGTCAAGAGTGTTTTGAAGATCTGTGTTTCCACATACAACCCCACCTCAAACTAAATTTTATCTAAAAGTAAACAGCAGTATTTCAGAAGGAAATTAAGTGTTTTAATGGTTTAAATTAAGTCCTCCATAGCATCATTCAAAATAATGGTAAATTAGAAGACTTTGGTACAGGAGCACTGAAACAAACTAATAACAGGGAATAAAAATTAGCTCTGGAGGAGTCAGAGCAGGACAGCAAAGTGAGTGGACCTTCCCATTCACTCCCTCAGCAACCAACCCACTGAACAATGAATAAAAACAAGCAAAGACTGAAATCCCAGGACTCTGGACAGCAGCTGAGCTATTGGAGAGTTGAATGAGCCCAAAAGCAGGGGAGAGGACAGTAGATGAGGTATTAGAGGGTTGGGTGAGCCCAGAAGCAGGGGCAAGGAGTGCAGGGATGGCACAGAAGCTGAGACAACCTACCTGCTATCATTGCAAGCACTCACTCATTACAGCCATTCTGGGATGGAGCTGGGCAACACTCCAAAAAAGGAATAGGGAAAAGGAACTAATCTGAGGAAGTGGTAGCTCATTTTTTTATAAGGTGTGCAAATTGGCTGTGGGAATTCACAGGCTGCACAACTGGGAGGGGATGAAGGGAGGTTTGTGACACTGTAAAAGAGTGCTGTTGAATTGCACTGGGTCCTCAAACATGCAGGAGGAACAGGAGGAACTGCAGAGGCAGCAGATCAAGCGGAGTACATCAGATACACAATGACATTGAGGGAAATGCTGAGCTGCCTTCCCTCAGTGGTTCACCGTGGGAGAACCTGTGAAGGGGTGCTTGTCAGAGAAAGTCAGAGAGCCTGTTACCACCTTCACCTCAGGAAAGTTAAGCCCCCCCTACTTATTTCAGAGTCTTTGACCAGCTAAACCCACCCTTCCTATGCATATGTATTGAATTCCAGAGATCAAGTTTCCAGAACTGAATCAGAACTGGAAAAAAACCTAAAGATAAGAGTGACCTGTAGTGGTTCTTAGGACAAAATGTCAAGCTCACTGCTGCTATGCTGACTGACTCAGAGCAACAATATGGGGTGGATTTGGGCTGTGCCATGGGGTTCCTGGAGCTGTGAGTTCTTGCAGAGGCAGGCTGTTGCATATTTCTGCCTTGGAGCAGCTGTAGGGCGTGAACCCTGGCCTTTCAGTTGGCAGTCGGGTGCTTAGTCACTGTGCCACCAAGGTGCCCAATCAAAAAAATGCCTCACCAAAATCAGAATACATAATTTAAAGTGGGGAAAAAAAGTAACAAAATGGCCCACATTCAACAAAAAAAATAGTAAAACACAACACAATCATCAGAGAAGAAGGACCAATCAAAAGCAAAATATAAAGAAGAGGAAATTTCTCCTGTGAAGGCCAGAATAATGCAGAGAATTGATAGTTTTCAGACTGTGATACTAAGTATGTTTAAAGAGAGCAAAACTCACACAGAAAATGAACTATCAGAGATCAGGAAGGAAACAAGTGGAGGAACAGAATGAGAGATTCAACAAGGAAATTGAAAATATCAAAGCCAAAGAGAACTATTGGAACTGAAGAATAACACAACTGAATTAGAAAAAGTGAGAGAAACAATAATAGAGCTGAACAGACGGAAGATAAAGTAAATGAACTAGAAGCTAAAATAACTACATTTACCAAGTTTCAAAACAAACAAAAAAGAACAAAGGAAAGAAAAAAAAAGAAAGAAAAGAAATACAAGATTCAATTAGCAAATCTAACAATAGAATTTTCTAATTGGAATCTTGAAGCACAATGACAACAATAAAGGCATAGAAACAATTTTCCAAGAGAGAATTTTCCAGATATAAACAGAGAAGTAAGCATGCAAATACCTGAAGCTACATGAACCCCAATTATAGGAGACACAAAATGGTCAACTCTGTGTTGTATCCAAATAAAATTCTGGAAAACCAAAGACAAAGAGAGAAATCTGAAAGCAGCAAGAGAAAAAGGCAGTATGACATACCAGGGGGCTTTTGTAAGGACCACTGTGGACTTCTCTCCAGAAAATCTGGAGGCCAGAAGACATTGGAGCAACATATATTATGTGCTGAATGAAAACAATTGCCAACCATGAATTCTTTATCTAGCAAAGCTGTCATTCAAAAATGAGGAGGAGATAACAACATTTCCAAGAAAGCAGAAGCTGTGTGAATTTGCTGTTACCAGACTAGCTCTACAAGTATTACTCAAAGAAGTACTCTAGTTGGAAAGACAAGAGCATTCAGTAAGGAAATAAGAAAGAGAATGAAATCTCAAAAAAAAATGCAACAACATGGGCAATCATAAGGACCAGGTGTATGATATTTGTAGACATTAAACTCAATAATTAAATTTCACAAATGATACAACTTAAAGTTTGGAAGAAATAAGTACTCAGTAACCTTATCAAATATAGGTTGTATACTGATGTGAAAGGAGATACATCAACAGGGGTGGGGGAGGGAGGAGCATGTTAGGAATAGATACATTAGGTTAACATTGTATGTTAACTATTGATCTTGTATTAAATATTGTTGCAATTTTAAATCATGTAATATATGTGGTAACACTAAGAGATCACCAAGAAGAAATAGTTCAGAAGAAAAGAAAGACAACAGCAAAAAGAGTTATCTCAAGAAAGCAGCCAAATATGAACAAAAATCTGAATAAAAAAGAAGTTATGAAACATTTTTTAAAAAATAGCAAACTGAGTGAACTAGACACTTCATTTGTATTGATAACCACATGCTCTAAATTCCTCATGCAAAAAGCAGAGTGGCAGAATGGATAAAGAAAAATGATCCATCCTTTTTCTCCAAGAAACATACATTAGACAATGTATGACCAAAAATAAAAAGATGGAGAAAAATGTTCCACGCAACCAGTAGACAAGAAAGAGCAGGGGTGGCCATATTGATATGGATAAAATAGATATCAAATCTATTATAATAGACAAAGACCCCAAACCTAGTGCCGTCGATTAGATAAGTCAATCCAGCAAAAACACATAATAGTGATAGACATACATGCACCTAACAGCAGTGCACAAAATACATCAGACAAATTGATTAATATGAAAGAAGAAATAGGCAACTTCACATTACTGTTAGGAGACTTCAGTATACCACTTTAAATTACAGACAGAGCATGTAGAAAGACTACTAAGGACACTGAGAACACAAATAAAGCTATGAATCAACTGGACCTAATGAATATAAGTAAAACACACCATTTAGCATCAGAACAATACACACTTCTCCGATATACATAGATCATTTTCCAGAATAGATTATATTTTAGGATATAAAACAAGTGTCAACAAATTTAAAAAGATTAAGCCAGCCAAAATTATAACAAAATCTCTGATTATAATGGTATGAAGCTAGAAATCAACAACAGGAAAAATAAGTGGAGGAAAAGAGACATGGAAACTACATAATACACTACTAAAAAAACTAATGGGTCATACATGAAATCAAAAGTGAAACCCATTGCCACTGAGTCAATTCTGACTCATAGTGACCCTATAGGACAAAGTAGAACTGCCCCATAGAGTTTCCAAGGAGCACCTGGTAAATTCAAACTGCTAACCTCTTGGTTAGCAGCTGTAGCACTTAACCACTACACCACCAGAGTTTCCATTCAGTAGCCATTCATTAGGTAACAAACACTGACAAGAATGTTCCAATAAGATTGGAACCCTTTCCATTGCTGGTGGGACCATAAAGTGATAGAACCACTATGGAAAGCAGGCTAGAGCTTTCTTAAAAAACTAGAACTACCCAGCAATCCCACTATTAAGTATATACCCTAAAACCAAAAATTAACTGCCATCAAGTCAATTTTGACTCCTCAGGACCCTACAGGACAGAGGAGAACTGCCTTATAGGATTTCCTAGGCTGTAACTATTTACAGAAGCAGACTACCATATCTTTCTCCTACAGAGCAGCTGATGGGTTCAAATCACCAACCTTTCATTCAGCAGCCAAGCACTTTAACCACTGTGCGTGCTACCAGAGTTAGGATAGAGTAGAACTGCCCTATAGGCTGCCCAGGGAGCACCTGGTAGATTAGAACTGCCAACTTTTTGGATAGCAACCATAGCTCTTAACCCCTGTGCTGCTAGAGTTTCCTGTATATACCCTGGAGGCCTAAAAATAATGAGAAGAGATACAGGCACACTCCCATTCATTGCTACTTTAATCACAAAAGCAAAAAACTGGTTTGACTGGGAGGATAAGACATGCATGGAGCAGAGAGGAAGAGTGTGCTGTCACCGAGCAGGGAAAGTGGTGGGAGCTACATATAGGTGGGCATGCAAATTTATATGGGAGTGTACGTTTTTCACTCAATCACAATAAAATAAAAACTGGTTTGACAACCAAAATGTCCATCAACAGGTGAATGGATGAGCAAACTGTGGTTCATACATACAATTGAATACTACACAACCATAAACAACAATGAAGAGTCTGCAAAGCATTCTAACATGGGTGGATGTGGAGGTCATACTGCTAAGTGAAATAAGTCAAGCACTTAAGGACAAATGATGTATGGTCCCACTTTGATAATAAGACAAGGGTATAGAGAGTCCAGTGTTCATTAGTGATTATGGGGAAGGGGAAGAGGGAAGGAAAGAACTCTTTAGATTCTCATTATTTTTGGTGATGGGGAAAATGACGTTGAATATAGATGTAGTAATATGCACAACCATAGAAAAATGAGTATTTGAGCACATATGCATGAGTATAGGCAAACTGACACACACGTAGGTGAGAGCCCCTGGAAGTATCTATAGATAGGTGTAAGTACAAATACACAGTCTGACAGTTCGTGAACTCATCCTAGAAAAAGTGCTACATACGTCATTGCTGAATATCACTATGGTCACTTTCGAAGTACTCCTTTCAGAAGCTATGCACCTATGCCAGCACCTAGTGCACCCTTCAAAGCGATTTGGAACTCTTTCTGGAATGTCCTTCAGCGTTGTTGCCGTATTACCTTTGATGTCCTGAATGTCATTAAAATATCTTCCTTTCAATCTTCTGTTTTCTTCAGGTTAAGAAAAAAGTCACTGAGGTCCAGATCCTGTGAGTAGAGAGGGTGTTCCAATATCGGTTTTTTGTTTACTGGCTGAAAACACACACAGACAGTGCCATGTGAGCTGGTGCATTGTCATCATGCAAGAGCCATGAGCTGTTGGTGAAAAGTGCAGGCTGTTTTCACCTGACTTTTTCACACAGGCTTCTCAGCACTTCCTAATTGTAAACTTGCTTATCTGTTTGTCCAGTTGGTATAAATTCATAATGTACAATCCCTCTGATATCAAAAATGCTTACCAACATTTTTTGACTCTTATTTTGGATCAACAGAACCTTTTTGGTCATGGAGAATTGGCTAATTTGCATTGTGCACTTTGACGCTTTGTTTCAGGGCCGTATTGGTACACACATATTTCATTACCAGTAATAGTACAGCCCAGAACATCATCTTGCTTCTCCAAAAGATCTTGACAAACTTTGACTCTGCTTTTGTTCACCAGTGAGCTTCTTTGTGACCATTTTTGCACATACCTTTCTCTTGCCAAGATTTTCAGTTAAGATTTTCCTGTTTCTCTATCAATGTTTACTTGGTCTGCTAGGCTTCTCACAGTCAGACAACAATTTTGACACACAATTCAACAAATTTTTGCAATGTTTTCATCAGTTCTGCTAGTTATTGGTTGCCCTGACCTCTTAAGTGACACTTTCTCTCTCCTCAGAAAAACATTTAATCCATTTGGACACTGCCATTTTCTTCATGGCATTATACCCACAAACTTGGACTAACATGTTCCTGCTTTCACTTTCAGTCTTGCCAAGTTTAACAAGAAATTTAATGTTTATTCAGTGCTCTGATTCAAGCTCTGACATTCTTGTGATGGCACACCAAAACACACAACAACAATAATGAACGCCACTCAGCAAGACACCACCACACATCAACACAAACACAGCGGTGAGACACTGATATGCCAAGGTTATGGAATCTTACTGAGTTGTTTGTACAGTGCTGCCAATGTAAGTGCACAGTGGCAAGTTCACAAACTTAATTGGCAGACCTTGTATGTGAGTACAGGTACATGTATTCATTAAAAACCCAAATATGGATTGATGAATGGCATCTGGGGTCTTAAAAGCTAGGAAGCTGCCATCTGAGGTGCGCCAAATGGTCCCATCTCAGACAGAACAGATGATCTCCAAGGACAACAAACATGAGGGAAAAAGAGCCCAGAAGACAGAAGGACCCATGTGAATAGGTGACTACATCAACATGTGACCAGCAGAGCCAGATGGCTCACAATGTTGAGTCCCAGTGGCAACATGAAAAAAAGGGGACCCCCCTCAAGAACTCCACTAAAAGACTGCAGTTGATGGTCCGAAGGCCTGGAAATTCCCGTGGGAGCATGGCCCCTAAACCTGATGCTGCCCCTGATCATAGATCATTAGTGAGGTCAACTCTTTGGATAGGAGTGGATTCGACTCAGGGTCACAGAGTGACCATATCATGTGTACACTTTATGATTCTATACATCTATAAGATGTCGTCCTACTGTCCTCTTACTGGAGGGGAGTGGAGAGGGTAAAGAGGGTGGAGAGGAGGGGACAGAGATTGTTAAGAGGATATGACATGTACGGAATGGAAAGGAAGAGTGTGCTGTCACCAGACAAGGAGAGCAGAGGGAGGTGCAGGTAGGCGGGCATGCAAATTTGAATTGTAAACTTTCACTCGATCACAAATAAAAAATATATATATATGTATATATATATATGTATATATATATATGGACCCTCCTCATGTATAACCAAATAACTTGCAAGATTCTGGGTTTGAAGGCTTAGTCTGATAGTCTCAGGGGCTAACTCAGTGAATTGGCATAGCAGTTCACAAAAGTCATGATCTGCATCCTAGTGTGATGAGTAGCACCTGGAGTCTTAAAAGCATGCTAGTGGCCAATTAAAACACAACTGTGGGCATTTGCTTGCCAAGGGCAGAACAGTAAGATAGTAATCAAAAGCTCTGGAGGAAGCCAGTCTGTATGAGCCACAGCACCATCGACCCTGAGATCAGAGGAACTAGATGGTGCCCAGTTACTACCACTGACTGTCCGGACCTGGTTAGAATGAGAGAAGAATGTGGAGCAGAACTCAAATTTATATTTGTAGTCCATACAAACTGGAACAGCAGAAAACACAGGACTCCCTGCAAGTATCACCCTGAGGCACTCACCCCTCAAACCTAGAACCAAGCTTATTCCCCGAGATCACCTTTTAGTGAAATAGCAGAGGCACACAAAATAAAGGATATTGTTCGTAAGATTGGTTCTATACGTAAAAACCATCAGTATAAGACCAGAGGACACAAGATAGAGTCTCTGATGCAGCATGATAAAAAGGGATGCGAAGATCTAGAACTCTATTACAAGACCAGATTTGATGGTCTGACAATCTGGAGTGTCCCCTGAGAACATGACCTCTAGGCTTGCTACTAGCTCAGACTTCAGACCATGCTGAGGCCAATACCTTAGACAAAGAATAGACTGGACTTGGGGACACAGAGTGATGCAGGTGGTAGGTGTACTTTATGGTTTTGTGTGTGTGTGTGTGTGTGTGTGTGTGTGTGTGTGTGTGTGTGTGTGTGTATACATGAGGCTGTCCCGGTTTCATTTTAGAGGGGAGGGAAGGTAGAGAGGAGCGGACAAGTGCTGGCTGAGTGGTACTGGAAGTAAAGAGTGGAAAAGGAGAGTGTGCTGTCACAGGGTGAGGAGAGCAGATGGAGATACAGAGAGGCGGGTACTTGGCATTTTATATGGAAGATTGACTTGGATTGTAAACTTTCACTTAATCATAAAAAAAAAAAAAAAAAATCAGTATGAGACCAGAACATCGACAGTTACTCCAAAGCAAAGACGAGAAGAAGAGGGTTCAGGAAAACTAGAGTACCGGAAAGGGAGCAAACAGAACACAGTCAAAGAAAATGTGGCCTCATGGTGATAAACGTAGCTGATGTCACTGGGCAATTTGTGTGAAAGTTGTCAAATGGGAACCTAACTTACTGTGCAAACTTGCATCCCAAACTCAATTTTATATATATGTGTGTGTGTGTGTGTCTGTGTGTGTGTGTGTGTGTGTGTGTGTACAAGAAAACAGATGTCTCTAACCCACTGCTGTTGATTTTGACTCACAGAGACCCTATAGGACAAAGTAGAACCGCCTTATGGAATTTCCAAGGCTGTAAGTCTTCACAGAGCAGAGTACCACATCTTTCTTCTGCAGAGAGGCTGGTAGCTTCAGACTGCTGACCTTTTGGTTAGCAGCCAAACACTTGACCCTTGCCCCACCGGAGTTCCTCAGTTAGCTGTACAAGATGATTGCTTCAGTTTGCCTACTAAATGATGCAATTTCATAAACTCATAGTTCTCCTGAGCTGGGCTGTTTGATTTGATTTAACTGAGTAAAGAAGGATGACCAGTGAGTTAGTTTAATGTTTCCTGGAAAATTATACTTTAACAGATGGAATTATTAGAAATAGTAAAAGTAGGCACCCAACATTTATCAGGATACAAATTGGCTATATTAACTGTTTGATATATGTTCACCACTAATGAAAAAGGAAGACGAAAAAATAGATTGATTCAAATTGTAGTGCTAGCAAAGAATATTGAGCATACTACGGACTCCCAGAAGAACAAACAAATCAGTCTTAGAAATAATACAACCAGAATGCTCCTGGAAGGGAGGATGGGAAGACTTTCCAGTTCATTTACTTTGGACCCTGGAAGAACCAGTCACTAGAGAATGGCATCATGTTTGGTAAAGTAGAGGGTCAGCAAAAATGAGGGAAACTGTCAGTGAGATGAATTGACACAGCAGCAATAACGGACTCAAACGTACTAACCGTCATGAACACGGCTCAGGACTGGGCAGGGTTTTGTTCTGTTGTACACGAGGCTGCCGTGGGTCAGAGCCAACTGGGCAGCAAGTGACAACAGTCATGATGTACACAGATTGTACCATTTAACTGAGCCAAACCTATTGCCATCAAGTGGATTCCCACTCAAGTGACCGTACGGGACAGAATAGAACTGCTCCAATAGGGTTTCCAGGGAATAACTAGTGGGTTCAAATTGCTGGCCATCTGGGTAACAGCTCAAACTCTTAATCACTGCATCACAAGGAAGTATCAGAGTGAGGATTTGTGTGTTTCCGATGACTAGACAGGTGGCCTTCGAGCCGATTCCGACTCAGGGCAAGCCTGTGTGTGCAGAGTAGAACTGCACCCCAGGGTTTTCAAGGTTGTAACTTTTCAGAAGCAGATCTCCAGGCCTTTCTTCTGAGACACCTCTGGGTGAATCTGAGCCGCTAGCCTTTCAGTTAGTAGGTATTTGCTTAACCATGTTCACCACCCAAAGCCTCCTGTATTACATATTAAAAAAAAAAAAAATCACTGCCATCAAGTCGATTCTGACTTAATGACCCCATAGAATAGAGTAGAACTGCCCTGTGGAGTTCTTAAGCAGCAGCTGATGGATTCAAACTGCTGATCTTTTGATTAGCAGCAGAGCTCTTAACCACTGCACCACCAGGACATGTAAAAATTATTTAATTTAATAGAAAATAAGCTCAGTACAGTAAAACCTGTTTAAGGCAGAAACTTGTCAGAGAAGGAAAACTTAAATACTTACCCCTAGTAGAGAGCAATTGAAAAATGTAAGACCGCACTGTAAAAACAAGGCAACCCATCAGGTTCCAGCTCTCACAGGTTCACTGTATAGTCTGCTTTTTTTTTTTTTTTGGTCCCAAGTTTTGTGTTCTTCTGAGATTCATGTACTTTAACGATATGTAGGCATATTCTTCAGGCAACTAAAGCAACTTTGCATAACCTTTATTTTCCTTCTTGTCGTTCAGTTAAATGGTGTGAGTTTGCTGCCCCCGATGTTCACATGGCCCCCGTTTCTGTTTTCCTAGCATGGCGGAAATGCAGGGACTGATGGCGAGGCTGGAGCAGGCAGTCGTCCGGCTGGAGTCGCTGTCTGCAGGGTCACCCAGGCCTCCTGGGGACTGCGGGGAAGTGAATGGTGTCAATGGAGGTAGGACCCTACACTGTTGTCAGTGCTGGTTTCTGTGTAGGTCACTTTTATTTCATAGTCTTTCCTTTATATGTGAGTATAATATGGACCAGATGCGTGGAGTTGCTAAAAAAGAAAAAGGAAAAGTTACAATTCCCAGTCCACTAAAATTACCAATATCTGTGCATTGCACTAAATGTTATTATTCTGTCATTTTATTGTTTGTCCTACTCTTCCACAGTCAGGGCTAAATATATTATCTAAGTAATTATTGAAAAGAAGCCAGTGTTCTCAACTGAAATGTAAATTGGAAAGAGTTATCATTCTGTAGATTTTAATTTTAAAGAGCAAGCCACTGAATTTAAGAACTGGGACTTTAAAGGAAGTTAGTCTGGTGTGAAGCCAAGTATAATTTGGATATGACATGATCATGTTACATTGTTTCACCTTTGCCAATTTCTAGCCAATTATATGCTTCTAGGGTTATATCATCAAAAATTTTTTAAATTTTCTGTTTTCTTTAAAGGTGTACCATATATGGCGAGCAAACTGTGGTATCTACAACAGGCTTTCCGTTTCCTTGTTATCTAGGGTTACAGATTTAGTACATAACCAGGCAAGACTGCCAGTTAAGTTTTAGTCTCAAATAAATAACATTTGCGGACATTATAAGGATGCCCCAAATACCGCATGAACCGTACTACATGGGACATACTTATTATACTAAAACCTTATCTGTTGTTTGTCTAAAATTCAAATTTAACTGGATGTTCTGTATTTAATCTGACAACTCTCTTGTCACACGTGCCTTTCTTCTTATCTGTCCCACTTTGAATCCTGTCAGTCTTCTTGGGGCTGAAAGCAGCCTTGAAACAGAAAGGGCTTCAGAAAGAGAAAAAAGCTCTGGACAGGCAGGGTCTGCACTGACGCTCCTGGAATTCCAGGCTCACTTGGAGCTGTGCCTCGTATTACATGCGGTGAGACAGAAACGACTGTGTGAGCACAAGTGCACAAGCCTTTTGGATATTTTTTTCTTCTCTTCCTCCCCAGGAACATAATAAAAATGAAAATTCTTTGAATGAAAGGTAGTGTTTTTTAAAGGACAGGCCTGTAAATTTTTCCATGTCAGCTAAGGCATGTCCGTAATTTCATCCTAAGTGTCTTTTGGTTAACTATGCAGCTGGTATACGAGACTTGGTAAACCTTATTCTTAAGAAAATATTTTCATGTTCTCTTCGGTCACTTGGTTTTATTATGCTGTGTGCTTCAGGCAATCACGAGGCATTTTTCTAAGATTGCTGGTCACTGATGTAAAGATAGGGAAACACTAAGTTAAATTTCAGCTCCCAGGAGATTCTGTTGTGTAGTAAAATAAAGAAAAACTGCGGTCATTGGGACCTCACTTACTCAAAAAGGTACTAGACTGAACTTCGAGTATCTTCATAATGAATCATTTTCTAGGGATGTAAACAGGCTAAACAAAATTGGAGAGTAGATGTTTCAATTACTCAGGTGTGTTTAAACCAGTATTTTCTAATATAGCAAGTCATTCCAAATCTGTTTTTGGAGTCAAGTCTTTAAAAGCAACTCTTCCAACGATTTACTGTCCTACTTGACATGATGTAGGATAGTCAGGGGGATGATATCCAGATTTCAAATGTTTTACTAATCACAAACAGCGTAGATAGGTCGCTGTCATCAAGTGGACTCTGACGCATACGCCACCTTAGGTACAACAGAGTGAATCGTTGCCCAGTCCTGCACCATCCGCACAGTTGCCACTGGCGTGTTTGAGTTTGTTATCACTGCTGTTGTACAAATCTGTCTCTCCAAGGGTGTCCCCCATCGTCACTGGCCCTCTGCTTCACCAAACATGATGTCCTCCCTAGCAAGAGATCCCTCCTGGTGATGTGTTCGAAGAAAATGAACCTTCAAATATTCTGCTGGGAACCATAGTTTTCATCAGCTAATTTTTGGAAGTAGATCCGTAGGCCTCTCTTTCAGCCCTGTCTTAGTCTAGAATCCCCACTAAAACTTGTGCACCGTGGGCACCCTACTGGGATTTGAAATACTGGTGGCGTAACTTCCAGCATCATAGCAATAGGCAAAGCATTGCAGTACGGCAACGCGACAGATGGGTGGTGGCCCAAATAATACAACTTTCATTTATTTTTCTTTAGTAAGTTTTGATAATTTTATAAATTATATTTTTTAACAAATCCTTAAGGAAAACCACTCACTTGAAATACAATCATGATGATGACAGTGGTATTATAACTAACATTTAAAAAAATTTTATTTAAAAAAGAAACTTCTAAGAGGCTCATGATCCATTACAAATTCATAATCCGCACAGATTGAAGAGTGAGCTACTCAGTTATGATGCTGGGTTATGGGTTATGACGTGTCCCCTCCCCCGTAAGTTCACCTCCACAGCTGAAGAAATATTCTTGCATGCCTACCAAGTAGTAAGCACTGTGTTAGGTACCAGGCACTCTTAGATAAATTATATACAGTTTTAACCTTCAAACGTCTTTTCATCTCGATGAATTACTATCAAGGACTGCAAATGCTTTGATAAAGGAATGCTCAGAGGGCAGACTGGGGAGGAGAGCAGACCTTAAAGGCTGCACGGAGGAGGTGTGGGCAAAGGAGAGTAATGAAAGGCAACTGGGAAATACTCCTTTTTATTGTTGCACCTTCTGCTCTGTACTTCCCCAATGCCTCTGAAACCTTCTTCCTCATTAAAAAGTCATCGGAGACCTCTCCCAGAGAGACAAATAGATTTGTTTCCAAGTACATCCATAAGGAAGCTTTGGCGTGTGCCCCTTTTGTGTTACAGGAGTTGGTGCATACTGTGTTTTGAAGTTTAAGACAACGCAGTTCCAATGGCCTGCACAGAAGTGAGACTGTAGGCATCAGTTGCCACTCAGTCGATCCTGACCCCTCGCGACCCTCTGTGTGTCAGAGCAGAACTGCACCCCATAATTGTCAGTGGTTCTCATCTTCCAGACATAGACCTTCAGGCCTTTCCTCTGCGGCTCTTCTGGGTAGATTTGATCTGCCAGTATTTTAGTTAGTAGCTGAGTGCTTAGCTATTTGTGCCACCAAGATACAGAGAGCTACTTCCATCATTTTGGGGGCCTGTGAAAGTGGGTAACTGAGGAAAAGGGAAAAAGAGAAGAGCTTCATCTTGTAAGTTTTATGCATATGGATATTTCTGGACAGTGTGAGAAAGGGAACCCTAAATTCTGGTGTGGGTTTTAATAGCCTGTAAACTGCAGAGCTTCTGGATACCATGTTTCTCCCTGTTCTGGACATGTAGTCAATGACTGAGAACTTGTTTTTCTGCTAATTAAAAGACACAGAAAGAAAGGCGAAGGACAGTGAGTGCACATCAGGCTGACTGCTGTCATTTCATTGTGCAGTAATTTGCCCCATCAAAACCCCACACGAACGAGCTCAATGGTCGTTTTCATACCCACCGTCACCACCTCTCCACCACCCAGGAAGTGAGAAAGAAGGAACATGCGCAAAGTCAGTGGCATTTTCCTACTTGCCCAGGATTCCTTACTTTGTTTTAATTGCTCCAGGTAACCTCGGTCACTAGTCGCAAGGTTGTTGTACCAGTGGGCAGCTTGGGATACAAGAAAGTATCCCAGCTTGGAATTAATAAGACTTGGTTCCATTTTAGGTCCCAGGGTGACACAAGAGCTTTGCACCAGGCAGCAAACCTAAACACTGATGGCTCAGTTCAGCCAGAAGTGCCACGTAAGAAAGGCCTGGCCAGCCGCTTCCATGAGGATTAGAGCCAAGGAAGCCTCATGGCCTGCACACCAGGAGTTGGAATTCACTCAGTGCTAACAGATTTTCTTTTTGAAACAGGTTCCATTTGGAATCTATCTCTTACTTGGAATACAGCTTTCTCTTATGGAGAATATAGCTTTCTCTGGTCAAGCCACCTGCTCTGTTTGCCTTTCTGTTTCATGTGTGTGAAACTGCAATGGTACCACTCACCTCACGGAACTTGGGGGGAAATTTAAGTGAAATCGTGTAGGTGCACGCGTTTATCCAAGAGGATGAAAAAATAGCAGAGACATAGAAAAGTGTTAAAAAAAAATGAGTGAATGAATGACTTACCCAACAAACAGAGGATGATTTTAATGACATTAAATTTCCATAGTACCTATGACAAAGCAGTCCCCATTTTTACACCGAACTTCCAGGGATTAACAGGAGGTCCTTCTTTCAAAGGTGTGGCACCCTCTGTGGAAGCCTTCGACAAGCTGATGAACGGTATGGTGGCCGAATTTCTAAAGAACAGTAGGATCCTTGCTGGTGACGTGGAGATCCACGTGAGTACCCTTCTGCGTTCTCTGTGTAGAATTTGGAATGATCAGCCTAGCTACTGCCAACTCTAATGGCAAGAGGAGAAGCTTTGCACAGTCGTCTACTCCAGCTTGGTGTCCGGTTGCCAGTTCTGAGCTCAGCGTGTCAGAGTAGAACTGTGCTCCTTGAGGTTTTAATAGCTGACTTTTTGGAAGTAGACTGCCAGGTCTTTCCTTTGGGGGAACTCAAATCTTTAACTTTTGTTTAGTAGCTGAGCACCCACCAGGGACTTGTTAGCTAGGAAGTTGATGGTGAAAAATTCATTTATACACTTGTTCATTTAATCATTCGTGCAACACTTACTAGTGGGGCCTGTGCCAGCTGCTGTTCCAGAAGCTGAGAACTGACATAGGGCTGAACAAGAAAGGCCAGCTCCCTGCCCTCAGGGAACTTTCATTTCAGTCTGGAAATAAGATACTGCACATAGATGCATAGATTAATCCAGATAGTGTTAAAGACCATAAACACAGTACTGCTGGGTAGTGATACAGAGAGTTATGAAAACACGGTACTGCTGGGTAATGATACAGAGAGTTATGAGAGCAGGGAGTTGTTGGAGATATTAGCAGATATCAAGTCTGCCCGCAACTCACGGTGACCCCACACTCAGTAGCACAGTAGGCTGCCTGGTCCTGAGCCATCGCTATGGTCAGACATTCCTGATCTGTAGGGTTTTAGTGGACAGGTTTTTGAAAGTAGTCTCCCCGGCCTTTTTTCCTAGTCCATCTTGGTCTGGAAGCTCCACTGAAAGCTGTTCGGCCTCGTAGCAGCATCGCAGCACTAGTGTGCATGAGGTGCCTTGGCCTGGATTTGAACCTGCTGTCCCACACGGAGGGCAAGAATTCTGTGACTGAGGCGCCAGTGCCCCCTGGTAGAGACTTGGCGATAAGGATGGCCTGTCTACAAAGTTGAGCAGAGATTACTGAACAGAGGGAATGAGCTGGTCTGCGAGGTGGGGAAGGGAATTCCAGGCAGAGGACAGGAGCAAAGACCAAGAAGAGGGGCCTACATGCTGTGTCCCGGGCTGAGCAGGGCAGTGAGATGGAGGATGGGTGACAGAGAGATACAGCAAAGCGTCAGATGCCATGGGGCCTTCTTGGTCACACTTAGGAAGCTGGATCATGTTTGACCATGACGAAAAGTCATTACAGGGCATTGGACAGAGAATGACAGGTGATTTGATTCATGCTTTGTAAGAGGTCATGCTGCCTAAGCCAAGTCAGTCACCACCGTGCTTCCCCTTTCCGTAAAGCGTAACCTGAGGAAAGGCAAGTCAGAGAATCTGAGACTCTCTGGCTCAGAAGGGACTTTAAAACATGTCTAGGCCAACCTCTGGGTTTTAGGTGCTTTTTGTACTTGTTTAAAAAATTTACTTTTTAAACACCATATCCCTGAGGCTCATCACTATTTATATACGTTAATAAAAATCGAATGTAATAAACAAGCCAATTAAAAGCTTAAAAAAAAAAAACAGCTATCACAAGGTTCTGCTTTTTCACTGACCTTTGTTTCTGGCAGGAGATTGAATTCCTAATCTCTCTGTCTATGGATTTCTCAGCAGTGAAACAATCCCACTTTATTATAGATGCACCGAAAATCTGCTTCTGGAATAAAGTTGTGGTTTGGGTTTAAAAAAAAAAAGGTAAAAAGGGCTTCTCTCCTTACTCCTTCCCAATTAGACGTTACCTGCAATGCCCAGCACCAGTCCTCCGGGGGATCCGGTTAATAAGGGATACCGACCACAGGCTTCGGGGTGGTTCTTAAACAGCTGCTTGTCATCGCATTTGCAATGTTTGTTTGCCTCTTCTAAGAAAATAAAGCTTATTTTCACGATTTCCATTTTTATTAAATATTCCTGTTCAAACGCTTATTGGTGACAGAGGGGAAGTGCTAACATATATAAATTCCAGAAAAGTCTGTAATGAGACATGTTTATTTCAGATGTATCCCGGACCTCTACGAGTGCTATAGTCTGTTCTTTTCCTCGGTGTTCTTGTTGACAACTTGTACCAGTAAGGTAGTGGATGAGGTTCTTAAACTGTGGCATGCAAGTGCCTGAAGGCTGACATATGAAAAGGAATATTATCCCCCAAAGACTAGAGGAGGTTCTTGAGTGACTGAACAGTAATACAATAATTACTGTATCACTGTTGTTACTGTTAATTAATATTGACTTCATACTTCTGAGGTGCACAGTACCCTACAATAATTTCTCACACATTTCTGGAGAAAAATGCTTTCCTGTGGAAAAATGAGGGCTATAAATAAATACATTTAACTTTCTGGTCAAAAACTGTAGGATCTGCTCTAGTAAAAAGGCCAGACTTGATTGTCTGACAGCTTAGAGGGTCCCTAGAAGACATGGCTCCCTTCTTAGTTCAGAAACTAAACCCATTCCCAAAGGCAGTTCTTCAGACTGAGATTCGGCTGGACTGGAAGACATACAGTGAAACTGGGGAAGAGTGCTTTTTGACTCAGGTAGATACATGAGGCTAACTGGGCAGCTCTTGTCTGGAGGCAAGATGAGAGGGCAGAACAGGACAGGAGCTGGCTGAATGGACAGGGGAAACCCAGGGTGCAAAGGAGGGTGCTGCTGTAATGTAGGGCGAGCAACTAGGATCGCATAACAATGGGTGTGTACGTTTCTGTATGAGAAACTGACTTGAATTACAGACTTAAAGCACCATTAAGAAAACTAAAAAAAGTTAGCAGAAAAGGTAGGATTTGCGTACCAAGTAACACTCTCCAAGTAACATCGCCAACAGTCCCTTTAAACCCTTTTTCTAACAAAGTGAATTACAAACACGGTGGAACTTGGTTTATATTAAATTTTTTTCTTCACCGAGCAGCCTAAAAACAGCATGACTCAGATGAGGGAATATTGTCAATAATGAATATGTATTGCTTAAAGAAACTCGTGTTTCCTACTGATTTGTTAAAAAAGAAAAAAGAAACAGCAGAGAGAGAGGAAGAGAAAACAGAAGACAGCAGAAAACACTGTCATCTGTAAGTTTAGATTGGTTCTTCAGCACAAAGAAAAGCACAGGCGGCTATGGGCCATCTGCCCGCGACGTGAACAGTTTGAACAAGAAGTTGATTTTTTCTCTTATAGGACCATGTGTCGTTGGCATTAAGCTCGCAGCTGCTGCCTCTCCCAGAAGCCAGAAGTGGGGGTTGAGCTTTGTTCCAAGAACACACCTGTTGCGTAGGAAAAAAAAAAAAAAAAAAACCCACATACCTGATTGTACAGTATGGAAATTTGAGAATGACACAAATGTGTATCATGTTAAATCCCATCCCTGTGCTCAAAAGCTATTTCACAGATACTGATAATGAACAAGGGCAGCCAAGCTATGATTTAACGTCTGTCTCGATGTGTTGGCTGCTGGTTGGGCTTAATTTACTAAACACTCAATAGTCTATTGATGGACTAGACCACAGAAAAAGGGGGGAGCTAATGGCCACAATTAGGAAGCTCTGCTGAACCAAAGAACATAACAGGTTTAGGGAAGATTAGATCTTGTAAAGCCTTCTGTCTGAGACATAAACCAAGGGGCTTATGTAAATTACTCTTCAAGCCAAGAGACATCAGCCCAGCTTGTACCCTTCTTAAGAAAGAATCAGCAATGTTTAATTTCATAATAGATGTTGAGGGTAAATATAGTTCTCAGTGTCAGAGGAAAGGGCCCTCCAGGAACTGTACCTTCATAAGACCAAGCCCTTGGTTGGACACCATTGATCCTTAAAATGATTTTCCTCCAAGATATTCCTATTGTTATTCATGGCATATGGTCCTGATCTTGGGTCTATTTGTTAATGATTCAAAAATTATGAAACAACTGCCAATCAGTTGTTTCCTAACTCAAATCCTTTCTAGAGATGTATATGAGGATTTACATTTTAAATATATATAGAGTCCTGGAATATTTAGTTCCTGTCATGGGTGAAAAACAGGTACAAATTCTTTTATCCATTGTTTAATAAAAATAAGACAACTGCACTTTGAACAAAAGAGCGATAAAATTCAGTGAAGATCTCAAACCCATAGAAAGTGTGGTGTGATTCAGCTACACACAGTACAATGTGATGCCCTTGAATCCCCTGACTTGATAAAGGATGAACATTTTTAAACAATTGAGCCTCACTTTTGATGAGTCATGGTCAAGTCTTTGTCGTTTTACTTAGATCATCTGCAGGTGTTTTGTTTCATGCCTTGCAGGTCAGATCATTAACTAGAAGAGAAGCAAAGGGAGATGTCTCTCCTCCTCTGTCAAGTTGATCCCAATTCATGGTGGTTCCCTGTGTGTCATAGTAGACCTCTGTTTCATAGGGCTTTCAGCTGCTGATGTTTTGGAAGTAGATCCCCAGGCCTTTCTTGCGAGATGCTTCCGGGTAGACTTTTAAATCTCCAGCCTGTTAGCAGCACAGTGTTAATTGTTTGCACCACCCAGGGACTCCCTGACAGGCCCTACCAGTTTATATTTGGATGTGTGGACAGCCATGACCTTGAACTTGTCCCTTAGCTTTTTCAGTCAGGCAGCCTGCCGACTTTTGAGGACTTTCCAGCTCTCACAGTCCACCCTGAGGTGACTCACCAGTTATCTTAGCATTAAAGCATGAGGGGGCTATTGGGTTTCCCCGGAAGAATTTGCAGCAGGGTAGCGTTGTCATCGTTATAAAAAGCATCATGAGCACTGCCAGGGGAAAGTACCTGAGCCATCTGAACACAGAAATAAGTACAAGGAAGCAGGTCAGAAACACGACACACAGAGCACTAAGGAGAACATAGCATCTTACTTCACTACTGTGTAGAAGGAAACCAAAGCCAGAGCAAACCAAACCCAACTTAGTGCCGTCGAGTCGATGCCAATTCATAGGGACCCTGTAGAAGGAAACCAGCCTCCCTCACATAAAAAGACCTTGAGACCCTCAGGAGTCTGCATGTCTTGATTTTATAGATTGTCACTTCTCCCTCTCTCTGGACTCATGTTTGGAATGAATAATAACTTTAATTTGCTGGCATAACTAATACAAAACGGCTATGCTTATCTATTTAACTAAGAGTGTTCATGTCCTTACTAATGATTTTAGAAACATTGATAATTTGTACTCATTAAGACCATTTTTTTTTTTTTTTTTTTTTGGTGCTTTATAATCTGGGTCTATGCTGGACTCTTCCTTCCCTTCAAATAAACCAGTTTCAGAACCACAGGTTTGGGTTTGACTCAGCACATCAGACGCGTTCGCACAGGTCTCTCCGTCTCATGTTCTGCCATGGGCACAAGGTGGTCTTTCCATTAACTTCTTATTTTTGGAAAATCATTTTAATTTGGACGTTTATTTTTATTATAACTAGACCTATGATAATTTAGCAATCTCAAGGCCAAAGAATTTGTATATAGTCTCATTTTCTTCAAATGACAGGCTTGTATAAAGAACTCAGCCTCTGAGTTTCATGTTGGATTTCAATGGGAATCTCCTTTCTTAGTGTCTTCTCGTTGATTCCAACTCAGAGCAACCCCAGAGGACAGAGTAGAACAGCACTACAGGATCTCCAAGGACTGGCTCATGGATTCGAACTGCCAACCTTTTGTTAGCAGTCTAGTGCTTAGCAGTCTAGACTGCCCACTCTCTATAGGTGACTAATTTTGAAGTAACTTTTGTATCCATTCAGTATTTCTTTTTGAAAATATCTGTATTCTTATTTTCCTCCTTGTTACTAAAGGCACTAGATTGCTGCTTTGCGTCTGTTCTTTTCATCTAACAGTATATTCTAGAGATCCATCGGTACATAAAGGGCTTCCTCATTCTTTTTCATAGCTTCAGAGTATTTCAATCTGTACATTTATCATGGTTTATTAAACAGACCACTGTTGCAGAATATCGACTCATTTCCAGTGTTTTGCAACTAACCATGTATATATATCATGTTTTCTATATATATCCCACTCGAGGGCACTTGGCTGGCTTGGCTCTATATATATACAAAGTTCCCAAAATGAAGCTGCTGGATGTATCAGTCAGGGCCCTATAAGGATACAGATGAAATGCTCAAGCTAAGGAACTTAAGGAGTGTTTACCAGCTGTTACTTTGTCATACTGTAGTGGCCTGTTGGTTGCTATGATGCTAGGTACTATCCCTACAATGTTTCAAATACTCACAGGGCCTCTCATGGTGGACAAGCTTCAGAGGAGTTCCCAGCCTGGAGCTCTATTTCCAAAATTTAGCCAATGAGTACCCTATGGATCACACAGAATACGACCTGATGTAGTGCTAGAAGATAAGTCCCCTGTGTTGTTGGATGGCACTCAGAATACACGGTGGCCCCAACATTGGACTCAGCATATACTGTTAGTTGGGAAGATGGCACAGGACCAGGCAATGTTTTGTTCTTTTTGATATGGGTCACCATGAGTTGATGACACAAATTCAGTGGAGGCTAATGACAATAAATAATAAAGGGACTACTTAGAAAGTGACAGGCAGGGTTTATAGATGCAGGAAGTAGTACAGTATCCAGGACTGCCAATATTAAGAACAATTGCTAGCTCACTGCTAAAAGACACAAGAAGAAGTGGTTCAGAACCCAGAATCAACACATTGCCATCCAGTTGATTCTGACTCGTGGTGACCTTATACAGGGTAGCTATTTTAGTTATCTTGTGCTGCTGTAACAGAAATACTACAACGAAATGGCTCTAACAAACAGAAAGTCATTGTCTCACAGCCTAGGAGGCTGGAAGTCTGATTTTAGAGCCCCAATTCCTGGGAAAGGCTTTCTCTTTCTGTTGATTCTAAGGGAAGGTCCTTGTCATTAATCTTCCCCCTGGACTAGGAGCTTCTCAGCATAGGGACCCTAGGTCCATAGCACATGCTATACTCCTGGTGGCATAAGGTCCCTCTCCACTCTGATTGATTTTCTCTTTTATATCTCAAAAGAGATTAAGTCAAGCTAATCCTGTAGATTGGAAACCCCAGTGGCACAGTGGTTAAGTGCTATGGCTGCTAACTAAGAGGTTGGCAGTTCAAATCCACCGGGTGCTCCTTGCAAACTACAAGGCAGTTGTACTCTGTTGTATAGGGTCACTATGAGTCAAAATTGATTCAGGGGCACTGGGTTCGGTTGGGGTTTGAATCATGCAGATTGAGTCCTGGCTCATTTACATAAACACCTCTAATCCTGACTCATTAACATTATAGAGGTAGGTATTTACAACACAGAGGGTAATTATATTAGATATGATACATGTTTTAGGGGGACACAATTCAATCCACCCCAACTAACCTGTGGTGGCCAGCAGGGCAGAGCCAGAGAAAGGAAGACCTGTCTTCCCTTGCCTTCCATGCTCCAGCTCCAGGCAGGGGCCAGGAGACAAGCAAGCCTGCTGATGCTGATGCAGCCCACACCGGTGCTTCCTGGAGCAGCGAACAGGGTGAAGGAGGATGCAGAGGGGATGTGAGCAGCAAACCAGCACCCAGTGAAGGGAAAGCATTTGTACTTTGGAGCTTTACTGTAAATTTCCGTCTGTGCCTGTTTACATGGCCACCAGCAATAAATGAGAGTGTCTCTCTGGTCTCACCTCAGTGGTGTCAAGCGCTTGATTTTTGCTGATGTGACAGCGGAGGAATGGTAATTCTATGCAATTTTCCTTTGTATTTCTCTTATAATGAGTGAAGTAGAGCATCTTTTCATGTGTTCTCAAACGTATGTGGCTCTTAACCATTACCCAATGCCATCAAGTCGATTCTGACTCTCTTAGGTCACTTATATTTCTTTTTTCTGTGAGCCATCTACTTGTATCTTTTATCCATAGGCAGGGAGGGGGAGACTGTGGCTTTATTTACTATTTTTTAGAAATCTTTGAACCCGCCAGTGACTCTGCAGGAGACAAGACCTAGAGGTCTGCTCTGTAAAGGCTACAGCCTGGAAAATCTTACGGGGCAATTCTCTTCTGCCACAGGACGTTGCTGTGAGTTGAAATTGACTCAGCAGCACACAATAACAACATATATTTAAGAGTTTAGCCCTTTATGATGAAAGGTGCAAATATTTTTTCCATGTTGTCATTTGGTTTTGACGCTGTGTCTTAGTTTTCTGAACCAAACCCAACCCACTGCAGTTTGGGTTGATTCCAACTCATAGTGACGCTATAGGTCAGAGCAGAACTGCCCCATAGAGTTTCCAAGGAGCACCTGGTGGATTTGAACTGCACACCTTTCATTTAGCAGCTGTTGCACTTAACCACTTAACCACTGCATCATCCAGGTTTCCGTTAGTTTCCTAGGGCCACCAAAACAAACAAAAAAAACCACCAACTGGATACTACAGGTGCTATGTATTGTTACTAGGTGCTGTCGAGTCCATTTTCAACTCATAGTGACGGCATGTGACAGAGTAGGACTGTGCCATGGGGGTGTTTGAGGCTGTAGTCTTCAAGGGAACAGCTTGCCGTAACCCTTGGAGCTGCTGGGCGGGTTTGAACCACCACAGTTGGCTCCTCTCCTACCAGGATCCATCTGTTTTGTTTCTGATCAGAGTGGTCAGTGGTGGTGGCCAGGCACCATCTGGTTCTTTAGGCGATTGGATTCCCATTCCATCTTGGTATATGATGTAGGATATGGATCTACTTTTTTTTTCAGATAACTTCCTGGTATCCCGATCACCACTTATTAATCATCCCATTTCCCTGATGATAGAAATGCTGCCTTTATCGTATGCCAACTACCTGTATGTCTTTAGGTTTAGTTTTGGACTTCCTATTCATTTCATTATACTTTCAGTGTATTCCCATCCTAATACCACCTATTTTAATCAGAGGATATACCCAACCCCAAACCCTTGCTGTCAAGTCAGTTCTGAATCATCCTGATGCTATAGGACAAAGCAGAATTATCCCATAGAATTCCCAAGACAGTAACCTTTTTATTGTGAATTAATAACAGTTTTACAGCTTATGTCATATTATTGCATAACACCTAGCACTTTCACCCCTATTCTGTTCTAGCTGCCTTACCCCGCTCCCCCCACGTGACAGCATGCTTCTCCTTTTGTTTGGAACTTCCCGTGCTCTGTTGACCATTGTCTTGCACTCCTCACCCAATCAACTCAGCTGCAGGACGGTGTCCCTTAGACAAGCCCATGCCTGTTTTTAAAGGTCCGTTTGCCTCTGGTATCACTCTGTGTTTTGTACGGTCCGGGTCAGTCTTTGTCTGTGGAGCAGGCCCCGGTGCTGGACGCAGTTTGGGATCAGAGAGTCAGGGGCCATGCTCCCAAGGGCCCTTTTGGTAGAGTTCTGGCTCTGCCTTCTAGTCCATCACCGGCTGTGTCCGGAGCTCCATTCCACGCACTGCATCCAGCAGAGGGCGGTCATCTTTATGGAAGCAGACTGCCACGTCTTTCTCCCACAGAGTGGCTGGTGGCTTTGAACTGCTGACCTTTCTTTAGCAGGCAAACACTTAACTACTGTCCCGCTGGGTTTCCTTTCATAGGATATGACCAAAAAACCAAGGCCATTGATGTCAAGTAGATTCTGGCTCATTGGGGCCCTGCAGGACAGATTAGGACTGCTGCCATGTAAGGTTTCCAAGGGCATTGATCCTTACGGAAGCAGACTGGCACATCTGTCTCCCACAGAGTGGCCGATGGGCTCAAACTGCTGACCTTCCAGTCGCAGCTGAGCACTTTAACCATTGCACCACAGGGCTCTCTTCTGTCTGACATGAAAAACAAAACAAATCACGGTGCAGCCAAGTTGATTCCAACTCACAGTGGCCTATAAGGACAGAGTAGAACTGCCCCGTAGGTTTCCAAGGAGCAGCTGGTGGATTTAATCTGCCAGCCTTTTGGTTCCAACAAACGCTTAGCCAAAGAGCCATAGAGGATGATAAAGGGCTAATTCCCTCCGAGTTCCTATCTCTTGTCCAGAGTTTTCTTAGATGTTGTCTCAGTCGTCTAGTGCCACTATAACAGACATAACACAAGTGGAAGGCTTTCACAGACAAAACTATTCTTCCACAGTCCAGTAGGCTACAAGTCTGAATTGATCCACCTATTTTGCAGGGGCACAATTCAATACATAAGAGATGTTCTTGCTTACTTATCTCTTTACATAAATTTTAGAATCAGCTTGTCTCATTCTGTGAAAAAAAATTGCAGTAGTGTTAAACTTGTAAATTAGTATGGACAAAAACTTCTGTATGTATGATGCCGAGTCCTCTTATACAAGAACTAGATATGTCTTTCCGTTGATTGAGATCTATCAATCCTCCCATGTATCCTTCATAAATGTTCCAATACTTTCTCAATTTGTTTTTGCACAGTTCTCAAATATTTTGGCACAATTCTTGAGTTTATTTGGGAAGGGGAGATTTGTTATTGCCAGTAAATAGACCAAACCAAACCAAACCCACTGCTGTCGAGTCGATTCTGACTCATAATAACCCTATAGGTCAGAGTAGAACTCCTCCACAGAGTTTCCAAGGAGCACCTGATAGATTCGAACTGCCAACCCTTTGGTTAGCAGACATAGCTCTCAGTCAGTACACCACCAGGGTTTCCAGTAGACATCTCTGCATATTTTCTAATTGACTGTTTGTATATATGAAGATTTGCTTAGTATTTCTAATAGCTTTTCAATTGATTGCCCAGGGTTTCTAGGTATATATAAAACTTGATTCCAACTCATACGAACCACGTAGGACAGACTAGAACTGCCCTGTAGAGTTTCCAGCAAGTGTCTGGTGGATTCAAACTGCTGATCATTTTGGTTAGCAGCCATAGCACTTACATAGCACTATACCACCAGGGTTTCCTACATATATAATTATTTGCAAGTAATTGTATTTCACATTGCAGGTTGAAATTGCAAATTGGTTTACCTCTTATTTTCCAGTGTTTATATCCTTCATTTATTTTTTCATCCTTTACCTCTAAGACAATGCTAAAAACAACCAATAGTGGTTTATCTTTTAGCAGAAATGCCTGCTCAGTAAGTAGCATGCTGGCTTTGGGATGAAAAACACCTTTAAAAAAAATCCTTTGTAGTGTGCAATTTTGAGTGTCTTTTTTTAAAGAAGAATGTTGAATTTTGTCAAGAACTTTTGAAACATCTGTAGCGATATTCATATAATTTTTCTCCTTAGATCTTTTAATATTATTAATATATTTTCTAATACTGAACCATTTTTATGTTTAGGGAGGCTATGTATTTATGTGGAAATGATTGCTCAAAACTTTTCTTCCAAGATGTTTAAGGAATTTCACATCTGGCAAAGGGAAATATGAAGCTTTATGAGTCAAAATATGGTTGAATCATGTAATAGCTAACTTATTAAAGAAAAACAATAGTCATTGATAAATTCTTGTGTATTTTTAAGCATTATATTGTTAAATACTAAATGAGATTTTTAAGCTTGAAGCTTAAGACCATTGTGTATATGCAGTAGATTTTTGTTTTAGATCCTTTGTTAAAAAACAAAAACAAAAACTCACTGCCATGGAGTCAATTCTGACTCAAGGTGACCCTACAGGTCAGAGTACAATTGTCCCATAGAGTTTCCAAGGAGTGCCTGGCGGATCTGAACTGCCAGCCTTTTGGTTAGTAGATGTAATACTTAAACTACTATGCCACCAGGGTTTCCATCGTTTTTCCAAATCAAAAAAAAAGTTTCCCACAGCTGCTTGTCAGGAGGGATCAGTCCCTGGAAAAGGACATCATGCTTGATAAAGTAGCCAAGTCAAGAGGGTCAGCCAAAAGAGGAAGACCCTCAACAAGATGGACTGATGCAGTGGCTACAACAGTGGGCTCAGGCATAATAATTGTGAGACTGTTGCAGGACTGGACAGTGTTTCATTCCGTTGTGCAGTGTTTCATTCTGTGGCTTTGAGCTGGAACTGACTGGAGGGTATCTAACAACTAACCATAAAGGCATAATTAAACTCTTGCCAAAAGATGTGAGATGTGTTTCTGTCCCCACCCCTCTAAAAAGCCATTATGAATTTATTTTTCTCTTATGCGGATAACTCATATTATTTTAATTTGAAATTTACAAAGGAAAAAGCAGCAATAATGCGGAGGAATTACAATGAACCCCTTGTTCTTTCGCTTCTCTGCAGATCTAGTTATTGCCTGTACTAACAAATTAAGCAGGAAGAGGAAGAGCCCCCACAATGACATTAGCTTTTACTGGTCTGTTTTAGTAGCAGATTCTTTAGGGGCAATTGAATTCTTTGGTTGAGTAAGTCAGACAAAACTTAATCCTCACTAAACCCATTGCCATTGAGTCGACTCCAAACTCATAGTGACCCCGCAGGGCAGAGCAGACCTGCCCCCAGAGCTCCCGAGGCTGTCATCTTCACGGAAGCAGACTGCCCGTCTTCCTCCTGAGGAGAGGCTGGTGGGTTTGAACGTGTGACCCTTCGGGGAGCAGTTGAGGGCTTCACCCTTGCACCACCAGGGCCCCTTTGGTCCTCACACTAGAAGTACAGGATCAAAAAGAGGTTCTTGGACTCTGTAGAGCTAGTGATGTAATGAATGGAATAGTGGACCAGACGAAGAAAACCCAGGTTTCATTCCAGCTTGAGTAGTAACGTACTGTGCAGCTGTGCATCTCACTCTTAATTAATTCTCTGTGTCTTTGAGTCCTTACATGATGATGTTTGCCACCAGACAGCCTTTGGAAATGCCAGTCTTGGTTCTTCCTTCCTGCTGTGCATAAGCAGAAGGGAAGGGCCAGCGGATATAGAAATGCATTCTGAGCACATCCAGGTGGGCTGGGGTTGGGGGTGAGTTGCGCCTCCCACCAGCACCTGTTGGCTCGCATCTGGGAAAAATTGGGTTGTTGAGTCTCATGTAGATGCATTGCTCTGCACAAAAGCACAGCAAATGTCTAAGTCTGTGTCAGAAGTACCCACAAGTAACCAGCAACATTTTCTGCTAACATATTCCTCCTTTCACAGGTAGTTTCCCAGATTTAGAATTGAATTGCTACCTAAAAAAACAGTTGCTGTCCAATCAGTTCTGTCTCATAGCAACCTCATGTCTGTCAGAGTAGAATGTGCTGCACAGGGTCTTCAATGGGTGATTTTCCAGAAGTACATCACCAGGTCTTTCTTCCAAGGTGCCTCTGGGTGGATCTGAACCCCCAACCTTTCATGTAGCAGTAGAGCAGAGTAACTATTTGCACCACCTAGGCTGGAAAGCCTGGTAGTGTAGTGGTTAAATCTGCTAACCAAAAGGCTGGTGTTGGAAACCACCAGGTGCTCTTTAGGACCTCTGTGGGCAGTTCTCCTCTGACCTAGAGGGTCGCTGTGGGTCCGAATCAACTTGGTGGCAGTTGGTTTCAGTTTAGTTTTAGGGACCCCTACTACTGCAAAATATGTGCTCCTTTCTTTTCCTCCTTGCTTTTTCTTTTTTCTGCTTTCTTTCTAAAACGAGGCCAATAAGTGGAACATTTGTTGTTGTTGCTTTTTCTATCCAGACTTCAGGATAACTTAATTGTGTGCCTGGAGGCTGCTTCAGAATCTGAAAATTAATACTTTGTCCAAATGTAATGACCTTTTAATGTTCTCATCTCATTTAGATTATCTTCTTATTTCTCTCTATGTGCCCATCCCCACAGAGTGCGCATTCACAAATGTATGTGCTTGGGCACATGCACACGCACGTATACACACAGGTACATGTACACATCTGAAAACAAACTCACTGCTGTCGAGTTAGTTCCAAATCAGAGCAACCCGTAGGACAGGCTAGTTCTGCCTCACAGGGTTTTCAAAGAGTGGCTGGTGGATTTGAACTGCCGACCTTTTGATTAACAGTTTCCAGGGCTCCCACAGACACATACCTGCATTTATCTAAGAAGTCCTCGTAATACCACATTAGCTACATATAAGAAGGAACAGTCTCCATCAGATAATGTGACAACGTTGGTGCCAGGGTCACTCTGATTCTAGGAAATATGTTTGCAGAGTGCTTTCTCACCTTTAGTATGTATTCTTTCTCCAGCTGCATTTGTGTTGTGGTTTAATACATTTTAGGATACTTGACAACCCAGCTCTTGAATTCATCAAATATATGATAGTTTGATGATGTAGAAGAAAGGTAAGATATTTTCTGAGTTAGTGACTTGCAATGTTAGCAATAGGAATCCTTTCTCTTTCAGAAAATAGTTTTAAAAATAAACATCTTAAATATAGTAAACTAATGAGAATATTGATACTTGACTTTCAGTTGTTACAGTTAAAACTCATTAATATACAGATTAAGTACTATAATTTATAATGTTGGATTCATCTTTTGAGGGCTGACATCTATGAGACTTGTATTGTAAGATTCCAGAAGTGTGTAGGGCCTCCTCAGTATCTACCTCTGTGGCTATAAAAAAAAACAAACCACTACCGTTGAATCAGGTCCAACTCATAGCAACCTAGAGGTCAGAGTAGAACTGCCCCATAGAGTTTCCAAGGAGCACCTGGCGGATTTGAACCACTGACCTTTCGGTGGCACTTAACCCAGTATGCCACCAGGGTTTCCAGTTCTATGTCCATAAGACAGGTGCCGTCGAGTCAGTAGTTAATAAGCGTTTGCTAAATGAGAAAACCCTGGTGGCATAACGGTTAAGTGCTACAGCTGCTAACCAAAAAGTTCAACTAGACCAGGCTCTCCTTGGAAGCTCAATGAGGCAGTTCTGCACTGTCCAATAGGGTTGCTATGAGTCAGCACCAACTCAATGACAGTAAGTGTGAGTGAGTCCATGGGAGCCCTGGTGATGCAGTGGTTAAGCACTCAGCTGCTAATCCAAAGGTCAGCAGTTCAAACCCACCAGCTGTTCCATGAGAGAAGGTTGTGGCAGTCTGCTTCTGTAGCTGGTGGATGCAAACTACCAGCCTTTGGTTAGCAACTATAGCTTTTAACACCACACCATGGAAACCTATGTGGGCATTTCTGCTCTGTCTTGTAGGGCCATTATGAGGCAGAATCTGCTCAACTGTGATGGGTTTGTATTTTTTTTTAATGAATGGATGCTTAAATGATCAAATCACTAATAAAGAAATCAAGGGATGGGTGAATTTACTATGCCTGAAAATAACCAGTCTAGCAGTTAATTTTTTTTTAATCATGAAGACCAGGTTTTGACTCATGAATTAGCAAGTAAATTATGGAGAAACATAGATTATTAGATTACTGTCTCTCTATAGAGTTTCTGTTTCTCACAAAAAGAGTCTTTAATTTACCATCACATGGACAGTTTAATACCTCCATCAGTCTTAAAGAAAGTGAGCCACTGAAAAACTGGGGCCCTAAAAAACATGGGAAAGCAAGAAGAGAATTCTGAATTAACATTGAAATCCAACAAGATACTGATTTGTAGTCTACTCCCAGTAGAAATCCCCTGAGCTCTCTCTGAGACAGGAACTTTTTATGCTCCTTATTGTAAGTATTTTAAGCTGAAGGTCTGAGTTATTAAAAAAAAAGGAAAGGAAGAAAGAATGTGATTTGGTGTGGTTTGGTTTGGTCTCATACAAGGAATGACAATTAAGTTCATGAACTTATCCAAGAAAAAGTGCTACATACTTTGTTGCTGACTATCACTATGATCACCTTCAAAGTAGTCCCCTTGGGAAGCTGTGCACTGATGCCAGCACCTAGTCCACACTTCAAAGCAGTTTTGAAACTCTTTTGCTGGAATGGCCATCAGAATTGTCGTCATATTACCTTTGATGTTCTAAATGTCATCAAAATGTCCTCCTTTCAATATGGTCTTTATCTTTGAGTAAAGAAAAAAGTCATTGGGGGCCAGGTCAGGTGAGTAAAGAGGGTGTTCCAATACAGTTTTTTTGTTTACTGACTAAAGAATCCCTCAGAGGCAACTATACACTTAAGTTCACAAACCGTGCACCGTGGCCATTCCAGAAAGAGTTCCCAAATTGCTTTCAAGAGTGGACTAGGTGCTGGCGTGGGTGCACAGCTTCCCAAGGGGAGTACTTTGAAGGTGTCTGTAGTGATATTCAGCTATGAGGTATGTAGCACTTAGAACAATTAAGTTCAGGGGCTAGATTTTGACATGTTGCTTTCCCCTTGATCGTCGACATTCAAAATCATGGCGATCAGACAAGAAATAACTGGAATCAGAAAAGGCAAGTTGGGAAATTAAATTTTTGTCTGAGATTTTACTGTATATTTCCAGTAATTCAATCTTTGTGGTTTCAAGAGTCTTTGGATGTAGTTATGTAGTTTCAAACCTCTGTATGAAAAGTAAAAAATTCAGTTGTGCCAATGTCTTCAAATGCAGCCATTCCCAGACTTCTTAATGGGATACCCCAATTAATTTGTAAATCAGTTGTTAGAAGCTTAGAAGGCAATTTCTCCCAAACCTAATTTAAGCGATGAATGATTCCTTTCCTACTCAAAGATCTGGACGAGTACTACTCCAGGTGTAGTCTGCCATGAGGTAAGGGCAGAAAGTACTTTTACATCAGTCCAACAGAATGATTTTAAGTCTGCTAATTGTTGGTGAAGAATATTGACTATATCGTGGACTGCTGAAAGCATGAACAAATCAGCCATAGAAGTAATATAACCTGAACGCACCTTAGAACCAAAGATGACAGGACTTGGACTCATTCACTTTGGACGTGTCATCAGGAGCAGCCAGTCGCCAGAAAAGGACATCATGTTGGGTAAAGCAGAGGGATAGAGACAATGAGCAGAACCTTCAGTGGGATGAATTACACAACAGCCACAAAGGCAGGTTCAAACCTACCAACGATCACGGAGCAGGAGCGGGCCGTGCTTCACTGTGCTACATGTCGGCTTGTCACGACTGGAGTCTACTCAGTGGCAGCTAACAGCAACAACAAAGTCTAGTGGTTTGAAACACTAGAGCTGGTACTTTGTAGTCCGGGTTGTATAATTTTGCTCTTCTAGTGATGCACTTGTGTTTTAGTCAGCTAGGGCTGCTCTAACAGAAATACCAGAGTGGATGGCTTTAACAAAGAAAGATTTATTCTTACACAGTCCGGTAGGTTGCAAGTCCATATTCAGGGTGTCCGCTCCAGGGAAAGACTTTCCCCTTGACGGCTCTGGAGGAAAGTCCGGTATTGCATCAGTCATTGTCCAGGGAGCGTCCTCACACAAGAACCTCTGGTCTGAAGGACGTGCTCTGCTCCCGGTGCTGCTTGCTTGATGGTAGCGAGGTTCTCAAATTGTCCTTGGTTCTTTTTCCTTTTATTCCTTGCAAGCTAAAAGCATTAAGGGTGGGGCAAGCCATACTCCAGGGAAACTTCCCCCATAGCAGGAATTCACAGCCCCACCCTAATCCTTTAACATACAGGTTAGTAAAACCACACAATGGAGGACATTTCCAAGATACTGGGAACCATATCCCAGCCACATGGCTGCACACATTTTTGGGGGGACACAATTCAAACCATGACATCCCACCCTTTGACAACCCAAAAATCACATCACAAAACATTTAACACATTCATCTCACCATAGCAAAATTATGTCCATCCATATAACAGAAGTCTTAAATCAGTTCCAAGTCCAAAATACAAAAACTCTTCTACATCTGTGAAACTTAGAAGGCATTAACAGGCAACAGGCAAGTCAACAGAACACATTACATTAGCCCTCAAAGCTTTGGAAATACTCTTACATTTTCTGAGACATTCTACACAACAGCAATGCTCTCCAGACTCTAGGTATCGGCCACACTCTCAGGTTTCTGAGTGGAGACCTCCAGCCCCGTGCTACAACTTTGCCTTCAAGGCCCACTTGGACAGAAACTCTGTCCCATTGGCTTTAGGAGCACCCTAAGCCCAACTGAGTGGCAATTCCACCCTTACGAACACAGCACGCCATGGTTCCACCCTTTCAAACCCCTAAGGTCATGGCCATACCTCTTGAGACTGAGGCAGCTCAGCTTCTCACGCTATCTGCCTCTTCAGCTTCAGCTTCCTATGGCCGCATGGCCTGGGCCTCAGGCCCACATCTGCCCTGCCGGGCAAGTGTTCCAAAGCTCTGTAGCTCCACTGGTTTAAGTGCCCGGAGGCACCCCACTCTTGCTGGAAAGCGTCCTGCCCAAAGGCACTCAACTCTCTCACTCCGTGGGTCAGCAAGGCCAGCTCACCGATTCAAGTGCCCAGAGGCACCCCGTTCCGCGAGGAAAACTCTGCACAGGCACTGACCTCTCTCGCTCCACGGGTCGGCTCCAGCACTGCCTCTGGTTCTGCTGCTGCCGCTGCCGCTGCTGCCGCTGCCGCTGCTGCCGGTCCTCTGTTGTTTCTCACCATCTGTGCCTTCTTCGTTCCTTCTGAATCTTCTATCCATTCGCAGTTTCAAAGTGGCTTCCACATTTTAGGTATTTGCTAGAGCAGCACCCCACTCCTGGTACCAATTCTGTTTTAGTCAGCTAGGGCTGCTCTAACAGAAATACCAGAGTGGATGGCTTTAACAAAGAAAGATTTATTCTTACACAGTCCGGTAGGTTGCAAGTCCATATTCAGGGTGTCCGCTCCAGGGAAAGACTTTCCCCTTGACGGCTCTGGAGGAAAGTCCGGTATTGCATCAGTCATTGTCCAGGGAGCGTCCTCACACAAGAACCTCTGGTCTGAAGGACGTGCTCTGCTCCCAATTCTGTTTTTCAGCTAGGGCTGCTCTAACAGAAATACCAGAGTGGATGGCTTTAACAAAGAAAGATTTATTCTTACACAGTCCGGTAGGTTGCAAGTCCATATTCAGGGTGTCCGCTCCAGGGAAAGACTTTCCCCTTGACGGCTCTGGAGGAAAGTCCGGTATTGCATCAGTCATTGTCCAGGGAGCGTCCTCACACAAGAACCTCTGGTCTGAAGGACGTGCTCTGCTCCCGGTGCTGCTTGCTTGATGGTAGCGAGGTTCTCAAATTGTCCTTGGTTCTTTTTCCTTTTATTCCTTGCAAGCTAAAAGCATTAAGGGTGGGGCAAGCCATACTCCAGGGAAACTTCCCCCATAGCAGGAATTCACAGCCCCACCCTAATCCTTTAACATACAGGTTAGTAAAACCACATAATGGAGGACATTTCCAAGATACTGGGAACCATATCCCAGCCACATGGCTGCACACATTTTTGGGGGGACACAATTCAAACCATGACAACTTGTATTTGTTTTATAATAGTATTAGTCTGTGACAGGTGAGAAACTAAAAAGAAAAATCTTTATCATAGGCTTTTTGAGCAGCACATATATAATGCTAGGGGGACAAAAATTCTTCCATTGCGCTTTACATTAAATGAAGTGGGAAAATAATAACACAAAATGAAAAACAATCCGTTGGTGTGAATGCTGATACCTGGGGGAATGTGAGTTCAAGGACATAAACAGAAAGAAATAGATGGATATTTCTGTGCAGATTCTGAGTTCTTTTAACTAGTGTTGGACTCTCCTTTTACTACCAAATGTAGGATTTTTCTTTTTCTTTATGAGTTTATAGTTTTTCCTTTTATGCTTACCAGCCATTATAAGAGCACCTCTAGAACATAAAGGAAGAGAAAAAGAGTTTCTGAGGATAACCATGCAATGAAAGAAAGAGGGTAAAGAGGTGACATGTGCACTTAAGAAAGACTTGTTTTTTCCTTAGAAAAATGGATATCCATATACCATTTGACCCAGTAATTCCACTACTTGGAATATATCGTACAGAATCAAGGCCTTTCACACCAACGGACACATGCACGAGAATGTTTATCGCAGCACAGTCCACAATAGCAAAAAGATGGAATCAACCCAGATGCCCAACAACAGAAGAATGGGTAGGTAAACTATGGTACATATACTCAGTGGAGCACTACGCAATGATAAAGAATAACGATGATTCCAGGAAACATCTCCTAACCTGGTTTCAACTGGAAGACATTACGTTGAGTGAAAGTAGTCAGCAACAAAGGGACAAATACTGTATGAGACCTCTACGATAAGATCTCAAAAACAGACTTGTGTATAGAAGAAAAGACTCTTTGACAGCTTCAAGGGAGGGAAGGGAGGGAGGGGGAGGGGAGGAGGGTTTAGTTTAGATAGTTCCTAGAAATCTGGTTGGGAGAAAGCGGTGATAGCACACATTAGAAACAAGAACAACATTAAGTGGATTTCAGCATTTTGCAAGGATAGAGTAGCTGGGGCAGGGGGCAGGGGACCATGCTCTTAGGCAAAATCAAGGCCAACTGGCACAACTAGCATTTTGATAAGAGAGCTCTCTGCACCCCACATTGGTGAGTGGTGTCTGGGGTCTTAAAAGCTGCCAAGCTGCCATCTGAGGACACAGCAAATGGTCCCAACTCAGCAGGAACGGATGCTCACCGAGGACCAAAATGACAGGTGATAAAGACAACCTAGAAGACAGAGAGACCCGCAAGAGTGGGTGCCTTCATCGACTTGGGACCGGAAGAACTGGATGGTGCCCGGCCACCACCAGTGATAGCCATGATGGAGCTCACTAGGTTGAGTCTCACTGTCAACACAAGAATAAAAAGGGGTGCATCCTGAGATCTCCACTAAAAGACCTCAGTTGATGGTCCAGCGGTTTCGGGGTTCCCCTGAGAGCATGGCCTCTGGCCCTGATGCTGCCCTTTCCCATAAATTATAACAAAGGTCCACTCTTTGGACAGAAATGGATTGGACTTGGCAGTGCAGAGTGACCATATATTGGTTGCACTTTATGGTTCTGTACATCTATAGGATATCATCCTGCTGACCTCTGGCTGGAGGAAGGAGAGTGGGTGGAGAGGAGGGGAAAGAAGGCTGTTGGGAGGATGAGACAGATATGGAGCAGAGAGGAATAGTATGCTGTCACCGGACAGGGAGAGCAGTGGAAGCTGCATACAGGTGGGCATGTAAATTTATACGGGAATGTACATTTTTACTCAGTCATGTTAAATAAAAAAGAAAAAAAAAAGAAAGACTTGTTTTGTTAAAAATCAAGTCCAGGAGGATGGTTACTGTACAGCTGACAGTAGGGCTACCGAGGGCATTTATCGCCTGAATGTCTGTCTTTGGAGCTTTTTGCAACAAGAATGTGCTGATATTATCATCAAAATGGAGGAAAGGAATACTTTAGACGAAAAATATGCTTGGAATCAAGATATTGACTGAAATGGATTTCACCGAGTAGCAAAAGACAACATCAAGAGAAAATGTAGGTCTCTGGCAATAACTAAAACCAAACCCACTGCCACAGAGTTGTTTCTGACTCTTAGCAACCCTTTAGACAGGGTAGAACTGCCCCATAGAGTTTCCAAGGAGTGCCTGGTGGATTTGAGCTGCCAGCCTACGGTTAGCAGCCGTAGCACTTAACCATTGTGCCATGGGGCTTTCCTGTGTGGTAATAAAGACCCTTTTCTGTAAGACACTCACTGGGTTTGTCCTTAAGAATGGGACATGAAGGTTCTCATGCCATCCCTAGGTGGTGCCACTTACGCTGTGCAGCTTGGCTGCTAGGCAGCCTCGTGGTTAGGGGTCTAAGCTGACTGGGACCACGTGGGAGATGGGAGACACTGTTCAGTAATGACTCTTCATGGGCTGAGTGTTCCTGTTGTGGTGAAGACCTCAGTCTAGATGGGCTGATGCCGGAGAGACGAGGTTGATGACCGAACAGAATCTGATTCTTAGCTAATTTTTATAATCACTCGAGGTCAGCGTTCTTTCCCTATCTTAGTTTCTCTTTCTATGTAGTAAGAGAGTTGGTGGTAAAGAAGGAGAAACAGAAGAGCATCTGCTGAGTGCCTGCTGTGTGTCAGGCACTGTGCTGAGCTACTGAGAAACTCTACTTCACTGGTTTATTAGGAGAAGCCTGTAAGTTACGTAGGTGTACAGAGAATTTGCACTCAACCTCTAGCCTAAAAGTTGGCAGTTTGAACCCAACCGAAGGTAAACTCGGAAGAGAGGCCTGGCGGTCTGCTTTTATCAAGATTATAGCCAAGACATTGTATGAAGCAGTTGCTGTGTAACACGGGGGCCCACCTGAGTGGGAATCAATTCAGATAAGGAAACCAAGCCTTGGAAAAGTTGGATAACTTGGTTTTGCCCGTGCATCTAGAGGGAAAGTCAGATTCTATCTCAGGCTTGTCCAAAGCTTGTGATTTCTGTACTGCACCACATTGTCTTCTAATGATTTCAGTCATTCATCGTTAAACAGTACTTACTGGACTTGTGTTACAAATTGTTAGCTGCCACTGAGTCACCTCGAACACATGGTCACCCAGGTGCAACGTAAGGGACCATTGCTGGACCTGCACCGTCTTCATCATTCATATGCTCAGTCCCTTGTTGCTGCCACTCTGTATCAAGTGCTTTCCAGTCTTGGGAGCTCTCCTTCCAGTGCTATACTGGACCGTATTCTGTCATGACCCACATCTTTTCGTTCGCTAATTTGCAGAAGTAAATTGCCAGGCCTTTCTTCCTAGTCATTCTTAATCTGGAGTCTTTGCTGAAGCCTGACCACTGTGAATGTCCCTGCTGGTATTTGAAATACCAGTGGCAAAGCTTCCAGCATCTCAGCAATGTGCAAGCCACCACAGTAGGACAAACCAAAAGATGGGTGGCAGTTTGTTATAATAAAGGCCCTTTTACGTAAGTCACTCCCAAGCTTAGTCCTTTAGAATGTAATGTGTACTTGGAGACACAAGGTGTACATACACATAAGAGAAGACTATGGTTTATGGAAATACATCTACTATATGATCTAGCAATCTACTAGTTAGAATATATCCTAGAGAAATAAGTGTCTTCACGTGAACAGATACATGTACAGCTATGTTCACTGCAGAACTGTAGCAAAAACTGGAAACAGCCTCAGTGCCCATCAGTGGGTAACAGTAACAACAACGATGAATGCATGCAACATCTCACAGCGTGGATGAATCTGGAAGGCATTAGGTTGAGTGAAATTAGTTAGTCTGAAAAGGACAAACATTGTTCGAGGCCGCTATTACATAACAACTCAAGAAAAGATTTGAGCACAGAAGCAAACATTCTGTGGATGGTTATGAGGAGGGCGAAGGAGAAGGGTATTCACTAACCAGAAGGTAGAGAAGAATTAATTTAGGTGAAGGGAAGGACAACACACATATACAACGGAATTCAGCACAACTAGACAAAACCAAAAGCTAAGAAGTTTCCTGAATACAGCCAGATACTTTGAGAGAGAGAGTAGCAGGGGTGGAGGTCTGGGGACTGTGGTTTTAGGGGACAGCTAGGTCAACTGGCATAACAAAGTTTATTAAGAAGATTATCTGCACCCTACTTTATTGAATGGCATCCAGAGTCTTCAAAGTCAGCAAGCGGCCACCTAAGAGGCATCAGTTGCTTCAGCCCACCTGGAGCAAAGGAGATGAAGATCGCTAACCACAAGGAAAATTAGAGCCTAAGAAATAGAAAGGGCCACATAAACCAGAGACTTAATGAGCCTGAGATCAGAAGAACTAAATGGCATCTGGCTAACATCAGTCCCCACCCTGAAAGGGAACACAACGGAGAGTCCCAGATAGAGTGGGAGAAAGTGGAGTGGCAAGCTCAAACTCATGACAAAAAGGCCAGACCTGATGGTCAGACTGAGACTAGACGGACCCCAGAAGCCGTGGCCCCTGGACTCTGGTAGCCCGCAACTGAAACCATTCCTGAAGCCAGCTCTTCAGGCAGAATTAGGCTGGACTGCAAGACATCAAATGATGCTGGTGAAGAGTAGGCTTCTTGGCTTAAGTGCATAATGAGACGAAAAAGGCAGGTCCTGTCTGGGGCCAAGATGAGAAGGCAGAGGGGGACAGGAGCTGGTTGAGTGGACATGGGAAATACAGGGTGGAGAGGAGGAGTGTGCTGTCACTCTGCAGGGAGAGCGACTAGGGTCATATAACAATGTGTGGAGAAGTTTTTGTATGAGAAAATGACCTAAATTACAAATTTTCACTTAAAGTATGACTGAAGAAAGGAAAGACTATGGTTTAAGTAATGCAAAGTGAAAAGATAATGCTTAGCACTGTTAGACGTTCTTGTGTAAGAGTTCCACGATGTCTCTGGGTTTTTTAGTGGTCTCAGAGCAGCCAGGTCTTCTTCCCTTGTACAGAGGCATGGTTCATCTACCGTAACGTGGTGGCTGGTTTCCTAAGTCCCAGGGCTTGGTTTCAACATGTTGATCAAGTGTTTTAGATTCCTTAACAGTTAGAAAAAACTTGAAAATTAGACATTTTGGAAAGGGACCAGTCTGCCAAGTATTTTGTAGCTACATAATGACTGAATTTGAAAATGACATTAATTTAGGAGAATGGCTTTACTCTGAATACTAACTTCTAAAAATCTTCATGCTTATCAGAAAAGCAAACAGATTTAAACAGACAACAGTGCTTTCTTTTCCTTTTCTTGGGCCTTGAGAAACACTCTCTGTTGTTTACTCTTTCGAGTCTTTGACCTGTTATTATAGAAATTACAACAATCACTTACTTAGGGGAAAATTCTTTGCTGCCTTTTTAAATCACAGCAATTGGTTTTAGGTTATAGATTTTGCACAGTTTTTTTGCACTTACTGTTTGTGTAGCCTGACTTTTTAGCTTAGACAGTATATTCAGGACCTCTTCCTGTGTTGGAGTCCTTGAGTGGTGAAACGGTTAATGTGCTTGCCTGCTTATAGAAAGGTTGGGGGTTCAAGTCCACCCAGAGATGCCTCAGAAGAAAGGCCTGGCAACCTGCCTCTGAAAAATCAGCCATTGAAAATGCTATGGAGCACAGTTCTTTTCTGACACACATGGGGTCAGCATGAATTGGAATCAACTCGATGGACAATGGCTCTTTGCATGTCAGTAAATTTAGATCTACGTTACTGTTTTTAATGACTGCACAGTATTTCAGTCTGTGGTTACACCATAATTCGTTTAAACGGTCACAGTTGTATATATGTGAAATAACACCCAAGAGAGGAAGCTTCCCCTGGAATTCTACACCTTCCGTTCCTCACTCGCCTCACCCTCGTCCTGTCCCTGAGAGGATGTTCACCTCATGCTGTTTATCATCAAAAACATTGGTGGCATTTGGCCTATTTTCCACTTTTTCCCAATTACAAATGAATTTGCAGTGAATATCATTGTACGAACTTCCGATTATGATTGTACATTTATTTCCTCAAGGAAAACACCCAGAACTGGAAGTGCTGGGCCAAAGACAAGCCCTCTCTAATATTTATTGCCAAATCCCTTCCCTTGTCTGGAGGTCCCCCTCACCCAACCCGTTGTACTCATTCACACTGTCGCAGAGTCTGCAAGTCCTCTAGGCTGTTGGATAACCACCAACTGGAAAATAAGAGTTTGAGGGAAAAAGTGCATGATTTGAAGTCACATTAATATTCATGACATTAATTGCTTGACAATACTTTGCCCTCTGCTTGAGAGGCAGGAAAATAAAAACAAGCCCTGCCTCCTCATCTGAGTCATGCTTTTTGCAAAAGAAAATGAGTTACCAGTTCCACGCTCATCTAAGCAGCCCTAGCAACCCCACAGTGAAGTGTTCAACTGCTGACCGAAAGCTCAGGAGTTCAAACCCACCCAGCCACTCCAAGGGAGAAAGACTTGGCAATCTGCACCCGGAGGATTGTTACCTAGAAGACACTATGGGCGGTTCTGTTCTGTCACATGGGGTCTCTATGAAATGGTACCAAGAACAATGTTTGTATATGTAACTAAGAAGACATTTGTTTGTAATGCGTTTTTGGGCTTCGCCATAAAATATACAGAATTGGGTTGGTGGGGTGCTGAGGTCACCCTCACAGAGACAAGTAAGGCAGCTGAGAGATGTCATAGAAGAGTTCAGGCATGGATGTAGAGGGGACATATTGGAGCTGTTAGTGTTGGAACTGTGTGCTGTGTTTGATACAAGTGCTTACGTGAGCTGGGAGTTGCCAAGGCAACAGTTCTATTAATGAAGACTAAAGCTCATTTGTTACCAGCGCCTGAATGATTTCTTTTAAAATAAATTGTGCCTGGTCGTCTACCATGATACTACCCATTTTCCTACTCATCTTTCCAGTCAGCAGAACTATTTAGCCCTATTCAATCAGTGGACCTCCTTTCCCTACCAGTGAAGTGGAATCACTTAAAAAATAAAATTAGTAAACAGTTAGGGTAGTAAAAACACTAATTTATAACAATTACCTAATATCAAATTATTGCCCTTTTGATGTATGCTTTGGCTAAGGCAGAGCTTGAAATTAACAGTGCTTTTGTTGGTATGTGGGTAAACTGGAGTCTTTAAATTAGCTTGTCTTTATGATTTAGTGGAGTATTGCCAACATATTTTTCTAAGTAAGTGAGGGTGACATCGTTCCCTAGTCAGACTGTAAATTTAAGCTCCCTTTCATTATGCACACACTGGCTATGTCAGAAAGGTAGCCATGCCAGAATGCACGACCACAGCCTTGTCTCAGAGAACCACAGGGCCACCTGAAAGGCTATGACGATCAGAAAGTGACTGGGTACCAGCCACTGTGCTTCTGGGTTCTAGAGCAAAGGAAGACCGTTATTCACAGCAAACACATTCTCTCTCTCTCTCTTTTTTCTTTTTTTAATTAGAATGTGTCTTGTGTTTTGTCAGGCTAACCAAGTGGGAAATCATTACAGATTGAATTGCGTTCCCCTGAACTGTGTGTTCGAATCCTAATCTCTGAGGTCCCTGGGTGTCACAAATGGTTTATGCTCAACTCTTCCACCCCGCAGTGCTGAGGACAAAAGGCATGGCGACCTATAACGATTATAGCCAAGGAAAAAGTGAGATTGCTGTGAGTCAGAATGACTGTGATTTGGTTTTATACTTGTGGAAGTAATTCTGTTTGGGAATAGGTTTCTCTTTGTTACAAGAGTGAGACGATGTCAGCGTGTCCCACACTTGCTCACTTTGGGGTTATAAAAAGAGCAGAACAGACAGACAAGGAAGGCCAAAGTGGGGGAAGTAGATGCCAGTTGAAGATCGCCAAGGCATTGGCCAGTGCTGGGGCTACAGAAACTGAGAGACAAAGCGTCTTTACCCAGAGCCAACACGAGAGACAGTGCCCGTAAAGCTGGTCCCCTGGATTCAGGCTTCTAGTCTCCTGTGATAAAACTGTGAGAAAATTAATTTTCGTTCTATAAAGCTACCTATTGGTGCTACTTGGGTTGTGATCCTTCATGGACTGGTGATGTCTGTAACCCATTCTTCTTAAGATTGAATGTACTGTGGTCTTGGCACCCTACCATCTACAGATGATCATATGTGTTCATGCCTGGTCTCCTGTGATCTGTACCTGGGAGCACCTAGGCGCATACAGTGCTCAGAAAATATTCTGTAATTGTAAAATTAAAGAAGAGGCTTCTGTTTTGCTCAGTTATTTCTTTTTTGATAATTTTTTTCTGATAAAAAGTGCTTGATGTGAAGAAGTTTCAGAATAAGTGTATGAAAAAAGAGAATGAAAGCAGCCTGTGGTCCTACTACCCGGAGATAACTACCGTTAGTATCACGGCACATCTATTTCACAAGGACACTCTTCAGAATGTAAAAACCATGCATTGTGAAGTCTTGTTTATAATCCAGTCATCTGTGAGGATGATATACAGGGATAAGTGACTAAACTGTTTCCAGGCCTCATACGAAGCCTGACAGGGTATATAGGTAATGAAGTTGAGATACTGACATAGCTGACTCAAAGTGGCCAGGGCAGCCACAGTCCACGTAAACTCCGGTCCCTCTCTCTCCTGGGAAACCCTGTTGGTGTAATAGCTAAGGGCTATCGCTTTAACCCAAAGATCAGATTGGTAGTTACCCCTTGGAAATCCAGCAGGGCAATTCTGCTCTTTCCTGTAGGGTAGCTATGAGTTGGAATGGGTTTGATGGCAGCCAGTTTTTGTTGGCTTTCTTCCCTCACCTGTTACTGTCACAATTATAGCTTCAACTACAAGTCTGATTTCTCATTGCTTAAACTGTAACCTTATTACTCTAAAGTGAAGACGAGAACGTAAGGGACAGGAAACCCGAGTGCTGGAAATGGTATAACCAGAATGAGATAAGTGAGAATTATGACACATTGTGAAAAATGTGATCAGTATCATTGAATAATTAGTGAAGAAATTGTTAAAGGAGTACCTCAGTTGCTGTGTAAACTTTCACCTTAAACATTTGAAAGTATTAATTAAAAAAACAAACTTGAACATTAGACTAAGTTACTGACCAAACAGATTCTGCCCTCAGAGCAGTTTAGAAGAAGCAGATGTACAAGTTTCCATGTTAGTGGTCATGCTGACTTCTTTTTCTATGGTCTTGCCTAAAATCACACTGGGAAAAAGAACCCTTTTCCAGACTTTCATGCAAAACAGGCAAAAGCTTGTGGGAACTAAAGAAATCACAGCAGAGAAACATTCCTTACTTGTCTGTTTTATTCTTGGTAGTGACAGCATAAAGGCACAGTTTGGGGTGTTGCTAGGAGCACTGGTGGCTCACTGGTTAACCACTCAGGTGCTAACCAAAAGGGAGAAAGTTGTGGCAGTCTGCTTCCGTGAAGATCACAGCCTTGCAAGGCTACGGGGTGGTCCTGTTCTGTCCTAGACGGTCACTGTGAGTCAGAATCGACTGGACAGCAGTGGCTTTGGGAGGTGTGGCGTTACTCCCCTTGCCGCAGTCTCCATAAGCGTCTCTAGATTATCTTCGTCTTATCCTATTTATTGATAAAAATACTAATAATAAGCACAAAGGATATAATCTTATGTAGTGAGGGTAAAAACATCTTTAAATAACTTTGATACTTTTAGGAACTAGAAGCAATCCAAATAAAAAAACAAACAAAAAACCCAAACCCATTATCATCAAGTCAGTTCTGATCCATGGCGACACCATATGACAGAGTAGAACTGCCCCATGAAGTTTCCAAGCAGTGCCTGGTGGATTTGAGCTGGCACCTTTTGTTTAGCAGCCAATCTCTTAACCACTGTGCCACCAGGCCTTCTAAATAGAAACAGTGCTTCTTGTATAATCTCTGAGTGACCCCACATTTTTGCAGTCCCACCATCCTGTCTACCAGTTAGCTGTCCCTAAGCCCCGCCCACACAGGTATTCACAGACACCTCTGGATGCACAGCACGTCTCGTCCACAATTCCATCTCGGTTTGTTAGGACCGCCGTAACAAACTTCCTTAGTGGGTAGCTTAAAAGAACAGAAGTTTACTTTCTGGTCAGAAGGCTACAAGTCTGTACTCAGGGTGTGGGTTTAGGGAGGGGTCCTTCTTTATCTTTCAGTTTCTAATAGTGCGCAATCCTTGGTGTTTTGGGGCTTGTAGGTGCATCTGCTATGCCCGTTTGTGTTTCTTCTGTATACCATGCAGAAGGGATTAGGTTTAGGACCTACCTTATTTTGGTACGATCTCATTACCATAATAAAGAAAACTCTTTTTTCTAAACAGGGTCACATTTACAGGTACAGAGGTTAGGCCTGCCACACAGCTATTTAAAGGACACAACTCTGTCTCCACCACCCCCATACACACAATCAAAAAACTCACACCCATTGCCATCAAGTTGATTGTGACTCACAGCAACCCCACAAGACAGAGTAGAACTGCCCTATACAGTTTCCAAAGAGCACCTGGTGGATTTGAGCTGTCATACTTTTGGTTAGCAAACGTAGCACTTAACCACTGTGCCACCAGAATTTCCATGCACACAAACAAAAGGCAAGTCATAGGGAGATGCTTCTGTCACTAAGAGGCTGAAATTGGGATGAAAGTTCCATAATGCTTCTGAAAACAGAAACTGGGCAAACTTCTACTCCTTAAAAAGAAAAGTGGCAGAGAAGGTAGTTGAACTCAGAGGACAGGTAGAAGAAATTGAAAGGATACTGTGTTATTAGAGCTTTTCCATCTACTACTTAAAAACCAATAATGTTGCATTTAACATTAAATAATTTATACTCAGTTCAAATCCTGACTATGCTGTGCATTCATTCATTCACCTTCTCAGTAGTTGTTAAGCAACTAGGTTTGAAGAGTGAATTAGCAAGTGGAAATAGACACTTGGAAAATGGAAGAGGAAGCAAAGACACAGCCATGCTCGTGGAGTGTGGAACACTAGTGAAGACGTCAGAGAGTCTCTTAATTCTGAATCAGACAATGTAGGCTAAGAATCCCTTTCCTACCTCACCATTACCGATTCACGGGAGGATGGATAGTTCTTGAAACTGGGCCTCAGAGAAGGGACAAGGGCCTGTGGGATCCATTTCCGGCCTCTGCCTTTGCAGATGGTCATCTTTCCAGTCTGTTGTCCACAGCAGCACCTGGACTTATTTTCTTTCCAGCACACAATGAGTGGAATCCTGGTCAAACAGTAAATAAATGTAAGTCATCTACTACATTCAGAGTCTCACAACAGGCTCAGTAGAGGATGCAGAAGAACAGACATTCTAGCTCTTTAGGACTTACAGTCTCCTTAGGAGAAACAGTAAGACCCTGTATGCACTTATGCAGAGAATTAATCCACCAGCAGCATTAGTGTGGAATTCCTGGATGGTATGAAAAGTTAAACATGCTCCATTGTCAACAGAAAGGTTGGAGGTTCAAGTCCACCCCGGGGCATCTCAAAAGCAAGGCCTGGTAATGTACTTCCAAAACAGCAGCCACTGAAATCCCTGTGGAGCACAGTCTTCCTCTGACACACCTGGGGTTGCCATGAGTCAGAATCAACTCAGTGACTTCTGGTTGGGTAATTAATATGGGTTTGAGGACAGGGCAGCAGATCTGGACTTCAATCTTTAGCTTTCCCACCAATCTTGGGAAATTCAGTAGCCTTCCAGTCTTGGTTTCTTTATCAAAGAGGCAGGAGGCCTGGGTAAGGCAGGCTCTAAGTTTATCAAGAAATTTCCCATCACAAGACTCTTTCTAGAAGAATCTTAGGTTGCTTGAGAGACCCTCCTAATGGAGCAAGTTTACCTGCAAAAGAGTCTTGTGTAGGTGCCAGAAGATGAGGTTCTAGTTTTGGAGAGTCAGAAGGCCAGGCAAAATTCCAGACTTTATCCAAGAAGTAAAAACCTTTGAAGTAATTATAAGACAGTGAGTGTCGTGGATTGAATTGTGTTCGCCAAATATGTGTCCATGATTCCCAGCATTATGTGACTGTCCACCACTTTGCCATCTGATGTGATTTCCACATGTTGCAAATTCTACCCCTATTATATTAGTGAGATGGATTAGCAGCATATCTACAAAAGTAGATAGTCTTAAGCCAATCTCTCTTGAGATAGAGAGAAGCCAGCAGAGGGACAGGGGCCCTCACAGCAGCAAGAGGGTAGTGCCAGGAGCAGAAGTGCATCTTCCAACCCGAGGTTCCTGCACAGAGAAGCTTCTGGACCAGAGAAGACTGATGAGAGGGACCTAACTCCAGAAACAACAGACAGACAATGCCTTTTGTCTTGAAGAGTGAATTAGCAAGTGGAGCTGATGCCCTGCATTCAGACTTACAGTCTACCGAGTGGTGAGAGCATAAATTCCTCTCTGTTGCAGCCGTCTACTTGTGTTATTTCTGGTACTAGATGACTAGGACGGTAAGTAGTGAAGCCCTCCCTTTTGCTCCTGCTTCTTGGAGTCACTCTTCCCTTGGCCTGCAGCATCTGCTTCCAGACATGGTTAGCACATTTTTATCCAGGGCTCTTGTTTTCTTTACTAGGAAGTACCTTCCTCCTCCACCATTACTGATTCACTGAATGATGGGCGTTTCTCGGCACTGGGGACCAGAGAAGGGACAAGCACCGGTAGAGTCCCTTTCCCGCCTTTGCTGCTGCCCACGGTCCTTCTCCCCCCCTCTGTAACCTCCCGTGCCGACAGCTGCTCTGTGCTCCCGTGGAGGCCAAGCGCTCACGGTGCGCCCTGTAGTACTTTGAGGCGCTCATCTCCTCGTGATTGGCTTAGCTCGTGACCACTTGTCTCCTTCCATTAGGTGAGCATTGGTAGCTAAGGAGTCAGTCTTACTGATGTTTTTCAAAAACTTTGGCCTAATCATTTGATGCAGTTGTCATAATCTGTTTTGTTCTCATTCACTTTAGCCAGACTTTCCTCAATTTTGTTCTCTCTTCCCTGACAATGAAGGAACCACAGGAAAGGGATATCCTAACTACCTGTCAGTGTATTGTACTGTGGTGGCTCGTGTGTTGCTGTGGTGCTGGAAGCTTCACCACTAGCATTTCAAATACCAGCAGGGCCATCGCCATCTATGGTGGATAGGTTTCAGAAGAGCTTCCAGACTAAGACAGACGAGGAAGAAAGGACTGGTGTTCTACTTCTGACAGTCAGCCGATGAGCACCTGATTGGTTATAACAGAATCTTGTCCAGTATAGTCAGATACAGGAACCTGAGGCTTCTAGGTTAGAAGGCACTTGGAATATACAGTGGCCGCACCAGTGGACCCGAGGGTACCAACAGTCAGGAAGACAGTGCGGTGTTTCCTTCCGTCTGTCTCTGGCATCTGTCTTGGTCATTCGGTGCTGCTGTAACAGAAATACCACAAGTGGGTGGCTTGACCAAACAAAAGGTTATTTTCTGACAGTCTGGCAGGCTAGGAATCCAGATTAAGGGCACCGGCTCCAGCGGAAGGCTTTCTCTATCCGTCAGCTCCAGAGGCGATTCGTTGTCATCAATCTTCCCTTGGACTAGGGGAGTCTCTGCACAGGGACCCCAGGTCCAGACAGCCTCTGCTCTGGGTGCTGCTTTTGTGGTAGTAGGAGGCCACCCTGTCTCTCTGCTCACTCTTATATCTTAGTAGAGATTGATGTCTCTCTGCTCACATCTCTCTTTTATCACTCAAAAGAGATTGTTTTGAGATACAGTCTAATCTTGTAGATCGAGTCATGCCTCATTAACTGCTTCTGAGTCTATCTCACTGACATCATAGAGGCAGGATTTACAACACCTGGGATATCACATCAGATGAGAAAAGGGTAGACAATTACACAACACTGGGAATCCAACTAGTTTGCTCTGGGAATCATGGCAAAGCCAAATTGAGACACACCTGTGGGGGAGGGGGGACAAAATTCACTCCATAGCAGCATCCTGTTGCTGTTTTTTGTTGTTTTTCCATGTCTTGCTTTCATCCATCAGATCCCTCCTTACCTCTTAATTGGATGAAACTCTAGGGATTCCTCCATGCAAATGGAGTAAAAGCCCTGAAAGAATAAGATCTGAAAATACAATAGCCATAATTATGAAATAGCAGGCATTGGTGGACCAGTTGTGGCCTTTAGAGAATGGTATTAGCAGTGACCTTCCCAGGGCTTGTGATTTGCAGCCTGTAAACAGATGCCTTCACACCTGTCTGTCAGTTTGTCATGGTGTGGTGGCTTGCATAGTTGGAAGCTTTGCCACTGGTACTTGAGATACTAGCAGGTTTGCCCATGGCGGCACAGATTTCAGTGGAGCTTCCAGAATCAGACACACTAGGAAGAAAGGCCTGGCAGTCTGCTTCTGAAAATTAGCCAACGAATATAACCAAATCTTGTCCAACTAGTTTGCTTTGGACACCTCCTCAGAGGAAACCAACTGCTAGATGAGGACAGTGCAGTAGAGGGCCACAGGGGCAGGGGAGACCCGCAGTGAGACAGACAGCAACATGCTGGCGATCACAAGGATGACTCAGGACCCGGCAGCGCTTTCCCTCTGTTGTGTATAAAGTAGAATCAGCTGGACGGAAGCAAACCACAAATAACACAAGCGGATCCCCAAGCCCTTTCCCTTTGTATCCAGTTCTCAAAAATGACCTGATGTAGGCTCAAAGGGTCTGGAAATGACTTTCACACAGATGCCCTAAATGGATGCTGTCTGCATCTCTCCTGTGTCTTATCCCCTTATCCTTTCCCTGGTTGTGCCTTGTTCCTTTTGTCCTCCACGTAGTTCTCTGCAGCATCCTGTGACTTTTCCAGCTAAACAATGCAAAGCTTTGATGAGCATTTAGAGTTCAATTAGGCTTCCCCAGTGAGTCTGCTCTCTCTCCCAAGGGGATTAGATGGAAAGAAGTCCTATTTAGCTCATGTCTGCCTGTCCCAAGGCCCGCTTTAAATGCATCATTGGAATCCATAGTCCTGCTCTGTGTCCTAGGACCAAAGCACAGCAAGGATTTCACCATCCTGGGCATTCAGAACCCCAGTTGCTTAGGTGACAACTGACAGAGCTCAAACAAAATGCAAACCTTGGCTCTGAGCAGAATTCGTCCTTGTTCTGTCTGCACATATGTGCTCACAGACAGACAAATTCACATAAACACCCACAAAGGTCATTCCCTCTCTGAGCCCTGCACACTGGTGGTGGACAAGCTCAGCAAAACTTCTCCATTATGCATCGTTCCCGAAAAATCCCTGTGCTTGGCTTTTCCTTTCACAGTGTTTTGAACTGCCTGAGTGAGCTGAATTCTCCCTTTTAAGTTATTAGGCTCAGCGAGTTCAGTAACATTGCTTACCAGTGGGATGCCGTCTGATGAGGACACTCTCAGAACTTTCCAGAAGTAAGAAGCAGATGGATCCGAGTATCTGAAAGTCAGAATGAAAGTCCTTAAAATGTGGACAGATTGGAGGCTATAAACAAATGTGGCGCAGAGTCTGCAAGGCATCCCCAGATAGCACAGACTGCTGCGCGCTTCACCGGTACCTGGAAGGCTGGCAGTGCGAACTCACTTGCCAGTGCCTTGGAAGAAAGTTCTCGCGATAGGTTTCCGAAAGGTCACACCCATTGACGACAGTGGAGTGCAGTTCTCCTGCGCCCCTGTGGGGTCTGCATGAGTCAGGGCAACTGGTTTGGTTTGGCTTTGGTATTTGTCATTGTTGTTAGTTGCTGTTGAATCAGTTCCAATGTCTGGCCCCCAAAGTGTGCCAAACAGAGCTAATTCATAGAGTCTTCAAGGCTGTGACCTTGCGGAAGCAGATCTCCCGGCCCTGTTTCAGGAGTGCCGGTGGGTGGGTTTGAATCGCCAGGCTTTCAGTTAGAAGTCCGCTGTTTTACTGTTTGCACCCCACACGCACTTGGTTTGGGTTAGAGTCTGTTAATTATGCCCAGAGTTCCTTAACGGGGTTGGATGGAGAAGCATATATTTGAATCCTCAGAATGGTTTTTCTGTGTGTGCAACAATGTGCAAAGGAGAGTTAAAGACATTATCCCAGTGTATAGCCGTTCTCTACCTCCAATCTCAGTCCCTGCTATTGAATGAAAGGCTATTTTCATAAAGAGATTAATTAATGAAATGAGCCATCTTAATTAATCAGATCCCCCAGAGAATTGCTCTGCTAGCAACAGGCCGAATATTGTTACTAGGGAACATAGAAAAGGCTGATGATAGTGTTAATCTTTGGATAACTATAAAATAGTATTGTTACTGCACCTCTGAGCTTCAACTTCAGCTGCAGAAACCAGGCGACTCCAAATGACTGGCCCCATGGCAACCATAATTCTGTCAATCTGGCAAGATTTGTAATAGATGAGGAGATGCCTTTATATGACTGTTGCTAGGAGAAGTACAGCAATACGTCTCATTAACTGATGGCTGGACAGCTTTTGGTTCCTAACCCTGTCTCATTTCCCCTCCCCTGGAAGACAGACCTTACAGGAAGTGAAATCAGGAAACAAGAGAAGGACACCATGGGGCTGCCTTCCTCTGTAGGTGGGAAGCCTTCAGGACTAGGTTCGGAAGTAGGGACCTGGTCTGACATCTGTGGGCACCAGCCCATCAGAACGGCAGATGTGAGAAGTAGGTGGAGTGACTTCTGGGATAGGCTATTTAACAAATTGCCGGCGAATGAGTGGCACTCAAGTACACAGATAAAAAGAGTGGCCGTTCCTTCAGCTCAGCTCTTCCTTTCCCTGTCCCCTGTTCCCTCAGGTTCTAGAAGAGCTGACACAAACAAAGCCCTCCAACTGTTGCTTGAAAGGGACAATGAACTGGTCTCCAGTATGGTGGCAAGAGACCCATCTGCACTTTACCAGAGCAATGAGGATATTTGCACAGAGCTCCTGGAGCAGGCGTGAGATGAGAGGACTCGGCCTGGCAGCTGCAGAGAGTCTGAGGGGCGAACAGAGAGTGCAGAGGACAGACAGGGGCTCCCCCTCGAAGAAAGTGAAACATAAGGGACAGAAACCAATTCTTCAGAATGCTGAACAAGAGAATAACTTACAGTCTCATAACTTAATAATGGCATCAATGTATCTTTTAAATAGCTTAAGGACAAGATGATGTAACAGTGAGATGAAAGGAGAAATAGCAAGTCTAACAAAACAGAGTAAGGGATAAAAAAAAAATACTGCTGTGGAGATGAGATACAAAATACCCAGTGCCACTGAGTCAGATCTGAAATGCTAAAATAGGAAAGAGACACTTGAAAATTGCTTTTTTTAGCAATAGATTAGAACTCTGTGGCTCAGTGATTAAGCATTCTGGCTACTAACCAAAAGGCCAACAGTTCGTTTCTACCAGTTGCCTCTTAGAAACCATGTGAAGAAGTTCTACTCTGTCCTATAGGGTTGTTATGAGTTGGAATCAACTTGACAGCAAGAGGTTTGGTTTGTTGTGTTAACAATCTGTTAGTAATGTGATCACACTGTATGCAGAGAGCAGACAAGGAATTTAAAGATGATCCAAGAGAATCTAAAAGATATGAAGACATGCAAATACGGTACAATATGAGGGTAATAATTTGAGTCTCTGTAGAAAATCAAACAAATGAAACAGAAGATACATTAAAAAATTTAAAAAGACGTTATTTTCCAGAAATAAAAACAAGGACCAAATCTGTTCCAGGAAATACAGAATGTTGAAAATCCAGACATGTCTTAGTTAAACTATCGCACTTCAGAGATAAAGAAATAATTCTTCAGATGTCAAGCCAGAAAATGCTTGTCTCCTAAAAGGGAGAGGAAAAAAATCAAGCTGGCATCAGACCGTACAACTGAAACATTTAGGGCTGTGCTGTCTGCATGCAGAGAAGGAAAGCGACCCAAGGATGTTAAATTCAGTGAAGATGTTAAAATATAAAGAGAGCAGGGAGACATCTGTAAACTTAAGGGAACTACAGCAACTGTGAGATCATTTTAAAGAAACATCTTGATTTTAAGGGTTAAAATTGATCCACTCTTCACCTAATATGGCAAGGACGGAGTAGCAGGGACAGGGGTCCAGGAACCATGCTCTCAGGAGGCATCAAGGCCAACTGGCACAACTAGCCTGTTGCTAAGAAAGTCTTCTCCACCCCATAGTGGTGAGTGGTGTCTGGGGTCTTGAAAGCTAACAAGCTGCCATCCTGAGGTACACTGAATGGTCCCAACCCAGCAGGAACAGATGATCACCAAGGACAAAAACAACATGGGGAAAGAGAACTCAGAAGACAGAGAGACCCACATGAATGGGTGACTGCATCTATATGTGACCAGAAGAACCAGATGGTGCCTGGCCACCTCCAGTGACAGCCATGATGAGGCTCATGAAGTTGAGTCCCAGTGGCAATACAAGAATAAGAAGGGGTGCAACCTGAGAACTCCATTAAAAGACTGCAGCTGATGGTCCAAAAGTCTGGGGATTCCCCTGGGAACACGGCCCCTAGACCGGTTGCTGCCTCTGATCATAAATCATTACTGAGATCAACTCCACGGACAGGGATGGATTGGACTGTTTGACCCAGAGTGACCTCATTTTACCATGGCTGAGTTATTCCTGAGTTATTTCAGTTTTTTAAAATCATTTTATTGTGATGGAGTGGAAGTGTACAATCCATTTTAACTTTGCATGCCCGCCTAATGCAGCTCTTCCTGCTCTCCTTGCCTGGTGACAGCACACTCCTTTCTGTTCTGTACAAGTCGTATCCTCTTAACAATCTCCTGTCCCCTCTTTTCCACCCTCTCCACTTCCCTCTAGTAAGAGGCCACTAGGATGACATCCTATAGATGCATAGAACCATAAAATGAGGTATGGAATCAATAAACTTGCTTGATTTAAAACTAACGCTAATTAACAATGGGAATTAATATTGCAGATAGAATATGAATACTGCCAGTTGGGCAAAATAAAAATTATTATTTCAAGAATATGGAAGATAGAGGGCCAAGGATGGAACGAAGTGGGAGACCACATATGTCTTCATCTTTCCCAGCAGGAGGAAAACAGTATCATCTGAAATTATCACATAAAATTTCAAATGCAAATACATAATTATTGTAACATTTTAATATTTTGTGATTTTTTTTAAATCTTAGAATAATCACTTAGGACGTCAATATGGAAACTTTTATCTGAACTGGAACAGTTCTTTTTCTTTCATGTGTGCTATTTAATCATAATTAAAATGTATTCTTTTTATTGTAAGAAGTAACAGCGTACGATCTCGTTTTATAAAAGCCTCTCTGCATATATATCTTAGTTGGTCACTCCAATGATATTCATCTGAGGTTGATAATGAGTGTGTCTAGGTGATGAAACATATTTTAACTTGAATCTTTGTAACTCTGCCTTTAAAAAAAAATCATGTAAAATCAATGTTTTATAAAAACAACAGTGGTTTAAAAAAACTAGAAAATACTGTTAATGTTTAATACAAACATTTGAAAAAGGGTAAAAATATCGGGAATTAAGTTCTTGGTAACTTTCTATAATTTTTTAATTTAAAAAATTAATGAGTTAAGAGTCGTAGAAGGTGGGGACTGGGAGTATGACTCTGTTTCTTGAGGGCGTTCCCATTTGCACAACTTCTTCTTAGGGGGATGCATCCCAGTGGGGTCCAGATCCGTCTCAAAGAGGAGTTGTAGCTATAGGTGAGCATCTTCACCTGGCTGGCTTAAGGGGCAATCCTTCTGCCACTCAGAGGGTGTAGAGCAGATTTGGGCCCACGATGGTGGCAGGAGAGACACCCCTTGGAAGCAGGTGTACTTTGTGACCCGTGCCTTGCAACGGCCTCTGAGTTCATACACCACAGCACTCACACTTTAAAGTAGTATGCTCCGCTGGCTGTGCAACCATCTCACTCTGATTCCAGAACGTTTTCAATTCTCCAGAAAGAAATGTCATACCCGGTGGCAGTCACTCCTTGCTTTCCTCCTTCTGCCTTTAACCCCCAGTGCCTGGCAACTACTCATCTACTTTCTGTCTCTCTGTTTGCCTATTCTGGACATTTTGTGTAAACGGAATTGTCTGTCATCTTTTTTGACTGGCCTCTTTCACTTAGCATATTGTTTTCAAGATTCACCTACATATCAAAACTTCCTTTTCTCTGTATGACTGAATACTATTCCACTGTATGGATGTACTGGATGTTGTTTATCCAGATATCTGTGAGCTTCTGTAAATGTTTGTGTGCAAGGTTTTATGAGAACACATCATTTTATTTTGGCCAGATGTATACCTGGGCATGGAATTTCTGGATCCTATAGGAGTTCAAACATTTAACTGCTTTTTTCTTCTTTGTACCCAGGCAGAAATGGTGCACAGCGCCTTCCAGGCACAGCGAGCTTTCCTTCTGATGGCCTCTCGGTACCAGCAACCCCAGGAGGTAAGAGACAAGGCTGTATAAGGGATGATGAACAGATATACAAGACATAAAAGGATGCTGATGAAGAATGTACTTCTTGGCCTGGGCCACTCCTGTCTGGAGGCGAGATGAGAGGACAGAGAGGGACAGGAGCAGGTTGAATGGACATGGGAAATACAGGGTAGTGAGAGCTGCTGGGGTCACATACCAACGTTTGTATAAGTTTTTGTATGAGAGACTGACTCAAACTGTAAACTTTCACTTGAAACACAGTGCAAAAATAAATAATTTTTAAAAAGAAATTAGATGTTAGAATACTTGATGCTAAGTGAATAGGCCTGCATCTCCTAGTTAGTTACTCATGCGTGGTAGTCAGTGCCTTCTCCCCAGTCTGCGGTGTACAGTTTCACCTTTCCCCACTGCATCAATGACCCGGTGAAACCCCTATGAAATTGCTCACTACAGATTTAGCACGTAAATACAATTAAGCCCGTGCATACCTTGCTCAGAGCAAGCTAGTGCATGTGGTGTTTACTGGTTAACCCGACCCTGGCTGAGTGCAGCGTTTTTGTTGTTATCAGGTGCTATTGAGCTGATTCCAACTCACAGTGACCCCATGTGATAAAGTAAAACAGCCCTGTAGGGTTTTCGAGGCTGTGATCTTTCCACGAACAGATTGCCAGGCCTTTGTCCCATGGCATCACTGCGTGGATTTAAACAATCAACTAACCTCATGATCATTGTACCACCAGGGTTCTGTTTCCCCTTGGTAGAGGAGCAGAGCTGAGCGGCCTCCACTCAGTGGTGAAAATGGCCCTTGGCCAGGATTCCATTTTCCTCTCGCATTCCAGGAGGTACATCCTGAAGAAGACGATCATGAAGCAGATCGTAATTGCCATTAGGAAGAGTATTCTAACTTGTCCATGACTTCCTGTCTTCATGCTTCTGGGGGAATATTGTTAACTCCCGGAACTTCAGCCTCTATTGGTAGATAGATGGCAGTGCTTCTCAGACATTCGCGTGCATGTGAGTCACCTGGAGGGCTTGTTAAAAGCCTCACAAAAGACGACCAGACTTACTGGTCTGACAGAGACTGGCCACTGGCCACCCATTTAACTCAGTACAGAAGCCACTCCTTAGCCCAAGATTAGACAAGCCCATGAAACAAGAGACCAGATGCACATACCAGCTCAAGAACAGGGACAAGAAGGCAAGACGGGACAGGGAAGCTGGTAATAGGACTGGTCAAGAGGGGGAGAGTGTTGACATGTCATGGGGTTGCCAACTTATATCACAAAATAATGTGTATACAAGTTAGTTGTTTAAGGAGAAACTAATTTGCTCTCCAAACTTTTCATCTGAAATACAAATTTTTTTTTTTTTTATTTTAAATCTATTTCCAAAACAGGTCACATTCATAGGTACCATGAGTTAGGATAGCAATGTAAATTTGTAGGGAGGACATAGATGAGTCCATAACATCAGATGACATTGATGTTCCCAGACCAGAACAACACCAGTGAGCACCTGTGAGCTCTGTATTGCTCTCCCAATTACACTTCCAGCTCATTTATTTCAGGTGCTTCAGACTCTCATTTCCAGTTGCCTCTAGGAACCCTGATAATGTGGTGGTTGAGTGCTCAGCTGCTTACCGGAAGGTCAGTGGTTGGAACCCACCAACTGCTCTTTGGGGGAAAGATGCAACTGTGTGCTTCTGTAAAGGTTACAACCTTGGAAACCCTATGGGGTAATTCTTCTGTGTCCCAACAGGTCACTCTTAGTCAGTGGCAGTGGATTTGGTTTTTGGCTAGACCACTGCTTCTGCACTTTAATCTGCATTTAAATCATCAAGGAATCTTGTTAAACTGCAGTAGATCTGGGGTGGGGTCTGAGAATCTGTATTTCTGTCAGGCACCCAGATTGTACTCCTGTTAACTGGTTTGTCATCACAGGTTAAGCAGCAAAACTTTAGATGTTGCCACCTAAAATCCCCATGGGTGCAACACGCTTAATAGTCAAAGGGCAAATTCATTTCTGCATCAGTCAGTAGAGGCTATGTTGTGATGCAGTGACAAATATCTCCAAAATTTTAGTAGCTTATGACAAAAAAAAAAAAAAAAAAAATTCCCACTGAGTCATTCCACCTCTTACTGACCCTCTAGGACAGAGTGCAACTACCCGTTTGGGTTTCCAAGGCTGTAATTTTTACAAAAGCAGACTGCTACGTCTTTTTCTCATGAAGCATTTGGTAGGTTCAAACCACCGACTGAGCACTGAACAACTGTGCCACCAGGTCTCCTTAGGTTATAAAAGAAACCAAACCAAAAATACCATCATTGTTGAGTCTGACTCATTGCATTCACGTAGAACAGCCCCATAGGATTTCTAAGGAGCAGCTGGTGGACTCGAACTATAGACCTTTTGATTAGCAGCCCAAGTTCTTACCTACTGCACCACAAGAGGACCACAGCTTATGACGACAAAGGTTTTCACCCCTTACTCATTCTCGTAGCACCTGCACGTGTTTCAGAGAACTGTGTGTAGCTGGTCTCAGTTGCTATAATCTTTCAGAAGTGGGTTGCCTTGCTTCTGTAGTGCTCCTGGGTGGATTTGAACCTCCAACTTTTCAGTTAGTAGTTTAGCACAAACTGTGTGTGCCGCGAAATAACCTTATTCCCACTACATTCCTATTGCAAGTCTGCTTACCCTCTAATGGATGAGTTATTAAATAAGCACTCATATCATTATTAGAGTTGTGATAAGGGCTTTGGGAAACAAAGTAGGGAATGAATCTTTAATACGAGTTTCAGGCAATGAAAAAGGAAGATACGGGCAGCGGGACCTTGCAGTGGGTACTTTTGATCCTTCTAATGCTGAAGCATAAGACAGACCTAATCCAGCATCTGTGGTCAGTTGTGGCCTGAAGGTTGTATAAACTAGATGATCAAGATTATGGGTGAACCCACCCCTTGGTTGGCTGAAAATGAGCAGCCTCTGCAACATAGAAGAACACTGGTAAGATTTAGGAACCCATGAAATTGTAAGCTTGCAGTAGGGAAGGCACTGTACAAAACACCTGTGAGATGAGGCAACACTTGAGCACAGGTGTGGACAGATATTAGGTGTGGGAGGTTGTCCATGGGTCGTACAAATGCTGTTGGTCTCTGCTGATAAGAAAAGAGTTGGTGGTTCACATCCACCCGCTGGTGCTCTGGTAAAAAGACGTGATGACCCACTTCCAAAAAATTAGCCATTGAAAACACCATGGAGCACAGCTCTACTCTGACACACATGGGATTCTATGAGTTGGAGTCAACAGCATCTGGAGGTGTAGAAGAGACCTCCAGAATTGTCTCTCGCAGCGCTCTGTTTAAGGGCTAGAAAGAGAGGTGCAGAGAGAGGGTGAGTGGTTTATTCGTTAGCCCCGTGGTGGTGAATTGGTCTCCAGGTAACTCTAGTTCCCAGACCTTCCAGCCAACAGGTACCCTCCCTTCTCTAGCTGTTTCTGGTGCTCAGTGCTGTTGCTTTAAGCTGGAGTGCTAGCCTTCAGAGAGATTATGTTTAGTAGAGCATGACCGAGTAAAACTAGCAATGTTGTGTTTACCATCTATAAGCAAACCGCAGTCAAGAGATGAATGCTACAGAAATTCAGGGGCAGTAGGTGGGGCAACAGTGAAGTACTCGGCTGCTAACTGGCAGGTGGGCAGTTCACCCATCCCTCAGCTTAGTGGGAGAAAGCCTGGTGATCTGCTCTCTTAACAGTTAAAGCCTAGAAAGCCTAAAGGATCGTGCTACGCTGTTGCCTGGGGTTGCTAGGAATCAGCATCTACTCAGCAGCCCCTAACAACAACAGGGCTCACACAGACAAAGTGAACAGGAAAGGCACCCCAGGGGAAGCCAAATAGTGACACAGGAGCAACAATACAACTTGTGATGGTTATCCTGTAACGATATTAAGAAAATAGTAGGACTATTTGACACAAAGCCAGAAAAAGTTTTCTGGGTAAAACCTGTACTCTGTTCAGTAAAGAAACATGTTGAATTTTATTAAACTGTCATTTATCCCAACTTATTTAATAATGGGGGCTTTCTGTAGCAGCAAAGTGGTTAAATGCTGTAGTTGCTGTCTGAGAAGTCAGTGTTCAAAATCTACCAGATGCTTCTTGGAAGCTTTATGGGGCAGTTCTGTTCTGTCCTATAGGGTCGCTAGGAGTCAGAATCAACTCGAAGGCAATGGTTTATGGGATTTGGGGTAGAGGAACATCTGTATTAGTGTCCTCTAGAAAGCTGTGGCATCAGTGTAGAAAATGTGGACTTGACACATTTTGTTATTTCTTTTAAGTTGGTCTGAATGCTTTATGTTCATTTATTTAGGTACATTCCAACTGTTGGAGGGCTTCTGTGGTACATGGCATTGTAAGATGACTCACCAGAATCCCATTCCCTAATGCACCCACCCTGTATAGTTCTCACCCTTCCAGTATGGGTGGGATCTATGAGTCTATTAGATTGTCACTGCTTTGACTAGGTTATATTGTATGAGTAAGGCCATGGATGGTCGCTCTTGTGATTAGGTTGTATTAAATAAGACTGTCATAGCAGAGATGCCAGCATCTCCTACTGGCCTTAAAGAAGTCAAGAAGTGAGCTTCCCTGTTGTAAGAGGGCCACATTACTAGGCCTCCAAGGCAGCTGCTGAAAGCCAAAAAGGACGCTGTCTTATTTAGGGTTCTGTAGAAGAACAGAGCATTGAAATTTATATATATACAGAGAGAGATTTACTGGAAGGAATTGGCTCACTCAGTTGGGAGGGCAGCTGGCAAGTCCAGAATCCATAGGTCAGGCAGTAGGCTGCAGACTCCGGTGACAGGAGCGTGAGTGGTGAGTGTGCTCTGACAAAATGCCTGTTAATTATGGCCTAGAGGCAGAACACAGCCTTGAGAAACTCCCTTTTTGGTCTTAAGGCCTTCAGCTGGTTGACTAAATACCATCCATATTATGGAAGGTAGTCTATTGTGTCCAGTGGCTTTAATCACTTGCAGTTTATAACCACAGCTAGACTAGTGTTTTAGAAGCAAGTGGGCACCATAGTCTAGTCCAGCTGACAGATAAAACTAACCTCGCAGACCTCCTGTGGACAGCCAGCAGTAAAACCAGAATACCCATCCTACCACTAGAAGGAACTGAATTCTGCAACAACTATCTGAGCTTTGAAGAGGAACCCAAACTTCCGACAAGAACACAGACAGGCCAGCCCTTGATTTCCGAAGCCCTGAGCAGAGAACATAGCTATACATTGCCCAGACTTCTGACCCACAAAACTTTGAAATATAAAATGGGTGTTGTTTTCAGCCATGAAGTAAGTGGTAATTGGTTACATAGCAATAGAAAACTAATACAGAGTCCCCTGATTCTTTCGTCCTTGCCAGACTCTAAAATAACTCATCGGCCTATTTATTTCTGTGTTTGTTTTTGGCCATGGGCCACAAGCTAAGATGTGAAGCTCCCTACTTTTTGCCCTCTCTTCCTTGGCCCCACGCTGCTCTCACCACCCACCCATCTATTTTAGGAAGTGCACGATAAGAGATGCATTCAGCCGTGGCCCGAGTGACAAGGATGACGTCCAATTTTAAATTTCGTTTCTCATTTTGGCCCTGAGAAACAGGCCTCCTCCAGTCTCTCACGTGTTGCTGGCTGTCACTGAGTCAGCCCTGAATCGGGGTGACTGTACGCACAACAGAACCAGAAGCTGTCCAGCCCTGCGCCATCCCCGCTATTAGTTGCAGATTGGACCACTGTGACCTAGAGGATTTTCACTGCTGGTTTTCAGAAGTAGAGTGCCAGGCCTTTCTTCCTAGTCTGTCTTAGTCTAGATGTTCCACTGGAAACTGTTCAGCATCACAGCAACACACAAGACTCTGTGGACAGACAGGTGGTAGCTCTGCCTGAGGTGTGTTTGAGGGAAATGGAACCTGGGACCCCTGCACAGAAGGCAAGAATTCTACTCCTGACCCACCACTGCCCACCTGTTCTCTAGTTTGTGGGCTTTCACATTGTTCATACATGACCCACAGAAAATAAGACAATTACTATCACAACTATCCTTGCCACATGCAGTACCCTGACGTTTCTCTGCTAGTCCATCCTGTTGCTTTGTTCTCTGTTTTTCTTTCTAATGCTCAGTTGTGACCCACTGAAGAGATTTCATGATGTACTAACAGGTCACACCTGCCAGTTCAGTGTGTCTCGTGGATGTATTACAGTGCTTATGACACGGAACGAGATACAGAACATTTGCTAAACATCTCATCCTTTTCTTCTCTCTGCTGTTGGCATTTTAGCAGTAATATTTGGGTGAAAGAATAGTTCAGGCCTTACAGTAAGATATTCCAGTAATTTTAGTGACCACCAAGCCCATCTCTTTCCAGTTGACGATAGGACTTCCTCATGGAAAACAGCCAAGAAGCTGTCAGCCTATACATGCAGAAATTTTTAAGGGACCCAGGCATTTTCAACCATTCATTTACATTTACATCAGTGGGTAGAGGGAAGATGTGTTATTTCAAACTTTCAAACATAAAGAATGATATGCAAGCACACATTATTGACCTCACCAGGGAATCTAGTCCTGGACATGTTACTCACCATACAAAGTCTTTTTCAGAGACACTACACATCACAAAAGGAATCATAGTGGTGCAATGGCTAAGTGCTCGGCTGCTGAAACATTGCCAGTTCAAACTGACCCAGACTTGGTGATCTGCTCCCTTTAAGAGTACCGCTAAGACAACCGCGTGGGGCAGTGCTTCTCGGTCATATGTGGGGTCTCTATGAATCAGAATCAGCTCGACAGCACCTAACAACAATGGTAACACAGATCCTAAAAGCCGTACAGCACAGTCAAAACAAAACTACAGAAAGTATTTGGTCAAAAAGGGGGAAGTGAAGTAATCCCACCCAACAAGTGTTGTTTGGCATTGAGACATTTCTCATCACCAGGGAGAGATGTAAAACCTAATCTTCAGTGATCCAAACCCAAGGTGACCCCAAAACTCAGGTCTGAGCTAGAAGAATGCCCTCCAGTAGGCCAGTGCCTCTGAGGCCCTGCATTGGCCCCAAGTCCAGGGGAGACAGTCACCAGGGGCATTCACAGGCGGTCCCCCACCTAGCCCAGTGTGCCTGGCCCTGGCAAACTGGCATAGCAGATGAGCAGCACCCGGTGCTTGGGGACCCGCAGCTGTCGTGCTGAGAGAACAGCAGGCTTCCTGCTGTCCCTCCCACCCATTTTTTCTGTATTTTCTCCAGCATTTATGGTGCCACTAAGGCCCAACCGTGAAAGCGTGTGTGTATGTGTGTGTGCGTGTGTGTGTGTGTGTGTAGATTTGCATGGCATTAATGTATATGCATCCATACAGAGAGGAAAAAATTAACTCTAAATTTCCCAATTCTGGGGGAAATGTTTTATGGTCATTGATGTTTCCATGGATTTGATTCTGTGAAAAGACCAGAAAACCTGCATTTTGTGTTCTTCTGGAAGTCAGAGAGAAGGGACAGACAGAGAGAGAGTTACTTCTAACCTTCCTCTCCTTCTCTGTCATTCTGTGGGCCTGCACTTTAAAAGGAAATAACGCTTTCCTGTGCAGAGAGCAAGAATCTAAAGTGGGTTTTCTTTCCTTTCATTGTTTATACACTCTGAATATTTAGAGGGGGAAAGAGGGTTAGAGACGCCTCCTGGCCGCTCCTCTGTATCTAAGGGAATACACACTCCCTAGCTGGGTGCTTTCCAATGTGTGGAGCCCAGAAGCACATTTGCTCACAGTGTATCTTAAATTAAACAAGAAAGCCTAGGGGCAGTAAATTTAGACCCGACCACTAATTGTCCAGGGATCCAGATTACCTGTGGGCATGAATACATTTGGATTTTCGTAAAACATGAATCTCTGTATGAGAGTAGTCAAGAGAAGAAACCTTGTACTTGGACAGGCCTAGATTTGAATTCTGGATCTTGTACTTATCAATTCTGTTCATCGGCATGTAAGAAAAATAAATTCATCTCTGCCTCCAACTTTGAAAATCCTAGGTCTTTTGCTGAGTAACTACTTGAGAATCATGTTGTCCCTGGATGGCACAAACAGCTAAGGGTTAGGTTACTAACTGAAAGGCTGTGGCTTGAATCCACACAGGGGCACCTCAGAAAAAGGGCCTGGTGATTTGCTTCTGAAAGATCACAGCCTTGAAAGGTCAGTGAAGTGCATTTCTACTCTGCAACACATTGGGTTGCCATGAATTGGAATAACCCAATGGTGACAGTATGGTTTACTGGATAATTAAATCAGCAAAGTCCATAATACATTTCCACAGAGGCCACTGTAACCAAATCAAATTGCTAAGTTTCCCACTTGGGAGAAAGCAATCATCTTTAAAAATGGGGATAATAGACCCTGCTTCTTAGAGTTACTGCAAGGATTAAATGAAAAGTTTGTGTATTAGGGTAGTCTAACTGCTTTAGCAAAGGCTTTCTTGCTCATGTAAGGTCTACTCTGGGGCTTTTGGTCAACAGCCATCCACACAATCACTCAGGGACCCTGATTTCTTCTGTCTTGTGGCCCCACTTTCTCTGGGTCCACAGCCATTGAACTGAGAAAAAGAATGCAAGATCAGTCATGGAAGGTTCTATAGGCCAGGCCTGGAAGTGGCATGTGTCGCCTCCACCTCCGTTCAATCTCATGGCCATTTCTAGCTGCAAGAGAGGCTGGGAAATTTAGCTAACCTGTATACCTGGAAGAATGAGTCTAAAAATTTCGTGAGCATCTAGCCAGCCTGCTAGTGTAGGTAACTTAGTTTGTCTAAAATGAAATTCAGCTTAGTGGAAATGTGTTTTCTTTCCAAAAAGACATGTGGATTTTTCCAGGTAAATCTGCCGGTATCTGTCCAGAGAAAAACAAGGAAGGCTTTCAAATCTCGCAGCTGAATTCGTTTTTATTGGATGGGTAGAGACAGACAGGCGGACAGGCAGACAGGTAGACAGAAAGGTAGATATCGTAGTTTCTTTTAATTAAAGTAAGTTTATCCGTTTTTCTTTGGAAATCTTGGTGTCATGGTGGTTAAGTGCCATAATTGTTAACCAAAAGTCAGCCTTTCAAATCCATGAGGTACTGTTTTAGTCAGCTAGGGCTGCTCTAGCAGAAATACTACAAAGTGGATGGCTTTAACAAAGGAAGGTTTATTCTTACACAGTCCTGTAGGCTACAAGTCCATATTCAGGGTGTCCACTCCAGGGGAAGGCTTTCCCGCTTGTCGGCTCTGAAGGAAAGTCCGGTATTACATCAGTCTCTGCCCAGGGAGCATCTTGACACAGGAACCTCAGATCTAAAGGACGTGCTCTTCTCCCGGTGCTGCTTTCTTGATAGTACGAGGTTCCCAATTCTCTGCCTGCTTCCCTTTTGTTTTATCTCTTGTAGGATGAAAAGATTAAGGGTGGGGCAAGCCACACTCCAGGGAAACTCTCTTTACAGTGGAGCAGGGAGGTGATCCTATGAAGGGATTTACAGCACCACCCTAACCTTTAACATACAGCGTAGAAAAACCACAAAACAGAGGACAGTCACAAGATACTGGGAATCATGGCCCAGCCACATGGCTACACCTATTTTTGTGGGGAGGGTAGAATTCAATCCATGGCAGGTACTCATTGGAAACTCTAGGGGGCAGTTTTACTCTGTCCTGTAGGGTCACTGTGAGTCGGCATCAACTCAGTGGCAATGGGTTTGGTTTTCTATGGGTGATGTTTTTGCCGTAACTATGAGACATTAGGTTATTGGCCCGCACATTAAAATGTCAAACAAAATTAGTCTTGTGACATGGATTCCAGAACATGTGTTGGATAAATGTTTGGAGCTCGTGGTAGGTCTGGAAATTGTGAAGGAAGAGCAAGCAAGTGAGCAAAGCCAAACTCCAAAGCATTCACATCTGTGCCCAGAAAATGTCAACTCATTGCTCTATCAGGGTGGCTGCATCTTCCTGAAAGATTCAGCTATGATCAGCTCTCCTCAGCTCTGTTGTCAGGGGGCAGATGGTAGATACTTAGATACTCTAAGGCTAGAGTGGTGCTGGTCTTCATGGAAGACGAAGTGCCTGCTTGAAAATGTGTTGTGAAGTTGCATGTTTTCACCCTTCAGATCAAAGAAAATATTCAGTTGAGTAACTCCTGTTAATTATATGTGCTACGCAAGTCTTTTAAATGAAATTTTCATTATGTAATTTCTAAGTTGGTCTTGAAGTCACAAGAGAAATAGAAAGCGACAAGTTTCTGTCTTTTCTGTTAAACTGGTATGTCTTCATTTAAACCCACTACCATCAAGTGAATTCCAATTCATAGCAACCCTATTGGGCAGAATGAAGCTGCTCCGTAGAGTTTCCAAGGAGCATCTGGGGGATTCCAACTGCCAACTTTTAGGTTAGCAGATGTAGCACTTAACCACTATGCCACCAGGGTTTCATTTAGTAAGGGACAAGTTCTCTGCTGTCTGAGCTGACAGACAGCAGCTTTAGGGTTTAACCAGTAACTCACATTATGACGTTTTGCAAATTAGCTCTTATGTTTTCATTCCATAAACAGGTGCAAGTTTCTGCTCTTACTGATGATGCTAAATGGGTTGATCCTCTTTACCTGAACTCAAAAGCGCCCCAAAGCAATCAAAAGCCCCCCAAAGCAATCAAAAGCCCATTGCCATCAAGTCAATTCCAACCCATAGTGACCCTAAAGAACAGAATAGAACTGGGGATTTCAAGGAACACCTGGTGGGTTTAAACTGCCAGTCTTGTGGTTAGCAGCTGTGCCACCAGGGTTTCCAGCCAATTGCCATCAAGTCGGTTGACTTATAACGACCCTATAGGACAAGATAGAACAGCCTCCATAGAGTTTCCAAGGAGAGCCTAGTGGATTTGAACTGCCAACCATTTGGTTAGCAGCTGTGGTGCTTAAGCACTACACCACCAGGGTTTCCCCAAAAGGCAATAGATGCTTTTAATTTCTAGAGAAGCTCAATTAAAATAGCTGCTTAAATACGATCCATGGAGAGCAGGTGAAAACTCACTGCTTGCTGATAGCAACAATTTGGGGTAGTTTTATTGTTTTTGTTTGATTTTTTTCACATAGCATCTTTCTGAGCAGTATTTGGGGCTATAGGTAGAGAAACAAGGCAAGAGAAGCTGTTGCTTTTCATCAGCTGAGCTTTTCCACAGCAGGGAAATTACCTTGGTAATTACACCCTGGCTAGCTTGTGAAGACTGTTTGTGCCGGTTATAGATGCTGGTTAAGGCAGAGAAAGCACCAGGGGAGGAAGAGGCAGCAGTTGGTGTGATATCATCGGGGTCTGCTCGTGTTGACAGCCTGAAGCTACCCAGTCCTCGCTGAATCCCAACAGGGAAGCTAATCACTCGTTTATCAGGATGCCAAGACGAGGATAATCAGAAAGCAGCATAATTCTGTCATTCTTCTGCCCAGACTGTTTGCTTTAGCAGTATAAAGCTTGTGAACTGTGACTGTGTGTTAGTAGCTTTATAGGTATTTAGAAACCCAAAGGCTACGGAGGCAGAAAGGATTTGCTAAGATCCTGTCATGTTGGGCTATCAGTCATAGTGACCTTTTTTTTTTTCTTTTTCTTTTTTTGACCTAATCTGATAAGGCACATTAGCTCATCTCTCTTTGTGTAGGACATGAATTAGATAATGAATGGCAGGCCAAAAGGAAGTGAGGGGGTTATCACACACACGGGGTTATCTGAGGGGTAAAAAGTTAATAAAGAAGAATAATATCCTCTGTTTTATCTACTGTGTCGTGCTAAACAAACAAAAACCTTTTGCTGGTGAGTCAGTTGCAACTCCTGGTGATCTGGGTTGCTTGAAAGTAGAATGAATGTTCCATAGGGTTCTCTTGGCTGCCGTCTTACAGAAAGGAGCCCTAGTGGCACACGGGTTAAGTGCGCCCTTAGCTGCTAACTGAAAGGTTGGCAGCTCAGATCCACCCAGTGGCACCTCCAAAGAAAGACCTGATGATCTGCTTCTGTAAGATGGTTGTTGTTAGGTGCCTTGGGGTCAGTTTTGACTCATAGTGAAGCCATGTGACAGAGCAGAACTGCCCCCTGGGGATTCCTAGGCTATGATCTTTCCAGGGTAAACCCTGGTGGCATGGTGGTGAAGTGCAGAGGATTAGCAGTTCAGATCTACCAGGTGCTCCTTGGAAACACTATGGGCAGTTCTAATTTGTCCTGTAGGGCTGCTATGAGTTAAAACCAACTCCACAGTAATGGGCTTGCGTTTTTTGGCTAATCTTTACAGGAAAGAGCCCTGGCGGCTCAGTATTTAGAGCACTTGGCTGCTAACTGTAAGTTTGACGATTCAAATCCAGCAGCTGCTCTTCGAGAGTAAGATGTGATAGCCTGCTTCCATTAAGATTATGCTTTTGGAAACCCTCTGGAACAGTTCTACTCTGTCCTACATGGTCCCTATGGGTTGAAATTGACTGACAGCAACAGATTGGTTTGTTGGGTTTTCTTGTTTGTTTGTTTAATCTTTACAGGAGCAGTTCACCAGATTTTTCTCCCATGGCACCCTGGGTGAGTTCAGACTGCCAACTTTTTGGTTAATAACTGGGGACAAACCATTTGTGCTACCTGGAGACCTATGTTACACCAAGTTTTCTGAAATCCTGGGCTACCTTGACAGCAAAATGCTATATATAGGATAGAGCAGTATATTTGAGTAGTGACTTCTTCATTCTCCGATGAGTCAGATGTTGGGATCGCTTTGTATTTTGAATAAAATAATTATGCACTGTTTATCATTCTCTACTCTGAAGTTAATGACTGCTTGCTAGCCACTGTAAATCTGATGTTAAAAGTTGGAAGTGTTGCAAATGTGTCTTTTATAGCCTGAATCAGAAATTAATTTTTAAAAAGAGGTCATTGAGTTGGTATAACAAATCTTGTTGAAAGCCAAACATGTTTTGGCCTTTCATTCGGATTTGCTACTTGGTAATCGTTTTAGCAGCCTTAACGTGGTTGATTTTTGCAGCGCATAGGTGCTATCATCTGTAAAAGCTGTACACATGCAAAGAGCAGGCGAGGAGAAGGTATCTGCAGCTGGCATTCCATCCTGGATCAGCTGTAATAAATTACTTAAGAGAGGGCACAGGCTCTTCCTTTTTATGGTCATGTTCTATATTTGTGTGGGCTTAGGGATGGATCACGTGATGAAACCATCATTTGATATTAGTGTTTATGTGCACCAAGCAGTGGTGACTAGATTTAAGCATTACTGTGCAGTACTTGCATTTGTATATTTAGCTCATAATTGAAAGTACAAGCACTTCCCCAAGTACTAAAATCACAAATGATACAAAATAAATTTTATATAATTGTCATTAGGAGAAGACACATAGCTGTTGCATATCCTAATAAATCAAAAGCCACCGTGCTATCTGGAGACTTTAAAACATAAATTTTGAAGATGAATAAGACAACAGTGCAAAAATAGGAAAGACAGAAGTGCACCAATCTGCATTTTCTAGCCCCTCTTCTCACGTGAATAGGATGGACCTGGCTAGATGGTGGTTTATTTTAACAGAGATCCATTCTCTCCCAAACTGATTGAGAGAGAAAAGAAAACTCACATGCCTTCCTCCCCTTCCCTTTTTCTGTTTTGCACATTGCTTCTCCCAGTGCCGTTTACCATTTAGGTTTTTGGTGGCAAACCCATATGGAATGCACTGCTTCTTTGATGATTCTTTCGTTTCATAAACTAAACAGAGAAAAAAATGTTCTTGTCAGGGTTTGGAGGATTAGCTGCTGTGAGAACTGGCGTTTCCATTTCTGGAATCGTTTATTTGTCTGTCTGCCATTGCCTCCGGTCTCCAGTAGGCCCTGCCCCTCTCACATGCTGCAGTCCTCTTGAATTTCTTCGACTCCGTGAACTTACTCCTCGGCTTTCCTGAGACTCCTCTATGACGTTTCTTGATTTGATGTGTTGCATCTTTATTGTGCTTTATGACTGCCCCTATAATCCCCCTTAATAAACTATATATAAACCCAATTTCAGGTACTAGCATTCTTACCAACTTTCTCTTGATCTATAATGACTGTAGTACATCCCTCTTTGTAATATGATGGCATCATAGTTTTCATGATATGATCACTGGATTATTTTTTTTCACTATTTTAATTGAGTTTGGAGCCTTCCCTAACTGAGTAGGATTCTAGGTGATGTGTCCTGTATTTACTTGTAAAATATAAAGTTAGTGGTTTTATTCTTCTAAGCCAAGAGATTCTTTCAGTATTTCTTATAGCTTTGGTTTGGTTTTTACAAAGTCTCTAGAGTTTCTGTTTATCTGCAAATGTCTTAATTTCATTTTCATATTTGAGAGATAGTTGTGCAGGATATATATTTCTTGGTTGGAAGCTCTTCTCCTTCAAGGCTTTGAATGTGTCATGCCACTGTCTCTGTGCCAGCATGGTTTCTGCTGGGAACTCCAACAAAAGCCTACAGGATTTCTTTCTGAATGTAAGCTTTGTTTTGAGTTTTGCTGCCTCTAAGAGTTTCTGCTTATGTTTCATTTTGTTAAGCTTGGTTATAATATGTTTTAGGGTCTTTGTTTTGAGATCTATATTGAGTGGCATTAGCTACATATGCTGGATATCTATATTCTCTTCTTTCATAATTTCTGAGAAGTTTTCTGTCAGCAGCTTAGCAACAATACTCTCTGTGTTCTCAGGTGTCTTGCTCTGTTCAGGAACTCCAATTAATTGTAGATTGTTCTTCTTAATAGAGTCCCACATGTTTCTTAATGCTTCTTCATTTTTCTTGTTGCTTTTTTCTGATTTCTCCTTATAGATGCTGGAGTCAGTAACCTTGTCTTCCAAATCAGAAATTCTCTTTTCCATTTGTTCCGTTCTGTTTTCTTGGCTTTGAATTGAAGTTTTGGTCTTTGATTTTGTTCTTGATCTGTTGGATTTCAGAGTACTGGTGTTCCATCAGATTGAACAGTTTGCTTAACTTTTCATTTTGCTCTGCTGCATTTTGTATAAGGTCTAGGAAGGCTCTATATATAATCCTTTTGTATTCACCTTCCAGTAGTTTCAGAAAAGCTTCTGCATCTGGTAAATTTGTGGTACATTCTTTTGGGGGCCTTCTGAAGCCATGGGTGATTTGTTGGTTACATTTTTCTCCACAGTTTGTTACTTTGGGGGCATCATGTGAGTCAGTAGAGGGTGGGAGAGATGCTGTGAGGATGGAATGCAGTTGGAAGGTAGAAGGTATCTGACAACTTCCAAAGTCAATTTCAGGTGTATAGATCCCTCTTCCCAGCTGGCAAAATAAGCACCACTATATCGAACCCCAGATGTTATAAACTAGCTCAAAATACAGGAAGGCTACTGTCCTGCTGGCCTCTGCTGTCAGGCCCCAGCTGAAGCCTCCATATGAGTATATGCACCTCCCAGTGGAACAAGAGGTGTCTCACACAAGCTCATTGCCTGCCTGGATACTGGCTACTTTATAGCAGAGGTGGCAAGAGAGGCCAAAGGTGCCGAGATGCACAGAGTCCACAGCCTCTGTAACTGGGCCCCAGCCACACGTGACACTGTGTAAAATACTGCTTTTCTGCCAGAAAAGTACTCTCCTCCGGGCAGGTGCTGCCTCCCAGCCTAGGAACTAAGTCCAGCTGGGGCCTCTGTATGAGTGTATCAGCCTCCCAATGGATCAAGATGGCATCCCACACAAGCTCGCTGCCTGCCTCAGTGCCAGCTACTCTATGGCAGAGGTGAAAAGACAGGCCCAAGTTGCCAAGACGCACAGAGTCTGAAACTAGGATCTCAAAATATGACAATTTTGCCTCCCAATCCTACCAGCAGTGTATCTGAAATTAGCTGCTAGTCAAGTCCCAGCTCTGCCCACCAGCTGAGACAGAGAAAACAAAGTTAAAATGGTGAATTACCTTCAGTCTGTGCAAGCCAGTCTGTCCAGTGGTATGAAGTCCAAATTAACAGCCCTATGCTGCATCCTAGGGCTCACTAGGTGTCCAGAAGGCTCCGTTTAACTATCAGTTCAGGTCTTGGTTTCCAGAGGGATTTAGGGAGACAGGTGTTTAGTCTGCCATCTTGACTCTGCACCCCTTCCTCAGGGCTTTCTTTTCTCTTTTTTAATCAAACAATTATTAGATGCCTACTGTGTAGCAGGCTTTAGCATTCAGCAGTTCTCTATTGTTACGTTGTATGTATGAGAACATACTTTGGAAATAACGTCTGGGTGATGTTGTTTGTCATGATTTATGTATTCTCATGCTTTGTACTTACCTAACGTGTTACTGCTGACTCTTGCAACTGCCACAGCCACCACAAACCCATTTGAGCTTTCCTATCCACTCTTCCATGTTAAGGAATTGATTAACTATACCTTGTGTCTTAGATACCTAGTGCTTCTATAACAGAAATACCACAAACAGATGGCCTTACAAATAGAAGTTTATTGTGTCACAACCTAGTAGGCTAGAAGTCCAAATTCAGGTACCAGCTCCAGAAGTAGGCTTTTGCCCTGAGTTCTGGAGGAACGTCCTGGTCATCAGCCTTCCCCTGGGCTAGGAGCTTCTCACACAGGAAGCCGGGGTCCACAGGCTGTTCTCTGCTCCCAGTGCTGCGTTATGTGGTGGCATAAGGTCTCCCCACACCCCCACCACCACCCACCCTGCTACCATCTCTCTGATCTCTCCTTTCTTTTATATCTCAGAAGAGATTAGCTAAAGATACAGCCTAATCATGTGGATTGAGTCCTGCTTCATTAATACATCTGTCACCTGTCCCACAGGTGGTAGACACTACAGAGGTAGAATTTGCCACACATAGGAAAACCACATCAGATGACAGAATGGTAGACAGTCACACAATACTGGGAATCATGGCCTAGCAAAATCGATACACATTGTTATGGGGGACACAGTCCAATCCATGATACCTTGTGACACCCTTGTATCGCTTTGTGCATCCTCAGCACCATGTAGCAATTTCCCCCAAACCACAAATTACTTGTTTCTGTGTTCTTTTCCCAACATTTCATCGCAAATTGTTTGTACAGATTTTCCTTCCCTTTAAGAAGGGAGCTTCGGGAATCTTTATGTGCCTTTGCTTTCATGCACATTGTAGTCTTAACTATTTTATTTAATGCCAAGTTTGATAAAAACAAGACTCAGGCTACTGATCACTTTTGGCTTGTTTGGGGGAATAAAAGCTGCGTGAATGGATTATAGTGCCACAAGGAAGGGAACAAAGAAAAACGACATTAAATGGTTAAGGTGCTCAGCTGCCAACCAAAAGGTTGGAGGATCACCTACATTCATCCTGAGGCACCTTGGAGGAAAGGTCTGGCAGTCCACTTCCCAGAACTGAGCCATTGAGAACACTATGATACATAGTTCTACTCTGACACACCTGGAGTCACCATGGGTGGAATTGACTCCACAGCAGCTATTGTTTTTGTTGTATCTTTTATCAAAGAAGACCGTGGTGTTTGGGAGTGTGTTTAGTAATGACTTAGATTTCCATTAAGTGCGTAACTGGTAAAGTGTAACTCATCAAATCAGCCACACTTTAAAAAAGCATTCCTTAGAAGAATTTGGAAAAGGAAAGATCAGTGGAAGAATGAGGGATAAGGGTTAGTAAAACATTTTATTTTGAAGATCTTGTAATGAGGGCCTTCCAGGGTGCCATGGAATAGTTCCTTTATGGATGTGTGAACCTAATGACGAGACCTGATCACAACCAAATTTGGGTGACAGCTGTAGCTCAAGCCCTCTGTGATTACAGAATACAGGCTCTGGGAAAAGTGTGCTGATTAAATTCACATGGTCTGGAAATCCAGCTGGCCTGATACTTAGATGCTGCTAGAAAATGTTCCCATTAGAGTCTCCTGCCCTGTGCAGTGTTTTCATGTAAATTGTGAAAACCGGCACTTGGTTGAGGCTGTGGAATTGTGAGTGTCCAGTGGCAATTGACAGGGTCAGAACTACAGCAAGTGCAGCACTGAGGGACTTTAGGGTTTATGTCTTCTCAGGACAGATGGCTTCTGTCTCCAGAAGGATGGCCAGTGTGTCACACAAATGGAGTTTAAATGATTCAAACAACAGGAGCCCCGTCATTTTCTTGGGCTGAATATCCTGCACTTAAACATGCATAGGGATTCCTCATGGGAAGTTGTCGGTTGGATTGCATTTTCCCATAGAAACAGGATGATAATTTGAAACTTAGTATTTCACCAGCTTGACAGTAGATAAAGAAGACAAAACTATACCCTGAAAGCTAAGATAAAACTGTAAACTCCATAATTATTTAAAGTGGGAAAATGGGACTCCAGGTTCTGTAAATTTGTTGTAAAGATACCATTTACGTTGATTACCAGAGTCCCCATTGAATTCTAAGTACATACACAGCCCTTGAACTCTATATCACACCCTACCTATCTCAAGGTAATGATGATAAATACTCATCTATAATAATTTTACTTGACTTTTTAGATTTGAACAGTCTTTTTGCAGAAATGTACTGGATTATCTATATCTTTAAAATATAACTTGTAGGAAAGTGAGAACCCTTGTCATTTCTTTTCCTTTTAACATAGCATTGACTCTGGATGGACAGAAACATTTAAAATCATTCTGCAATTATATGGTACTATACTTGAGGCAGAGCCCTGGGGGCATGGTGGTTAAGAGCTAGAATTGTCACCCAAAAAATCAGTACTTTGACTCCACCAGCCACAACTGCATATTGACAAGGAACTGCCAGGAATTCAAGCTGGATTCAGAAGAGGATGTGGAACCAGGGATATCATTGCTGTTGTAAGATGGATCTTGGTGGAAAGTAAAGAATGCCAAAAAGATGTTTACCTGTGTTTCATTGACTATGAAAAGGCATTAGACTGTGTGGATCATAGCAAATTATGGCTAACATTGCATAAAATGGGAATTCCAGTACACTTAATTGTGCACTTAAGGAATCCGTATGTGGATCAAGAGGCAATCATGCAAACAGAACAAGGGGACACTGCATGGTTTAAAGTCAGGAAAGGTATGCGTCAAGGTTGTATCTTTCACTTTTCAATCTATATGCTGAGCAAATAATCCAAGAAGCTGGACTATGTGAAGAAGGATGGGGCATTAGGATTGGAGGACAACTCATTAACAACCTGTGTTATGCAGATGACACAACTTTGCTTGCTGGAAGTGAAGAGGATTTGAAACACTTGCTCAGTATAGCTTGCACCTCCACATCAAGAAAACAAAAATCCTCACAATTGGACCAGTAAGCAACCTCGTGATAAATAGAGGAAGGCCTGAGGTTGTCATAGATTTTGTTTTTCACTTGGTTCCACAGTCAACACCCATGGAAGCAATGCCAAAGCCAAGTGCCATCGAGTTGGATCCAACTCATGGTCGCCATGAATGGAAGCAATAGTCAAATGAAAAAACACATTGCATTGGGAAAATCTGCTGCAAAGACCTCCTTAAAGTATTGAAAAGTAAGAATGCCACCTTGAAGACTAAGGTGCACCTAACCCAAGCCATGATATTTTCAATCACATCATATGCATGAAAAAGCTGGACAGTGAATAAGGAAGACAGAAGAAGAACTGATGCCTTTGAATTGTGGTGTTGGGGAACAATATTGAATGCACCATGGGCTGCCAAAAGAACAAACAGATCTGTTCTGGAAGAAGTACAACCAGAGTGATCCTGGGAAGCAAAGATGGTGAGACTGTAGCTTACATACTTTGGACATGTTGTCAGGAGGGTTCAGCCCCTGGAGAAGGACATCATGCTTGGTAGAGTGGAGGGTCAGTGAAAAACAAGAAGACCCTCAACAACATGGATTGACACAGTGGCTGCAATGATGAGGTTAAGCATAAAAATGATTGTGGACATGGTGCAGAACCAGGCAGTGTTTCATTATGTGTGGAGTCACTATGAGTTGGAACCAACTCGACAGCACATAGCAACAACAGCTGCTCCTTGGAAACCCCATGGGGCAGTTCTACTCTGTCCTATCAACTGCTGTGAGTCAGAACTGACTTGACAGCAACACGTTTGGCTTTTTGTACTTGAGCTTGAATTATCCTTTTCAAAAATAGCAACCAAGGAATCATGACTTTCAAGGATAAGGAATCCTTTGAGTGGTATGAACAATTAATGCACCTGGTTCTTAACCATTGGAGCTTCCAGTTGACCCAGAGGCACCTTGGAAGAAAGACCTGAAAATCTACTACTGGAAAAATGAGCCACTGGGACACAGCTCTACTCTGAGACCCATGAGGTCATTATGAATCGGAGTTGACTCAGTGCTAACTGGAAAACAAGGGGCACAGTTGGGGAGGTCCTCTTGGCACTACTGATGTTCTCCTTCTCAGTTTCTTTTGTGTTCCATCTCCCAGTGCTTGCAGAGGAAAGGGACTAGGAAAAGAATGTCAGGAAAAGGTCGAAGAGAGAAGTTATAAGAAGGCTATCATATCTAGTTGATTTAGAGGAGAGAGTGGGTGTTAGAAGCTAAAGATGGTGCCTTACACCTTATAACGCCTTGGCACATTACTCTTCTGATTCTCTTCACCCTGATTTTCTAGTCTGAGTCTGTCCAGCATTTGCAGCCTTTGAGGTGGAGGATGTAAAGTGTAGGTGTTGAGTAGTTAGAAGGCAACATCAAGGGGGCGGAGCTGTGAAGTGCAGAGCTGCCAAGTGCAGAGCTGCCTCTGGGCTATTACAACAGGTCATTAGACTACTTGAATTTCCTTTGACTTGCTTTTGTACCTTTGTTTTGAGTCAGGTTACCCCAGATTTCACTAATTTTCCTCTCACTGACTGTTGATGTTTTTCCATTATCTCTGGCATCAGATCAATTTGACTGTTGACTTAGTTAATGAGCAATCACTGAAATTAGTATCAGTAACTGCCAGGGAGGAACTAACATAACAGGATGTGATTACTCAGTACCTCTGAGCAACCAATGCCTAGCCCTATACCCAATGCTCATAGTAGGTGTTCAGTAACTCACAGAATAAGGAAACCATCCAAAACCAATGGAACCTCAGATATGCAAAGTGGTTAAGGCCTTCTCCTAGGATCGTTTAATAAATGGGTGTCTGGGAGTCTCCTTTTGTCTATATTTGTGGACACAAATAGTACATGGAAGGGTAGTACAGGTCTTCTTTTTTTTTTTTTAAGTAAAAGAAGATAATTTCAGGGAGTCTGGTGGAGGATCTTTACACCACACTCCCGGTTTGTAGGTTCCCAGGTGAAAAAAGAGATTCACATTCAACAAGGCCATCATTAAAGGCTTCAGTGTATGGGGCAGTGGTCTTGGGGGGAATCGCTAGCTCAAGGGGCACGATATGAAGAAACCATTCTGTACATTCTACTTTGGTGAGTAGCTTCTGGGGTCTTAAAAGCTTGTGAGCAGCCATCTGAGATGCTCCACTGGTCCCACCCTGTCTAGAGCGGGGGAGAATGAAAACCAAAGACACAAGGGGCAAGATGAGCCCAGAGGACTAATGGACCACAACTACCTCTGCCTCCACCAGACTGAGTCCAGGGGAACTAGATAGTGTCCGGCCACCACCACCAACTGCCTATGGCTGGGGTCGTTATAGAGTCTTGGACAGAGCTGGATAAAAATGTAGAACAAAATTCTAACTCATAAAAAAGACCAGATTTACTGGTCTGATGGAGACGGGTGAAACCCTGAGAGTGTGGCCACAGACAGCCTCAGTACTGAATTCACCTCTGAGCTTCACTGTTCAGCTAAAGATTAGGCAAGCTCATAGGACAAAAAGAGACTAAATGGGCAAAGCAGCCCAGAGCCCAGGACAAGAAGGCAGGAGGGGATAGGAAAGCTGGTAACAAGGAACCCAAGCTTAAGAAGGGGAGAATGTTGACATACTGTGGGGTTGGCAACTGTCTCAGTCATGTAGTGCCACTTTGACAGAAATGCCACAAGAAAATTTTATTTTGTCACAGTCCAGTAGGCTAAAAGTCGAAATTCAGGATGTTAGCTCCAGGGAAAGGCTTTCTCTCCTGGCACCGGAGGAGGGTCCTGGTCATCAGTCTTCCCCTGGACTGGAAGCTTTGGCAGTACAGGGACCCGGTTCTTTTCAAAGGACACATGCAGCTCCCAGCACTGCTTCTTGGTACTTTTAGGTCCCCTACTCTCTGCTTCCCTTTCCTTTATATCCCCAAGAAATTACCTCAAGGCACCAAACAGTCTTACACACCGAGTCCTGCGTCACCGACACAACTGTCACTCATCCTCCCTCACTAACGTCATAGAGACAGGGTTTACAGCATATAGGGACATCACAGGACATATCAGGAATTATGGCTTAGGCAAACTGTTACACACGTTTGGGGGGACACAGTTCAGTTCATGACAGCAACCAATGTCACAAAACAATATGTTTATTAATTATCTAATGAGAAACTAATTTGCTCTGTAAACCTTCATCTGAAGTACAATTTTAAAAACAAAAGCTCTTTGCATAATTATCATATGGTTTATGGATTGGTTATAAGAAAATATCGTTTCCATGCAGATAAGGAGTAAGCCACAGAAAGATGACTTGTGTATCGTCACTCAGTAAGAGCAAAAATATTGCAGACCTAGGTTTTTCAATTCTAGAACTGTTGGGCATGAATCTGTCACTGAGTCTCTCTTTCATTTGGCTTTTTTTTCCCTTAAACGCTAATTAAGCAATAAATATTTCCGATAAAATTAATTTTGTATCTTAAAAAAATGCTAATTAAATTTTGTTCTTCCTGCCAGTACTGAGGTCAACTCTTCAGACAAGAATGGACTGAATTTGGGGACACAGTGTGAACATGTATTGTGTGTACTTTACGGTTTTATACATTTATAAAAGCCTGTCCTACTGGTTTCTTTCTAGTGAGGGGAGAAAGTTGAGAGAAGGAGGTGGAAAGGAGGGGACAGGTATTCGTTAAGCAGGTACTAGAGGTAAAGAGTGAAAAGGAGGAGTGTGCTGTCACAGGGTGAACAGAGCAGATGCAGTTGCAGATAGGCAGACATCAATAATTGATTTGGAGTGTATACTTCCACTTAATCATAATGAAAAAAAATGGTTCTTCCTACCTGAACCTCATGATAGCTGGCTTGTAAGACCTCCCAAGTGCTCATCACTAGACTTCACCAGTGAATTACTTACAGGATTCAAGTGCTTTGTGGAGTTTTATTCTTGTTTATCTTACTGGAACATTTATTGTACTATTTTGGAACTCAGAGATAGGTTTTATCTCTTATAAAAATAGTGCGTTTCTACAAGTGTTATACAACCTGCCCATTTTCTTGACTTCAAAGAGGATTACAGTCTTGTCCCTTTCATTTTCTTAAGAAAATGAATTTAAGAAATTCTGAAGGAAATAATGTAAGACTGTTTTGTGCCTTGAGGCAATCACTTGGGGATATAAAGGAAAGGGAAGCAGAGAGTGGGGGATCTCATAGCACCAAGAAGCAGTGCTGGGAACTGAGTGTGTCCTTTGAAAAGAACTGGGGCCCCTGTGCCTCAATTACATTACGTAATGTAAGGTTTATATGCTTTCATGTTCTCTTCAGTTGTGTGTCAAAGTACGTTTTCTGCACTCTTCGTGTAACAATTATACACATTTTCTCGTAACAGCATACCAAGACCAAACCCACTGCCACTGAGTCAATTCTAAGTCATACCAACCCAACAGGACAGAGTAGAACTGCTCCAGAGAGTTTCTAAGAAGTGCCTGGAGGATTCAAACTGCCAACCTTTTGGTTAGCACATGCAGCACTTAACCACTATGCCACCAGGCTTTTCTGTAGCAACATAGGCAGTGTACTTTGTAATAACAACAACAAAAAGTCAGTTCCAGCTCATAGTGATCCTAAAAGACAGAGCAGAACCGCCCCATAGGGTTTCCAAGGAATGGCTGGTGAATCCAAACTGCTAATTTTGGGGTTAGTAATTAGACATTAAAAAAAAAAAAATCGGCTGCCATCCAGTTGACTGTAACTCATGACAGCCTCACATGTGTCAAGAGTAGAAATCTACTCCATGGGGTGGTTTTTCAGAAGTAAATTGCCAGGCCTTTCCACCGAGCTGACTTTGGGTGGTCTCAGACCTCCCACTTTTGGTTAGGAGCCAAGCACTTTAACCATTTGTACCACTCAAGTGCTTCTTTAGTAGATATTATATTCAATAATGCATGTACAGTGTAATTTGATTAGCCATTCTCCTATTTTATGTTACTTTTGAGTAAGCATAAAATACATTTTTATCAACTGTGTATGAATTCTTATTCTATTCGTCTAATAAATTTAACCCATATGTTACATGCATACAATACATAATTTCTATTTATGTGAGGAATGAGTAGAGAAGGACATCAAACAAACAAGCCTTTGTAAGGAGCAAACACTACCCAATGTTTTCATCAGAACTTGAGGGAGAAACTGGAGGAGTTGAAGAGAAATAATGGATTCAGGGAATGAAATCCTAAAAGAAATCTAAGGGTACCGGGTTAGGCCATGATTCGCCTCTTTTACTCACATTATTTATAAGAAAAAAAATTAATTGTATATGATATTGCTTAAATAAAATTCAGTTGACATTTAAAAAAAAAAAAAATTACCATCTGGTCCATTTTGACTCATAATGACCAGAGTAGGATTGCTCTGTAATTCCAGGGAGCACCAGGCAGACTTGAAATGCCAACATTTTGGTTAGCAGATATAGCACTTAACCACTATGCTGCCAGGGTTCCAACTGATATTTACCAAAAAAATGCTGCCATCAAGTCGAGTCTAACCCATAGCGACCCTATAGGACGGAGGAGAACTGCCCCACAGGGTTTGCAGGAGGCGGTGGTAGCAGCACTACACCGCCAGGGTTTCCTCCAGTTGATATAGCCTTTCTACAATCATCACTTTTTAGTTTAAACGTAAAACCCAACCCACTGCCGTCAAATCGATTCTGACTCATAGCGGCCCTGTAGGGCAGGGTAGAGCTACTCCACAGAGTTTCCATAAACATGCGTCTTTATTAAATGTAATTTTGTCTCTCTCTTTGTGATAACATTCTTTGGGGAGAGATATGTCTTTCTCAAAAATATTTTTTACCCTATCATTTAGGTTGTTTCAGCTTGCTGTTCATTTTTCCTTAATGATTGCACTTCACAGCTTCATCTCTGTATTTTCTGTGTTAATAAGGCAGGCCCTGAACAGAATTCTAAGTTAAATTATTACTAATTACTAATTTTATTTCTTCTTTGTTATATTTCATCCACTTTTCTTATGTGTATTTTTGTGCTGCTTTGGATATAAACATTAGTATTTGAGGTAGGTGGTATCTATCACAATTCGTTAGTGGACTCTTGTTCTTAGAAATTCAGAGTTCTTTTTTTCCATCTGGTAATTTTTTTCTAAAAAACCAACTGTTGTCAAGTTAATTCCAACTCGTGGTGACCCCACGTGTACAGAGTAGACGTGTGCTCCATGGGGTTTTCAAGGCTGTAAGCTTTGGGCAGCAGATCACCAGGCCTTTCTTTTGAGGCACTTCAGGGTAAGTTTGAACTGCTGGTCTTTCAGTTCATACCTCCTGGGGACTCGGATGACGGCAATAAGAATCCCTGTTCATGTTATTGCTGTGATGTCCTTCAGTGTTCTCCAGAATCTTATCTAATCAGTCATTCCCTTCTCTCTCTTCTATATTCAGTTTCTCTCTCCCTACCAGCTCCTTCTTGTTTGGTCTATAAACCACATCAGGTTTCTCTATCCTTAAAAAAGGCTTCTCGTACTGCCTTCCCTCCTCTCCCTCCGCTTCACTGCTGAACTCCCTCCTGACTTCCCATCCTCACAGCTCTGTCCCTTCTCCTGCTGCTGCGTCTCTCTTCACTCCTTATCATTTTACCAAAAAAAGACTTTCCCAGTGCCCCAGTCTCTTCCTGACTGTCCTCATTCTTTCAGCCTCCTTGAAGAATTGTCACCACTAGTCATTACCCCTCCCCCCAAGGGTTTGCCTTTTCTTGACACTGAAACTTTCTTCTAAGTTGTTACGTTTGATTTCTTTCTTTGGCTTCCCTTTCTTCCTCTTCCTCTTCCAGGTACATATTCCTTTAAGATCTCATCCTTTGTCATCCGAGAAGGACTTCCTCCAACCCAACCTCCTCCCCGCCCCTGTGGATTTGTCAGTTCCCAGCCTCCCCTAAGTTCCTGGGGTGAGTGCGCATCCCCAGACACCAGGCTCCCACTGCTTGACTTGGGGGAGGATGTCCACATGAACCTCAAATGCAGTTTGTGTGGAGCCACACACACACATCCCAGTCACATGCTGTTTTCCCACTTGGTTCTTTCTCTCACTGGGTGGAAATCCAGCCACCTACCCTCTCCCACTAGAAGCTGCTAAAGTTCCCTTCACTGCTCCTCTTTTTCTGAAGTACTTAACCCAGCCAATCTCCTGCTCCTGACAATGCCCAGATGACAAGCCCCTGTGGGTTCTGAAAGACTCCTTCCATCTCTATGGCCCTAATTCTGAGAGGAAAGGAACATCAGAAGGAGGGAAACGAAATAAGTAGAAGAAGGAAGGAACATGAGAAAGAAAAGGAATGAGAAGTCAGAGGAGCTGCTTTTTTTGTATATATATAAATGTACTATGAAAATCCACTGCTATCAAGCTGATTCCGACTCACAGTGACCCTGTAAGAGTGTGGAGCAGAATTGCTCCACAGAGTTTCCAAGGAGCTCCTAGCAGATTCGAACTGCCAGTGTTTTGGGTTAGCAGTCAAAGCACTGAACCACTTTGCCACCAGGGTTTGTAAGGACAGGGTTTATAGGTACTATAAGCTTTGCTTAAAAATAATAAAAGAGGAAAGTGTGGAAAGAAAATGAGAGAGAAGAAGTTCTGCCACTCGGGACAAAAAAATTTTGCCTGAAAAAACAAAACCTCTCACAACTGGACCAATAAACAACATTATAATAAATGGCAAAGAATTGAAGTTGTCAAGGATTTCACTTTACTTGGATCCGCAATCAACTCCCATAGAAGCAAGCAGGCAAGAAAACGAAAACGTCCTGCATTGGGCAGATCTGCTGCAAAAGGCCTCTTTAAAGGGTTCAAAAACAAAGATGTCACTTTGATGACTGAAGTGTGCCTGATCCAAGCCATAATTTTTCAGCCACATCATATGCATGCAAAAGCTGGACAACGCATAAGGAGAAACAAAGAAGAACTAATGCCTTTGAAGTGTGCTCTTGGTGACAAGTACTGAATATCCCATGGGCTTCCATAATAGTGGACACAGCTGTCTAGGAGGAGGTACAGCCAAGATGCTTCTCAGAGGCAAGGATGGCAACACATCGTTTCATGCACTTTGGATATATTATCAGGAGGGACCAATGACTTGAGACAGACATCATGCGTGGTAAAGTAGAAGGTCAGGGAGAAAGAGAGGAGACTCTCAATGAGACGGATTGACACAGTGACTGTAACAATAAGCTTAAACACAGCAAGGACCGTGAGGGAAGTGTAGGATCAGGCAGTGTTTCAGTGTCATGCTATTACCTGAGGTCACTATGACAAACACCAAATATGACCTTTCCACTAGTCTTTCTGCCTCAAACCCTCTTCTTCATTCAGTTCCGTATTCTCTCATCATCAGTTGTGTTACAAAACTAAGTGAAAACACAGAAAATAAAACACACCTGCCCTCACAATCCTGCTTTGTCTCTCATTGCCTAGGCACTTGAACAAGGAACTCCCAATTCCATAGGGTGGCATTCAAGGCTCTTTGCAACCTACTGTGCCTGCATCTGTAACCTCTCTCTTAAAACCAGTCCAGTATCCCAAAGTAGACAATCCATGATCTGTGAAGATGTCATATACTTTCCTGCATGTACAACGAACCAAGATGAAATGTCCGTCTTTCTCTTCCTAATCCATATATTGTTCATTTTAATAATAATGTCCTATATCAAGCTGTGTTTGGAGGCATTGAGAGCTGCGTACTCCAGGAGCTCACAGTTTAATGTGGGAGAAAGATAAATCAAAATGCAGTACTCTGCAATACGTACTTCAGTGGTTCATTGTAATAAATAAATGATAAGCCAATAACCCTCCTCACTCACCCTCCCAAATAGTCCTAACACTGCCTAGGGGCTGGAGGAGTTGGAGAAGGTATCACAGAGCAAAATCTGGACAGTGAGTAAGGGACCCCTGGAATCAGTCTTGTAAGAAAAGCAGGATTCATGGATGTGAAATTGCATCTAACAGATGGAAGCACTTACAGTATCTGCGCTTCTGTAGTCACACAAGTGTAGAAGACCTCAGATATCACCCCTCCCTGCCGTCTGTCACAGTGACTCGGTGCTAAGCAGATCTCTTGAAACAACAGGACGTTGAATTTTTCTTTTTAATCTACTCAAGTAATGACTGGTGTATATATGTATATATGTGGGTGTATATGTATATACATATATGCACACACACACACACACACATACACACTTGGGATACCCTGGTTACGTAGTGGTTAACAGCTACAACTGCTAACCAAAAGATCTGTAGTCCAAACCCACCAGGTGCTCCGTGGAAACCCGATGGGGCTATTCAACTCTGTCCTGTGGGGTCACCGTGAGTCAGAATTGACTTGATGGCAATGGGTTTGGTTATATATACATGTATGTATATATAAGTTTTGAGTGTGCATTTTCTTTTTGATATGTCATTTGCCTTGAGGCCCAAGTGAATTTATTGTAGTCATGTCTTGGGTTCTCTTTTCATTTCTGTGGTAGGTCTTAAACTATTTATCTTGAGCTAGGTCAGAAGATAACCTTAAGTTCTCTGTTTGCTAACATTTTAACATGAATGTATTACAGGATAAAACGTTTTGATGGCTTTTGTATATTTCTATTGTTAGCTAAGTAAACTTGGATTCCCGTTTAGGAAACAAAAGGGGTCTTTGTTCCTTTTCTGCCATTCATCCTTTGTAGTTATTGTTTGAGATCGTTTTGAGTTTCTGCTAATACCTGGTGGTTCCAAGAGTTTATTTGCCAGTGTACCAATCATTGCCACTATGTTTTATTAATTCTTGTTTACTTCCTTAATTAATTCTTGCTCTAATACCTTTATGTTCCAAAGACACCTTTAAACGTCTTTCTAGCTTTGTCTTTTACTATGATATAGCAAAATTCTACCATCTGACAGCCCCAGTTCTAGGAAAAAGTTTTGCAATATGAAAAAGAATGAGCAAAGCCCTATAGACCGGGGACTACCTCCATGAACAGGTAGAAGCAAGCAACATCCAGAGAATGGCGGAAAAAATAACCCTTGTTGTGGGAATCTGTGGTGATGTGAAGGGCAGTGAAACTTGCAAACACTGTAAAGGAATCAGAATCCAAAAGGGAGAGTGATGCAGCACAGATGGAAAGGGTGCTGCCAGGACATTCTAGAAGTGGCTCAAACCCTGGCTGTATGACACAATTCTAGCACTGGAGCAGAGCAGCACCTGACACACCTGACAAGCAGAATAAGGAACCTCAAGCTTTGAAGACAAGATGTAACAATGTGTTGCTGTTGTTGTTGTTAGGTGCCATCGAGTCAGTTCCAACTCACAGCAGCTCTGCGTACAGCAGAATGAAGCCCTGCCTGGCCTCATGCTCGCCTCACAATCAGCTGCTTCAGCCGGAGTCTTCCTTGCACTCTGTCTCGTGGACATGTTATCATTTATTGGTTCAACTTAATGACTGTTCATGAAGCTTATCCCTGTGTGTATGTCATATCTTCTTTTCTTCTCTCTTTCAAGTAACTTTCTAGGGGACTGTTATCACCTCTAGCACCCCTTGTCAAATGTCCCCCTGTCCTGGTTCTCCAGTGCCACTGTGACAGAAATGCTACAAGTGGATGGCTTTAACAGACAGAAATCTATTCTCAGAGTCCAGTAGGCTAGAAACCAAAATTCAGGGCCAAACCAATTCCAAGGGAAAGCCTTCTGTCTCTGTTGGCTCTGGGGAGGGTGCTTGTCTGCAACTCTTCCCAGGACCAGGAGTTTCATAGGTGCAGGAACCCCGGGTCCGAAGGATGAGCCCCCGGCTAGTGCTGCTTTCTTGGTGGTGTGACTTCCCAGTCTCTCTGCTCACTTGTGTCTTTTATATCTCAAAAGGGAGTACCTTTAGACAAAATCTAATCTTATAGATTGAGTCCTGCCTCATTAACGTAACTGCCACTGCTCTCCCCTCATTAACATCATAGAGGCAAGATGTATGTAGGAAATCATAAGATGAAATGGTGGATAATCATGTATTGCTGGGACTCACAGCATAGCCAAGTTGACAGATATTTTGAGGAGACACAATGCAATCCATGACAGCACTCACATCTTTTTTTAATTGTTTTTTTGTCCTCTCTTTCTATTTTTATGGATAGTCTTATAAAAATCTTTGTTACTTCCTAGAAAGTCATAGACACGTGTAAAGCTAGAAGAGACACTTTGCTGGGGGCCTTAGGCTACCCCCAGGTGAGAGGCCCCAGCAGCAGGCTAGCTCTGCAGAGTGCAGCCAAGGTAATAACAAAGAACACAGTTTGGCTGGGATTTCCTATTACAGCGGGCCAGCACTGGGCAGAAGGCGTCCTGGTGGTGCAGCAGTCTAGTGCTTGCTGCTAACCCAAAGGTTGCCAGTTTGAAACCACCCAGTGGCTCTGTGGGAGAAAAGAGCTGCCGAGCTGCTTCTCTAATGATTCCAGCCATTAAAACTCTACGGGGCAGTTCTACTCTGTCAGACATGGGGTCGCTGTGAGTTGGAACCAGTTCAGTGGCACCCCAAAACAACAAGGTTAGGTGTAGGTGCCTATGGGAAAGAACCAAGTACAGTCCATAAAGGGAAAACATGATAGGAGGAAAATTCTACCTAAATGGAGCCCCAGGACCCCCTTGATAGAGCATTCCTGTAGATCCACCTCCCATCACTGAGCTGCAAAGACCTTTTGAAGTGCAATCTTAATGGCCATTTAGAGATTTCTCTTCGTAGAGTTGCTGACAGCATTATTTTCACACTAACAACCACCTACTAATCAACAAATGCACCATGCTCATGAAATGCATAAGGGGAAAAAAACGGTCCCTGTACAGTTAGCTCTGGTTCCTGGTGGTCCCGAGAGTGTCAGAGCAGAGCTGTGTTGTCTCGGGTTTTCGGGCTAATTTTTCAGAAGTAGTGCATTTGGCCTTTCTTCCAAGTTGTCTCTGAATGAACTCGAACCTCCAGCATTTCAGTTGGCAGCCGAGCGAGATAACTGAGTCACCCCGAGACTCTACATGTATGAGAGGGTCCTGAATAAAGCCAGGGGGCCCAGATAGCATTGCCCTAGGAAATAACCCAGAGGGTTGGCTCCTGTGTCTGTCCTCCATGACTCCCTAGAAACACATATCACTGCTCTTTGGGGTCGTGGAAACCCAGGGGAAAAAGGAGCCCCAGAGAGCACAGTGGGAGGAGTGCTGATACATTTCCAGGCTCATGTCCCAGGGAGCATGTCGAATCTGCTCATCCAAGATGAGTAACCATTTTACAGACCAAAACCAGACAAGTGATACCATTTATTTTCTACCCAGAGCTCTTCCCTGACCCTGAGCTTTAACAGGGAGAGGTAGAAAAGGATAATTTCCACACCAATTTGAAGAGACTGTTTCCCTGTACCTGACGCTTGGGCGGGCCCTCTCCCCCTCCCAGGCAAGGCCTTGTAGTGAGCCCCTGTGTAAGGAATTGCTGGAAGCCACAGCCAGGCTCAGATAACCACGGTGGTGCCTCTTTGTCAGCCCTGCACCGTGCAGCTGGCAGCGTGGCCGGGGGTAACATGATATGGGTCACAGTTTTCATTCTAACAAAAAATACATCTGTTGGGCTCATTTCGGCTGACAGGGCAAATATCCTATTTCTTTACCAGTTTGTAAACACCTGACTTACATATCCATCAAACTTGTTTCCCAGGTGCTTTACAAATGGAAAAAGCAAGTAGGGTAGCTATGGGACTTAGCATGTATGTTATGTTAAGTCAGTTACATTGTGGGGGGTAGCATCACTCTGGACCTGGGTCCAGTGCCATGAGCCCTTATGTGGTCCTTCAGGTGAAGTCTGAGGGTACAGTCAGAACTGTCTTAGGTGAGGGCATCCAATAAAGAACGCAGTTTTCAGACCGCTCCGCAGCTGCCTGTGGATGCATGGGGTCATATCTATGCCAGGTGAAGGATGAGTCGAGTCGTGGTGTTTCAGGACCCACATCCTGTTGTTCTTCTGGCCATAAACAAGCTACACTATCTTTGAAACTCATTCTTTTGGGGCATACTAGGAAGATTCTTATCAATGGGTTCAAAATGCAAAATACATTTTGAATTCGACTGTTCAGTTGCTCTCCTCAGAAGGAGAGGGCTAATAGAGAATGGACAATATCTGTTCTGTGAAGTTGAGGTGTTAAGCTGGGGAATAGTTATGATCAGTAGAGTGGCAAACAACCAGTTACACTGAGTGAGTTCTAACTCATGGAGACCTCTTGTGTGTCAGCGTGGAATTGTGCTCTCTAGAGTTCTCAGAAATAGGCTGCCAGGCTTTTTTTCCCAAGGTGTCTCTGGGAGGACTCAAACCTCCAACCTTTCGATCATTGGATCGTGTTAGCCATTTACACCACCCAAGGAGAGAATTTGAGATACGGTAAATAGAAAAAGTAAAATAAATAGATTTCCAGTCCTGAGAGCCTTTTTGTCCAGTTTTGATATACATAGAGGAATATGGACTGTATTTGGTGTGAATATGTATGCCAGCCAAGTGCCATTGAGTCAGATCCATGGATCGGAATATGTATGAGACAGCTTTTAATTCATGTATTTCAAAATTCTCTTGTTACCTGTGAGTTCATTTTCACAATGTCATGCTAGAGCACAGGGGTGGTAATGTTATACTGGGCCTGCAGACGGAGATATCAAAGCTCACAGATGTTCACTTCCAAGACTTGCCAGTGATGGGCTTGGCTCTTTCCAGCCCAGTGCACAACCCTCTGGCTACTGGTGCCACCAATGTTCTCCCGGCAGCTTTGGTAAATGATGACATCCCAGCCCAAGGAAGCAACAGACCTGTTCTGACAACCAGGACTCAGGCTAGTGCCTGTGCATTGCACAAATGGTGAATTTGGACTTCACCCTTTCAACACCCATTAACCCAATACCATTGGCCGTTGAGTCAGTTCCAACTCATGGCATCCCCATGTGGAATGGTGCAGTGTAAGATTTTCAGTGGCTAATTTATCAGAAGTAGATCACTAGGCCTTTCTTCCAAGGCCCCTCTGGATAGTCTTGACCTTCCTGTCCTTTGGTTAACAGCTGAGTGCATTAACCATGTACACCACAAAGGGACTCCACAGTTTTCAATAGCAGCCTCAAAATGAAAAGGACAGTGAACAAGGAAGACCGAAGAAGAATTGATGCCTTTGAATTATTATGTTGGCAAAAACTATTGAATGTACCATGAGTTTCCAGAAAAACAAACAAGTCTGTCTTGGAAGAGTGCAGCCATAATGGTCCTTAGCAGCAAAGGTGATACTCTGTCTCACCTCCTTTGGACATGTTATCAGCAGGTACCAACCCCTGGAGAAAGACCTCATGTTTGGTAAAGTAGAGAGCCAGGGCCAAAGAGGTAGACCGTCAACGAGATGGATTGACACAGTGGCTGCAGTGATAGGCTCCAGAATAGCAATGATTCTCAACATGGTACAGAAGCAGTCAATGTTTCCTTCTGTTGTACACAGGCTCTCTCTGAGTCAGAACCAACTCAGTGGCACCTAATAACATCAGCAGGCGAGAACCCCTGGAATCACTGTCAGGGTCTGCCTCTGCCATCACCTCCCATCCTCACCTCACTCGTAACTCAGCGCTTACATATTGAATGCCCTCCAGATGCCGGGTGCTGAAGATACAGCAGGAAAACGCAAAATCACTCCAAGGCTTACAGAAGCTGTGTATCTCAGTGCTCGCTCCTTCCCTTCCTCCCTGGCACTCTGGCCACTGCTTTCTTCAGTCCCTTAGCAAAGCTCTACAATCCCCCGGGCCAGGGCAGTGGTGGTTCAGCGGTAGAATTCTCGTCTTCCACACAGAGACCATGGTTTTATGCCTGGCCAGTGCACCTGCATAGCCACACAACCCCCCATCTGTCTGAGGCTCACATGTTGCTGTGATACTAAACACATTTCAACAGCTTCCAAACTGCAATGGACTAGGAGAAAAGACCTTTCAGTCTGCTTCTGCGAATCAGCCAGTGAAAATCCTATGGATCATAAAAAAAAAAAAAAAAGAGAGAGTCCCTGAAATATCTTCTCTGTAGATGGACCTGGAGGACATTATGTTGAGAAAGGTAAGTCAGTCACAAAAAACTGTGTATTGTTCTCACTGTCATGAAATGACACAAATAGGTAGTTATACAGAAACTAACATTCAGTAGTAGTTAACAGGTTCCTAGGTAGCAGTTACTTTACATTTTAGTTATCTGGTGCTGCTTTAACAGAAATACCACGAGTGGATGGCTTTAGCAAAGAAAAGTTTATTCTTACACAGTCCAGTAGGCTACAAGTCCACGTTCAGGATGTCCGTTCCAGGGGAAGGCTTTCCCTCTTTCATCGTGGCCCAGGAACCGCCGTCAAGTCTGAAGGATGCTTTCTTGATGGTATGCAGTTCCCAGCTCTTTGCTTGCTTGCATCTCCTTTTATCTCTCGTAGATGAAAGGATAAAAGGTGGCGAAAGCCGCACTTCAGGGAAACTCCCGTTACAGTGGAGCAGGGAGAGGACCTTAGGAAGAGATTTACAGTCCTACCCTAATCCTTTTTTAACATACAGTATAGGAAAATCACAAAATGGAGGACAATCATAAAATACTGGGAATCATGGCCCAGTCAAATGGCCACACACATTTTTGGGGGGACACAGTTCAATCCATGACACTTCATGTTTACAGAAATGGGAAAAATAGCACTGAATATGGGTGGAGTTTGCACAGCATGACTGATATAACTGATGTCAGTAAGCTGTGCATAGGGGAAAAGGAGGAATGGGCACATGCTAGGTTATGTATGGTTTTGCAACAGTAACCAGAAAACAGGTGGTTACAGATGCTGATACTAATTAGACCTAATCAGTGACCTCATGGGATTAGTTCCCCAAGGTTTGGGGTCGTGATCTCATGAGACAATGCAGCTGATCAGCAGACCATATTTCTTCAAGTTTATGTTTCACCTCCAAGGATGAGTAGAGTCTGGGATCTTAAAATCTTACAAATAGACATCTAAGATACAGCTATTGATCTTCATTTGTATGGAACAGAAGAGAAAGCTGTAAACCCAAGAATCAGAAAAGGAACTGAACTGCAGTACTAGTTTGTCTACATAAACCACTGACTTCTCTGTCTTCAGACCAGAAAAACTAGATGGTTCTCACTTAGCACTGCTGAACACTGTGATCAGAGATGGAATAGATGAATCCTGGTAAAAAGAGAGAAGAATGTAGAATAGAACTTAAAGAATCTAGACTTACTGATTGTAGTGAGACTGGATGACTTCCAAGGACTACGGCCCTGAGTTGCTCTTCAAACCTTTCATTGAAATTGTCCCCTGAAGTCACCTTTAAATTAACAGTTTAATGAGAAAGGATGAGTGAAATTTCTTGGGAATTTCACTTTAAGCAAAACAGGTACGCAAGACCATCTGCTTGAAAGTATAGATGACGAGGTTTGGGGACAGGGAGATTAAATAAATGAAAGTGAAACAGCTAACAGAAATAATGACAATGTTGGCACAATGTGAAGAATGGAACCACTATTACTGATCGTTATGTCTAGAAACTGGGAAATGAGAGTGAGTTTTGTTATGCATATTTTCATCAAAAATAAAATTAAAAGAAAACAAACCTGTGGATCACAACAGTACAGTTTGCGGCCAGCCGTAGGGTCGGCCAGCCGTGGGGTCAGCCAGCCGTGGGGACGGCCCAGCACCAGACAGCAGGTAGGCTGCGTGTGCATGGGTCTTCATGGGGCAGGAGCCCACCCCACAGCAGCTAACGATAACAGCTGGCTGTGCTACCCCTGTCCGCTGCCCTTCATCCCAGGTCTCCTCTCTCTGCAAGACTGATTATTCTAAATTCCCAGGTAGGGTACTGCTCAGCTGAAAACCCTCTTGGGACTCCATGAAAATCCCAGTTCCTCAACAGTGCTCGGAAGGCTCTTCAAGATCAGATCCCTGTCGAGCTTGTCATCCTCACCCCCCAGAACACTCCCACAGGATTCTTATTCTGTGTCATTCTGAAAAATTCACTGCTTCCTGAGCACAATGTAATTTCTTATGCCTCTAAGCCTTTTTGCATTTTCCTCTGGTATTCTTTTGGCCAAGAATGCCTTTCCTCTCAGCCACTTGGTGGGATTCTTCTCATCTTTAAAGAACCGGCCTCTCTGAATTATCCCACCAGACCCCATCTAAGCTCAAACCAGGCCCTGTCTTCCACCTGCGGGGACCTGTCTAGGAAGTATCCCCTGGCTTGGTGCCCTCGGTATCCTTGTACTCTCAGCTGAATGGACAGGCCTCTTTCACCTTCCAGTTCCGTAGTCCAGGCTGAAGAGTGGGATCATCCTCTGACATTCGAGGGCAGATTTTTCACAGCTTCTAGTTTGAAGCCTTGAACCCCATCTGTTTGGAGCAGCTTTGCCAGACCAGCACTTTGGGTGGTTGGTTTCTTACAGTTCAATTGTCAGAGCCCAATGAAATTTCTTTCAGAGAGGCCCCACTCCATAGAATTTGGATCAGTTATTAACTGTAAGCAAATACAGTGTGGTTATTAAATGATGACTCCGATTTCAAGAGCCCAGCTCCAGTGGCTCAGTCACACAGCTCCGCTGACTGTGGCTTCCTGCACTGTGGCCATTTCTTCCTGCCTCTGTCTTGTCTCTGCAATGAACATGGTACCTGGCATGTGGTAATTGTGATAGCTGTGTAATTCATACTAATCGTTCAATGAATTTTATATGATTTTTTAACCCGTTAATATTCTAAGCCAACTTTCATTTTAAAGATAAAATAGTAAAACTGTCTAAACCTCAGTTTCTTCTGCTGAAAAATGGGAGTAGGAATACCTCATTGCCAATTCTTACGAGAACTAGCATATTTCTGTGTAGAAGCTACAGTGGCCATTACATCACAGCCTCGCATTAAACAGGAACGTTTGTATTAGTACTGTTGTCATACGAACGTACCTGCTGAGTTAGCACACTTGGAGTCACGTACATCCTCTAGAAACATCGGAAGGAGTCTCGGCGGAGCTGTGGTTAAAGCGATCCACTGCTAATCAAAGGGTTGGCGACTCGAAACCGCTAGTGGCTCCATGGGAGAAGGACATGGCAGTCAACTTCCGTAGAGATTTACAGCTCTGCAAACCCTATGGGGTTGCCAGGAGTCGGCATCGACTCTGCAGAAAGAGGGCTGGGCTGGGAGTGTAAGGAGGACATGAATTAAAAGGGAGCACCTGTGGCCTCCCACCTGTTCTGTGGAGTGGCTGTCATTCCCTCAGTTAATTGGGACAGAATCAAGACTAAAATGCGGCAACAACATGAATGAATCTTGAAAACATGATACTGACTGAAATAGGTCAGTCACAAAAGGACAGTTACGAAATGTCTAGAAAAAGCCAGTAAGACCCAAGTTTGTCAGTGGTACCAGGGATGGGGGAGAGAAAGGGAGAAAGGGGAGTTCAGTGCTTAGGGGATGCTGAACTTCTGTTAAGGGTGATGGGTCCTGGAGATGGAAAATGGTAATAGTTATTCAAAATGATAAACACAATGTCACAATTCAGAACATGTAAAGTCAAGATGGCAAATGTTTTAGTAGATGTATATTTAAACTCACAGTCATCAAGTCAAATCCAATTCATAGCAACCCTATAGGACAGAGGAGAACTGCCCCACAGGGTTTCCAAGGCTGGTGGGTTTGAACTGCTGACCTTTTGGTTAGCAGCCAAGCATTTAACCACTGAGCCACCTTTTTTTTCCACTGTGGTAAATGTACATATGTCTTTACCACAGTTTAGAAAAAAAGATTAAAACCCAAGACTGACTTTGATGCCTATGATATGGTGGAAACTGTTGTGTGGCCTCCTGGGCCAGAGATGTCTCTGGCGTTTAGGGCCTGTTTACCATAAAGGTTGACACACATCTTTTGCCTGCGGCCCACTCCAGAAGCAGAGGGAAATGCTCTCACCAGAAAGTCTTGGTAACTTATTAACTCCAAAATTTATCAAATGCTGGTCACAATGAACCATAAGAGAAATGGCCTTTGAGGAAAATCCACAGAACGATAACTACTGTTCAGTGCTGTTTCTAACAGATAGCAGAGTTCTGTCCTCACAGTCCAGCATGGTGCCTAAATGGCTGTTGAGTGACTGGATGTCCCACAGTTGGCGTTACCAACCATCCCAGGGAGAGGTCAGCTTTCTCTGGAGCCCTCTACACGCTGCTGGAGTTGACTCCTTGGAATTGGTTGCCTTGCCAAACTTTACCAGACTGGATTTTGCGTTCCACCCTCCCCCCCCCCATTTAACAAATATTAACTGAGCACCTACTACTTGCTAGATCGTGGGCTAGGGTCTGAGAACACTGTAGGGAGTTAGTCGTGGAGTTTGCAGTCTTGTTTGACAGTCACTATAGAGGCTCCATTTCTTTAGCCTATCCGGAATTCTTGATGGGGCCTTCTGGCAACTTGCAGGGGTCTTTTTTGGTTGTTGGAATGGCGAGAGATGCTCTTGGTGCTAGACAGGCAGTGTTCATAGATGCTGGAAGCTCAGCAGTGCACAACATAGGGCCTGATCCCGCATCCTGACTGTATTCCAGTGTCCTACAGGTAACCATGCCATTAAGCCTGAGCCCCCCCTTCACTGTATATAATTTATGCATAGTCTCCTGCGTCACCCTGGAATGCAGCTCCAGTGTCAACTGAGGGAAGATTGTACTTTCTTTTGTTCCCAACAGTACCAGATATTGTTCACTATTTCAAAAAAACTGCATCTCCACAAGGCTCGCTGCATATGAATTATTAGTACATTCACCTGTATGAGTCTACATTTGGGACTATCTCGTGCCCTGAGCTTCCACGTATAGTCGCACCTCTCAGGCCACTTTCTGTCTTCTAGTACAGGCGTTTACATATTGGAATTATTTACCTTCATTACGGCACTGTTTTGTTTTGTTTTGTTTTTTTAATTATGTATGTATAGAGCTTGTAGTATCTGTGAGTTTCTTTCAGGGCAGAGAAAGGAGGGTAATTTAAAAAATGGTGCATTGGGTCTGATAGAGTGTAAAAACCCAGTTAGCTGCTCTGCCATATCTAGAGCACTCGCATTTGTGGAGAGTGATCCTGCAAATGAGTTTTAGGTCACAGACCTAAGACTCTCCCTGGCTCCAGTCAGAGCAAAGAGAACCCCAGTCCTGGAACAGGGTCCTGGAGACCCCTTGCTGGGCTAGGCATCACCTTTGGGTTGCTGGACTATGGGGATGTTCAGGGGACCTAGAAAAGCAGTTGGGGTACAGGTCAGCAGACAGTACATAAATCAAACAAAGCAGACAATTCTGACTCACAGCTCACAGGGACTCTGTAGGACAGAATAGAACTTCCCTAGTGGGATTTTCAAAGCCGTAATACTCACTGAAGCAGGCACAGAGCCACCTCTTTCTCCTGCAGAGTGCCTGGTAGGTTGGAACCACCAATCTTTTGGTTAACAGCCAAGAGCTTTAACCACTGCACCGCCAAGCTTCTTTCAGATAGTCCACGGGGACTTTGGAAAGTGGCCGTTGACCACCCACTATGGCATATTCCAAGGAGCCCTGATGGTGCAGCAGTCAAGCACTCAACTACAAGCCCAGAAGACGTTCGAATCCACGCAGCAGCACTGCTGGATGAAGAGTTGGCCAGCTGCTCTCGTACAGATTGCAGACGAGAAAACCGTGGACACTTCTGCTGTCACATGAAGTCTGTGTGAGTCTAAAACTGACTCAGCGTTACCCAACAACAACAGAATAGCCCACTGTTTTAACAGCTGGTCTAGCAGGCCAACAATAAATGTGAATTTTCCTCCTCTGTCGCAAAACTCATCCTCAGATGGCACACACTCTTTGGCAACTCTTGTGTACTTTCATGGGGTACTGAATGTGGTCCGTTGATGGAGACCAAATCCTGTTGGTTGCCCAGTGCAGCTGCTCTTGGTCCCAGTGTGCCTCCATGGGTTTATTCTGGAAGGGGCAAAGGAAGGGAATAGTGACGCCCTATTGGGCGTTCCTCTGCAGGAACTGCATTTTGCACTTTGCGACACCAACATGTCATGCTAGAAAGATACATCATAGAAATTTTGACAGCTCGTCTAAAGCCAACCACAGGAAAGGCCTGTAGATTTTTCCACTTCATTAATTTACAAATTTCTTGTGATGTTGGCCACTGGTAGGGTGTGATAGATATTTGCATTTGGGGGTCAACAACAATAGCAAATCAAGAAATAGTATATGTAATGAAGAATTCTAAGGGCTGGCAGTCAGAAGGCCCAGAGCTGAGTAAAGGGGGCCAAGGAGAAAAGTAAGGTTCCGACGGTGGTCGAGCCAGTGCCTGCGACTGGAGGCTGGATTTAGTTGTGTTGTGTTAACCAGCAGCATGCATGTTAAACCCTGTTGTACAAGTGAAGGTCAAGAGTGCCTGGAATTGAAAGTGAACTGAGTTCACGTTAAATGGTTGGAGGTCAAAGCATCTTAAAAACCCTGGTGGCGTAGTGGTTAAGTGCTATGGCTGTTCCCCCAAAGTTCCACAGCCCAGATCCAGCAGGTGCTCCTTGGAAACTGTGGGTCGTGCTCTGTCCTGTAGTATCTCTATGAGATGGAATCTACTCAGCGATCTTCTTTTAAATCCTCTGTACTTCCTGTTTTCTCCTTGAGGATGTGCCATGTTCTGTTCTGACCTGTGGCGATTTGGCTAAATCGGTGAAAATCAGCCCAGTGCTCTGTCAAATATGTCAGTCATCTGAATAGTCTCACTTGCGCCTTTTTGCCCTAATACAAACTCCCTAGCGTTCCTAACCCCTTTTGTGTTACTCTACTTGTATCATTTTCATAGCATGATGTAATTATTATGTTTATTGTCTACTGTCTATTTTTTCACTAGTAAACTTCATAGGGGAGGACTGCTTTATTTATTTATTTTTCTCACCACTATGTGCCAAGTACCTAGGATTATGCCTGGCACATAATAGGTGCTCAATAAATATTTTAACAGATAAAAGGGACAAGAACACATATGAAGTCAGGATGAGTGGATGCCAGGCAGAGAAAAAAGCTATGGAGGAGAATAGAAAAGAAAACTTCTGGTGATTTTACTTATGAATTTTAAAAACACATGTATCTACAGAGGATAAATCACTGCCATTGTCAGATAAGTTTTATTTATTTCAGCTACTCAGAAGCTTCCTTTTTATCACTTCAACCTTAATCTGTTCATTCGTTCTTTCACTCACCTGTTACGTGATAAGCATGGTACTTAGTATAAAAATGCAAGCTAGATCACCAACAAATGCTCAGATAACGTGACTGAGTCTACTCCCAGTCAGCCATCTTAAAAGGCGCCTCCATCCATAACCACAATTCATCAGCTGGGGTACAGATGAAACCAAGCTGTAAGATTTGATCTCTCCATGGGCCAGGTAGTGTCAGGATGCAGTGGGTAACTGACCTGAGACATTACCAAGACTAATTTTACCCGCCAATGACAGACTGTACCCATAATCCAGGCCAGCTGTCTCATGAACTTTCGAGGCTGGCCAGGATCGTTGATTCAGCACAATGCATCACAAAGCTTGCTGACCAAAGGCCAGGAGCACTGTCCCTGGATAAGAAAGTCACACACACAGCACATTCGACACTGTGCTGCACTGAATTGTCTAGAACACAGGAACAGTGAGCGCCTTTATACTTTGTGTTGTACTGAACTGGAGCGGAGTTGTGCTGAATACAGGCACATAGAGCACGTTTATGCTGTGTGTGGTTCTGAGCTGGAGCTGGACTGTGCTGACCACAGGAACACACGTGGACGTTGTGTTGTACAAACCAGAGAATGCCAGAAGACTCTCAACTGCAGAGGCAAGCCAAAGAGTGGGGACCATGGGATTCAAGTAGGGGTGAACAAGCTTTAAGGACATCAATCAACAGCCACATTGCAGTTGATATCACTCAATTGCATACCCTGGGCAAGTCAGAGAAAAGGGTAGACTAAAAAATCTGAGTTCCTGGTCTTTCTGCTAAAACCTGCTCCCTCTGCCAGTGTCCCCTTCCTAGTCAGTGGCAGCTCTGTCCTTCTAATCACTCAGATCAAAACTCAGAGAATCCTTCTTGACACCTCACTTAATTGGAGGCATCCACCCTAGCGCTTGTTTCTCAGCCTCTCTGCTGCGTTCACCCTGCTCCCCTCGCCTTTGCCTCGCGTCCTGGTTGTTGAAAGGAGTCTTCAAACTGGTCTCCCTGTCTCTGCCCTTGTTGCTATGTGCTGTGGAGTCAGTTCTGACTGACAGCAGCCCAGCAGGACAGAGGACATCCCCGTAGGGTTTCTTAGGCTGAAGTCCGTGGCGAACAGGTCTTTCACCCACAGAGCTGCCAGTGGGTTTCACTCGCTGACCTTTCGCTTAGCAGCCAGTGCGTAAGCACTGCACGGCCAGGGCTCCTGCTCCTACCCTTAACCTGTTGCCTTCAAGTTGATTCCAACTCACAGCGATTTATAGGATTCATAGAACTGTCTCACAGGGTTTCCAAGGCTCTGAATCTGTATAGAAGCCAACTGCCACACTTTCCTCTCACAGGGAGGCTAGTGGGTTCGAACCACCCACCTCTCAGCCACTGAGCATTTTAACCACTGTGCCACCATGGCTCCTTCTTCTGCCTACAGCCCTGTAGCCTACTCTCAAGACAACAGCCAGGATGGTGCCTGTGGTGTTCTGATCTGACCAGATCATGTCATTCTTCAGCTCCGCAGGCGGCCAAGGGAAGGGAGGAGTACAGGGTGTCTTTAGGGCAGTGCCACAATGCCGCCTGGTACTGCAGTCAGTGGAGGGCATACGACATTAAGCATTTGTGAGATCCCGTAGGACCAGAGAGCAGAAAGAGTGAACCCTGATGTGAAGATGGACTTCGGTTTATAATAATGTATCCATGTGGGTTCATCAGTTAATAATATAACACACAAATGCAAGATGTTATTAATGAAAAAAAAAGCAGTGCTGGGGAGGAGGATATATGGGAACTCTTTGTACTTTTGTACAATTTTTCCGTAAGTCCAAAACTGCTCTAAAAGAGAAAATCTATTTTAAAAAAAAAACTCTACAGTGATTTTCCGTTTCATTTCAGATAAAAGCCAAAACTCTTGCAACAACCTACACAATCAGTAGACTTCCCCTGCCTACTGCTTCCTCGCCAGCCTCACGCCTGCCAGTTCCCCCTCACTCACTCCATTTGTGGGTGGAATGCTTGCTGTTCCTTGGACGCTGGAGATACAGTCCGTCCTTGGGTCCCTTGCCCCGGCTGTTCTCTCTGCTGGGAAAGCCCCTTCTCCAGATAACTGTGTGTCAAATGCCCACTCCTCCTCTGGATGGTTATTCAATGCCACCTTCTTAAAGAGGCCTACCCTAACCATCCTATTTTAAATAGAAAAGCCCATCCCCCAGACATGTATCTGATACTGTGTACTTGACTCTGCTTCTTCCCTCCCTCTCCCTCACCGTGATGTACTGTGTGGAAGCCTTGGTGATGTAGTGTTTGGGTGATATGTCTGCTAACTAGAAACCAGCAGTACAGACCCACTGGGGGCTCCTTGGGAACTCTGTGAGGTCAGTTCTGCTATATCCTGTAGGGTCACCATGAGTCAGAATTGACTCAGTAGCAGTGGCTTTGTCTTGTTTGTTTTTAGTGTACTGCAGGGAGTCCTTGAGTGGTGCAAATGGCTAAGCTACTAACCAAAAGGTTACTGGTTTGAATCTACCCAGAGGCACCTCAGAAGAAAGGCCTGGTGATCTGCCTCTCAAGGGCCATGGCCATTAAGAACCTTGTGGAACAGTTCTGCCCTGGCACCATGGCAACTGATCTGGTTTTGATTTGGTGACATACTAGATGATTTGTGCATTTATTAGATGTAGTGCTCTGTGTTTATCTCCATCATTCTCACTCACATGGAAGAAGGCAGGGCTTTAAAAAGTGTCACCTGTATTATTTATTACTGTAGTCCAGCAACGCAAGCAGCCCTGGCACATAATTGACACTCATTATGTATTTGTTAGAGAAATGAAGGAACACAGGAACTAACAGGTAGCAAGAGGACTCTCTTTGGAGAGGTAGTGTATGTAATTTTCTGCACTTGAGAGACTCTTATTCTCAACAATTTTTCAACCCTGAAGACAAATTCCATTTGACAGTGTGCATTATAGTCACAAGCTATGGTATTTATATTAGTTAACTAAGCCAAAGACCCAGGAATGACTTTTCTGCACATGCCTAGTAGAAAATATGTGTGGATGTCCATCACGTTTTATTGCACCTTCACACATGGTGTCAGCCACATCATCCTTTGGGTGTTAATGTGAAAAGCAAGGCGGGCAGTTCTCACTCGTGTGCTGATAAGACTTTGGATCTAGGTGATCTATGGCACAGGAGAGGCTTGGAAATAGTCACAAATGCCTCTGAAATAACAAAAAAGCAACCTGTAGCCATGGAGCAGTCAGAGAGAAAAGGTAGCTGAAAACCCAAAATAAAAGGCAAAAGTGATTGGACATCAGTTTAATTTGCAGAAGGAAAAGGATGCTGTGATTCAGTGGTATTATTTGTAAATCATCTGCTTTTTTACATACAAGGTGAGATGTGTGTTATTGATTGGATTGTGCCTCCCCCAAAAGAAATGTGTTAGGAGGACCTAACCACTGTATCTATTAATATGACCCTGTCTGGAAATAAGGGGTTTCTTTATTGTGTTAATGACATCATATGATGAATGTTAAACTTAGTCACTTCTGAGAGGTGTCTAAAAAGTTAAACTGGCAAATGTGTGATACGTATTTTTAAAACTGCCCAAAAAGAGTAGCAACTAAGGCTGCTTATGGACAGTGAGACACCTCATGGTATTTTGTTTCTTAGTTTGGAGAAATTAGGGTCCTGATTTCATGGGACATCCCAGTTAATTGTCCTAATACCCTGCTTAGTGCTTCTGCTGTACCTCTTAGTTTGTTCCACAGCGCCTGGGATCTTAAAAGCTTACCAGCAGCCATCCCTTGATCTCCACTTGCCTGGAACAACAGAGGAAGAAGAGCAGTCGTGAATAGGAGGAAGAAATTAGATGTGTAGTTAGCTACCTCCATGCCTTCTTTGCCATGAAAAGAGAAGAACTGGATGGTTCCTAGCTATCATTACTGAATGTTTTGATCAAAGATTCTATAGGAGAATCTTGATCAAAAGGGGAGACGGTGCAAGACAGAGTTTCAAATACTTGTGGAATCCAGGCTTACTGTAGCCGTGGAGGCTGGATGACACCATGAAACAGCTATCCTGAGATAGCCTTAAACTTTAAACCAAAAATAGCTCCTGAAGTTTTCTTCAAACAATTGTAGCCTAACTAGTAAAGAATGTCTATCTTGAGCGTTGTGCTCTTTTAAAGAACTACCTGCATGGGTTCAATTGACAACAGAGATTCAAAGATGAGACTGGCTACTTAGGAGGCAGGGAGATTGTATCAATGGGGAAGGAACAATTTGGAAAAGGAGATTGAGAATGGGTTGCACAACTTGAAGAAGATAATCAGTGTCACAGTCTCTGAACTGTGTATGTAGAAATCGTGGAAATCGTGTATGTTTTCTTGTGCGTATTGTCAACAAACAATTTTTTAAAAAGCAGAATAGACACACACACACTCAGGGAAGAGGCAGATGGCAAGTGAGGACTTGGTTACAAGCAAAGGAATGCCATGAATTGCCAGGAGCCTCCAGGAGCTAGGAGAGAGACCCACAGAAAAAACCCACATGGATAACACTCTGATTTGGGCTTTGAGCCTCCAGAACTGTGAGAAAATACCTTTCTGTCCTTTACAGCCACCCACTGTGGTATTTTTGGTTATGGCTACACTAGGTAATGAAGACAATGTGTGAGAGAAGAAGCTTAAGAAAACCAAGAAAATTAAGGAGAGAGAAGGAGAGGAAACAGACTGTAACTGCCAAGGGTACAGTCATTAGAAGTGGGGGCAGGTAACCAAAGAGGAAGCGACAGAAGACAGAACAACGGTGCCAAGAGCCGTCACCTAGATTATAAGAGCTCTTGAAAATATCTGAGCTATGTGGGTGAGAGAGAGTGTGTGTGCGTTAGAGATGAGAGAGAAGAGACTTCCTTTTCTCCATTAAATGCCCTGCAAGCATCTCCATGGTAATGAGCTGGGACATCTACAGAGGAAGAGGACTGGTGAATGCATATGCAGCAAGCAGCCAGGCGAGACTCCCTGCACCCCCAAAGCCACCCCACAGACGGTATCACAAGCTTCTTGCAGCCTTTCTCAGGATCTTTGTTATAGAACACCAGTTCCCTGGAAAACCACAGGGGAAAATAAAATGTTCCATGGGCAGAAAAGCTTGAGGTTAAACAAGGTAAATAGGTCTCTTGGCTACCACCAAAAGAGGGATTCCATATGCAGAATTCCCACCCCCCTCCACAAAGTATCTGACCAGGAAGCACTGTTTATGTAGCACTCCTCCCAGAACTGGGGCCGGTGCCCTGTTGGACACACTGGGAGAAGCGCTGCTCTGGAGACAAACAAACAGTGGAAGCTTAGAAAAACTGTATTAACCTTAAAAGAGAAAAATGGCTTTCTGATGACTTAAGAACGATTACAGCCAAGTAGGAGTCCCTGGGTGGTACAGATGGCTAAGCACTGGACTACTAAACTGACAGGTGGGTGTTTCAGACCCGCCCAGAGGCACCTCGACAGCAGTCCTGGTGATCTGTGTCTGGATTGTCACAGCACTGAAAATCCTGCAGGATCACTTAAGTCAGAATCAACTGGCCAGCAACAACAATGGAGCAAAAGTGCTGGTAGATCATTTCATTCAAGGTTAATGGTTCACCTATATTGTACGATGTAAAAAAAAAAAAAAAAAAAATACATCGCTGAGCTTGAAACTGAAGCTGTGGATAGAGTTATCCTAGCTACATTCTGTGGGTGTGAGTCTCAGAACAGATCTGGTCCCCACTGTAACATGGGCCATTCATCCAGGAGAAGACAAGGACTGAGTAGGTGCAGCTGGCTGGGCTGGATCTAGTGTGGCGCCCTTACTGCTCTAAACGGAGCTATATTGTAAGAAAGTAGACACAGCTACTGAAAACCAGGCAGCGAGAGGTTTGGCAGATGGCTGATGCTCAACTGATGTGGGTAGAGAAAAATGAATGGTGCTTCACGGGAGTTTTCTAGTATTTATTTGCTATTTCAAAGAACAAATTTTTTATCATATTTTATAAAGTTGATGAATTTGAGTGAGTTTGGGCAGTTTTCTCCCATTTGTCACCCTAGAGGTTTCTAGTCAGTGAGATCCCTGAAGAAAACACAGTGAGATCTGCTCTCTTCGGCTTTCATGTACAGGGTCCCATAAAGTCACTGTCACTGTTGTTAGTTGCCATCTAGTTGATTCCAAATCATGGCAATCCCAGGTGTTGCACAGTAGAACTGCTCTGTAGCATTTTCTTGGCTGTGACCTTAATGGAAGCAGATTGCCAGCCCTTTTCTTTAGAAGTACCGTGGGTAGGTTGGAACTATGACCTTTAGGGTAGTCCCCATTGCTCTCGAGTTGGACTCATAGTGACCCTATAGTACAGAGTAGAATTGCCCCATAGGGTTTCCAGGGAGTGACTGGTGGATTCAATGTGCCGACCTTTTGATTAGCACTGAGCTCTTAACCACTACACCACCAGGATTCCTCTAGGGTAGTAGTCTAGTGCAAACCATTTGCACCACCTTGGAACCATGAAGGAAACCCTGGTAGCATAATGGTTAACAGCTATAGATGCTAACCAAAACTGATTGACAGTTAAGACTCACCAGCTGCTCCCTGGAATCCCTATGGGGCAGTTCTACTGTGTTCTGTAGGGTCCCTAAGCACCAGAATCTACTCAACCACAGTGGTTTGATTTTGGTTTTAGGGATCCTTTAAAGTAAAATTGCAGGTGATTATGAAAATCACTGTAAAATGTTATGGTTTGAATTGTGTCACCTCAAAACATGCATTGTAAATCTTAATCTCTATACTTGTGGTCACCATGGGGCCCCAGTGGCACAGTGTTTACATGTTTGGCTGCTAACCAGAAGGTTGTCATTTCAAATCCACCAGCTGACCTTTGGGAGCCCTATGGGGCAGTTCTACTCTGTCCTGTGGAATTGCTATGAATCAGAATCGTGTCAATGGTGGCAGATTTGGGGTTTATTTTTCGGTTTGGGTCGCTGTGATTTAGAATCAACTCAATGGGTTTGTCCCTGCAATTGTAATCCCACTTGGGAATGGATTGTCTATGTTGTGTTAAAGGGCAGGATCAATGTAGGGTGTGTCTTGAGTCAGTCTTTTATAAAGTATGAAAGGAGGAGTTTAATGAAGCAGAGATTCAGGATAGGAGATATTGCAAGCTAACAGTCTGCTGTGGGTCACTGTGTAAACAGATTGCCATTGAACCTGACTTTTTATGTCACACACCTGCCCTTCTGAGAAGTGTCAGACGTTAAGAGCTTAGAGAAAATTATGGCCCACATACCAGGTCAAAAGAACTGCACCCTTATTATGAAGAATAAATTGTAGGGTGTAAAGTGAGCGTCCCCACCCCCTCAAATGTAAAAATGATGAGAGATAGGACACACACCTGTGGCACGAGGCAAGGACAAAGGCTAGTAAGTGGGCCCTGACTAACAAGGTTCTACTGCCCATGTGTCAGTGGCCCTGAAATGCTAAGGGTCTGACTGACTCAAACAGATTAAAAGATGTTGAGAGCAGCAACCCAGATCATCATGTGAAAAGTGGGAAAATGACTGTAGAGAAGGCTCTTTCATCTATATGTGCTGACTATTTTTTCCAGAAAAAAAAAAAAAACTTTACATTAAAAATGCCCAAAGGGTACAGGAAAACTGGATGAATGGGTACAGAGAACCCAAGGTGAAGAGGGAAATGGGGAGAGTGCTGACACATTGTTTGGATTGCAACTCGTGTCACAGAACAATTTGTGCATGAATTTTTGAATGAGACGCTAATCTGCACTGTAAACTTTCACCTAAAACAATACTTTTTTTTTTTAATGCCCAAGGGGTAAAGTTAACAGTTGCTCAGACAAAATGAACACAATTACTGTCACTAAATTATACATGTGAAAAATATTGACAAGGTAAATGTTATATACGTACGTACCACAATAAAAAAAAAATGCCTAAGGGATTGTTACAACTGCAGGTGTACTCTTTTTACCTTTAGAAAGAAATAGAACACTGACCTTCAGAGGCTCCCCTGAGAGGTGATGCAAATAGTCCCGTGTCTCAGGCTCTGCATCTTTGCCTTTCCAGCTGTTCCTCAGCAAATGTTCATAAAGGGCGTCACTGCAATGATCTCGCGCCCCAAATGCAGCACCAGCTGGCTTCTGGTTGGTTCTAACTCATGGAGATCCCCTGCGTTCTAGAGAAGTAGGCCCCATGGGGTTTGCAACAGCTGATTTTTCAGAAAGAGATCACCCAGACTTTCTTCTGAGGCGCTTCTGGGTGGTCGCCAACTTCCATCCTGTTGGTTAGCAAGCAGAGTGTGAGCCGCTAGCCCCACCGCGGGACCCCACACACAGGGGAGCGTGTCATTATTATTTTCTATGCTTTTCTGCATTTCTGAAAGAGCTTGGTTTCTTCAAAAAAATTGAAATAAAATTACTGAAAAGAAATAATTTTAATAATAAATAAATTACTGAAATAAAGAATGTGCTGATGAGCAGTATGGATTGCTGAAATATTTGCATTTAAAAATTTAAATAGGCATTTATGCACATGAAGCACTCTCTTAGGTATCAGGAAAATACAATTATCCAAAGCAATTCATTCCCCAAGGAGACTGAATCACCAGTTTTTATTCTTTAAGAATGAATTTTAAGGACTATGAGCAAAGCATTTAGAATTCTTGAGTGTATTTTTAACCAAGTTCTAATGCAAAAAGCAAAAATACCTGTTACCATCTAGTCTGTTCTGACTTACAGCAACCCTTTAGGTCGGACTAGAACTGCTCCCTGGGCTTTCCGAGGAGCAGCTTGTAGATTTGAACTGCCGACCTTCTGGTTTGCAGCTAAACTGTTAACCACTGCACCACCAGTGCTATAGCAAACCTGAGGTAATGTGTGTGTGTTGGAGCTGAAAGCCGTATGAATGTATAAAAAAGCTTTTCAAGGAATCTTTCATGATACAATATAATGTCAGCCACCTTGGTACCTATACATTTGTGGTGCTCCATTGGTTGTGTTTACTTAGACTGAATTCCCTGACATTTTGGCAGACACATTTTAGATTTTCCGGTTATTTTAAGTGTACAAATTTTTTTTTAATTATGATTAAGTGAAAGTATAAAATCCACATCAATTTTGCATCCCCACCTCTCTCCAGCTCTATCTGCTCTCCCCTCCTCTCCACCCCCTTCCCCTACTCCTCTCTTCTAGAAGGAAACCAGCAGGACAGCCTTCTATAAATGTATAAAGCCATCAAGTATACACACCACGTGCTCACTTTGTGTTCCTGAGTCCAGTCCAATCTTAGCCTGAAGTTGACCTCAGTACTGTTTCACATCTGGGGCGGTGTCAAGTCCAGGGGCCATGTTCCAAGGGGACCCTCCAGGTGGTCGGATCATCAGTTCGGGTCTTTTAGTAGAGTTCTTGACCTGCATACCTCTTTTTCTCATGTTACATCAGGGACTTTACACTGTGTCCCCTGTCAAGGCTGTCTCTGGTGGAGGCCAGACACCATCTGGTTCTTCCTGCTCATGCTGATGTAGTCTCCCAATTATATGGGGCCTTCTGTCTCCTGGGTTTATTTTTCCTCGTGTCTTTGACATTCTCGATCGTCATCTATTCCATGTAGATTGGGACCAGTTGATGTTCCTTAGATGGCAGCTTACTGGCTTTTGAGACCGCAGATGCCACTCGCCAATATGAGGTGTAGAAGATTCTCTTAGCAATAGGCTAATTATTCTAATTGACCTCAGTATCTCCTGAAAACATGGTCACCAGACCCTTGTCCCTGCTACTCTATCCTTTGAAATGCTGAGTTGAATTTAGAAAACCTTTAAATGTATGAAAACCATTAAATGTATGAATTTTTTTAAAAAGTATTTCTGTGTCGTGTGTCCTGAAATCTACAAAATAGACCTGGACCATAGAAAATGTTTACATAAGAAGAATATGATGGGAAACTAGCCTAGGGAAATATTTACAACTGGACCAAAGCAGAAGTTAACTCAAGTGAACATTTCTGATAAAAAAAATATTTGTTCTGACTTAAGAAATTTATAACAATTGCTTCAGTCATTCAAATGTGCCTAAATAGTATAATTCTAAAGGCAAATACTATCCCTGATTTGATAACCTTTGCCTGACAAAAGTCTAATTACTCTTATTCATCCAAATAATTTATCCTGGCCATTTGTATGTTTCCCTGAAGGAGGAAGGAGGCAGAAGGTGTCATTTTTTTGGTATATGAAATTTTAATTGCACCTAAAAGAACTTCTTTCTGCCACTGAAGGTGCAAAGCTGAGTAATAATAGTTTTTGCTTTAAGGCTTTTGTCTTTAATTGCAGAAGACATGTATGTACATGTTAGAAAATTAAGGATATATGGATAAATCAAGAAAATTAAATAATTCTGTGCTCTATGTTAACACTTTGATGTATATTTTTTATGATTTTTTTGTGCCACGCAATCCACTTACACACAGACACGTGTGCACCCAGACGGAATCAACTGATAACATTTTGCACAAAAACGCATAAGCCAAGATAGTAATGATTGAGATTTGGATGTGTGACCTGTTCAGAAGTACTGGTTGGTATGAGCTTTTCTTAGAATATTTAACATAGGTGGAATCTGAACATTAAACAATCCAGTGATGACTTCACTGCTGTTCAGTTTACCTGCCTTGTGATGGTAATGCATTTATAGTATTCTCCTTTAAAACATCTTTTCTAAAATGATAAATTTTTCACAGTACTTGCTCAGAATATATTAACAGGATTTTATTTTGTGTGCTTTTTTGTTTTAATTGAACTGCTTGAATTCAACTCAGAACTATTCTTTATGGTTTTAATAACCATTGTCTACAAAGTAATTGTTGCTACTTCTGAAGATATCTTTAATAATTATATCAAAAAATAATAACAAACACTGATACTGAGCAGTACTTTCCTCCACATGGGGTCATTAAGAGTGGTTTCTGTTGGCTTGGAAACCCTGGTGGCCTAGTGGATCAGTGCGACAGCTGCTAAACAAAAGAGGTAAGCAGTTCAAGCCCAGTAGGCACTCCTTGGAAACTGGATGGTGCAGTCCTACCGGTCTGTAAGGTTGCTGTGAATCAGAATTGACTCAGTGGCAATGAGTTTGGTTTTGTTTGCTTGTTTAAAAAAAATTCACTGCTATCGAGCTGATCCTGACTCATAGCAGCCCTGCAGGACAGACTAGAACTGCCCCTTAGAGTTTCCACCGAGAGCCTGGTGGATCTGAACTGCTGACCTTTTGGTTTGCTTCTGACCACTACACCACCAGGATGATTGTTTGCTCCTCTGTATTTTCTGATGTTTCAGAGCATATCTTAATTTTGTAATTGGAAAGCGAGGTTATTTAAACAAAGAGTCACTGAAGGAGCAGGAGAAAAGTGGGGCGAGTACTTGAACTCTAGTCAAAAGGCCAAACTTGATGATCGGACAGACTGGAGGGTCCCCAGAAGACATGGGCCCCAGACTCTCTGTTAGCCCAGAGCTAAAACCATTCCCAAATCCAACTTTTCAGACAAAGATTAGGTTGGACTGTAAGACATACAACGATACTGGTGCACGGTGTGTTTCTTGGCTCAGGTAGATACATGATGCTAACTGAGAAGCTCCTGTTGGGAGTTCAGATGGAAAGGCAGTAGGGGACATGAACTGGCTGAATGGACACAGGAAATACAGGGTGAAAAGGAAGAGTGTGCTGTCACCTCACTTAACAATGTGTAAGTTTTTTATGACAACCTGACCTAAACTGTAAACTTCCAGTTAAAGTACAGTAATAAAAAAAAGTTTAAAAAGGAGATTATTTAAAATGAAGCAACAATAAATGCATCCATTTTCTACCTGCTGTAAAAACCCATGAGAACCCTGGATTCCAGAAATAGCAGACCTATTTGGTTTTACTAAATGACAACACATCTTTGAGGTCAAACTCCCAGAGTTTGTTCCATCCCTTACCAAACAGCATGAGTGAGGATTCAGTTTTCCTTTTTGGGTAAAGTTTCTACAAAGCTTGCTGATAAAGCTCTTTAACTTAACTTTCTGCAAAGCAATTCAATTACTTTTGGAGCAAAGCTGAGATGAAGCTGATAATGTTCTCGATTCTTCCTGTTTAAGGCAGACACTGGGGTCATAAAGACATGGAGCCTTGAAATATTCTGCAAAGAACAGCCCATCAAGCTAAGGCAGCCTTGGAAACATTTGCTGGAACTCATTCTCTGATCAGACGTCTTCTCTAGTTTGGCCATTTTCATCTTCTGTAAAAGTCACAGAAATCTGTGCAGGGCCAACAAGATCTCCATTTCATCTTCACGTGAACCTTGAAAGATGATTTTCTTTCAGAGAAATATATCTCAGAATTTAAAAAACAAAAACAAAACCTACATGGAGCCCTGGTGGCAGTGATTAAGAGCTACGACTCCAGCTTACAGGTTGGCAGTTATAGATCCACCAACCACTCTTTGGAAACTCTATGGGGCGCGATGAGAGGATATCAACTAGACAACAATGAGTTTGCTTTTTCTTGTTTTTAATGAAAAAAGGATGACCTAAGTAAGAGCTATGTAAAAATGGATAATTTAAAGTTATTCCAAAGCACAGTAGCTGCCAAGTACGTCTAAGGAACTGCAAGCACTGTATCCACCAAAAAAAAAACAAGTTGCAAACTGGGGTAAAAAAGTCTCTTTAACAAATGGTGTTGGCAAAATTGAATATCCATCTGCAAAAAATTGAAACAAGACCCATATCTCACACCTTACACAAAAACTAACTCAAAATGAATCAAAGACCTAAATGTCAAGCTTAAAATGATAAAAACCCATCCAAAAAAAAAAAAAAATAGGCTCAACAATGAAAGTTCTAATACACAACAAAGCATGATCAACAGAAAATAGATAAATGGGAACTACTAAGAATCAAACGCTTTTGCTCATCAAAGACTTTATCAAAACAGTTGAAAGTCCACCTACAGAATGGGAAAAAATATTTGGCAACTACATGTCAGATCTATGTTGGATCTCCATAATCTACAAGGTCCTGCAAAATATCAACAAGAAAAAGGTAAATAACCCGATTAATTGGTGGGCAAAGGAAATGGACAGATACTTCACCAAAGAGGCATCCAGGCAGCCAAGAGACACATAAGGAAATGCTCACGATCATTAGCTATCAGAGAAATCCAAATCAAAACTACAATGAGATACCATCTCACCCCAACAAAGTTGTCCATGATACAAAAAAACAACAAAACAACAAATGCTGGAGAGGCCATGGAGAGATGGGAACTCTCCTGTACTGCTGATGGGGTCACATTTTGTGACCATTTGGGTACAACCTCTTTGGAAAGCAATCTGGCAGTCCTTAAAAAGCTGGAAATAGACATAGCATTTGATCCAGTAATCTCACTGCTTGGACTATATCCTACAGAAACAAAGGCTGTCACAAGAACCGATATATGCACACAGTGTTTATTGCAGTACAATCCACAATAGCAAAAAGATGGAATCAACTGAGATGCTCAACCACAAATGAATGGATCAACAAACTATAGTACATTCACTCAGTGGCACGCTATGCAGTGACAAAGAACAACAATGATTTTTGGAAGCATCTCACTTAATCTATTTCAACTGGAAAACATTATGTTGAATGAAATCAGTCAGCGGCAAAAGGACAAATATTATATGAGACCACTAATATGAGGACTTAGAAATAGACTTACATACAGAAAGACTCTTTGATGGCTGCAAGAGTGGGGAGGGAGGGAAAGTGTTCGGCATAGATTAGATGGTTGATAGAAATTTGGTTAGGTGAAAGCAGTGACAGCACACAATAGAAAGTAGATCAATTTAACCGGACTTCACCGTAAACTGGAAAACTCTTCTAATCTCAACCCAGTATTGCAAGGGTGGAGTAGCAGGAATGGGTTCAGGAGACTGTGGTCTCAGGGGACATCAAGGCCAGTTGGCATAACTAGCTTATTGCTCGGGGAGTCTTCTGTACCCCATATTGGTGAGTGGCATCTGGGATCTTTAAAGCTAATAAGCTGCCATCTGAGGTTCACCAAATGGTCCCAGCTCATCCAGAACAGACAGTGACTGGGAACAACAAAGACACATGGAAAAAAAGAGCTCAGGAGACAGAAGGACCCATACGAACGGGAGACTGTATCAACATGTGACCAGAAGAACCAGATAGTGCCTGGCCACCACCAGACAGCCGTGATGGGGACACAATGTTGAGTCCCTGTGGCAACACAAGAAAAAGAAGAGTGCAGCTCCAGAACTCGACTGAAAGACCACACTGATAGGCAGTCCCTTTGGAGCATGGCACCTAGACCTGTTGCTGCCCCTGTCCAGAGAACAACTGAGGCTAACTCTTCAGATAGAAATGGACTGGACTCAGGGACACAGTGTGCCACATGGTGTGTGTACTTTATGACTCTATGCATTTATAGAATGCTGTCTTACTGGCATCTTTCTAGATGGGAGAGAAGAGGATCGAGAGGAAGAAACAGGAAATTGTTGAGAGGATACACCAAGTATAGAATGAAAAGGAGGAGTGTGCTGTCACCAGGCAAGGAGAGCAGAGGGAGCTGCAGATAGGCAGGCATGCAAATTAATTTGGATTGTATACTTCCACTTAACCACAAAAAAAATAAAAATAAAAACAGGATGCCTCTAAGATGATTTCCTTCTATCTATGGAAATGTCTTCTGTCGATTCACTTGGCATTAGTATTATCCAACCTGCATTTATTGAGTACTCCTAGTATGTGCTTGATCTGTTTGTTGTACTGTGGTGGCTTACATGTTACTGTGATGCTGACAGCTATGCTGCTGGTGTTTCACATACCAGCAGGGTCACCCATGGTGGACAAGTTTCAGTGGAAGGAAGGCCTGGTGATCTGTGTCCACAAAGTAGCCAGCGAAAACCCGACAGGTCTCACCAGAATCTTCTCCAATGGATAGCACTGGAAGATCAGTCCCTTGGGTTGAAAGGCACTCAAAATACACAGTGTCTGCAACAATGGAGTCGAGCACGTCAAGCATTACAAAGGTGGTACAAGACCAGGCACCATTGATTGTATGGTACGTGGGGTCACCCTGAGTCAGAGCTGGCTCACCAGCACTGCTAACAATGACAGGTGGACGTCTCTCTCATACCCTCGCCCACTAGCTTTTTGTCTGGCATCCCACACACTAAGCCTTGATGGAAGTAACACCAGACCGCTTTTTTTTTTTTTTTTTTTTTTTTTTTTCTGTTTTCAATTCCAGCTGTGAAAGTGCAGGATGAATTGGAGAATACAAGCCTACTTTAAAGTGCTGGAGAAATCTATTGGCACGAAATAAAAGCCGTACTATTTATGAGAGTTGTGCAAATAACTATTATACTTTGTTCTCTTAGCATTGCATTTGTTTTTTTTTATGAAGACAATTCTTCCAGCAATTGCCAAATTAAGGCAAAAGGAAGCTTTCTCAATCTTTGTGATGCTTTCATCAGATAACCAATATAAAATATCTTCCAGAAGACTCTGTCTCCTTGGACTTAAGAGTTTGTTCTTGAGAAGTTAAAGGTAAACAAAGCTGGCCTTCATAAATCTATCTAACATTATAAATACACAGTTGCTGGTTCTTTCTCTCCTTGGGGCAATAGGTCAGGTGTCACCAACAATTCAGATATTCTGGACTTTCTCAAAAATGGCAGTGCATCAAAAATAGTATGGCTTAGCAAATGTGTGGAGAAAATTAGTATGCTTTTTAGTAGTCCTACCATAATTAAAAATCAGGTGCCTTCTGTAAGAAACCTTTGATCATGTGCTGAGTTTAGATTTTTGAAAAAATCCTTGCAGAGAGGGAAGTGTTTGCTTTCCAAAGAGCGACATTCCAGAGAGACTATTTAAACTCATTTTGTGGGGAAGCAGGAGTGTTTAGTTTTCCTGTATTGCCACTAGCCCCTGATTGAGAGTCTTCATACCAAATCTATAAGACCTTTTCTTTGTAATGTCCAGAAGGGAAGGGGAGAGACAGAAGAGACGAATGAATTTTCCACAAGACCCGTCTAGCTCCACAGCAACCTCTTTTGTTTCTCCCTTCTTTTAGATGGAAGAATTACAAAGTCTGCTGAGGAACTCAAAGAATATTTTGCTTTCTTTCCTGCTAAACAAAAGCATGCCTCTCTGTCTGCATATCTCAATTAGGAAATCTCTCTTTTTTGTCCTGTGGTAGGGTAGGAAAGAGCTGATCAGTGAATTGTGTTGATCAGGAACTTTTTAACTGGAAGATACCATGGAGATCACCTAAAAGCCAGTCAAACCAAACAGTTACCTTCAAGTCGAGTCCAACTCATGACAACTCCACGTGTATTACAACAGGACTGTGCTCCATCAAGTTTCACTGCTGTCAACTTTCAAAAGCAGATTGCCAGGACTTTCGTCCAAGTTCCCTCTGGATAGATTCAGAATGCCAGCCTTGCACTTAGTGGCCAAGTGCTTAACTGTGTGGTCTGTGATGGGACAAGAGCCAACCAGAATACATGATGTAGAGTAGCTACAATTACCTGGCCCTGTACCAAGTGCAGAGCTGTGCTCTCATTTACTCCACTTGACAACCCTGTGAGTGGCTGCCCTTAACCCTATCCTATAGACGGGGTAATGGAATCTTAGAGAAGTAATTTGTGTCAGGTCCCAGAGGTGGTAATCTTTGGAGCAACGGGCTTGAACCCATAGTTTGTGTCATTCCAGAGCCCGAATTCTTAATCTCTTTGCAATACTTTGCCATAGTCTTATTAGCAAGAAACTCCTGGGGGCTTGCTGTATTTTGCCAACCCTTTTCCACATGACACTGTAAAAAAAAGGGAAAAAAACTAGCATAGCACTCTTATGAGAAGGCCTTGTAGGCACATTACTTACTTAAAAATACAGTATAAAGGTTGGTGGTTCAAAGCCAGCTGACACCTGTAGCTGGTAAAGGTTACAGCCTAAGAACCCTATGGAGCAGTTCTACTATGTTCTGTAGGGTTGCTGTGAGTTAGAATCAGCTTGATGGCACCTAACAGTCTTGTGAGCATAAAAGCAATCTGTATGTGTATATTTTTTCAGTACCCTTTCCAGAGATTGCCTTAGGACCTCCCAGAAAACCTAGGTTCTAGTTCTAGCTCTGCTAACTGACCTTGACAATCAATTGACCTCTCTGAGCTTGTGTGCCCATGTGTAAAAACAGGACTTGGGGCTTAGATTGCTGTTCCTCAAACTTCTGTGATCTGCGGTAAGAAATAACTTTTCCTTTCACAGCCCAGTACGTGTGCACATGCACCTACACATACATACATGTCCACATGCGTGCCCTGCATAACTAACACAAACATTTTGTAAGTGCAAACCTTCATTGTACGTGATACAGTCCGATGTTTTTAATTTTATTTAGAATTAATTTTATTCTAATTTCAATTATTTTTAAAGTGTTGGTTGTGGCCTAATCAGTTGAATCTTTGAAAAAGCTGAAGTAGGTGACCATGGTGCAAATAGCTAATGCACTTCACTGCTAACTAGAAAGTTGTAGGTATGAGCCTAGACAGAGGTGCCTCAGAAGAAAGGCCTGACAGTCTCCTTCTGAAAAATCAGCCATCGAAACCTTATAGAGCACAGTTGTACTGTGACACTCATGGATCCCCCTATCACTTGGAATCTACTCAACAGCAACTGGTTTGGGAATCTTGCCAGCCTGCATGAATGTTGATTTGAGACAGTTTGAATCCACCATGTGTTCCGTGGAAACTCTATGGGGCAATTCTACTCTGTATTGTAGGGTTGCTGTGAGTTTGAATCAGCTTGATGGCTGTGAGTTTTGTTTTGGTTTTACCTTAAATGTACCATCATTTATCTGAAACAAGTGAATGTTACGGATTACAAGGGACATTGTTTTTACCTCTGGTGTGAACTACTTGCATACTGATAATTAATTCAATTTTTGTTGTTCCCTTGTGCCACGGGTTTAAAATATAGTGTCTCTTCTAGCCTCTAAGGAGTCTTGGTGGTGCAGTAGTTAAAGCACTTGGCTACTAACCAAAAGTTCAGTGGTTTGACCTTTGTACCCACCAGCCACTCTGCAGGAGAAATATGGCTGTCGGCTCTGCTAACGATTTACAGCCTTGGAAACCCTGTGGGGCAGTTCTGCTCTGCCCTGTACGGTCACTGTGAGTCTGAGTTGACTCACTGGTAGTGAGTCAAGTTTGGGTTTTTGTTCTGGCCTATAAACTGCAGGTATTATTATCTCCAGTTGACAGATGGGGAACCAAGGCTTAGATTAAGTAATCTGCTCCAGCCCCACAGGCAGAAAGGGACAAAGCTGAGATTTGAACCACAATCATTCCAATTCCGAAAGCTTTACTTTTTTCATCTGACACGTCTGTTTTATTTTGTACTTGTTGAGAATATACACAACAAAACATGCACCATGTCAACTGTTTCTACTGTTTCTAAACATACAGTCAATTCCGTGGCATTGTTTTATTACACTCTTTGGGCTGTGCAGCTGTTCTCAGAACCCGGTAGTTGTCTTCGCACCAGCAGCTGTGTATTAGATGGCCCCTCCCGAGCCCTTAAGAGTCCGGACACTACTTGCCTAACTAGCATGTAGGGCATAAACTTTATAGCCTTTGTGGTGTTATATGACTGGAATGGCACCTGAGACTATGGTCTTAAGCCGTCAAGCCCTGTCAGCCAATCCTGTAGGGGTCTGGTTATGTCTGGGAGGTATCCAACTGTGCCTCTGTATACTTTATTGTATACGTAGTACAAACATGTATATAGATATGTTTGCCAATATACCTGTATTTACTGGCATCTCCCTTACATTGCACTATCTACACACACATCTGTCTACGTAACCAGCCATTCATGCTGTTGCTGCCAACTCGTGTGTCGTAGCATCACCAGTGATCTCTCTTAGTCTCTTGTGTTTCTTGGTGTCACTCTTTGCCTTGGTTAAGTTGTGCACACTTCACTGACGTTCACTGTTGCCTTTTCCGTCACCAAAACTAACACGTATCTTCTGTCTAGAGTGATTCCGCCTCCCTCTCCCTCCCATCCCTGGCAATCCACCAAAGAACATGGATTTCTATTTGCATACCTGTTTTTGTCTCTTTATAAAAGTGGTCTCATACAATGTTTGTCCTTTTGTGGTTAACTTATTTCGTTCAGCATATCTTCCAGATTTATCCATGTTGAGGTGTTCACTGTTCTTTATAGCTGTGTGGTATTCCATGTTTTGTGTGTGTGTGTGTGTGTGTGTGTGTGTACCACATTTTGTTTACTGATTCATCTGTTGATGGACACTTAGATTGTTTCCACCCTTTTGCTGCTGTGAACAATGCTTCAGTGAACATGGGTGTGCATAGGCCTCCTCATGCCATTGCTTATATCTCTGGGGTACGTACCCGGGGTTGGATTGCTGATCCTAAGTGGTGTCTTTTCTAGCTTTTGAAAGAAGCGCCGTACTGTTTCTGTAGTGGTTATACCATCTAACAGTCCTCCCAACAGTGGATAAGGGTTGTGCTCTCCTCACATCCTTGCCAGCATTTGTAGTTTTCTGTGTTTCTGATCAGTACAATTTTTGCAGGGCAAGATTCTGTCTCCTGGTAGTTTTGATTTGCATCTCTCTACTGGCAAATGATTGGGAGCATCTTTTCATGTTTGTTGGCCACTTGAATGCCCTCTTTAGTGAAGGTTCTGTTCATGTCCTCTGCCTGTTTTTTAATTGGATTGTTTTGTCCTTTTGTTGTCCAGTTGTTGAAGTTTTCTGTATGTTTTAGAGGTTGGACCCTTGTCAGGTATGTCGTTCCGAAAGTTTTTTTTTTCAATCTGTAGGTTTTTGTTTTACTCTCTTAGTAAAGTCTTTTCATCAATATAAATATTTAATTTTAGGAGGTCTCAGTTTATCTAACTTGTCTTCCATTGCTCATGCATTTGTAGCTGTGATTGGTAATCTGTATTTGAAAACAACTAGGTCCCACAGTTTTTATAGACAGTTGCTAAAGGAGCACGGTGTCCAAGACAGACATTTTTACTAGTTAAGCTAGTCTATTATTTGGTTTTAAGAAAATGCTAGAGAATTTTTTGGTTTAAGGTGTAACGATGATCTCAGGGCAGCTGTTTCAGGGGTTCAGCTGACGTATCTTTGAAATAAAAAAATCCGGACCCATTGCTGTTGAGTCTCATCATTCTCTACTCTTGGTGACCCTTGTGTTATGGACTGGAACCGCTCCATCTGTTTTTTTCAGCTATAACATTCAAAGGTGCGAGCAAGGTGGCTCTGAGTGGGTCTGAACCACCCGTGTTTCAGTGAGTAGCCAAGACTTAGCTATTTGGGCCACTGGGTCGTTCTTGACATGTCTTTTAGGGAAGGGTCTTATGGCATAGTAATTAAGTGCTATGGCTGCTAACTGAAAGATTGTAAGTCCTTGGAAACCATGTGGTTCTAGTTAGTTGCAGTGGGTTGGAATCAACTTGAAGGCAGTGGGTTTTGTTTTCCTTGTTTATTTGTTTGTCTGTAGAAAGAGGTTAAGAAGACAAGGCCAAGTCTACTAATTATTGAAGCTGAACAGAATTTCTTTTCTAGTGGTTTGCTGTACCCAGCAGAAAGTGCTGGCTTATGGGATGCGAAGTCACCACCTACTAAAGCGGTAATTAAAATCATCTGGGGAGCTTTCACATTTCCTCTAGTCTCGCCACAGACCAGTTAAAATGGAATCTTTTTGGGTAACACCCAAGCTTCAGAGTTTTTTAAATGTGTTGTGTCCGCTACCACCCCCATCCACCCCAGCCCCCAATGAGCAGCCGAGATCAGGAACCATCCTGCTGAAGTCTTGGTTAAAGAGATTATGGAGCTTTCAGGCACTTTTCCAATTTACTCTCTGCCAGCAAGATTTAGTAAAGTGCTGCTGATACCTCAGCTGCTTTTGCAAAGCTGCAGGAAGGACTGTTGCTGTTTCTTTGGGACGCACAAAGAATTTCGGACAAACAACTTTGTGTTAGCTCTTCAAACCCTAAAGAAAGCAGAGAATGCAAAGGGAATACGTAGGGGTATTTTATAAGCGTGTTTTTGAAGTACTATCTCAGAACCTACCTGTCGTAGATTGAATTGTGTTCCCCAAAAAATGTGTATGGTAGTTTGGCTGGGCCATGAATCCAGGTAATGTATGACCTCCCTCCGTATTGTAAATTCTGCTTTTATGATGTTAATGAGGCTGGATGGGCAGCAGTTGTGTTGATGGGGCAGGACTCCATGTGTAAGATTGCTTTGTGCCTTGACGCAGTCTATTGAGATATGAAGAAAAGAAGCTAGCAGAGAGATTTGGGGACTTCCTACCACCAAGAAACTACCGGAAGCTGAGCACATCCTTAGGAACAGACCAGGGTCCCTGCCCCTCCGAAGCTGCCAGTCCAGGGGCAGACTGATGACAAGGACCTTCCTCCAGAGCCAGCAGAGAAAGCCTTCACGTGGAGCTGACACCCTGAATTTAGACTTTTAGCCTTCTGGACTGTGACAGAATAAAATTTCTCTTTTTAAAGCCATCTACTTGTGGTATGTCTGTTAAAACAGTGCTAGCTGACCAAGACACTACCCCACATAGTTTTGAAAGTTGTTTCTAATATGACTAGAGCAGTTACATATTGGTGGCTTAGTGGTAGAATTATTGCTTTCCTTGCGGGAGACCTGGGTTCAATTCCCAGTCAGGGTATCGCATGTGCCGCCACCACCTCCTCAGTGGAGGCTTGCAGAGAGCTTCCAGATTAACACAGGTTAGGAAGAAAGTCCTGGTGATCTGTCTCTGAAAACCAGCCAGGGAAAACCTCATGGATCACAACAGTTCGATTCAAAACCGATGAGGGGAAGCCACAGGACTAGGCAGTATTTTGTTCCATTGTTCATGGGGTTGCTATGAGTCGGAATTGTCAGTTGTTGAATGAATCAGCAATGACAGTGACCAAAAATCAGATCAGATTGACTGGGTATCATCTGTTGAATTGTATTCCTGTGGTTGTTTGGCTGGGCCATGGCTATGGGTAAGATGTTAATGAGGGAGGAGGGGTGGCAGTTGTGTTAGTGGACAGGACTCAGTGTAGGATTGTTACCAGACAAAACTGCAGATTCTCATTACCTGCCCCCAAAGCCAGTCTCTAAGACAGCTATCAGGGTGAGTGATGAAAAAGCAGTTCATTACTGTACGCTGGCTGATACAGGGAGCAGGGAGGATTTTCTCCATCAGAAACCTGCTCAGGTTTTGTTAGGCAAGGCCAGAGTATTTAAAGGGAGAAACCACATGTAAATGGAGGGAACAATGTGGGCAGTTGCGGCATGTAGGGGGGTCCCTGGATGGAAGTCAGCTGGGTGGAGGTTGTCAGCTTCACAACCTTGCAGGCCATCACTGGCCATCCAGGAGAGAAAGTGGCGCTAGATGTCATCTGGCCGGCCATCTGAAAGAAGAGCGTTCCAACACAAATTACTTCATGTCTTCCCAGCCTAATTCCTTTATCATTAGTTAAGAGTTCAATTATAAAAACCAAAGAAGTCATTCCTTGACTGTAGTTCTCCCCAGCCTGGGGCTTGTGGAACATGGAGGTCGTGTCTTTCCCTGTGAATTGGGGGTCATCTGAAACAAAGCCTTTCAGGCCTTCAGTCTTAAATACCCCTCATCCTGGGACTTTTCAGCCTCCAGTTTCAGAAATGTTCTGTGCCTGGAAGAATTCTCTTGAGATGTAGAAGAAAAAAGCTAGCAGAGAGTTGGGGAACTCTTACCACCAAGAAGCGGTGCTGGGAGCTTAGCACATCCTTTGGAAGGAAGCTGGGTTCCCTGCACTTCAGAAGCTCCCAGTCCAGGGGAAGGCTGACAACAAGGGCCTTCCTCCAGGGCCAGCAGAGAAAGCCTTCCTCTGGAGCTGACACCCTGAATTTGGACTTTTAGGCTACTGGACTGTGACAAAATCTGCTTTGTGATATTTCTGTTATAGCAAGACTAGGTGACTGAGAAATTGAGCATAATGTAGAGAAAGCCAAACCAGACTGAAAGGAAAAAAAAAAACTGCTGCCATTCAGTTGATCCTGACTCCTGGTGAGCCTGTGCTTCCTGGGGTTTTCTTGGCTGTCATCTTAATGGGAGCAGGTAGATGGGGCCTTCTATGGTGCCTGTGGCTGGGTTAGAACCACAAACCTTTCTGCTTAGTTAGTGCAAACCATTTGCACTGTCCAGGGTCCTGACTACATAGAGGCCGCTGTAAATATTGAAGGCTGTCAGTTATTCCTCAGAAGAGCCTCCTTGAAATATTTCTACTTTTTCACATGGGTCATTGTAAACTGTGGTAAAAGTCAAGACCCCCCCCACCACACACACACACACACACACACACACACACGATTTTCCACAGGAATAAAACTGAAGTCATTGCCTTCGAGTCAGTTCCAACTCACAGAGACCCCACAGGTCAAAGTAAACTACCCCACCAGAGTTGCAAGGAGCAGCTGGTAGGTTTGAACTGCCCCCCTTTTGGGTTCTCAGCCATAGTCTTAACCACTTAGCCACCAATGATCCTGCCCAGCAAAGGGAAGACATTATTGTACAAATCTGTTATCTGTCTGTATTTTACATCTGCATCCCAATGTGTGGTTTATGCATTATATTTGAAAATAAAATTGATAACTACTCAATTTCACTATATTCCATACAGGATTCTCCAAAACAGAGGCTGTGGAGTCCCTAAGTGGTACAACCAATTAAGCACTCAATGACTAGCTGGAAGGTTGGCGGTTTGAACCCAGCCAGAGGCCCCTTGGAAGACAGGCCAGTTGATCTGCTTGTGAAAGGTCACAGCCTCAAAATCCCTGTGGAGCACAATCCTCTGCCGCATGTGGGCTCTCCATGAATCAGAATCAACCCAACAGCAACTAACGTTAGCAACAGAGATGCTGCTGGGTTTTTCCATGTCCCAGGAGACAACACAAATGTTAAAAATATGAGAAAAAAAAATGAGAAACATATAAGTCTGTAGGGAATGAAAATACAGTGTTCCTGTAATAACCAAAACAACAGTTATGTTCTTTTCTAAAAGATCATTGTATATTTCAGGCCACTGAGCAAGTGGCAAGTCTTAAACATGCCATCTTTGTCCAGCGTAGACAGAAGCACACATCTCACTGTTGTGCCCTTAGTGACAGTCCTCGGTATTTGTTTTCAGAACGATGTGGCTGCCTTGCTGAAACCCATATCAGAGAAGATTCAGGAAATCCAGACTTTCCGAGAGCGAAACCGGGGGAGTCACATGTTTAATCACCTCTCCGCTGTCAGCGAAAGCATCCCTGCCCTGGGCTGGATAGCCGTGGTAAGTTCAGGCACCTGGACTTCTTTGTACAGGGTTTAGAAAGAATCCTAGCTATGGTTTCTGCATTCACTCCTGTGCTGCTCTTCCTCGCTGGGAAAGATTCCTTTCAGGCAGAAGGCATCAGCTCCTTCTCACCCTGTGTAAAGTTAAATGCTTTATGTCCTGTGGTGTGGAAAGTGTGTCACTAACCTTCACACGTCAACGTTTGTTTCCAACTTTCAAGTCAGCATCTGCATGGCTGTTCTACTTCCTTGAAGCATTTTCTTTCTTATACTGTGGTGTTTTTTTTTTGTTTTTTTCTCCTTCTATGCTTGGGTGATGGTGCTATTCTCTCAGTCCCCCAAACCCGGTCCTTACGTCAAAGAGATGAACGATGCTGCCACCTTTTACACCAACAGGGTCTTAAAGGACTACAAACACAGGTATGTACGGACCCTTTTTCAGTTGATCTCTTATTTAACATTTGTCCCTAAAACATAACAGAGTTAGTTACTGATCTTCCCAAAGTCTTATTAATTAGTATTCTATGAACTTTAAGGAGTACTGGGTAACACAAAAAGTTACATGCTCATCTGGTGACTAAAAGGTTGGCAGTTTGAGTCCACCCATGGGTGTGTTGGAAGAAAGCCCTGGTGACCTACTTCTGAAAAGAAAATTGGCCCCTGAGAATCCTATGGAGCTTGTTTCCACCCTTGATACCCATGGGATCACCATGAGTCAAAGTGAACTTGATGGCAGCTGGCACTGGTTCTAATTTTAAAGAAAACCCATCTTTGCAGGTAAAGCAAAGTGGAAAGTGGGATCAATTACCTAGATAGTATACATTTTAGGAAACCTGTCTCAAAGTTCTTGTGATGATTAACCTACCACTTGAATGTATCTCAGCATTGTATGTATTCCCATCTTAGTAAGATGGCTTTATAAGTGTTGGTTTGTGATGAAACAGCACTATATGGTCCCAAAACTTGGACACTGACCAAAGAGCTGACTTCACACGGAGCATATGTAGAGCTAGTGGGTGAACAGAAGAGACGAGGAATCAGGAAACGAAGTACAAATAAAGAATAGAAATAAATTGGGCCAATGAGAGAGAAGCCAGAGATTGTGTTAAGATGAAATACAGTTGGAGTGGAGAGAGAGATTTCCACAAGAGTAATAGCCGTTCAGATGGTTGTGGAAAGCAGATCAGTGCAGACCAAGGGGCTGTGGCTGGAAGCCACCATGAGGGACCCTGCACTCTGAAGCACAAATAATAGACCCACTCATCTATTCGTTTATCCTACTGTGGTGGCTGTCATCTGGCTGTGATGCTGGAAGTTCTGCCACCAGTGTTTCAAACACCAGCAGGATCACCTGTGTTAGCTAGGTTTTAGCAGAGCTTCTGGACCGAGACAGACTAGTGAGAGGCCTGGGGATCTACTTCTGAAAATTAGCAGCTGAAAACCCTGTGGATCCAACAGAAGATTGTCCTACATATTGCTGGAAGATGACCCTTTGAAGGCACTGAAAATACAGAGTGACTTCGACAATGGATTGAAGTGTCCTAGCAACAGGAAGTGTCCCAGGCAGTGTTTTCTTCTGTTGTCCACAGGGTCACCACCATGAATCAGAGGTATCTGACAGCAGCGAACAGCATTCATATGAAGGTGAACTTGAGGACCTAAATCATCTGGATTCTTGCCTCAGTTCACTTTTTTATTTCACTAATATAGAATAGAAAATAAGAACCTGTGTAAAAGATCTTAGCATTATCCAAAAAAAAAAAAAAGTTATAGAAAATAGAAAGATTGCGTAGAATGTGTAAATAAACAGCTATTCTAGTTTTAGGTCATTGAGTAAAAGCACATACCTAAAATTTGCATCACTGTGTCTTTGTAGGTTATTTTGTGCTTTAATAACTGTTAAGTAAATACAAAAGAATATTTATATGCAAGGTATAAAGAAGTACAAGTTAAAAAAAAAATCCTATCCTTCCACTTTTGGTTTCAGAAACATGTACCAATGTTTCTTTACTTAAAAAGCAACCATGGGCTCAGCAGTGGAGACTTCTTAGACATGCATTCACCCCATGGGACTGAGTTGCTGAGCTTGAAAGATAAGGGAACATCTAGGTCATTTGACAGCAACAGACCCAATCGTCAAGATATGCACAGGCTTACTTGTGCTTACTTACTAATCTGTAGTGCCCAATTTCACCTGCTTTCACCACACTGAAACCCATGTGAAACTGTTCACTACAGATTACTAAGTAAACATAGTTAAGCCCGTGCATACCCAGTTTACCATAAGCCTGTGGGAACCTTGCTTACTGGCTAATCTGACACTGTCACTTGGCATAACGTAGTTGACAAAGATAATGTTCTATAGCCTGGGGTGATGAGTAGCATCAGGGTCTATTTTTTTTCTTTCCAGAGAGTCAAAACTTTTATTAGCAGATCATTGCTGTGTGTGCCAGAGATACCACTCTGGCCCCTTTACTCCCCAAAGTGGCATGTGGAGGAGGTGGGTACTATACACAGTGGGAGGAGGGACAGAGGCCTGCCTAAGGATACTGGAACAGCCACTTTTCTCAAGAGCTCCAAGAACTTTGTGTTTTTCTTCTTAGCTGGGACTGAGCTACCTGGCATAGGCTTTGTGTTTATCTTCTTTAGGAAAAAGATATATAAACCAAACAACAATCCTGCTTAGTTTTCAGGCAGGGATTTCACAACATCAGTTGACACATTATACGATTTGTCTCCCTAATAATATATGGTGGAAAGCTTGTGAGTGGCCATTGGAAACTCAGCTATTGGTGTCTTCCTATCTGGGGCAAAGGAGAAGAAAGGAAACTAAAGATTTGGGAAGCAACTAGTCCGAAAGACTAATAGCCCACTTTAGCCACAGCCTCCTCTAACCTGAGACCAGAAGAACTTGGTGATACCCGGCTACCATTACTGACCACTCTGACCAGGGATGCTTTTGAAGGGCCTGGTTAGAATCAGAGAAAAATAGGAACCATTACAAATGGCTTGAATAGTTGTTTGTCTCATTTTCAGTAAATAAATAGAGGAGGTTGATTATTTTGGCCCCTTTGAAACATAGTTATTAAAATTCACTTTCCTCTACCATAGCTTTTTCCTAAAGTTTCCAGTAAATGAAAACCAAAGATGAGTTTGTAACTCCAGATGTGTAGTTGAGTCCCACTCACTTTAGCCCTTACAGACTAACATGAGCTAAAACAGCTTCCTTCTGTTACTCCTAACTACAAGTTTTGCTAGGACTTTCTTCAGGTCAGAATAATGCTACAGTGGATTAAAAGAAAGTTGAACTTGCTTGCAGAGATTTGCATTTCATCAGTCATTACACTTTGAAATAGAAATAGCCTTGACTATGAACTTTTGTCTAAATTACAATTAAAAAGTGTATCAAAAATGATTTTATGCTCTTTCTGTAATGTCTACAGACTAGGTGTGCATACCTGCACAAATATACACACAATCAAAATCCCTGCCACTGAGTTGATTCTGACACATAGGGACCCTGTATGCCAGCGCGGAGCTGCCCTGTAGGGTTTCCACGGCCATACATCCCTATACAAGTAGTCGGCCACATTCTTCTCTGGTTGGGTGGCTCTTGGGTTCAAACCCTAACCCTTCCATTATCAGACACCATTTACATGAAATGTCCAGAATGGGAAGTCCATGGAGACAAAAAGGAAGTGACTGGTTGCCTTGAGCTGAGAAGGTTTGGGGGAAATAGAGAGAGACTGCCTGTGGATTTGGAATTTCTTTGAGGGATGACGAAAATGTTCTAAAACTGATCATGTTGATGATTGCATAACTGTTGAACTATAAACTATTGAAGTCTATACTTTAAATGGGTGAATGTATGGTGTATGAATTATAACTCAATAAAGCTGTTACATTAAAAAAAAATAAGAAGTAGTCACAGTGGTCTCCTTACAGTCTAGATTCTGTGTTAGCAAACAAGACTTACAGCTTTTAGGAAAGAGCAGTTTCCTTATGGAGAAACACTAATGCCAGTATCTTCAGCATGCTGCTTTCCCTTCTGTGATCTCCACACATCCTGAGGGAACTTCAGTTAAAGTATTTATGCCCAGTGACTGTCTTCCTGCACCTGCAGAAGTGTGGCTGAAGTAATTGGGACCAATAACATGACTCCAGATGTTGTCATTTATGTCAGACACTATATCAGCCGGTTGCCGTCAAGCTGGCTGTGACTCACGACGAGCCCATGAGTGTCAGGGTAGATCTGTGCTCCATGGGTTTTGCAGTGGTTCATCTTTTGAAAGCAGATAGACAGACCTTTCTTTGTGGTGCTTGGGTACATCTGAATCTCCAGGCTGTGGGTTAGTAGACAAGCACTTAACCATTTGTGCCATCCCTGGACTCCACTAGAGGCTGTAGAACTGTGCAATATGAATGAGAAAAGGCACCATGGCGGGAGGACACCGGATCTTATCAGTGAAAAGTAGCAGTTCAGGAATGTCAAGTTTAAGTTCTAAAACCGGGGTAGAAAAATGGACCAGCATGAACATAGACCCACAGTCACGTCCACATCAGAAAAGGCCCTCTGCACTTAGTCTTTTTTCCCATATGTGCAGACAGAGCCATATAGGCCTAGGCAGGACAACTTACGCATCACCCAGGCCTTGGCCCCTTTCTGCACCTTTCTGGCCCCTTTCTCCACCCTTGGAGGCCATTTTTACTTTTATCTCTGTCTGCCCATCAACTTCTGTCTGCCTCCCATACCTGTTGATCAGGGTCATGCAAGTTAGTGGTTCTTCAAGGTAATAGCATAGACAAGAAGTTTGGTTTCATAGGTTGAATTATGTCCCACTACAAATATGTGTAGCAATTTGACTGGGCCATGATTCCCAGTGTTGTGTGGCTGTCCTCTATTTTGTAGTTTTCATGTATGTTGTAACTCATAATCTCTGCCTGTGGTTAATAAGGCAAGACTGGATTATGCTAGAGGCCTAGGGTTGAACCATAACACCCGTACTAAAGTCACATCCCTGACCCAATATAAAAGGATTTCCTTGGGGTGTGGCCTGTACCACATTTTATCTCTCAAGAGATAAAAAGGAAGAAAAGCAAGCATAGAGTTGAGAATGTCATACACCAAGAAAGCCGTGCTGGGAGCAGAATGCATTGAGATGCTCCCAGACCAAGGGAAGAATGAGGCATCCCAAGGGCCTTCCTTCAGACGCAACAGAGAGAGTCAGCATTCTGCTGAAGCTGGCGCCCTGAATTCAGATTTCTAGAATACTGGCCTGTGAGAGAATAAACTTCTCATAGTTAGAGCCATCCACTTGCAGTATTTCTGCTATAGCAGTGCTGGATGACTAAGGCAGTTGGGTTTTCAAGTTTTCTGAGCACATGTGGAGAATCCAGTGTTTGCCCCACAAGGCCAGTTAAGTAGAAAATGTACTTCTGGCAGCATCAAGGACAACTCAAGCCTAGTGGACCACCTGGAGACTGTGCAACAAGCCAGAGGGGCAGAGTCGTTCATTTACTTCTACGAGGTATAAAAGTGGCCCCAAATCACTCTTGCTTGAGTTTCTAGTGGTAACTCAACTAATGCAGAGTACTGCACACCCACCTGCTGTTTCTGGGTGGACCTCAGCCTGCTTTGCCTTTGCTCTGTGTGGGCTCAGTGAGGACTGTAGGATGCTGTCTCTGTTATGTAATCCTGTTGTAATGCAAATACCACAAGTGGGTGGCTTTCAGGAACAGAAATTTATTTTCTTATAGTTCTGGAGGTGTCTGGGCCATGTCAGTTTCTTCCTCTTCAGTAGGCCTAGGTGTTCCATGGTTACTTGGTTTGAAGGTGGTCCTCCCCTGGTGCCCATGTGCCCTATGTGTGTCTCTGGATCCCTTCTGCTCTTTTTTATAAGGCAGAGCAATTAAGTTCAAAACCTACCTTCCACTGGTATGGTCTCATTAACGTAATAAAAGGAGGACCCTATTTCCCAAAAGTATTGCATCTACAGGTACAAGGACCAGGAATTCCCTAAAATACATGTTTTGGGGAGACACAATTCGATCTATAATTGATATTGTAGTCATTTGCTACTCATTGATGTTTACTGATGGTAGACCAGTGGATAACAGAGTTGAAACGTAGGCTTCCTTGTTGTTTTAAACTAAAGGACTGTAGGCAGCACTGTGCAACCCTTAGAACTAGGTTAACTGGCTCTTTTTTAGTGAATGAACAGAGTAAGTTGATTATTTTGACCTCTTCGAATCATAGTTTTTGAAACCCACATTCCTCTACCATAGCATCTTCTAGAAGCTTCCAGTAACTGAAAGCAAAGATGCATTTGCAACTCTTGATATATAGTTGGGTCCAGCTCAGTCTGTTATCCTGTGGAGACTGATGTAGGATCTAAAAGCTGTCATTGTTTATTAATCTTACTAGGACTTTCTTTAGGTAAAAGTGATATTACAGTGGGTCAAAAGAAAAGTGAGCTTGCCTGCACGTTTCCATTGCATTAGTTGTCAAACTTTGTAATGAAAGAATCTTGAATGTGCAGTATGCTTTTTCCATAAAGTTTACAGACATGTGTGTATCATACGTGCATACACAAATATATGTATAACCAAAACTCTCTCTAGTTGAGTCAGTTCTGACTCACAGTGACCCTGCAGGACAGAGCAAGATGGCCTCTAGGGTTTCCAAGTCTGTCAGTCTTTCCAGAACTAGACTGCCACATCTGTCTCCTGTGCAGCAGAAAGTGGGTTTGGATCGTTGACCTTTTGGTTTGCAGCCAAATGCTTTAACTGCTACACCACCAGGACTCCAAATCTACATGTGTATCTACAAGGGCTGACAGTTAAGTCTGCAAACTCATCCTACAAAAGGGGCTGGACCTCATTGCTGAATATCACTATGATCACCTTCAAAGAACTTGTCTTTGATGCACAGATGCCAGCCTCTAGGCTACCCTTGAAAGCAATTTTGGAACTCTTTTCCTGGAATGACCATCAGAGCTGTCGCATTACCCTTGATGCCCTGACTGTCATAAAAATGTCTTCCTTTTAATGTTTCCTTTATCTCAAGACAAAGAAAAGTCACTGGGAGCCAGATCGGATGAGTAGGGAGGGTGTTTCAATACAGTTTTTTGTTTACTAAAAACTCACTCACGGACAACTATACAGTTAATTTCATAAACTTGCCACCATGCCACCGTGCACAATGGCCATTCCAGAAGGAGTTCCAAAATTGCTTTTAAGGGTGCACTGTGCACTGTCATTGGTGCATAGCTTCCCAAGGGGAGTACTTTGAAGATGACCATTGTGATATTCAGCAATGAGGCATGTAGCACTTAGAGCAATTAAATTTGTGGACTTAATTGTCAGATCTCATATTAAATGGCTATATATATGTATGTGTATACTCTTATACTGAAGTGATTTTAATGCTCTAATAAGAGCTACTGTATATATTGCTTCCTATTTGTGAGCATTGTATTACCCTTTGTCATCAAGTCAGTTCTGATTCATGGAGATCCTATAAGACAGTGGATTCAAACTGCCGACGTTTTGGTAATCAGCCAAACTTAATAACCATGCCACCGGGTTTCTGAGCATTGTGCTAAGAACCTTGAAAACCCAGTAGGATCAACAAGTTGCCATCTAGTCAACTCCACCTCTTGGCAGCTGTCTTAGTCTGGGTTCTCTAGAGAAGCAAAACTAGTAAATTGTATAAATGTATAGAGAGATTTATATCAAAGAAACAGCTTACTCAGTTGTAAAGGCCGGAATGCCCAAGTCCATGGATTAAGCCAGAGGCTTCTTCTGATTCACATAATGACAAGGGCTGATGAACTCAAGATTGGCAGGTCAGAAATCAGGGCTGTTGCTCCCAGGCTTTGAATATTGGCACATCCCCAGACTGGCAGATAAGTTGATAGCTCAAGTCACGAGAACTGGAGATCAGATGAACAGGAGCCAGCTGAAGGATCCGTAGCAAGCGAAAAACCAGAATGTCTTCTCATATTCAGATGTAGCCCACATCCCCAAGGAAACTGTCTTTCAGCTGATTAGCTACTCACAGCAGATCCCATCATGGGAGGGGTGGTGTATAAACTCTGAGAATCATGGCCCAGACAAGGTTACACAAAATCTTAACTATCAAGTGATCAGTTAGAACTATGAGATCTGACAATTAAGTCCACAAACTTAATTGTTCTAAGTGCTACATACCTCATTGCTGAGTATCACTACAGACACGTCAAAGTACTCCCCTTGGCAGGCTATTCACTGATGCCAGTGCCTAGTCTGCCCTTCAAAGCAAATTTGGAACTCTTCCTTGAATGACCGTTGTGCACAGTGACAAGTTCACAAACTTAAGTGTATAGTTGTCTGTGAGGGAATTTTTAGCCAGTAAACAAATAACTGTATTGGAACACCTCCCTACTCACCTGATCTGACTCCCAATGACTTTTTTCTTTAAACAAAGAGAAAGGAAGACAGTTTGAAGACATTCAGGACATCAAGGGCGATATGACAGCAGTTCTGAGAGTCATAGAGTTTCCAAAGAATGGCTGGTAGAGTTGAATTCCAGAAAAGGAGTCCCAAAATCAAGGGTGGACTGGGTGCTGGTATTGGTGCAGAGCTTCCCTAGGAGAGTACTTTGAAGGTGACCATAATGATACTCAACAATAAGGTATATGACACTTTTTCTAAGATGAGTTTGCAGACTTCACTGGCAGCCCTCACATGCTCCGTGGATTTTTCAGTGGCTGACTTCTTTGGAACTAGATCACTGGGCCTTCTTCCGACGCACCTCTGGGGGGACCTGACCCTCTGAACGCTGTGGTTAGTGCATTAATCATTTGCACCGCCCGACGAGTCTCCCTATAGGATAACCCAGTGCCATCAGGTAGGATAGGTCCTGTTATTACCGCATTCTGTAGGAAAGCAGCTGCATAATCCTCGGGCGTGACGCTTAACCTTTGAATTGACTGTAGAAGTAAGAGAAAGTGATGATGAGATTTTTCTCGTAGGTGTGATTAATATGATCAGTAAATCAAAAAATGTGGAATAAAAACCATACTCGCATTTTTCCTTTTAGGGGGATAGATGGTTATGATTTTACTGTTTCACTTTTCCTAAATCACAAGACTTTAATACAGTGAGATTCTAAGCATGGTACAAAACGGATTCAGAAACAAATCACAGTCAACAGCAGTTTGAACAATAGGGGTTTCCTTTAATGATTAGTTTCAGATTAATTGCCCATGTACATAATTAAATTTTTGTTCACTGGAATTGTCTCATTACCATTATTTGATTCAAAGTGGAGGTGGGGGAAGACTGGTTGGACATTATCAAAAGGAAACACAACTATTTCATCTGTAAGTTTAATATTTCTAATGATTACTTTAATCTTGTAAATTGATTCTGTTATGAAAGGTAAGCGTTTTATTACTCTTTTGTTCAATCCAATGGGGATAAAAAATACTTGTCATACTCTACCTAACATCAGTTGTCATTATGAGTACCAAGATAATTTAAATGTCTTTATAGAAGTATGGCATGCTGCTGGTTTGTAAGAAATGGATATCATTTTTCTTATGATATCAGCTTTCTTTGACCAGTCATAAATGACTAAAATCGTTATACTTCCAATCAACTTAATAAATTAGAAAGTCATCCCAGTGATTTTTTTCAATCCCATTCTCATTCCTGAGAGCATATTGTTTTTCATTTTGCATCAGAAGCAGTACAGAAAGAGATGATCTCCTTTCCACATTAACCTCCTCATTATGCATGAATGAATTTGATGACACCAGAACGCCCTGCCCCAGGCTGCTCACTTTAGTCATATCCCCTCTCCTGTGGTCCAGCCTGCTCCACAAATGGAGCATAGAGTCCTGGGTCATCCACTCACCACATTCCAGGAGAGTCCTGGGCTGTCTTCTCCCAACAGTCTCTTCTGAATCAGTTCACAGATCCCGGGCAAGGAGGGCAGTTTTTCCAAGGCTATATGGAGCAATACTTACTAGATAGCCGTGTTCCATTCATTTTTTTAAAATTGGTTTTAGATCCTAACTCCATTCTCCCCCATTTTCCTTTATAACCAAGTGATCTGCGCCATGTGGACTGGGTGAAGTCATATTTGAACATTTGGAATGAGCTCCAAGCATACATCAAGGAACACCACACCACAGGCCTCACTTGGAGTAAAACAGTAAGTACCAGGTCCACTTCTATCTGGGTAGCAAATAGCCAAGAAAATACCTACTGGTCTAGTAACCTTATGCTTCTAAATTTACCTCAAGGAAAACATAAGATAAACTATGCATATCAAAAGCTTTTTATGGAAATGTTATTTGCAATTGGGAAATTTCTTCCAACATAATATACAGAAGGACATCCAGACATCCAGAAAGAAGATGATTAAGTTGTTTATGGTAAGAATGCAGTGAAGCACTATATAGCCATTAAAGGCAACACGTGTGATAATTACATGTGTAATTATTTACCAATTCATGTGAAGTGATGAAGTCGAGCTGAGACATTTATGAGTGATAACATGACACATGTGTTAAGAAACTGATATAGACTGAGGGGAATAGGAAGGTTTGAGAAGAGTAGTGATTTTTAAGAAGGTGTAATTTAACAATAAAATGTCTTAGAAATGTTTCTTAATGTCTCCTTTGTTGTTTTAAAGTTCACTGAACAGTTATGTTGAATACTTAGGCAATCTTAGTACTTTAAGTAGTGTCCTAGTTCTTGGATAAAATACGCAGCTGTGTTTGTTCTCACTTTAATTCGTAAGTAAAAGATTGATCTGGCCTTGTCTTCTTATTCAGCTTGATTTCCCCTCTCTTCCTATCCCTCACTGAGTACACCAGAAATATCAAACTCCTTATGATATCCTGAGTATACTTCATATTGTATCACTTGTAGGTCAAACTAAATGCAGTTGTTTTCTTGCATTTGCAGTTTAATATTGTTTAATGTTTATTGCATGAGGGCAGTGATAGTTCAGTGGTAGAATTCTCACTTTCCATGTGGCAGACCCAAGTAAGTTCCCAGCCAGTGTATCTCTTGCAAAGCCACCACCCATCTGTCAGTGGAGGCTTGTGTGTTGCTATAATGGTGAAAAGGTTTCAGCAAAGCTTGCAGACTAAGATAGACTTAAAGAAAAGCCTGATGATCTGCTCCTCAAAATCAGCCAGTGAAAATCCTATAGAGCACAATGGACAAATTCCTTGCCATTTTTCAAGGGATCGTGACATTTTTCCTTAACGCTGGCCCTACACGATGTCATTTCATTTTATTTTTCTACTTCACGTATTTTCTTTATGGCACTGAAATGCACATAGGGGTGGTGCAGGACCAGGTAGCATTTTCTTCAGTTGTGGATGGGGTCACCACGAGTCAACTGGACAGCAGCTAGCAACAAGCTTTATTGCAGTACCCAAGCACATATCATGCTGTGTAACCTGAGATCTCTGGGCAAAATACCTGTACTTCTTAAACTTCCTTACTGATACTCATCCTCCAAGACTGAGCTCAAACATCACCCCTTAGAGGAGCTGACACTAATCTTCTTTGGCTCTTCTAAGTCAGGCAGCTTTCCTCTCTGCTTCCTCTTTTGAAAACGAAACCACATCCACTGCTGTCAATTCAGTTCTGACACACAGAGACCCTACAGGCCAAACTTAAACTGCCCCATAGGGTTTCCAAGGAATGGCTGGTAGAGTTGAACTCATGCCTTTTCACGTAGCAGCCAGTTTCTTAACCACTTTGCCACTAGGGCTCCAATGTCAGTATAGTAGGCTTAATGCTAAGGCGGAGTTTCCCATTTTTCAAGGGATTGTGACATTGTTCCTCAACACTGGCCCTAAAGAATGTCTTTTCCTTTTGTTTTTCTACTTTACCTATTTTCTTCATGGCACTGAAATGTGCAGTGAAATGTATGAGTAAGTTGGTTGGGTTTGTTTTTCTGTTTAGAGCATTACAATTTCTGAGAAGAAGGGTCATAAGCATGGAAGTGTTTTAGGAAGGAGGGATATGTGTGGATGTAGATGGTTTTTTAGGTAGACTAAAGAGAATTTTTATCCAGTTTCAATGTGATACTATTTTGTTGTAGCTTAATTTGTCCTCAAGAGCATATGTTTGCTATGGAGATAGGCCATTATTAGAGAATTAACAAGAAAAAAAGTTGCCATCAAACTGGATTGAAACTATGTAGGACAGAGTAGAACTGCTGAATAGGGTTTCCAAGGAGTAGCTCATGGATTCAAACTGCTGACCTTTTGGATAGCAGCCAAACACTAAACCACTGTGCCACCAGAGAATGGTAAACTAAAAATCATGAGTCCTTGGATCTGTTATTATTTCATGGCAGACAGATGGAAGAAAGAACCCCTGGGTGATGTAAACGGTTAACACACTTTGCTGCTAACTGAAAGTCAGAGATTTGAGTCAGAAGAAATGCCTGGGGACCAACTTCCAAAAATTCAGCTATTGAAAAACCTGTGAGTACAGTTGAATAACCAAGAGCTGGAGTCGCCTCAGCAGCAACTATTTGTTTTCAGTGTAAGAAGAAAAGGAATCCATGTGTGAAAAAAGAATTGTATCAGCAGACACTAGCCTGTTGATTCTCCAAAGAGGCCCAAGGAAAATGAACAGAAAAATTATTTTTAAATGGTTTGAGTACCTTGAATACAGTGTACACAGCCAAGTAATTGCTGATGAATATGAAAGAGAATTAGTGATTAATTGTAGAAAAACTAAGTGTGTGTGTTCCTGTATTCTAGAGTGAATCCTTACCTTTTAATTATGTTCATTAGAAATGTATGCTTTGTAACAGAGACTTTCAAAGTTCTTAAGCAATCCACAGTAAAGAATACATTTTACATACACACACACACACACACACACACCGCACTCCCTTTGCAGAAACTGATTTCATGAAACAGTACTTTCTCTTACCACATACAATGCATTCAGATATTTTCAATTTACAAGTAATTTTTATGCAATTCTGGCTAGGACCCACTAAATTGATTTGATTACTTACTAAGGGATCACATCTCACATTTTGAAAAAAATGTTGTAAAACATAAGCATTATTTTATATAAAATGTAAATGAGAAGATGGAGGACTAGACACATCTCCTCAATTCCTTCTGAGAGTTAAGGCCTGGCCTGGTAATTCAACGGAACACTCTGGAGACCCAGGGAGCCCTAGCATACACCATAGGGTTGTTGTATTGGACTGCTGCCACTGAACGGGAAACTACCTCTCTCTAACAAAGCAGAGCGTGCTGAGTCGCACTCCTGCTGACTCACTGCCTGGGCAGACTACAGGTACTGATTCTTTTATCTCTTTTTCTTTTGTTTGTTATCTGGGAGACAGAGGATGGCATGAGCCAGCAGACACACTGAACTGCCATGCTAAAGTACACAGTGCATGGAATAGCACATTTTGAGAGCCTGACTCCTGACTGAGGGCACCACTGCCTCACAACCTTCTCTTTTCTGAGCTGCACCATAGATTCTGCTGTTTCAGGGCAGGAAGGGCACCTTGTTCAGGATGCCATCTTGGTCAGCTGGGAAGCAGAGTCACCCAAACGGAGGCCTCAGCAAGAATTAATTTCCAAACTGAGAAGCAGTGCCAGTCCGTAAAGCACTTTTCCAACAGAAAGGCTGTGTTTAGCACAGTGTTACCTTACAGATAGGGCCCAGCTGAGGATGGCAGCAAGGTGATAATCTCTCCCTACATTGAACTGTGTGTTTCTGTTGTCAGCTGGAAGGTGGGGCCTGCCACATCTGACAGCTTGACTGATTTTGGCAGCTGTCCGATAGGTTGTAAATTTTTAAAATAAGACTGCCTGAAGAAATAACTGCTGAGTGGCCCAGCAGCATCTCTTCCAGCCTTTACTCACCCACATCATAGAGCTGGTTGATAGCCCCCCAGTGACTGCATTAGTAGGGCACCACCTTTGCTACATGGGAATCAGAGCCTGCCACCCCAGAGAGTCCACTGAAGCCAGTCACTAGAGTACACAGGGGCAGATGGTGACCAACTTGTTTCTCAGAACTATTCCTCAGCTCCTGTTGAGGTAACACCAGAGAAATTAAACAGCCTCTAGATGGCCTGAAAGCAACAAACCATCTCTAACCATCTAAAGAAACAGCCTATGATGGCTACAGAACACTCCCAAAATAAAGAATCAAAAAACTTCCCAGACAAAGAAGGCTTTCTGAAACTATCAGAGGTCAAGTACAAATGAATTATATATAGAACTCCCCTAGAGCTTAAACAAAGTGCAGCAGAACAAAATGAAAAATTAAGCAAGCTTTTTGAACTGGGAAACATCAATGATCTGAAATCCAACAGATCAGTAACAAAACAGCAGAATTAAACAATTCAATCCAAAACCAAAAAAAGCAGAATTAAGGTGATGAAAGTCAGACTTAGTGATCTTGAAGTCAGAGCAAATGACACCAGCATTTATAAGGGGAAAACAGAGAAAAGAAATAAGAAAAATGAAGAAGCATTAAGAAACATGTGGGGCTCTATTAAGAGGCATAATCTGTGATTAATTGGAATTCCTGAACAGAGAGGGATAGCTGAAAACACAGAGTATTGCTGTTGAGTTGCTGACAGAAAACATTTAATTATGAGAGAACCTTTAATTATTAAGAGAACATAGATATGCAAGATGTGTATCGAAGGACACAAAAACTAGACCCAAAAGGAAAGACACCGAGACATGTTATACTCAAGTTTAATAAAATGAAACATAAACAGATTCCTTGAAGATAACAAGGCTCAAAGCAAGCTAACTTTCAGAGGGAAACCTTATAGGCTTTCATCTGACTTCCAAGCAGAAATGATGTTGTCAAGGAGGCAGTGGGATGACACATTCAAAGCCTTGAAGGAGAAAAACTTCCAAACAAGAATTATATATCCTCCAAAACTGTCTCTCAAATATCAAGATGAAATTGAGACACTCACAGATAAACAGAGGCTTAGAGACTTTGTAAAAATGAAACCAAAACTACAAGAAATACTGAAAGAAGCTCTTTGCTTAGAAAAACAAAACCACTAAACATATATTTAAGAAGGCAATGGAGAACATAGCATCCAGAAACTTTCTCAGTTCTGGAAGTCACAAAAATGAAAGCTGCAATATTTAATAAAGGGAACCAGTGATCATATCATGAAAACTAGGACACCATCACACTAAAAGAGGAATATGCTACAGTGGTCATGGTCCTTTCAGATGGAGAAGGAAATTGAAAAGATATGCAGAAGTTAAAATCTGGCATAAACTTAGAATAGTAGGGGGGATCAGAGGGGTAGCCACAAAGCACAATAACAAAGCAACACATCAAAGCAAGAAACATAATACAGGAGTCTTAACAACCACAAAACCAACACTGAGAAAGATGAAGTCAACCCATAAAGAAGAATAACCCAGAGTAGAACATTAATAACAACCTAGAAAACGCAAACACAAAAATAAATACATCAAAATGACAGCACGTAACACATACTTATCAATAATTACACTGAATGTAAACAGACTAAAGGCTCCAATATAGAGACAATGAGTGACATCAGAGAACACAACCCATCTGTATGTTGCTTACAAGAAACACAGCTTAAAGATATGAACAAACTGAAAATTACAGGATGGAACAATACATACCAAGCTAACAATATACAAAGAAGAGCAAGTGTGGCAATACTGATCTCAGATTAAAAGATTTTAATGCAAAATCCACCATTGTGGACAAAGACAGTCACTATTTATTGCTGAAAGTTTCAATACACAAGCAGGACTTAACAATATTAAATATTTATGCGCCCGACACCAGAGCATCTAAATACATTGAACAAACACTGACTACGTTGAAAAATAAGATAGATCACTCCACAATAATAGTTGGAGACTTCAACATTCCACTTTTGGTAATGGACAGATCATCCAGAAAAGAGCTCAGTACAGACACAGACAATCATATTGCAACAATTAACCAACTAGACCTCATCAATTTATACAGAGCTTTTTATCTATCAACAGATCAGTATACCTTCTTCTCCAATATACACGGAACATTTTCCAGAATAGACCATGTGTTAGCACATAAAACAAATCTCAACAAAATCGAAACCACTGAATTATTGTAAAGCATCTTCTCAGACCATAAAGCCATAAAAGTCAAAATCAGTAGCAGAAATACCATAGATAGAAATTGAAATTCATGGAAACTGAACAATACCTTGCTCAAAAAGCCATGGGTTATAGAAGAAATCAAGGATGAAATAAAGAAATACATGGAATCACATGACAATGACAACACACCCTACCAGAACCTATGGGATACAGCCAAAGCAGAGATCAGAGGTTAGTTTGTCTCTGTAAATGCACACATCTGGAAGAAAAAAAGGACGAAAACCAAAGAATTAACCTTACAATTTGAACAAGTAGAAAGAGATCAACAGAGGAATCCCTCAGACACCAGAAGAAAACAAATCATAAAGATTAGAGCAGAGGGCGGAGTCAAGATTGCAGGCTAGATACACGTCTCCTTAACTCACTCCGAAAACTAAGACCAGGATTGATAATTAAACGGAGCCTTCTGGACACCCACTGAGCCCTAGGACATGGCATAGGGCTGTCATTTTGGACTACATGCCACTGAATGGGAAATTTCTTCTCTTTTGCTGACTGCTGCCCTTGTTGAATGGCCAGCTCTTGTGGACTGAATGTAACTACTGGCTTTAACTTTTTTCCTTTTTGTTAGCCTGTGGCAGCCACTGGGCTTAACTGGCAGCAAAGTTCTGTCACACTGCCGATGTGTCCAGCAGTGATATAGCCATACTTTGAGAGCCTGGCTCTGGACTCTGAGCACCACAGCCCCTCCACCCCTTTTCTGAACCTCCACTATTGATTCAGCTATTTCCCAGCAGGCAAAAGAGCCTCTGCAGGACACCATCTTGTCCAGCTGGGAGACGGAGCTACCCAAAGGGAGGCCTCAGTGGGGACTAATTCCCAGGCTAGGAGGCAGTGCCAGCCTGGGGAGTGCTTCCCCAGAAAAAAAAAGCTGTGTTTAGCACAGTTTACTCTTCAGGTAGGACCCAGCACCTGATGACAGCATGGCAGTAGTCTGTCCATACTTTGAACTAGATCACAGCATCTAGGGATGGACATAGAGGTGCCTCCACTGGCAGCTGGAACGAGGAGCTTGCGCACCTGACAGCCTGTTTATGGAAGCTGTCAGATAGCTTTTACCTTTAAATTAAGACTACCTAGAGAAATAACTGTGATGCAACTTGATGACATCGTTGCCAATCTTGACTGACCCACGATGTAGGATCAGTTGATGGCCTTCCAGTGACTCCATAAGCAGGGCTGTCTTTGCCAGCCAGGAAGTGGAGAGTGCTATCACAGAGAATCCACTGGGCCCAGTCACTAGAGTGCTTACTGGTAACTGGTGATCAACTTCTACTTGAGGTCTTATTAAGACAACACCAGAGAAACTAGACAACCTCTAGATGCCCGAAAAGCAACAGACCTTGGCCTGACACTTAAGGAAAAATCCAACCATGGCTCCAGAAAGCTCCAAAAAGAAAGAACCAAAGAACTTCCCAGATGAAGAAGCTTTTCTGAAACTTTCGGAAGTTGAATACAAAAGAATTATATAGAGAGACCTCCTAGACATACAAAATTTAGCAGACCAAAATGAAAAATTAAGCAAGCTATTTGAAATGATGGAATTCCGGCATTCTGAAACCCAACAGATCAATAACAAAATTAAAGAATCAGAAAACTCATTTCAAAGCTAAGAGGACAAAATTGAACAAATGGAAAGCATACTTTCTGACTTGGGAGACAGAACTACTGACACCAGCATTTTTGAGGGCAAATCAGAAAAAAGACACAAGAAAAATGAAGAAGCATTAAGAAACATGTGGGACTGCCATCAAGAGGAACAATCTACAATTCATTGGAGTTCCTGAACAGGAAGGGACACCTGAAAACACACAGAGGATTGTTGTTGACTTGCTGACAGAAAACTTCCCAGAAATCCTGAAAGAAGAAAACATACATATCTGTTTTAGTCAGCTAGGGCTGCTGTAACAGAAATACCACAGAGTGTATGGCTTTAACACAGGAAAGTTTATTCTTACTCAGTCCGGTAGGCTACAAGTCCAAATTCAAGAAGTCCACTCCAGGGGAAAGCTTTCCCCTTGTTGGCTCTGGAGGAAAGTCTGGCATTCCATCAGTCTTTGTCCAGGGAGCAACTTGGCACAGGAACCTCAGGTCTGAAGAACGCACTCTTCTCCCATTGTTGCTTACTTGATGGTGTGAGGTTCCCAAATATCTGCTTGCTTCTCTTTCCTTTTCTCCCTTACAGGCTAAAAGGATTAAGGGTGGGGCAAGCCATATTCCAGGGAAACTCCCTTTACAGCAGAGCAGGGAGGTGATCTTATAAAGGGATTTACAGTCCCACCCTAATCCTTTAACATACAGCATAGGAAAACCACAAAATGGAGGACAGTCACAAGATTCTGGGAATTATGGCCCAGCCACATGGCTACCCATATTTGGGGGGGGACACAATTCAATCCATGACAATATCCAAGATGTATATTGATTGCCATACAATACAGACCCCAAAAGAAAGACTCCAAGAGATATTGTAATCATGCTTAACAAAATGAAGCATAAGCAGAAACTCTTAAAGGCAGTGAGACTCAAAGCAAAGCTAACATTCAGAGGGAAGCCCTGTAGACTTCGTCTGACTTCTCGGCAGAAACCATGCTGGCACAAAGGCAGAGGGGTGGCACATTCAAAGCCCTGAAGGAGAAAAACTTTCAACCAAGAATTATATACCCTGCAAAGCTGTCTTTCAGAGACTTTGTAAAAGCCAAACCAAAGCTACAAGAAATACTGAAAGAAGCTCTTGCCTTAGAAGAACAAAACCATTAACTCTTTACTTTAGGAGACAATACAGGACACATCATCCAGAAATATACTCAGCTGGGGGAGGCACAAAACCCCAACCAAAGCTATAAAACCAAAAGAAGTGGTCCAGTGTTCATATCATGAAAACTGCAATACCATAACATTAAAAAAGTGGAGTAGTTATATTAACAGTAGTTATAGTCTGTCCAGATGGAGAGGATGTTAATAAGATATTTAGAATCACGTTTAAACATACATTATTAACGGGAATTATAGGGGTAGCAGCAAAGCACAACAAAGAAGGAACATATCAAAACAAGAAATGCAATACAGGAGTCTCAACAAGCACAAAAACAACACTGAAAAGAGTGAAAAATCAGCCCATAAAGAAGACTGTCCCAGAACAGAATAGTAAGAGCAACAGAGAACATCAACACAAAAATAAATACAGAAAAATGACAGCACTGAACACGTACCTATCAACAATTACATTGAAGGCAAATGGACTGAACGCTCCAGTAAAGAGACAGCGAGTGACATCTTGGATCAAAAGACACGACCCATTTATATGCTGCTTACAAGAAATTCACCATAGACTTAAAGATCTCAACAAACTGAAAATTAAAAGATGGAATAATATATACCAAGCTAACAATATACAAAGAAGAGCAGGTGTGGCAATGCTAATCTCGGATAAAATAGATTGTACTGTGAAAAACAAAAAGCTCAATGAAGACGCGGAAGACCTTACTGTGACAAATAACCAACTAGACCTCATCAACATACACAGAACTTTCTATCCATCATGTTGAGTGAAATTAGCCAGTGGCACAAGGACAAATATGGTATGAGACCCCTACTTTAAGGACTTGAAAACTGACTTATACAGAAGACTCTTTGATAGCTGCAAGGGAGGGGAGAAAGGAAGAGAGGGAGAGGACTGGTTATAGATTAGATAATTGATAGAAATTTGATTGGGTGAAATCAGTGACAGCACACATTAGAAAGAAGATCAGTTTAACTGGACTTCAACATAACCTGAAAACTCTTCCAATCTTAACCCAATAGGTAAGGACAGAGTGGCAGGGGTGGGGGTCTGGGAACCGTGCTGTCAGAGGATATCAAGACAATTGTTATAACTAGCATATTGCTAAGAGAATCCTATCCACACCGTGTTGGTGAGTGGTATCTGGGGTCTTAAAAGCTAGCAAGCTGCCATCTGAGGTACACCAGTTGGTTCCAACTCATCCGGAACAGATGCTCACCAAGGGCAAAAACAACAAAGGGGGAAGGGAACGCAGAAGGCAGAAAGACCCGTGTGAATGGGTGACTACATCAACGTGCAACCAGAAGAACCAGACGGTGCCCAGCCACCTCCAGTGACAGCCTTGATGGAGCTTACAAAATTGAGTCCCAGTGGCAAAACAAGAATAAGCAGGAGTGCACCCTGAGAACTCCACTGAAAGACCACAACTGATGGTCCGAAAACCTAGGGGTTCCCCTGGGAGCATGGCCGCCTAGACCTGAAGCTACCGCTAATCATAAATCATTACTGAGGTCAACTCCTTGGACAGGAATGGGTTGGACTTGGCGACACAGAGTGACCATATCATGTGTACACCTTATGATTCTGTGTACCTATAAGGTGTCGCCCAACTGGCTTCTTACTAGAGGGGAGTGGAGAGGGTGGAGAAGAGGGGACAGGAAATTGCTAAGATGTTATGACTTGTATAGAACAGAAAGAAAGAATGTGCTGTTACCAGGCAAGGAGAGTAGTAGGAGCTGCACATAGGCAGACATGCAAATTTAAGCCAGACTGTACACTTTCACTGAATCATAATAAATAAAAAAAATTAAGAAAAGAAAAAGAGCAGAACTAAAGGAATTAGAGAATAGAAGAACAATTGAAAAAAATTAACAAGACCAAAATCTGGTTTCTGAAAAGATCAACAAAATTCATAAACAATTGGCTAAACTTACAAAAGAAAAACAGGAGACCAAACAAATAAGAAATGAGATGAGAAATGTCACAACAGACCCAACTGAAATCAAAAATATCAGAATATTATGAAAGACTCTAACAGATTTGAAAACCTAGAGGAAATGGACAAATTTTTAGATTCATATTACCTACCGAATTATCACAAAGAGAAGTAGAACAACTTAATAAACCCATCACAAAGGGAGAAATTGAAAAAGACACCAAAAAATCTACCACTAAAAAAAGCCCTGGCCTAGATGGCTTCACTAGAGAATTCTATGAAACTTTTGGAGAAGAGTTCACTCCAATACTACTGAGACTATTTCATAGCATAGAAAGGGATGGAACACTCCCAAATTCATCCTATGAAGCCAGCATAAGCCTGATACCAAAGCCAGGAAAGATCCCACAAAAAATGAAAATTACAGACCAGTGTCACACATGAACCTAAAAGATACAGAAATGATCAACAAAATCCTTGCCAATAAAATTCAACAACATATCAAAAAAATAATTCGTCATGACCAAGTTGGATTCATACCAGGGATGCAAGACTGGTTCAACATCAGAAAAACAATTAATGTGATCAACTACATAAATAAAAGGTAAGAATTACCTGATTTTGTCAATTGATGCAGCTTTTCTGCATTTGACAAAGTCCAACACCCATTCGTGATAAAAACTCTCAGCAAAATAGGAATAGAAGGAAAACTCCTCAACACAATAAGGGGCGTCTATGCAAAGCCAACCACCTATATCATCATGAATGCAGAGAGACTGAAAGAATTCACCTTGAGAACGGAACTAGACCATTCTCTTCACTTGTATTCAACATTGTACTAGAAGTTCTGGCCAGAGCAATTAGACAAGACTAAGAAACAGAGGGCACCCACACTGGCAAAGAAGAAGTAAATATCTCTCTATTTGCAGATGATATGATTGTGTATGCAGAGAATCCTAAAGAATACATAAGTAAACTACTCCAGCTAATAGAAGAGTTCAGTAAAGTATCAGGATATAAGATAAACATAAGTAAATTAGTAGAAATTAGAAGAAATCATCAAATCAATATCATTTACTATAGCCCCCAAGAAGATAAAATTCCTAAGAATACATCCAGCTAGAGAAGAGACCTATACAAGGAGAACTACAAGACCTTACTGGAAGAAACCAAGAGAGACTTGCATAAGTGGAGAAACCTACCCTGCTCATGGACAGGAAGACTTAACATTGTGAAGATGTCTATTTTACCCAAAGCGATTTACATATACAATGCAATCGCAGTACAGATTTCAGTGGCATTTTTTAATGAGATGGAGAAACAAATTACCAACTTTGGAAAGGGAAGAAACCCCAGATAAGCAAAGCACTGCTGAAGAAGAGGAAGACAGTGGGAGGCCTCACACTACCAAACCTTAGAACCTCTTACACTGCCACAGGAGTCAAACCAGCCTGGTATTGGTATAAAAAGAGACATACAGATCGCCTTTGCAGGATGGGGCCTGAGGGTGGAGTCGAGTTTCAGGAAGTGACTGAGGCGGGCAGCACCCAGAAGCCACCCCGCCCCCTGTGTTGGGCCTGAGGACATGGAGAACCGAAGGCCTCTGGTATGGCTGTCTCTGACAGCATCATCAAGGTGGTCAATGACACGAAAGTGCACAAATCATCGACGCCAGAGGAGGTGAAGAAGCCCAAGAAGGCAGTGCTCTTCTGCCTGAGCGAGGACAAGAAGACCATCATCTTGGAGGAGGGAAAGGAGATCCTGGTTGGTGACGTGGGTCAGACTGTTGATGACCCCTATGCCACCTTTGTCAAGATGCTGCCAGACAAGGACTGCCGCTATGCCCTGTACGATGCAACCTACGAGACCAAGGACAGCAAGAAGGAAGACATGGTGTTTATCTTCTGGGCCCCTGAATGTGCATCCCTTAAGAGCAAAATGATCTACGCCAGCTCCAAGGATACCCTCAAGAAGAAACTGACGGGAATCAAGCATGAAGTACAAGCAAACTGCTTCGAGGAGGTCAAGGACCACTGTACCCTAGCAGAAGAGCTGGGGAGCAGCACTGTCATCTCCCTGGAAGGCAAGCCCTTACCAGGCCCCTGCCTGTACCATCTGGCAGCCCCAAACCTGCTTGTTGGGGGCTGCAGGCTGCCCCCTTCCTGACAGACCAGAGAGGCTGGGGGGATCCCAGCAGGGGGTGGGCAATCCCTTCACCCCAGTTGCCAAACAGCCCCTCCCACCCCCTGGACCTTCCTCCTGCCTTCACCCTGATGGTTCTGGCCTTTGCAAATCACTTTTGATCTTCTGATTCCTCTTGAGTTGAAGCAGACCAAGTCCCCCCAGGCACCCCAGTTTGGGAAGGGCCTGTACTTTTTTTAACAACACCCCCAGTCCCCACCTGTTCTCCCCCTTTCCAGGCTGCCAGCTTCTAACTGCAGTAGCAACTCTGTGCTTGTCTGTTCAATTCTGTGTATAAATGGAATGTTGTGGAGATGACCCCTCCCTGTGCCGGCTGGTTCCCCTCCTCCTCCCCCCTGGTCACAGCCACTTGTTTGGAGGCAGGACCAGTAAGGAACCTTCAGTTAAAAAAAAGAAAGAAAAAAAAGACAACAATAAAGAAAAAGAGACATACAGACCAATGCAACAGAGTTGAAACCCTAAAGATGCCACCATCCTCTTATGAACAGCTGATATTCGACAAAGGCCCTAAGATTATAAACTGGGGTAAAAACAGTCTCTTTAACAAATGGTGCTGGCAAAATTGGATATCCATCTGCAAAAAGTGAAACAAGACCTGTATCTCACGCTTGACACAAAAACTAACTCAAATTGGATAAAAGACCTAAATAGCAAAACTAAAATGATAAAGATCATGCAAGAAAAAATAGAGTCAACAAAGGAAGCTTTAATAAACAGCTTAGACAGACTTCAAATCTGACAAACAACAGTAGAGAAAATAGATAAATGGGAACTACTAAAAATCATACACTTCTGCTCAACCAAAGACTTGATTAAAAGAATTAAAAGACCGCCTACAGAATGGGAAAAAATATTTGACAACTTATGTGTTGGAGTGATGTCTGATCTCCATAATCTATAAGGTACTGCAAAATACTAGCAAGAAAAGGGTAAATAAGCCAATTAAGTGATAGGCAAAGGAGATGGACAGACACTTCACCAAAGATGGCATCCAGGCAGCCAAAACACACATGAGGAAATACAATCATTGGCTATTAGAGAAATCCAAATCTGAACTACAGTGAAATACCATTTCACTCCAGCAGAATTGACCATGATCCAAATAACATAAAACAGCAAATGCTGGAGAGGCTGTGGAGAGACTGGAATTCTCCAACACTGCTGGTGGGATTGCAAAAGGGTGCAACCTCTTTGGAAAGCAATCTGGTGCTTCTTTAAAAAGCTGGAAATGGATATACCATTTGACCCAGTAATCCCACTGCTCAGACTATATCCTGCAGAATCAAGGTCAGTCACACAAACAGATACATGCACATAAATGTTTATTTCAGCACATTCCACAATAACAAAAAGATGGAATCAACCCAGATGCCCCACCACAGATGAATGGATCAACAAACTATGGTACATATACCCAATGGCACACTATGCAATGATAAAGAATGATGATTTTAGGAAGCATCTCATAACCTGGTTTCAACTGAAAGACATTAAGTTGAGTGAAATCAGTCAGTGGTACAAGGACAAATATTGTACGAGACCACTACTATAAGGACTTAAAAATAGACTCATGTGTTCAAGAGAAGAGTCTTTGACAGCTGCAAGGAAGGGAAGGAAGAGCAGGGAGGGGGAGGGCTGGTCATAGATTAGATAGTCGATAGAAATTTGGTTGGGGGAAAGCAGTGACAGCACACAGTAGAAAGAAGGTCAACTTAGCTGAACTTCAACATAAACTGAAAACTTTTCTAATCTTAATCCAATATTGGAAGGGTACAACAACAGCGGCGGGGGTCTAGGGACCATGCTTTCAAGGGACATTGAGGCCAAATGGCATAACCAGCCTATTGCTAAGACAGTCTTCTGCACTCTACATTGGTGAGTGGCATCTGGGGTCTTAAAAGCTAACAAGCTACTATCTGAGGTACCCAAAATGGTCCCAACACATCTGGAACAGACTATCACCAAGAACAGCAAAGACACAAGGGAAAAAGAACCCAAGAGGCAGAAGGACCCATGTGAATGGGTGTCTGTATCAACATGTGACCAGAAGAACCAGAAGGTGCCCAGCCACCACCAGAGACAGCCATGATGGGTTACACAATGTCAAGTCCCAGTGACAACACAAGAAAAAGGGGGATGGACCTCAAGAACACCACTAAAAGACTGTAGTTGATGGTCCAGGGGCCTGGGGGGTTCCCCTTGGGGCATGGCCCCTAGACCTGCTGTTGCCCCTGACCAGAAAACATTACTGAGGTCAACTCTTCGGACTGGACTCAGAGACACAATGTGACCATATGCTGTGTACACTTAATGGGTCTGTGCATCTATAGGATGCTGTCCTACTGACCTCTTACTAGAAGGGAGAGGAGAGGATGGAGAGAAGGGGACAGGAAATGTTCAGAGGATACGACATGTATAGAACGAAAAGGAGGAGTGTGCTGTCACCAGGCAAGGAGAGCAGACAGAGATAGCAGATAGGCGGGCAAGCAAATTTAATTTGGATTGTATACTTTCACTTAATTACAATTTAAAAAAAAAACCCGCAAATGATCTGTGGTCACCCAATGTCTGTCATAGATTGCTGTCTTAGTTTATCTAGTGCTACTGTAACAGAAATACCACAGTGGATGGCTTTAATGAAGGGAAGTTTATTCTCTCACAGTCTAGGAGGCTAGAAGTCTAAATTCACGGTTCCATCTCCAGAGGAAATCTTTCTGTCCTTCAATTCTGTGGAAAAGTCCTTGTCATCAGTCTGCCTCTGGTCTAGGAACTTCTTAGTGCAGGGATCCCTGGCCTGAAGATCGTGCTATTCTCCTGGCTGCTATATCTGGGTTGTATGAGATCACCGTGTCTCTCTGCTGGCTCCTTAGTCTCAAAAGAGACTGAAGTAACACACACAGCCTAACCTCGTCGATTGAGTCCTGCCTCATTAATATAACTACCTCTAATCCTGCATCATTAACATCGTAGAGGTAGGATTTACAACACGTAGGCAAATCGTATCAGAAGGCAAAATGGTGGACAGCCACACACTACTGCGAATTTTGGGCTGGCCAAGTTGACACACATTTTAGGGGGACACAGTTCAGTCTATAACAATTTCCATAATAATAATAATAACAGCTTGTTATGGATTGAATTGTGTCCCCCCAAAATATGTGCAGCCATGTGCCTAGGCCATGATTCCCAATATTTTGTGATTGTCCTCCATTTTGTATTTCCCTGTGTTGTATGCTAAAGGATTAGGGTGGGACGATAAATCCCTTCATAGGATCACCTCCCTGCTCCACTGTAAAGGGAGTTTCCATGGAGTATGGCTTGCGCCACCCTTAATCCCATCATCCTGCAAGAGATAAAAGGAAAAGGAAGCAAGCACAGAACTGGGAACCTCACAACAGCAATGGGAGAAGAACGCATCCTTCAGACCTGAGGTTCCTGCCCCAAGATGCTCCCTGAACAAAGACTGTTGCAATACTGGAGTTTCCTCCGGAGCTGACATGAGGGAAAGCCTTCCCCTGGAGCAGACACCCTGAATTTGAACTTGCAGCCTACCGGACTGTGTAAGAAGAAAACTTCCTTTGTTAAAGCCATCCACTCGTGGTATTTCTGTTAGAGCAGCACTAGCTGACTGAAACACAGCTGTTATTTATTCGTTAAGAGCTTGGCTGCTAAACAAAAGGTCAGCAGTTCAAATCTATCACCCATTCCTTGGAAACCCTATGGAGCAATTCTACTCTGTTCTACAGAAGCAGTATGAGTCGGAACGACTCAACGGTTTTGATTATTTATCAGACACATATTATTCCATGGGAAAATTCTGTTCAAAATAGCAGTCATAACAAGGCAGAGCATCAACTTCAATTTTCTGAAAGAAGAATGGTGTGATAAAGTTTTGGCCAGACATTACAAATGTGAAACATGTATGATGAAACATTGGTTCAGAAATACCATACTACCCTATCTGTTGACAAGCTTTAAGAAATATTTATAAAATCATATTTTCCTGATATTATCCTCTTCTAGGTTTGAGGTGAAGGCTATTAAAGAGTTTACTATGAAAATCATACTTTTAGTTTTAAAATTAAATTTCTATTGTAGATTAGAAAATATCTGTTTAGAAAATTCTGAAGTTTGAAATAGCATAAATAAAATGCTTTCTCCTTGGTGAGGCGAGAGGACAGCAACTGGCTGAGTGGACACAGGAAGTACAGCCTGGAGGGGAAGAGAGAGTTGTCACTCTGCAGGGAGAGCATCTAGGGCCGTGTAACAACATGCGTGAGTTTTTGTTTGAGAAACTGACTCAAGTTATAAACTTTTACTTAAAGCACCATAAAAAATAAATTAATAATAATAATAATTTCTCCTCACTGATGACGGCGTATTGGTGTAACAAGCAAAATAAGTGATAAACAGTCATAACCAGAGCCATGGCATCTTTGCAAAGGAGGAAAGAGCTTTTAGAATTGCCTGATCAAGTGGTCTTGGGAAAGAAAAAAAATCATATTTATCCACCCGCAGATTGCAACTGTGTCAAATACTGTATGTTTACAAAATGATAAGAATCAGCAGAGAATGTAGAAAGATTCTGTGTTGCTCTTCACTAATACTACAACATTTAGAAAATTTTAAAAAATCGTTCTTTCTCAGTGGGTTCAGCGATTTACAGAGATCCTAAACACACCAGAAAAGGCTATGGCTGCTTAACATTGTAAGTATTTTAAGTAATTGTTGTTTTCTTCTATTTTCAAATTGAATTTCGAGATTTGCATTTTATGGGTTTAGTAACTGGCCACACACTGCTAGAGACTGAGTTTCCAAGGGTGCATTACTCTAAGAAGAGTTCCTTCCCCCCAGCTAAGTTGGCACTGAATTTGCCTGTTCCCACCTCCTGACCTTTGCATTCAGACGGCAGCTGTGCCAGGCAACTGCTGCCTCTAGTCAGTTAACACAGCAATGTGTAAAACTTGGGGGGAGCAGTTTCTCCACACGGGGACTGGCGCGCACGCATGTGTGAGAGAGAGGGAGACAGTGTGTGTATGTACATGTGCCCACGCAAGTGTGCTAGGGTGGGGGTCACGGTCAGAGGAGGCAGCAGCTGTAGGGTAATCTATCTGGAATGTCTCACCACTTATGCTTACCATGGGAAATGGAATCTTCTCGTTTCTGCACATTTGTTTTTTGTTTGGTTTTGCTTGTTTTTTGTTTTTTGTCCAACATAAAAGCAACTATGGACTAAATGAACTCTATTGTTTTTATTCAGTTTGATCATTGGGACCTTTTTTCATATTAGTGCACGTGGCTTCCTCAGCCCTGGGTTTCAAATACACTTTGTTGAAGCATTTTATTGAACTGGGTTCTTGGCACGAACCCAGTAGACACAGTGTTACTTACCATTGCATGCAGCTGGCCAGATATGGAATATTTTTTGTAAATTCCCTCGAATCAAAGATTGACGGTTGTGAAACTAAAACCTAATCTTGTAATTACAAAATAATTGGTTCCTTTTTTTTGAACTGTCCAGATCAGCAGTCATACTATTATTTCATTCTGTACAGATCTAACTGGAGAAAGGTCAGGAAAAGAATTCCATGAATAGAATAAAACATGAATATTTTCTTAACTTTTTGGTGTTAAATTTGTTGGCATATTTCTGCTTTTTCATGCATTTTTCTAAATTAGTTTTATGAACAACTAGGGTTCATAGTTGTAGAGCAGAATAAAAGTACTCATAGACAAATGTGTGTGACTTTTATGTAGTGGTGATGTATTTCTTCATGCTAATTATTTGGATTTTAAAAATATGTTCTATTCACCAATTTATCAATCCTGCCCTCTCTTGAACTCCTGCAAAAATATAGATAGCTGGAGGTGACTAAAATTATAAACAAGGTGAGGTTTGATTTTCCCTGAAACAAGACACTTTGTAATCACTCTTTTCCTCCACGTAGATTTTTATTTCAACCTATTTCTCAGAGTACAAGCCAAATGTCCATTAACAAAGTGAGTGTTTAACTTTTTGTTTCTGATCGCATTAACACTCAGCCAGAGGGTATCCTAACTTATTATAAATAATGTAGACTCTGTAGCAGGTCATTAAATATGTATGTTTTTTAAGAGTTAACTCTTCTGTTCTAATGATATTTCTAAGAGAAAATCATTCTAAACCTTTTATATCTAAAAGTTCCCATGCTTTAGATTTTTCTTTTGTTTTAAATACTTGTAGTGTGTTTTAAGAGAAAGCTCACAGTGCAAATTAGTTTCTCATTCAAAAGCTTATACGCAAATTGTTTTGTGACATTGGTTACAATCCCCACGATGAGTAAGCATTCATCCTCTTTTCCTTTATACTCTACATTCCCCATATCCATTCATCCCAGTTTTCTGCCCCTTTGCTCTTTTCCCCCCTGCTTTTGGGCAGATATTTTCCATTGTGTCTCCAATATGTGATTGAACTAAGAAGTACTTCTTCACATGTTATTGTTTGTTTTTGTTAAACCCTGTGCTGTCTGGTCAGTTCTATCTCCTAGCAACCCTACTGGATAAAGTAAAACTGCCCCATAGGGTTTTCAGGTAGCAGCGAGTGGATTCAAATGCCCGACAGTTTGGTTAGCGGCTGAGTCCTTAACCACTGTGTCACCAGGTTTTTCATACCTGACTAGTCTTTGGCTGAAAGGCAGACTTTGGGAGTGACGTCATTTCTGAATTACTGGCGTACCTAGAAGCCGTGGTCTCAGGAGGTCCTCCAGGCTCTGGTTTGGTGTGTGTGTGTGAATTTGAATTTTTGTTCTACCCTTTTTTCTGCTCTGCCTGGTGCTCTATTGTCATCATCATCAGAGTCGCTAATGACAGTAGCTGGGCACCATCTGGTTGTTCTAGGTTCAGGGTGGTGGACTCAGTGATTCACATGGGCCGTTAGACCTTTGGATGGATATTTTTCTTGTGTCTTTGGTTTTCTTCATTTCTTTGCTCCAGATGTGATAGGACCAGTAGATGTGTTTTAGATGGCCACTTGCAAGCGTTAAGATTCCAGATGCTCATCACTGAAGTTGGATGTATAACGTTTTCTTTTATATATACATATATATTTTTTTATTGTGATTAAGTGACAGTATACAATCCAGATCAGTCTTGCATGTCTGCCTGTCTGCAGCTCCATCTGCTCTTCTCTCTCAGGGGCTGCACGTTCCTCCTTTTCACTCCATATTTCTAGCGTCCTCTTAACAAGCATATCCCCTCCTCTCCACCCTCTTCTCTCCCATCTAGAAAGAAACCAGTAGGACAGCCTCCCATAAATGCATAGAACCATAAAGTACATATATCAGATGGTCACACTGTGTCCTCGAGTCCAGTCCATCCTTATCTGGAGAGTTGACCTCAGCACTAGAACATCTAGATACATCAATCAAACACTGACATCATTAAAAAACATCTTCTTTATGAACTATCTTATGCCAGTTGGATGTCCCCCAAGACCACGGTTCCCAGCTCTCAGTCCCAGTAACTCAGTTGCCCAAGGTTTTTAGGAAGCATTTCTAGGAAGCATTTATGGCTTTGACTTGGTCAAGTTGTGGTGTCTTCCCCTATATTCTATGTTGTCTTTCCTTTAACCAAAATTAACACTTGTCTACTATCTAGTTAGTGATTTCCTGTTCCCACCTGCCCCCTCCCTCATAACCATCAAAGATTACTTTTTCTGTGTGTAAACCTTTTCCTGAGCTTTTAATAGCGGTGTCACACAATACTTGTCCTTTTAGGATTGACTTATTTCGCTCACAGTAATGACCTCCAGATTCGTCCATGTAGTGAGATGTTTTGTGGATTCATCATTGTTCCTTATCATTAAATATCATTAAATATATATGCCATAATTTGGTTATGCATTCGTCTGTTGATGGGCACCTAGGCTGTTTCTGTCATTTTGCTATTGTGAGCAGTGCTGCAGTGAACATTGATGTGCATGTATCTATTCATGTGACAACTTTTGTTTCTTTGGGACATATTTGTAGCACTGGAGTTACTGGATTGTATTTCAGGCTTTTAAAAGATGAGCCATACTATTTTCCATAGTGGTTGTACCATTTTACCTTCCCACCAACAACACATAAGAATCCCAGTCTCCCACAACCTCTCCAATGTTTTTTATTTTCTGACTTTTTTGTCTGGTTTTTGTTTTATTATTTGTGGCCATTATGTCAGGGTGAGATGATATCTCACTACAGTTTTGATTTGTATTTCTCTGATGGCTAATGACTGCAAGCATTTGTCATGTGTCTGTTAGTTGTTTGAATGTCTTCTTTGGTGAAGTGTCTGTTCATATCAATTGCCCATGTTTTGATTGGATTATTTGTCTTTTTATTGTTAAGGTACTGACATTTTCTCGGTCTGTAGGTTCTCTTTTTACTCTCTTGGTGGAATCTTTTAATAAGCATAAATATTCAATTTTTAGGAGCTCACAGCTAACTAGTTTATATTCTCATATTTCTGCATTTTTAGTTATGGTTTATATTGGATTTTATGCCATGTATTAGGGCCCCTAGCAATGCCACTATCTTTCCTTCTATGATCTTTATTATTTTAGGTTTTGTGCTTAGACATTTGATCCATTTTGAGTTAGTTTTTGTGTATAGGTCGGGATATGGGTCCTGTTTCACTGTTTTACAGATGGACATTCACTTCTGCCAGGACCGTTTGTTTAAAAGACTGTCTTTTCCTCATTAAATGGACTTTGGCCCTTCGTTAAACATCCACAGACCACAGGTAAATCAGTTCTTTTCCACTGTTGTAAGTGTCTGTCGTCATACCAGTACCAGGCTATTTTGACTACCATGGGTATATAGCAGGTTTTCAGATGAGGTTGTGTGAGGCCTCCTACTTTTTGTCTTTTTTCCAATAATGCTATGCTCATCCAGGGCCTCTTTCCTTCCCTATAATATACAGTTGATGATTAGTTTTTCCGTGTCACTAAAGAATGCTGCTAGTGTTTAGATCAGCACTCCACTGTATCTGTAGACCACTTTGGGTAGGACAGACATTTTTACAATGTTGAGTTTTACTGTTCGTGAGCATGGCATGTGTTTCTATTTCCGTCGGTCTCTTTTGGTTTCTCAGAATAGTGTCCTGTAGTTTTCTTTGTATAGGTCTTTTACATCCCTGGTAAGATTCCTTTTTAATTATTTTATCATTTGGGGAGCTATTATAAATGGTATTGTTCTCCTGATTTCCTTTTTGAAGTTCTCTTTGTTGGTGTATAAGAATCCAACTGAGTTTTGTTTGTTGAAGTTATATCCTGCTACTCTGCTGAATCTTGCTAATAGTTTCAGTAGTTTTCTTGTGGAATCACTGGCATTCTCCATGTATAGAGTATATCATCTGTCAATAGGGATAGTTTTACTTCTCCTTTCTAATTTGGATGCTCTTACTTTTCTTGCTTTATTGCTCTAGCTAGGAATGCCAACATGATGTTAAATGTGAGTAATGATAAAGAGCATTCTTGAGTTCTTCCTGTTTTCAAGGGGAATGTTTTCAGCCTCTCTCCATTGAGAATGATGTAGGGTGTGGATTTGTATACATGCCCTTCATTATGTTGAGGAACTTCCCTTCTGTTCCAATTTTATTGAGAGCCTTTATCAGGAATGGGTGTTGGACTTTATCAGATGCCTTTTCTGTGTTGATTGAAGTGATCATATAATTCTTTTTTTTTTCTGTTTATGTGGTAGATTATGTTGATTGATATTCCAGTGTTGAACCATCCTTGCATACCTGGTATGAATCCCATTTGCTCATGGTGTATTACTCATTTTTGATATGATGCTAAATTCTGTTGGTGAGAATTTTGTTGAGAAGTTTTGCTCCTGTATTCATGAGAGATACTGATCTGTAATCTTCTTTTTCATAGTGCTTTGCCTGCGTATGGTATCCGGGTCATGCTGGCTTCCTAGAATGAATATGGAAGTTTTATTTTCTATGATCTGATATGGTTTGAGTGGTACTGGTATGAACTCTTTTCTGAATGTTTGGTACAATTCTCCAGTGAAGCTGTCTGGGCAAGGGTGTTTTTTTTGTTTGTTCGTTTGTTTTTGTTTGGGAGTTTTTATTACCTCTGCAGTCTCTTCTCGTGTTGATGGATCTGCTTGAATTTTCTATTTCAGTTTATATTTATTTAGGTAGGTAGTATTTTTCTAGAAATTTGTTCATTTTCTCTGGATTCTCAAATTTGTTGGAGTTCAATTTGCCATAGCATCCTGTTAAGCTCATTTTTATTTCAGTTAAGTCTGTTATAACATCCCCCATGTCATCTCTTCCATGCTTTAGGATTTTAATCAAAATGGATTGGCAAAGTCTCAGAGGGGTTCCTGGCGACTCAGTGGTAGAGTTCTTACCTTCCATCTGGGAGACCCACTTTTGATTCCTGGCCACTGCATCACATATGCAGATACTGCCTGTCAGTGAAGGCTTACATGTTACTATGATGCTGAACAGATTTCAGCAGAACCTCCAGACTGAGACAGGAAAGGAAGAAAGGCCTGGTCATCTAGTTCCAAAATCAGCCAAAGAAAGCCCTATAGATCACAGCAGTTCAATTTTGCCACTAATCCTGGGATGAGACAAGACTAGTGTTTTATTGTGGGAGCATGAGATCAGCATGAGTTAGAGCTGTCTCTACAGCAGTGAGCAGCAGGAGGTTACTACAAGGTCTGACAATTAAGTTTGCAGACTTGCCACTGTGCACTTAGATTGGCAGCACTGTACAAACAAATCAGTAACATTGCATAACCTTGGTATATCAGTGTCTCACAGGTGTGTTTGTGTCACCATGTGGCAGTGTCTTTATGAATGGCATTCATTATTGTTGTGTGTTCTTCTGTGCTGTCATAATAATGTCAGAGCTTGAATTAGAGCAGTGAACAAACATTAAATTTCTTGTTAAACTTGGCAAGAGTGGAACTGAAATCAGGGACATGTTAGTCCAAGTTTATGAGGATAATGCCATGAAGAAAATGGCAGTGTCCAAATGGATTAAATGTTTTTCTGAGGGGAGAGAAAGTGTCACTGAGGAAGGGAGGTCATGGCAGCCATCAACGAGCAGAACCGATGATAACATTGCAAAAATTCATCGAGTTGTGTATCAAAATTGTCGGCTGACTGTGAGAAGCATAGCAGATCAAGTAAACATCAATAGAGAAACAGTGAGGGAAATCTTAACTAAAAATCTAGACATGAGAAAACCCATTAAAAGCCACTGCCATCAAGAAAGGTGTGTAGAAAAATGGGTCCAGGGGATCTCACCAATGAACAAAAGCAAAGGAGAGTCAGAGTTTGCCAAGACGTTTTGGAGAGGCACGATAATGTTTTGGGCTGTGTTATCACCAGTGATGAAACATGGGTGTACCAGTACAGCCCTGAAACAAAGCACTGGAAGTTAGCCAATTCTCCATGACTGAAAAAGTTCCACCAGTCCAAACCAAGAGTGAAAATGGTGTTGCTAACCTTTTTCGATATCAGAGGAAGTAGTCATTATGAATTTGCACCAGCTGGACAGACAGTTAACCAAGTTTACTATTTACAGTTGCTGAAAAGGCTGCAGGAAAAAGTTAGAGGAAAACAACGTGAACTTTGCACCAACAACTCGTGGCTCTTTCAGCAGGACAGTGCAGCGATTCACACAGGACTGTCTATGAGGGAGTGTTTAGCCAGTAAACAAATAACTATATTAGAACGCCATACCTACTCACCTCATCTGGCCCCAGTGACTTTTTTCTTTACCCAAAGATAAAGGAAATAATTGAAAGCAAGACATTTTGATGACATTCAGGATATCAAAGATAATACGACAACAGCTCTGATGGCCATTCCGGAAAAATAGTTCCAAAAGTGCTTTGAAGGTTAGACTAGGTGCTGGCGTCAGTGCACAGCTTTCCAAAGGGAACACTTTGAAGATGACTGTAGTGGCATTCAGCAATGAGGTATGTAGCACTTTTTCTAGGATGAGTTCATGAACTTGTCAGGCATCGTAAGTAGAACATTTCACACAGGAAGCAATCATTTAGGCAATGTACAAGATGGATGGAAAAAAGAAAAGATTAGAAGCCCTGATACATGTTAGGAGACTTCAGTTTACCTAAGGGTGAGTCACTGAAGATGCAGCCTAGAGTGTGACAACGGCAATGCAAAGAAAGGGACAGTGGGTCACTGATTGTGGAAGATAGGGTGGGGGGAGAGAGTGGCCAAATCCCAATACAATGTTTCCCAGCTGGTAGCCTGGGAGAATTGTGGTGACATCAGTAAAAATAGGGAAATCCAAAGGAAGAACAAGGAGAGGAGGAGGAAAAACATCTGCGTGATGGTTTGCTATGTTGCAGTTGGGGTGCAGGCAAAGGTTCATCTAGATAGAAAAGGATAGCAAGGTGGTGGAAACACAGGCCCGAAACCCAGGAAGGCAGTAGACCGCAATACACAAGGACCATCATCTGGCTAAAGATGACAGACAGTTAGGTAGAGAAAAGGTAGGAAAATGAGAATAAGGATAAAACTTTGAGAACATGGTTACTTAAAACAATGGTTTACTTTAGTCAAGGAGACCTAGTTACCCAGTTCTGCCACAACAGAAATACCAGGGGGTGACTTTAAGTAATAGAAATTTATTTTCTTACAGTTCTGAAGGCTGAAAGTCTGAGTTAGGGTCCCAGTCATGTCCATTACTTCTGTGGGCCTCTCTCTTAGTTTCTGGCCTCTGCTAGCAATCCTTGGTGTTCCTTTGAATGCAGACTGTCCACATGTGGTGTCTGTCGTCCGCCTGTGCTCTTTTCTGTAAACCACCACTTAGACATGATTAGGTTTAGGACCCACCCCACTCTAGTGGGACCTCACAAACATGACAAAACCAGACTGTTTCCAAACAGGGTCATATTCACAGCTAGGGGTTGGGATTTTCATGTTTATTTTTGGGAGACACAGTTCAGTCCATAATCAGGACAAAAAGGGGAACAGAGAAGAACTATAAGAGCTGATATCTCAAAAACTATCAGAAAGATTCTGATTCCCTTTACTGTGGAATCCACTCCAGTGCATGGCAACCCCATGTGTGTCAGAGGAGAACTCGGCTCCTTCAGATTTTCAGTGGCTGATTTTTTAGAAGATCACCAGGTTTTCTTCTGAGACATCTCTGGGTGGACTCAAACCGCCAGCCTTTTGGTTTGGAGTCAAATGCATTAATCATGTGCACCACCCAGGGACTCCATCAGAAAGACAGACTGGTGATGTTAACTGCAGCAATGTAGAGAAGAGGCAGAAAAAGCTGTTATCATTTGTGATAGCTATATTATTGGTGACTTTTAGAGAGCATCCTTTGTGTTTAATATTTTATTGTGTTTTTGGTGAAAGTTAAGTTCCCATGTAACAATTTCTGTACATACTGTTGGAAACACTGGTGTTATAGTGATTAAGTGCTATGTCTGCTAACCAAAAAGTCAGCAATTCAAATCCATCAGGCACTTCTTGGAAACCCTATGGGACAGTTTTCCTCTGTCCTGTGAAGTCACTGTGAGTTGCAATGGACTGGACAATGAGGTTTTGGGGGTGGTGGTAATACATATTGTTCAGTGACACTGGTTACATTTTCCACACTGTGTCTACGTTCTCATTATTTCTGTTCTAGTTGCTCCATTTTCATTAATCTAGCTTCCTTTCCCCACACGCTACCATCTCATCTCTGCTGTAGGGTAAATGTTGACAGTCTAGAATCCTATAGGTAATTGTTCTTTTTTAAAGGAACATAGGACTCGTGGATGATATTATTTTACGAGCCAATCTGTTATTTAGCTGAAAGATAACCCCTGGAAGTGGTTTCAGTCCAGAGTTTCAAGGCTATCACAGGGCTATAGTCTAGGGGGTTCCTCTAGTCTTTAGTAGTCCAGTAAATCTAACCTTATTTTAAGAATTTGAGGCTTTTTTCCTCCAATTTCTCCTGTTCTATCCAGGAACACCTATTAGGATGTGTCAGGTTACAGGATTAAAGGGTGAGAAGTTTTCATGTAACATCTCTCAGTTATTTATCAAAGTTATTTGAAGGACGGTTGCTTATATGCTACAATTTCTACCTTTTCATATTTTGGGATTATTTGTGGATTTTCTTTTAATCTGGGCTATATCTTCTGTGGAATAAGTACACAGTGAAAACAGTCAAATATCTGGAATTTCATGCATACTAGTTTTTAATAGCAGCACCACATCATGAAATTTTAAGTAAACATTTTATATTTAGAGTGGTTTCTATTATCTTTGAGTTTCAATGTTAGTTGATGAGGATGTACAAACGTTTATAGTGGATTTAAGTCTTTCTACCTAAATCAAGACAGAAATAGTTTTAAAACTGCCTACTTTAATGGTCAAGATTATTTTATTTACTAGAATTTTTTATAGCCAAGAACTCAAGCTCTAAACCAGAGACTCAACAAGTTAATATGAAGTCATAATTTATTTTAATCACCACCCTGGGAACATTTTAATAAAAATGCACTTATTTAAAATTCTTTATTCTGTTACATCGAAGGCTGTGGTATAGCTGAGGAGGCCCTGTTGCTGATTCCACTTCCAGTGCTTCATAGGAAACTCTGAACCACTGTGGTTTAAGGGTGCCCACAGAGGTCTTTCCAGGGCAAAGCTGGGGCTGCCTGGTCTGGAGGTGACCACAGTTGAACTCACTCGTTCTCCAGCCACAGTGCAGACCTGCACCAGGTCCCCCAGGTTCTCATTCACCATTGAGATGCCACCTCTGAGTCCATCCTTTTAGCCTTCACTCTCCAGAGACTCCCGTATTCCCAGAGACCCAGTAAACATTGCCTCAGCTAAGTGACTTTCTGAATCTCCTCCCCCCTCCCCTGGAATGAAGAAGGGCAGTAGCAGGTGAAGCCTTTTTAAGATACCGAAAGCAAAACGAAATTCAAACTCATTGTTGTCAAGTGACTCAGGGTGACAAATCTTCCTCCTTGAAAAGTAATCTTCATTTTTTTCAAATGAACAAAATCTACTGAGAACCATTTTGGAGAGGCATCAACTCAGGTAATACTCTTTTCCATTGAAAAGTGCAGAAAGAAAGGAATGAATGATTATTGAGTGTGTATGTTTCTATAAGGAATCCGTAGGTGATGCAAACAGTTGTTAGCCCTGTTGTTGAATCTGATCGATCTTAGGGTTTAAAACATGAAAGCTGAGATCTTCTGAACTATTTCATTATCTGGGACAGAGTCACAGGAAATCTTAGATGAAAATGTTCTATTTGTAGCTGATTGAGTCGGATCCGACTCGATGGCACTTGGCTGGCTGACTTGGTTTTTTAACTTGTGCTGATATATTTTACTTTTTGCTTAATTTTGCCATGAAAACGTGAAAGCTCTGTTTCAAATCACCTTACCATAAGCCCAAGAGACAAAAAGGGGCCACATAACCAAGAGATTGCATCAGCATGAGACCAGAAGAGCTAGATGGTGCCCGGCCACCACCAGTGACTGCCCTGATAGAGAACACGACAAAGAGTCCTTGATGAAGCAGGGAAAAAATGGGATGCAGAATTCAAATCCTGTTTTTTTTTTAAAAAAAGGCCAGATGAGATGGTCTGATAGACTGGAGGGTCCCTGGAAGACATGGTCCCTGGACTCACTATTAGCCGAGAGCAGAAACCACTCCCAAAGCCAACTCTTCAGACAAAGATTGGACTGGACTGTAAAACATAAAATGATAGTGATGAAGAGTGTGTTTCTTGACTTAAGTAGCTACATGAGACTAAAATCAGCTCCTGTCTGGAGGCAAGACGAGAGAGCAGAGGGAAACAGGAGCTAGCTGAATGGAAATGGATGGAGAGGAAGGGTGTGCTGCCACAATGTAAGCAGAACAACTAGTTACATAGCATTGTGTGTCTCAGTGTTTGTGTGACACTTCAACTTGGATTGTAAACTTTCACCTAAAGTGCAATAAAATGTTAAAAAAAAAACCAGTAACTTACCAGTCCAACTTTCCACAAACTCAATAAAATGGATAATTGGAGTTATTTTTATAGATGAATTAGATCCGAAACTAGACTTGAGTTAACCAGATAACTAAGGCAACAGTGTTTGTGTGTGCAAAGAGGGAAGTGGAAAGGGGTGGAAATGAGTTAACTGTGTAAATTCTCACAACCAGCACAGCTACATGGCGACTTCATTTAAGAGCTGGAAATAATTTCCCTTTCAGAATAAAGTCTAAGTTCGAAAGTAGTAAGATGATTAGTAATGGTTTCAAGAAGTAACAATTAGTGAAAATGAATCTGTAAACACATTAGTATACAGCTACATGAGGCATAACTAAAGTATGCAATGTCCCACATGTGGCATGCAGTGGCTTCACTGTTTGGTAGTCACAGCTCATGTACTTAAGAGCACAGGAGACAGCTGGTCCCAGGACAGATGAAATTAACTTACAGAAAGAGATGTGCAATACAGTAACTGTTTAAACAGCCTTTGTGCCAAAGGAAATACTATAAATATGTAAAATCAAACAGCTGTTCTCAAAATTAATCTTAATAGATCTTTCAAAAGCATCAGTTTGGGGGTTTATGTTGTTTTCTTGCAATCTGAGTGAACTTTTGCCCCCTGAATATGACCATTTAGGTCACATATGAACTGTTTTTGCTCTCTTTAAGTTATAAGCCATAGTTACAATGGCTTTAACAGAGTATACTCGTCAATTGTTCCCAATTTTTGAGTCTAAGTTTCTTGAAAGACTCATTTCATCAACATAATGAAGGTGTGCTCTTAAAAAAAGTTTTAGGGGCAGAAGGTGGGCATTGCTGCCTAACTAGCATAGAGTCCTTCTCCCCTTGGGCTCCTACCCCATGGACCTCTGCTTCAGTCAAGTGCAGTTTTTCAGTCTGTGTGATCTTGTACAAGTCATGTGACATCACAATGTGGTTAATTTTCATTTTTCAATAGATTTATTTTTTTAGAGCAGTGTTAAGTTTATAGAAAAATTGCACAGAAAGTGCAGAGTTCCTTTGTACTTCACCACACCCACACCCACGCCCACACCCCACACATTGTGTGGTACAATTGTTACAAGTGATGAGCCAATGTTGATACATTATTATTATGAGTTATGAGGAGGGATCAGTCCCTGGAGGAGAACATCACATTTGGAAAAGTAGAGGACTGGTGGAAGAGAGGAAGCCCCCGGGAGCCGGATTAACCCAGGGGCAGCAGCAGTGGGCTCCAACACAGCAAGGGTTGTGAGGGTCGTGCGGGGCAGGGCGGTGTTTCCTTCTCTAGCCCCGTGTAACACTGAACATTCTTTTCCTAAGCTTATTTGCCACCTGTCTGTCTGCTTTGGTGAGAGTCAGTTTATTTTTTAAATGGGCTGAAGCACATGATCTTATAGATTATGATTCTACAGAGATAAAATGCGAGTAACTGTTATGGTAAAACTGTTAAGGTCAAAGAATTTATAATTAAAAACTCTTTTAGGAAGACGAGAAATAACTCAGTTATTAATCAGAGCTAACTCAGCCAGCAACACTGAACACCACCAGCAACTAAAACCAGTAGTTTGTATTAGAGTTTTCCCTCTATTGTGTAGTGCTATGGGTTTTGACAAATGTGTCATGTCCATGGTCCACCAATATAGTATCCTACAGAATGGATTTGCTGCCTTGAAAGCACCCTTTGTTCCACTCTGACACCATACAATATGCACCTTTTCAGACTGGCCTTTATCACTGAACAATATCCATTAAAGATTCCCCATGTCTTTTTGAGGCTTGATAGCTCGTTTCTTTTCATCACCAGGTAGTATCCCACTGTATGGATGTATCACAGCCTGTTTATGCATTCACTTGAAGAAGAACATCTCAGTTGCTTCCGGTGTTTGGCAGTTGTATGTGAAGCTGCTGTGCACGTCTATGTGCATGTTATATGTAGACATACATTTTCAACTCATTTGAGTAAACACCCAAGAGCATGATTGCAGGATCAAGTGTTAAGACTATGTGTAGCTTTGTAAGAATGTGCTAGATTACTTTCCAAAGTGGTGGTACCACTTTGCATTTACACTGTCAATGAATGAGACTTCCTGTTGCCCCATGTCCTTGCCAGATTTGGCATTGCCAGTGTGTTTTGGAATTGAGCCTTTCTATCAGCTGTGTAGCAGCCTGTGGTGGGGCAGATGGTTAATACGCTCAGCTGCTCATCAAAAGGTAGGTGGTTTGAATCCACCCAGAGGTGCCTGAAAAGAAAGGCCTACGGATCTACTTCTGAAAAGTCAGCCATTGAAAACCTGTGGAGCACAGCTCTTACCTGACACTCATGGGGTCACCATGAGTGACCATCACCTAAATAACAACTGTTTAATCAGTATGTATGGTGTTTCAATGTTGTTTTCACTTGCAATTCCCTGGTGATACATACTGTTGAGCATTTTTTTCATATGCTTGTTTGCCATCTGCCTTCTTTGAAGAGAGCCAGTTTATTTTTTAAATGGACTGAACCACATAACCTCATAGATCTGAGGTTGCAATTATAAAATTACGATTCCACAGAAATAAAAATGAAAGTGACTATTAAAGTAAAACACACTGTAAAAGAATTTATAATTAAGAGCTCTTTTAGAAGGAGCAGAAATAGATCATTTGCAAGTAAACAGCATCTTTTATTACCTGTCTTTGTTTTCTTCTGCATCTGTAGATCTAACCACATGGCCTCAGGTCAGAGCAGGGAATGCAGTCTGCCACTAGTGCTGCAGTTTCTAAGGACTTCATTGGTAAATAAGTATGGAGAAGATCCCCGTTAGTCACCCCTGGTCACTCTCCCAGGATGCTCTTAGGTTCCCTGAACAAGCACTGTTAGTTCAGAGGCTTTTCCCAGCCCTTGTCCATGGCATCCCCCAGGCAAAGTTGCCCACTGAAAGATGTCCTTCTATATCTCTCCCTACCACACACACACAAAATGTTGCCACCAATGACAGAGGGACCATATCGTGTGCGCTCTTTATGGTTCTGTGCATCTATAGGATGTTGTCCTACTGGTCTCTTATCGGAGAGGAGTGGAGAGGATGGAGAAGAGGGGACAGGAGATGGTTAAGAGGATATGACTTGTATGGAACAGGAGGGAGGAATGTGCTGTCACCCAGCGAGGAGAGCAGTAGGAGCTGCACATAGGCAGTCGTGAAAATTTAAACTGGATTGTACACTTTCACTCAATCACAATAAATAAATAAATAGAAGAATTAAATAAAATAAATTTTTTTTTTAAAGTTGCTACCAAGTCGATTCTGACTCATGGCAGCCTCGTGTGTGTCAGAGTAGAACTGTATTCCATAGCATTTTCAGTGACTGAGTTTTTTGAGTGAATGACCAGGCCTTTCCTCCAAGGTACCCCTGGGTAGACTAGAACTGCCAACTTTTCTGTTAGCAATCAAATGCTTTAACCATTTGCACCAGTCAGGAACTCCTCCATGTCTGCAGACGGTGCTAGTTCAAGCAATAGAGGATGCCAAATCGGCCGTCTTTGGGTGCCCTTTCTTCTCTCAGCGCCCACTCTCCCCTGGAGAATATGGCCTCAGTGGAGGACAGTGATGTGATCTGTTCCTTCTCATTCGGTCTAGACAACCCAGTGTATTACCTCTGTCGTGAGTTCCTGTCTTTAAAACAAAGGACAATGCCCTTAAATCTCCAGTCCCCTGCAGAGGACTCAGCACCCCATTCCAGAACAACTTGAGAATTAAGCAGAGAACCAAGGTGTAGATACAAGTACCCCGTTAGTGCAACCAGTGGACACTCAGGAAAAAATTGATAAGGCAACAGGGCACAGACTACAGCAATACCAGTGTCGGGGTCATTCAGTGCTGAGGTGGCAGTCAAGGAACGAGACTCCTTATATTCTCCTAGGATCAACACTGGTTCCCCGGTAGAGTGTGGGACCTTGGCCACCTGCTACTGCATTAGAGACATGGAGTGAGGAGTAAAGGAGATAGTAACTGAGGCAGATTGTTGTGTCACCTCCTGTCGTAGACTGAATTATGTCCCTCAAAAAAATGTGTGTTGCAATTTGGCTAGGCCATGATTCTGGTATCGTATGGTGTTCCTCTGTGCTGTGAACCTTACGTCTACGGTGACCATGAGGGAGGATGGGTGGCACTGGTGTCACTGGAGCGGGACTCAGTGTGTAAGATGGTATCGTGCCTTGACGCAGCCTCTTGAGATAGAAAGGAGAGCTGCTAGCAGAGAGAGTTGGGGAACTCACACCCCCGGGAAGCAGTGCCAAGAGCAGAGCATGTCCTTTGGAAAGGACCCAGGGTCCCCACGCCTCAGAATCTCCCAGTCCAGGGAAGACTCATGACAAGGACCCTCCTCCAGAGCCAACAGAGAAGGACTTCCCCTGATGCTCATGCTCTGTGTTTGGAATTTTGCCTACTTTTCTGTGAAAGAATAAATTGCTCATTTTAAAGCCATGCATTCGTGGCATTTCTGTTACAACAGCACTGCATGACCAAGACATCCGCTTGTGGTACTTCTGTTATAGCAGCATTAGCTGCCTGAGACGCCTCCCAGGACTTCAGGCCTACATATTCAAGTCAGAGGCTCCTATGTGTTACATGATTATGGTGGTGGTTAGCTGCTGTCAAGGCAGCTGTGACTCACAGGACCCACTCACAACAACAAGACGCTGCCTGGTCCTGCCCCGTCTTCACCACGGTGATGTGCTCAAGCCCACCATGCTGCAGCCTCTGTGGATTTCCAGTGCCCTCCACCCTAGGAGGCTCATCTTCCAGCATTTTATCAGACAGTAGGCTGCTAAACCCTGATCCACAGGGTTTGCATTGGCTGATTTTCGGGAATAGATCACGAGCTCGTCTTCCTAATCTCTCTCATTCTGAAGCACCACTGAAACCTGTCCCCCGTGAGTGACTTTGATGGCATTTGAAATGCAGGTGACAGAGTATCCAGCATCACAGCAACATACAAGCCACTACAGTATGGCAGAATGACCCATGGGTTGTAGTTAACTGAACTAGCAGCTATTTAAAAAAAAAAAAGGATACTGGTGCATAAAGAACTCCCCTAAATAAAGCTTTTAGAATCAAGCAGGTACATGCTTAAGTTTCTTAAGTTTCTTGTGCATCCGCTATTTACTGGCCTTTCTGATTTTCCACTTCAATTTCTCTGAAAGAGGGATTTCAAGACAGTTTGAGTAACATCGTTAAGATAATTAAGATTAATCTCAACCCCTAGCACAAGAGGGTGGTTTCCAAATGTGTGAGCACTTAGGAATCACCTAGGAAGCTGTAAAACTCTGATTGCCTCTATCCTACCCCTCAGAGAATGTGGCCCGGGTTTTAAGATTTTTAACAGATTCCCACGGATGCTACTCTTCAGACAAGTTTGGGAACCCTGGCCATATGCTTAGCATTAAATGTCTGCAAAATATACTACCACTGAAAAAATAAACCCATTGCCATCCAGTCAATTCCAACTCATAGGGAGCCTATAGGACAGAGTAGAATTGTCCCATAGAGTTTCCAAGGAGCACCTGGTGGATCCGAACTGTAACCTGTTGGTTAGTAGCCATAGCGCTTAACCACTACACCACCAGGGTTTCTGAAACGTACCGTAGGTCCCAGCAGTTTCATTTCTAGGGATACCCAAAAGAACCGGAAGGGCACAAACAGGTATGTGTATACGGGTATTCCTTGTAGCATTAATCACAGTAGCCAAAAGGTGGAAACAACTCGTGTCAATCAACAGATCAATGAATAAATCATATGTGGTCTGACCCTTCCATGGAGTAGTATTCCACGATACAGAGAAATGAAATTCTGATACATGCTGCGACGTGAATGAACTTGAAAACACTATTCAGTGTGACATACATTTGACAGATACCATATGATCCCACTTACATGAACTATCTAGAACAGGCAAATGCGCAGAGACAAAAGTGGAAACCCTGGTAGCATGATGGTTAAGTGCTAGGCTGCTAACAAAAAGGTCGACAGTTCAAATCCACCAGGCATACTTGGAAACCCTGTGGAGCAGTTCTGCTCGGTCTCATGGATTGCCACGAGTCAGAATCAGCTCAGTGGCAGTGAGTTTGGTCTGGGGTCTGGCCCAGTAGTGAGTGGAAGCAGGAAATGGGGAGCTGTTTCTTAAGGAGTACAGAGTTTCTCTTTGGGGTGATGACAGAATCTGGAAATGGACACTGATAGTGGTATATAACATCATAATCGTAATTAATGTCACCGAATTCTATATGTAAAAATGGCTGCAAGAGTAAATGTTTTTCTATTTTTCACCAGAGTAATCTTTTTAATTAAAATTAAATGTACCTGTGAAAATAGATGGGAAGAAGCAGTGCCTGGCACCCTCTGGACTTTCCATACTTTTTGGCTCCCTTCCCTTTCTTCCCTGTTTTCTCAGGGAATTGGCTGAGTTCCAGGAGTGTGACTATCACTTGTGGCCTGGCACATAGGGTACTGCAGAAAGCTTTGGTCTTCAGTGACGGAATAGCCTAGGGAAAGAGAAGAAAGAGGCAAAGATCAAGCTTACTACAAGGGGCAGCCCATGGAGATCCAGTTTAGAGAAAGTCTGATCAGTTTGATCTGGAGCCCGCTGCACACTCTTGCCCCGAATGCTAATTGCAATGTAACCTTGGAAACGAGAGGGCAGTATTGTGCTCCCGCTAGGGCTGATACAAGCAAGAGCTAGGTCTTACAAAGGGCAAGTCCAAGGCAGAGTTTCAACAAGTCCGGAGAGCTCTTATTTTTTAGCTTTCATTTTCAGTGTTTGTTGCAGTAACTCTTTTGTTGGGTGTTCCTGGATCAGACATCTGAATGCATCGAAGTTCCAAAAAGTTGACTGTGTCGTTTATTGGTTTCAAGGTTCCCTTTGCAGAGAGGTTCTGAATTCTGAGAGCAAGGGAACAGCTAAGATGTAGAAGTCACGTGGACTCCTCTTTCCACAAGACAGGGCTGCAAAGCTGCTGTGGTTCAGGTGGGGTGGGGCTCTGAGTGATTACACGCTTGTGAGGAAAAGTAACAATACTGAAAAATAACAATACTGCGTGGCTCTCAGCGTCTGGAGCTGAGGACTTGAATGTTGTTGGATACGTAAAGGTTAGATTATATCCTCTTTATGATTCAAAGTAAATTCTCCAGTTTCACCCTAGTAATATAATAGAAAACATTTAGAATACTGGAAAAATATATCAGTCAGTCTCCAGGAGGAGGCTGTTATTTTCTGCTTGACCCAAGAATCCTGATGGGGTCAGGCCAGTCTTTATTAGAAACAAACCAAAAAGAAAGTAAATTGCAAATTATGTCTTCAGGGGACGAGACCTCCGGCCTGCTGAGTTTGTAAGACACGAAGCACGAGTCTCAGTTATCAGAAACCCTGGTAGCTAGTGGGTAAGTGCTACAGCTGCTAACCAGAAGGTCAAGAGTTCAAATCTGCCAGGTGCTCCTTGGAAACTCTGTGGTACAGTTCTACTCTGTCTATAGAGTTGTTACAAGTTGGCATGACTGGACAGAACTGGGGTTTGTTTTGGTCTTAATTACCTAGTACTGGTATACCAGAAATACCAAAAGTGGATGACCTTCACAAACAGAATTTTATTTTCTCATTGTTTATGAGGCTAAAAGTCCAAAATCAGGGTGCTGGCGCTAGAGGAAGGATTTCTTTGTCAGATCTGAAGGAAGGCCCTTGTCTCTTACAGTTCCTGTTTCCTGGTTCCTCGGAGATCTTCATGTGTCTTGGCATCTAACCCATCTCTCTCTTTTCTCCCTTGTTAATCTCGTCTATATCTCAAAAGAAATTTACTCAAGATACACCATACAGTAATCCTGCTTCATTAACATAACAAAGACAGCCCATTCTCAAATGGGACTATAACCACAGGCACAGAGGCTTGGATTTATAAGACATATTTAGGGGGACATAATTCAGTCCATAACATTCTGCCATTTGGCCCCCAAACTTTCACGTCCTTCCCACATGTGAAACATTCACCACATCACTTCATCCCAAAAGTCTTAAATCAACTGCAAGTTCAAAATCTCACCTTCTGAATCATCGAAATCACGTACAGCTGAGACTTTAGGCATATTCCATCCTGGAGTAAAATTCCTCTTTGATGAACCTGTGAGTGATGGTTAAGGTTGTGTTAACTTAACTGTGCCATGATTTTCTGTGGTTTGGCAGTAATGATACACTCCGGCTGCTAGTAATGATGTCATGACTTCCATAAGGAGATCTGATGTAATGTAATCACCTCCAGCCAATTGACAGGAAATTTTCTGGAGATGGTGGCCGGCATCCAGTCCACTTGCTGGCAAAGCTCACGAACTCTCCTCAGTCTAGATCCGACAGTTGGCTTCTCATCCAATCTCTGGCTCTTGGGACTGGAGCTAGCAGCTTGCCTGCTGATCTTGGAGTTTGTCAGCCTCTGCAACTTGTGAGCCAGTGGCCTGTCGTCTTAGCTACTGATCTTGGGTTCACAAGCCCCTGCAGCTAAAGGAGCCAAGAGAAGCCTCCAGCAGAACACATGAACGTGGGACTTTTTAGATGCCACAACTGTGTGAGCCATTTCCTTGATACAACTCTGTATCTATATATGTGTGTAGATATATATACAAACACTTCAGTGATTTTGCTTCTCTAGAACTCAGCCTAAAACACTATGAAATCTGGAATATAATTATCTATTTCCAAAATACAGTGGTGGAAGAGGCACAAGGTTGATGTTTCTGTTACAAATGGGGGAAATTGGAAGAAAGAAGGGATAACAGGTACCAAGCAAGTCCAAAACCCAACAGAACAAATTACATTAGCCCTCAAGTCTTGGAAATAATCCTCTGTTATCTGAGACGGTCTTAGACTGGGTTCTCTTGAGAAACAAAACCAGTAAAGCATGTAAGTATAGAGAGAGAGAGAAATTTATATCAAGGAAATAGCTTACACAACTGCAGAGGCTGGAACATCCCAAGTCCATGGATCCGGAATAGAGATTACTCCTGAATCATATAGCCACAGGGGCTGGTAAACCCAACATCAGCAGGAGTCTTGCTCATGGGCTGTGAAAATCCACAGATCCCAAGATTCGCAGGTAAGTTGCTAGCTCAGATCGCAGGAACAAGAAAGGCAGCTGCAGGATCCAGAAAAAGCAGAAGCAAGCCAAAAGCCTTGGCAAGGTGAACAGGAAGGAACAGGCATTGGAGGGTGGAGAGATAAAGAAGAGCGGTGCCCTGCCCCATGGGTCATCGTGTATTTCAACAGGGAAGTGATTGCAATGTTATACAACTACCAAAACACTGAAAATTATGGCCTAGCTAAGTTGATGCAAAGACCATCTGGATAATGACTCCACCCTCGAGACTCTGAGTATAGGCCCCAGGATTCTGGGTGCAGTCCCCTTGACTCCATGATCCTGGGTTTCAGCTTCACCTTCCAGGCCCTCTGGCATGACAATTCTGCTCCCTTGGCTTTGAGTGGCCCCATTCTACTAGTCCATCTGACTGGCAGACCCACCCCCTCAGCCCAAGCAGATCCCATTAGTCTGCCCTTTGGGTGATGGCCCCACTCCCTGGCACACAATCTAGAACCAAGCCAACTCTTTGAAATTTATGAGGCTGTTGCCTCGCCGTATGGAACCAACAAGACCCTGCTTCTCATCCTCCTTCCAGTAGTTCTGCTGATCTCTGAGCTGTTCCAGGGATGTCCCTTTTCTTGGTGGACAGCAGATGTAGCTTTTGGCCTATTTCCTGCCTGCAGAATTCCAGGAAGAAGATGATTTTTTTTCCTTTCATGTTTTTATCTGTCGCTGTCAGTCTCAGCTCTCGGGATTTCTGCTGTGGTCATTGGTTGGATGCCTCAGTCACTGGCTTCATCTCTTTAACGAAAAGCTGTATAGCCATGCCCCTGGTGAAAATTCTAGGACATGTATCTTTAGTTTGTACAAGAGAACTTTCCACATCTTTTAAGTTTTGTTTTCATTTTTCACGGTTCGTTTTCAAGTTCATCTCTTTGGTCTTGCATTTTACTATAAGCAGCAAGGAGAAACTGCATGGACTCTTTAAAATCTTGCTTAGAAACCTCATTAGCCAGATATCTAAGTTTATGACTTAAGAATTTCTGCCTTCCACCAAATATTTGAACATAATTTGGACGTGCTCTTTGCTACTGCGTGAAAACACTGCCCTTCCACCACTGTCTAATCATGTGTTTATTGTCTTCTTTTAAAGCCTCACTAAAAGCATATTTAATGCCCACATTTCTAGCAGTGATTCATTGTCAGCACCTATATATTCTCTAAAACATTAGGTTCTCTATTGCTGTCCTTCACAGCCTTCTGAACCTTCACCAGAATTGCCTTTGACGTCTACTGTTCTACCAACCGTCCCTTCTTCAAGGCAATCTAGGTTTTTACTATTATCCAGGCCCTACCCATTACCTAATTCCAAAACCATTTCCACATTTTAGGTTATCTGCTGGAGCGGCACCCTGCTCTTGGTACAAAATGATCTTATCTAGTGCTGCCGTAACAGAAATACCACAAGTGGGTGGCTTTAACAGACAAAAATTTATTTTTTATTGTCTTATGGTTTAGGAGACCAGAAGTCCAAATTCAGGCTACTATCTCTAGAGAAAGGATTTCTCTCACCGTCGACTCTGGAGGAAGTTTCTTTCCTCTTCAGGTTCTGCTCCCTGGATCCTTGGAAATCTTCCTGTATCTCCACATCTGTCTTACTTCTTCTCTCCTCTGCTAGCTTGTTTATCACTTTTTATATTTCAAAAGAGACTGACTCCAGATATACCCTATCCTAATCCTGCCTGTTAACATAACCAAGCCAGTCCATTCTCAAATGGGTTTATAACCACAGGCACAGAGGTTAAGATTTGTAACACATATTTTGAAGGGACATTATTCTATCTATAACAACATTCTGAATAAGAGAAGAATCTTTACAGTGTGGTTCTTTACTTAATATGCTTTATATTTTGTACTTTGAAAATAGCATGATTTTTTTTCACAGAAAACTACTACAGATGAAAACACCCTGCTTTTGATACTGTGTGATACTGAGTTGCTGGTGAAAATAAAGATAGGCTTGGCTATTTGTTAATATTTAGCACCAGAAAATGTGTCTTTTCCCCCCAAAAAACAAACATTTTGTGTTTGGTATTGAAAACATGGAGCCTGGGCCATCATTCCCAATTTTCAAGCTTCCTGATTTTTGTTTTATTTTTATCAAATTAGCTCATAATTCCATATGATAGCTATCTGATTTTATTTCTAGGTTTAAAAGTAGAATGGTATTTATCCAGGTCTGTTTTATATGTGTGTTTCTGCCCTACTAGTTTTAAACTCTGAAACAGCAGGCATTTATGAAGTCCTTTTAAAACACCAGAATGAATTTCTATGTTATTGTACTTTTCTAAATGTTTGAAATACTTCATAAGGATAAACAATAATTAAAAATATAGGCAGAAAATTAAAAAAAAAATACTAATCCTTCCTTTTGCTGTCAGCTTTTACTGTAGCTCACATTAACACACTGAAAATAAGGGTTGCCTTTTGCATAGCAGAGAAAACACAAGTAAGCATAGATCTTGCACAGCAAAGCTCAGACTGGTTGCTCCACTAACAGTCACCACTGGATGAACCCTTAGGTGGGTTCTCGACCCTGGACCCCTCCAGGTTGCATGTAGTTTCTGTTTGGTGGTCAGTTTGAGACATAAATATCTGAAAAATGAGTTCCAGGGAAAGAAACTCTTTCATTAGCTCCCCCAAAATGGTTCAAAACCATCTAATAATCATTGTATATTTTTGACCACTTTCCTCTCAGTGTGGTTAGCAATTCCCAGTATCCCTGAACCGCTAATCCTCTTATCAAATGGACCACTTTTTTCTTATGATCTGAAATTGGCCAAGACCCAGTGTCATTCTGATCATGAGCTCTGGACATGAACTTGTGCTGTGGTTTTCTTTGCCTCTGAATTGACAGCGCATCTCTTGGACATGTAAGGTCCATGTACAGGGCTGCACAGCTACATCCTTGCCAAAGTTCTTGTGGCAGAGCCCCGTCTCAGGCCTATGTCCTCTCACTCAGTGAGCTTTGAGCACACCCCTCACTGTGGGTGGATTGTGACGGTGACAAAGTCCCAGGTCACAACAATGCAAACAGTGTCTTCTCTCTTCTCTCTCTCACAGGGTCCAGTAGCATCTACGGCATCAGTCTTGTCTGCTTTGTCCCTGGGGCCTGGTCTGCCTCCACCACCTCCTCCAGGACCACCTCCACTTTTCAGTAGTGAAGGCAGAAAAGATGAGCCCTCTCCTTCACGCTCAGCTTTATTTGCTCAGCTTAACCAGGGAGAAGCAATTATAAGAGGTGAGAAAATGACCTGGAGGCTGTCTCCTTCTCCAATTCCTCCAGGTGCCCCACTGATGTCCAGTCATCCCACCCCCGTCCCCAGCACCCAGGGAACTGCTGCCGGGAAGGCAGAAGCTACGGTACGCTTCAGCTCTGGGCAGTCTGGCTCTGTGGACTGTCAGGTGGAACAGAAAGAACTTCAAAACTCCAGGTTCTAAATCTGCTCTTAAACTGCATCATCACCTCAGCCCTGTCTTGTACAATTAAGGCATTAAGTGAAACAAAAATTATAAACAGTCCCATAAATCATAACGAAGATCCACTCTTTGGACACGAATGGGTTGGACTTGGCGATGCAGAGTGACCATATATTGGATGCACTTTATGGTTCTATACATCTATAGGATATAATCCTGCTGACCTCTGGTTGGAGGAAGCGGAGTGGGTGGAGAGGAGGGGAAAGGAGGCTGTTGGGAGGATGAGACCAGTATGGAGCAGAGAGGAATAGTGTGCTGTCACCGGGCAGGGAGAGCACACCTGGTTAGCAGCCAGGCATTTAATCACTGTGTGACCAAAAAACCCAAACCAAACCCACTGCCATTGAATCGATTCTGACTCATAGTGACCCTTGAAGACAGAGTGGAACTTTCCTGTAGAGTTTCCAAGGAATGCTTGGTGGATTTGAACTCCTGCCCTTTTGGTTAGCAGCTGTAGCACTTAACTACTCTGCCACCAGGGTTTCCATTGTTTGAATCAACACTTACAGCATAATTCCTATTATCTGTCCTATTATCATTTTTTGGAATGGCCATCAGAACTGGCCTCATATTACCCTTGATGTCCTGGATGTCATCAAGTTCTCTTTCTTGCAAGATTTCCTTTATCTTTGTGTTAAAAAAAAAAAAGCGATTGGCTACCAGGTCAGGTGAATGGGGAAGGTGTTCCAATACAGTTATTTGTCTACTGGCTAAAAACTCCTCAAAGACAGCTATACAATTAAGTTTGTGAACTTGTCATCATGCCACCATGTACAGTGGCCCTTCCAGAAAGAGTTCTAAAATTGCTGTGAAGGGTGGACTAGGCACTGGTATCAGCGCATAGCTTCCTAAGGGGAGTACTTCAAAGGTGACCGTAGTGATATTCAGCAATGAGGTATGTAGCACTTAGAACAATTAAGTCTGCAGACTTAATTGTCAAACCCCATATACTAATAGGGATGCTCTGATTTTTTAGGCTATTGTCTGGGGAATGATTTATCTGTAAGATAAAAAGTAGACTATGAGATATTTTGATGAGGTGATTTGTGTTTTGCAGAATTTTTATCTCTTATCTTTAGCTTCTTAAAGAAAAAGTTCCCAGAATAAAATGTCACCTCCATTGCTTCTGTTGTTTCTACGTTTATACAGGTCTCAGACTCTGTACCTTCACCCAGGGAAAGCACTAGATATATGCAAAGAGCATTACCCCAAATTCCTGTGCTGTTTAAATCATGTTGATCTAGGAAGCTAAGGACGTCTCCCTCCACGCAAAATATAAAGAAATTTGTGTGTTACGCTTCTAGGGCTCCGGCATGTGACAGATGACCAGAAGACATACAAAAATCCCAGTTTGCGGGCTCAAGGACAAACTGTATCTCCAACCAAAAGCCGCACTCCAACTCCCACTTCTCCCAGATCTCCTCCGTCTCAGAAACCTGCTCCTGTGTTAGAGTTGGAGGGAAAGAAGTGGAGAGTGGTGAGTAATGCCCTTGAGTCTGACACGGTCTGACAAAAGGACCAGCAGCTGAGCCCCTTACCAAGATCCTAAGGATTCTGAAGTGACATGACAGAGGCAGGGGGTCACTAGCTGGACTAGAAACCGGGATGTTTCTGAATGGTTCCACAAGCCATTCACCAGGCAGCAAGAGAAAATAAAGTTTAACATGTGGACATGGAAAATCTGTGCTCCATCCTGATTGCTACAGGATGTTTCATGGCATCCTACTGATGGAGACATTTGTATAACTGCACCCTGCTGCAGCCAGCCACTGATCTGAGGGTAAATCATGTGAATCAGACAAAGACACTCTGAATGTGGAAGAAGGCTAGTGCCCCCTGCCTATTCAGAGGCTTCCTTAAACATTAGGTACTAAAATCAAGTTGTCATTGAGCTGATGCCATCTCCTGGTGACCCCATGTGTATCCCAGTAGAAATGAGCTCCATAGGTTATTCAGTGGCAGAATTTTCACCCTCTGGGTGGCCTGAAACCACCAGGCTTTCTGTTAGCCGCTGAGCCTGTTAACTGCTGGCACCACCCAGGGTCTTCAAACCCCTGGAAGTGGCCTGAAAATACACGGTGCCTAGTAGACCCCCATGGGGTCCTGCATCAGCCTGTTTGCCCAGCTTGTACTAGACAGCATCATTCCCGCCAGCTCAGCCTTCAGGCCTCTTCCCAAAGCTCACACGTCCCTGCCCACCCCACCATAAGCCGGGGCTCCTGACACCTGACTATTTGAAAATTGACACTGACCCCTACCAGTGATCTTGTCTCTTCTGTCCTTACACTGACAAGCTAACATCTGCAGTTTAGTGGGTGAAAAAAGGGTTCTACAAGAAAGGAAATACAGGGCTTCATGATACACAGTCATTTCAGTGGGCGGCGGATTCCGTCTCTCTCCCTGTTGTCACACTTGGCATGTGTTTCGATTTTAGGAATACCAAGAGGACAGGAATGACCTTTTGATTGCAAACACGGAAGTGAGACAAGTGGCTTACATTTTCAAATGCAACAAGTCTACTCTACAGATGAAAGGAAAAATAAATTACATTACAATTGGTAGGGCAGAACTATGGCTCTGTCTTTACAATCAGATATTCTGTATAAACATGCTACCGTGTATTTAATGGAGTGTTTTTCTTTTCTAGACAACTGTAGTAAGTTTGGCCTTGTGTTTGACAATGTGGTGGGCATTGTGGAAGTGATCAATTCCAAGGACATTCAGATTCAGGTAAGCAGCCCTTACAGTTAAGCTCTGCTCCCTCCATCCACTCTGCCAGCAAGCAGGAGCCCTCGCTCCCCGATTCCACCTAGAAAACACCTTTCCTTCCCTTCAGCATACCTCACTGTCATCTTTTCCTCTGTGGACCCCTTGTACACATCTTAGTGTTACCAGTTGCATTGGGGTTGACTCCAGTGCCCGGCAACCACATGTGTGTCAAACTCAATCTGTGCTCCACAGGGCTTTTGATGGCTGGTTTTTTAGCAGTAAATCACCAGACCTTTCTTCTGAGGCACCCTCGGGTGGTGGACTCAAACTTCCAACCTTTCCACCAGTGGCTAAGCATATTAGCCATCTCCACCACCCAGGGGCTCTTCCTGGTGTTGGCTCCTCCTCTGCCATTTCTTCAACCACGTCCCTTATCACACTGCAGTTACTTCTGCATTGCTCTTTCCAGACTAGAAATAGTGTCTCATTAATATTTATAGCCTCAGAACCTTACCCATAGTAGATATCCAATAAATGTTTGATGAATGAGTGATATGAATGAAGGCATAAAAATGCAAAGAGGTCCTCCTAGTGTGACAATAACTTCCAGCAGAGATTGTTTTTTCCAAGAAAAAGAATGGGTAAAGAGGAGGAAAAGGTTTTCTAAAGAGCCAGTGAGGTCATCAGAAATCCAAACCAAAATATGAGAGTTCTGCTGAATTTGCACAGCAGAAGAAAATCTGCACTTCTTGAGTAACTTTGATTTAGCCAAACAGGATTTTACATCTGATAATTAAGTTTGCAGACTTGACACCATGCACTTACATTGGCAGCACTGTACAAATAACTCAGTAAGGTTTCATAACCTTGGTGTATCAGTGTCTCACAGCTCTGCTCATATCACTGAGTGAAAGTGTCTGGTGAGTGGTGTTCATTATTGTTACATGTTTTTGTGTGCTGTTGCAAGAATGTCAAAGCTTATATTAGAGCATTGAACAAACATTAAATTTTTTGTTAAACTTGGGAAGAGTGAAAGTGAAATCAGGGACATGTTGGTCCAAGTTTATGGGGATAATGCCATGAAGAAAATGGCAGTGTACAAATGGGTTGAATGTTTTTCTGAGGGGAGAGAAAGCATGACTGATGAAGAGAGGTCAGGGTAGCCAGTAACAAGCAGAACCGATGAAAATATTGCAAAAATCCATTGACTTGCACGTCACGATCATAGGATAGCAGGTCAAGTAAACATGGATAGACAGTGAAGAAAGTCCCTAACTGAAAATCTTGGCAAGAGAAAGATGTGTGCAGAAATGATCCCAAAGGAGTTATCTGTGAGGGAGTTTTTAGTCAGTAAACGAGTAACTGCCTTGGAACGCTCTACTCATCTGATCAGGCCCCCAGTGACTTTTTTCTTTACCCAAAGATAAAGGGAATATTGAAAGAAAGACATTTTGATAACATTCAAAACATTAAGGGTGACAATTCTGATGGCCATTCCAGAAAGAGTTCCAAAACTGCTTTGAAGGGTGGACTAGGCACTGCTGTTGGTACACAGCTTCCCCAGGGGAGTACTTCGAAGGGGAACATAGTAATACTCAGCAGTGAGGTGTGTGGCACCTTTTCTAGAATGAGTTCATGAACTTACTTGGCAGTCCTCCTATGAAGAGCCATTTTAAAGTGTGATATGATTGGAGGGAGCGTGGGAATACAGAAATAGACTAAGGAGCCAGCAGCATAGAAAGCCCTGATATACTGAATAAGTTTTATGACAACTGATTATCTGTGTGGGGAAATCATACTGTGTGAGGCTGGGTTTTCTAGGGAAGCAAAACCAGTAACACGTATATGTACAAGGAAAGATTTATATATAAGGAAACAGCTCACGCACTTGCAGAAGCTGAACGTCCCAAGTCCTGGTACAAGCCTCACGTGGCCACGGAAGCTGGTGAACCCAGTGTCAGCAGGTCAGAGACCAGAGTTCTAGATCACCGGTTGTGTAGGTCGGCGGATCCCAAGCTGGCAGCAAGAGGGAGCTGCAGAGGCTGGCGAACCAGGATTGGCAGGTCAGGGAACAAGACTCTCATGTAAGGGTTGATGAATCCAACAGCTGCTAGTTGAAGTCCAAGAACCAGACACCAGAAGAGAGCAGGAACTGCTGGCTATAAGAACAGACTGGCAGTAGGTGGTGGAAGGTGGGGAGATGAGAGCTGAGGGACGGGAAGCCACCACGGGCCCTGCCCTGCCACTTGATGCAGCAGCCAGACATGGAGCAGCCAAGTTGGCATAATCCTGACCACCACACATACCGAGTTCCTGTCTCACGTCATACGTAAAAGTAAACCCTTAAGAATGAAAAGAACTACTTCTCGATTTTGAGGAGAAAACGTAGAAGAACATCTTTATGATTTGAGATAGGGCTGAAATTAATAAGGCTTAAAAAGCACAAACTATAAAGAAAAGAACTGATGAATCTGACCTCAAGAAAATAAAAATTAAACATTCAACCGAAGATTCCAAATCCAAACACAAGCCATGGATTTCAGATATTATTGCGGTGCTGATATTCAAAATGAATTAGTATCCACAATGTGTAAAGACCTTATATTCAAATCAATAGAAAAAATACTAATAACTCAATAGGGAAAATGGGCCAAAAATAGCAAGGCAATTCAGACAAACTGTATTGACTGATGAATATATGAAAATCGCATTAACAACCTAATAGCAAAAGTGGGAATTAATGCCACAATTATTTTGTAATTTTTCACATTCCTCAGTTTTGCACATAAGCTGCCCTCACTTTGCAAGGAGCCGTGTTTCATGACACTCATGCCTGTCAGAACTGTGCTCCGTCAAAGGTCCTGGGACAGAAAGCAGATTAGTGGCTGCCTGGGAGTGAGCACAGGGATTGACTGTAACAGGGCACTAGGCAGACTGTGGGGTGACGGAGATGTCCTGAAACCAAATTGTAGATGAGGTCATGCAGCTCCACATTACTAAATATCATTGAATTGTACACTGGAAGTGGAAGCATTTTTTTATTTGAAAATTTATTTCAGTTAATGCTGTAAAAGCAGAAAGGTAGAACGTTAAAATAAAGGGCTTGGACAAAGAGTTCATCTGATTTGCTTGAGTAAGTTTCTACCAAACTACCCTAATAAAAGAGTACAACTTAGGAGAGAAACAGGACTAAGGTATTCAGAAGTTGTTTTTCCGTTTTTGTTTTTCACTTTTTTATGGAAGAATAAATCCATAAAAAAAGAATTGATAAAAAAATTCTTTTAAAGTGCTAGAGCCTTCACTGGGAGTCCTGGTGGTACAGTGGTTATGAATTCAGGCTGCAAACCAAAACATCAGTAGTTCAAATCCACCAGCTGCTCCTTGGAAACCCTACAGGGCAGTTAGAATTAACTTCACAGTGAAGAGTACTTTTTTAGATGCTTGATCTGAACAAGACCACTTACCACCTGTCACTCAGCAGAAGTCCTGTCCTTTGGCCCAGTTCCGATAAACGTTCTCTGCCCTCAGAGTGTTCTGAATGTTGCTATTGTGTGCTGTAGGGTCAGTTCCAACTCACAGTGACCCCATAGGCTTTCCTAGGTAGCAACCCTTCCGGGAGAAGATCGCTAGTCTCCACTCTAAAGAGCCGTTGGTGAATTCGAACCACCAGCCTTCCGGTCAACAGCCAAGTGCTGAACTGTTGGGCCCCCAGGGCTCCTGTTCAGAGACAACCAGAGAAGAAAGACACACATAACCTACTTTAAGGTAGTGTCTGGGTTTGATTCCCACTAGCACACCTCGGCTGCAGCCAAGTAGTGACCTGTCTATCGGCAGAGGCCTGTGTGCGGCCACCATGCTCAATAGGTTTCAGTGGAGCTTGAAGACTAAGACAGATGACAGGGAAAGTCCTGGTGATCTACTTCCGAAACAAACAGCAAAAACCCAATCTGTTGCAGCATTCAGATCTGCAGCAGATCACAGCAGGGACCCAGGACCGGGCAGCAGCTTACTCATTGGTGCTTAGGGTCACCATGATTTGGGGGGGCAGCTGGACAGCAACAAATAACAGCAGCAGTGCAGTGTGGACTGAAATGCTATGGAAATTCTCTCTTCGTCTACCAGGGCTGGACACCCTGGTGGCATAGTGGCTAAGTGCTACAGCTGCTCACTGAAAGACTGGCAATTCAGACCCACCAGGTGCTCCTTGGAAACTCCACGCAGCAGTTCTACTCTGCCTTAGAGGGTTGCTGTGGGTCCAAATTGACTCAACAGCAGTAGGGTTGGTTTTCTGGTTTTATACCAGAGATATTTTTTAAGCTTTGCTATTGCCTTTACAACTACATAAGATATTTCAAGGTTTTTTTATGGGGAGGTTGGCTTTTTTACATAACATAGCAACATATACCCCCAAATAAAATGCATTGGCACAATGCTCTGACCTCACGTGTCCCCACTCTGTCTCATAAATGAATCGTCTAAGACTCACTGATGACTTACTCCTTTTGCTTTACTGAGCTTGTATTATAAATACAGTTCTGGTCAAGTATGTAAATGCTCATCCTCATTATAAAATAAGCAAATGCAAAAGTTACCAGAACATGACTGATGACACATTCTCCATATATTATTGTTTAATCGCTGGCAGAGCCCGGCCACTGACTTGGCCTTAAACCACCTCCTTTTTTGTGTGCTGGGTCTCAATTCCAGCTCAGCATCCCATTTCTAAGGAGAGAGAAGACCTGGGTGACCTGGCTAGACTCCCCCTGAGGAATGCTTTGTACTACCAGCCCCATCAGCAGGGCTTGCCCCATTGGTTTGCAATCCAGTCTTTTCTTCAGCGTGAAAGGGGAGCTGTCTGTACCACTTTAATTACCATTACAAGACAGCAGATTACAGTAGGGCAGTAATACAGCCTTTGGGGAAACAGCCTGCCCCAGTGGAGATGTGGGGGGACATCTTTCTGAACACCGATTGTTGGAAGAGAAATGTAAAACCAATCAGAATTTTTATAGTGCTTAGATATTTGTAACCAATACAAAGCCTCTCCTCCTCTGGTGCATGGCCCTATTTATTTATATAAGAAGCAGCCTGAGCCAAGTCCACAGTGTTGGCTCCTGAAATTAATACATTTCAAAATACCTAATCACAGTTAAGACTCACTTATTCACCCAGTGAGATTTTTATCCAGCAGTGGACTTACATGAAAAGAATTATACTGTTTCTTATTAATTCGTTTTACATTCAGAGGAAAAAAATCTATTCAATACAGAATAATTTGTTTCCTCTAAGTGACAAGATGTAGTACCTGCTTTGATCCAATTTGCATAGAGACTGGTCCAAACAAAGATTTTAAGCAAATTAAAGCAAATGTGACTTGTTTCTTTATCATGAAATCAAATATATGTTTGAAATCTACTAACAGAGTTGAGGCTCTTTCTGAACATTAAGCTGCTGTTTTCAAATCAACCCCTTTATTTTGTTTCAGGAAAGAAAGCGTGAGATTTGGAAATCCCCTTGTGTGGTCCTTTCATTCTGTCCCCAAATGACACCTACCCAATTCAGCTGGGAGAAGTTGCCATAAGCCAGCCTTCTCAGCCCTACCCCGACTATTCTCCATGCCTGCTGAAGCCCAAGTTACAAGAACCAATGGACTGTACTTATTTGGGGACCTTATGGCTTCTCTTAAAAACAAGTTGCCTCCAGTTGAGTCTGACTGATGGCAAACCCATGTACATCAGAGTAGAACTGTGCCCTGTCGGGTTTTTGGTGGCTGATCATTAGATGATCACTGCAACGGACTCAGCACACGCACGATCACGGAGATGGTGTGGCACTGGGCAACGTTCCGCTCAGTTGTGCATCGGGTCACCGTGAGTCAGAGCTGGCAGCTCACAGCAGTAAATGGTTTCTTCTGCTTTGCTTTGGTTTTCTCTCAGATGTTTTCTTCTTTTCTGATGTCAGGTAATGGGGAGAGTACCAACAATTTCCATCAATAAGACAGAAGGTTGCCACATATACCTCAGTGAGGATGCCCTAGACTGTGAGATTGTGAGTGCCAAATCATCAGAAATGAACATACTTATCCCTCAGGATGGTGATTATGTAAGTATATTTGAAAGGCTCTGAAAAACTCTATTTAGCCTTCATTGCTAATATCCTCAGAGACTGGTATCCAGCTACCCAGCCATGGGCTTAATTGATCAGATAGTTCACAGGCAGGGCAGGAATTTACAGGATTGACTTTGGCACTGTCTTCTCTCCTGTTAGTTGCTTGATTGATTCCCCTCACTCCTAGAGCTGTGAGTGGCAAAGCAGTTGACCAATAATGACCTTAATGGGCTAGCGTTTATCAAGAAGTACCCCACGCACTTGAGTTCACATGGTTTAGCACTCATTTTGCTTTCACTAAGCTGCTTACAGAAACCCTAGTGGTGTAATGGGTAAGTGCTACAGCTGCTAATTAGCAGGCTGACAGTTCAAATCCACCAGGCACTCCTTGGAAATTTTATGGAGCAGTTCACTCTGTCCTATAGAGTCACTACGATTTGGGATCAACTCTAGAGCAGTGGAGTTTTGGTTTGTGCTGCTTGCAGAAATCCTGGTGGCACTGTACTTGACAGCTACAACTTGTAACTAGGTCAGCAGGTTGAATCCACTAGGCGCTCCTTGGAAACCCTACGGGTTTCCTGTCCTATAGGGTTGCTAGTAGTCTGAATCATTTTGATGGCAATGGGTTGGTTTTTAGTGTTTTTGCTTCTTCAGGTGTAGGCAAAAAGTGAAGGGAGATGGTAATAGACTGGTCTAGGTTCTCAGCAGTGGCCTAAGATTCATCTGGAAAGCTTGATAAAATTGCCAACTCCCAACGCAGCACCTAGAGGTTGGATTCAGGAGTTTGGGAGTGGTACCCAGGACTGTGTGTTTTTAGTAAGCTTCCCAGGTGTTCCTAGAGACAGCAGTCTACCACCTTCTGCGAAACAGTAGCTTAGCCTAAGTGACTTTGCCATCATTTATTTTCTTTGCCTCCTCTCTTAAACCAGTTAGCTTTTAAACGCATGCAGATATTTTCACAAGTAAGAAAGGAAGTATAAGTAACACTACTTTTGTGACCATGCACTGTGGTGAAATTGGAGAACTTACTAGTTATTGATTCTTTGAAGCAGGAAAATAAATACAGAGATAATTCATTCTGATTCTAACTGTACAGGGACCCAGTGAACACAGGAGGATGGGAGAACACCTCACTGGGCAGGCACACCTTTGGGAAGAGGCCCACATCAGCCTGCAGGTTCATCACCAGCCCTCTATGCAGCTGCCAACACTCAGGTTGATGTCCTTAGGCAGACAACTCCACTTGTTCTCTCCTCTGCCCACCTGTCAGAAGGTTCTTCAGCTCTACAGAGCCATTTGTTATGTATGGCATCCTCAAAGTCATTATTTTAGTTTAAAAACAGAACTCTGCAAGCATTGGACTATGTTCCACTGCTAGGTATGTGGTCAGCCCAACCCTGAGCTAGAGAAGCGCAGTCTCTTAGGCTGTCTACTTAAGTGACTGCTGAAAACCTAGCAATTCCAGTCCTAGGGATGCACCCCAAAGTCGTGAATTCAGAAACTCAAACAGATACTGGTACACCAGTGTTCATTGCAGTATAACTCATGATAGCCAAAAGGTGAAAACAGCTCAACGGTTACCAACAGGTGAATGGGTAAACAAAATGTGATAGATTCATCGATGGAATATTATTCAGCCATAAAGAGGTATAGATTTATAATATATACTCCAACATAGATGAACCTTGAAATATTATCCTGAGTAACATAAGTCACTCACAGAAGGACAAAAACTATTTGATCCTACTTATATCAAATACTTAGACTCACCAAATGCATAAAGACAAAAGTTTGTTCGTGGTTACCAGATGTTGCAGGGGATGGAAACTGGGAGTTACTACTTAATGAGTACTGGGTTTCTGCTAAGCCAAAAAAGGCAAAGTCACTGGCATCGAGTCGATTCTAACTCACAGCAACTCTATAGAACAGAGTAGAACTGCTCCCAGATGCCTAGTGGATTTGAACTGCCAACATTTTGGATGGCAGACGTAGCCCTTAACCACTACACCACCAGGGTTTCCACTGGGTTTCTGCTACAGATGGTGGAAAGCATTTGGAAATGGACAGTGATGATGGTGAATGTCACTAATGCCACGGAATTGTACACTTAACATTGGTTAACATGGTGTTTGATTATATGTATATGTATTTACAGCAATAAACAATTTTTAAAAGAAACAAACAAACCAAACCCCTGCTGAAGAGCTCATGCCAGTTCCAGAGAACAGATTCTGAATAGGAGAGCCAAAAATTCAAGTGCTCTCTGATCTTGGCAGCTCTTGAAGCAGAAGGCTCAGCTGCATGGGAACTAATCTGCTAAGAAAGACAGTGGGGTTTGAATCATCCGGACCAGTTAAGCTAGAATCACGGGGCAGAGCCCAGAATCCGTATTTTTTAAAGTTTCCGAGGCCAATTCTATAGAGCCAAGACTGAGGTCCACTGGCTTCAAGCATGAGTTGAGGTCAAAACCTGAGCTTTGACACTGAAAAGTAAAGTCTCACCTATAGACCATGACCTTGTGTCCTGAGTCCATGGCCTCTGCACATTTTCCAGTTGAGATGGTAGCAAGCAACACAGAGGAGGTCCTGCTCAGGGACTGTGACCTGGAAATAAATGGCAAGGATGATTCATCCCTAAAAAAGTCAGTCTGTCAGAGGTCTGTTGTCATCACGCTTCTGTCATCTCCATCTGCCAAAGAGTCACAGGGGCTGTCATGCCAAAAGCCCAAACTAAACCCACTGCCATGGAATTGATTCCAACTCATTGCAACCCCACAGGTTAGTGGAGAACTGCCCCGTAGAGTTTCCAAGGGGCCCCAGCAGATTTGAACTGCTGACCTTTCGGTTAGCAGATGTAGCGCTTAACCACTACACCACCAGAGTTCCCGGCTATGGCGCACTAACTGTCAAAGAGTGCCTTCACTCCCATGCGTTCTGCACTTGGCCCGATGCTTAAGAACTAAAACCGAGCCCCTATTTATTTTAGAGAAGAGATCCAGAAAGTATACTGGCTACTCTTCTCTCCAACACACATGCACAGCAGGTTATGAAGACTCTGGCTTCTTTGCTTACTCTTGAGATTTTCTATTGCAGATTTCACTCAAGGAGAGTTCATTACCCACTCACTATAGCAAGGGATGTCCCTTTAAAATAAATAGATTGCTCCTTCCAAAAGACGTCCCTGGATTCTATATCTAGGAAGACACATGCTCATGTGTAGATTCCACCAAAACATCCCATCTCACTGATGAATGAGAATAGGCACCAGTTTATTAGATGTATCAAATTTCAACAAACACAGTGCGTGTAAGTGCGGTGAGGCCACAGATGTCAGCGTCGTGAGGGCTGCTCTGGGTCCTCCTTTTACATCCCCTTCTGAAAGGGGAGATTCCAAACTAGTTTTATTTCAGCTGTTGTGTACCTGTGCATGTGTTTGTGGCAGGGATGGGGGGTGTCCCAACGGGAAGAGTATGGTGGCCATGTGAAGGGTTAAAAAAGGACAGGCAACTCTAAGCACATTTTGTACCTGAAATAGTCAAGTGCCCAGTTGCTGTTGGGTCTCTTCTGACTCATAACAACCTCACGTGTGTCAGAGTAGAACTGTGCTCCACAGGGCTTTTCATGGCTTATTTTTCAGAAGTAGATCACTGGGCCTTTCTCCCACGGCCCCACCAACTTCTTGCTTGGCACCCGAGTGTTTGCACCACCCAGAGTCTGCAGGTGGCCAGGTAACACTAGGGTAAAGCCTTGCTCCTCAAAGTGTGAATAGGGCTTCTGCCATCCATGTGCTATCCATGTGCTCCTTCAGCATATTGTTTTTTTTTTAAAGAAAACCAAATGGCATGTGAGTATGTCCTGATCAGCATGCAGTGGAGAAGGGATGGAGACAAATACTGGTTCTCTGAAAATCCTCCCTTTCTCCATTAGCAGCGTGCTCACTGAGCTCTTTCTAGTCCTGTAAATTATTTTGGTGAAGCGGCAGCTGGAGAGACTGCAAGCTTGCCCTGGCTGATGAAAAACCCAAGGAAGGAATCGTAGCTGAGAACAATCACATGAGCTTGAAGGTGGTGGGGCAGGATGGTTCGGTAGCGCAGTTTAGGGTGAAGAGGGGGACACCACTTAACAAACTAATGAAAGCCTGTTAGGAATGACAGGGTTTGTCAGTGAGGCACAGCAGCTCCCACTTTGATGGGCGCCGGTCAATGAGACAGACCTACCTGGAGAATTGGAACTGGTGGCTGCAGACACAGTCCGTGTGTCCCAGCATCAGACAGGGAAGCTTTCCTTTCTCTTTCATCTTCCACTCTCCCTGTTCCCTTGTACGTAAACTAGCTGGTGTGTGTACACAAGCACATTCCTTTTTTTTTTTCAACCAAATGACCAGTGGTGTGTCTTGATTAACATCCAGTGGAGATGGGATGGGGAAAAATACTGGTTCGTTGAGGTATGCCCCTTCTCGGCCAGCAGCATGCTCATTCAGCTCTTTCTAGTCCAGTAAATTATTTTGATCTCACTGCTTAACCAAAAACTACGACAGAAATAGTCCTTGCATATCTTGTTCAACTGGAGAATTTCAGTGGTTTTCATTTATCACTGTAAAACCAAGGACAATTTTATCCTTTTTTTTTTTTTTTTGTACATAGCTGTGATATGTAGGGCAATCTGTCTTTAAGCAGCAATAAATTACCTAAAAGAAATGAATCCTGGATAGATTTCCCTTCAGGTCAGTCATCTTGTTGTTTAAATAAATTTCTTGTTTAAAAACTGGCAAAATGTGGTTAGGGACCAGCAGCCACAGCAGCAGCTGGGCACGTGTTGGAAATGCAGATTGTCGTCCCTTCCCCAGGCCTACTGAATCAGAACCTGGGCTTTGTCAAGGTGCCCAGTTGATTGATGTTTGTGGGGGGGAGCTTGGCGGAGAGTGATGACTAAGACAGGCTACCTAGCTGTGGCCGCCAGCTCCTCTTACTAGTGATGCATCTTGGGCCAGTTGCTTTTCCTTGCCAGGCGCCTGTTTCCTGTAAGTGGGGTCACCAGGAAGCCTTGCTTATCGGATGACTGCGGAGATGCTTATCGGATGACTGAGTTCGTATATGTGCGGTGCTTAAATGAATGCTTGGTTCTGAATAAGGGCAGCACCCAGGCCTTGTAGACCTGAAAGTGCACACTTTTGCAACACATGAGTTAGCTGTGGTTTTATTTATTTGTGCCTTTTCAGTCCATAGTAATAAAAAAAATCTGCAACTTTTTGCAGACCCGACACAAGCATAGATATCGTACCTTTGGATATACCATTTCTATTTTTTAAATACCTTCTGTTTTCATGGAAACCCTAGTGGCATACTGGTTAAGTGCTACAGCTGCTAACGAAAATATTGGCAGTTCAAATCCACCAAGGCATTCCTTGAAAACTCTGTGGGACAGTTCTGCTCTGTCCTAAAGGATTGCTATGAGTCAGAATTAATCCAATAGCAGTAGGTTTGGATTTCGGTTTTCTGTAGTCACATAGGACCCCTGGTTGCACAGTGGTTAAGAAGTTGGCTGCTAAACCAAAAACTCAGCAGTCTCAGTTGACCAGCTGCCCCTTGGAAACCCCATAGGACAATTTTACTCTGTTCATTAGAGTTGCTATGAGTCAGACCCAAGTGGACAGCAACGAGGTTGGTTTTCTTTGGTTTTATATTCATATGATACTCAGATTACGAGTGCTCATGCAGCAGCATTTTGCCATAAAAGTTTTGTCCGGTGCCAGTCTCCCCATGAGCCTGAAATGATTTCTGCAGAAGGCTGTCCACAGTCCAGGGCTGGGTTCAGTAAGATCTCCTCACCCCTCGTGTGACACTGTGCGTATACTTACCTGTTTTCCAAAGGAAGCCTCCCTTACTTAAATGGCTTTCTTCTTCTTCCAGAGAGAATATCCTGTTCCTGAACAGTTCAAGACAACATGGGATGGATCCAAGTTGGTCACTGAACCCGCAGAAATTATGGCCTAACCTCCAGGGAGACCAAACCCTCTGGTTACCTGAACCTCCCACATCCACCTTATCCCACTCCCCCATAGAAGCAGCACTGGAGATCTAGAAGTCGCAGTAGCACCTGCCGCATTGGTTTGGGCTCAGTGATTCCGTGCTGTGCAAACAGTGCTGTTCCTGTCTCACTGTAGTGGGCATTTTGACGTACTTAATGTTTCTTCATGATCTGCCCTTGTGTGTGATTTTAGTTCCTCATGACTTGTGAGATTAGAGATCTAAAGGTTTCTAAAAAAAAAAGAATTCTGTTCCCTTCATATCATGAACACAGCAACTGATAGATAAAAATACTGCATGATTCACTTTGACTCTTATGTTAATTACTAGCTGAAAAATAAAATCTTTGAGAGACTAAGCTGTACGTTTTTACCTCTGAGATCATTTCAATATGACGTAGTAACAGCACCCTACAGAGTGGACAGTTTCGTTCTTACGTGGCCACGTGTTCCTCTCGAGCCACATGAACACGCCGTCAGTATGAATATGTATTTCAGCCCAAATTGGTTTTAAAAACAGAAGGAATGGGTCAATAACTTTCTTGGTTCCTTGGAAGACTATATGCTTTATAGTTACTTAAAACCAAAAATAAAATTCTGGTTATTCATCATAAAGTTTTTTTCTGCCATGTCACTTGAAAAACTTTTATGCACAAAGATTTTTACACCAGAAAGCTGGTGGGTGGAAGCTGTTTCCCCTGATATAGATATTAATACCTCACAGTTTTGCACTAAAAATTGAGCTCAATTTTTATTTTTAATTTTCATGTCTTTAATGTTCCACTTACTAACCAGTCTCAGAAACGAACATGAAAAAGCCATATATGTATTACTTTGTCTATAGTGAGAGCAATTGCTTGTTGGTTTGGCTTGCTGTTCCTGGTTTGTAGTCTTGATAGTACGTGCTTTTTCAACACAAGATTAACTCTGCTGTTCATTCGTGTTTTTTCAGTCCATAGTACTAAAAGAAAATCTGCAACTTCTTGGATCACATGTAATGAATTATAGTATAATGCTTGCAGAAGCCTATATCTTGTGCCTATTAATGCCTTTGGAATACACAGTTTCTGTTTTTTAAATATCTTCTATATCCTTGTAGTATTCAAATTACCAATGCTCATATACCAGGGTTTTGCTATAAAAGTTTTGTCCATATGAATAATGTTGTGGCTTTAGTAAACAGAGTTTTTCAACTGTAAACTTATTCTAAAATAAAGTAAAATTCTAATTGTTTAAATACCATGATTAATTCCGGGTGTTAAAATTTTTCTACCACCTCACATCAGATTTAAGGAAGAGAGCTGAGTTCTTCTGGTTGAATTTGAGAATTCACCCAGTCTTCCACCAGCTTCCAGGTGTCTTTGAGACAGAGATCAGATAAAGAGAATAGCAGTTGGAATGAATGTTAGAAAATTCTCAAATGTAGTTTTATAATTATCCTGATAGATTTTTATTAATGTGAACACCCCAGCAAAGAAATTTATTGTTAGTGATATTAACAGAAATTTTCTGAAGGACAAAAAAAATTTAAAGTGGAAATAAAAGACTCTAGAAAAGAACATGCTGCACACCCATTTGGAAACCCTGGTGGTGCAGTGGTTAAGAGCTACAGCTGCTAACCAAAGGTTGGCAGTTCAAATCCAGCAGGTGCTCCTTGTAAGCTCTATAGAGAAGTTCTATTCTGTCCTGTATGGTCACTGTGAGTCAGAACTGATACTTGATACACACCCATTATGTAGCAATAATTTCATATTGAGAAGTATCCATTCAAAAGTCCTAGAAGCCATCACTGCCATTAAATTTGGCATCAGCCTTTCAAAACACTTCCCTACAGATATTGAAAAGCTATACATGAGGTTGAATTATTTAAACCAGCCATGTACAATATTTTAACACAAATAACACGCAGCTTCTACATTTGTTTTCTAGTGATACCCTCCTCTCATGAGATGTTTTTGTAAGTGCAACTATGATAGCAGCACTTATAAAAATGTCTCCTGGGGGAGGGCACAGAGCTCTGGTTGCTCAGTGGTTAAGAACTTGGCTGCTAACAAAAACCACCAGCCATTCAAATCCACAGGCCACTCCTTGGAAACTCTACAGGGGAGTTCTACTCTGTTCTATAGAGTCACTGTGAGTCAGGATTGACTCGATAGCTGCAGATTTTTCTAACACCTAGCTTCCAAGTAAGATTTATTAAGGGTAGAAGAAGCCTTGGCAATATGTAGGAAATAAAAGAATTAATCAGAAATACTGTTTTCAGAGAAGGTAGGGTAAAATGGTAGCATAGTCAGACACTTCCTGTGATCTCTCTAACAACCAAAATTTAAAAAAATGAAAAAAGAACCAATTACATATGACATTCTAGGAGCTCTGAACATCAAAAAGGAAGTTGAGAACTCAAACTGAGTGACAGGGAAAGGAGAGTCGATGCAGAATATCCAGGACTGGCCAGCCCCAACCCGGTGAGTCTCAGCACCCCATAGAAGGATTAGCAGCAGCACAGTGAGTGAAGCAGTGGGGATTGGAAAGCATCTTCCTTAGCAGGACAAGCTGAGCAGCAGAGAGCCCACTGATGCCACCAGATCAGTGGAAAATAGCATCCATTCATCAAAAGCTAAGTGGCTTGTGTCTAACCTGCCATATGCAGTTCTAAGACTTTTCTTCAGGTTAAACCTCTCTCCCTTTACCCAGAGCTTCCCCCTCCCTTCTCTGCACTACATTAAGCTCCATAATCTGACACACTACGTGGCCCCTAACAAGTGCCCTAAGCCATTCTTCCAGAGTCAGAGGGAACAATACAACAAATGAGGGAGAAAAACTCTGCTGACTCCCCTGAACCAGAAGTCAGGGCAGAAACATGTCCTTTGCATATGCACAGGAATAAGGGGTCCACAGACCTTGCACGTCTTTCAGCACTACTTACAGTATCCAGTGCCCATCATACTGCAGCAAAAGCTATCTACTCACATTAAAGAAGAGGGACAAGCCTTCCTCACAGATAATCATGGATGGCTGTTAGTACTCTACCTTTCTCAGCGTGTGCAGCCAGATACCTGTGCCTATACCACTCACCTCTGCCCATCTAGGACTGTAGGGGACAGTCTGTACCACACACTTGGTGACCTGGGCTCCTAAGCTGAGTACATACAAGAAAATAAATGGAAACCTGGGTTCACAAACTAGTAACAACTTTAACCACCTGATGACAGGATATTAGAGCATCTAAACCACAGATAATCAAACTAGCTTACATTACCTGAGCATTTGGGCATTTTAAAACAGAACAAAGCAAAAAAGAAGTTAGAACGCAATAAGCATATGTAATTAAATACAACAACTTACCAAAACAGTTGATAACAAATTGCTTCAAGAGGCAGAAAATGTGGTGGCTTCAGAAAGTTCCTAAAACAAAGAATCCAGAAATTTTTCAGATGAAGAGAACTTTATGGAATTACTGGAGGTAGAATACAGAAGGTTAATATTTGGAACTCCTCAAGATATCAGGAAGGAGTTCAGGCAAAATGCAAGAGAGCATAATGACAAATTAAACAGGCTGTAAGAAATCCATGATAGAAGGCAATCAGAAATTCAGCAGATTAATAATAAGATTACAGAATTAGGCAATTCTATAGACAAAAAAGCAGAATTAGTAAGACTGAAGACAAAACACTTAGCATGAACATATTTGAGGAAAACTCAGATTTAAAAAAAATTAAAAAAAAACATTTTAAAAGTTACGTGGGACTCCATTAAGAGGAATAATTTACGAGTAATTGGAGTACCAGAATGGAGGGAGATAACACAAAATGCAGACAAAATTCTTGAAGACTTGTTGACAGAGAACTTCCTTAATATCGTGAAAGATGAGAAGATATCTCTCCAAGATTCTCATCAAATGCCACACAAGGTATATCCCAAAATAAAGACACCAAGACATATTACAATCAAACTTACCAAAAGAGAATGTGAGAATTTTAAAAGCAGGTAGGAATAAACAGAAAATAATCTACAAAGGAGACTCAATAAGCCTAAACTTGGACTACTCAGCAGGAACTATGGAGGCAAGAAGGCAATGGGATGATATATACAAAGGCTTGAAGGAAAAAAATGGCAAATCAAAGAATTATGTATCTAGCAAAATTTTCTCTCAAATACTATGCTGAAATTAAGGCATTCTCAGATAAACAGAAATTTAGGGGATTTACAAAAACCAAACCAAAAGTACAAGAAATAATAAAAGGAGTCCTTCATTTAGAAAATCAATAATATCAGGTAATAACCCATGATCAGAATGCAGGACACAGCAAACATATCATTTCTGATAAATTACAAAAATAAATCAAAGCTAAAACATTGAAACTAGGGAACTGAAGATGTCCATATGTAAAAGTTAACAACATTATAACAAAAAGAGGGACTATAAGAAATGTAGTTTACAGGTCTCTCACATAGAGAGAAAGTCAAGGTGATACAAAGGATACGACTGCATTGAAAAGAGAAATAACTCTGCAATAATAGGAGACTTTAAAACACCACTTGTAGTGAAGGACGGAACATCCAGAAAGAAACTTGAGTAAAGACACAGAAGATCTAAATGCCAGAGGCAATGAATTTGACCACATAGATATACACAGAACACTCCACCCAACAGCAGCCAAGAATATTTTCTTTTCCAATGAACAGGAAACATTCTCCACAACAAACCGCATGTTAGCCCATGAAGTAAGCCTTAACAAAGTCCAAGGCACTGAAATATTGCAGACCATCTTTTCAAAACATGAAGCCATAAAATTAGACATCAATACTAGAAAAAAGGAAGGAAAAAAAACAAACTGAACAACAACTTGCTTAAAAAGTATTTCGTTATAGAAGAATCAGGGATGAAACAAAGGCATTCCTAGTAATAAATGAGAACAAAAGCACATCTTACCAGAACTTTTGGGACACAGTAAGAGCAGTGCTCAGAGGTCACTTTATCTCAAAGAATACACACATCCAAAAACGAGAAAAGGCCCAGATAAAAGCGTTACCACATAACTTGAATAAGTAGAAAGAGAACAGCAAAGGAAACTCTGGCCCACCAGAAAAAAGCAAAATGTAAAACTTAGAGCAGAACTTAATGAATCGAAAAATGGAAAAAGAATTGAAAGAGTTAACAAGACCAAAAGCTGGTTCTTTGAAAAAAACCAACAAAATCAGTAAATCATTGGTCAAGCTGACAAAAGAAAAACAGAAGAGGAAGCAAATAAACTGAATAAGAAATTAGATGGGCAACATCACAACAAACCCAGCTGAAATTTTAAAAAATCGTAACAGAATACTATGAAAAATTGTATTCTAACAAATTTGAAAAGTTAGAAGTGATGGACATATTTCTAAAAACAGACTACCTACTTAAACTAATACAAACACAGGTAGAACAGCTAAATAAACTCATAATGAAAAGAAGAGATTGCAAAGATAATCAAAAACTCACAACTGAAAAAAGTCCTGGACTGGATGGCTTCACTGGAGAATTCCACCAAACTTTCAAAGAGTTAACACCACTATTATTAAAGGTATTCCAGAGCATAGAAAAGGACGGAGTACTCCCAGATTCATTCTAGGAAGCCAATATAACCCTGATACCAAAACCAGGTAAAGGCAGCACAAAAAAAAGGTAAATTACAGACCAGTGTCTCTCATGAACTCAGATACAAAAATCTTCAACAAAATTCTAGCCAAGAGAATTCAACAACATACAAAAAAACAATTCTCCAAGACCAAATAAGGGTTATACCAGATACGCAGGGATGTTTCAATATAAGAAAAACAATCAATGTAATCAACCACATAAGTTAAACAAAAGACAAGAACCACTTGATTCTATCAATTGATGGAGGAAAGGTAATGGACAAAGTCCAACACCCATTCGTGTTACAAAAATAAATTCAACAAAATAGGAATAGAAGGGAAATTTGCCAACATAATAAAGGGTATTTATACAAAACCAACAGCCAACATCAGCCTAAATGCAAAGAGTTTGAAAGCATTCCACTTTGAGAACAGGAACCAGACAAGGATGCCCTATGTCACCACTTTTATTCAAATTGTGCTTGAGGGTCTATCCAGAGCAATCAAACTAGAAAAAGAAAGGGCATTCAAATCGGTAAGGAGGTAGTAAATGCATCTCTATTTGCAGACGGCATGATCTTATGCACAGAAAACCCCAAAGAATCTACAAAGAAAAAACAAGAAAACTACTGGAATAAAAGAGTTCAGCAAAGTATCAGGATACAAGATGAATGTACAGAAATTGGTTGGATTCCTCTATACCATCAAAGAGAATGTCAAAACTGAAATCACTAAATCAATACCACTTAATAGCCCCCCAAGAGATAAAACACTTAGAAATAAATCCAGCCAGAGATGTAAAAGGCCTATGCAAAGAAAAACACAAGACACTGCTGCAAGAAACCAAAAGAGATCTACGTAAGTGGTGAAACTTACTTTACTCGTGGATAGGAACACTCAATCTTGAGAAAACATCTATTCTGCCCAAAGCAATCTGTAGATACAATGCAATCTTGATCCAGATTCCAAAGGCATTTTTCAATGAAATGAAGAAACAAATCACCAGCTTCATATAGAAATGGAAGAAGCCCCAGAGAAGTAAAGTATTACTGAAGAAGAAAGTAGGAGACCTCACACTACCTGCTTTTACAAGCTATTACACTGTCACAGTAGTCAAAACAGCCTGGAACTGGTACAACAGACACACAGGCCAATGGAACAGAACTAAGAATCCAGACATAAAATCATCCACCTATGAGCAGCTAATATTTGACAAAAGCGTGAAGTCTCTTTGACAAATGGTGTTGGCATAACAGGATATCCATCTGCAAAAAATTAAACAAGATCCATATTTCTGACACTGCACAAAAACTAACTCAAAATGGATAAAAACTAAAACAACAAAAGCTACAGAAGAAAAAATATGCACTACACTAGGAGGCCTAATACACAGCATAAACAGACTTACAAAGCATTACTAACAATCCACAGACACCAGAAGAGAAAGCTGATAACTGGAAATTCCTAAAAATTAAACACATTCATCTGAAGACTTTACCAAGAGAGTAAAAAGACAACCTACAGACTAGGGAAAAAGAATAATTGGCTACCACAAATCCAGTCAGTGTCTGTTCTCTAAAATCTACAAGATACTGCAAAACCTCAACAACTAAAACACAAATAATCCAATTGAAACATTGGGCAAAGGATATTAAAAGGTGGTCCACTAAAGATACTCAGATGGCTAACAGAAACCTGAGAAAACTCTCAAGATCACTAGCCATCAGAGAAATGCAAATTTAAACCCACATGAGATGCCATCTCACTTCAACAAGGCTCGTATTAATCTAAAAAGTACAAAGTAATAAATGTTGGAAGGATGTGGAGAGACTGGAATACTTACACAGTGCTGGAGGGAATGTGAAATGGAACAACCACTTTGGGAATCAATTTAGCACTTTCTTAGAAAACTGTAAATAGAAATACCATGGGATCCAGCAATCCCACTTCTTGGAATATATCCTACAGAAGAGCTGCCACACAAATAGACTCACCCACACCAGTCTTCATCACTTATTTTGCAATAGCAAAATAAGTACCCATCAGCAGAGGAATGAATAAACAAACATTGGTATAGTCAAACAATGGAATATTATGCAATGATAAAGAACAGTGATGAATTTGGCAAACAATGTGGAAAACTCTGGAAGGTATTATGCTGAATGAAATTAGTCAATTGCAAAAGGACAAATATTGTTTCAGATGGCTATTATAAGCATTTAAGAACAGATTTAAACATAGAAGAAAACATTCTTTGATAACTATGGGGGTGCTAGGAGGGAGAGGAGTATTCATTAATTACATAATAGACTAGAATTATTTTAGGAGAAGGAAGAGGCAATACACAATAGAGAGAGGTCAGCATAAACAGACTAAATCCACAGCTTAGAAGTATTCTAAGTAAAACCAAACATTTCAAGGGACAGAGTATCAGAGTCATGGGTTTGGACACCATGGTTTCAGGTAACGTCTAGATCAAATCACATATTAAAGTTTATTAAAATGTTCTTTGCATCCCACTTTGATCATTGATGTCAAGAGTCTTAAAAGCTAGCAAGCGGCTAAGAAGCATCAAATGATCTCAGCCCACCTGGAACAAACAAGAAAGAAGACATCAAAGACAGAAGTAAAGTGTGAGCCCCGAAGACAAATAAGGCCACATAAACCAGAGACTAAATCAACGCAAGACCAGAAGAACTAGATGGAGCCTGGCCGCCACCAAAGACAGCTGCCCTACAGGGAAATCAACAGAGTCCCTGATACAGAAGGAGAAATAAAGGGTGCAGAACTGAAACTCTAGTAAAAAAAAAAAAACTGACTGGAGGGTCCCCAGAAAACACAGCTGCTGGCTTCTCTGTTAGCCCAGAAATGAAACCATCTGGAAGCCGACTCCTCAGACAAAGACTGAACTAGTCTATAGAGCATAAAATGACAACTGGTGAAGAGTGCGCTTCTTGGCTTGGTAGATACAGGAGACTAAATGGGCAGCTCCAGTCTGGCAAGGAGATGAGAAGAAACTGAGGGGAAAAGAAGTAGTTAAATGGACATGGGAAATATGTGGTGAAGGGGAGGTGTATGCTGTCACAGCGGGGACAGCAGCCAGGGTCACATGGCAAAGTGTAAGTTTTTGTATGAGAAACTGGAATTGTAAACTTCCACTCAAAACCCAATGAAAAAACTAAAATTAAAGATTTTAAAAGAACATTTAGCAAGTTGTTATAATCATAAAATTGAGTCATTAGTGAAAGACAGGATTGTTAGGATATTTTTCTTCATCAAAAAAATTATTCTTAAAAGATAATTTTTGTCTAAGTAATTTACTTTTTTTAGAAAGAACAAATACTGCTCCTACTAAAGACTTTATGTCCTTGCTACCTTCCTTTTTGTTCTCTAATAAACTTTTGATTACTGAAAATGGAAAATTTGTTAAAAAAAAGAAGAAGAAGAAGAATACTGCATCGATGATAATACTTTTCCCTGCACAGTGCTCAACTCCAGCATTACCAGTGCCATGATCTAGTGAATATCATCAAAGGACTAAGAAATCCACACTTAGCAGAAGTCCATGTCCTGTATATTCAGACTCAGGAAAAAAGTCTTAACATCCTTAAGCGCCAAGGGTCCCCACATCATTTTACTTTGTAGTATTCTGGGTTAAAAATCATAAAAATAATCCAAAGGAGATCTTTATTAATGTCTGGAAAATCTTTTCCTGGACCCATGGTGACCTATGCATGCAGAGAGTAGAACCGTTCCATAGGGTTTCCACGGCCGTGAGGTTTTGGAGGCAGGTCGCATGCCCTGTCCTCTGAGGAGCTTCTGTGTGGGTCTGATTGACCGACCTTGCAGCTAGAAGAGCTTTTAATTGTTTGCACCATCCAGGGACTTATTCCTTGACACCACTGTCCCTACTAGATTGTCTAATACTGACATTTTTCCTTGTACAGCAAAATATCTCAAAGTGAATAGTTGGTACTAATCGTTTTTCATCTATGGAAATGCTTGCAAGAACTGGCAGGAAATAGTTCTAGTCATATACCCTTTCATTCATTGAAAATACCTACGTCAACTTCTTAGAATCTGGAAAAATTTATCTAGGGAATCCCTCAATTTAAAGACAAAAAAGCCAAGATCAGGTGAGGTCAGCCACTTACCTAACACCAGGCAGCAGGTTAGAGGCAGAACACACACACCCTTTTTAAACCCGACGCAGTTTGGCTTCTAGTCTCACCACACTTCTGAAGCCCTCAAAGGTCACCAAATCCAGTGGTTTTAGCTCATTCCTCATGTAAGATTCTTGTCAATGCTCTTCATATTAGACTGCTGTTCGTTTTGTGATGGATACCCTGGTGGCATAGTGCTACATCTGCTAACCAGAAGATCAGCAGTTCAGATCTGCCAGGTTCTCCTTGGAAACTCTATGAGGAAGTTCTACTTTAACCTCTGGGATCATATGTGTCGGAATCAACTCAACGGCAGTGGCTTTGGCTTTTGGCTTTGATTTTGTAATGTTGTATGCTATCAAGGCAATTCCAACTCATAGCCACTGTGACAGAAGAAATGCCCCATGGGATTTCCTAGGCTGTGATCTTTGTGGGAGCAGACCCCTAGGCCTCTTTCCCATGGAGCAGATAGGCTCAAATAGCTGAGCTTTCAGTTAGTGGTCAAGTGCTTAGCTATTGCACCACCTTTGATTTTGTGATACATAGTACAATTTTCTAGGCCCTCTCCAATCAATCTTTTTACTCCCTTTCAATGCTTATTTCTTTCCCAAACCCTCATTTATCAGGTCTATGAAGATGATTCCAAATCCCTGTGTTCAGCTGTAAGCCATCTCCCCAGATTCATAACTTCAGGTATCCACAGAATCTTCTATCTGTTGTCCCAACTTCATTTGACATGGCTAAAATTAAGGCACCTCTCCTGTGATCCATGTTGGCTTTACCTGCCTTTCCAGCGACCTGGTACCAGTTGCCGTCCAGTCGATTCCGACTCATGATGACCGTATGTGTATCTGAGTAGAGCTGTGCACCTTACAGTTTCCAGCGTCTGGTTTTTTAGAAGAGGCTCCTCAGAGAAAGGACGGATTCTGAGTGGATTAAAGCCTCCACCCTTTGGATCAGCAGTCCAGTGAGTTAACATCTGGCACTGCCTTGGAACTCTGTCTGCTGATGACCCCATCTTACTTTTTGTCGTAGGCTTCAACCCAGCCACTTCCTGTGATAGGAAACATGGAAAGAGAACCAGATCTGGGGGGCTGGGGGACGGGGGGAAGCCATGATTCAGTCTTGAACATGTTTACTTCAGGATATCTGTATGACATTTAATTGGAAACAGGGAATAAACAGTCAGATATAAGGTCTGGAGCCCTTTCCCTTGTCTCTGATACCAGATCCTTAGGAACCATTTCTAAAGTTTAATGTTTAAGAATGACTTGTATTGAACATGTTTATTTCAAAAGAGTTATTTTAAACCATTGGCACTTTTCTGCGGCACTTCAGATGCAGATACAATTTTAAAGATTTTAATTGCTTCAACTAAGACAAGCTGATTTTACAATCTTCCCCAGATTTCTTTTGCAAGTTTATCCATTTCATTGTTTCTGTGCACAAAGTTTTCATCTATGCTATGTGTGAACAGTAAGCCAGGTCATATTAGCCAATAATAAGTCACTCAGATTTTACCTATTGATTTCCATTCCTCTAGCACTTGCCTAGTAACTTGGCACAGCTTACACGGCTCACAAGGAGTGGACTTTGCCTATGAGTACAGAATTTTGCCAGGTTTCCCACTAGTAAGATACATCATTTTATCTTTAAAGACAAATTTTACATAAAACAACAACTTGGAATATGTCTACTTTATTATAGTACTTTACATTTTGGGACCTTAATAGTGAAAAAAAATGATACTTCACAGTGCTGGGGAGATCCAGATGAAAGAAACACATCATTGATCATGCTTGTTACGCCATATATCCATTTTAAAATCCCATTCAAATATCATAAAGGCATCTTTGCTGAAATTCAGCTGGTAACACCTCATAATAACAATCCCATATTCCATCAACTTAATGGGAAGTTGAGCACTTTTAAAGTGTTTTGTTATTTTTAATAACAACTCTATTGCCTCATTTCTTGGACTCAAAGGTCAAGAAACCTATCAGAGGAAGCCATCCCATGAGCATAAAAGTTCTGCAAATTTATTTAGGAGAAAATATTCCTGCCCTTTCCTGCACGCTGTCCCTGTAGGGTATAATGATGCTCAGACAGTGGACAGTAGACATCTCCTAGCATTGATGCCAGTGACACATGTCCCCCAGCAGCCTGTCCCCCTTAAAGCCACTGTTATGACACCCTCCTTCAGGTACTGCTGCTAAGTTTAAAGCTGTAGAGAAATTAGAGTGAGGTAGAAGAAGACTGTTAGCTCTGAGGGAATGATGCTTACCATAAGCAAGCCTGAAAAAAATCTATGATCATTTATGGATATTTAAAGACACTGTCCAGGAGCCTTACTAACAGATATGTATGGACCCAGAACATCCTGAACAACAAGTAGCTAAAGCAAAAACAAGCTAAAGTCTTGAGTAGCTAAAACAATAGGAAGAAATGATGAAGTCAAAGAGTTGAACAGAAGATTTCAAAGTGCAGCTCAAGAAAGGAAAGTGAAGTATTATAATGATATGTGTAGAGAACCAGAGTTAGAAAACCAAAGAGGAAAAAAACACTCAGCATTTCTTAGGATGAAAGAACCGAAGAAAAAACTTCGAGCCTCGAGCTGCAATAGTGAAGGTGTCTACAGGGATAATGTTAAATGACACTGAAAGCATCCAAAGACGATGGAAGAAACACACGAATCACGGTACCAAAAGAAGTGGTTGATATTCCACCATTTCCAGAAGTAGCACACGATGAGGACCTGACAGTACTACAGGAAGAAGTTCAAGCTTCATTGAAAGCACTGGCAAAAAACATGGCTCCAGGAATTTATGGAATACCAACTGAGACATTTCAACAAACAGATGCATCACTGGACATGCTCACTTGTCTATACCAAGAAATTTGGAGGCCATCTACTCGGCCAACAGACTAGAAGAGATTTGTATTTATGCCTATTCCAAAGGAAGGCAATTTAGCCAGATGCAAAAATTGTCAAACAGTATCACTAATATCAAACAATATGATTAATATCAAATCCAAATAAAATTTTGCTGAAGATCATTCAAGAGTGGCTGTAGCAGTGCATTGACAGGAAACTACCAGAAATTCAAGCCAGGTTCAGAAGAGAATGTGGAACAAGGGATATGACTGCTGATGTCAGATGGATCCTGGCTGAAAGCAGAGAGTACCAGAAGGATGTTTACTTGTGTTTTACTGGCTATGCAAAGGCATTTAAGTATGTAGATTGTAACAAATTATGCGTAATATTACAAAGAATGGGAATTCCAGAACACTTAACTGTGCTCATAAGGAACTCGTACATAGACCGAGAGACAAGGGGATACTGCCTGGGTTAAAGCTAGGAAAGATAGCATTAGGATTATATCTTTCGCCGTGTTTATTCAATCTCTCTGCTGAGCAAATAATCTAAGAAGCTGGACTGTATGAAGGAGAATAATCCATCGAGATCAGAGGAAGACTCCTTAACAACCTTTGTTTTGTGGGTGACACAGATTTGCTTGCTAAAGGTAAAGAGGACTTAAAGCACTTACGATGACAATCAAAAAGCCATAGCCTTCAGTATGGATTACACCTCAACATACAGATGACAAAAAAATCCTCTCATCTGACCAATAAGCAACATCACAACAAATGGAGAAAAGACAGAGGTTGTCAAGGTTTTCGTGTGACTTAGGTCCACAATCAAGGCCTGTGGAAGCGGCAGTAAAGAACTCAAATGACATACGGCACTGGGAAAATCTGCTACAAGTGACCTCTTTAAAGTGTTAAAGAGCAAAGTCGGCATCTTGAAGACTAAGATGCACCTGATCCCAGCCTTGATATTTTCTACTCCATTATATGCATATGAAAACTGTATAATGAATAAGAAAGACTGAAGAAAAATTGATGCTTTTGAACTGTGATGTTAGCAAAGACTAGCGGATGTACCATGGACTGCCAAAAGAATGATCAAATCTGTTTTGAAAGAGGAACAATCAGAGTGTTTCTTAGCAGCAAGGATGAGGAAACTATGTCTTATATAGTTTGGACATGCTATGAGGCAGAATCAGTTCCTGGAAAAGGACGTTGTGTTTGGTAAAGTAGAGGGCCAGCAAAAAAGAGAAAGACCCTCAAGGAAATGGCTTGACCCAGTGGCTGCGACAATGAGCTCCAGCATAGCATGACTGTGAGGATGACACAGAACTGGGAAGGTCTGTGTTCCATTATACATAGGGTCGCTATGAGTCAGAACTGACTGGAGGGCACCTAGCAACAGCAGGGACCTAAAGAGAGTCCCTAGGTGGTGCAAAGAGTTGAAACCTCCAGCTGCTAGCCAAAAATTTGGGAGTTTGAGTCCGTCCAGAGGCACCACACAAGAAAGACCTCATGATCTACTTTTAAAAATCAGCCACTGAAAACCCTATGGAGCATAGTTCTGCTGTGACATGCATAGGGTCACTATGACCCAGAATTAACTGGGTGGTTAGAGACTCAGAAAAGTATTTTACAAAAGCCACATAGGAGATGTGTCTTAAGAATAAGTGCACAATGTACACTAAAACAATTCTTGAAAGAGTTGTTCTGGGATAGGCAGAAGAGTTACATGAAATAACAAAGTGCTATCCTCCAGTGTGGTAAACCTCACTGCTGAAATGCCAACTACAGTGGCAAATCTATACAGAGATATCTAGATTTATCTTCAAAACTTGAGCAAAAAGAAATTAATTGCATACACCTATTGAAAAAGGAATAATAGTTGAAAACCTATGTTATCCAAAATTCACCAAAAAAATGATTGACTCTTTCCCATACACTCAGTCACAGCTGATTTACAAGTATTTGGAGCATAAAGAAAAAATATTTTAATAAAAGTCCAATCAGTGGATGTGGAATCTGGGGAGTGATGTTTCATCTTAACAGCTAAAAACTGGTTCATGAGAGTTAACAAAATGTTCTCTCATTTGTTAGCATCTAAAATAATCATACTCGCAATATGGTCTACATTCAGCAGGCTGCTTCTACCAACTGGCTAGAGAGCCATTTTGTCAAATTAAATTAATCCATACTCTGTAAGTCTTTCTCAAAAATAAGTCTTTCTCAAAAAGCCTTGAAAATCTTACTAGATAGAGATAGTTCTAGTAGGCCTTATCATTTCCAGGTGAAAAAGGACTCATACAACATTAGTCCATTGAAGAAGTAGAGTCGCCACTGGTCTTTCATTAATTAGAAAAAGCTTAGCCATGGGACAGAGAACATCTGGTTTCCCTTCTGGATCTGCCACTAACCACAAGTTTGTTTATTTGGCCAATGCCTATGACACCTTTAAAGACATAGGATCCATGAGATAAGTGTGTTTAAAAATACTGCAAATGTGAAATTAAGCAACTGCCTGAGGCAGAACCATTAGCTTGTCTACCAAAATCTATTCTCCATTTCCTGGTAGATATAATTTTCCATTCTCTCTCAAAACTGGGTAATCACATGACCAGTTTCCCCGTGTAAGAATATGTTCACAGATATGGCAAATGCTACCTCAGGACTCAGTTCCTTCCACCAGTCAAACCCTAGACACGGCAACCAGCCGTGGTCACACCTAGTTCTAGCAGAACCACAAACTTGAAAAAGTCTGGGTCCTTAAATTAGCATGTGGAGGAGAACCACTCGCTACCCTCAACCTGCCGTAGGTGGTTACATGAGAAATAAACTTCTATCTTGCTTAACTTATTACAGAGATGTATATGCTAATCAGGTCAGTGTAGCCTACCAAAATCAAAGTGCCACCTAAAGAACCCTGTGATTTGAGGGTGGTATCAGTTTAAACTAAGGTGTTACAAAAAGATGTTCAATGTAATTTTCATCTTAACTATAAAGAAAATAAGTAAAATAAAATAAAATAAGAGGAGAAGTGAAGCAAAATGGTTCACTATCAAAAAACTCAACAAAATATAAGTATTGGCAGTATTGGGGAACATATGACAAAAAAGGTAAAACCAACACACACGAAAGCAACAGAAGTAAGTGCTTCCTTATTGTTAGTTATAATGTGTATAATTGTAGTTAATGCTCCAGTCAAAAAGCAGAGAATGAAAGAATGAATTAAAACAAAGAAAGAAAGAAACCATGATCAAACACACTATCTACAAGGCACACAGCCACATATCTTAAGCCAAAAGATACAAATAGGTAAAAAGTGAAAAGACAAAAAAATAAAATTCCATGCAAATAGTTATCAAAAGAAAATTATGGTGCTAATTTGAACATCAGACAAAACAGATGCTAAGTCAAAATCTCTTACAAGAGAAAAAGAAGGACACTATGGAATGGTAAAAGAATCAACTCATTATGAAGATATATTACCCCTAATAAAAAAAAAAACATTGCTGTCAAGTTGTTTCCGTGTCACAGAGACCCTATAGGACAAAATACAACTGTCTTATAGAGTTTCCAGTGAGTGATTGGTGGATTCAAACTGCCGATTTTCAGTTAGCAACCAAGCTCTTAACTGCTGTGCCACAGAGCTCCACACCTAACACTGGAACTCCAAAACATATAAAATAGACACAAAGTTAAAGGGAGAAATATACAGCTCTACAATAGCAGTTAGCGACTTCTATATACCACTTTCAATAATGGGTAGACCATCTAGAAGGAAGGTCAATAAAGAAATAGAGGGTTTGAACTCTATAAACCAACTAGATCTAACAGATAGACAAAACGCCACCCAGCAACAGCACAAGGCACATTCTCCTCCAGCGCACAGGGATCGTTCTCCAGGAAAACATCACGTGTTAAGGCACAAAGCAAGTTTTAATAAATTTAAAAAGATTGAAAACTTACAAATTATGTTCTTCAACCACAATGAAATGACAGTAGAAATAAATAACAGAAGGAAAAAGATGGAAAAGAAAAAATACATGGAAATTAAACAACACACTATGAAACAATCAAAAAAGCAAGGAAGGAAATCAGAAAACACTCAGAGGTGAATGAAAATGACAGCACAGCATACCACAATTTAGGGGATGCAGCAAAGGCAGTGCTCAGAGAATTACATGGCAGTAAACACCTGCATTAATAAAGAAGAAAAATCCCAAATCAGTAACTTAACTTTACAACTTTAATAACTCAAGAAAGAAAAGAAAAGCCCCCAAAAGTAAGTAACGAAGATCAGAGCAAGGGAAGAATAAAACAGAGAATAGAAAAACAGCAGACAGAAAGGATTAAGAAAACAAAAATTACTGGACAGTGTCATGGATTGACTTGTGTCCCCCCAAAAATATGTGTAACCATGTGGCTGGGCTATGATTCCCAGTATCTTGTGACTGTCCTCCATTCTGTGGTTTTTCTATGCTGTATGTTAAAGGATCAGGGTGGGGCTGTATATCCCTTCATAGGATCACCTCCCTGCTCCACTGTAAAGGGAGTTTCCCTGGAGGATGGCTTGGCCCACCCTTAATCCTTTCATCCTGCAAGAGATAAATGGAAAGAGAAGCAGGCAGAGAATTGGGAACCTTGTACCATCAAGCAAGCAGCACTGGGAGAAGAATGTGTCCTTCAGACCTGAGGTTCCTGCACCAAGATGCTCCCTGGACAAAGACTGATGCAATACCAGACTTTCCTCCAAAGCTGACAAGGAGAAAGCCTTCCCCTGGAGCGGACACCCTGAATATGGACTTGCAGCCTACCAGACTATGTAAGAATAAACTTTCCTTTATTAAAGCCATCCACTCTGTGGTATTTCTGTTAGAGCAGCCCTAGCTGACTAAAACAGTTAAAACTGACATACCGCTAGCTAGATGACAAAGAAAAACAAAAGATGCAAATACTTAAAATCAAAAATGGAAATGGGGACATTACAACTGGCCCTACAGAAATAAAAAGAATCATAAGAGAATACTGTGAGCAATTACGTGGCAACAAATCAGGTAACTTAGAGGAAATGGATAAAATCACAGAAACTTCCTACATCGACACAAGAAGAAACAGAAGATCTCAACAGACCCGTAATAAGTGAGAATGAATCAATAATCAACACCCCCCCCCCAAAAAACCTGGAAAAGATAGCTCCACTAGATATCTGTCTTAGTCATCTAGTGCTGCTCTAATAGAAATACCACAAGCGGACGCCTTTAAAAAGAGAAATTTTATTTTGTCACAGTCCAGTAGGCCAAAAGTCCAAATTCAGGCATCAGCACCAGGAGAAGGCTTTCTCTGCTGGCTCCAGAAACTCTTTGTCATTAGTCCTCCCCTGGGATGGAGGCTTTTGAGGCACAAGGACCCCCGATCCTTTCCAAAGGATGCACTCAGCTCTTGGCACTGTTGCTTAGTGGTATGAGATCCCCAAATCTCTCTGCTAGCTTCCTTCTTTTAAGTTTGAAGAGACTGCCCCAAGGCACAACAAAATCTTACTCCTCGAGTCCTCACCCACTAACCCCACTGCCACCCTTTCACCTTCATTAAAATCATAGGAATAAAACTTACAAAATGGAAGAACAGAACACAATACCAAAAATCAAGATCTAGCTAATTGCTGCACGGATTTTGGGGAAAACACAATTCAACCCATGACAGTATCTTACTTGGTTTCTCTTGGGGAGTAGAATCCGCAAGATGTACATATGTACACAAGGACTAATAATTAAGTATGCAAACTCATCCTTGTAAAAGTGCTACATACCTCGTTGCTGAGTATCACTACGGTCACCTTCGAAGTACTCCCATTGCAAAGTTTTGCACCAACCCCAGAGCCTAGTCCACCTTTCAAAGCAATTTTTGAAATTTTGTTCTGGAATGGCCATCAGAGGATCGGAATGTCATCATAATGTCTTCCCCTCAATATTTCTATATCTTTGGGTCATGAAATAAGTCACTGGGGTCAGATCAGGTGAGTAGGGAGGGTGTTTCAATATAGTTATTTGTTTGCTAGCTAAAAACTCCCTCACAGTCAACTATACCATAAAATCTGCAAAGTTGCCTCCATGCCATCGTGAGCAATGACCATTTCAGAAAGAGCTCCAAAATTGCTTTGAAGGGTGGCTCTGGCCTCAGTGTATAGCTTTCTAAGGGGAGTACTTGGAAGGTGACTGTAGTGACATTCAGCCATGAGGTACAGAGCACTTAAAACAATCAAGTTCATGGACTTAATTGTTGAGCCTCATATAAACATCTAGAGAAAGATTTATTTCAATGAAATAGTTCACGCAATTGTTGGAGCTTGCAGGCATCCACTCCACAGGCTGGAGACCACTGATAACTTACGGGATTACAGGGGCTGGCAAATCCAAAATCCGCTGTCAGGAGGTAGGCCAGAGACTTATGCAGACTTAAGTTCCAAGATCCAGAAGTCGGGAGCTGAGAAAAACACAAGATCAAGAGACAGGGTAAAATCTGCCACAGTATCTATTTATATTCTGGAGGCAGACCACACCCCCAAGAAACTCATTTCAACTAATGGTTGATAACATCGTATCACATCATGTTGTTGCTGTTGTCATTGTTGCTGTCATTGTTGTTGGCATTGTTGTTGCTGTTGTTGTTATGAGGTTCCATCAAGTCAGTTCCAACTCACAGTGACCCTATGAACAACAGAAACATTGTCCAGTCTTGCACCATGTCCACAATCATTTTCATGCCTAGGCTCATTGTTGCAGCCACTGTGTCAATCCATCTCGCCAAGGGTCTTCCTCTTTTTTGCTGACTCTCCACTCTCCAAGCATGATGTCCGTCTCCAGGGACTGATCCTTCCTGATAGCATGTCCAAAGTAGGTAAGACGCAGTCTTGCCATCTTTGCATCCAAGGAGCACTCTGGTTGTACTTCTTCCAGAACAGATGTATTTATTCTTTTGGCAGTCCATGGTACGTTCAACATTCTTCTCTAACACCACAATTCATAGGCATCAACTTTTCTTCTGTCTTCTTTGTTCACGGGCATTGATTGTGGACCCAAGTAAAATGAAATCCTTGACCATCTCAATCCTTTCTCCGTTTATGACAGTGTTGCTTACTGGCCCAGTTGTGACAAATTTGATGTTGAGGTGCAATCCACACTGAAGGCTGTGGTCCTTGATCTTCAGCAGTCAGCAGTAAGTGTTTCAAATCTTCTTCACTTCCAGCAAGTTAAGGTGGTGTCATCTCCATAATGCAGGTTGTTAATGAGTCGCCCTTCAGTCCCGATGCCTTGTTCCTCTTCGTAGAAACCAGCTTCTAGGATTATTTGCTCAGCATACAGATTGAAAAGGTATGGCACACCTTTCCTGAGTTTAAATCACGCAGTGTCCCCTTGTTCTGTTCACACAACTGCCCCTTCATCCATATAGAGATTCCTTAAGAGCACAATTAGGTGTTTGGGAATTCCTGTTCTCCACAATGTTACCCATAATTCATTATGATCCACACAGTTGAATGCCTTTACACAGTCAATGAGACACAGGTAAACATCTTTCTGGTCTGCCCTTTCAGCCAAGATCCATCTGACATCAGCAATGATAGCCCTAGTTCCATGTCCAGCTAAAATTTCTGGCAGTTCCTTGTCAATATACTGTTAGAGTCACTTTTGAATGGTCTTGAGCAAAATTTTACTTGTGTGTCATGTTAACAATATTGTTCAGTAATTTCTGCATTCGGTTGGATCACCTTTCTTTGGAATGGGCATAAATATGGATCTCTTCCAATTAGTTGGCCAGGTAGCTGTCCTCCAAATTTCTTGGCATAGACGAGTGAGCACTTCCAGCACTGCATCTGTTGGTTGAAATATCTCAGTTGATATTCCATCAGTTCCTGGAGCCTTTTTTTTTGCCAATATTTTCAGTAAAGCTTCGACTTCTTCCTCCAGTACCATTGGTTCCTGATCGTATGCTACCTCTTCAAATGGCTGAACATTGACCAGTTGTTCTTTCTGGTATGTTTCTGTGTATCCCTTCCATCTCTTTTTGATGTGCCCTAAGTCATTTAATAGTTTCCCTGTATAATCCTTCACTACTGCAACTCGAGGTGTGAATTTTTTCTTCAGTTCTTTCAGCTTGAGAAATACAGAATGTGTTCCTTCCTTCTGGTTTTCCATTTCCAGCTCTTTGCACATGTCATTATAATGCTTTCTTTTGTCTTCTCGAGCTGCTGTTTGAAATCTTCTGTTTACTTGTTTTATTTCACCATTCCTTCCTTTTGCTTTAGTTGCTTGACACTCAAGAGCAAGTTTCAGAGTCTCTTCTGACATCCAATTTGATCTTTTATTTCTTTTCTGTCTTTTTAATGACCTCTTGCTCTCTTCATGGATGATGTCTTTGATGTCATTCCACAATTTGTCTGGTCTTCGGTCATTAGTTATCAGCACATCAAATCTGTTCTTGAGATGGTCTTTAAACTCAGGAAGGATATACTCAAGGTTGTGTTTGGGCTCTTGTGGGCTTGTTCTAATTTTCTTCAGTTTTGATTTGAATTTGCTTGTGAGCAATTGATCTGTGCCACAATCAGCACCTGGTCTTGTTCTGACTGCTAGTATGGAGCTTTTCTGTTGTTTTTTTCCACAGTTGTAGTTGATTTGATTCCTGTGTATTCCATCTGGTGAGATCCATGTGTACAGTCATCACTGGTGCTGTTTAAAAAGATATATGAGATAAAGTTGGTTGATTGTGCCCTTTAGCCCTTCTGTATCTTTTCTAAGTTTTTTCTACATGTTCTGTCCTTTACCAAGAGTGGTATACTGACATTTCCTAATACATTTGTGGAACTATCAAGTCCTCTTTTTGGTGTTGTTGGAGTTTGTTTTGTGTATTTTGGAGTCCTGTCATTGGGTGTGTAGACGTTTATCATGGTTATGTCTTCATGACAGATCATCCCTTTAATCTTTATTTAGTGCTCTTCTTTTTCTTTTATGGTGCATTTTGTTTTAAAGTTTATTTCATCTGAGGTTACTGTTGCCACTCCTGCTCTTTTTTGGTAGCTGTTTACCTATACATTTTTTTCTACGCTTCGACTTTTAATAAATTTACACGTGTCTCTTGCAGACAGCATACTGATGCAATTGTTTTTTTAGCCCATTCTGTTACTCTCTGTCTCTTTACATGTGCTTTTAGATGGCTTCCGACTTGACGACACTTGGCTGGCTTGGCTTAGATAGTTTATGCTTATTGCTAATTATTGATAGGTGTGAGTTTATTGCTGTCATCTTATGGTACTTTTTTGTGATGCAGATATTTTCTTTGTTCCTTTTACTGTTCTATGTTGAATTCTTTTTGAGTTTTTTTTTCGCTTCTTTTTCTTTTTCATTTTATTTTTACTGAGACTTTATGTTTTTCTTCTTTATTTTGGTGAGTAGCTGGTTAGCTTTTTTTGTGGTTAGCTTGAAACTTACCTGATTTTCCTAGGTTTGAACAGTCTATGGAAACACTGGTGGCACAGCGGTTAACAGCTATGGTTGCTAACCAAAACTTCAGCAGTCTGAACACACAAAGCATTCTTTGGAAATTCTCTGGGACCATTATATTTTGTCCCATAGGCATGCCGTGAGTTGGAATTGACTTAATGGCAACAGGGATTTTTTTTTTTACTGTTGCTTGGTATCACTTTACCTTTCTCTCCATTAGAAAGTTCTATGCCTACGTTTATTCCCTCTTCTATTGTTCTGACGTTGTTACAGATTAACTACTCTGATTCCCTTTGTAAGTATTTTAGTTTTATTTTATCCCTGAGAATTCGTTATCTAGGTTGGTATCTGACTGTTGCTGTCTTATGTGCTAAATTTGTCTTGTTGTCTGATATTGCAGCGTCTGTAACTGAAGGACTCCCTTTAATCAGTCTTGGAAGTTTGGTTTTGTTTTTATGTATTCTTTTAATTCTATTTATCTGGAAATGTCCTAATTTTACCATCACTATGTGAGTGTGAGTTTTCTGTAATGTGTTATTCTTGAATGGCAGTTTTGTTCTTTCAAGATATTGTGTACGTCATCCTATTACCTTTTGGGCTGCATGATTTCTTCTGAGCAACCAGAACTTAGTTTTATTGTTTCTGCTCTGTATGAGATTTTGTTTTTCTGAACTGCTCTCAGGATTCTTTCATTATCTTTGTTTTTAGCCATTGTGATTATGATAAGTCTTGGTGTTTTTCTTTTGGGGTATACCCTATATGGGATTTATTGAATTTCTCAGATAATTGACCTTTCATCTTTCATGGTATTAGAGGAGCTTTCTGTCAGCAAATCTTCAGTGATTCTCTCTGTGTTTTCCATTTTCTTCCTGTGTTCTGAAACACACAAAAATTTTTGCTTTTGATTGTATCTCACATTGTTCTCAGGATTTCTTATTTTCTTTATCTTCTTCTTTGATTTTTCCTCAAAGTGATAACCAAGGATTTGTCTACAATTTTGCTTATCCTGTTTTTCCATTGTTTCAGATTTGCCACTAAAACCTTTGGCTGCACTGTCCATTTCTGAAATGTTGCTTATCTTTTAGATTTCTAGTTGTTGTTTTTGTATGATTTATGGTTACTTATTTTGATATTTTTGTTCCTGTATTATTTTTCCTGAATTTGCCCATTGTTTTGTCTGTCTTTTCCATGATTTTATCTATTTTTCTCTTATCTCTTTCACATTTTCCTTCATCTGTTAGAGAACCCTGAATACTAGAGTTCTGAATTCCTTTTCAGGTGGTTTTAGCGGCTTTTCTTCTAGCAGAAGATCATCTGGTGTTATATTTTGGTTGATTTTTGGAGCCATCCTCTCTTGTTTGTTTTTTGTTTTTTTGTTCTCTGTCTCTTGGATTTTCAGGAATTTTTTTTTACTGATTGATTATAGATTTGATTGTTTTGTCCCACTTTTTTGTTTTATTTGCTTATGACTGGGCAGATGGGTTTGGTGGTGTTTTGTTACTTGCCACCTGTGTGCATGATTCTTTGCACCAGCACCTCCAAGAGGGTAGGGCAAGTCTCTCAGCTATGGTGCAGTAGGACAGGTCCATTGTGGATGCAGAAGTGGGAATGGGTAGTTTGTGTATGAACTGGAGGCAACAAGGCAGGGTAGGGGCAGTGCAGAACGGGATCTGGGGACTGTGTTGGTTCATGGTACAGATATGCAGGAGGGAAACAAGAGAATTTGGTTGGCAGAGCTAAGTGAGTGGGTAAAAGAAAGGATGGAAGAGTGGAAGCAAAGGCAAACAATGAAGGAAAAAATAACAAGAAAGAATATAAGTAAAATGGCAGTGTGGTAGAATTCAGTAGGTAGTGGAGGGGCAGACCCAGCAAAGCTGTGTTCTGGTGGCTCTCTGGTGAAGTGATGTGGCTTGCCCTGTGAGGAGCAGTGCGGGTGGTGCATGGGACTAGATTGGTGGGAGAAAGGAATGAGGGGAAATAAGTAGGAGAGACCAATACTCAAACAAATAAAAGCAATAGCAACATAAAAAATGGACGTGGATGCATTGGCCATGTGGTGAGGTGGTAAACTGATGTCTTTTTCACTGGTGGCACAGTATGGCCTTTCAGGAAACACTGGGGGTCAGTAAACAGCCTAGGTGGGAGGGAGAATGAAAAGGAGAGGCACAATGATATAGTAAAGTATAAAATGTGATGGTGAGGGAGTTGGCGTGGAGTGTGGCTCAGACCCAGGCCATGGGCCAGTGGCTCTCCAGCCAAGTGGTACAACACAGCCCACCAAGAAGCTGTGATTGGTACATGGGGCTGGGTGGATAGGAGAGAGGAAAGAAATGGAGGGAGAGAGACAACAACAACAGAAAAAACAGAAAGACCAAAAACTCAAATAAATAATACAAAAAATGGTACTGAGGGAGCTGGCTGGTGACAGGAGCACAGATCTAGCTTCATGAAGTAACTCTCCTACCGAACTGTGCAGAGAGATCTCTCCAGAAGGGGTGAGGGTGGTACACAAATTTAAGTGGGCAGGAGAAAGGAAAAGAAGGAAGACAGAGAGAAGAAATGGGGGAAAAAAAGAACAAAGCAAATAAACCAAAACTCACAGCCCACCAAGAAGCAGAGAGGTTGGCACATAAGACTATCTGGGTAGAAGACAGTAAAAGAAGCGTGGAAAAGACAAATAAGCAACTCAAAAGGCCATATATATATGCATGTGTGTATCAAAAATATATAAATCAAAAAACAAACAAACAACAACCAAGGATACAAAGCAAATATACCAAACAATCACAGCCAGTCAAGAAGGGAAGATGTGATAGTTAAGACTGTGTGTCTGTCAACTTGGCTGGGCCATGATTCTCAGTGTTTTGGCAGTTGTATAATGTGGTCACTTCCTTGTTCAGACTTGATATGTGGTCAACTCAGTGATGTGATCTGCTATGAGTAGCCACTCAGTTGAAAGGGAGTTTTGCTGGGCATATGGCCTGCATCCACTGTGAACTGACATTCTGACAGTGCTCTGAAGCTTTCATTCATTCTGCATCCTGAAACTGGAACCTTATTCATGTGACCTCCAGTTCTCTGGACTTGAGCTAGCAGCTTACCTGATATTTTGTCTGCCAATCTTGGGATCCATTCATCTTCACAGCCTTGTGAGCAAGAGCCCTGCTCTCTGTCAATCTTGGATTCTCCAGCCCCTATGGCTATGTGAGTCACTAGAAGTCTCTATCCTGACCCATGGATTTGGAACATTACAGCTTCTACAACCACATGGGCCATTTCCTTGATACAAATCTATCTATATATTTATACACTTTACTGGTTTTACTTCTGTAGAGAACTCAGCCTAAAACAGGAGGGTATGACACATGAAAAAAACAATAGGAAGGAAGAGAGAGAAAAGCAAAGGAAAACAAAATAAAAAGATCTCAGGGGAAAAAAAAAAGAGAGAGGTAAAAGGCAATCAAGCAAACAAACCAAACAATTGCAACATGTTCAGGAGAGGAGGGGATGACACACCAGGCTGGAGAAGCAAAAGCAACAAAAAGGCACCCCCCCCCCCAAGAAAAATTTCCAAAAAAAGAAAAATCAAATTTGAGAAAACAGGCAAGCTATAAAATGAGGCTGAAGGGGCTGGGTGGTGGGGGCAGGGCTGAAAAGGCAGTCAGCAGGTGTCACTCTGGTGGAGCAACTGTGGCCCTTGGCAAGCAGTTGGAGCTTTGTAGAGGTAAAAAGGATGGGGAGTAGAGTGGGAAAGCACGTGTCCCTGATTACTGGCTATCTGTCTTCTGCTGGGAGCTCCTTGTAGTTGCCTTCCTGAACTCTCTTTCCTCTCCGAGGCTTCAGGGGCTGTAGCCTAGTTATTGGTATGGTACCTCCACTCTGTAGCTGTCCACTGTTTCTTAATCCATTCGGTGCTTGATCAAGTTCTTGAATTCCTTCATTTGGTACTTAGGGTTCCAGGATTGACGTTTGTATCTGTTTTATCTACTTTTTTTGTGGCTTTGCTGTAGGGATAACAGTATGGTGCTCCTGTCTATAGCACCACGTTGGCTCTCTAGGGCCAAAGCTGTAACTGTTTGTGGAAGCAGGCTGCTACATCTTTTTTCCTTGGAGTACATGGAGGATTCTAATAGGTGATTTTTTGATTAGCACCTGAGTGCCTAACCACTGTGCCATCAGGGCTTCCTTGTTCACTGTCACACAACACCTAAATTTGGTAAATAGCTATCACGTCTTTCTTTGTATTTTGTTATTTCAGTTGACCTTGTCCAATTGCTTCAGTTCACTTGAAATTTTTAACATGTATCACCACTCTATGCTTCTCAGAACATGCAATGACTTAGAAGTGATTCTCTTAAAATGTCATTCAGAAGAAATGATAGAAATCAACAATGCCTTCTTCCAGGACTAAATGTGATTCCCCAGTGTGATTTTTTTTTAATTTTTTTATTTAATATAACTGAGTGAAAATGTACATTCCCGTATAAATTTACATACCCACCTGCATGCAGCTTCCACTGCTCTCCCTGCCCGGTGACAGCACACTATTCCTCTCTGCTCCATACATGTTTCATTCTCCCAACAGTCTCTTTTTTCCCTCCTCTCCACCCACTCTCCTTCCTCCAGCCAGAGGTCAGCAGAATGACATCCTATAGATGTATAGAACCATAAAGTGCATCCAATATATGGTCACTGCATTGCCAAGTCCAACCCATTCCTGTCCAAAGCGTGGACCTTCGTTATGATTTATGGTCAAGAACAGCATCAGGGCAAGGGGCCATGCTCCCTGAAACCACTGGACCATCAGTTGAGGTCTTTTAGTGGGGATCTCAGGGTGCACCCCTTTTTTTTCTTGTGTTGCCAGTGAGACTCAACTTAGTGAGCTCCATCGTGGCTATCACTGGTGGTGGCCGGGCACCACATGGTTCTTCTGGTCCCAAGTCGATGTAGGCACCCACTGATGTGGGTCTCTTTGTCTTCTGGGTTGTCTTTCCCCCATGTGAATTTGGTCCTCGGTGAGCATCTGTTCCTGCTGAGTTGGGACCATTTGCTGTGCCCTCGGATGGCAGCTTGGCAGCTTTTAAGATCCCAGACGCCACTCACCAACGTAGGGTGCAGAGAGCCCTCTTAGCAAAACGCTAGTTGTGCCAATGGGCCTTGCTTTCGCCTAAGAGCATGGTCCCCCGCCCCCTGCCCCAGGTACTCTATCCTTGCAATATTGGGTTAAGATGGAAGGAGTACTCATGTTATGTTTAAGTCCACTTAATATTGTTCTTGTTTCTAATGTGTGCTATCACCGATTTCACCCAACCAGATACCTAGCAATTATCTATTCTAAGCCCTCCCCCCTCCCTCCCTCCCTCCCTCCCCTCCCTTGCAGCTGTCAAAGAGTCTTTTCTTCTATTCACAAGTCTGGTTTTGAGATCTTATCATAGAGGTCTCATACAATATTTGTCCCTTGGTCGCTGACTACTTTCACTCATCATAATGTCTTCCAGTTGAAACCAGGTCATGAGATGTTTCCTGAAGTCATCATTGTTCTTTATCATTGCATAGTGCTCCATTGAGTATATATACCATAGTTTACCTGTTCATTCTTCTGTTATTGGGCATCTCCACAGTGTGATTTTTAAAGTTTATTGTATAGTATGCACACCCCCTGACAGTATCTGGATACTGTTCTCTGGTCATTGTTGTCTAAAACAAAAATAGCTCTTGAACAACTGCATTTCATTTTCGAGTTTTATTGAGATTTTAATCAGTTTCAAGTTCCAAGTATACTTTCTAGTGTCGATTGCTGTGAGTTTATTCTTCTCCATCATTTACCAGTGTGACTGATTTTTAAAACCTGAGTGTAAAATTTGACATGATGCTTCTTAAAACTGTGTTTAAAATATCTATATATGTGCCATTTTGACATTTTTTACATGTACAATTCAGAGAGATAAGTTACATTCATCATATTGTGAAGACATCACCATGGTCTGTTTCTAAATTTTCCCATCACTCTTAACAAAAACTTGTTGCAACGATTCTCCATTTTACTCTCCCTCCCTCCTGTGTCACCTATATTTTGTCTTGTAAAGAAAACCAAACCAAATTCTGTTCTCTGAGTCAATTGTGATTCACCGCAACCTTATAGGACAGAGTAGAACTACCCCACAGGATTTCCAAGGAACAGCTGATAGATTTGAACTGCCAACTTTTTGGTTAGCAGTGAAGCTATATGCATGTCAAATTAAAGATATTTCATAATAAATGGGATCATACAATATTTATCTCTTTGTGAATGACATTTCATTTAGCATAATGTTTTCAAGGTTCATCGACATTGTAGCATGCATCAATACTTCTATTTCCTTTATGGCTGAGTTGCATTATATGCATAAACTGTACCCTACTTTGTTTATCCACACATCTGTTGATGAACATTTAGATTGATTCCACCTTGTGGCTATTGTGAATAGTGCTGCAATGAATACTGGTGCACAAGTAACTGAATTCTTGCTTTCAATTTTCGGGGGTATACATCCAAAAGTAGAATTGTTGAGTCAATTAAACATAATTCTATGCTTAATTCCTGAGGCACTGCCAAACTATTTTCCACAGCAGCTATGCAGCTTTACAATTCCCTCATCAATGATTAAGGGTTACAATTTCTCCACATCTTTTCCATCACTTATTTTGTTTTTCTGGTCATAATTATTCTGATGGGGTAAAATAGTACATCATTGTGGGTTTGATCTGAATTTCCCTAATGACTATTGAAGGGAACCCTGGTGGTGTCGTGGTTAAGTGCTACAGCTGCTAACCAAAAGGCCCACAGTTCAAATCTGCCAGGTAGTCTTTAGAAATTCTATGAGGCAGTTCTATCTACTCTGTTCCATAGGGTCACTATGAGTCAGGATCAACTCAACAGAAATTAGTTTAGTTTAGCCTTGTTTTGTTTTTAAATAACTACTGATGTTAAGCATCCTTCATGTGTTTGATGGCCATTTTTACATCTTTGGTGGAAAGTCTATTCAAGTCCTTGACTCAATTTTATTGTTATTATCATTGTCTTTTTGTTGCTACATCGTAGTAGTTATCTGCATGTTCTATTTATTACATCCTTCTTGATACCATGTTGTTGTTGTTGTTAGGTGCCATCAAGTCAGTTCCGATTCATAGTGACCCTATGTACAACAGAATGAAACATGACCCAATCTTGCGCCATGTCCACAATCATTTTTATGCTTAAACCCATTGTTGCGGCCACTGTGTCAATCCATTTCATCAAGGGTCTTCCTCTTTTTCACTGACCCTCCACTCTACCAAGCATGATGTCCTTCTCCAGGGACTGATCCTTCCTGATAGCATGTCCAAAGTATGTAAGACATAGTCTTACCATCTTTGCTTCCAAGGAGCACTCTGATTGTCCTTCTTCCAGAACAGATCTATTTATTCTTTTGACAGTCCATGGTATGTTCAACATTCTTCTCTAACACCACAATTCATAGGCATCAATTTTTCTTCTGTCTTCTTTGTTCATTATCCAGCTTTTGCATGCATACGATGTGACTGAAAATACCATAGTTTGGGTCAGGCACACTTTAGTCTTCAAGACGACATCTTTACTTTTCAGTACTTTGAAGGGACCCTTCGCAGCAGATTTTCCCAGTATGATGCATATTTTGATTTCTTGACTGCTGCTTCCATGGGCATTGATTGTGGACCCAAGTAAAGTGAAATCCTGGACAACCTGAATCTTTTCTCCATTTATAATGATGTTGCTTACTGATCCACTTATGAGGATTTTTATTTTCTTAATGCTGAGGTGCAATCCATAGTGAAGGCTGTGGTCCTTGATCTTCAGTAGTAAGTGTTTCAAATCTTTGCTTCCAGCAAGTAAGGTGGTGTCGTCTGCATAATGCAGGTTGTTAATGAGTCATCCTCTAATCCTCATGCCTCATTCCTCTTCAAAGAATCCAGCTTCTCAGATTATTTGCTCAGCATACAGACTGAAAAAGAATGGGGAAAGGATACAATCCTGAGACACATGTTTCCTTAAATCATGCAATGTCCCCTTGTTCTCTTCACACAACTGCCCTTCATCCATACACAGATTCCTTAAGAGCACAATTAAGTGTCTGAAATTCCAAGTTTCTGTAACATTAGCCATAATTTGTTATGATCCACACAGTCGAATTCTTTTGCATAGTCAATGAAACACAGGTAGACATCTTTCTGGCATTCTCTGCGTTTAGCCAAGATCCATCTGATATCAGCAGTGATATCCCTAGTTCCATGTTCTCTTCTGAATTCAGCTTGAGATTCTGTCAGTTCCTTGTCAGAATAGTACTACAGTCACTTTTGAATGATCTTGAGCAAAATTTTACTTGCATGTGACATTAATGATATTGTTTGGTAATTTCCACATTTGGTTGGATCACCTATCTCGGGAATGGCATAAATATGAATCTCTTCCAATCAGTTGGCCAGGTAGCTGTCCTCCAAATTTCTTGCATAGATGAATGAACACTTCCAGCACTGCATCTGTTGGTTGAAATATCTCCATTGATATTCCATCAATTCCTGGATCCTTCAATGCAGCTTTGACTTCTTCCTTTAGTACCATCAGTTCCTGATCACATGCCACCTCTTCAAACAGCTCAACATTGACCAGTTCTTCCTGGTATAATGACTCTGTGTATTCCTTCCACCTTCTTTTGATGCTCCCTGAGTCATTTAGTATTTTTCCTGTAGAATCCTTCATTATTACAACTCTAAGCGTGATTTTTTTTTCCTTCAGTTCTTTCAGCTTGAGAAATACAGAATGTGTTCCTTCCTTCTGGTTTTCCATTTCCAGCTCTTTGCACATGTCATTATAATACTTTCTTTAGTCCTCTTGAGCTACCCTTTGAAATCTTCTGTTTAGGTCTTTTACATCACTATTCCTTCATTTTGCTTTAGCTGCTTGATGTTCAACAGCAAGTTTCAGAGTCTCTTCTGACATCCAATTTGATTGTTTCTTTTTTTTTCTGTCTTTCTAATAACCTCTTGCTGTCTTCATGGATTATGTCTTTGATGTCATTCCACAGTGTGTCTGGTCTTTGGTCATCAGTGGTCAACACAGCAAATCTGTTCTTGAGATGGTCTTTAAACTCAGGAAGGATATACCTAAGGTCATACTTTGGCTCTGATGGACTTGTTCTAATTTTCTTCAGTTTCAATTTGAATTTGTATATGAGCAATTGATGATCTATGCCTCAGTCAGCACCTGGTCTTGTTCTGACTGTTGGTATGGAGCTTTTCCATCATCTTTTTCCACAGATGTAGTCTATTCGGTTCCTGTGTATTCCATCTGGTGAGGCCCATGTGTACGGTTGCCATTTGTATTGATGGAAAAGAGGTACCTGCAATGAAGAAGTTGTTAGTCTTGCAAAATTCTATCATGTGACCTCCAACATTGTTTCTATCACCAAGGCCGTATTTTCCAACTACCAGTCCTTCTTCTTTACTTCCAACGTTAGTATTCCAGTTACCAATAAATATCAATGCATTCTGACCACATGTTTGATCAGTTTCAGACTGCAGATGCTGAAAATATCTTCAGTGTCATCTTTGGCCTTAGTGGTTGGTACATAAACTTGAATAATAGTCATATGAACTGGCCTTGTTTGTAGGCATGTGGATATTATCCTATCCCTGATAGCATTATACTTCAGGACAGATCTTAAAATGTTCTTTTTGATGATAAACACAACACTATTCCTCCTAGAGTTCTTGTTCCCAGTATAGTAGACCATACGATTGTCAGATTCAGAACGGCCAATACCAATCCACTTCGGCTCACTAATGTTTAGGATACTGATGTTTATGCATTACATTTCTTTTTTTTTTTTTTTGCCATTTTCAATTTTCCTAGATTCATACTTCATATATTCCACATCCCAATTATTAATGGATGTTTGCAGCTGTTTCTTCTCATTTTGAGTCATGCCACATCAACAAATGAAGATACTCAAGGCTTTACTCCATCCACAACATTAAGGTCACTTCTGTTCGGAGGAGGTAGCTCTTCCCCAGTCGTCTTCTGAGCACCTTTAAACTTGGGTGGGGTCTCATTTTCCAGCACTATATCTGACAATGTTTTACTGCTTTTCATAAGGTTTTTCCTAGCTAATTCTTTTCAGAAGTAGCCTGTCAGGTCCTTCTTCCTAGTCTGTCTTAGTCTGGAAGCTCAGATGAAACCTGTCTACCCTGGGTGACCCTACTGGTACCTAAACACCAGTGACATAGCTGCAAGCATCAAAGCAACAACCAAGCCTCCACTGACGGACAAGTGGGGGCTGTTCACTCTATCTTTAGTCTTTCTATCAGCTGCTACAACATTGTAATTCTTAAAAACATTATACTGAGTGAAAGAAGCTCATCGCACAAATGGCCATGTATTGTGTGACAACATTTGCATGTAATAAATCCAGAGACAGAGGGTGAGTTGGTGGCTGCCAGAGGATGGAGGAAGAGAGTAATGAGGAGTGACTGCTAATAGGTGCAGAGTTTTTTTGAATGATAAAAATGTTATAAATTAGATAATGGTGATAGCTGCACAACTCTATATGAGCAAAAAAAAATTGAATCATCCTGTTTCAAGTGATGAATTTTTATGGTACGTCAGCTGGCAGCATAGTGGTTAACAGCTTGACTGTTAACTGGAGGGCTAGCAGTTTGAATCCACCAGGCACTCCTTGGAAACTGCTGGGGGGGCAGGTTTACTCTGTCCTACAGGGTCATTATGAGCTGCAATAGGCTCGGCGGCAATGGGTTTTTTTGGCTTGAGTTATATCTCAATAAGGCTGTTAGCTACAAAACAACACATTTAAATGCTTTCATGTGGAGGAAAAAGAGGAGTAGGAAGATGAGGTGTATATCTGTATTGTTTAAAAGTAGAACTAGTTATGTAGCAAGAGACAGACACAGCTCCATACAGAGATTTACTGAGGAATAACTAGATGTCCAATAATGGAACAGGTTATCTGAAGGAATAATCTTTCTATAACTGCATTTCTAAAATGTGCCCTTGAAGCTCTGTGGGATGGGGGACTATATAACAAGTAATCTATAATTTCATGTTTTGTATCAACTAGTATCAAATGAATTTGATAAAAGCATGTTCTAGGTCATCTGCCACCCAGTTTCAGTGCCCAAGATTATATTTGTGTTTACAGTTGTGTTGCAGTAAGCCATATTTCTCTAATTGTCACTGGCTAATGAAAAGGAGTCCTGGTGGTATAGCAGTTAAGCAGTCACCAGCTAACCAAAAGGTCAGTGGTTCAAAACCCATCAGTCGTCACTCTACAGGAGAAAAATGTAGCAGTCGGCTTCCATAAAAATTACAGCTTTGAAAATCCTACGGGGCAGTTCTTCACTGACCTATAGGGCTATTCTGAGTTAGAATCCATTCAACAGCAATAGGTGATGAACGAGAAAACAAGAAACAGATTAAATACAAAGTCAGGCCAAGTGAGGCCCAGTGAAGACTATGTAGCAGATTAAATAGAAAGAAATATCACTCTCTGTCACAGTCAGTGCTACCTCCAAGTTACTGTCAACAATTTAGCTTCAGCAAAATAACATCATCTGTCACATTAAGCTGAGGACAATTAAAACATCTGCATTTTGTGTGAATTTGAATATAATTGATAAATCTGGGTTTTAAAGATCTACAAAGAGTTTATACCTAGATTGATGTATTGTTTACCCTTTCAGTAAAAAGTCATTTAAGTAAACGTTAGGGAGTCCTCGAGAATTTCTTTTTCTTTTCTTTTTTTTTTAATGACTGGGTGAAAATGCCCACCTATATGCAGCTTCCACTGCTCTCCCTGCTGGTGACAGCACACTATTCCTCTCTGCTCCATACATGTCTCATCCTCCCAACTGTCTCCTTTCCCCTCCTCTCCACCCACTCCCCTTCCTCCAGCCAGAAGTCAGCAGGATGATATCCTATAGATGCATAGAACCATAAAGTGCATCCAATATATGGTAGCTTTGCATAGCTAAGTCCAATCCATCCATGCCCAAAGAGTGGACCTTCATTATGATTTATGGGCAACGGCAGCATCAGGGCCAGAAGCCATGCTCTCAGGGGAACCCAAAGCCGCTGGACCATCAATTGCAGTCTTTTAGTGGAGATCTCAGGGTGCACCCCTTTTTATTCTTGTGTTGCCCATGAGACTCAACTTAGCTCCATTGCGGCTATCCCTGGTGGTGGCTGGGCACCATCTGGTTCTTCCAGTCCCAAGACTATGTAGGTACCCACTCATGTGGGCCTCTTTATCTTCTGGGTTGTCTTTACCCCATGTCATTTTGGTCCTTGGTGAGCATCTGTTCCTGCTGAGTTGGGACCATCTGCTGGGCCCTCGGATGGCAGCTTGGCAGCTTTTAAGACCCAGGATGCCGCTCATCAATGTGGGGTGCAGAGAGCCCTCTTAGTAAAAACTCTAGTTGTGCCAATTGGCCTCGATTTCACCTAAGAGCATCGTCCCCTGCACCCTGCCCCAGCCACCCTGTCCTTGCAGTATTGGATTAAGATGGAAGGAGTATTCAAGTTATGTTGAAGTCCACTTAATATGGTGCTATTACTAATTTCACACAACCAAATTTCTACCAACTATCTAGTCTAAACCCTCCCCCTGTCACTCTCCTTCCCTCCCCTCCCTTGCAGCCGTCAAAGAGCCTTTTCTTCTATACGTAAGTCTGTTCTTGAGATCTTATTGTAGAGGTCGCATACAATATTTGTCCTTTTGTCACTGACTACTTTCACTCAGTATAATGTCCTCCAGTTGAAACCAGGTTATGAGATGTTTCCTAGAATCATCATTGTTCTTTATCATTCCATAGTGCTCCACTGAGTATATATACCATAGTTTACACATCCATTCCTCTGTTCTTGGGCATCTGGGTTGATTCCATCTTTTTGCTATCGAGCACTGTGCTGCGATAAACATTCTTGTGCATGTGTCCTTTGGTGTGAATGGCCTTGATTCTGTAGGATATATTCCAAGTAGTGGAATTACTGGTCAAACGGTATATCTAGATCCATTTTATTAAGGAAGTGCCAGATTGCTTTCCAAAGAGGCTGGACCATTTTGCAACCCCACCGACAGCATAGGAGAGTTCCAATTTCTCCACAGCCTCTCCAGCATTTGTTGTTTTGTGTTTTTTGGATCATGGCCAACCTTGTTGGTGTGAGATGGTATCTCATTGTAGTTTTAATTTTAATTTCTTTAATAACTAAAGATCGTGAACAGGTCCACATGTGTTTTTCGGCTGCCTGGATCTCCTCTAGAGAAATGTCTGTCCATCTCCTTTGCCCATTGATTAATTGGATGATTTATTTTCTTCTTATTGATATTTTGTAGCATCTTATAGATTATAGAGATCAGGCATCAGTCTGACACATAGTTGCCAAATATTTTTTCCCATTCTGTAGGTGGCCTTTTAATTCTATTAATAAAGTCTTTGGATGAGCAAAAGTGTTTGATTCGTAATAGTTCCCATTTATCTATTTTCTCTTCTGTTGATTGTGGTCTGTTTGACAGATTTTGAAGTCTGTCTACGTTGTACATTAAAACTTCCATTGTTGTTCCTACCTTTTCTTGGAGAATTTTTTTTTTCTTTAAGAGAAAATTCGACTTTGATAGACATTGCTAGCACACTTGGGTGTTGGAAAACAGATGCCTGCAGTACATGAAAGCAGATTTGATTATGCTATTAACTCTGAGGGAAACATTGGTGGCATAGTGGTTAAGTGCTATGTCTGCTTGCCAAAGAGTGGCAGTTCAAATCCACTAGGGGCTCCTTGGAAACTCTGTGGAGCAGTTCTACTCTGTCCCATAGAGTTGCTGTGAGTCGGAAGCAACTCAGCAGCAGTGGGGTATTTTTGTTGTTGTCGTTGTTGCCATTGTTGTTCTAAGTCTGAGGTCCACATTCTAATAACAGCCACTCGTGTCCCAAGCACCATCATTGCTGTAGCACTCTGAAGCCCACGTTTGTTTACAAAAGAGATTGGATTTCCTCTGCTAACTCGTTCCAGGAGGCAGGCAGGCAGTGTAGTGATCCCGTTTGCGGATGAGGAAATTCAAAGGTGCTTAGGTAGTTGGTCGATTGTCACACCGTTCCTTAGGGGCAAAGCTGGAACTAAAATCCAGTAAGGATGGAAAACTGTACCATATTTTTATTTTCTTAGAAAACAAGACTGGCTTGATTCTCTCTAGGGTCTTCAGGTTTTTAAGTTCGCTGGTTTCGTTTGGATTGTGATGGAGGTTTTAGCTTTGGAAATTCCTCCACCTACTGGCTGTCCAAAGTCTTGTCAGTTTACATTATACAATGAGGTTGGCTGTTGCTATTGAGAGTTCTGCCCATTTTTTTAAGTGCTTCTTCAAATGTGCCTTCTGCGAAATGTGGCACATTTATAGTTCACTTTGAATTCTTAAAGAAAAAACTTCTGTAGTAAAGAAAATAATTCTTTTTTAAATAACTTTTGTTGCTGTGGTTGAGAACATACACAGCAGACACACTGCAATTCAGTTTCTGCTTGTATAATTCAGTGATGCTTATTAGTTTCTTTGAGTTGTAGAACCATTCTCACCCTCCTTTCCCAAGTTGTTCCTCCTCGCTTAGCATAAACTCACTATCCCCCAAACTTCCTATTTAATCTTTCCAATTGCCATTGCCAATTTGATCCTATGTAGATCCCTCTTAAAAGAGCGTGATACTCAAGGTAGACATTCTTTTTCCCCCTTTTCTTTTATTAAAATGTATGATCATATTGGTGGTAGTCACTGTTTTGGTACCAGAAGATAAAACTCAAAATATCATATTTGCATTTCTGCCAAGGAATTCTTAGTCATTGCGAAAAGTATGACTTGGTTTAAAACCAATTACTTTATGATATATTTTTAAACTAAATGTGTTAACATTAGATTGAAATGCATCATAACTGTAAATCATTTTCTTCAACAATTCACACACAGCCAACTTTATATCAAAGTAAATAAAGTCCCTTCTTGTCTTTCTGGAAGCTCATAGTCTTAGTAGTAAACTTCTTAATTTTTTTTTAATTTGTTAAAATTATATTGTGCTTTAGGTAAAGCTTCCAAATTAGTTTCTCAAAAATCAATAAACCAATTGTTTCACGACCTTGATTGTAACCACCGTCATGAGTAATACTCCCCACCACCCCCCATCCCCACTCACCCCAGGTTCCTGGTTTCCATGACATCTACTTTTCCTGCCCCTTCCTGCCGTCTCGTCTGTTTGGGGGCAGGTGTTGCTTGTTTGGTCCCATATACTTGACTAAACTCAGAAGCATATATGCGCCTCACGTGTGTTACTGTTCCCTTGAGAGCCATGTCTGATCTCTGGCTGCAAGCGGGACTTAGAGAGCGGCTTCAGATCTGAGGTAGAGGGTTCCTGGAATCACATTCTCAGGGGTTCTTCTACTCTTAAGTCTGGTCTTTTTTGTGAATCTAAATTTTGTTCTCCATTTTTCTTCAAGGCAGACATTCTCTAAAAGTCAAGCTAAACTAGTGTTTTGTTTTGGTATTACCTGGAAGGATAGTGTCAGTTTAAGGTTATAGAGTATCTCAGGGCAATAGTTTCAGTGGTTCACCCAGGTTCTGTGGCCCCAGAAAATCTGGGTTCTACAAGAATTTTAAATTCTGTTTTAAATTTTCCCCCATTCATCAGGATTCTCCTATAGAATCTTTTATCCAAAGGAAGAAAATAATTCTTATCATAAATAATTTAAAATATTTCAAAGCAAATGATGAATTTCTTAATGTTCTCTAACAGCCACTGGAGGGCAGAAAAGCATTACATAGTTATTTGCTCCAAGTTTGACTAGAGAAAGAGGCTTTATTTCATATGTATTTCTAAAAGTTAGTACCGAGATCATATCATTTTAAAATTAAGCTGTAAAAATTAGGTGCAGAATAATATACCTAGTGTGTTGTCATTCATGTACCATATGAAAGGAAAAAATAAGATATATAAATGCACTGACTTTAGGTGTGTTAACAGATGCTCTGAAAGGACAAATATGAAATAATAATGTGGTTACCACCTGAGGGGCTGGAGTCTCGGTGATTAAGGAAAAGAAGAGGAGGATCTTTGAACTATGAAATTTGATTACCAAATATGTGTGTGTATATATATATATATAAATTCTGCAACGAATCCATCTATCTGTTACCCCAAAGCTGACTGTTATTTGTAATGCAGACTACTACAAGGCCACCTGCACTACCTACCACTGGTCTCCCAGCCTCTGGGCTTCTGAAGTCTGGAGAATGTATTCATTTCATTCCTACACTGTTATAGACAGAGTGTCTCAAAATCCAAATACTCTATCTAGAGAAAGACAGAGCTCTTTACCCCTTTCCCAAGTCCTGCGAATTCTTCTCTTTCCCAGGGGACTGATGCTGGAAATGCCCACCCACCCCTTTCCAAGGTGACCATGTCTTCACAAGGAGGCAAGGAGTTAGAAGACTCAGTAATACAGCTCACATAACTATCAAATAGGTCATTTTATTTCCTTTTCTTTAACTGTAATTAAAGATTTAGAATTTCAGACCCAAACTACAAAATTTCACCTTGAACGCATTTGGTACTTTTAGTCTATACAAGAGGCAAGAGTGTAGAAAGTTGGCTTGTTCTTCGCCTAGCCCCCTGACAAAGGACAGCTAGTAGTTGGGGGTTTAGCGAACCAAAAACCAAACCCAGTGCCGCCAGGTTGATTGTGACTCACAGGAACCCTAAAGGATGGAGTAGAACTACCCCAAAGAGTTTCCAAGGAGAGCCTGATAGATTTGAGCTGCTGATCTTAATCACTATGCCACCAGAATTTCGTGTAGTGAATAATTTGGGGTTTTTATTGTCCAGTATCACTCCCCACTTCCATTAACAATATCCTGCTTATTCTTTAGGAAACTGCCCCTCGCCCACTTTTGAGGTCTTGCTGGAGTAGGGCTGACAAACATACACTGTTCAACCTGTTATCAGAAAAGCCAGTCTGACTCAAAGGGTTCATATCTTTCCCGAGTAAGAATACCCAAGAAAGACCAAAATCACTTCCCTGTAGCAAGCTTTATTTCACTTGAGAGAAGTAAAAGGAGTCAGCAGGAGTCTGGGTTAAGTGAAGAGCAAGCCTCTCCAAAGTCTGACTCGACTGGGAGAAAGAGATCACAGACTTTATAGTCTCAAGGCTAAGCAGGCATTTATGGTTATTCAAGAGCTTTCTGAGAAAGGGGCATAGTTTCTAGAGAAGTGGGCAGAACAGGTTAATGCAGTGGTGTGCCCAGCTGGGGACCAAGGTGGATCCCAAAGCAAAGGTTTCTGGGATCTGGACAAGGACCTTGTATGGGTTGTGCTTTTGCAGTTTCTCGCTCCCCATGTTAGAATCTGCAGACTGGGTTGGGGTTCCTAGGCTCTCCCAGTGAAGGTCATATAGGAGTCAAGAAGTTTGCCTTCATGCATGCTCAAGAAAGTGTTCCTAGCTGGTCAGCTTCTGCAAAAACAACTCAAGGACATTAATCAGCTGCTCTAAGTAACTTCTTTTATCTTTCAAGGATGTGGCAAGACTAAGACAGGGTTGTTTTTTTCCAGGTGGTTACTACCTCATCTTGTATGCTTCACATCATATTTGGTTTATTCCAGTCCCACTGGAAATTCTGACCACTTAGTGGTTAAGCACTATGCTACTAACCCACAGGCTGGCAGTTAGAATCAACCAGGTGCTCCTTGGAAGCTGCTGGACTGTTCTACTCTGTCCCATAGGGCTGTTATGAGTCAGAATCGACTCAGTGGCAGTATGTTTGGGTTTTGATTTTTTCAGTAACACTGCCCCATTTTCTTAGCTCAGACCAACCTGTCCCCTCCTGCTTGTAATCTGGACGCTATGAGTCTCCATAGAATCTGAATCTTAGAGTGGTGACTGAAAGGGGCCAGAGAGCCACCAGTCTCAACGGCTGTTACTAACACGGCTCCTGGCTCTTAATGAGTTTGTCCAGCTTTCCCTTTGACTCTGAGAGTTACTGGTTATTCTTTCAAGTCTTTTGTTTGTTTAAGCCAGAATTAGACCTGTGGATTGTAACCAAGGAGTTGTAACTATAGCAGGATAATCATCACAGCGCCCTATACCAGCTGAGCTATAACAAACAGACTTGTGTTTTTCCTTCAGTATCCCTTTGGAGGACTATGTCTCCCACACTCTTAGTCTATGTGGTTCTGACGAGATGGACTCTCTGTCCCTAGAAGCAGGTGTATGGGAGTATTTTATCCCCTAAGCTACAGGTTCAAGGAGTCTAGACAGTGCAATTCACTGTTAACCTAATGGCTGGCAGCTGGATCTACGCAGAGAGCCCAGTGAACTGCTTCTGTAAAGATTACAGCCAAGTAAACCAATCCTATGGAGCAATTCTACTCTGCAAAACTTGGGATTGCCATGGGTCCGGGGCCATGCCAACAGCAGCTAACAGCAGCAGCTCTGGTTTTAGGGATAGGAAAGTGCTCTGAGCTCAGCTGTGGAGAGTCATCTCTGGTAACTCACACCATCTGAAAGGAGATACCCTGGTCATTTTGGACTGCTAGCTAAATGGAGTGATTTTACGAGCCCGTGGCTGCCAGTAGCTATTTTTTTCGCTACACCAATTGAGCTTTTCTGAGAATGAAACTAACACAGAGAAAAGCAGAACTGAGATATGGAGAAAGAGAGAAAGTTCTCTTATGACACAATTCTATCCCGGCTCCAGTTATGCCTGAAACCCTCCCCTTGAATTTTAGAGTTGCTCAAAGGAATATGTTTCTTTTGTTTCTGTTATTCACAAACAAAAGGATCCTGATACAGAATGGGATCACAGACTTCACCTTCCTTTCCTTTGCTTGGCAGTGAACTAGATGACTCACTGGTCCTTTCCTGTGGCAATTTTCATGAGCTGGAAAAAGGTTATCATCACAATGTATGACATTTTATAAGTACTCTTAACAAACTTCCTTGGAGTTAAAACAAAGTATTGAAGTGGTACCATCTGCAATATTGCTCTTGAAAGCATTCCTGCTCATTGATTGGAAAACAGTGCCTAGGTCCAAGCCTGGTGATGTCAACACTCTTCCCTGGAGGGTGACATATTTGTCACCAGGGAATTCTGCTTAGGGACTCCTAGGGAATCTAATATCATTATCTCGTAGTGTGACTGCCGTTGTTTCAGGAGTACTGTATCAGATGGTTCTCAATTTAGCTGCTCTGAGGGTTCTCTGGGGGAACTGGAGAAAAATGCCTGCATCTCTGTCCCAGCCTGGGGGATTCTGATTTAACTGTTCTTGATTGGGGCCCAGTCATCTGAATTTTCCCAAAACTCCCCAGGCAATTTGATTGTGCAGTCAGAATCGGACTCCATGGACATACACTGCGGCTTCAGGCAGTCTAGCTGGTTGTAACAAAAAAGGGCTGCCGACTCTATTCTCCGTAAGTTTCTTAAGTGAGCATGTATCTTCTTGGGCCACAGTCATTACTGTACCCCTTTACTAAGCATTTTGCCTTCTGGACATTTTGCCAAGCCATGGAAATGCAAAGGTGACTGAAACTAGGCCTGTTTAGCTGAGGGTCTAAGAGAACAGAGACTGGAAGGTAAAGAAGCACAAAGTAAAATGTGAACTCAAAGGAAGGAGTGTGCCCAGTTCCATTTCTGAGGAGAGGTTGAAGAGGCAGAAGGAACTCCTTTTAAGCTGGGTCTTAAAAGTGTTTATTATGTGGAGAGGGCAGGGGAAGTTATTCCAACACATGCAAAGTTCACAGAAATAGCCAAACAGAAACCCTGATGGCATAGTGGTTAAGTGCTGTGGCTGCTAACCCAAAGGTTGGCAGCTGGCGTCCACCAGGCACTCCTTGGAAACTCTATGGAGCACTTCTATTCTGTCCTATAGGGTTAGTATGAGTTGGAATAGACTTGACAGCAGTGTGTTTGGTTTTATATACTCATTTGGTGTATCAGGAACAATAGGGAGGGGTCAGATTCTGAATGGCTTTTGTTCCATGTAAGGGCTTGGACTTTGTCCCATAGACACCCAACAGAAGCTATCAGAGAGTTTCAGTCAGAGAGGTAAAGTCAAAGGCAAGTGCCATCGAGTCGGATCCAACTCACGGCATAGTCATAATTGTTATTTCTAGAAACATCATTGTGGTATCACTGTGGAAGGTGAACTGGAGAGGTATGAAACTGGAGACATGGATGCCAGCTGGGAGACCGCAGTCTGGATAAGATGACAAGAACTGGAACCAAGGCTGTAACAATAGTGAGGTAAAAGGGAGAAGTTTCTGTGTGTCAGAGGGTATCTGTGCTCCACAGGGTTTTCACTAGCTGGTGTTTTGAAAGTAGATCACCAGGAATCTCTTCTGTGGCACTTCTAGAAGTACCCAGACCTCTAACCTCAGACCGCTAACCTGCAGCCAAATGTGTTAACATCAGCACTACCCAGGGACTCCTGGGGAAAGAACCTGGGACTGTAGGTATTTGAGGGGAGAGACTCATCACAGAAGTCTCTGGCTTGGATGGCTGAGGGAACTAAGATACCTTTTGAGGAGAAGTAGAATACAAAAGGTAGAGCAAGTGGGGAGGGAAGGACACGGAGCAATGACATGTCTGTACAATACCCAAGGAATACTGGTTGTTGAATACATGGCCTGACAAATAAGTCCACAAACATAACTATCAGTGCTACATACGTCACTGCTGAATATCACTATGGTCACCTTCGACACTCCCCTTGGGAAGCTATGCACAGATGCCAGCACCTAGTCTGCTGTTCAGAGCAATTTTTGAACCCTTTCCTTTCCAGAGTGATCATTGCGCACAACAGCAAGTTCGTGAACTTAATTGTATAGTTGTCTGTGAGGGAGTTTTTAGCCAGGAACACCTGTCTGCTCACCTGATCTGGCCCCCAACGACTTTTTTCTTTACCTGAAGATAAAGGAAATACTCTCAAGAAGACATTTTGATGGCATTCAGGATATCAAGGAAAATAGGAAGACAGCTCTGATGGCCATTCCAGGAAAAGAGTTCCAAAATTGCTTTGAAAGGTGGACTAGGCACTGGCATAAGTTCATAGCTTCCCAAGGGAGTACTTTGAAGGTGACCGTAGTGATATTCAGCAATGAAGGATGTAGCACTTTTTCTAGGATGAGTTCAAGAACTTAATTGGCAGTCCTCCCATATATACTGTTATCTGTGAAGACACCAACTAAGGAATCATTAGCAAAGAGGTGGTACCTGAAGTGATAAACTGATGGAAAATGCTGGAACGAAGAGAGAAGAAAGCCAAGGACAAAGGCCTAGGGAACACTGAAGAAAAATCCAGAGGGAATGGTTAGTGAGGTAGAAAGGAAAGCGAGGTTGAGTAAAATCTCAGAAGTCAAGGAAAGATAGGTTTTCTATAAGAAGGGAAAGCTGCATCTGTGTCCAAACCATGTATCAAGGAGGATGAAACTGTGGTGAGCATTTTCTTTTTTGACCACCCAGCAACTCCTTCTCTGTCTTTTGGTGATAGCATTTCAATTTCCCCTCTACTCCCAGTATGTGCCCCTCTGGTAGGACTATCAAAGCACCCTAGACCTCCACTCCAAGACACTGGGTGGGCAGGTTATCTTAGCTCAGCCAGCTGGACTTGGACACTTACTTGGGACTTGGAAGCTTAAGCACAGTGATCCAGGGATGGGACATGTGCCAGCAGAGGTGCCTGATGAGACAGTTGATGAGCTCTCACTAACAACACTTTCTTTAATCTCAATGCCTGTAATATCCTTCCAGTAAATTCCTTTAATCTTGTTACCCAAGGCTGATTTATGTTTGAGTGGTTTCAGGGCAGAAGCAGGGAAAGGGGTGAAAGGCTGACAGAAGAAGTGGAAGACGAGGAAGTAGAGATGACTGTGTTCTCATCTTCCAGGAGTTAGTTTTGGAAGAGAAAGTATTAGAGATGTAGCTAATTATTTTTTAATCATTCTTTTCAATCCACGTTTTGATAGAGGAGCTGAAAAGTGAGTTCTAGAACTTCAGTATTTCCAAATTTGGAGGCTGTTGTTAACCAGCTTGATTACTGAGTTCTCTAATTTTTTGGTTTATCAACACATTTCAACTATTTTGACTAGTAATATAGGGAAAACCTGTCTCACGATGTCAAACTCATCTTCAAAGTGCAGTGTTACTATATTCATCAGTTCTATCTGGAAGGCCGATTTGGAGCACAGCCCAGACCAGGCATGTTCAATGGTGTGACCCACCGGGGTTGGTTCCTTACAGAATAAACAGGACCAGGATGAGCAGAAAACCACACACAATCCTTACCAGCCTTGGTTCCCCAAAGTCAGGCCCCTGTCTTGTTTTAGTCAGTTAGTGCTGCTGTAACAGAAATACCACAAAGTGGACGACTTTAGCAAAGAAAAATTTGTTCTTACACAGTCCAGTACTCTACCAGTCCAAACTCAGGATGGCCACTCTAAGGGAAGGCTTTTCCCCTTGTCAGCTCTATAGGGAAGCCCTTGTCTTGTATCACTCTTTGTTTAGGGAACATCTTGGCACAGGAACTTCAGGTCTGAAAGATGCGATCTTCCCCCACTGTGGCTTTCTTAATGGTACAAGATTCCCAAATCTCTGCTTACTTCTCTTTCCTTTTATCTCCTGTAGCAGAAAAAAGGGTAAAAGATGGTGCAAGCCCTACTCCAAGGAAACTTCCTTTACAATGGAGCAGGGAGGTGACCTATGAAGGGATTTACAGTCCCACCCTAATCCTCTAACATACAGCATAGGAAAGCCACAAAATGGAGGACACTTCATAAAATATCGGGAATCATGCCCCAGTCAAATGGCTACACACATTTTGGGGGGGACACAGTTCAATCCATGACATGTCTACAGGGTTAAATCACATTAAAGCACCCCCTACTTCATGTCTTGGGAGGAAAATGCTTGACTTCCTCTCTCATTATTAAATACTAACAGGACAGCTGTGTGTGTCTATGTGCCAAATAGCACATGCAGAAGGCAGGTAGGGGAGAAGGCAATCAAAAACATCAATAAAAGGTAAAAAGCAATAATAAAAGTGGACAGTCCCCTGCAGGCAATGGACATCATTTATTGCTCCTGTTCAGGCTATTGTAGACTTACTAATACCAGAGAATAGTTCTTCATCTTTTAACCCACTAATACAGAGTTCTGGTTTTCTTCAGAGGACAATCATCTCCCCCTAAAGCATATACTTTTTGTCCATTAGTAGTAGCCAGGGAGACAGTGAGTGGGCAATTCTAATACAGCACACCCAAGCAGTGTCACTATGAGTCAGCACACCTAAGGCTTCTTTTTGAAATTAAGACATCTGTTTTAGCCAGCTAGGGCTGCTCTAACAGAAATACCACAGAGCGGATGGCTTTAACAAAGAAAGGTTTACTCTTACACAGTCTGGTAAACTACAAGTCCAAATTCAGGATGTCCACTCCAGGGGAAGGCTTTCCCCTCATGGGCTCTGGAGGAAAGTTCGGTATTGTATCAGTCTTTGTCCAGGGAGCGTCTTGGTGCAGGAACCTCAGGTCTGAAGGACGTGCTCTTCTCTCGTGCTGCTTGCTTGATGGTATGAGATTCCCAATTCTCTGCCTGCTTCCCTTTCCTTTTATCTCCCGCAGGATGAAAGGATTAAGGGTGGGGCAAGCCATACTCCAGGGAAACTCCCTTTACAGTGGAGCAGGGACGTGATCCTATAAAGAGATCTACAGTCCTTACATACAGTATAGGAAAATCACAAAATGGAGGACAGTCACAAGATACTGGAAATCATGGCCCAGCCACGTGGCTACATCTATTTTGGGTGGACACAATTCAATCCATGACAACATCTAATGCATTAAGTAAAATATTTAACATATCCTGGAGACCTTTGCATATTAATGCATAACAAGCATTCTTATTTTGATTAAAACCACATAGCATTTTATGGCGTGGATACGCTACAGCAGATTTTACCAGCCCCCACTGATGGCCACTTAGTTTCGAACCATAATGCTGCAACCTTTTATGAGTCACTTTGTCTAGTACAAATAACTGAGGGGTATGTGATGCATGTATAGCATGCAGAACACATTTCTAGATATCTGACACTGCCCAAAAGGAAAGCCCAGACAAATTGTTCTCCAGCATCAGTGGTACCCAAGTCACCTGAAAACCATAAAACCAAACCCACTGCCATCAAGTCAGGTCCGACTCATAGCGACCCTAGAGGTTAGAGTAGAAATGCCCATAGAGTTTCCAAGGAGAACCTGGTGGATTTGCACTGCTGATCTTTTGGTTCAGAAGTACCACTCAACCCACTATGCCACCAGGGTCACCTGAAGGTTTTGTTAAAACAGATGAGTGGACCCAGGTGACACAGCTATTGCTGGACTGGGGACAGCACTCTCTTTCGTTCTTTTTCAGTGTGCCAGTTTATTTTATAAGGTCTATTTTTCTCTGCTTTAAGTGAAAGTTTACAGTCCAATTTGTCATACCAAAAGTTACACAAGCATTGCTGTGTAACTCCAGCTGCTGTGACAACATACTTTTCCTTTCCACCTTGTGCTTCCTGTGTCCATTTAGCCAACTCCTGTCCCCCTCTACCTTCTCATCTCACCTCTGGACAGGAGCTGCCCAGTCTCCTGTGTCTACTTAAGGTAAGAAGCACACTCCTCACCAGTATCCTTTTATGTCTTATAGTCCAGTCCAATCTTTGTCTGAAGAGTGGGCAATGGGAGTGGTTTTTGCTCAGGGCTAACAGAGTGTCTGATGGCCTTCCAGGGACCCTCCAGTCTGTTGGATCATCAAGTCTGGACAAATAGAGTTCAAGTACTGCACCTAACTTTTCTGCCACTGTGTCAGGGACTCTTGGTTGTATTCAAGGGACCACACTTTGAAAAGCAGAGGTGCTTTCGGTTCCTACCACTCCATGGAGCTGTTGTCCAGAGCTGGCAATGGCTTCCTCAATTCTGTGGTCTTTCCTCCATCTCCATTTTCCTTGACTTTTCTGCTCTGTTTTAAATTTTCTGCTTTTGAATGTTCTACTCCAGTGTGGTTCTGTTAAGGGTTCCTTCCTGCTTGTGATGGTTAAGATTATGTGTCAAGTTGGCTAGGCCATGATTCTCAGAGGTATGGCAGATATTAGGTAATCATCCTCCACTTTCTGAAATGACATGAGCTGCCAGTCAGTTAAAAGGAGCTTTTCCTTGAGGGTGTGGCCTGCATCTAATATATACAGATGTTCTGGCAAAGCTTGCTCTCTCTGGATCCTGCATCCAACTTGTCCTCCTCTGACCTCCTGTCCTTCAATATGAACTAGCAGCATGCTGTCTCATCTGCAGATTTTGGGATTCACCATCTCCTACAGCTCCATGAGCCAGGAGCCTGCTGTCTGATCTCTGATTTTGGGTTTGTCAGTCTCCACAGCCAAGTGAATTGAGAGAAACCTCCACCCTGATGTCTGACCCACAGATCTGGGGCTTGCCAGCCTTCATAAGTGCATGAACCATTTCCTTGGGGTGGGGGAAAACACACACACACATACACACTTCATTGGTTTTGTTTCTCTAGATAACCTAGCCTAAGTCACGTGCTTACACTGACTCTCCTATTCCTTAACTGATTCAGGCTCCATTTCTCAGTCCTGTAAAAACGGCATGGCAGAGGTGTCTGACCTCCTCTAACTTCACAAGTGGAAAAAAGAAATCAAGATCAATATCCTAAAGCTGACTACTTTGAGGCAGAGGTCAGACATATCTCCTCACATATCTTTTTACCAATCCTGACACCAACCACCCTTCTCATGGCGTTCTCTACTTATCTGTTGGGTTTGACAGTTCACTCCAGTGGCCACACAGAACTCACAGACCATACTCAACAGTTACAGGGTTTATTAGAGAAGTAACAGATTACAGCTGAGGTTCACGAATGCTCAGGATATAATTTGTCAGTCAGGACAGTCTCTTCACAGTGGTGCCATAAGCAGGCCTCTTTCCAGCCCTCCATCCCTTGGCCTCTTGGGCCAGCCCAGCCCCTGCACTGCTAAGGCAAATCTTACAAAGTTCTTTTAGCTCTGCCAGCAAGGGTCTGGGGGCACCCCACTCTACCAGAAGCTTCCTGCATGACCGTATTCAGCTTCTCTCCGCAAGACAGCACACTGACTGTAACTGCCTTGCTCCACGGTCCAGGAAGCCCACCACGCCGTCTCCTGCCTGTCTCCTGGTTCTGGTGCCTCTGCTTCTCATCATCCCTCACTGTCTCCAGAGTTACTGCTCTCTCTGCCTCCTGTGTCTAGGAAGGTTCTCAGCATAGGGATCTCAGGTCCAGAGCCCACACTGTACTTCTAGCCCGTCTTTCTTGGTGGCTGTGAAGGCCCTTCTTTAGATCTCTAGAATGAGTCATGTTTAAGCCTAGCAGGGTGGTAAAACTGATCAACCTCCTCATTAGGGTTCCATACACCTTATTTGCATGATTCTACTCCCACAAGGGTGCTATATACCTTATTTGCATTAGCAACAAGCTGTCCGGTCCCCTTGGTAGGCCACAAGTACCTTATGTGCAGAGTTCCACACAATCGTTTGGTGGGAGTTACAAGAGAAAGGCAATATAAAAGCAATCCATCACATCACAGGCCACTTTTCATCCACAGAAAATTCACTCAGTCTCAAGATCTGGAAAACTGAGAGAAAGGAACTACCAAGAGAGCTGATGCTGATGAGAAACTAGACCCCGCTGACATTATCCGCACCTCTCTAGCCAGCCACACCTGAAACCAGCCCTACATTTACTTCTTATTTTTTTGCCAGCAGAGTGATAGGTGGTTTTTTGGTTTGTTTCTTTGTTTTTAAATCAAACTGTGAAAGAGAAATGGCAAAACTGTCTCTCACCTTTGCCCACCCCAACCTCCTAGCCTGCTCCCTGGATACAAGCTTACTCAGGGATTGTTCTATAGAGTATCTGTCTTAGGCTGAGTTTTCCAGAGAAGCAAAATCAGTAAAACATAGAAGTACATGCATAGAGATTTATATCAAGGAAATGGCTCACGCAACTGCACAGGCTGGAACGTCCCAAGTCTGTGGATCAGAATAGAGTCCTCTCTCTATTCATGTAGTTGCAGGGCTGGGGAACCACAGATCAGCAGGGCAGAGGAGCAGGGCTCTACTCTCAGGCTATGAAGATCGGTGAATTCCAAGATCCACAAACAAGCTGACAGCTCAGGTGCCAAGAGCCAGAGGTCAGACAAACAAGAGGCAGCCACAGAATCCAGAGGGAGCAAAAAAGCCAGAATATCTGCTTATATTTGGATGCAGGCCACACCCTTAAGGAAATGCAACTGATTGAATACACTCAGCAGATGCCATTATGGAAGTAATCACATATAAACTCTGGCAATCATAGCCCAGCCAAGCTGACATATAAACTTAATCCTCACAGGGTGTATGTAACACAGTGTTTAATTTCTTATACATTGTAGCAGTGTCTTTGATACTATACAACCAGGATATTGCAATAACTTTCTGGTAGGCTTAAGTGTCTTGAAGAAGGTGAGCCTTCATTAAACTTCTACAAAGGTAGCTCTGAGCATCTCTAATTCTTTTAGCTGTTTCATCTGATATTTGCTTACTTAATTCCATATCACTGAATGTTTACCTCTATAATTTTTATGTATCAGCTTTAAAGTAATAGTGTTGACATTATTATGACTGTATAATGAAGAGCTGGTGCAGTGGCTAAGAGCTGACCGCTAACCAACAGGTCTGCAGTTTGAAGCCACTTAGTCCCTGCAATATTCTGGAGCCCTGGTGGTGCAGTGATTAAGAGCTTCAGTCAGCCGTTCAAATCTCCCAGCTGCCCCTTGGCTGTTCTACTCTACCCTAAGGGTCACTAGTTGGAATCAATTTAGAAGGCAAGGAGTTTTTTAAGGTCTTCTGTGTGGTATTGAGGATACCAAAACATACTCCTACGAATGGGACCTACAACCATTTATGGACAGAACAAAGTGTATTAAAATATAAATATGTGAGTTGCTATATAGAGCTCAAAGGAAAGAAAAGTGAAATCGTGTAGACTGGGGTAGTCAGAGAAAGTGCCAAAGCCCTGGGATAGAAGAGGACCTTTCCATCGCAGTATGAAGGAAAAGGGGATTACAGTTGAGATCACGGACTTGAGACAATGTAATTTTGCCGGAAGAGTAGGCTTGTGATTCCAGTAAGAGAAAAGTTTTTATGCACACAGGTTAAATACCAGATAAGAAGAGAGTGCAGATCTTAAATCAGCAAAGTATCTTTTTGTTTTTCTTCTTTTAACATTTGGAATCTCTGCAGCTGAGCCATACCACCTTGCTACACGTCCCAACTGAGTTTGTCTTTTTCATTTATCCTCAGAAGGGCTCTCTAAGTGTCTTGTATCACCTTTTCGAATACAAAAGGCCTAAGACTTATTTACTGGAACGCAAGGGGACAGAAATAAAGAACCCTGGGCCTGGAGACCAAAACAACAGTAATGGCTCCGCCAAAAACAAAACCAAACCAAAGCCAGAGCTGACCCCTGACACCTCTTGAAGATCCTCTCTCCAGGGACATCTTGGGTCCACTTCCCGTAGGATTATCTAGGGAGGCCTCTGGCCTTTTAATCTAAAATCCTGCAAAGCAGGGAGCAGACCTGGTCCAACACCTGATCAGTCAGTGACATGCAGGTGCCACCAGCCTCCAAAGCCTGGGCAGTGCAGCGCCGCCGTGAGATCTTCCGAGTCCTCGCATCCTCATCTCAGCTCCGCCTAGCGACAGGCGACGCCCCTAAGGGGCGGGATTTCCGGTTCCGGTGGCGGATTGTTGACGCCTGCGGCGGCTGCGGTGGCTGGGGCGCTGTTGGGGGAGGGGCCACTGGGGAGAGAGACTGCGCGGTGACAGGTTTCGCGAAAGGTGCTGCTGAGTGAAGATGGCAGAAGGGCCGGAGGAAGCCCGAGGCCGCCCGCCGGGTCAGGAGGACGGCGGAGGGGACCACGAGCCGGGCCCGTCTCTGGCAGGCCCTCCTGCCGCCGCCGCTCCGGGCCTCCGGCCCGCGCCACAAGCCGAACCGCAGGCCCCGGGCAGGCCCCCAGTCCCAGGCCTCGTGCCTGCCGCGGCCGCCGCCGAGGCGTCGGAGCCGCAGCACGAGCGCGGGGAGGCGCCCTGCGGTTCCGGTGCGGGGCTGCAGGAGCCGGCGGGCTGCGACGCTGCGGAGGCCCCGCGGGAGCGGCCGTCGCGGCTGAGCGCGCGCGAGTACTCGCGGCAGGTGCACGAGTGGCTGTGGCAGTCCTACTGCGGCTACCTCACCTGGCACAGCGGCCTGGCCGCCTTCCCCGCCTACTGCAGCCCCCAGCCGCCGCCGCCGACCTACCTGGCGGCCGGCGCGGCCGCCGTCGTCCCGCAGGCGGTGGCGCCCCCGACCCCGCAGCTGGGCTATTACAACCCCTTTTACTTCCTGAGCGCGGCTGCCGCGGGGCCTGACCCGGGGGCGGCTGCTGGTGTCGCCAGCCCTGCTCCTGGCGCCGGCCTGGCTCCCCGGGCTCCTCCCGCGCCAGGATCCGTCAGGACCGCCCCAGTGACGAGGGTGGGACCCGCTGCCCCTTCGCGAACCGCGAGCGAGACCGGGCGCCAGGCAGGTGAGAAGCACAAGGTGGAGGCTGGGCGGAGGACAGCGCCTGATCGGATCGGCAACTGCCGCTGCTTCTCTCAGTGTTACTCCCCGTATCTGTTTTTTCCTAGGCTTTAAATGTTCAAAGTATCCAGCGGGTTTCTTTTATTTAGACCTGAAGCTCTGAATTGTCACGCACCAAGAAGTCTCTGCTACCCGCATTGTCTCCTCTGACCGTGCTGGGTTTTATTGTAGAGTCCACTTACCTTTATCTTCCTGCTGTAGTTAGTGAGATCCAAAGCTTAACTGGTGGCAAACTCACCTTGGGTAGAGTTTGATTGGCCATGCTGGAAATAATGCAGACGTGGAATGTTGTCTTATTAGAGACAGTGGAATTGAAAAGCTGTAGTAGTGCGTCTGGTAACCAGCTGGCCAGCAGTTCGAATCCACTTGGCGCTCCTTGAAAACTATAGAGCAGTTCTACTCTGTGCTGTAGCAGCCCTATTAGTTGACATGGACTGGACGGCAGTGATTTTTTGTTGTTGTTTTTAAAAGGAGAGTTCCATTAATACAAATGGAGTGAAGCCCCGGTTTAATCCTGTGTACTGTCTTAACGGTTTACTTCTACCCGGAAATTAAAACGCTTTGAATTAGTTGCAGTCATAGATTTTTCTTCTTTATTCGGGCACCACACACACGGGCAGGAATGAGTTAACTGATATCTGCATTAGTATCTCAGTTGGAGTTTAGGATGGCAGATTGGTAGTCACTGGATTTCTTATCTAGAAAACAAAACAAACGAAAACAACAGGGAGGAAATGAGGAGCAGGGACCCGTTGTCAGCACTCATGATTTTTACTAAAAATGTTTAATTTTGTGTCATAGGCTGCTTGTCGTCAGTTCTTATTTTTCATTGCCCTGGATTCGCCTCATTCATGAAATGCTTTGAGTACCCTAATTAACAGATTTATCTGGAAAATCACTTTTTAAACATTAAGTTAGTGAAAGCAGACTTGAAAAAGTTCCGTAAATAATGCAGTAGTATTGCTACGTTTTAATATGTTCTTTTGACCTTGCAAGGTTGTAAGTTTTTTTTTTTTTGATTAACAAGTTGTATCATGGCTTTATTTCCCCTTCATTTCCTAGCTTGTGTTCTGAGGTCTGTGCGTGATTAATTTTCCTAACTTTTTTTTTTCTTTTTTTAATTACAGGCAGAGAGTATGTTATTCCATCCTTGGCTCACAGATTTATGGCAGAGATGGTGGATTTCTTTATTCTGTTCTTTATAAAAGCAACCGTTGTCTTAAGCATTATGCACCTTAGCGGAATAAAGTAAGTGTAAAGCATGTGGAGAAAGATTTTAATGTCTGCCATTTACCGTTTTGCTAAATTCATGTGTACAAAAGACTGTGTGGAAAGGGTGCCAGTGCCATGATTTCTTTACAAGAAAATTTTTAGGTTTATTTCTTGTTGGTTCAAAAAAATAACTATAAAGAGAAAATACTCTTAATAAATTCTGTAAGATCTCTGGGACTCTCACCTCAGGTCAGTAAAGAAAGCCTTCAGACTTGGCTTGGGTTAACGTTAGTCTCTTGGGCCAGGAGCTGATTTCCGGTTACTATCGTGCTCCGTAGAGGGTAAGGGGAACGAGGGATACCATCCATGAGATAAACGGACACCGTGGCTGCAACAGTGGGCTCCCGTTGCAACCACTGTGAGGATGGCACGGGACCGGGCAGGGTTTCATTCTGTTATCCACAGGGTCACTGTGACTTGGAATTGACTTTATGGCAGTTCACAACAGCGGTTGTGTTCAGAATGGACTTTGTAGAGACAGATATAGAGAGCTTTTGGTAGATGAACCATTGATAATCAGTTATTTGGCTTTCCTAGATGGGATTACCTTGATGCTGTCAAAGTAATGCAAATCGCAAGTGAATTGCAAAGCGAGCCCTTTATTTGAATAATCCTCCATTCGATTAACAGTAACTACAGTATCAGTCAGTACTTCTTAAGTTTTCTATAATATGCTAGTCATTGTGCTCATCTCTCTATATGGATTCTTATTTAATATTGTTACCACTGTGAGGTAAAAGGAGCCTTGGTGATAGAGTGGTTAAGTGCTTGGCTGCTGACTGAAAGAGTGCTTCCATAAAGATGACAGCCTAGGAAAGCCTAGGGGGCAGTTCTTCTCTGTGCTATGGGGTAGCTGTAAGTTAGCATCTGCTTGATGGCACACAAGGCAAGATAGAGGTTACCGTCTCCACTGCTTAGAGGGGGGAATTCGGCTTAGAGAAGTTACAGAGTGGTGACAGAGCCAGTATACATACACGTGTAGTCAGACTGCAGAGATCACTAACCTGAATTCTTACTCCTTCTTGTCACTGTCTATTTCCCCTCCCTTGACACACATTCTGTTAAATACCTGCTCCCCTTTGTTCAATCTCCTGAGTAGATTTTCCATCAGACTATTTTCCTCTTTGCTACCAAACTACTTTTCCTCATTGTTGCTTCTCTCTAGTCCAATCACTTGTTTTTTGCCTGGATTGCAGCAAAGAACTTGTATCCCAGTCTCTCATGTAAAACCAAAGTGGTCATCACCTCTTATCCTGGCCCTCTCCTGCCGTAAAACCCCTCAGCAGTTTGTCTTTGCCTTCAGGCAGGATCAAGTCTGAATTTCTCCTATGGTTTAACAGATGTTTCATTGCGGAGGTCCGCCATCAGCCTTGTAGACAAAGTCACGAGCTCCTGCAAATGACGGGCTGAAGCATCTCACCTGTGACATGTTTTTTAGCCTACTGCCCTTGATATTATTTGGCTTCCTAATCAAATTTTCTTCAAAAAGATACCCCCTCCTCTCCTGGCACAAGGATCAGGGGAGATGCCTTCTGAGAGGGGCCCCCTTTTACTGCCTCCTTGGTCTATGAAATAATATCGGGAAAACTGTACAGGAATTTTCTGAGGAAAAAGAGCTCAGAGGAGTGATCTCTAACACAGCCAGCTTTGAGAGCAACGAGGCCGGCCCAACCCCTGCTGACTTCCCCCAACTGCACATCCCCACCCATGTGAAAGGAATTATCCTCTTTAGAACAGCTTGAGAAGAACATAGGGTGGGGGACAGTAGATGTTTACTATCCCTGCAGGAGGAGATAAAGAGCAAAGTAGGAACAAATAGAGATCATAAACTTTAGACCCTTCCTCGTGAACCTTTTAACCTTGAGGTATAAGTAGGGCTGATTGAGCTCGAGGCATCCATAGGCCATTATCTAAAAAGCTTTGACAGTTAAAAGGATCACCAGGTTTCAGTTAACTAATAGCTCATGTGGCAGAGTAAAAAATTACATCACCTCAAGACCACGAGGTTTTTGGTTTCAAATTTGCCAACCATGAGGTTTTGGTTTTGAACTAGCCAATAGATTGTGTGGTCAGTGGGCAGGGTAAAATTCACGTCACTCTTACTATAAAAACAATAAAGACAGACAGCCTTCTCTCTTGCTCTCTGGGTCGGGCTGCCTTAAACCAGAAAAGTCTTTTCTGTCTCCTTGATTCATTTCCCGCCGTGCCTCTCCCTCCCTCCGTGCGGGACCCTACAAAGTGTTGGGACCGGCTCCCGGCATTTCATTATGTTGTTTCTTAGTCGTTGTCACCTCTCACACTTAAGTGTTTGAGCCACACTAGACTGCTTTCAGTTTCCACCACATTCTCGCTTTCTCTGGAGATACTTCCTTTGTCTGGAATTTTCTCACCCCTTCGTAGTTAGGCTAACTTCTCTTCACCCTTCAGATTCCAGCTGAAATGTCATTTCTGGGAAACCTTCACTAGGTTAAATGCACCTACCTGGTATTTATTTCTGTAGGACCATATGGTAGCTTACAGTAGTCCCCAAGCCTGCTGTGTTGTTACTGTGTCTTTGTTGTTTTTTCCTATTAAGTTAGAATCTCCATGAAAGCAGAGACCATGTTATAGCCATTCACCGTTATGTCCTCAGGGCTGGTACAGTACCTGTTCATAATAGTGTTTATTATTTACTGAGTGGGTAATGAATGAATATTTTGTGAAATTAAATGGTTCTGAACATTTCTAAAGGTGAAAATCTCGGTTATGAGTAACACTTAAAAAAATCAGTACAGCTGCTCTGGCAATGAATTCTTTGAACCCAAAACTGTTGCATTATTTTTGTAGGGATATCTCTAAGTTTGCTATGCATTACATAATAGAAGAAATAGATGAAGACACGTCAATGGAAGACTTGCAGAAAATGATGGTTGTGGCTCTTATATACAGATTATTAGTTTGCTTCTATGAGGTAAGCTACTGGCTTCAGCAGATTCCACTGTTTGATGGTCTGATTTCAGATAATCAGCCTAGGACAAAAAGGAATGGAAATTTATAATTGTTCATGTATTTGACAAAATATTTGTTTCTACTTTTCTGTTTTTCCTGAATTCCCAGATGAACTTTTTTTTTTCCAAGTGAGAAAAATCTTTCTGAAAGGAGGCATTTTCTAATTCTTTTGTATATATTTTAGCCTTAGAAACTAAAATAAAATTTTATGTGTAGGTAGTTTTGAATCATTAACAGGTTGTGACTTTGAAACTTGAAGTATATTTTACCAGAGAAACAGCTTGCTGAAAAGTATAATGGTTCATCAGGAAGTATTACGATAGATGTCTTATGGGACTGAAGGTACTGAGACTGCATAAATGTAGTAAAAGGTTGAACTTTGAGTGATTTGATCATAGTAGTTTGTAAAAAACATTTGTCTTTCAACTTGAAATTTTTAAAATATGAAATAGTATAGCAGGAAAGCTTGCCTTTACAATTGGTATACTTGAGCAGGTGAGTTACTTTTAAGTTGTCCTCCTTTCTTCAGATAATCTGCATTTGGGGAGCAGGTGGTGCCACCCCCGGGAAGTTCCTGCTAGGGCTTCGAGTTGTGACATGTGATACATCAGTGCTTATCGCACCAAGTCGGGTTTTAGTGATTCCTTCCTCAAATGTTACCATTACAACGTAAGTCCTTTTCTTGGCTTAATATGATGTATAGTCAAGAAAATAATACATTTTTAGTAATCGGTGTAATTCATAAGTTATAGTATATGATAGTGTTTTTAGAGTATTGGTATTTTTTTTACCCTTCCCAGATGGCATACAATTAGATAGAATTACATTAAGTTCTAAAACAAAGTTTGAGTGTTTATTTCAGTTGTGTTGTATGACTGTAGATTCCTTTCAGTATACTTTTCCAAGATGATCATTTTATTAAATATTGGTCACAACAATGAGAGGATGATTTGGAAGTTGATGCAGTGTTGTATCAGTGTTTCATGCCTTACTATTATTCTTTAAATCTGTGGACATCAGGTCAGTTAGTGGACTGTCATTGTCTGTTCTGAATAGACAGGAAGAGAGTTTAGACAGCTAAAACATGTGCACATACTGCTCGTACTTACTCTAAGTGGAAGGATTTGTAATACTCCCAGTACATAGCTAGTAGCATCTGGCCCTGAGGGAAGGTACAACCAAAGACAATGGAAGTTGTGGTGTTGAATAGATGGTAGTCATTTGACCAAAACAAGATACTGGGTGGAACTGCTGTCAGAATGAGTCTGAGCTGCATTGTACACGTGTAGTAACTGATGTAACCCTAACAACTGTAGGATGTGGTTGCAGATGTGGAACACAACTAGTAATCAGGTACAGCACTCTAGAGTTGCTGTAACAGAAATACCAAGTGGATGGTTTTAACAAACAAATTTATTTTCTTACAGTTTAGGAGGTTAAAACTCACCAAAACCCACTGCTGTTGAGTCTATTCCAACTTGTAGTGACCCTGTAGACAGAACTGCCTCATAAAGTTTCCATGGAGCACTTGGCAGATTTGAATTGATGACTTTTTGGTAGCAGATGTAGCAGTTATAACCACTACACCACCATGATTTCCATTTAGGAAGTTAGAAGCCTGAACTCAGCATGCTGGTTCTAGGGAAAGGCTGTCTCTATTGACTCTAGGGGTTACAATTTACAGCACATGTATTTCGGGGATACAGTGTTAACAGTGGAATACCATGAATTTGAAACCACCTGAATTCAGATCCCATACTCATAGTCACCATGCTTGTACGTATCTCTCAATGTACAAAAAGGCAGGTGTCCAGCACTGGTAGAGTAATTCTCCATTCTGAGCTATTACAGAGAGTTTTTTGAAGCTTTTCTAGGATCTCATAGAGAAGGAATAGGGCTAAAAAAGAACACTGCAAGTGACTTAAAATCTAGTACTTCATGTGAGGTAGAAAATGAGATAGTAGTAATCATACGCAGTGTAGAAGGTCCTAGGAAACACATGGTAGCCGTGAGTCATTGTGGGAGGACAGGTCACTTTTCTGGCAGAATACTAGGAAGTGCTAAGCCATGTTTATAACTGTTTTTCATGTGAAAGTTCTAAAGTCTTACATGTATGAACTCCATTTGGTTTGATCATGATACAGTGCTATTTGAAAGTAACATGTCAAAAGTTTAAAAACTTTATCAACTGTATTTTAAATGCTTAAATACCTATTTTGAACTTGACACAATACCATTTATCTACATGTACTTGGTGTACAACATACCTGATGTTTTGCTTTAATTTTTAGGTCCACCATACGAGCTTTGATCAAGAATTTTTCAATTGCTTCTTTTTTCCCTGCTTTCATCACACTGCTGTTCTTTCAGCATAATCGAACAGCCTATGACATTGTGGCAGGAACCATTGTGGTGAAAAGAAATGGGGTCAGATGATGCCCAAAACAGCCCTAGCTTCCATGTTCTCTGGAATATTGACAAGACTAAATTATGTATCGAGGCCATCAGTATCCCTGAGTTACATTAATTGATGACTTAGACATTAAAGCAGTCACTCCAGTGTGATATAGGTGACTGTTCTGAAAGTGTTGATTTTCCTTGAATGCCAAAGAACTTTTCCAGAAGAAAACAAATACCTGTTAAATTCAAGTGTTAAAATTTTTAGATCAAAAGAAGGCACATGGCTTCATAATGAACAGTGGACAAGTAAGTATACACTTTAAGATACAAAGCTTTAGAATTTGCTGAAGCATCTTCAGCTTTGAAATATCCAAATGAAATCTCTAAAGTTTATCCCAAGATAATGGAAAATATTGTGTTTTGTAAACACCTACATAATTCATCCTGTAGTTAAACACTTGTTTTGGAAATTGTCTTTGCGTTTGCGGGAGAGGAGGGAATCTGGTCATCCAACTGTCTTCCATCCAGAGGTGGCACATTGAGCTGCAAGGGAACGGTCCAGCAAGGCCACCTAAGAGCTCTCTTCCTTCCCACACTGCAGTTGACTCTGGGAATGATGTGACTTGACAGCAGTTCTTAATGCTTAAATGTGTATTTGGGGGCAAGTTTTGCATGATGATGAAAAAGTATTATCATATTGCTATATTATCATTGATTGTTAAAGGTAAAGCAAGTTAGCAGCTGGTTTTAATGGGGGGAGGGTAAGTTTTCACTGTAAACATAATTTAAAACTCGTGTATTTTCAGTGCCCGAAATCAAATTTTAAATATGTGGGGGAAAATAACTTCATCACACTGGCATATTTACTATAAAACAATATTCTTAGTGTGTGTATTAGCATGAAGAAAGTATTAGTGTTTTTCAGTGTTCTGAATGAAACTTTTAAGATACTGGATATTCCAGTTTCCTTTTATATTTTATGTAGTTCCATGACTGTTGAAACAGCAAACAGTATATATCGAAATACCAGTAGCCTGTGAAAATTCTGTACTTTTTCCATTATGGACTATGCTAAAACAAGGGAGAGTATCCTTTCCAGATGTTATTCCACATTCGTTTATTTCTGTGGACCAAAAACTCATTTTGGGTCTGCAAGGGAAGAAGTTTTTAGGGAGAAATACTGAGCAAAATCAGACTCTGTATATTACCATTTTAATTTATTCTGTTGAAGCCAAGTTGTGGGTTTTTGTGTTTCTGTGTGTATTTTTGTTAGATTGCCCCAGTTTGCTGTAATGAGGTATACTTAACACTATTTATAGAATATTTGGGTCTTAGGCATTTTTTCCATTCTTGATAGTATTTTCCCAAAGAACACTAAACTATGCTGAACTATTTAAATTGTTTTAGGGCTCAGTCTAAGCCATGGTCTTAAAAATCTGACTTTACAAATGCAAGACACATCTGTTACTGTCACTGTATCAGTTGTTAAAGCAAGTCTTTGATGTTTAAAGTCGTGACACTAAATGTTCCCATCTGATGTTTATAGAAACTTTAGCAGTGCCCTCATAACTTTTTATTTAAAATTTCATAAACCATGTTTTTCAAAATGATTTTATTATTAAATCCAGCTTCACAGAAAGCCAGTTGAGCGTGTCAAAGCAAAGCACTAAACAGATCATTAGCCTGTAGCTTCTGGAAGACATTTAGTGTTGTGGCCCCTCACTTTAAAAATAACTTTATGATTAGAAATTAGGAAATGTTACTCATCAGTTTAGCGTTTGGTGGTGCAAACATTAGCAGTGGTTTCCATACTACTTTTGCCACTGACTGGGGAATTCGAGTTGGAATGCATTCCAGAGCTGCATGACCGAAGGACATCTTTGATTTAGAATTCTCAGTTCCCGGTCAGGTTGTCAGATAATGGAATGGTTCACTCTCTTGGCTCTTTTTATTTATGCAGTAAGATAAACGCAAACAAGAGTCAGGTTTAATTTGTGTACCGTATTATACATTTGCTATACTTAAGTCATTCGGATTTATATTTATGTAGGTTCATTCAGGTCCAGCTATGGATTCAAGTTATACTAGACAGCCCTATTGACATGACAGCAGTATTATCCCTCTGCCTTTAATGTTGAAATCCAAACAAGAGTCACATTTAATTTATATACAATATTACACACTTCCTATACTCCATATTACTATCTCATGTAGTAACAAGTCTTACTCCTTTGCCTTTGTGTCAGAATCCTAGTGTGTATTTATTTTTGAGTGCAACACTTAGGGAAAGGAATTTTAATTCTCAAATTGTTCCCTCAAATGGTAAAACCACATTTTTTTCTTTGGGGTTTGTGGGGAGGGGAATCTACTTTTCAAAACACTGTTCTTCAGTAATAAAAATACTAATCTTCTCATTCAAAGTACAAATCTGATGCTGAAGCTCAAGCCTAGAAAGGCAAAAAGAAGTCTCTGCAGTCAAAACATTCTAATTAGATAAGGAAACAAATGTTTCAAGTTAAGCTGAGTGAGAATACTAGTGCAGTGAGCAAGTCCTAAGTTAAAACCCCTAAATACACCCTCACGGAATTGGCAGTGAACTTTGGCATCTAGATGTTTCAGTACTTGTCACTAAAAGTAGCCTTAGTGGCCACTGCACTGGATCCAAAGGCTGCCTGGATCCAAAGCTAAGAAATGTTCACAGTGGAGCCAGGTCTACTGAGTAGGTAAGTGCAAGTGATTGCAAGTCTTCTTTTTCTGGATAGTACACTTTCACTTGCCAATACTTGTAATAAAAGTATTGCCCAGCTGATACTTTTGTAGCACTGTCTAAATGGGACTTTCCAGTGTTTCAGACTGCAGTAAAAATTGTTTCTACTGAGGCGGAAAGGAGTTTGTTCCCTTCAGTAACTCCTTTGGGTATTTGGTTTGTGCATAAGCCTGTCCAGCAAAGGGAAGGATATAAAAAGGAGTTGACAATTAGACTACTGGCTACTTGGCAACAGTGTTTTAAGGAGGGTAGGAGCATTGAAAATTTGACTCTTATTCCTATTAAAACAGGCTGTGGTTTTCTTTTGACAAATATGTCTAAATGATAGTATTACTACAATTCCATAGCTTGTGAAGTATCATTTCACACACTACCCCTGCCAACTAAATCAGAGGCCAAAATAGACTGGCACTTGCCTAGGTGAAGTTCCTCATTTCAAACAGTGTACGTGTGTTTCTTTGAAAGTTCGTTGTTCCCCTGAAGTTCGCTATAGTAGGGCTTGACCTGCAAACAGTATCTGATGGCCAGCCTATAAATAAAACTGAATATTCTATTTTTAATAATTTGTACATTACCAATTTGTATTCTTTGTCTCAATAAATACTTGGTCAGGGATGCATTGGTGTTTTTTGCTTGTTTCCTTGAGACTGTTTACTGTTTTAAATTGTTTCTTCATCTTTGACCTCAAATCTCCTGCACAGGATACCATGCATTCATATTCCGCTTTTTTAGCATTCTCTACTTTCAGGTGTGTATGGTGAGCATTGTGGTTACAGAAATGAACTAAAAGTACTTTCAGAATCAGAGGCTATCAAAAAATCATCCTCAAAGAGTTATTCTTTTACCAGGTACATTCAAAAGTTTACCAATAGTGAGCTAAGCTTAAAGTAATCCTGCTCATAAGAATGGTTAGCCATCACAACCATCATACAGAATATGAAGTACTTCATGTGTTACTCACAAAGAAACAGCAGTTCACAGTCTCACAACTAGTCAACTACTGGGCTGAGCAACTGAAACCTAGTTCTGACCTTACAAGCCTTTCTTATTCTAACCTTCAAGAACAATCTGGAAAAAGACGGACAAGTTAACAGGTTCCTGTCCGAAAGGACAAACAATACAGGGCAGACTACAGCTGGCCTTGGTCTGAGGCCGTATTCACTGTTTTGTTCCAACCACATTCTTAGATATTTTAGTACAGTGGGCTTTTGAGATGTTCTTCCACATTACAAGGAAATGACAGCTCAGACTGGCATTATAATAAGCATGTGGCCAGAACCAGCATGCTATTTTCTCAATTTTATACTAGAGTTGTCAGTTTCCATTAAACACACAGGGCTAAGCTTTGTTAAATATCCAGCTGCCTCTTATTAAAGAGGCCCAGAAAATGACATACTAAACTAATAAAACAAGTATATTCTCCCAGACTAAGCCAAAGAATTTACTGTCCAGTTACAAATGGTTAATATCAATTGAACACATCGTTCAGATAATGAAGTTTTGCTGACCTAAGCAATTTCAGGAGACAGTTTGTAACAAAAGTGGTCAGGGGAGCAGATCAGAGCTGGGTCTATAGCCTGAACCAGTGAGGTGGTAGTTGGGTGGGTACCATGAGTGCTGTGTGAGAATGAAGCCAAAGCAATGGGAAGCGGTTTAGATGGAGAACAGTCCTCAGTCCTGAATACAGCCCTGAAGACTTCAGTTCTGGATGGAGGCCAAATGATTCCATTTTTAACATGTCACATTAAGTATGATTTCTACTCATCTGCTTGAAAAAACATTAAATGACTGGAAGCTTATTATTTCTATAGTATTTTTAATGACAATCTTTCCAGAACACAAAGTCTAATATTCCCATCCCCATGGGCCTAAAGACTGGCTAAGAATCTGCCTGGGATCTAGTTAGGCACTTCTCAGTAAGACCACAGATTTCCAGTTTCTTTCCTAGCATTCAACATCATTTTTGACCTGCTGAACAAGTCAGTACCAAATGTTTATTATAAATAAAGTGCTTATTATAAGTCCTAAAACTAGCATTTGATGAAGAAAAATACCTCCGGGGAAATCACAGCTTGACCAAGGCAAAGTTACAGGAGCTTCTTAGACATATGCAAACACCCTGAGGTACCAACTTACCACGGCTGAGAACTGGGGACCACAGTATCAGGGGACATCTAGGGTCAACAGACGTTAAGTATCATAATACATTCTACATCCTACTTCGGTGAGTAGTGTCTGTAGTCCTAAAGGCTTCTGAGTGGCCATCCAAGATAATGTCTTATTTGTCCCAGCATACTTGGAGCAAAGAAGAATGAAGCCAAAAATAACAAGGAAGATACTCTTTCATAGGACTAAATGACCACAGCCTCCAGAGCACCAGTCTGAGTACAGAATTAAATTAGATGGTGCCTGACTGCCATCGCAAACCTCTCTGACAAGAGATCACAACCGAACTGTCCTGGACAGAGTAGAAGAAAAATGTAGAACAAAATTCAAATTCACAAAAAAACACCATATTTACTGGAAAGCCTGAGTCTATGGTCCCTGGGACACCCTGCTAACCCAGAACTGAAGACACTTCAAGTCCACCTTTCAGCTACAGATCAGATAGGCCTAGAAAACAATCACACATTTTTGAGGTATGTTTCTTAGTTCATTGAAAGTATATGACACCAACGGGTAACACGCGCCCAAAAGCAATGATGGGAAGAAGACAGGGAAACAGGAAGAAAGAACAAGGGGAACCCAGGGTGCAAAGGAAAGAGGAGAGTGCTGACACACTGCAGGGACTGCAACCAGTGGCACAACATACTGTATACATTTCTGAATGAGAAACTAACTTGTGCTGTACTTTCACTTAAATCGTAATAAAAGTACAAAAAGAAAAATACTTTTGCTGGAAACAAAAAAGCTACTCAACGTTTTCAAGTTGTGAATTCAGATTCTAACCAACCATAAGCAAATTAAAGTGAGCATGAAGTAAGTGTGCATTCACACCCAACAGTAAGATCACCAAATGCCGTTCCCAGAGCTCTGTATGGACCGCATTAAAAAAAAAAAAACACTAACAGTACAAGAAAATTATCCAAAGAAATTGTATAAACAGACCAATTTTTGGTTTGAGCATTTAAATTTCCTACCTATTAATACCATATACTTCCTTATGAGTTAAAATTACAACAAAAAGTATTTCATAGTTTTTTATTGATGGCATTTATCCCATGGTTTAACATGTTAATTATACTGTAATAAACATGGCTTTAATATTAAACTTTTCCTTATTATCCAAAGTCACCACAGTCCATTTCAGTAAATATAAAAATATATGCTTAATACTTTATACAATACTAGTTTTTGGTCCAAACAAAACTGGATCAGAAAAGCCAATAAATTCACTTTAAGAATCCCCAATTTTTTTTTTTTTTTAAGATTTCCAAATGGATTTAGGCAACTTTGAATAATGGGATTTACATAAAATCTGAGACAAGACTAAACAACAAAAAAAATTTCTAACACAAAATTAAAATTTCAAGTTCACAGATTTATGTTATGCCAAAAAAGTACAGAAACCAAATAGTATTTACACAAATTTCATAATAAAATAATGAAAAAGGCAAGACAGGTGAGAGTCATAAGAATGAAAATATAGAAATAGCATATAATTATTAAATGGAGAACTAGATCTAACAAGTCCTTAGCATGGACCATTCTTTAATCAGGCTTCCTCTATCAGAAAATTTTAGTGCACAATACACCCAACTCACGCACTTCACACATACACCAGCACAAACTCAGCAGAGAGATCATTCATTTCAACACCCTCTAATCTATACAAGAATTCCTCAGCTACAGTTACAATTTCAACGCGTTCCATAAACGTGTATCAACGCACAGCGGTGCAGAGAAGAGGTTCTATATAAAGCCATTCGCCGTGAGGGCTCTATTTCTGGGGACAGCCAGACCATGCCAAATGACTGGATAATCTGCTGGATCATAAAATATTTTTGCTGAAGAATGAGTCACTAAGCTAACTATTATTTTAAAAAAGGGGTAAGGTGGGGTGAGGGTGAAAGCTTCTGTAAAGAAAGAAAAAAGAAGAAAGTTCCAAAATTAAAGATGTCCTTAGGCAGATTTGACTGCAGGTAACCCCAGCAATGTAGTTCAGTCCAGAATTTGAAAGCAGGGCACCAGTTGTTGGTAAAACTGTTGTGTATAACACCTATGTAACCTTTATTTCTTACGTCTAACAGCAGTCTTTATCTTGCGACCAGAAAGTGAAGTTCCCGAAGAAGAAAACAGATTTTTCCCATTTGACCTGTGAAGAAATAAAAACTTCATGTGACATGATGCTCAAACAAACATTTCAAAATCATCATGAAACACTAAATGTGACCAGCAACAGAAGAAAAAAAAAAACCCTCCCACTGCCAACGTAAAGACATCTCCTGCCACACCTTTCACACACACAAATTACTATTTTTCTCAGACTATCGTCCTCCAAAACTGTTTAATATGGCAAACTGGTGTGGGAGAGCACGTTTAGCTTTACCCAAACTAAACCACACACTTCAGTGATTTTAACAAAGAAAACACAGATGCATACACATACATGCCCTTAAGGCCAAATTCAGCATTTCCACAAGAAGTTACTGCTCTTACCCGACGGTGAATGCTGCTGCCGTAGGCTGGTTCAGGAGAAACCCCCCCGAGCCCGACGGCGGGGCTGAGGCTGCAGGAGCGCTGGGATTCGCACCAAATGTGAACACTCCTGATGGACTGTTGTTCATGAAGTTGAAATTGGTAGCGCTGCTGCCAAACTGGAAACCTGAACCTACAGTGTTTGAGCAGAAGTACTTCAAAGGGCTGTCTCACTCAGACAAAACTGACTATTCCATACAAAAATATTGTGCAGGGTAATCTGTCAGCCCCTAGAGAAGACGAAAACCCATTATCTCCACTGGTACTGAGTACGCACCTGATCCACCCCTACCAAGTGACACAATTTATCCATGACTAAGGAAAAGGGCACAGTGGTCTTTCGGCTAGAAGGTAGTAGAATAAACAAACACTTTAACTCTTATCTTCTTCAGAACTTCAAAATAACACCTATTACCATTAAACTTACTGCGACTCACTGCTACCCCGTAGAACACAGCTAAACTGCCCCACAGGGTTTTCAAGGCTATAATCCTTATAGGACTAGACTGCCACATCTTTGCCCCGGGAACAGCTGGTGGGTCTGAACATGAATTTTTCAGTTGGAAGCCAAGTGCTTATACCACTGTGTCACCAAGGCTGCTGCTTCTTCAGAAATCACATTAAAATAAAAGTAAAGGAGTTTTTGATTAAGACGGGGGAGAAAAGACATGGCAATGGCAATTCAAAAGCTAGAAGGCTGACTGGAGCTGAATACTAAGCCAGTGGTAGGCGCCTCTGGAAATGAGCGTGGAGGCAGGACTACAGGACGGAAGAAGGAGGGCAGGTGCACTGTCTGAGGAGATGCTCCATCTCCCCAATGCCAAACACGACGGTAAAGCTCCGCCCTCGATTCCAGAAGTTCAGTCTCTAGACAGGTATCTGGCTTGGGTGAGACTACGCAGAGCAGCTAAGAGCAAGGATAACTTACTGAAAAAGGCACAGTAAGAGCAGTCGATACAAGGAATACTGAGATCTCCAGCCTTCCTCACAACTCAGCTCCCAAAACACTGGCTGCCAGGCAGGAGATTAGATGCATCTTCTCTGGGGATTTTGATGGACTAAAAGGAAAGACCCAAAGACACCAACATCCAGGTGTTCCCAAGTCAACAGCCCAGCCAGATAATTCTAAAATGACATTCAAGATCTGTCAGCCCAATACATGCACAAAGACTCTTCAAGAGGTATCCCATCTATAAAAATATGACAGAACAGCTGAGGATCACCAGATATTTGACAAAAGTATAATAAGAAACAGTAATGCCAAAAGAGTGAATGAAAACACCAATTTTGAAAAAAACCCAGCAAGGAAGTAAACATTTAAAAAAATCATTAATATCCTCAGAGACTTAGTAGAGAACACAACACTCATGATACAAACCAGGGTAATGTAAAAAAGAAAACATCCTGAGAACAAAAAAAGAATTATTTGTGAATTTCAAGAACATAACAGCACAAGAGAAACTTCAAGAGAAGGGTCAGTAAATTATGCATTGATAAAATCTCCCCCATAAAGTATAAAACGATAAAAGAGAACAAAGGAGCAAACAAAAAGTCAGAATACTAATCCTGGAGCTCCAACATCCAAATATGTTTGTTAGGAAAAAAAAGTTTAAAAAGAGGAGGAAAATCTTCAGTGGACCCACCATCCTGGTATTTCATGGCACTGGAGACAAAGGAACAGATTCCAACAAGATTCTAAAGAGAAGAAATAGGTCAACAAATGTCACATAACAATCTGTGTATCGTTTAATGAAGAGCTAATTCTTCTCTGTATACATTCCTCTAAAGCACAATAAAAAGTAAATACATAAAAGCAAAGATCAGAAGAGAGACTGTGATCAGACAAGACCAACCGTGAGAAACCAGAAGGTCCACAATGCAAAGTTACCAAAATCATTTCCAATCTAAAAACAGGTGTTGAACCAAAAATTTTAATCGAACATGGAGGCTGATTAAGACCCTCCCAGAAACACAAGCTTTCAAAATCTTCTTTATTGTACCCTTACTCAAGAATTCACTGGAAGATGTGCTTTATCAAAACAAGGGAGGGGAAAGTAGAGACACAAATCTCATACACCAGTGTTCATTGTAGCAATATTCACAACAGTGGAAGGGCAGAGATAACAGAAGTGTTCATCGACAGGTAAACTAGTTGTAGTGCTGCTAGACAGCAACGGTTAGCATTACCGATGAACAATACTGACCTGTACACTTCACAATGTACATGAGGATGTTTTCTTACATATATGTTTACAATTAAAAAACCCCAAAAAGGGAGACAAGTACAAACACACAACACCGAGGAAAGAGTGTTCTTTAAGAGAAAGCTAAAAACAATCTACAAGATCACGTAAAAGGAGATCCCCAATACCACAGTTACACAGCAGGAAGGGACAGTTAAAAGACCTTAAAAGACATTTCTTTCAACAATAAAAAGCAGCTAATATATTTGAATATGGAAACCCTGGTGGTGTAGTGGGGTGGTGCTACGTCTGCTAACCCAAAAGACAGCATCTCAAATCTGCCAGGTGCTCCTTGGAAACTCTATGGGGCAGTTCTACTCTGACCTACGGAGCTGCTATGAATTGGACCCGACTGGACAGCAGTGGGTTGGGTGTGTTAAATTTGAATATACTGAGAAAAGGTCTGCACAAATGAGAGAAGAGTTAAAAGTCTGAATTAGTGATAAGCACCAAAAAAAACTGTTACCAAAGAGAGGGAATCATTAATGCCACACAGAATACAAAATTTGATGCTGAATGATAGCTTTAACCAACTCCACAGCAGAAGGCCCATAAGTCTAGACCAAATGGGGCACAGAAAGAATGGAAACAGAACGCTGTCAGCCTCCTGGAATTCTATAGCCAGGAAACATCTGTCATCTCTCAAGAAAAGAACCTTCCCTGGAGCAGCTCAGAGATGAGCAGAGCTTTTGGAAGGAGGATGGGAAGCAGGGTAGCCTCAGTTTCAAACAGTGAGGTCCTAGTCTCCTGGACCTCGAAGTGGGGTGCCAAAGCCTCCTGAGTTCCAAAGGACAGGGCTGTGGCCTCCTAGGCTTCTGACAGTCAAATCTTCACTAACTCAGTTCCAGGTCACGGGAGCTGCTATTCAGCAATGCCAGGGGATGTGGCTGCCACACAAAGGTGAGGGGTAGGGCTGCCATGCCCAAGGGGCAGAAGAACAGGGGCTTCCACGGCTGCTGGGGTGGGGTTACCATGCAGAGGGACAAGCCAAGGGAGCAGGGTTGCTGGTGGCCCGGAAGATGCCATTAAAGTCCAGTGTCGAAAGGCCTCCACCCAGAATCCAGGAAATGTGGCCAAGACTTAAGCCTGGAGGGCAGAGACTCTGCCGAGAAGGTCTCAGAGAACACAGGATTAGTGTCGAGCCTTGAGAAGTAATGCCATTTGTTCTGCTGGGTTTGGGATTTGCTTGGTGCCTGACAGCCTCTCTTTCCCTCTCTTAATGCCTGTCATTTGTAATGGAAATCTACACTGTGCCTGTTCTACCATTCTACTTTGGAAGCATTATCACCTGTCTTCCAGACATCACAGGTGTGCCGATAAAGAGGAATTTTACCCAGGATGGAATATACCTCAAGTTTCACCCATATCTGATTTAGATGATTCAGAAGATTAAATTCTGTACTTAAGAGTTAGGCGCTTTAGGACTTTTGTGATAATGTAATGGCATGAACATATTTCTCATGTGGTAAGAACATGAATAGCAGAGAGTCAAAAGGTAGAATGTTATGGACTGAATTAAGTCCCCTGTCAAAAAACAAACATGTATTTCCAAACATGGAAAAATGCTCAAGATACTGTTAAGTGAAAATGGAAATTCCACACCAATATGAAGAATATGAGCTCTAAATCTCTCTCTCTCTCTGTGTCTGTAAAAGCCAGTAACAGACAGTAAGGAATCATGTCACACACTAACAGCGGCTGTTTCTGGAAGTGGGGAGGCAGGAGTCATAAGTTGCCCTTTCTATGGCACCAAAAAAAGTTGTGGTATTGAACCAGAATACTGATCTAGCCATATAGGAGGCTGGAGAGAAAATTCTTTAATTCCATATTGGAAAAATCAGTAAATGCTGTTTTAAATGGTTAATATGTGTTAACAAAATACAGGGCATTTGCTATGTATGTTAAATGACAACGCACTCATATCTAGAATAAAGAAATCCTACAAATCAACAAGCAAGAGCCAAACAACCTAAAAGAAAAGCTAGAAAAAACAGAAATCCCAACTACAATCTCCTACTTTGGTGGCAGAATGTAAACTTGCACATTCCATCACACTTTTAGAGTCGAAGATACACACACCTTTTACTGGAAAAAATCTCACTCCAGAGCATACACCCTAGAAAAACATACATACGTGCACCAAGATGCATATTCAAGAATGAGCAGATCAGCATTTTCTAGTAAGCCCAAAGCAACTCAAACCTCCATCAACATAAATAGGTTACGTGGTCTATTGCATACAATCAAAATGAACAAACCAGATGCAGTTAACACAGACAAATCTTATAAACCTAAGAAACAAGGAGAGAAGCAAGACTGAAATAATGAGATTTCACTTATATAGTCAAAAGCCAGGAAAACTATGTTTTAGAGATGCAAACAGAATTAAATTTTAAATAAAACCCACGAAAATGACAACCACCAAAACTAAGCACAGTGGTCACTAGCGGAAGTGACCACATGAGCTTCCTGACAACAACAGTGACACAAGTATCTTACATGAACAGCCAACAGAAACTGTCCTCAGACAACTCAACTGAACTGTCTGAGCCAGTTTACAATTTCCTGAGTAAATCCAATCACAAGGAAGCATGAAAAAATAGGGCTGAAATCTAGTCTAGAGAGCGCCAATAGTCAGAGTTGGAGAGAAACAGGAGTGACCTTAAGTAACTAAGTGAGAAAGTAAGAAAGAAATGCATTTTAAACTCAGGCTTGAACAAAGGTTACACGGTCACTACAGGTCAGAAGGCAGTGGCTGGTAATTGTGTGTAAGCTGGGAATTTTGTTCAGTTTTATGTCTAAATATATACCTCCCCAGTCTAACAGGGCTGCTATGAGTTGGAACCAGCTCAACGGCACCTAACAACAACAGTCCAAGGACAAGAAACAATAAAAAACAACACATTTCACAATTCAAAAAAAAAATATTTTTAAGGTACACAGAACCTAAGTACAGACAGAAGCTACCTCATTGTACACACTTACCGGCACTAGGAGCTGCTCCAGAACCAAATGCAGACTGACCAGGCTGCTGCCCAAACACAGGAGGCTGGCTACTGCTGGATACCGTCCCAAAAGTAGGGGCCGCTGGCTGAGAACCAGCTGAAAATAATGTTGTTGAAGACGATATAGATCCAAAACCTGGGGGATTCGCTGGGCTGGCACCTTGACTTTGCCCAAATGCTGGGGTCTGACTAGCACCAAATGCGGGACTGGCAGATGGTGCTGCGGGTCCAGAGCCAAACACAAGGGCAGACCCTGGAAGTGCAAGCAAACCTGTCAGCATCACTGTCGCACGGAGGGGAAACCCTCAAAAGATTTCTATGAAGTCCAAGCAAACTTCAGTTTTGGATTCTTACTTGGCTTAATTAATTACATCAAAACTAAGCTTTAATAATGATTAAGAAGACAATTCTACTATTTATTTACTGAAACATGCAGAATTCATATAAACAGAAACTTCAATTAACATGACTTTCCACCTTCACAGCCGATGATTTTTGCCTGAAGAGATACGGCTAATACTCAACTAGAAATTTTCCATGCTGCAGAAACTACCCGATGTTAAATGTATGTGCATACTGTGCATTTCTATATACTTCACATGTTACTATAAAAGAAAAAAACAACATAGTACTCTGCTCACAAAAATATCTCTGGGGGGTGGGAAGACAAGGTCGGTAAACAAATGCAGCTAGTTTATTATTTGCGTAAAAATACATGGCTGCCTAATAAGGAATGATGTCTACTAAAACAGTCTCCACAATGTGGTTATTTACAAGTTGCTATTAAAAAAACACTTGGAGTAAATTTTTACACTCTTACTAAGATTAGAAAAATTGTTTCACGACTGAAACACTAAATGTATGAAGTACACATTATTTTATCATATACTGAATAATTAGAACATGCCTGGTATAGACGACCTAAAGGCACCCAGGTTGACTGCGATAACCTGCTATATTACTTGCTACCAGCTGACACACTTATAATTAAAACCAGTCAAACAACAATCCTTTTTTTTTTTTCATGTACCTGCAGAACTAGAGGTGGTTGTAGCTCCAAACGTGAAACCAGCAGTTGCTGCAGTACTGCTGCTGGCTCCTGAACCAAAGACAAACGGGTTGACAGCTGTGGCTGTACTGGATGTGGTTGCTGCTTTGCTATCCTGAGAAAACAGCACAGACTGAGATGTACTGGGTTCAGCCAGGTTACCAAAGGCAGAGCTGCTCACAGGATTGCTGGCCTGTCCAAACACAAACCCAGCCACAGGTGGATTGGAGGAAGAGGTGGAACTACCAAAAATAACTCCACTAGCCGAAGTGGCTGGTGTACTTGAATTAGAGGAATTGTTCAAGAAACTGAAAACTTGCTTTGCTGCTCCTTGATCTGTAAGACAAATTAAGAAACAAACCAAAATCCTTCAGAGTAATCGCACAACACTTTTCCTGCCCTACAACCAAAGAATTTAGTCAACAGAATAGGGAGTATTTCCTACAGACTGATGAACCAGATGGCCTCCTGTCACATTACATTTTGACAGACACTTTAATTTACAGCTTCTGCATCTTCCTTCCCTCTTATTCAGATTAATAAATACAAAAACATCCCTTAAATCCAAACCTGCCTTTACGCTGTATTCAGACAGCAAGCTCTGGTAGATCAATACTTTTTACAAATTTGACTTTTATATAATTACCCATCTGTAATTTACGTTACAGTGTGTACGACAACTATTTTATCCAAATGGATAGCCAATCTTTTCTGTAGCGTTTGCTGACTAGAATGCATCCTGTGACCACCTTTATGCTATCCTAAGCTTCCATATGTTCGTGCATTCATGTCCTCTACTACTATCACTAGGCTGCTGTGGCTTTAGAGCAGTACGCTTAGACACTGCCAGGGCAAGCCTATCTGTGTGCCCGCCTCCTCCCCAAACTTTAGTGTGTAGTTTCCCTTCTGTGTGAATTTTAGCACCAGCTAAGCTCATCAAGCTCCACCAAGATTCTTTCATGAATTGAAGTGATGGTTAAGGGGAGGGGAATAATACTCTCACCCATTAACAAGTAAAAATCCTTTACGTTCTTTTAATTATTCAGCATGCAACAGGTTCTGCTGTTTTTATAAAACATAAATTAGAAATGTTAGAAAATACCACGTGAGATATGCTGTACAGATATACGTATTGCTGATTTGGAGAAGTCATTTCTGTATGGTGATCTTGAATTCACAGCTAACTTACTGAAGAGTTTTTTCCTGTCCCAGTAATGCCTCCATTTCATTACTAAACAGAGCTGGTCAGTGTGCAAAGGGCCTTAGTACAAGCCACAGAAAACAGAGCACGCTGACTCACTTTGACATTAGAGTTACAGGGAGAAGGATAGTTAAGAAAATGCCTACATGGACAGAAACAGTCTATTGAGCCCATGATTAAATTAATTAGACCCTATCTCAATTTCTGTCCCTTCTTAAACATTTGTTTTGATTTTTCTTTAAAGGATTTTATTTCAAGCAAAAATTTAACACACCTATTATCTGAATTCCACAGTTTTGCTTTTTCCTAAATAACTTTTCATTTTCCCTGACTGTTTCCAACTTAGTAAAAGGTACTGATGGGTATTCAGATTTGATTCTTTGCATGTCTAAAAACCTACTTTGCCCTTGCATTTGAATAAATTTGGCTGGTTACAGAATTCTAGGTTCATGATTATTTATACTTTCAGGGTACTGCCCTACTGTTTTCAGCTAAAATTTGATGCTAAAAGCTGGAAGTCGGATGCTAATCTGCTACCTGTTTACTGCCACAAACATCTTTTTCCTGTCTCTGGAGGCATTCAAGGTTGTAGCTCTGGTGTTCTAAAACGTCAGCAGTCTCTCGGAATAAGCAGGTCATTTCCATTTTTCAGACCAGCTGTTTCTTGTCCTGTCTCTGAAAACTCAGGATTTGAGTTTTCATAATTATGTATTTTTTTAGGGACTAATCGTATTTGTTGTCTATGTTCCTAAAATGTCTGATGATGACTCACTATCTGCACATATTTATAACTGAAGGACTTCATACAAGTATTTTAACAGAAAATATTTCATGCACTTAAGAATCTCTGTATTTCTGGACACTATGTGTCAATTCTGATTATAAATGCCCAAAGACGTGGATAAAAATGTGCAATACTGTCGGCTTTCCATCAGAGCTCTCACAATTATATCTGTATATAATAACACTATCAGAATTCATGCAGGTGTGCTGGGGTAGAGGGAGCAGTTAAACATGAAAATCCTAGCTCCTTCCCAGAGATTTCTGTTCTGGGGACACTCTCAGCTATGTTCAGTGTAACCCATTCTTGATGTGCAAGACTGTCAAGGTATCAAATAACACCTTGTAAAAGAAAAACAAAAGAAAAAACTGCAGTGCTTACCAGCTGTAGTACTGGTTTGTGCTCCAAAAGAAAAAGTGGCCTTTGCGGGCTGTTCAGACTCCTTCTCCGATGGCTTTATCACACCAAAACTAAACGTCGTCTTGGAAGCATTCTCCTCTTTGGTTTGCTCTGAATTCTCAAAGGCAAACACTGGTTGACACTTTGGCTCTTCACTGTTACTTTTCTTCCCAAACACCAGGGAAGTAGAAGTGACGGGCTCTTGCTGTTTCTCCTCTGTCCTTCCCAGAACAAACATTGAGGCAGATGGCAATGAGACATGTTCCACACTGCCAAAGGTGAACCCTACTTTGTTGGCAGGCACTTCTTCTTTTTTCACTTCGGACGTCTTACACGTGAAAGGGGCCACTGACATGCTCTTGGTTTCTAAGGTTCCAAAGCTGAAGCTGCTCTTGTTCTCAGAGGTCACTGAGGTATTAGCAGCAGCAGTGCTGGGGTTAATAACACCTGTACCAAAGCTAAAGCCTGCAGATGAAGATTTAGGGACTTCTTCTTTCTTTTCTTGCTGCCCAAGATTAGACACTCCAAACTGAAATGGAGTTACAGCAGCTGGATTGCTTAAAGCAGAAGAAAGGCCAAACTTAAAGTGATTATCATTTTTACTGTCTTTTTTATCTTCTTCAGGTTTAGGATCAGATGAAACTCCAAATTTAAAATCTCCTATTGGTTTAGAAAATGTAAAGCCTCCACTCAGGGGACTTGTAGAGTCAGATTCTGATGACACACCTATCTTGAAGCCTCCCTGATCTCCAAATTTAAAATTTCCAGTGTTTGCTAATGTCTGAGAAGGCCCAGAAGAGGATGATGACACACCAAATTTGAAAGATGAAGCTACTGAGTTTGAAGATGAAGTAGATGTGCCAAAGCCTTTAAAAATACAAAAGACACTGTAAGACAGTGAATGAACGTTCTTATTCTCTCAAATAAAACGCAAACCTCGAAAGTCAAAGCTACACAGGAATAACTTTGAAAAGGCTTCTTCTACAGAGCACTGGCAATGGCAGTCAACATGTACCAGTGTGACGAGCACTCACAGACACATCTCAATGGTCATAACCATGCTGACATGCTATTTTTCATCTCTCAGGTGGACAGAGATCACAAATTTTGACAAGAGTGAGCATAAAGGGCACTTTTATACATTGCAGGTGGATGTGTCCATTAGTCCCAAAATTTATGAGGAACAATTTGTCAGTTTATGAAAAGTTACAAGCACATATATTCTTTGACTCACCGGTTCTACATCAGGGATTCTGTTTCAAAGAGAAACCCACAGACATGCAAAATGCCTTATTAATCCAGGCAGCTGTAAACAGACTGAAGAGTGGGGATAGGTCTAATATGACACATGATAAAGTTAAGGGGGCAGAAAGGCAACATGGCACATCACCTTTCCTAACAAGGTCAAAGGCAGTAAGGATATTCAGAATAAGAACGTATCTGATTAGGATGTGCATAAAGAAACTTTGAAAAGCAAACAACAGCTATTACCTTTGATAGGGAGAGGAATATTGAAAAATGAGTCAAAGGGGATAAGAGTTAAGACTCGTGCTGTGAACTTTTTCATAAAAATCTTGCACATAAACGTGCTATTTATTCAAGCATTGACAAAAACTATTACCAATATAAAGCCAAAAAAATTATGAGTTTCAAGTAATACTGAGAAAGATACATACACTGTACTGACACTTGCTCAAGTGTCAGTTACTTGCTAAAGTAACTAGACATGAAGCACTTCATTGACTTACAACAGGAGTCTTTAAAGAGAAGTCTAGTTAGGTGTGCATGATTCTGCTTACCAAAACAACAAAAATTTGTTACTGTCATTTCTGACTCAGAGTGACCCCATATGCAGAACACCATCAAGATGATTCCAACTCACAGTGACCCTATAGGACAGAGTAAAACTGCCCTATAGAGTTTCCATGGAACACCTGGCAGATTCAGGCTGCCAACCTTTTAGTTAGAATATGTAACACTTAACCACTATGCCACAGGGCTTTCCAGGGCTCAGACACGTGTGAATAAAGACACATGACAACACTAGCTTTGCAAGCCCTTATCCTTAATTACCTCCTTTAATATCTAGCCCACAACAAGGTAAGAGGGTGGAAAAGATACAGAAGCCACTTGAATAGGCAAGGGAAATACTGGGTGGACAGGGGGAGTGCGTTTACACACTGCTGAGAGAGCAACTAGGGCCGCATAACAACGAGTGTGTAAGTTTTATAACAAAAACTAATCTGAACTGCAAACTTTCACTTAAAGCATAGTAATAACTGTCTATCCTATTTTCTTCCCCAAAGAGAAATGTAGTTGAATAACGGTAACAGAATCTTAGAAGCAAACGGCAATACACATTCTCTAAAATAACATTAGAAACAATAAACCAAAAACAGAGAGTGCAAAATAAAGGCGATATAGACAAGAGGTAACTAGTTAATCACTGCTTCCTCTAGGAGGTTGACTCAACAGATTTCAAGGTATGGGAAAAGGATGACTGTATTGCAGGTAGAGAGGGACCATGAGATAACAGCTACACAAGGACCTGAAATGAACTGGAAAGCACAGTGATATTCGAAAGTACTAGCGTCATGTTTCCCCAGCTGTCAGGTATCCCATGAGTCAGCTTAGTGGGCTGCAACCAGCATTTTGTTTCTGAAATGTGTACCTGATTAAAATAATTCACACAAGCATATGAAGGCGTGATACATTTAGCCTCTAGATACTTCAGTATTAATTACTCTGAGAGGTTCTTCGTTTATATTTACATAGCAAAATCCTAAGCTGGCTTTCTCAGACAAGATCTCAAAAACCATACCACCAAGATTCACTTATTTACAATAGAACGGAATGTTAGAAGTGAAAATTCCCAGTCAAGTAAGTCAGGAATTCATTTAAATACCAAAGTGTCATTAACAATTAAAAACTCACTCTATCAAAGACTCAATAACACGAGAGAATAGTTCTTTATCCAGTCATTAGAAAAGTAACTGCTTACCAGCAAATAATCTGAATTTACAGGAATTGAGACAGATGTGAGAAAAAATGTCTTCTGAGGCAAGTACTTAACTTTACACGTGTAATTCATTGTAAAAACTAAAACTATTTGTATCTATTTCACTTAGAAATGGCATTAGAAGGAGGCTTTTGCCATCATCTTACCTTTAAACTCGGACTTTGTGCCTGACTTTGGACTTTCACATGCTACACATTTGGTAGAATCAGCTTCATTTCGTACTAGGCATATCTCACAGTCCCAGCTTCCCTCAGGCTTCCTGAACTTGTCCAATCCTAGCGAGCCTCCAGAAGACAGAGACACAGGCGTTGTACTGCTACCAGAAGGAGGTACCGAGCGTCCTGAAAAACAATGGACAAACTCAGGAAAATTTTAATTTACACTATCAATTACTTAATAACAACCATTCAATTTGTATTAGTCTTTCCTATGAAGACAGAACTATTTACAAGATAGCTTTACATTGTTAAAAACAAGTCACCTCAGGTTCCTTCTAATCTTACAAATGAGTAGCTCACACTCAATTTGTTCAGTAGTTGAGCTCCTTAACTCCCAGCGTGAATTACTATGGTATAAAAATATATATATATATGCTTAGCCATCAAAGATGTGAATAACAGTGAGATACAATTTGACTCCCACTAGCATGGCTTAAAAAAAAAAAAAAAACAGAAAATAACAAATGTGCAGAAACAGAAACCCTTATCCATTTCTGGTGGGAGTGCAAAATGATATATCTTCTATATTAAACAATGTGGTGGTTCCTCTAAAAATTGAAAATAAACTACTATATGACCCTAACCAAAACACTGCTACATAAATGGAAAAACACAGCATGCTCAAGGACAGGTGGGCTTTAGATTGTAACAATGTAATTCTAGCCAAAGCAATCAACAAATACAATGCAATCTCCATCCAAATACCAACAGCACTCTTTAACAAAATGGAAAAAAATCATTAACTTCACACTGAAAGAGAGGCAGACCCAGATAAAGAGCACATCATTGAAGAAGAAGCACTACCTGACCTCAGAGCCCACTAGATACAGCTAGGACAGGCTAGCACAATAGGCACTGTGATCAGAATCGAGAACCCAGACATAGATCCACCCACCCACAGCCATCTCATCTTCAACAATGGCCCAAAATCCACTAAATGGGGAAAACAGTTTTTCTAATAAATGTGCTGACAAAATTGATGTCCATCTGAAAAAACAAAAGAAATTGGACCTGTATCTCACATACACAAAAACCAATGCAAATTGATCAAAGATCTAATATACAACTCAAAACTAAAAAGATCATAGAAGAAGCAATAGGCTAAATGCTAGAGGCCCTAATACACAGCATTAACAGGATATAAACCATGACTAAAAAAATATACAAATTCTGAAACATAGGCCAGTTAACTGCAATCTTCTAAAAAATTGAACACTTATGCTCATCAAAAGACTTTACCAAGAGTAAAAAGAGAATCCATAGACAGAGAAAAAAATCTTGACTATGACAATCCTGAAAAAGGTCTAAACTCTAAAATCGGTAACAAAATCTAATTGTGCAACAAAAAGATTAATAATCCAAACCAAAAAATGAGAACAGACATTTCACCAAAGAAGATACTCAGGCAGCTAACAGACACACGAGGAAATGCTTGAGATTAGCCATTACGAGAAATACAAATCAAAACTACAATGAAATACCATCTCTAACATTCCAGGCACAAACCAAAATTAACAGAAAATAACAAATGTTGTAAATACAGTGGTGGTGGGAATGCAAAATAGTATGGCCATTTTGGAAAATTACACAGTGCTTCCTTAAAAAGCTAGAAATAGAAATACCATGAGATCCAGCAATCCCACTCTTACGAATATATCCCAGAAAAAGAAAGAGCTGTCACATGAAGACATACCCACATCTGTGTTCACTGTAGCACTGTTCAAAATAGCAAACAGAGTGAAACAACCTATGGGCCCATCAACAAATGAATGGATAAACACATTATGGTACATATACACAACAGAATACTATGCAATAATAAAGAACAACGATGAGTGTGTGAAGCATCTCATGACAGGGATGAATGTGGAGGACTTTGCGTTGAATGAGGTAAGTCAATCACAAAAGGACAAAATACTGTACAAGGCTACTACTATAAAAATTCATGAAAAGGTTGACACAAAAAGCAATTTTTGATGGTTACACAGGAGAAGAGAGTTAAAAAAAAAAAACAAAACCAAACCCAGAGCCACTGAACTGATTCTGACTCATGGCCACCCTATAAGTAGAACTGTTCCACAGGGTTTCCAAGGAGTGTTCGTTAGATTCAAACTGCTGACCTTTTGGGTGGCAGCTGTAGGACTTAGCCACCACACTATAGACAACAGGTAAGTGGTAAGTTTGGTGAAGGTAAGACACTGAATGATACTGGGAAATCTAGCACAATTTGACCAAGGCAAGGTCCACGTCATGGAAGCTTCACAAACACATCTAAACTGATGCTGATGCCTAAGGATCATGGTCCTTGGGACACCTAGCTCAACTGGCACAACAGTTCATCAAACAAAATGTTCTACATCCAACTTTGGTGAGTATTACCTGGGGTCTTAAAAGCCCATGAGCCGCCATCTAAGATACTTCACTGGTCCCACCATGTCTGAAGCAAGGGAAAATGAGGAAAACCAAAGACACGATAGAACTAAAGGACTAAGAGAACACAACTAGCAAAGCCTCCACCACACTTGAGTTCAGCACAACTAGATGATGGCTGGCTACCACTCGTGACTGCTCTAAATGGATCACAATAGAGGGTCCTGGACAGAGCTGGAGAAAAATGTACAACAAAATTTCAACTCACAAAAAAAAGAGAGACCAGAATTAACTGACCTGACAAAGACTGAAGAAACCCCAAGAGTATGGTCCATGGGCACTCTTTTTGCTCAGTACTGAAGTCACTCCTGAGATTCACCGTTTAGTCAAAGATTAGACAGGCCCATAAAACAAACTGATGCTAAATAAGCACACCAGCCCAGGGCAAGGCAGAGAAGGCACAAGGAATAGGAAACCTGGTAATGGGGAAGCCATGGCTGAGAGGAAGAGAGTACATGTTGTGTGGTTGGCAACCAGAGTCACAAAACAAAGTGCATTAACTGTGTAATAATAAACTTAATTTGCTCTGCAAACTGTCACCTAAGGCACAATTAAAAAAAAAATGGGGGGGGGGAACAAATCACCTTATGACCTAGAAATTCCACTCCTAGATATACGACTGCCAGTTGGTTCAAACTCATCCTAGAAAAAGTGTCACACACTTCATTGCTGGATATCACTATGGTCACCTTCGAAGTCCTTCTCTTGGGAAGCTACGCAGCAACATCAGTGCCTAGTCCCACCCTTCAAAGCAATTTTGGAACTCTTTTTCTGGAATGACCATCACAGCTGCTGTGGTATTACCTCTGATATCCTGCATGTCATCAAAATGTCTTCCTTTCATTATTTTATCTTCTGGTAAATGAAATAGTCACTGGGGGCCAGATCACGTGAGTAGACAGTGTGTTCCAATACAGCTACCTGTTTACTGGCTAAAAATTCACTCACAGACAGCTACACAATTAAGTTTGCGAACCTGCCACCTTTTACAATGGCTCTTCCAGAAAGAGTTCCAACACTGTTTTGAAGGGTGGACTAGGCACTGGCATTGATGCATAGCTTCCCAAGGGGAGTACTTCAATGGTGACTGTAGCAATAGTCTGCAATGAGGTATGTAGCACTTACAACAATTAAGTTCTCAGACTCAACTGTTGGACTTCATATATTCAGAAAGACTTGACAACAGAGACTCAAACAGACACCTGTACATCAGTGTCCAATCGAGCACTATTCACAACAACTAAAAAGGTGGAAACAACTTAAATACTCATCAAGAGATGGAGAAATAAAATGTGGTACATACCTACAACAGAACACTACTCAACCAGTAGGAGAAAGCACACGTTAACACATCTACAGTAGGAACGGAGTTTGAATGCATTATGCTGAGTCAAACCAGCCAATCACAAAAGGACAAGGACCTCATGAAAATATACGAAAAAGCAAATATATAAAAACTGAAATTTATTAGAGGTCACCAGAAAGAAGAGGGAGGAGAAAAAAAGGGTGTTAATGGTGACAGAAACACTGCACTGATAAAAGGTAGGGCTGCACAGTAGATTTTCATAATTGCTGTCAGTAAGTTGTATATTTACAACACCAAAAAAGAGTAGCTCCTGAGGCTCCTGTATAACCCAACGCTACATGGATATCGGCTCCTTTGTCTGGAGGTGTAGGCTTGTGGTTTCATGGGACACCCTGATTAATTGGCCTAGTAACATGTATAGTGCCTCTGTTCTACCTCCCAGTTCACTGCACAGTGCCTGAGGTCTTAACGCTTGCAAGCCGGCAACCATGGCACAATTGTTCTCTATTGACCTGGAGCAACAGAAGAAGGAAAGTCAGAAAGAGGAGGAGGATGTGTTACTTGAGGCCAACTGCCTTCTCTATTATGAGACCTGAAGAACTGGGTAGTGCCTGACTACCCTCACTGAACATTTGATTAAAAATTCCACAGAAGAGTTCTGATCAAAAAAAGGAAAAAGCAGAACAGAATTTGAAATTCTCAGGGACTCTAGAGAACTTCAAACTCTCATGGAGCCATGGAGGCTTGATGCACCCCTGGAAGTAGTAGCCTGAGATCATCTTGAAACCTTAAACCAAAAATATCCCTTGAGTCGTCTTAAAACCGAACAGTCTAGATTCACCCAGCAGAAAAAGGTCTGCCTGGAGCATTAGGCTCTTTCTATGTGAATTATCTATATGCGATCAAATCCGACAACAGCAACTTGAAAGATTACACAGGAACCTTAGGAGGCAGTTTATGTTAATATAGGAGGACCAACTCAGAAAAGGAAGGTGAGAATGACTGCACAGCCTGCAGAATGTCATCAGCATCACTAAATTGTACACGTACAAACTGTTGAACTGGAGTGTCTTTGGCAATGTATATTCTCAACAACAGCAAAATAAACTGCACAAAAAAGGCAGAAAATATTGGTTAAGAATTAAAGGTGGAAAACTTAGCTGTCCTCCAAGAATCTTTACGAAATGTCTTCAAACAGCATGGCATTCTAAGACATAACATGTAAATTGCAACCAATGTCCTATCAAAAAGCACACAGCCACAGGCTGTATTTCTATCAAGATTTCAAAGCAGAGGAGGCCTCTATGCTTGCAATAATTTTTCCATAGATGTATGCTAACACCCACTTTGCAAGTGAACTCAACACTTTTAGGTTCACAGCACTTCTGTTACATGCTGGCCACTTAGCAGACACTGAGTCATGTATTCAGATATTGGAGACACAAAGATGAATTAATTGCTGCCTAGCTTCTAAAGGTACTCATGGTCTAAAAAAGTGGAAAACAAGACACACAGACGCACAGTAGTACCATCCCCAGATGAGCAACAGTGCAGAGGTAATGATTTAAATCTTGAAGCAGAGGTAGCATGCCACAGTGAAGGGGGGTGATTCTGCAAAGCAGAGATGTATGAAGATGCTGCAGACAGGCAAAGCCGGCCATTCCAGTAGCCCACTTTTGTAAATTTTCTACAACTTTTGTCACTTCTTCCATAGTTGTGATCCTTCTCTGTTTTATAGGTACGTTCTTTTCTAACTTACCAATAAAATTGCTCCAAGTTCCAACTTTGGCACAATCCTCTTTTCACAGGCTCTCGTCTACTTTGATAGTTTTAAACACCAACAAAACAGTTTCCTCATCTGTGTCTGCAACCCAGATTTCTCTTCTGAACCCGACCCCTATTGTCTCTTACATGGACAGTGGCTCCTCTACCCACGTGGTTAGCATGGCTAGGTGGCTCCTCCTTGCTCAGACACTTCTTAAGCCCATTTCCCTCTCTTTCTCTGACTTCTCTTTCAAGTCTTTCTCACTTCTGGCCTTTTTATCAAGACATTTGGTTTTATTCCCTTGAAATCCATCCTCCTCTGAGCAACTGTGCCATGTTGTTGTTTCCCCCCACTATTCACAAGTTTTATTCCTGTCACCTCTAAGATAACAGGCTTCACTTTTAGGTTACCCTCTTTATTCATTCACTGTATGTCACTTCTATTCCCATGATGTCAAGTATAAAATTATGGGCTGACGGCCCCCAAATTGGTATCTCCAACCAAGAGGGCCCCTAGCAGTGTATCAAAAGACTCCAGCAGCTTTAATCAACATGGTACAACTGTACATTATTGTTCATCTCCTCATCCTCAACTGGTTTCATTAGTATTCAGGTCTGCCAACTTCACCTCCTTCAAACCCACCCTCCAAACCGTGACCATAATCATTCACCAAAAATACAAATTTGAGCATAACCTCTTCGTTTAAAATGATAAGATTAACATTTACAGGACAAAGTCCCAGTTCTTTTAGTACACAAAAGAAGTTTCTGTCATAATGTTACCGTCATTATGGTTACTTGGATGCGAAGTTTTACTCTCCCACCAACTCAGAATTAATTTTGGCTTACTACATGCCTCAAGATGTTTCTTTTCTTAGGGGAGAACGAAGGGATCTCGGATGGGAAGAGAAAGACATCCCAAAATTCAGGTTCTAAAATCTTATTCATGTGACAGTGTCTGTAAGAATTAGAAATAGCTCTATTGTTCAGAACAGGGGTCTGGGCTAATAACTAGAGGCTTACATTGCAGACACAAGACTATGTATTAAGGATACTAGTATTTCAAATGCTGTCACCTAGCATCCCTGCTGTCATGTATCCCTACCATTACAGAACAGCATTATAAAAACAACAAAGAGACACTTCTGAGTGGTGTCAATCTTCAGTAACTTTTCCTGCTTTGAAGAAACAAACAGGAAAAGTTCAAAACTAACTCCATTTTTCTGGCAAAGTTAGAACTTTTTCATTAATGCTTCAGTAATCTGCTGTCACTGCAGTAACTCTGGCAGACAGCATACATATAAATCAGGTGCAGGAAACACCATTAAACCTCAGCCAGCCTTTCCATAAAACACTGCAGTTTATACCTCAGCAAAATCCTTCTCTGGAAATAACCACTAGCTATTCTCATTTCTACTTCAAGAAAAAAAAGACATTCCCATTTTATTTTGTATAAAGGATTGAGAAAAACTGCCCAATTCTAAGACCTTTCAGCATCTATATTAACCAAGTTTGAAAAAACAAGAACTTACTGATGGAAATGAATACAAGGAAGCTATCAGAGTATATATACTGTACTGGCCGACATACAACCTTGGCGAAGAGAACATGAAGATCCTGCCCTGAGCCAAGTTTACAAGAACTATGAGGTACGAGGAAATGTTCTTCCTAAACCGTCAGAAGTACTGGGATTAATGTTTGACTAAAGTAAGGAACAAAATCATTCCAAATAACCACAAACCTACCTGGTCTCTCAGACATACAGGACACACACTTATTGTTGCCTGCATTATTAGAAACATAGCACATTGGACAGTCCCAAGATCCCAGAGGTCTTTTGAATTTGTCTCCGAATCCTAAGGTACCAGTGGTCACAGTGCAGCTGGAAGATGAAACAGTCACAGTCACAGGACTTTCTGAAGCCGCTGGCAATGTGAGGACCCGCTTAACACCAGTTCCAGGTTTTGGTGTTTCACAAGCTACACACTTTACAAATTCCAGTTTATTTTCCACTAAACAGGTATCACAATCCCATGTTCCTACTGCTGGTTTAAATTTGTCTCCAAAGCCTGTCCCTGAAGCAGGAAGAGTTGTTTTGCCGTTTTTACTTGGTGTCCCAATTCCAGTCGGTTTAGCAGTATCTCTTGGTTGGTATTTCGCAGCCTGACAGGCTATGCACTTATTGTCTGTAACTTTGTTCTGGACCAGACAAGTGTCGCACTGCCATGATGATCCAGCTTTCAAACTTTCCCCAAGCCCAACTCCACTACAAGAAAAGGTACTTATTGCTGGTCTTGTATAAACTACAGGACTTGTTGTGGCAGCCGGAGCAGCAAGAGAATCTGCCTTTGGTGACAAGAAATCTACAGTGGGGAAAGGAGAACACAAAGAAAAAGAAAAATTAAAGAAACTTTCTAATAACATGTGAACTAAAACAGTATTACTGGGAGACAGTGTTTACATTATGACAAGGCTGGTTACTACAATTCACAACAAAATATTTGAGCTGTTTTTCATCTAAGTAATGGTACTCATTAACCACATAACTGCTGAGTGACACATACAGTTAAAATTCCACAAAAAAATTTTGTTTACAATGTATATTATCCCTCTAGAAACTTCTATTTACTCCACTTGAGCCCATACCTACATTGTGCATTTCCACTGGTTACTGATTTACTGACACATATGACTGCCATCTCAGTCTATCTGGGCCTTCCTCCAATGATGACCTACAGCATGCTCAGATCCCAGCCCTCCTCCCTCTCTGTCCCATCTGTTGGGTTTTCCCTTTGCTATGCCAATGACTTCAAACCTAATCTGCTGTGGTATCTGCTACCTTCAGCAAAACCATTTCAGCTATATGGGCATAGCTACTTAACACACGTCCCCCCAACATACAAAAGGTTAGTAAGGATTTTTCATCATCTACTACTCCAATGAACTTTACAGGTACATTCCTGTCATCATGATTACGAATTTTGACCAAGATGCACCCAGTCTTCTGCTTCAGACCCAGAAACACAAAACGACCCAACAACCAACAGCCCACCCCCTGGGAGCATGAGCCTCTGGTGACAATTCCCTGGGCACACACCTGCCCAGTCAGCAAACACTAACTCACACAGAACGACCTCCGATTTCTGCCTCATATTATTTCAGAATATTTTATAAGGATACATCTTAAAATAACCAGTGAAGGCGTATTTAGACAATTAAGGTATTCACAGAAAACCACAAACAGGAAGAAAAGAAAAAAACAAGTCCCTGTGGTACTAAGAGCACTATAACTGAACTGATTTGCTCCAGCAACCCTCTCTTCAAGGTAAAGGCTTTCCCCACCAACCCTTCAATGAAGAACACTAATCTGTATTCTACACATATTAACAAAGTGGTCTATTTCTTTAATCCTTAGCACCGGGGAATACATAATTAGAAGAGGAAAAGCAGAGAGAAGGTTGTTAGAGGTCTTCTAGTGGAAGAAGAACTGACCAGCTAAAACTGCTGGAGTATAAGGGCAAAACAACACCACATCTCAGTCATCCTCAGCTGTCACCAACGTACTGCTTGGCAGTAACTGATCTCAGTTGCTATGGTTGGCAAAATTTTAACAGGAAGCACCTCAAAGTGTTAGATTTCTTTTCCTTCTACTTTTCAGCATTTCCTTCAAATAAACGTATTAATCGTCCCTGCCCCCCCCCCCCCCAAATTTTTTCTACTTAAAACAATTAAAATTGGGAAGGGAGACATGGGAAAGGATGGAATTACAAATGCAAAATGTCACCTCAGAGATGTACGGCAAGCTGCACGGATATACCAGTTACCAAACCCAGGTGGTGTCGTGGTTAATGGCTACAACTGCTGATCAAAAGGTCAGCAGTTCAAATCCACCAAGTGCTCCTTGGAAACTCTATGGGCAGTTCTACTCTGTCCAATAGGGTTGCTATGAATCAGAATTGACTTGATGACAATGGGCTTGGTCAAGATCCTTGATTAATTATAGTAGAGGCAGTCTGGAGTTCTGCCATAACTGTAAAAAGTCACTGGATTCCTATAGACTATACGCTCATCCATAAAATGAAAGCTAGGCCAAAAAGAAACACACCACACCTAACCTTTCTTTCATCTTGTTGATGTAGTCAGCCCTCTTTACTTTTATATGGAAAAAAAAAAAAACCTATATAAATTACATAAACAAACTTGTCTGGTTAAACCTAAATTCTTTCTGAGGTATGAGATTAATAAACAGTTTTATATTTTTTAAAGCACATATCACAATTAAAATTTTGAATACTCGCTTTGATTACAAATCAAAACCATTCCATTTTGAAGACTTCAATTCATCTCCTTCAAATTATTACCTATTAGCTTTTAAATTTTGTTTCACTGAGTCTTGTCTCCTATGTATAATAAATGTATCATTAAGCACATGCTTTCTGCTTGGCCTGGTTACATACCCACCATAAATGGAGAATAATCTAAGAACAACAAGGTAGTTTAAGGCTTTGATAAAATCATCAGATAAAGCCATGTTCAGGTAATATCAGGCTTATTTACTTTTATTCTGTCTCTGTCTCGATTAAGGCAGTTCACTTTCTTCTATACCCAGCTCCAGAGACTGCATAGTCTTTGAATTTCAAAGTCTTAAATAGCGTTTTCTAATACATTTCTCCCAAAACCACTACATCTGACTATATATATATTCAAAAGTCAACCTCTTATACCCAACTAATCACAACTTTTAAAAAGTACAAATAACATTAAAACAAGATTCTGAATTTGTAATGAAAACTTCTGACTATCCCAAGGGCAGCTGGTATCTTACCAGGGTTTTTCAAAGCATCTAGAACACTTCCTTCCTTAAGGACTGTTGCAGGTACACAAGGGCCCTCACCATCTTCATCCAGCTTCTTCTTACAGCTTGTACTCTTTACTGAAGTGATATCTTGTGCTACCACATTTTTAACTGCAAAAAAAAATTTTGTTAAGAAAAGGCACTTACCTCTCAAACTAAATGCATGAAAAAAGTCAGACACAAAAGAACTAATACTGTTATGATCCAACTTACATCAAGTACTTAGAACAGGCAAATGTATACACAGAAACTGATTAGGGGTTACCATGGTTGTGGGGGGAGGGAGAGGAAACTAGGGAATTACTACTTTCTGAACGGTGACTTTCTGCTTCACGGGATGACAAACATGTGAAAATGGATCGTGCTGAGGCTGTACAAGATGGTAAAGGTAATCAGCATCACCAAGCTGCACACTGGAAAATGGCTAAAAGGGCAAATATTTTCTCACATATATTTCATCACAATGAAAAAAAGAAAATAGTTTTTAAAAAGTTCTCTCCAACTTTTAAAGATCAATCACTAAAACTTTACCAAAAAAGTCACCATAATTCAAAGATAATGAACAAATGACTTGTATTGGAGTTCATTTGCCACTAGAAGGAAGCAAAAATACTATTTCTGTCACATAATTCTCCCTCCCACAAAGGCAAAAATACAGTTTATAACTATAATTTTCATTCAATAAATTCAATGGAATCAAGAAAGTAAGACTGAAATACTGGGTAGGGCTAAGCTGCATGACATATTTACTTGATTACAGAGCAATTTAGCAAGACTGATTTAAAAAAAAAAAAAAGAAAACCCTAAAAATAATTATTCAATTGGGCTAGGTATTCACAATTGAGATAACCCTTCATTTATAACACTACAGGTAAGTTCAGACAATAGAATGCTCAAAGAGTGAGAGACTGGTTACTTAAATGACAGTATACTGACAGGAAGGAATGCTAGGGAACCACAAAAAGTCATTCTTAAACACACATCAGAGGTATAAAGCAGGGTTCTACGATATGACATCAAAAGCAAAAACACCAAAAGAGAAAACACTAAACTGAACTTCATAAAAATTAAAAATCTTTGTGCACCTAAGAACATTATCAAGAAAGTGAAAAGATAACCTACAGAATGGAGAGAAACTATTTACAATTCTATTTATCTGATAAAAGCCTAGCATCCGGAATATATAAAGATCTCTTACAACTGAACAAGATAAACGACTTTATAAACCAAAACCACAATGAGGCACCAATCACAACTCTAGTATGGCTACAATCAACAACAAAAAACTGTTGACCAGGAAGTAGAGAAATTGGAGCCTTTGTGCATTTTGGTGTGAAAATAAAAGTTCCACCATACTCAACCCAAAAAAATCCAAACTTGTTGCTGTCAATGTGAATCCAACTCACAGTGACCCTACAGGACAGAATATAACTGCCTCATAAGGTTTCCATGGCGCAGCTATGGATTTGAACTGCCGACCTTCTGGTTAGTGGACTCAGTTCTTAACCACCAGGCTACCAACACTTCTTCCACTCACACATGTAAAGTCATGTTTATGAAGGCACTACTCAAAATAGCAAAAAGGCAGAAATAGTCCAAATGTCTATCAAAGAGTAAATGGACAAACTGCACTATATCCATGCAAGAGTATTCAACTCTAAAAAAGAATTAAATATGAATACATGCTACAGTGTCGATGAACTTCAAAAAACATGACACTAACTGAAAGAAACCAGACACTGTATTATTCTATTCATATGAAAACATCCAGAACAGGTAAATTCAGAGAAAAGAAAGCAGACATCAGTCTGCAAGAGGACAGAGAGAATGGAAGATGCCCTGGTTGCTCTGTGGTTAAGCACTCAGCCTGCTAATCAAAAGGTTGGTGGTCCATCCGCTCTGAAGGAGAAAGATATGACAGTCGGCTTCTGTAATGATTACAGCCTTGGAAAACCTATGGGGCAGTTCTGTTGTTTCATACAGGGTTACTATGAGTCAAAAATGACTCCATGGGGATGGGTGGGGGATTTTACTTTGGGGTGATGGAAAGTTCTGAAACTAGACATTTTTTATAAATGTACTAAATGCTACTAAGTTCTTAGCTTTAAAATAGGTAATTTTCTGTTATTTCAATTTTATCCCAACTAAAATAATGCAAAAAGAAAAACCTACCTGCCTCTTATAACTGTGTGAAAACAGAGGACAGGCTTTGTTGCACATATCACTTTATCAAATTCTGTCTTCCTGTATAATCAAAACTGAACTGCTTTCAGTAATTTAAGGCAAATTTTTAGGATTCCTTAAAGTGTACTTAAAGAGACAGAAAAAGGCAACGATGGAAAAATTAACTCCTGTCACATACTAATTAGTCATGACTTCCACCCACATTTTCAATCAGCTTTTTAATGATGGAAGTGGTGAGAATTAGGGGTGCCAAATTAAGAACACCTTACTTAAACATATGTCATTCTTAACAAACTCCTTCAGAATTCAGGGAGGCTTCCCCACATGTGTTGAAACACAAAACTACTGCAACAAGCTGCTACTCATTCAAGTTATCATTAGTAAAAACTGGGAAGAACTTTAAATTTCCTTCCCAATAAACATGACACGAAGTTAGTACTCCTTTTTAATCCATACTGATTGAATTAGAGAAAAAAAATCCTACAAGAAGCACTTCTGAAGTATGATTGTTACTTTGTCTTACACAGGACTGTTTTAGTCAATAAAAAATAAGATTGCAAACATGCCAAACTCTCACTTCATGCCACACTCTGAGGATCTATGCACTTCTCTGCAAGACTTCTCTGCAAGATTATCCCAAGCCAAAGACCTGGCTATAAACTCTATGCTCGGCTCTTTTAATTTTTTACAAAATTTTAAATCTATATATCTATTGAAAGGAGATCTACTTTGAGAAAGTTTCAAACCTCAGCAGATCCAACTAAGGACCAATTCTGAACATGGTAAAAACCCCTTAAATGTTGTTTCCGGCTATAGAGCATGCCACCCCACCCATGTCTTCACTCAACATACTGCTGTCACTCCCACCACACACACCTTACTTAGTAGCCCCCATAATAAAAATCACTCTATCTCCCTACTATGTTCTGAATCCAACCTTTTTAGCATGGCACTCACGAATTTTTAGAAATCAAAGCTGCTGCTTCAACCTCATGTCTTACCACCACTCACTAAAACAATGACAAATTATTTCCAATTCAAAAATATGTCACACTTTTTCTCTTTTTCTGAGCCCTTGCTGTTTATTTCATGGGTAAAATGCCCTTGTTGAAAATTCCTGACCTGAGAAACTTAGCCCACAAATTTGTCCACTTTCCAAACAACAAACTCTTTTTTTAAAGTCACCATGAGAAAACCCTATGTTTTAATTATCTAATTTCTCATTTCTTTTCCTGATTTCTTGAATTTAGAAATTATGTGTCACTAGCTGCAGGAGCCACTATCAACTATACACCTAAAAATGCTTATGCACTGAACAGTAAACCTAGAAATGAATCTCACTGCAATTATAATGCAAACAAAAACCAGATTTGATGCTGCTGAGCTGATTCCAACTCACAGTGACCCCATGTGCTACAGAGTAGGACTGCTCCATAACAATTCCTGGAATCGTCACAGAGTTCACAAAGCCTTTCTTCCACAGAGCCACAGGATGGCTCTGAGTCACCTACCTTTAGATTAGTAGTTGCCTGCAAATCACTTGTGCCATCTACTCCTTGATTTTCTTGAGAGATTTCACTTATAACGAAGTGTTTAATCCTGTCCACTAACCAAAGACAGTGGATAACTTGGCTGATGAGATTATCTCTCTAAAAACCAAACTCTTAACACTGACATTTAGGGAACTTTAATAAGTCTAAGAAAACCCTGGTGGCGCAGTAGGTTCAGTGCTACGTCTACTAACCAAAAAGTCAGCAGTTTAAATCCACTGGGCGCTCCCTGGAAATTCTATGGGGTAGTTCCACTCTAACCTCTAGGGTTGCTGTGAGCTGGGGCAGTGGGTTTGGTTTTGGTTTGGAATATGTCTATAGATAATTATTAAAATGCATTGCCAAACAATAAACTAGCTTTTGCTTGCTTTCTTTGGAGCCAATTTCACTCAAATGAAGGCATTCATAAGAACTGCCAGAGGTAAAACAATATAAAATATTGATCTACTTCAATATTTTAACTACTATACTCTTGAGGTAACACAAAAGGAAAATTTATGCTAAATATCTAGTAATGTAAATCTTTCCCTGATGAGTTCATTTCTATGACTCAAAGCCTCAGAGCTGTGTGGCCCAGAGAACTAGGGAGCAATTCACGTAACTAAACTAAACATGCAACCCTTTTTATGTAAACATTTCTGTGAATTTTTTTTTCTTTTTTACTTACTTGAACTACTTGTAATTGGTACTGAAGTATTAATAGAGCCAGACAGTTCTGTTTTTGAAACAGGCATACTAAACATAAATTCCATCTGTAAAGATAGAAGAGGTACACTTTAGGCATCAATTTTAAGTAAATATCAAAAATATTAATCTCTTACATATTTAGATACATCTCATCACAAAGAAACATCTTCAAAATAGTACAAGACCTTTCAAGAGACATGACAACTAAATACAAAGTGATTCTTGATTGAATCTAGAACCAAGAGAAGTAAAATAGCTATTAAAGGACACCTGGCAGGCAATGGGGAAATCTGAATATGAACTTCGTTGTTTGTGTATCAGCGCACAATTTGTTGGTTACAATAATTGTATTATGGGTATGCAAAAAGCCCTGGTGACACAGTGGTTGAGAGTCTGGCTGCTAACCTAAAGGCTGGCAGCTTGAATCCACCACCTACTCCTTGAAAACCCTATGGTGTGGTTCCACTCTGTCCTGCAGGGTTGCTATGAGTCAGCTCGACAACAGGTTTTGGTTTTTAGGAGACACAGGGAGAAGTATTAAGGGTATCATGATTTTGCACATTATATGAGAAAATGTATATGTTCATGGCATATGTATGTGTATATGTATATGTACGTCCTAAAGACTGTAAGGAGTTCATGAAATTCATTCAAGTGTTCTATAAATTCTTTTTAAAATAGGAAGGAAAATAATGGTATTTCTTACCACTAATTAACATCTTAGATTTAATAAAATTACAATATAGCTTTGAAATCTTGTCATTGAATAACAAAAAAATTCCTTGGTCACTACTTACAGATGATGGAGGTAGTACAACTGCCTCAGTAGATATTATAATTGGAGATGAAAATCTAAACACAGGACTGCCAGAGCTGCTTGGAGAGGTCATTTGTACCTGGTTTTCCAAATTATTAATAAATGACACAGAAAGAACTATTTAGAAAAAAAAATTGACACCAACATTGACCTTAAACAAATTAATTATTTCAAAGAAACCAAAAGCGTACTTTTTTCCTTTCAGATTTAAAAAATCTCTTCTGAAACATAATGAACAGAAACTGCTGTAAAACCTGGCTTCCTCTGGTAAGAGGATTATATACTATCTTAGAGGTAGCCGTTTGACTAAAGAGGAAAATAACATCTGTAAGAATATGCTCCAAAAAATTAAAATCCAGGAAGAAAGCACACAAATTTGAGAAGCAGGTTAAAGATGTTAATTCTACCTGAGAAGTAAAAAATGTTAATCTGCTCTTACCTAAAAACATGCTATGAAAAACAAATCTAACAGTCATCTTTCTGTCATGCACAACTAAGAATTAAAAGACAGCACTCCCACTATCATCTATCCAAGATATTTGTACAGTAAGAAAAGACAAAGCAAAACTACTTCCGTTTCTTTATTCTTACTGAGTTACTAATCTAGTAATGAAAATGAACCCCTATGCTTTAAATACAGCATTAGAGTTTTTTAAAAATAAAAACTAGGAAGGAACAAACATCATCTCTATTTACACTGGTTTATACCTTGTCTGTTAATGACTGTGAAGAACTGGTAGATGATGGCAAGGAAGCTGTGATAGGAGGGGAACTAAAACTGAAGGTAGGCAGTGAGGAACTCGTGATCGGCAGAGTGATTTTTGGTAATACTGGCACTTCCATTTCCTAAAATGTGAATTAAAAACAAAAACATCATTTTAAAAAATTTCTACTTGTTTTCTAGTAGAGTGGATATATTTACAAGCCAATGTTAAACATGAAGTAGCACTATGTAGTACTAGTATGTGGATTCCTTAGAGTTAAGGAAAAGAAATAGAATTTGAATCCTAGCTCAGGAACCAGTCACATGAGTTTGGGAACTAAAATAGAAAAAAAAGTTATTCTGACTCTCTACCACAGTTCAGGTATTAACAGGAAATGTAAAGTCCTATATGGTACATGGCATGGAAACCAAGCATCAAAAAACCATTAGTACTAAATGAATCTGGTGAACTGCCTTGTTTTCAAACCCACCATATAGGTGCAGAATTGACTCAAAGGCAATGGACACGGGAGGCCACCCCAGATTAAGATGATCCTGATGAAGAGCAAATGAGGTAGATTAACAGTAAACAGAGTTCTCCTCCACCCAGCAGCAGGGCACCTGGCATACAATCAGTGCTCTGCCAGATCACAAGCATAAACTGGACAGAACAGAGAAGACAAGCATTTGAAAGCACTGTAGAGCAACCAAAAGCAAGTAGAACTAGAAAGGCGCTTGGAAGAAGAGAATGGCACTGAGTACATTTTCTGTTTTATTGTGTGAGTTTGTGCCAGATGGTGTCACCAGACAGTTGAAATTTACAGACAAATGGAGAGACACGTCAAGAGGAAATCCCAAATCCTGCATAGAAACTTCTCGAACCTTCTACTGACCTGCAAACTACATGCATGTCAGACAAGACACCACGCAGCCAACTAAGACTAGGTCATGTTCAGCTGCTCCCACCACTGAGGAAATAAGTGTCTGACTTCAGGCAAGTTAACTGCCAGCAAAAAATCTGAGTATGTTAACTGCAGTTTATTACACATAAATTACACCTCAATAAAATAAAGAAAACAAGCTTTTAAATAACAGAACTGGAGAGATTCTACTGCCAAAAAACCTATGGTACAAGTTCTCTGGGCTAAAGAGAAATGATAATGAACGAAAACTGATGTCAAGAAAAACAGAGAATGTGTGAGCAAACATAAGATTTTTTTTTAATGTCTTTAAAATACATAACTGCGTACACATAAAAAAATCACACACTGTGGTTTCATAACCTATCCAAACATAACATAAATGACAAGAATAACATAACCCACAGAGTTGAAAGATTCTTAAATTTTACAGAGCTGGTATAGAATCAAGAAAACAGACTGTAAAAAGTTAAGAACATGTATCATGTCATGACCCCAAAAGGAACCACTGACTAATGCAAAGAGACAGAGTCCAATGGGCAACAAATAAATTAAAATGGAATTTTCACAAATATCTAACTAATACAAAAGGAAAAAGAGGAGAAACAAAAACCAAATGGGGAAAAGGAGAAAACAGCAGCAAAATAGTAGACCTTAATCCAATCACATCTATAATTACATAAAATATATACTAATCACTCCAAATAAAAGGCAGAAAATAGAATTCAAGAAAAACAGTATTTCCAAAGATTTAAAAAAAAAGATATTTAATTGTATTACATGAGGCAATTCACTGAACCAATACAATGAACATTAATATGCATGCTCTAAGGTTGTTACCAGGTACCTTTGAGTGAATTCTCAACTCATAATGACCCCACATAACAGATAAGAATTGCCCCAACAGGGTTTCACAGGCTATATTCTTTGAGGACCTCAAAATACACATAGCAAAACTTAGCAGAAATAATTTTTTTTAAAAAAGACAAATTCACCAAACAATAACTGGCAATCTTAAATTCCCTCTTTCAGTAATTTAACAGACCAACCAGTCCAACGTAAAAAAAGAAGTGAGGAACAACAAAAGTATAAGAAATACCAGTCACCTTATTTAACATCTATGTATCTCTATATACAATGACTGCAGAATATACACTCTAAAAGCACACAGGCCTACAAAATAGGCCTCAAACATTTCAAAAGATGATCTCAATCTTCCTCTGAATCACAATACTAAGCTGGAAATCAATAAAACCCCAGATATTTGAGATCCAACATGCTTTTAAATAATCTATGAGTTAAATAAGATTTCAAATGGGCAATCAGAAAAGAATATAAAAAAGGGTAACTATAAAGCTTCTACAGGAAAACATAACCTATCTTTGCAGCCTGGAAATAGGCAAACGGTTCTTAGGTAAAACACAACAGTAACAATACAGACAAAAACTAGTAAATTTAGACTTCATAAAATTTAAAACAGCTGTTCACAAAAGACACCACTAAGACAACAAATACAGAAGCCACAGATTGGAAAAAGATAACGGTACTTGTGCAAACAATTTATAAAGGCCTGTTACTAAACAATAAAAACACAACCCAATTCTAAAAGGCCAATTACTTTGAACCTCACAAAGTAAGACTGCCAGTAAGAAACTGAGAAAGAATTCAACATTATCAGTCATCAAAGAAACACCAATTAAAATTACAATGTGATACCACCAGAAGGGCTAAAATGGTAAAGACTAGCAATCAACACTGTAGGTGGGAGTGTAAAATACCACACACACTTTGGAAGCAGTCTGGCGGTTTCTACAAAAGGTTAAACATTCAGCACACAACTTGGCATACCTCATTCCCAGGTATTTATTCACCCAAGAGAAATTAACATATCTACCAAAATAAATAAATAAACTTGTATAACAATGTTTTTAGCAACTTTATTCATAATAACAAAAGACAGAAATACCTCAAGGTAGTCATGTACAGGAGAACAGATCAATAATCCATGGTATACTCATACACGAAATCCTGATGGCATTGTGGCTAAGTGCTACAGCTGCTAACCAAAAGGTGGGCAGTTCAAATATATCAGGCACTCCTTGGAAACCCTATGGGGCAGTTGTACTCTGCCTTATAGAGTCGCCATGAGTTGGAATTGACTCGATGGCACAGGGTCTGGGTTTATACTCACAGAACAAAATACTACTCAGCAATAAAAAAGGAATAAACTACTTGGCTGAATCTCAGAAGCATTACACTGCATAAAATAATACATGACTGTTTACATCAAGTTCCAGAAGAAGCAAATTCAGTATACAGTCAGAAAAATCACAACAGTGATTGTTTCTGTGGCAGAAGGCAGTGCAAATACCTAAGGGCCATGAGTGAACTTCCTGGGATGATGGAAATGTTCCATATCTTCAAAGGGGTTTGGGCTACACAGACTAAGCATCTGTCAAATTCAACAAACAATACAGTACATGAAAATTACTGTTAAAGACACAACAAACATTTAGTTCACGCTTTACACACTAAACTACTTGGGAGTAAATATATTGATGTCTTAGGGTACTTTAAAATGTACCCCGGCCCCTGAAAAAGGGTGAATGTACGGGTATATCAGATAAAGTAAATATAACAAAATGCTAGAACCTATATGCTAGGTATATGTGTATTCACTGTACAACTGTGGATATTTCTAGATGTTTATAGACTTTTCGTACTCAAAATTAAGAGAGGGATAAACAAAAGACACACTCAGATATTTCTGTAAGGGAGTTTTCTTTCCAACACCCGGCCTTTCTGCCCTTCAAAGCACTATATCTCATGTAAATTCCTTAAGTCATATACTTGGTCACGCTGGTTCTTTTTATTACTAGCCTTGAATCAATTCTATAATTTGAATCTTCTCCTAGTCTCCAAAATTTTTACTTAGGAGATCTTAAATTGGAAGAAATAAGGCTAAAAATCCTGCTAAACAAGATGCTTACAGGCACCTCAAGTTGAACACACAAATCATCAAATATACTGGCTGGTATCATACAGACATTAAGTAGCAGACACCTTTACAAACACAAGCTCAGTATACTTATTCTCTCTATCCCCATTTTACAGACAAGAAAAATGAGTGGTCAACAGGTCAACAACTTGCCAAATGTTGCTCAGGTAGTAAGTGGTAGTCAGAATCATACCAAAGACATTCATCGAGCAATGAAATCTCCCCGAGCACTTATTACACTGCTTACCCATTCTGTATTAATAAGCTTTTTAATTACACAAACATCCACAGATTAGTATCACAATAGTCAAGAATTTAGTGACTGACACACAATCCTTACAAATTTTGCAATCTAAGACAAGGTGAATACTAACACTCTCTTAACATCTCATATTGCAAGAAGAGTTATTTTCAGTGTAACATTCTAGTAACCTAAATACTTGCTGAATCAAAACATATCATTCTCTGCAAAGTAGTGAGTATCTAAAATGAGAAGTCTGTTTTTTCCATTAAAAAAAACCTCTGACCTTTCCTTTAAGTCCACCACCCACAAAAATGAATCTCCGTATCTTTAGCAAAAATTCTCAGTAATTATAACTGAATTATAACAACCAGTATTCAGAATACATCTGATACCTGACACAAAAATAGCTGCACTGGACACAAAAGTGTCCCTTCAAATCCAAATCCACCCTACACCTAGACAGGTGGGCAGAGAATTTGAGGCAGCCACCTTTTTAGTACCTCTTTCCTCAGAAATGTGGAGATTTTAACTTCAAGGAGGAACAGAGCCAGAGACAGAGGAGCTGGATGAGGCATCCTGGGATGCGAAGTTGGCAGTTGGCAGTTGGCCGGAATGGAGAGGAGGAGAGAGAGGGAGCCCAGAGAAGGAGGAGGTGAAAGCAGTCTGGGAGACCAGAGTGTTATAAAGCTTCTGATAGTCAGTATACCAGGCAATAAAATCAAAACTAAATTAAAAGCAGAAAACTTTCCCAATAAAGCAAGTCATACTAAATACATACCTGCAGCACAGCTACAACTGAGCTACTAATATCAACCTGAGCTTCAGCTTAAAGATCTTAAAAGTTTTATCTTCAAAACATGGAAACGGCAGCGAAACGAGGAAAACGCGTGCAATCTGTCGCACTAAATCAAGCTGGTGATTTCTTCATACAGGAATAAAGAAACAGAAAAATGAAGGACCACAAAATTTTACTATGAAACATAAAAGCATGTCCAAAGAACGAGCCTATGCTACATTCATCGCGTACTAATTTCCTTATGCATACAACACAGATAACTCTTTTTTAAAATAATAGTGTCCACATAGAGAACTTTTAATGACAAACTGGTCTGCTAAGAAAATTAAAAATTTCTATACACCGTCCCTAAAAATTTAATCTTTCTTTCAAAATGGCGGAATATACTAATACACTTCCCCCCTTCAAAACACCCCAGCAGAGCAACAAGCAGAACCTAAATAAGGAGGTGAAGGACAGGGCCTCAGGACCAGTTACTGAGCCAAGACGCCTGCCATATCCCAAACAGCATGATAAGGCAGGCTACATGCTTAGGTCAAAATTTAAAGAAGTCACGGTATTGGTCATTCTGATGGGTCACAAGCACAACTACCAAACTGTTGAAGGGGAGACAAATGAAAGTTCTGGAAAAGAAAGACCTCTCATTCTCAGTGAGCCTTGCAAGGTGAAATACCAACAGACATGAAGATATTTAAAACAAAGACATTCAGCAACTTCAATCAAAACATGACTTCATAGTCCACATCCACAGCAGCTTTTACAGAAGACTTCGTATCTAAAAATCTACCAACACACACCTCAAAAACCCAAAGGTCAATGAGGAAATCACAAATGAAATTTTAATTACAAACAAATGACAAATCCCCAAGTGATGTGCATCAAAACTTTACAACAAAGCTGAAATGTGTTATAAAAAGGCTGAAACAAGACCTTTATTAAACCCAAAAGAGTGGAAAACAAGCAACAGAATAAATTGTAAACAGAAAGAAAGAAAAATTCATCTGGTCCTGGGGTCTACTTTTCTAATTAATTCCTATCAATTAACCAATCTTGTATTAATTCCCACCAATTACCGAATCTTCTATTAATTCCTATCTATTCAAAGTTGCATGTTCTGAATACAGGGAACTGTTTCTAATAAAAAGAAAGATTCCAACAGAATAAAATGGATGAAAGATGATGACACCAAGGTGATTCCTACATGAGAAAACCCAAATGGCCAAGAAATGCACGAAACATGTCCTACCTCCCTAGTAAACACGGAAATGCAAAATACATTTCCAATGCCGTACCACCTCACAACCATCATACTGGCAAAAATTTTAGTCAGTAAAATCAAGCACCGTGGGAAAAATGAAGAAAAAAATAGACCCTACTCCCATAGAATGTTAAATTGTAAAACTACCCTGAAGAGCAATAATATAGCTACAACTGAACAAATTTGAAGATATGCATCACCCCCTACAATCCAATAATACCATTCCTAGGTAAATAAATAACTGTAGAGAAGATACTGCCTACATTCACAGAGAAAAGTATTCAGTTAAGCATGTATCCAAATAACAAAAAACAGCCGTCAACACAAATGTACACTGGAAGTTAAATAGATTAATTCTGGATAAATCTTCATAGTGGATGAATACATAGCAGTAATGCTAAAAAAAAAGTATACAGCTACTGAAAGAGGCAAATGAGAAGACTATGTACACAGTACTGGTCCATCTATGTAAATAACAGACAGACAAAACTATAAAGTAACGCAAGCATAAAACAATTTCAATCACAAATTATCTTATTAAAAGAATTATGGTTTTTTATATGATAATCATGGAAGGTTTGTTCTCGCTCTCTCTCACTCTCGCTCTCTCTCACTCTCGCTCTCTCTCACTCTCGCTCTCTCTCACTCTCGCTCTCTCTCACTCTCGCTCTCTCTCACTCTCGCTCTCTCAGAATGGTTTCTCTGACAGACTAATCTTGTGTTGAGTCTCCCCAGGCCCCTGCCCCCACCACATCTCCCTCTACTATCACCAAAACAAAGATATAACAAATCTGCAGAGTGTTCAGTACATAACCCTACCTCCTCAACTAGAGGTTTAGATGCAACAAAGCGGGTTCTCTCTCGTCTCATCTTGCCACCTCCACTACCTACTCCAGAAGATAATCCATTGGCTGCAGGCATACTGAAATTTGGGTACGAAAAACTACTAAGAGAAAAAGAAAATAAAAACAATCAATAGATTATTTTAGTCAATAACTTGTAATATAACTAAATATCTCAAAATCAGGACTAACAAATAAATAAATGCACAGCTGAATGTGATTTTAAAAAGAGATTGATTTCTGAAGTGTAAACGCCTCTTTTCTAATCTTAAATCTCAGGGAGATATATGTAAGTCAACTGTGGACCTCATAAAGTAAATCGGAAGAAGTTTGATAGTATGTGAAATGACATTACCTTTCTCGTTCTCTATTTTGTCCTGGTGTATTTTTTTCATATGCAGTCTAAAAATAAAAGCATACACATTCATATTATTACAGAAAAACTCTTCCTCTTAATAGGCTGCCAGCTAATAAGCACAGAAGGAATGATCAAGGTAGAAAATTACCAAGTGGCAATCTATAAAAACATTGATTCTAGTAAGAATCATCAATATATACTAAAGCCGGTTGAAGAGATATTTATATTCCTACGAAGATATTAATCACAAAAAGTAAAATAAAATAGCAGCTTTACCCTAAAGAAAACCTACCAGCACCACCTTTACTAGCAGTCACACTGCCACTAAGGAAGTAACTGACAGCACATGCCTCCTGGTATAATACGCTTAAGACCTCGGTATCTCTTCTGTGGCCTTACTGCCAAAAGTACATAACTGGAATGCAATACAGTAAAGAGAAAAAAATAACCACCCCCCAAATGAAAAATATGGTATACAATAACGGCTTGTATTTGTCAAAAACATCAGTATTGTGAAATACAAAGAAAAACACAGGAGTTGTTCTAGATTAAAAGAGATGAAAGAAACACGACAAATAAACACAAAACATGAGCTTGGATTCTTTTTTTTTGGACAAACAACAACACTGAAGAAAAATTTGTCGACTGTAATATTGCATCAATGTTCAGCTCCTGGGTTTGATACCTGTTCTCCAGTTATGTAAAGGAATTCCTTACCTCTAGGAATACAAAAAAGTAAATGTCATAAACTGTGGAGATCTTGGAATTTTTTCCTGAACATTTATAAATATGAAATTTTATTTAAAAATTTTAAAGGTCCAATTACAAAGTATACAGAGAGGGAGATAAAGCAAGTATGGCAAAATGTTAGCAATTGGTGAATCAAGATAAAAAAGTATATTTTTTCAACTTTTACGAAACTGGGTTGTTAGGACAACCAAGATGCAGTCAGTAAAATGCTATGTGAACACACAGCAAACACTTGCCATCCTAGTTAAACGATACCACAAGAAAACAAACTCAGAATGTGCAACACTGCATAAGACAAACTGGTCTGGCAGTCTTGTCAAAGACCAATTCCAATCTTAGGTGTTTACTATCCAAGAGACATGAAAATGTGTCCACATAAAAACTAATACACAACTGTCCAAAGCAACATTAGTAAAAGCATGAAAACAACCAGAACGTCCACTGTGGGATGAATGGGTAAACCAAATGTAGACTCTATTCATACAATGAATGCTATTCACCAATACAAAGGAATGAAACAGTGATACATGACACAGTATGAATGAACCTTGAACTGAAAACATTATGCTAAATGCAGAGAAGAACTTCAAATTCTCCTGGCTTCCAGGTTCTAGAGCCATGGAGGCTGGATGAACCCTTAACACTACTGGCCTTAGAGAATCTTTAAACCTTAAACCAAAAATATCCCGAGTCTTCTTAAAACCACACAGTCTAGACTTAGCTAACAGAACAGGCCTGCTTTGAGTACTACTAGGCTCTTCTAAGAACTATCTATACAAAATCACGGTGACAACAGCCAACTTGAACCATTAGATAGGAACCTCAGGGAGCCAGGAGTTGATGCTCATGGAGGAGGAACAACTCAGAAAATGACGGTAAGGATGTCATCACTGTCATTAAATAGTACACACAGAAACTGTTGAATTGGTACATGTTTTGCTGTGTATATTCTCAACAACAAATGACAACAAAAGCCATTACACTGAATGAATCAGTACATCACAAGATGTTATATATTGTACAATTCCCTTTATATAAAATGTCCAGAACAGGCAACTCTACAGAGATAAAAAGATTACTGGTTGCCAGGTTCTTGGAGAGGTGAGGAAGAGAAGGGGAAGCAGTGACTGATACGGGGTACAGGATTTTGTGGGGGTAAAGTGGTGATGGAAAATTCTAAAATTCACGGTACTTACTGAAGGTTGCATAATTCTGTGAGTACAGTAAAAACTACTTCATTTGGCTGTACCATTGGCATGTAAATTGTATCTCAATAAAACTATTAAAAAAAAAATCAGCATGGCAGGGGTGGGAGTGAGGACCAGAAAGACAAAACCAAACACAATGCATGTGCCTTGCTTGGATCCCGGCTCACAGCAAATTTGACTTTGAATTTCTTGTTGTTAGCTGTGGAGTCTGTGCTGACTCATGGTGACCCTACGTCTGCAGAGGTTTTCAAAGCCAGGACCCTTTGGAAGCAGATCTCTGGGCCTCTCTTCTGCAGGAGGTTCAAACCCCAACCTGTCAGCTAGTGCCAGCCATGCAATCCATGAATACAGACTAGACCAATAACCCAATCTCCTGCTGCTAAGATGATTCCAACTCAAAGCAGCTCTACAGGACAAGAGTAGAACTGACCCACAACATTTCAGAGATTGTGAATCTGGACAGAAACAGACTGGCACATCTTTCTCCTGTGGAGCTTGAGGGAGGGTTTCAGCCACCAACCTCTAAACCCAGCACTTAACCACTGTGCCAGCAGGGCTCCTTATATGGATCAGACAGTGTGAGGAGGACTAACATTCATTATCTCTAAATGTGGTAATACAGAAGGATGCACCCAGGAGCTACATGCCAAAGTACATAGCAGTGAACACTTAGGAAATTTACTTTGAGACAGTTCAAAACAACAAACAAAACACACAGATAAAGCAAGCCTGACAAAATTATTTCATCTAGAAAATGAATATGTAAGTAGTGCTCACTAGTAAACACTAATTTAGAATATAAACTTAACAGATACTTTAAAATGTCTATCAATTCATAATTGGTAAACAATTCAAAAACCATACATTACCCAGTTGCTTCACTGCAATGGTATATGTATCTTACATGTACACGTATCTTACATTATTTCTATTCATTCTAGTCAATATTCAAAGACTCTGGTGAAAATAAAACACATACTCACATTGTGCTTTTTATCTATTCTTTGATTAGTCTTCCTCAAGTCACCAGATGGAGTCAGAGATGGTTTAAAATAAACAGTTCGATTTGTTGCTATAGAAACTGTCTTTGGGGTCATCAGTCTCTGAACTGGGGGATACTGAGAGTCCACCTTACAGGTAAACAGAAAGCAAAGACTTACTATTTATCTGTCAATGACGTATCTAAAAATTATGTGACTGGCTTAAGAAAGTATATTAAGAAAATGTTCTGCATCCCATTTTGATAAGTGACATTTGGGGTCTTAAAAGCTAGCAAGTGGCCATCTAAGATTTATCAACTGTTCCCAAACCACCTGGAGCAAAGGAGAGAACAAAGAACTACAAAGACAAAGGAAAAATATGAGCCAAGGGACAGAAAGGGCCACATAACCAGATACTAAAGCAACATAAGATCAGAAGAACTAGATGGTGCCTGGCTACCATCAGTGACCAATGACAGGGTACACAACAACAAATCCCTGAAGGAGTAGGGGAAAAGTAGGGTAGAGACTTCAAACTCAAGTTAAAGACCAGACTTGCTAGTCAGATAGACTGGAAGGTCCCTGGAAAACATGGACCCCATGTTAGCCCAGAGCTGAAACCATTCTCACTCCAGAGAAAGATCATACTATAAGACATAAAATGACAGTCATAAACGAAGAGTGTGCTCCTTGGCTCAAGGAAACACTTGAGACTAAATGGGTAGATCCTGTCTGAAGGCAAGATGAGAGGGTAGAAAGGGACAGGAGCTGGTTTAATGGACATGAGAAATACAAGGCAGAGAGAAGGAATGTGCTGTCACATTGTAGGGAAAGCAACTAGGGTCACATAACAATGTATGTTTAAGTTTCTGTATGACAAACTAACTTGAATTATAAACTTTCACTTAAAGCATAATAACTTCATCACTCATCCCCCCTAAAAAATTTATGTGACACTAGTTGATGTGAACTAGAGAAACATCCAGTACAAACAATAGCTGGGGGGGGAGGGGTGGAGAGCAGTAACAAAGAGAATGTAACAGGTCATTTGTAGATATGAAATTCTGTAACAGTTTTACAGATAACTGCATTTTTTCCCAGACTCAGTGACTTTCTATATACACATGAATATACACGGAACCATGTTCAAAACAGCTCTGCAAATCTGTTTTTACAGACTGAATCTTATATGTTAACTAAAATTGATTACATTTCCCCAAAATTACTATCTAAACTTTCTTTAGCTACAAACTGAAATGATTTAAACTAGTAATGAGAGTACTTAATTTTAAAAAAAATTAACAATTCTCCTTCTAACTTGATTTTCCCCCACTGGTTATTCAAAACAAAACAAAACTAAAGAACCTTACAATTTAAGTCTAATTGTTAAAAACTGTTGAGACTCTCAGATTATGAAACGAAGTGGCTTTATTACCTAAATACACAAGTGTTTCACCAATGGTCCCCTTGCTATACTGAAACACAGTAAAAATCCTGAAGTCAAGAGCTTCTGTCCAAAGATTGTAATACTGAATAGAGTTATTTCACTCAGCAGCAGCTGTGAACAGCATCAGTTTCCAGATAGTCTCCGTATAGTTACTGGCTCTTCCCTAAATCCTCATCTCAAGTGTGACCCTACGACTCAATGAAAGATCTATTTTGTAGACTACTCTGATTACACTGGTGAGACATGAACTACAATATTGTATTCTGGCCTTTAAGTCTCCTAACACCCATTAATAAATTTTATTGATACACTAATTAGTTATTAATGAGATTATTGGTAAAAAATGTATTTATACTATTGGAACTTTTAAAAATTTAATTTTCTAACAATCTGATATAAATTCAGTATGAGAATACACAGCTTAAATTAATTCTAACCCAGCAGCTAATGATTTCCTTTCACCTGATTAGAAATTTCTAGACAATTCTAAAAAGTATAAAGCTACTCTCTTCTAAGAAAAAACTAATTTTAGCTTTCTTTTCTGCACTAGAAAAGCAGTTAAGAGTAACTACGATTTACTAATATTATATATATGTGTGTATGTATATGTATATATATACATATATATATATGTATATATATACACTTCTCACAATTAATTCACAGAATATTTAATCAATGACCTCTGGGGAAGTTGGTGATTTAACAAATAAGCATCCAGAAATCTGTTCCCTAAAGCATACTTAACTAACCACAAGTAGAAGTAACAAAAAAAGACACTTCTTTAATCCTAATTATCAAGCAATTCATCTTTCATTTTTTCCAAAGCAAATTTCCAAATAAAACTCACTGAAAGAACATCAACAAGTATACTACAGGCTTTTTACTAAACCCAACATCTTAGAATAGTATCTTCTTAGTTGATGGATGGAATATATGACAATATGAAAGTCTATTACACAGATCTAACCTAATGTTAGCTAATGAGGAAAAGTCCAGAAAGACAGCTCTGTTCACTCAGGACTTCAGTTCACTCAACTTCTACTATTAAACACATGAATGCTTTATTCACTTCTATTTTATTTTGGTAGGAGTTAACTCATCAAGACTGTCAAGATGCTAAAGATGGAAGTTCCAAATAACCAAAACTACCCTGATCATCTACTATGTACACAGCATTGTGATGAGGGCTGAGAAAGGGCACAATGTCCAAGAAGAAAAATTTTATTTACTTTCAATCATGTTCCCTAATGACATCAACTAACTCCAATGAACTCAGTAAAACTGCCCACACTTCAAATAAATGCTAAAGTTACCTTACCCTTTCTCTCTTAGCCTGAAAATCTGTGATATCTATCCCACTCCTATGAAGAGGCTGAAAAAACAAAACAGTATTAGAATGAAAAATTCTGAAACATATGACTCATCAGCACAAGAAATTCACATATACATTATTTTAAAAGGTTTGAAAGTCAACTTACAGAATTCAGGGGTGAAGAAACAGATGGAATTCTTCTTGCATCCTGTGAATGTTGAAATAATCATAATTAAAAATTAAGACTTTTCACTAGAACACAAAGGTGATTTGTTGTAATTTGTTACACCCCTGTATTTAAAACATTACCACTAGAGGACTAGACATCTTCTCTAGAGACTGTAATATGCGCCGGGCTGTTGCACTAGTCACGCCATAAGACTGTACGTTGAGTTGCTTGGCTTTCATCTGTCTTCTGACTGGTGCCTGTAAAGTAAATCCTTTAGTTATTTTTTAGAATGTAAAATCTAAAGCACAATATTTCATGCAATGACAAATTTACCAAACAGAAGGAATATCCGAAGTTGACAGTAATTACTCTCTGGATGGTGCTACTAGGCTTTATAGTTTAATTTTTTCTTTATGGCTCTCACAATTCCTTGCCTGAGAAATTATTTTTATAATCAGAAAAAAGTGCTAAAACAGTATGTACCACTCTAAGAAAGACCTGCAGCTATGCTAAACGGGAAAAACAAAGTACTGATAAAAAGTTTTAGTATCACCTTAATCCATTTACCTTAATATTTAAATGACAGAACATTAATGAGAACTGCATTAAAACACTGGTTATGTATCATAGGAAATACCAGGATAGCTAAACAGAAACACTGTAGCTAAAAAAAAAGACTGTAACGGGAACTTAAAAATTTTAATCCTACTTCTTGCTTGCTTCTCAAAACTTTATATAACAAAAAAACATTGTAAATACTTGGGCCATTTCTCAATAAATTATGTTTTAACATCCTTAAAATTGAGGCTGGGGAAAAAAAACTTAAAAAAAAACAGCTAAACTCTCATTAACATAGGCATGTTTACAAGTATCAGTACATACTTTTCTCAAGACTGTATTCCAGTCATCTCTCAGTATTCATGGGGTGTTGGTTCCAGGACCCATCCCTCCAAGCCAAAATCTGGATGGTCAAATCCCTTCTATAAAATGGTGTGGTACTTGCATACAACCTACATATAGCCTCCCATGTCATCTCTGTTTATAAGTCCCTAGTACAATGTAAACAGTTTTCTGATTAGGGACTGACGAGACCCGAGGCCCACAGTGCCTCAACAAGGAGGCTGGAGACTGGATGAGCATCTGTCAAACAGCAGGAGGCGACAGGGTGGGGGGAGGGGATGCGTACTCATGGGTACGTCCTTCACCTGCATTCAGCACAGTGTGTCAGGTGGCGCAAATTCAAGTTACGCTCTTTGGAACTTTCTTCTTACTGATTAACATGAAAGTAGACACACTCTCAACAAAATACAATCCTGTTTTCAGAAAGTACTCCTAACATCTGAAAAACTAAACCATAACAAATACTGTTTATCTAATATCATGAATTCATATTATCCTCAGAGTAGTTGCAACAGTCTATGTTGGTTTTCTTAAGACTCTGATGATCCATTAGTGACCCGCTGATGGGGCTGAAGACTTTGAGAAACGTAAGGTATCAAAATATCCTCCAAAAAAAATATGACAGTCTCTCATTTCCCTGGAGTCTACTGGAGTCTTGGGGCTTCAACACACAAATCAACAAAATGGAAGTGATTTACTTGCCTCCCAGCCCTGACCCTCTAAAAACAGAACGGCAAATACATTCCATCCCAAATGTAAATTACATCATTCGGAAGCCTGTGCTGAGAACGACCGTAAGGCTGTAACAGACTCAGCATTTAGTAGGACAGGGTTCTATGAACAAGACAGGAAGCAATGACAGGAATATGTGGATTCAGGCTACAGGTTTCTGTCATCTTTTCTTCCCCTAACCCGCTAAACCATGTTAACTGCTAAATTTTTAAAAGTTAACTGAACCAACTGAAGCTTTATGAAAAGCCCCCTATGTAATTTCAACAATCAGTTAACATTTTATTAGAACAAAATATCACCCTTCAACAACACACACAGAAATAAGCCTTAAAATTTGTTATGAGGCCTAGCAGCTCAATGGTTAAGAGCTCAGCTGTCAAACAAAAGATCAGCAGCTCGAATCCACCAGCTGCTCCTTGGAAACTGTACAGGGCAGTTCTACTGTCCTACAACCTTTGCTTTTAGCTACAGTTATTTCTGTTTAGCTATCCTGGCATTTACTATGATAAAGAACTAATATTTTAAGGCAGTTCTCATTCATTGTCTATTATTTAAATATGAAGACGCGTGGATTAATACACTAATTAAGAAAGCAAAAGCAAATAACTGAAGATCTTCAAATATACCTGTTTCATTCACTCCTGTTTGTCATGACTATCATTACACACAAATTTCATTCTTTAAAAGCCTACATGCTTAAAATTTTACTCCTATACCTTTAAAATGTTAAAATTGCTAATGAACAATAAAGTGCCATAACAATGTACACACACAAAAAAAGAATTTTTACGATCTCACGAAACTATCAGGACAAAGCATAGAGCGGCACAAATTACTGTTTTACAAAATGATCAATTTCCAGCTGTTCACTACTAATGCACATAAATACAATTGATTCTATAAACTGACCGTTACCTGTGACCTTGATAAATTCACTCATTATTAATTAGTTCTGATAGCATTTTCTGCAGAATCTGGATTTTCAGTACATTGTCTACAAAATAGAAATAATTTTTTTTCCCCTTTCCAAACCCTATGCCTTGTATTTTGTTTTCTTGCCTCAGCACCGGCTAGGATCTCTAGAATGATGTTGAATAGGTGCTGTGTACAGAGCCATCCTTGTCTTCCTCCCAATCTTGAGTGAGAGTATTCAGTTGTTCACCATTTAGTACGACGCTGAAAATTTTTTATAGATGTGCTTTACTAGACTAAGGAAGGTCCCATCAATTTCTAGGTGTGTGGATAATTTTTATTATAAAGAGATGTTACATTTGTCTTTTTTGTAGTATCTGTGGAGAGGTTCCCATGGTTTTTCTTCTTTAGGCAGTTTACATGGTGATTACATGAATTTTCAAGTACTGACCTAATCTTGTATGCCCAGGATAAACCCGAGTTGGTCATGATGTATTAACCTTTCTATACGGTGGATTCAATCTGCAAATAGTTTGCTGAGACATTTGCATCGATATTCATCAGAAATATCAGTCTAGTTTTCTTGTAATGTCTGATTTTGGTGAAAGGGTAACAGTGGCCCAAAATGAGTTTAGAATATTCTCTCCTCTTCTACTGTATGGAAGAGTTTGCATAGAATACCATATTTCTCTATTAAATGTTTGGTAGAATTTTCTAAAAAGCTGTCTGGGCCTAAAGTTTCCTTTCCTAGAAGATAGTTTCACTATGAATTCAGTGTATTTCATAAATATACGATATTACATACTTAAACTATTAAACAAAATAAGTTACAAAAACACCGATGAAAGAAAAAGGTGGAAAAAAGGTCTAAATAAATGGGAGAGCTATATCGTGTTCATGGATTGGAAAGCTCAAATTTTGCCAAGATGTGTATCTCCCCAACTTGATCTTTAGACTCAATGCAGTCCCAATCAAAATCCCAGCAGAATTTGTAGAAACTAACAAGCTGATTCTAAAATTTTATGGAAAAGTAAAGGACCCAGAGAGCCCAAAAAAGCTTGAAAAAAAGAGGAATAAAGTCTGAGGACTCAAGAGTACCTGATCTCAAGACTTAGTATAAAGCTACAGTGATCAAGACAGTGTACTGTTGGCAAAGGAACAGACACACGGGAAAAAAATACAAAGTCCACAAAGAGAGTCACATATATGGCTAACTGACTTGAAACCAAGGTGCAAAGGCAATTCAATGGAAAAAAGGACAGCATTTTTCAACAATGTTACCAGAACATCTATATGAAAAAAAAAAGTGAACTTTGACCCACACATCATCCCACACACAAATATTAATTCAAGATGAATCATAGGCCTAAATTAAAATCTACCCCTATAAAAACTTCTAGAAAAAAAATAACAGAAAATCTGTGACCCATGTTTAGGCAAAAATGTCTTAAATAAGTCACTAAAAGCATAGACCATAAAAGAAAAAAAATTAAGTAAAAACTTCTACTGTACGAAAGATACTTAAGGAAACGAAAAAACAAGCCACAGAATGGGAGAAAATATTTGTTAAACACTTATCTATAAAGGACCTATATCCTGAATGAGGATTTCTTAAAACTCATTAACAACTCAATTAAACAACAAGCAAAAGACCTGGACACTCCACCAAAAAAAAGATAACTGGTAGTGAAGAAATGCATGAAAAAATGTTCAACACGGTTATATTCACAAGGAAAAAAACCACAGTGAAGTGGGGTTACCACTACATGCCTATTCGAATAGCTAGAAGAGAAAAACAAGAACCAGTGAGTGACAATACCAAGTTCTGGTTAGGGTGCTGAGCAACCAGAACTCTTACGTTATTGACGAGAGTGCAGACTCAGCCACTCTGGAACTTGATTTAGCATTTTATTATAAAGTTTGATGTATATTTACCACGTGACCCAGCAATCCAACTCTTGGGTATTATCCACAAGAAACGAAAATTAATGACAGCAGCTTTATTCACACTTGCCCCAAACTGGAAACAATCTAAGTGTCTTTGTGGTGAATGGATACATAAACTGCATTATATTCATACCATGGAGCAAAAAGAAGGAACTAACTACTGACATTATGCAAAAACATATACTGACCTCAAATACATTACACTAACATGAATAAGACAGATTCAAAAGGCTACATATTATAATGATCACATTTACCTGACATCTTGGAAAGGTCAAGACTACAGGGAAAGAAAACAACCAGTGGTTTCTAGATGGTGAAAGTACCAAGAGGGGTGCACAAAACTGACAAGAAAATTTTTGGGGAAACAGAAATGCTCATTCAATATGTTGACTATGAGAAGAGATTATACAACTGCACTTACCAGAATTCAAATACTCTGAAGGAAAATGTAACTGTATGTAACTACACTTCAATAAAAAAAAAAATAATTCATCACCGCACTGCCCTAGACACACATATGTACACGTGTGCACTGGCACACAAATCTAATGTACACAATACTCACTTAGATCTAATATAGTATTCATATAGATTCCCTAAATGAAAAGAGTTGCTGGTAATCCACAAATCTACCATTTAAGAAAAAATGAACCAAAACTCTTTATTTTTTGAGCACCAGTATCCACTTACCTTTTCTGTTTCAAACTCAGTTATCAAACATAAGGAACCCAAGTTTGAGAAGGAAGAATGTTGACTTGTCACTGGTGGTGGTAAACAATGTCACAAAAAATGTGCATTAGTTACTTCATGAGTTGCTAGTCTGTTCTGAAAGCTTTCATCTAGAGTGCAACAATAAAAAAATCAAAACAAACCAATCTTTCTCCTGTTCAAACCCACCTGATAAGGTGTATTTTGGAGTTTAGATTGTCTTACAGCAGCTGCTGCACCACCATAAGTTGTTTTTCCAGGATAAAATGGAGAATCTCCAAGCTGACTTGTTTTAAGGACTGAAGAATTCCCAAGAGACTGCAAAAAAACACAACGACAGCTTATAAACAAACACTCAGAACTAATGTGATTAAGTCTAATTAGTGGGTACTCACAGGGGAAAGTGCTCCAAAGGCAGACAAGTTGAATGCTGGTTTTTTTGAGCTGGTGGCAGTGTGCTGTGAGAGTGAATGAGAACCTTCGGCCTCTGGGGACCAGAGAGGTGGCACTGAAGTGTTCTTTGAAACAGCTATATCTGAAACAAAAATAAGTAATACATAGGAATAGCATCAATTACAAAGCCTCAGATTTTTATAAACAAAATGAAAATAATAACTAAAGAGAAAAATTCATTCTATAAAATTTAATTTGACTACCAAAATTATTTCCTACAAATGCCAAGTATACCTTTATCAGAAGCTCTTGAAGAAAAGCCACTGGTAGTTGAGATATTATCGTCGTCATGCTGAGAGGTAGAATCTTTAATTTCCTTGACAAGGGAAAATCCAGAACTGCCGACTGGGAATGCTGAGGAGGTGGATGGCTGACAGTGTGACGCAGGGGATTCCAACATGGAGAAATTCAGATGGCTCCGATGAAGAGAAGGCCTTGTTAACACATCTGGATAATTTGAAGCAGTACTAGTTGTTGAGGGTTCTTAAAAGAAAAGCATTAATATTATGAATACAAAACTCAATAACAGTTATATTCTATCATAACAAAACAGTCTCTAAGAAAATATATGATACAATAAGTACAGTTCCAATTCAGCTCACTGAGGTTATGGTATTCTTTAGGCACGCAAGGTTTCAACTAACTGAAGATTAATATATCTAATCTAGAGTCAAAATATATTTCAGTAACCACATATAACATCAAAAATTTCACAGCTCTTAATTTTCCTTGAATTGTTATTATTATAACACCCACTCACAAAATAAAATTTATCAAGTCATAAAACACAAAGACAGTTCCTCCAGAAGTAACCATAATGATCACAACTTGCATATCCATCCAGGTATTATGTATACACAAATATACATTTTCCCTAAATACATGATTGTGGCATGTACATTAAATATTAAATGTGGAACTGCTCTATTGTACTGGTTTAGTATATGCTCGTCCTTGCTGATGACAGATAATGATCCCAAAATCCCACAAATAGGAAGGGACAATGTACATAGCCCCAGAACATTCAAGGCAGGATATTAACCTTTCCTGATTTCTTGTCAACCTAAGGTTAAATGACACCATTATTGTACTTGCATTAACTTAAATGTGACATTAAGCATTCTTTCTCATACCCATCATTTATATGTCTTCTTCTGTTAACTGTTTACTGATGAAGTCTGTTACTAATAAGATTAATTTTTTCCCAGATGGCTGACCCATTCCACATTTTTGGTGGTCTCTTTTGTGATACAGAATATAACATTTAACCAACCTTGTATATTGCTCACAGAAGGTTTTACCATTCCAGAACTATAAAAATGTTTGCAGCTTTCTTTTTTTGTGGTGAGGTGTACTTTCACTTTTAATTCACTATGTTTATATCCTGACTCCATCTGGAATCATTTATGTACAGAAGGGATTCAATTTCACTGTTCTTAAAATGGGTAGCCAATTCATATCCAAAAATAACTTTTTAAAGAAGTCATGCTTTTCTCATTGACATGAGAAGCCACTTGTTAGCACATACTAAATTTCAGAAAGCCTTTTCCCCTTCTCTCAATAATACATCTATTTCTGTGTCAGAAACCTACTATTTTAAATACTACAGCCGGCTACATAAGTTACTCCAGCCCTGTCTGCCACCCTTATTCTCCTTTTCCAGAATTTCCCTATTCATGTCTGTATTTTTAAGAACTTTAAAATTGTCAAGTTTTCAAAATAGGCTTTCAGGTAAGATGGAGTAACTGGGAACAGAACAGTTCTTCTGCTATAAATTACTATAAAAGTGTACAAGATATATCAGACAACTGTTCCCAGCCAACGGGAATAGGCCAGGAAAACTCACAAGCTAATGCCCAGGACTATCTATCTCTTTGCTGAGAGTAATTTTCAAACCTACCACAGAAAGTTAAAGTCCAACAAAACAGCGAGCAGAAGTCAGAATTCAGAGCAACAGCAAGTTGGGACCTGTGCAGAGAGGCCCCCAGAAGACACATGGAAATGCCAGTGACTGAACAGGCCACACGCATGCAGAGCAACACCAGCTAATGCTCACCAAACAGCAGCAGGTACAAATTGAAAGGGTAAGAGAGTCTAGAGACCAAGCTACTGTTACAGAAAAAAAAGTAGTGCCAGTGACATTGAAGTCCAGCAACACCAAATCAGAGATCTTATTAACACTTCCTTAAATCCCTGGCACTCAGCTGAAGTACCAAAAAAAAAAAGGTTCCCTTTGGTAATAAGGATCACGGCCTAAAATAATACCTACTCTAGACTCATTCTAAAAAGACCAAGTTTGGAGGCTAAGTCCTCCCACATCAAAAGAGCTTAAGAACATCCTGGACTCTCCACAAAATCTACTCCCAACAAAGCGTAAAATTAAATCTACAAAAGTCAAAATGTTTGTTTGGTAATTGAACTACCTACTAAAACAAGAATCAGTGGCCATCAGAGGAAGAAAACAGAATTTAGAGTCTTTATATGTATTATTGAAAATGGCGATATTTAGTAAAAAATCTAGCTATAGGAGGAAAAAGAAAATGTGACCTACAGTTTAAGAAGAATGTCAATAAAAATTGAACTCACAGTTAACTGCTTATGGTACTAAGTAACAGCTTACAGTGATGGAAAAATCATATTTAGGGTATAGTTGCAAAGCCAATTAAAATAACTGCTGTTACTAACACATGATAAATATATTTAACAACAATGACTTAAAAAAAGAACAGTATCTGCTGAAGCTGCTTATGTACAGCCAAACACATCACAGGATTTGGTTCCATGGTTTAGAGGTTTAGGGTCATAGTTTCATAGAACATTTCAGCTAACTGGCCTACTCAACTGTTCAGTACTTCTTTTGTATCTCCTAGTCCTTTGCAGAGTGCCTAGGGTCTTAAAGCTTGCAGATAGTCATCCAAAGCACAACTGGTTCTTTTCACCTGGAGCAACAGAGGAAGAAGGACAGTCAGGACAGGAGGAGGATATGGAACGTGCAGCTGTTTACCTCCATGAACAACTGCCTTCTCCTTTGCCATCAGACCCAAAAAGAACTGGACACAGTGGTGCTACCACATTTCAATCAGAGATTCTATAGAAAAATCCTCATCAAAAGGGAGAAAAATGGACAGCAAAATTGAAATTATCAAATTTTCTGGAGCCAAGGAAGCTGGAAGACCCCCCAAAACAACTGACCTGAAATAATCATGAAACCTTAAATCAAAACTATCCTCTGAAGTCTTAATGCCAAAAAACAGTTTAGCTTAACTAGCAAACACTGTCTGCCTTGAGCACTGTGCTGTTTTTTAGACCTACATACATGGGATCCAACTCACAACAGCAAATCAAAAGATTAGACAGAAAACTTACAGGTCTGTGAGTTTATGTTAACAGGGGAAGAACAATTTAAAAAAGGAGGTTGAGAATGGCTGCACCACTCCAAGAATGTAGTATCACTGCCACTGATACACGCAGAAACTGTTGAATTGGTGCATGTTCTGCTTTGTGTATTCTCAACAACAAAAATATATAAATTAGATATAAATAAGGGACATGGAACCCAAGATGGCCAAGATGTCATACTTAGTAGCAAAAGATTGTAAAATAAAGTATTTTAAAAATGTATTCAAAGTTTCTAAAAGACCTGCTAAGATTATTTCAACAGAGATCTCTCTGAACTAAAGATTTAAAATGAAAAACTGATACTGTTTCTAGCATTTTTTTCCTACCTACCTTTGCCTTTTGTTCAGATCTGCTACACATGCTTCAGCAGAACTTAAAAGAATGTCTTCTTACAGAGGCTCACATACTTGTTAAGTATATTTTTATGTTTTCAATGTTGGACATTATAAATGGTATTCTTTAATAGTTTCTAATGGGACAGTGCTTAAATAACAATTGTTAGATTTCATAACATTTATTTTTTGATAAAATTCTCTAAGTTTTAAAACTCAAATGACTTTCTTGGGTTTGCCGGGTGTTGTCTACATGCAAGGATCGCTTTCCCTCCTTGTTCCCAATATCTACACACACATACATACACACACATATCATCTTATCTAATTACATTTTAAATTTTTAAAGACTTATTTATGGACTTCAATCTTATTCATGACCTTAACAGGAAGATTTCTTACATTTACTACTAAACATGATTCTTATTCCAGGCTTCAGTGTGAATGCTGTTAACATATTACCATTACCAGGATTCAGGCTTTTGGTCTGAAAGACTGTTATGCTAAGGAAGCAGCGGTTTGTTAGAGAAAAGAAGTTCAAACAGAAACAAAGAGGAGAGGGTGGAGGAGGAAGGGACAAGAGCTTGTTAAGAGGACATTACAAGCACAGAACGAAAAGGAGGAGTGTCTTATCATCCAGCAAGGAGAATAGGAGGAGCTGCAGATAGGTGGGCATGCAAAATTGATTTGGATTGTATGCTTCCACTTAATCACAATACAAAATGGATAGGTAAACTATGGTATATATACTCAATGGAGCATTACGCAATGATAAAGAATAATGACGACTCCAGGAAACATCTCATAACCTAGTTTCAACTGGAAGACATTATGTTGAGTGAAAGTAGCCAGCGACAAAAGGACAAATATTGTATGAGACCCCTACGATAAGATCTCAAAAACAGACTTATGTATAGAAGAAAAGACTCTGACAGCTGCAAAGGAGGGGAGGGAGGGAGGACGAGGGGGGAGGGTTTAGATTCAATAGTTGCTAGAAATCTGGTTGGGTGAAATCGGTGATGGCACACATTAGAAACAAGAACAATATTAAGTGGACTTCAGTGTAAGTTGAATACTCCTTCCATCTTAACTCAATATTGCAAGGACAGAGTATCCGGGGCAGGGTGCAGGGGACCATGCTCTTAGGCGAAATTGAGGCCAATTGGCACAAGCAGTGTTTTGCTAAGAGGGATCTCCACACCCCACATTGGTGAGTGGTGTCTGGGGTCATAAAAGCTGCCAAGCTGCCATCTGAGGGCACAGCAAATGGTCCCAACTCAGCAGGAACGGATGATCACCAAGGCCCAAAATGACACGGGCTAAAGACAACCCAGAAGATAGAGAGACACACATGAGTGGGTGCCTACATCGACTTGGGACTGGAAGAACCAGATGGTGCCTGGCCACCACCAGTGATAGCCACGATGGAGCTCACTAAGTTGAGTCTCACTGGCAACACAAGAATAAAAAGGGATGCACCCTGAGATCTCCACTAAAAGACCTCAACTGATGGTCCAGAGGTTTCGGGGTTCCCCTGGGAGCATGGCCCCTGGCCCTGATGCTGCCCTTGCTCATAAATCATAATGAAGGTCCACTCTTGAGACACGAATGGATTGGACTTGATGATGCAGAGTGACCATATACTGGATGCACTTTATGGTTCTATGCATCTGTAGGATATCATCCTGCTGACCTCTGGCTGGAGGAAGAAGAGTGGGTGGAGAGGAGGGGGAAGGAGACTGTTGGGAGGATGAGACATGTATGGAGCAGAGAGGAACAGTGTGCTGTCACTGGGCAGGGAGAGCAGTGGGAGCTGCATATAGGTGGGCACGTAAATTTATACAGGAATGTACATTTTCACTCAGTCATAATAAAAAGCAAATAAATAAATAAATGAGATAATTACAAAAGAAAGAATGAGGAATGGATTTTAAGTTTCAGCCAAAGACTATTCAGATCTACTAAAAAGAGAAAAATTGTTAAGATCATTTCATCTACTAATCTGTTTAATTATGTTCCTAATTCCCTAATGCTAAATGCTTACATGTATAACTCAACAGTACTGCGTTTTGAGTGTTGCTAGAGAAGAACACCCTACTCCAACTCTCAGTGACTATGATGTCACCATGTACTTCAATTTTCTACTGGATTGTATCTGCCACTCAGTAGTTTTCTTTTATGTGTCACCTTTGTAAAATTTTTCTTCAAAAAATGTTACCAGTTTTTAAGAAATACAAAACACACTGGCAACACAAGAATAAAAAGGGGTGCATCCTGAAATCTCCACTAAAAGACCTCAATTGATGGTCCAGTGGTTTCAGGGTTCCCCTGAGAGCATGACCCTCGGCCCTGATGCTGCCTTTACCCATAAATTATAACGAAGGTCCACTCTTTGGACAGGAATGAATTGGACTTGGCAATGCAGAGTGACCACATATTGGTTGCACTTTACGGTTCTATACATCTATAGGATATCATCCTGCTGACCTCTGGCTGGAAGAAGGAGAGTGGGTGGAGAGGAGTGGAAAGGAGGCTGTTGGGAGGATGAGACATGTGTGGAGCAGAGAGGAAGAGTGTGCTGTCACCGCACAGGGAGAGCAGTGGAAGCTGCATATAGGTGGGCATGTAAATTTATATGGGAATGTACATTTTCACTCAGTCATGTTAAATAAAAAAATAAAAAATAAAAAAAATTTTAGATTAAAAAAAAAGAAATACAATGTTAACTAGTTTTAAAGTGCTTTTACAGAAACCCTAATGGCCTAGTGGTTAAGTACTAAGGCTGTCAACCAAAAGCTTAGGCAGTTATGGAGCAATTCTTGATTGTCCTACAGGGCCGCATACTTAGATTGAGTCATAATCTTTTGACAACAATGGGTAATGGGTTTATACAAGAAGCAATATGTACCAAGAATGGCAATGAAGAATTCTTTTAAAAATCACTACTCATGAAAACCTCCATTTAAAAAATCTAACATAGTATCTATATTGCTTTTACATATAAGAATTTCTTACCATGTATGTTTAAATTAGGAGAATGCCTGGCTCATAAGCAGGAGCCTACTAGCTATACAGGCATTTAAACTCTATAAATAGTTCAATTTGTCAGTAGCCAGGACTCACTTTCTCTCTCTCTCCCCGCCCCCCCGTCACACATGGGCTGCAACATTTCCTAGGATATGAAGTGTTTCTTAGAGTACTGAAGTACAAAAAACGCTGATATACTCACTCCCACATCAGTTTCTCCTACAGGACAATAGTGGTAAGGCAATTTTCCTCCTATTGGTAGACATCAGTTAAGTCAAGTATATACAGAAATTAAAGAGGAAAAAAAAAGAAATCTAGTAAGATATAATTCTGTATGAAAGTATGCTGGTAGCGGCAATGTGAATTTTTTGTCCTTACTGGGCTCCCTCATCCCCCAAACCAAGCCTAATGAAGGGCACAGTGTGGACAAGAATGAAACCCATGTCACCTATGTACAGATGGGTTTATATATATACACACACACAATGAAGTGATACACTAATATTCCCAAATATGGCATTATCTATGGGTTATACTGAGTTTATTTAATAAGGTAACTTCTCCAAAATACTCCAAGTAGTTCCAAAAATGTTCAGTGCCTTAAAACGCAATTTACTTAATTGCAAGATCAATGAAATAACCCAGCTGTGCCTGCTATTGAGGGCAGGAACCAACTGCAAGTGACGCCATATCCAGATTCCTGTTACATGGGAAACATGATCACAGAGCATCACTGAAACAGTTAACATTTATACAGTGCTCACTTAGTGCAAGGATCTATACAAAGGGTTTGATTTGCTCTTTCTCAAGCCACTCAGAAGGATACCAAACATAGATTAATCATTTTGCCCAAAGCCACATGACTACTGTCAGTATGAAAATTCAAAACTAAAGTGTGACACCAGTGCTTGTACACTTAACTGCTATAGCATATTGTCTCCCTTCAGAAACAAAAATATATCAACAACAAAAAAAAATCTCCAATCTGAACCTGATCAGCACTCTCTCCTGCATTGTTTATGATATGTACCACTTGGTTAGATTTGGAAACTCTGGTCGTATAGTGGTTACAAGCTATGGCTGCTACCTAATGGCCAGCAGTTAGAACCTGCCAGGCACTCCTTGGAAACTGTGGGTGGGAACAGATTTGACGGCAATGGGCTCGGTTTATTTATGATATTTAACACAGTCATGTAATAATATGTGTAAAATTAAGACATGAAAGTCTATTCTTTATAAGCAAATACATGTATTCAACTTACCTTCTGTGTTACTGACTGCTGGTTCAGGAGTCAGCCTGCCATCATTGACACTGGGGCTCTCCTCATCAGGATACAAGAGATGGTCATCTTCCCTATTTTCTGGCCAATGTGGCTCTTCACTTGTGTCTGTTGAGCAGCTGCATACATCTTCGCTCTTGTTGAAATATCTCTGTAGCCATCCAGGCACAATATTCTTAACAGACTCCGTTACCCTGCTAAGAATCCCCTGCTGGGAGGTAAAAACACATAAGAAGTTTCAGCAATTTATCTCTTAAAAAAATATACCTAATAGACAACTTGGTAGACAGGGTAGGTGTAGGTGTGTACACACATGAGAAGAAAGTAGAAGTGTCTTTAGGTACGTGCAAATACAAATAACTGGGTGCGGGCACACATATTCACTATGGACACTCCTCAGACATAATCACATACCTTCCATGAATGGTTTTCTAAGTTTGAAGGCTTAGGACCATAGCCTCATGAGACAACTCAATTGGTATAACACAGTTCACAAAAATCATGCTCTGCAACCTAGTGAGTTGCATCTGGGGTCTTAGAAACTTGCAGACAGCCATTTAAGACCCAACTATGGGTCAGTACTCCCCAGGAGCAAAAGAGTAAGAAGGTAACAGACACGCAGAGAAGAAACAAGTCTACACAAGCCACAACCTCATCTACCCTGAGACCAGACACCTGGCTACTAGGACCTAAGGTTCTGACTGGAGGCAAAATAGGGTTCCAGATAGAATGAAAGAAAATTAAGGAGTAGAACTCAAGTTCTTATTTGAAAAAAAAAAAAAAGAAAAGCCAAACTGGAACAGCACAGGAGAGCTGTCCCTGAAACTACTGTCCTGAGACACTCTCAACTTTTAGTGAAATAACAGAGTGGCACATAAAATAAAGAGTTATTATCCCTAAGATCAAGGCCCAACTTAATACCATCAGCTTGAGACCAAATAGTCAACATTTATTAAAAAGCAAAGATGAGGAGATAATGGGGTAGGAAAACTAGCATACTGGAAAGGGAACAACCGGAACACATATAACAAGAATGTCAACAAGAATGTCAACAAATGGAACTAATGTCACAGAACAATCGTGTCGAAACTGCCACATGGGAACCTAACTTGCTATGGGAACTTTCACCAAACACTCAATAAAACATTTTACATGTACACACACACATACATACACAAAAATGTACCTATAAAAGGCCATGCCAAGGGAAAAAATGCAACTGTTCCCACCAAAGTTCACTTAAGGATGACAATTCTGTTTATTCGAGGTTAACACATTCCTCTGAGTTAATAAAAACATACTTCACAAACTCTGTAATTACAAAATTCCTTTTTTCTTTCTTCCACATACACATATTGATGAGCCAGTAATCACCTCAAATGGCCATGTTATTCTAATCCTTACAAAACATCACAAGGGCATCAAATAACCATCTTTTAATTACTAAAATATGTACTAAACTGTCTGAATTTCAGAGAAAAGGCAACTGTTTTTATCTCAGTATATAAAAACAATGAACAACAGTTTCAACAGTCTTCCCAAAGTAGTTCTTTTTATTCAGCATTTTAAGACAAAGGAAAAAAAATAGATGTTGAAATTTTACTAAATCAAATGTCGCCTGAAGACCTGAGTTACTTTTATTATAGCAACTTTTACAAGATAAAAAGAAAAGTAATGTGATATAATCAACTGTCAGAATTATCAACACTTATTGTAGCCTGCTATGTGACAGGCACTGTTCTACGTAATTTAAACTTATTATTCAAGTTAACCTTGATGGTAACTTTATGGGCTGGATAAAAACACTAAAGTTATGTAACTTGCCCAGGTACCAAACACAACTACTATGGTATACCTAGAAGACTAAATGCACAGGTTTTTTATGATCCAGGGTCAAATTTGGGCTCTTTTCCGACTTTTCAGCCTGACAGGACATATAATGACGATCAAATGATACAGCCTTAAAGTACCTGACAATTTAAAAAGCAAAACAGAAACACATACTGAGAATGCTATTTATTACTAACTAGGAAAAAACCTAGTGGAAACAAACTGAGGGTGAAGTTACCAATTTCAGGCAACAATTTTCTTTAGAAAGTAGTATTGCAGGATTTTAGACTAACAGTCACAGCAGGTAAAAAAAATTACTTGTACATACATGCATGTTCAAGTTAAGGCAGCCCACACAAATCTGCACTGAAAATAAACCCAAGGCAAACATGCCTTGAAAAAACCCTGTCAGCAGAAAAGACAACAGACATCTCTGAGAATACACACTTGAGAAATAGCATTCTCCTCACTGTTTAAAAAGGGATGAGTAACAAGTCAGAAGTATCTAATTACTTGTCCATGTATTTTCCAAACAGAAAATTTTGACAGATCTGCAATGTGAGCTTTCTCACAAATCTCTCAAGTAATAACCCAATACTCATTACCGAAGAACCTAAAACTCACTGTTTCCCTTTTTATGCTAATGTTACATACTCCTAGTTACTTTAGGAAATTACAAACCCACTGCTAAGACTTATCAAAAAAAAAACCAATACTAGTTATTTATCCTTTCTCAAATGTAGAAAACTGTTTAAAAACTGTAAAACTGGGAAAAACTACAGTTTTTAAATTTTTTAAAACATATAATGATATAATAAGCTAGTTAAAGCACTGTAGGAAGAGTTTAGTGTAAAACAATATTTCTGGATTTCCTGTAAGGTGTTTAGGTATTTAAAAGCACCAGAAAGGCCTGTGGTGTTCATTTCTACTACAGGCCTATACACAGGTATCAGAGACAAGGCTTCAGTGTTAAGTAGAATAGCAGGTACTCATCAAAGGAGACCAGTAAAACACAGTGTAGGTCCATATTTACCAAAAGCCACTTGTAGAACCATACTTACCCAACATCTGTATGGCAGCCTTAGATATCTTGTAGAAACCAGAAAATACAACTCAACAGTCAAATGTATATCACAAAGCTCATATATTTTGCTCAGACCTTTCCTTTTCTAAACTAAAATTCAGTCGATTTATATAATCTCAGACTACAGCAGCTTAGCACAAGAAAATTAGAGTGATACATAAGACTTACCAGTGGCACAATGAGCGTCAGCAATAAAAGCCAGAAAGAAAAAAAAAAAATACACTACAAAACTGACGTGAACTTTTAAAAAGTCCCAAAGTCTGGAACTATTATCAAACAACAAACATCCCTACATTTCAGGAACCAAATACATGTTTGCAGGTTAAATGACACTAAGTCACACAGAACGAGTTAACTTTAGCTCAGTACACTCTAGTGCTGGCGGTTCGCTGTACTTGTGCGGTATCTGTCCTAGTAACAGCTCCATCTCCCTCCTCAAGCCCTGTCCTAGTCCTACTAAATGACAAACTCAGGAAGTAGAGCCCAAGCAGCTGTTTCAATAAGCCCTTTGGATCAGATCCATCAAATCAAATGTGTTATAAGTCTCTTGTGACACCCAGTGCTCATTAGTAGTACTTCTTTCCACAGATCCTATCTACCAGAGCTAGGTCAGAGCTCACAAATTAAAAGGGCACAGTTCTCCAGTATGTCTGTTACACTTACAAGGGCTAAGTTGGCCCAAGACTGCATATCCACTCAAAAGTTTCAAGGTACCGTAGACACTCTAACTTCCAACTTGCTGGCTACAAATTCAGGGGTTTGCCACTATCCCTTCAGGATGCCAGCCATATCCTGACAGTGTCCCACTACTCCCTTATGTTTGATAGTTCACCAGAACAACTCATGGAACTCAGGAAAACATTATACATACAATTACAGTTTTATTATCATAAAAAGAATACAAAATGAAGAGATGCATGTATGAGGGTTCCCAATACAGAGCTCCCACGTCCCTAAAAGGGATGTGCTACCTTCGCACGAGTCTCTGCATGCCACAACAGGTAAAAGCTAGACTACCACCTGAAAGGTTAGCAGCCTGAATCCACAGGCACCCGGAAGTTTCTGAAAGGTCACAGCCTTGAAAACTCTATGGAGCAGTTTTACTCTTAACATGTAGGGTCATCATGAGTGGAAGTGACTCTAAGACAACTAAGAAAACCCTCCTACATGTGTCAGTGTCCAACACCAACTAGGAAGCCCACAGAGCTTCCATGTCCAGAGCCTTTATTGAGGCATTTTTTAGGCAGACTGATTGCATCATTGCCCCATATGGGTCAGCCCCACTTCTGGTCCTCTCCTTTCCCCTGAGCTTGGGCTGATATCAACTGAGGAGTGTTTTTGGTCTGGCCAGACCTTACTCCAGAATCACCTCATAAGCATACACTGTCAGGTAACAAGCCTTCTTAGGTAACAATGCTGTAGAAAAGTTTAAGGTTTTAAAGGTTATCTTTCAGGAATCAATGACAAAGACCAAATTCTTTGGGTAAAGTCAATTATAAACCCTACACCCTCCAAGTGATTGTGATGTATTCTAGTGTTTGACATCACTGCTCTAATTAAACAGATTGGGAAATTACATACACTTCAAGAAAAATAGCATCTGGAGCACGTGAATAAAATTTTAATACTTTAAAAAAAGTACAAGCTTCAGTTGTCTGGAAAACGTATGTATGCAGAACACTATCCAAACAATTGTTAATTTACTGCAATAAGAAATGAATCAGAAATACAAATCCTACAAGAATTGTTATGACTGAATGATTAAGTGCTAACTTTTCCTCTACCTGTGAACACAATCTCTTTCAAAAACATGGTGTTCTTTGAAGATGTTATCAGTTTAGTTAAGGAGGCCATACTGGAGGAAAGCAGGTCCCAATCCCTTCTAACTGGTGTCTTATGAAAGAACAGACATAGTCACACTGTGGTGAAAAAGGACTCCATGTGAAGACACACTGAAAAGCCAAAACACCAAGAAACACCTAGGGCTACCACAGGCTAGAAGACACAAGAGAGGATTTTGCTCTGGAGCTTTCTAAGACAGCCTGGTGCTGCCAACACCTTGAGTTTTTGAGCTTGGAGAAGCACCTATGTCACTCAAAACTTACAACCAACCTTTACCCCCGTAAAATGCGCCCACAAATGGAACAGAAAAGGGGATTTATCCTTGCAAATATTTCAGCATCTATGCTAACTCATGCAGTCTTTATTCAGTTTGTAGCCCCTTGGAGCTTTTACTCAAGTCAGAGTCAAACATAAAGCAAACAAGTGAACTTAACACGCAACATACACCACCCATAATATGGTGATGAAATATTACAAAACAGGTAACCATGACGAAACAGGTATTTTATATAAGCAAAGACTTAAAGAAAGTGAAGAATAATGAGTCATGCAAATGTCTACTGGAGAAGCATGACACACTGAATACAAAGTACAAACCCCAAACACTTGAGTGTCCTTGGCCTGTGCTGTCCAAGCATTTGATAATCTTATTAATAAAAGCAAAACATAACAAACCTTTAATGACCAATGTATCAAAATTCTCCTTTCATCACATTTATGTAACCTTTGTTTCTTTGCTTACAAGTACTTCAAAGGTGGCCACAGAAGGTGAAGGTGGTGATATTCAGCAATGAGGTATGCAGCACTTTTTCTGGGACGAATTTGCAAACTTCACTGGCAGCTCTCCTATATACCTACTTCCAACAGCAGGACCTAAACAGTGGTGTTCAAAGTACAGTCTCAGTGACCTATGAGCTTTCTGGGAATGCAAATAGTTTATTTTAATAAGCTCCCAAAGTGATTCTTATGCAAATTAAAGTTAGAAAACCACTGGATTAAACCAATCTAAACTTTGGTGACACTTAACCCACCAGGTACTCCTTGGAAACTGTCCTGTAGGGTCAGTTTGTGACCTGGAATCGACTCAATGGCAGTGGGTTTTATCTCAATTAAAACTATTTTCCGTGGACTCCTAGCAATCCTGTGTGGGTCAGAACAGAACTGTGTCCCATAGGGTGTCCAGTGGCTGATTCTGGGGAAACAGATCACCACCAGGCCTTTCTTCTGAGGAGGCAACTCTCAGAGGATTCACACCACCAATCTTTCAGTCAGCAGTAGAACACATCCACCTTTGCACCACTTGATACACTTATTCAACTAAGGCCTTAGTAAACATAACCCTGAGTAGATTCTAAATCACTACATAAGGCAAAGATTTACCTTGAAGATTACCCTATTTTCTTGAACAGTATCTCCTTACTGTCTAACAATTATACATCATTGTCAGTTTCTAGATATGCCTACTTTAACTATGAAAATCAAACCAAAAAGAAACATAAACATCTGCCTTTAAGTTCATTTTACTTCCAGTATTAAAGACTTACACATAATATATATTCGTAATTAACCAATTATTGGACAGTAATTAGAATTTTAGATTTGGGGGTGGAGTCAAGATGGCAGACTAAACACACATCTCCCTAAATTCCTCTGAAAACCAAGACTTGAACCGATAATTAAATGGAGGCTTCTGGACACCTAGTAAACCCTAGCACGTGGCATAGAGCTGTTAATCTGGACTTCATACCACTGAACGCAAAACCTCCTCTCTTTTAGTGAACCCACTCTCAGCGAGCATGGGCTTGCACGGACCAAAGATAACTAACTCACCATTTTAATTTTTTTTCTCTGTCTTAGTCTGCGGGCAAAGCTGGGACTTGTCTAGCCGCTAATCTGAGACACACTGCTGGTGGGATCAGCAGGCGAAACTGCTATGTTTTGAGAGCCCGACCTTGGACTCGATGCATCTTGGCACCTTTGGCCTCTCTGACTCCACCATATAGTAGCCGGTACTGAGGTGGTGGCAGCTTCTGCAGGATACCATCTTGATCCACTGGGAGGCAGCACCTGCCTGGGGGAGAGCACTTTTCCAGAAGAAAAGCAATATTTTACACAGTGTCATCTATGGCTGGAGCCCAGCAACAGAGGCTGCGGACTCTGTGCATTTCAGCACCTTTAGCGTCTCTTTCCGCCGCCACCATAGAGTAGCTTCGTCCCAGCCAGCTGGCGAGCTTGGATGGGACACCATCTTGTTCCACTAGGCGGCTGAGATACCCTTAAGGAGGCCTCAGCTGGACCTAATTCCTGGGCTGGGAGGCAGCGCCTGCCCAGAGCAGAGTGCTTTTCAAGTAGAAAAGCAGGATTCTACAGTGTCACCTACAGCTGAGGCCTGACAGCAAAAGGCAGTAGCCTTTCTGTATTTTGAGCTAGTTTATAACATCTGGGGTTTTATATAGAGGTGCCTAATTTGCGAGCTGGGAAAAAGGATCTACAAACCTAAAAACCTAACTGACTGTGGAAGTTGTCAGACACTTTTTACCTCTCATTTTAAGATGGCCTAAAGAAACAACTGCAGTCCATCCTCACAGCATCTTTCCCAGCCTCCAGTGACTCACGTGATGCCCCAAAAGTAACAAACTCTGGAGAAAACCGTAATGAAGAAATCACCCATAGCATCAGAAGGCCCCCAAAAGAAACTACCTGAGAACTTCTGGGACAAAGAAGCTTTTCTGAAGCTATTGGAAGGTGAATACAAAAGGATTACATACAGAGCCTTCCTAGACCTTATGCAAAACGCAGCAGAGCAAAATGAAAAATTGAGCAAGCTGTTCGATCTGATGGAACACCAGTACTCTGAAATTCAACACATCAAGAACAAAATCAAAGACAGAAACTTCAATTCAAAGCCAAGAAAACAGAATGGAACAAATGGAAAAGAGAATTTCTGATCTGGAAGACAGAGCCACTGACTCCAGCATCTAATGAGGAGAAATCAGAGAAAAGAAACAAGAAAAATTAAGAAGCATTAAGAAGCATGTAGGATTCTATCAAGAGGAATAAGCTACAATTAATTGGAGTTCCTGAACAGGGAGAGACACCTGAAAACACAGAGTATTCTTGCTGAGCTGCCGACAGAAAACTTCCCAGAAATTATGGAAGAGAATATAGATGCCACGCAATACAGATCTCAAAAGAGAGACTCCAAGATATATCATAATCAAACTTAACAAAATGAAACATAAGCAGAAACTCTTAAAAAGGCAGCAAGACTCAAAGCAAAGCTAACATTCAAAAGGAAATGCCATAGGCTTTTTTCGGATTTCTCAGCAGAAACAATGCTGGCATGGAGACAGTGGCATGACACACGCAAAGCCATGAAGGAGAACTTTCAATCAAGAATCATATATCCTGCAAAACTATCTTTCAAATATGAAACTGAAATTAAGACATTTGCAGATAAACAGAAACTTAAGAGACACCGTAAAAACCAAACCAAAGCTACAAGAAATTCTGAAACAATCTCTTGGCTTAGAAGAACAAAACCCTTAAATTTATATTTTAGAAGCAATTACAGGACACATGACCCAGAATCCCACTCAGTTAGAGAAGGCTCTAAACTCAGTCAAAGCTATAACAGTGAAAGAAATAATCCAGTGATCATATCATGAAAACTATGTCATCATATTAAAAAAGAGGGATGTACTACAGTCATTATACTTCTTCCAGATGGAGAGGAAGTTGATAAGAATAGTAGTAACTGAAATTGGGTTTATACCTAGTTTATCAAGGGGGATCATAGGGACAGCTGTAAAGCACAATAAAGATCCAACATATCAAATCAAGAAACGTAATACAGGAGTGTCAACAAACACAAAACTAACCCTGAAAAAGGTGAAAAATCAACTCACAAAGAAGAATGTCCCAGAACAGATTAATAAGAACAGAGACAACATCAACACAAAAATAAACATATCACAATGGCAGTACTGAACACATACCTACCAATAATCACATTAAATGTGAAGGGACTGAACACTCCAGTAAGGAGACATCGAGTGACATCCTGGATCAAAAGACATGACCCATCCATATGCTGGCTACAAGAAACCGCGCCTTAGATTTAAAGATAGGAATAAACTGAAAATTAAAGGATGGAAGAATATATATCAAGCTAACAATACACAAAGACAAACAGGTGTGGCAATTCTAAACTCAGCTAAAATAGACATTAATGTAAAACTCAACATCATGGACAAGGATGGACACTATTTCTTGCTGAAAGGGTCAATGCACAAACATGACTTACCAATTTTAAATATTTATGCACCTAATATTAGAGCACCTAAATACATCAAAGAAACATTGACTATATTCAAAAATGAGATGGATCATTCCAAAATAATAGTGGAAGATTTCAACACTCCACTCTCAATATTGGACATATCACCTAAAAAAGCTCAGTGAAGACACAGAAGACCTTACTGCCACAATTAATCAACTACATCTCACTGACATACACAGAACTTTCTATCTATCAGCAGACAACTACACCCTTTTCTGCAGTGCACATGGAACATTCTCCAGAATAGACCATGTGTTAGGACATAAAGCAGTTCTCAACAAAATCCACACCACTGAATCAATGCAAATCATCTTCTCAGATCACAAAGCTATAAAAGTCAAAATCAGTAACAGAAAAAGCATAGGTAGAAAGTGGAACTCATGGAAACTGAGCAACACCTTGCTCAAAAACCCATGGGTTACAGAAGAAATCAAGGATGAAATAAAGAAATTTATGAATTCCAATGACAATGAAAACACTTCCTACCAGAACCTATGGAGTACAGCCAAAGCAGTGCTCAGAGGTCAGTTTATCTCCATAAATGCACACATCTGGAAGGAAGAAAGAAACCAAATCAAAGAACTAACACTACAGCTTGAACAAGCAGAGAGAGAACAGATGAATCCCTCAGGCACCCGAAGAAAACAGATCATAAAGATTACAGCAGAATTAAACAAATTAGAGAACAGAAGAATTGAAAAAATTGAAAAGACAAAAGGCTGGTTTTTTGAAGAGATCAACAAAATTGACAAACCACTGGCTAAGCTTACTAAAGAAAAACAAGAAAGGAAACAAATAACCCAAATTAGAAATGAGAGGGGAGATCCAACAGAATCAAAAATATCGTAACAGAATACTATGAAAGACTGTACCCTAACAAATTTGAAAACCTAGAGGAAACGGACAAATTCCTTGATTCATATCACCTACCCAAATTATCACAACGTGAAGCAGAACAACTTAATAAACCCATCACAAAGGAAGAGATTGAAAATGTCATTGAAAAACTGCCAACTAAAAAAAGCCCGGGTCCAGATGGCTTCACTGCAGAATTCTACTAAGCTTTTAGAGAGTAGTTATCTCCACCACTACTGAGACTACTTTCACAGTATAGAAAGGGATGGAGTACTCCCAAACTCATTCTATGAAGCCAGGATAACCCTGATACCAAAGACAAGGAAAGACCCAACAAAAAAGGAGAACTATACACCTATATCACTCATGAATCTAGATGCAAAAATCTTCAACAAAATTCTTGTCAACAGGATACAACAATGTAGCAAAAAAATAATCCATCATGACCAAGTTGGATTCATACCAGGGATGTACGGCTGGTTCAACATCAGAAAAACAATTAATGTAATTAATGACATAAATAACACAAAAGACAAGAATCACCTGCTTTTGTCTACTGATGCAGAAAAGGCATCTGATAAAGTCCAACACCCATTCATGCTAAAAACTCTTAGCAAAATAGGCATAGATGGAAAATTCCTCAATACAATAAGAGCCATTTATACAAAGCCAACTGCCTACGTCATCTGAATGGAGAGAGACTGAAGGTGTCTCCCTAGAAAACAGGAACTAGACAAGGATGCCCACTCTCACTTTTCCTGTTCAACATTGTACTAGAACTTCTAGCCAGAGCAATTACACAAGACCAAGGAATAAAGGGCATCTGCATCAGCAAAGAAGTCAAAATCTCTGTTTGCTGATGATATGATTGTATGTGCAGAGAATCCCAAAGAATCTATAAGTAAACTACTCAAACTGATAGAAGAGTTCAGCAAAGTCTCAGGATACAAGATAAACATAAGTAAATCAGTAGGATTCCTTTATACCAACAATGAGACTGCTAAGGAAGAAATCATCAAATCAATACCATTTATGATAGCCCCTAAGAAGATAAAGTATCTAGGAATGAATCTAACTAGAGAAATAACAGAACTTTACAAAGAGAATTACAAGCCCTTCCTACAAGAAATTAAGAGAGACTTAGATAAATGGAAAAACCTACCCTGCTCATGGATAGGAAGACTTAACATTGTGAAAATGTCTATTTTACCCAAAACAATCTACTTGTATAATGCAATCTCAATACAAGTTCCAGCATCATTTTTTAATGAGATGGAGAAACAAATCACCAATTTTGTTTGGAAAGGGAAGAAGCCCCAGATAATAAAGTACTATTAAAGAAGAACACCACACTGGGTGGCCTCTCACTACCCGACTTCAGAACCTATCACACTGCCACAGTGGTCAAAAAGGCCTGATACTGGTACAACGACAGACAGACAGATCAATGGAACAGAATTGAGACTCCAGAGATGACACCATCTGCCTATGAAGAGTTGATATTTGACAAAGGCTCTAAGACATTAAACTGGGGTAAAAACAGTATCTTCAACAAATGGTGCTGGCAAAACTGGATATCCATCTGCAATAAACTGAAACAAGATCCGTATCTTACACCTTATACAAAAACCAACTCCAACTGGGTAAAGACCTAAATATTAAATCTAAAATGATAAAGATCATCCAAGAAAAAGTAGGAACAACAATGGAAGTTTTAATATACAACATAGACAGACTTCAAAATCTGTCAAACAAACCACAATCAACAGAAGAGAAAATGGATAAATGGGAACTATTAAGAATCAAACACTTTTGCTCATCCAAAAACTTTATTAATAGAGTTAAAAGGCCATCTACAGAATAGGAAAAGGTATCTGGCAACTTTATGTCAGACTGACGCCTGATCTCCATAATCTGTAAGGTACTACAAAATATCAATAAGAAGAAGACAAATCATCCAATTAAGTGATGGGCAAAGGAGATGGGCAGACATTTCTCTACAGAGGAGATCCAGGCAGCCAAAAAACACATGCAGACATGTTCACGATCTTTAGTTATTAAAGAAGTTCAAATCAAAATGCCATGAGATACTATCTCACCCCAACAAGGTTGGCCATGATCCAAAAAACACAAAACAACAAAGGCTGGAGAGACTGTGGAGAAAGTGGAACTCTCCTACACAGTTGGTGGGGTTGCAAAATAGTCTAGCCTCTTCAGAAAGCAATCTGGTGCTTCCTTAAAAAAATGGATATAGATATACCATTTGACCCAGTAATTCCACTACTTGGAACATACGCTACAGAATCATGGCCTTTCACACCAACGGATACATGCACAAGAATGTTTATCGCAGCACAGTCCACGACAGCAAAAAGATGGAATCAACCCAGATGCCCAACAACAGAGGAACACATATGTCAACTATGGTATATATGCTCAATGGAGCACTATGCAATGATAAAGAACAATGATGATTCCAGGAAATATCTCATAACCTGGTTTCAACTGAAAGACATCATGTTTAGTGAAAGTGGTCAATGACAAAAGGACAAATATTGTATGAGAACCCTATGATAAGAACTCAAAAATAGACTTATGCATAGAAAAAAAGACTCAAGGCAGAGGAGAGAGGAAAGGCGACAGGGGGAGGGTTTAGATTCAACAGTTGATAGAAATTTGGTTGGGTGAAATCTGTGACAGCATACATTAGAAAGAAGATCAGTATTAAATGGACTTCAACATAACATGATTACTCCTCCCATCTTAACCCAGTATTACAAGGACAGACTAGCTGGGGCAGGGGACTGGGGACCATGCTTTCAGGGGAAATCGAGGCCAACTGGCACAACTAGCATTTTGCTAAGAGAGCCCTCTGCACCCCACATTGGTGAGTGGCATCTGGGGTCTCTAAAACCGCCAAGCTGCCATCTTAGGGTACAGCAAATGGTTCCAACTCAGCAGGAATGGATGATCACCAAGGACCAAAACAACATCGGGGAAAGAGAACCCAGAAGACGGACAGATCCACGTGATGGGTGACTGCATTGACTTACAACTGGAAGAACCGGATGGTGTCCAGCCACCACCAGTGATAGCCATGATGGAGCTCACAAAGTTGAGTCTCACTGGCAACACAAGAATAAAAAGGGGTGCACCCTGAGATCTCCATTGAAAGACCACAACTGATGGTCCACGGGCCTCGGAGTTCCCCTGGGAGCATGGCCCCTGTCCATAAATCATAATAGAGGTCAACTCTAGAACTGGAATGTATTGGACTTGGAGACACAGAGTGACCATATCATGTGGGCACTTTACGGTTCTATGCATTTATAGGATGTCATCCTGCTGACCTCTTACTGGAGGAAGGAGGGTGGGTGGAGAGGAAGGGATAGGAGATTGTTGGGAGGATAAGACGTATGGAGCAGAGAGTAAGACTGTGCTGTCACTGGGCAGGGAGAACAGTGGGAGCCGCACAGAGGTGGGCATACAAATTTATATGGGAATGCACATTTTCATTCAATCATTAAAAAAAAAAAGAATTTTAAAAAACTGCTAGGGAAAAGAAATCTCCTGATTACACACAGAATTGGATACAGAATATCAAGAGTTAGGAGAACCTCTCAGGCACATCTCGAGAAGTACTTCCCTGTCAGGCAATTTTTAAAAGGAATTTTGAAAGACCAAAGATAGACTACAGCCACTAACAGGAAACTGAAAAAGCATGAAGGAAGCTGGAAAAGGAAAAATGGTCTTCTAATGGAAGAAAGGGTTCCCCTATCAAAGAAGCCCAAACATCACCCACCTATCTTTCTTGGAGCTCTTGAGGGAAGAGTCCTTGAGGTCTTTTTGGGAATAGGATAAACCGCTACCTGCAAAAACCTGAAGAAAGAGTGTCTCATAATTAAAACACAGGAGGAGGGAACACGGATACTTTGGGTCAAGGTCTAGTAAACAAACAAAAAGCAACTGGCTGTCATCAACTCAGTTCCATGTGCTACAGAATAGTGTGTGTTTCACAGGGTTTTCTTGATTGTAATCGTTATAGAAGTCAGCAGGGCTTTTTTGTTTGCAGTGCTGTTAACCTTTAGGTAGCAGTGGGGCACCAACATGCAGGCCAACCAAGGACCATCCCAAAGTCTACTACAGAATGAATATGCCAAGTCCCACGTACCAGATCAACTTTCTCCCTTCTTTTAGAGGCTTCAGAGGTAAGCATAACTGCTACCTTTGTAACTTGATACAAGTTTTCTCACAGAAAACCTTTTCTGTTCCTCCAAATCTGAGACTGTCATTCCCTTACATGTACTTAGAATGCTCTGTATTTCCCATATTATGGTAACATATCAAACAACGGTAATTACAATTAGTCCATTATCTCTAGTAGGACATCATCTTTGTTCAAGATTCTCAGAGAATTAGCTGTGCAAGCATTTCAACTTACCTTCTGCTGCACTGTTCAACAAACATCTTATTTCCACATATACTCTGCAACAACATTTTCTAAAAGGGGCATCAATAGTTCTAGAATTCAAAATTTAGTAATATATTTACTTGGTGTAACAGTTTCACCTTAAGCAAGTAATTTTTGTTGTCCCACTAATAACCCTGAAATAACTTGTAAAGCCATTTAAGAGCAAGAAATTACACCATCTGCTCAAATCACAAATAACACAAAACAAAACTAAGAGAAGCCAGAAAGGTAACCAATAAAAGCAAAATTAACAAGAGGCTGAGAAAAATCAACAAAATAAAGGACACTAAAATCTTAAAACTACTCCCTGTAGTCCTAAGGCAAAGCCTACACTAAATAAAAGAAAACAAAGCCACTGCTGTTGAGTTGATTCTGAAGGATGGTGACCCTACAGGTTTGAGCACACCTGCCCCAAGCTTCCAGTGAGTGCCCGGTGGATTCAAACGGCCAACCTTTTGGTTTGTAGACACAGCACTTAACCACTATACCACCAGCGTTTCCAACTAGATAATCATAATTAATGAAGTTAAAGTCAAGGATTAAGGGAGTAAAGACTTAAATTTGATCTCTCTCCAAGAACTAACAAGTTAAATCACATGGCAAAATGTGCCAAAAATGCTAAGATTTAAAACGGTCAAGTACTCTGTTGGAGACCACAAGTAAATGTGATTCCCTACCACACACCTAGCAACCATGCATACCACAACCATGTTGATAGTTGTGTAATATTAGTTTTACAATTGCATTTAATCTGAGTTCAAGAATGAATCGAGTAAGACTGTGGTATGGAGAAGGGAAAAGAAAGGGTTCTTCTACAACACTAACTCAGATTCTTTTGTAATTAAAAGACCGTCTTTCCTTGTATATATTTACTAATTTGTAATCTCAGAATAATCAGACATCTTTTCAATATGGCCAACTTTTCTTCCTCACTACGTCTATTACAGGTTTTCTTTAGTTCAGTTCTGTTCAATTCCCTTCTCTTCACACTATCCTGCATAAAATTCAGATTATTAAATCTCCTTCCTCAAATTATTTCGCTAAACACCAAATCATAAATACACAGTTCAGCCTCACTCAATTTTAAGATCCTGTGGCTCTGTTCTCCAAGAATACACTTTTGTTTTGACTTCTATCTGCTCTTCTGATTGACTTTATTTCACTCAGGTCTGTCCCTGACCTGGTTCCTTAAGTTTTCTCCCAGAGTTCCTCTACAGATCCCCCTTTCACACTCATCTCACATGCCACTAGACTCTCCTTTCTAAGCTTTTTTGAAAGTCTATTTCATTTAATTTTCCTAATCAGTTTTCTCTCTTGCTCCCTTCAACGCCAACAGTAGAAAAGAGCAAAGAAGCAAGACTTAAAGAATAACTATAAAAATACTGGAAACATTATATAGTAAAAACCTACTTTAACAATGCACTTCTATTATAACTTTAAAGAAAAACAACCAAACCTGCTGACAGTAAGTCAGTTCTGACCCACTGCAAACCTATAGGACACAGCAGAATTGCCCCATCTGGTTTCCCCAAGGAGTGCCTGGTAGATTTGAACTGCCACCTTTTGGTCAGCAGCTGTAGCTTGTAACCACCACACTACGTTTCAGTTATTTACAGGAGAGAAAACCTAATGAAGGATTCCAATTCTAATACATTTACATGCACTCTAGTTTCAGTAATCTGAATTTAACCTCTAAATCTAAGATGTGTGTTATCTTTTGAAATCCACAGTCAAGTCATTCAGTAGTCAAGCGTTCCCCGTCCACTCAGTCCGAGCCCCTCCTTTCAGGCACTTAACGTCTACACTTTTCATTTTCTTTCCCAGTTTCAAGGCAACCAGCCGAAAACATGAGCATAAAAATTTTTCAAGTTAAATCATTAGAAACCTACAACTAGGCACCGAGTTCTGCCTCCTTCAAACCTTTCTGCCACAAACGCAGTAAGGAGAAAAGCTACCGTAGTCTTTCTTATTTCCAGTTATCCACTTTACAGCCAGCGGTACTAAGAGGTAATTATCAGTGATCAAAAAAGGACAAGAAACGGAGTCCCTGAAGGATATTCCCAACTGCCACTACAAGATTCAATACAAGTCCAAAGTAGTTTAACCCACAAGCTACCCATAAAATTCATCACATTTTAAATAATGTTTAAATCACACTATGAAAAAAAGATAAGCAAATAGACAGGCACACTGAAATGTCCAGACAGAAAAAACATTCCACCATCCTACTTCTGACACTAAGCAAGAAACTACGAATGATTATATCAGAACATATGTATCTGGATTTACAAATGAGTTTCTAAAAACTTACATGGGGATGAGGCAGCAAAAAAACATATACATTAAATCATGACTAAAAGCTGAGTATCTATAAAAAATTTCTTCTTCAAAATATACAGTTCATTACAATACTTCCAATCATAATACAGTTAGTACCTAACGAAAACAGCTTAAAGTAGTAACGAGACCATTCTTCATTCTACTTCAGACCAACAGAAGCGCCAACAAAAGACTTTCCAGGAAATGGAGACAATACTTGGATAATTTTATGCCATTAACTATTAAAATATCACATCACAAACAAAAAACCTACTTTGCATTAAATAATATGTGGGCTTTTTCCTCATCCACTTAAGGATTGGTATTTCTGAGGAAAATACATTAGTAGTCTAGTATTCAAGAGAGCAGTAATAGTTTACGGTTTGGCCTCATTACTGAGTAAACAAAATCCTTAAACCCAAGATGTGTCTAAAAGGGACTGAGATTGGGTATACAATCCCCCCTAAAAAAAGCCTTTCCAAGAGGCAGCAAAACTCCACAAACAAATCAAACAGTTCTATTTAATCACAACAATTTTAAATGAGCTCTTACTAGATATGCCAGACTGTTGTGATAAGAGCTTTATCGTTGTCTCATTTAACCTTCATAATTTCCATTTACAGATGAGTACATAAGAGCAGAACAAGGATTCCAACTCAGAGGCTCTGACCCCACCACAGCACACTAGTTTCCTCATCCACTATTTCCATCTCTATCTCAACTGGCAGTATTAAACATCTAGAATAAACAAAGACAAAATAAAAATCAAAACTACTTAGCAACTTCTAAAATAAGCTAAATATTCAACCTCTAAATTTTTTTAATCTGTTCAACACTGAGAACACTCTACTATCAGATAACAGGCCAGATTTACTTACTCCAGACAAAGTATCATATAGAAGCTACCAAAACAAATAAAGCTACATTATATAAACAAAGCTCAGGAAACCATGGTCTATGGGCCAAATTTAGCCCTCAATCTGTTTTTATACAGGCCTTGGCTTGAGGGGGTGTACATCTTTAAAAGGGCTATAAAAATAAAACCTATGCAACAGACTACGTGGCTGCAGAGCCGAAAACATCTACTATCTGGCCCTTTACAAAAACAGTTTGTTGATCCCTAATCTAAGCCATTGGCTTTTTTTTGTTGTTAAAAAAAAAAAACCAATTTACAAGACACAAATTGTATCAAAGATGATAAAGTAGATAAATTCCCTTAGCTCCACACCAGAAGGCAAAAACCTTTGAAGCATACCCTCCAAAAAAGGGCAAAAATAAGTAGCTTCCTCTCACCAGGAGGTGGCAGTAGATTCTTCAGGAGGCAGGTTCTGGTTTGCTTACAGACTGGAGTTTTTGTGATGGCTATCAAGACTAGACAACACTTGGCTGGCTTAATCAAAGCTGACTTTCTAGGACAGACAATCTGCACAAAAAGGAAATGGGAAAGGAGACTGAACAGGCGACAAGAACTAATGCAATCCTCTTTAAAAGGTAACCTGTTCACTCCCAACCAAAGAATGACACCATCTCCTAAAAGGCAGCTGACTTAAAGGGTTGGGGGGAGGGGGGCGAAGACAAATGAAAATAAGCAACTTCTATTATTCAAGGCTGTTCTTCACGTTCGCTTCTACAATTCTTAAGTTACTACCCTTCAGTTATTTGATGAAGATAACGGTTTTCTGTCTCCACAACTTCAAGCAAGATGACACTTTAAAGATCTGAAGTCAAAAAGAAAAAAGTGCTAAACTTCAGGAGTTTCCCAGCAGAGCTAAACCAGAAGGTAAAACAGGAAATTACAAGTCAACTGAACACATGCAAGAGTCTCAGGTACTGCTGACTACACCAGCTAAATGGCCTGACAGGCAATGGCAAACAGCCATTAACTAACAGTGCCAGGCCTCTCATTCTTGCTCCATAGCTTTACTACACAATGAAAAACTGTATTTTTGCTCAGAAACCCACGGTCACTTAAACAACATTAGTGTGAAACATGCCATGTCATGAAACAACTTACAATTCATGATGACTCAGCAACTGCCAAAAAAACATACAATTGACAACTTAGGGTAGAAGACAGCAGGCACGCAGTCCTCAAAAATTTCAGTCAGGACTAAGGACAAGTCCTTATTATAAGATTTAAAAAGAGATAAGCAAGAAAATATTCTTTTGTATATATTTGAATCTATTTCTTTGGTAGCTTCTGCCAGTATTAAATAATATATAGTGTTGATCAAGAAATCTCCAAACATCTTTAAACCCAATTCAAAAGCTAAATATACATATAAACAGCTGGAGCAACAAAATTTAAGATATTTCAGAGTAAGGATCAATTACAAAAATCTAAAACTTAAGAACTATACAGTCTGAAATCATATCAATTCCAAGACAATTTGGTTCAAAAAGACATTATCTCCCCAAAATTATATTCCTATCTAAGTAAATTTAAAAGTAAACTAACTGTAACTTTTGCCACCTGGAATGTTATTAACTTCCTTCCAAACTCTGTTCAGACCTTTGATTGATGTGTACTTTCATTTTCCTATATGTAGTAATTTTCTTTTAAAGAAATCACAGGAAGTACTCAGACATTTATTCAGGAAAATAGAAAGCAAGTTTATGTAACTTTCATTCTACAATAGAAGCTTGTGAACTGAATTCTAAGTTTGCCTGCAACTATCTCTGCTTCTCAGAAACTCTGGTGCCCTAGTGCTTAAAGGCTGACCAAAAGGTCAGCAGTTCAAATCCACCAGGTCCTCCTTGGAAACTCCACAACGCGGTTCTACTCTGTCCTAAAAGGTCACTATGAGTCAGAATCCATCCAATGGCAGTGGGTTTGGTTTTTGGTTTAGTTCCTCACACACAAAACAGTGTAAAACCCAGGCTCTTTCTGTATATATCTAAAGGAAAACTAGTAGAAGGGAACAGTAATGCCAAACCGTCTATTAGAAGAATACCTATCTGATACATGGAAACTCTGCTGAGGTAATGGGTTAAGTGCCACATCTGTTAACCAAAAGGTCCTCAGTTCAAATCCACCAGGCACTCCTTGGAAACTCTATGGGGCAGTTCTACCCTGACATCTAGAGTCACTATGAGTTGGACCTGACTCGACAGCAGAGGGTTTTTTACCTGCTGTAATATCCACAATTTTCACATTCAAAAGTTCTTTCAAATCCGTACTTTCAAAACCTGTTTTTTTAATGATACAATATAGTACTACCAACAAACATGTTAAAGTGTTCAATATTAACATACAAAAATAAAGGAATCTAGGAAGTGTATGTAACTATGCAACAAGTTATCACGCTCTTTCGCTAAACTTTTTTTTTTTTTTTTAAACAAGGCCCACACCTCCCACCTTCATGTCACGGTGTTTTATAAGTGGTTTTGTTAAAACAAGTATTTGACATTTTTATATGCAAGCCAAACTACTTTTCATAATTTTTAGCAACCACGAGCATACAAAGTGGTTAAATTATAAGACTGCAAACATTTCTAAAGCGTCGAACATATTCAAACTTTTAGAATACGCCCCATAATATTAAAATATTTTGTGTATGAGATCAGACCTGGAATCCTGGTCAACTGTGGAGAATGGCCAATTCTAGCCTCCAAAGTAAAAGGGGGTGGGGGGAAAAAACAGGTGTGGAGGGAAGAGACGCGTAGCGGAGAAAAGACGCAACAGTAGAGAGGGACTTTCAAAATGCCCAGTGCCACGGTAACCATAAGTCTGGCTAAGAAAAAAAAGAAAGAAAATTGAGCCAATGCGCTCACACTGGGGAAGGACAAGTGTGAAAGAAATGGGGAATTGATTAATCGGTTAAGAGTAAATGATTCCCTTTTCCGTGTAACAGCGCCCCCAGCTTGGCGCGAGTCCAGGAGGCCGACTCCTCCGGGCAGCCCCCTCCTCACACACAAGGAACCGCGGGAGGCTAGAAAACAGACGGCACGCGTAAGGGGCTCTAGCCGCATCTCCTCCTGGCTCGAGAGGCTGTGAGTAACACTTCCAAAGCCCCAATCTCCGCTAAGAAAAAAAGAAACGCGCTCACCTTAGGCCCAGAATTTCTTTTCCCGCCCTGAGCCTGCCGGGGAAGCCCCTGACCCAGAGGCTACGGAGCGCGGCCCGAGTCACACACGTGCGCCGCACGGCCGGGCCTGTCTCAGCCCACTTCCCGTCGCCACCCCGACGGCCCTCACTCCTGCCGCCTCAAATCAGGCCTTCCTCTGGCCCTCCCATCCGATCCACGTGCGACGGGTGTGGGGAGCCAGAGCCCCGCACCGCCTGAACCTTCTGGCTCAGTCCCTGACCCGCTAGGCCACCGCGATGTCGAGGTCCAGTACCTGGTGCCGTTGTCGCCCCTGCGCGTAAGGTTTCACTGGCCCCTGGTGGCAACGCCGCGTCCGGATCTTGCCGCCGCCGCCGCCGCCGCCACCACCTCCTCCTCCTCCTCCTATTTCTCCGGCTCCCGAGGCCATGGTGGAGGCTGCGCTGCTTCCCGCTCCGCGGCGGGTGAGGGGGGCGGGAGAGGCAGAGGCGAAGGCCTTACAGCCCCCCCCGCCCGGTCCCGGCCCAAAAGTCCGCCCGCTCTGCCCACACAGTAAGAAATTGGCACACCAGGAACCGCGAGGTTGTGAGCAGGAGCGGAGAAGAGGGTTGGCGCTGGCAGGGGGGAGGGGGTGCCGGTGGCAGAGGCCAAGGAGCTGGCCCTGGTCCGGCAGCCTCCCTCAGACCCCCGCCTCTGTGTATGTCACGGTCTCTATGGAGATCTCCCGCAAAGGACAGTGCGAGTGGCTTCGGCCGTGATGAGGCCTAACTCGACCGCCGGCTGGTGAAGGTTCTTCTTCCGTCGCTCTAGCCGTCGCTGCCGCAGCTGAAGCCGCCGGCGCCGCCCGCCTACCCCTCCCCTCTGCGCACAGCGCCAGCCCTAGCGTCGTCGTCCCTGCAGTCGCCGCCACTATTGCGCCGAGCATCATCTCGCTGCGACTGATTGAGAGGCGAGGAGGAAAGACGCGCTCTAAGAGCCCGCGCTCCCCGCCGCGCGGTGCGCTGGGAAACGTAGTTCAACGGATGAACGTGGGTTCTGGGAACGGCAGGCGCGGAAGCTGATTTAGCATAGCGCTGGACCGGCACAAAGCGGACAGGTTGCTTCATTTCTTATCCTTAGCTTTAGATTTAGCCTCTGAAGAAAAATTTGCTACAACAGCAGTAACCCCCTTCTCCCCATCCTGCAAAAAAAGAGTCAGGAGCTAAGTGATACCTTTAAACAACAGCCACAACAAAACTGGTTGAAAAGCAAGAAACCAACGTACAAATGTCCCTGTTTCGTGGTCCGAAAGCATCCTTAGAAAATACATAGTTTCATTAAATGCACGGCCGTCGAGTCGGGTCCGACTCACAGCGTCCCTAGAGGTCGTTTCATTAAAGCCCTGTTAAATATCTAAGGGCATGGTTTTCAGATACACAAGAGTTAGAATTCTGGCTTCTCCACTCTAGCTGTTTGACCTTTCTGAGCCTTGGCTTCCTCTTCTAGAAAAGGGTGACTTTAAAAGTCACCGTATACAGCTGATGTATACAATAAATACAATAAATGATAGCTACTGTTACGAGCTACACAATTCACATTAGAAAGAAATGGTATGTTTCAGTAATAAAAGTGTACACATATGATCCACGTGAGTGGAGGTTAAAGACTGAATCCAAACAGGCACCGAGATTCCAGGCGTTGACGGTTAAAAAGGTCTTGGTTATCACGTGAACAATCCCTCTCAACGGACACCAATACAATTTAAATGGCGTGTTTACGAACACAGAACAAGGATATAGTAGTCCATTTTTCTCTTTAGTATCATCTGACTACGCACCTCAACGCATATAAAACAAGTTGGGTTATAGTTCTGGCTTTGAGTGCACAGTTCTGTATTCTTGTGGGGAGTGCAGCTAATGTCACCAAACAGTATGTGTATAAATTTTGGAGTAAGAAATCAACGTGAGCTATAAGCTTACACCTAAATCACAACAAAAAAAATTTAAAAAGAAAATTGGCCTTCACATATTCTTCAAAAGGTGGGAATAGTATATGCCAAAAGAATACTTAAAGGTGACAGTCACAAGAAATTAGGACGTGCTGGCTGTCTTTGCCCTGCAAACACTAAATGAGTATCTGCTATGATGTCTGTTAGAGCGAATTACTACTTTATTGAATAGTTGTAGATCTGTCTCCATATTCTTCCATACACATTTTCACATAATTATCACCAGGCTTTTCAGTAGATAGAAAAATAAGGTGAAACTAGTAGAGCTTTTGGAAACACTATTGGTGTAGCAGTTTAAAGCTATGGCTGCTAGCCAGAAGGCAGCAGTTCAAATCTACCAGGCGTTCCTTGGAAACTCTGTGGGGCAGTTTTACTGTGCCCTATAAGGTTGCTATATGTCAGGATCGACTTGACAGTAATGTTTGGGGTGGGGGGTTGGGAGAGCTTTTAAAGATTTCATTCTACTGTACACTTTAGGAAAACCCTGGTGGTGATGTAGTACTTAAGAGCTATGGCTGCTAACGAAAGCTCAGTTCTACTCTGTCCTATAGGGTTGCTATGAGTCAGAATTGACTCAATGGCAACCAGGTTTTAGTATATTTTTTTTTTAGTATACTTTAATCTCAACTGGAGAAAGTCAGTGAGAATGGAAGTGCCCAAAACAAGGCTGGGGTTCTAGAAACTTTTTTTTCTGTGTTTACTGATATTTTAGGAGAAAAGAGGCCATGATCATGGAAAGATTCTTAAAGATAACAAATCACTACACCCTCATTAATTTACTGTATTCGCTTATATTTCTGAAATAAAGTAATATTTAAAACAGTGAATATAATCAAATTTTGATTAATTACATTTATCACTCCATGCCAACATGTCCTCTAAAATTTTTGCCCTTTTTGACTACATATGTCAGCGTATGCTAGGCTTGGGCATATATGTATTTATGTGTATCCATTATAGTTTAGGGCACATTTAAAATTCTTCATCTTGATGGGAAATTCAGTTTTATTGTATGAAATAATAACTAAGTGCAGGAAGGTCACTCCCATCCTAACATTTAAGACAGTCAAGGAATCATCAGCTAGAATTAATTCATTTAAAATACATGTATTTATGGAGAATTTACTTTGTCAGTTTGTTTTCAGTGTTTAGTGTATTTTAGTGCACAAAACAGTAAAACTATCTTTGTCCATATTGTATAAATTTTACTGAAGTCCCTTAAAGTTTGTTGTATTATACTCTATTCACTACTAAGTACTTAATGCTAGTAATTCACCTAAAAAATCCAGTGTTCAGATTTTCTAAGCACAAGATATTTGTACACCATATAACACATCCATTGATTTTATTTTTTTATTTTTTTAATTCAGTTCATCAGCTGGATGGAAACACTGCACTCGTCATTATGGTTGCAAGATGTATAATGCTGTAACAGTTTCAAAACTCAATTTGCTAACACTCAGTATCAAGCTTTTTGATTTTCAAAATATCAGTGGTAGAGAATGCCCAAATTTATCAGACCCTAAATTACTAAGATTTTTCTTTTCAAGAACATTCTACTAATTAGCATGTAAACAAACCCAGTATATACAGTACTTTACCCTCTCTTTGTTTCCCCCAGAGCCCATCAAGAAAAGCACCAACTATATAGCTTAAGTAAACATTATCTCTCAGCCCACTGACCAGCAGTGTTGCCACCCCCTGTGCTCATTCCAGGCTTACTCAATCAGAATCTGCATTTAGTAAGACCCTGTGATTTAAATATTTAACCATATTACCAGAATTAAGCACATCTGAAGTTTTAAGATTCTATAACTAAACATTAATTATTTTATGAAATATAGTTGAGTATAGATATTTAACACAGATAAGACAGTCTGCATCCGTAAAGATTCACAGCCTCAGAAACCCTGTGGGGCAGATCTACTGTATCATACAGCTTCGTTATGATTGAGAACAGACCCAACATCAGTAGATTTGGTTCTGGTTTATAGATATTTAAAGAACACTTTGTTCATTCCAAAATATCATTTTTTGTTCGTACAGATTTCCTTTCATAATTAACTTATGAAAACAATTTGATAACCCAAGACATTATACACACAGTGAAATTCTGAAAAGAAACATCAGCCTACTTTAGAACTGCTATGACATTTAGCTTTCTGAAGCCCTTACAAAGTCATTTGTAAAGTAGAAAAGTAAGCACGAATTCTACAGGGAATATTCTTAGAACTGAATTAGCATCTCATATCCAGTATTCTAGTTAGTAAGTCAAGCACCTTGAAGTAAAAACTACTCCATTTCTTAACTGTAAGAACAGGAATTATATCAGCTCTCTACTTGGCAAATAAAAAGAAAAAAAAAATTACCCACTTCTAGCTCTGGGCTTCTCAAATGTGTACTGTGAAGCCAAAGGAAAGCCTGATGTTGTGCTGGTTAAGTGCTGTTCAAATCTATCAGAGGTTCCTTGGAAACTCTGCGTGGCAGTTCTGCTGTGTCTGGTAGAGTTGCTATGAGTTGAAGTCCACACAACTGTTCTTTTTAATGAAGCCAAAGCAATAATTAGATACCACATTTTCTCTAAAAATTACTTCTGCAAAATATAAATTTGATAACAATGATGGATCCTTTTAAAATTCCCTGAATTTGGTCATCATAAATACTTTTTACAGGAGACAGGGCTAAAACAGCGAAGTAGTGTGATGCTACCTGTGATCCATCCAACAACAAAGATTAAAAAAAAAGTATGGATTATATATAATATTCTAGCAGCCCAGAACATTAAAGGGACAGTTGAGAAATCAGACTGAGCAATAGGGAAGAGTATGTCCAGAAATACCTAGGAATGGCCAGACCTGACCTGGTATTAATTTGTGCCTTACAGGAGAATTGATGGCAGCCAGTGTGGTGGGCAAAACACTGGTGTTCGAGAACATCTTCCTCAGCAGGAGATAGTGAGCAGAGGAGAGCCTAGTCACATGGTATTCAATAGTCAAAAGCCAAGTGGCTTGTATCTAAAACTTTCCATCAGACTAAACCTCTCTCCCTTCCCCAGTGCTTCTCTCTCCCTTCTCTGTACTGTATCAGGATCAGTTTTATGAAACACTACCTAGGGCAAAAGTAGGAACCCTTACTTGCACCCTGAGCTATTCTCCCAAACTTGAAGAGCTGTTCTCCCAAACAGTTTAACAAATGGAGGGGGACAAAGTCTGTTGGCTCCCCTCAACTGGGAACTCAGCGAAGAAACAGGTCCTTTGCCTAGGAACAGGCATACAGGATCCACAGACTTTGAAAGCCTTTCAGCACTGCATCCAGCATCCAGCATACTTATCATCCTGTAGCAAAAGCTATCTACTTAAGCACATTAAGGAATAGGTATAAGCCTTCTTTACAGACACTCACAGATGGCTGTCAGCCCCCTACCTTTCTCAGTGCATACAGGCAGTTACTGTGCCTTCACCATTCACCACTGCCCATCTAGGACTGTAGGGGAGAGCCTGGTGACTGACTACTTGGCTGTATGCACTGAGAAAGATAGGGGGCTGACAGCCATCTGTGAGTGTCTGTAACGAAGGCTTGTACCTATTCCTTAATGTGCTTAAGTAGATAGCTTTTGCTACAGGATGATAAGTATGCTGGATGCTGGATGCAGTGCTGAAAGGCTTTCAAAGTCTGTGGATCCTGTATGCCTGTTCATAGGCAAAGGACCTGTTTCTTCGCTGAGTTCCCAGTTCAGGGGAGCCAACAGACTTTTTACCCCTCCATTTGTTAAACTGGGAGAACAGCTCTTCAAGTTTGGGATAACAGCTCAGGGCGCAAGTAAGGGTTCCTGCTTTTGGCCTAGGTAGTGTTTCATAAAACTGAGCCTGATTCAGCACTTAAGCTGAATACATACCAAAAAAGTAGATGGATGCTGTGGGCACATGCCTAGTAACAGCTCTAACCACCTGGTGACAGGACATTAGAACCTATAAGGCATCAATAATCAAACTACCTCAAGCTAACCTATATAGGCATTTCAGAACAAAACAGAAAGAGAAGGTAAAACACAGTAAGCAAATGTAAATGAATATAACAAATTACTGGATCCGACTCGACGGCACTTGGCTTTGGCAGAGACATCAGTGAGTATCAGGTAATTTAAAGAGGCAGAACATGATGGCTTTAGAGTGTTCCCAAAACAAATTGAGAAATTGTCCAGATGAATGAAACTTCCTGGAATTACCAGAGACAGAACACAAAAGTTTAATATTTAGAACTCTTTAAGAGATCAAAAAGGAGATCGGGCAGAACACAGCACAGGATAATGACAAATTGACCAGATCTTAAGAAATCTTTTGGCAACCACTATCAAAAATTCAGCAGATTAATGATAAAATTACAGAATTAGGAAATTCAACAGAAAGTCAAAGGAGTAGAATTGAAGCAATGGGGTGCAGAATTAGTCAGGCTGAAAATAAAGAACATGACATCATGTTTGATGATGCTGAAGATAAAGAACATGACATCATATTTGAGGAAAAACCAGATAAAAGACTTTTCAAAACTAAAGAAACATTAAGAGTTATGTGGAACTCTATGAAGGGGAATAACTTACAAATGATTGGAGTACCAGAACAGAGGAGGAAAACAGAAAATACAGAGAGAATTGTTGAAGATTTATTGACAGAAAACCTCCCTGATATCATGAAAGATGAGACGATATCTATCCAAGATCCTCGTTAAACTCCATACAAGTTAGATCCCCAAAGAAAGACATCAAGACATATTATAACCAAACTTACTAAAACTAAAGATAAGGAAAAGGTTTTAAACATGGCTAGGAATAAACAAAAAGTAATCTACAAAGGAAATTCGTTAAGATTAAGCTCATACTACTCAGCAGAAACCATGCAGGCAAGAAGGAAATGGGATGACACAAAGCCTTGAAGGAAACAATCTGCCATCTAAGAACTATGTATCCAGGAAAACTTCGTCTCAGATATGATGGAGAGGCGGAGTCAAGATGGCAGACTAGACACATGTCTCAAGTCCCTCTGAAAACTAAGGCCTGAGTTGATAATTAAATGAAGACTTCTGGACACCCAGTGAGCCCTAGGACATGGCAGAGGGCTGTCAATTTGTACTGCATGACATTGAATGTAAAACTTCATCCCTTTCACTGACCCCACTCCTGTTGAGTGCTGGCTCTCACCAACAGAAGGTAACTTTTAACTTTTTCTTCTCTGTCTTAGCCAGCAGGCAGAACTTGGGCTTGACTGGCAGCAAAGCTCGATCATACTGCTGATGGGACCAGCAAGCGGAATAGCCACAGTTTGAGAGCTTGGCTCTGAACTCTCTGCACCTCGGCTTCTCCATCCTCGCTTTCCGAACCTCCACCATAGAGTGAGCTATTCCACAATGGGCAGGACAGCTCGTGTGGGACACCATCTTGTTTGACTGGGAGGAAGAGTTACCCAAACGGAGGCCTCAACAGGGACTAATTCCCAGGTTGGGAGGCAGTGCGAGCCCGTGGAGCACTTTTCCAACAGAAAAGCTGTGTTTAGCGTAGACTGACTATATGGGTGGGGCCCAGCAGCAGACAACACTAGGGCAGTAGGCTTTTTGTACTTTGAACTGGTTTACAGCATCTGGAGTTGGACACACAGGTGCTTACTTTGCCTTCTGGGAAGAGGGGCTTGCACACATGACAGCCTGACTGATTTTGGAAGCTGTCAGATAACTTTTACCTTCCAACATAGGACTACCTAGAGAAATAACTGCAGTGCATCCTGACGGCATCTCTTCCAGCCTTTACTGACCAACATCATAGGGGCAGCTGACAGCCCCCTAGTGACTCCATAAGTAGGGCTGTGTCTTTGCCAATTAAGAGGTGGAGCCTGCTACCCCAGAGATTCCACTGGGCCCAGTCACTGGAGTATATAAAGGTGTACTACTTTATCAGACTATGCTTTAGATGCTGTTCAGGTAACACTGGAGAAGCTAAACAACCTCTAGAAGTTCAAAAAGCCACAAACTTTGGACAAAAACTTGAAGAAAAATTTCACCTATGCCTCCTGAAAGCTTCCAAAAGAAAGAACTAAAGAACTTCCCAGATGAAGAAGCCTTTCTGAAACTATCAGAGGTTGAGTACAAAAGGATTATATAGAGAGACCTAGACATTACACAAAATGCAGCACAGCAAAATGAAAAATTAACCAAGTTGTTTGAACTGACAGAACACCAGTACTCTGAAATCCAACAGATCAATTACAAAATCAAAGAAATAGAAAATTCAGTTCAAAAACTCAAGAAAACAGAATTGCACAAATGGGAAATAGACTTTCTGATTTGGAAGATAGACCTACTGACTCCAGTATCTATGAGGAGAAATCAGAAAAAAGAAACAAGAAAAATAAAGAAGCATTAAGAAGCATGTGGGATTCTATCAAAAGGAATAAGCTACAATTAATTGGAGTTCCTGAACAGGGAGAGACACCTGAAAACACAGAGAGTGTTGCTGCTGAGCTGCTGACGGAAAACTTCCCTGAAATTATGAAAGGAAAGAATATAGATATCCAAGATGCATATCAAACACCACTCAATATATATTCCAAAAGAAAGACTCCAAGACATATTATAATCAAGATTCACAAAATGAAACATAAGCAGAAACTCTGAAAGGCAGTGAGACTCAAAGCAAAGTTAGCATTTTGGGGGAAACCCTGCAGGCTTTTGTCTGATTTCTTAGCAGAAATGATGCTGGCACAGAGGCAATGGGATGACACATTCAAAGCCTTGAAGCAGAAGAACTTCCAACCAAGAGTTATATATCCTCCAAAACTATCTTTCAAATATGAAAATGAAATTAAGACAGTCACAGATTAACAGAAACTTTGTGAAGACCAAACCAAAGCTACAAGAAATACTAAAAGAAGCAGAACAGAACCATTAACTCCACATATTAGGAGGCAATACAGGAGACATCATCCAGAAACCTACTCAGTTAGGGAAGGCACAAAACTGTAATATTAAAGCTGTAATATTAAAAGAAATGATCCAGCAATCATATCATGAACACTATGATATCATCATATTAAAAAGAGGGAGGTACTACAGTAGTTATAGTCCTTCCAGATGGAGAGAAAGTGAATAAGACATGTAGAAGTTAAAATTGGGTTTAAACATAGATTATTAAGGGGGATCACAGGGGTGACCACAAAGCACAGTAAAGATGCAATATATCAAATCAAGAAATGTAATACAGGAGTCTCAACAAACACAAAACCAACACTGAAAATGGTGAAAAATCAACCCATAGAGAAGAATGTCCCAAAACAGAATAATAAGAACAGAGAAAACATCAACACAAAAATAAACATACCACAATGACAGCACTAAACACATACCTAAAGATAATTACACTGAATGTAAATGATCTGAACACTCCAATAAAGAGACAACGAGTGACATCTTGGATCAAAAGACATGACCCGTCTATATGTTGCTTACAAGAAACTCACCTTAGACTTAAAGATATGAACAAACTGAAAATTAAAGGATGGAAGAATATATACCAAGCTAACAATATACAAAGAAGAGCAGGTGTGGCAATACTAATCTCGAATAAAATAGATTTTACTTGTCTGGCTTTTGGCAATGTAAAATCTACCATCGTGGACAAGGATGGACACTATTTATTTCTGAAAAGTTCAGTACACAAGCAGGAATTAACAGTATTAAATATTTATGCACCCAATACTAGAGCATTGAAATACATCATAGAAACACTGACTAAATTTGAAAATGAGATAGATCACTCCATAGTAATAGTGAGAGACTTCAATACTCCACTCTCAGTATTGGACAGATCTTGCAGAAAAAAGCTCAGCAAAGACACAAAAGATCTTACTGCCACAGTTAACCAACTGGACCTCATCAACACACAGAACTTTCTATCAATCAGCAAATAACTACACCTTCTTCTCCAGTGCACATGGAACAATTTCCAGCATAAACCATGTGTTAGGAGATAAAGCAAATCTCAACAAAATCCAAACCATTGAATTACTGCAAAGCATCTTCTCAGACCATGAAGCCATAAAAGTCCAAATCAACAGCAGAAAAAAAAAAAGAAATTGGAACTCATGGAAACTGAATAACATCTTGCTCAAAAACCCAATGGGTTATAGAAGAAATCAAGGATGAAATAAAGAAATTTGTGGATTCCAATGAGAATGAAAACACTTCCTACCAGAACCTATGGGATACAGCCAAAGCAGTGCTCAGGGGTCAGTTTGTCCCTATAAATGCACACATCTGGAAGGAAGAAAGAACAAGTAGAAAGAGAGCAACAGAGGAACCTCTCAGGCACTGGAAGAAAACAGATCATAAAGATTAGAGCAGAACTACACGAATTAGAGAATAGACGAACAAGTGAAAAATTTGAAAAGACCAAAAGCTGGTTTTTCTGAAAAGATCAACAAAATTGACAAATCATTGGCTAAACTTATTAAAGAAAAACAGGAAAGGAAACAAATAACCCAGATAAGAAATGAGAGTGGAGATGTCACAACAGATCCAACAGAAATAAAAAATATCATAACAGAATACCATGAATACCATGAAAGACTGTACTCTAACAGATTTGAAAACCTAGAGGAAATGGACAAATTCCTAGATTCCTATCACCTACCAAAACTATCACAAGGCAAAGCAGAACAGCTTAATAAACCCATCACAAAGGAAGAGATTGAAAAAGTCATCAAAAAACTACCAAGCAGTAATAGCTCTGGCCCAGATGGCTTCACCACAGAATTCTACTAAGCTTTTAGAGAAGCGTTAATTCTAGTATTACTGAGACTATTTCACAGCTAGAAAGGGATAGAATTCTCCCAAATTCATTCTGTGAAGCCAGAATGATCCTGATACCAAAGCCAGGGAAAAACCCAACAAAGAAGGAGAACTACAGACTGGTATCATTCATGAATCTAGATGCAAAAATCTTCAACAAAATCCTTGCCAATAAAATATAACACCATATAAAAAAAAAATTCATCAAGACCAAGTTGGATGCATACCAGGAATGCAAGGCTGGTTCCACATCAGAAAAACAATTAATGTGATCAACCACATAAATAACACAAAAGACAAGAATCACCTGATTTTGTCTATTGATGCAGAAAAGGCATTTGATCAAGTCCAAAACCCATTCATGCTAAAAACTCACAGTAAAATAGTAATAGACAGCAAATTCCTCAGTGCAATAAAGGCCATTTATACAAAGCTAACTGCTTAAATCATTCTGAATAGAGACCCAAACAAATCCCTGTGAGAACAGGAACTAGACAAGGATGCCCAGTCTCACCTCTCCTGTTCAACACTATACTAGAAATTCTAGCCAGAGCAATTAGACAAGACCAAGAAATAAAGGGCACGTGCATCAGCAAAGAAGAACTAAAAATCTCCCTATTTGCAGATGATATGATTGAATATGCAGAGAATCCTAAACAATGTATAAGTAAACTACTCAAACTGATAGAAGAGTTCAGCAAAGTCTCAAGATACAAGATAAACATAAGTAAATCATTAGGATTCCTTTATACTAACAATGAGATTATTAAAGAAGAAATCATCAAATCAATACCATTTACTATAGCCCCCATAAAGATAAAATACTTAGGAATAAATATAACTAGAGAAATAACAGATCTTTACAAAGAGAACTACAAGCCCTTACTACAAGAAACTAAGAGAGACTTACATAAATGGAGAAACCTACTCTGCTCATGGATAGGAAGACTTAACACTGTGAGACTGTCTATTTTACCCAAAGCAATCCACTTATATAATACAATCCCAATGCAAATTCCAGTGTCATTTTTTAATGAGTTGGAGAAACAAATCACTTTGTTTGGAAAGAGAAGAGGCCCTGGATAAGTAAAGCACTGCTGAAAACGAAGAACACACTGGGTGGCCTCTCACTACCCAACGTTAGAACCTATTACACTGCCACAGTTGTCAACACAGCCTGGTACTGGTGCAAAAGGAGATACATAGATCAATGGAACAGAGTTGAGACCCCAGAGATTACACCACTCTCCTATGAACAGCTGATATTCGATGAAGTCCCCAAGACTTTAAACTGGGGTAAAAGCAATCTCTTTAACAAATGGTGTTGGCAAAACTGGATATCCATCTGTAAAAATTGAAACAAGACTCATATCTCACACCTTATATGAAAACCACCTCAAACTGGGTAAAAGACCTAAATATGAAAACTGAAACGATAAAGCTCACCTAAGAAAAAATAGGATCAACAATACAAGTTTTAATACACAATGTAGACAGATTTCAAAATCTGTCAAACAAAGCACTATCAACAGAAGAGAAAATAGATAAGTGGGAACTACTAAGAATCAAACACCTTAGCTCATCCAAAGACTTTCTGAAAAGAATTAAAAGACCACCTACAGAATGGAAAAATTATTTGGTAATTATATGTCAGACTAACATCTGATCTCCATAATCTATAAGGTATTACAAAATCTCAATAAGAAAAAGTTAAATAATCCAATTAAGCAATGGCCGAAGGGGATGAACAGACATTTCTCTAAAGAGGATATCCAGGCAGCCAAAAGACACATGCAGAAATGTTCATGATCATTAGCTATTAAAGAAATTGAAATCAAAACTATGATGAGATATCATCTCATCCCAACAAGGTTGGCCATGATCCTAAAAACACAAAACAAATGCTGGAAAGGCTGTGGAGAAATTGGAACTCTCCTACACAGTTGGTGGGATTGCAAAATGGTACAACCTCTTTGGAAAGCAATCTGGTGCTTCCTTAAAATGATAGAAATAGATATATCATTTGACCCAGTAATTCCACTGCTTGGAATGTATCCTACAGAATCAAGAGCATTAACACCAACAGATACATGCACATGAATGTTTATTGCGGCACAGCCCACAATAGCAAAAAGTTGGAATCAACCCAGATGCCCAACAATAGATGAATGGATAAATAAACCAAAGCTACAGGAAACACTGAAAGAAGCTCTTGGCTTAGAAGAACAGAACCATTAACTCTATATTTTAGAAGGCAATACATGACACAGCATCCTGAAATCCACTCAGTTAGGGAAGGCACAAAACTCAATCAAAGCTATAATATTAAAAGAAGCCATCCAGCGATCATATCATGAAAACTATGATATCATCATATTAAGAAGAGGGAGGTACTACAGTAGTTATAGTCCTTCCAGATGGAGAGGACCCAAAGTCCATTAAATGGGGGAAAAGACAGTCTTTTTAACAAATGGTGCAGGTAAACTGGATGTCCATCTGCAGAAAAATAGAGGAAAAAGACCCATACCTCACACCATACACAAAAACACATTCAAAGTAGATCAAAGAACTGAACATAAAACCAAAAATTATAAAGTTCATAGAAGGAAAAATAGGATCAATGTTAGAAGCCCTAATACACAGCATTAATAGGATACAAACCATAACTAACAACATGCAAACTCCTGAAGATAAGCTAGATAATGAAGATCTTCTAAAATTTAAACACGTTCATAAAAGACTTCACCAAAACAGTAAAAACAGAACCTACAGACAAGGAAAAAAATTTCTGTTATTACAAATCCAACAAAGGTCTAATCTCTAAAACCTACAGGAAAATCCAATACTTCTGCAACAAAAAGACAAATAATCCAATTAAAGAAAGGACAAAGGAAATGGACACTTCACCAAAGAAGACACTTAAGCAGCTAACAGACACATTAAGATATGCTCACGATCTCTAGCCATTCAAATTCATTGCCGTCAAGTCAATTCCAACTCACAGCGACCCTATACAGCAGAGTAGAACTGATCCCATGGAGTTTCCAAGGAGCACCTGGCCGATTTGAACTGCCCACCATCTGGTTAGCAGACATAGCACTTAACCACTACGTCACCAAGGTTTCCACCACTAGCCATTATAGAAATGCAAATCAAAGCCACAATGTGATACCATCTTACCCCTGGCAGTAGTGGTACAAATTAAAAAAACAGAAAATAAGTAATGTTGGAGAGGCTGTGAGGAGATTGGAATTCATGCATTGCTGGTGGAAATGCAAAATGAAAATGGTGCAAACAGTTCGGAAAATGGTACTTCCTTAAAAAACTAGAAATGGAAATACCATATGATCCAGCAATTCTACTCCTAGGAGTCTATTCTAGAGGAATAAGAACTGTCACAGGAATAGATGTATGCACACACCTGTTCATCGTAGCATTGTTCACAATAGCAAAAAGATGGAAATAACCTGGATGCCCATCAAGAGATGAATGGATAAACAAACTATGGTTCATACACACAATGAAACATTACATAATGATAATGACCAATGATGAATCTCTGAAGCATCTCACAATATGGATGAATCTGCAAAGCATTATGCTGAGTGACCTAAGTCAGTCAAGAAAGATCAAATATTGTATGAGACCACTCATAAAGACACATGCAAAAAATTTACACACAGAAAGAAGCAATCTGTGACGGTTATAAGGGACAGAAGAGGAGAAATGGAGAGGAAAAAACACTAAGTAGACAATAGATAAATGGTAGCTGAGGTGAAGGATAAGGCTGCACAGTACCACGAAGGCAGCGCAACTTGTACAAGGCAAGGTGATGTAAGCTCCACAGACACATCCAAAGGCCGTGGGGACCAAGTTACTGGACCCAGGGCTGTGGCGACTACAGTCTCAGTGAACATCTAGCTCAAGTGCCACCACATAGTTTATAAAGAAAATGTTCTACATTCTACTTTGATCAGTAATATCTAGGGTCTTAAAAGCTGTGAGCAGCTAAGATACTCCACTGGTCTTACCCCGTCTAGAGCCAGGGAGAGTAAAGAAAACCAAAGACAGAAAGGAAAGATTAGTTCAAAGGACTAATGGACCACAGCTACCACCAGACTGAGTCCAGCACAACTAGATGGTGCCCAGCTACCACCACCAACAGGTCTGACAGGGATCACAATAGAGGTTCCTGGATAGAGCTGGAGAAAACTGTAAAACAAAACTCTAACACACACACACACACACACGACCAGACTTACTGGTCTGACAGACTGGACAAATCCTGAGAGTATGGTTCCCAGATACCCTTTTAGCTCAATAACGAAGATGCTCCCGAGATGCACCCTTCAGCCAAAGAGTAGACAGGCCCATGAAACAAAACAAGACTGAATGGACACATGAGCTCAGGGGCAAGGATGAGAAGGCAAGAGTGGACAGGGAAGCTGGTGACAGGGAACTCAGGGGAGAGGAGAGGAGAGTGTAGACATATCATGGAGTTGGTAACCAATGTCACAAAACACTATGTGTACTAATTGTTTAATGAGAAACCTGTTTGCTCTATAAACCATCTAAAGTACAATTAAAAAAAAAAATACTGAGATGGAGACAAAAAAAATGCACAAGCCTTAGAAGCATTCTTACCTAAGTTCAAGGTAAGGAAAGGCAAAGAGCAACAGATCTACACAAGACAGGTCAGATTGTTTAGATTTTTCTAGCAATTTTCAATGCAAATTACCTACATACGCCAGCAAATTTAAAAAGAAAGAATAAATGTCTGAGAGAGGTAAGAGAAGACAGGCAGGTCAAGGTGAGCAGGGGAGGGGAAACTTAAAATTCTGACATAGTCATGACTAGCCATTTCTGCAAACAGAGTCAAGAACTTGTCCAGGTATTCCAGAGCCAATCTGAACTCACCTTTGGTGTATTTACCCTCCATGAGTCAGTCTTCTGGATGAAGGTTGCTTCCTCCCTGACCCAAATTCAAAAGCTGTAAAATCAACGGAGGAAAGATGAGTGGTACCTTGGATGAACACTGCTGCAGAAGTGCAAAGTATCGGTTACTAGTGTCATAAATAATGAAGAACTAATAAATAATACATTGGAAATAAAAGACCCTCACTGTTACCCACTTTTTTTATAACATTTTATATCCACAATTTGTATAAATGTGATTGAATGATGAACGTATGTTCATAAGAGGTCTTACAAATGTTTCCATGTATTTGAAAAATATTTTAAATGAAAGTGATTAAAATAATCCTTCACTGTTGAAGCACTGAGATTGGCAACCAGTGTCACAAAATAACATGTGCATTGTTGTTACGTGCTGTCAAGACACTTCCAACTCATAGCAAACCCTAGGTACAAGAGAACGAAACACTGCCCGGCCTGTGCCATGCCCACCATTGTTTTTACGCTTCAGCCCATCATTGTAGCCACTGTGTCAGTCCATCTCTTTGAGTATCTTCCTCTTTTTCTCTGACTTTCTACTTTACCAAGCATGCATCTTTCTCTAGGGATTGATCCCTCCTGACAACATATTCAAATTACATGTTATTTATTGTGCTTTAGGTGACAGTTTACAGAGCAAATTTGTTTCTCCTTAAAGAATACACATTGCCTGTCAATATGTGTATTAATTGTTTAAGGAGAAATGAATTAGCCCTGTAAACCTTCACCAAAAGCACAATAAATAATGGTGATAATCTTTTATTATTAAAGCACTTTTTTTTGTAAATTTATTTATTTTTATTTATTTTAAATTTATCTATTATGATTGAAAGAAAATGTACATTCCCATATAAATGTGCATGCCCACCTATACGCAGCTCCCACTGCTTTCCCTGCCCAGTGACAGCACACTCTTCCTCTCTGTTCCATATATGTCTTATCCTCCCAACAGTCTCTTATCCCCTCTTCTCCACCCACTCCCCTTCCTCCAGTAAGAGGTCAGCAGGACAACATCCTATATATAGATGCATAGAACCATAAAATGCACACATGATATGGTCACTCTGTGTTGCCAAGTCCAATCCATTCCTGTCCGAAGAGTTGACCTCCATTATGATTTATGGACAGCATCAGGGCCAGGGGCCATGGTCCCAGGGGAACTTTGAGGCCCCTGGACCATCAGTTGTGGTCTTTCCGTGGAGATCTCAGGGTGCACCCCTTTTTATTCTTGTGTTGCCATATTACAGCACTTTTTAAAATTGTGTTTCAGGTGAAAATTTACAGTGCAAATTAGTTTCATATTCAAAGACTGATACACAGATCACTTTGTGAGATTGGCTGTAATCCCTGCAGTGTTTCAGCACCCCCCATTTCCCTTTGTATCGTGGGTCTCGCATGTTCCTATGTCTGGGTTGACCATCCTTCCTGCTTTCTCCTTTGCTTTGGAACCTGTGTTGCCCATTAGGTCTTCTGTACTTGATTAAACTAAGAAGCATGGTCCTCACATGTGTTGTTTTATTTTTAAAAAAAGAGAAAGAAAACCTACTGTCATCAAGTTGATTGCAACTCATAGCAACCCTACAGGACAGAGCAGAAATGCTCCATCTAGTTTCCAAGGAGCATATGGCAGATTTGAACTGATGACCTTTTGGTTAGTAGTTGGACGACATAACCACTATGACACCAGGTTTTCCACTTGTTCTATAGGCCAGTTTAATCTTTGGCTGAAAGCTGAACTTCAGTAATGGCTTCAGTTCTGAGACAGTGGGTGTCTGAATCTTAGGGATGCCTCTGGTCTCTATCAGATCAGTAGGTATGGTCTTTGTGTGTGTGTGTCTGTTTGTCTTTTGTTCTACATTTTTATTTCCCTATGTCTAGAAGCCTCTGTTGTGATCCTTGTTAGACTGGTGAGTGGTGGTAGCCAGGCACCATCTAGCTGTTACGGGCTCAGGCTGGTGGAGGCTGCAGTTTATGTGGCCATTAGTCTTTTGGCCTGATCTTTTCTTTGTGTCTTTTGTTCTGTTCATTTTCTCCTTTGCTCTGAACATAATGGGACCAATAGATACACTTTATATGGCCACTTGCCAGCTTTTAAGACCCCAGATACTACTCACTGAAGTAGAACGTAGAACATTTTCTTTATGAACTGTGTTGTGTCAGGTCACCTAGGTGTCTCCTAAGATCATGGTCACTAGCCTTCAGTCCCAATAACTCAGTTTCTCAAGGTGTTCAGATATATGTAGGAAGCTTCTATGGTTTTGCCTTGGTCAAATTGTGTGACTTTCCCCGTATTGTGTGTTTTCTTTCCCTTCACCTAAGTTAATACTCATCTGCTATCTACCCATTCCCTGCCTGGTAACCCTCAAAATTGTTTTTTTCTGTGTTTAAACCTTTTCTTGAGTTTTTATGATAGTGGTCTCACGCGATATTTATCCTTTTGTGAATGAGTTCTTTCACTCAGCATAACACCCGCCAGATTCGTCTCAGTTGTGAGGTGCTTAGCAGATTGGTCATTGTTCTTTTTTGTTCCATAGTATTCCATTGTGTAAATGTACCATTATTTGCTTATCCATTCGTCTATCAGTGGGCTCCTAGGTGGTTTCCATCTTTTTACTACTGTGAACAGGGCTGGAATGAACAAGGCTGTGTGTGTGTCTGTTCACATGATGGCTTCTATTTCTCTAGGATGTATTCCTAGGAATGGGATTGCCGTATTATATGGTATTTCTAGCTTTTTAAAGAGGCACCATAGAGTTTTCCCTATGGTTGTACAATTTTACATTCCAATCAGTAGTGCATAAGAGTTCCAATTTCCCCCAAACTTCTCCATCATTTATGTTCTGGTTTTTGACTTGTGCCAGTAATGTCGGGGTGACATGGTATCTCACTGTGGTTTTGATCTGCATTTCTCTAGTGGCTAACAATCATGAGTTTTCTTCATTTATCTGTTAATTCCTTTGAATGTCTTGTTTGGTGAAGTGTCTGTTCATATCCTTTGCCCTTCTTAAATTGGATTATTTGTCTTTATGTTATTAAGGTGTTAATGTATGCTATAGATTTTAGAGATTAGACCCTTGTCGGGTATATCATAGCTGGAAATTTTTTCCCATTCTGTAGGTTTTCTTTTTACTCTGTTGGGACAGTCTTTCTATAAGTGTGTCTAATTTTTAGGAGTTTATCTTCTGATTTTGCATTATTACTTATGGTTTGTATTAAATTTATGGGATGCATTGAGGCCCCCACTGTTGTCTAATGTTTCTTCCATGATCGTTATTGTTTTAGGTTTTATATTTAGATTTTTAATCCATTTTGAATTAGTTTTTATGCATGGTATGGGGTGTGGGTCCTGCTTCATTTTTTAACAGATAGGCATTCAGTTTTTCCAGTACCTTTTGTTACAAGGAATGTCTTTTGCTCATAATGGACATTTGTCCTTTGTCAAAAATCAAGTGACCATAGGCGGATGGTCTGTTTCATGGGTCTATGTGTCTGTCTTTGTACCAGTACCAGGTTTTGACTACATGGTTGTATAGCAGGTTCTAAAATCATGTAGTGTGTGGCCTCCTACTTTGTTCTTTTTCTCCAATAAAGCTTTGCTTATCTGAGGCCTCTTTTCTTTCTATATAATTTGGTGACTAGTTTTTCCATCTTGGTAAAGAATGCTGTTCATGCTTGAGTCAGGATTACATCTGTACACTGCTTTGCATAGACTCAACATTTTCACATTGTCTATGGGCATGATACATTTTTCTGTTCATGTGGGTTTCTGGTTTCATGCAATAGTATTTTGTAATTTTTGTGGTGTAAGTCTTTTACATACCTGGTATTAGAACACTTAATGCTCCTTTTCTTTTAAACACAAATTACCCACCTTAGACTATATGCTAATGGCAGTATTACAGGAAACAGAAAAATCACTTTTATGCAATCGGATAAAGATAGTGCTTCCTCTGAAGGATTATTTCAAAGTAGGAACTGTGAGCTAACGGGAGAGAGAGCTGTGCTTTAGAAATAGACTCTTGAAATAGCATTTGATAAATATTGACTATATTTCTGGTCCATGTGTTCTGCAAACAGAAGCATGATGAAGACACGATGCCTGCCATTTAGGGACAAGTAGAAAGTGAGAAGAGCAGTGGATCAGTGGAGAATCCTCAACCTCCATGCAGGAGACACGGGCTCCACTCCTCATTGATCCTCCTCCTGTGCAGCTGCCTCCTGTCTATCCGTGGAAGTCTCCATGTTGCCATGCTGCTGTCTTAGGTGTCCAGTGCTGCTGTAATGGAAATACCACCAGTGGATGGCTTTAACACAGTCTGGGAGGCTAGAAGTCTCAATTCAAGGCCCCAGCTCCAGGGGAAGGCTTTCGCCCTCACCTGTGGGAAGGTCCTTGTCATCAACTTTTCCTTGAGACTAGAGTTTCTCAGCTGAGGGACCCTGAGTCTAAGGATGTGCTCTGCTCCCTGCTCTTCTTTCTTGGTGCTAGGATGTCCTCATTCTCTCTGCTCACTTCTCTCTTTTGTATCTCAAGAGATTGACTCAAGATTCAACCTGATCTTGGAGATGAAGCCCTGCCTCATTAATATCATAAAAGTTAGGATTTACAACACATAGGATAATTGTCTTATGTCACAATACACTGGACAGCACACATTACCGGAAATCGTGGTCTAGACAATTTGACACACATTTTTGGGGAAAACAATTCGGTCCGTAACAGGTGCTGAACAGGTTTCAGTGGACCTTCTACACTAAAACAGACTGGGAGGAAAGGTGAGTGATCAGTGAAAATGCTACGGTTCACAACAGTCTGATCTACAGCCATTTATGGGGACGGTGCAGAACCTCCGGCAGGGTTTTCCTCCATCGTGAGTGAGGTCACTGTGAATCGACCCAGTGCAACAGTGGCTAACAACAACTGAACACTTTGTACCATTACTTGTTTTTTAAGTACTTCGAGTAAACATTTGTGCAGACAAGTTTCCTTTTGGAAATATGTATTGCATGCATGGCTTTAAGTTTTGTTTTTCCCTTTAAACAACTTGCCAGGTAAACAGAATAAATGCTTCAGTTCAGGTAAACCAGCATCAAGGCCACTCCCCCAGCTCAGCGGGATTGTGATACAAACTTCGGTAGGAAACCTAAGTACAGTTTAGAGATTCTTCAGCAGAGGGTGCCATTCCTCTCTTTAGGTGTTGACAGATTCTTTTGTATGAAAGATTAAGCTAAAGGAAGTACTGTGAAACATATACTCTTTAAAAGATAGAGATACAGAGACCTAGAGTTGCTGAGGGATACATTATGTCCCCCAAATTATTGTGTTATCTAAGAAGATCTTCCAGAACTAAAAGACAAGAATATGCTTTAAAGTCTTCTAGAGTCTTACTTCATAACTGTGTGAAATGATAGAACACTATTTACTGAGTACCTACCACGGTCTACCACATGCATCATGTTTAACACTTGGAGTCCCTGGGTAGTACAAATGGTTAGCACCCTTGGTACTCACTGAAAGGCTGGAGGTTTAAGTCACCCAGAGGTGCTTGTAGTCCCTGGGTGATGTGAATGGTTAAACATTCAACTACTAACCGGAAGGTTGGTGGTTGAAACCCACCTAGAGGTGCCTCAGAAGCAGGGTCTGGACATCTGCTTCCAAAAGATAAGACCTGAAAGCCTACTGAGCATTTCTACCCTGTACACACGGGGTGGCCATGAGCCATAATCCACTAGATGGTGACTGGTCTGATTTTGCTTTTCAATAATGTATGTTATGGCTGTTGAAAGTCTACACAGTAAATTTTTTTTTTTTTTTTGGTCTCTTTAATCCTTAGAAGATGTCATTCTGGGAGTAGTCTGTTAAATCAAGGTCATACACCAAGAAGCAAGAATGTACTTTCAACACAAGACTGATCTCAAAACCTGTAGTTCTGCCATTAAGCCAAGCAACATTCTAGGACTTCCACAGCCCATGGACAGACTATGTTTCCTGAAACTGCTGAGCCCAGTGACATCCCTGCCTTTTCTCACCCAGGGACCACTTCATAATTCCCTAACATTTTGTATCCACTGTTCCAAGCACAAACTGGATAGGAGTTTATCAGATGGATGAATACATATTCACAGAACATTTTACAATTCATTATTTCCCTCAATAAAGTTAATTTTATGCACTCCTTCTCAGCTAGAGTCTTGGTAACCTTTCTGTGATCAAGTAGTGACTCTGCTAACCAGATCAGGAGGCACCTGGAGATCTCTTACCATGCCCCAAACACTGGTAAGTGGAGGCCTGTCTTTGTAAGGTGGTGAGATAAAATACATTACATCTGGTTAAATGTGAATTTCAACTGAACAACGAATTTTTTTAGAAAAAGAGTCCCCTATGCCCCCGTGCCATGTTGCAAATGTTGCATGGGAAAATGAACTTGCTAATTCTGACTCTATGTCTTGGCCCTATTTCAGAATGCTTTAAATCAGAATTGTTGTTAGCTATCGTGAGTGGACCCTCAATCCATGATGATCGCCCCCCCCACAAGAGAGTGAAACACTTCCTGTCCGGTGCGTGTCAGACCACTGTAAGCCAAGGGGTTTTCATTGGTTGAGTTTCTGAAGTAAATTGCCAGGCCTTTCTTCTCAGTCCATCTCAGTCCGGGAGCTCCGCTGGAACCCGCTCAGCAACACAACACAGAAGCTGCCACTGACACACAGGGGGTGGCTGGATTGGAGTGTGTTCGCCAAGAAAAGGACCCGAGTCTCCTGCAGGGAAGGTGAAAAGTCTACCACTGATCTGACACCGCACTGTTGCTGCATGTCATCTAGTCAGTTCCAACTCACAGTGACCCTACTGGACAGAGTCGGGCAGCCCTAGGTAGTGTCCAAGGCTGTGATCTTTACAGGAGCACATCGCCAGGTCTCTCCTCTGGTGGGACAGCTGGTGGGTTCCAACCCCTGTCCTCTTCTTGGTTGGCAGCTGTGATGGTTAGGATTGTGTGTGGACTTGCCAGGTCCTTGATGCTCAGTGTTCATATGTGACCACTCCCATGACTGCATCTGCTGTGAGCAGCCAGTCAGTTTAAAGCAAGCTTCCTTGGAGATGTGGCCTGCATCTGTATGTAAGCAGGCATTCTGTCTTTTGGCTTGCTTGGGATCCTGGGGCTATCTCCTCATCAGCTGACCTTCAGCTCTTGAGACTTGAGCTATCAGCTTATCTGCAGATCTTGGGAGTCCTCAGTCTTCACATGGTGACAGCAGGAACCCTACTCTCTGACCTGCCAATCTTGGGTTCCCCTACTCCTGAGGTTATATGAATCAAGAGAAGCCTTCATCCTGATCCATTTCATCCTCTATAACTGCATGAGTCATTTCCTTGATACAGATTTCTATTTATATATTCACAAGCTTCACTAGTTTTGCTGTCTACAGAACCTAGCCTCAGACAGCAGACAAGAGCTTTCTTTTATCAGTGCACAACCAAGGCTCCTTGCCACTGCACTAGGCTGATTTTAAATTCTGAGTGAGTATTAAATGAAGATAGCCTGAGTGTAGTATTAAGTGAAGATAGCTGGCTATTGACTGACATTCTAAGAAATTCTAAATTTCAGGCATATCACCCTCCCTGACCCCTGGCTGCAAGCTGTTTATGATCAGATATCACTGTTATCCAGCTGATTAATTTCTAGTGCAGTACACATGTCCAAGAATGTACATGTATTTAGCTGTCTAAAATGACTGTTTCAAAGCTTTGATTTTTTTTTTTTTTTTTTTTAAGGGGCAGAAACATCAACTCAGTCAAATCAGGTCTCACACCCCAGCCCCACTTCTGAGATTTGCTCCTAAGGCTTACATAGTGCTATAGGGGACGGATCTGGTTCTTGATGTCCTCTGTTTATGCAGGCTGCTGCCAAGGCAACTCTCATTTCTGGTCTCCCTGACCACTTCATCCAGAGTCCCTGTTATACTCAAGCACAGGCAGCATCCTGGGCTTCTGAGCCCTGCTGAGGTTCCAAATTCTTTCTGAAGCCCTTTACTACCCTGACTGGGGCCCCTGGATGTGCAAAAGGTTTGTGCTCAACTACTGACCTAAAAAGGAACCTGGTGGCACATGATTAAGTACTGGGTACTAATAGAAAGGTTGGCAGCTGGAACCTACCAGCTACTATGCAGGAGAAGGATGCGGTAGTCTGCTTTTCTAAGGATTACAGTCTTGGAAAACCTATGCAGGCAGTTCTACTCCATCCTCTAGTCTCTGTGAGTGGGAACTGACTAGACGGCCCACAAGGAGGGCTAACTCCAAGATTGGCGATTTGAACCTACGTAGTGGTGCTGTGCAAGAAAGGCCTGTCAATCTGCTCCCATAGATTACAGCCTTGGAAACCTCATGGGGCAGTTCTACTCTGTCCTGTAGGGTTGCGATCAGTCACAACTGACTCAGATGGCAGTAGGTTTGGGTTTGCTGTCTCCCCTGTCAGCCTAAGTTAAGGAGCCCTGGTGGTGCAGTGGTTAAGCAGTTGGCCATGAACCAAAAGGCCAGTGGTTTGAACCCAGCATCTGCGCCACTGAAGAAAAGACGTGGCAAGCTGCTCCTGTAGGATCTACAGCTTTGGAGACCCTATGGGGTAGTTCTACTGTGGCCTATAGGGTTACTACGAGTTGGAATTGACTGAACAGCATACAAGAATGACCTCCTTGGTTCATAGTGCAGCCATTCTCCTAGCTAGGTCATTATTGATCTGATGGCATTCTATTGTGGGGAGTGAGGGACACATCCTCTCTGAAAGCTGTCTCAGGTTTTGCAGTTTCCATAGAGCTCTTCACCCCCAGGGAAGAGCTCTGAGACCCATGGAAGATACAAGGGCATCTGTGTACTCTTGGTTTTCCTCCTTCCTCCATAAATCTCTCTCTCCAACTAGACAGGCCTTTTCTAGAGATGACAGGAGGGAAGCCCTACCTCCTAAACACCCACCCTCCAGCTCTCAAACACGTTTCCTAGATAGCTATTCCCCAAGAGCCCTGGTGACAGAGCAGTTGTAGCACTTGACTGCTAACCAGAAGGTCAGTAGGTGGAACCCACAGCCACTGCACCCAGGAAAAAGATGAGGTGGTCAACTTCCATCAAGATTTGCAGCCTTGGAGACCTATGGGGCAGGTCTACTCTGTCCTATAGTGTCAGCTCAGTGGCAATAACCAAAAATCACACCCAGTGCCATCAGTTCAATTCTGACTTATAGTGACTTATCAGTGGTAACAGATGTGATCTAAAATTCTAAAGTTCTTAGAAGGCACTAAAAGTTATTTCCTTTTCAGCTTGACTGATGCTTCCCCTGAGGCAACGAACATAAAAGGTGCTTGAAAGGAGAAGAGAGGACAGGGAGACAATCAAGAGGACAGTTCTAACAAACTCAGCACCCTCTGGCCTTTCAGAGGCCTATGTACAGCAGAGGAAATCCTGTCCTCTGGCATCCTCCTAACGGTTGCTATGTTTGAGTCCACTGTCAGTAGCCACTGTGCTGTCTCTGAGGGTTGGCCTCTTTTTCACTGACCCTCTACCAAGCATGAGGTCCTTTTCTGGGGACTAGTCAGAAGGGGGACATTCTGAAGGGTCCCTTTTCCAGGGACTAGTCAGAAGGAGGACCTACTGAGTCAATCAATGCACTCTAGCGTTGTTGTTGTGGAGTCTCCCCTGACTCCTGGAGACCCTTTCACAAGGGAAGGAAACACTGCCTGCTCCTGCTCCATTCCTGTAATGGAACGGTCATTCACGGAATTTTCGCGGGCTGATTTCCCCATCCAGGTTGGCCTGCAAGCTCCACTGACACCTGAGCAGCTTCACAGCAGCACACAAGCCTTCACTGACAGATGCGTAGCGGCTCGGCATGAGTTCATTGGCCTGGAACCTGGGTCTCCTGTATGAAAGCAGGCAATTCCACCACTGAGCCATCAGTGCCCCATGAGTTGAACCTAGGAATATGTATTTCACTAAACTCCCAACACCATCCTTACGTACTCAGTTGTTTTTAAGACTTTTTTGAGAATATTCCCTAGAAAGCCTTTTCTTTCCCACATCCTCTGTCTTCTTTCCCTTTCTTTCCTAACCCCATAGTGGCAACATCCAGTTAAAGACCCCAGGAAGAGAACCAAAATCAGATGTAAAGTTCTGCACCCATCTTTCAAAGGGAAGATAATGTGGAGGCCAAGTGCATGTTCTCATATCTTACTTACTCTTATCTGTTATTCCCTTTTTCTCTTCCTTTGGCTTCCTGTCCATAATCTAGGAAGGAAATCCAAGTCTAACCCACCAAAACAGACCATTCCAACAGAATATCTTTATTCTTTACCAAACACAGAAATATTTCCCAGATTTTCCACTTAAGGATACTTACCAGCATATACAAATACTTCAGTTTTTCAGACTTGGGAATACTTTAGAAGGAAAGGGCTTAAGCAATTCCTATGTATTCCCAAGGTAGGTAAGTTACAAAGTCAGAAAGAAATGGCTTGCACTGATTTGTTTAATTCATTGTTATACAGTCTCTTAATTTTTTTTGGAGAAAACAAGTCACCTTCTTTAAATAAAAATGGTTAGGGAGGATATTTTAGGCTGTAAATATCATTGACCTATTATATTCTGAAAATTAGCCAGTGAAAACCCTATGGATCACAACAGAATATTGCCCGGTACAGTGCTGGCATGTGAGTCCCCAGGGTGGAAGGCCCTTGAAATACACAGTAACGGCCACAGTGGGTTCAGGTACACCAACCACTGGGAAGAAGGCACAAGACTGGGCAGCGTTTCATCCTGTGGTACATGGGGTTGCTGGGAGCTGAGCCAACTCCAGGGCTGTAAATCTTTACAGGAGCAGCCACAACAGCAACTGCCACATTTAATTCCCAAACAAGGTCAGGAGTCTGGAGGTCAGGAGTCCTGAGTTAAGTTGGAGTTCTTAAAGGAAGTGATAGTAGACATACTAACTGAAAATCATCTACCAGTAAGGATTTGAAGGACTCACCCACTTGGATGGTTGCTGATGTTTGTGAAGGACAGCTGTGTCCACTGACTTGACTCAGCAGAAAGTCATGTGTTGTTATTATGACATCAGAATACGACATCACATTACATAACGTAGCAAAGGACATGGAAAGGGAGGCAGGTTCAACAGGAGACATAGAAGGAAACTGTTGCCTAAGGGGTTCCAGTAATTACTGCCTTTTTTTTTCCCCAAGAACATAAATTTATGCTGTCTCATCCAGGTTTAAATGATTGAGAAATATATCCTTTCCCCCAAAGTTGACTAAGCAGCAGTATCTCTTAAAAGCTACTTGATCAGGAAATATTATTATAGATACTTCTGTCTATAGAGCACTTTGCTTGATGCTACAAATAAAGGAGACTTGTTTTCCTGCCCAGGGTGTTCTTTTTTTCCAAAAACATTGGTAGAGAGGACAATTTAGGGACCAAAGAAATCATAGACTTCACAAGCTGGAAGCAATTATAAAGTTCTCCGAGGTCAGTCCCACAACTGGTGGGTGTTACTTCTTCAGCTTCCTCCATCAGGAAGTGCCTACTCTACGTGGTCTTTCTTACCTCCTGAAGTGGAGGTCAGTGGCATCCTGAGGGGAGGGACGGCAGTCAGCGCCCGTGACAGCTGTTCTTCTGAGTGGGAGTGAGCGGAGGATGGACACACTGAGAACAGCCTGCCCAGCAGTTTCTCAGTGAACTCTGGGGACTCTGCCTGGAAGACCCTGAACTTTCAAGAGACTTCATCAGTATTGCTTGCAAACAGATGCTCCCTTCACCAAAAAGCTGATTTTTTTCCTCAGTACTTGAATTGTTTTAGGTATTTCTAGTTTGGACACAAGACCTTAATTTTGGTGGTGGTTTTTCCAGTGGTAATTTTTTTTTTTTGGACTTTGTTATTCATTCACTCACTTATTAAATTTTCTTGAGCAAATTAACAAATACATTCTTTCATTTCACAAACTTTGATTGAATTACTGTTGCATGTCATTATAACAGAGGCATCAGCTATATGTCCAATACATACTCAAAGTCACATCTTTGTGACTTAGTGATAGAATCTACTAGACCAAATCCTAGTTTTTTGGTTTTTAATACTATTTGTGCTATGTTTATTTTCTTTTCACTGAGTAATTTTTTTGTTTTTTAATCTTGTATTTCCTTCTTAATGTGCAGCTCTCATTCTCTCTCATTACTGGCAACAGAACTGTCAGCATCAGGGTGACAGAGGTGTAGGAGGGCAACCAGGAACTAACAGGCACTGAGATTGTACAGCATGCCAGGCATAGTACTGGACACTTTACATGGGGCTTCTTGCTTAATTTTCACAGTGATCCTGGGAGGTATGTTGTATAGGCCCCCATTTGTCAGATTAGGAAATTGAGGTTTGGAGAGGCTTGATAACTTGCCATCCAGGTGTGAAGTATTAGAGCCAAGCTTTGAACCCAGTACTTTTTGATTCTAAAGCTCTTAAGTTACACTGCTGGCATCAACCTAATAGCAGTGGGTTTTGTTCCCATGCTTTAAGCAGAATGTAAATAAATGCCTGCCTAACTCCAGTTAGCTTGCTTAGATTTTTTTCCCCAGGTACTTTAAGGAAGAGCCTTGATACACCAGCTCTTCATCCTGGGCTGAACTGACCAAGGTGTCTTGAATGAGGAACTTCCTTACAGTCCATGGCTGAAAACAAGGAGATTGCATCAGAATGTGGCTATGCACCTACTGACCCCTAGTTCTCCTCTCCCACCCTGGGCAGCCAGAGGACCCCTAGCTCCTTAAAAATTCAGAGGTTTACTCTCCTGAGAAATTGAACCAGCAGGGCATCAGATGTGCAGTGAATAAACTATGTTAAACCAATTGAGCTAGGTGTCGCCTGAGACCATGGTCCCCACAACCCTCAGCCTAGCAGTTTGGTCCCTCACGAGTGTCCATGGAGCTTCCATGACCTTGTACAAGTTGTCCTGGCTTTCCCACTATTCTGTACTGTTTTATCCTCCACCAAAGTTAACAATACTCTATTGTTTATCTAGTGTTTTTGTATCCCCACCACTCACTTCCTTTGTAACCATCCAAGATTGTTTCTTTTTGTGTGTAAACCTTTTCACGAGTTTTTACAACAGTGCCCTCATATAGTGTTTGGCCTTTTGTGATTGACTTGCTTCACTCAGGATAATGCTCCCCAGACTCACCCATGTTGAGATGCTTCACAGATTCATAGTTGTATCTTACTGTTGTGTAATACTCCCTTGTGTGTATGTATCAGTTTATCCACTCATCTGTTGATGGCATCTAGGTTGTTTCCAATGCTTCAACTGCACATGGGTATGCATAGGTCCATTCGTGTGACAACTTTTATATCTCTAGGATATGTTCCTAGGAGTGGGATTGCTGCTTCATATGGTATTTCTATTTCTAGCTTTCCAAGGAAGTGCCGTATCATTTTCCAAAATGGTTGTATTATTTTGCATTCTCACCAGCAGTGCATAAGGTTCTGATCTCCCTATAGCCTAACATTTGTTATTTCCTGTTTGTGTGTTTGTGCATGCGTGCGCGCGTATCAGGAATGCTGGGCTGAGATGGTATCTCATTGTGAATCCAGCTTGAATTTCTGGCAATTCCCTGTTGTCATGGTTGGAATTGTGTCCCCCCAAAAATGTGTGGAGCCACGTGGCTGGGACATGGTTCTCAGTATCTTGGGACTGTCCTCCATTGTGTGGTTTTGCTAACCTGTATGTTAAAGGATTAGGGTGGGGCTGTGAATTCCTGCTGTGGGGGGAGTTTCCCTGGAGTATGGCTTGCCTTAATGGCTTGCCCTTAATGCTTTTAGCCTGCAAGGAATAAAAGGAAAAAGAAACAAAGGACAATTTGAGAACCTCCCTACCATCAAGCAAGCAGCACCGAGAGCAGAGCGCGTCCTTCAGACCAGAGGTTCTTGCGTGAGGATGCTCCCTGGACAAAGACTGATGCAATACCGGACTTTCCTCCAGAGCCGACAAGGGGAAAGTCTTTCCCTGGAGCAGACACCCTGAATATGGACTTGCAACCTACCGGACTGTGTAAGAATAAATCTTTCTTTGTTAAAGCCATCCACTCTCTGTGGTATTTCTGTTAGAGCAGCCTAGCTGACTAAAACACCTGTCAATATACTATGGCAGTCACTTTTGAAAGATCTTGAGCAATATTTTACTTGCATGTGATATTAATGACATTGTTGGATAATTTCTGAATTCAGTTGGATCATCTTTCTTGGAAACAGGCATAAACATGGGCCTCTTCCAGTTGATTGGCCAGGCAGCTGTCACCCAAATTTCTTGGCATAGATGAATGAGCACTTCCCCTGCTGTGTCCGTTTGTTGAAACAGCTCACAGCAGCATTCAAGCTCCCACAGCACAACTGACAGACATATGAGAGTTCTTGCAGTAGTCTTGTAATTTTCTTTGTATAGGTCTTTTATATCTTTGATTTATTTCTATGTATTTTATCTTTTGGGGGGGCTATAGTCAATGGTAATGATTTTGTGGTTTCTTCTTTGATGGTCTCTCTGTTGGTGAATGGGAATCAAACTGCGTTACATATTTTTATCTTGTATCCCAAAACTTTGCTGAACTCTTCTACAAGTTCTATCATTTTTTTTTTTTTTTTTGGTGTGTGTATTTTTAGGATTTTCTGTGTATAGGGTCATACCATCAGCAAATGTACTTTTACTTCTCCCTTACCAATTTGGAAGCCCTTTATTTCTTTATCTTGCATGACTGCTCTGGCTAGAACCTCCAGCACAATGTTGAATAAGAGTGGTGACAATGGGCATCCTTGTCTGGCACCTGTGTGCAAGAGGAAAGCTTTTAGACTCTCCACATTTAGGATGATGTTGGCTGTTGGTTTTGCATAGCTATCCCTTATTATGTTGAGGAATTTCCCTTCTATTCTCATTTTGCTGAGACTTTAACATGAATGGGTGTTAGACTTTATCAAATCCATCTTCTGCATAAATTGATAAAATCAAGTGGTTCTTCTGTTTTATTTATATGCTTGATTACATTATTTTTCTAATGGTGAACCATCCCTGCATCCCTGGTATGAATCCTACTTGGTCATGGTAAATTATTTTGTTGATATGTTGTTCAATTCTATTGGCTAGAATGTTGTTGAGGATTTTTGCTCCCAAGTTTATGAGAGATAATTGGTTTGTAATTTTCTTTTTTTGTGCTGTCTTTACCTGGATTTGGTATCAGGGTTATTCTGGCTTCATAGAATGGATTTTGGAGTATTCTGTCCTTTTCTATGCTCTGAAATACCTTCAGTAATAGTGGTGTTAACTTTCCTCTATAAATTCAGTAGAATTTGCCAGTGAAGCCATCAGGGCCAGGGATAACTTTCGTGGCAAGTTTTAAATTACCTTTTGAATCTCTTCTTTTGTGGGCCCTTTTTTTTCTTTTTTTTAATTTATTGTGATTGAGTCAAAGTATACAATCCAGTTTAAATTCACATGCCCACCTATGTGTGTGGCAGGTTTATTTAGTTGTTCAACTTGTCTGTGCTAGTTTTGGTAGGTCATGTGTTTCTATAAATTTGTCCATTTCCTCTAGGTTTCTAAACTTATTAGAGTACAATTTTTCATGTTATTGTTAGGGTTCATTTAATTCCAGTAGGCTCTGTTTTGATATATCCATCTTGCATCTTATTTATTTGCTTCCTCTACTGTTTTTCCTTAGTCTGTTTGGCCAACTGTCTATCAATTTGACCGATCTTTTCAAAAAATCTGCTTTTGGCCTTGTTAACTCTTTAAATCATTTTTCTATTCTCAATTTCATTTAGTTCTGGTCTGATATTTATTATTTGCTCCCTTATGGTGCCCAAAGTGTTCTTTTGTTCAAGTTGTGCAGTTAATCCTTTAATTTGGGCCTGTTTTTGTCAGCTAGTGCTGCTTTAACAGCAATACCACAAATGGATGCCTTTAAAAAGAGAAGTTTTGTCACAGCCAGTGAACTGTAAGTCAGCTCCAGGGAAGGCCTTCTCTGCTGGCTTTGGAGGAAGGTCCTTGTCATCAGTCTTCCACTGGACTGGGAGATTCTGAGTTGCAGGGACCCTAGTCCTTTCCAAAGGACATGCTCACATTCTGGCACAAATTCTTAGGGTATGAGGTCCCCACATCTCTCTGCTAGCTTTTCTTTGTATCCCAAGAGACTGCCTCACAGCACAAAACCATCTTACACATTGAGTCCTGCCCCACCAACACAACTGCTGCCCATCCTCCCTCATTAACATCACAGACACAGGGTTTACAGCATACAGAATACTGGGAATCATGGCCCAACCAAATTTCTATACAAATTTTTGGAGGAACACAATTCAACCCATGACAAAACCCTTTCTTCTGTGTGGATGTGTGCCTTTCATTCTATGAATTTCTTTATTTCATACTTGATTTCTTCTATTATCCATTAGTTTTCGAGTAAGGTGTCACTCAGTTTTGATGTGATTTTTTTCCCCCTTGTTTTTTCTGTTATTGATTTCTGCTTTTATGGCTTTATGCTTTGAAAAGATACTTTGTATTATTTCAATACTCCAAATTTTGTTAAGACTGCTCTGTGGCCTAATATGTGGTCAGTTCTGGAGACTGTTACATATGTGTTTGAAAAGAAAGTATACTTGGGTGTTGCTGGTTGGAGTGTTCTCTTTCCATGGGGTCAAGTTAGCTGATAGTGGCATTTAGATCTTCTGTGTCTTTTTTGACCTTCCGTATCTTTATTGAACATCTAGATGTTATGTGTTTCACTGAAAGTGGTGTCTTGAAAGCTCTCCTACTATTATTGTGAAGCTACTTTCAATGCGGTTAGTGTGTGTCCTATGTATTTTGGAGCCCTGTCACTGAGTGTGTAGATACATAATATGGTAATTGTCTCCTGGAATATTGAGCCTTTAACTATTACCTAATGTCCTTCCTTATTCAGTGTGGTGTATTTTAAAGTCTATTTTATCAGGGATTAATACTGTCACTCCTCTTTTTTAAATGTTATTAGTCTTATATATATGAGGTCTGACAAGTCCATGAACTTAATTATCTACATACCTCATTGCTGAATATCACTACTGTCACCTTTGAAGTACTCCACTTGGGAAGCTATGCACTGAAACCAGTGCCTAGTCCACCCTTCAAAGCAATTTTGGAGCTCTTTCTGGAACGGCCATTGTGCAAAGCAGCATGATGGCAAGTTCACGAACTTAATTGTATAGTTGTCTGTGAGGGACTTTTTAGCCAGTAATTTGTTTAAAATAACTGTATTGGAACACCCTCCCTACTTACCTCACCTGGCCCCCTGGGACATTCTCTTTACCTAAAGATAAAAGAAATATTGAAAGGAAGACATTTTGATGACATTCAGGACATGAAGGGTAATATGACAATAGCTCTGATGGCCATTCTAGAAAGAGTGCCAAAGTTGCTTTGAAGGGTGGACTAGACATTGGCATTAGTGCATAGATTCCGAAGGGGAGGACTTCAAAGGTGACCATAGTGATATTTGGCAATGTAGCACTTTTTCTAGGATCAGTTCATGAGCTTAATTAGCAGTCCTCATATTTTTCTATCCTTTTGAGTTGTAGCTTCTTCATGTCTTTGAGTCAAACATGTGTCTCCTGTAGGCAGCATATAGATAGTCATTTTTGTAATCCAATCTGCCACTCTCTGTTTATTGGTGCATTTAGCCCATTTACATTCAGTGTGATAACTGAGAGGTAGGAGCTTAGCTCTGTCATTTTGATGTCCTTTTTACATGTGTTGTAGACAATTCCTTTGTTCCATTAAATTTGCTGTGCTGAATCTTTTTTCTTTGTGTTTTCATCTTTTTCAATGTTGAGTGGTTTTGTATTTCCTGATGCTCCAAGTTTTTCTTATTTTTTATTTTGATGTGTAAGATTGATAGTTTCTTTTGTGGTTACCTTCATATTTACTTATTTTTCTAAATTTAAACCAGTCTTTAATTTCTTTGTATCACCTTGACTTTCTCTCATATATAACTACATTTTTTAAAGGGGGTCCCTCTTTTTTAATATAATGTTTACATAATGACACCTCTCTTTCCCTATTCAGTGTTTTGCTTGTGATTTATATTTGTGATTCCCCTATTGGGTTGATACCCAGTTGCTATGTTCTGGTCTTGGGTTGTTGCCTGGTATTATTGGTTTTCAAGCCAAAAGACTTCCTTTAGTATTTATTGTAATTTTGGTTTGGTTTTTGCAAATTCCCTAAATTTCTGTTTATCTGGAAATGTCTTACTTTTACCATATTTGAAAGGCAATTTTGCTGGATATATAATTCTTGGCTGGCAATTATTTTCCTTCAACGTTTTATACGTGTCATCCCATTGCCTTTTTGCCTTCATGGTTTCTGTTGAGTAGCCCAAGCTCTTGGTCTGACTGACTCTTTTGTAGGTTATTTTTCACTTATCTGTAACCATTTTTAAAAGTGCTTCCTCCTTATCTTTAGTTTTGGCAAGTTTGCTTATGATATACCTCGGTTTTTTTTCTTTTGGGATCTATCTTGTGTGGAGTTTCATGAGTGCCTTGGATAGGTGTCTTCTCGTATTTCATGATACCAGAGAAGTTTTCTGTCAACAAGTCTTTGACAATTCTGTGTTTTCAGTTATTCCCACATCCTCCCAAGTTCTGGTACTCCAATCACTTGTAGATTATTTCTCTTTCATAGAGTCCCATGTTATTATTAGTGTTTCTTGATGCTTTTTAATGCTTTTGGCTTTTCCTCAAATATATCATATGATCTTCTGTCTCACTAATTTGAAGTTCCATTGCTTCAATTCTGCTCCTTTGACTTTCTACTGAGTTGTCTAATTCTGTAATTTTATTGTTGTTTCTGAATTTCTAATACTTGTTGCTTGTTTTCTTGCAGCTTGCTGAATTTTTCATTACGCTCAGCAGCATTTTGCTTCATCTTCTTCCTCATCTCTTGAAGAGTTCTAAATATTAGTATTTCGTATTCTACCTCTGGTAATTCCGGGAAGTTCTCTTCCTTTGGAAAACAAGATTCTTTCAGGAGTTTTCTGAAGGGATCATGGTCTGCCCCTTTAGTGCTTTGATATGGATTGCTGTTTCCAAGCCATTAGTAAATTATTTTGCTATGTTTGCCTACTGTGTTCTAGATTCTTGTTTCAAAGTGTACTTTTCTTTTATGGATTCAACACAGGTGTCCCAGTGGTCAGTTTCCCAGTGTGTGATGCAGGCTCTCACTCACTGCCCTTGATTACCACGGGTAATTGCTACAGGCACAGGGGTCTGGCTGAAGCCACTGAGAAAGGCTGGGCATTTAAGAGCTGCCCCTAAATGTCTGTGAGGTTGGCATATCCCTTTATGTCTGCATCTAGGTTAAGGAACAGTTTCTGCCCTGACTTTCTGGCTTAGGGGAGTCAACAGAAAAAAACCTAATTTAAAAAAAATTTCCTTCTCCTTCCCCGAGTCTGCAAAACTGTTTCCCTCTCTCAGTCTCAGAGAAGGGCTCAGGGTGGGCTTAAGGAGTGCTACTTCTGGCTCAGTCAGTGGTGTCAGAGTTGGGCACAGTACAGAGAAGGGAGGAAGAGAAGGGTTCAGGGTAGAGTTGAAGAGTCCTACTTCTGGCTCAGTCAATGGTGTCAGAATCTAGTGCCAGGCACAGTTTAGAGACAGAGAGTACCAGCAGAGGGGAAAGAGGACCACATTAAAAGAAAGATTGAGATCTGCCTGGGGTGAGTTTCATGCAGTAACTTAGCTTTCAATGATCTGGTGATTTACCTCACTGGTACCAGGGTTACATGTGGATTCCCCAGTTACCTCCAAAGCTGCATCCATTGTGTGGCTTTTTCCTGGCAGGTCAGGTCTGTGGAATCCAATCCCATGAACTCCCAATGCTGTTCTTCCTTTTCCTGTGCTTGTCCAATTTCTCAACTTTGCCTTTGATATTCAAGGCTCCTAGGATGTTATAAGTACTGGATTAATTTGTTCTTTTGGGTCTTTGTTAAACAGTTAGAGGGGCCACAGGAAGCTTCTGTCTGATCTGCCATCTTAGTCCCACCTCTCCATACCTATTTTATTGATGGTTCTTATGAGGAAGGTGTTAGACTTTATTGAATGCCTCTCCTGGGTCAGTTGAGATGATCATGTGAGTCTTTTCTTTATGTAGTGGATTACATTGATTGATTTCAGCAATGGTTCCCTTTCCCATTTCTTCCCTATTCTTTCATGCTTTTTTTTCCCCTCTTGCATTCAAGTATATTTTTGATTTATTCCTTTTATCCTTCACATCTCTAAAGCTCACATTTAGATCTCTTTATCACTGTGCAAGTTTTGCATAATTTCTTTAAGTCTCTTCTACACTCAACTGTTTCTCATCCCCAGTATTTATTTCGTTCTTAGTACATCTATAGACTTTTTAATTTGAATGAATTTAGCTCTCAGGTTCTTAGTTCTTCTTCCAATGGCTGGTCTTTTTTATGTTGTGTTATTCTTGGCTATGTTTCTAATCTTATTTTATGTCTTTAATTATTTAAAACATAGCTATTTCATAGTTCCTATACAACAGTTCTAAATCTTAAAATCGTGTCAATCCACTGCTGCTATTTTTTTATCTGCTGACTCTCCTTTTTGGTGTTTACATCAGTTGTTCTTAATTTTTCCTCCTTGTTAATTTCTTCCCTCTCCAAGGCCAGGAGAATGGCTCAGGACACGTGATAGGTACTACTTCTAGCACAGGGGTGTCAGTAATCTCTGAAACTGGCTTGGACCCAGAGCAGACTGGACAAGGGGGCAGGTAAATGGGAGAGAAGTTTGTCCCAAAGAGGCATTTCTTGATCCACATGCTAGGTTAGATGCATGTACTTACCTTCTGCAGACTGAGTATAGCTTTTCACTGATTCTGTTAAAGGTGAGTAGACTCTCTGCTGCTCAGTCACTCCTGATGCAGGAAACATATCCTGAGTGACTTGGCTTGCATCACCACTGGCATCAGCTCACCTGGCATGCAGGATACTGGTTCCCTCCAGGTCAGCTCTGATAACTCCTTGCTGCTTCTGAACCATCTCTCCCTGCCCCTGCCACTCACTCTAACTTCTTAACTTTGCCTTTGATGTTCAGGGCTCCTGAAGTCTCATATGTACGAGGTCGGACAATTAAGTCCATGAACTTAATTGCTCTAAGTGCCAATACCTCACTGCTGAGTATTACTACAATCACCTTCAAAATACTCCCCTTGGGTAGCTATGCACCCAAGCCAGCATCTAGTCCACCCTTCAAAGCAATTTTGGAACTCTTTCTGGAATGGCCATTGCATATGGTGTCAGGTGGCAAGTTTGCAAACTTAATTGTATAGTTGTCTATGAGAGAGTTTTTAGCTAGTAAACAAATAACTATATTGGAACACCCTCCCTGCTCAAGTGATCCATCCTCCAGTGACCTTCTTCTTTACCCAAACATAAAGGAAATATTGAAAGAAAGACCCTTTGATGACATTCGGGACATCAAGGGTAGTAAGACAACAGCTCTGATGGTCATTCCAGAAAGAGTTCCAAAATTGCTTTGAAGGGTGAATTAAGTGCTGGCATCAGTGCACAGCTTCCCAAGGGAAGTGCTTTGAAGGTGACCGTAGCACTATTCAGCAACAAGGTGTGGAGCACTTCTTCTAGGATGAGTTCGTGAACTTAAGTGTCAGCCTTATAATCAATTCATCTGGCTTTCCAGGTCTTTGTTGTCAGAGGCACCAGAGGAGGATCTGACTACTCTGCCATCTTGGTCTTGCCTCCAGTTTTGGTAAATCTTTTATTGAGTTTGTCTTCAGCATGTGATTATCTACATGGCCTGGGTTGAGGGCTTTTTTTCATCAGAGTTTGAATTTGCTGCAGCTATTTGTGCCAGGGGTATTACCACTCCAGGGCTACTAACTCTCTTCATTTCTTAGTCCCGGAGTTCCTAACACACAGTAGAAGAGGAAATTCAAACCCTGGCTGATGTAGGAGCACTGCATGGTTTTACTTTTTAGCTCATCTTATTTTGAGGGTGTAGCATTTCAAACATCCTTTTTTTATGCAAAGGTCTCAATTCCAACTCTACCACAAGTTGCTCAATGTCTTGACTTTTGTACTCATACATAATTGTGGGCAGAGACGGAGTATTCCACCTTCCAAGGTGCAAAATTTTGGTTTCCAGTTTCTTCTTTTTTCCCCCTTCTACCTAAGGATTTTTATTACTTTTTTTTAGAACACAGACATTCATTTAAAATGGTGCATATAATTAATCCAAAATTTCTGTTTCTGGGAGTTTTTCACATTATCTTGCCATTTGTCTTAGCCAAAACTGGTTGTCTTATGTAGAACCATTTCTTACACAGAACCATTTAGTCATCTTACAATGTCTAAAAATCCATATACCCCAGCCAATCCTACTGAGTCTCATCTAACTCAGCTACCTCATTAAAATTATGTCTAAGCAGAGATAATAATTCTATCTGTATCTTCTGCTCCAGGCAAACAGTTCTAAATCTAATTTAAGAGTGTGACCACATGAAAATTGCAAAGACATTTTTTAAAAGATAATTGTGAAGGTGAGACTTGCTCTAAAAAATTTTAAAAGATGCTTGAAAGTGACTGCAACTACAAATTATTCTACAAACACAAGATAGAAACAAACCATCACATAGTCAAAAGTTCAAATATTTTCTTTCCAAATCCCAATGAGTCATCTTATGCACCCCCAGGGACAGGCAACCTCCCCTGAAGTTGCTATTTTATTACACAAAGAAAAAAGATTGTCTTGGTTTGTGTCAACTTATTTTCAATAATTTGGAACAATATCTGCTTAAGCTGAAAATGCCTGTACTCACCTTTATTCTAGTTTTATGTTTTTATGGACTGACTGAATGTAAAGTTGCCTATCTAGAACTTTTTTTTTTCTATGAACATTAACTAAGGAGCAAATTAGTAGCACAAAAATTAAGTGAATTCCATATCAGCTGTTTTTTTCAAGTTAAAAACATTAAAATTTGACATACATCTAAGACCTTTTCATATGCAAAATACTGTACTAAATTTTGGATAAATGACAGGTTCCAAAAAAACCCACACCAAATCCATTGCCATCATGTCAATTCCAGCTGATAGTGAACCTACTACAGGGCAGAGTAGAACTGCCCCACAGGGTTCCCAAGGAGCAGCTGGTGGATTCACATTGCTGACCTTTTGGTTAGTAGCCAGTTTCTTAACTACTGCACCATCAGGGTGCCACAGGAAGGGTAGTGTCATGTATTGAATTGTGTCCCCCCAAAATACATGTATCAATTTGGTGAGGCCATGATTCCCAGAATTGTGACTGCCCACCATTTTCTTATCTAACGTGGTTTTCCTACGTGTTGTAAATCCTAACTCGACAATAGTAATGACGCAGAGTTAGAGGCAGCTGTGTATGATGCAAGGTTCAATCCACAAGATTAGGATGTACTGGATATCTTTTGAGTATAAAAGAGAGGGGCAAACAGAGAGACAGGGGACCTCATATAACCAAGAAATAAGCCAAAGCCAGGAGAATGGTGCATTCTTTGGACCCAGGGTCCTTGTGCTGAGAAGCTCCTCAGTCAAAGATGTTTCATGACAAAATCTGACCCCAGAAGCAATGGAAAAAGAAAGCCTTCCTTTGTAGCTGACACCTTGAATTCAGACTTCTAGTCTTCTAGACTGTGAGAGAATTTCTCTTTGTTAAAGTCATCCATTCATAGTCTATCTGTTATAGCAGCACTAGATGACCAAGACAGTTTGGTACCAGGAGTGGGTGCTGCTGTAACCAATACTTTAAATATGGAAGTAATTCTGAAGCTGTGAATGGACAGAGGATACAGATGGAAATGAGAACTGGCACACTGGAGATGGCACACAGCAAAAGCAGCAGTGGCAGTGAACTGGGGGCAGAGAACCAGCAATGGCATACCAGCAGGAGACAGAACTGGAGCCAATCCATGGGTCAAGAGCACAGCTTTAGCAGGAGGCTTCCTGGTGCAGTGGGGTAACTTCGGGCACTATCAGTGGAGTTTGGCTTGACAAGCCTTCTGGCTGAAGTTTACTGGCAGAGTGGGGAGCCTCTAAGCACTCATCAGTGGAGTTACAAGGTCTTGGAACACTTCCCCAGCAGGGCCAACGTGGGCAGTTTGGCCTGAGGGACTGAGAGGCCAAGGAACCAGGAAGCAGAAGCCGAAGAGGCAAGGAACACAGGAAGGTGTGCTGCTTTTTTCTTAGAGAGTATGGCCATAAACTCTGGGACTTCAAAGAGTGCTGCCATGTTCTCTAGTGTTTCTAAGGGTGGAGTCACCACTCAGATGGATTAGGATAATAGGAATCTCATTCCAGCAAGAAAATCTCATTCTAGCAAGAAAAGCTCATTCCAGCAAGAAAGCAGTGCCAGAGAAACTCATATACCAATGGAAGACTGACGGCCAGGACTTTCATCCAGAGCCACAGAAAGCCTTTCCCTGGAACTGATGTCCTGAAATTGGACTTCTAGCTTGGCACACTGTGAGAAAATAAACTTCTGTTTATTAATGAAGCTACCTATTTGTGGTATTTCTGTTAAAGTAGTAAACTAGATAATTAAGACAGACAGTGATGTGCAAATACAGAAAATGAACTGAGAGTTTACTTGGCAATTTAAACATGAAAACACAACTACAGTGCAAATATAGACCTTTTAAGAAAAAAAATCAGAATACTAAAAAGCACCAAGATGGAAAGGGGATGAGGACTGAGGAAAAATACTTAACTTTGAGTCCACAGTTTATTGAGATTTCCATTTCTTACTTTTGATGTCTATGAACTTTTGAGGAGTACTGGTCAGATCCATTCTAGAACACCCTTCTACCAGAAGTTGTCTGATGTTTTGTCACAATGAGACTGCGGTTATGGGCTTGTAGGAGGAAGACCACAGAGGTGAAGTATCATTTTCATCAAGAGTACATACTACCAACACAGTTGATCACTTTTGATGTTGACCTTGATCATCTGGATGAAGTAGTATCTTTAGGTTTCTCTCACGCTATCCCCCTTTCCATACCATAGTCTTTGGGAGGAAATTACTGTTTGCAGCCCACTCTTAGGGAGTGGGGAATTATGCTCTTCTTTCAAGCCAATTCTACCATATTTTAAACTAGAATAAGTTTATTATTTCAAGAGTTTTTTTTTTTTTTAATGTATGAGCTGACCTATCTATCTACAGAATCTCTATCAGGAGTACCCTAACCTTTAGTCAAGTTAATTTTCATTTCCTTTAGGGCTGGAGCTCATCAGACAAAAGAGATACAGACACAAAGTCCCTGAGCTAACCACGAAGATGTGCATCGGAAAGGGCATGGCCTATAGCTGTTCCTTCTCTGCTGGAAAAGTTAAACACTAAGAGTTAAGTCTGACAGTGGCAACCACTATGCACTTCTGGGTGAGCTTCTGACCCTGGCCAATTGTACAGACAAGTTGAAGGGGCGAGTGCCTTCTGCCCAAGGCTTACAGGTGGAGTGGCACGCCTCTGGGCACTTACCAGTGGAGACAAAGAGCCCTCTAACTCTTGCAAGAGCAAGGCACAAGCCAGACCCAGCCGAAGGACCAAGGACTGAGAGACAGAGTTGAGGCCTGCCTGCCGGCATGGCCGAGAAGCTGTTCCCACTGAAGAGCAGGATCCTGAGTCACTTCTGATTGTGCTATGCATCTGTACCCTGCTATGCCAAGAAACATGGATCTCTCCAAAGGACACTGGGTCCACAAATGCTGAAAGAAGACAAGGACCTTTTCCCAGAGTGAAGAGAGAGAAAACGCCTTCCCTTAGAGCTGGTGCCCTGAATTTAGACTTCAAGCCTCCTGAACTCCAAGAAAATAAATTTGTTAAGGCTGTCCACTTGTGGTACTTGTTACAGCAACACTGGATGATTAAGGTACCTGCCCCTGCCTGCCCCCATCTCTGTGGCTGCTAGTGGACAGAGGGTGAACGGAACATATGCCTTACTGGGAGATGACTGCCTTCAGAAGAAACCCAGAACTCACCTCAATGGGGTAATGGAGAAAGGGCTAGAAAAGTCGGACCAGTGGCAGTAAATGACGTCTGTTGCCTGCAGGGCAATGGACATCACCACTGGCCTTTACTTTTTATTGCCCCGTTTACTGCCCCTTCCTTTACCTGTTCTCCATACTTGCTTTCTGGCACGCAGACATGGCTGACTTGCGTTTAATACCAGGAAACAGAATTCAGGGATTCCCCTCAGGCCCAGAACAGGGGCATGCCTGGATGAGACCCAGCCCTGCAGACAGAGGCCCAGCCTCAGGGAACCACGGTGGGTGACGATGTGTGCACTCCACTCAGCCATCTGCTGCTCTAAGCAACCACCGCTTGTTGGTGAGGCTGTGCCAGGTCTGTGCACTGCTCCCGACGGTCCTTCACTACACGCTCGTGAGCGCGGCGATGCTGCGGTGCCCTCCCGTGAATCCCTTCTAGTCCAGGCTTTGGATGATGCTCATATTTTAATAGTACACAGTCCAATACTTGTAAGTATCTCCAGCCCTTCCCCCACCCCCAAATAAGTATTTGTATGCACACACTTTTTTATTGGACAATTTTATCTAACCATTAATAGTGCTTTAGTAAGTAAAGGCATGTCTGAATCTCCCAGGATTCATTTCATAGAGTAAAGCCATCGAATGTAGTCATGCCTTTAATGAAGCAGATCTGAAAAGAATCAAAGGCGAAAGTGCCCTCAGAAATGGAAGCACCAAGTTTCCAATGCTTGGCCTCTACAGGAAAGATGAGTGGGTGTTTGCTAGCTACACAGACGTTTACAGGTAGCACAGCCAGAGAAGCACTTGGCTACTAACCAGAGGTTGGCAGTTCAGACCCACCCAGAGGCACCTGGAAGAAAGACCTGGCAACCAGCCTCCAAAAGGTCACAGCCATGAAACCCCTATGCAGGCCTACCCTGCAACACTAAGGGTCTTTGTAAATCATCTTCTACTTGATGATACTAGGTAGTTATGCTTTGTCGCATGGCCTCTCAACTGTGGAAATCCTAACTAGCTACAAGGTCTGACAAGTCCGTGAACTTAATTGTTCTAAGTGCTATATACCTCACTGCTGACTATCACGATGGGTAACCTTTGAAGAACTCCCCTTGGGAAGCTATGCATCAATGCCAGCACCTAGTCCACCCTTCAAAGCACTTTTGGAACTCTTTCTGGAATGGCCATTGCATGTGGTGGCAAGGTGGCAAGTTCACAAACTTAATTGTATAGCTGTCTGTGAGGGAGTTTTTAGCCAGTAAAAAAATGACTGTACTGGAACACCCTCCCTACTCACCTGATCCAGCCCCAGTGATTTTGTTCTGCACCCAAAGGTAAAGGAAATAGTGAAAAAAAGACATCTGGATGACAAGCAGGAAATCAAAAGTCATAGGACGGCAGCTCTGATGGCCGTTCCAGAAAAAAAGAGTTCCAAAATTGCTCTGAAGGGTGGACGAGGCAATGGCATCAGGGCATAGCTTCCCAAGGGGAGTACTTTGAAGGTGACCACAGTGAAATTCAGCAATGAGGTATGTAGCAGAAACAAGCCTGTTGCCTTCAAGTTGGTATCAACTCAGAGCAACCCTATAGAACAGGATAGGGCTGCCCCATGGAGTTTCTAAAGCTGTACTCTTTATGGAAGTGGACTCCTACACTTTTCTCCTGTGGAGCAGCTGGTAGGTTGAGACTGCTAACCTTCTAACTAACAGCTGAGCAGTACCACACCACTGGGCACACTGGTGGTGGTGATCATCAGGAGCTGATGCCACTGGGCACACTGGTGGTGGTGATCATCAGGGGTGTCAGTTCAGTCACACTTTGTTCCAGTCCTTTAAATAGAGTCCTCGGGTGGTGTAAATGGCTGATGTGCCCACTGCTGACGAAAAGGCTGGAGGTCCGAGTCTACCAAGAGGTCCCTCAGAAGAAAGGCCTGGCGATCAACTTCTGGAAAACCAACTGCTGAAAACCCCATGGAGTAGGGTTCTGCTCTGACACACAGCAGTTTGCCAGAGTCAGACTCCACAGTGACTAGTTTTATATGGAGGGCACACACTTGTGGAAAGGGCAGTGTTGTGTCTGTTACTGCATATCAAATCCTTACACTCAGCATCTTACACAATAATAAACGTGGTTTCTGTGGGTCAGGAATCAGGAGTGGTTTAGCTAGATGGGCCTGTGTCTGCTCTCCATGGAATCAGGCTTCTTTATTTGTGGGGGACCACACAACCACACACTAGGTAACGGTTATGCCGATTCAACAGGGTGACTCATCAGTTACACAAAAGCACCTCTTGCTTCTAGTTTAGTCAAGTTTTTCTGCTGAAAAATCTTAGGAAAATGGATCTACTTGGCTGTAATTTTCCCAAGAGCTCATGCTGGGCTAGGGAAAGAGAAATGATAGCAGAGAAACCTAAGAACATCCCTAAGGTTTGATTCAGGCAGATAGGTAGGAGACAAAGGCCCATGTAACTGCTTCAAGTTATTAAAACATGAAAGTTCTCCTGTCTTAAAATTCAAATACTTAAATGCATTTTAAGCCCTGTGAAAGGGTCAAGTTGGTTTGTATTACTACAAAACCAAACTTGACCTTTCTCCTCCTCTGTGTGTTGATCTTCTGTCCCTCCAGATACTACAGTTTCAAAACCTACCTCCTCCTCTGTGAGGCATTCATTGTTAACCAGTCTCCCAGTGTTCTCATGAGTAGGGTCCCCTAAGGACTCAGGAGCTCCCTTCTCAGCGGCAATCCAGTGCTGAGAAAACCTCCAGCAAGCTTCATGATGTAGACTGTCACCAAATGGACTCAGATGACTGTGGCCAAGGCCCCAGAGTGCCTTCTGGGGCTGCTGTCTTTTCAGTGAGAACTGCCCACAGAACAAAGGCACCCAGGGAGCCCCTGCGACTGAAACATGACCTGTGTTACCACAAAGACTCTCTGAGCGGTGTGTATCCCAGAACGACTCAAAGACCATGACCGTGGATCTCGTTTCCATTTAAATCACTCCACCGCATCCACAAATGACGGCCATTGTGGGGTGCTCAGATCTATGGGTCCACTTTTTCCCTCCTTGACAGATGAAGAACAAAGTGACAAGCAGGCTAAATTTAGACTTTGGGACTTTGTTTTCATAAAAGAAAAGTCCCTCCTTCTGCCACCCTCCGGAGTCCTCAGCATTCCAGGGGCCACCAGCCACCAGTGTGAGGCTGTAGGCCCAACAGGAGGTCTGAGGTCCAGGGCCAAGCTGCTGTGTACTGGAGCTGGCAACCTGTCTTCATGGTCAGGAAACAGACCAGCAAATGACTACCTGTTACAGACTGTCTTGTTTGCTTTGTTTTTTTAATTTGGAAGGTAGGTCAAACATTACAGTAGGTAAAAAAACACTTGTGCTAGGGGGTAGTGCGAATGGTGGGCGCACTGGCCACTAACGGCAAGGCTGTCAGTTCAAGATCACCCAGAGGCACCATGGAAGGATGGCCTGGTGATCTTCTTTGGTAAAATCAGCCACTGAAAACTTGATGGAGCATACTTCTACTGTGACATACCTGGGTTTCCAGGACTTGGATGGCAGCGGGTGCTGGAAGTGCCACCACAGCAACTCCAAGCCCAGACACCAAAAGCAGCTATCTACCAAGAATGTACTTTTCTCCTTTTAAAACTCTTGGTCCAGAAGACAGCAACAGTTCTACTCAATTACATCACCTTCAAAGACTTTTTAATTGTAGAATACTGTGTGACCAGAAAGCTTTACTCTTTTTTAAGCTTAATTACATAATTGAGTGTATTTTCCCAATATAGTTCTAAAGCTTGAATACTGTAATTTTAAGAAAGTCATTACTAGTTGGAACAACATACTTTAGTAGTATCCTGCCCTTACCTAATCCCAAAAGTAATTTTTGTAAACAATTATTTTTTTTCATTAAGTCAGTGCCATGGAAACACAAGACTATATTTTTGTTATAATAAAATGTTTGTTCAAATAGCTACAAACAAATGTGATGGCACCACTACTGTTACAGCTTGGAAGTTAACTTTGAAAAAGATGCCTATATTTAACTATCTGATAAAATATGTCCTATGACAGGTTTGTTCTCTCCTAGTCACAGACACATACTACAGTATCAATGACCCAGATACCAATGATATCCCCTACTAGTAAGGAAACAATTGGCTCATTTCAGCTTGAAATGTATTTTTAGTTGTCACCATTTATCTAAATAGTTGCTTTTTTTCTTCCATGCTATATAACTCAAATATATTTTGGGATTTTTGTCTCTCCTATTTTCTCCTGGAAATCTTGGTGGCACAATGATTCAGAATTACAGTTGCCAACCAAAAGGGTCAGCTGTTTGAATCCACTAGGGAGCTCCCTGGAAACTCTATGGGGCTGTTATATGCTGGCCTATGGGATTGCTATGAACTGGAATTGACTTGAGAGCAAAAGTTTTTTTTTCAACTCTGGGCTTTGGGAGAAAATAAAAACCAAAACCAAACTTGGTGCTGTTGAGTTGATTCCAACTCAGAGTGCCCCTATGGGACAGAGTGGACCTGCCCCATGAAGCTTCCAAGGAACAGATGGTGGATTTGAACTGTCACCCTTTTGGTTAGCAGCCAAGCTCTTAACCACTGTGCCACCAGGGCTCCTGTGTCCAGCATAAAATCCTCAAAAGCAAGCCCACTGCCACTGAATCAATTCTGCCTCACAGCAACCTACAGGACACAGTAGAATGGCTCTATCGAGTTTCCAAGGAAAACCTGATGGATTCGAACTGCCTACCTTTTGGTTAGCAGGTGTAGCACCTACCCACTACACCACCAGCGTTTCCTTGTCCACAAGAGTCTAGGCTAATTCTTACTACCTTCAGAAATGCTATTGTGACCATTTGAGATTTGAGGGGAAAAAATTCTGGGCTAATACTGTTTTTTGATAAAAATGTCAGTTTTAAACAGATCTTTATCACTGTTCCATCATCAGTTGAAAGGCTCTGCTACTTGCTCTAAAGCATGTTTAAGTATCATGAATATATCTAACGCATCACGTCCTCTCTGCCCCTCCCTTCTCTCCCCCAGTACAGGTCAATCTGGAACCTAGGAAGGCTCGCCACACCCTCTGCTCTCTCAAGTTGTCAGCCCTCCATTTGAGAGGCCCACCCCAACTACAGGTCACCCTCTCCAGGTAGAGCACCAAGACAGAGACTGATACTGATGAGAAGCTTGAGCTGAATTCTTGCTCTGCCAGCTGCTCCCAATTACCATCACCTCGCTGCCTCAGTTTTCCATTTGCCAAACACTTCACAACAAGAGTACCTAAAGCATTTATTTTGCCATGAGTTGGATTCGATTTGACGGCACTTGGCTTTGGCAAGGCATTTATTGCCGTGAGGATTAACTGAGACAATACACACCAAATGTCTGTAACAGTGGCTAGTGCACAGTAACCAAATAACTAAATTCAGTGCCATCAAGCCCATGGAGACTTACGGCAAACCTGTGTGTCACAGAGCACAACTGCTCCATGGAAGCAGGTACCAGGCCTTTCTTCTCCATGTGTTTCTGAACTGTCCACCTTTAGGATAGCAGTCAAGCCCAAACTGTGCCCCCCAAGGCACAAGGAAGCTGAACAGCCAGCAGGCCCTCAATAAATACCAGCTGTTTATATTCTCATTTAACACCAGAGACATGCACCCACACACATACAGCAAATCACAAGTGGATCTGAAATGTACGGCACTCATGAAAGACAAACAAGTGATGTTTTCAAAATCTGAATCAAACCATTTGTATTCTAAAACACACAAAAATCTGTACCAATTAAATACAATAAAGTTGAAAAAGGATATAAATTACAGTTTTCTTTCTTTCAACAGACAATAGCAAAATACTAGTCAGCTCACTATACACAGAAATCATGAACAGCAGCTTTTCATGAAGGTCTCCGATGCCTTCCTTCCTCACTGATGCTAAGAACTGAGAAAGCTACAGCAGGCTGTACAGAGTCTCGCTCACTCGCACTTTCAGAGCTGTAAATCCAACCCAACTGTACAAGCATCTACAAAACAGACCTACAAGTACTTGTGTACAAACATCCACACACATAGGAGAATCTTACAAACAAAGCCACAGACAGTAAGGTCATCTGCAGCTGGTCATCTCCTGCAAACACAGTGAAGTATGCACTTCTGAACAGCTCACTCCACCTCAATTGTCCAGAGTTCAGTAAAAGAACAACAGCAAAACCACACCACAATACCACCTAATCATCCAAAACAAAACACATGCACACACGCGCACACAACCCCAACACCCCCTCTTCCCATTCAGCTCTCGGTGTGTACTTGTGGTTTTTTTTTTACAGTAATACTGCTCTCTGTATTTCACCTTCCTGGCGGGGCTGCACCAAGGTAGCGGGGAAACACCAGGAGCCAGAGCCCCGGGGGCTGTCGTGATTATGATACAAGGCCAGGTCTGCAGGTGATGGCCAGGTGTAGGACCAAAGAAGAGTCGTGAAACTTTTCGGTGTGCTCAGGAAAGAGGGCACAGAACGGCAGCACGTGACTTAAGTTACCAAGGGCAGTATGGCACCCAACTCGCAGTCAAACCTGTACGCACACGAAAGACAAGAGTGGACAGCAAAAACGTACAGTCTTGTGAAAGTTCTTTGGTTATAAAGAACAGCATTCTGTTGCCTTTTCTGCAAAGCGGGATCTGCAACCTTATTCTAACGCAGTGTTTTTCATTCACTTGCGTTTCAGCGCGCCCATGCTGCTTGTCACCAGCTCCGGTACCTTCTCCTTGTCTACAGCTCACCTGTATCCGCTGGTCAGCCTGCAGCCTCGTCTGTCTCTGGACAAACTATAGGTACACATTTCATACACATTATATATATATATTATTTATATAAAAAAAAAGTCAGAGCGGTAACTCCAGAGTCTGCAGGAAGAACTGATTAAAGATGTACAAGAAAAACGTTTACTTGTTCGAATCTGCAGTTTCTACACAGCAGCGATGTGTAGTAAGTGCAAACGAAAATACTGTCCATTAATCCAGAACTTTCGGTTCTCCTGCTGTCAGGAAAATGCAGAGGCTGCCGAATCATCCAACTGACAAAGTGCCACTTCTCCCCCTGGGAAGGGGACGGAGGCAGCCCAGGGGAAGGCTGCCTGTGTCCCGGGCCGGAGGCGCTCCGATGTCGCCAGGGTTGCAGCGAGGCTTCAAGCGGGAGGCGGGTGCTCGGCGAGTGGACCCAAGGCGGTGGCATGCCTGGTGAACGCGGGCTGCCTTCAACGCGCAGGCGCAGTCGCGCTCCCCTGGAAGGCAGAGGCTCCTGAGTTCCCACTCCGGTCCCCCGGTCCCCCGGTTCCCCGCTCCCCAGCTCCCCTGCCCACATCACCCCCACATTATAGAGTTTCCCTTCTAAAGGGAGTCCCTTTTGGAATTTACACCAGGGAGAAACACAGCCCTGCGGTCACACTTCTGGGAAGCGTACAGGCACACCTTGCTTCCTCATGCTTTCCTTCCCTGCACTTCACAGACGTTTTTCACAAACTGAAGGTTTGTGGCCACATAGCATTGGGCATCTCTACGGGCGCCATGTTTTCCGAATCTGCTCACTTTGTGTCTCTTGGTCACATTTTCGTTTTAACCTTTTCATTATTAAATCTGTTACGGTCATCTATAATCAGTGATCTTTGATGCTACTGCTGAAACTGTTTTGAGGCACCATGAACCGACAAACTGGATGTACGTATGTGTTTTACGGCTGTTCCACCAACTGGTCCCTGTCTCTCTCCCTCTCCCTGGGCCTCCCTAATCCCTGAGACAGACAATATTGAAATTAGGCCAATTTAATAACCCTACCGTGGCCTCGAAGTGTTAAGTGAAGGGAGGCATGTCCCTCACTTTAAATCAAAAGCTAAAAATGATTAAGCTCAGTGAAAAAGGCATGCCCAAAGCTGACACAAACCAAAGGCTCAGCCTCTTGCACCAGTTATCCAAGCTGTGAGTGCAAAGCGAAAGTTTTGGAGGAGATCAAAAGTGTTACTCCAGTGAACACACAAATGATATAAAAGCAAAACTGCTTTATTGCTGAAATGGAGCAAGTTTTAGTGGTCAGGATAGTGGATCAAACCAGTCACAACATGCCCTTAAAGCCAAAGCCTACACCAGGGCCATAACTCTCTTCAATTTGTGAAGGCTGAGAGAATAGAGGAAGCTGTCAAACAAAATTCCGAAGTTACTGGAGAGTCTGGTCCATTAAGCTGAAGGAGAGAAGCCGCATCCTAACAGAAGTACAAGATGAGGCAGCCAAGTACTGACAGAGAAGCTGCAGCAAGTTATCCAGAAGATCTAGCTAAGATCATCGATGAAGGTGGCTCCAGTAAACAGCACATTTTCAATGTGGACGAAACAGCCTTATATTGGAAGAAGATGCCATCTAGGACTTTCATAGTTAAAGAGAAGTCAATGCCTGGCTTCAAAGCTTCAGAAGACGGATTGATTCTCTTGTTAGGGGCTAATGAAGCTAGTGGCTTTAAGCGGAAGTGAATGCTTATTTACCCTCCCCTAAATCCTAAGGCCCTTAAAAATTATGCTAAATCCACTGCCTGTGCTCAGTAAATAGAACAAGGAAGTCGGGATTACAGCACGCCTGTTTGTAGTACAGTTTACTGAATGTTTTAAGCCTGCTGTTGAGACCTAGAAATCCTGGTGGCACAGTGGTTAAGAGCTATGTCTGCTAACCAAAAGGTCATCAGTTCCAATTCTCCAGGCACTCCTTGGAAGCTATGGAGCAGTTCTCCTCTGTCCCACATGGTCACTGTGAGCTGGAATCAACTTGACAATAGTGGGTTTGGTTTTTGGTTTGGTTGGCCTTCTGCTCAGAAAAGAAATATTCCTTTCAAAATACTACTGCTCATTGACAATGCACTTGGTTCAATCAAGAGCTCTGATGGAGATATAAAGAGATGAATGTTGTTTTCAAGGCTGCTAATATCCATTTTGCAGCCCATGGATCAAGGAGTAATTTTGACTTTCAAGTCTTATTAGAGAAGAAATATATTTTGTAAGGCTATATGGCTGCTATATACAGTGATTCCTCTGACAGAGCTGGGCAAAGGAAACCAAAACCTTCTGGAAAGGATGCACCTTTCCAGATGCCATTAAGAACATTCATGATTCACAGTATGAAGTCAAAATATCAACATTAACAAGAGTTTGGAAGAAGTTATTCCAGCTCTCATAAACGACTTTTAAGGAGTCTACGACTTCATTGGAGGATGAAATTGCAGATGTGGTAAGAACAGCAGGTGAACTAGAATTAGAAGTGGTACCGAAGATGTAACTGAATTGCTACAAATGCTTGAAAAACCTTGAATGGATTAGCAGCTGATTCCTACAGATGAGCAAAGAAACATGGTTTCTTCAGATGGAATCTAGTCCTGGTCAAGATACTGTGAACATTGTTGAAATGACAACAAAGGATTTACAATATTACACAAACTTAGTCGACAGAGGAGCAGCAGGGTTTGAGGGGCCTGACTCCAATTCTGAAAGAAATTCTATAGTGGATAAAACATTATCAACCAGCATCACATGCTATATAGAAAACTCTTTTGTGAAAGAAGAGTCAATCAATGCTGGAAACTTCCCTGTTGTTTAAGAAAGTGCCACAGTCCTTCCACCCTTCAGCAACCACTGCCTGCATCGCTCAGCAATCAACATGGAGGCCAGACCCTCCACCAGCAAGACAGACGACGTACGACTCACTAAAGGCTCAGATGGTGGTTAGCATTTTTTAAACTGAGGTATGCACATTTTCTTCGGATGTGCTGCTATTACACAATGAACAGACTACCCATTGCCACTGAGTCAATTCCAACTCATCGAGATTCCAAGGAGCAGCGGGTCTGTTTGAACAGGCAACCTTCTGGTTAGCAGAGGAGCTCTTAAACATTGCACCAGCACAGCTCCTTAACAGACGACCATCTAAACAGAACCTTTATGTGCACTGAGAGACCAAAAGGCGCATGTGCCTCACTCCACTGCAACCTGTACTCCACTGCAGTGGGTGGAACCAAACCCACAGTGTTGCTGACGCTTGCCTGTAATGACAGCAGCATCCAACACCAAGGTCAAAAAGGTCTCTCCAGGCCTATTTAGGCCCAAACTCCAAGTCATTTCAGGATGAGACCCAATGTTCTAATAAAACCAGTGCTTTAAAAAGCTCTCAGAGAAATTCTGAAACTGTCAACACAAATCACAAAAACAGGAGAATAACACTAAAGTGGATTTAAAAAAAATCTCCGTAAGTCCATCACCCAGTACAACAAATGTTTTTGTAAATTCCACTTTTAAGTCAAGATTTTTGGCAAGAACATGCTATTCTTCAACTTTTCAGGAAGCTCCATAACTACTTTTCCTGTTTGTGGGGTTCTATGCTACCTAGGCCGTGGGGTAAGAGTAGATTGTGGCCTCCTGTCTGTGAGCTGTGCATCTCACACTGTGGCCCCTCAGGGCCCTGCAATACACCGGGTGTGCGTGTGTGTCCGTCTGTCTCTGTGTGTCACATGTTACATACAGAGAGAGAAAACTTTGTTAACTCTGTTCCAAGCATCCTGAAGAAAATCTGGAGGGTGGAGCGTGACTTCAGTGATGACAGATTTTTAAGTGACACCTACCCCCAACATCATGCAGACAGTCTGATGTACATTTAAAGAGCACTGGTATGAGTCATAAACTGACAAAACTAGCCTTGACTGCAGAGTGAAGACGAAAGAGATCTTGACCATGGACTTCTTGCAAAATGACTGAATAGGTGATGTAGACCAGCTCTGCGAATTCTGCTTCATGACAGTACAAAGGAAGTACAAGTGAAGGATGGTTTGCAAGAACAGTGAGGAATGACTAGCATTCTTCTCATTCTGGGTGGGGAAAGAAGTAATGAGCCTGCTTTATGAATGACCACAAGCAAAAGCAAGGGACACTGATGGCTCACGGGGCAAACGTTATCCTTCCGTGTAGAAGACCTGTCACTGTGAGTCAGACAGACTCAGTGGCCACAGGTTTCTCTATGTATTTTCACAGTCCCCACTCCTGTTCCCAGAGCAGATTTGCACCCCCACAGAGCATCAGCAGGGTGGGATGTGACCTTGCTCCCCAATGGGCCCACCTTCCCCATCAGAAATATTTGAATGATTCTTTCCTACTAACTCAGTGGGGTGAGTACCTTATGATTAGGCACACCCACTGACAACACAGCACTCATAGGGCTCCCTCTGGAGTCCATTACCTGGTCACTTTCTGATGTGGAACGCAGCTGGCCAGGGTCCTGCAGCCCCTCTGAGACACTCTTACCATCAGTTTTATTCGGCAGGTTCCTCTTCCTCAAAAGTTCTCCAGCAGAAGGATCCGTCAAACCATCAAAACTGTTCCCATCCGATACACCCATGAACTCTGTGAAAGAATGGTCCTCCAGGATGTTCGTGGTGTGCTCTATGGTCACCTCCCTTGGGGAGAATTCCCTGGCCGGTGGGCCATTTTTGCTGGGGCAGGCATTCAGTTCTGAACATGAGCCAGTCCTGCACAGGATTCTGGAGTTTTGCTCAGGGACGCTCTGGGATGACGGGCTCCCTTTGGCTAAGGCACTGTTTTCCTTTAGTGGCGCCATGATTACTTTATCCTTTCCCAAGCCTCGTTCTAGTTCTGTGAAGTCTTTGTTTGAGGACGGCCTGCCCTCATGCACAAGTGATGGTCCAGCATGCTCATGGGAGTCTGCATCCTTCATCTGAACAGCCAGCTGATCTGAGCTGTCACTAGAAGGGACCACCATGTCAGACAAAGTAGCATTGGAGGCACTGTGGGAAAAGTAGCCACTGGTAATACTGCTGGTGGTAGGGCTACGGGACACTTCTTTCTCTAAGACCCGTGAGTTCGTCAAATCTACTTTAGAAGAAAACCACTCCCTGTTCTCCAAGCTGGCATTGTAAATACTGAAGTCAGCAAACTCCACAGGTACATAAGGCTGTGAGCTTATCAGCTTCCTGTTGATAGCTTCCAGCTCATTTTCCTCCTCCTCTGAGTCCTACAGAAATGAAGGAAAAGTCAGTCATCGGCTCCTTACTGCAGTGGTATTGTTGAGACAAACTGAAATACTTTCCTACTACAGGCATTCACATTCAAATATCTGTGTTTATTTTCTTCCTGAGTTTGGTCTGCTGTCACCTATTCTGCCACACAGATAAAGTCTCAGAAACCTGTGAGCCACTATCAGCTAATACAGAGATTATTTCTTCTGTGTTCATTTGACACTAACCAGGAAATGTTCTTTCTGCTGGTTTCACGGCTGAATCTGAACATGCATTGGAATTTTAATTACCATCATGATTAATCTTCAACTGTGGCAGCCTCCCTTTTCTCATTAAATGAACAGCCTGAGGCTGAGAAGATCCTTTTAGGTTTGTTCCTACAATCTTCACATTGAGGAGCAAAACAGAATTAAGGCAATTTGTGAAAAATTCTGAGCTCTTTTTTGGCGGGGGGAGCACAGTGAAAAGATAAAGAGCACACCTTCAACATCCATCCTTAGTATTATGCTAAACATCACAAGGCCACAAAACACTACCCACCCAAGTCTTAACTACTATTTTCTAAGGTTTTTCAGAAGCATGAATAGAAGATTTGGCTATAGAGAAGGCAGAAAAGAGATTTAAATGAAAATCTCTTTGCTCATCAAATAGCTGTTTATAAAGATTAGCAAATATATGAAAGTGGATGACAGCAACTTCCCAATCTCTCTAAATAGGAATAATTTTTTAAATATTTGGTGGAATGCATTATTAAACCTGTATTATGTTCCAATAAAAACTAACATTACTATCTAGTCATTTCTAATAACCTAACAAACAATTGATCCTATTCCAAAACTTCTTTTTCTCTTTTAAAATGTGACTTTCATTTAACAAACATTCATCGAGTCCCTTTATGTGCCACCCACTTCCTAAGTACTGGGAGTACCAGCAGTAAGCTAAACAGGTGAGGTCCCAGACCTTGGGCTTAGAATAATGCTGGACACACTGCTTGGGTGGTGGAAAATTTATTCAAACTACAGCCAGAAACCCCTAAAGAGAACTGGCTCTTTTCACTGGTCATTTGGTTTAAGAACTGAACTGAAATGACCATGCAGGTATCTGTCTAACAATTAGGAGATGGCACAGACCTGAAACTGGGGGGGAAAAAAAAACCACCCTTGCTAATCAAGGTTACATTTCAAACCTTAAAAAAAACAACAACAACAAAAAACCAAGAGACACAGAAGCAGACAGAATGACTGACTAACTCATATCACATGTGGCAGATTACTGATGACAAATTTCATCTGTTGAATTTGGGAGCAACAGTTTTTACATCTCATAAGATGCTAAACACTTTCAAAAATGGTCTAGTTCTCTCTTTAGAGTGTCTTAGTTTTGAAAACAACCTGAACATAAACTATGAAGAAGCACGAGCAGTCTCAGCTCCTTCGGTTGCTAACCAAAGCTGAACATCAAATGCCAGTCACAGGGTTCCTAAAATTAGCAAAATGGAATGGCTGGCAGCTCTAATTTGTTACTGTCTTGTCTTTAGCCACACTCTAAATTACGCAGCACTACTAAAAATGGGAAGGAGCCCCGGTGGCACGGTGCTTAAGTGCTCAGCTGCTAACCAAAAGTTCGGGGGTTCCAAACACCAGCTGCTCTGATGGAGAAAGAGGCCTTGGGAAGTCTACCAGGCAGTTCTGCTCTGTCTTCCAGGGCCCATGAGTCAGAACTCATGCAGTGGCAATCAGTTTGTTTAAAAATGGGTGGAATATACTCTACCCTGGGTGGGGAGAACACCTGTAAAGGAACAAAGAGTGAACAAAATCATCTGAATCTGTTGCCTTTACACGTATTTTCTATGTACTTTCATATTTAGACCCCAAAATGAACTTCTCCAAGCCCAAGAATACCTGACACAATTAATTACTGTTGGAAGAAACATCAAATTTTAAGATAAAAAAACAAACAAACCAGTGCCGTTGAGTCGGATCCGACTCACAGCAACCCATTTGGACACTTTTTATACCTGAAGTTCTTTTTCCTAAAGACTGATGAAGGGCAAAGTATCCTAAAATATAATTTTCCTAAAAGAGATAATCATGAGTTTATCATGTAGGAAAAGGCTTAGTAAGTGTGAATTTATAACAGGAAGATAAAAAAATTCTCACAGGATCAGAACGGCCATAGTATAAAGCACTTCAAATAGAGAGAAATATAGCAAGGCACTTAACATCCATTGCCATTGAGTCAACTCCAACTCACAGTGATCCTACAAGAGAAGGCAGAGTGCCTTACAGGGTTCTCAAGGCTTTTATCCTCACCAACGCAGACTGCTGCGTCTTTCCTCCATGGAATGGCTGCTGGGTTTGAAGAGTCAGCCTTTGGGTCAGCAGCCAAACGCTTAACCACTGTACCACCAGGCTCCTCAGTGATGCACTCAGGAAGGGGGAGTGATGAGTCCAGAGAAAGGCTAGAGGAGGAGGGACACACTATTCCAGAACAAGGAAAGTTAAGCAGAGATTAAACACTTTCCAACATTTAAAAGGAGACTGCAAGTTTATCCACTTGTGGCCTTTCAGGAGAACAGAGAAGACCTTACTGGCATAAATTGCATGTTGAAGAAATTTGGTTAGCTATATAAATAATATTTTTGGTATAAAAGTCTGTATCTGCTCAAACTCCCTAAACATACAATTTAAGCCAATGATAAACAATATTTTGGGGATAAAAGTCTACCATTGTATCTTAACAAAGACTAAGTTAAGAGCCTCTCTAATATTCCTGAATGACAGAAAATAAGAATTGTGACCCTACCTAAAAGTGGAGAATGGAGTCAAATTCTCACACTTCTCTATAGCTAGAGTCTTCATGATTTAATTTTTTGTGCTTTAACTTGTGTGGCTGTTGTTTACCTGCAGACAACACACCCTGATTTTAAAAAGAGAACAAAAGCCACATTAAAGCAGTGACTCTTTGCAAGCAGTTTCACTCAGCACAATTTTCCCTCCTGCTGTAATCAGGCCTGTGGCTGTCCACTGGAGAGATGGCCTGTTTTTAGGGTTGTGTTAACCAACAGCTCCCACTAGTTCTGTCCATGGTGCTTAGGAGTTGGACAGACTTTGTCAGAAAGGTGCCACAACAGGGAAGCCTGGAAACTCCATAGGATCAGCTGGACTGACTGGAGTCAGCCCAGTTCTGCTGAGGAATGGGGTTCCTTGTGCTTATCCTCACTGTCATTACCTTTGCAAGCTTGGGCAAAGTCCTTCAATGCTTCTGGACCTTCGTTTCTATTTCCATAAATGACAGGAATGAATGAACTATGGGCTGCTTGTGTAAGACTTAAAAGAGGTGCAGTGTGGGTACTCGGAAACCCTGGTGGCGCAGTGGTTAAGTGCTATGTCTGCTAACCAAAAGGTGGGCAGTTCACCAGGCATTCCTTAGAAACTCTACGGGGCAGTTCTACTCCATCCTATAGGGTTACTCTGAGTTGGCATCAACTTGACAGCACTGGGTTTGGTATTTGCTTGCTGTTTAGTATGGATACTGGGAAAAATGACTGGCTTTTTCTCTGCTACTCTTGCTGCTTCAAGACTTAAAAAGCCAGACTCCAGAACACACCGTTGCTACATCCACTTGATCTTATTTACGTAACACATGAAATGCATTTCTGTATCTTTCTGAATTGGCCAGAAAACAAAATATTACATTATGAATCAACCACAACTATATTTACTACAGCTTACGCAAAATTAGAGTTACTATAGTAATTGAGTGAAAACAAAGAACTCAAACAATGTCTTGATATTATCAAATATGATCTCAAACCTCCTTGGTTACTCTGGACCACTAAAATTCACCCTCACATCTTTCAAGAGTGGAAACAAAGTTAGAAAACAGTTTTATATTCATTTCTAACAAAGAGAAAATATAGTTCAATGTCAAGTAAGCAATATACCCCAAATCTACCAAAATATCCTGGAAAAGCAGTTATCTGACATAAACAGCCCAGGAGCCTCCGAGGCGAGGCAGGGTTCAGCGAGCCCGTTTTCTAATGAGAACAGAGGCAGAGATTCTCCAGCCAATAAGGACCACGGCACCCGCCAACCCTACTTGGTGTCTTTCAGGCTACTTTGGGCCACACAGTCCACTGCAGCCTAGATTTCCTGGGTCAGGGGAATCCAGTTCTATCCTATCCTCTACTAGCACAAAGCCTTCAGATGGTTTTCCTTTAAAAGTGTTAAACGGAAAGTCAAGAAATAACTGTAAGACAAATTCTGCTAACTGTGGAATCATGGACCAGCCCCAGAAGAGTTGCCCAGCAGTGTCTTGATGGTACACTGTCTTGTAGCAAAATGTATTTTTTAAATAGGTTTACATTAATGCTTGCACATCATGGTTGGGAGAAGATGTGGCAGCCTGCTTCCATGGTGATTGTACATCATGGTTGGGAGAAGATGCGGCAGCCTGCTTCCATGGTGATTCACCGCCTTGGAAACCACGCTGGGCAGTGCTATAGCACTGCTGTGAGGTGGAGTGCACTGGATGGCAGTGAGCACCACACTCATAAGTCTCATGTGAACAGAGAGAGAGATCTACTCAGCTACGGAGCCAGAGATTCTGGAGGGGGACCACCGGCCACTTGATCTTGTCAGCCCAGGTTACTGCTCTCATTTACTAAGCAGATGGTGATGAGGTAAACAATGGAGCAGCTCATTACGATTTCGAGACATGAAAGGACAGCTGTTGAGACTCTCATGCTTCTCTACCAGGAGCTGGGGTGGGGGCTTTGGGATACAGGGATAGAGAGTACACAGGAAAAGTGAGAGTTGGGAAATGGTGGTTTTCCTCAGTGGGCATTAGGAATGAGACAGTCATTTCTAAAGATCCACCAGCACCCCAAGCATGCAGGTGAGTGGCCAGCTGCACACCTGATTAAGTTCTGGTTAGTGTGCATTAGTGGCATGTTTGGGAACTGGTAAAGGCTATGACACTAGTGAGGCTTTGGAATGAATTGAGCATGGCAGAGTTAAGGAACGGAGACTTTCCATACTCTGCTCAACATAGCAGATCCTGTGCAGACATAAACATACAGCAGCCTGGCTGCTTCAAGTTGGCTTGTCTTTTAAAAGCCTAGGAAGGCACATGAAACAGGGAGCTGAGATACACAATTAGAAAATTCTTTCCACGCTTGAGAAACTGTAGATTAAAAGCTATTTATTTTGTTTTTAATTGAGGTCTCATTTATAATCTAATGAGTATGGTATACAATGTTTTCAAAAACATTTCTCAAATCTGTGATTTAAAAACCAAAACCAAGTGCTGGGGACGAGGTTGTACAAGCAGAGTATCCACCAATCTGTGGTGACATACACAAGCCATCCTGAAAGCAAGGCCAGTACCATGGAGGGAAGACCGTTATCTCTCCAGGAACTTCCAAAAGACAGCCGGCTGTACAGAGGTGACTATGGCAGGTGATGATGGACTGTAATGGAGCTACAAGCTACAGAGGAATCTTGACCATCGCATCAAGCAACATAAAAAAGCTTTCAAACAGACCCACAGCTAAAATGCATAATTACTTACTCCAAGTAAATTCAATTCATCTAGGTAGATTAACTTCAGAATCTGGGTAATATGTACAGGCACATTAGAAATATTTTGGCATTAGTTACAGTGATCTCTTTGCTACAATTTCATAAAGACCAGAAACACTGAAAGCACATCCCCCCCACCTTTGCCGAGTAAACTAATAAACTCAACACTTAAAAAATAAGAAGTCATAGCCACATCCATGCAGAATTTCATTACCAATGCTCACGTGATGTTTTTTTAAAATGCAAACACTCACAGCACAACTTAATCTGTTCCAAAGTATTGGGATGATTGTCTGTGAAAGGGCCTTAAACCCACCACCAATACAACAGAAACGGTTCCAGAACTTACAATCTTCTTGTCACGTTTGCTATTGTGCTCTACTGGCATGCTGCTGCCATTGCTTCCTGAGGGTACAATGCAGCCACGGTTATGTGGCTGAGATGGAGACATGCTCTGCAAAGGTTAAGACACACACAGATGCATCACACACAAAAGACGATGGCAGTGAAAATACATATTAAGTACATGCAAGTTAGAAAAGCAGGGCAAACACTTCTATCAAATGTCAGTGGTGCAGCTACCCACCTCCAGGCTGGCGTTAAACTCCTGATGATATCTGACAAAACTACACGAGCTTCCATTGCAAAAAAGCACAACCAGCTTCATCAGATTAAAAAAATAAAAGCCTCTGTTTTCCCAACGTCCAAGAAACATTTCTTTCTTATTGGAAAAAGGTATTCATACCAATTAAAAAACCACATTCAAGACCAAAAAAAATAAATAAATAAAACAAAAATCTGCCACAGCCCTGCGTGCATTTCAGACCAGGATTCATGGCCCAACGACCCACGCATCCACAGGCATCATCCCACTTTGTCAGTTAACGCACACTGCTACTGCTGCACAGGCAACACTGCGCCCTTCTCTTCTACACGGGGCAGATGAGTCAGGCACTTACCTCCTGGCTTAGAAGAGGCCTTGATTCAAGAGCTGTCTTTTTCTTCTGTTCTTCTTTTACAGGCATTAGGGGTTTGAAAAACTTTGGTGGCTGAGGAGAGAATGCTTTAAAAGGGCTCACCATTAAGGCGGGAGGATTCTCTGAGGTGCAACCTGAGAAAAGACAAAAGACGCAAGAGTTTACCGTGTAGGGCGCTGAGGGCACCAGACAATAACCTTGCCACAGGAATGTTTAATGTAACAAAGAAAGAAATTAAGATGTGAATATTTGGCTATACATTCAAATAGATGCAGACACAAATCGAGATAAGTTTGGGTATATACCCTCTCTTAGTCATCAAGTGCTGCTATAACAGAAATACCACAAGTGGATGGCTGTAACAAAAAGAGATTTATTCTCTTCCTGTTCAGGATGTGAGAGGTTCAAATTTAGGGCGCCTGTTTGGGGGGAAAGTGTTCTCTCTGTTAGTTCTGGGAAAGGTCCTTGCCATCAGTTTCCTCTGGTCTAGGACCTTCTCAGCACAGGAAGCACAGGTACAATGGAAGTCCTCCACTCCCAGCACTGCTTTCCCGGTGGTATAAGGTCGTCGTCTCTCTACCTGGAAACCTCCGTGGTGGACTGGTTAAATGCTAAGGCTGCTAACCAAAAGGCTGGCAGTTCAAATCCACTAGGTGCTCCTTGGAAACCTGGTGCAACAGTTCTACTCTGTCTTTTAGGGTCACTGTGTGTCAGAACTGACCCAGTGGCAGCTAGCTTTGGTTTTTCTGGTCTCTCTATTGGCTTCTCTCTTTTACATCTCAAAAGAGACTGAATGGAGAAACCACTGTAGATGGAGCCCTGCCTCATTAACGTAACTTTCTCTCATGCTGCCTTATTAACATCATGGAGGTAGGACTTACAACACCCAGGAAAGTCACAGCAGGTGACAAATTATTAGGCTAGCACACAACACTGGGAATCATTGCCTCCCTCAAGTGGACACACACAAGTGGGGAGCCCAATTCAATCCATAACATACCCCAAAGAACTGAAAACAGGGATCAAACAGATACTTGCACACCAGTTTTCACTGCAGCACACTATTCGTAAGAGCCAAAAGGTGGAAACAACCCCAGTGTCCATCGATACATAAAGGGATAAAAATGCAGTCAATCTGTACAATGGCATACTACTCAGCCATGAACAGATATGAAGTTCTGATACATGTTACAGCATGGATGAACCGTGAAACTATTATAGTGAGTGAAATCAGTCAGATATAAAAGAACAAACAGTGTGCGATACCACTTATATGAAATAGCTGGAGCAGACAAAAACCCAGAGGTGGAAAGTAATTCATGGTTTGAGAGCTAGCAGGGGGAGGGAGGGGTGTCAGAAGCTACTGCTGACGAGGTACAGAGTTTCTGTTTGCAGTCAACAAGCTTTCCAGACAAATGTGGCAATGGTGTCACAACAGGAAGTGTAACTAATGCCACTAGACCAAGAGCAGCCGAAATGGTTCATGTGGCCAATCACAGGCTGTCCATATTTTAGTGCAATTTAGAAAAAGGATTATATACCTATAAAAGCACAAAAAGTTACTAAAGGGGAATTAGCTTGAACAAAATCAGAGCGGGAACTTCCCACCTTCCTTTCACAACACACAGTGTGGCTGGCACAGTGGTTGAACCCTGGGCTGTTGGAGGCTGTGGGCTCAGACCCACGGGCCACTCTAAGGAGAAAGAGGGGGCAGTCGGCTTCTGGAGAGGTGACAGCCTCAGAAATCCTACGGGGCAGTTCTTCTCCGTCCTACAGGGTCACTATGAGTTGGAATTGACTTGATGGCAGTCGGTATGTTTTTTTTTTATTTTCATGATACAACCTGAGCACCCCCTTACCAGACCATCTCAGTGCAGGCTGATTTGCCATCTCCGAATCCTCAGAGCCCTAATTATCTGCACATCCATTCTAGCATCTAATCAATTTCATATCTTACCTTTTATGTGTCTCATTTTCACCATTAGATTTTAAGAACTAGAATGGCACTCGTGTATCTTTCACTGTACAGAGCACAGCAGAAGCTTGAATAAGTTACAGAAGTTTTTTATAAGCCTCTCTTTTTATCAAGCCATCTTGCTGTACATGACTAAAGAAGGGGAATTCTTCTTTCTCGCTTTTGCTTAATTCTTAGTTTATCTGGCTTCTTTCATTCTACATTTTCTTCCCCAGTTCATGGGCACAATGGCACTTTGTAGGTAAAATATGACGTGTTGGTAACAGGGCTCATCTACATACTCAGAGACTACAGAGAATACTGTTCTTTCAAGACAGCAGGAGACTAGGCAATGACGTTGCCACTGACTGAACTTATTTCTGCTCTTCCTGAAACTGCTTTACGAATCAGTGACATGTGCAACATGATAATGTTGCTGGGTGCTGTCACATGTCTTCCAGCTTACAGAGATCCCACAGGACACACAAGAACTGCCCAGTGGGGTTTCCAAGGAGTGGCTGACAGATTTGAATTGCCAGACTTTTGGTTAACAGTAGAGCTTCTAACCACTATTAAACCAGTCAAAAAAAGAAAACCATCAGCACATTCCCCCATTCCAGTTGAATCAATTTCAATTCTGACTCATAGCAACCCTATAAGACAAGCAGAACTGCCCCCACAGAATTTCCAAGGAGTGCCTGGTAGATTCAAACCGCCAACCTTTTCGTTAGTAGACATAGGACTTAACCGACTATGGCACTGAATCCAAAAGTATCAGATAGGTACGAATTATTTGGGTTAAAGAACGAAGTCTAACCATAATGTAGGAAGGACTTGTTAGTGTCGTAAAACCAACTTCAAACTCGTGAAATGAAATGAACAGTGATTTAAAATTCTGAAGTGTTATGTAAAAAACCTACTGTGGATATTTGGGTATCAAATGAGAAAAAAGCAAAAAGAAATCAAATAAGAGCACATGATGCCTCTGTTCAAGACAGTTGGAATATCAAGTTAATTATAATTTCAGCTTCTTATCTTATATGCTGCCCAGGAAGGACTTTCTTTGCCATGGGTCTCCTAAGTGCTTAGAAACATCACTGAAAAACCATCTCACTGCTACCTTCTTTACTCCTTCGAGGTGAATCCCTGGGTAAAGTTCCATAACATGCTACATCTTGGTAACTGCAGCTGTAGTCAGACACGTCTAACTGGTTCTCTGGCCAACCCTAGGAGATAAAAATATGAGTTCACTGTAATTAAGCCCCTCTAAAGTGGGAAATGAAGCACAGATGTGTTTCTTCTTCTTTTTTTTAAAGAAGACGTGTGTGACTTTATTATGAAATACTTCAAAACCATAGAAAAGTACTGAATAATAAGACACACTATCCTACTCAAGGTATGAGTAAATGTTACTATTTTTTGTACTTGCTAAAGATTTAATGAAATCATTATAAATATTGTGACATCTTCTTTTCTGCTGTACATGGTCCCATTCATTATCTTCTCTCCCAAGACAAAAATACTGTAATGAATCTGGGGTCTAAGTCAACCAGATAACCTAAAAACCAAATTGAAACACATGTCAGAATGAAACAGTTCTATTAATAACTTTGCCAGGCTGGCAAGCAAAAGCCAGGAGCATCCAAGGCAAACTAGGTGATATGTTTGAGGTCTGAATGCCTGAAACAGGCATATGATACCAGGGTATTAGAGGGAGGAAACTCCTCTCGTTTTCATATACATTTAATCTTCCCTCAGCTTCTCAGGACACGGCTGCCCCTAAGGACTAGATGCGAAATTGCCTGAGGCCAGAATCTGAGTTTATTTCTTTTGAATTGTCCACAGTCCTTAGGACAGTAACTTAGATACACATCATGCTCAAGAAATATTTGCTGAATAAGATGATGCTGCCAACTGTCCTTAATTTTGAATCCTTAAGTTTATCCATTTGGGATCATTTTAATTTCTGAGTTGAGTTAGACCCCTGAAGACAAATATTTATTTGGAATGCCAGGTAACACTGTAATACTATGATGGTGCAGCAATTTCACATCGATGATTTTAACTTGAAGATGTGGAAAGAATGGTTTGCCTAAGATTAAGATTGTAAACCCAGAGATAAGAAATACATCACGATCCTCTGACTTTCCAGGTTTAGATTATGCTAGGGCTCAAGACATGCTCACATTGACACACCTTATCATCTTCGTCAAAGCCAGAAAGGTCTGGTCGACTGGAAGAGACCTATAAAAGACGAACGGTTTTTATCAATGTGGTTTGTTCATTTAAAATGTTTCTCTCTTTTTTTGAAAGAAATAAAACATTATGAATACAGCTGAAGCCTCTCTGTCCCTTTCTTCACCCTCTTTTTTTTCAACTCCAACAGCAATGCAACCCCATTTTTGGAGTTTATCACTGCCCGTCCATGTTTTATGTAATTACATGCGTATATATTTGTAAGTGGAAACCCTAGTACTGTAGTGGTTAAGAACTATAGCTGCTAACCAAAAGTCAGCAATTCAAATCAACCAGACACTCCTTAGAAACCCTATGGCGCAGGTCTACTTTGATCTATAGGGCTGCTATGAGTTGGAATGATTTGATGGCAGTGGATTAGGTTTTTATATTCATAAGCAATATTTAGCATTGTTTTGTGTTTTTATACTACATATGTGGTACATTACTATATATAAAAAGCAACAAACCAAACCCAGTGCCATCGAGTTGATTCTGACTCATAGCGACCCTACAGGTCAGAGTAGAACTGCCCCACAGAGTTTCCAAGGAGCATCTGCTGGATTTGAACTGCCTAGCAGACAACAGCACGTAACCACTATGCCACCAGGGTTTCCAAATTACTGTATATGAGACCTGACAATTACATCCATCAACTTCATTGTTGTAACTGCTACCTACCTCACTGCTGAATATCACTATAGTCACCTTCAAAGTACTGCCCTTGGGAAGCTACGCACTGATGCCAGCACCCAGTCCACCCTTCAGAGCAATGTTGGAACTCTTTATGGAACAGTAACTGCACATGGTGACATGGTGGCAAGTTCACAAACTTAATTGTATAGTTGTCTGTGAGGGAAGTTTTAGCCGGTAAACAGTAACTATACTGGAGCACCCTCCCTACTCACCTGATCTAGCTCCCAATGATTTTTTCTTTATCTGAAGACAAAAGAAATACTGAAAGGAAGACATTTTGATGACATTCAGACACCAAGGGTAATATGATGACAGCTGTGATAGCCATTCCAGAAAAATTGCTTTGAAGGCTAAACTAGGCAGTGGCACTGGTGCATGGCTTCCCAAAGGGAATACCTCAGAGGCGGATGTAGTGATATTTGGCCATGAGGTATGTAGCACTTTTACTAGGACGAGTTCATGAACTTAACTGGCAGTCCTTGTCCTTCAACAGTTCAGTAATTTGTTTTTTCCTTTTTCCCACTGACAGACATCTGGACTGCTTCTCTCTTTTTCAACTACAACTGTGATGCAAGGAATGTTCCTGTTGCTGCCCTTAAGTAGTACCTTCTAAGTACCACTCTAACTGCATCCAACAATATTGTTATGCATATTGTTTTCAGCAATTAGTTCTAAATACATCTGGTACAGCAGGGAAACTCTATCCAGCTAAGAAACAGATGGGTGCGTTGTAGACAACGTATGTGTGCCTTTGATCTATTTTTCCACAGGTATTTGAAGATGTAAAATCAAGTCCTGCAAAAGATTCACAGGGACTTATAGACCAAATTCAGGAGGTATGACACTGTGTGTCCCTATCAATGAAAGTTGTCTGACTTTCAGAATTTAGGCCTTCATTTTGGCTATAGCTGCATTCAGGTTTTTTACTTCTTCATCCAGTTTTCACACGAAATTTTTATTTCATTTAAGCTTTTGCATTTATTGGCATCATAATATTCATGGCTTGGCTTATGATGTCTAAATAAACTTCAGCTCTATCTGTAGTAATATCCTTCTTCGCTACTCCTAATATTTCATCTTCTTTCATGTTTTCTTTTCTTCCCCATTTGAGGTCAGTCCCTTTTAACAGCCTTTTCAAACAAATCTTCTTTCCAGCTCCGATGAACCCCTTCAGTTGTTTCATGCACCTCATGTTCTAATCTTTAGGGTTTTCTTCTTCCTTTTAATGCATTAGACTTGTGCTCCAGGGTTTATTATTTCGTTTCTTGTTCAAACTTACTCTGATTTTATTTTTTTCTAATTTTAAACATTTTTATCCACAAACATTTCACTACAAAGCTCCGAAAGGTAAAGAACTCTCTTGAAATCCCAAATCACAATACCATTATCACATCTTAAAAATTAAGTGATTCCTAAACACTGTCAAATATCCAGTCAGTGTTCAAAGGTCTGCAAGGTGTCTCATAAGCATTTTTACAGTTAATTTATTTGTACCGGGATCAAAAGAGCTCATATGTATCAACTGGTTGATAGAATGGTCATCTTCTTTAATATGATTTCTCCCTTTTCTCTTCTCCCTTGAAATTTGATTAACAAACAAAACCAAAAACAAATGAGGTTACTTGCTCTGTCCAGTTTCCTGCAGTCTGAATTTTGCTAACTGAACCCCTGTAGTGTGATTGTACACTGTCCTCTGTGTTAGAACTAGAAGCTCAGTCACATTCAGGTCCAAAATAATTTTTTTTGACTAATTCATCAAACCCAAACCAAACCTGACCCACCGCCATTGAGTTAGTTCTGACCTGTAGCAACCCTACAGGACAGAGTAGAACTACCTCACTGAGTTTCCAAGGAGCACCTGGAGGATTCGAACTGCTGACTTTTTGGTGAGCAGACATAGCACTTAACCCACTGTGCCACTAGGGTTTCCCAATACATCAGAGGTAGTCTTTGTTTCTTAAGGTAAATTCTGGGCTCATTATTTTCCAGTCTTCTCCTTTCTAGTTAAGATCTATGTATTTCCTAATACTAGCTAGTGATCATGCCCTACTGCCTAGTGTTCTGCTGTGTAAACGGAACAGTAAGAGAATTCAAAGCTAATGACAATTCTCCAAGTACCACTTCAACTGCACTCCACAGGGATGACAGTGTCTACCATTTTCATTCCTTATTCACTGTCAGGGATAAGAATAAGAAGACAAAAGAAGATCTGATGCATCTGAATTGCGGTGCCAAAAGAATGAACAGATCTGTCCTGGAAGAAGTGCAACCAGAGCGCTCCTCAAAAGCAAAGATGGCGAGACTATGTACCACAAAATGGGACATGTTGTGTCAGGGGGGAACAATCTCTGGAGGACATCATGTTTGGTAAACAGAGGGTCAGCAAGAAAGAGAAGACCTCCACTAGGTGGACTGACACAATGGCTACGACCGCAGACTCAAGCGTAGCAGGTGGGCCATGGGACAGGAGCCGGCAGTGCTTCCCTCCGTTGTATGTGGATTATTAGGAGCCGGAACAGACACGACAGCACCTAACAACAACCATTTTCATTATCATTATCCTGATTATTTCCACTATATGATCTCTGATATGCTGCACTAATTAGAAGCTTGGTTTCTGACTTTCAACTGTATGGGACTCAGTTTCACTGTGGTCACAAGTTGTGTCCCATGTGGGACTGATCACAGGCATTTTCTGTGATTTGTTTTGTGGTCTACTGCAAGGCAATTTTTCTAAGTGTTACACATGTTTTAAATAATTTTCTGGCAATTCTGGAAGTTAAGACAGCAAATAATTGCTCTTTTCTTGGAGGGCCCCTTATTTTTCTCTACTGCTTCTAAGAACGAAACTACTTTTAAGTGGTCCATACACTCATCTGTCCTTTCTACTCGTGAGAGTCCCCCTCAGCTAGAAGCAACTTTTGCCAACTACCTTCTGCCAATTAGTTGAGGAAGAGCATGAAAATGACAAAACTAAGACTAGGGGCTAGAAGAGTGTTAACAAGGTGCCTAGCTCCCTGTCACAGTGATACGCCTCACAATAACTCCTGTTACAGAAGCTACAATGGGACATTTATACTGGCTCAAAAGCAGCGCCCAGGGGCTATGGTAGTCAGGACAGAGAGATGATTCTTACCTTCCTTAAGCCTACTAAATTCAAAGATGAATCTTACTGCAGAGAAATGATAATGGAATCCTCCCTAAACTTTTCCTTCCACACATCTCAAGTTCTGCTTGTCTCTACGTCCAAAGAAACTTCTTTCTGGAAGACAATTCTATAAATGTTGTTGTTGGATGCCATCAATTCCAACTCATGTGACCTTGCGTGTGCGTAGCAGAACTACTCTGTATGGTCTTCTTGGCTGCGACCTTTCAGAAGCTGATTGGCAAGTCTTTTCTTCTGCAGTACTTCTAGGCGGGATTGAATGGCCCAAGTTCATATTAGTGCAAACAGGTGGTGCCCTGGGACACAGCTCTATGAACAGGGACTTGTAGTGCAGGGAATTACTTAATATGGTCTTTCTAGCCATGGTCTTTGTGACTCTCACACAATGATTGAGTGGATTTCCGGAAATAGGTAACTATGGCCCACCAAAAGGAACTGATAAGCTGCATCCTGCTAGACTTAAAATGAGCCATTCCAGAGACAGGAGTTGAAGATCTGACTAACACCACCAGAAAAAAAAAAAGAGTCAGGAGTGGAGCACATCCTTTGGACCCAGGATTCAGGCTCCCAGAACCAGGAGACTGAGAGAGAGATGTGACACTGAAGACAGTGAAGAGCAACGGCAGAGAAATGCAGGAAAGATAGGTAGGAAATGTCCCAGTGGGCTTCTCTGTTCATGGAGTGAGAAGGCTGAGTGAGTGCCTCTGGACAGGAGGCTTGCTGGTGGAGTAGGCTGCCTCTAGGTATTAGGTGAAGCTAGTTTTGCTGACCCAAGTTGGCAGAACTGAGTACCTTCAGGTCGAGGCTTACTGGCAGAGCTGGTACCTCTCGCTACTTATGGGCAGAGCTACGAGGGCTCAAGATGAGTGGCTAAAGAGACACATGTCTGTGGGCATAACAAAGAAGAGGCTGTCCTAATGTACCCTGAATGTTCCTGAACCTGAATTATCACCTTTTACTTTCCTAATAAACCCCATAATCATGAGTACTGTGTGTGAGTTCTGTGTGGCCATTGCAGTGCATCATCAAAATCAACAGAAGAGAGTGCGAAGGGAGGGAAAGCTGGTGTCAGAACTGGTTAAGATAGTGGAAAATACAGGCCTGTCTGAGCTCTGCCTCACAGATATCAGCCCTGGGCTGTTGATTGTGATTTTCTTTTGCTCTTGTGAAGTTAGACAATGTCAGCGACAAGTCCTATGCCATTTTTGCAGGATCAAGTTTCCACTGAAGGACAGGTCATGTTACATGTGACTGCTCCCTGGTGTGCCACCTTGCTGCAGACAAGAGGGACTGGCACTTTGGGGGTTCTACACTAGTGCCATATGCTCTACTCCTACCATATGGACTCTGACCTCTTGTCTCTGCAGGTCGCCCACTCCGAATCCCCAGCTACATCACATAAGAAGCAGATCCACGGGGTGTGTGACTTACATTGTGAACATTTGGTGTACTGAGGCTTCTCCGCATATGCCGAGCTTTAGTGGAAAGGGCTTCTTTTACAGTGACAGCCTGTGAATACATAAATTTGAAAATAACATTTATTATCTTTCCCTCTAATTCCAAAAGAATTATCTTTTGTGTAGGAAATTTAGAAATAAAGGAAATAAAAAAAAATTTACTTCAGTATTGGTGACTGCTGCCCAGCATGGTGGAAAGACTTAACAGTAGTGACCTGTCACTGTCAGCTGGCGTCGAGTTGGTGTCAACTAGTAGCCACCTTATGTATCTCACAAACTGTACACCAAAAAACTGCCCAACTGGTTTATTATGTATATTGTGCAATAAAAACTTCAAAAAGTGACTTTGATCTTATGCACACACACATCTAATATTTACAAAATGAAGTCCCATTGAATCCACTTGTTGGGTTTGTACACTTTGTGTGTGTGTGTGTGCTTTAGGTAAAAGCTCAAATTAGTTTATTGTACAAATGTTTATACACACATGGTTAGGTGGCCCTACATGCTACCCTATCATGTGACTGTACATTCCCCCTTTCTACCCAGGATTTCCCACGTCCATGCAACCAGCTCCTGTCCCTTTCTGCCTTCTCATCTTGCCTCGACAGGTGCTGCCTGCTTAGTCTCATGGATCTACTTGAACTAAGAAGCACACTCTTGACAAATATGATCTTATGTCTTATAGTCCAGTCTACTCTTTGTCTGAAGAGTTGACTTTGGGAAAGGCTTTAGTGCTAGGTTTACAGAGACCTGGGGGCCACGTCTCCTGGGGTTCTTCCAGTTATAGTTAGACCAGTGCGTTTGGTCTTTTAACCAGAATTTGACTTCTGCGCACCATTTTTTCCATGCTCTGTCATGTTCCCTGTCAGGGCCGTCACGGGTGGTAACTGGGCGCCATCTGGTTCTTTTCGAGTGGATGGAGTTCACTGGTTTACGTGGCCCTTTCTGTCTCCTGGGCTAATATTTCCTTGTGTCTTTTGTGTTCTTCACTCTCCTTTGCTCCAGGTGGGTTGCGACCAACTTATGCTTCTTAGCTGGCTGCTTGCTAGCTTTAAGATCCCAGACACCACTCACCAAAGTGGGGTGCAGAACAATTTCTTAATAAACTCTATTATATCAATTGACCTAGATATCCCTCGAAACTATGGTCCCCAGGCCCCTGTCCCTACTACACAGTCACTCAAAACGTTTGGTTGTATTCAGGAAACATCTTAGCTTTTGGTTTAGTCCAGTTGTGCTGACTTCCCCTGTGTTGTGTGTTGTCTTTTCCTCACTTAAAATAATTCTTGTTTACTATCTAGTTAGTGATTTTCCCACTCCCTCTCTCCTCACCCTGGTAACTATCAAAGAATACTTTCTTCTGACTTTAGGGTTTTTTATTTAGTGAAGAAATATTAACTGAGTGCTTGCTGTGTGTACACATTATGGTAGAAGAGGTATTCAGAAGACACTGTCTTTGCTTTTAAGGCAGCTTACAGTTCAGTATTTCAGTACATTTTGGTAGGTGCTATAGTAGAGATAAACAGGGCACCATGAGAAGACTAGAAAAGGGAAACTTTATTTATCAGGTCAGTCAAGGTCTGAGGAGGTGTCGGGGATCTCTTTTTGGGTGGGTAGTGATGATTATGCTCATTTATTTGTTTTTTTAAGTGATCACACGCTCATTGCCCACAGTGCTCTTTTTATCCCTAACTATATGTCTATCTCACTTGAAAAACTACCATAAACTTCTATGACAGTTGTGGACATCTGCTACAGGAGGACTTTTCTAACAGATTCCAGTGTTAGTCCTTGTTGACCAGCACTCACTTCTACAGCTTTTACTGCTGCTGTTCCCAGCGATGGTACCTCCTGTCCGAGAGCTCGTTCCACAGCCTACTGCATGATTCTCTCTTGAATGTACTGCTGCCATATCAAAAGTTCAAAACTGAGGGAAACAGCACTTGTCCATGGTCACGTATACGGGCATCAGAGTCAAGCTGTCTGGGTCTGTATTCTGGCTTGGGACCACTGACTAGCTGTGTAATCCTGGGCTCATCTCTCAGCCTTAACTGTCACATTTGAAAATAGGGATTACCACAGTCCAGAACCTCTATGGCTATGCAGATGATTAAGTGAAATACATAAGAAGCGTTTGATGAAGGTTTGTGCTCTTATTATCATTTTTGCTCTTCTTCTCTAAAAAGGTAGCTACTCAAATGTTTCTTCTCTGGTAGATTTAGAGATAGGAAGTTTGACAAGAAAATTTATCTTTGTCCACAAAGGATTTGAGAATGGTGCTCTCCTGCCTTCCAAGCTGGATATCCCAGTCACGTGCCTGCCGGAGCCGTTCGAGGCTGAGGATGTTCTCCACCTGCAGCACCCCACGTGTGTACTTCTCAATGTAGGTCTCCCCATCCGACGTGCCTTCATTTTCACTCCTCGCTGCCATGAGAGCCAGCGTTTCCCGGTCCTCAATCTCCTCAGTTGCCTGCAAACATATGGAGGCAATTATAATACTTACATGTGAGCAAAACTTCAATGAGAGAATGGCTTTAACACTTCAAGAACTGAGAATTAAAGCCTTCACCACTATTTACATACTGATGTTTTTGAAAGCATTGTATACTTTACCTTTGGTATATTGGATACTATTTCATAGGTGACACCACAGGAATAAAATATATTTTTCAATGATATTCTTCTCTTCAAACTCTGGGTGAAACTCTGATAGAAAAGGAAAGCTGTATTAAGAGCTATGTGAAACATTTTGTATGTTACAAATTTTAAAAGAATTATCAATTACTATGTTTTGACAGGGAAACCTGGTAGCATAGTGGTTAAGTGCTACATCTGTCAACCAAAAGACAGGCAGTTCAAATCCACCAGGCACTCCCTGGAAACCCTCCAGGGCAGTTGTACTCTGTCCTATAGGATCGCTATGAGTCAGAATTGACTCAATGGCAATGGGTTTTTTTTTTTCAATGTATTTGACAGAGCCCTGGGGACTGGAGGAGGATTAAGAGCTAGGCTGCCAACCAAAAGGCTGGCAGTTTGAATCCACCAGACACTCTTTAGAAACTCTATGGGGCTGTTGTACTCTCTCCTATGGGGTTGTTATGAGCTAGAATCGACTAAACAGCAAAGGGTTTTTTGGTTTATGTGTTTGATACACACAGACTTACTATTCAGCAAAACAGACAAAAGCTGAACTTAAAAATTCTAATCTCCAATCCTGAGGGACACTTTTTTGAACTGGGAATTGGCCCAACTCTTTTTTGAACTGGGAATTAGATCACAGAACTTGTAGCATATTCAAAGATTTTGTAGTGGTTTCTCTTTCTCATCTGCTGCCTCCCTTTTAGAATCTTCAGAGTTTAATCCCTCTATCAAGGGACAGTCAAAAAGAAACCAGAGAAGCTCTGTTTTGCTGAAAGAAACTTTGAGGTGTGAGCTGGAGAAGCAGTGTGTGAGGGATTATCTGGCACCTGCATTCTGTCCTGGCCTTGTCACTGTCCTGCCTGGATTAGACACATAATCCTTCAGTGTTAGTGTTCCTACTTTTCCAGCACTAAGGTCACAGGTCCCCTGCCTCCTAGCCTTTGGTGTCTCCACTCAGTCACTCTGGAAGACATTGCCCTTTGCTATCATCCTGCCCCATGGCCACTGTGGTAGCATTCTGCACAGCCACAGCATTAGCCCCAGAGCTAATCAGAAAGCACTGTGAGCTCACATACACAAACGCAGAATCAGGTTCCACAACTACCTGTTTGTTGTAAATATTGGCTGCAATCCGTTTTCGCAGGACTACCTCCATCGCAGCCGGGTGGCTGAGCTGGACTGTGGTCTTCACAATGAGGTAAATCCTTTCATTCTGTGGTGTGACCCTATTCAAGTGGACGGAATCATGTACTGAGGAGTCCCAAGAGGCTGTGGCTGAAACCTAGGAGCAGGAGAAGGATGGAGGGACAGAAGCACGACACAACTTAGGTATAGCCTTTTCACATTACAAAGCAGAAGAAAAAAAGAAATTCAGCTCCATTAATCCCAAACATGTCTTTCTCCACTTTTTTTGAATGATAACATACATACTCTATTTATTAAAGTCCCCGTTCATCTATCACTCAAGCAGACTCCAGCACATTAATGGGCAGGTAGGCCCAGTGGCTTTATGAGTCTAAAGTCATGGCAGAACTCAAGGAGTCCCCTACCTCATCGTCACTGTGCTTTATGATGGGCAGGTAGAAAAACTGGCTCCCGTGCTCCTTGGGCAGGATAGAGTTCACTCCAGACGCGTGCGGCCCAACAAGCTGTTCGTTGGCACTGAGGTCATCGGCTAACCACACCCACGGCACAGGAATAAAGTAGGGAGAAGTCAGGTGTTAAGCAAGCACCAAAAGTTTTTAAAATATACTTTGCACAGATAAAGTTTACAGTAGAACACATTTTCCTTTCTTTCTTCTGTTCCTTATCTTGCAATTGAAAAGGAGACTCCAAGAATCACGATGGCCATGATCCTTAAGACATACTACTAAAAAACCAATCAACCAAACCCATTACTATCAAGTCAACTAAGACTCAGAGACCCCATGTATATCAGAGCAGAATTGTGTGCTACAGGGTTTTCAATGGCTGTGATCTTATAGAAGCAGACCTCTAAGCCTTCCTTCTCTGATGTCACTGGGTAGATTTTAAACTGCCAACCTTTCAGGTAGCAGCAAGTGCAAACTGTATTCACTACTTGGGGACCTATGGAAACGACCACAGGAGCCACAACAGCGCCTGCTGGAAAATGGCCTGAATATATTCTACACGTAATCCTAGGAGCTAATATTGTCACAAGAGAAACTCATCTTGGAAGTTTGACTATTTCTGCTATCAATTCTTCCTGTAATTTAATGTTCAGTTTGTTGTATTACATAATTTTAAATAAATTAGAGATACTGGCAGTTAAAACACCAATTTAGAATCAAAGTTCTATTCACTTGGAAGAAATAGGCAGATCATATTATTCTAACGCCCCATCTAATGTGGGCTTCACCCTTCACAAACCTCTGCAAGTGGCCACCCAACCTTTCGTTGTACACCTCCAGTAACAGGAAACTCAGCACTTTATGGGGCTACCCTGCAGAGGCCAATCTGTTTGTTTTTTAATTATGCTTTACATAAAAGTTTACAGCACCAATTAGTTTCTCATTAGACAATTAATACACCTACTGTTTTGTGACACTGATTGCCGACCTTGTGACATGTCAGTGTTCTTCCTTTCTTGACCTGGGCTCCTCATTCCCCTTCCTCCAGCTTTCCAGTCCCCTCCTGCCTTTTTGTCCTTGCCCCTGGGCTGGTGTGTCCATGCAGCCTCACATACATGTCTGACCTACACGCATTACTACTTTATGGGCCTGTCTAGTCTGTGGCTGAAGGACAGACCTCAGGAGTGACTTCAGTACTGAGTAAGAAAGGTATCCAGGTGTCATATTCTTGGGGTTTCTCCAGCTCTGTCAGACCAGTAAGTCTGGTCTTTTTTTGTAAGTGTGATTTTGTTCTCCATTTGTCTCCTGCTCTGTCCACGAATCTACTTAGAGGCTTTTAAAAAATTCGTCACATGAAGAATCAAAACCAATGTCCCTGTGTTTCCCATCTTCCATTACTGGTCTTTAATCTACAACACTGGTTTTTTTCAGTATGTTTTGAAACCCTGGTGGCATAGTGGGTTAAGTGCTATATCCACTAACCAGAAGGTCAGCAGTTTAAATCTGCCAGGTGCTCCTTGGAAACTCTACAGGGCAGTTCTACTCTGACCTCTAGGGTTGCTATGAGTCGAACCTGACTTGACGGCAGTGGGCAAGAGTCCCGAAGGTGGGCCTGCAGGGAGCCTGTCCACCTCCAAATTCAGCAACTCTGCTTTTATGTCCTTCATGTGAGGTTCCATTTAAGAGTTCATTTTGATCAAGTGTTTGACTGCTACAATCCACTGAAAGAAAATCACTGTTCTATGCTCACCCAGATAGACCTCACTGTTACACTAGAGGACAACTTGTAAGGCAACGTGACTATGTCACAGGGTGCTGGTGGCAACCTACAGACCGAGAACTGCGGGGAGGGATTACTTTCCAGGTGATGTCTAGGTCCAGTAATATCTGAGAAAAACTGTTTTAATGTTTAAGTATGTAGGTTTCAATCTTCCCAGGTACTCTCTTTTCAGATTAAATATCCACATCTCTCTTCCAGTGATTCTACATGTGACATTCATATATAGCTTACTGGACTCAAAATGTCACCTAGATATGGCCCATGCAAGATCAAAATGATGTGGGTCTGAGTAGATTACAGGCCTTAATGAAAATGGGTAACACTCGAGGCCTTTAAGTCTCTACTTACCATTCAAATCAAGAAAGAGAACTGGTATGTGAGTTTCCATTCCAGGAGGTGGGATCCTAAATTTAATAACAAAATTTAATCAGAACAAAATACAAGTTTTATAGTCTGTTAAGCAATTACTAAAACACCACAGAGGCACGGAAGCAGGGCAGTACCACTGTGAGGTAGAGGTTCTATTTGTGGAACACTTCCCTGTTGCTTCCCTTTCTTGTTAACCTGAATCATAGAAATCATGTGACTCACATAAACTAAGAGTAGAAGAAGAGCCTGGAGAGCATTTAAAAGTTAGCCCATGGAGACCTCAGGGATCACAGCACAACACTGTACAGCATGCTTGCTCTGGACACATGAGGAAGGGCCAGTCCCTAGATGGAAGACATCATATTTGGTGGAGGAGAGCCCTCAAAAGGGCGAGGGAGACTCTTGATGAGGAAGGAGTGATACCACAGCCACAGCGATGAACTTGAACATGATAGTGACCATGAGGCCGACACAGAACCATACCATATCTCCTTCTGTTACATTTAAGGTAGCCATGAGGTGCAGTCGACTCCACAGCAGCCACCTATCTCTCTTGTTAAAACAAAGACTAACTGAAGCCTTTCTAAAATTGTTTCTACTGATGTTTCTACTGTGGCAACAGAGCACATGATTGGAGCCCAGAGGAGGTAAATGAAAGGACGATATTTTAAAAGACCAAAGGAGAGTAGAATGAAAGACATGAAAAGAGGAGAGAGTATACACAAAAGAGACCAAGGCAGGGCCTTGACAAACACCAGCCCCCATACATCAGAAGCACCCAGGGGCTGCCTCAAATGAAGAGTCCTGAGCCCCATCCTTTCTCTCCCACATGACAATAACTAGAGTTGGGACCCAGGACTCAACATGTAAACATTCAAGATGATCTCAGACATGTTCAAGTTTGAAAGTACCTCAAATAAGAGAGAGAGGGTGAGAAGGAGCCTAGAAGAAGGCCTTGAGGAACAAAGGAATGACATGAGATTGGGATGACATGGCTGTCCAGGTTAAGCGTCTGGCAGCTGCACTCCATGTGACCTACAGGACCTGGCGTAACAAGAACATCTGCAATGAGAACCATCAGGTGACAAATTGCATGCCTGCAAATTCAGATTTTTAAGTTTTTATAAGGCAGATCATGAAATAAACATTACTTCCATTCATGATCAGGGCTTTCAGTGTAATTTTTGAGAAGAGGATCACCAGGCCTTTCTTAGGAAGCACCTCTGGATAGATCTGAACCTCCAGCCTTCTGTTTAGTAGCTGAGCATGTAACTACTTACAACGGCCACGAAGTCATCCATTTTATCATTACAGACAAAAATAACATCACTAGTATTTCTATGCCTGCCCAAAGGAGATGATGGGTATCATAGACTCTATGTACAGAAGGAATCTGATTCCTTAAATACATAGGACATCTAATAAAAAGCATGAGAATAAGCAGCAGCAGCAGCTAGCATTCAATGAATGGCCACTGTATACAAGGAGTTTATAGACATTATCTCTAAACCTCATAAGAGTACCAAAAGGTACATCCACTAATAGATTTGGAAACAAAGCCTCAGATAAGTTAAATAACTTATATAAGGAAATGCCGTTAGGAGCTGAAGCTAGACATGAAATCCAGATCTCTTTGACTCCTAAGCCTCTGATACCATGCTACTTTTCATAAGCATACACAGGATTGATCAAATCATTATTTACACATTGCTCAAGTGCTTTCTAGATAACTTGGCGGCGTGGAGGTTAAGCACCATGACCGCTAACCAAAAAGTAAGCAGTTAGAATTCATTAGGTGCTCCTTGGAAAACTATAGAGCACTTCTACTCTGTCCTATAGGGTCTCTATGGGTCAGAACTGACTTGATGGCAGTGGGTTTGGGTTAAGTTTGTTAAGCGGATTTGTTAAATGCTTTCTTACTGTATGTAGACACCACAACAGATAGGCATTAGGGCAAATTAAAAGATACATTATCTTTGCCCTATTCAAGGATGCTCTGAAGCATCCTTCTTTCAAGCCCAATGGGAAGAATTTCTGAAGATGAGAGAACAATGTCCCGGCTGCTTCTGCAGAGCAGGAAGAGTGTGGTATTTGATTCCCGGCCACGTAAACATTCTCTGCTTCCTGTGACAGGAAGGTGGACTTAGTGGGGAGGAAGAGGGAAGGGAGTACTCAAGAGGTGTCTTTGCATGCACAGTTCATGTTGGCTAGCATTTTTTGTGACAATTCTGGAGAGTCACACACATGACTGCCCTGGTCACTCTGCACCATTCTGCCTGGCCTGCCCAAAAGAAGGTGGGACTCACCAGTTGGCAGGAGCCCCAGGGATGCCACTGCCTGGGGCCGGGACCAGCACAGCGTTCCTCTCCTCAGTCAGTCCCACCCACTGCTCAACCAGCCGGGCTTCCCGCTCCATGTCGTCCTCTGTTTTCTCTGAGGAACACAATGAGGAATGAGCACCAGGAAGGCAGCAAGTGCAACTCAGAAACTTACAATAAACGGACAGATTCTTACTCTCGGGTAGCCATAAGTGGTTTAAACATCTCTGTGTTCTCAAAAAAGGATCTGAGGCTTCCAAGTTCAAGTATGAGGATAAGCTCTGGGAAGCTAAGAGACGGCTAAACCCGCCATCATGTGCAAACAGTAGACAGAGCACTGGGGCAGGAGTTAGCAGACAGGTTATTTAGCTGGTTCTGTAACGTGAGAAAGCTATCCAACAAATGAGCCTTACTTTTCTAACCTGTTAAACAGAGATACCACCCACATCTATCTGTACTGGTTAGAGCTGTCTAATGAAATAACAGGTGTGATGTTGCCTTATTAAAAAAAAAACAAGAAACTATATACCATTTTATAAAAATGGAGGATTAAAACAGACCATGTAGTCTACTTGTTAGAACCTCTTTTCCTCCCTAGTCATTATGGAAGGGGTTTTACTGACATATATTGAAGTCTTCTTACCTATAAATACAGAGGCTACCTACATGTAGCTCAAGTAAATTTTCATTAGCAGGCTGGGCATATATACAAACTGACCCAAAAACACTGAACCAGGGTGCTTCACCAAGGTAGAATTTTTGCTGACTTCTGTATGAAACGGCTTAACACTCATGATGCATCCTTTGGTGCCTAATCAATCGCCACACTAAGTGAAGCGCTAAGCGGGGATGAGAAACTAAGGATTTTATGAGCACACCTATTCTAGAACCTAGCGCAGCCATGGCCAGTGTTGGCAGGCATCCTCCTTGAGGCTAGGTGGTAGACAGTGGCACTGCAAAGGGGCAGCTGAGCTCATGGCTCTGACCAAGAGTTGCCGGTGGTTTCCAGCCAGTGCCGTGGTTTCTGAAATGACCTCTGGGCTGCTGTCAGCCTCAGGTTCAGAGCCTAGAATTCATCCCATCGAGGTACTGATGTTCTAAGTGTTCTTCAAAACGAAATTTAACATTTAGCATCACAGTAAAACCACAGTTTTAACAAAAACATACTACTTTCAAAATGTTCAGAACCTTTGAAAAACAATGTTCCACAACACAATTCACTAATAATGTCTGTAACTTATACAAATTCAAAAAGTGAGGCTACTATTTCTAACAGTTGAAGAAAATAACCTACCACTAGTGTGTAAAAGTGAAAAATATTTATTCTTAGAAAAAAATTTACCATCACACACCTTTTTTAAAACTTGCGTGTAACTATACAGGTAACAAAACATCTGCCATTTCAACAATCTTACCAAGTACAGTTCAGTGTAACATTAAATACTACCTACCTTTTTTATTGCTGACTTTTTTAATCTGCTCATCTAAGTACTCTCGTCTTTTAATGAGCGCATCAGACCACCTCTCTCTCACACAGTTTAAATCTTCTTCCTGACATCAGAGAGGAAAAAATGTTTCGCTGTACAATGCAGAGACATCCATTTCTTTTATTTTTTCAGGATATTTCTGCTGATTAGGAAACTTTTCATTAGGAAAGGCCATTGAACACAGCTGTGCGATTAATATGCGAGAAGCAGAGAGGTCCCAATCACATGGCATGCTGATCAAGGATCCCCTTACTGAGAACCAGAGCCACTGGACCTCCAAAAGGGTAATGACACCGAAAAGCAAGACATCTCTGGCTACACCAGCTGCTGGATGATTTTTACACTATGTGCACTTAAATCATAGCGATTCACCAGAAAGGTTTGTCATTTCATGAACAGAGCTGTGGAACAGGAAATGGAATGGAAGAAGATAGCCATTGACATAGTTCATAGTTCAATGGCCTGATAACACCTTACTACCTGAAACGCAAGAAGGAGGCACAGACCCTTTTGAACTTGACGCAAAGGTTTTACTTCCAACAACTACCCTTAGGCTACCCGACCACGGCTCATGCAAAAACCCGACATGCAGTCAGCCATGCTTGGAGAAATCCCAGAAGCATCGGTTGGACTTTCCTGGCAACAGTGAGACAGGAAGCACACCAACAGCCGGCAGGACGTTAGTGGACAGCCTCACAGAGAACCCTGGGCGGGGTGGGGGTGGGGTCGATGAAAACTTCCCTCTGTGTTTGTTTTTGTTTGCTTGCTTTCTTAGCCAAATTTTGAGGAGGTAAAGAAAACCCACCGATCCTATTCCTCTTGCACTTGCCTAATGCCAGTCTAACCGCTCAGACAGGATGTGAACCACTGTCCTTGGTGCTGGCGGCTTCTGTGGAGTCAAGTCTGACACAAGGTGACCCCGCGTGTGTTACAGAGCAGAACTGTAGGGTTCTCTTGTCTGTAATTTTAATGAAAAGATGTGCTAGTGTCGCCATGAGTTGGATCCGACCCGACGGCACTTGGCTTAGTGCCAGTGGTGCAATGGCTAAGTGCTTAGCTCCTAGCCAAAACGTCAGCGGTCTGAAACTAACAGCTGTTCCATGGCAGAGAGATGTGGCAGTCTGCTTCTGTAAAGATCACAGCCTTGAATGCCCCATGGCACAATTCTATTCTGTCCTACAGGGTTGCTATGAGCAAGAATATACTCAACAGCAATGGATTTTTAAACAGTCTTAATGGAAGCTGATGGCCAGGATTTTATCCCTGAGTATCCCTGGGGTGCAGGGGGAAGAGGCTTGAATGAGCAAGCTTTCGTTAGCAATCGAGTGCAAACTGCTTGTGCCACCTAGGGCCCTTATGTTAAGAACTGACACATGCTATTTAAGGGCTTCTGAGGCTTTATCTACAATGCACTGCAGCTGACATAAAGGAAGACACACAGGGAAAATACCCTTTTGAAGCTAGTGTGAAGAAACCAAACCTAGAAAACATCATCCTGGTTTGCTGCTCTGACAACCACTACTATCCCCGTTCCATGACGTCAGGTCAGTGAGTCTTGATGAGGTAAAATTTCATGTCTGCATGTATTTTCTAGCTTTTGGAAAAGAAAAGGCTGAGACTTGAATTCTACAAAGTCTTGGATAACTAAGGTTGCCCCTAATGACAAAAGAAAACTGGCTAAACCAAAAGCAAAAAATGTGTGCATGAATTATCTTCAGTATTCTTACCCAGCAAAAGTCTTTTAAAGTAGAATAGCATTTGAGAACAATATCAATCTCTTGGAAGTAACCAGAAAAGTGCAGTTTCACTAGCACAGGAAAGACAAGGCTGTAGCTCAAGATGATGAATGAATACCTAGGTGATTTTTTTAAGATTACCCAGTTTGAAGACAGTGATAATGCTCTTGCTAGCAATGCTTTATAAGCTAGTCCTTTCAAATGGCATAGCAAAAATGCAGAATCTGGTTATACATTTTGAGCTGACACGAAAATTTGTGGAAGTAGTATTGTACCCCTGATTGCGCTTAAAGCAAATCAAAAGCCCAAGGAAAACTGCATTCTTCCTCTCCTGCCCTCTCTCCTCCTTGCCCTCTGCTTTGCGAATGCTGGCAATTAGCAGTAGCTGTGCCCCATGCCACAGGCTTGACAGCAGCAGTAATACCTGATAACTATCCATATCATCACCATCCTCATCATCTCTCTGGGAGGGAAAAAATAAACACAAAGGACATGCATTTTGTTTTTCAAACAGCACACAAAGAAAGTAATTCTTTAGCTTAACACACACTATACCAGACAGTCCACGCAACATCAGCATGATAAGACACTTACTCTCAAAAGGTTTAGTGGGTTTCATTCAGTTGTCTATAATTGTTTGAAAATTTAAGGTTTTTATAAACAAGGGTCATCTGAAAATAAGAACTTCATTGTTATGCTAAGAGTTGGTCTGTATTTTTGGATGGGTTGTTTGAGGTTTGGGATAGGCCTAAAAATGCAGACTGGCAAAATTAGAAAGGACTAGAAAAATCTAGAGATTGTTTTGGTGAATTTTCAGTAGTCTAAGGGAATGGATTACTGGAAAGATTACATGGATTAACTCAAGGACACATGGATACTGGCAGGTCAGGATAGGAAGCAGATCTCTGGTCTCCAACCCCTGCCATCTTTGAGATCATCACAAGTGACGCCCACAGGAACCTAAGGCTGTATGCGGGTGAGGTTCCACACTCTCTGCCACAGTGAAAGCACAGGAGACTACTTTCCCCATGCAGATCTATCAGTGTCTGCTACCGACCATGACAAGTCTGGTGAGAAGATTACAACTATCCCAAACCTACAACATTTTAAACTTTTGTTGCTACTGTTAGTTGCTGACAGATTGATTCCAACTCATTTCACACTGATTGCCTAAAATAAAAATCACGATGCTTAAAAGAATTCTAATTGAGACAATTTTCCTTAGACCCAAGAATTTAGGAACTCCACGTGTAGAGAACCACCCAGATGAAGGCAGACACTCCTCAAAATGAGTGCTGGGCCACCTGGAATCTTCTTGCATCTTTCTGTGCTTACCGGAGGGGCTAACAGTCAAACAGGCAGTCTGTGGAAAGATCTACTGACAGAAGAGATGCTAAACTGTTTTTTTTTTGACAGTTCAAATTATTCTTTTATGTGCGTAAGCTTCAAAATATACTTGAGTTTTTATGTTTTAGTTTGACTAAGTGATAGATCATCATCACTTAAATAACTTATTAAGTGGAAGCCTAATACTGAACTGCAGTTTTTCTGAATTTTAAATTTGAATTAATATGGAGCCACAAAGCAGTGGCAGGACAGATCTTGCCATTTTTAAGTTTTACAACAAAGAACCACTTCTAGTAACTGAAAACTGGCATCAACTTCCATTATGTGAAACTAGCATATTCTGGGTTGGTCTGAGTTGTTGCCTGCATCAGAATAATTCTAAAGCACTATGTCAACGACCAGAAAAAGTTACTGGACGTGACCTTGAGAAAAGCCCCCAAACCAAACCAAACCAAACTCACTGTCATTGAGTTGATTCCAATTCACAGTAACCCTATAGGGCAGAGCAGAACTGTCCCACAGTTTCCAAGGAGAGCCTGATGGATTTGAACTGCCAACCTTTTGGTTAACAGATGTAGCACTTAACCACTGCGCCACCAGCGTTTCCTGTTGTTGTTGTTAGGGGCTAGTGAGTTGGTTCCAACTCACAGTGACCCTGTAGGACAGAGGAGAACTGCTCCAGAGTTTCCAAAGAGCACCTGGTGGATTTGAACTGCTGACCTCTTGGTTTGCAGCAGTAGCACTTCACCACTATGCCACCAGGGTTTCCTTCAGTGTTTCCCACCAAAGAAAACACCAAACCCATTGCTGTTGAGTCAATTCTGACTCATAGAGTAGAACTGCCCCACAGAGTTTCAAAGAAGCACCTGGTGGATTCAAACTGCCAAACCTAGCTACCATCGCATTTAACCTCTGAACCACCAGAGTTTCCTTGAGTACAGTGTCAAAAAGAAAAAAAGAAAACCTTTACAATCACTACGGTTTCTGTCTGGCTTGCACTACATATGCAGCACTGGAGAAAGGCTGATAATTTAGACCTCAAATTTCAACAATCAGTTTTAACACCAGGTGGAGTTGCTGGAAAAATGAAGTTCATCAATAAATCCCTATCATCAAATGGGAGTTTGGTCAGTTGACAATCTGCATTTTGTAGGTCATGGTTTAAGACACACAGACCCTCTGTTTTATCTGTGACCAGTGACGTGGTGAGCCATATGATTTTATTGCTCATAGGGACCTCAGAGAATTAAGGAGTCCACTTCATCACTTTAGAGAAGTGAAAAGGGAACCTGTCAAGTAACCACAGTCAAGTAACCACATGTCCCGACTCCAAGTTAGGGTTCTTTCTTTCAAGCCCTGTGGCCACCCCAGAAGATGACCACCAAGAGAGTAACTGATTGAGAATGAGAACACATACAATACAATGTCTGACTGCACACACAAGGAAAACTCCGGTGGCTGAAGTCTCTCCCCATACAGAACAGACATTGTCCTTGGTTCCACATTCATCCTCTCCCCTAGGTTTGAAAGCCAGAGGGCACTCTGGCCTGGGGTAGGGAAGGTGATTTTAGATCTAGCAATGCCTGCCTGACAGCATATGGATTTTTAGCTTTCCTAAAAAGCTCTGCCTGAACACCCAAAGGAAATGGGAGACAGAAAATGAATCCTGCCCAAGATGATCTGGGCTAATGCCCAGACTCCACAGAGAACCCAAAGAAATGTTTTCTCCTAATCGTGATTCTTCAGAGAAGAAGTATTCCTATTACACACAGCAGGGAGACAGCCAGAATGTGCCAGTCTGATTCTCCCAAGACCCCTGTTCATATCTGTGGCAAACTGAGGGCCTAGCAAAACACATACACATTCCAGACCCTTTGGGGAAAAGGTCCTCATCTCACAGTTTATACTGACGAGTTCTCATTGATAATACGAAGACCAATTCCTAGAGATTTTACTGTATATATACATTTTTAAGTGAGAACACAAGATTTAACACACGGAGACTCGATGAACAAAAATGATCACGAAGTCGATTTTTGATTAAGGGAATTTTTAGAGGTTTCAAAAAGCTGGTTAATTATAACAGTGCATGGGGCAATATTAAGTTAGTAATAAAAGCGGATTTGGCGAGGCCATCAAACCAAATGCCCAACGTAATTTGGACTAGATATAAAATTAATCCTGTGTACAGTAAATAAGGGCCATCACATTAATATGTGTTTCTAAATAAAATTATTATTGCTATTAAATGCTAAGCAAATAAAAGACTGTAAATCCAGAAGAAAGGGAATGGACAGAAATGTGAACTGGGGGCAGATCATGGTGAAACCATGGTGATCTATTATATACCCAAACAGGTTCCCATCACAGTTTGTTAACTGATTTAATTTCTGTATCAACCAATCTTTGTTAAATACTCTTTTAAATATGTCTGTCTTACCTGGTAACTGTCCAGCCCCCTCTGGAGCTTGGTAGACCTGGCCGTTACGCAGCCAATGGATACAGACAAGACGGCTTCGACCATAAGGGGCAGTGTCCCTGAATGCTGCACGGGTTTCACAGTTACCTGCACTCTACGGGAGTGACCCTGCAGAGGTGGAGGTGAAGTGGGGAGCAGGTGCCGAGGGTGGGGGGTGAAAAAGAGGTTGCAAATAAAGAAATGGAAAAGAATTAAAGAGGCAAATGATTACAAAACACGCAGAAACTGTGTATAGGAATGGGACAGAGAGATAGCATGAAACGAACAAACATACTTAGTACCTGTCTTAGTTGAAAGACACCCCCCGTGTTGACATCTTTAGCCTGATGGAGTTCCACTGCTGTGTACTCCCCTAACTCATTCAGCTCTAATATGGAGATCCACATCTCTATCCTGCGAGTTACTTCATTCCACCTGCAAAAGCAAAGCCCACCAAAAACAGTGTCATCACCCAGGGATGTTAATGTCACTATTAACAGTAAAAAAACACCATTCACTGAGCATTTACTCAGTGACATTCTTTTCTCACTGAACTCTCAAAACAACCCTACGGTGTAAGCTCTTTCTATTTTGTTGAGGAATAACTTAAACATTCAGAGAAGCTGCCAGATCCTGAGTATGCAGCGGGATGCAAACAGCAGTGCAAGCCACACCCCTGGGACTCCAGGAAGTGTCCTCGCACCGTTCCAGACCATCTCCTCACATCCCTGCAGCAACCATTTACGTGCATGGAGTAATTTTGCCTCTTCTCGAGCTTTAGATGAATGGAATTATACAGTGTACCCTTTTGGTGTCTGGCTTCTTCAGCATAATGTTTCTGAGATTCATCGGAATTGGCAGAAACAGCTCTCTTGTGTTTATTGTTGAGCAACATTCTATCAGATGGATATTCCACTACTTGTTTATTCAACTTCCTGTTGAAGGACATTCTCCTGTTAGCAATTTGGGGGTATCATGAACAAAGTTGCCAAGAATATTTGTGTACAAACCTGTTTGTGAACTGTCTCTTCAGCAAGTTAGTAATAAAAGTGGATTTGGCCAGGCCACTACACCAAATGCCCAACGTAATTTGGATTAGATATAAAATGAATCCTGTGTACGGTAAATAAGGGCCATCACATTAATATGTGTTTCAGCAAGCACCCAGGAGTGGGACTGCTGTGTCACAGAACAGTGACTGGTCCACCTTATGAGAAACTCCTAGTTTCCTCTCAGACTGTGGCTCATTTAATCATTTTCATAATAGTGTCTTTTGATGAGCGTAAGCTCTTATTTATCTGCAAATATCTTAATTTCATTTTCACACTTGAAAGATAGTTTGCAGGATATATAATTCTTGGTTGGAAGTTCGTCTCCTTCAAGGTTTTGAATGTGTTATGCCACTGTCTCTGTGCCAGCATTGTTTCTGCAGAGAAATCTGACGAAAGCCTACTGTGTTTCCCTCTGAATATTAGCTTTGCTTTGAGTCTTGCTGCCTTTAAGAGTTTCTGCTTATGTTTCATTTTATTGAGCTTGATTATAATATGTCTTGGAGTCTTTCTATTGAGATCTATATTGAGTGGTGTTCAATACGTATCTTGGATATCTATACTCTCTTCTTTCATAATTTTTGGGAAGTTTTCTGTCAGCAGCTCAGCCACAATACTTTCTGTGTTCTCAGGTGTCTCGCCCTGTTCAGGAACTCCAATTAATTGTAGATTGTTCTTCTTAATAGAGTCCCACATGCTTCTTAATGCTTCTTCATTTTTCTTGTTTCTTTTTACTGATTTCTCCTTATAGATGCTGGAGTCAGTGGCTCTGTCTTCCAAATCAGAAATTCTCTTTTCCATTTGTTCCATTCTGTTTTCTTGGCTTTAAATGGAAGTTTCTATGTCTTTAATTTTGTTCTTGATCTGCTGGATTTGAGAGTACTGACATTCCATCAAATTGAACAGCTTGCTTAGCTTTTCATTTTGCTCTGCTGAATTTTGTTTAAGGTCTAGTAGGGCTCTATATCTTATCCTTTTGTATTCACCTTCTGATACTTTCAGGAAAGCTTCTTTGTCTGGGAAGTTCTGAGGTGGTTTATTTTGGGGGCCTTCTGATGCCATTGGTGACTTCCAGGTTACTGTCTGCTCCAACGTTTGCTGCTTTTTTGGCTTTATGTGGGTCAACAGAGGCTGAGAGAGATGCTATGAAGATGGACCACAGCTGTTTCTCTAGGTCGTCTTAAGATGAGAAGTAAAAAGTATCTGGCAACTTCCAAGGTCAGTCAGGTTTTCAGGTGTAAACATCCCTCTTCCCAGCTGGCAAAGTAAGCACCTCTATATTGAACATCAGATGTTATAAACTAGCTCAAAATACAGAAAGGCTACTGGCCTGCTGGCCTCCGCTGTCGGGCTCCAGCTGTAGGCGATACTGTGTAGAATTCTGCTTTTCTGTTGGAAAAGCAGTCTTTTCTGGATAGGGACTGCCTCCCAGCCCAGGAACTAGGTCCAGCTGAGGCTTCCGTATGGATGACCCCACTTTCCAGCAAAACAAGATGGCGTCATGCATAAGCTCGCCAGCCAGCTTGGACCACACTCCTGGTGGAATGACAGGCCAAGAGTGTCAAACTGCCCAGAGTCCACAGCTTCCACTGCTGGACCCTGGCCCCAGGCAACACTGTACAAAACACCACCTCCCTGCTAGAAATGCACTCTCCCCCCAAGGCAGGCGCCACCTTCCAGCCTAGTAACCAAGTCTGGCTGGGGCCTCTGCCTGGGCTTCTCCTTTTCCCAATAGCCCAGAGGAGTCAAGGTGTACAGAGTTCAAAGCCAAGCTCTAAGAACCTGGCAATTACACTTGCCGGTCCCACCAGCAGTGCGTCTGAGACCAGCAGCTAGTCAAGTCCCAGTTCTGCCTGCTGGCCAAGACAGAGGAAAAAAAATCAAAATGGTGAGTTATCTTTGGTCTGTGCAAGCCTGTGCTCGCTGAGAGTGGGGTCAGTGAAAAAAGAAGGTTTGCATTCAATGGTATGAAGTCCAAATTAACAGCCCTATGCCGTATCCCAGGGCTCACTAGGTGTCTAGAAGGCTCCATTTAACTATCATTTCAGGTCTTGATTTCCAGAGGTATTTAGGGAGATGTGCGTTTAGTCTGCCATCTTGACTCTGCTGATGAGCGTAAGCTTTTAATTTTGATTAAGTCCACTTTATCAATTTCTTCTTCCACAGTTAGTGCTTTCTGTATACTCTCTGAGTTTTTGTGACTATCCTTAAGATGGTTAAGGATGTATGTCAACTTCATTGGGCCAGGATTCTCAGTAGTTTGGCAGTTACATGATGATGTGATCACTTCCATCATGAGATCTGCTATAATGTGATCACCTCCATGGTGGCATCTGCTGTGAGTAGCCAATAAGTTGAAAGGAAGTTTCCTCAGAGGTGTGGCCTGTACTGAATGAATATAAATGAACTCTCCAGTAAGGATGACAGGCTTTTGCTTGCTCTGGATCACACAACTGGCTCCTGTTTGTCTTTTCTTGGGACCTGAGCTAGTAGTTTACCTGCCACCTTGCCTACCAATCTTGAGATTCATCACTCTTCACAGCCTGTAAGCGAGAGCCTTGTTGTCTTGACCTGCCAATGTTGTGTTCTCCAGCATCTGCAGCTATGTGAATCAGGAAACACCTCTATTCTGACCCACGGACTTGGAACATTCCGGCCTGTACAACTATGTGAGCCATTGCCTTGACATAAATTTCTCTCTCTCTGCTTTACTGGTTTTGCCTCTCTAGAAATTCTGCCTAAGACAATTCTCAAGTCACAAAAATAGCTCTCCACTTTCTTCTAGAAGCTCTAGAGTTCTAACTTTTACATTTGAGGTTATAATGCATCTCTAATTTTTCTGTTTGGTGTGAGGTAAGGGTCAAGGATGATTTTTCCCTCCATATAGACATACAGTGGTTTCAGTCTCATTTACTGGAAAGACTCTTCTTTTTTCATGGAATCTTCTTGGTGCATGGTAGTTCCTTTTATCATCCATGTTTTATAAAGGAGGAAACAGGCTCAGAGAGAGGAAGCAACCTGCTGTAAGTTAACAGCAGCAGGCCCAGAGTACATAGCTTTCATTTTTAGCTACCATCCAAGGACTAGTGCAGACCTTGGGTCTGATGCTCACAGCCAAGTACACACCTGTCATGCAGTGTCCTCGTCTTAGCATGAAGGGAATCCACTTCCCAGATGGAGCGACCATTTCCCGCACAACGGTGGCCCCACACTTCGATTGCCAGTGCTCCGTCGGAAATGAACTCCAGGAATTCCTCTGTCACATTCACCACATAGTCCTGGGATAAGGGCAGGATGGAAACAGCAAGAAGATTTATGCACAGAGGAGCCTGTGAGACCTCCTTTTCATCTTTCAGCTATATGCAGATTCAGCTTGGGAGTCCATTAACCTAGCCAATCCTAACTATATCTTAAGTTTTATAGAAAACCACAAAGAACCACAGAATATTAAACCTGGAAGAGGAATTATGAGAAGAGTTAATTAAACTTCATTCTTTCATAAATGGAGTGGAGTGAAGAAAGCAACTTATCCCAGGCTGTACTGCTTGTCAGTCACAGTGATAAGCTCTCTCCATGCTCCCTCCTCCTCAGGACTTCTTAGTCCTGCGGGGCCACTCGGACTCCCAGCTGACATGGGTTAGCTCAGAACACCAAAACAGGGACCTCTGACTGTTCCTGCCTTTGACTTAGGAGACTAATAACACAATGAAATTCTAAATCATCTTCTTTGTATTTCTGTGCTCTGAAACTGTTCCACTCTAATTCCTTATTTTAAAATCCAACAGGTGACTGTGAAGGAATGAATACTGAAGCAACAAGTGGCAAATCCACTAGAAAAATACAGTGGTCGGGGAAAAAGTCCATTTTCCTCCTACTGGCCTCTACAGAATCTCAGGTGAAGAATTCTGTGTAACTCTAATTTTTGGGAACAACTGGGCTACACTGTTTAACCTTATACACACACACTCTCTCTCTCTTTATTTACTTCATTTGGAGACAAAGTCAGAATTTTACAAGAAATTCAGTAGTCAACCATTACAATCCACACATTTTAAAGATTAAAAAAAGGAAAGTATCAGTGAGTATGTGGCGCCTCTCAAGGTCACACAGAGAATTCAGTGGCTTTGAGGCTAGTTTTTATAAAAACAGTGGCTAACTATGATGTATTTACAAGTTAGATTTTACCCTTCTAAATATGCAGGTTCGAGGATTAAAAAGAATAAGGAATATTTAAAACAGTATTCAGAGGACAACGAAAATGGTCAGTAAAGATTTTGAGAAAGACTTGGTAAACACAGATAAAGAAATGTGAGCTATTGATTGTCATAAGAAAAACACCTGGCATCTTTACGTAAGTGAAATTACACAGATGATGATGAAGATCTGTTTTCCAAGCGGAGAATCAGACAGAACGGATACAGTTTGGGTCTTGAGTATCTATCTACTCAGAGTTTTCCAAGGAAAAACCAAAACTATGAAGCAGATCTACCCTGTTACTCAGAAATGACTCGTGGCCTGCCTTGATGAAAGCAAAGGAGATCAATGACCTCTCAAAGTAGACTTACCCAACATGTACCCCAAATTCCCTTTTCTTATCTTATACCTGTTATTAAAATTCATATAGTATATCAGAATGCTATGTTGCATCCTGTCATGGGTTGAATTGTGTCCCCCCAAAAATATGTGCAGCCGTGTGGCTGGGACATGATTCCCAGTATCTTGTGACTGTCCTCCATTCTGTGGTTTCACTAAACTGTATGCTAAAGGGGCTGTAAATTCCTGCATAGGATTACTTCCTTGCTCTGCTGTAGGGGGAGTTTCCCTGGAGTATGGCTTGCCCACCATTAAGCTTTTCAGCCTGCAAGAGATAAAAGGAAAGAGAAACAAGGAGAATGGGGAACCTCGTTACCATCAACAAATCTGCACCGGGAGAAGAGCGCATCCTTCAGACCTGAGGTTCCCGTGCCAAGATGCTCCCTGGACAAAGACTGATGCAATACCGGACTTTCCTCCAGAGCCGACAAGGGGAAAGCCTTCTCCTGGAGCAGACACCCTGAATATGGACTTGCAACCTACCGGACTGTGTAAGAATAAACCTTCCTTTGTTAAAGCCATCCACTCTGTGGTATTTCTGTTAGAGCAGCCCTAGCTGACTAAAACACATCCCCTGCCTCCCAACAAAACAGAGAGAAAAGCATCTGTATCAACTTACATGCTACAGATGTCCACAAACATTAAAATGAAAAGATGCAAATCCACAGAATGTATGTGATGCCATTATTGTTAAAAATGTTTAAGAAGTTACACACATGGCCGTAAACAGACACCTACGCCCACTGATGTGAATTTACATTATGTTTACCATATACATATCAAAGCTGTACAGCATAATTTAATGTGACTAATAGCTTATTAAAACTTTAATTTACTTTCCTAAAATACACAGCAAACCATCCGTGGTGGTTACCTCTCTGGGAAATAGGATTCTGGGTAGAGGTTTTTTCCTGATTTTATGCTGAATACTTTCAAATTATTTGAATTTCTAAGTACACTGTGTACTTACGGAAATACATTTTGAATTAAAAAAATCAATATATTTATTCATAAAAAATTCTTAGGGAAAAAGTTAGAGTTACAAATACATCTCTGAGCCGCAGCTAACCCAGACGCTACCACGGAGCTTGTTTTGCACCGCCATCTGTACCTTACAGTGAGAGAAAGTCACTGTGTACTGGGCATCCTTGGACTGCGGGGAAGGCACTTCTGGGTCTACCACAGGTGCAGCCACTGTGGACTCACACTGGTCCCAGAATGTGTACTGACAGAAGACAAAATTTGAAAGGTTCAAGGGCAGCCCAGATGCCTCTTTAATCTTCACCTGTGGAGAGAAAATGCAGACATGACTCCCATGAAAATACAGAACATTTTCTTCTTCTTTCAAGTACTGCAAATTTAGGGGTAAGTGATGTAACAATCAGTCATCCATCTGATGTCTGAAAACATCCGGCCCCATTTGATCAAGGGTTCTGTCTACAATGATATCTTACATTACAGCTCAGTGTTGTAACTACAGTATATAAATGCAGCACCAAATACACATATTCCTCTGAAATTTTCTAAGCTTCTGATCTAGATGTAAACTTTTATAGAAAGAACATTAATAAGCATCATGAAACAAGGTGCAGCTATTTCCGACTCCTGGCGACCTTGTGTGTCCCAGAGCTGAACTGTGCTCACGGGGTTTTCAGTGACTGATTTGTAGGAAGGACATGACAAGGTCTTTCTTCCAAAGCACCTCTGGGTGGACAAGAACCACTAACCTTTCAGGGAGCAGCCAATGTGTTAACCATAGGCACACGCAGGGACTCCAGCTAAGCAACAGATACATCTTACCTGCCCAATAAATATGCATATCCAACTGCCATCAGAAAGTGCTCCACACTGGTAGAGGAGGACTGTCATCCATGTGTTTAAGAAGGCCGCTTATGTGAGCCACCCCATCACTGTGCTCTCACCCGGCATGTCAGCTTTTTGACTCGGTAAATGATTTCCCCGCTGCTGTCAACGACTTCCAGGCTCCCGCTTTCACTGGAGTTCTCCGAGGAGTCATCTTCCACCACACGCTCTGGAACAGCTCCTGTCACGCGCATCACTTCCACATGGAGACGCCCTGCAACCTGGCCCAGCGGATAAGAGCATCTAAAGTTCAAACACACCCCATGCATAACCTTGCTCCAACACTGACTGGAGGAAAAAACCCAGTCTACAGTACCCCTGGTGAGCGCAATGAAGCTACTGCCCAGTCATCAATAGCCACAGGAAACTCTCTCCTCCAGGGCCAGGCCATTCAACTGCTGGCCTCTGCATCACCCCGCCTGACTTGCAGTCAAGACTATCTCTCTAAAACCTGCCTTTAAAATCATTCCTGGTCTTATTCCTCATTCACAGGACAGCCCTGAACAGCATAAAGGCACCTATCATATCATCTTCTATGTTTATTTGTGTAGCCATTCATTTAGTCATTGGATCAAATGCTTGCTGAATACCCCACTTCAATATGAAATACTTACTGCAAGTAAGTATTTGAACACCAACATAAATGTACAGGCCCTGATGACAGGAAACGTACAAATGGGGAGAGACTGACAACTAAAAAAGCCACAGCAGCGAGTGGCTGCTATATCAGAGATATGCACAGACTGTTATGGGAGACACTTACAGACACACTCAATAACAATTACTGAGAAGCTACTCTGTGCTGGGAACTGTGCTAAGTACTGTGTTTACAATCGTACCCCCAGCAGACAGGGTTGCTGGTCTCATGGAACTTCTATTCTCTTGGGAATACACAACAGGTGTGTACGTCAGACTGCAGTGGGAACAGGATGAAGGAGGACTTCATCAGGCAGTGACACCATACCTACTCCAGGAGGAAAAGCACGTGCTCAGTCACAAACGTAGGAGCAAAAAGGCTTTTCTTAAAAAAAGAACAAAAAAACTGTTTTATACTTAACAGGCTTTGAAAGCCCTCCCACTCCTGGTGGTTCTCTGATGGGTTGCAGAGACCTGAATTATAGACGCTGTGCTGTGCTGAAATTTGCATCCCTGAGTGCTCTAATTGGCTGAACTATCTCTCATGGCAGAGTTTAATGACAAACAACACTGTGCTCTGTGAGAATACCACAGGGTTCTTACAGTGTCACTGTGATCTTGGAGTAAATAATAAGTTATTCTTCTTAAAGGTAGCTCAGACCCAACTTCCACATAGCAATTTGCACTGGTACCAAGGACCACAGAAAAATTAGTTGATGATATTTGACAAATTAGACAAATATGGGAGAAGTAATAAGAGAAAACAAAGAAAAAAATGTAAAAAGATAATCACCTAGAAGATAGGAGTTCATCAGATTTTTCTGAGTGCTTCTTAAGAATCTAGTATATTTTAAATAGAATTTCACAGTGATTCAGGAAGCATCCACAACACACTATAGACTCCAGCTTAAGACCTCATGAACTAAGGTCTCTGCCACATGAGACATGCCTATTTTTAACCTCTGCTATGGTGCAACCGATTATTTTTATGTGGACTGTCTCACGGTAGTCTCGTAACTCTCACCAAAGTGATCAGGTGGGACTGTGCAAATAAAGTAATTGTGCCCCACCAAAGGGACTGATCAGTTCTGTCATTCTGCTAGGCTTAAAATGAGTCATATCCCAGGGGTAAGCAGAGACGATCTGGGCAACACCAAGAAAGAAGAACCAAGAGCACAGTGTGCTCTTTGGACCCAGGATCCCTGCACTGAGAGCTCCTGAAACCAGGAGAGGGGTGAGAGGACAGACGGCTGTAACACTGCAGATGGTGAAAAATGGCAGCAGACTTCACGGTGGGCTTCTCTACCCACAGAGCAAGAAGGCTGAGTGTCTTTGGGCCGGATGCTTGCTGGGGAGTTGGGTGCCCCCAGGCACTTGGTGGAGCTATTTCTGAAGCTCACAGAGTCACAGCTGAGCACTGCCCAGTCAAAGCTTACTGTAGGAGCAGGGTGTCTCCAGCCAGTCACCAGCAGAGCTAAATGAGCTCTGTAACACTAGCCTGAGAAGGGCTGAGGCCTTGGACCAGACAGAGGCGTGTATACAGGCACAGCTGAGAAGAGGCTGTCCTCGTGGAGCCCTGTCTCCTGAGTGCTCCTCAGCCTGAACTGTAACCGCTACTTCCTTAATAAACCCGTAACTGTGAGTCCTGTCTGTGACTTCTGTGTGGCCATTGCAGTAACTTACTGAACCCAGCAAAGGAAGAGAAGAGTGGGAGGGGCGGGGGGCGGTGGTTGGTGTCCAAACCGGTAGAGACGAAACAGACGGGTGGTGCATCTGACCACTGCCTCACAGGAACCAGCCTTGCGCTGTTCATCTTGATTCTCCTTCCCTTTCATCAAGTTAGAGGAGGCCAGACACTGTGCCTATGCCATTTTTACACCTGGGAAAGTGACTCTAGTCACTGGTCTTCTGTGGCAGAAGGTACACAAGGGAGTCATCAATGTACACCACCACACTTGGGAACCTGGGGTCTATTCCTTAGCTTTGCTTTGAGTAGAAGAGTTATCTTACCCTCAGTTGGCTCCAAGAACTGTAAGACACAACTTAGTAGTTCAAGTTTGTATGAAGAATGAATTAGGAAGTACTAAAAATAAAAACATCAATTGATGAAATAGGTAAATAAATTCTTTTTTTAAATTTGAATTTAAATGCTTGATATGTCTTACGTCCACATAAGGATAATATATCTAAATAAGTAAAATTTGAGAGTTCAAAAAGAGTAATAATGGGATATTTAAGTTTTTTTCTTTGAATACTTTGGATTTCAAAATAATCTCCCCAAGTTGTATCTTGTAAAGACCCTCTTTGGGCCAGGAATTAGGAAAGAAGTAACTACTACACATGAACAGATGTGGAGCACAGTGTTGTATCTGCTTGCCAAAGTGTTTTTGATTAAAACAAAGAACAAGCTTGTGAACCACCAATTCGAATTCTGGCAGTTTCTATCTGTATCAGTAAAGAAAAAAAACAGTGTAGATTTTAACTATTCCCTTAGTTTCTTGGTCTACCTGAAGAAAATAAATCGGATTGAAAACAAACTCCTACTGTCCTTGTCCCTGTAGCTGGCTGTCCTTACCTCCCCCTGCTGGCTGATGATGGGAACTGCATACTGGAGTTTAACATCGCAGAAGAGGCACTCCAGGAACACGTTAGCCACGCCAATCAGGTTGTGATTCTCTTGGGCTTCATAGAAAGGGTCACCTCGTTTCCCATAGAGTCTCTTTGCCTGAAGGGTTAGTGAGGTGGGTGGCCAAGTAAGAAACAAAAACATCCACTTAAACAATGTCATAAAAAAATCTTTCTTTCCGCAAATACACTTACCACAGACATTAAATTAAACACATTTACTAAAAAAGAAAAAGAAAAAACATCGGAGGGACTAGTTTTCCAGGAATCGCTCAGTGAGAGCCATGGGGAAGATGCTTCTTCCCTTGCTGCCTCCTCTCCCAGTCACACTCGACTGGCAGCCTTTCTCATCGCATTCCCCGCGCTTTGTGTCCTCTTCACCTCTCCAAGCCTCCCTGCCCCTTACTAATATGCAAACAATGGATGAGGCTCACTGAAAACACTCTGAGCAATCTACCCAGCCTCGCCAGAGGGACGCAGGAACACACGCTGATGAATACCAAACCCACACTGGCTCCACCCAAGGCGCTTCTTCACCACACTTCATTTGGCTTGAAACACAGAGTGAAAACGCAGCCTCATTTAATTCCTGTGCGGGGACAACGTGGACGATGTTACACTACTGATTCAGTGTAGCCTTCCTCTCAAGGTCATGTTTAATCTACTTTTCTAATACAGATGCCTCAGCTGTCACGACAGATACTCACTGGCGTGTGTGTGCATGCATGCGTGCGTGTGTGTGTATGTTGAGATTTTCATGTAAGCACATTTCCGCTGCCTTTTGTGTCTCTTACCTCTGGAACTTCTTCCTTCCATTCTTGATAAAGTTCTCTCATGTCAATTAATTTATTCTCCAGCTTTTCAATGGTCCACACTTGGGTGCTCTTTCCTTTCCTCCTCACTTGAATGGCTGGCTCACTCACTATTGCCCCTCTCTGCATAATGTAGAAAAGCAAAGAAACAAGCCCTTTATTTATTAATTCATAAAACTCCTTTTGCACTGCTTAAACAATATATATTAAAGTACCAAGCTTGAAAACCACATCAATGTATATACAAACCAAAAAACCATACCATACCCATTGTCATCGAGTGGACTCCAGCTCACAGCAACCCTCCAGGACAGAGAACTGCCCCGCAGAGTTTCCAAGGAGTGCCTGGTGGATTTCAACTGCTGACCTCTTGGTTGGCAGCCACAGCACTTGACCAATATGCCACTAGAGTTTCCTTATATACAAGACAAGACACAACTCAACTGTCTAGGAATATCCTGGTTTGCTACCCATCATCATATAAACCTATGCACATACATTTTACGTTTTATCACAATTAGGAGCAATACAAAACAATTTCACAGCCCAGTCTTCCCACCAGTTTTTATACTGGGGTCATTTTTTTGGGTCGTTAAATGTTCTTCACCACACATCTGAGTAACTATGCCACTGCTCAACGTCGTGGTTGTTTCTTTTCTGCTGTTATAAAGGCCACTACACTAAACTTCCTTATATATAAAACACATAAATCTGTATGTCTACATCTACGATTATGGACACAGAATAAATTTCCTGAAAGAGAACTAAATCCAAAGACTTGAGCCCAGCAAGACACTATAAGAGTCCCTGGCTCACTTTCCAGCACAGGTGCCAGAGAGAAACATGATGGATGAAGACCTATTTGCTTTAGTTTCTCCCTTCAGGAAAAACCTTCAAGATGAAATGACAGGAAACTTCCAAATGGCTCCCAAGAGTCCCCCTTTGTACATGAAGGCAGGTACCAACTGCATAAATCTTCCTTTCTTACAGAATTCACTCTTAAAAGGTTACTTTAACAAAACATATATAAACCTCCAAATTCAGAAATGGGACATTTTTCAGAAAGGGAAAGACAGGCATGATTACTCATGGATACCTCTAGTTTTCACACTGTTTTAAAGGAAACACTGAAATTTACAAGCTCTTTAACCACCCAAATTCCACATATTCTGATGATACCATATCTAAAGGTAGTGTTTAAACAGCAATTCTTACCTGAGAACGTCACTATTGACTTTCTCTTTAAAAAGAATAAAATACTTCTGGTTCATGTTTGGTTCTTCTCATGGATGTTGTTTTTATAATGTATTTTGCAGTACTTCTTGTCATATCTCTAGCTATTCTTTTCTTTAATAACGCCTCTTACCTTTCTATTAGCACTGAGGTTTGCAGCAGGGATCTGGAGAGTCACTTGGTAGTCAGTGAGTTTGCTCATTTCCTCAGCTAAGAAGTTGGCTTCCCTCACCAAGGTATTAGCTTTCACTAGCTGCTCTCGCAGCTTTGCCAGGCTTTGTCGGAAGAGCTCGTCCCTGTGGTACAGCAGCAAAGGAAATGAGAAAACCTACAAGAAAACTAGGATCCTGTTTCTGAGTGAGTCACATTATTTGCAAATGGTAGAAAATTCCTGTTAGGCAATATTTTCCACCTGTTTTTCACCAGACCACCTCCCAGCCTTCCTTCTTCCCCACCAGGGATCTGTGAGCTATCTGCTAGATCCACAGATGAGGAGCAAAGCTGTGAAGTGGCTAAACTAAAAGCCATATTTTATTTTATTTTTTATTATTATTGAATGTAAATGTACAATCCCATATAAATTTGCATGCCTGCCTACGTGCAGCTCCTATTGTTCTCCCTGCCCGGTGACAGCATATTCCTCCTCTCCATTCCATACATGTGATATCATCGTAATAATTTACCATCTCCTCCTCTTCATCCTCTCCCCCATCTCCAGTAAGAGGTCAGCAGAATGACATTTTATAGATGCATGAAACAATACAGTGCACACACGATATGGTCACTCTGTGTCGCTAAGTCTAAGCCATTCCTGTCTGAATAGTTGACCTCCATTATGATTTATGGACAAGGGCAGCATGAGGGCCAGAGGCCATGCTCCCAGAGGAACCCCGAGGCCCCTGGACCATCAACTGCAGTCTTTTAGTGGATATCTCAGGGAGCATCTCTTTTTATTCTCATAAAAGCCACATTTTAAATACTATACCATTTCAAGACTGACTAGATTTTGCTGTGATGATGGGAAAGGAAAAAAAAACAAAAACCAAAAAAGAAACACTTGAGGAAAAAGAAACAATGACTGACTTGAGTAGCTGGGAGAAGGGCAGCTGGGCAGGGGAAATGGACATGGAGTTAGAAGAAAAGTGTTTTATGTGAGTCCTCCAGTCTGTAAAAGGCATGGAATGGGTACTTCTGGCAGCAGGGTCTTTTTCTTCAACTTTCTACACAACAGCATTTCCTGATAAAAGCTTCTTTCAGCTCTATTACGTATTTACCCAACCTCATGTTTTTGTCTAAATAGCATTTATCACAGTTCCAATGTTTCATTTATCTTCATAATTATTTGATTAATCAAATAAATGTGAGACTTCTTAGGGCAGAGACGGTGACTTTTAACCTGTCACCACACCTAGTTGTAGCAAAATGCGTGCCCCCAGTCAGATGCCTAACAAACGCCCACTGAATGCAAGCAAAACAGACTTCTGGATTCACTGAAGCTGGCTCCAGAAGCAGCTGAGTCCACTACAATGCCGTGTGCCAATTGCTTCTGTACTGCCTGTCCTTCACAGGAAACGGATCACTTCTGAACATCAGCATCTGGAGCCCTTACTCATCACCCGAGAAATGACACAGGAGACACACTCCAAGATGCTACTGAAGAGGACCCCAAATGTGTCACACACGGATTCTGTCTTCTCTGACTTCCTAGGTAGTACAAAGAGTTACCATGCTTAGCTGCCAACCCAAAGGGTGGAGGTTCAAGTCCACCCAGGGGTGCCTGGGGAAAAAGCCTGATTTTCTACTTCCAAAAAGCAGCCACTGAAAATAGAGCACAGTTCTCTGCTGTGAGGCTGCCACAAGGTGCAGCTGACTTGACAGCCCCTGGTTAAGGTGGGGTGGTCTTGACTAACTACCACTCAAGTACCCAGACTTCAAACGGGTAGTGTCTCTGAAAGGAGTCTGCTAGCAATCCAGGGAGGAGACTGAAGGTCCTTCCTGGCAAGGCTGGGCCCCTCCAGGATGCTTCCCAAGCCCTGCCCCTGCTGTCCCCCAGACGGCTGCTCTCACCTTTCCTCTGCCCACTGGGTCACCTTCTGCTGAGCTGTCTGGCTACTGTAGGCCAGGCGATCAGGGCCACTGCTCTGCGGCTGCCTCTCGGGGGAGAGCTGCTGGCGGAGTTGCTCCAGCTCCCGCTCGTACATCAGCCGCTGCTCCTCCAGAGCGCTCCTCTTTTCTTCCAGGTACTGCTTCTCCAGGACCTGGACCACATTCTGCACTGGGTCTGGTGAGCCAAGAGAAGACGAGGCATCTGTCGGGGGTGACCACTGTGGGCCCATTGGGGCGTCCCCCTAAGGGGGGTACAAGTATCAGCACCCCCTTCAGAAGCCTGCCCTTCGAAACGCTTTCTGCGACAGGCCTGAGGGGCCCATCAGACGATGTCACTTCGATTTTCTTCTTACTAACATTTCAGGTAAATGTTCCATGTGCCGGCATTCCCCATATCCACTTTCTTCAGCTTGATGTGCTCATCCTACTGTTAGGAGACCACATGCACCACAAGCAGAAGGGGGAGGAGAAGCAGAGAGGGTGTGACTTCATCCAGTGAAGAGGCAAAACTTCCTGAAACCTATGCAACTCCAAAGGTAAAGCCACAGAGATTTCACTTACACAGCGGCCAATTCCTATGCCTATTTTGCTTCTGTTTTGGTACATGACAAAATGTTGATATTTTTTATTTCAACCACAAATCTTACTTCTGTGAAACTTCTCTAATGAGGAAGAAAACTTACGAATCACAACATGTATTTGAAAACACTGATTAAGCATATCTGGTCTGAGAATTTCTTCGGTGCTAGTATCTAAGAGGGCAATTCATGTGTAAAAATATTCAGAAGGCTGCTTTCAGTGTTTGCTTGGCACAGAACCATAACTCACCACACACACAGATGTTCAGAGGCCAGGACTACATCTGGCAGTGGTTCTGGTGCTGACCATACAGAACTGACTGGGCCAGCACACTGGTTTGGCAATGAACATGAAGAAAGACTAAGGCACTGGCCACATGTACAGAGGAGACAGTTACCGAACACCCTTCAGTGAGGAGACTGTAAGGAAGCAGGAGGTCAGACTATCTAGAAGAACAAGAAAACCACCAGCATGGTAACTGTTTCCTGAAAGTACACGGGACCTGCAGGAAGTGAGTTCTCTGACTAGCCTGGGATGTGGTTTCCTCCTTCACATTCAGGCCTTTGTTTGCCATTTAGACCTTGTCCATTCACATATCTGCCTGCTATTCAGTGCTATTTGTGTCGTACTCCCACACGTTGGCTCTTAATTTCCAGGACAGAAGCAGAAAATTAAAATGACTCAACGGGAATTTTCATATTACTTGATAATGGCTATTGACTGGCTTAAAAAAGCAAATTCTACCAATCCATGAAATAAGTACATAAACTGCTAACTTTCTATGTGAGTAGTGACAGAAAAAACAGTAACATATTAGTTTGGTTTTTATAAAAAAAGGTTAAACAATACAAAAGTAGGAAGCAATTTTTAAAAACACAAGGAACAGAATGCAGGTAAGCTGTTTGAATAAAAATAAGAAGCCCAACGGCAACACTAATTCTACTAGCTGCAGACTACATTTCAAATACACCTTGCATGCATGACCTCACAAACGCCTGTGACAACCTAAGGGTGGATGCCATCCCCATTTTAGAGATGAGGACACTGAGGCTAAGAGAGGTTAAGTAGCTGACCCTAACATCACATAGCTGGTAGGTGATAAGAGCCAGGTTTTAAACTCAGATCAGAGTGAAGTAGCTGGGGTAAGGCATTAACTCAGTGATATCAACAGAGTATTCTTCCCTCCAACATCTGCTCAGAATTAAATACTCTGACCAGTGAAAAGCAGAAACTTTAAAATACTGTTCTCTGTTAATACAGTGCTTTTTCAAAGAATAGTTTTCTTTACAGAGTTCTGACACAGACTGCCTAAAAGTTGTCACTTGAAAAGCTAACAACAAAGATAAACTCAGAAGAAACGCTCATATGAAGGCAGACTGTGAGTAGGTAAGGCAGATTCCACAGAGCAGCAATCCGTGCATCCGAAAACATTAGTCCTGACATGGCCCCATAACTTCTGAAGAAAATACAAAAAAGATGACAAACTTGTTTGAAGGCAACGTCTGAAGAAATTTTAAGTGTAAAGATCGGAGACAAAAGTTGTCTCAGAATTTTTAAACAACACATGTCTCAAACAGTATATAGTCTCTCTTTAGGCTCGAGTAATTAATTCGGTAATCTGAAAGTGATCTAAAAAATTTTGAAGGACAGGATCCTCACTACTCATTTACATTTATAAAAATATATATAAATATACATTTATTATTGTCTTCAAGGACCCTAACTTAGCATTTCTAAATCTTTCCCAAAGAAAACTGGAAAATACCCTTTTAAAAATAGTATTAAAGGCTTTTGATACGACACTAAAAAAAGATACTTCACCCTCATTTCTTCTTGTTCATGTAGTGGTGAGAAACCCACATGGATCCCCCGAATGGCCGAGGTGATGCAAGTGTACTTCAGGGCTCCACGTCAGTGAGGGGACAGTCACAACTGAGGCTGCCTATGCCCCTCTGAGGCTGCCTATGCCCCTCAGGGGCTGCCAGGGAGACCCTGGGTGGCACGGAAGGTTAATGCTGGGCAACTAGCCAGAAGGTTGGTGACTCACACCCCCTCAGGGGCCTTGGAAGACCGGCCTGACGGTCTGCTTCTGGAAGGCCATAGCTCTATGGGGGACTGACTTGACAGCAAGTAACAGTGACATTAAGTAGCTGCCAAGGAGTCCCTGGTTAATGCAAATACTTTAAGCTCTTGGCTACTAACTGGTTAAGACTGGCAGTTCAAATTGATTCTGAGATTTGCCTCAGAAGAAAGGCTGACAAGCCGCCATCTGAGGGTACAGCAAATGGTCCCAACTCAACAGGAACGGATGATCACTGAGGACAAAAACGACACTGGGAAAAGAGAACGCAGAAGACAGAGACACATGGGAGTGGGTCTCTACATCAACTCGTACCCAGAAGAACCGGATGGTGCCTGGCCACCACCAGTGATAGCCACGATGGAGTGCACAAAGTTGAGTCTCACCAGCAACAAGAGAACAAATAGGAGTGCACCCTGAGATCTCCAATAAAAGACCACAACTGATGGTCAGGAGGCTTCAGGGTTCTCCTAGGAGCATGGCCCCTGGCCCTGATGCTGCCCCTGTCCATAAATCATAACGAAGGTCAACTTTCGGACAGCAATGGATTGGACTTGGTGATGCAGAGTGACCATATCTTGTGGGAATTTCATGGTTCTATGTATCCATAGGATGTCATCCTGCTGACCTCTTGCTGGAGGAAGGGGAGTGGGTGGAGACGAGGGGAAAGGAGACTATTGGGAGGATGGGACATATATGGAGCAGAGAGGAGGGGTGTACTGTCACCAGTCAGGGAGAGCAGTGGTAGCTGCATATAGGTGAGCATGCAAACTTATATGGGAACGTACATTTTCATTCAATTATAATTAAAAAAAAGAAAAAGAAGAAAGGCTGAGCAACCTGTCTCTGAAAAGTCTGTCGCTGGAAACCCAAAGACCACAGCTCTACTCTGAGACACACATGGAGCTGCTATGAGGTCAAATCACCTTGATGGCACCTGGAGTTGCTGCCACCTATGTTTACCGTGTACTCAGCTCTTACCTTGTGGCCACTACACAAGACCTTCAACCAGGCACCCCACAGTACAACTTTGTAAGGCCTGCCCCCAGGTACCTTACACCCTGCCCACACTGTATGAGGCTCTGCGGAGCCTGAGTTTATCTGGCTTTTATCTCTGATTCCAGCACTGGTATGGAATACTCTCTCTTAGGTATACTTGAGAACCAGTCTCAAGCCTTCATCACTACAAAACCAGGGTTCCCTTGATGTCTTAGAGTCAGATCATCAGCCCCGTCTTCTGTGGCACCTCTAGAGTCTCCAACCTTTCGGTTAGCAGCCAGGCACATTAAGCATGTATCACGTAGAGATTCCTTTTATCACTATAAACCAAAAAAAAAAAAACCTAAATCTGCTGCCACTGTGTCAATTTCCACTCACAGCGACTCTGCAGGCCGGAGCAAAACTGTCCATACCGGGATTCCAGGACTGTCACCGTTATGGAAGCAGACTGCCACATCTGTCTCCTACGAGCTCCTGCTGGGTTCCAATCACCGACCTTCCACTTTGCAGCTGAGTGCTTAACCACTGCACAACCATGGCTCCATTTTCACCACTGTACAGCTTTTTTTTTTTTTTAAGTCAGAGATCATCCTAGTGAGCAAATCAACCTGGTTCTGTGACACTGCCCAGGACAGACTCCAAGGACCGTCTGGCCTGCTCTCGGCCAGTCAGGGCACTTCCCTGGTTGTGTTCTCCTGTCATCTGCCTCCTCTCGAATAAACTGTTACAAAACTTAGTGAACTTGGCACCTAAGGCAGGTGTTTGGGGTTGGTAGATTAAGAAGAGAGAAAGGCTGATATTTTGTTAGACAGGGCACTTTCTCTTCTTCATTAGTTTATTCTTTCCCTGATACGGAACTACGAAATGAGCTCACATCTGCTCTGTTAACAGCAAGGAGAAAGGCAGAGGTGGGAGAAGGACATGTACGTGAGAGACAGAATGACTTCATACTAAAATCTCCAAAGAACTGAAGTCAGGGGAAGCAGATTCTTCAGGGAAAATAGAAAGAACCCTTTGACCCCGGATGGAGTAAGCTGGATTTGTGACCCTGTTGTTGTTCGCTGTCACCAGCTCGACTCTGTAACTCACAGCGACCTCATGTCACCCCTCTTCACCCCCTTCTTGCTCTTTATTTAGAGCTGCCATTGACACCATGAAAATATAAGACTGCCTGATTCCTATTTGGAGCCTTTGTGAAAAAGGCAATATTGTCCAAAGATATTAGGTTTTCTTTTACTGTTAGATCAAATGAATCGAGTTTTAGAGACTCAAAATTATGCTGTGCTAGCCTATTACCAGAATACCTATGTGAATGTATGCTTGCAAGTACTACTTGCCCTGAAATGTTGTGCCACCAACAGTAATAAAGCCACCGGTAGCATTAATAACAGCGACGCTTTTCACTCACAGCATTGGGAAGATCATGGAATGAGGACATAAGGGGCCATAACTGAAAAGGAACACTGCTCATTGAGAATTGGGAGTAGCTTTGCCAGGCAAAAACTGCAATTTCTTCCCAATCATGTATGTTAGATTTTGCCAAAGCACATAGCAGAAGCATCAACAGCAGCACTGCCCCAAACCAGTCCAGCATCTCATGCGAAGGCCGATTCATTAAAAACCTTTCTCCCAACGTTTGTGGAGGAGCTTCGTCTGAAACCACATAAGAGGAAAGAGAATCTTCAAATAGGACCACCACGGGGATGACCACCAGGCAGACAGGCTTATTATCGGGAAGCCACCTAGTAGCAAGAGTGAATTGCTTTAAACACTGTCTCGCTACCAGACAGGCAGCATTGAAATAACACTGGCATCAATTAGAGGATGATTGTGTACCCTGCAGGGCAGTTTCCCTTACTTGTGGAACTGGGTTATGGTAGAGAAGCAGAATCATTGCTAGACAAAATTAAGACTGGATAGCAAGGCTCAATATAGAACACAAATGGCTAACTCATGTGCACACGATGAGTCAGACAAATGATGACTTCAATTGGTTTGGCTAAGAGGACCGGAGGAATTAACAATTACTTGGTAAATGCTCATTGGTTACTCCGGGGTTTAATATATACGTCAAGAAGATTGCCAACTGATCAGACTAGAAATCTGATCATGACGGATAAATGAATAAGCTGATATTACCTGGACTCTGCAGAATTAAAAAGAGAAGACAAATGTCCACAGTTCTCCCACTTTCTTTAAAGAAACAAGCTCTCTCCCACTGGGTGCTCCTTAATTAACCTGGAATGCAGAGCCAATACTCTCCTGTCACACACTCCCACAGCAAGCACCAACTTATATTTCTAAAAAGGCATTCACAGGAGACCTGCTGCTGGGGTGTGTTGCTAAAGTGACCCAAGGACGTGATTCTGGTGTTTGAACACTGCTTTACAAAGTCTTTTGGGGTTCCACTTGCTGGGTAGCAAAGCAGACTGAAGCTTCATTTCTAACTATGGCCATTCTGTGCTTTGTTATCTAGTAGCTAAATGCCCCAATAGATCTTAATCCCAAAGATGCTTAAAGAGAGAAATTACCAAACTTTTTTCATAAAATTATTATTTTTTCCTCCATTCTTTTTGTTTTTTATACTCCTGGCTTGCTTTTCAGAATCTAGCCTTTTCTTCACACTTCATTTTTACAGTTCAAAACATGGGTCCTGGTAGCTAAAAATCCAAAGATTAATAAAAACGTCAAAAATTTTATTACTATAACAGAACTTCTACTTTGATATCCCAGAGATCTGATGGCCAATTCTCTAGTCATGCTCAAATTCTTCCCCAGGTAGGCTTAATCAAATGGCAGGATGAGAAAGTACACATTTAAGGAGAGTCTCAATTGTGAAAGACAGAGGACTTTCCAAGAGCTCTCACAGGTGTTGGTGGCTTGTTCTAGAGCACACAAGGTCCCTGGAGGTCCTCATGGTTCACATTAGGAAGCTCTATGTGCCCAAAGAGCAGATAAATGGGAAAGCAAGGTTGCAACAATCCCCAGACTAACTGGTCATTTTCCAAGGTGTCCCTGTTTGTAGCCTCAACATTGTCTTTTTGTAACAGAGACTCAGTCCTGGAAATGCTATCTTGTCTCTAGTGACATGGGATCTTTCCTGTCTTGCTTCTGGGAGGTTGAGGGATGACAAATGGAAGGGAAAGGCTTAAAAATACAAGCAAAGAATCTGGTGTTTCTGAGTGTACATGAGTTAAGTGTGTATAAGTCCAGAGGAAGAAAGGAAGTAGTAAAAAAACACTGACTTTCAGTCAAGGAGACAATCAATTTCAATACAAATGCTAAGTACCATATAGAAAGATTAGTCTAGAAGCAATTTTCCAGATTTTTCCAATTTTTTCAGACATTGTTCCGAAAAATCTGAGGCAGGCTGGAGTGTAAGTCATACAAGAAGCTTATAAAGCCTTTCACTTTTTACTATCAGTTCCGTAAGTTACCTGTGTTCTCTTTGGGGGTATAATTTCTAATTGAGTTTATGGTAAAATACTGTGACTTTTATCTTTCCATTAGATTCTATTTGAAATGACTAGATTCATATGCCACTGAGGTTTCATACCCTGAAAATTCCAAAACCAAGCCTGTTGACATTAAGTCGATTCCAACTCACAGCAACCCGGTAAGACAAAACAGAACTGCCCAGTAGTTTCCAAGCAGCACCTGGTAGATTTGAACTACCCATCTTTTGGTTAGCAGCTGTAGCACTTAACCAAACACCATCAGGGTTTCTATCATACCCCCAAGGATACTGCAATGATGATCTCAATAACAGGAAATTTGATGAGCAATTCTATCACAATCCTTCACTATGGAAATAGTATCATCTGGCTTAGGAACAAGGGGTCTTCAAAATGGCACCCTCACCTCCTTATCTTCTTGCTATATCTGAAGAGAGCTGCCTATGCCCTGGAATCTTCTCTTCAGCTTCTCTTTAACGGCTTTTGTAAGGAATGAGTGCTTCAGTGTGCCTAAACTTCACAAGGACACTTGAACTTTCTACATACTTCTCTCTCATTGAATGATGGGAGACAAGGAAATGCCTAAGACCACAGAATCCAGGGTGAGGGTCTTACCATTGCTGTTCAGAGTTTTCATGATCACCTCCATCTGTGCAAACTCATAGTTGTAGTCTGGTTCTGAGGATGCTTCACTGGCTGCATCCACGTCATGCTCTGGTGGACTTGTCTCTTTTTCAAAGTCCTTCAGCCAGTCTCGTCGTTTCCTCTTGGGTAAATTAATTCTGTTGGGGGTTTTCACCATTTAATAAAATCAACTTGTTTTACCCTTAAAGCACTAACATGAACATTTCATATGAAACTACAACTGAACCCAAAGATGTTACCTGAAGAAGTGGTTATTTCCCCACAGGATTCTGTCACCGTGCCACAACTGGGTGGTGCTGCACACAAGGGTACCATTTACACAGGACCTCAGGGGACACAAGCGAGATGGTAGGTTAAGAAGACAGAGGATAAGAAGCATAAATACCAGCAGTGGAAGCCAAAGAGGTAAGTGGGGGAACTTTGTCTTAATGGATATATTCGAAAGAAAGCAAGCAGAAGTATTAACAGACAGGGTGGAGTCAATATGGCAGATTAAACACACGTCTCCTTAATTCTCTCTGGAAACTAAAGCCTGAATCGATAATTAAATGGAGCCTTCTGGACACCTAGTGAGCCCTATGACGCAGCACAGGGCTGTCAATTTGGACTACATACCACCAAATGGGAAACTTCTTCTCTTTTGCCAACCCCCGCCCTTGCTGAGTGCTAGCTCTTGCAGTTCAAAGGTAACTTGCCATTTTAACTTTTTTCTCTGTCTTAGCCGACAGGGTGGGGCTGGGGCTTAACTGGCACAAAGCTCAGACACACTGCTGATGGGACTGGCAGGCAGAATGGCCACATTTTTAGAGCTGAGCTCTGGACTCTGTGCAACTCAGCACCTTTGACCTCTCTCTCTGAACCTCCACCACTGAATCGGCTATTCCACAATGGGTGAAAGAGTTTGTGTGGGATGCCATCTTCTTTGACTGGGAGGTGGAGTTACCCAAATGTGAACAAATGGGGCTTCAGCGTAACTGGTAGCAAAGCTCAGATGCACTAATGATGGGATCAGCAGATGATATGGCCACACTCTGACAGCCCAGCTCTGGACTCTGCACATAGGCTCCTCTACCCGCTCTTTCTGAACCTCCGCCATTGATTCACCTACTCCGCAGTGGGTGGAAGAGCTTGTGTGGGATGCCATCTTGTTCGACTGGGAGGCGTACTTACTCAAATGGAGGCCTTAACAGGGCCGAATTCTAAGGATGGGAGGCAGTGCCTACCCAGAGAGCGCTTTTCCAGCAGAAAAGCAGTGTTTTGCACAGTGTAGCCTTATGGGTGGGGCCCGACAGAAGATGACAGCAGGGCAGTAGCCTATCTGTATTCTGAACCAGTTTACAGCATCTAGGGTTGGATACAGAGGTGCTTACTTTGCCAGCTGGGAAGAGGGTCTTGTATACCTGAAAACCTGACTGATTTTGGGAGCTGTCAGATAGCTTTTACCTACCAATACAAGGCTACCTAGAGAAATAACTGCAGCGCATACTGATGGCATCTCTACCAGCCTTTACTGACTCACATCACAAGGTGAGCTGACAGCCCCCCACTGACTCTATAAGTTGGGCTGTGTCTTTTTCAGTCAGGATGTGGAGCCTGCTACCCAGAGACTGCACTGGGCCTAGTCACTGGAGTACACAGACGTGACTGGTTGTCACCTTCCTTATCTGACTGATCTTTAGATCCCATTACGGTAATAACCAGAGAAACAAGATAACCTCCAGATGCCCCAAAAGCAACCAACTTTGGACAGAAACGTAAAGACAAATTCACCTATGGCTTCAGAAGACCCTCAGAAGAAAGAACCAAAGAGCTTCCCAGACGAAGATGCCTTTCTGAAACTATCAGAAGGTAAATACAAAAGGATTATATACAGAGCCCTCCTAGATCTCATACAAAATGCAACAGAGCAGAATGAAAAATCATGCAGGCTGTTTGATCTGATGGAACACCAGTACTCTGAAATCCAAGATCAAGAACAAAATCAAAGAAATAGAAAAGTCAATTCAAAGCCAAGAAAACAGAATTGAATAAGTGGAAGACAGAGCTACTGATTTCAGCAACTATGAGGAAAAATCAGAAAAAAGAAACCAAAAAAAAAAAAAGAAGAAGCATTAAGAAGCATATGGGACTCTATCAAGAGGAACAATATATGCTTAACCAGAGTTTCTGAACAGGGAGAGATACCTGAGAACACACAGAGTACTGCTGCTGAACTGCTGACAGAAAACTTACCAGAAATTATCAAAGAAGAGAACATAGATATCCAAGGTGCATACAGAACACCACTCAATATAGATCCCAAAAGAAAGACTCCACAACATACTGTAACCAACCTTAACAAAACAAAACATACGCAGAAACTCTCAAAGGCAGCTAGAATCAAAGCAAAGCCAACATTCAGAGGGAAACCCTGTAGGCTTTAATCTGACTTCTGAGCAGAAACGACGTGGGCACAGAAGCAATGGGATGACACATTCAACGCCTTGAAGGAGAAAAACTCCCAACTAAGAATTATATATCCTGAAAATTTATCTTTCAAATATGAAAATGAAATTAAGACATTCGTAGATAAACAGAAACTCAGAGACTTTGTAAAAACCAAACCCAAACTACAAGAAATACTGAAAGAAGCTCTTGGCTTAGAAGAACAGAACCATTAACTTTGTATTTTAGGAGACAATACAAGACACATCATCCAGAAACCTACTCAATTAGTGAAGGCTCCAAACTCAAGCAAAGCTATAATACTAAAAGAAGTCATCCAGTGATCATATCATGAAAACTATGATGTCATCATATTAAAAAGAGGGATGTACTACAGCAGTCATAGTCCTTCCAGATGGAGAGGGAGTTAATAAGACTTGTAGTAGTTAAAATTGGGTTTAAACATAGATTATCAAAGGGGAATCACAAAGGTAGCCACAAAGCACAATAAAGATGCAACTTATCAATCAAGAAATGTAATAGAGTCTCAACAAACACAAAACCTACACTCAGAAAGGTGAAAAATCAACTGATAAAGAATGTTGCAGAAGAGAACAGTAAGAACAACAGAGAAAACATCAATATAAAAATAAACACATCACAATGACAGCACTAAACACATACCAATCAATAATTACGTTGAATGTAAATGGACTGAACGTTCCAGTAAAGAGACGAGTGACATCTTGGATCAAAAGACACAACCTGTCTATATGTTGCCTACAAGAAACTTGCCTTAGACTTAAAGATATGAACAAACTCAAAATTAAAGGATGAAAGAATATGTACCAAGCTAACAATACACAAAGAAGAGTAGGTGTCACAATATTAATCACAGATAAAATATATGTTAATGTAAAATCCACCACTGCAGACAAGGATGGACACTATTTATTGCTGAAAGTCTCAATACACAAGCAGGACTTAACAACATTAAAATATTTATGTCCCCAATAATACAGCATCTAAATACATTGAAGAAACACTGACTACACTCAAAAATGAGATCGATCACTCCACAATAACAGTAGGAGGCTTCAACACTCCACCCTCAATATTAGACAGATCGTCTAGAAAAAAGCACAATAAAGACACAGAAGATCTTATTGCCACAATTAACCAACTAGATCTCATCGACATATACAGAACTTTTTATCCATCAGCAGACAACTACACGTTCTTCTCTAGTGTACATGGAACATTTTCCAGAATAGAACGTGTTAGGACATAAAGCAAATCTCAACAAAATCCACACCACTGAGTTATCACAAAGCATCTTCTCAGACCATGAAGCCATAAAAGTCAAAATAAGTAGCAGAAAAAACACACAGAAATTGGAAATCATGGAAACTGCACAACATCATGCTAAAAAGGCCATGGGTTATAGAAGAAATCAAGGGTGAAATATAGAAAACACACCTCCTACCAGAACCCATGGGATACAGCCAAAGCAGTGCTCAGGGGTCAGTTTATCTCTACAAATGCACACATCTGGAAGGAAGGAAGAACCCAAACCAAAGAACTAACCTTACAGCTTAAACAAGTAGAGAGAGAACAGAGAAACCCCTTAGGCCCCAGAAGAAAATAGATGATAAAGATTACAGTAGAGCTAAACAAATTAGAGGACAGAAGAATAACTGAAAAAATTGAAAAGACCAAAAGCTGGTTTTTCAAAAAGATCAACAAAATTAACAAATCATTGGTTAAACTTACTAAAGAAAAACATGAAAGGAAACAAATAACTCAAATAAAAAATGAGAGGGGAGATGTCACAACAGATCCAACAGAAATAAAAAATATCATAACAGAATACCATGAATGTTTGTATTCTAACAAATTTGAAAATCTAGAGGAAACAAATTCCTAGACTCTTATTATCTACCAAAATTATCACAAGGTAAAGCAGAACAACTTAACCCATCACAGAGGAAGAGATTGAAAGAGTCATCCAAAAACTACCAACCAATAAAAGCCCTGGCCCAGATGGCTTCACTGGAGACTTCTACCAAGCTTTTAGAGAAGAGTTATCTCCAGTACTACTGAGACTATTTCACAGCACTGAAAAGGATGGAATACTCCCAAATTCATTCTAAGAAGCCAGCATAACCTTGGTACCAAAGCCAGGGAAAGACCAACAAAAATGGAGAACTACAGACCCAAATCACTCATGAACCTAGATGCAAAAATCTTCAACAAAATACTTGCCAATAGAATACAGCAACATATCAAAAAATTATTCATCACAACCAAGTTGGATTCACACCAGGGATGCAAGGCTGGGTCAACATCAGAAAAACAATTAATATGATCAACCACACAAATAACACAAAATATAAGAATCATCTGATTTTGTCAGTTGATGCAGAAAAGGCATACGATAAAGTCCAACACCCATTCATACTAAAAACTCGCAACAAACTAGGAATAGATGGCAAATTCCTCAACGCGATATGGGCCATTTATACAGCCAACTGCCTACATCATCCTGAATGGAGACAGACTGAAACAATTCCTCTTGAGAATTGAACTAGCCAAGGATGCCCACTCTCACCTCTCCTATTCAACACTGTACTAAAAGTTCTAGCCAGAGCAATTAGACAAGATCAAGAAATAAAGGCATCTGCATCAGCAAAGAAGTAAAAATCTCCCTATTTGCAGATGATATGATTGTATATGCAGAGAATCCTAAAGAATCCATAAGTAAACTACTCAAACTGATAGACGAGTTCAGCAAAGTCTCATGATACAAGATAAACGTCAGTAAATCAGTAGGATTCCTCTATACCAACAATGAGATTATTAAAGAAGAAATAACCAAATCATTACCATTGACTACAGCCCCCAAGGAGATAAAATACCTAGGAATAAATCTAACCAGAGAAATAACAGACTTTTACAAAGAGAAACACAAGACCTTACTACAAGAAACTAAGAGAGACTTACATAAATGGAGAAACCTACCCTGTTTATGGATAGGAAGACTTAACACTGTAAAAATGTCTACTTTACCCAAAGCAATCTACTTATACAATATAATTCCAATACAAATTCCTGTGACATTTTTTAAGGAGATGGAGAAACAAATCACCAACTTTGGAAAGGGAAGAAGCCCCGGATAAGTAAAGCTCTACTGAAGAAGAACACACTGGGAGGCCTCTCACTACCCAACTTCAGAACCTACTACACTGCCACAGTTGTCAGAACATCCTGCTACTGGTACAAAAACAGACAGATAGATCAATGGAACACAATCAAGACCCCAAAGATGACATCATCCTCCTATGAACAGCTGGTATTCGACAAAGGCCCTAAGACATTAAACTGGGGTAAAAGCAATCTCTTCAACAAACGGTGCTGGCAAAACTGGATGTCCATCTGCAATAAATTGAAACAAGGCCCTATCTCACATCTTATACAAAAACCAACTCAAACTTGATAAAAGACCTAAATATCAAATCTGAAATGATAAAGCTTATCCAAGAAAAAAATAGGATCAACAATGGAAGTTTTAATACACAACACAGACAGACTTCAAAATCGGACAAACAAAGCACAATCAACAGAAGTGAAAATAGATAAACGGAAACTACCAAGAATCAAACACCTTTGCTCATCCAAAGTTTTTATTAACAGAACTAAAAGACCGCCTACAGAATGGGAAAAAATATTTGGCAACTGTATGTCAGACTGACATCTGATCTCCATGATCTATATGATACTACAAAATATCAAAAAGAAAAAGATAAATCATCCAATTAAGTGATAGGCAAAGGAGATGGACAGATACCTCTCTAAAGAAGAGATCCAGGTAGCCAAAAAAACACATGCAGAAATGCTCACGAACACTAGCTATTAAAGAAATTCAAATCAAAACTATGATGAGATACCATCTCACCCCCAATAAGGTTGGCCATGATCCAAGAAACACAATACAACAAATGCTGGAGAGGCTTTGGCAAAACTGGAACTCTCCTACACAGTTGGTGGGAATGCAAAACAGTACTATTTCTTTGGACAGCAATCTGGCAGTTCCTTAAAAAGCTGGAAACAGACATACCATTTGACCCACTAATCCCAGTGCCTGGAATATATCCTACAGAAGCAGGGGCATTCACAAGAACAGACACATGAACACGAATGTCTACTGTAGCACAGTCCACAACAGCAAAAAGATGGACTCAATCCAGATGCCCAATGACAGAGGAATGGATAAATAAACTATGGTATAGATACTGAATGGAACACTATGCAATGATAAAGAACAATGATGATTTCAGGAAGCATCTCATAACCCGGTTTCAATTGGAAGACATTATGTTGAGTGAACATAGTCAGCGGCAAAAGGACAAATATTATATGAGACCCCTACAATAAGAACTTAAAAACAGACTCACGCATAGAAGAAAAGACTGATGGCTGCAAAGGTCGGGAGGGAGGGAAGGAGGCAGGGAGGGAGAAGGTAGAGTATAGATTAGATGGCTGATAGAAATTTGGTTGGGTGAAATCAGTGACAGCACACACTAGGAAAAAGATCAATTTTAACTGGACTTCAACATAACATGATCACGCCTCACATATTAACCCAATATTGTAAGCACAGAGTAGCAGGGGTGGGATTCTGGGAACCATGCTCTCAGGGGACATCAAGGCCACCTGACCTAACTAGCATTTCGCTAAGAGATTCTTCTGCACCCCATATTGATGAGTGGTGTCTGGGGTCTTAAAAGCTGCCAAGCTGCCATCTGAGGTACAACAAATGGTCCCAACTCAGCAAGAATGGATTATCACCAATGACGAAAACGACACGGGGGAAAGAACCCAGAACACAGTGAGACCCACATGAATGGGTGACTACATGGACACGTGACCGCAGGAACCGAATAGTGCCTCACCACCAAAAGCGACAGCCATGATGGAGCTCACAAAGTTGAGTCTCACTGGCAGCACAAGAATAAAAAGGGGTACACCCTATGATTTCCACTAACAGACCACAATTGATAGCTCAGGGGCCTCAGGGTTCCTCTGGAAGAATGTCCTCTGGCCCTGATGCTGTCCTTGTCCATAAATCATAAATGAGGTCAATTTTTCAGACAGGAATGGATTGGACTTGGTGACACCGAGTGGCCTTGTCATGTGTGTACTTTATGGTTCTATGCATCTATAGGATGTCATCCTGCTGTCCTTTTGCTAGCGGTGGGGGAGAGGGTGAAGAGGAGGGGATAAGAGATTGCTGGAGGATATGACATGTATAGAGTGGAGAGGAGGAGTGTGCTGTCACCGGGCAGGGAGAGCAGTAGGAGCTGTACATAGGTGGGCATCCAAATTTATACAGGATTGTATATTTTCACTCAATCATAATAAAAAACAAAATAAAATAATCCAAAAAAAACAAAAAAGAGGAAGAAGTAGTAACAGCCTACGAATACCATCACCTATAATGACTTTAGAACACGGGATCTAGGCACTAGTGGCTATGGACTGACATCATCTCTCAAAGGTGCTGTGGTGGTTAAGCACTTGGCTGCTAATTGAGGAAAAGGCTGGGGTCTGAAGCCACCGAGCAGCTGTGAGGGAGAAAGCCCCGACAATCTGCTTACATAGACCTTGCACTTTTTTCTGCCATCCCCACAACTTCGCCGTACCTGAATGTGCCAAGGCTACCAGTGTCTTCCTATTTGTCACACCCAAATGAAGCTCTATGGCTCCAACTATGACTTCTTCTTTTAATATAGGCAGGCACCATGTCTACCTAGAGACTGTGAACTCACCATCAATAAAAATCAAGGAATAGTATTTCACCATGAAATACTTTAAGAATGTCTTAACAATGATATCACTATAATACACATTTTCATGTAGTGTGTATGCTACTGGAAACCCTGGTGATGTAGTGGGTTAAGTAATATGTCTGCTAATCAAAAGGTCAGCAGTTCAAATCCACCAGGGGCTCCTTGGAAACTCTACGGGGCAGTTCTACTTCGACCTATAGGGTCACTATGAATTGGACCTGACTCAATGGCTATGGGTTTGGGATTTTTTGGTGTATGCAATTATCATTACTTTCAATTTTTCATCATTTAGAAATTGATATGTCCTATATTAACAGAAAAATTTGACACAAATATGTTCTCATAAAACTACACTGCTTTAAACTGTATTAGTGAATATTTTATGGACTGTTGAAACTTTATAGCTGATAATAAAATAATTCAAGATATCATTTAAAATAGAAATTAAAGAGTGAACATTATTATCCTCCCAATTCTTACATATTGTGGCCTGTTTTGGGAAAATCGTGTGCAATGGAATTACATGATTAACTGTTTTCTTATACATTACACTGAATAATGGTAACTAATTTTACTCAATGTTTATATGTGTCAGGCACTGAGCCAAGTGACTAGTAAGTTTTACCTTAATCCTAGAGATCCCTAAGAAGGAGGCACTACGAGTCCTACTTATTACATGAGGAAAGTGAAGTTCAGACAAGGAAGTATCGTATCCAAGATCCCACAGTCAATGCAGAGTCCGCCTAATTCCAAGGCCCACCAAAAGAATGCACTGCTGCTGAGATGATTCTGACTCACAGTGACCTTACTGGACAGAAAGGAACTGCCGCATGGGGTCTCCCAGGGTGTAAATCTTTACAGAAGTAGACCACCTGCATCCTTCTGCTGGATCCCAAAGCCAGCACTCTTAAAAAGTTGTTACATCATTCTCTACACCTAGAAAACTCTCTGTATCTGATGATCCAGGCTCTCTGATGCCAACAAACAGAAAGCGGAGATCCAGCTTTTGAGGCATGGTAAGTAGCCATCTGCCTTCCTTACCTTGCATTTTCTTTTGGGGTAAGTGACACATCTCCATCAGATGCAATGTCAATCTCACAGTGCTCGGGCTGAATTCCTATGCCAAACAACTGTATGTCCTGCGAGGTATCTGCACCCACCCTGGTATGAGCCTACTCACAGGTTATTGAGGAAGGAAAAAAAAAACCACAAGAAAAAGTTATTTTACAAAATTGATCACAATCAGCTTTAATAACCCAACAGTACATGCACTGCAACATTAAATGAGTCAGACATAAGATGCTAGCCATCTGGGATACTGCAAGTCAAAAGCTTTCCTTAACATTTAAAACATAGTTTTAAACACTACTAAAAATAAAACAAACAAACAAAAAAAACTTAACAAACAGTAATTAGAGATGGCTTAAAAATTATAAGCCGAATACACTGGCGTTCCAACTTTGACTTGACCTGTACTAATTTAAGTGACTGTAGACAAGTCAATTCACTCTCTGAGTCTCAGTTTGTTTCTTTGTAAAACAAGGTCAACACAGCATTCTTTAAGGACTGCTTGAGGTAACAATGAAAACGCTTTGAAAACAAAAAGGTACTACGGAAATTGAAGAACCACTATGAGCAGTTTCATGGGAAGTCACATTTTAAAATACATAGCTTTAAAAAAATGCTAAATTATCTGAGCTTCTAGTAACAATTTTACACAGAGTACTAAATGCTGTGGGCTCAGTAAGAGATCGATTAGTAGGATTTTAAGTCCCTCAAGTCACAGACATACTCACCACAGCTTGTGACTGTGATGCCTCAAGCCACTGCTCATCCCCTCATATTTTTTAGCACTCCTAAAAATAATTTAGTGTGTATTCAATCAAGAAAGTGCTGAGGCTTTGTCTTTCAAAACTGGGATTTCAGAAAGAATCCGTAACTCCTTAACCATTTCATAAATAAATAGATCTTAAGTCCTTTAGTGGGCTCTCAATAAGTCAAAGGCTACCTGCACTGTATTTATGTCTCTGGGAAAAGTAGGAAACAAAAAGGTAATAGGTGCCTGCCTCCTCCTTCAGTTCTACCTTATTCACCAGTGCACTGGGTATATTCACTGGACAGGTGAGAACCCTAGCTGACCTTTCACACACAGGTAACTTAGAGATTAGAGAATCTCAGCATTTACAGACTCAGGGTTTTGTAAATTGCCTTCAAGCTCCCAGGTGCCCAATCCTTCAGCATCATTCAACTATTATCACCTGTATTTGTATGTTTCCATAACACAAAAATTATGTCTGTGTGTATTTGCATGAGATTAAAAATGTGCCGGTAGTCATCTGAATGTCCTGTTTTACTCTGGGCGCCCCACAGCAAACAGACAGCTCATGTCTCAGGGAGACAAGTAAGACAGCAGTTCTGAAAGTGTGGTGTCTGAGACTCATTCAGGGGTCCACAGGTAAAAATGACTTTCATGCAAATACTACAGTGTTACTTGCCTTCTGTACTCTCTGCTTATGAGTGCACAGTGGAGTTTTCAAGAGGACCAAGACAGCAGACATACGACGATATCATGGTTTTGAAGACTAGCACAATACGTGCTTGCATATATTTTTATATTTAACATTTTTCTCTTTTATTGTCTAATACAGCTATAACCCATAAAAACAAGTTCTTTAGATTCTCTGGCTTTCTGAGTGAGTCATGGAGCCAGAGAGTTTCAGAAGAGTGGCAACCTACCAAGTGTTTAGTCAGTGACATGCCCTGAGGCCAAAGGGCTAACTCCAAAAGGATACACCCCATTTCTACAAGTGAATTTACAAAGAGTTAATTCCTGAGGAGGTAGGTTTAGAAGGGATACAAAAGCTCTTGTTGTCTAATCTACCACAAGTGTTTGCTTTAGGCTTAGGTTGATCTTGAGATTTTCCTCAGCATTACTTCGAAGCATAACGAAGAACACTCAGATCTTAGAATCCTTGTGGCTGAATTCCAAATTTCTCAGAATCTCTCTCCCACCTGGAGCTTCCTCCCACCTGGGCTCACTCATTCTCTTCTGGTGCCTGCACCCACAGGAAATGAGCCCAAATTGCACAGAACAGCTGTTCCTCCTCAGTGGTGACCTGACTCTACCATCAGTCCTGTTCCTTTCAATAAGGGCTAAGCCAGGTACAAAATGCAAGATAAAAAAAAGGACAGGCACCTGATTCAGTTGGAAATTATATACGAATACATCAGTATTTCAATGGCTGATTTATATACCATCTCACCTTTAAATAATAAACGAGGAGCTCGTTGAGAGCAGGGTCTGCGTTGAGGTTGACTAAGTAACACTTGTCATCTCCCACCTTGATGCCGGAGGTCTCAAGGGAAATCCCCATACTCTCAAGTTGTCGCTGTCTCTCCTGTGGACAAAAGCAAAAAAAGGTGAGACCTCTATTTGTCACTCACGAGAGGCATCCGCAGAAGATTCACATCACCACTGCAGGGTCAGTGCCAATAAAATTACATCTTCTGCTCAGCTCAAAGTTTACCGAGAACCTACAAAGAGTGAAATTGTGACCTTGTTTCATAAGGACACCAAAGGTAACAGAGACATCACCTTCACCCCTAAATGGTCCACAGTCTAGCAGGAGAAATATGGCCCAAGTAACTAGAATACAAAAGAAGAGATGACTGTGCCATTGGAGAGACACAAAGCGCTACAGAGCTTCAAAGGAGAGAGTACAATAGGTTAAGAAACCAGGAAAGAACAAAAAGGTAGAAATAATTCAAAGGGCCATCAATGGACAAATGGATAAACAAAATGCAGTATAAATATATAACGGAATATTATTTAGCCATAAAAAGAAACAGCATACTGATACATGCCACAACACAGATGAATCTTAAAAACCTCATGCTTTACGAAAGAAGCCAGAAACAAAAGGCTAAATACTGTATGGTTTCACTTACATGAAATGTCCACAATAGGTAAATCCACAGAGACAGAAAGTAGACTGGTGAATGTAGGGGAAGCGGGAATGGAAAATAGCAGATTAATGTGTATGGGATTTTATTTGGGGACAGAGAAACGTTCTGAAACAAGACAGACGTGGTAGTTGTACAGTATTTTGAATGTGCCAAACACCACCAAACTGTCCATTTAAAAAAGACTAACTTCACCTCAAATTAAAAAAAAAGAGAGAGAAAGAGAGGTAAAGACAGAGAGATGCCAGAGGAGAATATATTTGAGATGGCTCTTGAAAAATGAGTTTCAACAGTAAGGAACAAGAGAGTAGTTAAATGAAGGTAGGGCATTATAGAAACTCACTGCCAGCCAGTCAATTGCAACTCATAGCATTCTAGGGGAACCCCAAAATCCAAGCCCACTGTCATCAAATCGATTCAGATTCACAGCAACCCTATATGATAGAGTAGAACTACCCCACAGAGTTTCCAAGGAGCACCTGGTGGATCTGAACTGCGGACCTTTTAGTTAGCAGCTGTAGTGCTTAACCACTGCACCACCAGGGTTTCCATTCTAGGTGAAGGGTCTGGGAGAGCACAAGGGGCATGCTAGATGATTCCAAGTCCCAGGAACCCCCAGCAAATGAGGGGTAGCAGTGGGAGACAGAGCTGGCAAAGCAAATAAGGCCTATACTGTAGAGGGCCTTGAATTCATTTATTCATGAGAGCCTACAATATGCTGAATACTACTTAGGACGGAGATGACATCAGTGAACAAAACAACATCCCTTCTTCTGGGAACACAGATTCTAGGGGGAGGAGAGAAACCATGAAGAAACAAGACAAGTAAATAAACAGTTTCCCGTGGCGAGAATAAACATAAACAGAGGTAAGAGGTATAGGAAGTTATTTCTGTTGTATATGTATGTGTGTATATGATATCCGTAAGAAACAAATACACAGAAACTTGGAAGAGAGCCCACTTAGTGCCTTAAGCTACTTGATGGGGTGGTCAAAAATTTTAAGTGGTCAACGAGATTAAAATATTCATGAAATGCGTGGGGTAGAGATACGTACTGCACACAGTGCCAAGTTACTTCTTGTTTTATATTTTATCCCAAGTAGAGCTCACACAGCATTTTCTAGCCAGCCCAGAGAATCAAACATATTGAAAAAAAAGAACGGTAGTATTGTAAGTTACAAATTCTCTGCCAACCAGGCAGACTTACGCTTTGTCATCTGATCCAAAATCACAAAATCAATTTTTGTTTAAATGTGAATAGCAGGGCACTTTAAAGATATTTCCTGTAATCATGGCTGTTCAAATTCACCAAATACTTCTAGCAAATGTATGAGCCAGGCTTCAAGTCAAAAAGAAAAAGGGCAAAAAAATCATTGTCTAAACTGACTTTGGCAGTCTCCAGCTCAGGACAAAGATGTCCTTTAGAGACTTTTTGAGGATGACAAGAAGGTAGACAAAAAAAGACAGCCATAAAAGGGAATCACAACACCACAGGCCTAAGTTACCAGGCTACCTGTGCAATTTCTTCTGTTTTCCTCAGCTTCTCTTCCCAGGTCACTGTTAGTTCTTTTATCAGCTTCTCAGATTCTTCAAGCTTCTCCTTCAGTTCAGGAGCCTTCATCGCCTTTACAACAAAACCAAAGATATTAGACTTTCCACTTTTTTCCCATTGTTACATACAAGACAATCATTTATTGTCCTTTAGGCAGTCATCAATAGCCTGTTAGGAACAAGTTAATGAGTCATACACGTTCAGGGTGGGTTTCAGACATTTATTAACCAAGTGATAAGGAAGGGAGCTTGGTTTCTGCTGCTGAAAGAAAAGGAAATACCAGTGCCCTGAACTGAAGTGACATAAATCACTCAGAATGATTTTATCCATTGTACTCAAATTTCATACTTACAGGCCTAAAAGATGCATTAAGTTCATCTTCAAAATAGAAACACGGGAAAACGAAAACAAAAAACGGGTTACCTAAGCAAAATGGTTTTTTTTTCAATAAGAAGATCAACACATGCCACCAATATGTGCATTATGGCTATATTAATATACTACGAAAAGTGAAGATTCTTCTTATTTATTTTAAAAATTGAATCTACGTCCTTTATAACTACTTCTCTGTATCGATGGCAATCAATTTAGCACATTTGTTATTTGGTTGGAAGCAAGACACCTGCTTAAAATGTCAGTGATTTCTCTGAGTTCATTGAGAGCCACTGCCCAGACTACATGTAAATACACGCAGCTTACACAAAGTTCTGGATTTAACTTGGCACGATATGCTGTGACACATGCCAGTAACAGGTGCCTCTACAGAGCCAAGTGCTATGGCACAGCTTGGAAAGATGCTGAAATGTGCTGGTCTGGAGGTTAGCTGAGTCTGCCTGAGTCTCCAGGTGTCAACAGAGCTTGAGATGACATTTAGTGCTGGGTTCAGAGTGGTATGAGGATTCTAGGTGTGCCTGCTATGGATTCTCCTCTCTTTCCTTCAGCCAAATATTGCTTTGGCCATCTGGCCAAGATTCCATGTGGCAGCAGAAACACAGATTCAGAAACTAGAAAGTAACTAGATGATCCACCTATAAAACACTTTCCTCCCAAGATCATGCCTCCCTTCAGCAAAATTTTGATTCTGGAGATGTTTTGCAGCCCTTGTTGGCACCCAATAAAAAATTAAGCCTGATGCACTGAATGATGATTTAACAATAATAACAACATTTAGCAGCATCTACAGAGCACTTACGATGTGCAAACACTGTGCTCATAGCTTTCTAGTGTCACTGCTGTATGAGGGGGTAGCGACAAGAAAATGAATCAAGCATAACCTAGTTCAAGAGACCACAGCCTAGAAGAAAAAAGACCCATAAACAAATAGCTGTAATGAAATGCCACAACCACCTATTTAAACAGTGTATTCAAATCCCTGGCTTCATCAGCCTTGTCTTTTTTTTTTCTCCCTCCCTAATTTCATTTTGATTACCTTTTGATTAAATAAATTGCTGGATAAGAAGTATTTAAACAGTGTCTTGCCTAAAGTGCTCAAGAAATGATGACTATTACCAATCCCCAACCACCCTCCCACACAGACACACAGTTTAAGACTTTTCTGATGGCTGTAGAGTAAGAAGAAAGCTGCATGAAGACAATAAACTCACAGAAGTACCTCAGGTGCACACTTGAGTCCTGGCAATGGATAGCATGTGATTTAAGTTAAGTCACATGCCTTCACCTCAGTGACTTCACATATTTCAAATGACACCGTGTCTCACCCGGTAACTGTGCATAGGCGACAGCTATTTAGAATACTGTGTGATTATAAAGTCTGGGTAAAGGCAAGGAGGGATGGTAACAAAGTAGGACTGCTTTTGTTTCCTGCCAGGACTGATATGAGTGAAAAAGCGAATGGAGATTTCTGGGTTATCCCTGGTGTTTGACCAGCATCGATCACACTGCCTCTTTGACTGAATTAGATGATACTAACTAGTGTCCCTGAAAACTGCCAAAGCACTGCAGAAACATGACCTACAATGTGACAATGAGAAAAACAACAGATCCAGTTTTCAGAAATTCACACTAGAAGAAATTTGGGCTTAAGTGCCAGCTGATTTACAAAAACTATGAGGCAGCAGCAGCAGCTCTTATTTGTTCACTTTCTGGTCTGTAACTCCTGGGGCAGAGTCTGGTCTTCATGATGCCTAACACACAGCAGGTGACAACAAGCAGTATAATGGTAAACCATACTCAAATGATGGACATAGGTTCAATTATGTCCCCCCCAAAACGTGTCTATCCATTTAGCTGGGCCACAAGCCCTAGTATTATGTGACCATCCATCACCATTTGACGAGATTTTCCTATCTCCTGTAAATCCTATCACTATGATTTAAATAAGATGGATTAGTGGCAGGAGATCTGTCGGATTAGACAGTATCTTAAGCCAATCTCTTTTGAAATATGAAAGAATGAAGAAAGCAGAGAGACACAGGAGCAGAGACACAGAAAGCAGAGCAGACACAGACACAGAGCAGACACAGAAAGCAGAGAGACACCAAGACAGCAAAGCTGGGAGAAAAGAGCATTCTTTGGATCTGAGATTCCTGGGTGAGGTATTTCCAAACCAAGGGAAGACTGACGACAAGGGCCTTCCTCCTGAGTCAACAGAGTGGAAGCCTTCTCCTTGAGCCAGTGCCCTGAATTCAGGCTTTCAGCCACTGCACTGTGAGAGAATCAACTTTTCTTCATTCATTAAAGCCACCCACATGTGGTATTTCTGTGACAGCAGCACTAGATGAGTAAGACAACGACCCAGAACCTGAAGCCAGCAGGTCTTCATTGTTGACACACACGCCAGGAACTTCAAACAGGGAGTACCAGGTGCATTTACCTCAGCCTGTGAGAGCTGCTCTCTCAGCTTTTCCACTTCTTCCCTCAGTTCTCGGATGACCCGGGCATTGGGATCCTCATTGACAACAGCATGGTTAACGATCCTTTTCGCTCGATCTGCGTATCTTAACGTGGAGAGGGTCTCTTCATAGTTGTCTGCTGCTGGGCTGATAGTTGCTATCATGGAGGTCTGGCTGTTGCCCCCTAAATTGTCCTGCAAAGGATTTCAGATATCATATTGTGCAACAAGGTCCCTACCACACGCGTGTGATACAAGCAGTGCACGTATGACATTGTTCCCTACAGAACCAGGTCAGCATTTCACCAGTCATTTTATGACAAGATAAAAGGTAGCCTCTGACAATCACAACTATGAGTAATATCCTTCAACAGAATAACGGAGTAAAAAGCTACAGAAAATAGTTTTTATTCTACATTCCTAGGAATAAGGGTAACAGTACTGTCCCAAGAGTTCTTTGCTTACTTAGCTCTGCACAAAGCTTTCAGCTGTCACATCTGAAATAGCCAATTTATAGCTGGAAGAGCATTAGAATGATGTGTTACCTTAAGAAGCCACGTGAGAACCGAATCTCGGTAAGGCACGAATTTGTTTTTACCCTTGCCAGCTGCCTGGTCGGCCAGCGACGATATAACCAACCCCAAAGTTGTAAGTGATCTGCCAAGAGGGAAAAAAAAGGTTTTATGTTTATTCTGTTTTTGTAAAACAATACTCTACCTAGGTAATGAGCATAAAAGATGCAGAACAAAGCTACAAAGGATGTACGCAAGCAAATTTAAAAAAATTTGTCAAGGAGTCGAAATAATGGGCAAGGGAATGTCAATTAACGTAACAGAATGAATTCAGAATCTCTAAGAATCTAGGAGCCCTGGAGGCATAGGGGTTGTGAGTTCGGCCCTTACCCAAAAGTCAGCAGTCCGAATCTACCAGGTGCTCCTGGTTGTTAGTTTAAAAAAATGAATTTAGAAACCCTGTAATCATCTAGGAGTCTTGGTGGCACAGGGGTCAAGAGCTTGTATGCTACCCAAAAAGGTCGGCAGTTTGAATCCACCAGGTGCTCCTCAGAAACGTATGTGGCAGGTCTACTCTGCCCTGCAGGGTCGCCTGTGAGTCAGAATCAACCTGATGTCAACAGGTTTTGTAAGAATCGGTTCTATTCAATCACAGAATCATAAGCAGAACTTGAAAACATAAGTTTCTGTGATCAGACTAGAGGATTTTAATTTATTCCAAATCTCACTGTTAAAGGTCTCAACCATTTAGTCTCTGGGTCTAATTTGGACCATTTGGGCCTTTAACTTGACTTCCCAGAATAACCAAGTAAACTGCAGGGTGCCCTTTCACTACACGTTATAAAGCACACCCTATTCATCTGCTTAAAACTGGCATATTTATCTCAGTGTAGATTAAGTTATACTTTTATAAAAACAAAGAACTTCCCCAAGAATAGGATAACATATGGCTAGTGTTTCAAGCTGTTACTCTAAGTAGCACTGTGATCACCTGAAAGGTCCAGGATCCCAGATGCTCCCTGGATGTACTGAATCAGAAGCAATTAATGAGATCCTCAGGCTATTCCTATGCATATCAAATGCTGAGCAAGATGTTCTTATTGGACAGCATTCAAGGAGGTAAACACATTCAGTTGTTGTGTCTCGGGTTCTTAGTAAGTGGTCCTGGGAACTTGCTACAGATGCAGATTCTTAAGCTACCACCCTAGACATTCCTGTTGGCTGCCACTGGGTCTGCTCCAACTCATAGCAACCTCATGCACAACGGCCGACTAAATGTCATCTGATGCTGGGCCACCCCCATGACTGGCTGGGAATCTGACTGTTGTCATCCACAGGGTTCTCACTGGCTGATTTTCAGAAACAGCTCATCAGGCATTTCTCCCCAGTCTCTCTTAGTCTGGAAGTTGCACTGAAACCCAATATCACAGCAACATGCAAGTATCCACTGACAGACAGGGGGTAGTTGTAGACAAAGTACACCGGCCAGAATCAAACCAGTGTCCCCACACGGAAGGTGAGAATTCTGCCACTACGTCACCAATGTTCTCATGTACCCAAGACTCCCTAAATGTGAAATGCAGGGTGGATGCCCCGGAACTGAATTTGAACAGGCCTGCTACTAAGAGAGCCCTCACAGCTTTTGCCCTGGCCAAAGAGCTTTCTTTGGTGACTGAGAAATGTTCTCCACATCTTGAGAAAGGGGCCCTGGTGGTAGAGGGATGACGAGTTTAGCTGCAAACTAGAAAGATAGCAGTTTGAAAACAGCATGATGAGAATAACAGGTGTGTGGTGCAGAAGGACACAAGGCATCCTCTTGTGTCACAGTTCAGAACCAAGTGCACTTTGAAAGGGAAATCAACTGGATCCCAAGTTTGGCAGCCAGGAAACTACAACTTCAGTAGATTCCACAGGATTACAATGGCGGTTATATATTACAGACAGCAAATCCTTTGCCTATATATATGTATTTTTTAAATTTTTTATTTAATATAACTGAGTCAAAATGTACATTCCCGTGTAAATTTACATACCCACCTATATGCAGCTTCCACTGCTCTCCCTGCCCGGTGACAGCACACTATTCCTCTCTGCTCCATACATGTCTCATTCTCCCAACAGTCTCTTTTTCCCCTCCTCTCCGTCCACTCTCCTTCCTCCAGCCAGAGGTCAGCAGGATGATATCCTATAGATGTATAGAACTATAAAGTGCATCCAATATATGGCCACTGCATTGCCAAGTCCAATCCATTCACGTCTGAAGCATGGACCTTCATTATGATTTACGGTCAAGGGCAGCATCAGGGTGAAGGGCCATGCTCCCAGGGGAACCCCGAAACCACTGGACCATCAATTGAGGTCTTTTAGTGGGGATCTCAGGGTGCACCCATTTTTATTCTTGTGTTGCCAGTGAGACTCAACTTAGTGAGCTCCATCACAGCTATCACTGGTGGTGGCCGGGCACCATCTGGTTCTTCTGGTCCCAAGTCGATATGGGCACTCACTGATGTGGGTCTCTTTGTCTTCTGGGTTGTCTTTCCCCCATGTCATTTTGGTCCTCAGTGAGCATCTGTTCCTGCTGAGCTGGGACCATTTGCTGTGCCCTTGGATGGCAGCTTGGCAGCTTTTAAGACCCCAGACGCCACTCACCAACATGGGGTGCAGAGAGCCCTCTTAGCAAAACGCTAGTTGTGCCAATTGGCCTCGCTTTTGCCTAAGAGCATGGTCCCCCGCCCCCTGCCCCAGCTACTCTTTCCTTGCAATATTGGGTTAAGATGGAAGGAGTACTCATGTTATGTTTAAGTCCACTTAATATTGTTCTTGTTTCTAATGTGTGCTGTCACTGATTTCACCCAACCAGATACCTAGCAACTATTTAATCTAAACCCTCCTCCCTCCCCTCCCTTGCAGCTGTCAAAGAGTCTTTTCTTCTATACACAAGTCTGTTTTTGAGATCTTATCGTAGAGGTCTCATACAATATTTGTCCTTTTGTTGCTGACTACTTTCACTCAACATAATGTCTTCCAGTTGAAACCAGGTCATGAGATGTTTCCTGAAGTTGTTCTTTATCATTGCGTAGTGCTCCATAGAGTATATATACCATAGTTTACCTATCCATTCTTCTGTTGTTGGGCATCTGGGTTGATTCCATCTTTTTGCTATCATGGACTGTGCTGTGATAAACATTCTGGTGCATGTGTCCGTTGGTGTGAAAGGCCTTGATTCTGTAGGATATATTCCAAGTAGTGGAATTACTGGGTCAAATGGTATATCAATATCCATTTTTTGAAGGAAGCACCAGATTGCTTTCCAAAGAGGCTGGACCATTTTGCAACCCCACCAACATTGTAGGAGGGTTCCACTTTCTCCACAGCCTCTCCAGCATTTGTTGTTTTGTGTTTTTTGGATCATGGCCAACCTTGTTGGGGTGAGATGGTATCTCACTGTCGTCTTGATTTGAATTTCTTTAATAACTAAAGATCGTGAACATGTCCACATGTGTTTTTGGCTGCCTGGATGTCTTCTTTAGTGAAATGTCTGTCCATCTCCTTTGCCCATCGCTTAACTGGATGATTTATCTTCTTCTTGTTGATATTTTGTAGTATCTTATAGATTATGGAAATCAGGCGTCGGTCTGACATAGAGTTGCCAAATATTTTTTCCCATTCTGTAGGTGTTCTTTTAATTCTATTAATAGAGTCTTCAGATGAGCAAAAGTGTTTAATTCTTAATAGATCCCATTTATCTATTCTCTCTTCTGATGATTGTGGTTTGTTTGACAGATTTTGGAGTCTGTCCATATTGTGTATTAAAACTTCCATTGTTGTTCCTACCTTTTCTTGGATGAGCTTTATCGCTTTAGGTTTGATATTTAGGTCTTTTATCCAGTTGGAGTTGGTTTTTGTATAAGGTGTAAGATACAGCTCTTGTTTCAGTTTCTTGCAGATGGCTATCCAATTTTGCCAGCACCATTTGTTGAAGATACTGTTTTCCTTTGCCTATATTTTTAAAAATTAAATTTACAACTTAGTTTTACTCACAGGAAGCCCATGAATTACTCACGTGACTTGGCACTAGCAAGTGAAAAACAGCTTTCTTCCCAGTGTCAACAACAGATAACCATTAAATGGGCTGAAAGAAGGTATATTTCCCACAAAACACAATTCCCCAAAGGTGAGTCCCTAAAACATCACTGAAATGCAAAATAAATTTAAGAAGCAGAAAATGAACTGGAATTGTAATAACTGACAGCCATTACTGCAAAATGACATAAACAGGTACATCACACGACTGATTTGTAAGTCGAGAAGAATGAAAACACGTCCACACAAAAACTTGTACATGAATGTCCATTCTTAGCAGAGTTACTCACAAAAGCCCAAATGTACAAACAACTCAAAGTGTCAAATGGATAAAAAAATGTGGTATATCTACACAGTAACATTCGGCACTAAAAATAACTGAAGCTCTAATATGTGCTACAACATGAATGAACCCTGAAAACATAAGATAAGTGAAGGAGCCTTTAAAAAATTGTGCTACGTATAAAAAGCTGGACACAGGTGGCCACGCAGGGTGATGAAAATCTTTTAAAATTACATTGTGGTGATGGTTGCATAATTTTGTGAAATGTACTAGAATAACTTAGTCATATACTTTCAAAGGGTACAGTCTGTAATATATGAATTATTAATTTCCTGAAAGCTTTGGGGGAGTGGATAAAGAAGTCAGGCACAATTACAATTTTTCAGTAGCTGTTGAGTCAGTTCTGACTCCTGGCACCCTTGCGTGTGTGCATAGAATTGTGCGCCTTAGTGTTTTCAAGGGCTGAGTTTTGGGGGGAACAGATCACTAGGCCTTTCTTCTCAGGCATCTTTGAGCGACCCTGCACCACTAACCTCTCAACAGCTTAGTGTATTCAATTTTTGCACCATCCAGGGACTCCTTGCCAGAAAAATTTATTTAACAATTCTTTCTAACTCTACCAAGGCACAAGTCCTTCCCCAAACCTACTGACAATAAAGATCAGAGGGCGGCTCCTGATTTGTAAATCTCTACCACAGGGATGCTTCTACCCACAAGGTCACAGGTGAGAACGAGCCCATTAACTAGGGGAGGGAAGAGCAAGGCAGGAGACAACACTGGTAAACAGAAAGCCACGTTGTATGATGAAGAAAACAAAGCTGTTGCCATCGAGTTGATTCCTACTCACTGTGACCCTACAGGACAGAAGAGAACTGCCCCATAGAGTTTCCAAGGAACAACTGGTAGATACGAACTGCTGACCTTTTGGTTAGCAGTCAGGTACTTAACATCTATGCCACCAGAACTCCAAGTACTGTATAAACAAACCAACAGAAAAAACAGTTGCCATCAATTCTGACTCACAATGACCCTACAGTACTGTACTACTACTGATCAACTTTCATCATAAGGGCAGAGACCATTCCTTGCCATACACTTTCCTGCCTGCAATTACTGTCTTTGTGGGTCTCTTACGTTAAATGCAAAGACATTTATCCAGATTTTCCTTCCACAGGTTTGGACCCAGTAATAACTTGTAGATTAACAAAGATTCCCACCTTTTGATAATGGAAGGAAGCATGCCAGTTTTAGTCTCCCAAGAAACAAGCCTATGTTGGATAGGTCATTTTAAAAAGTGAGACTTCTATAAGGCAATGAGCATGAGTCACAGAGAGCTCTCAAGCAGAAAAAAGGAAGAATGAGTCACATGCAACAATAGAGATGCTGTGCTGTCTCAGCTGTTATCATATTACAGCACAAACTGGACGGCAGGACCCTAGGAGTAACAGTTATTAATATTCCCAGAACACACAGCCAACAGAAGTCATGTTTTGGAGATGTCAGTATACACTTGATCATATTGTACCACAGTATGGAAGTAACACTTGATCATAGTGTACCATAGTATGGAAGTAAGACTGAGAATGACACGCAGTAGATGGAAACTGCTTACACTGAATAACCAGTCACTGTAGAGAATGAAATGGAACCATTTTCAGTGATACTCCTAGGGCTCAGAAGGAGAGTTCTAAGCTCTAAATTAGTTCTTAGAGAAGCTGAACCAGGCAGACTCAAAAAACCAAACAATAAAACCCAAACCTGGTGCTGTTGAGTCACTTCCAACTCATAGGGACCTGAGAGTGAACTTACAACACAGAGCTGAACTGCCCCATAGGGTTGCCAAGGGGCATCATGTGGACTTGAACCGCTGAGCCTTTGGTTAGCAGCCACAGCCCTTAACCACCACACCACCAGAGCCAGTCTCCAGCAGCATGGAAGAGGCTTCCTCCTTCCACCACCAACAGATAGGTGGAGCCACAGCCTGGTGTTTCAGACAGACACTCCTCCATGAAGACGGCTACAGATGATCTGCCCCTCCCATGCCTCATGTCTACGATGGCATGGTGTGGCTGTGTGGGGGCCACACTGCACAGTGGTTCTTCAAATGAAAGGAATAACATGCACTGTAAAGCTCTTAAGAGCTTAAGAAGAGACAAATTCCCAAATCCATAGGCCATTAAGCAGACACTAACGTCTGTGTGATGTCCCTGACAGGTCTGAATAAGAGGATTATTAATATTCCATCACAGAAGCTCAAAAAGAGGGCTGAGACAAAGCTCAGGGAACATGTCAGAGATTTCCTTGTTTCAGCACTTAGCTGGGCCTATGAGCACTGATGTTAAGGCTCAGAAAGTCATTTGTGCAACTACTAGGTGACACTTCCATTTGTTATTTTCCTTCATCAACACTCCGTTACACAGTGCTTCCACCACCCATCTGTCAGCCTACCTGACTTGCGGGTTGCTGGAAGCTATGTACTGGATTTCAAATACCAGTATGGTCACCCATGGCAGACAGGTTTCAAAAGAGCTTCCAGATGAAGACAGATTAGGAAGAGAGACTTGACAATCTACTCCTGAAAAATCAACCAATGGTGATTCTGTGGAAGATCACAGAGTATCACCTGATATAGCGGTAGACAACAAGCCCTTGGGTTGGAAGGCGCTCAAAATACACAGGCAACCATGGACTCAAGCATACTAACGATTGTGAAGATGGTGAAGAACTAGACAACATCTTGTTCTGCTGTGAGTCTGAGCTGACGTGACAGCAGCTAACAGCAACAACACCCAGGGGACAGGGCTCACAGGCAGCTCAGCTCCCTGCCAGCCAGTGATCATGAAAATAGCACAGGCCCATGTGGCAAACATCCATAGGATGGTCAACGTTAGCAGAAAAGTCCCACACTTCATCATCGGGCTACAGAGCACTTCCTGAACTTCTCAGGTCCAGAATATCTTCCCGCTTTGACTTATTTAAATGAAGTGGCTTACTGCGGTCCTAAACCTTGTGTTCCTCAAGGCAGGAATCACGTTGTAACAAAGTAAACATCACAAATTTATCATCATGCAGTTCTGGAGGTCAGAAGTCCAAAGTGGGTTTCACTGAGCTAAAAGCATGGTATCAGGAGGGCTTTGTTCTTTCTAACAGCTCTAGAGGACTGCTTCCTTTCCTGCTTTTCTCTTCCCCCAGCTTCTACAAGCCACCTGCATCACTTGGCTCATAGCCACTTCCTCTATCTTTCAAGTCAGCAACAGTCAGTGGCATCTTTCTCATGATGCATGGCTCTGACGCTGGCTCTCCTGCCTCTCTCTCTCACTGATGCTTGTGGTAACCACACACTGGGCCAGCCGGATAATCATTCCATCTCAACACCATTAACCTCATCACATCTGAAGACTCCCTCTTCCACATAAAATACAGAGCCAGAGATTTAGGGAATTAGGATGTAGTCAATCTTTGAGGGCAGGGAAGGCCTTTTCTGCCTACTACAATGTCTAAATCACTTCTGCGTTTGATACAGTGCTGGAAATGCAACAAATGTTTGCTGGTCTACAGCCTTTATTTAACCTATAACCAAGCATCAATTTCCTCATCTTTAAATAAAAAACAAAAATCAAACCCACTGCCACTGAGTCGACTGCCACTCATAATGACCCCATATAACAGACTAGAACTGTCCCCACAGGGTTCCCAAGCAGTTGGTGGATTCAAACTGTCAACCTCTTGGTTAACAGCTATAGCTCGTAGCCATTCGGCCACCAGGGTTTTCCATCTTTTAAACAGACACAAAAACACCTGTTAACAGTGTGAAATAAACTAATGCATGCGAACACAGTCTGAAAACTATAAAAAGCTATAAAAACAAAGATGGGACCTCATAATCTTGCAGTAGGGAACAGAACTATCCATCTGTGAATGGCTATCATATACACAAGGCAAGAGAGTGTTGTGCAGAGAGAATTCCAATCAATTCAACGATCATTACGGATTTAGAGACATGTTATCACGTGGATTTGCAGTAGTCCATTTAGAGGCAGTACAAACATACTGTGTAACCTTGGATAAATTAATTAACCACTCTCTGCTTTGGTTTCCTCATCTGTAATATGGGGCTAACAGTCTTATCTCTCACTGCTGATGTGAGTACCAGATGAATTGTTACATGGGACACTGACACTGTTAACAGGCATTTTTGTCTGCATTTAAAAGACGCGAAACCCTGGTGGCCTAGTGGTTAAGAGCTACGGCTGCTAACTGAGAGGCTGCCAGTTTGAATCCACCAGGTGCTCCTTGGAAACCCTATGGGACAGTTCTACTCTGTCCTATGGGGTCTCTAAGAGCTGGAATCGACTCAGTGACAATGGGTTTGGTTTCTGTTTTTTATTTAAAGATTAGGAAACTGACGCTTGGCTGTAGGTTAAGTAATGTTACATATAAAGCATCTAGAATAGCGCCTGGCATACAATGAGTGCTCACTACACATCAAGGCCACACACATATACTCTAAATTTCCACAGGTCTACAAGCACAGAATGCGTGCAGTGTATTCTCAACAAGCATGACTCAGCACTGGTAATGCAGCTGCAAAGAGAGGGACAGCCCTTTCTGGACTACTGCAAATCCACATGATAACATGCCTCTAATCCATAATGACTGCTGAATTGACTGGAGTTCTCTCTGCACAACACTCTTGCCTTATTCATATGATAGCCATTCATAAATGGATAGTTCTGTTCCCTAATGCAAGATTATGAGGTCTCGTCTTTGTTTTTATAGCTCTTTATAGTTTTTAGGGCATGTCGCACGTGTTATTTTAGTTGACACTGGTACCTGCTCTCTCACACCTCCATTCCCGCTTTGCCATCCTAGTTTCTGAGCCTGTTACAGAGCACAGAGCAGCAGTGCCAGTCTGGGATCTTATAATTCCATGTCATGAAATACAGCAAAATCCTTTGGGATTCGAGCAGCAGACAGGATGCATGGAAGATTAACTTTCTAAAGCAGCAGTCTAGCAGTCTTTCTCCAGGGTGGGCCTGTGTCTATCTAATAGAGGGGGCTCTACTTCATTTCTAATTTTAAACTGCTATCTGCTAAAACCATAATGCGCTGGCATCATTCTAAACCGCAGGCTGCACGAATACATTCCTGAGTATATTTCCTTGTCATGTTCTGCTCTAAACTGAATCTCAAGTTATTCCAGCTCCTCCAAAAAGATTACAGGGACAGGCTAAACTACTTTATGCTGAACTTCGGATAACAAGAATGATGATCAGAAAAGCAACAGCTACAGCAATGAGTACTTACTCAGAACACACTTGGTTGGCAGGGATTGTTCTAAGAACAATGACGGGCATTTAATCCTCATTTTGTCCTCAATAATTTCATGAGGTAGGTACTATTATTACCCTTCTACACATGAGAAAATGAGGCACGGAGAGGTTAAATCACTTGTCCATGATATACACCTTGGGTTAAGTGATGGAGTCAGGATGAAACCAAGGCTGTCTGAATGGGAGTATATACTCTTCAGTATAAACTCTGCTGCCTTTCATGCTGGAAAGCCAAGCGACTTCCTCTTGATTATCAGGAGCACATAGGATTCCCTGGTCCACCATGACAGGGTCCCTGCTTATCTTTCCAGCCTGATTTATTTCCACTCCTGCACACATTCTCCAGCTGTCCTGGGTTACTGTTGTTGTTCGGTGCCGGTGAGTCAATAGTGACTTTTGACAACTCCACGGGACAGAGCAGAACTGCCCCATAGGGTTTTCTTGGCTATAGTCTTTATGGAAGCAAGCAGCCAGGTCTTTCTCCTGAGAAGCTGCTGGGTGGGTTTGAACCACCCACCAGCCTTTTGGCTAGCAGCCAAGCTTCTCATGTTGAACAACAGGGGATCCTTTCCTGGGTTACTGTAGCTCCGAAAACAAGCCCAGTGTTAGGTGCAGACCTCTGCTCCCTGTCCTCAACACAGGCAATGCCTGCACCTCCTCTGTCAACCTGGCCAACTCCTACACATCCCTCACCACCCTGCTCTCTTTCAGCCTTTGATGGATTAAACTGTGTCCCCTCAAAAGATGTGATGACATTCTAACTTCCATTACCTGTGAGTGTGCCTTGTACAGAAATAGCTTTTTTTACGATGTTACTAGTCAACATGAGGTCACACTGCAGCAGCGTGGGTCCTAATCTTATAGGAGTGGTGTCCCGATAAAAAAGAAGACGAAGAAACAAACACAGAAGGAAAGAGGGCCATATGACAATGCATTTATAAGCCAGGGAATGCCAGGGCTTCAAGAAGCTGCAAGTCACAAGAAAGGCTCTTTCCCCAGAAACTAGAGTGGGAACATGGCCCAACTGGCACCCTTTGGATTTCTAGCCTCCAAGACTGTGAATCAGTAAGTTTCAGCTCTCACAAGCCACCTGGTTGCAGCTGTTTTGTTTCAGCCACTCTAGGTAACTAACACATAAACTTTACTGCATTACTGGACACATGGTAAGACCTCAAGACAAACTGTCTGACTGCCCTCCTGCAGTCAGATAGTTTGTCAGCATCTTTCTTTTAAAAAAAGACACTGATATTTAAGTAGTATTAACCTTGGACACAGTTCAGGTGGCACTAACCAAAAGGTCTGCAGTTTGAATCTACCACTCCTTGGCATCCCTATGGGGGCAAGTCTACTCTGACCTATAGGGTTGCTATGAGTCAGAACTGACTTGATGGAAACAGGCTTTTTGTTTTTGTTTTTAACCTTAGAAAGGGATTCAAGGCTGATTTTCTTTTCAGACTAAGCTCTTTCAGTTCATTTAAGATGTGATTTGATTTATAAAGCTGAGATTTGCATTTACCTAAGGCCACATTTATATGATGATACACAGGTGTGTGTACCATGTAGCAGTACCTAAATAAACCTCAAACATCTGAACTGGGGCAGGTTTCTACTTCTCTTCAACTCTGATCACTAAATCTGCATAGACTGTTAGCAACCTGTGCCATGTGCTCCTTATAACACAAGCCACTCGAGAAGTGTGCCAGGTGGGAGGCCACGCTCCAGCGTAACTCTCAAACCACGGAGGCCGTCTTACTTGTTAATGTTGCTGCCTTCTTTCAGTCGCTCTCCTGCAGCTCCTGTTTTAGAGACTCTTTCGCTGCCGGCCAGGTCTACCAAACTGACCTTACTGACTTTCTCTCCTGAGTTCTAGATGTAAGAAAGGGGAGAGAAAAAACACACATCAATGGGAAAACCACACGGATATCGACACCGACATCAACACTAATCACATGGGCAACGTGAGTACCTATCTCCCTCCAACACGGCAGACACCTCAAGAAGATTTTAAGCTGTCAGAGGAGTTCTTTGGATGAGTGATCTATTTCCTAGCCAATATTTAAATTGATGTGGGAGATAGCATTTCGTTTTGTAGCTGGGTGGCAAGTTTACTCAGCTTCCTGGTGTAGAGTCAGACAGCTGGAGGTTTTCTGTGTCTGCGAGAAGCTGCTAGGACCTGAGTGTTCCTACACATTTAGGTCAAATTCCTGAATATCGGCTCTTTTAGGCTGTGGGGTCTGCTGTACTAATCCTCAGGCACTATTAGGTAGATTTAGTTGTTTATGGGAAAATTTCAGGATGAAAGTGCACCCATCAGAAGCTGTGTGGTGACATCATCATGCACTTGAGGGAGGTTACATTAAGAACTCAATTTTCTTTAAAACTTTCTATAGAAAGGCAGATCTCATAATTTACGTAAAGAAACCCATCTAGTAAGTAGAAGAGCTGAAGTAAAACCTTCAGCCACTAACGCCTCCTGAACCACCTCACCAAGGGAGACTTCTAGAATCATTTCCACTGCTACCAAGAGTCATACCCAAACCCTCACCCCAGACTGCAGGTCATAAAGCGTCTGAGTGATGACAATGTTGAACACAGCATGGGAGCGGCTGCTTTCTTCATTCATGTTGGTTGCAGCGACCGTTCGAGACTTATTTCCTTCAGACATCAGTGACTCAATGTCCTAGAGGCAAAACATTAAAAGCGAAAAATAAGAACACCACACTGCCTACCACCGGTAACTATGAATTACAATCCTTCTGATGCCATGGTCACCGCCCTTCTATAAACACCTCCCTGCCTCTCCTCTGTCCAGCAGGGTCTGGTCTTCCCCATCTCTTGGGACTTCCTTGTCCATGACAGATTTCCCCAGTCTTCTGCCCATCCCCCTTTTGTCTTCTTTCTGTGCTACTGGTCTTGTGTGCCATCACGTCAATTCTGACTCACAGCAACCACAGAGGACAGAGCAGAATTGCCCTGCAGGGTTTTCTAGGCTTTTCGGGAGCAGAACGCCAGACCTTTTTTCCCACGGAGTAGCTGGTGGATTCAAACTGTCAACCTTTTAGTTAGTGGCCGAGTGCTTAATCCATGGGCTACCAGGGCTCTTCCTCTAAATCTCTATTTTCTTCTTTGCAAATTCTTAGGGGAGAAAACAGCTAATGTATATTGAACAGTATAGACACTGAAGAGGTCGCCACCTGATGTCATTCTAACTCTCCGGTGCCCATCAACCTGTCCTGCTGTCACCAGCTATGTTCCTCTCTCTCCTCCAATACTGCGGCTTTCCGAGGGCAGGAGCTGTTTCTTATTTGTCTTTGCACACTTGCCCCTAGAACACCCAGATCCTGTAGGCTCTTATAAAAGGTGTGATTAATCAAGCTTTTGAAAGGAGATATTTCCCTGATTTTGCACACAGACACCGCAGTGTAAGGAGGTTAAATAACCTTGCCCACATATAGTAAGAGGCAGAGCTAGTATGCAAACCCCACGCGCCCTGGCTCTTACTAACATGTAGTAAGATGAAATGGACACAGACCCCAAGCAAAATGAGCTAAAGTGAAAGCTCCTTAGCAAAGCATTTGCTGTTTCTACAGACCCAATGTACAACTCAGCATTTTTATGTCTGGCAGGTTTCCCTTCACTGCAGAACCTAAATATTTTTAAAGGGAAGTCTGTACCATATTTCTGATCTCTGCACACTAAGAGCATCTTCACTGTAATTGCTGGAGAGGGTTACTTCACAGCTTAATTTTAGTCACACTGAGTCTGACATGCTGATACAACTGCCACATAACACAGATCAGCAGCAGTCAGTGCGGGTATTCAGTCACTCATCTGCTTTCTTCAGCAACAGAGAAAGCCATTCATGTTATAAGACTTCCAAATCAGGATTAGAGAAATAAGAGCAAGACACTGAGCTAGACCTTCAGAAGGCACGAAAGGAGTAAGTAGAGGGAAATGACTCAGTCGGTGGAGAGAGGAACGATTCAGAAAAGCCGATGAACCAGGAGACTGAAAGGCAGGGGAGACTGAGGCAGAGTCACAAAGAAGGGGCCAAGGGAAATGCTGTTCAGACAACCAGACTGGCCTAGAAGGACGTCACTGGGCAACTTTAGGGGAGCAGGTGCAACAGCGTGATGTGAACGAAAAGACTGAGCAACCTTGGAATGCCAGGCAGCCCCACTGTAAAGTGCTCACCATACAGGAGCTTCAAGACTGGGACTAAAAGCCTTTTCTCCCTGTTTTGCAAGTGATGATGCTGAGATTCGGAGGCTATGAGTGATACCAACACACTACAAAGTATGAACACAAAAACAACATCAGCATCAGTTATGCTGATTTATTGTCAGTTTTTTTAAATGCTATTTCATTTTAATAAACTTATATTCTTTGTTTTGCACAGTTTTACAAAAATGCACACTCCTCTTATTGTATGATAATAATACACATAGAGAAATGTAAAGGACATTCTCCCTCTTTTGAGGATATTTGCACCTTTCCATTCCAACGTCTTTTAGTTATTTCTACTGCTGTCTTCAATATATTCCTAGATTTCTTTTTTTTTAGATTGTCAGAGGTTTTTTTTTTAATGACTTTTTTTTTGAATGACACTTACCTCAAAGCTAGTGACAGCCAGCTGAGATAAACCATCTACATATGGTCCCAAAACTTTATGTTCTCGAACTTTAAGTGATTGCCTACTCCTGGGAAGGGAAGAAGAAGGAATGAATGAATCCAACCAAATTTGGTAGCTTTTCTTTCTTTGTAAGTATGCAGAAATTAAGATTGCACCGTGGAAAGAATTTTTTTTTTCTGAATAGAAAATATTCTAAAAACGGCTTTATTTGGATTAGCTAAACGGCATTCCATATGAGGAACGTTTTATGCTCCTATTTCTATTTAAAGTAACTTACTATTTAAAAGATTCTATCCAGAGTTCCAAACGAAATAGCTAGCATTACAGACTACTAGGTTAAACGAACTTGCTTTTGTAGGTGAACTTCAAAAAAATGAAACACCGCGCCTACCAAAAAAACCGAACCTGTGGTCAAGTCAATTTTGACTCATAGTGACCCTACAGCACAGAGCAGAACCGCCCCACAGAATTTCCATGAAGTGGCTGGTGGATTCAAACTCCCGACCTTTTGCCATAGCTGTAGCCCTGAACTACTGAGTCACCTGGGTTTCCACTGCACGTAGGGGGTCAAAAAATTGAGGCAAAATATGGTCAGACTGAATTTAACCTAAGATTGTTTTTTAATATACATATTGGCACTTGGCATATATATAATTATATACATGTATACATGTATGGGTATGTAGATGTGTAAAATTTTACTGTGGTAAAAATTCATATAAAACAAAAATTTGCCAACTCCATAGTTTTTATATATACAATTCAGTGACACAACTTTCATCATGTTGTACAGTTGTCACCACCATTAACAGAAACTCAGTGTTCCCTAAGCAATGACAACCCCGGTAATCACAGATCAATAAACTCTGGTCTGCATACATTTGCCTATTTCATCTAAGTGGGATCATATGGTATGTATTTTTCTATGAAAGACTTACTTTATTCAGTATGTTTACAAGATCCATCCAGGAATCAGGCTGAGGAGTATTCTGTTGTGTGTATATATCCTGTTCTATTTATTCATTCCTCTGTTGACAGGCATTTAGGTTCTCTCTAAATTCTGGCTTCTGTAAATAATGCTGCAATGCACATTTGTATGTAAGTTTCTGTCAGGGTTCCTGTTTTCTATTCTTTTGTGTATATACCTAGGATTGAGATTGCTGGGTCATAATGTCAGTTCTGTCTTTAACTTTTTGATTAAGGCTAACTTATAAATAAATTAATTCTCAGTAAGTAATGTCTTGAAATTTTTGAACAAGTTATGTACAACAGTAAAATGTTTCAACTTTAGTTTACTTCAAGTCTGCGTTACCTTATGCCACTTCTATGCTAACAATTATATACAGGAAATATTAATAGTTCAGTGAGTGTTTATAGTTATCGCTACTTTCTTTATATTTAAAATTGGCTCTGCTGGTGAAGATTTTAGGGCTCTTTTGAATTTTTAAATGGCAAATCTAGTTTGGAGTTTATCTGAATAACTCGAGTCAACTGAGATTAAAAAAGAAAAAAAAACCTGTTGCTGTAGTGTCGAACCCAACTCACAGTGACTCTACAAGACAGAGCAGAACTGCCCCATACAGTTTCCAAGGAGTGAGTGGTGGATTCAAACTGCCAGCCTTTTAGTTAGCAGCTGTAACTCCTAACCACTGTGCCACCAGGGTTTCCACTGAAATTAAAGGCAATGCTGTATGTATTATGACCATACTGTATACGTCATCTTCTTTGTGTCATCAGATATTAATCACTTTTAAAATCAAGTGTCAGTGCTTGGCATCAACTCAAGTGAGAAAAAGAGGTGCTAAGAATTACTGGGAAAGTCTACGTGGTCAAAGTGGTTAACACATGCAGCTACTGACAATAAATCTGGATGTTCAAGTCTACCCTAAGGCCCCTCAAAAGAAAGGACTGGTCACATAGTTCCAAAAAGTTTCCAGCCATTGAAAACACCACGGAGCACAGTGCCATCCTGACACGCATGCGGCTGACATAGTCACAAGTCAGCGGACAACAACTGGGTTTTTTTTTAAAATCTTTTGAGTGTGGGATTACAGCTCATTTTTATTTCTCTTATACTTTACCTATTTTCTATAGTTACATTGTTTTAAATCAGCAAAGAAACAAAAAAAATGTTTGATTTTAAAAAAGTAAATAGTTCTCTCCATTCTTTCTGAATCTGGCTTTTATCACCCAGTTTTTTTACCAAATACACACACATGGGTCTCACCCTGAGTCTACTGACTCACAATTTCTAGGATTACTGCTCAGGCTTATGTTATCTTTAAAACAGTTCCTCACATGAGCACCATGCACATTGCAGAAAACTACTTGCCTAAGGTGAGTTGTCTGAATTCTTTAAGCACTTTACCTGCAACTCAGAGGTGCTGCTTTCCAAGACGAAGGATGAATGCTTCATTCTTTTTTTTTTTTTAATGATTAAATGAAAATGTACATTCCAACATAAATTTGCATGCCCACCTATATATAACTCCCACTGCTCTCCCTCCCTGGTTACAGCATACCCTTCCTCTCTGCTCCATACATGTCCTATTCTCCCAACAATCTCCTATTTCCACCTCTCCACCCACTCCCCTTCCTTCAGTAAGATGTCAGCAGGACGACATCCTATAGATGCACAAAACCACAAAGTGCACACATGACAGGGTCACTCTGTATTGCCAAGTCCAATCCATTCCTGTCTGGAGTGGACTTCCATTATGATTTATGGACGAGGAAGCATCAGGGCCAGGGGCCATGCTCCCAAGGGATCCCTGAAGCCCCTGGGCCATCAATTGTGGTCTTTTAGTGGCGATCTCAGGGTGCACCCCTTTTTTTTTCTTGTGTTGCCAGTGAGACTCAACTTTGTGAGCTCCATCATGGCTATCACTGGTGGTGGCCAGGCAACATCTAGTTCCTCCGATCACAAGTCGATGTAGTCACCCACTTACATGGGTCTCTCTGTCTTCTGCGTTCTTTATCTCCCATGTCGTTTTGGTCCTTGGTGATCATACGTTCCTGCTAAGTTGGGAAAATTTGCTGTGCCCTCAGATGGCCGCCGTTAAGACCCCATACGCCACTCACCAATGTGGGGTGCAGAAGGCTCTCTTAGCAAAATGCTAGTTCTGCCAATTGGCCTTGATTTCCTCTGAATGCATGGTCCATGGCCTCCGCCAGCTACTCTGTCCTTGTAATACCAGATTAAGATGGGAGGAGTAACCATGTTATGTTGAAGTCCAGTTAATACTGATCTTCTTTCTAACATGTGCTGTCCCAGATTTCACCCAACCAAGTTTCTATCAACTATCTAACATAAACCCTCCCCCCTCACCCTCACTGTCTCCCCACCCTTGCAGCCATCAAAGAGTCTTTTCTTCTATGCATGAGTCTGTTTATAAGTTCTTATTGTAGGGGTCTCATACAATATTTGTCCTTTTGTCACTGACTACTTTCACTCAACATATGTCACTCAACATAAGTCCTCCAGTTGAAACCAGGTTATGAACAAAATCATTGTTGTTCTTTATCACTGCATAGTGTTCCATTGAGAATATATACCATAGTTCACCTATCCATTCCTCTGTTGTTGGGCATCTGCGTTGATGCCATCTTTTTGCTATTGTGGACTGTGCTGTGATAAACATCATATGCATGTATCAGTTGGTGTGAATGGTCTTGATTCTGTAGGATATATTCTGAGCAGTGGAATTACTGGGTCAAGCAGTATTTTAGGGAAGCACCAGATTGCTTTCCAGAGAGGCTGCACCATTTTGCATTCCCACCAACAGTAGGAGAGCTCCCATTTCTCAAGAGCCTCTCCAGCATTTGTTGTTTTGCATTTTTGGTATCACGACCAACCTTGTTGGCGTGAGATGGTATCTCATTGTTGTTTTGATTTGAATTTCTTTAATAGCTAATGATCGTGAGCATGTCCGCATGTGTTTTTTGGCTGCCTGGATCTCTTCTTTAGAGAAATGTCTGTCCATCTCTTTTGCCCATCACTTAATTGGATGATTGATCTTTTTGTGATTGATATTTTGCAGTGCCTTACAGATTATGGAGATCAGGTGTCAGTCTGACATATAGTTGCCAAATATTTTTTCCCTTTCTATAGGTGGCCTTTTAATTCTACTAGTAAAGTCTTTGGATGAGCAAAAGTGTTTGATTCTTAATAGTTTCCATTTATCTATTTTCTCTTCTGTTGTTTGTGGTTTGTTTGACAGATTTTGAAGTCTGTCTACATTGTGTATTAAAATTTCCACTGCTGCTCCTACTTTTTCTTGGATGAGCTTTCTTATTTTAGATTTGATATTTAGGTTTAATGCTTCACTCTTGAATCAATTTTTAGGAACAGGCCACCATGGCAAAAATGGTATCAAGAGTGAAAACATCTTTCTAAAATGGCGCACACTAGCAACTTTACACATGAATATAGGATTACCTGTTATGTACTGGTCTACTCACAGGCTTTCAGAGGCTGATGATTTCTCAGTAAATAACCTGAACTCCAGAGTACTAGTGACCAAGTCCTCAAATAAATGTGTAACTTTTTATTTTAACTTAAGGATCATTTAAAATGATTACCCTCATCACTTGTGAGGATGATGCAGGACCGGACAGTGCTTCATTCTGTTGTACGCAGGGTTGCTACAAGTAGGGACTGACTCGATGGCAACTAACAACAACAACACACCTTATAACAAACTTGATTTCAACTAGTAACTCACCCTTTGGGGTCTAAAAGGTCCCGTACTTTCTCGTTATAAATTTCCATATAGGATACTTCAACTTTGAAGGTCTGGGACTCATTTTGCTCCACAGAGATCCTTTGAAATAAAGCACAGCAGAGCCGTGGAATGAGGCCCAGCTGTTCAGAGTTGCCCATCATGGAGAAGGATTTTCCTGAACCTGAGAAGAGTAAATAAAAAGAAGGAAGGGTAACAGCAGCAGCAAAATGTAGTAAGTGTCCAAGTTTCCTACAGTCAACTGCCAAGGTCACACAGCGGAAAAGTGGCTAACGGGACCTTCCAACCTAGGCTCTCAGACACTGAGGCTACTAGTGCACTTTCCACTACACTCCTGCCGTCCAGCTGATTCTCAGCACAAAACCTAAGGCCACCTCGTTCACAGACAAATAAGTGTCTATGCACCCAATAGAACACATGGCCTTTAAACATAGGTACAATAAAACATCAACCATACATTATTAAATAATATAAACAGTATATTACTTTTTTAAAAAAATGAAGCACTGTATTATGCTTACATAGTATTTTACATTTGTCAGAGTGCCTTGAGGTATATTCTCTTATCTGAGTCTCCTAGTTATCTTGTAATGTGACATAAGGCAGCATTGTTAGGATTCCTTGATTTAGTCCCACGTTGTAGTTAAAAGAAGGAGTGCTGGTGTGCATTGACTAAGTGCTTGGCTGCTGAACAAAAGACTAGGGGCTGCAACCCACCTAGCCACCCTGAAGGAGAAAGACCTGGTGATCTGCTCCCACAAAGAGGACAGCCTACAAAACCCTATGAGCAGCTCTACTCTGACACCTGGAGTCACTATCAGTTAAAACCAACTTGATGGAACCTTACTACATTAATGCAGTTGTAAGACTGGTAGTTAAGAGTGTTAACAGTTCAGCCATTGTGGGGTTTTCTGTCTTGTTTCAACTAACTGCGCTAAAAACTTAAAACCAACCAAACCCATTGCTATTAAGTCAATTCCAACTCATAGTGGCCCTATACGACAGAGGAGAACTGCCCCATAGAGTTTCCAAGGAATGGCTAGTGGTCCGAACTGCCAACCTTTTGGTTAACAGCCAAGCTATAAACTCCCGTGCCTCCAGGGCTCCTATGCCAAAAGCTTAATAATCTATCATCACTGTGTCAGATGCTAGTGAAAGTCCTCAGTATGGAATGAGACTAAGTTTTTCTATACTATTTACTATAACATTTATATCGAGAGAATGGTACTTATTTTTCTAGTTTAAATACAAGTGAAAACTAGAATTTAGGAAAATGACCCCTAACAGTATGATTACCCAATTACCAAAGGCTCAGTTGAACCTTCAAAAAGAAGGTTAATTTGGACCATCTAATTTGGTTAAATCCATGAAGTCAGAAGCACGTCTCTGTTTCACTCCAAGTGTTTACTATTTCTAAATCTTTATGAATGTATATTTAATATCACTGACAGCAATATAAAAGCAGCAACTTACCTGTCTGCCCATATGCAAAAATACAAGCATTATAACCCTGGAAGGCCTTTTCAAGAATTCCTTCTCCAAGGCACTTGAAAACCATTTCTTGACCTAAAAAACCAAACCACAACAATAAATAAAATTTAAAAACACCAAGAGGAAAAGAATGTTTTCTCAATGCACTTTTATTAACAGTTCCTGAACACAATGACAATTTTCTCTCAACCCAAAAATATGTTAAAAGTGTATTGCATACCTACCATGAGTAGTGCTGTATATTAAAAGGTTGATATACACAATTTCATATACTCTTCTAAACCACAACTCTACACTGTGTTTCTTTCTACATCATTTCACTAGGCATTGAAGTTTTCACTGTCAGAGGGTTGTATGGAAGCATCATTCAAAATTTTGTTCAGTTTGTTATCATGCCTTGAAGCAAAACTCACTGCCAGTGAGTCAATTCCAAGTCATAGTGACCCTACTTGGCAGCGGAGAACTGCTCTATAGCGTTTTGAAGGAGGGCCTGCTCGATTTGAACAGCGGACCTTTTGGGTGGCAGTCGAATGCTTAATCACTCACTGTGCCACCAGGGCTCCTCCCATGTCTAAGTATGTAAAATATTTTAAGCATAAAATGCCTTATCTCCTCATCTGGATTCTGAGCTTCTGACTAACAGGAACCATGTCATATACACCCTGATATACCCTCAGCACCTAGCACAGTGTTATGTACACACTGTGTGCTGAAAATTGGTTGCTGATGATGGCAGGATGTCCTGAGCACGGATGTGCTGTTTTAAGACTCACACGCCCATCACAGGCAGGCAGAGCAAGATGCAGGGACAGGTTCTTATGTAGGCTGCAGCTTTCACAGTGTTCTAGCGCACGTACTCTAGACTGTAATCACACTGAGAGGAAAGGTGTAAAAATATTTTTAAACATTTAATGCAACAGTTACTATCCTTTGCATTTAGAAACTTGCTAATGTTCATTCTCATCAATGAACAAAAAAAAGCAAATCAGCTGTTGTAAATTCTGATTCACAGCAACCACATGTGTGCAGAGTACAGAGTATTCACAGAGGTTTTTGAGCTGCAACCTTTTGGAAGCAGGTCACCAGACCTTTCTTTTGAGATGGCTCTGGGTGGGTTCCAACCACCAACCTTTCAGTTAGGTAGTCCTGCAGTTACCTGTTGGCAACACCCAGGAAGTCTTTCGCATCATTAAAAGAAATAAAATTATATTCTCCTTCCTCTGTACTCTTACAGTTCCTAGGCATTCACTATTATAGCCTTACAAAGGCCACTGGTTTAAGCATCTCTTTACCTGACAGAAATGAGAGCTCCGAAATCGGAGACTACAACTTCTTTATCTTTGTAATCCTAGTACTTAGCACTAAACATTTAATAAATACTTGCAGAAAGAAAGAGTTGTTTCTTTCGAACCTATGTGCTACTACAGTATGTCAAATTGTTTTACATTTGAAAATAACACAACCTAATGTAAGCTTCCGTATGTTCTTCAGCAAAATTGGATCCGATTTTAGCAGTCCTGATACACGGTGATATGACATGGCTGCAGAATGGGACTTGTAAAATGTGTCAGCATGAAACAAGATATTTTCTTTTTTTTCCCCTTTGTGATACTCATTTTTTTAATTCAGAGTTTTACAGGTGTACAATATATTGACAACTATTAACAATAACCAGCTGTGCAATCTTACCCTTAATTGATATGATTTTTTCCATCACCCTTAGCCTTCCTTTTCCTGCCACTGGTAACCACTAATAAATTTTAATCTCTACACATTTTCTTTTTCTTTTCTTTTTATGTACGTGATAAACCAAAAAAAACCCACTGCCATTGAGTCAATTCTGACTCAGTGACCCTACAGGACAGAGTAGAACTGCCCCAGAGAGTATGAAACAGGATATTTTCAACCACTAAGCTGGCAAAATAAGATTCTGATTTAACAACCAATACTGCCGAGGAGCGAGGAAACAGGTATTCCCTTTACTGCTGACGGGAAAAACTGACAGAGACAGCCAATCTGAAGGATCTGCCAGTACCCATTAAAAAGAAATCAAGCGCCTGTCCAGAGGCAAGATGAGAATGCAGAAGGGGACACGAGCTGGCTGAACGGACACGGGAAATACAGGGTACAGAGGAAAAGCATGCTGTCACAGTGTGGGAAGAGCATCTAGAGTTATATAACAAAGTGTGTGCATGCAACTTTTTATATGACAAACTGACTTGAATCGTAACTTTCACCTAAAGCACAATAAAATAAGTAAATAAAAAAGGAATCAGTTCATAGTCCATGACTCACTTCTAGGCATTCACCCTAAAGAATCCCTGAGGTGGTACAAGTGGTTAATGTACTTGGCTGCTAACTGAAAGCCTAAAGGCTTGACTGCACAGAGGCGCCTTGGAAAATCAGCCCACAAGGAGCCACTGAGAGCCCTGTGGAACACAGTTCTACTCTGATACCGGTAGGATCCTCAGGAGTCAACTTGACAGCAAGCCGTTTCATTTTAACTAGAACCAAAAGCCCAACCTGCTGCTGTTGAGTCATTTCCAACTCAGTTTTCACCAGAATCAAGTTAAATGCCCATGAGTAGGGGAGTGGATAAAGTGTAACTATTTTAATAATTACAAAAACAAAGTACATATGTAAGCAATGCTAGATTTCAAAACCATGGCTGAGTGAGAAAACGTCATATTCAGAACTATACATGCAAATGTAAAACCTCACGTCATATATGTGTGAGAGAGAGATCTACAGATGCTAAAGTATAAAAAATGGATCAGAAGAAAAATTTATCAAATTTATATAATCTTATTTCTCTATTTGTGACTTCAGGCATGTAGTATAGAGCTTGGTACTGAAAAGGAACTCAAAACATGTTAACCAAATAGGTAGAATTTTTTACATTGGGTACAGTCATAATTGTTGTGGCTGTCCTTTCTAAACACACAGCTTTGTTGTGAAGACTACCTAAAGATGTGTGTGTACGTGTGTGTGCACACACACACACACACTGAAAGGAGTAAGATTTCATCAAAATCATTACATACTAAGCACACACTGTTGCTGTAAGCTGCTGTGGCCCCTAACTAACGGTGTCCTCATGAACAATGAAGCAAAATGATATCCAGTCCTGTAACCATCCCTGTGATTGGCTGTGGACTGGAATGCTACAAATCATTTTGATTCACAGGGTTCGCACTGGTTAACTTTCTCAAATAGACCAGGAGGCCTTTTTCCTAGTCTGTCTGAGTCTGGAAATTCTACTGCAACCTCTTCAGAAACATATTAACACATGTTTCACCAATGACAAACTGTAGGTAATTGCATATGAGTTGCACCGGCCAGGAATCAAACCTGGGTGGCCGGCACAAAAGGCAAGACTTCTACCACTGACTACCAATGCCTTACACTAAAAACACACAAAACACTAAACATACAAAAGGTAATATCATACTGCAGTCAAGTATGATAAAATCTGTGTCACTAAGCAAATATCTGATCTACTCTGTCACATGACCACTCATAGACATCAATGTATTTTTTCTCAAAGACTTCCTATATCCCATATGGATTACTAGACCCTATGCCCAACAGTAGAGCTTTATCTTAGAAGATCTGAATTAAATAGTTTCTTGGGTGCCCGAGCTTGTTAGAACTTTGGGCAGTCCTCAGGGAGATCCGAGGGCCACTGGACAGTGTGTCCTGCAAGCATCACTTTCTCGGCACAATCAGATAAATGTTCGATTTCCGCACTGGTTAACCAGTCTGTGGGAAGTGGGTGTGGTGAGGTGGGAGAAAACACATAATTTGAGACGTGGCTAGATCAAACTTCCTGATCATAATTCATGATTTCAACTCATATTCAGTAACTTAGAAAAAAGCAACGGCTTTAATTGTTGACAGGATTCAACTGCAGAGAAGCACTGTGGCCAAAGAGATTTTATCATGGCTACACAGAGCCTGAATTAATAAAGCAACCACAAATTTGTATCTATTTCTATGTCAGATGATGCAAAGTAGTACTTTCTGCTCTGACTCTGAATAGGCTGGAATTACGTGGGATTATACGTCAACACAGAAACACAGGTGGTGTAGTGGTTAAGTGCTACATCTGCTAACCAAAAGGTCAGCAGTTCAAATCCACCACGCGCCATTTGACACTCTACAGAGTAGTCCTACTCTGCCCTATTGGGTGCTATGACAACTTGACGGCCCTAGGTTTGGATTTGGTTTGAGTATACCTCAATGTAAAGGAAACAAAAATCCTCAAAACAGAGCCAATAAGCAATATTATGATAAAATGGAAAATACTGAAACTGTCCAGGATTTCATTTTACGTGCAGCCATAATCAATGCCCATGGAAACAGCAGTCATGAAATCAAACGATATATCGCACTGGGCAAGTCTTACGCAAAAGATCTCTTTACAGCCTTAAAAAGCAAATATGTCACCTTGAGGACTAAGATGTGTCTGACCTATGCCAAGATATTTTCAATCATTTCACACATGTTCTAAAACTGGACAATGGAGAAAGACTGAAGAACTGATGCCTCTAAATTATGGTGTTGACAGAGAATACCGAATATGTCTTGGTCTACCAGAAGAATCAACAAGTCTATGTTGGAAGAAGTATTGCCAAAATGCTCCTTAGAAGTGAGGACGATGAGACACTGTTTCATGTACTTCGGACATGTTATCAGGAGGGACCAGTCCTGGGAGTACATCATGCTTGGTAAAGTACAGGCTCAGTGAAAAGAGGAAGACCCTCAACACACTGGACTGACATAGTAGCTGCAACAGTGGGCTCAAGCAGAACAATGTGAGCATACCACAGGACCAGGGAATGTTTTCTGTTGTACACAGAGTCAACCATGAGTAGAAACCAACTCAACCGTATCTACTAAACAAAACAAGCATTTTTGTTACATTCTTTTAAGGGCAAACCACAATGTCCCTTTTTTCTTGGTAGGAATAGTCTTTTAAAATAAGATTATAAAGAAAGAGCACTACAGAGCTACTTGAAATATAGTAATAGAAAAGCAGGATACACACACTAAGACTACGTGAAAATAAATGCGAATGATCAAACAATTCCCTAGTTTATAAAATACAAAAGTAAATTTCAATTTAGCCTATGTCCAAATTATTGAAAATGTTAACTAGGACATGCATTAAGCTAATGAAATGGTATTTACTTTCATTACACTACTAAAGAAAACGAAGAGAATTAATTTTCAACAACAAATTGCAAAGCATTTTCCATAATTTACATCACTGAATTTTCCTAATACTCAGGTCAGAGAAATACGGGTTGTAACAGATAAGCAGACAGGGGTGCTAAAAAGTTAAGGCATTTATTTGCCCAAGATCACATCTGTCAAGAGAGATGGGGTTTGAGGCGGAACCTGGGTACTTATGACTCCCAAGTCTGTGTTCTGACTATACTGACTTTTGAATACTAAGGCCAATGTTGACCCATCATCAGTACCTCATGCTGCACAAGCCCTCACCTCTAGTTCCTGGAATACTTTACACATGCCCAAAGTGGAACTTACCAAACTGTACTTTTTTTTTCACATGTGTGTCTGTCATTGGATTGTATACTCCTTGAAAGCAAGGGTTACATCTTTCTAGAACACCTGGCACACAGCAACTCACAGGGACCTTGGTGCATCAGAGTAGAACATGCTTCATAAGGTTTTCAATGCTGACTTTTCACAAATAGATTGCCAGTTCTTTCTTCTGAGGTGCCTCCAGGTGGACTCCGACTACCAGGCTTTCAATTAGCAGCCAAATGTGCGAACCGTTTGCATGAGCCAGAGGCTCCTAGCACCAAGCAGAATACCTGGTAGGGAACTACTCCTGTGCTGACCCTGCTGCCTCCAGACTCAAGTGCATTAAACTAAGGGTGTTTGTCCTCGTTAACAGAACCCTGGTGGTGCAAGGGTTAAGAGCTACAGCTGCAAACCCAAGAAGTCAGCACTTTGAATCCACCAGCCACTCCCTGGAAGCTCTACAGAGCAGTTCAACTCTGTCCTACAGGCTTGTTATGAGCCAGAATCAATTTAACAGAAATGTGTTTTGGGTTTGGTCCTCATTAAGACAAAACCCTACTGACAACGCACTTAGCTATTCATCAGAAGGTCAGCGGTTCAAACCCACTAGCTGCTTCAAGGGCGAAAGATAGGATGGTCTGCTTCTGTAAATATTACAGCTGTGGAAACCCTATGTGGCAGTTCTCCTTTATCTTATAAGGCCACTATGAGTTGAAACCAACTCCAAGGCAAAGGGCTTTTCGGTCATGTCCTTATTAATGATTATTCATGTATCAAAATACTGTTCTTTGAACTTAAAAAGAAATGCTTAATTGCACTTAAGTTTATACTCTGGTCAAAAGCAGGACTGTTTCTGAAATTTTAATGAGCTCCTAAAGACTACAGTAGTCTCTGTTAAATAAGCTACTGGGATGTGAACAGACTTGTCAATGCAGTATGTATCTACCAGTTGGTTAGTTTTGATAAAAGTTACAGATTACACTTTTATTGACAACCTCCTGGACACTGTGACAAAATATATATGCCTGAAAGAAATAAACCAGTCTCTGGTTTAAATAAACAAATTTTAGAAAAAGAGACAAGTTCTTTTAGATATTTGCAACTATGCTTGAGAGTTCAATTCAGATTTCTCATATTTAAGAAAATTTTATAACTAGGAAAGGAAAAACTGGAAAAAAACAAAAACGGCATATGAAAAAGTAAAAAAGGATTATAATGTGTTTTTGGTGAAAAGAATTTTTCTTCTTTCCATTTTAAGTAACTATCCTGAAGCACAGTTTGTAAAAGGATAAAATACAAAGAACTGCAGTAAAGAGCAAGTGTTTAAAAATCTAAGCCAGACTAGCTTCTAGGAAGACTGGAATATGTTTCAGCACTATATGGTTTCATGTCTCAAAAGAAATATGTTGTCTTCTAAGAGAATAATGAACATTTCCCAATTCTACAAATAGACTTCCGTAGTAGCATTTTTAGCAGCTCTTTAGCTTTTTATTGTATGAATGTCCCACAACTAATATAATCAATTCCCTAGTATGTACATCTAGAATATCCCCTCCCTTTTTTTTTTGCTGCAAAATTTATCCGTATCTGTATATACTTTTCTACTGACTTTACAAAGAAAATGCCAGAAAATCTCACTGTTAGGTCTCAAAGCAATGAATGAGTTCCTTTTTTCTATAACTTTAACAAAAGCTGCCTATCATTCTTCTTAGTTTTGAGCAAAATCAATACAAAAAAAAGTCTTACATTTCACTTATTGCCCATTTATATCTACTCTTTAGTAAACCAGCTACATAGGTTCTGTGTTTAATAAATCAGTTGGCTTAGCCACCTGTTCTTTTTTATGTTAGTTTTCAAATGCTCACTATATATTAAGGATATTAATCTTTGGCCTATCACAAATGTTCTGGATATGTTTTCCAATCATTAACCTTTCAGTTTTATGCTGTTTATCATACAAAAGCTTTTAGCCTTTCAAAGATTTTTTTCCTTTTATGCCAAGGCTTTTATGAGTGTGTCTATAATAAATGCCATACTTCCAATGCCCTGTCCACCTCCAGATTACACAGATATTCATGAACTCTAGTCCCTACTGGCTATATGACCTTCAGCAAGTTCTCAGTTTCTTCATTAGTAAAATAGGGACAACAGCTGCTGCCTTCTTGGGCAGCTAGGAAGACTTCATAAAGCAGCACAGATAAGACACTTCACACAGTGACTTGCCAGTATAAATCTAGTATATACTTTAGTTATTATCTATTACTAATATAATTCCTGAAGTCTTGAAACAACTGTAAGTAATTTTGATGCAAAGGAAGTAAACATGTAATTCATTTTCCTGTCTTTGCAAAGGAAGAGAGGCAATTACAAGGTGACCCAATTTCAAAGATAAATAAATAAGGCACTTGTTCTTAGATTTTTGAAAGCAGTCATTCACTGCTATTTCTCTATGTCCTCTAGAGGTCTCACTTTTAAGGTCCTACTGACCAAATAAATTTATAACAGTGGTCCACTCTCACACCTGACAGAGTGAGGGGCAGAGACAGCAAGAGACGCTTGTGTGTGCACATTTGCAAGTGTGTATGTGCAGTGGTGTGTGTGTATGTGTATTGGGAGATAATGAAAAAGGAAGGAGTAAGTATCATTACTTGGATTAGAGTAAACCAGCTTCTGTTTCTCAATTCCAACTCCTGGTGGCCCATGTGGGTCAGAGTAGAACTGTGCTCCAATAGGCTTTTCAATGGCTGACTTTTCGGTAGACTGTCATGCCTTTCTTCCAACGACCCTACAGGTGGATATGAACCTACAACCTTTCAGTTAGAAGCCAAGGTGTTACCTGTTTGCCCCACCCAGGGACTCTGGACAAGTGTATGCCAAACCCTATTACCACAACAGAAAAAATATATTCTGGTCTTTTATAACACAGATCCCTAGGGGCAGAGTAGTTAAAAGTTTGGTTTCTAACCAAAAGGTCTGCAGTTCGAATCAACTACCTGCTCCTTGGAAACTCTATGGAGCAGTACTACTCTGTCAACAGGGTTGTTATGAGTCAGACTGGACCGGACGGCAATAAGGTTTTATATAACATTAACGTATCTCAGAAAAGTACCCAAACAAAAAACACTGTAACAAAAGTAATGTCAATAAAATTGTAAATGGAGGCATATTTTAGAGTTTCCCTTATTTTTCAATTCTGATGCTTTTTGAACTGTGTGAACCCCTGGCCAGCATTCTTCTCAATCAATTTTTGCCATGGACAACCTTCAGAGCACCACTGGGACAGGGAAAGACAATGACCAAGAAAGGCCGAACTGTCGACCTGAGCCTAAAAGTACACTGCTGACTCTCATATAGCCTCGTAACATCCTTAACCTAACAAGCTCTCCATGAAGCACACACTAGGCTACCCTACCCTCTGTGATACAGGAAAAGTACTGAGTATCAAAAACCTTTCTATTGTCTCTTAAACTGAGACTATGGTTTCTCCAAATGACAACAGTTTTTGTTTTCTCTTGATTTTTAAAATACGACATTCTCCTTTTCAGTGAAGGAAAAAAATGACTCGTCCACTGCTTTCTGAAGCTCAGGTCCAAAAAAACTGAAGCTGTTTATACTGAGAGGTGGTAGTCAGTGGTGGTGGTTAATTGGAGAATCTGAACAGCACACGGTAGATACCATGAAAGATGCGATACACCAGCCTAAGTGTTTCCCCACAACAGTTCACATTCAAACAGAATGAAATGTTGCTTATATGGGGGAACAGGCACTAGCCCACAAGGGAATGCCCGGAAGTCCCATGGGAAGCAGGAAACTCTATAAGCATTTGTTTCTAATCCAGGCAAACCAGGCAAAGTTATAATGTCATCAAGGTTAAGAGCCTGTGGCTTTTCAGCAGGACCAATGTCAGGGAGGAAGTGGCTACGGCCACAGTAGATACCAGCTTCACATGCCTGGCCTGGTGAATCCACAGAGCAAAGCTGGCCTCACTTGTCAGTACCCACAGCCAGGATGCCAGTTTCCTCGGCAGTGTTTATGAGGAGGCCTCCGATAACCATGTGGGCAGATCTTAAGGCACTGGTATGCTCAAAGTAATCATGTGGTTACCCATAATGTACAGTCAGAACAGCAGAGAACCGCTGTAGGGAATGTCTGCAAGCAGAGCCATGGGCCTGAGTCACCCAAGCCTGAGTAATCACACAGGACTGCAGACCTCTAAAAAACAGACACCCTTGAGTCTCCACACTTGAGCAGCATATTATGTCCTTGTAGAGAATAGCGGCAGTGCATTCAAAGCTTCCATATGTGTGTGCACTAGGAGCTGGGTAAAGGTAAGAGTCTCTCTCTAGCAAGGTTCTGATAGAAAAACACAGAAGAGAAAACAGGGATGAGGGGGAAAGAAGTGCTCATCATTCATTTGCCTAACATCCATTTAGTAAAGAGGTGTGTTAAACACCCACTGCTGCCCAGTCAATTTCAACTCACAGGACCGAGAAGCACTGCCCCAAAGGGTACGCAAGGCTATAATCCTTAGGGAAGCAAACTGCTGCAGTTCCTCCTGCAGACTGGCCAACGGGTTCCAACGGCTGACCTGGTTCTGTTAGCAGCCAAGCACTTTACACACTGTGCCACCAGGGTACATACAGCGTGACAAAGTCACAGTGGAATAGGTTCTAGGAAATGGGAAAACAGACTGGTGGAACACTCCATTCTTGTTTCACAATCTGCATTAAGCAAGGGAGACAATATAGGCCATGGAGCTGTAAAACTATGCCTTCTTCTAAAGCATCTGAAATTTTAACACAACCAGTAACTTTATCAGTTCAAACACAATCCCTAGTTTTTCTGCATTTCTGTCATCTCTTTTGTCTTTGTAATTAGAGCAGGAAAAAAATGGTGGGGCTCAGTATATGAGACTTCAATTCCTGGGCTTGCTCACGGGTATTTTTCCACCTCTAACCACTGCTGACAGGCACAGTGATTCTGACGAGTCTCGACTTGGCAGGTGGCCCAGCTCCTCATCACAGCACCTGGACAGTGCAAGGCCAGGCAGGTGCTTCACACACACCTGAAGGCACAAAGAATGTCTCACTAGGGTGGGGTTTAAGTAAATCCCTTTAATAGTTTAGGGGTGTAGCTCTCAAAAACTGTTATGTGTCCTCAAATGTGGTTTAAGTTACATGATCCAAAGCCATAGAGTTCCAATTAAAAAAAAAGAAAGCTTTACCCCATGTCATTTTGGTCCTCGGTGAGCAACTGTTCCTGCTGAATTGGGACCATTTGCTGTGCCCTCGATGTCAGCTGGGCAGCTTTTAAGACCCCAGACGCCACTCACCAATGTGGGGGTGCAGAGAGCCCTCTTAGCAAAATGCTAGTTGTGCCAATTGGCCTCGATTTCGCCTAAGAGCATGGTCTCCTGCCCCCTGCTCCAGCTACTTGTCCTTGCAATACTGGGCTAAGACGGAAGGAGTACTCAAGTTATGCTGAAGTCCACTTAATATTGTTCTTGTTTCTAATGTGTGCTATCACCAACTTCACCCAACCCAGAATACAGAGAGACCCACACGAGTGGGTGCCTACATCGACTTGGGACCGGAAGAACCAGATGGTGACCGGCCACCACCAGTGATAGTCGTGATGGAGCTGACAAAGTTGAGTCTCACTGGCAACACAAGAATAAAAAGGGCTGCACCCTGAGATCTCCACTAAAAGACCACAACTGATGGTCCAGCGGCTTTGCGGTTCCCCTGGGAGCATGGCCCCTGGCCCTGCTGCTGCCCTTGCCCATAAATCATAATGAAGGTCCACTCTTCGGACATGAATGGATTGGACTTGGTGATGCAGAGTGACCATATATTGGATGCACTTTATGGTTCTATGCATCTGTAGGATATCATCCTGCTGACCTCTGGCTGGAGGAAGGAGAGTGGGTGGAGAGGAGGGGAAAGGAGACTGTTGGGAGGATGAGACATATATGTATGGAGCAGAGGAATAGTGTGCTGTCACCAGGCAGGGAGAGCAGTGGAAGCTGCATATAGGTGGGCATGTAAATTTATATGAGAAAGTACATTTTCACTCAGTTATAATAACAAAAAGAAGAAAGCTTTCAGGCTGGACTCAGTGATGTCTAATCAACTACACAGTCCGCTGTGGAGGCACCCGGTAAGTGGATCCCCAGAAAAGGGGCCATGAGGGTAAAGGCTGACACAGGGCCATTTTCCACAGTGGCATCCAAGAGTCATCAGCATTTCAGTCCTCAGGAGTCTTACTTTCGGCATGGCATGAGGTGACTCACCCAGTCAAATGTTCACCCAGACAATCCTGTCGCTCATCATGAGCTGGCAGTGAACCTGGGCTCTTTATTGGCTGCTGGATAAAGTGGTGGACTCACCGAGGAGGGGGCCCTGCAACAATACCCTCAGCACTGGTGCCGAGGACGACAGAAGACCACAAAGCCACCTTATCTTTGAGGACTGACCTGCACACAGGGCATTTAGGGGTTATTCAGGAGGGTGTTTTCCCATAAAACATCTTTTCTTTGGCATCAGACAGGCACTATCTGCTCTACAGCACTCAAACAGCAATTGACACCACCTCTCTGATAAAAAAGTCTGTCTTCTGGACTATCGGGTAAAAATATTTTTACCCCATATTTACAGACTTGGGGGTGGGGCACAAAATATTTACAGACCTGGGGGCGGGGCATTTAAAACAAAGCTCACATCAAACACAAGTGCTCCATTCCGGAGAACTCTGACAGGAGGGGAGTGCTGTTAATCCTATTCCTGGTGAGGTTCTAGGCCAAGCCCTCCAACGTCAGTGACCTCCTCAGCACAGCTTTCCTCTCAGGGGGCGGTGGGGGAGGCAGAAGAGCCAGCACTGGAGTGGCACCCACAGTCTTCACTAACACACATGCACCACCAGTGATTCAAATCCACACCTACCATTGTCTTCTGCAACCTCACGTGTAGCAGGGCCCCTCCAAAATCGTTTCCTTGCCTGTAAAATGAGGACAATCCTCATTTCCACCTGAGGGGGTACATGTCACAACAAAGCTGCTGTTAGGTGCTGCTCAGTCAGTTCCAATTTAGAGACCCTGTGTGCCACAGAGTGACACTGCCCAGTCCCACGCTGTCCTCACAATTGTGGTTACACTCGAGCCTAGTGTTGCAGCCACTGGGTCAGTCCAGCCCCTTGAGGGTCTTTCCGGTTTTTGCTGACTCCCTCTCTACTTTACCAAGCATGATGTTCTTCTCCAGTAACTGATCTCTCCTGATTACATGTCGTAAGTATTCTACATGTAGGACAATTAGGTTACCCACAGCATACAAAAGGCCTAGCATAGTGCTGGGAGCCTATTACTCTCAGGACACCTGTCTACTACTGCTGCTACTGCTATCTAACTCTTAAGGAAGTTAAGTAATGCCTTTCAGTGTCAACAAATACTTCCATGCAAACCAGACTGGACAAAGAAAGGAATCTAAGGGAGAAAATGCTTGGGTGTGATAGAATATAGAGGACTGGGTGGTAAGAAATAAAACAGAACAGTATCTGTGTAATTTTTTAAATTTCACAATATCAGCTTAACTCATTTATTTCTTTGTGTGTATGTGTGTGCACACACACACATGTGCACTTTAGGTGAAAGTTTACAGCTCAAGTTAACTTCTCATAGAAAAATTTATACACATGTTACTATATGACAGTGCTTAGAATCCGTCTAACGTGACACTGCTCTCCCCCTTTCCACCCTGAGTTTCCTGTGTCCATCTAACCAGCTAACTCATTTATTTCTCACATTTTTATGGACAAAGCTTTCTTACTGACCCCCCACTTCTCCAGTCTCTGGATGACCCAACATTCTTCTGCCGTTTATGAAATGCAGTGGTGGATGCCCACTGCACAGTAAGTCACCCCAGCTGGTAAGCTACGCTCTGGACCTCTACCAGCTGAGTTACGTTCTTACAAAGGGTGATTTGTGTTTGCTCCTACCCCAGCTCATGTCAGCTGTACTTCTCTCTAAACATACAATTTAATTCACAAATTAAAAAAACATACTAATTCTAGGTCAACTAAGTTGAACGTTCAGAAACAACTAAAAGAAATGCTGTCCAAAGAAGTATGGGTAAGACAACTATAAAAGATGAGGGAAAATAGTAAGTGTAGAAGGACTCTGCACTGAGTCTGCTTCAGGAGACGGAAAATAGCATCTCAGTTTACAAGTCCCTGCTGATAACAGTCATTTCAAACATCCAATGACTACTGTATCTTCTTAAAACTACAGAGAAAATTCCTACGGTATTTGACAAACCTAATAGTTAACAATTATTGTTTTCTCAGTGCCAGACATTTGCTGATTGCCTGTTTTCATGCCCACAAGATTTATAAGAAGCTCTGTTACTAACACCCAAAGTCACAACAAAAGTGGCAGAGCCAGGACCTGTGCCCAAGAAATCTGACTCCAAAGACATTTCTCCTAACTGCCAGAAATCTTGCATTAAACAGAGCACTTGAAGAGCACAACAGTGAACCAATACAATAGGATACAACAAAGTACTCTGCTTAAGAGAAAGAAAAAAGAGTTCTATTTTTGCCACTGTTATCCAACAGACAATTTTCAGACTATAAACTCTGATGCACAAATGTTTTATCTCATTACTGATCTCACTTCAGTTAAACAATGTGTAACAGAAATCATTTCTGTCTCTGAGCAAATAAAACTGCCCATCATGGGAGCAGAATCTAACATGTCTGCTCTACCTCCCACAACAGCCCACAGCTCAGAGGGGTCCTCTGCCACCTTTCAGAATAGAGTAGGGCAATCACAGCAAGAACCAGACATGCAACGTTTTTCCAGCATTGCAGGCTGTTAAAAATGCCTGAAAACACATGGCTTCAGCAAGTTTCAGCCACACACCATATGGCAAGGGCCGTTATATAAATTTTAAGTCAACAGTTCAGAATCTCTCGGGTTAGGAGGGAAATGCTCACCTCCACACTGGTCCCGAGATGTGCCACACCAGCTTGGTTTTTATCTTTGATACGAGGACACATAGAAAAATAAGGTTATGAAAATATTTCCTAACTATAAAAAACCAAGGTTACCATAAGTTACTGTTATTTACCAACACATTGTAAGCAATGTCCTATATATATACATATGTATTCATTGTAGAGAATGTCTTCACTGCAATCAATAATGCCTTGAATATTTACAAAGATCTACATATTAAATGTAATGACAGCTTGCCAGTGTACCAGTACTTGCTATAACAGTTTTATAATCCTAAATGTGTATCTTTGTGTATGTGCATGTTTATATGGGGCTGCAGGAAACATGGATTTACACAAGTTTATATAGAAGTGTCTTGTTTAGGTGCATTTAGTCATTCAAACAGCATAAGAGGATACCATGTGAATTAAAATCAAGAAAAGAGTATGTCAGAGTCATAGTCTCTCACCATACTTATTCACTCTGTATACTGAGCGAATGATTTGAGAAGCTGGACTATATGAAGAACAGGGCATCAGAATCAGAGAAACACTTGTTAACAACCTGCAATATGCATGTGATACAACCTTGCTTGCTGAACACGAAGCAAGCTTGAAGTACTTAATAATGAAGATCAAACACCACTTCCTTCAATGTAGATTACACCTCAACATAAAAAAATAAAAAATCCTCACAACTAGACCGATAAACAATATCATAATTTAAAAATACTGAAGTGTCAAGCATTTCATTTTATTCAGATCCACAATCAATACCCATGGAAGCAGCAGTCAAGAAATCCAACACTGTTTTTGCATGTTGGCAAATCTGCCACAAAAGACCTCTTTAAAATGTTAAGAAGCAAAGATATCACTTTGATGACTAACACATGGTATTTTCAATCACCTCATATGCATATGAAAACTGGACAGTGAGTAAGGAAGACCAAAGAAGAAAGTATGTCTCTGAATGATGCTGGCACAGAATATTGAATATAACATGGGTTCCCAGAAAAACGAACATGTCAGTCTTGGAAAAAGTAGAGCCAGAATGCTCCCTGGAAGCAGGGATGGCAAGATTTCGCGTCACATGCTTTGGATCTATAGTCAGGAGGGATGTAACATGTAGAGAAGGACATCATACTTGGGAAAGTAGAGGGTTGGTGAAAAAGAACGTAACTGTCAGTGAGGTAGACTGACACAGCGGCTGCAACAACGGGATCAAACACCCCAACAACTGGGGGGATGACGCGGGACTCGTCAGTGTTTCCTTCCGTTGTACGCAGGGCAGCTAGGAGTCAGAACCAACTCAATGGCACATAACAACAAGGGGCTTAAATTCTATAGCGTCCTTTTTGGTTTTTCTTAGCCCCAGTACAAGGGTAGCACAAATGGTTAAGCACTTAACTACCAGGTGAAAGACTGGCGATTCTAATCCACCCAGAGGCACCTTGGAAGACAGGCCTGGCAATCTGCCTCCTGAAGATCACAGTCTTGAAAACCCAGTGAAGAAGTTCTACTCTGCACACATGGGGTCACCAGGAATCAAAACTGACTCAAAGGCAACTATCAACAACATACAAAAGTATTTTGCTTCAAAGACTCAGAATTAGGTGCTAGGCAAGCATTGGCATGACTACCTAGCCATACACGGTAATTGGAGGAAAAGGCAATATATCTGCAGCATAAAATGCCTCATAGCATTATTCAGAGCAATTCAAATGGTTAAATAAACAAGCCTGTGCTTTGCCTCTGAAAAGTCTCTGGGAACAGCTGTGCAGCTAGCATGAAATGTCTGGTTCATGTTGTTTTATCTGAGAGATGGAGGGGCTATGAGGTCATTCTAGGCTCTGTCTCTTCATTTCACAGATGAGAAAACAGAGACCCACACACAGAGGTCATTTTGCCCAAAGTCTAGCAGCTTGTGCCCCAACTAGATCTCGTAAATCTCAGTTCAGTGAATTTTCTTCCCAAAATATTGAGTCTGCTGCTACTAATACCACCATTAACACCACCATCAAACAATGAGAAAGAAGAGAAATACTATCAAGTGATCTGAATACCTGATTCCTGAATACCAAGTAGTGGGTTAATTAAGCACTTCACATGACCACATCATTTGACCTTCAAATCAGCCCTGAGACAGAACTATATGTATCTGACACACAAAGACAACAGAAGTGACTTGAGATTCAGTAATTCACCAGACTTTCCTCAGAGAGAAAGTGGTGGAGCTAGGATTTGAACTCACGTAGTCAAAGACCCGCACTGTGTTGAACCACCTCACTGTAGCACCATCACGCATACTAGGATTATGCGTTTCTAAATCAGAAAGCCTAGATTAGAGGCCCTCACTGAAATTTTTAATAAATAGAAAACATAATACAAAAGGAGAGCCTTGCTTCTCTCTTTGCTCTCAATCCCTGCTCTTGTCATTATCCCCTGTCCTGCTCACCCCCCACCCCCCCACCCCCCCCACATCCTCAGCTTTGAAAGCTGCCTTGAGAGCCCTGATTCATTATCAATGAAGCCATTATTCATTAAGCTTGACGAATAGGTTGGTTTCAGGAAGTACTTAGCTTTCTCCATTTCCTCTATTTCCCACAAGAGAATGAATGCTTCTATCTTAACTTTTCTATCTACAATTAAGAAGAAATTGCTATCTGTTTTTGTTTTAGGTTTTTTTTTAATGGAGACAATAAAGAAAACCAAGTTAGCATAAATGTCAATTATCTACGAGTAACAAGTTTGCCAGCCAAGTGCCACTGAGTTGGGTTCGACTCACGGTGACCCTAGAGGCCAGGGTAGAACTGAATCCCAGAGTATTCAAGGAGCACCTGGTGGATCTGAACTGCCGACCTTGTGGTTAGCAGCGGCAGCATGTTAACGAGACAGATTTTTTACAGTGGCTAAAAATGAACTTGAGAGAATAGCAGAAAACCAAATAACACACTTTTGGGTGTGGTGATCACAGTATTTATGTAATAATGAAAGATATCCAAAGGAAAAGGACTTCTCCCCAAATTTTGTAAATAGACATTGCTATGTGAGCCATCTATTTCACAGATGACTGGAACCAGATATTGAATGTGATTTGTACACTTTTTAGTAAATTTGGCTATCAGCATGTTTAAAAATTATTTTTATTGTATGACCCCACTGTATGAAATGTCTAGAATACACAGAGCTCAAAGGCTAAAGACTATTAGTGGTTACCGGGGTAGGAGACCCCTGGTGGTGGAGTGGTTACAGGCTACGACTGCTAACCAAATAAATCAGCAATTCGAATCCATCTGATGCTCCTTGGAAACCCCATAGGGGAGTTCTACTCTGTCCCATAAGGTTTCTATAAGTCGGAATCAATGGCAACAAGATACAGGACAAAGGTAGGTGGGAAGGAAGGGGAAAGGAGGCCTCACTATTTAGTGGACACTGAGCTTCTGTTAGGGTGATGGGAAAATCTAGAGATGCATACCATGATGGCTGGACAACATGATACACATAGTATCACTGAACTGTGCATATGAAGAGTGTTGAATAAGTATTTTATTAGATACATACCAATTAAAAAGGCATTTTTATCTTTATTTCTAAACTTAATTATTTGTAAGGAAGAGTTACAGAAATTTGAGTTTCACATTTAAATATTTTATCATCTGTACTTAATGAGATGATTTCTGATAAAAGAAAGTCTGTTCTATATCCAGGAACATGAGTGATATGTTGCAAGAGGCCAGAATGGTCCGTGGGCAATAAAGGAGGATGTGACGCCAGAAGGTAGGAAAAACAACCTAACTTAGCCGTTATTATTTTTTAAATAAGTTATTTTTTTGTTGTCGAGAACATACATAGTACAATACATACCAATTCAACAGTTTCTGCATGTACAATTCAGGGATATCAATGACATTCTTGGAGCTCTACAGCCACCTTAGCCATTATTTCAACCATATCACTCCAGCAGCCCCTATGTTACACTACATCAGTCTAAACTCAGTCTACCTTTTCCATGTGGCTATTATTATCCAGCCTCATTCAGCATGTACAAAATAAGTCTCCATTTGCTTCACCCTAACGTGTGCTTTCTGTCTAGAACATAGCTGCACACCATACTCAATTCACGTCTAGACCTTCACAGGAAAAAAAACAAACAAATCCCAAACTGTTGCCATCAAGTTGATTTCGACTGACCGCAACCCTTTAGGACAGAGTAGAACTGCCCCATAAGGTTTTTAAGGAGCAGCTGGTAGATTCAAACTAACAACCTTTTGGGTAGCAACCAGCTCTTATCAACTACACCAACACCTTCACTTAAGGGCAAGTCGAATGAAGCATCAGTTATAGGTACCTTTCATTAATCAGCAAATCATGTTACTTACAGAGGTACAACAATTTACTCCACAAACTTAATTGTTCTAAGTGCTACACATCTCATTGCTGAGTATCACTACGATTACCTTACCTTCAAAGTACTCCCCTTGGGAAGCTATGCACTGACTACCACACCTGATCTAGCTCCTAATCACTTTTTTCTTTACTCAAAGATAAAGGAAGTATTGAAAGGAAGGCATTTTGATGATATTCAGGACATCAATGGTAACACGACAACAGCTCTGATGGCCATTCCAGAAAATGTTCCAAAATTGCTTTGAAAGGGTGGAATAGTCGCTGGCACCAGTGCATAGCTTTCCAAGGGGAGTACTTTGAAGATGACCATTCAGCAATGAGATATGTAGCACTTTTTCCAGAATAAGTTCACAAACTTAACTGTCACACCTTGTACTTAATCCTTGCAATGACCATGTAAGTACTGTCACTCCCATCTTGCCCATTTTACAAAAAGAAAATTATAGCTCAGAGAGACTAAAGAAATTGTCCAAGAGAACCAAAGCAGTGAGTGGCTCTGAAACTCACACTGAGGTCTGATTCAGACTCTATGCTTTCCTAGACAACATGTGGCTTGCCCTAGTCTTCCGTGACGCCCCCTACACTCACCTTCATCCGGAAGTCCTCTCTAAGCACTTACTAAAGCATGTGCACCCAGTGCAGGCCTGTCTCATCTCTGATGTCTTCTCAGGCAACTTCAGCCTTGCCACATTTTGCCTCTTAACAGAATTTCTACAGCACATAAAACTAGTAAAATTTAGTTTAACTTTATAACAGAAACCCATGGTTAAGCACTACATCTGCTAGCCAAAAGGTCGGCAGTCCGAAGCCACCAGGTGCTCCTTGGAAACTCTATGGAGCAGTTCTACTCTGTTCCATAAGGGCCTCGATGATTAAGAATGGACCCGACAGTACGGGGGTTTGGTTTTGGTATGTATTGTAATAAAATATTATTATTGCTTGACATGGATTTTGCTCTCCAAATCTATTTTTGAGTTTCTCAAGAACTTGCTGGTCTGCACACATGGTAAGGGTTACATGAGCACTTAGGAAATTTATTCTGGGACTTCTGGCTTCTCGGGTTATGTAAAAGGAACAAAGAACACACTCCGGGCCAGGGCACAGAATGATGGTGCAGGCAGGGAGGGAGCAGTGACCTGCAGCCATATGATAACGGACCCTGGATGCAGTCCAAGGGGTCTTCCATGTTGTCTACAGGTGACGAGGAACCCTTCAAAGTATTTGGCAATGGCAGAAGAGCTTTAGTGCAGGAAGGCTCATCTGGCTGCATCTGTATAACACCAACGGAACTGAGCAAGACACTGTACTCTGTGTAGCATCTGTCCTCCTCTGTCTCTGTAACCAGCAGGAAATTGTACACGTTTGTTATTTACTTAAATACAAAAGCACAAATACACACACGCCTAACAGTTAAGGCAGATGGCTTCAGACTCTCTAGAATTTACTATCTGCAGTACCAAAGAACCTATCAACAGGCAAATTAATTACAATCCACATTAAGAACTACTTATCCATTTTAATCAAATATGGCGCTGAGCTTTTAGGAGTGTTATTTTTGGAAAGGTGGGTTCATTTACCCAATATGTGCAACTGAAGGAATTCTTCTAGTGCCAGCCAATTGATTTCTGAAGAAAAAAATTATTTACTAAAAAATAATTACTCACCTACAACTGAACTACAACAAAACTAAATTATTCTCTAAATGTGGCCCACCTCTTTGGCAGGACAGAGTAACAGGGTCAGGGGACCATGCTTTCAGGGGGACATCCAGCCTAACCGGCATAACCAAGCTTTTTTTTCTTTTTCCCTAAAGAAAATGTTCTGCATACCACTTGGGTGAGTGGTGTCTGAGGTCTTAAAGAGCTAGCAAGCTGCTATCTGAGTAGCATTAATTGGTCCCAACCCAGCTGGACTACAAGAAAACTGAGGACATCAAGGACAGGAGGAAAACACGAATCCACCAGATGAAAGGGGCCGTATGACCCAGAGTCTGCCTTAGCACGGGACCAGAAAAACTAGGTGGTGCCTGGCCACCAATGACTGCTCAGATGGGGTACACAGTACAGAGCCCCTGACATAGCAGGAAAGGGGCTCGAGGGCAGAATGAGAACTCGACCAAACGAGCACACTTGATGGTCTGTCAGTCTGCAGGGTCCCCTGGGAATGTGTTCCCTGGGCTCTCAAACCCTAAATCATACCCAGTACCAAGCCAAGCTCTCTAGACAAAGATTGAACTGAGCTATACAAAACATGGAGGCAGGCTGGTAACAACCAAACTTTTGGACTTAAATATATACATGGGGTGGTCCCAGCAGCTCATTGCTGGAAGCAAGATAGCAGGGTGTAGGGTGACAGATCTTGGCCAAATGGACACAGGAAGTTGTGGATGAAAGGGGAGGCGGGACTGTACGGTCATGGTGGAGGCCAAGGGGAGAGACGGCAGTTAGCTGTGAAAGTTCCAGGTTCCACATGGCAAATTCACATGGACCGTAAACTTGTACTCAAACCACAATAAAATTTATTTAAGTAAATTAAAGAGAAAACTGTTGGCAAAAAGAAGAAAAAAGCATTTCTCAACAAGTTTGTTTTCCACAGCAAGGAAAATGCTATCAAGTTTTTTAAAAATTTCATCCCTACAAACCAGTAATGTCTCTTTCTTTTTCAAATCTTTTAAAAGTTTTATCTTCCCCTTTCTTGTTTAAAACAAAGTAGAGAAAGTCATTTAGCTGATACACATTCAAGTACAAATAAAAAGGCAACATTCATTAAGAATATACCTATGGAGGGGCACAATCAATCAGCAGGTAAGAATCAAAGACTTCTTTCTCTAAAACAGATGCTTCTGTCCTCTATTAAGGTAACTGTAACTCCCTAATAGGAAAGCCCACGGTTCACCTACGATGATAACTGAAATGATCATACATGATGAAGTGTCTGACGGGACGGGGAAGAACATACATTAGGCAGAACACCTGGGACACGTGGGGACAGGAGGAAAGTCTCCTTGAGGAATACACTGTTTGAGTTTACGTCAGCGCCGACATGAGCAGGTTCTGGAAAGCAACAGCACCTGTGCTTGGCTTACTCAAAATGGTAAAAAAGGTCAGCACACAGGGAAGGCATGAAAACCACACTTCTTCACGTAATGATCATCTACCATCTACCATCTTGAGGTGATTTCCCCATTACTGCTAATTCTTGACCACTTCTGAGGTTAGTGAATATTGCTTTCAGATGGAACTTACCAAAAAACCCCAAACCCACTGTCATCATGGCAATTCTGAGTCACAGTGACCACACAGGACAGAGTAAAACTGCCCCATAGGGTTTCCAAGGAGTGCCTGGTGGATCTGAACTGCCGACCTTTTGGTGAGCAGCCACAGCTGTCTACAACTGCACCACCAGGGCTACCAGATGACGCTTAGTGAGGTTAAAACAACCAGCCAAAGCTTCTCAGCAACAGGGCCAGATCATGAAACCAAAGCTTGCTGGATTCAAAGCCCACATGTAAGAACTGGAAAGAATGAGTTCCACAAGGAAAATAAAACTCCAGAATAATTCAAGAAAATAGATGTAATGAAAGAAGAGGGACCCAAGAGTCATGTAAACAAGAGAAGTAAACAACTTACCAGCATATTTTGTAGTATTAGATTCATCCATGGACCAAAAGCAATAATCAAAGGCAAAAACCTGAATGAAAAAATACATATATATATATTAAACTTTTAAGTTAATTAACTTTACATGAGTATACAGGACTACAAAAAAGAACAAACAACAACAACAAAAATTACTGACGAAAATGAGAGGAATGTCTGCTCGTGTTTGAATTGAACAACATTACTTGTACGGTAAGAAGCCATGGCAACACAATGATTAATGAACTCCACCAGGAACTAAAAAAGTCAGCAGTTCGAAACCACCAGGGGCTCCACAGGAGAAAGATGTGGCAGTCTGCTTCTGCAGATTTACAGTCTTGGAAATCCTATGGGTCACTGTGAGTTGTAATTGACTCCACAGTAGTGAGTTTTGGGGGGAGTTTGTGTTTAGTGATTTGTTAATCCTTAAGTTTTTTTCAGATTAAACAGACAATTACCTTTCCATGTCACAATAAACTGTATATCAAAATTACTATGTATCCAGAATTGAAGCAACAAGATATCACAACCACATTTTTTTTTTAATGGTACATTCAGTAAAGTTTCACATCTCTGTCATCTGCTGGACACTTCTTGCTGGATATCCTGTGGCTTCTCAAATTGAACATGTGTAAACTAAAATAATCAGCTTTCATTTAAACCAATGCTTCCTCCTAGCTTTCCATAATGTTGTCATTCCCAGCATTACTGAAGTTCAAAAGTCCCCATTCTGGGTTCCCTTCTGCTGTTTCAGCATGAAGTCTCGGCCAAGTACTATTAGCAAATCAATAATCTATTCTGGTATGAATCAGCTTTCTGGTTTGTTGCTGAATGCCTGCTATGAGCCACAAGTTGCTGATACTTCCACTCTAAGAATGCACATCTAACCACTGTTTCCAACACATGGTCCCACCACTTGTGTCCAACTCATTACTAGCCAAAGTACATAGCAATGTTCCTCTCACGGAATGACCTGTATCCCCCCAAAAAGTGTGTGTAGCAAATCCTGTTTTGGTCATCTAGTACTGCTCCAACAAATACTGAAACTGTGGAACTGGTTTTGAAACTGAGTGGACCGAAGACTCAGAAGGAATCAAGGAGAACTGTAAACACCAATCAAGGTGCAGGTGGTGAGCAAGAAGCAGCAGAGAATCAGGGGCAGCAGCAGTAGACAGGGAGCAACAGAACCAGACTAGCGTGAGACAGCCCTGGAGCCGACCCATGGAGCAAGACAGTTGAGTGTCGGTGCACAGAGGTTTCCTGGCAGAGCGGGATGCCTCCAAGCACTTATATCTGTGGAATTAGCTTGCTGACCCAGAGAATGGAGTGCTTCTGTGTAGGAAGCTTCCTGGCAGAGTAGGGTATCTCTTGCCACTTAAATCAGTGGAGCTACAGAGCTTTTCAACACCTGCCCCAGCAGGGCAGATGTGAGCCTGAGGCCTGGGCCACAAGTCCATACAAAGCAGAAACTGGAGAGACAGAGAGCACGAGAAGCTGAGACATCTCAGCCTCAAAGGTATGGCCAACCTCAGGAGTTTGAAACGGTGGAGTCACAGCCCCTGATGTTTCTGATTGTGGAGTTGCCATTTGTGTGGACTTGGTAAACTGTGCACCTGAAGCCGAGGAAGCAAGAGCTGCTGTCCCAGTGGGCCTGGAAGGCAGAGCTGTAGTATAGGGCTGGGGGGCCTCTACTTAGAATCTGGAGAGTGTGGCTGATATCTAGACTCAGAGGGCAGGGCTACTGTGTAAAACATCTCAGAGAATGGAGGATAATTTTCAAAGCTTTAGGGGTAATGCAATGTGTTTTGCTGACTTCTTTATTGCCTGTTTCGCCTTCCTTCTTCATTTGTAATGGAAATGTCTAACTTGTACTTTGAAGGTACATAACTTTCATAGATGTGGAAGAGTTTCTGTATTTTGGACTTGGCACTGATTTAAGACTTCTGCTATGATGCGATGAATGTGCTGCATGGTTCAAAGGTGTGATTTGGGGAGCCAAAGAGTAGAGTGTCATGGATGAAACTGTATCCCCGCCCCCCAAACTCTGTGTAGCCATTTGGTTGGGCCATCATTTTCAACATTGTGTGATTTTTCTAAACTATGCATCCTCATCTCTGCCTATAGCTAATAGATAGGATGTTATGTTAAAAGAGGATTAGGGTAGGATGCAACACCCTTACTACTAAGGGAATTTCCCTGGAGTGTGGCCTGTGCCACCTTTTATCCTTTCATTGTATGGGAGATAAAGAGAGACAGACGCAAGTAGAGAGTTGGGAACCTTATACCATCAACAGAGCAGCAATGGGAGTAGAGTGTGTCCTTTAGACCTGAGGTTCCTGAGCCGGGATGCTCCCTGACCAAAGATTGATGCAACACAATGACCTTCCCCTACAAAGAAAGGAAGCCTTACCCTGGAATGGACGCCTTCAACTGAAACAGTTTCCTAAAGTGTGTTTCAACGAACAGCAATTGCACGACATAAACCAAATCCATTGCTGCACAGTTGTTTCCCACTCACAGCAAACCCACAGGACAGAGCAGAACTGCTCCACAGAGTTTCCAAGGAGCACCTGGCATATCTGAACTGCCCACTTTGTGATCAGCAGATGTAGCACTTAACCACTAAGCCAACAGTTTCTGCATGAGACAGTCCATGAAAAAAAGATTAAACTATGTTGGAAACAGTACATACCTGACTCTATTTGAGATTCTCAATCCACAGTACATATTAAAAGTGCTAAGAAGTCCCCTGGCAGAGGCAAAAAACAACTGCCACCACTACCAACCACCAGTTGTCGTCTAGTCCACTCTACCTCACAGTGACCCCACGTGTGCTAGAGCAGAACTGGGTTCCGTATAGCTTTCAATAGTTGATTTTTTTGGAAGCAGATTGCCGAGACTCTCTTCTGAGGCACCTCAAACCTCCAACTTTCCCATTAGTGGCTGAGTCTGCTAACCATTTGTACTACCCAGGGACGCCCTTTTAATTGTTTTACCTGATTAGTTTTGGCAATGAGGCTCTTTTTTAAGTAATACCTGCTGACATGCCTTGAAACTAATTTTTCTCAGAATACCTTTTAGCAAGCTCTGGGCAGAGGACTCAGCAGCCACCTTCGTGGGCTACTGGCTATATAAAGAGTCTTTCCCCTTGCATTTCAAATAGCAAACTACAAACACACATGGACGGGATCATCTAATGCTTGATCATTTCCAAGGGTTCATAAGCACTGAGCAACAGACTCTAGGCTTCTCGGCCTGACATGGGAAGGGGTAACAGCGTGGCACTTCCAAGTGAGTCCCACCCCCCACTCATGCCCCGCTTCCTTATGCTCCAGCTGTACCTGTGCTCACCTCACAATTACTAAGTATGAAGTGACCTCTGTCCTTCTTCTTCACTTCCACGTTCAAAATGCTTCACACTCTAGTTCAATACATTTCTTTTCCAGGAAGCTTTCTTTGGTTCATTCCAAAAGAAATGGGCTTTCCCTTCTCTAAAATATCACAATATTGTTTAATCCTTTGCTATTGACTACTATCCTACTTATGTCATTTTATACTAAACTGCATATGTCTTATCCAACTGGTAGACTGTGTTCCTTGAAGACCGAACCACATGTAATGCATCTTTGTACCCTGCGCTCTTCATAATGGTTGAAAATGTAGGTACTTTCTACACTGTACAAGTCTTAAGCCATATTCTGAACAGTTTTAATACTACATGTATTTTGCATTAATGCTTTTAAAACTGATTCAGGAGTCTACAATGAATGCAACTTACATCATCAACCCCAGATCAAAATTTAATTCTGTTACTTATACAAGCACTCATTCTATTCTTATAATAATCAAATCAATACACACACACACACACTGTAAGCCCACTGCTGATGAGTCAACTCCAACTCATAGCGACCCTATGGACAGAGCAGAACTGACCCACAGCATTTCCAAGGAGCACTTGGTGGACTTGAACTGCCAACCTCCTGGCTAGCAGATGTGGCTCTTAACCCACTATGCCAGCACAGAGTTTTGAAAAAATAAAAATAGAGATAACAGTAGAAGCCCTAACATATGACATAAATAGGATACAGACCACATCTAACAGTGCACAAACACCAGAAGATAAACTAGGTAACTGGGATCTCCTAAAAGTTAGACATTTATGCTCAACAAGACTTCACCAGGAGAGTAAAAAGAGAACTTACAGATTGGGAAAAAAATTGGGGACCGTGGTATATCCTACAAGGGTCTATAGAATACTTCAATACCTCAATAACAAAAAGACAAACAATCCAATTTAAAATGGACAAAGAACATGAAGAGACACTTCACCAAAGAGTACATCAGGAAACTAACAGATAGATGAGCAAATGCTTGCTATCATTAGCTATTAGAGAAAAGCAAATCCAAATCATAAGGAGACACATCTCACCCTAAAAATACTAGCACTCATCAAAAAACAGAATACAACAAAAGTTGGAAAGATTACAGGGAGAATGGAACTCTTATGCACTGCTGGTGGGAATGTAAAATGGTATAAATCACTACGGAAGACGATATGGTGCGTCCTTAAAAAGCCAGAACTAGAAACACCATATCCAGCAATTCTACTCTAGAAATATATCCTAGGGAAATAAAGCCAGCAAACAGACATATGCATACCCATGTTCACTGTGGCATTATTCACAATAGCAAAAAGACAGAAATAACCTAAGCACCATCAACATATGAATGAATAAACAAATTATGGTACACACACACACAATGAAATATCATGCAAAAATAAGGAACAATGATGAATCTTGAAAACATCTTACAACATGGATGAATCCGGAACTCATTATACTGAGTGAAATAAGTCAATCACAAAAGGAGGAACACTGCATGAGATCACCATTATAAAAACTCGAGGAAAAGGTTTCCACACAGAAAGAAACAATCTCTGATGGTTACGGAGGAAGGGGGAACACTAGCTAGATAAGTGGCAACTCTGGTAAAGGGAAAGGCAGCACATATTACAGGGAAAGACAAACACAATGTGACCAAGGCAAAGTCATAGAAACTTCATAGACACATCCAAACACCCTGAGGGACCAAGTTACTGGGCTGGAAACTGGGGACCATGGTGTCAGGGAACATCTAGGTCACTTGGCATAGCATACTACTTTGGTGAGTAGTATCTGGGGAGTTAAAAGCTTGGGTGCAGCAAAGGAGAATTAAAATAGTCACTAATGGACCACCTGAACCACAGCCTCCACTAGCCTGAGCCTGGAACAACTACATGGAGCCTTGCTACCACGGACTGCTCTGATGCGGAGCGCAACAGAGGATCCTACACAGCATGGGGGAAAAATGTGGAACAAAACTCAAATTCATACAACACAAAAAATGACACAAAAAACCAGATTTACTGGTCTGACAGAGCCTGGAAGAACAATAAGACTGTGGACCCAGACAACCTTCTAATTCAGAACTGAAGACACTCCACAGTTCACCCTTCAGCCAAAGAGTATACAGGTCTATGAAAGAAAACAACTCCACACCTGAGGACTGTGCTTCTTAGCTCAGTCAGGCAACAGAGACCAAAAGGCAACACCTTCCCAACAGCAAACATAACAAGGCAGTAAGGGACGAGAAAACAGGACAAATGGAGCCAGGAACGAGGGTAGATCAGGGGGTAGTGCTGACACACTGGGATTGCAGCCAGTGTCACGGAATGACTTGTGCAGAACTGCTGAATAAGAAACTAATCTGTTCTGTAAATATTTTTCTATAGCACAACAACAACAAAAATTTAGCTATGAAACAATAGCTTCAGGGAACAAAATGTGGAAATGTACTACATTCCAAGGCTCTTCCAATGACTCCAGACACCACACAGGCATCACTCAGTTCATCTTCCTGCCTCTGGGCAGAACCCAACTTCAACACTTCTCCTGAGAGACAAAGATGTGTCTTGTTTTGAAACATTTCCAGAAAAGGAGAATCCACAACCTCCCTTTAATGGCATCTTTTAACACTTAACCCTCATTCCTAGGACATTTTTTCCCCATTCAATCTAAATCATCTCTCCTTACTTTAAGGGCCAATAAAGTCTTTTTTCTACTTGGATACTATCTTTTTTATTTTCTTCTGAGGTCTCAAATAATTTCTCTGAGGAGTTGCTATACATATGGGAATAATCACTTCCTAATGCTAATTTATTCATGCTTGTTTCAAATTTAGTTTTAACAATTTGCTATCCTGCATGCAAAGAAAGACAGATATTTATATTGACAGAATTGTCACTTAATGAAATCCACCCCAAACTTAAGGGTCCATCTTTCACTAAGAAGCATTTCAAAATCTCTGTCTACTTCGAACAGTCAAGAGCTGAAAGCTATTTCTACTTATAAAAAGGTGCTGCTAGCTGCTGTCCACTTGGTTCCAGCTCACAGTGACCCTAAGTACAACAGAACCAAACACTGCCCCCTCCAGTGCCACCCTCACTACTATTGTTATGCTTGAGGCCACTGCTGCAGCCCCTGTATCAGTCCATCTCACCGGGGACCTTCATCTTTATCGCTGACCCTTTATCAAGCATGGCTTCCTTCTCCAACAACTGATCTCTACTGATAACATGTCCAAAGTATGTGAACCATACTCTTTCCATTCTTGCTTCTTAAAAGGTAGACGAAAATATTTCATTTCAAATATTTTGTCCCCTAAAATTCAGACATGTGCTAAAATCCTGCAGAGGAGAAAGAGGCTTTGACAATACTGGAATACTGGTAGACATAATTGTTCTTCGCTTGCCAAAGTATCAGGCACTCCCAGAACCAAACTATGTCTTGAATCTCAAAATGTTTGATCATGGCCATTGGACAATGGTTATTGCTCATACCAGTCAGGATGCATAGGCTATTATTTTATTCAACATTTACCAGTAAGAAAAGTTCAAGCCAAGGAATATTAGTTATTTTCCTTAAAACTCAAAGGGAGTGAACAGAAAACTCTCATTGTAAGTTGTACCTTTTTTAAATTTGTCAGGCATATCTCTCCCTTCTATGAAATTCTACAGCACTTTGGCTCACCTGGCCCTAGTTAACACATGGACCTGTTTTGTGCCTCAGTTCTTCTGCGTGTGTCTCACCTCTGACTCTAAATGTTAAGCTCCTTCAGGGCAGAGACTACGTCACACATGCCTCACACCACCTGGCGCGTACCTACTACAAGACAGCCACCGATGCTATCTTCTTTCAGTTAGTGAATATACTACCAGGGGAAGCAACTGAAGTGCAGACAAGACAACGGAATGAATGTGAGAACTGTTATGAGTAAGCAGCTCAAACTGCAGAATTTATTTTTAGATGTTTCAATACTTTAGGGTCCATGTTGGGAGAGAACTTGGTTTCTTCAATGGTAAAACAAGGGTTTGCCCACAAGCTGAGAACCAGGGTTCCCTCAGCACCATCAGTACATGATTCAGGTGCATAAACAATGAGACAACATTGTGTATAATTTGTAGTTTAGAACACAACTGGAAAAATTACTTGTCTGACTGGCGGTCAAACAGCTACCTGCTATGACTTTTATGGCAACAGTTTTAACGATATTAAAAATAACTACTCCAGCATGAAGAACACCAAAGACACAAGGAAAATATGAGCCCAAGAGACAGAAGGGGACACACAAACCAGTGACTATATCAACATGGGACCATAAGAGCTAGATGAGACACAGTTGCCACTGATGATGGCCCTGAAAGGGAACACAGCAAACAGTCCTCTACATCTCAGGAGAGAAGTGCAGTGTAGAACATGAACAGTACTAAAAAGGTAGACCTGATGGTCTGACAGACTGCGCCTGGACTCTGTCAGCCCTGAACCACAACCATTCCTGATGCCAACTTTTAGACCAAGATGGGACTGGACTATAAGACATGAAACGATACTGGTGAGGAGTGTGCTTCCTGGCTTACGTAGACACAGGAGACTATCTGGGCAGCTCCCGTCCAGACGTGAGATGAGAAGGCAGAGGAGGACAGAAAATGGTTGAATGGACACAGAAAACACACGGCAGAGAGGAAGACAGTGCTGTCAGGGTATGGAGAGAGCAACTAGACGAACTGACTTGAACTGAAAACTTGCACTTAGGGCACAATGAAAAATAATAATTTCACTGGCTGAAGTACTCCAAACATTTCCCTTACAATCTTGATACCAACATGTGATACATAAACTACTATCCTTCTTTCAAGGACAAAATTTATTACTGAATAATGAAAGATTTGTTTCAAAAGAGCTATGCAGGCTAATTTTAGTAACCATGATTTTCTGAGGTCTCATGGATGTTTTGATGTTCCAAATCAAAATACATCAACATTTCAAAAAAAGTAACACAACTATTTTTTGAGAGTTATTTCTTGGAAACTGACTACTCTGAACAAGGAAAAAAAAAATTTTTTTCCAATACCAGCACACTGTATTGGACAAATGTGTTAAGATTTCTAGCTCATTTCATTAAAATTCTTAAGTACTTACATCATCTGCTCATTATGAAATCAGCAATATCTTAAGTGAAGTAAGGGAGACCAGGAACTTTCTCATACATACAACCAAGTAAAAACCAAAGTAAGTATGGAAACAAGAATAAATTTTATATTTCATCAATGTGGACTAACAATGTGAGAACATTTTTGGTAAAGGCATTCATACCTTCCAAAAGCCTTCAGTTCAGAAAAAGAGCTGATAGTACAGACATGCCCTAATCATTTTTACAATCTGAAAGCCATTGTCTTCATTGTTTTCCAAAAAATTCGGCCCCCACCTTCTCAGAATCCCACTTCTTCCTCCTGGTTTGCAACTTGTAAAACCCATACTGGCACTTAATTCCCTACATCCGGCTGCACACATCTGCTCCACCTTCATCACTCTCTTAAAAAATGTTAGTTCTGCATTCTGGAGAACCACTAAACAGCTAGCAAAGTTACTACAAGCTGTTTTTAATAAGGTCGGTGTGTCAAATGATATATATTCTGGGGCAATGGAGTTCCAGGACTTGAGAGCGAGATGCAGCCACGTACGCAAACTCCACTTGTATCTCATAATGCTGTCTTTGCTGGTATTTCAGTGGCAATCAGTTTACACTTTAAAAAAGACTTCTATGTACCTCAAAGACACAGGACATATATGTCAAAATTTATTATGTCAAGATAATTAACTTTTATGCAAGAAAATTTTTTTATTTTATTATTAACAAGTGAAAATCTATATTCCCATATAAATTTGCATGCCCACCTATATGCAGCTCCCACTGCCCTCCCTGCCTGGTGACAGCACACTCTTCCTCTCTGCTCCATACATGTCTTATCCTCCCAACAATCTACTATCCCCTCCTCTCCACCCACTCACCTACCTCCAGTAAGATGTCAGCAGGACAATATCCTATAGATGCACAGAACCATATAGTGCACAGATGATATGGTCACTCTGTGTCGCCAAGTCCAATCCATTCCTGTCTGAAGAGTGGACCTCCATTATGATTTATGGACAGCAGCAGCAACAGGGCCAGGGGCCATGCTCCCAGGGGGACCCCAAAGCCCCTGGACCATCAATTGTGGTCTTTTAGTGAAGATCTCAGGTTGCACTCTTTTTTATTCTCATGTTGCCAGTGAGACTCAACTTTGTGAGCTCCATCACGGCTATCACTGGTGGTGGCCAGGCACCATCTCGTTCTTCCGGTCACAAGTCGATGTAGTCACCCATTCATGTGGGTCTCTCTGTCTTCTGGGTTCTCTTTCCTCCATGTCATTTTGGTCCTTGGTGATCATCTGTTCCTGCTGAGTTGGGACCATCTGCTGTACCATCAGATGGCAGCTTTTAAGACCCCAGATGTCACTCACCAATGTGGGGCACAGAAGGCTCTCTTAGCAAAACTCTAGCTGTGCCAATTTGGCCTCAATTTCCCCTGAGAGCATGGTCCCTGGCCCGCCACCCAGCTACTCTGTCCTTGCAATATTGGGTTAAGATGGGAGGAGTAATCACGTTATGTTGAAGTCCAGTTAGTACTGATCTTCTTTTTAATGTGTGCTGTCACAGACTTCACCCAACCAAATTTCTACCAACTATCTAATCTAAACCCTCCCCCTTTACTCGCCCTCCCTCCTCACCCATGCAGCCGTCAAAGAGTCTTAAGAAAACATTTTTGAACATATACATCAGATGTTTTTAGCGAGATGAGTCCAAGTCCACTCCCTTTCAATCTCTCCTTATTAAAATTTTTCAGAGTCATGTGAGCCCTCTAAAAGTTGCAAGACACTACACAAAAGCCACCACAATGAACTCAAACATATCAACAATCATGAAAGTGGTGAAGGACCAGGCAACATTTCATTCTGTTGTGTCTAAGACTGTCACGAGTTGAAGCAACTAACGTTGTGGCAACAAATAACAGTTATCTCAAACATCACTCACTTACAAAAACTTTCTTATTGATGCCATTATTATTCTGAATTACACACCTATTTTGCATGTATATATGCACGTGTGTGTGTGTGTGCATGGATGCGTGCATATATTCATCTCTACATCCCTTTGTTCTGCTACACAGTTAATTGTTTGTGGGCAAGGAGTTTATTTTTTGTTTTTATTGTCCTTATAATGCCACCAAACAAAAATACTCTCAGAGTTTACTTTTCAATATCAACTTCCTTTTAATGATCTAGTAAATCTTTGTTTTCCTACATGATAGCTGCCTAAAATAGTGCATAGAAGACTTCCAGAATAGTACATACCACAGTAGTACTTTATCAAAGCTTGTTTTCAATTCAACAGTGGGATTGCCTAGACTGGTGTCATCCTACAGATTCTATTTTTGTGTTTATGGGAATTCCATCCTTTTCCAAACAGACTGGAAGAAGCTCCCTTACTCATCTATATGTCAAGGACCAGCCACTTTTTCAGTTCCGAAAGCCTCCACTAACGACCAAGAAACCTACCGTGTATGTTAAGCACGGTGGGAATTACGGAGAAAAAAGAAGGAAAGAAAGTACAGAGTTATAAGAGTTATAAGGGATTTCCTCTTCCAGTGATCACCTCTCTCCTCACCTTCCTGACCACTGAGCTACAATTCACTCACCTGTCTAATGTCACCACCTCTAAAGTTTCCTTGATTTCCCCTCAGAGAAGTAATTATTCTCTCTTCTGGGCATCAACACAGGATTGCCTGTGGGAGCTTAGATCCTGGGTGATGCAAATACCAAAAAGTTGGAGGTTCAAGTCCACCCAAAGGCACCTCAGAGGAAATGCCTGTTGTTCTACTTTCAAAAAATCAGCTACTAAAAGCCCTGCAGAGCACAGTCCTACTCTCACACACATGGGACAACACCTGGTCTGGTGGGAATGAGAGTGAAATGCCTACCAGTACAACACTAGGCATGCAGTAGTAACTTGATATATTAAAAAAATTGATGTCAAGTGAATTTTGACACATAATAACCTACAGGACAAGGTAGAATCGCCCCATAGGGTTTCTAAGGAGCAGTTTGTGGATCTGAACTGCCAGCTTTTTAGTTAGCAGCCCAGCTCTTAACTAGTGTACCACCAGAGCTCTGATGCAGTGTACAGCAGCTGATATCATCGTTAGCACTATTTTAAAGATGGTCTCCTCTCATCAGTTAATAGTACCCCAAAACTAAAACCACTGTCACTGGGTCAATTCCGACTCAGGGTGACACTACAGGAAAGTGAAGAACTGCTCCATAGTTTCCACGGAGTGCCTAGTGGATGTGAACTACCGACCTTTTGATTAGCAGCAGTAGCACTGAACCATTACGTCACCAGGGTTTCCAGTTAACAGCAGAGCCACCATTTACTGACTGTTTATCGCTGAGCGCCATCATGTCAATTCTGACTCACAGCAGCACTGCAGGTCAGAGTACAACCACTGCATAGAGTTTTCTAAGCTGTAATCGTTAGAGCAGCAGACTGTCAGGTCTTTCCCTCCCACAGAGCCGCTGGCTAAGTTCAAACTACCAACTTTTGGGTTAGTAGCTGAGCAGTGAACCACTGCACCACAGGCTACCTCAGGCACCAGGCTAAGTACTGTATATTCTTATCAAGCAACAAGTCTTCCTGAAGTCAGGCATGGGGCTAATTCACATCTTTATTTTCCACAAGTACAGGACACAATGCACAAGCATGCAATATGTATTTACTGAACTAAATGGAAACAGAAAAGTGAACAGATAAAAACGCTCCATACTGCATAATAGGAAGAGTTGCTACGGATTGTTAGTTCTGTGTCGGAAGCATCAAGGCAAATCCCAAGATATGAGTCAAAAAGGATTCCCTGGGAAAAAAAAGAAAGAAAAAACATGCCCTCTATGTGGGCTTGCCTCACGCTGCAGGAAGCAGTGCATCTCCCTCCTCATCCTACACTCTTTCTCTTCGTCTCTTGATACAATCAGTGCCAGTTGCCATGAACAGCCTGTCCTAGACACTACCTGCTTTGAAAAATGAGCCCCTGAGATGTCACTGCAAACACCCAGGTCTCTGGTTTTAGAAATACTACACATACTGGCTTGCTGATGTCGTACTGGGGTTACTTTTCAAATTTGTCACTGAAAGGCAATTAATATAAAAACATATGCTAAATACGTGCACATTTCACCACACTGTGTTACAAGACTTGAGCCAGATCAAAAAAACAAAATTTACAATTATTTCATGTCTAAATTTTCCTTTTAATGCAAGTTTCAACAGTTTTCCTTTTCATCTCCTTCTCACATCTGAGATATGAAGAGCTATTAGAAAAAAAAAATTGAAGTGTTCAACTTCATTCATCTTGGAGAAGCTTGAACGAAACTGGAAGGCAACTCAATGCAGAAAGCCTGTCTGATCGCCAGAACAGTCTTCACCACTGCTGTCTGCAAAAGCAGTCTTCACTCCCAAAGCAGCCTTCACTCCAGCCTCTGTATGAAGACACCTGCCACTGGGCACCCGAGAATGACTACCAGCATGATCATCCTTAGTACTGGTGAGTTCTATTTACAGTGCCACCTTCTCACTGAAGTCTGTTAAGTAACTACTGTCTTCTTGCAACATAATTCATCATTTCCTTATGTACAGGTGCCTGTGTAAGCATAGCAAACACTGACTTGTAGTCCAGCCAGCACTGTGTGGCTGTGAAGATGTCAAAGCCTCTTAAAGATTTAAAGCAAGGCAACAGCATCTGTTGCACACCTATAGGAATAAGGCATTATTTCTGACTTCAGGCAGTTGATAATGTGGTCGAGGAAGCAACTGTACTCTGACACCTTTTAAGTGAGCGGGGAAATGTCTGTTTAAGGGCTGATTCATCATTAAATTCACTTAATAAAAGCGTTTAATAGGCAGTTACTTCAGCTAAGGCAGAAATGTGAGCTCCCACTCTCACAGATCTCACACCCTACTACAAAGAAAAGACCAAGAAACCTCAGTGGATAAATGGAAAAGAAACTGAAGCCATCAATGATTTCATTCTACTAACATCAACAATCAATATCCACGGAAGCAGCAGTCAAGAGATCAGACAATGTATTGTACTAGGTGACTCTGTTGCAAAGGACTTCTTTCAAGTTTTAAAAAGCAATGATGTCACTCTGACGACTAAGATGCCTCTGACACATTACCTCATACGCTTGCAAAAGTTAGATTAAAAAAAAGACAAGAAGAACTGATGCATTAAAACTGCGGTGTTGGCAAGGAATACTGACTATATTGTGGACTTCCAAAAGAAAGAATGAATCAATCCTAGGTGGAATACAACCAGAATGTTCCTTAGAAGTGAGGATGGTGAATCCATAATGTCACGTTACACTATGTTACGCTATATCTTGTCATGACATGTAACGCAATGCGATTACACCTTAGGTTATACAATCACTTTTCATAATGTAATCCAATCAACTTAGCCATTGAGGTCATGCCAGTGTAGGGCAGACCCTAAATTGAATCACTTCTGAGTTATAAAGTCATCAGAAATAACAGACACACACATACAAAGACAGCGATATGTGAGGACTGTCTAGCAGTAAAGAAATGTCGAGGACTGCAGCAGATACAAGAAACAGAGAAGCCCACAGAAAGAACTGACACAAGTGAGACCTCACTTGGGCTTTTAGTTTCCAGAATTGTGAGAAAATAAAATTCTGTTCTTTAAAGCTTAAAAAGAAAAAAAAAGTGAGGATGGCAAGACTTCAACTTACTTGCTTTAACCAAGGCATCAGAAAAGACCTGTCACTAGAAAAGAACACTGTCATTGGTAAAGTTGAGGGTCAATCAAAACGAGGGAAAACTTCACTGAGATGAACTGACACAACAGCTGCGATAACGCTGTGATAACGGACTCAAGCACACCAGCAATCACGGAGATGGCACAGGACTAGGCAACATTCTGTTCGGTTTTACATAAAGTTGCTGTGAGCGGAAACCGACTTGATGGTGCCTAACAAAACTCTTGGGCTGAATCCTAAAAAATAACTGTTGAGCAGACTAGCAGAAAAGAGCCTCTCAGTAAAGGGCAAGGATGGTAAGAAACAGAGAAAAGGAGCTGGGTGTGATTGGAGCCAGTGCAAAGACCAGTAAGTAGATGGACTGAGACAGAAAGCTGGAGGAACAAGTTAAGATCGCGTAGGGTTTTACGTGCCTTATTAAGAAGCATGAAGTTTAGCTTGTTGGCAAGTGCCAGGATCCTATTCTCATTTTGGAATGATCACTGTAGCAGTGATGTGGAAGATGGACTAAACAGGCACAAGAGACCAGAAGGCCAATTAGCAGATCACTGTATTGATTATAGGTCACTATGAGTCAGAATCAACCTGATGCCAGCTGGTTTGGTTTGGGTTTTATGATAACGGTCAAAGCTTCTACTACTTGGCCGAGTGTGGACAAAGTAGTGAAAACCTACTCTCTTTTCTTTTTTTTTTGGACTTTTCTTTTTGGACAGAACTCCAATACATTCTAAAACAGTCATTATTATTTGGGGAACTTCTCCTGTTTTGGCTCCTGTCCCCCACTCAGCCATCTGCACTTGGTCCCCATGAGTACTGCCATGTTTCTATACTCCCCACTACTGATTGCTCAGGGGAGAAGACAGGGGACAAGACAGGGACTCAAGGTGAAACACCACTAGTTCTCTAATCCCTTAGCCACATCTGACAGTGGATGTCTGATTTGAGATTTTTAGATTTGGGTCTCAGGAAGTCAATCCAGTGTTCCTTTCCCTGATGATTGATGCCTAAATCTGGGATATGTTTAGGGCATGTTTCCAACTGTGTGAGCCAGAGAATCAGAGACAGCTGGAGATACACAAAAGGACACTGGACAAGAGGTGGGAGACAAAGGGCGTGACTGCATTAGAAGTCCAGCTACTTCTTGCTCTTGAGTTCTATGAGACATCCTAGAATCCTTATAATACACTGACCTTTTTGTATATATAGTCTGGGTTCCTCTCACTTTAGCTTCGTGAGCAGCGCTGCTCTGGAAGGCAGAGCTGAAGCCTAGGGTCAAGGGGCCTCCACCCAGATCCAGAGGGCATGTTCAGACTCTGACAGGCAGGGCCACTGCCTAGATGGTCTCAGAAAACAGTATTATTTTCAAGCCTTGAGAGCAAATTTAATTTCTTCTCTTGGGCTTTGGGCTTGGTGCTCATGACCCCTTCTCTCCCTCCAGTTTCTACCATTTGTAATGGAAATGCCTGCTTTGTGTTTATTCCACTACTGTACTTGGCAAACAGACTCCTTGTAATCTAGATTTCACAGGTTCACAGATGAAGAGGAACTTTGCTCCATGATGGAATACGCCTGAAGTCTTATTCATATTTGACTGAGATGGCTCAAAAGAAGAGATTTTAGACCTGGAGTTCAGACTTTTGGAATGATGTAACAGGGTGAATTGTTTTGCATGTGGGAAGAACACTCATTTTGAGTAGACAAAGTAAAATACTATGGACTGAATTGTGCTTCCCCAAAATACGTTATAAATCTAAACCTCTATGCCTATGGTTATAATCCCATTTGGGAATGGGTTGTCTTTGTTATGTTAGTAAGATTAGATCAGTATATGCTGCATTTTAAATCAGTCTTTTTTGAGTCATAAAAGAAATTAAACAAGCAAGTGAAGGGTTTGTGTGTGTGTCTGTGTGTGTTGTGTGTGTGTGTAATGATACCAAGCCACATGAAGAGTGTCTGGGATGCAAAAACTCAGAAGCGGCAAGGACCATCCTCCAGAACCCAAGAAGAGAGAAATTCTTCCCATAGAACTGGCATCCTGAGTTCAGACTTCTATCCTCCTAAACTATGAGACAATAAATTTGTTTCTTTAAAAAAAAAATTTTTGGTAGACATATTTTAAAAAGTAAAAAAAAAAAAAAGATACAAAAAGATTTTTAGTAATACAATTTAACAAATACATCCAAAGTAGTTATACTCTTTTTTTCCCTGGTACTATGTCTCTGAAGCCTGGTCAGTACTTAATACTTGTAACACATGTCTTGTACTCAATAGCCATCTGTGGCTAACATGGCTACTACACTGAACAGCACAAGTCTAGAACGTATCTCAAGAGACAAGCTTTTATTTTCTGGAAATCCATGACAGCAAAGCAGTAGATGCAACAGAACATAATGGCATTCACAGATTATAAAAACAAGACTGAAAAAAACCACACTTCATGTGGCATGAGTTGTATACAATAGGGTTCTCATCTTTTTTCTCAGCATCTTTGTAAACTGTGGTATTTGGTCTGGGTATAGGATAATGCCTCAAAAAGGCAATAATTTTATTTCAATATAATGTCCTTTTTGTCTGATCGAGATATTTTTTAATATAAGTTTGCCAACAAACTTCTGTAAGCAGATGGATTCAACACCATGAAGTTGAGTAAGAAAGTTGAGAAGCGAAGTAACAAGATTTAAATGACCAAATAAATTGCATAGTAAATTATAATGTATTAAACCAACCACCATGGGTAAAAAGGTTTATGTGCCTAAATACAGTGTTTTATAGATATTACCATTTTCCAAAACCTCACCTTGCCCCACAGTACCCAACAAACAGAAAAACCACTTTCCAGTCCCTCTGAGGTACCACAAAGTGGCCATCAGCAGGTCTACGCCTGGAGTCATACTCCCACTGAATATTTTTGGCTACTTCATTCTCTAAGTTTCAATGTGGCTCCTTAAGAAGACAAGACACTTGTAGCACGCATGACAAAGACATGACAAGTGAAGGAACCTAAAAAGTGGCATGCATTCTGGGGCCATCTGGGAGTCCAGGAACCAGGTTACTGAAGGCAAAGCTATTGTGACAGAGGACATGTCCCTATAATCCACTAACAGTGTGCAGAACAGCCTAGTAAGATGATTCTCTGCACACACGTGCCAACTCCCTTTGCACCACTTCCTCCTAAAATCCAAAGTTTATCAAAAAATGACCAAACAGACAGCAACTTTTCCATTTGTACCTTTTTTGTAATACTTCTAAGACTGAAAATTCTGACTCAGTATTACAGTCACACTGGCAAGGAGAGACATGCCCATCCAACTCCGAAAATTATAATTTGAAAATAGTTTTCTCCCAGTCACTTCTAAGACTGCCTTTAGCAGAAGCTTTTCAATTTAATGAGACCTTACCTATCAATTTTTTTCTTTGATGGATTATGCTTTTGATATTATAACTAAAAGGTCATCACCAAACAAGAGAACCTAAATTTTCTCCTGTTGTCTTCCAGAAGATTTATAATTCTGAGTTTTACAGATCTATGATTCATTTTAATTTATTACTGTTATTATGCTTTATGTGAACATACACAGAGCAAAACAGTTTCCCATTCAATAGTTTACATGAAAATTTATTCCACGACATTGGCTGCAATCCCCATGTGAAGCACCATTTTGAGTTAATTTTGCAAATGGTGTAAGATCTGAGTTTAGTTTGTTTTTTTCTGCACGTGATGTTTAGTTGTTCCCATATATCCGTCTCTTCTGTACCTAATTTTGATATTTTCTGCCACCCTATCTTCCAGTTACTTTAGTGTCTCTTCAACTAGATCTATTCTGCTGCTGTTTGTTGGGTGCCACTGAGTTGGTTCTGACTCATAGTGACCCTATCTACAACAGAATGAAAATACTGCCCAGTTTTGTGCCATCTCTACAATCCTTCTTATGCTTGGGCTCACTGTTATAGCCACTGTGTCAATCGACATCACTGAGGATCATCTTTTTCAGTGACCCTCCAGCTTACCAGCATGATGTCCTTCTGCAGGGACTGGTTCATCCTTTTAACATGTCCAAAGTACGTGACACAAAGTCTATCATTCTCGCTTCTAAGGAGCATTCTGGCTGTTCATCTTCTAAAACAGATTCCTTTGTTCTTCTGGAATATTCTATGGAATATTCTTCTCCAACATTGTAACTCAAAGACATCAAGTTTTCTTCAGTTCTCCTTATTCAGCTTTAGCATGCATATAAGGTGATTCAAAATACCACAGCTTAAGGCGGGGGAGAGGGTAGAGAGGAGGGAATAGGGGATTGCTAGGAGGATATGACATGCATAGAATGGAAAGGAGGAATGTGCTGTCACTGGACAGGGAGAGCAGTGGGAGTTGTACATAGGCGGGTATGCAGATTTATACAGGATTGTACATTTTCTATCAATCATAATTTAAAAAAACAAAACAAAATACCATGGCTTAGATAAGGTACACCTTAGCTCTCAGTGACATCTTTGTTCTTTTAGCACTTTAAAAGAGTCTTTCGTAGCAGATCTGCCTAATGCAATGCGCTGTTTGATTTCTTGGCTGCTGCTTCCATGGGTGTTCATTTGTGGATCCATGAAAAATAAAATCTTTGACAATGTCAACCTTTTCTTTGTTTATTATGATGTTGCTCACTGGGCCAGTTGTGAGGACTTTTGCTTCCTTCACACTAAAGGCAGCAGTCTTCAATCTTTATCAGTTAGTGCTTTGTCTTTGCACTGTCAACATGTGCAGGTCTTTGTCCATTTCTACTCTACTAAACTCGAATACTAAATTTTTAATTTTGGTTTGGGGTTTTCCAATTGATAATTTACATGGGTTATTTCCTACATCCACTGTCACTTTCTGTAAGTTCCAGTTTTCTCCAACAGATAACGGAACTTGTGTTTTTTTTTTCTTCTCCTTGAATATAATATTATTTTAAAATTCATGTCTAACAATCTGAACATCTAAGTTATCTGTGAGTCCATATCTATTTTTATTATCGCTGCTGGTTCCTGCCCATGCACCTTGTCTTGCCACATGCCTTATTATGTTTGCTCATGTGCTGGACATGACATTTTAAAAACTGACTGTGGAATAATTAGAGACCCATAAACTAGAGATCTACACTGTAAAATCAATTTGATCCAATTTTATTGCTTGAGATTTCCTGGATCACACAAAAGACTTGAAACTACACACAATTTATGTGAGGGCTGGTACACTTCTGGTTCTACCCAAGGGTACCATCCAGTTTTGGGTCTCAATCCAATTTGGCTATACAAAGTATAAACAGTTTATCGAGTTTTAGTGGGACCTGAGCTTCAACACTTTTGTCCTGTGAAGTCTTCTAGGCTTCGCAAGGCTGTCAGAAACACTGATTTCACTTTACTCTTTTTCCTCAATGACATACAACAAAACCAGAGTTCCACCTCTCTGAATTTCCACCTCTCCCTGGATCTTAGTCTGGTAATTCCTTACTGTGGTACAGTGCATTACCTAATGTGGTCCTTTTAGCCATGCATGGTCTTGTGACTTCCACAAAATGAATGGGTGATACTGTGCAAATAAGATATTTGTCGCCCACCAATGGGATTGGACCGCTTGCCAGCAATGCAAATAAAGTGTACAAAACCCTTGCATGGGTGAGACCATGCATATAAGGTATATGGAATGATAAGAAGGGGACCAGTCAATTTCATCATCTTGCTAAGTGTAAAGGAGTCAATCCCAGAAGTGAGCAGGTGATCTCACCACCACCAAGAAAGAAGAGCTAGGAGTTTGGAATGAACCCTTTGGATCTGAGACCCCTATGTTGAGAACCACCTAGATGAGAGAGAGAGAGAGAGCACGCACTATATACCAGTCATGAAATAGTAAGAACCAGTGGCAGAGAAACTGTGGTAGCAGAAGCAGGAGACCTACGTGAGCTGGTGGACAGGGTGCTTCCCAGCCCACACAGCAAGGAGGTTGCAGTAGGCGAACCAACCCATGGAATGAGCTTGTTTGGAGAGTTTCTTTTCGGAGAAGGCTTTCGGCAGAGTGGGACACCCCTGCACACTTGTCACCACAGCTAGGCTTGCCTACCTAGCAGGAAAGCTATGAGTGCCTTTGGGCAAAAGCTTACTAGCAGTATAAAGTACCTCTGGACCTCATCAGTAGAGTTAAAGAGCTTCATAACACTTGCCAGAGTAGGGCAGGGGCCAGGCCTGAGCAGAGCTAAGGGCCAGTAGTTCGGGTTGACAGAGGAGGCCTGTCCTAAATGGGCCACAAAGAGCTTGTCTGCAGTGAGTTGAGAGCAGCCTTGCATAGCTCAGAGTTGCTGAGAGAGCTGACCCGCACTGAAGCATGAAAAGTTTGCCTACATGTTTCTTGATCCTGATCCCAAGTTGTAGCCTATTGATCCTGATCCTAATTACTTCCCCCAATAAGCCTCACAATAGTGTGTATTGTCTGTTGGTTTTGTGTGGTCACTGTAACAAGTTATCAAACTGAGCAGAGAAGGGTGCTGTAGGAGGGGCACAGTAGAATGCATACAAAGGTTGAAGCATGGAGGTATGTTTGACTCTACCATTCTCAGAAAGTTAGACAAAGAGGTCACACACCCTCATGCCACTTTTATACTTACTAACTTGTACCCCTCCCAGTACCTTCACTCACAGGTCTTATCCTTTTGTCCATTCCTGGTTGTGTTGAATGGAATCAAAGTTGTTACTAGGTGCCATGAAGTCTGATTCATAGCAACCATATGTACAACAGAATAAACCACGTCTCGTCCTGCACCACCCTCACAATCACTGCTACATTTGAGCCCCCTGTTGTAGCCACTGTGTCAATCCATCCGACTGAGGATCGTGCTCTCCTTTGTTGATTCCCTACTCTACCAAGCACAATGTACTTCTCCCTCCCATTAACATGTCCAAAGTACAAGAGATCAAGGCTCACCATCCTCGCTTCTGTAGAGCATTCTGGCTGTACTTCCAAGACAGGTTTGTTCATTCTTCCGGCAGTACATGGTATATTTGGTATTCTTGGACAACACAATTCAAAGGCTTCAATTCTTCTTCAGTCTTCCTTACTCACTGTCCATATTTCACATACATATACAGTAACTGAGAACATCATGGTTTGGGGTCAGGCACACCTTAGTCCTCAAAGTGATTATCTTTGCTTTTGAATACTTTACAGAGGTCTTTTGCAGCACATTTGCCAACACAACACATCATTTGATTTATTCACTGCTGCTCCTGTGGGCAATGATTTTGCATCCAAGTAAAATTAAATCCTTGAACAACTTCAATCTTTTCTCCGTTTTGGCATCATGCTGCTTACTGGTCAAGTTGTAAGGATGTTTTATTTTTTCCTCTATATTGAGATATAATCCATACTGAAGGCTGTGGTCTTTGATCTTCATCAATAAGTGCTTCAGGTCCTCTCACTTTCAAGCAAAGAAGGTTGTGTCATCTGTGTATCACAGTTATTAATGAGTCTTTTTTTTTAATTGTGATTGAGTGAAAGTGTACAATCCAATATAAATTTGCATGCCCACCTATGTGCAGCTCCCATTGCTCTCCCTCCTCGGTGACAGCACACTCCTCTTATCCATTCTATACATGTCATATCCTCCTAACAATCTCCTGTCCCCTCCTCCTCTTCACCCTCTCCCCCTTCTAGTAAGAGGCCTGCAGGATGACATGTTAATGAGTCTTAATGAGACAATGAGTTCTTCACCTAGTCCAGCTTCTCAAATGATGTGCTTAGCATACAGATTAAGTACATTGAAAGGATAAAATTCTGATGTATACTTTTCCTGGTATTAAACCAAGCAATGTCTCCTTGTTCTGTTAGAATCACTGCCTCTCGGTCTATGTACAAGATCCTCATGAGCACAATTAAGTGTTCTGGAATTCCCACTCTTTGCACTGGTATCTGTTACTTGTTAGGATCCACAGTCAAACAACTTTGCACAGTCAATAAAAGAGTTAAACTTCTTTCCAGCATTTTCTGCTTTCAGTCAACATCCATCTGACATCAGCAATGGTATCTTCCATTACATATCCTCTTCTGAATCTGGCTTGAATTTCTGGCAGTCTTCTGTTGATGTACTGCTGCAATTATTTTTCAATTATTTTCGGTAAATTATACGTGCATGCAATATTAATAATATTGCCTGACAATTTTCACATTCTGTTGGATCACCTTACTTTGGGATGGGCACAGATGTGTATCTTTTCAGGTCAGTTGGCCAGGTAACTGTCTACTAAATTTATTGGCATATGTGAGTGAGTAACTGCAACACTCATGTGTGTTCTTAAAACATCTCAATTGGTATTCTGTCAATTCCTGTTTTTTGACAAGGCCTTCAGTTCTTGATAACATGATGTCTCCTGAAATGGCTGACCATCAACCATTTCTTTTTGACACAATGACTCTGTATATTCCTTCCATCTTCTTCTGATGCTTCCTGTATTGCTCAATATTTCTACCACTTGTCTGTTAGTTCATCATACCGTAGTGGCTGTGATCTGGGTGTGATGCTGGAAGCTGTGTCACCAATATTTCAAATACGAGCAGGATCACCCATGGTGGGCAGATTTCAGGGGCTTCATGACTAAGACAGACCAGGAAGTACCGCTGGTGATCTAGGTCTTATAGCACTGGCCAGTTAAAACCTTACGAAAAGCAGTGGAGTGGAAGGGTGACACTAATGTCTAGCTGGGCATTTTGGACTGCAGAAGTCAGAACAGGACCCCTCATCCTACGAATTTCACACGTATTCTGCCTCTTGTGGCCACTGCACAAATGATGTTGTTTTCTGCTGTACACATGTTCCCTACCCGACTCTCACCGCAGTGCTGGGAAAGGATCTTATTCACGGAGCACATGTGTCCTGTCCAGAAGGACCGTTGGTTAAATGAAGCCAGCCAGTCTTCTCTGATGTTTTTGCTGGTTATCCAAGCCAAAATCTCAATGTTTTAAATTAACAACATTTCACTTGTATATGATCATTGTCAAAAGCATCTTTCCCTTTTCACATCAGCATTCAATGTTTACACAATGCTTGCAAGGAAAGGGCTGTATCTACTTTAGTATCTTTTTTTTGGACTCTATTACATCATTTGTTTGATTTCAAGTTGATCTTGACACTTTCCATATGGACTTTATGGCATTTTTTTTTAAACTCAGTGATTTAGGGTTTTTTTTTTTGTAATTTTCACTGTACTTCTTAGGAGTTACCAATCAGGTACCTATTGTCACAGATTGAATTGCATCCCCCCAAAACGTGTCCACTTGGTGAGGCCATGATTTCCAGTATTGTGGGGTTGTCCTCCATTTTGTGACCATAATTTTATGTTAAAGAGCCTTGGGGTGGGATTGTTAACACCCTTAATAAGGTCATAACCTGACCCAATGTGAACGGAGTTTCCCCAGGCTATGGCTAGCACCACCTTTTATCTTACAAGACATAAAAGGGAAGGGAAGCAAGCTGAGATGGGGGAACCTCACACCACCATGAAAGCAGTGCTAGGGGAGACTGGTTCCTCGGGACCCAGGGTTCCTGCATGGAGAAGCTCCTAGTCCAGGGGAATATTGATGAGTAGCACCTTCCTTCAAAGCTGACACAGAGAGAAAGCCTTCCTCCGGAACTGATGCCTTGAATTTGGATTTTTTGGCAGACTGTAAGAAATCCAATTTCTCTTTGATAAAGCCATACACTTGTGGTACTTCCGTTATAGCAGCACTAGGGAAAACCCAGGTGGCACAGTGGCTAAGTGCTACGTCTGCTAACCCGAAGATCGGCAGTTTGAATCCACCAGGTGTACCTTGGGAACGCTACAGAGCAGTTCTACTCTGTCCTATAAGGTTGCTGTGAGTCAAAATTAACTTGATGGCAGTGGGTTTAGTTTTGGGGGAGATGACTAAGACACGTAGTGAAATCAGGCTAAGACAACTATGCTTATGAATAGAAAGTACATATAAAACAGTTAGTGATTTTTAAAAAAGTGTATGTATAGATCTGTTTAATTTTACTGCTTCTCCTTCACTAAGGGTTGTTTAATATTTCACTGTCTTTTTATGTTGGGAAAGAACGAAATATACAAGTATTATAAGACTGACAGTCCATTCTGAAACTTCTGGGAACCAACAGGAAGGGACAAAAGCACTATATATACAAGGCAATCCTATCTTCCTTGAGAGGGGCCCTGGTGGTGCAGTGGTTAAGTACTACTGCTGCTAACCAAAAGGGTGGCAGTTGGCATCCACCAGGCACTCCTTGGAAACCCTATGGAACAGTTCCACTCCATCCTATAGGGTCATTATGAGTTAGAATCAAGTTGATTCCAAGGAGTCATCTTCCTGCTCAGCAGATAAATTTTTCAGGTTGCAAACTTTAGGGATCATATTCACATCACTAATTGCTCAGGTAGGGCTCCCTAATTCTCTAGATTTGACCAGGATGTAACTTTTCATATTTCTACAACATTATATATTTCTTCTTTTGTAATGTATCTCATACTTACAGTATTTGTTCAATGAATGCCTAGAATTAAAACTGTTCGTGCCAAGGACAATACCTATGATGCTATTTAAAAAACCAATACTGTTGCCACTGAGTCAACCACAACTCACAACAACCCCATGTGTTACAGATTAGAATTGCTCCTATGTAGTTTGGCTGTAATCCTTACAGAAGCAGACAGCCAAACCCCTCTTCTGTGGTACCACTGGGTGTGTTCAAACTGTTAGCCACTAGGTCATCAGTCAAGTACAAACCATTTGTGCCACTCAGGACGTATGAAAACCCACTGCCAGTGTGTTGGGTCTGACTCATGGCAACCCTATAGGTCAGGGTAAACATCCCTATAGAGTTTGCAAGGAGCACCAGGCGGATTTGAACTGCTGGCCTTTTGGTTAGCAGATGTAGCATCTAATCCACTACACCACCAGGGTTTCCACTTAGGATCTACAGGCCTTAATAAATATAAACAGACGAAAGTCAACATTTTAATGGGTTTCTATACTCCAAGAGATAAGCTGAATTCTTCTTCATTACCCCAAAGACAAGTAAGCCTTGACTATTCCGGATGCCTTACCCTGTTTCTAAGTAGCCCTCGTAGCACAGAGGTAAATCACTCAGCTGCTAAACAAGAGACTGGTAGTTTGAGTCCATGAGCAACTCTGTGGGAGAACAATGTGTTAATCTGCTTCCACAAAGATTATGGCTTTGGAAACCCTATGGGGCAATTCTACTCTGTCCCATAGGGTCACTATAAGTTGGAATTCACTTGATGACAATGAGTTTTCCAGCCTCACCCAATATGGCTTAGATTCTAACCTTATAATACTTGTAGCACAGTCTGTTCTGATTCCATCTCAAGAAGCACAGCCAGAATCAGTGTCATCAGTCAGGGGCTGATGGAATTTCTCCTTCCTTTTGATATTAAGTGTACCTCTGATACCCAATAAAATACTTGCTGGTAACAAAATCAGTCTTCAATTATTCAGGGATTGATCATTCAGATTTCTGACTTCTCTTTTTTTTTTCCCATCTATGCTCTAGCTTCTCTGACTTCTCTTCCCGCCCCCCCATTTATGCTCTAGCTTTTAGGCTCTTCACTAGTAAACACACCATTAAAAGTTGACCAGAGATATAGGAGACGGCTCCAATTCATAATTTTTATGACTGGCGGGGAATGACAATGGAGTACACAGAGGTGGCAGAAGGCTGATTATTTAAAAGTTTGGAGAATTTTGCTGATGATTTCAACTCTTTTTAGTAAGTCACAGAAAGACAGTATGTCCAACTAATAATCACAACATTAACACACTGTGATGTTGCAACTTTTGTCCTTCCACTTACTAAGGTGGCTACCCCATATGGTCCCAGCTCTTCTTCTTACTCAGTGTGAATTATGACACGCAGTTCTCTCTCTCTGAGCCTCATTTCATCATCAACAAAAGAAAGACAATAATCTGACATGTTTGCTCTGAGGAGCAGAGCATTCGTTCAGAGAATGAACTTACATGTGAAAGGGCTCCATAAATGTAGAGCCAGCCAAGCCAAGTACTGTCGAATTCTAATTTTATGTTATTACCAATAGCGTTCATTCACAATCTGAGTGTTTCACACGGGTAATTGTGCTGGGTAAAACCTTGGATTTTTGCACACAATGCCAGTACATATGTCAAATTCCATATTGGTGCTTACCTTGGGAGGTTTCCTTAGTAAGAGAAACAAAAAAATTGCAGCAGCAGAGGTAGGAGGGTTGTCAACACAGAAGCCGCATCAGCAGGAAGCAATGAAAGAGGAAAAAAACATAAGGTGAATTCAGCATGTTGCTAACATGAGCTGAATGAAACACAGTCTGCTTCATGAAGACTGGAAACCAAATTCAAACACATTACTGCCTGAAGTGGAAAACTCTTATATTTGCTCAAAAATACAACATGGGCACAACGCCTTTCTTTCCTGATGTACCAGAATGACTCCACAGTCATTCAGAAATACTTGTAACGAATTTAAGAAACGTCAATGGAAGAGCATCAAGGTAAAGAAAGATGCTCCAGTCCTTACTGAATGTGGTCAACCAAATACCTTTAAATAAACATTCCCATGTAAAGCTGTTTTCTTCAATCGACATTTAAAACATACGCATACTTTCCTTTGATTACACACACACTAACTTACATGGGAGTTTTTCTCATTTAAAACCATGGTTCTAGAAGATCATTTTCATGTAGTTCAATCCTGAACAAAAATTTCTAAAGCCACATCCTTTCCCCATCAACAACCATACAAGCTTATTTGTTCCCATATACGTAGGCTTGTATTCCATTTTCTCATCTAATGTAATTCTAGGGGCACTGCACATATTTTAAAATATCATTTGCTGAAATTATTCTTAGTAAAGCTTTTTTTGAAGTATACATGCAGAAAAGCACACACATCACAATTTCTCAGTTTAATGAATATTCAAAGTATGAACACACCTGGACACATGCACATTTTTTATATCAATTTTCACATATTTACACAACTCAGAAATGACTGAAATTGCATCTGAACACAACTCTGAAAATAATTTTGAAAGTTGCAAAATATTAAACTTGTTCTGTAAATATGTTCCTTTTGTGAAAAACTGAGGCTCTGAACTACAATTTCTACACTATTAACAGTCCTCATTAGCCTTCCTAATGTGGTTGTTCTTGATCAGCCTCTAATACCATCAATTCATACACTGCAAAATTAGTGTGAAAGAGAAATGAGGTAGTTTTTCCCAAGGTTTTAATCCCTGTTGACAGAGAACTGAGTCATGGGGAAAAGTAAATAGATTTTCCAGAGCAGTGGGCACGGGAAAAAAAAGGTACAGACAAAAATAACATGGTGCCTTTTCTACATCAATGGGTCTAACACTCCTCAACAGAGCTCTGAGGACCCCAAAGAAAACTCAGAGCACAGCACCAGGAAACAAATTCCTTGGGATTCCACAATTATGTGGACCATTATATGCAGTTGAATCCAGGGAAGGAAAATTATGATCTTCCTATAATATGAAAGTGAAGCATCATTTTGGAATTCCATGAATTAGCTGAAAGGAAATGAGCCCTTACATCTTATTTTATCATCTCAGCCAGAAACAATGAGCACATGATTTCTGTTTCAGTTTTGAGGGGAACTACATCTAGAATAACTGGTATCTCTGGCTGCTACCCAGCAAATCTCGACATATGTGTGTGTCTAAGTTTCAAAACGATTATAGATGTTATAATAAAAATGCACAGTCAGTTTTAATTTTAAGAAAGTCATGGACTTCAACTCTGTATATGAAACTTGAAATTTCTGCCAAAAAAAAATTTCCTTAAGTGGAACACTGCTCTGGAAGGCATCTTCTCCAATCAGATGAGCAATAATGAAAACTTTACACAGAGCACTTTTGACTAAGACCTCTCTTGTTTGTTTTAAGAACCTGTTTAAATAACTTTATTAAATAAAGAAAAGGGAAAAAAAATCACTTGAGTTACAATAAGGAAATCATATGAAACAGCACTGGGCACCTAGTAAAATATTCATTTCCCATGTAAGCTGGGATGCACCAAGTTTCCTAAGAGGTGGGTAAGCAGCCTAACAGAAATCCCAGATCTCTCCAGATATACTGTGTACTTTCTTTACAATTCCCCCTTCCAAAAAACAAATCTCAGTTGCTGCTGAGTCCAGCAGAGTAGAACTGTGCTCCACAGAATTTTCAATAGCTAATTCTTTTTATTATTATGACGGTGATGATGTAAATATGAAAATGTACATTCCCATATAAATTTGCATGCCCACCAATATGCAGCTCCCACTGCTCTCCCTGCCCAGTGACAGCACACTCTTTCTCTCTGCTCCATACACATCCTATCCTCCCAACAGTCTCCTATCCCCTCCTCTCCACCCACTCCCCTTCCTCTACTGAGAACTCGGCAAGATGACATCCTATAGATGCACAGAACCATAAAGTGCCCACAAGATACGGTCACTCTGCGTCACCAAGTCCAATCCACTGCTGTCCGAAGAGTTGACCTTCATTATGATTTATGGACCGGGGCAGCACCAGAGCCAGAGGCCACGCTCCCAGGGGAACCCTGAAGCCCCTGGACCATCAACCGCAGTCTTTTACTGGAGATCTCAGGGTGTACCCCTATTTATTCTTGTGTTGCCAGTGAGACTCACCTTTGTGAGCTCCATCACGGCTATCACTGGTGGTGGCCACGCACCATCCGGTTCTCCCAATCACGAGTCGATGTAGACACCCACTCAAGTGGGTCTCTCTGTCTTCTGGGTTGTCTTTCCCCCATGTCGTTTTGGACCTTGGTGATCATCTGTTCCTGCTGAGTTGGGACCATTTGCTGTACCCTCAGATGGCAGCTTGGCAGCTTTTAAGAACCCAGATGCCACTCACCAATGTGAGGTGCAGGGAGACCTCAGTAGAAAAATGACCTCAATTTCGCCTGAGACCATGGTCCCCGGCCTGCCGCCTCAGCTACTCTGTCCTTGCAACATTCGGTTAAGATGGAAGGAGTACTCAAGTTGTGTTGAAGTCCAGTTAATACTGATCTTCAGTGCTGTCACCGATTTCACCCAACCAAATTTCTAACAACTGTCTAATGTAAACCCTCACCCTCCCACCCTCCCCACCCTTGCAGCCATCAAAGAGTCTTTTCTTCTATGCACGAGTCTGATTTCAAGTTCTCATCGTAGGAGTCTTATACGGTATTTGCCCTTTTGTCGCTGACTGCTTTCACCCGAGAAGGAGCAAGCCCTCTAGTGCCTCACCACTTTACTAGTAAACCTTTAGAGATGATATCACAGGCAGTTAAGACACCCTTAATTTAGATCCATAGTTAGTGCCCTAACCCCCAGAGATTACATGTCACTCTTCCTTAAGTATGAAGAAAAACATTGCTAATGTGAGTAACACCAACGCTGTAATTAAATATCCTTCGGGAAAAAAAGTGACATTCATGTGAAAAAAGATGAATGAAGACACATACTATAAGCATCTGTATTTATCAGATTCAACATATCCACTGCTGTCAAGTCGATTCTGACTCATAATGACGCCACATGACAGAGATGAACTGCCCCATTGAGTTTTGAAGGCTGTAAATCTTCATAGAAACAGCCCCATCTTTCTCCTGCACAGCAGCTGATGTGCTCCAACTGCCAACCTTACAGTTAGCAGCTGAGGACTCAAACACTGAGGTACCAGGGCATCTCAGAGTCAACATAACCAATAATAAATGCACATATTTAGAATCATGTCCCGTAGTTGATTATATTAGTCATAGCCATGCTTAGGACTTTGTCAGGTCCAGTCTGTTGTTGAGACACTAGAGCATCTGCTAAGCAAATTTCTGAAACACTAAAAACATCTCTTCAAACAAAGCTCACTGACCCCTGGACACAGATTCAGTTGTTGGCTTCGTAAGAAGAATATTCTACTGACATTCAGCTAAAATTACAGGTACTTCTGACCATTCTCCACTGCCCACTCCCTCATTTATTCTCTAAAATGTCATGCTTTTAGATACATGAACCTCTATAATTTAAAAACATATTAGGAGATATTTAGTGCAGTCTAAAAATTAACCTGAATAGAATTTGACATTCCAGAAGCCAACAAAGTAATTATTTCTAGGTCTCAGAATTTGGAGACAAAACAGGAAGTGCAATTTGATACGGCTACTGTTTTGCAAGAAGCCAAAGCTCCTTTTTTCCTTCCAAGACAAGCAAGCCAAACACATCATCCCACTCACAGCACATACATTCACAGGACAATTCAGGTAATTTATGTGCTTTTAGCTTGCTTCCTTCTCCCCTTCTACCTAATCAAACTTCCCACCCTTCAAGATTAGCTCAATAAGCACATTAAAATATGTTCAACATTATTAGTCATTAGGGAAACCCTGATGCCATAGTGGGTAAAGCGCTGTCTGCTAACCAAAAGGTTAGCAGTTCAAATTTGATAGCTGCTCCCTGGAAACTCTATTGGGCAGTTCTACTCTGGCCTATAGGATCACTATGAGTCACTGGCAGCGGGTGGTGGGTCAGAGAAATGCAAATAAAAACCACAATGACCTGTTAAACCCATTACCATCAAATCAATACTGACTCATGTATGTTCTATACATACAACTGCCTCATAGAGTTTCCAAGGAGCATTTGGTAGATTCAAACTGCTAACCTTTTGTTAAGCAGCTGTGTAGCTTTTAACGATGCCACTATGGTTTCCAAAATCACCATGAGGTACCACTTCATATCTGTTACTATGTCTATTACCAAAAGGAAGTGAGAAATAATGAGTACTGGCAAGAATGTGAAAAAACTGGAACCCTCATTAATTGCCAGTGGGACTGAAACATTGTACAGCCACTGTGGAAAAAACATTACACAAAGAATTTGGCAGCTGCTCAAAAAGTTAAACATAGAATTACTATATGGCCCAGTAATTCTGTTTCTAGGTACATACCCAAAAGACTTGAAAGGAACTTAAAGATTCATGTACATCCATGTTCTCTGCAGTATGATAGCCAAAAAGCAGAAATGACCCAAGTATCCATCAATGATGAATGGATTAAAAAAAAAGAAGTATCTGAAGACAAATGGAATATTATTCAGCCATAAAGAATGAAGTTCTAATACATAGTATGACGTGAATAAACATTAAAAACATTATGCTGAGTGACATAAAAGAAAAACAAGAGAGGAAACAAATAACCTGAATAAGAAATACGATAGGAGATGTCACAACAGACCCAACCAAAATTACAAGTATCATAACAGAACACTATGAAAAATTCTACTCCAACAGATTTGGAAACCAAGAAGAAATGGCCAAATTTCTAGACTCACATCACCTACCAAAGTTATCACAAGGAGGAGAACAACTTAGCAAACCCGTCACAAAAGAATAGCTTGAGAAAGTAACCAAAAAGATACCAATCAAAAAAAGTCCTGGCACAGACTGCTTCACTGGAGAATTCTATCAGACTTCTATAGAGGAGTTAATTCCAATACTGCTTAAGCTTTTTCACAACATACAACAGCATGGAATATTCCCAAACTCATTCTATGAAGTCTGCATAATCCTGATACCAAAGCCAAGGAGAGATTTCACACCCCCAAAAAATTACAGACCAATATCACTCATGGACCTAGATGCAAAAATCTTCAGCAAAATCCTAGCCAACAGAATTCAACAACATCAAAAAGCTAATTCATCATAACCAAGTTAGACTTCAGAGCTGGTTCAACACCAGAAAAACAATTAAAGTGGTCAATCACATAAATACATGCAGGATAAGAATCACTTGATTTTGTCAACTGATGCAGAAAAGATATTTGACAAAGTCCAACACCTATTCATGCTAAAAACTCTCAGCAAAACAGGAACAGAAGGGAAATTCCTCAATGCGATAAGGAGTATCTATACAAAGTCAATCACCAACATCATCCTGAATGGAAAGAGACTAAAAGAATTCCCTCTGAGAATGGGAACTAAACAAGCATGCCCACTGTCACCACTCTCATTCAACACTGTGCTAGAGGTTCTGGCCTCTGATAATCAGATGAGACAAAGAAATAAAGGGCATCTGCATCAGTAAAGAAGTAAAAATATCCATATTTGCAAATGATGATTGTATACACAGAGAACCCTAAGGAATCCATAAATAAACTACTAGAACTAATAGAAGAGCTCAGCAAAGTATCAGTATATAAAATAAATATAAATAAGTCAGTAGGATTCCTTTATACCAACAAAGAGATCACACCAAGAGGAAATCACCAAATCAATACCATTTACCATAGCTACCAAGAAGATAAAATACATAGAAATAAATCTAACCAGGGTAGATACCTATACAGAGAAAATTACAAGATGCTACTGCAAGAAACCAAAAGATTTTTACATAAATGGAGAAATCTACCTTGCTCATAGATAGGAAGATTTAACGTTGTGAAAATGTCTATTTTAAGTAAAACGACACCTACACAATGCAATCCCAAAACAAATTCCAGTGTCATCTTTTAATGAGATGGAGAAACAAATCACTAACTTTGCTTGGCAAGGGCAGAAATCCCAGATAAGTAAAGCACCACTGAAGAAGAACACAGTGGGTGGTCTCCTACTACCTGACCTTAGAATCCACTACACTGCCATGGTAGTCAAAATAGCCTGGAACTGGTACAAAAAGTGAAATACAGACCAATGGGATAGAATAGAGAATCCAGAAATATTGCCCTTCTCCTATGAACAGCTGATATTTAACAAAGACCTAGAGGTTGTAGATTGCAGTAAAAAGTCTCTAACAAATGGTGTGGCAAAACTGAATATCCATCTGCAAAAACCTGAAATAAGACACATACCTCACACTTTACACAAAAACTAGCTTAAAATGGGTCAAAGACCTAAATATCAAACTAAAACAACAAAAATCATGCAAGAAAAAACAGGGACAATAATGAAAGTTCTAATATATGGCTTAAACAGACTACAAAAGCTTACCAACAATGCACAAACAACAGAAAATAGACAGATGGGAACTACTAAAAATCAAACTCTTAGCTCATCCAAAGACTTTATGATGAGAGTTAAAAGGCTACCTACAGAATGGGAAAAAATATTTGGCAACTACATATCAGATCAATGTCTGATTTCCATATCTACAAGGTACTGCAAAATATCAACAAGAAAAAGACAAATAACCCAATTAAACAATGGGCAAAGGAGGTGGACAGACACTTTACCAAAGAAGACATTCAGGCAGCCAAAAGACATATGAGGAAATGTTCACGATCATTAGCTATTAGAGAAATCCAAATCAAAACTACAATGACATACCATCTCACCCCAATGAGGTTAGCAATAATCCAAAAAAACACAAAACAACAAATGCTGGAAAGGCTGCAGAGAGACTGGAACTCTCCTATGCTGCTGGTGGGAATGCAAAATGGTACAGCCTCTTTGGAAAGCAATTTGGTGCTTTCTTAAAAAGCTAAAAATGGAAATACTATATGATCCAGCAATCCCACTGTTTGGAATATATTCTACAGAAATAAACGTGGTCACTGGAACAGATACATGCATATAAATGCTTATTACAGCACTGTCCACAATAGCAAAAAGATGGAACCAACGTAGGTGCCCACTGACAGACCAATGGATAAACTAACTATGCTACATATACACAATGGAACATTATGCAATGATAAGAACAATGATGATTTTAGGAAGCATCTCATAACCTGGTTTCAACTGGAAGACATGCTGAGTGAAATTAGTCAGCTGCAGAAGAACAAGTATTGTATGAGACCTACGCTGTAAGGACTTAAAAATGGACTTATGCACAGAAGAAAAGACTCTTTGTTGGCTACAAGGGTGGACAGCAAGGAATAAGGATGTTCACAGATTTCTTAGTCAATTGGAATTCAGTTAGGTGAAGGGAGTGACAGCATGCTGTAGAGGGTTGATCAGCATAACTGGACTACATCATAAACTCAGAGGTTTTCTAAACTCAACCAACATTTCAGTGGATACAGTAGCAGGGACAGGGGCCTGGGGATCATGTATTCAGGGGACATCAAGGTCAACTGTCATAGTCTTTTGCTAAAAGACTCTTCTGCACCTCATATTGTTTGAGTGACATCTTGGGTCTTAAAAGCTAGCAAGCTGCCATCTGAGGAACACCAAGTAGTGCCAACCCATCTGGAAGAGATGACAATCCAGAATATCAAGGACACAAGGAAAAATGAGCCCAGGAAACAGAAGGACCCATAGGAATGAGAGACTGCATCAGCATGAGGCCAGAAGAACCAGATGGTGCCCAGCTAACACCAAAGGCATCCGTGATCACGGACACAATGTAGAGTCCCTGATGTAGCATGAGAAAAAGAGATGAGCAGTTCAAGACCTCTACTAAAAGACTAGAATTGATAGTCTGACAGCCTGGAGTGTCCCCAGGGAATATGGCCCCTAGACTTGCTGCTGGCCCTGACCTCAAACCAGTACTGAAGTCAACTGTTCAGACAAGAATGGATTGGGTTTGGAGACACGGTGTGAGCACATGGTGTGTGTACTTTATGGTTTTATAGCCTTATAGGAGGTTGTCCTCCTGGTTTCTTTATAGATGGGAGAGGAGTGTGTGGATAGGAGGAGACAGGTATTTGTTAAGAGGATACCAGAAGAGTGTAAAGGAGGAGCATGCTGTCACAGGGTGAGCAGAGCAGACAGAGTTGCAGATAGGTGGGCATGCAAAATTGATTTGAATTATATACTTTCACTTAAGCATAATTAGGAAAAAAAAATTATGCTGAGTGAAATAAGCCAAGCCAGAAAAATATACATATTGTATGATCCCACTCAAATACCCAGAACAGGGAAATGCATAGAGACATAAAATAAATTCAAGGTTACGAGGAATAACTTAATGGACTCACAGATTCTGTTTGGTGTGATGCCAAGGTTCTATAAATAGTACTGAATTTTACACTTAAAAATCATTCAAATGAAAAATTTTGTTATACTTATCTATATATATAAAATTAATGACTGGTTGATTTTAATTAATTGCTAACTAATGAATCAGCTTAGTTTTATAAATGAGGAGGGAAAAGACCCAGCTCAAAGCTCAGCTCTCTCAATTTCTCACCAAAGTTTGAAACCAGTAACTCAAACGTTCAGTTTTACCACTTCAGATGCCCAGGATTACAAAGGTCTAAACAGCAGCTTAGCTCTTTATAAAACTTTTGGATACTACAGGAAAAATTTCTGAACATGAGAAGAAGCTGAATGAATCAAGAGAAGGGCTAGCAATTACAGCAGGATTTTAGCACCAATGTCTCTGGTTTGCTTCAGAAGAGTATGCCTTCTGAACCATTGATAAATATGAGTGTACAGATGGATGTATCCATAGGCATATGTACATACAGGTATGCGCATACATATATATCCACATATATAATAAACCATATAGGAGACAGTTACAGACACCTCTTAGACATAACCAACACCTCATGGGATTGATTTTCAAGGTTTAAAGGCTCAGGACCACAGTATCATAGGATAACTCATCTAACTGGCATAATATATTTCATAAACAGTATGACTACATTCCTATGTGGTAAGTAACATCTGGGGTCTTAAGAGCTTGCAAGCAGCCATCTAAGATACAATTATTGTTCTTCACATACCCAGAACAAAAGAGAAAGAAAGAAAACAAAAACTCAGAGAAAAGAGTCATCTACAAGACTAACAGTCTACACCAACTATGGCCTCATTCACCCCGAGAGCAGAACAACTAGATGGCACCCAGCTACCATTAGCAATTGCTCAGATCAGGGCCACAACAGATAGATCCTTGTAGAACAATTAAATGCAGACCAGAACTCAAATGCTTAAAAGGTCCAGACTTAATAGACCGGTTACAACTAGAGGAGTCCCCAGGATTACTGCCCTGAGATAATCTTTCAACCTTAAACCAAAATTATTCTTTGAGAGTGGGTGGAGAGGAGGTGAAAGGAGACTGTTGGGAGGATGGGACATGTATGGAGCAGAGAGGAAGAGTGTGCTGTCACCGGACAGGGAGAGCAGTGAGAGCTGCATATAGGTGGGCATGTAAATTTATATGGGAGTGTACATTTTCATTCAACCATAATTTAAAAAATATATATATATATTCTTTGAGGTTACCTTTTACCTAAAAAACAGACCAGCTCACAGAATAAAGAATATCACCTGTGAGCAATGGGCTCTTTTAAAAAATCATCTATATGAGATTAAATGGTCAAAACTGACTCCTAAGCAAAGGGGAGAAAGTACGGGGGCAGGGAAATTAGACTACTGGAGTGAGATCACCAGAATGGAATTAAGAATGCTGAGACATTGTGAAAAACGTAACCAGTATCACTGAGTAAACTGCGTAAAAGTTGTTAAACGAGGACCTAACTAGCTATGTAAAGTTTTATCTTAAACATAACAGAGTATTATTCAAAACAGAGGGGTAAGCAGACCGAGAAAAGACAACATAGGCAAGTAACTTGTGGGGCGGATAAAGTTAAGGGTAAAGAAGACGCTGGGGTGGAGGAAGGACAGAGTGTCAGAGTCAAAGATTGAGACACTGACATGCAACACTCCAGATGCAGAACATTTCAGGGCCATAAACTCTAACCTGGTCATAGCAGTATGGCTGTCAAATGGAGCTGACCATCATTCTTTTAATAATCCCTAACCCTGATGAGGTATCCCAGGGCAATACAAAGGGTTGATGTGCTTGGCTGCTAACATAAAAGGTTGTGTGTCTCAAGTTCACCAAAGGTATCTCAAAAGAAAGGTCTGGCAATCTACTTCCAAACCCTCAGCCTTGAGAACCCTGTGAAACACAAGTTCTACTCTGACACACAAGGACTTGCTGTGAGTCAGAGTCAATGTAACGGCAACTGGTAATATCTAGAAGTTCGAACTTTGTGCCCAATAGTCTTCTATCAGTCTTATGTGATTTCACTCATTTACCCTTCATAATAACCCTACAAGGATAATACTATTATTTATTATCATTTTACAGACGCAAAACACTGAGGTGGGCAACACAAAGACTGCATGATTATGCTCACACACTGAACTGGCTGCAGCACTGTGATTCAAACCCAGCACTTAATCACCTTAACTGCTCCATTATATTTGTCTCTGCTGAGTCTAGAAGGATTTACGACAGCTCCCTGAGCCTAGACTAAGGTGTTAGATAGTAATCCTTGTGGCTATTCAAACATGTGGATCATCCTTGTCCACATGGGACATGAATGTGATTAATCCATGAACTAGCCCTGTTTATGCCAAGGTCCTCCATGAATGTGTAAGAGAAACCAACAGCAAGCGAACCTCAAAGGAGTAACAGTTTTTATGTGCACCATGGTTGTAGAGTTAGAAGAAGACTGCAAACCACCACTTCCCCCCTTGAAGAAGCAGAAAACTGAGCATCACTGTATAGGTTCTAAAGTCCTCAGACAGTGCAAACAGTTAATACACTCAGCTACTAACTGATGGGAATGAAATGGTGTTTCACTGTGGTTTCTATTTTCCTTTATCCGATGGCTAATGACACTAGGCATCTTGGCACGTGTTCAGTGGCGATTTGAATGGCCTCTTTGGTGAAAAGCAGTGTTCAAGTCCTCTGACTAAACTGAGTAGAGGGTTAAACGAACTGAGGTATACAAGGACTTCAAAAGAGCACCAAGCATGTGGTAACTGCTGAAACTCCGCTGAGTCTGGGTGGCAGAATGGGTAAACAGTTCAAACCTACAGGTCACTGTATGGGAGAAGGAAGTGGGAGTCTGCTTCTGTAGAGATTACAGCTTTGGAAACCCCGTGGGGCACCTCTGTTCTGCCTTCCACGATTACAGTGAGCTGGAACTGACTCAGTGGCAACAGGTTTAGCTTTTGCTTCCTGGGTGGTGCAAATGGTTAGTGCTCAGCTGCTAACCAGAAGGTTGGAGATTGGAGCCCACCCAGAGTCTTGGAAGAAAGGTCAGTCATTGTCTTCTGAAAAAAAATCCTATGGATACACGGGGTAGCCATGAGTAAGAAATCAACTTGACAGTAACTGGTTTGGGAGAGGTTTGTGAACAGCCACAAACATGTTCGTGTAGACGGATTGGGAACAAACCTAAGATAAAAGGAACAAAGTCGGAGAGAAGAGCATACATTCAGAGAACAATAAACAGACAGCGTAGCTCAGGGTAGAAAAGCTGAAATAACATATAGTGATCAAAGTGCAGTGAAGGCCATATCGACTCTGACTGTTCTTTGAAGCAACAGCCATGAAGGTTTATGAAAGAGGAGGAACGCAGTCAGATCTGACCGACAAGGGTAAGACCGAGGTGTGAATGAAGAGGCCTCACGAGGAGGGGCGGTGAGATGCAGGCACTGAACACAGCCCTCATGGTGTGTAAACTAAGACAACCTATAAAGTTAAGGCGATAGAAAATCAAAGAAAAGGTAGGATGGAAAGAACATAAAGATAATTTGAAGGAAGACTCTCTAAGATGTACTGACTGATGTGTCCCACTCAGCCTCTCCACCACGTCTCCGAAGATGGAACCATTGTTGTGTGATATGAAGTGACTTCAGTATGTGACTTCAGGCACAGAACTTGAAGCTGACTGGATAAGATAAAGAACAAGGCAAAAATGGCTTCAGTTACACTAATATCGGTTATACTATTGAGTTTCAAACATGAATTCAAAATATATTTGCAATTAAAAAAAAGATAATCCCAATATACCTTAAAAAAATTCCTTTTTAAGAGTGTGTTGTTACCATGCAGGGAGAGCAGTGGAAGTTGCATGTAGGTCAGCATGCAAATTTATATGGGAATGTATATTTTCATTCAATCATAATGAAAAAAAAAATACTCCCTTTTACAAAACAAAAAACATTATCAAGCCATTTATCCTGCACTCGTTTTTTTTAAAGCAGAAAAAAAAAATCAGCTAATTTTATTACAGAAAGACTCATGAGTTGTTTGTTTGTTTGTTTAATATCTGGACCACACCCTTCTGGTATACCTACATTTGGCTAAAATTCCACAAGCAAGAACATGGCACAGTGTCATTAGCCACTGCTGAGCTGGCTCTGATACATGGTGAACCCCATACAACAGAGGAACCTGGTGCCTGGACCTGTGTCATCTTCCCCATCGTTGGTACATCAAGTCGACTGCTGTAGCTATGTAGTTGGAGTTCCTTCCAACTTAGGGGGACTCATCTTTCATTGTGTTGTGATCTGTAAGGTTTTCACTGGCTCATTTTCAGAATTATATTCCCAGGCACTTCCCCTTAATCTGTCTCAATCTGGAAGCTCTGCTGAAGCCTGTCCACCATCGGTATCCCTGCTGGTAGCATCCAGCATCACAGCAACATGCAAGCCACCACAGCAGGACAAACGGACAGAGAAGAGGCACAGTGTTAGGAGCTCTAACAAGCCAAGGTCTCCTTTCATCTAGCTATGCAGGCCAGGGGCAGATTCATCTGTCTGAACCTTTGTTTCAGTGTCTAACAATGGGGATGGAAAGGGAGCTCCTTCAGGACTGTTACGGATGACAAACAAGCATATACCTAATGCTCTCCACCTTTAGTGTATATACTAATTGCTCAATAAATGACAGATGCCGTTGTTGTCACAACAAATGGCCCTCCTGGATTTTACATGCAAAAGGTCATCATGGCTCAAACAAAATTTCATCCATGAAAAGGTTCCTGAAAGCTGAAGAATGACAGCACTTCTGAAAGAGGCTTTAGGCTTTTTCCCATAAGAGAAGAAAAGATTTTCCCATTATGTAAAAAAGCAGAAGAAAAAGAGAAAGAAAACAAAAACCAACCAACCAATACACCTTGCACTAATCTGACAGGCAGGCATCACATTGGCTACGCTTCTAAGAATTAAGCTATGATCTCAGTTTTTCTGGGTATCAGGCAGGAGCAGGTGAGTAACTGCAAATGCCTCAGCATACTCCATCCATTTGGTCACACTTGACATCAAACCTGGCCCCTGGCCCCATGTACAGCTACACCTAACTGTGGGTGGCAATAAGCCTCCTATGAAAGCAAAACTGGTGCCACGGAAGCTAACAAAATGTCCAGGGGAACAAGGACATAAACTTTAAACAGAATTCATTTTTTAAAAACTGACCTAATACATAAAAAGCCATCATTTATTTTCTCAGTCTAATTAATAAGTAGTGGATACTGACCTTGTCATCAGCTGAAGAATGCAGTATGAACTTTTGAATGACATGAAAAGTTGACTTTAAAAGGACAAGGGTCAGGGTTGCAAACAAAATCCAATGGAACAAATAGCTTTAGGTTCCCTTTCCCAGAGTGACACTAAAAAGCAAAAACAAAAGTCACTGCCTTTGAGTTGATGCCAACTCACAGTGATCTTACAGGTCAAAGTAGAACTGTCCCATACAGTTTTCAAGGAACACCTGGTGGATCTGAACTGCCAACCTTGTGGTTAGCAGACATACCACTTAACCTCTATGGAGCACCAAAGAACTAAGTCTCACTGACAGCGTAAGATGCAACCACAGGCCGAAGTTGAACAGCTGTCACTTAACTACTGCAGTGCACCGACATGAAAGGTGAGGAAGGTGACCAAAGCCAGAAGTCCCTTCTGTGCATCATTCTCTGAAACATTTTCTGCAGCCAAGAGGCATCAGCTTTCTAACAGAAGCAATGAACTTTCTTAAAAAATTAGTATTTTATATATTATGTTTTCAGTGAAAGTCAGAAACAATGGAACAGCAAAGTTATAACAATTCTCCCTGGAGATCCTCTAATTTATTAAAATTTTATAAATCCTTTTCACTATTTTAAAAACTCTGATGGTGCCAGAAATTGTTTTAGGCTTATGGTAGTTTGAGAATGAAGCAAAACAAAACTGCAATTTTTAAAAAGGATAGCTGTATCAGCAGCATTTGATGTGACCATGTGATTTTCAGGCTGTTAATATGATAAAAAAACATTGTGGCAAAACATAGTAAAATTTGCCATTTTAGCCATTTGTAAATGTACAACCAATGACATTAAGTATATTCAACACATTGTAGGACCATCAGCACTATCAAGTTCCTCAAGGCTTTCATCACCAAACAGAAAACTCAGCAGTAACTCCCTACTCCTATGCCACCTCCTTTCTGCCCCTGATATCCACCAATAAACGTTTGTCTCTATAGACTTGCCCATTCTACACATTTCATATAAACAAGATCATACGGTATTTGTTCTCTTGTGCCTGGCTTATGTTACTCAGCATGTCTTCAGGGTTCATGTATGCGGTCACATGTATTAGGACTTTATTTCTCTTCATATCTGAAGAGTATTTCATTGTAGTAACATGGCACATTCTGTGTATTCATCTCCAATTTTTTAATGAGTATTTTTTTTCCTACACTCATGTTAAGATTTGTCTGCCACCCAACAAAGACAAGTTTTACTCATCAGTGATCTACACGGTTAACAACCATTTGGCGGTACACAGCAGCCCACAGGTATGTATCAAGGTCTTACAAATAATCTGTATTCAATTATCTCTGGTTAAAGGACTCAATCAACCAAACAGTTATATGGTTGATTGAATCGACCTAAAACCAGCTCATCTTCCCCACGTCACTATGATGCTTTCGATTAAAATTTTGTTGGCTAAATTTTTTTTTTTAATTTAAAAAGTTTAATGTCTCATTCAAGTTGAAGCTAAAAAACTAAATAAATACAATGCTTTCCTTTCTAGCTGAAGTCCCACCATCTGGATAAGGTGACAGGAGAATATTCAGAAATCAGTGTCTTCTGAGGAAGAAGTCAAGTTCTGTCTCGAAAAGAAGTAACACTGCTGACAGTCACCAACTGCACACCCTCTGCTGGAAAGTGGGCTTGCCAGGGTGATCCTGACCACTACCTGTGTCAGAAGCTACCTGCAGCCAGGGCCTGTCTGTGCTTTGCTGGTGGCTGGGTACACCATTAGTGCTTAGCCACAGCACAGGCTCAGCAAGTGTCTACTGAACTGCCTCGTCCCAAAATGCTTTACCTGGGACAGGCTGCCTGTTTGCATTCTACTTTGTTTATCTCAGGTTTCTTTTTTGCATCTTTGAATTTATGAGGTTTTTTGTTTGTTTTTTCACGTCTTACAGTAAGTCGACGGATGGCTTCAGAGAAGGAAAGGTCACAGGGAAGTAAACATTCTCTTAGTAGTGGTTCAGACACACAGAGAAAACGCTACTTGATTCTCAGGCCATTCTCCACATCTAGGCACTGACCCAACTCCTGCACACAGAAACCCCAAGCAGACATGAACAGTAAAGATGCCTACACAAAACAGAGGTGGTTGGAAACATAATTTCTATAACTTCTCCTTTCCAGAATTCTTACAAACTACAAATTTTCTTTAACAATTTTTTTTTAAGCAACCTGCAGCTTCTGAATAAACGAAGAAACTTCCCTTTTAACCAAGAGGATATTCTCCACTCAGAGTAGCGAAGGCAGGAAGAACAGGTCAAGGGAGGAGGAGCAGGGAGCTAGAGGCAGCTGATCCCTGGGTGGATTCTGGAACATCCAATGGGGCTTTTTAAACCATGAATTTCCAGAACTGATGTGTATGAACACTTTTACTTATTAGCTAAGTTATTTTTGCTTTTAAATGAATTAACTTCCTAACTCTAACAATAATACTGTCTTGAACATTGTTACTTCACACACCCTTTGCTATTAATTAGCATGATCTAGCAACACAGAGCCAGAGCCTGCTGGGACAAGCACAAAACTGAAGAACTTCTTCATCTGTACATGTCCAGTTCCTGCCCTTCTGGTACTCGGGCGCAATGTTAGTACTGTGATGTAGGTGAGAACAGAGGCAGATTTGTGTCACCGTCACCCATGTTTTCAGCTCATAGTATAACAAGGGGATGAGTGACTCCAGTTAGCCTTGAAAGAGGAGGGGGTGCTTGTCAGGTGCAGAAGGCTTGGGGTGGGGAGGTACAGAGGAGGAATAGGAAAGGAAGCCATTCCAACAGTCCTCTGAACTGCAGAAAGGTCTGTATGGACAGGGAACTGATGGAGATGCCAAACTAAACAAGAACGGAGGGCTGAGGACATCTGGTTTTCAGGTAACTGGTGAGAAGCTGGATGAAAGCTGAAGTGCCACCTAGCCCACAGCTTCTGAAAGCCCAGACTGACAAGCAGTACCAGTCAGTGAGCTGACACTGGTCCTAGACAAAACACAAATCATGGCTGAGGTACTGGCCACTCCCTCATCCACCTTTGGTGAGGAAGCATCATGAGGCCTCCCTCAAAATTTATAAAGGTACCGGGCCCCGACAGACTGGAATTAAAAAGAAAAAAAAATGGTCCTTTAGTATTTCAGATGTTTTGAGAAGCAATTTCCTAATCCATCAAATGTTCAGGTTAGAAGGCAAATCTCAACAATTACTAAATGCTAAAATAAGTTAAATATTTTTCCTGCTTTTTACATTACTTCCATTGGCTCTTTCCTCCCTCCCCCTGCCCCCCAAGACAATTAACGTGACATCATCTGAAGGCATTTTAAGCACTGCTTCCCTGGAAGCACAGTGATAGTCCTTCCGGAAAAAATAAATCCTTTCTATGCAACCAGCTGGTTAAAAAAGAAATCACAATAATGCAAGTTGAGGTGACTACACAAGTATATGTCCATATAACTATTAATCGGTAGGGTGGCTGTGAGTCAGAACTGACTTGATGGCCACAGTCTGTCAATGTAGCACGATGACGCTCCGGGGGTCCACACAGACATATTTCCAAAATTAAATGCCCACATCAAGCAAATGGAAAGTTTTACAGGCAACGTGGAGCTATAATATAATCACTATCCATCAATAATAACTTTCCTGCCCTTTTCCCAAATATGGTCAAGGAAAGTAACACCTGAATTGCTTCTGCAGACGAACAGAACATGTGAGAGAGCTGAGTGTCACAGGCTCTCCGGGTGGGACTGTCTCTGTGGAGCTACTGTTCCTGACTGCATCGTGACTGCAATTTCTGGCTGGGGGAGCCTAGCAAGAACTCAGATCTGTCTGTTGTTGGGTGCCATCGAGTTGATTCTGACTTATCATGACCCCATTAACATACTACAGAACAGAACTATCCCACAGGGCTTTCTTCCCTGTAATCTCGCCAGGTGTCCATTTCCCCTGACAGAGCCCGCCCTTGGGTGGGTTTGAACCACTAACCTTTCAGTTAGCAGCCAAGCACCTAACCATTATGTCACCAGGGCATTTTACTCAAAGTATAATTAAGGAGATACAAACTGCTTGCAAATCACGCAAAGTTTAAATACGGTTCTTGTGTAATTTTCTTGTTGTGTCTTCAAAATTAAAATACTTTTTTTAACGCCACACAGAGCATCCATTCTTAAAGGAAGACCCTCTGTGTGGTTAGTCTCAAAATAAAATGCACACAGATAAATGTGCTCCTACTGAAGACAGGACTCCAAGTGATTAACAGTGTGTGGAAGATCAAGCACTGAACAACTCAGATTAATTTTCCATTGTGTAAAAGCTTGTGCCTTGACACGTACACTTGAGAGTATGCTTGACAGCATGAGCAGAAATATATCTGTATTTTCTACACTTGGGGCCAGAATCAAACATCACACTGCATGCAGTGGCTTTATAAAAGCAAGGGGATTAGTTGAATTACCTCTTCTAGTCCTCCATGAACGGGTGGAAGCCACAGAGCTGACCCCAACTCCCCTGACTTGGGTGCCATACAACAAAATGTTGCCTGGTCTCACATCATCCTCATGACTGCCGGTGTATTCAAGTCCACTGCTGAGACTGCACCGCCAAGCCATCTCATCAAGGGCCTCCCTCAGTCTCACAGGCCTTCTACTTCATCCAACACTAATGAGTCCAAAGCAAGCAAGTCAGGCAATCTTCCAGGATCTACAGAGTTTTCACTGGCTAATTTTTGGAAGTAGATTGCCAGGTCTTTCTTCATAGTCTGTCTTAGTCTGGAAGCTCTGCTAAAATCAGTCTACCATGCGTGACCCTGCTGATACTTGAAAATACTTGTGGAATAGCTTCTAGCATGTCAGTAACATGCAAGCTTCTACAGTATGACAAGCAGGTAGAGACATACAGATGGACCATTTATGACAGTCAGTACAGTATGGGGTTAATAGCAAGACTACTGAGTCAGGCTACCTAGGTTCTATTCCTGGTTCAGCCACATTCTAGCTATGTGACCTTGGACCTGCTGCTTAAGCTGTCAGTACCTCAGCTCTTGCACCTGTCAATTGAGCTTTCTGCTGCTATTGTTGAGAATACACAGTAAAATACACACCAATTCAACAGTTTCTACAAGTACCATTTAGTGACATAGATTATATTCTTCAAGTTGTTCCTCCCCATTAACATAAATTCACTGACCCCCTAAAGGTTCCTAGCTAAGCTTTCAAGTCACCGTCTGTCAATTTGATGCCACCATAGGTCTTAAAAGGGCTTAGTGGTTCAGTGGTTAAGTGCTGCATCTGCTAACCAAAAGGTCGGCAGTTCGAATCCACCAGACACTCCCTGGAAACCCTATGGGGTAGTCTTACTCTGTCCTATAGCGTCACTATGTATCAGAAATGACTTAGTGTCACTGGGTTTGGTTTGTTTGGCTTAGTTCTTAAAACAGTGTACTGCAGTCCCTGGGGTCACTTTTAGTTCAACAAAATAGGTCACAAAATAAATATGGCCTGTGAGTACTGTGCTCCTTTAAACAACCATCTATATGAAACCAAATGGTTAACAAGTACTTTAAAATAAAGATGAGCATGTAAGAGGGCAGAGGACTACATTAATGGATCCAGAACAACCAGAAATAATGAGGCTTTTCAGGCATTGTGAAGAATGTAACCAACGTCACTGAACAACTTATATAATAAATTGTTGAATAGGAACTTAAATTGCTATGTAAACCTTCACTGAAAACATAACAAAATATCATTAAAAACAAAAACAAAAATAAACTCCCCTCCTTCTGGTAAGGAGGTCTCAGCAGAGGTCCGAAGAGAACGCTTCAGTTGCCAGCTTCCCATAACGCAGTGCCTGGGCACGGCAAACTAAGACATTGAGGTGAGTCCCTGATTGCAACTCCCTTCAGAGACTACAGTGTGCTGGCTCTGTACCAGGTCTGGGGTGGGGAGTCTGGCTTCCTCCACAAGGCCAGCCAAGTAGAGCCTTTCTAACTAGCCAAGAAGGGGCCACACATAACAGTCTGGCTAGGATCTGCACTCATCTTCTACAAAAGTGGAATTTCTCAAACAGAGGACAACAGTTGGGAACAAGTGATAGTTAAGTTTATTTTAAAGGCTAACCAAACCACTGCTAGTGAGTCAACTCTGACTCATAACAACCCCACAGGACAGAGCAGATCATCTGGTGGATTTGAACCACCAGCCATTTAGTTAGCAGCCACAGGACTTAACTACTATGCCACCAGGGTTTCCTTTTAAAGGATTAGTATTTGGAAAATTATAGGTGTGTTTTTTTGTTATGACTTTTTCTGAGCATTTTCCTCTGTTTTTCCAGATGAGTCTAGAAGCCTATGGGGAGAAGAAGTTATAAAATTTCTTTTAATGGACCTAAAGGGAATAGAATACTTTGAATCACAATTAATAGAATGTGAAATACATCAACTGGTTCTTGCCTTAAAAAAAAGAATACAATGGTCAAGGCAGACATTTTTTACTAGTTGAGTTAAACTACTGTTTGGTTTTAAGAAGACTTCAGTAATATTTTTGGTTGAAGGTTTAATGATTTTCTTACAGCAACAGTGTCAGGGATTCATCCAGTCTTCATAGCTCCAAGGAAATGTGCAATTCATGAAAAGTTCAGATTTTGTGCTACCCTTTCCCCCTTTCGATCAGGATCCCTCTCTAAACTCTTTGATCAAAATGTTCAGTAATGGCTGCTGGAAATCCAGTACTTTTCATCTCATGGCAAAGGAGGCAGTTGTTTATGGACGCAATTTAGCCACACATAAAAGATACAGAATCCTTTTCCTATGACTTGGTTAATCCCATGAAACCATGACTCTAAACTTCCAAACCAAGACACCAAATACCACGAGGTTGTACATAAGCACTCTCATCAGCTAGTTTTTGTTGTTGTTGTCCTTGTAAATATATCTACTATACAACTTTTGCCAATCTTAACTTTTTACAGGTGTACAACTTATTGACAGCAATTACAATAATCACCCACCAACTCCACCCTGAAGCAGTGTGGTATTTCCACTATTCTTAGCCAGCTCCTTCCCCCTTTCGCCCATTCCTGGTAACCACTAATAAATTTTGTTCTCTATACATCTGCCTTTCCACGTCTTCTTATATAAGTGATTGACTTATTTCACTCAGCATAAAGTCTTCATGTTCCGTCCATACAATCGCATGTATCTCAACTTTACTTCTCCTGCTAGCTGAGTAGTATTCCACTGTAATGTCTATGTACCACATTTTGTTTATCCAGTAAGCTGTTGATGGGCATTCAGGTTGTTGTTTCCACCTTTTGGCTAGTGTGAACAGTGCTGCAATGAACATTTCATGTACAAATCTCTTTTTTCAATCTCCATTTTGAAGTCTTTTGGGTATATTTCTAGAAGAGAAACTGCCAGGTTATAAGGCCATCATACTTTTAGTTTTTGTGAGGAATCATCACACTGTTCTCCACAAAGTTGTACCATCATACACTCCCACCAGCAGTGGATAAGTGATCCAATTTCCATACATCCTTGCTAATATTTGTCATTATTATTATTTTTTTAACCTCAGCAATCCTAACAGGAATGAAGGATATCTCACTTGTTCTGATTGTTATTTCTCAAATGGCTAGGTACAGTGAGCATCTTTTCATGTGTTGTGGTCATTTGAGCATTCTCTTCGATGAAATGTCTCTTGAAGTCCTCTGCCTAAATGGAGTGGTTTTGAGGTTAAATGAATTAATTATGTAAAGCCTTTGAAAAAGCACCTCGCAGGTGGTAACTGCTGAAATTAAGTGTTGGCTATTACTATTATAGAGAACTCTGATAGCGTTGTGGTTAAGTACCACCTATGCTAACCAAAAGGCTGGCAGTTCAAATCTACCAAGCATTCCTTGGAAATTAAATGGGGCAGTTCTACTCTGACCTATAGGGTCGCTATGATCGAAACGGACTCTGTGGCAGTGGCTTTGGCTTGGCTTACTGCTATTATAAAAGGACTGAGTGGTACAGTAGTTAGGCAGTTCAAACTCACAGGCCACTCTATGGGTGAAAGACTGGGCAGTCAGTCTGCTTCTGTGAAAATTAAAGCCTTGGAAACCTCGTTGGATAGGTTCTATTATGTCCTATACTGTTTCTACGAGGCAGAATCAACTCAATAGCAGTAAGTTTGGATTTTGGTCCTTGGGTTGTACAAATGGTTAGTGCTCTGAGACCCAGAGGTGTCTCAGAAGAAAGTGATCATCTTCCAAAATAATCAGCCACTAAAAGTCCTATGTAACAAAGCCCTATTCTGACATACCTGGAGTGGCCATGAGTTGGGATCAACTTGACAGCAACTGCTTTGGCTTTTGGTCTTACAATTACTGTTTTTGCTTTAAGGATGCTGCTAGCTGCTACTTAAGGGCTATGGCTATGGAAGGAAACTGGAACACGATAAGCAAAAAAAGCAGGTAAAAGTATCAGAATAAAAAACTTGGCGCAAAATTTATCACTCTTGGCCATTTAATTTACCGATAAACTCCTTTTTCTCCATTTGCCATAGAAGTAGTGTGTCACAGATGCCAGAAGCTTGGGTGCTTTGAAAGCCTGAAGGACTGGCTACCTTATTGGCTCCAGGGTCAAAGGAAACCACCTCCCCGCCCCGACTCAGCAGCCCACTTATTCTTCAGGACTTCTGTATAGAACCATCTAGCTTCAATATCACATGGAGTTCAATAACCCAGGCAGGAAAATGAGAATTCAAATTAATCCCATTCTGTTACTAATGAGATTTTAGGAAACACGCTAGCAGTACATGATGTATCCTCATCCTTGTCTGCATATTGACCTGGGAGCAGTCTCTGCCCATGAAATGCTCGTCACACAAGAGTCACACAAGAGGCCAGCACTCATACAAATGTTATTCTTCAGGTTAGAAACAATAACATGAAAAACCTTTGCCATCCACAGTTTGATTTTAGAGTCCAGAATACTCAAAAACATTTAGGATGGGATTCATGAATCCATTTTAAATTATACCAACCACACTGGGGACGCAGTGGTTAAATGCTATGTCTGCTAACCAAAAGTCAGCAGTTCAAATCCACCAGGTGCTCCCTGAAAACTATGGAACAGTCTACTCTGCCCTATAGGGTTACTATGAGTTAGAATCAACTTGATGGCACTAGGTACACTGCAGATTAGAAGAAACAGGTGGGAAAAACTGGAGCCCCCGTCCCAAGGAAGCCATGTACATATAATCATTGTCCAATGCCTGTCAACACTCCAAAGTCAAATGCACAATAAGGCAAGTCTGAGATCTGATTCATGAAGGTTCAGCACTGTGAAAACAAGGCTGCAAGTTTCTCTCCCTGTGTCCCTTTGTCTAAGACAGGTGCCACATCCAAATCATTTTCTTCTTATGCCCAGACCATTTAACAATGCTTTCTTTGTATGTACAATGTACACTGCTTAAAAAAAATCCATTAAGTCAAATGCACATGACACAAAGAACACCATTATGATGAAATTCCTGAATTAAATGGTTTCCTCAAAGTGTATACACCAAACCAAGTCCACTGCCATTGAGTTGATTCCAATTCATAGTTAGCCTATAGGACAGAGTAGAATTGCCCCATGGAGTCTTCAAGGAGTGCCTGGTGGATTCACACTGCCAACCTTTTGGTCAGCAGCTGTAGCACTTCACCACTACGCCACTAGAATTTCCCAAAGCTGTGTAGGAAACTCATCACTCATGGAAGATCTTTTTTAAAAGATTCAAAAGATAACAGAAATCTAAATAAATTTTGGAAGGTGAAAAAAACTTCTTTAGTTAAGTGAAAGTCCTTAATATGGACAAGAAGCATAATGAAGGTTAGCAGGCTTTCTTCCTGATAACCAAACCCAAACCTGCTGCTCTCAGGTCAATTCCAACTCATAGTGACCCTAGGTATAACCTTAAAAACTTTTAGTAACAGAGTAATAGTAGTACTGTATTAGCAACTTAGTTGTCTCCTTAAAAGGGCACAAAGAAAAAAATAGAAGACTCCATTAGGTTCGACTCATAATCTCAATTACAACAAGCTATTAATAAAGCCATCATTACTATTTCAATACCTGGATGAACTAGATCAAACTCAAATAGAAAAAGAAAAAAAGTTCCACAGTTGAACAAAATCAGTTGCTGCGGAGTCACTTCCGATTCATGGGAACCCCTTGTGGGTTGGGATAGAACTGTGCTCAACAGGGTTTTCAGGGGCTGACTTCTCTGGGTATCACCAGGCCTTTCTCCCGGGTGCCTCTGGCTGGACTCACAAAATTAACTGTTCAGTGAGCCTCATCTACACAGTACCCATCACCTCAGTATTCAGTGCTGCTGTCCTTGAGGACAAGGGACTTGTGTTGTGTCTCTGTAACATCAGAACACTATTCCCAACTTCTGCTCAAGAGCAAAGAGGGAGAGGTAAAGCACACTGCTGTGTGACACCCATAGTTCCGGCACCTTACCTGTTCACTCCACCGTCACCCAACGTGAGGTGAAAATTATTAGCCTCCTCTGATTAAGAGCTGTGGCTACTAATGAAAGAGTCAGTAGTCTGGACACACCAGCCACTCCTTGGAAACCGTATGGGGCAGTTGTATACTCTGTCCTGTGGGTTTGTTATGTGCTAGAATCAACTTAATAGCAATGCATTTGTTTTGTTTTTCTGATAAGTAAACGGCTCACAGAACAAAAACAAAAGCCCACTGCTGTCAAAATCAGTTTCAACTTATAGCAATCCTACAGGACAGACAGAGCAGAACCTCCCCACACAGTTCTACCCACAGGGATTCCAAGAAGCACCTAGTGAATTCAAATTGCTGACATTTTGCTTAGCAGCCATAGCTACATTTTACTTCGGATAACCACAAATTTAAAAGTTCTTTTCAGTAAGGATGTTACTAGTTTATTCACTGTGTTACTCAAGAGCTTTTAAAAGTAGCAAGACCAAGGACCCCACAGCCATCAAGTCAGACTCAGCAATCCTACAGGGCAGGAGAAATGCTCCCACAGGGTTTCCAAGGAGCAGCTGGTGGGTTCTGAAGTGCTGATCTTTCAGTTTGCAGCTGTACTTCTTCATTGCTATGCCACCACGGTTCCCACGCATCAAGCCAGGACATTAATCCCCAGTTCTGGGCCTCCACAGGCACATATATAAGATGAATGACTGAACCATGAACTCTCAAGGTCTACCTTCCTATAGGCTAGAAAGGCATCTCAGAGAGGAAGCACTCCCATCCCAGGGTACCTGTACAGGAAGACCCCTCCACCTGGAACGCCCTCCCCTTGACATGTCCCCTCAGAGCTGCCTTCCCAACTCCCTGAATTTTATGTTGCTCCTGCCCATGTTATCTCCACTCCTCTCAGCCCGGACACTCTGCTTCACTGTCTTCACAGCACCTTTCACTGCTTTAAACTATCTCATTTCATTTTTGCTTTCTTACTTAACGGATTTTCTCCCTGGGCCCAACAGTCGTGTGAACCATAAAGCAGGATTTTGTCTATCATGTTCCCTGCTATAACCTCAATAACCAAAACAATGTCAGGCAAAGTTACTTAATAAGTACCTGAGGAGAGAGGGAGGGAGGAACAGGGGGCAGGAAGGGAATGGGGAGGGAGAAAGAGGGGAGGCATGGAGGGAGGGAGTTCCTTAGCTCTCATCACTGGGTCACTAACACTAGAAACAATGGTGATACTGCCCTGAATAACCAATCTATGGGGTTTGTATGAAGACCAAACATATATGCAAAGTGTTGTGTTTTTAAAGATGTTGCATCAGGGAAAATTTCAAACACCTACAAAGAAAGATAAAAATATGCAACATGATGCAGCATAGTGAGCCTATCTTCAACAATTATCAATCCATGGCCGGTCCTGGGCAGGTAAAGTGTATTGGTTATTGCTGCTGTTGTTAGCTGCCATCAAGCCAGTTTCAACTCATGGGCGCCACACACAACACAACAAAACACTGCCCACTCCCGTGACAGCCCCATGATCAGCTGTAGATAAGATAGTGTTCTGTAGTGAAATACAAGGTTTTCACCGGTGGATCTTCAAAAGGAGATCACCAGGCCTCCCTTCCTAGTCCATCTTAGTCTGTCAACTGTGCTGAAACGTCATCAGGATGATAGCAACAGGTGAGGCTCCAGGGACAGACAGTGGCTATACCTGAGGTATACAGGCAGGGAATCAAGCCGAGGTCTTGCATGCAAAAGGTAAAAATCCTACCAGTGAAGCACCAAAGTATCATTAAAGTACATTTAATGCCCCTCCAATAAAGCTGCTGGGGATTCTCAACTTTAAACAACAAATATGAACATCAAACATTAATGTCAAATTCAAAGTAAATTTACAAGGACTTTTGGGAAATGAACATGTTAAAATTTTCCCAGTGACTTCTCTGGCACTAAGAACAGTAATCACTCCTTCCCCCAAGGACCTCAACCTTCCTATATACAGAAGTAAGAAAGCCTGTGAGCACCAGAAATAGATGTCCCAAAGCCCCAAGGGATCTGGCCACGTCTTCACTACCAGTGTACACACGGGCACTACAGCTCCTATCTGACTTGGTCTGTTATCTCGTTCTCCAGCACAGGGCAGACAGGTCAAGCAAACAGGCAAAGCTGAGAGAGGAAGGCTGACAGCCCGGTGCTGTGACAGGACACAGGATGAAGAGGGCAACACCAGCTCTTTTCATCACCAGTAAATAATGGATGGCCATGACTGCACTGAAGCAGCCTCCAGCCTCTGGTTAAGATCTTGGGAAACTACAGTGAAATGGTTAAGGACTGGTGGTAGAAAGAATAAGCTCCAGTTTTCTGGAAAACTAACTTACATTAAAATATTTACAAATGGTAAACTATGAGCAGAAGGCAGCAAGGCAAATGTGTTTAATGCAATAGGAATAATTTGGGATAAAGTATCTAGCCTATTTTCTGCTGTTTCTTGAGTTTCTCTAGTTCTTGTTTCAGCATTTTGGTTGAAAGAACAAACCCACTGCTATGCATCCATTCTGACTCACAGCACCCCCACCTGTGCAGAACAGAACTAACTACTCCACCGGGTTTTTAAAGTTGAGACCTTTTGGAAGCCGACTGCCAGGGCTTTCTTCTTTCCAAGTGCTTCTAGGTGAGTTTGAGTCTCCAGTCACTCAGCTTGTAATCAGAGACTCCACAAGCCAACTACAAAGAAGTGAAAAATCTGACTACACACACCTTTGCTTTGCTCTGCTCTGTTGTGCTGTCCGAGACATCTTAGCCTTAGAACACCACAAAATAAGTCATATTTCCATAGTCTGAGGAAGGGATTTCCTTTAAAAGCTGAAACATTTTTCTTTTCAGTTTGCAAAACTACTGCTTTACCCTGCTCTCATTACAGTGAGACAGACAGCCATGTATTATCCAAAGTGAACTGAATTAAGTTTGCCCTTAAAGGTTCACATCCCACCTCAAGATGTATGTAAGGCACTGGTCGTATACAAGGCGCTGGAAACCCTGGTGGTGCAGTGGGTTAAGTACTACGTCTGCTAACCAAAAGGCAGGCAGTTCAAATCTGCAGGCACTCCTTGGAAACTCTATGGGGCAGTTCTACTCTGACCTCTAGGGTCACAATGAGTCGCACCAAACTCAACAGTAGTGGGTTTTAGCGGCTTTGTAATGCACTGGAAAAATTCCCCCATGATTCTAAGATCCAGGTTGAAGGAACCATCATAAAGAATGGAAAATACACTAATGATGCATTTCCCAAAGAGTATTCAGAGGAAGATTACTACTTTAAGTTACACTAAGGTAGGGGAGGAGGCTGGTGTTGCTCTGGTCAAAGTGTTTTGCTGCTAAACAAAATGTAGGCAGTTTGAACCTACCTGTCACTCTGCAGCAGTCTCCATCTGTAAGGATTTACAACCATAGAAACCCTATGCGACAGTTCTACTCTGTCCTATAAGGTCGCTATGAGTTGGAGTTAACAGCAATGTATTTGGTTTGGTTTGGTCAGGCAGGGGTAAGGGTTATAAAGTACAACCACCTCTCATTTATCAACATGGTTAGGTTCAAAGACCAGGTAGTTATGTGAAAATTGGCATTATATAAAAATAGTGGCTAACTATATCAGATCACAAAATAGAGGATGACTATATCCCCACATAACTGCCAAATCACTGAGAATCATGGTTCTGCCAAGAGGACATACAACCTTCAATGTCACAGCTAGTATTAGTCTCTCCTCAAACCTTAGTGTTCACTACTGCCAGGCATTTAAGTCTTTAATATGCAAAATTGTGGGACGGTAGATGTTTTTGTTTTACTATTGCTGTGTGAAATGTCAGATAATAAGTGACCAGTAGGTGTATGTTTTGTGCTCCTAATTTTGCTAGTCCCTAACTTAAAAAGATTCACAAGGCACGACACCATGTCAAAGGCTTTGAGAATTCTTACAGTAAAAAAAAAAAAAATTTAGCTGCAAAAGCACTTTTCCCTATGTGACAACCATTAATGTCCAGTTCAAGTGAAGAATATTCAAGACAATCTCAAATAATAATCAGCTAATATAGAAAATACACTCAAGCTTTCTACTTTATAAAGGAGGAAAAACATACTCATCTAAGGACATATTTTCAAAAATGTCAGAAGACCACAAACATGATACAGTAATCTCTTAGTAAGATCTTTCCAGAAAAATTTTCTTGATTTGAAAATCAGTGCACCCAGCTGAGCATCTTATTAAAGCTTTGGTCATTTTCCTAGGGGTTTTCAAACTAAACCATGAGTGTGACCCTTAACTGACTTTCTAAGTAGGAGACACAATCTGCCAGTAACTGATGAGAAGCAAGGTGGGGAGGAAAAGGAAGGGAGGAGAATGTCCTTGGAGAGTCAAGAGCAGGAGGAACAAAAACTCTTAGTGTCTTCCTGTGCTCTCAAAACTAGCCTGGTTCCAAAGGCTAGTCTAGTTGAAATACTGGGTTGCTAGCCAACCCCAATCTAGCCAGAGTTCCAAAACAAAGATTTGGTATTCACCAGTTTCCATCAAGTAAACTCTGACTCATGGTGACCTCACGTGTGTCAGAGCAGAACTATGCTCCGCAGAATGTTCAGTGCTTGATTTTTCAGAGAAGAAATCACCAGGCCTTTCCTCAAGGTGCCTCTGGATGGACTGCAACCTCCAAACTTTTGATCCCACAGTGAAGCATGCCAACCTTTTGCACTACCCAAGGACTCCAATAGGTATCAGCTCTAGGAAAAGTGCAGTGATCACAAGGAAGGGTTTATCCGTACGATTCTGCAGAAACAGGGCTTTGATTCCAGATTTAGAAGATTCAGAATAAGAGGTACCAAGTCCTAGAGAGTCCAAAACAAGGCCTTTTTCCAGAAGATCTTAACAAATGAAATTTTCCAGTATTCTCATTAATAAAAGCAAACCACTTACAAATTTCCAACTTTGACTCAAGGTATCTGCTCAGAAAGGAGTCAACCCTTCAAACTTTCAATGATGAGCTAATTTGCTGAATTTGGGGTCCCTACCGTTTCCCAAGTATCAGTGAAGAAAGAAATCTGGAAAATGGAAAAATGAACAGTAGTAGTCCATACTAATTCATATGCTGAAAAAATAACTGAAGAAACTGGACTGTGTGAAGAAGAATGTAGCATCAGGATTGGTGGAAGACTCATTAACAACCTTGTTTGCTCAGAATGAGGAGGACTTGAAGTACCTGCCGACGAATATCAAAAGAGATCAGAATCTTCAGAATGGACTACATCTCAACGTTAAAAAAAATGAAAAACTCCTCACAAGTGTAGCAAAATCATGATCAATGAAAAAAAAATTCCTGTCAAGGGTTTCATTTTGCCTGGATCCACAATCAGTGTCCATGGAAGCAGCAGTCAAGAAATCAAATGATATATTTCATTGGGCAGATATGCTACAAAAGACATCTTTAAAGTGTTGAAAATCAAAGTGCTCCTTTTAGGACTAAGGTGTGCTTGACTTAAGCCATGACATATTCAGTATCTTCATGTGTATAATGAAGTTAGACAGTAAGGAAGACTGAAGAGACCTGACATTTCTGAATTATGGTACTGGCAAAGAACACTGAATATACCATTGACTGCCAAGAGAATGATCACGTCTACCTTAGAAGAAATTCGCCAGAGTGTTCTCTGGAGCAACGATGGTAAGACTTCATCTCACATACTCTGGCCACGTCATCAGGAAGAAACAGTCCCCAGAGAAGGACATCATGCTTGGTAAAGTAGAGGGTCAGCAGAAAAGAGGAAGACCCCCAATGAGATGGATTGATACAATGGCTGTAACAACAGGCTCAAGCATAATGATTGTGAGGATGGTACAGTGCTGGACAGTGGTACATTCTGTTGTACACAGGATTGCTACAAGTTGGAGCCAACTCAACACCTAACAGCAACAACAGTCCACGCAATGCAAGGCAATACTTCATCGTAGTGCAAGAACATGAATTAGACAGACTTCAGTGTGGACAGATCTCAACAATATTATGTCGAAGGAGAGAAGTCCCCAAATAACACAGCCAGTATTACACCATTTCCATGAAGCTACAAAAAAAGAGGAAAAACTCAACAACATGTTGGGGGTACACAGCTGATGAAAAAATGTTTTAAAAAAGACCCAAAGGAATGATGAATACAGAAATCAGAAAAGTGAAATTATTCAGAGTACCCAATATTCTGCATCTCCTCCTCTAAAGTACAAATCATCTCTTGAGATAGACAGAGAGCACGTAGGTGTTCATTTTTTTCTTCTTCTTTAATTGTCTGTATATGTTTTATATGCTTGTGACTATATACCTGCAATGTTAAAAAGCAACCAGTGATACTCAAGTCATTACAAAAACTACAGTTAAAAAGATAAGAGTGTAATGTCAGGAGACTTCAACTAGGAGAGACTCATCAGCTGTAGCTGAGGTCAAGAATGCCCCTGGAATTCACTGGGTATCTACAAGTAAAACAGAAAATTCCATGACATTTTCCTTGTTCCACAGACGTGGAGGTAGCCAGTGTAAGTCCCTGTTTTTCTGACAGCTGATAGCAAGAGTTTTCTCATGCTTGTGAAAAGACAACATATGGTGACTGGGGTAACACTCTTCACAATGATTACATTAAGGAGCACGAATTTTCAAATGAACCGCTCAGACCAGGGCAACAGATCACTCTCCTTCACAAGCTACACTCCCCAGACCAAGAAAGTTCTTTAGACCATTCCTAACTCTCCAATGTGCCAATCGTTGCTCTGTCTTTTTTTTTTTTTTTTTAGCCAACGGCTGAAATAGGAACATACTGTAAGTCTTCAGTTCTTAGATACTGTCAGTGGGGCGCAGCTCTCAGGAATCTTTCCTTAAGACTCAGCAAACTCAGGAGACTCACCCCAAAACCCACTGCCAGTGAGTTCACTGCACCTCACAGCAACCCAGCAGGACAGAGAAAAACTGCCCCACAATTTCCGAGAAGCATCTGGTGGACTTGAATTGCTGACTTTTTGGTTAGCAGCTGTAGCTCTCAACCACTACATGACCAGTGAAACGGTTCCTCAGGAGACTCAAAAGGATAAAAGGCAGCATTTACAGGGTAAGCTCTTTATTAAGGTCAGGCCCAAGTCTCATCATCCCTGGAGTACCTTCAGCACCTACCTCACATGTGGAGGTGCTCAAAACTCATCTACTTTCAATAAATATGATCTTATAACTGTAAAATTATTTTTTAGCAGCCCTAGTGTCACACTGGTTACAATGCTCGGCGGCTAACTGAAAGGCTGGAGGGTTGACCCCACTAGCTGCTCCATGGGAGAAAGATGTGGAGGTGGCTTCTGTAAAAGATGACATCCCTGGAAACCCTATGGGGCAGTTTTACTCTGTCCTACAGGGTCGCTATGAGTCAAAACAAACTTGATGGCAATAGGCAGTGGATTAAAATGATCTGTATTTAAAACGTCTGATAAAAATCTCAAGATTATTAAATACATGCATGTGAGAACTAAATGATATCACTAGGTTCTATTGTTAATTACACAGTGTTTGAAGTATCACTTATTAACATTTTCCTTGTAGAAAAGTCATATTCATAGGCTCCTGGAAGGCTCATACTTGATTTGGAATACTGTCCTGCCACTAATGATGATAGCTGGTAAACCTGCTTACAGCACACATTTTGGAGATTTTCTGCCCAACCTATCACGCTTGGTAAAGCAGAAGGTCAGCAAAAAAGAGGAAGACCTTCAGTGAGATGAGCTGATGCAGAGGCTGCCACTATGGGTTCTAATAGAGAAATGCTGTGAGGACGGCGCAAGGCAGGGCAGCGTTTCATTCTGTTGTACACAGCATCGCTAGGAAGTCAGAACAGATTCAACAGTACCTGACAACAATGGCCCAATCTCTAGTCTTGAATTTTAAGTAATTTAAATCACCATAAGGTATAGCCAGAGTGTCTGTGGAGGATGACAGGTGAGATGTGTATGTAACAGAGGAATCACAGAGAAAACCAAAGTGTCACCTGCTCAAGAGGAAGAATGGGGTGATCCTTCATTAAAATAGGAGAAGCTGTGGGAAAGGCTAGTTTGAAGGAGGGAATCAGGAGTTTGCTTTTAAACATGTGAACTCTGAAATGCCACTTAGACATCTAAGCGGAGAAGGCACCGAGGCAGTTTAGATACAACAGAGGAGAGAATGAAGACGGTATTTTAGGCCATGATCCTGGATGAGGTTGTACCCTGTCTCATGTACAGCAGACTTGTCCGCTAGACAGCATGAAGGAAACACATCATCACTTCAAAGAGACAAAGAAAGCAAAAGTTCTACCATATACTTAACTATTGTTGTTAAGCGCGGCTGAACTGATTCTGACTCACAGTGATGGTACAGAGCAGAGAAGAACTGACCCATAGAGTTTCCAAAGAGTGGCTGGTGGATGTGAACTGCTTACCTTTTGGTTAGCAGTCGTAATGCTTAACCACTGAGTCACCAGGGCTCTGTACACTTAACTAGCAGATAACAAAACAAAACCTGTGGGCAGAGCAGATCATCAACAGGATATGTGTTTAAACAAAGGGCATCACTTCAACAACTTAGTTACAGATTATGCTTGGTTAACAGTAGTCATTCACGGAGAATGGGGAGGCTACCAGAATCACAACATGGGCAAACTCTGTTATCTAAAATTTTATAAGATTGACTCACAAATAAAAGATGCCGAGATGCCAATTCCCAATTCCCATCTGTCAGTTTGTCCTACTATGGTGGCTTGCATGTGCCTGTGATGCCGAGAGCTACTGCCACAGGTATTTCAAACACCACAAAGCCACCCGTGCTGAACAGATGCCAGAGGCTCTTGCAGACTAAGACCACTAGGAAGAGAGGCTCACAGATACACTTCTGAAAACCAGTCACTGAGAATCCAGTGGATTATATCAGAATATCATCTGAGACAGTGCTGGGAGATGAACTCCCCCAGCTGGAAGGCACTCTCAACCCACAGTGGCCGCGACTAGGACCTCGAGCCTTCCAACAGCTGTGAAGACGGTGCAGGACCAGGCAGTGCGTTGCTCTGCTCTACACTGGCCACCATGCATCAGAGCCACCAACAGCAGTAACTAATAACATCAACAAAGACGGCGACTGGCTCTGGAAGTTATTAAAAATGAAAACAGTTGGCTGGCAGAGCAGGGGATCAGAAGGAAAATCTATTCTGTAGCACAGATAGCTACCTTTACTAAAGGCAACGGTCATTCCTCCTCTGCCCCATCCCAAGGCTGAAAGGAATCTGCTGTGCCCACAGCAGCTGAAGAGACATCCTTGTGTGAACTGTCCATCTCATAATCAAGACATCAAAATTAAACATGTGACTTAAGGGGCTATTAGTCCCAATGTCCTATTAATTCTAGAAAGAAATACACTGTTTATCTTTGGTTAAAAAACAAAAAGCTACCCCCGCAAAAGTAAGTTGCCGAAATGCTCCAGGAGTTCCACAATTTATCCATATCCTGGCATATTTCCCACAACACATTTCAACAGCCTTCCTGGTCTTCAAAACAAAGAGTCATTAGCTACGTCTCTGCTAAAAGGAGTACAGCACTACAGTGCTCACTGAGAAAGCAGAGGGCTAATAAGGAGACTGAAATTTTCTCTGACAGGAGGTTAGCTGTCATCTAAGTGTGTAAAAACTGAAAAATGCTCTAGTAGATGATGAAGAGATGTGAAAATGGTGTCTTAAAATCTCATAAAGTACAGGTAAGTGCCTACTTTCATAATTATAGGGTACTGAGGCTATTGGGATATCCTGGTGGCAAAGTGGTTACACATTACAGCCGCTAACCAGAAGGTCAGCAGTTCAAATCCACCAGGTGCTCCTTGCAAACCCTGTGGGGTAGTTACTCTGTCTATACGGTCACTATGAGTCAGAATCGACTTGATGGCAGTGGATTTGGTTTTTGTTTTGAGGCTACCAAAGCACAGTAAAGATCCCATGGTGGCTCAAGTGAGTTACACTCAGCTGCTAATAGCTAAAGGCGGGCATACGAACCCACCCAGCAGCAGTGAAAAACAAAGATCTGGCAATGCGTTTCTGGAGAGATGACAGCCAAGAAGACCCTATGGAGCAGTTCTATGCTGTAGCACACAAGGCTGCCACAAGTCGGACTCAGCTCATTGGTGACAGGTTTGGTTTTGGAGGCAGGGTGAGAAAGCAAGCCTTCTAGGGGGAAGCAGGATGGTGAGGATACTAGACGAGCGGTTGGGGGTGGCCCAGGTAAGAAGACTCTTGGTTTCAACAAGCAGCTCTTACTTGGCAGGCCAGAGGTCCTCCATCAAACACAAGCACCAGTAACACCAGGATACCAATCTCAAATACTCCAGAAGCAGACACTGGCAGGCAACAACATTTTGATGACTCATAATTACTGGTCAACTCATACGCCAGAGACAGAACTGGACAAAAGAAAGTCAATTTAGAATTAGCCTATCATGTATAACATGTAGATGTGTACACTAGGAGAACACACGCTACGTGAAAGCTGAAGACCTCCTGTAGACAGTCAGGTATCTATTTCTGAGGCTCGTTTCAGCAGGGATGGATAAATAAACCAAGTCTGTCACCCCACAGTCAGTGGGGCCAGAACATCTCTTCATCCAGCTTTGCACAGTAATGATTTAAAGAACTCAAATGCACAGAACTCACATAGATATCTGCTTCTGTATAGCTCCAGTGTTTTGTGTGAATGTATTCTCCAGAATGTTCAAAGTACTCCAAGCCTGTCTCAGATGAAGTTCAATGAACTCTCTTCACACCAGTCAGACTAGATGATAACAGGGGAATCGAGACCCTCTTCAGGCCTGAAGTGTTGGTGACACTGGGTCCAGACAGCTACAGAAACCTAACAGCTAGAACTGGGGAATATCAATTTGCCAGTTACACCAGAGGCCACCACCAAAGGTCACTCTGAGAAACAGAAGCCACAGTTAGTTTCACTTTACTGGCCAAGGGTTGAGGGAAACGGAAGTTCATAGGTCACTTTATTCTGTGATTATGCTACAAGTAGACAGCTGTTGTTAGTCACCATCAAGGCGATTCAGACTTACGGTGACTCCACGTTTGCCGAGCAAAAGAGCTCTCTCTGCAGGGCTGGCTCTTCAGGCCGTGACTCCTTAGAAGCAGGCTGCCCAGCCTTTCTTCCAAGGCACCTTTCAGTGCATTTGAATCTCTAGTTTCTAGCTAGTAGTCAAACGGTTAGCCATTTGAGCCACTCAGACACTCCACAAGCAGGCTACAAAGCAGCAGAAAGCCTGACACACCTTGTCTTCACTACACTCTGTCATGTTGTGCCAGACAATCTTAACATCAGAACACGCACAAAAAATGAAATCATATTGTCAGCTCTGAGTAGGGTCATGTGTGTTAAATGTCATTGTAAGGCAACCACTCCCAAAGTTACAATCTTTAAAAAGAAGTTATTCTCCACTAACAGACTGCAACTGATGGTCCAAAGGCCTGGGGGTTCCCCTGGGAGCACGGTCCCCTGACCTGATGCTGCCCCGATCATAAATCATTACTAAGGTCAACTTCTCAGGCACAAATGGATTGGATTTGGCAACACAGAGTGACCGTATTGTGTGCGTACTTTATGGTTCTATGCATCTATAGGATGTTGTCCTACCGGCCTCTTACGAGTGGAGAGAGTGGAGAAGAGGGGACAGGAGATTAAGAGGATATGACTTGAATAGAACAGAAAGGAGGAGTGTGCTGTCACCAGGCAAGGAGAGCAGTAGGAGCTGCACACAGGCGGGCATGGGGATTTAAAGCAGATTGTACACTTTCACCTAATCATAATAAATAAATTAAAAAAAAACAAAAAAAAAGAAGTTATTGACCATTCCAGAAGCCAACTTCCTCAAACAAAGACTAAACTAGTCTATAAAGCATAAATAATACTGGTCAAGGAGGTACTTCTTGGCTTCAGCACATACAGCAGACTAACTGGGCAGCCCCTGTCCAGAGGTCAGATAGGGAGGCAGAAGGGGACAGCAGGTGGTTATATAGACACCAGAAATACGGTTTGGAGGGGAGGACTGTGCTGTCACAGTACAGGGAGAACAGCCATGGTCACATAACAATCTGTGTAAATTTTTGTATTTGAGAAGCTGACTTGAATTGTAAACTTCTACTTAAAACACAATAGAAAAAATAAAAAATTATAATGATAAAAAAAAAAAAGACAAGGTGACTATTCTATTCCTCCTTCCCTTGAGGGTAGGGGAAGATTTCTTGAAAACACGTAACAGAGGTCATGCCGGGTCTTAAACTTCTCAGAGCACTAGATGGGGCAAATGACAAAAATGTGAACTCAGAAAGACCAACATATTAACAGAGACGTTAAGGGAGAATTTAAAGATCACAGACACTGTAAATACTTCACATTCATGTGTCAGTCACCTGGTCCTACCTCTCTGAACTCCTCCTCTAGCAGGAATGAAGTGCTCCACCACGTGCTTGCCTTAGCCAGTTTCCATCACAACATTAATCCCCACGACAACTTACAACAGTTCAGAGACACTCACAGAAGGACAGCTGACAAGCAGAGCCACTGTTACCTGACACTCACTAAAACCTTAAGTCAAAGAAAAGGAACTAAAAATGGGTTGCAGTCTGTCTGCCGTACTTAAAAAGATACCATTTGTTAAGTGTATTATCCTTTTGCCTTTCGAAGGATAAAATGAACTAACAGGTGCCCAGAGCTATGCCAGATGCAATGGGAACTTAGAGAACAGAGTAAAATTCAGCCATTTTCTTCAACAAGTCACAATCTATTTTACACTTTTCAACACTATACATCAAACCATTATAAAGCCTTTACTTAGGAAGTCAGTGTACTGTCAGCTTAGCTGGGACTGGGACGTACCGTAAAAATGTGTAAGAAAGAGATCATAAAGGCCTAATTCCTTGGCTTCCTAATACAGGCAGTGAACAATGAGGTGACAAATAAATTCCTCAGGTGAGAGAGTATTTTTTATACAACAGACTGGTGCATTTCCATAGAGACAGTAACTATGTTAACTTCCCAGAGACGTGGTAATAGGAAAGAACTTTTGGTGATACTGGGAGAAAAACATTGTTCAAAAATTATCTTGCTTTTCCAAAGCTGTCTGACCTCTGGGTTCATACAAAGGCTAGTAAGCATTACTGCCAAGTTGGCTGGGCCCAATGGCAGATGGACAAGAGGAGGCCGGGTTGGCCAAATTTTGCCATAACCTTTGCTGCAGCAGATGGGTTGGGAGTTAAGTAAGTTTCCACAACAGAGCAGGTCTGGGAAGAGGAGAAAGGCACAGGTTACCTCACTGCTTAGATCATGTCACTACCCTGGAACCAGAGGATTTTCATGGGCTTCCCACCAGACTTCCTGGAGTCCCTGGGTGGTGCAAACAGTTAACATGCTCCGCTGCCAGCTGGAGATGTGAGTCCACCCAGAAGCGCCTGGAAGAAAGGGCTGGTGAGCTACTTTCAAAATACCGCTCGTGAAGAAAAACCACGGGCTCAGTAATACTCTGACATGCACGGGGTCGTGCGGAGGTGAAGGCGGCAAATGGTAAACCAGCTTTCTCATACAATGTATGCTCAAGGCATTCCTAGGCCCCAAATTACCATTTACACCCCTTAATTCAAGGGGCTGAGTAATTTAGAATCAAATGCAGAAACTAGTTCTCTGGATACTATAAGTCCTGTGTTCACTCAGCTAATCAACGTCCAAGTTTATTTTCAATTGCGAAATAGCCTTCCTAAAATACTGTGATACACATAGATGCATATTACCCATATACTTTCATGAGAAAATACTGCATTCTTGAGGCTTTGTTTGTGCTGTGCATATACTACTCCCAAACCTGTAAGAGTCTAACAATGAACTACCTTCTATAGGTGTAACTACTATTTCTAGTTGTAGAGATTTTGGGTGGTTGATTCTGAGGCCAGGAGAGATTATTGTTCTGCTCTTGTTTTGTTACTGTGATAAATGCTTTACACGTCTTCTGGATTTGTAAGAGGCTTGCCTCTTCTGAAGGAATATCAAATACAGTTTGTATTCATGAAATAGGACTCTGTGAAGTCTTAACAGAAATGATATATAAAATAATCCAATATTTTGTCTAATTGAGATGCTGGTGATAGACTGACGATTTACCATGTGCTCCAATAAGAATTCAATGTTGACAAATACCCCCTTTTAAAGCTCCCATCTAAGGGTGACAAATTAAAAACAAAGGGAACAAAACACTACATTCTTGAAGTTTTGTTTTTAATAATGGCAAAATTATAAAGCTAGACAACAGAGGACAAACAAGACCTATGTGCTCATTAGAGCATAAGAATGAGAGCTTCAACATTTTATTACTGTGGTTTCTTCTGGTGATAAGAGTAACAGTCACAGGGGGACAGTGATATAGAAAAGTGTAAAGCAAAAATAAAAAGCCCTTGTAATCTCATTATCCAAAATAACAATTATTACCATTATGATGAATTATCCTTCTAAACTTTTTTTTTATGTTTCTATCTCCACAACGGAAACCCTGATGGCACAGTGGTTACGCACTACCGCTGCTAAGTAAAAGGTCAGCAGATCGAACCCACCAGGTGCTCCTTGAGAATTCTATGGGGCTGTTCTACTCTGTCCTATACTCACTATGAGATGAAATCAACTTGATGGAAACAGGTTTGGCTGTTGTTTTTGTTTTTTGTCTCTACAAGAGTTCTCAAAGTGTGGACCCTAGGCTAGAAGAAGCATCACTAGATATGTTAGAAAGCAAATTCTCAGGTCCCATCTCAGACCTCCTGAATCAGAAACTCAAGGGATGGGACTCAGCAATCTAGATTTTAACAAGTTTTTCAGGGGTTCCAATGAATGCTCAAGGCTGAGAACCACTGACACACTCAGTGCACACATATACACATGGCTACAGGTTTCCTCCTATAAAATGGAGCCACGCACATATGTTTAAAATTTTATATTTGTACTTGGTACCAAGTTGATATTTTTAAAATTACCTGGGTACTGTATAAATACAATTACTTTTGTAGGTTTGACTGTCTTGTACATAGGTGAACAGTATCACTAAATGATTCATATAACTGATGCAATGATCCATCAGAGTCAGCAAGACAAAAGCATGTTTGGCTGAATACACAGCCATTTAGCAATGCTGCAGCCTAACTAATCCATTTTTTTTACAATCTTTTGAGTAGTTTCAGAAGGATTTTAGATCTTTTTAAAAACAAGTAATATCCGCAGCAGCTTCTCCATCCTGCTTATGAATTCATCTTGGGGTTATTTAAAAATCTGCTTTGCATCCAAGAATCCTGGCACTGAGCATACAGACTTCTGACCCACCAATCTGCACACACCAGGACTGTCACCTGAACAGTCCTGTGTGGGTGCCTCTGCCCCACCACAGCACAGTACCACTGCACAGACTCCAGAAAAGCTGTGTACCACACTGACAGCTCTGGTAGCTGGTATACAGGCCAGGTGGCTTTCTGCAGATTATGAAGTAAAGGCAGAAACAAGGGGACATCTCTGAGAGGAGAAATAGAGGAAAACAAGATTCTACTTAATTTTGCTACATTATTTCTCCAGTTCTGGACTCATACCTTTCTCAAAGTCTTTGCCAGCCCCAGGAAACCAGAGCAGCTTAAAGCAAAGAATAAGGTCAAGCTCTTTATTTGCACAAGGTCACATAAAATGCTTATCTTAACTGGGGGGAAAAAAGATCAACAGTAAGACGAGAGTATCTCCACTATGTGGAACACTGGGTAAGCGTTACAGCTGCTAACCAGAAGGTCGGCAGTTTGAATCCACAGCTGCTCCCTGGAAACTCTATGCGGTCAGTAACACCATGTCCTATAGGGCAGTTATAAACCAGAATCAACTTGACAGCAAGGAACTATTTATTTTAAAAAAGATAAGTTTTGTGACCTTGAGCAAGTAACTGAACCTTTCTGGGCCTCAGTTTCCTCTTAACAAATGTGACAAGATTGTCAAGTGCTAGCAACAAAGGCAACTCAAGAAAGTATAAGCAGCATAAACAATCCTACAGTCATCTGTAAAAGATTTACAAGATAGCAATCTCCGCTATCAACAAAGGCATACATTCCCACTGCATTCTTCCTTAGAAACTTTAGGAGTGGAGAAGACACAGGATAGGAGGCACTGGAAGAAAGGCTTCACAAAGCAGCAGTCAGCACACAGACTAGAGTCAGAATGCCTGGACCTGACAGTCCCAGAGGGCTTCCAAGGCATAGCTGGTGAATTTGAACTGCTGACTTTCGGGCTAGAAACCAAGCTCTCTATCCACTGTTACCACCAGGGCTCCTAGCAGCTGGGTGACTTGGACAAACTGTACCACTAAGCCTCAGTTTCTTTACTTAGGAACCGGGTTTAATAGGATTTTTTTCGGCATTAAATGATTATGTAAAGGACATAACAATTTCTCATCTATATAAATATATTATGAACATGCATATAAATATGAATCATTCTGAATAACATGATTAGTAATACTGGATGCCATCAAGCCTGCAGGAGGGTTATGCTCTAGAAACATCATTAAAATGTAACTTCTACGCCAGAAAATATAAATGATGTTCCCAGATGACATGGGAAGCCCTGGTGGTTCAATGTTACAGCTGCCAGCCAAAAGGTCAGCAGTTCAGATCTGCCAGGCACTCCTTGGAAACTCTAAGGGGCAGTTCTACTCTGTTCTATGGGGTTGTGACAAATCAGAATCGACTCAGTGGTACTAGGTTGGTTTTTAGATGACACAAGCTCACCAAAAACGCAGACATGGGTTGAGTCAGTGAGCACACCAGTTCCAAAGTCCAGCAGATCTTTCCAAGGGTGACCTTTCAGCTCACCATCAGAGACCAGAGGCAGAGGAGCTCAGCTTAGTCTCTAAGCTTTCAGTCAGAACAGACCTAGGTTCAAATCCCACTACTCCCACTTACAAGTTATATCACCTCCAAAGCATTACTTAACTTTCTCTGAGACGTATGACCCTCATTTCATAAAACAGTATCACAGTCATCTACTCCGCAAGTTTGTTATAAACCTAGCATGGTTATAAACAGCTGCATGAACAAGTAATCAATATATATTAAAGTTACGATAGTTAAACGAGCTCCAGTTAAAGTGTAATGACTGCTAAACAAGCACAAATAATCAATGATTCCACCCTTTTCCATTTTGACGTGGGAAGGAGAGTGTGTGCAGATCAGCAAGGACAAAGAGGGTGAAAGGAGGCCAAAGAAAAAATGATCCACAGGACAGGGAGAGCTACTGATGAGACCAGGGCCAAACGACAGAATTCATAGCTTTGCTCAGGGGCTAAAAAAAAGCTGCCACTGAGACAGTTCCAACACATGGCAACCCCATGTGTGTAAGGGGTGAACTGTGCTCTCCAGGGTTTTCAACAACCAATACTTTGGTAGCAGACAACTACGCCTCTCTTCCAAAATGCCTGTAGGTGGACTTCAATCCCCTACCGTTCAGTCAGCAGCTGAGTGCATTAACCACATGCAACACCCAGGGACTCCTTGTTCAGGGGTTACTGTCCTTAAAAACAAAAGCTATGCAGCGAAAATATTTTAGCCTCAGGGTTGCAAAAACTAATAACTTGGTTTCTTGAGTCTTAATTTTTGTTTGTTTCTTTAAAAAGTAATCATTTCATCTGTGCTACTAACCACAGCAATTAATACCAGAACCCATACCCTGGAATGAAAACTCTTAAAGCAATCATTTGCCGTAACTAGGACCTCTAGTACATAATACACCTCTTCTCATGGATGCTTCCCCATTCAGTATTTGGCTGGTGTTTATACCAGCAGTCAATGTGGCATAATTATGAGTCTCATGCATGGAAAGCCACTTATTGTATTAATTCCACAATGAAATCTTGTGTTTCTCCTGCTGTGTTTTCCTGCAGTAGACTAACGTCATACTCAATGACTTACAATTCAAGACAAGGAGGGTCCCAGAATACCACCTCCAGTACCAATCTCTATAAGGCAAAGACAACAAAAGCCTGGAAAGCCAATGAGGATTGGCAAGAGGGAGGAATGCTTTAAAACTACAACAGAAATTTCAAAGAACAAATGTAGCTAAAATAATTAGACCATGGCTGAGAAAATAAAAACATGCTTACAATGGAGAGATCTAGTTTTGATCCAGAATAGATTAAAAAAACAAAACCCACAGCTGTCAAGTCAAGTCCGATTCATAGCTACCCTACAGGGTAGAGTAGAACTACCCCACATGGTTTCCAAGGACAGCCTGGTAGAATTCAAACTGCCAGCCTTTGGTTAGCACTTAACCAGTACATCACCAGGTTTTCCAGAGCCAATACTCCCCTCAAAATAATCACAGAAATAAGGGAACAAAAGAAATTGTACAACCTTCTTAGGAGCGTGTAATTCAATCAAGTCTTTCAGCCTCGTTTTTTGGGAGTGGGGAGTGGAGGAGAATTTGACATTTTATTTTTTTATTAATGTGTCCTTTTACCTTGATGACATGAATAACAAATGATACCTTCCCTTGCCAAGCCAGGAGCTTAAAAGAGAAAAAACAAAAACTTACAAATACATTGTTTTCTTGTGAATTAGAGTAATTATTCTCCTATACAGCAGCCTTTTGTTTTGTTTTGTTTTGGTCTGGTTTGTTTAATTACAATCAAGGAACTTCATGAATGGTAAAGCTTCACTAATGGTCTGTGTTAATGAAATTCTTTTCTAAGTTCAAAGAATGTCTTCAGACATTGTATAAGAATTCCATATGAATATAGCCTCTAAGGCAAATACACAGCATGTTGTTGTTATTATGTGTTAGCAAGTCGATTCTGACTCACAGCAACCCCACAGGACACAGGAGAACTGTCCCAGAGAGTTTAGCAGCCAAACTCCTAACCACTATGCCACTGGGGCTCCATACACAGCATATATGTAGCATGGAAAAGCACAGCATACAAGGAAGACCAAAGAACAACTCATGGTTTTGAATTGTGGTGCTGGTGAAGAAGACTGAATATACCATGGACTGGCAAAAGAATCAACAAATCTGTTCTAGAAGACATACAACCAGAATGCTCCCTGAAAGCATGGATGGCAAGACTATATCTCATATACTTTGAACACATTATCAGGAGAGCTCTGTCCCTGGAGGGTATTATGCTTGGTAAAGTAGAAGATCAATGAAAATGAGGAAGACTCTCAATGAGTTAGACTGATATGTGACTAACGATGATTGCAAGGATGGCACAAGACTGGGCAATGCCAGCTCTGTCGTACAAAGTGTCATTTTGAGTTGGCACCCACTCAGTGGCACCAAACAAGCTAACAGCACCTAACAACAAGAACACATCAGAAAGCGCTTACAATGCAACAGGAAGAGTCATTCCCAGAAAGCAGCATAAGCCAGTCTGTACATTACAAACTTTATTGAGAGCAATACAAACAGGCATAACTACCAGTTCTAGGATTATAATCTATTTATTTTATCCTAGTCCAGTGTAGAGTGGATTAAAGGCAATATCCTCATAGCTGATGTCCTACCTGTAAAAACTATAGTAGACTTTTTTAATCACTATTTGAAATTTTTACATTAAATCTTGATTCTGCTCTTTTTCCCTTCAGATCAAATACAGAAAACAAAACAAAAAAAATTAAAAATTGGACAACTTTATATTATCTGGTTTTATTGTCAAAACCATCACAACATGAACAACAAACTTTCAATCCCTGCTAGATTTTTTGAACCATGTACCTTTCCTCACTCTCTCATACCCCCTGACCCCCAGTTCTCATTATTTCAAGTGTTCAAATGGCACAATAACTGATACTCATTTTTTAAAAAAGAATACAATTGAAGTAAGCAGAATAAAAAAATGACAAGTCTAGACCAAATAAAATAAACATTAAGTGTAAAATGTCCAATATTCTCTGAAAAAATAAAAGTGAATGAAGGTAAGAAATTAAACAAAAATCAGAATGATTAAATTATCAATTAAAATAAATTTTTTCAACATTTACTGATTTCCTGGAATTAAAAAAAAAAGTGTATGTTTCCAAAAAGCATGACTTTAGCAAGATACATTTCTAGGTATTGGTGAAACATAAATTCTCCACACAGAAGCAACAGTCTAGGTTTTCTTTGATCCATTTTTATCTTAAACACAAAAAGCATCAGAAACGCCTTTCTTCCAATGGGAAATTTCAACTCGTTCAATCTGCTTGCATAGCTTCTCACTGAAAACCTGGCACAGTGGCTTTACAACCACATTTATCTCAGTCAATTCCTGGAGTGCCTTTCAGATCTATCCCTACTTTTACGTGAGGACAATGCATTGTAACTATGGAAACGCAGGGCTGAGAGTTATATGTTCTCTTATAAACACAGAGAGCTGCCTTTTATAAATCAATTCCATCTAAATTGTGTCATTTAGGGTCAACCTGCATTATTCATTTTTTTTTTTAAGAGTAGAAGAAACAAGCATATAAATAGGAAAGAAAAAAAGCACTATTTTAAAATTCAGGGTAGGTTTTCTTCATAACTAGAAAAGAGGCTATAGTTTGGTCTCATGTCCTACTGCCTAAAGGCTATAGGGCATTGGCATTTTTCAAATCCTAAAGTAACCTTGGCAGAGGGTCCAGGATAGCAGCACACCCCAGCAGGTGGGCAAGGGTAAAACCTGACCCAGCTGCTCACACAGAGGCAAAGGCAGCTGAACATCACCCCATGCCTAGGTTAAGTACTTTACGCCTCCATGGTTAGAAATTCAAATAAAATATTCTGGCAGGTAGCATTGTGATGTCGTAAACATACTGGTAGCAGCTGGCATAAAGTCAGCCTGACTCATTCATGGTGCCCCCTGTGTGTCAGAGTAAAACCATGCAAGTCCACAGGACTTTGAATGGCTGAGTCTTCTGAAGCAGGTCACCAGGCCTTTCTTCCAAGGTACTTCTGAGTGGACTTGAATTTTCAGTCTTTCAGTCAGCAGATGTGCACATTTACTGTTCACACTACCCAGGGACTCCCATCATAGACAAAGACCACACCTATCATGTTGTAATTAAAAGGTATATATATTTTTAAACTGACACTCTTGCAATAACCGCATGTCATAAATATGGCCAGTTAATGAGACGCAATTTTTATGAACAATAAACAGATGTAAACACGTAAGTTTCATAGGGATTAAGGTTCATCACTAGGCAGTCAGGTTAGGTCCTGTGTGACTCACCAGCTGCAGTGCTGAATGAGTTCCTTCACTCCTGAGTTTCAGGATTCTCATCACTACAAGGGCAACAGCAACTTCATATGCTCGTCCAAAATAAACACTCAATAAACGAAAGCTTAGCTTAGCTCTTCTATTATTTTCATCACTTACCTAGGTGGGGGAGGGCAAGCACAGAAAACCTTGTTACCATGGAGTGGATCTGACTCCTAGTGACTGCAGGACACAGTAACACCGCCCTGTAGGATTTCCAAGGCTGTAATCTTTACAGAAACAAACCGCCACGCCCTTTTCCCACTGAACAGCTGGTGGGTTCAAACCACATGTTTGGGTTAGCAGCCACCTGCTTTAACCATTGCATCCCCAGGGCTCACTGGTGGGGCACAGAGGGGACCAAAAAGACCAAAACGTCAATAATGGCTCTCTCTTTTGCAGCAAAGAGTGCAGGTATCTTTGTTTCTTGTCTCTGCTTTTCTCTAGTTCTCAAATTCTTTGCAAGGAGTCTTTTAATGCTTTTCCAATATAATTTTCAAGAAACTGGTGACTGTCCTGACTAAATATCACCATCAGATTGTGAAGAAATACTTACCCTCTTCAGAAGAGATAAGAGCCTTAGTGGCGTAGTGGTTTACAGCTCAGCTGCTAACCAAAAGGTCAGCAGTTCAAATCCACCAATAACTCTGTGCAAACAACTATGGGGCAGTTCTACTGTGTTCTAAAGAGTTGCTGTGAGTCTGAATTCACGGGACTGTAACAGGTTTGGTTTGAGTTTCGTCAGAAGAGATAGACAGTTCCTGTTTAATACCCTCTTACCTTGCTAGACAATAATTCCTGCTAATTACAGAGCAGTGTGAAGCCCAAGGCAGGAAGAAAAAAAATCCTGAATCAGCTCCCAGAGAACCGGTGAAGAAAAGTGAGACTCTCTGACCTCAGCCTCAGCTCTGACTCTGCTAGGGTAGGTGAGAGCAAGGTCCAGGGAGACCCATTCCCACAAGGTAAAGAATTAATCCTAACACAGAAAGAAGACAGGAAAGAATTGCTGCTTTGTTATATTTATCAGAAATTAGACAGATCCCAATCATGAACTGTAAATCAGTTCCCTATTGTAGGGTAAAATGTTTCCAGCAGTAGCCAGAGACTTAAGCTTATATCTGTATCAACGAATGATCTAACGAATATCAACTGAGCAGAGATTTTGTCATTTCCAAAGCCAGTTGGAATAAAATCATTAAAGGCTAAAATTAGACCAGGAAAACATAAGAAACTGTAAAAGTTGAAAGAAAACTTGGAGTGTTTTTTATATTTTATATAAAATGTTTTTATACTTTTATTTAGAGAGATAGAGAAAAAAAAAAACATAGCAGCGTAGTGGTTAAGTGCTACAACTGCTAACCAAAAGGTCAGCAGTTTGAATCCACCAAGTTTTCCTTGGAAACTCTAATGGGGTGGTTCAACTCTGTCCTGTAGAGTCGCTGTGAGTCACAATCAACTCGATGGTCAAAAGTTTTGTCTGACTGAAGTGTACTGGTTTAATTTATAAGATTTTTAGGGGATTTAATGTTACATAGTGTATAAAACAAAGAATTGGTTTTTTGCTGCTAAAACAACAAAATTTTCTTTGATTTCAGAGTTAAAGGGTTAATTTATTCTTTGTGTTATTTACCTCAAAGGCAAAGGCTTGTCCTCTTATAAAATAAGACTTCTGAGCTGAAAACCAAGCCACAAGGTTTTATGGGGGGCGGGGGGGACATGCTAAGGTTTTTACTGTAAGATCTTTGGTTAAATAAATTAAGTATTGTTTCTTGATAACCTATAATCTTCTGACAACTCCCAAACTTCCTGGAAAGCCACAAATATATTTCATAAAGGAAAAGTGCTAAAAAAAAAACACAACAAAACAAAAAGCCTTTATCTAATAAATTACATAACCAAAAACCAAACTCACTTCCGTCAAGTTGATTCCAACTCACAGAAACCCTATAGGACAGAGTAAAACTGCCCCATAGAGTTTCCAAGGAGTGCCTGGTAGATTCGAACCACAAACCTTTTGGTTAGCAGATGTAGCATTTAACCACTATGCCAACAAGGCTTCCTGTAATAAATTACACAGAACATGTTAAAATGAAGAGAAACACCTAATACTTGTGGGGTTAAAATTTAAATGTTTGTATTCTTTTTATGTTTTTGCCTAATATTAAATGGCCAATAATATTAAATCATAACTTTATTATTTCTTAATTGATAATAGTTGCAACTTTGTATTTTTTAATCTGACATGATCATGAAAACCAACGCTCTCATTGGGGAATTCAAATTATTTACCTATTGTTGGTTTTTCTTTTTTAAATTATTCAAGTACTTAAAGACTTCATATTCTTGGTCTACACATTCTTGGTATGTTACGACTATATGGCTTTATGCCTCAAGATTACTACGTGTTACATTTGAAGTGCTTTAAAAATATAGTCAATGTTATGTTTAAAAAGTATTATTGTCTAGAGCTTGATTTTGGGGGGTCTTCATATTATGCTTACAATTTCTATCAGGCAATCACTTTGGAAACTTTACGATTACCTTTGGCTAGTCACAGTAATAATGCTGGTAAATACTGGAAGGGTAATGCTAAATTGCTAAATATTGTAAAATGGGAGTCAAAAGAAAATTCACTGGCTCGACCTCTGGGTTATGGTTGGTAACTTTAACGACTACTTATGGTACCGTGAAATGGAGAAATCTCTTAAGAAAATTATCAGTCAGCATGGACAAAGAGCACACAAAGCTGCTAGCAGGCCAAAAATCTAACAGTAAGCTCTAGACTCATGAAAACCACGCTGACATGAGATAACCAGAACTGCCTTAGTTTTAGACTTTCTATTCACCCAAGAAAGTATAGTCTATTCTATAGACAGGAAACATGTAACACTGGACAGCAGGATACTTGGTTACTTAACACCCTTATGAACATCATCATATTTATTTGGTTGTTTATTATCAGGAATAAATACATTGGCTTGATAACTACCACACAGAGTAATAATATTCTTAGGTTACGTTCTGATAGTATTAAGTATAACACAATTTATCTTCTATTGTTTTACACACTTGAAAGGCAAAAGAAGGCCTCAGACTAAAATGCTGATGTACACTGCTAGCTACAAAACCAGCAACGTGACTGATGAGCACATCCATTTTAACTTAATAACCTGGGGAAGAACCACACAGTAGCTAGTGGAAAACTGGCATGGTGAGTTTAAAGAACCTGCCACCTGGGAGCCTGACTAAGTCCAGGTATCAATGACTGATTTGTTATCTCCAGTGTCCAATAAAAAAGAGGAGTGGTGTAGGAAATAACATTGGAATCATCATTCCCCCTCTTTGAACACTGAGAACGTGACCTTGCTGGGCCCACAAGTCCTCATAAGGACACATCAACTGGGCCCTGAGGTACAGAGGCAACAGATACGATAACCTTTCAAAAATATCTCTCAGTGACCCTTTCATAATAAACCAGAACACTGAAGGCTTTCCACTTGTATCTTTTTCTATTAGCATTTAGTGAACAGAAAACTTGGGCTAATGAGGACTCTCCTGACTGTCGTTACTGAAACCTATACCAACTGATTGTCAAGAAAGATGTTTCAAAATGTAGGATCAGTTTCTAGCCAATCGTGAAAAGGTGAAGTTTTTAATGCTTTTACCCTGTTGTAATATTAACAGATACTGGTGGTTCTGTCCTGTTACTTGCACTCAAGCAGACAAAGCTGTGGCAGCATGCCTGTCTGCTTCCCACTTTCGTCCTTTTGATTACATGCCGAATACAATTTGCTTTTGCTTTACTACACTTTGTGATTTTTCCCCCTACAACAGTACTCACAGTAACATAAACGGTAATACTAACTTGCATTATCTTTGAAAATGTATCATTCATTCAGACATCTACATTGAGATTTCTGTGAAGCAGATGTATGTGTTCCATTTAAATGTGTTACCATTTCTTCTGGAGAAAATGGGGAGCCACAACCAGAAAACTGTGAAGTAAAAAGAAAATGAAGTCTAGATTCAGGATTAAAACCTGCTGCTGTCAACTCTGATGCAGAGCGACTCTATAGGACACAGCAGAACTGCCTCAGAGCTCCCAAGGAACACCAAGTGTATCTGAACTGGCCACCTGTAGGCTAGCAGCCACAGCACTTAACCACAATACCATCAACATTTCCAGATTTAAGATTAAAACCCAGAGCCATCGAGTCAGGTCCAACTCATAGTGACCCTATAGGTCAGAATAGAACTGGTCCATAGAGTTTCCAAGGAGTGCCTGGTGGGTTTGAATTGCTGCCCTTTTGGTTAGCAAATGTAGATTTAGGATTAGTCACCAATAACCCAAAGTGGAGACCAACAACTGGAGTCTCTGAGAACTGCGAAAGCCATTACTGCTGGTGACCTTCAGTCCAAAGGAAGCACATTCTCAGTGCAGATCAGAGTCTCGACACAGCATTTACTGGCCCTGACAATGATCTCAATTTGTTCTAGTCCTTCAACCTCTATTAATGTTTTTCATGGTAATTTGGTGAGAACAGTTCACGATAGCTTATTCCACAGTTGTCTAACTGTGTTGTTTGTAAAGCAATGATATGTCATCTTTTCATATTACAAGACACAAATGTGCCTTTAAAATGAGGTACCAGGATAATTTATTTGGCCTCTTGATACATGAAATTATGCAATTTCCCAGATGGACACCTGCACCACAAGTCCTGGTACTCATTCCACTATTGGTTATGTACTACAAGAATGGACAAGAATTTATCCTGTTTTAATGAGAATACAGTCCAATTAGAATTGCACTGACACACAGACGATATGAAAGACTTGCTGAATGACTGAATTAATAAAAGAAGGAATTATAATGAAAACGGCAAAATGAGATAAAACATGATAAATGCAATAAAAAAGATACAGAGTGTTTCCAGACTTTAAAGGGTAAAGACATTACTGTCAACAGAAGAAACCATGAAGGATTTCATGAAGACAGAACACACACTGGTCATGAATGATGGGAGGATTTGCCAGTTTACACCTTCTCCTAAGGAAGAATTCAGATGCCATTAAATGGATTCCAACATAGCAACACTATGTGTTAGAGTTCAACTATGTACCCCACGGTTTTCAATGGCTGTATTTTGGAAATAGATTGTCTGGGCTTTCTTCTGAGGTATGTCTGTTGTTAGGTGCCATCACGTCAGTTCCAACTCACAGCAACACCATGCACAACAGAATGAAACACTGTCCAGACTTGCGCCATGTCCACAATCATTTTCGTGCATAAACTCATTGTTTCAGCCACTGTGGTCAATCCATCTTGTTGGGGGTCTTCTTCTTTTTCACTCACCCTCCACTCTACCAAGCATGATGTCCTTCTCCAGAGACTGATCCCTCCCGACAATCTGTTGAAAGTATGTAAGGTACAATCTCACCATATTTGCTTCCAAGAAGCACTTTAGCTGTACTTCTTCCAGAACAGATCTGCTTGTTCTTTTAGCAATCCATGGTATATATTCAATATTCTTCTCCAACACCACAACACAAAGGTATCTATTCTTCTGTCTTCCTTATTCATTGTCTAGTTTTCACATACATATGATGCAACTGAAAATGCCATGGCTTGGATCAGGTACACCTTAGTCTTCAAGGTGACATTTTTACTTTTGAATACTTTGAAGAGGTCCTTGGCAGCAGTTTTTCCCAATGCAGTGTGTCTTTTGCTACCATGGATGCTGACTGTGGAACCAAGTAAAATCCCTGACAACCTCAATCCTTTCTCCATTTATTACAATGCCTACTGGCCTATTTGCGAGAATTTTTGCTTTGTTGATGTTGAGGTATAATCCAGACTAAAAGCTGTGGTCTTTGATCTTCATTAGTGTTTCAAATCCTCTTCACTTCCAGCAAGCCAGGCTGTGTCATCTACTGTAACAAAGGTTGTTAATGAGTCTTCCTCCAATCCTTATGCCTCATTCTTCTTCATATAGTCCAGCTTATTGGATCATTTGCTCACCACACAGACTGAAGAGGTATAGTGAAAGGATACAACCTTGATGCATACCTTTCCTGACTTTAACCCATGCAGCGTCCCCTTGTTCTGTTCACACAACTACTTCTTGATCCATGTGCAAATCCCTCATGAGCACAATTAAGTGTTCTGGAATTCCCATTATCCACAAGGTTAGCCATAATTTGTGATGATCCACACAGTCAAATCCCTTTGCATAGTCAATGAAACACAAGTAAACATCTTTCTGGTATTCTCTGCCTTCAGCCAAGATACAGCTGACTCCAGCAATGATGTCACTGGTTCCATGTCCTCTTCTAAAGTCATCTTGAATTTCTGGCAGTTCTTTGCCAATATACTGTTGCAGATGCTTTGCAAAATTTTACTTGCATGTGATGTTAATGATAATATTCAGTAATTTCTACCTTCAATCTTGGGGATATAGGCAAAAATATGTATCTCTTCCAGTCAATTGGCCAGGAAGCTGTCCTCCAAATTTCTTGGCATAGAGCACTTCCAGCACTGCATCCATTTGTTGAAATATCTCAGTGCCTTCAATGTAGCTTCAAGTTCTTCTTTTGATACCATCGGTTCCTGGTCACATGCCACCTCTTCAAATGGCTGAACATAGACCAGTTCTTTCTGGAATAATGACTCTGTATTCTCTCCATCTCCTTTTTATGCTTCCTGAGTCATTTAATATTTTAATAGTTCACTATTTCAATTCAAGCCTTGAGTTTTTTCTTCAGTTCTTTCAGACTGAGAAATGCAGAACATGTTCTTCTCTTTTGGTTTTTTGTATTTCCAGCTCTTTGCACATGTCATTATAATACTTTGTCTTCTTGAGCTGCCCTTTGGAATTTTACATTCAGTTCTTTTACTTTGTCATGCCTTCCTTTGCCGCAGCTTGTTAACGTTTGAGAGCAAGTTTCAGACTCTCTTCTGGCACTCAATTTTATCTCTAGGTAGACTCAAACTTCCAGCCTTCCTGGTAGCAGCAAAGCACATTAACCATTCGCACCACTGAAAGCTGGAGGTTTGAGCACACCCAGTGGCAATTTGGAAGAAAGGTGTGCTAATCTAAGTCTGAAAAATTAGGCACCGAGAGACCCATGGAGCGCAGTCCTACTCTGACACATACAGGGTCACCATGAGTCAGAGTTGACCTGATGGCAGGTGGTTTAATGAAAAACACGACTTGCTATGTTATGGCAGCATGAAACAAATGCTTACCTTATGATTTGATCTAAAACAAATTTAATGCAAGAATAAAGCAACATTAACTTTTAAAGATCCTTTCCATCTAGAAAGCTGGCATCTAAATCTCACTAAAATGTCAGAAATTAGTATCTCAGTTTTCTGAGCTACAGTGGATTCAGTACGGTACTTTAAAAAATTCTCTTGCCACATGTAGATATTATCCTTGAATCATCATTTTGGAAGTGAAAGTCTGTCTTTAGAATCTCACTCCTTTGGAAGGTGTATCTTTACCCAGTAGAGAAAAGGTAGGGTTACTCTAAGTGTGATATGCTCAGTTAATTGCTATTTATTCTTTCTGCAAAAACAGCTCCATTTAGTCAAGCAATCTCATAAAATGTTATAGCCTTGCATGGCAAAACCCCATGATAAGGAAGACAAGAGTCATTGCTATTTGCTGAAACTGGCACAAATGTTCTTCTTGAAATTCCTGTCATTGGCTCCAACAGAATAAAAATCTAAAGAACAACAGATCTCAACCCTGGAAAAACTCTCAGGTGCAGGCCTCTCTTCCCTGTGCATCTGCTACATACTACCAACACTGAAACAACAGAAGTGATCGCTAAACAAAATTTCCTGAAAGGCAGACAGACGACATTCTGGTGCATATCTTCATGACAGATGTTTTCGGCCACATGAAACCCAATATTCAGCACAGTAGTGACGATATACTTCACTGTAGCACAACAACAACAAACATGTAAGTTATACTCGATTTGTTATTCTTCACAACAGCTCCTCAAGGTCAATTTAGTTCAAGTTTCTTATTCTACAACTCTTTAAATCTTGCTGTCACTGAACAGAATCTTCTTTACTTTGGAGTCTGAACTCCTCACCATTGGAAATTGAAATGAAGTCTCCCAGAAGCTGGACTGCAATGTACTGCAATGCTACATCCATTCACAGGAGCAGACAATACTAGCAAGTACTAAGATTAATCTCATTTCACGTCTGTGTGACTTGCCTAAGGCAGCAAGACAGCATACAGCAATGACAAGGCAGTGATGTCCAACGTGGTACTGGCACATAAGACCAGAACACAGGCTTCTGGATTTTCAGTTAAAAACTATACAAGTCACACACTGGCTGTCCCTGCCAGCACTACCAAACTTTCCTGATGAGGATCCAATGATGTCTATTAAACAAAGAAACCACGTCTAAGACACAAATCTTGAGCCTCTTCAGGACAGACAGTCAAGGTAAAGAGACCGGATGCACATGCATTTCCTCTTCTCAGTTTTTAAAATATTTTTGTTACCGTTTTGTTTGATTCAGAGAGCAGGTGAAAGACATCTATAAACATAATTTGGGTGAATTATTTAAAGTGTTGATGTGATGTCTCTACTTAAACAGTGAGAATTGCTCCTAAAACAATTGCTGCACGTATTACTCACTGATGCAGTAGGCATTTTGCTAGACTGAGTAGCTGCTGTTTAGTTTGGTTGTGGTTATACTAGTGGTGGTGTAATATTTAATAAAACAAAACAAAAAAACAGCTTCCACTGAGTAAATTCTGATTCATGGTAACCCCGTGTGTGCAGAGTGGAACTGGGCCCCACAGTGTTTTCAATGACTTGACTTCTTGGAAGCAGACTGTTGGGCTTTTCTTTCAAGACTCCCCTGAAAGGACACGAACCACCAACGTTTTGGTTAGCAGGCAAGCGCATTACTCATTTCTACAACCCAGGAATTCCAATAATGAATAACAACAATAATAAAAGTCAACATTGCTGAGCACTTAATGAACCCAGTGCTGTTCTAGGAAGAACCTTAGGCACGATTATGCCTTTAATCGTCCAATGCTAAGGTATTTTCTACAGTTAAAAATGCAGAAGCTGAAGAAAAGAAGACAACGCAGCCCGCAAGTGGCTGAGTCAGAAAGTCCTCCTCTGTTTTGCCTTGAACAATTGGATGTTTAACACCGCACCAGAGAACAGAGACAAAATACACTGTAGAAAATTTTTTGTTAAAACATTCAAGTTCTCACAGTCCATGATAGCAAAAAGATGGAATCAACCCAGATGCCCAACAACAGAAGAATGGATAGGTAAACTATGGTACATATACTCAATGGAGCACTACTCAATGATAAAGAATAACGATGATTCCAGGAAACATCTCCTAACCTGGTTTCAACTGGAAGACATTATGTTGAGTGAAAGTAGTCAGTATGAGTCAGTATGAGACCTCTACGGTAAGACCTCAAAAACAGACTTGTGTATAGAAGAAAAGACTCTTTGACAGCTGCAAGGGAGGGGAGGGAGGGAGGGTGAGGGGGGGAGGGTTTAGTTTAGGTAGTTACTAGAAATCCAGTTGGGAGAAAGCGGTGACAGCACACATTAGGAACAAGAACAACATTAAGTGGACTTCAGCATAACTTGAGTACTCCTTCCATCTTGACTCAGTACTGCAAGGATAGAGTAGCTGGGGCGGGGGGCGGGGGACCATGCTCTTAGGCAAATTCCAGGCCAATTGGCACAACTAGCGTTTTGCTAAGAGAGCTCTCTGCACCCCACATTGGTGAGTGGCATCTGGGGTCTTAAAAGCTGCCAAGCTGCCATCCAAGGACACAGCAAATGGTCCCAACTCAGCAGGAACGGATGCTCACCGAGGACCAAAATGACATGCAGTAAAGACAACCGAGAAGACAGAGAGACCCACAGAGTGGGTGCCTACATCGACTTGGGACCGGAAGAACCGGATGGTGCCCGGCCGCCCCCAGTGATAGCCACGATGGAGCTCACAGAGAGGAGTCTCACTGGCAACACAAGAATAAAAAGGAGTGCATCATGAGATCTCAACTAAAAGACCTCAACTGATGGTCCAGCAGTTTTGGGTTCCTCTGACAGCATGGCCCCCGGCCCTGATGCTGCCCTTTCCCATAAATTATAACAAAGGTCCACTCTTTGGACAGGAATGGATTGGACTTGGCAATGCTGAGTGACAATATACTGGAAGCACTTTATGGTTCTATACATCTACAGGATATCATCTTGCTGACCTCTGGCTGGAGGAAGGGGAGTGGACGGAGAGGAGGGGAAAGGAGGTTGTTGGGAGGATGAGACATGTATGGAGCAGAGAGGAATAGTGTGCTGTCACCGGACAGGGAGAGCAGTGGAAGCTGCATATAGGTGGGCATGTAAATTTATACGTGAATGTACATTTTCACTCAGTTATGTTAAATAAAAATAAAAATTAAAAAAATAAAAAAACATTCAAGTTCTGCTACTACTGCCATTGAGAGCAGTGCTCTTAACACCTATCTTTATAAATCACCGAGGAATCCTATTAAAAACGCAGAGCTAGGGCCTGAGATTCAGCATTTCTAATAGGCTCCCAGAGGATACTAATGCTGCTGATCCACACTTGGAGTAGATGGGTATTAGACCTGCAGACTGCTAGGGAGAAAGCATTACTGTGTAACAGCCTTCACACATGGGAGGAAAACACTGTTAGCGAGCATCAAGATTTAACACAACTAGGGTGATGGTGTATACTCTGTCCCCCAGCCACTGTTTCTGTTCTTTCAAGAGGTCCTCGCAGAGTTCAAGAAGCCATAGTGCTGCAATAGTTAAGCACTTCGCTGCTACTCAAAGGCTGGAGGTTAGAACCCACCAAGTGGCTCCATGGACGAAAGACCCAGCAATGTGCTCCTGTGGTGATTACACCAATTCTACTCTGCTACATGGTATCTTGGTCAGTTAGGGCTGCTGTAACAGAACTACCTCAAGCAGATGGCTTTAACAAAGAGAAGTTTATTCTCTCAGAGTCCAACAGACTACAAGTCCAAATTTGGGGTGCCAGCTCCAGAAGGTTTCTCTCTGTCAGCTCTGGCAGAAGATTCTTGTGATGCTTCCGTCTTCCTTTGGTCTAGCACCATCTTAGCACACGAAACTCAGGCCCAAAGGGTGTACTCTGCTACTGGTTCTACTGGTCCCCATGTCTCTCTCCTTCCCCTCTCTTTCATATCTCAAAAGAGATTGGCTGAAGACCCTATCCAAATGTTATAGATCAAATGTGGCCCCTCCAAAAACATGTGCAGCAATTTGGCTGGGCCATGATTCTGGTATTGTGTGATGTTCCTACACGTTATACATCTTGCCTCTATGATGTTAATGAGGAAGGATGGGCAGTGGTTGTGTTGGTGGGGGGACAGGAATCAACGTGTAGGACTACTGTTTGCCTTGAGGCAATCTCTTACAATATAAAGGAACAGAAGGCAAGCAGAGAGCTGGGGACCTCAATATCACCAAAAAGCAGTGCTGGGAGCAGAGTGCATCCTTTAGAAAGTCTCCCAGGTCCCCGCACCTCAGAATGTCCCAGTCCATGGGAAGACTGACCTTACTCCAGAGTCAACAGAGAAAGCCCTCCCCTGGAGCTGCTGTCCTAAATCTGGACTTGAAGCCTACTGGACTATGACAGAATAAAATTTCTCTTTTCAAAGTCATCCACTTGTGGTATTTCTGTTATAGCTGTGGATCTGACTCGACAGCACTTGGCTTGGCTAGGTAACTAAGACACCAATCTTGTAGACCTTATCACTATAAATGCCACTAATGCATCTTATTAAATCATGCTGATAGAATTTACACCACATAGGAAAATCCCATCAAATGACAAAATGCTGTACAATTATACAACACTAGGAATCATGGCCCAGTTGTATTGACACATACATTTTGGGGGGAACAGAATTTTGGGGGAACAGAATTCAATCCATGAGTTCACAGTGTGCTATTAAACGAGTTGAAAATTATACACGTTATGTGTAAGCTCTCATCTCACCTTTTCAGACAGGAGCCCTAGTGGTACAATGTTTAAGCATTAGGTTGCTAGTAAAGGTCAGTGGTTAAAACCACCGACCACTCCCTGGGAAAGATGTGGAGTCTGCTTTTGTAAGATTTACAGCCTGGAAAACTCTATGAGGCAGTTCTACTCTGTCCTACAAAGTCTGAAACAACTTCACAGTATTGTGGGTTAGCAATGTATAACCTAAAAGTGAAATTAAGAAAACAATTATGTTTACAGTATCATCAAAAATAATATAAACTTGGGGAAAAAATCTAACAAACGGAGCGCACCACATGTACACTGAAAACAATAAAGTATCACTGAATGAAACAACAGGTTTAGACTCGCTGATGGATCTCTGGAAGACAATCTCAAAGGCGGTCAAATCTAAAATACAGCACAAGGCAGGGCTTTGGCTAATGGCTGCATAATTAACTTGACGTAGAATAGGACTGTTGGCATTTCAAGCCCTACAAGTTTGTTTTTTTCCTTATAACAAGAAATCCTGTAGTAGGCAGTTCTTTATGACATGCTTTTAATTGGTTAGGATGTAATATATGTAATTCTAAATCATCAAAGGAGCTTTAATTAGTCTTCAGAGGATAAAATCCATTCTGCTACCCAAATATACTAACCTCCTAAAATCCATTAAGAATCTGACTTTCTCTCATGTGGATTACAAACAGCCTGGTTCCATGAACTGTGATCTAATTACATTAAAGAAAGTGAAGTCTAGGGCATTCAAATCTCAAAGCAAATATCTTGACTTTCTGGGGAAATTATAAATACCTAAAAGCATCTTAGTTGCTTTTTACTTTGATTCTCAATTCAGGATGAAATACAGAGGCAACTAACTCTCCATGCTGATTCAGAAAAGACAAATTGTATATCTCCTTCATTAATACAGAAGAATTAGGGCATGAGCTGGGTATTACATGGCCTCACCAAACCCAAACCAAACCCACTACTGTCGAGTCAACTCTCACTGTGACCCTACAGGACAGAGGCGATAGAACTGCCTCATCAGGTTTCCAAGGAGCATCCAGCAGGTTTGAACCACGAACTCTGAACTACTGACTTTTTGGTTAGCAGCCGAACTCTTCACCACTATGCCACCAAGGTTTCCTCAGGCCCCACCACAGCTACTAAATTACTTCCTTTTCTATAAACTCAGGATGCAGTTATTCCATGTCAACATACGTCCTTCTGTTCACTGCATTTGACTAGACCATACCAGGACAACATGTGCCCACTTAGGATTCAATTTTGGTCATGTCGTTCACTGACTGTACGATCTCCAAACTTGACTTGCTTTATCTGTGAAATGCATACTATACTAGTTTTCTAGGTCTTCCATAACAAAGTACCACAAACTAGCGGCTTAAACAACAGAAATGTATTCTGTCACAGTCATAGGGGCTAAAAGTTTGAATTCAGGGTATCAGCTAGGCCATGTTTTCTGGAAGAAGAGCCTTTTTTCTCTTTCTCTAAATTTATGGTAACCCTACAATATAACTTGTTCACCTACTATAGTTTGTGGGGTTTTTTTTGGTTTGTTTGTTTTTAAAAGAAACAGGTCTCAAATGTTTTAATAGAACTTCACTTTTCCTTAAATTGTCCTCAAAGCAAAAAACAAAAACAAAATCAACAACAACCAAAAAAAAAAAAAAAGTGTTGAAGCCAGTAATAAAACTTACGCACTTGAAAAATTAGACACTTCAGACAGGTAGTAAACTATTTTGAATGTAGTAGAGTTCAAGTTTCAAAGACTTGACAAGTACTGCAGACTATCTTACATCAGTGGGTGGCAACTTTCAAATGCCATGATCTTGTCAGGCAGGACTGGCCATCGCTCTCTGGTTTCAGGTATCTTATAGGACGTTACTCAGAGACTGCATCAGGATCCATCTACTCCAGCAGTTCTCACATTAACACATAATATTTGCAAACATCCTATTTCCAAACCAGCTCACTTTCACAGGTACTACGGGTTAGGAATTCAACACATCCTTGTGGGGAACCCAATTCAATTCATAACAGGCACCTACCACATAGGGATGTAGGTAAGAATTAAATGAAATAGTATGTCTCCAAACAGATGTTGGAATGATCAACTGTTCAGGACACACTGGATGCCTATAAGCCCTGGTTACAGGATTTATCCAGTGTAGTACAATCATTTCCTCTTATTGACTGGCTTTGGCACCTCAATAGGAAGTTGAAAAATTTCTTAAAAACTAAAATATATACTAAGGTTTGTATTTATGCTAATTCATTTCACACAAAAGTTCATTCATTCACTAATACTTAAATGTGAGGCAGACACCTACATCTTTGATAATTGAGTTCTGACTTGTTTCCACTTATACAAATGACACCATGATGGACTGTGCACAATTTTTGATTTCACTGTCTTTATAGAGGAGCAAAAATGAAAAGTCTTTGAAAACTAATCTGAAGGCACATTTTATAATTCTCTTTCCATCCTTAGCATAGTCTCTTAAATGCAGAGATTCTCCAACTATAGGGTACTTCAGAATCACCTGGAGGATTTGTTAAAAACACAGCTTTCTGGGACTTACCTTCAGATTCCGAGTCAGCAGGTATAGGTTGGAGCCCAACCAAAAACCAAACCCAGCGCCACTGAGTCACGTCTGACTCATAGTGACCCTACAGCACAGAGTAAAACTGCCCCAAAGAATTTCCAAGGAGCACCTGGCAGATTTGAACTGCCGACTTTTTGGTTAGCAGATGTAGCACAATATGCATTTTTAACAAGTTCCCCAGGAATGATGCTGCTGCTGCTGCTTCTGATCTGGCTACCACACTTTGAGAACTAATCTTCACTGATTCTATCTTTCATGGAACATGCATTTATAAATTTCATCAATTTATATATTTTAATTCCACAATTAAACAACAAATACAACCGACTCTTAGTAACTTACAATCAGTGAGAAGGAGTGGTAATGCTACCAACTGAATTGTATCCCCCACACCCCTTAAAAGATGCACTAATGAAGTTCTACATCCTGGTCTGGTGAGTAGCATCTGGGGTCTTAAAAGCTCGGGAACAGCCATCTAAGATACAACTATTGGCTTCCACTTGTCTAGAGGAAAAGAAAATGAAGGAAACCGAAGACTCGGAGAAGAAACTAGCCCACAGGGCTAATAGCTCACATGAACCGTGACCCTATCTAGCCTCAGACTGGAAGAACTAGACAGTACTTGGCTACCACTACTGACCATTCTGACCAGGGACAAAACAGAAGGTCCTGAATAGAAAGGGAGAAAAATATAGAACAAAATCAAATTTCTAAAATTTGAGTGAAACAAGACTACAGGAACCCCTGACACTACAGTCCTCAGATATCCTTTGAACTCAGAAATGAAGGCATTCTTGATGGCTAGCTTTCACCCAAATAATGGGTTGTCTTTATAAAATAAACAAGATCACCTCTGAGTACCATGCTCCCTTAAATTATCAACTATAGGAGACCAAACGGTTGACATTTGTTCTAAAACAAAAATGAGAAGTTAGGAAGGACAAGGAAGCTGGATTAATGGAAACAGAACAAGCAGAATGGAAATAATGACAAAGTTGAGAATATCAAGAAATGTAACCACTGTCATGGAACAATTTGTAAAACAAACAACTGTTAAATGGGAACTCAGTTTGCTGCATGAACGTTCCCCTAAAACAATACTAAAATTAAAAAGACACACTGAAATTCTAACCCCAGAACATAATAACGTGACCTAAAGATGTTATCAGTTAACATGAGGTCATACTGAAGCAGGATGAGTCCTAATTCATTATGAGTGGTGTCCTTATAAAACTGGAGAACAGAGAGATAGAGGTAGAGGAAGGACCGCCATGTGACAATGGACAGGTTGCCAGGAGGCGTAAGAAGCCAGGAGAAGCATGGAACAGTTTCTCTCCAAGCTCTTAGAAGGAAGCAACATGGCTGAGACCCTGATTTGGACTTAATAACTGTAAGACAATATATCTGTATTCCTATAGGTCACCCAATTCATGGGAGTTACAGCTGCCTTGGAAAACACTTAGCTATGTAACCAGGATATTATAGACATCAGTGGGCTTGTATCACAGAGAAAATAGAGAGCACTAGAAAATGTCATGAGCTGGGTAACTGGAGATCAGCTATGAAAACAATGACTGTAGTAAGTAGGTGCTTATAAATGCCCTGCATCCACTCCCAACACAGAGGAAAAACGAATCAACTACTAGAAATATGTGGTTTTCCAATAACCACATACTTACTGAAGTTTTTTTCTCATTACTCAGCATCTCAGGCTATAATTATATTACTAGACAGAGTAATCAATCCAGCTTTAATTGGCAGGTATAAAAATTCCCTCTTGAGACTTCAAACATCAGCCTTATTGCCTTTATCTCAGGTATTACACGGTAATTTACAATGAAACTCTTTACAACTTTTGCTTTTCTTTTGAAACCTCATTTTGTTTTCTAGGACGGGTTTCAACTGATCCATATATGCCAGAGTCCTTAGAGACGCAGACTCTGGACAGTAAGAACTTACTCATACCCTCTTGTGCCGTGTGCATTTCGTTGCGTTAAATAACAAACATAAACACTAGCACGCCAGTTACCACCCACTACAGTCTCCTGGATACCCAACTGTTCTGATAATCAATGAGAGATAAACCAAATATGATGGTGTGTCAGGGCCCTAAGAAAGAAACTGATCTCCAGCTGCCCAGATGTGCACTAGAGGCAAAGACAAAGTAACGACGACCCTTGTCTACTCCTCCCCTGACTAAATGACCCTCTCCAAGCTATATAAGCAATGAAATGCAGAACATAAAACACACTAGAAATGCCAGCTCAATTTTAGTTTTGCCAAAACAAAATATATATGTCTAACTTACTTACAAAATATATATACTTCATCATTTCTGCAAAGGAGTAGTGGTACAGCGATTACATGGTTGGCTGCTAACTGAAAGGTCTGCAGTTTGAACCTACTACCCACTCCATGGGTGTCATAGACTGAATTATGTTCCCCTAAAAACATGTAGCAATTAGGCCAGGCCACGATTCCCAGTATTGTAGGTTTTCCTCCATTGTGTGATTTTCCTATTTTATAAATCCCAATTTTTGCTTGTGGTTAAAGCTCAAGATTGCATTATGTTACAGAGGATCAGAGCTGGACTGTAACAACCACACCCAAATCAAACAACCCTGGTTAAATGCTACTCATGCTAACCAAAAGGTGGGTTGTTCAAATCCTTCAAGTGCTCCTTGGAAACTACAGAGCAGTTCCACTCTGCCTTAGAGGGTTGCAATGAGTCAGAACTGACTTGAAGGCAGTGGGTTTGGTTTTTGTGGGGGGGGCAGGGAGGTTACCCAGGTCACCACCCTGATCCGGTGTCCAAGGAGTTCCCCTGGAATGTGGTTTGCATCACCTTTTGTCCTACAACAGACAGAAGGAAAGGGAAGCCAGCAGAGAACTGGGGACCTCATACCACCAGGAAAGCTGTGCCAGAAGCACAGTGCACCCTTTGAACCTGAAGTTCCTGCACTGAGATGCTCCCAGACTGAGGGAAGACTGATGACGAGGACCTTCCTCCAGAGATGACAGAGAGGAAGGCTCCCCCTAGAGATGACACCCTGAATGTAGCCCACTACGCTGTGATAGAATAAATTTCTCTTTGTTAAAGCCATTCACTTGTGTTATTTCTGTTATAGCAGCACTACACGACAAAGACAATGGAAGAACGAGATGGCAGTTTGCTCCCACAAAGATTACAGCTTTTGAAACCCTATGGAGCAGTTCTACCTGCCCTTAAGCTCACTATGAGTCGGAATCAACTTGGCAGTACTGGCTTTGCAGTTTTCTTCCCCCATCCTTTTTTGCATCTTGTTTTACACTTCTTAATAAAGAGAAGCAAAAAATATAAAGATCAGAAGAAAAAAAGCAAAACAGTCATTACTAGGAAACAGTATCACTGTCTATAAAGAAGCCCCAAGACAATACATGATATTACGATGCAGGAAAGTATAGTTATATTACTAACAAGATCTATATATGCTGAAGTCAACATTTCTAAGTTACAACAGAAAATGCAACATACAAATACCATTTATGTTGGGTATCAAAGGACATTATGAAGAAAGTGAAAAGACAACCTAAAGAGAGAAAAAAAATTACACAGCGTTATCTGTTAAGAGTTTAATACTCAGCATATGCAAAGCATTCTTACAACTCAGCAGCAAAAAAAGATATACAACCGCATCACAAAATGAGCAAAGGACTTAAACATTTTTCAAAGATAAGCAAACAGCCACTAAGCACATGAAAAGAAGTTCCACATCGCTAGTCATTAACAGCAGCCATTAGGTCAAACTGTGCTACCAAGGGTGACCCCATCAGTCCCCATTAGTCCTTGACACTTAATATCCGCTAGGATGGTTATTATAAAAAAACTGGAAAATTAACAAGTTTTGGTAAGGATGCAAAATTAGAACCTTTGTCCTTTGCTGGTGGGAATTTAAAATGGTACTACTGCTGTGGAAAACAGTTTAGCAATTCTTCAAAAATTACCATTACCGTTATGACCTAGAAATTCCACACCTGGGCATACAGCCAAAAGAATTACCATATGACCATATGACCTAGAAATTCCACTTCTGGGCACATACCTAAAAGTACAGCAAGCAGTGACTCCAAGAGACACTTGCATACCAGTGTCCACTGCAGTATTACTCACAATACCCAAAAGGTGGGAACAACCCGAACGTCCATCAAATGAATAACCAAACAAAATGTGATCTGTTTAAGAACCCTATAAAAGACCAGACTCAATGGTCTGACAACCTGAAGGATCTCCTGAGAACACGGCCCCTAGACGTGCTGCTAGCCCAGAGCTGAAACCAGTATTGAAGCCAACACTTCAAACAGAGAATGGACTGGACTTTGGGACACAGACTGATGCAGGTGGTGTGTGTGCTTTATGGTTTAATGTATATATAAGCCTGTCCTACTAGTTTCTTTTTAGAGGGGAGAGGAGAAAGGAGTGAGGAGGGGATAAGTGTTGGTTGAGCAGATACTGGAAGTAAAGAGTTTAAAAAGAAACGTGTGCTGTCAGAGGGTGAGGAGAGCAGATCTAAGAGTTGCAGTGAGGCAGGTACTTGGGGTTTTATATGGAAAATTGACATGGATTGTAAACTTTCATTTAATCACAATAAAATTTTAAAAAGAAAAATGCAATATATTCACACAATGGAGTATTCTTTTACCACTAGTGGTAATGTAACCAACAGGAAAAAGAATTTTACATTAAACTGCTGCTGAGTAGATTCCAACTGATAATGACCCAATAGGACACAGAAGAACTCCCCATAAGGTTTCCAAGGAGCAACCAGTGGGTTTGAACTGTCGACCTTTTCATCATTAGCAGCCAAGCCCTTAAACAACGTGTCACCACGATTAAGTTAATACCTGTCACCCAGCAGTCCCACTGGGCATGCCAGAACTGTTCATAAAAGCCCATAATTGGAACGTACCCACATACAGATCAACAATGCATGGATAAATTGTGGTATACTCATATAATGGAATACCATAAGACAGCAAAAGCAAAGAAACCACAGCAGCATGCACCAAAAAGAGTGAACAAAATCTTAAAAACAAAGCTGATTATGAAAGTAGTTGCATAAAACTTATCACATTGTATGCTTAAAATGGGTAAATTTCAGTGCATGTACCTTATACCTCAATAAAGCTATCCTAAAAAGAACTCAAAAAAAAGAAGTGTGAGTTATCATTTAAAAAAAAAATCTAAATCAGATAAACATCAAATTAAATGTAGTTAAGTTATAAAGTAAATGAACGCAAGGAGATACACAAAAATCAAGATATTAATGTCTTCAGGGGAATGGAAAAAAATAGCATTGGGAAAGTTATAAAACTGGTTTCAAAAGCATAAGCTGGGTATTTAAACACCCAAACTCACCACTGTTGAGTCAATTCTGACTCACTGACCCCATAGGACAGGGGAGAACTACCCCACAGAGTTTCCACCGAGCACCTGGGGGATCTGACTGCCAACTTTTTGGTAAGCTGCTGTAGTACTTAACTACTACAACCACCAGGGTTTCCATTTAACACGGGTATTTAAATTTTTTTGTAACTAGTAAAACTATACATATGGTCTCACATCTATAAAAAGACAAGGACAGGAGGAAGGGGTCAGAGGGTGTCATCAGTGATGGAAACATTGCACTGGTTAAGCCCAGGGCCGCACAGTCAGTCACTGTAACTCCTGTCAGTAAGTTGTACACATGGGGAAAGCTGAATTGGCACAAGTTGTGTAAAAGATACATTTACAACAACAGCAAAAAGAAGAGTAGCTACTGAGGCTGCTTATATACAATCCAAAACCTCATGAGATTTGGTCTCTTGGAGTTTTGGGGGTCACAATTTCACAGGACATCCCAACCGACTATCCTCATAACAGGTTTAGTGCTTCTGTTCCACCTCTTCGTTTGACGTGTAGCACCTAGAGTCTGAAAAGCTTGTAAATGGCCTTCCAAGGAACAGCAATTGGTCTCTATTTACCTTGAGCAACAGAGGAAGGAGAGGGAGGAATAAGAGGACATGGAATGTGTGGCTAATTAACTGCCTCTGTGAACAACTGCCCCCTTTGCCAGGAGACCAAAAGAAGTGGATGGTGCCCAGCTACCACGACGCAACATTTCAATCAAAGATTCCATAGAAGAATCCTAAGAAAAGGGAGGAAAAGACAGATCAAAATTTCTAATTCTCACTGACTCCAGACATAAACTCCTGAAACTACTCCCCTCAGATAATCTTTGAACTTTAAGTCAAAAATATCCCCTCTTGTTGTTGTTAAGTGCTGTCAAGTCAGTTCCAGTTCACAGTGACCCTACTATGCACAAGAGAATGAAACACTGCCTGGTCTTACACAGCTGATTTTACGCTTAAACCCACTGTTGCAGCCACTGTGTCAGTTCACCTCGTTGACCCTCTTTTTTGCTGACCCTCCACTCTACCAAGCACTATGTCCTTCTCCAGGGAATGATCCCCCCCGACAACATGTCCGAAGTATGTAAGACTCAGTCAGTCTTCTTGTCATAGATTGAATTGTGTCTCCTCAAAAGTATGTGTAGCCCTGTGGCTGGGCTATGATTCCCAGTGTCTTGTGACTACCCTCCATTTTGTGATTTTCCTTTCCTGTATGTTAAAGGATTAGAGTGGGACTGTAAATCCCTTCATTGGATCACCTCCCTGCTCCACTGTAGAGAGAGTTTCCCTGGAGGATGGCTTGCCCCACTCTTAATCCTTTCATCCTGCAAGAGATAAGAGGAAGGAGAAACAGGATGAGATTTGGGAACCTGACACCATCAAGCAAGCAGCACTGGGAGAAGAGCATGGCCTTCAGACCTGAGGTTCCTGTGCCTCTTGGCAGAAGACTGATACAATACGAGATTTTCCTCCAGAGCTGACAAGGGGGAAAGCCTTTCCCTGGAGCAGACATCCTGAATTTGGACTTGTAGCCTACCAGACTGTGTAAGAATAAACCTTCTTTTGTTAAAGTCATGCACTTTGTGGTATTTCTGTTAGAGCAGCCCTAGCTGACTAAAACACTTCTTAAAATCAAATAATACTTCAGCTTGACTATTAAAAATCCGTCTTGAGCATTCTGCTTTTTTATAAACTATTCACATGGGATCAAACTGACAACAGCAACTTGAAAGATTAGATAGCCACATCAGCTGGCAATGAATTTATGTTCGTGGGAGAGGAACAACTCAGAAAAACAGGGTAAGAATGGCTACACAACTTGAAGAATGTTATCAGTGTCACTAAATGGCACATGCAGAAACTACTGAAGTGGTGTATGTTTTGCTATATGTATTCTCAACAACAAAATAATATTATATTAAAAAAGCATACAAGTGTGATACGCTTTTTATATACACAGTGATCCAAGACTTCTAAAACTGAAAAAAAATAGACAATTAGAAAATTTTTAAATAATAATTAAGGCTAGCTACTTTAGTTTTGCTTTTAGAATCCTGTTTAACTTCAAAATTTTGGAACTCCACTGTCCATGAAAGTTTCTAAACTTTACTGTATTAATGGAAAATGCACATTAAATATTAAGTACAAAGGACCATGATATGTGCAACCTGCTCTCAATGGCTCGGAAAATTATAAACCTGCACACTCTTTATTCACACACACGTATAATACACATGTATACGCAGCTAATGATACCGCAGATGCAGAAAAGTTTTAAAATACGTGAATTTGCTACTCTTTTGATTTTTCTACAACCCTGACATTTTTCAAAATTAAAATGCTGTTGCCCAAGGAGAGGCTAAAACTCAATTTATGAAACATCACTTATTGTAATTAATCATCTGCTCCCTGAGACTGTGAGGTGACTGGAGCACTGGAAGAGGCTTGACGCAAAGAGATTCATTACGAAAGTGTCCCACATTAAAATGAATTGCCATCAGGTAGTGAGCGGTTGGTTTTGGAAGAGGACACTTTGTATCTGCAAATTTCTATTTACAGAGTACTGATAAGATACAAACACAACATGTCCATACCAGGACAAACAACATAAGAGGGAGTGTACCTGAAAACCATACTTTCTGAGCAATTTCTCTGTAAACTTAAATCTGCTCTAAAAAGAAATTATTTTAAAAAAAGAAAGACAGATTGTTTTCCCTGGACATAAGAAATACAAAGAGCTAAATATCTCCTAACTGCAAGAAAATGACAGAAATCAATTCACTCAATATTGTAGACCTCCTGAGAGGAAAAAATAAGTTATGCTGCATGAATACTAAAGAGAAACATTTTTGTCTCCAAATGACACAATATAGATTACACATTCTCTTTTATAATACAAAAGCCATTGCTATCAAGTCAGTGCTGACTCACAGCAACCCTACAGGACAGAGGAGAACTGCCCCATGGGGTTTCCAAGGAGTGGCTGGTAGATTCAAACAGCCAGCCTTTTGGTTAGCAGCTGTAGCTCTTAACAACCATGCCACCAAGGCTCCTGTGACATGAGAATACAAACTTCCAGAAAGCAAAACGCACATACTTTAATAATACACTTTTCAACTAATGACAACAGCCTCTTACTTTATTCAACATGAATACATACATAACTCAAGCATATCATATACAACATGACTTCAGGAAAAATATGACCAGAGAGGATAAGAGTACATGGTATCTCAAAGGAGACAATGAAATTTGCCTACATAATTTGCCTACACGACACCTCATTAGAAATTTACATCCTTCTCTGGATCAAAATTGCACTTTGCATAGAGAAATTTATTGTATCCTGGTTTGCCATAAGTATAAATCTTTTAGGAAAATCTAACCAGACTGTACTATCACTCATTGATAAGTTAATTACTAGAGAGCCAAGGCAAGTGACCAATGGCTTTGGGGAAGTCTTGGTCTGATATTTACCGTAGCAACCAAAGAGGCCTTCCCACTGTAAATTAAGGCCACTTCACAACATTCTAATTCTGGCTACTGGGTGACCAGAGAAATAACAGGTGGCTACCAACATCTTTCAGTACCTTAGTACAAATATTTGTGATAATCTGAAGACACTGTCATACACAGAGACTTTAAATGCATTTTGCTATTTCTGCAGGACTCCTAAGAAGCGAGAAGTGGGAAAGGCAGTTAAGTTGGGAAAGAAAACCCTGATTCTAAACACAGACATCAAATATACCACACGCCAGTGTTGTTACTGTCTAGAGTTGTGGAAACCTTTGAAATTCTGACCAAAGATATGAACTCTCACCCTTGGAAATTGCACATGCGTATACAACACATCAGCCTGCATTTAATTTCAGGGGGCTTCCTAACTCCAGCTCAACAGATGATACTGCAAAAAAAGGTAAAGACACAAGAGCCAACTCGAGCTTTCATGCCTAGAGGTTGACAAACCAACAGCCCAACACTCAACACAATTAACAGGTGACATGGACACTACTGGTAGGTTTTAAAAGTAATCATTATACTGATTTTTATATTCATAAAGCCCACTGATGAACTACGATGATACACTTCTTTAGAAATGCAGTCATGGACTTACTTCGGCCACCTCGTTTCTTCCTAAACAAAGCCTTGCATGACAGCAATTATTAATTCCAATCAATTTACTGGGCACTCACAATACAAGAGTCTGTTGAAAATAAAAACTAGTGACCCAAATAGTTCTTCTAGGATATAGTCTGCAGCATACAGCTCTAATTATTTAACTTCATCTTGTTCTCTGGCAAAGCCCTGTTCAAATGTAAATTACATCTGACAGTGTCTCTGGGTTTGGGGTTTCTGATCCGTTCTTGTTAACCTCTGTGAGCACCAAATTACAACTCAGTGCTTCCCAACTGTAAGCAAGAGAAGAGCTGGACACAATCTGATTCAATGCTAGCAAACAAAGAGGGATTTGAAAAATCTGAGTGCAAACTTTGTATTTGACTAGAGGAAGAGATTAAAAAAGTAATTACTACAAATACATAAGCTGTTACACAGTGATTTATGAATGGATAACCAGTAAAGTACTGCAATTATAGATTTTACTGGTCAAATTTATCTTCCTATACTCTTTAGGTTCAAAAGAAGAGCAGGACATACGCACACATACGAGCATTCTTTTCTTAAACCACATTTTCTGGATGAGTACTCTACAGAATTTTAACAAAAGTATTCTGTATCCAATCATGGAGCTTCTGATAAAATTTCAAAGCAACTGCTTTGAAATCTTAGGCATTTATTTATCTAAAAGTATTCAAATACATTTTTAAAAAGTCAAGTGAAAGGTTAAAAAAAGACTTAAAGATTAGAGATACCCCTTTAATCACTCACCTAGAAAAGCCTCTAGATAATTACTAATGGATTTGAATTTTTTCCTTAAAAGAACACAGTATTTCTGACTTTGAGATGACTACAGTAGGTGGTATATCAGAAATTTACTTCATCACCGCTTCATGTTATGTTTGGCTTGGTTCTGAAGCAACTACTCCATGCCTCATTTCAGCTTTTTAAAAAACATTTTACTGTGCTTCAGATGTATCTATATATTGTCTAGGGACTGGGTGGAATGCCCACAATCTGTCAACATTCACCCCTGCTCCAGTTTCCCTGTTTCCTTGTATCACTTTTTCCTGTCCCTTCTGGTCTTCTCATCTCACTTTGGGCAGGTGTTGCTCATTCTGTCTTGTATACTTGAGTGATCTACAGAACATGCTCCTCACAGTGGTAGTTTTTTTGTTTGTTTGCTTGCTTGCTTGTTTTTAGCAGGCATGTCTAGTATTCGGCTGAAAGGTGAATTTCAGGAGCAGCTTTGGTTCTGAGTTAGAAGGGTGTTTGAGGGTCACAGTCTCAGAGGTTCCTGAAGCCTCTGTGAGGCCAGTAAGTCTATTTTGTGCATTTGAATTTTGTTCTACATTCTTCTCCTACTCTGTCCATGGCCCCCTACTGTGAGAGGGTCAGAGGTCTCAGTGTTGGTGTCAGTGAAGCACCACCTTGTTCTTCTGGGCTCAGGTTAGTGAAAGCTGTTGTGTACATTGTCCATTAGTCCTTGGGACTACTTGTTTTCCTTGTATTTTTGGTTTTCTTCATTCTCCTTTGCTCCAGAGGGAATGAAGCCAAGAGATGTATCATAAATGCCCACTCACCAGCTTTTAAGACCCTAGACTCTACTCACCAAAACGGGAAGTCAAACATTTTCTTTATGAACTATGTTATGCCAACTGACCCAGATGTTCCCTGAGACTACAGCCTCATTGCATTTCAGTACCAGTTTTATTAAGATGTAATTCATATACCAAACAATTCAACTATTGGAAGTGTACAACTCAATGGATTTTAGTGTACTGAATTGTACAGTCATCACTGCAACCAATTCTAGAATATATTTATCACACCCGAAGAAACCCATGCCTATCAGCAGTCATTCACCCATTTTCACCCAAACTCCTACCCCAGCACCTCAGCACTAAACGAGCACCAAGGTATTCTCTTTGTCGATGGATTTACCTATTCTGCACGTTTCACATAAACTGAGTCCCACAATATGTGACTCATACAATATTCCACACATTTCCTACAGACTGGATCATGTAATATTTTTGCCTGGCTTCTTTCACTTAGCATAATGTTTTAGTATAAAGCATAAAGGCTTATCCATGTAGTAGCGTTGATCATTACATCATTTTATTGCTGAATATTCCACTGTACGGATACATCACATTTTATTTATCTATTTATCAGTGGATGGATATTTAGGGGCTCATTTTTTTAATCCTTTTTTCTTAAAAAAATAAAAACTTTAACCTTACACATTGATTTTTAACTTTTCTAGAAGTCATTTGACAATTTATAAAATTCAAAGGTTCATATCCTTTTACCTAGGTATCCTCTTCAACTACAGTATATTAAGAAAATTATTACTACTGGAGCACAAGAAACCCTGGTGGGTTAGGGGTTAAGAGCTACAGCTGCTAACCCAAAAGGCTAGTAGTTCGTGTCCACCAGGCACTCCTTGGAAACTCTATATGGCAGTTCTACTCTGTCCTGTGGGGTTGCTATGAATTGGAATTGACTCAAAGACAATGGGTTCTTTGGTTTATTGGAATATTCTTTATATTTGAATATTGGGAACGGCCTAAACGTCCATCAGTAAGGACTGAGTAAATAAATTATTGCTCATTCATATCATGAAATGTGGTACAGCCCTTTGAAAAGAACAAGTAATGCACATGTATTCACATGGAAAGGAAGGTACTCTTCCGTTAATTAAAAATCAGGTTAGAGAACAGTTCATACAGTTGTTCTCATTTAAAATTATATGCATATGCACAAAATATGTTTGTGAATACACAGCCACATTCCTCTTCCTCCCCCTTTTTCTCCCTTTCTCTGAAAGAATCCACTCTGTAACTTTTAAAAACTATTGGCCCCTAGGGAGTACAAGTAAAGGATGCTGGCTTACTATTTGATTATTTAGTATTTCTTTGATAAAATGCAAAAGAAAATTAACCTCTTAGAACCCAATTCAGAAGAATTAATCACAGCAGCACTTTGAATAGGTGACAGAATCTTACCATTCATGTACTACACTTTCTCTTTCTGGTGTTCTTGGAGAATGTTACACAGTCCTTTCATCCCCAACACACCACCCAGCGTTACATTTTAAGGAGAATATATACCTAATTTTAAGTGCACTGAGCATTAGGCTTCTTTGGAAAAAAGTTCTTAGCTTTCACGCTACCTGACTTTTCATTCTTTTCAATGTTACATCTTCCTCCACATTTTATTCACAAACCCTGGTTGGGCAGTTAACACACTTGGTCAGTAACCAGAAGGTTGGAGGTTCAAATCTACCTCGGGGCATCTCACAAGAAAAGCTTGGCTACGAAAACCCTAGAAGCACTGTTTGACTTTGAAACACAGGACGACCGCATGAGTTGGAATCAACTCAACGCCAACTGGTCTGGTTTCATTTCTTGGTTTATCCATCATTTACTTGGAAAATCTTGTGGCACAGTGGTCAAGTGCTACATCTGCTAACCAAAAAACTGACAGTTCGAATCTGCCAGGTGCTCCTTGGAAATTCTGTGGGGTGGTTCCACTCTGTCCCGTAGGGTCACCATGAGTCAGAACTGACTCTACAGCAGCTGGTTTGGCTTTTTATCATCTACTTAGAAACCCTGGTGGCATAGTAATTAATGGCTACAGCTGCTAGCCCAAAGGTCAGTTGTTCAAGTCTAACAGGTGCTCCTTAGAACACTACGGGCCAATTCTACTGTCTTCTAGGGTCACTATGAGTAGGAATTGACTCTATGGCAATGTGTTTATCATTTACTTTGTGTCTAGTACTGTAGGTATAGTTAAAATGGAAACACCAAATTAAAGACAGGATCCCAATTTGTGAGAAACTTGTAATTCAATTAGGGAGGCAAGATATGCCTGAATGAAATAATTAGTGAAGATGACAGCATTAGACTTTTTACAATATCTGAAAACATAGTATATATGGAGAATTGAACAGCCAGAAAGGTTTTTTTTTTTTTCTTTTCCTCTTCACACTGTTATAATGCTCGACATTACAAGGGCATCACATATTTTTTCAAAATGCTTTGGAAGAGCATTCTGAGATCTTGGGCCAGCCTTCAACCAGCACAGATTCCCAAAGAATGTTACAATAGTAAAATGTCTCTAAAAGCTATTCTTGACTCCTGCTACTGAAGCCACCTATAACCACTGATAACCTGACACAGAAATAGAAAAAAGCTTCACTTACTAGACACCTGCTTCTTCAAGCGGTTATTCTTTCATCTAAAATGACAGCTATACTTTGCACATGGTAAGGGATTTAACCAAAGAGTAATTATGAACCACTCTAATGAACTGTGATTTGTCTTGGTGACCTTAGTTTCATCTACTATCTTCAGATGATCATCAACTCAATCTAATTTCTTAAAAGATACTGAAGTAGCCTGCAAAATTATTCATAGAAAATTTCATCTCTAGTCCTCTCTTCCTCTCAGCAAGTGTTTCTTCCACTTGATTTTTAAGAATCTCTATAGTTGCATAACTGTTCTGTAGAACACACATATCTATCTAGTGAAAAATTAGAGACATCAGACTTACCAGTATCCAAAATGGCTAAGATGCCTAAAAATATCCTAAAACATAGTTTGTTGCTTATAACATTAGCTCACAAGGCATAAATAGTAAAAACTTCTCTATAAATGTGGTACAGCTGCTATCTGAATTTTGAGGCAAAGACTACAACAATTGGGGATTCTAACAGCATATACTTTTTTCCCACCAACTACCCATGGATTTCAGATTGGACAATCTTGCTCAATTCCTTTAATTTCATTTTGAGTGTGAAATGTGACATTTTCAATTCATTTCTGGTATATGGTTTATCCTTATCCTTTAATTTCATTTAACTTATCTAATTCACTGTGATGGTTTTATTCATCCAAATATTACACTGATTTCACTCACTGATTTTTTTCTAAAACATACACTTTTTAAAAAATTGTGGTGAAAACAGATAGAACATTTTCCATTTTTATGTTTATCACACATGTACAATTCGGAGATATTAATTACATTCACCATGCTGTACAACCAAAACAACTAACCATTTCCAATTTTTTTCTTAACAAAAGCTTAGTGCATACTACTTAATTTCTTAAATATACAAAAATCCAGTTATGACGTTACTTGGACAGTGTTCCCACTGTTGTGCCATTTATTTCTAAATAAAACTTGCTGTGTTTGTAGGCTATTTGCTCATCACTGTTTAATGAGCTACATAAACCTTTTCATTCATTTAATGTTTGCTGAGAGCCTTGTGGTAGGTTTACAACAATAAGCAAAACTGGTGTGACGCCTCAAGCCTCCAAAGCTTTTCATGCCAGAAACATTCTCAATTACATTGACAGAGCTTACATGGAAAAATTACTCACACAAATTCATGTCTTCTGTTTAGCTTTCCAAATTGCTCTGTCTTTATTAATGGTACTACATGAGGTTTGGGAGCTATACTGCAGAGAGTTTTGTAAAATATCAGCTGCCACCAAAAATAAAATGCTCCAAATACCAGATGTTTCTCTGTAGGAACATGTAACAGTCAAGTGCTAGAACACAGGAAAGAATGTCCTCTTAGAAAAATTAATTGATTAGCAACAGGTAGTCATGTAAACAATCCAAAAATAAATCCATTTTGACATCTCTGTTAGTAGACTTCTAGCCAACAAGAGAGACTCCGGAGCAGCAGAGATCATTTGCAATTACGTTCAATAAGCCTCTGTGTGAACCCCCAAACAAGCATGAAAGTCAGGGATATGTAATAGTGGGTTTCCTTATTCGGTCAAAAGCTCGGTTCCCACCAAGCAACACGCCTTCCACCAGCAGCTGTGCTGTCGCTGCAGTCTAGAGGAGCGGCAGGATCCCTTTGTTCTGAACTTTGTCTATGATTCCCCTACCACGAGTTAAAAGCTGCCAACAAGGTTAGGTCTGAGTCAAAAAGGAAGTGTTTATTCAGAAATTTTCGAAAAAATAAAGAAAACATTATTTCAGAACTATTTCATGAGAGCCATGAGAAAAATAATTTTGGAGGCTGCTGTCATTGGGGACAGTAACAGATCGGCCTCTGGGATGACTGAACTTAGCAAATGAATTATAACCTGAACTAATAGTGATAAACTACAACACCAAAACACCTTTGCTAGGCAGACCTCTCTCTACAAATAACTTTCTTCCTTCTATATCCTAAATATGCATTTATGAATGGAATCAGGATGGTCAACAACGTAGTAAGCATTTTAGATTAGCAATAATCTTCAACACCATCTACAACAGGATCCACCCTTTGCTGTCCAGCCGACTCATAGCAACCCTACAGGACAGAGTACTACTGCCCCACAGGTTCCAAGGAGCACCTGGTGGAGTGGAACTGTCTACCTTTCCATTAGCAGTCATAGCATTTAACTACTATCCCACCAGGGTTTCCCTGTTACATGACAGGATATTCTTATTTCAATTATAACTGGGGGCACAGAGCATCCCTATTCCCTTCCTTCAGGGAATATATTACAATATTACCTCCCTTAGTGATGTGAGATTTTTGTGGTACTCTATAGCATGCCATAGGCTTTAAATGTTTCAGAAATTCTTTTATACGGCATTCCTCAGAGGCATATTCCAAAGAGAATAAAGGAAAGTAAAGGACTATGGTATCCTTCATGTGGTTGTGCATGAGAACCAAAGTAACAGAAAAAGAAGGTAGGAAGAAGCCCCTACTGGATTCACCTTGAAGGAGCTTTCCAATGATGAATTGAGCACCCAGCCTCTCAATAGGCACCACAGATAATTCAAAGCAGAAGCTCAGTCTCCCTTCAGGAGGCTTACCATATAATCAGTTAAAAAAAAATTATTACAAAGCAGATGAACAAGTGCCTAAAAATGTGGTTCACATTATATAAATAATAAAGTTAACACAAGGGTCAGAGAAAGATTCCTAAAGAAGGACGCATTTTGAATCATCTATGAGGAACTAATCATAAGAGTTCTTTAAAAAACCAAAACTAAACCCACTGCTATGGAGTGAATTCTGACTCATAGCAACCGTACATAACAGAGTAGAACTGCCCCATAGAGTTTCCAAGGAGCCTTTTCATTAGTAGCCATAATTTTAAACCACTACATCACCAGGCATTTGCTGATTCTGACTCATAGGAACTATAGGACAGAACAGAACTGCCCAAAAGAGTTGCCAAGGACAGCCTGGTGTATGTGAAATACCCACTAAAAGTTCTTAAAAAAACAAACCCATTGCCATTCAGTCCATTCCACCAAACAGCAACCCTACAGGTCACAGTGGAACTGCCCCACAGTTTCCAAGGAGCACCTGACAGGTGTGAACCACCGACCTTTTGGGTAGCAGCCACAGCACTTAACTGCTATACCACCTTAGAGGAGGCTCAACAAGTATTTCAGACTGAAGAAAAGACAGGGGCAACTCAAATTTGCTACTTAACAAGACCTAAGCATGGCAAGGAGACAGGTTTGGCTAGAGCGGAGGGATCTGATAAACAGTTGGAACTGCAGAGGTAAGGAGGCCAGGAGGTAACACCTGATGTGGAGACAACAAAACAACCTATTAAGATATAGGACAGATAAAGCTCATCCAAGAAAAAGTAGGAACAACAATGGAAGTTTTAATACACAGTATAGACAGACTTGAAAATCTGTCAACAAACCACAACCAACAGAAGAGAAAATAGATAAATGGGAGCTACTAAGAATCAAACACTTTTGCTCATCAAAGACTTTATCAAAACAGTTGAAAGTCCACCTACAGAATGGGAAAAAATATTTGGAAACTCTATATCAGACTGATGCCTGATCTATAAGATGATCTATAAGACTGATGCCATAATCTATAAGAAACTACAAAATATCAATAAGAAGAAGATAAATCATCCAATTAAGCGATGGGCAAAGGAGATGGACAGATATTTCTCTAAAGAGGAGATCCAGGCAGCTCAAAAACACATGAAGACATATTCGTGATCTTTAGTTATTAATGAAATTCAAATCAAAACTACAATGAGATACCATCTCACCCCAACAAGGTTGGCCATGATCGAAAAAACGCACAACAACAAATGCTGGAGAGGCTGTGGAGAAAGTAGAACTCTCCTACACTGCTGGTGGGGTTGCAAAATGGTCCAGCCTCTTTGGAAAGCAATCTGGCCCTTCCTTAAGAAAACGGATATAGACATACCATTTGACCCAGTAATTCCACTACTTGGAATATATCCTATAGAATCAAGGCCATTCACACCAACGGATACATGCACAAGAATGTTTATTGCAGCACAGTCCACGATAGCAAAAAGATGGAATCAACCCAGACGCCCAACAAAAGAGGAATGGATAGGTAAACTATGGTATATATACTCAGTGGAGCACTATGCAATGATAAAGAACAATGATGTTTCCAGGAAACATCGCATAACCTGGTTTCAACCAGAAGACATTACGTTGAGTGAAAGTAGTCAGAGACAAGAGGATAAATATTGTATGAGACCCCTACAATAAAAACTCAAAAACAGACTTATGCATAGTAGAAAAGACTCTTTGATGGCTGTGAGGCAGGGGAGGTTGGGAGGGTGAAGGAGGGATGGTTTAGATTAGATAGTTGACAGAAATTTGGTTGGGTGAAATCAGTGACAGCACACATTAGAAACAAGAACAATATTAAGTGGACTTCAGCATAACTGGAATACTCCTTCCATCTTAACCCATTATTGCAAGGACAGAGTAGCTGGGGAAGGGGGCAGGGGACCACACTCTTAGGTGAAATCGAGGCCAATTGGCACAACTAGTGTATTGCTAAGAGGGCTCTCTGCACCCCACATTGGTGAGTGGCGTCTGGAGTCTTAAAAGCCACCTAGCTGCCATCCAAGAGCACAGCAAATGGTCCCAACTTAGCAAGAACAGATGCTCACTGAGGACCAAAACAACCTGGGGGAAAGACAACCCAGAAGACAGAGAGACCCACATGAGTGGGTGCCTACATAGACTTGGGACCGGAAAAACTGGATGCTGCCCAGCCACCACCTGTGACAGCCGCAATGGAGCTCACTAAGTTGAGTCTCACTGGCAACACAAGAATAAAAAGGGTGCACCTGAGATCTCTACTAAAAGACCACAATTGATGGTCCAGCTGCTTCAGGGTTCCCCTGGGAGCATGGCCCCTGGCCCTGATGATGCCCTTACCCATATATCATAATGAAGGTCCACTCTTAAGACATGAATGGATTGGACTTGGTGATGCAGAGTGACCATGTATTGGATGCACTTTATGGTTCTATGTATCTATAGGATATCATCCTGCGGACCTCTGGCTGGAGTAAGAGGAGTGGGTGGAAAGGAGGGGAAAGGAAACTGTTGGGAAGATGAGATATGTATGGAGCAGAGAGGAATAATGTGCTGTCACTGGGCAGGGAGAGCATTGGAAGCAGCATATAGGTGGGCATGTAAATTTATATGGCAATGTACATTTTCACTCAGTCATAATAAAAGAAAAAAAAAAGATACAGGACAAATTAAGTTCCATCAAGCAAGCCAGGGTGGGAAATCACAATACAATTTGCCAAACAATCATCAGCCATATTTTATGCAACACATTACTCTGAATGAAGCAAACTTCACTTTTACTATTTTACCAACTGACTACCATAAGTAAAGGAATTTTAAACACAGCTCAGTCAAAACGACAGTATTTATGGCAAAGATGTTATTGACGACACTGTTCACTAAATGACACTTCAAGAGGATGGGGAGACACTTAATTCTCACAAGAATAGCTCTGTTCTTTATTGTGCTACAGTTTTTTTTATTAGACAATTCACATAATTCATAGTGTTTTGCTCCTCCAGACAAGCATGAGGACTCTCTCCAGCAAGTACAAGGACTCTGCAGTATACACCGAGCTCCCTACCCTGAGTTTCAAGTTCCTTCTCTTAGTTTTCCCTCACCCCGAACACCGTCCCCCTAAGTCCCTGGCTGCAGTCTGTGCTCTGGCATGTTCCATGGCTGGTGAACGATACTGTATTTTTTCACTCATTTTAACATTTGCAAACCAGGGAGCATTCTACAGTCCATGATTCAGTTGTTCAAATGTCTCATAATTCATAACATTTTAGATTCAATGAAAATCTGGTAATAAATCAAAGGCCAAGTTTCAAACAGCCATCAACAATCAAGATTTCCTACAAAGGCAGGAGCCAGGGAGAGAAGCAGTAAGCCACAGCACGTCATGAAACAGAATGAAGAGAACATCTGTGTAGGCACCTGGTATGCACAACAATGAACAATGAATGGTAAGGGAGGCAGCCAACAGAAGATACTAACCATACAGACAAGCACAGCCAGGAAAAGGCAGGAGTCAGAAGGGCTTTGTTCAGAGAGGATGGAATGGACCCGAAATAAGTGGCCAGCTTTCACCCGAGGGAAGGACTGATGCTGGCATGGGGGTCACACACATACCTGTCTGGGCCTAGAGATCATGTGCAGAGCCCTGGTGGCACAGTGGTTAACAGCACTCTGTCCTACGGGGTCACTATGAGTCAGTATCACAATAATGGGTAGAGGTCATCTACAGGCACCCGGAGGGACCTCATTATCAGAATACTTTAAGTGTTCTATGTATTCTGGCCAGAAAAAAGTCCAATGGTCCTCTGAGTCTCCACAACACAGCCAACTCATCTCTTGGCTGCTATTCATTGGAATCTTCCTTAGGTTTAACTCTCATTTGATTTATCTAGTTAGTTCTGGCCTATGAATGATAATGTAATGATGAGAATCAAGTTTATGTGGTTAGCTAGCCCTAAAATTGCTTAAATATTGAATTTGATTTAATTTGATTCTGACTCATGGTGATCTTATATACACAGGGTAGAACTGCCTGAAAGAGTTGTAAGGTTTCAGAAGCAGATCGCCAAGTTTGTCTTCCGAAGTGCCTCTGGGTGGGTTCCAACCAAGTAACAAGCAGTCATCATAAGGCTAAGATGAGTCCCTGAAATTCAGGGAGGTTACTGAGGAAACTCTGCCCTTGAAATTCAGGGAGGTCATCTTATCCACGACCAGACTTTGCCATTAGCTGAAAACAGCCTGATATGCCCCATCTGGTAAAACCATAAATCCGTAAGTAACGTTATGCCTCCTAATCAAAGCCCGTCCCTTATCAAAACCTTGCCCATAAACAAGGCTTATGCCCTAACCCTTCTAATCAACATTTCTTCCTTATCAGACCATAAATAATCTAACCAGAATTTCTTGCAACCCCTCTCTTCTTCCCTTCCTTATCAAACCATAAGCCCCTTTACCCCACACAATCTCATCAGAACTTTAAAACTATGAAAAAAAAAAACTTGCTCTACTGGGGAGAGGTGGGCTGAGCCACCCTCAGCTCAGACCCCACTCTCTCTTCAAATACACTTCACTAAACTCTACCACTGCTAACCACAAGGTCGGCAGTTCAAATCCACCAGGCGCTCCTTGAATACTCTGGGGGTCAGTTCTCCCCTGGCCCCTAGAGTCACCATGAGTTGGATCCGACTCAACGGCACTTGGCTGGCTTGGCTAAACTCACTGACTGGTGTGTCTCTGCCTCTGTTTCAGGCCACTCTCTCCCCAACAAAGGCAAACTGGCAAAATGGGATGGTAACACAGATCCCCTACTTTCTACTTCTCTATTATCCTGACACCAGTCACTCATGTGGCACTTCCTCTCTCTGACCCTAACCACCCAAACGTCAGTCTTCACAAGTAAGGACTCGTGAGTTCGTGAGCTGGATTCGTGAGTTCGTTGTAATTGCTCACGAAACTCAGAGACTATTACATATACTAGAAACCTTGGCGGCACAGTGGTTAAGTACTACATCTGCTAACAGCAGTTTGAATCAGCCAGGTGCTCCCTGGAAACTCTATAGTGCAATTGTGTTATGTCCTATAAGGTAGCTACAAGTCAGAACCGACTCGACGGCAGGGGGTTTGGTTTTATTGCATATACTGGAAACCCTGTTGGTGTAGTGGTTAAGAGCTACAGCTACTGGCTAAACAAAAAGTCAGCAGTTTCAATCCACCAGGCACTACTTGAAAACCCTATGAGACAGTTCTACACTGCCTTGTAGAGTCACTATGAGTCAGAATCCACTGGACAGCAATCAGTTTTTGCTGCATTTTGTTGTTGTTGTTGTTTAAATACACTATAGGGTCATTATAAGCCAGAATCAACTCAATGCATAGAGTTTTTTCTGTTGTTGCTGTTTATTACCTGTATTTACAGGTACCCATGTATCATAACCAGAAAGCATACAGATTAACAGACTCAATAGGCAAGGTCTGTGGGGGAGGTACCAGCAGGAGGTCTCTGGTGTCCCCAGGGACAGGCCAGCCTCTCCGGTACATGGATGTTCTTCCCAACCCAGTAAGTCCAACTCCTTCTGCAGTAGGCCTCTCATAACCATGCATATGAACGATTAGGGCCTCCATGCAAACACATCTTCCCTAGAAGCAATGAATATGCATGACTATATCACCCCCTTCCCCCTTCTGGAAGCCTGTAGTCAGGGTTGGTGTTGGGGCTGCTGCTACATTTGCACATGTCTAAGTGTTGCCTGGTTGTTTTAGAAAAACAAAGGCACCTTGATTGCTCAAAAACGTCAAGGGTTATTTTTGGCAAGGAGAGACCAAAGGCCCAATCAAGTTCTTCCTACAAGGTCTGTCTGTTAGCTGCCTCACAGAGATCCCATGCACAACAGAATGCCATGCAGTTCAGTCCTGCGTCATTCCTATAATTAATTATGGACAGCACCACTTTGATCCACAGGGTTTTCTCTGGCCAATTTTTGGAAGTACATTGACAGGCCTTTCTGGTCTGTCTGAGTCTAGAAGCTTCTATGAAACTTGTTCAGCATCATGCCAGCCTTCACTGACAGATAAGTGGTAGCTCTTCAGAAGCTGCTTTGGACAGAAATTGAATCCAGGTCTCTTGATAGAACGCAACAACTCTACTACTGAACCATTGCTGCCCTCATTTTCTTTCCTACTACTTCATAATCTTAAAGTACATAAAGCCAAGACAATCACTTATCCCATACAGTACAATTTCCTAACCAGTAAATCTAGACACTGTAGGGTCTGGCGTCCTTTTAAATGTTCTGACCAACAGAAATGGCTGGAAAGGAAAAAGAGTAGCATATTGAGCAGCACAGTCAGAAGTTTTACAACATGAAAAATCTGTTACCAATGGCTGAGAAGGAGCACAAGAGAATTGTTTGGCACAGAGATGTTCTCTGGCTTCATGACAGTGGTGGTCGTGGTTACACAGGTGTATATAACTGAACTGTAAAAACTCAGGAAAGTATACACATGAGATAGGTCCATTGTACTGTGGACAAATTACATGTCAATACAGCTGATTTTCAAGTAACCTCTCGAGGAAATGACTGTTACATTTACAGTAAGTCAGCTCCATTAGCTCTCTTTCAGCTGTTCATCTTACAGCCTCTTCACTAATTCTCATAAAATACACTGGGAAAATGTCTGACAACAGGCAAATAATACTCAAATTTGTTTTCTTACTTTTCAGAAGCTACTATCATTCACTATCTTAAGAGGGAGTGGGGGTTTTTGGCTGGTTCTCTTCATTTTTTTAATTCTGCTTTAGGTGGAAAGTTTACATAGCAAATTACTCATTGAAAAATTCATACACAAAATTGCTTTTTAATTTCCACTCTGTGTCAGCACTTTGTCTCTCCCTTTCCATTCCGAGTTCACTGTCTCCATTCCGAGTTCACTGTCTCCATTCCGAGTTCCCTGTGTGCATTCTGAGTTCACTGTGACCATTCTGAGTTCACTGTGTCCATCCATGCAGCTTCCCTGTCCCTTCCTGCCTTCTGTGTGTGGGCAGTTGTTGCCCACTTGGTCTTGTATACTTGATTCAACCAAGAATCACACTTCTTATCTATGTTACTGCTTGTTTTACAGGACTTGTCTAATCTTTAGCTGTAAGGTAGACTTTAGGAGTGGCTTCAGTTCTCAGTTAGCAGGGTGTCGGGGGCCACAATCTCAGGGCTTCCTCCAGTCACCATCAGACCAGTATGTCTGGTCTGTAAAATGAAGTTTTAATAACTCTTACCTGGGAACCATACCTTATTTTCCATTGCCTTCAAATACAGAAACAACCAGGATGAAGAATAAACACTGAACTCAATCACTGGACAAAGTGTGACTCTTACAAGTACAGTAAACTTATAAAAATAGTAAAAAACTAAGAGGAAGAAAACATAAGTGGAATCTGGCCACACTGAGTATGTATTGATAATGTTTTCTTGAAGAGACACCCAGAACTTCAAGAGTTTTTTTTCTTCCTGTAATAAGATGTAAAACTGAACAAAATGATACCAAATCATCATCTACAGTGCTTCAACGTTGGCCTGATTTTATTCCAGCCAAATGTCCTACAAGACAGATTAAAAATTTTAAAAATGCATGTATCCCAACTAAAAAGACAACAGGCTTTCTGAGTCCAAATCTCTTCATTTCAGTTATATTTAACCCTTAGATATGTTCTGGCCACAATTTAACCAAGTGACAATGTTGTCTGCATCAAGTTCAGCCACACAAGTCATCTACAACTTGACAATATAAGACTCCAAAAAAAGCTCACTGCAGTTGAGTCAATTCTGACTCACAGTGATCGTCTAGGACTAAGACTGCCTCATAGCATTTCCAAGGAGCAGCTGGTGAATCTGAACTGCTGACTTTCCAGTTAGCAGCCAAGTTCTTAACCAATGAACCACCAAGCCTCCATCTGAAACTAGTATACAAATATTATAAAATCATACATGAGGAAGATTAAGACTTTTGTTATATTTGATTAAAATCTCCTAACAGCCATTTTTTACTTAATGGCCATTAAATATTTCAATAATTATTTCAAGGAACTGAGTCCTTAGAAAATTTCACATAGCTTTTACTGGTCAAAAGTTCCATTCTCTTTTTAGCAGCAGGAAGGAAAAAAAATTATTACAAGTGACTCAAAACAAAGTAATTTATCTGTGCTTCATTAGAGGGATGTTTTCAAAGCACAGCCACTAAGCACACTATGATGGTACATCCAGGATCTTTACTATCAGTGTTGATTTTGACCTTTTTACTCAAGTTTGTCCTTTTGGTAATAAAGAACGTAATAGCTATAATCATGATTTGAGAATAAGAAATAATCGAACGTTCATCAAATTAAAAAGACATATAATGTTGGTTTGGGCAAAGGATTAAAATTTTTCAAATATGTAGTTGGTAAGGCTAAAATGACAATTATCAAGGTCAACTCTTAGGAAGTGTATTTTTATTCTCTCTCTAAAGTGGCCTGATACTAGTACACTAGTACTATGAAAAATGACTTCCCACAACTACCAAATATTGTTTCTCTGTTCTTTTCAACCAGAAGGATCGTATCTTGAAATAGTCCTCAAGATCCTGGAACATAGTTTTCTGGTGAGCAAAGATGTCATCTAGTGCTGCTGCAACCAAAAATACCACAAGTAGATGGCTATAACAAAAAGAAACTTATGTTCTCACAGAAAAGTAGGCTAAAAGTCCAAGTTCACAGCAGCAACTACAGGGGAAGGCTTTCTCTCTGCTGGCTCTGGAGGAAGGTCCTTGTCTTCAATCTTCCCCTGGTCTATGAGCTTGTCAGGCACAGGAACCCTGGGTCCAAAGGACAAGCTGTGCTCCTGGCACAGCTTTCTTGGTGGTATAAGGTCCTCTACTCTCTGCTCACTTACCTTTCTTTTTATTGCTTCAGAGATAAAAGGTGGTGCAGGCCACAACTCAAAGAAACTCCTTTTACACCAGATCAGGGACATGACCTGGGTAAGGGTGTTATAATCCCACCATAACCCTCTTTAACTTAAAATTATAATCACAAAATTGAAGACAATCACACAATACTAAGAATCATGGACTAGCCAAACTGATACACACACTTTTGGGGGGAACATAATTCAACCCATGACAGATGCGTTCAAAAATTCTGGAGTAGTGAAAAGGGCAAAATTAAGACTCTGAGTCATGAAAACATAACAATTTGAGCATTAAAAAAAAAAAGGAAAAAAATTAAAAAAATATATTTTAACACCTGATCCAAATACCACACACAATGGTTGGTTGTTTCCACATGGATCAAGCTCAGATTCACTGAACTACATACTCTGCATCAGGTAAGTTTGAGAAATTACCTAAAAAACTGTTGCTGTTACTGCCCTAATGCATCATACTACTTCAACATCACCCCTGCATCTCATGGCTGTTACATGTCACTGCTCTTCGCTGCTCCGAGTCAGCTGTAACTCCCAGCAACCCTGTGTATAACTGCCTGGTTCGGCACCATCCTCATCATCACTGTTATACTTCAGCCCACTGTGTCCATCCACCTCCCTGAGGCCCTTCTCACTGACCCTGTACCAAACACGATGTCCCTCTCCAGGGACTGGTCCCTCCTAATAACATGTCCAAAGTATGTAAGATGAAGTTTAGCCATCCTTGCTCCCTAGGAATATTCTATCTGTACTTCTCCCAAGAGAGATGTCTCCATTTTCCTGGCAGTCCATGGAACATTCCAGCATCACAATGCAGACTTCAACTCTTCTTCAGTCTTCCTTATTCATTGCCCTACTTTCACACACACATGATGCAACTGAAAATAACCACGGCTTCGGACAGGTACACCTGAGTCCTTAAAGTGACGTCTTTCCCTTTCAACACTTCAAAAGACGTCCTTTGCAGTAGATTTGTCCAGTGCAATACCTCATTTGATTTCCCAACTGTTGCTTCCATTGGTGTTGATTATGGATCCAAGTAAAATGAAATCCTTGATAACTTCCATCATTTCTCCACTTAACATGATGTTGCTAATTGGTCCAGTGCGAGGATTTTTGTTTTTCCTGACATTGAGAGATAATCCATAGTGAAGGCTGTGGTCTTTGATCCTCATCAGTAAGTGCTACAGGTCCTCTTCACTTTCAGCAAGCAAGGTTGTGTCATCTGTGTAAAGCAGGTTGTTAAGAGTGTCCTCTGATCTCGACGTCCGATTCTTCCCCATACAGTCCAGCGTCTTCGATTATTTGCTCAGCATACAGAATTAGTTTCGTGGCTGCTACCGACACATGAATAATAACAATAACAGCACACTAACAAAAACAGATAGATGCAACTGAGTTAATTCAGACTCATGGTAACCTTATGTAATACAGAACAAAACATTTCCAGGTTCTCTGCCAGCCTCACAATCACTGGCATGCTCTAGTCCACTGTTGTGGTTACTATGCCAATCCATCTCATCCATGGTCTCCCTCACCTTTGCTGGCTCTCTACTTCATCAAACATAATATTGTCCTCCAGCAACTCATCTTCCTGATGACATGTCCAAGGTAACAAAGTTGACCAATGCTCTCACACAACATGTGACCCATGGGGTTTTCACTGGCTGATTTTCATAAGATCCTCAGGCCTGTCCTCCCAGTTTGTCTCAGGCTGGAAGCTCCACTGAAACCTTCCCACCATGAATGGCTCTGCTGGTATTTGAATTACCAGTGATGTAGCTCCCTCCAACACAGCCACAAGTAATCCAGGACAGTATGACAAATCAGCACATGGGTGGTTGCTGTTGTTGGTGCCTCAAGACAGTTCTCACTCATGGTGACCCTATGTACAACAGAACGAAACAATGTCTGGTACTGTGCCTGCTTGAGCTCACTATTGCAGCCACTATGTCAACCCATCTTGTTGACGGTCTTGCTCTTTTCTACTGACCCTTTACTTTACCAAGCATGACGTCCTTCTCCAGGGACTGATCCCACCTGATAACATGTTCAAAGTATGTAAGATGTAGTCTCACCATCCCTGCTTCTAAAGAGACCTCTGGTTTTACTTCTTCCAAGACAGATCTATTCATTCTTTTGGATGTCCATGGTATGTTCAATATTCTTCTCCAAGAGATAGGTGGTAGCTAATACAAATATCTAATGTTTACTGCTTAATACATGCTAGACACTATTCTCAGTGATTGATCTATTTACACAGAGGAGGAAAACCAAACACACCAAGGTTAAACAGTTTGCCCAAGATCACCCAGCTAGTACACATGGGTGCTGGGACTCATATGAGGGAGTCTGGGATACGGAGACAGTGCTGCTAATGCTACCTTATTAATCAGGGATGGAAAGTCCCCCACACTCCACTAGCCTCTAACCTGGTTTAGTCAATATTCTACTCCCTATTTGTACTCAGCCCTTCCTCAGAGGAAAAGAAGTCTGAGAAAGGAAAAATTTTGATGAACAGAGGTGTCGAAGATACAACAAAACAAAGTTTTCAGTAAGGTAGAACTCTGGGCTTAGACTCAGTGTTCTAAACTTTTACAGTGTTACTGCCTAGGTGCAATATGCAGTGACTGTTTACATAACCCTAAAAAAAGTTATTCATCACAATGGTATGAAATAACATGCACAGAAAATAGGAAATGCACCAAAATTATAACAGAATGACCAACTTTATTTCTAATAGCCTATATTTTGATGCGTTCAACAATAAATTGTAACTACCTTGGTAGTGCAGTTAACACATTCAGCTGCTTGCTGAAAGGTCAAAGGCTCAATCTACCCAAAGGTGCTCAGAAGAAAGGTCTGGCAATCCACTGAAGGCCTCATAAGCCCAGTTCTACTCTGACACATACAGGGTCACCAAGAGTCAGAATCAACTCAATGACAAAGTGGTAGTGGTGGTATTAACAGTGAATAGACATCAGCCATTTTTATTGTGCATTAAAAAAAAATTATTTCAACTTTTAAATAGAGTTTACGTGCCAACAGTGCAAAAATTTAAGTAAAAGCTTCTGAAGTATTTGTTGACCATGGAGGTGATGAAAGGCAGGATGGCAGGGGAAGCACAGTGAACACATACGCAAGAATCACATCATGAAGAGATCTGCAGATGTAATACAGAGTTTCAGCTATTCTATAGCAGCGTAAGTTAGTACTGAGGAGCCACCAGCTGCCACTAGACTTCAGGCTACACAGACCAGAGGCAGAGAGACGACAGATGTCAAAATCAACCTGGAGACAGACATTTTTCTACAACTGAGCTTTTGATGAAGGTTTACAGAGCAAATCAGTTTTTCATTAAACAATTAATACACACACTGTTTTGTGACACTGCTTGCCAACCCCACAATACGTCAATGCTCTCCTATTCTCAGCCTTGGGTTCCCCAGCTTTCCTGTCCCTTCTTGGCTTTACATTCTTACCTGGCCTAACCAGCCTGGTATATCCATTTAGTCCCATTTTGTTTCATGGGCCTGTCTAATCTTCAGTGGAAGGATGAACTTTAGGAGTGACTTCAGTACTAAGTTAAAAGGGTGCCAAGGGCCACATTCTCAGGGTTTCTCCAATATCTGTCACGTCAGAAAGTTTGACCATTTTTTTGTGAGTTTCAGTTTTGTTTTACATTTTTCTCCAGCTGTGTCCGGGACATTCTACTGTGATTCCCAGCAGAGCAGTCGGTGGTGGTAGCTGGGCACCATCTAGTTTTCCTGGAATCACTCTGGTGGAGGCTGTGGTAGCTGTGATCCATTAGTCCTGTGCACTAATCTTTCCCTTGAGTGTTTCGTTTTTCTTCATTCTCCCGGCCCCAGATGGCTATGACCAGTGGACTACCTTAGATAGTCACTCATAATATTTCAGAACTCAGACGTTACTCATTAACATAGAATGTAGAACATTTTCTTTATAAACGTACGCCAATTGAGCCAGATGTCCTCTGACACCATGACATCACTTTTATAATGAGAAAAAGATATTTTAAAAACAAAATTATTAGTGCTTTCAAAAAGAGAAAGAAGAATATATACCTCTTGCTTTCTCATCATGAAGACGCTGCACCATGTAAAACAAGGCTGTGAATTGCTGGTCTGTCAGTCCCTGACATGAATTAAGGTGTGTCCTCCCCCAAAATATATGTAGTACTTCGGCTGGGCCAAGATTCCTGGTATTGTACAACTGCCCTCCATTTTGCTATTTTCTGATGCGGTTGTAAATCCGAATCTCTGCCTGTGGTTAACAGAGTGGATTACGTTAGAGAGGATTAGGTAGGACTGTAAATCTCTTCGTAAGATCACCTTCCTGCTCCACTGTAAAGAGAGTTTCCCCTGGACTATGGCTTGCCCTACCCTTTATCCTTTTATCCTACAAGAGATAAAAGAAAAGGGGAGCAAGCAGAGAGCTTGGAACCTCACACCATCAAGAAAGCAGCACCAGGAGACACGTGCATCCTCTAGACCTGAGGTTTCTGCACCAGGATATTCCCTGACTAAGTACTGATGCAGCACAAGGACTTCCTCCAAAGCTGACAGAGAGACACCCTGAATTCAGACTTGTAACCTACTGGACTATGTCAGAATAAACTTTTCTTTTGTGAAGCCACCCACTCTGTAGTATTTCTGTTAGAGCAGCACTAAACAGTCCCACAGACACTTGAATTAAAAAATAATAATAAAAGTAGAACAGACACTGAAAACCCAATAGAGCACTGTTCTACCCTGACACACACAGGGTCACCATGAGTCAGAGGCGGCTCAACAGCAATAGGATTTTTTTTTCTTTTTAAATCATCTTATAAAAATTGTTACTAGAGCTGCAACATAAGTTCTGCAGTGAACATTAAAAACGCAAACTCTGTCAAAGTCTATGTGGCTGCCCTAGGCTTACGCTACTTATTTAGTGTGAGCACTCAAAGCACCTAAAGATTGAGGGCAGTGGTGGTTCAGTGGCAGAATCTTCACTTTTATTCGTAGTCTATGTGGGAGACCACATTTAACTCCCGCCAATGCACCTAATGCACAGACACCACTCACTGTCACTGGAGGCCTGCACATGGCTATAATACTGAACAAGCTTCAGAAGAGTTTCTGGACTAAGATTACAAGGAAAGACACAGTGAGCTACCTCTGAGATACCCATGAATGGAAACCCTACAAATCACAACTGTCCAATCCTGTTATGGATGGAGTAGCCACAAGTCAAGGGCCAATTTGACTGCAAGTACCAAAAACAACAAGCAGCCATGACTGCTACTTGTCAGCTACAGGCAATGTCATCAGTGCTGGAAGGGTACAGAGCCACACCTGCATGATCCTAATCCAAAACCAGAGTCCTAGTTGCACAGTGGTTAAGAGCTAAGAGCTCCACTGCTCACTAAAAGGTCAGCAGTTCAAATTCACCAGCCACTCCTTGAAAACCCTATGGGGCAGTTCAACTCTGTCCTATACAGTTGCTGCAGGCTGCAATCACCTCAATAACAAGTTTATCTATTTATTTATACTGATCCCAAACTGCCACATGACAATGCAGAGCCCACCAGCATGTCACAATTTAATGCAGAAATGAGAGGCCTCACAGGGCCCAGACTACAAGCAGCAGAACCACAAGTTACAGGACGGGAGTACACTGAGGAACAAACCACTGAAACCATAGACTCACATGCCCAGACCTGGCTCTTTTTTTTTTTTTTTTTTTTTTTTATTTAACATAACTGAGTGAAAATGTACATTCACATGTAAATTTACATGCCCCCATATATGCAGCTTCCACTGCTCTCCCTGTCCGGTGACTGCACACTATTCCTCTCTGCTCCATACATGTCTCATCCTCCCAACAGTCTCCTTTCCCCTCCTCTCCATCCACTCCCCTTCCTCCAGCCAGAGGTCAGCAAGATGATATCCTATAGATGTATAGAACCATAAAGTGCTTCCAATATATGGTTACTCTGCGTTGCCAAGTCCATTCCATTCCTGTCCAAAGAGTGGACCTTTGTTATAATTTATGGGAACGGGCAGCATCAGGGCCAGGGGCCATGCTGTCAGAGGAACCCCACAACCGCTGGACCATCAATTGAGGTCTTTTAGTGGAGATCTCATGATGCACCTCTTTTTATTCTTGTGTTGCCAGTGAGGCTCCTCTCTGTGAGCTCCGTCATGGCTATCACTGGTGGTGGCCAGGCACCATCCGGTTCTTCCAGTCCCAGGTTGATGTAGGCACCCACTCTTGTGGGTCTCTCTGTCTTCTCGGTTGTCTTTACCACATGCCACTTTGGCCCTCGGTGAGCATCCGTTCCTGCTGAGTTGGGACCATTTGCTGTGTCCTCGGATGGCAGCTTGGCAGCTTTTAAGACCCCAGACGCCACTCACCAATGTGGGGTGCAGAATCTCTCTTAGCAAAACGCTAGTTGTGCCAATTGGCCTGGAATTCGCCTAAGAGCATGGTCCCCCACCCCCTGCCCCAGCTACTCTATCCTTGCAGTATTGAGTTAAGATGGAAGGAGTACTCAAGTTATGCTGAAGTCCACTTAATGTTGTTCTTGTTCCTAATGTGTGCTGTCACTGCTTTCTCCCAACTAGATTTCTAGTAACTACCTAAACTAAACCCTCCCCCTCTTGCCCTCTCTCCCTCCCTCCCCTCCCTTGCAGCTGTCAAAGAGTCTTTTCTTCTATACACAAGTCTGTTTTTGAGATCTTATCGTACAGGTCTCATATAGTATTTGTCCTTTTGTCACTGACTACTCTCACTCAACATAATGTCTTCCAGTTGAAACCAGGTTAGGAGATGTTTCCTGGAATCATCGTTATTCTTTATCATTGCGTAGTGCTCCATTGAGTATATGTACCACAGTTTACCTATCCATTCTTCTATTGTTGGGCATCTAGGTTGATTCCACCTTTTTGCTATTGTGGACTGTGCAGACCTGGCTCTTTTTGTAAAATGTATGCATCTATCTTTCATGGCATCCGATCCTAAAACATCTAGAGGGCACCTCCTATGCGCAAGGCATGTGCCTGATGCAGGACAACAGACAGAGAAGAAAGAAGGCAAAAAGCACTGCCCTCCAGGAGGATACAGTTTAGAAAGGCTAATAAGCCATTTGCCCAGATTCTTCAGAAACATGGGGTTGTCCATCATCATCAAGAATTCATCATCCTCCTTGCAAGTAGTTGACCCCCTATGACTGCAGACAGTGTCATATGACATTAAATGAGGACAGAGCACCTGACAAGCATCATTCTACAAATAAAGAAATAATCTACCAATGAAATATTCAGTGCAAGCTGTGCTTCAAGTCTGTAAAATACCTAAAAGCAAGTGCAAAAGGACCAGAAACTTGGAACATCTCCTCTCAGATACAAGCCCCAAGTTGTGCTCACAGAATCCCTTGGCCAGCTTCTTCTGTGGACACGTGCCCAGCTGTGCTGGTCTTCCCAAGAGGGTTGATCTGTTGACCTCTGGGGTAGACTTGGCAAATGAGAAGTATAATTGGACAAATCTTCCAATAGGAATCCTTTATGAGCTCCACCCTCACCCCACCATCTACCAAAAACCAAACCAGCTGCCATTGAGTAGATTCTGATGCCACGAGGTTTTCAATGGCAAAATGTTCAGATTTAGATTACCAGGCCTTTCTTCCATGGAACCTCTGGACAGACGTGAACCACCAACCTTTTAAAATATAGCTTAGTCCTTAACTCTTTTGCTACTCTGGCATTCTTCCCACCATCTACCAAACCAAAAACTAAACCCATTGCTGTTCAGTCGATTCCGATTCACAGTGACCCTACAGGACAGAGAAGAACTATCCCATGGTTTCCAAAGAGTACCTAGTGGGTTTGAACTGCTAACCTGCTACAGCACGCTTCAGGATCAGATCATTTCTCATAATGTAAAATGCCAAGCTCCCTCTCAAAAATCTATTTCATTATCAAGACTGTAGCCTGGTCAACATAACAAGTGCTTGAAGTCTAGAAGATGAGATACTGCAATATTGTTCAGCCCCACAGCCTGTTCCCATCTGTCTACCACCCCACTGGATTTCAGGAGGTAACAGGCAGCTTCCACTCCCAGGCTGGCCTCCATATAACAAGCCCAAAGCAAACAGTACCAAACACTGGTTTGGGCTTCTGCCCCTTCTAACAATGTCTATGGCAGTGACATTCACAGCTATGAGACTCTAGGGCCACATAGCTCTTCACACTAATGTAACACCCCACTGTGAAACTGGACGTCTCTATGAAATGGCCATATTCACAGAAGCTACAAACTTTTACAAAAAGTAACTTTTCAGAAAACCAGAAATGTGAGTGTGATCATTTTCCCCTAATTTATAGAGCCCAGAAAACAAATCAGTTCCTAAACTACAGCCTTTCTCCACTCCACCTTCACTCATAAAGGGCAGCCTAGGGCTTCCTAAGGATGCAGAGCACCTGTGGAACAGGCCATAAGGGGTTTCATAAACAGGACTGCTGTGAATCTGGCCAACTAGCCATCTTTCCTGCAAACCAGAGCTTAGAACCATTTCTTCTCGATTCAACCACACAGCCAAGGAAGCAACACCAGAATAGACCGAAGTTTTTAAATTTGGGTGAACCAGAACAATAACCAGAATGGGAAAAATCATGGGTCAAAACCCTGCTAGAAATTAATCCTCCACTTAGAAACGAAAAGCAGCATACTCCCTGCATGGCAACCAAATCTGTTGCCCTTGGGATTTTGTGCAGAGTCAGAAACAATGGTGCCCCACTCAAAGACAGTAGCCAGCTGCACCACTATGAATGGGTATCGTTCTCCCCAGTCCTAGCAATGCTGCAGTCTCACTCATCAGGCTCCTGGAAGGGCTCACTGGGCCTCTTCTAAGCCTCCTGTTTCAGTGCTCTGACTCCTACATTTCTCCTCTCAGTGTGGTTCCAGATCACCCAGATAGCAAAACTGTGCGTCTGTTCTAGTTTCACTTCAGCAGCCACAACAGGACAGGTTCCAACAGGTTCACAACAGTGCTGCAAACACACCCAAGAAACAAGACTGTGTTAAAATTGCCTCATTATACCCAAGGGCTTGGTAAAACAAAGGAGATGTCAGAAAAAGTCAGCTTTGATCTAGTTAAATTTCTGCATGTTCTAATGATATGCGACACAGATGTGAGTCCCCCCAAATACCACATTACTCCTACTTCTCCAAACCTAAGCAGATCAGGAATTCTGCCTGCATTTTCACAGCAAGTCGTCTTAGGCAAACACTTGTGAGCAAGGTGGCCTTCTCCTCCATTTATTTTTGTCTCTTTATTCAAGGCAACAGGTTTTAGCCACATGGACAGAGAAAAGGCACCAAGAAGATAGAGAAGAATGGACTCAAGATTTATACGGTTTCCAAGATACTCCAGTGCCACACACGGTTAAGCAGTTGGCTACTAACTGAAAGGTTGGTGACATGATTCCATTCAGTGGTTCTGTGGGCCAAAGACCTAGCGGTCTGCTTGCATCAAGATTACAGCCAATAAAATCCTACAGGACAATTCTACCCTGTCCACATGCAGCCCCCATGAGTTGGAATCAACTCTAAGGCATCTAACAACAATCTTCTTTCTGCTCAGCCTTCCTACTTCTGACATCTCTGCAGAGTCACTAAATACGAAGCTTTTGGAGACACAGCTAGGGCTATAAGACCAAGCTGTTTACAGCAAAGACTGCATTAAATTAGAATTAAAAAAATGAAAATTAAAAACCTACATGGTAACAGAAGCAAGCAAATTGCTACAAGCACATGTAATTGATCTCAAATCTACTTAATTTTACTGTGTCATTAGATTTCCTAAAATAAAAATATTCCACTTTGTGGTTCCTCACAAAGTTAAACACAGAATTACCTTCTAAAATCACACCAAACCCTCTGCTGTCCAGGCAGTTCTGATCTATGACCACCCTACAGGACAGAGGAGAAGTGCCTCCCAGAGCTTCCATGGCTGTCATCTTTATGGTTCCAACCACTGACCTTCTGGTTAGTAGCTGAGCACTTAACTGCTGCATCATCAGGGCTCCTTAGAGTTATTACTTTACAATCCAGCAATTCACTCTGAGATGTGTGTGTGTGTATATATATATACATATATGCATATATGTATATGTATGTGTATATATACATATACACATATATGCATATATGTATATGTATATATATACATATATGCATATATGTATATATATATATACACACACATATATATATATGTACCCCAAAGAATTAAAAGGAGAGATTCAAACCAATACTGGTACACCAAAGTTCACTGCAGCAGGATTCACAACAGCCAAAGGTGGAAACAAGCCAAGTGTTCAATATGTGGTACTGTATTCATACAGCAGAATATTACTCATGAAGATAAGCAACATCCTGATATATGCTATAATATGAATGAAACTTGAAAACACGCAAGTGAAATAAGCCAGACACAAAAGACAAATGTGTAATGATTCCATTTACATGAAACATCTAGAATGTGTCAATCCAGAAAGACAGAAAGTAGATTAGTGATGACCAGGGACTGAGGGGAGTTACCGCGTAACGAGTTTTGTTGTTGTCGGGTGCCTTCAAGTCACTTCCGACTCACAGAGCAACCTACGTATGAAGGAATGAAACAGTACTGCCCAATCCCGTGCATGCCCCCAGTCTTGGCTGTGCTGCAGCCCGCTGCTGTGTCCATGTGTCAGTCCGTCTTATTGAGGGTTTGCCTCTTTTTTGCTGACCCTCTACTTTACCAAGCATGATGTCCTTCTTCAGGGAGGGGTCCTTCCTGACAGTAAGCCCAAAGTAGATGAGATACAGTCTCAACACCTTCACATCTGAGGAGTCGTCCAGCTACAAAAAGTGCATTTCTATTTGGGGCTATAAAAAAAAGCTGTGAAAACACATACTGGTGATGGATTATACAACACTGTCAGTGCACTTAACGCCACTGAAGTATACACCAAATTTTATATTGCATAAGTTAACACAGTAAAAATAAAATAATAAAAACAGATTTAGGCTATCTGCTGTAATACTCCACTGCGAAATGAGAAGTCTTCATTAAAGGGCCACATTCTCTTAGGCACTCAGTGTCATACTTGGAATGACACATTCTAAGGATCTCACACTTGCTTTTTAGTAGATGGCTGATTAGACAAGTAAAAGACAAGACTGTCTAGAGATAATCTAATACCAAATACTTTAAAACATTGTAGCTACAGAATCAGATCACACCTTGCCTTGCCTCGCCTCCCCCATTCCAGCCTGCTGCTCTCCCTAGATCCCCAAACAGACTGGTGAGCATGAGCTGGACACCCAGGCCATCCAGACCCAGCTGCTCAGAGCCTCTTCCGCCTTCCCATCCACAGCCTCCACTCCTAGTCCTGCTCCCCCATTAAGTTCTTAGCTTCCAGGGGTAGAAAGAGGGGCAGCTGCTAACTCTGAGAGGAGGCAAGGAATCAGAGATCACAGCTGGGAACAGGGAGAGGCAGGCGGGAGAATTTCACATGTCTCTCTCCCCCACTCACAAAGCCCCAGACCAAACGTTTACTGAGATATTTTAACATGCAAAGTGGAAAAAAAGGAGAAAGAGAAAGGCAAAATACACATATTCCATGTTCACTCATCTAAAGCTAAAAATTATTTAGCACATCATAACTTCTAGTTACCTGCCTCAAAGTATTTCGTGCACAAAACCTAAAGTGGGCAAACTGGTCAAAATTTAAGAGAGCAAAGTATCTACTTTATATGGGGGTGTGTGGGGGGTGTATGTGTGTGTGTGTGTGTTAGGCATGCAAGGTGAGTTTTTCGAAACAAACTTAAGAAAATTACTAACAAATTCAAAGAAAATTAGAATGTTTTGATGAAATAGCCTAACTCTGTTTTTAAAATTTTCTCAATAAAAGAACGTTAAAAACCAAACCCACTGTCATGGAGTCATGTCCAACTCATGGCAACTCAGGGTAGAACTGCCCCACAGAGTTTCTAAGGAGTGCCTGGCAATGGATTTGAACTGCCAACTTTTCGGTTAGCAGACGTAGCACTTGACCCACTATGCCACCAGAGTTTCTGGCAAAAGAAACCAAAAGATTTCCTGATCTCCATAATCTATGAGGTTCTACAAAATATCAATACGAAAAAGATAAGTTACCTAGTTTAAGCAATGGGCAAAGGAGATGGACAGACACTACTCTAAAGAGCAGATCCAGGAAGCCAAAAAACACATGCAGACATGCTCATGATCATTAGCTATTAAAGAAATTCAAATCAAAAGGACAACGAGATACCATCTCACCCCAACAAGGTTGGCCATGATCCAAAAAACACAGAACAACAAATGCTGGAGAGGCTGTGGAGAAAGTAGAACTCTCCTACACTGTTGGTGGGATTGCAAAATGGTGCAACCTCTTTGGAAAGCAATTTGGTGCTTCCTTAGAAAGCTGGATCTAGATATACCACTTGACCCAGTAATTCCACTGCTTGGAATATATCCTACAGAATCAAGGCCATTCACACAAACGGATACATGCACACGAATGTTCATCGCAGCACAGTCCACAACAGCAAAGAGATGGAATCAACCCAGATGCCCAACAAAGAATGTATAGGTAAACTATGGTGTATATACTCAATGGAACACTACACAATAATAAAGAACAACGATGATTGCAGGAAACATCTCTTAACCTGGTTTCAACTGGAGGACTTTAGGCTGAGTGAAAGTAGTCAGCAACAAAAGGACAAATATTGTATGAGACCCATGATAAGAACTTAAAAACAGACTCATGCATAGAAGACAAGACTCTTTGATGGGTACTAAGCTGAGGAGGGAGGGAGGGGGCGGGGAGGAGGGCTTAGATAGTTAATAGAAATTTGGTTGGGTGAAATCAATGACAGCACACGTTAGAAAGAAGATCAACAATAACTGGAGTTCAACACAATTTGAGTATTCCTCCCATCCTAACGCAATACTGTAAGGATAGAGTAGCTGGGGCGGGGGGTGGGGGGCAGGGGACAATGCTCTCAAGCGAAATTGAGGCCAATTGGCACAGTCAGCATTTTGCTAATGAGGACTCTCTGCACCCCACATCGGTGAGTGGCATCTGCCAAGCAGCCATCTGAGGGTACAGCAAATGTTCCCAACTCAATAGGAATGGATGATCACCGAGGACAAGAACGGCATGGGGAAAAGAGAACGCAGAAGACAGAGAGACCCACGTGAGTGGGTCTCTACATCGACTCGTGACCAGAAGAACTGGATGGTGCCCGGCCACCACCAGTGATAGCCACGATGGAGCTCACAAAGTTGAGTCTCACTGGCAACAAGAGAATAAATGGGGTGCACCACGAGATCTCCAATAAAAGACCGCAACTGATGGTCCAGAGGCTTTGGGGTTCCCCTGGGAGCATGGGCCCTGGACCTGATGCTGCCCTGTCCATAAATCGTAATGAAGGTCAACTTTTCGGACCGCAATGGATTAGACTTGGCGACACAGAGTGATCGTGTCTTGTGGGAATTTTATGGTTCTATGCATCTATAGGATGTCATCCTGCTGACCTCCTGCTGGAGGAAGGGGAGTGGGTGGAGAGGAGGAGACAGGAGACTGCTGGCAGGATAGGACATATATGGAGCAGAGAGGAGGGATGTGCTGTAACCGGGCAGGGAGAGCAGTGGGAGCTGCATATAGGTGAGCATGTGAATTTATATGGGAACGTACATTTTCATTCAATCATATGAAAAAAAAAAACCGAAAGATTACAAGAAAATGAGTGCTATAAAGTTCAGAAATAAAACATATTCACTGAAGGGATGTCAGTGAAACACATATTCAAGCAAAAATATTTCTCTTTTCTGAATTTTTGTATATGGGTCTTGGTTTCACCATCTCCAAAATGGTCTACATTGGAACAAGTGTCATCAGCATGCTGCCTGGGGACAATAAAGCCAGTTGCCTCAAGGAGAAAACAAAGAACCATCAGTGAACACAAAATTTTACAGGTTTAAGATGGTCGTATGCTTACATGTCTGTGTACGGCCAGGTAGAGCCCAAGTGGCACAACAGTTAAGCACTCTGCTGCTAACCGAAAGGCTGGCTGTTCCAAACCACCCAACGGCTTTGAGGGAGAAAGACCTGGTGATCTGCTCCTGTAAACACTACAGCTAATAAAGTCCTATGGGATAGTTCTACTCTGTCATGAGAGGTCATATGAGTTGGAACCTATTCAATGACATTCAACAACAGTAGTGACTGCCCATGAATCCCCTATACTAACCACACATACAGTTAATATGTCCAACTGACTACACTGATTGAGAACATACTACAGCTAAGATGACAAACATCTGCTGTTATTTTTAGCTGCCATTAAGTTGACTCTAACTCATGGCAACATTACATATACCAGAACAAAATGCTGCCAGTCCTGTGCCATCTTTGCGACTGCTGGTATGTCTGAGTTTGGGAAAAGGAGGAAGACAAGCACTCAATTCCTAGAACACAGAGCTGAAGCATCACAAGCAGAATTGAGTCCCAACCCCGTAACCCAGTACTGACCACAAAACAGGTCTCCTACAGGTTGTATGACTCCATTTACATGTATAAAATGACCAGAACAGGCAAATACATAGAGACAGAAAACAGATTAGTGGTTGCCAGGGGCTGAAGAGGAGGCTGGGGGAAATGTGGAGCAATTGCTAATTGGATGCAGGATGTCTTTCTGAGATGATGAAAATATTCCAGAATTGAGGCAGTGGTAATTACACAACTCTGTACATATACTAAAAACTACTTAATTGTATACACTAGGTTAAATTCTATAATGTATGAATTATATCTCAATAAAAATGTTAGTTTAACCAAAGCAAACAATAGGCCCCCCTAATTATTCAGATAATTTTTTGAAGATTGAAATTCCGGATATGCTATTTACATTGAGTTTTTTTCTTCGCAGATCTTATTTCATGGTTTTAGTGTTCCTCCCAGCTCCCAGCCTGGGTCTCCCACTCTTTGTACACCTATTTTTAAACTCATGTCCACTTTTTGTTAAGAACATACGAAGTCTGACAATTCAGTTCGTGAACTCATCCTAGAAAAAGCGCTACATACCTCACTGCTGAATATCCCTACAGTCACCTTCCAAGTACTCCCCTTGGAAAGCTATGCACTAGGCCAGCACCTAGTCCACCCTTCAAAGCAATTTTGGAACTCTGTTTCCAGAATAGCCTTCAGAGCTGTTGTCGTATTACCCTTGATGTCCTGATGGTCATCGGAAGGTCTTCCTTTCAGTATTTCCTTTACCTTTGGGTAAAAAAGAAAGTCATTGGAGATCAGATCAGGTGAGTAGGGAGGGTGTTCCAATACAGTTACGACACTTGGCTTGGCTGGCTGAAAACTCCCTCACAGGCAACCATACAGTTAAGTTCGTGAACTTGCCACCGTGTTCAATGGCCATTCCAGAAAACGAGTTTCAAAACTGCTTTGAAGGGTGGATGAGGCGCTGGCATGGGTGAACAGCTTCCCAAGGGGGGTACCTCGAAGGTGACCACAGCAATATTCAGCAAGGTAGCAAGTAGCACTTAGAACAATTAAGTTTGTGCACTTAAGTGTCAGACCTTGTATATTTCTTAGAGGTGTTAACCTACAATTTCTAGATAAAAATTCTTCAGCCAAATGAGAGACTAGTGAAGTAAGGAACTTCCCTGTCAGCAAAATTCACTATATCCCTCTCAGCAGAGCACTGTTCTTAGGGTGTGCCAGCTGAGATAAGCAAACTACTTGATTTCAGTTCAAATGAATGTCATAAAACCAGTAGTCTTCAAAATACATATCACATTCACTGTTCACATTTAAATCAAAAGTAAAATGAAAATTCTTTACGATTTAGAAGAATTTCAGACTCCCTTTAAAAATCATCTTTAATCGCTCTTTCTAAATATTTAAATTAAAAAAAACAAAAAACTTCTTTTCTGTAGCCTGGATAAGGTTCAGGTCAGTTATACTTAAATGTTCCACAGTAACAAAAATCTAACACTGCCAACGCTTATGAGTGCGCTTTCCCAGGAACCATACTAATCCTCACAATTCCATGAGGCTTGTACTTTTACTATTCCCATTTTACAGATAAGGAAACCAAGGGACTTACCCAAAATTTCATAGTGAGTCATGGAGTCAGAATTTAAACTTTAGCAGTTTGGCTCACAGCCAATGCTCTTGGTCTCTAAACCATTCCATCACAATGCTTTATAGTGCTTGAAAGGCTAGTTATTTATACTCAACAGGCAACTACAAAAATACTGCCTGCAAGAGGTAGACAAGATATTTCCCTTCATGGCTCTGACACAATTGCTCACATCCACGAAAATTCAAACTTTATTTAGGCTAACTTTTAAATAGGTTGGTCAGGTTATTTCAGTACATTAAACTCTATCAGCAAAGTGGCAGCCTGTCTTTCACAAAATTCAACTGTACACAAATAAGAAGACTATTTGTTCAATTTTAAGAGAGGAATAAAAATCCTTTAGCAATTTATAGAAAATATATTGGCTTGAAGTAGCATGCGAAGTAGAAACTCTACCGGGTTATGTAACATAAGATACCACAGACACAGAGAAAACTAACTCCAGAGTCACTGACGTTTTTATCACTGCCCTCAAAAAGAGAAAATTAACGAAGTACAATGGGTGTTAATAAAACTAAATTTACCTAACATTTAAATTCAGAGATTATATCCTCCCTCCTATTTTGGTGCTTAAATGTATTTTATTAAATAAGAGACACATATAGTAGTGATTTTTGTTTCCTGAGGTTTGTTTTCATGTACTTAGATGACACATTTAAAACAACTTGGAAACTCGTGTTTATCCAGCTTTTTATCTCTACTGGGATTTTCATTTGTTTTTTAATCCACAAGTCTGGGAACAACTGAGCAAGTTAGCTACATTGAAGTCACCAATGTAAAAAAAAAAAAAAAAAACTACTTAAGTAATAACCTGACTAGAGAACCAAAAAAAGAGAGAGAGAAAAGAGAAAACCCCTTAAGGAATACAGTAGACCAGCAATTTTGGAAAATTATTCCCACTGCATAATTTATCATAAAAATACATAGACTACACTGTCATCCGAAAGAGTACTACTCCAGCTATCAAAGCCAGCAATATTTCAAGGCTTTAAAAATCCTTAAGAGTGACATTCTCATGCTAATGTTACCTACTGTAACTCTAGATCAAAAAAGTAAATGTTTAAAACTGAATAAGGCTGCTCAAATTTGACACCATTATCTTGATAAGCTTTCCCAGCTACCATACTCCTCCCTACAGGCTAAAAGCATTACCCTTGAAAGGAGTGTTTTTAAGGATTTTCCTCTCTGTGATAATGTACCCAGTGCCTGCTACAATTTGTCTAGTGAATACTAAACTTTAATTAACTACATAAGTAGAAGTAGTTAAACACTGAGTACCAAAGGACAAAAAATAAAGAAAAGAAAAAAAACCTAAGACTTTGTTCCTCAAACAAACCAAGGGCAGCTTTCATTGCAAGTTTAGTTACACATTCTCTATAGCTGGGAAAATAAACATCCACCCATTGCAAACAAGTGGGCAGACACACACACACAAAAAGGCACCAAATCTGAGGACCTGTTTTATTAAACGATAGACCCTAAGTATATTGGAAGGCTTGTTAAGCTACTCAACAAACTAGGTTTCTTTCTTATAAGTGGCACTTCCAAGATTTGGGATAAATTTGCACAGACTTGCAAATTCTATGTCTATGTAGCTCATAGCACACCCTTTCTGATTTTCCTTTGAGGCTCCACTACAGATGCATGAATATTTGTGGTCATTCCTGGTGGGTGTATCAACTAGGGAGTGTCTCCTGAAGACAACACAAAGAGCCAACAGCAAAGGGTAAGCTTCCCTTTCCTCAAAGGCTTCCTTCCTGTGCCCTGACTCAAACTAAAAAAAAAAAAGCAAGTCTCCAAACTTCTTCCTCTAAAAGAATTGCAAACAGATGCGTCTTCTAACAGCACATAGCTCATCACAACTACAGACTAGACTTCGATGGGAATCAGAACCTCCATTCTGGCTTCCAAAGAGAGGATGCGAAGGCACAAACCGAAAAGGAACTGTACATCCACACACCCTCTAACCTGGGTTTGGCCCACAAAAGCGAATGCTGGGGATTAAGTGGAATTTGGTAGGGTTAAATTCCAGAAACACAGCAAGCTGCCAAAGGGAGGCGGTAAGTTAACAGCTCTGGAAACGTCCTGTCTCCACCCGCATATGTACATACTGATTGCAGAAAGCAGCTGCACGCCTAGGAGAGCAGCCTAAAAAACTCACTGCTTCACCAGATGAATGCAACTGCTCTCCATGAAAACTAGTGGGAAGACCAAAATTAGGTGGCTCTGACCATGTCCTAAGGGCACATGCACAAGCTGCTGTCCAGGCTGAGGTAGGTGGCTTTTAGAATGCCTCAGTGGAACCCAGACGCCTCAGCTAGCTGATGACAGCTTCAGATACATCTGGAGCTGGAAGCCGTCTTACTTCACTTGACACCTTCAGCTCTAGCATCAGCTACTGCAGGAAAACAGAGCCTCCCATGATCAGTGACCCTGCCGTCCCCAGCACTCAAGCACTCTCACAAGAAGGAAAAGACTAACCATTTCAGCCACCATAAATCTTGCCTACATACTCTATTTGACTCCACAGTGTGTTTAAGGAGAGTTGTGATAAATCTGAATTTTAGAGCTGGATAAAACAGGGTACAGATTCTCTAGTTCAACGCTCGGTCTGACAGATGAAGAAACTGAGATTCAAAAAGATGAAAGAGGAGCTAAATAATACAAACCAAGTTAGTGGCACAGCCAGACACCCCCCCTCCCCAATTCACACCCAGCTCACTGTGCCACCAAGTTTCTCCAGAGCCCAGATCACCTCCTGTGCAGAGTAGCATCCCCAGGGCTTTGTCACGGTGCAGATGTGTGACATTGAGAGCACTACCTAGTTATAGGGCCTAAAGCAGGGCACTGGTGTTATGAAGCTGAAACAGACCAGAGAGCCAAAGAACCTGGGCCTCCCAACAAGTTATTATCAAGGGGAGAAACAAGACAACCCCACAGCTGGGCAATTCAGGTTAATATCTTCCCCCTCGCTGCATCTGAAGTACTAAATAAATAAATAAATAAATGAAACAGCCAGGGGCATTTTAATTAAATGCGCCTGGTTTCAGAGTCCCTAAGCTGTGAAATCAGACTTTAAAACCTGGTTTGTTAAACTAGACCAGTGGTTTTCAAAATTCACTGCACATTAGAATCAGCTTGTCAGCCATGTATGTGTGTTAATCACCACCACCATTCAATGGTTGCACTTCAGAACGCTACCACCAGCACCCGTCCCATTCTAGACCTGCCAGATGGGTCCCTGCGATACTGTGACAGTGATGAGTCATCTATCTACTTTGCTCTATTAAATTGCGGACCCACAGGATCAATGGGCATAATGAAATGGCTGTTTTAGACCCTAAGTTTTGGAGTGGTTTGTTAAGTGACAGCAGTAACTGTTGATACCTGGGAGGCTTATAAGACTCACAGCCCACGCTACAGACCATTTAAGCCAGAATCTCTGGGGATGAAACCCAGGCATCTATTTTTAAAGAATCTCAGTGTGGTGCGATGGAATGTTTTTGCATGTATGACGTTTCTCATCATGGTCTTGTAAGTCCTACCAAGTGACTACATAGAACCATATTAATAAAACATACAGAACCCTAAGAAAATGATTGGTCAGTTTTGCCACCCCACTAGACTTGAAATGAGTAATCCAATGCTAGAGGCTGGAAGGAGAGGATCTCACCACCACCAAGGACGAGAAGCCAGGAGTGGAACTTGTCCTTTGGACCCTGGAACCCTGTGCTGAGAAGCAGGGGAGGAGGGAGAAGAGACAGAATGGGAGAGTTCTGGCCTAAACTAGTGGTTTTCAAAGCTTGGTTCTGAACCAGAGTGTCAACATCACTGGAAATCTCCTAAAAATGCAAACTCAAGCCTCACCCCAGACCTACTGAGCCAAAAATGGTAGGGCTACTGTTCCTCACAAGATTTACTACACACTCAAGATTGAGAACCACTGCCTATACAAAGTGGGTTTTTCCCCACAGACTATCTCATATTCAAATCCTTAAATTGTCAACTTTCAGCTTCATTATACGGTAACCCAATAATTCATGTGCCATAACAATTTCAAATAATGTTTTTGTGTTAGCAAGCGCAAAACTAAGTGCCTTTCAATAGTAAGCCAGGAATTCCTTTAAAAATGTCTGGAGAAATGGAATCACCAGAATGGAAATAATGAGAACATTCACGCTTGTGAAGAATATAACTAACATCAAAAAACAATTTATGTAGAAATTGCTGAGTGGGAACCAAAACTGCTGTGTAAACATTCACTGAGAACGCAGTATTACTCTTTTTAAAGTTTGATGACGATATTATCAAGTATTTATAACAGCTAAGAAAAACAACTTTAACATCTAAAAATACAGACATGGTTCAAAGCTTATGGAACTCAACTGCCTGTTCAATTATTAAAATTATCACTGTGGAAAATATGTAGCATGACAAACAGAAACGGTTTTGAAAAAGTCAAACATAAAGCTGTAATTGTAAAAATTACATATTATGAGGACAAGGGCAAAGTGGAGGTAGAGGAAAAAAATAGAACAGCTAATATGACAATGATTTCCCCTTTTTAAAATTTCAGACACACTTGTTACAAAGCTTCCTATGCAATAAACATTTTTATATTGTTTAAAGATACAATTTAAGATTGTGCTTTGATGTGAGGAGTCCACTGAAAGGACAGTTTAATAAAAATAGGATTTTGCTGTTGTTAGGAGTTGACTGTGACACACAGCAACCCCACGGGTGCAGAGAAGAACTGTGCTCAGGAGAGCTGTTAGGGCTGGGACCTTTCTGAATGAGATGGCCAGGCCTGTCTTCCAAGGTACCTCTCTGTGGATCTGACCTGCCAACGTTTTGGCTGTAGCCAAGAGCTTAACTAGGACTTCTTACTTCACCAATGATTCTTGGAGTTGTTCACCTCACAGTAACATGAAATCCAGACGGGCTTGGAATGGGTCAGTTCTCAAGTTTTTCTATTCCTGAGAGTACATATGGATTTCTCTTCTTTTTTTAACCTTAGATCAATCTCACAATCAATTAGAAGAATTATGTGAGCTTACAATTAAACCTGCCAAAGCCAGAACCTGGGAAACCTGTCAGAGATGGAAAACTCAAATATTTTCCACTAATAGAGAGCAATAGGAAAATGGTAAGACTACATCCTGTCAAAGGTAGAAAACTTTCAAGATGTGGAAAAACAAGGCACTCCTGACAAGCTTCAGCTCTCACAAGATTTGCTATAGAAATAAAATTTGAAACAAGAGGCAAGGAACTTGACAGATTTCTTGTTTACTTGGTTTTCACCTAGTTGTTCAGCGGTAAAATGGCAAATGAACACATTTCCAGAAGAATTTCTTCTTACATTTGTATTTTATAGAGTGATCTCTGAAAAGAGAGCTCCTGAATGTCACACATAATCAGTTTCTTGCTTGATTTAATATACTTTCATCTGAATTTTAGCAGTACTTCCTTTTGGCAGTTCTGTTGTTAGTAAACCTAATTTTCATGTTACCACGCTACAAAACCATTTTTCAGTGTTTTTGTTTCTTCTTCTTATGTCTTGTTGGTTTATCTGCTTTTCCTCCGTTCAGTTTTCAGGTAAAGGTCCACAGACTCCCTTAAGTTCTACACACATAAATGTCTCTCTTGTGGCTCCAGGGAAGAGACAAGAGAGGGTGCCTTTCAATAGATAATGCTGAGAAAACTTGCTGTCTTAAGGATTCCTACTATCTGGAGATTTGTTCCTATAAATTTTCTTTAAAAAATTGAGTGTGGGGCATGTGTAATTTTAGTGAAAACTGGAAACAAGTTCTTCATCTTCTCTAACCAAATTTTTCCAGAAGCAGCTAAAGTGAGGTAGGATGATAAATTGGCCAGTTATGTATCATTTTGGAAAATTTTATATATTTTTTTCCCAGCTCAATAAGTATACTCATTTTTAAGTTAAAGAGGGAAAAACTCTGAACTAAAATTGCTACTGCGGTGATGTAAAATATGGTTTTTAAAAAACTCCACCATTTTAGACTAGTCACAACTAATTATCTGGATAAATTTTGGTAACTAAGTTGTCTGAAGGAGCTACTTCCTTGAATCCTACCATTTAACTATGCTCTTACAATAAATGAAACCCTGATGTCATAGTGGTTAAGTGTTACAGCTGCTAACCAGATGGTTGGCACTTCAAATCTACCAGGCACTCCTTGAAAACTCTATGGGGCAGTTCTACCCTGTCCTATAGGGCCGTTATGAGTTGGAATTGATTTGACAGCACTAGGTTTGGATTTTCAGCCTTAAGATAAAGGAAATTTTTTTTTTTACTGTTGAAAGTTAAGTGGGGAAGAGAGTCAACAGAATCTTTTCATAATAATAACGAAACAGCATTAATTCCTGGGTTGCTCAGTATTCTTGACTATGGGCATTAACAACACAAAGATGAATCTATATGTAGTCCTCACCGGAAGAATTCCAGAGTCTGTCTGGGATTCAACTACGTCAGAGAAAGGTCTATAACATGAAATACGGAAACCAAAACAAACAGACTAATAGAGGAAAGTAGGCCATACAGAGAAAAGAGCTCTGTTGGCAGGGTGGTTAACAGCTTGGCTACTAACCTGAAGATCAGCAGTTCAGGTCTACCAACCACTCCTTGGAAGCCTATAGGGCAGTTCTACTCAGTCCAACAGGCTCACTGTGAGCTGGAACAACTTGACAGCAAGGGTTTCTTGTTAATTACTACAGAGAGAATGACAGTAACGTCCTCTGAAAGAGGAGGAAGCAAAAGTAGGGTACTGTAGGAAAAACATCAGAAACCAAAATAAAAGTGCTTGAAAATTTAAAATGACAGCATAAACGAAAAATTAAGTATAAAGGTTTGAAGATCAAGTAGAAGATAAATAAAAAGATGAAAAATAGAAAGGAAAACTAAAAAACAATAAAAGGACTAGTTCAGATAATCCCATATCCAAATAAATGTTCCAGAAAACAACAGAAAGGAGGAGGAAAGGAAAAATTCATTAATGAACAAATTAAATGAAGGACATGTGTTCCTAAATCAAAATTTCCATTTCACTGTTTTCTCAAAACAAGAAAGAAAATATCCTACAAAATTCCAGAAAGGAAAAAAACAGGTCATCTCCAAACAATCAGAAATCCAAATAATTTTGGGTCCCTCAACAGAAACACTAGAAGATTCAAAAATACTAGCTGTCATTAGGATAGAATTTGATACCCATCCAAACTATCAATGAGGTTACATGGGCAGAATAAAGATATTTTCATAGTTTCTAAAAAGTTTTCTTCCTAAATACCCTTTCTCATGAAGCTACTGAAGGATGTGATCTACCAAAAAAAAGTACATCCTGTAAACTAAGACAAAAAGAACAGGAAAGCAGAAAACCAGGAGAGTCTCTCTATACAGAAAGGAGATCAACAGAGCCCCCAGAAAGGTAGTGTAGGGAGAGCCTTGGGTGACAGGCAGAGAAGGCTACAAAAGAGCAGGTTAGAGGGGTTGAAAGTTACCTCCAAGATAAAACCTAGAGAGTACTTGGTGTCTGTCACTGTCTAAAGAGAAGATTTAGACAAGTGTTAGAGAGCTTAAATGTTGAATTAATAAGAAGCATACAGGAAAAGACATACATTAAAGGGATCAAAAAAAAAATTATTAACTCCAGGGAAAGAAACCACAAATAGAACATGGCTAGATTGTAAACAGTATTCCAGGTAGTCATATGAGTAATGTAAACACTAACCACTGATCCAAACAAAATTTGTTGTTTTTGTTACTTGCCATTGAGTCGATTCAGCCTTGTGTGTGTCACAGTGGAATTGTACTTCATCAGGTTTTCAAGGCTCTGACCTTTCAACAGCAGAATGCCAGGCCTTTCTTCTACTGTGTACCCCAGTGGGTTCGAACTGCCACTTTTTGGCCAGCAGTCAGATGCTTAACTGGCTGCATTACCCAGTACTCCTTCAACCAAGATAACTATCTAACTATATTGGGAAAGTGGGAGTTGGGAGTAGGAGAGGAATGTAGAGGTGGAGTGGGAATAAGGCACAGAAAGAGAAGAAGATCTTTGCTTTTCACTGACAATGCCGAAATTGAATAATTAAAAACTAGCAGTCTTGTTGCTGTGTACCATTAAGGCCATTCCGAACTCACAGCAACCTTATGGGAGAGTGTAGAACTGTGCCACAGAGTTTCCTGGACTGGACCTTTCCTAAGGGAGCAGATCACAGGTCTTTTCTCCCAAGAGAAATTCCAGAATTAGGTAAACCTGGTAAAACAGCTGCCTCACGGAGAAAAATGAAAAGGGTTATTTTTTTTAATCATAGTCTCTATAAATATCTATTTCATACTTTATGTGCATGAGTAACTGATTTTTTTAAATTTCAAAAAACCCAGAGTCCAAGTTCTTACCCACTCTACCTGTGTTTTTCGAATTATGAGATGTGACCTGTTACTGGGTTATGAAATCAACTCTGTGAGTCACAGTCATTATATTTTTATGAGTTAGAATAGGATGGGATAGAAAGTAGGAGATGTTGCACATGAAATATTTTTTAACAAATTTTTACACACTAACACATATATATACCCATACAGGTCATAACAGAAAAGACAATTCGAACTGAGGGAATGTGAGAAAGTAATTTAAAAATCACCCCATTACACTACCTTGGAGCCCTGGCAGTGTACTGGTTACAAGATCAGCTGTCAACCAAAAGGTCAGCAGTTCAAATCCACCAGCTCTTCCTCAGAAACTCTACAGGGCAGTTCTATTCTCTCCTATAGGGCCACTAGGAATCAAACCAACAGCAACAGGTACACTACAGGGTATTACAAGGTATTACTTTCAACCCTCTTTCTGAAAGTAAAAGACTGCAATCCAACTTTATTTTAAAACAAAGTGAAACGCTGATGGCTTGTGAAAATACTCCTGTACGATGCTCTCTAGAATCCCACCAGGACTGAAGAGTGCACCTTCCCACAGTAGTGTAAACTACATACTCTTCGCCTTCTTATAATCAACTCTGTAAGACTTGAGACATATGACAATAACAACACAGACAACTGAGAAGGGAATTCAAAATCACACCAATTATTTTATATTGTATGCTACTGCACAATTAAATGTACTTCGGACATATTACCAGTAGGAACCAGTCTCTGGCGAAGGATGTCATGCTTGGTAAAGTAGAAGGTCAGCGAAAAAGAGGAAGACCCTCAACAAGATGGACTGACCAACCCAGTAGCTGCAACAATGGCCCCAAGCTTAACAATTGTGAGGCGGCACAGACCTGGCAGTGTTTCATTCTGTCGTACACAGGGACATTATGGGTCCGAACCAATCCAACAGTACCCAACAACAATAATGTTCTTGCTTCTTAAGAGATGCATCTTTTTAAGTTTGTACTAAAATAAAAAAATAAAAAAAACCGTTGCTGTCAAGTCAACTCTGATTCATAGTGACCCTGTGGGACAGAGAAGAACTGCCCCATTGGGTTTCTAAGGAGTGCCTGGCGCATTCAAACTTCCACCTTGCCGTAGCACTTAACCACTACACCACCAGGGTTTGATTAATATTTGATTAATATTTAATCATCTGGTCTACAGCGCGACTTCAGCAGAAAGAGTCACTCTAGAATCTTTTGGAGTGGCTGGGACACCACCTTGGAAATAAAAATTTGTAACATACAAGGCATAAAGTAGAAACTGTATTTGTAGTTGAGCAAGAGGTAGCTGAGCCTCTCATACAGTTTACAATGTACAGTATATAACTTTGATGCTTTTTTCTCAGAGCTCATTTAGCTCAAGTTTCTTTTTACTTACCTTAGAGACACACTTTGCTTTAGATGCATTACTTTACAATTCACTTAAATAAAATACATAATCAAGATAAAAAAACTTCTGCAGAGAGCAAGCTGTATTACACCTTTATGGTAAAGCTTTACTTTCTAAAACTTACAAGAAATCAAACCTATCACTGTATATTTTAAAAACCACTACCCCCACCATTCAAATTAGATGTAAAAATGAATGTAATAAGCTCTTGTTATACTTGTATTTAAAGACAGCAGTTATATTTAAAAACAAAAAACAAATCCCTTGCCACTGAGTCGATTCTGATCCATAGTGACCCTAAAGGACAGGAGGACTGCCCCAAAGGGTTCCCAAGGTGCAGGTGGTAGATTCGAACTGCCCAGCTTTTGGTTAGAAGCCACTGTATCACCAGGGCTCCAAGCTTTATGAAACTAATATATATTTATTTACATGTGTATGTGTAGTGAGGAGGTAAGACCAATAAGGTTGACAGCAGGGGTGGGAAGAGGAATTTTTAGGGTCCTTCTCTTTGTAAGTTGGCAAATTAGGACTTCTGATTCTATTTTCCTGCCTGAGCTGCCCTGCTTCCACATTCTGCCCCATGGCCCATACATAATCAGCCAGAAGTAATTTGTGGCAAGTATGCTTTCACTTTATTTGACAAAGGACTTTCTCCTGCTTTTGCAAAACTGACCTACAACACCAGCACAAACGCCACCTGTATCCACAAGATGCCAGGACCTAGGCAGGTTCCAGAGTTTCCCATGAGGGCACTGGGAACCCAAGGCAGTGCAGATATTCACAAAGCACCCACTACATGGGAGGACCAAGCAAGCAGGGGTAAAGACACAAAATAAGCAACACAAGGTGCCTGTATGCAGTGAGCTCACAGCCTCAAAGGGGACACAGATGGGGAAACAGGTAATTCCAGACAATATGGTTCATGTGATGATAAATATATGCCTACCCAGTGCTCTTCCCACACCTCCAGGAGGTGACAGCCTTTGGAGTCGCCACAAGGTCTCCACTTCTCTTTGCCTCCCATGGGCCACACACAGCATTCTTTGAAGTCCATAACTGGCTCCCGGACAACAGCACAACAGTATTTTAAGAAGCAACATGCATACTTCTTGATGTTTCAGAGCTGTGATCAATACATGGTCCAGCTATTAACCTGGACCTTTGTAGTAAAATCTTAGCATTTCAAGACAAAACAGAAAAAAAAACTTTAAACCAAGAAGCTCTGTGATCTGTTAGGCCTCACCAGGTTGTCTCAGCTTTGAGCTCACAGAAGAGTAAAAATTGTAAAACTAAACCTATTTCTCTTCTTGAAAATCAATACATATTACTTGTTTTTACTGGTAACCAGACCAAAAACTTTCTCCTGGTAACACTGAGCTTCTACCCATGGCCAAGACAGTAGCAATTTCTTGCAGTTTTCAGGAAGATACTAATTCTCAATTAGACACAGGTTTAATAGTATTAACGGAAACCCTGATAGCATAGTGGCTAAGTCCTTCACATGCTAACAGTACAGCCAACAATTCAAATCCGACAGGTGCTCCTTGGAAACAGTATAGGGCAGTTCTACTCTAACCTATAGAGTCATTATGAGTCAGAATCGACTGGAAGGTATTGGCTTACCAGTATTAGCTTAAGGACCTCTCACACTTCAAACCTTTGGGCTTTTAGGTAAGAATAATATTAGCGGTATTCTAGACATCCACCCCTTTCTGCCCTTGGCTGTATCACAAACCAATTAACAGAAATGAATGGCAAGTACAGGTATTTCTCACTTTTCAGAACTTCCCTTTACATCACTTCTGTGGAAGACTGGCATTAGTACCTGTCCTCGGTAACAGGGGGACATCTGAAGAGGATTTTCAATCTGAGAAAAAGGTGAGAAACAAAAATTGCAGCAAACACTGAAAAATAATAACCTACATCCAGTTTTATGCTAACTGTAATAATACCCTCATGAGTTTCCCGGGCAGTGAGAGTGGAGTCTCCAAGCTCCTCGCCGGGGAACTACACTCAGCATCTCAGCATCCAGGGCCATAGCTTTGAACTCTGTCTGTGAGCATCTGTGCTTCATCTCCATTTTTTCTGCATCCCTTAGCACGAGGTTAAGTTATCAGAGAGACTAAGTCAGCTCGTGTGTTATGTGTAGCATAAAACTGGGTGTAGATTAATTTTTTGATCTGGGAACACTAAAAATTTTTTCCCACATAGATTAATGGTAATTGTTTCTTTGCTTTACGCCATTTTGGCTCATGAAAGATTTGATAGGAACACTGTGTTTCCGAAGAGAAGAGCAAAGAGGAGGAGAAACCCATATAACACGGAGCATTGTTGCAATTAATCAACCAAGAGCCCAAGGGAGCAACTGTTTCTATTTTTAAACGCACTGTTGCTTTAAGGGAAAACCCAGTGGAGAAACATGAAACCAAGCTGCGTAATGAAAATCCAAACGCATTTGATGTCTCCATCCTTGCAAAGACAGTAATCCTAGTCTACAAACAGCACTGCCATGTTGTTCCCACTTTGTCTGTGACAGGGACACAACGAGAATCCCACATAACGAATGCCATCTACCTTCCAAGAAAGAGATCTGTCAGTAGGACAGAACAAGAGAACAGCCGTATTTCAGGGTTACTCTTACAGTGCTTGATAAGGAACTATTCCAGTAACCAGGCTGATGGATAAATCCTCAAAACCAGGCCACAAGTATCTACTTAAAAGATTCTAATTAACAACCACAGTGGCAGCCCTAAAAGTGATCAGCTGATTATTTAGCATTTCTAACCAACTGTCCACAGTCATAACTGCTATCCAAATTCCACAAAATTAAATCTGTTTCTTTCCACAAATGGCAAAGCTTTACTTCATTAAATAGTAACCAACAGTAGCACTCACGCTTAAGAGTGACAAGAAGTAGGTGCCAAATGAACAAGGAAACAACTTCATCAGATGTAACAGCCAAACAGTAGGAGTTAAAACATTCTACCTGTTTCCTAAACTGCTTTGAAGAATCTGATCCAGTAGAATTTTCTTCTAATATAATAACATCCAGTTTGGGGGAAAAAACTTTGATTAGGTGGGTATGTAATTTAATGTGTAAATATTTTAATCTATACAGAGTTAACTATTACTATGAAATATACAACTATACTTCTATAAATGTTATTTAAAAATAGTATTATAAGTGTATTGAAAAACACTGTCCAAGGATGCATTCATTATTGAGAGGTATCTAACATGACATTTTAAATACTACTTAGATATTAAATATCACCACAAGCCAGTTACAGGTAGTAAAACCTGTGTAAAGTGGGTAAAAATTGCCAGGCTTGTACAAAAAAGGCAGGAGAGTCTTCAATCAAGGACACTTTCCCCCAAATTAGCAAAACTCTGCCTGACTATCTCGGATTATAGAATGGTGGCAGTTGCTTCCTTTAGCAATAAAGTATCAAACCCTACTTCACATTTTCTTTTCAGTGAAAATCTCTGAAGACCAAAATTCACCAATGTAGGGCACAAATCCACAGGCAACCTTTAGAAACACATACACACTTCACTTCCAAGACAAATAATTTTTTAAAGCCTCCCTTTCTTTTTTTATATTTTTACAAACTAACGCCTAGCTGTACTGAATGAATTCCAAGTTTTCTTCTCAGGGGCTTACCAGAAAAATGCCAAATATTCAAATTATTTTCAGGCATTTTCCCATACTGCTGCATGGAACAGGGCAGAATTAATAAGGATCCAACAGTTACCACTTTTCAAATGCAAATATGTTGCCATCAAGTAAATGCAGCCTCCTTTTAAATATCCCCCAGTGTCTACACAGTTCAGGGCACTACTTTTGTTTCCCTGAAAATCAAAATTCCCGCATTACATTCATGCATTATTTCAACTCAGCACCAACAACGAAATAGGTTTTAAATGGTCCGGGCCTTAGCGTGAGCATCATTCAAGCCCGTTTTGCTTTATTGTATTTTTTCCTCTATTTTATACACTAAGTCCCTAAGCAATTCTGCCAAAGGAAGCAAACAGAGCACGACTGGAAAGAATGAGGGACACTGGGTTCCTCAACATAAGGCCTTGGGCCAGTGACTTTTCTCTATCTGTTATTCAGTTAATCTGTTTCCGGCCTCAGTTGTCTTATCCGTAAAATGTGGCCGCTGCACTAATCATCTTCAAGATCCCTTGTGGCCCCTACTCTGGGCATCAGGAAGCGCGCCACGGGCACCGCTGGCGGGCACCATCTAGACTCAGGCGGGCTGTGGCCAGGGTGCCCGGCCAGATGCCACCCTAGACAGGAGGACAGACGGGGGGGCGGGGACAGAAGGAGAGGAACTTGGACTTGCAACAGCTTCAGACTGGAGCTTGCGACAAACTTGAAGTCGACCTCCTAACAATAGGGAAGAGCACTGCTATCTTCCCGGCTCCAACTTGTAGGACCTTCTCCCCTCCCTCTCCATACCCCGCGTTACCTTTCTCCGTGCTTGGTGTTAGAAGGAGGAGGATGCAGGACTGTTTGATTCCCTTCCATCTCTACCACGCACTTGGTGTTCAGTTCCAGTTCTGAAAGCAAACCGAAAAACGAGCGTTGTACACTCGAGCGTGCGTCCTCCAGCAGCCTGGGCGCGCCGCGCTCCGCCCTCCCCCGGGAGGCGGCCGAGCCGGGAGCCGGTGCGCCAGGAGGCGCCGGTCCCCGGCACGAGCGCGGGCGCTGCCTCCGCCCGGCCCCCGGCCGCGGCTTTCCCTCTGGCCGCCTCAGCCCCGCGTCCCCGCGTCCCCGCGCCCTCGCAGTCGGCAAAGTTGCCCCCGCCCTCAGCCCGACCAGAAATGGAAACGAGCGGAAAGCTACTCACCTCGTCGGTTCATGGGCCGGACCCGAACGGCAACTTTTACCTTGGTATCCGACATGTTGTGGGCGCTCTCGCCGGGCCGCTCGCGGCGCCCGCTCGGCCTGAGGCGGCCCCTCACGCGCGGCGCCGCCGCCGCCGCTGCCGCGCGCCCCCCGAGCGCGGCCGCCGCCGCTCCGCTGTGTGCTCCGCGAGGTAGCGCCGAGGAGCGCGGGCCATCCCGGGGGAGCGCGACGCGGGGAACGGCCGCGGCCCGGGGAGGGGCGGGAGCGCGGGGCGGGGCGCGGCGGCGGCGGCGGCGGCGGGCGGGGAGGAGGCCGGGCCACCGCGGGCCCAGGCGCCGCTCTAGCCGCGCGGGCCCAGCCGGGCTTGCAGCGCGGCGGCCCCTCGCGGTCGCCGCGGGCCGGGCCGCACCGCCATCTTCCGCGCCTCGCGGCCGCCCGCCCGCACCTTGAGGCAGGGGTCGCTGCTGCTCTGAGGAAGGCCGGCCGCGGCAGCGCGCGGCGGGGTGGCCTGTGTGGGAAGGACGAGTCGGGGGTGCTCAAGGGCAGCTGGAATACGGGGAGGGAGGCACTGTTTCCCCGGGTGGGGGCGTCCGGCCCATGCCGGCCCCGGTGCCTGTGGGGACCCCACGGGGGCCGCCGCCAGCCGCAGACCCGGCGCCCGGGGGCGCTGTGGAGGACGGACGCGCCGCGCCAGGTGGGCAGGGCTGCACCCGCGGGGTTCAATGCGCCTCAACCGAAAGACCGGCGCCGCGCCCCCTCTGCCGCGCTCAGGGCGTGCCGCGGTGTTTTAAGATCCTTGTGGTGAACCGAGACTAGAAATTTCGTCGATGAATCCACCGCCGAAAGATTGTGCATCTGTAAATAGTGATTCCGCTGCCCTGCCCTGCCCTTCCCCTTCTCTTGTGGGAGGGATGTTGAGAGGGCTGGGAGGGCCACTAACTCTTACATAAGGATTTCACAGCAGCGGGTTCTGGAGTCCTGCCAAAGAGAGTCTCTGCTGCCAGGGCGGAACCGGGCGAATCTGATTTATTCTGTTTGGTTCAACAAGTGCTTATTGAGGGCTCGCTATGTGTCAGGCAGTTTAAAAAGCACAAAAGGAGTCTGATATCCAGAGTTTGGGGCTAGAGAATCTCAGTTTTGCCTCAGTGTGGAAATTCGTTTGTTGATAAATTCATTCACTGAATCTTGGATTGAGAGCTTGTGTGCACGTTGCTGTGCGGGACATATACCATGAATCAAGTGGTGAATCCTGTACTCCTGGAGGCAGATGCTACGAGTACCGAGGCATATATAACCGCAGACAGTGTGGGTGGGCGATACCAGAGAGGCTGGTTCTCCGACAGGTGCCACATAAGGGTGTGACTGGAAGGGAGGCTCGACTGATGCGGCTTTTTCTCCCTAATGTTTTATGGGAGAAACCGTGGTGGCATAGTAGTCGAGAGCTACAGCTGCTAAGCAAAAGGTCGATAGTTTGAATCTACCAGGTGCTCCTTGGAAACCCTGTGGGGCAGTTCTCTTCTGTCCTGTAGGGTGTCTGTGAGTTGGAACCCTCTCAATGGCAACAGGTTTGGTTTTGGTTATGTTTTGGGAGTGCTGGTTGGATCCACCCACCTGTGAAGCCTGTTACGTCTTTTTCTCCTCTCCATTCCCACTGCTTGCAAACCTAGTTGGAACATCCATTCATCTACTTAACAAATATGTAGTCAGCTACTGCCATGTAACAGATACTGTTCTTGGCTCTGGGGCTAGATTACTGAAAATACAGGCAATACTACCAGCCCCTGGGCCGTACAATCTATTTCTGTGCATATTTCCTCACCTTTGGACTACTGAGGCATTCTTTTAAAGAATCTTCCTAGGTCTGCCTCTTCATAAAATGTACTGCCATGTAGAGGATGTTGACTCATAGCAATCGTATTGAATAGAGTACAACTTCTTCATCGACTTTTCAAGGCTGTAATCTTTACAGGGTAGCATAGTGGTGAAGAGCTCAACTGCTAACCAAAAGGTCAGCAGTTTGAATCCAGAAACCACTCCTCGGAAACTCAGTGGGAAATTCTGTTGTACCTTATAGGGTTGCTATGAGTTAGAATCAACTCAGTGGCAACAGGTTTGATTTTGAAGCCCAGGAGGCACAGTGGTTTAAGTGTTTGGCTACTAACTGAAAGTTCCTCAGTTCAGATCTACTGCCTGCTTCCTGGAAGCCTTGTGTAGTTAAGTGCTTGACTACCAACTGAAAGATTGGCAGTTTGAAGTCACCCAGAGGTACCTTGGAAGAAAAGCCTGGCAACCTGGCAATTGAGTTTTTATTTAATTTACCTTCCACCATTACTGGAAACCGTGGTGATGTACTGGGTTAAGTGCTACATTTGCTAACCAAAAGGTTGGCAGTTCATATCCTCCAGGTGTTCCTTGGAAACTCTGTGGGGCAGTTCTATGCTGGCCTCTAAGGTCCCTATGAGTCAGATCCAACTTGACAGCAGTGGGTTTGGTTTTGGTTTTCCACCATTACTGGAAACCTTGATGATGCAGTGGCTAAGAACTACAGCTGCTAACCAAAACATCAGAGTTTGAACCCACCACATGCTCATTGGAAACCCTATGGTGCAATTCTTACCTGTTGTATAAGGCTTCTGTGAGTCAAAATTGGCTCGATGGCAATGAATTTGATTTCTTGGGGCTTCACCCTCCTCTCCCTTCCCCTCTGCCTGTTCCTCGTAGTTTATCATTTTATCTAGGACCTTTTCACTGGTACAATTTCATCCTTATGCAGTTCTACTCTGGCCTCTGGGGTCACCATGAGTCAGATCTGACTTAACGGCACTTGGCGTTGGCTAAGCCATTCTTCTGGCGATTTACACCAATGGGAGTTATGGTCATTGACTTGCGTGCCTCCTGCCTACCCCCGCAAAAAAAGATATATTCAAGTCCTAACCCCTGATTCCTTTGAATGTGATCTTATTTGGAAATAGGGTCTTTACAGAGGTAATCAAGTTAAGATGAGGTTAGACTGGATTAGGGTAGGCCTTAAATCCAATGACTGATGTCCACATAAGAGACAGGAGAGGGTGACTTGGACACACACAGTAAGGAATGTGAAGAGAGCAGCAGGAATTAGAGCAATACTTCTGCAAGCTAAAGAACACCTGGGGCTACCAGCCGCTAAGAAGAGCCTTCAGAGAGAACGTGGCCTTGTTGACATCTTGAACTTCTAGCCTCTAGAACAGAAAGAAAATAAATTTTCTTGTTTTAAGCAGTCCACTTTGTGGTAATTTTGTTATGGCAGCCCTGGGAAACTAATATGGGAATCCCCATCTCTACCTCTCATTCTCTGCCAGGTATTGAAAGCCTTGAGCACTTGTCTGAGAAATTCCGACTTTATCTAATGGCAGTGGGAACTGAATGTAGGGACTGACATGTTCAGAGCATCTTTTCAGGGTGGTTTATGTGTCAACATTCTTTCCAGGAGTGTTTGATCTAAGACGCTCCGGAGGGCTGTTGTAGACATCCAGATGAGAGGCAGTGGTGGCATGAATGCAGCCCATGATGGAGCAAATGGACAGACCGAACAGATGCAAGGCTTGCCACAGAGGTAGAAGTGGAGTGACTTCCCTACTAATCAGATGCAAGGATTGAGGGAGATAAAAAGTTTGAAAATGACTCAGAGAACTTGAAGGATGATGGCATCATAACACACTGTAAATAAACAACAAGGAGGGTGGGTCTTGCAGGGAGATGGTGTGATTCCTTTGGTGGTATTGGTTATAGCAAATGCTTCTACTTGTTCTTTGCTGAATGGTCCATCTTTTCACCTCATGCAATGCTAAAAGCCGTTGACTGCTAGCCAAAAGTCAGTGGTTCAAACCCACCAGCAGTTCTGAGGGAGAAAGATTTATCAGTCTGTTTCCACAGATATTTACAGCATTGAAAACCCTGTGGAGTTACAATGAATCACAATGGATTTGATTGCAGTGGTTTTGGATTTTGTTTGGTTTAAGGCCCTTCCCCCTTGAGGGAAGAGTTGGGTCATTTCATTACCTTAGTTTCTTGGTGTTGCCATAACAAAATAGCACAAAGAAGTTTATTGTCTCAAAATTCTGGAAGGTAAGAGTTGAAACCAGGGTCTCAGCTGTATTGATACCTTCTTGGGCCTCCCACTTAGCTCCTGGTAACCACCCACAATTCTTGGCATTCCTTACTGTTTATAGTTGCATCTGCCTCACTTGTCACAAGGCATCTCCCACTCTGTGTCTCTCCATGTCTGTTTTCCCTTTTTACAAGACATTCATTGTGGGCAGAACCCACGTTGCTCCAGTGTGACCTACTATCAGCAGATAACATCTTCAAGCAGGAGCACATTTACAAGTACAAGAGTTAGGCCTACCACATAACTTTGGGGGACACAAGTCAATCCATTACAATCAATCTCAGACGTTTGGCAAGAAGAAATACAAGTAGATCTGAGATTGTAATTGGACAGACTTCTTAAGAATCTGGATCTTCGTATTCCCCCATGCCTGGTATGTTTCTTATCTTAGCATGTTTACTTGATGAGATTAGCAATTACAAATACTTCCTTTTAGTGTTAAGTGCTATGGCTGCTAATCAAAAGGTCAGCTGTTCCAATCTATCAGCCACTCCTTGGAAACTCTATGGGGAAGTTCTACTCTGTCCTGTAGGGTCACTATGAGTTAGAATAGATTCAGTGGCAATGGGTTAGTAACCATCTCTACAATCCCAAGGACCACTGTAATCAATGAATATGGCCATGTATGCCAGCCAAGTCCCTAAAATGTGTACTGGTCCCTAAAATGTACCCTAGCCCATGGACCTCATGTACATGGCAGTTTGTTAGGAAGAGTTTGTTAATAGGGCTTGACTTTAGAAACTAGAAATGTCATGGGTTCTCAAGAACTGGCAAGACAACTGAATGTGAACATCCCAGCAACTTGGGAATCACCTGATTTGTGTGAAACTATGTTCCAAAGCTAATTCAGTCAGAAATAGGCTGTCCAGATGATCTGAAAACTGCCAAGGGCTTAAGTTTGCAACAATCATGAAATTGGTAAATAATCAAATACCAGGCTTTCTATAAATCTGGCTTAACAACTTTATCAATCTAGACTAATTTATGCCATGGTAACCCTTATGGGTTGAAATCATTGCCCCCAAAGAGATAGTGAAGTCCTCACCCCCTGACCTGGGAACAGGACTTTGTTTGGAAATAGAGTGTTCGAAGACGTGATCAGTTAAATTAACCTACAGTCGTAGTTACGTAGTGTGGTTAAGTGCTACCTCTGCTAACCAAAAGGTCAGCAGTTTGAATCTGCCAGGCACTCCTTGGAAACTTTATGGGGCAGTTCTACTCTGACTTATAGGATCACTATGAGTTGGCATTGACACAACGGCAGTGGGGTTTTGGGTTTGGTGTAGGGTGGATCCTAATCTCAATCTGAGTTGTGTCCTAGTGCAAGAGGAGAAGAGACACAGAGAGACATCCAGAGGAAAGGTGGCCACCAGCCAAGGAGCGCCTGAAGCTACCAGAAGATAGGAGAAATAAAAAGAATATTCCCCTAAACTCTTCTGAAAAAGCATGGCCCTGCTTATGCCCTGAAAGTGTTCTGGCCTCCAGAAAACTGACAGACAATAAATTTTGGTTGTTTCAATCTGCCCAGTTTGTGGTATTTTGTTATGACAGCTCTAGAAAATGAATATAGTGACCAACAACTGTTAAAGCTTACAGGAATACAGCCTTGTGCCTCATCTATCCATAATAGGTTGGCTGATGAACAGCCCCTCACTGGAACAATGCTGGTTTTGTGGCAGAGGGAAGGGAGAAGGTGGCGGACTATGCAATGATTCTTCCAACTTCTCAGAACTGGCACAAGTCGCTTCCACTTGATTTTCATTGGACCAAACAAGTCACATGGTCAATCAAGCTCAGCATCAGTGGCAGGGAGGACATCCTCCCCCAGGTGGAGATCCAAGCAGTCTGCTGCAGTAGCATTTATATTGTACAATGCTAACAATAAGAAATAAACAAAACCTATTGCTGTTGAATTGATTCTGACTCACTGGGACCCTATAAGACAGAACAGAACTACTCCATAGGGTTTCTAAGGAGCAGCTGGTGGATTTGTGCTGCCAATCTATTGGTTAGTAACCAAGTTTGTAACCAGTGTCATGAGTTGGAATTGACTCAATGGCAATGGGTTAATATTAACAATTAAAAAACAAGCCACTGCCATTGAGTAGATTCTGACTCATTGAACCTGTAAGACAGAGTAGAACTGCCCCATGGAGTTTCCAAGAAACGGCTGGCGGGTACAAACTGCTGACATCTTAGTTAACAGCCATAGCACTTAAACACTACACTACTAGGGTCTCCAAATAGCCAGCCTAGGGTTGCCATGAGTCCAAATAGCAAACATTTATTCAGCATTGACTGCATACCAAGCACAGCGCCATTATCCTATTCAATCCCCATAATAACCTCATGAAGCACCCACTATTGTTATCACACCTCATTACACTGATGGGTAAAATATGAAGACTGAAACTTGAAGTAGCTTGCTCAGGGTGATGCATGGTGAGTGATAACCTTGGGATTTGATGGCAGATCTCCAAACCCACAGCCTTCTTTTCTACTGCCCTGTAACTCTCCCCTTGGAAAACCTGGTGGTGCAGTGGTTTAAGTACTCTGCTAACCAAAAGGTCGGCAGTTCAAATCTGCCAGGCTGTCCTTGGAAACTCTAGAGAACAATTCTATTCTGATCTCTAGGGTTACCACAAGTCGGACCCGACTCAATGGCAATGGGATAATGAGGTTGGGATAACTCTTCTCTAGAGTGCTGATGATGCAGTGGTTAAGCCTTCAGCTGTTAACCGAAAAGTCAGCAGTTCAAGTCCACTGGCCACTCATTGCAAATCTTATGCGACAGTTCTACTCTGTGCTGTAGGGTTGCTGTGGGTTGGAACTGACTCAATGGCAACGAGTTTATAATGGTTTCGTCCAACTCATAGCAACCCAATGACAAGGTAGAACTGCCCCACAGGCTTTCCTAGGCTGTAATCATTACAGAAGTAGATTACAGAGCAGCTAGTGGATTCAAACCCCTGGTCTTTCAGTTAGCAGCCAAGCACTTAACCATTGCACCACCAGGGCTCTGTATTGGGTCACTGTGAGTCAGAATCAACTTGACAGCACACAGTAGCTACAAAACTGTTTCAAATGGATTTTCCAAAAATAAAGCTATTGTGTGCATAATTGGAACATGCGTGTGTGGGCGGGTTCCTAAGCATGATGGACTCATCTATATTTTGGGGCACCAAATATATGATGCCAAGCCAATATATGATAAACAATGTAATAATAATGTGTTTATATCATGATTTTTAGTTTAATGTGGTATGTTGTTGTTAGTTGATGTCAAGTCAGCTTCAACTTGTGGTGACCTTATATATTAAAAAAAAAAATTACCCTCTTCTGTACCATCTTCATGATCTTTGATATGTCTGAGCCCAATCACCAAGGCTATTATGTCAGTTTATCTAACTGAGGGTGTCTTAGGCATCTAATGCTGCTATAACAGAAAATACAGGTGGGTGACTTTAACAAAGAGAAATTTATTTTCTCATAGTAAAGTAGGCTAAAAGTCCAGATTAAGGGTCTCAGCTGCAGGAGATTTTCTGTGTCAGCTCTGGAAAAAGGACCTTGTCTTCAAATTTGTCCTGGTCAAGGAGCTTCTGAGGCATAGAGTATCCCATTCCAAGGGACATGCTCTGCTCCTGGTGCTGCTTTCTTGGTGCTGTGAAGTCCCCTTGTCTTTATGCTCTCTTCTTTTATGTCCCAAGAGATTGCCTCAAGACCCAATACAATCTTGCAGACTGAGTCCTGCCTCACCAACACAACTGCTACCCAGCTTCTCTTATTAACATTATAGAGGCAGGGTTTACAACATACAGGAAAATTGTACAATACCTAGAAGTATGGCCAAGCCAAATTGATACATTCAGGGGGGTGGGGGTGACATACAATTCAATCCATGAAAGAGAGTTTCATTCATTTTCTATGACCTTCTATTTTATCTAGCATGATGTCCTTTTCTCCATAAAATGCAATATGTAGCACTTGTAAAAGAATTATAATGGAGATGGAAAAAGAGATCCCCTGTTTGACAGCTCTCATCTAGGATGGAGGAGGGTATTAGCCTCAGAGTGCATAATAGGAAAAGCAGATTTTGGTGTCAGGCTGATGATGATTTGTTTCCTGCCTCTGTAACTTATTTGCTATGTTTATCTTGGATTCAAGTCTTGGATCTCAGTATGTAGAGTGGATATGTTAATGGCCACCTTTACAAGGTTGATGTGAAGATTAAATGAGATAATATACATAGAATGCATCTGCTGTCTGACATATACACAAGAATGTTCAACAAATGGCAGTTGTTGTGGTTACTACAGTTGTTGTTGAAAAGAGTAGAATTTCAACAGGAATAGCTGTGGGAGAACATTCTATATCAAGGAACTCGGGAAGACAAGAACACCTAGGGAAGGGAACAATGAGACGCTGTGGTTTAGGAAGATCATTGAGCACTATAAACTGGAAAGGTTGGACACAGGAGAAATCTGACCATCAGAGTCATCTGAAAATGGATTTGTCCACCAAACAAGTAAGAGAACTTGAAGTGGGAGAAGAGCATGCACAATGGTGAGGAAGAACAGAGTTGCAGGGTCCTCCTCAGTGGAAGTATTTGTTTACACTGCAGGTAGGCAGAGCTGTCTTGCCCTCTTTCAAGCAGGACCAGCTGCTGATCAGAACTTGGTCTGCAGTGCCTAGTGATGCACAGACATGAACTGAGCCTTGTCTGCACAGTAATCTAACCAGTGGGTTCCAAACCTGGTTGACCGTCCTTTGGAACCTGCTAAAAGAGGCATTCCTGAGTCCTTCCCTCAGTCAGGGATTCTGACATAGCCTAGACTGGCATTTAGGAATAGCTTGACTCAGCCACCGAGTCACACTGGTTGCAGCCTATAATGTAAGGAGAGAGGAATTGTCTCTGGCTGTTCATGTTTGTGTCCTTCTTGGACATGGACTCATGGACTGATTTGGAACTGATCCCTAAAAGCAAGAAGAAGATAAAAACAAAATAAGACTTTTCCAGAAGTATTTATTCAGAGTCAAGACTTTCGGTTGGAAGCTGTGTGGACAGGGACTCAGTTACCCACGCCCAAGGAGCGCGGAGGAACTAGTGTGTTTTAATTTTTATTCTATAGAGATTCCTGATAGAAACCTGAAAAAATTCCGCCATGAATGGATAAAGCCATTCATTTATCAGATGTTTACTGAGCAACAGAATAAGAGATACTGTGGGAGCCCCTGGTGATTCAGAAACAGACATTATCTCTCCCCTTAAGGTGTTCATGGGCAAAGAAAGAACAGCTAGATGCAGTCTACAGTGGGAAGCACTCACCTGGTTGAGTGAATCAAGCTTGGTGGTGGGTAGCAGCAACTTCACACTGGAGGGGATGTTTGAGTTGGGTCTTAGAGGCAGAGGCTCTGGTTTGTCAAGTGGGAAAAGAGAATGTCTTAATGTGGAATCGGCATGTTGCAAGAAGCAGAAATTGACTCAAACCAGCTGAAGCCAAAAGAGAAATGTGTGGAAAGAGTATACCTCTCTCAGGAGATAACTACCCTGGATCTCATGAAGGCGATGGCCAGGGACTGGGGAGTCAAGAACTGAAGTTAGTCTTGTTCTCTTTCAGCACTGTAGTAATCATTTTTGCCTCGCTCTGTATGCTTATTTTGTTCTTCTCTTTTTCTTCAGAAGAGCTTTTTCTTGGTCTCTGTACCCACAGTGATGGAGACCTTAGATGACTTGCCTGTAGCTTTGTATTCCAGTTCCCAGTAATAGCTAACCAGGCAGAGCAGTGAGTAATATCTTGTGTTTTAAGTTAACTGAAGTTCAGTTAAAGCAAGAGTATATCTGTATGTCTGTGTGTGTGCATATGTGTGTGAGCGTGCGCTTGCACACATGCATGTGTGGTGGGGAATAGTGATAAAGAGAAACACAGAAACAAGGAATGTTGACAGCCTTAAAGAAAAGTTTGAGTTAACTGGGCATAAGACAATAGTACGTCGGAGGTAGAAGTTGTGCTTATGCAGTCATAAAGTGGTTGAGGGTAGAGGATACTGAGGACATCACGGGTGGGATTTGGAATTCTCTGTTCCTCTCAGGGGTGGTAGTTAACTTCTTCAGACCCACCACGCGCTGCCGTTGGAGTTCTGTTAGAAAGAGTACTATCTTTCAGTTGGCAGAAAACTAGACATTCTAACTTTGTATCACCTTTAAGTGTAAAATCTTCTATTCAGATCCCTGACCCTATGGCCCTGCCTGCTGTTTTCCTTCTATGATTGATCCATACTAACCAACCATGGGAAATAGCCTATGTGAAAAAGAGGAGTTCTGTGGACTATTGTGTAGGGTACAAAAAGTGAGCTGTTAGACACTGATTTATCCTTTTTTCACACCTTGTGCACACTCTAACTGTAAACACCAGTTGGATGGGGGTGGGTGGTAGAGGGAGTGTCATCAATGGCGCATAAAGAAATGGTCTGGAAAACACGGTGGAAGGGGGATCCTCTTGAACTATCTTGTTCTGTGGGTCATATTCAAAACGTCCTACCCCTAGAAAATGAAGATACTGGCGTCTTAATAAAATGGAAAGAGAGGACAAATGGCCCAAGGAAAAGTCTGAAACTGGAAAAGTCTCTCTTGTTTTTGGTGCTGTGTTCCTCCAAAACACTGTGGATATCCCACTGCCCATGTTCTCTTTCTTTGTCAGCAACTCTTGCCCTGTGTCTCTGCCTGTGGCCAACATATTCTATGACACATTAACATGGTTAAAATATCATGTACTGCAGGAGGAGATAACATATCAGCCCTTGGCATGGATTGAATTGTATCTCCCCAAAACATATGTCTAAGTTCAAACTTCCGGTAGCTGTGAATGTAACCTTATTTTGAAGTAAGGCCATTATACATAATTATACAGTTACATCTACAAAGATTCTACTTCCAAATAAGGTTATATTAAAGTTAACAATTTCCAGATGAGACCATCCTGGATTTAGAGTGAGCCAGCCCTACATGAATAGCTGATATCCTAATAAGATGAAGGAGAAGTAGATTTGCATCACACAGACAAAGGAAAGAAGGGCCATATAAAGGCAAGGGGAGAGACTACAGTTACACAGCCACAAGCCCAGGAATGCCACTGATTGCTGGGAGTCACCAGAAGCTAGGAGAGAGGGATGGAACTGACCGTCACTCAGAGCATTCAGAGGAAACCAGTCCTGCTCTGATACCTTGCTTTTAGACTGTTGGCCTCCCAAACTGTGAGAGAATAAATTTCGTTTGTTTTAAGCCACAGACCTTGTGGTAATTTACTACTGAAGCCCTAGGACAATAATAAAGCCCTTTATCCCATCTTCTTTCATCTCCTGTCCCATTCCCAGAGGCAACCATTGTTAATCTTACATGTATGTGAGTTTGGGTCAATTATGTAGCCTTTCTTTGTCTCAAATTTCTCATTTTTAAAATAGTGCTAATAATAGAACTACCTTGTAGGGTTCTTGTAAGGATTAAGTGGGAAAATCCATATATAGTCACTAAGTTGGTACATTGCTAACACTAAATGTTAGCAATCACTATCACTGTGTATCAAATTCTGTTAGTTCCATTGTACCCCTACTGGACTCTGAACTTTTAAAGAAATTAGAGTGTATAAAGTGATTGGCATATAGAAGGAACTCTATAAAAGGTGGTCATTTTTATAATTACTATTGTAGGTGATAGAAAAGTGGCATCACTCAATATTGCTAGACCACAGTGCTGGCACATAGTCTATATATACTTGAGGTACCTTCTCAATTGACGTCCACTGAATGAATACATCAGAGTTGGATCTCTGTTCTTTCCAAAATAGCATGTTAGCATACATACTGATTGTCCTGTTGTTTCCATTTTTTTTTTCCTTCCAAGCCTGTAGCATATTATTGTGAGTACAATTGGCTATTTGTATCCATGGATTCCACATCCAAGGATTCAACCAACCAGGGATCAAAAATATTTGGAAGAAAGTTCCCAAAAGCAAAATTTGAATTTGCCACTTGCTGAGCACTGCAGTGACTCCACTCGAGTGAAGTGATGTGCAGCATCCCCTGCTGTAGCCTCCCACAGTCTCTCGGATCCTCAGCCTCTCCAGCACTCCTTGTTTGGACATTGTTTGCCCCCCATCTTGTTATTATGCCCTAAACAATACAGTATAACAACTATTTACATAGCATTTACATTGTAATAAGTATTATAAATCATCTAGAGATGATTTAAAGTGTGAGGGAGGATGTATGTAAGCTATATGCAAATAGTACACCATTTTATATAAGGAAATTTGAGCATCCTTGGATTTTGGTATCTGTGAGCACCCTTGGAACCAACTCCCATGTTCATAGATCTTCATCTATATCCTGAAATTTATGAGCTGGAAAAGATCCTTGATATCAGTTAATCCAGTTACTTTGCCTTTGATAGATACCTTGAACTTGATATGACAGAGGTCACACAGCATGTCTGTAACAAAGCCAAGAAGATGGTTTTTATCAAATCATTTGTAGTTGAGTCTGGAGGTAAGATGGGAAAATCGCCTGAGAAATAATTGATGGGAGAAAATAAAGCACACTGCTTTGCTTCAAGGCAATGAAGGGAATCCCAGAGAAGAACCTTTAGAGGTTCTAGATGCCATCAGGGAACATGTGAGCTGCCTCCCAACATTGCTGCCTTGAAAGGGTGTGTCCACATCAGCTTCAACATTCCCTAACAGCACTCAAACTCTTAACTCTCTTGTGAAAGTTATATGTTAATAACTCTCTTCCAGTGAGCTTGCAGGCCTGGAGAGCCTAAGCAGTCTTATCTGAGCTCAACTTTAGAAAGTTTGCTACAGGGCTCCTGCCTGGCTGTCTACAAACCCCCTTTACTTTGATGTCTCTTGGAGATTTTCTTATCCTAGCTTCCTCCTGTGAACCACAGAACACAGATATGATTTAAGTGGCTTTTTTTCTCCCCCCTCAGTGAGGAAACTCTGGTGAGTAGTGGTTAAGAACTACAATTGCTAACCAAAAAGTCGCCAGTTCAAATCTATCAGGCACCTCTTGGAAACTTTTCAGGACAGTTCTACTCTGCCCTGTAGGGTCACTGTGAGTCAGAATAGACTGAGAGTGGCAGGTTTGGGTTTTGTTTTTGTTTTTTCCCTCTCAAGAAGTTCATTCATTATATACAGTGGATGCTGGGGGTATTAGGGCTCAATTCCTGTAGAACCCGGTTAAGAAATGCTCTAAGGACTGTCCTTATAATTCTTAATCAGCCAGATCCCAGTGTCTTTACTCTCTGTTGCAGATACAGCCTGTCCTATACACTTCCACTAATTGAGGGTGTTCCTGTGTTGTTGGACATCTGGTTTGATTCCATCTTTATGCTATTGTGGACTGTGCTGCAATAAACATTCATGTGCATGCATCAGTTGGTGTGAATGGCCTTGATTCTGTAGAATATATTCCGAGCAGTGGAATTACTGGGTCAAATGGTATATCCATATCCAGCTTTTTAAGGAAATGCCAGATTGCTTTCCAAAGAGGTTGCACCATTTTGCAATCCCACCAACAGTGTAGGAGAGTTCCAGTTTCTCCACAGCCTCTCCAGTATTTATTGTTTTGTGTTTTATGGATCATGGCCAACCTTGTTGGGGTGAGATGGTATCTCATGGTAGTTTTGATTCGAATTTCTTTAGTAGCTAATGATCATGAGCATGTCCACATGTGTTTTTTGGCTGCCTGAGTCTCCTCTTTAGAGAACTGTCTGTCCATCTCTTTTGCCCTTCGCTTAATTGGATGATTTATCCTTTTCATGTTGATATTTTGTAGTACCTTATAGATTATGGAGATCAGGCTTCAGTCTGACATAGAGTTGCCAAATATTTTTTCCCATTCTGTAGGCGGCCTTTTAATGCTATTAATAAAGTCTTTGGATGAGCAAAAGTGTTTCATTCTTAATAGTTCCCATTTATCTATTTTCTCTTCTGTTGTTTGTGGTTTGTTTCACAAATTTTGAAGTCTGTCTACATTGTGTATTAAAACTTCCACTGTTCCTACTTTTTCTTGGATGGGCTTTATTGTTTTAGATTTGATATTTAAGTCTTTTATCCAGTTTGAGTAGGTTTTTGGGTCTTGTTTCAATTTATTGCAGATGGATATCCAATTTTGCCAGCATCATTTGTTGAAGAGATTGTTTTCTCTGCAGTTTAATGTCTTAGGGCCTGTGTTCAGTATCAACTGTTCATAGGAAGATGGTGTCATCTCTGGGGTCTCAGTTCTGTTCCATTGATCTATCTGTCCCTTTTTGTACACAGTAATTTTGACTACTGTGGCAATATAATAGGTTCTCAAGTCAGGTAATGAGAGGCCTCTCAATGTGTTCTTCTTCTTCAGTAGTGCTTTACTTATCCAGGGCTTCTTCCCTTTCCAAACAAAGTTGGTAATTTATTTCTCCATCTCATTAAAAAATGTCACTAGAATTTCTATTGGTATTGCATTATATAAGTAGATTGCTTTACATGAAATAGGTATTTTCACAATGTTAAATCTTCCTATCCATGAACGGGGGGCGAGGGGGTTCTCCATTTATGCAAGTCTCTCTTAGTTTCCTGTAGGAAGGACTTGTAGTTCTCTTTGTAAAGGTCTGTTATTTCTCTGGTTAGATTTATTCCTAGGTACTTTATCTTCGTACAGGTTATAGTAAATGGTATTGATTTGGTGGTTTCTTCCTTAATAATCTCATTGTTGGTATAAAGGAATCCTAATGATTTACTTATGTTTATCTTGTATCCTGAGACTTTGCTGAACTAAACTACTCAAACTACTTTCTCTATGTATACAATCATATCATCTGCAAATAGGGAGATTTTTACTTCTTCTTTGCCGATGCAGATGCCCTTTATTTCTTGGTCTTGTCTAATTGCTCTGGCTAGAAGTTCTAGTACAGTATTGAATAGAAGAGGTGAAAGTGGGCATCCTTGCCTAGTTCCTTGTTGAATAGAAGAGGTGAGAGTGAGCATCCTTGTCTAGTTCCTGTTCTCAGGGGAAACTGTTTCAGTCTCTCTCCATTCAGGATGATGTAGGCAGCTGGCTTGTATAAATGGCCCTTATTGCATTGAGAAATTTGCCTTCTATTCCTATTTTGCTAAGAGTTTTTAGCATGAATGGGTTTTGGACTTTATCAAATGCCTTTTCTGCATCACTAGACAAAATCAGGTGATTCTTGTCTTTTGTGTTATTTATGTGGTTGATCACATTAATTGTTTTTCTGATGTTGAACCAGCCTTGCATCCCTGGTATGAATCCAACTTGGTCATGATGGGTTACTTTTTGGATATGTTGTTGTATTCCATTGGCAAGAATTTTGTTGAAGATTTTTGCATCTAGATTCATGAGTGATTTTGGTCTGTAGTTCTCCTTTTTGGTTGGGTCTTTCCCTGGCTTTGGTACCAGGGTTATGCTGGCTTCACAGAATGAATTTAGGAGTATTCTATCCCTTTCTATACTGTGAAATACTCTCAGTAATATTGGAGATAACTCTTCTCTAAAAGCTTGGTAGAATTCTGTGGTGAAGCCATCTGGGCCTGGGCTTTTTTTGGTTGGCAGTTTTTTGATGACTTTTTCAATCTCTTCCTTTGTGATAGGTTTATTAAGTTGTTCTGCTTCATGTTGTGTTAATTTTGGTAGGTGGTATGAATCAAGGAATTTGTCTGTTTCCTCTAGATTTTCAAATTTGTTAGAGTACAGTGTTTCTTAGTATTCTGTTATGATATTTTTTATTTCTGTTGGATCTGTTGTGACAACTCTCCTCTCATTTTCTATTTGGGTAATTTGTTTCCTTTCCGGGTTTTAGTAAGTTTAGCCAGTGGTTTGTCACTTTTGTTGATCTTTTCAAAAAACCAGCTTTTGGTCTTTTCAGTTTTTTCAATTGTTCTTCTATTCTCTGGTTCGTTTAGTTCTGCTGTAATCTTTATGATCTGTTTTTTTCTGGTGCCTGAGGGGTTCCTCTGTTGTTCTCTCTCAACTTGTTCAAGCTGTAGTGTTAGTTCTTTGATTTGGTTTCTTTATCCCTTCCAGATGTGTGCATTTATGAGATAAACTGACCTCCAAGCACTGCTATGGCTGTATCCCATAGATTCTGGTAGGAAGTGTTTTCATTCTCATTGGAATCCATAAATTTCTTTATTTTATCTTTGACTTCTTCTATAACCCATGGGTTTCTGAGCAAGGTGTTGTTCAGTTTCCAAGAGTTCCACTTTCTATCTATGTTTTTTCTGCTATTGATTTCAACTTTTATGGCTTTGTAAGAAGATGCTTTGCCTTAATTCAATGGTATGGATTTTGTTGGGAACTGCTTTATGTCCTAACACATGGTCTATTCTGAAGAATGTTCCATGTGCACTGGAGAAGAAGGTGTAGTTGTCCACTGATGGATAGAAAGTTCTGTATATGTCAATGAAGTCTAGTTGGTTAACTGTGGCAATAAGGTCTTCTGTGTCTTTATTAAGCTTTTTTCTAGTAAATCTGTCCAATATTGAGAGTGGAGTGTTGAAGTCTCTCACTATTATTGCAGAGTGAGCCATCTCATTTTTTAGTGTAGTCAGTGTTTCTTCGATGTATTTAGGTGCTCTGATATTAGGTGCATAAATATTTAATATTGTTAAGTCCTGCTTGTGTACTGAACCTTTCAGCAATAAATGCTGTCCATCCTTATCCACGATGGTGGATTTTATATTAAAATCTATTTTATCTGAGATTAGAATTGCCACGCCCGCTCTTCTTTGTGTATTGTTAGCTTGATATATATTCTTCCATCCTTTAATTTTGAGTTTGTTAATATCTTTAAGTCTAAGGTGAGTTTATTGTAGGCAACATATGGATGGGTTGTATCTTTTGATCTAAGAAGTCACTCAGTGCGCCTTTACTGGAGTGTTCAGTCCATTCACATTCAATGTAATTATTGATAGATGTGTATTCAGTGCTGCCATTGTGATATGTTTATTTTTGTGTTGATATTTTCTCTGTTGTTCTTATTAATCTGTTCTAGGATATTCTAGTTTGTGAGTTGATTTTTCACCTTTTTCGGGGTTGGTTTTGTGGTTGTTGAGACTCCTGTAGTATGTTTCCTGATTTGATATGTTGGATCTTTATTGTACTTTACAGCTGCCCCTGTGATTCCCCCTTAATAAACAAGGTATAAACCCAATTTTAATTACTACCATTCTCATCAACTTCCTCTCCATCTGGAAGGACCATAATGACTGTAGTACATCCCTCTTTTTAATATGATGACATCATAGTTTTCATGATATGATCACTGGATTATTTCTTTCAGTATCAAAGCTGTGATTGAGTTTGGAGCCTTTCCTAACTGAGTAGGATTCTGGATGATGTGTCCTGTATTTGCTGTAAAATATAAAGTTAGTGGTTTGTTCTTCTAAACCAAGGGATTCTTTCAGTATTTCTCGTAGCTTTGGTTTTTACAGAGTCTCTAACTTTCTGTTTATCTGCAAATGTCTTAATTTCATTTTCATATTTGAAAGATAGTTTTGTAGGAGATATAATTCTTGGTTGGAAGTTCCTCTCCTACAAGGCTTTGGATGTGTCATGCCACTGTCTCCGTGCCAGCACTGTTTCTGCTGCGAAATCTGATGAAAGCCTATATAGGGTTTCCCTGTGAATGTTAGCTTTACTTTGAGTCGTACTGCCTTTAAGAGTTTCTGCTTATGTTTCATGTTTTAAGCTTGATTATAATATGTCTTGGAGTCTTTCATTTAAGATCTATATTGAGTGGTGTTCGATATGTATCTTGGATATCTATGTTCTCTTCTTTCATAACTTCTAGGAATTTTTCTGTCAGCAGCTAGGCAACAATACTCTGTGTTCTCAGGTGTCTCTCCCTGTTCAGGAACTCCAATTAATTGTAGATTGTTCCTCTTAATAGAGTCCCACATGCTTCTTGATTTTTCTTGTTTCTTTTTTCTGATTTCTCCTCATAGATGCTGGAGTCATTAGCTCTGTCTTCCAAATCAGAAAGTCTATTTTCCATTTGTTCCATTCAATTTTCTTGGCTTTGAATTGAGTTTCTATGTCTTTGATTTTGTTCTTGATCTGTTGGATTTCAGAGTACTGGTGCTCCATCAGATCCAACAGCTTGCTTAATTTTTCATTTTGCTCTGCTGCATTTTGTATAAGGTGTAGGCGGGCTCTGTATGTAATCTTTTTGTATTCACCTTCCAATAGTTTCAGAAAGGTTTCTTCATATGGGAAGTTTTGTAGTGCTTTCTTCTGTGGGCTTTCTGAAGCCATGGGTAATTTCTTGGTTCTGATTTTCTCCAGAGTTTGTTGCTTTGGGGGCATAATGTGAGTCAGTAGAGGATGGGAGAGATGCAGTTGTTTCTCTAGACCATTGTCATGGGTTGAATTGTGTCCCCCCCAAAATATGTGTAGCCACATGGCTGGGATATGGTTCCCAGTATTTTGGGACTGTCCTCCATTGTGTGGTTTTGCTAAACTGTATGTTAAAGGATTAGGTGGGGCTGTAAATCCCTGTTGTAGGGGGAGTTTCCCTGGAGTATGGCTTGCCCCACCCTTAATGCTTTCAACTTGCAAGAGATAAAAGGGAAAGAGAAACAAAGGACAATTGAGAACCTCGCTACCATCAAGCAAGCAGCACCGGGAGAAGAGCGCGTTCTTCAGACCAGAGGTTCTTGCACCAAGACGCTCCCTGGACAAAGACTGATGCAATACCAGACTTTCCTCCAGAGCCGACAAGGGGAAAGCCTTTCCCTGGAGCAGACACCCTGAATATGGACTTGCAACCTACTGGACTGTGTAAGCATAAATCTTCCTTTGTTAAAGCCATCCACCCTGTGGTATTTCTGTTAGAGCAGCCCTAGCTGACTAAAACAGCCATCTTAAAATGAAAGGTAAAAGGTATCTGACGACTTCCAAAGTCAGTCAGGTATTCAAGTGTATAGGTCCCTCTTCCTAGCTGACAAAGTAAGCATTTCTATGCCAAACCCCAGATGTCATAAACTAGCTCAAAATACAGAAAGGCTACTGGCCTGCTGGCTTCTGCTGTCGGGCCCCAGCTGTAGGCGATACTGTGTAGAATCCTGCTTTTCTGCTGGAAAAGCCTTCTGCTCTGTGCAGGCGCTGCCTTCCAGCCCAGGAATTAGGTCCAGCTGAGACCCCCATAAAGGTATTTCTGCCTCCCAGTGGAACAAGATGATGTCCTGCACAAGCTCACCATCTGGCTGGGCCCAGGCTACTCTGTGTCGGAGGTGAAAAGAGAGGCCAAAGGTGTTGAGATGCAGAGTCCACAGCCTCTGTTGCTGGGCCCCAGCCATAGGCAATACTGTGTAAAATACTGCTTTTCTGCTGGAAAAGTGCTCTTCTCCAGGCAGGTGCTGCTTCCCTGCCTAGGAACTAGGTCTGGCTTTGTCCTCTGTGTGGGTGTCTCCACCTCCCGATGGAACAAAGATGGTGTCCCGCACAAGCTCGGCCCCTGCCTCTGTACAAGGTATGCAGAAATAGAGGCTAAAGGTGCCAAGATGCACAAAGTCCAAAGCTGGGCTCTCAAAATATGGCAATTTTGCTTGCTGATTCCACTAGCAGTGTGTCTGAGGTTAGCTGCCAGTCAGGTCCCCACTCTGCCTGTCAGCTAAGACAGAGAAAAAAAGTTAAAATGGTGAGTTACCTTTGGTCTGTGAAAACTAGCTCTCGCAAAGAGCAGTATCAGCAAAAGATAGGAGGTTTTCCATTTGGTGGTGTGAAGTCCAAATTAACAGCCCTATGCTGTGTCTTTGGGCCCACTAGGTGTCCAAAAGATTCCATTTAATTATCAATTCAGTTCTTGGTTTCCAGAAAGATTTAGGGAGACATATGTTTAGTCTGCCATCTTGACTCCGCCTCCTGTCTTTATGTTGTTTTAACTTCAGGAAATTCTCCAGATAAGAATCACAAATAAGTCCCAGGAGAATAAGTGCAAGATAGATAGAAGAAACTCATGCCAAAGAACCAGAAGACTCATGTTAAGGAATAAAAAGTCAGCAGATTAACATCATCAGGCCATAGCAAAGCCCATTTAGAAAGGAAGTTCATTAGTCACTCCATGCCCATTGGCAGCCCTGCCCCACAATAGTCATCAAGGAATCATGAATATGTATAATGTTCTGATTTTGCTAACATTTTAACAACCCTATAAAACATGGCACCCCCACCCACCCTTTCCCCACCCCCCTTTCCTGTCCTTCCAGTGTCAGGGAGTCATCTTGGTGATGTAGGTCCTAGTGAGCTCCTTTATTGGCCAATTAAATAAATGTTTCATCTTGCCTTAACAGCTGTGTGAACTGTTGGGTTTAGCAGGTTGCCCCCCACAGGACCTGAATCTGGTCTGGTGGCATTTCAGCCCCCCGAGCTCTTAACCGTTGTGACACCAGGGCTCTTAATTTACGTTTAGTCAAGTTCAAGTCAAGAGAACTAGTGAAAATTTCATGGGAAAATCACAGACTCATCTGGAGTCAGATAATAGCAGCTGTAAATTAAGCACTATTTCTCTTTCCGTAACAGTAAGAAGATGCAATTAAAAGATTTTGACTATCACTTTAATTAGTGTTACCATTTATACAATTAAGCTATTAATTTAACTTAGACTCTTAACTTCTTCTTGTTGTTAGCTACTGTTGATCCCACTCCAGACTCATGATGACCTAAGGCACAATTTATCTCCACAACTGGTTGTAAATCACACATTGAGATCCATAGTGTTGTTATTGGCTAACTTTTGAAAGTAGATTACTAGGCCTTTCTTCCTGTCTGTCTTAGACTGGAAACCTTGCTGAAACCTGTTCACTGTGATAGCAACACACGCACACACACACACAAACTCACACCTCTCCATCGACAGAGGGTGATTACTGAGCATGAACTGCACTGGCCAGAGATTGAACCCAGGTCTCCCACATGGAAGGTGAGAATTCTCCTGCTGAACTACCACTGCCCCTCCTTAAACACACAATTTTGTCTATGTGTATTGTGAGTTGTCTCCTAGAAAGTATTTTAAGATTAAAGCAATACCTGCAAAATCTTTCTCCAGGGAAGGTGCTTTCATGTAGACTGTGAGGAATGCGGTTTCTACATGAAGTGTTGCTGGCAGAGGATTTATTTCTCTGCTTACTGGTCAGCTCTGTTTTGCAGACAGCACTAAAGGCATAGCTTTGTAATTTTAGAAAGTGTTTCCTAAAGAACTTGCCAAAATTCCAAGACAAGTGTAAGACATAGGGCTTTAAAAATGACTTTCTTTTCAGACAATGAAATCCCATATTTTTTGTAGAGAGAATAACATACTGTAGTGGCCATGGACAGATGTGTTTCTGAAAATAGATTGTAAAGCAGCACTTGTAAGACTATTGAGAACCTTGCTGGTTATATGTTCTCAGAAAGAGTTAGACTAAGTTCAAGTGTCTATTGACTTTAAAAAGGCTTTGCATACATTTATTGTCTTTGTTGCCATGAGTCAGATTATTATTATAAAAGGTCAAAATTTCTTCATGTATTAAAAGAGGAGAGAAAAGAGAATTATTTTTCCTGTAACAGCTTCAAATGAAAAACTTAGCTAAATGTGGTGTGTGGAACATTTAAATTCTGATTCAAACAAACCAACTGGAAGCAGATTTTGGGAGCCACTCAGGGAAGTTTGAATATAGGTTAGATATTAGATGATAATTAAGAAATTGTTGTTGACTTTGTGAAATGTGAGATAAGTATTTTGATTATGTAATTAAATATGTTTTGAAAAAAAGATACATACCAAAGTAGTTAAAGGCAAATAGGATGTCTTGGATTTGCTTTAAATATGTCAGCAAGTATCACAGATAATGCAAAAGAGGCAACATAACAATTACTAGTACAGGTGAATGGTATGCCAGGGTTCGCTATAATATTCTCTCCATTTATGAATGTTTAAAAATGTTTTTCATAATAAAGCTGTTGAAAAATAAATACAAATAAAAATTTTAAGGGAGACTTTAACATAACGAACAGGTCATTTCTCACCAAAAAAAAAAAAAAAAAAATCAAAGATGTGTTTTGCAAATGAAAACACTACGCACTGAGTCTTAAATTAAGTCATTGGCAAACCCAGTGCAAAGCAAATTCAGTTTTTCAATGAACTTTGTCAATAATTCACGATCAGACACAATGATGATACTGAGCTCATGAACAAGACCACTATAAAGAAGTCCAAAGGCTAAAGTAATGCCAAATGTTTCGCTTGCATTAACCCTAAAACACACCTTTACATTTAAAAAAAAAAAAAGAAAGAAAAGTGCAATTTGGTACTTAGCATAGTTGGTAATAAAAATTGTTCTTATCCGTATAAATGTGCTATAATCCTAATACCCTAACATCTTCTTTTTACATTAGTGGAAAAGTAATAGCAAATCGCAATATCTCTACAAATCAGGGCAGAGGTTCTTTCCTTTGTGACTCTCACAGTAGCTAGAAGGTCCATTTTAAAGACGCCTGTTGCTGTGTGGACTTGATATGCTAGCTCATGTCATGTCTGAGCATACAGCTAACAGAAGAGCACTTTCTCAGGAACCACATCACTTCAGCACACATAGCAATTGAAGTGTCTTGTGGTTTTGGCTTAAGATATAGCCTTAATCTGGCCTTTGCTGGGGTCCAGGCACATCTGGGAACATTTATGAAAGCATTTTAGGACCAACCTGAAGGACATGTACTTGGAAGTGGAACTGAAGAGCTTCTGATCACAGAACTCATTCTGAGAAGAAGAAACCAGACATAAGACCCTAGCCACTGAAAGGTGGTGAGGATTCTGAATAGAGTTGTTTTGTGCTATTTCTGTATCAGTCAGAGGACCCTTCAAATTAGGACAGGTTGAGGAGGGTTTTAGGACCGTGGTATACATAGTATGAGGGGAACCTCAGGGACTGTGTAATGCCCTGGGGTTAGAGACGGGGAAGTTGTTGTCACACTTCACAGTGAGGGGAAAGAGCCCTTACTGTGCTCGGATGGTGAGTCATGAAGAGAAGGTCACCTTGAGGGGAGCACTCACCTTGTTCAAGGCACACAGTTGCTCCTGGTGGCCCACAGAGGAGGAGACGGGGGAATGATGTCATTAGGTCATTTTCCCCTCTCCCCCCTGTCTCCCACTGGGTTCCCCACTGGCCGAACTCAGCTGTTCTTCAGAAGGAAGAGAGCCTAGGTGAGACAGAGCAGGCAGGCAGCTGGATGGTATGTCTAAGAAGAAAATACAAGCCTTTTGCCCGTATTCTCCTGCCTTTTATCCAATGTTTGTAGGGCAGCTAGAGTGGTGTCTGAAATTTTTTCATTATATGGTCTCATTCTTAGCTACAAAACTCCCTAGTAGCTTCCCCTCACACCTGGAATAAATCTGAACTCCTCACCAGAGCTCACAGACCGTTACCACTTGGCCCCTGCATGCTCTCCAGCCACGTCTTTGAACACCCGCCCTTTGGCTCCCTCAGCTCCAGTCATAGGGCCTTCTTGATGTTCTGGGACTACTGGGCTGGTTCTTGCCTTTATTGTAGTTTCTATCTGGAGCACCCTTCACATACTTGCCTTCTTCAGGTCGTTTATGTACCCTGCTCGAAAGTCATCTTAGCAAGGCCTTTCCTGACTACATCATCTAAGATAGCTTCCTGTCTTATCATCCATCCTCTTGCCTGTACTTAATGCTTCACTTACTCCACAGGCACAGGAACCAGTGCTTTGTTTCCAAAGATTCTTCTAGAGCCCTGTTCCACGCCTGCTCCTTGTCCCTTTTCAGAGGGCTAAAAGTCCAACTGTCCAAAAAGACAGAGCCATCAAAGGCTAATACACTGGAGTTAGTCGGGGTTCAATCTGAGAAGCAGAATCACCGGGACCTATATCTATATCTGAAACATTGTTTTGTTTGGTTTCTGTGTTTCTAAAAACATTTTCATGTAAGCTGTTTATTGTTTTTGAAAATATACACAGCAGAACACATACCAATTTAACAATTTCTGCATGTACAATTCAGTGACATTGATGACATTTGTAAGATAAATTTTCCCGAACCTCTGACTAGAGTAAAATGCATCAACGAAATCCATGTTTCTGCTTCATTCAGCAGAATTAAAACAGAAGTTCACAATGCTTGCCCTTGAGACTTTTTATACGGCTAGCAACTGTAGGCAGCGAGGGGGATATTTTCTCTGCAATCCAGTCAGCACGTGGAAGGAATGCACACTAAGCGGAGGGTCTTGAAAAATGTGTTTGTATAAGAGCAACATAAGAAATATGCCTTTCATGATAGGAATATAGACACAACATCACATGAATAAAGACCTTGGGCACAAATCCATTATCTAAATTCCCCAGGCAATTGGGAAGTTTTCACTTGGGCAAACAGTTTCTAAGAAAGTGAAGGTTGTGTCAATTCTTATCACCACAGGCATCTCCCAGAAATGTGTTTGCATCAAACTGGGTGCTTTCTATGACCTGCTGTGGAAAATATGCATTGTAAGCATCCTGTGATTGTCATTGTAAGTTTCTGTGACATCACGAACTCCTGCTGTTCACCTCTGTAACCGATGGTCTTAGCTTACCTGTGCACAGATAGGGGCTGTGGTGCCACAGTGGTAAAGATCTGGGCTGCTAACCAAAAAGTTAGCAGTTTGAATCTACCAGCTGCTCCTTGGAAACCCTGTGAGGCAATTCTACTCTGTCCTAGAGGATCTGTATGAGTCGGAATTGCCTCAACAGCAGTGGGTTTGGTTTATGTATACATATCCAGTGAAAGCCTTTCCTCCACTTCGCTTGACCCTCCTTCTTCCAACCTCAGTGAATGTTAAAGCAATCAGTGATTTGTGTTGCAGTGTCCTCCTTCAGCACTGTAACTGTTCCTGCCTGGGGCCTTCTCTATGGAGACCACATGTTTTCACTTTGTGTGAGCTGGTGATTCCCTCCAAACGAAAGGATCTTTAATGTTGAAAAAACCTTCTGAATGTTCAGCTTAAGGTCTGAGTGATTTCTTACCTTCTTACCATGAGACTGTGCAGTCATTCCCATCCTCCTTTTCCAAATTGTCCTTCCTCCACTGACACAAATTCACAGCCCCCTAAGCTGACTACCTAACCCTTTGAGTTGCTATTGTCCATTTCATTCCCTGTAGATAGTTCTTTAAAAGAGCACAGTGCTCAAGGAAGACATTCTTTACTAATTAAGCCAAATGATTGGTTAAAAAAAGATTTCAGGGGATAGTTTTGGTTTAAGGATAAAAGTTTAAAGATGATTGCAGGACAGTACTTTCAGGGGTTCTTGCAGTCTTGGTGGTTCCAGAGAGTCTGGATTCTATGAGAATTTGAAATTCTGTTCTTCATTTGATCCCTTTTTGATCAAGGTTCTTCTATAGAGTATTTGATCAAAACATGCCATCTGTAATGGTACCAACACCATCCAGCTTTTCTATTTTCTTGGCAATGGAGGGAGTTGTTCACAGATTGTCTTCTGCTGCTTTTGCTTAAGCTTTTGTTTTTGCCTGTGAAAAAATTATTTGTTTTTTGTCAAATTTATTTTCTACTCTTTCACGTATGTTGTCTTATATATGTGTGTGCTTGCACACACACACACACAAGATCTGGCAACTAAGGTCATGAACACATCCTAAAAAAAGTGCTACATACCTCGTTGCTGAATGTTACTACAGTCACCTTCGAAATGCTCCTCTTGTGAAGATATGCACCAATGCCAGAGCCTAGTCCATGCTTCGAAGCAATTTTGGAACTCATTTTCTGGAATGACCTTCAGAGCTGCCATAGTATTACCCTTGATGTCCTGAATGTCATCCAAATGTCTTCCTTTCAATAGTTCTTTTATCTTCAGGTAAAGAAAAAAGTCATTGGGAACCAGATCAGATGAGTAGGAGGGGTGTTCCAGTACAGTTATCTGATTATTGGCTAAAAACTCCCTCACAGACAGTGCCATGTGAGCTGGTGCATTGTTGTGATGCAAGAGCCATGAGTTGCTGGTGAAAAGTTGAGGTTGTTTTTGCCTAACTTTGTCACACAGCCTTTTCAGCACTTCCAAATAGTAAACTTCATTAGCTGTTTGTTCACTTGGTACAAATTAATAACGAACAATCCCTGTGATATCAAAAAAGGTTGGCAACATCATTGTGATACTTGATTTGGTCTGATGGAAATTTTTTGGTCTTGGAAAACTGACTGACTTCCTCTGTGCACTTTGATGTTCTGTTTCAAGGTCATATTGGTACACCCATGTTCTGTCACCAATGATAACATGGCACAAAACATCATCTTGCCTTTCCCAAAGGTCTTGGCAAAGTTTGACTCTCCTTTGCTTTTGTTTATTGGTGAGCACCTTCAGGACCATTTTTGCACACACCTTTTTTTTTTTTTAGATAAATTTTATTGTGACTTAAGAAAAATTAAACAATCTGTATCAATTTGCCTTGTAACACCCAGAACATTTGCCACTACTCTATTCTAACTCTCTCCACCCCCACCCTGTGACAGCACACTTCCCCTTTTCATCTGGAACTTCCCATGACCCTTTGACCAAGACCCAACTCCCCTTACCATATCATCTCAGCTCCAGCAATGAGCCTCTAGAACAGCCCCAGGTACCTACTTAAGTCCAAAGGTTGGTTTGTGTCCAGCATCACTCCATGTTCCATACGGTCCAATTCAGTCTTTGTCAGGAGAGCTGGCCCTAGTGTTGGATGTGGTTTAGGGTTAGAGAGTCCAGAGTCCCCGCTCCCTGGGGGACTTCCAGTCTGATGCACCATCAGGTGTGTCCTTTTGGTAGAGTTCTAGCTCTGCCTTCTTTTTCTTACTTTGTCCAGGACTCCATACTTGTGTACCCTTTCTGGGCATTTATCGGTGGCAGCCAGGTACCATCTAGTTCTTCTGATCCCTGGCTGAAGCAGACACTGGCTTATATCCTCCTGTCCTTGATGTCCACTATTTACCTCTGGTCCAGGTAGATTTGGGACCAATTGATGTTACTTAGATAACAGCCACTCACCCAGGTGGTATGCAGAGCCTTTTCTTAAGAGAAAAATTGCACACACCTTTCTCCTGCCAAAATTTTCATTTAAGATTTTCCTGTTTCTCTATCAGTGTTTACTTTGTCTGCTATGCTTCTCCTGGTCAGCCCATGATTTTGATGCACAATTTGATGAACTTATGCAATGCTTTTGTCACTTTAGCTCATTATTGGCTGCCGTGACCTCTCTTCATCAGTGACACTTTCTTTCTCCTCAGAAAAATGTTGTCTTCAAGGCATTATTCTCATAAACTTCGACTAACATGCCCTTGATTTCACTTCCCTTCTTGCCAAATTTTAGAAGAAAATTAATGTTTATTTATTGCTCTAATTCAAGTGCTGACATTCTTGTGAAGGCACACAATAACACACAGCAATAATGAATGCCACTCAGCAAGACGCCGCCAAACATCAGCACAAACAAAACTGTTAGACACTGATGTACTAAGGTTATGAAAACTTACTGAGTTGTTTGTACAGTGCAGTCAGCGTAAGCACATGGTCGCAAGTTGGTGAACACAATTGCCAGACCTTGTATATCCCCATTTAAATACTTTAATGCATACTTTAGCATAATATTTGTACTGTTCTTCACCTTGACTTTGGTATTTAATAATATACCTTAAATATTTTGCATCAGTACATGAATAGCTTCTTTCTTCTTTATTATGGCTGATATTTTATAACTCATTTAAGCAGTTTCTTATCAGTGGGCATGGCCAGACTTTGACTTGCTTACTTTGGACATGTCATCAGGAAAGACCAGTGGCTAGAAAAGGACATCATGGTTGGTAACATAGAGGGTCAGTGAAAATAAGGGAAATCCTCAGTGAGATGGACTGACAAAACAGCCACAACAATGGACTTCAACATGCCAACAATCATGAGGGTGGCACAGGACCAGACAATGTTTCCTTCTGTCACACATAAAGTCACCATGAATTGGAGGCAATCTGACAACAATTAATCACCAACATTTTAGGTTGTTACCAATACTTTGTTATAATAAATGATGCTGAAATGAGAATTTTTAGACATACAATTCCATTCGTGTAAATACATGTCTCTAGGAAAAATTCATAGATGTGGAATCTGTGGTTCCAATGACTTGGAAATTAACATTTTGATTTTGTTGTTGTTGTTGTTAGGTGCCATCAAGTTGGTTCAGACTCATGCTGACCCTATAGGACATGGTAGAACTGCTCTATTGAGTTTCCAAGGAGCGCTTTGTGGATTTCAGCTGCTGACCTTCTGGTTAGCAGCTATAGCACTTCACCATGGATACTACTAATGCCTTCCACCAAGGTTATAGTTTACTAAGTTACACCGCCATCAGCAATGTGAGGTGCCTGTTTCCTCACACCTCTGCTAATGAAGTGGGAGAGGTGGTCTCAAGAATATACCATTCACACTTTTTGCTGCTGAAAATGCAGTTGACAGTTCACACTGCTGTGTTTTGAGTTTATCACTATGCACACACTGAGGCCAGGCTTCCTACAGGCTGTGCCCAGCCAGTGGCCAACTATAGACAGGATACTAAGGAAGGCTCATTCCTGAAATATGTGGAATGAGGAATTGGTGACTTCAGCTCAAGAACTCTGCATCAACCTGGCCAGTCTTTCATAGCACTGTGCTATAGTTGGGAGACTCTGTACACCTAGCCCTTCTCTCCTTCCTTCCCTCCTTCACAAGGTCAGGTCAGCATCCTGGTCCTCTTTCCTTCACAGGAATTTTCCCCAATTCGTCTCTTACACTTCTAGTCCCATCTGGGTGCCTTCCTCTTGGAGAACTTGAGTTCACACAGGATCTTCTTGATCTCTACTGGCACAACAGGTAGAAAACTGGTATTTTTAGTAGATTCTGTTTTTTCTTTTTCTGGTATAATCTTAACATGCATTTTGATACATGAAGTTGGGCATTTCTTTTTTAATTTTTATTTAACATAACTGAGTGAAAATGTACATTCACATATAAATTTACATGCCCCCCTATATGCAGCTTCCACTGCTCTCCCTGTCCGGTGACAGCACACTATTCCTCTCTGCTCCATACATGTCTCATCCTCCCAACAGTCTCCTTTCCCCTCCTGTCCGTCCACTCCCCTTCCTCCAGCCAGAGATCAGCAAGATGATATCCTATAGATGTATAGAACCATAAAGTGCTTCCAATATATGGTCACTCTGCCTTGCCAAGTCCAATCCATTACTGTCCAAAGATGGACCTTTGTTATAATTTATGGGAAAGGGCAGCATCAGGGCTGGGGGCCATGCTCTCAGAGGAACCCCCAAACCGCTGGACCATCAATTGAGGTCTTTTAGTGGAGATCTCATGATGCATCTCTTTATTCTTGTGTTGAAGTTGGGCATTTTTATATATCACTCAGCTGCTAACCAAAAGATCAATAGTTTGAATCCACAAGTTGTGCCACAGAAGGAAGATGTAGCAATCTGTTTGCATAAAGATGTATTGGTCCTACTCTGTCGCGCAGCATCACTGTGAGTCAGAATTGACTTGACCACAAAAGGTTTTGCTACTGTTGTTGTTTCTTTCATAAAACATATAAATATAGTATATACTTCATATTTATAGAAACACATATAAAGATCATATTTTGTATAATATATAACATATATGGAAACCCTGATAGCATAATGCTTAAGTGCTGTGGCTGCTAACCAAAAGGTTAGCAATTTGAATCCACTAGGCCCTCCTTGGAAACCCTATGGGGCGGTTCTACTCTGCCTTGTAGGATTGCTATGAGTAAGATTCAGCTCGACAGCAGTGGGTTTGGTTTTTATAATGTAGATATTCATATTATCAATATATAATGTATATATTGTATATTTACACCTAAACATGCATGTCAGAATATATTTTATGTAATCTATATGTTATGGACCAATTCCACACATTATGTAAAATATGTTCTGTATACTTTAAGTTGTTGTTAGGTGCTGTCAAGTTGGTTCTTACTCATAAGTGTCACAGCATACCTCAGAATGGAACACTGCCCAGGCCTGCACCCTCCTCCCAGTCATTGCTGTGTTTGAACGTGTTGTGGAAGCCACTGTGCCAATCCATTTCCTTGAGGATCTCCTTCCTCCTCTTCTCTGACTCTTTGCTTTACTAGGCATGATGTCCTTCTCCAGGGACTGTTCCCTTCTGGTCACATGTCCAAAGTATGCAAGAAATCTCCCCACCTTTGCTTCTAAGAACTCTAGCTATACTTCTTCCAAGATAAATCTGTTCATTCTTCTGGCAGTCTATGGTATATTCAGTATTCTTTGCTGACATTATAATTCCAAAGGCATCAGTTCTTCTCCAGTCTTCCTTATTCACTGTCCAGCTTTTGCATGTATGTGAGGTGACTAGAAATATTATGACTCAGATCAGGTGCACCATAGTCCTCGAGGTGACATCCTTGCTTTTTAACATGTCTAAGAGGTCCTTGGCAGAAGATTTGCCCAGTGCGGTACATCATTTGATTTCTTGACTTCTGCTTTCGTGGGCTTTGGCTGTGGATCCAAGTAAAATGAAATCCTTGACACCTTCAATTTTTTCCATTTATCAGGATGTTGTTTATTGGTCCATTTGTGAAGATTTTTGTCTTTTTATTTTAAGGAATATTTTGCACCATTTGTATTTCCTTTTCTAAGGATGTCTATATCTGTTTCTCTACTAGGCTTTTATTGATTCTCTCTTACTGATTTGTAGGAGGTCTTCATGTTTTAGAGAAATTAATCCTTTGTAATATGAGTTGCAAAGGTTTCTTTATGGTCTTCTGCTTTTGCTTAAAGGTTTTTCCCATGCAAAAATTACTTATTGTTTTATCAATTTTTTTTTTAATTCTTTCATGGCATGTGGATTTGTTTCACACTTTGAAAGTCTTTTGCCACTCAGAGAGGACTTAAAAATTCTCCCATCAGTACTTTTGCTTTAATTTTTACCATTTAAATATTTAATCCTTCTTAAATTTATTCTGGCATAACAGTATGGGGTAACAATCTGTATCTGTTTGTTTTCCAAATGGCTACCAGTTGTTCCAATCAGTATCTTAACCAATGCATCTTTTCCCCAGTGATTAGAAATGCCATTTTTATCATATACTATTTTTTGTTTGCATTTGGGTCTTTTTCTGTTGTGTTTCATTGATTCTGCTGGTCTAAGATGGAAGCTTTTGCTTTTTTTAGTCTAACATTTATTTTAAAAAAATAAGACAAAGCAAGCGGAAATCCAAAATTCTGGCATAAATTTATTCAAACAATATCCAAACCAATATGCTCAACACATGAATTGTTCTTGGGGAAAGTATTCTGAAGTCCAACATTTGCTAAAACCCAGTCTTCATACATTGAGGCTAAAATCCAAACCCAAACTACTGTCAATATTAGCACATTATGACTTTTATAGGGAAATAGCTGGCTAGTTGGTTTTGTGGGTCAGTGTAGCGTGTTGGTGGACTATGCTCTGAGTTTGGGCAAGAGACTAATGCTACCATTTCTCTACTCACCTGTTTTACTTTACCCTAAGCATAGTTCTGGTTTCTTCTTGCTTAATCACCCCACATATACTTCATTATATCCTTACCACAAACCACCCTCTTCTTAGAACTGGTGCAAGTTTGATTTGCAGACAGCTTTGAGACAGCTGTGACATAATGCCTTAGAGACTTCCAACTACTGGGAGTGTAATTAACCAATCCTTCCAGCTGCCCAGCTCTGAAGCTCACCGAGGTGTTGCTGCTTTGGCCTCGCCTAGCATGGGCTGCCCTCAGCCAGGAGCTGAGGACAGCAGAGATGCTAGGGCAGGCCGGTTCATGGGACACCAGAAGAATCCTCTCGTAGCTTAGTTTGATTCAAGGACTCCCCAGTGGCCCTTCAGAACCTTCCCGTGACTGACAGTGGTCTAGGATACTTCTGCCCAACTATCCCTGTCTCTGTTCTTCACTTAGGATCAGACTTGCATGATGGTCTGATGATTCTCTTTTACCCAGCTTTCTCCCCATTTTCTCTTACTCAAGTATTTCCTCTAATAAAACCTTTATACATTTAGCTCAATCCCATATCTTCTACTTGGAAGACCAGAATTAACACAAGCCTCCTGCTCTTGTAGCTATTATATACAATTATTGGTGCTTTCTCTGCATACTCAACCCCTGTGAGACAATTCTACCCCATCCAGTGGGGTCACTATAATAGCCTTGGCTCTTGACTCTCCGGTTGTATATTAGGAATAGCTCTTTTTCTCAGTTGACTATCACTTCTAGTCTCTAAACTACAGAGATGCAACCCACGACCATTAAATTTGTAAGCCAGTAAATTGGGACTTTCTGACTTTAATAGTCACAGAGCTGAGATTGAATGGGGTATTCATCTTAAGAACAATTGGTGTCTGACTAATAATACAAAGAGATAGTTTTAACCTGAGGTTCCTCGAGGATGAAGCCAAAAAACAGAGCACCTCGGGGGCCTGAGCTCACTGTTGTCTGGAAGTGAAGCAGCGCTGGTGTGTCATCCGGACCCACCCAGTGATGCACAGACACACCCTTGGGTTTGGTAAAACATCTATGCCTCCTGCCATGTCTAAAGAAGTGCTGTGTTTCAAATGCTGTGATTTAATTGCAAACTTTCCTCCTCTTCCCATCTTTATGGAGTCTGACATTCTGGAGAAACCAAGTGTTATCTGAGGGTTAAATCTCAATTATTAACCTTCCCTTGAAATTCCAGAATAAATTGTTATCTTTCTAGCATGAATTGCTTCACGGGCGAGTTGTTGACATTGTGGTGACCAAATACTTTGGAACGTCTCTCAGACTTCTGCAGGTGAGTCTTTCCTCTGAGTGTCTTTGGGGCTGGATCAGTCATGTCTGTTTCACTGGTGACGGGGTGTTTGTAGGAAAAAAGAATTTTTAAACAGTTTACTCAGCAGCTCTGGTTAACATTTAGCACTTGGATCCTAATGTGTTGGTTACGCACTTTTAATCTGCTTCTTTTGCTGTGTAAACGAGAAGCTATATGAATAATACCTGGGTGGAGTTAATCTGGGAAAGAATTTAGGGAGGAGAAAATTATGTTATCTCTGTGTTTTTTTAGGCAGATCCTGAACCTACCTCATTATTTTTCACTAGTCTTTCTTCAAATGTTCCTATCTGTTTATAGACCATCCTAAGTTGGTCAATACCAGTTGCCACCAGGTCGACTGTGACTCATGGTGACCCCATGTGGCTATTGCCACACCTTTCTTTCAAGGTGCCTCTAGATGGACGTGAACCTCCAACTTTGGGGTAAGAAGGTGAGCATAATAACTGTGTGCACCAGCCAGGGACTCCTGCGTGACATGCAGCTTAACCCTGTGTTTCTTGCTGGGTCTTCATGTGCTAGTGTCAGCAGGATGTTCTGCTTCCACACTGAGCTCCCTCGCAGGTAGCCATTGTAGGGGGTCTGCTGAGAGAGCCATTGCTGTTCGTGCCCACGGCTAGCACCACTTCCTGGAGAGCAGCGTGAAGAGCCATTGCCATCTGTAGATGAAAGAAAGCATATCTACAAGTCTCCAGGAACATCAGCATGTCCCACAACATCAGCAGTTGCTCACTTCATCCATTTTAAAACCTTGTAAAGAACATACTCCATTAAAGAAAAGGAAAAATCTCCACCTATCATCATACCACCTTACCAAAGCATGTATTTAATAATTGGGAGGTTAAATCCAATTTGTATCGATGTATGTGTATGGTTTTCACGTAGTTGAGTGAAAATGTATAATTGTGTACTACATCTTTCCCTCACTTCAGTGTTATGATGTAATCGTCATATTTACTATTTTTAGTACCTAGATAACATTTCATCATTCGTATGCAATTGACTTAATCATCCCAACTGTTAAGCATTTGGTTTTTTTTTTTTTAGTTTTTTGTATTTTAAATAATCTGATTAATATTATTGTAAACAGTACTACAAGCAGCTTTTTTAAGAAAAGTATTTACCTTGTGATCAATTTCTAGGAACAGTAATAGCAAACCAAAGAATATAAATATTTTAGTGACTTTTGATGACCTTGCAGGAACATAGGACAGCTTTATAACATGTTCTAGATTGAACTGTGTACCCTCGAAATACTAAAACCAAAAACCCACTGCTGTTGAGTCAGTTCCAGCTCAGCAACTCTATAGGACAGAATAGAACTGCCCCATAGGGTCTCCAAGGAGCACCTGGTAGATTTAAACTGCTGACCTTCTGGTTAACAACCACAGCTCTTAACCACTATGCCACTAGTGTTTCCTGCACAGGTAGAGGGGCTAGGATTTACAATATCTATTTGGTGAATGGAAATCCTGATAGCATAATGATTAAGAGCTATAGCTGTTAACCAAAAAGGTCAGCAGTTCAAATCTACCAGGCACTCTTTGGGAACTTCTCTCCTAAAATAGGTACTGTAAATCCTATGGTTGTTAACCAGAAGGTTGCCAAGGGCTGGGGAAGGGAAAATGAAGAAAGACTGCTTAATGGGTATGAGGTGATGAAAATGTTTTTTAGGGTGATGAAAATGTTCTGGAATTAGATGGAAGTGCTGGTTGTACCACATTTTCAATGTACTAATACTAAATGCCACTGAATTGTACACTTTAAAAGAGTTAATTTATGTCGTATCAGTTTTACCTCAATTTAAAAAACTGAATAGAGATTTGACATGTGGACAAGGTGAAGGAAGCCATTCCACATGGAGTTTACACCACATGCCACGGCCCACCAGTATCGGGAAGTGTGGAATCATTTGGAAAGGTTTAGTACTTTAGTGTGACTAGAACATTCAGATGCACAAAAGGACCTGAGACCGGGTAGGTGAAAGCGGTTTGGTTTTTTGTTGTTGTTATGTGCCATCCAGTTGATTTCAATTCATGGCGACCTTATGTGACACAACAGAATTGCCCAGTAGGGTTTCCTTGGCTATAATCTTTTTTTCTTTATTGTGAATTAATAACAATTTTACAGTCTATGTCATGTAACCATATAACACCCAGAACTTTCACCTCTATTCTATGCTAGCTGCCCTACCTCCCCCTCCCCCACATGACAGCATGCTTTCCCTTTTGTTCAGAATTTCCCGTGACCTTTTGACCAAGGTCTGGCCCTCTTCACCCCATCAACTCAGCTCTAGCAAAGTGTCCCTCAGACATCCCCAGGTACATTTTTGAAGATTTCTTCTCCTCCACTATCACTCTGTGTTTTGTAGGGTCCAGATCAGTCTTTGTCTAGGGAGCTGGCCCCAGTGCTGGATGCAGTTTGGGGTTAGAGAGTCTGCTGGCCATGCTCCCAGGGGGCCCTCCATTTAGAAAGATCATCAAATGTGGTCTTTCGGTAGAGTTCTAGCTCTGCCCTCTATTCCACCACCTGCTGAATCTGGAGCTCTGTTCTGCATACCCTGTCTGGGCTGTCACTGGTGGAGACCTTGGACCATCTAGTTCTGGTGCCATGCTGAAGCAGCTATGGCTTGTATGGCCCCTTCCCTCTGGTGTGTTCATATTTCTCTGTACTTCTTGAAGTTATCCATTTGCTTCAGGTCCAGATGGATTGGGACCATTTGGTGCTATATAGATGGCAGCTTACTAGCTTTTAAGACTCCAGTCATCTTGGCTGTGATCTTTATGGAAGCATGTTGCTAGGTCTTTCCCCCATAAAGCTACAGGGTGAGTTTGAACCCCCAAACTTTTGGATCACAGCCAGGTGCTTAACTGTTACATTACCAGGGCTTCTTGGGCATTTGGGTGGACCAAACAAATTAAAAGGTATCTGAAACTACAAGGACTTCATCTTGTAGGAAATGAGTACCTCCTGATTCAAGGCTCAAGAACTGGGCAAGGCTGAACAGGTAGGTGAAAGCACTGTCTGGAATGTTAGGGGTGACCTAAGTAGCTTTTCATCCTAGTTCACAAAATGTTGGAAAAGGAAGGGGATGAGAAAGCATTCAGCCCAGTGTTTTCCAAGGGGGAGCCATGAAACTTTGGTCTTGTATCAAAATGGGGTTGGGGGAGGTAAGGAAGAGGGTGATTCTGTGTTCAAAGGCTTCACTTACTGCTGTCTCCCCAACATCTAGAACAGTGTGTGGTATACACTCGGCATCTAATAAGTGATTGTTAAGTAAATGGAATGAGTATAGATAAAGCTGCATACTTGGAGAGAAACTATACACATTAGAAAATAAAGTCCTTAGAGAAACCAGTAGTGAAAAAACACTTTTTTAAACTTGTTAAGCCAGCTACTCCTAGCTGATGTGTCAACATCTCTTTCTTACATAACACCTATGTACATCCTGCAGATCTAATGCTCTGCAGAAACACTTAGGAAATGAAAATCTGGTCAGTCCTCCTTATTTTCCAGGTGAATCACAGAATGTCAGGTATAGAATTTTAAACCATGCCCAACTGCAATGAAATTCCTAAGTATCCCAATTGCTTAAACCCAAAACATATAAGGCCATATAAGGCCTCTGATTTTAATAAAAGGTCTGATGGGCCACTTGTTTCTTGGTTTGGATGGAAACAGAGAGGTCTAGCCTGTTATTCTTCCTGCCAGTGTTACTTGACAAAGATCTGGGGTCCATTGCTACCTGCCCGCCAATAAGCCAATTCCAGAGACAGGTTTGAGTGAATGGCCAAAGCTTTTTATTATTTTCCGTGTTGCCTGTAAAACACAGGGACAGACAATGTGTTTGTTCTTCAAGCCTGTCCAGCACCATCAAGCAAGGTCTGAATCTTTAAAGGGAATCTACACGCTGAGCATGGGGTCAGAAGAACAATGAGAGCAGTCTGGGAGGGGCTCCGGTTCCAGAGCAGGCTGCAACAGATTTGTAGTCCAGGAAGCTAAGGCAGGGATCCCCCACTGGCACCTTTATTTGCCCCTCCACTTGGTGCCTCCTAAAGAAGAAGCTGTAAAGAGAAGCTGCGGAAGTATTATCTCAGTGGCTCCTGTTAGCTGATGTGTGATTTCCGGGGCCAGGAATTTTTAATCTTCCCTTTGAATATGGGGACCTGATGTCTGTCACCTGCTTTACCAGCATCATCTGGGCTCTGCTCTGGCAGGGGAAGAGCTACTTTGTCATCATTGTTTATGTTTACTTTTCCAGGTTTACAAGCAGGAGAATGGGTGCTTGAGAGTCTTATCGTCCTGTATTCAAATCAGCTGTCTGCTAAAAGAATGTGATTTTTCCTAATTCGTAAAATTAAGATAATAGCTTCCTTCACAGTACTAACAGCAGTTGCTGTTCAGGTGAACCTGATTCATGGTGACCCCATATGTTTCAGGGTAGAATTGTGTTGCATAAGGTTTTCAGTGATCAGGGTTTTGCAAGTAGATCACCAAGACTTTCTTCTGAGGCATCACTGTATAGACTTGAACTTCCAATCTTTTAGTGAGCAGCCAAGTGTGTTAACTTGTTTCTGTTACCCAAAGAGACACCCTTACGTCTCAGTCAGTCATGAAACATGTGAATCCTAAACCGGAGGCCCCTCACTTGCTTGGGCCTATTTTGTAATTTGTTGCTTAGTTTTTACTCTTCTAAATAAATATTTTACATGATAAATTTGTGTGCTCTTTCCTAAAGAGGGCCCTAATTATATAAAGAGTCCCTGGATGGTGCAAACCAAAGAGAGGCGTGGCACTCTGCTTCTGAAGAATTGGCCACTGAAAACTCTGAGGAGCTCTACTCTGCTGTGACACATGAGGCTGGGTCATCAGTAGCAGGTGACCTGATGGCAGATGGTTTGCTTTTCCATTTGTTGTGATGGTTAAGGTTAGGTATCACCTGTGGAAGCCACGACTCTCACTGGTTTGGAAGATACTGTATAACATTTGTGACCCAATATGAGAGGCCAGTCAGTTAAAACGGGAGTTTCCTTGGGGGTGCGGCCCGCATAAGAATGTTTTGGCAAATCTTGCTCTCTTGATCCTGCCTTTGCCTCCTTGTTCTCTAACCTCTGGTTCTCAGGATGTGAGCTAGCCACCTGCCACTTGACTTGCAGATTTGGAGTTCGTTAACCCCTGTTGCCACTTGAGTCAGGAGAAGCTTCCACCCTGCTATCTGATCCATGCATTTGAGACTCTCCAGTCTCCACAATTATGTGAGCATTTCCTTGAAATAAATTTCTGTATGTATATTTATGGAAACCCTGGTGCCATAGTGGTTAAGTGCTATGTCTACTAACCAAAAGGTCAGCAGTTCAAATCTGCTAGGCACTCCTTGGAAACTCTATGGAACAGTTATACTCTGTCCTATAGGGTCGCTGTGAGTTGGAATTGACTTGATGGCAGTGGATTTTGGTTATGTATATTTATATACATGCTGCACTGGCTTTGTTTCTCTAGAGAACCCAGCCAAAGACAGTTGTATGAAGTTCATACTTCCTGCAACCTGAATTTCATGCTCATGGATCATAATAAATGACCAGACTAGTAGTTCAATGAGGACAAGGCCCACATCTGTCCTTTTCACTGATGAATCTCCTGCACCCAGCTTTCAGAACTTGTTTGACAATAAATAACAATTCAGTAAATATTGGTTGAGAATTGAGTGTTTAAAGATTATGTTAAATGCTTGGCACACAGAGCACTTGGCAAATAATAAAGCAAATCAAACTCATTCCCACTGAGTCAATTCTGACTCATAGAGACCCTATAGGAGAGAGTAGAACTGCCCCATAGGGATTGCAAGGAATATCTGGTAGATTCAAACTGTCTTTGGTTAACAGCTGTGGTTCTTAACCATTATGCCACTTGAGTTTCCACTTGACAAATAAACCAGAAAGAAAGAAAGAAACATTGCCATCAAATCAATTCTGAATCACAGTGACTCTATAGGACAGAGTGGAACTGTCCCATAGGTTTCCAAGGAGCATCTGGTGAACTCAAACTGCAGACCTCTTGCTTAGCAGCTGTATCTCGTAACCACTATGCAACCAGGGTTTTCACTTGGCAAATAGTCCTCATTACATATTCTTTATGAAGGAGGAGTCACATAGGAGGCAGAAAGGGCAAGTGCAATGAAAGATGTTTATAAGCAGCAATGTGCAAATATGATTGGCTTTGAACTGACCAGCACCACCTGTTAAGAATATTCAACATCACAGGTACAAATTGCAGTCTTAAGAATGTAAATTTGTCCCTCTGCTCCAAAATAAATGTGTTCTTCCCATTTACGGTCATGTAGCACATCCCGTCTGGTTTGGAAGGCAGCAGAGGCAGTGTGCCCTTATCTGCAAGAAGATGAGCAAGACTGATGCAATGTTCACCATACTCTAAACTCCGTACAGTGCAGGTGAGATAATTAGGCCAACAAACATCTGTCTGATAGTTCTTATGAAACAGGTGATATTCTCCTTCAGTAATGGCTGGTTCTTTATAATAATGAGGAGGAGGTGAGAGCCTTCCAAGGAAGCTAAATCACATTGGGATAGTATGAGCACTAAGCTCAGTGGAGTGTGTGTGTGTGTGTGGTCTTTGTATTAGCTGTCCCTGTAAGTGGAAATCTAGCAGAATCCTCTGGGAATAGCAATTAACTGTAGCAGTCATGCCTGCGCTATTAATATAGTGAGCATAAAAGCTGTGCTGGGCAGGAGAGGTTCTGCTGTCTTTCCCCACCTCCTGCAGAATCCTTCCTAGAAATCATTCACCCTTCTCGTCATTATCATAAAGAATGGCTGGAATGTGAGGATGATGGGAACTAACCCCTGCTGTTTCATTGTCTGAGTCTTAAACACTGCTCTACTTCAGTCAAAGGAAAAGAAAGTGGAGGAACAGCCCAGCTTATAAACGCTGGGGACAAGATGTCAGTGCGTCCACTGCTGGCCTGAAACACTGGGCTATTTATCACACAGAGGCCCATCTGTTCAAGGGCAAAGGAATGCGATTTGCCTGGGGAGGAAAGAGAAGAATTGATAGCAATATGCCCCAGCTTTTTCATTAGAGGGTTTGAAAAATAGCCTTTCTAAAGAAAGACACCTTTATATTCCAATTGAATTATGAATTTAAAAGCATCACTGGGCTGATATTCATTGTCTCTTTTAGACAAGCTTAAGATTTCAGTGGGTCTCTGAACCTTGCCTTTGAGAATTCTGCTCTGCTAATGGATTCCCTGATTTTTTGGCAGTATTTTGTTGGGCAAAAAATAAATAATTCAGCCTATTTTATCTTGACCCAAAGTGAAAGAGTAAATGGAAGGAAAATAATATTGGATTTAGATAAGGGAAGAGAGCATTTACAAAAAACTTCCACAAAGTCATCTTAATGCTCAGCAAGGAATATCTTGGAAGATGATTTTCCAGAACTAACTAAATCCTTCCTTTATCCCCAGGTTTGTGAGAACTCATGATGGTGCACCAGAGTATGGGCCATGTTGTTCTGATATGATTGTCATCATTATTATTTTGAACTTTTGTTGTCTCTTTTAATCTGGAAATTTTTGTCTTGCAGTTCTGTGAAACATTCCTTCATTTTATCAAAAATTTTTTCCTTTTCATTTTTTCTGTCTCCCCCCCCCCCACCAGTAATGCCTGTTAGTTGGATTTTGGGTTGTCTGGAGTGATTCTCTAACTTTCTTATTTTTTTTACTCCTATGCTTTATCTTGTTTTGCATTCTGAGAGATTTCTACCAACATTATAATCCGACATTCCTATTGACTTTTTTTTTTTAAAGTTAGCCTATTTTTATTTCTAAGAGCTCTTTCTTGAATTTTGTTCTTTTTCTGTAGCATCCTATTCTTGTTGTCTCTTAAGGCATTAATTCTAGTTTTTATAAAAGTTTGCTTCTGTACTTTGCATTACTTTTGTTTCCTTGGGATTATTTTTGTTTGTTTTGAACTCTCTGTGGCCTTCCCCAATGTCATGAGTTGAAATGTGTCTCCCCAAAATATGTATCAACTTGGCTAGGCCATGATTCCCAGTATTATGTGATTGTCCACCATTTTGTCATTTAATGTGATTTCCCTATGTGTCATAAATCCTACCTCTATGATGTTAATGAAACAGGATAAGTGGTAGTTATGTCAACCAGGCATGACTTAATCTAAAAGACTGTGTTCTATTTTAAGTCAGTCTCTTGAGATATAGAAGAGAGAAATCTGCAGAGACACAAGGGGAAAGTTGAGCCAGGAGCACTAGTCTTTTGGACCAGGGATCACTGTAGTCACAAGCTCCCATAACAGATTGATGACCAAGACCTTCCCCAAGTCAACAAACAGAGGAAGCCTTCTTCTGGAGCTAGCACCCTTAATTTAGACTTTTAGCCTTCTAGACTGTGACAGAATAAATTTCTCTTTGTTGAAGCTATCCACTTGTGATATTCTGTTATAGCATCTCTAGATAACAAAGACACTCCTGACTAGGTATCGATCTGTACCTCTGGAAATTTCAAAATGAACAACCAGACATCCTGACTGAAATCTTGTCTGCCACAAGGCTCTCCCTTCTTCACCCTCCTTCATGGTTACTGCTGAGCGGGGCCATAGGGCCGCGGCAGTAAACTGGTGCCGGCATATTGTGTGTAACAGTTTGCAAATCATACTTGAATTTTTATTCCTCAATCGACTACTTACTGGGAACTCCAGTGAGGTCATAGGTATGTGTTGAAGAAAGGCAGCAATGCAGTGGGAGTAGGTGGTATAAAAGTCATAAGAATTACAGTGGCTTAATCTTCTGTGGAAACTCTAATAGCGTAGGGATTAGGTGCTATGGCTGCTAACCAGAAGGTTGGCAGTTCAAATCCTCCAAGTACTCCTTGGAAACTCTGTGGGGCAGTTCTGCTCTGTCCATAGAGCTGCTTTGAGTTGGAATTGACTCAGTAACAGTGGGTTTGGGTCACTATGAGTTGGAATCAACTTGACAGCAGTGGGTTTATATTCTGTGCTGAAAGCCAACCTTAGCTAAGCCATTTACAACTGATAATAGGTAAAGCAGTAAAGAGAGTTTTAGTCATCCAATACTGCTGTAACAGGAATACAAGTTGGGTGGGTTTAACACAGAAAAGTTCATTCTTACACAGCCTAGTAGGCTACAAGGCCAAATTCCGGGTGTCTACTCCAGGGGAAGGTTTTCTCTCTGTCAGCTCTGGAGGAAAGTCCTTGTGTTGCTTTAATGTTTAGTCAGGGAGCATCTTGGCACAGGAACCTTGGGTCAGAAGGATGCACTCTACTCCCAGTACTGTTTTCTTGGTGGTATGAGGTTTCCAACTCTCTACTTGCTTCCCTTTCCTTTTATCTCTGTTAAGATGAAAGGGCAAAGAGTAGTGCAAATCACACTCCAGGGAAATTTTCTTTACACTAGAGCAGGGAGGTGATCTTGGGAAGGGTTTTATAGTCCCACCCCAGTCCTCTTTAACATAAATTAACCACAGGCAGAGATTAGGATTTACACTATCAGAAAATCACAAAATGAAGGTCACAAATATTGGGAATGATGGCCCAGTCAAATGGCTTCACACATTTTTGGGGATGCAGTTCAATCCATGACAAGCTTATTGGAAGCAGTGTGAGTGTCTGTGTGTGGTGCTTTCCAACTGGGAAGCCTCAGAACAGGTTTGTCATGTGCTAAGCCAGATTTTTCACTGAAACAACCTACAAATGTCAGTTTCTAGAAGAATTTTCTTTCCAAACCCATTTTGTATGGAGAACATTCCACTGGTATTCTTTCTAAGGAATGTGAGCCTTGCTGCCAACTTTCTAGAAGCCAGGTAAGGGAGTGGGCTTGAACAGGTATCCAGCTATGCAGTGTGGGTATTGTCGCCACCTTGCCTCCACTTTCTCCTTTAAACTCCTCCTCTGTTGTCCTTTCCTCTGTATCTGGTTAGGTCACAGAGACTAGGCAGAAGCCAACTTGAATTACAACAATGCTCTTCCTACCACAATGTGATTCATGTAATTGGACTCACTGAATTGTATGTGAGAATAATGTTGAATTGGAAAATGTTGTGTTAGCTGTGTCTTTAAAAAACAAACAAACAATGCTGTCATCACCAAAACCTTGGCCTGTTTCCAGTGCACAGAATCATGTATCAGCCTGAGACTGAGTCTTAGAAATTCTTATGAGTACATTTCTGACTTGGATTGAATTATATCTCCCCAAAAATGTGTGGAGCAGTTTGGCTGGGCCATGATTCCTGGTATTGTGTGTGTTCCTCCAGGTTGTAAATCCTGTCTCTGTGATTTTAATGAGGGAGGATGGGCAGCAGCTGTGTTGGTGAGACAAGACTCAATGTGTAAGGTTGTATTCTGTCTTCAGACAATCTCTTGGGATATAAAAGAAAGAAACTAAAGAGAGATATGGGGGAATCTCATACCACCAAGAAACCAGTGCCAGGAGCAGAGCACATCCTCTGGAAAGGACTCTGGGTCCTGTGCCTCAGAAGCATCTGGTCCAGTAGAAGATTGCTGACAAGTGCCAGCAGTGAAAGCCTTCCCCTGGAGGTGACACCTTGAATTTGCACTGTTAGCCTACTGGACTGTGACAAAATAAAATTTCTCTCTTTAAAGCCATCCATTTGTGGTATTTCTGTTAAAGCAGTACTGGATGACTAAGATAATTTCCTACATATTATAAATGTGCAAGCGAGTACCTAGGGTCTTATCCTAACATATGTAGCTGTTCATGACAGTATTGTGAATAGACTCTAGGTCAGAATCCCAGTCCTGTGTCACACTCAAGGTGAATTGGAAGATCCTGGTTTGAATGGTCAAGGCCAAGGGTGTTTTGTGAACTTGACATGAGGGAGTGGAATTTTGATGTGCAAGCAAAGACAAAATCATTGTTGAGAGTAATTGCCAGGTCCTCTGATTAGACTGGCAATCTTTTGGCTAATTAGGGACAAGCAGTTTAGATTAGCTTTCCTGAAGAACTGGGATTCATGTGCCCTCCTCTTGCACTGATGCACTTTTCCTTGGGCATGTCTCTCCTTGCCACTCAATCCAGAAGACAGATACTGAAATAAGAGTTGGAAGCAGGGATGATAAGTAGGTTTCAACTTAAATTTGTCATTCCAGTTTTTTGTAGTTATTCAGAAGGCTATTTTGAAAAGGCTCAGCTGAAAAAGCAGATAATAATGTATTCTGACATGGCAACTCTTCTAGGTTTGGTTTCCACATATTCAGACTCTGAGACTCAGAGAATTGCATACAGAACATTTATTAGAGAATTCATAATGGAACAACACTAGTACAGAAACGAGGGAACCAAGATACGATGTCAGTTATTGCAACTGGAAAAGGCTTTAGCCTTGTCCTGATGATTTCTGGAATCAGACTGTCCCAAATGAGGCACATGTACCAGGACTTAACATCAGCCACATTGACTGTAGAAGGCTCTAACTTTGGGCAAGGCAAATCCTTTTGGCTAAGGTGTCTTCTGGAGAAGGATGCAACCACTAGCTACTGGTGGAAGCTAGCTCAGTGACTGCTTGAGTCCTAAAGGGGAGATGTGAACATATTACGATATCCCTTACAGCCACAGAATTGGAAGTGGCTCTGCATATGCACATGTTTGTCACTTTTTGCCTAGGGAGGCCAGAGAAGTTACTCTGCTTGCTTCCGGTGTAAGCCTTAGGCCAGAGGAGCAAGGGAAGACTGTGCAACATACAAGGTCTAGTCTGGCTCAGTATACGAACAATATCAACTGTTTTAATTTCCCAGGGCTGCCATAACAAGAGTAGCTGAAAGTGAATGCCTTGAAACAACAGAAATTCATTGTTTCACTTATCTAGAGACCTAGCGTCTTAATTTGAGGCTTCAGTAGGGCCATGCTGGCTCCAAAGGCTCCTAGAGGAAGAAGCCCTAGGGGAAGATGTTTTCTTGTCTCTCTCAGTTTCTAAGAGTGGTATTCTGTATTCTGCGTTCTGTGGCTTGCAGGGGCAGCATTGTTCCATCTCTGCCTCCGTCTTCATATGGCTGTCCTCTGTGCATGTCTGGGTCTCTTCTCTTTTTTTATGACACCATACTGATCATATTAGTATCCTTATACCTATTCCAATATGACCTTAATGAATAGCATCTTCAAAGACCCTATTTCCAAGCTCACAGGTACTAGGGTTAGGACTTCAGCATATCTTTTTGAGGGATGTAGTTCAATTCATAACACAGAGTTTTGGATCAGAAGTCCTTGTTGTCATAAACCATTTCTGTGTCTGGTCTTGTTTGTTGGGAAGCCCATATAGGGTGAGCAATAGCGGCTTCATTAGCAACTAGACAGGATTTAGGAATCTGGAGACATGAACTCTGGTTTTCTTTCTCAATGTCCATTGTCTACATAGTAGACATGACTAACAACCATTCATTCTAGGAAACCCTGGTGGTGCAATGGTGAAGTGCTATGGCTGCTGACCAGAAGGTTGGCAGTTCAAACCAGGCACTCCTTTGGAAACTTCACAGGGCAGTTCTACTCTTTCTTATGGGTCACTATGAGTCAGAACTGACTCACTGGCAATGGGTTTCTTTTCTTTGGTTTCAATCATTCTCCATTGGTTACCCAACTCTGCATCTCCTCCATGTCTCCCAGCTCTGAGGGAGAGTCTACGTGTCAGAGGGGGTCAGGGCCCCAGCTTGGCTTTCTCCAGCATCTGTGTGGACTTCACAAAGAGCTCAGAAGTTGGTGTGACTCTGAGCTCTCAAGAGAGAGCATTTAAAGCTGAGGAGTTCTTTACATTTCCATTTATTACTAATTCCCCCCAAATTCCTTACATTTTCTCCCAAATGTTTTAGCAACCACAGGTGTACCTAGGCTATGGGTCAGAGTTATGACTGAAGTATTCTCCAGCTTCATTCTGCATGTCCTCTGGAGTCACAGCACTTGTTCTTCCAACCAGGTGGTGTTAATTCAGTATTGTTAATACAGTATTAATACCAAAATGTCAACATTTCATAGCCTAAGTAAGGCTGAACTCACTAGAAGTCTGCCATTTATATTTCTTTGGTTACACTTTAGTTCTCTTCCTCTTCATGATTAAAAAATAAATGATTACAGACCTACATGTTGTTCTTGTTAGTTGCCATTGAGCTGATTCTGGCAACTCTATGTGTGCAGAGGAGAGCTGCTCCATAGGGTTTTCGACACTATGACTAGCTAGAAGCAGATCACCAGGCCTGTCTTCTGAGGTGCTCCATTGTGGGTTCAACCTAGCAAACATTTGGATGGTATCACCCAGTTAAAACTAAAGCTTCTAGGAAAAACCACAGACAATGTTATAAAGACTTTGGGGTATGCAAACTTTTCTTAGATAAGATACAAAAGGCATAAAGGACAAATTTGAAAACTGGACTATCAAAAGACATCATTAAGAAAGTAAAAAGACCAGATTCAATTTTAGAGAAAATATTGAGCTTATATCCTTATATTGCAGCCCCAATGATGCAGTGATTATGAGTTCAGCTGCTGACCAAAAGGCTGGCAGTTCGAATTCACCAGGTGTTGCTTAGAAACCCTATGAGGCAGTTCTACTGTGTCGTATACGGTTGCTGTGAGTCAGAACCTACTCAACAGCATTTACCAACAACAACATATACCTATTAGCAAAGGATTCATATCCAGAATACATATATATTTTTAAAGTTGTAAGAACCAATAATAAAAAGGCAATGCCATTAAAAAAACAAGCAACAGCCTTGAACTAGCTCTTCAAAAAAAAAAAAAGAGAACTGAAAGGCTAATAAAGCATATATAAAATCATCATGCATCAGGAATCTCTAATGAAAACCACAATGAGAGAAATGAAATTAAAACAACAGGAGTATAAAATGTTGTAACCAATTTTCCAAATTGGTTTTTCCAATTGTTTGGCAGTTTCTAATAAAGTTAAACATAAGTCTACGTTATGACTTACCAATTTCACTTCTGAATATTTACTTAGAAATGAGTATATGAATCCCAAAAAACTCACGTCTGTCGAGTCAGATCCATCTCATAGTGATCCTAGAGGTCAGAACAGAACTGCCCCATAGAGTTTCCAAGGAGCACCCGGTGGTTTGAACTGCCGACCTTTTGGTTAGCAGATTTAGCACTTAACCGTACTCCACCAGGGTTTCCTGAGTATATGAATATATATATACTACATGAATACATGTATTTATAATAATCCCAAACTGGAAGTAACGAAAATGGTCATCAGTAGGAGAATGGATGAGCAGATTACGGTATAATGGGATGGAATACTACTCATCAGTAAAAAGAACAAACCATTGAAATAGGCAACAAAATAGATGATTTTCAAAAACATTTGAGTTGAACACGACACTAATGAACAGGTACTGTATGATACCGTTCATATGAAGTTCAAGAACAGGAAGAACGTGCATATGGTGATACAAGTCAGAATGTGGTGGGTCAGTATTAACTGGACAGAGACATGATGGAAGTGTGCTGCATCTTGACTGGAAGATGGTCTCATGGGCACCTATATGTGTAAAAATTCACTGTCATTTTTTTTCCTGTAAAAAGTCATTTTAAGATGTCTGCATTTTATTGTAGGTAAGTTATATGAATAAAACACTGGGAAATGAACACAAGATCTTAACATAAAAAGCAAAATGGGACTGCCAAAACTATAGTCCCTGGAAGCTCTGTTAGCTCAGAATTGAAATTATTTCCAAAGCCTACTTTTCAGACAAAGACTAGACAAGCTTCTAAAAAACAAATAACACACATGAAAAATGTGCTTCTCAACTCAGCTGAATGTATGGGACCAAATGATCATCCTCCAAAGAGGATGAGAACGTATGACAGGACAGGAACTGGACAAATGGACACTTGGAGCCAGGAGTGGAAAGGGGGAGAGTGATGTCACATTGTCGGGATTGCAACCAGCATCACAAAGCGAGGTGTGTATACATTGTCAAAGAGAAATTAAGCTGTAAACTTTCACCTAAAGCACAATTTTAAAAAGAAAGAAAAAAGGCAGAAAACAAGAGTGCATAATTCAATCATCCAGGACACTAAGACTTCCCCTGAGTCCTTGTTTCAGTGCACATGGTATGTAGATGAAATAATATTGCTCATACATTTTTATTATGCTTTCCCCCATATCAGCACATCATAAGCACTTTCTGGTGACATTAAAAACTTTTCATAAACATGTTTTCAGTGGTTGTATCCTAAATCATCACATAGCTATATTGCAAATTATTTAAACGTTTTCTTAATCTTGGATCTGCGTTTCTGTTTTTCCCTTCTATAAATAATGTTTAGATGAATAGCTGTGTGCCTAGCATTTCTACTTCCTGCATTATGGATTAGTTATTTAGGTAAAATTCCCAGAAGTGTATTAGTTACAAGCTTTTAGAAGATTAGAAAATGTAACCACAAACACCTACCTCTGGAATCTCAGCCTGCTGGCTTAGTGTCCTGGCATCCTGCCTCGGAAGTGGATGTAGTTCCCAGCTGATCTATCATTCTTCAATAAATGTGAATGGAGTCCCTACTCTGTGCCAATCCTTGGGTGAGGTGCAAGGCTGAGATTAAAATGGCACAGTCGAGGGTTGTATGGACTGATTGTACAGGGAATACAGTAGAATTAAAGAAAGTTTCACAAAGGAGGTAATGTTTTAATTGGTCTGAAAGAAGAAGGGCTTTGCCAGGGCTTTCATGCAAAGGCATGAAAGCACAAAGATGCTAGGGGCTGGGATCATGGATGCTTTTTAAACATTAAAGTGGCACCATTACATTTGTGCTTTAGGATTTTTTTCTGGCAATGTTCTAGGTCTAGGAAGATAGAGTGGAAGCAAAAATAGAGGCAGAGAGGGGAAGGAAGACAAACTAGGGAACACTTGGAAACTCTGGTGGCATAGTTATTAAATTCTAGGACTGCTAACCAAAGGTTGACAGTTCAAATCCACCAAGTGGTCCTTGGAAACTCTATAAGGCAGTTCTACTGTCTCTTATAGGGTTGCTTTGAGTCGGAATCAACTTGACAGCAATGCTTTGGTAGGCTTTAGTTTCCAGCCTGTAAAATAAAGAGACTGAACTAAATCAGGGCTAAATTGGACTCATTATATCACCTCCCTCTTTAATGTCAAAGGCAGATAGAGGTTGTTAACTGAACAGGGGTCTCTTTCCTTGCTGAGTCAAGACAGGACTCAGTGCTATCATCAGGAACTACAGGATTTGGGAAAGTTGAAATCTTTATACTCATCTCAGAGGTGACAATCTATAGGGTTCTTTCTAGCCCTGAAAACATGATTACAGATAACACTGTCACATTCTTTAACTGGAAAGTGAAATTATAAAAACCACTGTTAAATAAGGACCTGTAAGTGGAACTTAGAAACAAACATAAGCCCACCCTCTGCCGTCAAGTCCTTCTGACTCATAGCAACCCTGTGGACAGAGCAGAACTGCCCCGTAGTTTCTAAGGAGTGCCTAGCAGATTTGAACCACTGGCCTTTTGGCTAGCAGCTATAGCACTTAACTACAATGCCACCAGGGTTTCTAGTAGCACTTAATAGGTAAGTTGAAATAATATATTTTTAACATGAATATACATGGCAAATATATTTACTTGAAATAATGTGAACTTGTTCCTATGTTTGGGGGATTTGATTTCAACGTAAGTAATTCTCACAGTCCAAGTATAAATAGCAATCAATACTACATAACAAAAATAACCAGATTCCCTGTAATTAAAGAAGATGCTTAATTCCTAACAAAAAACTTATACAACCCTTTTGTCTCTCTCTGTCTCTCCTCTCTCTCTCTCTTTTTTTTTTTTTAAGATTAAAGCATCTCTGTTATTATGTTCTTTTTAAAAAATTTATTGTGCTTCAGGTGAAAGTTTAAGGCACAAACTAATTGCTCATTAAAAATGTATACACAAATTACTTTGTGACATTGGTTGCAGTCCCATGGATGTGTGAGCACTGTCTTCCCTTCCCTTTAATTCTTGACTCTCCCGTGTCTGTCTGTCCCTTCCTGCCTTGCTAAATTTGCTTTTGGGCAGCTGTTGCCCAGTTGGCCCCATGTACTTGACTGAACTAAGAAGCCTATCCGTCAAGTATGTTATTGTTTATTTTAGAGCCCTGTCTAATCTTTGGCTGACCTTCTCTTGAACCTCTTTTATTTACTTACTTTTCTTTTTATAAGATCTTTCTTCAAACAGTAACACAACTCTAGTTTTTTCTAAGATTTAAATGACCTGTTTTCAGTGCTGGCTACCAATGGTTGTTGTTGCCAGCTGCTATTACGTCCACTCGGATTCGTGGTGGCCTTACTATGTGTGTTAGCATGAAACTGTGCTTCACAGTGTTTTAAATGGCTGATTTTTTAGGAGTAATTGGTTGTTGCTGGCAAGTTCGTTCCAACTCATGGCAACCCCATGTGTGCAGGGTAGAAGTATTCCATACAGTTTTCAAGGCTTTGATTTTTGAAAACAGATTGTCTGGTTTGTCTTCTGAGGTGCCTCTGGGTGGCTTTAAAAAGCCTGATGTAAGTAAAGGTAATTCCCGCTACTCCATTCCTTCTTGTCCTTATATGTCTGAGAGGCACACAGATGTGAAGAAGAATAAGAGTAACTGGAATAAACTTAAATTTTTAGAGAATCCTGGCAGAAGAAATAGCTTAAAACCCTGCTATTGGGAAAGCTAGTGAGTTCTCCCTCTTCTTCTAATCCAAGAGCTTTTTTGCATTTATCTCTGAATTCCAAGTGCTTAATAAATGTCTAGTATATAATAGGTACTCACAAAAGTCAATTATTTTTGTGTGAATTAATAAACACTTATTTCAAAACACACCTGGTGTACAAAACACGATACCAAGTATAACTATCTCTTAAGAAAGATCTCCTTTAAAATTTGAAGTTTCTGTGAATAGCCAAATGAAAATATTATGCATTAGACAGAATTCAGTTTTGTCTATGTTAGATATTCAAGATTTTAGATGCAATGACATTACCTGATTTCCAATAATAATAAAACTCCTAAGTCATACTGTACACTTAGTAATAATAAAATAATGGTGCATTATATTTCTGGAAACCCTGGTGGCATAGTGGGTTGAGTGCTACATCTGCTAACCAAAAAGTTCAGTGGTTCAAATCTACCAGGTGCTCCCTGGAAACTCTGTGTTCTACTCTAACCTCTAGGGTTGCTATGAGTTGGACCTGACTTGATGGCAGGGTTTGGTTTGGGTTTTTGGTTATATTTCTATAAAAACCCAAACCAAACCCAGTGCCATTAAGTCTATTCTGACTCATGGAGACCCTAACAGACAGAGAAGAACTGCTCCCTAGAGTTTTCAAGGAGTGCCTGATGGATTCAAACTGCTGACCTTTTGGTTAGCAGACATAGCACTGAACTACTATGCCATCAGGGTTTCCTGTGTTTCTATAGTATTATATACATTTCTGAGTTCTCTCAAAATGCTTTTTCATGCCTTACAATAAAAAAAATTAGTGTCTTAGTCATCTAGTACTGCTATAATAAAAGTATCACAAGTAGATGGCTTTAACAATGAGAAATTTATTTTAACACAGTAAAGTGGGCTAAAAGTCCAAATTCAGGGCAACAGCTCCAGGGGAAGGTTGTTTGTTGTTGGTCCTAAAGGAAAGTCCTTGTTGTCAACCTTCCCCTGGACAGGGACCTTCTCAGGTGCAGGGACCTTGAGTCTGAAGGATACACTGTGCTTCTAGTGCTCCTTTCCTGGTGGTATGAGGTCCCCAAATCTCTTCTTGCTTCCCTTTCTTTTTATCTCCCAAGAGATTACCTCAAGATATAGTACAGTCTTGTAGATTAAATCCTGCCTCACCAACACAACCGCTGTCTATACTCCCTTATTAGCATCACTGAGGCTGGATTTACAGCACACAGAAAAATCATACAATATCAGGAATCATGGCCCAGCCAAGCTGATACACGTATTTTTGGGGAGACATAATTCAATCTAAGAGTATATTTGATATTAGGTGTACAGTGATGAACAAAAAAGACATAGTTTCTGCCTTTATGAATTTAATAGGTAACCCAAACCAAATCCACTGCTGGCGAGCCCATTCTGACTTATAGCAACCCTATACAACAGAGTAGAGCTGCCCCATAGAGTGTCCAAGGAACACCTGGTATATTCAAACTGCTGACCTCTTGTTTAGCAGCCATAGCACTTAACTACTCCAGAGTTTCCTTTTTGGGGAAAGGCAGACATTAGACAAAGACATAAGTAAATATAAAATTACGGACAGTGATAAGTGAACGAGGGAACAAAATGAGACTATAAGTAAGACATTAAGGTGGGGTGAGAAAGCATGTGTCTACTCCAGACTTAGAGTGTGACTTATGACATTTGAGCTGAGCTCTAAGGGGTGAAGAAGGACCAACAAGCAAAGTGTTGGGGGAAGGGTTTCCTTGGTGGAGAAAACTGCGTATGTACCAGCCTTGAACTGGTAGATACAGTAGTGCAGTCAAGAACTGAAAGAAGACCAGATGAACTGAGCAAAAAAATAAATAAAGAGAAGACTTCACCTACTACAGACAGGGATGAGAGAGGGGACACCACTACTGATCTTACAGAAATAAAAAGGATTATAAGGATATACTAACAACAAGTGGATGGCAGCAAATTACATAACCTAAGTAAAATGGACATATTCCTGGAAGGACATAAATTATTGGAACAGTTCTGAATAGACCTATAAGAATTTCAATTAGTAATAAAAAAAACTTCCCACAAAGACAATTTCAGGACAAAATGACCTTATTAATAAATTCTACCCAACATTTAAAGATGATTTAACATCAATCCTTTATACTATTTTAAAAATAAATAGAGAGTGGAGGAGAAAATTGTTCTCAACTCATTCTATGAAGCCAATATTACCTTGTTACCAAAACCAGACAAAGGCATAATGAGAAAATTATAGACTGATGTCCTTTATGACAAAGATGCAAAAGTCATCAAAAGAAGATTAGCAAAGCAAGTACAGTAACATTCAAAAAGAATTATACACCACGATGAAGTTGGATTTACCGCATGAATTTAAGGTTAATTTAACAAGTGAAAATAAATTAATATACCATATCTTTATGATAAAGGACAAAATATATGTTGTCATCTTGGTTGATACAAAAAACATGACAAAACCCAACGTCTTTTCATGATTAAAAAAATTTAGCAAACTAGAAATAGAAAGAGATTATCTGTGAAAAATCAACAGCTAACATTATACTTAATGACAAAAAATTGAATGCTTTTCCCCTAAGATTAGGAAGGGGTCCCTGGGTGGCACAAATGGTTAAGTGCTTGACTATTAAGTAAAAAGTTAGCAGAGACACCTTGCAAGACAGGACTAATAATTTGCTGCCAAAAGGTCAAAGCCTTGAACATCCTATGGGTTAGATCTACTCTGACACCCACCTGGAAGGTGTAAGTCAGAAATGACTCAACAGAAACTAAAAACAACAAGATTAGGTACCAGACAAGGACATTCAATCTCCCACTTTTGTTCAACATTGTTCTGGTGATTCTAGTTAGGGAAATTAGGCAAGAAAAAAAAGAATAGAAGTCATACCAGATTGGAAAGGAAGAAGTAAAGCTCTCTCTGTTCACAGATATCATGCTAATATATACACAAAAACCTAAAAGATCCAAACAGTAAAATTGTTAGAATAAGCTAATTTTAGCAATATTCAGGATATATTCAGCAATATTCAGAATTCAGCAATATTGCAGGATACAAAATCAGTATACAACATTCATTTGTGTTTCTACACAGTGGCAATGAAAAACCTTAACACAAAAGAAAACAATTCCATTCACGACAGCATCAAACTAAATAAAATACTCAGGAATAAAGCTAAGAAAAAAAGAACAAGACTTGTGCACTAAGAAAGGAAGGAAAAAGGACAGAAGGAGGGAGGAAAGAAAGGAGGAAGGGAATGGAAGGAAGGACAGAAGGAAGGGAGAAATTAGAGAAGATTGAAATAAATACAAAGACATTGTGTTACTAAGAAGACAATACTCCCCAATGGATCTACAGATTCAGCACAACCTCTATCAAAACTCTAGCTTTTCTTTTTCTATAGAAATTGACAAGCTATTCCTAAAATTCACACGGAAATATAAGAGTCTCAGAATAATCCAAACAGCAATTTAAAAAGAACAAATTTGGAGGATGCACTCTTCCTTATCTCAAAGTTTACTGCAAAGCTACAGTAATCCAGACAATGTAGCACTAGTATAAAGTTAGATATACACATCAGCTAAATACCTTTTAGAGACCAATTAATATTCGGCAAGAGTGGTAAGACATTTTAAGAAGGGGGAATATTGGACTTTTCAATCATTACAGCTAGGCAATCTGCATACACACATGTAGAAAAGTGAAGTTAGGCCTCTCCCTCCACCATACCCAGAAACTAACTGAAAATGGATTGTAGTCATAAGCATAAGAACTAAAATTATGAAGCTCGTAGAAGAAAATTTAAGAGTAAATCTTACTGACTTCAATTAGGCATTGTTTCTTAGATACAATACACACACATACAAAAGTGACAAAAATGATAATAAATAAATTGAACTTTATCTAACTAAAAATTGGTTTTTTAAAGTCCACCATCAACAAAATGAAAAGATAACTTGTAGAATGAAAGGAAATGTTTTCTAATTATATATTTGCTAAGGGACTTGTATCCCAAATATAGAAGTAGGCAAAATATTTAAATAGATATATCTCCAAAGAAGACATACAAATGCCTAATAAGTACAATTGTTCAGCATCATTATACATTTTGAAATTAAAACTACAGTTTCACTCATAGCTGTAATAAATAAGACAGACAATTACACATGTAGAGAAGTTGGAACCCTCATACATTGCTGATGGGATTGTAAAGTAGTATAGTCGCTTTGGAAAATAGATTCTGAAATGATTAAACCTACCACATGAAATGGTTAACTTACCATATGACTCAACAATTCTCTTAAGTTTATACCAAATAAAATGAAAAACATATGTCCACATAAAGATCAGTACATGAATGTTCATATTAACAATAAATAGTCCCCAAAGTAGAAGCAACCCAAGTGGGGAGTAACTGCTAATGGGTTTTAGGTTTCCTTTAGGGGTGATAAAATGTTCTGGAATTAGATAGATTGTGATGGTTGAATAATTTTTTTACACTATTAGAAGCCACAGTGTACACTTTATTTTTTATACTTCAAAAGGGTAAATTCCAAGGTATCCAAAATACATCTCAATAAAGATATCTTTTTAAAAAAATGCAATGAGAAGCCACCAAAAATGTTCAAGCAGGACAGTGGTGTTATTTATACTTTAAAAAAAAAAATCCTGCTATGTTGAGAGTAGTGTGAGGATGAGTTGGGGACCAAGAGTAAAAGCAGAGAGACCAGTCAGGAGATGACCACAGTCCTTAAAGTAAAAAGCCACGACATCTTAGACTGTAGTGTGAGCTGAAGAAATGGAGATACACAAACAGATTTCAGATACATGTTGGAGGCTGGACTTACTGGATTTGTTGTGGGGTTAAATGTGGGGCGGGGGTACTGGGGAATGACTCCTATCTCTAGTCTGAGTGCCAGGGTAGATAGCAGTGTTCTTTAGCCTGGGAAGACTCAGCACATCTCTCCATACCTCTGTGAGTGAGTCATACTTCAAGCATTCGATAAATAAAGAAACGGAGGATCAAAAGTAGCTAAAATCCTTCAGAACATTATGCCAAGTGAAAGAAATTAGACAGGAAAGGACTAACACTGTATGATTCCACATACGTAAAATACACAGAACAGGCAAATGCACAGATACGAAAGTTTATCAGTGTTTACCAGGAGTGGTGGGAGGGGAGAAAAGGGAGTTATTGCTTAAGGGACACTGAGTTTCTGTTAAGGACAAGGAAAAATTTAGTAACAGTGGTGATAATTATTAACATTACTGAATTGTACCCATAAAAATTATTGTAACTGGAAAATAGTTATGAATATTTGACTACAGTAAAAAGAATGATAACAAAAAAAATTACAAACAAGAAAAAAACTGGTTGGGGTAATTTTTCTTGAACAGCTAGTAGGGGGAAGCATCAGAGTTGGAAATTTCTTCTAATGCTGAGTTCATATAATTTCCCTGAATATACCTGAAAATGAACATTCCATCAAGAATTCATATTTAAGAAGATAAAACTTACGGATGACAAAACATTGTTTAAGTACATCAAGATACTTTTAAGAAAAAAAGAAGAATGTGTATAAACTCAGCCTGGTTATTGACTAAACTGAAAAACTTTTTACTGTGTAAGAAGATTGTTTTAATATCTGTATGTGAGGAAAGAAAGCAGTGAAGTTACTGTTTGTTGATTGATAACATTGCCTGTCATTGGCTGTTAAAATTCAGAGGACAAGTTGTTAGTTTGGTGGGTGAGATACAGAATCTTTGGTTCTTTGAAAGCTAAAATTATTCACTTCCTCTAAATGCTGTATTTTTAAGTGCTTTCTTTGGCTTGGCGTACCCAGCTTCTGTTACTAATTTTCACATGAAATTTTGAACAAATATTTCATTCTCAGGCTAACCAATGTCATCAAAATAGAAAAATGAGATCCCATAGAGACTGTAATTCTGCTTCCCATGTCAGTCAAAGAAAAGAGGTCTCCAAGGGAAAGTGAGAGTCAAGATTCCTGGGAATTGAGACGACACGAAGAAAGTACAGAGGAAGTGCCTAGGTAAGTGTCCACTGTGTGAGGGCATATGTACATAGACTAAGAGGCAGTGGTTCAGACAGAACAAGGGGACACTGTGTGGTTTAAAATCAGGAGAAGTGTGCATCAGGGCTGTATCACTTCACCACACTTATTTGCTCTGTATGCCTAGCAAATCTTGGCGAGGTGAATTATATAAAGTAGAATGTGGCATCAAGATTGGAAGAAGACTCATTACCAACCTGTGCTATGCAGATGACATAACCTTGTTTGCTGGAAGTGAAGAGGACTTGAAGCACTTACTGATGAAGGTCAAAGCCCATAGCTACCAGTATGGATCACAACTCAACATCAAGAAAACAAAAATCCTCACAACTGGATCACTAAGCAACAATCACCATAAATGGAGAAAAGATTGAAGCTGTCATGGATTTCATTTTACTTAGGCCCACAATCCATGCCCAAGGAAGCAGAAGCCAAGAAATCAAATGATGTGCTGCGTTGGATGAATCTGCTGCAAAAGACTTCTTCAAAGTGTTCAAACGCAAAAATGCCACTTGGAGGACTAAGATGTGTCTGACTCAGGCCCTGATGCTTCTAATTGCCTCATATGTGTGCAAAAGCTGGAAAAGGAATAAGGAAGGTGGAAAGGAATTGATAGCTTTGAACTATGGTGTTGGAGAAGAACATTGAATACGCCATAGACTGACAAAAGAACCCACAAATCTGTCTTGGAAAATGTACAGGATAGCAAGCCTTCATCTTTCATAATTTGCACATTGTATCACGAGAGAACAGTCTCTGCAGAAGGACATCGTGCTTGGTAAAGCAGAGGGTGAGAGAAAGAGGGGAGGACCCTCAGCAAGATGGATTGACACCGTGGTTACAACAATGAGCTCAAACATAGCACAACTGTAAGAATGGTGGATCAGGAAATATTTTGTCCTGCTGTACCTAGGGTCCCTGTGAGTTAGAACCAGCCCCACAGCACCTAACAACAACATAACATGAGGGTATTGGAGACACCAGAAGACCTGTACGCAATGACATAACTTAATTGTTCTGAGTGCTACATACCTCATTGCTGAATGGCATTATGGTCACCTTTGAAGTACTCCCTTTGAGAAACTGTTCATGATTCCAGTGCCTAGTCCACCCTTCAAAGCAATTTTGGAACCGTTTATGTTTCTGGAATGGCCATTGCATGTGGTGGCGCAGTGGCAAGTTCGTGAACTTAATCGTATAGCTCTCTGTGGGGGAGTTTTTAGCCAGTAAACAAATAATTGTATTGGAACACCCTTCCTACTCACCTGATCTGGCCCCTAGTGACTTTTTTCTTTACCCAAAGACAAAGGAAATATTGAAAGGAACATGTTTTGATGACATTCAGGACATCAAGGGTAATATGACAACAGCTCTGATGGCCATTCCAGAAAAAGAGTTCTAAAATTGCTTTGAAGGGTGGACTAGGTACTGGTGTTGGTGCGTAGCTTCCCAAGGGGTGTACTTGAAATGTGACCACAGTGATATTCAGCGATGAGGTGGGTAGCACTGTTTTTTAAGATGAGTTCACAAACTTAATTCACAGTCCTCCTATGTCTGGCGCTGTAGTAAGATCTGAAACTGCAGTGTCTAAGTTGTCTCTTCACTTGTTTATTAGTTTATTTGACTGTGGTGGCTTGTGTTTGGCTATAATGCTGGAAGCTCTGCCAGCAGTGTTGGCAATGCCAGCAAAGTCACCTACGGTGGTCAGGTTTCAGCACAGCTTCCCAGCTAAGGCAAATTAGGAAGAAAGGCATGAAGATCTCCTTCCAAAAATTAGCCAGTGAAAACCACAACAAAATATCCTATGATGTAGGGCAAGAAGATGAGCCTTCTGCAATGGAAGGCAATGGAAATACACAGTCGCCACAACAATGGATTTGACCATACCAAGGAGTGGGCAACTTCTGCTTTATGTCACCACGAGTCACAACCAACTATGCAGCTAACAACAAAGTTGCATACAGGGACAGACTACCCAGTAAGCAAGGTGTGCAAGGGTTTACTTGTGCTTACCCTAACCCGTAACACACAATTTCACCTGCTTTTTGGCAGATCAGAGAAACTTCCCACAGCTACGGTCAAGCCCCAGATATTAGCATTTTAGGATAGGTAGTGCCAAAAATGTGGCGAAACTCATGTGAAACTGTGCACCACAGGTTAGTAAGTAAACACAAGAAGGGAAGGCCTAGTGCACCTGGCTTACAGGTTAATCCACTCTGGTTGTTTCCCTTTAGGTTAAGGTTGAATTTGTCAGCCTATTCAATTTGCTGCTCTCTAAGATATAACTCCTCCCCTCCCAGCAGTTACGACTCTGATGTGGACTCCCAGAGTCACGTCATCCTCTATGCTTCACCACTGTCAAGGTTCACCGAACACCACTGTTGGTACTTTTTATTAGTTTTAAAATAATTAAGAAATTTTTCTGATATGAATTTGTGTTTTAATAGATAATGTGTCTTTCCAAACTATAGTTCACTTCTTCTGCAGCTCCTCGACAAAGAGAGCATGTCATGGACTGATTTATGTTCCCCAAAATATATGTATAGGAATTTGGCTGGGCCAGGATTCCTGGAACTGTATGATGTTCTTCCATGTTGGAAATCCTGCTGTATGATGTTGATGAGTGTGGGCAGGCAGCAGTTGTGTTGGTGGGGCAGGACTCAATGTATAAGATTGTTCTGTGCCCTGAGGCAGTCTCTTGAGATACAAAGAAGCTGGCAGAGATACCTGTGACCATCACAACATCCAGAAAGCAGCATCAGGAGTAGAGCGTGTCTTTCAGACCCGAGGTTACTGCACCAAGACCCTCACTGACCAAAGACTAATGCAACACAAGGAACTTATTCCAGAGCTGACAAAGCGGGAAAGCTTCCTCCTGGAGTGGGCACCATGAATGTAGACCTGTAGCCTACTGGACTATGTAAGAATAAAATTTTCTTTAGTAAAGCCATCCCCTTTGTGGTTCTCTGCTAGAGCAGCACTTTCTTCCTCCATCTTCTTGCAGTTTGAAAATCAGGGAATTATGGAATTATCAGTAATCTAAATGTAGATATGATAGAGGTGGGAGCATTCAACTCTATTTGTCACATTCAGTGTAGACGAGTGTATCAGAGACAGACTGACGAGGGGGATAGGCAGGTGACTACTGTTGCTTGGAATCAAGGAAAAGATGGTGAAGGATATCAGAAGTAGTGCTAGAGGTGGATGAGATGTTTCTCTACTCTACCACTAGCAGACCTCAGCCACAGCCAGTCTCCACAAAGCCCCAAATTAAACCCACTGCTGTCAAGGCAGTTTTAACTTGTAGTGATCCTATAGGACAGAGTAGAACTGCCCCATGTTGTTTCCAAGGAGCACCCGGTGGGTGTGAACTGCTGACCTTCTGGTTAGCAGCTGTAGCATTTAACCACTATGCTACCAGGGTTTCCCCAGCCTCCACAGCCACCTTTAATCCCCGGATATTAGGATTTTAGACTAGGTAGTGCCTTAGCTTCCTAAGGCTGCCGTAACAAAAACTCGCAAATTAGGTGGCTTTAAAGAATGTAACTTTCTTGTTTCACAGTTCTGGAGGTTAGTAGTTCAAAGCATGGCACTGAGCATCTTGATAACTTCTGAGAGCCGAGGCAGAATCTGTTTTATGCTTGTTTCCTAGCTTCCGGCATTCATGCTGCTCCTCAGCTTACAACTGCATCTGCCTCCATGATCACTTGTCTGTTCCTCCCCTAACTCACTCTTTTCCTCTGTCATAAGACAATAAAGGCCATATAAAATTAGAACCCACTCAACTCCAGTATGACCTCACGTTAACCTTCAAAATCCTATTTCCTGTTCTATATCCTAGGTTGGTGAGTATTATCTGGGCTCTTAAAAGCTTGTGAGCAGCCATCTGTGATGTAACCGTTGGTCTCTATTCATCTGGAGGAAACAAGAAAAAAGAAACCAAAGACTCAAAAGAGAAACTAGTCTACAGAACAAACAGTCTTACATGAACCACAACCTCATCTACCGTGAGAAGAATGAAATAGTGCTATGCTACCACCATCAACTGTTCTAAGGAGGGCCACAGTAGATAGATACCTTATTAGAAAAGTGAAAAAAATGTGGACTAGAACCTCAAATTCCTAAAAAATAAAATAACAGATTTACTGGCCTGGTTGAGACTACAGGACTCTCTGAGACTGTTGCCCTGGAATACTTTTCAGACCTTGAGCCAAAACTAACTTTAGGGGTCACCCTGTAGCTAAATAACAAATTACTCAACAAATGATGAATGTTGCCCATGAATACTGTACTTCTTTAAAAAAATCACCTGTAGAAGACCAAACAGTCAACAATTACTTTAAAGCAAAGACATTGTTTTAGTCAGCTAGTACAGCTTTAACAGAAATGCCATAAGGGGATGGCTTTAATAAGAGAGATTTTAATCTGTCTCAGTCCAGTGGGTTGAAAGTCCAAAATCAAAGTGTCAACTCTAGGGGAAGGCTTTCTCTGCCAGCACTGGTGGAAGGTCCTTGTCATCAGTCTTCCCCTGGACTGGCAGCTTCTGAGACACAGGGGGCCCTGGATCCTTTCTAGAAGATATGCTCTACTCTCAGCACTCCTTTCTTTGTCGTATGGGATTCCCAACTCTCCACTTGCCTTCTTTTCTTTTATGTCCCAAGAGGCTGCCCCAAGGCACAGTACAATCCCACACGTTGAGTTCTGCCCCACTGACACCACTGCCACCCATCTTTCCTCATTAATGTAAGAGAGGCAGGGTATATAAAGGAACATCATACAATACCAGGAATCATTGCCGAGCCAAATGGTTATTCATATTTCCACATGAATTTTGGGGAGAAAGGACTTCAATCTATGACAGATGTGATCATAAGGGGACAGGGCAACTGGATAAATGGAAATAGAACAGAAATAATAAGAATTTTCATGTGTTATAAAGAATGTAACCAATGTCACTGAATGATTTGTGTAGAATTTTTGAATGGGAATCTAAACTGCTGTGTAAACCTTCACTGAAAACACAATAAAATATTATTTAAAAAATAAAAGAAAGTACTTCCAAACAATCTCGCATTCATAGATACAGGGGTTACCACTTCAGTGTACCTTTTTTGAGGGACAACAAGTGTTCCGTACAGACAGACCTGGTAGTCCACTTACAAAAATTTCAGCCTAGAAAATCTTATGGGGCAGTTCTACTGTGTCACATGGGTCACCATGAATCGGAATCAACTTACAGGGACCTAACAACATATGGTTGGATAAGTGTGATGATTTTCCAGGCGAGCTGGCTTCCAGGCACACTTCCTGTTCTTTAGTAAGGTAAAGGTCTCAAGCATTTTCCAGTGACACTGGAGGGTATTTTATTGAAACAGTTCAGGAACTTAGTCTGGGAGAAGGAAGGATGTTACAGCACACTATGAAGCTGAGGGAGAATTCTCTTGACTTGGAAACTTTGGGTGCAAGAAAGACCCAATGAGCTTCTAAAAATGAAACAGTTATGCTCATCAAGAGATGTCACCAAAGAGTAAAGAGAGAAGCTACAGACTAGGGTAAAAATTTTGGCCACAACCTGTCTGACAAGTGTCTAATCTCTAAAATTTATAGAAAACCTCAGCACCTCAACAACAAAAAGACAAATGGTCCAATTACAAAATGGGCAAAGGACATAAACAGACATTTCAATAAAAAAGACCTGCAGCTAACAAATGTGTGAGGAGATGCTTAGCATCGTTAGTCATTAGAGAAAAGCAAATACAAACTATAGTGAGACACCATCTCACCCCAGCAATAATGGCACTGATCAGAAAACCAGAGAACAACAAATTCTGGTGAGATTATTGGGACATTCTCATACATTACTGGTGGAAATATAAATTGATACAACCACTATGGGAAACAGTATGGCACTTCCTTTAAAAAGCTAGAAATAAAATTACCATATGATCTAGCAATCCCACAGGTAAGTACATATCCTAGAAAAATAAGACCCACAGAACAAATAGACACATGCACATCTATGTCCACTGCAGTATTATTTACAGTGAAAAAGGAGAAACAATCTAAGTGCCTATTAACAGACTAATGGATAAACTGTGATGCATACACATAGTGGAATATGATGTAGCAATAAAGAATAATGATGATTCTGCAAAACAACTCATAACATGGGTGGATCTGGAGGATATTGTGCTGAGTGAAATAAACCAATCACAAAAGGACAAATGTTATGTGAGACCACTATTAAAGTCAAGAGAAATTTTATCCCCAGGGGAGGAAAAAAAATTCATTGATGGTTACCAGAGATGGGAGAGGGAGAGAGGTAGAGAGGTAGAATCATAACTAGATATTCAAAACTAAACCAAATTCACTGTTGTCAAGTTGATGCCGACTCACAGCAACCCTGTAGAATAGAGTAGAAGTGTCCCATAGAGTTTCCAAGGAGTGCTTGGTAGATTCAAACTGCCAACCTTTTGGCTAGCAGATGTAGCACTTAAGCATTACGCCACCAGGATTTCCAGCTAGAGAGCAGATGTATGTTAATTCTAGTGAAACAAAAGGCAATACACAATATAGGGGAAGTCAGCACAAAGGGACCAAGGTGAAGGAAAACACTGAGAGGTACAGAACAATAAAGGACGACTACAGTAAATGCTGTAACATGCATAATCCTGCAATAACAGTAACAGCAAACAATAGTTTGTAAGTAGATACATAGGCTAACATGTGTGCTAAATAAGTGAGAGAGGTTGTACAGGAGTCCATCTGCATACAGCTACAGATATGGTTGTAGGTATTACCATATACATATATGTAAATGCTGCATTTGTGCTCTTGTATGTAATAGAGCACATAGAGGGCACAGTTATCGAGACTGAATTACTGAACTTGAATGCTAAGGATCATAGTCTCAGAGGACATCTAGGTTAACTGGCAAAACAGTTCCTAAAGATATTGTTCTACATCCTATCCTGGTGAACAGTGTCTGAGGTCTTAAAAACTTGCAAATGATTACCAACAAAGCAACTGTTGATCTCATCCCACCTTGAGCAAAGAAGGACAAAGAAAACCAAAGACTCAAGAAGTTCAAAGGACTAATGACTCACGTGAAACATAGCTCCTCCTTTAGCCAGAGACTAGAATACTAGATGTTTGCCCAGTGTTTTAGTCAGCTAGGGCTGCTCTAACAGAAATACCACAGAGTGGATGGCTTTAACAAAGAAAGATTTATTCTTACACAGTCCGGTAGGTTGCAAGTCCATATTCAGGGTGTCCACTCCAGGGAAAGACTTTCCCCTTGATGGCTCTGGAGGAAAGTCCGGTATTGCATCAGTCATTGTCCAGGGAGTGTCCTAACGCAAGAACCTCTGGTCTGAACGACGCGCTCTGCTCCTAGTGCTGCTTGCTTGATGGTAGCGAGGTTCTCAAATTGTCCTTGGTTCTTTTTCCTTTTATTCCTTGCAAGCTAAAAGCATTAAGGGTGGGGCAAGCCATACTCCAGGGAAACTTCCCCCATAGCGGGAATTCACAGCCCCACCCTAATCCTTTAACATACAGGTTAGCAAAACCACACAATGGAGGACAGTCCCAAGATACTGGGAACCATATCCGAGCCATGTGGCTGCACACATTTTTGGGGGGACACAATTCAAACCATGACACCCAGGAACCACCGCTGGCCACTCTGCCCAAGAACACTGTAGTAGGTCCTGATTAGAGTGGGAGAAAAATACAAAACAAAATTCAAATTCACATAAATGACAAGCCATATTGGTCTGAAAGAGACTGAAGAACCTCTGAGACTATTGTCCTTAGCTTTCTAATCAGAAATTGAAGGTACTCCCAGAGGCCACCCTTCAGAGAAATAATAGATGGGGCTATAAAATAAACAATACTCATAAAAAATGTGCTTCTTAGAACGGTTAACTATAATAGACCAAAAGGGCAATATTTGCCCAAAACCAAAGATGAGAAGGTAGAGAGGAACAGAGAACTAGACTAACGGAAATGGGGATCCCGTGGAGGAAATAGCGAGAGTGCTGACACATTGCAGGGACTGTAACCAATGTCACAGAAAAACCTGTGTTAAGAATCATTGATGGAAAACTAACTTACAATGTACACTTTCATCCAAAGCACAATAAAATGTTAAAAAAAAAAAAAAAAGATCAGACTCAAGACTATCTTGAGAAAAGTTAGATTTGTTGTAAAGACATCCAGTACAGGCCATAACCCTGAAAAGGAGCCAGAAGATTGCTCCAGGCGCCCAGACCTGCCTCTGGTCTCCCAGGGGACACAGAGTTCTCCTACTCATTACCAGTTGCTGCTCCTCTCCCCTCTGGGAGTTCCTTCTGAGTATTTACAGCTTCTGCTTCTCATCTGTGGGTTGGCCCCACAGCTGCGTATTTACCTCGGTTTCTACCTTTTTTGGTTTCTGCCCATCCTAGTGCTAATTAACTCCTGTCTTTGTTACTTTTAGGTTCAGATACTGGTGAAGGAAGGCTGCCTGGCCGTGCTCAGACTGTAAGACATGGCTGGCCCATGTGCAGTTGTTACTTGTCTGGCCTAGGGGCTACTCTGTGGTCCTATCAGCCATGTCCAGAAGACTAAAGGGTCACACCAGCTGATGGGCAAGGACTAGAAGACAGGAGGGGACAGAAAAGCTGGTATTACCTAGAAAAGCTGGGAAACCGAAGGTCAAAAAGGAGAGTGTTGGTACATTGTGGGGTTGGTGACTCGTGTCACAAAACAATACATGTGTTAATTGTTTAATGAGAAACTAATTTGCTCTGTAAATCTTCATCTAAAGTACAATTTAAAAACATAATTATTATTATTACTGTATTATTATATTAAAGATGTTTTAGTGTATTTGGAAGTGCTTCTTTAATATTTTATATTTTATGCATATACTGTATACTAAGATAAACATTTGACTATATACTATATGGAGCTCTAGTGTCATAGTGGTTAAGCATTCAGCTGCTAGCCAAAAGTTAGCAGTGTGAATCCACCTTGGAAACTTATGGACATTTCTGCTCTACACTGTAGCGTCTTTATGAGTCTGAATCAACTTGATGGCAACAGGTTATGACTTATATACTATGCGCCAATATAAATATTTGACCAGTTGACAGTAGATATGAATTGTACCTAATTATTCCAACTTATGTACAAATTAAATTTAAAGATGGATTTAGAAATAGAACTTGTTTGTAGTTCGGGGATGGCTTGTGGTTTTCCTTTCCCCCATACACCCGTCACCTGGATTCAGAATCACAGCTTTGTTACATTTGCTTTATCTCTTCTTTTTCTCTTCTTTTAAAAAGTGTTTTAAAGAAAATTTCAATGACATTTCACTCCTGTATACTTCCATATAGCTCAGAATTTATGGACATTTTCTTCTTTAACCATAATGCCATTGTAACAACCAATTAACTAACTAGCTAGCTAGCTAACTAGGCAATCAGCTGACTAACTAAAAATAAGTCTTTGGTATCTAAAACGTCTTTTAATATTTTATTTTAACTCTATTCCTGAAATTTTATTAGAATTATCATTCCTCTTTGAATTACCTTGTGATTTCTAGTCATCTTTCTAGAAAAGAAATAAATTTACCTGGCACTGCACACACTATTGCAAGCTTTGGCTCATAGGTGTGTGGATAGCCAAGTATCTCAAAGCTCTTTGCTACTCAGTTCTGAAAAATTCTTGGAAACCTATTTCTAGTCAAAAAATAAAGATTTCTTTTTTTCTCCTATAATAAAATCAGCTTTTTTCTAGGACTGATCTTTAGAAGTCCTAATTTGAAGTCATTTTGAGGTTGGTGAGAATAAAGCCAAGGGAGAGCAAAGTAAACTGAATTCTATTTTTTTTTCACCCAGTGTAGAAGAGATTAGCTTTGAAAAATCAGACAGAAAGAAAGAAAGGCTGAGTACTGGGAAGTTACTCTAAAAAGGCTTTCAAGTAGTTCTCTCCCAAGTCTCCCAATTTTGTGAGAAACTTCTTTATCTATTTAAAAATATTAAATTCTGTGCACTGAATAACTATAGTTGGTAGTCCTTTTAAGAAGTAGACTATATAGCAGTGTTTTCCGTTATACAGACATAGCTCTTTGGTACTTTACTTGTGTTCTCAAAATTGATCTTCCTTTTTCAATGAGATTAATTGCTTATTCCTCCTTACCTCCCCCCTCCCACGTAAAAAATGATAAGGGCAAATCCTTCTTACAAAAATGCAAGTTCGGAAACTATTTAAGTGATGTGGTTCGAGGGATACAGGTAGGATCCTGTGCCTGAAAAATACACTCTCCATCTCCTGGGTTATAATTTTGGAAGCCTCTTAATTCTTAGGGACTCCTTGTTCACATTTAAATACACCTTGGAAAGGCAATACACTTGCGTGGTCTGAGACATGGTGGTGGTAGAAGTGGGAGGGTCAAGACTGCTGTGGCTGACCATGAGTTGAGAGCTAGCCTTCTAAAACATCAGCACTGAATATCTTGAGGAGACAAAAAGATGATGCCATTAAGGCCAGGTGTGACACCCCAAAAGGGAGAAAGACAGCCAGAATAAGAGGCAGGCTGGGACATGACTAACGTTAAGACCCACCAGCTCTGTTTCCCCTTTAAACCACTGTGCTTCTTGGTTCAAGGCTGGCTTGTTCACCACAGTAATTGCTAGAAGCCTGTTTTTTCTGTCTGAAAAGAGTGAAACTTCATCATCTGAAGTGAGTTTAATCAGATCTTGAGATCTAGCTAAGGGACTCCTTTCTCTTTCTCTCTACATATAGACATATTCCACAAATGACGAATGACTATCTTTCAACAAGGCAACTACATCTTCCTCCTGCAGACTTTGAAGCCCTTGATTTACACAACTGTAACTAGTCAGGCTTAAATGAAACTCTTGGCAGAATAGAGAAGCTTGTCTCAAATTCTATTTCTTGTTAGTATTTTCATCTATCACAAATCCAAGGGGAAGAAGAAACGTGATTGACAAGCAGACTGTGCATAGCGTAGAGAGTAGGGAACTAAGAATGATGCACTGTGATTCCAACACCTGTCCACTTTCCTTGGTAGCCTACTGTTTTAGTTTTCTTAGTGTCCTACCAGAGGGTAGTGGAATAGATCAATAGAGCTCTGTCAAAATCTAGGTTAGGTCTAGTTTCAGTGCCAGCATGTAAAGAACCTACCCAGAAGGTGTCATTTCTATCTTTACAACAAGAAAAAAAACTGAATAAATTGAAGATCAGTGGTTTTTCTTGGACCCATCAGGAAATGAAATAACTAAGCCAATACCCTGAAATCTAGAGAGACAGGCAAATAGAGAAAATAACAGTCAAGACCAGTTTCCCTGCAGCAGAAGCTTTTGGAGTCACAAACGGGTAAGAGCACGTAAATGATAATTTTAATAATTGCTGAAAGCTGAGTGTGAATTAGCTTGAGAACGACTCTTAGAGGCTGAGTGAGGGGTACCTCCACACTTTTCTGAATTTTACCTCCAGAAACTCCCCACCAGCATCTCAAGGTGAAGATCTAAAAAAAAATTGCTCTTCTTTTGAGCAAGGGTGGGGGAAAAGAATCATTTTTAAATACACTCAGAGTGTTCTCCATTATGAAAACCTGTTCTCCAAAAGAAAGAACTTGATCAGAACCTTGTCAACTTGGGGAAACCCATGTGAATCGGTGGTTAAGAGCTATGGATGCTAACCAAATGGTTGGCAGTTCAAATCCACCAGGCACTCCTCAAAAACCATATGGGTCAGTTCTCCTCTGTCCTACAGAGTGTCTAAGAGTCAGAATTGACTCGATGGCAATGGGTTTGGTTTGGGTTTTATCAACTTGGAGGAAAGGCAATTTGACAACAGTGGCTCCTGCTAGTCTGTGTGTCTCACACAGGGGAGAGGGGAGGCTAAGAGAAACTTTTGAAAGTCATGTCTTATAGACTGAGGTCCACTAACAGACTGGCATTTAATCATAATACTATGCTGAAATTGGTAATGGTCTACTTTACTTGGTAAGGTTCCCTAGATCTTACTGCCATACCAACAGGATTTCAGTATAACAACTGTAGGTTACAATTGAATCTATGTAAGGAGTTCTCCAGGAAATCCAAAGACAACAGGAGATAGCGAAAAAACAAAAACAAAAAAATAAGGGCACTGTAGGACAGTGAACTCCGGCAACTACAGCTACAAAAAACACTAAACATAGCCCCCTTCCCAGTCAGATTAACATAAGACCTTATATTAGGGCATATTTACCTCAGTTCCTATTACCCAATAAATCATGTTAATTCTCAACAAAAAGAGTAAGGCGTGCTAAAAGGCAACAAAAATTACAAAAGATAAAGCAAGCATCTAAACCAGATCCAAATATAGCACAGGTTTTGGAATGATCAGATAAGGAATTTGAAATGTCTGACAAAATAATTATCAGGTAAAACCAAATTCACTGCTGTCGAGTCAATTGCAAATCACAGTGACCCTACAGACAGAGTAGAACTGCCTTGTAGAGTTTCCAAGGAGCTCCTGGTATATTTGAACTACTGACCTATTGGTTAGCAGCCATAGCACTTAACCATTAGGCCACGAGGGCTTCCAAATTGTCAGATGGGGAATTTAAAATTAGGGCTCTAATGAAGAAAGTAGACAACATGCAATAATAGACGGTTAATGTAAACAATAGATAGATGAAACACTAAGAAAGAGTCTAAAGCAAATGCTAAAAAAAAACATTGTAACTGAAATGTAGACTGGCCATGGCCAAAGAAAGGATCAGTGATTGCAAAGATGTGTCAGCAGAAACTTTCCTAACTGAAATGCAAATTTCAAAAGAAAGGGAAAACATGGAACAGAATGTCTAAGAACTGTGGAGTACTTACAAGAGGGATAATCTCCTACCAGAACATATATATAAACGAGATGTTATAATGGACAAGAGGAAATAACTGAGAATACTGTTACAAGGTAGTTGCACTTCCCATGAAGTAGTACAGTGTATCTCAAAATGGACTTAGATTTGTTGCAAATGTGTATCTCAAACTCTAGGGTAAACACTAAAAATTGCCGAGGCCCGTCACCCACAGAAGCCTCTGTAAGCAAAGTCTCATGCCTATGTGATGGTGGGCAGACACATTTCACCCTTGGCATATGTTTTTGGCCTTGCTCTCCCTGATGATAGTTTGCAACCTAATTAAACTTTCCTCAAAAATACCCCCTTATCTCCTGGCATAAGGATCAAAGAAGACACCTTCTAAGAAGGGTTTTACTACCCCCTCAGCTTAATGAATTCCGACACAGCACGCCCAGCCCGGGAATGCAGAGGCTGGCCCAGCTCCGCTGGCTTCCCCCAACTGCACTTCCCCCTCCACATGTGAAATACAAGATTGCAGGAAGGCCCTCGGAAGCTCCCCAGGGATGACCCCCTACACAGCCCTTAGAATATAGACATTCCACTCCCTACATCAGGAACATAGATAGGCTTCCAAGTTTATTATATTTGGTATGGCAAATAGACAAATACTAAAGAAATACCCTTCTTAGAACAGCTTAACAAAGGCATAGAGTGGGGGACGGTAGGTGTTTACTGTCCCCACAGGAAGAGATAAAATAAAGAGCAAAGAAGAACCTTTAGACCCCTCCCCCTGCACCTTTTAACCTTGAAGCATAGATAGAACTGATTAAGCTCAAGGCGTAACTTTGTTTTCACTGTTGATTATAACCACATTATACTTGTCTCGGGCCATTACCTAAAAAACCCTAATGATCAACATGGAAAAAGACCACAAAGTATCAGCCAACAGCTTATGTGGTCAAAGAAATCACGCCACTCACTGAATATATAAACAATAAAGAAAGACAGACCCTGACAGGTTGCCGATCCCCAGATTCCTGGTTGTCTCAGTCTCATTTCTTTCTTCGCCGATGCCACCCAATCCCTCCATGATCCCAGACCCTGCCGAGGCTGGCTCCCGGCAAAAAATGTTTATAAAAAAGTATAATTGATATATTAAGAGAGAAGAGCAAATGGAATTGTACATGTTGCTCAATTAAACCCAAAGAAGACAGAAAGAGGAAGATTAAAAACAAACAAAAAGGAATAAATGTAGTCAGTAAAAAACAGTTGCAAACATTGTAAATATTAATGCAACTGTACTGATAATCACTTTAAATGTGACTGGTCTAAATATCCCAATTAAAAGACAGACTGTCAGAGTGGATTAAAAAGAACATAAGACCCAATTACGTATTGTCTATAAGAAATCTGTTTTAAATATTAAAGCACAGATAGATTGTTGAAATGGCAAATGGTTTCTCCCCTACATATTTACCACAATTAACAAAAAAGAAGGGGGGTGGGTTGGGGAATAAACCTATTACATTAATACCAACGCAAAAGAAAAAGTAATAAATATATTAATTTCAGACAAAGTAGACTGTTGAGAAAGGAAATTACCAAGGATATAGAATCCTCGGTGTGTATGTGTCCCATAACAGAGCATCAAATTACATGAGATAAAAACTGACAGAAACGCAAGCATGAAGAGATGAACTTACTATTATAGCTGGAGACTTCAATACCCCTCTTCAGAAGTAATTGGCACATCCAGCAGACAGAAAATCTGTAAGGGTCTATAGTTTAACTGAACAGTACTACTAATCAAGTAGAGCCCTGAGGGTGCAGTGGTTAAGAAATCAGCTGTTAACTGAAAGGTTAGCAGCTAGAATCCATCCGCTGCTCCTTGGAAACTCTATGGGACATAGGGTTGCTACAAGTCAGAATCAACTCCGTGGCAATGAGTTTTCTTTTGTTTTTTTAATTGATCAACTGGATCTACTTGACATTTGCAAAATATAACTTAGCCTTACCTAAAATTGGATGTATAAAAATATGTAGTTGGGAAACCAATGAATTTGGGTGTGATTACTCATTCTACAAAAAAATCCACCAACTTACTAAGGCATATGTATGTGTGTATGTGTATGTGTGTGTGTGTTTTACTTACCTATCTTTTTTTTTCTTTGGTCAGATTCCCTTTAAGTGTTCAAATTAAGATGGCATTTAGAAGTCTCTAGCTTAGCTTGTTAGAAACCAAGTTATGGCATAAATCATCATGAAAGCTATTTCCATCAAGCTGGTTGTAATGCTACAGGACAGTCCATGCTCTACCGAGTTTCCAAGGCTGCAGTCTTTAATGGTAGCAGACCGTTTAATCACTCTTCTGGGGAACAGCTGATGAATTTCAACTGTTGCCCTTTCATTAGCATTTGAGCATTTAACTGCTGCGCCACCAGCCTCCTTAAATCATCTTTTTTTAAAAAAAAGCATTGCTGTGAAGTTGATCTGACTCATAGTGACCCTACAGGATTTCCAAGGAGTCACTTTTGGATTCAAACTGCCAGTCTCCTGGTTAGCACCCTTATTCTTAACCACTGTGCCACCAGGACCCCTAAATCATCATAAGCCCCTCTAAATAATCAGAAAAGAGAATTCCAGAAGCAGCAGGAAGCTATCACTGACAATGGGGCCAGCATGCAACCTCCTTAAGCAGCTCTGTCAGCTGATTTCTCTTGTAATTTGTAAGTTTTTGCCCCCCTGAGTCTGAAATAAAGAGAGGATTGCTGTTCCTCCAGACCAAAGATCTCCGTTTTCATTGGCGATTAGGAGAGAGAGTTGATAGGACTGCTCTCTCTGTAGGACCTCACTGCATGCCAAGATTGCTCTTGTTAACTCCTGACATTTGTTCATTCTTTCTAGAACACTTACCTAGCACCTTTTGGGATCAGGCACTGCAATAGTTGACCACAAGATATCCAGATCAATTGGTAGGTCATTGTCATGGATCAAACTGTGTCCCTCAAAAAATAGGTGTAGCCATGTGGCTGGGCCATGATTCCCTGTGTTCTATGATTGTCCTCCACTTTGCGATTTTGCTGTGCTGTATGTTAAAGGATTAGAGTCCTTCAGAAGATCACCTCCTTGCTCCACTGTAAAGGGAGTTTCTCTGGAGTGTGGCTTGCCCCACTCTTAATCCTTTCATTGTGCAAGAGATAAAAGAAAAGGGAAGCAGGCAGAGACTTGGGAACCTCCCACCACCAAGAAAGCAGCACTGGGAGGAGATTGTGTCCTTCAGGCCTGAGGTTCCTGCCCCAAGACACTCCCTGGACAAAGACTGATGCAATACTGGACTTTCCTCCAGGCCTACAAGGGGAAAGCCTTCCCCTGGAGCCCACATCTTGAATTTGGACTTGTAGCTACTAGACCGTTTAAGAATAAACTTTCCTTTGTTAAAGCCATCCACTCTGTGGTATTGCTGTAGAGTCGATTCCAACTTGTGACGACCCAAAAGGACAGAGTCAAGCTGTCCCATGTGGTTTCCAAGGGGTTTCTGGTGGATTTGAATACATGACCTTTTGGTTAGCAGCCATAGCTGTTTTTAAAATATATATGTATATATATTTTAATGTAGTTCACATGAAAAAGTTTACAATCCAAGTCAGTTTGCCGTATAAAACCTGCACAACACACTGCTATGCAGCCATAGCTATTAACTACTGTGCAAATAGTTTCCATTAATGTCGCTACATATAGCAAAATAAAATGAGAGATTAGGAAAAATAGAAATCCAATTTAGTTTTGACCCGCAATCATGTGATAATAGGTGGACAGAATGAGAGTCACAGCAAATCAAGGTGCCTCTGTGTGCCTTTCCTGCTCCACTCCTTTCATCAGGCTATGCAGAATCAGAGGCCACAGCTCCCCAGGTGGCCCATTTATTCCTAGAAGAACTTAGTGGAAATACTCCCACCACATCTGACCCTAGGTCAACCTCACTTGCGGTGGAATGAACAATGTTTATTCATTCTTTTATTCATTCAGTGCTCACAAAGTACAAGATGCTGCACTGAGTATTACCCAAAAAAACTCACAAAGATAAATAAGCCTCAGCCACTGCCTCCTAATAGTGTGCAATCAATCACATTCCTCCCAACCATTTCCTAAAAGGCTCTTATCTATGCCTTGCATCTCGTAAAGCAGGTTGCTTTCACTTAATTATGCTTTTCCTCCAATTTGTGTATATTTAGAAGTACCATATAACTTATGGAAGTAATACAGTAACACATTTTTTTTTGTATATATCTATGATGCCTGGAGACCCTGGGGCTATAAGAAATTAACATGCTCAGTCGCTAACCAAAAGGTAGGAGGTTCAAATCCACCCCAAGATGCCTCTGAAAAAAAGACCTAGTGATTGACTTTTAATAAAATCAACCATTAAAACCCTTTTATTCTGACACAGATGATGTTGTCATGTGTCAGGTTGTCTCTGGTTTGGTTGGTTTTGGTATTTATAACTCTAGAATCACCATCAACAATAAAAGCCTGTAAACAAAACCCTCCAAAGCCCTTCTTACACAGTTTAAGTATCAGAGATCTGGTATCTTATACAGCCCTAAACTAACCACTTTAGCTCTCTGTGTTTCTGTGTCTTCATCTATAAAATGGGACTAATTATTTCTGCCCTACTTATCACCTAGTGTTGGTGTGTATGTGTATAGATCAAATGAGCAAGTGTATGTGCAATCCTAAATAAATATAAAATATAAAAACACATACAGATGTAAGTTGTTATTAAAAGTTTTCACGAAGTCAACTTCCAGGCTTGGTTATATATACAACACATGACTGCCATAGCAATAGTAACTAAGTGCAGAATTTGGCCCAGGGCACTTAACTACAGCAATAAAAGTGAAAAAAGAAAGAAAGAAAAAAATCAAAGACTTCTTATTAAAAGCAGAACACTTTAAAAAGAGTCAGCAGCACTTGCCAAGGACGTGGTTACTAAGTGGGTCTCCAGGAAGGCACTTGAGGAGGTGCAGGCGAGCTTCAGAGAGCAGGAACTGAAAGAAGAAAGCTTCTCATTTTATCATCTTCCTCCTCCACCCTTGGATGGCCTTGCTTGGAATTCCTTTATCTAATCAACCGGAGATATACATCTCAACAGTCAAACAATAAAAATGGATGCAGGGTAAGCATGAATTTTTAGAGGCCAGAGAAACATTCCAGCCAGCCTGCTCTGAAGGCACGGCCTGCGCTTCTACTTTTAAAAGGACTGCAAATAAAACGCCTTCTCTCCTGGATATCTGAAGTGTTTTTTGGTAAAGAAATCTGATGAGAGTAAATGTCATACCAAAAATTACACATTATTTTTAACATGGCAAGAAAGTAAAGTTTATGTCCAGTGCCCTAAATCAGTAAATGAAGGAGTGCAGTAACCTAAGTGGACACACCTCACCTTCTGCACGTCACCTCTTGTTTCTCCAGCTTGGGCTCCTGTTGTTGCAGTTGGATTGGAAAAAAGTACAAACAGGAGAGGTTAACAGTGGACTAGAAGTTTGAATTAAGGGTGCCAGCTCCAGGGAAAAGCTGTCTGTCTTTGTTGGCTCTGGACGAAGGTCCTTGTCATAAATCATACTCTGGTCTAGGAGATTCTTGGTGCAAGAACTCTGGGTCCAAAGGACAGAGTCTCTTAGTGGCACTGCTTTATTGGTGGTATGAGGTCACCTGTCTCTCTGTTTGCTTTTCTCTTTTGTATCCGAAAAGAGATCGACTTAAGACACAACCTAATCTTGTAGATGGAGTCCTACCTCGTTACCATAACTACCTTACTAACATCACAGAGATAGGATTTACAGCGTATAAGAAAATCACATCAGGTCACAAAATGATAAACAACTACACAATGCTGGGAATCATGGCTTAGCCAAGTTGACAGACATTTTTCAGGTACACAATTCAGTATACAACAAAGGACAACTTAGTATCCCTAAGGACTAAAAGCAAAGCGGAAGAATTGGACTGAACACTAAATGGAAGGAGAGACAATACAAAAACAACAGACACAGAGATCACTGGCTCACTGCCAGCTGCATCTTCCCAGTACAGCAGCATTCACAGCCAAAAACCTCATCACTTGGTGCAGCCAAGTAGGAATAACTCTGCACTCATGATCAGAGGTAGTCAGGAGTACTTCTAGTTCAGCAAGGTCGTGTGCACACACTGCACTCACCATGACTACCCCAACCCTTGTGCTAGAGGTCTAAGGGCTTATGGGGGACTCATACCCTCTTTGCCCATGCCCACTCTTTGCTCACCATAATAGCCAGTGGCACTCACCATTACCTCTCTGCAGAAGCCAGGATCCCATGGTCTGGAGATGCCCACCCTTTTGCTCAGCCACTTACCCTGGGGGTACCACGAGCCTGTGGTGACTTCCAGTCCCTATGGTCACCCTACTCAGGGAGCTGAGGGCTAGTTGTGTTACACACTCCCTCCAGACTCCTGGTTTGGGTGCCTGAAGACCAGAGGTTCTTCCTACTCTTTCTGGCCATCTAAATAGTGGGAGTGAGGGCTGGTAGTGCCCTACCTCTTTCTGGTGGCCTGCAGGCCTGTGGTCTCCCCCTCCCCACTCCCTCTAGACACTTGTGCTGAGGACCTGAAGATCCATGCTGCTTCCTGCATCCTCTAGCCACCCACATCAGGGACCCAATGACTGGCAGTAAAGTCTACACCCTGCAGCCACCTGCCCCAGAAGCCTGAGGACTTGCTGCACAACAGCTCCTATGACATGCTCTAAGGAATAGTGGCATGCTCTCCAACTGAGCACACATAGACAGGTGGCATTGCTTTCTTGCCTGCATCATCAGAGAGGCCTGTGCCTATTCCAAACACCCTTGTGTAGCCCCATCCATTTGGGACCATCAGAGAGTTCCCATACCATCCATATGGTGACCGCCAACCTGGGTTCTGTTGAACCAGGCCACTGGAAAACTGACAGAAGGCACACAAAACACCCAACCAAGTAACCAAGGATGATGTGCTCTGCACCCACAGCCAGGTGACCAGACAGATACATCACTTCACCAAAAATGCCAGCTATATCCCCAGTAGTGTTACAGAAACAGTGGACAGAGACTCATGGTCACATGCCAGTCACTGCCCCACCCATAGGGAAACAAGAGATGAGAGCTCCAACGTGGCCAGATAAGCAACCAGAGCAGCACATATACCTAGCTTGTGCAGATATATCAAAATAAAAATTTAGAATGCAGCAAACATACAATAAATAAATAACTTCTTGATATTCCTAATGTCTTAGAGGCAATAGAGAATATTCAATCACATAAAGAAACAGGATAAGATGGCTCTAGCAAGTGAACAGAGTAAAAAAACAAAAAACCTTCCAGAGAAAGAAATGGCAATGGAAGTACCCCAATACAAAACTGAAAAGACTAGTATACAGGATGGGGCCTTGGTGACACAGTAGTTAAGAGCTTGGCTGGTAACTGAAAGGTCAGCAGTTTGAACCCGCCAGCCACTCCTTGGAAATTCTATGAGGATGTTCTACTCTGTCCAATAGAGTCACTATGAGTCAGAATTGGCTTCATGGAATGGGTTTGGAAACTCTGGTGGTGTAGTAGTTAAGAGCTATGGCTAATAACCAAAAAGTCAGTAGTTTGAATCCACCAGGCATCACTTATAAACCAATAGGACAGTTCTATCCTGTCCCAGAGGGTCTCTATGAGTCCGAATTCACCCAGTGGCAACAGGTTTCATTTATGTGTGTGTTTTTCATATTCAGGATTCTTCTAAAGATCAAGGAAAACACAGACAAAGCAAAAGAAGAATTCAGGGAAAAAAATGCAAGAACAAAATGACAAAATAAATAGACAATTAGAAACCATACAAAAACAACAATTAGAAATCTAAGAGATTAGCAATAAAATGTCAAAAATAGACAACTCAATACAATGATATAGAAGCAGGATTAAAACCATGGAAGACAGAGTCAGCAAAATTGAAGACAAATCCCTTGACCTCAATTTGTTTTAGGAAAAATAAGAAAGAATGAAGAAAATGAACAAAGACTAGGAATTATGTGGGATACTGTCAAGAGGCAAACTTTGCATGTGACTGAATTTCCAGAATCAGGGGGTTAGGTGGGGAGCATAGAAAAGACAGAATTGTCAATGATTTGCTGATCTTCCCTAATATCATGAAAAATGAGAAGATATCTGAGAAGCTAAACACAAACCTCCTGCAGAATAGACTCCAAAAGAATATCTTCAAGGCATCTCATAATCAACTTGCCAAGCCTAAAGACAAAGAAAGGATCCTGAGAGAAGTTAGAGTGACAAGAAAAGTCACCTACAAAGGTGAAGCAATAAGACTAAATTCTAATTACTTGGCAGAAGGCGATGACATGACATACATACAGCCTTGAAGGAAAAAAATTGCCTGTGAAGAATTATATATCCAGCTAAAATGTCTCTCAAACATGATGACAAAATTAGAATGCTTCAAAAAAAAAAAAACACAAATTAAGAGAATTTGTAAAAATCAGGCCAAATTTACAAGAAACATTAAATGGAGTCTTTTGGATACAGAACCAAAAACATCAGACAAAATTGGAGATTAGAACATAGGGCACATCAGCCGGATACCATTTGGACAGAGACTGTTCAAAGACAAAACACTGAAAACAGAGACATAGTATATAAATGATGACGATGTCAAAAGAAAAAGAAGCAATAAATAGTATAGTTATAGAACTTCCATATGAAGAGGAAGTCCAGACAATATGAATATGAAACTGGTTTAAACTTAGGAAGTCAAGGTAAATTTCAAGGCAACCACAAAGAAAGCCAACAAACTACTCATTAAAATAGGAAGTAAAACATAAAGACAGTAAATACAAAATCAACAACAATGAAAGTAATGAAATGGAAAACTACGAACAAAAAGAACTCGGCTCAGAAAATGAAGTGGAACAAAGAAAACGTCAGTACTACAAACAAATAAAGAAAACAAAATGACAGTAGTAAACTCAAACTATCAATAATTACAGTAAGTTTAAATGGCTTTAATGAACCAGTAAAGAGGGACTGAAAAGATTTACAGAGAAAAACCATAATCAATTAATATACTGTCTACGAGTGATACATCTCAGATGCAAACACATAAACTAACTAAAACTCTAAAAATGAAAAAATAAATCTGTATCAAGTGATCATTAGTCAAAAAAAGAACAGGAATGGCAATATTAATCTTTGACAAAATAGACTGAAGCAAAATCCACCATGAAAAACCCACTGCCACTGAGTTGATTCTGAGTCATAACAACCCTGTAGGACAGATTAGAACTGCTCCACAGAGTCTCCAAGGAGCATCTGGTCGATTTGAACTGCCAAACTTTTGGTTAGCAGATGTAGCACTTAACTACTATGCTACATAAAAATAAGAAAGGACATTATATAATGATGAAGGGTCAATACACCAGGAGGACATCACCGTAACAAGTATACACACTCCCAGTGACAATGCTCCAAAACAGATAAAACAAACTCATACAATATTGAAAAAAAAAAACAGATAGTCCCACAATAATAGTAGGGTACTTCGACACATCAATTTCTTTGAAGGATGGTGTCTTAGGCTGGGTTTTCTAGGGAAGCAAAACCAGTAACATGTACGTGTACAAGGACAGATTTATATGAAAAGTACAAGGAAACATTTATATACAAAGGAAACAGCTCACACAATCATGGAAGCTGAATGTCCCAAATCCTGGCACAAGTGTTAACGTGGCCACAGGAGCTGGTGAACCCAAGGTCAGCAGGTCAGAGACCAGAGTTCTAGATCACTGGTTGTGAAAGTTGGTGCATCCTAAGCTGACAGTGAGACTGTGGGATCTCTGCTGACTCATGGAGCTGCAGAGGCAGGTGAACCCAGGATTGGCAGGTCGGGGAACATGACTGTCAAGCACTGGCTGTAAGGATTGATAAATCCAACAACTGCTAGCTCAGGTCCAGGAACCAGACTCCAGGAGAGAGCAGGAGCTGCTGGTTACCTGAGCAGACAGGAAGTAGGTGGTGGAAGGCAGAGAGATGAGAGCTGATGGAAGAAAAGCTACCATAGGCCCCACCTTGCCACTTGATACAGCAGCCAAACATGGAGTAGACAAGTTGACACAATCTTGACCACCACAGATGGAATACCTAGAAACAAACTCAACCAACGTATAGATGATATAAATGCCACAATTAACAAATTTGACCTCCCACACATGTACGGAACACTCCATCCAACAGCAGCAAAGTATATGTTGTTTTCTAATGCACATGGAATGTTCTGTAGAATAGAGCACATCTTACAAAGCAAGCCTTAAGAGAATCCAAGACATTGAAATAAATAGAAAGTATTTTCTCTGATCATAATGCCATGCAAGTAGAAATCAGTAACAGGAATAGTAAGGAAAAAATTGAATGCACAAAAACTGAAAAACACCTTGCTTAAAAACTGATGGATAAAAGAAGACATCAAAGATGGATTCATAAATTCCTAGAATCAGCCTCTCATTGGAGGGTATGTGAATTTATGTGGGATTATATATTCTCACTCAATCATGACATGCAAATATACATTTAAAAAAATATCCTAGAATTAAGTGAGTGAAAATGCATCTCACCAAGACTTGTGGAACCAGTAAAAGCAGTGTTTATAGGTTAATGTATAGTAATAAATGCACACATCAAAAAAAAGAAGAAAAGACCAAAGTGAAAACATTAACTCTACAACTTGAACAAATAGAAAGACAGCAGCAAAGGAAGCCCATAGAAAACAGAAGAAAGGAAATAAAAAAGATTTGAGCAAAAATAAATGAGATAGAGAACAGATAAGCAATAGAAATTATTAACAAGACCAGAAGATGGCTCAATAAAATCAACAAACCATTGGCCAACCTGACAAAAGAAAAGCAGGAGAGGAAGAGAATAACCTGAATGAGAAATGAGATGTGCAACATCACGACAGAACCAACTGAAATAAGAAGGATCATAACAGAATACTGTGAACAACTGCACTCCAACAAATTTGAAAACAGAGGAAATAGACTTATTTCTAAAAACACACTGCTTACCTAAACTAACAGAAAATGAAGTAGAAAAACTAAACAGATCCATAACAAAAGAAGAAATTATGGAGGTAAAACAAAACAAACCAAACTGCTAACAAAAACAAAAAAGAAGCTCTGACTCAGACAGCTTCATTGGAGAATTCTACCAAATGTTCAGAGATCACATCCATACTACTCAGACTATTTCAGAGGGTAGCAAAGGATGGAATACTCCCAAATTCATTCTAGGAAAGCAGTATAACCCTGATGTTGAAGCTAGGTAAAAACACCACAAAAAAGAAAATTACAGGGCAGTGTCTTTCATGCATATGCGTGGAAAATTCTAGGCTATAGAATTCAGTTCAACAGCACATCAGAAAAATAAGACATCCTGACCAAGTGGGATTTATAGCAGGTATGCAAGAATGGTTTGGTATTAGAAAATCAATCAACATAATCCACCCTGTAAGTAGAATGAAAGAAAAGAATTAGATTGTCATCTTTATCAACACAGACAAGGCATTTGGTAAAGTTCAATACCCATTCTTGATGAAAACTCTGGACAAAATAGGAATAGAAGGGAAGTCTTTCAACATAATAAAGGACATTTATACAAAACCAACAACTGACCTTGTTCTCAATGTAGTGAGAGTGAAGGTAATTCCCTTTGAGAATGAGAACAAGAATACCTGCTGTCACCGCTCTTATTCAGCTGTGTACTGGAAGTCCTATCTATAACAACAAGGCAAGAAAAAGAAATAAAGGACACCCAAATTGATAAGGAAGAAGTTAAACTATCCCTGTTCACAGAAGTTCTGATCCTATGCATAGAAAATCACAAAGAATCCACAAGAAAGCTACTGGAACTAATAGAAAGATTGTTAAGAAAGTAGTAGGATACAGGATCAGCATACAAAAATCAGCTAGATTCCTCTAAGTTGACTAAGAAAACTGCAGAAAGAAATCAGGAAAACAATACCATTTTATATAGCCCTCTCCAAAATAAAATACTTAGGAAAAATCTAACCTGGAACATAAAAGACCTATATAAAGAAAACTACAAAAAACTACTCAAGAAACCAAAAGAGACCTACGTAAATGGGAATATATTCCAAGCTCACGGATATAATATTCAATATTGTGAAAATGTGAACCCTAATCAGTTATCTGTAGGTCTAACACACTCCTGATTCAAATTCTAACAGCATTTTAGTGAGATAGAAAAACTGGTTATGAAATGTATATGGATAGGAAAGACATTTCAGTAAAATAAAAGATTACTGAAGAAAAAGAACAAAGTGGGAGCCCTCACACTGCTTGATTTTAGAACCTGCTATACAGCCCTGATAGTCAAAACAGTCCGGTACTGGTACAACAATAGACACATAGGCTAATGGAACAGAACTGAGAACACAGATATAAATCATCCACCCGTGGCATCTGATTTCTGACAAAGGGGAAAAGTCCTTTAAGTGAGAAAAAGACAGCCTCTTTAACAAATGATGCCAGCAACACTGAAGGTCCATCTGTAAAAACATGAAACATTCCCCTGCTTTACACACAAAAATTAACTCAAAATGGATCCAAAGACCTAAATATAAAACCTAAAACTACAAAGATAAGGAAGAAAAAATAGTGACAGTGCTTCTTGTTGTTGTTAGGTGCCATCAAGTGATTTCTGACTCATAGCGACCCTGTGTACAAGCAGAACAGAGAACTGCCCAGTCCTGCATCACGTGCTTGGGCCCGTTGTCGCAGCCACTGTGTCAGTCTATTTTTTGTCAAGGGTCATCCTCTTTCTTGCTGACCCTTCATTATACCATCTGTCTTTTCCAGAGACTCGTCCCTTCTGATAACACTGCTACAGGCCTCATATATGGCATGAAAACATAGCTAACAATGCACAAAAGCATGAGCTAGATAAATGGTACTTCTAAAAATTAAACACTAATGATTATCAAAAACTTCACCAAAAGAGTAAAAAGGGAACCTACAGATTGGGAGGAGGCCCTGGAGACAGGGTGGTTAAGAGCTACAGCTGCTAACCAAATGGTCGGCAGTTCAAATCCATCAGGCATTCCTTGAAAACTCTACAGGGAAGTTCTACTCTGTCCTAAGGGGTCGCCAGGAGTCAGAATCAACTCAGTGTTGATACATTTGGTTTGTGGTTACAGACTGGGAAAAAATTTTGCACTATGACTTATCTGATAAGGGCTTAAATCTATGGAAAACTCCATCCCCTCACCAATAAAAAGATAAGCAACCCAACTGAAAAACGGACAAATGATGTGAACACACACTTCACCAAAGAAGATACTGAGACACCTCACGAACACGTGAAAAAATGCTTGCTATCATTAGTCATTTAAAAAAATAAAATAAAACCCCACTACCCTGGAGTCCATTACAACTTACAGTGATCCTATAGGGCTTCCAATGCTGTAAATCTCTATGGAAGCCGATAGCTACATCTTTCTCCCAAGGAGCAGCTAATGATTTCCAGCTGCCAGCCTTTCAGTTAGTAGTCAATCACTCTGACCACTGGGTGCCAGGCCTCCTCTCATTAGCCATTCCAAAACCAAAAAAACCAGTGTCATCAAGTCAATTCTGACTCATAGAAACCTTGTAGGACACAGTAGAACTGTTCCATAGAGTTTCCAAGGAGTGCTCTGCAGGTTAGAACTGCCAACTTTCTGATTAGCAGACGTAGCACTTACCCACTATGCCACCAGAGTTTCCAGTAGAGAGCTGCAAATCAAAACTACAATGAGATACCATCTCACTCTGGCGTTGTGGTCACTAATCAAAAAACAAAAACAAGAAAATAACACACTTTGGTGAGGTTTTGGGAAGACTGCAACTTATATACTGAGAGGGAATGTAAAATGGTACAACTACTGTGGGAAACAGTATAGAATTTCTTTGAAAGGAAAGAGACAGAAATTCCACATGACCCACCAATCCTACTCCTAGATATATCCCATAACGACATAAGAGCCATGACACAAATAAATTTATGCACATTTACGTTCATTGAAGCATCATTCACAATAGTAGAAAAGACAGAAATAACCTAAATGCCCGTTAACAAATGAATGGATTAACAAAGTGTTGTGCATACACACAATGAGCTACTACACAACAATAAAGAAAAATGACTAATCCACAAAACATCTCACAACAAGGGTGAATTTGGAGAATATTATGCTGAGTAATACCAGTCAATCACAAAAGCACAAATATTGCATGAGACAACTATTATAAACAAGCAAAGGTCTAATGTGGAAAAAAAATTGTTTTTTTTTTGGTGTGCACAATGGAAGGGGGGAGTAAAGAAAATTGCCAAACAGAAAACAAGTGTTAATAGTGATGATGGGAAAAAGCAATACACAGTACTGGAGAAGTCAGCAAAAACTGACCAAAAGCAGGGGAGGAACCGAGAGCATCACAAGAACACGGGCAACAATGGTAACTGCTATACCATAGACAACCCTGCAGTGATACTACATGCAAACACTGATTGATAAATGGATATATAGGTAGATGGATACGCCAAGAGGGGTAGGAGGGTATAAGGGAACACATCCTTCTGCACATACAGCTTTGGTGGTAGATATTTCTACATACATACCTGTAGGTGCTGCTTGTATATCAACACAGGCAATAGAGACCACAAGGGGCCCATTCTGGGCAACTTCTCAGACATAATCAAATACGTTGCAGAAAGAAGGTCCTAGGCTCAAAGACGAAGAACCATAGACTCAGGGGACACCTGTGTCAATTAGTACAGCATAGTTTCTGCATTCTGCTTTGGAGAGTAGCATTTAGGGTCTTCAAAGCTTGCAAGTGGCTATCTGAGATATAACTGTTGGTCTCTTGTCTCCTGGAGTAAAGGAGAATAAAAACAAACAAAAAAAAAGACCCAAGAAAACAGTTGGTCCAGCGGACTGGTCGATCACATGAACCACAGCCTACTTGTTTTAGGTATCTGGTGCTACTGTAACAGAAATGCCACAAGTAGATAGCTTTAACAAAGAAAAATGTATTCTCTCACAGCCCAGTAGGCTGTCAAAATACAAGTCATCAGCTCAAGAAGATGGCTTTCTCTCTCTGTCAGCTCTGGAGGAAGGCCTCTGTAATGCATCAATCTTCCCTTGGTCTGGGAGCATCTCAGCACAGGAACTTCCGGTCCAACAGACGTACTCTGCTCGCAGCACAGCTTTCTTGGTGTTTTGAGGTCCCCATGCGTTTCTTCTCGCTTCTCTCTTTCATATTTCAAAACAGATTGATTTAAGACTGTCCAATCTTGTAGACCCCATCGTTATAACTGCTGCTAATCCATCTTATTAAGTTACAACGTACATTAGAAAATTCCACCAAATGACAAAGCGGTGGATGATCACACAATGCTGTAAATATGGTCTAGCCAGACTGGCACACACATTTCTGAGGGGGCATAATTCAATCCATCACACTACTTGCCCCAAGACCAGAAAAGTAAGATGGTGCCCAGCTACCACTACCAACTTTTCTGACTGCGATCACAACAGAGTGTCCCAACAGAATGGGAGAAAGATTGTAGAACGAAAAATTAGATTCCCAGGCAAGGTCAGACTTAGAGGTCTGACGGAGACTGGAGGAACTCCTGAGGCTACGGTCCTAAGACACCCTTCTGAAATGGAATTGAAGCCATTCGCAGAGACTACTCTTCATCTAAACCATACACAAAACCAAAAAACCAAACTCAGTGCTGTCAGTCGATTCTGATCCATAGTAACCCTAAAAAACAGAGTCAAACTGACCCATGGAGTTCCCAAGGAACACTTGGCAGACTCTAACTGCTGACCTCTGGTTAGCTGACCTAGCGCTTAACCACTATGCAACCAGGGTTTAATAAGATAAACAGTAACACCGCAGAGGAAAGTGTTTATCTTAGTTATCTAGTGTTGCTCTAACAGAAATACAGCTAGATGGCATTAACAAAGAGAAATTTATTTTCTCAGGTTAAAAGTTGGTTAAAAGTCCAAATTCAGGGTGTCAGCTCCAGGGGAAGGCTTTGTCTCTCTGGCTGCAAAGGATTCACTCTGCTCCCTTTCAACTGATTGTCTGCTCACAGCAGATGCAATTATGGAAGTGATCGTATATAAACACTTAGAATCATGGCCTAGCAAAGCTAATGCACAGTTTTAACTATCACAGTGTTCATTTAAACATCAAATACATGAGATCAAAAGGGCAACATTCACACAAAGGCAAAGATGAGAAGACAGGAAGGGGTAGCAATTCAGGAAGAAAGGAAATGGGGAACTAGGATGGAAATAGAAGTGCTGGCACATTGTGGGGAATGAAACCAAAGTCATGGAACATTTTTTGCACAAACCATCCAATGGGACACTGATTTGCTGTATAAACTTTTACCTAATACACAATAAAAAAAAAAAATTTTAAGTAAGGAAGAAATAAATTTCTGCTAGTAATAAGAGTGAAAGAGTATTGAGACAGATGGATTGAGATGGAGGATGTGTACTTTAAAATGATGATCAGGAAAGTCCTTTCTGAGAAGGCAAGGATAGACAGAACAGTAAAAGAAATTTTACATGGAAGAGTGAGAGGAAGTGAGTTCCGAACAGTGGACAAGAGCCCATGCTGTTTGTACAGCATGATCAATAAAATCCAAGTCACATCATTCCCTGGATTTCAAGTTTCGTAATCTGGCCCCAATTATGTTATGTAATCTTCTTCCTTCCTCCCCTATTTCTTCCTCCTCCTCTTCGTCATTCTCAACACCTAACACTTGTGAAGTGCTTATGTTTGGCTGGCTATAGGGATACAAAGTGGGCATTTTAAGGACCTAAAATGTCACTGGGCAGGTGGAACAAACCCTGAAGGAGAACATTGCAGTATCTCTTTGGCAAATAGATGCAATAAAACAAATCAAACCAAACTCACTGCCATCAAGTTGGGTTTGACTCATAGTGACCTACAGGTCAGAGTAGAACTGCCCCATAGTTTCCAAAGAATGCCTGGCAGATTTGAATAGATGCAATAGTTAGTAAAAATCGGGGCTCTGAAATTATAAGGGCTCCTGTGACTTCAGATTTACAGTGGTGTTGATAGTATTGTTTTGATTAATGGATTTTTAAAAAGTCATTGCTCATGAGAAAGGAAAAAAAGAAGCCCAAACTGAATTTTGTAAAATTTAACTCTGGCTGACATTGTTAACAGATTGATCTCAACGAGTGGTTCTGGAACAGGCATGGCACTTTGTGCTTCTTTTTTAACAGAAGCTTTCAACAGTAGTGAAATTCATTAATGATCGGATATGCCATGATAAAGCTACTACAAAGACGTTTTCTAGTTATGGACAAACATTTGAACTCTATTTTCTACTTTACCATAATTAGAGGGAAACTTGTAACTTTAAATGTGTATTAGAAAAGATATAAAATATGCTATTTATTTAATGTAATCTGGTGGTATCTACAGGGAGGGCTTTCTCTGCTGGCCCAGGTGGAAGGTTCTTGTCGTCAATCTTCCCCCGGACGGGGAGCTTCTGAGATGCAAGAACCCAGGTCTATTCTATGTGTCAAAATTTTTGGTGTGTTGTGTTTTATCATTTAGTTCAAACTGTTTTATAATTTCTATTGTAGCTTCTCAGTTCATGGGTTATTTAGAATTATGCTGCTTAACTTTAAAGCATTTAGGGATTTCATTTATCTTTAGTTATTGATTTCAAACTCTACTGAGACAAGAGAAATCTGTATACTTGAGTACTTTGAAGTTGTGGAGACTTGCTTTATGGGCCAGCGTTTGATCTATGCGTGGTATCTGTGTATTATGCAGGTGTTGGGCAGTGTGCTCCTTTTTTATTTATTGTTTTTGTTTTATTGTGGTAAATCTATCTGCAACAAAATATTTGCTAATTGAACATTTTTTATGTGTATAATTTGGTGACTTTTGTTTCATTCATCATGTTATGCAACCATCAATTCTACTACTTCTCGTGAGCTCCTACAGCAATGCTAAGGAAAGATGAAGAGAAGGAGGTGTTCTGGAAGGAACAGGTTATGGAAAACTTCAAAGTGTGTCACCCAGTGTAGCAGCCATGGAGGTGACCTGCTCAGGCATCCTTTCAAGAGAACACATTGTGAAGACCGCAGACTTCTGGGGGCCCCAGCCCTGGAGTAGAGTCAGACCTTTCTTGCTGAATGTGGACTTATCTTACAGGCAGTATTTGCTGGGGGGTGCCTCATACCAGGGCTGCTGTGTAAGGCTATTCCTACCTAATCTGCCTTCTTTTCTTTTTCTCACTTCAAACCTGCGCTGCAATTTGAGGCACTCTCTACCTTCTTCAGAAACCCTGGTGGTGCAGTAGTTAAGTACTCTGGCTGCTAACCAAAAACCTGGCAGTTCAGATCCACCAGGAACTCGTTGGAAACTCTATGAGGCAGTCCTACTTTGTCCTGTAGGGTCCCTATGAACTGGAATCAACTCAACGGCATTGGGCTTGGTGTTTATTTTCCCGTCTACCTCCTGTTTCGTCTCCTCATTTTCCTTCACAGACACTTTGCACAGTAAGTTTCTTGCTCATCTAATTCCATTTTAGCAACTGCTTCTTGAATGCCAGGTTAATATAGTTGGAGACAGAATCAGATAAGGGGCTGGAAACAGCCAATAATGCATAACTTCCTACTGGAGCCTGACTCCATAAATCCAACAGCAAAAGTAGTGATAAATACACAGAAACATGGAAAAATTACTGGTAGAAGTACCTTCTATCAAATATGAATGAAATATACCCCCAGGCTCTCAGGAAACACTTAATTCCTCAGAAACCTATAAAGGAAGTATTGCAACACAGAAAGCGAAAGTGAGGACAAGTAAAACTTTTCCAGACACTAGTCCCTGTCAGTAGACAGGTGACATGAAGTTACACAGCACTTCAAATGTGGGTGACACGGGGCAAGCCACAGGCCTGTCCCTTGGGTCCTAACACTGGATTCCTTCACCAGCATGGGGACAGTGCTCTGCAGCCAAGGTGGCAGATGCAATGTCTAAAAAACTTGGACTGGCAAGAGTGTGAGTGAAAAATAAACTCTAGCAGAGATGTAATTTTGTCATTTGTTGTCTGACATCTGAGTATTATTGGCAGTGTTTTAGGGCATGTTTTGGTTTAGCAAGCAGGGGTAATGCTTCAACTGGTGCCCTTTATTTATAATTTTCATCATCCATGTCCACGGAAAATTCCGTCATCTTCCCTCTTCATAGTTCTTGCTATTTGGCCGTATGCCTTACCAACAACTGTTTTAATAAAGAGAAATCTCGTCTCTCACTAAACTCATTCTCAGTAAGAACATTTTATTGCTTGGAAAGATCACTCTCCATGCATACCATCTGACAAATTCTAATTCGATCCTTATAGTTTAGAGTGACCCCTATCCTACTAGCTTTTTATATCACTTATGCTACGGGTTGTAATTGATTTGACAGTAGTGGGTTTGGTTTTTCAGTATGTTTTCTTTATCAATGAGTCGGATCCGACTCGATGGTACTTGGCTGGCCTGGCTTCTTTATCAATAGTAATACTTCCAATATTTTGATTTTATGTCTCCTTTAAAAGAAAGTCTTCTTGATAATTTTCCTACTGCTATTTTTAAGTAACAGTTAAGGTATAATCAAATGATAAAATCCACATAAAGCATTTAGTATCGTGCCTAAACCAAAAAAAGCCAAACCTACTGCCATCGAGTCAATTCTGGCTCATAGCGACCCTAGAGGACAGACTAGAAGTGCCTCACACAGTTTCCCAAGGAGCACCTGACAGATTTGGGCTACCAATCTTTTGGTTAGCAGCCACAGCACTTAACCACTACACCACCAGGGTTTCTGATAGAGTGCCTAGAACATAATAAATGCTCATTTAAGCATTAGATAACAATAATAACAACAAGAAGAGGACAAAGAATGGCAATAAATAATAATATTAATAAGAAAAAACAATGAATTTCTGTAATAATATGTACAAAATGGGCTTCTGTTTCTTCATAGCAATAATGTTAATTTTTGGGGTTTCTTTTCCTTTATTTATCAAAGAAATTAGACTGTCAACTTTGCCACCCCGTCTTGGTTTCCTGGGGCTGCCATAACAAAATACCACAAACGGGGTAGTGTTAAAGAACAGAAACATATTGTCTCACAATTCCAGAGGCTAGAAGTCCAAATTCAGTGTATTATCAGGGCCTTGCTCTCTCTGTTTGCTCTAGGGAAAGGTCCTTCCTTATCTTTCCCAAGTTTGGAAGTCCCTGGTATTTCTTAAAGTTCCTTGATTTTTAGGTGTCTCTTCATATAGGATCTCCTTTTGTGTCACTGTCTACACGTCTGTTCTCCCTTTTATAAACAAGAAGGGGTTAATACTCACCCTATACCAGGAAAACCTCATTAACTAATCACAGCATCAAAGAAATACCCTCTTTCCAAGCAAGGCCATATTCACGGGGACAATAACTAGAGTTTCAGCATATCTTGTGGTGGGTTACCATTTGATCTATAACAATTCAATCTACCTACCTTGAAGACTTTTGTCTGTCTGCCTGCCTGCCTTCTTTCCTTCAAATAGAACTTGTTTAACCCCTATAGCATGTAAAACACCTGTGTTAGAGCTGGTGTAGGTATAAAGAAGAAAAATAAATTCCCACGTGAAGACTAGAGTCAGGTGAAGTAGGCACACATGCAAAGGAATGATGATATTGTCTGAGGTAGAAATGAGTCCTCTCTGGGAATGAGCATTTTCCTCTGCCTGGTGAGACTAGGAAACCTTCCAGAAGTCTAGGTGGGTAAGGAAAGCAGAGCATACCAGATTTCAGAATAAACAGATGCCAAAGCAAGGATGCCAGAAGGAGGAAGGCAAATTTGGAGACCTTCACTGCATGCAGTGAGAGGAGGTGAAGGAGAGATGAGCTGTGCTTCGCGTCCAGTCAGTCACCCTGGTGGGAGAACAGGGTGGATGTAAGGGGGGGCCCAACCAGGGGGAGAGAGCAGTCATTTAGCTGAGAAGAGCCTGGTGGCCTGACCAAAGGCAGTGGCACCAGGAACCTTCTCTGCACTTCCCTGTCTCAGCAATCTTACGCTTGTGAAAATTATTCTTTTTCTTAATTTTTCTTTTAAAGGCAGCTGTATTTTCAATGGAGTACTTTAAATGCAGTGGAAGGTTCGTAATACTCTGGAGGTTCTACCACTTGGAGGAGAAAGAATTTATGAAGTTCAGGTAAAGTAGTCTGGCATGGTTAACCTCGAAGGATGCATCAGACTGAAAACCTAAGTTTTTTTGTTTGCTTTAGTAGGTTCAGAACGTCTTTTCTTATCAACTGACTATAGTTGCGGAGCCTGGTTGTGCATCAGTTAAGCGCTCAGCAGCCCACTGAGAAGTTGATGGTCTAAATCCACCCACTAGCTCTGAAGGAGGAGGACCTGGCAATCAGCTTCCATAAAGTTTACAGCCGAGAAAACCCTGTGGGGCAGTTCTACTTAGTCACACCGGTGGCTATCAGTTGAAACTGACTTGACGGCACCCAAGAACAGCCCTGATAGTTTCAATTGCCTCCTATGCGTGGAAAAGCTGGACAATGAGTCAAGAAGATCGGAAAAGAATCAATGCCTTTGAATTATGGTATTGGTGAAGAATATTGAACATACCACAGACTGCCAGTAGAACAAACAAATGCGCCTTGCAAGAAATACTGCCAGAGTGCTCCTTGGAAGCAAGAATGATAACACTTTTCTCGTGTTATCAGGATGGACCAAGAACCTGGGGAAGGGACATATGTTGGCAAAGTAGAGATTCAGGGGAAATGAAAAGATCCTTAGTGAGAAGGACTGACATAGCGGCTACAGCAGTGTGTTCAAACACGATGGTAATTGTGAGGATGGTGGAGGACTAGGCAGTGTTGTGCTCTCTTGTTCACAGAGTTGCTATGGATCAGAACCGAAGTACTCCCCTTTGGAAGCCATGCACCGATGCCAGTGCCTAGTCCAGTCTTCAAAGCAATTTTGGAACTCTATTCTGGAACAGCCATTATGCACAGGGCCATGGTGGCAAGTTCATGAACTTAATTGCATAGCTGTCCTGTGAGGGAGTTTTTAGCCACGAACAAATAACTGTAGTGGAACATCCTACCTAGTCACCTGATCTCACCCGCAGTGACTTTTTTCTTTACCGGAAGATAAAGGAAATATTGAAAGGAAGACATTCTGATGACATCAAGAGTAATACAATGACAGCTCTGATGGCCATTTTAGAAAAAGTTCCAAAATTGCCTTGAAGGGTGGACTAGGCACGGGCTTCAGTGCATAGTTTCCCAAAAGGAGTACTTGGAACGTGACTGTAGTGATATGCTGCAACGAGGCATTGTAGCACTTTTTCTAAGATAAGTTCATGAACTTAATATCTGTAATACTTTGACTATGTCAAACCCTGCCTTGTCTTTTTGTTATTTTCATACATAAGAAGAGGTTTGTGGGTAAGCACAAAGCTCAGGAACTAGAGAGTCTAGGCTCAGATGGCTCTCTCAGAAGCTGTGTGACCTTGAGCAAGTTCCTGAACCTCTTTAAGCCTCAGTTTTATCACCTGCAAAACGGAGCTTATGACCTCTAGAACTTCCCACAACACAACAATTTCTTTGATGGCAGAAACAGACATTTTCATGTTTGTACTTCATTTGTCTCTTAACACTGTGTCCCAGAAATTGTGTAGCTGAAAAACTGCTCGTTGACTTAAATTTGCTGGTTATTCGTAGAGCATGCTGAGTTCATTAGTCTTTTTAATTTTTAAACTTAGTTTCTTATCATGGAATGAAGTCACAGTGATAGTCTTTGGGATCTTTTCCTTCTTAAACTGAATATTTACTCTATGGCTAATGTTGTTGTTTTTAAGTGCCATTGAGTTGGTTCCCACCCATAGCTGACCCTGTGCATAACATAACAAAATGCTTCCCAGTCTTGCACCATGATCACAACTGTTTTTACACTTAAAGTCATTGTTGGGCCACTATGACAACCCATCTTGTCGAAGGCCTTCCTGTTTTTTGCTGACCAAGCATAATGTCCTTTTCTAGGGACAGATCCTTCCTGACAACGTGTTCCAAATACATAAGATGCAGTCTTGCCTTCTTTGCTTCCAAGGAGCACTCTGGTTGTACTTCTTCCAGAACAGATCCGTTTGTTTTTTTGGTGGTCCATGGTACATTCAGTATTCTTCTCCAATGCCACAATTCAAAGGCATCAGTTCTTCTGTCTTCTTTGTTCATTGCCCAGCTTTTGCATGCATATGATGTGATTGAAAATACCATGGCTTGGGTCAGGTGCACTTTAGTCCTGAAGGTGACATCTTTACTTTTTAATACTTTAAAGAGATCCCTTCAGCAGATCTGTGGCTAACAGGCATCTGTATTAATTCCTTATGGCTGCCTTAACAAACTGCCACAAAGTGGGTAGCTTGTAAGAACCAAAATTTATTTATTTTACTTTTTTAAAAGCATGATTAAGTGGAAGTATACAATCCAAATTAAATTTACGTGGCTGCCTAACTGCAGCTCCTTCTGCTCTCCTTGCCAGTGACAGCACATTCCTTTGTTTCTATATATTTTATTCAATATATTTCATATCCTCCTCTCTACCCTCTCATCTCCCTTCTAGTAAGAGGCCGGTAGGACAGCATCCGGTAAATGCATAGAACCGTAAAGTACACACACCACATGGTCACATTGTTTCCCTGAGTATAGTCCATATCTGTCTGAAGAGTTGACCTCAGTAGTGTCTTCTGGTCAGAAGGGGCAGCAGGTCTAGTGGCCATGCTCCCAGGGGAACCCCCAGGCTTCCAGACCATCGGTTATGGTCTTTTAGTGGAAAAGAACTGAAATTTATTGCCTCCTAATTCTGGAGTCTATCAGTTGGAACTCAGGGTCTCAGCAAGGCCCTGCTTTCTCCTGAGACTCTTTTCTTGTCTCTCTTGGCTTCTGGTAGTCCCAGCTCTTCCTGTGCTGCCTGACTTTTTCACACATGGTGTTCTTCCTCTTTTCTCTTCTCTTCTACTGAGGACACCAGGCAGAATGGATTAGGACCCACCCTACTCCAACATGACCTCACGTTAACAGAAAACATTTTCAAACACCCTATTTCCAAACAAGGTCATGTTCACAGGTGCCTCTTTTTAGAGGACAACAATACAATCCATTATAACATCCTAAAATGTTTCTGTGCTTCCTACTTTTCCACCAGGGACTTAGAACTTTTGTAGAGGAACAAATCATGTCCTGAAGCTTAGGATCATTTTTCATCATTAACTATAAAAGTCATTTCCTTGTGGGAGACTTCAGAGGCTGAGAGAAAAAGCTTTTTTTTTCAGGACAGAAGCCAAGAAGTATTTTTTTTTTTTTTTACTGTAATGTTAGGAAACATTAGCCTTTCCTTGCTTAATTTTTAAAAAGAAAATTGTTTAAACAGGTACTTAGAAGATAGTCTTTGCCAGATGAATGTTCTACACAGTATACTGGTTTGTCACAGGAGATGAGTTAAACAGGACAAAGACTGTGTCACTGATCATTGAAGTGGCTCCATAATTAATTCATTTGAAGGCTCATTGCTATGCTTAAAGTTATTGGACCTGAGTAGTGTTCAGACCGAGTAGTGGGAGATGCCCTAGGGTTGAGCTCATGTCTTGATGCAGTCTTTCATTAGTTACGTGATTTGTGGAAACTCCAACAAATGGTAAATCCATTACTACAGGTTTTGAAGGAGCCCATTAATGTAATTACAGTTTGTTTAACTTGCCCAGCTTTATGAAAAATACAGCCTCCATATTCTACTCTTATAGCATCCTGTGATTTTTCAGCTTGGAAGATTATATATTATCTTGAGTTATTTGGAAGCTCCCTAAGTGGTGGTTAAGTTTGAATCCACCAAGTGTTCCTTGGAGACTGTATGGAACAGTTCTACTCAGTCCTATCAGGTCACCATGAGTTGGAATCGACTCGGCAGCAATGGGTTTGGTTTTTGTCTTAGATGGTACAAACAGTCTGTGTTGAACTACTAGCCTTAAGGTTGGTGGCTGGAACCCAGCATGTGGTACCATGAAAGAAAGACCTGACAACCTGCTTCTGTCAAGCTGAGAGACAAGAGTACCCTGTGAAACAGTTCTAATATGGAACACATGGGGTCGCCATGAGTTGGAATCAACTTTATGTCAGTGGTTTGGGGTTTTTTTGTTTGTTTGGAATTTTTCTGAAAATTTATGGTACATATTGATAAGATTGGAAGATTCCAAGACAAAAAAATTACAATCTTCTAGTGTTATTAATTTACCACTAAGAAATTGTGGTAGAAAGCTACTAAGATGGTTACTGGTGAGTTCTACCTCCTGGTATTCATGCTGTAATTTTCTCCCCATACGAGTGGGCTGGATTTATTGATTTGCTTCTAAGGAGTAAAATAGAGTAGAATTTGCAGTATGTTACTGCTGAGATTAGGTTATAAAATGACAGAGGATTTCATTTTGGACATTCTGTCTTGAATCACTTGCCCTGAGGAAAGCCATTTTCCATATTGTGCAGAAGTTCTAAGAAGTCTGTGTAGAAAGAGACAGAGATCTGCCAATACTTGTGTGAGAATTCCAGCCAACAGCTTGGCTGCAAACTCATGAGAATCCTTGAGTCAGAGGCGCCTAGCTAAGCCATTTCTGGGTTCCTACCCACAGCTACTGTGAGACAGTGTTTCTCGTTTTCAGTCACTATCTACCTTCATCAAAGCAGAAAGATACATGTTTAACAGTGAGTAATACTATCACAGAAACAAATGTTTGTTTATATCAAGCAGTCAAGTTAACATGCAGTGGGAAGAATTTCCAAATCAGGAAATATGAGATCTCCATGGGTTAAAATCTTAGGGGCTTCCACAAACGATGGTTGGTGTTATGTGTCATCAAGTTGATTCTGGCTCATAGAAACCCCAGGTGAATGAGCAGAACTGTCCCCATAGAGTTTTTTTTTTTTTTTGCTTGTAATTTTTATAGAAACAGATCACCAGGCCTTTCTCTGAAAGAGTTGCTGGGTGGGTTTGAACTGCCAACCTTTCTCTTAGCAGCTGGAAGCTTAACTTTTGTACTACTATCAAAGGTAGGGACGGTGATGTTTACATAGCATCTGGTATATCATTCGTGCATTGCACGTGTATGAAACCACAGATAAGGCAAACTTTTTTTTTCTCCAAATGTGTGATGTAATTGCATAAGGGATTGAAAGAGCAAGAAATAATTTCAGAGTAAAACCCTTAATAAACGGAAAGGAACAAAGGATGTAAAAAACAGTTGGTTTGGGACAGTGGATAAAAGAAAGAGATGATATAACTAGCAGCATGAATGAAAAACACTGGGTATAGACTCTGTGATTGTATGGTATACACATGGTTTGGTTGCCATATTAATGAAAATGGTCTTTTGACTTAACACCCTGTAATCCTTTAATTTTACTTAATTTAATAACTGAACTATATTCCTAATCCTGGCTATTCTTATTTTGTAGTTACTTCTCCTAATCAGACAGGTTGTTGAGTAATAGATTGGTTGTATAACAAGTACAAATACACTCTTTGACACCAAAATACATAGAACGAAACAAAAAACCCTTAAAATACATGCCCTGATGGTTATCTGTTGTATGTGTATTTGAGCTGTGTGGTCTTCTGTTAGTATTCTGAAATTCTCAGCCTGGTTTTAAAAAAATAAGCGATCTTGGTGACTTCTGTATAAATAAATACTCAACTGAATTTCTTTAATTTTGATCTTGTTGCTTTCTGATTCTGAATGTGTATAATTTGTAATATGGGGACATCTAAATACATGTGTAGGTTTATCTTCTAGAATTCAGTCAAATATTAATGTATGTTGTATAGCTGTCTAGATTTTTTTATTATTATTATGATTGAATGAAAATGTACATTCCCATACAAATTTGCATGCTGACCTACATGGAGCTTCCACTGCCCTCCCTGCACAGTGACAGCACACTCCTCCTCTCTGTTCCATACATGTCTTATCTTCCCAACAGTCTCCTATCTTCTCCTCTCCACCCATTGCGCTTCCTCCAGTATGAGGTCAATAGGACAACCTCCTATAGATGCCTAGAACCATAAAGTGCCCACACAATATGGTCATTCTGTGTCACCAAGTCCAATCCACTGCTGTCTGAAAAGTTGACCTTTATTATGATTTACAGACAGGGGCAGCATCGGGGCTAGGGTCCCTGCCCCCAGGAGAACCCCGAGGCACCTGGACCATCAGTTGTGGTCTTTTAGTGGAGATCTCAGGATGCACCCCTATTTATACTTGTGTTGCCAGTGAGACACAACTTTGTGAGCTCCACCATGGCTATCTCTGGTGGTAGCCAGGCACCATCTGGTTCTTAGGTCACAAGTTGATGTAGACATCCACTCACATGTGTCTCTCTGGTCTTCTGGATTCTCTTTCCCCATGTCGATATAGACCTTGGTGATCATCCATTCCTGCTAAGTTGGGACCATTTGCTGTACCCTCAGACGACAGCTTGGCAGCTTTTAAGACCCAGATGCCACTCACCAGTGTGGGGTGCGGAGAGACCTCAATAGCAAAATGCTAGTTCTGCCAATTAGCCTCAATTTCCCCTGGGAGCATGGTCCCCGGCCCCCAGCCCCAGCTGCTCTGTCCTTGCAATATTAGGTTAAGACGGGAGGAGTACACAAGTTGTGTTGAAGTCCCATTAATATTCATCTTCTTACTAACGTGTGCTGTCACCAATTTCACCCAACCAAATTTCTAACAACTATCTAATCTAAAACCTCCCCCCTCGCTCTTCTGCCCTCGCCACCCTTGCAGCTGTCGAAGAGTCTTTACTGTTATGCATGAGTCTGATTTTAAGTTCTTATCGTAGGGGTCTCATACAGTATTTGTCCTTCTGTTGCTGACTGCTTTCACTCAACATAATGTCCTCCAGTTGAAACCAGGTTAAGAGATGTTTCCTGCTATCATCGTTGTTTTTTATCATTGTATAGTGTTCCACTGAGTATATATACCATAGTTTACCTATCCATTCTTCTATTGTTGGGCATCTGGGTTGATTCCATCTTTTTGCTATTGTGGACTGTGCTGCAATGAACATTTGTGTGCATGTATTAGCTGGTGTGAATGGCCTTGAGTCTGTAGGATATATTCCAAGCAGTAGAATTACTGGGTCAAATGGTATGTCTAGATCCAGCTTTCTATGGAAGCACCAGATTGCTTTCCAAAGAGGTTGCACCATTTTGCAGTCCCACCAACAGTGTAGGAGAGTTCCAATCTCTCCATATCCTCTCCAGCATTTAGTGTTTTGTGTTTTTTGGATCACAGCCAACCTTGTTGGGGTGAGATGGTATCTCATTGTCATTTTGTTTTGAATTTCTTTAACAGCTAATGATCGTGAGCATGTCCTCATGTGTTTTTTGGCTGCTTGGATCTCTACTTTAGAGAAATGTCTGTCCATCTCCTTTCCCCATCGCTTAATTGGATAATTTATCTTTTTCTTGTTGATATTTTGTAGTACCTTATAAATTATGGAGCTCAGGCATTGGTCTGACATAGAGTTGCCAAGTTTTTTTCCCATTCTGTAGGTGGCCTTTTAATTCTATTAATGAAGTCTTTGGATGAGCAAAAGTGATTGATTCTTAGTAGTTCCCATTTCTCTATTTTCTCTTCTGTTGTTTGTGGTTTGTTTGAAAGATTGTGAAGTCTTCCTACTTAGTGTAGTAAAACTTCTATTGTTGTTCCTAGTTTTTCTTGGATAAGCTTTATCATTTTAGATATGATATTTAGGTCTAGGGTCTCCATGAGTCGGATCCAACTCTACGGCACTTGGCTTGGCATCCAGTTTGAGTTGGTTTTTGTATAAGGTATGAGTCTTGTTTTAATTTAGTGAAGATGGGCATCCAATTTTGCCAGCACTATTTGTTGAAGAGATTGTTTTTACCCCAGTTTAATGTCTTAGGGCCTTTGTCGAATATCAACTGTTTACAGGCAGATGATGTCACTTCTGGGGTCTCGATTCTGTTTCACTGATCTGTCTGTTTTTATACCAGTACCAGGCTGTTTTGACTACTGTGGCAGTATAATAGGTTCTAAGGTCAGGTAATGAGAGGCCTCCCAGTGTGTTCTTCTTTACTAATGCTTTACTTATCTGGGGCTTCTTCCCTTTCCAGACAAAGTTGGTAATTTGTTCCTCCATCTAATTAAAACATGTCACTGGAACTTGTATTGGTATTGCATTATATAAGTAGATTGCTTTGGGTAAAATAGATATTTTTACAATGTTGAGTCTTCCTATCCATGAGCAGGGTAGGTTTCTCCATTTATGTAACTCTCTCTTAGTTTCTTGTAGTAAGGGTTTGTAGTTCTCTTTGTAAATATCTGTTTATTTCTCTGGTTGGATTTATTCCTAGGTACTTTATCTTCTTAGGAGCTATAGTAAATGGTATTGACTTGGTGATTTCTTCCTTAATAATCTCGTTGTTGGTATAAAGGAATCCTACTGATTTACTTATGTTTATCTTGTATCCTGAGACTTTGCCATACTCCTCTATCAGCTTGAGTAGCTTCCTTACAGATTCTTTGGGATACTCTGCATATACAATCATATCATCTACAAATAGGAAGAGTTTTACTTCTTCTTTGCTGATGCAGATGCCCTTTATTCCTTGGTCTTGTCTAATTTCTCTGGCTAGAACTTCTAGTACAATGTTGAATAGGAGAGATGAGAGTGGGCATCCTTGTCTAGTTCCTGTTCTCAAGGAAAACTGTTTCAGTCTCTCTCTCCATTCAGGATGATGTAGGCAGTTGGCTTTGTATAAATGGCCCTTATTGCATTGAGGAATTGGCTATCTATTCCTATTTTGCTGAGAGTTTTTAGCATGAATGGGTGTTGGACTTTATCAAACACCCTCCCTGCATCAATAGACAAGATCAGGTAATTCTTGTCTTTTGTGGTATTTATATGGTTGATCACATTAATTGTTTTTCTGATGTTGAACCAGCTTTGCATCCCTGGTGTGAATCCAACTTGGTCATGACAGATTATTTTTTTGATATGTTGTTGTATTCTATTGGCAAGAATTTTGTTGAAGATTTTTGCATCTAGATTCATAAGTGATATCGGTCTGTAGTTCTGCTTTTTGGTTGGGTCTTTCCCTCTCTTTGGTATCAGGGTTATACTGGCTTCTTAGAATGAATTTGGGAGTATTCCATCCCTTTCTATACTGTGAAATACTCTCAGTAGTATTGGAGATAACTCTTCTCTAAAAGCTTGGTAGAATTCTGCAGTGAAGCCATCTGGGCCTGTGCTTTTTATAGTTGGCAGTTTGGGGAAGGCTTTTTCAATCTCTTCCTTTGTGATGGGTTTATTAAGTTGTTCTGCTTTACCTTGCGATAATTTGGGTAGGTGATACGAATCAAGGAATTTATCCATTTCCTCCAGGTTTTCAAATTTGTTAGAATACAGTCTTCCATAGTATTCTGTTATGATATTTTTGATTTCTGCTGGCTCTGTTGTGATAACTCCCCTCTCGTTTCTTATTTTGGTTATTTGTTTCCTTTCCCTTTTTTCTTTAGTCAATTTAGCCAATGGTTTGTCAGTTTTGTTGATCTTTTCAAAAAACCAGCGTTTGGTCTTTTCAATTTTTTGAATTTTTCTTCTACTCTTTAATTCTTTAGATCTGTTTTCTTCTGGTGCCTGAGAGGTTCCTCTGTTGTTCTCTTTCTAATTGTTCAAGCTGTAGGGTCAGTTCTTTGATTTGGTTTCTTTCTTCCTTCCAGATGTGTGCATTTATGGAGATAAACTGACCTCTGATCACTGTTTTAGCTGTATCCCATAGGTTCTGGTAGCAAATGTTTTCATTCTCATTGGAATCCATAAATTTCTTTATTTCATCCTTGATTTCTTCTATAACCCATGGTTTTTTGAGCAAAGTTTTGTTCAGTTTCCATGAGTTTTGCTTTCTATATTTTTTCTGCTAGTGATTTTGATTTTGATGGGTTTACGATCTGAGAAGATGCTTTGCATTAATTCAATAGTATGGATTTTGTTGAGAATTGCTTTATGTTCTAACACATGGTCTATTCTGGAGCATGTTCCATGTGCACTGGAGAAGAAGGTCTAGTTGTCTGCTGATGGATAGAAAGTTCTGTATATGTTGATGAGGTCTAGATGGTTAATTGTGACAATAAGGTCTTCTATGTTTTTATTGAGCTTTTTTCCTAAACAATCTGTCCAGTATTGACAGTGGTGTGTTGAAGTCACCTACTATTATTGTGGAGTGATCTATCTCCTTTTTGAGAGTAGTCAGTGTTTCTTTGACATGTTTAGGTGCTCTAATATTAGGTGCATAAATATTTAATATTGTTAAGTCCTGCTTGTGTATTGAAACTTTCAGTAATCAATAGTGTCCATCCTTGTCCACAATGGTGGATTTTACATTAAAATCAATTTTATCTGAGATTAGAATTGCCACACCTGCTCTGTGTTCATTGTTAGCGTGATATATATTCTTCCATTTTTTGATTTTCAGTTTGTTCATATCTTTAGGTCTAAGGTGAGTTTCTTGTAGGCAACATATAGATGGGTCATGTCTTTTAATCCAAGATGTCACTCGATGTCTCTTTATGGGAGCATTCAGTCTGTTCACATTCAGTGTAATTATTGATAGGTGTGTGTTCATTGCTGTCATTGTGATATGTTTATTTTTGAGTTGATATTGTCTCTGTTGTTCTTATTAATCTGTTCTGAGACCTTCTTCTTTGCAAGTTCATTTTTCACCTTTTTCAGGGTTGCTTTTGTGGTTGTTGAGACTCCTGTGTTACATTCCTTGATATAGTATGTTGCTTCTTTATTGTCCTTTACTGCTGCCCCTATGATCCCACTTAATAAACTATATATAACCCCAATTTTGATTGCTATCAGTCTTGTCAACTTCCTGTCCATCTGAAAGGACTATAACAACTGTATTACACCCCTCTTTTTAACATGATGATATCATAGTTTAAATGATATGACCATTAGATCGTTTTTTTCACTATTATAGCTTTGATTGTGTTTGGAGCCTTCCCTAACTGAATAGGATTCTGGATAATGTGCCCTTCTAAAATACAAAGTTACCAGTTTTGTTCTTCCAAGCTAAGATATTCTTTCAGTACTTCTTGTAGCTTTGGTTTGGTTTTTACAAAATCTCTGAGTTTCTGTTTATCTGCAAATGTATTAATTTTATTTTCATATTTAAAAGATAGTTTTGCAGGATATATAATTCTTGGTTGGAAGTTCTTGTTCTTCAAGGTTTTGAATGTGTCACGCCAGTGTCTCCTTGCCAGCATCATTTCTGCAGAGAAATCCAATGAAAGCCTACAGGGCTTCCCTCTGAATGTTAGATTTGCTTTGAGTCTCCCTGCTTTTAAGAGTTTCTGCTTATGTTTCATTTTGTCGAGCTTGATTATAATATGTCTTGGAGTCTTTCTATTGAGATCTATATTAAGTGGTTTTTGATATGCATCTTAGATATTTATATTCTCTTCTTTCATAATTTCTGGGAAGTTTTCTGGCATCAGCTCAGCCACAATATCTCTGTGTTCTCAGGTGTCTCACCCTGTTCAGGAACTCTAATTAATCATAGATTGTTCTTCTTAATAGAGTCCCACAAGCTTCTTAATGCTTCTTCATTTTTCTTGTTTCTTTTTTCTGATTTCTCCTTGTAGATGCTGGAGTCAGTGGCTCTGTCTTCCAAATCAGAAATTCTCTTTTCCATTTGTTCCATTCTGCTTTCTTGGCTTTGAATGGAAGTTTCTATGTCTTTGATTTTGTTCTTGATTTTGTTGGATTTCAGAATACTGATGATCCATCAGATTGAATAGTTGCTTAATTTTTTGTTTTGCTCTGCTGCATTTTGCATAAGGCCTAGTATGGGTCTTTCATATTCACCTTCTGATATTTCCAGAAAAGCTTCTTCTTCTGGGAAGTTCTAAGGTGGTTTCTTTTGTGGGCTTTCTAATGCCATTGGTGACTTCCAGGTTACCATCCTCTCTAACATTTGCTGCTTTTTGGGTTTCATGTGGGTCAATAGAGGCTGGGAGAGATGCTGTGAAGACGGACCACAGTTGTTTCTCTAGGCCGTCTTAAGATGAGAAGTAAAAAGCATGTGGCACCTTCCAAAGTGGCAAACTTTCTGATTTTAGACAAAACTTCAGAGGAAGAAAATTGTAAAAAAAAAAAAAAAAAAAAAATTAGGTGTAACAGGACCATCAAGTGAGATTCTCTCGTTTGAGAGATCCTCAAAAGCTGAGAATAATACAATAGTGCCAAGTATCCTCCATATACTAAAGGAAGGCTCTGGTCCACCCACACAGGGGTGGACCAGAAATCCCAAACCAGATCTGCCAGCATTAGCCAGTCACCCACATTCACTTTTCTGGCATTGAATTTTAAGAATATATACAAGAAGGGGGAAATGCCTGCAGAGAATTGTCACTATGTTGGGTAAACCAACCCCACAGGCAGGTAAAGGATGTATTTCACCCCCTTAATTCAAGTTGAGCAAGAAGCATTTGGAAAGGACTGCTTGCAGAGCTTGAAGTTTTGGGGACATGGGGACCAGTGTCTGACTCTTACCAAGTACCATCTGAAGGTGAGAGAGCATGACTATAGCTGACCCTGACCTGTAGTAGAGTGAAGAGAGAGCACCGGTGATTTCCTTCGATGTCACCCTTCCCAAGAGATTTGCCTGGACAACCAATGTAACCCAAGAAGAGGAGATGGACATGGAGGTCCAACAGTCATGAACTTTGTGTCTACCAAGTGAGTGTGCAGGCAGATCTCTGAGGGGCCTGTGGAAGCTCACCAAGCCAGAAACATGTAACATCCAGGGCACCAGAAGCAGGATTCCAGCCACCCAGCCAAATGAGGCTGTGTCCTTGACCTGAATTCTTTTGCTAGAACCTCATCCTAGAGAGGTTACAAATAGCAGTTCACAAGCAAGGAAGCAGACAAGGGGAGACAGAGAAGGGAAACTGACTATACGCCCAACCCTCCCTCCTGCTTGTTTGGATTCAAAGGAAGAAGTCTTAATTGGATAAAATCTGTAGTTAGGGTTTTTATGTTGAACTAGATTAGAGCTGTGTGATTATTAAATAGACCTCGTTTATTTATTCCAAAAAAAAAGACATTTCATTTATTATCTGGGGGGACTGGAAAAGCCATAAGGCACACCCTAGTTTCTATCCTGGGGTAAGGAAAAGTTAGACCATGAAGTAATTTGAAGACACAGTGGAGGAAAGAACAAAATTATATTATGTTTGTACCCCAACTAAGTTCAACTCATTCAGTAAAATTAATGTTTATGTATTATGGAAAGAAGAAAGTGAGGAGTGCTGTTGCCAGGATTCTGCTGGCCACAGAGGACATATGGGTCTCTAAAACTTTGAAGGAAATGCTGGTAACATAGTAGTTAACAGATACAGCTGCTAACCAAAAGGCTGGCTGTTCAAATCAACCAGATACTCCTTGGAAACTCTATGGGACAGTTGCGTTCTAGGGTTGCTATCAGTCACCCTTAACCATACTACAATGATATTGGTTTTTTTGGAAAGCTTTGACAGCTCTTGGTTTCTTCTATGTAACTAGAAGTAATGCCTATCTATCATTCAGGCCCAACAGAGAACACTGTGGACATCAACACCCTGGCCCCATTCAAATGGTACTGCTTTCCAGAAAAGCCAAGCCTTTCTTCACCTGGTCCACAGCCTTACATGTCTAAAGCCCAAGTCGGTGTTTTAGATAGTGTTTCTATTATACATTGTATCCACAGGTTTTTCCATAGCCATCCAGGAAAAGAGGTTTCTATGGCCAAATAGTATGGAAAGTTCTAAATTAAACAAAGTTGAACAGGTGTCTTTCTCAAAGCCTTTACTATGTTGAACTATACTGACAATGCTTCTCCGAGAAAGGATCATGTTGTACAGCATTTCTTGTAGCTTGTTTTATGGCAGGACAATTTTTCATTCCTAGGAATGCATTTTAGGAAATGCTGGTTTAGAGGGTTGTACCTAGGAATGCTACAAACCAGAGTGCCTGGAGAGGGTAGTTTATAGTCCTGAGGAATGAGAGCAACAGCCCCTGGGTAATACAAATGGTCGACATGATCAAATGCTCACAGAAAGGTCTGGGTTCAAGTTCCCCTAGAGATGCCTCCAAAAAAAGGCCTGGTGGACTACTTCCAAAAACCCAGCCAATGACGACTCCACAGAACACGTTCTCTGATGGAGGTGGGGTTGCCATGAGTTAAGGACAATTTGATAGCAACTAGTGATGGTGGCCATGGTGGATAGGAGGAGCACTGACCTTATTGTCTTCCATGGTTTTTGGACCTGCCGCCTTGATATATCTGCATTTCCTACCCAGCCTCTGACACTGTCCTAACAGCCTCCCTCTGGTTCCAGATTGGCCTCTGATTTTGTCCTTGCCTACCTGAATTTGACAGATTTCCCTTGGGTCTAATCCTTGTGCCTTTGTGTTCTGGAGCCCTAGTCCAGTCTGGCAGGACTTACGAAACTTTGGATTAAACAGAAATGTCATCTCCCCCAATTTTTTTTTATTGCTAGGAATCTAAGCTCTAAGGAATAATCTAAAATCATGTTGAATTCCTGCTTAAGGCCCTTCCATGACCTACCTTCATAAAGTATTTTTATTGTGCATTAGGTGAAAGCTTACAGAGAAAATTTGTTTCCCGTCTGATAGTTTGTACAGTAAAGAATGTCATGACATGGGTTTCATTCCCCACAAGGTGTCAACGTCTCCCCATTTCTGTTCTAGTTTCCCTATTTCCTTTCACCTTGATGTTTTTCCCCATCTTGCCTTCTTATCTTTGCTTTAGGCAATTATGGTCTTTTTGATCTTGTATGATTTATTGTCCTAAGGAGTACATTCATCTTGGGTGTTACTGTTTATTTTGTGGGCCTCTTTATGGTTTGGCGGGAAAGAAATAGCTTCAGTTCCAGTTCAGAAAGGTGTCCCAGAATCACAGTTTAAGAGGTTCCTTCAGTTAGACCATGGTGATTTCTTTTTGTGAATCTTGTTTTTTGTTCTACAGTTTTTCTCCCACTCTCTCTGGGACCTTCTGTTGTGATTTCAATCAGAGTAGCTGGTAGTGGTAGCCAGGCACCATCCATTTATTCTGGCCATGTAGACTCTGGTTTGTGTGGTCCATGAGTCCTTTGGACTAAGTGCTCTTTGAGTCCTTGGTTTTCTTCACTCTCCTATGTTACCCTCAGGAAGAGATCAAGAGTTGTATCTCAGATGACCACTGACAAGCTTTTAAGACCCCAGCTGCTAATCACCAAAGTAGAATGAGAATTTTGTTTCTATGTAGCTTCACTGGGGATTTCTATCAAACTTTCAGAGAAGAATCAACACTACTATTGTTAAAGATATTTCAGAACATACAAAAGGATAGAATACTCCCAAATTCATTCTGTGAAGCCAGTATAGCCCTATGAAGCCAGTATAACCCAAACCGGCTAAAGACAGCACACAAAAAAGGACTATTATAAACTAGTTTCTCTCATGAGTTTAGATGCAGAAGTCCTTACAATAATTCTAGCCAAGAGAATTCAGCCGCATATAAAAAAAATAATGTACCACGGGCAAATAGATTCATACCAGGGACGCAGAGATGGTTCAACTTTAAAAAAAAAAAACAATTAATGTAGTCAACCACATAAATAAAGCAAAAAATTAAGAATCACTTGATTTTATCAACTGATGCAGAAAAGGCATTTGACAAAGCCTAACACTCATTCAAGTTAAACACCCTCATCTGAATGGGAACAGAAGGGAAACTCCTCAGTGTAATAAGAGACATGTACACAAAGCCAACATCATCCTAAATGGAGACTGAAAGCATTTCCCTTGAGAATGGGAACCAGACAAGTGTGCCCACCGTCGCCTCTTGTACTCAACATTGTGCTAGGTTCTAGCCAGAGCAATCAGACAAGATGAAGAAATAGAGGACATCTGCACCAGAAAGGAAGAAGTAAAAGCATCTCCATTCTACCCTGGCCCCTAGGGTTGCCATGAGTTGGCTCCGACTCGACGACACTTGGCTTGGCTTTGAAGACAGTATGATCTAAAGATATGATCTAAAGAATCCATAAATAAACTACTGGAACTAATAGAAGAGTTTGGCAAAATACTATGATGTAAGATAAACGTAAATAAATCAGTAGGACTCCCTTACAGCAACAAAGAGATCATCAAAGGGGAAATCAACAGATTAATACCATTTACAATAGCCCCCAAGAAGATAAAATACCTAGGAATAAACTTAACCAGAGACATAAGAGACCTATAAATCAGAAGACCCTACTGCAAAAAAACAAAGGTGACTTAAATAAGTGGAGAAATGTATTTTGTTCATGGATAGGAAGACTTAACATTGTGGAAATACCTATTCCACCCAAAGTGATCTATATGTGCAATGCAATCTCAATACAAATTCCAATGTCATTTTTTGAGATAAACAAATCACTAACTTCGTTCAGAAAAAGAAGAAACCTCATATAAGTAAAGCACTACTGAAGAAGAGGAACACAGTGGGAGGCCTCACACTACCCAACTTTAGAACCTATTACACTGCCATGGTGGTCAAAACAGCCTGGTATTGGTACAAACACAGATAAACAGGCCACTGGAACAGAACAGAGAATCCAGAAATAGTACTATCTACCTATGAAGAGCTAATATCTGACACAGGCCCAGAGGCTGTGAACTGGGGAGGAAAATAACCTCTTTAACGAATGGCATTGGCAAAAATTGGATACGTATCTGCAAAAAACTGAAACAAGACTCCTATCTCACAACTTACAAAAATTAAATCAAAATTGATTGGAGACCTAAATATTAAATCTAAAACAATAAATATTATGGAAGAAAAAACAGAAACAACATTGGAAGCCTTAATACATGGTTGCAAAAGACTAGAAAATCCTACTAACAGTGCACAAATAGCAGAAGAGAAAACAGAGAAACAGGAATTACTAAATATCAAACACTTACGCTCATCCAAACACTTAAGCAAGTTAAAAGACACCTACACAATGGGAAAAATATTTGGCAACTACGTATCTGATGGACATCTAATTTCCTTCGTCTACAAGGTACGGCAAAATATCATCAAGAAAAAGACAAATAACCCAATTAAACAATGGGCAAAGGAGATGCACAGACACTTCTTCAAAGAAGACATTCAGGCAGCCAAAAGATAACATGAAGAAATGTTTGGGATCATTAGCTATTAGAGAAATCCAAATCAAAACTACAATGAGATACTGTCTCACCCTTAACAAGGCTGGCATTAATTTGAAGAACAAAACAACAGTAAATATTGGAGAGATTGTAGAAAGACTGGAACTCTTTTACACAGCTCATGGGAATGTACAATGGTATAACACTTTGGAAATTGATTTAGTGCTTTCTTAAAAAGCTAGAAATAAGAACACTATATGATCCACAATCCCACTGCTTGAGCTATACCCTAGAGAAATAAGGGCTGTCACACAACAGATACACGCACATGAATGTTTATTGCAACACTGTCCACAATAGCAAAAGATGGAATCAACCTGGATGGTATAATCACACAGAGGAATACAATGCAATGATAAAGAACAATGATAATACTGGGAAACATCTGATAACATAAAGTCATCTGGAAGACATTATGCTGAGCGAAATGAGTCAGTTGCAAAACAGTAAATGTTGCATAAGACCACTATTATCAGGACTCGAGAAAAGGTTAAATTAAGCATAGAAGAAAATAATCTTTGATGGTTACAAGGAGCGAGGGAGGAAGATGGCTATTCACAGATTAGATAGATAGGAACTGGGTTAAGTGAAGGAAGCAAGTGCATGCGGTAGAAGAGAGATTAACAGTGCTGGATTACACTGAAAGTTTATAGGTTTCCTAAATGGAACCCAACATTTTGAAGGTCAGAGTAGCAGGAGCAGAGGCCTGGGGACCATACTATCGGGGGACTTCTACGTCAATTGGTATAAGTAAGCTTTTTTTAAAGAAAATGTTCTGCACCCCACTTTGGTGAGTGGTGTCTGGGGTCTTAAAAGCTAGCAAACTGCCATCTAAAGGGCATCAACTGGTCCCAATCTGCCTAGAGTGGAAGAGAATGAAGGACATCAAAGACATGAGGAAAATATGAGCCCAGGAGACAGAAGGGGCCTTATGATCCACAGATTAAATCAGCACCAGACCAGGAAAGTCAGAAGGTGCCCAGCCGCCACCAACGACTGTCCTGACAGGGAACACAACATAGAGTCCTTGACATAGTGGGAGAAAAAGAAGCGTACCAATCTTGAATTCTATTAAAAGACCAGACTTGAGGGTCCTGTGAGAACATGGCCTCTGGACTCACTGCCAGCCTTGAGCTGAAACCAGGACCGAAGCCAACTCTCCAGGCAAAGATTGGATTGCACTGTAAGACACAGAGCAATGCGAGTGAAGCATGTTCCTCTTGGCTTAAATATATACATGAGGCTGTCAGAACAGCTCTCTTTAAAGGTGAGATGGAAGGGTGAAGAGGAGGGGACAGGAGCTGGTTGAATGCACGGAAAGTACAGGGCGGGAGGGAGGAGTGTGATGTCACAGGGTGGAGAAAGCAGCTTGACTTGCATACCGATGCGGGGGTGGGGAGGGTTACATGGAAAACTGACTTGTAAACTTTTGCTTGAACACAATAAGATTTTTTTTTTAAAAAAAGAATTTTATCTTCATGAACTACATTGTGTCAACTGACAGAAGTGTCCCTTAAGTCCATTGTCTTTCATCTTCAAGCCTAGGAGCTTCATCCTGCGTGGTATTGGGTTATGTCTAAGAAGTTGCCCCATCTGTTGTCCTTTGTGTTCTATCGCCTGTATTAACATATAAGAAGCAACTCAATCACGTGTACAGATATACCCACTGTCAAACCTATGTCGGCAGATTTATATTCCTTTACACCCTCACACATTTCTTGGCGTGTCTACCTATGTCCCCACTTGTATCGGTGTTTGTTAACGCTTTCGTCTACGCTGCAGTAATTACCTCTGCTGCTCTCCATTGTGTGTTCTTCTCAGCGTTCTCTCCTGCCTTGCTCACGTTTTGCTAACTCCCTCCGTGTTGTGTATTGCCTTTCCTTTCACTAATATTAACACATATTTTGCATCCATTTGGTAAATTTCCTCCCTACTCCTCTTATCCTTGGTAACCATCAAGGACTGTTTATTTTTTGTTTTCCTGTGTGTAAAACTTTTCTATATATCTTTTTAATAGTGGCCTCAAACAACATTTGTCCTTTTGTGTAAATTTATTTCTCTCAGTATAATTTTTCTCCAAATCCATCCATACTGTGAGATGTTTTGTGGATTCATTATTTTTTGTTATGTAATATTCCATTGTGTATCCATGCCATGTTGATAATCCGTCTATTTATGGGCACTTAGGTTGTTTCCATCTTTTTAGTATTGTGAACAGTGCTGCAATGAACATGGGTGTTTGTATATCTATTCATGTCATGCCCTTTTTGTCTTCAGGGTACATACCTAGCGGTAGGATTTCTGAGTCATATGATATTTCCATTTCTAGCTTTAAAAATATATAAATGGTGAATATTTACATAACAGATTAGGTTCCCATTTAACAATTTTTATGCAACTTATTCTATGGCATTGGTTACATTTTTCACAATGTGTCATTATCATTATTTTTATTCTGTTTGTTTTGTTTCCATTAATATAGCTTCACTGTCTCTCCTTAGCTTCTTACCTTTGTTTTAGGGGAAATGTCAAACATTTAGTCTTGTATAGTTGATTATTTAAGGGAGTACCGTATTCGCAGGTGACAGTGCCTATTTTATGAGCCAATTTATTATATGGATGAAAGGTGACCATCATGGGTGGTTCAATTCTAAGTTCAAAGGATATCTTAGGGCAATAATCTTCAAGGTTCTTCAAGTCTCTGTTGATCCAGTGATTTTTAGGAATTTGAGCTCTGTTGTATGTATTTCTCCTTTTTTATCCAGGACCTTCTATTGTGTCCCTGGTCAGAACAGTCAGTGATGGTAGCCAGGCACCATCTATTTCTTCTAGTGTGTGGCTAGATGAGGCCATTATTCTTACAGGCTATTAGTCTTGTGCACAAGTTTCTTCTTTGAGTCTTTGGTTTTCTTCATTCTTTTTTTGTTCTGGATGAATAGATACCAACAGTAGTATCTTAAATGACCACTTGCAAACTGTTAAGACCCCCAGTGCTACTCACAAAACTAGGATGTAGAACATTATCTTTATGAGCCACTACGCAAACTGACTGAATTGTCCCAAATGACTATGATCCCAAAGCATCAAACCCAGTAAACCAATCCTATGAAGTATTGTTATTTCTAGGAAATATCTGTAACTGTGTCCCCTATGGGGCTTATTATACATTATATATATAAATACATATGCAGCACACATAAACATGTATGTAATGTCTACAGATACACCTATACATACACATCCGTTATTTCTAGCTTTTTTAGGGAAGGACCATACTGTTTTCCATGGTCGTTGTGCCATTTAACGTTCCCATTAGCAGTATACAAGAGTTTTAATCACCCCACAGCTTTACCAAGATTTGTTATTTTTTGGATTTTTTTTATTATTGCCATTAAAGTTGGGATGAGGTTGTACTTCATTGTAGTTTTGATTTGCATCTGCCTAAAGACTATAGGGTCACTATGAGTTGGAATCAACTCAGTGGCAGTGTGGTTTTTTTTGCATGATTTTTTAGATGGCTCATGATTGTGAGATTTCTTCATATATTTGTTAGCCATTTGAATATCTTCTTGGTGAAATGTCTTTTCATATTCTTTGCTTGTTCTTCATGTGGGTTGTTTATTTTTTTGTTACAGTGGTGGTAAAGTTTTCTATGTATTTTAGAGATTAGATCTTTGTCTGGTATCTCATTGTCCCCAAATTTTCCCAACTGTATGCTCTGTTTTTATGCATTTGAAGAAGTCTTTTGATAAAGCTAAGGCTTTAATTTTCAGGAGGTCCCATTTGTCTAGTTTGGAGCTCTGGTGGAGCAGCAGTTGTATGAGCTAGGGCTGCTAACCAAACGATTGAAGGTTTGAATTCTCTGGCCTCACCTTGGAAGCACCTATACTCTGTCCTATAGCATCACTATGAATTGGAATCAACAGTAGCTTTTCATTCCTCTTTTTTTAAAAAAAATTTGTTGTGATTGAGTGAAAAGGTACAATGTGGTTTAAATTCTCATGCCCTTCTATATGCAGCTCCTACTGTTCTCCTTGTCCGGTGACAGCACACTCCTCCTGTCTGTTCTATACAGGTCATATCGTCTTAACAATCTCCTGTCCCTTTTCTCCATCCTCTCCACTCCCTTCTACTAAGAGGCCAGTGGGACAACATCCTATAAATGCATAGATCCATAAAGTGCACACACAATGCGGTCATTCTGTGTTGCCAAGTCCAATCCATTTCTGTCTGAGGAGATGACCTCAGTAATGATTTATTTAAGATCAGGGGCAGCATCAGGTCTAGGGGCCATGCTCCCGGAGGAAGCTTTTCAGACCATCAGTTGCAGCCTTTTAGTGGAGTTCTCAGGGTGTACCCCTTCTTGTTCTCGTGTTGTCACTGGGACTCTACTTTGTAAGCCCTACCACGGCTGTCACTGGAGGTGGCCAAGCACCATCTGGTTCTTCTGGTCCCATGTTGATGTAGTCATCCATTCACACAGGTCTTTCTGTCTTCTGGGTTCTCTTTCCCTCTTGTCATTTTTGTCCTTCGTGATCATCTGTTCTTGCTTAGTTGAGACCATTTGGTGTACCTCAGAAGGCAGCTTGGCATCTTTTAAGACCCCAGATGCTACTCACCAATATCAGGCGGAGAAGACTCTCTTAGCAACAGGCTAGTTATGCCAATTGGCCTCAATGTCCCCTGAGAACATGGCCCATGGAACCCCACTCCTGCGACTCTGTCCTTGCAATATTGGGTTAAGACTGGAAGAGTTTTCAGGTTATGTTGGTCTTCTTTCAAATATGTGCTGTCACTGATTTCACCCAACCAAATTTCTATCAGCTATCTAACCTGTAACCAGCCCTCTCCCTCTCTCCATCCCTCCCCTCCCTTGCAGCCATCAAAGAGTATTTCCTTCTATACATGAGTCTGTTTTCATGTCCTTATCGTAAAGGGTCTCATACAATATTTGTCCTTGTGCCACTGACTAATTTCACTCAACATAATGTCTTCCAGTTAAAACCAGGTTATGAGATGTTTCCTAAAATTATCATTGTTCTTTATCATTGCATAATGTTCCATTAAGTATATATCCCATAGTTTATTTATCCATTTATCTGTTGTTGGGAATCTGGGTGGATTCCATCTTTTTGCTATTGTGGACTGTGCTGCAATAAACATTTGTGTACGTGTATCTGTTCATGTGAATGCCCTTGCTTCTGTAGGATATATTCCAAGCACTGGGATTACTGGGTCAAATGGTGTGTCTATTTCCAGCTTTTTAAGGAAGCACCAGATTGCTTTCCAAAGAGGTTGTACCATTTTGCAATCCCACCAGCAGTGTAGGAGAATTCCAATTTCTACACAGCCTCGCCAGCATTTGTTGTTTTGTGCTTTTTTGGATCATGGCCAACCTTGTTGCGGTGAGATGATATCTTAACGTTGTTTTGATTTGAATTTCTTTAATAGCTAATGATCATGAGCATTTCTGCATGTGTCTTTTGGCTGCCTGCACTTCCTCTTTGGAGAAGTGTCTGTCCATCTCCTTCACCCATTGCTTAACTGGATTATTTATCCTTTTCTTGTTGATATTTTGTTATATCTCATAGATTATGGAGATCAGGCATTGGTCTGACATATAGTTGTCAAAGATTTTTTCCCATTCTGTAAGTGGTCTTTTAACTCTTTTGATAAAGTCTTTGGGTGACCAAAAGTGTTTGATTCTTAGTATTTCCCATATTACCTGCTTTCTGTTCTGCTGATGATGCTTTGTCAGTTTTTAAAGTCTGCCTACATTGTGTATTAAAACTTCCATTGTTGACCTATTTTTTCTTGGATGAGCTTTATTGTTTTAGATTTGATATTTAGGTCTTTTATCCAACTTGAGTTGGTTCTTGTATATAGTGTGAGATATGGGTCTTATTCCAGTTTTTTGAAGATGGATATCCAATTTTGCCAGCACCATTTATCAAATAGGCTGTTCTTACCCCAGTTTAAAATATTGGGGCCTTTGTAGAATATCAACTGTTGACAGAAGGGTGGTGGCGTCTCTGGCATTTCAACTCTGTTCCATTGTTCTACATGTCTCGTTTTGTACCAGTACCAGGCTTTTTTGACTACTGTGGCAGTGTAAGATTCCAAAGTCGGGTAGTGAGAGGTCTCCCAGTGTGTTCTTCTTCAGTAGTGCTTTATTTATCTGGGGTTTCTTCCCTTTCCAAAGAAAGTTTGTGATTTGTTTCCCCATCTCATTAAAAAATGTCACTGGTATTTGTATTTAGATTGCATTGTATATGTAGATTGCCTTGGGTAAAATAGACATTTTCACAATGTTAAATCTTCCAATCCAAGAGCAGGGTAGGTTTCTCCATAGATTTAAATCTGTCTTAGTTTCTTGTAGTAACATCTTGTAGTTATCTTTGTAGAGGTCTCTTATTGCTCTAGTTAGATTTATTCTGAGGTATTTATATTCTTGGGGCTAAAGTAAATGGTATTGATTTGGTGATTTCTTCTTCAATAATCTCTTTGTTGGTATAAATGAATCCTACTAATTTACTGATGTTTATGTTGTATCCTGATACTTTACTGAACTCTTCTACCACTTTGAGTAGTTTATTTATAGATTCTTTACAATTCTGTGCATATACAATCATATCATCTGCAAATGGGGATTTTTATTTCTTTGCTGAGACAGATGCTCTTTATTTCTCTGCCTTCTCTAATTGCTCTGGTTAGAATCTCTAGTACAATGTTGAATAGAAGTGGTGAGAGTGGGCATCGTTCTCTATCTCCCATTCTCAAGAATTGTTTGAATCTCTTTCCATTCAGGATGATGTATGCAGTTAGCTTTATATAAATGGCCCTTATTGCATTGAGGAATTTGCCTTCCATTTCTATTTTGCTGAGTCTTTAAGATGAATGGGTGTTGGACTTTCTCAAATGCCTTTTCTGCATCAATGGACAAAATCAGGTCATTATTGTCTTTTGTGTTACTTATGTGGTTGATCACATTAATTGTTTTCCTGGTGTTGAACCAGCCTTGCATCCCAGGTATGAATCCAACTTGGTCATGATGAATTATTATTTTCATTTGTTGTTGAATTCTGTTGGCAAGTATTTTGTTGAAGATTTTTGCATCTAGGTTCATGAGTGATATCGGTCTGTAGTTCTCCTTTTTTGTTGGTTTTTCTCTGGCTTTGGTATCAACGTTATGCTGGCTTCATAGAATGAGTTTGGGGGTAGTCAGTTCTTTCCTATGTGATGAAATAGTCTCAGTAGAATTGGAGATAACTCTTGTCTAAAAGCTTGGTAGAATTCTCTGGTGAAGCCATCTGGGCCTCAGCTTTTTTTTGGTTGGCAGTTTTTTGATGACTTTTTTAGTCTCTTCCTTTGTGATGGGTTTATTAAGTTGTTCTATGTTACCTTGTGATAATTTTGGTAGGTGATGTGAATCTAGGAATTTGTCCATTTCCTCTAGGTTTTCAAATTTGTTGAGTACAGTCTTACATAGTATTCTGTTATGATATTTTTGATTTCTGTCGGATCTGTTGTGATAACTCCCATCTCATTTCTTATTTGGGTTATTTGTTTCCTTTCCCTCTTTTCTTTAGTCAGTTTAGCCAATGGTTTGTCAGTTTTGCTGATCTTTTCAAAAAAACCAGCTTTTGGTCTTATCAAATTTTTTCAATTTTTCTTCTATTCTCTAATTCAGTTAGTTCTGCTCTAATCTTTATGATCTGTTTTCTCCTGCTGTCTGAATTGTTCCTCTGTTGCTCTCTTCCTACTTGTTCAAGCTGTAGGGTTAATTCTTCAGTTTGGGTTCTTTCTTCCTTCCAGATGTGTGCATTTATGGAGATAAACTGACCTCTGAGCAGTACTTTGGCTGTACCCCATAGGTTCTGGTAGGAAGTGTTTTCATTCTCATTGGAATCCATAAATTTCTTTATTTAATTCTTGATTTCCTCTGTAACCCATGGTTTTTTGAGCAAGATGTTGTTCAATTTCCATGAGTTCTAATCTCTATCAATGTTTTTTGTGCTATCAATTTAGACTTCTGTGGCTTTATTGTCTGAGAAGGTGCTTTGCAATAATTTGATGGTTTGGATTTTGTTGAGATTTTCTTTCTGTCCTAACACATGGTCTATTCTGGAGAATGTTCCATGTGCACTGAAGAAGAGTGTTTAGTCAACTGCCAATGGATAGAAAGTTCTGTATATGTCGATGAGGTCTAGTTGGTCATTTGTTGCAAGGAGATCTTCTGTGTCTTTATTGAGGTTTTTTTCTAGATCTGTCCAATACTGAAAGTGGAGTGTTGAAGTTTCTGACTATTATTGTGGAATGACCTATCTCAGTTTTCTATGTAATCAGTGCTTCTTTGACATATTTGGATGCTCTAGTATTGGGTGCATAAATATTTAATATTATTAATTCCTGCTTGTGTATTTAACCTTTCAGCAATAGTGTCCATTTTTGTCCACGATGGTAGATTTTACCTTAAAATCTATTTTATCTGAAATCAATATTGCCACACCTGCTCTTCTTTGTGTACTGTTAGCTTGGGGGGGGTGGAGTCAAGATGCCAGAATAAACATATGTCTCCCTAAATCTCTCTGGAAACCAAGACATGAATTGATAATTAAAAGGAGCATTCTGGACACCTAGTGAGCCCTAGGACATGGCATAGAGCTGTTAATTTGGACTTCATACCAATGAACAGAAAACTTCCTCTCTTTTGCTGATCTCCTTTCTTGGTGAGTGCTGGCTTTCATGGACTGAAGTTAACTGACAATTTTGACTTTTTGCTCTGTCTTAGCTGGTGGGTGGAGCTGGGAATTTACTAGCAGCTAATCTCAGACGCCATGAGTCAGATGCAACTCGACAGCAGTTGGCTGGCAATCTCAGATGCACTGCTGGTGGGATCAGCAGGGAAAACTGCCATATTTTGACAGCCCAGCCTTGAACTCTGTGTATCTTGGCACCTGTGGCCTCCCTTTCTGCCTCTGCCATTGAGTAGCCTGTACTAAGTCAGGCAGGGAGCTTATGTGGGGCACCATGTTGTTCCACTGGGAGGTGAAATACCCATACAGAGGCCTCAGCTGTGCGTAATTCCTAGGCTGGGAGGCAGCACCTGTCTGGAGGAAAGCACTTTTCCAGCATAAAAGCAGTATTCTACACAGTGTCACCTACAGCTGGGACCTGACAGCAGAGGCCAGCAGGGCAGTAGCCTTTTTGTATTTTAAATTAGTTTATAACATTTGGGGTTCAATATAGAGGTGCTTACTTTTCCAGCTGGGAAGAGGGATCTGTATACATGAAAACCTGACTTTGGAAGTTGTCAGATACCTCTTATCTTTCATTTTAAGATGGCCTAGAGAAACAACTGCAGTGTATCCTCACAGCATCTCTCCCAGCCTCTGTTGACTCACATGATGCTAAAAAAGCAACAAACTCTGGATAAAAGTGTAACAAAGAAATCACCGACGGCTTCAGAAGGCCCCCAAAAGAAAGCACCTCAGAACTTACCAGACAAAGAAAACTTTCTGAAACTATCGGAAGGTGAATACAAAAGGATTATATAGAGAGCCCTCCTAGACCTCATACGAAATGCAGTAGAGCAAAATGAAAAATTAAGCAAGCTGTTCTGTCTGATGGAACACCAGTACTCTGAAATCCATCAGATCAAGAACAAGATCAAAGACATAGAAACTTCAATTCAAAGCCAAGAAAACTGAATGGAAAATAGACTTTCTGACTTGGAAGACAGAGCTACTGACTCCAGCATCTACAAGGAGAAATCAGAAAAAAGAAACAAGAAAAATGAAGAAGCATTAAGAAACATGTGGGACTATATTAATAGGAACAATCTACGACTGATTGGAGTTCCTGAACAGGGCGAGACAGCCGAGAACACAGAGTATTCTTGCCGAGCTGCTGACAGAAAACTTCCCAGAAATTACAAAAGGAGAATATAGATATCCAAGATGCATATCAAACACCACTCAACATAGATCCCCCTAAAAAGACTCCAAGACGTGTTATAATCAACCTTAACCAAATGAAACATAAACGGAAACTCTTAAAGGCAGGGAGACTCAAAGCAAAGCTAACATTCAGAGGGAACCCCTGTAGGCTTCCGTTGGATTTCTCAGCAGAAACAATGGTGGCACAGAGACAGTGCCATGACACATTCAAATCCTTGAACTGTATATCCTGCAAAACTATCTTCCAAATATGAAAATGAAATTAAGACATTTGCAGATAAACAGAAACTCAGAGACTTTGTAAAAACCAAACCAAAGCTGCAAGAAATACTGAAAGAATCTCTTGGCTTAAAAGAACAAAACCACTAACTTCATATTTTAGGAGCAAACACAGGACCATCACTCAGAAACCTACTCAGTTAGGGAAGGCTCCAAACTCAGTCAAAGCTGTAATAGTGAAAGAAACAATCTAGTGATTGTATCATGAAAACTATAATGTCATCATATTAAAAAGAGTGATATACTACAGTCATTATAGTCCTTCCATATGGAGAGGAAGTTAATAAGACTGGTAGTAATTAAAATTGAGTTTATACATAGTTTATTAAGGGGGATCATAGGGACAACTGTAAAGCACAATAAAGATGCAACATATCAGATCAAGAAATGCAACACAGGAGTCTCAACAATCACAAAACCAACCCTGAGAAAGGTTAAAGATCAACTCACAAAGAAGAATGTCTCAGAGGAGATTAATAAGAACAACAGAGAAAACATCAACACAAAAATAAACATATCACAATGGCAGCACTAAACATATACCTATCGATAATTACATTGAATATGAACGGACTGAACACCCCAGTAAAGAGACATCTAGTGACATCTTGGATCAAAAGACATGACCCATCCATATATTGCCTACAAGACATTCACTTTAGACTTAAAGATATGAACAAACTGAAAATTAAAGGATGGAAAAATATATATCAAGCTAACAATACACAAAGAAGAACCGGTGTGGCAATTCTAACCTCAGATAAAATTGATTTTAATTTAAAATCCACCGTCGTGGACAGTGATGGACAGTATTTATTGCTGAAATGTTCACTACACAAGCAGGACTTAACAATATTAAATATGTATGCACCTAATATTAGAGCACCTAACTACATCAAAGAAACACTGACTGCACTCAAAAATGAGATAGATCACTCTACAATAACAGTGGGAGTCTTCAACACTCCACTCTCAATATTGGACAGATCATCTAGGAAAAAGCTCCGTAAAGACACAGAATACCTTATTGCCACAATTAATCAACTAGACCTCATCAACACATACAGAACTTCCTATCCATCAGCAGACAACTATAACTTCTTCTCCAGTGCACATGGAACATTCTCTAGAACGGACCATGTGTTAGGACATAAAGCAGTTCTCAACAAAATCCATACCACTGGATTAATACAAAGCATCTTCTCAGATCATAAAGCCATAAAAGTCAAAATCAATAGCAGAGAAAACATAGATAGAAAGTGGAACTCATGGAAACTGAACAACATCTTGCTCAAAAACCCATGGGTTATAGAGGAAATCAAGAATGAAGTGAAGAAATTTATGGATTCCAATGAGAATGAAAACACTTCCTACCAGAAGCTATGGGATACAGCCAAAGCAGTGCTCAGAGGTCAGTTTATCTCCATAAATGTACACATCTGGAAGGAAGAAAGAAATCAAGTCAAAGAATTAACCCTACAGCTTGAACAACTAGTGAAGGAACAACAGGCACCAGAAGAAAACAGATCATAAAGACTAGAGCAGAACTAAATGGATTAGAGAATAGAAGAACAACTGGAAAAAATTGAAAAGACCAAAAGCTGACTTTTTGTATACTGTTAGATTGGTATATATTACTCCATCATTTAATTTTCAGTTTGTTCTTATCTTTAAATCTAAGATGAGTTTCTTGTAGGCAACATATAGACAGGTCATGTCTTTTGATCCAAGATGTCACTTGTTGTCTCTTTACAGCAGCATTCAGTCCACTTACATTCAATGTAATTATTGATAGGTATGTGTTTAGTGCTGTCATTTTGGTGTATTTATTTTTATGTTGATGCTTTCTCTGTTGCTCTACTATTCTGTTCTGGGACATTCTTCTTTATGGGTTGATTTTTCACCCTTTTCAGTGTTGGTTTTGCGTTTGTTGAGATTCATGGTTTTTTTTTGGTTTTGATATGTTGCATCCTTACTGTGCTTTGCCGCTACCCCTATGATCCTCTTTTATAGTCTGTGTTTAAACCCAATTTTAACTTCTATATTAACTTCCTCTCCATCTGTAAGGACTATAACTACCGCAGTATATCCTTCTTTTTAATGTGATGATATCATGGTTTACATGATATGATCACTGGATCCCTTCTTTTAATATTACAGTTTTGGTTGAGTTTTGTGCCCTCCCTAACTGAGTAGGTTCTGGATGACATGTCCTGTATTGTCTCCTAAAATGTAGAGTCAGTGGCTTTGTTCAGAAGAACAAGAGCTTCTTTCAGTATTTCTTGTGGGTTTGGTTTGGTTTTTACAAAGTCTCTGAGTTTCTGTTTATCCAGGAATGTCTTAATTTCATTTCCATATTTGAAAGACAGTTTTGCAGGATATATAATTCTTTGTTGGAAGTTTTTCTGCTTCAAGGCGTTGGATGTGCCATCCCACTGCCTCTGTGCCAACATCATTTCTGCCAAGAAGTCAGACAAAAGCCTACAAGGCTTCCCTCTGAAAGTTAGCTTTGCTTTGAGTCTGACTGCCTTTAAGAGTTTCTGCTTATGTTTCATTTTTGTTAAGCTTGATTATAATACATCTTGGAGCCTTTCTTTTGGGGTCTGAATTGTGTGGCATTCAATGCACATCTTGGAAATCTATGTTCTCTCCTTTCATCATTTCAGGGAAGTTTTCTGTCAACAAGTGAACAACAATGCTCTCTGTGTTCTCAGGTGTCTCACCGTGTTTAGGAACTCCAGTTAATCGTAGATTGTTCTTGATAGAGTCCCACATGTTTCTTAGGGTGTCTTCATTTTTCTTATTTCTTTTCTCTGATTTCTCTTCATAAATGCTGGTGTCAGTAGTTCTGTCTTCCAAGTCAGAAAGTCTACGTTCCTTCTGTTCAATTCTGGTCTCTTGGCTTTGAACTGAATTTTCTAGTTCTTTAATTAGTTATTCATCTGCAAGATTTCAGAAAGCTGGTGTTCCATCAGTTCGAACAGCTTGCTTAATTTTTCATTTTGCTCTGCTGAATTTTGTATATTATCTAGGAGGGCTTTATATATAATTCTTTTGTGCTTGACTTCTGAAAGTTTCAGAAAGGCTTCTTCGTCTGGGAAGTTCTTTGGTTCTTTCTTTTCAGAACTTTCTGGAGCCATGGGTGGATGTTTCTTTAAGTATCTGGCCAAGGTTTGTTGCTTTTTGGGCATCTAGAGGTTGTTTAGTTCCTCTGGTGTTGCCTTAATAAGAGGTGAAGCAGAAGTTGGCCGCCAGTCAACTCTATGTACTCCAGTGACTAGGCCCAGTGGAACCTTTGGGGTAGCAGGCTCCACCTCCTGGCTGGCAAAGACACAGCCTTACTCATGGAGTCACTGGGGGGCTGTCAGCTGACCCTATGTTGTGGGTCAGTCCAGGCTGGAAGAGATGGGGTCAGGCTGCTGCACAGTTATTTCTCTAGGTAGTCTTATTTTGAAAGGTAAAAGCTATCTGACAACTTCCAAAGGCTGTCAGATGTGCAAGCCTCTCTTTCCAGCTGGCAATGGAGGTAGTTGTATGTCTGCCCCCAGTGATCTAGTTGAAAGTATGGAAAAGCTACTGTCCTGCTATCATATGCTGCCAGGCCCCACCTCTAAGGTTACCTTGTGCTGGACACAGCTTTTCTGCTGAGAAAGCATTCCCCGGGCTGGCACTGCCTCCCATCCTTGGAATTAGCCCCTGCTGAGGCCTCTATTTGGGTAACTCCATCCCCAAGTCAAACAAGATAGAGTCCCACACAAGCTCTCCCACCTGTTGCAAAACAGCCAAATCAATGGCAAAAGTTTGGAAAGAGAGGGTGGAGGGACTGGGGTGCTCTAAGTCCAGAGCCAGACTCTCAAAGTGTAGCTGTTCTGCCCACTGATCCCATCAGGATTATGGCTCAGCTTTGCTGCTAGTTAAGCCTAATTGCCACTGCTGGTTAAAAAAAAGAAAAAAGGAAGTTTAAACAGCCAGTTACCTTCAGTCCACAAGAGCCAGCCATTCAACAAGGGCACGGGTCAGCAAAAGAGATGTTTCCCTTTCAGTAGCATGTAGTCCAAATTGGTAGCCCTATGCTGTGTCCTAGGGCTCTCTGGGTGTCCAGAAGTCTCTGTTTAATTATCAATCCAGGCCTTAGTTTTCAGAGGGAATTAAGGAGATGTGTGTCTAGTCCACCATCTTGACTTCACCCCCCGTTTTTTAGTTCTAGCTCACCTCCTGTTATATGTTCATTTTTAGTTGTGTTCGGTATTCTATATATGCCTATGTATTAGGACTCCTAGCACTGGCCCTAATTTTCCTCCATGATCATTATAATTTTAGCTTTTATATTTAGGTTTCTTATCCATTTTGAGTTAGTTTCTGTATATGGTGTGAGGTATGGATCCTGTTTCATTTTCTCACAAACGAACATCCAAGACCTTCTACTGTGTCCTTGGTAGGAATGGTCAGCAGTGTAGTGAGGCTACCTTCACAGCTCCCTTTGTTTTCACTCCATACTCCAGCCAGCAGCATTACCTCCTAAGCCTCCTCTTCTGCTATCTCCAATCCTGTACTCTAAACACCAGCCATGTTGATCTGTTTTAGTTCCTCGAAAGCACTCATTCCCTCTATCCTTCCCTCCCATTTACTCTCAATCTCTCACACATCCCTTAGTGCCTTTGGATTTCCTTCTTCTGGAATATCCTCTTCTCTTCTCAGGGAGAAAACTTGTCAACAAGCTAAGGAACACCAAGAATTGCCATTGGTACCAGAAACTATGAGAGAGGTCTACAGAGGGAATCGACATTGCCAATGTTCTGATTTGGATTTTTAGATTCCACAACTGTGAGAAAATTAATATCTCTTCTTTAAAGCCACCCACCTGAGTGCATTTTATTATGACAGCACTTAGGAAAGGAAGACAAAGCTCTTTGTGTTTGCAAGTAGGAGGGATCCATTTATGACAAATTCAGGATCCATTTATGACAAATACAGGCTGGCCTCCTTCTACAGTTCCCAATCTAGTCCCTGAGAAACTGGTGTCTGTGCCTTGTGGTGGTTGGAAGTAGGTTTCATTCCCAGTGTGGCACTCTCCTCCTGGTGTTGCAAGCATCAGCTACAGTTTCCTTGTCCTTTAGCTTTCTCAAGCTAAAGGAAACCAGTTCTTAGAAACCAGTTCTTGTGGTCTCTAATTCCAAGAAAACAGAACCAATTCTGTGAGTGACCCTTCTTGAACTTCCATTCTCACTTAGTTTAAGGTGAAGAAAGGCATCCCTTTATCCTCCCCTTTGAAGGTGGTGTTAAAAACCCACTGCACACTGAAAAATTCTTCAAAACATCCCACTTCCCCAGTGTTTTCTCTCACATTCTTCAATAATCTCCAGGCCGACTAACACTGAAGAGGTGGCTGCCCTGATGCTTTTGGCGCCTGGCCTCTCCCCTATTGTTCTCATGGTAGTCCACCCTAGTTTTCCTACTGTAAGAGCCTGTGGCTTACACCTGAGGGCATTTTTCTGCCTGGGGAACAATATCAGACTAGAGGCAAGGAAGTTCAGAGAACCTGGAAGTTGCCCCCAGGAAGAGCTCCCAACCAATGATGAATGGAGTTTCAGCAGATTTTCCCGTAAGCAAGATATACAGGGACTTCCTCAGGTGGGACAGCCCTGAGGCATATTCTACTCTGTCTCTCAAACCTATTGGGTTTGAGCTCCAGCTGGATCTAGTAGTAGCCTGCTAAATACCAAAATCTCAAACCCATTGCCATCAAGTAGGTGCTGATTCACAGCAATCCTAGAGGACAGAGTAGAACTGCCCCATAGGGTTTCCAAGGTTATAATCTCTATGGAAGCAGACTGTCACATCTTTCTCCTGCAGAGCAGCTGGTAGGTTGAACTACCAACATTTGTTTTAGCCATTAAGTTCTTGACTGTTGTGCCACCAGGACTCTGACCTACTAGTTAATGTCCCCAAAATTTTCTTCCTGATTTGTTGTCTTATTTTTCCACTCTCACTATTGGCATTTCCTGGAATTATCATCCAAATAAACTGTCTCAGGGTTTGAAATCACAGGAACTCAATTAGAAATGGTTTCCTGGGTGTACAACCTGTGCAGCCACACAGGGATCTGATCCATGTTTGGTTTAATGAGTACTGTTGTCAGCTTGAAATTATTGGTAATTTTTTAACAAGGGGTCCCATATTGTCATTTTGCCCTGGGTTCTGCAAATTGTGTAGTCATAATAAGAGCCCAAACTAAGACATGTGTTATGGGTTTGTGTCCCCTCCAAAAGAAATGTTGAAGTCCTAATCTAGTACATGTGAACAGTATCTTATTTGGAAATACTATCTTTGCAGATGTAGTTAGTTAACATGGGTTGTCGTGGTTAAGACTGTGTCAGCTTGGCAACTCCATGTTTGGTTGCTGTATCACGTTGCACGGGAGGGGCCTGTGGTGGCTTCCTGCCCTCAGCTCTCATCTCTCCTCCTTCCGCTACCTTCTTCCTCTCTGCTCACGTTGACAGCAGCTCCCACTCTCTTTTGTGTCTGGTTGTTGGACCTGAATTAGCAGCTGTTGGATTCATCAACCTTTATGGCTGGTGAGTGACAGTCCTGTTCCCTGACCTGCCAATCCTGGGTTTACCAGCCCCTGCAGCTCCATAAGTCAGCAGAGACCTTGCTGTCTTGCTTGCCAGCTTGGGATCTGATGACCTATCAAGCTTGTGATCTAGAACTCTGATCTCTGACCTGCTGACCTTGGGTTCACCAGCTCCTGCATCCATGTGAGACTTGTGCCAGGACTTGGAAAGTTCAGCTTCTATACTTGCATGACGTCTTTCCTTTACATAAATCTTTCCTTGTACATGTATGTGTTACTGGTTTTGCTTCCCTAGAAAACCCAGCCTAAGACGCAGGGTCATCCTGGAATGGAGTGGGCCCTTAATCCAATACGACTGATGTGCTTATAAGAAGAAAAGACACACAGAGAGGCACACACAACCCAGCCTTAGAAGAAAGATAGCCATGTGAAGGTGGAGGTAGAGATTGGAGTGATGTATCTATAATCTACAGAAGGCCTGGAACCACCAGAAACTACAAGAGGCAGGAAAGGTTCCCCTCAAAGCTTTAGGAAAACAGTGGCTTGTCTGATACCTTGATTTAAGACTTCCATCCTCCACAACAGTGAGAGAATAAATTTATGTTGTTTGAAACCTCTAATCACAGAGGCCAGGAAACTAAGACAACAGTGATCAAGCACTTTTGTTTAGGGTAGGGATACTCACCACCTGTTGTATTGTTCTTGGTCTTTGGGATTATAGTCATCATTCTGTTACAAATGAATGATTGAAAAGTTAGCAACTGAGTTTTACTCTTTTGTAGGGAGACACATTTGATTTTGTACTGTTTGTTTGAATTTCAGTGACTATCACACAGGTTGGATTGTGATTTTTCCTTAAAGTTCAAAAGAAAGTTGGTTATATTTGTAAAGTGTTATCACTAATGGTCTGCCGGAGTCTGTTTTTTGTTTTTTAGGCCTGTCTTCATCATTGCAAATCCACATATTTTTATTTCCCTTCAGGAAAAAATTCCATAGTTTCTCATCACTTTTCTTGGCCTTTCCAATCAGTTCCAAAATGTGTGGAGACATTGCATGGGGGAATAGTGAGTTAGCTCAGAATCCTTCGATTCTCATCAAATTTTGTATTACAATAAACTCAATCCCCAGAACTCTGTTCTTATGAGGAAGTGGTTTTTTAAATGTGAGAGTCTCTTTCAGTGGCACTAGGCCTATTCTAAAGACAAAACATGGCCAAGTCAAAGCATTTCACACCTCTGGGTGCTGTGATTTTGCATTGACAGGGATCCCCTCTCTTCACAGAGATTCAACACATCCACTCAAGAAATCAGCCTATTTTTTCAATATCCCATCAGCATATAGCTCTAGCCCTTTTTTCTCACCCCACGGTTATCAAATGAGACAGTGTTGTCCTTTTCAACTAAAAATATTCCTCCAATAGTATACTTAAATATCAAGAAATTTGAATGTAGGTGTAAAGTAGAATTTAGACTCTAAACTGGAAATGGAAAAAAATGAAGCAATTTCTGCGTTGGAGGAAAAAGTAGATCAGATGACCCTTCATTGTTAGTGAGTAGATCCTGACTCATAGTGAGTATATGACAGAGCACAACTGCCTGAGGTTTTCTAGGCTATAATTTTTGTCAGAGCTGATCACCAGGTCTTTTCTCCTGCATAACTGCTGAGAAGTTTGAAACACTGACATTTCAGTTAACAGCTGAGGTCTTAACTACGACAGCACTGTCTTAGGCTGAGTTCTCTGGAGAAGCAAAATGAGTAAAGCATACCAATATGACCCTGTTTGGAAATAGGAGTTTTCTTTTGTTGTATTAAGAGGTCACTCCAGAATAGAGTGGGTCTTAAGTAGAATCACTTCTGAGTTATGAGAACAGCAGAATAGACACACAGTCATACACTGGTGTTTTAGTCAGCTAGGGCTGCTCTAACAGAAATACCACAGAGTGGATGGCTTTAACAAAGAAAGATTTATTCTTACACAGTCCGGTAGGTTGCAAGTCCATATTCAGGGTGTCTGCTCCAGGGAAAGACTTTCCCCTTGACGGCTCTGGAGGAAAGTCCGGTATTGCATCAGTCATTGTCCAGGGAGTGTCCTAACGCAAGAACCTCTGGTCTGAACGACGCGCTCTGCTCCCGGTGCTGCTTGCTTGATGGTAGCGAGGTTCTCAAATTGTCCTTGGTTCTTTTTCCTTTTATTCCTTGCAAGCTAAAAGCATTAAGGGTGGGGCAAGCCATACTCCAGGGAAACTTCCCCCACAGCAGGAATTCACAGCCCCACCCTAATCCTTTAACATACAGGTTAGCAAAACCACACAATGGAGGACAGTCCCAAGATACTGGGAACCATATCCCAGCCACGTGGCTGCACACATTTTTGTGGGGACACAATTCAAACCATGACAACTGGGTAAAGGAAGATGTCAAAGAATTTCAAGGGACTGTCATGGTTACTGACAAGGAAGAATCCTCTGTTAGTTAATGTCCTGATTTAGACTTCTATTCTTTGAAGCCACCGATTTGACCGATTTGTGCTATCTTTTGTTACTAGAGCACTAAGCAACTAAACCAGTAGGCAATCAATTGTTGTGATAAATGATTCCTATTATATCCACCCCTGACCTTGTTGATGTAAACTGAATATTGTGATACATTTAATGACAGTAAATGCCAGCAGGTATAGGAATAAAAAGTATCATTTCTTCAGTGCTGAAGATGTGCTAATCATCTATTATCTGCATTGTCTCATTAATTTAAAATAGGTACTAATACTTTTGTGCTGCAGATAAGGAAAGTGAGGCTCAGTAAGTTTAAGTAACTTACTAGACGTCACATTCTGGAAGAATGTCTGTATCTAATTGTCTATGCTCCTAAGTGCTAGGTTATATTACTTCCTTGAGGAAGAAGAGACAATTATCAATATCTGAGGTATTATCTGAAAGCCTTGTCATAGCAAACTTCCCACAATCTGATTTCTTAGGAGTCTAGTCTAGTTTCCATTGAGTGTTAAGCCTCCATAATTCTAGAGTTAATATGCTGTTTGGGAAAAGTATAAGCAGACCTTTGGCAAAATAATGTTTTGGGAAAATCAGCTGAAAACAAACTGCATGTTGATTTAGCCATATGAAAATGGTTGATGGAAGTCTCTGCTGTAAATACAGCTTTATTGTTTTGGCCTGAATGCTGTGTGATTTCTTCTCTCTTTTCATTTGTTCATCCTGTCTCCTCCTCCATGCCCCTTTCATTAGGTCAATCCTACTCACTCCATGTAAGCCACTGTGCATATATAGTTTCCTCCAGGAAGCCTTCCCTGCCTTCTTCAACTGACAAATTTCAGGATGCATTACTATGATGGTACATTCCCAAACGTGTGCAAACACTTCTTGTTGTTGTTAGGTGCCATCAAGCCAATTTTGACTCAGAGTGACCCTATATAGCCCCACAGGGGCTTTAATAATTATGGGTTCATAGTACCAGTTCTTTCCCCTGAGGAGCTATTGGGTGAGTTCAAATTAGCCACTTTTCAGTTAGCAGCCCGACACTTAAATATTGCACCACCAGAAGTCCTTGCAAATACTACTATTAAAATAGATTAGCTAGTTATCTGCTTTCTCCACTAAACTGTATGCTTCTTGGAAGCAGACAACTAGCTAATGTTATCTGTGCACCACCTTCTTCATCTTTAACCCCTGTACAGAGTTACAGCTGTTAAATCGTCATGGAGCGACTAAGTGGTGGTCCCACTGCCCCGGTGGAATACAGAATTTGCGTTCCCCAAGAAGTCTGACCACCTGAAGCTCTCTTAGATAGGGGATGCAAGGGAAGAGGCACTGCCTACAGAAATTGCTCAGAAAATAGAACTCTTCCTAGTGGAAGAACAAGGCAGCCAGTTAGAGTTCCACTGTGCAAGAAAGGGAACATTTGCTATCAAACCACTCCCTTAGACTTGCCTAAACCTTCGTTTTCCTGGATGTATTACTTCCTTTGTGAGATGCCGCACCCATCAGAAGGAGTTATTTACTTCTATCATAAGTGATAAAAGTAAGACCTTTGAGGGTCTCTAGGCCTCTTAGAGAGTGAGGAGTTTCATCATAGTTCCCTTGTGGCACAGTGATTAAGAGCTCGGTTGCTAACCAAAATGTCAGCAGTTCAAATCCATCACTGTTACCTGGAAACCCTATGGGGCAGTTTTACACAGGTTGCTGTGAGTCAGAACTGACTCCAGGATACCTAACAACGCCGTCCTCTAGGCTGCCCTGACAGATCCGAAAGTGGATGGATTCCGGGAATCGATGTGGTGATGGTGCTAGACTTGGGTTCATATTCCAGTTTCTTGGCCGTCTTAGACAAGTCACTTAACATCACTGTCTGATTCTTCAACCTTAAAGTAGAGACAACACACACGATTTTGTAGGATCATTGTGATGTTTAAATGACAGAATTTATGTGCAAGTTATCTAAAGAAGTTTATCAAGAAATATGTTTTCTCCTTTACCCTCATTCACAGCAGAAGGTCATTTACATGGCAGCTCATCTCTGGCAACCGTCCTTTGAAATCAGTGGCTTTCAGTCATCTGGGGCTGAAGAACCACCTGGGTGACAAACTGGCGGGCAGAAAGGAGTGGTGGTTGAACAATATCATGACTGTAAGTGAATGTCACTGAACTGTGCATGTGAAGAATATTGAAATGACAAATGTTTTGTTGCATACACATTTACCACAATTTTTTTAATGGGAGGAGGGGAAGAACTCTTACAACGCAATAATAAAAACAGAAATAATCCAATTAAACAATGGGCAAAGAAGTTGAATAGACATGTCACCAAAGAAGATGTGTAAGTGGCCGATAAGCTTGTGAAAAACGTTTGACATCATTAGCTATCAGGAAATGTAAAATTAAAACCACAATGGACACCACTTTACACCCACAGTAAGTATAAAATGGTCTAGCCACTTTGAAACAGTCTGACAGTTGCTTTAAACTTTGTTTGAAAGGTTAAACAAAATTAAGTGACCTAGTTATTTCACTTATAAGGGTATACTGAAGAGAAATGAAAATATGTGTTTACACAAAAACTTGTAACAAATATTTACAGCAACACTACTCATAATCACAAAAAGAAATAACATAAATTTCCATCCCTTGATGAATGGGTAAGCAAAATGTAATGTATTCATAGAATGCAATATCATGTGTCAGTTTAAAAAAATGAAGTACTAATACATATTACAACTGAGTTAACCTTGAAAACACTACAGTAAACAAAAGAACCAAAAATCCATTGCTGTAGAATCGATTCTGACTCATAAAGACCCTATAGGACATAGTAGAACTGCCCCATAGTATTTCCAAGGAGTGGCTAGCAGATTTAAACTGCTAATGTTTTGGTTAGCCGCCTTTAGCAGCATCACTAGGGCTCTTGCTCACAAAAGACCACATGTTTTAGAGTTTCGTTTATATGAAATATCCAGAGTAGGCAAATCCTATAAAGACAGAAAGTAGATTAGTGGTTACTTAAAACCTCTGGTGACCTAGTGGTTGAGTGCTATGGCTGATAACCAAAAAGTCGGCAGGTGCTCCTTGGAAACTCTATGGGCGCAGTTTTACTCTATCCTATGGTGCCATTCTGGATGGACCGATGGCACGGGCTTTAGTTTTGGTGTTTTAAGGGTGTAGGGAGAAGCCCTGGTGACACAGCAGTAGAGGGCTTAACAGAAAGGTCAGTAGTTCAAATCCACCAGCCACTCCAGGGGAGAAACATGTGGCAGTCTGCCACCTTGGAAACCCAATGGGACAGTAAGATTAGTATGAGTCAAAGGGTTTGGTTTTGGTTTGGAAGGCTGTGGGTGGGGTCAGAAGGAAATGGACAATGATTGTTAATGGATACAGACTTTCATTCTGGAATCATTTAAAATTGATTGTAGTGATGGTTTCACAACTGTGAATATATTAAAAACCATTGAATTAAAAAAAAAAAAAAGGCCTGGAATCCTTATTAAAAATGCAGCATCCTAGCCCCACCCCCACAGATTCGGGTGCAGGTGGGTCTGCTTTCATTTTTAAGCATTCTCCCAGCCCTTCCAGAGTCAGGCGGACTGTGTGGCCAACACTTCCAGAAACTCAGTTTTAAAATGGCAAAATTTTTGTATGTATGCTGAAGACCATTTCCTTTCATCAGCAATTGTAAAAAAACTTCATTGCTGCCAACTCAATTCCAACTCATAGCAACCCTATAGGACAGAGCAGAACTGCCCCTGTACAGTATCCAAGGCTGTTAATTTTTATGGCAGCAGATCGCCAGACCTTTTTCCCATGCAGACCCCCTGAGGTGGAGGAGGATGGGGTGGTAGGGGTGATGGTGAAGGGCGGGGAGAGTTGGCATTTTTTCAGCAGCCTACGGATCATACTGTCCATACTCCTTTTGGAGAAGGAAATAAGAGAAACAGAGCAGATGGTCTGTAACAGAAGAGGAGGTGCTGGAGACGGATGGATAGGGCTGGAATGCCTCCAGCTCATCACACTAAGTCAGGACTTTGAAGTATGGTTTTATCATCCTACATTAAAAGCTGTAAATTCCTGCTACATCAGGTCCATCCAAGTTCAAGCATCAGTACTCATGCCTGTCCTAAAGCCAGTGGAGTAGATTTTGCTGTCAGCAGTGGCTGCGGATTGCCCAGACCCTGTGGCCTTCACTAAAACGGAAAAATTAAGAGGTGAGTATATAGCAGCTCAAAGGGGTAGAGGAGATCTAGGGGTAGAATTCCTGCCTACCATTGGAAAGATTCGAGTTTGATTCCCAGCCAGTGTGCCTCATATTCAGCCACCACTCATCCGTCCACGGAGATTTGTGTTACCTGGGTATTGAGAGGGAGCCCTGTGTGGTGCATGGTTAGACACTGGGCTGCCAGTTGAGAGGACAGCAGTTCCAACTCCCCTACCTCTGAGAGGCTCCATGGGAGAAAAGACCTGGAGATCTGCTCCCATAAAGATTACAGCCTAGGAAACTTAGGGGGGCAGTTCTCCTCTGTCACACCGGGTCTCTGTGAGTCAGAACCAACTCAGTGGCACCTAACAGCATAACAACAGTTTTTAGGGAGTTCCAGACTAAGACGGACTAGGAAAAAACACCTGGTGACCTGCTTCTGCAAACCAGGCAATGAAAACCCTGAGGCTCACAAAGTTCTGATCTCATCACGCACAGGATTGCCATGAGTCAGAGGCTGACTAAGGCAGCCACACAATGACAGCAACGTACGCCAGCTCGCCGGGCCCTAAAGCCCGCTGAGGCCTGTAGAAGAGAGGGCCCTGGGCTGCCTCCACATTCAGGCGGTCAGCAGGGGTATTCTGCCAAAGAATACGTGGCAAGGAGTCCAAAAACAGCGAGTGGTCTTTGGGTGTGGGCTCATCCTGGAATCTCCATCCTGGTTCTTATTTTCCATCCTTCCTCTCTCCTTTTAAATATCATTGGAATTTGAAACTTATTGCTCTTTTAAAAGAAATAGAATCCATTTTCTTCAAGATATACCACAAGACTCTCAACTGCATAGCTTCCTTGTCTTTTTATTGCCACCAGCCCCCAACTGTTGTGGAAGGCAGGTGGTAGATATGTGGCTTTTGATCATCTGTAGGTGGCCATTTCATCCCACCCTCCTGGCCAAGCTCTGACTTTGATCCAGTCCTCATCCTCTGCATGTACCTCAAGGGTAAGTTCTGATTAGTTTAAGTCAGTGTTGGTATAGACTCAGCTATGTCTCGCCTTAAAATGTACTGAATTCCTAACCCCTAACCTTTGGGTGCAGTCTAATCTCATGCAATGTAACTACCTTCCCTAGTACAATCTAATTTAACATAATAAGTTAATCAGTTGAGGTCTTATCAGTGTAGGGTGGATCCTAAACTTAATCATTTTTAAGTTACATAAAGAGCAGTAAAGAGTGGCATCCACATACTGGGGAAGACAGATGCCTGGGGCTACTGACAAAGAAGGCGTTGGCATGGTTAACATCCTGATTTGCACTCTTAGCATCCAGAAGTGTGAAAAATAAATTTTTGTTCTTTAAGGCCACCCACTTGTAGTACTGCCTGTCATACAACAATAATAGGAAACCAACATAGCAGTTCTCAGTCCTGGCTGTACAGTAGAGTCCTCTGGGACAGCTTTTAAAAATACTCATTCTACTCCCTCTGTCGACTTGTTGCTGCTGAGTTCCAACTCACAGCAACTCTACAGGACAGAATAGTAGAACTTCCCCATAGGTTTCCCAAGGAGTGCCTGGTGGGTTTGAACTGGTAGCCTTTTAGTTAGCAGCCATAGCTCTTAACCACTATACCACCAGAGTTTCCATACCCTTCCCAGACCAATTAAATCAGAATATCTGGAGGTAGTCCTGGGCACTGGTAATTTTAGAAGCTTTCTATCTAGCCCCAGATATTCAAATATGCAGCTAGTATTAGGAACATCACATCTACACCAGCCACAGTGGTCCTCTTTGCCTAGTCGGTAATTAGATTAGAATTAGTTGGGCACATGGCTTTGTTCTAGCCAATGTGAAATGATGGTTTCTAGGGAACATTGATGTTTCTTCTTAAAATGAGACATGGAATGGTGTGAGAAGTGGAATGAAAAGGTTTTTCTTCTTCCACTGGGCTTCTTAGAGCTTGGGGAGTCTCTTAACTGTAAGAGACACTAGTGAGACAGAGTCAGAGCAGACATGTATACGAGAACGGGCGGTCGCTGTTCTGCTGAGCTCCGACTTGACCGACTCTGGAGCCACGCTGCCTTTGGGACTCCGGTGTGAGGTACTCAGTGCCCTTCTTATACTCAGTGTTTAGAGCTGGGCTTTCTGTTCCTTGCTGATTCTCCTTCCTGACTTGCAATGGAATCCTGTTCCAAGGACCCTGTTTTAAGTTAGTTCTGATGTTAAGTCAAATTCCTATTTTTTTTTTCAGTTTTCATTATTATTGCCCTATATTATCAATATCTTTATCACTCTAATATTTCTCTGTCTTTGGGGATTAGAAACAACACATATAAACTTACAGATATATTTTAACACATACACAAAAAAATACCAAAATCATAAAAATGTACTCCAACAATGAAGAAGAGTTGGACAAAGTTCGCATTTTGTCAGTTGCAGTGACAACTTCACTTTTGGAAGATTGTGGATTTTCTGGATTATCCCTCGGAATGTAGACAGTGTTTCTGGTCAGAAAATTGGTGAGAATCATCCTTATGGCCTTTTTCTTCTTTTTCTTCATACCTTTTGAGGTAACATCCCCCTGTTGCCTGTATCTGCCTATCCACTTTAACAAAGCAACTGGAGTTTGGGCCCATATTTTCAAGCAACTGAAGCTCCTGATTCAGTCTAGAAAATCTCTACAGCAGTGCTTCAAACCATATATAATTAAATATTCGAGAATGATAACCTCAGCAAATTACCTGCTGCGGCACTGTATGTCGTACATATTAATGTATGATGTACAAAAGTGGGGTGTGTCATAACTCAAATATATTGGTTTAAGTTGGGGACTACCTTCATCTCAACTCAGACATTTATTGTATGCTGGAAATTTCAGGAAGACATGGGACTACTCTTGCATGGTATTAGCTATGATGGAAAAAGGTAATCCAGATATTGGCTTCAACAGATTTAAGTTTTGCACTCTCATGTTGAAAGTTGGAAGAAGCTTTATTATTCAGGGTAGCCAGGAATGTTGTGCAGGTTATGCAATTAAAAACTTGATCAGAGCTTAAGTTCTATCTCTGGCTTTTGGTCCAGACCAAGGTGTTAAATCTGCATCAGTTACAGAGTTTGGATACAACATGAAAACAGAAAAAAGTTGTACTTATAAGAGCATTCTGAGTTCAAATCATATAAACCTTTAACCAATAAATCTTTAGAGAACAAACTTAACACCTTCATATGATACCTGAGCCCAAACAAGTAACTTCTTTAAACTAATGGCCAGCCAGGTACAAGATTCTCAGGTTTATAACAGTGTGAGCAATATGGCCATGGTTAGGACAAACATTGTGGCCTGGGTGCGGGGCTTGTGAGTCTGTAAATGAGAGAATGAATAACAGTCGAAAACAGCTAGAATGCATGACAGCAGACCCTTGAAAACTATGGGTCTGGCCTGCTGAATGTGATCTTTATACCTGTGCCAAGGCCTAAGTGCTGTCCTTCTCGAGATGTGGATTCACCTGAGGAAGTGGCTTCTGTTACACTGATTAGACAAGAAGGCACAAGTTTGCTTTGGGAAGAATTTCCCAAAAACCCTGTTCACATCAATGACTGCTTTACTGCACATATACCTATCTGTTAACTAAATAAATTCGACCTGGATGATGCCCAAATCAGAGTCTGGGACATTAGAGATACCAGTTCTCCTCCTCACCACCGGTGTGTTCTGTGTGGCATTCTTCACGGCACCGATCAGTCACGGGCAATACAGACGCGCGGAACTGTACACAACAGCAGTAACCTTTGTAGCTTCTTTTCTGGGGGAGATTTAAGTGTTGTCAGATTGGGCTTCATCTCTGCTAGTTATGGCTGTTACAGTGCCATCCAGCTGGTATCAGCTCATAGCTACCCCATGAACAACAGAACGAAACACTGCCTCCTGCCAGAGGTTTCTGCAGTGACACCTGTGAGGGTGGCTTAGGAGTTGTTAACGTTGTTAGGTGACGTTTAGTTGGTTCCGACTCATAAGGATCTTGTGTACAATAGAAGGAAATACTACTTGGTCCTGAGCCATCCTCATAGCCCAGTGAGGTAGCCACTGTGTCAGTCCATCTGATAAAAGATCTTCCTCTCTTTCACTGACCCTCTAATTAACCAAGCATGACATCTTTTTCCAGGGACTAGTCCTTCCTGATACCATGTCCAAAGTATATAAGACAAAATCTTGTCATTTTCACTTCTAAGGAGCATTCTGACTATACTTCCTCCAAGACAGATTGGTTCATTCTTCTGGCAGTCCATGGTATATTTAATGTTCTTTACCAAAACTCTAACTCAAAGACATCAATTCTTTTTGTCTTCCTTATTCATATAAGGTTGTTGAAACTATCATGACTCGAGTCAGGTACACCTTAGTCTTCAAAGCAACATCTTTGCTTTTCAGCACCTTAAAGAGGTCTTTTGCAGCAGATTTGCCCAACGCAATATGTCTGATTTCTTGATTGTTGCCTCCGTGGCTGTTGATAGCGGATCCGAGTAAAACCAAATCCTCGACGTCTTCTATATTTTCTCCACTTATCATGATGTTGCCTACTGGGCCAGTTGTGAGAATTTTTGTTTTCATTCTGTAAAAGTATAACCCATACTGAGTGCCTGTGGTCATTGATCTTCATAAGTAATTGCTTCAGTTCTTTATTTTCAGCAAGATGTGTTATCCACACATAATGTAGATTGCTAAGGAGTCTTTCTCCAATCCTAATGCTCTTCTTTTTATAGTCCAAGTTCTCATATTATTTTTTCAGCATGCAGATCGAATAGATATGGTGAAAGGATGCAACCCTGACCTAACATCTTCTTTGACTTTAAACCATGCAGTGTCCCTTTATTATGTCTGAACAACCGCCTCTTGGACCACGTACAGCTTCCTCATGAGCACAGCGAAGTGTTCTGGAATTTTCATTCTTTGCAGTGTTATCTAGAATTTGTCACAATCCACACAGTCAAATCATTAAAAGTGACTGCAACAGTATGTTGACAAGGAACTGCCAGCAATTCAAGTTGGATGCAGAAGAAGACGTGAAAACAGGGATATTGTTGCTGATGTCAGATGGATCTTGGCTGAAAGCAGAGAATACCAGAAAGATGTTTACTTGTGTTTCATTGACTATGCAAAGGCATTCAATTGTGTGGCTCATAAATTATAGCTAACATTATAGAGAATGGGAATTCCAGAACACCTAATTGTGCTCTTAAGGAATCTATATATGGATTAAGAGGCAGTTGTGTGAACAGAACAAGGGGACACTGCATGGTTTGAAGTCAGAAAAGGTGTATGTCAGGATTATATCCTTTTACCATATCTTTTCAATCTGTATACCAAGCAAATAATCTGAGAAGGTGAATTCTGCAAAGAAGAACAAGGCATCAGGATTGGAGGACAACTCGTTAACAACTACCTTATGCAAACAACACCACCTTACTTGCTGGAAATGAAGAAGATTTGAAACACTTACTGATGCAGATCAAGGACCACAGCCTTCAGTATGGGTTGCACCTCAACATCAAGAAAGTAAAAATCCTCACAACTGGACCAGTAAGCAACATTGTCATAAATGAAGAAAGGACTGAAGTTGTCAAAGATTTCATTTTACTTGGGTCCACAATCAATGCCCATGGACGCAGCAGTCAAGAAATCAAAAGACACATTACCTTGGGAAAATTTGCTGCAAAGGACCTCTTTCAAATATTGAAAAGTAAAGATGTCACAGGCATAGTACTTTCAATCGCCACATATGCGTGTGAAAGCTGGACAATGAACCAAAGAAGACAGAAGAAGAATTATGCCTTTGAATTGTGGTATTAGAGAAGAATGTTAAATGAACCACGGACTACCAAAAGAACAAACAGATCTATTCTGGAAGAAGTACAACCAGATTGCTCCTTGGAAGCAAAGATAACAAGACTGCAGCTTATATACTTTGGACATGTTATCAGGAAGGATCAGTCCCTGGAGAAGGACATCATGATCGGTAGAGTAGGGGGTCAGCAAGAAACAGGAAGACCTTTGATGAGATGAGTTGACAGAGCGGCCACAACAATGGGCTCAAGCATAAAAACGATTGTGAACATGGAGCAAGACTGGACAGTGTTATGTTCTGTTGTTCATAGGGTTGCCATGAGTCAGAACAGACCCGACAGCACCTAACAGCAGCACACAGTCCAATGTCTTTGCAGAGCCAATAAAACACAGGTAAACATCTTTCTGATATTCTCTGCTTTCACTCAAGATCCAGTTGACATCAGCAGTGGTCTTCCTTGTTTCATGTCTTTTTTGAATCCAACTTTAGTGTTTGGCAGTTCCCTGTTGATGTACAGCTGCAACTGCTTTTGAATGATCCCCAGAAAAACTTCACTTGCATATAATATTGGTGATATTGTTTAATTTTTTCCCACATTCTGTTGAATAAACTTTCTCTGACATGGACACAAATATGGGTATCTTACAGACAGTTGGCCAGGTAGCGATATTTTGAAATTCTTGGTGTAGCAAGCAAGCACTTCTAGTGTTGCATCAATTTATTTAAACATCTTGACCGATAGCCCATCAATTCCTGGAACGCTGATTTTTGCCAAAGCATTCAGGGTAGCTTGGGCTTCTTCCTTCAATACCATGGACTGTTGATCATACACTACCTCCTGAAATAGTTGAACACTGACCAAGACTTTTTCAGAACAGTCACTGTATATTCCTTTCATCTTCCTCTGATACTTCCTGCATCAGTCAGTATTTTGCCCACAGAATCCTTCAGCATTCAAGCAACTTGAGGTTTGAATTTTTTTCTTCAGCTCTTTCAACTTGAGAAACGCTGAGCATGTTCTTTCCATTTGGTTTTCTAACCCCAGATACTGTGCATTTCATTACACTACTCTGTCTTTTCAGCTGCCCTTTGAAGTCTTCAGTTCTTTTACTCCATCATTCCTTCCATTTTCTTTAGCTTCTCTGTGTTTGAGTAAATTTCAGAGTGTCTTCTGACATCCATTTGGTCTTTTCTTTCTTTCCTGTTTTGCTTTTTTAACTCTTTTTGTTGTTGTTGTTGTGTTTTAAGTGAAAGTTTACAATTTGAGTTGGCTTCTCATACAAAAATTTACACACACTTTGCCATATGACCCTAGCTGCTCTCCCCACACAGTGACAGCACACTCCTCTCCACCCCATAATTGCCCATGTCCATTTAACCAGTGCCTGTCCCCCTCTGTCTTCTCATTTCCCATCCAGACAGGAGTCTGGTTGCAATTGGCCTTCTGCATCTACCCAAGCCAAGAAGCACTCTTCATTAGTATCATTTTATGTCTTATGGACTATTTCAATCTTTCTGTCTGAGGAGGTGGCTTCCAGAATGGTTTCAGTGCTGGGCAACAAAGATGCTGGGGGCTATGTCTTTCAGTTTGTGAGAACCCTTCAGTTCATCAGACAATCAAGTCTGGTCTTTTTACTAGAGTTTGTGTTCTGCACCCCACATTTCTCCTGCTGCATTAGGGACTCTATTGAGTTCCATATGAGAGCAGTTGTACTGTGGGCTGGGCACTATCTAGTTTTTCTGGTCTTATGCTGATATAGCCTCTGGTGTATGTGGCCCTTTCTGTCCCTTAGACTCACACTGTCCTTGTGTCTTTGATGCTCTTCTTTCTCCTTTCTTTGCTCCAAGTGTGTTGCGACTGACTGATGCTTCTTAGATGGTTGCTTGTTGGCTTGTAAGACCCCAGATGCCACTCACAAAAGTGGGATGCAAAACATTTTCTTAATAAACTTTGTTATGCCAATTGACCTAGATATCCCCTAAAACCACGGCCCCTAGACCCCTGACTTGGTCATTCTGTTCCTCAATGTGTTTGGTTTTATTTGGAATATTTCCAATCTTCAGGTTTAGTCCATCTGTGCTGACTTCTTGTCTGTTGTACGTTGTCTTTCCCTTCACCTAAAATAATTCTTGTCTATTATCTAATTAGTGCATATCCCTCTCTTTCCCATGTCCCCTTATATCTATCAAATAACATTTTCTTCTATGTTTACACCTATTCTTGAAACTTATAATAGTGGTCTCATACAACATTTGTCATTTTGTAATTGACTTATCTTGCTCAGCATAATGCCTTCCAGATTCTTCCATTTGATGAGATGTTTCCCAAATTCATCGTTGTTATTTATCATTGCACACTATTCCCTTGTGTGACTATACTGTAGTTTGTTTATCCATTCTTCCATTAATGAGCACCTAGGTTGACTCCATCTTTATGCTATTGTGAACAATGCTGCAATGAACATTGATGTGCTTGTATCTATTTGTGAGGCAGCTCTTACTTTTCCAGGCTATGTTCCAAGAAGTGGGATTGTTGCGTTGATTGGTATTTCTATTTCCATCTTTTTAAGAACATGCCAAAACGATTTCCAAAGTTGTTGTACTATTTTATATTCCTACCAGCAGTGCATAAGTGTTCCAGTCTCCCCACATCCTCTCCAACATTTGTTCTTTTATGTTTTTCAGATTAATGCCAGCCTTATTGGGGTTCACTGTAGTTTTAATTTGCATGATAATGAGCATTTGCTGGTGTGTCTGTTAACCACCTGAATGTCTGTTTTGATGAAGTGCCTGTTCATAGACTTCACCCAGTTTTTAATGGGATTATTTGTCTTTTTGTTATTAAGGTTTTGCAGTATCTTATAGATTTTAGAGATTAGACCCTTATCAGATTTATCATAGGCATTTTTTTCTCCCAGTCTGTAGGTTTTCTTTTTACTCTTTTGGTGAGGTTTTTGGATGAGCACAAGTTTTTTATTTTTAGGAGTTCCCAGTTCTGGCATTTCAGCTTGGCTTGGCTTTCTGGCATTTGTGCATTGTTGGTAATGCTTTGTATTCTGTTTATGCCTTTAGGTCTCCCAGCATTGTCCCTGTTTTTTCTTCCACAGACTTTACTCTTTTAGATTTTATTCTTATGTCTCTTGATCCATTTACAGTTAATTTTTGCGCATGGTGAGAGACATGGGTCCTCTTTGATTTTTTTTTTTTTTTTTTTGGCAGATGGCTATCCAGTTATGCCAACATCATTTGTTAAAGAGTTGTCTTTTCCCCAGTTTACACATTTGGAGCTTTTGTCAAGTATCGGCTTCTTATAGATAGATTATTTTACATCTGGATTCTTGGTTCTGTTCCTTTGATCTACGTGTCTGTTGTTCTAGTACTGGGCTGTTTGGACTACTGTGGCAGTGTAATAGGTTCTAAACTCAGGTTGTGTGAGGCTTCCCACTTTGTTCTTTTTCAGTAATGCTTTACTTATTCAGGGTTTCTTCACTTTTTGTATGAAGTCTGTGATTTGTTTCTCCATCTCATTAAAAAATGCCACTGGAATTTGGATCAAGATTGCCTTGTACTTAGAGATCGTTTTGGGTAGAATAGACATTTTCACAATGCTGAGTTTTCCTGTCGCTGAGCAAAGTAGCTTTCTCCAGTAAATGTAGATCTCTTTAGGTTTCTTGCAGTAGCATCTTGTAGTTTTCTTTGTATGGGTCTTTTATATCTGTGGTTATATTTGTTCCTAAGTATTTTATCTTCTTGGGGGCTGTTGTAAATGGTATTCATTCAGTGATTTTCTATTTGACTGTCTTTTTGTTGGTGTTGAAGAATCCAACTGATCTTTGTGTTTATCTTGTATCCTGATAGTTATCTGAACTTTTCTAGTAGTTAGCTCCAGTAGTTTTTTGTTTTTTTTATAGTGGGGGTTTTCTGTGCATAAGATCATATCATATGCCAATGCAGATAGTTTTACTACTTTCTTACCAGTTTGGATGCCCTTTGAATTTCTTTTTCTAGCTGATCATTCTGGCTAGAACCTCCAGCACAGTACTGAATAGAAGTGATGACAGAGGGCATCAAGCAGAATGCTTTCACATGCTCTACATTTAGAATGATGTTGGCTGTTGGCTTTGTATAGATGCCTTTCTTATGTTGAGGAATTTCTCTTGTAATTCCTATTTTTGCTAGGAACCTTTCATATGAATGGGTGTTGGACTTTGTCAAATGCCTTTTCTGCATTAATTGGCAAAATCAAGTGGTTCTTGTTTTTTGTTTTATTTATTGGTTGATGCATTGATTGTTTTTCTGATGTTGAACTGTCCTTGCATCTCTGGTATGAATCACACTTTGTCATGGTGAATTATTTTTTTCTGTATGTCGGTGATTTCAATTAGCTGGAATTTTATTGAGGATTTCTGCGATGAAAATCCTTGTCCACTGTGAGAGATATCGGTCTGCAATTTTCCTTGTTTGTGGTATGTTTACCTGGTTTCGGTATCAGGGTTGTGCTGGCTTCATAACCCTGAATGAATCTGAGAATATTACATCCTTTCCTAAGCTCTGAAATATCTTTAATAATAGTGGTGTTAACTCTTTCCTGAAGGTACAGTAGAATTCTCCAGTGAAGCCATCAAGGCCAGAGCTTTTTTGTTGCTGTTGTTGGGAGTGTGTAAGCTATCTTTTATTATGGGTTTATTTAGTTGTTCTACCTCTGCTTGTGTTAGTTTAGTTAGGTAGCATGTTTCTGGAAATTTTTCCCTTTCTTCAAGGTTTTCAAATTTGTTAGAGTACATGTTTTCATAGCTTTTGGTCTTGTTAACTCTTTCAATCATTTTTCTATTCTCTAATTCTTTTAGTTCTTATCTAATTTTTATTATTTGCTTTCTTCTGGTGAATGAGGGTTTCTTTTACTGATTTATTTTTACCTGTTTGAATTGTAGAGTTAATGCTTTGATTTGAGCCCACTTTTTGGATGTGTGCATTTATTGAAATAAATTGACCTCTGAGCACTGCTTCTGTGGTGTTCCAAAGGTTCTGGTAGGATATGTTTTCATTCTCACTTGTTTCTATGGATGTCTTTATTCCATCTTTGATTTCTTCTTTAACCCAGTAGTTTTTGAGCAAGGTTTTATTCAGTTTTCATACGTTTGATTTTTTTCCCCTTGTTTTTTCTGTTAATTGATCCCTACCTTTATACCTTTGTGAAATGAAAAGATGCTTTGCAACATTCCAGTGCTTTGGATTTTGTTAACGTTGGCTTTATGGTCTAATATGTGGTCTATTCTGGAGAAGGTTCCGTGTGTATTGGAAAAGAAAGTGTACGTGGCTGATGTTGGGTGGAGTGTTCTGTATGTGTCTATGAGGTCCAGTTGGTTGATTGCAGCATTTAAATCTTCCGTGTCTTTACTGAGTTTCATTCTGAAGCCATCTGGGCCCGGACTTTTTTTGGTAGGCAGTGTTTTGATGACCTTTTCAATCTCTTCCTTTGTGGTGGGTTTATTAAGTTGTTCTGCTTCACATTGTGATAATTTGGGTAGGTGGTATGAGTCAAGGAATTTGTCCATTTCCCCTAGGTTTTCAAATTTGTTAGAGTACAGTCTTTCATAGTATTCTGTTATGATATTTTTTATTTCTGTTGCATCCGTGGTGACAACTCCCTTCTCATTTCTAATTTGGGTTATTTGTTTCCTTTCCTGCTTTGCTTTAGTAAGTTTAGCCAGTGGTTTATCAATTTTGTTGATCTTTTCAAAAAACCAGCTTTTGGTCTTTTCAATTTTTTCAGTTGTTTTTCTATTCTCTAATTCATTTAGCTCTGCTCTAATCTTTATGATCTCCTTTCTTCCAGTGCCCGAGGGGTTCCTCTGTTGTTCTCTTTCTACTTGTTCAAGCTGCAGAGTTAGTTCCTTGATTTGGTTTCTTTCTTCCTTCCAGATGTGTGCATTTATGGTGATAAACAACCTCTGAGCACTGCTTTAGCTGTATCCCATAGGTTCTGGTAGGAAGTGTTTTCGTTCTCATTGGAATCCATGAATTTCTTTAATTCATCCCTGATTTCCTCTATAACCCATGTTTTTTTGAGCAAGATGTTGTTCAGTTTCCAAGAGTTCCACTTTCTATCTCTGTTTTTTCTGCTATTGATTTCAACTTTGATGGCTTTATGATCTGAGAAGATGCTTTGCAGTAATTCAACGGTATGGATTTTGTTGAGCATTGCATTATGGGCTATCACGTGGTCAATTCTGGAGAATGTACCATGTGCACTGGAGAAGAAGGTGTAGTTGTCTGCTGATGGGTGGAAAGTTCTGTATATATCAATGAGGTTTAGTTGGTTACTTGTGTCAGTGAGGTCTTCTGTATCTTTACTGAGCTTTTTTCTAGATGATCTGTCTAGTAATGAGAGTGGAGTGTTAAAGTCTCCCACTATTATTGTGGAGTCATCTAACTCTCTTTTGAGGGTAGTCAGTGTTTCTTCGACATATTTAGGTGCTCTGACATTAGGTGCATAAATGTTTAATATAGTTAAGTCTTGCTTGTGTACTGAACCTTTCAGCAATAGTGTCCATCTTTGTCCACGATGGTGGATTTGACATTAAAATTGATTTTGTCTGAGATTAGAATTGCTACCCCTGCTCTTCTTTGTTCATTGTTAGCTTGATATATATTCTTCCATCCTTTCATTTTCAGTTTGTTCCTGTCTTTAGGTCTCAAGTGAGTTTCTTATAGACAACATATGGATGGGTCATGTCTTTTGATCCAAGATGTCACTCAATGTCTCGTTACTGGAGCATTCAGTCCATTCACATTCAATGTAATTATTGATAGGTATGTGTTCACTGCTGCCATTGTCATATGTTTATTTTTATGTTGATGTTTTCTCTGTTGTTCTTATTAGTCTGTTCTGGGACACTCTTTTTTGTGAGTTGATTTTTCACCTTTTTCAGAGCTGGTTTTATAGTTGTTGAGACTCGTGTGCTAGATTTCTTGAAATGGTATGATACATCTTTGTTGTGCTTTGCAGCGCCCCTATGAACTCCCTTAATAAACTATTTATAAACCAAATTTTAATTACTACCAGTCTTGTCATCTTCCTCTCCATCTGGAAGGACTATAACGACTGTAGTACATCCCTCTTTTATTACGATGACACCATAGTTTTCATGATGATCACTGGATTGCTTCTTTCCAAATCAAAGCTGTGATTTACTTTGGAACCTTCCCTAAATGAGTATTGAGTAGTGTGTCATTCTAAAATATAAAGTTAGTGGTTTCATTCTTCTAAGCCAAAGCCAAGAACTTCTTTCAGTATTTCTTGTAGTTTGGGTTTGGTTTTTGCAAAGTCTCTGAGTTTCTGTTTATCTGGGAATGTCTTAATTTCATTTTCGTATTTGAAAGATAGTTTTGCAGGATATATAATTCTTGGTTGGAAGTTCTTCTCCTTTAAGACTTTGAATGTGTCGTGCCACAGTCTCTGTGCCAGCATGGTTTCTGCTGAGAAATCTGATCAGAGCCTACAGGGTTTCCCTCTGAATGTTAGCTTTGCCTTGAGTCTTGTTGCCTTTAAGAGTTGCTGCTTATGTTTCATTTTGTTAAGCTTGATTATAATATGTCTTGGAGTCTTTCTTTTGAGATCTGTATTGGGTGGCATATGATATGCATCTGAGATGTCTGTACTCTCTTCCTTCATGATTTCTGGGAAGTTTTCTTTCAGTAGCTCAGCAACAATACTCTGTGTTCTCAGATGTCTCACCCTGTTCAGGGACTCCAATTAATCGAAGGTTGTTCCTCTTAATAGAGTCCCACATGCTTCTTAATGTTTCTGCATTTTTCTTGTTTCTTTTTTTCTGATTTCTGCTCATAGACGTTGGCATCAGTAGCTCTGTCTTCCAAGTCAGAAATTCTTTTTTCCATTTGTTCCATTCCGTTTTCTTGGCTTTGCATGAAAGTTTCTATGTCTTTGATTTTCTTCTTGATCTGTTGGATTTCAGAGTACTGGTGTTCCATCAGATCGAACAAGTTGCTTAATTTTTCATTTTGTTCTGCTGCATTTTGTATAAGGTCTAGAAGGGCCCTGTATATAATCAATTTGTATTCACTTCCTGATGCTTTCATAAAAGTTTCTTCATCTGGAAAACTCCTTGGTTGCTCTGTTTGGGAGCCTTCTGAAGCCATGAGTGATTGCTTGTATGCCACAGTTGTCTGTTGCCTTTTGGGTCCCATGGGAGTATATAGAGGCTGGAAGAGGTACTGTGAGGATGGATTGCAAATGTTTCTCTAGGCTGTCTTCAAATGTAAAGCAAAAGGTATCTGACAAGTTCACAAGTCGGTTAGGTTTTCAGGTGTAGAGGTCCCTCTTCTCATCTGACAAAGTAAGCGCCACTATATCCAACCCCAGATGACAACAAACTAGTTCAGAATACAGCAATGCTTCTGCCCTGTTGGCTTCTGCTGACAGGGCCTAGCCTTAGCCAACACTGCGTCCAGTACTGGTTTTGTGATAGAAAAGCGCTCTCCTGTGCACAAGCTCTGGCTCCCAAGCTAAGAATTAGGTCCAGCTGCGGCCACTGTACCCAAGATGGCATCCTCCACACAGACAGCAGACAGAGGGGCTAAAGGTGCCGAGAGGCAATGATTCCTCTGCCTCCGCTGCAGGGCCCCCAGTGCAGGCAGCACTGTGCAAAATCACCACTTGTCTGGTGGAGAAGCGCTGTCCCGTTTGCAGGCGCTGGCTCCCGGGCTAAGAACGAGGTCCCGCTAAAATCTCGGTACCAACAGGGCGTCCTGCACCCCAACCGCGGAGCTCTGCACAAACCCCACCGAGGCAGCCACAATACAAAAGGCTCAAAGTGTCTAGATTAACAGAGTCCCGAGCCTGGCTCTCAGAATATGGGAATTTCGCCGGCCTATCCCCCCAGCAGCGCGCCTGAGTTCCGCCGCCAGGCAAGACCCAGCTCCGCCCGCCCGCCAAGACAGAGGAAAAAAAAAGTCAAACTGGTGCGTCAGTGAGAGCCGGGGCCAGTGAAAGAGAGGAGGCCCTTAGCCAAGTGGTATCAAGTCCCAATTAACAGCTCTGTGCCGTATCCTGAGGCTGATTAGGTGATCAGAAGGCTCTGCTTGACTGTCAATTCAGGTCCCGGTTTCCAGAGGGATACAAGGAGACGTGTGCTAAGTCCGCCATCCCGACTCCGTTCCCACTGAGTTTCATTCTGAATGTTCTGTCCCTCACCGAAAGTGGTATGTCAAAGTCTCCTACTATATTGTAGAGCTGTGTATTTCTCTTTTCAATGCTGTTAGAGTTTGTTTGATTAACCTAGGGGCCCTATCATTGGGTGCACAAATATTTAATGTGGTTACTGATGTACTGCCCCTTTAATCTTTACATAGTATCCTTCCTTGTCCATTGTGGTAGATTTTACTTTAACGTCTATTTTATCAAAAATTAATATTGTCATTCCTCTGTGCTGGCTGTTTTCAATGTTGTTGGTTTGTTATACTTTTTTCATCCTTTGTGTTTTTGTTTGTGTCTGTAAGTCTAAGGTGTGATTCCTGTAGGTACCATATTATAGATTGATAGTGTTTTCTAATCCATTCTGCCATTCTCTAACTCATTATTGGTGCCTTTAATCCATTTGCAGAGTAATTATTGATAAGTATGAATTTAGTGCTGTCATTTGATGTCTTGTGTGTATTGTTGATAGTTTTCTTGTTTCACTTAATTTTCTGTGCTGAATGATTTTTTTAGGCCTTTTCTTTTCATGTTTTTCATTGTTGGTTTTGTATTTGCTGAGACTTCATGTTTTTCTTGATTTAATAAATTCATTTAGCATCATTTATACGGATGAGGTCTACAGGATTAGTGTCTTAAGCTAACGTCTTTTGAGATCTAAAAGAAAGAAGCAAGCAAAGAGATAGAGGGATCTCATACCAGCAAGAAAGCAGTACTGGGACCAGAGCATGTCCTTTGGGCCTGAGGTTCTTGTGCTGAGATGCTTCCAGACCAAGGGAAAACTGATAAGGACTTCCATTGAGAGCCAACAGAAAAAGAAAGCTGTTTCCTGGAGCCAGAGCCCTGAATTTGGACTTGTAGCCTCCTGGACTGTGAGAAAATTAATTTCTCCTGTTAGAGGCATCCACTTGTGTTATTTCTGTTATAGCGGCACTAGATAACTAACACAGCAGATTAATTAGCTCATTAAAGTTACTCAACTTCTCCAGGCTTCAGTACACTCATCTGTAAAATGAAGCACTAGATGCTAATATCTCTATGAATTTGTCAAATATTAGAATCTCATATATCAAAGGAACTCTGAATAAAAAAAAACATTCTTTCAGTTGGTCTCACACAGTTTTCTTCCTAGTTGCCACATAAGTCAAAGGAGACAAATTATTTTCTTCTATTGCGGGATTCTGAGCACAGACTGAAGACTTACTTCCTGCTTTTCTTGGAAAGTGTGATGTTTTCTAGAAGGGCCTGACATGGACTCCCCTAAGGTTTTATCAATGAAAGTTGTGGACTCCCAGCACAAACTTTCTTAAGGAGAGCAGAAAAGTTATTGGCTCACATAACTAGGATATCCAGGGGTACATCTAGCTTCGGAAACAGTAAGACCTAGAGGCCCAAATTGTGTTACATGGATGCTTGCTTCCTGCACCTCTCAGCTATGCCTTCTCTGTGGGCTTCATCCTCAGGCAGGCTCTTTTCACATGGTAACAAAAGAAGGCCTCCCAAAGTGCTAAATTTGGCGGTTCCTAAATTTCCATGCCAAAAAGAAGACAGTGCCTTGCCTCAAACACTTCAAGCAAAATAGTAATTGCTAAAAATTATCGAATACTTACAATGTGCCAGGCATTGTTCTAATGTACTTCTTGTTTGAACTTACTTAGTTCTCACAACTCTGGAAAGCAGATATTAATTTTCTATTCTACAGACAGGAAAACTAAGTTTTAGAGAGATTAAATAACTTGCCCACTCTCTGACTGTAGGAATTAGGCAAATTATTTAGCCATTCTGTGCCAAGGTTTCTTGATCTGTAAAAATGCCCCCCCTAAAAAACCAACAACAAGCAACCAAACCAGTTACCTTCAAGCTAACTACTACTCATAGCAATCCCATGTATGTCAGAGAAGAACCTTGCTCCACAAGGTTTTTTGGAAGTAGATCTCAAGACCTTTCTTCCATGGTGTCTGTGAGTAGCCTTGAACTTCCAACCTCTTGGTTAGCAGCTGAAGATGTTAATTACTTGTACCACCCAAGGAATCCATAAAAAATGCCAATGGTAAATATTTCCTAGGCTGTTATGAAGATTATGCATGTAAGGCCCTTAAGGATGGTGCCCAACATAGAGTCACTGCAGGCAGCAAGAAGCCAACAAATCTTGGCACTTTTTCATCATGCCATTCTCTGATCTGCTGCCTCTATCTCTGTAATGGCCTCAAAACTTTAACTTCATATGCTCCATGGTCTCCAACAGCATTAGATATGATAGGAAGGGTCGCAGTGGATTACAACTGTAGATAAAGGGAAAGAGGTCCAAAGTGGCAGAGCTAAGGGCAAAGCTGGGACCAAAATATAGGATCTATGTTCGGAAGATGGAGCTGAGGACAAGAACCAGATCAAACTTGTCAGTCTAGCCTCGTTGGGAGTCAGTAAATTTTGTGCACTGGATGGCAGACCTCAGGAACCAGAGAGGAAACCTGCCAGGAAACTGGCAGCCTCTTATACTGTTCCTGCTAGGGCAGGAGTCACCTTCACAGAGAGCCAGCAGGAGAGCTGTGGGTGGCGGCCCATTCTCCCATTAGAGAGATGGTAGTGAATGGCTGGGAGAGTCTGAAACCCAAAGGAAGTTCAGGTCTTGACAGGAAGCCTTTCACTGATACTGATGATGGGAAGAGATAGATGCTAAGTATTATTCATAAATTACTCAGTAAGTCCCACAACAAAGATAGGATCTCACCAAAAACTGAACACTTACCCTGGACAAAAACAAAAACTACTTCTTAACTGAACTGCAAAACATCCTATAAAATCAACACATTGTTGAGAGGAAGAAGTTATTCTGGACTTCCTATCCAAGTGATGAGTATCTGAATTCAAAACAAAGCTCACTCAAATTGTTTCTCAAAATGAGTCAATGATTCTGACATTTTGTACCTGCTCATCTATTAAACAGAGCCGCCAGGTGAAAGTTTGCAATCTCCTTATCTTGAATATTTTGCCTTTACTCGATTCTTCAGGGGTATCTACGGAAGCTATGCCACCTGAGTTACTGACACTGGGTATGAGGAGGACTCAGGTGACACTCTCAATGCCATGGTGGCTGGAAAAGCCTTAGATCCTCCATGCTTGCTGGCAGATGCTGAGCATCACAAGATCTCAAGAGCACAGAAGAAGGCAGGAGGCCACCTCTAAGGACAAACATCTCTGAATTAGGGAAATACCTATTATTTGAGTTTGATGCCTCCTCCCATAGTATCTCTGGTTGTTATGATGATGAAAAAGGGCTAAATATTGTAAGAGAAATATAAAATATCTCAATGGGCAAGTATTTCATTGTAATGTATATAAACTTTGTTCAAAATGAGCACTATTGACCTGGGTAAATATTTATAGATTCTGTACTGTAGTGTTCAGCTAAATGACTAAACAGCAATAAAACACCATCAGAGGCTTTGAAGCACAGCTATTATTTTGTCTCCTTTATGTCACCTGAGAATCCAATTGGCAATAGCTATAGAAAAAGAAGATCCTGGTATTGACAACACAAAGAACCAATGTAGGTTTGAACACATGGTTTACTTCTGGTTTGTTCTGACTACAGTGTCCAGTATTTATGGCATTAATCAATCTAGAATTGTAAGGTGATATCTTTTTCTAATATGCTTTTTCTGTCATGGTCATGCAGAAACCCTGGTTGCTTGGTGGTTAAGTGCTATATCTGCTAACCAAAAAGCTGGCAGTTTGAATCTGTTAGGTGCTCCTTGGAAACTCTACAGAGCAGTTCTATGTTGTCTTACAGAGTCACTATGAGTTGGAATCAACTCAATGGCAGCGGGATCTTTTTGGTTTCTCATGGGCCATGAAGGAGCCCCAGTGCACTGCGGTTAAGCACTCAGCTGCTAAGCAAAAAGTCAGTACTTCAAACCCACGAGAGTCTACACAGGAGGGAGACTGTGGCTGCATGCTTCAGGAGGTTACAACCTTACAAACTCTGTGCAGCAGTTCTAGTCTACTCTACGTGCCTCTAGGAATAAAATTCAACTCAAAGGCAATGGCTCTTTTATTACTATGGCCATGTTAACTCTTCCTCTCCATTGTGCTTTGAGGATAGGGACCAAATCATATTCATCTTTATACTGCCAGTGCTAGGGCAATATTTTGTTCTGTTATGCATAAGGTCACCATGAGTCAGAGGTGACTTGACTGCAATTAACAACAAAAACAAAGAGCACATGGCTTGAGCAATGTGAGCACACATTTACTGAATAAATTCTTGTACCTCCTAAAATAGAAGAAATGTAAAAGACATATTTAAATTCGTAAACTCTCTGTTTTAGTATAGTTGAGTTAGCTCTAAATGCCAGGCTTCCTACAGAAAACAACTTTTACCTCTGGATAAAATACAAGAACAGTTAGCTGGAGAGTAACCATGCTTTGGAGAACAACCAAAGCAAGCATATTTTAGAGAGGATTAGAACCTTGGAAGGAGATGGCACGGGATGGCCACTTTCATCACATCTAGCATTAGAGCTTGCCATGATCTACACTGTACAGGTGGGTGCAACTCCAGCAGACAACACTTAGTCTTTTTTGCCTATCTGTAAGAGATCCAACAGATAGATTGAAATGAAATGGATGAAACAAGATACATCGTGTAAACAATAAGTATTAGAAGTCTGGAGTAGGTATTATTAGTATAAACTTTAAGACAATACCATCAAAGATAAAGAAGAACATTTTACAATACAAAAGCATCAATTTATAAGAAAGCCATAACAATCCCAACTGTGTATGTGTCTAATAATAAAAAAAGCCAAAGCTAAAGCCACTGCACTTGAGTCCATCCCAACTCATAGCGACTCTACAGGTCAGAGTAGAACTGCTCCATAGAGTTTCCAAGCAGCAGCTGGGGGATTTGAACAGCTGACCCTTTGGTAGCAGATGGAGTACTTAGCCACTATGCCACCAGAGTTTCCAAGTCTAATAACAGAGTTTCAAAATACATGAGGCAAAAATTGATAGAATAAAAGGGAGAAATAGGTCAAGATGGCTGACTAAGCGCACATCTCCCTGTATCCCTCTGGAAACCAAGACCTGAACTGATAATCAAATGGAGCCTTCTGATCACCTAATAGCGCCAGGACATGGCACAGGGCTTTTAATTTGGACTTCATAACACTGAGCGAAAAACCTCCTCTCTTTCACTGATTCCCGCTTCTGGCTAGCCCTGGCTCTCACGGACTGAAGGTAAATGCACCATTTTGACTTTTTTTCCCTCGGTCTTGGCTGGTGGGCAGAGCTGGGTCTTGCCTAGCAGCTAGACTCAGACACGCTGCTGGCAGGATAGGCAGGCAAAATTCCCATGTTTTGAGAGCCAGGCTTCAGACTCTGTTCATCGAGCCACTTTGGGCCTGTCTTTTTATCTCTGCCACAGTGGGGTTTGTACGGAATTTCACTGTCAGTGTGTGGGACACCATGTTGGGTACAGAGATTTTAGCAGGACCTAATTCATATCCTGGGAGCCAGTGCCTGCAAACAAGACAGTGCTTCTCCGACAGAAAAGCAGTAATTTACACAGTGCCGCCTACTTTGGGGGTCCTGCAACAGAATCAGAGGAATCACTACCTCTTGGCACCTCTAGACCCTCTGTCTGCTGCCTGTGTGGAAGACACCATCTTGGATATGGTGACCACAGCTGGACCTAATTCTTAGCTTGAAAGCCAGAGCCTGCCCACAGGAGAGTGCTTTTCTACCAGAAAAGCAGAACTCTACACAGTGTTGCCTAAGGCTGGGCCCTGTCGGCAGAAGCCAACAGGGCAGTAGCATTGCTGTATTCTGAACTAGTTTGTACCATCTGGGGTTGTATATAGAGGTGTTTACTTTGCCAGTTGGGAAGAGGGACCTCTACACCTGAAAACCCTAACCGACTTGTGAACTGGTCAGATACCTTTTGCTTTACATTTTAAGACAGCCTAGAGAAACATCTGCAGTCCATCCTCACAGTATCTCTTACAGCCTTTACTTACTTACATGGGACCCAAAAAGCAACAGACACTTGTGGCATACAAGAAATCACCTATGGCTTCAGAAGGCTCCCAAACAAAGCAACCAAGGAGTTTTCCAGATGAAGGAACTTTTATGAAAGCATCAGAAAGTGAATACAAAATGATTATATACAGAGCCCTTCTAGACCTTATACAAAATGCAACAGAACAAAAGGAGAAATTAAACAAACTGTTCGATCTGATGGAACACCAGCACTCTGAAATCCAACAGATCAAGAAATCAAAGACATAGAAACTTCTATGCAAAGCCAAGAAAACAGAATGGAACAAATGGAAAAAGGAATTTCTGACTTGGAAAACAGAGCTACTGATGCCAGTGTCTGTGAGCAGAAATCAGAAAAAAGAAACAAGAAAAATGCAGAAGTATTTAGAAGCATGTGGGACTCTATTAAGAGGAATAACCTTCGATTAATTGGAGTCCCTGAACAGGGTGAAACATTTGAGAACACAGAGAGTATCATTGCTGAGCTGCTGACAGGAAACTTCCCAGAAATCACGAAGGAAGAAAATATAGACATCTCAGATGCATATTGTATGCCACCCAATATAGATCTCAAAAGAAAGACTCCAAGACATATTATAATCAAGCTTAACAAAATGAAACATAAGCAGCAACTCTTAAAGGCAACAAGACTCAAAGCAAAGCTAACATTCAGAGGGAAACCCTGTAGGCTCTCTTCAGATTTCTCAGCAGAAACCATGCTGGCACAGAGACAGTGGCATGACATATTCAAAGTCTTGAAGGAGAAGAACTTCCAACCAAGAATTATATATCCTGCAAAACTATCTTTCAAATACGAAAATGAAATTAAGACATTCCCAGATAAACAGAAACTCAGAGACTTTGTAAAAACCACATCAAAACTACAAGAAATACTGAAAGAAGTTCTTGGCTCTGGCTTAGAAGAACGAAACCACTACTCAGTTAGGGAAGGCACCAAAGTCAATCACAGCTTTAATATGGAAAGAAGCAATCCAGTGATCATCATGAAAACTATGGTGCCATCATAATAAAAAGAGGGATGTACTACAGTCGTTATAGTCCTTTCAGATGGAGAAGAAGATGACAAGACTGGTAGTAATTAAAATTGGGTTATATATAGTTTATTAAGGGGGATCATAGGGGCAGCTGCAAAGAACAACAAAGATGTATCATACCATTTCAAGAAATGTAACACACGAGTCTCAACAACTACAAAACCAGCTCTGAAAAAGGTGAAAAATCAACTCACAAAAAAGAATGTCCCAGAAGAGACAAATAAGAACAACAGAGAAAACATCAACAGAAAAATAAACATATGACAATGGCAGCAGTGAACACATACCTATCAATAATTACATTGAATGTGAATGGACTGAATGCTCCAGTAACGAGACATTGAGTGACATCTTGGATCAAAAGACACGACCCATCCATATGTCGTCTATAAGAAACTCACTTGAGACGTAAAGATAGGAACAAACTGAAAATGAAAGGATGGAAGAGTATATATCAAGCTAACAATGAACAAAGAAGAGCAGGGGTAGCAATTCTAATCTCAGACAAAATCAATTTTAATGTCAAATCCACCATCGTGGGCAAAGATGGACACTATTTATTGTTGAAAGGTTCAGTACACAAGCAAGACTTAACTATATTAAATGTTTGTGCACCTAATATCACAGCACCTAAATATGTCGAAGAAACACTGACTACACTCAAAAGAGAGTTAGATGAGTCCACAATAATAGTGGGAGACTTCAACACTCCACTCTCATTACTAGACAGATCATCTAGAAAAAAGCTCAGTAAAGATACAGAAGACCTCATTGCCACAATTAACCAACTAAATCACATTGATATATACAGAACTTTCCACCCATCAGCAGACAACTACACCTTCTTCTCCAGTGCACATGGAACATTCTCCAGAATTGACCATGTGTTAGGCCATAATGCAATTCTCAACAAAATCCATACCATTGAATTACTGCAAAGCATCTTCTCAGATCATAAAGCCATCAAAGTTGAAATCAACAGCAGAAAAAACATAGATAGAAAGTGGAACTCTTGGAAACTGAACAACATCTTGCTCAAAAAACAATGTGTTGTAGAAGAAATCAAGGATGAAATAAAGAAATTCACGGATTCCAATGAGAACGAAAACACTTCCTACCGGAACTTATGGGATACAGCCAAAGCAGTGCTCAGAGGTCTGTTTATCTCCATAAATGCACACATCTGGAAGGACGAAAGAAACCGAATCAAGGAACTAACCCTATAGCTTGAACAAGTAGGGAGAGAACAACAGGGGAACCCCTCAGTCACCAGAAGAAACGAGATCATAAAGATTAGAGCAGAATAAAAGGGAGAAATAGATACTCCATCATCACCGATGGAGATTTTAACACATTTTCTCAGCAATTGATAGAACTAGACAAAAAAAAAAAAAAAAAAGAGAAAACATAAGTGAGATAAACAATGCTATTGGAAACCACTGTGGTGTAGTGGTTGAGTGCTTTTGTCTACTATCCAAAAGGGCAATTGTTCAAGTCTACCAAGTGCTCCTTGGAAATTCTATGAAACAGTTCGCTTTGTTCTATAGGGTCACTGTGAGTTGGAATTGACTCAATGGCAGTGGGTTTAATCAATCATATAATGGAGACCCTGATAGCAGAGTGGTTAAGTGCTATGTCTGCTAACTAAAGGTCAGCAGCGTGAATCTGGAGCTCCCTGAAAACTCGATGGGGCAGTTGTACTCTCACCTATAGGGTCACTGTGAGTTGGAATTAAGTCAAATACAGTGGCTTTTTTGGCTTTACAAATCATGAGGGGCTCTGGTGGTACAATGGTTAACAGCTGAGCTGCTAACTAAAAGGTCAGCAGTTCAAATTCACTAGCTGCTCCTTGGAAACTCTATAAGGCTATTTTACTCTGTCCTATAGAGTTGCTGGAAACCCTGGTGGTATAGTGGCTAAATGGTACAGCTGGTAACCAAAGGGTCAGCAGCTCAGATCCACCAGGCACTCCTTGCAAACTTTATGGGGTAGTTCTACTCTGTCCTATAGGGTTGCTATGAGTCAGCATTGAATTTACAGCAACAAACTTTTTGTGGTTTTATCAGCCATATTGACCTAAATTAATAATTATAGAATACTGCATTTTACATAATACATGTTCTTTCAAATGTACATAGTATGTTAATCAAGGTAATCCACATACTGAACCATAAAACAAATCTAAAAAGAATGATGTCAAAGTACGTTCTCTGACTACAGTAGTATAAATTACACACCAGAAATGAGTTACTTAGAAAAACTACAAATATTTAGAAATTAAATAGCATCTTTTAAATAATCATTAGCTCAAAGAAGAAATCAGAAAAGGATTTTAAAAAGCCACTTTGAGTCAAATTGTAATGACAATATAAAATATCAAAATCTGTGGGATGCTACTCAGTCTGTGGTGAGAGGGAAATCCCTAACTTTCAGTGTGAAGATTAGAACAGACAAAAAGTCTAAACTCAATGACCTAATGTTCCATCTTGAAAAAGCTAGTAAAAGAAGAGCAGATTAAACCGAAAGCAAGTAAAGGAAACATAAGAAGAACAGACTCAAGGAAGCAGACAAACAATAAAGAGAATTAATAAAACCCAAAGCTGGTTATTTGAAAAGATCCAAAAAACTGATAAATCTTTAGAGTGATAAAAATAAATAAATAAAGGGAATACATCTTACAATATTGGAAATGAGAGAGGAACTATGACTTTAGATACTACATACATTTATTTTATTTTAAACAATATTTTGCTGTTTTTTACAGTGACAGCATGCAATAGAGAGCATATCAACATAACTGGACTACACCATAAACTGAAAGGTTTTCTAAACTCAATCCAATATTTCAAAAGATGGAGTAGCAGGGATGGGGGGCTGGGGACAATGTTTTCAGGGACATCAAAGTCAATTGCTATAACTAGTCATTTGCTAAGAGAGTCTTCCGCACGCCGTATCGGTGAATGTGATCTGGGGTCTTGAAAGCTAGCAAGCTGCCATACAACGTACGCCAAATGGTCCCAAATCATCTGAAACAGATGACGAACAACAACAACCAAGATGTGAGTTAGAAAGAGCCCAGAAGACAGAAGGACCCATATGAATCGGAGACTATATCAACATTAGACCAGAAGAACCAGATGGTGCCAGTCACTACCAAGGGCAGCCTTAATGGAGGACACACGAGTCCCTGAGGCAACACGAAGAAAAAGAGGTGTGCAGCTCAAGAACTCTACTAAAAGCCTCGAACCAGTGGTCTGACATCCTGGACTGTCCCGTGGGAACATGGCCCCTAGACTCGCTGCTGGCTTGACCAGAAACCAGTATTAAGGTCAACTCTTCAGACAAGAACAGACTGGACTTGCGGACAGAGTCTGACCATATTGCGTGTGTACTTTATAGTTCTGTACCTTTATGGGAAGCTGTGCTACCGATTTCTTTCCAGATGGGAGAGAAGAGAGTGGAGAGCAGGGGATAGGTGTTCATTAAGAGGATGCTAGAAATATGGAGTGAAAAGGAGAAATGTGCTGCCACTGGGTGATGAGAGCAGATGGAGCTGCAGGTAGGCAGGCATGCAAAATTGATTTGCATTGTATACTTTCACTTAATCACAATGAAATATATATATGTATTTTACTGTGTTTTAAATGAAAGTTTATAATCTAAGTCAATTTGTCACAGAAAAATGTACGCACATATTGTTATGTAACTAACTCTAGCTGCTCTCCCTATCCTGTGACAGTACATTCTTCCCTTCTGCCTTGTATTTCCCGTGTCCATTCAGCTAGTTCCTGTCCATTTCTGCCCTCCCATCTCACCTCTGGACAGAAGCTGCTCAGTTAGTGTCATGTATCTACTCCTACATGCATTTAAAGGCCAAAAAGAGTATGTTACACCAAGTGCCATTGAGTCGGGTCCAATAAACAACTTCATGGCCAACAAATTCCACAACTTAGGTTACATGAACAAATTTCTTGAAAAAATACTACTCACCAAAACTCACACAACATAAAGTAAAAACCCGAGTAGCATTATAGCAGTAAAGAGACTGAATTCACAGCAACAAAAAAAATCTCCCAACCAACAAAGCTCCAGTTTCACAAGATTTCACTGGTGGGATTCTATCAAACCTTGGAAGAAGTAGTAACACCAACATTTCACCAATTCTTCCAGAAAACAAAGGAGGTGAGAATATTTCCTAACATGTTTGATGAGGGCAGCATAATTCTAATGCCTAAACCTGGCAAAGATATTACCAAGGAAAGGAAATTGACAAACTTCATAAGTGATAAAGAAATACTTTTGGAATTTTTCTACTTGTACAGGTAGTGCTTCTGGGAAGTTAGTTGTTAGGTGCTACCAAGTCAGTTCCAACACATGGTGACCCTGTGTACAGCAGAATGAAGGCTGCCAGAGTCCTGTGCCACCCTCTTGATTGTTAGGCTTGAGTTGCAGCTTGTTGTTGCAGCGACTGTGTCAATCCGTCTTGTTCAGAGTCTTCTCTTTGGCTATTCTACTTTACAAAGCATGATGTCCTTTGCCAGGAGCTAGTCCCTCCCGATGACACATCCCAAGTAAGACAAAGTCTTGCCATCTTTGCTTCTAAGGAGCAATCTGGTTGTATTTCTAAAACAGATTTGCTTATAATTCTGGCAGTCCATGAAACATTCAGCATTCTTCACTAACACTGCAATTTAAAGGCATCAATTCTTTCTTGCTATCCCTTATTTATTGTCCAGATTTTGCATACATGTGAGACAAGTGAAAACACTCTGGCTTGGGTTGGGTACAACTTAGTCCTCAAAGCAACATCTCTAATTGTTTACACTTTAAAGAAGTCTTTTGCGTAGCATATGACCAATGCAGTATGTCTTTTGATTTCTTGACTGCTGTTTCCTTGGGCATTGATTGTGGATCCAAGTAAAACAAAATCTTTGACAAACTCAATCTTTTGTCCATTTACCATGGTGCTACTTATTGGTCTAGTTGTGAGAATTTTTGTTTTCTTTATGTTGAAATGTCACCCATAGTGAAGACCGTGGTTTCTGATCTTCATCAGTATGTTTCTCAAGTCCTCTTTCCTTTCAGCAAGCAAGGTTGTGTCATCTGCATAGCACAGGCTGTTAGTGAATCTTCCTTCAATCCTGACACCCTGTTCTTCTTCATGCAGTCCAATTTCTCAGTTTATTTTTTTAGCATACAAGGTCAGTAAGTATGATGAAAGGATACAATTACCTTCACCTTCCCTCGCTTTAAACCATGCAGTATCTCCTTGTTCTGTGTGAGTGACTGCCTTTTGGTCTATGTATGGGTTCCTCACGAGTACGATTAAGTGTTCTGGAATTCCCATTATTTGTAATGTTATCCCAAATTAGCTACAATCAACACAGTTGAATGCCTTTACATAGTCACTGAAACACACATAAACATCTTTCCAGTAATCTTTGCTTTCACCTAGTATCCGTCTGACATCAGCAAGGACACTCGTTATTTCATCTCCTCTTCTGAATCCTACTTGAATTTCTGGCAGTTTTCTGTTGATGTACTGCTGTAAATGTCTTTGAATAATCTTCAGCAGAATTTTACTTATTTGTAATACTAATGATCTTTTTCAATAATTTCCACATTATTTTGGATGACCTTTCTTAGGAATAGGTATAAATATGGATCTCTTCTAGTTGGTTGGCCGGGGAGCTGTCTTCCAAACTTTGTGGCACAGATAAGTGAGCACCTCCAGTACTGCATCATTTATTGAAATACCTCATCTGACATTCTATCAATTCCTGGAGCCTTGTTTTCTGCCAACGTCTACTGCAGCTTGAACTTCTTCCTTCAGTACCATCAGTTCTTGGCCATAGGCTACCTCCTGCAAGCACTGAACATCAACCAATTTTTTTGGTACAGTGACTATATATTCCTTTCATTTTCTTTTGATGCATTCTTTGTCACAGTGTCTTACCCACAGAATCCTCCAATATTCCTTGTAAATTAAGCCTACGACATAGTCTAAACATCAGATCAGAGAGCTTAGCACTGTGGACTAAGAATTATGTTCACTGATTTCTGCATATAATACAGATTTCATTTTCTTTAACAAAATCATTTGATTTAATAGAAACATCACAATTTGACTTCCATCTCTCAGTCCTCTCTGAAGACCCGGCCACAGCCTTTGCTCTAGTCAAGTAAACAGACTTTCTCCATTGCACATCACAGAAGGGACAACTACGTGAGGGGAGGAGGGTGTGGGCAACAGTCAGAAACCTACAGGAATAATCTACAATATAACCCAAGCCTCTGAAACTCGAGAAGGGGAACAAAGTTTCTTCCCAAAGAACATTACCTGATGCTGACGCAAGTTGATGTGAACAATAGATGCAGTGGAGTTAATAACATGCAGGGATGCTTGAGGTTTCTAGTTGTCCTCTAGAGCAGTTGCACTCAACCCTGACTGTACAAAGAATCACCTGGGGGTATTTAAAAGAATAAACACTGTTCATGCTCAACCTAAAGCACCAGAATTCTGTTACATGATCTTGGGCAAGCCTCCCCATCTCTGTGAATCTCAGCTTCTTCTCCTGTAAGTCAGCTTAGTAAATCCTATCCCGTCTACCTCAAGAGATGCTATGGAGATTAAATAATCAACAGCTTCATAAAATAATTTACAAGAACCATGAAAATTTAGTTACGTTTTAATTGTTTAATCCAGCTGCCTTGTGAACAAGGGTACATACTTATAACAAGGACAGACACTGCTGGAATATATTCGATGACTATGAAACAGAATGAAGGTACCTGGAATCCACAGGGCCCTGAACCTTGTGACACTGGACTAATTAGGATAGACTTGCACAATAACTGAAGAAGCTGGTTATGGTCTAATAGGTTATGCTCTAATAGGTCAATTTGTAAATACTGTGACATTTTCCCGGGCCAACGTGGATGCAAACCTGGATGCCGTCTGAGAGAAAAATAAGGCATCCCAGGAGATGTGGTGAAACAATCAAGCGGCAGGTGATTTAAGGAAATAGGGAAAAAAGTATCAATTTTCAAGGAACTTCAAAATTTTACCAGCAAAAGTTCAAGCGCCACTGTGTATATGTGTATGTGCGTTTTCCCAATTTTTGACCTTCAGTTCATTTCCCATAATCCCTCTTCTCCATCTGGGTTTAGAAATTGTCTGGGTCCATCTTGCACTCAGGAAGTATCGCAGGCAACGGCCAGCCTTTCTTCTGAGACGCTCAGGAGCAGGTTTGAGCTGCCAAGCTTTTGGTTAGCAGTTGGGTGCTTAGCCATTTGAATTACCCAGGAACTCCTACAGGCTGTCGAATCAAACCCATTGCTGTCTAGTTGATTCTGACTCAGCATCCTGATAGGACCCGGTAGACCTACTCCTTAGGGTTTACAAGGAGCAGCTGGTGAATTTGAATGGCTCACCTCCTGCATAGCAGCCATAGCCCTTAACCATTACACCACCAGGGCTCCCTAGGCAATCTAGAGGGGTAAAAATGACCCTCTGTAGGGTCAGTAGTGCTCTGGTGGTCCAGTGGCTAAGTGCTACTATGACTGCTAACCAAAAGCTTGACAGCTTGAATCCTCCAGACACTCTTTGGAGCCCCTGTGGGGCAGTTCTACTCTGTCTTACAGGGTCACTGTGAATCAGAATTGATGTGATGACAAGCTTTTTGGGGAGTGAATTGGGGTCAACATGGAACATGGAAAGGTCCAGTGTCTAGTTCAGGCTCTGTCCTTAAGCATCTGTGTGACTTGATCCTATCTTTTAATTTCTATAGATTTGAGATTAATCTATAATTTGAGATTAATCTATAATTTGAGGTTAATCTAGTGGAAAATATCTAAGTTTCCTTCTGGTCCTAAAACTCTGTGGCTTGAAGCATAACTTCATACTATCATTTTATAAGTGATTTTAAGTTTTGGTTAACTAGTTTTATGACATTGTTAGTCAAACCAATGATTGATTTAACCACAATTCTTTGTCAGAAAATTAGCCCCCAATTATATCATTAATTCTGGAAAAAATACAATCTGTTCTTCAGCTACTGTCATAGATCTATGATATATTATAATTCACAGCCTGTCAGTCAACAAACATCTGTGAGTAGGCTGCCATGCCCACACATGGTTCAAAGAAAAGCCAGAAGTCCCTTCAGGTACCCAGTATTAACAAAAATTAATCTGAGATGACATCAGCAGTGCCTCAGTACACCACCAGGTGAGTGACATGGGAATTCATTGAGTTCATGTACTTTCTTCCACATGAAGATGACATTACTGCCTGGACCTGGAGAGTTAGTGTACTGGTGTGTCTGCTTTTCACAGGTTGACCAAAGATGTGACTCATGAGGACTCAGTCAAACCCATGCCTCCAAGTCCCATGAGCTTGGGTGAAGACGTGTCGGGAGCCGTGGGTGAGCCCCCAGGCCCCGACATACAGGAAGCTTGTAGGGCTGAAAAAGCCCGCGCGCCAAGTTTGAAAAAGCCCGCGCCCGCAAAATTCAAAAGGCCCGCGCGCGTGAAAACTTCCTGCCTGATGTCACTGCCTTAGTCCCATGTATATCCAATCCCCAGCCGACAACTACCTCACTCCAAATGTCACTCCATCCCTACGTCACTTGATCCCTCCCTCCATTCCCACTGCTATATATACCGGGCTGTCACAATAAAAACTTTGAGGCTTGATCAGATTCTTTTGTCTTGCCTTCCATTTTTCCGCCTTCCCTGCTTTATTTTCACAGGCTCCCCCTTGTTCCTTTCGTTGATTTGTCCCGCGGGTCGGGGCAAAGACGGAAATGTGGTGACTGGAACACCAAGTTCTTCATCCCAACCTGACCCAGGCTACCATGGTCACCATGATGCAGTGAGTCACTCACCAAACCCACCACAAACTGTTTTAATTCTAAACCAATTTGCTTCAGTTACCCAGCTACCTGAACCACTTCTCTTTTATCAGCTAGAAGAACAATCTAGAAAAATGTGTTGAGAAAATAACATCTAGTAATGCCAAGACAAAAATTTAATGCCTACTGTGTGCCAGGCAGCACTGTAAACACTGAGGACACAACTGTGAACAGCAAACCTCTTTGCCTTCACTGAGCTCACATTTGAGTGATAGAGGCATACAAAACCATTTTTTACAATCCTCTCTCACATATACTTTTAAAATACATTACAGCTTGTTAACATCTTTCTTAAAATGGGGCATCCCAAAATTGAGCAAAAGCTCTGTCTACACTGGAGCTCTTCCATCCCTGAGCTGGCATCCTCAATCCCATGCTTCTGCTCTCACTGCAAATCCCAGTAGGGTAAGGTGCTCATGTGGACAGAGAGCACCCCTCTAGAACCAAGCCTGGGCCCACTGTTGCCTCCTCAAGCCATGCCTCTCTCAAAGGGGCAAGGAGCCCACAGGGGCAAGGGCATGTATCCTCCTGGTACCCTGGACTCCTTCTAGACTCTGCTGTGAGTACCCTGGGCTCCCTGCCATATGTCCTAAGCCCATTTCCAGGACCCGTGTCAGTCTCCTCCTGTGGCCTGTCCTCTAAAGGGCGGACCTGCTGCTTGGAGGCATCCCTAACCCCCTGCACCACCCAGGGACTCCTCCCTGCATCACAGTGTCTATTCATTCTTGGTTTGGACTTGCTCATAGCCTCTGTCCACTTCTCTCTGAGCATGCTTCCAGCATCCCTGAAGGCTGCCCTCTGCCTGATTTTCTTCATATTTCTCAATTCAAAACGTTAAGGACAAAAATCTAATTGGATATTCTCTCAGTCTTTTGGGAACACCTCTTCATCCCAGACCATTCCATAGGCCACTCTCCTGGTCTAATACACACATTTGGTGGCATGTCACTCATGGTGTTGCTCTCCTTCAGTTAGGTGTGCACCCCTATGCCATCAGCTATTGCTGGAGGAGGTTGTGCAGTAGGAAATACCGCTGCCGAGGGCTAGCCCATCAGCAGGGGCTGGAGGAGGGGCAGTTTCTCTTTGATGTGGCTGAAGGCAGAGCAGACAAGACGACTGTCCAACACAGTAGTTGTGGTGAGTCTTGGCAGCCCATCACATTGTCTATGTATTCAAGTTCTACTCCTGATTAACCATGATACACCACCCTAGTATACCACTACTACCAGAGCACTAAACGCCAAACCTATTGCTGTCAATCTGACTCACAGTGACTGGCTAGAGACGAAAAACCAGTGAAGCATGTACATACCACATACATATAGAGAGGAAACGCTGGTAGAGTAGTGGTTAAGAGCTACCACATCTGCTGACTAAAAGGTACGCAGTTCAAATCGGCCAGGTGCTCCTTGGAAACTCTATGGGGTGGCTCTAATCTGTCCTATACACATTTGCTATGAGTTGGAATTAACTCAGTGGCAGTGGGTTTGGGCAGTTTACACATAGATGTAGCTGAAGGAAATAGCTTATACCATTGTAGAGGCTGGCAAGTCCCAAGTCCATGGGTCAATGTCAGGCTGAAGGCTTCTCCTGACTCACGCAGCTGCAGGGGCTTATGAACCCAAGAACCGCAGGTCAGATGGCCGGCTGCTGTCTCATAGCTGTGAAGGCTGATGAATCCAAGATCATCTGGTAAAACGGTAAGCTGAGTTGCTGGCTCAAGTCCCAAGAACTATAAGTCAGGTGCTGATGAGCTGAATGCAGGATCCAGAGCAGAGTAAAGCCCTTCCCCAGGAGGTAGGGTACTGAATTTGGACATCTAGCCTCCCAGACTATGTGAGAATAACCTTGCTTTGTTAAAGCCATCAGCTTGTATTATTTCAGTTACAGCAGCACTAGATAACTAAAACAGAATTTAGTACTGAGAGAGGAGTGCTGCTGTAACAGATAGCTACAATGTGGAAAGAATTTTGGAATAGAGTAATGGGTAGAGGTTGGAAGAATTTTAAAGTGCCAAATAGTAAAAGCACAGACTGACTTGAAGAGAGTGTTGATGAATTATGGACATCAAGACAATTCTGCTGAGGACTGAGAAGGAGGTGAGGAGTACTGTAACATCAGAGATGGCACAGATGGCCATGAGAAGCAGCAGAGAAATAGTAGCAGCATGGAACAAAGATACAGAAACTGAAGAGAAAAGCAAGCAGAGAGGAGAGGGACCTTATGTCACCAAGAAAGAAGCATAGAGAGTGCAGCATGTCTTTTGGACCTAGGGTCTCTGCATTCATAAGGTCCTAGACCAGTGGAAGACTGATGACAAAGACTTTCCCCCAGAGCTGACAGAGAAAGTCTTCCCCTGGATCTGAGACCACAAATTCAGACATCTAGTCCCTCAGACTGTGAGAGAATAAATTTATTTGTTAAAGCCATTCACTTGTAGTATTTCTGTCAAAACAGCACTAGATAACTAAGATAGTGACCCTACAGAAGAGAGTAGAACTGCCCAATAGGGTTTCTAAGATGCTAATCTTCACAGATTAGCCACTTCCTTCTCTTGCTGAGCAGCTGGTGGGTTCGAACCACTTACCTTGTGGTTATCAGCCAAGCACTCTCACCACTATGCCATGGAGGCTCCTGGTGGAGCATCAGTGGACATTTCTTCTTTCGGTGACAGGAGTTGGGGATTGTTAAACCTGCTATCAGCAGTAGTACTTCCTCCTTTTTCTGAAGAGCATGATATACTAGTTCTTCCTTGAAAGATGCCTAATTCACTTTCTGTGAGGCCTGTACCCTACTTAATGAGGGCCAGGAAAGTTTCCAATAAGGCACATACAAAACAGTGATTGGTTTGGGTCCCGAGCTCCAGAGCTAGACTTGCTAGAGAGGAAATTTATGAATCTGAATTAAGGTCCTCAGAAAATGCCAAGGAAAAAGAACAAGTAGACCAAGTTAGGTGACAAGGGCAAAAACAGGAGAAAGTTTAGTGATCAAGAATTGGGCAAACAGATTGTGAGTGACCTGAGAATTGCTGAGACTGGAGCCAAAGCGGCTGTCTTTGCTTTTCTGGGCTTCCAAAGTGGGCAGGGCTGCCTAAAGGTGTGATTCCATCTCTCCTCTGTCACCTTGGAACCTTGCACTTCCTGCTGAGTCTGCATCTTCCTGCCTATCTCAGAACTCCCCGTTCTTTAATAGCTTGGAGTTCCCTTAGCCAATCTGCATTAAAATTTGGGAGAGGTGTTTAGCATCTGTTTTATAGGTCACTGAAGCTTTCCATCTTCCCAGGGGAACTGCTCCTCTGTAGATTACATCATTCCCAGCAGAAGCTGTGTTTCCCACTTGATGCTGCATATTCTGCCCCATTCAACCCCTTAGTCTGAAAATCCACAAGGAGAGGTTGCACTTAATTAGATATACTTTTAACACATCTCTGAAACTCTTGCCATCATCCTGTAGACTTGCATCCTTTATTGTTTAGCAGTCCACGCAGTAACAAGTGATACTTCGCTCACACACCACACCTTTACCATGAGTGTGGTGTACAAAAGACACACACACACACACAGAGCTTCATAGTCCAAGATGATGCCACTGATCATTCCAAATAGGGACAATCTCTTGCACTGGCTCAACTGCTACAAGACTATAAAATGCCATTGTCCTTAAGACGAATGTTTTGAAGATCAATCACAGGGAAGTAGAAATAATGCTCAACTCACCAGTGATCACCAGTCACCACATCTCCACCTGGGACAACTTGTTATGCAACTCAGAACACCTGTGAACCAACCTAAGGTATCAGGAGAGATTAGCCCTGGAATCCCTATTCAGAACGCATTTACAGATGGTGGTCGAGGGCACCTGGAAGCTTACTGTTAGTGCTGTGTGACACAGCACTGAAAAAACAGAGGACTTTTGTGGAATGGCATGGAAGCCAATCTCAAAAGGATGAATTTATAAGCTTTTGGAACACATTTATAATTGGGAGCTGTTTCTAGCATGTACATTAGGGCTATAAAACCTCTTTGTGTAATAGAATCCAGTTGCTGATAAAGCACTAGCCGTTTCCTAAAGCAAACCCCTGCCTTTCAAAATCAGTCTTTCCTCCAGCAGAAAACGTCTCAAGAACATGTTTGCTGCCACCTCTGAGGTTTCAGTTATTTGATGCTGTTCAAACAGCCCTAAACGCTAAGCAGTTTACACTAGCTAAAAACATACCACTGGCCACTTGGCCTGACATTTCCACCTCTTCAGCTAACTTGGTAGGTGACTGTTAAGCAGGCATTATTATGGTTGAGGCTAAACCAGTTCAAGTGCCTGGCACTGGTCTAAATGCTGACTTAGGATGGGGCCGTTTATTGAGCACAGAATGTTTGCAACAAATGGGATGCATATAAATTGCACAAAGGAAAATCCCATCCCAAGTGACTCAGGTTATAAAAAGGCAGGCAAAAATCATTTCTGTGGGAAACCTACTGTGGTGTCTTATCTCCTTATTAGCCTAATTAGACATGTAACAGGAGTATCATCAGCCTTCTGATATTAGCACTGCAGAGTAGTTTAGAATATATGCCAACACATGCGTTTTTCAACCAACCAACCAAGTGCTTATTTCTTGAGCGCCTATAGTAGAAGAGATTTTAAAAAAAACACTAGTCGTGCCAAGTCCGTGCAGACTCACGGCAGCCCCACGTGTATAGAACAGAACTCTGCATTCCACAGGGTTTTCAACAGCTGATTGTTCAGAAGGAGACTGCCAGACCTTTCTTCCAAGGTGGAAACCCTGGTGGCATCATGGTTAATTGCTCTGTCTGCTAACCAAGAGGTCGGCAGTTCAAATTCACCAGGTGCTCCTTGGAAACTCTATGGGAAAGCTCTCTGCTCTGTCCTATAGGGTCGCTCTGAGTCAGAAACAACTCAAAGGCAGTGGGTTCTGGTTTGGGGTTTCTTTCAAAGGCCCTCCGGGAGGACTCAAATGTTCAACCTCTCAGTTAGCAGCTGAGCATATTAACTACTTGTACTATCCAGGGACTCAGTAGCAGAAGAGACACGGGCAGGAAAGGACAGACACATTTACCCTTTGAATAATAAGCAAGTAACTTATTCAAGTCACTTTATCATATTGTTGCTGTCAGGTGCCACTGAGTTGGTTCCAACTCACAGGGACACTGTGCACAACAGAACAAAACACTGCCCGGTTTTGTGCCATGCCCACAATTGTTCTTATGCTGAAGCCCACTGTTGCAGCCACTGTGTCAGTCCACCTCCTTGAAGGTCTTCTTCTTTTTCACTGACCCTCTGCTTTACCAAGCAACTTCATCATAGGTGTCACCAAAGGAGGCATAAGTCAAAGTGAACTGGTGCTCTCATAAAATCTATCGGTGCAATCCAATTAACCAATTAGCTACTTCTAAAACGAGTACACACAGAAACGAACACTTGAACATTCACAATTCATTTTCATACCTGTTATTTAAGATTAAGAAAATTTGGCATCAGAATAGAATTCAAATAGTGGCTGTCACAATAAGTAGATGTGACCTTACTAAAGTCACTTTAACTCTCTGGGCCTTAGTTTTCTCATCTCCAGAATGGGGTTAGTAATGGAAACTACCTTACTGGGTAGTTGTAAAGATTAAATGAGTTAATGCTTGCAAATCTCTGAGCACAAGGAATACACATTCAAGAAATGGCAGATTTAAATATTATTTAATAATTGCCACAATCTCAGTAAATCGGCCAGGCAGTTAAAATTTTCCCTGCTGGGACAGACGAGATTAAGTGACTTGTCCCCCTCTCCGATCAAAAAAGCCCATTGCCATTGCATGGGTCCCAACTCATAGACACCCCATAGGACAGAGTAGAATTGCCTTATGGGGTTTCCAAGGAGCGCCTGGTAGATTCGAAGTGCTGACCTTTTGGTTAACAGCTGCAGCATTTAACCACTACCCTACCAGGGTTTCCAGTAACTGAACTGACTTAACCAGGGCTAAACAATTCACCGAGGGCAGCACCAGGACTTCCGATCCCTGACCTAGACAGTCCCTCACCCCCAATCCGCCTTAAAGACTTTTACAGAATGGGCTGCGGCGTCCAGCACAAGCAAAGAATTCTCCTTGGTGTAGGTCAGCGCCACAGGATGGGAGAGGCCTTGAGTGACGAGAGGCTTCAGTCCTGGGAATTCCTCAGGCTTTCCTAAGCACAGGACAGCCTGACTAGAGGTGTCAGTAACGATGACATTTCCCTGGCCATCAAAGGTCACGGCGGAGGCGGTTATTTTAGACGGAAAGAAGAGGCTCAGTCCAAAGGAATCCACTTGGCTGACGAACTGCATACTGGGGCTGAACACCTTCACCCTCGTGCTGCACGCTAGTGCACCCGTCGGCGCCAGGGGGCGCTCTAGGACCGCAATGGCTCCAGTGAGCAACGACACGCCCACCCCTCGGGGACTGCACAGATGGGCGCACACCCTGTCAGCTCTGCGCAAGATCCCCTCGGGAAAATCGACTTCCAGAAGGTGCAGGGACCCTGCCTCCGCATCAGTCACCAGGACCTCATTTTGGGGCGTGGTTGCCACACCCCAAGGTAAGGAGAACTGGTCCCCAATGACAAGCTTGATACGGCCGAAAAAATCAAACACTTTGATAGAGCGGTCGCCGGCGTCGCTGACAACCACATGGCAGTCGTTGGTGACGGTGACATCGAGTGGGTAACTAATGTCTTGGACGGCCTCCCCTTTCTCTCCAAACTGATGGACACACCTTCCCTCAGAGTCAAAGACCTTGACCCGCCTCTTGCCGTCATGCACCACTACGACCCGCCCTGTCTTGGGACAGAGCGCCAGGCCGGTGGGGTTGACTAGGGTCCCCCAGCCACCGAAGACCTGGTGACAGGTGAGGACCCCGGCGGCGCAGGGAACAGAGCAAGGAGGGGCGCGAGGGAAGGCCGGAGCCGAGCGAAGCGCGGGTCCCAGGAGCTCCAGCAAGTGCAGCACCGGCAGGCAGTCGCTGGTGTCGCAGCCCCGGCAGGCTCGCCTACAGAACGGGCACTCGAGGGCCAGAGTCCGCGGGTGCGCCAGGGCGGCCACGCAGGCCAGGCAGATCACGTGGCCGCACGGCAGGTTGCGCGGGCGCCGCTGCTGGCTGTGGCCGAACTTCTCGAAGCACACCTTGCACTCGAGCAGACTGGTCTCGGTCTCGCGCACGAGCTCCCGCAGCGCAGGCGCGCTCCCCGAGGCCTCCGCACCCATCGCGCGGCGCCGGGCGCTCCCAGCCGCGCCGTCTGCCTGGCGGGACTCTGTCCCCAAGACTCCCTCAGTCACGGTCACGAGGCGGTGCGTCCCGACTGACGTCAAGCGCGGCTGGCGGATTGGCCGCCGCCTGCTGCCCCCTGGTGGGCGCGCGCGGCAGCAGTTTCCTGAGGACCTGCTAGTTGTTTATCTATAATCTCCACAACAGTTATATATGGATTATCTCCACTTTAGACACGAGGAAATGGAACTACTGAGCACAGTAAGTTGCACCCCATCATCCACCCTGTAAGTTGTTAAGAAAGAACTAGATCACAGTCTTGCCGCCTTTGGTGCCCAACAACCTTGCCAATTTGCAGCACTGGGTGGGCATTAGGGCTGACGAGGCGTAAAACACGGTCTATTAACTTATGATACTTATAATCTCATTGGGAAGACACAGAAGCTTGAGAGAAGTTAAGCTCCCATGGAGTGAGGCAGATGTGCCTACCCCTTTTGTGTCACCTGTCATACTTGGAGTAACCCGAAGAACAAACCCATCACTGTCAGTGGACTGCAACTCATAGCAACCCTGTAGAACAGAGTAGAACTGTCCCAGAGGGTCTCTAAGGAACAGCTTGGTGGATTCCAACTGCCGCCACTTGGGTTAGCAGGTGTAGCTCTTACCCACTCTTCCACCATTAATGAATACTCATAAAATTCGTATATGAAAGAAGGAAACTTATAGGACAATACAAGAAGTCTACTAGGTGACTGAGTGTCAGATGGAGGAACCATTGCTGAGAATGTCTCCCAGAAGAATTGTGTGAAAGAAGAAAACTTCTTAGTTATTGGTAATTAATTGGTATAGAATTCACTGCTGTGTTTTATGAGGTTTACACAACTTACTTAAAACTCAAGACAATCCTATAAGAATGCTATGATATCATCACTCATAACCTTGCTGGTGTAGTGGTTAACAGCTACAGCTGCTAACCCAGAAGTTAGCAGTTTGAATCCACCAGGTGCTCTTTGGAGACTCTATGCAGCAGTTCTGCTCTGTCCTGTGGGGTCACCATGAGTCAGAACCACCTCGATGACAATGGGTTTGGTTCTTCTTTTTCTGGTCTGCAAAAGCTCACATAGAGGTTAAATGTTCTGCCCGGGGTCACACAGCCAGAAGGAGCTGGCCTGGGATTTGGAGCCAGGCAGCTGGCCTGCAGAGCCCACACCTTTGACTGCAGGTGGAAGTCACCTGACTCTCACCTCAAGAGGTTTGTTTCTCTAGCTGGTGGTCCAGGTGAAAGGGATCTTTAAAAGTCCTTTCAGGTGGTTATAATATATAGTCTGAGAACTACTGTGCTGTGACCTAGGTTCACTTCTCGCAATGTCAGTCAAGCTCGAAAGCAGAGAGAACTTGCATGTCCCCAAATCTTCCAACAGGAGATAACATAACCTCCCTCAGGAGTCCACTGCGGTACTGTCTCATTTTCAGACTTTCCCTCCCAAATATTCCACGATGAACACCTTCTTTGGTAAAGTTGCATGTGCTGGATCATTTTTCTTCATGGGAAGACCAAGATCAAGATCACTCACCTTATGTGCTAGACTTCCAGGAGAACAGGGGACTGCCTCTCCTGTTAAGACCTCCGGGGACAGTCTTAACGCAAGAGAGGAAAGAACATTTTACCAGTGTACATACCATTCAGGCAGTATCTGTGTATCAGGACACAACAACAAACTTAATGCTAGGATTTCAGGCTACAGTGCAATTCCATTGCATATACACAACTGATTTGCAACCATGCCAAACAGGCATCTCTTTCTGATGTAATTTTGATATCAAGTAAGACATTAAGGATAATCAACAATGGAACATTTTTATAACTACAGTACAAATAAAAGCAATCAAAATGCATAGGATGCCACCAAGGCAAGATTTAACAAGAAGGAATCATAGATGGGGACTGACCACACGCTAGGAAATGGCTTTAGAAGTGTGAAGTCATTTAGTCTTTTTTACATAAATAACTTGACGGCACTTGGCTTGGCTCTATGTTCGTTTGCCAGTCAGCCCCTCCCCAAGAGGTATTTCCATAAGCATGCTCTGCTAACTTTTTTTTATGGCAAGTCAGACAGCCAAAGCCATTGTCATCAAGTCAGTTCCGATTCACAGTGACCCTATAGGTCAGAGTAGAACTGCCCTATAGAGTTTCTAAGGAGCACCTGCTGGGTTTGAACTGCCAACCTTTTGGTTAGTTGATGTAGCACTTAACCACTACACCATCGGGGTTTCCACTTAGACAGCAGCTGGGTAGGTTTTTTGAACCTTGAAGGTCAAGCACCGGTGTGCCTGTCACATCACAGTCTTTTCCCAAGGCGTCTGGCCCATAGATTCCTGCTGATAAGAAGCTGGGGATGGTTTCTTATCCCTGAAGTATTGCTGTATTTTGAACCATGGCCACAGCTGTATGACCAGACAGACCATTCAAACAAGGGCAGCCAGTTGTCTGAGGTGGCCTGTAATCAAAGTGTCACCCATGCAGGAACCGTGTGATTCCTCCAGGGATTTTAATCAAAAATTGTAAGGGTGAGTCAGTCAGCTGGAGGAGGCAGCAGAGCTGAGAGAATGCAGAGAACAGATGATTCCCAGAGGCTGTGTGTAGATGCCGTGGGGAGAAGTGCCGGGACAGGGAGAGGTGGCCGGTCGGTGTGGTAGGCGCTACCCGAGCAGAGGTGGAGGGGCGCAGCTGCTAAGATGGTGAGGGGTCTTTGTCCACAGGAGCAAAGAGAAAAGCTGGTCACCACAGCCATGCTGGCAGCATTAAGCTCTTGGACCACATTCCAACTTCATGAGGCCTCGCTGTCCTCCATGGGGTCCGGCCTCGGAATCCACTAACAGGTGTGTCAGATGCCAGGGACTGTGCCCTCAACTGTTACTTTACCTTGCTTCCCCTAGGATAATAGTGACCAGTGCTACCTGTGTGCCAGTCATCATGCTAAGGGAGTTACATGTATTGTCTCATGCCATCGGTTGTCACTAAGTTGGAATCAACTCTATGGCATGAAACAGCCACCACCACCCTACAAGGCAGTTTTCTCATTTTAGAGATAAGGAACTTAAAGTCATGGGGGTTAAGTAGAAAGGTACTGTACGGCAAAGTCTTTCTGACTCTGAAGCCTGTGCTCTTTCTCAGGGGAAACCCTGGTGGTGTCGTGGTGAAGAGCTACAGCTGCTTAGCAGTTCAAATCCACCAGGTGCTCCTTGTAAACCCTGTGGGGCAGTTCCCACTCTATTCTATAGGGCCACAATAAGTGGGAATTGACTCAGTGACAAAGATTTTTTTTGTGCGTGTGTCTTTTATAAGAAGGCCTGGTGGAGTAGTGGTTAAGTGCCCAGCTGTAAACTGAAAGGTTGGCAGTTCAAACCTATCAGCTGCTCCTCGGGAGAAAGACATGGCAGTCTGCTTCCATAAAGGTTGCTTTGGAAACTCTATGGGGCAGTCCTGTTCTGTCCTGTAAGATTGCTATGACTCAGCGTCAGCTCAGTGGCAATGGGTTTGGTTTTTTGTTTTGTTTTTGTGTCTTTTATAGTTTATTTATTAATTTACAATTTACCTGCAGTGAAAAGCACTTTCTTTGGTGTATAATTTTATAAATTTTGAAGAAAACATGAAGTCATGTCATCATCACTACATTCAAAATGTGAAACAATTCTGTCACCTCCCCAGATTCCTTTGTAGTCAACCCCTCCCTTGTGCTCTTTTGAAATAATTTTTATCCTAAGACTTTTTTTATTACAGAAAACTTCAAACATGTTCAAAAGTAGAGAGAAAATTTCAAACATGTTCAAAGTAGAGAACCCTGTACCTGTCACCCAACTACAAGCGTTGCCGTGTTTCATGTGCACCCCAACCTGTTCGACTCCCTGGTTTATTTAAACCTAACCCCAGATAGTACATCATTTTCCTCCTTAAAACTTTCTGTATGGATTGCTAACAAGTAAAAGCTTTAAAAAAAAAATCACAATATTATCACTCTGAACACAATTATCAATAATTTCTTAGTGTAATCTAACACCCCACCAAGTGTTCAGCTTCCCTCAGTTGTCCAGGAAATGTCTTTTTAGAGTTGGTTTGCTCATCTGGGAGACCCTGGTGGCATAGTGGCTGAATGCTATGGCTACTAACTAAAACGTCAGCAGTCCGAATCTACCAGACACTCCTTGAAAACTCTATGGGGCCATTCTGCTCTATCCTACAGGGTCGCTGTGGGTAGGAATCGACTTGACAGCAGTGGGTTTAGTTTTTTGGTTGCTCAGCTGAGGATCCAGTTGAGGCTGACGCATTGGTTCACACTAGTTGCTACTAAGTCATGGTGACTCTGGAACTGCCACATCTGTCTCCCTAGGAGTGGCTGGTGGCTGTGAACCACTGACCACTGACCTTTCACTTAGCAGCTGAGTGCTTTACCACTACGTCGTTAACAACAACCAGAGCTGTTGGCATTGAGCCAATGCTGACTAATAGCGACCCTATAAGACAGAGTAGAAGTGCTCCATAGTTTCCAAGGTCAGCCTGTTGTATTTGAACTGCCAGCCTTTTGGTTAGCAGCTGTTTGGTAGATAGGTCTCTTCATTTTCAACAGTTCTCACTCCAATCTCTCTCTCTCTCAATCTCTGTACACTGGCAATTGATTTGTTAAAGGAACTGGGTCATTTGTTCGGTAGAATTTTCCATATTCTGCAGTGTCATGTAATATGTTCCTATTCCACTTTGTTTCATGTAAACTGGAAGTGAACCGCTGGCTGAATCTCCATCACTGGTAGCTAACAGAAATATAGTGCAAGCCAGATAATACTAAATTTTCTAGTAGTCACGTTTTTTAAAGTATAAAAAAGGAAACTGATGGAATGAATTTAACTATATTTTATTTAATCTGAAATACCCTAAGTAACCCTGGTGGTGTTGTTAAGTTTGTCTATTAATGAAAAAGCAGTTCAAATTCACCAGACACTGCTTGGAAACTCTATGGGGCAGTTCTACTCTGTCCTACAGGGTCACTATCAGTAAGAATCAACTCCACAGCAATGGGTTTGTGGTGGTGTTTTTTTTTCCTATAACACTCTAGATATTACCATTTCAACATGTAATCACTATAAAAAATATGAATCAAGTATTTTACATTCTTTGTTTTTTTTAAATTGAGTCTTCAGTGTCTGGTGTGTTTTTGATACTTTGAAAAAATAAAAACCCTTTGCCGACAAGTCGATTCTGACTCACAGTGACCCTATAGAACAGGGTAGAACTGCTCTGTCAAGTTTCCAAGGAGCACCTGGTGGATTTGAACTGCCACCCTTTTGGTTAGCAGATGTAGTACTAACCATTAGGCCATCAGGATTTGCTTAGGGCAGATCCCAGTTCAGACTGTCCTGTTTCAGGTGCTCAGTGGCTACCAGACTCCCAAATGGGACAGTTGGGATCTAGATCAAGTTTGTGTAACAGTATCTTGCCTTGGGAGACTGTTTACAGACTGCCCGCATTTATCCTTGTCTTGCTTCTATCTTGTCTCTGCTCCAACGGTGTTTGAAAACTGATCCAAGTTCTCTGAGTTGTTGCTAACGGGACACTCTGCCAGCCCCAGTGACTCAGGAGAGGGGCAGAGGTCGGCAGCTTCGCTCCCTCCCGCGTCGCCCTTCCTTCCTTTTCTTGATCCTTTGCTGCCCCCGTGAGGCAACCTTCAGTACTGCACCATACTTCCACTTGGTGAACCCTGAGCTCCCGGCATGGAGCTCGCCGAGGAAGGTGCTTAGCAAGGCAAGGCGGTAAAAGTTGCAATAAACCTGACATGTTTAAGTTGGATCCTAGTTAACTGTTCTACTGCTTAATAGTGCCGCAGTTCTGGAAAGCGCTGCAGCATGTACTAACGCAATCTGCCCTAATGGTTGGCTTTCAAGAGTCACCTGGTATCTTAAATTTCCTGGCATCCAGTGTATTCTGACTCGTAACTACAACGCAGTGTTTTGTTTGGTTGCACACAGGGTCAGTGTGAGTCAGAACCGGCTTGATGGCACCTAAAAGCGTCAACAAATGGTGTCTTGCAGGAGAAAGGTGTCTGCACCTGTAAGGATTACAGCCTTGCAAATCCTCTGTTGTGTCCTGAAGGGACACAGGAATAGACTCAATGCCAAGGGGGTACGTTTGGTTCGGGTGTAATGGTGTCTTGAATTCCCCAGGTGGCACAAATGGTTTGCGCTCATCTCATCTGCCAACGTAAAGCCTGATGGTTTGAGCCCCCCCGCAGGAGAATGGAACATTACAGCCAGGAAAATCCTATGGAGTTTTCTATTCTTTAATACATGTGGAGCTGCCATGAGTTGGAATCAGCTGGATGGCAATGGGCTTACATTTTAAATAGTGTCCGTTTCCTAGGGCTGCTGTAACTGAAATACCACAAGTGAGTGACTTTAAAGAATTAATTTTCTCCCACAGCTCTGGAAGCTGTTCAAATGAGGATCTTGGCTGTGTGGTTTTCTGTATATGTAGTGATTTTCTATCCGATTCGACGGCACTTGGCACTTGGCATATATATGTGTGTGTGTGTGTGTGTGTGTGTGGTTTTATATATATATATATACATATATATATATATTAAACTGTGATATACACATACCACCTGCATTACTCTGTGTCCCCAGCTCCAGTCCATTCTTTGTCTGAAGTGCTGGTTTCAGTACTGGTTTCAGCTCTGGGCTGGCAGCAAGTCCAGAGGTCATGTTCTCAGGGGGACTCTCCAAATTGTTGGACCATCAGTTCTGGTCTTTTGATAGCATTCTTGATCTGCACACCTCTTTTTCTTGTGCTACATCAAGGACTCTATATTGTGTCCTCTATCAGAGCTGTCTTTGGCCAGGCGCCGTCTAGTTCTTCTGGCCCCAAGCTGATTCAGCCTCCCGATCATATGGGTCCTCGTGTTTCCCAGACTCATTTTTCTTCATGTCTTTGATGTTCTCAGTTGTCATCCATTCCAGGTGGGTTGGGACCAGCTGATGTTCCTTAGATGGCATCTTGCTCACTTTTAAGACCCCAGACATCTGGTCTGTTTATAATTCAGAAGTGATTACATTGAGAACCCACCCTACTGAGGTATGATCCAAACAATGTAACAAAGAAAACCCTATTTCCAAACAGAACAACGTCCACAAGCGCAATGGCTAGGAGTCCAGTGTATTCTGGGGAGGGAGGGGACACAATTCAGTTCATAACAAGTGGTAAGTTTAAAGTATGGAAATATACTTTTGTGGTGTTCGATTGGGAGTTGAGGTATTTTTCAGCTGCACAAAGCTTTAGAATTAAACACCATTTAGGCTTGAGTATTTCACAATTTAGAACCTCACCTATATGAAACATCTAAGTTATGCAAATGCATAGAGACAAAGTAAACTAGTGGTTACCAGGGTCTTCAAGGAAAATGAGAGTTATCTCTTAAAAGGGGCACTGGGTTCCTGTTTGGGGTGATGGAAAACTTGGAAATGAGTAACAGTGACGGCAGCATGACATAGTGAAAGGAATTCACTTCCCTGAATTGTACCCTTAAAATTGGCTAAAATATTTTTTTCTTTTTTTCTTTTTATTTAACATAACTGAGTGAAAATGTACATTCCTGTATAAATTTACATGCCCCCCTATATGCAGCTTCCACAGCTCTCTCTGTCCGGTGACTGCACACTATTCCTCTCTGCTCCATACATGTCTCATCCTCCCAACAGCCTCCTTTCCCCTCCTCTCCGTCCACTCCCCTTCCTCCAGCCAGAGGTCAGCAAGATGATATCCTGTAGATGTTTAGAACCACAAAGTACTTCCAATATGTGGTCTGCATTGCCAAGTCCAATCCATTCCTGTCCAAAGAGTGGACCTTTGTTATAATTTATGGGAAAGGGCAGCATCAGGGCCGGGGGCCATGCTCTCAGGGGAACCCCAAAACCTCTGGACCATCAGTTGAGGTCTTTTAGTGGAGATCTCATGATGCACCCCTTTTTATTCTTGTGTTGCCAGTGAGACTCCTCTCTGTGAGCTCCATCGTGGCTATCACTGGTGGTGGCCGGGCACCATCCAGTTCTTCCAGTCCCAAGTCGATGTAGGCACCCACTCTTGTGGGTCTCTCTGTCTTATCGGTTGTCTTTACCGCATGTCATTTTGGTCCTCGGTGAGCGTCCGTTCCTGCTGAGCTGGGACCATTTGCTGTGTCCTCGGACAGCTTGGCAGCTTTTAAGACCCCAGACGCCACTCACCAGTGTGGGGTGCAGAGAGCCCTCTTAGCAAAACGCTAGTTGTGCCAATTGGCCTGGAATTCGCCTAAGAGCATGGTCCCCCGCCCCCTGAAAATTGGCTAAAATATTGAACTTTTTGTTATCCTGATATTTTGCCACAATAAAATAATTTTTTTAAAGGTAACATGAGAGATATTTGGGGTGATGGAATTGTTCTGTATCCTGCCTGTTCTGGTAGATGTATAAATTTATACATATGATAAAATTGTAAAGAACTAAACATTCACACACACACACACACACACACACATACACACACCCCCCAATTAGTATAATAGAAAATCTGAATGAGATCTGCCGATTGTATCAGTGCTAATAACCTAGCTGTTACACTGTAAGACACATGTAACGTAAGGTGTTCCTACTGGAGGAAGCTCAGCCAAAGGTAGGAGGGATTTCTCTGAATTACATCACATTACTTCATGTTGTTGTTGTTAGGTGCCTTCAAGTCAGTCCCTACTCGGAGCAGCCCTGTGCACAACAGAATGAAACACTGCCTGGTCTTGTGCCGTGTCCACAATAGTTTTTATGTTTGAGCCCAATATTGTGGCCTCTGTAGCAACCCATCTCGTCAAGGGTCTTCCTGTTTTTTACTGATTCTCCACTACCAAGCATGATGTTCTCCTCCAGGGACCGATCCTTCCTGACAACATGTCCAAACAGCATCATAACTTCGTGGGAACCTGTAATTATGTCAATAAAAAAATTATTAGGGGAAAAAAAGCAGGTGTTTATGCATGATTTTTGAGGTCCCAGGAGCAAAAGAACTGCTGCCTTTGCCAACTCAAATCCCTCCAGAGTGGGTCAGTTTTGTGCTGCAGGTGCTGCCTCACCTGGAGACTCTCCATCGTCCGTGTGGCCCTTGGACTCTGACCTGGCCCTCTGGTGCCACCTCCCCACCCTCCCCTCATGGCACCAGGCAGCTGGTCTTCCCTGCCACCAATCTATTTGATTTTTACTTCACCCTTTACTTCATGCCTTTGTATTTTCAAGGGTGAGGACTTTGGTGGGGAGGGTGACAGTGACCTTGTTATGAATGTAAATGCCTACAGAAAAATGAGCTGGAGACATACAGTTGGAAACAGGGTCTGGAGAGTTGACTGTTCCTCGAATTAGACAAATTGAATAGTTGCTCAGAGTGCCATCCTTGGTCTTTTTTCTCTCCTTTACCCTGAAACTGGCATAGTGGTTAAGAGCTATGATGTGCTCTGAAAGATTGGCAATTTGAATCCACCAGGCAGTTACTGAAAACCCTGTGGGGCAGTTCTACTCTGTCCTCCAAAGCGGCTGAGTTGAGTTGGAGTTGGCGGCGGTGGTGAGGGGCTTTTATCTCCCCACCTGCTGATACTGAGCAGCGACAGCCTCATAAACTCATTATCTACTAATTCACCGTTTCCACAGTTGCATAAGCTGATGGCTCTCTGTGTGTGCCCTAAATAGAGCTTTAGCTTGCTGTATTGTAATGTTCGAGGTTCAGTCTCTGCCCCTAGCACAGAGAAGATTCTTGAGAACAGGACTTCGTATTCATTCCTCACCAAACCCTCATCTCCCGGCATAGCAAACTGTACTTACCATTTGCTGAATGAACACTCACTCTAGTAACAGGAGTTAAATTACCATGGTGCAAGCGTACGTAACAGAACATCATGCAGCTATCAAAAAACCTTGTTCTTGAAAAATGTAGTGACCTGGGAAAGGGGTGATGATTGCCCATGATACTGTATCCGTCATACTACCTTGGCTTTGTAAAAACACGAGTATGGGCATTCAGAAATGATCAGAAGAAAAACACCACAGTTATGATCTCTACAGACAGGATTTTGGTTGCTGTTGTTTTTCATTTTCAGACTTGCCTAAACTTCTTATATTTTCAACAATAAGAATTGTTTGTTTATTTATTTATTAAAGTTGTTGAGTTGTTTCCACAGGGATCCCATGTGTGTCAGAGTAAAAGTGATTTTCAAGGGCTGGTTTTCCTGTAGTAGCTCACCAGGCGTTTCTTTTGAGGCCCTTCTGAGTGGGCTCAACCCTCAAAGCTTGTGATTGGCAGCCGGGAAGTTAGTATTTGCATCACTAAGGGACTGCAACTTGTTATTGATATAGTTGTTAATACTTTATAGTATTTTTATATGTAAAAACACATTTATTTAAAAACGCTTCCCTTGGTCATCCTCCTCCTGTCTGCTGTTGAGAGTTATCACTAAGACAAACTTCTATTAATACTCACTGGCTAAGCATCAAAGATTTTCAGACATAATATTTTCGGTTCATAGATTAAAGGTGTTGTCATTAGGTGGTGTCAAGTTAGTTCTGACTGATAGCGACCCTGTGCCCAACAGGAAACACTGCCCAGTCTCGCACCACATCCATAGTCACTGTTAGGCTTAAGCCCGTTGTTGCAGCCACTGTGTCAATCCACCTTGTCAAGGGTCTTCCTCTTTTACACTGACCTTCAACTCTGTCAAGCATGATGTGCTCTTGCAGGGACTTAGACCTCCTGACAATACGTCCCAAGTATGTAAGATGCAACCTTGCCACTTTGCTTCCAAGGAGCACTCTGGTTGTACTTCTTCCAGAAGAGATCTGTTTGTTATTTTGGTGGTCCATGTTACAGCCAGTATTCTCCAACACCATGATTCAAAGGCATCAATTCTTCTTCTGTCTTCCTTGTTCATTATCCAGCTTTCACATGCATATGATGCAACTGAAAATACATGCCATAGCTTGGGTCAGGTGCATCTTAGTACTTTTCAGTACTTTAAAGAGGTCCTTTGCAGCAGATATTCCCAAAGCCATGCATCTTTTTGGGTGTTGACTGTGGAACCAAGTGAAATGAGATCATTGACAACCTCAGTCCTTGCTCTATATATCATGATGTTGCTTACTGGTTCAGCTGTGAGAATTTTTGTTTTCTTGATTCTGAGGTGCGATCCATACTGAAGGCTGTGGTCCTTGATCTTCATCACTGAGTGTTTTCAATCCTCTTCACTTCCATCAAGCAAGGTTATGTCATCTGAGTAAGGAAGGTTGTTAATGAGTCTTCCTCCAATCCTGATGCCTCATTCTTCTTCATGTAGTTCAGCTTCTCGGATTATTTGCTCAGCATACACACTGAAAAGGTCTGGTGAAAGGACACAACCCTAATACCCACCTTTCCTGACTTTAAACCATGCAGGGTCCCCTTGTTCTGTTCACACAACTGCCTCTTGATCCATGTACAGATTCCTTTAGAGCACAGTTAAGTGTTCTGCAATTCCCAATCTCCACAATGTCAGCTGTAATTTGTTATGATCCACGCAGTCAGATGCCTTTGCATAGTCAACAAAACACAGGTAAACATCTTCCTGGTATTTTCTGCTTCTAGCCAAGGTCCATCTGACATCAGCAATGATATTGGTTCCACATCCTCTTCTGAATCCAGCTTCAATTTCTTGGAGTTCTTTGTCAATATACTGTTGCAGTCACTTTTGAACGATCTTTAGCAAAATTTTACTTGCGTTGTGTGATGTTAATGATATTGTTCAGTAATTTCCGCATTCAGTTGGATCACCAACTTGGGTAGAGGCATAAATATGGATCGCTTCCGGTTGGTTGGCCAGGTAGTTGTCCTCAAAATTTCTTGGCATAGACAAGTGAGCGCTTCCAGCACTGTATCCATTTGCTGAAATATCTCACTTGATACTCCATTAATTCCTGGAGTCTTGTTTTTTTGCCAATGACTTCAGTGCAGCTTTGACTTTTTCATTTAGTACCACTGCTTCCTGATCCTATGGAGCCCCTTCAAGTGGCTGAACAATGGCCAGTTCTTTCTGGTATAATGACTCTGTGTATTCCTTCCATCTTCTTTTGATGTTACCTAAGTCATTCAACATCTTCTCCACAGAATCCTTGACTGCAACGTGAGGCTTGAATTTTTTTTCAGTTCTTTCAGCTTGAGAAATGCAGAATGTTCTTCCCTTCTGGTTTTCTAGTTCCATCTCTTTCCACATAGCATTATAATACTTTATTTTGTCATCTTGAACTGCCCTTTGAAGTCTTCAGTTCTTTTACTTCATCATTCTTTCCTTTTGCTTGAGCTGCTCGACCTTCAACAGCAAGTTTCAGGTCTCTTCTGACATCCGCTTTGGTCTTTTCTTTCTTTCCTGCCCTTTTAAATGACCTCTTGTTTTCTTCACAGATGATGCCTTTGATGTCATTCTACAGTTTGTCTGGTCTTCAGTCATTCATGGTGAACACATCAAATATGTTCTTGTGATGGTCTCTAAATTCAGGTGGGATATACTCAAGGTCATACTCAGCTCTCACGGACGTGTTCTAATTTTCATCAGTTTCAATTTGAAGTCGCAGATGAGCAATCAGCGGTCCATGCCACAGTCAGCAACTGGTCTTGTTCTGACTGCTGATATGGAGCTTTTCCATTGTCTTTTCTACAAGGTGTAGTTGATTTGATTCTCATCAGATAAATTAATCCAAAAAAATTCCTCAATCTCAAGTGCAGTGCATACCTAGCATTGTTTTCCTTTAATGAGAGGGAATAATTTGGATATGTGTTTATGCATGTTGTTGTTAGCTGCCCTCAAGTTCCTTCTGACTCATGGCCACCCTATGTGTTACAGAACTGTTCCATAGGGTTTTCTAGGCCTTTTCTTCCAAGGCTGGCAGCTGTGTGTATAAATTAATATACGTATATGGCACATACTCACACTCTTCCCAAGACAGATTTCTCCTGAACTCTTTTTTCAATGTCAAAATTGCATTGCTGCTTGTCTGATGTATTTTATTCCTTATAAAGTGTCATACTACAAATTCAGTGGAATGGGTAAGTTATTAGGGCTAGGATAGAATGACGTATCTGTATCTTAAACAGTCAGTCCATTGGTGCCACTGAATTTATAGTGGAATCGTCTTTAGCCTACCACAGGTAGGTATTAAAGATTTTGGTTGTATTTCTGTCATTTTCTTTCTACATTCATCTATGTATCTGTGTATTCTGTAATTATCTAGTATCCTCCTGTATAGGGTTGCTAAGAGTTGGAACTGACTCTTCGGCAGTAGATTTAGGTTTTTGTTTTGGCTCCTGTCTGCTAATAACATGAAGAGTGTATGTGCTGATGCATTCATGCCTGCTGCCAGAGCAGTGCATTTAATGCCACATTTCCGGCAGGGCACAGGGGCTCAGCTAATCTGTTATTTACATTATGTGATTTAAATAAAAGGCAGTTTTGGAGAATCCTGCAAATTTTTAGAGAAACAATCAGTTGCTCTCAGATAATTTATATGTAGCCTATTTAGCAACTTGAAGCTTTGTAAAAGGTCAGTATTATTCTCGAGGAGGACATACAATACACAAAAGTTCAACCACATAAGGCAATCTCGTTTGTCACATAAGCCTCTTGGAATACAACTTACAGAAACCAACTCTAGCTCAAGAGGAGAGGTCTGTCAAGCAGGGACATGAGGGTATTCTTCACCCAGGATAGCCAGGCTTTAGGAAGGACATGATAGAGGCCCAGAACGCAAGCAGCCTCTCTCCAGCTCTTGCTTCTGCACATCTTTCCATAGATCTGCATTATTATTCCTCAGACCTAAGTGGTAGAATAAGGGGGCCTTGGTGGTGCAGTGGTCAAACACTCAGATCAGTGGTTTGAATCCACTAGACCCTCCACAGTAGGGAGATGTGGCAGTCTGCTTCTGCGAAGATCCCGGCTATGAAACCCATAGGGCAATTCTATCATGCCTACAAGGTTGCTGAGTTCTGCGTGGCTGCCCCCAAACTCCTGGGTTTACCTGTTATGGCTGTATCCATCCTAAATGGCCAACTTGGCTTTTATAGCCCCAATCTCCCAAATCTTTAAATAGTTGTCCCTTCTTGTGGGTTCATGGAGTCATGGCTTCTGGGAGCCCTCACTGTGGAGCTGTGGAGTGGGATGAGGTGCCACAGACGCAAAACTCACAGTGAGCTGGAGAGGGACTCAAAGTACCGGTAGTCCTTAACTTAGGACGTATTCTGGTTATGACAATTTTACTTATGACTGCCCATGTTTGTTTTGTTTTGTTTTTTACATGACTGCTCGTTTGTTTTGTTTTATACATCTTACCATTAGTAACGTGTGCTGCATACAGTGTTGCAGATCAGTTCGCTGATGGTGACTCACAGATGCTCAACGCTATGATTTCCTCTTCAACACACTGTTGAAAGGCATGCAGTAATGAGACTTCCTGACCCCAACCCCCTCAAAGGAGTTGTTGGACTTAGGCAGGACCAGTTTACCAGACTTCAGCAGAATGAAGCCTCATAGTATGCTAGGATTTACCTGTAATGGTCTTGGAAGTGTACTGGAGTGAGATCAGTGTGCAAGGCCTTCTAGGGGGGTAGTTTCCAGACTTGGGGTGAAGAGGTCAACAATGCTGAACACCAAGGAAGTTAAAGCCCAGATTTGTGCTAAAGACCTGCTTATGGGGGGAGCATCTGTAGCCTTCATCAATATTAAGGGGGTGTATACCTTCTCAATAATGACTCAGTCCAGTACAAACAGAGCACACAAACATTTTTTTTAACTAAAATATACTATCCTGTTAAGGTACACTAAACAATCAAAAATTTCTAGGGATTAGGCAGCACAATTAGCTTTAATGAAATGGAATGTCTGGTTTAATAAAAGATTAGTGATTGTTAATAAAAATGTCAAGGTTTTGAACCTAAACCTTCATAATGGGCAATCATGAATCTAGCCTGATGTATACTGTACTTTCAAAGACTTTAGCACTTAAAAAGATTAGCCTGAAGGAAAAAAAAACCTGACAACTGAGGGCAAAAAAAACCTGACAACTGAAGGAAAAAACTTAAAAGAACTTTTTTTAAAACTATATATTTACAGTTTGGGAAGAATACTTGGTGCATGTAGGCTGGCTCATTTGATTAAAAACGTGTGTTTCTTGATTCTGTTACATATAAACTTATTAAATGAGACAAAAAGTGAAAAGTGGTGTTAGGATTTAAGTATGAGTCATTACAGTAATAGCTAATATTTTATATAGTTTTGTAGATCACTGCCATGGATTGAGTTGTGTCCTCCAAAATATGGGTCAACTTGACTAGGCCATGATTCCCTGTATTGTGTGGGTGCCCTCTATTTTGTGATGTGTTGCAAATCCTAGCCTCTAGGGCTATGGTTATGGTCCAATTTAGGAGTGAGCTATCATGTTAATGAGGGTAGATTAGGTCATGCTAACTCAGATCAGGGTCACAGCTCTGACCTGGTACAAATGGAATTTCCCTGGGGTGTGGCCTGTATCACCTTTTACCTTACAAGAGGTAAAAGGAGAGAGAAGTGAGCAGAAAGGGAGGGATCTACTACCACCAAGAAAGACGAGCCAGAGTGTAACTTTGGACCCCGGGTCCTTGCACTGAGAAACTCCTAGACCCAGGGAAAGACTGATGCCAAGACAAATGGAGATCTCCAAGGAACGCTGGGCCCACAGATGGTGAGACAAGACAAAGACCTTTCCCCAGAGCTGAAAGCCTTCTCCTAGAGCTAGTGCTCTGTATTCAGACTTCTTGCCTCCTAAACCATGAGAGAATAAATTTGTTTGTTAAAGCAATTCATTTATGGTATACCTATTGTAGCAGTGTCAGATAACTAAGACCAATTAAAGTATTACATTTCTTCAGTGTTTCTAAATTACATAAAGAATGTTATGTTTGCTACCTGTTATATTTCTGAAAGTTATATGCACTCTATTTCTTTTATTTTCTAATTACACAGTATACACTAACTGTAAATATTTCTTAGAATCTCTAAATACACTTATACTTTGTCTTTTTATGTTTTATAAAATCTGTAAAACATCTAGCTATAGTTTGCTTCTATCCCCAATGCTTTCTTCCTTCTCCAAAGGTAGCCACTTTAACATTTTAGCATGAGTTGTTGTTTTTTCTCTTTTTCTAAAAAGTTATGTGCATTTTTAACCAAGAGCTGTGAGACGGTCTGTAAATATATTTTTTAAGTCATTGTCATTAATTATATTTTCATGACTGCATGATTTTCAATCATTCAAAAACATGTTGATGTCATTTGGTTTTTACATTTCTGTAAGCAGATATAACTTTTCAAAAAAGTAGTCAATTCCCCAGCTTCTGTGCCGCTCTTCAAAAGCATCCGCACTGTCTAGACAACGAATCCTGAACACTGTACCTGAAACAGAAAGAAAGCACAAGGCATTAAAATGTCATGAACAGTAAAACCAAGGATTCTTCTAAAAATATTTCAAATGATTTTAGAAACACTTTACTAAAAGGTTTTCTCTTCTCTTAATAAAATATAAAAGGGAGAAATGTTAAGGACAAATTTTCTGAACTCTGAATTGTTATTATGACTTATAACTCCCATGAACAAAAATAAATATACCATGTCTAGAAAAGTTTAGATGTCTCACATGAAGCAAGCAGTAAAAAAAATGCCCATTACTGAAACTAGTCCCTCTTCCAGGATAAAACAGTCATCAACTAAGTGGTCTCTAACTGCCATGGATTGAACAGTAATCCCCCCCAAAATACCTGTCACTTTGGCTAGACTATGATTCCCAGTATGGTGTGATTGTCCACCATTTTGTCATCTGATATGATTTGTCTATGTGTTTGTTGTAAATCCTGTCACTATGACTGTAATGAGATGACTTAGCAGCAGTTACATTGATGAGGTCTAGAGAACTAGTGTCGTGAGCCAATCTCTTCTGAGAGAGTCACGGACTTTATACCACCAACAGAGAAGTGCTGGGAGCAGAGTGTGTCCTTCGGACCCAGCATTCCTGAGCCTGAGAAGCTCCTTGGCCGGGTTAAGATTGATGCCAAGGACCTTCCTCCAAAGGCAATAGAGAGAAAGCTTTTCCCTGGAGTTAATGCCCTGAATTTGGACTTGCAGTCTACTAGACTGGTGAGAGAATAAACTTTTCTTTGTTAAAGACATCCACTTGTGGTATTTCTGTTACAGCAGTACTAGATATCTAAGACACTAAATTTTAAATTTTATGTACTTCTAGATGCTGATAGCTAACAGTTCAAAAATAATAGTCGGAAGTCCACAACTTACCAAACAAGCTTTTAATTTCAGCATCAGGAACATAAAATGGTGGGCCTAAGTAAAAGGAAAATACAAAGAATAATGTCCTTTTTGAAAAAAAATTTTATTGTACCTCAGATGAAGCTTTACAGAACTAGCTTCTTCTTGTGCAGTACACATATTGTTTTCTGACACTGGCTGCCAACACCGTTACACGTCAACACTCTCCCTCCTTGACCTTGGGTTCCTCATTCCCGACTTTCCTGTCCTCTAGTCCTTGCCCCTGGGCTGATGAGCCCCTTTAGTCCCAGCTCTTTTTTAATGGGCCTATCTAATCTTTCACTGAAGGGTGAACCTCAGGAGGAACTTCCTTACCTTTTGGGCATCCAGGGGCCATATTCCCAGGGTTTCTCCAGTCTCTGACAGACTAGTAAGTCTGGACTTTTTCTGTGAGTTAGAATTTTGATCTACATTTTCTCCCAGCCCTGTTTAGGACCCTCTGTCATGGTTCTTGTCAGAGGACTCAGTGGCAGTGACCAGGCACCATCTAGTTGTACTGGTGGAGGCCATGGCAGTTGTGGCGCACTAGTCCTACGGACTCATTCTTCCCTGGTGCCTTTAGTTTTCTCCCTGCTCCCTTGCTCCCGAAGGGGTCAGACCAGTGCAGTATCACAGATAGCTGATCATAGGCTTTTAGGACCCTAGCCGCTACTCACCGAAGTAGAATACAGTACATTTTCTTTATAAGCTATGTCATGTCAGCTGAGCTAGATGTTCCCTGAGGCATGGTCCCCACAGCCCTTCGCCCAGAAGTTCAGTCGCTCAGGAAATCTGGCTGCGTCTATGGAGCTTCCAGGACCTTGTGCAAACTGTGCTGGCTTCACCAGTATTATGTACTGTCTTATCAATGAAGAACTATTTCTATAAGAACTTCTAATTCTAAAGAGAAATTCTCAGGATCTATTTTTCAGCTTATAGGTGTGGTTATTCTGTGCTGTTACTGTGTGCCACTGAGTCGATTCTGACTCACAGCAACCCTGTAGGACAGAGTAGAACTGTCCCATAGGATTTCCCAGGCTGTCATCTTCATGCAAGCAGCCTGCTATCTTTATCCCGGGAAGGGGCTGGTGGAGTCAAACCACCAACCTTGCAGTTCGCAGCCAAGCACCTAACCTCTGCATCACAAGAGCTCCTTCTTTATTCTGTAGACACCCTAATTACTCAGACGGAGGAGGGTGTGGCTCACCCTCGTTCTCCTACGCCTCTTTCTCATCTCCCTTCTTCACACGTCTCATGCCAAAGAAGTGCACGGACTTACTGGGGGCAGGGCAGTGCTGCCTGCCCGTCCACACTTAGATGGCACGGCGGAGGCTGCCATGGGCCCGGGAAGGCTGAAAGCTGAATGCGATTTAAAAAAAGAAAGAAAAGAAAACAAAAGCAAAAAGCCAAACCAGGTGTCGGGGAGTCAGCTCCAACTCATGGTGACCCCACATGTGACAGAGCAGAATTAGGCTCTTTAGGGTTTTCAGTGGCTGATTTTGGGGAAATAGATTGTCAGGTCTTTCTTCTGCAGCACCTGCAGGTGGGTTTGGACGGCTAATTTTTCAGTTAGTCATCCAATGCTTAACCGTGTGGGTCACCGCGGTGTGCATGAGCAAATTCCTTTGGGGTTTCCTTTCTCCTCTGTTGTTATTGTCATTAGGTGTTGTTCAGTCAGTTCTGACTCACAGAGACCCTGTGCACAACAGAACAAAACACTGCCCAGCCCTGCACCATGCCCATGACCATCTGTATGTTTAAGGACGTGATCTCAGTCCATCTCGTTAAGGGTCTTCCTCTTCTTCCCTGACCCTCTACCAAGCATGATGTCCTTCTCCAGGGACTGATCCCTCCTGACATTATGTCCAAATTATGGAAGATGCAGTCTCACGATCCAGGGTGCGCTCTGGTTGTACTTCTTCTGAAACAGATCTATTTGTTCTTTTGGTAGTCCATGGTAGCAGAGTATTGCTTTTCTTATGCATAACAGCTCTGCTACTCAGTATAAAACCAAACCTGCTGCTGTCAAGTTGATTCTGACTCATAGCAACCCTATAGGACAGAGTAGAACTGCCCCATAGGGGGATTCAAACCACCAACCTTTTGATTAACAGCCTGAGTTTTTAACCACTATGCTACCAGGTCTCTAATTTATAGAGAACACTAATATCCTACTTTCATGTTAAGCATCCAGTTCTTTCCCTTTCCAGGGCAATATTAGAGCCCTTGCCCCCAGACACCTGTGGTGTTTTCTTCCATCAACTCTTAAGCCTCCCATTTATGAGCACAATTTAAATCACATCAGCAGAATGAACTTCTGCCTCCATTAATTTCTGTATCTATCTGATTGTCCCACAGTTAATGATGGAGGCTCATCTTGTTTGTAACAAGTTGTTAAGATCTGGTTTATTCAAAGAGAAAGAAGTACTCCGATGTAAACATTTACGAACCAAATCACTATTTTCAAAAAAAGCTCTATAAAAATACCGAAATAGGAATTTTCATAAGAGACCTATGCATTTTGTTTTCCTTTCTTCCTGAAAATAAAAGGTTATGTTCAACTGTAACAATGTGAAATCCAGATGAAAACATTCCCTTTTCAAATTCAAAGCAAAGAAAGTGATTAAAGAAGACAAAGGACAAATATAAAATCTAAGAAATTAAAAAACTGTAATGGTCTAGAGATTTCCTGTATGCCTCTCTAATGCCCACCTTTATACTCATCCTCCTGTGTGTGCGTCTGTGTGTACACAGGCATTTGCCCAAGGCATCACCACCACCACCGCCGCCGCCGCCGCTGCCGATAACACAGACAGCAGGTCTACCAAGTCTCACCTTCCTCCTTGTCCAGGACTTAGGGGAACTCACTGATGCTGCTGCTAGGTGTTGTGGAGTCAATTTTGACTCAGCCACCCTGGAGGGTTTTCTAGGCTGTGACCTTCACAGGAGCAGATTCCAGGATCTTTTCTCCTGCAGAGCTGCTGGGCGAGTTCGAACAGCCAACCTTTCGTTTAGCAGCTAAGTGCTTAAGAGTCCTGCCAGCAGAACTCCCTTCTTTGACTTTGGCACCAGCCATTTCTCCTTCCTCTGTGGTTTGAGGTGTGAACAGTAAACCAAAGGAAAACAGAATGCAAGAAAAATATGTTTACAGGGGAAGAGAAAATGCTTATAGTTCCTGCCACACAGTGAATTACATCCCTCCGAGACAGGTATTACAAACTGTGACCTCTATACCTGTGGAAGGGGGTCTGGTGGTGCAGTGGTTAAGAGCTCAGGCTGTTCACCAGAAGGTTATCAATTCTTCTACCAGCTAATCTTGTGAACACAACCCCATTTGGGAACAGAGTTTTCTTTGTTGTGTTAATAAAGCCACATCCATGTAGAGGGTGTGTGTCTGTGTTTTTCTTGCATTGTGCAGCTGTACTGCAAAAAGACTCAAATCACTTTCTGCTTCTTTTGTGTGTTTTAGGTGAAAAGTGGAAACCCTGGTGGTGTAGTGGGTTAAGTGTTACGTCTGTGAACCAAAAGGTTGGCAGTTCAAACCTGCCAGGAACTCCTTGGAAACTCTATGGGGCAGTACCACTCTGCCCTATAGGGTTGCTATGTGGACCCAACTTGATGGAAGTGGGTTTGGTTTGGTTTAGGTGAAAGGTTACAGAGCAATTAAGTTTCTCATTAAACAATATACAGATTGTTTTATGACTGGGTGGCAACCCCAGGATGTGCCAGCACTCTCCCGTCTCCGCCCCAGGCCACCATTGTCATTCCTTGAATGTTCTTGTCCCTTGTCCCCTCCTGCCTTCTCATCTCTGCTTTAGGGCCAGCGTGCCCTTGCCGTCGCCTATGCCATGATTCGACCATGGAGCCTCCTCCTCACGTGTCACTGTTTGTTTTACGAGCCTGTCTGACACTTGGCTGAAGAGCCAACTTCAGGAGTGAGTTCAGGACTGAGTGAAAAGGGTGTCTCGGGGTTCTCCGGTCTCTGTCAGGCCAGTGAGTCTGGTCCTTTCAGGTGGTTAGACATTTCTTCTATATTCTTCCCCAGCTCTGTCCAGGACCCTCTGTTGTGACCCATCAGAGCAGCTGGTGGTGGCATCTAGCTGTGCCGAACGCAGCCTGTGGAAACTGTGGTAGCCGTCGTCCTTGAATCCTTTGGAGTAATCTTTCCCTTACGGCTCTGGTTCCCTTCATTCTCCTTTGCCCTCGACAGGGTGAGACCAGCGGTGTACTGAGATGGCCGTCACAGTCTTTTCAGAGTTCAAACACTCCTCACCACAGTCAGAATTACACCGTTTTCTTCACAGATGAGGTTATGCCAATTGAGCTCGATGTCCCCTCAGTTCTGTGCACTGTCCTATCCTCTATCAAAGCTACCACTTACCTACTACCTAGGTAGGGTTTTCCTTCCGCATCACTCCCCTCCCTCATAAACATCAAAGATTGTTGCTTTCTGTGTTTAAACCTTTCCTAGAGTGTTGCTAACAGTAGTTGCACGCGGTGTCTGTACTTTTGTGGCTGACTTATGTTACTCAGCATCGTGCCCTCCAGATTCATCCACATTGTGAGCTGCTGCGGAGATTGGTCATTGCTTTATTGTTGTGTAATATTCCACTGCGAATATGCGCCACAGTTTGTTCCTTCAGTCATCTGTTGATGGGCGAGGTTTGGGTGTGTTTTAAACCATGTACTTTTGAGCTACAAAAGCAGCAGATAACATACAGAAGTGTGCAAGTGAGCACTGGTGGAGGAGGAAGAACCAACCCTGAAGACGGACAAGGACCTTCCCCAGAGCTGACGGGGGAGGGCCTTCCCCCGCGGCCAGTACCCTGAATGCAGACTTCTAGCCTCCTGAACTGTAAGAAAATAAATCTGTTTGTTAAAGCCACTCATTGGTGGTAGTTCTGTTACAACAGCACTTGATAACTAAGACATTTCTTTTAACCAAAAAAAAATTATTTTCATGTATACAAGCAGCATATTTCCTAATAAGACATTTATTAGTAAAAGATAATGCTTTCTACATAATATAATTTTTTATTTAAAAAAGAGGCATAGAAAAAAAATCCTTACCCAGATGTTTACTTGGATCGTAAGATACAGTACACAGAAGGTAGCAAAATCCTTTTCTTGCTAGGGACAACATTATATCAGCATAACTAAAAAGAACACACAGAAAGGTACATGTTACATTTTTCTACATAGGCAAGACACAGGGAAGGAAGCCAGCACTTACTACATTATTAACTCTAATTCTCCTAAAAACCACATGAAGTCTATTTTCATTGAGAAAGACAAAAGTGAGTTCAGCAAATTAAGTCCCTAGCCCAGGTCACAGGACAGGGAAATGGTAGAGATGGGACCAAACTCTGGCCCCCTTCCAGAGCCCAAGCTCTCGCCACTACCTGAGACCAGAAGATACCACATAAAGGCAAGCAGGGGTTCACTGCAAGCCTGACGTGGATCTGGGGGCCTGCCAACACTGAAGAAACCCTGCCTGAAGGACTGCCCTGCTTCGGTGGGCGCTAGGGCAGTGGTTCTCAGGCCAGGCTGTGTGTCAGCGTCACCTGGGCCCTTGCTACAAGAGACGGTGTTACAGCTCCCTCCTCAAACGCACAGATTCAGGAGTTTGCTGTGGAGCCTGGGAGGCTACATTTTTAGTAAGTGACCTGGGTGACTGGGATCACTTCAGAGACAGGTGGCAGTTGGCGGTACAATCCCTGTCCTTTACTTAGATGGAGAGGCCAGACAAACAAACAGGCAAAAGGAGAAGACAGCATGAAATTAAGGTTCTAAAAGTGTGGCACCAGCCACGAGCACTGTGGGGATGGTCATTCGTAGCCAGCCTCCTTTGGGGAGAATATGACATTACATTCCAGCTACGTCTCGCTGGTTTGGGGGAGACCCTAATGGGGTCCATCAACAGGCTGGCTGGAAGCCAGGACTGTGCCCGGTACAAGACAATGGGCTGGACCAACTGGATTATTGCACTGAAAACGGAATTAAAAGAACCAAAGAAAACCCATCACTGTCAATTCTGATTCACGACAATCCCACGAGGGTCAACAGCAGGACTGTGCTCTGCACAGTTTGCAGCTGCTAGTGTTTCACAAGTAGACTGCCAGACCTTTCTTCTGAGGGGTCTCTGCATGGACTGATGCTCCTAAGCTTTCAGTTAGCAGCTGAGGCCCTGGGGCAGGCAAGCTAATGAAATGCACTCTGAGTCAGAAAGAGTACAGAAGTCTATTAGGAGGCCACACCACTAGGGACCAACAGTAATGCAGACTGTATCTAGCGGGTCCCAAAATGCCTTTATCGCATTACAGCATACATACGATTTTTTACAAAGGTTAGATGGGTTTTTGTGGTCTGCAGATGTCACGGCCAGGAGGAGTTAGTCATTGCAAGATCGAGACCAGAGACTCGTTACCAGACTAAAAAGATACAGAGCAGGTATCTTCTTATCAGGCTAAAGATATTCATGCTGGACACCTGGGCTCTAATCTCCTTGGGGGGGGAGGTGGGGAGAGGCAGCGGAGGTCCGTAAGTGACAGGTGGCCAGACAGAACAACACAGTCATTAGCATCACATCAAAACAAAGAACAAAGTTATTTGCATCAGATCAAAACAAAATCCTTAACAAAGGTGTAAGAAAGGGAGAAGGCAGGCAGAGGAGGGAGAAAAACTGAGAGGTGCATTCACCAGAGCATTGGTTAGGCTAAGTTTTCAGTCGCCCATTGTGTAAAGGAAAAAACGTGTTGGGGAGTATTAGGGTCACACAGGCAAGCATGTTAAGCGTTAGTATCTCCCAGGGACCTTAAACAGAAAGACTCTAGGAATCCCAAGACTCCAGAGAGCCAAAGAGAAGTTGGTGGTTGTACCAACAGCTGGAGCTTTTGCTCTGTGTGGTGCCGGCAGTGCGGGGCTAAGAGCTGTGAGCAAGTCAGCTATGTTGGAGAAGAAATGGAGTTAACAGAAAGCTGAGTATTAATGGTAGCCGGAGAGAGGAGACACATGCAGAGAAGCAGAGCGGTCACGCCATAAAGAGACGGCCAGCTCTGAGGGATGTGCTTTGGTGTGCCACATTAGTGTCCAGGGCCTGGCTGTACTGTGATTCCTGTCCTGGGTTCTATGAGAAATTAGGGATTTAGAGTATGGACTCCAGAAGATACCTGAGTTCAAACTCCAGCACTTCCACTTATTGGCTAAGTAAGTTTGGGCAAATTCTTTATTTTGTGGTTGTTTAGAATATACACAGCAAAACATACACGAGTTCAACAGCTTCTGCATGTACCACTTAGTGACACCAATTACACTGCGTTGTGCCACCATTCACCCTCTTTTCCTGAGCGGTTCCTTCCCTGTGAACATAAGCTCACTGCCTCCTAAGCTCTTAAAAGAGTAAAATGCTCAAGGCAGACATTTTTAGTTTTAAGAAGAATTTAGGGAATATTTCTGGTTTAAAGATTATCTCAGGGTAACAGATTCAGGGGTTCATCCAACCTTTACAGCTCCAGGAAGTCTACCGTCCACGATAATCTGAAACTCTGTTCTGTGTTTTCCCCACATGCCTTTGATCAGGAGGCTTCTTTATGGAATCTTTGATCTAAAATGTTCAGTAGTGGTTGCCCAACACCTCTCAGTTCTGTTCTCATGGCAAAGCAGACAGTTGTTCTTGGAGGCAGTCAACCACACACTCCTCATACTCTTCCAGTTCCTGATTCTCCTTCTTCCTCAGTTGCCCCAGGCAAGTAGAGACCAAGAGTGCCTTGGGCAGCTGCCTGCAAGCTTTCAAGGCTCCAGGCACTATGCAATGAATTTAGGCAAAACAGAAGCAATAAACAAGCTAACAGATCAATTAACTGGGATATAACTTGGACAAATTCTTTTTTATTTATTTTCTGGCAACAACTTTGGGTTTTTGTGTATTTTTAAATTGTTATTATCGATATTGTTGCTTTTTAAAAAAGTGTACTTTGGGTGGTTTATAGAACAAACTAATTTCTCGTTAAACAATTAGTATACATTGTTTTTATCATACTGGTTAACAACCCCACAACACATCAGTGTTCTCCCTTCTCAACCTTGGGTTCCGTATTACCAGTTTTCCTGTAGTCCTCTGCCTTCTAGTCCTTGCTCCTGGTCTAGCACATCCCTTTAGCCTTATTTTGTTTTGCGGTCCTGTCTAATCTCTGGCTAGAGTATGAACTTCAGGAGTGACTTCAGAACTGAGCTAAAAGATGTCCAGAGGCCACACTCTCAGAGCTACTCCAGTCTCTGTCACGCCAGCAGCTCTGTTCTTTCTGAGTTAGAATTCTGTTCTGCATTTTTCTCGCCCAGGACCATCCACTGTGATTCCTGTCACAGCACTCAGTGGTGGTGGCCAGGCACCGTCTAGCTGTACTGGACTCAGTCTGGTGGTGGCTGTGGTACTTGTGGTCCATGCATCCTTTGGACTAATCTTTCCCTTGTGTCTTTAGCTTTCTTCATTCTGTTTGGATAAATTCTTAAACTGTGTGCCTCATCAGTGACATGGAGACCACATCAGTGATCCCCTTACAGGCTGCTGTGAGAATTCACCGAGTCCTCGGAACATGAAGTGCTCAGAAAACTCTGACACGTGGTAAGTGCTCCGAAAGGGTGAGCACATTCTCAACTCTCCTTACTAGAGAGAGCTAGAGTGAGATGCTCCATCTGGCAAGTCAAAAAGCCAAACCAATATAAACTTCGGAGCAGAAACTTTTACCGTATTTCACACTAACTTTCTGGTGCTGGGTTGTGTTACCAGGAAGTGGTAAGGTGAAGGGTGCTGTCTCCATGAAGGCGATCACGCAGACTGATGGGGCTGGGCTACCTGGGGACTCATTACTCTTGGAATGTGGACCTTCTTTCTCAGCTAATTAAAAAAAATTCAGAAACACAAGAGCAGTATGATCCACTAATCATGGATAACAGATTTTAGAGTCACAGCAGAAAACATATCAGTACTTGCATGCAAAAGCTAGACAGTAAAAAAGGAAGACAGAAGAGTTGGTGCATTTGAATTGTGGGACTTGCAAAGAATACTGAATATACTGTGTGTCTCAGTTATCTAGGATTGCTATAACAAAAATGCCACAAGTGGATGGCTTTAACAAACAGCCGTTTAGTTCCTCACAATTTAGGAGGTTTGAACTCCAAAACTGGGGTGCCAACTCTAGATGAGGCTTTGTCTCCCTCTGTGCTCAGAGGAGAGTTGTCTCTTTGAGTTTCTGCTGCTGGGTGATTTTCACATAGCTTGACATCTCTCTTGTCCCATCTCTGCTTACTCATGTGATTATTTAATCTCTTTTATATCTCAAGAGAGACTGACTCAAGATATACCTACACTAATCCTGACTCATTAACATAACAAAGACAACTGATTCTCAAATGGGACTATAACCACAGGCATAGAGGTTAGGGCTTAAGACATGTATTTCTGGGGAACACAGTTCAGTCCCTAACAGTGCGGAATGCCAGGGAATGAACAAGTCAGTCTTAGAAAGACAACCAGAATGTTCCCTAGAAGCGAGGCAGTGAGACTTCCACCTGCTTGCCTCAGTCACATCATTAGGAAAGACCAGTCCCTAGAGAAGGGCATCATGTTTGGTAAGGTAGAAGGCCAACAAAAATGAGGGAAATCCTCCATGAGCCAGACTGATATAGCCGTCACAAAAAGGGACTCCAGCCAATGACCAGGAGACAGCACAGGATTGCACAACACTGAGTTGGTGTCAACTTGATGGCAACTAACAACAGCAACTTGCCCATGTGCAGCCTAAGCAGAAGACACCCAGTCCTAATGACTTACAGAAAACCAGCTGATAACAAAACTTCATGTGTTCTCAAGTGTTTGGGACTGTGACCACAGATAGCCAAACAGGCACAGAAGAAATACATACACACAAAGATAGACAGACAGACAGACACTCCTGCACTTGGGAGAAAAGCGTGGACGGCCCTGGGAGGACAGAGTCTGTGGCCGAGCTGGAGACAGATTACCTAAACAAACCTTCCAAAAAGGGCACAGCTACTCTCTGATAACCTCATGTAAAACATGCCTTCTACAGTTCAGAAGCCACTTGGATAGTTTATACGTCTAAAGAAAGAGGTGGTGGTGGCTAGCACTAAGCAGCATTTGTCCCTTACTCTGAGCCTGGTTTGCCTTTATGCAGTTAACTCAACAAATCTGTATCAAATGCATATCTGTGCTGACCATATACTATGCCAGGCACTGGGGTATTAACAAACAGGAATGTACACAGTATGCCCAGCTAGGGCACTCTGTAATGCCCAGTCTGGTCCCCATGGCTTGCGGATTTCACCAGCCAGCCCAAAGCCCCAGGAGACAACACCTGTACGTCAGGCATTTAGCAGAACTGAGTTTCATATAAAAAATGCAGGGCCATCTGGTGAAGATGGGCTAATTAAAAAAATAGGTGAAGTTTGAAAATATGCTGCACTCATAAAACAAGTTTTAAAAAATGAAATGCATAAGGGAAAAAAATTACTTCACTGATAGAGCTCCCAACTGTTGTTGCCATGTGTTAATGGTCTGCCTCCATATGACTAAATAATTCCATATTTATGGGTAAACGTGTGAATGACACTACTTGAATTGCAAAACACATCAGAGTTGTCCCATTTTACTCAGCAGGCTTGTTCACGTTTCAATTTTTTTTTAAAATAACACAGATACAAGAAGAATGGTTACCAAAACCGTCAATAATAAATGTTGTCATCACAATACTAGCTAGTAGGGATGTAGTTCTTTAGAGCTGACAAGACCATTCTCACATACATCTTTTCTTCTAATCCCCACAACAACCGCCAGAGGCAGTCTAACCATGTGCTTGGGCACCGGCCACCAAACTCTGCAGGTTTGAATCGGAATGCTGTCACTTCCTGGCTGCCAGCCTTTGGACAAGTAATTTAATCCTTTTGATTTCTGTTTCCTCATCTGCAAAGTGGAAACAATATGGCATATACTTCAGCAGGTTGTTCAGAGGATTAAATGTGTCCACCCACATGCGGCACTCTCAACAATGCCTGGTGCATGGTGAGTTGCCCAGCAGCTGTTGTCTGGTAACAGTGGTGTCAGCAGAGGTAGTCCTTTTTTGCAGAGGAGTGAACTGAGGCACAGAAAGGTGAGTTTTTTGACTTCAGGCTACACCGTCAGGAAGTGATGGAGCCCCAAGTCTTGATTCCAGGTCCTCTGCTAAACAAATCCTATACTTTTAACCCAAAGCTTGCAATGGATTTAGGTCTTCAAAATCCAAATCCAACAGGATATTTCAAACTACTAAAAGCCTAGCCGCTGTTTTGGAGTCGAGAAAAATGCAGCACGTTTAATTAAGAAGGCTGAAAAAAGAGAGAAATCAACAGAAGTAAGGAAACCAAATACGAACCGTTGTCGATCAACTGGATTGACAGCGACTAATGATCCTCTATCCCAAATCCGGTCAAACTGGCCGATATTTGCTCTGTCAAAAAGAAAGAGAAAGGAATGCAAGGTTTTATGGAAGAAAATCTAATCTTAGAGCAGATGAATAACGTTCCCGATGGAACAGGCTGGTGCTTCATCACAGCTGTCAAGGAATCCAGACACACCGGCTTTTCTTTCGAGTCAGTGAGAACGCACTGACCTGAGTGTGGGGAGCTGTCCATCTCCCTCCAGCTTCAGGAGGCCCTGACAGCAGCCGCCCTTTCGGCTATGACTTAGGGGCATCAACGAGGAACAAAGGGCCTGTGTGTCACAGCTATGCTTCCCGCCTCCGGCTCAGCTATCAGAAACCAGTCATTCTCTTCTGTTCCAGGTGCAAGGTAGAAGATACTATCTTGCTTTCCCTTCCTCTTCCTTATCTGCCTAGGGTCATAACAAACACCAAAACCCTAATCCAACCGTTGGAGTTGATTCTGACTCATGCTGACTCCTGTGCTGTAGAACAGAGCTGTGCCCATTTGGTTTCAGATGCATAACACCTGGGCTGATTTACCAGACACCTCAGGGTTGGTTTGAACCCTCAACCGTCTGGCTCACAGTGGAGTGCCCAACATTTGTGCCACCCAAGGATTCCTGTTGTTGTTAGGTGTCATCAAGCGACCCTATATACAAGAGAATGAGACACCGCCCAGCCCCGCAACACCCTGACAATCATTGCTGTGTTCGAGCCCACTGCTGCAGCCTCTGTGTCAGCCTAGCTCTGTATATCAGCCAACATTCCTAGGGTCAGAAGGAGAGTGTCCAGAGTTTGGGAGCTGTGCAAGAACTAAGATAGTAAGTGTGGAGGCATCTGGTCTGTGATGAAAATCACTGCAGCACAGAGACACAAGGCAATGCTTCGCGGTGTTGCTGCAAGTGGATAAATGATGCAAGGACTCTCATCTCCATTCAGCAACCTCTCCCAAGGGTTCAAGTTCTTATAAGCACCCATGAAGTATTCAGTCCTACCTTGGAAGGTCAAATATGTTGCAACAGTATAAAGAAATTTTCCCTGACGAGCTCTGTAAAGAGAAAGTAGCAAAACAAAAAAACAAAACAATTAATTAGGAGATACGTGAATGTTGCAGCAAGAGGATCAGAGCAAAGAAAAGGTGGTAGAGAAAGAATACACAGCAGAAATAAATCATTTTACTGCACTTACACTGATACGTTAGTTTTCAACCTGTGTGGGGTCCCTTGAAGGAGTCCTGGTTGCACAGTGACAGCATAGTGGTTAAGAGTTTGATTGCTACCTAAAAGGCTGGCAGTTTAGATCCACCAGCTGCTCCTTGGAAGCCCTGTGGGGCAGTTCTGCTCTGCCCAATAGGGTTGCTATGAGTTAGAATTGACTTGATGGCAAATGGGTTTGGGGGGATAGTGGTGAAGCAACTTGGCCGCTAATCGAAAGGTCAGCAGTTCTAACCCATCAGCTGCTCTATGGGAGAAAGATCTGGCAGTCTGTTCTGTAAAGATTACAGCCTTGGAAACTCTTTGGGGCAGTTCTACTCTGTCCTACAGGGTCACTAGGAATTGGAATTGACTCATCGCTAATGTATTCGTTTTTCTGGTTTGGGACTCCTTTAGATTAACTCAAAGGAGAAAGTCACAGACACAGTAACCCTGAAGATGCATTAGCTGTTATTCCTCTCACAGCTAGCTAAAATTTTAACAGTGTTTACTTAAGCAGAATCCTCACATTCTAACTCTGCTAAAGAGACAAAGGTTAGTGGATTACCAGGCAGGTTGCTAGAGGAAGATCAGGTGTTTTAAAAGGCATTCACAGAAAGTGCAATTGTGTTGACTTCCTCCTTTCTCAGCTAATGAGCATTTAATCCTTGCTGCTGGGTCAATTCTGACCCACAGTGACCCTACTGGAGAGAGCAGAACTGGCCCATAATGTTTCCAAGGCTGAAATCTTTATGGAAGCAGATGCCACAGTTTCCTCTGCCAGACGCGCTGCCTGGTCCAAACCACCCCACTGTTTGGTGAGAATCTGAGGGTTTAACCACCGTGCAACCAGGGCTCCTGATGAGCATTTACTGAGCTCCTGTTAAGCAGCACAATCCCAGGCCCCAGCCAATGGCTGGGAATTTGAGTGTCTGAACTCATGCAGCAGAGAGGTGTGGGCACTGAGAAACAGAACAGCGTACGTGACTTGTGTTTTCACAGTTGGTGCCCAGGAACTATGGGAACGAAGAACGAACAGTTCAACCATGGGGGAAGGTGATGCAGGTGGCCCCTGACAGTGAGCTGTGTCTGCTAACACCATGGCAGGGTCAGGCGGGGGGACATGAGGTGGGGTGCATCACGTGACACAGACTCGGGTCCAAGGGATGTGAGTGGTCTGGGAGACTCTTGGATTCTATTCTGAAATGATGGGCCAACTGACATACATAAACAGAGAGGGCAGGGGCTGTGAAGGGCAGCTGGAAACACGTCAGGGGCAGCCTGGAGAGGAGCGGGCCTGCAGCTGGGCCAGCCATTGGGGATCTCAAATTTGGCAGCACACTGGCCTCTTATAAGGCACTTTGGTATCTTGGTCATCTAGTGCTATTCTAACAGAAATGCCACCGGTGGACGGCTTTAACAAAGAGAAATTCATTCTCTAACTGTCTAGGAGGCTAGAAGTCCAAATTCAGGGTGCCAGCTCCAGGGTCAGCTCTGGGAGAGGGTCCTTGTCATCAATGTCCCTTGCTTGAAGAGCTTCTCAGCACAGGGACCCCCACGTCCAAAGGATAAGCCATTCTCCTGTCTCTTGTTTCTTGATAATATGAAGTTCTCATGTCTCTTATCACTCCCTCTTTTATATCTCAAAAGATACTGACTTAAAATACAATCTAATCTTGTAGATTGAGTCCTCATTTAACATAACTGCCTCTTATCCCACTTCATTAATATCACAGAGATAGGATTTACAACACACAGGAGAATCACATTAGATGGCATAATGGCGGACAGGCTCTGATTTCCTTGGCTGGTCTCAGACACTGATTTGAAAAGATCCACTGTGTTACTGCTACTGTTAGCTATCAGGACCCTGACTCAGGGTGACCCATGTGCAATGGAAAAAAGCACTTCCCAGTCTTGTGCCCTCCCCTGATTGGCTCCAGATTGGACTCTTGTGATCTACAGCCAATGAAAACATTGGAAAGAGATTGCCAGGCCTTTCTTCCTAGTCTGTCCTGGTCTGGAAGCTCTGCTGAAACCTGTCCAGCATTGCAGCAGCAGGCAGGTCTCCAGTGACAGACAGCAGTGGTCGTGCATGGGCTGCACTGGCTGGGAACTGAACCCAGATCTCCTGCACAGAAGGTGAGAATTCTACCGCCCGACCACCACTTCTGTCACAAACCACCCAAGCACTGCTGCCATCAACAACCAAACCAAACCCACTGCTGCCAGGTGGATTCCAACTCACATTGACCCTAGAGGACAGAGTAGAACTGCTCTATAGTTTCCAAGGAGTGCCTGACAGATGTGAACGGCTGACTCTGTGTAGCAGACATAGCACTTCACCACTACACCACCTAGGTTTCCCGAAGATCAACAGATGCTTTCAAATGTGCAGCCAGGACAGAGGGTCAGTCAACTGAGCTGGGAATGTGTACTCATCACACCCATGTGCCTGCTCAATGTGACATCATAAACCCTGCTTCCATTCATCTGCCCTCTCTGTATCCGTATCACTCAACTATGCTAGACTGTTACCATCTCTTTCCCGGAGCACTGCCCACAGCCTTCAGTCTGGTCTCTCTGTAGTAAGTCTACCAGACCACGCCATGCCATACCTACCATTCCATTTCACGCCATACCATATCTAGCATACCATCTGACGCCACACCATACCACGCTGCACCACACATCACACACCACACCTACCATACCCTACTCCACCCCGTGCCCCCCACCCCCCACACCACACCACACCCAACCCCACCCCACTCCACCCCAATTTTTACCAGTTGCTGTCAAGTGGCCTCCAACTCACGGCCACTCCGTGTGTGTCCAAGTATTAAATGTGCTCCACAGGGTTCTCTACAGCTGAGATTTTGGAAATAAATCACCTGGCCTTTCTTCTGAGGCATTTCTGAGTAAACCTGAGCCTCCAACCTCTTAGCAGCCAAGTACATTAACCTTGGCACTACTCAAGGATGCCATGAGCCTAATTCCCTTCAAATTTACCTCCCGTAAGGTGACAACGATGAGTTTTCTAAAAAAAATCTCGCCACGTGACGCTCCTACTTAGAACCTCACGCTGCAGGATGAAGTTCCTGTGTTGCAGGACCCCAAGGCCAAGGCCTGGCCCTGCCTCCCTCCAGCATCTGTTCCATGTCCCAGGACACTCTCCCAGAACTGGGGAGGTAAAACTCTTCTTTGTGCCTGAAATCCCCTGGCCGTCACAGTTCACTCCATGCATTACAAATGGCTTTCTCCATGTTCTTTTCTTTCTTAATTCACAGATTCTTTAGGGCAGGAACTGTGTTATCTTTATTTCTTCAATGTGATATGCGGGGTTTTTCACAAGAGTGATTCTCAGCAAAGCAGGTCAAAAAGTAAAAATAAAAACAGGAGTATAGTCTTTGGACTCAGTAGATAGATATGAATACAAACACATATATCCACATGTGTGTTTGTCTAGATACCTCTATCTATATATTCATATCCATATATATTTTATACTTTTCAGGCCAATTCCTTACACTGGCCAACTACTTCTACACCATCAGTCATCGGCTACTCTATGGAGCACATTCCACTCTGACCCACGTGGATCACTGTGACTCAGAGTTGACTGGCTGGGAACTGGTTTTACATATTCCTTAGCCATTTAGATAAATATGTGTGATCAAGAGGGGCCATAGGATGCCCCACTACTGTTTTCATTTGCGCAGGCTAAGAAAACTGACTGGAAGCAACTGGATTTAACAAAACAAAACAAACCTTAAACACTTTGGCTCCAGGGATTTCGGTGATTGGCTCTTCAGAGAAGGAGAGATTCTGCTCTGCGAAAAATTCTCGTATCCCAAGTTCACTGATTTCCACACCAACGACACTATGTCCCAAGTCTGCAAACCTGCATGAAAATCATTATTTACTCTTATATTTTAATTTTAAATACAGAACTAATAATAAAGAGGTACGCTACAAAAAGCATACATTTACTTTATTTTAAATGACTTTATGAAGACCGACAATTAAGTCCATGAGCTTAAGTGTTCTAAGTGCTACCTACCTCATTGCTGAGTATCACTACAGTCGCCATCAAAGGACTCCCCTGGGTAAGCTACACACCGATGCCAGGACCTAGCCCACCCTGCAAAGCAATTTTGGAACTCTTTCTGAAATGGCCATTGTGCATGGTGGCATGTTCGCAAACTTAAATGTAGAGTTGTCTGTAAGGGAGTTTTTAGCCAATAAACAAATAATCATATTGGAATACCCTCCCTACTCACCTGATCTGGCCCCCAGTGACTTTTTTCTTTACTTAAAGATAAAGGAAATACTGAAAGGAAGACATTTTGATGACATTGAAGACACCAAAGGGTAAGAAGACGGCATCTCTACTGGCCATTCCAGAAAAAGAGTTCCAAAATTGCTTTGAAGGTGGACTAGGCATTGGCATTGGTGCATAGCTTCCCAAAGGGAGTGCTTTGAAGGTGACCATAGTGACATTCAGCAATGAGGTATGTAGCACTTTTTCTGGGATGAGTTCATGAACTGAACTCTCAGTCCTCATGTACGAACCCAGGTCTCTGGAGTTTCACAGAACACATAGGTCAACACACCTACATATTCTCAAATCTCATGTTAAATGGAATTGTGAAAGGCTGCTTTAGACGACCTAACAGAAATAAAACATTCTGAAAATTATATCTTAAAATGCTGGTTTAATACCAGTGGATTTCACTAGAGGCCTTTCTGATATAACTACACCTTTGGATTAGAAATGTTTTCCAATTTTGCTGTCTAATCGAGTCTTCTATGATGACGGGAATTCCTATGTCTGTACTGCCCAATATGGTAGCCGGTGAGCGCACTGGCTGTTGAGTACATGAGATGTGGCTGGTGTGACTGAGGAACGTAATTTTCAATTTTACCTGATTTTAATTAACTTAAATTTAATTAGCCTCATGTAGCTAGCAGCGACTGCATTAGGATGTAGGGCTCTACACCATCAACACCCACTTCTGCAACACTCTTGTTCTTTCCATTTAGAGCAGGTAACACAACCCAAAATTTTATTTTATTACCACTCATGCAAGTAATTAACTTTAATAATAGGCTTTGTAATAATCACAGAATTCACACTCTTGGGGGGTCACAGATCCCAGATCAAATATTCCTAATGACACAAACATCTAGGCACAGAAATTATTTTATGTCCAAGTAAATAAAAACACAGAGTCAATTCTACTACAATGCTACATATGCCTTCTTAAAAATCACCATACCGTGAAACTCATGCAATAAAAATCACAGGGCCTATGAGAGAAGAATGGTTGTGGTCCAACATTCAAAACTCTGTCAGTGACATGTTAAAAAGGAAGACAATAGAACCCTAATGCAAATGGTAGCACAGTTTTTCTACATGTTAAACAGTTAAGTTCTATGTCAAACCAGTTGCTATCAAGCTGCCACTGATTCACAGCGCCTCCAAGCATGATCAGAGCAGAACTGCACTCCACAGGGTCTCCAATGGCTGCTTTTCCAGAAGTGGTTGGTCAGGCCTTCCTTCCAAGGTGCCTCTGGGTGAACTCTAGCCTCCAAAGTTTCTGTTAGCAGCTGTGCATGCTGACCATTGCACCACCTGTGACTCCTAACACCGACTGCCATCAAGTTGATTCTGACTCATAGCGACCCTATAGGCAGAGGTTTTCAAGGAGCGCCTGGAGGATTCGAACAGCCGACCTTCCGGTTAGCAGCTCAACACTTAACGACTGTGCCACCATGGCTCACCAGGGACTCCTTGTAAAATACACAAATATCACAACATGGTGCTTTGTTTTGAAAAACACCTGAAGTCTACTTATGAAAGTGGGCAGTGGATGAGCTACAAACATATAATAAACAGATTTTTATTCTCCACGCTGTTTTTGAAGCTGCATAGTAAAAACAAAAGCTAAAAAGTGAAGTTGAGATTAATGCAAGAGTAAAATCTGAACCTTAAAGTCAAAGTGAGAAAAAAAAAATCACTCTTCACCCCTCTACATATCCTTCTCATTGCTGAGCTACTAAAAGCCTCTGAATCTAACCAGATTTGATCAAAGAGTTCAAAGATATTTCAACCAGATGCACAGATTCTTTATTTTCCTTCAACATTATGGAGACACGAAGCACAGCTGACCATAGTCTGCCACAGGCTGGATTATTCTGGAATAGGGTGCCCTGGTTTTTGAGGAGGAGGGGCAAACTAAGACAGTATCTTAAATACGTTATTTTGTTTTTCACTTCAGCTCATAATTAGATATCTATTCACATCTAATGTCTCCCCAAGCCTTAACACACAGATTAATTACACAAATGAAAAGTGTCTAACACAACAGACTTACATACAGATCCAGTCCCTAGGTCTCTGGGCACAGCAATACGGCTTGCACTCACCTCCTAACAGGAAGGGGTACAATCTGAACCCACCCAGTGGTGCTGCAGAAGAGAGACCTGGCAATCCATATTCACAGAGCCTTGCAGCCAAGGAAACCCTACCAAGCAGTTCTGCTCCAGCACAGGGGTCATCCTGAGTTGGGACAGACTCCACGGTAATTGGTTTAACTGTTTTATTACTATGTATGACAGCACTGTATGACATCATAAGAAAGTTTATTTATTGTTATTTTGCTTGCAGATTCTTTCTTCTGGTTCAGTGACCTGGTTACGGTATGGCTCTAACGACATGGTTTAAGTTTTTTTCAGCTTCCTGGCCCCAGGACAGTGTAAAAAACGGCCACAGCAGCCACCTAACAAAGCTCTCAGCTACAAGCTGATATGGCAGTGTGGGCTGCTTGTGAAAATGTCATCATCTCCACTTTTAAATGAACTCCAAATTTTTGCAGATTCAGGAGCTTAGTGAGCCTACATTTACCTAATAAACAAAGCATTTTAAAGTTATATTTCCTATCTTTTATTTTTCCTTTCTGCCTCATGAACAAAGGTCTCAGTGTTAAACCTTAAAAATCAATGCCATGTCTTGACATTTAGGTTATGTATGTACAGTATCATTTTCACAGAGGTCGATATCAAAAGAGATTCTCAGTTGCATTATTTTGGTAGCGCCGTGGTGGACAGCTACGCATACTAACCACAAGGTCAGCAATTCGAATCCACCTGCTGCTCCATGGAAACCCTATGGTGCAGTTCTACTCTGTCCCATGGGGTTGCTATCAGTTGGAGTTATTTTTATAATAATGGTGGCTTGTTAATTAAAGATAATTCTCATCACAGAGAATTATTCAAAAGAAACACTTTCTCCAGCAGTAGTTTTATAACCCTGATTTGGGATAACAAAACCATCCACGTGTTTGAATTTTTCAGCCCTCTTTCATTTCAAATAGCTAAAATTAACTTAGTTAAATGCCTAAACCACCTACAAAACTAAAGCACACAGAAAGATCTAGGAGATATAAGAGGGAAGGCTGACTTGCTTCCCTACTGGTTCTAAACTAATTCATTTTCTCTGAAACTCAGAAAGGCTAGGTCCCACTTCTGCTTCTGCTCCCTGTCTTACTCTGTGAGATACCTTTGCCAGTAATGTCAGAACGAAGTTCATGGCCATCAAGTTGATTCTGACTCACAGTGACCCTGTAGGAACTATCCCATGGGGTCTAAGGCTATAAATATTCAAAGAAGCAGATTGCCATATCTTTCTTGTGCACAATGTCTGGTGGATTTGAAACACTGACCTTTTGGCTAGCAGCTGAGTTCTCAACCACTGTGCAATCAGTGGTCCTTTCATTAGTAATACAAAAACCAGGCCTGTCAAGTCAATTCCAACTCATAGAGCCCCTATGGGACAGAGTAGAATTGCCCCCAGGGTTTCCAAGGAGCAGCTGGTGGAGTCAAACTGCCAACCTTCTGGTTAGCAGCCAAGCTCTTAATCACTGTGCCAGCAACAGAATCTCCACGTAATTCCTCAGGATGGAACTTTTAAACTTCTATGCTGTTGAATATTTATCCAAATAGTTCATTATCAAGGCCAGAAAGTGTATTAATACTTATCTTCTCATACCATTTCATCTCAACTGCTTTTCCGCAAAGAGGGAAAAATATCCTGAGTTTACTCCCGCCATTCAGAAAAGTATCCAAATGCTTCCTTAGTAGCCTGGGAAGAAAAAAAGGTTTGATTTTTTGGTTAGTAAGCCCAGAGCCCAGAAGAAAGGGCTGTAACTGCACCGTGCTAGGCACTTTTCTTGCATAAGGTCACTTCATGTTTCAACAATGTTATTGTAGTGGTCAAAGAGCCTGACTGCAAACCAAAAGGTCAGCAGTCCAAATCTACCCATGGATCGTTAGAAACCCTAGGGGACAGTGTTGTGTACAGGTGTTTTGAGTCAGAATTGACTTGATGGCACCTAACAACAAGAAAACCAAATCCCAAACCTACTTCTATCAAGTCGATCCTCAGCAATCCTACAGGGCAGAGTAGAACTGCCCTACGGAGTCTCCAAGGAGAGCCTGGTGGGTTAGAACTACTGACTTTTCGGTTAGCAGCTGTAGCACTTAGCCACTATGCTACTAGGGTTTACACAACAAGGAATCAAATATTAATTATTAAAGTCTCCAGTTGATAGATGAAGAAACAGGACAGTTAATAACTTAAAGTCACACAGCTAGCAGCTGGTAAAACGGATTTAACCCAAGGCTTTCATGCTGCTGCTACAACTGCAATTTATACTGCTCAGCATCCTGACTAAATCGTCATTCTCTCAACTTCTTATCTCCCACCAGATAGACACCACCTTAACATCTGAACATATGCTACGGGGAAACCAAGCCGGAACATCACCACTTTTCAGTACAAAGGGCAGTATTCAGCAGAAATGCTGCTTGAGCATCTGCTGTATGTGTAAACATGCATAACTAATATATAGCTGCTGCAGGGATTGAACAAAAGGTGGATTCCATAAATCTGAGATGCCAACAAATTTAAGTCATATTATTATTTATAGACAGTGGGAAGAAAGAACACTGTTCATAAAACTAAGACATGCTTCTGACTTGAGACTTGCTAAAAATGTGTCTGTAGAGGAGGATGTGCATCTTACAATCATTAAATCACATTCCTATTTCCCAAGTCAGCTTTTCATAGAGCATTTCTTCATTATACACCAAATAATTTTTACCGATGTCCTCCTTCTTGATGAAATCCAATATTGCGGTTCACCCACTTTTCTCGCCATTCTTCCAGAGATAGTACTCGATTCTTTTGTATCTCAATATCGGGGCACTCGTTAGTTTCAGGTGAAGTTTTTGCAACATTCATAGTTTTGTAGACACCTTTCCCTTGCAAGTGGATGCCACCAATACCTAACTGAAAAAATATTTCAATGTTGTCATTAAAACCAAAAAAACCCCAAACCCACTGCAGTTCAATCCATTCCAACTCACAGTGACCCTACAGGACAGGGTAGAATTGCCCAACAGCGTTTCCAAGGAGTGCCTGGTGGACCTGAACTGGTGACTTTCTGGGTTAGCAGCTGTAGCTCTTAACTACTATGCCAGCAGGTTTGTGCTGTCATTGAAGGGCATTGTAATTCCATTCACGGTTAAATGAAAACAGCAACAACCGATCCTGAGCAGTATGCTTTTGAAAAATATTTTAACGTTGAAGAAAAAGCACAGAAAAACATGACGGGACAAGTTATCTCATATTACATATTTGGATAGATCTTGAAATAAACTGTATTATATATTATGTTAAAGGTTTGTTTTATTTTTTTAAAATCATACTTTAGGTAAAGATTTACGGAACAAATTAGCATCTCATTGAACAGTTAGTACACATACTGTTTTATGACATTAGTTACCAACCCAACATGTCAACATTGTCTTTTCTTGACCTCAGCTTCCCTACAACCAGCTTTCCTATCCCCTCCTACCTTCCAGTCCTTGCTTCTGGGCTGGTTTGATTTTGTTTTATGAGCCTGTCTAATCTTTGGCTAAAGAGCAAACCTCAGGGGTGACTTCACTACTGAGTCAGGAGAGGGCCTAGGGGCCATAGTCTCAGGGTTTCTCCAGTCTCTTCCAGGCTAGCAAGTCTGGTCTTTTTTCATGAGTTAGATTTTTGTTCTACATTTTCATCCAGTGCTGTCTGGGACCCCCTGTTGTGATCCCTTGTCTGAGCAGTTATTGGTGGTAGCTGGGCACTATCTAGCTGTACTGGACTCAGTCTCATGGGGGCTGTGGTCCATGAGTTCTTAGAGAAGAAGAGTCTGACCTAATGTTTTTAGACAAGAGGAAGACAAAAAGCAACGAGGTACTCCACAGTGTGTAACTTTTGGAAATTTAGAATTTTTTTTTTTCTCTCAGCTCACATAATCTCCAATTTTTAATTTTCTTTCAGATTTTTAGTTTCTGTCAGTGTGATAATGTACACAGTGTAAAGACTCAATTTGTTCAACATGGTTTGTTAAGAAAACAGTATCCGTTTGCAGAGAGAGGCAACCATGTTTAACTCTTTTAGACGAAAATGGAACTCTAACTCTATCTCTGTATCTGAAGATAGCAGGTTTGCTTTGCATCCTCTTGCTTTTCCATTTGTAGGTAGCACAGAGGTCCTGCATGGTGCAGACAGTTTGCACTCAACTACCAACCTAAATGTTGGCAGTTGGAACCCCCCCAGTGGCACTGATCTGTTTCTGTTAATTACAGCTAAGAACATCCTATGGAGCAGTACTGCCCTATACCACACGGGGTCACTATGAGTCTGAATCAGCTCGATGGCATCAGGTTTGAGCTCCATTTGGTACATAGAAGGTAAGCATCTAGCTCTTTCGACTCCCCAACACACACAGACACACAGACACATAGATACACAGCCTGGCATGGACTGAACTGTGTCCCCCCCAAAAATATCCGTCCACATGGCTAGGTCATGATTCCTAGTCCTGTATGATTGTCTGTCATTCTGTCCTTTGATATGATTTCCCTGTGTGTTGCAAATCCTATTGCTAAGATAAACAGATGGATTAGTAGCAGTTACACTGATGAGATCTACAAGATTAGACAGTGCCTTGAGCCAGTCTCTTTTAAGACACAAAAGAGAGAAGTGAGCATTGAAATGGGGACCTCAACTACTGAGAAAGCAGCACCAGGGACAGAGCGTGTCTTCTAGACCACAGTATCCTGTGCACAGAAGCTCCTAGTCCAGGAAAAAACTGATGACAAGGACTTTTCCCCAGAGTGGACAGCGAACGCCTTCCCCTTGAATGTGGACTTGTAGCCTACCAGACTGTAACAAAATAAATTTCTCTTTGTTCCAGCCCCTCATATTTCTGCGATAGCAGCAATAGGTGACTAAGACACTTGCTTTCTTTTTTTCTTATCTTCCCAATACAGTTACATCAATACTTTTGATCAGCTAGTATTTGGAGTACACATTATTATGACATGGTAAATGCCGTTAACAGGTAAACCATGTAGCAGTCTATGACTACTTTTCCTTTTCTATACAACTTCTTACCCACCTGAAGTTAATAACTGCCTTGTTTTTTCATTTATTTAGCTGCCTCTATACTTATTACTAGGGTCGCCATGAGTCGGATCCGACTCGACAGCACTTGGCTTGGCATACTTATTACAGAAATTCTGGTGGTGTAGTGGTTAAGTGCTACAGCTGTTAGCCAAAAGGTCAACAGTTCAAATACACCAGGTGCTCCCTTGAAACTCTATGGGGTAGTTCTATCCTGTCCTCTAGGGTCACTATGGGTCAGAATCGACTCAAGGACAACAGATTTGGATTTTTTTGGAACTTATCTCAGAAGACCTGGTCGCTCACTGGTTAACAGCTACAGCTATTAACCAAAAGTTTGGCTGTTTGAATCCACCGGTTGCTCCCTGGGAAACCTATGGAGCAGTTCTAATTTGTCCTATCGAGTTGCTATGATTTGGAATGTGATTGGTAGCAACGCTTTTTCTTCTTCTTTTCGGTACTTATCATTAACTTCAGTTTGAGCTCTGTCAGTTCTCCAGCTCTCCTAAAAATGAGTTCTGCATCCTTCAGTCATCACATAGTCTACCTCCCGAGGTCTTCTGACCTGGCTGTTCTTTACTCCTGGTACACAGCTAGCATCTCTGGATCTCTCTGGATTATCACCCAGGGGATTTCCCTTCTCTCCTTTGCCAAATGTGGAGTTTTGTTTACCCTACGTTTTCCTTTTTCTGTTGTTTCCATCTTCCTATTGATGAAGCATAGTCTAGCAACTTTTCAGGAAAGGATATATGGTAGAAAAGGTTTTATTATTATTATTATTATTTTTGCAACTTCGTATGTATGAAAATGAGCAAATAATCTGAGAAGCTGGACTATATAAGGAAGAATGAGGCATCAGGGTTGGAGAAGACTCATTAACAACTTGTATTATGCAGATAACACAAACCTGTTGCTGAAGTAAAGAGGATCTGAAATACTGATGGAAATCAAAGATCGCAGACTTTAGTGTGCACTGCACCTCAACATCAAGGAAACAAAAATCCTCATAGCTGGACCAGCAGGAAACATTATGATAAGTGGAGAAAGGACTGAGGTTGTCAAGAATTTCTTTTTACTTGGCTCCACAGTCAATGCCTATGAAAGCAGCAGTCAAGAAATCAAAAGACCTACTGCTGCACTGGGAAAATCTGCTGCAAAGGACCTCTGACCGAAGCCATAGTATTTTCAGCTGCATCATATGCATGCAAAACCTGGACAATGAGTAAGGAAGACAGAAGAAGAACTGATGCCTCTGAATTGTGGTGCTGGAGACAAATCTTGAATATATCATGGATTGCCAAAAGAACAAACAGATATATTCTGGAAGAAGTACAGCCAGAGTGCTCGGAAGCAAAGATAGTGATACTGTGTCTTACATAACTTGGACACATCAGGAGGGATCAATCCCATGCTTGGTAGAGTGGAGGATCAGCAAAAAAGAGGAAGCCCCTCAACAAGGTGGTTGGACACAGTGGCTGCAATGAGCTGAAGCATAAAAATGATTGTGGGCATGGTGCAGGACTGGACATTGTTTCGTTCTACTGTGCACTGGGCTGCTATGAGTTAGAACCAACTTGATGGCACCTAACAACAACAACAACATGTATGAAAATGTCATTATACTATTCTCTATCTTTGATTGAAGAAGCCTTGGTGGTACAATGGTTAAACATTGGGCTGCAAAACAAAAGATTGGTGATTGGAACTCACCAGTTGCTCCATGGGAGAAAGATGTGGCAGTCAGCTTCCACAAAGACTTACAGCCTTGGAAACCCTGTGGGAAACCCTCTGACCTGTAGCACTGCTATAAGTCGGACTTGATTCAATGGCAATGGGTTGTGTTGGTTTGATTTCTGATTTACAGTTTTGCTGTGTATAGAATTCTTGTTTAGAAACCATGTTCTCTCACACTTCTGTAGAAATGGCTCCACTGTCTTCCAGCTTCTAGAGTTACTGCGTACATCCAAAGACATCCTGATGCTGATATGTTCTATGTGACTTTACCCCGCTTCTCTGGAAGCTTTTCTTTGTGCCTAGTTATTGCAATTTCATGATTCTGTGCCTTATTTGGGGTCTGTTTTTCATCTACGAACTGAACCAAACCCAGTGCCACTGAGCTGATTCTGACTTACAGCATCCCGAGAGAACCGAATAGAACTGCCTGGAGAATTTGAACTGCCTGCTTCCTGGTTACCAGACATATCACTTAACCACTATGCCAACAGGATTTCCAATGGGGAGGGTTATTTTAATCTAGAAGCTCATGTCCTTCAATTCTGGAAAGAATCCTTGATTTTTTTTTTTAATTGAGCTTTAGGTGAAACTTTACAGCCTAACATCTCATACAAAAATATACACACACATTATGTGACCCTAGTCGCAATCCCTATAACGTGACAGCACACTCCCCCTTTTCCTCCAGAGTTTCCCATGGCCATTCAACTAGCTCGTGTCCCTTCCCGCCTTCTCATCCTGCCTCTAGACAGGATGCTCTCATGTGTCTGCTTGAACTAGGTAGCACACTCTTCATGAGTACTATTTTATGTTTTATGGTCCAGCCTAATCTTTGTCTGAAAAGTGGGCTTTGGGAACGGCTTCAGTTCTGGGTTAACGGAGCATCTGGGGGCATGACTTCAAGGGTTCCTCCATTCTCAGTCAGGCGATTAAGTCTGGTCTTTTTACGTGAATTTGAGTAGAGCTCCATGCTTTTCTCCCTCTCTGTTATGACCCCATCAGGGCAGTCATTGGTGGCAGCTGAGTACCATCCAGTTCTGCTGGTCTCACACTGATGTAGTCTCAAGTTTCCTTTGGACTGGTCAGACTTTCCATAGGAGGACTGAGTCGTTGGGGCCATCTATGGCCACTAGAGAAAAACAGGGGAGAAGTACAGGAAGACCTCTGCGATCAGTTTGCATATCACCTATTTTGTCAGTATGGTATTCTAACCCTACAAGTCCCTGGGTGGTGCAAACAGTTAAGGCCTAGGCCACTGACTGACAGCGGTGCCTCGGAAGAAAGGCCTAGTGATCTGCTCCTGGATGGTTACAGCCCGGAAAACCCTACGGAGCTGTTCTACTCAACAGTACCAAACCCACTGCTGTCAGGTCAATTTCTACTCATAGTGACCCTAGAGGTCTGGGTAGAACTGCCCCATAGACTTTCCAAAGAGCACCTGCTGGATCTGAACTGCTGGCCTTTTGGTTAGCAGATGTAGCGCTTAACCACTGCGCCACCAGGGTTTCTGCTCAAGAGTAAGGGAAAGGAAAAGGCACTCCAACCGCCAACTGTGCATTATATCTTATATCTTACTAGTCCAAACAAACATGGTCTGGAGACTCTATTTTACTCTCTCCAGGGAATAAAGCCCCCCCCCCCCCCATGGGCAAGCACCTGCAGGCAAGGAACCGAAAAACAGATATGTAGGTTTAGCTTTTTCTGAACCTAAGTGTTCCAAGCAAGTCTCCTACTTTCTACCACACACCTCCACCTCCTGGAAGTACTCGGTACTACTAAATCCTGAGGCTTTGGGTGTTTTTCTAATGCAAATCAGAAACCCTGGGTGCCTCCCGGTTTAGTGCTGTGGCTGCTAACAAAGAGGTTGGCTATTTGAGCCCATCAGGCCCTCCTTGGAAGCTCCATAAGGCAGTTCTACTCTGTCCTATGGACACACTATGAGTCAGAGTCAACTGGATGGCATTGAGTTTAGTGTGGTTTGGTTTATAACGCAAATGACAGTCCCCACAAATGTTTAAGGTCCCAGTTATTATAATGCAAATAGTGTTGCTTCCTAGCTTTCCCCCCTGCTGGTTTAGAATTGGCTCTTTTGAATCCAGTAAACTCTTTACCCCTTGTATATCTTCTTTCTAGCTTTTACTGTTTTTATTTCTTCTCCTGACCCCTTATTCTAACAGTTAACGGCTTTAAAAAAATTCTGTTATTGTTTTGGTCAGGTGTCAGGAGGGAGCAAAAGCAGATGCATAAGCTTCTTATCCTATCTCTGTTTTCAGATAATTTTCTTAATAGTTTCTTTTTTTGCATGGGAAACAAGGGAATTGAAGAGGAAAAAAATAACAACCTGCAAACATGAACTGCCAGGTGTATCAGAATGAATGAAGAAAATGCTTTTTCTTTCATTGACAACTTGGTAATATTAAGGATAACACAATACCATACTTCTGACATTTCCTTTAAATCATTAGTGAAAGTAATTTTGTTCAGATTGTACTACCAAAACCCAAACTAGCGGCTGCAGACAAGGTGATTTTGGCTGATAATGACCCCACGTGTTGTAGAGTAGAACTGGTGCATAGGGTTTTCCTAGCCATAACTTTTACAGAATGAGGAAGTAGTGGTTAAGTGCCAGTCTGCTAACCAAAATGTCAGCGGTTCAAACCCAGGAACCAGTCTGTGGGGGAGTAATGCGACAGTCTGCTTTTGTAAACATGACAGCCTTGGAAGCTGTAGGCAACAGTTCTATTCTGTCCTATGGATAGTATGAGGGGAAACCACATGATAGCCAAGGGAAACTTTATGGAAGCAGATCACCAGGTATTTCATGCATGGTGCTACTAGATGTGTTCAAACCACCAGCCTTTAGGATGTTAAAAATAAAAACCGTTGTGGTCAAGTCAATTCCATCACAGAGCAACCCTGTAAGTCACAGGAGAATGACCCAAAAAGGGTTTCCAAGAAGTAGCCAGTAAATTTGAACTGCTGACCTTTGGGTTAGCAGCTGAACGCTTAACCACTGCATCACCAGGGATCCTTAGGTTAACAGTCCACCGTAAAGCACTTCCATCACCTAGGGACCCCTTTGCATGCTACTACTGGTGGGTCAAGAACCAAAAGAAAAAAAAAAGAAAAAGAAATCCACTGCTAAGGAGTTGATTGCTGACTTTTCAGTTAGTAGCCACATGCTTTAACCACTGTGACACAGGGGTCCTTGATTGTGTAGAATTAATGATTTGCCCATGAGAATAGAAAACACACAAAAGCAAGTATTTGAAGGAAAGCTCCCCTTTACTTCAAAAATTGGCCTCAGTTCCCTAATTTGAGGATAAGGTGGGTCCATCAGAACTGGAAACATGAACCCATTTATTTCAGCAAACATTTGTAACAAAAGGTTTTCTAAGTTCCTGATGAAGTCTGGAGGTGACCTAGAGTTTTCTGAGAGGTAGGGTTAAGTATCTGATTGAATGAGGCATACAAAGTGGTTACAGGTTTTCCATCTCTGTCTTCAAGTCAGAACTTTGTAACCAGAACTTGAACCTTCATAAAGCCATTCTCAGTTTCCCTCTCCTTTTTTTTTTTTTAAAATAACCAAGTATATAGTATTTTACCATTTACAAATCTTTCACATAAATTCTCATTTGACCCTCAGAACAACTCTGTGAGGTGGGCAGTACAGAAATTCTCATTTTATAGATGAGGCAAGTGATGATCAGAGTGGGTCACTGCTAAACCCATGTTTCTATAGTCACTAAATGGTTTGTATGAATACTAGTCTTTGGCCAATAGTTTCAGCATCCAACATCCCCCTTCATACTTGTCCAACCTACTTCATGGGGATAAAACAGAAAATCCACTGCTACTGAGTCGAAGCTGACTCCTAGTGACCCTACAGGTCAGAGCAGAACTGCCCCTTGGAGTTTCCGAAGATCGCCTGGTGGATTTGAACACCAACCTTTATGGTCATCAGACATAGCACTTAACCACTACATCACCAAGGTTTCCTTCATAAGGATAATCAAGGTAAAATGAATTCAAGGCCAGTAAAATCCTTTGAGGAAAAACAGTTCTATATAACTATACCCACAAACCATAATCTCCCAAGATACATGGTACTTTCCCCCTTTCATCCCAGCTTAGGCACAAACCCAGAATTTTCATCTACCTCTGTTCTGTGCTCACTAAGCAATTTTCCTAAGGGCAAGGGAGCAGCGAAGAATCAGGGCAACTGCTGTTACAGCAAACTAAGAAACAATCAACATAGGAAGCTCAGTGTGCAACTAGGACCCACAGAAGCACAGAGCAAAGCAAGGTGACATTATCAGACAGGGCACGGCTGCAGAGAAGGGAAGTGGATCAGAGTTCAAACCAGCACACACGATTATTTAAAACAAAAGAAGCTGCCAAAGTCAAGTTGGTTCTGACTCACAGTAACTCTAGAATAGACTTACTAGGGTAGACTGCCCCAGGTTCTGGGGAGTGGCTTTTGCCTAACAGCATAAACTTTTAACCACTGTGCCACCCAGGTGCCTATCTAAAAGCAAAGGTGGCAAAGAAGAGTTATAAAACAATTCTCTACCTAAAACAAGGAAAAAGAGAAACATAACCTTTATTATAGAGGCAGCACAAAAGAGCATTGCACAACTCTGTCCTCTTGCTGGTGGCATAGAGTGGTTAAGTGCTATGTCTGCTAACCAAAAGGCTAGCAGTTCAGCTCTGCCAGGTGCTCGTTGGAAACTCTCTGGGCAGTTCTACTCTGCCTATAGGGTCACTATGAATCAGAATTGACTCAACGGCAGTGGCTGTGGCTTTAGTCTTCTCCCATAAGCTTCATTTGTTCTGAAGTCTGGGGTGGCCAACAAGTGATTCTCAGGGAGCCAATTTAAATTTCAGATCCCTCAATTCAGAACCCCAAACCAAGCCAAACCAATCCCAAGGCCATCAAGTTGAGTCTGACTCATAGTGACCCTATAGGACAGAGTAGAATTGTTTCATAGAGTTTCCAAGGAGCATCTGGCCTATTCACACTGCTAACCTCATGATTAGCAGATGTAGCACTTAACCCCTATGCCACCAGGGTCCTCTAGAACACCTTGCCCATGAATCTCTGAGTTCTTTGCTTTGACAAAGGCTCCAGTAATGCACAGATTAAATTAGCAGAGTGATTAAATCATGATAAAACAAAAAAAAACTAAACACATTGCTGTCAAGTCAATTCTGACTCAGACCCTATAGGACAGACTAGAAGTGCCCCTTCAAGGCTTTAATCTTTACAGAAAGAAGCATGCTGCTACATCTTTTTTCCCACAGAGTGGCTAGTGGCTTTGAACCACTGACCTTTTGGTTAGCATCTGAGTGCTCTAACCTTTGCACCACCAGGGCTCCTAAATCATGATAAACCTCATCAAATGTAACTCAATCATTTTTAGCTGTTCCAATAGCTTCTCAATTTGTCCCACATTCCTTTCTAGAGAAACAGTTTCCCTCTATAACAAGACTAAAGTTCGAACTCCAGGAATAAATAAAGGCAAGTTTCACCATTCCTATCCATACACAGAAACAAAAGATGTATTAGAACTGTAGCTTAAATCCTCAGGTTATTCCCGCCCTCTCGCCCACTTTTTTTTTTTTAAAAAAATCTGCTTTAGGTTTATTTTTTAACTTTTGTTAAATTGATGTATAACTTAAACCAAACGCACATATTTTAAGAGTTTACATGAGTAATCATTACCCAGAAAGGGCAAGACAAGTCATTAAAACACTTCCCCTCCCCACTCCCTGGGAACTAACTGTTGGGCTAGGTACTTCGCTTTTCCTAAAAATTATTCCTGCAACAACAATGTTCTGGCCCAGTTAATATCATGGACTCGGAAAGAGGCTTCGCTGTACCAGTCATTACTCTCAGTTCCCGCTCCCTCCTTCTTAACACCAACTCAAGGTTGTTCACGCTTGTTAGGATGCCCCGGCCAGGGAATCTCATCACTGGCTCACGTACGTCTAGCAAATCATCCTGTTTCACACCTGCGCCCTCTCAGCGCCCCGGGGAGCGTACCTTGTCCCTGCCGCAGCCTCTTCCGCTACTCAGGTCTCTCCAGCTGCGGCCGCGTTGGCCGGCCCCCGGAGTCGGGACTCTGCCCCCTGACTCCGCCCCTGGTTCCGCCCTATGCCCGCCCACATCCCATCACGGCACCGCCCACATCCCCGTCTGGGCCCGCCCCCAGCCTTCAGGCCACGCCCCCTCCCCTAGTACCCCAGTTTGCGCAGCGGCGGAAATGGCCAGGGCGTGGCGAGAGCCGCGGCGAAGGCGAAGGCGGGGACCCTACGCCTCCCTGGTCCCTCCGACTCCTCCTACCCCGGGTCACGCCGTGACAGGGGCGGAAGCGGCGGCGGCGGCGGCAGCGGCGGCCGAGCCCGGGCTGCGGCTCGAGGCGCGGATCTTGCCATTCTGTGAGCGCGAGGCGCGACACCAGCGAAGCGCTCGCAGACGGAGGCGGCGCGCACGGTCTCGCCGGCGCTTCCAGGTGGGGGGCGCGCGGCTTCGGGGGCGGGCGTGAGGGCGGTAGCGGATTTTCGGTGACACTGCTGCACAAAGCAGCCTGGCTGGGTTAGGAGAGCTCCTTCTTCGCCTGTGCGTCGCCCCTAGCCGGGTGGGAGGTGGTCGGGTGTCCCCGAGGCAGATCCCATCCCCCCCCATGTGGACGGGTTGAGGTTCGCGGTGAGAATCGCTGAGGAAGGAGGAATCCAGGGCTGAGGGTTTGGGGGCGACGAGGTCTCCCGATTCGTCGCTTTGCGAGTCTCAACCTCCTACAGTGTCTCTTTTCCATTCAACAGTGTCTTCTCCCGGAGACTCCTTGCGCCTCTCCAACTCAAAGGTGAGCTCCGGGGACTGTTGCTTCTGTGACTTCGGAGAAGACACGAGAAAGCGTTTCTGGAGGGGAGGCAGCTGTAGCTGGCGCAGGGAGCGTTGGGGCTCCCTCCTGGGATTTGCCGGGCTCTGCGACTTGGCCTCCCATGGGACGGGGGGGCCTCTTGCGGGGGGAAACCCACGGTCCGGGACTGGAAACTCCTTGGCTTGTTCTTAGTAGCCGGTAGCGTAGAGGCGAGGAGCGCGCTCCGCCTTGCAGGTGTAGTAAAATGCTCCACCCCAGCCACCATGCGTTGTGACACAGTTAGCATTGCCAGGTTACTGGGGTGACACCTCCGGATTGGGGACTTGAAGGAGTGTTTTCTCGATTTGGGTGGCTGTTATTCAACAGCCTGGCAGCTGGCAGGTGAAAGAAGGAAGTGACAGGCCCAGCTGTAGATAGTTGGGGTTCATTGGTCTGGAGCCCAGCCAAATAAAGGCCCAGCCTTCTCTTGGGTAAACTACACGACTCCATAGACGTGAGGGACTCCTCAGGCTGGGAAGATCCTCCACAGGCCACATACACACACAACTCAAGGCTTTTTTTTTTTTTTCCCTTTAAATCTGCTGTTTTAGTGGACGCTAGGCAGTAGGGAGTGAAGGTTTGTTCAAGAGGTACGTGAGAAAATCGCCATCGATAATTAATTGTCTTCCAGGCAGGTAAAGTAGTCAACAAGTGATCCAGGCAGTTGAACCGGATCCATATTTCTGCTGATTTTTTTAGTGTGGGAGTAGTAAGGTGCTTGTTGCCCAAAGGGAAATTCCTGTTTCTGTGGCCTCTGAAGAAATTTCTAGTAGTTTGTCCTATTTGGACTCGACTTCAAATTTCTGTTCCAACCTGCAGTCTTGTTAGTCATGTTTTTATCAGTTCCATGAGGGTGCGCATGTGCTTTTGCTTTTCTTTTTGAATCAACTTTTCGAAAAATAATCCTGGGAATTATTAAAATTGAAATCCAGATATTGATATATCGTATTTACCCAGAAAAAACACACCAACTTTCCTTTCTTTTATCACGTTAAAGGAAAACCAGATTATGAATTTTAAATTAGGAAGTAAGGTGCTTACAAAACTACACTGAACATGACACAGATTGGTTATATTTAAAGTTAGGTGTCTTTATTAATTTGAAGAATCAGGTGAGAAAACATTCTCGATACAGTCATTTGTTTTAATGATATTTTGGCCATTATTTCCAAAATTATGTTTAAAAACACAATAGCTGGAGTCCTTCCAACCTAATTTTTTTCCTTGATTTTAAAGTTTAGAAACGCAGCAACAGTGAAAATATGGAAATTACAGTAAGTGCCAGAGAGGATGGGGTTGTGTAACCCTTAATTGTGTAATTAAAGTGGAGGCTGTAACTCACCTAAAAATTTTCATTCACGTTTCCCTGGACAGCACAGATTAATAATGGCTTTTATAGCTAATGTTTCCATTTCTTCTGTAACAGTATCTTTAATTACATTGTTCTTCATTGTAGCAAATATGTCTTTTCCAGTATACCTGTTGCTGCTGTTGGGTCAATACCAACTCATAGCGTGCTTGTATGACAGAATATACCTGCCCCAGAGGGTTTCCAAGGAGCAGCTGGTGGATTTGAACTGCTAACCTTTTGATTAACAACGGAGCTGCTAACTACTGTGCTACCGGGGCTCCTTCCAGTTAAAATATTTGACAGAATTTGCAGAAATGTTGCTGTATTGTAGAAATATATGTATTCGTAGGTGACAGAGTCAAGTGTTGGTGTGAACCTAGGCTGAAGTTCACTTATGTTCCCGCACCCCACATTGAACTTCAGATATTCTTGCTGCAATATGTAAATATACTGCAGTATGTAAATATACATTATTTTGTGAATAATGTGGTCTGTGTATATTAAGAGATTTGTTTAATTGAATAGTTTTATTCTGCATTTTGAGAATAGATCCAGAAAGTTGTCTTTGGGCATAGCAGTTATAGGTATGTAATAATACTTTTAATGGTATTTTTATTTTAGCAAGTGGTATAATGGATGCTATCTATGTGAACTAAATGGTGACTTATTTAATACTTACAGAACTGTAATGTATTTCAGAATGTGCTGAGTTTATGTGTTCACAATTAACATAATATTGCCTGTCAGAAACCTAATATTGATGTCAGGTTTTGTTAAAGGCCACGTAGATGGCAAATGGAAACCTTTCCCCTGGCATGAGGAACAGTGTTAACTGAAATGTTTTTCATGGGCTAATCCTTGAAAAAAAATCTTTTGAAGGTTAGTACAACTCACAAATCTCAGCTAGCAGAATTACAAGCCCCTGAAAGCTTTTCTCCAAGATTAAGAATATCTGTGTAGGACTGAAGGGTGCCTGGTGGTGCAGTGGTTAAGCACTTGGTGCCTAACCAGGAGGTTGGTGGTTTGAGCCCACAAGGTGCTGCTGGGAGATGGATGTGGCCCTCTGCTTCCGTAAGCATTAAGCCTTAAAACCGTCCATGGGGAGGTTCTACTCTGTTGTGTAGGGTTGCCGTGAGTTAGAATTGAATGCAGGTGTGTGGAGTTGTATCTTATGATCTCATTTCTCTGCTTTTAAATTCCTTATTGCTGGGCATGTTCTCATTCTGTCATTTTGTGTTTGTGTGTAGAGGAAGGAGAGGAATGACAATGGCAGAACCCATCTGTTGCTGAGCATAGTGGTATCATTCTCGCCTTTAATGCCGGAGAATGCATTGCAGCCAGTCTACCTCAGGCATACCCACCACTCGTTTAAATGTGCCTTAGTCATCTAGTGCTGTTATAACAGAAATCCCACAAGTGGCTGGCTTTAACAAAGAGAAGTTTATTCTCTCATAGCCCAGTATTCTAGAAATCCAATTCAGGGTGCCAGCTGCAAGGGAAGGCTTTCTGTCTCTGCCAGCTCGGGAGGAAGGTCCTTGTTTCCCCTTGGTCTGGGAGCATCTCAGCACAGGAATGTCAGGTCCAAAGAGTGAACTCTGCTCCCGGCACTGCTTTCTTGGTGGCATGAGGTCCCCTTGTCTCTCTTCTCACTTCTCTCTTTTGCATCTCAAAAGAAATTGGCTAAAGACACTATCTAGTCTTGTAGAATTCATCGGTATAACTGCTACTCATCTATCTTATTAAATCATAGCGATAGAATGTCTAACACATAGGAAACACATCAGATGACAGAATGGTGGACAGTCATACAATGCTAGGAATTGTGACCTGTCTGAGTTGACAGGCATTTTGTGGGGACATGGTTCAATCTATGACAAGAAGCTTGTGAGTTGTTGTGATGCTGAACAGATGTCAGTGGAGCCGTGGGCAGTGGAAGCCCCGTGGATCACAGCAGCTGTGTTCCACGGTGCCTGGGGTTGCCATAGGTTGGCAGCGTTCTTGGGGGCAGTAACAACAGCTACTTAATGTTGAGCCTTTTTCATTCCTTATCTAATCTAACTGAATAAATACTCACGTGGTAGCACTTGGTATTTCACAATTCCTATGCACTGTTTCTTTTGTAGATTTTTGTTAGTGTTTCCTTAACCATGCTTTTACGACAGTAATTGTAAAACTCTGATTTTTTTCTGGTAGAGAGATGAGTGGATGTCTGTCACACAGACTCCTATGTTCACTTGTGATGAGACAGCATCCCCGAGGTATACTTATTGGGTTTGGCTAAAATGAAATGAATTTTCTTGTAAACTTTAAGAGGCTAAAATTGAACTGCTCAGAAGATAAATATGAAGAGGACCATGACAGACATAAAGCGAGATGTTTTATTAATTTTTTAAGCTGTGATGTGATTTATTTACTGGTTATCAGTGTGGTGTAGTTCTCATTTTTTAATTTTGAAAATGCATGCTACTAGTGGATAACACTTATTGAGTACTTTTACAATTCCAGGCCTGTTATTGAATGCTTTAACTAGTTTATCTTATTTTATCCTCACCAGTGTTATGGTAGAAAGCCTGGTTGCTTTCCAGAGGTTAAATGTTAAAGTTTCTAACCAAAAGGTCAGCAGTTTGAATCCACCAAATGCTCCTTGGAAACTCCTTGGAGCAGTTCTCTTCTGACCTGTCGCGTCACCAGGAGTCGAAATTGACTCGACAGCAGTGGCTTTGGTTTGGGGTTTCATGTTATTGTACAGTCTTAACTACCATTGTATATAAGAACACTGGCGCGTAGCTTTGGTGACTTGCAGGTGGTGACTGCGCCCTTAGGCAGTCCCACTGCAGGGCGCACACTCTTACCTACTGAACTAGGTAGTTGCTTTGCTCTGTAGCGTTGCAAGTATTTAAAAAGCAAAGTCATTATTAAGTTGATTCTCACTCGTGGAAACCCCTGTCTCTGGCAGAGGAGCTAACTGTGCTCTGGAGATTTTTCAGTGACTGACTTTTGAGAAGCAGATCACCAGACCTGCCTTTGGAGGCCCTTCTGGGTGGACTCAGATTGCCAGCCTTGTGCTTAGCAGCCGAACGCATTCACTGTTTGTATCGCTCAGCCCAGGGACTCCACTGAAAAGGAGTAGCTGATGCTAATGTGGTAATATTTAATAGTTTGGTTTTCTGTTTGTTTGTTTCTTTTGCAGATTTTCTGATACAATGGCAACCCCAAGGGGAAGAACCAAAAAAAAAGCCTCTTTTGACCAGTCTTCTGATAATCTTCCTTTGAGGAGCTCCGGTAGGCAGGTATTATTCATTTGTTCATACAGTGCCATGTTTCAGCATACAATTATTAGGGTTATGGCTGAAGAATTAGAGAGGAAAGCTCCAGGTTCCGAGTAACTTGTGGTCTTCTGGAGGAATTCACTGCAGACAGTCACTATACAGTGTGATAAAGTGACAGAATAGGGAAAAAAGTAGCGTCTCTGGCAGAGGCAGCTGCAAATACCAGTGTGCGGAATGTGAGTTGGCATGGGGTATTTAGAGAATCATAGCCCAGTGATGGCTTCCAAGACATGAGGCTGGGGCCAGATGGTGGTTGACTTGGATGTTATTTATCAGAATTTGGACTTGAACTTACAGTCTGTTAGATGCTGTGAAGGGTCACCTCCTGCCTTAGGTGGAAGTTGACAGGTCAAGTTAATGTCTCATATACACGTATGGTTTTGTGATGTTGATTGCAATCTCCACCTTGTGACAGCACCCTTTACATCCAGGTTCCCTGTGTCCGTTTGTCTCACTCCTGTCCCTTCCTGCCTTCTCATCCTGCTTTTGGGCAGGAGCTGCCCATTTGGTCTCATGGGTCTGATTGGACTGTGAAGCGTGTTCCTCAAGTGTATTGTTTTTTGTTTTATAGTCCTTCTGATTCTTTTTTATGACTTTTAAAAAAATATTTTATTGTGCTTTAAACCATGGTGACGTATTGGTTAAGTGTTAATGTCTGGTAACCAAAAGGGCGGCAGTTTGAATCTGCCAGGTGCTCTTGGGAAACTCTGGAGAAGAGTTCTGCTCTGTGCTGAATCAGCGTGATGGCAGTGGGTTTGGTGCCTCTGTAAGTGAAAGCTTACAACCCAAGTGGATTTGTCATATGAGACGTTGCACACACACTGCTGTGTAATTCTAGCTGCTCTCCCCACCCTGTGACAGCACACTCCTGTGTTTCCCACGTGTGTGACTTTTTTTAAAAGAAAAAGTGTGAATTATCTAATTCTGTGTGTAGGTACTTTTAGGTTTGGGGTGTTTTGTTTTTCCTGGAATATCGAGAAAAAGAAAATCTTAATTCGAGAGTGACTTTTGTTAATTTTAGAAACCCTGGTGGTGTAGTGGGTTAAGTGCTACATCTACTAACCAAAAGGTCAGCAGTTCCAGTCCACCAGGTGCTCCTTGGAAACTCTATGCAGCAGTTCTACTCTGACCTCTAGGGTCACTATGAGTTAGACCCAACTTGACAAAAGTGGGTTTTGTTGATTTTGATGCGTGCAACTTTTTCCTAACAAGAGCTCCCAGGAATCTGAGTTCTCAGTTGAGATGCCAGTAGTTTGAGTGTTAGTCATAGTTTTTTGCAGCAGATTAGTGAATTGTTGGCACAGTGTAGCCTCCAGGAAATTACTGTGTGTGAGCCCCTAACCGACTGCCAACTGCTGGGGAGTTGCTGAGGTTCACGCTGAGGATGCCTCCTAACATTTTAGTAGCACACTGTCCCTTACCTTCACCTGGCCGTTATGGTGAAACCTTAACCTCAGCTGGTTCTTCTCCAGGCAAAGAAGAAAGCAACAGAGACGGCAGATGAGGATGAGGACGGTGGGTCAGAGAAGAAGTACAGGAAATGTGAGAAGGCCGGCTGTACTGCCACGTGTCCTGTGTGCTTTGCAAGTGCTTCTGAAAGGTCTGCGTGAATGGCGGGCCTCGGCTTCCCGTCCTTCCCCATGAGAGCATTCTTTATGGAAGAAAAAAAACATCCTTCGAGACAGTTTGCCTAAAGATAGATAGAGCTGCTGTAAGCCATCTGATAACAGAGACAGCACCTGACCATTCTTTGTTCCCCGTACCCTTGGTTGGACCTAGCCTAAGGGCAAAGAACACACCTACATCAGCTCTGCCCAGTAGCTGACACAGTGTCCTAAATGGACCAGCCCTGACTGTACCTCTCCTAGGGTTGAGGGTGGAGAGGGTTGTAGGGTGGTGATACAGAACAAAGAACCTGTGAGCTCCCTGTAGAGACCAGCCCATTTCCTCTTCTCCATGCTTTTCTCCCTCCCTCTAACATGATCTGTCTTCTGATGGTATGTATACAGGTCTCACTGAGATGATGTAGGTAACTGCAGTCTGGCCATTTCTGTAGGGATGACACACATATGATGTATTAATGCCTGGAGGAAAATCTTAAAGTTTAAGATTCAGTGCAGCTTAGAAAACAGAGCCTGTGGATGCTTTACACTCAAAAGTGGTGATGACAGCAATATTCGTAATGGCATTTTATTATGATGATTATTTTACTGTTTATCGATCTCTGGGCAGGTTAAATGTGCAGTGTTGCCCATTTAATGGTCAGATTTCAGCTGGCCAGATTCGTTGACTAGTCAGTATCGGGCCAGGTGTTTTTGCTGTAGAGACCGCACTGTTCTCTTTCACGTGTGCGACTTGGCAGCGAGAGCCAGTGGTGTCTGTTGTTTCACATTATAAGGAAACTCGGGTGGCTTAGAGCTTTAAGAGCTTTGGCTGCTAACTGAAAGGTTGGCAGTTCAAATCCACCAGGCACTCTTCGAAAACCCTGTGGGGCAGTGTCACTGTATCCCGTAGGGTCTCTGTGAATGAGTCTACTTAATGACATCAGGTTTGGATTTTCCTTTCCTTGGTCGTTGCTCAAGGGAGCCTGTGTGAGCCATGGGCCCTCTCACAGATAAGCTTAGGGACCCACTGGTACGAGTCCTTGGGTATCACAGGTGACATCATGCCCCAGTTGTCCACTCCGTTTCCTGTGTGTTAGCTCATGGTTGTTAGGATTCTAAGTGGAGATAATACAAAATGATTGCTTGATAAATGTTAATTAAAAAAAAATTGACAGTTTTTTTGTTTTGTTACCAAAGCTACATGCTCTCATTATTTTCAGATGTGCCAAAAACGGCTACACCTCCCGGTGGTATCACCTCTCCTGTGGGGAGCATTTCTGTAATGAATGCTTTGACCATTACTACAGAAGGTTGGTTTGCTGATCGAGGTTTCTGTGGGGAAGGGGGTGGCAGCAGGGATGATCAGATAGTCCAGGCTTAGCGCTGGGCTTACTGAATCAATTGAATGTTTCAGCCCTTCCTGTAATGACTGTAACCTGGACCAGCCCTCAGCACTGCGGTTTGTGTGTGTGCATGAAAAAATGTGTTGTCATGAGACGTTCTCCTCATAGGCTGCATGTTCTGAAAATGCCAGGTGATGCTGTGCTGTCTGCGATAATACATAGGAGGCTGGTTGCTAAGATTAGGGGCGAAGATGCTGATGGCCAGAATTTCCACCATGCAGATGGCCAGAGGAGACCCTGTTTACTGGCTTTAGATGCTAAAATTGATAGAAGTTTATCTTTCCTGACCTTTTCCTCCTCCTCATTACGTGGCTGGAGTCCAGTGTGGTGCACACAGTTAATGTGCTTAACTGCCAGCCAAAAGTTCAGAGATTCAGGTTTATCCATAGATGCCTCAGAGGAAAGGACGGGCAGTCTGCTGCTGAAAGGCTGCAGCCTTGAAAACCTCGTGGAGTGTAGTTCTCTGACAAATGGAGTCACCAGGGGTCAGAATTTGTACTGGTTTTATGATACGGCTAATTGTATCCTTAACGTAAAATTTACTAACCAGCCATTAATTTTGAAAACACAGTGAAGGTATGACATAACGTATCTGTTTTCCCTTGTTTTTCAGTCATAAGGATGGCTATGACAAATATACTACCTGGAAAAAAGTGTGGACTCGGAATGGCAAAACTGAACCGAGTCCCAAAGCTTTCATGGCTGACCAGCAGCTCCCCTACTGGGTAAGAAAGGAGTTCAGAGCCAGAGGAATGGAGGAAAATAGTGATTTGGGGGAAAAAAATCTTTTATTTGGTTTTCCTTCTATGGTTGCTCCACCAAGTCATTTTTTTCAGTTTTATAGAAAACTTAGATAATTTAATGTAGTATAAAGAAGAAAATAAAGACTCACCACTATTGATGATCGCTGTTAATCTTGATACGGTCCTTCTGATCTTTTTTTCTATTCATGTTTTTATTGTGTATGTTGAAACTCAGTTTCATGCTTTCAGTACGAATCCTAATTAGATTTAAAATTGTACTTTGGATATAATGTTTTGGTAATTTTTAAAAGATATATATATTTAGGTTATCATTTTTTTTACATCTTGTTTATGTATTCATTGGCAGACATTTGTGGTGTTTCCGCCTTTTGGTTATTGTGAATAATGCTGGTATCAATATCTGAAAAGTATTTGTTTGAGTACCTATTTTCAGTTCTTTTGGTATATGTGTAGGATTGGAATTAGAGGTCCTTTTGCCATTGTATATTTAACTTTTTGAAGAACTACCTAATTGTGTTGTATAGCAGCTGCACCATTTTGGATTCCCACCAGCAGGGGATAAAGGTTCCAGTTTCTCCACATCCTTACCAACATTTGCTATTTTCTGTTCTGTTTTGTTAATTCTGGCCATTCTAATGGGTGTAAAGTGATATCTCACTGTGCTTTTGATTTGCATTTCCCTGTTGACTAATGATGTTGACCATTTCTTTGTGTGCCTGTTGGCCATTTGTATATCTCCTTTGGAAAAACACCTATTCAAATCCTTTCCCAAGTTTTGAATTGAGTTGTTCATCTTCTTTGTGGTTGAGTTGTGAGAGTTCTGTGTATAGTCTGCGTTCTAGACACTCATCAGAACATGATTTGCAAGTAGATTCCCCATTCAGTACATTGTCTTTTCCCTTTTCTTGATAGTGTTCTGTGATATACAGAAATTTTAAATTTTGATGAAGTCTAGTTTAAACGTTTTTTTTTTTTTTAACTTGTGCTTCCCCCCCCCTTTCTTTAATAATAGTGAATTTGGTTCCCATTTGACAGTTTCTGCACCAGTTGTTCCATAACTCCAGTTACATTTATCACAATGTGCCAACAACAGTGCTCTTTAATTAGTTCTGCATTTCTCGTTTCCAATGTTCTCATGTCCTGCTGCATTATCTTCCCATCTTTACTTCTGAGAAATCATTGACCATTTGGTCTCATGCTAGTGACTTTTAAGTAGGGCACCAGGCTTATAGACTGTACTCTCTATTTTGTGTGCCACTCTATGATTTCACTAAAATGATCTCAGAGATTAGGCTCGGTCCTGCGTTTGAACAGTGTGTTGAAGCGGTAGTCTCAGGGAGTACTCTGTTCTCTGCTGTCCAGTTTGTCTGCCTTTTTTTTTTAGGTAAGAATTTGAGTTCTCTGTTTTTCTCCCCTTCAATCCAGGACAAATTATTGTTGTCACAGTCAGAATGGTCAGTGATAGTAGTCAGGTACCATCTAGTTCTTCTGGTATCAGGGTAGATGAGATGGTGTTGCTTGTCATTTTGGTTTCATGTCTTAGAATTCATCACCAATTTCGAGGTCATGGAGATTTAGGCCTGTGTGCACTTCTAAGACTTTATAGTTCTAGCTCTTAGGTAGCATTTACAACTTTGATTTATTTTAATTTCATTTTTGTATATGGTGTGAGATGAGAGTCCAGTTTTGTTCTTTTGCATGTGGGTATTTGTGCAGTTTTATTTGAGTAAGATTTTTATTTTGCAATTATTTTAAATTTATAGAGAATTTACAAAAATGTATGAAGATAATATAGAGATTTCCTAATGTATCATCTACACAACCAAGGTTATTTACCAAACTAAGAAGTTAACATTGCTACGGTACTAAGAACTGAACTGCAGACTTGATTTGGAATGCGTCAGTATTTTCACTGATATCCTTTTATTTTCCTGGTATCCAGTCTAGTATGCCACATTGCATTTTGTATGTCTACTTTTTGAGTAAATATAACTCCCTGTAACTCCAAAAATCTCCTTAGGTTAGTATGGGGAAACCTTTGCGACAACCGTGCTCACATCTCCATTGTGCTTTCCTGGTGCCTGATCTAGTAATGAGTCAGAAATTACCCCAGTAGTGTAGAAGGGGCGGTTATGGTTGTTGAGGGTGCAGCAGGGAGAGAAAGCAATAAAGATTGATTACTAAAAGTTTGGGTGAAATTATGTGGAGAAGATGGTAAAGTGAGTCATGGAAGGCAGAAATGACAGTCAATATTAGCCAATCTGTTCATTTTGGCTTATTCCCTCTTGTCCAGGTTCAGTGTACCAAACCCGAGTGTAGAAAGTGGAGGCAGCTGACAAAGGAAATCCAGCTGACTCCACCGATAGTAAAGACCTACCGATGTGGTATGAAACCAAATACTGCTGTTAAGGTATGCTGTTTGTTGATTTTCCTTTTGAATTAGTGGATACATTAACTTTGTAAATAATAATGGTGTACATTTTTTGTCGGTCATTGTCTTAAGGCTGGATGGCTCGCAAGTAACAGAACCCCAGCTGCAATGCCTTGATGGAGGATATTATTGTTTCTTGCATTACAAACAGCTAGGAAATAGGTCATCTTGGGTTGACATTAATCACCCGAGTAAGTCATAAAGGAATGAGTCTCCGTCTGGCATCCAGGACCACCACCTCTTACTTACGCAGCTTCCAACCTCAAGGCTGCACGATGGTTGCCACACTTCCAGAGATCACGTTCTAATTCTCGGCAGAAAGAAGGGGAAGGAAAAACACACGAAGGGTTTTCCAGCTGAGTGTGTTTTTTTTTACGGGGGAGACTGGAGATTGGCTGACAGTTCCAACAACAGATTTCTATTTATATGTCATGGGCCAATTCAGGATCATGTAGCTACCCTGAGCTGTAGTGGGGACAAGGGAAGATTTTATGGCATCCCGCACAGCAGGATCCTTTTAGTAAGAAGAGGGAATGGATGTATCGTTTTGGGCAGTTAGGAATCTGCCATAATCGGTATTTTGTGGCTTTTTTGAAATATGGCAACTAGTTAGTGTTTCAAAATGTGTAATTGCTTTAGTGTGTTAAAGATACTAATCTACACAAATGTCGTTTGTACCTTTAGTACTTATAAATAGTATTAGAATCATTGTAATCCAGAGTCAGAACATTTCCTGTTTTTAAAATTGAGATAGAATTCTGAGTAGTCTGAGAAGTATCTGTCACTGTGTCCTGTGAATATGCCATGTGACACACTTATTTAAAATAGACCATTCAGTGGTTTTTAGTATGTTCATAAAAATATGCAGTCATCGTCATACTTCCTTAAGGTATTTCCCTTTTAGAGAATAAAACATTTTATGATTAAGTTTTTAAAAGCCTGGGATTTATCTAAGAACTATTAAAACTGCCCATAATTATTTTTGAAAAATAATTGGAAAATATTGCAAAGTAAAATGATGACAGAAAATGATGTAAACATTTGGAAGTTACATTTTTTTGTTTGTTTTTAATTTTACGTAAGTATTAAATCAGGAACACCCCAACTTGTTGCTGTGGATTCAGTTCTGACTGAGGATGACTCCGTGTGTTAGAGAGAACCGCTCCCTCCATAGGGTTCACTTGCCTTTTTTATGGAAGCACGTAGCCAGGTGTTTTTTTCATGCATGGCTGGCAGAGTTCAAACTGCCACCCTTTAGGTTAGTAGGTATGCACCAACTATTTGTGCCATCCAAGGACTTATGTCAGTCAAGTATTACACAAATGTAGTCTCAGGTTTTTAAAAAGTAAATTTCACACACACGATATATGGATAAAAAGTGCAAGTTCTCTTAAAATATATCCTTTCCCTTTAATAGGTAGCACTCTCAACAATATACATATTCGCTGGGGTATTTGTCATGCATTTGATTACATGTTTACAACAGGCCATTTTTTATGGCTCTTGATACGAATATTCAGACTACTTTTTAACAATTAAAACCCTGTGTCTTAGCATGATCATCATGACAACACCTCACCTGAACTGTGTGGCAGTATTCTTTCATAGCTGTAAAGTGGCGTCTTGTGTTTTTTATTGAGGTGTACTTATATAGTGTAGAATGCATGGATTTTCAGTGTTTAGGTTACTGAGTTCTAATAGATGTCTACACTGTGTGACCACATGTCAGTCAAGGTAGACAAGGTTGAAAAACTCTAGTTATTCCCATGTGCCCATTAAAAAAAAACGAAACCCAAACACATTGCTGTCCAAATAATCCTGGTTCATAGTGACTGTACAGAAGAAAGCACAGCTGTCCCAGAGCGTTCCCAAGGACTGCCTGGTAGATTCGAATGGCTAGCCTTTTTGTTAGCAGCCATGGCACTAAACTGCTGAACCACCGGGGTTTCCCTCTGCCCCACAGGCGACAATTAGGCTGATGTTGCTCTTGAGCTTTTCAGAAATGAAATCAGTCAGCATACATGCTGTCGGGTTGGGCTTGTGTCACTGAGTAAAACCGTTTCTGAGATTCATCCATGTTGTTACATGAATTAGTTCCATCCTTTTTCATCGCTGAATCATATTCCATTGCATTACAATACTGCAGTTTGTTTAACCATATCCGGTTGAAAGATGTTGATGTTATTTTAAAAATTTTTGTTACTATGAGTAAAGCTACACTGAACAGTCTGTAGAAGTGTTTTTGTTGCTATCTGTTCTTAAGGATAGCTACATAGGAGTGAGTTGCTTAGTCACTTGTTAAGTCTGTGTTTAACTCTCAGGAAACTGCGTAACAATTTTTCATGTTGGTTGCACCACACAAGGAAACCGTGGTGACTGGTGATGAAGTGCTGTGTCTGCTAACCTCAGCAGTGGTTCAGAGCCACCAGGCATTTCTTGGAAACTATGGGGCAGTTCTACCTTGTCCTGTAGGGTGGCTTTAAATCAGAATTGACTCAGCAGCAGTGGGTTGGTTGGTTGGTTGTAGGAGCATCTCACTGTGGTGTTATGTACGTTTACCTGGTAACTAATAATGTTGAGCATCTTTCAATGTGCTTACTGACCTTTCAGAAAAAGACTTGTCCAAGTCTTTTTTCTTAATTGGGTTTGTTGTTTAATTGATTGGAAACTGTGATGGTGTAGTGATACCGTGGCTTTTGTTGTTGTTGTTAATACTTGATGGTGTTTTGGGTGAAAGTTTACACAGCAAGTTAGGTTTCTATTCGACAGTTTATATACAAATTGTTTAATGACATTAGTTACATTTTCTACATTGTGTCAGTATTCTCTTTGTGTTTTGATTGTTGTGTTTCCAGTACTCCGGTTTCCCTGCCTCCTTGTCTTCTCATCTTTGTTTAGAGTAATTCTTGACTGTTTGGTTTCAGAACAGATTTTTTTAATGGATAACTGTAATCATAGGTAACATCCTTTATTTTGCATGCCAGTCCGTTATTTGTTAAAAGGTGACCTCAGGATAATTTCAGTTCAAGGTTTAAAGAGTATCTCAAGGGAATAGTCTCAGAGAGTACTGTAGTCTCAACTAGGCCGGTGTGTTGGACTTTTAAAAATCTGAGTTCTGTTCTGTGTTTTTCTCCTCATCTGACATGGTCCACTTTTGTGGGCTTGATCAGACCGATTGGTAGTGGTAGCTGGGCACCATCTAGTTCTTCTGGTCTCCAGAGATGATGAGGCTGTGGCTCAGATAAGCTATTAGTCTTAAGAACTAGTTTTTTTTCTGAGACTTTAATTTCTGTCTTTTTCGTGACAACTGCATCAGATGGCTGCTCGCAAGCTGGTAAGACCCCAGATAGTACTCACCTCAGTAGGATGGAGACCATGAATTTTGCAATGCCAGTTGACTGAGTTGCCCCGTGAGACTAGTGTCCTAAGACTTCATACCCAGAAGACCATTCTTGCAAGGTGTTTGGTTAAGTCTGAGAGGTATCTTAAACTGTGCCTTCTGTGAATATGTGTGCATGAACACACACACTAGTATGTACATATACGTATTAAATACCTCTCTGTGTGTACATGTGTACTTACCTATATGCACCTATATGTATATGCCTGTTTGCTTGCATCTGTGACTGTACACTTATTTTTGCTTGTTGTTGGTACTATCGTGTTGTCTTGATTATTATATCTTTATAATAAGTCTTCAGTTTAGGTGATATGAGTTCCTTCTACTTTGTTTTCATTTTTTTTAACCGTTGTTATTGTGATTGAGTGAAAGTGTACAGTCCAATTTAAATTTGTATGCCTGCCTATCTGCAGCTCCTTCTGCTGTCCTCACCTGGTGACAACACACTCATCCTTTGCATTCTATATATGTCATATCGTCTTAATAGTCTCATGTCCCCTCCTCTCCACCCTTTCCCCTCCCCTCTAGTACGAGGCCAGTAAGACAACATCCTGTAGATGTGTAAAACCACATAAAAAGTACACACGATATGGTCTACTTTGTTTTCATTTTTGAAGACATTTTTGACTATTGTTAGGCTCTTTGTATTTCCATGTGAATTTTATTACATACTCATTAATATTTGTAAAAAAACCATCTGGGATTCTGATCAGAATACACTAAATCTGGAGATCACTGACATTACATTTCTTGGTCTTCTAACCTAAGGGGTGGCGAAAGCACATGACTATGTCCTGTCACCTGTTTTATAAATGAAATTTTACTGTAACACAGCCACACTGATTCATTTATATGTTGTCTTTGTTTTCATGCTGCTGTGGCAGAGCAATTGAAATGATATAGTCTATGAAACCTAAAATGTTTATGATCTGGCCCTTTATAGAAAATGGTTGCACACCCCTATAGCCATGAGCCTGGTATATGTCACAGTCTTACTAGGATCTTTAATTTTTCCCAACAGTATTTTCTAGTTTTCATTAAATTTATTTCTGGATATTTAATTTTTTTATGTGATTGTAAATAGAATTGATTTTAGTTCTATTTTCAGATTAGTTATTACTGTTACATAGAAAACAGTTGATTTTTATATATTAACCTTGTACTTGGAAACTTTGTTGAATTCACTTACAGATTCCAAAGATCTTTTGGTTGATTCCTTCAGTTTTTCTGTAAACCTGTTTTATCAACCATGAATAAAACTCACTTTGCTTCTTTTTTCTTTGCTCCTTTTTCTTACCTTATAAAATTGGCTATGATTGCTAGTATAGTGGTGAACAAAAGTAGACATCCTTACCTTTATCCTGACCTTTGCGGGACATATGTTCAGTATTTTACCATTGTGTATGCCACTGGCTGTATTTCAGTGGTGTCCTTTACCAGGTTGAGAATTTACTTTCTTTCTAGTTTGCTGGGGGTGTGTTATTTATTATGAATGCATGTTCGATATTGTCAGATGATTGATCTTTTTTGTCACATGAATTTTTCTCCTTAAATCTGTTACTATGATTGTGATAAATGGTGCTGAGCTGGGAATGACATTTCTGGGAAAAAAAAAAAAAAGTGCTTGTTTTTAAGTATTTTCCTTTTTAAATATTTCTGGATTCAGTTTGCTGTCATTTTGTTAAGAATTTTTACATCTATGTTAGTGACAGATAGTATGTGTAATTTTCTTATTCTTGTCAGCTTTTGCTGGCTCCATAAAAGAAATTGAGAGTATATCCTCTTTATTTTGTTAGAGAGTTCGTGTAAGATTCTTTCTTTTTTAATGTGTGATAAAATTCACCAGTGAAGCTGTTTGAGCAAGTAGTTTTCTTTACAAGAAGTTTTGAAATGAAAAATTCAACTTCTGTAACAGATACATGGCTCTTCAGCTAGTTTATTACTTGTATCCATTTTGGAAGGGTATGTTTTTCAGAGAATTACTCTGTTTCATCCAGGATGTCAAATACGCTAACTTTAAGTTCTTTGTACTGTTCCTGTGTTCTCCTGCTAATGACAGTGGGATCTGTGGTTACTGTTTCTTTTCTTGATATTGGTAATTTGGGAGTGAGGGGTGGAAGGCACGGTTCTGTGCCTGGGAGACCAAAACTTATTTGCCACTGAGTCACCACTGACTCATGGATTTTTAATGTTGTAATACAGGCATCTGTCTCCAGGCCTTTCTTTTGAGGTACCTCTGGATCGACTTCAACTTAGCTTTTCAGTTAGTAGCCAGATATGTCAACTGTTCGTGCCACTCGAGGACTCCTCCTGACGTACCCTCTCAGAAAATGCAAAACCATGGATTCTGAGCCGATTCCAACATAACAGCAACCTCGCAGGACAAAACTACCCTGTAGGGTTTCCCAGGAGCAGCTGGTAGATTCCAACTGCTGACCTTTTGGTCAGCAGCCAAGCTCTGAACCACTCTGTCACCAGGACTCCTAGCTGGCATAAGGGGTTTAGAATTGACTAGTCGTCTTTGTTTTATTGTGATAAAGTATACAATTCAGATCGATTTTGCATGCTCACCTGTTTGTGCCTCCATCTGTTCTCCTCACCCAGTGACAGCATAAGCCTCCTTTTTACTCTGTGTTTCTGGTGTCCTCTTAATGAGCACCTAGCCCCTCCTCTCCAGCCTTTTCTCTCCCATCTAGAAAGAAACTAGTAGGACAGCCTCCCACAAATGTGTAGAACCATAAAATACACACATCATATGGTCACACTGTGCCTCTGAGTCCGGTCAGTCCGTTCTTGTCTGAAGAGCTGATCTCAGTACTGGTTTCCTGCCGTGTTCCCAAGGGACCCTCCAGGCTGCTGGACCATCAGTTCTGGTCTTTCAGTAGAGTTCTTGAGCTGCACCCCTGTTTTTCTCATGTTGCCTAAGGGGCTGTACATTGTGTCACCCATCACGGCTGCCTTTGGTGGTGGCCAGGCACCATTTGGTTCTTCTGGTCTCATGTTGGTACAGTAGAATTGACTATTCTTGTTCTGAAATCTTTCAGTTTACCCTAGGTTGATCCTTGTACTCAGCTGTCATAGTGAAAGGCCTCACTGAGGGTTGGGAAAGGGAAAGGCAGGAAGGATTGACAGGAAGGAGTGGTAATTCATTTTCCGGGCTGAGTGGCTATGCTGTTGGGATCCAAGGTTAGTGAAATGAGGACACAGGAAGCTTTTCTGGTCGAGAGGAGCATGTCCAGCTAGTGGAAACAATATCTTGGTTGCACTGCACTGAATTAGAAACCAGACCCCAGATTACTTATCAAGTGAAAAGTAAACTCAGTGACATTTCGTTCTAATATTAAAGGATGGCTCAGCTAGGGAACAGTCAGAAATAGTGGACTGTTTTAATAGAAACTGACAGATAGGCGAGTTTTACTCCACCTGTTTTTGTGATGTGTTTTAGTTCTAAACAGTTTTTTAAAATACATTTTGGGTGCATTTTATAACAATAGTATTTTAGTAAATTTTGTAATTTTATATAATACGTTTATATTAAAGTCTGTTTGTGTCATACTTTGGCTGTGATTTATCCATAATCGCTCCCCTCTTTTGTCTGTTGATGATGGATTATATTGTTAGAACTTTGGCTCCATTGCTGCTAATTGTTCAGATTATTCATGTACTTTTTTTTGTTTCTTTTATTTTTGTTTACTTGAGTTCTCATTGGGTGGTAATTGTTATTTTCAGCATCTCCAATTTCAAGTCGCTTTCATGAAGTCTCCAATTTCCTTTGAAATGACCTAGTTTTTATACAAGCAATATGTGTTCATTGAACAGCTCAAGCAAAAGAGAAAATAGTGATAAAAGCAAAAGTCGAAAACAGAAACAGTCCTGCAGTTCTTGTCACAAAATCATCATTTAGTGAGATTCAGCCAGAAATATTTCTGAACGTGTTGAGGAAGAAGGCCTTGCTGACCGATAACTTGATCATAACAAATTGTGCTACACACGCAGGTTTTGTGTAAAATTATTAAGCTTAATAAAGTATGAGTTTAAAATAAGAAAAAGGAACTAAAGTGAAATAAAAAGTGCTGAAGATTGGGTAACTGTTTCCTCATCCCAGTAAGTTGGAGTTTCTGAAAAAACCTGAAAGTTTCTGAAAAAACCTGTAAGTTCTAAAATCAAATAAAGTAGATATGTGTACACACACACACGCCCAAATCCACACACATGTATGTGTATGTATAAAACAAAACCCCACTGCTGTCAAGTCAGTTCCGGCTCATAGTGACCCTATAGACAGAGTAGAACTGCCCCATAGAGTTTCCAGGGATAGCTCAGCTATCCGCCTGGCAGATGTGAACTGCCAACCTTTTGTGCAGCAGCTGTAGCACTTGGCCACTGCGCCACCAGGGTTCCCAAGTGTATATATGTGTAATACGATGTCAAGAAGTTGGAATCTGATGTTTTAAAAACCACCAGGGCCTGGTTGCTGACATTTTGATTAGCCATTGAGCTGTTAGCCCCTGAGCTACCACAGCCCCTTTTATTCCAAGTTCTTTATTTTGATTCATCACTTGGCTGACAGTCAAGTGCTTTCTTTCAGGAGGGTTCCTAGTGTCAGATTCCGTAAGTGTTACAAAGCTTAGTTGACTCTCTGACCCAGCCTTAGGCCTGAAGTCTCTTTGCTGTTACGTTCCAGCTTCTAAGGATGGTGACGTCTCTCTTGGCTCTCTTCCTCCCACAAGAAGTCCTCCGTTGAGACCTCCTTGTCCTATTGCTGTTTTCTGAATTGATTGCTGTCAGTATTGAATTTCTAAAATACTTAGTTCAGTGTCCTGACAGTGTCCTTCTGTCAAGGACTAAGTGAGGAAAAGTTTATTTGTAGAAGAGCGCTGAAAAGCATGCACGTCATTATACCAGTGGTGGCAAGTTGTGCCTACTGTTGTGGAGCTTGCTTTTTGTCACTTTGTGTATCTCTCAGACACTTCCCTGTCAGCGCGTAAGGGTCTTTGGTGGATTGTACCGTGCTTAATGAAGTGCTGCTGAGGAATGGTGATGATAAGCAGCTTAAATTGAAATACTCTTCTCCTGGAAGCACTGTTGTGTTCATGAGATGCTAAAGAGCGTGTGCTCTTTTACTTATCTTTGTACTGATTACCAGATATTTCAAATTGAGGTGCATCATCCGTGTTAATACCACTGCTTCATTTATTTTCCCTGATAAGTAGTAGTAGCAGTTTCTGGGTGGCACACACAGGTAAATAGTTGGCTGCTAACTCAAAGGTTGGAGTTTTGAGTCCTCCCAGAGGTGCCTCAGAAGAAAGACCTGGTGATCAGCTTCTGAAACATCAGCCACTGAAGACTTGCGGCAGAGCGCGGTTCTACCCTGACGTGTGTGGGCTCACTATGAGTCGCAATCATCTGACCACATTGTTGTTGTTTTTTCAAATTGTGCTTTAGGCGGAGCAAAGTAGTTTCTCATTAAACAGTTAACACGCATGATTGTTTCGTGAGATTGGATGCCAACTCAACAACATGTCCACACACTCCTCGTCCCAGCCCTGGCATCGCCATTTCCATTGAGCCAGCTTTGGAGTCCCCTCCTACCTTCTTGTCTTTTCCCTGGGGTTGAACTGGGGTGATCTATGTGTGTTTTCATGAGCTGCGTCCTTTTTAAAGTGTGTAGTTGTAGTTTGTTCGATGTCATTGTTTGAGTATAATGCCCTTTATGTGCCCATTCTACTCTTGATGGGGTTTTGGGTTGTCTTTAACTTTTTACTATTACTAACAGTGCTTCTCCAAACTTCTCATCCTGGTCTTTTACTCCAGAAGTGTAAGAGTTTCTCTAGAAAATGTACCAGAAATAGAGTTGCTGGGCTTATGGTGTGATCATTTGTATGATCACAGAGGAAAGATCAATTTTACAAACCAAACCAAAACCAAAACCCGCTGCTGTCGAGTCGATTCTGACTCATAGCAACCGTGTAGGATGGAATAGACCTGCCCCATAGACTTTCCAAGGAGCAGCTGGTGGATGTGAACTGCCAGCCTTTTGGTTAGCAGCTGTAACACTTAACCACCATACCGCGAGGATTTATAGTTTTATAAGACAATGCCACATTATTTTCGAAAGTGCACATAAAACAAACAAAAATACCACATTGCTGTGATGTCAGTTCTGTCATAGTGATCCCATAGGACAGAGTACAACTTGCCCCACAGGGTTTCCAAGGCTGTACATCTTTTCAGAAACAGACTGCCATATCATAGAGTGGCTGGTGAGTTGGAACAACCAACTTTTAACCACTGTGCCACCAGGGCTCCCGTGTGCATCCTTAATTCTGATATTTTGGCAAATCGCTTTCCATAGTGGTTATACTTCTTTGTATTTCCACCAGGAAAAGCCTTCTGAGAGTCTCCCACAGTGTTTTATTGAACTTCTTTGTCAGTGTGATAGGTGTAAAGGGATGTCCTGCTGAGGGTAAATGGTTATTTAAGGCCATGTTTTTTATACGTAAACCTGACTTACACTGAGTTCACTGAAGATTTCTTACACCAGTTGGTTTTGTTTTGCAGAGCGAGACCTCAGATCCTTGTGCCCTCCCAGAAGATCTAGTGAGTATTGCTCTTCTAGACTGAAGCCGTTGGGCCTCAGGTGACAAGAACTATAAGTAAATGACAAAGACAAGTTTAGGAGTTTCTTTCTCTTTATGTGGTTGTTGATCAGAATGTTGACCGAGTATGATTAAAAATATGAAAATGCTAACAGTAGTGTATCATGGATGATTTTCCTGTCTGTTGTAAAAACAGCAAGTCACACTGCTTCACATACAACAGAAATTTTAAAGGAGAAAGAAACAGTTGCCTTGTCTTACTATGGGGATCAGCCTTGTGACTCTTATTTTTTTAAGGATCATGAGTACCTGGCGTTAACTCAGCTGCAGTCCTTCCACTGACCAGGATGGGAGGGCCATCTCTTGGTGCTCTTAGACAAGGTTCGCCTGCCAGGGGTGTTTGGACTGTAGAGTATCTGTTTTGTCCTTTCCCTGCCTAAATATGCAAGGGACGTTTAATTTGTCTTCATGCGACTTGACTAGCTGAGTTGGGAAACTCATGTGCTGTATCACCAGGTCCAATGACTTGGAAAATAAATTGTGAGATTTTGTTATTCTGAGTTTCAGTGATTCAGTATTATTAATTTACTGGTGTTCTAGATATCTGCAGCTCCTCCACTGTGATGGACTGTTTGGCAAAGGAAAAGTTGACACCTAACAAATCTACTTTAAATATGTATCACATGTATTAATGTAATCACATATAAATGAGACATGCACACACATTTTTACATTTGTATTTTTTACCAAGAAGTAACCTCAGACAGCCCCATGGTAAAGCAGTAGCCCAGATAATTTTCAGATTTAGGTAGGTGGGATGACATATAGGAAGAATAAAATTAGTTATAATTCTGTAATTTTATAATTCTTTTTTTGTTATTACAATTGAATGAAAATGTGCATTCCTGTATAAATTAGCGTGCTCACCTGTGTGCAGCTCCCCCTTCTCTCCCTGCCCAGTGACAGCACACTCTTCCTCTCCACTCCATACATGTCTTATCCTCCCAACAATCTCCCATCCCCTCCTCTCCACCCACTCCTCTTCCTCTAGTAGGAGGTCAGCAGGATGACATCGTATAGATGCATAGGACCATAAAGTGCCCACAAAATATGGTCACTCTGTGTCACCAAGTCCAATCCATTGCCATAGGAAGAGTTGACCTCCATTATGATTTATGGACAGGGGCAGCATCAGGGCCAGGGGCTGTGCTTCCAGAGGAATGCTATAAAAATTATAGAAAGAATGTAATTAACTATAGTACCTTTTGGAAACCCTGGTAGTGTAGTAGTTAAAAGCTACAGCTGCTAACTGAAAAGGTTGGCAGCTCTTATCCACCAGGAGCTCCTTGGAAACTCTGTAGGACAGTTCTCGATTCTGTAAGGTCGCTGGAAGTTGGAATTGACTTGGTGGCAGTGGATTTGATGTTTGGGTTCTATAGTAACCTTTTGAATTTGTGCCCTTATGGTGAGACATTTTTGTGAATGCGTGAAGAATCTGACCTTTAAGACTGGAATCACAGTTGTAGGACGTAAGAATTTTAAAAATTTTGGAAAAATTCCTGAATATTTACCTGCTGGTTTTTGTATGTTCAGTCAAGAAAGACTAAGGAACAGGCTTATAGTCATCATAATAGTCATCATAATGTACCTTGCCATTTTGCTATTCCTGTGGATCCTAGAGTCACTTTTAAAGCTTCTGGAAATTTTCAGTGAGTATTTGATTAAATATGTTAATAGGTTGACTGTATCAAGTCTGATTTCCTCACTGGTATTGGAGGCAAGGGTGAGGTTTCTCATTGACAGATTTATAGCCAGATGTCCAGGACTGTTCAGTATATTGTGAGAACACTGTAGGAATGCCAGGAACAAGCGCTGGCTTATCAGTTACTGGGTTTCTCCCAAGCTGTGGGGGGCACCCTCAGATAAAGTCCACTAGGAGAAGGGAGCCTGGGGAGAGGGGTCAAAACCCAGGAGAGGTCCTGCCTCAGTTTACTCACACACCTGTGTGAGCCAGGAAGTGGAAGAGAAGAAGAGCCTGGGTCTGTGGCTTATAGGACACAGACATTCGGCTCTCAGTGTTGTCCAGCTGGAATGTCAGATCTGGATCCTTGGTTAATTGACTCTTCTGGGAAGGAGGGTGACAAGGCAGACCTGGTATGGGGGGAAGCAGCTGCCCTTCTCTCAGTACTGTATAGTCAGGTCATGCGAGGCTCTCTTGCTGCTGTTAGTCTTGCTGGTGGTTAGGTGCCATCTAGTAGGTTTCTACTGGTAGCGAGCCCGTGTGACAAAGCCGAGCTGTCCCATGAAGTTTTCTAGGCTGTACTTTTTATGGGAACAAATCTCCAGGTCTTTCTCCCCTGGAGCCACTGGGCGGGTTTGAACTGACAGCCTCTTGGTTAATAGCCAAGTGCTCAACCGTTGTGCTACCACAGTTCCCTGATCTTGCCTACCCAAATCTAAAACAAGCCTGAAGAGCAACGTTTGTAGATGTAGATGACTTCAGGAGAAGGATAAATGGATAAATCTGTGAAGCAGATGGAAATGATTTTCAGTGGAGCCTGGTGGCGCAGTGGTTAAGAGCATAGCTGCTAACCAAAAAGGTTGGCAGGTTTGAATCCACCAGTTGCACCTTGGAAACCCAGTGGGACAGTTAGGCTCTGTCTTGTAGGGTCACTGTGAGTCAGATTTGACTGGGCAGCAATAGATTTGGTTTGATTTTTTTGTTTGAGGCTTACAGTAAACTGAAAAATACTTGCCCCAGAGGTGGACTTGATGAAATCAGAAAGCCCACCAGAACACGTCTGCAGCCTGGATTTGCCATGCAGAGCTCAGATCCACAAACCTCTGCATCTTACCTGATGGCTGGCAGCATTTGGCTGGGGCCAGAAAAACTGGCAACATTGGAGGGTCTCTGGGCTCGAGGTCCTCTTCTGTTAGGTTCTTAAACTGCTTAGAGCAGACACATGCAAGATTGGCTTTGGAAAAGCCCGTCTCTCTAGCATATTTGTGGCAGTACTGCATTAGAAGCCAAAATAATCTCATGTGTGTTGCGATAGTTAATTATCAAAGGGATGTCATCACAGACACTTTGGCCCAGTGACTCCTAACATTAAGTCACTTCTGGAATGTTTTCACAAAATTTTAAGACCAAAACTAGTTCCTTTCATGCAGGTCTTCATTTTCTGTCACATTTCAAAGGTTGTAGTGTACTCTTTCCCTCTGGAAGTTTTCTATTCACCTTTGTCCAAAAAAGGAGCCCTGGTGGTGCGGTGGTTTAAGCGCTTGGTCACTAAGCAGACCCACTAGCTGCTCTGTAGGGAACAGATGTGACTGCTGCTCCCATAATGACGGCAGCCTCGGAAACCGTATGGGCACTTCACTGCTTTCTGTAGGCTTGCTGTGAGTGGGAATGGACTTGACAGCATCAGATTTGGCTTGGTTTGTTGTTGTCACAAAGCCGTAGTGCGTGAGTACTGCTCAGGAGGGTAGTGGTTGGTGGCCGGGTTCTCAATGGCAGCAGTTTTTAGAGCCGAAGTCAAGGGGGCATGGGTGACAAAGTGTTCCATCATCTGTCATTGCTGTTGAGTTGATTCCAGCTCTGATGACCCTGTGACAGAGTTTCCTAGAGTTTCCAGGAGGTGCCTGGTGGATTTCAACTGCTGACCTTTTTTGGCTAGCAACCATAGCTCTCAACCACTGCACGACCAGGGTTTCCAAGAAGAGATTACCAGCTGCCAGGACACTTCCCACATCAGGCTTAGACCTCAGCTCGCAAGGTAGCAAATGGAGGCAGCCTTAGGACCTTTCTCTTCTTGGTGAAGTTACTTTTCTTGAGGGGGAGTGGGCTGTTGTTTTATTATTTGAAAATACTGTGCCTAAGAAACATTCCTTCCAGGTCTCCTAAGCCCTTTTTCTTTCTCAGTCCATGTTTGTAAGACTGGTGCACCGAGCTGTGTGACACTGAGTGGGGAGAGGCAGGATGGGAGGGTGAGGGATGGGTGAGGCCGAGCCTGCGTGTGCGTTCCTCACTGGCCCCTTCCCCTTTCTCCTGCTCTGCCCGGTTCCAGAGAGTGTCAGAAGTCTCTGACCACTGGTGGTACTCCATGCTCATCCTACCTCCTCTGCTGAAAGACAGCGTGGCGGCCCCCCTGCTGTCGGCCTACTACCCCGACTGTGTCGGCATGAGCCCCTCCTGCGCCAGCACGCACCGCGCCGCCGGCGACGCCAGCTCGGGAAAGCTGGAGCACTCAAAGGCAGTGCCCTCCGTGCTTGGTAAGAGCTGTCCCAGCCCGCTGCACCAGCCGTGTTGGTGCTGTGGAGTTGGTTCTGGCTCGTGGTGACCCCGTGTCTGCAGAGTGGAACTGTGCCCCATGGGGTTTCCAAGGCTGTGACTTCGCGCCAGCAGATTGGGAGGCCTTGTTACGATGTGACTCTGGGTGGCTTCGGACCACCAGCCTTTCTTCTGGTGATCCAGTTCTTGACTGTTCGCATCACCCAGGGACCCAGTTTCCTCTCTTTCCTTGGAAATGTGTGAGTGACCCAACTAGAAAAGATTTCCTTTTGTTTGTGTGTGACCTGTGAGGATACAGACAGTCTGAAAAGCAGCCATGGAGCAGATTCTGTCTCATCGTGACCCCCTCGGGATAGAGTAGAACTGCCCCATAGGGTTTCCAAGGAGTGGCTGGTGGATCTGAACGGCAGGCCTTTTGGTAAGCGGCTGGGCATGTAACCACTGTGCCACCAGGGCTCCTCTGATACAAAGTGCCTCGTTGGGGCACAGATTTGGCTGTAGCACAGATTGAATCATGTCATTTATGTATACTGGGCGGTTAATTTTTCCCTTAATTGGAAAGCCTATCACACTTGTCCGTGAGTCCTGCCCATGGTGTCTAATGTATTTTTAATTGAAAGGTGGATAGCTGCATAACTTCATAAAGTGAAACTCTGACTTTGCAGAAGGAAGTTCTTGCCTCACTGAGCAGCCCTTCTGTTGCCTGTTTCTACTTCTGCATGGGGCGTTTGTGACCCCTGCAAAATGACCCACCCCTCCAGAGACTCAAGGGCAATTTCCAGTCAGGGCAGGAATGCTGCTGAGCGTTTTCTTGAAAGGCATCCTTAATGTTCCCCTCCAGAATTCTTGATGTAGCAGTCAGAATCTTCAGTCTTCCACTGCCAGCACAGCACAGGCTGTGTTTTGGATGGTACAAATGGATGTTGACACTCTGGCCTATCTTAGGTTTTTAGTAAGGACATTGCACCCTCTTACACATGTAGGTGGTGGAAAGCAAAGGGTTAAGTAGTCACTCTCAGTGTTCCCAACAGTGTAATAAAACAGGTTTAGAAGTGGGGATGGCGAGACTCGATCTCACATGCTGTGGACCTGATAGCAGGAGGGCCCAGTTCCTGGAGAAGGACATCATGTGGTAAATTAAAGGGTTAGCAAAAAAGAGGAGGACGCTCAGTGAGGCGCACTGACAGCGCAGCTGCAGTGACCAGCCCAAGCAGAGCAGAAGCGTCGAGGACGGCGCAGGGTCAGGCGTTGTTTCGCTCTGTTGTACAGGGGTCGCTGTGAGTCAGAACCCGCTCACGGGTCCCCGACAACAACAGCAGTAAAACAGACTGGGAGTGGGAGGGTTTGTTTACAAAGAATGGTTGGACGGTACACCCCAAAAGCATTAAAACTGGTGTAACTGTGATTCAGCAGTGCCCTTTCTGTATCCTAAACAAATAAATGGTCCTAAATAAGTCCAAAGAAGTCCATTGTGGCAGTATTTATGACAGTGAAAAAATTAAGTGATATTTAGCTACTTAGCAGTAGAGGAATTCTTAAATCACAAGTAACAAAATATTACATGGCCCTTAAAGTCATTTGTAGGAGCCCCTGGGTGGCACAGACTGTCAAGTGCTTGGCTGCTAATTGAAAGTTGATGGTTCCCATCGGACCAGAGGCACCTGGAGAGAAAGCCCTGCCATCTGCTTCTGAAGGATTGGAGCCATACAGACTCTGTGCACTGCACTTGTGCTCTGTACACTTGGGGTTGCTCTTGAGTCCGAATCGACTTGACTGCTACTGGTGTGGGTACTGATAAAGTCACGTAATGATGGGAAGATGTTTACAGTACAGTGATTCCTTAACTATTATATATTATGTAATTTACAATACATAATTATAAATGATGATAACATTGTATACTCATAGGAGAAGAGCTAAGGATAGATTATAACTCTTTAAATGTAATTTTATCACTTAGGGATAATGATTGCTTAGTGGTTTTTATATACTTCTGTGAACCTGTAAAATTTATTAATTTTATAGTTAAAAAGTGCAAATAAAAATACTTTAAAAACACATTTCCCAGCCATAAAAATTAAAAATATGTGAGGAGATAATGGAGGAAATACTTCTTCGATTCATTTTCATTTTTGCCTACTGGAGAGAGGCAGACAGAAATAGTCTCGTAAAGACAGACTGTTGAGCTTGTCTTGTCTGTCCTTTTGGGTCTGGTTTTGCTCTTTAATGTGCCTGAATCTGGAAGTCAGCACTTGGAAGAGTCACCTGTCCTTGCCTTGTGTTAGTTCCAGGCATGAACCGGTACTTCCAGCCTTTCTACCAGCCCAACGAGTGTGGCAAAGCCCTGTGTGTGAGGCCAGACGTGATGGAGCTTGACGAGCTGTATGAGTTCCCAGAATACTCCCGAGACCCCACCATGTACCTGGCTCTGAGAAACCTCATCCTCGCCCTCTGGTATACTAACTGCAAAGTAAGTGAAGGGTGTGGTGGCTGAGGGTGCATTGGGTTTTATTTTTTAATTGTGGCAAAATATTAGCCATTTGCAGTCCGGTGGCTCTGACTCATTTACTTCCGTGTGTAACAGAAGGAAACCTTCCCCAGTCCTCTCTGTCCAGTCCCTGGTTGCAGCCACTGTATATTTTGACGGGCTTCCAACCTAGGGGGCTCATAGCCCAGCGCTGTCTCCAACAGTATCCTGTTGTGGTTCACTGGCAGGTTTTCAGGGACAGACTGCCAGGTCTTCTTCCTGGTCTGTTGGGCTCTAGGAGTCCCACTGAGACCTGCTCGTCACGGATGACTGCTGGCATTAGACATAGTGGTGACACAGCGTCCAGCCTCCTGGCCACATGCAGGCCATCCCTGCGCACCAGCGGTCAGACACGTGGTGGTGGTGGTGAAGCACACACAACATGTTGTTTGCTGTTTTAAACATCTTCAGGTGTTAAATCAGTGGCATTAGTCACATTCATGATGGGCAACCACTGCAACTGTGTGCTTCCAAAATGTTTGCATAGTGACAAGCAGAAACTTAGTTCCCCTTCTCTCCTCCTCCAGCCCCTCAGTAACAAAGAAGAAGACCTAAACCCTTTGCTGTCAAGCTGATTCAAACTCTTAGCGACCCTAGGAGACAGAGTAGAACTGTCCCGTAGGCTTCCCAAGGCTTGCCTGGTGGATTTGAACCTTTAGTGGTCACCGCTAAGCTACTTCCTGTCTCTGCATTGGCCTCATATCCTAGACATTTCATATGAGCAGAATCACATCCTTTGATGTCTGGCTTATTTCACCTAGCGTAATAATTTCAAGGTTAAGACTGGAGTGTTGTTGAAGGAGAGGCTCTGTTTTCAATGGGGCCTGAACTTTCCGACCTGGGATTCTTAACCTCAGTGCTATTGGCATTTTGGGGCTGGATAGTTCTTTGTTGTGGGGCACTGCTCTGTGCATTCTAGGATGTTTAGTACCCTCCCTGACTCCACCCCATAGATGCCAGTAGCACCCACCTTCCAGCTGCTGCAACCCACATTGCTGAGGGAGCAAAACCTCTCCCTGCTAAGAATGGACACATTAAAGATGTAGAACCTGAATGGTGAGTTATGTAGTGAGGGTGTACAAGGTGCAATGTTTGGTCCAAAGACTTGCAGCACCAGGAAAAAAAAATTAAAAGGTTGAAGTACAAGCCCTTTGAGGACAGTGATAATGTACTGTTCATCTCAGTTGCTTTAAATAGCCATGACCTGTGCTTGTTTGTGTTATGGGCACTGACTGTTTGGGGCATTGTGTAGCACCATGTTAAAGAGATGGAGGTAAACTGGTGGTGGGGTAGCGTATACCAGTTTTAGTTTTGGTTCTTTTGACCCTAGTGTTTTTCAGACTTAATCATTTCTTCGGCAATTATCTGAGTGACTGTTGAATACAGGATATTTTGCAAGATTGCCGAGTAGTCCAGATGAAAGGAATAAAATCCCATTTCACCCTGGTCTTTCTGTGGATTAGAATCAAATGTGAAATGAGGTGGCCTCATTAAGTTATGGCTGCTCATTAAATTTTTTACAAATTATGCCCAGGTGAGTTGGCTGGTTAAGATAGGATTATTCATTTCCTGCCCAGCAGTCTTGAGGTAGGAACTTCACAAACATTTTCTTAACGGAGCAGAATTATGACTAGCATTTTCTGTAGGTTAAATTAGCAAACTGTATTTTTCAGAAACAGCCTTGGATTAATTTTTTTTCACATTTCTTTTTGACTTTGAAATTTGATTTATACTGAGGAAAAATCCTCTAGAAAAGCATCCTGACATCATCAGTCTGGGTCTACTTTAATTTTCAATAAAAGGTAGTATTTAACAAAATATATCTAACACAAGTATGTTTACTTTCAAAAAAAGTCTTGGAGAAGGGTTTTTAATGTTGTGAACACAGACATGTCATACATCCTTTCTGGAAAAAACCCAGGCCAAGGCTGAATGTCTAATTTCTTGAACACTTCAAGTATTGGTTGTCTTCCAATATTCGATCAGGTCTGGTCATGCTGGGGGCTGGAGACAAGTGGGCAAGAGGCCTGCAGTGAAGATACGTCGAGGCCCATTCTCACGTTGTTCCTGGGCCTGGGTGGAGCTGGAGTTTTACTTGTCTTGGATTTTAAAATGGACTGTGGCCTTGCCAGGAAGAAAGGAAGTGCCTTTTTTCACAGGTTCCTAAATCAGCTCAGCCACCTCACCTCTTACCTGCCATGGGAATCAAGTTTTTCTTGCTGTCAGTACCACCACCGGTGACAGAAAACCAGCTGTCATCAAGTCAACTCTGACTCACAGCAGCTCTGTGTGTGTCAGAGTAGAACTAGGCTCCGTAGGGCTTTTCAGTGGCTAATTTTTTAGATACTTGATTGTGCTTTAAGTGAAAGTTTATAATCCAAGTCAATTTGTCATACAAATACTTACACGCGCATCACTGTGTAACTCTCGCTGCTCTCCCCGCCCTGAGGCAGTACACGTCCTTTCCACCCTGTATTTCCTGTGTCCGTTCAACCAGCTCCTGTCCCCCTCCGTGCCCTCATCCAGCCTCCAAACAGGAGCTGCCCAGTTAGCCTTGTGTATCTATTTAGGCCAAGAAGCACACTCTTCACCAGTATCATTGTATGTCTTATAATCCAGTCCAATCTTTGTCTGAAGAGTTGGTTTGGGGAACAGTTTCGGCTCTGGGCTAACAGAGTCTGGGAGCCATGTCTTCTGGGGACCCTCCAGTCTATTGGACCATCAAGTCTGGTCTTTTTATAGAGTTCAAGTTTACACCCTGTTTTTCTCCCATGGTGTCCGGGACTCTTTGTTTTGTTCCCCAGTCAGGGCAGTTGTTGGCAGTGGTCGTGCACATCTAGTTCTTCTGGTCTCTTTCTGATGTAGTCTGTGGATTATGTGCTCCTTTCTGTCTCTTGGGCTCCTGTTTTCCTTATGTCTTTGGTGTCTTTCGTTCTCCTCTGCTGTAGATGGGCTGGGACCAAGTGATGCTTCTTAGGTGGCCGCTTGCAAGCTTTTAAGACCCAGACAAGTGGCTGATTTTTCAGAAGTAAATCACCTAGCTTTTCTCAGCATAGCTACTGGATAGGCTTGAACTTCTTCCTTTCAGTTGACCGCTGGGCACTCAGTTGTTTGTACTATCCAGGGTCCCCGGTGCAGAGAGCAGCCTGGGTTTCTGTCGTGGTCTTTGTCAGACGGCTTGTTGGGCCAGGTGGGTGCTGCGCCCTGCCCCGCCCCCCTCCTTTGAGCAGGTCGGCGTTTGTGGGTGAGGGAAATGCATGATAAAATACAGAGGGCTGTGTCCTCTTTTTCCCAATCGTTTTATCACCCAGCAAACTTTTTTTCTTTAGTGATACATGGTGGATTTAAATTACCTTGAGTTTGGTTTCTGTGTGCGTAGTAAAATACACATAAGGAAAAATAACCACTTAATCATTTTAAAGAACACCATTCAGTGGCAGTAAGTCTGCACACAGTGTAGACTTTTTGTGTAACTTTTTCCAGAATCTTGTCAGCACCCTGAGAGATCCAGCCTTTTCAGCACCTGTTCGAGTCAGCAGTAGCTTGTTATCTCCGCCCCCTGCATTGGACCGTCAGTCAGTACACCAGTGCTTTTTAGGGTGTCCCGTGTTTTGTTGACCTCTTCCTGGGGATGGGCACTTGAATTGTTTTCACCTTTTGGCTATTAATGAATAATGCTGTTGTGAACATTCATGTACAAGTGTTTGTGTGAACATAATGTTTTCAGTTCCTTGAAGTATAGGGACCCCTCCCTTTACCGCCACCCCCGGGTCTGGAGTTGCCAGAGCACAGGGTAGATTTCTGTGTTTCACTGTTTGAGGAACTGAGAGGTTTTTTTTTTTTTAATAACAGTTTTCTTCATGTTCACAAACAGGAAGCTCTCACTCCTCAGAAATGCATTCCTCACATCATCGTCCGGGGCCTGGTGCGTATCCGATGTGTTCAGGAAGTGGAGAGGATACTTTACTTCATGACGAGAAAGGGTCTCATCAACACAGGAGTTCTGAGTGTCAGCCCTGACCAGCATCTTCTTCCTAAAGATTATCACAATGTAGGTGACCTCAGCCTGAGCAGTAACACCGTGACGGGTCATGATGAGCACTAGTGGCTTACTGCTAATGCTAATAAAAGTTCCATCACTGACTTAAACGGTATTGAAGTGAAACTGTTGCAGAGTATTTGTTTCTTTTGAGAAGAAAATATAAAGTACCATTTCCTACAACTGTAGAAAAAGAGGAAGGGGTTGCTTAAAATAAGTGACATTACACTCATTAGGTAAGGACATCCAAGCATCCCTGGGCACAGCGGTTAAGCACTGGGCTGCTAGCCACAAAGCTGGTGGTTCAGACACTAGCGGCTCTGAAAGAGGTAGACATGGCCATCCGCTTCCGCGGAGAGTGACGGCCTCGGAAGCCCCATGGGGCTGTTCTGCTCCCTTCTGTAGACTCGCAGTGAGCCCAGATCAGCTCAGGGGTCTAAATACAGGAGAGAGAAATGGAGGAACTCATCTTGCAGGCACCACCAGAAAACAGTACCTTGTTATCATTTGTCTGATTGGGATTCTGCTCCTTTTTTTTGAAAGAAATCGGTCATTGTTGTTGGAGCTGGTCCATCAGGATTAGCAGCTGCGAGGCAACTGCACAACTTTGGGATTAAGGTAAGATTTTGGGACACGTGGGCTGAAGACAGAGCTGGCTGCTCCTGTGGCCCCTGTTCTCCTAAGGCTTAGAAACTACTTTCTTACTTTGGCAAACAGTGCCGAACACATGAAATCTTTACAGGTATTTCTGAAAAGGATACAGATTTTGAATTGGTTGTAATAGGAGAAAAGGAGAGGGAAGTATAAAAGTCCTATGACTCTAGAAAGAGTTTTAGACCCAAATGAACTGGTCAGGAGAGAGTCTTAAGTGAGTATCAGAGCAAAAATTCTTAAGACTGTTACTGACATCGTTTAAAAAAAAAGTGTGGCTGTTGAGTTGGCCATACTCATGGGCACCCATGGGTGCCAAAGTAGAACCGTATGCTCTGTCGAGTTTTCCGAGGCTGCCTCTCGAGAAGGTGCTCGTCGGGCCTTTCTCCCAAGGCGTTTCTGGGTGGGATAGCGCCTGGGCATTTTGGCTGGCAGTGTGTAATGGATCTACCCGAGACACTGACACAGGGGAGAAGCTGGAGAAAAGCCCTTGTTTCTGCAGTAAGTGGGCAAAACAAGCTGTGACGTGAACATTCTCCATTTCTTGTGCAAAGTTTTCAGAAATAGCGGGTTAAATTTTCATTTGCCAATCAGAGGGCACACTTTCAGTTTAGAAAAAAATTCTTTGTTTTTAGGCAGAAGCTTGAATATAATTCACTAGTTAAGACAGAATTGCATGACTTTTAAACTTAATTGTTAAGGGACATGGTTTTTCAGTTAAAACTGAATTGTTATGGAATCCTGAGGTTAGGTTTGTTGTGATGGAAAATCACATCAATAACAGGTAGGAATGAGTAGCTGATTATCGTAAATGCTGTTAATAAGTTGTACACTTGTAAAAATGTTGAATTGGTGAAGGTCGTGTGCTAGATACATTTCTAGTGATGGCAAAATAAACAGAGTAAGCTGCTGAGGCTGCTTATCTACAACCAGACACATTGTGGGATTTAGTTTCTTGGCTTGGAGGTTTAAGGTCATTGTTTCACGGAATATCCCAGTTAAATTTGTTGGGTAGTTCTGGGAGTCTTAAAAGCTTGCAGGCGGCCATCCGAGACCTCACAATTGGTCTCTTATCTACCTGGAGCAACAGAGGAGGAAGGAGAGTCCAGAATGGGAGGAAATGGGGTGTGCGGCTTGTGGTCTTCGTCAACAGCCACCTCCTTTGCTAGGAGACCAGAAAAACTGGATGGAGCCCTGCTACCATTACTGAACATTTAGATCAAAGATTGTAAAATTTTTGATCAGACTGGAAAAATCTGATCAAAAAGGAAAAAACTGCTGAACACCGTTTTCAAATCTCATGGACCTCATGCTTTCTGGAATCACAGAGGCTGGATGAATCCCTAAAACAATTGCCTGAAGATAATCTTTAAACCAAAAAAATCCCCCTGAAACTTCTTAAAACTTCATGATAGTTGGGATTAACTAATAAAAAAATGCCTGTCTTGAGCATTATACTCAAGTTTAAGAGCTGTCTATATGGAATCAAACTGACCATAGAAACCAAAACCAAACCCAGAGCTATCAAGTTGATTCTGACTCGTAGTGACCCTATAGGACAGAATGGAACTGCCCTGTAGGGTTTCCAAGGAACAGCGGGTGGCAGCCTTAGTTCTTAACCACTCCACCACCAGGGTTTCCACAGCAAGTGGAAACCTTGGGGCCACTGTTTTTATGCTAGTGTGGGAGGAACCACTCAGAAGAGGAGGTTGAAGACAGCTTGCACAACTGGAAGAATGTCATCTGTGTCACTGAATTGTATGTGTAGAACCTGTTGAATTGGTGTACATTTTGCTGTGTGTGTTCTCAGCAACAAGATAAAAAACCCTGTAAACTCGCACTACAATAGAATTGGTCATTTCACTAGTCTGTGTCTTTCTAAAGGAAGTGACTTCTCTTTTTAAATAATACTCATCTTTTCTGAAATGTTTTCAGAGACCAGAAATTTTCAGTACCTGTAGGGTTGCTGTGAGTCAGAATTGACAGCGGTGGGCTTGGAGTTTTTTGGTATGCCTAGGAGAGCTTTACGTCTTTGCTTGACTGGAAGACATAAATCTTGGATTACATTATATTGCTGACAAAACAAAAGAATCTAAGAATCTGAATTGAACTTGTAGAAAGGGTGTTTGCATTTTTAAGTAGTTTCTTTCCACCATTAAACTATGAGGTGTTTTAATTCTTTTTTTTAGTCTGAGACATTAGGGCTAAGGTTTTGTTTTGTTTTAACTTGGGTGTTTGATTTTTTTTTGTACTTGGAATACCCATGGATTATGTTACAGGAAGGCTATTAATATCCAAAGTCTGGGGAGTATGCCTTTAATGTCCCACCACGGCCACCACCAGTTGATTCTGACCCAGGGTGCCCCCAGGTAGATGGGGCAGAGCTGCATGCTCTGGGGTCTTCAGTGTTGGTGGTGTTTGGGGAGTTGACTGTCAGGCCTGTCTTCAAGAGGGACGTAAAGGGGTGTGTTTGAACTGCCAGCCTTTCAGTTAGCATTGGGGCACTTAATCCTTTGTGCATCCAGGGACTTCTCTTTGATGTTCAGCCTTCCTCACATAGTGAGAAGAAACTAGAAATGGATATTTCTGGGTTCAGCTGGAGTCTGAGAAAGTGAGTGGGGAGGCTAAAAACCACAAGTTGAGTCTTTGCAGGTGGAGCAAACTATTGAGAACTGAGCAAGAAGATCATGCAGAGGATCAGCATGCCTCTCCTTTACCCTCTCCAGCTGATGAGGGGGACATCCATGGAGACCATCCTCCCTCTGATGCTTAGGAAAAGGCATTCTTCTGAGTTACTTGGGAGATGCGTAACTTGGGAACCTCTTTTTGGCCTGTTTACAGTTGTGCTCTTCAGGGTCCAGGAGCCATGTGACTGATGTTGTGCTGAGCACAAAACTCAAACCAGTGGCCTCTGAGTGGATCGCCCTGATGGCAGCCCAGCCTGCAGGGTGAAGAGCGGCACACCATGGGCTGGTCGGGGCTGTGGCCTTTTGGAAGCTGATCACCAGGCCTTTCCCCTGACACGCCTCTTGGTGATTTGGAACCACCAACTTTTTGATGACAAGTGGAACACTTCATCATTTGCAGTATGTAGGGACTCCTTGGAAACCCTGGTGGTGTAGTGGGTTATGTGCTGTGTCTGCTAACGGAAAGGTCAGCAGTTCACAGGCACTCCTTGGAAACTCTATGGGGCAGTTCCACTTTGTCCTATAGGTCACTATGAGTCAGACCTGACTTGATGGCCGCGGGTTTGATTTTTCTTTTTTTTAGGGACTCCTTGCACTGGATAGGACTTACACTGCCCATTAAGCAAAGGAAGCTTGCCGCTTTGAGTCAGTCACGGGGCTGTGGGTGAGACATCACCAGTCTACTCGAGCCACTCCTCAGGCCTTCCAAATTAGGCATTGGGAGGGGACAAAATTGCCTGATGAACGATCACCCTGGTGAGGTCCAGCTCATGGGGTCCTACTCCATAGAGCAGTATATGGCTTTTGTTGTTGTTTGGGGAAGCAGTTGTCTCTTAAGAAAGTTAAGGCCTGTTTGCAAAATTAAAGGAATTTCACTTCATATGTGGACATTTCATAGAGGGAAGACTTGCTGCCTTAACCAAGTTTTTAGCAGTGCTTTTTAGTTGATAGAATACTATTTGCTACTTAGTATAGGATCACTATGAGGCAGAACTGACTTGATGACAGTGGTTTTCTTTTTTTTCTTCATTCAGTAAAAACTGTCAACAGACATTTCACATGCTAGCTCATTGAATGTTTTCATTATCTGATTTAAGAGGAAACAGTCTGAGGAGCATCTCCAGCAGGCTACTAAGTCGTGGCTGGAGACTGAATTGCTTTTTGTTTATTGATTTATTGTGATTGAGTGAAAGTGTACAATCCAGTTTAAATTCGTATGCCCGCCTGTGTGTAGCTCCTACTGCTCTCCTTGCCCAGTGACAGCACATTCCTCCTTTCTGTTCTATACATGTCATATCCTCTTAACAGTCTCCTTTCCCCTCTTCTCCACCCTCTTCTCCACCCTTTCCAGTCACCTCTAGTTAAGAGGCCTGTAAGACAAACATCCTATAGATACATAGACCCATAAAGTGCATACATGATAATGGTCACTGTGTCACTGAGTTCAATCCATTCCTGTTCAAGAAATTGACGTCAGTAGTGATTTATGATCAGGGGCAGCATCAAGTCTAGGGGCCAGGGAAACCCCCAGGCCTTTGGACCATCAACTGCAGTCTTCTAATGGGGTTCTCAGGGTGCACCCCTTTTTATTCTGGTATTGCCGCTGGGGCTCAACTTTTATGAGCCCCATCACGGCTGTCACTGGTGGTGGCCGGGCACCATCTGGTTCTTCTGGTCACATTGATGTAATCATCCATTTATGTGGGTCTCTCTGTCTTCTGGGTTCTCTTTCCCCCGTGTCCTTTTGGTCCTTGGTGATCATCTGTCCCTGCTGAGTTGGGAGCATTTGGTGTACCTCAGATGGCAGCTTGCTAGCTTTTAAGACCACAGATGCCACTCACCAATATGGGGTGGAGAAGATTCTTAGCAATAGGCTAGTTATGTCAGTTTGCCTTGATGTCCCCTGACAGCATGGTCCCTGGACCCCTATACCTGCTACTCTGTCCGTGCAATGTTGGGTTAAGATTGGAAGAGTTTTCAGGTTATATGGCATTTCAGTAATCTGTTTACTTGGGTGTCTGTTCCCACTGTCTGCCTATTAAAATTTTTTCTGTGGTATGTTAGTATAAAACATAATCAAATATGGAGCTTATCTGACAGTGTGTTTCTAGATTGTCTTAGCACAGGTAGTCACAGTGTTGCAGTGCCGAGTGATTTGCTGACATTATCGTTCTCAGTGTTCACTCACAGCTCGTCAGACAGTGGCTTTATGAAAATGCTGTTAATAAAAAGCAGTAATGATGAAAATACAAAGAAGGCACTGCTTAGGTCAGAGCCACCATAGGGTAGAATTGTTGGAACGCGTATTGCACTTAATGGGACCATTTGATCTTATTTAGCCTGTCTTAATGGTCTGTCTTTCAGGTGACAGTCCTGGAAGCCAAAGACAGAATTGGCGGCCGAGTGTGGGACGATAAATCCTTTAAAGGCGTGACAGTTGGAAGAGGAGCCCAGATCGTCAATGGCTGTGTCAACAACCCGATAGCGCTCATGTGTGAGCAGGTGGGCTTCTGTAAGGTTTGCCTGGCAGAGAACGTGAAGCAGAACGGACCCCTTTTGCTTGCATGTGATGTTCATAGGTTGCTGAAACAGATAGTAGAATGACGCCAAAGTGATGTCTTGCCCCTTGTCCCTTCTGCAAAGTAAATTGAAACAAGTATATTGTTGCTTTTCTGAGGAGGTGGAACTAGAGGACTTAGAAAATGCCTTTATTTTCCTAAATATCTAATTTTGCGTGTCTGTTATTTGCAGAACTCTTGATTAGGTCATAGTTGTATGGTTGTCAGACTTAGCAAATAAAAATATAGGATGCCCAGTTAAATTTGAATTTGTGACAAGCAGTAAGTGATTTTCTTTTTTAGTATATGTGTGTCCCATGCATTACATGGGACATTTTGCACACGGTATTTGAGGCTTGCTTGTGCTGAAAGTTTATTCATTTTCTATCAGAAGTCCCCTCAGACCTGGGCATCTTGTCTTTTATATGCCAACCCTACAGAGTTTCTTTGGAGCTCAAGGTGTATTCTAGAATATTTAGGGAGAGTAAATGCTATTTGGACTTGTACTGTGAATGTTTGCGTGTCTGTGCGTTCATTCACATAAGTGTCCTGGGGAGGAGACAGAATTTCAAAGCAAGGACAAGGCAGTGCAGAGCTACAGTGTCTAAAACCTTAACAAATATTGACTAGAAAGCACTTACGGGCAATATCTATGCCTGCATAGAAGCTGTTGCTGCCACCCTTGATATTCTCCTAAATTAAAGTCTCATGGATTTTGTGCTGTTTTCACACGGTCTGACTTTGTCGTCATTCCCCCACGAAACATATTTAGCTTTATTTTTAAGCAGTACTGGATGATTTTTTCCATGAGAACTCTGTCTGATTTCAGTTTAGCACCTGTAAATATTGTGTCCAGGGAAAATGTTCATCTGCTTATTTTTATTATTTTGAAGCTTGGCATCAGCATGCATAAATTTGGAGAGAGATGTGACTTAATTCAGGAAGGTGGAAGAATTACTGACCCCACTATTGACAAGCGCATGGATTTTCATTTTAATGCTCTCTTGGATGTTGTCTCTGAGTGGAGGAAGGATAAGACTCAGCTCCAAGATGTCCCTTTGGGAGGTATGAAGAGAAGGGGGTTCTGGCGGTTCACTGCGGTCTCGGTTCTAACCTGAGCTCGGTTATCAGTAACGTCGTTCATCCACATGACGGGGGGATGCAGGAGGAGTAGTCTTTAGGAGAATTCATTTCAGACTGGTGAATGTTTCAGACTACTGTCTGAGTTACAGGCGGAGGGGAGCATAGAACATTTCTTCTTAGATGCTTGTGTGTATGTGCACACATGAACCTTTCTTGACACAATAATTGGTGTTTTAAAAATGACTTAAATGTTTAATTGGAAGTTTCTTTTCAAGGGGGCGTGTGGTAAGCCATATATAAATAAATAACCAGTTGCCGTTGATTCACTCCCCGTTCACATTGACCCTGTGTGTGCTGAGTGGAACTAGGCTCCACAGCATTTGTGACTTTTGGGAAACATGTCACCTGCCCTTTCTGCCGAGGCTTCTTTGAGTGGATCTGAACCAGCAACCTCCTGGCTGGCCATCAGGCTCGTGGTTAACACCACCCGGGAAAGTCTGTGAATTGCCACCTAGTGATGCTGTTTTTAACTGTGTGCCGAGATTTCTTCCTTTCAGGGGACAGTAACTTTATTTTATTTTAGGAATGCAAGAATGTATATTATAATATAATAATATTAATTCTCAAAATTTTGGACTTAAACAGGTAACAGAACCACAACTGCGTAGAAATTTTGATTGCGTATTTCCACAGGGATGCCACAAAGCTCAGATTTTACTGTCTTCTTCCTTAAGTTAACGTTTATAATTTTATGACCTGAATATTTTCACTTCTTGAAGACCCGACAAGGTTTCTTAAAGTGTGAACATTTGAACTTAACTTGCAAGATACTAATTTGCTTCAACTGTGTATTTCTCAGTAGGGAGTTCTGTCTTAGACCTTTGGTGTGGTTATAGCAGAAATACCACAAGTGGGTGACTTTAGTGAATAGAAATTTACTTTTTCATGTCTTAGGTGGCTAGAGGTCAAATTCAGAGTGCCAGCTAAGGGAAGTTACTCTCTGTTGGCTCTCGGGGAACAATCCTTTTTCCTCGGCCTTCCGTAGAGCTCTCCGAGTGGTGTCCATCAGTCCCCCGTTCCTGCTGGCTTCTGTGCCTCGTCTGCTCCTGTGCTATCTCCAATGTGATTAGCTTAAGACGTACCCAGCACTGATGTGGCCTCATTAACATGACAGAGAAGATCGTGTTTTCAGATGGCGTTCTCCACTGCCATCTGGTCCGTGTCATCGCACAGGCACGCTGCAGGAGACAGCGGCACTGCCCCACAGGGTCTTGAAGGCAGTCTGTGCACAGAAGCAGGCTGCCACGTCTCGCTGCCACAGAGCCCTGGTGGCCTCGAGGCCCTGCCCTTTCAGTTGCCCCACCAGGGCCCCTTTCTACATGTGTTGATCAGGATTCCAATATGTGCATTTGGGGAGCGTAATACAGTCCGTAACAGGTTCAGTTACTGGTTCTGACACTCATTACCTCGGATCGGGGTGAGCTTCTCAGGAGTGGGACTGCCTTCATAATTGTTGTCCTGTGCCCGCTGAAGCCTCACCGTCCCTCCCCCTGCCGCTTCTCAGAGACTGAGTCACTCTTGCCACTGTCAGTCGTGTTGACTGATGAACCGTTACAGAATGTGTTCAGAGATTTAATTGGGTTGATGGGGATTGTAGAGTCTTGTGTTAAGGGGAGATGGCGCTGGCGGAGGAGCTGTTCGCATTGCTGGGTTGAGCACAGTTACTGGGGTGACGCAGGATATCCTCAGAATGGATGGAGTGGAAGTTTTGAGACTTCTTTCAGAATCACCGAAGAAAAGAGTTAAAGAGCTGTTTTTCTGAGCCTTAAATAGTTGTTTGCTTTCATTAACAGTTTTTGAAAAGCTTTAATGTGAATACACACACTGTTCTCTGTCAAGGTTAAGGTTATGTCACGTGTAGGAGTATCTCAGCTGCCTGGAATCTTACCGTAACTTTAGGACATAGCTGAGAAAACTGGAGTGTAAGCATCGCAGGTCTAGAAAGGAGCCCCAGTGGCAGCATGGTTAAGTTCTCAGATGCTGCCTGGAAGGTGGGTGATTCAAACCCCCAGTCACTACCCAGAATAAGGACGTGGCCGTCTGCTTTGGTAAAGAAGACAGCCTTGGAAACCCTATGGAGTAGTTCGTCTCTGTCCTGCAGGGTCACTGTGAGTCGGGACCAACTGGAAGGCAAATTCACAAAGCATGGGTAATAAAGCTTTCAGATACTATTATAAGTGATAATAAGGCCTGTCTTAGCCTGTATACACTTAATTTTATGTATAGTGCTAGGAATTGTAGTTCTCCAGAAATTTAAAGCTACACATCAGGAGAGAGGAGTGGGATTCAGTTGCTACAAAAAGGCACTGGAAGTACCAGAAAAGCCCAGTGGTCCAGGGACAAAAGCCTAGAGGCCCCGTGGACATCTCTGTATTACAATATAGTGTAAGAACTGGAGATCTTAATGAGGGTCTTGAGTAGTCAGAAAAGTTAAAGTATAAAACTTAGTTTTGTTTTTAGTCCAGCAAGTGCACAATACCCACAGAAACTGTGTGTGCAGTGCGTGTGCAGACGGTTGGCATCACTGGAAAGGTCACGAAGGAGCAGCCTGCACTTAATGGGAAACCAAACCCACTGCTGGGGGTCAATTCCAATGCACAGTGGCCCTCTAGACAGAGTACCACTGTCCCGTAGAGTATCTAGTGAGCACATGATAGGTTTGACTGCCGGCCTTTTGGTTAGCAGCCGTAGCACTCAACCAGTATGACACTAGGGTTCCCTGTACTGAGACACTTGTCATTAGACAGAAGGTTGGAACTGAAATAAACAAAAACCAAGAAGGACTCTGCAGACAGCATTTGGAATGTCGTCACAGGGGTCTGTGCATAGTTACAAGCCCCACGTGAGTGGTGTGTTTGGGGGCTCACAGCAGGGAGTGATCCCTGAGGCCTGCAGCACCTGGGTGATATTGGCCTGTAAAGGATGAACATGGTTTGGGGAGAGGGACGTTTGGCGAAGGGGAGTGGTAGTCATTATTAAATGGAGGGTTGGCATTTGCCAGGAAAAGATGCTGGAACGGTACAGCAGAGCCTGGTCGCAGGCAGGTAGTAGTAGCTGCCTTTGGAAAGACTGAAGGACGCTAGCCTTGTTGTGCTGTGGTTTTTGTTATTTATCACACAGGGAGTGTTGTTACTGCTGCATGCTGTCTAGTAGACTGGGATTCATAGCAACCTCATGTGACAGAGCAGAACTGCCCCATTGGGGTTTCTAGGCTGTAACCTTTATGGAAGCGAGTCCCCAAGCCTTTCTCCGAGGAGCTGCTGGGCGGGATTGCACCTCAGGCCGAGTGGTGAAATTGCATATCAGTTCTCCTTACGGACTCCGGGAGCGAATAATGAAGGCGTTGAGACAGAGGGCTAGACACAGAAAACTGTACCTCAGAGTGTTCTTGTTGGGGAGAGGTGGCAACCAGGAGCCAGAGAACTAAAGGTCTCTTAGCTGGAGTGAGCTGTTTAATATGGCAGACAGCTTAAACTCGGGCTCGGCTTGAGGGCTCTGACAGTGGGGTGGGAAGGGGGTGCTGCCCCTCTGAGAGTGTGCAGGGTCATGTGCTGGAGGAACCTTGTCTGTATTTTGAGCCAAAGAAGAAACTGTTTCTTAGTGAAGCAGAAATGAAACACTCTTGTAAACACGGAACCAACCTAGCCTTGTTTCCGGTTAAGATCAGTTTTTTCTTCCTGAGAGAAGTCAATCTTATTAAGATGCCCTTCTGCCCTTGAGGTTATTTGGAAGAGGACTTTGGGAGTTTGGGGTTTTGTTGAAAGCAATGGCTTTTAAAGGGTTGGAGAGTAACACTAAAGCCGCTTTTTCTGTTTTGACACCTTCCTGTTACAGAAAAGATAGAGGAGATCTACAAAGCTTTCATTAAGGAATCGGGGATCCAGTTCAGTGAGCTGGAAGAAGAGGTGCTGCAGTTCCACCTCAGTAACCTGGAGTACGCGTGCGGCAGCAACCTCCACCAGGTGTGCGGGGCCTGGGGACGGGGCCCCCGGGGGTCTGCCTCTGCGCAGGCGCGTGTGTGGACGTGTCAGAAAGTGGGATGGCCTGGTTTGGTTAAACAGGAAAGGATGGTTCTGCTGCTGAAAAGTGTAGAAACCACAACTTGGGAGCACTGCTGAAAAGTGTAGAAACCACAACTTGGGAGCACAGTAACCCATCAGTGGTTTTGAAGTTTGTTATTTTTTTAGTGGAAACCCTTCTTCAGTAATGCCTGTGAGAGAGCTCAGCATGGGAAGCTGAATAAAGAAAGCCCGTGGGCTGAGTCAGGGAGGGACCACTGACTGGGCGCCTCGTGCTGCTGCCTCTCTCCTTCCTGTGGCCTCCACTGAGGCCCTGGAGGCGTTCTGTGGAACCCTGGCATCTGCTTCAAAATGCTGTATTCAAGAAACAAATTGTGGTCTGCGTATATTGCTAAAAATTTTTAACATGTCTAACTCATTTAACCTAAACCACAACCCAGTGCCATTAATTCCAACTCAGAGCGACCCTACAGACAGAGTAGAACTGCTCCATAGTGTTTCCAAGGAATGCCTAGTGAATTTGAACTGCTGACGTTTTCGTCAGCAGACATAGCACTTAACCACTGAACCACCAGGATCTCCTCGTACTCAGGGGTTGTATATCTTGGCTAGAACCTTCATGCGTGACTCATGTTGATTTTCTGAAGGCTTTCTAGAATCTCTCCATTTCCATTCCATCATTCACTGAGATAAGAATGACACTGTTTTCCAAAATTGTGCCAAGTTTCGGTCTCTTTGTGTGTTTCCATATCAAAGACAGATAGTTGGCATGTTTATGTGTAAAGCTCATTAGATCCACTGTTAGCGTCATGGGAGTCTCACATGCCAACATTGCTAGCATCTAAGATTAACTTGTCCAAGTCAGAGAGACTTTTGGTTCTAAAATAGGAGTCCCTCGGTGGTACAGAGAGGTGACGTGTTGTGCTGTTGGAGGTTCGAGTCCATCCAGAGGCACCTCGGAAGACAAGCCTGGCCATCTCCTTCTAAAACCCAAGCCATGGAAAACCCCATGGAGCGCAGTTCTGCTCTGACAACTGTGGGGTCACCATGAGTTGGGGTTACATGCAGCAGGCTCTAAAACAAGCTTTCTTAGATGGTTTTGAGACATTGCTTCCCCATGACAGTGGTTGGATCACCAAGGTTGGCCTCTTCTTCCTCTCCTTCCTAAGTGCTTTTGCATTCACTTGGTAGCCCTGCCCTTCCCACCATGGGTACCTTTTCCTGTCATGTGTCCCTCGATTGGCTCCCGCACATAGACTCCCAGGTTCTGACCCTCTCCTGTCATTTCTTAGGTGTCTGCACGTTCCTGGGACCACAATGAATTCTTCGCACAGTTCGCTGGTGACCACACTCTCCTAACCCCAGGGTACTCTGTCATAATTGAGAAACTGGCTGAAGGACTGGACATTCGGCTCAAGTCTCCAGTGAGTGTTTACAGTGACAGGAGGTTCTGGCTTTGCCTTATTTGTGGGGGATGTGGTGGCTTGGGCATGTGGACTACACAGGGGGCGACGCTGGCCTGCTCAGCTGGGGTCTGCACGGGCTGTCGTGATAGGTACAGTCACATGAGTACAGGTGAAGCCTGTGACAAGTAGCATGACCTGTATCAGGTAGTAAGCTGCTGCTGTTGGGAAACCATGGTGAGCCAGGTGCACTCTGGTTAATGATAGTCAAGAATATTGCTTTGAAGGCAAAGAGAACGCACGTTGCTCACAACTTCCCTATCCAAGTGCATTAATTTTTACTACTAAATTTTCCCTGCAAATCTTTGTTCCTGTGTACTTGTATTGTACATTGTTGTAATCACAGAGACATTATTTTACGTTATGTTATAAGGATGTTCCCTGTCCTGACATAGTGTTTATAAACTTTAACAGCTGATAGTCACCTAAATTAAGCTGTAACTGTTGTTTGGATCTCTGAACGTCAGGGGATGACTCCTGGTAGCCTTAGAGATAAAAACTCAGAATGGGAAGGGATCCTGCAGCCTCTGGTTCTGCTGCTTGTCTTTTCATCGTTGTCTTTGTCGGGCAGGTACAGAGCATCGACTACACTGGAGAAGAGGTGCAGGTCACCACTACAGATGGCTCAGTGTCCGTGGCCCAAAAGGTAACCACTAGGATTCCATCCTGATAGGGCTGCTTGCTGCCCAGGGCTGGGGGCCAGGGAAAAGCAGAAATGCGCACCAGAAGGTGTGCCTTGAGTCAGCTACTTGGAGTCTTATTTCATTTCTGAGTCATGTATTTCTAGTTAATTATATGTGGATGTGCAAATCTGACTTACTTCATCCAACACGGGACAGATGCAGGAATCACTGGTGGTGCAGACCGTTTGCACACTCAGTTGCTAACTGGAAGGTGGGTAGTTGGAGTCTGCCCAGAGGCATCTTGGAGGAATGGCTTGGTGTGATCCCCTTTGGAAAAACCAGCCATTGGAAACCCTGGAGTGCGGTTCTGTCTGACACACACAGGGTCACTGGGAGCCAGAGTCGACTCAACAGCAATTTTCTTTTTTTTTTTTAAAATACAGATTCATGGCAGATAAGTGTTTCTGAAAGTGGTTTCTTTGATACATTACTCCTGAGAGAACAAAACAAGAAATTCCTTGGCCAGATAAGCTTGGATAGTACTCCATTTGCTCTTAGAGTTCCAGAAACCCACACCTGTTGCTTTTGACTTATAGTGACCCATGGACAGCACGGGAATGCTCCACAAGGCTTCTGAGGCTATAACCTCTGTATGGAAGCAGACTGCCACCTCTGTCTCCTGTGGATTGGTTGGTGGGTTCGAGCCACCAGCTTTGGGGTCAGCAGCCGAGCACTTAACTGTGGTGCTACCAGGACTCCCGGGGTTAAGTAAGGAGTGTATTGGAGGCCCTGAGAAGTCCTGCATTAAATAAACCTCTTTTACTTTGAGTGCTTTCCAAGTGTGCGTGTGTTTTTGTTTATTTTTACCATGGAACCATTTTTCAAATCAAGAAGCTCTGTTTTCATTTAGAATCCATCAGAAGCTGTAAATTTTAAATCTAAAATTCATATTTTTTGTCAAGTTTTGTTTGAGTGGACAGCGAAAGGTGCTGCTGACTCTGCAGCTGAAATCGCAGAGATTTCTAGAGTGTTGGAGAACTAAGGGGCTGGCTTGGAGTGGAGGAGATTTGTTAAGTCATTTAAGTTTATGTTCTTCTGAAGTGATTACCAAAAAATGTAATTGGTGAACTGCTGCTAGTTCCTAGTCTGGCTGTTTTAATACTTTTTAGTTCTTTAGATGTTGTTTCATAGTCCCTGATACACATACAGAAACACAGGACTGCCTGCCACATGGCACTGTCAGGGGGAAGAGGATGGGTTGCATTGAGCAGATCTGCTACAGAAGGCTTCTTCAAAGTTAAAAAAGCAAGGATGTCACTTTAGGGACAGGAGTGTGCCTGACCCACGCCAGAGTGCTGTCAGTCACTTCACGTGCATGTCAAAGCTGGACAGTGAATAAGACTGAAGAATTGACAGCTTTGAATTATGCTGTTAGCAAAGAATATTGCGGAGACCATGAGCTGCCGAAAGAATGAGCAGGTCTGTCTTGGAAGAAGTACCAGAATTCTCCTTAGAAGTAAGGATGGTGAGACTCCATCTCGCATACTATGGACACGTTATCAGGAGGGACCAGTCCCTGGAAGAGGATGTCATGCTTGGTCAAGTTAGAGGGTCAGTGAAAAAGCGGAAGACCCTCAGCAAGATGAGTTGAATTGACACAGTGGCTGCAGTGATGGGCTCCAGCATAACAAGGATTTTGAGGCTGGCACAGGACCGGGCAGTGTTTCGTTCTGTTGTACGTAGAGTCATTTCCTCCGTGTGGACGCAGCCTCCGTTCAGCTGGGTAGCTTTGTGCGGTGAACAGTCTGCACAGCTGTGCATGGCGGGCCTGTTCCTGCCCGTATAATAACACTGGTTCTTGAGAGTCTCATTACTGACAGAGTGTTATTTAGGTGCTGAGATTTTACTGAAAACAAACCCGCTGAGGAGTTGAGATGTGTTGGGTCCAGTTGCTGTTTGCTTATTAACTGTGAATCCTTCCCCACAGGTGTTAGTCACTATCCCGCTGGCCTTACTACAGAAAGGTGCCATCCAATTTAATCCACCACTGTCAGAGAAGAAGATGAAGGCTATCAACAGCTTAGGGGCAGGAATCATCGAAAAGGTGACTGAAATGACTTCAGCTTCCGGAACAGAGAGATTGATGTCAGACGATAGGAGTTTTTTCTGGTATTGGGCAGTCATGGGTAATTTTTGAATCCCAATGAAACCCAAAGATTTCATTTCAGTAACTCTTGATGAAGATTATAAAATGATAGTATCAGAACAAAAGGAGAGTTGAGGAGGCCTGTGAATTTTTACTTGGAGGAAAGCAAGTCTTGTCATTTAAAATTTGAATTTAGCATAAGCCTTTTTTTTTTTTAAGCCTTGCTGTCTGTGCCTCCACTTCCTTCACAGACCCCCAAAAGGACAGAGTTTAACTTCGTCTGCCTTTAACATCTCATTTAGCAGAATCGGCTAGTGCTGCCTTAGATACTGGCAAACTTCTGTAGGGTTTCCAAGGAGTGCCTGGTGGATTTGAACTGCTGACTTTTTGGTTAGCAGCCAAACTTTTAACTACTATACCACCAGATTTTCCAAACTTACGAGTAGTAGAAATTTTATCCTTTGGACAAATGCTTTAAGACCAACTCTCTGGCATGTTTTGCATCTTGAGTTAGCCTGTAGGCGTTAAGTGGGTCTACTTCCTGTGCTGGTGACATAAAACGCAAGATGGTGAGCAGTGAGGAGAGTGGGAAGGGAATATTTGGGGTTGCTCTGTCAATAGTTGATGTGTTTTAGAGTAAAGCCATAGGTTGCTACTTAGAAATTGCCTATGGTTTTGATTTAAGAAACACTTAATCATCTTTCTCTTGCTCACTTTGCAGATTGCTTTACAGTTTCCGTATAGATTTTGGGACAATAAAGTTCAAGGGGCTGACTTTTTTGGTCATGTTCCTCCTTGTGCCAGCAAGCGAGGGCTTTTTGCTGTGTTCTATGACATGGACCCTCAGGTAAGATCCGTGGTGAAGCTTGGTTTGAATTAGCTTATTACAGTGTACCCTTTGGTCTGGGAATCACATAAGTGTCAGGCTCAAAAACTGGTGAAAACGATGGTGACTCCCCATCTGTCTGTGTTTATGTTCTGGAAGGATCTTGGGCTGGAAGAGTTTCCCTGTAGGAAAGGAGACTGATATCCCCATATAGTCTTGAAGTACTAATGTTGGTCCTTTGGAAAGGAACTAGATGTTGCAGAAACTGTGTTATTTCAAACTGATAGGGGAATTCCACTGAGGTAAACTTGGTAGCTATACTTGAACCTCTCTCTCAGGGGCCTCTAGTGAGCTGTGGTGAATTGTGGAGCAGGGTAGGGTCTAGGTGACGGAAGGCCGTGTGTCTGTAGATGTGAGAGGTGGGAGGGAACAAGAAGAAGGATATAGTCATCCTCAGGACTTGGGAGCTGTGGCGACTCGCCCTGTTCATAGTGTCCGTGCCATGCAAAGGATCCCTTCTGCCTCTCGTTTCCAGGAAACTTTGTCTCAGAAGTTCCACATTGAAACCAAAGGCAGGATTAACTTACTGTTTGATCATTACTGTTGTTGTTTTTTTTTTAACTTTTGATATTTTGCTTCTTAATGGTATTTTATTGTATTTTTGGTGAATATTTACACAGCACATTAGGTTCCTGTTTGACAGTTACTGCACAGATTGTTCAGAGACATTGGTTACAGTCTCTGCAGTGTTTTAACATTCTCACTAGTTCCCTCCTGGGTGTTTGGCTTTGGTAATCTGGTTTCGCTTGTCCCCTTACCCTAAGGTCTTTGCTTTAGAGCCACTGTTGACCAGTTGGTCTAATACAAGATGATTTTTATAAAGGTGCACAGTGCTCTCACTGGTAATATTCTTTATTTGGCAAGCCAGTTCGTTACTTAGCTAAAAAGTGCCCTCAGGAGGTAGTTTCAGTTCAAGGTTTATGGAGTATCTTCGGGTGATAGTCTCAGTCAGTCTAGTCTGGTCTTTTTTTTAAGAATTTGAGTTCTGTTCCACATTTTTCTACTCTCCATCAGTGGGGCCTTGATCAGGATGGTCTTTAGTGTTGTGTACATTTTTTTTTTTTCATCTGCATGCCATCCTTCATAACCTCTTCCTGCTGCTTCTAAAACAAATGCTGGTAAGTGAAAAGGCAAGGGAACTTTTATTTGGTATTTACCTTCTTGAGTTTTGTTAGCATGGGAGAAGAAAAGACATACCAGAGTGATTATGTGTTTGGGAGGAAAATGCATGGGCAGGAGAAATGTAGAAAGCAGTAAGCTTAGATTTATGGGAAGGTGTTTTCTGTGCCTGAAGCAACTAGAGTCCAGTACTTTCCCTCTTGTGCTTTCAGAAGCAGCACAGCGTGCTGATGTCCGTGATCGCTGGCGAGGCGGTTGCCTCCGTGAAGAGCCTGGATGACAAACAGATCCTGCAGCTGTGCGTGGCCACCCTCCGGGAGCTGTTCAAGGAGCAGGTCAGGGGCCCCCCTTTTTACAGGAGAAGAAAAGCCATGCTTGCTGTCAGCTTAAAGGGATCCACAGAGAAGATGAGGAACCCAAAGCAAATCTGCATTCCTAAGTGTTAGCAGGATCAAGGCACGGTCCCTGGGTGGCACAGGTGCACCTGGCCGCTGACTGAACAGTTGTAGTGTTGGGTTCAGAAGTGCTGTGGAGGAAAGGCCTGGTGATGTACATCTGAAAAATCAGCCAGTGGAAAGTCCGTGGAGCACAGTTCTGCTCCGAATTGTGCGGGGTCGCCGTGAGTCACAGTCAACTCAGCAGGAGTTGCTTTCTCCTTTCTTTCAATATCCCGCTTCCTGTTGACACACTCGATACCTCCTTTCATGTTATTGCCTTTGTTCTCTTCTCTCATCACGCACACCCACTGTCTTTCCTAAGGATGTGAAAAGCTCCAGCATTTGAAAGATTCTATAGCTTTTGAACCCTAGCAAGCTTTGACTACAGTTTTCTTTTCCTTTTTTTAAATTGTGGTAAGAATATACATAAGAAGTGATGGAAACATCTAGGCCTAGTCCAGGTGATGGCTGGACAACATGCTAAAAGTAATTACTGTCACAGGCAGAGGCTGCTGCAGTGGCGGACAGCAGGGTTAGAGTTCCCACAGTGCACAGGACAGGAGGCCCTACTCAATACACGTGCATAAGTCTTGCTGGGGCATCGATGCTGACTCGCAGCAACCCTGTAGGACCCAGTACAAGTGTCCCGTCGGGCTTTCAGGGGATGAGGCTGGTGGATTGGAACTCTTCCTGATGTGCCAGCAGGGCTCAGAGATACGTGTATAGACCTGACAAAATCTCGGCCATTTCCGCCTCCTTGACACGGGCAAGTCAGGAACATCATACTCACCATGTTGAACAATCATGGCCTTTAATTTATTTCCTGTTTTTTTCATCACTCTTCACAGAGACTCAAGACCCCTTGAGTAATAATTCCCCGTTTCCCCTCTCCCCCTGCCTTTCACAGCCACAACAACATTTTCTGTGTACTTGCCTGTTCATGGAAGTATGCTTATACAACATTTGCATGTTTGTTTCTGACTGATGTCACTCACTGTGTTTTCAAGATTCATGCATGTCATAGCACATGTAAGAATGTCGTTTCTCTCTCTGAGTATTCCGTTGTGTGTATGTAACACATTTTGTTTCTCCATTCATCTGTTGATGAACACTTGGGTTGTTTCCGTCTTGCTGGCTCTTGAGCATGGTGCTGCAGTGGCTGAGCATCAGTGTGTCTGTCTGTGCCCTGCTTTCAGGCCTTCGGGATGTACCCAGGAGCGGAATTGCTAGGTCATATGGCACAGCTTTCCTTGTAAGGGGACCTCACCCGGAAATTTCTTGTTCCCCGCATAATGTAGATATTATCTCTTGTCTTTTCTCCAAAGAGCTCAGTGTACTTTTTGGTTGCCAGTTTCCTGAATCTCACAATTTCTGGAGTCATCTCTAAGTGACCATGGCTTGAATCTTTTTCAGATAAGGAACACAAGTAGAAAGAAATGCAATGGCCTCAAAGTCATGTACATCAGAGAGAGAGGTCTAACCAGTGATGTGATTATGACTCACAGTAGTTTCTCATTTGGGATTTTTATTGCAAAGCTTGTTTTTAAGTAAGTTGTTTGGAGCTGAGCAGAGTTTCCATAAAAATGTTTTTCATGGTGGTGCTTGTCAGAGGCCAGCCTACAAAACATTGTTTTAAATTAGTGAATCTGAAACACATCCTTGTATAGCTGTTTCATGGAGAATCCTGTTGGAAATTCCAACTAGTAATTCCAAGACCTGCAGCCAATGGCAGTGGCGACTGGCAGGCTAGGGGATGGGTCGCTGGTGGGAGGATCAAGTATAAACCATGAATCCGGTTGCTGTCAAGTTATTTTTCAATTTTATGACAATGTCATGTGTGTCAGAGTAGAATAATGCTCCCCAGTTTTCACGCCTTTCTTCCAAGGAGCCTCTACCCAAGACCAAATTCAGTGCTGTCCCGTCATTTCTGACTCATGGCATCACTACAGGGCAGAGTAGACGTGCCCCATAGGGTTTCCAAGGAGCGCCAGCTGGATTTGAACTGCTGCCCTTTTGCTTAGCAGCTGTAGCTCTCAACCACTGCAGCACCAGGGTTCCCACGGTGCCTCTGACCTTTCTGTGTTAACAGCTGAGCATTAACAGTTGTCACTGCCCAGGGACTGTGGCAGTGAGAATGAGAGAGATGTGTGCGGGTGGGGAATAGAGACCTAGTGACAGATACCTGGTCCTGCTAGAATTTAAAGGGCGTTGGAGGAACAAACGTGCTGAGAAGTCCTGTGCTGCTACACCGATTAACTCACTTTCTAAAGCCAGGGAGGAATTTATAATTGGGGTTGCGTCATTTCTCAGTCCCCACCCCATCCTGTTTTATTCTTTCCTCTGCCACACAGGAGGTCCCAGACCCCACCAAGTGTTTTGTGACCCGGTGGAGCGCGGACCCCTGGATCCAGATGGCATACAGCTTTGTGAAGACAGGGGGCAGTGGTGAAGCCTACGATATCCTGGCCGAGGAAATACAAGGAACAATCTTTTTTGCTGGCGAGGTATGTATCTATGTGTATCTTGATCCCAAACCCAGCCTTTTTTATGTTTTCACTTGGGTCAAGTTAATTATGCATAGAGTTTAAAAACAAACTCAAGTACAGCTAAAAGTGTTGAGCAAGAAGCAGCAGAAGCCTTCTTCACCTGCTCCTGACACCCCCCCGTTCCTGTTGGTCGCCCTGGAGTCGGCGCTGCTCCTGGCTGCCTCGTGTAACAAGGAACGTGTTGCGTTGTCTGTGCCGTCTCCGTGGTCCTCGATTTGGCTGAGTCTGTGGTTGAGGCCATGTGTCAGTCCATCTCACGGAGAGCTTCCCTCATTTTTACTGTGCTGTGGTGTCCCATACGTGAGGTCCTTTTCTAGGAGTCAGTCTTTCCTGATGATGTGTCCAAAGGAAGCAAAATGTAGTCTCACCATCCTTGCTGCTAAGGAATAGAGGCAGCTGTTTTTTAACTCATTCAGCTGTCTCTTCTGGTGCTTACTTCATGTTTTAAAATCTTGTGTATGTTGCTGTCCCTAGATTTCACAACATTAGACATCATGTAATGACTTCCTGTAAGGTCAAATGAAGATCTAGCCTGCTGGCATCAACAGCAGCAGGTTTGGTTTGGTTTGTTATTGGAGTCTTTTCTTAGGCTGGGTTCTCCAGAGAAGAGAAACCAGTGAAGTGTGTGTGTCTCTGTAGAGAGAGAGAGAAGAGAGGGAGAGAAGAGTTGTGGGACAAGAGAGAAAGGGAGAAAGGCAGCGGGTGGAAGGAAGGAAGTGGGGTTAAGGATGGAGAGAGAGATTTATCTCAAGGAAATGGCTTACACAGTTGCAGTAGCTGGTGTGTCCCAAGTCAGTGTGTGGGTCAGGCATCAGGCTAGAAGCATCTCCTGACTCAGAGCTGCAGGGGCTGATAAACCTAAGATGGGTAGGGCAGATGGCAGGCTGCTGGCTCGTAGGCTGTGGAGGCTCACAGATCCCAAGATCAGTAGGCTGTTGGCTCAGGTCCCCAAAATGAGAGGTCAGAGTTGACAGTCCAGAGGTAGGATCCAGAGCAAGAAAGCTTGCTTTGCCAGATTGTCCATGTGTCTATTAGATATAGGCCACGTCCTCGAGGAAACTCTCCGTACAATTCTGGCTGATAATATCATGGAGGATGACAGTATCATGACAAAACTGCCAGACTATAAATTATCATTCCATTACTGCCAACCACTGAGATTCATGGGCTAGCCAGGTTGACATGCGGCCTCAGCCACCACAGTTCTCTTCACACCGTCCTCTTCTCGTTAAGCTGTGGCCGGTGTTCATATTTTGGGGCTATGCAAATACTGTTTACAGTTACCCAAAAAAGGATGCAGTGATTTCCTTCTCATCGGCTTTTTTCCTGGCAATCATAAATAATCAGTTGCCGTCAAATTGATGCTGACTCACGGCGACCCGGTCTTGTCGGGGTAGACCTGTGCTCTGTAGGACGTTGGCTGATTTTTCAGAAGACCACCAGGCCTGTCTCCTCAGGGCAACTGGGGGTGGACTCCAACCTCCAGCCTTTCGGTTAGCGGGCAAGCAGGTTAAGTTCATCACCCAGACACTGGGCTTGGCAGTAGCCTCTTTTGGCCTTTGTTGTTGCTCCTGGGTGGGGCCAGGTCATTTCTGACTCCTGGTCATCCAGTGTGTGCAGAGTAGAAGTGCTCCATAGTTTTCAGTGGCTGTTTTTCAGAAGTAGATCACCAGGGTCTGTCTGCCATGGTGCCTCTGGGCATGAGCCACTAGTTAGTCTGCTAGTACTTACTCAGGTGCGCCACTCTTTAAAAAAGAAAAACATTGCTGTCAATTCCTCGTCATTGGCACCCCCCCACCCGGGACAGAACAGAGCTGCCCCCAGGGCTTCTAAGGAGTAGCTGATGCTTTGGACCTGCCAACCTCATGGTGAGCAGCCAAGCTCTTCACCACTGTGCCACCAAGGACTCTGTTTTTTCATCGTTGTTGCTGGGTGTCACCGCATTGGTTCTGACACAGTGACCTCAGGTGACTGAGTAGAACCTTCCTGTAGGGTTTCCTAGGCTGTAACCTTGATGGAAGCCGATGGCCAGGTTTTCGTCCTGCGGAGCCCCTGGATGGGTTCCAGCTGCCAGCCTTCCCAGCTGTTGGGCTCCCAGCGCTCCCGCTTTTCTCCATTAGCTTCATTCTTTCTCTGCTTTTTCCCTACTCTTCGGTTGTCTGTAAGTGACCGCAGAATCTAAGAGCTGCTGTGGTAGTTGCCTTTATTGAAGCCCTGGCGTTCTGCTGCTGTCTGGCTTGGCTGGTCGCTGGGACTTGTACAGAGCTGTCACTTGGACTCTTCGTGTCTGCTCTCCAGGTGTGGGGCTTACTCATTCGTAGATCCTGAAACCCCAGTGGCATAGTGATTAAATGTTATGGCTGCTAACCAAAAGGTCAGCAGTTCAAATCCACCAGGTGCTCTTTGGAGACATTGGGGCAGTTCTGTCCTGCCCTATAGGGTCACTGTGAGTCAGAATCAACTAATGGCAGTAGTTGTTCGGTTTTGTTGTTGTTGTTAAGAAGTGTTTTACTATTCTGATGTCTTCTTTTTTGTATGGTATAGTGAATTTTTTAAAAAAACTTTATTGTGATTAAGTGAAAGTTTACAATCCAAGTCCATTTGCCAGTAAAACCTCAAGGACCCACCCCCGTGCAACTGTGCAACTCTTGTCTGCTTTCCTCACCCTATGACAGTACACTTTTCTTTTTCATTCCTTAATTCCACTATCCCACTCAACCAACACTTGTCCCCTCCTCTCTGCCCTCTCCTCACCCCACTGAAAAGAAACCAGTAGGACAGCTTCATATATGTTTTAAACCATAAAGCACACACACCACCTGTGTCACTCTGTGTACCCAAGTCCAGTCCATTGTTTGTCTGTAGTGTTGGCTTCAGTGCTGGTTTTAGCTCTGGGCTGGCAGCATGTCCAGGGGCTATTCTGATTTCTGATATTTTCTGTAATTTTTTCTATTACTCATAATCTACAAACTCAGGACCTTCATTCCTAGAATTTCCTTTCTTGTGATAATTTTCTCCCCACAGTTTTTCTGTTCTTTATTCCTACATCTGCTACTGCATATATTGGAGTTGGACTTGTCTGATTTTCCTTTTCTTTCATGTTTATCTCTTGTCACTGTATTCTTCTTTTGAGGAGATTGCTTTATCTTCCAGCCCTGTACTGACATTTTAAATCTTGACTCATGAGCCTTTTCTTGTTCTCAGAATGTTCCTTTTTGATCATGTCTTCCTTTTGTTTTGTAATTCATTTAACTAAGCTGAGAAGACTTCCGTTCCCGCTTCCTTCCTGCTGGTTTCCTCTGAGTCCTGTTTTGCTTGCCTTAACCTCTGTTCATATCTGAGTATGGCAGTGTCTTGGTGTCTGTCGTTGCCAAACCTGGTGTGTCTCTGACAACTCTGATGGAGTAGTGGTTGAGAGCTGCAGCTGCGTTTAACCCAGAGATGAGCACTTCATATCCACCAGCTGCTCCTTGGAAACCCTATGGGACAGTTCTGCTCTGGCTTGTAGGGTTGCTGAGAGTAGGAATCCACCCAGTGGCAGCAGGTTTGGGGTTTAGTTTCAGCTTCCCAAATGCCCAGTCTCTGGCTGTTTGCTCAGATTTGAGTGAGGCATTTTTATTTAATTTTTAGTATTTTATTGTGCTTTGAGTGAACGCTTATAATCCAAGTCAATTTGTCAAAACATTACACATACATTGCTGTGTAACTCGAGCTACTGTTCTCACCCTGTGACAGCACACTCCTCCTTTCCACCCTGTATTTCCCGTGTCCGTTCCACCAGCTCCTGTCCCCCTCTGCCCTCTCATCTCTCCTCTGGACAGGAGCTGCTCAGTTAGCCTCACGTGTATCTACTTAAGCCAAAAAACACTCTTCACCAGTATTATTTTGTGTCATATAGTCCAGTCCAGTCTCTGATGGTTTGGCTTTGGGAATAGTTTCAGCTCAGGGCTAACAGAGAGTCCTGGGGCCATGTGTTCCAGGAGCCCCCCAAGTCTGTCAGACTACGAAGTCTATTCTTTTTAATAGGGTATCTTTGCCCCCTTTTTGTCCCTCTTCATCAGGGACTCTTTGTTGTGTTTCCTGTCAGGGCAGTCATTGGTGGTGGCTGGGCACCATCTAGTTCTTCTGGTCTCTTACTGATACAGTCTCTGGATTATATGCTCCTTGGGCTTATCTTCTTATGTCTTCCATGGTTTTCATTCTTTCCTGCTTCAGGTGTATTGAGATCAATTCATGGCCCCTTACTAGCTTTTAAGACCCAGATGCCACTGAATGAGGCATTTAAAACCAGTTGGAGCTCTGACAGGCTTGTCAGTTGGTGGGTCTCTCTGTGGAGGGACCATTCAGCAAGCCCCTTTTTTCACAAGAGGATCCCCAAACCTCATCATCTACCTGCAGCTCTTTTCCTGGGCCACTTAGTTTCTCTGGTTTGGGTGGTATAAGCCCTGCTTCTGCCTGTCTGGGGTTCTCACTGTCATCTGTGAAGATGTGACTTAATCCCTGTCTCCTGTGGCACCTCACCCTTGTCTTCTCCCTCAAATCTCTGCAGGATGCCCTGATTGCCATGGGTCAGAGGGCAGGCCAGATGAGAGACCAGCTTGCTTTTCAGTCGTAGACCAGTGCTCAGTTTCCACCCCAGCCCATACTGCTGCCTCTGTGGTTCCTGATGCTTGCAGTTGCTGAGCTTTTTCTAGGATTCTTTAAGAACTGGCTTTGCTCTTGAAGGACCTCTGGTGACACGTGGTTAAAGCACTAACCAAAAGGTGGTCAGTACAAACCCACCAGCTGCTCCATGGCAGAAAGATGTGGCAGTCTGCTTCTTTACAGATTACAGCCTTGGAGACACCATGGAGCCCTTCTTCCCTGCTCTACATGGTCCGAGTTGGAATTGACTCTGTGGCAACAGATTAATGGGCTTGCTCGTTGATATCAACTCACCACACACTTAGCTGACTGAAAAAAGTGGAATCTAAGTTACCACTCATGCATCTGCCTTCAGACTGTATCATGTAGTGCAGGGGGACATTGGTGGTTCAGTGGTAGAATTCTCACCTTTCACGTGGCAGGCCTAGGAACTGTCCTGGCCAGTGCACCTTGTGCACAGCCTCCACTCACGTGTCACTGGAAGCTTGCACAGGTTTCACAGCTTCCACACTCAGACAGACTAGGAAGAAAGGCCTGGTGATCTGTAGCTGGCAAGGTGTCTGCTTCCAAGAGGTGACCGCATTAGTCTAATATGCCCTAGGGTTTAGAATTCTTTCACGTTCCTTTGGAGCCCTTTGAAAACCCTGGTGACACAGTGGTTGAGAGCTGTAGCTATTAGCCAAAAGACTAACAGTTTGAATCCACCAGGTGCTCCTTGGAAGCCCTGTAGAGCAGTTCTACACTGGCCTGTAGGGTCGCTGTGAGTCGGAATCACAGTCGTCACTATGAGTTGGAATCGACTCGATGGCAGTGGGGTTATTTTTGTGTTTTGGAGCCCTACTGGTGCAGTAGTTAAGACCTATGGCTGCTAACTAAGAGGTCAGCAGTAGAAATCCACCAGCTGCTCCTTGGAAATGCTATAGGACAATTGTGCTGTGCCCTGTAGGGTCACTGTGTGTCAACACTGACTTGATAGCAGTGTTTTGTTTTTTTAGCTAATTTGATAAAATTAGTACCCTCCATAAGGCTTCTTTGGCTTCCACTTTCTCCCCAGTAATTGTGTCCCTGCTTACCACTGGGTCATTTCCCAATTATTGAACTCTTTAGCACCTGGATTTTTTTCCTTCCATCCTGGCCTTGACATGGAATGTCACCAAGTTTTTATTCTCTAAGACATCTTCATCTCCATGTCAGGGACCACTTCTCATAGGCTCCTCAGACCTTGTTGTCACCTTCTAATACACTCACTCCAGCTGCCAGCTTCTCACCTTCCCTTTCGCAGATCCCGTTCCCACTACAGCTGTTCCTTGGAGGTGGCTGTCCCATCACTGACACCTTTTCCTTTTCTCCCAGCCCAGCAGCCGTGAAGCCTGCTCTTTCCCCCTCTTGTTAAGGCCCACAGGCTGTCCTGTTTTAGCAGCTCCTGTCCTCCACCCTTTGTTCCACATGGTTCAGCCAGACTCCAGTCCTGAATGGATTGATTCCCTTTCTGTGCTGGCCTCAGCGATCACTAATTGTGTAACTACTAGATTACCTGTCTGGTGGGAAGAACTGTGGTAGTCATTTTTCCTTTTTTTCACTGACAAGCACTACCTGTATAGATACTGTGCATTTTAGTGTATGCCACACAGTACTTCACAGGAGTGATGAGTCAGTTATTTTGACCAAGTATGGCTAAGATAACCAGGGAAGGTCAAGTGCTATGATGGGTGAGTGAAGAAACCAGCACTAACTGCCATCAAGTTGACTCCCAACTCATGAAGACCCCACAGACCTAGGCTACATGGGGTTTTCAGTAGCTGGTTTTGCAGATCACAAGACCTTTCTACTTTCTAGATGGGCTGGCATCTCCAGCCTTAGGTTAGCAGCTGAGTGTGCTAACAGCACCAGCCAGGGCTCTGTGAGGGGTGAATTACGGGTGTCATTAATATGTGCACACAGATGTGATGCTGACTTGCATCTTAGGAGGATCTGGGATAGTGTAAGTTTATTATCTGAATTCTTGTTACATGATCTCAAATCTTTTTTGTTACAGGCAACCAACAGGCATTTTCCACAGACGGTCACAGGAGCGTATCTGAGTGGTGTACGAGAAGCAAGCAAGATCGCAGCATTTTAGTCTGTCTGGACCGTGCTGTCTTCTGCCCCCAAATGGGAAAGTTTGAAACATGTTATACCCCAGTTCTGAGGGAAAAAACAGCCCTCTGGGTAACACAACTGAAATGTGTAAGGTGATAATGTAAACCCATCTCGCAGGCTGATCTGAAAGCACTAGCCCCCAGAATCCTGGCAGCACTTACACTGAATTGCATTTCCCACTTAACAGGTCCACTAGTGCTGAGTCTTGCGGATTTCAGGAGAATAAGGCAGAATATAACCTTAAATTCAGACCTGGGATAGGATTCTTCCATGGGTGGAGGTTCTATTTTGGCTCATCAGTTTCTGCACTCTGAGAAACCAAGTCAGATGAGCAGAATCACTAGCAAACAGATGAAGCCATGTCTCTCTTCTGTGACAATTCATCAGTATCTTTACCAGTGAGCCTTAAGATTTCTACATAGCTCCAACAGTGAGCTCTTACAATTTAGAATTTTTTTTTTTGGTAACAGTACAAGCTGCTTCAGCACAAAGGTGAAATGGAGCCTCTAGACTATTTTACATTGTACATATTTATTCCCACTGATGTTTAAAAAGACTTTAAATTCAGGTGTCTTATGATAAAAGGTTAGATATGTGTGCTTACGGGCCAAACAGCAACATTTTCAATCCCTGAAATGGACTAAGTTTTGTATCCTTAAAAATGGGGTAGAGGTAGTATGATCTTCATACTAATGGCAGACAGTTATTTTCATAAAGCCAAATTTGGGTGGCTGGCACACTTAAATATCCTTTTGGCAGCCACTAATAAAAAAGATCTTGAGTTTTAACTAAAGTCCCTCTTATCTTCCCCTTTTTAAAACAGTCAATTTATAGGAATTTTTTTTTTTTTTTTTTTGCATTTGGTTTACAGTATTCCTTAGGCAGGTCCATGGGAAACTGCAGAAGAATGTCACATATCCTGGAAGTGTTAATTTTATAAGCTGTATCTTAAGAGCCTGAGAACATGGCAAACAATCACTTTTTTTTAATTTTCACTCATGATGAAACTGCTTTGTACATCATTTAAAATGAACATTAGTTTCAGGGTCTTTGGAATGCTGTTTTGCCTTTGCCAAGAAACCTGAAACATACTTCAGTTTATAGGTTAGAATTAAGTGCTTTTGTTAAAAATGTCTGAGTAATTGGTCTGCTTTAAAAAGGGACTCAAAAATGATTTCTAAAACCACTTTTGAAAATATTAGGTATTTTTGAAATCTGAAGTCATTTTGTAAGTAGAAATAGTATTTTATGCAAAGAATGTGGTAAACTTTAGATAAGAGTTTAGATGTTCCCTTCTACCCCACCAGTTAGGATACAAACAGAAGCAACTAGCCTTACGTAATTTCAGAGTTAACACAAGAAATGCTGGTATATTTAGGTTACTGATGAGACCCACTGGTACTCGTTGGGAAGTATTCTGCTTTCAAGTGTTAAGTATTAAAATGTTTAAGACATAGCATAAGTGATAAATGCAAAATACCATGTTATGCTTGAAATGGTTCACAGTAAATTATTACTTTAGTCTCTGGGCACTTAAACCTGTACTGTGCTACAGGCAAGCTACGGAAAACCTACTTAAAGTATGGTAAATGTGTACTTAAAAAAAAAAAAAAAAAACCCAAAACCTCATTTCCTGTCTCAAGTGACATACCTGGATGCTTTGTTAAGGAACCTCAGTACTTTCCTATTACTCTTGAGTGACTTTGAGTATGTTTTTCAATGTTGCCTGAGGACCTTTTGTAATTGAGTAGCAGTGAACATACAAATTTATTAATGTTTTAAATACACAGCATGAGTAACTGGTTGTGTTAAGAAGCTTAATAAAAACTAGCCTTGTTTTTCAAATACGTTTTGTCTACTGTAGTAATGCACACTCTTATTAAATGAACTTTTACACAAACTAATTCAATCTTCCCCTCTCAAAAGCCTCCTTTTTTTAAAGGCCCAGGCATTCCTGTTACAATAAATGGTCAAAAACAACATGAACTTCAAAAGGATGCCTTTGTGAAATCATGTTTTCCTAACAATTTAAGTACATTGTGGCCAAATAAAAATGGTCAGTTATCACTGTTAAGACAATCGAAACCATAAAGACTGCTATTAGGCTAAAGCTACTTAAAAAAAGGCCATTTAAATCTATAAGATGATCCCCTTTCAAAAAATCAGATACAAGTCTAGAATAGTATTGATTTTTTATTTTTTATTGACAAGGTTTATAGGAACAAGTTGAGTATTTAAAATCAAAGGCCAATCCCCAGGACTCCTTTACTTGTTCACTGCATTCTTTTGTATTAACTATGCTGCTCCCTAGTGCCTTTACCAAGAAACAAAGCCAAACCTATGACAGTACCTGCTAACATTCAATATAACATTTTTATACATTTCTGCTCTATGATCCAAAGCTATTTTTATCTTAAACACTGCAATGGTGTAGCCAAGAGGTAACTTACCATAAGAAAGGTGTTTCATTTTAAAATTCTGAGAGAGATTATTTAGCAAACTAAGTCAGTCAGTATAAAAGGTATTATTAGTCTAACTGAGATGTGATCCGTATGTTAATCACCTAGAATCCTGACTGGCCAAAATGTAAAACCCAACAACCTTGATTCCACAAATATACTCAGTTTCTTTAATGTGAAAGTAAGTTTATTATCACTTTTGAGAAACACCTGGTCAGAGACATCCTCTGCTGCCTATACATCATCTTCTTTTGGCATTAAACCAGGTACTTTTTTCATAATTAGGAAGGTAGCCAGGGCTCCTGTAAATAATCAGCACTTTATACAGGCAAAGCAGTTAATAAAAATCAGTTCATTTACTATTAGTCAAGTGTGCTTGTACTTAATCCCCACTCTCCCACATTTCTGAAGTTATCCTGTGTTGATACTGGTCTGTCACGAATATAATGTTTCTATAGACATTTTTGCTGAGTTAGCACTGAACCTACAAACGTTAACACTTAGGAGGCAAAGCAGGAGAACGGTCTGTCTGTTCACTGCTGCTTCCACTGAACTGCCACTTGGGGGCTCTGTCACACCAGGGTGGCTGAACACTGACACTTCATTGTTTTTATTAAAGACACCTACCTAGGTGAGTTTAAAAATTGATCTGCACAAAAGAAATAAAAAAACTTTATATACATGTTTTTAAAAATACAAAAATAATATCTGTCACTTCTGTCATGCTGACACCTGGACATATATATACACATGCAAGAGGAAAGTTCAGCTGTGTCACCTGACTGCTGGATGGCCTGTATGTTTTTAAGAATATGATGAACACACTGCCACTGAGTTTTTTAGACAGAAGAGATGTGTATTCAAAATATTTCATACACTAAATACTGCAATCTTTGCTGCATGTATAGATACTGGTACTAACAACAGCCTTTGTTCTACTTGATTAAAACTATTAATGTCTTCAGCAAGCTAATAATAAGCACACTAAAAACCACAACAGTTCGAGAATCTATGACCTTATATAAAGAAATCCAAAATGTACAAAACAGAACTATAAAAGCAAGGAACAACTGCTGCCATGCAAGATTTTAAACTAAACACTGCAGAAAAATGCAATTTAAAATGGCAAAGTCAAATTCATGTAACAATATCAAAAGGTCACTGTTAAGTTCTACCAACACAATGGTTACCAAGGATTTAGAAAAGGAAATACATTCTCTTTGCTGGTATAAATCAGATCTTCAATTTCATGGGGCCAAGTCATTTGTATCGAACGTCTCTCTCAAGAAATGAGCTGTAATGAAAGATAAGCATTATTTTCTCATACCTGACACACACTGTTAAGTACACACACAACACAAAATGCATTCCATTTTCTAACTTGCATTTTACTAGGTAAGAGCCTTGCTGAGAGCAAGGTTGGTCTGACCCCCTAGCTGCTGCCTGGGAGACAGAACTGGCAGTCCGTTCCTGTCATGATCTGTCCAGAAGCCTTGTGGGGTAGTTCCACGGTCACACAGGGTCACTGGGAGCTGAACTCAACTTATGGCACCTAACAACAGCTGACTACTGTGACCTGTGGGAAATCAGCTGAGATCCACAGAGAACTGTAGCTACTGTTCTTCCGTCACTTCTGACTAGAGGACATGAACTTGTTCCAAAGCAGGTGTGTGAGCTCCTCTGAGACGCCACGCTACACATAACGAACCCACATCGGAGTTCTGGTTTTGTCAGTAACTATTCAGACTTTATTTTTTAAGCTTTAAAATAAAATGAAAAGTTCAATGTCTACCTGCTTTAAAGGAATGTGAAGATCAAATGTGACACTGACAGGAATGCTTTGAAAAATAAGCAGGACCGACACCTTATTCTGATGGTCTTTTATGTCCAAAATGACCAAACTTGGAAAAGATGGAAATGGATTTACCTCTTTAACAGTTGTTTTTATGAACTCCTTTCTTTCAGTTAAATCATAAGCAGGGTAATTTTCATATACCTATAGTGAAAGGGGAAAATAATGTTAAAAGTAAATTTTTAAAAGTCCTAAAACACTATCTTTTGATCAGTAGGCAAAAGTTTACACTAAAAATCAACGACATGCACACCACCTGGTAACACTGGTGCACCATGGAGAACTGTGATGCAAATGAGTGGTTTTATTAATACTATACACACAGTAAAACATAAGCTAACATGTCAACATCCCAGTGCTTTACAAACTAGTAGTTTCAGGTGAATTCACAGTGAACAAGGGTGAGAAAAATTATCCAGACAGGGTCTTCGTTTTGGGGGTGAAGTTATTTGTGTACTGGCAGTCCTCTGTCAGATTATTTTTTGTTATGTCACTCAATACTCCACTTGGGATTCCTCCACTGCAACACCGGTGAACTTCAATCTCCCCTCTACCGCTCGATCCCCTCCCCAAAGCTGCATCACTACGATCCAGGTGTTCTCAGGAGGTCTTTGCTTCCAAAATCTTCCTCTCTAGATAACCCTCCTTTTGTCAACTTTCTACATCCCATTCTATTTGGTACTTCACAATGACTTCCAGTCCCAACCCTTCCACATATGTGCTAACTGGCCCTTTACATAAAAAGTCTGCTGACATGGCAGGACTGAGACAGCAGGGTGCCTCAAAAAGAGAGGCCTGGAGACCTACTTCTCCAACGAAGAGTGCCTGGAAACTCTGTGGAGCATGGCCCACTCGGACACACGAGGTGGCCAGGAGTGAAGAGTCAATTCACTGGCAACCGTCGAGAAAAAAGGCTTCCTGAGGCCACCCTATCTACACTCCCAGTGTCAATACCCAGCAGGACCTCACACCATAAGTGCTCCCTATTAGGTGTTCGTTCCAAGCACTCCATCTCAAAATACATAAAATGAAATTCGCTTTTTCCTCAAAAATATTCCTCCTTTTCTATTCTCTGTCATGACTGATGCTACCCATACCACTAGAGCTATAATGAAACTCCCTTTGATCAGCCTCTCTGGACTTCTAGCTTTTATTATGGCAATCCTATAATTTATGGCATCAGTTACACAACCTAAGGGTGCAGCAATACACACAGGAAAACGAGTTTTCTTTTGCAGTTCTGAACATACTATTTTTTAAAACTGTATACATTCTAATGTTATTTATGAACAAAACCGTCATTGGAGCACTGTTTTATTTCATGTGGTGCCCAGTACCTGTAAGACTGCCTGACGTGGTGGTGGAGTTCAGCTGCTCAATCGATAAATGCACAAGAGGACCTAGTATAAACTAAGAGATGGCTGAAGAAATGTTTCAAACAAAAGCAAAGTGTTCTAAGCACTTATTCGCTTACCTCTTTGCAAATCTGCTTCATTGTGACCTCCTCCAAGTTAGCATTTGCCAATAGCTTCTTTACCGTTTCCTTTAACTCTTCATCTGTGGGAGGCTTCTTCAGCTTTTTAATTAAAGGTTCATCATCTGAACTATTCTCAGATTCACTTTCTAAAAGTAAGATGTTTTAACACATGTGAATGAAAACTTTTGTTAGGTACTAAAAAAAAAAATTAAATATTCAACATAGAATGCTAAGAATTTTGTTTAAGCTTTTCACTCAGGGTCCAAGTACCTGGATGGAGGGCTTTGGGCACCTGGTTTGGGGAAACACCTAGCTCAACTAGCATAAACAACACAGTTTATAAAGAAAACTTTCCACATTCTACTTTGTTGAGTATTATAGCTTATGAGTGGCCAAGATACTCCACTGGTTCTACCTTATCAGAAGCAAGGAAGGATGAAGAGAAGCAGATATAAGGGAAAGATGAGCACGGAGGACCAATGGACCACAACTATCACTGTCCCCACTACACTAAGCCCAAGCACAGCTAGAAGGTACCTGGCTACCACCACCAACTGTTCTGATAGGGATTATAATAGAAGGTCCCAAAATGAACTGGAGAACAAATTCTTAACTCACAAAAACAAAAAAGCAGGTTTATTGGCCTACAACTGGAGAAATTCTGAGTATGGCTCCCAGATACACGTTTAGCTTAGTCATGAAGTCATTCCCAAAGTCCACCCTTCAACCAAAGACTGGACAGGCCCATTAAAAAAAAAAAAAGAGGCTAAAGGGACATACTACCCCAGAGGCAAGGACTAGCAGGCAGGAGGGGACAGGAGAGCTGGTAACAGGGAACCCAAGGTGGAAAGGGGAGTTGACATGTCATAGGATTGGTAACTGATTGTCTTAAAACAGCTGTGTACTGCTTAACGAGAGGCTATTTTTTTCCTGTAAATTTTCATCTAAATTACAATAAAAAAATGCTATGAGCTTTCACTGGATCCTCAAAGATTATAAATAACTACACGTTATCTATAAAACATGCACTAATTTTTATAATTTGGAAAATTAAAAACTAGTGTACTACTACTTTCCACTCCAATGTTCTTTGTAGCTTACCTAATTTTCACACCTACTAACATGATGTTATTAACATATATAAATTACACCTTTGAAATCGTGAATAATGTGTCGTTTCTAACATACCTTTTTTGGAACTGTTTTGATTCTTCTTGGTGGTACTGCTATCTGCTTTCTTAACATTAGCGCTTTTCACAGATTTTTTACTTTTAGAAGTGGCTTTTGGTTTAGGTTTTTCTCTTTTAGGTATCTTTTTTGGTGGCTGTTGGAAAGGAAACCAAAGCACACGTATGGATGAGATTCACTGTCACCACTCTACCTCCCCACACTCCTCAAAAGAGGAGAGAAAATTAATGCATTAGTGTTACTAAGTTATTGCCAATTATCAGTTTTTCAAAGTCAATAAACTCAGCAAACTCAATTTTCTCCCAATACAAGATGCGGCAGCCAAAAATTCAATCACTGAGAGTTTATTACATGCTCCCTTGTTCCCACACTGTGGACAGAAAGTTTTACATGCATTACCTTACTTAATTCTGGAAAAACTCCTTAAATGCAAGTGCCACTATTAACCTCTTATTTACTGTCTGTCTCTCATGAGAACAAGGAATTCTTTTTCCCTTGTGTTCACTGATGTATCCTCTACTGCTAAAACAGTGCCTAAAACAAAGTATTTGTTCAATAAATATTTATGAATACATGAGGACACTGAAGCTCAGACAGGCTAACTTGTCCACAGTTCCATGACTAGCAGCACTGAGGTTTAAAGACAGGCTTGCTTGGCTCCTACACCTGCATTCTTAAATATTAACTTCAGACTTGATTAAAGCAATAGTAACAGACACACATTTATGGATAGGTTAAAATGACAAAATTAGTTTGCAGTTACTTTATCTCAACTAGGGACTATGAAATTAAGAAATATTAATTCATGTAATAAAGATTCTCAAAGGTAAAAAAAAATCCAACACAAACTTCCCAAAACAACTTAAATCCTCACATTTACACACTCAAACTACTGTAAATCCCACTTGACAAGATGTTTCTTCAAGCGTTTCACACGCCTTACTTGTGAATATTAGGATTACAGTCCAACCTTGTTATGTTTTTAGGACAGAGATGCTACGCTGAGTCTGTCATTAAAGAAGATTCAAGTGAATACGGAAAATTTGTTCCAAATGTTAAGTGGGCCCATCAGGCTGCTTTTAAGTGCAGGTTAGGATCTGGCCCAGGGGTGTGTCAACCAGCAAGCAAGGCATGACATGCTTGCCTCTGTTTACTGGCTAGTCTACAGCACACAATTTCAAAAACAGGTGAAACCATGCCCTGCGCAAGCCCACAGGTGTGTACCCCACCTGTTAGGTGACCTGTCCACCTCTGGTTGTCTGCTCTTGGTGTACCACCGTCACTGCACATCTCTGTATAAGCTACACACTACACTATCCCAGTGACATACTGTGACCCAGTGTAACTGCCCCTTTATAAAAAAGGAATTGAAGAGATGTCAGGGGTTGACACACTCCTAATGGTAAAGGGCATGAGCAGCACGAAGGACTTTTGCTGCCTGCCGTCATTTTTACATATTTCCTACTTCTCAGAAGTGTTCCAGTAAAGTTGGACAGTTCATGACCAACAAAGACTCTAAACTTAAGTGTCCACCTAGACTGTACGAACTACATTAGCCTCTGAAAGTGAACACTAAAAATTCTTAAGTTCTGCTGATGTCCTTAATACAAAGAACAAAATAATCACTACTGTCACTGAGTACCTAGGTGGCATACACAGTGAAGCACTCAGCCACTGAGGGACCTGGGAAGATCAGAGCCACCCTACAAGGACAATTCTACTCTGAAACACACGGCTGCCTTGGCTAAAAGGCCTAGATGGGAGCTGGTTTTATTATCTCTCCAGTCAAATGCTAAGTAAAATCTGGGCCTACAGGTGATTCAGATATTTTATAAGAAATTATGTTAGTACCGGAAGAGCTGAGGAGGGAACCAAGAGATAACAATGATGTTAGAAGCATTACTACTGCTTGATCCTCTTTCAAATTTGACGATCAAATCATTAAAATGCCTCCAGGTATAAGGTTGCCATTAATAGTACTTACTGTTCTATGGGTAGTTAATGTATTACTACTGAAAGTGTTTTCATTTTTTTATTACTGTACCTCAGATGAAGGTTAACAAAATTAGCTTTTCACTGAACAGTCAGTATACACACTGCCCTGTGACACACTGGTTAGGAACCCCCGGACATGACAATATTCTCTGTCCTCAACCTTGAGTTTCCTATTACCAGCTTCCCTGTCTCCTCCTGTCTTCCCATCCTTGCCCCTGGGTTGGTATGCCCCTTTCGTTTTGTTCTGATTCACAGCCTTTTTAATCTTTGGTTGAAAGGTAAACTTCCAGAGTGACTTCACTAAATGGGTACTGGGGGGCTATGCTCTTGGGGTTTCTCCAGTCTGTCAGGCCAGTAAGTCTGGTATTGTTTTCTGAATTAATATTTCATTCTACATTTTTCTCCAGCTCTGTCCAGGTCACCCCTGTTAGGACAGTCCATGGTGGCAGCCAGGCACCATCTAGTTATGCTGGACTCAGTCTGTGGAGGCTGTGGTAGCTGTGGTCCATTAGTCCTCTAAGCTAATCTATCCCTGTGTCTTTGGTTCTCTCCCTTCTCCCTTGCTCATAATGGGGTGAGACCAGTGGAGGATCTTTGATGGCTGCTCACAGGCTTTTAAGACCTGGGATGCTACTTACCCAAGTAAAATGTGAAAGTTTTCTTTACAAACTATATTATTTATGTCACTTGAGCTAGATTTTCTTCAAGACCTACATGAAAGTACTTTTAATGATGCCCGTCACATAAGAAACAATAACTATTAGCTATTATTACCACTATTGCTTCCTTTAGTAAAGTGAAAATCTTTTATTATGCATATATAATTTCTTCTAACAACCTGAAGTTTTCTTTAAATGCAAAGAAATGAAAATTAATTACACTTGTGTTAATTAACCATGATGCATCACTGCTACGTCACTACATTTGGGCAGACCTGACTGGACCCATGGACATTCAACTCCTTGCAGTAACAATTATTTAGACTGGAATTCACATATTTTTATTCACCGACTGAAAATTATTCTATGACAAACGCAGGGTGAGAATTCAGTAAAGTATCTCTTTTTAGACTGATTTGTCCTTGCATGGGGAAAGAGGGAAAGTGAAGTACTAAGATAACTCTGAAACTCACTCCCCGGGGTATCACCTGGGCAGAAGCCAGGTAACTGATTTCCCAGCTTGGGCTCCAGTCTTGCAGGTGCCAGGAGTCACTGCAGCCGACTGGTAGCTGTGTTATTAGGTGCGGAGAAATCAGGTAACTGGACAATGGCAGCATGTCCAAGGACAGTGCTCAGTGCTGGACACAGTGGTCGGTCTTTGGCAGTTTAGACAAACAGGGGTGTCTTGATGGCAAGAGCAAAGCAATGGGAGACACAATGTGCAAGTAGAGCCATGTCAACTTTAATTCCACAATCTTCACTTTCCCACTTTGGAATCCTGTTCCCATCTTCTACCTGACAAAGCTCTACTACAATTTAAAAACCAAGATTAACGACGCCTCCTCCAAATCTTTCACAATACTATCAATTTGATAAATCCATCTTCCCATAGTTATCTGCCTTACGATTCCTTTATCCTACCTTACATGGTATTGTGAGGCAGTGAGTAAGGACACACGCTCCAGATCCAAACTTCTGCGCTCAAATCCACCTCCAACAGTGATTAGTTTTGCATCCTCAAGCAAAGCACTTCCCCTGACTAATTCTGCATTTTCAGACAGGTCACCTGGCCCTTCTCTACCTGTTCTCATTTATAAAATGAGGGCAGTAATAACCAAACTTTGCTGATATTTAATATTTTTCCATTTGACACTGCATCATATTTTATAACTTATGTAAAATAATGCTTTAGAAGCATCTTAGATCTGATCAGGTAAGTTTATTATCTGCATCAGAGTTGTTGTGAGGATCAAATTACTCAACACAGATAAAGGCAGCAAAGAACCAAGTGTTCCTTATTTACACACTTACTGTTGGTTGGATGCTATGGAGTCGACTCCTACTCATAGCAACCTCACAGGGTTCCGGGCTGTAATCTTTATGGAAACAGATCTCCACGTCTTTCTCCTACAGTGCTGCTAGGTAGGTTCAAACTGCCCACCTTTTGGTTAGCAGGCTGGCCCTTAACCAGACTTGTACGTTTATTAAAGTTACGTGTCTGTGTTCCTGCTATACTGCAAGCCTCTTAGGGGCAGATGTGCCTATCTCCCTGACCACACGCACCTGACCCTATCCTAGTTCTAGCTTCCCAGCATTTACAACAGTGTGATCTGCACACCAAAAAAAATCAAATCAAATCAAACCAAATCCACTGCCAACAAATCAATTCCAACTCATAGTGATATTATAAGGCAGAGCAGTACTGCCTCATAAGGTTTCCAAGGAGCACCATCTCTGACACTGCATCATATTTTATAACTTATGTAAAACAATGCTTTAGAAGCATCTTAGATCTGATCAGGTAAGGTTATTATCTGCATCAGAGTTGTTGTGAGGATCAAATTACTCAACACAGATGAAAGCAGCAAAAGATCAGCAAAGTTTGGTTATTATTGCCCTCAATCTGAAATTGCCAAACTTTCGTTAGCAACTGTAGCACTTAACCACTAAGCATACAGTAGGTGCTTAATAAATATTTACCACATTCATCTCACCATCTTTTGCAGGACCCAAACCCTGGTTATGTGGTGGTTAAGAGCCATGGCTATTAACCAAAGGATATGCAGTTCAAATCTACCAGGCACTCCTTGCAAACTCTATTGGGCAGTTCTACTCTGTCATATAGAGTCACTATGAATCATCAACTCGACAGCAGTGGGCCTTCTACTTTAGTCTATCTATACTCTGAAGCCAGGAGGTGGCTAAAAATCTAATTAAAAGGCTTCTTTGGTAATAAAAACGCAGTTGTATTAACATTGCTTCCACAAATACTATCTCACATGAGCTAAGAAACAAAACAAAAAAAATTCAAAGACAAAAGCTTACTTACATAGGAGAAAACTGGATCTGAATCTGCAAATGAACCAAGGCTTTCTACTAATAAGATGCAAGCCACTTGGGTTGAGTCCAGTGTCCCTTTTACAAGTTTATACAAAATGACAGACGCACTCACCTTTTTTAAGCTAGAGCTGAAACTACTGAAGCAAATTATAATAAGCAACATTATACCTATTTACCGTACTTGCAAATCTATTCTTCCATTATGTACAAATGTTACTAACCATGACAAACAGCAAAGAATGTTGACAGCAAGGCAACACAATAGAACCAAACTGTTTTAGGGCTGCCTCTGGTCTCCACCCTCTAAACTATACTGGCTCCAGGAGTCTTATCTTCAGAACGTCTTTTTAAGCTAAGAAGGGTCTTGGTGTAATCCAATTCTGTATAAACCATTTTCTCCAAATCTCTTTCTTTGCCATGGAATCTCCTCTTAATCATCCTTCAAGGCTTGGATCAAATCGCTACTTCCCCTGAAACTTCCCTGCCCAGGTCCGTGACCCCTGTCTCCCACAAACCCCTAAATATAATTATTAGATCTTCTGAGATTCCATAAATCTTGTCCACATCTTTTTTTTTTAGCTCTGAACTTATATTCTACTATAGTTTTTTCTACTGATCTTTCATCTGCCTCCTCCTACCACTGATACCAAACTGTGTAAGGGCAAAAACTCTGTCTTATGTAATTCTTGGATTTCCAGTGCTTAGCTCAGAACTGACACTTAGTAGCTGCTATGTAATTATTTGGAAAGCGAATGAGAAACAGATCCTTGGGGTGCCAGGTGATCTTTAAAGATCTCTCCCAACCTTGAGGCTTTAGTTCATTAGAAATCAACCTCTTGTCTAGGACAACATGTTTTCCACTAACAGCAGTTAGTAAATCTTTTTTAACCTCTCTGTTGTCTGGTACAACTTGTCTATACAGCTTATAAAAGAGGGGGTAAAAAATAAGACAAAAGACACCACCGGATCAAATCACCAAGGGAGAGGCCAGGTATTTTTCAAAAAGCCTCACAACTGACTCATCTAAACTAGTTAAGATGAGAAATTTACCGTTTTGATCTGGGGTCACCAAGCTCCTGTGAAGTACCAGACAAAATATCTTAGGATTTGCAGACTACGTATGGTCTTCTTGCATATTCCTCTTTAAACAAAACTTAAAAAAAAGCTTGCAGACTGTAAGGAGAACAGGCTGAAAAAAAGCTTGTAGACTATAAGGAGAACAGGCTGAAGGCTAGTTTGCTGACTCCTAGTCCAGACTGTAAATGGCTAGAGACACAGAAAAGTCAGCAACAGGTAAAGCAGTTCACTACACCTCAAGGAATCAAGTATATATTAATAGATTTTAGTTTTAAGCTTTTACAAGCAGAAACAGCTTACACTCAAACCAATGTTCCTAAACCTACTATTTATAATCAAATTTTGATCTGAATCAGTAGTTCCCTAGTGAGAATGCCCACAGAAAAAAATGTATGAACTAGATGCTCTGTTAAGAAACAGTACGGTCGAGTCCCTGTGTGGCACAAAATAGTTAGGCACTTAACTACTTAGCTCAAAGGTTGACTGTGTGAGCCCACCCAGGGCTGGGCAATATTCTGAAAGGTCTCAGTCTTGAAAATTCTGTGGGGCAGTTCTACTCTACACACATGGTTTCTTCATAAGTCAGAATCAACCCAATGGCAACTAATAAAAGAATGCACTTAAAAAAGATCACCACACATTTACTACATCTCAAGGGCAAAAATGAGGATGTATCTTCTCTCATGGGTGTCAAGGTTAAATGACATGTAACATGTGAAAGTACATGCCACGTAACAGGTTCTTAAAAGTCTGTCTTGTATGAACCAGTGAACGCTCACTGAATGTCACTTCTCGCCAGGTAGCCTCTAAGTACTCCTTTTCCTCTCCACTTAGCGAAATGCTCAGGTACAGACTAAGAGTTAACTGAGTAAGAAAGGTTCCCAGATTCCTCATGCATGGTAACACACAGCCTCTTGAGTTCTCTAGTCTGGGTTACCCCAGGCTTGTCCCTGAGTGCTCTGCTTTTGTGCACACAACTCTAGCCACACCCAGGTGTACATGTCAAAGGTGTCCCGCGCTTTCCTGCTTCCCATTTTCTTTGTTCGCCTGTCCAACATCTCCATTTCCAAGGTCAATCTTATCTGTGGCTTCTTCCATGTCCCTCCAAAGCCTTTGCTTGTCAATAGCTATGCAGATACTTTTTCTTTTGAAATTCCCTAGTATTAAAATTATGTAAATAGCATTTGGGTTGAAAATGTCTTTTAAATCCTCGACAGCACTTAGCATACCTGATTTATTAAACAGAAAAGCAAATATGCTAGAAATCAAGTAGTCTACCCTACTTCCAGTGGCTTTTTCAATCTTCTAAAAACTTCAGTAACTATAGTAAAAATACTATGTGCATTGTAAAGAAAAATGTTGACGATATTTGAGATATTAACACCTGTGTCATTTAATGAAACAGGAAACTACGATGAGTTTTTTTAACAAAATGTCTGGGAAAAAAATTACGTAACAAGTTTAAAAATAATAATAAAAAAAATAAAAGCCCCTGACAAAGAATAAAGAAAAACAGAGTTTCCAAATTGCCATGGGATTTCTTTTTAAAGATTCTGGCTTACTATTTCTGAGCAAGCTGCAAGTAACTCATCAATTAGGACAATCAAACATTATAGGTATTTTTGATATGCTAAAGGGGAACAGATAAAAATTGACAGCTGCCATACTTTCAGAAAGTACAATGTACCACAATCTGTTTTAAAAGTAAGAAATTTTCTAAAAACTTTGAGAGGGGTTTTCATGGCTCTTATAACCGTGAAGGTACAGACTCAGAGGACTGGCACAAGCACTTTTTGAAGGAAGGCAAAAAAAATAATAAAAAATAAAAAAATCGTGGGAGAATAAGCTTACCTATCTTTTATAGGCAGCAGGGCTCTTGAAGGAGGGTCTCCAAAGAAGACGCCTGTCACAGAGCCAGAATCCTGTCCTCACAGCAGAAAGGTTGTACTGGGTGAACAGATGAACAAAATAAAAATTAGCTTAACTACACCATTCTTTTAACACCTTGGCTGAGAAAACTCAGAGTGCCAAGAGTAAAGAATGTGCAAACCTCATCACAGTTCACGAAAGATTATGAAAGCAAGTTTAAGTCTAAATGAGTAAGTATTATTCAACTTTGCCTTCCAACAAAAGGTTTCAAGGTTTCATAACTCCTCTGATCAAATTAAGGGGTGGAAGAATTGTTTTTTAACAGGACATAAAGGACACAAAATTTTCACATTTCACCCTCCTATATCAACTAATCTCTCACCCTGTCCGAATATATGCTTTACCACAAATTTTCACTAGAAGTCTCCCCAGCGTGACAAACACTGAAGCTCACTCAACATTCCACTTTGTATCTGCCTCCTACCAGTACAGGTGAGAAGGCTAACAACTGGATGTCACAGCTTCACTTGCAGCTACCGATGGCCACAGGACAAAAGTTCTGGTCAAAGCAATGCAGGTGGAGATCTCTGGTAAAAGACACCCTTCTGTGAAAAAAGGGCAAAATGTCACTAGGAGACAGCCCTTAGCTCTTCTCTTCATAGAGTACAAATACAATGCCTACAGGGCAACAACCATCTTAAGATGATGAGATTAAAAGCCGTAAGTTAAAGATGATAGACACGATCAGGAAAGGTGCCCAAATCCTCACTTCCTTTCTTATCCTGCTCTACTGGCCAAAACTGCCTCTCTAGGGACTTCTTGCCATCAAAGAAAAATAAACTGTTTTGGACACTAGTCAAGTTTTTAATTAATGACAGCTGGAAATATTACTGACACATGGAACTATTCAAATAAATTCTAAATACTTAAAGTAAAAAATCAGTTTCATACTATTCTAGAGGTAAAGGTGTGCTATAAAAACACTAGCACACAAAGCTAAAGAACAGTGTTGGAATCAAAAATCAGAAATCAAGGATGCTGACAGCAGTGGGCTTAAGTGTCTAAGTACTACTAGAAGTGTCTTTTTCTCCTATGTGGGGCACACTGTTTCTCCTGTCTTCTGGATGCACTCTCACTTTTCTGGTCAATTCTCTGTGCTTCAGGTCTAAGACCTGTGAATAGCATGCCAGAGTAGGTTTAATCCTAGAGACTCATTTCAGCAATATTCCCATGAAGACACTAAATCCAATACGGGGTGTTAATACCTGATTCTGGGAATACAGAGAAAGTAAACCCGTTTATTTTCCTGTTTTCTCATTTTAAAGAAACTTCCTAATTCTCTGTTACTCCTCCTATCGCTATTGTAAATATCCAAGAGCCAAGCAAAAAAGGCAGTTTCTAACAGCTATCTTATAAAAAAATTACCTACTCCTCGCTCAAAAGAATTCTCACATTTGTGTTAATTCCAAGTAAAATGAGGATTAAAAATCCCTGTGAATCACGGTGTATCATAGAAATGGTGCTACCAGTATGGAGAAACCCATCCACAACTATCAACTTTTTAACTATCAGCTAATATGCGAAATGAGATACATTTTCTGGTAAAAGACTTTAAAAACTGCCAATCGGTTTTCAACCATGCAGACTTTAAATGAAAAATATTTAGCCTAACTTGGAAAACTGGCCAAGGGACAGCTACCACTGGACTTCGGCTTCAGATTCTAATTTCAACATAATCACACAGATTGTATAGCCTAGTGCCCTCACTTTCCTAAGGAAACAGTAAAATTAACTAAAATTCAGCTGTTTACTCTGAAAATCTAAAATAGAAAAAGCTGATCTCAATGGGAAGTCTTGTACTTATCAACAACAAAAAATTAGTTTCACATCACATTTAATAATTTTCTATCAAAAAATCTACCAAAAGAATTCCATCTACAAGCACCACATGTTTTCTGATAAATTTTGAAGCTCTGTTTTTTTCTTCTTGGGGTCACAGCAAAGACCATAAAAACCTCCCTTTACACTCCTTGACAAGGCTGCCACTTGTGAGTCTTTATAAAATGGAAGAATAGGAAAAACAAAGTCGCCACCGAAATAATGTCCCTCTCCCAGGACTTACCTTTCAAAGGCGATTAAAGCCTTTCATAGATGCTGTATCAGCAATAAAAGGTTTTTGAAAAAGAAGGCACTAAGTATGGAAGGGTCTTCACGGCCACAAAGAATACCTAAGCTTGCTGGAGTGAGATTTACCAGGGGAAAAGATCTTAGTCCAGACTTCACTGAACTGTATTTTATGAACTGTCAATACCAGCTCATGCAGAAAAATCTCCCAGATAAAACGTAACTTTTATAACATCTACCTCTACATACACGATGTCTGTAAAAGAATCTCTGTGTTATTCCACCATCCCCACCCCCATCCCAGGTGGACTTTTAACTTTTGAACACGGTTTCTAGCAACAGACCCTAATTTCTGCGACAGCAGAAATTAAGGCTTTCATTTATGATGGGCTAGTTCCACACAGCTAGACCTGCAAGCAACACTGTCATAAATGGAGAAATGACTGAGGTTGTCAACGATTTCATTTTACTGGGGTCCACAATCAACGCCCATGGAAGCAGCAATCAAGAAATCAAAAGATGCACTGCATTGGGAAAATGTGGCACAAAGGACCTCTGTAAAGCATTCAAAAGTAAGGATGTCACTGTTAAGACTAAAATGCACCTGACCCAAGCCATGGTATTTTCAATTGCATCATATGCATGCAAGACCTGGACTATGAACAAAGGTGATAGAAGAAGAATCAATGCCTTTGAATTACACTATTGGAGAAGACGTTGAATGTACTATGGACTGCCAAAAGAACAAAGAGACCTGTTCTGGAAGAAGTATAACCAGAGTGCTCCTGGGAAGCAAAGATGGCAAGACTGTGTCTTACAAACTTTGGACATGTTGTCAGGAACAATCAGTTCCTGGAGAAAGACATCATGCTTTGTAGAGTGGAGGGTCAGTGAAAAAGAGGAAGACCCTCGATGAGACGATTGACACAGCGGCCGAAACAATGGGCTTAAGCATAAAAACGATTGTGGACATGGCACAAGACCAGGCAGTGTTTCGTTCCATTGTTCATACTGTTGCTATGAATCAGAACTGACTTGATGGCACCTAACAACAGTTCCACTTGTGATCAGTATTTACGAAGCTATGGCTACAAAAAAATTAAGGTCATCTATATTTACAGATATCAACTAATGCTAAATTTAACAAGGGGACAACAATCTGGAAGACACAAAGTAAATCTGAATGAGTAAAAAATGCCCTGCCCTTCTCTATCCTGTATTTTCATGACAGGAAGACTGGATTTCTTAGAAATTTACCTAATGATAAAATATTTTCTTCACTAACATCAACTGCAACAGTACTGCTCATTTACTCCAACTGTATGAAGCAGGGACCATTACTATTCCCATCTTATAGACGGGAAACTGAAACAGAGTTGAAGTACCATGCCCAAGGCTACACAGTGATAACCCAAGGCAGGGCTAGGAGTTCAACCCAGACAGGTTCCAAAGCCCACACTCACACAGATAAGGCCTCTATGAAAAGTTAGATGTTTATACTTTATGAAAGCTCTGTCCTTAAAAAGGGATTAGGAAGCTTAATGAATGACACATACTATTGCTATAAAACTACCACTACTATATATGTTTTTCTCCAAGGTGTCCTTAAAATCCACTTCACAAAAACCTCAGGGCTCGATTACTCATTTCTTTCACACTGAAAATACATTAAGATATTTATAAAACACCTGCTAGACTTGCAACATTTTTAAATTTACGTAATGTTTCATACTTAGCTCTGTAGACATCTTTATATAATTTGACATTAAAACTAGCTTGCATTTAAACATGGCAAGACAAATATACACTAAACACATACAGAACCAGAGTAATCCCCTCCCTATCTGTAATCTTCAAGATGACTGTTATCAAGTGGATGAGACTGTGCACTAGGAACACTGGCAATGTCTGGTGACATCTGTGGCTGTGACAACCAGGGAGATGGAGAGGATATTACAGCATCAAGTGAATTAACATTCACAATGTGCAAGACAGTCCCCACAACAAAGATTATCTAGCCCAAAATGTCAAGCCAACATTACTCAAGTTCCTCAGTAAGACTCACAGAGCAAAAGTTCTGACCTGAAGCCGGTGTCAAAATAAAGTTAAAAGTCCCCCCCAAACACCCTCAACAGTAAAGAGAACTTTTTCTGTACCTACTCTCACTCAGCTACCTAACTGAAGATACACATCAAGGAGAGGCTCAAATTAACAATTTCAATTCAGTCAGCAGTTCTCCTCTTTGTGAAGTTTCAACATGGAAGCTGAAGAGTCTCAATATTTTACAAATGTTCCCAAGAGAAAATGAGAGGCATTCCTAAGCTATAAAAAAATTCCGTACCAATCAAACACACTTGAAATACCATTATTCTCATTAAATAATCTCCAAAAAAGTCGAGGAAAAGACTCTTGCTTTTTACATAAAACAGAATCAAATGGCTCAAGTCAATGATAACATACTAACATTCTATGAGAACAATCCTTCAAGAACCCATACCTTTGTGTCCCTGTTAGGTCACCCCCTGTTCCCTTCCCATTTTTCTACTCCAGGTCTCAAGGTCCAATTCACGGCTCACATCAGCTTCACTCTTTTTCAATTTATACTGACATAGCAATGAAATTAAAAACTCCTTAATGGTAAGAAACGGGATTATGCCAACGTATTTCTGCGTCTTACAGAATTAACCACCAATATACGGTCCTGTGGATAACTGCTATAATCTACGTGTTCTAGCTTTACCAGTTATATACCAAGAATATTTAATTTTATCCATGTAAACGAATGAGGAAAAAAAAAAAGGAACAAAGCATTTCACCTCCTCTTCACTTTCTTTATCTTCATCATCCAAAGATTCTTCCTGGTTTTTCTTTTCATCTTCATCACTACTAGATTCATCTGACAGAATTTCAGGACATTTGGTTCGCTTAGCCTTCCTTGCCATTCCAGAGCTGTTCCGTTCTTTTTTGCTGCCTTTACTTGAAGTTTTTTTGGATTTGGGCAATGGCTGCATTAAAAAATAATAAGGACACCACCAAGGAAGTACAGTCACACATCACTTAATGTCTATGATAACACAACATACTACGTGATTTGGACTGTACAAACATTGTACTTTCTACAGGCAGTTCCTGGGTATACGTCCAGTCCTGCCACCTGCTCCACCCCAGCCCGAGGAGTGGAAGCAGTCCAGGACCAGCAGCTCCTGCCACTGCCTTCCCACTGGACAAAACCCAAGAGCAGTATCCACAGGATACAGGAGGCCAGCTTTGCCAGGTATGTGGGTGCCTATAGGGCAGGGACTACAGTGGCAGCCAGATTAGTGCTTTGGATTCGTCAGGCAGGGAGGTGGGAATGGGCACAGAGGGAGGCAGCCACAGGGAATGGGTGGGAAGAAGGTATGCCAGCGCTGTGAGCACAGCTGGCAGTGGTGCCATCTGCTACTGCTCTGTTGGTCCATGACTGCCCCAGGCCCTGCTGAACCACCAGCACCCAAGGCAGGGACAGAGGAACCACAGCTGGCCAGCCAGGTCAGTGACGCCAGAAAGGAGAAGAGGCAGAGCAGCAGGCACTACAGGTCATGGACATGCCCTTAAGCTCCACTGTTCACTCATTCTGGGAGTCTGGGGTCTTTAAAACTACTAGGGGGCAACACACAAAAGAAGAGCTGCTTTCCCTTAAAAAGACAAAACACCTTACAGGACCATGGACGTGTATTTTGTCGGGCACTGCCTGATCCAACATTATGTGGACAAAGACTGTATTAAATTTCCAATTACTTTCTTTTAGTAATTCTCTACTGAATTTCTTCTTATTCTTAGATCAAAAAAATTATATTCCCAATCACGGCAGCTGTACAGAGAATAAAGTCATCACTACCTTACCATGTCAGATTAACCAAAAAAATCTGTTTGTACTACCAGTAACATCCTTTTGATTATATTCTAAACGCTTAAAAAACAAATAAAACAAAACCTTGTTGCTGCATGATTCTGAATCATAGTGATCCCACAGGACAGAGCAGGACTGCCCCACAGGTTTCAAAGGAGCACCTGGTGGATTTGAACTGCTGACCTTTTGATTAGCAGCCACTGTTTTTAACCACTGCACCAGCACAGCTCCACTGAGCGAAAGTCCCTTCAAAGACTGACAGGAGTATGTCTTCTAGGTTCTCACACAGGACTATAAGCCCAAATACATACTGTGTAAAGCTCAGATCCTTACACTTTATTACCACATTTTCAGTTAGACCTGCAGTTTATTTCATTCTCCTAAGCATTAAAACTTCTGCACCCAAGGCAAAACAGGAGCTTATGGTAATGGTGGTAGAATGCTTTGGATGAGGACAGTGACTGACAATGGTGTCATCAGTGTCAGTGAGTTATTAATGCGAAGTTATTAGGTTGGAGTGTTTTTACCGTAAAGAAAAAGTCACCGGCAGGAAAAAATGAAACCTGACTACTAGTTATACACATCTTGAATCTGTGAAGCAACTGCACTGTTCACGTTCATAACACCCTGGGCTCTACTTTCTATATAAAACCTACCATCAAGCCCACTGCTGCTAACGCAACTTCGACTCACAGCGATCCTATGGGACAGAACAGATGTTACAACCCACAGGGCTTCCAAGGCTATAAATCTTTGTGGAAGCAGACTGACACATCCTTCTCTGAAGAAAGGGCTGATTAGTTTGGACTATAAACCCTCTGGTTAACAGATGAGCACTTTAACTACCACACCACCAGGGTTTCTTTCTTTTAGTATTCCATGGTCCTTTAATACTGGATATATTAATTATGCAAACCAATGGAAAAATTACAAAAATAACTGCAGTGCCGTGACTTTGATATTCAATTAAACTATGCATATTTAAAAAGTATAGTAGAGCACTTCAGCAAAATGATTTAGGTGTAATAACCAACAATTTTTAAATGCTTTCTTAGAATATTCACTAAATTCTGAAGCATGCTATAAAACAACCATGTATAACAAAATGATCTAAAAAGATATACACTAATGAATGATTATCTATTCTTAAAAAAAGAAAAAGAATCTTCTATGTTCTTGGAAGCCTGCTGGCACAGTGGTTAACAGCCTGGCCACTAACTTAAAAGCTCAGCAGTTCCAACGCACAGCAGCTCCCTAGAAACTCGATGGCTAGTTCAAATCAGTCCCACCGGGTCTCCGGGAGTCAGAAGCAACTCAGTGGTAACAGGTGTGGGTTTTTTTTCCTATCTGCCGATACTACTTTTTCTAATTAGCAAAAACACTAAGGAAAAATTTTGAAACATAAATCTCAAGATATTTAATCATATAAACATTTGCGCTAAGATCTTTTGTAAAACTAACAGAACAACAAGTCCTTTCTCTCACAAGAACTCCCAGTTTTCTGAGGTCCCTGTTTCTTGCACAAACATTAAGAAAATGTAGCTGCTTTGTATAAATGTAACATTCTAAGGCCATCTACAAACCAACTACAGGACAGCTTGCCCAAAGTTTCTCTAAAGGTGTACTAGGAAGCAGCCAATCTAGGTCACTGTAGAAATTTTAAGTTTGTGGACCAATCAAAGACATCACTCAGAATAGATTCTCCTTAAGAAACTTGTATGAATATCTGCAGATATCCTTGTAATTTCAAGAACTAACATTCAAACCCAAGAAATAAATTCATTTGAGTAAATTCTCCCTTTGCTTTGTTGGAAGAGAAAGGGACTTACTACAGTTCTGGTGCTTCATCAAATATCCATAATTATCTGAAAGGACTTTTAAAATACTCCTCTTTTCTTTACGTACATCCTACAACGTTACATTTTCTTCCTATACTTCAAGCAAAACAAATATATTCCGAAGGACCAATCACAGAAACAATACACTAAACAGATTAAAAAAAAAAACCCTAACTCCCAGAGATCCTTTTCAGCCAAACAACAAATACCTACAGTTAAGCAATGTGCTCCTCAGAACAATCACCCTGACAAGATTAAAAGGGCCGCATGCCCCAAACCTAAGTTCAGAAGGCACAAAAGGGGTAGCACAAAGACAGGCAAATGGAAATGAGGAACTCAGGGAGCAGGCAGGTAGAGTACTCTTCATACTGAAGGGACTGCAACTAATGCCATGAAACAAAATGTACACAGATTGCTGAAAGGGCAAACTAACTTCCTCTGTAAATTTTTACTTGATCCTCAATAAAATGTTCAAAACTTACATGAACTAGATGTTATATAAACACCAGGGAAAAAATAAAGGCAATGCCTAATCATGCTCAGAAGATTAAAAAAAAAATTTGTAATGGAATTTAAAACTTTTATATCTACAAATGAGTTCATGCCTCTCTTCTGACTCATTATAAAATATAGCTCTTTTTCACACGAAAGACAACCAGTTAATATGTAATGGATTTAACACTGTTACTTCAGTTTTTCGATTTTAATTTCAAATGTAGTAAACATCAACATAATCCACAAAACAAAAGCTCTCAGTAAATCTAAAGTGTTTGACAGTCATTAAGAAGAAGATGAATATAAACATCTTTCATAACTCAGGCCACTTAAGAATTGCTTCTGGGAAACTATTGCCAATTTGCTTCATGAAATACTTAAAAACTACAGGTATAGGCATAGTACATATTTGGAAATAAAATAATCTCTCATCTTTAAATAAGCCAATCTGAAACAAATAAAAAAAATCATATCCCTTGGTTGGCTTGTACCCCCTGGCTGCATGACAAGAGTAACACTCTGATAGCTCCCATCTGTCTTCCTCCAGTTAATGGTCATCAAGATCAAGAGCCAGTAAAGAAAGTCCTGGAGCTACTTATGGTTTCTCTTCTTGCTCTCCTAGCCAGGTGGTGTTACCCTCAACTTACAGGCTCAGTTTCTCTTTTCACTCTCTTTTCTTTCAAAATAAGAAAACATGAAAACCTTCACTGACAGACATGAAAAACTGAAAATACAAGGCCATTTAAGTAAAACTTGGACATTTCAAGTTACAGATGTCAGCTGTTACTATTCCATAATTAGGGTAAATGAAATTTAGATATTACGAAGAATGGAAAACTTAAGTGATTTCAGTGCCCTACCCAGTTCTTGGGCTCTGCTAAGGACTCTGGAAATGTGTAAGAGTCAGCTGCTGCTTTGGCTGTTTTTTCATGTTATTCCAGCACCTAGAAAATACCCAGTTCCAATAAACTTCACATCTTATCTCTCCTAATCTGATTATAGGTTGCAACCCCCCACGTAATACTATCCTCAAGCTGCTCCTGTCCTCCTACTTTCTAGAGACACAACCTGGATGCTTAGTTTGTATTTTTTGCACCACCTGAGTGTGATTACTTTTTTTAACCTAATATCCTTTGTATCTATGAAGCATATCCCTGTGTCTTACACTATTTGTCATGGAACTACTGAAAGTATGCTAATGTAAGGCATACTCTTTGAAGATAGGAAATATCATAGAATGCTAATAGCCATGATGCTGCTACCTGAACTATTTTGGAAGAGCCAATAAATTACCAACTGCTATGAAAACAGTGAAAAATTGATTCTCACTTTGCCAGAAGGCTTTGGATGCATTAAGAAATTCAAGATCCGCTTCACCAGTTCACTATTTACACCCGATCTCTCCAAATCAAGAACCTCGCAGATGCTCTTTAACATGGCATTTCTGAACCTAAAACACAGAACGGAAAAAACTAAAGCGATCATGTAAGAAATTTACTAACATTCTCTGCAACAAGAAGGCTAAAGCCAACCACATTCAGTCTGTTCAGTTACACCTGAAAAAAACAGCTGTTTCTCTGAATCTTAGTATTCCTGACAAACTAGTACATTAAACATTACCAGGTAGTTAGCTAACTGAAAACACCATTTACCCATTAAGTTTTACAACATAAGAATAACCTAACTTTAACAGACTAGAAAGTTATGCAGTATCCTTCTTCTCAAAATTGTAAAATTCAGGGAATTAATTTGCCTAATGATTAATTATTCCCCTCAGCATTCCCACTATGATAATGTTTCAGTGAGGGAACAGGTAATCACCTGTACTATTTAAAGCTATGAAACTACAGGGATTTAATAAACAAAAGGTCTAATAATGTACTATCTAGCTTGTATTATTCTTAAGATGTAAATTCCATCCAATTCATTACCTTCAAAATGTTTGTTTATATGGTACCTACAAAGAAGGGAACAGAGTGACTGAGGACAGGACTAGGAAATACTTTGAATTATGTTCCCTTTTGGACTTTTTGCATTTCGACTACTTGGATGACTTTCCAGTATCATTCTTCTAGGAAACAGAAATTTAAGAGTTTTCAGTGATCTTGATATACATTACTTACTGGAAACTAAAATACTTCAATAGTTAACAAAGACACGTCAGGGCTTGATATTTAAAACTAACAATCTATTGAAAATGTACAACAGATCATATTCAAACACTGAAAAAAGATTATAAAGTACAACGAAACATGACATTTACAAAAACAACTCACTTTTTCAACATCTCTTCCTTCTTTTTATACTGGACACTTCCTTTTTCAAATGGAAAGCCACTGAACTGACCCACATTCTTCTTTAATGAGGACACCTGAAAATGTTTCTCTTATTAATGTTATATATTACCCAGTAATACACATAATAAAAAATTAAAAGCCAATATGTCTCCAAGCTGTTTCTTCAACATTTTATTTCGAATGGAAGAGTAATAAACTAATGTTAGTATCATAACGGGTCTACAAATTAGTATGAAAACACACAATATGAATGTAAATAAATTTTCACCTGATTAATATTTACTAGGTAATTATAAAACCACAACTGTCATTGAACAGTACCAAGGGATATGCACAGTTACTACCGAAAAATATGGCCCCTTCCTGATGTAAACCAAAAACCAAACCCACTGCCGTCAAGCCAATTCTGACTCACAGCGACCCTCTAAGACACAGCAGAAGTACACCATAGCTTCCAAGGAGTGCCTGGTGGATTCAAACTGCTGACCTTTTCGTTAGCAGCTGTAGCTCTTAACCACTATGACACCATGGTTTCCCAAGTAACTTACTTTATTGTCTTCCAAATTAGGAAGTCAGGGATTTTACTCTTTGAAATGTAAGAGAACAGAAAGCATCCCAAAAAGTTAGTATCATTTACTAGTTATGTTAAGTTATAGTGATGAGGATAGAACGAGATAATACATATAAGAATAAATTACACCACGGTCCGGATGTTCTATCAGCACCAAATTTTACCTTCCTCTTGTACAACTGAAAAGTTTCCTCAATTCTGAATTATGTATACAATAACTGAGTAAATAAAACACTGATTTATTCTAATACATCTTTCGACAAAGAACTGCTTTACTATTTATCAACCATTTGCTCAAAATGAGATATAGCTGTACTGATCATTTACTCTGAGTGGCTATAACATTCAAAAAATAAATTTCTTCCAATAAATTTTTCAAAAAATCAGTAAAATTACAATTTACATTCCATAATTAGAAATTTCAGTTCCTATAAAGCAACTGTAGTATATAGACCCTAGATTAACAGTGACTTGGCTTTTCAGCTCTAACTGCTCAAAATCAGATATGTGTCCCATAATAAGTCATTACTAAGTATGTGTCTCAGTTTGTTCACCTGCTGATTGCTAAGGTCCTCTACAGCATTGTAAAATTATGCTTCTGTTGTGAAGTATCCTGATATACAAACAGGCTACTAGGTTAGAGATTCAAAAAAAGAAAAATTCTTACTGTGCCTGGTCTGTTGTAGAGCAATTTGTGTAGATTTCTAAGTTCATCTGTTTTCTTCTTACTCAGAAAGAAATGTATCCTTTCAATTTCACAAAGTTTCTGTCCCTTCCCTAGAGAAAACACCATTATAATTAAATACCCAATGTACGTTACTACATATACCAAGTTCATTTTAATAAAACTTTACAGCATAATTTATATATAACTTTTGCTCTAACTGGGTAGCTTAAAAACAACAACAAAACTATATGAAAAGTACAATGCTAGTCACCAGACACTAAAATTAAGTACTACTAGCATTTTGTGTATTTAGGCATTTTCACCACAAAATGAAAGGAACACAGAATAAACTCACCTTGTGCAATCGTAAACGGTTCTCTCTGTAAGGAAGATACTTGCATTGTCAATCTCTCTACTTTTTTCTTTTCTCTCTTGCCTTCCACGATGAGACTTTTTTCTAGAAATTATTTTAAACTATTAACTTCATTAAACACACAGAAAAAGATCCCCCCAATCCAAACCCACTAATGTCACGCTGATTCTGACCCACAGTGAACCTATACAACAAAGGAGAACTGCCCCATCAGCTTCCAAGGCTGTCAATCTTTAAGGAAGCTGATGGCCACATCCTTCCCTTGCGGAATGGCTAGTGGGTCTGAACCCTCAACCTTTTAATCCCAGAAACTTAATATCTAACTCTCCTGGGTAGCTTTAAAAAACCAAATGATGAAAACACTTAGTAAATTAATAGCACCACTGCAGGTTTTCTTTCTTTCTTTTTTTTTCAAGAGTAACATGTTACTTAGCTAGCAACCTCACAGGGGACTCAGTTTAAAAAAAAATCAGAATAAACGTCTATGCAACTTCATTTATTGCTATGGAAGTCTATTCACTTGACATACTTAAAAAAAAAAAAAAACCCAAAAAGTACCTAGACTCTCTTTTAAGCCTTTTCGAATAGATGATTCTATAAACTGTGTCATGATTTAGGACACATACGAAATAGCCATCTTAGATAAAGAACACAAATACTTCCAAAATAGAGAATAGCAATAATTTAGTAACCTGACAGAAGAGATTAAAAACAAAGAACTCGAGGCCAGAACTTTGTTTCTTCTACTCTTTCCTGTTCAGTTATGGCCAAGAAAGCAAAACTGGAACAGACCTCAATTTTTAAAATACAGGTAAATCATAGCAATAACTGGAATTAGAAAACTTAAAGGTCAAAGCCCCTTAGAAACTTAATCTCCCTCTGAGAAAACAAGAGCAATGTATACACTGCATAGCAACCACATCTCTTGCCCGCTGGTGTTGGAAACAGTGGTGCCCTGATCAAAAATGGCAGCTAACCACGAAGGTGTTAACGTGAACTGCTCTACACAGTCCTGCCAATAATCCAACCTCATGCATCAGGCAACTAAATGGGTTTACTACACCTCTTCTAAGTCTCCCATTCCAAGGCTTTAACCAGTAATTTTTTCTGTCCCTGTGGAAAGGTGAGGCAACCTGATTCTGCAGAGAAGATTTTGCAGAGATGATAAATGAGCATTTGAATCCATCCCCAAGGTTCAGTTCTGATAGAATCTGCTCAACACCCATACCAGCCGTCAAGGGCAGCTTTCACTCTCCCTGCCCCTTCTAGGGAGTTCAAGCCCTGGCCTTCTGTACCCCCTCTATCTTCTTGGGTAATTTCTGATGTTTTCAGCCCCACAGTGAAGGGTGGGGAGAGCAGATCTTCACCCGTGCTCCCACATCCATGTCTCCCCCAAATCCCACTTGGCCTACGCTGGTGGGGCCCAGTACCCCGAATTGTGATTTAATTTTTAAAAAGCACAATAAAAAAGAAAACACGTATTTTAAAACACTAATCTTCATTTACCTAAAACCATTTACCTAGTGACTGTAATAAAACCCAAGAGGTCACTGTGGGTATAAACATACATATATTTATTTATATCTATAAACCAAAAACCAAACTCACTGCCATCAAGGCAATTCTGATTCACAGTGACCCTCAAGACTAAACAGAACTGCCCCATACTTTCCAAGCATGCCTAGCAGATTTGAACTACTGCCACCAGGGTTTTCATGCAGAGCTTTGTATTGATCTCTGTATCTACCTATTATCACTGGTGGTATAAGTGTGTAAGGGCTGGATTGCTAACCAAAAGGTCAGCAGTTCATATCCAAAGTTGGAATCAACTTGATAGCAATGCATATGGCCTTCTGTGTGTGTTGTGCATTGTGTGTGTAAATACTGAATACCTGTTTATGTAAAACTGTGCCAGTTACTACAGAAGGCTGAAAAAATGACTAAGATGTTGAGTATCTCTTGAAACAGATCATGTCTACTACAGGAAATGACATACACATATACTCCAATGTAGAAGATGACAAAACACTTTCAGATACAATAAAGGCTCTGTAAATTGAGAAAGCAATCATTATTTTGGATTAGGCAAAAAGGGGCAAGACACTGGAGCTGCATAACTGTGGATGATGCTTATGTGTTCACACAGACCATAAAACATGTAAGGGTTGCAACCAAAACAACTTCTCACACAGAGCCAAGTGCCTTGCAGGATGAAGCTCCTAGGCTCAAAGACAAAGGGCCATAGACTCGGAGAATCTCTATCTACGTCACCAGTATGAAGACAAAGTTCTGCGTTCTACTTTAGTGAGTATCATCTGGGACCTGAGAGGCTTGTGAACAGCCATAGAAGATGTAATTATCTGTCTCTTACCATCTGGAGCAAAAGATAATTAAGGAAACCCAAAGGAGTGATTTGTTCAAAAGACTAATGAACCACAGCCTACATGACCTCAAGACCAGAAGAACTAGATGGTGCCTGACTATCACTACTTCAGGTTCTGACTGTGATCACATCAAAGGGTCTTAGACAAAGTGGAAGAGAAATCACAAAATCAAAATCAAACTCATAAAAAATTACAGAACCAAAATCAGATTCATAAAAAAGACCAGAATTACTGATGAGGAACCCCAAGACTATGCCCTAAGTCATCTTTCTGAACTGGAAATGAAGCCATGGCTGGAGACCACCCATCAGCCAAAACAGGCAGGACCATAACACAAACATCTAAGAGAAACATGTTCCTTAGAACAACTGACAACATGAAATTAGAAGGGCAATTATTTGTTCAAAAGCAAAAATGAGAAGGCAGGAAGGAGGTTGCAATTCTGGACGCAAGGAAACGTGAAATCTAGGCTGGAAACGGGGGTGGGCAAATACACTGTGTAGAACGGAACCTAAGCACAGGAGCACAAAGACAGATGCCTTGTCACAGGAAGATCCCCAGGGAGCCAAGGAACAGAAGAAGCTAGCGAGGAGGACCTTGCCCCAGGACTAACAGAGAAATCCTTCCCCTACAGCCATACTCTGAATTCAGATTCTAGCCCTGTAAACTGTGAGAAAATAATTTAAAACAAAAAACAAAAAACAAAAAAAGGCAACAAAGCTGGCTCTGAAGGATATTTAAAACTTAAAAATGTATTTTTAAGGATATGATAGTATGCCAGCAGGCACACTCTTACAATTTTGCCGAGTGAAAAGGAAGCACTCCAAAGCAGTCACTGCTACCATTCTGCTTCCTTTCCCTAAGTAATCTGAAGCCTTGTTTCAGTCACCTAGTGCCAGTGTAACAGAAAAACTTTAAGTGGATGGCTTTATTAAAGTTTATTCTCTCACAGCTGAGTAAAACTACAGGTCTCAGTGTGGTGACTCCAAGGGAAGGTTTTCTCTTCTGGCTGTGGCAGAAGATCCTGGTCATCAGTCTTCCCTTGATCTGGGAATATCCTGGTACAGCAATCTCAGGTCTAAAGGACACACTCTGTTCCCAGTGCTGTTTTCTTGGTGGCATGAGGTCCCCTTTGTCTCTCTTGTATCTGAAAAAAGAGTAGCTTAAAATACTATCTAATCTTGTAGACTTCATCAATGTAAGTGTCACTAATTCACGTTATTAAATTACAGTGACAGAATGCACAACGCACAGGAAAATTCTATCAGACAGACAACACAACACTGGGAATCATGGCCCAGCTAAACCGATATACACATTTTTGGGGGGACAAAGAATTCAATCCGTGACACTGTCCTTGCCTTTCACTAACACCCACACGCTACTGACTTGTATATAAACTAATACACACCTGACTACCAACGGGACAGCTCTACTTCATGTCTTACAGGTGCCTCAACTCAACACGTCCAGAACAGAAGTCAGAATAATCTTCAGAAACTGAAACCTCTGTCAGTTCTTTTCTTCAGCAAATGGTAATACCATACACACAGCTGCCTAAGACAGAAACCTAAGCATTACCTTTGCAACTTCACTCTCTCTAACCACAAACCCCAACCACAAAACCACTGCCCAGCTGGGTCAGTCTGACCTCTTGCTTGGCACCAACGCCATTAATTTCACTACCATGCCTCCATAAATTCGGAGAGCTCGACACTTTAAACTGTTAAGCCTGGGTTTGAGAAGAAAACATCCAACCTCTTCCAAAGTTTGGCTGGGGTGCAAGAATATACTGAGTAAACCTACACTGGGCTAATTAAAAAAAAAAAGTTAAGATTTGTAATTTGTAGTTATTCAATGGTCCAACCTATCTTAGGAAGAAATTTCAATAGCTCAAAGACGCAAAGCCCCCTAAGTCTCGCTTAAACAGGTACAACATGACTCCTTAACTCTGCAGAGTTCTGCTTCACTTCTCCAGTCAATCCTGAACATCAGACCTCAAGGCGCAGTGGTTACGAGCTTGTTTGTTCCTCCGAAGACTGCAGTTCAAATCCACCAGCCACTCCTTGGAAACCCTATGGAGCAGCTGTGCTCTGTCCCACGGGACCGACAGGGGCCAAAATGAACTTCATGGCAGTGAGTTTGGCTTTTTTTTTTTTTTTTTTTAATTTTTTGGTTTTTAAGTCAGACTCAGCTCCAAAAATGAGAGCTCTAGGTCCATATTTAATTTTCTTTCTGGATACAACCAGCAACAGCTCTTAACAGTATTTCCCAGTGAAAACTTCTGAGGCCTGTGGTGAGCACCTCTGCTAAAGTTTGGCAAAAATAAAACATTTCAAACACAACAAAGTACTTCCAAGACTAGTACAAATAACTTCTTTCAGTGTTAACATGAGGTTTCTCTGAAGAGCTTGCAGAAACTTCCCATGGCAAAATAAATGCGTAATTAGCAAAAACATTAACATACACAGATTAAAAAACAGAAAATCTTACAAACTTCCGGTCAAAAGATGAAATGTCTGAACGCAGACAAGAAGCCAACGGCACTCCAGACTCTACCAGCAGTGCTACCAAGTCTGAAGAGTAACACAGGCATGCACAAAACTAACTGTACACTTCGCATGCATTCCTGCTGTAAATCAATTATTTTAATGCCTTTAAGTGCAAAAAGAGCTGGCAAGCTGTTTTCTCCACGAAAAAACTTGCAACTAAAATATCCGTGAAGACAGACCGGACTTCTGCCTACCCTTTTCCTCCTCCTCCTCCTCCTCCTCCTCGTCCTCCTCCTCCTCTTCACTTTCCTCTCTCGCGCCCGGCATCTCGGGATCCTTCTCGGACGCGGGCTGAGCGGGGCTTCCGTCTCCCTCTGCAGCAGGGGCCGAGGACGACATACTGCGGTCGACCTGCGCGCGGGGAAGAAGCTCGAGTTCTCGGTCGCGGAGCCGCCTCAGCTCACACCCTCGCCTGCCCACCACGGCTCCAGGTGCAAAGGATTGCGACCGGGCGGCGCCGGCAAACCCATCCCAAAGTTGCCTCCTCCAGCAGCTGGGACGGCGGCGCTCCCTCCCCTGGGGCGGGTTCCCTCCCGCTCCGCCCGGCGTCAAGGGTTCCCCCGGAGGGAGCCCGCGGGACCGAGCCCGCCCCCTCCCGCCGCCCCGCGCCCGGCCCGGCCCGCGCCCGCAGGCGGCTCCCGTCCCCTCCCCCGCCCCGGCCGCCGTCCAAAAGGCCGCGTCCGTTCTCGTCGTCCTCGGCGGGCGCCGCGGCTGTCTCTCGGCCTCCTCTGTCCCCAACGAAGTCCTCACCGTGAGGCCCGGGAGCCGCAGCCTGATACGAGAGGCCGAGGGGATGTTCTAGGAAGCAGCGACGGCGGCAGAGGCCCAGGAGAAGGCGCGCGGGACGCTCTCGCGCGTGACGCTCGCGCGGCGCTCTCCGCTCCCCAGAATCAACAAGATTTTCAAAATGGCGGTTCGGGAAGGAAAGCGGGAATGCGGCGGCCAATCAGCGGCGCGAGATGGGAGTTGGCGGGCCCGGGCCGGGGGGCGGGGCGGGCCGGCGCCTCCGCGGGGAGCCCGGGGCGGGGTTGCGTCGGGGTTCCCCGGGCGCGGGTGGAGGGGCGGCGCGCGCTCGGGCCGCCGCTCCCGGGCCGGCGCTGGGTCGGCGGCTCTCGGCGGCCCGGGAAGGAGGGAAGGGCGCTGGCGGGCAGAGAGTTGGCCTCGCCTCGCGGAAGGGCGCTAGGGGGCCGTCGTGCTGATTGTCTGTGCCTGTCTTTTCCCGGAAAAGATGACGAACAGCAAGGGGCAGAGCTCTGCCTGGGGGAGAAAGGGGGGGCGCAAAGAAGTTCAGAAACCCGCTGAGGCTCGGATTTGCAGGCTTTCCCAGAGGTGGAGGGGAACACGTGAAGGAGTGGTCTTATTTATGCTCCAGAGGTTGTGCTGGATGATGACTCCTAATCTGTTCCGTAGGACCCCGTCGTTGTAAGGAAAAACCCTGTCACATTGGATGTTCACATCACGAGAGGCGTAAATGGATTTCAGAGCTGTAAATGTAGGCGGAGATGCGCCTGAGCGCGTTCGAGAGTGAGAGTGAGAGGGACGGTGTGTGCGTGCGTGCGTGGGTATGTGTGCGCGCACGCGCGCGGAGCAACCAAATTTGCCTGGTCCGGGCCAGCTCCGCAAATACCTACATAATGCAGCTGCTGACAGTCTCTTTGCTCTCGTCTCACAAATCATATTGCCTCATTTTCAACCTTACAGGTCTTTGTGGATGTTCCTGCATCTATCTGACCGACCTCATTCCCACCTTTGGGCTTTATATTTAACTTTTTCTGCCTGGACTGCTTTTCCCTCAAGATCTTCAAATGACTTGTTGTCTTCACATCATTGAAGTCTCTCCACCTAAGTGCTTCTCCTCACCAAAGACCATCGCCTTATTTCCTTCTTTTTCTTTCATTTATTTAAAAAAGTTATCGAACACCTCATCTGTACCAGTCCCTAGGAACCAGAGCAAGACCACACCTTGGTGCTTACTTTCTAGTTGGGAAGACAACGGTCATGGATCGTACTGTGTCCACCCTCGCCCGACCCCCGGTGTGTATCAGTTTGACTCAGCGATGAGTCCTAGTGTTGAGTGATTTTTCCCATGTATTATGAATCCTGCCTCTATGACGTTGATGAGGAGAATGGGCAGCAGTTGTGTTAGTGAGGCAGGACTCAATCTGCAAACTTGTGGAATATAAAAAGAACTGAGCAGAGAGAGCTGGGAACTTCATATCCCTTGAGGTTTCCTGCACCCAAATTCTCTCCTATTGAATTTGGAATCTTAACCTACTGGACTGTGGTAATTCATCAAATTAAGTGGACTTGTAGCTTGCTGGACTGTTAGAATAAAATTTCTCTTTGTTGAAGCAATCCACATGTGGTATTTCTGTTATAGCAGCACCAAATGACCAAAGCAACAACCAACAAGTAAGTGAATGTACTGCTTGTCAGATAGTGATAAAAATACAGCAGGTTAAGAGGACTAGAGGTACCAGTGAACCAGTTGTCATGGAAACAGTTCTGACTGGTGGCAACCCCAGTGTGTAGAATACAATTGTGCTTCGTAGGGTTTTCAATAGCTGTAATCACTGGGAAGTGATCAAGTTGTCAGATCGTTCTTCCCAGGCACCTCTGGGTGGGTCAGAGCCACCAACTTTTGGAGATAGCCTGTGCTTAAACTTTCGCGCCACCCTTGGACTCTTTCAGTAGCGTGAACAGCGTTTTATAAATTCAGTGACTAAGAAAGAACTCTCTGGTAAGATGACATTTGAAAATCTGAAGGAACTGACAGCAGGGCAGACAGACTGGATATATTCAGGAAAATTCGCTGAAGTGCTGGATGTGGGGTGTAAAAGACAGTGAGGAGTCAATGATAACTTGGGAGTTTGGGCTTCAGTGGCTGAAGGGCAGAGTAGCTATTTACTAGATAAGGAAGATTCCAGGGGTGGAGGAAGCAGGACTTTTTTACTGGGGAGAGATCAGGTGTTTTGTTTTTGAGGTTTCTGTTAGTATCTCAATGAAGTTGAGGAGAAGACAGTTGGGTATGAGAGTCTGGCATTCTGAGGAAGATAGTCTAGCTCAAGGTGTAAATTTAGCAACCGTCAAAAAGTAGGTGGTATTCACAGCCCTGAGACTGGATGAGGTTACTAACAGGGGATATAGGGAGAGATGAGAGGATCAAGGTGGTACTCTGGAGCTCTCCAGTGTTCACAGATTCAGGAGGGGGAGAGGACTGAGCATCTGCAAGGAGAAGGAGCAGCTGTAGCCAGTGATGTGTAAGGCCAATCAGGCCATTCCTACATCCCAGAAGAGAAGTGAAGAATGTATCTGAGGAAGGAGTGATCAGTTGGATCACATGCTGCTTTTGAAAAAATTGAGTGATGAGAACTGAGAACTGACTGCTGGCATAGCAATGCAAGTTTTTGGTGACATTGGCAGGAACTGTTTCTGTGGAAGAATTGAGTAGAAAGTGCCTAGGGTGGGGACAGAGAGAGACAGGTAGGGAGGACAGGCAGACACAATATCCAGGAGTTTTGCTCTGCAGGGGAGGAGGGACATGGAGCAGTAGCTCAAGGGTAGTTTGGGTTTCAAGATGGGAGATGTTACTGTGTGCTTGTAGGTTGAGGAGAATGAATGAGTACAGTGGGGCAGCATGATGCAAGAAAGGGAGGTGTCATCGTCACCTGGTGCTGCTCCAACAGAAATACCACAAGTGGATGGCTTTAAAAAGAGAAATTTCATTCTGTGACAGTCCAGTAGGATACAAGTCCAAATTCATGGCTCCAAGGGAAGGCTTTTTCTGTTGCCTCTGGAGGAAGGTCATTGTTGTCAGTCTTCCCCTCGACTGGGAGCTTCTGAGGACTCACTCTGCTTCTGGCACTGCTCCTTGGTGGTATGAGGTCCCTCAGCTTGCTGCTGGCATTCCTTTCCTTTGTATCCCAAGAGACTGCCTCAAGGCACAATACAATCTCACCAGTGAGTCCTGCCTACCCACACAACTGCTGCCCATCCTTCATTATTAACATTGTAGAGCCAGGATATACAACGTACAAGAACAACACACGATACTGGGAACCATGGCCTAGCCAAGTGGCTACACATATTTTGGGGAGTGCAATTCAATCCTTGACAAAGAGACGATGATAATTGCAGCTCACCTTAGGCAAGTGTTGCAGGTTGTGTTCTCTAAGCAGGTGCTGAAGCAGAATTTGGAGAAGCACTTTTTTTAGGGATTGATAAGGATGAAAGAAAGTGGGAGGAAGCATGATTGGGCAAAGAAAGAAGTCACACTGTGAAGCAGGTCTGACGAAACCTGAGCCAACCTTGGTGGGAGCTCTGGAGTGCTGCCATTCTGAAGGTGAAGGTTGTGAGTTGGACCTCCCTGGCAAGGGTTAACTTCCCACCCTGCTCAGGCACCCACTGCAGGCTGCGCTAGGAAGGGCATGCCTTCTGGGGAAGTGACTCTGTAGCTGCTGAAGCTGGGAGCTGTGTATAGTGACTGCAGTTTCTGCAGCTGGGCCACAGGTCCTGCCTTAAGAGGGGATCTGAGTGACACATCTTCAGGTCACCACCGTAGATGAGAAGAAATAGACTCTAGTGGACAGGTGGGGGAGCTGCCTTTAGATAGAATGACACACAGTTTCTACATTGAAATGGGAGTGAAGACAGGATGTGGAGACCAACTCAGGGTTAGTAGGTGTCGTGAGAGTTTTACAAGTTTCGATTGCTTTCGGTTTCTCAGTGAGATGAGGAGCAAGATCACTGACAGTGTGTGGGAAAGGACTGATGGAGGTTTCAGCAGAGAGGACTGCGAACCAGTTGTGTAGGAGAATAGGGGATGAGTGGATTAGGAAAGGTCAGGACAGCTGGGCAGCTCTAAGGACACACTGAAATCAGTGACCATGAAGTCAAAATGAGACCAGACCCCCTGCTGTCAAGTTGATTGTGACTCAACAGTAGTCAGTAGAACAGATCTGCTCCATTGAGCTTCCAAGGAGCATCTGGTAGGTGAGAACTGCCAACTTTTAGGTTAGCAGATACAACACTAACCACTATTCCCCCAAAGTTTTCCAGAACGAGACTAGTCCCCATTATTTTTCTCCAGCCATGCTCAGCTACTTTGGAGTAGGTGAGAGAAGGCAGAAGACTAGATTTAATCAGGTTGGGATTTTTGTCAGGCAAGCTTGGAGATAGAAGACATACCTATTTTCTAAGATAGCACACACACCCTTTTTTAAAAAAAAGTCTAACAATGTTGAGGATTTCTAGCCAAATGGTTGAGGAGAGCACTTTTCTGACTCTGACTTGGCCAACAGTAATGATGTTAGACAGGATCTGAGCCCTGGACCGCAGTCCATACCAGAAAAGCCTTTTCTATACAGGCAGTCTCATTTTACAGCATGAGGAAAGTAATACTAACGCTCTGTAGTGCTCTTTTTCTATGGTCTCACTCATTCCATGGACTAGTTGATAAGGACATATTAATGAAATGTGTTAAAACAGCAGAGCTCCGGGGGGTACGGTGTAAGAGCTTAACTGCTAGACTTGAGGATGTCTAGAATAACATAGGATCTGGGCTTAGGTAAGGATAGGAAAGGGGTGAGAAGGGGCAAGATCACTAATTTGGACCTTTACTTCTCTTTGTTACATTTACCAGTGTCTGAAATTTTTGTTTTATTGTCTGTCTTTCCTACTACAATGTAAGCTCCCTAAGGCTGCAAGGATTCAGTCTTGTTCCTCACACCATCCTTAGCATCAGATGCATTGCCTGTTACCTCATTGTGTCAATGCGTACTGAAAGAGTGAATGCACGCCAGAATAACACGTACTGTGAAGACCCAGGACATTCTTGGATTCAAGTAATGCAAACACATGTATGTCAGGAGACCACAGGCTGTTCCAATGGCTTAACCCAGCAGAAGTTTCTTTCGTTCTCTACAGTGCCCTCTGGTGGTGCAGGCAGCTCTACGGGGCCTGTAGTTGACTCACGGCATTAGATGACTTGAGAATAATGCCATCTCACTGCAAATCCTTCTTGTTCACAGTCCACAGAGTACCAAAGCAGAGAACTCTTTGTGTTCTGTGATTCTGCTCTGTGGCCAGTGGCTGCATCAGTCATATGGCTCCACCTAACTGAAGACTTCAGACAGTATGGGAGCACATATGGAATGTTGGGAAGGTCACTAAGTGGCACAAACAGTTGGCACTTCGCTCCTAAACAAAAGGGAAACCCTGGTGGCATAGTGGTTAAGTGTTTCTGCTGTCAACCGATAAGGCCGACAGTGCGCATCCACCAGGTGCTCCTTGAAAAACATGGCGCAGTTTTACTCTGTTTTATAGGGTCACTATGAGTTAAAGTCGACAGCAACAGGTTTGTTTTTTTTTTTTTTGGTTTACTAACCAAATAGTTAGTGATCACTTATATGAGACCAAATGATCAACGATCACTTTAAAACAAAGATGAGAATAGAAGGAAGCAATGGGTTGTAGATTTTTGTTAAACATTGTGGTCTCTGCCACACAGAACCAAAAAGCAAACCTGTTTGGCCTTTGAGAATTTTTTACATGTGCTGTGTACACATTCCTTCCATGCATAAATTTAGCTCTTACATATATGTATCTATCTTTCCCAGACTGTAAGGCAGAGACCACGACCATATTATTTATTATTACTCTCTCCTAGAGCTTGGCACAGTGCCTGATGTGTAATAAATACTGAAAAATATTTGTTTAGTTGAAATGCACTTCCTTTTGGTTCTTGGATACTGGCATGAGTCTGCTATCCAGATGCTATTTAAAGAGTGTCCTGTGATACCAGTTCAGGCAATTAACATGGTTGGAAGCTGATGACCAGATTCTTTTTTGAACCTGGTCATAAATATAAATATAGCGCCACATTTGGTTCTTCTAAAAACAAGATATCATACTCTATTTTGGTAGAAAGAGTTAGCCAAAGTACACAGTTTAGTAATTTGAGATTGGGTTTGAAAACACTAGAGCACAGTGATACCTGGTTGGTTAATTATAAACTGCATGTTCCAACTCTGACAATGGCTGTGTAAACAACTGGAGAAGGTGAGCAAAGTCTTACTGAGACTGAAAAGTTGGAGAATGAAGGACGGCCCTAGTAACTAAAAATCTTGCTGTCAGTTTGCCAAGTACTATTGTAACGAATCCAAAACTAAACCTGTTGCCATTGATCTTGACTCCTAGAAACCCTATTGGACAGAGTAGAACTGCGCTGTAGAGTTTCCAAAGACAGACTGGTAGATTCCAGCTGCCAAGCAGTCAAGCTCTTAACCACTGTGCCCACCAGAGCTCTGCTGTTGTAACACATTTCATTAATATGTCCTTACCAACTAGTCCATGGAATGAGTGAGACCATAGAAAAAGAGCACTACAGAGCGTTAGTATTACTTTCCTCATGCTGTAAAATGAGACTGCCTGTATAGAAGAGGCTTTTCTGGTATGGACTGCAGTCCGGGGCTCAGATCCTGTCTAACGTCATCACTGTTGGCCAAGTCAGAGTCAGAAAAGTGCTCTCCTCACCCATGTGGCTAGAAATCCTCAACACTGTTAAAGATTTTTTTTAAAAGGGTGTGTGTGTTACCTTAGAAAATAGGTGTGTCCAACTCTAAAATAACCCTATGAATTTATTTTGAATCTAGGCTTTTATAAATAAAATATTTCTTTTTATGTAAATTTAGTCCTCATTTAAGGGAACTACAGAAAGTTGGGATGAGTACTTTCCCCACAGATAAGTTGGGTTTAGAAAATCAAATTTAGAATAAAAAGATATTTGCACACCGGTAAAAGAATAATAGTTTTTTTAAAAAATACATTTGTTGTGACATTTCATCTGCATCTTAAAAATGATGCTGTAGTTCTGGAATGGGGGAGTGGCGATGGGTTTTGCCCTCAGGGGACATTTAATAATGGCATGGCTACTAACCAAAAGATCAGCAGTCTGAATCCACCAGGAGCTCTTTGCAAACTAAGGGGCAGTTCTACTCAGTCCTATAGGGTCACTATGAATTGGAATTAATTCACTGGCGAGGGATCTTTGGGTTTGGAGCTATTTTTGGTTGTCACAGCTGGAGAGAGTGATAATGGAATCTAGTGGGTAGAAGCCAGAAGGCTGCTAAGCAGCCTCCACTGCACAGGACTTCCCTCCCGCCCCCACCCCAAACACAAAGAATTATTCAAAATGTTCAAAATGTCAGTGCTACCACTCCATTAAAACTGCCATCATAAACACCAATAATGACCTTCAACAGCCAAGCTAAACACTCTTGAATACTCCTGTAATACTAAGTCCTAGAGTGATATAAATGGTTTCTAAAGGTGACTAGGTTGACAGTCTGAACCGAATAAAGTTATGCAAAGGAACAAAGTCCTGACAAGTTACTTCAGTAAAGATCACAGCCAAGAAAATCCCACAGAGCATAGTTCAACCTTTGCAATGCATGGGGTCATGTGAATTGGAATTAACTCAATAGCAGCTGGTTTAAGTTTTTATAATAGTGCTTGGTTTCTATGTAACAACGATGTTTACCTTCCCTTCTTTTAAAAACTTTCTTCTCCGACTTCCATGATATTACTTTCTCTTGATGCTCAAGTTAGCAATTTCAGCTATATTTGAGAGACCAAAGGATGTAAAATAATCTCTCAGTTTCTCCAATACTGGTGTTCTCCAGGAACATCATAGGGTTTTGGTTCTTTACTTATATATGGTTTCCCAAGGTGATCTCATCTAAACTCATGATGTCACTGACCTTTAGATTAATAACGTTCAAATCAATAGGTCTAGCTACTTTTTGTTTGACGACCATACTCAATTAACTTGGGTAATCGCTACTTAGCATCCCGTCAGTATCCGAAACTGAACACATTAAAAACATAGTAAATCTATTTTGTTCTCTCACAAATATATCCTTCTCTTGTATTTACTGCTTCATTTAACTACTTTGCTGTCTTCTTTTTTGCTGAAGTTTCAAAATTTGGGCTTTTCTTTGACCTCACTCTTTTCTCAACATCTCAAGGTTCTCTGTATTTTAAACGTCTGCTTCTCACATCCAGCCACTTTTAGGACATATCAGCTGTCTCCTAAAATGTTATAACAGCTTCATCCCTTCCCTTCCATAGGGAATCACTAGTTCACCAAACATAGGGTAATCTTTCAAGTCCTAGGGACTAGCTAGTGTGTTCATCTGGCCAACAGATTCAACTTTCAAGACTCAAAACGCTGCCTTTTCAATGAAGCATCCCCAAGGTTCTAAAGTTGAAACTCCTTCCTTTCCCTACTGCACTGTATTTCCCCAGTTTCATTTGTTCATCTCTGTATTACGTTGCTGTTATGTGCCATTGAGTCAGTTCCAACTCATCGGGAGCATGTGTACAACAAAGTGAAGCACTGCCCAGTTCCATCATCCTCACCGTCATTGTTCAGCTTCAGCCCACTGTGGCAGCTACTGTGTCGGTCCATCTACTCCAGAGTCTTATTTTGGTAATCCTTTATCAAGCATGATGTCCTTCTCCAAGGATGATCCCTCTTGATAACATGTCCAAAGTAAGTGAGACAGTCTTACATCCTTGCTTCTAAGGAGATTTCTTGTCACATTTCCAAGACAGATTTGTTTGTTCTCTTGGCATGCCATGGTGTATTCACTATTCACCAACACCCAAATTCAAAGGTGTTAATTCTTCTGTCTTCTTTATTCATTGTCTAGCTTTTGTATATGAGGCGACTGGAAAAATCATGGCTTAGATCAGGCACACCTTAGTCTTCAAGGTGACATCTTTTCATTTTAACACTTTAGAGAGATCTTTTGCAGCAGATTTGTCCAGTGCAGTTCATCTTTTTATTTCTTGACTGTTGCTTCCATGGGCTTTGATTGTGGAACCAAGTAAAATGAAATCCTTGAAAATTCCAATCTTTTCTCCATGTATATGGTGTTGCTTATTAGTCCAATTATGAGGATTTTTCTTTAGGCTGAGGTGTAATCCATTCTGAAGGCTGTGGTCTTTGATCATCGTCAGTAAGTGATTCAAGTCCTCTTCAATTTCAGCAAGCAAGTTTATGTCATCTGTACAAGACAGGTTGTTAGGGAACCTTACCCCAATCCTGATGCTGTGTTCGTCTTCATGTAGTCCAGCTTCTCAGATTATGTGCTCTTCATAACAGATAGAACAGGTATAGTGAAGGCACACAACCCTGATGAACACCTTTCCTGACTTTAAACTACACAGTATCCCCTTGTTCTGTTGAAATAACTGCCACTGGATCTATGTACAGGTTCCTCGTGAGCATGCTTAGCTATTCTGAAACTCTAATTACCTGTTTACATACCTGTCTTTATAGGAGGAATAACAAGTTCTCCAACTCATCCCAGAAATAGTGCTACTTACTTCGTTGCTGAATATCACTATGGTCACTTTCAAAGCACTCCTCTTGGGAAGATGCACAGACATCACCCTTCAAAACAATTATGGAACTCTTTTTCTGGAATGGCCATGAGAGCTGTCACTGTATTATCCTTGATGTCCTGAATGCCATCAAAATGTCTTCTTTTCAATGTTTCCCTTATCCTCAGGTAAAGAAAAAAGTCACTGGGGGCCAGATCAGGTGAGTAGGGAGGGTGTTCCAATACAGTTATTTGCTTACTGGCTAAAAACTTCCTCACAGACACCTAGACATATAAGTTTGCACCTGGCCGCCATGTCACCGTGTGCAATGGGCATTCCAGAAAGAGTTCCAAAATTGCTTTGAAGGGTGGACTAGATGCTGGTGTCATTGCAGAGCTTCCCAAGGAGAGTAATTTAAAGGTGAATTTAAATACTGAGAGGAAACCATTTTGATGACATTCAGAACATCAAGGGTAATATGATGACAGCTGTCATGGCCATTCCAGAAAAAGAGTTCCATAATTGCTTTGAAGGCTGAACTAGGCACTGGTGTCTGTGCATCTTCCCAAGAGGAGTGCTTTGAAAGTGACCATAGTGATATTCAGCAATGAGGTGTGTAGCACTATTTCTGGGATGAGTTGGTGGACTTAACTGTCATTTCTCCTGTAAAGGCAGGTATGTAAATAAGTAATTACAATGACATCACCTTTAAATTACTTCAATGAGGTATGTAGCACTTAGAACAATTAAGTTTGAGGACTTAATTGTTGGACCTCCTAGCAAACATTTACTGAGTTGTCTGCCTTAAGCACTGTTTCTGAAAGGCTGCTTGTTTCTCAGCCTCCCTAAACACTCTCCTACTTTCATCCCATTCCTATGCTAGCCACACCGTCTGTATAATTATGTGAAAAACTTCTGTGGCTGTGTTCTCACATCTTGACTCTAGCTAGCCAGACATCTGACCCCCATCAGGCTGATCATTCCCCTTGCTGAGAATTTAGAATTAAGAAAGACTGATTCAACTTGGATTTACAGCATATAAAGTTAGGAATTTTAGGGCTACATTTTTCTGCCACTGGAAGATGAATAGAGATCAAGATAAGTAAAGAACAGATATTATTAATTGTATTCAATTTCCTGTTCCAGATTTTTGAGGCAGCCTATTTGTCTTTGTGCCTTTGCATTTTAGGAGACAGCCTTGGACAGTTGTTCTTAAGCAGTTCTTTTTCTCCCCATAAGGTAGCTTGACAGCATTTTTGCTTCTTGCAACTATAAGTGTCCTATTTAGTGCACCCACTGACTATAACTCAAGGGCAAAGATCTTGCCTTTGTCATCTTTGTATAATCAGCACTCACCCTAGTACCTAGAACACAGTAAATACATAAAATTTGTGGAATGAATATTTGAACAGGCGAATATAGTATACAACCCGGTTGACAAACTTTGTACTCATAGACTAGGTTGAAAAAGGCTGATGAGAAATCCTAGTAAAATCGAACAAATAAAACATTCTAAGAATGGAGAAAAAGAGAGAAGGTAGAAGGGAGGTATAGCATCAGAAAACAGAAGAGAGAAATAGAAATAAAAATACATGAAGGAAAATCATGGAACTAGAGCTGCAAGGCAGAAAGTAACCTTAAAAATAAATAAATAAAAGAGAAATTCCAAAGTAAAAAGTCTAGCGGTCCTGCTTTGGCACTGTTCCAGGCTTTCCCCCTCTGCTTTTGGCCTATGTCCATTTGTTCTAAGAGCAAGTGGGGGAACCGAGAAGGGGAGCCCCAGTAATTCCTGCCTAGGTCCCACACCTGTTGTACTCTTAGACAGGTGACCTCAGCTCCCATGGCAGTCATAGGTTCTTTGATAGGACACCAAGAACACAGGCATCAGAAAGAAAACAAATAGATCATTGGACTTCATCAAAACATCATTTGTGCATCAAAAGACACTATCAAGAAAAGGAAAAGGCAACCTAAAGAATGGGAGAAAATATTTGCAAATCATGTAGCTAATAAGAGTCTAGTATCTAGAATATGTAAAGAATTCTTACAAGCAACAATGGAAGGTTTAATATACAACATAGACAGACTTCAAAATCTGTCAAACAAACCACAATCATCAGAAGAGGAAATAGATAAATGGGAACTACTAAGAATCAATCACTTCTGCTCATCCAAAGACTTGATTAATAGAATTAAAAGGCCACCTACAGAACAGGAAAAAATATTTGGCAACTCTATGTCAGACCAATGGCTGATCTCCATAATCTATAAGGTACTACAAAATACCAATAAGAAAAAGATAAATCATCCAATTAAGTGATGGGCAAAGGAGATGGACAGACACTTCTCTAAACAGGAAATCCAGGAAGCAAAAAAACACATGCCAACATGCTCACGATCATTATCTAGTAAAAAAATTCAAACCAAGATGACCATGAGATACCATCTCACCCCAACAAGGTTGGTCATGATCCAAAAAACCCAAAACAACAAATGCTGGGGAGGCTGTGGGGAGATTGGAACTCTCCTACACTGTTGGTGGGATTGCAAAATGATGCAACCTCTTTGGAAAGCAATCTGTCACTCCCTTAAAAAATTGGATCTAGATATACCATTTGACCCAGTAATTCCACTGCTCAGAATATATCCTACAGAATCAAGGCCAGTCACACCAACAGGGACATGCACACGAATGTTCATCACAGCACAGTCCACAATAGCAAAAAGATGGAATCAACCCAGATACCCAACAACAGAGGAATGGATAGGTAAGCTATGGTATATACACTCAATGGAACACTATATGATAATAAAGAACAACAATGATAGTAGGAAACATCTCTTAACCTGGTTTCAACGAGAGGACTTTATGCTGAGTGAAAGTAGTCAGCGACAAAAGGACAAATATTGTATGAGACTCCTACGATAAGAACTTAAAAACAGACTCATGCATAGAAGAAAAGACTCTTTGACGACTGCAAGGGTGGGGAGGGAGGAAGGGTGGGAGAGTTTAGATTAGATAGTTAATGGAAATTTGGTTGGGTGAAATCAGTGACAGCACACATTAGAAAGAAGATTAATAACTGGACTTCAACACAATTTGAGTACTCCTTTCCATCTTAACCCAATATTGCAGGGACAGAGTAGCTGGGGCGGGGGGCCGGGAACCATGGTCTCAGGCAAAATCGAGGCCAATTGGCACAGCTAGCATTTTGCTAACGAGGACTCTCTGCACCCCTTCCAAGCTGCCATCTGAGTGTACAGCAAGTGGTCCCAACTAAACAGGAGCGGATGATCACCGAGGACAAGAATGACATGGGGAAAAGAGAATCCAGAAGACAGAGAGGCCCACGTGAATGGGTCTCTATATCGACTCGTGACCAGAAGAACTGGATGGTGCCTGGTCACCACCAGTGATAGCCACGAAGTAGCTCACAATGCTGAGTCTCTGGCAAAAAGAGAATAAATTGGAGTGCACCCTGAGATCTCCAATAAAAGACAGCAATTGATGGTCTGGGGGCTTTGGGGTTCCCCTGGGAGCATGACTTCTGGCCCTGGTGCTGCCCCTGTCCATAAATCATAATCAAGGTCCACTTTTCAGACAGCAATGGATTGGACTTGGCGACGCAGAGTGACCGTATCTTGTGGGAATTTTATGGTTCTGTGCATCAATAGGATGTCATTCTACAGACCTCTTGCTGGAGGAAGGGGAGTGGGTAGAAGGGAGTGGTAGGAGACTGTTGGGAGGATAGGACATGTATGGAGCAGAGAAGAGGGGTGTGCTTTCACCGGGCAGGAAGAGCAGTGGGAGCTGCATATAGGTGAGCATGCGAATTTATATGGGAATATACATTTTCACTCAATCATAATAAAAAAATAAAAAGAATTCTTACAGTTCAATAATAAAAATTTTGATTAAAAAATGGCTAAAGGACTTGAACAGACATTTTTCCAAAGACATATATTTAATCAAATACATGAAAAGATGTTCAACATTGTTAATCATCACCAAACCAAGAAACTAAACCCAGTGCCATCGAGTCCATTGTGACTCCTAGCGACCCTATATGGAAATGCAAATCAAAACAGTAATGAAATATTACTTTTCATCTACTAGGATGGCTAGAATTAAACCAAACTGAAAAATTACAAGTGTTGACAATGCTATGGAGAAAATGTAACCTTGGTACATTGCTGGCCAGAAAGTGAAATGTTGCAGCTACTGTTCAAAACAGTTTGGCTATTCCTTAGGTTGAAGATGGGACTGCCATATGACCGAGCATTTCTGCTCCTAGGTATATGCCCCAAATAACTGAAAATAAGTGCTCAAACAAGTACATGTACACACATTCATAGCAGCACTATTCACATAGTCAAAATGTGGAAACAACCCAAATATGTATTAACACATGAATGGATAAACAGTTTGTGGCATATACATAAAGTGGAATACAGTTCAGCAATAGAAAGAATGAACTAATGCTACGTGCTACAGCACGGATACGAGACAGCCCCAGCAGTGCTGTCTTTTTTCCTCCCCTCCAGTGTTGTACCGAAAATACTCTTCCTTTGCTGGAATCTCGCCTACCAGCTTTGCATTCAAATCCTGCTTTTGATTGGAGGTTATATATAAATGCCACTGTGGCTGCATGGTATGATTAAGCATGTTGTTGATTGTCCGATATTGGTAAGTGGAACCCAGGGTCTTAAAAGCCAGCAAGTTGCTGTCTAAGGAACATCAGTTGGTCCCAATCCACATGGAGCAAATGAAAAGCAAGAACATCAAAGCCATGAGGGAAAAGCTAGATGGTGCTTGGCTATCACCAAAGACTACACTGACAAGGAACAGACTGCAGACAGAGTTCCTTATGTAGCATGAAAAAAAGGCAAGTGCAGATCTAGAACTCTATTAAAAGACCAGACCTGATGGTCCAACAACCTGGAGGGTCCCCTGAGAATATGGTGTCTGGACTTTCTGTTAGCCAAGAGCTGAAACCAGTGCTGAGGCCAACTCTTCAGACAAAGATTGAACTGGACTGTAAGACAAAAAGTGATGCTGGTGATGTGTGTACTTTATGGTTTACATGCATACGAGGTTGTCCAACCGGTTTCTTTTGGAGGGGGACAAGGGTTGGTTGAGTAGATACTGGAAGTATAGCATGGAGAAAGGAGAAGCCTTGGAAAGTAAGAGCATGTTGTCACAGGGTGAGGAGAGCAGATAGAGTTGCACAGAGGCAGGTACTCTGGGTTTTATATGGCAAGTTGACTTAGATTATAAACAGTTAATCACAATAAAAATAAAATTTAAAAGAGTGCTACTGATTGTCATGGACTGAACTGTGTTTCTCCAATATGTGTGTAGCCATTTGGCTCGCCATGATTCCTGGTATTGTGTGGTGTTCCTACGTGATGTAAATCCTGTGTCTACCAGGTTAATGAGGGAGCATGGGCTGCGGTTGTGTTGGCGGGAGAGGACTCAAAGTGTAACACTGTACAGTGCCTTGAGGCAATCTCTTGAGATAAAAGGAAGAAACTAGCAGAGAGATTTAGGGATCTTCTTTCACCAAGAAGCAGTGCCAGGAGCAGAGTGTGTCCTTTAGAGAGGACCCGGGGACCCTGTGCCTCAAAAGGTCCCAGTCCAGGGGATAACTGACAAACAAAGACATTCCTCCAGAGCTGACAGAGAAAGGCTTCTCCTGGAGGTGACACCCCGAATTTGAACTTTTAGCATACTGGACTGTGACAGAATAAAATTTCTCTTTTTGAAGCCATCTACTTGTGGTTTTTCTGTTATAGCAGCACTAGATGGCTAAGACACTGATGTAATTTGTGTGAACTCCCAACTTGTAAATCCTTTTAAAAGTAACTTGCCTGCCCACTTTGGGAAAGCAGTCTTGCTAGGAGTAGCTCACAGTGACTTGTTTTCCTTACATAATGAAATAAATGTGCCTTTCTTGTTCTCCCATCTTAATCTCCCATTTATTGGCCAATAAAAGTCATGCTAAGCAAGAATTTGGTGTTTCCACTCAGTAACATTTTCGGCAAGCCAGCCAGCAGCTGTCTGCTCGGTTCCCGAGGTTCATCAGAAAACAGACTGGCTCCCATGTCTGGTACCATCAGGAAATTTCTCCTGGAGATGCTGGAGCATCTCTAAAAGCTGTTTCCCTTGGGACTCCAAAGATGGCTCTGTGAGAGATGCAAAATGTGCCCAGGTTGTTTGGTAATGCCTTAGAAGAGTTCCAAAAAGTAGGAGAAATTGACTGTTGAGGGCATTAGGAATCTGAGGTTATTTGGTAAATAACAGGGTAATTCCTAGGAAAGGCCTTAGAAGAATACCAAGAAGTAGGAGGAATTGACCACCAAGGACATAAAAGGCTCAGGTACCTGTTAAGTGGTGCACGAAGTCAGGTTGTGCGAGTGTTTAATACAGTGTGTGTATCCATGGAATGGGGAATGCTCAAGGGAGCACAGAAGACAGCCCACAAGGTGTATCCTTAAGAACTGTATCCTTAAGACATGGTTATGGCAGCATGCCTGTCCCTGTCCTACTTTTTGCCTCTTCAAATACATGCTGATTAAAACTTTTCTTTTTGTTTTAGTGAGCTTTACAGTGTTTTACCCTGCAAAAGTTAACGGCATAGTTGTTGCAGAGAATTCTAAAAGCAAGAATCCAGTCAACTTCAAGGAAACCTAGACTGTGGAGAAAAAGCCAACAAACAGAAAGGTCCTATCTTTTGGATCTAAGTATTTACATTCCACGTCCCGTTGACACTGCTGGATTGAGTGCTCTCAGGAAACAAGTCTTTGCTTATACTTTTTGTTCTGTGTCTCATGTTTTCTCTTTTTCTTTTTGGCTATCTGTCTGAAAAACCACTTGTTTAATTAAAGAGAATGTTAGATTTTTTTGCTTGATCATTTCATTTAAGAATGATGTCTAGTAAATCTTGGTGAGCTTGGTGAGTTTAGGTCTAAATTTGGGTGTTTGAAATGTTAAAGAGATAATTCTATTCTCCAAAAGCTTTGAGTCACTATAAGGCACAAAAAATTCAGGCACAGGTCAAAAAATAAAAGCATTAGGAAAGTTAAATGGTTCCATAACAGGACAAGGTGGTCTTGAGACAGGCTAGAGCAGTAGGCTGCCCGCCACTCACAGATTCTTGTGCAATGAAGGTACACATTGGTCTAAGTGAATGCTGCAGCATTCCTGTTAGTGCTCTTAGCGTGGCTCAGATCAAACCTGGAAAATAGAGCTCTGTTTTGCCAAATTTGCAGGGAGAGGTGGCAGTCCCTGACCTTTTCTGCCAAATTACCACGGAGAAGCAGCAGCTGCTGACCTATGTTATGAAACATATAGGGAGGAGTAGGAAGTGGCTTTGCTCCCTGAAACGGAGGAGGCAGTGGCCTCTCCTTCTGACTCAAGAAGTTGTAAGGCGGAGTGAAGATGGCGGACTACGCCCACGTCTCCTTATGTCCCTCTGGAAACCAAGACCTGAACTGATAATCAAACGGAGACTTCTGGTCACCTAATCAGCCCCAGGACACAGCACAGGGCTGTTACTTTGGACTTCATACTACTGAGCGGATAAACCTCCTCTCCTACGCTGACTCCCACACCTGGCTAGCCCTGGCTCTCACGGACTGAAGGTAAACGCACCATTTTGACTTTTTTTTTCCTCTGTGTTGGCGGCAGGCAGAGCAGGGTCTTTCCTAGTGGCTAGACTCAGACACGCTGCTGGGGGGACAGGCAGGTGAAATTCCCATATTTTGAGAGCCAGGCTTGGGACTCTGTTCATCTAGCCCCTTTGAGCCTGTCGTTTTATGTCTGCCTAAGTGGCGTTTGTACGGAGTTTTGCAGTCAGTGTGCGGGACGCCATGTTGGATACGGAGATTCTAGCGGGACCTGATTCTTAGCCTGGGAGCCAGCTCCTGCAAACAGGACAGCAATTCTCCAACAGAAAAGCAGTAATTTACCTAGTGCCACCTGCTTTGGGGGTCCTGCAACAGAATCAGAGGAATCACTACCTCTCAGCACCTTCAGCCCTTCTATCTGTTGCCTGTGTGGAGGACGCCATCTTGGATACGGTGGCCGCAGCTGAACCTAATTCTTAGCTTGGGAGCCAGAGCCTGCCCACAGGAGAGTTCTTTTCTATCAGAAAAGCAATACTCTAGGCAGTGTCATCTAAGGCTAGGCCCTGTCAGCAGAAGCCAACAGGGCAGTAGCATTGCTGTATTCTGAACTAGTTTGTATCACCTGGGGTTGGATATAGTGGTGCTTACTTTGCCAGTTGAGAAGAGGGACCTCTACACCTGAAAACCTAACTGACTTGTGAACTGGTCAGATATCTTTTGCTTTACATTTTAAGACAGCCTAGAGAAACATCTGCAGTCCATCCTCACAGTACCTCTTCCAGCCTCTACATACTCACATGGTTCCCCAAAAGCAATAGACACTTGTGGCATACAAGAAATCAGCCATGGCTTCAGAAGGCTCCCAAGCAAAGCAACCAAGGAGTTTCCCAGATGAAGAAACTTTTATGAAAGCATCAGAAAGTGAATACAAAATGATTATATACAGAGCCCTTCTAGACCTTATACAAAATACAGGAGTACAAAATGAAAAATTAAGCAAGATGTTCGATCTGATGCAACACCAGTACTCTGAAATCCAAAAGATCAAGAACAAAATCAAAGACAGAAAATTCAATGCAAAGCCAAGAAAACAGAATGGAACAAATAGAAAAATGGATTTCTGACTTGGCAGACAGAGCTACTGAGGCCAGCATCTATGAGCAGAAATCAGAAAAAAGAAACAAGAAAAATGAAGAGACATTAAGAAGCATGTGGGACTCTATTAAGAGGAACAACTTTCGATTAATTGGAGGCTCTGAACAGGGTGAGACATTTGAGAACACAGAGTATTGTTGCTGAGCTGATGACAAAAAACTTCCCAGAAATCATGAAGGAAGAGAATATAGACATCTCAGATGTATATCGTACGCCACCCAACATAGATCTCAAAAGAAAGAATCCAAGACATATTATAATCAAGCTCAACAAAATGAAACATAAGCAGCAACTCTTAAAAAGGCAGCAAGACTCAAAGCAAAGCTAACATTCAGAGGGATACCCTGTAGGCTCTCTTCAGATTTCTCAGCAGAAACCATGCTGGCACAGAGACAGTGGCATGACATATTCAAAGCCTTGAAGGAGAAGAACTTCCAACCAAGAATTATGTATCCTGCAAAACTATCTTTCAAATATGAAAATGAAATTAAGACATTCCCAGATAAACAGAAACTCAGAAACTTTGTAAAAACCAAACCAAAACTACAAGAAATATTGAAAGAAGTTCTTGGCTCTGGCTTAGAAGAACAAAACCACTAACTTTATATTTTAGAATGACTTTATTACTCAAAACTCTACTCAGTTAGGGGAGGCTCCAGAGCCAATCACAGCTTTGATAAGGAAAGAAGCAATCCAGTGATCATCATGAAAACTATGGTGTCATCATATTAAAAAGAGGGATGTACTACAGTTGTTATAGTCCTTCCAGATGGAGAGGAAGATGACAAGACTGGTAGTAAATGAAATTCTGTTTATATATAGTTTATTAAGGGGGATCATAGGGGCAGCTGTAAAGAACAACAAAGATGTTTCATATCATTTCAAGAAATGTAACACAGGAGTCTCAACAACCACAAAACCAGCTCCGAAAAAGGTGAAAAATCAACTCACAAAAAAGAACGTCCCAGAACAGACTAATAAGAACAACAGAGAAAACATCAACATAAAAATAAACATATCACAATGGCAGCAGTGAACACATACCTATCAATAATTACATTGAATGTGAATGGACTGAATGCTCCAGTAACGAGACATTGAGTGACATCTTGGATCAAAAGACATGACCCATCCATATGTCGTCTACAAGAAACTCACTTGAGACCTAAAGATAGGAACACACTGAAAATTAAAGCTTGGAAGAGTATATATCAAGCTAACAATGAACAAAGAAGAGCAGGGATGGCAATTCTAATCTCAGACAAAATCAATTTTAATGTCAAATCCACCATCGTGGACAAAGATGGACACTATTTATTGCTGAAAGGTTCAGTATACAAGCAAGACTTAACTATATTAAATATTTATGCACCTAATGTCAGAGCACCTAAATACGTCGAGGAAACACTGACTACACTCAAAAGAGAGTTAGATGACTCCACCATAATAGTGGGAGACTTCAACACTCCACTCTCAATACTAGAGAGATCATCGAGAAAAAAACTCAGTAAAGATACAGAAGACCTCATTGACACAATTAACCAACTAAACCTGATTGATATATACAGAACTTTCCACCCATCAGCAGACAACTACACCTTCTTCTTCAGTGCACATGGAACATTCTCCAGAATTGACCATGTGATAGGCCATAATGCAATGCTCAACAAAATCCATACCATTGAATTACTGCAAAGCATCTTCTCAGATCATAAAGCCATAAAAGTTGAAATCAATAGCAGAAAAAAACATAAATAGAAAGTGGAACTCTTGGAAACTGAACAACATCTTGCTCAAAAACACATGGGTTATACAGGAAATCAAGGATGAATTAAAGAAATTCATGGATTCCAATGAGAATGAAAACACTTCCTACCAGAACCTATGGGATACAGTCAAAGCAGTGCTGAGAGGTCTGTTTATCACCATAAGTGCACACATCTGGAAGGAAGAAAGAAACCAAATCAAGGAACTAACCCTACAGCTTGAACAAGTAGAAAGAGAACAACAGAGGAACCCCTCAGGCACCAGAAGAAACCAGATCATAAAGATTAGAGCAGAGCTAAATGAATTAGAGAATAGAAAAACAACTGAAAAAATTGAAAAGACCAAAAGCTGGTTTTTTTGAGAAGATCAACAAAATTGACAAACCACTGTCTAAACTTACTAAAGAAAAAAGGGAAAGGAAACAACACAAATTAGAAATGAGAGGGGGGTTGTCACCACAGATGCAACAGAAATCAAAAATATCATAACAGAATGCTATGAAAGACTGTACTCTAACAAATTTGAAAACCTGGGGGAAATGGACCAATTCCTTGACTCATACCACCTACCCAAATTATCACAATGTGAAGCAGAACAACTTAATAAACCCACCACAAAGGAAGAGATTGAAAAGGTCATCAAAACACTGCCAACCAAAAAAAGTCCGGGTCCAGAAGGCTTCACTGCAGAATTCTACCAAGCATTTAGAGAAGAGTTATCTCCAATACTACTGAAACTATTTCACAGTATAGAAAGTGATGGAGTACTCCCAAACTCATTTTATGAAGCCAGCATAACCCTGGACCTAAGCCACGGAAAGACCCAACAAAGAAAGAGAACTATAGACTGACATCACTCACAAATCTACATGCAAAATCTTCAACAAAATTCTTGCCAATAGAATACAACAACATATCAAGAAAATAATCCATCATGACCAAGTGCGATTCATACCAGGGATGCAAGGCTGGTTCAACATCAGAAAAACAATTAATGTGATTAACCACATAAATAACACAAAAGACAAGGATCACCTGATTTTTTTTTTTTTTATTTAACATAACTGAGTGAAAATGTACATTCACATGAAAATTTACATACCCCCCTATATGCAGCTTCCGCTGCTCTCCCTGTCCGGTGACTGCACACTATTCCTCTCTGCTCAATACATGTCTCAAGGGATCACCTGATTTTGTCCACTGATGCAGAAAAGGCATTTGATAAAGTCCAACACCCATTCATGCTAAAAAGTCTTAGAAAAATAGGCATAGACAGCAAATTCCTCAACACAATAAGGGCCACTTATACAAAGCTAACTGCCCACGTCATCCTGAATGGAGAGACTGAGAGACTTTCCCTTGAGATCAGGAACCAGACAAGGATGCCCACTCTCATCTCTTCTATTCAACATTGTGCTAGAAGTTTTAGCCAGAGCAATTAGACAAGACCAAGAAATAAAGGGCATCTGCACTGGCAAAGAGGAAGTTAAAATCTCCCTGTTTGCAGATGATATGATTGTATATGCAGAGAATCCCAAGGAATCTATACGTAAACTACTCAAACTGATAGAAGAGTTCAGAAAAGTCTCAGGATACAAGATAAACATAAGTAAATCAGTAGGATTCCTTCATACCAACAATGAGACTGTTAAGGAATTATCAAATCAATACCATTTATGATAGCCCCTAAGAAGATAAAGTACCTAAGAATTAATCTAACCAGAGAAACAACAGACCTTTACAAAGAGAACTACAAGCCCTTACTACAAGAAACTAAGAGAGACTTAGATAAATGGAGAAACCTACCCTGCTCATGGATAGGAAGACTTAACATTGTGAAAATGTCTATTTTACCCAAAGCAATCTATTTATATAATGCAATCCCAATACAAGTTTCAGTTACATTTTTTAATGTGATGGAGAAACAAATCACCAATTTTGTTTGGAAAGGGAAGAAGCCCTGGTTAAGCAAGGCAGTAGTAGAAGAAGAAGAAGAGGAACACACTGGGAGGCCACTCATTACCTGACTTTAGAACATACTACACTGCTACAGTGGTCAAAACAGCCTGGTACTGGTATAAGAACAGACAGATCGATCAGTGTAACGGAACTGAGACCCCAGAGATGACACCATCTGCCTATGAACAATTGATATTCGACAAAGGCCCTAGCACATTAAACTGGAGTAAAAACAGTATCTTCAACAAATGGTGCTGGCAAAATTGGATATCCATCTGCAAGAAACTGAAACAAGATCCATATCTTACACCTTATACAAAAACCAACTCCAACTGGATAAAAGACCTAAATATCAAACCTATAATGATAAAGCTCATCCAAGAAAAGGTAGGAACAACAATGGAAGTTTTAATACACAATATGGACAGACTCCAAAATCTGTCAAACAAACCACAATCATCAGAAGAGAAAATAGATAAATGTGATCTATTAAGAATTAAACACTTTTGCTCATCTGAAGACTTTATTAATAGAATTAAAAGAACATCTACAGAATGGGAAAAAGTATTTGGCAACTCTATGTCCGACCAACGCCTGATCTCCAAAATCTATAAGATACTACAAAATATCAACAAGAAGAAGATATACCATCCAATTAAGCGATGGGCAAAGGAGATGGACAGACATTTCACTAAAGAAGAGATCCAGGCAGCCAAAAAACACACGCGGACATGTTCATGATTTTTAGTTATTAAAGAAATTCAAATCAAGACGACAATGAGATACCATCTCACCCCAACAAGGTTGGCCATGATCCAAAAAACACAAAACAACAAATGCTGGAGAGGCTGTGGAGAAAGTAGAACTCTCCTACACTGTTGGTGGGGTTGCAAAATGGTCCAGCCTCTTTGGAAAGCAATCTGGCGCTTCCTTAAAAAAATGGACATCGATATACCATTTGACCCAGTAATTCCACTACTTGGAATATATCCTACAGAATCAAGGCCTTTCACACCAATGGACACATGTACCAGAATGTTAATTGCAGCACAGTCCACGATAGCAAAAAGATGGAATCAACCCAGATGCCCAACAACAGAAGAATGGATAGGTAAGCTATGGTATATATACTCAATGGAGCACTACGCAATGATAAAGAACAACGATGACTTCAGGAAACATCTCATTACCTGGTTTCAACTGGAAGACATTTTGTTGAGTGAAAGTAGTCAGCGACAAAAGGACAAATATTGTATGAGACCTCTACGATAAGATCTCAAAACCAGACTTGTGTATAGAAGAAAAGACTCTTTGACAGCTGCAAGGGAGGGTAGGGAGGGAGGGAGTGGGGAGGGTTTATATTAGATAGTTGCTAGGTATCTGGTTGGGTGAAATCGGTGATAGCACACATTAGAAACAAGAACAATATTAAGTGGACTTAAACATAACATGAGTACTCCTTCCATCTTAACCCAATAGTGCAAGGATAGAGTAGCTGGGTCAGGGGGCGGGGGACCATGCTCTTAGGCGAAAGCGAGGCCAATTGGCACAAGTAGCGTTTTGCTAAGAGGGCTCTCTGTACCCCACATTGGTGAGTGGCATCTGGGGTCTTAAAAGCTGCCAAGCTGCCATCCGAGGGCACAGCAAATAGTCCCAACTCAGCAGGAATGGATGCTCACTGAGGACCAAAATGACATGGGGGAAAGACAACCCAGAAGACAAGGAGACCCACACCAGTGGGTGCCTACATCGACTTGGGACAGGAAGAACCAGATGGTGCCCGGCCTCCACCAGTGATAGCCGCGATGGAGCTCACGAAGTTGAGTCTCACTGGCAACACAAGAATAAAAAGGGGTACATCCTGAGATCCCCACTAAAAGACCTCAATTGATGGTCCAGTGGTTTCGGGGTTCCCCTGGGAGCATGGCCCCTCGCCATGATGCTGCCCTTGACCATAAATCATAATGAAGGTCCATGCTTCGGACAGGAAAGAATTGGACTTGGCGATGCAGTGACCACATATTGGATGCACTTTATGGTTCTATACATCTATGGATGTAATCCTGCTGACTCTGGCTCGAGGAAGGACAGTGGGTGGAGAGGAGGGAAAAAAGAGACTGTTAGGAGAAGGAGACATGTATGGAGCAGAGAGGAATAGTGTGCTGTCACCGGGCAGGGAGAGCAGTGGAAGCTGCATATAGGTAGGTATGTAAATTTATATGGGAATGTACATTTTCACTCAGTTATATTAAATAAAAATTTTTAAAAAAACCTATAGGGAAAAGTAGCAGATCATCACCAACTTTACATAATTGGCAGGGAGAAGCTGTAGCTCAGTACTTCTTTTATTATAGAGTTTCTCAGAAAAGAACCACCATGTTAAAATCACTGGTAGCTACTTTAAAGTACTCACCAGTTGGAAGTAGTAGCATACTTAAAGTCCAAAATAAGACACTAGCTCTCTAATGAGGGGAATAAATTAGGTTCAGAAAGGAAACCAAAATCTTAAACCTTACAGCTTAATATATTTGATAAATGAGCCTGGATTTCCCCCTCACCCCAACACTGAGACTCTGGTTTGGGGCTTATGTTTGTATACCCTCTAAGACACTAGAGTCCCCATATCATTGTTTCGTATGGTGTTGTTTGGTGAGATTACATGGCCTTTGTGTCTTGTTCTTTTGTCTCACTTAAGCTTCTTGTCTAGCGTTGTGTCTGCTTCTCTGTCTTATATCAGGTTGGAAGCTGTGGCTGAAAATTACTGGTTTTTCTAAGACTGTCTTAGAACCTCAATGTTCTCCTCATTTAAGAGAAATTGTGTCTTGTATCTGTCTTATGATTTCGATTTTTAGCAGCTACACTGAAAAACTTTAAGTCAATCTGAAAAGCAAAATCTTTGAAGTAACTTAAGCTAGATTTATTTAAGGAAAAAAGAATAATTTTGTATTGAGATAAAACTGGTAGTTCCAGAATAGGTGAAAGGTGACAGGACAAGCCTAGTAGGGGGGAAAAAATGCTAGCCATAAATCCTTGGAAACTCTATGGAGCAGTTCTGCTCTGATTTATACAATCACTGAGTCAGAATCAACTCGGTAGTTGGTTAGATGGCTGCTGAAAATGCATAGGCCAACTTAAACATATGTAAATGAATTGCTATGACCCAATCTTGTCTTCTACGAGTCAAGAGAGTAAGAGCTTGGGAAGATCATAATCATCCCCCACCCCTGTACCCAGGCTTACTAACCTAATTGATTCATGTACAAGATTTATTTAGAAATGCTAAAGAGCTTTGCTGCTTATTGGATAGGAAGCCTTTCAAAATACCTTGATCACTTTAAACATATAAATTGATTAGGCTGGCCTAATCTTGTCTTCCAGGAGTCAAAAATAGGGAGGGTGGGGCAACATCAATATCAAGCCTCTCCAGTACCTAGTCTCTAAGATGATACAGCTCCAGGAAGCTTACTGTAGTTATCAGAAATTGTGTGGATCCCAATCCTAAGAGAACTGTAAACAAGTCCCCTCTACTACAGGGAAAGTTTAAGAAGTCAAAAAAAAAAAGGAAATCACAATGAGACATACTTGAAATGTCCTGGGAAAATGTTCCCAATCCTAATCAGACACTTAAAGTTGTATTTTTATCAATGAATTGATCAGTTGATTTCCAAGGCAAGTTGATAAAATCTTTAGGGGCTAAAATTAGATTGGGGAGATACAGGAAAGTTAAAGTTGAATGAAAACTTAGAATATTTAAACGGACTTCCTATCAACAACAGTTATAACATGCACACTTAAAATAATCTCTAAGATCTTCTTGATAACTTCTTGATGTCAAATTGAATTAATACTTATTTATCATGATTTAAGCTTATATGTTTTTGCTTGAGTCAGCTAATGAGTGTTTATTTTTGCCATTTAAAGGGATGCACTGTAAAAGAAAGGTATGCAACAATAAAGATATTCATTTAAAAAATGTTTTCTTCATTTAAAATGGTGAAAAATTTTATCTGAGTAAAGATTAATGGTTTAATTTATGAGATTTTCGATAGCTTCGATGTTAAATAACAAATAAAACAAATTTAGTTTCTCACTCCTAAAATACCAAAATTTTCTTTAATTTCTGAATCGAAGCATTAATTTATTCTTGGTATAATCTGCCTCAGAGAAAAAGGTTCAGCCTTTCATTAGAATAAGATTCCTGAGTCAAAACCCAAGCCACACAGTTTAAAAAAAAGCTAAGCTTTTTTACCTTAAGATCTTTGGTTTAGCTAATCTGTTATTTCATGGGGAGCCATAATAAACTCTTGACAATTCTGAAACTTCATGGAAAGCCACAAAAAATTCATGTAAAGGAAAAGTGCTAGTAAGTTTTACTTAATAAATTACATGGAACATTTGTCAAAATCAAGAGAAACCTTGATTCTCTTTGAGTTAGAATTTATACATATTTCCTCCTGTGTTTTTAACCTAATATTAGACAGCAAACACATAATGTTATACAATAATTTTATTATTTATTAATTGCTAACTAGGTTGCAACTTTATCAAAGTCAGTGGTTTGGTAAAGGACTTCACATCGTTTACCACCTCGTGGTATATTCTTATATCCTGACTATATGGTATCATGCTTCAAGATTATATCGGAAGCTCTTTAAAAATACGATTGATGATTATATTTAGAATTTTTTTATTGTGATTAAAGTTTACAATCCAAGTTAATTTTCCATATAAAAACCCAAGTACCCGCCTATCTGTAACTCTGTCTAATCCTCTCCTTGCCCTGTGACAGCACACTCTTCCTTTTCACTCTTCCACCATCCACTCAATCGATACTTATCTCCTCTCCACACTCTCCTCTCCTCTCTAGAAAGAAACCTGTAGGGCAGTCTCATATTATATAAAACCATAAAGTTCACATACCACATGCATCACTCTGTGTCCATATTTAGAAATATTTTTATCTGACTTAAAAAAAACAACAGCAACTTTATTTGGCCTTTATGTTATGCTTATAATTAGTTTTTTTAAATCAGGTTTTTCAGTACGAGTATGATTTCTATCAGCTAATCATGGTTGCATTAAGTTTTACACTCTGCAAATAGATTTTTATTTTGGTGATTTGCTGAGGAAATGTTTGACCACAATATCTCAACAGGAATGATGGATTATATTGCACTTGGGTAAAGGACTGTGACCAGATCAAATAAAATTTCCAGAGCTCCGACACAGAAGCTGTCAGGTTGGCAGACTGTGGATGATCCACAATCACATGGAACAGAAATTTGCTACATAAGGCTGAGTAAATGAAAAGATGGTATGGGCTTTATGTGGGAATACTGCTGATGTTTTAAGGTCCTACTTTTGGGATATAAGAAACCATTTCTTTTTCCTCCTAAACTGCCTCACTAACTGGTTTAGATATTGTAACTTTTGCATTAGAAGTTCTTGTTGATAAACTTGGCAAAGTTGTAACTACCATAATGAGATAAGTGTCTGAAGTTCGAGCTATGATTTCACAAAACAAAAGAAGATTGGATTTCCTATTCGTTCTCTCTAGGAACAGTAGATGCCTTAATAGATAAATATTACTGTGTTTATATTCGTTCTGAGATTGGGCAGTTTGTAGTTGCTGCCTCAGCACATGAAAAGCCACTATTGCTGTCGCTTCTATATAGATAAAAATTTCATGAGCTGTCTTACCTAGGTCCAAAAACCTTAGGGTCATGGTCTCATTGGTTATTTCAGACAATTGGCCTCATGTTATTGTAGTGATTCTGTTCTGCCTCCTACTTTGCTGTCTGGTGCCTGGGATCTTAAAAACCAGATGGTGACCAATTACTAGTTATTGAATGTTTCTGATCAAAGATTATACAAGATTATGATCCAAAGGAAGGAATGATAAAACAGTTAAAATTCTCCTAGAATCCAGATTTATAGCTTTTGTGGAGGTTAGGGTAACCTGCATAGGCCATCACCTTTGGGTGTTCTTTTGAGCCTCAAACTGTGGGGAAACATATTTTTTTCCATGAACTTTATCAATCATTGTAAGACAAATAAGAAGTGAAGTTGCTAATAAAACAAATATATAACAGTAATCTCTCACCTCATTAGCCAAGGTGACATGCCAGCACAAAATAGCCTTAGAATTGCTTTTATTAGCTTATGAAAATGTCTGTGCTGTAGCAAATACCTTTTATTGCATTTGGATAACTAACACAGGAAAAATAAAACAGGATATATACACAATTGTCAGCAGGCTACTTGGTTACACAGTAACACTTACAAGCACCAGATTTATGTGGTTGGTTACCATCAGAAATATGTACATGGGCTAGATCACTACTGCAAGGGATAGTGGTATTCTTAGTCTGCATCTTGACAGCATTAGGCATAATAAAACTTGCCTTTGATTGCCTTACACACTTAAAGAAGCCTCAGGCTGAAATGCTGGTATACACTGAGTCCCTTCACTTTGGCACTGCAATTGATGGGGGCACTGCTCTTATTTAAGACCCTGATGAAGCACCAGATGGCATCTCATGAAAAACCAGCACCATGAGTTTAAAAGAGCCATCCCAGGTTTTAATATCTCCAATCTCTGATAAAAATAAAAGAATGATTTAGGAGATAATATTGATGCCACTGTTCCCAGTCCTAGAGCATAAAGAACGTGACCCATCTGGAGCTGGACTCACAAAGACTCATAAAGACATCAACTGGGTCCTGCAATATGAGGGACATAGTTATGACAACTGAGAGAGAGAGAGAGAAAGACAGAGAGAATCTTTTAGGGAGACATTCACATAAACAGGGCATAAAAGCCACTCTTTTCTTTTAATATCTAGTAAAGAATCAGTTATAAACCAATAGGAGATCAGTAGCCACAATGAAAGGCCTAGGTTTGAGATGCCTGTCCCTGAAAATACACCAGAAAATTCCAAGCTGGGCTACAGTTCAAAGTTGACACTGGTCTTCAGCGACCAACATACTGCCCAAAATGGGAGGAGTGATACATTGGTCCTGCAGTGCTGTATTTTTCACCTGGCTTCCTCCCTTATAGTGCCACACTGAGAAATGGCTTCCTTTCTTGGGCTCCCCCACACTCCACAGCTTTGTGTGTGAATCCTGCCTTTGCTTGGAGACTGTATTTAATTGAGCCTGTGTAGTATAATTAAGACTGTTGCTGACCTAACTTGTATGAAGTCTTGACTTATAAATGCCTGTGAAAGTAACCCACCGTTGGTGAACAGTCTTGGCAGAATTGGCTCCGACAGACTCCTTTGCCTTGTACAATGAAATAAAGCTGCCTTTTCTATTCTCTCGCTTTGGTCTCTCATTTATCGGCCAGTATGATTCATGCCAAGGAAGAACCTGGTGTTTCCACCTAGTGACAGATGTACACTGAATTGATTATGTTAAGTGAAACCAGGCATAAAAAGGACATATATCTGTAGGATTTCATTTCTATGAAATATCAAGAATAGGTAAGTCCATGAAGACAAAAAGCAGCTTAGTGGTTGCCAGAGGCTACCGGGAGGAGGAACGGGGATTAGTGGGTATAGAGTTTCCTTTGGGAAGATGGCAATGTTTTGGAATTAGAGATGGTGACTACACAATATTTTGAATATACTGATCCGACTCGACGGCACTGGGCTTGGCTTGGCAAATGTCATTTAATTGTTCATTGTAAAATCACTGATTTTATGTTAGATCAGTTTCACTTCAATAAAAGAAATTCTTTAAAGCAGAAGGGAGCTGGAGTTGGAGCATGCTGGTTTACTGCTGTTGTTGTTACTTGCTGTCAGGTCGGTTCTGACTCATGGTGACCCTATGAACAACAGAAGGAAACACTGCCCGGTCTTGTACTGTGTCTACAGTTGCTTTTATGCTGAAGGCCACTGTTGTGGCCACTGTGTCAATCCATCTTGTCGAGGGTCTTCCTCTTTTTCGCTGATCCTCCACTCTACCAAGCATGATGTCCTTCTCCAGGGACTAATCCTTCCTGACAATGTGTCCAAAGTATGTAAGATGCAGTTTTGCCATCTTTGCTTCCAAAGAGCACTCTGGTTGTACTTCTTCGAGAACAGATCTGTTTGTTCTTTTGGTAGTCAACATTCGTCTCCAACATCACAATTCAAAGGCATCAGTTCTTATTCTGTCTTCTTGTTCATTGTCCAGCTTTCCCATGCATATGATGCAATTGAAAATACCATGGCTTGGGTCAGGTGCATTTTAGTTTTCAAGGTGACACCTTTACTTTTGATATTTTTAAAGAGATCCTTTGCAGCAGATTTTCCCAATGCGATGCGCCTTTTGATTTCTTGATTGTTGCTTCCATGGATTTTGATTGTGGTTTACAGTTACATACTATAAAGTTTGGAATACAGGACCAGAAGTCAAAAAGTATTGTTACTAAATCATAGAAACTTTTATGAAACAAAAATATCAAAGTGTGAAGCTACTTCATCTAAGTCTATGTGCTTCTGAAGCCCCTGTTTCCATCTATTTAACCCTTCCCTGGAAAATTCTGCGCTGTTTGACTTACGTCCAAACAGCAGTTTTAGCATCCTCAAGGAGCTCAAATTGTGTTCCTTTTAAATGTTCTTTGAATTTGGGGAATAAAAGGAAGTTGGAAGGGGCAAGATCAGAGCTGTAGACTGCATAGGCAAAGGTTTCTCAAGGAAATTCTCTTAGTACAGTCTTTGCTACCCTCTAAGAATGAGCAGGTGCATTGTTGTGATGGAAAAAATTCTTTGGTGCAACTTCCCTGGTCATTTTCTCACCAACACAGTTTTCACTTTTCTTAAAACTTCTTCATAATTAGCTCCCATGATTGTCTTGTGTCAAGATTACCCCTTTTGGGTCCCCAAACAACAGTCATCATAACCTTCTGAGCAGTCTTCCTTCCCCTGGCTCATTTTTAAGGTCTTTCTGACCTTCATTAAAAAGCTTGATCTATTTAAAAACTGTTTTTTTAATGTAGGACAGCATTATCATACACTTGTCAAACAAAGCTTCAGTGATCTGGGAAGGTGTCCACTTGAGTTTTGATAAAAATTTGACATTAGCCTTGAGCTCAAAATTGTTTTTTCCTCCATGGCACAAAAAGCATCCACTTTTTTGAAGGCATCTAAGGAGACTAAGACAGTATATTACTGAAAGAAATTGTGTGCAAACATCCACTGACTGCAGAGCATGTTTAAACATGTTGTTTGCAATAAACCCATGTGTCTATGAACTTACTTGAATCCACAACTAACACCCATGGCAGCAGCAGTCAAGAGATCAAATGACACATTGCATTGGACAAATGTCCTGCAAAAGACCCTTTTAAAGTGTTAAAGAACAAAGCTGTCACCTTAAAGAGCAAGGTGCACCTGACCCAAGCTGTAGTATCTTCAGTTGCTTCAGATGCACACAAAAGTTGGACAACAGATAAGAGTGAAGAACTGATGCCTCTGAATTGTGGTCCTGGTGAAGAATGTTGAATATTCCACTGTGTTAGTCACCTAGTGCTGGTGTAACATAAATACTACAGGTGGATGGCTTTAACTAAGAGAAATTTATTTTCTCATAGTCAAGTACACAGAAAATCCAAATTCCGGGCATCAGCTCTGGGGGAACAGTGGAAGGCTTTCTCTGCTGGTAACGGGGAAGGTCTTTGTTGTCCATCTTGCCCTAGACTGGGAGTCTCTGAGGCACAGGGACCCTGGGTCCTTTCCAAAGGATGCTCTCTGCTCCCAGCACTGCTTCTGGGTGGTATGAGGTCTCCAACTCTCTCCGCTACCTTCTTTCTTTTATATCCCAAGAGACTGCCTCAAGGCACAATACAATCTTACACTTTGAGTCCTGTCCTACCAGCACAGTGGCCACCCATTCCTAGAGGCAGAGTTTATAGCATATAGAAAAACATTGCACAGTACCCGAAATCACCTCCTAGCCAAATTGCTGTACCCAGTTTTTGGAGGACCCAATTCAATCCACAACAACCACCGACTGCCAAAAGAACAAACAAATCTGTCTTGGAAGAGGTACAATCAGTATGCTGCTTAGTAGCAAGGATGAGGAGACTATGTCTCACATACTTTGGGCATGTTATCTGGACATGCTATCAGCAGAGATCACTCCCTGGAGAAGGAAATCATGCTTGGTGAAGTAGAGGGTCATCAAAAACGAGGAGGACCCTCAAAGACACGGACTGACATGGTGGCTACAATGATGAGCTCAAGCATAACAACGATCGTGAGGATTGGCAGAAGACCACATTTTGCTATGAGTCAGAACTGATTCGGTGGCACCTAACAGCAACAACATGTAGCAATTGGAAGCCTAGTAGCAATACTTTGTGACTACTCTCTCATTCCACACTCATTGCTGTCAAGTTGTTTCAGACTCATAGTGACCCTGTAGGACAGAGGAGAACTGCCCCATAGTTTCCAAGGAGTACCTGTTAGATTCAAAGTGCTGACCTTTTGGTTAGTGGTCATGGCATTTAACCACTACATAACTGGGGCTTCCCTCGTACACCAAAGGGACGATTCTTAAAATACATCCCACCACTCAGTTACAGATCACCACTCTTTTATCCTTAAATTGTATGAGACAGAATTACTACATAGGTTAAATATTTTGCTTTTCAAAAGCTCCTTTCTTTCCTGTCGATTTGCCTTTACTGTTTCTCAGTTGTTGACCAGCACTGACTCCCCTCTCCCCTACTTTCTTCCCAGAAAAGTTTGTCTGTCTAGAGACTTGCCATGGAACTGTATTTCGGATCTACAAAGCCACAGGATTTACAAGTGGGTTTTCACTGACTGTGTCCCTTTTAGAGTGCTTCTCCATTTATCCTCTTTTGTTTCATTTCTACTTCCCACCCTCATTTGTTCTCAGCCCGCAGCCAATAATCTCTCTCAACAAAAACATGATCTCATCCTTATCTTGCTTGTCTTTAACGTTTCAATGCCTCCCTTTTGCCCATGGAATAAATCACAGTGGTTTTTTTTTTTTTTAACTTGGCCGAGAGGAAACCCTGGTGGCCCAGTGGCTTAGTGCTATGGCTGCTAATCCAAAGGTGGGCAGTTTGAATTTAGCAGGCATTCCTTGGAAACTCTGTGGGGCAGTTCTACCCTCCCCTCTAGGTTCACTATGATTTGCAATTGACTCGACGGCAGTGGGTCACACTCAGCTTGGTTTTTAGAGGACTCTTTTCAGTCTGGCCTGTTTGCCTTTCTGGTCTGGTCTCTCTAGTTTGCCTCCCCAGGAGAGGCTCCTCCAGCTACAATTCCTGAAATTTTTTGGACCTGCCATTTATTTCTTCTCAACTTTGGCTTTCCCTCCTACCTAGAAATTTTTTTTCTCCCTCTGTTGGTATCTACAACCTTGCTCTGACAAATTCCTACAAAGTAGCTGGCTTATGAGTTGGTGTCAATGGGACAACACTGGGGTTTGGTTTTGGTATGTGGCTTCAAATAACAGAAGTGTATTGTCTCACAGTTTTGGAGACCAGAAATCTGAATCAGAGTCTGAAAGCTCTAGGGGGATACACTGGCCTCTTCCAGTTTCTGGTCGGCCTGTGTTTCCTGGTGTGTGGCAGCATATTTCTAACCTCTGCTTACGTTGTCACACAGCAGTCTTCCCTATGTTGCTGTGTCGATGCTTCTTCTCTTTTTATAAGGACACCAGTCACACTAGATGAGGGCCCACCCTACTGCAGCATAACTTCCTGTTAGCAGATCCCATCTGTGAAGAACCTACTTCCAAATAAGGGCACATACACAGGTCCAAGGTGGGAATGTGGGGTTGCAGGCTAGACTTTGGTATACCTCTCTGGGGCACACAGTTCCGTCCATGACACCCCCTTTCCTTTCCTGCACCTGGCCAAACCACGCTCTTCAGGTCTGACTTTAGAGTCACTTCCTCTGAGCTTCATGCAGATGGCCCTGTGGCATCTTCCATCAACCTCTACAATTGTCTAGGCCCCCGTTCAGCTTGGGGATGGCAAAGGCATTGTCTTTCTTGTTGACTCTCTTCTGTCACTAGCACCCACAGTGTCCTGTATTAGCAGGCATTTAACAGATATCGGTATAACGAGTATGAGTGCCAATGCCTTTGTTCAGCAACCCCAGTGCCTTTCTTCCTGTTTCACCAAAGCTCATCTTTTTAGTTGCAGTAGCTTGCTGGATGAATTCATCTTTCAATACCCACCTCCCACCCAAATAGAAACTTGACAGTTCTAACAAGTGCCCATTTTCTTCAAGGCTAGAAAGTCATCAGATAAATATTAGGCTTGAAGTGTTGTTGTCAGGTGTTGAAGAGTTGGTTCTAACTGACAGGATCCAATGCACAACAGAAGGAAATACTGCCCGATCCGGCCGCATCCTCAGAATTGTCGCTGTGCTTGAACCTGATGTTGTTGCCACCGTGTTAGTTCGTCTAACTGTGTCTTCCTCTTCTTCCCGGACTTTCTGCTTTACAGCGTGATGTCCTTCTCCAAGGACTGCTCCCTTCTGAGAGCATGTATGGTCTGTGAGACATAGTCTTGCCGTCTTTGCTTCTAAGGAGCATTCAGCTGTACTTTTTCCAAGGTATACTTGTTCTTTCTTTTGGCAGTCTGTGGTACATTCGATATTCCTTGCCAACACTACAATTCAAAGACACGAATTCTTCTTTAGTCTTCCTTATGCATCATCCAGCTTTCATATACAGCTGAGGTGACTGAAAACACTATGGCTTGGGGTCAGGTCCGCCTGTGTCTTCAAGGTGACATCCTTGCTTTTCAACACTCATAGAGAAGTTAATTTTGTTAACTTACTCTGCTGCAGATTGAAAAGTTGGAGGTTTGTGTCCACCCAGAGGTGCCTCCAAAGGAAGACTTGCCGATCTACTTCCCAAAACCAGCCATCGGAAAACCCTACCGGGCACAGTTCTACACTGACGTAAGTGAGGTGGCCCGGACTTGGACTCAAAGGCAGTTTTTTTTTTTTTAAATATTATAGCATGACTGATGATGAATAACTACACTGCCTCTAACCTCAGTGCACAGTGGGTAAGTGCTGCTACTGGTCCACAAATGGTCCACAGTTTGGATCCACCAGGTGCTGCTCCTTGGAAAATCTGTGTAGCAATTCTCCTCTGTCCTCTAGGGTCCTCTATGAGTTAGAATTGACATGACAGCAGTGGGTTTGGTTTGTTTTTTTTGGTTCTAACTTGATAAATATTGTACTGATTGGCAAGTAAAGAAATGCACCAATGGAGTGCCATTTAACAACTCCCCCTCTACATTTTGGAGTAGGATGATGTCACTCTCAGCTCCTGCCTGTTAGTGGTACAGTGATGACTTCATGGATATCTTCTCATCATTGTTATCTTTTATACTGTCGGAGCATGCCTTGCCTATTGCTAGTTCCTTCTCCATGAAACGTCTTTCTTACACACATCCACCTGCTCCTTGCAGTACCTGGGCCTCAGAACTGGGTCTCTCCCAGTGAGAACCGAAACTCTGGGCTTGTTTAGTCACCAAAGCCAGAGTGTAATCAAATCCTTTAGCACGGACTTGGGTCCCTGACAGGTATCAATATCGCTGGAAAAGAAACGTGTGTCCTGTGCAGGTGAACAGAGCCTTCCCTGGGGCAATCTAAAGTCTCGACAAGTTTATGTACTGGGACATCTACCTTAAAAAAAAAAAAAAACAAAGAGTTATTTTGGAAACATTCAGAGGACTGGCAGGAGATTCTCAGAGCTCATTCTTTAGTTAAGTGATATTGTTGTTGCGACAAAAGAGGACGCCCGGAGAAGGCAAGGACGAACGTAAGTGGTCCATTACCTTGAACCTCATTGGGCAGATCGCAGGCTTTCAAACGTCTTTAGGAAGTTGCCCAGCGCCAGAACTCCAAAGACCGCATTCACCGTCTTCTTTCTGGCAGAGCGCAGTCCTGGGGGAGGGGTCGGCGTGTGTGCGCGCTGGGGGAGGGAAGGCCCCGGAGAACCGCCACAGCTCTCCGGAATAAACAGCAGGGGGAGAGGCTGGGGCGCACGCGGGGAGGCGGGGAGCGCAGACTGAGCTGCAGGCGGGCGCTGGGAAGGGCCGCCCAAGGGGATGAGGAGGCCGGCAAGTGGCGCGAGGGGCGGAGGAAGGGGCTCGAGACGCCCGGAGGGGCTGGTAGCTAGGAGACTGGAATGCCTTTGATACCTGAAGCTGCGGCCTTGGGAAGCTGAGCCGGGAACCCAAGCGAGGCGCGTGCGCTCGCGGGAGTCCTGCGCCTTTCCCCGGGGTCTCCCTGCTTGTTTGCTCAGACCTCGGACGCCAGGTAAGGAGGGACTCGGGGTGCCACCCTTGCACGGGTGCTGCTGCCGGGGCTCGCCTTACGGTGCCAGTTCGGCCCCCGCAGCCTGTCATCTCCTCCCTCTTCCGCTCGGTCTCCGAGTCCCCTCGGCTTGCGGCCGGCCCGCAGGGACTCCAGTCGCTGCGTTCGTGCTTTCTGCTCCGCTGCGCGGGGGACTCCAGCTTCCTCTCCACACTGCAGCCCTCACTTTCTCCCTCTTTCGGAGGGCAGCCCCGAAACCCGTGCCTCGGGTTCTGGAGGAACAGCTACTGTTCCTAAAGAGGCAAAGAGGTCTTCCACCCTCGCCAGGTGTGAGGCGCACTCAGACGCACCGATTCCCCCTACCAAACCCAAACCAGACCCGTTGCCTTTGCGTCTATTCCGACTCCAGAGACCCTATAGGACAGAGTAGAACTGCCCCATCGAGTTTTCAAGGAGCGCCTGGTAGCTTCGAAATGACCTTCTGATTAGCAACCGAGCTCTTAACCGCTGCGACACTAGAGCTATGTATCATATCTTCTTCTTCCAGTTTTTGTTTCTGTTACTAGCAGAACTTTGGGGGAGAGTATACACTTTTAACCAAGGTAAATGTACCACCCAGTGTTTTATATCTGCAGCAGACAGTAGGTTGGTGGTGTTTTTGCTTATCCTTGCTTTACAGTGCAGTGCTGTAGTAAGTTTACACGGTGTTCGGGTCACTGCGGTGCTAGAACTTCACCGTTGCCCCAAGCAGCAACTCTTACTCAGGAGCTGGGGCAAAAATCCTGGCTCCCCCCTGAGATTTTGGTTCTGACCTGGGCTGTGTCAGCCAGCGGCTTGCGTGTATTTAAAAAGCACCGCGGGTGACTGTGACCAGCCCTTGCCCTCAGAACCACTTGAAAGTATCTGTAGGGTCTCCACTAGGGTGGGGGTGGAGACACCTCCCGTTGGTAAGCATCGTTGGAATGGAAGTGTGAAGCAAGAGGGAAGAAGGTTCCGTTTCCTACGGTGGTCCCCTGCAAACTCGTGAGTCAGGTGCCTTATGCTTGTTTCAGAGACTGCCGTTTTGGGACTAGAAGGGTAACTTTCATGGGAAACTCAGACACACGGTAGAGAGAAATACTTCTAAGAGTGCTGGTAAACATGAGTTAGCTTTTGAACATCGATTTTGAAAATGTCGACATTCCCGCACAAGTACACTGGCTATTAAGAGCATTGAGGCCTTTCTCACGGTAATCAGAAAATCTTCGTTCTCTGCCGTTGACAGTCTTCCTCTCAGAGATCTATGCAGGCCACTGTTATTTTTGATGTGTTGCTTGCTTTAATGCTGAAGACCTAACTGGCATAGTAGCTCTAGAACTAGAGGGAGGAATTATGATATTAATTATTGTCGGTCCTGTTTACACTCCTGATTATTCGCGTCAAGCTTTCTACCCTGAGCTGATGAAGAGGAGGCATCCGTAAATTATTTAGATGTACACAAATACTGTTTTCTGTGTTTCATGCTTTGCCACTGATATACAACTGCTTTACGTGTGTAAATATATACCATATATATTCACACACAGATATGAAAAGCAGAAGCAGCTTCTCATATATATGTGAAACTTAAAGTGGTTTAAATATATACATATATATAATACACATACATATGTATCTGAACCATTTTAAGTGCCTAACACATGATCAGAAAATAACTACCGGGGGAAATAAATCCTTTTATTTGCCTGTACTTTGGAAAATGGAGGTGAAAGGCTGATTTTTTCCAAAATAATCACAAAACTTGTTTTTGTTGAGTTGATTGTGACTCAGGCAGCCTTCAAGTATTACAGAGTGGAACTGAGTTTCATAGGGTTTTCTTGGCTGCACACTTTATGGAAGCAGATGGCCAGGCCTTTCTGGGTAGGTTCAAACCACCAACCTTTGGGTGAGGAGCTGAGCACAAACTGTGGATGCCACCCAGGGACCTCAAAAAAAAAGGGAGTCATGAAGTAGGAATAATATTAAATCACATATTTCTTTTTATGAGATGAGATGAGTTGCCTGTTATGGAGATGATATTCGGTACCTGCTTTCAATGATATTAAGGACAAACAGGAGACTGCGTGTCTATTTAAGAATAGGATCACTATGTGGTTAGTTTAGTTATTGATGCCAACATGATTGTTTTTCAGGCTAACCATTCTTTCTAAAATTAATGTTTCCCTGGAAAAATAATGCAGATGTACATGATTTAGCCAACTGAATCCAGAAAATTGTGTGTTTGAATTTGACTTTTAAAAGTGACCTTAATGCATTCCTATAGGTCTAGTTTTCACAGCCTGTACCACAAAATGTGCAGAAATCTTCATTGCTTGCTGACTTTTGCAAAACAGTGGCTTAATTAGGGGAGTTAGGGACAGAGTACAATGTTATTTTAGGAATTTTATTGGTTTTGGCAAAGTATTACTATTTTCCTAAGATTTGTGTGTGTATATATTTGTGTGTCTGGGACTTGCATAATTATGTATATACATGTAGCACATGTTTTTAATAAGAAAAAAAAGCCACAATATTTTTCGTTGTGGCAGAACACTGTACACATTAGGTTTTGATTATTTTTTTATGGAAATTTTAATATGACAGAACTAAAAGCTTCAAGGAAATAATTCCATAAAGATCTATTTGGAACTCAAAGGCTTTTTAAATAAACTATGTTGGAAGCCCTTGGTCTGTGTGCATGAGCTACGCGGAGCAGTCCTTTGTGAGTGGGTGGGGGTGACAGATTCTGTTCTGCCAGCATCAGACAGTGGCTGATTAGGCACTGCCACTCTTCTCTAGACCTTTAATTTGGTCTGTAACTTGATGCTTCACTGACCCTACACTCTCCCTGCCAGGCTAGCTCACAGAAGAATTGCTGGCACTCTGGATTGAAATTTTTTCCCCCTCCCATCAATTAGAACATCTTTGCCTACGTTGCAGAATGCAGCTACATTTTTAGCTCAGTATTCTAAGAAATACTTTTGGCCCTGAATAGAGTAGCCTTAGTGGAGCTCAGGGTGGCACAGTGGTTAGGAGCTCAGCTGCTAGCCAAAAAGGTCAGCAGTTTGAAGCCACCAGCTACTCCCTGGAAACCCTATAAAGCAGTTCTACTCTGTCCTATAGATAGGGTTGCTGTAAGTCAGAATCAGGAGTGTAAGGGCTCCTAACAGAACACCAACAGTGTGAGTCTTACTGTTCCCATCTGTCTGAATCAGGGGAGTGTTGACATAGCATGATGCAATCTAGCAATTTGTGACTGTGAGTTGCACTGCAATTACCTGCACCCATTCCACTGCCTGGACCTGTATCATCCTCCCAATCGTTGTCCTGTTTGAGCTCATTGTTGCAGCCACTGTGTCAGTCCCATCCTGTTGAAAATGTTCGTCTTTTTAAATGACCCTTTGCTTTACTGAGCATGGTGTTTTTTTCCAGGGACTGGTTCTTCCTGGTAACATGTCCAAAGTACGTGAGAAGAAATCTTGCCACCCTTGCTTCTAAGCAGCATTCTGGCTGTACTTCTTCTAAGACAGACTTGCAGTCTATGGTATAATCAGTATTCTCTGCCAACGCTGTAATCCAAAGCCATCAATTCTTCTTCAGTCTTCCTTATTCACTGTCCAGTTTTTGCAAGCATGTGAGGTGAAGGAAAATGCTATAGTCTTCCAGGTGACATCTTTGCTTTTTCAGTTTAAATTAGAGTTTTTTGCAGTAGATTGGCTCCATGCAGTACACTCATTTGATTTCTTGACTGCTGCTTGTGTGGAGGTTGTCTTAGTTGTCTAGTGCTGCTAACAGAAATGGCACAAGTGGATGGCTTTAACAAAGAGAAGTTTATTCTTTCACAGTCCAGTAGGCTGAAAATCCAAATTCAGGGTGCTGGCTCTAGGAGAAGATTTTCTCTGTCAGCTCTGGAGGAAGTTCCTTCTGTTGCATCTTTTGGTCGGGGTAGGAACCTCGGGTCAGAAGGATGCAGTCTGCTCCTGGGGCTATTTTCTTGATGGTGCAAGGTCGTCATCTCTCTGCTTGCTTCTCTTTCCTTTTGCCTATTGTAGGATAAAAGGTGGTATAAGCCACAAGTCAGAGAAACTTCTTTTACATTGGATCAGAGAGGTGGTGTCAAGTCCCATTCTAATCCTCTTTCACGTACTTCTGTCTTACCCCATTAACCACGGGCGAAGATTAGGATTTACAATATAGGAAAATCACGCAGTGGAGGACATTCCCACAATACTGGGATCACGGCCCACCCAAATGGCTACACACATGTTTGTGGGGGACAGAATTTAATCCATGACAGGTGTTGATTGTGGAGCCAAGTAGAAGTAAATCCTTGACAACTTCACTGTTTTCTCTATTTATATTATGCTGATTATAGATCCAGTAGTGAAAATTTTTGTTTTCTTTGTGTTGAGGTATAGTCCATACTGAAGGCTGTAGTCTTTGATCTTCTTCAGCCAGTGTTTCAAGTCCTGTTCACTCTCAGCAAGCTAGGTTGTGTCATCTCGTATTAAGATTGTTAAGGAGTCTTCATCCAATCTTGATGTCTAGATCCTCTTCATTTAGTCTAGTTTCTCAGATTATTTGCTCAATGAACAGATTGAGTAATATGATGAAAGGATACAATCCTGATGCACACCTCTAGCAATTGTAAACCATCCTGCAATCCCCTTGTTCTGTTCAAACAACTATCTCTTTGTCTGTGTACAGGCTCTGCATGAGACAGTTAATTATTGAGAAATTCTCATTCTTTGTTATGTTATCCATAATTTATTGTGATCCACACAGTCAAATGCTTTTACATAGTCTGTAAAACACATAGAGTATCAACACTGGAAGGCACTTAAGCAGTCATCTAGATTCTGATCATTTCTTTTTACAAATGGAGTTTAAAGTCCTCACAGTCACAGTCCAAACTTTGAGAATAGACATTAAATTCTACGTTATTTTGCAGAATTTTACTTGAAAGGATTTTATAGGCGAGTTCAATAATGTTATTGGTGGAAGCAAATAGGCTGCAAATCTTAGCTAGATTTCCAGTGAAACTCAAAGCGTGACCTGAGAAGCAAATGTAGTTCCTTTATAAAGGTGGCAAATTATTCTAAACTGGAATCCTCTGCTTTTTATTACACTGGGTGGGGACTGCTTCAACAAGCTGGCAGAAGAAGGAGTACAGTAAGACAGGGAGATGTGAAGACAGGGCAGTTAGGGCCGTGGGGTGTGCGAAGAGCATGGCTGACTAAATCAGCAAGCCATTGAGGACTGTCTAGCTTTCAGACTCTTCCCCAGAGATTTTTTGAAAATATTTTATATTTTTTGTTGAGAACAAACACAACAGAACACATACCAATGCAACAATTTTTGGAGGTATAGTGCAGTGACAATGATTGTAGTCTTTGATTATACAATCATTCTTGTTCTTGTTTTCCAGGTTGTTCCTCTTCCATTGCCATACATTCACTGCCCCCTAAATTTCCTGTCAAATGTTTCAAGTTGCTATTACTAATTCGATCCCATATTAAAAAAAAAAACAAAAAAACATTGCTGTCGAGTCGATTCTGACTTATAGTGACCCTACAGGATGGAGTAGAACTGCCCCATCGAATTTCCAAGGAGCACCTGGTAAGTTCAAACTGTCAACCTTCTGGTTAGCAGCCATAGTGCTGAATCAGTATGCGACCAGGATTTCCAATTCCATATAGATAGATCTTTTCGTTGTTGTTGCTGTTTTAGATCTTAAAAGAACTGAATGTTCAAGACAGATATTTTGTACTAGTTAAGTAAACTGTTGTTTGTGAGAAACACATTTGGTTTAAAGTTTAAAGATTATCTCAGGACAACAGGTTCATACAGCCTCCATGGCTCCAGAAATTCTGGATCCCATGAGAATTTTAAATGGATTGAATTGTGTTCCCCCTAAATATGTTTGTCGATATCATGATTTCCAGTATTGTGTGATTGTCCACTGTTTTGTCATCTGATGGTCTATCACATATTCTAAATCCTAAATCTTTAGAAGTCATCTAAATTCTGATCATTTTTTTCTTTGAATGGATATTAAAGTCCTCTTAGGTGGAGTCCAAACTTTGAGAATGGACAGTAAATTCCATGTTGTTTTCCAGGGTTTTGTTTGTTTGAAAGGACTTTATATACAAATTCAATAATGTCAGCAGTGGAAGCAAATAGGTTGCAAATCTTAGCTAGATTTCCAATGGAACTTAAAGTGTGACGTGAGAGGTAAATGTAGGTCCTTCATAAAGGCCTGCCTCTGTAGTGTTAACGAAGTGGTACAGGTGACAACTTTATTAAGCAAAGAACTCAATCTCCAAAGACTGAATAGTGTCTTGAGCCAATCCCTTTTGAGGTGTGAAAGAGAGAGGGAAGCTGAGCAATAAGAGGACCTCATAACAGCAAGAAGGCAGTGCTGGGAGCAGAGCATACCCATTGGACCCAGGATGCCTGTGCAGAGAAGCTCCTAATCCAGGGGAAGATGGATGAAAAGGACCTTCTTGCATACCCCAAAACAGATAGAAAGCCTTTCTCTGAAATTTGGATTTCTAGCATACTAGGCTGTGAGAAAATAAATTTCTCTTTGTTAAAGCCATCTACTTGTGGTATTTCTGTTATAACAGACCTAGATAACTGAAATAGGATTCTTCTATAGAATCTTTGATCCAAGTGTTCAGTAATGATAGCCAGGCAGTTCCTAGTGCTTTTGCCTTTTCCAGAGATTTGGATCGGAAATACTGGAAAAAAAATTACTGGAGTTTCTAGCCCTCAGAACCAGGGACCGTTGAGTCATATTTGACTCCTGACCACCCCACACATATCAGAGTAGAACTAGGCTGTCTAAGGTTTTCAGGGGCTGATTTTTCAGAAGTAGATCACCAGGCCTTTCTTCTGGGGTGCCCTTGGTGGACTCAGTCCTTCAGTGTTCTAGCTAGCTGCTGAGTGCATTAACTGTTTGCATCACCAAGGACTCTCATAGCCCTCAATGAAAAAAACCATTTCCATCAAGTCAGTTCTGACCCATAGCGACCGGTAAAGCCATCTGGGCCAGGACTTTTTTCGGTTGGTAGATTTTTGATGACTTCCTCAATCTCTTCCTTTGTGATAGATTTATTAAGTTGACCTATTTATTAAGTTAATCTATTTCTCCTTGTGATAGTCTTGGTGAGTCATATGAATCTAGAAATTTGTCCATTTTCCCCAGGTTTTCAAACCTGTCAGAGTATAGCTTTTCATAGTACTCTGTTATGATATATTTTATTTCAGATGGCTCTGTTGTAACATTTCCCAACTCATTTCTTAATTGGGTTACTTGTATCTTCTGTTGTTTTCCTTTTGTAAGTTTAGCCAATGGTTTATCAATTTTGTTGCTCTTTTTGAAGAACCAGCTTTTGGTTTTGTTAATTTTTTCAATTGTTTTTCTATTCTCTAATTCATTTAGTTCTGCTCTAATTTTTATAACCTGTTTTCTTCTGGTGCCTGAGGGGTTTCTTTGTTGCTCTCTTTCTACTTGTTCAAGCTGTGAGGTTAATTCTTTAATTTGTGTTCTTTCTTCTTTCAAATGGGAAAGAAAGCTTCTTGATGATATCTTTCAGGATCTAACTTGAAGTTCACCTGTCTTCTTAAGATCCTAATGTTGAGAAATTTTTGTTCTGATATATAGGTGGGAAGAAGATTGAATTCTATCTGTTTTAAAAAAAATTATTTATTTGTTGTGATTGAGTGCAAGTGAACACTCCAATTTAAGTTTGCATGCCCACCTGTGTGTGGCTTCTACTGCTCTCCTTGCCCCGTGACAGCACACTCCTCCTTTCTGTTCCATACGTGTCCGTATCCTCTTACAATCTCCTTTCCCCTCCTCTCCACCCTCTCCGCTCTCCTCTAATAAGAGGCCAGTAGGATGACATCTTATAGATACACAGAACCATAAAGTGCACACACGGTATGCTCACTCTGTGTCGCCAAGTCCAAGCCATTCTTGTCCAAGGAGTTGATTTATGGACAGGGGCAGCATCAGGTCTAGGGGCCATGCTCCTAGGGGAACCCTGAGGCCTTTGAACCATCAATTGAAGTCTTTTAGTGGAGTTCTCAGGGTACACCCCTTTTTATTCTCATGCTGCCACTGAGAATAGACTTTGTGAGCCCCATTGCAGCTGTCGCTGGTGGTGGCTGGGCACCATCTGGTTCTTTTGGTCACATGTTGGTGTAGTCACCCATTCACATGGATCTTTCTGTCTTCTGGGTTCTCTTTCCCCCATGTTGTTTTGGTCCTTGATGATCATCTTTTCCTGCTGAGTTGGGACCATTTGGTGTACCTCAGATGGCCGGTTGCTACCTTTTAAGACCCTAGACACCACTCACCAATATGGGATGGAGAAAGCTCTCTTAACAATATGCTAGTTATGCCAGTTGGCCTTGATGTCCCCTGAGAGCATGGGCCCTGGACCCCTGCCCCAGCTACTGTGTCCTTGCAATATTGAGCTAAGATTGGAAGAGTGTTCAGGTTATGTTGAAGTCCAGTTAAATTGATCTTCTTTCTAATGTGTGCTGTCAATGATTTTACCCAACCAAATTTCTATCAACTACCTAATCTATAACCAGCCCTCTCCCTCCTTCCCTCCCCTCCCCCGCAGCCATCAAAGAGTCTTTACTTCTATACATGAGTCTGTTTTTAAGTCTTTATAGTAGGGGGTCTCATACAATATTTGACCTTGTGCCACTGACTAATTTCATTCAACATAATGTCTTCCAGTTGAAACCAAGTTATGAGATGTTTCCTAAAATCATCATTGTTCTTTATCATTGTATAGTGTTCCATTGACTATATATATATATATATATGTATATATATATATATACCATAATTTATCCATCCATCCGTTGTTTGGCATCTGAGTGAATTCTGTCTTTTTGCTGTTGTGGACGGTGCTGCAGTAAACATTCGTGTGCGTGTATCCATCTGTTCGTGTGACTGCCCTTGCTTCTGTAGGATATATTCCAATCAGTGGGATTACTGGCTGAAATGGTATATCTATTTCCAGCTTTTTAAGGAAGCACCAGATTGCTTTCCAAAAGGGTACCATTTGCAATTTTGCAATCCCACTGGCAGTGCAGGAGACTTCTAATCTCTCCACAGCCTCTCTAGCACTTGTTGTTTTGTGTTTTTTTGGATTATAGCCAACCTTGTTGAGGTGAGATGATATCTCATTGTAGTTTTGATTTGAATTTCTTTATGAATTCTGTCTTAAAATATATGTATGTGAGTACTGCCAATTCAGTTGATGAACTCATCCTGTGAAAAGTGGTACATATCTCATGGCTGACTATCACTGTAGTCACCTTTGAAGTGTTCCCCTTGGGAAGCAGCACCGAGTTCACCGTTCAAAGCAATTGTGGAACTCTTTTTCTGGAATGGCCATCAGCAGAGCTGTTGTCAAATTATCCTTGATGTGCTGAATGTCATCAAAATGTCTTCCTTTCAATATTTCCTTTATCTTCAGGTGGAGGAAAAATTCATTGAAGGGCCAGATCAGGCGCGTAGATAGGGTGTTCCATACAGCTACTTGTTTACTGGGGAAAAATTCCCTCACAGACAGTGCTGTGTGAGCTGAGGCATGAGTCATGATGCAAGAGCCATCAGTTGTTGGCGAAAAGTTTATGTCATTTTTGCATAACTTTTCACGTAGCCTTTTCAGCACTTCCAAATAGCCAACTTGGTTAACTGTCCAGTTGGCCCAATTTCATAATGAACACTCCTTTTGATATTGAAAAAGGTTAGCAACATCGTTTTGACTCTTAATTTGAACTGACAGAACTTTTTTGGTCGTGGAGAGTTGGCTGACTTCCACTGTGCACTGTGTTTCAGGGATGTATTGGTGCACCCATGTTTTATCACCAGTGATAATAGGGCCCCAAACATCGTCTTGCTTCTCCAGAAGATCTTGGTAAACTTTGACTCTCCTTTGCTTTTAATCATCAGTGAGGTCCTTAAGGACCATTTTTGCACACACCTGTCTCATGTCAAGATTTTCCTAATTGTTTCTCTGTTGATGTTTACTTGGTCTGCTGTATTTTTCACAGTCAGCCAATGATTTTGATGCACAATTCAGTGAATTTTTGCGATGTTTTTGTTAATTCTGCTCATCACTGGCCTCCCTGTCCTCTCTTCATCACTGACGCTTTCTCTCCCCTCAGAAAAATGTTTAATCCATTTGTACACTGCTGTTTTCTTCATGGCATTATCTGCATAAACTTGGACTACCATATGCCTGATTTCACTTGCACTCTTGCCAGACTTAACAGTAAATTTAATGTTTGTTCATTGCTCTAATTCAAGTCCTAACATTCATGTGATAGCACACAAAACCACTCAACAATGATAATGAATGCTGCTCAGCAAGATGCTGCCACACGTCAACATGAACACAGCTGTGAGACACTGATATACCAAGGTTATGAAACCTTACCCAGTTGTTAGTACAGTGCTGCCAATGTAAGTGCACAGTAGCAAGTTCGTGAACTGAATTGTTAGACCTCGTGTGTGTGTGTGCGCGTGTGTGTGTGTGTAAAATCTAGAGAGCTATTCTTGCTAGTGCAACAACTAAGTATCATTTATTGGGGTACTTTACGTGTACTGGAGCACTGAGGGCACAGTGGTTGGGAACTATGGCTGCCAACCCACAGATCAGTAATTCAAATCCACTAGCCATTCCTTGGAAACTCTACCGTACAGTTCTGTTTTGTTCTTTTGTGTTACTGTGAATCAGAATCAACTCGTTGGCAACAGATTTTATAGAACCCTTGGGGTGTGGTGGTTAAATGTTTGGCTGCTAACCAAAATGTTTACAGTTTGAATCCACTAGCTACTCCTTGAAAGCCTGCTGAGTTACTGTGAATCAGAATCAACTCAATAGCAAAGGATTACATATATTAAGAAAATATTTTTATAGCCCTAACAGGTAGCCATTAGTATTCCTTTTATATAGATCTGATATTAGAGAAGTTTAGTATCTTGACTGAGGGTATATACCACTTTCAGAACCCGATACTGATTGAACTATAATCATGATATGTTTATTTTGGGATATGTACCATATTCCCAAATTCTGGAAAGCTTTTATAAATTCTTCCTATTATTTTGTATTTCAGGTTAGGGGCATCTGGTATGTGGAGCTCAGTATTTTTACATTGATTTCAATAATAAAGTCAACTCTCACCACCACCACACTAGTAGGCATTAAGTTGATTCCTACTCATGGCCAGGGCTGAATTAAGACGTGTTGATTCAAGTGTGTCAGTGTTGGTGTGGTATATTTATGTGAAACTGATCTCTGACATTCAGTGATGCTTCTGGAACACTTCTGTCATTTACCTGTTTCTTATTAACATTGATGATCTGTAGCCTGTACCCTAAACTCTTGCCAACTCACACATTCAGACGGGGTGAGTTCATGTGTATATGTATCTGTGTGTGTCTTAAGTATCCATGATATAACTTCTTTAAAATATGACTATAATATTAAAAATTAAATGTGAAAGTAGCATATGCTGTTTTAGCAGAATGAGATGAACTGAATCATGCAGGGTGCTAAGATTTTTTATTATATTCCACATATTCTATTCCACAGACCCTACAGTAAAGAAAATGGGTCAGTGAAGTTAATCGTTTCAATAATCAGTGTAAAATTCTTTTGATCTCCCACAGCGAAAAATTGCTTTCATCCACTTTGCTTACAGTGCTTCGTACTTCAGTTTTGATGGCTTATTTGGTAATAAATTCTATGCTTATAGATGAACAAAGGAAAAGATGTCATAAAAGAAACTTTAATGATCAGAAAACAAGTATTACAATCACTATATTTTATATAAATCTTTCATCTATAATATGTTATGATTAAAGTCATTACTTTCTATTGTTTGCTCTTACAGATTCCTCAATGATGTAATCCCGATTGAGCTGCCAAACAGTATCCACTTCCATAATAATAAGGCTTAGGGATTGAGTGTTCCTGTAGTCTTTATTATACATTAGGGATTTTTTTTAGTTTCTTTAGGGAAGAAAATGAGCGTTTTTTGGGCATTCGGTGATTATTAAGGTTGGGAATATGTATAAAGCAGTTTCAGCAGTGGGAAATGTGCTTTGTATTTTGTCTTCTATTATGGAATTGTACATGGCTACATGAATAAGACATGTCCTTCCCAAATTTGTGAACTTACTTCTCATGTAAGAATGAAATTGTCATACTTCCCTGTAAAAGTTTGTGTTTCATAGAGATAAGCCTGTGCTAGTTTCTTGGATGCCTTTATGCATTCTTCATCAGATATATCCACATTATTTAAGAAAGAGAATCAGCTTGAAAGAATTTCATATCTCTCCCTTCTTTTCATGCAAGATTCAAGTGTGTGTGTGTGTCAGTGATGGTGCAGTACGTGATTATGTAAAATTGATCTGTGGCACTCAGTACTGCTGGGACACTTCTGTCATTTACTTCTTTCTTCCTAATGTTTCTGTAATGGTGAACTGCTTGATAATCAGTATTTGGCAGTATTTGTTTTTGTTGTATTTTTCAAATTTTTCAAAATCTTAAGTTTTCTAAATACAATGTTAATGATTGGTAGTTATCTGTGCATGTCTTTAGATTTACTTCTGAATCTTGGAGAGCTTGACTCGTCCAGTGAACATGCTATGGTATGTTACTCTGTTGTCTTAGGTGGGTTCTCTGGAGAAGTAAAACTAGTAAAACATACCTATGCCTATACCTAGATCTGTATTTGTATGTGTATGTGTGTATAAAGGAGATGGCTCATGTGGTTGTAGAGGCTAGAATGTCCCAAGTAATGGGTCAGAATAGAAGCTTCTTTTGATGCATGTAGCCACAGGCACAGGGTCTGTCAGACTCAATATTGGTAGGTCAGAGAGCAGGGCTGTTACTCACAGGCTGTGAAGATCGACAGATCTGAAGATTAGCAGGCAAAACTATAGGTGAACTGCTAGCTCAAGTCCAATGAACCAGAGTTCAGGTGAACAGGATCCAGCTACAGGATCTAGAATGAGCAAGCCTTGCCAGAATATCCACTTATATTCAGTGCAGGCCACATGCTAAAGGAAACTCCCTTTCAATTGATTGGCTGCTCACAGCAGATCCCATCATGGAGTTGATTCATATAATAAATCCCCTCATGGAAGTGATCTCACAAAGCAGGATATGCATTTTTGTTATTCATGGGCACTGCAGATGCAAGGATTTTGGATTTTAAATCATTTCACTCTCTATATCATTATTTTTATGATAGTAAGAAATGGGTATAGAATTTGAAAGAAAGTCTCTTATGTTTATGTGGCTGTTGTTAATTTCATCACTAGCAATACTAGTACAATGATTTATACCCATTAAACTCTAGTGTTCCACAAAAGAAGTCTCTTATGTTTCATTCCATTTTCAGAAGCAGTTAATTTTGGAATTTTCTTTAAGGATTCACAAATCCTTTTCTTTTTCTTTTCTGGGAAGTTTTCATTTTTGCCCTCCATTTCATTTTACCTGGACATAAAGTAATGTCACTTTTTTAAGTTTGTTTCTACAGTAGCAAATAAACTTGAATCACTGAAAGTCAATAACATTTATGAAACAAGTAAAAACTATAAAATTTACATTCAAATTTGTACATGAAGACAACAGTTTATATTTTAAAATTAGTAAGTATAAAACAAACAAACCAGATGTGGAATAGGAAATTTTGTTCTTTAGGTCTGAGATAGTCAAAGGCAATAGTACTTGCAAGGCAGTTGGAAAAAATTATTCATTGGTTACACAATGTTGGTGGGCATGTCACAGAGTTTCTCGAGTATTTTTCATCTTTAAATAATATTTAAAGCTGGCTCATTTGCTTTTCATTCGTTGATGCAGCATCTTCACGGTTTATTAGACTGCTGTTGATACCTGACAGGGTGTCATAGAAACATATGAAAGACTTCTTATAAAAATGAACATTGAGCCTAGTAGGCTTGTCATTACTCTATAGGAAACATTTTGTACCACATCTGAGCCAACTCTCACTACATAGAAGTGTTCTGTAGAGTTTCATGAATTTATATACTTTAATCCGCTTCTCTTGGCTTTTGTTATTGAGTCTACTTGATGAATATTAAGCCATCTTATGTAAAGAGGTGAACAGTATTTTTGTTAAAGTCCAGTCTTGCAGCTTCTACCCCAGGAGAGAGTTTTTGAACCTGGAGAAAACATCCTCCTTTGCAGCCATTCTTCCATGGCAATTTCTTTTCTATTCTCAAAGGCAGAGATTGGTTTCTAAATTAGTAGGTTCACAGAAGAGCTTCGCAAACATTTTGAAAGGCTCTGTGGTCAGGTCTGGTATGTATAGCACTTGGCTGATGGCCGCATCCCTGGCACAGCCCGGCCTCCAGGCTGCAGCTCAGTGTCAGCGTTTCCCTTCCCAAGCACTCCCCGCAAATCCTCCTCCCCCCACTTATTTATTAGATGAGTCATTTATTGGAGAGTGTGTACTAACTGTTTCATGAGACTGTGCTTTAAATTTCCAAGTAGGTCTTTGTAACTTAATACTTACTTCTCATAATATTTAATTAGCGTGGACTTTTTTTCCTTATAAAAGTTGTACTTTGCATTGAAAACTACCATCTGCCATCAAGTCAACTCTAACTGATGGTGACCTTGTGTGTGTCAGAGCAGAACTGCTCTCCCTGGGGTTTTTGCAGCTCTGATCTTCTGGAAACAGATAGCCAGGCCTTTTCTTCTGAGGCACCTCAACTCTCAGTCAGTAGCCGAGCTCTTAGTCCTTTACTCCACCGGGGCCATCATTGGTCTCTCTGATGGCTATTGTGTGCCCTTGATTCTGACTCACTGCAGCCCTGGATAGCAGGGTGTAACTGCCACACGGGGCTTCCAAGTCGTGTGTCCCACAGAGTGGTCAGTGGGTTGTGACCTCAGACCTGTCAGCCGTGTCTTAACCATTGTGCCATCAAGCCTCCTTCAACAGACTTTAACGCTTAACACTTAACACTTTCTGAATGTGAGTAGAAAGAGATAAAATTATTTGGAATATCATGTATGAAATTGTTTAGAAATATATTTTAAGTTTAAATAACATCAGAAAACCAAACTCCTTGTTGTCGAGTCAGTTCCAACACATAGCGACCCTATAGTGTAAATAGGCTTACTAAAAAAAGATTAAGGGCATGTCAGACAGTTGATTTTACCCTGTGTTTTGGGGGAATGTCGTTGTTATGTGCAGCCGAGTCCATTCTGACTCACAGAGACCTTCTGTACAAAAGGATGAAACACTTCCCAGGTTCTGCTCCATGCTCATGGTCATTGTTACGCCTGAGCCCATGCTGCAGCCACTGTGTCAATCCATCTGCTGAAGGGTCTTCCTCTTTTTTTTTTTTTTTTGCTGACCCTCTGCAAAGTATGAGGTCCTTCTGCAGGGAGTGTTTCCTGCTGGCGGTATGTCCAAAGTATGTAGATAGTAGTCTCTCCATCCTTGCTTCTAATGAACATTCTGATTGTACTTCATCCAAGATAGATTTGTCGGTTCCTTGGCAGTCCATGGTATATTCAGTATTCTTTGCAATACCACAGTTCAAAGACACCCATTGAGAAAATACAAAAGGGTGTAAAGATAGATGTCAGAACAACTCTCACCCCACCCCCTAGATGTAACCGCATCTAACATTTTGGCATAGCTTTTCCAATGTTTTAACTATACTCATGAATGTCTATGTGCATGAATGTTGCATTTGTTACAGAACTGAGATTTTTCTATGCATTCTCTTTGTAGTTGCAATATTGAAAAAATTAGCAACATGTACTAAGAATTGCTGATGTCATTAAACATTTTTCATTAGCTTCTAGACTCTTTTATTTGCTCATTTTCCTTTTAAGGCTTTGAAAGGGTATATGTCATGTTAAGAAGTACACTACTGTTGCTTTTCAGTTATCTGTATATGTATGCATGTTTTTCCCAGTCAGTGAAGAAATTGTATCTTCTAACATTCTCTTTGTAACATGAGAAATTTGGCACATTTGTTACTTCCCTTTCTCTAGCTCTCTCATTTCCCACTTCTTGTTAATTTAATGTATAATGTATAACATAATGTATTATGTATAATATAATATATTATGTATAATGTATTATGTGTAATATCATGTATAATGTATAATATGATGTATAATGACTGTTTTTTATCATTACTGATAAATGCTCAAATCATGTTATCTCCTAGTTAAAGAACTACTTTTGACATTTTCTTTAAAACTTATGCCCATAATGACAAGGAAACTGGTGCTGCAGTGGTTAAGTGCTGTGGCTTCTGACCAAAAGATTGGCAGTTCAAAGGCACCAGGTGCTCCTTGGAAACTATAGCGTGGTTCTACACCGTCCTGTAGGGTCTCTATGAGTCAGAATTGACTTGACAGCAATGGATTTAGTTTTGGATTATATTTTCAAAGCTTATTTAGAGTTAACTCTTTAAATTGTTCCACTAATTTCCATCAGTTCAATAATGTTCTAATCTCCCCATTCTAAAGTTCCTTTTTTTGACTGACGTAAGTATGTATTCTTATGCCCTATGAGTTGGGATTGACTCAAAGGTACCTAACAGCTATGTATTCAAGTAATTCTTTTAGGAAGCCATATGTTGCTGGAAATATGTTCAAGACAAAAGATTTTTTGAGCCCTTGTTCAATTGAGAAAACATACCAAACTCAGTGCCATTGAATCAGTTCTAACTACAACGTCCCCATGTGTTACAGAGTAGAACTGTGCTCCAAAGCATTGTCTTGACTGTGATCTCTATGGAAGGAGTCCTGGGTGGTACAGAGTTAACCACTTGGCTACTAACCAGAGGCTGATGGTTTGAACCTACCCAGAGGTACCGTGGAAGTAAGGCCTGGAGATCTGCTTCCAAGTGGTCATGGCCTTGAAAACAATATGGAGCAATTGTACTTTGCACATATAGGGTCACTGTGAGTCAGAGTTGATTCAGCAACAATATAGACTTGATGAAAGAAGCCAGCCAAGCCAAGTGCCGTCTCTTCAAATACTGGAAGCCTGGAGGACACAGAGAAGAGGTCAACAAAAAGAGACTGAGAAGTGGGTAGGGTAGAGGAGAAAGACCTGAGTAAAGTCAGGGATCAAAGGGAACATGGAGATTTAAGATAAACAGCACAATACTTATCATCACATAGGACTTCCTGGGTAGCACACATGGTTCATGCACTTGGCTTCTAACCAAAAGTTTGGTTCACATTCATCCAGAGGTACCTCAGAAGAAAGGCCTGCTGATCTACTTCTGAAAAACCAGCCACTGAGAACTCTGTGGAGTATACTTCTACTCTGACATATATGGGGTCAGCATGAATCAGAATTGGCTACATGGCAGCTGATCCCTGGTTGGGTATCGGGTTATTGAAGACAAAGACAATATTGCTAGGTTTGGCGGTTGGCTGGCCAGTGTATCCTCAGCCACAGGCAGTCTTAGTAGGGAGATGCAGGTGGAAGCAGCACCGCAGTTCACTGATCATAGTTCACTCATCATCCAGCGTAAGAAAGATAGTGTCAGTAGCTGATAAAACTTGTTTCTAAGTATCTTGTCGTTAATGGGAAAGAGGAGAAATAGGTAAGCAGTGAGAGGGACACTCAGGATTGAGAAAGTGGATTTGGAGGAGTAGTATAATAAACAAGAAGAACTTACAGACTAGAAAGTTGCCAAGTTTGATTTTTTTTCCAAGTAATAAACCAAACCCACTGCCATCAACTTGATTCTGACCTGTAGGTCGGAGTAGAACTGCTCCATAGAGTTTCCTGGGAGCATCTGGTGGATTTGAACTGCCAGCCTTTTGGTTAGCAGATACAACACTTAACTGCTACACTGCCAGGGGTTCCTTTTTCTTTTTCTCAAGTAAGGGCATTAAAAATGCTACCATCTGTAATCCATGTGGGCAAACCCTGATGGTATAGTGGTTAAGTGCTACATCTCCTAACCAAAAGGTTGGCAGTTTGAATCCTCCAGGTGCTCCTTGGAAACTTAATGGGGCAGTTCTGCTCTGTCCTATGGGATTGCTGTGAGTTGCAATCAGCTTGACAGCAGTTGATTTGGTTTGGCATGTCCATAAATAGGAGTGAGAATCAAAATCAACCTAAAGCTGATTCCTATGAAGTGGAAATCAGACATACCACCACTCTCCAATTTTTCACCATTTCTGACACTAGCCACCTTCCCCATGGACCTCTGTACTGCTCTGCTGAATTTGATAATTCATAGCGTTAGCTGCATAGAACTCACAGACAGTACTCATAAGTATGTGGTTTATTCAGGAAGGAACAGGCTGCAACTTAGGATCAGAATGAACTTGGAAATAACAGCATGCAAGACAGGAGAAGGACAGCTCTCAGTCAGGACGGTTCTCAGCTCCTTCTTGGCCAAGCCCATAGGCGGGTGGACTTTTCTCTGCTGAGTCCACAACTGGGCCTTCTCTTGGCCTGTGTCCTGCCTGGGCAAGTGTTACACTTCTTTAGCGCCACCAACAAGTGCCCAGAGGTACCTTCATGCTGCCAACAACCTTCTTCCCGAATGCTCTCTGTGGGTCAGCAAGCCCACTGCAACTACCTAGCTCTGGTCCTCGTGGTTCCTGCTACTTACGCTACTGCTCAGGCTGCTGCATTGTCTTGTGCCATCTCTTGCCGTTTCCAGTGTTACAGCTGTTTGTCTCCTGCCTCTTGGAGGTTCTAAGCATAGGGAACCCAGGTCCAAAGGATGTGCTTTGCTCTAGGCTTTTCTTGGTGCTAATGAGGTCTCCCTCAACTGTTGTGCATTTGATTCATATGTAAGCCTACTTCTAGTCAACTTAAAGTTATGGGCCTCTCATGAGCTGACCAGTCCCCTTGATAGACCTCAGTCACTTAGTGATAGACCAATTTCTGCTAAGGTTACATAATCTTCTTGGTTGGTTTGAGGCACCTTATTGACACAGTAGACTAACCAGTTCCTTTGAATGATTATGGTCTAGCTAATAATTTTGGCAGAATTTATAAGCCCAAGGCCAGACAGGTTATGTATAAGAGAAACCCACTGCACTGCACATAGGGTAAGATTTTAGAAGAGTCAGTCTCTCTGAATTTTTTCTGTTTCTAAGATGTATAGTTTTCCTTGGATTTCAAGTTCCGTCCTTTCTATTCAGGAATTTGGTTTCCTCAGTTACCTTCTTTCTCACTTATTTTCAGCCTCTTCTCTGGTGACCTTCCCATTAGCCTATAATATCCCACATTCTTCTGTCCTATAAAACAATAGATGATAGCGAGGGCCTGAATGAAACCAGTGACACAGGGCTGAGAGGAAGGATGGGTAAGTGGTACGTTCTACAAAAAGTACTGATAGGACTTAGTGACTGGCTACGGCAGGTGAGTGGGAGGGGTGCATCTGAGATGGCTCCACTGAATCTCGTTTGGATGATTAGAGTATGTCGTGCCTTCGTAGAGAAGGAGGAGGAGGGCTGGGAGAATGAAAGCCTGTGAACCCAGCCCAGTGGGCAGTAGGTGTGTAGGTCGAGAACTCTGTCTTCACGTTCTGAGCTCGGATGCTGGCATCCTGACCCTATCCTACCTCCAGACCTCGCCTCAGTCATTACTGAGGTTGGTGCTTAAACCTCGATTTCTGGAATTAGTTCACTTTTGTTCCCCGGAGTTTGTGAGCCAACAGCATACATATGTTTTCTGGTGGAAAAAAATAAACAAAAATGAACCGGCTGATAGAAGTATGAGTATATATGAGTAAGTATGAGTAGCAGAATGTTACAATGGAACATTTATGGTTTCATTTTTAGCTGAGACCTGAGACAGCAGAGGCCATATTCCAAAGTCAGGTAGGAGACCTCAATGTGGGGCTGGAAAAGGGAGAATATGGAAAACAGTTTAACATTGTTTGCTGTTAAGTTTATGGCCACCATCAGCTGATAAAAAGATGTTGGAGAGGCCAACAAAATCAGAATTAGAAGATGGTTTTAGACAGTTGATGATGGGTTTGAATTTCCCCCACCCTAGCCCCACGCACCATGAGAGAAGGGTATGGGGTAATTGCCCCTTGAACATTTATCTAGCATAAAGGGCTTTATGCAGACTAGTTGGAGTGTTTAATGTGTATCTCCTGCAAACTAAGAAGAGTAGTAAATTAGAAATTCATGTCTGAAAAATCTAAAGAGACTGGCTCCATCCCATGGTTTGATAGGGCGCAGAGGGCAGAGTTGTTTCCCAAGGATGAAAGGTAGATCACTATGCATATGAGCAGGCCATCTCAGGTCATTTATGTAAGGGGACAACTTGGACTCCAGCAGGGTCCAAGTGTAATGACAAAGAGCACCATAAATAGCCATCTGCAAAAAGGGATGGGCAGGTTGAAGATTCCTAGAGATGAGGGCAGAATGGGACCTTCTCCAAGAAATGAAGGGCTGTTCCCCCATTTCCCAGTCCCTGATTCAAGAGAAAAGCCAGCTTTAAATGCCTACCAAGCCCTCATTAAGCCCTGCCATCTGCCTGTCTTTCCCAGTGCAAGTGGCCAGTGTTTGGCATGCTGTAGTTGAAGGAAGGGAGAAGTTTAATTTTAAATGAAGTTGGAGGACTTGAATGTTATACTAGATTGGAAACATTCATTAGAGAACTACGATTGATCCTGAATTTTACTTGTGGAGTAGGGAAGAACCAGCCCACAGAATAAGCTTCAAGAGGCAATGGAAGAAACAGATAAAGTTATTTCCTGATTATACCTCATCAACTCTGCTGAAAGCAGCAGTCAGGAAAACAAATGACACGTTACACTAGGCAAATCTACTGCAAAAGATCTTTTTGATTAAAAAAAATTTAAATTGTAATGTAATTGTCCTTGCCCCTGGATTGGTGTGCCATTTAGTATCAGTCTTAGTTATTTAGTGCTGCTGTAACAGAAGTACCACAAAGTAAGTTTATTTTTACATAGCAAAGTAGGCTAAAAAAAATCCAAATTCAGGATGTTAGCTTCAGGGGCCTTCTGTCAGCCTTCTGATCAGTGTTCCCCCCAGACTTTCTCTGTGCAGGGATCCTGAATCCTAAGGATACACTGTGCTCTTGGCACTGCTTTCTTGGTGGTGTGGTGTCACCAACTTGCTGCTTGTTTCCCTTTCTTTCTGTCTTTTGTAAGATAAAAGGTAATACAGATCACACACCAGGAAAATTCCCTTTACATTAGATCAGGGATGTGTCCGGGATAAGGATGTTATAATCCCACCCTAATCCTCTTCAACATAAAGTAGTTGTTTGGTGCTGTTGAGTTGATTCCAACTCATAACAACCCTATTCACGACAGAATGAAGCATTACCTGGTCTTGCGCCATGTTCACAAATCATTTCTACGCTTAAGCCTATTGTTGCAACCACTGTGTCAAGCCATCTTGCCGTTGGTCTTCCTTTTATTTACTAGCCTTCCATCTACCAAGCATGGTGTCCTTCTCGAGGGACTGATCCTTCCTGACAAAGTGTCCAAAGTATGTGAGATGCAGTCTTGCCATCTCTGTTTTCAAGGAACATTCTGATTGTACTTCTTCTAGAACAGATCTTCTTGTTATTTTGGGGGTCCATGGTATGGTCAACATTCCTCTCCAATACCACAATTGAAAAGCATCAATTCTTATGTCTTATTTGTTCATTGTCCAGCTTTCATATGCATAAGATGCAATTGAAAATAAATGGCGTGGGTCAGGTGCACTTTAGTCTTCAAGGTGACATCTTTACTTCTCAATACTTAAGAGAGATCCTTTGTGGCCAGTTTTCCCAATACAATGTTGTCTTCTGATTTCTTGACTGCTGCTTCTGTGGGTGTTGATTGTGGACCCAAGTAAAATGAAATCCTTGACAACCTCAATCCTTTCTCCATTTATGATGATGTTGCTTACTAGTCCAGTTGTAAGGACTTTTGTTTTCTTGATGCTGAAGTGCAATCCAAACCAAAGGCTGTGGTCCTTGATCTTCATCAGTAAGTGTTCCAAATCTTACAATCACATAATGGAGGACAAGCCCAACCAAGCTGACACATATTTTGGGGGGACACAGTCCAGTCCATAGCAGTCTTGTACTGTTTTATGGGCCTGAAAAGACCTTGTCAGGGATTGAATTGTGTCCCTGTTGGGGACTGAGTTGTGTATCAGGTTGGCTGTGCCATGATTCCTGGTATTGCATGGTTGCCCTCTGTTTCATGGTTGACATGATTTTCCTATGTGTTATGAATCCTAATCTCTGCCTGTGGTTAATGAGGCAAGATTGGATTATGTCAAAGAGAGTAAAGGTGAGATGTAGCACCCTTACTCAGGTTGCACCCCGATCCATTGTAAGGAGAGTTTACCTGGGGTGTGCACTTGCACTGCCTTTTAGAAGAGAGAAAAACAGAGAAAAGCATGCAGAGAGGGCACCTTGTACTCACCAAGAAAGCAATGCCAGGAGCAGAGCTCCTTCTTTGGAGCTGGCATTCCTGCACAGAGAAGCTCTTAATCCAGATGAAGATTAGTGGCAAGGAACTTCCTCCACAGCTGACAGAGAAAGCTTTCCTTTGGAGCTGATCCCCTGAATTTAGACTTCTAGTGTACTAAACTGTGAGAGAATAGACTGTTAAAGCCATCCACTTGTGGTGTTTCTACTATAGTAGCACTAGATGACTAAGAGAGACCTCTTTAAAGTGTTGAAAAGCAAAGGTGTCACCTTGAAGATTAAGATGTGTCTGACCTAAGCCATGGTATTTTCTGTTGCCTCATATGCATGCAAAAATTGGACAGTGAGTAACAAAGAACTGAAGTCGAATGGACACCTCTGAATTATGGTGTTGGAGCAGAATATTGAATATACCATGAACTGCCAAAAGAATAAACAAGTCTGTCTTGGAAGAAATGCAGCCAGAATGCTCCTTAGAAGCAAGGATAATGAGACTACATCTCACATACTTTGGACATGTTATCAGGAAGTGTCAGTCCCTGGAGAAGCATCAAGTTTGGTAAAGTTGAGGGTCATTGAAAAAGAGGAAGACCCTCAATGGGGTGGCTTGACACAGTGGCTGCAGACAGGCTCAGCATAACAATGATCATGGGGGTGGTGCAGAACCTGGTAGTGTTTCTGTTGGACATAGGGTGGCTGTGAGTTGGAACTGACTCAGCAGCACATAATAACAGCAGGATACCTCACGACTTCTGCTTGTTAAATATAATAGTCACACGTATAAAATCATTTATAGTTTCCCAATAACACATAACTGATCAGAGAACAGAGAGGAAAGGCAGAGGCAGTTATTGTATGAGTTAAACATCTTCACAGGAATGTCACAATAACAATTTCCATTTCTTAAAGTGACATACACGAAAAAGTTGCCACTGAGTCATTTCTGACTCATATAAACCCTGGTCACTGTCTGGGAACCATGGTCTCAGGGAACCTCCAGGTCAATTGGCATAACTAGGTTTTCTTTTTAAGAAAATGTTCTGTATCCCTCTTTGCGAGTGGGATCTAGGGTCTTAAAAGCTGACAAGTGGCCATTTAAGTACCGTGAGTTGGTCTGAAACCACCTGGAGAAGGGGAGAATCAAGGACGTTAAAGTCAGGAGTAAGATATGAGCCCAAGAGATATGAGCCCATGATCTGGAAACTAAAGTAGTATGAAGTCTGAAGACCTAGATGATACCTGGCCACCACTGATGACTGTAGTATCCCTAACATAGGGTGAGAAAAATAAATGTGCAGAACTGGAACTCTATTAAAAGACCAGATTTGATGGTCCAACAGACTGTAGGATCCCCTGAGAAAATGGCACCTAGACTCTCTGTTAGCCTACGGTGGAATCCTGTCCCAAAGCGAACTCTTCAAAGACTGGACTAGACTATAAGGCATAGAGTGATCCTGGCTAAGAGTGTGCTTCTTGGCTTAAGTATATACAAGAGGCTAACTGAGCAGCTCCTTTCTAGAGGCAAGATGAGAGAGTGGAAAGGGACAGAAGCTGGTTGAATGGATGTGGGAAGTCCAGGATGGAAAGGAGGAAGTTGTTGTCACTTGGTGGGGAGAGCAGCCAGAATTGCACAGTGGTGTATATGCAGGGCTTTGTATGGCAAGTTGACTTGGATTGTTAACATTCACTTAAAGTACAAAAAAATGTTAAAAAAGAAAAAGAAACCCTGGTTGTATAGTGGTTAAGTGCTATGGCTGCTAACTAAAAGGTTAATGGTTTGAAACCACCGGGTGCTTCTTGGAAGCTGTGTGGGGCAGTTCTACTCTGTCTCACAGGGTCGCTGTGAGTTGGAATTGACTTGATGGCAATGGGTTTTAAAATGATGCTAGGAGCATTTTAATTAATCAATTAAAATATACATTAAAAACTGAACAACCAAACCTATTGCTGTCCAGTCAATTCTGAATCATAGCCACCCTATAGGGCAGAGTAGAACTGCTCCATAGAATTTCCAAGGAGCACCTGGTAGATTCAAACTGCCAACCTTTTGGTTAGCAGCTGTAGGACCTACCCATGACACCATCAGGATTTTTATTTATTAGATGATTTTAAACTGAGGTTTCTAATCTTTTCTACAGTTGGGCAAGTGTAAATATTTGGGCTATTTCTTGTGTGTAATAATCACGTAAGATATTTTCTCTCTTCCATTTCCAGAGAATCATAGAGGCAATAAATGACTAAGAATAATTGTCCTCCATTTGTATTCTGCCATAGATCAGTTAAAAATCACAAACAAACAACTATGTGTATTCCTGTAAAACAATAAAGATGATGTCCATAAGCCAATAAACTCTAGAATGACCAAGAATGCTAGTAGACTTCTCAGTTTTTCGGAATTCTAAAAGGGCTTTTAGTGATTAATTTTTGTACTGTCTTCCCAGCATTTACAATGTTATTCAGTCAAAATCTTTTAATGGTAAAGGAGTGACAAGGGGACTATCCAAATAATGTTTTTATTAGTGTGTTTTTTAGGTTTAGAAGACAGCTGGAAAAACACACTTGAATTGCATACAGGCATTTGCACTGACAGAGAACCAGTGCAATTTATCCTGTAGATGTGAAAATTTAGACTCAGAGGTAGGATGACAGATTGGCATGAATCGATGGAAGAGAGGTGATGATCTGGCCTGGGGACATGACTCAGACCCCTGTGGCTCTCCAGGAAACCCTTGCTGTGCCATTAAGATCCTGATGGCTCTGCCGTGTTGCTCCAGTTCTCTGCTAAAATTCTGTAGTGTACTGGTGAGGCACTGGTGATTCGGTGGTAGAACCGTTTATGCAGGAGACCTAGGTTCGAATCTCAGCCGGTGGACTTCATGTGCACCTGTCTGTCAAGAGGGGCTTGTTTGTTGCTATGATGCTGAACAGGTTTCAGCAGAGCTTCTAGGCTAAGGTGATATATGAAGAAGGGCCTAGTGATCTGCTTCTGAGAAGCATTCAGTGAAAACTCTGTGGACCACAATAGTCTGATTCCTAACCTATCATGGGGCTGGTGTTGGACAAGAAAATATTTGGTTTGTTGGGCACGAGGTCAGGACCGTGAGTCAGGGCCAACGGGATGGCAGTCAGTAACCCCAGGAGTCTACTGGGAAAAGCAAAGGTGGATAAAATACGATACTTGATCAACTCAGTCTGCCACTTACTAATTGTGTGACCTTGGGTGTATTATAGTTGTTAATATTGCTTTTTCTGTGTGGTAGGTAAAATTCTAAATGTCTTCCGAAATTGTCTCCTGTCTGGTGTGCGCGCCCTGTAAAATTCCTTCTCCTTGAGTGTGGGTGGGATCTATGAAGATGATAGCATAACCACTCCCCTGATTATGTTACAGTATGTAGAACTGTGTCATAGCTGACTGGAGAGAGATTCTCCTGCTGGCTTTGAAGAATAAGCTACCATGTTGTGAGAGAGCCACAAGAGTAGGAGCCTAGATGGAGCAGCCTCTGAATTCTCAGAAAGTTGATACGGAGTATGGAAAACTAACACCAGAAACATGAAAACGAGAACTAGACTGTTCCTCAGGGGAAAATGGGAGGAGCATCTCTGAATGATACAGGCTATTAATGGTGGTCTTTTCCCCTCCCCCAATGATGGTATTTGACATTTTCAGATCTCTAGTTGATTCTTTTGGAAACTTCCTTGTTCTTTTATTTCATAATATCTTATTCTTGACTTTTGTGTTCTGTTTCTTCCTTTATCTTGACAAACATTTTAAACAAACACAATACTCTCTTAGAGTGTTGTGTTATGTGTACTTTTGGTGGAGTGAATGATCCTTTTTATTTCACTTGTCACTTCTCTCTTCTCATCGTGGTTTGCTTGCTCAGGGGCCTTATGATCTCTAAGTTCACCATCATGTGGACTCCATGAGTCCAGGATTGTGCGGGCATCGCTATGAGACATTGTTGCATTGCTTTTGTTGAGGTCTGTGTGCTTTATCCGTTTTAGATCCAGTTTCCAATCTTGCGTAGTTAAAGTACATTTGAACCCCTTCACTATAGTTTTGTTGTTAGCTGCCCCTGACTCGTGGCAACCCCGTGCACAGTAGCTCTAAATGTGGGTCATTCCTGTGCTGTCCTCTTGATTGGTTATGGATAGGACCTTTGGGATCCATAGGGTTTTCAAAGGCTGATTTTCAGTGTAATTGAAAATCATACGGAGCCCAGTTCTACTCTGACACTCATGTGATCACTGTGAGTTGAAGTCAACTTGAGCAACTGGTTTTTAAAGTTGTACAATAGCAAATATGTGTTAGATAGCTTTCACATCCATTTTTCTTGGATCTTATAACAAGTCTTACAGTAGCTGCTGTGAAGAAGATATTGGAGATATTAGCATTCTTTGTACAGTGAAGGTCAAACCAGATAAATTGGCTTGTCCAAAGTCTTTGACTTAGAAAAGTAGAGGATTCTGGCCTGGAGATAAAAATGACTAACATAATGTTTAAATCCATTGCTGTTGAGTTGACTGTGACTCATAGTGACACTAGAGGACAGAGTAGAACTGCCCTATAGAGTTTCCAAGGAGCACCTGGTGGATTTAAACTGCCAGCCTTTTGGTTAGCAGTCATAGCATAGCCATGTAACTGCTACAGCACCAGAGTTTCCATGTGGTTTAGGACATAGTAATAAATAAAGCAAGGTTTGTGGTCTACGAACATACTATTTCATCTGTTTGTAATACAGTTTTCCATCATTTGTAATGAATAATTTCAAAGCAGCAAACTTTTTCCACAAAAAATACTTGTTTTTTAATAAGTAAAGAAAGCCTTTTAAAACACAGGGAAGGACCCAACTTTAGAGAAATGAGGAGATAAAAGCAGGAGAGAGATCTGATGGGTTTACAGTAACATTTACTCGGCACCTACTGCTAGGTGAGAGAGTGATTCCTGTTCCCATTTTACACTGGACAAAACTAATTCAAGATTAGTTACCTAGCTACCAAGTTAAGAAACAAGAATTTGAACTTGGGCAGAAGGTCACCCCTGTATTGTACAAGACTATGTATGTCACCACCTGTCTCTTTGTCATACTGTGGTGGCTTGCATGTTGCTATGATGCTGAAAGCTGTATCACCGTTATTTCAAACACCAACAGGGTCATCTATGGTGGAAAAGTTTCTGCAGAGATTCCAGACCAAGACAGGTGAAGAAGAAAGGCCTGGTGATCTACTTCCAAAAACCAGCCAATGAAAACTCTATGGATCATAACAGAATCTTGTTCAGTGGAATGCTGGAAAATGAACTCCCTAGGTTGACAGATATTCAGAATATTCAGTGGTTTCAACGGTGGGCTTGAGTATATATGGACAATTGTGAACATGGTGCAGGGCTGGGCAATGTTTTATTCTTTTCTGTGTAAGATTGCCATGAATGTCGTAGCAACTAACAACAGCTATGAAAGACACAGATCTAACCGAAAGCCTTCTGGACAACTGTACAATGATATGGAGACCACGTGCAGTGCTTTCAATGCAACAGCACTATGTAATCAATAAATTGTAATTGCTTATAGAGGCTTACTTATTTCTCTTTGACTCCATTTATTTTTCCTGGTTTTTATTTATTTAATTTTTTTTTGTATGTTAGGGATCGCCACAAGTTGGATCCTAATCGACGGGACTTGGATGGCTAGGTGAAGGTTTAGAGAACAAACTAGTGTCTCCTTAAACAGGTAGTACACATACTGTTTTTATTTTATTTTATTTTTTTTAATTTTTAATTTTTTTGTTTAATATGACTGAGTGAAAATGTACATTCCCGTATAAATTTAAATGCCCACCCATATGCAGCTTCCGCTGCTCTCCCTGTCCGGTGACAGCACACTATTCCTCTCTGCTCCATACATGTCTCATCCTCCCAACAGTCCCCTTTCCCCTCTTCTCCACCCACTCTCCTTCCTCCAACCAGAGGTCAGCAGGATGATATCCTATAGATGTATAGAACCATAAAGTGCATCCAGTATATGGAAACTCTGGATTGCCAAGTCCAATCCATTCCTGTCCAAAGAGTGGACCTTCGTTGTGATTTATGGGCAAGGGCAGCATCAGGGCCAGGGACTATGGTCTCACAGGAACCCTGAAACCGCTGAACCATCAATTGAGGTCTTTTAGTGGAGGTCTCGGGATGTACCCCTTTTTATTCTTGTGTTGCCAGTGATACTCAACTCTGTGAGCTCCGTCACGGCTATCACTGGTGGTGGCTGGGCACCATCCAGTTCTTCCGGTCCCAAGTTGATCTAGGCAACAACTTGTGGGTCTCTCTATCTTCTGGGTTGTCTTTACCCCATGTCATTTTTGTCCTTGGTGAGCATCCGTTCTTGCTGAGTTGGGACCATTTGCTGTGTCCTCGGATGGTAGCTTGGCAGCTTTTAAGACCCCAGAGACCACTCACCAATGAGGGGTGCAGAGAGCCCTCTTAGCAAAACGCTAGTTGTGCCAATTGGCCTCGATTTCGCCTAAAAGCATCGTCCCCTGCCCCTTGCCCCAGCTACTCTATCCTGGCAATATTGAGTTGAGATGGAAGGAGTACTCAAGTTATGCTGAAGTCCACTTAATGTTGTTCTTGTTTCTAATGTGTGCTATCACTGATTTCTCCCAACTAGATTTCTAGCAACTATCTAATCTAAACCCTCCCCCCGTCTACCTGCCTCCCTCCCATCCTTTGCAGCTGTCAAAGAGTCTTTTCTTCTATACCCAACTCTGTTTTTGAGATCTTATCGTAGAGGTCTCATACAGTATTTGTCCTTTCGTTGCTGACTACTTTCACTCAACATAATGTCTTCCAGTTGAAACCAGGTTAGGAGATGTTTCCTGGAATCATCGTTATTCTTGATCATTGCATAGTGCTCCATTGAGTATATGTACCATAGTTTACCTATCCATTCTTCTGTTGTTGGGCATCTGGATTGTTTCTATCTTTTTGCTATCGTGGACTGTGCGGCGATAAACATTCTTGTGCATGTGTCTGTTGGTGTGGAAGGCCTTGATTCTGTAGGATATATTCCAAGTAGTGGAATTACTGGGTCAAATGGTATATCAATACCCATTTTTTTAAGGAAGCACCAGATTGCTTTCCAAAGAGGCTGGACCATTTTGCAACCCCACCAACAGTGTAGGAGGGTTCCACTTTCTCCACAGCCTCTCCAGCATTTGTTGTTTTGTGTTTTCTGGATCATGGCCAATCTTGTTGGGGTGAGATGGTATCTCGTTGTCATCTTGATTTGAATTTCTTTAATAACTAAAGATTGTGAACATGTCCACATGTGTTTTTTGGCTGCCTGGATCTCCTCTTTAGGGAAATGTCTGTCCATCTCCTTTGCCGATCGCTTGAATGGATGATTTGTCTTCTTCTTGTTGATATTTTGTAGTATCTTATAGATTATGGAGATCAGTCGTCGGTCTGACATAGAGTTGCCAAATATTTTTTCCCATTCTGTGGATGTTCTTTTAGTTGTATTAATACAGTCTTTGGATGAGCAAAAGTGTTTGATTCTTAATAGTTCCCATTTATCTATTTTCTCTTCTGTTGATTGTGGTTTCTTTGACAGATTTTGGAGTCTGTCCACATTGTGTATTAAAACTTCCATTGTTGTTCCTACCTTTTCTTGGATGAGCTTTATCGTTTTAGGTTTGATATTTAGGTCTTTTATCCAGTTGGAGTTGGTTTTTTGCAAGGTGTGAGATATGGATCTTGATTCAGTTCCTTGCAGATGGATAATGCCAGCACCATTTGTTGAAGATACTGTTTTTACCCCAGTTTAATGTCTTAGGGCCTTTGTCGAATATCAACTGTTCACAGGCAGATGGTATCATCTCTGGGGTCTCAATTCTGTTCCATTGATCGATCTGTCTGTTCTTGTACCAGTACCAGGCTGTTTTGACCACTGTGACAGTGTAGTATGTTCTAAGGTCGGGTAATGAGAGGCCCCCAGTGTGTTCTTCTTCTTTAGTAGTACCTTACTTATCCGGGGCTTCTTCCCTTTCCCAACAAATTTGGTGATTTGTTTCTCCATCTCATTAAAAAATGATGCTGGAGCTTGTATTGGGATTGCATTATACAAGTAGATTGCTTTGGGTAAAATAGACATTTTCACAATGTTAAGTCTTCCTATCCATGAGCAGGGTAGGTTTTTCCATTTATCTAAGTCTCTCTTAGTTTCTTGTAGTACGGGCTTGTAGTTCTCTTTGTAAAGGTCTGCTATTTCTCTGGTTGGATTAATTCCTAGGTACTTTATCTTCTTAGGGGCTATCGTAAATGGTATTGATTTGATAATTTCTTCCTTAACAGTCTCGTTGTTGTTATGAAGGAATCCTACTGATTTACTTATGTTTATCTTGTATCCTGAGACTTTGCTGAACTCTTCTATCAGTTTGAGTAGTTTACGTATAGATTCCTTGGGATTCTCTGCATATACACTCATGTCATCTGCAAACATGGAGATTTTAACTTCTTCTTTGCCGATGCAGATGCCCTTTATTTCTTGGTCTTGTCTAATTGCTCCGGCTAGAACTTCTAGTACAGTGTTGAATAGGAGAGGTGAGAATGGGCATCCTTGTCTAGTTCCTGATCTCAAGGGAAAATCTTTCAGTCTCTCTCCATTCAGGATGACGTAGGCAATTGGCTTTGTATAAATAGCCCTTATTGTGTTGAGGAATTTGCCGTCTATGCCTATTTTTCTAAGAGTTTTTTAGGATGAATGGGTGTTGCACTTTATCAAATGTCTTTTCTGCATCAATGGACAAAATCAGGTGATCTTTGTCTTTTGTGTTATGTATGTGGTTAATCGCATTAATTGTTTTTCTGATGTTGTACTAGTGCATCCCTGGTATGAATCCCACTTGGTCATGATGGATTATTTTCTTGGTATGTTGTATTCTACTGGCAAGAATTTTGTTGAAGATTTTTGCATGTAGATTCATAAGTGATACTGGTCTGTAGTTCTCCTTCTTTGTTGAGTCTTTCCCTGGCTTTAGTATCAGGGTTATGCTGGCTTCATAGAATGAGTTTGGGAGTACTCCATCCCTTTCTATACTGTGAAATAGTCTCAGTAGTATTGGAGATAACTGTTTTCTAAATGCTTGGTAGAATTCTGCAGTGAAGCCATCTGGGGCCGGGCATTTTTTGGTTGGCAGTGTTTTGATGACATTTTCAGTTTCTTCCTTTGTGATGGGTTTATTAAGTTGTTCTGCTTCACGTTGTGATAATTTGGGTAGGTGGTATGAGTCAAGGAATTGGTCCATTTCCTCTAGGTTTTCAAATTTGTTAGAGTACAGTCTTTCATAGTATTCAGTTATGATATTTTTTATTTCTGTTGGATCTGTTCTGGCAACTCCCCTCTCATTTCTAATTTGGGTTATTTGTTTCCTTTCCTGCTTTTCTTTAGTAAGTTTAGCCAGTGGTTTGTCAGTTTTGTTGATCTTTTCAAAAAAGTAGTTTTTGGTCTTTTCAGTTATTTCAATTGTTTTTCTATTCTCTAATTCATTTATCTCTGCTCTAATCTTTATGATCTGGTTTCTTCTGGTGCCTGAGAGGTTCCTCTGTTCTTTTCTTTCTACTTGTTCAAGCTGTAGGGTTAGTTCCTTGATTTGGTTTCTTCCTTCCAGATGTGTGCATTTATGGAGATAAACAGACCTCTGAGCACTGCTTTGACTGTATCCCATAGGTTCTGGTAGGAAGTGTTTTCATTCTCATTGGAATCCATGAATTTCTTTATTTCATCCTTGATTTCTTCTACAATGCATTGTTTTCTGAGCAAGATGTTGTTCAGTTTCCAAGAGTTCCACTTTCTATCTATGTTTTTTCTGCTGTTGATTTCAACTTTTATAGCTTTATGATCTGAGAAGATGCTTTGCAGTAATTCAGTGGTATGGATTTTGTTGAGCATTGCATTATGGCCTATCACATGGTCAATTCTGGAGAATGTTCCATGTGCACTGGAGAAGAAGGTGTAGTTGTCTGATGGGCGGAAAGTTTTGTATATATCAGTGAGGTTTAGTTGGTTAATTGTGTCAATGAGGTCTTCTGTATCTTTACTGAGCGTTTTTCTAGATGATCTGTCCAGTATTGAGAGTGGAGTGTTGAAGCCTCCCACTATTATGGTGGAGTCATCTAACTCTCTTTTGAGTGTAGTCAGTGTTTCTTTGACGTATTTAGGTGCTCTGATATTAGGTGCATAAATATTTAATATAGTTAAGTCTTGCTTGTGTACTGAACCTTTCAGCAATAAATAGTGTCCATCTTTGTCCACAATGGTGGATTTGACATTAAAATTGATTTTGTCTGAGATTAGAATTGCCACCCCTGCTCTTCTTTGTTCAGTGTTAGTTTAATATATATTCTTCCATCCTTTAATTTTCAGTTTGTTCGTATCCTTAGGCCTCAAGTGAGTTTCCTGTAGACAACGTATGGGTGGGTCATGTCTTTTGATCTAAGATGTCACTCGATGTCTCTTTACTGGAGCATTCAGTCCATTCACATTCAATGTAATTATTCATAGGTATGTGTTCAGTGCTGTCATTGTGATATGTTTATTTTTATGTTGGTGTTTTCTCTGTTGTTCTTATTAGTCTGTTCTGAGACATTCTTTTTTGTGAGTTAATTTTTCACCTTTTTCAGAGCTGGTTTTATAGTTGTTGAGACTCGTGTGTTACATTTCTTGAAATGGTATGATACATCTTTGTTATTCTTTACAGCTGCCCCTATGATCCCCCTTAATAAACTATATATAAACAGAATTTCATTTACTACCAGTCTTGTCATCTTCCTCTCCATCTAGAAGAACCTTGACTCCGCCTCCCCGTAGACGTACTGTTTTAGGACATTGGTTAACAGCCCCATGGCATGTCAATACTCTTCTCCACCTTAGATTCACCATTACAAGCTTAGCTGTCCCTTCTTGCCTTCTTATGCTTGTCCCTGGGCTGGGCCTTTAGTTTCCTTCTGTTCTATGGGCTTCTCTAATCTTTGGCTGAAGGATAAACCTCAGGAGTGACTTCAGTAATGAGTTAAAAGGAAGTTTAGGGGTCGTGCTCTTGGAATTTCTGTAGTCTGTGGCAGACCAGTAAGTCTGGTCTTTTTCTGTAAGTTAGAATTTTGTTCCATGGTTTCCTGCAGCTCTGTCTGGGACCCTCTGTTGTGACCGCTGTCAGAGCAGGCGGTGGTGGTAGCCTGGCACCACCTAGTTGTTGTGGGATGGTTACAGCTCGGAGAGACTGCAGAGATTTAGAATTTACTTAGTTAGAAGTGTGAACCAGAATCTTCTAGTGAACATTTCCAAAATATACATCCCTTTCTGATTTAATAAGCTGGAGTGTGGAGAGGCTTGCATGTGTAAATGTTTTCTAGGTTATTTGATGTGCTTTTCTGGTTAAGAATGATTTCTTTAGTCTGACCCCTTAGGTGTAGAAATGAGAGGATTTTCTTGGAAGGAATTAAAATGCTTGCAGTTTCACAGTGCTTGATAGAAGCAGTTAGAAACTTTCAGCCTTAGTGATTGTATTTCTCCCATTCTTTGAGTGCCTAATGTACTACCATGTGATTTACGTCTTCATGTAGGTCTTTATTTGCAAAACAAAACTGTTTTTCTCTAATATGGATGAACAACGTTCTGCATTGTGTTTTGAGTTCAAAAACTGTGAGGTTTTTAATGAATTAATTCATATTTGTTGTTGACATCTGCATCAGGGGACACCACCAGAGCCACTGTGTCCCCAAGTCCTAGGAACCATGCTGAGGCTTGTATGGCCCCATGCACACAAAATATTTAGCTTTAGGTAGGAAAATGACTGTTGAAGCCCAATATGTTTCTTTTATATTCATGGATGTCTGAAGTAATTAACAACACATACCATTTATGATCTCTCATCTACTCTGGACATGTTTAATGATGTTTCAGTTGATGAGAAGCTAACCAGGGCTCATTTTTTGTTCCTTAGGCCACAGATTCAAACAGTACAAAGAATGATAATTTATAACACAGAATCTCATTAAATAACACATCTTGGGTTCCAGTAACTTGCTTCACTGCCTTTTAATATAGTTGATTCTTAAGGGAGTCATATTGCTAATTTCTTATTTTTCTTTCCTCAAAGAGGTGAGTTTATAATATTATTTCCATATTACATAAAACCAAATATTTATTTTCTGTTGAGACTATTACTAGTGATGAGGAACAAACATGAATGTCTGTATCTCCTGAACTGGTTGGACAGAATGATCTCATTTTAGACAAAATATCCTGGACGATGGCTGTATGCAAGAAACAAGTATAATGCTACATTATGCCCTCATAATTAGCACTCTATCATTCCAGTAAGAAAAGGGATACATATAAGTAGAGAAAATTTAATGATAAAAAAGATTGTGTGTACAGAGTAGATTCTTGATGGCACTTGGCTTGGCGTACAGAGTAGACATAGTCAGGGCCCAGAAGGAAGAGAAAGCTTCTGTTCTGGCAGCTGCTAGGCATCAGTGAGGGATACTTTGGAGCGAGCCCTCAGCAAGCTTCATGCCACGGTTTTTCAATAAAGTGAGAGTTTCTGCTTCTGTCACTATTAAACCACCAAACAAAACCAGCAAGAGAATCATCTGTTTTGTATGGTTTATTGAAATTAAGAATTCTGTATTTGAATGTTTCATTAAAAACAAAAAACAAACAAAAAAACACTTCTTAGATTTAATTAGTGCTGATGTAACCAGGGAGAAGGCTTTTCTGCATCCATTCATACTTTCCTGCAAGTTAAGATTGTAAATCGTAGGTGGGGCTAGAAGTCATTCAGTGATCTGTTATTTTACACTGAGGCAGCTGAGGTAGCTTGCCTGGGTGCTCAGCTGGCTGGTAGTGAAACAAAGGCTGTTGGAGCTTCTTGATGCTCAGCGGCATTCTCTTTAGCTTCTTTGATTATGGTTTTAAGATTAGGAATTAAGAAACTACTGTATAAAAATTGACAGAGAGTCAATTTCATTTTTTGTGTTCCAGAAATGGGGAGTGTCTAGTAGTCATTCATGGAGTCCCTGCGTGGTGCAGATGGTTAAGTGCTCAGCAGCTAACCAACAGGTTGGAGGTTTGAGCCCACCCAGAAATGCCTTGAAAGAATAGGCTGGTGATCTGCGTTTGAAAAATCAACTGTGAAAACCCTGGGGCATGCAGTTCTTCTGAGACACACACTGGGTTGCCATGAGGCAGAAGCAACTTGAGGGCAGCTGAGTGTTTTAGCAGTCATTCATGTTGTTCTCCAAATATTTCTGGCTTTCTGCCTTCCGTATTGTATTTGTGACCCCAAGAGGTTGGATGGGATCTTGTAACCAGTTTGGCCAATGACTTGGGAGCAGAATTGGCTGTTGCTTCTGAGCTGGAGTGTTTAATTCACTGTCTGAGACCCTCTGGGGATCCGTGTGGTGGTGACTGCTCCATTGGCCTGTGTCCCTGTGGGATAATGCTATGCAGTGGCTCCTGCTGATTCCCAATGAACATTTAACATGAGAGACAGAAACCTTTTTGTGTAAGTTAAAGCACTGAGATTTTGGGGTCATTTGTAACGTCAGGTTGCAAAACTCTACCGGGTATTTTCTTGGTGGAGAAAAAATGCTTTTAATTTAGGCTGTAGTGTTAAAGGGCAGTGAAGAATTCAAGCAGTCTGCTTAACAATTCAGAGCAAGAGAATAATAAGGAAGTTTTTTTGTTTTGTTTTTGCTTACCGAGAGTGGCTTTTTTTATTGGAGGGTTGTTCCTGTAACATTGTCTTGATGCTCCGTTGTAGTGATTTCTTTATGACTCATACTAGTAAACTAAGTAGGGAATAACTTGTAACTAATCTAAAAAAAAATTTTTGAGCAATTGACGTTATAAACCATGACTAGGGCTCTGCGAATTCAACTAGGAATCAAGGGCTGTGGGCCCCAGTTTCTGTCTTGCGACTGTGTGATCTTCAGATTCCCTAGCTCTCAGGACACTCATCTATAAATAATTCTTCCATCAAATTATCTTGAATAGCTTTCTAGCTCTGTTATTCTGTAATTCCAGGAAATCAGAGTAACTTGCTTCTGACTATTTTGAGTTAGGAATTTTAAGGGGTTAGTTTTAAGAGCCAGTTCTAAAATGCAAGAACCATGTATGTTTTTTTGGTGTAACTATTTAAGGAGTAATTGATGTTTACATCATTCAAAATTTAAGCTGTCTTGCAGCACAGTAGGAAACCCTGGTGGCGTAGCAGTTAAGTGCTGTGTCTGATAAACCAAACGTTGGCAGTTCGAATTTGCCAGGTGCTCCTTTGAAACTCTGTTGTACTTTGAATTCTCTGTCCTCGTGAATGCTAAACCCTGGTGGTGTGGTGTTTAAGAGCTATGGCTACCAGCCAAAAGGTCAGCAGCTCTACCAGGCGCTCCTTAGAAACCATGAGGTAGTTCTTTGTCCTGTAAGGTTGCTTGGAGTCAGAATCAACTCAATGGCAGTGGGTTTATCCATGGTTTTTTAGGATGTTTTTCCAGTGGATGGTCCTGGCAACATTATGCTGAGTGATGTAATTTAATCGCAAAGGAACAAATACTGTGAAGTGTCTAGCAGAGGCTGGTGGATCGGGACCCAAGTTTGTTAGAGGTTACTAGTGGTGGGCTGGAGGGAGGAAAATATGGAACTCACTGCTTAGGGGACACTGAGCTTCTGTGAAGGGTGATGGGAAAATTTGGAAATGGATAATGGTGATGGTTGAACAACATAGTAAGTGTAACTAGTGTCACTGAATTCTAGATGTAACGGCTGTTGAAATGACAAATGATTTGTTGCATGTATGTTTATCACAAACAAACCAGTTTTCCAGGTTATTCTGACGCTTAAGTGCAATTGCCTTAAATTTAAGAAGTTTTTCTTTAACATTCAGGAAAATATTTTCCTACAATAAACATTAGTGGTAACCGGGCCTCGGTTTTGTTTAACTTGTTTGTTTAGTCATGTTGACGTTTGTTACAGAAGTGTGACTGCTAGACTCGTTCCTACTGCTTTTTTCATGAGATTTGTTGAGTTTATCTAAACTTACTTTGCTCTTGCTGGGTTCTAAGGCCTTGAGAAAATATTCACAGATTGTAAACTAGCCTCTCCTTTCTTTTTATACATACTCCTATTAAAATAACTTTTACAAATTTAATGTGTTGTTACTGCTATTAGATACTGTTGATTCCAACTCATAACAACCCTGTACACAACAGAATGAAACACTGCCTGGTCCTGTGCCATGCCCACAATCATTTTTGTGCTTAAACCCCTTGTTGCAGCCACTATGTCAGTCTGTCTGTTGAGGATCTTCTTCTTTTTCAGTGACCCTCTAGTTACCAAGCATGATGTCCTTCTTCAGGAACTGATCCCTCCTGACAGCATGTCCAGAGTATATTTAAGATGCAGTCTCTCCATGCTTGTTCTAAGGAGCACTCTGGTTGTACTTCTGCTGAGGCACGTCTATTTGTTCTTTTGGCAGTTCATGGTACGTTCAATATTCTCCAACACCATGATTCAAAGGTGTCAGTTCTTCTGTCTTCCTTACTCATTGCCCAGCTTTCACTTGAATAAAATGCAGTTGAAAATGCCATGTCTTGGGTCAAGCTCACTGTATTCTTCAAGGCGACGTCTTTGCTTTTCAGCACTTTAAAGAGGTCTGTTGTAGCACATTTTCCCAATACCATGCATCTTTTGATGTGTTCCATGTGTGTTGATTGTTGATTATAAAATGAAATTATTGACAGCCTCAATCTTGTCTACATTTATCATGATATTGCTTATTGGTCCAGTTGTGAGGGTTTTGGTGTTGGGTTGTAATCCATACTGAAGGCTGTGGTCTTTGATCTTCACCAGTAAGTGTTTCAAATCCTTTTCACTTTTAGTAAGCAAGATTGTGTCATCTGCATAACATAGGTTGTTAATGAGTCCTCCTCCAATCCTAATGCACCGTTCTTCTTCATACAGTCCAGATTCTTAGATTATTTGCTCAGCATACAGATTGAATAGGTATGGTGAAATGATAGCACTCACTGACACCTTTACTGAGTTTAAACCATGCAGTGTGCCCTTGTTCTCTTCGAATGACTGCCTCTTGATCTGTGTACAGATTCCTCTTGAGCACAATTAAATGTTCTGTAATTTCCATTCTCTACAATATTATCCATAATTTGTTATGATCCACACCACTGAATGCTTTTGCATAGTCAATAAACCACAAGTAAACATTTTTCTGGTAGTCTCTGCTTTAAGCCAGGATCCATCTGACATCAGCAATGATATCCCTGGTTCCATGACCTCTTATGAATCTGGCCTGAATTTCTGGAATTTCCCTGTCAATATATTGGTGCAGTCACTTTTGAGTGATTTTTAGAAAAATTTTACTTGTGTGTGATATTAGTGATACTGCTGGATAATTGCCACCTTCGTTTGGATCGCCTTTCTTGGGAAGTGCCGAGGCCCGTCACCCACAGAAGCCTCTGTAAGCAAAATCTCATGCCTATGTGATGGCAGGCAGACACATTTCACCCTTGGCATATTTTTTTGGCCTTGCTCTGCCTGATGATATTTTGCATCTTAATTAAACATTCCTCAAAAATACCCCTTCATCTCCCGGCATAAGGATTAAGGAAGATGCCTTCTAAGAATGCCCAGCCTGAGAACACCCAGCCCGGGAATGCCAAGGCCGGCCCAGCTCTGCTGGCTTCCCCCAACTGCACATCCCCCTCCAGATGTGAAAAACTAGATTGCAGGAAGGCCCTGGGAAGCTCCCCAGGGATGACCCCCTGCACAGCTCTTAGATATAGACATCCCATTCCCTGCATCAGGAAGATGGATAGGCTCCCAAGTCTAGTATATTTGGTATGGCAAATGAGTAAATACTAAAGAAATACCCTTCTTAAAACAGCTTAATAAAGGCATAGGATGGGGGATGGTAGGTGTTTACTGTCCCCACAGGAAGAGATAAAATAAAGAGCAAAGAAGGAACAAATAGAGACAGCCAGATTATCCTCCTGCACCTTTTAACCTTGAAGCATAGATAGAACTGGTTAAGTTCAAGACATAACTTTTGTTTTCACTGTTGATTATAATCACAATATACGTGTCTCGGGCCATTACCTAGAAGGCCCTAATGATTAACAGGTAAAGAGACCACTTGTCTCAGGCCATTATCCAGTAGGCCCCAATAATTAACATGAAAAAAGGCCACAAGATATCACTTTCTTGTTAGCCAACAGCTTGTGTGGTCGAGAGGGCAGGGTGAAATCATGTCACTGATCATATAAAAAATAAAGAAAGACAGGCCCTGACAGGTTGCCAATCTCCAGATTCCTAGTTGTCTCAGTCTCATCATTTCTTCTTCACCGACGCCACCCATCCCTTCGTGAATCCCAGACCCTGCTGAGGCTGGCTCCCGGCAGGGAAGGGAATAAATATAGATCTCTTTCAGTCAGTTAGCCAGGTAGCTGTCTTCCAAATTTCTTGGCATAAACAAGTGAGCACTTGTGGTACTGCATCTGTTTGTTGAAAAATGTAATATGTAGTGATGGCTTTAAAATGTTAGCAACAGCACCAAGGTATGTAACGTGAGAAGTAAAAGTCCCTGTTCCTTCCTTCTCTCTGTCCGTTTCACATTCCCATATGCCATAGGCAGTCACTGTTGATATTTTCCTTGTACTGTTCCAGGATATTTACCCCATAGATATGTCTATAATTAAAAAAAATATATTTTCTATTGTGATAAAAAATGTATCGCAAAACATTTACCATTTCAGCTGTACGATTTAGTGACATTAATGACACGTGTTTTTGTGCCACCATCACCACCATTTCCATTTTGTTTCATCATCCTAAACAGAAAATTCTGTACTAATGAAGCAATGACTCCCCATTCCCCCAGCTCCTGCTGACATCTAGTGTACTTTCTGTTGCTGTGTATTTACCTATTCTAAATGTGTCACATAAGTGAAATTGTATATTTGTCATTTTGTGTCTGTTGTATTTTGCTTAGCATGTTTTCAGCTTTTATCCATGTGTTAACATATATCAGCACTTCATTCATTTTTATGGCTGAGTAATATTCCATCATATGTACATGCCACATTTTGTTTATCCACTCACCTGTTGAGAGACACTTGGGTTGTTTCTTTTTATATTGTGAATAAGGCTCTGATGAACATCTGTCCACAAGAATCTACTTGAGTCTCTGCGTTCAGCTTTTTTGGTATATGCCTGCCATGTCTGACAACCCAGTGACCAGCACTGAGAAGGATCTGGAGGCCGAGAGGGACAGGAAGGGGATGGGAAATCTTATTCACACAAAAAACACATCACACAAGAAACACATCACACAAAATAAAGTTGCGGCCAGGTGGGACCAAGATCTCTGATGGAGAGCCATAGATCTCGATCCTCTTTCACAAGCTTTATTTATATGCTTAACAGGTAGGAAGGCAACAAGGCAGAACACACTGTTGAAAATGGTCATGACCTTTGTAGGAAGTATTTGGATTGGTTACAGAGCACATGGAAGTTCTGTCTTCAGACAAAGGACAGGAACACGCAAATAGTTTAACCTGAGCTAATTATCCTGCAAACAGTTTCAAGGAAATAGTTTAGCCTGGTCTTATTATTCTGCAAATAGTCTCAAGTAAATAGTTTAGCCTGAGTTGCGAATGGTTTAGCCTGGGCTTATTATTCTGCAAAAAGTCTCAAGGTGCCAAACAGAGGGGTTCAAACATGGGGAGAGGGAGGAGGGCAAGGGGGCAAGGACACAGTAGCTCCCAGCCTGCAGCATATGCCTAAGAGTGGAGTTGCAAGATTATATGGTAATTCTATATTTAACATTTTGAGGAACTGCCAAACTTCACCTGCAATGCACGAGAGTTCCAGTTTTCTCCATGTTCTTGCCAACACCTGTTATTCTACGTTATGTTCGTTTAATTTTTATTCTGGCCATACTAGGTGTAAGGTGATATCTTATTGTGGTTTTGATTTGCATTTACCTAATGATTAATGTGTTAACATATTTTTCATGTGCTTATTGCCCATTTGTATGAGGTCTGACAATTAAGTTTGTGAACTTGCCACTATGTGCTTACATTTTACATTTGCAGCACTGTGTAGACAACTTGGTAAAGTTTCATAACCTTGGTATATCAGTGTCTCACAGCTGTGTTTGTGTTGATGTGTGGCAGTGTCTTGCTGAATGGTGTTCATTATTGTTTTTGGATGTTTTTGAGTGCCATTGCGAGAATGTCGGAGCTTCAATTAGAGCAATGGACAAACATTAAATTTCTTGTTAAACTTGGCAAGAGTGGAAGTGAAATCAGGGACATGTTAGTCCAAGTTTATGGGGATAATTCCATGAAGAAAATAGCAGTGTACAAATGGATTAAATATTTTTCTCAGGGGAGAGAAAGTGTCACTGATGAAGGGAGGTCAGGGTGGCCAGTAACAAGCAGAATCAATGAAAACATTTCAAAACCTTTTTGACTTGTATGTCTAAGGAGTTAGCTGATGGTGAGAAGCCTAGCAGACCAAGTAAACATCAGTAGAGAAACAGTTAGGAAAGTCTTCAGTGAAAATCTTGGCATGAGAAAGGTGTGTGCGGTCCTGAAGGAGCTCACTGATGAACAAAAGCAAAGGAGTGTTGAAGTTTGCCAAGACCTTTTGGAGAGGCAAGAGATGTTTTGGGCCATGTTATCACTAGTGATGAAGCATGAGTGTACCAATAGGACCCTGAAGCAAAGCATGAGAGTGCACAATGGAAGTCACCCAATTCTGTACAGCCAGAGTTTTATTAGTCCAAATCAAGAGTCAAAATGATGTTGCTAATCTTTTTTTTGATGTCAGAGAGATTGTTTCTTATGAATTTGTACCAACTGAACAAACAGTTAACCAAGTTTACTATTTGGAAGTACTGAAAGGGCTATATGAAAAAGTTAGATGAAAATGATGTTAACTTTTCACCGACAACTCACAGCTCTTACATCATGACAAGGCACCACCTCCCATGACACTGTCTATGAGGGAATTTTTACCCAATTAACAAATAGCTGTATTGAAACACCCTATCTACTCACCTGATGTGGCTGCTGATGAATTTTTTCTTCGTCTGAACATAAAGGAAATATTGAAAGGAAGACATTTTGATGGCATTCAGGACATCACAGGTAAAATAATAGCTCTGATGGGCATTCCAGAAAAAGAGTTCCAAAACTGCTTTGAAGGGTGGACTAGGCACTGGCATTGATGAATAGCTCCCCAAGGGGAGTGCTTTGAAGGTAACTGTAGTGATACTGAGCAGTGAGATGTGTAGCACTTTTTCTAGGATGAGTTAGTGAACTTAATCGGCAGTCCTCATACAGGAAAACACTACTCAGGAATAGTTAATGCTTGCTACAGTATGGATGGAACTTGAAGACATGGTGAACAAAAAATGACAATCACAAAATGACAACTATCATATGACCTTACTTACATAGTACAACAAGAACAGACAAATGTATGCAGACCAAACTTTATTAGTGGTTACCAGAAGCAAGAAAGAGGGGAGAAGGGGCAACCATTGCTTATGTCATACTGAGTTTGGTTTATGCTGACACAAGAGTTGTGTTAAGGTAGATTTGTACAGGTGAGCAATGTAATTGCTTTCCATAAGTTGTACATTCATAAGAAGTTGAACTGACCAAACTTGTGTTATATGCTTACAAATTGAACAACGACAATGAAAAATAGCTGCTGAGGCCACTCTTGGGATTTGATTCTTTGGTTTGAAGGTTTAGGATTATGGTTTCATGGGAGATCCCACTTACTTGGAATAATACATGTCTGCTGTTTGTGCTCTGCCTCCTAGTTGTGTAATTCCTGGGATCTTAAAAGTTTGAAGCTGGCCATTCAAAGTACAACATCTGGTCTCTACCTGGAGTAGTAGTGTGATGGTTAAGACTGTGTATCAACTTGGCTGGACCAATGTTTTCACAGCTGTATACAGTGACAGGGTTAGGGCCTGTGATGGCTCACCACCCACCCTCAGTCTTCGTCACCCTGCTTTCCACCACCTACTTCTGTCTACTCACATTGCCAACAGCTCCTACTCTCTTGTGTTTTTGCATCTGGTTCTTGGGACTTGAACTAGCTGCCTTGGATTCATTGATTTTTGTAGTCGGTGAGTGAGAGTCCTGTTCCCTGAGCTGTCAATCCTGGGTTTGCCAGCCCCTGCAACACTGTGACTCAGCAGAAACCTTGCCATCTCACCCGCCAACTTGGGATCTACTGACCCACACAGGCTGTGAGCAGAAACTCTAGTCTCCAACCTGCTGACTTAGGTTCACCAGCTTCCATGGCCGTGTGAAGTTTGTGCTGTGATCAAGGACTTGGGACATTTCAGCTTCTGCAGTTATGTGAGCTGTTACCTTTATATAAATCTTTCCTTGTACATATTGTGTGTATTACTGGTTTTGCTTCCCTAGAAAACCTAGCCCAAGACAATTTGGTACTGAGAGAGTACGGTGCTACTCTAACAAATAGCTAAAAATGTGGAAGTGGTTTTGAAACTGTAGATGGATAGAAGACTCAGAAGGAAACAAAGAGAACTGTTAATACCAATGAAGGTGCAGATGGTGAGAAATGAGCAACAGAAGACCAGTGGTGGCAGTAACAGATGGGCGGCAGCAGAACCAAAGCAGTGCGAGACAGTGCTAGAGCCCACCCACAGAGTGCAAAAGCTGAGTGCCTGTGCACAGAAGTTTCCTGGTGGAGTGGGGTGCCTCAGGGTACTTGAATTGGTGGAGCTAGGCTTGCTGGCCTGTGGAGCAAGAGAGTTGAGTACCTGTGTTCAGGAGGCTTCCTGGCAGAGTAGTGTGCCTCTGGGAACTTGAATTGGTGGAGCTACAAGAGCTTTGGAATGCTTGGCCCAGTGGGCCTTGAGGCCTAGGGAATGAAGCCATAGGAAGCAGAAGCTGAAGAGACAGAGAATGAGAAGCTGAGCTGCTTCCGTCTTAAAAGGTATAGCCATGTCCTCAGGGGCTTGAAAGGGTTGAGCCATGGCTTCCTGTATTTCTAAGGGTGAAATTGCCACTCAGTTGGTCTTAGGGTGCCCCTAAAGCTGAGGGGACAGAGTTGCTGTCCCAGTGGACCTGGAAGGCAAGCAGCACAGGGCTGAGGTCTCCACTCAGAATCCAGAGAATGTGGCCAATATCTAGAGTTTGGAGGGCAAGGCTAATGTGTAGATTTTGTCTCAGAGAAAAGAGGATTATTTTCAAAGCTTTGAGGGCTAATGCAGTATGTTTTGCTGACTTGTGTGCTGCCTGTTCTGCCACTGTACCTTTGGAAGCAGATAGCCTTCTTTGCCATGAGGTCAGGTTTCACAGAAGTGGAGGAGTTTTTCTGTTTTGGATGTGGAACTGATTTAAGACTTCTGTCGTATGGAACGGACATGTTTTTGCTATGAGTTTTGCTACAATGGGATGAATGTGTTACGTGTTTCAAGATGTGATTTTTGGGGGGCCAAAGGGTGAAATGTCATGGATTGAGCTATGTACCCCCAAAATGTGTGTAGACATTTGGTTGGGCCATGATTCCCAATATTTTATAATTGTCCTCATTTTTTGTGATTTTCCTGTGCTGCATGTTAAAGAATATTAGGGTGGACTGTAAATCTGTTCCTAAGGCCACCTCACTGCTCCACTGTAAAGGCATTTTTCCCAGAGTGTGGCTCGTACCACCTTTTCTCCTACAAGAGATAAAAGAAAAGGAAGGCAAGCAGAAAGTGGGAATGTCATACCATCAAGACAGCAGCAGTGGGAGTATAGTGTGTCCTTCAGACTTCAGGTTCCTGTGCCAAGATGCTTCCTGACCAAAGACTAATGCAGCACAAGGACCTTCTTTCAGAACCAACAAAGAGAGAAAGCCTTCCTTTGGAGAGAACACCTTGAATTCAGACATGTAGCCTACTAGACTGTCTAAGAATAAACTTTACTTTTCTTTGCTAAAGCCATCCACTCGTGGTATTTCTGTTAAGAGCAATACCAGATGACTAAAACAGGGAGAAAGAGATGGAATGTGTGGCTAATTATCTCCATGAACAGCTACCTTCTTTGCCATGAGATCAGAAGAATTGGATGGTAAAGATTCTCATTACTGAACATTGTGATCCAAGATTTTGCAGAAAAATCATGACTCAAGAGAGGAAAATATGGAACAGAATTTGAAATTCTCTTGGAATTCAGATATTATGGAGCCACAGAGGCTGGAGGAGGCTCTGAAATGATGGCCTTAAGATAATCTTCACACGTTAATCCAAAAGTGTCCCTTGAAGCTTCTTAAAACCAAGCAGTAGTTTAGTTTAACTAGTAAAGAATGTCTACCTAGAGCACTCTTTTGTGATCTATGTGAAATTGAACCAACAACAGCAACTCAAAAGATTAGTTAGGAAACTTAGGAGAGAGTTAGTCTGTGTTGGTGGGGGAGGAACCAATCAGAAAAGGACGATGAGAACAGTTGCACAACTCAAAGCACGTAATCATTGTCACTGAATTGTGCATGTAGAAACTGTTAAATTGGTGCATATTTTGTAGAGTATATTTTCGACAACAGCAAATTATTTTTTTAATTGCAAGAAATAGTTGTCATTGTTTCACTTCCATTGAAAGAAGCGGCTAGATGGACCGATGACAGCCAAGTAAAAAAATAGGCAGCCTTCCATGGGAACACCAGAAAACAAGTAGAAACTGTCAGAACCAGATTAGTAACTTAAAACTGATAGAAATGCTTTGAGGTGTTTGTACTTGCACTTGCGGCACCCTCTCCCAGGCAGCAGCCTTAAAGGAAGCATCCAGCTTCCCAGTTTGGGATCCCAGTCCCTAATGCCAGAGGAGAAAGACAGACTTTATTGAAACCTTACTACAAGCTACAGTAATCAAAACAGTCTGCTACTGGTGTAAGAATACACATACAGCCCAAGGCAATAGAACCGAGAGCTCAGAAATCAACCCTCACATCCCTGGTCAGTGCGTTTGAACAAGGGTACCTACCAAGTTTAATCAGTGGGAGAAGAATAGTCTCTTCAATAACTGGTGCTGGGACAACTGGATTTCCGTATGCAGGAGATGGAAGAAAGACGTATCGCGACACTACTAAAAAAGTTTACTCAAGATGGATGAAAGACCTAAATGTAAGGACTAACACTGTAAAACTCTAAGGAGAGAATGCAGGAGTGTTTGACAATGAATTCTTAGATCTGACACCAAAAATAACAGCCAAGAAAGACAAATGGGCAAATTGATCTTCATTGAAATTAAAATCTTTTGCGTATCTGTGGGCACTGTTAAGAGAATGAAAATGACAGGCCACAAGAGAAACTATTTGTAAATCACATATTTAGTAAATGTTTAATATGTAAATATTATATATACATCATACATAGTTACATTAAAATAGTATATGATTATACATAAAACCTATAAACCTGTTCTACAGAGTAGAACTGGCCTATAGGCTTTCGAGGAGGCAGCTGATGGATTTGAACTGCCAACCTTTTGGTTAGCAGCTGAGCTCTTAACTGCTACACCAGTGGGGCTTCATATGTAAATATTAATATAAGAACTCTTATAATTCAACAACAAAAATACAAAGAACCAATTAAAAAATTGACCGAGGACTTGAACAGACATTTCTCCAAAAAAGGTATACTAGGTTTGACAGTTAAGTTTGCAGACTCATCCTAGAAAAAGTGTTACATACGTCATTGCTGAATATCACTACAGTCACCTTCAAAGTACTCCCCTTGGGAAGCTATTCACCAAAGCAGTTTTGAACTCTTTTCTGGAATGGCCATCAGAGCTATTGTTTTGCCTGTGATGTCCTGAATGCCATCAAAATGTCTTCCTTTCAGTATTTCCTTTGTCTTTGGGTAAAGGAAAGGTTCGTTGGGGGCCAGATCAGGTGAGTAGTGAGAGTGTTCCAATACAGTTATTTGTTTACTGACTAAAAACTCCATCACAGACAATTATGCAACTAAGTGTGCATACTTGCCACCATGCCAGTGTGTGCAATGGCTATTCCAGAAAGAGTTCTAAAAATGCTTTGAAGGGTGAACTAGATGCTGGCATTGGGGCCTAGCTTCCCAAGGGGAGTGCTTCAAAGGTGAGCATAGTGATATTCAGCAATGAGGTATGTAGAACTTAGAAAAATTAAGTTTGCAGACTTAATTGTCAGACCTTGTATGTGTGTTACCACACTTTGTACATCCATGTGTCAGTTGATTGCTGTTTAGGTTGTTTCTCCATTTCGGCCATTGTAAGTAGTGCTGCGGGGAACATTGGTTTTGAGTTTCTGCTTTCAAGGTTTTTTGGTATATACCGAGGAGTGGAATTACTCTGTCCTGTGGTAGTTCTGTTTTTAGTTTTTTGAGGGGCCCGCCACACTTTTTTCTACAATAGCTGTACCATTGTGCATTCCTACCTGCAATGGATAGGATTCTGATTTCTCCATGTGCTTGCCAACATTTGCTATTTTACTTATTTTTTTCTTTTTCTCTTAGTCACCCTAATGGGAGTGAAACGTTATTGTGGTTTTCATTTGCATCTCCTTGATGGCTAATGAGTAGGTCCTTCTGGTGCAGTGGTTAAAATGCTTGGCTGTTAACGGTAAGGTCAGTGGTTGGAACATGCCATCCATACTGCAGGAGAAAAATTTGACAGTTTGCTTCCATAAAGATTTTTAGCCTTGAAAACCCCGTGGGGCAGTTCTACTCAGTCCTGTAGGGCCACTATGAATTGGAATTGACTTGATGGCAATGGTTTAGTGTTTAATTTTTTTGGATGGCTGGTGATGTGAGCATCTTTTCATGTTTTTGGTGGCTATTTGAATGTCCCCTTTGGTGAAAAAGTCCTTTACTCATTTTATGGCTAGGTTGTCTTTTTGTTGTTAAGTTGTGACGGTGGTTACTTTTATAGGCTCAGCAGTCAAATCTTTTAGAACGTTTTGTTTGCAGTTGTTTTTGGATGGATCTATTGCCATGAGCCCTCATAGTGGAAGTTATGTCACTGGTCCTTTGTTTAGCTTTTTGACTTTTTCTCAGAGCCCAAAGTGAGCGGGACTTAGAGCCCCAGAGCCATAGCCTGTGGCCTGGAAAGTGTCCATCTGTGTATGCATTAGTCTCATTGTTATCCCAGTGGGCTGGCAAAGGGACTAAATGATCCACTTGTTTTCTTTTGTGCAACACTCTTAGGTACATAGGTACCAGATCATTCATTTTTAGTTACTAACTTTTTTTTGTACTGCAGTTCACTAATATAGCTATGGTCAACAAAAAAGAGGAAGAACCTCAACAAGGTGGACGCGCACAGTGGCTGCAACAATGCAACACAGCAGTGGTTGTGAGAGGGGCGCAGGACTCGGCAGGGTTCTGTTCTGTTGTTCATAGGATTGCTGTAAGTTGCAAGTGACTCTTTATGGCCATCTAACACATGATACATGATATAGTTATGGTATCTCATCGTATTCTTTATCTGAGGGAGATATTTGATGGAGACAGTTACTTATAATGGTTGTTATTCTTGTGGGTTGTAAAATATACTTCTAAGAATAAAAAATTGCCTGGAAGTAAACTTAATCAATTGCGCTAAGATCCTGGCACTTTAATTCAATAACCAAAATAATAAATAGTAATAGTAATAATGAAAATACTTTTAATGAAAAAGCTCAGTTTTTAAGAAAGCAGAGGCATGACATTTTGACTGATGTTACTTATTTTGCGTTCCTAAAATGTTATTTTTCATTTTCCCCTTCCATATGAATATTGAATATAAAAACAGCTTCAGTACATTTACTGAAAGGGTAAAATAAGTAAAAACAGTACTTAGATGCAAGAATTCCTATTGAGCTGAAAGACCCATGTACAAAAGTATCATTTAGTGCTTTAAAAAGCTTGAGAGGGTGATCTCACAAATACAAACCGAGGCTCTATAATTGGTCATCTTCTCTGATCTTAAATATTGGTTACCTACAATGAAGGGCAGTGTTAGGGAAGGTCATTTGGGGCCTCAAGATTCCAGTTGACTGAGGAATGTTCATGCTCCAAGGGTACAGTCCTGATACACTGTAAGGTTTCTGTATATTCGTGAACCACAACCTTGGGGTCTCTTGGAAGGTATGTAAGGTATGTAGGGTGAAATGTTTTACTGACTCCTTCATGCCACCAGGCTCACAGTCCTAGACTGAGCAAAGCCAGAACCTGTATGTCACAACTTGGGTGGCTTAAGTGGTGAGTTGTGTGAACAGGATGGAATAGACAAGAAACACAAAACATGTCCTGAAAACCCACTCTTCAGCTTTGGTAGCGTTAGAGATAAGGGCGTTTTGCTAGACTGTTTTTAGCTGAAATTTGGCTCTTAGGTATTTTGCCTTTGGTTTTTAAAAACAAATATTGTGATGTCTCATATCCATTTTTCCAAAGCAGATGGACCCTCAGTGTTTTGTAAATGAAATATAAAGCCTTTTAATTTTATAGATCAAAGCAAGATACATTTGTGTGATAATGGCAAGGAAAGAACTAATTGAATCATTTGCAAATGAAAAGAAATATAAAAGCTAGTGTAGCAGGCCCCTAGGGTTGCCATGAGTCAGATCCGATGGCACTTGGCTTGGCTTGCCATTGTAGCAGGAAGATACTGTAAAGTAATTCAGCTTCATGTGTTGCCAGCTCATGTGACTTGGTTACGTGAATGCAGAAAAATTATTTTGGTGGTGGTGATTTTTCTGTTGTGTCATTCGTATCCCTTTCTGCAGTTCCCTTCCCTAAGATGATGTCTTTACTCTTTACTGTCTCAAGTGATAATATTCAGCAACGAAATTTATTTTGTTTGTGTTACCGTTGTCCCAGTCATTTAAGTTGGACTGTGATGTCATCTTTTTTCTGCTTTCATTTGTTGTTGTTACTTGCCCTTGGGTTGGCTCTGACTCATGGTGCCTTATATACAGCATAACGAAACATTGCCTGGTTGTGCTGAGACACTCTCGTGTTTGAGTTCATTGTCGTGACCACTGAGTGCTTTGAGTGCCTTCCAACCCGGGGAATGGAAACCCTAGTGGCGTAGTGGTAAAGTGCTACATTTGCTAACTGAAAGGTCGGCAGTTCAAATCTACCAGGTGCTTCTTGGAAATAACCTGGGGCAGCTCTACTCTGTCCTCTAGGGCCACTATGAGTCAGAGTTGACTTGACGGTGGTGAGTTTTTTTGGCTTTTCCAATCTAGAAAGCTCATCTTCTAGCACTGTGTCAGACAATAGTCTGTTATGACCCATAGGGTTTTCTTTAGTTAATTTTTGGAAGTAAATCTCGAAGCCATTCTTCCTAGTCTGTCTTAGTCTGGAAGCACTGCTGAAACCTGTCCACCATGGATGAACCCGCTAGTGTCTGAAATACTGTTTGTGTAGCTTCTAGCAACACATAAACCTCCACAGTATGACAAACCAGTAGTTAGGTGGTGGCTTCTGCCATTAGCCCCAGAGGTAATCACCTTCAGATTTCAGTCTTACCTTATAGGCCTGCTGGTGTTTACCTTTTTAGGTTCAGAGCCTCAATCCTGACTTTGAAATAGCCCCCTCTTTGCCTTCCTGCCTTCACTTTAACTCCTCTTCATTCCATCCTGCACTCTCCATTCATGGAAGTCAGTCTTAAAAAGTTCCAAGAAAGCAAGCCCTGGAGTCTACATTTGGCTGCTGGCTTTGCTGGTACCCACCTGCGGACCTCGTGTGACTTGCTTATGCCAACCAAAAAGTCAGCAGTTCAAATCTATGAGGTGCTCCTTGGATACTCTATAGGAGCAGTTCTCCTCTGTCTATAGGATTGCTATGAGTCAGAACTGACTCAGTAGTAGTGAGTTTCTCTTCTTAAGACGCAGGTACTGAGTCTGCAGAACATGCCGCTGCCTCCAGTAGCTTGCTTGGCCTGTCCTATAACTTTATGTTAGAATCTTTTCCTTGGCTCACCCACTAGCAATACACTAAAATCCTGGGGATGCATGAAGTCATGTGTAAATCCACTGCATTTGAATGATGTGAATAAGGGTGTTGCCAGTGTTACTTGTATGAACTTTCTACATGTACATCCCTTCTAAGTAACCTTTCTGCCCACTCTTGAGGAGCAGTCTTGGCAGCAGCAGCAGTTCTGTCTCCTTTCCTTGCACAAAGAAATTCAGATGCCTTTCTGCTTTTGCACCCCGGTCTCTTGTTTGTTGGCTGATCTGGGTCATGGTGAGCAGAAACTGGGGTGTCCACTTGACAACAATCTGAACTAGTCTCATCTTGTAAAATGGGAGTGACAATAGAACCTACTTTATAGATGTATTAGTTTCCTAGCGCTGCCGTGACAAATACTACAAAATGGGTCAGTGAAAATAACAGGATTTTTTTCTTTCAAACCTGAATTCGAAGTGTGGGCAGATTCATGCTTTCACTATACATAGACTGTTGGGGAAAAAATCACTCCTTGTTCTTTCTAGTCTGGATAGTTCCAGGTTTTCCCCCATTTGTGGTAGCGTAATTCCATTCTTTGCTTCCACTGTTACATGGCCATCTTCTCTCTGTGTCTGTCTCTCTCCATGTATAATGAGGACACCATACCCATAAAAAACAAACCTGTTGTCATTGAGTCAATTCTGATTCCTAGTAACCCAATAGGACAGAGTAGAACTTTCCCATAAGGTTTCCGTGGAATGACTGGTAGATTAGAACTGCAGACCTTTTGGTTAACAGCTATACAGTTAACCACTGCATCATTTTAGAGGATCTGAGAAATAAAATAAAGTATAAGTATGGAGCCTCAAATACCACATTATGGAGAGAAGTCTTGTTGGATGGTAAAGCTTAGTGTGAAAGCCAAGTAGACTTGCTAAGAAAGCTCCAGAATACTCTTTCCCTTGGGTGAGGTTTTGGCATTGTTATTGTTGTTGCTACTGTGCTAAATGCCTTAACTGGCAATTTAAGTCCTTCTCTAGTGTGGGCTCCAGTCCTGATTTGATTTCCTGAGTCTCCAGCCAATCTGTCTACCTTCTTCGGTCTGCACTCCCTTCTCCTAGCCACTCTTGCTTCCTTCATTCTCCTGGTTAGAAATGCTGGCCTTCTTTCAGCCAACTGTCAAAATCCTGCCCATCCTTCCAGAGGGCATTCCACGACCAGCCCAGACCTCACTGCCTTCTCTCTCGGGAACCGCATCCGTGTTTTCTTAGGGCTGCCTGAGGTACTTACGTCTCATGGATCTCTAAGATCCTTTATGGCAAGAATGATGCTGACATGACAACTGGTCATCCAAGTAGCATCAGTTGGTCCCAACCCACCTGAAGCAGAGGAGAATGAAATCAGATGTCAAAGACCTAAGGAAAGTATGAGCCCAAGAGACAGAAAGGGCCACCTAGTTCAGAGACTACATCTGCAGAAGAGATCAGAAGAACTAGGTGGTACCTGGCCACCACCAATGACTGCCCTAACAGGGCAAAGAGTCCCTGACATATCTGGAGAAAAACAACTTAATGGCCCAACAGATTAAAGGATCTCTGGAAGACATGGCCCCCAAACTCTCTGTTAGCCCAGAGCTGAAACCATTCCCAAAGCCAACTCTTCCCACAAATACTGGACTGGACTGTAAGACATTAAATGTTACTGGCAGTGAGTGTACTTCTTAGCTTAAGTAGATACATGCAGCTAATTGGGCAGCTGCTGTGCAGAGGAGAGATGAGAGGGTGGAGGGGGACAGGAGCTGACTGAAGGACATGGGAAACAGGGCAGAAAGGAGGCGTGTGCTGTCACAGTGTAGGGAGAGCAGCTAGAGTTATATAGCAGTGTGTATGTAAGTTTTTGTATGACACATTGACTTAAAGCACAGTAAAATGTGTACATTTTTTAAGAAGAATGATGCCAGCGTGCTTTACCTGGAGTAGGTAGGAGGGAATATTTCTTAATTCATTTATTAACCGTAAAAATAGGACAAAGGCTTCTTGGAGAAGATCAGGTTCTGGAGTCAGGGAAGCTGGGTTCTGCTTCAGTTTTTGCTTGCTTACATAAGAGTTTAAGGAGCTCTGGTGTTGCAGTGGTTTAGCGCTCAGCTGTTCACCAAAGTCAGTGGTTCAAACTCACCAACTGTTCGTAGAACCCTATGTGGTTCTTCTTTGTCCTAAAGAGTTGATGGCACACAGCAACAACCATAAGGATGTCCGTTAGTTTCTTCTTTCAAGTAGGGTAACTCCCAGCCTGCCTTGCAGGGCTGTTGAAAGGATAGAGAGGGAATATGTGTCGAATACCTGTTGAGCCTGTCAGAGGCATGTGCTTGTCTTGAAGAACTGAGTTATGTGAAATGATATAGAATAATAAAGTGCAATTACCCAACCAGTAGTATTCAGAAAGTTATAATAGCTGCATTACTCTGAGCCTTAGTTAATAAATCTATAAGATTTTTCTTAGCTCATCAAATGTTCTTGAGTGGAATGAGCTGTATTCTTAACAGTACTGTGCATTTGAGGTAAGTTTAGAATCTTTTCAGCTCCACTTGGGAGGTTGTTTCAACACACTTACGTAACTATAGCATACCCTCAAGGGATGTTGACCATAATAGGTCTGAGGTTCGGGGTCAGGGAAGGAGTTTCAAACTCATCAAAGTAAAAACAAATTAAAGGTGAAGGAAATGTTGATTCTTGCTCCAGTGTTTTGTTAACCCATCTACAGGGTGCTGTGGTGGCAAGGGTGAGCCAGTTCCCCAGGAGGGAGGGCAGGGTGCCCAGCTTGCATCAGCTGCTGCTGCTCAGTGTCAGTTATGCAGGGCCTCGACCCCTTTCCATTTCCAGAACAAGAATAGAACTAATTGTAGCATCAGGATGCAAGGCATTTCAAAATAGACTTAATTCAGAAGCAGTCATTGCTTCTGTATCCTGCAAAACAACCAAAACGGACACATTTTTGTCACTTAGAATATTTCCAGTGTTGGATTTGAAACTCTAAACCTGAAAAACTATAGTTCAAATAATCCAGTCTGTATGTAGTTCATATATTACTATAATCAACTCTGTAAAATGAAACTGCATTGCCATTAAGTTGATTCTGATTCATGATGACCCCATAGGACAGAGTAGAAACTGTCCCATGGGGTTTCCAAGGCTGTAAATCTTTACAGAAACAGACTACCACATCTTCCTCCCAGGAAATGTCTCGTGGATTTGAACCACCAGGCTTTGGGCTAGCAGTTGAGCTGTGCCACCAGGCCTCCCTCTGTTCCATGAAACCAGCCACATGTTTTCACTGTGTTGGAATTGTAATGTGTTGTATATTACTTAAAACAAGGAGACCAGTTTTAGAGAGCTGCTTCAGACAGCAGTATGTGCTATAATGGCATTAGATCCGTATCCACATCCAGCACCAGGCAAATTATATGCTCAGTAAAGTTTGTGTTGGTCTTCCTCATTTTTCTTGTTCTCTAAATTTTCTCCCATGCCTAGAATCCCTTCTCCTCATTCTAATAAACTCTTGCTACTGGTCAAAATCCCTTCTTAATCACATTAAAGAAAAAAAGTTTTTCCACAAAACAACAAATGCTAGAGAGGCTGTGGAGAGATTGGAACTCTCCTGCACTGCTGGTGGGAATGCAATATGGTACAGCTTCTATGGAAAACAATTTGGCACTTCTGTAAAAAGCTAGATATACCGTATGATCCAGCAATCCCACTGAAATAAGGACTACAGAAATAAATCCTACAGAAATAAGGACTGTTACATGAACAGATACATGCACATGAATGTTTATTGCAACACAGTCCACAAAAGCAAAAAGATGGAATCAACCTAGGTGCTCATCAACAGATGAATGGATAAACAAACTATGGGGTATATACATAGTAGAACACAGTACAATGATAAAGAAAAATGATGATATACAAAAACCAACTCCAACTGGATAAAAGACCTAAATATCAAACCTAAAACGATAAAGCTCATCCAAGAAAAGGTAGGAACAACAATGGAAGTTTTAATACACAATGAGGACAGACTCCAAAATCTGTCAAAGAAACCTCAGTCAACAGAAGAGAAAGTAGATAAATGGGAACTATTAAGAATCAAACACTTTTGCTCATCCAAAGACTTTATTAATAGAATTAAAAGAACACCCACAGAGTGGGAAAAAATATTTGGCAACTCTATGTCAGATCGACGCCTGATCTCCATAATCTATAAGATACTACAAAATATCAATAAGAAGAAGATAAACCATCCAATTAAGCGGTGGGCAAAGGAGATGGACAGATACTTCACTAAAGAGGAGATCCAGGCAGCCAAAAAACCCATGCGGACATGTTCACGATCTTTAGTTATTAAAGAAATTCAAATCAAGACAATAGTGAGATACCATCTCACCCCAACAAGATTGGCCATGATCCAGAAAACACAAAACAACAAATGCTGGAGAGGCTGTGGAGAAAGTGGAACCCTCCTACACTGTTGGTGGGGTTGCAAAATGGTCCAGCCTCTTTGGAAGTCAATCTGGCGCTTCCTTAAAACAATGGATGTTGATATACCATTTGACCCAGTAATTCCACTACTTGGAATATATCCTACAGATTCAAGGCTTTTCACACCAAGGGACACATGCACCAGAATGTTTATCGCGGCACAGTCCACAATAGCAAAAAGGTGGAATCAACCCAGATGCCCAACAATAGAAGAATGGATAGGTAAACTGTGGTACATATACTCAATGGAGGACTACACAATGATAAAGAATAACGATGATTCCAGAAAACATCTAACCTGGTTTCAACTGGAAGACATTATGTTGAGTGAGAGTAGTCAGCGACAAAAGGACAAATACTGTATGAGACCTCTACAGTAACATCTCAAAAACAGACTTGTGTATAGAAGAAAAGACTCTTTGACAGCTGCAAGGGAGGGGAGGGAGGGAGGGAGGGCGAGGGGGGGAGGGTTTAGTTTCGGTAGTTACTAGAAACCTAGTTGGGAGAAAGCGGTGACAGCACACATTAGGAACAAGAACAACATTAAGTGGACTTCAGCATAACTTGAGTACTCCTTTCATCTTAACTCAATACTGCAAGGATAGAGTAGCTGGGGCGGGGGGCGGGGGACCATGCTCTTAGGCGAATTCCAGGCCAATTGGCACAACTAGCGTTTTGCTAAGAGAGCTCTCTGCACCCCACATTGGTGAGTGGCATCTGGGGTCTTAAAAGCTGCCAAGCTGCCATCCGAGCACACAGCAAATGGTCCCAACTCAGCAGGAACGGATGCTCACCGAGGGCCAAAGTGGCATGCGGTAAAGACAACCGAGAAGACAGAGAGACCCACAAGAGTGGGTGCCTACATCGACCTGGGACCGGAAGAACCGGATGGTGCCTGGCCACCACCAGTGATAGCCATGACGGAGCTCACAGAGAGGAGCCTCACTGGCAACACAAGAATAAAAAGAGGTGCATCCTGAGATCTCCACTAAAAGACCTCAATTGATGGTCCAGCGGTTTTGGGGTTCCTCTGAGAGCATGGCCCCCGGCCCTGATGCTGCCCGTTCCCATAAATTATAACAAAGGTCCACTCTTTAGACAGGAATGGAATGGACTTGGCAATGCAGAGTAACCATATGTTGGAAGCACTTTATGGTTCTATACATCTATAGGATATCATCTTGCTGACCTCTGGCTGGAGGAAGGGGAGTGGACGGAGAGGAGGGGAAAGGAGACTGTTGGGAGGATGAGACATGTATGGAGCAGAGAGGAATAGTGTGCAGTCACCGGACAGGGAGAGCAGTGGAAGCTGCATATAGGGGGGCATGTAAATTTACATGTGAATGTACATTTTCACTCAGTTATGTTAAATAAAAATAAAAAAAAAAAGAAAAATGATTTTAGGAAGCATCTCATAACCTTTTATCAACTAGAAGACCCTGTGCTGAGTGAAATCAGTCAGCTGCAAAAGGACAAGTATGGTATGAGACCACTATTATAAGGACTTAAAAGAGACTGATGCACAGGAGAAAAGACTCTTTGATGGCCACAAGAGTGGAGAGGGAGGGAATGGGTTGATTATAGATCAGATATAGAAACCAAACCCAACCCTGTGCTTTTGAGTTGAAGTTGACTTGCAGTGACCCTGTAGAACAGAGTAGAACTGCCCCACAGAGTTTCCAAGGAGTGCCTGGTAGATTTGAACTGCCGACTTTTTAGTTAGTGGCTATAGCACTTATCCACTATGCCACCAAGGTTTTGATAGATTAGATAGTCAACAGGAATTCAGTTAGGTGAAGGGTGTGACAGCACTCGGTAGAAGGCAGGTCAACAAGAATGGACTACGCGATAAACTAAAAGGTTTTCTAAATTAAACACAGCATTTTGAAGGGTAGTAGCGGGACAAAGGTCTAGGGACCATGTTTTCAGGGGACATCGAGCTCAATTGGCAAAACTAGCCTTTTGCCAAGAGAGTCTTCTACACCTTGTACTGGTGAGTAGTGTCTGGGGTCTTCAAAGCCAGAAAGCTGCCATCTGAGAAACATCAGTTGGTCCCAGTGCACCTGGAACAGATGGCGACCACGAACATCAAAGACATGGGGAAAAATGAGCCCAGGAGACAGAAAGGGCCATGTGATTGGCAGACCACATCAGCATGAGACCAGAAGAATCAGATGGTGCCTGGCCACCCTTGATAGGGGACACAATGTAGAGCCCCTGATGTAATGTGAGAAAAATGTGTGTGCCGATCAAGAACTCAGCTAAAAGACCAAAATTAATGGTCTAACAACTTGGAGAGTCCCTGAGAACATGAGCCCTAGACTTGCTGCTGTCCCAGACCTGAAACCAGTACTGAGATTAGCACTTCAAACTAAGAATGGACTGGACTCGGGGACACAGTGTGAGCATGTGGTGTGTGCACTTTAGGGTTTTATATATTTATAGAAGGCTATCCTACTGGTTTCCTTTTAGATGGGAGAGGAGAGGGTGGAGAGGAGGGGACAGGTGTTCGTTAGGAGGACACTTGTAGTAAAAAGTGAAAAAGAGTGTGGTGTCACAGGGTGGAGAGAACAGATAGAGTTGTAGAGAGGTGGGTATGCAAAATTGCCTTGGATTGTATACTTTCACTTAATCATAACAAAAAAAATGTTTTTCAGAAGGATTGTAAAATTTGTATATCCAGAGAAATAATCAGTCAGTAATAATGAGCAAAGAAAGGAATCTTCTAATTATGATGGATTGAATTCATTCAACAATAGGGAAGTTTTCATAGTTTATGGAGGCTTTGGAGTCAGACGTTCTGGGTTCAGGTCCTGGCTTAGTCATTGTCAGCAACCTGTCTTTCTGAGCTTTGATTGACACCTAATCTGTAGGGACAGGTCCTATTTCCTCCTGCAAAAGGCTGTAATTGTTCTACAAGGTGGAATATAGAAATGTGTATAAGTAGAATATAAGGTGCTCCACAAGTATTAGTCTCACAAAAATTGCTTTAAAGTAATGGTAAGATACCAGTCAAAAACCAGTTTCTGTCTATTTGGCTTCAACTCATGGGTGACCCCGTATGTGCTAAAGTAGAACTCTCCTCTGTAGAGCTTCCAGTGGCCATCTTTTTGGAAATAGATGGCTAGGCCTTTTGGGGTGCTTTGGGATGGACTCTGACCTCCGAACTTTCAGTTCCAGCCTAGTTTGTTAGCTGTTTGCACCACCCAGGGACTCCATGGTGAGAATGTTGTTGTTTGGTGCTGTCAGACAGTTTTAGCTTACAGTGACCCTGTGGGACAGAGTAGAATTGCCCCATAGAGTTTCCAGGGAGCACTTGGTGGATTTGAACTGCTGACCTTTTAATTAACAGTAGAGGTCTTAACCACTGTGTCACCAGGGCTTCCATGGTGAGATAACCCATTGCTGTTGATTCCAACTAGCAGTGATCCTATAGGAAAGAGTAGAAATGCCCGATAGAGTTTCCAACAAGTGCGTTGTAGGTCTGAACTCTCAACCTTTTGGTTAGCAGCTTTGGAACTTAACCACTTGGCCACCAGGGTTTCCATGGTAAAATAACCCAACCAACCCACTGCCATCAAGTCAGTTCTGACCCAGTTACCCCATAGTACAGAATAGAACTGTTCCATAGGGTTTCCAAGGAGCACCTACTAGATTCAAACTACTGACCTCTTGGTTAGCAGCCATAGTGCTTAACCACTACACCACCAGGGGTCCCAGGGTGAGATAATGAACTAGAGATAAGAAGTTCAAAGCCCTGCTCTGCTACTGCCCTGTCTTTGTCCTTCGAAGAGTCTTCTAACTATTCCAGGCCTATTTCCTTGTCATAAAAATTAGCAGGTTGAATCAGAATATCCCTAAAATCCCTTCCAACCCCAGAGATTTTGAAATTTCACAAAAATTATTTGTAAAGAGAACACTACACAGTACCTACTACCGTGAGTTTGACTCTGAGGTGAGTACTAATTTTAACAATTTTGACTGGCTGGAGGGGTGGAAATCCTGTTGGTGTAGTGGTTTAGTGCTGTGGCTGCTAACCAAAAGCTCTGCAATTGGAATCTATCAGGCTCTGCTTGGAAACTCTGTGGGCAGTTCTACTCTGTTTTGTAGGGTTGCTATGAGTCAGAATCAACTTGACAGCTGTGGGTTTTGTTGTTTTGTTCTGGAGGAATGGTGGTTATGGGTCTGTCAGCCCAAGCCTCCCAGAGGAATAGGATAGGAGCTACAGGATAAGAAGCAGAAGAGCTTTGTATGGCAGGACTTCTAGAAAGTGGCAACATTAGTTAGAGTGGATTAGTGAGGAGAGTTGAGGGACCCTGGTGATTCTGTAGTAAAATTCTCCTTTTCCCTGAGGGAGAACTGGGTTCAGCTGCCAGTGTACCTCATGTACAATGAGTGCCCATCTGTAGTGGTCTTGCATGTTGCTATGATCCTGAACAGGATTCAGCAGAGCTTTCAGACTAAGACAGATGAGGAAGACAGCCTGGAAATCAGCCAGTAAGTCCCTAGGATCACAGTGGTCCGATCTGCAACTGATTGGGAGGATGACAGAGCACAGGGCTGTGTTTCTTTCTGTTGTTTTTATGTGGAATCTTTGGAAATCGTAGTGCCATAGTGGTTAAGTGCTGCATCTGCTAACCAAAAGTTTGGCCAATTGAAATCCACCAGGTGTTCTTTGGAAAACTCTATGGAGCAGTTCTCTGTTTATAGGGTTGCTATGAGTCGGAATCAACTCAGTGGCAGTGGGTTTGTTGCACTGTCATGAATCTGGAGCTGACTTGATGGCAGCTAGCCACTCCCACGTGAGGGTCACTAGGCTCGCAGCTGAGTGTAAACTATTTGCACCACCTGGGGACCTTCTGTTAAGAGTACAGCCTAGAAAATCTTATGGAGCAGTTCCACTCTGTAGCACATGGGTATGGTGTTGCCACATATCTGCACTGACTCAACAGCAACTCACAACAACATTTGATTATAAATGCTTTCCATTTTTCAGTGCTAATAAACACATATGCAAGATGTGTTCATGATAGACATGCTCTTTTGTAGCCTCGCTTTTTGGTTAGTAACACGTCTCTCATATTATCTTCCCATTGATTTTTATTACTAATCATCTTTTAACATCTAGTCCTTAATGCTGACAAGCCATTGAGCAATGGTTTCCTTTACAGAAATGCTCTGTGAAGGTCCGTGGTTAGTTGAGTCTGTATCCTGTAGAGAAACTTCTTTACTCTGTGACATCAACATCCTTCCTCTCTGCCTTTGAATTTGCCTGACCTTGCTTGTTTTTTTTAAGGCATTATTCGGTATTTATCTTTGGTGTAAAAATGACAGTTATTTTTGTCTGTCACCACCAGCTCTGCAGACTGGGCATTTAAATGCCTTGGATTGTGGATTTGAAGAAGCTAACAGCTGCATATGCTATTTCCAATACTCTCGGAGATCCACCCAGGATATGACCACGGGAATGCTTCTCATTTTATTTTATTTTTGGAGGGGAGTCGGGTAGATGTAAAATGGATGAATGATACTCAGAGGTGAAAGCTAGGTGAGAAATTCTTCAACAGACTGTGGTCTTGCCATCTGATATCTAGATAGAGCTGCATTCCTTTCAGCATTTCTCTGAGTGCCCCTCTGGCTGAATTTGAAGGCAGACACAGATGGCGAGTGTTCTGAAGAATCAAGTAACCAAACAAATAACAAACAAGGAAACAAACTCCACTCTCTCCTGTCTTTCAGGTGGTCCCTGAGAGGAGCCAAAGGTCTGCAACTAACCACTCCACTATTAGCCAAAGATTGGCTGTTCTCTTAGTTGGGATATAATTGTTACAGCTCCCTCCACCCTTGCTCCTGTGATGGGATGATTCTGAGGCTTGCTTCCTAGTGGTATTGAATAGAGTCATTGGCCAAACAACACACCCTTTATTAGTTGTCTTCCCTTCCCTGTGACTTACCAGCGATCCCTGTACCTCCTCAATAAACTACCTGCAATCCAGTCCTGGTCTCTGGGTATGCTTTGGGGGACATTTGATTTCTTATCTTTAGGCAACATTTTAGATGTCATCCCAAGCAGATAAAAGATACGAATTCTAGGCGCAATCTACTTAGCAGTTACCTTATATATTTTTGCTAAATTCAGGTAGCGCTTTGCTAATTATCCATTAAATAATATCTTTGGTCTGTTTTCCTGTTGTAAAGGAAAAGCGTTTGGATATATAAGATAGTTTAAATAATTAAAATATGACAAAACCATCAGAAAAGCAAGTACTTGGGTTAACATAATCAAATTTTAAGAGTTCCTAGTCCTATAGGAGGAGTAGAGATAGAGTGAGCAGCCCCCACTTGTGTTGCATTCATCATCAAAAAGAACACTTCAAGATCTGTCCTGAAGTACAATGCTATCAGTGATAGGATGGTATCCATATGCTTACAATGAAGTCTAGTGAATACGATTATTATTCAAATTTATGCACCAACCACTAAGGCCAAAGATGAAGAGATGGAAGATTTTTGCCAGCTTCTGCAGTCTGAAATTGATCGAACATGCAATCAGGATGCAGTGGTAATTACTGATGACTGGAATCCAAAAGTTGGAAACAAAGGAGGAGGATCAGTCGTTGAAAAATATGACCTTTGTGATGGACATAATGCCGGAGATCGTATGACTGAATTTTGAAAGACTAACGACTTCTTCATTGTGGATACCTTTTCTAACCAATGCAAATGGCGATTGTACACATGGGCCTCACCAGTGGAATACACAGGAACCAAATTGACTACATCCATGGAAAAAGATGATGGAAAAGCTCCATATCAACAGTCAGAACAAGACCAGGTGCTGACTGTGGCATGCATCATTGGTTGCTCATATGCAAATTCAAAATACAGCTGAAGAAAATTGGAACAAGTCCACGAGAACCAAAGTATGACCTTGAGTATATCCCTCCTGAGTTTAAAGAACATCTCAAGAACTAATTTGATGTGCTGACCATTAATGACTGAAGACCAGATCAAAGACATCATCCATGAAGAGAGCAAGAGGTCATTAAAAAGGCAGGAAAGAAAGAAAAGACCAAGTTGGATGTCAGAAAAGACTCTGAAACTTGCTCTTGAATGTCAAGTAGCTAAAGCAAAAGGAAGGAATGGCAAAGTGAAAGACCTAAATGGAAGATTTCAGAGAACAGCTCAAGAAGACAAAATAAAATATTATAATGACATGTGCAAAGAGCTGGAAGTGGAAAACCAGAAGGGAAGAACATGTTCTGCATTTGTCAAGCTGAAAGAACTGAAGAAAAAATTCAAGCCTGAAGTTGCAATAGTGAAGGATTCTACTGGGAAAATATCGAATGACTCAGGGACCATCAAAAGAAGATGGAAGGAATACACAGAGACATTATACCAAAAAGAACTGGTCGATATTCAGCCATTTGAAGAGGTAGCATATGATCAGGAACTGGTGGTACTGAAGGAAGAAGTCAAAGCTTCATTGGCAAAATAAAAAGGCTCCAGGAATTGATGGAATATCAGTTGAGATATTTAAACAAATGGTTGCAGCGCTGGGAGTGCTTCCTTATCTATGTCAAGAAATGTGGAGGACAGCTACCTGGCCACCTGACTGAAAGAGATCCATGTTTATGCCCATTCCCAAGAAAGCTGATCCAACTGAATGCGGAAATTACTGAACAGTATCACTAGTATCACATGCAAGTAAACTTTTGCTCAGGATCATTCCAAAGTGACTTCAACAGTATATTGACAAGGAACTGTCAGAAATTCAAGCTGGTTTCAGAAGAAGATGTGGAACTAGGGATATCATTGCTGATGTCAGATGGATCTTGGCTCAAAGCAGAGAATGCCAGAAGGATGTTTACCTGTGTTTCATTGATTATGAAAAAGCATTCGACTGTGTGGCTCATACTAAACTATGGCTAATGTTGCAGAGAATGGGAATTTCAGAACACCTAATTGTGCTCTTAAGGAATCTGTATATGAATCAATAGGCATTGTGTGAACAGAACAAATGGGATGCTGCGTGGTTTTACGTCAGGAAAGGTGTGTGTCAGGGTTGTATCTTTACACTATAGCTTTTCAATCTGTATGCCAAGCAAATAATCGAAGAAGCTGGGTTATACAAAGAAGAATGAGGCATCAGGATTGGAGGATGACTCATTAACAATCTGCATTATGTAGATGATACCACCTTACTTGCTGCAAGTGAAAAGGATTTGAAATACTTATTGATGAAAATCACGGACCACAGCCTTCAATATGGATTGCACCTCAACATCAGGAAAACAAAAATCCTTACAACTGAACTGGTAAGCAACATCATGATAAATGGAGAGAAGATTGAGGTGGTCAAGGATTTCATTTTACTTGCGTCCACAATCAGTGTCCATGGAAGCAGCAGTGAATAAACCAGAAGACGCATTGCATTGGGAAAATCTACTGCAAAGGATCTCTTTAAAGTGTTGAAAAGTAAAGATGCCACCTTGAAGACTAAAGTGTGCCAGGCCCAAGCCGTGGCTTCCAGTTGCTTTGTATACGTGCAAAAGCTGAACAATGAACATAGAAGACAGAAGAAGTATTGATGTCTTTGAATTGTGGTCCTGGAGAAGAATGTTGGATGTACCATGGACTGCCAAAAGAACAAATAGATCTATCTGTTCTGGAAGAAGTACAACCAGAGTGCCTCTTGGAAGCAAAGATGTCAAGACTGCGTCTTGCACAGTTTGGACATGTTATCAAGAGGGCTCAGTCCTTGGAGAAGGACATCATGTTTGGTAGAGTGGAGGGTCAGTGACAAAAAGGAAGACCCTTGACAAGATGAATTGACACAGTGACCACGGAGAAGGACATCATGTTTGGTAGAGTGGAGGGTCAGTGACAAAAAGGAAGACCCTTGACAAGATGAATTGACACAGTGACCACAACAGTAGTCTTAAGCATAAAAACGATTGTGAACGTGGCATAGGACTGGGGTAGTGCTTTGTTCTGTCATTCATAGGGTCTCTGTGAGTTAGAACCGACTCGATGGTACTGAGCACCAACAGTCTCAATAGGGAGCCAGCCCTGTTGGTATAGTGGTTAAAGAGCATAGCTGCCAACCGAAAGGTCAGCAGTTTGAACCCATGGCTTAATAACAGAGCAGAATAGCTATCAGATCCTATGTGTGGTGACGACTCTTAAACGTTCTTTGCTGCTGTTCATAGCATCATTTACAAGCATCTACTTGTAAAGAATTTGTGATTTTAGGATTTATTAGCTCTAAAGTTTGTTTTTTTGGTGCCTTCTTCAGGGTTTTCTACACACAAGGTCATGTCATCTGTGATTGGGGATAATTTTACAATTCATTTGCAGTTTGGATGTGTTGCCTAATTGCTCTGGCTAGAACTTCCATTCCTGTGTTGAATGAAAGTGGTGAAAATGGGCATCCTCGTCTTGTTTTTGATCTTAGGGAAAAAACTTTCAGGCTTTCACTACTGAATATGATATTGGCTGTGGGTTAAATGTCCTTTTGCATATTGAGATACTATTTTTGAAATGACACAGTGGTCCACCAGAGGTTTTACTTGTAATGTGTCTAAAAACTGACACTGTCATAGTCAATGTTGAAATGTCAGATGTTCCATCATAAACAGAATAGATTTCCAAAAGCTTTGATTTGATCCTGTTAATTGGGTCAAAACAAGTCAAAAGGTAAACTGATCTTTATACAGCACAGGTATAAAATTAGCCTGATTGAACTGTTCATAAAGTTCTTCTGCTTTTAGTGCCAAGAGATTACCACTTTTGCTTCGTTTTGTATATGTGAACAAGAAAACTTGAAACAAAAAATTGGCAACAGCAGCTTAGAACAATGACTGTACCTAAATGTTATGCAAGTGTTTTCTATAACCGCAGGTGATAAATTATCAAGTCCAAGTACAGGGTTCTTAAAATAGCTACTCAGTTTTGATAATGCTTTTTCAGAAGACTTGTGAGTTCTGATTCTCATATGGTCAGTATCTCCCTTTTCCTCATGAATGGCAAGCAGTGACAGCGGATTCAGTTTCATGTTTTACACCAACTTCCTTGAGAATAGGAAATTCAGTATTAATTCTTTATTAAATATAAGCTTCCACTTTTGAGCTGTTGAAAGGTGTATTGCAAAGTAAAAAAGCTATACCAAACAGGATGGTGGTTAATGGTTGTATACTTACATCCAAGGAGCCCAGATGGTGCCAACAGGTAAGCACGTGGCTGCTAGCACGAGGGTTGGCCGTTAGTACACACCTGGTGGTTGTCGGAGTGAAAGACCTGGCTACCTGCATCCACAGAGATACAACCTAGAAGACTGTGGGGGCAGTTCTGCTGTCAAATGGAGTCCCCATGGGTTGGAATCGACTCAGTGGCAAGTAAGAACAGCAATACTTGCATCACACAAGAAATGATACAGTCACTACAGCAGGAGTGTCTAGACTAGCCTCTCCGTGGCCTCAGGCAGCACCGTCAGATCTTTCTCCTGCAGATATTTTACATGTGCCTCCCCTGTGACTTCCCAGAGTCCCCACTGGCCCCACCGACCATGCCTGGGGAACTCTGTGTATCTTGCAGGCTACAGCACAGACCACATACACGTAGCCCGTCGTTCTGGTGGTCAGCGAAATTTCTGGAGACTTTTGTGACTACCAGATGACGCAAGAGTTAGCTGTTTTCTGGAATATCCTGCTTGAGTGGACAGTCTCTTTCATACGTGTATGTCTTCTGTCCTAGAAGGGGAGATGTCAGTTACATTTTGTGAAGAAAGTGGAGATGAGTTGCCACTGGCTAGGGTGCAGACGTGACCCCATGATAAAGTGAGAGCTCTGTTCGCAGATCATGTGTCTCACACAGTACCAGACCTGATGATGGGAGAAGCTGGAAACACACCGTGGAGAGCCACTAGCTGCTACATTCCTCTTGGTGTTTGTTGCTGGGGTTGTTTTAGTTTAATAGTAAAAGTGAAAGAATCAGGGTAAATGCTAAACCAAGCAGGATGTTAGGATAATTGATAATTGGGTCTAAAGCAGATCTGTCCAGGGCAGAAGGGGGTGGTGCCGTCGCTGAAGCGCACAGCTGCTAACCCAAAGCGTGTCGGTTCAAAGTTGTGGGTCATTCTGCAGGAGGGATATGTGGTAGTCTGCTTTAGTGAAGTTCACGGCTTTGGCAACGCCCTGGGGCAGTTGTACAGAGTCCTACAGGGTTGCTATGCATCAGAGTCAACTCCATGGCAATGGCTTTAGGCTTTTTTTAAGTCACCCTGCTCTGGTGGCGTAGTGGTTAAGTGCTGTCTGCTAACTAAAAGATCAGCACTTCGAATCTTCTAGGTGCTCCCTGGAAACTCAATGGGGCAGTTCTGTGCTATCCTATTGGGTGTCTGTGAGTTGGAATCGACTTGATGGCAGTGGGTTTGGTTTGTTTTTTCAAAAAACATTACAGTGGAAGCCATGGTGGTATAGCGGTTAAGTGCTGTGGCTGCTAACCGAAAGGTCAACAGTTTGAATCCACCAGGCGCTCCTTGGAAATTCTGTGGGACAGTTCTATTCTGTTCTATAGGGTTGCAATTGACTCAGTGGCAATGGATTTTATTACTCCCCTGCTGGCCCAGGAGGTTAAGTGGTTGGCTGCTAACCAAAACGTTAGCTGTTCAAATGCACCAGCCTTTCCTTCAAAACCTTATGGGGCAGCCCTACTCTGATCTGTGAGGTTGCTGTGAGTAAGAATCTGCTCAAGGTCAGTGTAATAGGTATGGTTGATTTTGATTAAATGTTACTATGTGGAACTCCATGTTACCTGGAAGAAAATTTTTAGGCAGGAGCACCAGAGGGCGCACTAGGCTACATTTAAGAATCCTACTTTGATTTGCAACAGCAGAGAAACATGTATTGTACTGAACTGATTTTATACAAATAGAACTTCAGTAGCGAGTGGTTTAGAAAACGTTAGATAAATCCGTATTAATTTGCTTTGATACTTCTGGAACATGAACAAACCCTAAATAAATGTATGCTTGCTAGATGCGGGAGGTGGTGATCATTTTATTTTTGCTTAAGAATGCCTTTTTTTTTTTTTAATCTTCAGGGGTGCCTTAAGGTATGTGAAGGTTGGGTCTGTCCTCACACATTGAGGTTTGCTTTGGTGGTGGGGGGAAGAACTGGCTGTGCAGCAAGTGAACATGAAGGTAGCCTTGTCCTTCATTAGATATGAGTCATAATGATTTTTAAAAAAGTACACGTGGCATCAATGGTTCTTACTGAAAGTGTTGATAAGTAAGAGTTGATTATTAAGGCAAATACTGCTATCTGTACGGAAGGAATATGGCATGGAGGGAGTAAAAGTTGTTTGACCAGGCATCTGGTCTGCAGCCTGTGGTCTTTTCCCCACCTCTGTGACGTTGGACAAATCACGAAATCTCTCTGGGCTGTTTCTTTTAAAGTGAAGGGGCTAAACTAAAGGACTGCTAAGCCTTCAAGAGAATTCTTGGGTGGTATAAATGGTTCATGCACTTGGCTGCTAATTGAAAGGTAGTGGTTTGAATCCACCCAGAGAAAGGTACCTTAGAAAAAAGGCCTGACAATTTACTTCCAAAAAATCAGCCACTGAAAACCCTCTGAGCGCAGTTCTGCTCTGACACACAGAGGGTTGTTGTGAGTTGGAACAGACTCAGCAGCAACTGATTTAAGACTGAAGCTGTCTGTTTCTGCCTCTGCCACTTAACTTTGATTACTCTTAAATTTATATGTGCATACAAGTACCGTATGGGAATGTAAATTACAGATTACCTTCAACTCAAAATCATGGTGTATGTGATACTGTGGAAATTTGATTCAGGAGAAGTGGGGGGCAGGGGGGTAGGCGGTTCCTGATTTGGAGCCCTGATCACGTTCTTCCTCGTGGCTCGCTTTACATCGGAAACAGACAGCTCTTTGTTAACTGTCAGAGAATGCTCACACAGCCACAGCTGCCCCATCTCTGACTTCACTGGAGGCAAAAATGATGGTCAAGTGTTTATGTTTCATTGACTTTCCTGCTAGGATTCGGACTAGATAAAAAGCAAGAAGCCGAAAATCATGAGAGGTTTTAAGTGAAGTCTAACTAGTCTATCTTAGCTGTCAAAACACTGGGGTAAACATTTGCCAGATATGAACCCCGTCTGCTGTCATGTAACTGAGACCAGACTGCTGAGAGGTCTGGTGTTTGACTGGATTTTGTGCTCTGCAGTTTCCTGGCTTCTAAAGGATGCACTAAAACTAGATTTTCTGCTTCTCAAATAAACATATCATTGAATGATGTATGCTTTGCTTGGAGAAGTGTGTTATCTCTTTTGAAAGGAAAACCATTTAGTTGATAGATGTGTGTAACTCCTGGCTCACGTAGATGTCAACAGGTGGCTCTCACCGTGTTTTCACATCTGTCAGTTTCTCAGTCACCCCTCGCTTGACGTTGTGTTTGTCTTTGTATGTGTCTGTGTGCGTGCATCTGTGTGACTATTTTTTTCTGTGTCTTTGTTTGCGGGTATCTCTGTGTGTGCATCTATATGAATGTGTTTTTGTGTGTTTTTGCAGAAGTGGCTCTGTGTGCTCCTGCTTTATGTTTACCAAAACCAGAAAACCAAACCTGTTGCCATTGAGGCAGTTCTAATTCATACCCTGTGGGACAGGGTAGCCATGGCCTGTGATGTTTCTAAGGGCAGCTGGTGGATTTCAACTGCTGACCTTTTGGCCAGCAGCTGGGCTCTTTCCCATCAGGCCACCAGGGCTCCTTCAGGTATGCAGTCATCTAAAATTGGTAACTCCTGGATGAGACTCATTCCACATCTTGAAAGTTGATCCACTTCCTTGTTCCCCAGCTATGATGGTGATGTCAGGATTAGGGAGCTCAGGAAGGGAGCTGCCAGCTCTGTCTTTTTTAACAATTGTGATAAATGTATATATATATATATATACACACACACACGCAGTTGACATTTCAACATTCTTCACATTTACAGTTCAGTGACATTAATTATGCTGATCATATTCAACCGTCATCCTTATCTATTCACAAATGTTTCTGTCACCTTAACAGAAGTTCTGTGTGTCCTAAGCATTGAGGCTTTTCTCCTTCCTTTCCACCTGTGCTTGGTAATCACAGAGACATTTTTTCTCTGTATGCTCCCGTATTCTAGATGTTTTGTACAAGTAAGGTGTTGTGGATTGACTTGTGTCCCTCCCAGAAATGTGTGTAGCAGTTTGGCTGGACTGTGATTCCTGGTATTGTGTTGTTCCTCCTGCCTCTTTGATGTTGATGAAGGAGGATGTGTGACAGTCGTGCTGGTGGGGCAGGACTTGATGTGTAACGTTGTATTGTGCCTTGGAAGTTTATCCAGTGCACGGTTCCCCAGTTGTGATGGTGACATCAGAATTAAGGAGCTCAGGAAGGGAGCTCCCAGCTCTGTCTTTTAAAAAAATTGTGGTAAATACATGTGTACAGTTGACATTTCAACATTCTTCACATGTACAGTTGAGTGACATTAATTATGTTGATCATGTTGTTCAGCCATCATCTGTATCTGTTTGTAAATGTTTCCATCACCTTATTGGAAATGTTTGCTGTGCCTGTCAGTCTTTTGGGATATAAAGGAAAGGGAAGCAAGCAGAGAGTTGTGGACCCCTTACTACAAGAAGCACTGCTGGGAGCAGGGCATGTCCTTGGGAAAGGACCTGGCCTGTGCTGCAGAAGCTCTCAGTCTAGGGGGAGATTGCCAACAAGGCCGTCTTCCTCCAGAGCCAACAGAGAAAGCCTTCTCCTGAAGCTGATGCCCTGAATTTGTCCTTGCAGCCTACTGGACTGTGACTGAATAAAATTTCTCTGTTTATAGGCATCCATTTGTGGTATCTCTGTTATAGCAGCACTAGATGACTAAGACAAGGGAGTCATACAATATTTGTACTTTTGTAACGGATTTACTTAGCATAATGTCTTCAGGGAATATCCACATCACAGCATGTGTCAGTATTTCATCTCGTATGTATGAGTACTTCCTTTCTCTTTATGAGAAATCTCTATTGAAAGGAGCACAGATGGTGTTGCACTTAAGCCCTTGACTACTAACCGAAAGGCCATTGGTTCAGATCCTCCCAGGGGCTCTGCGGGAGAAAGACCTGGCAGTCTGTTTCCCTAAAGTTTATAGCCAGCAAAGTTCTATGGGGCAATTCCGTTCTGTCACATGGGGTCACTGTGAGTTGGAGTTGACTTGGTGGTGCCTAACAATGACAACAAATACTCGGTCGGATCTCTGCATTGTGTTTTGTTTATCCACTTATCTATTGATGGAATTTATGCTGTTTGGTCCTTATGGCTATTGCAAATAGGATTTGTAGAGAATCTTATTTAAGGAGTAAAGCAATTTCCTTTGGCATGTATCCAAAAAATAATGAGAAAGCTTTGATCTCTAATGAGGAAGCTTTGATCTCTACAGTATTTTCATGATTCATAATGTCAGAACCCAAGCCTTGGGGGCGATAAGAAAGGGAAGAGTAGGAGAGGGAGGGGACACAGAAGCTCAGCCAAGAAAGCAGGGTAAGGCAGGTGACCCTGAGGGGTCTCCCTCTAGGAAACATGCGTAGTGGGTGAACCACCAGGTGAGTCTGCAGAGAGATCCCAAACTGAAGTCAGCTTGGGGAGATCCAGCTCATTCCTTCATCATTCCTATATTGAGGGTGTAGTAACTGTCAGAGGCTGTGATTGGTGACACGAGAAATGGAAATAAATGTGAAACTTTCCTCCCTGAAGAAGTTGAAGGATAGATGCCACTGAGTGGATTTTTAACTCATGACTACCTAATGTGACTGAGTAGACCTACTTCAAAGGGTTTTCTAGGCTGTGATCTTTAGAGGAGCAGATTGCCAAGCCTTTTGTCCTGTGGAGTGGCTGGTGGATTTAAAACCATTGACTTTTAGTTAGCTGAGTGTTCAGCTGCTGTGCTACCAGGGCTTCTTGTCCATACATTACATGGTAGTGATTTACCATATATAGGCATAGATACAAACCGATATAAAATCCTGTGTACTAAGAAGACTGCCATGAGAAATTCATGAGTTCCCTCTATGGCCAGGAGAAGGCCCTGCTGAAGAGATAATGCCTAATACCTTTAAGGGAAAATAAGGGACCTCAAATGAACTGCAGTAGTGATGAGGTACAAATGCAGGCCAGTATGAAACCCTATCCTTTGTGCAGTTGGGGAGGGGGAGGTGGAGTACTGGGGATTGCAGAAGGACTTTTAAGAGATGGAGCTATAGATTCTGTTGACACTTTATAATGTTTTTGGTTAATAGGCTGGTTTCAGTTCAAGATGGTACTAGAAACCCATTTTTACTGTTCTTTAGAGAATCTTATTTAAGGAGTAAAGCAATTTCCTTTGGCATAATGATATTACTCTTTAATATTGAATATACTATGGAATGCTGAAAGAATGAAGAGATTTGTCTTGGAAGAAATACAACCATAGTGCTCCTCAGAAGCAAGGATGGTGAGACTGCATCTAACATATTTTGAACATGTCAGGAGAGGTCAGTCCCTGGAGAAGAACATCATGCTTGGTAAAGTAGAGGGTCGGTGAAAAAGAGGAAGACCCTCAGTGAGACAGATTGACACAGTGGCTGCAACAAGCAGGCTTAGCATACCAACAACTGTGGACATGGCACAGGACTGGGGAGTATTTCATTCTTACATAGGGTTTCTTTGAGTTGAAACTGACTCAGTGGCACCTAACAACAACAACAACAACAAAAAATATGTAAAAAATGGCCTTGGAGGAAGAGGAAAGTCAAATGTATAATCTCTAATACTACTGAGTGAATAAATATTGTGCTCTAGAAGGGGTATTGGGTAGGTCAGTGGTAGAATACCCATCCTCTCTGCGGAAAACACCCGAGTTCGATTCTCAGCCACCACACTTCACATGTGGTCACCGCTCACCTGTCACCAGAGGCTTTCGTGTTGCTGTGATACTGAATGAGTTTCAGTGGAGCTTCCAGACTAAGATGGACTAGAAAGAAAGAGGTCTGGTGAACTAATTCTGAAAAGCAGCTGATGAAAACCCTATGGACCAAAAAGACGTGACCCGCAGCTGATGACAGGGACGGTGTAGGGTCAGGGTGATGTTTTCTGCTGTGTTGTGGGTGGGATTGCTGTGACGTGGGGCTGACTCTCTAACAGCTAATGGCAGCAAGGCAGGGAGAATGTCCTGTGAAAAACACGGTGTCTATCCCAGTTTCTCAGGGAGCTTGCTGGTGCAGTGATTCAGGTGCTTGGCTGCTAACTGAAAGGTCTGTAGTTGGAGCACCCCAGTGACTCCACAGGATAAAGATGTGGCAGTCTGCTTCTGTGAAGATTTCAGCCTTGGAAACCCTAGGAGACAGTTAGAATCTGTCCTGTTATGAGTCAGAATTGACGGGAAGGAGTTTGGCTTGTGGTGTGTCCCAATTATTGGCATCCTACTTTAGCTGCCAGGGGTCTGGTAGAGGGCATTCAGGGCCAGGGGTTGAAAATGGATTTCAGCCTTATCTGAAAACAGTGACTGTGGATTTAAGGTTACCCACTAATTCCACCCTCTTGAGTGTAGCTTTGGGGTGCAGTGCAGGAGAATGAGGAACAAAAATGGGCAGGGGGCTCCGCTTGTGGACAGAACAGGAGGAATGCACAGAGGAGAAGTTGCCTGAGTCCCCTTGGCAGCCGTATTGTGTGGTACCAAGGCCTGGCTCTGAGTGCCTCCAGGGCCACTGCAGCCCGGACCCTGTGAGAGCCCCTTGGCTGGACACATGTGCCTTCTCTAGTGAGAGCTGTGAGGCTGGTTAGACACTGAAGTCTTATGACCAAAACAGGTTTCAGTGAGGGATGGGTAAGGTGGATGGGGGTTATGAGTTCACTTACTTTCTCTGTTAAATTTGGAGCCTGGAGAGGAGATGGGATAAAGGCTGACCACACCCAAACTCCTTGGGTAGCAGACGGAGAAAGCAGAGCAGGGATGCTTTTCTTCTGCTGTTTCAAGCAGCTCCATGTTGCCTTCCTGTGCCTCCTTGACCTTTCCCAAGACCAGCGAGTGATGTGACTGAGCAGGCCACAGAACTGATGGGGGTAGGAGATTTATTTAACAATGAGAGCGCTCATATTGAGGTGGGAGGTGGGGCTGTCAGTTATTCGTGCTTTAACGTGAATATATATATTCGGATCCTTTTCTGGCACCCCTTGCTGAACTGTGCCATCAGAATTATGGAATTAGAGTGGAACAGGGAAAAGGGAAACTTTGGAGCACAGGCATGGCAGGCTTATACAGATCTCTTTGGAACCCCAGGCATTTAGGGAGAAAAAGAAAGAGAAAAGGAACCTGGAAAAGAGAGGAGAGGGTGCAGGAGCCAGTTTTGCTCTTGCCAGTGTTCATGGGGATCAGATGGGACACACTTCCTCATCCAGTAGCTGTCATTTTAATGCCTTTAAGGTCTGTAACCCTTGTGGAAGGAGCATGGTTGCACAGTGGTTAGATGCTGGGCTACTAACTGGAAGGTCCGCAGATTTGAAGCCAATAACTGCTCTGCAGAGTAAAAGTCTGATGGTCTGCTTCCATAAAGTTGGTGGTGGTGGTTATTAGGTGCTGTCATTTTGCTTTCAACTGATAGTGACCCCAGGTACATAAGAGTCCTGTGGGGGCAGTTCTGCTCGCTGCATCTGTAGGGTGCCTGTGAGTCAAAATTGACTCAGTGGCACCCAACAACAGCCAACATGGAGCCCCCTCCCACTGTGCTGAACATGCACAGCATAGAAGTTTCCATGTTAACCGTTTTCTGAGTACATAGTGCAGTGATGTTAATCACATTCGCATTTTTTATTGTACTGTATATGAAGGTTTACTGAACAAACTAGTTTCTCATTAAAGAGTTCGTATACATAATGTTTTATGACATTGGTTAAAAACCCCACAACCTTGGTTTCCCTATTACCAGCTTTCTTGTCCCCTCCTGCCTTCTAGTCCTTGTCCCCCTAAAGTCTCACTTTGTTGTATAAGCCTGACAAATCTTTGGCTGTAGGGTGAACCTCAGGAGTGACTTCAGTACTGAGCTACAACGATATTGGGGGGCTGTACTCTCGGGGTTACCCTAGTCTCTGTCAGGCCAGTAAGTCTACTGTTCTTTTTGTGAGTAAGAATTTTATTCTGCATTTTTTCCACCTGTTTCCAGGATGTGCTAATGTGATCCTTGTGAGAGCTGTCAATGCTGACAGCAGGGTACCATCTAGCTGTGCCGGACTGAGCCTGGTGGAGGCCTTGGCAGATGTGGCCCATTAGTCCTTTGAGCTAATCTTTCCCTTGTGTCTTCAGTTTTCCTCATTCTGCCTTACTTCCAAAGGATGAGACCAGTGGAGCATCTTAGTTGGCCACTTACAGGCTTTTAAGATGCTGCTCACCCGAGTAGAACTATGTTCTACTGTGTGAACTGTCTTCTACTGTATGAATTATGTTTTGCTGTGTGAACTGTGTTGTATCAGTTGAGCTAGATTGTTCCCTGAGACCATGGTCCCCAAAGCCTAACAGTTCAGTCTCTTTGAGAGTTTGGATGTGCCTATGGAGCTTCTGTGACCTTGCCTTGGACAGGCTGTGGCTTTCCCAGTGTTGTGTAGTATCTTACCCTTTGCTGGTGTTACCACTTCAGTCTGTTTAGGGTTTTTCGTCCCCACCCTGTCTTTCCCTCCAAAACCATCAGAGATTGTTTCTGTTTGTATGTAAACCTTTTCACGAAGCTCACAGCTTTGTGCAGCCATCGCCACTACTTGTTTGTAATAGGTTTCATCACCCTGAATGGAAACTCGATGCCCATTAGGCAGTAACTCCCCCAGCACCCTTCCCGCAAGCCCATTGGAACTACTGTGTAATTTTTGCCTCTATGCCTTGTCTCTAATAAACCAAAAAACCAACCAAACAAACTAGCTGCTACTGTATCAGCTCTGATTGACTGATCTCATGTGTCAGGAGAGCTGTGCTTCATGGGGCCTTTAGTGATGGATTTTGGGGGAAGTAGATCACTGGACTTTCTTCTGAGGCTCTGGTGACACTTGAACTTCCAGCCTGTTGGTAAGCAGCTGTTATGGACTGAGTTGTGTACCCTCAAAATATATGTTGTAAATCCTGACTTCTCTCTCTGTGGTTATAATCCTATTTGGGAATGGGCTGTCTTATATTAATGAGGCAGGATTATGTAGGGTGTGTTGAGATGGTAGGGGTGGGGGTAGGGGCAGGTAGGTAGATGCCGTATCACAGGAAACCTCCAGGGAACCAGGAAACAGAAGCTGAAGATACAAAGACATTCCCCCAGAGCTAACAGAGAGAGACAGCGTACCCCTAAATCCAGCATCGTGAATTCGAGCTTCTGGGCTCCTGAATTGTGGGAAAGTAAATTTCTGTTAAAGTCTCCCTCTTGTGGCACTTCTGTTACAGCAGCAGTAGATAACTAATACAGCAGACAAGTGCATTGACCATTTGCATCACCTAAGGACTGTCTGTTATAGGTATTTCGTATAAAGGGGATTGTGTAGTATTTGGCCTTTTGCAAATAACTTCTTTCACTGAGATAATGCTCTCAAGGTTCACCTGTGTTACAATGTGTATCAGAATTTCGTTTCTCTTCATGAGTGAATAATATTCTCTTCTGTGTATGTACTATATTTTGTTTATTCATTCATCTGTTGATGGACACTTGGGTTATTTTCACCTTTTAGTGGTTGTGAGCACTGCCGCAGTGAACACTGATGTAGAGGTACCTGTCTGGATCCTGCTTTTAGTGATTTTGGGAGTGGAATTGCTCAAGAAGGGCAAAAACTGGATTTTGGAGCCGCCTTCTCTAGGGTCCCTGAGTGGTGCCAATGTTTTGTGTTTGGCTATTGATTGAAAGGTAGGCGGTTCACATCCCCCTTGCAGCACCGCAGGAGAAGGGCCTGGCAGTCTACTTTTGTAAAGATGAAAACCCTGTGGAGCTGTTTGGCTCTGTTACTAGGAATCACCATCAGAATGGACAGCAGCATGTGTGGTTTTCATTTGTTTATTTGTTTTACCTTTTCCCTCCTCTGCAAATTCTGGGCTGTCAGAGATCAGGAAGGCTCACTCTGGGTCAGACCAAGTAAAACTGAGTTTCTTTGTGGACATACCGTTAGATGCGGCTTCACCCGCATGCTCATGGCCCGCACTAACTTACTATGCGTGAATCTCAGAAGGCTGCCAGTGAGGTTTACATAATTTGATTCTCTCATCGGAGGAGGGACCTCCTTTCACCTGAGTGTTGTTCTTTCTCAGCTTTTGCACACTGGATTGGTTGGGGAAGAGTTTACCAGCATGGTCTGAATTACGTGCAGAGCTGGGAAACAAAACGGAGGTTTCTAGGTCTGTGCTGCTGACCTAATTCTTTGTTGTCAAGCCCTGCTGACCTACTTCTGCATCATGTTTCCATTGAATGAGTTGATTACTTTATATTCTTTCCTAGTTTGTGAGTTACTTTGACTACTTTCATTTTTTCCATGTCTTAACCTCTATTTCCTACCACAATTTAAGTATGTTTGAAAAAGTGCACTTCTTAAGCTGTTTCTCATTCTTTTACCCCAGCCCAGACAAACATGCCTGCTTGTGATTTGAGTAGCAGCATCCGTGCTGGCTTTGTGAACACCCTGGCCGGTCACGTAACTTGCATGGGGAATGAGTTAGTATTTGTTGTTAGGATTTTAGCAGCTGAGTGCTTAACCACTGCACTACCAGGACACCTCAATAGTCAGTATACCCAAGACCACTGCCATCGATTCAATTGCTACTTAGAAAGACCCCACAGGACAGAGAAGAACTGCCTCATGAAGTTCCTCAGATTAAATCTTTTTTAAAAAACGGTGCTTTAGATGAAGGTTTACAGAGCAAATTAGTTTCTCGTTAAACAGTTGCTATGCGTATTGTTTTGTGACATTGGTTGCCAACCTGATGGCATGTCAACAGTTTCTCCTTCTTGATCTTGGGTTCCCCATGACCAACTTTCCTGTCCCTTCCTGCCTTCTCGTCCCTGTCGCTGGGCTGGTATGCCCATTTAGTCTCATTTTGTTTTCTGGGCCTGCCTGATCTTTGGCTGAAATGTGAACCTCAGGAGTGACTTTCGTACTGAGCTTTAAGTTACCCAGGGGCTACATTCGGAGGGTTTCTCCAGTCTCTGTCAGACCGGTATGTCTGCTCTTTGTGTGTGTGTGTGAATTAGAATGTTGTTTTACATTTTTCTCCAGCTCTGCATGGGACCCTCTTTGTGATCTTTGTTAGAGCAATCAGTGGAGGTAGCCAGGCATCATCTAGTTGTACAAGACTCAGTCTGGTGGTAGCTGTGGTCTGTTAGTCCATTGGCTTGATGTTTCATTGGGTCTTCAGTTTTCTTCATTCTGCCTTGCCTCAGACGAAGTGAGACCAGTGGAGTGTCTTAAATGGCCACTCGCCAGACGCTGCTCACCAAAGTAGAATGTAGAACATTTTCTTTCTAAACTCTTTTTGCCAATTGGGGTAGATATTCCATGAGACCATGGTCTCCAGAGCCCTTAGCCTGGTAACTAGGTCCCTTAGGGAGTTTAGATGTGTCTATGGTTGTGCTGGTTTCCCTAGTATTGTGTACTGTCTTACCTTTCACCAAAGGTACCTCTTGTCTGTTATAAGACTATAAATCTTTCTCCCACGGAACAGCTGGTGGATTTGAACACTCGCCTTTCAGTTAACAGTTGAGCACTTCAACCACTCTGCTACCAGGGCTCATTAGTAATTCATATAGTGGGTCTCTATGAGTGAACTGGATAAGAAGAAAGCTTACCCAATATGCCTGATTTCTAACTGGTGTGACATCCTAAAAAGAACTTGTTGCTCTGGTATAAATTTGATTTTTGAATCATTTCCCTGTTTTTCAGTAACCTCGAAATTCTTTTCAGACCAAAAAATTATGTGTGAATAGCAAAGTGATTAAGCATGGCTTTTTTTAATGTTTAATAAGCAACACACCATTGCTTTAAAATTAAAACAAAAACCAAAAAACAAAAAACCAAGACTGTCTTAGCCTACAAAGAATGATTCCTATGGCAATATTAATCTTCCCACCACATGTTAAATATATTGTAGGTGTGTTTTGTTTGTTATATGTGTAAAAACTATGTTAAATATATAGAAGTACACTTAAAAACCCCTTAAAGGAACCCCAAACTTGTTGCTGGTATATGGCTTCTGATTTGGAGTGACTCCACGTGTGTCAGACTTGAACTGCTTTCCATAGGGCTTCCAGTGGCTGTATCTTACGGAAGTCTACCCTGGTGTCACAGTGGTTAAGTGCTTGGCTGCTAACCAAAAGACTGGCAGTTTGAACCCACCTTCTGCTCTGCAGAAAGATATGGCAGTTTACTTCTGAAAAGATGACAGCATTGGAAACTCCATGGGGTAGTTCTGCTCTGTCCTGTAGGGTTACTGTGACTCGTGATCAACTCAACGACAATAGGTTTGGTTTTTGATCAATCACAGGGATGTAGATTGCTAGGCTCTTCCTTCGTGGCACTGCTGGTGGATTCAGACTGGCACCAGTTTGCTCAGTAAATGAGTTAAAACCATTTGTGCCATCCAGGGACCTTAAGTAACAAACTCCTCCAGATGCACATGATAAATTCATTCTAGAAGAGGTGATACAATTAGTATTTTATAAAATTTATGTTTTATAGTTAAAAATTTTAAAATTCACATGCAGATATGTATGTTGTGTTCCTGTTGTTAGGCACGATCGTTTCATGTCGTTTCCGACTCATAGCGACCTTATATGCAGCGAAACGAAACCTTCCCCTGTCCCCTGACCTCCTCACCATCATTCCTGTGTTTGAGCCCACTGTTGTAACCACTGTGTCAGTCCGTCTCATGGGGGGTCTTTCTCTTTTTCGCTGACGGTCTGGTTTACCAAGTATGGCATCCTTCTCCAGGTACTGGTCACCTCATGATAACATGTCCTTAGTACATGAGACGCAGTCTTGTCATCCTCACACCAAGGAGGATTCTGGCTGTTCTTCCAAGACACATCTGTTCATTCTTTTGGTGATCTGTGGTATGTGCAGTATTCTTTGGCGGCTCTGTAATTCAAAGGCATCAGTTCCTCTTTGGCCTTCCTTATTCATTGTAGCCAGCTTTCTCATGCACATGAGGTGACTGAAGATATCATGACTTGGATCAGGCACACCTTAGTCCTTAAAGTAACATCTTAATATTTCAACACTTTGCAGAGACCTTATGCAGCATATTTGCCCAGTGCAGTACACTGTTTGATGTCTTGGTTGCAGCTTCCATGGGTGTTAATTATGGATCCAAGTAAAGTGAAATTCTTGACAATTTCAGTCTTTTCTTTGTTTATCACGATGTTGCTTATTGGTCTTGTTTTACTTAGGTTGAGGTGTAGTTTGTAGTGAAGGCTGTAGTCTTTGATTTTCATCAGTAAGTGCTTCAGTCCTCTTCACTTGCAGCAAGCAAGGTTGTGTCTTCTGCAAAATGCACGTTGTCAGTGAACCTTTCATCAATCCTGATGCCCTGTCCTCCATGCAGTCCAGCTTCTTGCATTATTTGTTCAGAATATGGATTGCATTAAGTCTTGTGAAAGGATACAACCCTGACATACACCCTTCCCGATTTTGAACCATGCTGTATTGCCTTGTGTTCATTGGAACGACTGCCTCTTAGTCTGTGTGCAGTTTCTGGGTAAGCACAGTTGTCTGATATGTTAGCCATAATTTGTTATGATCCACACAGTTTAATGCCTTTGCATAGTCAGTAAGACACAGGTAGACATCTTTCTGGTATTCTCTGCTTTCAGCCAAGAGCGATCTGACATCAGCAGTGATATATCTCATTCCATGTCCTCTTATAAATCTGGCTTGAATTTCCATCAGTTTCCTGTCAGTGTACCACCGCAACCATTTTTGGATGATCTTCAGCAAAATTGGACTTGTATGTGATATCGATGATATTTTTTTGATAATATTGGCATATTGTTGGATCAGCTTTTCTTGGAATGGGTATGTATATGGATCTCTTCCAGTCAGTTGGCCAGGTAGCTGTCTTCCACATTTTCTGGCATACAGAAGTGAGCACTTCCAGGGTTGCATTCATTTCTTGAAACATTTCAGTTGGTATTCTGTAAATTTCTTCATCCTTGTTTTCTGCTGATGCCTTCATTGCAGGTTGGACTTCTTCCTCCATTTCTGTCAGTTCTTGATCATATGCTACTTCCAGAAATGGTCAAACAGCAACACATTCTTTCTGGCACAGTGACTCTGTGTTCGTTCCATCTTCTTTTGATGCTTCCTGTATTGCTCAACATTTTGCCCATAACATTATTGAAAATAGTAACTCAGGGCGTGAATTTTTTCTTTAGTTCTTACAGATTGAGAAATGCTGAGCATGTTCTTCTATTTCAGTTTTCTAACTGCAAGTCTTTGCACATCTCATTAGAATGCTTTGTCTCCTTGAGATGCCCTTTGAAATCTTCTGTTCGCTTCTTCTGTTCTTCCATTCACTTTGAGCAAGTTTTGAAGTCTCTTCTGACATCTCTTTTTGCCTCTTCTTTCTTTCGTGCTTTAGCCTTTTACTGTCTTCTTGTATGATGACCTTGATGTCATTCCACACCTGGTCTGATCTTTGGTCATTAGTGTGCAGTACGTGAAGTTGATTCTTGAGATGCTTTCTAAATTCATGTGGGATATGTGTTTATGTGTGTAAAGTACAAATGGAAAGAAAATGGGGAAAGAGAAAGAGTTGATGTAGAAACAACCACCAGCTCCCCACCCACTGCCATTGAGTTGGGTTGGGTCTGACTCATAGCGACCCTAGAGGTTAGAGTAGAGCTGTCCCATAGAATGTCTAAGGAGCTTCTGGTGGACTTGAACTGCCGACCTTTTGGTTAGTAGATGTAGCACTTAACCCCCCAAAAGCTGAACTCTGAGTTAGGGAATCTCAACTTTGTCAAGGTTATACTTAGGCTTTTGTAAACTTGTTTTACTTTTTTGCAGCTTCTGCTTGAATTTGCACTTGAGCAGTTGAGGGTCTGTTCCACAGTCAGCCCCTGACCTTCTTCTGACTGATGATATTGAACTTCTCCATCTTCTCTTTCCACAGATTAGTTGATTTGATTTCTGTGTAGTGCATCCAGTGAGGCTCACATGTGTGGTTGCTGTTTATGTTGCTGAGAAAAAGTGCCATGAATAAGTCATTGGTCTTTCACAAGTCTGTCCTGTGGAATATGGGGACATTTCTGTCATCGTGTTCATATTTTCCAACTACTGATCCTTTTTGTTTCCCACTCTCTCATTCCAGTCAACAGTAATTATCAGTGCATCTTGATTCTGTGCTTGATCAACTTTAGAGATCTATATTGGGTGGCATACGATATGCATCTGAGATGTCTGTATTCTCTTCCTTCATGATTTCTGGGAAGTTTTCTTTCAGCAGCTCAGCAGCAATACTCTCTGTGTTCTCAGATGTCTCACCCTGTTCAGGTACTCCAATTAATCGAAGGTTGTTCCTCTTAATAGAGTCCCACATGCTTCTTAATGTTTCTTCATTTTTCTTGTTTCTTTTTTCTGATTTCTACTCATAGACACTGGCATCAGTAGCTCTGTCTTCTAAGTCAGAAATTCTTTTTTCCATTTGTTCCATTCTGTTTTCTTGGGTTTGCATGGAAATTTCTATGTCTTTGATTTTCTTCTTGATCTGTTGGATTTCAGAGTACTGGTGTTCCATCAGATCGAACAACTTGCTTAATTTTTCATTTTGTTCTGCTGCATTTTGTATAAAGTCTAGAAGGGCCCTGTATATAATCAATTTGTATTCACTTCCTGATGCTTTCATAAAAGTTTCTTCATCTGGAAAACTCCTTGGTTGTTTTGTTTGGGAGCCTTCTGAAGCCATGAGTGATTGCTTGTATGCCACAATTGTCTGTTGCTTTTTGGGTCCCATGTGAGTATATAGAGGCTGGAAGAGGTACTATGAGGATGGATTGCAAATGTTTCTCTAGGCTGTCTTCAAATGTAAAGCAAAAGGTATCTGACCAGTTCACAAGTCAGTTAGGTTTTCAGGTGTAGAGGTCCCTCTTCCCATCTGACAAAGTAAGCGCCACTGTATCCAACTCCAGATGATAACAAACTAGTTCAGAATACAGCACTGCTAGTGCCCTGGTGGCCTCTGCTGACAGGGCCTAGCCTTATCCAACACTGCGTCGAGTACTGGTTTTGTGATAGAAAAGTGCTCTCTTGTGGGCAGGGTCTGGCTCCCAAGCTAAGAATTAGGTCCAGCTGCGGCCACCGTACCCAAGATGGCGTCCTCCACACAGGCAGCAGACAGGGGGGCTAAAGGTGCCCGGAGGCAGCGATTCCTCTGCTTCTGTTGCAGGGCCCCCAACGTAGGCAGCACTATGCAAAATCACTACTTTTCTGACAGAGAAGCACTGTCCCGTTTGCAGGCTCTGGCTCCCAGGCTAAGAACGAGGTCCCGCTAAAATCTTGGTACCAACATGTCCTCCTGCACCCTGACCACGGAGTTCCGCACAAACCCCACTGAGGCAGCTACAAAACGAAAGGCTCAAAGTGTCTAGATTAACAGAGTCCTGAGCCTGGCTCTCAGAATATGGGAATTTTGCCTGCCTATCCCCCCAGCAGCATGTCTGAGTCCAGCCGCCGGGCAAGGCCCAGCTCCGCCCGCCAGCCGAGACCGAGGAAAAAAAAAGTCAAACCGTTGGGTTTACCTTCCGTCCGTGAGAGCCGGGGCTAGCCAGGAGCGGGAGTCAGCGAAAGAGAGGAGGTTTTTCGCTGAGTGGTATGAAGTCCCAATTAACAGCTCTGTGCCGTGTCCTGAGGCTGATTAGGTGCTCATAAGGCTCTGTTTGATTGTCAGTTCAGGTCTTGGTTTCCAGAGGGATAGAAGGAGACGTGGGCTTAGTCGGCCATCTTGACTCCGCCCCCCCTGCTTGATCAACTTTAGACTCAGAATTTGGTAAGTATCTTCTATTTTCTTCATCATTGGCATTAGTGATTGGTGTATAAGTTTGAAAATAACCAGTACCAGTCCATTTCAGCTCACTCATGCCTAGAATATCAATCTTCAAGCATTCTGTTTCATTTTTGCAGCTTCCAGTTTTCTTTGATTCATATTTCATACGTTTCATGTCCTGTTTACTAATGCATGTTTGTTGCTGTGTCTTTTCATTTTGAGTCATGAGTCATGCTACAAAGCTTGAATCCATGTGTGTCATTAAGTCAACTCTACTCTTTTTTTTTTTTTATTATGATTGAATGAAAATTTACATTCCAATATAAATTGCATGCCCACCTCCATGCAGCTCCCATTGCTTTCCCTGCCTGGTAATGGCACAGTCTTCCTGTCTACTCCATACATGTCTTATCCTCACAACAGTCTCCTATCCCCTCCTCTCACCCACTCCCCTTCCTCCAATAAGAGGTCAGTAGGAGGACATCCTATAGATACATAGAACCATAAAGTGCCCACATGATATGGTCGCTCTGTGTCGCCAAGTCCAATCCGTTGCTGTTCGAGAGAAGGTTAACTCTACTTTGAGGAAGCAACTTTTCACACTTGTATTTTGAGTACCTTCCAACCTGAGGGGCTCATCTTCTGGTACTGTATCAATTTTTTGCTACTATATAAGGTTTCTACTGTATATTTTTCAGAAGTAGATTGCCAGATTCTTCTTTGTAATTTGTTTTAGTCTGGAAGCTCAGCTGAAATCTGTTTACCATGGGTGACCCTGCTGGTGTTTGAAATTCCAGTGGCATAGCTTCCAACATCACAGCAACATGCGAGCTCCCACAGCTTGAGAAACTGATAAATGAGTGGTGGGCAAATGTCTATAGTATTTGCATTTCCTTTTCCTGTTACTAAATAGGAAAATTAGGGGAGAAATAGAAGAAAACCTTTTTGTTTCTTCCCCTAACTCTGACAATATTTTCTTACTGTAGTTTTTTTCAGTTGAGTGTGTTTGTGTTCTAGTTACATGGTTCATCTTTGTGGTGGCCTCAAGTAATTTTTTAAAATCAGATTGAACAAAACAAAAACTTGCTTCCTTTTGACTTTTCAAACCCACAATTTAGACTGTTCTGAACTCTTAGAAGAATGCTTAACCAGTTTTTGTCTCTAACTGCAATTTGATATAATTTTATTAAAAAGCAAGAATATTGTGCCACACTCAGAGACCTTACATTTAGTTGTTGTGGGAGCTCTTTTGGATGATGGGGAGAGAGTAAGTGGACCACCATGCAGTATTGTCTTTATTCTTTATGAGTAGTGGATAGACTTGTGATTTAGTCTAAATCAGCTCCCATGAAACTTGGCAAGGTTGAGATTTCCCATCTTTCATCTCAGTGCTTTTTTTGAGGGGGGGAGGGAGCAGTGATAGGTGTCTTTATTTTTATGTTGCCTCTTTCCCTTACCCTGTTTTCTTCCATTTCTTCTTTATACACATAATCACTTTATTTCCCTTTAGTTTGATAATATTTAGATGCCCTTTGAGCTTTGCAGAGACATTTTCTCTGGGTCCAGTCCTTTGGGTTCATTTAGTTCTGCTGTGTTTTTGTCAGAGAAGCCGTAAGTGGAAGGAAGCAGCCAGAAGTGTTCAGTTATCTCAAGTTCCTTCTTGAGTTGTCTCAGCTGCAGTGTTTCTCTTCCTTTTGCTGCTTAGAAAATTGGGGGCTTTGCAAGAAGGGAATCCCCGAAGCCACAAAAGCCTCACCCTAGCTCAAAGATGTGCAAACTAAACATCTTTTCACTTCTCTATGTATGTAGTAGCTTCAACATTGGCTTTATGATTTGGAAACTGAAGCAAAGACTCTGAGTTGAGCAGTTGTGAAAAGGACACTGTTGGCTCATTTTTCAGTGTAGCAAAAAGAGAGCTTATCTATGTCAACTTAAAGATTTTTTATTAACAAGAGAGTAAGTAATTGGCTTACGTGTATAGATGATTTATTAAGAGGAAATTTGGGGTTGTGATTAGGACTAGAACTGTCAGCGTAGGATAAAAATGATTCCAGTTGTGACTCAGCCACTGACTAGCCAGATGACCTTGACCTAGCTAAGGAGTTTTCTTTTGTAGAGTTAACAGTACACAATGTGTCCTTGTTGTTGGGTACCGTGGAGTCCATTCTGCCTCATAGTGATGCCATGCGGCACAGCAGAACTGCCCCATATGGTTTTCTTGGCCATAATCTTTATGGAAGCAGAATACCAGGTCTTTCTCCTGTAGAGCTTCTGGGTGGGTTTGAACTGCCAACCTTTCAGTTAGAAGCCAAGGGCTTCACTGTTGTGCTACCAGGGCTCCTTATACAATTTTTAGGGAGTATTATAGGGATACTATGAGGTGGAATCAACTCTACAACAATGACTTGTTTTTTCTTTTTTACAATAGGGTTGCTGGGAGTCAGAATCGACTCCACGGCAGTGGATATAGGACTGTCATGCCTTGTCCTATAACTAACACAAAGTAAGTGGGTCATGTATTTATAACTATTTTGTCATATTTGTACAAAGAGAGAAATAGGTGGTACAGGTAGTTGCTGCCAGATTTGCCCTGATTTGTAATGACCTGACGTATGATGGCATGGAGCAGTGCCTGCTTCTGTGCCCTCCGCATGGTCATTGCTGTGTCTGTGTCTGTGTTGTGCCCGTCATCTTAATCCGCCTCAAGGAGGATTTCTCTCATTTTTGCTGACATGCCCCCTAGCTAACATGATGCCCTTTTCTAGCAATTAGCCTTTTCTGATGATGTGTCCAAAGTAAGTGAATTTTCAGTCTCCCCATCCTCACTTTAAAAATGCATTTGGGTTGTTTCTTCTAACACTGATTCATTTGTTCCGGCAGTCCATGGTATATTCAATCTTGTTTGCCAGCGCCGCAGTTCAGATGCTTCCGTTCATCTTCTGTCTTCGTTTTTCATTGTCCAGCTTTTGCTTGCATGTGAAGCAATTTAAGAAAAACATGGCTTGGATCAGGTTCATCTTAATCACCAAAAGGACAGATCACCTATCACGCTGGGTATCGTTGAGGGTTATAGTGGTTATAGCAAACAAAGTGGTGGTGTTTGGCTACCAGTGGATGGTATGTTTTCAAGGCTTTGCAGTTGGGTTTTCTATTCTTCGTGGTGTGAACAGGTGTGACATTTTATTTACTAGAATTAAGAAAAGATTACCAGTGTGAAAATAAGGAACAAGGGGTGCCTTAGACACCCGGGTGTTGTAATCAGTGCCATGTCTTTCCTTGCAAGACTGTTTGAATGGGCTTAACACTTCATTTTTAACCTCTCAATGAGATATTTGTACTCTTTATTAATGCACATGTTAACTTGACCAAGTCATTTAATTTTGTGCCCCTCAGTGTCCTTTTTCAAAGACTGGGCATGCACCTCTTCCTCACATACAGACTATCTGGTTATCTGACATTCTACATTTAAGACAACAGTGAAAAATCTACTCCTTGGTTATTTTGTGTATTAACAACATATATCTGTTGTACCAAACACCAAGGTGTGAGGTAAGAGTCAGGTTTCTGATGATTAGAGTTATTTGTCAAAGTGGCTGAATCATGATTATATTATGATATAATTTCATAGTTAAATAGTGATGTAAACTGGCAGTTATGTAAAGATGCAGTCACCCCCAATTTTGTGATCTGATATTGGCATCCTCAATGTTCACATGATGTAATAACCTGCTCTTTGAAACTGAACCATGTTGGTACATGAGGAGACAGTAGAAGTTAATTTACTCCTGGCAGAAGTCAGAAATAACACTGACAGTTAACATCTTTATTTTATTTATTGTACTTTAGATGAAGGTGTACAGAACAAACTAGCTTCATATTAAATAATTAGTACACGTATTATTTTGTAATGTTTGTTGTCAACTCCAAGACATGTCAACATTCTCCCTTCTTGACCTTAATTTCTTTAATACCGTCTTTCCTGTCCCCTCCTGCTTTCTAGTCCTTGCCACTGGACTGGTGTGCCCTTTAGTCTTGTTTTGTGTTGTAGGCCTGACCAATCTCAGGAGTGATTTCATTACTGAACTAGAAGGGTATCTCCAAGGGCTGTACTTGTGAAGTAGTCTCTGTCAGTCTAGTAATTCTGGTCTTTTTTTTGTGACTTAGAATTTTATTCTGCATTCTTCTCCAGCTCTGTCTGGGACCCTCTGCTGTGATCCCTGTCAGAGCAGCCACTGGGGCACCATCTAGTTATGCTAGGCTCAGTCAGGTGGAGGCTGTGGCCACTGTGGTCCATTAGTCCTCTGTCTTTCCCTTGTGCCCTTGGTTGCCTTTATTCTCACTTGTTCCAGATGGAGTGGGACTAGTGGACTATCTTAGATGGCCACTCACAAGCTCTCAAGACCCCACGATGCTACTTACCAAAGTAGAATGTAGAACATCTTTATAAACTATGTTATGGTAATTGAGCTAGATGTTCCCCAAGATCATGGTCCACACAGCCCTGTAATTCAGTCCCTCTGGGAGTTTGGATGTGTCCGTGGAGCTTCTGTGACCTTGCCTTGGAGAAGCTGCAATGGTTTCCCCAGTATGGTGTAATGTTTTACCCTTAGGTAGTGGTCTCATGCAGTGTTTGTCTTCTTATGATTGATTTATTACACTCAGCATAATGCCCTCCAGGTTGATCTATGTTGTGAGATGTTCACAGATTCATCACTGTTCTTTACTGTTGTGCGGTACTCCGTTGTTTGTATGTACCGAAGTTTATCCATTCATCTGTTGATGGGCCCCTGGGTTGTTTCCATCTTTTTGCTATTGTAAACAATGCTGCAGTGAACATAGGTGTGCATATGTGTGTATATCATTGTCATGGCTCCTGTTTCTCTAGAATATATTCCTAGGAGTGGGATTGCTGGATCATACAGTATTTCTAAGTTTCTAAGGATGTTTTCCAAAATGGTTGTATCATTTTGCATTTCTCCTAGCAGGACACAAGAGTTCCAGTCTCCCTGGGGCCTCTCCAGCATTTATTCTTTTCTCTTATTTGACTGACAGTTGTATCTTTAAATATGCAGACACATCCATGTGTCTGATATATATATTTATATTAATGTACAAACACTTTTTATGTATTTGTCACATTGGTCACTTAGGTAATAGTTTAAGTGTCAACCCCTTTGTGGTACTTTGGTATTATTGAGAGGTATCATTTAAATATATATTTTTCAATGTATTGTGATTCTTGGCTTTCTTTTTTAGTGCGTCTGTTTTTCTTATCTTAATTCAAGAATTGACTTTAGTCTCTGTTGTGTACGCAGTGCCACGCCAGGGGTGTCACAGTAGGAGTGGTTTGCCTTGGGTGAATTCAGTAGGGGAGTGCCTTGTCTGTATGTAATTCTAAAGCAATAATAAAACTGACAAAAAGCTTTTTATTATCACTACTTGCTGGCAATTCTACCCAAGTGTATGTGATAAAATACTCTTCCCTTAAAAACAAGACAAAACATTTTTTTCTTAAGTTCTAAACAATTGCTCCAGTTACTACGGAGTTGTGATACTATATATGTAAGGTAAAAATGAGCATGTTTGTATTACTTGTTCTTTGATAAGTACTATTCTTCATGGAAATTAATTTGGAGAACTCTCACTTATGACAATAGACTCGCAGTCCATGTGGGCTGAGCTACACATGTTCTGTTTGAGAGTCAGTTCCTAAAAATACTGCATTGCTGGACCTCAGTTTGGCTGTGATTTGGGTTTCCCCATGCTGTGGTGTGACTTGTATTTTACCAGTAGGTTTAGAACTGTACACAGTGATTGTACTGATAAAGAAACCAGCTTCAATTGTTTCAGTTGTGTCATGGTTGTGACCATGTCTGGTGTCTTGTCAGAACTGTGCTTTGCTCTGAGAGAATGTGCTACATTAAAAGCTTTTTTCCTCTCTATGGAAATTCTTGGAAACCATAGTGGAGTAGTGGTTCAGTGCTGTGGCTGCTAACCAAAAGGTCAGCTGTCCAAATCTGCCAGGTGCTCCTTGGATACCCTACCAGATGGTTCTACTCTGTCCCATATTCTGTGAATGAGAATTGATTCTATGGAAGTGGTTTTTTTTTTTTAAATGGAAATTCATAAACGGTGTCAATGGTTAGCCATACCATACTATTTTCTGTCAGTTTTGTTACAGTTTACTTCTTGAAGCTTAAAAATATGAGGCTCAGGTTACCTGGCATTCACTTTTTTTTAATTAAAAAAAAAGAAAAACTAGTATATTTTTGTGTTAATAATATTCATAGCTGAGTATACACCAATTCAACACTCGCCTTAATTTTTTTAGTGACACTTAAATTCCTGCTTTTCTGTAAATTTGACCTTTTCTTCTGCTGTTTAAATTTTATTAAGTTGTTACTGGATATTTGGATGGTAATTTTGAAGAGAAACGCTTATTATGTTACCTCTCAAAGAGTTTAAATTAGCATAGATAGGACAGTTTGATAGCTTACAAAAGACTTTTCCTCTTGTTTAAACCTCGTGTAACCCTTAAACTAATTTGAGTTTCTTGATATACTTAATAACTCTAAACGTTGTTATAATTGTCAACTTTTTATAGATGAGAAAACAGGTGTAGGAAAGTTACCTGACTTGCTGGGCATGTTCGTGTAGCAACTGAAACGCTGACTTCCGCTTCCTTGGACTTCCCACTTCGCCAGCTCAGTTCCCATCAACAAACATGCTGGAACATAGCCGTTTTTGCAGTTGAACACATTTTAGGAAGAAGAGCCCGGAAGAGGGAGTTTTTAGAGGTAGAATTTCATTTTTCACATAAGCTAAAGTGTGGCCAGCCAAGTTGACCAAAATGTCTGTCGGCAGATGAATGGATAGACAAAGTATAGTACATATGTACAGCGGAACACCACTCAGCCGTAAAGAGAAGTCCTGATGTGTGCATCAGCACTGGGAGACATTCAAATTTCATACTGAGTGCAGTAAGTCAGGTGCAGAAGCACAGATACTATCTGCCACCACTTACATGAAACAAGCAGAGGTATCCCTTCATTTGGGAACCCTGGTGGTGTAGTGGTTAGTGCTACAGCTGCTAACCAAAAGGTCAGCAGTTCGAATATGCCAGGTACTCCTTAGAAACTCTATGGGGCAGTTCTGCTCTGACCTATATATGAGTCAGCAACAACTTGATGTCAGTGGATTTGCTTTTTTTTTTTTTTAATACCTTCAGTGCCCCAGATATCCAGTGTTTCTTCTGGGAGGAAGGCCTATTACCACTTTCTCCTGTGCCTAAAGACAGTCCAGACACATGATAAAAAATAAACCATAGAGATTGGAAGCTCCATAGTGAGAGCCAGACAACCTGCACTTCAGTCCTGGCTTTGGTTCACTCACTCCCTGTGTAACCCTGGTCAAGTACCTAAGTGTCTAAATGCCTCTATTTGCTCATCTGTAGAATGGGGAAAGTAATCAGACCTACCTCATTGAGTTGTTACAAGAATTAAATGGATAATATGTAGAATGAACTTAGTATCCTAGTGGTGCAGTGTGAAGAGCTGTAACTGCTAAGCAAAAGTTTGTGAATTTGCACCTACTGTATATATCTTGGAAACCCTGCAAGTCAGTTCTACTTTGTCCTTTAGGGTTGCTGTGAGTTGGAATCAACTTGATGGCAGTGGGCAATGGGTTTGATTTTTTTGTGTGTAGAATGAACTTAGCACACTTTCTAGCGGATAATGGTGTCAATTGCAATTGAATTGGCAGTGTCCTGCTCTGTCTTTACAATTGTTAGTATGCTTGGACTCATTGTGAGTCATACAACAGCTATGTATTTTGAGTGCCGTCCAACCTAGGGAGCTTACTGTCCAGTACTATATCAGATAGTATTCTTCTGTGATCCGTAGGGTTTTCCTTTTGGAAGTCAGTTGCCAGGGCTTTCTTCTTTGTCTGTGTTAGTCTAGAAGCTCTGTGGAAACCCACCCACCATGGGGTCGCCATGAGTTGGACATGCATGGCTGGTATTAGAAATGCCATTGGCATAGATTCAGGCATCATAGTAACACAGAAGCCACCGCAGTATGGCAAACTGATGGATGGTAAAGCCAAAACTGTTGCCCATTATTATTATTGTTAGCATATAAATTTCTCACAGAAGGCTTTTAAAGTAATTCGACTATACTAATGAATCTCAGAAAAGTTAAGCAAAATGTGGCACAGTTAGCTAAATGCAGCAGCCAGCTGCCTGTTGGCTCTGATTCCAACTCATAGCAGCCTTATAGGACAGAGTGGATCTGCCCCGTAAGATTTCTGAGGCTCTAATCTTTATGGAAACAGACTCCCACATTTTTCTCCTATAGAGCAGCTGTTGGGTACAGACCTCTCTGTTAGTAGGAACTGCTTTAACCGCTGCACAACCAGGGCTCCTACACTAAATGGGAACTCTAACACTACAGCCTAAAATCACCTAGGTGATTTGTGTCATTGAGATGTCTCTCATATGTCTTCCTTTCAACCGTTTAGGTGTGCACGTAATGTGTCTAAGGTGTATTCATTTGTATAAGGTGTGTGCATTTCAGATGAATGTAGAAGAAACAAACAAAAACCTATTGTCATCGAGTCAGTTATGACTCATAGTGACCAATAGGACAGAGGAGAACTGTCCGGTAAAGTTTTTATGAAGCCCCCAGTGGATTAGAGCAGCCATAGCTCTTAACCACTACACCACCAGGGTTTCTGGCCTGTGGGTATTTGCTTGAGCATCTAATCAGGTTTATGTTTTTTACATTTTATGGCTTTTGTTGTTGTTAACCGCATCAGTTCTATCTCATGGGGACTTTATATGCACTACAGTACAAAATGTTGCCTGGTCCTCTGTCATCCTGACAGTCACCATCATCTATGGATTTAGCCAAGGATCTTTTGCAAATGCAATTTACATTTTGTTTCTATCTCAGAGTTTCCATTCTTTCCACAAATGTTTATTGAACATTTTATGTTCCATGCATGGAATCAGGCTCAGTGGTGAAGAAAGCAGCCAGAGCCCCTGCCCCTACGATGATTACTGTTAAGAGACACGGACAAGTGAATCTTTCATTAGGCTTGCTGTCAGAGATTTGTCCAATTTAGGAAAAGGTTAAATTCCTTAAGCCACAGGAGTGTTTTCAACAGCATTCTTGAATGAGTCACCAAATTTGTTGCTCATGGACATGCATCAAATAGTTCTTAGAGACAATAGGCTTATTTTTCATTTGGCATGCTAGAAAATATACTAAATATTTGTTGATGTTGGCTTTGAAGGTTCCGTGGGCAGGTGTTACATCATTTGCCAACAGCAAAAGTCATCAGCTGTGACACACATGAAGCAGATGATGACTTGATAATGCGTAAAGTAGGTACTTCAAATGGAGCTTATTAAAGGTGGGAAATGTGAGTGCAGTCTGCTTTGACATAGCATTAAATTATAAATGCTAGCAGCTATTAGTTCTTGGATGGAAGAAGTTTAGAAAAAAAAAGAAAAAGCTTGGAACATTAATTCTTATTTGCTTAGTGTATGTGGTCTCTTGAGTTTTGTATGGCTGGGGGAAAATAAAGCACATAGTGGAAGATTTGAAAAATAATCAGCTTTTCAGTCAAGCTTTTCTTCTTTCCTTTTTATTTGTAATGCTTGTTTTGCACATTTGCTCGTAAATCATGTAGGAGCTCAATAAAAAAATACTTGAAGTATAGAATGATTTTAAATCACTTACTGTATTACTGTTTAACAACTTTGGTGCAAATCATTACATGTTTCCTTTTCTTTCCTGGGCCGTCTTTTAGTCTCACAATTAAGTTCGTGAACTTGCCACTATGTGCCTAGTTGGCAGCACTGTACAAACAACTTAGTAGGGTTTCATAACCTTGGTATCTCAGTGTCTCACGGCTGTGTTCATGTCAGTGTGGGGAGATGTCTTGTTGAGTGGCATTCATTGGTGATGTTACATGCTTTTGTGTGTTGTCATGAGAATGTTGGAGCTTGAATTAGAGCAACAAACAAACATTGCATTTCTTGTTAAACTTGGGAAGAGTGGAAGTGAAATCAGGCACATGTTAGTTCAAGTTTGTGGGGATAATACCATGAGGAAAACAGCAGTGTACAAATGGATTAAGTGTTCTTTCTAGAGGAGAGAAAGCATCACTGATGAAGAGAGGTCAGGGCATCCAGTAATGAGCAGAACTGATTAGAATATTGCAAAAATTCTTTAATTGTGCATCAAAACTGTGGGCTGACTATGAGAAGCATAGCAGATCAAGTAAACATTTTGATAGAGAAACAGAAAAATCTCAACTGAAAAGCTTGGCATGAGAAAAGTGTGTGCAAAAATAGTCCCAAAGTTACTTAACAATGAACAAAACAAAGGAGAGTTGGTGTGCCAAGAGAGGCAAGACAATGTTTGGAGCCATGTTATCACGGGTGATGAAACATGGGTGTACCGATACGTCCTGGAAACGAAGCATTAATGTGCACAATGGAAGTCAGCCAATTCTCCATGACCAAAAAGTTCCATCAGTCCAAATCAAAAGTCACAATGATGTTGTAACTTTTTTGATATCAGAGGAATTGTTCGTTATGAATTTGTACCAACTGGACAATTAACCAAGTTTACTGTTTGGAAGTGCTGAAAAGGGTGTGTGAAAAAGTTAGACAAAAACGACCTGAAGTTTTCGCCAACAACTCATGGTTCTTGCATTGCTGTGATGGACCATCTCACATGCACTGTCTGTGAGGGAGTTTTTAGTCAGTAAACAAATAACTGATCTGCCCCCTTGTGGCTTTTTTCTTTACCCAAAGTTAAAGGAAACATTGAAAGGTAGATATTTTTATGACATTTGGATCATCAAGGGTAATAACAACGACAGCTCTGATGGCCATTCCAGAAAAAAGAGTTCCAAAATTGCTTTGAAGGGTGTTCTAGACACTGGCATCAGTGCATGGCTTCCCAAGGGGAGTACTTCAAAGGTGCCAGCAATGAGTAGGTATGTAGCACTGTTTCTAGGATGAGTTTGTGAACTTGTTGTCAGACCTTGTATATTTGTATATAAAATAAAGCACATAAGGGGCACAGTTATATATACTTCCTAGACATAACCAAACACTTTGCAAGATTGGTTTACTGGGTTTGAAGGCTTAGGACCATAGGCTAGTGTGGCAACTCAGTTGATTGGCACAGAATAGCTCACAAAGATAAGGTTCTGCATTCTAGTTTGATGAGTAGCATCTGGGATTTTGAAAACTTGCAATTGGTCTTATAAGATACAACTGTTGGATTCTCATTGTTCACGGCAAAGAGAAGAAGGAAGCCAAAGACATTAAAGAAGAAACTAGTCTCTGAGAATCAGTAGTCTATATGAACCATGGTCTCTCCTACCTTTGAGACCAGAACTAGATGCTGCCTAACTACCACCACTGACTGTTCCAACCAAGGACCCAATGAATGGTCCTAGATGAGAAAAATATAGAAGAAAACTTAAATTTCTAAACAGAAATCCAGGATTGGTAGAGACTGGAGGAATCCTCAAGACTTCACCCTAGAATATCCTGTACTCTTGGAACTCAAACCACTCCTGGAGGTTGCCTTTCAGCCAAATGACAGATTGGCTGATGTAATAAATAGTATCACCCATTAATACTACGCTTCTCAAAACAAATTGGTAAGCATTTACTCTAGACTAAAGAAGAGAAGGGAAGGGGGACAAGGAAAGTAGATTGATGGAAACAGGACAACCAGAGTGGAAATAATGAGAATGCAGACACAATGTGTGAAAAGTGTAGCCAGTGTCACTAAATAATGTGTAAATCAAACTGTAAACCAAACCAAACTTGTTGCTGTTGAGTCAGTTTCTGACTAATAGCTGCCTTATAGGACAGAGTGGAACTGCCCCATAGAGTTTCCAAGGAGGACCTCATGGAGTCAAACTGCCAACCTTTTGGTTAGGAGCTGTAGTAGTTAATCACTACACTACCAGGGTTTCCAAATAATACATGTAGAAATTGTTAAATTAGAACTAAATTCGTTGTGTGAATTTTCACAAAAAACACAATAATAAAAGAAACAACAACAAAAACCTTGGAGTTTATTCCGACTCATAGCAGCCCTGTGTGTGTCTGAGTAGAACTGGATTCCATCGAATTTCCAGTGGCTGTGGTATTTTGGAAGCAGGTTGCCATAGCCCATTGGAAAAAACTGAGTAACTCAGATTCTGGGATCACAAATGTGTAAATCCTGAATACTCTTGCCGTTGTGTAGGTTCTTTGACCCTCTCTTTGCCATGCTACCCGTCTCAACTTTTCTGGACCTTGCCTTCTAGTATCTAGTCACTGGTTTCTACTAGCTCCTTTTTGTTTAGCTTTTTGGCTTAGAGTTCCATTATGGATAAAGCCTACTGTGTGCCCTGTAACCTGGCAAATAGCGTTGGACTTCTGGAACCTTGTAGGCCAGGCTGATAGCCTTGAAGTTGAACTATAAACCAAAATAAATAAATAAACAAACCAGTTCTTTTGCTGTTGAGACAATTCTGAATCACAGTGACCCTATGGACTGAGCTATAGTGTAAATCTTCTTAGCCTGATGAATTGCTTGGGATTAGCTATGTGTGATGTCCCTAAACAGATTGTTGTAGAGTTGACTCCAACTTACAGCAATCTCATGTGTGTGTTGAACTGTATTCCATCAGATTTCCAATGTATACTTTTTTGAAAGTAGATCATAATTCCTTTCTTCCCATGTACCTCAAGGTAGACTTGAACCTCCAACCGTTCAGCAAACGGCCAAGCTGGTCAACCATTTGTACCACCCAGGGAGTCACCTAATCAGATAGAGATGACTGAAAGTGGCATCTAGCAGACGCTTGCCACTGTGCTCCCTAGAGACATAGGCAGGAGTTCCCAGCCACTTGCCAAATGAGTCCAGTCCTTGGAGTTACCAGCATTGGATATGCAGTCTCTTTCTCCTTTCTGTATCACTACTCAGAGAGACATGTAAGGCAGGACAAAAGGAATTGCTGTTGTATTTCCCTGTGTGACTCAGAGACACCAAATTTTCTTTAAAGGTAACATCACGCTGTTCCCGAAGATGGTGGACCTGAGCCATTCATCCTGACCTGTCCAGCTTTGCCCTAAGAAGCAGGATATCTGAGTGAAGCTCTCATCCCTCCCACCTCAGGGAGGCTTCTCCTCTCTGGAGTGGAAGATCTTCCAGGGATCTCATTCCTTCATGAATCCCTCCACCACCAGCTTCCGCCCAGACACCTGGCTTCCTCTTGCCTCAACATGCGTTTCCCACACGGGCTCTGTGGTTTCCAACCTGCTAGATCCACTTGGAAGTTTTGTTTGGCTGCTTTGATAATGCTTTACCCTGTCTGACTCTTTCAGTCTCTGAGGAAGACAGTGTACTATCTCCATGATAAAAAGAATTAGTCTGACTTGTTGGATTAAGTGACATAATCATAAACAAAACGCTCAGCCTAGTACCTGGTACCCATGGTTGCTATTGTTGTATTATTAACTGCAGTCAGGTCATTGCCAAACTCATGGCCGCCACATGCATGATGGAAGAAAATGTTGCCCCAAAAATGGTCCCCATGACTGTTTGGGGGGCCAGACTGTCCCTGTGATAACCCCCCCCAAAAACTCATTGCCATCAAGTCAGTTCCAACGCATGATAACCCTATGGATGGAATAGAACTGCCCCAAAAGATTTCCAAGGAGCACCTGGTAGATTTGAACTGCCAGCTTCTTGGTTAGCAGCCATAGCTCATAACTACTATGCTACCATGGCAATGAGCATTTGCTTCTTTGGTCCTTTTTGTGTTCTTTTTATAGTTGCACATGTTGTGTAGGCAGGTTCTGAAGCTTTTGCTTTAGTGAGCAATGTTAGAGTTTTATGGTTAAGACAGGATATTTTCCTCCACTGTTTGGGTTCAAATTCATGCTCTGGGTGACTTTGGGCAACTTAGGCAATTTGCTTAACCTCTATGGCTCAGTTTCCTTATCTGCAGAATTGGCACTCAGAGTTATTCCTATTCATAATGTTGTAAGGGCAAAATGAGTTAACATATACAGTGCTTGTAAGACCATGTGCCTGCTACACAGTGTTGTGCATTTGTTGCTATCATTAGCTGCTTTTGAGTCTGCCTCCAACTCATGGAAATCCTGTGCACAGTGGAACGAAACACTTGCCACTTGTGCACTGTTGCCATGGTTCCTTGCTCATTCAACTGCTGAGATCCATAGGGTTTGGACTGGTTGATTTTTGGCAGTAGATTGCTAGGCCTTTGTTTTTAGCCCATCTTAGTCTGGAAGCTTCTCTGCAGCATATTCAGCATCATAGCAGCCTTTAAGTACCTATTCACAGAAAGGTGGTAGCTGTGCTTGAAGTGCGCTGGCTGAAACCAGACTTAGTTTACCTGAATGTGGAACCCCTACAAAGGCAGAGAGGCAGTCATTTGAAGAGAACAAAGGGGTACTTTGTGACTCATGTAGAATCAGGGAAGGTGTGTATCAGAATTTTGTGCCTCATGCTACTCATTCAATCTGTATGCTGAACAAATAATCTGTGGAGCCAGACTATAAGAAAATTTGACATCAAGATCAGAGGAAGACTCCCAAATAGACTATTCTATGCAGGTGATATAGCCTTGCTTGCTGAAAGTGAGAAAGATTTGAAGTACTTACTGATGAAGATCAAAGATTATATAGCCTTTATGTCTGGCCACCACCAGTGACTGCCTTGACAGGGGACACAATGTAGAGTCCATGAAGCAGTGGGATAAAAATGGGGTGCAGAACTAGAACTCTATTGAAAGACCAGACTTGGTGGTCTGACAGACTGGAGGGTCCCCTGGGGACATGGCCTCCGGACTCACTGCTATGTCAGAGTGGAAAACAATACTGAATGTGACTCTTCCAACAAAGATGGACAGGACTGTAAGACACAGGGTAATGCTGGCTAAGAGTGTGCTTCTTGGCTTAAATATATACATGAAGTTGCCTGGGCAGCTCGTCTCTAGAGGTGGGATGAGAGGGTGGAGGGGGACAGCAGCTGATTGAGTGGATAAGGAAGTACAGAGTGGAAAGGAGCAGTGCGCTGTCACGGGGAGCAGCTAGAGTTGTGTAGCAGTGTGGGTATGGGGCTCTATATGGCAGATTGATTTGGATCATAAACTTTCACATAAAGTACAATACAGTACTAAAAAGGAACCAAAAAAAGGTTATAGCCTTCAGTATGGATTACACCGTAACATAAAGGAAACCAAAATCCCTACAACTAGACCAGTAAACAGCATCACGATAAATGGAGAAAAGATGGACGTTGTCGAGGATTTCACTTTACTTGGATGCACAACCAACCTCTGTAGAAGCAGCAGACAAGGAAATCAAATAACATGCTGCGTTGGGCAGCTATGCTGCAAGATGCATCTTTAAAATGTTGAAAAACAAAGATGTCGCTTTGAGGACTAAGGCTTGACTGAAGCCATGGTGTTTTCAGTTGCCTGATATGCATGCAAAAGCTGGCCAATAAATAAAGAAGATTGAAAAAGAATTGATGCCCTTGAATTATTACAGTGCTGGAAAAAAATATTGTGTATACCATGGACTAAGTGACAGTCTGTCTTGGAAGAAGTACAGCCAGAATTCTCCTTTGAAGGGAGGATGGTGAGGCTTTGTCTCATGTACTGTGGACAGGTTATTGGGAGGGACGAGTTCCTGGAGGACATCATGCTTGGTAAAGTAGAGGGTCAGTGAGAAAGAGGAAGACCCCTAATGAGATGGGTGGACACAGTGGCCGCAGCAGTGGATTCAAACATAGCAACGGTTGTGAGGCTGGCGCAGGATGGGCCGTGGTGCTTCTGTTGTCCATATGAATTGAAGCTGATTCAAGGGCACCTAACGACTCCCACATAAAATGTGAAAATTCTACTGTTGAACCATCAATACGCTTGTTATGTAAGTGTTTACTCTGAATACTTATGGTATTTAAACTTAGGAAAAGTATTCTGTTATATCAGTAATAGTAGTGTGGCTGCAGAGGGCACAACTGTATGAAACAGTGGACTTTAATTACTATGCAAATTAAGTAAGGCGGGTTCTTTCTCTTTTTGAGTATTCCAGGTCAGATTCAAGCAGAAGAGGTGCAATGGGGTGGGGACCTTTAACTGAGGTCAAAGTCATTTGGAACAGCCTCAGCTGAGATGGGAGTTTCTGATAACTAAGTAAGATAGACGCTTTTCTCAAAGCTACCCTCTCATAAAAATCACCTAGGATACTTGTCAAACACAGACTCTTAGGGCTTTGCCCAGACCTGAGTCAGAGCCTTCAGGGAGGGACCTGGGACTCTGATGTTTCACAAAAACCCGAACTAATGTTACCAGCTGAAAACACTAAACACCCAGGAAGCTCTGTTACTGAGTGGAAACCCCTGGTTCAGGGTCGGCATGGTTCCTGTTGGCCCATAAGTGAGAGACTGAGGTGGGAGAGCAGGACTAGCACCTTTATTTCCTTGTGCAAGGTAGTAGAGTCAGACGGAGCTGCTGCTGCCACTGAGATGCAGGCAGGTTACTTTTAAAGTGATTTACAAGTTAGGAGTTCATGCAAGTTACAGCAGCAGCATTCTTAATCATACTGTCCAGGCAGAATGAGATTTAAATATAACCTTCAAGCAAAAGCAGGATTTGATTACAAAGCTGAAGGGAGTAGGGGTGGGGGACGGTGGGAGAGCAACAAAGGGAACAATTTTTCAAGGTACCCTGCAGAGGAGGAAGCCAGGGAAAGGAGGCTGTTGTCTCAGCTTCTGAAAAAGTACTGACACTTGCCTCTCACCCATTAGAAATTCTGATTTGTTTTGAGGTCTTTGGGTAGAGTCATTGGGATATTTTAAAGCTTTTGAGATGATTCATATCTGAGCCAGCCTTGAAAAACCACTGAAGTGGAGAGAGAGAGAAAGAGAAAATCAGGTTTAAGTTAGTATTTCTCAGAATTATCTGGAATGCTGGTTAACAATGCAGATTTCTAAGCCCCAACCTTGACCAGCTGTGACTCAGGTGGCAGGGTGTCAGGTCAGGGTGGGGTTAGGGACAATGAGACCCTGGAATTTGCGTGCTAAACAGACTTTTCTCCTCAATTTTGAGAGAATCACTCACTATATGGTGTTTTTGATTAATTGGTGTGTGTGAAAGTGGCTGAATGCATGAAACTGAACCATTATTCCTGTCCTTTTAAACCAGTGTGTTAGAAATTTGCTTATTTATGTACTATATGTAAATTCCTTACTTGCTACCCTTAGATTAGTGTAGGGTTTCTAGAGCATTGTCTATTTTTTTAAGGAGACCCAGTGGTACAGTGGTTAAACACTCCTCTATTAACTGAAAGATTGGTGTTTTGAATGTACCAGGGTGAAAGGTGTGGCAGTCTGTTTATGCAGAGAATTACAACCTTGGAAACCCAGTGGGGCAGTTCTGCCCCATCCTGTAGTCGTTATGAGTCTGGATTGACTGGAAGGCAATGGATTTTGTCTCCTTTTTAATATGCTTTGATTTGACCTGGCAGAAACTTATGGGAGGTATTTTTGGGGTTTTGCATGGCCACATGAAGGTAACAGGTCAGCTGACAAACCAGGTAAAAGTGCAGTAGAAGACAGCCGACTGGTCGAACAGGTTATATTTTAGCATGAGTGGCTGTGCTCTGAAGACTATGTTCAAACCAAGGCTGCAAGAAGTTGCAGCTGATTAGGAGAGAGTGGAAGTTTACCAGATGGGATTTTTTTTATGTAGCTGTTCTAAAGGCAGAAAAGGCAGTGCTTTTCTTCGATGCTGCCTTGCAGGAGAGCTGGAGTCCCGCCTGCTCTTGCGTGCTCCTGCCTCCCAAGTTTAGTGCTTCACTGTTGTTAATTGCTGTGAGTTGGCTCCCACTCGTGGCGACCCTGTGTCAAAGAGAATGAAACATTGCCCAGTCCGGCACCGTCTTCATGATGGTTGGCAAGTTCCAGTCCATTGTAGTGGCCACTCTGTATTTCGAGTAGCTCGTAAAGTAGGGGGTTTGCATCTGATAGTAGTCTGTTGTGATATGTAAGGTTTTCATTGGCTTATTTTCAGAAATAGAGTGCCAGGCCTTATTTATTTTTTCAAGTCTGCCTTCGTCTGGAAGCTCTGCTGAAACCTGTTCACCACAGGTGACCCTGTTGATATTTGAAATCCTGGTGGTATAGCTTCCAGCATCATAGCAAGCCACCACTAAACCAACCAAACCACTGCCAGTGAGCCAATTCTGACTCCTGGGGACCCTATAGGACAGAATAGAACTGCCCCACAGAGTTTCCGCAGAGTGCCTGGTGGATTCCAACTGTTGACCTTTTGGTTAGCAGACATAGCACTTAACCACTATGACCCCAGGGTTTCCAAGCCACCACGGTGTTACCCTGTTTGGCTTCATGCCCTGGAGCAGTCAAGCCAATGCAATGCACTCCGAGGCAGAAAGAGGGAGAAGGTTTATTAGGAGGCATGATACCACTGGACACTCGACAGCGTCATAGACTGTTCTGTGTGGAATCTCAAAAGACAATTTTTACATCAGAGTTTGTCATTTTGGCAAGGATGACTTCATGGTTTTCAGCATGCAGTCCACAGATAATTGTGCACATCACAAAATAACCACAAGAAACTCTTTATTAAGCTATAAATATGTATGTTTCATTCTGTTGTGCATAGAGTCGCTGTGAGTCAGAACCGACTCAGTGGCCCCGAACAACAACAATAGCGTGCATGTTGGACACCTGGACTCTAATCTATATGTAACAGGCAAACACAAAATTTATTTAAAAATTCCTCAGCTAGTGGAACTAGGCTGCAAAATCCAATCTGAGATAAAGAGCAAGAAAGAAAGTTGTAGGTACAAAAAATGCCAGGCAGCCTTCCTAGCTGCTGTCTCACAGGCTGAAGGCCATTTCTCAAAGAGCAAAGAAGAGGGTGACAAAGGCTACGGGAACTGAGAGGACTCTGTGCCTCTTTGAAAGAGGCCAGTGTAGCTGGTGCAATAAAAACTGCATTGACTATTTAGTGTTATATCATTATGGTGTTAGTTATGTCAAGCTCTGAATTATCCATTTTGAAAAGGAGAAGACATGCTGCAAGGTATTAGGGTCACCAGAGTACAACAAACTACAGGCTGGGTGGTGGGTCACTTATGGAGGGTTCCATAAATAGTTTAGTAATGAGCCCTTTCTACTGGGGCAACAGTATATGTTTCCCTTTTCCATTAAGACTAAGGGAAAGAGTTCCTTAGAAAGCCAATCCCTGAAATATACATACATTAGGGCAGTGCAGAGATATATTAGAAGTTGGAATCCACTGCACCTGGCAACTGGTTTTCTTGGAAGGGATGGCTCCTAGGTCTGCAACACTAAGTCCTGTACCAGCTCAAGGAATTTCATTTGGCTCTACAAAGAGTCTTGTTACTTCCACTGGGGTAGGAGGAGGTTAAATGTGGGAGCATAGATAAGACTCTCAAGCTGCACGTTGGCAGTACATCTGTTGATGAGCTGCTGGGATAATGCAACCACTGGGTCCTTATAGTGCCTTCATCTCTGTTGCTGAGATTGCTGCAGCAGATACCAGAGCCTGATGGCAGTGATCCGTTATTGTTCAGCATCCCCTGTGATCTCATTCGTGCTCAGCTCCCCAATACACTTGCCATATAGCTCAGTTTATACCCTTGCTGTTCAAGTGTGGGCCAGGGCCTGGCAGCATGGTGTCACCTGGGAGCTTGTTAGAGATGCAGACTGTCAGGCCCCACACCACCAAACCTAGATGGAAAGGTTTACTTGAGAATGTGGGATTCTGTTTTACTGTGTTGTACTCAGATTTCTTATTAATATGAGTCAGCATCTGTGAGTTTTGTAAACTTGAAGGTACTAGCAGAATAGTTGCTGAGGCTATAAGGCTGAGAGCTGCTCTGGAGGAAGCCTGCATTCGCTGAGGGAAGGTCCTGAATGGATGGCCAGTTGGCCTGCCTTAGGTGATCACCTTTCTTGTTTGGGCTGCCTCTGAATTTTGGTACTAACACCTGCTACACGTTGCCTTAGGTAATGTCGTGGATTGAATTGTGTTCCCTCAAGACAATCTGTTAATTTGGCTAGGGCGTAATTCATAGTGTTTTGTGATTGTCCCCCATTCTGTCATATGAGGTGATTTTCCTCTGTGTTGTAAATCGTAGTTCTGTGATGTTAATGAGGCAGTTATGTTAGGGAGACAAGACACTGTCTCAGGGATTAGGTGTGGCTTTAGTCAGTGTCTTTTGAGATAGAAAAAAGAGAACTGAGCAAAGACATAAGGGGCCCTTATTACCACCAAGCAGGAAGAACCAGGAGCGCATATCCTTGGGACCTGGGGTCCCTGTGCAGAGAAGCCCCTAGATCAGGGGAAGACTGATGACAAGGGTCCTTTCCCAGAGCTAACGGAGAGGGAAAGCCTTCCTCTGGAGCTGGTGCCTTGAATTCAGTCTTCTAGCCTACTCTGCTGTGAGGGAATAAACTGTTTTGTTAAAGACACCCACTTATGGTATTTCTGTTAGAGCAGCACCAGGTAACTCAGATAGTGACGTGGAGCCCGTTTCCCTTCTGACCCTTGCACTCCGTGCAGTGCATTGAACTCTCACCTTCAGCCGCTCTGGCATGCTCCATGCAACTGTTTTACAGCCACCTACAGCTTGAGCAGCTTTTTGGAATCTCTGTAGGGAGTGTTTTAGTCTGCTAGTGCTGTTCTAACAGAAATAATACAGAGTGGATGGCATTCACAAAAGAAACTTTATTCTTACACAGTCCAGTAGGCTACAAGTCCAAATTCAGGATACACACTCCAGGGGAAGGCTGTCCCACTTGTCAGCTCTGGAGGAGAGTCCAGTATTGCATCAGTCTTTGTCCAGGGAGCATCTTGGTGCAGGAACCTCAGGTCTAAAGGATGCACTCTTCTCCCAGGGCTGCTTGCTTGGTGGTGTGAGGTTCCCAATTCTCTGCATGCTTCCTTTTCCATTTATCTGTTGCAGGATGAGAGAATTAAACATGGTGCAAGCCGTATTCCAGGGAAACTCCCTTTACAGTGGAGCAGGGAGGTGATCCTATGAAGGGATTTACAGTCCCACCCTAATCCTGTAACGCAAAGCATAGGAAAACCACAAAATGGAGAAGAATCATAAAATACTGGGAATCATGGCCCAGCCACATGGCTACACATGTTTTTGGGGGGATGCAATTCAATTCATGATAGGGGATGAAGAAAGTAGCCTTCGTTGTTGAAATCCTGCAGGGTGTATTTGTAGATTGTTATTTTATTTACTAAACCCCATACTTTATTCACTCTTCCTTACTTTTTATTTGATGTTTCTTTTCTGGTTTAGTATCCCATCCAGGACACCACATCAAATTTTTTTTTTTGCCTGTCTATTACTGTGCTTTAGATGAAAGTTGACAGTGCAAGTCAGTTTCTCATTCAAAAATTCATACACGTTGCTTTCTGACATTAGTTGCAATCCCCACAGTGTGACAGCATGCTCCTTCTTCCCACTCAGGGATTCCTGTGTCCATTCATCCAGTTTCTGTCCTTTCTTGCCTTCTCATCTTGTTTCTGGATAACCATAATCCCTTGCTGTTGAGTTGATTCTGACTCATAGTAGCTTTATAGTACAGAGTAGAACTTTTCCATAGGGTTTCCAAGGAATGCCTAGTGGATTCAAACTGTTGATCTTTCAGTTATCAGCTGAACTCCAAACCACTGCTACACCACGCCACACCAGCCCTGTCTCTGCTTTTGGACAGGAGCTGCCTGTTTGGTGCCACGTTGCATTTAGTTGTCCCATCTCCTTAGGCTCCTCTTGGCCATGACAGTTTCTCAAACTTTCTTTCTTTTTGATGACCTTGACAAATGAAAAAAAGTAGTGTCATGAAATCAATATAAGAAAACATTTGCTAATGAAGCCATTTTTGTGTGTACAGTTCAGTGACGTTAATTATGTTCCCTGTGTTGTGTGACCATCACTACTCCCCATTTCTTCTTTCTACCTGCCCCTTCCTTGACAGTTTTTGGCGAGTGCTGACCAGAATGTCCTTCCACTGGGGATGTGGTTTGTTGATTTTCAAGAGGAAAACTACAGAGGTGCAAGGCCATTGTTACCATTTCAAGGGGACATATGGTCATAATTCATCCCTGTTGATGTTGATTTGGATTGTCTGGCTAAGATAGTGTTTGCCAGCTTTCTGCACTGTAAAATTAATCTTCCTCCCCCTCTTTTCATACAGTATTCTTGGAAGGAAGTCAGGAAGTCACTATGCGCTGTGCCTAGCGCACACTTATGGAGTGGAGAGAATTCGGAATTCTTCTGCATGTCTTCACTGTTTATTCAGTCACTTATGTCAGTATGGATTATGGATGTTTTACACTTTGTATTATAATCTAATGCTACTTTATTCTGTTGTTCAATTTATAGTTTATTTTGTTTTTGCGTATCCACTAGACACATAGAACTTTTCCCTCTGCCTGGGTCTGGGCCCATGTACAAAGGAGATAACTGCATAATTAGTATGACTTCAGTTGGGTTTACCACCAATCCCCAAATTGGTATTGTTTAAAACCTTTTGGATAAATGCACATTTCCTGTAGGCATTTACAAGATGGGGCAACCACTGTTTATGTTTTTAGTTGATCTGTCATCATCATCCCTGCCATGAGGCAGTAGTGTACCTCCTCTAGAGGGGACAGACACACAGGCAGTGAGGGGTGGTTTGGAAATGAGCCTTTTTAGCAGCTGGGAATATGATGATGGAGGGCCCTAAGCTGTTGGCTCCACGAAATCCCTCTGTGTTTAAATAAATATGAGGACAGTTTCACAGCCATATGCATAAAGGAAGCAATGGAACACTGAAATAGGAAGTCTGGAGTAACCTCCTTTGTGCAGAGTTCCTGGGTGGTACAAACAGTTAATGTGCTGGGCTAGTAAGTGAAAAGTTTGTGGTCGGAGTCTACTCAGAGGTGCCTTTGATGAAAGGTCTGGTGATCTACTCCATAAAAGTCAGCCATTCAAAACGATAGAACACAGTTCTACTCTGACACACATGGGGTCATCATGAGAGATATTTATACTCATTAATTGAAAAGCAACTTACTTCAGCTGCTTGATTACACACAGAGTCTATAACAATAGCCTGAAGTTCAAATATAAGTAAGAAGATTGGGTGATTTTTGTTGCCAAGAGTGACTGTCTTCTTGTATAACAGCCACTCATCATCAGACAGAAGAATATCTATCTCTGTTCTTAGCTTTGATGTTGTTAGTTGCTGTCAGGTCAGCAGTCCCATGTGTGCAGAGTAGAATTGCTCCATAGACTTCATGGCCACCGCATGTATGCAGAGTAGAATTGCTCCATAGACTTCATGGCCACTGCATGTATGCAGAGGAGAACTGCTCCATAGACTTCATGGCCACCCTATGTGTGCCGAGGAGAACTGCTCCACAGAGTACTCAAGATTGTGATCTTTTGACAGTAGATCTCCAGACCTGTCTTTTGAGGCCTGTCTTGGTGGATTCAAATCACCAAGCTCTCAGCTAGTTATCGGACACTTACCCATTTGTACTGCTCAAGGACTCTTAGCTCATTAAAAAAGACCTCCTGGCTAGATGTGTACCTTTTGCAGAAGGCGTGTAAGTATTATACACTGAATACTTATCCCTTGATCCTAAGCTCAGTTTTGATGCTAACTGAGCTCATTATAACCTTATAGGTAACAGAACCTGCTAGTGTATGTGGGGTTTGATGTCTTTAGCTTATTCAACCATTTCAGAATATAATGATGTTGTATTTTAATGCTTCATGTTTTGTGTCATACAGTTGTCTACTAAGGCCCATAATGACATTAGACACTGTACAACAATGAAGTTGATTTTAGCAAAACAAAGCAAGTTTGAATGGAGGGAGCCCCAGCTATGTTGCTGATTACTTATGGCAGAAAGTACTAGTTGTCTGCCCAAATTACATTTTTAATGTCTCCTTTAGTAACAGAACTTTAGTCCATATAGTTAAAAACTACACTTCATAAAGAATAGCCCAAAGGATACACAAGAAAACTACTGTAACTAGTAGAAGATTTCAGCAAAGTATCAGGATACAAGATAAACATACAAAAATCGGTTGGATTCCTCTACATTAACAGATAGAATGTCAAAGAGGAAATCACTGAATATCATTTACAGTAGCTCCTAAGAAGATAAAATACTTAAAAAAAAAACCTAGCCAGAGATATAAGAGACCTATACAAAGAAAACTACAAGACATTACTGAAAGAAACCTACATAAGTGGAGAAACATTCCTTGCTCTTGGTAGGAAGACTCAGCATTGTGGAAATGTCTGTTCTACCCAGAGCTATCTACAGATACAGTGCAATTCTAATCCAGATTCCAACAGCATGTTTTAATGAGATGAAGAAGCAAATCACCAATTTCATGTGGAAGAGGAAGAGGCTCAGGATAAGTAAAGCATTACAGAAGAAGAGTAAAGTGGAAAGCTTCACACTATCTGATTTTAGAACCTATTATGCATCCACAGTAGTTGAAACATCTCTGTATTGGTACAACAATAGATGCATAGACCAATGGAACAGAACTGAGAACTCAGACATAAATTCATTTACCTTTGAGCAGCTGATATTTGACAAATTCCAAAGTCAGTGAAATGGGGAAAAGACAGTCTCTTTCACAAACAGTGCTGGCATAACTGGATATCTATCTGTAAAAAAGTCAAACAAGACCTATTTCTCACACCATGGGTCAAATACCTAGATCTAAAACTTGAAATAAAAATCATGGAAGAAAATATGGGGCAACACAGGGATGTCTAATACATGGCATAAGCAGAATACAGAGCATTACTAATAATGCAAAAACACCAGAAGGAGAGATAGCTAACTGGGAACTCCTAAAAATCAAACACTTATGCTCCTTCAAAGACTTCACGAAAAGAGTAAAATGACTGCGAAAAAATTTGGCTATGACAAATCCAATCAGGTCTAATCTGCAGAATCTATAAGATACTATAGCAGCTCAACAACAACAAAAAAGTGTAGCCAATGGTTTATAAATTTTGTTGATCTTTTCTAAAAACCAGGCTTTGGTTTTGTTAATTCTTTCAATTGTTTTTCTATTCTCTAATTCACTTCGTTCTGCTCTAATTTTTATTATCTGTTTTCTGCTGGTGCTCTAGGGGTTCTTTTGTTGTTCTCTTTTTTACTTGTTCAAGTTGTAGGGTTAATTCTTTGATTTTTTCATTCCGGATGTGTGCATTTATAGAGGTAAATTGACCTCTGAGCATTGCTTTTGCTGTATCCCATAGATTTTGGTAGGATGTATTTTCATTCTCATTCGATCCATAGATTTCTTTGTTGCTTCTATAACCCATGAGTTTTTGAGCAAGGTGTTCTTCAGTTTTCTTGAGTTTGAATTTCTACTTTTGCTTTTTCTGCTGTTGATTTCAGCTTTTATGGCTTTATGGTCTGAGAAGATTCTTTGCAATAATTCAGTGATTTTGATTTGTAGAGACTTGCTTTATGACCTAATCTGGAGAATGTTCCATGTGCACTGAAAAAGAAGGTGTACTTGTCTGTTGTTGGGTAAAAGGTTCTGTTTATATCAGTGAGGTTGATTGTCACAATAAGATCTTCTGTATCTTTACTGAACTTTTTTCTGGATGATCTGTCCATTACTGAAAGTGGAGTGTTGAAGTCTCCTACTTTTGTTGTGGAGTGATCTATCTCATTTTTCAATGTTGTCAGCATTTGTTCAGTATATTTAGATGCTCTGGTATTAGGTGTATAAATATTTAATATTGTTATATTCTGCTTATGTATTAAATCTTGCAGGAATAAATAGTGGTGATCTTGTTCACCATGGTGGATTTTACTTTAAAATTTATTTTATCTGAGATTAGTATTGCCACTCCCACTCTCTTTGCATATTGTTAGCTTGGTATATATTTTTCCAGTCTTTGATTTTTAGTTTGTTCATATCTCTGAGTTTAAGATGTGTTTCTTGTAAGCAGCATGTAGAGGGATCATGGTTTTTTGATCCAAGCTGTTACTCTCTGTCTCTTTAGTCGAGCATTCAATTCATTTACATTCAGTGTAATTATTGCTAGACATGTGTCTATTGCTGTCATTTTGGTGTCTTTATTTTTGTGCTGTTGACTGTTTTTTATTCCATTTAATATTCTGTTCTGAGTTATTTTTCTTTATGGGTTTTCTTTTCATCCTTTCCAGCATTGGTTTTGTGTCTTTTGAGACTCCTGTATTATGTTTCTTGTTTTGATATGTAGTATTGTAAGTTTGCTTTGTGGTTACACTTTTGTTCTCCCTTAATATTCTAAGTTTAAACCAATCTTTAACTTCTGTATATGTCTTTAACTTCCTCTCCATATTAAAGGGCTATAACTACTGTATGTTATCCCTCTTTATAGTATGATGATAACATAGTTTTCATGTTAAGATCTCTCCCTACTTTTAATATTTTAGCTTTGTTTGAGCTTCATGACTTCCCTAACTGAGTAGGACACTGGATACTGTGTCCTGCATTGCATCCTTGAGTATAGATCTGCTGTTACTAGTTTTGTAAATGAGGAGCTTCTTTCAGTATTTCTTGTAATTTTGGTATGGTTTTTACAAATTCTCTAAGCTTCTGTTTATCTGAGAATGTCTTAATTTTACTGTAATATTTGAGAAGCAGTTTTGCAGGACATATACTTCTTGGTTGGAAGTTTTTTTCCTTCAAGGTTTTTTGTGTGTCACCCCACTGCCTTCTTGCTAGCATGGTTTCTGCCAAGAAGTTGGAGGACAGCCAACAGGGCTTCCCTTTGTACATTAGTTTTACTTTAAGCCTAGCTGCCTTTAAATGACTTTCTTTATGTTTTGTTTTATTAAGCTTGATTATAATATGTGTTGATGTCTTTCTTTTGAAGTCTACCTTTTGTGGAGTTAGATAAGCATCTTGAATATCTATATTCTCTTCTTTCATGATATCATGGAAGTTTTCTGTGAGCAACTCTTCAACAATTCTTTCTGTACTTTCTGCTATTCTTTCCTGTTCAGCATTATGGTTATTTGTGGATTATTCCCATTGGTAGAGTCCTATGTGCTTCTTAATGCTTCTTCATTTTTCTTGATTCTTTTATCTGATTTCTCCTCATAAATGCTGGTATCAGTTGCTTTATCTTCAGTGTTGCTAATTCTGCATTCTGTTTCCTCCATCCTGCTCTTCTGGGGTAACAGTAAGTTGCCTAACTCTGTAGTTTTATTTTTCATGTGCTAGATTTCAGGTTGCTGAAGTTCTAGCAGTTCATATAGTTTCCTTAATTTTTAATATTGTTCTGCTGCACATTTTCTTTTAATCTCTAGAAGGGCTGTCTATATAATTCTTTTGTATTCTACCTCTGATAATTTCAGAAAGGCTTCTTCATCTGGGACGGTTTTTGATTATTTTGGAGTCATGGTGGTCTGCTTCTTTAAATGTTTAGATATTGATTGTTGTCTTCATGTCATCAAAAAGCTGTTCACCTTCTCTGGTGTTAACACTGATGGGAGCTGTGACATAGCTCTAAGAAGGGAGTCAGGGCACAGCTAGACTTGGCTGCCAGCCACCACTGCATCTCTAGGTGCAGCTGACTTATGAACAACTTCTCTGGTAATAGAGATGCTGTCAAGTCCCACAATATTGCTTAGCTTTGTGGCTGCCCTCAGCGGGATCCTCAGGGGTGGCAGGCCCTGCCTCCTGGCTTACAGAGAGGGTGACCTACTTTTGCCAACTGTTTGGCATCATGTCAGTCAACATTATGGTGTAGTTTAGAGAAGGGAGGAGAGAAAGAAGGATGCCACCACACTGGGCTTCCAGGGACTGCTGCATTCTCTAGATACACTTAAAAACTGCTTTTCTGCTGAGAGACATGCTGTCCAGTGGCAGCCAGTAGCTGCTGGGCCCTTGGGTAGCAGGCCTTGCCTACTGGCTGACAAAGATGGTGCCCTACTTATGGTGTCTCTGGGTGCCCGTCAGCAGATGCTGTGGTGTAGCTCAGTGAAGGGAGGTGGAAATGGCACCACCACACGTGGCTGCCAGTCACTGCTGCATTCTCTAGATGCACTTAGCTTGAAAATGTCTTCTCTGCTGAGAGAGCCATTGTCCAGCAGCAGCCGATAGCAGCCAGGCCCTCAGGGGCAGGAGGCCCCACCTCCTGGCTGACGAACATAGCACTACTTATGGAGTCTCTCAGTGGCTGTAGCAGATGCTATGATGTGGCTCAAAGAAGAGAGGGGTTAGGGCACTGCCTCATGTGGCTGCCAGCTGCCTCTATGTTCTCTAGGTATGACTGTCTTAAAAACAGCTTTTCTGCTGGGAGAAACGCTGTCTAGACAGGGAGTGTTGCTCAGTGTGGGAGCTAGCCCCAGACAAACCCTCAGACATGGCTGACTCCATCTCTTGGCTGGCCAAGAAGGTGTCCCACCTGAGCCACCTTTTGTGCGCTGTGTCAGAATCTATGACGCAGCTCAGAGGAGAGGGAGAGGGGCACCGGTACCCTCTATTGCCAGACACTGCTGGGTTCTGTAGACGTGATTTTTCCAAGCACAGCTGCTGTGGTGTGGAAGATGCAGTTTACTTAGGCACTGCAGCTCAGCACACCCTGCCAGGCTCTCAGGCTTGTCAGGTCCAGTGCCAGTCTCCTAATTAACAAAGAAGGTATCTGTACCTGTAAGCCTCTTAGCCACTGTGCCAGCAGAAGTGGATCTCACTGCACTGCTGTCTTGCCTCCAACAAAGGTAGTTTTCTCCTTCCTGTTGCCCAGTTTGACCTCAAAACCCTATGTCAGATCTTGGGACTCCCAGAATGTCCCCACTGCTCTGTTTGTTTATTTTCGTAGACCTTAGTTCTCAGAGGGAATTGAGGAGCATGTGACTAGTCTGCCATCTTGGCCCTGCCTCTCAGAACTTTCTGATCTCACTGTGGTACTTGTTCTGTTTTTGAAGCCCTGCTCAGGAGAGGACCTTACTAAGGATAATGGAAAAGAGAGCTGTTGTTGTTAGGTACCTTTGTGTCATTTCTGATTCACAGTGACCTTATGCACAACACAAACACTGCTGGTCCTGTGCTGTTGTCTCAGTCATGTAGTATTCTTCTAACAGAAATACCACAAGTGGATAGCTTTAACAAAGAAAAATTTATTCCCTCATAGTCCAACAGGCTAGAAGTCCAAATTCAGGGTGCTAGGGAATGCTCTATTACTCTGTTGGCTCTGCAGAGAGGTCCTTGTGTTGCATCAGTCTTTCTTCGGTTTGACAGTGTCTCAGTGCAGGAACCTCAAGTCCAAAGGATATGCTCTGTTCCCAGCACTCTTTTCTTGATATTATGAGGTCTCCAACTCTATGTTTGCTTCCTTTTCCTTGACTGTCTTGTAGGATGAAGGGTGATGTAAGCCATACTCTAGGGAAGCTCCTTTAGTAAGGTGTTACAGTCCCACCTGAGTCCTCTGTGACATAATCCAATCTTGCCCTATTAACCACAGGCAGAAATGAGGATTTAACACATAGGAAAATCACAAAATGGAGAACAATCACAGAATACTAGGAATCATGTTCAGTCAAATTGTTACACACAGTTTTTTTTGGAGGGGGGGGACAATTCAGTCCATGACAGCCATCATCACAATTATTGTTGCATTTGAGCCCCGTGTTGCAACCATGGTGTCAGGCCATCTCATTGAGGGTCTTCCTCTTCTGTTACTGACCCTCTACCAAGCATAATATTCTTCTCCCGTGACTGGTTGCTCCAAAAATATGTCCAAGGTATGTGAGATGAAATCTTTCCATCCTTCCTTCTGAGGAACAGTCTGAATGTGCTTTTCCAAGTCAGATTTGTTTGTTCTTTTGGATGTCCATGATGTACTCAGTATTCTTCACCAACACCACAACTCAAAAGTGTCAGTTCTTCTGTGGTCTTCTTATTCACTGTCCAGCTTTTGTATGCATATAAGCCAAGCCAAGCCAAGTGCCGTCAAGTCAGATCCGACTATGAAGCCATTGAAAATAAAATAGCTTGGGTCAAGTGCATGTTAGTCCTCAGAATGTCATCTTTACTTTTAAACGCTTCAGAAGTCTGTGGCAGCAGATTTCTCCAAAGAAGTTTGTCATCTGATTTCTTGACTGCTGTTTCCAAGGGTGTTGACTGTGGACACAAGAAAAATGTAATTCTTTAATAACTTTGATATTTTCTCCATTTATCATGATGTTGCTTATTGGTTCAGTTGTGGGTATTTTTGTTTTCTTTGTATTGAAGGCTGTGGTCTTTGAGCTTCTTCAGTAAGTGCCTCATGTCCTCTTTCAGCAAGGAAGGTTGTATCATATTTGTATGACAGGTTTTTAATGGTCTTATAGTCCTGATACCATGTTCTTCATGTGTTCCAGCTTCCTGGATTATTTGCTCAGCATACAGGCTGAATAATTATGGTGAAAGGATAGAAGCCCAATACACACTTTTTCTGATTTTAAATGACATAGTACCACCTTATTCTGTTCAAGTCCCTCATGAACACAATTACATGCTCTGGAATTTCCATTCTTTGCAATGCTATCTATAATTTGTTATATTACACACAGTTGAATGCCTTTGCATAGTCAGTAAAACACAAGTTAACATCTGTCTGGTGTTTTCTGCTTTCATCCAAGATCCATCTGATGTCAGCAATAACGTTGCATGCCCTCCTTTGAAGATGGCTTGAATTTCTAGCATTTCCCTGTTGATGTACTACTGCATCTGTTTTTGAGTGATCTCCAGCAAAACTTTACTTGTGTGTGATATTAATGATATTGTTCAATAAATTCCTCTTTCTGTTGGATTATCTTTCTTTGGAATAGGCAAAAATATGGATCTCTTCTAGTTGGTTGGCCAAGAAGCTATCTTCCAGATTTCTTGGCATAGACAAGTGAGTGCTTGTAGCATTCCATCTGTTTGTGGAAACATCTTAATTCATGTTTTAACTATTGCAAAGAACTTTTGGGACTAGAATGATAATACTGAGGATACCAACAGATTCTGAAGACTCAGAACTAACATAAAAATAGTGACATTACTCATAAAGGCGGCACAATATACCTTTATTTCTAAGGAACTAAGCAAAATCACAGCCTTCTAAGCTTCCTTCGCACCACAAAATTCAACTGTACTTTTCCTAGAGAGTAAATAGCCTAGCAGCAGATGGCTGGGTAGAAAAAAAAATATGCCTTTAAGAGTTTCTCTAGTAACTCGGCTGGGTTGAGGAGAAACAAGGGCAGCTTTAGTGTTGGTGCTTGGGTGTCTGAGGAGAACTAATGGTAGGTAAAAGCCCAACCTAATTTCTGAGGTACTGTTGTCGTTACTTGCTGTCGAGTTCATCCTGACTCATGATACCATGTGTTCCAGGATGTAGAACTACCCCACGGAGTTTTCTTGGCTATAATCTTTTAATGGAAGCAGATTGCCTGGTCTTTTCTTTTGCAGTACTGATTTGAACCATCAATTTTTAGGTTCCCTGTAGAGCACAAACTGTAGTACTTAGGGATGTATTCTCAGGCTACTAGTTTGCCTTTTTTGACCATGATTTCTTACTTCACTATAGCGTTTGTTTAGTTCCAGTCTTCTCGGAAAGTCTTAGACTGCTAATCCCTAATTTTATTTGAGAACATACAACATAAAGATTATGATTTCTACATTCATTCCTTGTTGTTCACTGCCATTTAGTTAATTCTGACTCATAGTAATCCCATGCTACATAGTAGAACTGCTAGATAGGGTTTTCTTCACTGTAATCTTACCAGAAGCAGATTGCCAGGGCATTTCTTTCTTTGTACCTCTAGATGGTTTGAACCACCAACCTTTAGGTTATATTCATGAATTTGTTTGTCAGTTGTAAGGTTAGTTTTTTTCATGTTTGTTGAGTAAAGTTGTAGACATGAAGACGATTTCAAAACTTTCTTCAGTTTCTTTTGGGTTATTTGATACAAAGTTTGCAACAAGAACTCAAGAGTAGGGATGTCTTAGTTATCTAGTGCTGGTTTCACAGAAATACCACAAGTGGATGACTGTTTTAGTCAGCTAGGGCTGCTCTAACAGAAATACCAGAGAGTGGATGGCTTTAACAAAGGAACGTTTATTCTTTCAGAGTCTGGTAGGCTGCAAGTCCATATTCAGGGTGTCCGCTCCAGGGGAAGGCTTTCCTCCTTGTTGGCTCAGGAGGAAAGTCTGGTACTGCATCAGTCTTTGTACAGGGAGCGTCTTGGTGCAGGAACCTCAGGTATGAAAGACACGTTCTTCTCCCAGTGCAGCTTTCTTGATGGTGTGAGGTTCCCAATTCTCTGCCTGCTTCTCTGTCCTTTTATCTCGTAGGATGAAAGGATTAAGGGTGGGGCAAGCCATACTCCAGGGAGGCTCCCTTTACAGTGGAGTAGGGAGGTGATCCTATGAAGGGATTTACAGCCCCACCCTAATCCTTTAACATACAGCATAGGAAAACCACAAAACGGAGGACAGTCACAAGACACTGGGAATCATGGCCCAGCCACATGGCTACACATATTTTTGGGGGGACACAAGTCAATCCATGACAATGACTTAAGAAGAGAAGTTTTATTTTGTCTTTGTCCGGCAGGCTGAATGTCCAAATTCAGGGCATCAGCTTCAGCGGCAGGCTTTCTTTTCTGGCTCTGGAGGAAGGTCCTTGTTGTCGGTCTTCCTTGGACTGGGAGCTTGTGACGTGCAGGGACCCCAAGTCCTTTCCAAAGGGCACATTCTGCTCCTATCAGTGCTGCTTGATGGTAGGAAGTCCCCAACTTTCCACCTGGATGATGTAGTACTGTTATTAGAATAGGAAAAATTACATGACAAAGCCCTGGAATGAGAAACTCTGAAGAGGCATAGGGATCCCTTTCAGAAGCTTGATGGTTAAAATCAGATTATTGCTAGACTGAGGAGAGAGACACACATTCAGAGCAGTGCGATCAGTTGCCATCTCTGCGCAGGACACTACTGTTTCTAATTCTATACAAAATCTGAAGGGCAAGAGATTTGGTTGCTATGCGACACCTGTGCCCTTGTTTTCTAAGAGGGGAAATTGAGATTTTCTCATTCACCTTATGGTTCTGCTTCATTCAATTTTTTAAAAATTTGAATGTGGTCTGGTGGTACATCTTGGCTGTGATTAAACCCAGGAGAACCAATTTAAAGCACTGATCCTGCCATTCTTAGGGCTGGTGGAAACTGGTGCCCACAGTTCCATCCATGTTGTCCTTCCTTGTTCAGCATTGACCAGAGGCAGAAAAATGAAAGTGATCATGTGTTTTTTCCTTCTCTCCCATGCTAAGAACAAGACTTCCTACAATAACATTTTAAAAGTGAGTGTTCTATATTAGGAATATCATATTCTAGCTTATAGTAGTATAGTTCGTAATTTATATGCATAGAATGTAATATATGCTGTGTAATACTATCTAAACACAGAACTAACGCATATTAAGGTGACAGGCAGTTGAAATGACTGGCAGCCAGGGAGTGGGCTGGAGTAGAGGTGATAATGAATTGCAACAGAACTGGGAACTGGCTCCGGCTCTGAGGCTTTACCTCCTGTTCCCAGTGGTGGGGATGTTCAGTCTTTGTGTCATTATCACAGATAGGTCAGCGTGATTTCCTATTAGGAAGATCTGTTTCATTTCCAATGACTGTTGGATGTGTATGTGAGTCTGCCTAACTGCATGTGTGTGTGTGTGTATGGGGGGCAGAATGGAGAGAGGCTCATGTCATTAATGTTTTGCATGGATGGCTATTGTGTATCTACTATAATTTATTTCTCTAGAGTCCACCTAGTTAGCAAAGCAAGCAACATTTTTAATTATTAAAAGCTGGGTATAATATTTTCTTTCTTTTTGTATTTTGTATTTTTGTATTTTGTATTTTGCATTGAGTAACCACTTAAACCAAAAACTCAAACCCATTGCCGTCAAGTGAATTCTGACTCATAGCTACCCTATAGACAGAGTATAACTGCCCCATAGAGTTTCCAGGGAGCACCTGGTGAATTCGAACTGCCAACCTTTTGGTTATCAGCAGTGACAGTTTACCCACTATGCTACCAGGATTTCCAAATAACCGCTGAGGTGTCCTAAAAAGGCAAAAAGTAAAAAACAGATAATTGTATTTTGCATGCCATGCCATTCTAGGCTCCTAACAGGATGAGACAGTAGATAGAACAAATAAATTGTGTCCTTAGCAGTGCCCTCATAAACCAAGTCAAAACCAAACCCACTGCTGTTGAATCGACTCTGACTCATAGGAACTGTATAGGCCAGGGTAGACAGGACTGCTCTGTAGAGTTTCCAGGGAGTGACTGGAGGATTTGAGCTGCTGACTTTTTGGTAAGTACTTATAACCACTATACTATCAAGGTTTCCCAGTCTCTTAAAAGGCTGTGTGAAAGAGATAAAAACACTACTTTACATAGTAGGTAAGCAAACTCTGAACTTTAGTTTGGGTTAAAAATCTAAGTTAAGCTTGATAATTTATTATATGAGAGATTTATTATGATTCATTATGGAAAAGTAATGTCTTGCCAACATTTGAGATAGAAATTAAGGTGGACACAGTAGGTCTCATAGTCTCACCATGAAAAGACCACTTGCCATCACCCTCACTCATGGTGACCGCGTGTATATTAAGAGCAGAACTGTGTTCCATAGGGTTTTCAGTGCCTGAGGTTTTGTAAGTACGTCCCCAGCCCCTTCTTCTCAGGTGCCTCTCTGTGGACTTGAACCTCTAACCCTTTGGTCAGTAGCCAACCACTTGCACTACCTAGGGACCCCAGACTCAGTATAAGAGGCTGCATTTTAAGACAAATCTAGGGTTGACCAATTGCCCTATGTTGTCTGGGGCTAGGGGTGGTTTCCAGAGTCACAGGATTTTTAGTGGTAAAACAGGGAAAGTCCCAAGGGACAAATTGATCACATACAGTTGGCCTATAATGCACCAACTCTCATGTTCTCAGGCATTTTTCTGACAATGTACATTAGAGCACTGATAGAGTGAAATGTTCCAAATGAAACTCATTCTCGGCAGCCCCCATACTAAGTGTGACTAGAGTATTTGCTCGTCCCAGGGTCCGTAATCACTCTCCTAATGGAAGCACTAAGTGAAAGGGAACATTTACCCTACCGCAAGAGCTCACCTGTGGCATCTCTTACCTAAGGAAGAGGTGTTCCATTCTTATCCAAGGCAAATTCTACTCTTGGACTTATGGCCCAACCCCTTCGCTTCATGGTCCAATTCCTTGTACTGTAATTTATCCTATCTTTGCAAAAAAAAAAAAAATCGTATTGCCTTAATTACACATCCTCCTCTAGGCACCAGTCCATCTCATCTTTACAATCAGATTTCTTTTGACCTTGTTGCCTGTGTGTTATCTCTGTCTCCTTACTTCCGGCTCGCTCCTCAAACCATTCTAAGATAGTACTCACCTCTACCACCTTCTGCAACTTCTTTTATCCAGTCAACACTGACCTCTAATGTCCCCAATCCAGTGGACCCTTTTTGTCTTTATCTTACGTGAACGTTTACCTGCATTTGATGCTGGAGTCTTTTCTGTACTTCTCAGGCCTTCTCTTACCTTGCCTTTTGTATACTTACATTGTCTTGATCCTTTGGGTTTTCTTTTACCTCTCTGGCCAATTCTTTCTTTTTTTTTGTGGTGAGTGAGTGAAAGTGTATAATCCAGTTTAAATTTGCATGCCTGCCTATCTGCAGCTCCTTCTGCTCTCCTTGCCCAGTGACAGCACACTCCTCCTTTCCATTCTATACATGTCGTACCCTCTTAACAATCTCCTGTCCCCTTCTCTCCACCCTTCTCACTCCCCTCTAGTAAGAGGCCAGCAGGACGACATCCTGTAGATGCACAGAACCATAAAGTGCACACATGATACGGTCATTCTGTGTCCCTGAGTCCAGCCCATACCTGTCCGAAGAGTTGACATCAGTAATGATTGATGATCAGGGACAGCATCAAGTCAAGAGGCTGTGCTCCCAGGGGAACCCTTAGGCCTTCAGACCATCATTTGTGGTCTTTTAGTGGAGTTCTTAGGGTGCCCCCTTTTTTTTCACATGTTGCCACTGGGGGTTAACATTGTGAGCCCCATCATGGCTGCCGTTGGTGGTGGCTGGGCACCACCATCTGGTTCTTCTGGTCACATGTTGATATATTCACCAATTCACCTGGGTCTTTCTGTCTTGTGGGTTCTTCATGTCATTGTTGTCCTTCATGTTCATCTGTTCCAGCTGAGTTGGGACCATTTGGTGTACCTCAGATGGCAGCTTGCTAGCTTTTAAGACCCCAGACACTGCTCACCAATATGGGCTGCAGAATACTCTCTTAGCAGTAGACTACTTATGCCAATTGGCCTTGTTCTCCCCTGAGAGCATCTGGCCATTTCTTTTTGTATCCTTGGTTATCTCTTTCTTCTCTATTCATAAGAATTCCTAAGGGGTTAGTAAGTTCCAGGCTCTTTTTTTCCAAACTTGAATTACTCTTCTCTGTTTCTCTCATGTCTGTGACTTTAGTAGCCATAAGTAGCAGACTAATCCTATGTCAGTATTTACAGCGAAGATTGCTCTGCTTTTCTGGTATGCAGGCCTGTGTCAAAGAGCCTGCTAGACATTCACTTGTATATCCCACCTTGAGCTCTGCATGCTTGAACCTGAACTTATACTTCCCCTCCAAAGCTATCCACTGAGTTTCTGTTATCAGAAAAAATGAAAGTCGACACTGAGTCCTTGAATTCCCACATTCTGAAGACCTATTAATCAGTTTTCTGTATTTGTGTAATGTTAAATTGATTCTGATTCAGCAACCTCATGTCATATGGTAGAACTGCCCCATAGGGCTTCCTAAGATGTCATCTTTATTAAAGCAAACTGTAGACAAAGAAAGGTATCAGTGGGCTTGAACTACTGGCCCTTCCGTTAGCAGTCAGCTGAGTAACCGTTGTCCAACCAGGGCTGCTAGGTTAAGCCTTCAGACAATTTTTATTTCAAGTAATGTGAAACTGGTAACATCTCTGACCTGGATTTCAGCAGCAGCCTGTTACCTAGATACACATGCATTCAATTTTGTTTCCTTTAAACCGATTTTTACGCTGCAGCCAAAGTGATAGTTAAAAACCTAGAGATCTAGTACTATATGCAGTTCAGAGCTATACAGGGAGACCTTTGAGATCTGAAACTTGATGGACTGCCTTGGGACCAGCAAGTTTTCCACCTTCGACAGGCAGTCTTACCCTTTGCCATGGCTCCTTTTAGTGGAAAATAATTTGAGCTTTCCTGCTCTGACAGATTTCTGCCTTATACAGATTCTGGCTTTCCCAGGTTTTACTGTACAAGTAAAAATGAATTTTACTCATGTCTTTGAATAATATGTACACATCTGTACCTAGGTTGAATAAATGTGCAAATCATAATAAATTATTTAATTTCTTTTCCAGTCCTATGAAGCCAAAAAGAAACACTTTCTGGGTGTTTTTGAGGTAGGTTTCTTAATACAGAACCATAGAAAAGTGGTGAGAATGTACCCCTTTAAAGACAGAAAACTTGTGACTCCCAGAAAAACAAGGCAGTCCCATGGGACTCTCACACATTTCACGTATTAAGTTGCATAGAAAAGCTTCCAGCAGTTGTTTAGATAAACTCTGTCAGCTTACTTCCTTCTTTATCATCTGGCCTACCTCTCCACCCTCCTCTTAAAGGGCTCTTTCTCAGCCTTCCTAAATTCCATCCCTATTGAAGTCTTTCAGGTCCTCAAACACACGATGATTTTCTGCCATCTGGCCTTCAAGCATGCTGATTACTCTGCCTCCAGCCTTTTTTCTTTGTTTTCTGAATCCTGCTTGGGCAGTTCTCAGCTTAAATATTGTTTCCATAGAGGGGTCTTCCCCGGACAAGTAGTTCTCAAGCCTGGGCTCCTCATTCAGATTGGTTTGAGAACCTGAAAAATATCTCCTTTAGTGGCTTTGGAGTGGGATTTGGGCATCTGTATTGTTTAAAGTTCTTTACTCTGGTGTGAGCTGGAATCAGCTGGTAGGCTTGTTAAACTAGTCGCAAAGTGCGTGTTGTTGTTAGGGACCATCCAGTTGGTTCTGTCTTGTTCTGACCTCACAGTCTTTGCTGTAGTTGAGCCCACAATTGATGTTCTTCTCCAGGGACTGGTCTCCCTGATAATATGTCCAAAGTACATAAGCTAAAGTCCTGCCATCCTCGCTTCTGAGGAGCTTTCTGGTGTTACTGTTCCTGAGACAGATTGTTCACTCTGCTGGCCGTTCAGGAATGTTCAACATTTATCACTAGCAGTGGATGTAGTGAGCATAAGTAATGTCACTGAATTGCGCCAGAAAAATTGATTGAAATGGCAAATGTTTTGTTATATATGTTTTACTCACCCCTCACATTAAAAAAACTGGAAAAAAGAACAATCACAAAGTAATGCTAATTAATGCTTTTCTGGGGATGAGGCTTAGAAATGACTGTTCTAGATTACTCCAAGTTTGAGCTACCCAACTAAACGTGTCTGTAGAACCTGCAGTTCCTTTATCAGAGTATCCACCATAGTTTCTCCTTATTGCCTTTTAAAGGAAACCCAGTCTCTTGGGAGATCAGGTACTCTGGTGGTCTAGCACTGTGCCTGGCACACAGACAAGCAAATAAGAAACCAAACTGGTTGTCACTGATCAACTTTGACTTGTGGAGACACGTGTGCCAGAGTAGAACTGTGCTCCATAGGGTTCTCAGTGAGGGATATTTTGGGAGTGGATTGCTAGGTGCCTGGCACGTAGTGGGAATTTATTAAGTATTTGTTGAATGGGTGAACAAAAGACTGTCAAGTGTGGATAAGAAAGTGGTGTCTGGAAATAACTAATGTATCAATTCAGGCAGTAATAATACAGAGGTAAGACTAGGATTTGCTTTGTGTGTGTGTCTTGTTGCGAGGTACAGTTTATTAGTCACTCAAAATGTCACTGGAGGCAGTGTATGTGCCTTGAGGTGCCTGTGTAACCCAGTCTCCTTTTCATCTCCATCTCTACCCATAACGTACGAGAAGTAATAAGTGAATTTATTTTGTCTGATTGTGGTACAAGATGGTCTCATGGAAGTCTGGCGCTTCCTTGTGGTGTGCACATGTGTGCTCATGAGTTTGTGCCTAATGTGATGTCTATTTTAGAGCTGTCTTAAGAGTAGAAGAGAATCAAAGAAGATCAGAAGTTATGCACCTTGTAGAGCTCCATTGCCAAAAAAAGGTAATTCTTTATTTTCTGGTGATGTTTCGAAGTGGATCAGAACTCTTCTGTTGCCTTTAGGGTTGGAGCCATGGTGGCACAGTGGTGAAGAGCTGTGGTTGCTCGCCAAAAGGTTGGCAGTTCAAATCCACCAGCTACTGCTTGGAAACCATATGAAGCTGTTCTAGTCTGTCCTATTAGGTCACTGTGAGTTAGAATCAACTTGATGGCAGTGGGTTTGGTTTTCAGTTTTTAGACCATCAGGAATTTTCCCTTTCTTGAATGGAGGATCGGCATGAATCATAGTCTGTATTTTTTAAAATGTACTTATATTATTTATTGAGTACCTCTTATATGAAGCATAATCCCAGAAATAAATGATCGATTTCCTACCCTCATTCAGTTTAGTGTTTTAAACATACAAGCCAGTCAGTACTTGAAGTGCAGTCGAGTTAAGTGATGAGGGAGAGTATGTGAAGACTGTTTTTGGAATAGTCCGGTCCTTCTTCCAGTAAATGGGGTCTACTGGAATGTCTTTAAAGAGTATTAGCCTGGGGAAGTGGGTGAAGACAGGTTATCTCTTGCTGGTGAGAGACAGTTTGTTGTACATAAGAGTACATTCCAAGAGGGAGAGAATTTGAGGAAATGCCAAATAAAGACATTTACCAGACGTTTCAGTCCTTAGGAATTCATGGATGATGTTCAGCAGGACGATGCATGTAAGACAATGTATACAGTTTTGTATTTATGTGCCGCATCCCGCCCTCCGGTGACCAGCACTGGAAAAGCCCAGGTCCAAGGGAGACAGGAAAGGGAATGGAAAACTCACACAAGAATCACATCACACAAGATAAAGCTGAGTTCAGGTGGGACCAAGGTCTCTGATGGAGAACAATGGCCACCGTTCCTCAATAGGAAACTTTATTTATAGGGTTACAATCAGGAGGTTGGCGGGGCACTCTGTTTTGCCAAAAATGGTTACAATGGTATTGAGGCATTTCGTGATTGGCTGACCAAGGCACAAGGTAGGAGAGAAAGGCAAAGGTTAGGCATTCTCAGAGGCTCTGCCATACCCGAGAAAGGCCTAAACCTGTGTGCGGAAGTATCAGTGAGGTGGGAGACAAGAGGAAGGAGAAAGAGGCAAAGGTCAAGTTTTCTCCGAGGCTGTGCCATAGCTGAGAAAAGCCTAAACCTGCATCAGTAAGGCAACAGGCGCGACAGCACATTCCTAGCAGCGTGCAGCCTTAATAGATGTATATGAATCTTCTGAAATGAGAGCTCATAGTTTGGCCATATTCTCAAATGAGTCTAGGACCTCCACTAGGATAAGAACCATTGCTCTAACATGTAAATAGATGGGGACGGGGAATAGACTGATACAGAAGTGATCCCATGGCTAGAGTTGCTGTTGGGATTTCCCTAGGACTTTCCATGTAAATACAGAAATAACCCGTGGTAGATGATAGAGCTAACAAAAATATTACAAAACCAAAGCATGGTAGGGAACTCATAACGTAAAGAAACTTGGGTTGAATTATTTTGTAAAGTTTTTTTAAAAACACCTTGTTACGTATCTGTTAGTTCTGGTTTTTGTCTATAACCCTGTTTTGGATTTAATTATATTCCCCAAAATACGTGGGAGTTCTGATCCTTGTGCCTATGTATATAATCCCATTTGCACATAGGATTTTCTTTGTTATATTAGTGAGGTCATAGCGGGGGTGGGGTGGTGTAAACCCATTCACTTCTGAGTCGTAAAGAGAAGTATGGACTCAGAGGCACAGAGGCACAGACCGGGGAAGACAGATGTCACTTGAAGATTGCTAAAGAACTAAGGATTGCCAGCCTCCAGAAACTGAAATAGACGAAGAAAGCCACTGCCACTCTCTGGATTATAACTTTCCTAAACTGTGGGAACATAAATTTCTGTTCTTTAAAGCCACCCTTTGTGGTATTTCAGTTACAACAGCTCTGGGAAGTTAAGACATATTCTCCTATCCAGATGACTATGCAATACTTAGATTGCCACTGGGAATACTGTATCAATGAATTGTCCTAGAAGCTATTGTTTAATTCATGCTTACTATGTGTCAGGGCAAGCCTGGTAGTGTGGTGGTTAAGAGCTACAGCTGCTAACCAAAACGTTGGCAGTTCAAATCGGTCATGTGCTCTTTGGAAGCTCTATGGGGCAGTTCTACTCTGTCCTACAGGGTCTCTATGAGTCAGAATTGACTTGACAGCAGTGGGTTTGGTTGTTTCGGTTTATGCGCCAGAGGATTTACATATTATTTTCCTGATTTTCCCAGCAACTATGCATGGCAGTTATTATTCACATTTGATAGGTGAGGAAACCAAAGCTAAGAAGTTAGGGAATTTAGTCTTTAAAAAAAAAAAGGCAAACCAAAGAACCAAACATGCTATCAGTCAAGTCACTGCTAACTTACAGTGACCATATAGGACAGTGTTGAGCTGTCTATAGAGTTTCCAAGGAGCACCTGCTGGATTCAAACTACTGACCTTTTGCTTAGTAGCTATAGCACTTAACCACTATACCACCAGGGTTTCCTACTCTAGTTTTCTGTGTTTTTTGCTCTAGTCTAAACAGCTTGTATGGAGCCAAGATTTGAACCCAGCTTTACCAATAGCAGTTGCTGTTGAGTTGATTCCAATGTATGGTGACCCACTGTGTGTCCAAGAGGAGCTGTGCTTCATAGGGTTTTCAGTGGCTGGTTTTTCAGAAGTGGCCAGTCGGGCCTTTCTCCCAAGGTACTTCTGGGTGGACTAGAACCTCTGACCTTTCGGTTAGCAGCAGAATGCCTTAATTGATTGCACCACTCAGGGATTCTGAATCCAGTATTAGCCAACTCAAAAAGTCTCTGTTCTTTTCGTAACATGATGCTGATTGACGCTATCATGATGTAGTTTAGTGAAGTTTAGGGTGATGAAGTTTCTTTTTTCTGGTTTTGAGTAATTGTGATAAATTTAAGCTAGCTCGAACAAAAAGGAGACATTTATAAAGATAAAGAGTGTCTGGAGGAACCCAAGGATTGGCATGCAGTGGCTTGCAGAAAAAACTGGAACCGAGAACTTGAAAGCCGTACTTTTCTCTCTCTGACTCTTATCTCACCTCCTTTCGTGGACATTTGACTTATTGTTCTCTCCCTGCAGCTCATGTGTGCTTGGATGGCTACTGTGTAGCTCAAGTGGGCCAGAGAGATTCGCTGTTCCTAAATCCAAATTTTAAATTTCTACAAGAGAGAATCTGATTGGCTTTCGAGACAAGCACTGGTGGGCAGGATTACATCATGCCCATTTTGTTGCCAAGGCATTTCAGGGTGCCACCCTGCACCAGGGGGAATGTCTGGCTCTTGTTTTTCCCTCCTCATCTGGTCTGGCCACAGCCCATTCTGGGTACTCGGATTGTGAAGTTCTAGTTGTGAAGGAGTCTGAAAGTTCCCTTGCTTATTTGATTTATGATTACAGTTCTTTGAAAAAACAAGATTAGGACAGGCTCAGTAACCTCAGTTGCCATGTTCATGCACACTCCCACACTCCCACACAGAAGTCGGGAACTGTATTTGCTCAGAGGATACCAGCTGCCTCCTGTTGAGCTCACCTTTTGCCTTGGGCCACAGGAGCAAAGGAAACCCTGGTGGTCTAGTGGTTAAGGGCTAGGCTTGTAACCAGAGGTTGGCAGTTTGAACCCAATGGGTGTTCCTTGCAAACTCTGTGCGGCAGTTCTGCTGTGTCCTATAGGGTTGTTATGACTCAGGATCAAATCAACGGCAGTGGGTTTGGTCTTTGATTTGTAGGAACAAAAGGTTCTCACGACCTTGTTTGCCAATATAAAGTGATTAAAATCCTCCCCAAACTGGTTGTCTTTCCTGTTTTGTCATAGTAATCTTAAGAATGCTTTCTCCAGTATTTACTGCTTAGCCGGTCTGGTGACTCTCACTGAACTCAGTGGGAAGCATAAATACCTAAGACTCTCTGGAGCAAACACTGGTCACAGACTCCTCCTTTTTCTTTTCAACTGGGTTCAAGGTTAGGTGAGATTTCAAGGCGCAGTTATATGCGTATACCTGGGTACTTTGTAGTTCTTCTGAAGATCTAATGAAACTCAAGGGGAAAAAGTTTACTTTTTTGTTTTTGGTAGGTTGCCCATGTTTACAAATACTTAGTGTTTCAAATGTTTGTTTACAGGTCAGTTGTTTAGAACCTGGAACTCATTTTACCATAGAAACAAGATCATAGATCCTTAGTGAGGTTTCTAGTCAAATGCAAGTGGTCATTTGATCTACAGCATAGCAGAGACAGTAATTGTGACCGTGAACTGTCCCTCACCCATAAAATTAGAGACAGAAAGCTTCCGTGTCAAAAGCCCTGAATTGATGAGCCTTCTGAAAACAGATTCCCCTGATCTTCTGTAACTTACTTGTGACTTGAGTTCCCTGGTATCTCCATGTTTTCCGTGTCTCCTGGAGGTAGGTACTGCCTGGAGATGTGTGGGTGGACTATGAGTGGGGCTGAAGGTTTCGAAAGGTGGACTACAATGAAGGATAAAGAAGGCAGAGTAGTGAATTTGATGTCCTCAGTGACTCCCCCAGGACAGATAGAGGAACCTGGGAGGAAGAGTAGGGAGGAAAAGAGTGACCTCAATTTTTAGTAACTGTGAGGTTCAACAAGTCTGTGAACTTAGTTGTTCTAGGTGCTACATGCTTTATTGCTGAAGATCACAACGGTCATCTTTGAAGTACGCCCCTTGGGAATCTATGCACTGGCACTAGTGCCTAGTCCACCCTGCAAAGCACTTTTGGAACTCTTTCTGGAATGGGTGTTGCACACAGTGGCACAGTGACAAATTTGCTAACTTAATTGTATAGTTGTCTGTGAGGGAGTTTTTAACCAGTAAACACGTAACGGTATTGGAACAGCGTCCGTAATCACGTGATCTGCCTCCAGTGACTTTTTTCTTTACCTGAAGATAAAGGGAATATTGAATGAAAGACATTTTGATGGCATTCAGGGCATCTAGGGTAATATGATGACAGCTCATTCCAGAAAAAGAGCTCCAAAATTGCTTTGAAGGGTAGACTAGGCGCTGGAGTCAGCACATAGCTTCCCAATGGGAACACTTGGAAAGTGACCATAATGATAGTCAGTAATGAGGTATGTAGCACTTGTTCTAGGCTGAGTTCAGGAACTTAATTGTCAGGCCTCATGCGTATGGTCACTGGCTAGTCAATGTCTCCAACTAAAATATGTATTAACTGCTCTTTCTGATATGGAGCCTTGGTGGCCCAGTGGTTAAGGGCTATGACTGCTAACCAGAAGATCACCAGTTTCAGTCTACTAGCTGCTCCTTGGAAACTCTGTGGTGCAGTCCTACTCTGTCCTATAAGGCTACTGAGTTGGAATCGACTTGATGCGATTTTTTTTTCATTCTGATATCCTTTTCTTTTGAGTTGTTCTTCCTTCTGTCCATTGTTCTTGTTGTTAGTTGCCAGCAAGTTGATTCTGACTCCGAGTGAATTCCAGGTACGCCAAGGAGAACTGTGCTCCATTAGGTTTTCAAGGCTGTGCCCTTTCAGAAGCAGATCTTTAGGCCTGCTTCTGAGGCACCTCTGGCTGGGCTTGAACTGCCAACCCTTTGGCTGGTGGTCAGGCACTTAACCCTTTGTGCCTACCACAGACTCCTTCCTCCTCCGTTAGTGTTCATTGCATTAAGAATGGTCTTTTTCAGCATCCCCCATCTGTCTAACTGGGGCCCTGAGCCCACCGTCCTGGGATGCAGCATCATGACTGCACAGAAGTCCAGCTGGGTAATGGGTGTGTGTGAACTGGCCTCGTGTTGCACAGCTCTAATGGCCGGAGACTCTCCTGGGGCTTCTTTCTGCAAAGGTGGTTTTAGCAGGTGATTTCGTCTTCTTTTCTGTCTTGGACATGGACAACTTCACATTGTCAGAAAACAGATGGACAGTGGGTTGAAATAGAATCTTGGACTGAAATAGTCTCTGAGTCATCCCTTTGGGCACTCCTACAGGAAACTGGCCCTTTCCTTTCTGCAGGGGCCGGTGCTGGCAATCCCAGGTCCTCAGTCAGTGCACTCTCTTTCCAGTGTATATTTTCTGTGTTTCCTCTTGACCAATGCTGGTATTTCCCTAACGTAGGAATATTATCTGATTAGCTTTGGTAGCACACCTGGCCTCTTTCACTAAGTAGATATGTAAAAATAAAATGAAAACATCTGCATCAACCTGCTATTTTTGTCTTCCTTCCAAAATAGGTCGTGATATGAGAATAAGTGGAGTGTGGGTTGCTAGGAGTAAACATTGACTTATGACAATGTTTTTTTGTTTTTGTTTTTTAGATTTTACATATATATCTATTTCAGGAAAGAAAGTCACCCTAGCAGAAATTCACTTGAGTTGATCTCAAGTTCTGCTTCATGGATACTGGCAACTGCCTGTGTGATCTTAGACAAATCAGTTTGTCTTTCAATTGAGGGGTGGTTCTGAGCATTCAGTGAGAGGATGCCTGTGAAAGCATTCAGAATCAAGGTACCATGACTCTATTAACTTGGACTTCGATTTGCTTTCAGAGATTAAAACTATCCTTCTGTAACAAAAACACTTTATCATGAAAGTCATTTGCTTAAAGATTTACTTATTCAAAAGTAAGTATTTGTTTCTTTGTGATTTCATCTTCCAGTTGATTCTTTCAGGCAGTATGAAGAACCAAATCAAAACTAAACTCATTGTCACTGAGTTGATTACAACTTATAGCAACCCCATAGGACAGAGTAAAACTCCCCATAGTGTTTCCAAGGAGTGGCTGGGGAATTGGAACTGCTGACTTTTGATGAGCAGCCAAGCTCTTAACCATTGTGCCCTGAGGGTTGCATATAAAGTATAACCAAAACCCCAAACTCATTGTTCTTGAGTTGCCTTCTGGCTCATATTGACCATATAGGACAAAGTAGAACTGCTCCCATAGGCTTTCCAAGGAGCACCTGTTGGTTTCAAACTGCTGACCTTTCGGTTAGCAGCCACAGCACTTAACCACAATGCCCCCAGGGTTTCCATATAAAGTATAGGGTAACATAATTTAGGAGTTCTTGGGTGGCACAAATGGTTAAGTATAACTAACCAAAAGGTTGGCAGTTCAAACCTATTCAGAGGCACCTTGGGAGATAGGCCTGGCGATCTTCTTCTGAAAGGTGTCAGGCTTGAAAACCCTATGCAGCAGTTTTGCTCTGCACCATGGAGCAGTTTTGCTCTGCACCATGGAGCAGGTTTGCTCTGCACACAGGAGGTGGCATGAGTTGGAATCAGCTGGATAGCACGTAACAGCCACCACCACAGTGTAATTCAGGGCGTGGCAGGGATCACATCCATCCTGCAGGCTTGGGAGTGTTTATTACCATCACGCTTTCTGGTAAGAGGCATAAGCCGTTGTAGAATCGGAGGAACAACACGGCAGTCTCAACCGAAGAACTGCAACAGTCACCGTGAGCTGGCAAGCGGCCACGTAAATTTACGTGACACTTCGAGGAGGGCAGTGTCTAATTTCTGCTTCTTCATGTCTAATTCTGAAAGCCATAGGTGTGTGCTGCACACCTGTGTTGTCATGGTCCTATGAAAACATGTAAAAAAATCATAGGTTGAAAAGATTGGAATTCTTTTTTCCTTCAGAATTTAAGAAGAACTCAGCTGCTAACCTAAAAGGTCAGCAGTTTGAATCCACCAGCTGCTCCTCAGAAACCCTTTGGTAGGAAGTTTTGCTCTGTCTTATATGGTTGCTGGGAGTCAGAACTTGATGACAGTGGTGTTAACATTGGTCACTCTGAAAAGTGCTGTCTTTGTTGGTCAGCTCGTGAATTACTTCTAGTAAAAGAGAATGGAGTTTTGAACTGATTATTTTTATCGTAATCACTGAGGAGGGGAGCTTCAACCTATATATGTGTGCAGTAGGTCACATGAAAGGAAGACAGTGGACAGAGGCTCCTAATTCCAATACAGTGGCGTGGGAGCCTAGCACCACAGTTTCCGTCATTTGTCTTGATTTGTTTTCACCCTGGATAGGAAGGTGAATGCGTTTTCTTCACCTCGATTCTTAATTTGCTGTACAGATGTTTCACATTCCTCAGCTGTTTACCCTGACTAACTCATCTTTATCAGAGACCACGGGATCCTTGTTGCACAATGATTAGGCACGCAGCTGCTAACTGAAAGGTCAGTGGTTTGAATCCATCAGCCGCTCCGAGAGAGAAAACCTGGTGATCTGCTCCCATAGAGGTTATAGCCGAGGAAAGACTATGGGGCGTTCCTCTGTGTCACATGGGGTTGCTAATGAGTTGAAGTCAACTAAATGGCACATGACATTTTTTGTCTTTAGATAGAATTTGAAAGTTTCGTGGTGTTATGTACCATTAATGTGCCTCTTTCAATGTAATAAAGCACTGAATACTAATAAACAGAAGTTAAGCATCGACTTTCCGTGATTATCATTTGCCTTTATTATTGCATGAGAAAATTTAAAAATAAATCGTTTCAAATTAAGATTTGTTTATGTAAATCTAATGCTTCATTTAAATCATGCTTGGTAAAGGAGAGGGTCAGTAAAAAAGCGGCAGACCCTAGATGAGATGGATTGTCGTGGAGGCTGCAGCAGTGGGCTTGAGCCTGACACTGATTGAGAGGGTGGCACAGGACCGCGCAGTGTTGTGTACAGGGTCACTGTGAGCCAGAACTGATTTGAGGGCGCTTAACAACAGTGCCTTGGCTGGAAGAATTGATTTTCTGTTACCAGCAAAGCTTATCTCTTTCCTAGCTTTCTTCTGTAGCTCATGCTGTTTCTTTGGCCCAGAAAGCCCTTCTTGCTCCTTCCTGTTGCTCTGCCCTCGGATCTAGACATTAAACTCTTGCAGTCCTGTGGGGTGGGCTCATGGGTTACAGTCTCGGTGTCACTGCAGTGCTCCGACTGCGTTGTTCCGACTGGCTTGCCTGACTTCAGGCGTTATGTCTTGTTGCCCTTTGTGTTCTCAGACACCTTTTAGGGAACCTAGTATGTAAGAGGAGGTTAGTAATTGTTTGCTGGGTGAAGGAACAAGGGCTGTAATAGGGGAAGATTATGGTAATAGGGGATGAAGTCACTAGGATGGTGTCCAGCCGCATGGGTGGGTGGTGAATCGTGGATGGCGTCCTGGAAAAGGTACATCTTGAGTGACATTTGGGAGAATGAGAAACTGTCAGGTGGAAAAGGTAAGGGAAGAATGACTTGGGTAAATGGAGAATCAAGAGGATTTTGTGAATGAGAAATTTGGGGCACCTGAAGTTAGATGCAAAGTAAAATAAATAAAAATGGAGGAAGATGAATCTAAAGAGGTAGGCAGGTTATGTGTTACTTTGAATTTTGTGGCAGTTAAAACAAAACAAAACAAAACATCTTCTTAGTTATCTAGTGCTGCTGTAACAGAAACACCACAAGTGGATGGCATTAATAGACAGAAATTTATTCTCTCACAGTCTGGAAGGCTAGAAGTCCAAGTTCACAGCACCAGCTCCTGGAGAATACTTTCTCGGGGGAGATCTGTGTCACCAGTCTTCCCCAGGCCAAGGAGATTCTCAGCATAGAGACCTCAGATCCAAAGGATGCGTTGGGCTCCCAGCACTTCCCTCTTAGTGGTATGAGGGCCTTCTCTTTCTGCTTGCTTCTCTCTGCATCTCTTGTAAGACAGAAGGTGATACAGGCCACAGGCCACACCTCGGGGAAACTCTCCTTACATAGGATCAGGGCTGTGACCTGATTAAGAGTGTCATATCCTACCCTGATCCTCTTTAACATAACCTAATCTTGTCGCATTAACCAAAGATAGAAATTAGGATTTACAACACCTAAGAAAATTACAGCAGATCACAAAATGAAGGACACCCACCCAATACTGGGAATCTTGGCCCAGCCAAGTTGATGTGTAGTTTTAGAGGACACAGTTCAGTCCAAAGCAATCCTGTAGGTTGTTACCCAGAATTACCTCTGTGATCAACTGTAGATGTGACAGGTAGGCTTAGCAATCATGGGGTCATTTGATTAGAAGAATCAGAATATTTAATTTATTTTTATGTAACGATTACTTCAAAGTAGATGGATGAGTGTATAAATTGTCTTTAAAGAGAAGTTAGCTGAAACTGCAAATGGAAATCTTACAGCTTTTAAAGGGATTCTTCCTGATTTGGCAGTAAAAATGCTGACATCTTCATTTAATTCTAAACACTTTGTGTTATGGGATAACATTATTGCTAAAACTACATTTTAATGACCCTCTCCTGGTATACCAGTTAGTAGCCATTTAAAAATGTGATAATTGTATAGAGTTGTAAGGAGATAAACTTAGATTATTTTTTAGTATTACTTTTGTGAAGATTAAAGAGATTAATAATACACAGAGTGCGTAGTGCCAAGTTCCATGCCTCACATACAGTGGGTGTCAATAATCTCTTGTGTCCGCAAACTCCCCAGAGCTGAGGAATGTTTTAACTTGTTGTTAGGAGCCTTCAGAAGAAACCTTGAAGAAAATAACACCCAGCTTCCGACTGAACCCTTGCTGAAATATCCGCTAATTCTTTTTGTAATTGTTTTGGAATTTCCTTGGTGGGTTTAAACAAGATTTCCTCTCCTAAATATGCTCACTGTAAGAGTCTTAGATCACCAACGCTGATCTGATAGGAAGTACAAAATCTTCAAAGCCTTGGTGAGACCAGTATTTCAACAGCTACTTGTGTTTAATAGTAATGGCCACTTTCCCCTCAGGCTTTCAGAGAATCGTGCTGTGGCCCTGTGCACATGTGAGACAGATGCCTGTCTCTTGGGTTCGTGGGTGGGCGGCAGGCCTGCCTCAGCCACTACCTTGGAGGAAGCTGCAGAGAAACTGGGAAACCCTGGTGGCACAGTGGTCAAGGCCTGCCGATGCTAAACAACAGGTCAGCAGTTTGAATCTACCCGGCACTCCTTGGAAACTGTGGGGGTAGTTCTACTCTGTCCTATAGCGTTGCTATAAGTTGGAATTAACTCAATGGCAGTGTTTTTTTTGTTTTTTTTTAGTGAGCAGGGGAATTGAGATGTCAAATTAGAAAATGTAAATGTAAACCAGGTTTTTACTAGGTACATTTTAGGAGTGTCACCCGCCTTTGATTTGTTTTAGGGGGAAAAAAATCCAAGGTAATACAATCATGTGGCTGTTAACAATAATTGTTCTGTTTTCTGTCAAGAGGTATAATGGTTCCAGATTTGCAAGTTAGAACACATTTTAAAATCGAACAATGAATCATGAGCCATTGTCTGTGATTCAGCAGTGAGGTGAGTAGTGTAGGTTACATGACACACCACAAGGGACAGTTCAGGGGGCATTTCTTTTGGAAATGTACTGTTTTCCCAACCCTGATTACTAGAAATAATGGAATTATTAACCTAGTTAGCCAAAACAAAGAGAAAATCTAACAAATTTAAAAAGTAGAGACTTCATAGATCACATTCCATCATTGTAACACATCAGAAGTCAATAATAAAAATATGACAAAAATAACCTTGTAAATTAAGAAATATTCCCCCAGATAAGTCTTTTATCAGAGAGCAAATCAGCGTCTCCTTCAGCAGTTCGTAGTTATGTCAGTAATACCCTGCCCAAAGATGGTGATTTAATCATACATGCTGCTGGAGGTCTAATGACATTTCACTATGGTAAGTGTGGCTTGTCACGTAGACTCCTGTAAATTGCTTTTACTCTGTTTCATTTTCCATTTTAAGTTTTCTTGGTCATCTGTGAAAAGTAAAATAGTCACTATTAACGTGTTAGCTCCATTAACAGAACAAGGATTTGCACATTGTTCAGTTATGCCGGTTTTACATCATTAATATCAGATGCCTCAAATAAAAATTCAGTTAAATTTATTATAGGCATGATTTGGTATTTTTTACCAATTCATGGACTCAAAATAAAGCTTTGACAAGAATTATTCTACTGAAGTTTAAGTATTTGATATTATTGGGAATTCTGTTTGAAATTTGATTAAGAAGTTTCTCTTAGAAAATAAGATAATTTTTAAACAGTCTTTTTGAGGTGAAAATGACCTAGTGGAAGTATAACCTATCTATGTTTGGATGACTTTTAGTGACTGTCTAGTCTTGTAACTTGAACTACATTCAGTTTGAGAACTTTCATCACCTGAAGGAATTCTCTCAGGCTCCTTTGCACTTAGTCCCCACTTTCTCCCTAGCCCCAGACAACCACTGAAAAATGATCCTTTTTTCTCAGTGAAAATGCAAATAAGAATTATGGTGCCACAAGCTGTGTGAATGTAGACAGTAAGAAATCTATGGAGCAGAAACTGCATCCCATTACCCCTTTGTCTTCAAGAGTAGAACTGCCTCACAGAGTTTCAGAGGAACTACGGGTGGATTCAAACTGCCAGTGTGTTTTCAATGAGCACCAAGCCAAACACACAGGCGCTCTTAAATAGTGTACCACCAGGGCTCCTAGAAATTACATATATATAGAACTACTTTGTAAATCAGCTCAAGTTCTTACTGATAGTATTAAACTGCTTTGTTTGTTTTACATGAAAGAGTCTTCTAAATTTTGGTTGTATTTTGTTTGGAATCAGTGATAATTTTTTCTTAATTATGATTGAATGAAAATGTAGTTGCAAATTCAGTTAATGGAGCAACCATGATATTTAGCTTTTGAATTTTTTCAAATTGCAGGTGTGGAAAACCAAGCTCACAAACAGAAAGGCAATAAAATTTATCCTTATGAATGCAGGGTAGGAATTCAGCAATTTTGAGTGTTAGAACTCCAATACAATATTTATTGTTTTAGCTTTGTGCCATTGAGTCAGTTCTTACTCATGGCAACCCCATGTGGAACTGCTCTGTAGGGCTTTCTTGACTGTAATCCTTATGGGAACAGGTCAGTTGGCTTTTTCTTCTGCAGTGCTGCTGGGTGGGCTTGAACTTCCAACCTGTTTGTTACCAGCCTGATGCCCACCAGGACCCTCCCAACATGGTACAGGTATACAAGATTTAAGATTTAGTTTTGAAATTTTGTAATCATAACTACAGGAAGACTTTCCTGGTAAAACTACTGTTTTTCATGGGACAAAGTTATATTTTATACCAGCATTCAAAATAGATCAAAGGTGTGAAGACCTGTGTTTTCATAGCATCTAAATCTGGTGAAACAGTAGATTACTAATAGGCCCAATTTATGTGATGATTTTTATTTGTGAAGGTGTTTCTTAGAGGTATAAGAGGCAAAAAATACAGTGTCTTTGTGTATACTTTGGCTTGAATATTTTCATATAGAAATAGTAGAATTAATATATTCCATATGGTAGGATTATTTCTAGCCTAATAAATACTTGTAAAAAATTATTCTACTGAATAATTACTTCATAGGTAATTACTAGCTGTTGGAATGTGAAAGTTGGAAAGAAAGAAAGATCAATAGTTGAAAAATGTAGCCTTGGTGCTATAAATGATGCCAGAGATATAATTTTGCAAGACCAATGACTTTTTCATTACAAATACCTTTTTTCTACCAATGTAAACATTGATTATACACATGGACCTCCCAGATGAAATACACGGAAATCAAATTGACTACATCTGTGGAAAGAAACAACGGAAAAGCTTGATACCATCAGTCAGAACAACGCCGGGGCAGACTGTGGACCAGATCGTCAGTTGCTCATATGTAAGTTGATGATGAAAAAATAGAACAAGTCCGTGAGAGCCAAAGTACAACCTCGAGTATATCCCACCTGACTTTAGAGAGTATTTCAAGAAAAGATTTGACACACTGAACATTAATGACCAAAGATCAGATGAGTTATGGTACGACATTAAGGACATCATACACGAAGAAAGCAAGACTTCCTGGGGGGTGGGGGAAGGCAGTATTTCTATTGGCACACTCAAGTACAATTTTGCCGCAAGTTTTTCAAAAGCACTTGCAGCAGTACATCAACGGGGAACTTCTAGAAATTTCACTTGGACTCAAAAGAGGACATGGATTGGAACAAGGGATATTATTGCTGATACTGGATCATGACTGAAAGCAGAGAATACTAGAAAGATGTTTCCTTGTGTCTTAATTGATTATGTGAAGACATTCAACTGTGTGGATCATAACAAGTTGTATGTAATGTTGTACAGAATGGGAATTCGAAAACACTTAATTGTGCTCATGAGGAAACTGTTTTTAGACCAAGGGAATACTGCATGGTTTAAAATCAGGAAAAGTGTGTTTCAGTGTTGTATACTTTCAGGATACTTATTCAGTCTGAGTAAATAATTTGAGAAGCTCAATTATACGAAGAAGAATATGGCATCAGGTTTGGAGGAAGTCTTATTAACAACTCACATTGTGCAGACGACACAGCCTTGCTTGCAGAAAGTGAAGAAGACTTGAAGCACTTACCGATGAAGATCAAAGACCACAGCCTTGAATATGGATTACATCTCAACATAGGAAAACAAAACTCCTTATATTTAACAGGTAACATCGTGATAAATGGAGAAAACACTGAAGTTGTAAAGGATTTCACTCTACTTGGATCTACAATTGATGCGTTGAAGAAATCAAAAGACACACTGCATTAGGCAAATCTGCTGCAAAAGTTCTCTTTAGAGTGTCAAAAAGCAAAGATACCACCATAAGTACTCAAGTGCCCCTGATTCAAGCCCTGGTGTTTTCAGTTGCCACATTTGTATGTGAAAGCTGGACAATGAATGAGGACAACTGAAGAACTGTTGCATTTGAGTTGTATTTTTGGTGAGGAATATTGAATATACTTGGGATTATCAGAAGAATGCACACATCTATGCTGGAAGAAATGCAGCCAGAATGTACCTTAGATGTGAGGATGATGAGACTTTGTCTCGTGTACTTTGGACATGCTATTAGGAGGGACCAGTCCATGGAGTACGCCATCCTGTTTGGTAGAGCAGAGGGTTAGTGAAAAGAGGAAGACATAGTGACTGCAACCATGGGCTCAAGCGTAACAGCAACTGTGTGGGTGGTGCAGGGCAAGGTGGTGTTTCGTTCTGTTGTACATGGGTCACCATGAGGGGAATTGACTCAGTGGCACCTAATTAACCACAGTTAGCAAAGAAATATATATGTATATTTAAAATTTTTTTTATTGTGACAGTGAAAGTTTATAATCCAAGTTAATTTTCCATATCTCTCCTCACCCTGTGAAAATACACTCTTCTTTTTCTCTTTGCTTCCAGTATCCACTCAACCAACACATGTACTCCCTCTCGACCCTCTCCTCTCCCCTCTAAAAAGAAACCAGTAGGACAGCCTCATGTGTTTACAAAACCATGAAGTACATATACCAACTGCATCGCTCTGGGTCCCCAAGTCCAGGCTTTGTCTGAAGTGTTGGCTTCAGTATTAGTTTCAGCTCTGGGCTGGCAGCAAGTCTAGGGGCCATGATCTCAGGGGCCCCTCTAGGTTGTGGGACTGTCGAGTTTGGTTTCAAAGAAACATTTTGACATTTGATTCAACTCAGTACTTTGTGTTTTAAGTTGGATATGGATGCAAATTGTAGAGACCCTTCTTTTCCTATAAACCAATTAGTACATCGGCCAGATGACAATTTATGGGATCATTGTTTGGGCACTCCTTTTTTCATTGAGTGTCTTATGCAGGAGTTTGAAGGACATAGTAACAGGAGTGGAAGAATTAATGCAAACCTTGCAAGCATAAAAATTCTCGGGACTATTTCTTCTGACTTTCTACTGGAAAATCTTCATTCCAGGCTCATACAGTGTCACCATTGAAGAGAGTTAGGTGGTGAGCAAGGGTGACAAATTGCATTTTCTCCTAGGCTCTTAACCCTTGCTTGTTTGTGATTTTATATAGTACCATAAAACTTGCAAGAGCTAGAACTATGTAAGGTGAAAACCTGTCAGGAGAAGGAAAGCTCACATATTTTTCATTAAATAGAGAATGTATAGAAAAGTTGTGACTGTACTCTGTCAAAGGTGGAAAACTTGCCAGACCTGGAAAAAAGTGGTAGTCCTATCAGGTTCCAGCTCTCGCGTGTTTCACTGTGTTGAGAATCTTGAGCAAGGGAGCCGTGTGGCATCGCGCTCTTCCCTGTAGCTCTCTGTCTGGTGTCGCTCCAGGCTCTTATGTAGCAATGGCAGCTTGCGATTATTCTGGTCAGGTTTTTCTTGTTGGGGCCCAGCATGTTTGTCCTTGCTCTGTGAGGCTTTAAGGTGCTTCTTGTAGTTTTGAAATAGCACCAGAATGACACGTTTCCTGCTTTGTGATACTTGCGTTAACAGGTCAGAGGTAGCTGTGTAGTCATTGCTGCCTAATACTTTGGCTTCCTGAGGTCTCTACTGCCGTGTGAACCTGCTCTTGTCTCTAGGCATAGTTTTTATCCTATCAGTATGTAAAGTTCTTACTCATATTTTCTTTGTGTCTCACTTGCAGTTGTATACTCAGTGTCTTTAATAAATGTTGAAAGAATGAATACAGTGAAACCTATTGGATGTAGCTAAACCAAACCCATTGCTGTTGAGTGCATTCCAACTCCTAGCAATCCTGTAGGACAGAGTGGAACTTCTCCATAGAGTTTGCAAGGAGTGCCTGGTGAATCTGAACTGCCTGCCTTTTGATGAGCGGCTGTAGCACGTATCAGCTGCGTCACCAGGGTTTCCGCAGACGGGACTGTAGTTGTGCGAAACTGGAAGGACCCAAACGGCCAGTGGCAGCACACCAAGGCCTTTGCCGTGTATTTTTTCCTGGGGAGAGAAAATTGCCCCTGCTGCAGGAGCTGGTTTTGCAGCACTTGTGTTCTTCCACTTGATTTATTGTAACTCAACAAGCCATTTCAAAAAGAAGTTTTTAGTATGTTTTAACCATAGGATGTAATTAAGATGTCAGGTCTAAGTTATGGGTTACTGATTTACTAAAGGAGAATGGAAGAATGTTTCAATAGCACAAGAGACAATCTTGATTTTTCTTTATATTAAAGAGAATAATTTTTTGAAGAAATTCCACAGGTTCTGTTCTTACGTGGGGCTACAATGCATTTTATAATATGTATCTATTATATGGTATTATATTTATTGTATAAGTATTCTACACATATATAAAATAACCAGACCAAACCCATTGCTGTCAAGTCAGTTCTGACTCACAGCAGCCCTATTATGACAGAGGAGAACTGACCCAAAGGGTTTCCAAGGCTATAATCTTTACAGAAGCAGACTGTCCCATCTTCCTTCCCAAGAGCTGTGGGTGGGTTCAAACCACCAACCTTTCAGTAGTAGCCAACTGCTTTAACCACTGCTGCAGTAGGGTTTTTTCATAGTCATGTAGAATCTAATAGTTACATATATGTGTGTGTATTTGGCTTTGCATACAGGGAGACCTTTAAGTGTGGATTTATTTTGCTTTTGCTTTTATGTGACTCTAGGTATACTGCAAGTTAAAACAATCACTGTAGTTTGGATCACTTACCATTAATGTCAAGATTTTGTGTGCCTTTTCTTTAGGAAAGTGTGTAATTTAGATTAGGAAGTGATAATGATGGCAGTCAATGTGATTGCAGTCTATCGTGTATACTTTTGTGGTGTTATGTCTGTTATTTGCTCTGAAAACAAAACCATATTTCAGCTCATAGTGGCTGCATTTTATTTCTTGTCTGAAATACCAAATGCTACATTTATTTTTGCAGTCTAAATGAATCAGTTCCTTCTTTGGCTAATTTGAAGGGTTCTCTTTTACTCATACTTTAATTCCTGCTGTTTTTTGGGGGGTTCTCTTTCCTGACACCTTTTCTTTCTCTTCTCTTTTCCTTTCTTGCCTTTTTAAATGAATACAACGACTGAATTCCTACTGTGTGTCCAGGCCAGCCGTGGTGTACTGCTGAGAAGGTTGCACACTGCACAATTCCTGGAGGTGACATTTACTGCCCTGTCCCCGACACTTGTTCAACACAGGTGTCTCTGACCACCAGACATGGTACTAGCTACTTTACAGGCCATTCACTTACCCTCAGAACAATGTAGAACGTGAATATCATCTTTCACATCAGTTCGGGGGTAGAATTCTCACTTTGCTTGCTGGAGACCCAGGTTTGATTCCTGGTCAGTGCCCCTCCTGTGCAGCCACTACCTGTCTGTCATTGGGGGCTTGCGTGTTGCCATCATGCTGAACAGATTTCAGGGGAGCTTCAGACTGAGACAGACTATGGAGAAAGGCCTGGCAGTCAGCTGATGAAAGCCTTGTGATTGTGGGGATGGTACACATCCAGACGGCATTTTTTTCCATTGTGCAGGGGGTTGTCATGCATTGGTGCTGACTCAGTGGTAGAAAGCCACCACCCCAACAGTTTTACAGCTGAGAAAACTGAGTTCGGGATACGTTAACAACAACAGCAAAACTGGCTTAAGCTTAAGTAGTCAGTAAGTGGTACAGTTTGGATCTAAAACTTCTGCTTCTTTGCTGTTTCTGGTTGAGCTCAGCTCTTTGTATTCTCATCTGTGACTACCACGTAAGCCAAAAGTCGATTGCGACTCCCAGTGACCCTATAGGTCAGGGCAGAACCACCCCACAGAGTTTCCCAGGAGTGCCCTGGTGGATTTGGAACACAGACCTTGGGGTTAGCAGATGTGACATTTAGCTACTAGGGTTTCTAACCACCACCTGAATGACAGTCGTTCCTGAATGGTTCTCTCTAGACCTCTCTCTGGTTTGTGGCCTGTTAGGCAGCTCTCTCGCTATGTCTCAGAGGCATTTCAAATTCTGCAGGATCTAAATCAAGTCATCAGCATCTTCCTGCCCCTTTAATCCCTCTGCCCGTTAGTCGCACCACCAGCCTAGATTCATCTATCTCGTTCCACAGTCCATCAGACACTGGGTCCCCTCAGGTCTGCTATGGAAACCTCTCAATAGCTGTTTTTTCCTTTCCATGCCTTTTTGTCACTGTGTTAGTTTAGAGTCTCCGGCCTCCCATCTCTAGGCCCTTCTGTACCAGCAGTGTCCTCTGTCTGGCTCACCCTCTCACGCCTGCATCACTGGACTGCCTGAAGAACCAGCTTTGAGCTGCTTTCTGGGGGAAGCCTTCCTTGGCTGTTTTCGTTAACCTCCTTCCTTTAGTCTCTGGGCTCAGATGCTTATGTTTGTCATAACCTGTAACCAGTTGCTGTTGAGTTGATTCTGCCTCATAGTGACCCTATAGAAGACAGCAGAACTTTGCTATAGGGTTTCCAAGGACTGACTGGTGGATTTGGACTGCTGACCTTTTGGTTAGCATCTAAATGCCTAACCACTGTGCCACCAGGGCTCTGTATGTGGTTGTTGCGTTGTTGTTGGCTACTGTAGAATTAGCTGTGACTCATGGCAACCCCATATGCAACCGGACAAAACACTGCCCAGCCCTGCGCCACCCCAGTTGTCCTTTGCAGATCAGACTGTTGTGATTCACAGTGCTTTGTGAGCTGCTTTAGAGAGTTAGCCAGGCCTTTCTTCCTAGTCCCTCTTAGTCTGTATGTTCCACTGAAACTTGTTAAGCATCACAGCAACAAAGCAAATACTCAATGACAGACGAGTGGTAGCTGCAATAGAACTGCCCTATAGCATTTCCAAGGAGCACTTTGCCGATTTGAACTGCCGATCTTCTGGTTAGCAGCTGTAGCACTTAACCATTATACTACCAGGGTCCCCACCCTCATCACAATCTCTTGGTAATTTATTTGCTTGTCTGACTATTCCGTGAACTGAAGTCTATGCTGGAGGACAATGACTATAACCAGCTTAACTTTGTCTTCCTAACACCTAGCAGCTTGTCTGAATAGTGAATTTTGAATGGATATATGTGTTAGGTTTATTAGGCAGATCTGAAAGTTTGTGCAGAACTAGTGTTCAACATGATTCTTTAAAATGTAATATTTCAAACCTTGCATGGTTGAAAATAATCAGTGGTGACGTTACACAGAGACACAGAATGTTTTTTCCTTCCCTTTGCCATTTGCGACAACAAGCAGCAGGATTATTGTTTGACTTACATATTCATTCTCACTGGAAGCAGCTTCTTCCTTTATCCTGTTGATAAGAGATTATAACTTAATTGTTTGGAAATTTCAAAAGCAGGCTCTGTGTTGAACTTTGGTTTAAGGTGCCAAAGTGTTGTGGAGACACTAATGAGTGAATAAACTAGCCTCTTAGCAGATGCTCTGTTTATCTCTCTCGGTTTCTGTCCATCAGTGAGGGGACCCTGGTGGCACAATGCGTATGCACTTGTCTGCTAAACAAAAAGTTGGCAGTTTGAATCCACTGTCTGCTCCACAAAGAAGGTGGGGCAGTCAGCTTCCATGAAGGTCTGCAGCCTTGGAAACCCTGTGCGGCAGTTCTACTCTGTCTGTAGAGTTGCTGTGAATTGGAATGAACTCAGTGACAGTGGGTTTGGGGTTGCATTTGTCAATGATGGTTAATGCATCCTCTTTGGAGTACATGATCTGAGTGTCTAAGCCACTGCTAAATTGAGATTAGACATCCTTCAGGGTGGTTTCTGTGAACATGCATCTTTCTCGTCTAACACAGATTTAGGTCTTTTCCTAACTTTGCCCTATCTGACTCTGGCTGACCACTTAAATCTCTTGGGACTTCTGTCCACTCATCCTTGAAATGATGTCAACCTAGAATAGCTAGAGGGGCATTTCAAGTTCAGACATGCTTTGATTCTATTGGAAACCCTGGTGGTATAGTGGTTCAGGACTACGTCTGCTAACCAAAAGGTTGGCAGTTCAAATCTTCCGGGTGCTCCTTGGAAACTCTGTGAGGCGGTTCTACTCTATTCTATAGGATTGCTATGAGTCGGAATGAATTCAACGGCAGTGGGTTTGGTTTTTTGGTTTTGATTCTATTACTTTGCGCCCGCATTGTGTGTTCTCTTGCTGTCTTAGCTCTCCTCTTACTCCCCACTAGTGAGCTTGTCTTCCTGCATATCCCAGCCTTACACACATAACTACTCTCTGTTCTTCAGCCCTGGGCTTTGACCTAGAGGTTTTCTCCAGCTCGGAGAGCTGAGAATCAGTTTTCTTGTATTGCTTGGAACAGTGCCTACTGCTGCTACTTTACTGGCACGCACAGATCCCTTCCACAAAGGGCCTGTGATTCCCTTCCTTTTAGGAAGCACATTCCTGACATTGCTGAGCGAGCACAGAAAGAACCTTGTATCAGAGCAGTGACGTTTCTAAGTTGAAATGGGACTGAGGTTGTGACATATACAGGTGTGTAGTGAATGAGTGGTGATGTAATCTGCTATATACGTCACCCACAGTAAGTGTCCAAGGTTTTGGAGTGAGGGAGGCGGGACATCGCGGGACATCTTACTACCTAAAAGCTGCTGGATCATTTTGTTACTTTTTAAGCAGGACAAAAAAAAAAAGAAAGAAAGAAAAAGAAACCAAGTATGCTGCCGTCAAGTCCACTCCTACTCATGGTAACTCCCTAAGCTACAGAACAGGACTGACCTACATAGGGCTTTGTTTGGCTGTCGTCTTTACAGAAGCAGATCACCAGGTCTTTCTTCGGTAGTGCCTCTGGGTGGATTAGAATCGCAGTTTCTTGGTTAGTAAATCCCAAACCACTTGCATCACTCAGGAACCTACATTGTCTCCAAGGATAAAATGAGTTAAGGTACTTTGTGTTCCTGTATAACTGGTTGACACAGCCTGCAAAGCAATCGCTGTTTCATAATGACTGTCCTGTCTTTTAGGAGGCAAGTGAGACTGTCCTGATTTGATTTGCTCAAATTCTAATTTTATCATTAGATGCAGAAGAATAAATCAGGTACAAGATGTTTTTGATGAGATCATGTATTGAAAGTGTTTCTGTTAAAACAGTTTTCTGGTAAGGTGGGAAAGGCAGGTTTGTGCTTTTAGAAGTAGAAGAAATAAATTTAAAGAGCTGGAGAGTGAGGAGTGGTGTCCAGTGATACTACGTGCAGAAAAGCCACAAGCTCTGGAGACCCGGAGGTGAAATTTCCTTTTCTGGACAGAATGAAGGGCATGAAGGGCTGCTGCCTGGACACGCTACACTGAATTTCTGGGGCTGCAGTCCCAGGAATTCTGTGCATTTTACTGTGACTCATAGCAACCCTATAGGACTGTCTAGAACTGCCCCCATAGAATTTCCAGGGCTGAATCTTTGCGGGTGGTGGTGGGGGGGGGGGTGGAAGATCACCAGGTCTTTCTTCCGCGGAGCAGTTGGTGTATTGAAACCAGTGACTCTTCCACGAGGAAGGAGAAATCCTGACAAGCAGAGCGAAGGCAGGGAGGGCCGGCTGGCACTTACATGTGCCTCTGCCTCAGGGTTGGACAGCTTAAGTAAGGGCCATCATCACCTGCAGCTGAAGTGCCTGCGACCCAGCTGGGAAGTAGGAAGTGCCGCGCCTGAGCTTCCTGTGTTTGCAGACTCCGGGCTGCCGCGCGGCCGTGTGGAGCCGCGCGCGCCCTGCCAGGTTCACGGGCACCGCGGCTGCTCGGCAGGAGGCGGCTCTGTGCTCCTCCTCCTGGCCAGGCGTCTGGGAGCACAAGTCCCGCTGCTGTCCTGCAAAGTGTCAAGCTGTCAGCCGCAGAGCACGCAGGAAGAGGGCGAGAATGAAACCGCTCTCGCTCCGAGTAAGAGCAGCCGAAGGGAGTCTGGAGGGAGGCGACTGAGAAGCCCGGAGCGGGGAGCAACCAGGCTTCCCCGGCGAGGTAGGTTAAACGAGCTTCTTAAAGGCTACGGGAGTGGTGCTTGACTCAGAACAGGCTGAGGACTAATGAACTGTGACACCAGGATTTTAAAGCTTTATTTTCTGCCTTGACTGCTTCGGCCTTACCGAATTGAATGAATTCTGAATGTCTAAACACCTGTTAACTTTTTAAAAAACAGGCGTCTTTGAAAAGGTAAAAAAAAGAAGTTTAGTTTGTAATCAAACAGCAGCCCTGTTGGCACGGTGGTTAGGAGCTGGGCTGCTAAGGAGAGAGGTTGGCTGTTCGAATCCATTGGCTGCTCCTTGGAAATGCAGTGGGACTCTTCTGCTCTCACCTGTAGGGACACTATGAGTTGGAATGGGCTGGCTGACAGTGGGTTTTTTTTTAGTTCTGTAATCACACTGTACAGAATGTGCCATAAAATTTAAGATGAAAACCTTCCTGTGTGTTTTAAGAGGAGATCGAAAGTTGGCATGATCTTGGCTGTTTACCTACTGTTCTTTGCAACTGCATACCAACATGTTGACATACAGAGCTGTGAATAAATGTTATACTAACCATGAGATCTTGGCCATGTATTCTGGTATTATTTTATCAGATAACTGCTCATAAAACAGAATGAAATACTGATCCTACACTTCATTTCTCAAGTTTAGCTTAAGATGAAACTGACTCTTAACAGGCATTCCGTCTCCACAGGGAAAAGGTGTCTTTGCTCACTTCTTCGGAGCACCTTGAGCTTTTCTTAGTAGTTACAGGAATGCTACAACTCTTGATGCCTGGATTCCCACCTTCCCATTTCTCAGAAGTCAGTTCCTCTTTCTGTGAAAATGCTCCTTTTCTTGGTGCTTCCACCACTGTCTGTCACTTTCATGTTTCTTTCTGTCACATACAGTCTAAACATTAGCTGTACCTCCTAATGGGATTGTCAGTATTCTTAATAATCTGGCTTTGGGGATGTTTATTTGAGCATTGTGAGGCGTGAATTAAAGGACAATGTCACTAACGTTCTTGAAACAGCAAATTGGGGGTGTTCAGGTCCAGAAGCAAAATTAGCTGAACTTTGAAATGACTCAGTTCTTAGGGTGTGTGGCTAAGAGGCAAAAGGAACCCAGCCAGGCTTCACTGAGTTGCTGGCTGATTAAAGCCTCTGGCTGCTGCAGATTTCACTGAAACAAGCCTCCTGGTTCCTGGTCCTTTTCCACATCTAATTCCTCTGCCAGCACCCCTTCTTACTCTGCTCTTCGTTCTCAGCCGTGGTTCTTTTCATGGGTAGTGTTTCCGTAAGTATTTGTAAAACTGTCTTGAGAAGGAGGACAGAGGGGGAGAAAAAGAAACCTATAGCGGGAAATCCACAAAGCAATTTAGAGATAATTATGTTATGAAATCCAAAACCACCGTTCCCTGCCGCCCCTGCCCTGCCCTCCAGTGGTGTTTGATTCTTTGTGATGGGAGCACTGGTTTAGAAAAACAGTGAGGTGAAGGGGAAGAAGAAATTCTTTCCCACGTCTCTCTAATTGAAATGGTTTTGACACTAAACAGATACAAAGTAAATATGTATACCCAACTCAAGACCCATTGCATAGTCAAGGTAAAAGAGATGTCAGTTAGCAGAATCAGGTAGTCCCGTACCAGTCACTAAATAACTATGGTGGTAGAAGCTGAACGTTTGAGTGTGCTTGAATCCGGTCCATTGACCCAGTGTTTTACAAATATTTACAGTCATCGATGCCAAATATCTTTGTGCTGAGCCCCAAAGAACATTCTCGGCATTCAAAAGCCCCGTTCTCATGAATGGTTTTAGTTCACTGGCAATTTAAAGGCATTCAGGCTTCCAAACTAGGTCAACGGAGGAAATTTTTTTTTTTAAAGAATCGCTTTTGGGGTTTCAAATTATGAAGCAGGTTTTGGGAGCCAAACTTGACAGTACAGAGAAAAGTATGTTCACTCTAGAAAAAGAAAAAGCTTGTTTTGCCTGACTAATAAGGCGGCCGTGAGTCGGAATAGACTTAGTGGCACAGGTGCTTTTTTTTTTTCTTAAGCTGTTTAGTTTTCTGGAAAAGATGCTTCTCACCAACAGTATGCATACTTTTAAGCTGAGAAAGTGTGAATCTTTCCTTCTTGAAAAATCATTTCAGTATTTGAGATGCTTAGAAACATTGCTCTGCAGTGTTTGTGCCAATCTGTGTTAGCTGTGGCCTTGACTTGTGACATTACTCTCTTGTTCCTTGAGGTCCTTGGTGTTTGAAATCTACAGTTTGAGGTAGAGGTCAGGAATCATGCTGAACCAGATGTTGGAGGATGAACAAAGTCCAGATAGTTTTGGGGACTAAACTGACTTTGTACTACTGATTATTTTGGATTATGGAAAGGGATCAAGCTGCCACAGAAGTCACACTTTCCACTTTGGACTTCAGGGAATAAGTGCCCTGCAGACCCTGCTTCCAAGTACCTATGTGTTATTGAGGCCTGCCTACAGGGTCACTGGAAACCTTGGTGACATAGTGGTAAAGTGCTGCAGCTGCTAACCGGAAAGTTGGCAGTTCACATCTACCAGGTGCTCCTTGGAAACTCTGTGGGACAGTTCTGCTGTCCTATATGGTTGCTATGACTCAGAATTGACTTGATGGCAACAGGCTTTTTTTTTTTCAATAAGGTCACTAGAAGCCCTGGTGGCATAGTTTTTAAGAGCAATGGCTGCTAACCAAAAGGTTGGTAGTTCAAAGCCACCAGCTGCTTCTTAGAAACTCTATAGGGCAGTTCTAGTCTGTCCTATAGGGTGATTATGAGTAGGAATCAGCTCAGTGGCAATAGTTTTTTTGTTTGTTTGGCTTTACAGAAGTTCCTTTGTCAACTTCAGCAAATTGTCCATATCAAGTTCTGAATCACTATAAGGGAATACAGACAAGAATGATTCCTTTCATGTTTTCTCTCTTCCATACATTCAAAAAAGTTATTCACTGTACTGTTGGGTGACTGCTGTTTGCTAGGCAAAGAGTTGATGCTCTCAGCTGCTGACCAAAAGCTTGGCAGTTCAGGTCCACCCAGAGGCACCTCAGATGAAAGGCCTGGTTGTCTACTTCCAGGAAACCTAGTCAGTGAAACCCCATGGAGTGCAGCTCTACTCTGACACACACAGGGTTGCCATGAGTTGGAGGGGCCTCAGCTGCAGTTGGCAGTTGGTTGTGCTAGATTCTGGGGAGCAAGAGATGTGATTTCTGTCCTAAGGGAATTCATATAAGCTTGGAAGTGACTTTGGACTAGACTGGTAATCTTCAATCTGCATTGGTTTACCAGAGTATGAAAAGTACCCTATTGTCATCTTGTTTTCGGGGCCATAATATTTCCTTGATGTCAGGGAAGCATCAAGTAGCTTTGAAAAGCCATAGCAACACCCAAGTTAGCGTGGTTTCTTTTCATCTTAGGTGTATGTGGGAGGTCTTGGACTAACTTTTTTTTAAAAGTTTGTCCATTTTGTATTATTTGGTCAGTGAGTACTTGTAAACACATTGCATCACACTGTAATACCTACTAAAAAGAGACTAAAAGTGACAGGTGTAACTGATTAATGCAACATGGAATGAACTTCTAATCTATGATCAGATACCTTTCTTGAAGTGAAAAAACTACGTAAGTGAAATACACTTACTTATAGCTGGGGATGTTTCTGATCACATGCTTGTGGTATCTATTAAAGAACATATTTTGAACATCACATCTGATGGGTCTTTAATTTCTCTGCAGTCATGAGTTTTGTTCTTTGTCTGTCTTGGGAAGATGGAACAAGATATTGCAGTTCTTTCTGTTTTGATCTTGCAGCTGAAGCTATAAACCCACAGATTGTCCTGTGTGTGATTCTAGGAAACCATCTGTTGGCAGCTTTGTCAGCTTGTCTGCCCTTTGTGATAAGGGACCAGTCACCTTTGTAACCTTTGCACATAATATGTAGAATTAGGTTCCTCGTGGGCTGACTTTGTTTCTTGCATTGTGGATTCTTGTTGTAAGAAATTGATTTGGCAAAGATATGCACAAATATACACCATGTATCCAACTTAATATAGAATACAAGAGACTCATCTTCCTAGCTAGTTTTAAATTTACTTCTTATTAAAATTTCTATATCATGCTTTTAACCTTCCCAGGAGATGTTAAGTTTATGTGTGTTTGTATTCATTTGGAGAAAAAAAATGGGTTAGGTATTTGTGTTTTATTGACTTTAGTTTCCTGGTAATGTCATGACCCAAGAGGCAGCCTGACCTTTGTTCTGTGGGGCTTTTAAAAATACCACTTCTTCTTGATCTATCAGTGACATCATTGTCTGAACTACCTTTAAGTGGCGTTGCTTCCTGCTTCTGAGCTTTGTTGTGATGCCAGGCAGAGGGAAGAAAATGATTCGGCAGGGCTATGTGAATAATTGTGGGAGGCAGGGAAACCACTGATTAAAAGTGGAGTGGGCAGGCACGTAGGGGAGTTGTCAAGCAGGGAGCTGGCGTGATGCATGTAAGATTACAGTGCCAGAAGTGCATCAAGCTGCTGTTCACATACTCCTACCTTCCTTGGTAGTTTATACAGTATTGTTGGAAAAATTGGGAATGAATTTTCATCTCTTGAGTCTGACCTTGTAGTGGTAATGAGAACATGGAAAGAAGGCAAGAAAAAACATGCATTTTGTAGGAAAAGAAACAGCAGTTTACAAGTGTTAAAGCTTTACATGCTAGGTGATTTTTTCCTTTTTAAATTTAATGTAAAACTGTGTTAGTACAAATGATATATATGCCCTATAGGATTTAGAGGAAACCGTGGTAGCATAGTGGCTGGGCTGCTAATCAAATGGTCAACAGTTCGAATCCAGCTGGCGCCCCTTGGAAACCGTGGGGCAGTTCTGCTGTGTCCTACAGAGCCGCTATAAGTTGGAATTGACTCATTGGCAGAGGCTTTGGTTTGAGGTTTTTATAGGGTTTAGAATTAGCCTATCATAATGCTATGTACTTTATTGGCTGTGCTCTCATTTCTCCTCCAATTTATGTTTTGCGTCCCTGGGTGGTGTAGACAGCTAATACATGCAGCTGCTAACCAGAAGGTTGAGATTCAAGTCCACCCAGAGACACTTTGGGAGAAAGCCATGGTGATCTACTTCCTTAAGATTATACCCATCAAAAACCCCATGGAGCACAGTTCTACTGTGACACATGTGGAGTTGCCGTGAGTTGGAATTGACCCAGCTGACTAACAGCTGGTATATATGAGGTCAGATGATTAAGTTTGCAAGCTCATCCTAGAAAAAGTGCTGCATTGCTGAATATCACTATGGTCACCTTTGAAGTACTCCCCTTGGGAAGCTATGCGTTGATGCCAGTGCCTAGTTCATCCTTCAAAGCAATTTTGGAACTCTCTTTCTGGAATGGCCATCAGAGCTGTTGTTGTATTACCATTGATGTCCTGAATGTCATCCTTTCAATATTTCCTTTATCTTTGGGTAAAGGAAAAAGTCACTGGGGCCAGATCAGGTGATGGGGGTGTGTGTGTGTTTGAATGCAGTTACTTGTTTATTGGCTAAAAGCTCCCTCACAACTATACAGTTAGGTTCACGAGCTTGCCACTGTGCCACCGTGTGCAATGGCCATTCCAGAAAGAATTCCAAAATAGCTTTGATGGGTGGACTAGGTGCTGGTGTTGGTCCCTAGCTTCCCAAGGGGAGTACTTCAAAGGTGAGCGTAGTGATAGTCAGCCATGAGGTATGTAGCACTTACAACAACTAGTTTGCAGACTTCATTGTCAGACCTTGTGTTTTGTAGGTAAAATAAATAAAAATGAAATTTTATTAAAATAGTTGTGACAGACTCCATTTATAACCTAATACCAATTAGGAAACAGACTATTTAGAAATAGTTCTTGCTAGCATTGAAGATACTCCCCCTAATGAAATATCTTTTTCACCCACAAAAAGGTTACATGTTGCCTTCAAGTTAGTTTCAACTCATAGCTACCTTATAGAACACAGCAGAAGTACCCCATCAGGTTTCCAAGACCATCAGTCTTTTTGTTAGCAGCTGAGTGCTTTAACCGTTGTGCCACTAACCCCCCCCAAATCAAACCTATTGAATTGATTCTGACTCATAGCAACCCTAAAGGACAGAGTACAGCTGCACAGTAGGGTTTCCAGGGAGCTGCTGGTGGATTTGAACTGCCTGCCTTTTGGTTAGCTGCCGACCTCTTAATCTCTGTGTCACCAGAGCTCCTTACAAACAGGTTGTCAGGGACATACTACGTATCAGTTCTATTTTTAGAAGATAATTGTCTCCAGGGTACAAAGTTATGATCCTGCTTCCACTCTAGGCACTCTTGAGATGCACATATTAAAATGAAGGGGCTATATAGACTGAAGAGTTCTTTTGTTTCTTGTTTTTTTCTGAATCAGAGGGGAGCAGAGCAGACTTTCCATTTCCTATCAGTTGAAGGTTGGTGATAACAATGTTTTACAGCTTGGTTATTTCACAGAGCCTGAGTAGGTGGATATCTACTTCCATCACACCTAATTTTTTTTGGTGTGTTTATGCTAGAGAAAATTTGCTAATCTGTTTTATTAAAAAAAATAAAAAATAAAAAAAAGACAGTGCCCTAGGTGTGACACACCGCTTATCTACTGTTAGTTACTTGGTGATCTTGAACATTATTTAAAAAATAAATACATAAACAGCTAAAGAATATATTTGAGTGATTGTATTTCTCTGATTGTTAGTTAGGGTGCACAGGTTCCCATTTGTTCATGTCCTCTTACAGCATGGATTCAAACTGTTTTTCCAGTATTACAGTGTATGTATTGGTTCACTGAGTCTTTGAATGGCCAGAGAGCTGATCAGAGATGCAGCCTCGGGCTCTACTGTGAGTCCTTGCCTCCTTTAACACCCATACTCATTGCCCTGGCTGTTGCTACCAACCAGCAAGTCTCTTCCATCCTCAACTGCACTGGGGATAGAATTGCAGCAAATGACTATAAAGTAAGTCCAGGTTATCAAAAACTTCTCAAGTATGCTATTTTTGAGAATTTTTAATGGGAAATTTGCAATATTTTACTAAGTCAATTTGAGCAATATGAAGATTAACCTGAACAAGGTGAGGGATAGACATTGGCCTTCCAGTAGCAATCTCATAAGGAGAAAACTTACAAGATCCAACCTGGATAGCTCTTAGATTTACAAGGAACTAAAGGAAGGGTGTTAGTCTAAGATAAATTTAAGCACTTGCTTAGTTTTGTTAAGTGATTCTTAATTATTCTGTTAACTCTTTCACTGAGACCTGAGAATTGAGGGTGATGGGGCAGTTCAGCCTTTGATGGCTAGGGAAGATGTGGCAGTTTCCTTAATAACTTGTCCAGTAAAATGAATGCTTTGATCACTGTAAAGGGTTGTTGGAGTGTCCCAAGGATTCAGTATTATGTTTTCAAGTAATTTCTTAGCCACAAAAGTAGCAATGGCCTTTTTACAAGGATATGCTTCTCCTCAAGTGTGGGAAGAACCAGATTATTACAAGTACATATTTAAATCCAATTGAGGGTGGTAACTGGATGACATCAGTTTGCCATTCTAGCATTGGGCTGGAAGGCAAAGGATACTGCCCAGCAGGAGCTTTGAGCTGTTTTCCTGGGTCACAGCAGGAGCATGCAGAGCAGTGGGAAGTTATCTGTTCTGCAACCTCAAAGAATTTTCTCCACTAATACTTTTTTTTTTAAAAGATTTCAGTCATTTCATTGAGATCTTTTATGTGACAGCCACATCATAGGAACATGGAAATGTTTAGGCAAGACTAATTTTCCATTAAGGCTGGTCCATAAATTAGTATCAGGATCCTGGCAACAGCCCATTTTTTTCCCCATTTTTCTCCTTCGTTAGCTAAAGCCAATTATTGATTCTTCTCATGACACTTTGAGTTTAAGTCAGATAAGTTACAATTATTTATAAATAAGTCAGGATAATAACTGTCATCATTTCTCATAAGAGCAGAGACAAGTAGAGAAGAGGTTTAGGGTTTGCTTATGTAATTCAGAATGCTCTTTTCTGGATTTTTGCCTTCCGAGTTCTTTGGCATGGACACACTGAGAAAACTTGTTCTATGGCTTGTTTTTTTTTTTTTTTTTTATTCTACCAAAGCTTTTATTTTCTATAACTGTGAAGGTGAGTGGAGTTTCTGAACTACAGGAAGATATAAAGATTTGGAAAAAATAACTTTTCCATTAGGTCCAACACAAACATTATTAGTTGGGTCCAGGTAGCATTGCACTGTCTTGCAACTTACTAATCCTGCTCAAGGCACTGTGTGTTGTTGTTGTTTTGAGAGGCCTTGGTATTGTAAGGAGGAGGTTAGGGGTTTTTGTGAACAAATAAAGATAATACTTAGCTTGACTTCTTGGAGAAGGAAGGAATCCCTGAGAGTTATTTTTATGAAGAACTACCTATTTTAAATTATTCCTCTTTTTGCAGAAGTTTATTGTATGTTCTACAGTGATGTAAGGTATTCCCCACCACTAAGTTTGCTAAGTAGTAAATATGCCATACCCCTCTAAAGCTTAAGCAGTCGTAGTAAGTTGCATTTAAGTGGTACTGTAGATATTCTAGCAAAACGATTTTATTGTTAGGTTCAATCAAAAGCTTTGTTCTTAGATCTTTGTGTTAACCTTCAGATTTCTACTGTGTAATTTTCATCTAAAGGGGTGGTTTGTTGATGAAAGAAAAACACGAAGCACAGATTTTTTTAGTGAAAAGATTGAAATCATGAAGTTTTAAGAGAGCAAGGATTGGAAAGCTTTGGGGGACAGCCTGTATGGTGGCTGCATTGGCTAGGTTATTTCCTTGATTTCAAGAACTCCTGTTTAGGTTGGCATGCTGAGACATTTATGACTGCGGTTTGTGTACTCTAGGGTAGCGGCTTCTGTAAACATGTGGGATTAATAGCGGATGAAGTAGTTCCAGTATCAGTTAAAATTTTGTGATTAACAGTTACAGCACTTTCACTTTGAGGGTTCAGAGTTAATTACAGAAAGATCTCCTTGTATACCCCAGAGGCTCTTCATGCAAGTTTTGGTTTAGGAGGCCCATATTGAGATCTCTTTTGTTCTTAAGTTTAGAGCATTTCATTTTTTCCAGTAGCCTGTCTTCTTGCAATAATGGCATGTTTTTAAAAAATTACTGTTTGTTGGGGGGAACCCTAGTGGTGTAGTGGTTAAGTGCTATGTCTTCTAACCAGAAGGCAGTCAGTTCACATCTGCTGGGCAATCCTTAGAAACTCTATGGGGCAGTTCTACTCTGTCCGTAAGATTGCTGTGAGTCAGAATCAACTCAAGGGCAATGAGTTTTGGTTATGAGGGGATCTGGACATTGACTGATTTGAATTCTGCTTTTGTTCAACATTTCATAGCTGCTGTAATTGTAAGCGCTTAGTTTATTTTGTTTTGCTTTTGTCTTTAATTCAGGTTTGCTTTTCATGCTTTACATCCTTAACTTATTGTTCAGTGGTGTGAGATAATTTATGAGCTAAAGTGTTGAGGTCAGTAGTAGGAGTTGTTTCCTAATTCATATTACACCTCTTCACTGTTAGATATCTTAGAGTCAAATCCATTAAGAAACAATGAATTGACGATGAGTGTATATAGGTTTGGCAGCGGTTATTTCTACATACATTTTTTCCTATGTGCTGCATGATGTCCATATATATAGTAGAGCACTTCTTAGCCATAATGAAGCACTTTGAAGGACTGAGTCACTTGAGCTTGAGGACTTAGGACCATAGTCTTGGGGAATATCTAGATTAGTCAGTATAGCATAGTACATAAGATAGTGTTCTACTTCTTGTTTTAAAGGTGTGTAGTGACTGGGATCTTAAAGCTTGTGAGTGGCCATTGGAGAAACATCTGTTGGTCTCTTTCTATCCAGAGCAAAAGACAGTAAACAACATCAAAGACTTAAGGAAAAAAAATAGTGTAAAGGACTAATGGACCACATGAACCACAGCCTCCACTAGCTTTAAACCAGGACTAAGTGATGCCTGGCTACCACTACTGACTGCTGTGATCCAGATCACAATAGAAAGTCTTGGATAGAATGGGAACAAAAATGGAAATCCTAGTGGCATAGTGGTTAAGTGCTATGGCTGCTAACCAAAAGGTCAGCAGTTCAAATCCACCAGGCACTCCTTGGACTCTCGATGGGAAAGTAGAACTTCATAGAACAAAATTCAGATTTATTAAAAAAAGACCAGACTTACTGTTTTAATAGAGACTGGTGGAACCCCTGAGACTATGGCCCTTAGATAACCTTCAAACTTGGAAAATCACATTTAAGACAAATAGTAGTCAGAAATATAAAGTAAAACAGTAACAACCATGAGGGAAGTGGTTCTCAGAACAACCAACCATAAGAGACTAAAATAAGAGGATTTTCCCAAAAATAAAGCTCAGGAGGCAGGAAGGGGCAGAAAGGATGAGTGAATGGAAATGGGGAACCCAGGGAGAAAGTGGGTAGAGCACTGTCACGTTGAAGGGATCAGGCTAATGCCACAAAACAAACTAGGTTGGATGGGAAACTAAGTAAGTTATTGAATGGGAAACTAATTTGCTATGTAAACTTTGACCCAAACCATAATAAAATGTTCAAAACAAGAAACAGAATTGAAAGCCATTTCACTACTGTAGTATGGTTGGGACATTTCAGAATGTTCAGTGAAGAACTTGGTTAATCTGTTCTAGTTATTATGAATTCCTTCACACTTTTTCTTGTCTGTAAGTACAGACTTTTGCCAAATCTGTTTTTCCAGGAAAGATGTTAGGGATAGCTTTTAACAGCTTATCATACATGTCCCTGGCTTCACGTAAAAGGTCTTTGAAGGACTGCACAAATCTGAGAAGAAAGATACAGTGTTCTCCATTCGTAAGTGGTCTTTTCCTGGACCTAAAAACATGTGAATGAATTGGAAAAGGTCCAGTAAATGGATTGGTAAGTATAGAGAAGGATTCTAAATTCCTCCTGTGGATCTATCTTCTTGAGGGTTTGGGAAATCCTTTACTATGGCTTTTAGTTCTGCCTTTTGTCCAAGGGGTGAAACTTACTGCTGGACAATCCTTGAGTGCTCAAGTGGTTATATGTTAAAATGCATCTCAGGCACTGGTTTGTAAGTAGTGCCTTCCTCATTTCGAAAGGAAGGGAGTTCAGTTAGAGAAGTGGCATGTAAAGGAAGGGGACAGTAGAGAAGACTGGGAAGTTTAGGTACTGCCAGGGGAGGAGAGGGAATAGTAAATTAAAAAAGAAAAAAGAAGAGACCTATTGCTGCAGAGTTGATTCCAGCCACAGTGACCCTATAGGGCAGAGTGGAACTGCTCCATGCAGTTTCCAAGGAGTGCCTGGTGGATTCAAACTGCCAAGCTTTTGGTTACAGCTGTAGTTCTCAACCACTGTGCCAGTAACTTGATGACATCAAGTTATTAGAAAACAGAAATACAGGTCTCAAGTTCTATATTCTGTTTGGTTAGTTTAGAAACTCTATCTGTTAGGCTAGGCATTTTGCTTTTCTAGTTTATTTTAGAAGCTTTACTACCAATTTAAATACTCATTCTGTTAGGTCCATTTACTTCTGGAAGCCTTCTGTTCTAATTTATTTGCAAAAATGATAATTTAGACAGGTCGAAGGACCACCAAAAGAGGCCAGGTATTTTCTAAGTTGTTTTTAGTTAGTTAAATGCTGCCATTGGCTTAAAAAGAGCAAGTAGCAGGACTCTAATTGTTACTCATAAGTCATGCAGGAATCCCTGAGGAGTATTCTCCTCTTTGGGATTTGTTTTTATCCATTCCTTCTGTTAGCAAAAAGTGTGTACCAAAGCTAGAACCAAAATACCTGAACTTGCTAGTGGAAAATCTTAACCCAAACCTGCAAGTGGACAAGCAGTTCTAACCACAGTATCCAAACTTACAAGCAAAAGATCTTTCTTTTTTTTTTTTTATTGTGTTTAAGTGAAAATATACAATCCAAATTAATTTTGCATTCCCACCTATCTACAGCTCCTCTGCTCTCCCTGTTCCATGACAGCACACTCCTCCTTTTCATTGTATACTTGTCATATCCTATTGACAAGCTCCTGGCCCCTCCTCTTCACCCTCTTGTCTCCCATCTAGAAAGAAACCAGTAGGACAGCCTCCTATAAATGCATAGAGCCATAAAGTACACCCACCATATGGTCACATTGTGTCCCTGATTCTAGTCAATTTTTGTCCAAAGAGTTGACCTTAGTAGTGTTTTCTAGACAGGGGCAACAGCAGGTTTAGGGGCCATGCTCCCAGGGGATCCCCCTGCTTTCCAATGATCAATTCTTGAGCTGCACCCCTCTCTTCATCATGTTGCCACAGTGACTCAGCATTGTGTGCCTCATCACAGCTGTCTTTGGTGGTGGCTAGGCACCATCTGGTTCTTTTGGTCACGTGTTGATATAGTCTCTCGTTTACATGGGTACCTCTGTCTCCTGGGCTGTTTTGTCCTCGTGTCTTTCGTGTTCTTGGTGGTCATCTGTTCCAGATGAATTGGGACCATTTAGTGTACCTCAGATGGCAGCTTTCTAGCTTTCAAGACCTCAGATGCCACTCACCAACATGGGGTGCAGAAAACTCTCTTAATAATAGGCTAATTATGCCAGTGGACCTCGATGTCTCTGAGAGCATAGTCCCCAGACCGTGCCCCTGCCCCTGCCAGCCTATCCTTGCAATATCGGGTTGAGGTTCGAAGAACTTTCAGTGTATGGCAAAGTCCAGTTGAGTTGATCGACCTTCCACTCTGTGCTGTCATTGAAAGCAGGAAATCTTAATGTCAACCTGCATGTGGATGGACAATTTTCTGTAGTGGTATCCTGGTAGAGGGAGCTCAAAGCTCACGTGTAAATGTGTCAAAACAGGGAGAAAGGGAAAATAAATCCAGGCCAAACTGAGTACGAAAGTAAGCCAATAAGAATTTTAAAAGTAAGGCACTAGTAGAATTCAGAGAATCTCAGATACAACAAGCGGAGCTCAGAATCTGCGAAGTGCTTACCCAAGTGGCTCCACAAGTTTCATGACTCAGTTGCATCCAGAGCTTGATTTATTGGCTGTCTAGGTATCTACAGAGAATGTTAGCTTTGGTCCTCATTTTGTAGAGAAAACACTGTAAGTCTATTTAAGAGTGAAAACAAAGAATTGTATTACAGAAAACAGCATTTTGTAAAACAAGAAACACAGTGCTAGGAGAAAACCAACAATGTGTTCGAGGCCACTGCACTGTTACAGAAGTTAATGAAAGCAGAAACCACAAGCAGGTGGGGGGTAAAGCTGGAGTACATCTGATTGCTTAATATTTATAATGTTGCAAGTCGCACGGTATTGGTTGACCACCTTTGCTGGAGTTGACCTCTTTTGCAAGAGTAACTCCAGGTGAAAGGATTTGGCTGATCATGAGTTTCCTGGAACATTTTAAATATAATTTAAGTATAGAGTATTGCAAAAGGATCAGAAAAGAGTTTTTAGGCAGTCTAGGGGTGATTAGGTAAGAACCACGTTTCTAACCAAAAGGCTGACAGTTCATACTGTGACAGTGCCAACCAGATGTTCTTTTGAAACTGTATGTGACAGTTCTACTCTGCCCTGTAGGTTTGCTGTTGAGTCAGAATTGTCTTAACAGCAAAAGGCTGGGGGTTATTCGAAGCCCTAGGAGCATACAGGTTAAGAATGTAGCTGCTAGCCAAAAGATCAGTAGTTCAAATCTACGAGAAGCTCCTTGGAAGCCCTATGGGGCAGTTCTGCTCCGTCCTATAGGGTCACTGTGAGTTGAAATCAACTTCATGGCAACAGGTTATCTATTTATCTGTTTTTGGCTTTAGGGATAATGTGGCTTAGCCACCATAGTCTTATGTTTTAATAGCGTGTCTAACACCTGCACAAACTGAATAATCGCTTGACATCAGTCATTTCTAATCACAGCTTCTGTAAAATTATTTGTTTCTGAGTCAAAGGCACAGTGAAAATTGACATTGTTGTTGTTAGGTCTTGTCAAGTCAGTCCCAACTGGCAGTAACCCTGCGTACAACAGAGCACAACGCTGCATGGTCCTACGCCATCGTCACAGTCACTGTTAGCTTGAGCCCGCTGTTGTAGCTACCGTGTCTGTCCATCCCGCTGAGGGGCTTCCCTGTTTTTGCAGGCCCTCTAGTTTTCCAAGCGTGATGTCTTTCTCCTGGTAACATGTCTAAAGTCTGTTAGATGTCGTGTCACCATCCTGGCTCCCAAGGAGATGATAGGCTGCATTTAAAATTACCAAAATGGAGTCACTTAGGACAAGAAGGAATTTGGACTAGACTTTGGCCAGAAGTTTTAGTCCTATCGAGAGACATAGTTTTGGAATGCTGCTCTTCGTGGCTAGTGGCTCAGTACTCTTTGAGTCACTAATTGCTTCTTGTGAGAAGAGCCTGATCCATGAGCTAAATACTTTATTCGTTTTATTGGGCATGGTCTGTTTTTCAGATTGTGTTGAGTGCATTGTTATTTACTTGTCTCTCTCAGCTGTATTAGGAGACCTTTCTTAACAAGGCAGAGTCGGGCTCTTTAGGTTGCTGTTTCTTTGTGATCTGTTAGTAGGTTGGCTTTCTGAGAATATTTCTCCATCATACAATGCCACTCAACAGCTTTACCTCTGCCAACACCTGCTTTATGAAATTTTCTTTCTCACAGCTCCCTACTATAGTCTTGTATAGGCATGTGAGCATTTTGAGAGTGTTCATGTATCTCTTCTTCTGTTTTGTCCCTTATTTGTAAGTAATTCTTAACCTTTTATAGTATAGCCTGGAATTAAGACTTCTATGTCAATCAACTTGATTTTTATCTACGTTAATGTTACATCAGTAATGCGTCAATGACCCATTTTGTTGAGTCGACTGGATACTATAGCTTTTCATTACTCTTAATGTGTTTAGTAGAGTTTTAACAGTTCTGTTTCAATTTTAAAGTTTTTTTGCAGAATGGTATAAAAATTCCTAACTAGGTAAGTATCTTAATAAAATATCATTCTTTCCATTTGCAATATTATTATTATTTCTATTCCATGGTATAACTGCTATGACTTTGAATAGTGAAACAAGGCTGAAATACATTTGTGAAAAATACTTTGAAATGTGGGCTCTTATACCCTCTGCATTTTTTGGAGCAAATTGAATTTTTGAGCTACCAGCAGAATATGAAAATTCCTTCCACATCCTGCATTTCAAGCCCAGCTCCTAAAGTTTTCCTTTTTTTTTTTGGCAGTTCTAATGAAAACACATAAGGGAAAAAGTGACATTCATATCAGTGAGTACTTGCTTCTTTTCACATAATGAACGCTTTGTAGTGCAGGAGACACTCATAGAATTGGTTAGGATGGCTGGTTCTCCTTTCCTAGAACTTGTGTGTAAAGTCATATTTTTTAAAGTGGCCTCCACTCCTTGCGTCTCCCAGATGGTCTGTCCTTTTATAGGGTTATGCATGTTTCAGCAGGGATTCCCTGTGTGGTACAAACAGTTAAGCTGTCTAATACTAACCAAAAGATTCATGGTTTAGGCCCATCCAGAGACACCTCAAAAGACAGGGCTGGCCTTCTGCTTTTGAGAGATCACCGCTGTGAAAACGCTGTGGAGCAATTCTACTCTGCACACTGGGAGTCGCCGTAAATTAAAATCGATGGGTGGCAGTTAGCAGCATCGACATATTTAAACAAGTAATATTCTTGCAGTGTGAGTGGAGTCCGATTATGCATTTCTCACCCTGCTATCAACCTCTAAAAGTTCACTGCTGAAAGCAGTAGTCAGATTTCTCTTTTTCCCCCGGCATACCCCTTGGGCTGTCTGTCAAAATGCTTCTTCCTAAGGTGTTCTTGAGATCTAGTGAGAAGAATGGTCACATTTGTAATAGGTAGAAAAGTAGTTGTAATTGTTACCTTTTAAAATCAAGTGGGTGATTTTAAAAGACAATAATAAAAACTAAATGAAGCCCAAATCCTATACCATCAAGCCTATTGCAACTCATCTTGACCCCATATGTTACAGAGTATTCTTGGCATAATCCTTGTGACAGCAGATCACTGGGACTTTTTTCAGCAGCACCTCTAAGTGAGTTCAGATGGCCAACTTTTAGGTTTGTAGATGAGTGCAAACCTTTCATGCCACTCAGGGACCTTTTAAAATAGGTGCGAAATTTGTCACTTGCTTATTTTGGGAAAAAATGTGAGGTATGAGACAAAACAAGTTAAGCAAGACTTTGAGAGAGTGAGTTACCTTCTCCCTGGAAGGAAGACTTTTCCAAAACTTGGAGGGATGTGGGAGTGAATTACCAGTGTACCTACAAAGGTGTGGATCAATCGGGGGGGCAGGAGGAAGAGCTGGGAGTCTGCCATCAGTCCCCCTATGGATAGCCCTTCTGAGCTTTGTACCATGGACTAAGAAGTTTGGGTAGAAGGAATGGGTTTCTAATCTTGGTGGTTTCAGGTTGTAGAGACCTGGTCAGTCTTACTGAGTGGTTCATTTTATTGTGACAAATAGATACATGGCAATTTTTTTTGTTACCATTTTAATCATTTTCAGGTGTGCAATTCAGTGACATTAGTTACACTTACCTTATTGTGCTACCGTCACCATCATCCTTTTCCAAAAGTTTTCATGTCACCCCAGAGAGACACTCAGCACCCCTTCTGGGCCTGGTAAATCTCAATAAGACATAAACGAAGAAATAACTAGGGAATTTGGGGACCATTCACAGACATGACTCTAGTGTGAGAGAATTGTCTAGAAGGCTTCAGGATTGTCCTGTGTACTAGCTGATGAGCTTGATTTTCAGTGACTCTAGGATGAAAGGCTTTTTTGTGTGTGTGAGATATATATATATATATATATTTTAAGGAATTACTCCCTGTATGTCATTCATTTTTTTAAAACATGCATTGTTCATTTTGCCAAAAGTACATAACCAAAGAGCTGGTTTTCACACTGTGCCTGGTGAAGTCCTGTCTTCTGAGATGGGTGTCCCACGCCCATCCTAGGGGGTGGACCACTGAGGGGAGGGTCAGGGAACCCGAGGCTGGGGCTTTCTGCTCTTGTTTCAGCTGAGCTAGTCTACTTTTTGTTTATGATTTTGTCTCTGTAAAATTCCATTGCTTTAAAAATGTTTGCAAGCCACCACTTTAGGGAACAGGTGTTATTGTACACAGAAAAAGAAGTTGCTTTTTTTTTGGAGACTTATTTAGGATTGTTCACATCCTGAAGAGAAGAGACGTGTAACTTCTTCCCTCCGCCCTAGGCTGAGTCACAAGTCCTGCCTGAGTGGAACACACAAATGATTTTTTTTTTTAATAAAATGAATCTCTGCTATGTAATAGGGTTAACTTTTATTTCATAGCCTATGAGTATGTGCGCAGAGGAACCTGGTGGTGTGGTGATTAAACACTCAGCTGTGAACCAGAAAGTTGGCGGTTCAAACCTGCCAGCCGCTCCATGAGAGAAAGGTGTGGCAGTCAGCTTTTGGAAAGCTTACAGCTTTGGAAGCCCATGGGGGCAGTTCTGCTGTGTCCTGTAGAGTCACCATGAGTTGAAATCAAGTCACTGACAGTGGGTTAGGCATGTCATTCACAAACTAAGAGTTAAAAACTTACATATATGGCAACAGATAACATTAGGTTTCAGACCATCTTGGTTAACACAATTTCTAGTTTTTCCTGTGCAAAGAAGAGTCTAAGAGGGGTGCCCAGTTATGTCCTTAACTCTTTGTTTTTCAAGAGCATATTAGACACTTGGCCTGTTGTATGTCTCTTTCTGAAAAATATTATTGAGACTGTGAGAAATACTTGGCATTCTTGAGGACTGTCCAGGGCATGGAGTTCTTGGGTGATACAGATGGTTGATGTGCTAACCCAAAATTTGGGAGTTGGAATCTAGCCAGAGGTTCCTCAGAAAACAGACCTGCTGTCCTGCTCCTGCAGGATCAGCTGTCTCAGTCCTCTAGTGCTGCTGTAACAGAAATAGCAGAGGTGGATAGCTCTAACAAAGAGAAATTTATTTTTTTCACAGAAAAGTAGGCTAAAAGTCCAAATTCAAGATGTCAGCTCCAGGGGAACGTTTTGTCTCTTGGCTGTGGAGGAAGGTCCTTGTCATCAATCTTACCCTGGACTGGAAGTTTCTCAGGCACAGGGACCCCAAGTCCAAAGGACCTGCTCTGCTCCTGGTGCCTCTTTCTTGGTGGTGTTTGGTCCCCCTGTTTCTCTGCTCACTTCTTTCTTGTATATCCCAAGAGCTTGCCTCAGTACCATCCAAATTTGTAGATTGAGTCCTACCTCCCTAACACAGCTGCCACCCACTTTCCCTCAGTAGCATCATAGAGGCAGGATTTACAGCGTACAAGAAAATCACAGCATACCGGGAATCATGGACCAGCCAAACTGATATGCACATTTTGGGGGGACATAATTCAATTCATGACATTCTACCTTTTGTCCCCCAATCACCTCTTTGTAACATGCAGAACATATTAATTCATATCAAAGCAAAAGTCTTAACTTCAAGTCCCAAATCATTCCTCTTCAGTGGTGGCATCTAGAATGCCAGTTATCTGCTTCCAAAGGTACAATGGCAGAACAGGTACAAGTTAAGACATTTCCATTGCAGATGGGAGAAACTGCAGGGAAGAAGGGATAACAGGCATCAATTAAGTCAGCATAATACATTACATTAGCCTTCAGGGCTTTGGAACTAATCTGTGAGATATTTCACACAGTTGCTGTGCCCTGCGGGCTCTAGGTGTTGCCCACACTCTCCAGATTCTGAGTGGAGGCCCCTTGGCCCTGGGCTTTAGCTTTGCTTTCCAGGCCCACTGGGACAGCAACTCCACACCTTCAGCTTTAGGCACACACTCTCCTACCTAGTCGAACTGAGTGAAGGCTCCACCCTTAGAAATACCGGGGGCCATGGCTCCCTACTTTGAAACCCCTGAGGTCATGGCCACCCCTTTTGAGGCTGAGGCCGCTCAGCTAGTGAGGTGGGACTCAGTCTACAAGCTTGGGTAATACTGAAGCAATCTCTTGGGGTATAAAAGAAAGAATTAATCAGAAAGACAGGGGGGTCTTGTTCCACCAGGAAAAAAGCTCAGCCGTTGGACTGGGTGTCACTGTACCTGAGAAGCTCTCAGTCCAGGGGAAGATTGATGACAAGGACCTTCCTCCAGAGCCAACAGAGAGAGCCTTTCCCTGGCTCTGATACTCTGAATGTGGATTTTTAGCCTACTTTACTGTGAAGAAATAAATTTCTCTTTGTTAAAGCCATTTACTTGCAGTATTTCTGTGATAGCAGCACTAGGTGGCTAAGACAGAATTTGGTACAGAGAGAGTGGGGTGCTGCTCTAACATATCCCTAAAATATGGAAGTGGTTTTGAAACTGAACAGACAGTGCACAAGCAGCAGCAGCAAACCTGTAGCTGCAGAAGTGGCCTTGGCAGCCGACAGGCAGTGCAGCAGGGAAGCAGCAGCAGCAGAACCAGGTGACATGCCATCACAGCCAGTGTATGAGGGTGCTGGAGCCAACCACAGAGCCCGAGAGCTGAGTGCTGTGCAGGAGGCCTCCTGGCAGAGCGGGATGCCTCGAGGCTCTTATCAGTGAAGCTACAGAGCCGTGGAACACTTCCCCAGCGGACAGATATGGGTGTGGGCCTGGGCTGAGAGTCCACAGGAAGCAGAAGCTGAAGAGACAAGGCACACAAGAAGCTGAGCTGCCTCGGTCCCAAAAGGTATGGCCATGACCGTAGGGGTTTCAAAGTATAGAGCTGTAGTCTCTGGTATTTCTAAAAGTAGAGCCTCCACTCAGTTGGACTAGGAGAACGTGTGTCTGAAGTGGAGGGAGCAGAGCTGCTGTCCCAGTGGGCTTGGTAGGAGGAACTGAAGCCCAGGGCCAAGGGGCCTCCACTCAGAATCTGGGGAGTGTGACTGTCACCAAGTCTGGAAGCATGACCATTGTGCAAATTGTCTTAGAAGATTATTTTCAAAGCCTGAGGGCTAATGTAATGTGTTATGCTGACTTGCTTGATGCCTGTTACCCCTTCTTCCCTTACAGTTTCTCCCATCTGTAATAGAAATGTCTTAACTGGTGCCTATTCTGCCACTGTACCTTTTGAAGCAGACAGCTTGTATTCTAGAGGTCACAGATGAAGAGGAATTTTTGGATTTTGGACTTGAAGTTAAGATTTTTGCTATGATATGAATGGATATGTTTTGCAAGTTGCAAAAATGTGATGCAGGGGAAGGTAGAATGTCAGGAATTGAATTTATGCTCCCACAAAATGTGCATATCAATTTGACTAGTCCATGTTTCCTGGCATCCTGTGATTTTCTTGTACCTTGTAAGCCTGCTTCTGTGATGCTATTGAGGGAAAGTGAGTGGCAGCTGTGTTAGCAAGGTGGCACTCAATCTACAGATTTGGATTGTACTGAGGCACTCTCTTGGGATATAAAAGACAGAAGTGAGCAGAGAGACAGAACCAAAATACCACCAAGAAAGAGGTCCTTTGGACTCAGTTTCCTTATACCAGAGAAGCTCCCAGTCCAGAGGAAGTTTGATTACAAGGGACCATTCTCTAGAGTCAGCAGAGGAAGCCTTCTTTTAGAGCTGATAACCTGATTGTGGACTTTTAGCCTGTTTTACTATGAAGGAAGATGTAATTGTGATATTTCTGTTATAGCAGCACTAAATGAGTGAGACATCCACCGCTGAAAACTCCTCATCAAACGCAGTTCTGCTTGACACACATGGGTCGCCATGAGTCAGAATTGACTCGTTGGCAATTGGCTTAATTTTTTTGTTGTTGTTAGTTTGGAACAATGTGATTCACTTTTTACAAGCTACTGTACAGCCAAACATGCTTTTAAGTATTTTTGAGTTTTATGATGTGAAGGTGCTTCTGTGTGATTATATTTCCCAGCTGCCCTCCTCAGAGAAAATTTACTGGCTATATTTATTCTTGTTGATTGATTTGATATTTCTTTTTCTGTGGGGGAAGATTACTCAGAATATGTCATAGTTGGGATGTGGAGAAAGTGGAAGTGAGAAGACAGCAATTAAGGACGGTTAATGGGACCATGTTGCTCTGGACCTTAGAAATCTTAGATAAACTAACTGGTATTAGTTGTCTAAGCATCAAGTAGCAAGAGGAAAGAGGTAAATTCCTTCACTTTTATCCCTGTCATGGCCAGCCTTGTTGGGGTGAGATGGTATCTCATTGTAGTTTTGATTTGAATTTCTTTAATAGCTAATGATCACAAGCAATTATGTATGTGTCTTTTAGCTGCCTGGATATCCTTTTTAAAGAAATGTCTATCTCCTTTGCCCATTGCTTAATTGGATTATTTATCCTTTCCTTGTTGGTACTTTGTAATCCCATATAGATTATGGAGATCAGACATCAGTGTGACATACAGTTGCCAAATATTTTTTCCTGCTCTGTAGGTGGTCTTTTAATTCTCTTGATGAGTCTTTGGATGAGCAAAAGTGTTTAATTCTTGGTAGTTCCCATTTATCTATTCTGTCTTCTGTTGATCGTGCTGTGTTTGTCAGATTTTGAAGTCTGACTACAATGTGTATTAAAACTTCCATTGTTGATCCTGTTTTATCTTGGGTGAGCTTTATCATTTTAGATTTGATATTTAGGTCTTTTATCCAGTTTGAGTTGGTTTTTGTATAAGGTGTGAGATACGTGTCTTGTTTCAATTTTTTGCAAATGGATATCCAGTTTTTCTGGCACTGTTTGTTAAAGGGACCCTTCTTACCCCATTTTAAAATCTTGACACCCTGTTTTTGAGAGTTTTTAAAAAAATCTGTTGTGACATCAGAGGGAGTACTTGTGTGTTTAAAAACCAAAACAAAACATAAAAGCATCGTTGTCAAGTTGGTTCCAACTTAGAGTGACCCTGTAGGATACAGTATAACTGTCCCATAAGGTGGCTGAGGGGCAGCTGAGCTCTTAACCACAGACAGCCTCTCTAGCCTGTGGTCCTCAGAAATGCATTAGCTGTGTGCTTAGAAGCCAGTGAGAGAGCAGCTTTGCTCTGTTGGACCATGAGTGTGTTGGTTAGGCAATAGCTCTGTAAGTGGATATAACATTTTCTGCTTTGTGCCTTTCTCTAGGGATTGAGAAGCCTAAAGAAGTATCCAGACAGACCGATGGGCTCAGTTGGCAGGCTCCACTATCTTACCATGACTGCCGAAAGCCCGGCACCCAGAGACCTGGCTCTGGCTCCCCTGGTCACCTGCAAGCTTTGCTTGTGTGAACATTCTCTGGACAAGATGACCATCCTCCAGGAATGCCGCTGCATCTTCTGCACAGCTGTAAGTGTACCCTGGTGCTCGCTCTTGTGAGAAAAAGCCAGAGGAGGCCTTGGGAGAGTATAGACTTCATTGCTGAGGCTTAGTGAGAAGGCTGGGTTTGCTGATAGATCATTCTGCTTTGTGAAGCATTTGGAACTGTTTCCAAACTTGGCTGGAATGGTAAATCAGATGTTTCCTGGTTTTTAGGCAAAGTGTGATATGTACATGTGTTCATGTGTGTATAATTTAGTTACTGATTGAATAAGCAGAGTGTTTCTTTGCTTAAGATTTTAGCAAAGGAACAAAGCAGAGTAATTTTTAACATGCCTGAGTTAACTACTGTCTGTGAGAAGCTCACCAGGTATTTTTGAGTAATGGAGAAATCAGGTAGCAGTTTACTTTGTGTACTGAATTTTCTTTGGTTATATCTGCTCATCTGCAAACAACATGGTGTACAACTGTTTTATGTTATCGTATCTCTTTTTTTTATGCTATTTTCACAACATGGCAAATGCTGCTTATTCTTCATAATAAAGAGAAACCCTGGAGATCTCCAGGATGAGGCTTGTCCCTTTGGTTCTGGCACCAGGCATCAGCATTCACAATGTTTATTACTGCCTTTCTCTCAAGGTGGGTTCCACTGGCACCACCAGCAGCAGCTGCTATGGAACTGATAGACTCCTGGTGAACCTATGAGTGCTGGCGGGGAACTGTGCTCCGTGGGGTTTTTGATAGCTGACTTTTCGGAAGCAGATTGTAGACCATCAGGCTTTTCTTCTGAGCCCCTCTAGGACAGACTAGAACTGCCAGTGAACCTCCAAACTTTCATTTGGTAGCTGAGCATGTTACCCTAATAACCCAAACCAAACCCGTTGCCGGTGAGTCAATTCCAACTCATACTAACCCCATAAGACAAGGCAGAACCGCCCCCATGGGGTTTTGAAGGCCGTAAATCATTATTGAAGCAGACTGCCACATCTTTGTGGCTGGTGGATTCAACTGTCAACCTTTTGGTTAGTAACTGAGTGCTTAACCACAGTGCTACCAGAGCTCCTAAGCTAATTAAGCATTAGAAAAAGATAGCGCCAGTTAAGGGGGTCAGGGATGCAGAACTGAGGGCATGCTGCAGTTTTAAGCAGTGCAGTGAGGGGCAGGCGTCACCCACAGGTGACTTTTAGTCGGATGTGGTCCCCTTCCTCACCTGTGTCAGTGTAGTTACTCTGTAGGAAGGGAGGAAATAGTTACTTCAGTTCCTTCTGGTCTTGTTTTGAGTTCTGTGTTTTGAAAAATTATTATATCTCTGACTTTTCTTATATGTTTAGCACCCTCCTCCCCCCTTCTCTTCCCCAATTCTTGAAACAAATGAGTCAGTTTTGGCTAAAACCAAGTTGGATATTTTGGTCTGAGAGTTACTAATGTTTCAAAGCAGGATATGGAATTCTGGTTTTGCTACAGGGTTTAATTATGCCAAATTCAAGAATGTATTAAGTATGTGCATCAGTGTTGGGTAAAAAAGTATATACACATGATGAGTGATGGTTGTACAACATGATTACTGTAATTGATATCACTGAATTGTACACCTGCAAAATGTAAGATTGGCAAATGTCATGTTGTATATATTTTTACAACAGTTATAGAAAAGAATATATAAACTACTGGATTGTATTTCGTATTTTCAAAGAGCTAAGACTTATGTCTTTTTATTGCAGTAACTCTGTTCCTAATTAAAAATAGCATAACTGTGATAGATACATTTATAATAATGACCTCTTCTCACTCCTTCACCAAAAAAAAAAAAAAGATGCTGAGGCTGCTCTATGTACAACCACAAATCTAATGGGATTTGGTTTTCCTGGTTTGGAAGTTTAGGGTCATGGCTTCATGAGACATCCCAGTTAACTGGCTTGATAACATGTTCAGTGTATCTGTTCTACCTCCTAGCATGATGGATTAGTGCCTAGTTAGTGCCTAGGGTCTCCAAAGCATGCATGTCCTCATTTAAGGCACAACAGTTAGCCTGGAACAACTGAGGAAGCAGGAGACTCAGGAAGAGGAGAAGGATGTGGTTGCGGACGGCTGGTTTTCTCCGTGAAAGCTGCCTCCCTTGCCGTGAGAACAGAGGAACTGAATAGTGCTTGGCTACTGATTCTGAACGGTTTTGATCAAGGGGTTTTGATCAAGGATTCCATAGAAGAATGCTGATCAAAGAGGTGGGGGGAAGGGAGATGTAAAATAGAATTTCAAATTTTTATGGGCTCCAGACTTGCTGGAGCCATGAAGGTTAGATGAACTCTTGAAATTATTGCCCTGAGAATAGTTTTCACATCTTAAGCCAGAAATGTCCCCTAAAGTCTTAAAACCAAACAATAGTTTAGCTTAACTAGTAAAAAAAGTCTGCCTTGAGAGCATTATGTGCTTTTAGGAACTATTACATGGGATGAAGTTGACAACAGCAACTCGAAAGATTAGATTGGAACACTTTAAAGGGTGTGAGTTTGTGTTAATGTGGCAGGAACAACATGGAAAAGGAAGGTGAGAAGAGTTGCCCAAGAAAGTAATCACTGTCACCAAGTTGTGCTTGTAGAAACTTTTGTGTTGGTGTATGTTTTGCTGTGCGTATGCTTAGCAGCAAAAACAAATTTAAAACAAAGAATCAAATAAAAAAATAGCACAACTGCTTCTCCTTTCTCTTGCAGCAATTTGGAGGTAGTACTGTGCTGTTTGGGCTCACACTTCCTCCTTGTTAGGGAATGCACAAAAGCAGAAAGTTAAGTGACTGGGTCCTATTGATATCCCTCCAACTTTAGAACTCTTTATACCTATAACATGAATCTTCCTTGATTCCTGTTACCTATTTCCTACTGTCTGCCAAAGTAGCAAGCTTGTGTGTGTGTGCAGTTATATTAGTGTCTGTAGATTTGCAATTGAAATCAGACTCACCTGAAATACTTTTTTTTTCTTTTTTTTTTAAAACTATTTTAAAAAATGTATCTAATTCTCTCCCTCTCGATTTTAGTGTTCATCCAGTTAAAAGCTATCAGTGGCGTTTTGGGTTTTCAAGGCTAAAAGGACATTTGTGATGTTTTCTGATATGCCATATGCTACTGATTTCCAGATTTGAGTGAAGGACATCTCTCCATTTTTGCTTGGGAAAGCCTTCTTTGTGCTTACCATAAGGAGTTTTTTTCTGAGTTCTGTTTTACTGAAAATGTTTACCCCCAGAGAAATGTGGAGACATAGAGGTGCTTCCACTTGAAGTGATGCTATATTGATCTCTTTTTGTAGATATCATAAAGCTCCTATTCTTTCCCTTTCCTTTCTTCCCTAAGATATGTTACTGACCCTTTTGCTGTGAGGTTGAACGATGTTCGTTTGCAGTGTCCCTGTGCTGAAATTCCAGACCTAACCCAAACCCGTTGTGTGGTTGGAAAGCTGTTGAATCTTTCTGGACCTCTGATTTCTCAGTTGTGAAATGGTGTTCAGACCTGTCACAGTGCTTCAAAACTGTGGTGCATGGACATTCTGGAAGTGGTGGGTGACTCAGCTGTTGACTGTTGCCCACTTTTTCCCTATCTTCAGGGAGACCTGGCCTTTAAATGAAGGGGGAGCTGTGGTGGCACAGTGGTCACGTACTAGGCTACCAACCAGAAGGTCAGCAGTTCAGAGCCACCAGCTGCCGCATGGGAGAAAGATGTGACAGTCTGCTTCTGTCAGCATTACAGCCTTGGAAACCCAATCAGGCGGTTGTCCGTCCTATGAGGCCTCTGTGAGTCAGAGTCAACTCACTGGCAATGAATTTTGGGACTTTAAATGGGTGCACTCCACAGTAAGTGTGTTTCAGGGAGCGTCACTCTGAGAAACAGATGACTTTTGAGTCAAGTGTTCTGTAGTCTGATTAGTTTGGCATCTGCTCTGCTGTCTGATGTGTCGTGGACGATGTGATGCCTGTCTGCATTTTAGCGGCTCAGCAGAGTCCTGTGGTTTAAAAGGAAAGCACGCCAAGCATTTTCACCTGGCCTTGTGACCTGTTGTAGTGGCTCACTGACTAACTTCCTCACACCCAGTGCTCTGAAGAATGCTACTTGCAGTTATTCTGTGTGGGTAATTCTTGATTTAAATGTCACCCAGAGAAAGGAATGTGATGGACGTTGCCTTAAATTGCCATCAACCTATCTAGTTTCTTAAGGAAGCCAAACCTGTCCATTTATGAAAATGGCTTCTGTTAGACTTTTTGCCCAACTCTGATACACTGAGAAGAAAGTAGAGCATAAAGCAGGAGAAGCCGAATCTACCAGACAACCGTGGACGTCGCTGCCACTGAACCACACCCGTTGCCATCGAGTCAGTCTGACTCATGGCGACCCCACATGTGTCAGAGCAGACCTGTTCTCCGCTAGCTTCTCGCGGCTGCAGTCCCGCGGAAGTGTACTGCGAAGCCTTTCATCTGAGGTGCCCCTGGCAGGGTCCCACTGTCAGTCTCTCAGTTAGTAGTTGTGTGCATCACTGTATATGTTACCTGGGGACTCAGATGCTGCTCCTAGCATGACTGAAATTGTCAGTCATTAGGCATTATTTTAGTCATCTAGGGCTGTTATGACAAATATCACAAGTAGATGGCTTTCACAAACAGAAATTGATTCTGTCACAAGTTGGGAAGTTAGAAGTCCAAATTCAGGGTGTCTGCCTCAGGGGAAGGCTTCCTGTCTTTGTTGGCTCACAGTTTAGTACGAAGGCCCTTGTCTGCTTTCAGCATCTGTGGGCCCGGTGTTCCCTGGAGCTAGGAGGTTCTCCGTGCAAGGACCCTGGGTCTAAAGGGTACACTCCACTCCTGGCTCTTCTTCATTGATGGTGATGAAATCCCTCAATCTCTGCTTAGTTGTTTAGTCTCTTTTGTGTCTCAAAAGAGATTGACTCAAGATGCAGCCATATCCTGTAGATTGCATCCTGCGGCATTGACATATCTGCCCCTAATCCTGCCTTGTTAACATCATAGTGGTCAGGAGTTACAATGCATAGGATGATTACATCAGGTCACAAAATGGGGGATAATTATATAACACTGAGGATTGCTGCCTACCCAAGTTGTCATATATTTTAGGGGGACACAATTCAATCTATAACAGATGTGTTGTGAAGCCAATGAGGTTGATATTGTGGAGTTATAGAGAGAGGTGTTTCAGGATTAACTGTTCTATTCTGAAGGTTAAATATCTCAGGAATGTTAATAGCTAATCCTATGCAAAAATTCTCTATCTCTTTGACCTGTGGATTTAATTAGCCCAAATATAAAAATTCAGACACTGCGTTTCACAGTTTTGTAACACACTTTCAGATAGTAACACACATTATAATTGAAGTGAAAGAAATTTCACCAAAGTTAGTTATCAGAGCAGTGAAAATTTGGGGATTTCCTGTCTTGTGAGCAATGTTTGACTCTGATTTATTTTGGATGGCATTTCTGTCACCTATGAATTAAGGAATCACAAAAACACAATTGTTGCTTGTCTTTGTAACCTAGATAATTTCACCTGAAAAGAGGTGGTATGTTGGACATGGCCTACTTAACTTTCCAGAGTAAAAGCAGGATGTGCTGACCCAAAAGAAAGTAAAGTCCAGCCATATTCTTGCCTTTTTCTATTACGTTTTGTTGGCCATAAGTACTTAGAACTCCTTTTACTACTCACTTCTCTAAGCCAAATGGGTTTTCCAATGTTTTGAAAGTGAGAAGAAATACAAAACTTTTTAGACCAAGCCCTTGTTAGGGCCTGCTGAGTGACCTTTAAGAAAAGCCCACATACGGCCTTGGAGATATTTTTAGTTTGGGAAGACTTGTAGAGTGTGTATGTGTTTGTGTGAGTGTGTACGTGTGTGTGCATGTGCACTTGCCTGTATGCACATGTGTACGTGGATATGACTGTATGCAGGTGGGGTTCTGTAAATTTCACATGAAGTAAATGACCTACAATGGTTCTTTCCTATATTCTAACTGATAATTGTATTAGGAAAAGGGAATGTCTTTTTCCTACTCCTTCCCGTCTCTGCTCCCCCTGGCAGTCTACCATACTGGGTAAGACTGAGAATGGGGCTTTACCTTTCAGTGGTGTATGGCTTTAGGCAAGTTCTTTAGCCTCAGCTTCCTTTCTTGTAAATTGGCAGAAGGGAGGTGGTCCGTTCTCTCTGAGGGTGGTTGTGGTGGTGTTAGGTGCCATCAAGTTGTCTCCCATGTCACGGTGACCATGTGCACCATGGAAGGAGCACTGCCGGGTCCTGTGCCATCTTCATGGTCGGTCGCAAGTTGGATCCTTGTCTGCTCTACAGAGTTTTTGCTTGATGAATTGTGGAAGGAGGTTGCAGGCCGTTCTTCTTGATCTGTCCCCATCTGGAAGCTCCACTGAGACCCGTTCAGCATCACAGCAGCACAGAGCCTCCACTGACAGACACGTGGCGGTTGCACAGGCAGGTCACTGGCTGGGGACTGAGCCTGGGTTTTCCACGTGGACGGGGAGAGCTCTACCGGTGAACCATTACTGCCCTTCAAGAAGGCCGCCACTGAGGTGGCCCCTGGCTCGTGGCAACCCCATGTGTTACGGAGCAGAACTGTGCCACGGAGGTTCTTGGCTGTAAGCTCTGTAGAAGCAGACTGCTAGGCTTTTTCTTCCACAGAGCTTCTGGATAGATTCTAACCACCAACCTTTCTGTTAGCCACTGATTGCAAACCACTTGAACTCCCCAGGCCCCTTCAAGAGGGCTATAAACACACTACTGCTGAGTCAATTCCAACTCATACTGACCCTATAGAACAGAGTTAGACCACCCCGTAGAGTTTCCAAGGAGCACCTGGTAGATTAGAACTGACCTTTTGGTTAGCAGCTGTAGCACTTTACAACTAGGCCGGTAGGCTTTCCATTCAAGAATGCTATAGGGGGCACTCTTGGCATTTAGCACACTGTCAAGCCTGTACTAAGTTATTTTTATTATTCCTTTCATTCTTAAGTTGCATGAGTATACTGAGCAGGTCTGTCTCTTAAAATGCTTTGTTGTTGTTGTAGTTGTTAGGTGCCATTGAATTGGTTCTGATTCATAGTGACCCTGTACACAACAGAATGAAACATGGCCTGGTCTTGCACCATGTCCACAATCATTTTTATGCTTAAGCCCATTGTTGCGGCCACTGTGTCAATCCATGTTGTCAAGGGTCTTCCTCTTTTTTACTGACCCTCCACTCCACTGAACATGAGGTCCTTCTCCAGTGACTGATCCCTCATGACAAAATGTCCAAAGTATGTCAGATGTAATCTTGCCATCTTTGCTCCCAAGGAGCACTCTGGTTGCACTTCGTCCAGGACAGATCTGATGGTTCTTCTGGCGGTCCATGGTACGTTCAACATTCTCCAGTACCACTATTCAAAGGCGTCAGTTCTTCTGTCGTCTGTGTTCGTTGTCTATCTCACATGCATATGATGCAGTTGAGAATACTATGGCTAGGGTCAGGCACACTTCAGTCTTCAAGGTGACATCTTTACTTTTCAACACTTTAAAAACTTCCTTTGCAGTAGATTTTCCCAATGCAGTGTGCCTTCTGATTTCTTCACTGCTGCTTCCATGGTGTTAATTGTGGATGCAAGTAAAATGAAATCCTTGAAAACCTCAATCCTTTCTCCATTTATGACGATATTGTTTACTGGTCCAGTTGTGAGGATTTTTGTGTTCTTGATGTTGAGGCACAGTCTATACTGAAGACTGTGGTCTTTGATCTTCATCAACAAGTGTTTCAAATCTTTTTCACTTCCAGCAAGTAAGGTGACATCGTCTGTATAATGCAGGTTGCTAATGAGTCATCCTCTGATCCTGATGCCTCATTCTTCATATAATCTGGCTGCTTGGATTATTTGCTCGGCATACAGATTGAAAAGGTGTGGTGAAAGGATACAACCTTGATGCACACCTTTCCTGACTTTAAACTATGCAGTGTCCCCTTGTTCTGTTTGCCTGGCTGCCTCTTGATCCATGTACAGATTCCTTAAGAGCACAATTAAGTGTTCTGGAATTCCCATTTTATGCAGTGTTAGCCATAATAAAATGCTTCAGAGAAAGGAAATTCTCTAAAGACTTACTTGCCTTTCATAAAAAGATGATATCAGGTAACTTTCCTGTCATTGCTATTTGGGGATACCCACAAACTAACAGATAGAGAGAAATTTCTCTGTTGGATTTGTCCAAAATGTGCTATAGCTGAATGCTTAAACGGAAGATCTAGAAGCAGGAAAACACAAAACTAATACAACTTTAAAGGTAAACTCAGTTGCTGTTGAGTGCATTCTGTCTCATGGAGACTCCATTTCTGAGCACAGCTGTGCTGCATAGGGTTTTCAATGGCTGATATTTTTGGAAGTAGATCTCTGGACCTTTCTTCTGAGCTACCTTTGCCTGGATTCAAACCAGCAACCCTTAGGGTTAGTGGCTGAGCATGTTAACCATGTGCACCACTAAGGAACTCCTTGCAAGCAAATCGATGAATGCTTTTCTGATGGATGGAGAAGACTGAAATGGCAGGGTCTCAGACCACCACGTGTTTAAAACTACTTACTCACCTGGAATATAGTCGTGTAATTCTGTGTTCGCCTCACATGTTTGGTTGTATTATTTGAATACCTTTCACGGAGATATCTTTGGAATTGTGGGAAGTAATGAGGCATCATTCTCTAGGCCAATGTCACAGGCCAATTTTCTGTCCCTATCTTTGGTCATATGTCTTGCCAAACTTTCCTTGCCTGAAACTCTCAAATTCTCTAGCTCCGTAGTTCCTGTTGCAGAGATACTGCCTTCTATTACTGTTAAAAGGACAGAAATAAATTCCACCAGTCCAAACCACCATTATTCTCTTGCTTTCTGATACTAAAATACACTGGCTTGCATGGCTGATTTTATATTTAACTTAGCCTCGGGTTAGCAACAGTAAGTCCATGAATTTATCTTCCTGATTTTGCCTGAGAAATGACTTCAATATGCTTGCGGTGTATACCTCATGAGATTTTTCATGATACTGCTCTGATTATGTTTGTATTTATCAATCAAATTACTAGCTTAAAATACCATTTTTTAAGTGTGCAATTCAGTGGTTTTTGGTTTATTTACAATGTTGTGCAACCATCATCACAGTCAAGTTTAGAATATTTTCATCACTCTAAGAGGAAACCTTGCACCCATTAGCTATCCTGTTTCCCACCATCCTTGCAGCTGCAGAAAACCTCTCATCTACTTTGTATAAATTCTTCTATCTGGCACATTTCGTATAAATTGAATCATACATTATTTAGTTCTTTTGTTATTGGCTTTTTTCAAGGTTCATCTGTGTCATATTGTTTTATTAAATGTGTTGGTAGTGATAAGTATATATGTAATGAAGCATTTGCCATTTCAGCCTTCTTCACATGTATAGTTCAGCGCTGACGTGCTCGTCTCTTTCTACTGACAGCTGGGCTGCTGCAGGGTCAGGGGGCATCTGAGAAAGTAGTGCACGTTGTAGCAGCATGAGAAATGGATTAGAGGTGACTCCAGCAGGAGCTGGCTCCCGGACATATGATCTCATCTGTGCCGAATGCTTACCACTTATTCCAGGAAGGTAGTAAAATATGACATGAGAGAAAAGAGCTGTCTCTTAGAGAAGCAAAACCAATAGAATGTATAAATATGTATATCTAGAGGGAGAGTGATTCATATCAAGGAAACAGCTCATAGAATTGTAGAGGCGAAAATGTCTCAAGTCCTGGGTTGGAATACAAGCCTCACACAGCCGTGGAAGCTGGTGAGCCAAAGGTTGGCAGGTCAGAGAGCAGAGCTCCCCCACTTGCAGGCTGTGAAGGTCAGTGAACCCCAGGATGGCAGGCAAGGCTGCAAGGTCTCTTCTGATTCACAGAGCTGCGGGAGCTACTGAACCGAGGACCTACAAGTCAGGGGACAGGGCCCTCACTTGCAGGCTGTGAGGATCTGTGAGTCCTGAGATCAGCAGATAAGCAGCTAGCTCAAGTCCCGAGAATTAGGTGTCAGAAGAGGGTGGCAGCTGCTGGATCCACAGCAAGTCAAAAACCTTGGCAAGGGGAGCAGGCAGAAAGTAGGTGGTGGAATGATGAAGGCTGAGGGGGCCATGCAGTCACAGGCCCCTCACCCGCTGGGACCAGAGCCAACTCCATCACGGTGGTGACCCCCCTGATGGCAGCTAGCAACAGTAACAGGAGGGAGCTGGCAAGCCAACAAAGGTCTCCAGTAGAATGACCGATAGGAAGGGCCACAGGGCTGACTTTCCTTCAGCCGCTAACCAGAGTTGGTTCAGGCCCAGAGACTTCAGCCCAACACCAAATTTTTGCTGACCAATTTCATGCATACCAACGGGGGAAGGGAAGTTAATCAGAAATACAGTGAACCTAAGTTAACTGTTTCCCAGCTTTCTGTCTCATTGACAAAAGACTTTTTCCTTACTTTGTTCTTTTTAAAGACTTAATTTTTAACTATAAATGTAAACATACCTATTTTAAAGCAAAATAAGACCTCAAAAAATACTGAATATATGAGCAGTTCCACTATACCCACCTCCAAACTCTCTCCTGGTGTACAAATAAATATATAAACAAATAGCAGAATATATATTCATGTTGTCTTTGTTAGGTGCCACTGAGTTAGTTTCAGCTCATAGCAGCCCCTGTACAACAGAAGGAAGCCTGCCCTGTCTTGCGCCTGCCCACAGACGTCATGTTTGATGCTGTTGTTGCAGCCACGATGAGTTATTCCTCTTTTTCACTGACCGTCTACCAAGTATGAGGTCCTTCTATCCCTCCTCAGAACGTGTCCAAAGTGTGTAAGACATAATCTTGTCCGCTTTGCTTCTGAAGAGCACTCCGGTTGTATTTCTTCCAAGACAGATCTGTTTGTCTTTTAGGCAGTCCATGGTGTAGTCCATGCTCTTCTCCAGCGTTGCAATTCAAAGGCATCCATTCTTCTTCTGTCCTCTTTATTCATTGTCCAGCTTTTGCATACACATGATGGTATTGAAAATCCCATGACTTGGGTCAAGCACACCTTAGTCTTCAAGGTGACATTTTTGCTCTTCAGTACTTTAAAAAAGTCTTTTGTAGCAGATTTTCCCAGGGCAATGCATCTTTTGATTTTTTGACTGCTGCTTCCATGGGTGTTGATTGTGGATCCAAGCAAAATGAAATCCTTGACAACCTCAATCTTTTCTTCCTTAATCATGATGTTACTTATTGGTCAAGATGTGAGGATTTTTTTGTTTTTTAATGTTGAGGTGCAATCCATACATAGTCATACATACTGTTAAATAGAGAAATGAGATTTTTGTCTATAAACATTTTATCTTGAATTTTACAAATTTAACCATGTGTTGTGGTCATCTTTCTGTGTAAAGATTTAAGTGTTTGTAGTGTTCCTGAGGAGCCCTGGTAGCACAGTGGTTAAGTGCTTACCTGCTAACCAAGTGGTCAGTGGTTCAAACCCACCAGCCGACCCACTCGGCTGGAGAAAGATACCGCAGTCTGCTTCCATAAAGATTAAAACCCAATCCAAACCTGCTGCTGTGCAGTTGATACTAACTCCTAGCGACTCTATAGGACAGGGTAGAACTGCCCCATAGGGTTTTCAAGGAGCAGCTGGTAGATTTATACTGCCAACCTTTTGGTTAGTAGCTGAGCACTTTAACCTCTGAGCCACCTCTGAGCACTTTAACCTCTTTCACTAAAGATTATAGCCTTGAAAACCCTAGGGGGTGCTTTTCTACTGTGTCCTGCAGGGTTGCTGTAAGTTGAAAGCAACCGAACAACAATGTTGGGTGCCATTGAATCAGTTTCAACTCATAATAACCCTATGCACAACAGAACACAGCAGTCCTACGCCATGCCCACAATCGTTTGTATGCTAAAGTCCATTGTTGTAGTCACTGTATCAATCCATCTTGTTGAGGGTCTTCCCTTTTTTTGCTGATCCTACTTTACCAAGCCTCAACAGCAGTAGATTTTTATTATTATTTTACTGGTATTCTGTCATCACTTTTGGGGAGTACTCTGGCTGTATTTCTTGTGAGACATTCCTTGGAAGCAAGGATGGTGAGGCTTATCTCAGATTTTTTGGACATGCTATCAGCAGGGATCAGTCAGTCTCTAGAGAATGACGTCAGCCAAAAAATGAGGACCCTTGACAAGGTGGATTAACATAGTGGCTAGAGCATTGGCCCACGATAATGACAGCTGTGGGGATGGCACAGGAGCAGGCAGTGTTTCATCCTGTTGTACGTAGGGTTACTAGAAGTTGGAACTGACTTAGCAACACCTAACAGTGACAACATAGTGTTCCACAGTTGGCTGTGTCAGAATTCTTGGTGGAGTGACAACAGACTGTTAGGGTGTTGAAAGCTTCTGCTTTTAGAAACGAAGATCCTTACCTACCTGTACCAGTGTGAAAATAGAACTCTCTAGGATAAGTTTCCGGAAGTAGAATTGCCTAGGCAAAAATACATGTGCATTTAAATTGATACATGTTGCCAGACAGCCCTTCCAGATGGTTGTACCACTTTAACCATCCTACTGACAGTGTTGAAGAAAATTTTCAAACTTTGTACTTTCTGTAATCTGATATTGGAATAAGACATCTCTCATTGGAGGAAGCAAGTTGTAGCAAAACAAGCTCATCTCATGAATCTGTCTTGGAAAAAAAGAGGCCATATCTGATGTCAGGATGGTTTTAGTCAACTTCATCCCTTGGTATTCAAGTTAAAAATATGTGCCATAGCTAGAAAAGTATTCTACACATTGTTGTTGTGTGCCATTGAATCTATTCCAAATCCTAGCAATTCTCTCTGACAGTGTAGACCTGTCCTATAGCTTTTCTTAGGCTGCATATCTGTACAGAAGGAGACTGGCCAGCCTGTCTCCCATGGAGTGGCTGGTGGTTTTGAACCACCGACCTTTCAGTTAACAGCTGGAAACTGAACCATTGTGCCACCAAGGCTCCTTCTCTTACTTACAGCAGACATGAATGAATGAAAACAAATAATGTTCACAATGGCAGCCCTGCAACAATGAGAGAAGCTTTCTTGCAAAAATAAATTTATATTCATTGATAATCGTTTTTACTAAACAGGAAAAGGAAATTTAGAAATTTTTAGCCAAGTTGAAGCTAAAAAGCTGTGAGGTAGTTAGAAAGTCCAGTGAACACTAAAACCCCATTTCCTAAACATTTAAGTTCATCAGTTTTGGTTATAATGTGACTTATGGTATGGACTGCAGTATTTAATGCATTTCTCTGAATCTGGGGTAGACACGGTAGCTCATTTCCACAGAAATAGCTCCGGGTTAAGCAGAGCCTTAATGGTTTTGAATGAGTTCCCACCCACCAGGGAGGAGGTCCCTCTGGTTTGGCTCTTCTGGAAAGTTTGTGTGAATTAGTAGGTCTGCGAGGTTAGAGCATGATTGCACCTTTTTAACCCTCACTTTGCTCACCTGTGGGAGCCCTAGTGGTGCAGTGGTTAAGTGCTATGGCTTCTAACTAAAAGGCTGGCAGTGGGAGTCTACCAGGCGCTCCTTGGAAACCCTGTGGAGCAGTTCAGTTCATCCTGTAGTGTTGCTGTAGTCACAAGTGATTAGACAGCAGTGGGGCCTTCGGTTTACCCATACATAAAACAAGCAAAGCAGGGAAAGAGGGCTTTCTGAGTACCTGCATTGTGATGTGCTATGCAATGGTACTTTTCTTGTCTTTGTTTTTTTTTTTTTTTAACTCTTAATATTCACTGTGGGTTGTCTGGTAGAACATAAACATAGATTGGGTTGAATGGTTGTTGTTTCAAGCAGACAACTTGCATACATAATCCTGTCTACAAGTTTTTCCCCTAGGTCATTGTTTAAGAGACCATATTACTCAAAGGTGATACTGTTTATTTTATAGGCCAGTTTATTTGGCTGAAGGGCAACCTGCAGACACAGTTTCAATTCCATATTCGTAGTTAGCTTAGGACAGTAGTCTCAAGGGTTCATGTAGTCTCTCTCAGTCCTGTAGGTCTGGCCTTTTTAAGGAATTTGAGTTTTGCGCTGTATTTTTCTTCTCTCATGTCCCTGGTCAGAAGGATCAGTATTGGTAGCCAGGCACCATCTAGTTATTCTGGTCTCAGGTTTGAAGAGGTTGTAGTTTGTGTAAACTGTTAGTCCCATGGATCAGTTTCTTCTTTGATCCTTTGCTTTCCATCAGTCCCTTTGCCCCATACGAATAAAGATCAATAGCTCTATCTTGGATGGCTACTTACAGGCTTTTAAGACCCCAGGCAAAATTTAGCAAACTCTGTTATAGAACATTATCTTTGTGAACTAGGTTATGACAGTAAACTAAGTTGACTCCCAAGTGTAGGAATTTCTTGACCTTTTATTAATTTGGCACTTGTTCTTTTCTGCGTTGCTGAGATTTTGTGTGCCTTCTGAGAGATCTAGAGGGAGTGTGTGGGAGTTTTCAGTAGGGACACTCCTCTTAGTTCACTGGAGGAGGAAAAAGAAAGAGATAGATGAATTCAGTGGACTTTGTCTATATTTAATTCAGACTGGGCTTATTCTCTCTGCCTACATTGGACCTGTCTTCTGGGGCTGTGCCAGGTGAGGGCTGGCAGTTCTGCAGTCTAATATTTCTTTGGAGGAAATGGAAAGATGTCAACTTGGCAAAGCTCCTCATTTTCTTTCTACTAGAGCCATTGTTTGTTTTTCTGGGTATACAGTGTCATAAAATAGCACCTGGCTCAGATGGGGCCCTTGGAGACTAGTTCTTAGAATTGGAGCCTCCCTCTTTTTAGAAAGGTGGAGAAAGGGAAAGCCTCTGACAGGTCAGTGCAAAAGCTGTTGGATTACTTACACTGGAAGCAGAACTTTCCAATGCTTGTGCCTGCTCACTGCTGATTGAAAGGTGCTTCTAGTTTAGAGGCTTTTGGTGACTTCTTTGTGAGGCTGGACTAGGCCACAGCCTTTCCAATAAATTTCTCTTCAGAGCTATTGCTGTCACTGAGTTTTTTGATTTAAGATGTTTCATGACCCTTAAGGTAAAGACAGAAGGATTTGATCTTTCTAGCTTGGTGGAAACTTGAGGCCCTTTTACTTGGGGCCCAGATTTAATCTCCCATGTTAAATGACTCTTCCAAATTTTAAGAGTTGGAACTTTTCTGGAAAAGGTAACACCACTTGGTTTAAAGTATGTCAAGCCCCTCAATCAGAGATTTAAAATGTGTATATGTAGTTTTCTTCTTAAGCTGCCTTTACTATATGTACCTTCTGGAGTTGGCTGTCTGTATTTAGTCTCATTGGAGATGTTGGTTAGGAACTAGTCCCTCATTCCTGTCAAACTTAATGACACTTAACATTAATAAATGTCTTAAAGGCAGTGATGATGGGCACAAAAGTATCTTCCCTGATTAGAACTGGGGGCATGAATGGTTCTGAACTAGGGGTTCTTAGACTTGCTAGCACATTCGAATCATTTGGAGAGATTAAATGTACTGATGCCAGTTTAGCAAGGTCAAAGTACAAAAATCAATTGTATTTCCTTAATTATCAAGGAAAACCATAATAATGACATTAAGTAAACAGTTCTATTTATAATATCATCAAAAAGAATAAAATATTCTGGAATAAATTTGATAAAAAGAAGTACAGAACTTATACTTTGAAACTTCAAAATGTCAAAAGAAATTAAAGACCTAACTAAATGGAAAGACATCCCATGTTCGTGGATTGGAAGACTGAATATTGCTAAGATGACAGTGCTCCCTAAAAGGATCTACAGATTCAGTGCAATCTCACTCAGAATTTCTGCTGGCTTCTAGCAGAATTGACAAGCCTATCCCTGGTTGCATAGTGGCTAAGTGCTACGTCTGCTAACTGAAAGGTCAGCAGTTCATATCCAGTAGGCACTCTTCAGAAGCTCTTACAGGGCAGTTCTTCTCTGACCTATAGGATAAGTTGGGATTGACATGGTGGCGGTGGGTTTAGTTTTGGGGGCTTATCCTAAAATTAAAAAAAAAAAAAATTGAGGGACCTAGAATAGCCAAAACAGTCTTAAGAATAGTGTTGGAGGGCTTAGATTTTCTGATTTCAAAACTTAACACAAGCTACAGTAATCCAAACAGTGTGGGACTGACATAAGATAAATATGTAGAGCAATGGAATAGAACTAGGAATCTAAAAATAAACATATTTATCATCATTTGTTTTCAGTGAGGATACCAAGACAAATTCACAATTCTGGGTGGGATGGAGGGAACAGTCTTTTCAACAAATAGTTCTGGGACAACTGGATGTCCACATGCAAAATAGTAACGTTGGACCTTATCCCACCTTGTATTAAAAAACTAATTCCAATTGGATCATTGTGGTGCTGTTAATTACTTTTGTGTGTGGCCTCTCTAGGTGTGGTGCTGACATTCACTCCAGTAATTGAGTGGGCCTGTGCAAATAAGATGATGTGGGCTCAGTGAGGGGAGTGATCAGTTTTGCGTTAAAAGGAAGCTCATTCAGGGGCTGAGAAAAGAGCCCACCAACACCAAAGAAAGACCTGCAGTTGAGACCCCAGGAGATGGAGCATTGGGCTTCCTGGCCCATGAATTGAGAAAGCTAAGTGCCTCTGGGTAGAGACTGTGGGGTCTGGAGAAGTTTATGCCAGACCCACAAATTTACCACTTGCTGGCTTCCACTACTGCTTGAGCCCTTTCCTTTAATGGTTTCCATACAAGTGAGGGAACCCAAAGACAGGAGGGAGGGTCCTGAGGCCACAGGGAGCAGGTGATGTTGGAGATGATAGAATGGTTCAGCAGCCCAGAGAAGTTAGACCTTGGGGGTGTCTTTAACTCCTGTCTCACAGGACCTAGCTTGTGCTGATTCTTAGAAACTATTCACTTAATCATAGACTTAACATGTAAGAGCTAAAACTTGTAAAACTCTTGGAAGAAATTATGAGTAAATCTTTGTGGCTTTGGGTTAGGCAAAGCCCTCTTAGATATGATACTAAAGGCATGAACAAACACTAGAAAAAATGGATACATTGAACTTCATCAAAATTTAAAAGTTTTTTGCTTCCGTGGATACCATCAATAAGGTAGAAAGGAAACCCACAGGATGAGAAGAAATACTTGCCAATGATAAGTCTGATAAGGGACTTTAGAGTATATGCTAGGACTTTTGACCATTCTGATCAGGATCACAATAAAAGGTCCCAGTTAGAACAGGGGAAAAAATGTAGAACAAAATTCAACTTCATAAAAAGACAGTATTGACTGATCTGAGAGAGTCTGGAGAAACCCTCAGCACCCTGAAACACCTGTCTCTTTGTTTTTTGTTTGTTTGTTTAACTCTACTGGAGATGGTAATAGGAATGTTGGCCAGGAGTGAGAAAAGCCAAGTCTACTGGAGGCGATACCGGAATTGGGCAGGGCTGTGTAGTTGGTAGTATTCTCTTTGGACAGTCTGATATTCTGATACACCCCTCAAGGGAGAAGACCAGGCTACCAGCCCCACTGCCACTGAGAATCACTATTTTCTCACTTCTTTTGATGCATTAATGGGCTTCCATTGGAAAGGGAAATATCATTGGAACTGTAACATTGAACCCTGGTGGTTCAGTTATTAAGAGCTGCGGCTGCTAACCAAAAAGTCACTGGTTTCAGTCCACCAGCTACTCTTTGGAAACCCCGTGGCACAGTTCTGCTCTTTACTACAGGTCAAAATTGGCTGGACAACAGTGGTTTTTTAACATTGGGCTGCTTTGAAATTACTTTAGTATCAACCATCAACAAACCAAAGCTGTTGCCATCGAGTCAGTTTCATGGTGCAGTAGTTAAGCGTTTGGCTGCTTACCAAAAGGTCAGCAGTTCAAATCCACCAGTTACTTTTATTATAGCTTTACTTACACGTATGCAAACATAATACAAAGTATAAACACATTTATGCTTGTATCTCTTAACAAGCCTGAACATCGGAATAAATTTGCAGCTAAATATTAACTAAAGTTACAGGCCAATAAACTTGAAGTTGACAACATCAATATAATGGACGATGTCGAGTTTCAGCTAAATTGCTTTTTACGATTAGGCTGTGAGTTGAGCGAGCCTGTGTTTCAGGGATGCCCACCACCCACTTCTTTGCTGGAATGAGTAAAAACTGTCACTGGCCCCACTTTCACTGGCCCCAGATACCTCTGCTCTTTTCAAAAGTCTCTCCGTGACAAAGTAGTCCTGTCTGGCAAAGCAGAGTCTTGGGTGGTGCAAGACGTTAATATGCTCGGTTGCTAACTGGGCAGTTGGAAGATTCAGACAACATAGAGGTGCCTTGGAAGAAAGCCTGGGAATCTAGTTTCAAAAAATCAGCCACCGAATATCCTTTGGAGCACAGCTCTGCTCTGACAGCACGGAGTCACCATAAGTTGGAGTTGACAGCCACTGTTTTTTTGGTGAGAGTTCAGAAATACCCATTTCATTTGCTAATTATACTTGACATTTGCATACCTGTTTTTCACTTTCAGAGTACTGTCCTGTGTTTACTGTCATGTAGGACTCTCCATTGCCCTGAGAACAGGCGAGGCAGGTGGTATTGTCATGTGTATAAATGAGAGAGCTGCAGCCAGAGAGGCCGAGGTCTTGTCTTAGAAATTTTCTTAGAAAAAATCTTTTAAAAAGATATAATCTAGTAGTGAAGGAATAGCTGTAGGATACATGTGTATGCTTTTTTTGTGTTTTTATTTTTCGTAAGGTGGGCATTTAAAGGACTTTGTCCTAACATCGTGACTCTTACAAATGAGAACATGAGATGGAGAAGACCCTTTTTGGTGCACTGTAAACTAACTTCCTTCCAACGAATCTGGGAAAACCCCTTTCTGGGAAGATTCCATTGTACACACAACTAATAGCCTCACAGAGACAGATGAAATAATACAAGTAATTTGGTTCCTAAGATGATTGATGATTAAATTCTAGATGAAATCCAAATTGAATTATTGAAAGATTAAGGACGATTTTGAGGAACAATCCTAGTTACTATGCATGATCTTACATGGTCTCAAAATGTGTCTGTATTCTACCAAAGTAGGAGAAGTCCCTGCATACAGTTAACCGCTCAACTACTTGCCAAAAAACTTGGTGGTTCAAACCCACTCAGAGACATCCTAGCAGACAAACCAGGCCATCTGCTTCTGAAGGGTCATAGCCTTGAAAACTCTGTGGAGCAGTTCTGCTCTTCACTCACAGAGTTACCATGAGTTGAAATCAACTCAACAGCAGCTAACAGCAACGATTTTACAAACTAGTGAAGTAAAATGTTGACTGTTCCAAAAAAATAAAGAAGTTTCTCGCTTAGGTCATCGGGGCTTTAAAAATGTTTTGTTTGAACTGTTTCCCTCAGAATTTATCAACTATTATAGAAATCACATATTTATGTATCATTATAATACTGTTGCTTAATGTCATGTAGTTTTTTAAAATCTGAAAATGTGATAGGATGACAGTTCTCTGAGAACTGTCAACTATTTACATATGTTTGGTTTCTGTAACATGCATGGGGCTAATGTGAATGTTTGCAGTCTGTTTATCCTTTAGTCACGGGTATTGAAGTATGTGAAAACCCTGGTGGCACAGTGGGTAAGTGCTACATCTGCTAGCCACAAGCTTGGCAGTTCACATCTGCAGGCGCTCCTTAGGAGCTGTGGGGCAGTTCTCTGTCTTACAGGGTTGCTGTGAGTTGGAACCAACTCAACAACACTCAGCCATTGAAGAGGAGAGAATTTGAGATCCACATTTTTAGTGGAAGTTAACAGAAGGCATGTAATGAACATGAGGTACTTGAAAGTTAATTCTGTAAGAAGTAATAACTCAGACAGGTTCTTTGCCTTCTTAGCCTTTAAGTAGAAATGTATGTCCATAATGATAGTATATCAAGTGCTTGAGGTATAGCATTACTTAGCAATGTACAAACATATCTTGAGCTGCTGGTTCTTAGAACTAAAAACAAAGGATGTGTTGTCATTGTACATCATGGGTCACATTGTAACACTTGGGGCCAGGAGAACGCTTGTGGAAATCTTCAACACTCATTGGGTTCATGCATCAAGGTTTGCAGTGTTCCAAGGAACATTATATTAGGAAATGGAACCATTACAAGTCTTGAGGAAACATTGATGTCAACTTTACCAACTTTACAATTTACATAATTTCTTTTTGCTATGAAGACTCACATAGCTTCATTACTAAACTCACTCCAAACTGACTGCCGTCGAGTTCATTCTGACTCATAGTGACCCTTCAGGTCAGAGTAGAACTGCTCCATAGAGTTTCCAAGGAGTGTTTGGTGCACTCAAACTGCATGTCTCATGGTTAGCAGACGGCATTTAATCACTATATCACCAGGGTTCCCTTGTGGCTTCATTAGTGTCTGTTTAACTAGAAACTTTTCAATAGACTTAAATAGTTCTAAGGAGAGTTTAAACAGAGGCATGTGGGATGTTCTGTTACAAGTATCTGTTCTGTTTCCAACCGCTTCTCCACCAGGGAATGGAGAAAAGGATAATCTGAGAAGGCCAGGAGATTACCATTTCCCCACTGTTTTTTTTTTTTTTAGTTTATTTATTGTGATTGAGTGAAAGTGTGTAATCTGGTTTAAATTTGTATGCCCACCTAGTACAGCTCCTCCTGTTCTCCTTGCCTGGTGACAGTGTACTCCTCCTTCCTGTTCTATACAAGTCATAGCCTCTTAACAATCTCTTGTCCCCTCTTCTCCACCCTCTCCACTCCCCTCTAGTAGGATGACATCCTATAGATGCGTAGAACCACACTATATGGTCAGTCAGTGTCGCCAAGTCCAATCCATTCCTGTTTGAGGAGTTGACCCCCACAAAATTTTTGATAGAATGTCTAAGACAAGGTAGAGAAGAGTAAAACTATGACCTAATAGTTTACAAATTGCTAATTTACAAAGGGCTTCCATACAGAAAATCAGAATCCATGGGTGACGCAAACAGTTGAGTGTGCATGTACTAATGGAATGATTGGTTGTTGAAACCCACTCAGAGGCACTGTGAAAGAAAGCCTAGTGACCTTCTGAATAATCACGGCCTGGAAGACCTATGAAAGGTCTCTGCTTTGCACACGTGGGATCATCACAAGTTGCAGAGCGACTAGCAGCTTGTCTGGTTTCTGAATGTCAAATTTGCAGTTTGCATGTGTGAGTTCAAAACCCTTGTGAGGTAACCATAACAGATCCTCCTTTATACTATAAAAATTGAGGGACAGGACCTTGGGTCACAGTTAAGGTAATTTTCCCATCTTTATCAAGTGAAACTTGAGACTGCTAGGCATTAGGGTCTGAAGGTCATTGCACTGTTCACTTTGTTTTTCCCAGATACTGTCCCCCTACAGGGTCTGTATGAATTTGAATTGACTTGATGGCAGTGGGTTTTTGACTTGGTCCCCATGAACTTTAAGCCATGCCTTTTTAGAGTCTTTTTGCCTTCTTTCAGGATCCCTGGTGGCATGACAGTTAAACCACCAAAAGATTGGAGATTCAGACCCACCCAGCAGCTGCTCAGGAGAAAGACCTGGCAGGCTGCTCCTGTGCAGATTACAGCTAATGATCCCCAGTGGGACATTTCTGCTGTCACATGGGTCCCTATGAAGGGAAATCACCTTGAAGGCACACAGCTGCTTTCTTAAGTGGTAGCTGGGGAGGGAAGGGGCTGGTTAAGGAATCAAGACAGCAGAAAGAGGTCCTCAGAGGCAGAGCCAGGTGGACAGCCCTGCACAGTGTTTATTCTTTTGTCTCTTGGTGTGACATTTCCTTTTGGTGAGCTACTTGTATTTTTCCTCTCAGGTTCCACTGCCCATGAGAATTCTTCTTCCCCATGTTTCCTGGATGCTGCTGTCTTCTACTGGCCTCTGTTGCTAGCACTGGAGGTCAGGTTTGGCTCAGTGAGTCCTCAAGCAAGTGATCATTCATTCTTGTTTTGGGGAAAGTGAAAGCTTTGTTGAGGTTGATCTTGGAGTATGAAGTTGAGTATGATCTTGGAGTAAGAAGACCCCAGCTCCCAGATACTTTTGTTCCCCAGTTCATACATAGTCATGAGTATTTATTTCTCCATGTCTTTAAATATTATGTGAAAACATTTTTAATCACTCTGTAGCTTTCCAGTGAATGAATTTAGCATAATTTATTTAATCATTTTTCTGTTATGGATATTTAGGTTTATTTTCTAGGTTTTGCTGCAGATACCAGAGAAAAATGGGATTCTTTGGAGAAGAGAATTACTAACTATTGGAAGAGCCACGAATCTGCTTTTCATGGTTGGCCCTGGTCACTTATTTATCAGAACGTTGTCACCATCCTTTCATTCTAAACAAATATGATGGTGGTCTTGAGTGTTGTTTTCCGATTGGGAAAATGAACAACGATGGTCAAGGAAAGAGCAAACCTTAGAGTTGTATCACTGGTACACTGTAGAATTTATTTACTGGTTTAAAATTTTATAAAAGATCTATACAGTATTTTGTATTGTGGTAAAGACTATATATACATATATAAAATTTATCATTTTGGCTATTTTCCTGTATACCATCTGTGTGTTTGCCAGCTGGTACACCCTCCTCCTGCCCCAGGAGGTGCCCTCCCAAGTGCTGCCGTACCAGTCCTCTCTGCATGTTGCCGTAAGAAAAAATTAGTGTAACACACTTATGAAAATACCTCACGGGGGTGTGTTGCACAGCCAGCAAACTAATGCAGAAGGTATGCATTATTTGCATAAAAATAACATCCACCTCACCAACATTAATTACCTTTACTGTGTTGTGCAACTATCACCACTCTCACAGTAATTATAATTTAGGGCTTCAGTCCATGAATTTGTAAACTGGGAAACTCAAGCCTGGTTGTGTATAATCATCACTTTGTAAGAGTTATTAATTCCTAGTTTGGAATCAGATGGCTGTGAGTCAGAGTCTGCTTGATGACAGCCGGTTTTGTACTCCTGAGACAACTGAGTTTGACTTTTCTTTACCATGCAGGTAGAAAAGAGCTCATCAGTTATGAGAACATCTGTAGAAATCAAGGGGCCAGCTTTGGGCTTTCTTGGTTTTACCTGCTGGGACTACTGCCTTCAGTTTCCTTTGGGACATGTGGGAATAGGTTAGGAGGGAGACGGGGAAGAGTTACAGGGCTCCATACTGCTATCAGGAAATCCTGGTGGCATAGCAGTTAGTGCTCTAGCTGCTAACCAAATTCTGTGGAGCAGTTCTGCTCTGTCCTGTAGGGTCACTATGAGTTGGAATTGACTTCATAGCAGTTTTTTTTTTAAATAATGCTATCAGTTCCTTTCCTGCTTTCTGAATCAGACTCATGTCTGCATGCACTGCTGAAGATTCAGGTGCGACAGGCGGTAACGAGTAGGCTAGGTTCGTGTTTGTTGACCGTCTTCTCTCTGCATTTCTGTTTTTCTTAACAAATTTATTCAATTATTTCCCCAAGTAACCAGTGAAGACCTTTTATTTCATAACTCACATCTCCTCCTCCTCCTTGCATCAAGCAAGCAAGGCTCATGTTTTTGGAGCGGTCTCAGTCTTCCAAATTGTCTTTGCTGTTCCCAGTCAGCAGCAGGTCTCCCGACCTTCCACTGTCTGACACTCCCTCTTCCAGGTGCATCTGCCATTTGAGAGTGTTGCTAGGTAAAGTGCTGCTTTAGTCTTACTTTGGTTCTGTTTGGCTAGCTCAGGGTAAACTATGAGAAAGAGGGGACCACTGAGTGAAAGATGGAATTGGGAAGTCACTTAGGATTAAGGAAGGAAGAAGAAAGAAATCTTTTATCATTTGTGCAAATGCATGTTGTCTTTTTGTTTCTTTTCCCAATCTGTGGTGAAGAAAATGTGTTAGCATACAGGAATCTGACTCACGGCCTTGAATAAACTCAATACTGTTAGGATGAAGTCAGACATAATTAATTGCCTGTCTCTGCATTCTTTTCAGAGTGATGGCTCTTAGTGTTTGCACTTGTGATAACTTAGGTTTCATGAGCACAAGAGCCCCAGGACTACCAATTAAGGAAGCAGAGGCCCCGGCCTTTCTGTTATGTAACCTTTGTACTGCTGGAAACGTGGTAGGTAATGGTCTGTGTGTCTTCTCCTTCCAGTGCCTGAAACAGTACATGCAGCTGGCAATCCGAGAAGGATGCGGGTCTCCCATCACTTGCCCCGACATGGTGTGCCTCAACCACGGGACCCTGCAGGAAGCCGAGGTATGGGCAGGTGCTCCGTCTTCTCTTTCTTGTTGCTACTGTTTACAGGGATCTTGACCTTTTACGTATCCGCCTGCCAGGGAGTCTAGAAACCAAATACAGAGGTTCATCTTTTGTCGAAAGGAGTACTTTCTGTAGACTGTTAACACTGTCATTTACATGAGTTCTATTTATAGGTGCTCTCTGAATGTTGAGGAATCTCAATAGGCAATGCCGTTAGATGTGACATTTTACCAAAGTGAGGTTTGGAGGCCAAGTGGTGACTGATCTTGTGATCTTGAATCGTTTCAAGATAAACAGACCACAGATGAGTCACAGTTATAATGTAAACTGTTGGGGTTCTGCACCTGTAGCCTGAGCAGAGGAAGGCCTGCGTGTCCTGTCCATCTGTGTGAGGCCTCACAGTGTCCTTCTGCTTTGAGTGGCTTCTCCTCCCTTTTTCTTAGACAGTGATTTATCTCTTTCCTGTGTTCAGTCTCCAGTCGTCAGCTCACCCCAGCACCTGCCTTATCCCTTTCAGACCCTACTCACCTTAACTCGGAAGATCAAGAGCTCTTATCTGCTCTTCAGAGGTTGTAAACCTCCCACAGTGTTCCCAAGAAACAGGTGAAGTAAGTTATTCATTCTGCAAACACTGACAGTGCCTCGGGTGTGCCAGGCCCTGTTCCAGTTGCTTTTGTAGCCAGGGTTGCTAGCCATTCCTCTGAACAAACTCATAAAATCACTTATTTTTTTAAAAGAAAACTACATTTTTTAAGGACAACAAGAAGAAATAGTTGTTTTCAGGTAGGGAAACAGGGGCTGAGAGGAGCTAGAAAGTAGGAGTGCTGGAATTGTAATCCAACTATTTATGACCATCATAATGACAGGGCTTTAAGAACAGAACTAGGTAGGTACATAGAATTAACCATAAAGGACTTGCTGGTTGGAGGTCTAAGAATATATGTCTATGTGGATACACATACAAAACCAAGTCAAACCCATTGTTGTGAAGTTGATTCTGACTCATAGCGACCCTATAAAACCAAACCCATTGTCATCAAGTTGATTTTGACTTACAACAACCCTGTAGGGCAGAGTAGAACTGCCCCATAGGATTTTCACACAAACTCCTGGGGAATTTGAAATGCCAGCCATTTAGTTAGCAGCTGTGGCACTGTGCCTCTATGCCACCTGGGTTTCCAGTGACCCTATAGACAGGGTGGAACTGCCCCATAGTGTTTCCAAGGAGCAGCTGATAGATTCAAACTGCCAACCTTTTGGGTAGCAGGCTAGTGTATGCCGCTGTGCCACCAGGACTCTAGATGGAGGTATTCATGTGGGTATGTATGAATGTATATGTATGTCTGTGTACATTTATGTGTGTATGTATATAGAGACAGAAAGATGAGGGGCCTAAAACATTTATGTGTTCAGCTATTAAATGAAAGGTTGGCAGTTTAAGTTTACTCAGAGGCACCCTGGAAGAAAGGCCTGGCAGTCTACCTCTGCAAGATTGTAGCCATCGACAACCGTATGGAACACAGTCCTACTCTGAAACCCATGAGATTACAGTGAATTTGAATTGATTTAAAGGCAGCCCATTGGGTTTTGTATATGTGTGTAGGCTTTGATTTGTAAGAGAAAGCAGGGAGAAAGCTCAATATGTGACTGTCCTGTGTTCAGCTTATGGAATATTTTATCTGAGCGATACAAGTGCATTTGAAGGCTTTTTAGGTTTTTTTTAGGGAATTAAAGGAAAATACAGTGATTTAGAGGTAATTCATTAGACGAAGCTATTAAATTAGACAAGCTGTTTAATAAAAAGGTCATACAGAATAGGTAAATACTATGGAACTTTTATGTGGGTAATGGATAGAAGGAAATTAAAGTGAGAAAAATTTAGGTTAGCTACCAAGAGCACTGTTGATCTCTGCAGCTTTGAAATGGTTTTCAAAATGAGATTCAGGTATTCAGGAACATTTTTCTATGTATAACCCTTCCAGGAAAGAAGCCTTTTAATCTTTTTTTTTTTTCTTTTTCTTTTTCTTAACTTGCTTCCCTGTTGTCTGATTGGTTAACAAATATTTATTAAGGGTAGATCAGTGTACAGGCCCTGTTCTAGGATAAGATAAAACCAAACCAGACCTGTTGCCATCAAGGTGACTCCAGCTCATACCAGCCCTAAAGAACAGAGCACAAGTGCCCTGCAGGGTTTTCAAAGCTGCATTAAAGGAGGCAGACTGCTCCGTCTTTCACAGAGCAGCTGATGGGGTCCGACTGTTGACCTTTCATTTGGCCATTCAGCCTTAACCACTGTATTGCCAGGCTCCTCCTGGACTAGGATAGAGGGGTGAATAACACATACCTAGTGCCTGTGCTGGAAATCCTGGTGGTGTAGTGGTTAAGTGCTGTATCTGCTAACCGAAGGGTCAGCAGTTTAAATCCACCAGATGCTCCTTGGAAACTGTGGAGCAGTTCTACTCTGTCCTATGGGGTTGCTGTAAGTTGGAATTGACTTGATGGCAGTGAGTCCTTTTGGGTAGGGCTTGTCCTCACGGAGCTTCTGCTCTAACAGAGAGACATTAAATGGATAATGAGTTAGGTAATTATAAAAGCAAGAAACATGAGATGGTCAGGCAGCAAGAGCTGCGTCTGTCAGGAAATCTTATTTCATCCATGGGTACAATATTTGTCTAACAGAAATGAATAGTTTAGTGACATTTCAAAACAATACTGTGTTCTAGACTTGTGCAGTCAATCCACCAGCTATCAGCCACATGTAGCTATTTAAATTAAAATTAAAAATTCAGTTCGTGTGTTACTGTGGGAGCCCTGGTGGTGCAGTGGTTAGGAGCTTGGCTGCGAACCAGCAGGTCAGCAGTTTCAGTCCACCAGCTGCTCCCTGGAAACCCTAAGGCGTGGTTCTGTTCTGTCCCCTAGGGCGGCTGTGAGTTGGAATTGACTAGATGGCAGCAGGTTTGGTTTCTTAGGGTTTGTGTTATGCTAGCCATATTTTAAACACTCAGTAGCCACATGTGGCTAGTGGTTGCCAGAGCGTACAACAAAGATTTAGAATATTTCCGTCATCACAGATATTTTTGTTCCAGATTTCTAAACAAATGGTAACCATGGACTAGTGGTTTTAGAGATCACGTGCTAGGGTTAATGTGTGCAGATGAGTTGGTGAAGACCACTCAGTTTGTCTCACACCACTCTAGGGCAGAGTTTAAGTTTTCTTGGTATAGCCAGTTTTTCACTTTATATTTCCCCAGTTTTCCTCTCCTCTTGTCTCCTTAACCTTTTCTGACTATACATGTTTTCTTTCACGCTTGCTTTCTGGTTCTGGTTCTGGTTCTGTTGACTAAGTCATACTCTCAGAACAATTGTCCTTTTAGGCTCTGTTAAAACACACCAACCCACATGTAGTTTAAAAAACTATCAAAGTATATTTGGAAAAAGCAGGGCAAAAGCATATTCTCAACTAAACTCTAGTGTTTCTTAAATTCCTCCAAATTTGTTTTCCATCAAATGAGTCAGAAGACGCTGCAGGGCCGAATGGGCCACTTCTCTGCTCACTGGGCTTCAGCCTGACTGTAGACAGGCTTTTGATTACAGTAATCAAATGTTTGTAACCAACCTTCTACTGTTATTTTCTCCCAGAGTTTTTTTAAAAAAAAAAAAAATAGTAGTGATTCTCTCTCATTTTAGATTAAGAAATCAATTGGTAGCTTTGTCAGTTCATATGGGACTACTTTTTTTTTTATTATGACTGAGTGAAAATGTACATTCCCATATAAATTTGCGTGCCCACACCTATGTGCAGCTTCCACTGCTCTCTCTGCCTGGTGACAGCACACTATTCCTCTCTGCTCCATACATGTCTTATCCTCCCAACTGTCTCCTTTTCCCTCCTCTCCACCCATTCCCCTTCCTCCAGTCAGAGGTCAGCAGGATGATATCCTATAGATGCATAATACTATAAAGTGCATCCAATATATAGTCACTCTGTGTCGCCAAGCCCAATCCCTTGCTGTCCGAAGAGTGGACCTTCATTATGATCCATGGGTAAGGGCAGCATCAGGGCCAGGGGCCATGCTTCCAGGGGAACCCCAAAGCCACTAGGCCATCAATTGCGGTCTTTTAGTGGAGATCTCAGGGTGCACCCATTTTTATTCCTGTGTTGCCAGTGAGACTGAACTTCGTGAGCTCCATCGTGGCTATCACTGGTGGTGGCCGGGCACCATCTGGTTCTTCTGTGGGACTGTTCTTTTCAAAGCCGGTAACACACATGTGGTCTGCAACCCATTGCCGTTGAGTTGATGCTGACTCATAGAGTTCTATAGGGCGGAGTAGAACTGCTCTGTAGAGTTTCCAAGGAGCACCTGGTGGATTTGAACTGCTGACCTTTTGGTGAGCAGCCTTGGCACTTAACCAGTATGCCACTGGAGTTTCTGTGTGGGCTATTTTGCATTTCTTACTGGCTTGCTTTAAATCAGCCAGCCAAGCCAAGTACCGTCTAGCAAGCTGTACTTATGTAGAGTTGCTATAATATGTAGCTTTTAATTTAGGTATTCTTGAGTATGTCATTGTTGTTGTTAGGTGCTGTTGAGTTGGCCTCCAACTTACAGAGCCCCCTTGCACAGCAGAACAGCATACTGCTTGGTTGTGCACCAGCCCTGTGATGGGGTGCAGATCACACCCTCGTGATGCATTGGGGTGGCACTGGCTGAGTTTTCGAAGTAGATCTCTAGACCTCCCTAGAGTATCTTAATCTGGAAACTCTGCTGAAACTTGCTCAGGGAGATAGCAGAACTCAGACCTCCACGGCCAGATGGCTGGTGGCCATGCATGAGATGGGTGGAAACTGAAGCCAAGTTTCCCATATGGAAGACACATTCTTCCATCAAACTACCACTGCACCCATACTGAGTATACAATGGGGCATATACCCATTGTTCTCAACTGATGTCTGTATCCATGACTTCTTCCTTCCACCTTTTAAACTATGTAATTACACAAGGAACACATAAGTAGGCATTCCTGGTTAAAAAGACTTCTGTGTAAAGCAAACAGTCCTTTTGTCTTCTGCCATTTATAATGCAGTACATGGCTCTTCATCATTTGTTGTCTTATAAGATGCATTTAAGTGTAATGCTTGTTCATCTTCAGTTGGGAGCTCTTCCCTCCTTAGGCTTTCAGGTATGTGTCTGGCTTACGCAGCTGGCTGGGTTCCGTGTGTCTGCCCCCTGCCACTTTGGGTTGTGCCTGCCTTCTTGATTCCTCTGTACTGGCTCACTGTGGTTCAGCCCCTTGACTTTTATTTGTCAGGAATAGCTTTGTCAAACCAAAAAACCCCCAAAACCTACTGCCATCGAGCTCATTCTGACCTTTAGTGACCCTATAGGGCAGAGTAGAACTGCTCCGTAGAGTTTCTAAGGAGCACCTGGTGGATTCAAGCTGCTGCCCTTTGGGTGAGCAGCTGTAGCATTTAATTACTGCACCACTAGGGTTTCCAGCTTTGTTAAGGAAACATTTAGTGCCCGGTCTAAATACTGTGTACTCACACAGGAAATGGTAGAGAACAGTACCTTCCCCTTCAGTGTCATGCAAGCTGGTGGGAGACGGTGACTCTGGAGGACTTGTAACTAGAGGTGAACCCAGTGAGAGCTGGGGAAAGTCAAACTTTCCTTCGTTGCGTCATCCGGGACTTTCAGCTGTTGCTCAGTAGGCCTTTTCCAGTGTGCTTGATCCAGGAATCCTGTCCAACACGGAATTATGAAACGCAGGACACAGATGGGTTGTTCTGATAGTGTTACTTCAGGCAAGGCCCCTGCTTGACACTAGCTGCCCTGTCAGAAAAGCTGATGACAAATTTGGTGCAGTTTCCTTGCAGTGCTTGTAGCAGTAGCCTGCCACCGCTTGCTGGGGAGAGCTGGAACCCTTCATGCGGTCTGTGTCTGACTGCAGTAGTGGACACCTGATCTGTGTGAGTAACCCAGTGCCACCGAATCGATTCTGACTCAAAGCGCAGCAACCGTATGGGACAGAGTAGAAGCGCCACCGTAGGGTTTCCAGTGAGTGCCTGGTGGAATAGCACTGACAACCTTTAGCTTAGTGGCCCTAGCCCTTAACCACTGTGCCACCAGGGTTTCTAGACCTGTTTGCATAGGACTGGCTATTACGAGGCCCAAGAAGTTGACCTTCTTTCTGTTGTAGTGAAAAGTAAGAAGGAGCGTCTCACCCACTGTTACCCTTCTCAGTTGGGCAGTGAATTGTGGGCACCAGGGGAAAGGTGGGTGCCACTGCTCCTGCCAAGAAGGGCAGCCCCAGCGTTGCCATAGGAGGAGGGCTAGTGCAGGGGCAGTGAAGGACCCTGGGGAGGGGGGACCGAGGAGTTGGAAGCTACATTGGCAAAGTTTTTTCTTATAATACCTGTTTGTTTGGGATGACTTTGGAAAGGGTAAGGCTCCTGTATAACCCAAAAGGTTTGGGACTGGGCTACTAACTGAATGGTTGGCGGTTTGAACCCACCCAGTAGCATCACGGAAGAAAAGCCCTGGCCATCGGCTTCCGTTTGTAAAACTGTATGGAGTGGAGTGCGACTCCGTGACACATGGGCTTGCCATGAGTCACTGCCGACTCAACGGCAATGCATGTGTATTTGGGTCTTTTGGAAAAGCTGCTAGAGTTGCAAGAGTCCAAATGTTCCCCTCAGAGATTCCCTTTGCCCTGCACCCGCTTACCATCTCCTGCTTTGACACTTGTCCTTTCCATTGTCACCATCTGGGGCTAGGGCAGAGGAAACATGAGAGTGCGTGGACAAGTGGCCGTGTTCCTGCTGTGGTTTCAGGATCTGAATGGATAGGGACTGAGTGTGTGTGTGATAACGTTTGGCTGGAACATGTGTTAGCTGAAACTTTGGGGTGTCAGAGAATAAAGGAATCTGCTAAGCCAGAGCTGATAGTTATTTTTGAGATTTCAGATAAATTTTGTTTCCAATTGTCCTTTAAAGCTGCATATATTATTGTCAGCTGCCGTGGATTTTGACTCCTGAGGCATGGCGACACCATGCACAATAGAATACAGTGCTGCCCAGTCCAGCTGGGATCTATAGGGTTTTCACTGGCTGATCTTTCGAAGCAGATCGCCAGGTCTGTCTTTCTAGTTTATCTTAATCCGGAAGCTCCACTGAAACCTGCTCCGTGTTGTCGCAACATGAAAGCCTCTACTACCAGGTGGGTGGTAGCTGTACAACAGGTGCGTTGGTCAGGAATTGAACTCAGGTCTCACATTGCCTCAGAATTGCCTGGAAGTGGAGAATGCTGTTTCCAATCTTCTTTAACTACCAGCACACTTAAGAAAACCAAGCAGCAAAGGGTTGAGTGACCTGGAGGTGCACATGGATGGGCCTGTCTCTTTCACCTGCAGATGACTTGAGGTAGAAGAGGCAAGGGAAAATAGGATTAGGGATCTTGGCCTACTGAGGTTTCTGCCGACACAGCCCTGTCCAGCCAACAGTGAGGAAGATCAGAGCCTGGCCTTCCAGCTCCTGCCATCTGTGACTGTCTCAGGGGTCTCTGCCTTCTGGCTCTCAGACACTAATCCCCCCTCCCCACTTTCTTAACAAAGATTTGGTATCTCCATAGAGTCCTGGTGGCACAGTGGCTAAGAGCTTGGCTGCTAGCTGAAAGGTCAGCAGTTTGAATCCACCAGCCACTCTTGAAAACCTTATGGGGTGCCTCCACTCTGTCCTTTAGGGTCACCATGAGTTGGCGTCAACTTGACGGCAAGGGATTTGTTTTTTTTTCCTTCATTATTTAATGCTGGGTGTGTGTGGGGTAGAATTCTTTCCTTCCCTGGGGGGGACCTAGTTCTGGTCCTAGCCAGTGTACCTCATACTAGATACCCTCCATCAGTCAGTGGAGGCTTACCTGTTGCTGTGAGGCTGAACAGATTCCAGCAGAGCTTCCATCCTAAGGAGGATGAGGAAGAAAGGCCTGGTGGTCTGCTTCTGAAAACCAGCCAGTGAAAACCCTGTGGACCACAATGGTCTAGTCATGGGGGTGACACAGGATCGTTCAGCATTTCATTCTACCATGCACAGGTCACCATGAGGCAGGGGACAACTGGACAGCAGCTAACAACACTGACAGCATTTAGGTGTGAGTGTTGGTTCACTTCAGTCAGGTGATTGACTACATGGCTTTTCTTCTGTTAAGAAGAATGGGTCTTCATTTTCCCAGTTGAGCTGGAAAGCAGTCTTAATTCCAGCATTTGTGTGATGAGACTCTTATCCGTAAGGCCTCTGTTCTTTGTCCTGCTGTCATTTTTGCAAGTCATCTCACCTCAGAAATTGCCAGGACCTTCACATGTTGTAATGATCTATTAGCGGTCAAGGCCATCTGCAGATGCCATGACCTGTGATGTTTTATGTTCGGCCTCTTTAATTGTTCAAAGCAACTTTAGCAGAAACATGATTTCAGGGTCAGACCTAAGAACAGTCTGGATTTTTGTCCTTGTGTCCTGGCTTTGCAGATGCACATGGGCAGTACTGAGACAAAGCCAATCCCAAACTTCTGATTTTTGATGGTTCCATTTTCTTCACTCAGAGGCAGTCCTGGTGCCAGTTACTGTCGAGTAGATCCCAGTCATGATAGCCCGATGCACAGTGCGGTGAAATGCTCTCTGGTCCTGGGCTGTCCCCGTGATCAGTTGCAGAATGGACCATTGGCATCCATAGGGTTTCCACTGGCTGATTTTCAGAAGATCACCAGACCTTTCTTCCTTGTCCATCTTAATCTGAAAGCTCCCCTGGGACTTTTCAGCATCCTACTAACATGCAAACCTTCACCAACGGATGGTGGCTGCCCACTGGGTAAATTTACATTGGCTGGGAATGGAACCTGGGTGAGAATTGGACCATTGAAACACCCCTGCTTCCTAAAGACACTGTGTCTTTCTGCCTTTGTTAGGAAAACACATGCCACTTTCAGCATAACTGCTTTGGGGACAAGTAGGCTGTACAGTTTGCCATTTTCTCTCAGCCCCTTTGGTCTCTGTAGTGTTGCTGTCAGTGACTCTAGATTTAGGTAAGTGGTGGTGTGTGCTCACATATTCTGGTTACATGTTAGTGACGATAAACCAGGGTGTGCCTCACTTTCTACTTCTCCTTAGGTGGATCCGGTTAACTAAGTTATGCATAACAATTACACCACACACACCCCAACAGGCGTGCTCTGCCCACCTGCTCATGCTTTGCTGTAGGTGGAGTGCACTGAAAAAACAAACCCTCTCAGCAGAGCAGGAACTGGGTTGTTTGATAAGTATTCCCAGGTTCAGTTTTCTCAGACCAAAAAAAAAAAAAAAAAAAAGAAACCAACAAAATGCTGATGATACAGGCAGTCAGTAGCCATTTTGTCATTATTGTTTTTGTATTATTACTGTTATTCTGTTAAGGTGAAACTGATTTCAGTTACAATCTTAATTTAATAGAGTTTTCTTTTTTTTTGGTCAGAATTTCCACAGAGTTGATGAGAGAAGTGGTCTGTTGTTCTTGGAATAGTACAGAGGAATTTCTGTCGAGTAGATTAGCACAATTTTCAAAGGAAAACCAGCAAACTGATCAAGTTAAGGACTTTTTAGCAGTTGTTCTCAGGAAACTGCTGTCTCGATAGATGAAATGACACCTGAAAAGAAAAAAATCAAAACTCATTGCCGTTGGGTGAATTCCAATGCATGGTGACCCTATAGGACAGAGTAGAACTGCCCCATGGGGTATCCAAGGAGTGGCTGGTGAATTTGAACTGCTAGGCTTTTGATTAGCAGCCAAGCTAATACTTGAAGGTCTTTGTTTTTATTTCTTGCCTATGTATCTGGTTAGAACTCAGGTAATTTGCTTTTAAAAGTTCACAGCCATTGAAAATGCTATGGAGCACAGTTCTACTCTACAACATATGGGGTCTCAATAACATCTAACAGAAACAACAGGTAATAGATGAGAACCCACTGAATAAAAGAAATGTTCATAGTCTGTACTGATCTCAATAAATAAATTAAAAAAAAAAATAACTGGAGAAGATGGAACAGCTCTTCCTTCCAGGAGAATTCTGGTTAATAGCTGCCCAGTGAACAGTGGAGTTAGAAGATCATCATCAAGCAGATGTGACAGTGGTTAATTATTATAGGCAAGCATTATTGATGAATGCAAACTAGTAGGCAAAGTATGATAGGAAACAAGATATCTGTATAGTCTCAAAATATCTCCCTGCAAGGTACTTACTGATTAGAGATGCCACCTTAACCAAGCTGAGTATTCAGCATCACCAGTGATGAGACATAGGGTCTTTGTGTGTCTCCTTATGGTACATCGTCACTTCTTGTTTGTTTTTGCTGAGCAGTGTAGCACTGCAGCCTAATCATGAGAAGGCATCAGGAAAATCCCAATTAGGGAACACTGTACAAAAGAACAGAGCCCTCCGTGGTGGCTATTTGATTGCAAACCCTGGTGGAAAAGTGGTTAATTGCTATGGCTGCTAATCAGAAGTTTGGCACTCTCTGGAGTCTCTGTGGGGCAGTTTTACCCTGTCCTGTAGGGGCTACGTCTGCTAAACAGAAGGTCAGCAGTTCAAACCCGCCAGGTGCTTCTAGGAAACTCTATGGGACACTGCTACTTTGTCCTATAGGGTCACTATGAGTCGGAATTGACTTGATGGCAGTTTGTTTGGTTTTGGCGGTTCAAAGCCACCAGATGCTCCTTGGGAACTATGAGGCAGTTCTATTGTGTCCTGTAGGGTTGCTATGAGTCGGAATTGACTTGATGGCAGTGAGTTTGTTTTTTGTTTTTCATAGAGTCGCTGGAGTTGGAATTGACTCACTAGCCATGAGTTTCTTACAGGGTGGTATACTAGTTAAGCATTCATCTGCTATCTGAAGTGGTCTCCACAGGAAAAAGTTGTGGCAATCACTTCTGTTAAAGATTACAGCCGTGGAAACCCTATGGGGTAGTTCCCCTCTATCTTGTAGGATAGCTGAAATCAAATTGACTCAGTGGTAATAGTTTTATTTATTTATTTATGTGTTTACTGTGGAACAAAATAACTGATCTATGCTCTTACGAGAATGTCAGGATGATGAAAAGAAAAAAGATGGAGAAACTGTTACAGGTTGGAGACATCTAACAAACATGGCAACTAAATCCGAGGTGGTAGTCTGGATTGGACTTGGACTGAGAGGAGGACATTAATGTGGCAGTTTATAAAATTTGATAAAGGCCTGCAGATTAGTTCATCGTGTTCTGTCAATGTAAATATCTGTATTTCAATAATCGACTGTGGTTAGGTAGGTAACATTAGGAGAAGATGGGGAAATTGCACGTAGAAACTCCCTGTACAATTTTTTGAACTTTTTTGCAAATCTGAAATTATTTCAGCCTAGAAAGCTGAAGATATTCTGGCAGGATGGTGAACTTTTTTGGTTGGCAGAAAGAGGATGATTGCCTACGAGAAGCCTCCTATGTTATAATCTCATTGTTCTCTGTGGGGTTGCTGGGAGTCAGAATCACCTCAACAGTAATGGCTATGGTTCTCTTTTCAGTGTGTCAATCACTTGTAGATTCCTTATGTTTTTCTTAAAAAAAAAAAAAAAAAAAAAAAAACAACCCAAACCACAAAAATGGTTGTGGTCCTTTTTGCCTAATTTATAGGCAGGATGAATTCTAATAAAATTATGATCATCCTAACATAATGTCTTCAATTTTATAATTGCAGAACTGGAGGCAACAGTGAGCAGTGGCGACTGCTGTAAATGGCAGTCACAGGATCCAGTGATAACCACACAGAATCAGGAGTTTGATACTATACCCAGCCCTTTCACCACCTCTTTTTTCTCATGGAAAACCAAAAGTGTGGTAGAAACATTTTAGCTAGTCAGTTCTAATGCGTCGACATCCAACAACGAGATCAAGGAGCAGGAGTAGATATTTTCCTGATCTCCTGTGTACTTAGTGCCTTTCTCTTCGTCTTAGTTCCTTGAAAATAGCTTCTGTTGTCATCTTTGTTGTGGTTAGTTGCCATCCAGTTGGTCCCTGACTCATGACAACCCTAGAAACACTGCCTGCTCAGTTGGGGCAGGGAGTCGAACTGGTGTCTCCCAGATGGAGGGAGACAGTTCTGGCACTGAACCCCCAGTGTCTCCTGCAGCTTCTGGATCTCCTGCCTGTGGTTTCCCCAGGCATCCAGCCCAGTGTGCTTGATGAGGATGTGATGAAGAGGCAAGTCTGAATAACAGGAACTGGAAACTAGTGTTTTCTGACATTATCTTGATGCCAGAGGATTTTACTGGGTGACTAATGATGGACTTTTGTGATCACAGAGTTCAGTAAGCCTTATTAAGGCTTAATTCACACAAACCTTTGACTTACAAAATAATAGGTAGATAGAAAAGAAGAGACAAAGACCTACGACTTACACTTTCCCTGCTGGCTGCAATGGGTACTCTGAATTAAATGCCTCTTTTTACGTTAAAATTGAATGTGCATCTCTGCTGTTTTGACTTTTAACTGCATTAATTTCTGTCATTTTCTCATTAGCATTTCATCGATGTCTAAACCATCTTACCTCTTGTGTGCTTTGTTGCGTGTAAACTTGGTTTGACTTAGCTGTTACATAAATCCCCCAGCATTGAACTTCCATGAGAACTTTTAGGGAGTAACTGGGAAGTGTTTGATGAAGGTCATCATCTATCCAAAAGCTGTTTTAGATGGGGGCAAATGGGGCACAGGAGTGTCCCATGTTCTAGAAGATCATAGACCTCAAATAGCTTTTGGGGTCTGTAAACTATCACTGAGGTGTCTTGTATCCACATGATCTCTATTCCCAAGTCACCTTGGCCCCATAGTTGAAGTAGCCCTTGGGTTATTTGTCCCACATGAGTCAGTGATGAAGTGACATGCTGAACTCTAATTCCTCGCCTCTCCCATCCTTCCCTTACCTCCACCTTCTGTCTGCCACTCTGCATTTGATTTATGAGTTGCCTCTGTATTTCAGAAACGTTCCAGGTAGTATAAAAACACATGAAACACAGCTGGCTTTCAGTATAATGAATCTGTCACCCTAATTTGTACAACGATTGCTAAAGGGCTTTCATTTCACTTACCAGGTGAAAATGCAACATTTCCCACCCCCAGCTAGAGAAAGAAAATTGGGGGAAAAATGTTTCTAAAATTAAATTTGTGCTTTACCATGCTTTACATACTTGAACTAGAAAATACTAAGCTTACCTGTTTTGTGGATTCTTCATGCATTTTAGCTAACTTAGTTTAATTCATTGGCAACGCAGACAATGAATTTTTTTTTTTTGTATTTGAGGGGGAGGTTTAAATTTGGAATACATTTTTTATGTGTTGTACTTGGTGACTACCAATTTTAGCTGTGTGTTTTCTTACTCCACCTTTCTCAAAGCAAACATCTTTTCCTTCTTTAGTCACAAAAACATCCACCTAGATGTATTTTATAACAACAGCAACAACAAAATTAATACTTGAGAGTTAGAAGTGTCCAAGTTAAGATTGTCTCCTGTGTCAACTTGCCACATATCAGGAAGCCTAGTATCAAATCCTTTGAACTTTTTTCCCTTATAAATCTTTCAGCACTGTTAATATTCTTACATCTTGATGTCAAAGAAATTAGTGCTTTTAGAATGTCAGTTAAGAACAGTTAGCTTTTTCTACATCTGCCTTTGAAATGCAGTTAAAAATGATGGATCTGAAATGTCATTTAGTTAGATATGAATCACTTTCTATTTTATTTTATTTTTGCTAGTAAATCTTCATTCTTACCTCCATCTGTGGTGGAAATGACATTCTAGCTGCAAGCCATGGTTTTGATATTCTTTTTCTAATAGGACATGAACTAGCGGTACATGATAAGCGAGGTTTAGGGGCCCCATGAAGTGATTTTTATTAGAAAAAAAGGATTTTTATATTGATTAGAACATGCTCTTTCCTAGATGACAAGTGGAGTTTTCATAATTTCAGAAGCACTGTCCACCTGACCATAGTTTTTAAGAGTCCTAAAGCTAGAACTGTAGTCTAAAAGTATTTTTTTTATTATGATTGAGTGAAAATGTACATTCCCATGTAAATTCACATGCCTACGTATATGTCGCTTCCACTACTCTTCCTGCCCGGTGACAGTACATTATTCCTTTCTGCTCCATACATGTCTCATCTTCCCAATAGTCTCCTTTCACCTCCTCTCCATCCACACCCCTTACTTCAGCCAGACATCCACAGGATGATATCCTATAGATGCACAGAACCACAAAGTGCATTCAATATGTGGTCTCTCTGCATTGCCAAGTCCAGTCCATTCGTGTTTGAACAGTGGACCTTCATAATGATTTATGGGCAAGGGCAGCATCAGGGCCAGGGGCCATGCTCCCAGGGTATCCCCGAAACTGCTGGACCATCAATTATGGTCTTTTAGTGGAGATCTCAGGTGCACCCCTTTTCATTCTTTTTTTTTTAATTTTTATTTAACATAACTGAGTGAAAATGTACATTCACATATAAATTTACATGTCCCCCTATATGCAGCTTCCGCTGCTCTCCCTGTCCGGTGACAGCACACTATTCCTCTCTGCCCCATACATGTCTCATCCTCCCAACAGTCTCCTTTCCCCTCCTGTCCGTCCACTCCCCTTCCTCCAGCCAGAGGTCAGCAAGATGATATCCTACAGATGTATAGAACCATAAAGTGCTTCCAATATATGGTCACTCTGCCTTGCCAAGTCCAATCCATTCCTGTCCAAAGAGTGGACCTTTGTTATAATTTATGGGAAAGGGCAGCATCAGGGCTGGGGGCTGTGCTCTCGGAGGAACCCCAAAACCGCTGGACCATCAATTGAGGTCTTTTAGTGGAGATCTCATGATGCACCTCTTTATTCTTGTGTTGCCAGTGAGACTCCACTCTGTGAGCTCCATCGTGGCTATCACTGGTGGTGGCCGGGCACCATCCGGTTCTTCCAGTCCCAAGTCGATGTAGGCACCCACTCTTGTGGGTCTCTCCGTCTTCTCGGTTGTCTTTACCACATGTCATTTTGGTCCTTGGTGAGCATCCGTTCCTGTTGAGTTGGGACCATTTGCTGTGTCCTCGGATGGCAGCTTGGCAGCTTTTAAGACCCCAGATATCACTCACCAATGTGGGGTGCAGAGAGTTCTCTTAGCAAAACGCTAGTTGTGCCAATTGGCCTGGAATTCGCCTAAGAGCATGATCCCCCACCCCCCGCCCCAGCTACTCTATCCTTGCAGTATTGAGTCAAGATGGAAGGAGTACTCAAGTTATGCTGAAGTCCACTTAATGTTGTTCTTGTTCCTAATGTGTGCTGTCACCGCTTTCTCCCAACTAGATTTCTAGCAACTATCTAAACTAAACCCTCCCCCATCACCCTGCCTCCCTCCCCTCCCTTGCAGCTGTCAAAGAGGCTTTTCTTCTATACACAAGTCTGTTTTCAAGATCTTATCATAGAGGTCTCATACCGTATTTGTCCTTTTGTCGCTGACTACTTTCACTCAACATAATGTCTTCCAGTTGAAACCAGGTTAGCAGCTGTTTCCTGGAATCATCGTTATTCTTTATCATTGCATAGTGCTCCATTGAGTATATGTACCACAGTTTACCTATCCATTCTTCTATTGTTGGGCATCTGGGTTGATTCCATCGTTTTGCTATTGTGGACTGTGCTGTGATAAACATTCTGGTGCATGTGTCTGTTGGTGTGAAAGGCCTTGAATCTGTAGGATATATTCCAAGTAGTGGAATTACTGGGTCAAATGGTATATCGATATCCATTTTTTTAAGGAAGCGCCAGATTGCCTTCCAAAGAGGCTGGACCATTTTGCAACCCCACCAACAGTGTAGGAGGGTTCCACTTTCTCCACAGCCTCTCCAGCATTTGTTGTTTTGTGTTTTCTGGATCATGGTCAATCTTGTTGGGGTGAGATGGTATCTCATTGTTGTCTTGATTTGAATTTCTTTAATAACTAAAGATCGTGAACATGTCCGCATGTGTTTTTTGGCTGCCTGGATCTCCTCTTTTGTGAAATGTCTGTCCATCTCCTTTGCCCATCGCTTAATTGGATGGTTTATCTTCTTCTTCTTGATATTTTGTAGTATCTTATAGATTATGGAGATCAGTCGTCGGTCTGACATAGAGTTGCCAAATATTTTTTCCCATTCTGTGGGTGTTCTTTTAATTCTATTAATAAAGTGTTTGGATGAGCAAAAGTGTTTGATTCTTAATAGTTCCCATTTATCTGTTTTCTCTTCTGTTGATTGAGGTTTGTTTGACAGATTTTGGAGTCTGTCCTCATTGTGTATTAAAACTTCCATTGTTGTTCCTACCTTTTCTTGGATGAGCTTTATTGTTTTAGGTTTGCTATTTAGGTCTTTTATCCAGTTGGAGTTGGTTTTTGTATAAGGTGTAAGATACGGATCTTGATTCAGTTTATTGCAGATGGATAACCAATTTTGCCAGCACCATTTGTTGAAGATACTGTTTTTACCCCAGTTTAATGTCTTAGGGCCTTTGTCGAATATCCACTGTTCATAGGCAAATGGTGTCATCTCTGGGGTCTCAATTCTGTTCCATTGATCGATCTGTCTGTTCTTGTACCAGTACCAGGCTGTTTTGACCACTGTGGCAGTGTAGTATGTTCTAAGGTCGAGTAATGAGAGGCCTCCCAGTGTGTTCTTCTTCTTTAGTAGTATCTTACTTATCCGGGGCTTCTTTCCTTTCCAAAAAAAATTGGTGATTTGTTTCTCCATCTCATTAAAAAATGATGCTGGAACTTGTATTGGGATTGCATTATATAAATAAATTGCTTTGGGTAAAATAGACACTTTCACAATGTTAAGTCTTCCTATCCATGAGCAGGGTAGGTTTTTCCATTTATCTAAGTCTCTCTTAGTTTCTTGTAGTAAGGGCTTGTAGTTCTCTTTGTAAAAGGCTGTTGTTTCTCTGGTTAGATTAATTACTAGGTACTTTATCTTCTTAGGGGCTATCGTAAATGGTATGGATTTAATAATTTCCTCCATAACAGTCTCGTTGATAGTATAAAGGAAACCTACTGATTTACTTATGTTTATCTTGTATCCTGAGACTTTGCTGAACTCTTCTATCAGTTTGAGTAGCTTACTTATAGATTCCTTGGGGTTCTCTGCATATACAATCATATCATCTGCGAACAGGGAGATTTTAACTTCCTCTTTGCCGATGCAGATGCCCTTTATTTCTTCGTCTTGTCTAATTGCTCTGGCTAGAACTTCCAGCACAATGTTGAATAGGAGAGGTGACAGTGGGCATCCTTGTCTAGTTCCTGATCTCAGGGGAAAGTCTTTCAGTCTTTCTCCATTCAGGATGATGTGGGCATTTGGCTTTGTATAAATGGCCCTTATTATGTTGAGGAATTTGCCGTCTATGTCCGTTTTGCTAAGAGTTTTTAGCATGAATGGGTGTTGGACTTTATCAAATGCCTTTTCGGCATCAATGGACAAAATCAGGTGATCTTTGTCTTTTGTGTTATTTACGTCGTTAATCACATTAATTGTTTTCCTGATGTTGAACCAGCCTTGCATCCCTGGTATGAATCCCACTTGGTCATGATGGATTATTTTCTTGATATGTTGTATTCTGTTGGCAAGAATTTTGTTGAGATTTTTGCATCTAGGTTCATGAGTGATATCGGTCTGTAGTTCTCTGTCTTTGTTGGATCTTTCCCTGGCTTAGGTATCAGGGTTATGCTGGCTTCATAGAATGAGTTTGGGAGTACTCCATCCTTTTCTATACTGTGAAATAGTCTCGATAGTATTGGGAATAACTCTTCTCTAAATGCTTGGTAGAATTCTGCTGTGAAGCCATCTGGGGCCGGACTTTTATTGGTTGGCAGTGTTTTGATGACCTTTTCAGTCTCTTCCTTTGTGATGGGTTTATTAAGTTGTTCTCCTTCAAGTTGTGATAATTTGGGTAGGTGGTATGAGTCAAGGAATTGGTCCATTTCCCCTAGGTTTTCAAATTTGTTAGAGTACAGTCTTTCATAGTATTCTGTTATGATATTTTTGATTTCTGTTGCATCTGTGGTGACAACTCCCCTCTCATTTCTAATTTGGGTTATTTGTTTTCTTTCCTGCTTTTCTATAGTAAGTTTAGCCAGTGGTTTATCAATTTTGTTGATCTTTTCAAAAAACCAGCTTTTGGTCTTTTCAATTTTTTCAATTGTTTTTCGATTCTCTAATTCATTTAGCTCTGCTCTAATCTTTATGATCTCCTTTCTTCTGGTGCCCGAGGGGTTCCTCTGTTGTTCTCTTTCTACTTGTTCAAGCTGTAGAGTTAGTTCCTTGATTTGGTTTCTTTCTTCCTTCCAGATGTGTACATTTATGGAGATAAACAGACCTCTGAGCACTGCTTTGGCTGTATCCCATAGGTTCTGGTAGGAAGTGTTTTTGTTCTCATTGGAATCCATGAATTTCTTTAATTCATCCCTGATTTCCTCTATAACCCATGTTTTTTTGAGCAAGATGTTGTTCCGTTTCCACGAGTTCCACTTTCTATCTATGTTTTTTCTGCTATTGATTTCAACTTTTATGGCTTTATGATTTGAGAAGATGCTTTGCAGTATTTCAATGGTATGGATTTTGTTGAGCATTGCATTATGGCCTATAACATGGTCAATTTTAGAGAATGTTCCATGTGCACTGGAGAAGAAGGTGTAGTTGCTAATGGGTGGAAAGTTCTGTACATATCAATGAGGTTTAGTTGGTTACTTGTGTCAATGAGGTCTTCTGTTTCCTTACTGAGCTTTTTTCTAAATGATCTGTCTAGTAATGAGAGTGGAGTGTTAAAGTCTCCCACTATTATTGTGGAGTCATCTAACTCTCTTTTCAGCGTAGTCAGTGTTTCTTCAACATATTTAGGTGCTCTGACATTAGGTGCATAAATATTTAATATAATTAAGTCTTGCTTGTGTACTGAACCTTTCAGCAATAAATAGTGTCCATCTTTGTCCATGATGGTGGATTTGACATTAAAATTGATTTTGTCTGAGATTAGAATTGCCACCCCTGCTCTTCTTTGTTCATTGTTAGCTTCATATATATTCTTCCATCCTTTAATTTTCAGTTTGTTCCTGTCTTTAGGTCTCAAATGAGTTTCTGGTAGACAACATATGGATGGGTCGTGTCTTTTGATCCAAGATAACACTCGGTGTCTCTTTACTGGAGCATTCAGTCCATTGACATTCAATGTAATTATTGATAGGTATGTGTTCACTGCTGCCATTGTGATATGTTTATTTTTATGTTGATGTTTTCTCTGTTGTTCTTATTAGTCTGTTCTGGGACACTCTTGTTTGTGAGTTGATTTTTCACCTTTTTCAGAGCTGGTTTTATAGTTGTTGAGACTCGTGTGTTAGATTTCTTGAAATGGTATGATACATCTTTGTTGTGCTTTACAGCTGCCCCTATGAACCCCCTTAATAAACTATTTATAAACCCAATTTTAATTACTACCAGTCTTGTCATCTTCCTCTCCATCTGGACGGACTGTAACGACTGTAGTTCATCCCTCTTTTTATTATGATGACACCATAGTTTTCGTGATGATCACTAGGTTGCTTCTTTCCAAATCAAAGCTGTGATTTACTTTGGAGCCTTCGGTAAATGAGTCAAGTATTGAGTAGTGTGTTGTTCTAAAATACAAAGTTAGTGGTTTCTTTCTTCTAAGCCAAAGCCAAGAACTTCTTTCAGTATTTCTTGTAGTTTGGGTTTGGTTTTTACAAAGTTTCTGAGTTTCTGTTTATCTGGGAATGTCTTAATTTCATTTTCGTATTTGAAAGATAGTTTTGCAGGACATATAATTCTTGGTTGGAATTTCTTCTCCTTCAAGACTTTGAATGTGTTGTGCCACTGTCTCCGTGCCAGCATGGTTTCTGCTGAGAAATCTGATGAGAGCCTACAGGGTTTCCGTCTGAACGTTAGCTTTGCCTTGAGTCTTGCTGCCTTTAAGAGTTGCTGCTTGTGTTTCATTTTGTTAAGCTTGATTATAATATGTCTTGGAGTCTTTCTTTTGAGATCTATATTGGGTGGCATACGATATGCATCTGAGATGTCTATATTCTCTTCCTTCATGATTTCTGGGAAGTTTTCTTTCAGCAGCTCAGCAACAATACTGTGTGTTTTCTCAGATGTCTCACCCTGTTCAGGGACTCCAATTAATCGAAGGTTGTTCCTCTTAATAGAGTCCCACATGTTTCTTAATGTTTCTTCATTTTTCTTGTTTCTTTTTTCTGATTTCTGCTCATAGACACTGGCATCAGTAGCTCTGTCTTCCAAGTCAGAAATTCTTTTTTCCAATTGTTCTATTCTGTTTTCTTGGCTTTGCATGGAAGTTTCTATGTCTTTGATTTTCTTCTTGATCTGTTGGATTTCAGAGTACTGGTGTTCCGTCAGATCGAACAAGTTGCTTAATTTTTCATTTTGTTCTCCTGCATTTTGTATAAGGTCTAGAAGGGCTCTGTATATAATCAATTTGTATTCACTTCCTGATGCTTTCATAAAAGTTTCTTCATCTGGAAAACTCCTTGGTTGCTTTGTTTGGGAACCTTCTGAAACCATGAGTGATTGCTTGTATGCCACAATTGTCTGTTGCTTTTTGGGTCCCATGTGAGTATATAGAGGCTGGAAGAGGTACTGTGAGGATGGATTGCAAATGTTTCTCTAGGCTGTCTGCAAATGTAAAGCAAAAGGTATCTGACCAGTTCACAAGTCAGTTAGGTTTTCAGGTGTAGCGGTCCCTCTGCTCATCTGACAAAGTAAGCACCACTATATCCAACCCCAGATGATAACAAACTAGTTCAGAATACAGCAATGCTACTGACCTGTTGGCCTCTGCTGACAGGGCCTAGCCTTATCCAACACTGCGTCGAGTACTGGTTTTGTGATAGAAAAGCGCTCTCTTGTGGGCAGGCTCTGGCTCCCAAGCTAAGAATTAGGTCCAGCTGCGGCCACTGTACCCAAGATGGCGTCCTCCATGCAGGCAGCAGACAGAGGAGCTAAAGGTGCCAAGAGGTAGTGATTCCTCTGCTTGTGTTTCAGGGCCCCCAGTGCAGGCAACACTGTGCAAAATCACTACTTTTCTGACAGAGAAGCGCTGTCCCGTTTGCACGCGCTGGCTCCCAGGCTAAGAACGAGGTCCCGCTAAAATCTCAGTACCAACATGGCATCCTGCACCCCAACCGCGGAGCTCCACACAAACCCCACTGAGGCAGCTACAATACGAAAGGCTCAAAGTGTCTAGATTAACGGAGTCCCGAGCCTGGCTCTGAGAATATGGGAATTTCACCGGCCTATCCCCCCAGCAGCACATCTGAGTCCAGCCGCCAGGCAAGAGCCAGCTCCGCCTGCGAGCCGAGACAAAGGAAAAAAAAGTCAAAGTGGTGCGTTTACCTTCCGTCCGTGAGAGCCGGGGCTAGCCAGGAGCAGAGTCAGCGAAAGAGAGGAGGTTTTTTGCTTAGTGGTATGAAGTCCCAATTAACAGCTCTGTGCCGTGTCCTGAGGCTGATTAGGTGCTCAGAAGGCTCTGTTTGATTGTCAATTCAGGTCTTGGTTTCCAGAGGGATAGAAGGAGACGTGGGCTTAGTCCGCCATCTTGACCTCTCCTCCCTTTTCATTCTTGTGTTGCCAGTGAGACTCAACTTTGTGAGCTTCATCGTGGCTGTCACAGGTGGTGGCCATGCACCATCTGGTTCTTCTGGCCCCAAGTTGATGTAGGCACCCACACATGTGGGTCTCTCTGTCTTCTGGGTTGTCTTTTCCCCATGTCATTTTCATCCTCAGAGAGCATCCATTCCTGCTGAGTTGGGACCATTTGCTGTGCCCTTGGTTGGCAGCTAGGCAGCTTTTAAGACCCCAGATACCACTCACCAGTGTGGGGTGCAGAGAGCCCTCTTAGCAATACGCTAGTTGTGCCAGTTGGCCTCAATTTCACCTAAGAGCATGGTCCCCTGCCCCCTGCCCCAGCTACTCTCACCTTGCAATATTGGGTTAAGATGGAAAGAGTATTCAAGTTACGTTGAAGTCCACTTAATATTGTTCTTGTTTCTAATGTGCGCTATCAGCGATTTCACCGAGTCAGATTTCTACCAACTATCTAATCTAAACCCTTGCTCTCCTCTTCCCTACCTCCCCTCCCTTGCAGCCATCAAAGAGTCTTTTCTTCCACTGTTTTTGAGTTTTTATCATAGGGGTCTCATACAAATTTTTGTCCTTTTGTTGCTGACTACTTTCACTCAACATAATATCTTCCAGTTGAAACCAGGTTATGAGATGTTTCCTGGAATCATCATTGTTGTTTATCATTCCATAGTGCTCCATTGAGTATATATACCAAGATTTACCTATCCATTCCTCTGTTGTTGGGCAGCTGGGTTGATTTCATCTTTTTGCTGTCAAGGACTGGGCTGCAATAAACATTCTTGTGCATGCATCCATTGGTATGAATGGCCTTGATTCTGTAGGTTATATTCCAAGTAGTGGAATTACTGGGTCAAATGGTGTATCTATATCCATTTTTTTAAGGAAGCGCCAGATTGCTTTCCAAAGAGGCTGGACCATTTTGCAGCCCCACCAACAGTGTAGGAGGGTTCCACTTTCTCCACAGCCTCTCCAGCATTTGTTGTTTTGTGTTTTTTGGATCATGGCTAACCTTATTGGGGTGAGATGGTATCTCATTGTAGTTTTGATTTGAATTTCTTTAATAACTAAAGATCATAAACATGTCCTCATGTGTTTTTTGGCTGCCTAAGTCTCCTCTTTAGAGAAATGTCTGTCAGTCTCTTTTGCCCATCACTTAATTGGATGATTTATCTTTTTCTTATTGATATTTTGTAATACCTTGTAGATTATGGAGATCAGGTGTTGGTGTGATATACAGTTGCCAAATATTTTTTACCCTTCTGTAGGTGGAAAAAATAATTTTTTTTGATAGAATAGTTAAAGTAGCCTCTTTCCTATATCTGTGCAGCTAATTTGAGAAATCCAAATAATGATATTTTCTTGTCTGTCCTTAGTAACCAAACAGTAGTTCAGACCAGTTGCTGCTGCTGCTGAGTCAGGTCCAACTCTTGGTGACCCTGCGTGTGTCAGAATAGAACTGTGCCCTGTAGGGTTGACAGTGCCTGGTTTTTGGAAGCAGATCATCAACTTCCCTTCCTTGGTCTTGGTAGACACTGATAAAAGAGTGGAAGGTGATCAGTGTCTTCAGCCATGACTTCCAGCCTTGGCAGGGGCCTGGGTATAATGGGGGAATTGCCTTTTATTGCTGCAGGATCAGAACATGGTGGATGAAAAGAGAAGTATGCAAACCACTGGTATAGAGAGGACATAAGTAAGCCAAGCGAGAAGGAGAAATCAAAAAATCCTGCTAACTCAGAGCTGTGTGAGGACTGAAAGTTCATCTTTCTAATATCTCTGGTTTCAGATCGCCTGTTTGGTACCTGTGGATCAGTTTCAGCTCTACCAGCGGTTAAAATTTGAACGAGGTATGCACTCTTCTTTCTTTTCTGGTGGTTAATGTGGTTTCACCTGAGTCATCTTCCTACTGACCTGCAGGGAAGATGAAGGCAGCGTGGGCTGTCAACAAAGCCACAAGGGCACTCTGAAAAGTGAAAGCTATAATTGCAACATGAATGTCACCTCTCAGCCACAGCCATAAAAATGCAGACTAGCAGGAAATAGAACTTTTCCTTATGTTGTTTTTTCATTCAGCTCATGAGAAAGAGTTTTCCAAAAGGTGAGTGTTTTCCCAATAACAAAACAAAAGAAACAAAGGTAAGGAGTTCTGGTAGGTAAGCTTAAGGCTGCTGAGTGGAAGGTTGGCAGTTTGAACTCTCTCAGTGACTCCTCTGAAGAAAGACCTGCAGATCTGCTCCTGTAAACACTATAGCTGAGAAAACCCTGGGGGCAGTTCTCTGTCACACATGACACTGTGAATCAGAATCAGTCTGACAGCACCAAACAACAACAACAATGTGGACAAATATCCCCTCCTAATTTTTAATAAATTTTAAATAACCTTAAAAACATAAAAGTCTCAAAATGGGGTTTATCATTAATTTTTCCCCTGTTAAGATCCCTGGAAACCCTGGTAGTGTAGTGATTAAGTGCTATGGGTACTAACCAAAAGGTCAGCAATTTGAATCCACCAGGCACTTGTTGGAAACTCTGTGGGGCAGTTCTGCTTTGTCCTTAGGGTCACTGTGAATTGGAATCAACTTGAAGCAGTGGGCCTCGAGATCACTAAACATCTTGATTGTGTCTTCTAATATTCACCGTTTTTCTTACAATGTTGTTATTGTCGTGTGATATTGAATCAGTTTTGATTCGTAGCAATTCTGTAGGACAGGGTAGAATTGCCCTCTACAGTTTCCTAGGCTGTAATCTTTAGAGAGGAAGACTGCCAGGCCTTTTCTCCTACAGAGCCGCTGATGGATGTGAACAGCTGGCCTTTTAGTTAGCAGTGAGTGCTTAACCCTTGGGCTACCAGGGCTCCTACTAGTATAATTACAATGAGTTTGGGTGTTGTATCATTCTAACACTATAAATCTGCTGTTCACTGTACTGATTTGCTGACTTTGTACTTTGGGTAATTTATATACTTTGTCTATTTATACTGCCCATTTACCTGTAGGAATTAGATTTTTACTCCTTTTGGCCTCTGGTGATCTTTTTATAAATCCGTTTGCCTCCTGCCACACCTTAATATAGTCTTGAACTAAGTGGTTTATTTTTGAGTCTCTGAAAGTGGGAGAAAAAAATGTTTATTCAGAAACTCTTAGGTCTGGTACAGTCTCATAGCATATATAAAAGAAACTTTAATCTAGTGTGAACATAATGTTTTCTAATTGCCAGTTTCCTAGCTGGACTAATAAAATCTAGAGGCGAGAGTTCGCTAGCAGTGAACATCACTTTTGTAACTACAAAGTTATGCCAGTAATTTTGGTTAGTACAATTACCTTGATCTGGTTTAATCTTTCTGACTGCCTTTGCAGTTGCAAAAGTAGTTATCACAGGCAAAGAGAAAACCATGCAGACAATGAAGAGAAGTAAACTAGGAATAGTTGTGGGGGGTTCTCAGAATGGCATTTGCTGCCTTGGGTCCAGGTCTGACTTGGTGTTAGAGACTAAGAAAGCTGACCTTCCCTGCCCCATGCAAGTAAGCTGACAGCAGGTTTCTCTCTCCTGACTAGATCACTTCACTCAGAATATTGACACATAAAACTGGGATTTGTTTTTAAAATCTTGGACTAGATTACTTGGATTTTAAATGGCTATTACATTTTTGCCCTCCAGGGAGATCCAGGTAGGAAGACAGGAAATAGAATGCTTGTTGAACAAGGGCTAAGCCCCAGTGGAATTGGATGAATTATGGGTTTTAATGGATGAAGATGTAGCCTGGTTCCTTCATTCTGTATGGATTCTGAGCTAACTGGGGAGTTTGATAGGGCAGTTTAATTTCACCTTCCCTAGGCCATCCACCAGTACAGTCCACAACCCACCGGGGAGCATGGTGTAGGACTGGACAGCATGTTGTCCCTTTGTGTCGTGGGTAGACAGGAGCTCAGGGCCATCACAGTAGAAGCTGACAACAACAGCAGTTCATCCACATGAGCTGGTTGGATTGAGCTGTGTGCCATCAGGTGCATATTATTGGAATGACAAAGATAATAATTTGTGCTCCTAAAAAAATACTTATGAATAAACCTAACCAGGGACATGAAAGGCATTTGCAGAAAAAACTATAAAACACTACTGCAGGAGAAAACAAGAGAGCTATGTAAATGAAAACACATACTGTGTTCATGGATAGGTAGATTCAACATTGTGAAAATGTCACTTGTGCCCAGAGAGTCCTACAAATGCAGTGCGTTCCTGATCCAAATATCAACATTATTCATTAACAAGATGAAAAAACTAATCAGTAACTTTATGTGAAAAGGGAAGAGGCCCTGAATAAGTAAAGCACTATTGAAGAAGAAAATAGGAGGACTCATACCACCTGACCTGAAAACCTACTATATAGAGAGAGTAGTCTGAACAACCTGCTACTTGTATGACAACCAACGGGACAGAATCGAGAACCCAAACATAAATCCACCTACCTAGGTCACCTGATCTTTGTAAAGGCTCAGTGTCCTTAAATAGGGAACAGTCAGCCTTTTTAGATATGCTAGCAAAACCAACTGTCCATCTGTTTAAAAAAAAATGAAACAGAATCCATATCTCATACCATACACAAAAACTGATTCAAAATGGATCAAAGACCTAAAGATAAAACCAAAAACCATAAAAATCATAGAAGAAAAAAAAAATAGGGTCAATCTTAGAGGCCCTAACGTCATGGCATAAATAGAATACAAACTAGAACTAATAATACACAAATACTAGAAGACAAGCTAGGTAATTAGAATCTTCTAAAAATTAAATGCTTATGCTCATGAAAAGACTTTGCCAAAAGATTAAAAAGAGAACATATAGGCTAGGAAAAATTTTTGGCTATGACAAATTCAACAAGAGCCTTATCTCTAAAACCTATAGGATAATCCAGTATCTCTACAATAAAAAGATAAATGATCCAATTTAAAAATGGACAAAGGAATGAACAGACACTTCACCAAAGAAGGCATTCAGGTAACTAATAGACACATGAGGAGATACTCTCAGTCACTAACCATGAGAGATGAAAATCAAAGCCAAAATGAGATATCATCTGTCCGAGTCCTCTAGTATAAAGATAAATGTATTTTCTCTTAGTCTAATAGGCTGGAGGTCCAAATTCAGGACACCAGCTCTAGGTGAAGTCTTTCTCCCTCTGTTGGCTCTGTAAGACAGTCTTGATCATAAGTCTTCTCCTGGACTAGGAACCCCTCCCTGGATGTGCTTTGCTTCTGGACCTTCTTTTTTGGTGGTATGAGGTCCCCAACTCTCTGGTTGCTTCTCTTTCTTTTTATCTCTTAGAAGATAAAAGGTGGTACAGGCCACACCCCAGGGAAATTCCCTTCACATTGCATCAGGGATATGACTGAGCAAGCACATCTCATCCTATGCCTCTTTAACTGCGGGCAGAGATTATGATTAAAACACATAGGAAAATTACAAAACGAAAGACAACCACCACAATACTGGGAATAATGGTTGAATCAAGGTGACATATATTGTAGGGGGACACGGTTCAATGCATTACACTATGTCCCCACAACATTACTGGCATGAGTTAAAAAAAGAAAGACACAGAAAAGAGCAAATGTTTCTGAGGCTACAGGGAGACTGGAACTTATATGCACAACAGGTGGGAATATAGAAATACCATATGATCCAGCAATTCCACTCTGGGGAATATATCCTAGAGAAATAAGAGCCATCACACAAATAGACATATGTACACCCATGTTCATTAGAATCATTATTCACAATAGGGAAAAGATAGAAACAAGCTGTGTGCCCATCAGCAGACAAATGAGTAAAGAAACTATGGTACGTAAACACAGTTGCGTACTACACAATAATAAAGAACAATGATGAATATGCGAAACATCTCACAACATGGGTGAATCTGGAGGGCATTATGCTGAATAAAATAAGTCAGCCATAAAGACACAAGTACTGTATGAGACCACTGTTATAAAAACTCATGAAAAGGTTTATCTACAGAAAGAAACAATCTTTGATGGCTCTGAGCAGGAAGGCGGGCAAAACACTAAATAGTAGATATATGGTAACTTTGGTTAAGGGCAAGACAGTACATAGTACTGAGAAGTCCAGGACTCCTTGATCAAGGCAAGATCATGGAAGCTTCATACAGAGATCCATACTCCTGGAGGGGCTGAACTACTGGGCTGGGGGCTATGGACCATGGTCTCAGGGGAGATCTAGCTCACTTGGCATAATGTAGTTTGTACCTACTTTGGTGATCAGTGTCTGGGGTCTTAAAAGCTTGTTAACAGCCAGCTGAGATACTCCAGTGGTCCTACTCGATCTAGGGCAAGGGAGAATGAGGAAAACCAAAGACACAAGGGACACATCCTCTGGACTGATGGACCGCAAGTACTGCAACCTCAACAGACTGAGTCCGGCACAACTAGATGGTGTCCAGCTACTGCCACCGACTGCTCTGACAGAGATCACAATGGAGAGTGCCAGACAGAGCTGAGAGAAATGTGGAACAAAGTTCTAGGTTACAAAAAAAGGCCAAATGCGCTAGTCTGACAGACAGGAGAAACCCTTGAGAATAGGGCCCCCAACACCCTTTTAGGTCAGTACTGAAGTTATTCCTGAGGTTCACTGTTTAGCTAAAGATTAGACAGGCCCATAAAACAAGCAAGCAAGCAAGCAAGCAGATGGACAAGTAAACATCATGGATTGCCAAAGAACAAACAAATGTGTCTTAGAAGAAGTACAGCTAGAAACTCCTTAGAAGCAAGGATGGAGAAACTGTGTCTTTGAACATGTTGTCAGGAGGGGTCAGTCCTTGGAGAAGGACATCATGTTTGGTAAAGTGGAGGGTCAGCGAGAAAGAAGAAGTCCCTCCACAAGATGGGACAGACACAGTGACTGCAGCAATGCGCTCAAGCGTGGCAGTGGTGGTGAGGGTGGCGCAGGACCAGGCGGTGTTTTGTGTTGTTGCGCACGGGGTCACTGTGAGTTGGAACCAACTCAGCAGCATCTGACAACAATCTGTTGTCTAACTCAAGACTGAAAAGGCCCAAGAGCCCAGCCGCCTCCGGGCAAGAACGGGAAAGGAGGGGACAGGAAGGCTGGTCATGGGAAACAAGTTCGAGAAGGGGAGAATATGGACAGTGTGTAGTGTTGGCAACCAGTGTCGCCAAGTGCGCATATTAATTGTTTAATGAGAAACTATTTTGCTCTGAAAATCTTCATCTAAAGCACAGTAAAAAAAAAAAAAAAAGTTCAGAAAATTCAGGCCCTTAATGAGAAGACATTTTAGGAACAGCTTAATTTAGTTTATATATTCCTTCTTTATGTAATCAGGGGCGTGACACATGAGAAATAAGTCTTGAGAAGCCCTTGAATAAATACTGAAAGATGTAAATCATCAAAGAGATGGTAGCTTGCCCCGTTGTTCTCCATCATCATCCCTGTATGCTCCGTTATAAAAATGACTTAATATTGGGACATAGGTGTTCAGGTATTAGCCATGTGAGTAGGCATGCCTGTCTTGACTTGAGGACTTCTCCTGGGAGAAAGTCCAGAGATAGGTTGAATTCTAAAACTGCCTCCTAAATGGTGAGATGTGACTTCTCAATTTCGTCAGTCCTGCTGATAGTACTTGCTGCTCCCACAAGCACCTCTAATGTCCCATGACAACCCAGTTCCTCTCCAGTCCTGCTGTCTCACCCATCAGAAGCAGAAGTCCATCCTCACTGCTAACATTCTGGTGCTTGGCTGCTAACTGAAAGGCTGGCACTCAGAGCCTACGCAGCAGCTCCACGGAGCACGGGCCTACCATAAGCACCCCCTGAAGACCACAGCCGCAAAAACCCGAAGTGGCAGCCCTGAGGGATTGCTGTGAGTGAGAATTGACTCAACAGCAGCTAACAACAATAGCAACAATTATTAGCTCAAATGTCTTTTTGTAATTAGATAAAGTTGAATAGTTCTAAGACTTAAAAACCTTTTCTGGGTTGGTTCTCACTGCAAGTCAAAAAAAAACCAAACCAATTGCCATCGAGTTGATTCTGACTCGTAGTGTCCCTAAGGACAAAGTAGAACTGCCCCGTATGGTTTCCGTGGAGCACCTGGTGAATTGGAACTGCCTACTTTTTTTTGGTTTAGCAGCCATAGCTCGAAGACACCATGCCTCCAGGGTATTTGGTTCTCATGGAGGAATATAAAATTTCAGTGTGTTTGTAAAATAGTGACTGAGCATGCTGGTGTGAATTTGCAGGCTTGACCACTTACCCGTTGTGCATCCTTGGGAGAGTTATTGAAATTTTCTGCCCCTCACTTGCTCTGTGCGTAAAGTGGGGAAAATAATCACTGTGCTGTAGGGGGCAGACCTGGTGACATAGTAATTACAGCTACAGTGAGCTGTGACTCCTAATCCATAGGTTATCAGTTCAAATCCATTATGGGAAACCCTAGGGGGCAGGTCTCTTCTGCCCTTGTAGGGTTGCTGTGAGTCAAAACTGAGTCAGCAGCAGTGGGTTTGGGTTTTTAATACCATAGGATTGGGATGAAGATTAAACACATTAATTAATCTAAAGTAATGTGAGAATTACTGAATTGGTGATGGTCCTCTTGTGCATATTACAATAAAAAAATTGAAAAAAAATGTTAAAGAACTTACTGAGTGGTTCCTGTGTCTCGGTCTTCAAAATGTTAGCGTTTATTGTTAATAAAATACTAATAACTTAAAAGGTAGAAACTTTTACACTAGGCGTATATAGTGTTCTTCTCCAACCTTTTTCTTTTCCCAAGATGAGGTAATTATGACATTCTTTAGGAAGTATCTTCATTTTTAAGTACACAGTAAGGTTGTCTTGCTGTCATTCGGACCAGAACTCGTGAAACCAGTAGGCCATATCCATCATTTTTGGTAGGAATGGGCTTCCTGTGGGTGAGGCACTTGTGGGAAGATCATAGAGCAAGACTCTGCCTCTTTTCCAGGCAGTGCTTGGATAGATGTCACCAAAGTTGGCTGTATGACTTGGACTTTTTGAGGTTCCTTTAGTGGTCAACCCTATTATTTCTTCATTAGACATGACAGTATATTTGATCTGGTTAGAGTCAAGTTGGGCAGGCCTTGGAGCTACTGTCCCTTACTTGGGTGGTCTTATGTAACTCTGCATTGGTCCATGCTAAGTTAATCAAGTGGCTTATTCATACATGGAATTTAATTTTCCACCCTTAATGAGTTCTAGGCAGATGTTTCACTCTAGATTCCATGAATTGATAATTGATTTTATAATAATTATTTTACAGATGAAGAAACTGAGAACTGGACAGGACAAGACTTGCCTAGGACCACATAGACTACATCTAAGCTTCCTCATCTATAAAAAAATTTAAAGCCTGTAATTTAAATATAAATTTAGTTAAACATTTTAATATTATGGAAGTACTGACATATGCTAAGTTTGGAGGTTATGTAGCTCCAGTTTTAACCTCTTTTTGTAGAAAAAAGTGAGGCACAGAGACATTTCTGTGTTTGGTGATTTTAGAAGACAATTTGTAATCATAGAATTATTCATTGTCATCCAAATTATTTTTGGCAAGTAGAAGACATTCCAAGCAAGAGTAAGTTACAGTTAATATACTGCTAAGCCCATTGCCATTGAGCCCATTTTGATTTATAGCAACTTTATCAGACAGTGTAGTACTGCCCCATGGGTTTTCCAAAGAGCTACTGGTGAGTTAGAACTGCTGACCATTTGGTTAGCAGCTGAGCTCTTAACCCTTAGGCCAGCAGGGCTCCAGTATGATGCTACATGATGGGATTTACTTAATTGAGACTATTTTTTTCTAAATTGTGTACTGTATTTTCACCTAATACACTTCCTGTACACTGTTAACCAGCTAAGTGACCTTGAGGCCTAGACCACGATAACATTTTATGTGGTCTGTTTGTAAGGGGATAGGGATGCATGTAGTTACTGTGCGTAGCTGCTAAGGTTTGAATCCACCCTGAGGTGCCTTGACAGAAGTTCTCAAGATATACTTTAAAAAATTCAGCCGTCAGTAGCCCTGTAGATAACATCACAATGAGTTGGTATTTGCTCAACAGCAACTGGTTTTAATGTGTGAATGGAATATATGACTAATGACAGAAGGTATGTCTCACTGGCTAAACTGGAGAGATTTTTGTTGCTCTGGAACAATGTGAAATCAGATTAGAGACAGCCCTTTACCTTAGTTATAAAAGTTATTCTCTTTGTTTTGTCCACTTCTGAGTGTGAGGTGATTCTATCAGGCGTTATCCTGTCCCCCTGTGCAGTCATTGTCCTTTGCTTTATATTACTTTATAGACTCAGTAACCTTGTCTTTTCCGTCTTTGTCCTCACTGGAGTGTTGGTGGGGAGGAAAAGTAATGTGACTAGGAATCAGCCAAAATCATCACCTCGCTTACACAAAGCAGAGAAGCACCATTTGGCTTGGGTTGGGTAATCTATGAACCCACTTTCCATCCATCTGTGAGTTTTCCATTGACTACTGCTTTCTTTGTGGTGTTTTCCTTTCTGTGTCAGGCCTCCAGTATTAACACAGGCTTCCAGTGTTAACAAAGAAAAGGCAGTGCCAAGTTTCCCATGTGTTAGTGATCACGGCGGTACTTTCTAATGATTTTCAAAGCACGTGTCTGATGATTAATGCTGGAAGTTTGCTTGTCTCTTATTTTTCCGAATCTCCGCTTTTCAAAATAGTTGTTAAGAAATAAATTCGGTTAAGTTTATCCATCTCTAGTTCTTAAGCCCTTTTGCTATTTCCATGACATTGTTCCCTTTGACTGCAAGTCACCTCAGCTCCTTGGTCGGTTCATTTGTCTGTTCTGAGCTATTTATTTCACCCTCTAGTAGTTTAAGGAAACCCTGGTGGCATATGGGTGAGTGCTATGTCTGCTAACCAAAAGGTCAGCTGTTTGAATCTGCCAGGTGCTCCTTGGAAACTGTAGAGCAGTTCTATTCAGTCCTGTAAGGTAGCTATGGGTCCGAAGGGAATCAGTGGGAGTGTGTTTGGTTTCGTTGATTATAGTAGTTTAAAAAAGACCAAACCCAGGTGCTTGCTGTTGAATCAGTTCCAACACAGGATGACCCCATGTGTTAAGAGCCTAAAGCTGAGCTGCCTCAGGTTTTCGTGGCTGGAATCTCCTGAAGCCGATCCCGAGGCCGTTCTTCGATGATGCTGCCCAGTGGGTTTGAACCGTCAACCCTCGTAGACAAGAGCAAACTGTCTTCCCTGCCCAGAGACCTGGGCAGCCTAGAAACTGATAAATGGCTCAAACGCCATGTTGTTCTGCTTCATTAAAAGGCGAGGTAAAGTAGGAATTTGTTTTCTGTTACTAGGTGAATGCTGCGCCATTCGTTTGTGTGTTCAGCAGGTACCTGTTTGTGTACTCTCTGTCTGTGGGTGTCAGCTATGTGGCAGCTCCAGCTCCAGCTGCTTCTGCGAGCTGTGGCTCCCTCCTTGGAAAGCTCTTTCATTCTCAGGGTTTTTCACAAGCCTTCTTTGATTTAGAGTCTTCACATTTATGATGGAATCCTGCTGTCCTAGTAAGAGCTCAACTGCTAATCAAGTTCAGATTCAGTGACAGCTCCTTAAAAGCCTTATGGAGAAGTTCTCCTCTGTCCTGGAGGGTCGCTCTGAGGTGGATGGCCCCTAACCGCTTTATGGCGTACTCTTAGGGTTTCACCTCACTCTTTTCTCTGTTTGTCCTTGGTTGGACGCTTTCACCCCACTGTTAAAAGTATCTGAGTGTTTTGGTTTCATCCACCTCAAGTTCCCTATGCAGTTACTTGTTGTTGTTTTTTTTTTCAGTGTTTTTGCTATTTTGAAGGCTGAGATACTGAATGACCTTATTGTCCGTATTTTAGTTTTTTTAAAAAACAAAACAAAACACTTCTTATCTCGCGTTAGTCGTCTTCCTTTTCATAGTTGTTTCTGGTCACAAGCCCATTCTGAATCTTTGGTGGTTTGTTTTTCCCCTTTGTTTTTTTAGCCTGTTTTTCTTGTGTTTTATGGTAAATGTATGACTACATCTAGGGTTTCCTCCTAAGCTGTTCTCTGCTTTTGTGGGATAATACTTCCTCCTCAGCTTCATGTCTCCTCTGCTTCATCAGCCAGGACTTTCCTGTTGACCAGTATTGGGGTTTTTTTGTTGTGGCTGTTGTTAGTTGTGGTGAATATATATGTAACAAAACATTTGCCACTTCAGCAGTCTTTACACCGACAGTTTCATGATATTATGTGCACCCCATTGTTTTAAATCTCGAAGTGAGCCCTCAGCTTCCCAGTGCCAGGGAGAAGTTCCTACAAGAAGAGTTAAAATCTGTTTGTCAGCAGGTAGAGTGTCTCAGTCATCTAGTGCTGCTGTAACAGAAATACCACAAGTGGATGGCTTTTAGTCTGTCACAGTCCAGTAGGCTGCAGGTCAATCTTCAGGGCCTTAGCTCCCAGTGAAGTCTTCCTCCATTGGCCCTAGGGGAAGGTCTTTGTTGTCAGTCTCTCCCGAGAGTGTGAACTTCTGAGGCACAGGGACCCCAAGTCCTTTCCTAAGGGTGTGCTCTGGTCCCAGCACTGCTTCTTGTTGCTATAGGTGTCATCCGTGTCTGTCTGTCTGTCCGTCTGTAGTCTTCATGGCTGGTATCGTCTTCGTTGTAGTCCCCCCACCCACTTGCTTCCCTTTTGTTTATATCCCAAGAGATTGCCTCAAGGCACAATACAGTCTTAAACCTTGAGCTGTGCCCTCACTAACACAAACAACGCACCAACGGGCCAACCCCCTCCCCATACTCCCTCATTAACATCATAAAGGCAGTATATTTACAACATACAGGAATATCACATAATACCAGGAATCATGACCTAGCAAAATCGTTACACACATTTTTCAGGGGACACAATTCAATCCATGACAGTGAGATTTTAAAGGGCTCCTGAATGAAAGGAGGCACAGTGTGAAGTGAGTTTGCGTCTCCCTTAATGGACTTCCATTTCCTCATGTGAGATGGGGATAAAAATGAGTGAACCGTGCTTGCGGTGTTGTAAGGAATGAGCTAAGATTGTGTCTCTCTCAGTGTGTACTCAGTGCAGTGTTACTGCTGCTGTTACTCCTGTTGTTCTTCAGCATCGTCACCACCACATCTTACATCTTGCCCAGTTTTCTAAATTCAACTCAGTATCTTTCAGAATTCAGATTAATGTGCCCTGAGTCGTCTTTGAATAGCACATTAATATCACTTCTATGTTGTTTTTGTCTTGATCCATACATTTTTCATCATCTTTTCCACCTTGTCATCTTAGAGTGTCAAGAAATTGTAGAGGTACCTGTTATAGTGTGTCACTGAGTCGACACTGACTCATAGCAACCCTATAGGACAGAGTAGAACTGCTCCATGGGGTTTCCTAGGCTGTAATCTCTATGGGAGCAGATCACCAGGTCTTTTCTCCTGTTGGAGCAGCCAGTGGTTTCCAGCTGCTGGCCTTTTGATCAGCAGCTGGGTGCTTTAACCACTATGTCATCAGGACGTTGGCATACTTGATACCCAGTGCCAATGCCTTAAGCCATGTGTCATGGATTGAATTGTGTCCCCCTCAAAATATGTGTAGCCATGTGGCTGGGCCATGCTTCCCAGTATCTTACGACTGCCCTCTGTTTTGTGGTTTTCCTATACTGTTCGTTAAAGGATTAAGGTGGGACTGTAAATCCCTTTATAAGATCACCTCCCTGCTTGACTGTAGAGGGAGTTTCCCTGGACTGTGGTTTGCCCCACTCTTAATCCTTTCATCCTGCAAGAGATGAAGGGGAAGCAGGCTGACAATTGGGAACCTCACACCATCAAGCAGCACTGGGAGAAGAGCACGTCCTTCAGACCTGAGGTTCCTGCGACAGGATGCTCTCTGGACAAAGGCTGATACAGTACTGGACTTGCCTCCAGCGCCAACAAGGGGATGAACCTTCCCCCGTGATGGACATCCTGAATTTGGACTCATAGCCTACCGGACTGTGTAAGAGTAAACCTTCCTTTGTTAAAGCCATCCACTTTGTGGTGTTTCTGTTAGAGCAGCCCTAGCTGACTAAAACACCAGGTGTCACCCCAGTTGTCTCTAATATGGTCCACCTTTGGCTCTGAGCATGAATCCTGCCATCTCTGACCACCTCCAAGGAGACCAGGGTTGCTTCTCAAAAGAAAGAAGATCCTCATGACAGTGGAAATTAAAATCCTTTGTCTTAGTCCTCTAGTTCTACTCTAACAGAAAATACCACAAGTGGATGACTTTTTAAAAAGAGAAGTTGATTTCTTTACAGTAAGTAGGCTTCAAGTTTAAATTCTGGGTGTCAGCCCCAGGGCAAGGCTGCCTCAGCCAGCCCCTTCCCCAAGACTAGGAGCTTCTGGGGTGTCGGAACTGTCTGTCCAGAGGACTGGCTCTGCTGCTTTGATAATGAGGTCCCCATGTCTCTCTGCTCAGGGTCTGTCTTTTATATCCCAAGAGGTTGCCTTACCGCAATCCAGTCTTGTAGACCTGGCCCGGCCTCACTAACAGAGCTGCCACCCATCCTCCCTCCTTGACAATCATAGAGGCTGGATCTGTGACACATGGCAAAAATCACACGTTCCTAGGAATCAAACCCAGCCAAACTGATACAGAGTTTTGGGAGACACAGTGCAGTCCATACTATCCATTTACTAGCACAAGCCTATTTTAGTGTAAAGAATACTATTCTAGGGGTTAAAAAGTCCTGATCAATCACATTCTCATTGGCTAACCAGGACTTACGCAGACACCTAACTTTTCTGGGTCTTAATCATTAGGTACGCTCAAAGGTTGAGAATACTTCAAGCTGAAGACCTTTTTAAAATATTTTATTGTATTTTGGTATTGAATGGGAAAACACATTCCCTTTCAACAGTTTCTGTGCATGATGTTTAGTGACATTGTTTCTATGATGTCATCAGTCTCATGATTTTTTTCTACTTATTTCACTCCTGTAAACTTTGTTTCCTGCTCCCCACACTCTTTATCTGTGCTCTAGACTAACTGTTGCCTCTCTGGCCTCACACGGATTAAGTTTTTAAAAGAATGCAGTCCTCAAGGGTGACATTCAGTACTTTTTAAGGTAATCTGTTGTTGAGTTAAAAGGTGATTTCAGGGGTTAGTTTCACCTCAGGGTTTTTCGCTCCTGTTTTTATTTATTTGTTGCCATTAACGAGCATATACGTAGTGAAACGCAACACCAGTTCTGCAGTCTCTGCCTGTACCATTTGGTGACACCGATCACTGATTATATTCTTGGAGTTGTATAGCGAGTCTCAGCCGCCTTTTCTGAGTTGTTCATTCGCTGTTAACATCAACTCACTGCTCCTGTGTGTTTCATTGCTGTTGTTAATCTGATCCCATACAGATAAACGCTGAAAGAGATACTGCTCAAGGCCAGCATACTTGACTAGTTAAGCTAACGTATCATTTGGTTTTATGAAGACTTCAGGGGCTATTTTTGCTTTAAGGTTTAAATATCTGGGGCAGTAGATTGTAGAGTTCATCTAGCCACCATGGCTCCAGAAAAATCTAGAGTCAGTGAGTTGCGTCAAGGTTTAAAGAGCATCTCAGTCCAGTTGTCTTGTGGATTCCTCTAGTCTCCGTGGGTCCAGTAAATCTCGATTCCTTGAGAATTTGAATCTCCTTTCTACATTTTTCTGTAGCTATCTTGAGAGCACCTCTTATTCTGGAATATTTTTCAGCTAGTTTGAGAGCAGTCCCTCTGATGGCCCCTGTTGGTTGAGTCTGTCTATTGTAACAGATGCTAATTCTAATCCATTTGGTTTAATTGCATTTTAACTTGCTGCAGAAGACATTTGCTCTTTGAGATACAGGAAAGCAGATTAACTTTGGTATAATTAAAAATGCACTGGATCATAAAAGTTAAAGCACTTTTATTTCTGTTGGCAGTTAAGTTAGCCTGTGTGCGTGGTTTTTCCTATAATAATAAAAATGCCTAGCGTGTCTTCTTGGGTGCAGCCTCACAGGAGTAGAAGATGGCAGAAAAGCCACTCAGGTTAGTAGAGAGAGTACGTAACAGGATAAAAAGTAGAGACCACATACATCCTGCTTTGGTCTCAGGTGGGAGAACCGAGGATCTTGAATTTATTTTTTCAGAACTGAAAGGAAAACAGTCACCGGGGTCCAGACATGTCATTAGGTTCACGACAGTTTTATTTTCTCTCAGCATGTTTCTATTTCCCAATAATTTTCCGAATACACATGTGAGGAATATAGTTCTAAATAGCATTTCCTGTCCTGCATAATTTTTATGAACAAGCTGAGTCTTAAGATCAGGTAGTCATGATATGTCAGAAACCCATTCTACTTCTTTTGAATAAATTCCGTCTCAAGTCTGTGACTTTGTCTGTCTCCCATATATCTGTGTCACAATTTACTCATTTCCCAGTCAGAGTCCTAGTAAAGTTGTAGAGATACCGTTGCTTGAGAGGCTGATATACACAAGTTCCTATTTTGTTTTTCTGGATTGCTCGATATTTCCCCATCTCAAGACTTCATAATGTTTTCATCACTGGTGATGCAGAAGAAATTAGTTGAAAGTGCAGTAGTTCACTTTCTTCCTACTTTGGAATAGACATTTGAAAGGAAAAAAACTCAACCTTAAAGTTTTTGGATAATTATGCATTTTATTTATCTCCGAATAGCCATTTCCTAAGCCAAAAAGCCAGGAGGTAGAATGGAATTTGTAGTAATAATAATCAAAGCTGCAGAGCCAGTGAGAACCCTCCTCCCCCTCAGATTACTCTCTGATGATCTGGAGGCACCACTGAAGGCTGTTTAGCACTGCAGCAGCCTGCGAGCCTGCACTGACCATCAGGTGGTGGCTATCCATCAGGTGTATTGGCTGGGAATCAAACCTGGGTCTCCTTCAGGGAAGGTGAGAATTCTCCCACTGAACCAGCGTTGACTTCACCTTTCCCTTTTATGCTTTCCAAATGCTGATAACCTGATAGAGTTGCTACTCCACGTTTTTTTGTTTCTTTTTTTACAGTCTCTTCATGTGGTATTCCAGCTCTTTCTAACCTAATTCCAGAATGTGTTTTATCTCAGCAAGATTCTCAATTTTGTCCTGCCATTAGGACATCAGGAGGGACAAGTTTTACTTCCTGATTGAAGAGTTGACTAAAAAGGGAAACTTTGTTGTGGAAACTTGTGTAAGAAAATGATAAATAAAAATAAAACAACCAACTTTATGTGTCTTACCATGTAATATTCCTTACCTTGATTTTTAAGATCAGGTATTAATTTCAGTTCTGTTACCTTGTGGGATAGGCTGTCATTTATTACATTTCCTTTTTTTTTTTTTTTTTTTTTTACATTTTATGTGTCTTAAACATCCCTTTTTATGCTGTGAGAATTTTGAGGAGCAGTGACTCTCTTTTTCATCTTTGTGTGTGCAAGGTTTCTAAAACAGAGCCGAAACCAGCCATTTCTTGAAGGCATAATAGACATTTGCCTAATTTACAGGCTTCTAATCACCAGAGGTCAGGCATGAAGAAGTCTGAAGTAACCCAAATTAAAGTGAGATTTGAGGTTTAGTCATGGCATGAGTGCTACAAGTAAGTTAAATATGGGAGAAATCAAGGATTATGTCTTGGATGCCATCCCTAGATAGGAGCAGAGAAGGCAGTCATGTCGGGTAGGGAGGATTGTGGGAAGACAGAGAGATGGCCGTGGCTTTCACCTTGAAGATAGAGTTACAAGAAGAGTATCAGATATAAGGTGCATTGAGAGACATTTGCTGAACAAGGCTTCAGAGATGCCAGATGTGACTTTGAAGAGTCTTTTTTCAGTATGTTGAGAGTATAGTTTGAGATCAGAGACATAAAGAGAATCTGAGTGGGTAGGAATGAGAATCTTGGAAGGTGGATCACCCATCTAAGGATCGAGATGAGATAGGAAGCAAAATGGAGATTAGTTTTGGAGGTGATAAATTATAAAGGAAATTTAATATTGAAAATGCTATATGTCACGGTCTGTGTTATGCCAGATTGCTGTCTCTTCAAATGCAGAGAGCCCAACTGAGATAGTCTAATTTAGATCATAACAGTACCAAGATTGATACTGGACGATTTTATGTGTCATTCCCAGTTGTCGATGAGAGTACTAAGAAAAGAATGAGGAAATAATTCCAGTGCAAGACACTTCAAGATAGGAATATTTGTGTTTGTATTCTAACTCAGTTATTTTTACAAGAGTATACTTTGTTTTTTAAAAATACAGAATTACTGCTTTAAGTCAATAGGTAGCATTCAATCACTGTGATAGGTATACTGGAACATGTACAAAGGCACAGACCGTGTCTGCAGTCCAAAGAGAGAAAGGCCCATTTCCAAGAAATGCATAGAGAACAAGACTGCTGTCGCAATGGATGCACACAGCTATAATGCTTCCTGTCTCCCTCTTTCCCTGCACTCCTTTGCATTGCCCTCTGTGTACCAGTCATGTTGCTGTTAAGTGCCACTGAGTCGACTCCAACTCATAATGACCCCCCACGTGACAGTAGAGCTGTCCTGTAGGATTTTCTAGGAGACAGTCTTTCCAGGAGCAGATCACCAGATCTGTCTCCCATGGAGGCACTGTTGAACCACTCACCTTTCAGTTAGCAGCTGAGCACTTAATTGTTGCACCACCAAGGCTCCTTCATCCTGTCATAGTAGAGGAAAATAAAAGAGATTCCTGTTTTCTGTAGCGCGGCCTCTTCCCTTGCCTTTGCCTTTGCCAATGTACCATAGCTATTCAGCCCACTGCGGTTCTTTGATTGGTCCTGTATTTGTTGCTCTTGCTTCTCTTGTATCACCCCCAGACCTCCTCAATAATAAGCTGGTATAAAGAAGTGAGTTAGAACTTCTGCTAAGTAATTTTAACGGATGAAAGTTATGGGCACACGTTTCATCCTTGTATGTTTTAAGGTGATCACAGTGTGATTGGACCCCTTAGGATCCATAGAGTTTCCATTGACTGATTTTCAGAAGCAGATGCCCAGGCCTTTCTTGTAGTCTGTCTCAGTCCAGAAGTTCCACTAAAACTTGTTGAACGTCATAGCAACGTGCAGTCCCCCACTGACAGGTGGGTGGTGGCTGTGCTTGGAGGTTACATTGGCTGGCAACTGAACCTGCCTCCTCTGTACGGAAGGCGAGAATTCTACTGTTCAACCGCCACTAAAAAAGAAAAAAAAAACTGCCACTGAGTTGATTCCAACTCATAATGATCCTACAGGACAGAGTAGATCTGACCCATGGAGTTTCCAAGGAGCACCTGGCAGATTTGAACTGCTGACCTTTTGATTAGTAGCTGTAGCACTGAACCACTACGCCACCAGGGTTTCTGAACCACTACTAGGGATAGTACAAATTTTAACTATGTGTCACAACTTCCCTTTTCATCAGACTTTTAGAAGACCTTTAATAAGGATGATGGTAAGTGGATACTTGTTGGGCAGCCGTTAGCTCTAAGTTACATATCAGCCGTCTTTTCCTTGGACTCAGTATTTGTGAAGCAGTTAGAACAGCTTAGAAGAAAGTAATAAATGATATGGGAACAAAAGGTCAATACCCTGGAACCTTTGTTACTTTTCTCCTTGCTTCTTCCTAATGAGCATCTCCTAGAGATCTTCCAAGTTCCATCTCTCTTGATCATAGGTTTCCATCTCATGAGTGTCTGTGTTGAGGGCAGGTCATTCTCCAACCCTCATCTCCTGGAATTATTAGATAAGGCAGTATGTTTAAGGATACTAGTTTTAACTAAGGAATATATCCAGTTACTGCATTTTCCAGCTCAGCCATCAGTGGACAGAGTGTTTACTGGAATGCTTGAATTTGTTAAATTATTAATTTTAAAAGCAAAAACTCCTACTCAATGCCTTCGTTTCCATTCTGCACACTCTGACTTTGCTTGCTGCCTGCATATAAATTTCCAAGAATCACAACCCCCATAAACCACACCCATTGCCTTTGAGTCGATTCCAACTCACAGCGACCCTATAGGATAGAGAGAAACTACCCATTAGAGTTTCCAGGGAATGCCTAGTGGATCTGAACTGCCAACCACTGGTTAGCAGCCGTCCTCTTGACCCCTACGCCACTAGGAGGTTTAAACTAGAAATCTCATCAGTTTCACATTTGCAAAATAACATTTGTTCAGCGATTTAAAAAGAGATGGGGGGCACTCCTCATGTAACATCATTTTTTTCACACGATGTGTTCCCACAGAGGTCACATTATACAGGAAGAAGACTGGGACTGTTGCTGAACAGAGAAAGGAAAACTTAGCAGAATTTCTAAACAATTGACTACAGAGATAGCCATCCCCCACCCCCTCAAACCCATTTTCTTTGTCAGTAAAATATGTACATGGCTCACGGGTTTGTCATTGTGAAGTCTGTGAAAGGCACTACCTTTTGTTCTTAGAACATTTACTAACTGTTCCTGACTACACGTTGGTGGGGTCCCTGGGAAGAAAAAACTTAATGTGCTCAGCTGCTAGCTGAAAGGTTGGAGGTTCAAGTCTACCCAGAGAGGTGCCTTGGAAGAAAGGCCTGGGATCTCCTTTGGAACAATCAGCCACTCGAAACCCTGTGTGTGGTGCACACTCCTACTCTGATACATCTGATGTTGTGAGAGCCAGAATTGACTCCACGGAAACAGTTTTTTTTTAAAGCCTATTTGGTTGAGCGGCAGAATACCCCTGTTGACAGGAAATCTGACTTCTTGGTTAAGCTATACCAGATACTCTGGTTTGTAAATGGTATTTGACCTTTCCTTGTTCTTTATACCTATCCTGTCTACAACAGAGAAAAACTCACTACCTATTTCTCAGTGCCCCAAAGCCAAAACTTTCTGTGAAAAGGACTCCTCCCTCTGCCCTACCCATGACAGACTCTTCATGTCTCATTTTCCTCCAAGGTAGCATCAAAAGTAATTGTAGAAGTTAACCTGGGATTTTTGTTTTCCTTGTGTCCTCAAGAAAACTTAGTGGCGTTGTGGCTAAGAGCTATGGTTGCTAACCCAAAGCCTGGCAGTTCAAATCTACCAGTTGCTCCTTGAAAACTCTAAAAGGCCATTCTACTCTGTCTTATAGAGTAGCTGTGAGTCAGAATTACTCAGTGGCAGCAGGTATGGGTGTGTCCTCAAGAACAAGAAATAAAAAGAATTACAGATTTTTATTAATGAGAACACTACGTACCTGTTCATGAGAGCAATGGTGAGCTGTCCCTTTGGTATCTGCTGTGAGAGGTATAGCTGGGCTGAGTGATTTTATGGTCAGTGCATTTGGATTTATTAAAAAGACCAGAGGCAGAAATCACTGTCCATGGATATACTGTGCTCCCATAAATGTTGGCCTGCAAAAGAAAATAAATATATAATACAGTCACTGTGGTCAACAATTTGGCATTTCCTCAAAAAGTGGAACACAGAAGTACCCTATGACCTAGCAATCCCAATCCGAGGTATGTAGTTGAAGAAGGGAAAAGAACAACACAGAGAGAAACCTGTACACTGATGTTCATTGCAGCATTTCTCATGTTCTCCCCTGTTAGCATCCTTTGTGCTTACTAAGTGGGACAGAAATTCTTTTCTTCCAGCCCAGAGCTGGAAGCAGTGTCAGCGTCCACCAGCAGACAAATGGACAAACAAAGGGTGGTGCGTGCGCCTAGTGGAGTGTTACTGCGCCCTACAGAGAAATGGAGTCCTGATGCATGCGTCGACCTGGGGGAACCCTGAAATCAGCCGGTCACAGAAGGACAAACACTGTGTGATCCTTCTTCTATGAAATAAGCAAATACATACAAACCACATGTTTTTCATGGTTATCAGGAGTGGGAGGGAAAGCATGGGAGAGTTTTTCTAATAGAGTTGAGTTTATATTTATGGTGGTTCAGTCTTTTGGAAAATGATAGAATGGTTTTTACAACATTAAGAATGTAATTGATGTCACTGAATAAAACATGTAGAAATTGTTGGGAAAAAAAATACAGATAGACCCTCACATTGTCTTTCTTTACATTTTAGAGGTTCACCTGGACCCCTCCCGGACGTGGTGTCCCATTGCAGACTGTCAGACGGTGTGCCACGTGGCCCCCGGTGACCCAGGACAGCCTGTGCTGGTGGAGTGCCCTTCTTGCCACCTGAAGTTCTGCTCCTATTGCAAGGGTGCTTGGCATGCAGAGGTCTCTTGCAGAGACAGTCAGCCTGTAGCCCTGCCCACAGAGCGTGGGTAAGAAAGAAAACTTTGTCTGTAGGATGACTCACTGGTATTCTTTGAAACCAACAGTGTGTTCTTCAGAGATAGAGAAGGAGATATCTTGTGATGGCATGTTGTGGTTAGTTGCTGCCAAGTCACCTCTGGCTCATGACAAGCCTGTATATAAAGGAAGAAAATTGCTGCTGTCTTTCTCTGTCCCCAAGATCGGTTGTGGGTGGGGCTGTTGTTATCCATGGGATTTTCAGTGGCTGATTTTCAGAGGTTGCTCGCCAGGCCTTTCTTCCTAGTCATAGCCTGGAAGCTTGCGCAGCATACAAGGCTCCACAGAGACAGAAGTGGTGGTTGTGCCTGAGGTGCACTGACCAGGAATCAAACCTGGGTCTTTCACATGGAAGGCAAGATATTCTACTGCTGAGCCACCAGTGTCTTCTGTGTTGGTGTGTGATGTTACATTTTGGTGCCATCGAATGAGGTCCAGCTCCTAGCAACCCTGTGTACAGCAGAAGGAAACACTGCCTAGTCTTGTGCCCCCCTCACAGTCGTTGCTGTTTGAGCCTGTTGTTTCAACCACTGTGCCTGTCTGTCTCATTGAGGGTCTCTCCCTTTTTCGATGACCCTCTGCTTAATCAAACATGATACCCTTGTTTGGGAACTGATCCCTCCTGATAACATGTCCAAAGTACAGGAGGTGAAATCTCACCATCCCTGCTTCTAAGGAGCGTTCTGGCTGTCCTCTTCCAAGGGCATTCTTCTGGCAATCTGTGGTTCATATGCAGCATCACCAGCACCATTATGTGATGGCATGTACAGATTGGTCATTTCCCTGAGAAACTGCCCTGAGAAAATATCTCAGACATGTTAAATTGCTAGTGAAGAATATCCAGTGAAGCGTTTCTAAAGGGATTTTAATTATTGTAGCTGGAGAATCCTAACAGATACTGCTGAAATTAGAGTTTGGATCCTTTTTATGTTCTCTTTAAGTAGAGAGACCGTGGTGCACTGGTCTTTAGTAGAAAGTCTTGGTTTGTTCACAGCTATTTGTGTAGGTACCACGTTCTCCCCTGTCTACATCCTTTGTGCTTACTAAGTGGGGCAGAAATTATTTTCTTATCTGGCTCAATTGCCAATCCTAACAGAGAAAACATACCAATAGAAACAGCAGCCCTAAACATAGTACAGTCCTAAAGATCTAGGTAATAGGGAAATAGAGTGGATCTCTTAATACCTAGACTCTAAGAAGATGGTGTCCAGGCTGAGATTTGTTGTGATGAGAATGGTGAAATCTGTACCTTTTAGTATGGAGATTTTTTTTTTAAATAAATATTTTATTGTGTATCAGTGAAGATGTACACAACCGTTTTGGTTCTCATTCAGCAATTTCTACAGAAATTATTTGGTGACATTGGTTGCACTTTTCATGATGTGTGACTACTCCCATCATTTCTGTTCCGATAGTTCAGTACAGAGAGCTCTCGGGAGTGAGAGACCTTTGTGTCTGATCCCTTGATTTGCCTGAGGCTGTGGCTGTTCTGCATGAGCAGGAACAGAAATGCCACTGTTGTGGTCTAGTTGGCTTAACTGCCCAACACCCTTCAAGCGTGGAGAACCATTCTTCAGGTTTATTAATGCTACCTAGCTGTGATGCTGCATTTGAATCTCAGGCCAAACAAACCAAGAGGGCGTGTGAGCTTGTGGCCAGACTTAAAGCCAAACTCCCCTCTTTTACTGTCCCTCATGTCTCTGGGTAACCTGGGCAGTACCCATGGCTCAGAGAAAGAGGAGGGTTTGAGTTGTGATCTTGTCTGTAGCTAACTGTGTGACCTTGTGTGGGTCACTCAGCCTCTTGGAGTCTGTTTTCTCATCTTGAATAAAGGAAGGATTAGAATAGTAACTGGGCAACCACTATGTAATTGTACCACCATTGTTGGTACAATACTGGATCATGGGTTTGACAGTGCTTTGTGAACTGGATGCCTCTGATTGCTGGGTGGTGATTTTAATCAGCAGCAGTTAAAGTATAACCCAGTGCTGGGGCTCACCTGTCCTCTCTGCCCTGTCCTGCCCCAGTATGTTGCCGTTCGTATTTTCTATCCTCCTTTAGGCTGTGAAGAGTCTCAAGGTGGTGCACACGGTTAACATGCTCAGTTGCTAACCAAAAGGTTGGAGGTTTGGGTCTACTGAGAGGTGCCTCAAAAGAAAGACTTGGCGATCTGCTTCCAAAACAATCAGCCATTGAAAACCGTGGGAATGTATTTGTGCCCTGACATGCTGGTGTTGCCCTGGGTCCAGATCAGCTCGACGGCCACTGGTTTGGTTTGTTTGGTTAGGCTCTGAGCCTCAACTGGTCTAATTGTCTATTTGGAGCAGGTGTTTTTTTTTTTTTTTTTCCTTCCCCCTTCAATATTTTCAGTAATATTGGACATTTTAAAACAGTATCGATGATTGATTTTGTCTTCTGCTTCCCATTTGTCTAGTGAACAGAGGATCATCTAGATTCACTGTGCCCAGTTTGGATCCTGGGCTAGTTTCTTTGCTACATGGCAGACTTCTTGAACTTCTTTATTCAGACACGGTGTGCTCAGGGAATGAAACATTAATTTGACAAAATAATGAGTTAAATCAGCTGTGGAAAGTATAATTACACTGTTCACTCAACGGCAGAGATAAATTAAGATTCTTGTTTTGAGTTAGCTGAACCATTAGTGATCTGTGTCTCTCCTGTTTATACCTCCAGCCTTTTCCATGGAAGCAAGTCAGACACAGATAAGGAGGAGTTTATGACCTACCTGCCCTGTAGGCTCCTGGGAAATTCAGTTGAAGATCCTGAGGTTGAGTCTGTTGGTGGCAGTAATGGGTAACTTGGAGTTGATTCTGACTCATGGGACCCCATGTCTTACAGAGTAGAACTGAGCTCCACAGGGTTGTCTTGGCTGTAATCTGAACAGAAGCAAATTGCCAAGCCTGTTCTTTTGTGTGACTGCTGAGTGGGTTCCAACTGCCAACCTTGAGGTTAGCAAGTGAGTGCAAACCATTAGTACCTCCCAGGGACCTTTCTAGAAGGGCTTTAAGTACTGTATTTTTACATAGATACCATGCAGCTGCTATGTTTGCCAACTGTGCCCACCACCCCCTAGAAGGTATTTTCTTAAGTGTTCTGTGTGTGTGTGTCTGTGTGTGTGTGTGTTTACAGCAGTAGGTTAAAAAAATGGGCATAGCCACACTTACAGAAATACCTTGCTGGCCCTTGACATAGTGGAAGAAAAATGGTTGTGCAGAGCTAGAACTCTATTAAAATAAAGACCACACTTGATGGTCTTTCAGACTGGAAGGTCCCCTGAAAACACAGCCCCTGGACTCTGTGCTAGCCCAGAGCTGGAACCAGTACTGAAGCCAACTCTTTAGACAAAGATTGGACTGGACTAGAAGACACAGAGTGATGCTGGCAAAGCGTGTGCTTCTTGGCTTACATATATACATGAGGCTGTCAGAACAGCTCTTGTTTAAAGGCGAGATGAGAGGGTGGAAGGGGACAAGAGGTGCCTGAAGGGTTACCGGAAGTACAGGGTAGAAAATCAGAGTGTGCTCTCCCAGGGTGGCGAGAGCCCCTGGAGCTGCATAGAGGTGCTGGGGTCGGGGAGGGCTTAGATGGCTAATTGACTTAGATTGTAAACTTTCATTGAAAGCGCAATGTATTTTTTAAAAGAAAGAAAAAAAATACCATGCGGAAAAGGATGCAGTTGACAAACAAATGTAGGAGACACAGGTTATTTGTGCAAAATACACTTAGTAAGTTCAGACTGCTCTTTCTGCAGCACTGTTGAATGTGTGTCCATGTGGCTCTTGCTTTTTTATTAGGCAGCATTCCTGATTCCAACCCTTATAATCTCTCCTCAATTTTGTGTTTAGGGCCCTCTTTGCGACCGACACAGAAGCCCCTATTAAGCAGTGCCCCGTCTGCCGCGTTTACATCGAACGCAATGAAGGCTGCGCTCAGATGATGTGCAAGAACTGCAAGCACACCTTCTGCTGGTACTGCCTGCAGAACCTGGACGTGAGTGCCACGTGAGGGGCTACCGCTGTCGGCTGGGTGGGGCTTCCCCGAAGGCAGGCTGAGCAACAGCCACTGTCCCATAAAGCCTGTGAAACCAAACCATCTGCCCTGACATTGATTCCGACTCCTGGCGACCCGGTAGAGCAGAGTAGAGCTGCCTCAAAAGTTTCCAAGGAGTGCCTGGCAGATCCGAACTGCCAACCTTTCAATTAGCAGACATAGTACTTAACCACAATGCCGCCAGGGTTGCCTGGTATCCTATAGGCATTCATTTGAAAGTGTTTATGTCCTGTTTGTGTCCTGCAAAGGAATCTGTTTTTCTTAGTGAAACTTCCCAAGCCTTTTTCTATAGATACCTGTAAAACCTGTCCTTGATTTTCTGAAGTATATCTCCTTAACTTTGAAGTTAAGCTTTTGGTTTAGGGACATTGCTTGCAGCTTGCATGTTGTCTTACTTTATTACTATGTAAAGGGTCCTGAGTGTATTAGATTTCTCTTGCTGTCGTAGTGAATGAACATGAATTTAGTGGCTTAAAACAACATGCAACTTGTCATGTAATCATTCTGTAGATAAGAATTCTGGTATATGTCTCACTGGCTGAAATCAAGGTGTCTGTGAGCAGGTCTGTCTTCCTTGCTGGAGGCTGTAGGGGAGACTCTGATTTCTGGAGGCTGCCTATGTTCCTTGGCTTATGGCCCCTTCCTCCTCCTCATCAAAGCCAACAAAGCCGTATCTCTCTGTCTCTTCTTCCATCATCGGGTATCTCTGTGAACTCAGCCAGGAAAGGTTCCTGGCTTTTAAGGACTTATGTGATTAGGTTGGACCCACCTGGATAAATCAGAACTGTCACTGTCCTCTCAAGGTCTTCCACTTAATCCTACCTGCATAGTCCTTTTATCAGGTGACGTTAGCACCATATTCACAGGTTCCAGGGATTAAGAGATGAACATCTTCAGGAGAGCATTACTGGTGGGGCAGTGGTTGGGAGCTCAGTGGCTATCCAAAAGGTCAGCAGTTTTGCTCCTTGGAAAGCCTGCAGGGAAGTTCTGCTCTCTCCTGTAGGGTTGCTTATGTCAGAATCCACAGCATTGCATGTAGTTTGTTTTAGTATTTTACTTACCTTGATTTATTTGTTTTCCTCTTTACTGAATAAAAAAAAATCAAATCATTGTGTCTTAAACAGCTTTCTAGCTCTCCATTCCTTGGTGTGACAGTTGATATTGCTACCCTTTTGTCAAAGTCCTCTTCCCAGATAATGAGACCTGGCTTAGTTCTTATTTTTCCTCACTATTCATAGAGGTCGTCTCTTGAAATTCAGGTATAGTTTCACCCAGCCTTGTGCCAACGCTAATGGCAACCTCTGAGTTAACAGGTAGTAGGAAGGGTTGATGGACAGGTCTTATTTTGATTCCCATGTTTTAAAGCCTGTGATGGTAAAAGTTGTTTATAAACAAAAAGCAAACATGTTGCTGTTGAGTCAGTTTCAACTTACAGTGACCTTAAACCCTGGTGGCATAGAGGTTAAGTGCTGTGATCGCTGACCGGAATCTCTATGAACAACTTGAAGCCCTGTTGGCACAGTTGTTAAGAACTGATCTACTGACCAAAAAGGTCAAAGTTCATATCCACCAGGCATTCCTTGGGAACTCCATCGGGCCGTTCTGCTGTGCTGTGTGGTTGCTCTGAGTCAGAATCCACTCTGCCACCAGGGATCCTCATTGTTTATCAAGATTCCCTGTGTTTGGTAAACTTGACCCATATGGTATGTCCCGGTTAGTGTGAGCCCATGTTCATGGCTGGCCAGCTGCTCTTTACTCAGCTTTCTGTGTTCAGTTGCTTCAATTCACTAAGTTATTTGGGGAGTTTTTTAGTATTGTACATGCTCCATGACATGCAGTTCACATGAATTATGTGACCTCCCTAGTTTGTAACTGAAAATGAAATAAGTCGTAACATTTTTGATCAGCTAGGTCTCAGTGTTTCAGAAGGGGACATAAACTGGGTGGAAGAAAATTGGCATTTTTGTGATGCTAGCTGCTCAGGTTGAAATAATTTTTTTTTGTTGTTCATTTAAAAAAAATGGATTTATCATAAGCACTTGAATTATTGTTGTTTGGTATTTTGAGACCTACCAAACAAACCTACCTACAAAACAACCTACCTACAAAGCTCAACATTTAAGTCCATAAACGTAATTGTTCTAAGTTCTGCATACCACATTGCTGAATATTATTACGGTCACCTTTGAAATACTCCCCTTGGGAAGCTGTGTACTGATGTCAGTGCCTAGTCCACACTTCAAAGCAATTTTGGATCTCCTTCTGGAATGGCCGTTGCTCACAGTGGCACAGTTACAAGTTCACAAACTTAATTGTCTAGTTGTCTGTGAGGAAGTTTTTAGCTGGTAAACAAATAATTGTATTCAAACACCTTCCCTACTCACCTGATCAGGCCCCCGATGACTTTTTTCTTTACCTGAAGATAAAGGAAATATTGAAAGGAGGACATTTGATGACATTCAGGACATCAAGGGTAATACAATGACAGCTCTGATGGCCATTCCAGAAAAAGAGTTCCAATATTGCTTTGAAGGGTAGACTAAGCACTGACTTTGGTGCACAGCTTCCTAAGGGTAGTACTTTGAATGTGACTGTAGTGATACTCAGCAATGAGGTGTATACATAGCACTTTTTCTAGGATTTCACTAACTTAATTGTCAGACCTCATTAAACCCCAATAATTGATACCTGAATGAAGATTGCTACACTCTTTATGCTTTACAGATGAAAGCAGTCTTTTAACTTTGGTTTTAACCAGAATATTAATGGGGCTGATAAAAGTTGGCCCATGAGGTTCTCTTCAGGAGGCAGAAGTACATATAGGAAAGTAAACATGTACACCAAATCTCTCCATCCTTTGCCTGAAATGTGTTTGGGGTTTGGTGTTGTGGAGAGCACACACTGTTCTGGAACTGGAGATAAAATAGCTGTTAACAGATGTTAAATGGCTGGATACATAGACTTCAAATGTAGAAGCATCTTGTTCTGATCACTTCACCTTGTGTTCTCTTGTTTTAGACCCGGCAGTTGGCATGTCGGTATCTATTATTTTTGCTAGGCAAGTGTCTTAGTCATTTAGTGCTGCTGTCACAGCACTACTGCACATCATAGCTTTAACAAACAAATTTATTTTCTCATCGTTTAGGTGGCTGGAAATCTGAATTCACAATAGTGGCTCTAGGGCAAGGCTGTCTCTCTCTGTTGACTCTGGAGGAAGGACCTTGTTTCTTCTGCTTCTTGGTTCTTTGTAGATCTCCATGTGCCTTGGTGTCTGTCTTATCCATCTCTGCTCACTTGTTTAGTCCGTCTTTTGTGTCTCAAAGGAGATTTACTCAACATAACACCCTACACTAATCCTGCCTTGTTAACACAACCAGGGCAACTCATTCCCAAATGGGATTGTAAATACCGGCGCAGGAGTTTGGATTTATAACACATTTGGGAAATAGGGGAAGAAAATTCCGTCTGTAACAGATAGTGATGGTTATCTACGTTTGTAGGAAAGTTTTACAGAATGGGGCCATAGAAAAGGGTGACTGTCCAAAATCCAAGCCTGTGACAGATAGCAGAGTGATTTGGAGTTTTGCTGAAACAGTCGCCTAGTTTGATTCCTTTTCTGGAGGTTTCAGAGGATGAGATATTCTTAATCTGCTGTGGGATCCCACAGCCAGCTGTGTCCTCAGCAACTTGTCCCCTTCAGTTTTCTCTTCTCTGTGACTTCAGGTTCAGCTCTTTGCTTCCTTAGTAGTCTCACTCATGTTTGTCCCACTTAAAAATGAGCACACATTCTCTCCAGCCTGCATCTTTCCCCTGTTGCTGTTACGTTGATACCTGATGCCTGGCGACCCCATGTGTTACAGAATAGCACTGCCACATAGGATTTTCAAGGTTGTGACCTTTGCAAAGCAGATTGCCAGGCCATTCTTTTGAGGCAGCTATAGGTGAATTTGAACTGCCAGCCTTTTGGTTAGTAGACTAGTGCTTAAGCATTCGAGCCACCCGGAGAACTTTACATCTTTCCTTTACCCCGCCCTCATGTCTCTGCTTCCTTTAAAAGCCAAGCTTCAAAGTAGCAGAATCCCATCTTGCTGTTGACATTGCTTGATCCCAGGTATTTCTGTAGCAGTGTGCTCTTGATTGCCACATAATCATACTTTCACTGTCTTCCCTCCAAAGTTTCAAGTGATTTCTCATGGGTAAAATCCATTAGACACTTTAGTCTTCGTCTCACTTGGCCTCTCAGCTGCATTTGACATCTTGACCACTCTGCGCACCTTCACTTGGGTGACGCTATCTCTGCTAGTTTTCCCTCTTCCTGTCTGACTACTTCTTGGTTTCCTTTCTAGACTCTTCCTTAATCCATTCTTTGCATGTTTGTGTGGGACAGTCTTCTTGATTTTCATGCTATGCTTTTTTCTATCTAGGTAGTCTCAACCACTTCTGTGGTTCTTCCAACCCATGATGTCTATGTCTCCCTTTTGTTTTTTGGTTTTGTTTTTTGTCCTCCAAACTCTAGATCTGTAGAGCATCCTGCCTTTTGAATACTACTACCTGGACTTCTCAAGTTTCTCTTGAATTCAGCATGTCTGAGCTGTGGGCATTGTCTTCCCAACAAAGTCCATTTCTGTGATGCCGCTTCCCTAGTGCTCTCGTGTAGTCAGTTACTTTCTTAGGGTCTTAAAATTGTATTTCCCTTGTCATTGTCAATCAGCCATTGTGGGTTTTCCCTCACGTGATTTATTCAAATAGCCTTCTAACTGCCCTGCTTCCGATCATTTTGCCCCATCTTGTACCTCACCTTTTAAAAGGGTTGCTACCTTTCTAAAATAATTATACCACGTCATTACTTCTTGTAGAGTCACATTTATTACGATCTGTCTTGGTGATTTGCGAAACTACTGAGTTGTATTCTAGAGATTATGGGCTTGAATTTTCTGGAGGGAGTCACTTGTCTGCCAAAGGGCCTCTGATTCTAGCAAGATGATTGAATGGGGTTTATATCCCTCTCTTATTCACACTGTGTGTTTACTGAAACCTCTTTGTTTTTCAGAATGACATTTTCCTCAGGCATTATGACAAAGGACCCTGCAGGAACAAACTGGGTCACTCCAGAGCATCAGTGATGTGGAATCGAACACAGGTACCCTCACCTGAATGGGAGCATGAAATAATCCAGACCTCAGATGGCTTCAAGGGCCCACAGATGGGGGAAGAAAGACACTAGGATTAAATTTTCCTCAGAACAAATTTTAACTTTATAACCAAATTTGATGCTAATGATTAGTTGAGACAACTGATCAGTGTAACTCCAGTGCCCTCTAAATCTTGTCTGTGTTTTAGCTGAAGTAGCTTAATACTTAGATCTTTCAGTCAATGTAGCTTGTTGAAATGGAACTTTTTATAATAAATGAAGTGCTGATGTTCTTGTATTGAAAAGAAAAAAGAGCCCACTTCTCCATTCTCCCCACTCTGTCACCTACTGTCCCATTCTGTTCTGGAAGGTTCTAGAAGATTCCAGGGCATGGCTAGAAAAAAAATATTAGAGCAATTTCCAAAAGTTAACCTAATGAGCACAGTCCCCTTGAGGACAAGTAGGGGTATAGTGGCACCAAAGTGGCGTCAGTACTTGACAGTGACCTGCAGAATGAAGGCAAGTGTTCTGTCTTCCTGGAACAAAAAGTAAAATGACTTCATGAAAACCTTTTAAGTTTATTAGCTGTGAAAGGCAGTTTCTAAAATCCCATGAGTACCTGCAGGAGCTTTGGATCTTCTGTACATTCCAGTATGTATTTACATGGGAGGTTCAAAGGGTACCTTACTTTTTAATAATGTTTCATTTTGAAGGCCATGTTGTCATCTTCTCTTTGAGAGAGTCAGTGTTCACATCCTATGCATCATTATTAACACCTCTATGAGTTTGTGGTGGAAAGCCAGCTATAGAGACAACGAGTACCAACAAGTGATGACGGTACTGGAGCTTGTGGAAGAGCTTGAGTTAGAATCTTGTTGGCTTTCCTCACCTTGCTGTGTAGCCCGCTCAGACCATTGCTGGGCACTGCCTAAATGACTCTATAGTTGTAACATTTTTGTGCCCTGGTATAGTACAGTAAAGGTGCTCCAGTGGTGCAATGGCTAAGCACTCAGCTGCTGACCAAGAAGTTAGTGATTCGGCCCACTCAGCAGCCCTGCAAGAGAACAGACATTATTGTCTGCTCCCACAAAGATTGCAGCTTAGGAAGTGATGGAGCGGTTCTACTCTGCCCTACAGGGTTGCCATGAGTTGGAATTGACTCAATGGCCCACAACAACATCTACAGTATGGTAGAGTAAGTATAAAGTAGTATACATACAGGAAGATTTAACTGCTGCAATAAATATGGCTTTCTTCTAAATTTCCAGGTGGTGGGGATTCTTGTGGGATTAGGCATCATTGCCTTGGTGACATCACCCCTGCTCCTCTTGGCGTCTCCATGTATAATCTGCTGTGTCTGCAAGTCGTGCCGGGGCAAGAAGAAAAAGCACGAACCGTCCACAACCTAAAGACCTCTGTCCATGCTCATGTGCCACGGATATCTGGGTTCTTTGAGACAGTACAGTGATAAGGCCCCACTTAGTGAACTCGCCTCCTTCTCCTTGCCAAACTTTTCAAGTGCCTCTTGTGTCCAGACTGAACTTGCCTGCCAGCCTTCAGCGTCAGAAAAGGCCAAGACCAGGGTGCATGTATGTGTTCTTGTATAAAGAAAAAGAGGTTCTACAGACCAGGCTGTGTCTAGGGAACATGTATGGAAGCTTTGGGATTGCTTGAAGGACTTCATTATTTGATCATCCAAAGGATCCCACAGCCAAATTCAAGGAGCCTGAGTGAACCTTCAGTGTAATAAATATGTTGTCAAACAGTTGGCAACATACTTGGTATTTCAAAGCAGAAATCTGTTTGGTGTTGATCTGACCAATGTGGAAACATGGGGAGACACTCTATGTAGGAGGGGAAAGATAAGACTGCTTATGGGAAGATTCTCTTAGAAGTTGTAAAGCAGGCTGCTTATCTTAGGGAAAGATGTGTGGTTCTGCCTTTGCCAGTTGCTTGGTGCGCTGTTCCCAGCATTCCCACAGTGTTTTGGCAGAAACACAAGAGTTTTCTCCTTCTGTGATCTCAGCTTCAAGAAGGAGAAACTGCTGTGCAGAGAGAGTTGTCTCTTCCCAATAGAAGCGTTGCAGCATGTTGAACAACATGGTCAAATTTAGCAAACCTTGGTGACTTAGCTGGTTAAGTGCTATGGCTGCTAACCAGAAGGCCAGCAGTTGGAATCTACCAGATGTTCCTGGGAAACTCTATGGGGCAGTTCTGCTCTGTCCTACAGGAACCCTGTAAGTCAGAATTGGCAAGTACAATTAGCATGTCTAACTTTCCTACAGGTGATGGACTCTTACAGCCGATAGCTAGACAACTGCCTTATATGAAATATGGGTAGGGAAGGAGAAGTTCAACACCTTCGCCATAGATAATAGGGACCTGTCTTAGGCTCTGTGTTCACACACCCAACGATGCAGAATTGGATCTGAAAGTATGCACCAGGAGCAAAGAGTAAAGTCCATGTGCATATCTGGAGTCCATATAATTGTCAGCCTGCCTAGAATTCCTAGCTATTGGGCATACACAGACAGACCCAGTAGCACACCCAAAATCAAGGTTTACTGAGAAGCCATTTCATCTTTCCTTCTGTGACCAGTATGGTTTTATTATAAACCAACCTAAATCTTTTTTTGCATATTATATATGTGAATTTTGGATCTGAGTTAATAATTTACCCAAAGGTAGATAATAAACTCATAAAAATAACTCTTTTCAAACAGTAAATGGAATAATAGCATCTCATCTCTTTTTGTAAAAGAAAAACAAATTGATCATCAAGTGATTTACATCATTTCCGAACACTTCAGAGCAGTTGTATTTCAGGCATCATTTCTTAGTGCTCTTTCAGCATCCAGTAAGGCAGTCTGAGTGCTTTCTGTTTGCTTGAGGGACTGAGACAACAAAAAATATTTAAGAAAGAAAATGTAGATGCTTTATATGTCCTAAAGAACATGGATTTCTGTCACCTCACTGTGACTTGCTTTTCTCATGATACCATTAGCTTTTTCATAAACAGGTTTTGAAAACATAAAAACCTTTGCCTCCAGTGACAGGGTTATATATAATTACCATTAGCTTCATGCTGACTGTGCTCACTGTTCATGGCAAGTTTGTCTTGAAGCTAAGAGTACCACATCAGGAACTGTCGGGGCCTAGACTATTTTTTAAGATAACTGGTAAACTAGTGTGTTTCATTGCTGCTATCTCAGACCTATGAGAGGATGATGCTTTGCTTACATGATGGAATGTGTACCGAGTAGGAAAATTACATTTAAAGAACTTTAACTCACATGTATATATTTGATATGTATATATATATATATATATATATAGTATATCAATTTGCCATGTACATTTTATCGACAATTTATATAGAACATAGATGAGAACTCTAGGAGAAGTTTCAAATAGGAACCAGTCAAGACCATTTTTAATCATTTATTGGACATTTCTCAACATTAAGAGTTGCGTTTCTTCTAAGCATTAAACACTTTAGAAAGAAAGAAAACCATCTTCCAGCAATGTATCTCATTTTAGCAGAAATATAATTGCACATGTACTTGAGGAGTCCATTTATTTTTACTTGCACATAGCCTACTGCCTCATTATAGGTCAAAGGGCATTGATAACTGCTCAGGGGATCACAGGAGCTCAACTGAACTTGGACTTTTGTGACAAGAATGTCAGTACTGGTGACGTACTCTTCCATTATTAAACTGTGTGCCTGGCTCCTCAAAGAATCTTGAAACAGGAGCTGGCTTCAGGTAACCTGAAATGTTATGTTATCAGAAGGAGAGCTCCTGAATTTGGAGTAAAGGTGGAAGAAAACATCAGTTTCCTTGGCAAAACTGAAGGCACTTGTCTTCTTATAGACATACGCTAACAGACTCACCTACTTTTTGGTGAGGAAGAGAGGATTATTTGCCAAACGGATTTTAAATAACTGGATTTAACTTTTTAAAAATGTTGAAAAGTGCCTGGGGAGGGTGTTGGTGGGGAAGGTGACTCCTTTTTTTTCAATAGCTAAATGAACTGGCCTGTGTGAGTGTCAGAATCAATAGAAACCAGTTGGTAAGTTAAACACAGCCACTGGTGTCTCAAAGGGCAAGATGCAAGATGATCTAGAGGCTTTGCTTGCAAGGAGAGAGCTGACAACATGATAACAGAGGCTGATGTTTTTGTTTTTGATAATCAGCCAGTGAAGAATTGAAGTTTGTCTCCTTTCTCTGTCAGCTATATGCTTTCCTAGTGATGCTCTTTCTGTACTAGGAAGAAATATGAGTCTAGGGAATAATGTTTGGATATTGTGGCACAAATATTTTTGTGTTTGAAATAAATATTTCCCAAGGGGAAAAAAAAGCTGAACCAGTTGCTACGGACTTGATTCCAACTCATGGTGACCCTTGTGTGTGTCAGCAGACCTGTGTTCTATGGGGTTGAGGTGGTATAGTCCATTTGCAATAGAAAGAAAAGAGTTTTCATTCAGTTGTTATCTGGATGTAATAAACAACCATCCAGAAACACCATTGAAAGTAACAACTCAGTATCTAGTTGTTGCCCACTCCAAAATATTTTGCTAGTGAGGTGAGGTAGTGAGGTGAGGAGGAAAGCTTCCCTGAAAAGAAATTGCAGAATCTTGGGTATCTTGCTTATTCATGCCATGAATGTTTGCTTTGGACTTAAAATATGCATTTTGAAAGAGGCCTTTGAAAAACAAGTAAGTGTGAATTTTCTTGTAGCCTGCATCATGAAAATTGTACCTGTCTGGATTTGAAAATCCATTTGTTTATTTGAATGTAAATCACTGTTTCTTTGCATCCAAAGTTCTCTCTTCAAAACTATTCTGAGTCTAAACATCTTTTACTTTAGCCTTCCCTCCACTTGTGCTTGTGTTTATGAATGGATGCTTTTATGTATATAGACTCTTAATATGTATGTAAGATTAAGGACAATTTTGGAAATGCCTTATATGAGTGAAATTTTATAAAGCTCTCACAAATGATATCTGTAGGCTGTTACATCTCATGTTGATTCGTGATTTGGGAAGTTTTGTTATGTGTTTAAAAAATTGCAGTTGTATTATATTTTTTCCAATTCCTGGGGAGGAAAATATCTGTTTTAGTCTCTGAAGTCCCAATAAATGTGGAGCAGGAAATCAAGTGTGTGAATCTTTGTTGTGCTGCACATGATTCTAGACACATGGAATTGTATCTTCCGGGAACAAACTACATTGCTACCAAGTCCTGGGTGCAGAATGTACAAAAAGTACCTGAATTTGAATACCACTTATTGAAATAAGAAATAACTCTTGGTGTAAGAGCAGTAGCTGCTAACCAAAAGGCTAGCAGTCTGAAAACACCGTCACTCCTTAGAAACCCCACAGGGCAGTTCTGCCCTGTCCTATAGAGTTGCTGTGAGTTGGGATTGACTCAACAGAGACAGGTTTATCATTCTTCACTTGACATAGACTTTCTTGTTGTGTGACATTCCATATGGATGATGCGTAGGAATTGATCATTATCCAGAGAAATATCAATATGGGAAGTCTTTGGTCATTCTTATAAAAAGTGCTAGTAGGCATCAAAAACCATTATTTCTGTGAAATAAACTTTGGGTTTAATGCTCTCTAAGATCAGTTTTTTTTTTTTTTAAAAAAAAAAGTTTGTGCTTTAAGTGAAAGTTTACGGTTTAAGTCAATTTGTCATACAGAAGCTTACACACACATTGCCATGTAACTGTAACTGCTCTCCGCATGCTGTGACAGCACACTGCTTTCCCCCCAGCGTTACCCGTGTCCGTTGAACAGCCCCTTTCCTCCTCTGTGCTCTCTTCTCACCTCTGGACAGGAGCTGCCCAGTTAGCCTCATGTATCTACTTAAACCCAGAAGCACAGTCTTCACCAGTGTCATCATATGTCTTATAGTCCAGTCCAATCTTTGTCTGAAGAATTGGCTTTGGGAATCGTTTCAGTTCAAGGCCAGCAGAGTCCAGAGCCATGTCTTCCAGATACCCTACAACATGTCAGACCATAAAATCTGGTGTTTTAACTAGAGTTCAAATTCTACATCCCCATTTCTCTCTCAGTACATCAGGAACTCTGTTGTGGTCCCTGTCAGGGTGGTGGTTGGTGGTGGCTGGGTACTATCTGGTTCTGGGTTGCTGCTGATGCAGTCTCTGGATTATGTGACCCTTTCTGTCTTTTGGGCTCATTTCTCTTATGTCTTTTGTGTCCTTCATTCTCCTCTGTTCCAGGTGGGTTGGAACCAGTTGATGCTTCTTAGATGGCCACTTGCTAGCTTTTAATACCGAGATTCTACTTACTAGTAAGTGGGATGCAGAACATTTTCTTACCTTTGTTATGCCAGTTGACCTAGATGTCCCCTGAAACCATGGTCCCCAGACCTCTGCCCCTGCTGTCTGCCCTTCAAAGTGTTTGGTTATATTTAAGAAGTGTCTTAGCTCTTGGTTTAGTCCAGTTGTGCTGACTTCTGCTCTACTGTGCTGTCCTTCACTTCACCTAACATAATTTTTGTCTACTATCTAACTAATGAATACCCTGTCTTTTCCTCTCCACCTTTGTAACCATCAAAGACTGTTTTCTTGTGTTTAAATCAGTTTGAGTCCTATAATAATGGTTTCATATAATATTTTCCTTTTGCAACTCACTCAGCATAATGCCTTCCAGGTTCCTCTGTGTTGTTTCCCGAATTTGTTTTTGTTCTTTTTTATTGCATAGTACTCCATTGTGTGAATGTGCCATAGTTTGTTTATGCATTCATCCACTGGTGAGCTTAGTATCAGTTCTAACCTTCCAAAAATCTGTTATCAAAAAAGAAACCAAACCCACTGCATCAATTCCAACTCATATAGTGACCCTATAGGACAGAGTAGAACTGCCCCATCGAGTCTCTTAAGGAACAGCAGGTGGATTTGAACAGCTGACCTCTTGGCTAGTAGCTCTAGCTCCTAACCACTGTGCCACCGGGGCTTAGCCTATTAGAGGAATGTAATTCCTCGTCATGCTTTGTAAAGGAAGGTTTTTACATTAGAGTGTTAATTTAAGGTCAGTTCCATCTGATTAGAGTTCAAGGCAGGACTCACCTCATATTTACTGAGTACCAGAGGTTGATTAAGAACTTCGACTCTGATCTTTGTGAAATCAGAAGCTTTCTGCACTGGGCTTATTAATGCCGTTTTATGGAATGTTTTATGCTCTTAACATGACACCTGTAGAGCCAAGTTTTCTAAGTGACTTCACGTTTCCTTTTCAAATCTGTTTTGAGGAAATCAATAGGATTATTTGAAAACATTTCTGATAATGTTATGGTTTCCTGATGTTCTTAATTATCTCCTAGAATGTCAACATTATTTCATGTCTAAGTGTGCTTATTGTTTGAGAATCTTAAATTTGCATTCCTAAAGAATTATCGAGTGAGGCATTGTATACAGCAGTGATTTCAATCAGTACCCTAACCAGCCAACTTATTTTAATGTAAATTATGAATTAGTGGATGTGAAAGATAATTATAATTAGGCTTTTCTGTCATTCAGTTATTTTCATTTGTTAGATAATAAATGTGTTTTTAAGACCCTAAAGATAGCATTCAATTCCCTATTCTGAGAAATTCATTTCTCCAAACAAGTTATTAAAAGCAATTATAACAAGACAAAATAGAAGAAACCACAGAGCTGTGGAGTTGATTCTGACACACACAGCGACATAGTGTTTCCAAGGAGCAGCTGATGGATTTGAACTGCCAACCTTTCTGTGAGAAGCTGTAGCTCTTAGCCAGCATGCCACCGGTGCTCCAACAATGAGAATATCTTTCATTTATCTGTTGTTGCATGTACTTTATTTAAAGAACCTTTGGGAATAATTCTGCGAGGTAAGTGGAGCAAATATTAGAGACATTTAGTAGAGAAAGCCAAGGTTTCATGTCAGTGTTTTGCCAAGGCTCACACAACTAATGACTGGCAGAAAATAGAAGAGTGCAAATCTGCTTGAAAGTTTTTCCATGTTCTTAGTAATTTTGAGTCTTCCTCTACCAAATGAATAGATTCCAAGAGACTGCTATCTCCTCTCCTGAGGGGAGAAACCTATGTTTTCTCTCAATTTTTATGGAGGTGTACATAAGAGAATTATTATTTCAAATAATCATGTAGAGTCTGGGTTTTGTGTGTCTCAGTGCATGCCCAGAGCTGATGGGGACCCCTAAGAAGAACACCAGCCTTCCCTGGAGCCCAGCTGGTGGAGAAGGGCAAGCAAGGGGGAATGATTCCTTAGGGAAGCCATTCACTAGTGTGTGTCTGACTTGCTAATTTTGGAGGTAGGATTACAGCCGAATCCACATACTTCCTCAACCTGCCAAACTGCTTGCCTCTTCCCCACAAGTGCCAGGGGCAGTCTCACAGGTTCTTTTCAAAATCCAGATTCAGAGCCATTGTTACCCCAGATCCAGATCCTTTCCTGTTAACATTACCTATGTGTACTCTACGTGGTTTTTGGCCTGTCATTAAACAAACCAAAACCAAACCCATTGCTTCTGAGCCAATTCCAACTCATGGTGACCCCCATGCATTATAGAGGAGAACTGCCCCATAGGGCTTTGATTTTATTTTTATTTACTGTCTATCTATGGCTATAACCTTTACAGAAGCAGATCACCAGACCTGTTTCCATGACATTGCTGGGTGGGTTGGAACTGCCAACCATTAGGTTAGTAGCGGAATGCAAACCATTTGTGCTAACCAAACCAAAAAACCAAACCCACTGCTGTCGAGCTAATTTCCAACTCACAGTTTCCAAGGAGTGCCTGGTGGATTCAAACTGCTGACCTAAAGGGATTCTAAATGATGCCTTCACTGAATTACTGATGTGTATAAAGTTATGTTTTTAATTTTAGTACTGCACTATTCATCCTCCATTTTACTTTTTCTTGTGTTAAAGCTATAATTTTCAGGCCTTTGGTGAGGAGGAAATTGAGTCTCACGTTAGACATTCTGTCTTACAGTTCCTTACTGGCTTGACACAATCCCAGAGGGAATGTTGTCTTTTGGGGTTGGGTAGATAAATGGAATACTGCTGAACGCCTTCAAACCTCCCTGCAATTAATGTTTCCCTAAGGTGAGTTGTGAGACTTCTGATCATGAGTCTGCCTGGATTTATTTTGTGAGGCCAAGCCAGTTTGCTTAACTAAAAACAAACAAGTCCAAGAATGCACACGTCACCCTGCATGGTGTCTCCTGGTTTCTAGCCTGGCCCTGGGACTTTGGCACCACAAGGACACGTGAACAGGATGTTGGGAGAGAGCTGGACACTCTGATGTCATCCTGGGCACAGAACAAGCATTCAACTCTGTCCTCCTATCTTCTGCCAAACCAGGATAGCGAGGCAGTATGGGCTTGGGGAAGGGACCTATTTTGTAATAAGATGCCACCAGGTCCAGGCCTGACTCTGCTCTTGACCTGTGGTGTGGCTCAAGGCCAGCCATGCCTGTCTTATTTCCAGCTTAGGAGAACTGAAGGAGATCACAAATGGGAAACTGTGTGTGGGTGTTGTTTGTTAGGAGGTGACTAGAGAGGGAACAACTGAACTGTGTGTGCTTGCGGCTCTGAATGTGGGTGATGGAGCTTCAGCTGGACACTTGCAAAAGGAGAGGTGGAGTAGTTGGGGAGGGCTCCCCAAAATAATATTTCAAATTTGTGAATATGTGTTGATGGAGACATGACTCCTTGGTAAATATATTGTCTTTTTACCTTTGGGGATTATAAGAATTCCAGTCATGTCACTTTCCACGAAGAAATGTTTTACAAAGTGTCAGTGTTAGCTGCCTTCCCGTCAGTCCCTGATTCGTGGTGACCTGGTACACAATAGAACACAACGCTGTAAGGTCCTGTGCCGTCTTCATGGTTGGGTAGAGGATGCGCTGTTGTGACCCACAGCTTGTCACTCGCTTATTTTCAGAACCAGAGCACGGGACTTTCTAGTCGTTAGTCAGTTTAGTATCACGGCAATACAGAAGCCTCCACGGACAGACGAGTGGTGACTGTGCCTGAGGTGCATTGGCGGAGATTCACACCCAGGTATTCCTCATGGAAGGGAAAAATTCTACCACTGTGCCACCTCCATTCCAATTCGCAAGATACGTGTCCGTCTAATTTTAAACTTAATTAAAATATGTGGGGGAGGGAGGATAAAATCAAACTCACTGCCATTGAGTCGATTTCAACTCATAGTGACCCTGTAGGACAAAGTAGAACTGCTCCATAGAGTTTCCAAGGAGCACCAGGCAGATTTGAACTCCTGACCTTTTGGTTAGCAAATGTGGCACTTAACCACTATACCACCAGGGTTTCCTTAAAAAAAAATTCCCGCTGTCATCAAGTTGATTCTGACTCATAGCGCCCCTATAGGACAAACTAGAACTGCCCCATAGAGTTTCTGAGGAGTGCCTGGTCAACTTGAACTGCTGATCTTTTGGTTGACAGATAACAGCACTTAACCGCTAAACCACCAGGGTTTCCTCAACTGGTGTGAGAATATGAATTCATCCCTGAAAGGAAGAGAAAGGGGCATGAAAACATTGCCCAAAGTGAACTGTTGAAGGCTAAAAATTTACTGAAATCCCATATTTCACTTTAAAATTTTATTGCTGTTAATATTTATGTAAAAGTATAATTTAAAAAATGCTCATTCTGTTCCATATTATTTTGATTTCAGTTTAAAGATCAGATTTTAAGTTAAGAAAAAAGGACTTTTTAATGATGCTACATCATTATTTTATGGAAATGTAGATGCACCCACAGTGTACCTCTGGGGTGCACATCAACCTATTGGAAAAGCTTAGTTCTGGAACTGAATACAGTGAAGAAAGTGAATATATTAGGCTACTATTCTAGTTGCTATGCATTTATTGATTGCCTTCTTTGTACAGTCAAATGTGGGGCAGTCATTTGCCTCAGGTGTTTAGTCTGGTTTGGAAGAAAGAGCACATTGTTCTATAAAGAGATAAACATATTTGGTCACACTTGATAAAATGCTTGGCTGGCTGATAAATGCAAAGTAAATGGTACAGACATGTGCTTTGAGCATTTAGATAAGAATAGACATTGCTAACCACCACCCATGTGTTGGTTTGTTGTACTGTGGTGACTTGCAGGTTGCTGTGGTGCTGGACACTGAGCCACCAGTATTTCAAGTATCAGCAGGGTCCCCCATGATAGGCAGTTTTCAATGGAACTTTCAAACTAAAAGACTAGGAAGAAAAATCTGGTGATCTTTCAAATATTAGCCAGGGAAAACTCAATGGCTCTCAACAGAATATTGTTCCCTGTAGTGCTGGAAGATTGTGAAGGATCAGGCAACATTTCATTCTGTTATATTTTTTATATTAATAAGGTTACAATGAATCAGAGCTGACTCAACAGCAACAACAGACATGCTACACCTTTCTGTCTGACTAGGGACTTAGAGAGATGGTTATGATACTGAACAAAGACTTTGAAAACTCGTTAAGCATTGTGATTGGCAGAAATATGGCAAGGATGTTACAGAGCTGGAGCATGAAGACAGAAGGTGGCTTGGGAAATGACAAATTGAGCCTACTGGTAAAATTAAGCTGGAGACCATGTTTTTGCTATCGTGGACTGTGCTATGATAAACATTCATATGATTGTGTCCGTTGGTGTGAAAGGCCTTGATTCTGTAGGATATATTCCAAGTAGTGGAATTACTGGGTCAAATGGTATATCTATATCCATTTTTTTAAGGAAGGGCCAGATTGCTTTCCAAAGAGGCTGGACCATTTTGCAACCCTGCCAACAGTGTAGGAGGGTTCCACTTTCTCCACAGCCTCTCCAGCATTTGTTGTTTTGTGTTTTTTTGGATCATGGCCAACCTTGTTGGGGTGAGATAGTATTTCATTGTAGTCTTGATTTGAATTTCTTTAATAACTGAAGATCATGAACATGTCCGCATGTGTTTTTTTGGCTGCCTGAATCTCCTCTTTAGAGAAATGCGTTGTCCATCTCCTTTGGCCATCGCTTAATTGGATGATTTATCTTCTTCTTATTGATATTTTGTAGTATCTCATAGATTATGGCCCCGATGCTGCCCTTGCCCATAAATCATAATGAAGGTCCACTCTTCGGACATGAATGGATTGGACTTGGCGATGCAGAGTGACCATATGTTGGATGCCCTTTATGGTTCTATACATCTATAGAATATCATCCTGCTGACCTCTGGCTGGAGGACAGGGAGTGGGTGGAGACGGGGGGAAAGGAGACTGTTAGCAGGATGAGACATGTATGGAGCAGAGAGGAATAGTGTGCTGTCACCAGACAGGGAGAGCAGTGGAAGCTGCATATAGGTGGACATGTAAATTTATACAGGAATGTACATTTTCACTCAGTCATATTAAATTAAAAAAAAAAAATTAAGCTGAAGAAAGCATTTGTAGGGTAAAGAAGGACAGGAACAGATGAAGAAAGAGAGATCTTGACTGTCAGACTCAGGCATTGGTGGGCTTTGTCCTTTTTGCAGTGGGGAGCTTTTTAAGGGTTCTGAGCCTGAGAGGTAGTAAGTGCAAAGTTAATTTCAGGCATGTTATTCTGACAGCAGAAATCTTGGTGGTGTAATGGTTAAGAGCTATGGCTGCTAACCAAAAGGTCAGCACTTCACAATCTACCAAGTGTTACTTGGAGACTATAAAGCAGTTCTACTCTGTCCTATGCATTCAGAAGCAACTGAGTGGCATTGGGTTTTTGTTTTTTATCTCATTCTGACAGCAGTATGAAGTCTGACAAGTAAGTCTGTGAACTCAGCTGTTCTAAGTGCTGCATTCCTTACTGCTGAATATCACTGTGGTCACCTTTAAAGTACTCCCCTTGGGAAGCTATGCACCAGTGCAATTTCGGAACTCTTTCTGGAATGGCCATTGTGCATGCTGGCACAGTGGCAGGTTCATGAACTTAATTTCCTAGTTGTCTGTGAGGGAAGTTTTAACCAGTAAAAAAATAAATGTATTGAAACACCCACCCTACTCACCTGATCTGGCCCCCAATGACTTTTTTTTTAAATCCAAAGCTAAAGGGAATATTGAAAGGAAGACATTTTGATGACATTCAAGATATCAAAGGTAATATAATGACAGGTCTGATGGCCATTCCAGAAAAAGAGTACCAGAATTGCTTTGAAGGGTAGACTAGGCACTGGCATCAGTGAACAACTTCCTAAGGGGAGTACTTGGACTGTAGATACTCAGTAATGAGATATGTAGCACTTTTTCTAGGATTAGTTCTTGAACTTAATTGGTAGTCCTCATGTGTTGGTTGAATTGTGAGGGAGAAAGCTGGAAGTCATGTGACCAACCACTACAACCATTCAGGTAGGTTTAAAGAAGGCCTGGTCCAGAATCAAGTCCACAGGGAATAGAAAAGAATAAGCAAAAAAACAAAGGTGTTATTTTAAAAATCTGTGGAATTTTGGTGATTACATCAGCTACAGAAAAGTGCTTTTAAGGAGTTTTTTTATCACAGTGCTGTTTTTCTTAGTTGAATGTATTACTGTATTGAATTGAATTTTTAAACCTTCATGTATGCGCTGTCAGTCTTTACCCAGAGTCAGCTTAGTTTTTTTCACGGGAGCTTTACTCAGAGAACTTATCCTTCAGTTCTTTCTGGAACAAAACAGGGAATCATTAAAATTACTCATAGGGCACGGTGAAGGTGCAGCCAGATTGAATGCACAAGAACTGAGTGCTCCCACTTATTTGTACTTGGTTTTACAACTTTTGTTATTTCTTATAAAAGATGGGAACTCAGGAGAGTTTTTCATATGAATGAATTCATTTGTGTTTGAGAAATGCTTTCAACCCAGCTACTTTCTCCTTTTCTGGAGAAAGCCTGGAGCACTGAAGTACATAACCAGCTTCACAAAGACCGGAAGAGGAACTGAGTTCTGGAAATGATTTGAGGAAGTTAGTGGATCATATTGTTTTCATGGGCTTGGAAAGGAATTCCCTTTGAAAGTACAGTAAGGTGTGTCTTTCCCCTCTTAGCTGCCACTGTGTCTGCTAATAAGATAAACTGATGTAATCTTACATGCTTGTTTCCGTGTGTGCAGGACTAATGCCTATAGCTCTATGGCTTAAAAAGTCTGTGTTATAATTTGTGATCTGCCTATTTGATCTTTGCTCTCTGCTCATAGAAACCATTTTCTGTCTTTCTGACAGAGAGACAGAGAGGCCTGCTTAACATAGCCAAACACAGACTAGCAATGAGAGAGGTCACATACTGTATTCTGGGAAAATTAGTCTTCTGTTAACCAACACCCATTACTTTAGGAGGGAGGAAAGGCACAGATGCTTATAATGACTGGTAATCAGCATGGCCTTCAGTGTAACAAACAACCAGAGAAGAGCTCGGCCTTTTTGCTAGTACATGCTCAGGGAGGGCAGTGGTTAAGATTGTGTGTCAGCTTGGCTGGGCCATGATTCTCAGTGGTTTGGCAATCATGTGATGTAACCACTTCCCTACTGAGATTTGATATGTGGCCACCCCCGTGATAGGATCTACTGTGAGTAGCCAGTCAGTCGAAGGAGGGTATTCTTGGTTGTGTGGCCCGTATCCAGTGTGGATAGGGGCTTGGGGGCTTTTACTCATTCTGGATCCTGCAGCTGGATCCTGTTTGTCTGATCTCTGGTTCTTGGGACTTGAGCTGGCTGCTTACCTTGATCTTGCCTTCCAGTCCTGGGATTTGTCAGTGTCCACAGCCTGTGAGCAACAGCTGTGCTCTCCAGTCTCTTGATCTGTGTTCACCAGCCCCTGTGGTTACATGTATCAGAAGAAGCCTCTATCCTGACCTGTGGACCTGGGATATTACAGCTTCCACAACCACACGAGCTGTTTAATTGATATAAATCTCTCTATACATACTTATTCGCTTTACTGGTTTTGCTTCTCTAGATAACTCAGACTAATAAAGGGGGGAAAAGTAAAACCTGTGAGAAGAAAGCTTGGTCAGAACTTTGTTCTTCCATGAGTATTGATGTAGGCAAAAGTTTCTCTATCAATTAACTCTGCTAATAGCTTTCATCATAATGTGAATGTGAAAACTGTAAAGAACTGAGTCATGTAGAGAAAACCAAAAAACCAAACCTGTTGCCATCCAGAAGTTCTGACTCAGGGTGACCAGCATGTGTCACGGAGGAGAACTGCTCCGTATGCAATCTTTATGGAAGCCTCTCTTTAGGCCTTTCTTCCAAGGCACTGCTGGGTAGGTTTGAACTCCCAACCTTTTGGTTAGTAGTCTCATGCAAACCATTTGTGCTATCCAGGGACCTTTACAGAGAAGCCACATGTAAGTAAGGAAACCCTGCTGGTGTCATGTTTAAGTGCTATAGCTGCCGACCCAAAGGTCAGCAGATGGAATGCAGCAGATGTGCCTTGGAAACTTGATGGGGCAGTTCTAGTCCCTGTTGCATAATGTCACTATGAGCTGGAAATTAGTCTCATGGTGATGGGTTTTTGGCATACACTTGTAAAAGAAATCTCAGAATGATGTTTTTATTGGGCTTCTCAGTTTTTCTTAATTACCCTTGCCAGATATTTTTCTGTCTTTTCAAACAATGAACTTTTAGATTTACTAGTTTTACTTTGGTTTTCCAATTCATTCATTTGATTTTAACCTTGTTTAATTTTTCCTCTTGCTTTTTTATTGCCTTTTTAACTTCTTGGATGGAATGGTTTACTTATTTTCATTCTTGTTTAGTAATAAAACCATTTAAAGCTGTGAATTTTCCTTTTCAATATAGTTTTGATAACACTATAAATATTAATAAATAATATCACTGTTGGTATTGCTTACACAATCAATAATTTTGGTTAGAGTGATTTTAGTTTCAAGAATATTTGTTTGTCCTTAAAATATGACTGATTTCTAATTTTGATTGTTTTTGCACTGGGGTCACACAGCCTGTACACTCTTTACTTTCAGGAATTTAGTGAGAGTTCTTTTGTGGAAAAATTTTAAAATGTTCCATAAACAGAAATACTTTTTAGAGTACAAGCTGGATGTACAAAATTTGACATGTATAAATCTTCTAATTGATTGGCCATGAAATTGTCTTCTGAATTTCTTCATATACACAAATGACTATCTCCAGAGATGCTAACAGACTTATAAATTAAAGAGTGAAAAGATACTATCTTCAGTTCATGGAAAAGGAACCAGAAGTTTTTATTTTGAAGAAGAGAGGAAGTGAAAATCATGATGTGACAATATTGGGAGGTGGCAGGGAAAGAAGAAGGAGTCTTGGTGCCCCACAGGTTAAGTTCTCTGGGTGTGTACATGTCACATTTTGCTTATTACTTCTACTGTCCAATTCTATCCTATTTTTATTGACTGTTAGTCTAACTGCTGTACATGCGAGTAGGGTATTAATTTCCATTCATGCTCTCAGTTTTATTCAGTTTATATTTCTGGTGGGCCTTGCTTATATACTTTATAAATTGTTTCTTTTCCCTCAAAATAATGTGCTTATATTTTGTCAAATTTTTAATACATATAAAGACTGATAATTAAGTATGAAAACTCATCCTAGAAAAAGTGCTACATGTCTCACTGCTGTATATCACTACAGTCACCTTTTCAGTACACCCCTTTGGGAAGGTATGCACTGATGCCAGTTCCTCGTCCACTCTTTAAGGCAATTTTGGAACTCTTTTTTTCTGGAATGGCCATCAGAGCTGTCGTCATACTACACTTGGTGTCCTGAATGTCATCAAAATATCTTCTTTCAGTATTTCCTTTATCTTTGGGTAAAGAAAAAAGTCCTTGGGGCCAGATCAGGTGAGTAGGTAGGGTATTCCGATATAGTTATTTGTTTACTGGCTAAAAACTCCCTCACGGACAACTATACAATTCAGTTCACAAACTTGCCACGTTGCCACTATGTGCAATGGCCATTCCAGGAAGAGTTCTAAAATTGCTCTGGAGGATGGACTAGGCACTGGCATTGGTACATACCTTCCAAAAAGCAGTACTCCAAAGGTGACCACAGTGATAATCAGCAATGAGGTATGTAGCACTTAGAACAGTTAAGTTCTCAGACTTAATTGTCCAGCCTCATATTGCTAACATAAAATTTTCACATATGATAGCATAAAATATACCAATAGTTCTTTGTCTTCTCCTCTCTGTCTTTAGTCCATTCTCCAGATAACGTCTTTAACACTGTGGTTTCAAGTCAGCTGGTGGGGCCTTTGTATGCCTGAACAGTATGCATATGCCAAAAATTCTTGTTTGGGAAATTCACTTAATATTAACACAGTGACTATTGCTTTCTCTTCATCAGTTAACAGAATTTAGTGCACTTATACAAACTTCCATCTTTCTTCCCTGTTGTTGTTGTCAGGGTCTGTAGAGCCACTTCCGACTCATAACGGACCCATGTGACAGAGCAGAACTGACCCATAAGGTTTTCTTAGTTATAATCTTTATGGAAACAGATCACCAGTTCTTTCTCCCAAGGAGATGCTGGATGGGTTCAGACCGCCAGCCTTTTCTTTAGCAGCTGAGTACTCAGCCTTTGGGCCACTAGGACTCCTTCTTCCTTCCCAGCCACCTCCCAATATTGTCACATCATGGTTTTTACTTCCTCTGTTCTCAAAAATAGAAACTTCTGTTTCCCTTTTCATGAACTGCAGATAGTATCCCTTGATTCCTTAATTTATAAGATAAGTCTGTTAGCATCTCTGGAGGTAGTCATTTGTGTGTATCAAGAAATTCGGAAGACAATTTCATGGCCAGTCAATCGAAAGAGGTCCATGTTTGCATCTATTGCAAATAAAGGTGATCCATAGAATGTGGAAACTATTGAACAATGTCATAAATAGCATACACAAGAAAAGCTTTGCCGATGATCGTTCAAAAATAATTGCAGCAGTACAAAAACAGGGAACTGCCAGATTCAGAAGAGAACATGGAGCAAGGGATATCATTGCTGATATCAGGTGTGTCTTGGCTGAAAGCAGAGCCTACAAGAAAGATGTTTATCTGTGTTTTATTGACTGTGAAGTGTATCATAACAAAATATGGATACCATTGCAAAGAATGGGAATTCTAGAACCCTCAATTGTGCTCATGAAGAACTTGTACATAGACTAAGAGGCATTCATTCAAAGCAAACAAGGGGATACTGCATGGTTTAAAGTCAGGAAATGTGTGTATCTGGGTTATATCTTTTCATCATACTTATTAAGTACGTATGCTAAGCAAATAATCTGAGAAGCTGACCTATGAAGAAAAACGTGGCGTTAGGACTGGAGACAGGCTCATAAAAACAGCCTGCAATACGCAGATGACACCACTATGCTTGCAGAAAGTGAAGAGGACCTAAAGCACTTATTGATGAAAATCAAAGACTACAATGTTCAGTATGGAATATAACTCAATATAGAGCAAACAAAAATCCTCACAGTTGGACCAATAAGCAACATTATGACAAACAGAGGAAAGATTGAAGTTGTCAAGGATTTAATTTTACTTAGATCCATAATCAACATCCATGGAAGCAGCAGTCAAGAAATCAGACTAAGTATTGCACTGGGAAAATCTGCTACAAAAGATGTCTTTAAGATGTTCAATGAATGAGAAAGCTGGACAATAAATAAGGAAGACTGAAGAAGAATTAATGCCTTTCAATTACAGTGTTGGTGAAGAATACTGGCTATATCATGGGCTGCCAGAAATAACAAATGTGTCTTGGAAGAAGATTAACCAGGGTGCTCCTTGGAAGCGAGGATGGTGAGATTTCATTTCATGTACTTGGGACATGTTGTCAGGAGGGTCCAATCCCTGGAGAGGGATATCATGCTTGGTAGAGGTTTGGCAAAAAAATAAGATGGGATGATTGACACAGTGGCTGCAACAGGGAGCAAAAGCGTAACAATGATTGTGAGGCTGACACAGGACTAGGCAATGTTTTAATCTGTAGTACTCAGGGTCACTAGGAGTTGGGACCAACTCGGCAGCACCTGACAACAACTACCTCTCCTTCCATCTCCTCCATTTTAATTTGTAAAATCTATTGGCTCCGACTCGACGGCACTTGGCTTGGCATTGGCTGTACTTTTATTTTTAGTAAAAATATTGTGCTACCAGCTAGTCAACCTTGTGTTAAATCCTTCAGTGGCATCCTTGGTCATCATTCATCTTTCTCTGGTCTCTCCTCTGTAATTATGTGCTTCCCATTAGTCTTCTCAGCAGTGCATGGAGCCCAGGACTTCCTGTGGGGGGAGCTGGAATTCATTTTACAACCCCTCAGCATTGATTCTAATACTCTAGAAGTATTGCACAGAACGGGAATACTTTTGAAATGTCCCATCTGGTAATGAATATAGAAACCAGACAAAGTTACTGCAAGTAACTAAGGTGTTATCTATTTCTTTTTGGTTGAATTCCCATCTGTTGGCCCTATAGACATTCTCTTTCTTGGTTTCAAGAAGTTTGACAGGTCACACAGTGCACCGTAGCATCACCTCTGCGTTCAAAGCTACCTTAGGACACAGGAACGTTCAGTGATGAAGAGGTGGAAGTGGGAAATCTTCAGCTGGCAACTTGAGTAAAAAGAATTTTCAATGAATGCAGGCACCCTGACCTTGATGTCTTAGAAAAGGGAAGATGTCAGGCCTAAAAAAGAAGCAGAATGACATTAATGCTGAAGGAATTATCTTCATCAAGGGGGAACTGAACAATGACAGTGACTAGTAATGAAAGTATATTCTGTAATAACAAGAACAGCAGAGGATAATAACAAATGTACAGAAGTGTAGAACGGAAGTCCAGCCTCCTCGTTGGTATTATCTCCAATACTCTTATCTATTATCTCGTGCCACTATAAAAGAAATACTGCAAGTGGATGGCTTGAACAAAGAGAAATTCATTATCTCGCAGTATAGGAGGCTACAAGTGTGAATTCAGGGTGTCAGTCTAAATTACAGGAAAACTCTGTTGGCTCTAGAGGAAGGACCTTGTCTCCTTTCAGCAGCTCGGGGCCCGGCATTCCTTGGAGGTCTGCATGTGTCTGTGCATCAACCTCCTCTGGGCTTAGGAGGTTGTCATTGCGAGAACCATGGGTCAAAGGATACACTCCGCTCCTGGCTCTTCTTTCTTGCTGGTAGTAGGTCCCTCCCTCTCTGCTCACTTCTCTCTCCTTTTATCTTTTGTAAGATAAAAGGTGATGCAGACCACACTGCAGGGTACTTCCCTTATACCAGTCAGGGCTGTGACCTGGGTCAGGATGGTGACTTCAGTAAGAGTGATGCATCCTACCCTAATCCTGCCTCACTGATGTAACATGGCCTCATTCCCTTTAACCTAACATAGGTTAGGTTCTCCAGGGATTGATTCTTCCTGACAACAAGTCCAAAGTATGTAAGACACATTACCTCATTAACCTGCCTCACTAGCCACAGGGTGGATAACCCATCACAGAATGGAGGACAGTCACACGGTTCTGGGAATCACAGACTACTCAAGTCGACATACATTTCTGGAGGGACACAATTCAATTCATGACAGCTTGTAATATGTATGTACCCAGTAAGAATGGGGATTTTTGTAAGACCTATTCACTGTGATAGATATTCTGAAGAATTAATGCTTGTCACCAAATCTTACAGTGTGATAACAATAATAATATATAATATTTAAATGTCCCACAATTGGTCAGGTGCTTAGCCACTACCACTTAAACTGTATTTCCCACAACTTACAAAGTGTGTATTACAGTATTTTCTTGTGCAAAAACCAAGTCTTAGGAAGTTCAGATAACATCATTCAGTCAAAGCAGTGCCAAGTTTTGAATCTGACCATGAGCTCTGTAAAGACAGATATCAGAGTTTTTTTGTTCATTTCCTACCCACAGTGCCTTAAATACTGTTTTGTACGTAATCCGAAAGTCAAACCCACTCCTCTCAAGTTGATTACAACTCATAGCAACCCTATTGGACAAAGTAGAACTGTCCCACAGGGCTTCCAAGGAGCAGCTGATGGATTCAAACTGCCAACCTTTTGCTTAGCAGCCAAGATCTTAACCACTGCACCAGCAGGGCTCGCTACACATGATAGGTGCTCAACAAGTACTTGTTGAATGAGTAAATGAATAAACAATACTTGAATTCTTTATATTATCTACTTTTTTTTTTCCATTTTATGTTATGATTGTTTAGGAATTTAGACCTTGACACTGCCTACTTTGTATAGCAGATATTCTAAGGGATTGTTAGACTGGGAAGATATTCGATGAAGGCAGTAATCTGTGTCTGGTAAACTAGAGGTCCTTTTGGAGTGGTCAAATAGGTATGGCTGGCATAAATTACATACAGGAGGTTTCTGGCTTCTCTTCTGGAAGAAGCACAACCAGGGTGCACCTTAGAAGCAAAGATGGCGAGACTGTGTCTTACATGCTTTGAATATGGTGTCAGGAAGGATCAATCCCTGGAGAAGTATATCATGCTTGGTAAAGTAGAGGATTAGTGAAAAAGAGATAGATCTTCAGCAATATGGATTGACACAGTGGCTTCAGCAATGGGCTTAAGCATAAAAATGATTGTGGACATGGTACGGGACCAGGCGGTGTTTCGTTCTGTCGTGCACAGGGTCGCCATGAATTGGGACCGACTTGACAACACCTAACAACAGCAGTCTCCAACTTACAAGGAATTTGAGTTATGAGGAACCACACTTACCACTTCCATTTTGTGTATTTCCTTGGTACATCTTATCATTAACAATAGGTACTACATATAATGTCTCAGCATGTAGTTTGCTGATGTTATCATACTTGCCAGATGTTCAGTCTTGTGATTTATTGTTCAAAACACTGCTATATGGCAGGCTATGGTCTGATTTACCAAGAAGTCAGTGTTGGTGCCAGGAGTCATAATGCATAGAAAGTTGTAAGACACTGCATTAACTTCATGGTAGACCGTGCCTATAGCGTGATCTTGTTCAGTATTTTGTACCATAAGAAGCATCAGTTGTTCATCTGAAACTCAGGTGTTCAAGTTTCTCTAAATGTAATACCTACACTGCTTGTACCCCTAATAGTATATCTAGCAAAAGAAGTGAAGCCACTGAATGTTTTAATCCAAAAAAGAAGGTAAGCAAAGATATACACGGGATATAAAGATGATCATAAAGGCCTGTGACAATGGAAAGGAAGTCAGCAAAATAACACACGAGGAAGGGCTGTTTCAACTGGTGTTTCAATAATTATTAGAGGTAAAAAGAGGATTTTGGAGGCAGTTAAAGGAGTGACTGGCATAACACCAACAATTTTAATAGACAGGGACCAATCCACAAGATGGAAAAGCTGTTGATGGTTTAAAGGGAAGACCAAATACAGAAGAGGCATCCTATGTGTTTACTGATGATTTAAACGGAAACACATGGCCTTTTAGAAAACCCAAGGGAACAGCAAAGACGGGACTACTGCTAGTACTTTAATGCCCTAAAGGACTGCGTGTCAAATCTGTGAAGTGATGAAACCAGTCCTTGGTGGCATTAAAGTGCTAGTGGTAGTCTTTTCTTTGTTGTTCTTTTGGGATTTCAATATAATGTGTGTGTAACTAGGGAGGGAAATGTGGTGGCATGGTGGCTAAGTGCTAGGCCTGCTAACAGAATGCTGACCGTTTGAATCTGCCAGGTGCTCCCTGGAAGCCTATGAGGTCACTGTGAGTCACACTGACTCGATGGCACATGAGAAGCAGGAAGCTCCAAGGCTGACGCTGCTGAAGAACGCAGTGATGAGATGGACAGGAGAACGCCAGATGAAGAACATTGGCCAGAGCAGATTTTCAGGCTGGACAAAACCAGCAGTTTTGGAAAAGAATCCTAGAAGGACTTGTCTTCACAAAGAGACAAACTAGACAGATACCTGGTTTCAAGACATTTGAAGACAGTATCATGTTACCACTTGGAAGAAATACTACTAAATTTAAATTGAAACCTTTTTTTGTTTATCGTTCTGAAAATCCCTGCGCATTCAAAAGCACTGACAAAAATAAGCTGCGGACACCACAGGAGTAACTCCAAGGCCTAGATGATGACTGCATCAGTCAAAGATGGGCTTTTAAACTGTTTCATCCTAGAAGTATGTGCCTGTCACCTTGAGAAGAAATTTTCTTTCAAGATTCTGCTACTAGACACAGTGTAGTAGCAGGGAGGTCAGCACAGCTGGATTAAACCAGAAGTTACCAGGTTTCCTAATATAACCAAACACTTTGACAGACAGTGTGTAGGGGCAAAGGTTTGGGGACCGTGGTTTCAGGGAACATCTAGATCAATTGGTATAAGAAATTTTTTAAGAAAATGTTCTGTATCCTGCTTTGGTGAGTGGCATCTAGGATCTTAAAAGCTAGCAAGCGGCCACCAAAGTAGCATCAACTGATCCCAACTCACCAGGGGCAGAGGAGAATGAAAGACATCAAAGAAGTGATGACAATATGAGCCCAAGAGACAGAAAGGACCACATAATCCAGAAACCACATCAGCATGAGACCAGAAGAACTGGATGGTGCCTGGCCACCATCAATGACTGCCCTGATAGGAAATACAATGTAGAGTCCCTGATGTAGTGGGAGAAGAATGGGTTTATAGATCTTGAACTATATTAAAGAGAAACATTTGATTGTCTGATAGGCTCGGAGTGGTCCCTGGAAGACATGGTCCCTGACTCTGTTAGCCCAGAATGGAAACTGCTCCCAACGCCAACTCTTCAGGTAAAGATTGGACCGGACTATAAGACATAAAATGAGATTGGCAAAGAGTATGCTTCTAAGCTTAAGTACACACATGAGGTTAACTGAACAGCTCCCAGAGGTGAGATGAGAGGGCAGAGGAGACCCAGAGGAGATAGGCTTCTGGAGCCTGGAGGGAGTGTATCTGGAGATAGACATCTGGGGACCGGAGAGGGTCCCTAGACTTTTCTGGTGGTGGTTATCTGGTCAGGGGAGTTGGTGACTGGCACCTCCACCTCTTTTGATGATCCAGAGGGAAACTGAAACAAACTGGCTGCAAAGATTTCATCTCTGTGACTGGTGCCTCACTACCCTGTTTCATAGTAGCAATGAGTCACAAATTAATGTGCAATTCTCATGGGGTTTGGTAGTGCTAGGAAGCCAGGACCCCAACAAACATGCACCGTGCACCAGTTCTTTATGCCACCTACTTCAATAGCTGCAATAGGTAGAGGTTGGCTGACATCACATGACTTCTGGAAGAATTAAGACATTTATAAGTGTTTCTGGAACACTACTTCTTGGGAGGAAGTTACAGGAAAATACATGCAGGGGATATGGAAAAAATTGCTGAGTTATGTGAAGACATTCCAATCATTTCAAGATAACTTGGTGGGAGAGATGGGTGGAAAAATTGTCCACATGACAAGAACACGGGATTTAGAACTTATCCCCACTGACGTGGAATAACTCACATGAAGAAGGGGAACTGACAGATCAGGCCTTAGTGGATTCTGAAGAGAAAAGAAATGCTGAAGGGAAAAAAGAACTAACGAGGAAGATGGAAAGAAGTTGTCAAAAAAACTGACAGCAAAAGGATTCCCTGAAGTTTTGTTTCTTTTTTTAAAGTAAATCAAGGGCTTCAGTTGTTTGACAGCAGGAACCCAAACGTTGATTGATTTGATCAAGTCAGTAGGCAGACTCAGGACGCAGTGAGATGTGACTGCCAAATAGAGAGTGGGAAGAAAAAAATAAGGGCTCTACAGACAACTGTCACTGATTTCCTGACTAGCAACACCAGCCACACTCCCAGGGGTAATCCAGATGATCTAGACTCTTCCACCAGTGCAGTTAGCACCACAGTTGACAATATACACGTGTCAACCAGCTCTTCTTCATCATCAGAGTAAATTTTTATGATTTGTGTATTTTTTAAGTTAGAATATGTGTGTAAGATTATATGCAATGTTTCCAACCCCTCTCCCCGAGACAAATGAAGATCAGATTTATTAAAAATACTGACAATAAAACAAACAGACAAACAAAAAAAGAGGTAGTGGACTTACAACAGAAATGACTTCCAGTGTAGTTGTTGGAACAGAACCTTTTCATAAGTGGACAACCAGTAGAAGTGGTGAGCAAACCACACATATGAACCATCAGTTAGTAAATGGTTGTATTTTTCTGTTAAGTCAATTTAATACAAGAATTTTTATCTATGGTACACAGGATCCTAGGAGTTCCATTAGAGATTCTTAGGAAGTCTGGCAACACTGCAACTATATGCAAAGCTGTGTTGGCACATTTTTATTTCTGAGAAAAGGGGCCATAAACTTCCCAGGTGGCACAAACAGTTAACTTGCTCACCTGCTAACTGAAAGACTAGTGATTCAAGCCCAGCCAGAGATGCCTTGGAAAGCATGGGAGTATACTTCTCAAAAGACCAGCCCTTGGAAACCCCATGATGCGTGTTCTGGTCTGACCCCTATGGGGCTGCCGGTAGTAGAGCCCAACTTGAAGGCAATTGGTTTGGTGGATTTTGGGTTCGTTTCAAATATTGCTTAGATTAACAGTGCACAACAGAAATACTTAGTATTTAAACTCTGGTAGATAGATATTTCTGTGTCATATTAAAATGAGAAATAAGCATCCTTTGTTGGTTTTTATTAAAAGATGACATTTCATTTTCTCCTACAGTTACAAGACTTAAAGTGTTTCTCATTATAGCTGAAGTTTCTGAGTTTAGAGCTCATGAATATTTCTTACCAAGAAGGCTAAATCACTCATTTCATTGCAGCCCAGAGGGGAATATTAATTAATTTCCAATTTACTTGGAGGCAGGATGAAAATAAATTTGTCTCTCCTTCTCACCTCTGACGCTGTCAGTGACCCTGAATGCTTTTTCTTGTTCCTGCAAATTTGGGATCCAAACTAAAGCTAAATGAGGGTCCTCTAGAGGTTTTGTTTATATAAGCTGCCCAGCATTTTACCTATTCCTGAGCAGGCTCCATAGACCTGTCTGCCTTAGTCTGGTAATCAAAGCCCTGAGGTTGCTAGCACATTTGCCACTGCTTTGATCTGTGATGTGTATGACACTGTATTTTTTGGCAGTTCCAAAGCAGACTGCCAATTAGATCCAAATGTGTCAGACAGACTCTGTGAGGTACTAGTGGCCAAGTTTCCATTAGTGGTTATTCCTGATTGATGTCTGCAGCAATCTGTTCACTTAGAAAGAGAAACCTATTCTCATCTTTAACCTGGGGGTTGGGAGTTGGGGTACTGGAAGAGAAAGTTCCAGAATGCAATGAAATCTCTTAGTCTCTCTCAATTTTTCACTTGTTTGCTTTTTAACTTAGGACTCAGACTACTAGGAAGTTGTGATTTTCCAGTTTGGACTAGGGCGTGCTTTTCGTTTCCTCAGGTATGGCAGGATAAAGGAAAGTGGAAAGAAATTAGTGTTGTAAAACAACTATATGCCTTCATCTGTGCTAGGTGTAGTTTTCACATCTGACTTCATCGGATCCTTTAACGATTCTACGAATTGCCTTTGAATAGATCCAGACTCATGGTAACCCCATGAGTATCAGAATAGAACTGTACACCAGAGGGATTTCAATGACTGATTTTCATTCCATGGCACCATACTGTAAGTGGTTATGGTGTTGATTGTTCCAGTGCCTGACAAGAGCCTTTTAAAAGCCTCTAGCACACAATGGTGGCATAGTGGTTAAGTGCTAAGTCTGCTAACCAAAAGATCAACAGTTCAAATCCACCAGGCACCCCTTGGAAACTCTGTGGAGCAGTTCTAACCAGTTCTATAGGGTTGCTATGAGTTGGAGTCAACTCGATGGCACTTGATTTGGTTTTTTGGTTAGTACACAATGGGAATGGGGATAGAACCTTCCTGGAGGTCACCGGAAATATCATGAGTGGATGGCTTTAACAAGAAAGGTTTATTCTTACACAGTCTAGTAGGCTACAAGTCTGAATTCAGACTGGTATTGCATCAGTCTTTGGTCAGGAAGCATCTTGGCACAGGAACCTCAGGTCTGAAGGATGAGTTCTACTCCCAGTGCTGCTTTCTTGATGGTATGAGATTCCCAATTCTCTGCTTGCTTCCATTTCCTTTTATAATTTGTAGTATGAAAGAATAAAAGGTGGTACAAGCCACACTGCAGGGACTATTTAACACAGTCCAATCTATTAGCCACAGGCAGAGATTAGGATTTACAGCATAGGAAAATCACAAAATGGAGAGCGATCACACAATACTGGGAATCACTGGCCCAGGAAAATTACTACATACATTGTGGGGGGAGCAGAATTCAATCCATGACAGTCACCACAGCCCAAAATAGAAAAAAAAAAGACCAGGGACCTAATTTCTAGTTTCAATCTTTGCATTAATATTTATGGATGGGCTGGTGTTTATTTTTCTTTTCAAGTACTAGACTACAGTTTCTTAAAACCAGACCCTCCTTCTGAGAAGTAAACAGTGCCAGGAAAGGGAGACAAAAGGAACAAAAAAGCAAATCTTTCTTCTTTGTTACTGAGTCACACTGTCTGTACTTGGTGTCTCACTGACACCAGCTGGGATTGTTTTTGCCCGTGTCCCGAGGAGGATCATAAGGATGGTTCATGGGGCGTGAATCTCATTTGTGGTCTCAGTTAATTCTAAAAACTGAAAATACATTCATCTGAATTCATGTTTTTACTTTTCTCCCTCTTGCATATTTTCTAGGAATGCAGCTTACTATTTGTGAGTCTGTTACCCCAAAGTTGGTGAACTATACTTCATAGATCTTCAAGGAAGGGAGACATTATTGTACCTAGACCCCTTAGCCATGCAGAATTGTCTAGATCAGAGGTTGGTAAACTTGTTTTATAAAGTGCCAAGTAGTAGACGTTTTGGACTTCGTGTGCCGTAGAGTCTCTGTGGTAGGTACTCACCTCTGCTGTTGGAGCATAAATGTGGCCATAAATAATATGGAAAAGAAGGAGTGATATTATGTCCCAGTAAAATTTTATTTACAAAAGACAACAGCCGGGTTTGGCCCAAAGGCTATAGTTTGCTGACCTCTGGCCCACAGAATGTCTCAGATTTCTTTTATATATATGACCTCTATGGCTCACATATAGTAAGTGCTCAGTAAATTTTCGAGGGGACAACTGAATGCATGTATGAAGAAATTATTAATGTTGCCTCCCAAGATATAGTTCCTGCTGTGGAGACAGGATATCTTACATTAAATGTATGAGGTTTCATTTTAAAGTAAGTAAAGAAAGGCTCAAGTTCATAATGTATGAAGTCGTTTAGTTTTCTGCAAGGTAGTCATGACAAAGCACGCAGGTAAGACCATAGACGTGACTGGAGAGTCAGGGCTAACGATTGCAGTGTTTTTCAATGGTTACAGTCCAAATCTTTAGAATTTGGGCTTTTGCCTCTAACAAGACAGCTTAGGATGCAAGTGTAACCAGCAATGTGTCCTTGATGGCAGTCCCTCATTGCAGGGTTCGAAGTTGGCAGGATGAGGCAAGGCTGTCCCAGGAAGGACGTCTGGCGGCACTGGGTCTTTCCAGAGCTCGAGAGACAGAATAGCACGGAGACTAGGTGCCTGTGACTCGCTCTCAGTGAAGAGATGAAAGCCTGCGGTTTTAAGTGATGTAGTCCCTCCGGTCTTGCCTGGACAGGCTTGTCAAGGGGTTCCTGGCATACCCAGCATCAGGGTGACTTACATCATAGATCTGCAATATGGGATGCAGTCTTAATGCAGATAAACTAAGCTATGTCACCCCTTCTTGAAGCAAAGCAGTTGTCTCACAATGAGATAGTTGGCTACAGTATTAGAAATTAGACAGAATGACTAACAACTAATAACTTCTCAAGTTTACTAATAACTTTCTCAAAGTTTACTTGTCAGTCTTAAAACTTAAGCTGGATTTCTATGTCACACCTCTGTGATCCGGAATCATTACATGGTAAGCACACAACAATTTCCTTTATAGAAACTGAATTCCCTGACTTAATTCCATCCTGTCTCCACCACTTTGTTGTTTTCTGTTAGGCTAAATCAAGCTAGAGCGTGAGGAGTGGTGAATGGGTAAGGTATCAGACAAGGAGAAATGCCATCCATAAAAGGACATGGATTTGAAGAGCTAGAAGACAGAAGCTTGCCTGATTTCCTTACCTTGTATTTTGTAATAGAAACTGTGACTCATTTAGAGCTCTCTTGGCTGGCCTACCTTCTGTGGGCGCTGCCTCCTTGCTTGCAGACCATCCACACCTGATCTGGACAGAGTTTTCACAGAGGGTACCACATAACACCAAGCCGACAATGTCCTCAGACTGTTTGTCACCTTATTTATATCATCCCTTCCACCTTAAATGAGCCCTGGGTGGTACAAACAGTTAAGTGCTCAAATACTACCTGAAAAGTTGGTCGTTTGAACACATCTAGAGCCACTGGAGAAGAAAGGCCTAGTCATCTCTTTCTGAAAGGTCACAGCTTTGGAAAGCTATCAAGTATGGTTCTACCTTGGTCCACATGGGTTGTCCTGAGTTTGAACTGCCTCAGTGACAACTGTTTTTTTTTCTGGTGTCCACTTTAAACAGCTTGCTGAAAAAATGTAGACTGTTGTCAGATTTTCTTAATATCAACTGTGTTATAAATTAGTTTCTAGGAATATCTGGTGGATTCAGACTGCTGATGATTAGCAGCCATAGCTCTTAACCACTGTACCACCAGGGTTTCTGTGATACAAATCAAGGAAGGAGTTAGCTGGAGTAGATTTAATTAATAGATAAACATAAATATGAAGCACAAGAAACTAGGGCCCCTGGAAGTTGGAGGCAATATTTTAGGTAGAATTCAAGTTTCCTGACTGTATATGGTGCTGTTCTTGCTGACTCCATTGGTCTATATGCGTTTATATTATTTTATAATTTATTTTAAGGAAAACTACCTCTTCCAAAGAGAGTCATGCTAATTTCTGTGCACCAGAAAAGGTTTTGTGTTGTAAGACACAGAAAACCAGTTCAAATGGGTTCAAACAATAGAATGGATTTCTTGGCTGAGGAAACTGAGAAGCTGGGTATCGAATGGGTCCTGCAGGCTTGATTCAGCCACTCAAGCAAGGTCACCATGGAACCAGCTCCTCTTTGCTTCTGTTCTGCCTGCCCCATGCCCGTGTTTATGATCAGATTCTACTTTGTGGAACGTTTCCTAAGATTTGTTTTCCCCTTGAGGGGGTAGCATAGTGAGGAAATAACCAACAACTGCCTCCTCAAATTTCTGCTTGTCTTGGGGATTGGAGAAGCCGACCGTACATTGTTGTTAGCAGTCATAGAGTTGGTCTCCGACTCACAGTGACTCCACACACAGTGGAAGGAAATCCTGCCCAGTCCTGCATCATCTCCATGAAGGATGGTGGATCAGACAGTTGTGATCTACAGGTCTTTCACTGACTGACTCGCAGAAGAAGAAAGCCAGGCCTTTCTTCCTGGGGAAGTTTCACTAAAACCTGTTCAGCATCGTAACAACACATGAGCGTCTACTGACAGATGGGTGGCATCTGTGCCTGAGCTGCACTGGCCACAGAGGGCACCCAGGTCTCCCTCGTGGAAGGCAAAATTCTACCCCCGAACCACCATGGTCCCACAGTCAAAAATGGACTAACATGTCTTGAGGTGGCGCACGGAGAAACCAGGCAGGTCAGTTGAATATTTGGTTGTCTTTGAACACTGAGAATGAATCAGAGTAGTGTTTGCTAGACAAACACCTTTAGAAGTGTGCAAGGGCAATGGGTTTGCCTAACTGAAGTCTATGGGGAAGGTGAAGAGTAAGTGGAGGAGCAGAAGTGTGGACGGACAGGTAGGGGGTCCCTGGATGGAACTTGATCAATAACCCAAGGGTTGCCAGTTTGAACCCACCCGATGGTGCCGTGAATGGAAGAAAGCCCTGGCGACCTACTTCTGTAAAAGATTACAGCCAAGAAAATTCTATGGAGCAGTTGTACCTTATAACACATGGGGTTACTACCAGTCAGAATCAACTGGAAGGCAGCTGGTTTGGTTTGAGTCTTTTTGACAGATTAAAAAAAAAAAAAAAAAACAAACCCACTGCTTTGAGTCTTATCCAACTCATAGTAATCCTGTAGGACAGAGTGGAACTGTCCTACAGAGTTTCTAAGGAGCTTCTGGTAGATTCAAACTGCCAACCTCTTAGCTGCTGTAGTTCCTAATCACTAACCCACCAGGGTTTCCTTTGGGACACACAGGGAAGGATCAAACCCTAAAAGTCTTAGTAATACTACCTGAAGGAGTCAACTTTTAACTGCAAGGTGAATGGGGTATTACTGAAGAAGTTTGAGCAAGGGAGTGATGGAACCAGACTTGGATGTTTGAAAAACTACTCTTGCAGCTTTGTGGAAGGAGAGAGACTCAAAAACAGGGAGCTTAATTCAATCAACTGGACAGGGTACAGTGACAGTAGGTATGGAAAAGCAGAAAACAGAAAGAGAGCGATTTAGATATTAGCTGTTTAGGAGTCCCTGGACAAATGGATGATGGGTAAGCACTGAACAGCCAGCTGAAAGGATGGCGTTCTGAAGGCACCCAGAGGCATCTCAGAAGACAGACCTGACACTCTGTTTCAGAAAGGTCACCCCCTTGAAAGCCCTATGGAGCAGATCTATTCTGCACATGTGGGCTCACTGTAAGTCAGAAACGACAGCAACAACCCACTGATTATGGGGACAGACAAAGCAAACAGAATGCCCTCTGAGTTTCTGTTTTGGCACCTGGGTGCATGGTGGTGCCATAAACCTTGAAGCATCAATAAACATATTCCTATGTCTTTGCTTTTGATGACGTGCAAGTAGGAGTCTGGGATGTACTGCACATTTTCCCAGTTATGCTGGATGAGGACAACCCTAGCAGAGGTGCTAATCTCCAGAGAGTATCCCAGCTGCTCAAATTAGGGTGGAGTCTACACCAAGGTCTATAACCAGTTTATGCCCTTAGTTTCAAATGTCTCTAAGGAGCACTGGGGGCACTGGTCTAATAGAAGAAACCCTGGTGGCACAGCGGTTAAGAGCTTGGCTGCTAACCAAAGTCTGGCAGTACAAATCTGCCAGGTGCTCCTTGGAAACTCTATGGGGCAGTTCTACTCTGTCCTACAGGGTCAGGATGAGTTGGAATTGACTCAATGGCAATGATTTTTTTTTAAGTCTGATAGAAGAGCCTCAGTGGCACAGTGGTTAAGCACTCAGCTGCTAAACAAAAGGTCATCAGTTTGAATCCACCAGCCACTCTTGGGAAACTCTGTGGGCAATTCTGCTCTGTCTTATAGGGTCTATACAAGTCAGCACTGACTTGATAGCAATGGGTTGAGTTTGGTTTCATCTTTGGTCCAATGGAGTTCAGATGCAGCCCCTAGAATGGTCTTCTCTCTAGTCTCCTCTGGCTGCTCTTGCTAATGAAACACACTCTAAGCTTCAAAGCCACTGTCAGCCCTGAAAACAAGATATTGTCTCTCTTTTGCTTTTGTAAAAAGATTGGCAGGAGGATTCACAGCATGCAAATACCACAGACCTCCTGGTGGTCAGGGGACATAAGGGGGCAATGCAGAGCCCTGTGTCTACTGGTGACCCCGCCAGGCCTCTCACAAAGAGCACACAGCAAGCCTGAGGTAGTGAGGGGACAGGGAGAATTGAAAGAAGCCATGTCATTGTTATGGCCGTGGGAACGTGCCAGATCCATTGTGGGAGCTCCTGTGAAAGGGCTCCCAGCCTCCTTCTCCTGGAGGCACTGCGTATTACATTGGTGACAGTGGTGGCCCCCAGGGCCAGCCTGCGTGTGAATAGAAGAAAGGGAGCTGCCCAGAGACAGCAGTGTTGGCAGCTATGGCCTTGCAGCACACTGTTGCCTGCAGCAGAGAGGAAACTGGAATGTGTGGTTTAATCAAAATTAGTTTTTTCATTCTGAAATACCTTAAGATGATGGGGAAGGGACTGTAAATTGAAATGCGGCATTATTCTCATGCACGATCCAGGAAGGCTTTGAAAGTTGCAGCCAGAACGAGTTGCTTCTCAGGTAAATCCAGTTCCCCAATCATATTCACATGTGCATAGGCACCCAGGTGGCTACGGAGAGAGGAGTGATACAGAAGGAAGCCTTCAGTCTTGAGGTGGCCTCCTTGGTTCCTCTGTTCCTTTCTTGGCTACTGAAAGTCTGGCTAAATGAGAAGTTACTGGGATATGATTTTAGGTGTAAATAACCTACTGAAGGGATAAGGAGAACTCCATTCAATCCAGCTCAACAACGGGTAGTGAATGTTGTCTGCAGGCCAGGCATTGTGCTGTGGATGAGGGCCAGGTGAGGGATGTCAGCCAGAAAGTCACAGGCTGCACCCTGAGATGCTCGTGAGGAATGAGGGAAGTTGGACATCTTTTAAAGTCATTGTTACACAAGCAAGACTGTAGTAAATGTTCTAGGAAAGGTGTAAACAAAATAGAAATGTAACGTAAAGCACAATTAGAAGTAATCTGACTAGCGGGGAACACAAAATGGAGTTGTTGGTGTAGCAAGAGAAAAACGGGTGTGCCGATCTCAACCTCTGTTAAAAAGATGAGGCTTGATGGTCTGACAGACTGGAAGTCCTCAGGAGATGTGGCGCCTGGACTCTCTGTTAGCCTACAGCAGAAACCATTCCTGAAGCCAGTACTTGAGACAACGATTGGGCTGGATTACAAGACACAATGGTACTGGTGAAGAGTCGTGGCTTAGGTAGACACGTGACTGACTGGGCAGCTCCTGTCCAGAGGTGAGGTAACAGGGCAGGGGTCGGGGGGACAGGAGCTGGTTGGACAGACAAGGGTGGAAAGGCGAAGTGTGTTGTCACAGGGTGGGGAGAGCAACTAGAGTTACGTAACAACGTCTGTAAGTTCTTGCATGACAAATTGACTTGTTTTGTAAACTGTCTCTTAAAACACAATAAAACAGTTTTTTTTAAAAAAAGAAGTAATCTGACTAGAGGGATGGAGAAAAGTTTCAGGATCAAAAGGACGTGCAGAGACAGAGAGAGAGAGATGAACTAAAAGGAGAGAGGGTAGTGAGAGAGGTAGAAACAATATGGTTGCTGACCAGGAATTAGAATGTTCTGACAGGAAATGACTCCTCATCAACTGCCAGGTTGGTTGACACAGCTGTGAGCTACCTAAGGTCAACATGTTTCCCTCAGGCTGTTGGAATCTGTCACAGTTGCCCTTTGATAGTTAAGGAAGTTTAATACCTGACTGAGAGTCTTGAAACTAGGGGCTGTTGCTTGCTGGGGCCTTCCACAGGAAAAGACAGAAAAGAACTCTGACCTTTCTTTCCGAGGTCAACAGCTAAACCGGAAAGGGAGAAATTGAGGTTTCTTCCTGATCTGTCCTACTTTAGTTAGTATTTACTGAGTCTTTACCGGGCACTGTGGAAACTCCCCGATTACAAGGAATGTTCAGTCAGATAGATGAGAAACATCAGTACTTTTATTGCTTAAAATCAAAACTGATCTTGGTAAGGACCTGAAAGGTGCTGAAACTGTTCAACCATCAGAATGTTTTGTCCTTAGACCTCTTCTCTATGGAAGGCAGTCTAAAAAATGCAGTTCTTCATGAGGCCTTGGTTCGTATAATTTTTGAGACATGCATTTCAGAAACCTTGAGTGTGTTACACATTCACCTCATTTTGAGTATTCTGGGGATGACTCAGTTGGAATGCTCTGTAGCATTTTTATAGCTGACATGTTCCTGCTGCTCTCCAACCCCCACCCCCACCCCAAGGAGATTGGAAAAATGCAGAAAGTATCCCAAACCCTAGAGAAGAGGTGGGGGTGGGTGGGGATTTTGGACAGGGCAGGAAGTTGCATTCACTGACTGTGTTTATCTCCTGGGCTTTGTGTTGGGTAGAGGCGAATTCTTAGCCCTCAGGAAGTCTTGATGAAATCCGGTTGTTGCTGCCATTCCCCGTCATCCAGTCAACCTCAGCTCGAAGCCACCCCACGCACAACAGAATGAAATGCTGCCCAGTCTTGTGCCATTCCTGTTATCAATACAATTCAAACAGTAATTCACAGGGTTTTCATTGGCTGATGTTTGGAAGTAGATGGCCAGGCTTTTCTTCCTACTCTATCGTCTCCTGGAAGTTCTGCTGAAACCTGTTTAGCATCATGGTGTCCACACAGGAGATGCACTGGCTGGGAGTTGAACGTGTGTCTCCCACATGGAAGCTAAGAATTCTACACAATGAAATGGGTAGTGGCTCTGTTTTAGGATAAAGAAAGGAAAAGTAACCTGGCCAAGGCCCACCTACACGACAATAATAGAGTGTGATTCACAGGTCACAATCTGGGGCTGGCACATTTCTCCTTCATTGCTCATAGGGAGGGTGCCACTCCATCAGAAAGTACACATTGCTGTATCTCAGTGGAGCTGATTCCAGGAAATAGGAAAGTATAAATAGTGCCACGTTGCCGGTTTAGCCAGTCTTAGTGTTGCCTGGGCAAAGCTTTTCTAACTTCACCGCCCATTACTGTACTAAGAAAGGCATTGTATGGGAAGACCCGGGACAATTTTATGTATATGAGAAGGAAACAAAAGCTATGTGAAGCAGCTGTTAATATGTATTGTGGAGTTCTCTAATATTTTTTCTAGTCTGTTCCATTATTTCAATTAAAAATACTTCTCCTTTTCTATTGTTTCAGTTAAAAAATGATTCTCCCAACCTCCAGCTTGGGTAATGGCCTGGCCTTCGAAAGCACTCACTGCGGTAACAAATTGGAGATGTGTTTGTTGTTTTGGACAAACAAATTTTGACAACTTCTTTCTTCTTTGCGTATACACTCCTAGCTAAGGTCCCATGTAACCCTTTTATGACTTTTTTTTTGCCAGTTGTCTGAAGGATATATCTGGTTCCAGCAGAATACTTGTCTTCCATGATGAAGATCTGGACTTAATTCCTGACCAGTTCTCCTCACATGCAGCCACTGCCCATCTGTCACCAGAGGCTTGTGTGTTGCCGTCATCCCCAGCAGGTTTCAGAGGAGCTCGTAGGCTACGATGGACCGGGAAGAAAGACGTGGCAGTCTGCTGCTCAAAGACCAGCCAGTGGAAACCCTATGTATCTCAAAGTCAGTCTCAACGTGCATGAAGTCCTTATGAGTTCAGGCTGTCCTAGACAGCAGCTAACATCAACTTTGCTCATAAAAACGTCAAACTAACAGCTGGGGTGTGTGTGTGTGTGTATGTGTGAGCGCTGGGTTACACCATTTGATATATTCTACGTCTTGCCTCTTCCTAGGTACAAAGGATTTTCATGGAGAATTCTGTATGTGAGGAAGCTGGTCATGCCTGTTTTGAAAAACCTTTCCCTTGTCTAGGCCATGTGTAGAGATTCTCCCTTCTGATTCCTTGTTGTTGTTGTTAACTGTCACTGAGTCAACTCCCTACTCATGACAAAACCATGCACAACAGGATTGGACTGTTGGGATCCGTAAGTCTTTCACTGGTTGATTTCTGGAAGGAGATCACTAGACCTTTCTTCCTAGTCCAGTCTGGAAGCTCGGCTGAAATATGTTCAGCATTGTAACAACATGCAAGCCTCCACCGACCGATGGCTAGTGGCTGTGCAGGGGGTGCGCTGGCCTAGAACTGAACCCAGCTGTTTGTCATGAGAGGTGAGAATTCTACTATCGAACCACCACTGCCCACCCACCAAAGTAAAAAGAGTTTTATCAACAACATTCTTTTACTGCAATCATTGAGATTTTTTGCTAGCATCCATGGTCTCTAGTGTCATCCTGAGTCTCTCTGGGTACTTGGAGAGCAAGGTAGGTAGCAGCAGTTGAGACAAGACGGGCTTTAGATTCCATGTGCTAGAAGAAGCTGCCATCTGAGAATTACATGTTCAGATTTATGGGATAGAGCCAGTGAGAATAATCTGTTTGAAGGCACTTTGTTGCTGTGAAGTACCAGATGAATATGAGCAATTATTGCTCTTACATGTAGCACTGAGTAGGAGAAAAATTCTTTTACAATTGCCCTGTTGTAGACCTTTCTTTGGTACTGGCAGGATCTGTAACAAATGGTTGCTCTTGACTGACACTCACAGCAGTTGCTCTCTCTTTGACCAATAAATCAATTATTTATTGATTCCCTATTATAGGCTAGAAACCCTGGTGGTGCAGTGGTTAAGTACTACATGTACTAACCAAAAGGTTCACAACTCGAATCCACCAGTTGCTCCTTGAAAAAAGTCTATGGAGCACTTCTACTCTGTCCTACCTAGGGTTGTTATGAGCTGGAAACAACTCAGTGGCAGTGGGTTTGGTTTGGGGTTATTATAGGCTAAGAGTTTTGGTAAACCCTGTGGAGGCTGAAAAACAAATGAGATGTGCTCTCTGCACTTAAAACGTACAAAGAAACCAACAAAGCCATTGCCATCAAACTCTGAAAGATAAAATACTTAAGAATTAACCTAAGAACGTGTAAAAGACATACCCCGAAAAACAAAGCACTACTTCCAGAAACCAAAAGAGACCTGCATAAATGGAAAAACATACCATGCTAATGGACAGAAATATTTAATATTGTGAAAATGTCAAAACTACCCACAACGAGCTATATATATAATGAAATCCCAATCTAAATTCCAACAATACTCTTCAATGAGCTGAAAACATTAATCTCCAACTTTAAGTGGAAAGGAAAGAGGACCTGGATAAATAAAGCCCCATGGAACAAAGCAGGAGGTTGCAAGCTTTCTGACCTTAGAACTTACTACACAGTGTCAGTAGTCAAAACAACTTACTACTAGTACAATGACAGACATATAGACCAACGGAACAGAATTGTGAACCCAGAAATAAATCCATCCACCTGTAAGGTCACTATGAGTCAGAACTGACTCAGTGGCTGATCTTTGACAAGGGGTCAAAGTTAACTAAATGGGGAAGAAGTAATCTATTGAACAAAGAGTGGATATCCATTTGCTACAAAATGAAACAGAATCCATATCTCACACTATACACAAAAGCTAATTACAAATAGACAAAGCCCTAAATGTAACATATAAAACTATACAGTATACGGAAGAAAACTCAGAGACAAACACAGGGGCCCTGACTGATGGTATAGGCTGGCTATCAGACATAACCAAAAATGCACAAACAACAGAGGAAAAATTTACTAACTGGACCCTCCTAAAAGTTAAACATGTAATGCTCATTTAAAGATTTCTCCAAAAGAGTAAAAGGAGAATTTACACACTGGGAGAAATTTTTACTGATGGTGTATCTGACAAGAGTATCATCTCTAAAATTTATAGAAAACTTCAGCACCTCAACTACAGCCCAACTAAAAAATGAGCAAAGGACATGAACAGATTTTTCACCAGAAAAAGACATTCAGGGGGCTAACAAGCTCACAGAGGGATGCTCACAAGCATTAGCTGTTAGAGAGATGTAAATGAAAGCTACAATGAAATGCTGTCTCACTCTAGTGGTAATGACACTAATTAAAAAACTAGAAAACAACAAATGCCAGAAAGATCGTGGGGAGACTTCAACTCTTACACACTGCTGGTTGGAATGTAAAGTGGTGCAACCACTACGGAAAATGGTATGGTGCTTCCTTAAAAGCTAAAAATAGAAATACCATATGATCCAGGAATCCCAATCTTATGCAGATAACCTAGAGAAATAAGAGCCATGACTTAAACAGACATATACAGCCATGTTAATTGCAACATAATTCACAATAGCTAAAAGATAGGAACAACCTAATTGCCAGTTAACGACTGAATAGATAAACAAGCTGTGGTACAGAGACACAATAGAATACTCTGCAGTGATAAAGAACAATGATGAATCTGTGAAACATCTCCCAATATGGATGAATCTAGAGGACATTATGGTGAGTAAAACAAGCCAATCCCCAAAATATTGTATGAAGCCACCATTATAAAAAAATCAAGAAAGAGTTTATGCAAAAAGAACCATTCTCTGATGGTTACCAGGAATGGGAGGGGGAGGGGGGAAGGAGGGAGAATCACTAACTAGATGGGAAATACATGTTAATTTTGCTGAGTGGGAAGGCAATATACAATATAGCAGATGTCAGCACAATGTGACCAAGGAAAAGGAAGATACTGGGAGGTACACAAGAATAAAGAGCAGCTACAGTAAGACTATCATGCATATGTTCTTGCAACAACAGTAATAACAAACAATAATTTATGAGTGGATACATAGATAGAGATGTATGCTAAATAGGTGTGGGAACTCATACTTGAAATACACTCATACACTGGCATGCACCCCTGGGTATTGTTTTAGGCTTGGTTCTCTAGAGAAGTAAAACCAGTGAAGCATGTACCTATATACATACATACACACATACACGTAAGGAGAGAGAGTGATTTGTCACCCAAGAAAATGGCTTACGAAGTTGTTGTTAGTTGCCATTGAGTTGGTTCTGACTCACGGTGATCCTGTGTACTGAATGAAATACGCACCATGTCCACAATCCTTGCTGTGCTTGAGCCCGTTGTTGCAGCCACTGTGCTAGCCCATCTTGTTGATGGTTTTCCTCTTTTATGCTCACCCTCTAGTTTACCAAGCATGATTTCCTTCTCCAGAGATTGATCCCTCCTGACAACATGTCCAAAAGTATTTAAGACATAGTTTCACCATACTTGCTTCTAAGGAGCACTCTAGTTGTCCTTCTTCCAAGACAGATCGGTACATTGTTTTGGCAGTCCATGGTATATTCCATATTCTTCTCTAACACCTCAGTTCAAAGGTGTCAATTCTTCTTCTGTCTTCCTTATTCATTGTCCAGCTTTTGCATGCATAAGGTGTGACTGACAACACCATGGCTTGGGTCAGGTGCACTGTAGTCTTCAAGGTGACTTCTTTGCTTTTTAAAGCTTTCAAGAGGTCCTTCACAGCAGATTTACCCAGTGCAAAGAGTCTTTGGATGCTCTGACTGCTGCTTCCATGGGCATTGACTGTGGATCCAGGTAAAATGAAATCCTTGACAACCTCAGTCTTTTTGCCATTTATCATGATGTGGCTTAGCAGTCCAGTTGCGAGGATTTTTGTTTTTGTGATGTTAAGGTGTAATCCATACTGACGGCTGTTGTCTTTGATCTTCATCAGTAAGTGTTTCAAGTCCTCTTCACTTTCAGTAAGCAAAGGTGTCTCATCTTCGTGATACAGGCTGTTAATCAGTCTTCCTCCAGTTCTAATACTCTGTTCTTCAGATAGTCTAGCTTCTTGAAATCCTTGTTCAGCATGCAGATTGAATAAGTATGGTGAGAGGACACAACTTTAACATGCACCTTTCCCGACTTTAAAGCGTAGTGTCCTCTTGTTCTGTTCAGACAACTGCCCCTTGATCTGTGTACAGATTCCTCATGAGCACAATTAACTGTTCTGGAATTCCCATTATACATTACTTGTTATGCTCCACACAGTTGAATACTTTTGCACAGTCAATAAAACACAAGTAAATACAAAGTTGTAGAGGCTGACAAATCTCAAGCCAGGCATCAGACTAGAGGATTCTCCTGACTTATGTAGCTGCTGGGGCTGACAGACCCAAGATTGTCAGGTCAGATGTTTAGCTCCTGGCTCATAGGCTGCAGAGGCAGATGAGTTCCAAGATCAGCAGATGATATGGCCATGTACTGGCTCAAGTGTTAAGAGCAGGTGGTCAGATGATGACAAGCTTGATACAGGATCCAGAATGAGCAAAAGCCAGCAAGCTTTGCCAGAACATCCATATAAATTGGATACAGGTCACATTCCCTGAGGGAACTCCCCTTGCAACTGATTGGCTAATCACATCATGGAGGTAATTACATTATATCACAAGATGGAAGATAACTACATCATTTTATAACTGTCAAACTGCATCATTACTTAAGTGTGAAACCACTGAGAATCATGGGCCAGTCAAGCTGATCCGCAACTGTAACCTTCACAGTCTACCTTTTGTCAGCTTGGCACCTGTGCACATCTCCTTATACCAAATACAATGTCTAAATAAAGAAAACACACTAACCCTGTTTACATTTTATAAAATGAAGAAAACAAAAATATTTGATGTGCACATACAAGCAAGAAACACTCATTACAATTACAGTCCTCATTTCTGCAACTGGTCACATGGTTGTGCTTGGTATCCACAACTACCTTTTTGCACCGCCTATTCCATGTTCCCTATACCCTCAGCAAGCACCTGAGCTTGATCATGGTTCTTTATCTGGTGGAGTTACCCCAAACCTTAATTCTGAAGGATCTAGGCCATTAGCAGTTAAGTTGGAACTAGGTTGTTGTAATTTTCCACTGACTTTAATGATAGGACATGGTGATATTAAGAGATGTCCTAGGGGATTTCTTGTATTCCACAAGTATTCTCCTTTACCTCCATTATATAATATCAATTTGATTTCTCCTTGGTAATTAGGATCTAACACACCAGCCAATACAGTAACTCTCTTCTTTGCTTGCTGATCCATAGGCATAAGAAACCCAAAGTGGCTGGGTGACAGTCCTAACTTCCAATTCAATGGAATCAGTCTGGTGTCTTCTGATGAGAGCATTCCTCCCTTTGGAGCTAAGATCTCTGAACCTTCAGAGTACAGGGACATGGGGACAGGAAGCAAAAATTTTGTGAGTAGGTCACTAGAGTTAATAGTGTGTGGTTCTACTTCCATTTCTACATCTTGATTCCTGGGCCCAGCAATCCCAGCTATAAGGGAAACAGCAGTATATATTGGACACTGGTGTAGACTGTATACAGCCTCCTGGAGGACACTGCTCCCACCCCGCAAGGTATTGTCACCTAGCTGGTACCATAACTGTGTCTTTAGAAGGCCTTTCCATTGTTCTATCAAGCCAGCTGCTTCAGGATGATGGGTAACATGGTGAGATCAGTGAATTCCATGAGCATGGGCCAATTTCTGCATATTGCATGCAGTGATATGAGTTGCCCTTTCTGATACTATGCTGTGTGGGGAAACATGATGGAAGATAAGGTGTTCTGTAAGCCCATGGGTGACAGTTTTGGCAGAAGTATTACTTGCATGAAAGGCGAATTTGTATTCAAGCAAGTGTCTATTCCAGTAAAAACAATATTTTGCCTTTTCCATGATAAAAGTGATCCAATATATTCAACCTGCCACCAAGTTGCTGGCTGATCAAAGAATGGTGCCATATTGGGAACTCAGTCTTGGTCTCTGCTACTGGCTGACTGGGCACTCAGCAGTAGCCAAGTCAGCCTTGGTGAGCAGAAGTCCGTGTAGTGGAGCCTGTGCACAACCTCCATCCTTACTACCATGCTCACTTTGTTCATGAACCCATTGGGCAATGACTAGAGTGGCTGTGGAAAGAGGATGGCTGGTTTCCACAGAACATGTCACCCTATGCACCTGACAGTTAAAACCCTCCTCTGCTGAGGTGAGTCTTTGGTGAGCATTTCCATGAGACACAAATATTTTTACTTTTTAGCCCTTTCAGAGATGTCTCACCACATACTTCTTTCTCATACCTCCTTGTCTCTAAATCATGTCCCTTCCAAGTACCTGACCATTCAGCCAAACCAGTGCCCAAAGCCCATAAATCAGTGAACAATTGCACATCTGGCTATGTCTCATTCCAAGCAAAGTAAACAATCAGATACACTGCCAGAAGTTCTGCCCATTTGGAGTATATCCCTTCACTACTGTGTCCAGGGAGCTCCCAGAAAGGGATCGTAGTACTACCACTGTCCACTCTGAAGTGGCTCCTGCATATTGTTCAGAACTATTGCAAACCTGGCATGAGTTTTCTATTCCTCAGGCAATTGATCATAAAGAACTCCCCATAAGGCCCCAGTGCAGACTGGGAGATAGAAGGTAATGTGATAGAAGTGAAGCCCAAGGGCGTCTGGACCACTTCTTTATGCAACTTGCTTGTGTCTTTATACCCTATTTGGGCCGTATCTTGTATGTACCACTTCCATGTAACGGGAAAGTCTGCCATGCACTTCTGAATGTACGGCTTCCTGGGTCAGACAACTCCAAGTTTTCTTTACCAACAGCAGCTTAGGCCGCATGATGGTTTAGTGGTCTCTGGTTAAGGATTCAGTCTCTGCTAAGGCCCAGTAACAAGCCAAAAGCTGTTTCTCAAATGGAGAGTAGTTATCTGCAGAGAATGGCAACGTTTTACTCCAAAATCCTAAGTGTCTGTGCTTTTATTTGCTGATAGGAGCCTGCCAAAAACTCCATACAGTATCCCTACTTGCCACTGACACCTCAAGCACGTTAGATAAGCCAGATTATATGGCCCAAGTGGCAGAGTGGCATGCGCTTCAGCCTGAATCTGTTGCAGAGCCTTCTCTTGTTCTGGGACCCACTGAAGACTAACAGCTTTTTGAATCACTTGATAAATAGGCCAGAGTGACTCACCCAAATGAGGGATACATTGCCTCCTAATTCCAAAGAGACCCAGCAGTCACTGTGCTTCCTTTTTAGTTGTGGGAGGGAGCAGGTGCAGTAACTCAACCTTCGCTTTAGAAGGACTATCTCAACACGCCCCCTACTACTGGACCCCGACAAATTCCACTGAGGTGGAAGGCACCTGAGTTTTTTGAGGAGTTAATTTCTTACCCTCTAGCACACAAATGTTTTACCGGTAGGTCTAGAGTCATTGACATTTATTCTTTACCAGGTCCAATCGCACTATGTCATCACTGTAATGGACTAGTGTGCTGCCTTGTAGAAGGAAATGATGATCAAGGTCCCTGCAGACTAATTTGTGACACAGAGCTGAATAGTTGTTGTATCTCTGAGGTTCATGATGGTATATTACTGGCTTTCAAGCTGAGGGCAAACTGCTTCAGGTGTTTCTCTGAAACTGGAAGTAAGAAAAAGTCATCAACCAGATTAGTAGTTGCATAACAGGTATCAGGAGATGTATTAATTTGTACAAGTGGTAAAACCATATCTAGAACGCAGCTGCAATTGGAGTCACCACTTGATTCAGTTTACAGTTATTGCCTGTCATTCTCCAAGATACATCTCCAGGTCAAATAGCCAAGTCCCAGGTCTGTGGGTGAGACATCAGGCTGGAGGGCCCCTCCGGACTCACATAGCTGCAGGAGCTGATGATCCCAGGATTGGCAAGGAAGATGGCAGGCTGCTGGCTCTTAGGCTGCAGAGGCCAATGAATCCCAAGTTCAGCAAAGCAACACAACAGATTTCCAGCTCCACTTGTGAGAAGTGGAGGTCAGATGATGATGAACTGCATGCAGGGTCCTGACTGTGCAAAACCCAGCAAGTTTTGCTAGAATGTCCATGTCTATTGGGTGCAGGCCACACTCCTGGCTACCTTTACAGCTAGTTGGCTGATTACATCAGATCACATCATGGATCTGATTACATTATATCACTAAATGAAGACTACTATAACATAACTGCCACACTACATCATTGTGTCATTGCCAAAGCACTGAGAATCACGATCCAGCCAAGCTGACATACAACTTTAACCATCAGAGTTATAGACGTGGGTATTTCTACATTGCTATTTATATGTGCTACGTGTGTATTCATATATAAAACAGAGCACATAAGGCACAGTTATAGAAACATCTTAGGAATAACCAAACCCCTCCCAGATATGCATTACTGGCTAAGAACTGCGGTCTTGGTGGTTATCTAGGTCAACTGAAAAAACATAGTTTATTTAGATCTTGTGCTACATTCTACTTCGGTGAATAGTGTCTGGAAGATTAAAAATCTTATGAGCAAATGTCTAAGATATAACCATTAGTCCTTCCTGTCTGGAGCAAAGGAGAGTGCAAAAAACCTAAGACTCAAGGAAGTGATTAGTCAAAAGGACTGATGGCCCATGTAAACACAGCCTCCTCTAGCCTGTGACCAGAAGAACTAGATGGCATCTGGCTGCCACTATCAATTGCTCTGGCCGGAAACACTATACAAGGTCCTGGTTAGAATGGGAGAAAAGTGTAGAACAAAATTTAAGTTCATGTAAAAGACCAGGGTTTACTAGTCTGATAGAGACTGGTGGGAGCCCTAAGAAACTCTTCTAATTCGGAGCTGACTCTGCTCCTGAGATAACCTTTCAGTCAAATGTAAGACAGGCCTATAACATAAATGATGACAGTCTTGGGGAATGCGTTCCTTAGGATAACTGCCTGCACAAGACCAACATTGGCCAAAAAGCAAAGATGAGAGGGCAGGAAAGGTCAGGAAGACTCGACACATGGAAATGGGAAAACCAGGGTGGAAATGGGGAGCACTGACTCATTGCAGGGACTGGAATCAACGTCATGGAACACTTTGTATATGAATTATTGAGTGGGAAACTAACTTACTGTGTAAACTTTCACCTAAAGTTCAACAAAATGTTCAAAATAAGAAAAGAATAAAGGAGACATGTGGTCAAATTCCAACCTGAGTGATTCTAGTTTTTTCAACACTAATTTTTTCACAGCACCCTTTAGTTCCTTAAGTTTGCCCCAAGTTTTCCAGAGTCATCTAGGGACCCTTGTTTGTCCTTCTGACCAAATCAGCCTAAGTTATGTCAATATGAATGGTACAGAGACATGGAATCATAGAAGTCCATGGCTAGAGCGACCATGGATTACATCTTGTTTAACCTGCTAGGTTTCATGTAAGGTCCACTGCACGGTTTCTCATGTCAGTCAGCAAAATGTTGAGAGCTGTATCTCAGCCTCCTGACTCCCCTTCCACTGAGTCTTCTTTTCACTCTGTCAGTTTGGAAAGTCTATATGCGTATTTTTGTGGTTTTAATTGGCTTTCTTTGAGGACTGCCTGATATGTTAGCTAAATGATGGGAATTTGATAAGCACATGGTTTATCGGGCTAGGCTGGCATCTCTTTTGCCTCTTTAGCAGAGTCAATAGCAGGTCTAGCAATGATCGACGAAGTTTGGACTATGCCCTGAGATAGATAATCTCTCTTAAGACAACAAAATTAAGGCCATCTTTTGTTCAGGTTCTGAAGTTTGTTATTAATTCCTTCCATGGTCAGAATGAAACGCTGCCTTTCTCTAGACAGTTTTGTGGGCAGTTGTGTAAGAGCTGTTCGATGTTTGGGTGGTGGGATATATTTTGGGGGGAGGGTAGTGGTATGAGGGTGAAAGGGAATGGGCGGCATAGCCAGAAAGGAAATGGCACTTGTGTTAAGAAACACGTTTCTTTTCCATCATGGATTTATTACTGAAATACAAGCAGTTGCATACCTCAAGGCTTTCTCTAGTTATAAGGACGCTAAAGGTTAAGTAAGGTATATTTTGTGACAGGCTCAGTGTTCACAAAAGGCTCTTTGAAAGGAGTCCAGGAGACAAGACAGCCTCAGCTGTGCCACAAAGAAGTTAAAGATGTCGAACAATAACCTCTGCGTCTGAGGCCCCAGATTTCTTTTTTTTTTTTTGTCAGTGGCATGAAGAGGTGAGTTAGATGACCTCTAATGTGGAACGTGCTCTGGCACATAGTGCAGCTGGTGCTGATGCACGTTGTGGGCACCATCCCGGGCTGCTGGACTCGCATCCCGAAGGTTATGAGGAGGACCACTGCCTTCCTTCTGTCAGAAACCAGTGAGGAATATTTTGCATTTGAAGATTGATGAAGGTCTGGAAGGCAAAGAATGGCCAGGGCCTGTTTTATTCGTGTCTCAAGCAAGCAAGCCTGTTGGTGAAAGGAGACCCCAGCTCAGAGAGCTGTCCCGGGAGTGGATTTCTCTTTCCCCACAGGGCTTCTCACTATGTGGAGGTCATGGAGGTCAGAATGGGCTCGGTAAATTTTTTTTTTTTATTGTTTGAATCAAGACCTCCCAAATCCAAAACCAAGCCCATTGCTGTTGAGTGGCTTATGACTCACAGCGACACTATAGGACAGAGTAGAACTGCCCCATAGAGTTTCCAAGGAGCGCCTGGCAGACTTGAGCTGTTGACCTTTTAGTGCACAGCTGTAGCACTGAACCACTACGGCACCAGGGTTTCTGTCAAGACCATAGGGAACAGTAAATGAAACTAGCTCAGCAGCCCTCAGTCACTTTGGCTTTTGGTCCACAGATCAGCCTTTTCCAGCTTTTCCTTTGAATTGCCTTGCCGGGAGCCAGCCTCTGCAGAGTCTGGGATTCACAAAGGGAGGGGTGGCGCCGGCGAAGGAGAAATGATGAGACTGAGACAACCAGGAATCTGGAGATAGGCTGCCCATCAGGGCCTGTCTTTCTTTATTTTTTTATATGATCAGTGACATAATTTCACCCTGCTTCCCTCGACCACACAAGCTGTTGGCTAACAAGGAAGTGATACCTTGTGGCCTTTTTTCATGTTAATTATTAGGGCCTACTGGATAATGACCTGAGACAAGTGGTCTCTTTACATGTTAAACATTAGGGCCTTCTAGGTTATGGCCCGAGACAAATATATTATGATTATAATCAACAGTCCACTGGACTGCACTTGGCTTGGCAATCAACAGTGAAAACAAAAGTTAGGTCTTGAGCTTAATCAATTCTATTCTATGCTTTAAAGTTAAAAGGTGCAGGAGGATAATCTGGCTGTCTCTATTTGTTCCTTCTTTGCTCTTTATTTTATCTCTTCCTGTGGGGGCAGTAAACACCTACCGTCCCCCACCCTATGCCTTTCTTAAGCTGTTCTAAGAAGGGTATTTCTTTAGTATTTGTCTATTTGCCATATCAAATATAACAAACTTGGAAGCCTATCTGTCTTCCTGATATAGGGAGTGGAATGTAGGGGGTCGTCCCTGGGGAGTTTCCCAGGGCCTTCCTGTAATCTTGTATTTCACATGTGGAGGGGGAAGAGCAGTTGGGGGAAGCCAGAGGAGCTGGGCTGGCCTCAGTATTCCTGGGCTGGGCGTGCTGTGTTGGAATTCTTTAAGTCGAGGGGGTTGTAAAACCCTTCTTCTTTGATCCTTGTGCCCGGAGATAAGAGGGTATTTTTGAGGAAGGTTTGATTAGGTTGCACAATATCATCAGGGAGAGCAAGGCCAAAAAATATGTCAAGGGTGAAATGCCGCCATCACATAGGCATGACACTTTGCTTACAGAGGCTTCTGTGGGTGATGGGCCTCGGCATTGCCTAATACCCTCAAGCTGCCTTCTCACACTGAAGGATTGTCTCTTTCCTGAGTCTCCAAAACTTGCAAATCATGTACCAGGTTTCCTTGGGGTTCCAAGGGCTCTTCTACAACAATAGCTGATGGTTTCGTATCTTTAATCATCCCTGGCTGGTACTAATGATGAACTGCTGAGCTACTAACACAAAGGTTGGCAGTTCAAATCTACCCAGAGGCGCTTTGGAAGAAAAGGCTGGTGATTTGCTTCTGAAAGGTCATAGCTTTGGAAACTCCATGGAGTGTAGCTGTAGTCTGAAACCCATGGGGTCAACAGCAGTCAAAATCAACTCAGTGGCCACTAGTTTGGCTTCTTTGAATCCATTTATCTGCCTATCTACATATTGTATCTATCTGTCTTACTGCCTTGATAGAAGTGGTTTGGTTTGGCTTGGCTTCTTAAATTGAGAGTATTGTGTTCATAGATTTTTATTGAAAGCAGTGAAGGGAAAATCCCAGTCTGTGACAAGTGAAAGAAAAACTTAATTTCAAAGCTTCTGCCAGATGCTGGATCCTTTGTTTAGGAAAATATAGGGTGGGTCACTTTGGTAACAAAGATAATGCCTCTTGGCATGGTCTAGAGGAGTAGATAGAGACAAAAACACCAATTAAGTTGCCTAATAAGAGGGAGGGAATGGGAATTTCTCAGGTAAAAGCTCTGTAGAAAGGAGATGAGAACCCCTAGAAAATTGAGAGGAGGAAGGGTGATAGAAAAATTTAGTGGCATACGACAACAAAGAAAGTTGTTGATGACTAAGAGAAACATCCCTGACCTCACCCCCAGCCCAACACCAAGAAGGAAAAAACCAGCCAGTAAGAATTCCCTGTTGTAGGGTTGAAAAACTTCTAGAACAGTGATGCTGACTCATAGGTGGTAGGTTTGTCTTTAGGGGCTGTTCTCTCCTATGAAATCTAAGCTTCCAAGAGAAGTTTGTTCTGTGCAGTATTGGCAGTAATGCTGCTTTGGGAGTTGGAACGAGGTGGGGAAGTGGTGATGAGAATTGAGGCATGTGGTTGGTGACACAGACCAGTGACTGCAGGAAGCAAGATTGTAGGTAGGCTCAAGAAATCAACAACAGCAGAGACTTGGAGTGCTGTAAGCCGGGAAAATATATCCCCAAGACTCTTCAAACATGTGGAAGGGTGTTAGATTTCTCAATGTATGAGGACTGCCAATTAAATTTGCAAACTTGTCCTAGAAAAAGAGCTACATACCTCATTGCTGAATATCACTATGGTCACCTTCAAAGTACTCCCCTTGGGAAGCTAGGCAATGAAGCACCTAGTTCACCCTTCAAAGCAATTTTGGAACTCTGGCCATCAGTGCTGTCACTGTATTACACCTGATGTCCTGAATGTCATCAGAACATCTTCCTTTCAAAATGTCCTTGCTCTTTGGGTAAAGAAAAGAAAAAAGTGATTGGGGGCCAGATCAGGTGAGAAGGGAAGGTATTCCAATGCAGTTATTTGTTTACTGTCTAAAAACTCCCTCACAAACAACTGTACAATTATGTTTGTGAACTTGAACCACTGTACCCTGCCACCATGAGCAATGGCTATTCCAGAAAGAGTGCCAAATTGCTTTGAAGGGTGGACTAGGCACTGGCATGGCTTCCCAAGGAAGCACTTTGAAGGTAACCATAATGATATTCAACAATAAGGTAAGCAGCACTTAGAACAATGAAGTTCACGGACTTGTCACGCCTCATATGATGGTGGCTTGAGTCATGTTATTTGGATATGAGCAGAAAGGGTGATCCCCAGATAGCCAATAAACTTGGGGATATTTGGACTGTATAAATGGGACACACACACACACACACACACACACACTCTCACACACACACACTCACACACACACACACACTATCCATTGGGCACACATGCTATCCATTGGGTCTGGGAAGGAAGACTGTGGCTAGGGCAGCACTAGGCTGTGTACAGGGAAACGACTCGATCTCAAGTGTTGGTAAGTCCCAGGGCGGCAGTGACCTGCAGCCTCACCTTTGCACTGACCAGCCCACTTAGGACATGTTCCTCATGTGACCAAACGGGCTTTATGCTTGTTCAGTTTCCATCCTTGGATGACTGCTGTGAAAATCATCTCTCGGTATGGGGTATAACATAGAGGGAAGTGGGGTGCCCCAGAGATCCACAGCTCTAATGCCAGCGCACAGATGAAAGCGTTTCATATGGATGTTGACAGAGCTTACTTTACTAGGGCCACTGACAGGACTGTACTGTAAGAAGACGGGGGCCCCGCTCCTCGGCAGCTCTGTTTAGTTCTTCCTAATCCCAGTTTACCCTTCTCTCCTGCTGAAACTCTCAGAACAGAGAGGAGTCTGGTTTCTTATCCTGTGCTGAGGTAGGAATCTCTTAGGTGGCCTTCGGCTCTTCCCAGAGGGCACAGCTGTCCAGTTTTCACGAAAGGTTTCTGTGTGTGTGTCAGGAGGGGGCTGATGGGAGGTGGGACACAGCAGCTTGGCTGTGAGCCGAGAAGAAATCCCAGTGAGAACAGACCAATGGAAAGAAAGGTGTGGTTAAGCGCACCGGTAAATCTTATCAGGGGAGTTCAGTAAACATGCAGAAAGTATGCAGTAGTTGCTCGTTTTCCACAGGAAACTCCTCTCCAAGCACAGATTTCCCAGGAGGATGGTAAAAGTCTGGGATCAAGAGCGTGGCTTTACTGTCCCAACTTGTCTGCTTCCTAGCTCTGTTCTTTACTCCCTACCCCAGCATTTTCCCAGCTGGTCAAGGTCGAAGGTGGAAGCTGGGTTTGGAGGAAGGTTATCACGGGTCCTGTTTGTCTTAGGATTTTAAGGGAATGTGAGACGGTTGGCATTGCTAGGAGTTAATATGCCCACCTTCGTTCTGTTTCCACATCCGCCATAGCTGGGAGACCACCAACACTTCCTGTGCCTTCCAGTCGATCCCTGTGGGTGGCCTGTGAGCCTGGAGGCTTGGGTGTGGGCATCAGAGAATTCCCACAGGCAGCGCCCTTGTGTCGTCAGGCTCCTCCCCTACAGCTTCCAGCAACCACTTAGTGTGAAACAGAACAGCCCTTCCAGGATCCTGGTCTACCTTTAGGTCTTGATCCTGTTTCCTAATAGCCTGTGACATCAGCCAACTCAGTCTCGTTTTCTCATTTTACCTGCCAGATAGAAACATGCTGTCCACTGTTCGGTAGGACAGGAATTACGGCCTTATTGTTAGGTTTTCTAATTGACTTCTGTTGCATGTGTGTCTGTGTGTGTCTGTACCTGGGTGGAGGTGTGAAAGACAACCTCAACAAGGAGTTTAGGCTCAGAAAGAAAGACCTTTTCAGTTTAAGAGTATGGTTGCTGAGGGGCACAGTTGGCAGACTGCACCTGAGTTTGGCTGCACAGAGCAGAGCAGAGCAGAGGAGTCGAGGGCTGGGTGAGGGATAAGCTGGCTGGGCCTTGCATAGACTATGAGATACACACCTATCAGATATTTAATGGCACTGAGCTGTACATGTGAGGATTGTTGAAATGGCAAATGTTTTGTTACCTGTATATTCACCGCAATTAAAAAAAGAAAAACGTTAAAAAATGTGTGAGAGATGACTTTTCCGGTGAGAGGGAGTGGTAACCTAAAATTTCTCTCCTTGTAGTGCCTTACATTCAACCATTAGAGACTTCTTCCTGTGGATGAAACACTCGTTTTCCCACCATTCTCACTCAAAGTACACATTTCTGCAAGGGGTAACATGTTTTTTTAAAAATTTTTAGGTTTTTCATTGTGTCTTAAATGAAAGTTTGCAGTTACAGTTTCTCATACAAAAACTTAAACCTACTTTGCCATGTCACCCCACACTGTGGCAGCACACTCCTCCCCTCTAATCCGTATTTACCATGTCCATTTAACCAACTCGTGTACCCCTCTGTCTGTCCCCTCTCACATCCAAGCAGGAACTGCCTGGGTAGTCTTCTGTATCTGCCCAAATCAAGAAGCACACTTTTCACCAGGATCATTTTGTGTCTTATAAACCAGTTCAGTCTCCGAGGAGTTGGTCTGGAATGGTTTCAGCTCTGAGTTAACAGAGTCTGCATCTACAGATTTTTTTTCTAGTCATTCCCCTTCCGGACAGGAACAGTCTGTATAAAAATGACAGCACAGAATTGTCTGGGAGGCAGAGTTGAATTCAGGCAGTTGAAGAAGAAAAGAGATGTTAGGGATTCTTTTCAGTTATTTTACCATTTTGCTTTGGTTATAGCTTCATTTGGAGTTTTGAGGGAAGCTGAATGAGCAGGGAAGGAGTACTCTGGGGCTTCTGCCTAAGACAGGAATTAAGTCAGAGGTGATGCGTTAACCAGAAAGCAGGGAGGGCTGGCCCCTGGCATGCAGAGACTGAATAACACTTTTGTTCCTTCACTGTGTGCTACTGAGTGTGTTGGCCAGGCCCGGCTAGAAACTCTGCATTCCCGGGCAGCGCGACTCTGGCCTCCTTCACAGAGACTTCTTTGCCCCGCTCGGCTTGTACTGCCTGTGGGCGTGCCCAGAGGGCAGGGGAAAATGGTGCTAATGTTAATGATAATAATATAAAAGACCCCATCACGGTTTTTACAAAACCCCCTGTCGTTTAGTCAAGTCCAACTTCTAACGATCCTGTAGAACAGAGCAGAACTGCCGCGCGGAGTTTCCAAGGCTGTGACTGATCTCTGGAAGCAGACGGCCACAGCTTTCTGACCTCTTGGTCAGCAGACAAGCGTTTACAAGCGTTTAGCCGCTGCGCCAGCAGGATTCCTCAATTTACTCTAGCCTTTCAAATCTGCTGTGACGTTGGGTTCTCAAGGCACCGTTTTCAGGAAGCTAGATGAAATTCTGATTCATCTGTATATGAGGAAATGTGCACTGACAGTTACGATTACACACGTGGAAAGCGATGTAGTTGTCGCGAAACCACGCTGCACGCTTCTTTCATCAAGCTCGACAGTTAGCACTGATAACAGTGGGTGCTTCTCTCGTCAGAATATCAGCTTATTTTCTGTATCCTCGACTCTTCCAAGAAGAGTATGATACCTATCAGGGCAAAAGCTGAGGCGCTGGTACGTGAAAGGCGAAGATTCCCTGCTGGGGAAGGAGACGCGTGTGCAAACAAATGCGTGCCCAGCTCTTCCAATGAGACGGTTTTCTGGCGCCATCTAGTGCTCCATTCAAGTAATGACGGATGATCACAGAACGGCGATAAACCGAAAACCAAACCCACTGCCATCGGTGGAGTCGATGTCTACTCCCAGCGACCCTGAAGGACAGAGCAGAACTGCCACATAGAGTTTCCAGGGATTGCCTGGTGGATTTGAACTGCCAACCTTTTGGTTAGCAGTCAACCTTTTTGGTTAGCTGCCAACCTTTTGGTTAGCAGCACTTAACCAATGGTTGTAGTCAAATTAGAGGCGCTAGGATGCTGCTGCCGAGTTTTTCTCAAACCGGAACCTGTTAGGTCTTTTTGCTTATCTTAGAATTTTGTTAGAAGTTTTTCTTAAGCATATGTTTTTTCTTCCACCACAGATATCCTAGGACTGAAAGATCTGATGAACAAATTCATTGTGTGCTGTGTTCTACCAAAGGAGCTCATCATACGCGTGGTGACTTAATGCACTAAAGGATAAAATGCTGCCGATCCTGTGCAGTCTTCCAGATGGCTGGTACTCTCCAGCTCGTTATCACAGCCGCTGTCTATCTTGAGTGTCTTCCAACCCCAAGGGGCTTGTCCTGCAGCACTCTATCTGACGCTGTTCTGTTGTGAGCCACTGAATTTTCACTGGTTAATTTTGGGAAGCAGATCACCAGGCTTTTCCTGCTAGTTTGTCTTAGTCTGGAAGCTCTGCTGAAATCTCTCCACCATGGATGACCCCGCTGACATTTGAAATAAATGATCAATCCATCTCTGAGAGAAAATTTCAGGCACAGTGGCATCTAGCTGAAGAAAATGTACACTCCTTTGCCAGGCAAACTTCTCAAGTACTGGGTGAGTGTTATAGATTGAACTGTGTCCCCTCAGAGTACATGTTGGGACCCTAACCCCTGAGCCAGGTGCTGTAGAGTTTCATGGGTTTTGTGAATGACTCGCACACTTGACTGCTAACCACAAAGTCAGAGGACTGAGTCCACTCAGAGCCATCTAGGAAGAAAGGCCTTGTGATCTACTTTGAAGAACTCAGCCATTGCTGAAACCTTTGGTGCACAGTGCTACTCTGACACACAGGGTCACCAGGACTTGGAGGGGACAGGTGGCAGCTTGTCCTAACTGTGAGTGAAATCCTGGTTGCAAAATGGTTGTCTTTGTTATGTTACTTAGATGTACTTAAGTAGTGTGGCTTGTAGATCTAATCACTTCTGAGTTATATCAGAAGCAGATTAGACTCAGGGCTACACAGACGTAGGGGTAGCAGACACTATGTGAGACTGTCTACAAACTAAGAAGCCAAAGGAATGCCTGGGGCTACCTTCAAGGGAGAAATCGATACAGCTATGTATCGATACAAATGAATTTCTATTATTTAAGGCTACTCCTGTGTGGTATTTGTGTGACATCAGCAGGAGGTAACAAAGACAGGAAGCGAGTGAGCCCTGGGGCTCTTCTCTCCCTTCCACTGAGAAAGGCAGCCCTGGTGTCGGCCATGTACCCGGTCCAGAGCTACATCTAAACTGGGTCTTTTTTTCAAGACAGGGCTGGGTGTTTTTCCCCAAGGATAGTTAAGGACAATGAAAAGGTAAAGCATATATAAAGCATACAGGGGACAGAATGTTAAGAAAACCATTTACAGGTGTCCAAAAAGGTCTCCCTTTTTGGATTACAGAATCAGGATTAGAGCTAGGGACTCTGTTTGAGGGATAGGACAAGAATTCTACCTGTTTCTAAAGCATTCCCTCTGGGGCAGAACTTTCTGAGCTACAACATTCTGGCCTCTGAGGATGAGCTTCATAAGAGATACTAGGAAATAAAGAGTTCTCTCTACAGATGTTTTCGTCCTAGCTTTTCGTAACGCCATTCATAAAGCATCACCAAACATCCCTGCCCATGGATTTGACCCAGTTTCTTACTGTGGGCTGTGGTAAGGGTGGGTCAGAGTGGTGTCTAACTCATGCTCACTCTGATATCCACACGCATTGAGCGTTTCTGCTCTGTTAAGAATGGGAGGCAATACAACAAGGGCTAGCCCACAAGCCTAAAATCAGGGTGAGCAGTTCATACCCGCTAGCTGCTCCATGGGAGAAAAGACCTGGTGAGCTGCTCTCATGAGGATTACAGCTTAGGAAACCCTGTAAATCCAGTTCTACTCTGTTGTACAGCGTCACTATGAGTCGGAATCAATTCAATGGAAAATGACAATATACCATATTTTGCTTATCAAGTCAGGCCACTTCTCCCCTCAGAACTGAAACAAACAGTGGGTGAAAGAAGAGATTTTCCTGCAATTAGTGAGCGGTGTCAACCATTAATACATTTGACTGCTCACTGAAAGGTTCTATCCAAGGCAATCTGTTTCCAACAAATTAGGTTAGAAATGTGAGGGAGGGAGGTGGGTGAGGACAGGATAAGGACTCCCTAATCTCTAGGATTTTGGGTCATCGAGTTTGGGGATTTTTCCTTTTAGAAGTGGTAAGACAAACTCAGGATGGTGGGATGATTTACTGACAGACAAAACTAACTTTCAGCATGGGTGCTTCTTTGAATGAGACGAAAAATCCGTATCAGCGTTCCAGTTGGCCTGTTCCTTTGAGGTTACTGGTTTGTTCCCATGTGTATCTGCACAGATATCTCCCAATATCTCTCCCTAGTGATAAACAAAAAATCAAAGCTGTCACTGTCCAGGAGTGGCGAGTGGACTCGACCTGCTGATTTTTTGGTTAGCAGCTGTACCTTTTAACCCCTGTGCTACCAGGGTTTCCTCTGTAGTGATGATATCTAGGAATGTGCAGACCTGAGCAAGAGATTCTGGATCCAAGGGGCAAACGATTGAATGGGCCACAACTACTTTCATGGTTCAGGGTCCATAACGCTTAAGTGTCAGGCGCATGCAGAAACCAGAAGCCCACATTTCTCGCTGCTTTCTGTCTCTCTCCACCAGCCTCCTATCAGTTGATTGTACTCTGGTGGCTTGGTATGTTGCTGTGATTCTGGAAGCTATGCCACTGCTATTTCAAATGCCAGCAGGACCGCCTCTGGTGGACAGGCTTCAGTGGAGCCGAAGACAAACTAGTCTAAGATAAACTAGAAAGAAAGATCTGATCCTCTACTTCAAACAATTAGCCAGCGAAAACTCCATTGGTTACCAGAGAATATTGTCCAAAACAGTGCTAGAAGATGAGCCTCCTGGGTTGCAAGACACTCAGAATATATGGTGCCTGTGACCATGGACTTGACCATAACAATGATGGTGAGGGTGGAGCAGGACTGGGCGGTGTTCCATGCTGTTACACATAGGGTTGCAGTGAGTCAGAACCAACACGCTGACACTTAATTACAACAAATGTCTCAGTTTCCCTTGCTGGGTCTGTGGCATCTTTTGAAACCAGAGTTATCTTCAAAGATGAGTTGACTCAAAGTCAAATTGATTCAAAGTCATCAAGGTTGTGCTGTACTTGCAGGCAGCACTTGGGTAATGAAAGTTAAAAAAAAAAAAGAGGCAATGTCTCCTAAGGGTAATATTACTCCATGAGTTAAATGAGGAGTTTTCTTACATCCCAGTATTGTGGAATGGTGTGTGTGGCAGCTTGCTTTTAGAGCCTGCCTGTCATCGCTGTGAAGGTCAGAATGGCCTTGTCATCTCTCTGCGCCCATCAAAATTGTGCACAAACAGCAAAGATGCAGCTGCCTGACTAACTCCACTTTACCCTGGATTTTGGGGGTATAAATAACAAGTGGCTGCAATGGGTTCCCCTGAGTAGAAGAATAGTCAGTTCCCCACAAATTATGATATTTTAGGAGGAGGTGAAAATTTGTGGTAGATGAAATCAGATCTGAATTGAGATTTTCTAATAAAGAAAATTATTCTCTAAACTCTCCTCTATTCTCTTTCCTCTAGACTAGCAATGATTTCTTCTGAAATCTTTTTATATCACCATTTAAATATTTAGGTTCCCATTTCCTCTTGGTATTCAACAAGCATTTGACAACTGAAGTGTTTGTATTATCTACATGATCTTTTTATTTAGTCTATGCAGGCGCTTATTTAAACATTTATTTTAAAGTATTGTATTTATTATGAAAGGTTTATGTAATCATTATAGAAAATTTGGAAAACAGCAAAAATAAAAAAAAGAAAATAACAGCATCCAGAATTGCAGTGTCAATAGTAACTGTAGGTAATGGTTTGGCAAATTTTCTTCAAGTCTCTTTGCTTCGTGCATATAATACATTTTTGCTTTCCATTTTTCTCATATTGTTATCATAGTACATGAGGCTTTGCATTTTTATTTTTAAAAACCTAGTATTATCATATTACAGTTTTCTTTCGCCATGAAGTTTTCTCCCAAACATGATGCATACTTAATGTTAGGTGCTATTAATTTTATTGTCACAATTATTAACATAAGATTACCAGTAACGTGTAATAATCAAGCACTACTCTTTGATCTTTGTTAGTTATAGCAGTTCTACGTCTACTTCTGTTTCTGGGCTATTGCTGGGATTGCAGTTATTAGGTGCCATTGGGACAACTCAGACTCACAGTGACCCCATGTAACTGAGCAGAACCACCCCATAGAATTTCCGAGGCTGTCTTCTCTACAGAAGTGGATGGACAGATCTTCCATCCATGGAGCTACTGGGGACGTCTGGACCACCAGCCTTTCAGTTAACAGTTGAGTACTCAACCGCTGCACTACTGGGGCTCCTTAGTGTTGAGATGACTGTGATCTTCAGGAAAACGTCTTATCTTCTACAGAACATGATATCTTGAAGACTATTGAATAACTTTAAAAGAATTCTAACATGATAATATTAAGTTAAAAAATTACTGAATCACACATCAGGCAATTAAATCTATCTAAATACCTTAAATCTAGGTAGTCCACAGTAAGTCTGTGGATTTGAAAATATTATTTTACTAGGAAAACAACTCTATACTTGTTTTCAAGGAAGGTAGATATTTAATAGAGAAAGGACATCGTGGTGAAGGAGGTGGGTGAGAGAGTGGGTGAGAGGGAGTGAAGTAGAGACTTAAATAGATGTGCAATTGCTTCTGGCCATCAATTAGATTGCTCTCCTCTTGGGAATAAAGGTACTTTTAATGAAGAAAGGTGCTTTTAATTTTAAATGTATTGCTATCATTATATCTGCCATATTAAAAGAAAAGCATTATTACTTGTAGACTCACGTGAGGGCAGGAAAAATTTATTATGTTTTTTCATAGATTTATTTCTTATTTTCATCCCTTTATTGTTTTGTTGACATACAACAAACTGCATGTATTTAAAGTATACTATTCAATTAATCTTTATGTATGTGCATACATAAATGGTGGAAAAGTAGTGAAGAGCTAAGCAGGCACTTATTTAAACACTTATTTTAAAGTATTGTATCTATTATGAAAGGATTATGTGAACATTATAGAAAATTTGGAAAAGAGCAAAAACATGAAAGAAAATAACCACATCCAGAATTGCAGTATTGGTAGTAACTGTAGACAATGGCTTGGCAAATTTTCTTCAAGTCTCTTTGCTTTGTGCATATGATACTTTTTAGCTACGGCTGCTAACCAAGACATTGGCAATTTGAATCCACTAGCTACTTCTTGGAAACTCTATAGGGCAGTTCTATTCTGTGCTAAAGGATTGCGTGAGTCAGAATCCACTCTACAGCAATAACTTGTGTGTGTGTGTAAACAACAACATATGTGTTGTTGTTAGGTGCTGTCAAGTCAGTTTTGACTCATAGTGACCTTACGTACAACAGAATGAAACACTGCCTGGTCTTGGGCCACCCTCAAAGTCACTGCTATGCTTGACCCCTTGATGCAGTCATTGTGTCAATCCATCTTGTTTAGAGTCTTCCTCTTTTTCACTGACTTTCCAGCTTGCCAAGCGTGACATCTTTCTGCAGGGAGTAATTCCTTCTGAAAACATGTCCAATGTACATGAGACAATGTCTCACTATCCTCTCTTCCAAGGAACACTCCAGCTGTACTTCGTCCAAGACCAACTTGTTGGTTCTGGCAGTCAATATTCCTCACCAACATAATTCAAAGGCATCAGTTCTTCTTCGGTCTTCATTATTCATTTTCCAGCTCTCACATGTGTATAAAGCGAATCAAAACACCATGGCTTGGTGAGGCACACCTTAGCCCTCAAAGTAACAGCTTTGCTTTTGAGCTCTTTGGAGTGCTCTTCTGCAGCAGATTTGCCCAATGCAATACATTGTTTGATTTCTTGACTGCTGTTCCAGAGGCACTGATTGCAGATCAAAGTAAAATAAAATCCTTGACCTCAATCTTTTCTCCATTTATCATGATTTTGCTTATTGGTCTAGTTGTGAAGATTTTTTGGTTTTATGTTGAAGTGTAATCCGTCCTGGGGGCTGCAGTCTTTGTTCTTCACCAGTGCTTCAAGTCCTCTTCTGTTCAGCAAGCAAGGATGTGTCATCAGCGGGGTGTTAATGAAAATTCCTCTAGTCCTGATGTCATGTTCTTCTTCATATAGTCTAGTTTCTTAGATTATTTGCAGAGCATAGAGGTTAAATAAGTATTGTGGAAGGATGCTTGTATACATGTAAATTGCACACATGCACACACACAACTTCCATTTACTTTACCTAATGTATGTTCAAGAGCAAGTTTCAGTTTCTTTTGACGTCTGTTTTGGTCTTTTTTTCTTTCTTGTCTTCTTAATGATCTTTTGCTTTTTTCATGTATTATCTCCTTGATGTCATTCTGCAACTTGTCTAGTCTTCAGTTACTAGTGTTCAGTGAGTTAAGTCTATTCTTGACACTAACTGGATAGTAGACAAGTGTTAACTTTGATGAAGGGGAAGACAACACATAATGTAGAGAAAGACAGCACAGTCTGACCAAGGCAAAGTGATGGAAGCTTCCTCATTGTTGCTGTTGTTAGGTGCTGTTGGGGCAGCTCTGATTCATCGTGCCTCTGTGGACAACAGAACGAAACTATCCTCACAATTGTTGTGCTTGAGCCCATTGTTGCTGCCACTACTAGTCCTTCTTATGGAGGGTCTCCCTCTTTCTTGCTGATGCTCTTCTTTACCAAGCACCATGTCCTTCTCCAGGGACTAGTCCCTCCTGATAACATGTGCGAAGTATGTGAGACAAAGTCTTGCCGTTCTTGCTTCTAATGAAGTATCTGTCTGTACTTCTTTCAAGAAATATTTGTTGATTCTCCTGGCAGTCCATGGTATATCCAGTATTCTTTGCCAATATCATAATTCAGAGGCATCAGTTCTTCTTCAATCTTCTCTATTCAGTGTCCACCATTCACAAGCCTGTGAAGTGACTAAAAACACCATTGCTTGGATCAGGTACACCTGAGTCCTCAAAGTGACATCTTGGCTTTGAAGTACATTAAAGAGTTTCTTTTTTTTTTTTTTTGCAGCAGACTTGCCCATTTTAGTATGTCATGTGATCTCTTGACCACTGCTTCCATGGAGTTGATTGTGGATCCAAGTTAAATGAAATCCTTGACAACTTCAAAATTTTCTCTGTTTATATTTTATACAGCACTTTAGTGAGTGGTGTCTGGGGTCTTAAAAGCTATCAAGCTGACATCTAAGTAGTATCAATTGGTACAAGTCTGCCTGGAGCAGGGATAAATGAAGGACATCAAAGACATGAGGAAGTGAGCCTAGCAACCAGAAGGTGCAGTATGATCCGCAGACTACTTCAGCATGAGACTAGAAGAACTAGATGGTGCCTGGCCATCACTAAGGACTGTCCCAACAGGGAACACAGCATAAAGTCCCTGAAGTAGTGGGAGAAAAATGAGTGTGCAGAACTAGAACTCTGTTAAAAAATCATGTGTGTTGGTCCATCAGCTTGGAGGGTTCCCTGAGGACATAGCCTTTGAACTGCCAGCCCAGAGCTCAAACCAGTACCAAAGCCAACTCCTCAGACAAAGACTAGACTGAATTATAAGGCATAGAGTGATGCTGGTGAAGAATATGCTTCTTGGGGATTAAATATATATATGAGGCTACCTGATCAGCTCCTCTCAAGATTGGAGATGAGAGAGTGGAGGGGGATAGGAGTTGGCTGAATGGATATGGGAACTGTAGGGTGGAAAGGAAGAGTGTGCTGTTACAGGGTGGGGAGGGGGAAAGAGCAGTTAGAGTTGCACAATGGTGTGCATTCAAGATTTTATATGGCAAATTGATTTGGATTATAAGTTTTTTCTGAAAGGCATAATAAAATATTAATTTTTTCCCTCCATTTATCATGATGGTATTTCTATTGGTCCACTTGTGAGGATTTTTGTTTCCTTGATATTGAAGTGTAATCCATGTTGAAGGCTGTGGTCTTTGATCTCCATCAGTAAATGCTTCAAATCATCTTCACTTTCAGCAAGAAAAGTTGTGTCATCTGACTATTGCAGGTTGTTAATGGGCCTTCCACCAATCCTAGCGCCATGTTCTTCACATAGTTCAGATTCTGGGGTTATTTGCTCAGTCTACAGACTGAATAGATATGATGAAGTACAAGCCTGTGAAACAAACAATGACACATGAGAGGAATGCGTTCCTTAGTTCAGTCAAGTATGTAAGTACAAATAGGCAATCCCTGTCCCAAAGCAAAGGCAAGAAGGCAGGAAATGACAGGAGCTTTGGACAAATGGATGCAGAGAAACTAGGGTGAAGTGGAAAGAGAAAGGGGGAGAGTGCTGACACATTGTAGGGATTGCAACCAATGTCACAAAACAATTAGTGTATAAATCTTTGAATGAGGCTGTGATTTGTGCTATAACCCTTTATCCTACACCAAAAAACAAACACCCCACTCTCAGAAACAAACGAAAAAAATCTTTTCTTTCTTTCTTTTTTATTGTATTGTGATTAAGTGAAAGTATACAATCCAAATTAAATTTGCATGCCTGCCTATCTGCAGCTCCTTCTGCTCTCCTTGCCTGGTGACAGCACACTCCTCCTTTTTGTTCTATGTGTGTCATAGCCTCTTAACAATCTTTTGTCCTGTCCTCTCTACTGTCTCCTCTCCCTTCTCCTAAGAGGCCAGTAGGACAGCCTCCTATAAATGCATAGAACCATAAAGTACATGCACCATACGGTCACACTGTGTCCCTGAGTCCAGTCCATTCCAGTCCAAAGGGTTGACCTCAGCAAAGTTTTCTGGTCAGGGGCAGCAACAGGTCTAGGGATCATGCTCCCAGGAGAACTCTAAGGCTGCTGGAACATCAATTGCTGTCTTTTAGCGGAGTTCTTGAGGTGCAACCCTCTTTTGCCACCGGGACTCAACACTGCCTGCTCATCATGGCTGTCTTTGGTGGTTGCCAGACACCACCTAGTTCTTCTGGTCACATATTGATACAGTCTCCCATTCACATGGGTCCTTCTGTCTCTTGGGCTCTTTTCATCATGTGTCTTTGTTGTTCTTGGTGATCATCTGTTTCAGATGAGTTGGGACCATTTGGTGTACCTCAGATGCAAGTTTGCTAGCTTTTAAGACTGCAGGCACCACTTGCCAATGTGGGCTGCAGAAGCCTTTCTTAGCAACAGGCTAGTTATGCCAATTGACCTTGATATCCCCCAAGAATATGGTCCCCAGGCTCCCACCCCTGCTACTCTATCCTTGAAATGTTGGATTAAGATTAGAGTTTTCAGTTTATACTGAAGTCCAGTTTCTGCTTTCTACTGTGTGCTGTCACTGCTTTCACCCAACCAAATTTCTATCAACTGTCTAATCTATGGCCAGCCCTCGTCCTCCTTCCCTACCCCTGCAGCTGTCAAAGAGTCTTTTCTTTTGTACATAAGTGTATTTTTAAGTCCTCAGGGTACAGGGTCTCATAAAATATTTGTCCTTTTGCCACTGACTGATTTCACTCAGCATAATGTCTTCCAATTGAAACCAGGTTATGAGATGCTTCCTAAAATCATCATTGTTCTTTATTGTTGCATAGTGTTCCATTGAGTATATGTACCATAGTTTGTTTATCCATTTGTCTGTTGACGGGCACCTGGGTTGATTCCATCTTTTTGCTATTGTGGACTGTGCTGCAGTAAACATTCATGTGCATGTATCTGTTTGTGTGACAGCCTTTGATTCTGTAGGATACATTCCAAGCAGTGGTATTACTGGATCAAATGGTATATCCATTTCTAGCTTTTAAAGGAAGTGCCAAATTGCTTTCCAAAGAAGTTGTACCATTTTGCAATCCCATCAGCAGTGTAAGGGAGCTCCAGACTCTCCACAGCCTCTCCAGGGTTTGTTGTTTTGTGTTCCTTGGATCATGGCCAACATCGTGGGAATGAGATGGTATCTCATGGTAGTTTTGATTTGGATTTCTCTAATGATCATGAGCATTTCCTCATGTGTCTTTTGGCTGTCTGGATGCCCTCTTTGGTAAGTGTCTGTTGTTCTCCTTTACCCATCACTTAATTGGGTTATTTACCTTTTTTTTTGCTGATATTTTGCCGTACCTTGTAGATTATGGAGATCAGACATTGGTCTGACATGTAGTTACCAAATATTTTTTTCCCATTCTGTACTTTTAACTCTTTTGGTAAAGCTTTTGAATGAGCAAAATAATTTGATTCTTAGTAGTTCCCATTTCTCTATTTTCTCTTCTGTTGATCATGTTTTGTTTGTCAGATTTTTAAGTCTGTCTGTGCTGTGTGTTAAAGCTTCCATTGTTAACCCTATATTTTCTTGCATGATCTTTATAATTTTAAGTTTGTTATATAGGTCTTTGATCCAATTTCAGTTAGTTTTTGTGTAAGGTGTGAGGTATGGGTCTTGTTTCAATTATTTTGCAGATGGATATCCAATTTTGCCAACACCATTTGCTAAAGAGAAAGTTTTAACCCCAGTTTACAATCTTAGGGGCTTTGTCTAACGTAAACTGTTCATAGGAGGATAGTAGCAACTCTGAGGTCTGAACTCTGTTCCGTTGGTCTATATGTCTCTTTTTGTACCAGTACCAAGCTATTTTGACTACAGGGGTAGTGTAATAGGTTCTAAGGACAGGTAATGAGAGGCTCCCAGTGTGTTCTTCTTCAGTAGTGCTTTACATATTTGGGGTTTCTTCCCTTTCCAAACAAAGTTGGTGATTTGTTTCCCCATCTCATTGAAAAATGACACTGGAATTTGTATTGGGATTGCATTGTACATGTAGATTACTTTGGGTAAAATAGCCAATTTCATAGTGTTAAGTCTTCCTATCCACAAACGGGGTAGGTTTCTCCACTTATGTAAGTCTCCTTTGGTTTCTTGTAGTAAGGTCTTGTAGTTCTCTCTCATTCCCTAGTTAAATTTGTTCCTAAGTATTATCTTCTTGGGGGCTATAGTAAATGGTGTTGTTTTGGTGACTTCTTTGATGATCTCTTTGTTGGTATAAAGGAATCCTACTGATTTACTTATGCTTATCTTACATCCCGATATTTTGTTGAACTCTTATATTAGTTCTAGTAGTTTACTTATGGATTCTTTAGGATATTCTGTAGATACAATCATGTCATCTGCAATTAGGGAGATTTTTAATTCTTTGCTGTTGTGAATGCCCTTTATTTTTTTGTCTTGTCTAATTGCTCTGACTAGAACCTCTAATACAATGTTGAATGGAAGTGGTGAGAGTGGGCATGCTTGTCTGGTTCCCATTCCCAAGGGGAGTTCTTTCAGTCGCTCTCAATTCAGGATGATGTAGGCTGTTGGCTTTGCACAGATGCCCCTTATTGGATTGAGGAATTTCCCCATTATTCCTATTTGGCCGAGAGTTTTTAGCACGAATGGTGTTGGGCTTTGTCGAAAGCCTTTTACGCACAGTTGGCAAAATCAGGTGATTCTTATCCTTTGCGCTGTTTATATAGTTGATCCCATTGTTTTTCTTACGTTGAACCAGTCTTGCATCACTGGTATGAATCCAACTTGGTCATGATGAAATTATTTTTTTGATATATTGTTGAATTCTGTTGGCTAGTATTTTGTTGAAGATTTTTATGTATAGGTTCATGAGTGATATTGGTCTGTAATTATCTTTATTTTTGTGGAATTTTTCCCTGGACTTGGTATCAGGGTTATGCTGGCTTCATTGAATGAATTGGGGAGTATTCTGTCCCTTTCTAGACTGTGAAATCGTCTCAGTAGTATTGGGGTTAACTCTTCTCTAAAAGTTTGGTAGAATTCTGTTGTGAAGCCATCTGGGCCAGGAATTTTTTTGGTTGGCAGTTTTTGGATGACTTTTTAAAATCTCTCCCTTTGTGATAGGTTTGTTAAGTTGTTATACTTCTAATAATAATTTTGGTAGGTAATATGAATCTAAAACCTAGAGAAACCATTTCCTCTAGGTTTTCAAATCTATTAGAGTACAGTCTTTCATAGTATTCTGTTATGATATTTTTTATTTCAGTTGGGTCTGTTGTGACATCTCTCATCTCATTTCTTATTCAGGTTATTTGTTTCTTCTCCTGCTTTTCTTTTGTAAGTTTAGCCAGAGGTTTGTCAATTTTGTTGATCTTTTCAGAAAACTAGCTTTGGATTTTGTTAATTTTTTCAATTGTTCTTCTATTCTCTAATTCATTTAGCTCTGCTCTAATCTTTATTATCTGTTTTCTTGTGGTGTCTGAGGGGTTACTCTGTTGCTCTCTTTCTACTTGTTCAGGTTATAGGTTTAATTCTTTGATTTTGTCCTTTCTCGCTTCCAGATGTGTGTATTTATAGAGATAAATTGACCTCTGAATATTGCTTTTGCTGTATCCCATAGCTTCTGGTAGAATGTGTTTTCATTCTCATTGAATTCTGTATGTGTCTTTATTTCGTCCTTGATTTCTTCTATAAACCATGGCTTTTTGAGCAAGTTATTATTCACTTTCCATGAGTTCAAATTTGTATCTATGTTTTTTCTGCTGTTGATTTTGGGCTTTTACGGCTTTATGGTCCAAGAAGATGGTTTGCAATAATTCAGTGATTTGGATTTTATTGAGACTTGCTTTATGTCCTAACACATGGTCTATTCTGGAAAATGTTCCATGTGCATTGGAGAAGAAGGTGTATTTATCTATTGATAGATGAAAAGGTCTGTATATGTTGATGAGGTTTAATTGGTTAATTGTCTCAATAAGATCTTTTGTGTCTTTACTGAGCTTTTTCTGGATGATCTGTCCATTCCTGAAAGTGGAGTGTTGAAGTCTCCCACTATTATTGTGGAGTGATCCGTCTCATTTTTCAGTGTAGTCAGTGTTTGTTTAATATATTTAGATGCTTTGGTATTGGGTGTATAAATATTGAATATTGTTAAGTCCTGCTTATGTATTGAACCTTTCAGCAATAAATAGTGACGGTCTTTGTCCATGATGGTGGATTTTTACATTAAAATCTAATTTATATGAGATTAGTATTGCCACATCTGCTCTTCTTTGTATGTAGTTAGCTTAGTACATATTATTCCATCCTTTAACTTTTAGTTTGTTCATATCTTTGAGTCTAAAGTGTATTTCTTGTAAGCAGCATACAGATGAGTCATGTCTTTTGATCCAGGATGTCACTTGCTATCTCTTTATTGGAGTGTTCAGTCTGTTTACATTCAGTGTAATTATTGATAGGTATGTGTTTAGAGCTGTCATTTTGTTGTGTTAAGATTTTTGTGTTGATGTTTTCTATGTTGCTCTTAATATTCTGTTTTGGGTCATTCTTCTTTATGGGTTGACTTCTCATCTTTTTCAGTGTTGGTTTTGTGTTTGTTGAGACTCCTGTATTGCATTTCTTGTTTTGATATGTTGCGTTGTTATTATGCTTTGTGGCAACCACTATGACACCTCCTTAATATTCTAAGTTTAAACCCAATTTTGACTTCGCATATCTTTTTAATTTCTTCTCCATCTGAAAGGACTATACCTACTGTCATATATTCCACTTTTTAGTGTGATGGTGTCATAATTTTTGTGATATGATCACTGGTTTCCTGTCGCTATCCCCCCGATACCGACCCGCGGCGGAGTGACAGCAACAGACCGACACCACGTCCTCTGGTCTTCAAGCAGAGAGAGCGTTTATTTCCAGTAGTTCCACTTATATACGGAATGAATCAGCCAATCACTACTGGCCCACGTACGGGCTAGGGTGTGTCCCAGGCATGCGCAGGCAAGATGTTTACTGCTCTAAGGTCTCTGAGTCTGGGTGTGGCTACAAGCCAAGGCGCCATCTTTGGGTGCGGCCGCTCGGGGGGTGTGGGGCCGGCTCGCCACATCTCCCCCTTTTACTTCATATATGCATGAAAGTGCCTGTCTTAGGTCATCTCTGGCTAGAGTGTTCCTTACCTGTCATTGGGATACCCCACAGCTTGGTGGGGTCCCTGCCTTAGGTTGGTAACACCCCCAAGAGAGGTTGCACGTCTTTGGCTATCCTTCCAGCATTTGCAGCCACACTCCGGCTGAAGTTGATGCTGGTTCTTCAGCATTTGCGATAGCCTGCACCAAAAGCGCCATGTTCATCTGCTGTTGCCTCCTCTGGTGACGAAGGTATAGGATCAGCCACAGACCCAGGAAGCATAGGATGCATGCCAGGGCGCCAGAGCCTGCCCATTCTTGAACAGTATGTAGGGCTGACTGGACCCAGTTCATCAAGGTGACAGTGGTCAAGTAAGTTGTCGACTTCAGCGGTCCAGTTGCCTAGTAGCTGACGAGACAGTTGTCTGGAGAGACTAGCTGCGCGAGAGATATTGTTAAACTGCACAGAAGTAACACAGAGGCCAGGGAACCGCCACTCACAGCCCAGCTGCACCACATGCGCTAGGGAGCCTTGGACAAGGTTGAGGCTTGCGCCAGAGCTGGGCGTAAGAGGGTCGCTTGACCGGCCAAGGGACATATCGGGGTAATCTAGTTAAAACAGGTTGAATTGGTGTAGGATATAGGGTCTTTGCCAAGTATAGTTGAGCTGGGGAGAGAGTAGAGTAAGGCTTTACTGTCCACTGGAGGTGGTGGCTCTGACAACCTGTCCAGAGACTAGGCCAGTCCCGCGTGCTTTTGCATTTTGGGGCCCATTGAGGCTGTGAGGGGATGCTGCCATTGGCTTTAGGTACCCTGAGTGGTATTTGGCCTTGTAGGAGGGTATCATTTTGTTCGAGGGTTGCTACTATTGCTAGGGGTATCAAACCATCCAGCAGACTGATTATACAGGGTAATGCAACTGGGGTTGTAGTCAGAGCTATCAACTTCTGAACTAAAATTAGTGAGTATATGAAAGCACAAAAAACTTTGAAAGCTTATATTAAGGGGGCGCAGTTCAGGGGCAAAGTCAGCTTGTTGTTTTAGGAAGGGTAGCTCAAGTGAGCTATTGGTTGTGGATATGCGGGGAAAGACGGAAGCAGTATGATGCATAGGTAGGGGAAGGGGTAGGACATCTAACAACCCCCACCGGTACTTATCCTGATTTTCTTGGTATTGTTCAGTCACTGCTTTCCCCAGGGTCACATTATCACAAAAGCAAATGGTAAATCATACAAGGTATTACTTATAAAATTTGAGAAAGTTAATGTCTCAGAATATATTTCTCAAAATCCAAATTTTATAATCATTGTTACTTTTTTGCTAGCAGTCTCAACTCGAACAGCATGTTCCTAATGTCTCTGATTTAGGGATAAATTAACTTTCTGAGGTTTACCCAATTTATTATCTACCTAAATCTCTCTCCCCCCCCCCTCGCCGTACATATTAGGTTAATCTGGTCATACACCTGAGGGGGATAGTTTATTTGTTGATTGGCATAAGGCCCTTGACCCATCAGCATATCAACGTCCCACGTGTGCTGGCCATTATGGGCATTGCGTGCTGCCTGCTCGGTAGCAAACTCCATCACCAGGGATTTCCAATCTAGGTACTGCCCAGAAGTTAGGCAGGCACGAGCGAGATTTTGCCAGTCATTCGGAGTCATGGCATACCTGTGTAGGTTTTCTAAGGAAGCCACCACAAAAGAGGCGGCAACGCCATACGTTCTTACTGCCTCAGCCACACCCTTTACTGTTTTCCAGTCTAAGACTTCATGATACTGTTGCCCTTGCTGAGTTTGAAAAACAGGAAAAGCACCCATAGCATGGGGTACCTCTCTCCAGACCTCGGGGCAAAAACTTCTAGCTGATGCTTTGGGCCTTGTATCAGGCCGCGCCTCGCACCGGGCATAAGGATTATAGGGTGGGGGGTTACCCCCACCCGCGTCCGGCGGCTTTTTAGGCGGCTCAGGCGCTGAGGGCCATGCGGAAATGGGGCGGAGACGCCCAGAATGGCGCACAACCTTTTCCACTTCCTCTTCTGCCTCTGACTCACTTTCAGGCTCACTTTCCTTCGGCTCTTCCTCACCACAGGCGCTGCCCTGCTGAGAGCGCTCTTCTTGAATTCGCTGTAACGCGGATTGGCCTGTCTGTAACACCCTTTGAAATACTCCTGACTCATCCTCTAGACAAGTTAAAATCAGAATCCAAATACTCATTACTCCTGGGGGCAGGTTGCCTTGTGTATCTACTCTAGTTAGATCTGCCCCTAACTTGTTCCAGGCTGCAACAGTAAGATGGCCTGAAGCTAAGAACCAGGGAGCCACCTCTTCCACTGTGGAGAGGAAGCGCTCAATCGTCTGTTGCTTTAATCCAATACCCCTCTGTCTAAGCAGGCTTTTACAGGCAGTTAGTAGATGTTCAGCAGAGGGCTGGTTCCCCATTTTCTTGGTGCTGTGCCTAATGGCTCCGGGCGTCCCCGAAGCCTTTTAGGCGTTTAGTCTAGACTACCCCTCCTTGAGGCTGATTGTCCCTCCCAGGGATCTTTCCAATTGCCCTTCTTAGGGTTTCATAGGATTGCCCCTCCCAGGGGTCTTTGAAATCGCCCCTCCCAGGGGTTCTTACCAGCGCTGTAGATCGGGCCAGAGGAGGGTTGGGGTCCCGTTGGGGCTCCCCGTACGTAGCCAACAGATGTCGCTATCCCCCCGATACCGACCCGCGGCGGAGTGACAGCAACAGACCGACACCACGTCCTCTGGTCTTCAAGCAGAGAGAGCGTTTATTTCCAGTAGTTCCACTTATATACGGAATGAATCAGCCAATCACTACTGGCCCACGTACGGGCTAAGGCGTGTCCCAGGCATGCGCAGGCAAGATGTTTACTGCTCTAAGGTCTCTGGGTCTGGGTGTGGCTACAAGCCAAGGCGCCATCTTTGGGTGCGGCCGCTCGGGGGGTGTGGGGCCGGCTTGCCACAGTTTCCTTCTTTTAATATTGTAGCTTTGATTGAGCTTTGTGACCTCCTTAACTGAGTAGGATTCTGGATCCTGTGTCCTGCATTGCCTCTTTAAATGTACACTTAATGGTTTTGTTTTTCTAAGATTTTCTTTCAGTATTTCTTGTAGTTGCTAAGCTTACATTTATAAGTGAATGTCTTAATTTCATCTTCATACTAGAAAGACAGTTTTTCAGGATATGCAATTTTTGTTTGGAATTCTTCAAGGTTTTAAATGTGTCATCCCACTGCCTCCTTGTCAACATCATTTCTGCTGAGAAGTTAGATGAAAGCCTACAGGGCTTCCCTCTGAATGTTAGCTTTGCTTTGAGCCTTGCTGACTTCAAGAGCCTCTGTTTATATTTCCTTTTTATTAACCTTGGCTACAATATGTGTTTCTTTTGGGGTCTGGTTTTTGTAGGGTTCAATATGCATCTTGGACCTGTGTGTTCTCTTCTTTCATAATTTCAGGGAAGTTTTCTGTCAGCAACTCAATCACAATACTCTCTGTGTTTTCAGATATCCCTCCCTGTTCAGGAACTCCAGTGATGTTTAGATAATTCCTCTTAATAGATTCCCACATATTTCTTAATGCTTCTTCATTTTTCTTTTTCTTTTCTCAGATTTCTCCTCATAAATGCTGGTGTCAGTTGCTCTGCCCTCAAGGTCACTAAGTCTGACTTCCAGTTCCTCAACTCTGCTTTTTGGGCTTTGGATTGAATTGTCTAGTTCTATAATTTTGCTACTGATCTGCTGGATTTTAGATGATATTCCATCAGTTCAAATAGCTTGTGTAATTTTTCATTTTGCTCTGCTGCGTTTTGTTTAATTTCCAGGAGGGCCCTACATATAATTTTTTTGTACTCAACCTCTGATAGTTTCAGGAAGGCTTCTTCATCTGGGGAGTTTTTAATTCTTTATTTTGGGAGTTTTCCAGAGCCTTGGTGGACTGTTTCTTTAAATGGTTAGCAATTATTTGTTGCCTTTGTGCCATCTAGAGGCTGTTCAGTTTCTCTGGTGTTAACTGGAGCTGAGGCATAGTTCTGAGAGGGCAGTTGGTCACCAGCCACTTCTTTCTACTCTAGTAACTGGCCCTAGTGGACTCTCTGGGCAGCAGACCATGCCTCCTGGCTGGCAAAAATGGCACCCTACTTACAGAGTCACTTGTGGGCCATCAGCTCACCTTATAGTGTGGATCAGTGGAAGTTGGAGGAGATGCTGCCTGGCCACTCAGCAGTTTTTTCCTCTAGGCAGTCTTATTTTTAAAAAAGTACTTTACTATCAAGCTGGGGGCTGTCCAGCAGCTGCTGAAATCAGTGAGGCCCTCAGGTGTGGCAGGACCCCCTCTTCCAGGAAGCACCTGTTCAGCTCTCCCCAGATGCTATGGTGTACTTCAAAGCAGGGAGATGCTGTGGCCTTGCTGCCATCCTCAGCCAGGCCCCAGCTGTGAGGTTAACACTGTCCTAAACACAGCCTTTCTGCTGGAAAAGCACTTTCCAGCCTGGCACTGCTTCTTAGCTTGGGAATTAGCCCCTGGTGAGACCTCCAGTTGGGTAACCTTGCCTCCCAGCTGTCCAAGATGGTGTCTCATCAGAGCTGCCCTTCCCACCAAACAGCAGAATCTATGGTATGGCTCAGAAAAGAGAGGATGGAGGTGCAGTGGTGCCCTCAGTGGTCAGGCAGGTTCTCAAAATGTGGCTTTCCCAAACACACTCTCTCTGCTGTGATGTATGCTGTTTAATTTAGCACTGTATTTCAGCATATTTGCTGGCTCATGCCCAGTCCCCACCTCCCAGATGGCAAAGAATGTGTCAGTATTTGCAGTCCTCCTAAATGACAAGTCAGCTGAAGCTGGATTCAGTGTGCACTGCCTTGTGTTAGAGAGACGTAGTTTCCTGTTTAGTGGCACATAGTCCAATCTGACAATCCTATGTCATATCCTAGGGCTCCATGGATGTCAAGAATGCTCTGTTCAGTTATTATTCCAGGCCTTAGTTCTCAGAGGGAATTGAGGGGACATGTGTCTAGTCCACCATCTTCACCCCACCAAAAAATCTTTTCTTGAGATGGTCTGTAAATTCAGGTGGGATATATTCAACGTAGTACTTTGGCTCTTGTAAACTTGTTTTAATTTTCTTCAGCTTCAAATGGAATTTACATAGGAGCAATTGGTATCTTTTTCTGACTGATGATACAGAGCTATATATGAATTCAGATTGTATATACATCACCACAATCAAGCTGGTAATCATGACATTGCCCCAGAAAGTTCTCTTGTGCTCCTTTGCAATCTCTTTCATCCTTCCTTTGCTTTACCTTCCCCATTCCTGGGCAATCACTGGGGACAGAAAACTTTCCAATGTGCTCTCTGTCCCTACAGACTAGTGTGCACTTTTGAGAATTGAAATTTACTTTTTTTTCAGCTCCATTCACTCGGAGTAATTCTTTTGAGATTTCTCATTGTTGTTTGTATCAATAGTTGATTTCTTTTTACTGCTGAATAGTATTCCCTTGAAAGTATTTTTTTTTTTAAATAAAAATTTAAAACCAGGTTTTGGTCTATGTAAATAAAGCTGCTATAGATACCTTTCTGTGGTTAGATGTGTTGATTTTTCTTGAATAAATACTTAGGAGTGGAATGGCTGGGTCATATGGTACGTGTATATCTAACTTTTTAAGATATCATTAAAATGTTTTCCAAAGAAGTGGAATTATTTTACATTTTTCACCTAGAGTGTATAACATTTCTAGCTGCTCTGCATTCTTGAAAACATTTGACATGATTAAGATTTTTAAAATTCTATCATCTTGTCAAGGGTCTTCCTCTTTTTTGCTGACTCTCCACCCTACCAAGCATGTCCTCCAGGGACTCATCCTTCCTGACAACATGTCTGAAGTATGTAAGATGCAGTCTTGCCATCTTTGCTTCCAAGCAGCACTCTGGTTGGACTTCTTCCAGAACAGATCTCTTTGTTCTTTTGGTGGCCTATGGCACATTCAACATTATTCTTCGACACCACAATTCAAAGGCATCAATTCTTCTTCTGTCTTCCTTATTCATCATCCAACTTTTGCACACCTATAATGCAGTTGAAAATACCATGGTTTGGGTCAGGCACACTTTAGTCTTCAAGATGACGTCTTTGCTTTTCAATACTTTAAAGAGATCCTTTACAGAAAATCTCTTCCCAATGCAATACATCTTTTGATGCATCTTGACTGCTGCTTCCATGGACGTTGACTGTAGAACCAAGCAAAATGAAATCCTTGACAGCCTCAATCCTTTCTCCATTTATTATGATGTTGCTTACTGGTTCATTTGTAAGGATTTTTGTTTTCTTGATGTTGAGGTGTAATCTACACTGAAGGCTATGGTTTTTGATCTTCATCAGTAAGTGTTTTATATCTTCTTCCCTTTCAGCAAGCATCATTGTGTTATCCACATAACACAGGTTGTTAATGAGTCTTCATCCTTTGATGTCATTCCAGAACTTGTCCATTCTTCAGTCATTAATGTTCAATGCATCAAATCTGTTTTTGAGATGGTCTCTAAACTCAGGTGGGATATACTCAAGGTTGTCAGGGATGTATCATTGTTCTTCAAGTAGTCCAGATTCTTGGATTATTTCCTTGGCATACAGATTGAAAATATATGGTGAAAGGATACAACCTTGACACACGGCTGTCTTGACTTTAAACCATGCAATGTCCCCTTGCTCTGTTTGAATGATTGCCTCTTGATTCATACACAGATTCCTTATAAGGATTTCCTCATTTAACTGTTTTCTGGAATTCCTGTTCTCTGCAATGTTATCCGTAATTTGTTATGAGCCACATAGTCAAATGCCTTTGCATAGTCAGCAAACATAGGTAAATATCTTTCTGGCATTCTATGTTTTCAGTCAACGTCCATTGTAACATCAGCAACATCCTTGCTTCCACATCCTCTTCTGAATCTGGCCTGAATTTCTGCCAGTACCCTGTCAATATACTGCTGCACTGGGTTTTGAATAACCTTTAGCAAAATTTTACTTGCGTGTGATATTAAGGATATTGTTCAATAATTTCTGCATTTGGTTGGATCATTTTCCTTGGGAATAGGCATATGGATCTCTTCTAGTTGGTTGGCAAGGTAGCTGTTTTCCAAATTTCTTGGCATAGATGAAAGAGCACTCCCAACTTCGCATCTGTTGAAACATCTCAATTGATACTACATGAATTCCTTGAGCCTTGTTTTTCACCAATGTCTTCAATGCTGTTTTGACTTCTTCCTTTAGTCCCATTGTCTCCTGATCATATGCTGCCTCTTGAAATGGTTGAACATGGACCAGTTCTTTCTGATTTAACTACTCTGTGTATTCCATCCATCTTTTGAGTCATTTAATGTTTTTCCTGTTTCAATCCTTTACTATTTCAACTCGAAGACTGGACAGAATTTCAGCTTGAGAAATGTGGAATGTGTTCTTCCCTTTTGGTTTCATATCTCCAGCTCTGCACATGTCATTATAATATTTTCTCTTCATGAGCTTCCCTTTGAAATCTTCAGTTCTTTTACTTCACCATTGCTTCTTTTTTCTTTAGCTACTTGTCACTCAAGAGCAGATTTCAGAGTCTCTTCTGACATGCAATTTGGTCTTTCTATCTTGTCTTTTTAGTGACCTCTGGCTTTCTTCATGTGTGATGTCTTTGATTTCACTTCAAAACTCAACTGGTCTTTGGTTATCAGTGTTCCATCCATCACACCTGTTCCTGAGATGGTCTCTAAACTCAAGTGGGACATACTCAGGTCATACTTTGGCTCTTGTGTACTTGTTATAATTTTCTTTAGTTTCCATTTGAACTTGCATATGAGCAATTGATGGTCTATGCTTCAGTCAGCACTTGGTCTTGCTCTGACTGATGATACTGAACCTTTCCATCATGTCTTTCCACAGATGCAGTCTATTTGATTCCTGTGTATTCCATCTGGTGAGGTCCATGTGTATAGCTGCCGTTTATGTTGGTGAAAAAGGTGTTTGCAAAGAAGTTATTGATCTTGCAAAATCCTGTCAAGTGATCTCCAGAATCATTTCTATCACCAAGGCCATATTTTCCAACTACTATCCTTCCTCTGTTTCCAACTTTGCATTCTAATCACTAATAATTTTTAATGCATACTGATTGCATGCTCAATCAATTTCAGACTACAGAAACTGGTAAAAATCTTCAATTTCTTCATCTTTGGTCTTAGTGGTTGGTAAATTTGAATAATAATCATACTGACTGGTCTTCCTTTTAGGCATATGGATCTTATCCTGTCACTGACATTGTTGTAATTCGGGACAGATCTTGGTGTTCTTTTTAATGATAAATGCAACACTATTCCTCTTCAAGTTTTCATACACAGCATAGTGGACCACATGATAGTCCAATTTAAAATGGCCAATGCTAGTGCATTTGAGCTCACTAATGCCTAAAATATTGATGTTTGTGTGTTCCATTTCAGTTTTGATGATTTCCAGTTTTCACAGATTCATACTTTGCACATTCCAGATAATATTAGTGGATATATGTAGCTATTTCTTCTCATTTTGAGTGCGCTACACCAGCAAATGAAGGTACAGAAAGCTTGACTCCATCTGTGGCATTAAAGTTGACTCTACTTTGAGGAGGCAGTTCTTCCTCGGTTGTCTTCTGAGTGCCTTCCAGTGTGAGTGGCTAATTTTTTCAGCACTATATCTGACATTGTTCTGCTGCTATTCATAAGGTTTTCACTGGCTGATTGTTCTCAGAAGCAGACTGTCGGTTCCTTCTTCCTTGTCTGTCTTAGCCTGGAAGCTCAGCTGAAACCTATCTACGTTAGGTGATTCTGTTGGTATATGAATACTGGTGGCAAAGCTTCCAGCATCACAGCAACACACAAGCATCCACAGTGCTGACAGACAAGTGGGGGTAAATTAGAGAGTCACTGAAAAAGGGAAAGACTCTCAATGAGATGAATTGACACAGTGGCTGCAACAACAGACTCAAGCATACTAACGATTGTGAGGATGATGCAGGAGCCAGTTTAGTTTTCTTCTGTCATACATAGGATAACTATGAGTCAGAACCAACTTAATGATATGTACGAACAATGGAGGAAAAGTCTACACTGAAGCCTGCAGTATTAGAGAGTTTTAAATCCTATATTTCTAGTGCTTGAAGTTCAGCCGTTCTTTTCAACTGTACACGTGTAAGTCTTGACTATTCTTATACTGGCTGTTATGCGTTGAATTGTGTCCCCCAGGAAGACAAGTTCAAGAGCAAATCCCAGTATTAGCATATGTGACCTTATATGGAAAAAGGGTCTTTTCAGACATATTCACAATAAGGTCATACTAGAGTAGGGTGGGCCCTACTCTAATATGACTGGTATTCTTATAAGAAGAGTAGAGAAGACACCCAGACACAAAGGGAGAACATTGCGTGACTGGAGAAACACCAAGAATTCCCAGCAACACAAGAACCTGGAAAGAGTCAAGAAAGGACTCCCCCCATCCCCTGCAGAGCATTTAGAGAGAACATGGACTTGCTGACACCTTGATTTTGGATTTTCAGTCTCCAGAACTGTGAGGCGATACATTTCTGTCATTTTAAGCCAACATGTTTGTGATACTTAGCTATAATAGCTGTAGGAAACTAATAACCTGGCTTTACTCTGTAAGCTCTACCTAAGGGAAAATGAGCTCTTGTGCCTAGTAGTACAGTGGCACACAGTAGGTGCTCAGTGACTATATGGTTCCCTTTTTCTTTATGGGTGGTGTTCCTGCAGATAAAAGACAGTTGACTGAAACCCACTGCAAACCATTTACTTTCCAGGGTCTTGGAGTTTCAAAATGAAAGTTCAGGTATCATCATTTATGCAGTTATTAACATTGGTAAACAGCTTCGGAGCCAGATACCCATTTATAGACCCTCAGATCCAAATCTGCCCTGCTTTGCTCTGTCCTGACCCTGTAAACGTGTCTCACTTTCCAGCTGGTATAAAGTTGAAGTACACTGCAGGAGGAAGGGGCTTCTCTTAGTCCTCTGGCATGTTTTCTGCCTTTTGACTCTTGTAGACAGGCTGCCATTGGCATCTAGGACAACCAGTGGTACTTAACCTCCAGCAAATTTTGTTGACATCGTGGCAGGCCTGGCTCATGCCTTAGCCCATGGTTTCCTTCTTGCCAACTTTGAACAGCTCTGGCCTGAGGCAGACTAGCAAATTTCTCCACCATCTAGCTGGTTTCCTGTTCTCCAGCCTCAGCCCTGGCTAAGGGACTCTCTGTAAGGGTTGCTGCCTAGGGTTCTAGGCTGAATGGAGCATCAGATTGGACCTATTCAAGAAAATGAACTTGAGTGTAAATACAAGTTCACCAACTTTCCTCGGTGGCCTGAATAGGATATAGGAACCTGCAGTAGAAAAGACTCTTGTATTTAAGAAACTAATTATGGTTGCAGTCTTGCATCAAAAGTTCATCCCAATGCTAGGATGACTCTAGACAATTCATTAGGCTGCATCACAAGTGGGAACCCTAGGAGGCACTCTGACAGCAACTTGCCCAGAGGCGGGTTTGACGCCAGCTGGCTGGGTCAGTCGGGCGGAGGAAGCTCTCAGGAAGCGTTGATTGATGACAGTCTATAAATAGAGGACATTTTAATTTGCCTTTTTTGTTAGATTGTGGTAAAATACACACACCAAAACATAGGCCAGCACTACAGCTTCTGTATTTACGATGTAGTGATGTTGATTACGTTTTTCATGTTGTGCCACCCTTTTTGTTATCCTTTTCTACATGGTTCTATGACGTGAGCAGAAACTCTATGCCCTGGAACAAAAACTCCCCCTCTCTCCCTCCCTTCTTCCTCTAGTAACTGTTAATATTATTTGGTTTCTATATATTGGCATATTTTATGTCAGTGAGAACATAGTTATTTGTCCTTTTGCAACTGAGATAAGTACATTTCACTCGGCGGAATGTTTTCAAGCTTCATCCACGTTGTTGCAGCATCAGGATTTCATTTCTCCTCACGGCTGCGTGATACTCTGTGTACAAGCACGTTTTGTTTATACATTTACCTGTTGGTGGACATTTTGATTGTTTCTACCTTTTGGCTCTTGTGAAAATCATTGCAGTGAGTATTGGTGTATAGGTCATGTATTTTTTATTGTATTATCTTCCTCAATTTGTTATTTGAAATAAAGTAAATGAATAAGTAGACTTGCTTTCCCTGGTGCTGTTGTATCAGAGCACAGGGACCTTTGTCTGCACAGGCACCTTTGTCCACTCTTGCTTAGCATGTTGGCACCCCAGGAGGCTTCCTGTTGGCCAGTTCTGGCACATAGTTTTGCTGCTTTTTAGTTTTGACTCTCTCATTGTTGACCAACTCTGGCCATACTATGTGCCAGTGAACTTATCTTCTACCTAATGGGCCACAGCCATACTCTGTGAAATTTCGAGTCTCAGAAACTCTTGTTTTCCTCCTTGGTTCTACTGTATTCGTTAGAGTTCCCTTATCCTCACTTAGTTGTGAATGCCCTGTTACTAATCAATAATTCTTTATGTTAACTTTTCCCCTGTTGGAATTACTGGTATGGTTTCTGTCTTCTAATTGGACTTCAAATGGATACAGAACTGGTAGCAATCAAAGGCAGAATTTTAGTTTTGGTTTGGCTGTGCTCTTGGAAGTGCTGAGGTACTTGTCAGTGGGAATGATGTGCTAGTGATCTATGGTATGTGTTGTCCTTGGCTGCTGTTCAGTCGCGCCTTACTCGTGGTGACTAAATGCATGATGGGATGAAGCACTGCTCAGTTGTGTGCCACTCCCATGTTTGGTTGTGCATTAGACTGCTGTGATTCATCTGGTTTTCATTGACTGATTCTCAGAAGTAGATCTCCGGGCCTTTCTTTCTAGAATACCTTAGTTTGGAAGCTCTGCTGTAACCTGTTGAGCATCGTAGTGACATGTAAGCCTCCACTGACTTCGCCAAGCCTCCACTGACAGATGAGTGGTGGCAGTGCACGAGGTTCATTGGCATATAGACCCCAATTTATGAAGCTTTCTGTGATAGATGCAGTGACACCTCAATTACAGCAAGTGCCTTGGGGAGCCCAAGTGACTAATGCATTTGGCCATTATGGGGCAGTAACGGTGACTGTGAGGACTGTATGGGTGGGTAATGTCGAATGTAGAAAAGGACTAGCTCAGGTTCTTCACCTCTTAGCTCATGTCATGGTGTGAGAACGAAAGAGCTTATATGACGGAGCTAAAAGAACTTCCTGAGTCTTATGGAACAGGACTGACAATACCAATATTCAAACAGAAAATTTAATTATGTGGGTTGTTAAACCCAAATTGTCTTGCTGACTTCTAATGTAATGATTATGGCAGTGATTGAGAAAGATTGGGGTCCTGAAACTTAGAGTGGGGACATCTTTTTGAAACCTAGGTAAAATGGATAACCTTGAACTCCAAGTCACTTTGACCCTCCCTTGACAAATCTCCCAGGTGCTCCTTGGAAACTCTATGGAACAGTTTTAGTCTGTCTTATAAGGTCTCTGGAAGTCAGAATCAAATGGAAAGCAGTGGGTTGTCAGGGGAAGTAGCTTAGTCTCTGGGGTCTGAGAAGAACAACATTCCTGGGCTTTGGCAACCTCGTAATAATCTACCAGGGGCAGAAGCCTGCAAAATGGATTCCCACTTTAAGACTCACTACAATTATTGTCACTAGACAGAAAACTAGAGTCAGTTTCAGAAAGCTTCAAGGAGGCAGGTACATACCATGATGAAAGAGGAAGTAACCTATAGATCATAAAGTTTGGGACTTTTCTAACGCTCACTGGCAGAAATCTGAGGAACATGTTTTGGGATGGATTCTAAGGGTATTGGATCAAGGGGAAAAAATTTTCTGTCAAGTCAGTTTTTTCTCCTGGTGAACCCACGTGTGTGTCAGAGCAGAACTCTGCTCTACAGGGTTTTTAATGGATAATGTTTTTGAAACTAGATCACCAGGCCTTTCTTTTGAGGCACCTCTGGGTGATCATGAACCATCAACCTTGTAGCTAATGGATGTGTTAACAATTTTCATGACCCAGGAACTCCTGAGATCAAGAAAGATGGATACAATGCACACTAGATAGGACTGAATTTGCTGATATGGATGCACTTCCTAGTGATTCTTGATCTAGTGTGTTAGCTTGACTAGCCTGAGGTGGCTCAGACTACTGACTTGCTTGGCTGACTAAACTTGAACCCAGTGGTGGCCCATATTTAATGTCTTGAGGATGTCAGAGCTTTCTTGGCATGATGTGGAGAGGGGAACCCAAAGGCTTAGGGAATTAGGACTGTGAAATGGACTTATCACATGTGACCTGTGCACCTACCCCTCAGCTACATTTGCAAGAAGGTCCAGAAGACATTCTCTTCACTAGGATATTAAGAAAATCTATCTGTAAGGGGAGTGTCTACACTCTTGGAAAACTCTGGTGCTTTTATTCTTTGTGCATGTGAGGTTTCACCTTGAGGGATGCTGCCACTGAATTGGCTTCCTTGATTTCAAAGAGAATGGTGGGCTCCTGAAGTAGCAGAGACTGAGTGGAAAGCATCTTATTAAAAGTTATATTATTACTTTTTTTGATATGGAGGTAGAAGACGGGGACGTTGGTGGCTCATTGGTAGAATACTCTCCTTCTGCATGGGAGATCTAGGTTGATTCTCAGCCAATGCACCTCATAGAAAGCTATGGCCTGTCTGTCTCTGGAGGCTTGCATGTTGATGGGATACTGAAGAAGTTTCAGTGAAGCTTCCAGACCAAGAGTAGGATGAAAGGCCAGGTGATCTACTTCTGAAAATCAGCTGTTAAAAATTCCACAGACCACAGAAGTCTGATCTGTAATCAATAATGGGAATGGTGTAGGACTGGGCAGCATTTCATTCCATTATGTATGGGATTTAATGTGTCTGGGGTGATTTGATGACTGCTAACCAACAAGATAGAAGGGTATGACCAGATCAGTGATATGACACTGTTATGGATGGAATTGTGTAACCAAAACATGTTATAAATCCTAGCCCCAATACCTGTGGTTATAATCCCTTTTGGCAGTGGCTTTTCTTTGTTATGTTAAAGAGACAATATTAGTGCAGAGTGTGTCTTGAGTCAATCTCTTCTGAGATATGAAAGAGATTAAATATGCAAGCAAGAGAAGCATAGATGGGGGCATAGATAGTTGCCACACTACATGGAGCTTAGCAGTCATCCAAGGAACAAGGGCCTTCCCCCAGAACTGACAAAGGGAGAGCCTTCACCCAGAGCTGGCACCCTAAATTTGGACTTCTAGTTTTCTAAACTGTGAGAAAATAAGTTTCTGTTAGTTAAGGTCATTTTCTTGTGGCATGTCTGTTATAGCAGTACTAAATAACTGAGAGATATCATGTGGACTTTTTAATTCTTGTTAACCTATTTTGTTCTACATCCACCAGAGCCAATATTGTATTACTGGAAACACTAAAAACAAATTACTATGCATATAGTAATGCGTATATGATGAGACTGAGACAAAGGGGGCTAAACCTTGTTTGAAGGTTGAAAATCCCTGTGTGGTAGGCACTTTGAAGATATGTTAGCATTAACCCATAGGACTTTTTTTTTTTTTTTTTTTTTTTTTTATCTTTTGTTCACTATTTGGGAGTTAAGCCATTTATTAACTAATCTTTTCACCAAGTATTTAGGAAGTTCTTACTATGCTTTTTTCAGAAGGATGTGAAGATGACAATTGAGCCTTGTCTTCAAAGAACTCAAGATCATAATTACTGTCTATGTGTGAGAGTGTAAGACAGACATATAAGCAGACAACTATGACATAACACAATAACTGCAGTAATGGAAATATGAACATTTCACTTGAATGTATTTGATCAGACTCCAAATGTTATTCCCTTGTTTTTACCACTACTTGCTGTTCTAATAAAGTAACAGTTCTAGTATCAACAGGGATATCTAAATAGATAAATATTCCCTAGGCTCTATACCAAAAGCAAAATAAATCCATTGCTGTCAAGTAGATTTTGACTCATAGGGATCCTATAAGACAAGGGAGAAATGCCCCATGGAGTTTCTCAGGAAAGATTGGTAGATGAGAACATGTGATAGTTTGTGAGCAGCCTGAGCTTTTAACTTCTATGCCACCAGGGCTCTTGTGCTCTGTAGTACATTGGGTATCCTATGTGAACAGGGTCAGTTTTTCTACCCAAGCTCCCACATTCATCTGCCATAGAGTTATTTCTCTCTCTTTCCTTTTTTTTTTTTTTTTTTCCAATTCCAAGGATTGTAGGCCAGAGGCTGTTAACAACTCAAGTCATTTGAAAATGTTACATTTGGAAAGTATACTGATTAGCTCAAGAGTGCTATTAACCCATTTCAAAAGAGGAGGGTCACCAGGCCTGTCTTCCTTGACCTTTGCATTGTAGACCCTTGATGTTTCTGTTCTAACCAATGGTCCATGTGGAAGCTGGCTGTTCTCTGTTCCACCTGTAAGTGAGGGGGCTTAGCTAATGAACCGTTATTAATTAGGCACTAATTTGTATTATGTACCAGCAACTGTTCTCACTAAGTGGTGGCAGTGCTAATTAATGGAGGATAATGAGCCCACCTCTAGATACAAAGAACAGCGATCCTTATTCTCTGTGGACCACCCCTCATAGAGGAAGGGCCACCAAGGGCCCTGGGACAGGCACAGGATGGCAGAGTCTAATTTGTTTTTAACCTGCTTGTAAGGAATTGTTTAATTAATATTGGATCGCACATTTTAGGGCTTGAACAGGTGCAAACACATACTTGTAACCAGCTGTGTAACAGACTGTGGTGGAACAAGCCAGGCCTGAGCACACAAACCTCACTAATCTGCTTACCTCCTACCTGTGTGTGTGAAGAGGTCTGCTCTTTTTGGTGAGCTGATACCCTAAATCTATCTGGAAGGCCATATTGTGTTACAATGAATTTTAATTTTGGGTCTTCAACCAAAAATTTGTAACGACTGTATTTCCAGTTCACTATAAACCAGAAACATTGCTGCTTCTTTTGTTTTTTTTTTATTTGTTTGTGCAGCCATCTTAAAAATTTGTGGCTTATGTGGTTGTTTTATACATGCATAAATAGATTGCAAGATTCAGATCCCAGAGTCAAAGAATTTGAGGGTTGTAGAAGCCTATAAGAGCAGCTATCCAGTTCAAGGGTTGACAAACTATAGCCAGGGGCCAAATCCATCCTTTGCCCTGTTTTTATAAATAAAGTTTTATTAGAATATAGCCAGGCTTATTTGTTTATGTATTCTCCATGATTGCTTTCTGCATGTGAAAGCTGGACACTGGTGGGTGGGGGGTGGGGTGGTGGGAAAGGATCCAAGAAGAATCGTTTATTTGAATTGTGGTGTTAGCAAAGAATAGTGAATATACTGTGGACTGCCAGAAGAATAAAAAAGTCAACCTTGGAGGTAGTATTGCCAGAATGCTCCTTAAAAGCAAGGACAGTGAGACTTCATCTTGCTTATTTTGGACGTACCATCAAGAAAGACTGGCTGCTAAGAAAGGACATCATGTTTGCAAAAGTGGAGGGTCAGTGAGAACAAGGGAACCCCCCCATATAATGGACTGATACAATAACTGTAACCATGAAATGAAAAATACAAACAAATGTGAGGATAGTGCAGGACTGGGCAAGACCACGAGTCACAGTTCACTAAAACGAAACCAGCAACAACAACAAAAACGGCTACTTTCATGTTAAAATGACAGTGTTGAGTCGTTGTGGCTGTATGATGCACAAAGCTGAAGTAAGAGTCTGCTGACCTGTGATTTAGTCCAATCTATAGTATGCTTTCCAGCCTTTGTTGTGAAGTTAGATAAGTTATGTTAACAAAACAAAACAACACTGCTAGGTGTCATGTAGGGTTGGGAAATGCTGTTTCTTGTCCAAAGGATTGCTCACAGACTTAATGTGCTGACATGCATAATGTATGTTGTAAATCTCCAGGAAGAAAACAGCAAGCAAAATTCCTATAATTTCTTTGCATCTCTATTTGAACTCTTCTGGGAAGAAACTGCCTCACAGGGCAGCCAACAGCATTTTCAGCTAATTTCGACTCTACAGCAGGGGAAACCACCTCTTAGTGACTTCCTGTACTATCCACCATCATGTAAAATGGATCCGTTCTCTCTGCAACATGAGAGTTCTTCAAATGGTTAAAGACAGTCATCATTCTCTTCAAGGAGCCCTGGTGGTGTAATGGTTACATGCTCAGCTGCTAACTGAAACTTCAGAGGTTCAAACCACCCAGTGGCTCTGCAGAAGAAAAGACTTGATGATCCGCTTCTGTAAAGACAACAGCCAAGAAAAACCTGTGGGGGAGTTCTATTGTCACACAGATTCACTCTGAGTTGAAACTGATTCAACCTCACCAATCAACAATAACATCATCTTTCTCTCCTCAAACTGTTTCTCTCAGGTTAGGTACCATACCCTTCTACAGCCACTCCTCACATGGTTTGCTCTCTAGATCTTTTACCAGCTCATTCTCCTTTGGATTCACAATAGTCTGTCAACATTCCCTTCAGAACAGTGGTCCTAAATGCTCTGAAAATTTTAAAGAATTTATGCATTTTTACTTAGAAAGTACATATGCACTAAAATAAAATGTTTTGTGAGGTTTGTAGATTCTTTGGAAAACCAAAAGGGTTTTGCATTTCTCAAGCTGAAGGAACTGAAGAAACAATTCAAGCCTTGAGTTGCAATAGTGAAGGACTGTACACGGAAAATACTAAATGACCCAGAAAGCATCAAAAAAAGATGGAAGGAACACACAGAGTCATTATACCAGAAAGAATTGGTCAGTGTTCAGCCATTTGAAGAGATAGCATATGATCAGGAACTGATGGTACTATAGGAAGAAATCAAAGCTGCACTGAGGACATTGGCAAAAACAAGGCTAGAGGAACTTTTTTTGCTGCTTAGTTGTATAGATGGCACTTCAGGCATAGGAGGTTGAAAGTTTTTAAGGAGCTCATGCTAAAATTGGAACTACGAATACCCAAATTATAAGAAAATTCTAGAAGATGCCGGCAAAATTTAACAAATGTTTGCTTCTAAATAGCCCTCCCTCCATCCTCAACACAGTAGACTTGGATCTAGGCTTTTAATCCAGTTCCTGCTCTCAGTCTTGGTCACATTTCTAGATACAATGGGTTATGCATTTGTTGTTTTGTTTATTATCTCTATCACTGCAATTCAAGGAAGAAATTTTGGATTTATTACTGATTACTATACCTTCAGGGTCTAGAATGACAATCTGGAATATACTAGATCTTCAATAAACATTGTATTTTATGGAATCTAAGAAGTCATCAGTTGTAAGCTGTATCATCATTTTATGTGACTAAGTAAAAACACTGCTGACTAAATTATGGGACATGCTGAGATTTTGTTGATTAAAAAACGCACCCTTGTTTCAGAGTTGTTAAAATGTGAAATAATATGTACTTGAAAAGTCAATGAATTATGGTAATTTTCAAATAAGTGAGAGAATTGATAATATTATGATAGTGGTTTTGAAGGTTTGGTGCAACTTCTGTCTCAAATCAAATAAAGATAAAATCACAGTTATTAAATAATTACTATGTGTAACATACCCATTTGGTGCTTCCTCCAGGCCACCCTCAACTATTCCACCTTGGGGAACTTCTCCTCAATCAGCCATAGAGACTCAGATTCTGCTAACATAACTTAAGACTTTATGAATCACTGTTGTTGTAGTGAACTGGTCTTGTCTCCACAATCAATCATACAACCCTGGAGCATAGGAGGAAACCGTGGAGGCATGGCTGTTAAGTGTTAGGGCTACTAACCCAAAGGTGGGCTATTTGAAACCACCAGGTGCTTGGAAACACTATGGGGCAGTTCTACTGTGTTCAATAGCATCACTATGAGTTGAAATGGACTTGATGGCAGTGGCTTTGAGCATAGGAATCAGTTTCTTTCTTTCTTTCTTTTTTTTAAAAATAAACCATATTCTTCACAGTGCTTCCAATACTATTAGGAGAAAGTAGAACATGGCCATTACTAGTGGCTTACAGGAAACTAAATGGAAATAAACAAAGAAAACAAACTCCTCATCTCATTAGCTTTATTTCTTCTTTCTTCTTTTTCCTTATCACCTTCTTCTCGAATCTCCTGAGGGTTACACTCAAAATGAAGCCTTCTCCATCTTCATTCTAACCCCCAGCCCCTTCCTTTTCCCCACAGCTTCTTATCACTTCCATAACCCTGTTCCCACTTTTTTTTCTTCAGCTCCTGAAGGCTAAAATTAGGTAGATCTTTCTTAATAAGTCATCTCTCTCTCTAGACAGTCTGAGAGCTATGAGGAGAAAGAGTTGGTAGCATAAGGGAATATGCGGAAGAGACAGAAGTCTATAGTTTATTGGTTAGCTTGTTTCTATCCCCTAGGATATTTCTGTGACATCTTTCACTTAACTACACTCTTTGTTACAATTAAATTGTGCCCACCAAAAAGACATGTTGAAGCCCTACCACCTGGGACGTGTGAATGTATCTTTGTTTAGAAATACAGTCTTTGAGGATGTTGTCAATTAAGTTAACAGGAGGTCACACTGGAGTAAGATGAGTCCTACTCTGAGGGGTGTCCTTATGAAAGACAGACAAAACACAGACACCAGACAGAAGGAAGACAACTATGTGCCAATCAAGTTATGCTATAAGTTAAGGAGAGCTGGGGCTACCAGAAATCAGAGGATGTAAGAAAAGACCTTATTCTAGAGAACGTGGCCCTGCTGCATCTTGAATTTGGACTCCTAGCTTCCCAAACTGTCCGATAACAAATTTCTGTTCTTATAAGCCACCCAGTTTATGGTACTTTGTTATGGCAACCCTAGGAAGCTACTGCACCCTGCATTAAGATTTTAGATATTTGTTCAAGGTCTCATAGACAGTAAGTAGCAAAGCTGTGGCTCTGGAACCCGTGCCTACTTTTTACATGACATTGCTTTTAATTAGGATGCACTGCTTCCTTCAAATTATGAAAGGGTTGTGCTTACATCTGTTCCTAAATTTAAAACTAAATTTAAAATCTTTTGCCAAGATTTGTTGTTGTCGTTGTCAGTTGCTGTTGAGTTGGTTCCTGTTTCTAGTTACCGTTAGTACTATAGAGTGAAATACTGTCCACTTCAGAGCCATCCTCACAGTCATCGCTTGGCTTGAGCGCATCATTGCAGCCACTGTGTCAGCTCGTCTCCTTGAAGGTCTTCCTCTTTTTGAGTGACCCTCTACTTTACAGAGCGTGATTCTTCTCCAGGGACTGGTGCCTCCTGATAACATGTCCTAACTATGCAAGATGAAGTCTTGTCATCCTCACTTCTAAGGAGCATTCTGTCTGTACTCCTTCTAAGATCTGTTTAGTCTTCTGGTAGTCTGTGGTATTTTCAATATTATTCACAAACACCGTAATTCAAAGGCTTCAGTTCTTCTTTGGTCTTCGTTATTTATTATCTAGCTTTTGCATGCATATGAGGCAAATGAAAATATCAGGGCTTGAATTAGGTGTACCTTAGTCTTCAAATAGATTTCTTGTCTTTGTATTGCTTTGAAAGAAGTCTCTTGCAGCATATTTGCCCAACGAAATGTGTCGTTTAATTTCTTGACTGCTGTTTCCATGAGCATTGATTGTAGATCCAAGTGTAAAATGAAACCCTTGACAGCATTGTCTTCTCCATTTATCAAGATGTAGCTTATTGGTCCAGTTGTGAGGATTTTTGTCTTCTTTATTTTGAGGTGTAATCTGTACTAAAGCTGTAGTCTTCAGTCTTCATCATTAAGTGCTTCAAGCCTTTTCATTTTCAGCAAACAAGGCTGTATCATCTGCATACAGAGATTGTTAATAAGGCTTCTTCCAGATGCCAAAATTTAGTACAATTTAATATGTTTAATCACATAATAAGTGTTGATTGGAAAGTACTGATAAAGTAAAGAAAACACAGGCCATTCACAATCCTATATGCTATGACTTGAAATCACAGTACCCATTCTTTACACAGTAGTTTGGGTAAGAATATAAGCTTCACTGCTCACTCAGAGATAGGTACTTCATCAGGGACTAATTGATCAATGGCCTAGAATTTCACCCTTAGACCAAAGTATTAGTTTTAAGCCTTCTGGTTGTGGGATCTGTGTTTTGTTTTATTTTCTTTCCTAACAAGCATTTGGACTAAAGAATCAGGGTTAATTATAACTGGAGTCCCTTTCTGTTTGCACATCAATACAGACCTAATTGTAGGCTGGCATCTCTGCTGGGGCCGGAGTGGTCATTAGCTTGCTGATAACGGACTGTTCTTGTCAACAAGGCCTTGTTAGCCATTGTTTTTCCAGAAAAATGGTTGTAAGAGTTTGAACTTCTGGTTGAGGACACACTGGGCTCAGGGCACTGGTGGCAAACTTCCTGTGCAATTAAATGGCTGGGACTAAAGGCTTTGGGCTCAGAGAAGTGATATTATCAAGGAAATACCTGGCTGTACTAGTCCTGGTGGCACAGGGGTTAAGAGCTTAGCAGCTAAGCAAAGGTCAGCTGTTCAAACCCACCAGCTGCTCCTTGGAAACCTTATGGCACAGTTCTACTCTGTCTATAGGGGTCTCTATGAGTGAGAATTAACTTTATGGCAGTGTGTTTTTAGGGGTGCATGTGGTTATTATTCTGTGGTGTTCTTGGATAGTACAAATGGTGACTGTGCTCGGCTGCTAACCAGAAGTCTGACAGTTCTAGTGCATGCAGAGGTGCCTGAGAAGAAAGGCCTGGCAATCTACTTCTGGAAAACAGCCACTGAAAGCCTTGTGGAGCACAGTTCTACTCTGATGCCCACAGAGGGTTATGGATTGCATTGTGTCCCTGCGCAAAGAATGTGTGCATGGATTTGGCTCTACTACAAGTCCCGATATGGTATGATTTCTCCCATGTGTTAGGAATGCGGCCTCTATGATGGTAGTGAGGAGAATGGGTGACAGCTGCATTGGTGAGGCAGGAGGCCCAACTCAATCTACAGGCTTGGATTGTGTTGAGGTCATGTCTGAGGAGACAAGAGGAAAGAGAAGTGAGCAGAGTGTTGGGAACTTCACACCACCAGGAGAGTAGCACCGAGAGCACAGACCTGAGGTTCCTGTACCAGGATGCTCTCATAGTGACTTTAGACTCTTAGCCTATGGCTCTGTGCTAATTTCTTGTATTGAACAGACTTGTAGCTTAAGAAAGGATTTGTTGCTTACCGGACTGTGAAAATAAAATTTTCTCTTTCTGTAGCCATCCGCTTGTAGCGTTTTCTGTTACAACAGCGCCAGGTGACTGAGACACAGGCTCACCATGTTCCTGCATCAATTCTGCAGCAACTCCTTGTTTCCATACTCTTCAGCACCAGGGATGTAGTGTATCAGAAAGAGCCCTGACCTGCAGAGTAGCTGATAGACATTCTAGTTTCTATAACTGTGTGATGTTAAGCTGTGTATTTTTCTTGTCTGTTTCTTAACTTCCTCACCTGAAAATGAGAAGATTCCACTTAATGATTGGTGAGATATCTGTTGGCCAATGAAAAGAATTTTTGCATGATAGTTGTGCAATTTTCATTGTTTTTCTAGCAGTGATTTTATCTACTTAGGTTATACACTAGGGGGCAGTAGTATATTAATATTATGAACTTGGCACCACACTCAGCAGATAATAGACTTAACTGAGGGACCTTTTATAGGTCGCGTGCAGTGGACAGGAAGCTGTTCTATCCAAGGTTGATGCTTCTCTGGCCCTCTTTGAATCTTTTCAGTATAATGAACTTCCTTACTCTGTAAGTCAGCTTTGTCTTCTTCTAGTAAATTCCATTTTCTAAAAAGTTCTTTCTTTAATTAAAGAACAACCTAGGTAGCTCTCACCCACTGGTGCAAACAGAAATATCTACCTGGTATTCTGATGATGGCATTTCAAATATTTCATAGACTAGTGCTATTAAGTAATTATAATGACCATTTATAGAGTATCTAACACGTGTCAGGCACTATACCACACATCTTGTTTACATTAGTTTATTTAATCCTCACAATAAAATTTGAGGGAGAGTTTATCTTTTGTTACCTTCACTTTATAAAGACCTAGGCCAATATTGTAACCCAGTAAGTGGGGAAGGCAGGATCTGAACCTATGTCAGTGTGATTACAATACCTGACCTCGGCCACAACACAACACTTCTTTTTATAGATATGAAGACAAAGACCCAGAGACTGTCTGCAACTAGCCCTAGATCACACAGCTAGATGGGAAAAAAAGTGGAAACTAGAGTTTTGATGTTTGGAGACCACGTCCAGCTTTTTCTTTCCACTGTGTTGCTTCCTATATCCTTTTTTCTATTTGCTGTTGTTGCTGTCAGGTGCTGTTGAGTTGGTTCCAACTTATATCAACCCTATGCATAACAGAACAAAACAATACCCAGTCTTGTGCCATGTCCACAGTCATTTTTATGCCTAAGCCCATCGTTGCAGCCCCTGTGGCAATCTGTTTCTTTGAGGGTCTTCCTTTTTTTCACTGACTCTCCACTCAGCCAAGCATGTTCTTTTCCTGGGACTGAGACCTCCTGACAACATGTCCCAGGTATGTGAGACACAGTCTCGCCATCTTTGTTTCAAAGGTGCACTCTGGTTGTACTTCTTGCAGGACAGATCTATTCACTTTTTGGCGGTCCATGGTATGTTCAATATTCTTCTCCAGTGCCACAATTCAAAGGCATCAATTCTTCTTCTGTCTTCTTTGTTCACTGTCCAGCTTTTGCATATACATGATGTGACTGGAAATACCACAGCTTGGGTCAGGCACACCTTAGTCTTCAAGGTGACGTCTTTACTTTTGAATACTTAAAGAGGTCCTTTGCAGCAGATTTTCCCAACACAATGCATCATTTGACTTCTTGACTACTGCTTCCGAGGATGTTGGTTGTGGAACCCAGTAAAAGGGAATCCTTGACAACCTAACTCTTTTCTCTATTTATCCCAATGCTACTTATCCAGTTGTGAGGAATTCTGTCTTCTTGATGTTGATGTACAATCCATACTGAAGGCTGTGGTCTTTGATCTTCATCAGTAAGTGTTTCAAACCTTTTTCATTTCCAGCAAGCAAATTTGTGTCATCTGCATAACACAGATTGTTAATAAGTTTTTCTCCAATCTTGATACCACATTCTTCTTCATGAGTCCAGCTTCTTCTCAGATTATTTGCTTGGCATACAGGTTGAAAAGTAAGGTGAAAGGATGCAACCCTGATGCACACCTTTCCTGACTTTAAACCATGCAGTGTCCCCTTGTTCTGTTTGCACCACTGCCTCTCGATCCATGTACAGATTCCTTAAGAGCACAATTAAGTGTTCTGGAATTCTGATTCCCCACAATGTTAGCCATGATTTATTATGATCCACACAGTCTAATGCCTTTGCATAGTCACTGTAACACAGGTAAACATCTTTCTGATATTCTCTGCCTTCAGCCAAGATCCACCTGACATCAGCAATGACATCCCTCACTCCACATCCTTTTCTGAATCTGGCTTTAGTTTCTGGCAGTTACCTGTTAATATATTGTTGCAGTTCCTTTTGAATGACCTTTAGCAAAATTTTACTTGTGTGTGATATTAATGATACTGTTTGATAATTTCTGCATTTGGTCAGACCACCTTTCTTGGGAATAAGCATAATATAGATCTCTTTCAGTTGGTTGGCCAGGTAGCTTTTCTCTAAATTTCTTGGCCTAGAAAAGCAAGCACTTCCAGCACGGCACCTGTTTGTTGAAACATCTCAGTATCCCACCAACTCCTGGAGCCTTGTTTTTTGCCAATGTTTTCAGTGCACCTTCAACTTCTTCCTTCAGTACCATGGGGTTCCTGACTATATGTTACCTCTTGAAGTGGCTGAACATAGACCAGTTCTTTCTAGTATAATGACTCGGTGTGTTCCTTCAGTCTTCTTTTGACACTTCTTGAGTAATTTAATATTTTCCATGAAGAATCCTGCATTATTACAACTTGAGGCTTGAATGTTTTCTTCTGTTCTTTCAGCTTGAGAAACGCAGAGTGCATTCTTCCCTTTTGGTTTTCTATTTCCAGCTCTTTGCACATGTTATTACAACACTTTGTCTTTTTGAGCTGCCCTTTGAACTCTTCAGTTCTTCTACTTTGTCCTTTTCCAGCACTGTATCTGACAGTGTTCCACTGCTATTTGTCAGGTTTTCACTGGCTAATTCTTTTCAGAAGTAGACTGCCTGGTCCTTCTTTCTAGTCTGTCTTAGTCTGGGAGCTCAGCTAAAACCTGTCCACCATTGGCGACCCTGTGGATATGTGGATACCGGTGGCATAGCTTCCAGAATCACAGCCACACGCAAGCCCCCACAGTATGACAAACTGGCACTTTCTGTATGTTGAATGTCCTCATCCTGACGGTTTTCTTGCTATCTTGTTGCTTCCTCTGAGCATGCTCTTAATCTGTTTTGATCTTTTCTAAATGGTAAAACTCAGGATTCAGAACAGTGCTCTGAATGGTAAGATGGCACAGACCTATCACTTACTGACATTTGGACTTAATTTTCCAGTAACACTGCCTAGCAGGGCAGTGGTAGTTTAATGGTAGAATTTTTTGCCTTTCATGCACAAGACTGGGGTTCAGTTTCTAGCTCATGTGCATCAACTACTCATTTCTCCATTTAAGGGCTGTGTGTTGCTATGATACTAAACTAGACTCAGAAAGACTAGGAAGAAAGGCCTGGCAATCTGCTTTTGAAAAAAGTCAGTCAATGAAAACTATGAATCACAACAAGCTAATCTCATTCTGTTTGGGGTTACAATGAGTCGGGATCCAACCTGACAGAAAATCACACAATTGAATAACATTTTACTGTGATATTGACTTATTTCAAGCATATGGTCAACAATACCACCTTGTTACTTTTAGTTTCATTTTAATTTATATAAAATTAAGATCAAGGCAAAGTGATCCTATCACATTTTTACTGATAGAAAAAAAATCCTCTGGATCTGATGAGGAGTTATTCTGAATTGATTAAAAATACCTGTAAAAAAAGCATGCTTTTTTTTTTTAAGTTGCTCAGGTGGTATGACTAGGAAAAGACTGTTATTTCTGGGCAAATGATTGGATTCATGTTGTACAACAATCTCCATGCTTGTTTTTGCTCTCTCATCATAAATGCATGCTCGCCGTGTAGGGTGGACATTTGTCTTTGCTTTTTCCTGTCCATTGTCTTTTGCCATGGAGTCCTTGGGTGCTACAGATGGTTAATGCTTTCTTTCTTCTTCCAGAGAAAGACCTGGAGATCTGCTTTCAAATCAAATCAGCCATTGCAAAGCTAATAAAGCAGAGCTCTACTCTCGGATCCGACTCGACGGCACTTGGCTGGCTACTCTGACACACGGGAGATGGAGTCAACTCAGCGGCATGTGGTACTGGTTCTGGTATCTTTTGCTATGATGGGACTGCAGGATCTGTCCAAGGAAGACAGTACACAGCATATGACGGGCTTCTGATCAAGGTGCCTTGTAACGGTGAGAGCATCTAAAGTGAGGCTCAGCCAGGATGTGGAATCTTGAGTCAAGTGATACAGGATGGAAAATGGTTGAAGCTAATTCATCTTGATGACACTAGTGCTTCTGGGTAGCCTGACCCTTTGGTTCTTCTGGTCCAGTCTTGTGGCCTGGCTTTCAATGCTTCCTTCGATTCTACAGACCACTTCACATATCATTCCAATAATATACATGTGTATGCCAGTGCACCTCACATGCAGCCTTGCTTGTTGCTATGACACTGAACAGGGAAGCTTCCAGACTAAGATGAACTAGGAGGAAAGGCCTGGCTATCTACTCCAAAAATCAGCCACTGAGAACCCTATGGGTCACAATGCCCTGATCTTCAAATGACCATGAGGATGGCTCGGAACAAGGAAGCATTTTCTTCTGTTGTGCGTGGGGTCAGTAAGAGTTACAGGATGGCAGTGTACAGTGATGTATTTGATTCTAACTTTTAAAAGTATACATACATATATATGTATGTTGTATGTATGTACATATACACACATATATACATAAAAGTATATTTATATATACAATATATGTACATATATACACATATATGCAATATATGTATATATATACAATGTACATATATATGTATGTATGCTTTTAAAAGTCAGAATCAAATATGTGTATACATACATATGTACACTGTATATATACACATGTACATATATGTGTATATATGTATGTATACTTTTAAAAGTCAGAATTAATGTCTTATAATTGCAACAAAAATTGTAATTCATACTCTGGTTTTTGGAATACATTTGCTTTTTTAAAATAACATTTAACAGAAAGTTCTGCTCTTCTGTGAAACAGTACCAAAGCAGTTAATGGATCTAGTACCACACGTATTATAGAAACTGTTTTCCAAAGCCTTTTAAGGATTAGAACTTTTTAAAAATACGTTTGCCCCATTTAATGCAACAGATGAGTTCCTGATAAACAGGTGATCAATGGAGTTTTACAAGTTCGTTTCAGAATTGTTATTCAATAAAAATAAATGTTGGCATCTAATGTTGAATTTTTTAGAACATTCATCTTCATCTGTCTTATAAATTCAATGAGTTTAGTTTTTTTTTACGAAAGGAAATGTTTTTTTTTGTGTGTTTTCAACTGAGTAATAATTCATCCTAAAAACCTACTAACATATAATCTTAGTGATAATATTGTAGTTTTACTTAGGCAATGTTTTCTACTTCACAGGCATAAACCATAACAGCAACAGAACTTCAATTCTATTTCTCTTGTCACATCATTATCTATCCCACAAGGCACCTCTTTATATAGAAAAATTGCAAATTCATTTATATATTTATTCCTAATCTTTCTCCTGAGCTGCAGATTCACATTTCCAACTTTCTGCAGGAAGTGTTCACTTCCTTGTTCTATGAGCACCTGCAGTGGCATGTGACATACTCAAACCAAGGTGCTTCTCTCGGAGGGCGTGACTGAGAACACTGCTACCCTGTAGCATCTCCTCTGTGATGGTCCAAGGTGAACATTTATTCCTGGTTTCAGTACAAAGAATAAATGGGCTTTTTCTAAGCAACTCTTTCGCTTTGCCCTCATCAACCCTGTGAATCTCTCAGTGTTGTGATCAGAAGAAAGCTTAAAGCCAAATTTATGACTTGTGGTTTAGACATGGCTTCACTTTACGTTTTCTATCCTGGTTTTTCTCAGACCTCATTTTTTTTATTTCTTCATTTTTAATGTATGCCTTTTTGTAAAATTCCTGAGTGGTGCAAATAGCTAACCACGTTGGCCTACTAACTGAAAATGTGGAGGCTTGAGTCCACCCAGAGGTACTTCAGAAGAAAGGTCTGGCAACTTTTGAAAAATCAGCCTTGAAAACCCAATGGCACGCAGTTCTACTATGGGGCACATGGGGTCATTACAAGTCGAAATTGACTCGATGGCATCTAGTTTTATAAATATATCCCATTCTTCCTTTTGCAGCTTCTCCTGCTATTCTTATTAGTCTTTTTGTTAGAAGGATGTTTAGATCGGGTCTCACTGAGGCTTAAAATCGGAGTCATTTTAAATCTTCTCTTTCTCTTGCTCCTGTATCTCATTAGTTTCCGAAAGTTTTTTAGTTGTAGTTTCACAATAGCTCTCACAAACTGGAAAGAAAAAGAAAGCAAGAAAGGGAAGGAAAGGGAGGGAGGGAGAGAGGAAGGGAGGGAAGGAGGGAGGAAGGAAGGAAGTTATAGACAAAATTTAAAGAGACATCAATGACCTGCATCCCTCGGGTCAGGTCATCAATCCTTTTGGTAAAATAGTTTTTTTTGTTTTACTTTTTCCCCGTCTGTTCAGTCCTTTACATTCCTTTTTCTTTTTCTTTCAAATATTCACTTTTTAAGAATTTTTAAGAATTCCGCTTCAAAAGTTTTTACAAACCCAATTTGGTGACACCAATTACGTGAATTACATTGTGTGTCCCATCACTGGCACTCGTTGCTAGCCTTTGTCACTTATGTTCTTGCTGTGATTATCTCACCTGCATTATGTGTTCACTATTGGTGAGCTACACGATTGAAATGATCTTTTAATCGATTTCCTTGCCTTAAGACTAGTCAATCTCAACTTGAGAAAGCATCAATATCTCCTGTAGGGTTTGTTAAAACACAGGTTGTGAGGCTCCATTCCCAGAACTTCTGACTCAGTAGGGTGGCTATGGAGCCTTAGAATCTGCCTTTCAGACACACTCCCAGGTGACACTGATGGTGTAGCCTGATGTCACACTTTGAGAACCAGAATTCTAGACTCTGCTGTCAGGAGACAGCTTTTTGGGGATGACTTCTTTTCTCAAAAACCTTTAGTGGTGCCTTACAAGGTTTGACAATTAAGTTGGAGAACTCTTCCTAGAAAAAGTGTTACATACCTCATTGCTGACTATCACCATGGTCACCTTCAAAGTACTCCCCTTGGGAAGCTATGTGCTGGTGCCAGTGCCTGGTCTACCCTTCAAAGCAATTTCAGGACTCTTTCTGGAAAGGCCATCAGAGATGTCATCATATTACCCTTGATATCCTGAATGTCATCAAATTTCTTCCTTTCAATATTTCCTTTATGTTTGGGTAAAGAAAAAAGTCGTTCGGAGGCCAGACTAGGTGAGCAGAGAAGGTGTTCCAATAGTTGTTTGTTTACTGGCTAAAAACTCCCCCACAGACAGTGCCATGTGAGCTGGTGCATTGTCGTGATGCAAGAACCATGAGTTGTTGGCAAAAAGTTCAGGTTGTTTTCTCTTTTTCTTGTAGCCTTTTCAGCACATCCAGACAGAAAACTTGGTTTATACCAAGTTGGTTTATACCAAGTTCATCCAGTTGGTATAATTTCATAATGAGCAATCCATCTGATAGCAAAAAAAGTTAGCAACATCGTTTTGACTCTAGATTGGGATCGATGGAACTTTTTGGTTGTGGAGAATTGGCGGACTTCCACTGTGCACTTTTCAGGGTTGTATTGGTCCACCCGTGTTTCACCACCTGTGATCACCGAGCCCAAACATCGTCTTGCCTCTGCAAGAGGTCTTGTCAAACTTTAACTCTGCTTTTGTTCATCAGTGAGCTCCTTTGGGACCATTTTGGCACAGACGTTTCTCAAGCCAAGATTATCAGTGAAGACTTTTCTGTTTCTCTAGTGTTGTTTACTTGTGTGCTATTATTTCTCACACTCAAGCAATGATTTTGACACACAATGTGATGAATTCTTGCAATGTTTTCATCAGTTCTGCTTGTTACTGGCCACCCTGTCCTCTCTTCATCAGTGACACTTTCTCTCCCCTCAGAAAAATGTTTAATCAATATGTTCACTGCTGTTTTCTTCATGAAATTATCTCCATAAACGTGTACTAACATGTCCCTGATATCACTTCCACTCTTGCAGAGTTTAACAAGAAATGTAATGTTTGTTTGTTGCTCTAATTCAAGCTCTGACATTCTTGCAACGGCACACAAAAAGACACAACGATAATGAATGGCACTCAGCAAGACACTACCACATGTCGACACAAACACAGACACTGATATACCAAGATTACGAAACCTTACTGAGTTGTCTGTACAGCGCTGCCAACCTAAGTGCTTGGTGGCAAGTTCACGAACCTAATTGTCAGACCTCTTGTCACCTAGTGCTGCTGTTGCAGAAATATCATAAGAGGATGGCTTCAACAAAGAGAAGTTTATCTCCTTACAGTAAATTAGGATAAACCAAATTCAGGGTACCAGTTCCAGAGGAAGGCTTTCTCTGCTGGCCTCCTCGTTGACTTTCCTCCAGACTAAGAGCTTTCCCACACAGGGAACCCAGGTCCAAAGGAGGCACTCTGCTCCTGGCACTGCTTTCTTGGTAGTATGAGGTCCCCATTTTCTGCTAACTTCCCTTTCCTTTTCTCTCTGATAAGATAAAAGGGAAACTCCCTTTATGTTTCAGATTAGGGATTCGACCTTAGTAAGGTTGTTGCAGTCCCATCCTAAACCTCTTTCACGTAGTACAATCTTGTGACATTAACTGCAGGCATAGATTAGGATTTATAACATGTAATTCACAAAGTAGAGGACAACCATACAATATTGGGAATCATGGCCCAGCCAAACTGATACATACATTTTTGAGGGGATGTAATTCAATCCATGACAAGTGGTCCTTCATTGATTCCTGAACGTGCTTTCACATTGTGAATGTCCCAGCTCGTGTTTAAGACCTTAACTGCTCTGAATGTAACTTGCCTCTTTCACTTCCTGATATTTCTCCTTACTCGTGCAGCGCTCTTCTTTCTGTCCCCTCTCCTTGCCAATGCTCAACTCATTCTCAGGTGCTGCTCAGCGAGTCAGGCTCTACTCAGATGACATCCACTTTAGGAAGATGTGCTTGATATTCCCGGCTGAGGCTGTGTGCTGATCGGTTGATGCTGAGTTGATTCCAACCACAGCAACCCATGATTGTCAGAGTACAACTGTGTTTTGTAGTTTTCAACGGTGGACTTTTTTGGAAGTAGATCTCCAGGCCTTTCTTTTCTAAGTGCCTCTAGGTGGAGTCCAACCTTTCGTCTTTCAGTTAGCAGCCCAGATCAGTAACTTTTATTATACAGGGACTCCAGCTGGGTACTAGCCCTCTTTTATTCTCTTATGGAATTTATACCGTCATGCACTTAATTATTTAATAATCTCTTCGGTTAAATTTAATGAGCTCCAGAACAATGAAGAGGGATCTTCAAGCCTCTATTTGCATGCTTTTCACATAGTTGGTTTTCTTTGAAATTTACTTGTTGTATTATATAGATATTCCTGGGATGGGGAGAGAGAACAGATGCTTTTATGAAACGTTTGTAGGATTTCTCCAAGATTATGCTCTTTGTGACAAAAATCATCACATTTCTCAATTTCATAAACACAAAACATAAAATAAGCCACTAAGGCATAAAGATCCCAAATGAGCACATCACACTGTGGGATTTAAACTGAACAGTGATTCTTGCCTCATCTTGGTTATTGCCAAGGTTTGTTAATTAAATATTATGGCCAGTTTATAGAGCATATTATACAGATGACAATCTGTCATAAAAGCACTGCCTATATTTGCCAGTTTGTAAATAATAAAAATATTCTATTTTGATATAGACAGATGAAGAATTACATTAAAACATTGTGACTATAAAGCACTGTTTCTGGTGTATTAAACATTGTACATGTAAAGACATTTTCCATCAAATACCTTTGGAAAACTCTAGATTAAAGTGTGTTAAATTTTATTAAACTGCAGGACTCCTCAGAATCCGTAATATTTCATGAATCTTCAAAAGGGGCCACACAGTATGCATCATTTTTCAAATTTATTTTATGTTTTCATTGTTTTATGGCATTTTAATTTGCAGAGAGGCTGACAGGAATAACCCCTTTGGGGTTATTGGGCTTAGTCCCCCAAATCTTGCATGTATGTCTTTGGAAAAGAGGCAATTGCTACTCCAAAGAGCTGACTAAAATGAAATTGATCACACTAGCATTAAATATCCATATACCTTCATTCAATGATGAAAGTGATACCCAGGTCAGCAACTCTGAGTGTGTCTTGAGTGGATTAATTTGTTGATTTCTCCAACAGCTCACTGGGCAAGAGTGTTTTGGGGGAGCAGGCAAAGATGTTGTCGGACAAAAGATCCAGTTGTGTACTTCATTTGGCTGCGATTAGCACTTGCTACCACTACGCATCAGTTTGTCATACTGTGGTGGCATGCTGGTTGCTGTGATGCTGCAAGTTGTGCTGCTGACACTTCTAGTACACCAAGTTCACCCACCATAGATAGTTTTCAATAGAGCTTCTAGACTGAGACTAGGAAGCAAGGTCTGGTGATCTGCTTCCAAAAGTGACCCAGTGAAAACCCCATGGGTTGTCTGAGGCTTTGATATATTATCAGGAAGAAGCAGTCGCTGGAGAAGGATATCATAGTTGGTCAAGGGGAGGACCAGAGAAGGTGAGGGAAGTGCTCAGTGAGATGGAGATTGACATAATGGCCACAACCAAGGACTCAAACATACAATGATCACAAAGATGGTGCAGGGCTCCTTCTGTTACACACAGATCATCATATGCTGGAGCAGACTTAAAGGCAACCAAACAAGAACAACTCTTGTTTCCTGTACATGATTCTGGTCACCCTGCTTGCCTGAGCGGGATCCAATCTTTTACCAGAGCTCCAGCAAGACATCTTCTTTTACATGTCTACCTGGAAAATTTACTCTGTTTATATATGTTAATAGCTATTTAAAGTCAACCATAATTGTAAGAGGTTGCACCAAGACCCTAGAAACCAAGGATTTTTCTGTCATGCAACTTTTTCATGAGGTCAAGTACATTGTATATTGTTCCAGACATCATTCTCTGCATTTCTTTGGGTGCTGTGAGTGGTGAACAACTGGCTGTGTGGATCAGTATTAACACAATATTAAGTGTCCCTAGGTACCTTTTTCTGCAGGTTTTCTGGATGATTGTCAACTCTACAATTTACCTCAGTCTGGTTTGTTGACTGTCAATGAGAAGAGGGATATTCTTGCTGATTTTGTGAACATTTGATTAAAAGAGCAGCAGCAGAGTCAAATCTCTTCAATGTCTTTACTTTCAACTGGTTACCTTGGCAGCATTTTCTGTGTCTCAGCAGTCTTTCCCCTTTTCAGTCTATCCAGATCCTCTTAGATGTTTGATTTCCTTCTAGTGTGGATCTGGGAAATTTCACCAATCTTTACATAAAATGCAGGGTTGTTGTTGTATGCTGTTGAGTCAGTTCCAACTCACAGCGACCCCATGTGACAAAGTAAAACTGCCTCGTGGATTTTATTTTATTTTTTTGGGCTATAATCTTTATGAAAGCAGATTGCCAGGTCTCTGTTCCTTGGACCTACTGGTGGGTTTGAACCACCAACTTTTCAGTTAGCAGCCCAGACCTTAACCATTATCCACTGATGTTCCTTCCAAATGTAGTGTAGTGAAACATTTCTGAAGTATTTATTATTTAATATGGGGGGATGAGATATCTCTTTTCAATAATGTTGACTCCTAATTTTGCCAGTTTATTTTCGTATGTCCTCTTAGTTGCCACTGGGTTGATTTTTACTCATGGTGACAGCATGTGTTGCAGAGAAGAACTGCACTCCATAAGATTAGCAAAGCTATCTTTTTGGAAGCAGATCTCCATTATTTTTTCTGAGGTGGCTCTGGTTGGGTCAAACTCCAAACTTTCTTGAGTCCCTGGGTGGCACAAAGGGGAAGCATTTAACTTCCAGCTGACAGCTTGGTGGTTCAAATCCATCCAGAGGTGATATGGAAGACAGGCCTGGTGATCTGCTGCTGAAAGTTCTCAGCCATGAAAACCCTGTGCAGCAGTTCTGCTCTGCATACGTGGAGTTGTCCTAAGTTGAGATTCACTTGAAGGCAACTAATAAAAGCAACAAATCCTCTCAGCATTAATTCTGGACTTTGCTTGGCTCACAGGCTTCTTTCTGGATTCTACAATATCCAGATGACTTTTGTGATACATCTATTTTACTTAAATCACTGGACTAAGAAGCATCTACGAAAGTCTTACATAGTTATTTATTATAAATGAAATAAGAGATTTTCTTTCATATTTCCATATGTTCTAATTACTTTATCTACTATTCTGCTGACTGGTGTTTGATGCCATAGTGTTTAAATGTCTGGAGTGGACAGTAGATTCCAGTTTGATGTCAGATGATCAAATACATCTGAGCTCTGCCTGTAAATTGATATCACAACTACAGTCTGTATTTCAAAATTGCCCAACTGGGGATTAAAAAAAACCCATCTGATGCCATTTTTCTTATCAGGTTTTTGTAAGTTTCAAACATTCTCTTTCATGTTAACATATCTTGAGATCTCATTATCCCATTATCCCAGATCCTGTTTGGCCTGCCTTTATTCTTTGGTCCCTTCCTTGGCAACTCTAATTTTGAAACCTAACAACTAACTCCCAAATAGACCTAATTCCTGTTCTATTTCCTAAAACCAAAAAACCAAACCCATTGCTGTCGAGTCAATTCTGACTTCTAGTGACCCTGTCAGACAGAGTAGAACATCCCCATAGAGTTTCCAAGAAGTGGCTGGTGGATTTGCACTGCTGACCTTGTGGTTAGCAGCCAGAATCTTAACCACTACAGCACCAGGGCTTGCTGCTTCATTTTCCTGGCAATACTAAAAACAGTGGGAGGAAATCAAGAAAAGAAGATTTTCCTTCTCTTTAGATTGAGAAGCAGTGGTGAACCTGTTGAAGCGTGGCTCAGGTGTGCTGTATTCATGATATTTAGCTGGAAGAAGGAGCTGCCAGCATAAAGACAGAGCAATTTCCAGGACTGAATGAGAAGAGCAGCACCTGTTGCTGCTCAGGAGCATGTCACCTGTTGCTGAAGTAAAGGTGACAAAGCCATGAGAAAGGTTCCCACCTGGGCATACTAGATCCTTTCTTCCCTGTTGGGCCCCAAGGTTGCTGTATGATTAAGAAATGGGTCAGTTCTACCTCTGTTTTTAGCTTTCCTAAGCACAACAGCCCAACAGCACTAAGGGAAGCCATGTTCCATTCTGCCTGCAGGTGTTGGGTTTTGGTCTTGGCCACTTTGTGTCTTCCCTGGGAGTGCTTCCGTCTTGCCCCATTTCCTTGTAGACACAACCTGACTACTCCTTAAAGAGAAAGTGATACTGCTTAGGGCTCTTACCGAGTGAGATGTTTTCCTCGTAGGGAAATGCACAGGACAGTGGTTGTAAAGAAGCTTCAGGGAACTTGGTGGGACATAAGATGCCTCTTAAAGCTCAAGTCTGTGAAGGAGCGAGACAACTTGGGTCATAACGACGCATCCTAGTTACTTCCCTTCGCTGATGTCGTGTGGTGTGGAAACCCTCTTCTCGTGACTGACAACCACCCTAAAGAAAGTCAGCATCATCCTGGGGGCAGGGTGGGGAGGGTGGGAGGGATGTCTCGGCCAGGAGGCCGGAGGTGCCCCAGGAAGCTGTTGGCTCTGAATAGTTCAATGGCTGCCTCTCAACTTGCACAATGTCACATTGAATTTGAAACAGGGAACTTTTTATATTTTTCCCCTGATTGTGCTGGCACCTGGCAGATGCCTATTTACCACAGGCATCAATACACATAGTAATCAAGGAAATCAGAGGCACAGATTAGCAACAGCTGCAAGTCATTACTGACAGACACGGGAAAGCACAATTCTGCACCCAACTTTGAAATAACCAATATGAGTATTTCAGAGGGTTACCGCAGGGCACTCGCTAGCATGAGAGCAGCCGAACAATAGCTGGGCTTGTCTCTCCGGAGAGCCTCTTCTCAAAGGCTTCACCACACACTCCGTATTATAAGCCAATCAATCACACGATATTGGTCCGTTGAGGGTTCACCCTTTGCAGAGAACATGTGCCGATCTTGTGATCAAAGATCGTTTGGACTGAGAAACAGCTTCTGGTCCCTGGGAAACCTTATCGCTTATCTTAATTTTATTGGGGGGAGGGGTGGATGGATCCTGAATGTACTTCTGATGACTTCATTTCATCATTGACCTTGTTGTAAAGGGTGTATAGGAGAGATCATAAGACATTCTGCCCCTTTTAATCTCATTTTTCCCCTCTTCATTTCTGTTTGAAAACGAGCTTGGATGGATCGCCATTCTCTTGATAGTTACATATTTTCACTGGGGCCACTAACCTGAGCCTACTACCTCACCCCCACCCCCCAAAGCTATTCAGTTTTTAGCTTTTCCGTAATCAATTCATTCAGTGCCTCAGTGGAATACAAGTTGGTCATTTAAAAATTTCAAGCTGTTGCCTGATACATCCCAATACAAATTTAGCCAGCCTGGTTTCTATTTTAATCCATCACTGGGAATGCAGATTTACTGTACAACTGGGTAATGGCTGAGGGATGAACAGACATAGGGAGCTGCTATCTGATTAGCAAGACTGGGCAAAATTTAGCCTTATCTATATGCTTCAATATCCAGTCACTATGAGTTGGAATTGACTCGATGGGAATTTTTTTTTCCTTACATGGGTCCTATGCTGTAATAATCGGGCCACTGGTCTGTAGGATAGAGATCAGTTGGTCTTAACACCACGTGTGCTCTCCTCTCTTCCTCCTTTACTTGATGCTCAGGTTCAATGATTCTTTTTGGTTTTGACATTTTTCCTGCCTTTTGGCTTCACTCCCCAAAAATGTTTTCTGGAGGTTTTTCTAAACATTCTTACAATAGTAAGTAATTTGTTTTGAAGAGTAAGAGAAGAAAAGGGGAAGGTGGTCTCTTTTATCTTGTGCAGCACCAACTATTACAATTTTAGAAGAAAGTTCTCAGAGAACACAGGTTGTATGGGGCACTTGATATATCACAGGTATTCAAATATCTATTAAGGCCACACATACTGCTTTATCAGCTCTCTGAGGAGAGAAATTGTTTCATACTTGGCTAACTATCATAATCTCCGGGTTTAGTGAGATTTAACTTCTTGGGGCCGCTTTTTAAGGAAGCAAAGGTATGGTATTAATTTCATAACTTTACTAATTTGACACATACTTATTGAATGTCTACTATATCTCAGGGACTGGTTTAGGTGCTGGAGACACAGAAGCAAATTTAACAAATGACCTCGTCATCATGTACTTACCTGTTGATGATGAAACAGGTAATTTCTTGTTGCATCTGCAGTGGCATTTTGACTAGTTCCTTATTGCACACATCTTTTTCCTTCCTTCCTCCGTCCCTCCTTCCCTTCTTTCATCCCTCTGTCTCCCCCTCCCCTTCCTTCCCTCTCTCCTTCTCTCTCTTCCATTTTTTCCTTTTTCCTTCTTATTCCCTTTCCATTTCTGTCCTTAATCTTTGCTTTATGATTTAGGTTTTCTAAGGACAAGCATTTTTTATTATACAGAATTATTTAATTAAATAAACAAACATTTTTGAGAAGTAATTTGTGTTAGTTATGTTATGTATTGAATTAAATAATAAGAGCATACCTAAGTAGACCATTGCCACTGAGTCAATTCTGACTCATAGACACCCTATAGGACAGAGTAGAACTGCCCCATAGCGTTTACAAGGAGCATCTGGTAGATTCAAACTACTGACATTCCCGTTAGCAGCCATAGCAGTTAACCATTACACCACCAGGGTTTCTTAGCTAATTGGGTGAATTCTTAATCTATACATTTCTGAGTTACAAAAAGAGCATATTAGATCTAGAGATACCCACACACAGGGAAGGAAGACAGATGCCATGTGAAGACTGTCTACAAGCCAAGAAACCAAGGAACACCTCGACTACTAACAAGGAACTGATGACATAAACAAAACCCTGATTTGGACTTTTAGCCTCTAGAACTGGGAGAAAATAAATTTCTGTTCCTCAAAGCCTCTTACTCAAGATATTTGCATTACAGCATCACCAGGAAACTAAGTTAGCATAAAGTTTATATAACAGATAAAGCCCCAAGTATCAGTAGCTTAACACAATAGAAGTACATTTCCTGCTTTTTTAATGAGGGTGCCCCTGGTTGATGGGAAGATTTTCTCCATGTGGTCACTCAAGGACTCGGGCTCCTTCTGTCTTATAGCCCTGCCATCCCTACTGCCTTGGAGTCCTCTGCTTCTAGCTGGTGGAAAGGGCAATGGAGGGTGGAGAATGTACATCCATTTCCTAACTGTCTTGGTCTGAAAGAGGAACACATCGTTTCTGTTCACATACCATGGGGACAGCTGCCTAGATGGGTCACCTAGATGAAAGATGGCTTTGGAAATGTTTAGTCTTTGGCTGAAAATAGTTTGAGATTACAGTTCTATACTACGGAAGTGAGAAGACAAATTTAAGCAGACCTGATTCTATGTAAGACAGCTTGTTCAATTTATAGAGAAGCAAAGATGAGTAAGACATTATCCTTGAGGGTGGCAAGAGCTATGCAGGTATCCATCTAATCATATCACAATATTAAAGTTATCCTATGTGAGCACAGATACTGGCCAGATGACTCATGCAGGAGTGGACCCACAGAGGAGAGCTGTTAAAGCTGTAAGGCCTTCTAGCAGACTAGAGTTAGGAGGGTGATAAGAAATGAACAAAGCCATAATGCCCACAAGATGTCTAATGTGTCTAGAGAATGTGCTAGTTGTCCCAGATTGTGGAGGTAACTGGGTCCAGGTTGGACAGGGACATTTGCAGTGTCTTGTGCAAGAAGAACTATAATAGCAATGTGGGTGAATAATGTGAGACTTCAAATGTAGATCTTCTGATTTCACTCCTCTCTGGACCCTTTCCTCTCTCTGTCTCCCCCTCCCCTTCCTTCCCTTCCTCCCTCTCTCCCTTCCATTTTTTCCTCAGTGGAATGCAACAGAGTAATGTATTTATGATTTTAATAAACATGTATTTTATATGTGCACAGATACGGACTTGTAACACTTGGGAAGTCATAGGTGGCTTTTTTTAGATGAAAGTTGGTTGGTTTCTGTGGGAGAAAAAGCGTGCTGTTGCAGCCTTGTTGCTTAATTGGAAGAAGTGTGTTATCTTACAAAAGGGGCCCATTAAAATGTATCAATTCTCTGCCTGACTTCAAGGTCGATATTTCATCAAGTTTAAGATCTCTTCCACACCCCATTCCTCCTAATGTTCGTACTTGTAGCAATTCATTACTGGTGAACGTGCTCTGTGATGTCAGAGAGAGTTCGGAGTTCTAGATACCACCAGAGGACAAGGTCAGCTCAACTGCTGTTGGTGGAAAACATCCTGAAGCATCGTTAAGCTTGGCCTAGAAGATGTATTGCTAAAGGATGAAGTTATGAGGCCAGTTGCAAGATGTATGCATTGATTTTCCCAAAATTTTGAGAAAATGAATCAGGACGCTGGAAGATACCACAAGATATGCATACATATTTTTCATTAAAAAAAGTATGTTTTAGTAAGAGGATATGACATGCACAGAACAGAAAGGAGGAGTGTGCTGTCACCGGGCAAGGAGAGCAGAAGGAGCTGTAGATAGGTGGGTATGCAAATTTAAACTGGATTGTACACTTTCACTTAATAACAACAACAAAAGTATATTTTAGTTCTTGAGAATATGCACAACAAAATGTACACCACTTCAGCAACTTCTACACATACAGTTCAGTGACACTAATGACATTTTTCAAGTTGTAAAACCATTCCCACCCTCCTTTCCTCAGGTAATTCCTCTCCCCAAGAACATAAACTCTTTGCCCTCTAGGTCTTGTATCTAATGGTTTGAGTTGCTAGTGTCAGTTTCATCCCATATAAATAGATCTTAAAAGAGTACAATGCTCAAGACTGATACCCTTCACTAGTTAAGCTAACCTGTTGTTTAGTTTTAAGAAGACTTCAAGGGGATGCTTTTGATTCAAAGATTTAAAGATTATCTCAGGGCAATTGTTCATGCAGTTCAGCCTCCATGGTTCTGGAAAGTCTGGATTCCATGAAAATTTAAAATTCTGTTCTGCATTTTCCTGAAACCCCAAGATTTTGATGTCCTTGTATCTATCTATGGCTTATATTTATTGTGTAGCCTTTTTAATTTTATAACAGATTTTTTATCTCCCTTTTTCTTTATCTGCTCTCAGTCTAATTGACAAATATAATCACCTCTTCTACAGCCACTTTTACTGGGAGTCTGAAATAGTATAGTAGATTTACAAGCTTTATTTATTAATGCAATATGATTTTTAATGAACATCTGTTAAAAGTGATGATTTTGAATGTGATTTTATGCTAATCTTAGTTTGTTTTGCAAGTATTTTTCTAATATTAAGAATATTTAAAAATCCTTTACCTTAAAAATGTATACTTCGCTTATATATAATTATCATTGTTGTCATTAATTGCTGTCAAGTCACTTCCAACTGATGGAGACCCTATGTATACAGAGTAGAAATGTTCCACAGAATTTTCAAGGCTGTGATATTTTGGAAGCAGATCACCAGACCTGTCTTCTGCGTTGTCTGAGAGGATTTAAACTGCCACCTTTTCAGCTAGTTGTTGAGTGCTTAACCACTTGTGCCTTCCAGGGGCTCCTATAAATTTATTATTACATATGTAAAATGTAGGATATTATGTATATTTATGTCTTTTGATATTTATATTGTATTTATGAAACCTTTGCAGCATAGTGCTTGAGTGCTGTGGCTGCTAACCAAAAGACTGGCAGCTCCAATCTGTCAAGTTCTCTTTGGAAACCCTAGGGGCAGTTCTATTTTGTCCTATAGGGTAGCTATGAATTGGAATCAACTGAATGGCAACTTTTTTTTAGAAATATAAAATATAAAATGATGACTATCAGAAAAAAGTTTCTAAGAAGACCAAGAAGCAAAATTTACTGCAGTTTGAAATAGATACATACTATCCACTTGGTGTTTTTACTGTAAAATGTATGATAGAAAATGCTAGAAGGCTTCTTTTTTAGAACTTGGCGAAAACCATAGCAGATGAATAGTAGGCAAAATCAAAAGGAGATGTTCACTCCCATATGAAAGTTTCCAAGAAATCTAGTTGAGCCTGGCTCCAGGATTTGCTGAAGTTTGTGGCTGTGTCAACAAAGATGGTTTAAAGTAAGCATATTTTAGATCCTAAACAGAGCAGTCTAAAAGTCTGGGAAAAAGAGTCGTTTTAAAGTACTTTAACATGGGTTTTTCTTTTCTTTCTTTCCAGCTGTGCCTAGTGCTAGGGGAAGATGAACTGGCATGTTCTTTGTTTCATAGCAACATACCCACCCAGGGATGTGAGGCACATTAGATTTTTTTAAAATGCTAAGCTTTTTCAGTCAGTGAAGTTCAGGAAAACAGATTTGGAAAAACTGCATAACCATTCAATATGGCGCTCCTCCACCTGAAACATTTTAACCCAATTATCCCCAAATAGTGTTAGGTGCCTCATGGTAAAACTGAACCAATAAAGTGGAGTGTTGATTAAAATAGCCTTTTCAGCACTTGCCTATGTATCTTTTGGCCTATCTTAAAGACGAAAAACAAACTAAAAGAACCAGTTACCATTTAGTTGATTCTGATTAATGGAGGCCCCATGTATATCAGAATAGAACTATGCTCTATAGAGTTTTCAGAAGTACATTGCCAAGCCTTTCTTCTGGTTCTTGTGGGTTGACTCAAACCTCTAGTCTCTGAGTTAGCAAATGAGTGTGCTAACAGTGTGTACCACTCTAGGACTCTTTTGCCCATCTTGGCTACTGCTATTTGTCTCTAACATTCTCTCTTAAAAAAAATAAAAATAAAATAACATAACACACCCCCCTTGCTGTTGAGTAGAGACCCTATGGGATTGAGTAGAACTTCCCTATACGGTTTCCAAAGAGCACCTGGTAGATTCAAACTGCTGGCCCTTGGGTGGTGGTCATAGCTCTTAACCATTATATCACTCTCTGGTGCCTGTCATTTAAATAATGTGGAGAAGTGCATCAATACCCAGGTGAACTTGTCAGTTTGCATTTTGTACCTTCTTGGTTTTAGTTATAATTCTCTGTTAAGAATTGTCTTCATTTTATGTATTTGACTGGTCTTCTGGGCACAAAGGACCAAAGGACTCTTGGGAACACAATATCCCTTTGTTATACATTTATTTCTCCCTGATGTCCTTTCAATTTCCTCAAGCCTGGCACTTGGCTTGGCTGGCTGGGAATTTTGATTTTCTCTTTATTAAATGTTCTGTCGATTTTTGTGCTTAATAATGACCATAGCAAAGTGTTTTTTTAGACAACATATGGATGGGTCATGTCTTTTGATCCAAGATGTCACTCGATGTCTCTTTACTGGAGTATTCAGTCCATTCACATTCAATGTAATTATTGATAAGTATGTGTTCATTGCTGCCATTGTCTGTTCTGGGACATTCTCTTTTGTGAGTTGATTTTTCACCTTTTTCAGAGCTGGTTTTGTAGTTGTTGAGACTCCTGTGTCACATTTCTTGTTATGGTATGTTGCATCTTTGTTATGCTTTATGGCTGCCTCTGTGATCCCCCTTAATAAACTATATATAAACCCAATTTTAATTACTTCCTCTACACTTGGAAGGACTATAACTACTGTAGTGCATCCCTCTTTTTTAATACAATGGCACCATAGTTTTCATGATAATCACTGAACTGTTTCTTTCAGTATTAAAGCTGTGATTGAGTTTGGAGCCTTCCCTAACTGAGTAGAATTCTGGATGATGTGTCATTCTAAAATGTAAAGTTAGTGGTTTTGTTCTTCTAAGCCAAAGCCAAGAACTTCTTTCAGTATTTTGTGTAATTTTGGTTTGGTTTTTATAAAGCCTCTGAGTTTCTGTTTATCTGGAAATGTCTTAATTTCATTTTCATATTTAAAAGATAGTTTTGTAGGATACATAATTCTTGGTTGGAAGTTCTTCTCCTTCAAGGCTTTGAATGTGTCATGCCACTGTCTCTGTACCAGCATGGTTTCTGCTGAGAAATCTGATGAAAGCCTGCAGGGTTTCCCTCTGAATGTTAGCTTTGCTTTGAGTCTTGCTGCCTTTAAGAGTTGCTGCTTATGTTTCATTTTGTTAAGCTTGATTATAATATGTCTTGGAGTCTTTCCTTTGAGGTCTATATTGGGTCATGTACAATATGCATCTGGGGTATCTATATTCTCTTCCTTCATGATTTCTGGGAAGTTTTCTGTCAGCAGCTCAACAACGATGCTCTCTGTGTTCTCAGGTGCCTCATCCTTTTCAGGGACTCCAATTAATCGAAGGTTGTTCCTCTTAATAGAGTCCCACGTGCTTCTTCATTTTTCTTGTTTCTTTTTTTCTGATTTCTGTTCATAGACGCTGGCATCCGTAGCTCTGTCTTCCAAGTCAGAAATTCTTTTTTCCATTTGTTCCATTCTGTTTCCTTGGCTTTGAATGGAAGTTTCTATGTCTTTGATTTTGTTCTTGTCCTGTTGGATTTCAGAGTACTGATGTTCCATCAGATTAAACAGCTTGCTTAATTTTTCCTTTTGTTGTGCTGCATTTTGTATAAGGTCTAGAAGGGCTCTGTATATAATCCTTTTGTATTCATCTTCCGATGATTTCAGAAAAGTTTCTTCTTCTGGAAAACTCCTTGGTTGTTTTGTTTTGGAGCCTTCTGAAGCCATGGGTGATTTCTTGTTTGCCACAAGTGTCTGTTGCTTTGTGGGTTTCATGTGAGTAAGTAAAGGCTGGGAGAGATACTGTGAGGATGAACTGCAGATGTTTCTCTAGGCTGTCTTAAAATGTAAAACAAAAGGTATCTGACCACTTCCCAAGTCAGTCAGGTTTTCAGGTATAGAGGTCCCTCTTCCCAATTGGCAAAGTTATCACTTCTATATCCAACCCCAGACGATACAAACTAGTTCAAAATACAGCAATGCTACTACCCTGTTGGCCTCTGCTGACAGGGCCCAGCCTTAGGCAACACTGTGTAAACTACTGCTTTTCTGATAGAAAAGCGCTCTCCTGTGGGCAGGCTCTGGCTTCCAAGCTAAGAATTAGGTCCAGTTGCAGCCACCGTATCTAAGTTGCACCCTCCACATGGTCGACAGATAGAGGGGCTAAAGGTGCCAAGATCTAGTGAGTCCTCAGCGTCTGTTGCTGGGCCCCCACCATAGGCGACACTGTGTAAACTACCGCTCTTCTGTTGGAGAATCACTGTCCTGTTTATAGATGCTGGCTCCCAGGCTAAGAATTAGGTCCCGCTAAAATATCCGTATCCAACATTGTGTCCTGCAAATAGGTACCGCTGGTTCCCTACAAACCACGCTGTGGCAAAGACAAAAAGATAGGTGCAAAGTGGCTAGATGAACAGAGTCCCAAGCCTGGCTCTCAAAACATGGCAATTTTGCCTGCCTATCCCACCAGTAGTGTGTTTGAGACCAGCTGCCAGGCAAGACCCAGCTCTGCCTGCTGGCCAAGACAGAGAAAAAAAAGTCAAAATGTTGTGTTACCTTCAGTCTGTGAGAGCCACGGCTTGCCAGGAGTGGGAGTCAGAAGAAGAGAGGAAGTTTTTCATTCAGCGGTGTGAAGTTCAAATTAACAGCCCTGTGCCATGTTCTGGGGCTCACTAGGTGATCAGAAGTCTCCGTTTGATTATCAATTCAGGTCTTGGTCTCCAGAGGGATACAAAGAGATGTGAGCTTAGTCCGCCATCTTGACTCCACCCCCACAAAGTTTTTTTTAAAAAACCCAAACCTGATACTGAAGTTTTCTAGAGATGCTTTATGTCTGTTGTCTTTCTTCATCTCTGTGGCTTGAATTAATGCGATTTTGTAAAAACATTTTTATTTATTTATCTATTTTTATTTTTTATTATGATTGAATGAAAATATACATTCCCTTACAAATTTACATGCCCACCTATATGCAGCTCCCACTGCTCTCCCTGCCTGGTGGGAGCACATTCCTCCTCTCTGCTCCATACATGTCTTATCCTCCCAACAATCTCCTATCCCCTTCTCTCCACCCACTCCCCTTCCTCCTGTAAGAGGTCAACAGGATGACAACCTATAGATGCATAGAAGCACAAAGTGCACACTTGATATGACCACTTTGTGTCACCAAGTCCAATCTATTCCTGTCTGAGAGTTGACTTCCATTATGATTTATGGACAGGGGCAGCATCAGGGCCTGGGGTCATGTTCCCAGGGGAACTCTGAGGCCCATGAACCATCAATTGTGGTCTTTTAATGGAGATCTGAAAGTGCACCCCTTTTTTATTCTTGTGTTGCCCATGAGACTCAACTTTGTGAGGTCCATCACGGCTATCACCTGTGGTGGTTGGGCACCATCTGTTTCTTCCGGTCAGAAGTTGATGTAGTCAGTCACTCATGTGGGTCTCTCTGACTTCTGGGTTCTCTTTCCTCCATGTCATCTTGGTCTTTGGTGATCATCCATTCCTACTAAGTTGGGACTATTTGCTGTATCCTCAGATGTCAGTTTGGCAGCTTTTAAGACCCCAGATGCCACTCATCAGTGTGGGGTGCAGAGGGATCTGTTAGCAAAATGCTAGTTGTACCAATTGTCCTCGATTTCCCCTGAGAGCATTGCCCCTGCTCCTGGTCCCCTGCCCCAGCTACTCATGTTATGTACAAGTCTGGTTAATATTGGTCTTATTAAAAAACATTAAGTTTGTTTTAAATCAACTTCTGTCCACGTGAGAGCAATGCCTACATTTCTGAGGCAAAGGATTTTTAAGCATTCTTAATATCAGGGAAACTTGTTACAGTGAACATCAAAGTTAATTTAACATAATGATATATTATTTAGACCTTTAATGTTTCCAAATACTTCCCTACTGGTGCCCCCTGAGAGGCAAGGGACCCTGTCTAGTGTCTCAGAAATGTATGTCCACAGTGTCTACACACTACCTGATGCATAGCAGCTATCAGAGATAGTTGTTAAATTTTGACAAATGAATATATTTTTACATTTAAGTGTCACAACTACCTTGTGAGGCTATGGAGGTCATGCTAGTAATGTCTTTTTTGTGCATTTGTAAATTCCAGAAGAGAATTCCATGTTCAAAAAGATTTTTTTCTGGGATCATACACATAGCCGTTGGGGCACTGGCAGTTTAATGTAGAATCCTTGCCTTTCATGCAGGAGAATCAAGTTGGCATCCAGGCCAATGTACCTCATGTACAACCACCACTCATCTGTCAGTGGAGGCTTGTGTGTTGCTATTATGGCTCAACAGGTTTCAGCAAAACTTCCAGACTAAGATGGACCAGAAAGAAATACCTGCTGCTCTACTTCTGAAAATAGGCCTTCGAAAACCCTGTGGATCACAGTGGTTGGATTCCATCGTGATGGGGTCACCATAAGTCAAGGGCCAATTCAACGGCAGCTAACACTATGTACAGGTGAGGAAAGATGGAAGCAGATGGAGAAGAAGGCAAGCCTAGACAATGAGGACTCAATAGATTAGATGGCAAGCATAATTCCAGAGAGTCTACTGGAAAGTGGAGATGAAGAATCAGAGCTTTTGTGTGGCAATTATAGGCCACCCTGTGAGTCTGGCTGCTAACTGAAAGACTGGCAGTTTAAATCCATCAACTGCTCCTTGGAAACCCTGTAGGGGCACTTCTATTTTTTTTTTTAACAGGGTAGCTATGTGTCAGAATCTATTCCATGGTAATGATTTTGGTTTTTTTTTTTTTTTTGGTAGATAAGTAGCAAAATTGTGGGACATAAGGAAAAAGGGTACATGTGGCTTGTATGGAATGCAAGACCACTGTGAGAGGTTTAACTCTGTCTGTATCATTTATGTTTATGTATCTGTCTATGGAAACTCTGGTGGTGGAGTAGTTAAGAGCTCAGGCTGCTAACCAAAAAGTATGGTGATTCGAGTCCACCAGCTGCTCCTTGGAAACCCTATTGGGCAGTCCTACTCTGTTGTATAAAGTCTCTATGGATTGGGGTTGACTTAATAGAACGGAGTTTGTTTTTTGTTTTTTTAATATCTACCTATATCTATATTTTCCGTATCTATGTTTCTGTATACAGTCTATTTCCATGTCTGTGGTGTGATTAATTACTTTTGTGTGTGGTCTTTCTAGCCATGATCTTGTAACTCCCACTCAGGTGACTGTGTGATAGAGTAACTATGGTATATGAAGGAGATTGCCTAGAGTAAAATGTTATAATCCGAGAAGCTGGACTATGTGAAGAAGAACAAGGTATCAGAACTGAAGGAAGACTCATTAACAACTTACACTATGCAAATGACACAACTTTGCTAGTTGAAAGTGAAGAGGACTTGAAAAACTTACTGATTGAAGATCAAAGACAACAGCCTTCAGTATGGATTGCACCTCAACATCAAGAAAATAAAAATCATAAATGAACTATGGTTTATATACTTAGTGGAACACTATGCAATGATAAAGAACAATGATGATTTTAGGAAGCATTTTGTAACTTGGTTTCAATTGGAAGACATGTTGAGTGAAATTAGTCAGCAGCTCAAGGACAAATGTTGTATGAGACTCCTGCTATAAGGACTTAAAAACAGACTCATGTACAAAAGAGAAGACTCTTTGATGGCTACAAGGGAGGGGAGGAAGGGGAGGAGAGGGCTGGTTATAAATTAGATAGCTGATAAAATTTGGTTGGGTGAAATCAGTGACAGTACACATTAGAAAGAAGATCAATTTAACTGGACTTCAACATAACCTGAAAGCTCTTCCAATCATAACCCAATATTGCAAGGACAGAGTAGTGGGGGGTGGGGTGGGGAGAGGGACTATGCTCAGGGGACATTGAGGGAAATTGGCATAACTAGCCTATAGCTAAGAAAGCCTTCTCCATCCCATATTGGTGAGTGGCATCTGGGGTCTTGAAAGCTAGCAAGCTGCCATCTGAGATACATCAAATGGTCCCAACTCAGCTGGAACAGGTGATCACCAAGGAAAAAAATGACATGGGGGAAAAAGAACTCAGAAGATGGAAAGACCCGAGTGAGTGGGCAACTACATCAACATGCAACCAGAAGAATCAGATGGTGCGTGGCAACCACCAGTGACAGCCGTGATGGAGCTCACAGAGTTGAGTCTCAGTGTTAACTCAAGATTAAAAAGGGGTGTACCCTGAGAACTCCACTAGAAGTCTGCAGTTGATGGTCTGAAGGCCTGGGGGTTCCCCTGGGAGCATGGTCCCTAGACATGATGCTACCCCTGTTCATAAATTGTTACTGAGGTCAACTCCTTGGACAGGAATGGATTGGACTCAGCAGCACAGAGTGACCATATCATGTATGCACTTTATGGCTCTATAGGATGTTACCCTACTGGCCTCTTACTAGTGGGGAGTGGAGAGGGTGAAGAGAGGACAGGAGATTATTAAGAGGATATGACACATACAGAACTGAAAAGAGGAGTGTACTGTCACTGGGCAAGGAAAACAGTAGGAGCTGCAATAGGCAGGAATGCAAATTTAAACTGGATCGTACAGTTTCAATCAATCACTATAATAAAATAAATAAATAAATGAAAAAAACAAAGAACAAAAAACAAAAAACAAAACTGGACCGGTAAGGAACATCATAATAAATGGAGAAAAAATTGAGGTTGTCAAGGATATCACTTTATGTAGGTCCACAATCAATGCCCACAGAAACAGCAGTCGAGAAATCAAAAGACTCATTGCACTGCGAAAATTTTCTAACGGATCCGACTCGATGACACTTGGCAAAATCCTCTCTAAAGTGTTAAAAAGTAGAGATGCCACCATGAAAACCAGGGTGTGGCTGACTCAAGCCATGACATTTTCAGTCACATTGCATGCATGTGAAAGCTAGAGAGTTGATAAGGAAGACAGAAGAAGAATTGACACCTTTGAATTGTGATGTTGGAAAAGAACATTGAATATGTCATGGACTGCCAAAGGAACAAACTGATCTGTCCTAGATGAAGTACAACCAGAGTGCTACTTGGAAGTGAGGATGGTAAGACTATGTCTTACATATTTTGGACATGTTGTCAGGAGGAGAGGGACATCATGCTTGGTAGAAGGTGAGCAAAAAAGAGAATGACCCTTGATAAGATGGACTGACACAGTGGTTGCAACAATAGTCTAAAGCTTAAAAATGATTGTGAGCTTGGTCCAGGACTGGGCAGTGTTTCATTCTGTTGTGCATGGATTTGCTGAGTTGGAACCAACTTGATAGCACCTAACAACAACCACAACCACAACCACATCCACCACATCTGCCATAACCACCACAACCACAACCCACCAGCCAACCACCACCCTCCACCAAACAACAACAAACAACAAATCATTTGTTTTCTTCACTGCTGCTTTCATGAATGTTGATTGCAAATCCAAATAAAATAAATTTCTTGACAATTTCAAACTCTTTTCCATTTATCATGATGTTGCTTATTGGTCCAGTTGTGAGGATTTCTGTTTTCTTTATGTTGAGATGTAATCCATACTGTAATCTTGGATCTTCATCAGTAAGTACTTCAGGTCCTCTTCATTTTCAGTAAGCAAGGTAGTGTCATTTGCATAATGCAAGTTGTTACTGAGTCTTCCTCCAACCCTGTTGTCAAGTCCCTCTTCACAGAGTCTAGCTTCTTGAATTATTTGTTCAGCATACAGATTGGATAAGTATGGTGACAAGATACAACCCTGATGAACACCTTTCTTGACTGTAAATCACACAGTATCTCCTTGTTCTTTTCCAATGATTGTGTCTTGTTTTCTCTTCAGGTTTCTCAGGAGCACTTATTAGTGTTCTGGGATTATTAATGGCAAGGTTTATTCAAGTCAAATGGTGGTCACTTGGAATGGAGGTGTCTGGGGCACCTAAATGTTCAGTGCTCCGGACACCTCCAGTCTGAGTGACCACCACTGGAAGAAATGTTCTTTGGGTGTTTAATTTTATGTGTCAACTTGTCTAGACCATGGTGCATAATTGTTTGGTAAGATGCTAGTCTAGATGTTGCTACGAAGGTATTTTGTAGATGCAATTAATGTTTACAACATTTGGCTTTAAGTAATGTAGATAGGCACGTGTTCTTAGTTGAAGGCTGGGAGAGCAAAGTGTGGAGAAAAGGGAACTCTGCTTCAACACTGTAGCATAGAAATCCTGCCTCAGCTTCCAACCTGTTAGCCTGTCCTACAGATTTTTGACTTGTCAGCCTCCACATCTGGGTGAGTGAATTCCTTAAAATGAATCTATGTCTGTATCATATCTATGTCTATATCATCTATGCATGTCTCTACCCCAATTCCTATCTCTATATCATCTATGTCTCTCTCTCTCTATATCCTATTAGTCCTATTTCTCTGGAGAACCCTAATACAGTTTGTGTGTGCTTAGTTGAGGGAGATTTGCCAACTTTTAAAGTGACTGAATTAATCATTTTATGTTGTCACATTTAACATAACTCTGCATCTTTCCTGCTAACATTGTGTAAAATGGGAATTCCAGAATGCTTAATAGTGCTCTTAAGGAATATACATGTGGATCAAGAGGCAGTCATGCGAGCAGAACAAGGGGACACTGCATGGTTTAAAGTGAGGAAAGGAGTGCATCAGGGTTGTATCTTTTCACCATACCTTTTCAATCTGTATGCTGAGCAAATAATCTGAGAAGCTGGATTATACAAAGAAGAATGAAGCATCAGGACTGGAGGACGACTCATTAACAATCTACATTATGCGGATGCCACCACCTTACTTGCTGGAAGTGAAGAAGATTTGGAACACTTACTGATGAAGATCAAAGACCACAGCCTTCATATGAATTGCACCTCAACATCAAGAAAATCAAAATCCTCAAAACTGGACCAGTAAGCAACATCATCATAAATGCAGAAAGGATGGATGTTGTCAAGGATTTCATTTTTCTTGGGTCCACAATCAAAGCCCATGGAAGCGGCAGTCAAGAAATCAAAAGACATATTGCATTGGGAAAATCTGCTGCAAAGGAGCAGATGTCACCTTGAAGCATAAGTGTGCCTGACCCAAGCCATGGTATTTTCAATTGCATTATATTCTGCAAAAGCTAGACAGTGAACAAAGAAGGCAGAAGAAGAATTGATGCCTTTAAACTGTGGTGTTGGAGAAGAATGTTGAATATGCCATAGACCACCAAAAAACCAAACAGATCTGTTCTGGAAGAAGAGCAACCAGAGTACTCCTTGGAAGTAAAGATGGCAAGGCTACATCTGACATACTTTGGACATGTTGTCAGGAAGGCTCAGTCCCTGGAGAAGAACATCATGCTTGGTAGGGTGAGGGTCAGTGAAAAAGAGGAAGACCCTCCATGAGATGGATTAACACAGTGGCCACAACAATGGGCTTAAGCATAAAAACGATTGTGCACGTGGTGCAAGACCGGGCAGTGTTTTGTTCTGTTGTGCATAGGGTCACTATCAGTTGAAACTGACTTGACAGTACCTAGCAACAACAACAAATAACATCTTCCTTACATTCCAAATAGTCCTGCAAGACTGAGTATGTATATGTGTATGTTTGGGAGAGGATGAATGTAAAGGGGTTGGGGAAGAGGGAGGGAAACTCTGCCAACTGGAATATGCCATGAAAAAGTGTCCTGGGAGATCGGTGCAAAACCACTGATAGACTTAAGTGTAAATTTGATGCTCACTGAACAAGGAGGGAGATGGGACATGCAGAATGACTTAGGTATTGGTGAGACCCATTGAAGATGACTGCGAAGGAACAGAAAGTCACCATCCAGGAATATCCTACCCAGCACGGGTGTGAAGTCATTTTGACAATGGAAGTTGCATCATAGAAGCAGATAGTTTCAATGTACTTGGCAAAAACCAATGAAAGTGGGAATTGATGCTTAGTGTGTTTAGTCAGCCAGAATATCATGCTCACTTTTAGTAAAAATAAAATTTTTAAATAATCCAGTGATGGGTGGGAGTGACATTCCATAAGGCTGAGATTCCATCGTACTCAAAGCTCTCAGATTCATGTGAGTGCAGATCAATAGGACATCAGATAATGCTACTTTTGAGATTAGGGAGATCTGCTGAACAAGGTCTAATTTCAAAAAAAAGAATTCTCTGTATTTAGAGTTCTATTTACTTTGCCATGATGTCTTCACACGTGGTTAGAAGGATGTCTGGGTTTCTGACGCCTTCTGAAGTCGCACAGACGATTAGCTCACTCATTCCCAACTGGTCATTTCTCTCTGTAGATGGGAGAATCCGTGCTAATTGATACTTTTTATACTTAATTACACTTAATTTTTTCTGTCTGGCTGCACTGAAACCAAGAAGAGAAAAACAGTGTTCTACAGGCAAATCTTTTAACATAAACATTTCTTAACCCTATTTGCTTCAGCCTTGGTCCGGATATAGAAACTTCAAGATAAAAACCATCTAAAGTGGTTTCTTATCTATACTTTGATGCTGTCACTTGAGTTCTCCCTTCTGGAAGCCATCTCTGTGATGTCTGTGATGGGAAACTGTTTATTCTCTCCTTTCCAAACACTCAGTTCTATTGTGTTTGTTGTCAATAGTCACTGTTAATGTAATCATCTCCCATCCTTTTATTAGCATGCCTAAACTAATTCCTTAGGCCTTAGGTCCATAGCTTCTCTTGTTTTAACCTTCAGCCACAGAGCTCTGGGCACAGTGTTCTTTCCAATGACATTGATGGAGTCACCGCCTTTTTCAAAACCCTGATGCTTTCCACTTCCTTCTAGATAAAGCGCCCTACCTGGTCTCCACTTACTGTTCTCAGTTTCAACTATTTCTCCATATCAGTCAAGCTATTTTATTTACTTTCCCCCTGCCCCCAACCTGTTGCTCTTTAGCTGATTCCTACTCATAGCGATTCTATAGGACAGAGTAGAACTGCCTCATAGGGTTTTCAAGGAACACCTGGTGGATTGAAACTGCTGACCTTTTTGTTAGTAGCCATTGCCTTAACCACTAAGCACCAAGGTTTCTACCCTCTCTCTCAAACACCATTGTCATTGAATTCATTCTGACTCATAACATTCTTATAGAACGAAGTGAAACTGCCTTATGGAGTTTCCAAGGAGCACCTTGTAGATTTAAACTGCTGACCTTTCCGTTAGTCGCTATAGCACTTAACCGCTATATAGTGAGGGTTTACTGATCCTCTCCCAGGTGTTCTGCATTTTCCCCGTTTGGGCGCCCTTCCACATTGCCCCATCTCTCCAAATCCTGCTCATCATTCAAGAAGCAGATCTTATCACTTTTGCTCTGGAATCCTAGTCACTGTGGTCTGATGAGATTGTTGCCTCTTTTAACATTTTATGGGCTCATTGTTGAATGTATTGATAGAACAATCTAGGGAGTCAACCTTTGGAATTATTATTTTTTCTTTCTGTTTTTAAATATTTTATTGTGCTTTAAGTGAGAGTCTACAATCCAAGTCAATTGGTTGTACAAAACCTTGCACACACATTGCTGCACAACACTAGCTGCTGTATCCACCCTGTGACAGCACAGATGGACAGATATGCATTTTAGTGCCTCCTTCCCATTCTGTCACCACTACCAATACAAAGGTGCCACAATAGAGGCTTCCAATGAGCTTTGCTCCCCACAGCGGACTTTCATGGAAGGAGCTCACATTCACTTTTTCAACATTAAAATTCTGAGGCTTCGGGGTTCCCCTGGGAGTATGGCCCCTGGCCCTGATGCTGCCCTTGCCCAGAAATCATAATGAAGGTCACTCTTCGGACACAAATGGATTGGACTTGGTGATGCAGAGTGACCCCATTGGATGCACTTTATGGTTTTATGCATCTATATCATCCTGCTGACCTCTGGCTGGAGGAAGGAGAGTGGGTAGAGAGGAGGGGAAAGGAGACTGTTGGGAGGATGAGACATGTATGGAGCAGAGAGGAATAGTGTGCTGTCACCAGGCAGGGAGAGCAGTGAAAGCTGCGTATAGGTGGGCATGTAAATTTATATGGGAATGTACATTTTTACTCAGTCATAATAAAAAAAAATTCTGCCAAGGAATCTGGAAAGATGTATATGTATATAAAATTAAACACATATAAGCCAAGCCAAGCCAAGTGCCGTCGAGTCGGATCCGATTTACATATATATACATATATACAGACACATACATGTAAAATTTGAAAAACATTAAAAAAATAAGTAAGACCCTGTGAGGCCCAAACACACACATCTATAAGAGATATCAGGCGTATCCCCAAATTAGGGAACACTGCTTAAGCAGTGTCTTAATTAAATAGTGCTACCATAACAGAAATATCACAAGTGGACGATTTTAACAAAGACAAATTTATTCTCTCACAATCTAGGTGGTTAGGAATCCGAATTTGGGGCCTTTATTTCAAGGGTAGGATTTCTCTCTGTTGGCTCTGGAGGAACATTCTTGTCATAAGGACAACTGATAGCTTCTCAGTGCAGGGACTCCAGGTCCAAAGGGTGTTCTGTCCTCCTGGCACTGCTTTTGTGGTGGTATGAGGTACCCAGAGGTCATGGACATACCCTTTGAGACAGGCAGCTCTGCTTCTTATGTTCCATGTTTCTTCAGCTTTTGCTTCTTGATTCCTTGTCCTGTTGGCTATAGAACCTCTTTGCCTATGTCTGCCCAAAGCTCTTTGGCTCTACTGATAAGTGCCTGGAGGTACCCCACTCCATGAGAAAGCCTGCTGCAGTCTGTCAGTCATAGTATCCAAACGGCTTCCAGATTTTAGGTATCTGTTAGAGCAGAACCCCACTCTTGATATCAAATATCTGAGGCTGGGTTCTCTAGAGAAGCAAAACCAGCAAAGCATATAAATACGTTTATAGAGGGATTTATATAAAAAATATGGCTCACGTGACTGTAGAGGCTGTAATGGCCCAAGTCCACAGTCTGGATAGAGGCCTCAAACCCAAGACTGGCATGTCAGACAGAAGGGCTTTTGATCACTTAGGATTCTGCAGCAGGCTCTGGTTCATCTGACCTCCTGTTGTCAGAACGTGAGTTAGCAACTTGCCTGCTGTCTTACCTGCCAGTCCTGGAATTCATGGATCTTCAAAGCCTGTGAACATTAACTCTGTGTGAGTCTGGGTTGAGTTGGGTGTGCAATGGTCAAACACTTAGCTGTTAACTGAAAAGTTGGAGGGTTGATCCAATTTAGCAGCTCCATGGGAGAAAGACTTGTGATCTGATTTCATAAAGATTAGAACCAAGAGAACCCTGTAGGGTGGTTCTATTCTGTTATATGGGGTCACTATAAGTTGAAAATTGTTAAATTTATGTCTAATTTAATAAATATAATTACATCTATCATGAGTCGGATCTGACTAGATGGCACTTGGCGTTTGGCTTTATAATATAGACATATATCTATATATATGTCTAATATCTATCGTTGCTAGATATTGAGTACACTAGCAATAATAATAATATTTTATATGTATCATGTATTTTGTCTTTGCTAAATTGTAAGTTTCTTGAGAGGTGCTTCTTGTATTCGGGTTCTTATCCACAAAATTTAGGATTAGATTATATTATCTCAATGATCTTTTTTAATTGTATGATTCCCAAGAGAGATATAATATGAGAAACTACTGAATAATTTTCTTCCTCTAAAAACTGTGTCCATTCTATCTATCTACCTTACCTTTACCCATAGCTTTTCCCAGTGTGACGTACATTATATTATTTGATCTTTATACCCACCCTGTGAAATGTCAGCAGTGAATATTAGCTGCCTCTCACCTGTTTAAGAACTTGAGATGCAGAAGTTTAATGACAAGCCCAAGATCTTGAAAGAAGTGTTGGATCTGGTACCCCTTGTTCTGCTAATCCTCTAACCAAGAAGCCGTGTGATTTGATTGCATTTCCTGCCCTACAACCCTTAACTAAGCACCCTTCAGGAAGCACCTTTGTGCTTCTCTTATTCTCCACCATCTGTACTTGGATGGCAATGGGGAGAACTTGAGAAAGTGCCCTAAATTCAAATACCTAAAGGGGCCAGGCAGGGAACACAGGTTAGTGAGGCAGAAACAGACTTCTGTAATAGAGAGGGAGGAGGCTGGTGAATTGAACAGCACATGTCCTTTCTAAAAGGAGTAGTTCCTCTTCAGCCCTAGCCCTTCGATGCCACTCAGAAATGCTGGCCCAGGATTGCTAAATCTCCAGTTTTTCTAAAGAATCTAGAAATACACGATTTCAATGTAAAATCTGCATGAGAGAAAAAACAAAAACAGTGAGACAAGTATTTGGCCCCTAGACCCCAAAGTTAGGAATCTTTGCTTAAGAGATGTGGACCATATTTAGCTAACTCTGAGTTTCCTGAAAACCATCCTGTGAAGTGATCTGATGACTTTTACAATATTTATTAAAAGTATGATTTGACAACACAAGGAAGAACAGTCATCAATTGTTAGATTCCTGCTATTTTGCAGAGAAGAAGCTAGGTGATTGGCACACAGCATCACTAATTCTCCTCAGAGCTGTATGAGGTAGCTATGATTATCCTCATTTTACAGATGAGGGAACCTAGGCACTGAGCAGACCCACAGTCAGAAAACACGGGCCCAGGATCAAATCCAGGGTTTCTGGCTTCAGAGTGTTCTTGTTCATTGTTTTGCCATGCTGCCAACATCCTCAAAGAAGGCAGCACTTGCTCTATTTTGAAACAAGTCAAAAGTGGTCTTGTGAAGTGGAAAACTTAAAGAAAAAGCATAGTCCTCTTTTCTGAAATGGAAGAGCCATTCTATTCTTCATGACACTGGGGGAAAACGGCAAAGAAAAGGGAATTGCTCACAATAGGATGAGCTCCTCCTTCCTTTCAAAACCTTAAGTTAGAAATAGGCAAGCCTCCTAACCAGCCAGTCTTGGGCTTTTGTATTCACACTGTCCGTCTGCTTGGGCCATGTGTCCTTTGAAATGTCCACTAGCTGGCTACTGCTATCTTTTACTTCTATTTTCAGAAAGCAGACATTGGGTGGGTGGGAGGAGATCTTTTGTTTAGGGTCTGAAGTCAAGTCCAAATATAACTGGATCCCTATAACTTCCCCCACCCCCTAGGGTTTTAAACCAAATTTCATCTGCCCAGATGGCTGCTACAGAAAGACAGAGCATTCACCCACTGCTTCCTCTTTTTGTTGACCGCCCCTTGATTATAGCTAATGATTCCCAGCTGTACTGCCTCCAAAGACTTGGGAAGAAGAGTCTTTAAAAAATAATTTAATAACTAGACTCCTCGAGGGGTGGGTGGAGCTGATGCCAATCCTGTTGGAGTACTCCCTCATTCAGTATCAAGCTGGATGGAGTGTCTTGGGAAGGGAGGACAATTGCTCTGCATGTTGAAGACTTCTTGGGTGTTTCCTAGAAATATCTCATTGACTGTATTTCCTAACCTCAGTTAAAAAAAAAAAGAAAGAAAGAAAAAGGAACTCATCTCCAAATACTAAAAGAAAAGTTTTAGGTCTATGTAACATGTGAGGAGTGACAAGTTTGTGAACTCATCCCAGAAAAAGTGCTGACACCTCATTGCTAAATATCACTATGGTCACCTTTGAAGTGCTCCCCTTGGGAAGCTGTGCACCAGTGCCACTGCCTAGTCTACCCTTCAAAGCAATTTTGGAACTCTTTCTGGAATGGCCATCAGAGTTGTTGTCATATTGCCCTTGGTGTCCTGAATGTCATCAAAATATCTTCCTATCAATACTTTATCTTTTGGTAAAGAAAAAAGCCATTGTAGACCACATGAGGTGAGTAGGGAGGGGGTTCCAATACAGTTATTTGTTTACTGGCTAAAAACTCCCTCACAGACAACTGCACAATTAAGTTTGCAAACTTGCCACCATGTCACTGCATGCAATGGCCATTCCAGAAAGAGTCCCCAAATTGCTTTGAAGGGTGGACTAGGTGCTGGTATCAGTGCATAGCTACCCAAGGGGAGTACTTTCAAGGTGATCACAGCGATATTCGGCAGTGAGGTATGTAGCACTTAGAACAATTAAGTTTGAGGACTTAATTGTCAGACTGCGTACATCTCAGCTCCAACACAGAGAATATGAGGGAATATCTTTAAGGGCTATGACTTGATCCAAATCAGGTACACTTTAGGACCAATATCTTTGGAGTATTCTCTAGTTTGATGTATTATACAAAACATTATTGCTGTCAGGTGCCATCGAGTCAGTTTCTGATTCACCGGGATTCCTTGGAATAGAGTAGTGGCACGGTGGTTAAGTGCTATGTCTGCTAACCCAAAGTTTAGCAGTTTGAACCTGACCAGGCATTCCTTGGCAATTCTAGGCAGCAATTCTACTCGGAGCTATCAAGTTGCTGTGAGTTAGAAGCGACTTGAAGGCAGTGGGCATGAGTTTTTGGTTTTGGCCCTGCTAAGCCAGAAGCCAAGTGCCGTTGAGTAGGATCCGACTCATGGCGACCCTACCCTGCAGAGTTGCATTGTCACAGAAGCAGATCACTAAGTCCTTTCTCCAATGGAGCCTCTGGGTGGGTTCAAACAACTAATCTTTCAATTAGCAGCTGGATACTTAACCCGTTGTGTCACTACGGCTTCCATACAGAAGATTAGATAGCTATAAATTTTAAAGCTTGGTATCCTGGAGTTTTCATTTTGGCTTTGAAATTTGACTTTGAATTAGTAGATCTTTGGATACTAGCTTCAAATGCAGTGATCTATCAGAAAGAAAGATCAAAGTTCAAAGGACATCCGTCATGAAAACCAGTGAGAATAAGGAAACGATTGAGTCATGAGAACTATTGAGATCCTTCTCTTTTTCTTTTCCTCCTCCTCTTGTTTTTCCCTCTGTTTATTCTTTCTTTTTCCTCCTCTTCCTTATCTAAAACAACAAAAACAACAATCCAAGGTGGTGGGAGTGGGGATGAGGAAGTGAACAGAAGGATTTTACCAACTTAAAGCTCAGTGATTTGTTCAAACATTTTAAAAAAGACCTTATGTTAAATATATATACATGTAATAAAAATTTTCTATTTCAACATTTTACAATATGTGCAACTTAGTGATATTATTTGTGTTTATCGTCACCGCTATCCACCTCCAATTTTTTCCATCATCCTTAACAGAAATTCAGTGACTTTCAAGGAATATTCCTCTGTTTTCCCCTCTCTCCTGTCCCTGGTAACCACAAATGAACTTTGGTCCTATACATTTATTTGCCTATGCTAGACATTTCATCTAAGTAGGATCATATAGTATCTGCCCTTTTGTGACTAATCTGTTTCACTTAGCACGTCAAACCTTTTTTTTTTTTTTTTAAATTAATTTAAAGTGAAGAATTACTGTGAGAAATAACATCCTACTGGGAAGTAGGTAAGAATTTTAAGAACTCTACTCCTCCTCTTCTATTCCCTTATTATTGTCTTTATTATTATACTTTATTCATTCTAGGGAGTCCCTGGGTATTCCAAATCATTAATAGGTGCTCAGCTGCTAAGGGAAAGGATTGGAAGTTAGAGCCTACCCACAGGTGCCTTAGAAGAAAGGTCTGGCGATCTACTTCCAGAAAATCAGCCTTAGAAAGCCCTATGAGATGTAGTTTACTGTGGCGCATCTGGGGTTGTCATGATTTGGAAGCAACTTGACAGCAAGTATAAAACTTGTGTCTGTTCTGGACAGTTTAGAACTGCTCTGATTTTTTCCTCTGAGGAAACCTTTAGAAATTTATCTAAACTCTGATTGTTCAACAACTAGATGTAGCAATAGGAAAAGTAAAATTCTGACTTAAATCAAGACTTAGGTTTTGATTTTTGGTTCGGAAAATATAATTACAATATTTATACAGTTTGTGTTGTATTAGAGTATAATGTGGTATCGTTATTTAACGCATGGATTGAATTGGGTTCCCAATGAAATGTGTGTTGAATTTGGCTGGGCTATGATTCCCAATATGGTGTAACTGCCCTCCGTTTTGTAATTTTCATATGCTGTAAATCCTAACTTCTGCCTGCAGCTAATATAGGATTATGTTAGAAGGGAGTAGGATGGCACTTTAAAAACCTTCCTAAGAGCACCTCCGTGCTCCAGTGGAGTGTCTCTTGTAGTACCTTTTATCCTTTCACCCTATAAGAGATAAAAGGAAAGGGAAGCAAGCAGAGAGTTGGGAACCTCATACCACCAAGAAAGCAGCACTGGGAGAAGAGCGCATCCTCCAGACCTGAGGTTCCTGAGCTGCGATGTTCCCTGATCAAAGACTGATGCAAACACAAGGGCTTTCCTCCAGAGCTGAGAAGGGAAAAGCCTTCCCCTGGAGTGGACATCCTGAATTTGGACTTGTAGTCTACTGGACTGTGTAAGAATAAACTTTTCTTTGCTAAAGACATCTATTCTTGGTATTGCTGTTAGAGCGGCACTAGCCGACTAAAACTCGGATCAAGTTTTCTAGTCTATTTATGAAACACCAGAATATTTCATTGCACTTAAGGACTCCTGGTCCTCAACGGCTGATATGATGTCTTACTCATAAAAGATGTTCAATAAACCTCGGCTGGATTGATTGCATTTGTTAAATTGAATTATCAGCCTGCTTCCAGACAGCAATGGGACATGAAGCTTTGGGGAATTTTTTTTGCAACCTGAGAATTATTGTTCCCTGAAAGTTTAGCCTCATTTTATGTAAGGCAGGTAAGTTATTGAGCTAGAGCTTGTGGATGTGATCTTTCTTTGATTCACCTTCTAAAAAGGGATTTAGGTGATCAGTCAGGGTGAACAGGGTGAAAAGATTGTTCAATTTGCCTGGAACTTTTCTTGTTTTAGCACTGAAATTCCAGTCTCCCAGAAACTCTTCAGTTCCAGGAAAAACTGGTTAGTCACCCTTGTGGAAAATAAGCTTGTTTTTCCTGGAGATGTGTTGAGGTTGTCAGAAGCATGAAATACGATGTTAGGATCCATTTTTTGGCATCTTCAGGGCAAGGATGATTATTCCTCTTTTGCAACTAATGTAGACGTTTTCTCAGTCTTAATACCTATGTGTACGTGTGTGTGTATACACATACACACTTATGAAGTTAGACAACTGAGTCTACAAGGTTGATTTATACACATACATACTTAGGAGGTTCTACAATTAAGTCCACAAACTTAATTGTTCTAAGTGCTACACACTTCACTGCTGAATATCACTATAGTCACTTTCCAATTACTCCCTTTGGGAAGCTATGCACTGATGCCAGTGCCTAGTCTACCCTTCAAAGCAGTTTTGGAACTCTTTCTAGAATGGCCATTGTGCATGGTAGCACCAGGGCAAATTTCGCAAACTTAATTGTATAGCTGTCCATGAGGGACTTTTTAGCCAGTCCAGTGAAGAGCAGACTATACACTGGCATTGGTGTGTAGCTTCCCCAGGGGAGTACTTCAAAGGTGACCATAGTGGTATTCAGCAATGAGGTATGTAGCACGTTTTCTAGGATGAGTTCACGAAGGTAGCTATCAGCCCTTGTGTGTGCGCACACACACACATATGTGTGTGTCTATAATGAGGAGCTCTGGTAGTGCAAGCAATTAAGTCTTGGCCACTAATCACAAGATTGGTGATTCAAACCCACCCAGCAGCCCCGGGGGAAAAAGACCTAGGCAACTGCTCCTTTAAAGATTATGGCAAAGAAAACTCCATGGGCAGTTCTGCTCTGTCACATGGTGTCACTGTGAATCGGAATTGACTTGATGGCACTTAATGACAGTCTATCTGTAAATCTGTCTGTCTATCACTCTGTTTATACTGCTTTCAACTAACTAAAAGGGAAAAAGTGTAGGGGGATGAAGATTTCTATTACAGAGTGATTACAGTTTTTATATTGTTTTCATCTTCAGAGTAAATATCATTATACCCGTTTTAAAGACAGGGAATTAAATCTTGAAACTACTATGTCCCTCCAAAGGCTGAATATTTTTGGAGGATTTTCCATCATGTTTATATTATATACCTGACCAACCAAACAAACCCACGCCATCTAGTCACTGGCATCACAGTGATCTCATTGAGTTTCCATATAAATCTCAATAGATTTATAGACTGCCACACTTTCCTCTTGTTAAGCCCCTGGTGTTTTGAACTGCTGACCTTTCAGTTAGCAGCTGGCTACTTTAGTCACTGCTCCACCAAAGCTCCTTAGATAACAGATCAAATATCTACAAATTTTAAAACCTGATGTTTTGGCTTTGACATATTGGACCTCTTGAAAGGTCAGTTTCAAATACTGCACTCATTAAGTATGTTCTATTCAAGAACAAAGCAAAGTCAACTGAGGAGGCCTTCTGCTTCTTTATAGTTATTGATAAGCATCATACCCTTTGGAAGCTGACAAGATTTTCAGTCTGATTCAAGAGCAGGCTCTTTCAGGGGCAAGTTAAATAAAGGAAAAGGATTGCTACCAGTAGAAACTTATTTAAGGTTTTACCTTAACTGGAACCAGTTCTTTCTAAATGTATTGTGAAATCTAGAGAAAATATTGCATAGAATAACAGATTCCTGCTATTTTTGAGAGTATACTAAAGGCAGCAAAGACAGAGCTAAGCACTTCACAGGAATTCTTCCTTTCTTCTCTTTCTTGTTTGGGGGAAGGTTATGTATTACATTGTTTCATTGTTGTGGATTATCCAGTACCTTCTAACTCATAGTGACCTTATAAGACAGAGTAGAACTGTCCCATAGGGTTTCCAAGGAGCAATTGGTGGATTTGAGCTGCTGATCATTTGGTTAGCAGCTAAGCTCTTTAACTACTACACCACCAGAGTTTTGTATCATAGAAGGGTCACATGTTCCATGCTCTGCTAGTCCTGTTCTCTGATCAGGGATTTGAACATTTAGCGTAGACAAAAGGGACCAAAAGGAACAAAAAGCAGTTAGATTGGGGGCACATGGTGGCTGGGTTTTAGCTGGACAGTCCATAGCAGGGCTCCTGCTGCTGACTTGTGGGGCTGCCATGGTTCTTGCTCTTTCTAAGGTCTGGTGGTTCACCTCATCCTTAATTTGGTGAGCTTTTTCGGTATCTTTCCACATTAATTGTTTTACTTAGAGTTAGTTAGTTGATGTTGCTTAAAATTAAAGAAACTCAACTGACCCGACTTACATTATCTATCTTAATCATTGTACCAATCCTATGTAACAGGCATTATTATTCACCCTTTACAGATGAGAAACTGAAGCTTTGTGAGGGCAAGTTGTTTGCTCAAGATCACGCAATTATGAAGTGGCAAAGCTGGTGCTTCAAGTCAAGTATTGACTTCAAAAACCTGTATCTGCTACACTTTAACGGAAACCCTGGTGGTGTAGTGGTTAAGTGCTATGTCTAACTAAAAGGTCATCAGTTTAAATCCACCAGGTGCTCCTTGGCAACTCTATGGGGCAATTCTACTTTGTCCTGTAGGGTCACTATGACTTGGGATCAACTCGATGGCACTGGATTTGGATTTGATTTTGGATTTATGCTTTAATGGCTTAAAATGGAAAGAAAAAGAAACAAAATATATTTGCAACAGGCTTAATAGCTTTAAGGTATCAAGAATTCTTAAGCATCAATAAGAAAAATATTTAACGTGCTGTCATAGATTGAATCGTGTTCCCTAAAAAACGTGTATCAATTATACTGGACCATGATTTCTGATCTTGTATGATTTTTCCCATAGGTTGTGGATCCCACCTCTCTGATGTTAATGAGGGAGAATGGGTGGCAGCTGTGGTCGTGAGGCAGGACTCAATCTACAGTCTTGGGTTGTGTTGACACAATCTCTTGGGATGTTAAAAAAAAAGTGAACAGAGATATTTGGTAACCTCATACAACCAAGGAAGCAGTACCAGGAGCAGGGTCCATACTTTGGACTGTGGGCCCCTGCATGAAGAGGCTCCTAGTCCAGGGAAGAAGGCCTTCTGAGAATGCTTTCCCCTGGAGCTGAGCTCTGACTTTGGATTTTAAGTCTACTTTACTGTAAAGAAATAAATTTCTTTTTGATAAAAGCCATTCCCTTGTGGTATTTTCTGTTACAGCAGCAGCATTCCCTTGTGGTATTTTCTGTTACAGATGACTAAGACACACACTAAAAGAAAAAAAAAAGAGCAAAGTACATGAGAACCTATTTTCCAAAAAAGATAAGGATGACGGTCTATACATGTAAAAAAAAACCTCATTGATAATACAATGAATGTAAATTAAAACACTGGCATATCATTTTCCTCTATCTCATTGATGAAAAAGTTTTGGCAAAAGTTAAGTGAAAATCTCTCTTGTTAAAGTTCGAAGTAAAAATTTATGTCAACTTCAGAAAGAAAAATGAGTGAATATTTGTTCAAAGCTTTTGATTTAGACATTCATCCTAAGAAAACAATTAGCAACACATTGAAAGATTTTTTTGTAAAAGGATGTTTATATAGTAATGGTTTTTATATGCATCTATTTAGAAGTCATGACGGCTCCATGTGCCTAGAATAGATGTGCACTCCATAAGGTTTTCAAGGAGATCTCTAGGTCTTTCTTCCAAGGCGTGTCTGGCTAGGTCTGAACCATCAAGCTTTCAGGTAATAGATGGCAGTTTAACTGTTTTAACCACCCAGAAACCAGGAATATTAGTTGTAAGTTATAATAGCAAGAGTTAGAAGCAAACTGAATACCTAACTTAGGAATGATCATGAAAAAGCTTATAATACTGTTTAAAAAAAAACAGGAGTCCCAAGTAATTACTGACTCAAACACTCAGCAGTTATCTACTGGGCATGTGCAATTTACCAGGCATCAGGCTGACCACTAGAGAAATATCAATGAGCAGTAGAAAACCTCTGCTCTCTTGCAGCTTACATTCTAGTGGGAGAGACAATAAACATCTGGGGCCTGACAATTAAGTTTGCAAACATCCTAGAAAAAGTGCTGCATATCTCATTGCTGGATATTACTATGGTTGCCTTCAAAGTACTCCTCTTGGGAAGCTATGCACTGATGCCAGCACTAGTCCACTGTTCAAAGCAGTCTTGGAGCTCTTTTTCTGGAATGATCGTCAGAGTTGTTATATTACCCTTGATGTCCCAAATATCATCAGAATGTCTTCCTTTCAATATTTCCTTTGTCTTTGAGAAAATTAAAGTCACAGGGGCCAGATCAGGTGAGTAGGGATGCTGTTCCAATACAGATATTTGCTTACTGAATAAAAACTCCACCACAGTGCCATGTGAGGTGGTGGATTGTCGTGATGCAAGAGCCAAGTGACTTGATGGCATCTAATAAAATCCATCTGCTGCCACTGAGGTGGGTCTGACTCATAGTGACCCTAGAAGTGAGAGTAGAACTGCCCCATAGAGTTTCCAAGGAGCATGTGGTGGATTTGAACCGTGACCTTTCAGTTAGTAGACATAGCACTTATGCACCTAATAGCAACAATAATAAAATGTGAGTAACTTGATCCTAATTTTACATAAAAAGATACATCTGCATGGAAAAAAGACTATAAAAATATATACCTAGGTATAAGATGCATGATTATGTATTGTATTCTTAATACTTTGGTGTTTTGAAATACTGATAATAATTTTGAGTTTATTTTATAAACAGTAAAAAAGGAATGTTGAAAAGGATCCGATAGAGAATTAGCAAGATAAATTAGAGGCGCAGTAAGTCCACTTTCAGCGTTCATTTCTTTAGTTACTGCATTTGGAAGAGTCAATGAATTAAATTAAAATGAAAACTGACCATGTTTTAGTCCGTAACAATTTTTTTGAGATAGAGAGAGATCTTTCATTTTATCACAATGTAATATAATAAATACAATATAATAAAAAATCATGGGTTTACCACTTAGCCCAGTCATACAATAAAAATTTTACATATATGCTTTTTGAATTTCCCTCCCTCCTTCTCTGTCCTCCCCTCCCTCTTTACTCTTTTCTCACTCTTGTTTATGCCATGATTGTTAACATCCTACTGACCAAAGCTAGTCACAAGAGCCACCCCTCATCACCCAGTCCCTGCTGCCTTCCGTCCCTTTTTGTCCATCCCTCCTTGCAAGTTAAAATCTTACAGATACAGTTGATGGCTGTGTAACCAATCCAGTCCCATTTCTCTCCTGCTGTCCAGAGAGGTAACAGCTGTCCTGAATTTGGTGTTTCAATTTCTGTGACTATTTTTATACTTACGATATGTATGTATACTATATCACTGTTAGGTGCCATCAGGTCAGCTCCAACTCACAGTGCTGGCCCTGAGCCGTCCTCACAACTACTGTTGTTCTGCTTGAGTCCATTGTTGCAGCCACTGTGTCATTCCTTCTCCCTGAAAGTCTTCCTCTTTTTTTGCTGATCCTCTACCAAACGTGATGTCCTTCTCTGGAAACAGATCCCTCCTGATAACACATCCAAAGTATGGGAGATGTAGTCTTGCCACCTTTGTTTCTAAGAAGCACGCTGGTTGTACTTCTTCCGAGGCAGTTTCATTTTAAGGCAGATTCATTCCAAGACAGATTATGTACACTACAGACCCACGAAAAATATGCTGTCCATTCGCCTGTTTTTCATCTTTGTTATATGCTTTCTCTTTGATCTTCTTATTCAGTATGTGTTGCTACACACCCTCTAATGTGTTTAAACAGCTATATTTTTATACAATTATATAAAAGACAACAATCTACTCTGGTGCGGATGTATCTCTAATTTGTTACCCTCCTTTTTTCTTTCAAATAGAGTGGGATTAAACATTCCTGCACATATCTCCTTCTGAGAGTTTTCCCATGGCATGCAAATCTGGGTGTCGCATCACTGGGTTATGTCTTGTCTCTCTCTCTCTCTTTTTTTTCAGCTATAACTTACAGATCATAATATTTACCCTTTTAATATGGACAAGTCAGTGGTTTTTAGTATATCCACAATATTGTGCAACCATGGCCACTATCTAATTCCAGAATGTTTTCATCATCTTTAAAAAAATCAGACCCAAACCGTGCATTTTAACAGTCACTTTCTCATCTCTCCCCACTTCTCTAGTTTCTGGCAATCAATAACCTACTTTGTCGTCTTGGATTTGCTCATTGTGGACCCTTCATGTAAATGGAATCATATAACGTACAGGTTTTTGTGTCTGGCTTCTTTGCATAATGTTTTCCAAGTTCATCCATACTGTAGCATCAGTACCTTATTTTTTTATGACTGAATAACATTTATTCTATGAGTATACCACATTTTGTTGATCTTTCATCAGTTGGTGGGCATTTGGTCTATTTCTATGAGTTGTTATGAATAACAATGCTAACAATATTTACATACAAACTTTGTGTTTTCAGTTGTCTTGGGCATGAAATTACTGGGTCATATGGCAGCTATATGTTTAACTTTTGGAGGAACTTCAGTTTATTTTCCAAAGTGACTGCACCATTTTACATTTCCACCAACAGTGTACGGAATTCTAATTTCTACACATCCTCCTCAGAACTTTTTATTGTCTGTCTTTTTGAGTATAGTATCCTAATGGATAAGAAATAGTAATTCATTGTGATTTCAATTTGCGTTTTCCCAACGGAAAATCAAAGACTTACAGCCTTTGGTATGGATTACACATCAACTTAAAGAAAATAAAAATCCTCACAGATGGATTAATAGGCAACATCATGATAAAGGGAGAAAATACTGAAGTTGTAACGGATTTCATTTTACTTGGATCCACAATGAATGCCCATAAGAAGAGAGACCAGGAAATTAAATGACATGTTGTGTTGGGCAAATTTGCTGCAAAAGACTTCTTTAAAGTGTTGAAAAGCAAAGATGTCATTTTTGAGGATTAGGGTGTGCCTGACCTAAGCCATGATATTTTCAATTGCCTCACATGCACATGAAAGCTGGACAATGTATAAGTAAGGCCAAAGAAGAATTGTCTCTAAATTATGGCGCTGGTGAAGATTAGCAAATGCACTAGTGAATGCCAGAAGAATAGATAAGTCTATCTTGGGAAGAGTACAACCGGGGTGCTCTTTAGAAAGAAGGAGGATGAGGCTTTGTCTCACATACTTTAGGCACGTTATCAAGGAAGGACCAGTCCCTGAAGAAGGACATCACACTTGGTATAGTAGAGGGTCAGTGGTGAGGAAGACCCTCAATGAGATGGATCAGCACAATAGTTGTAATAATGGACTCAAGCATAACAGCTGTGAGGATGGTATAGGACTGGGCAACATTTTATTTTGTTGCACATAGGGTTGCTATGAGTCAGAACTGACTCAGCAGGACCTAACAGCAACAGTGACTTATGAAGTTGAGCATCTTTTCATGTGCTATCAGCCATTTGTATATCTTCTTTGGAAAATGTATATTAAAACTCTTTTCTACTTTTGAAGCGAGTTACTTGTGTTCTACTATTGAGTTGTAAGAGTTTTTTATATTTTCTGGATATTAACTTTATCATGCGCATTGTTTGAAATATTTTCCCCTAGTCAGTTGGATTGTCTTTTCACTTTCTTCGTAATACCCTTTGAATCACAAAATTTTGAAAATCCATATGAAGTCCAATTTATCTACTTTATTTTTTGGCATTGTTGCACAAGCCTTGAATGCCATACCTAAGAAACTATCACCTAACTTTAAGTCCCAAAGATTTTTGTTCTAATAATTTCTTCTAATAATTCACACCTTTAGGTCTTTGATACATACGGAGTTAATATCTGTCTGTAGTGTGAGGTAGGGATCCAACTTATTTCTTTTGCGTGTGAATATCCAGTTGTCCCAGCACAAGGAGTTGAAAATATGCTTTCCTACTGAAATATCTTGGCATTCTTGTTGAAAAATGGTAAATCAATGGATCTACTTCTGGTCTCTGCATTCTTTTGAATTTCATCTTTATATTTGTCTTTATGCCAATACCATGCATTCTTGAAAAGTGTAGCTTTTTAGTAAAAATCAGAGAATGCAAATCCTTCAACTTTGTGCTTGTTTTTCAAAATTGTTTTCACTATTTTGGGTACCTTGCATTTCCATAAGAATTTTAGAATCACCTTGTTGATTTCTGCAAAAAAGGAAGCTGGGATTCAATAAGGATTGCATTGAATATGAAGATCATTTGAAACGTTGGTATTTTAAAAATGTTTAATTTTGTTTAATCCGTGAACACGATATGTCTTTCCATGTTTAGATCTTTTAAAAAAGTTCTTCCAATAATATTTTGTAGTTTTCAAATACAAGTCCTGTATTTCTTTTGATTCATTTATTACTAAGCATTTTATCGTTTTGATGTTATCATAAATAGAATATTCTTGGTGTAATTATCACGTTGTTCCCTCCTAATGTATAGAAATGCAATTAGTTTTGTATTCTGCAGTTTTGCTGGCCATACTTCTTTTCTAATCTGAGTGTCTTTTATTTCATTTTCTTACATAATTAACCTGGCTAAAACTTTAGTACAACATGGAATAGAAGAACATCGTTATCTTGTTCCTGGTCTTAGAAGAAAGCTTTTAGTCTTTCATCATTAAACATGATGTTGACTTTGAGTTTTTTGCAGATTCTCTTTAATAGTTTGAGGAAATTTACCTTCTATTTCTAATTTGTTTAATATCCTTATTATGAAAGGGTGTTAGATTTTATCAGTGTTTTTCTGCATCTGTTAAGATGATCGTGTATATATATTTGTTACCCTTTATTTTACTAATGTGGTGTATTATATTGATTTTTGTGTGTTGAACCAACTTTGCATACATGGTCATGGTGTATAATCACGGATATTGTTTGCAAGCATTTTGTTTTGTTTTGTTTTTTTTATTTAACATAACTGAGTGAAAATGTACATTCATGTATAAATTTACATGCCCACCTATATGCAGCTTCCACTGCTCTCCCTGTCCGGTGACTGCACACTATTCCTCTCTGCTCCATACACGTCTCATCCTCCCAACAACCTCCTTTCCGTTCTTCTTCGTCGACTCCCCATCCTCCAGCCAGAGGTCAGCAAGATGATATCCTGTAGATGTTTAGAACCACAAAGTGCTTCCAATATATGGTCACTCTGCATTGCCAAGTCCAATCCTTTCCTGTCCAAAGAGTGGACCTTTGTTATAGTTTATGGGAAAGGGCAGCATCAGGACCGGGGACCATGCTCTCAGAGGAACCCCAAAACCGCTGGACCATCAATTGAGGCCTTTTAGTGGAGATCTCAGGATGCACCCCTTTTTATTCTTGTGTTGCCAGTGAGACTCCTCTCTGTGAGCTCCATCGTGGTTATCACTGGTGGTGGCCGGGCACCATCCAGTTCTTCCGGTCCCAAGTCGATGTAGGTACCCACTCTTGTGGGTCTCTCTGTCTTCTAGGTTGTCTTTACTGCATGTCATTTTGGTCCTCGGTGAGCATCCGTTCCTGCTGAGTTGGGACCATTTGCTGTGTCCTTGGATGGCAGCTTGGCAGCTTTTAAGACCCCAGACGCCACTCACCAATGTGGGGTGCAGAGAGCTCTCTTAGCAAAACGCTAGTTGTGCCAACTGGCCTGAAATTCGCCTAAGAGCATGGTCCCCCGCCTCCTGCCCCAGCTACTCTATCCTTGCAGTATTGAGTCAAGATGGAAGGAGTACTCAATTTATGCTGAAGTCCACTTAATGTTGTTCTTGTTTCTAATGTGTGCTATCACCGCTTTCTCCCAACTAGATTTCTAGCAACTATCTAAACTAAACCCTCCCTCCCTCACCCTCCCTCCCTCCCCTCCCTTGCAGCTGTCAAAGAGTCTTTTCTTCTATACACAAGTCTGTTTTTGAGGTCTTGTCGTAGAGGTCTCATACAGTATTTGACCTTTTGTCGCTGACTACTTTCACTCAACATAATGTCTTCCAGTTGAAACCAGGTTAGGAGATGTTTCCTGGAATCATCATTATTCTTTATCATTGCGTAGTGCTCCATTGAGTATATGTACCACAGTTTACCTATCCATTCTTCTATTGTTGGGCATCTGGGTTGATTCCATCTTTTTGCTATCGTGGACTGTGCTGCGGTAAACATTCTGGTGCATGTGTCCGTTGGTGTGAAAGGCCTTGAATCTGTAGGATATATTCCAAGTAGTGGAATTACTGGGTCATATGGTATATCGATATCCATTTTTTTAAGGAAGCGCCAGATTGCCTTCCAAAGAGGCTGGACCATTTTGTAACCCCACCAACAGTGTAGGAGGGTTCCACTTTCTCCACAGCCTCTCCAGCATTTGTTGTTTTGTGTTTTCTGGATCATGACCAATCTTGTTGGGTTGAGATGGTATCTCATTGTTGTCTTGATTTGAATTTCTTTAATAACTAAAGATCGTGAACATGTCTGCATGTGTTTTTTGGCTGCCTGGATCTCCTCTTTAGTGAAGTATCTGTCCATCTCCTTTGGCCATTGCTTAATTGGATGATTTATCGTCTTCTTAATGATATTTTGTAGTATCTTATAGATTATGGAGATCAGGCATCAATCTGACATAGAGTTGCCAAATATTTTTTCCCACTCTGTGGGTGTTCTTTTAATTCTATTAATAAAGTCTTTGGATGAGCAAAAGTGTTTGATTCTTTATAGTTCCCATTTATCTACTTTCTCTTCTGTTGCTTGAGGTTTCTTTGACAGATTTTGGAGTCTGTCCTCATTGTGTATTAAAACTTCCATTGTTGTTTCTACCTTTTCTTGGATCAGCTTTATCGTTTGAGGTTTGATATTTAGGTCTTTTATCCAGTTGGAGTTGGTTTTTGTATAAGGTGTAAGATACGGATCTTGATTCAGTTTACTGCAGATGGATAACCAATTTTGCCAGCACCATTTGTTGACGTGTGTGCAAGCATTTTGTTGAGGATTTTGTATTGGTATTCATAAAGGATATTGATCTATAGTTTTCTTGAGATGTGTTTGTCTGTTTTTAGTATCAAAATAATTTTGGCCTAATAGATTAAGCTGAGCATTCCTTCCTTTTTTGTTTTTGGGGGAAGTTCATGAAATATGAATTCTTTAAATATTTTGTAGAATTCACCAGTGAAACCCTTTGTCCTGGAAGTTTTCTCCAGGGGAAGTTTTGTTTTTTGTGTTTAAATGTTTTTTTTTTTTAATTGTAATAAAATACGTATGACATAAAAATTTCCACTGTGACTGTTTTTAAGTGTACAGTACAGTGGGCATTAGTTATTCTCACAGTTTTGTGCCAACCAACTTTTTCATCTCTTCTGTGGAGAATTTTTGGTTACTAATTTAATTTTATTTTGTTATCAGCTTATTTGCATTTTTATTTCTTTTGGAGGCTGTTTTGGTGTTTATACATTTCTAGAAATTTGTTCATTTCTTCGAAGTTACCTAAGTTCTTTGCATACAGTTGTTCATAGTATTTCCTTTTAATCTTTATCATTCCTGTAAGATTGGCAGTAATGTTGCCTCTATCATTCCCAATTTTAGAAAACTGAATTCTCTTTTTCTCTTGATTAATCAACTAAAGTCAGGGATGTAGGGAGGGTAACAAGTGCCAGAGCTGTCTCTAAGTTGCACGTCTCCCCTCAATTTCATGATCAAGAGACGATGGTAGCAGTAATGTGTCAGCATAAGCACCTTCCTCCATCAGTCAGGTGCCTTTGTATTTGTTGTGTTTTGGAATGTTATTCTGCGTCTCAAATGGCATCCCCTTGGACTCGTGCCTGGAGGTTAGTGTTCCCCTTTGGCCCCCTGCCCCCTGCTGCACCTGTGCTGAAGATTTGGCATGTTTGTTGTTCTTTAAAAAACAACAAATTTTCATTTAATTAATTTTGTCTTGATATGGAATTCCACATTTTACTTATTTATGTTCTACTCTTTATTATTACTATCTCCTTTTACTGCTTCCTTTGAATTTGGCTTGCTTTTTTTTTTCTAGCTTCTTAAAGATGAAAGGCTGGGTTATAGATTTGAGATATTTTTAAAAGTATAGGTATTATAATCATACAGTACTCCTTATACATGAGTTAGGCAGCATCTCATAAATTTTCATATGCTATAATCTTTTCATTTTCATCCGTCTGAAAGTCTTTTCCAATTTTCTTGTTATTCTTTGATCAGTTTATTATTTAAGAGTATACTGCTTAATTTTCATTTACTCATAAATTGTCAAAATTCTCTTCTACTATTGAATTCTAATTTCATTCCATTTTGAGAAGAGAAAACTCATATGATCTCAAGCCTTTATAAATTTCCTGAGACTTGTTTTATAAGTGAATATATGGAATAGATCATATGGATTTGAGAAGAATGTATATGCTGTTGTTTTTGGGTATTTTATAAATGTTTGCTAGGTCTAGTTGTTTTATAGTGTTGTTCAAGTATTCTGTTTGCTTGTTAATTTTCTGTCTAGTTCTGCACATCATTGGAAATTGGGTATTGAGGTCTCCAAATGTTATCATTGAATTGTTTTTTCTCTCTTCAGTTTTTTCAGTTTTTGTTTCATGTATCTTGAGGGTGTGTTGTTAGGTGCATATATTTTCATAATTTTAGTGTTTCTTCATTGATTCTCCTGTTTATCATTATGTGATGCTCTTCTTTTTCTCTAGTAACCCTTTGTGTCTTAACGCCTGCTTTGACATTAGTATAGTCACTCCAGCTCTCTTTTTCATGGTATATCTTTTCTGTCATTTTACTTCTTTTTTTTAGGAGCTTAACACATGTATGTTTATTTCTTTCCAGCTGTTTGGAGAATAGCATTGTCTTCTAGCTTTTTTCCTTTTTGAGAGTTTCAAGCATTTGTGAGCACTAATAAATACAAGGGAACAGGTTAAAATGAACAAAAGTGAGGGAAGTTACAAAACTGTGAAGACTCTCAAGCTGGCACAATAGCAGTTTCCTCTTGAGTGTTCAAAGAAAAGAGATAACATTGTGTTGCTGTTCAGTCTTTCCAGAAACTAATTTAGCAAGATGGTGAAAGGATACAAACTTGAGTACCTTTCTTGACGTTAAACCGTGCAGTGTCACCTTGCTCTGTTTGCAAGACTGCCTCTTGATCCGTGTACAGATTCCTCATGAGCATAAGTAAGTGTTCTGGAATTCTTATTCTCCACAATGCTATCCATAATTTGTTACAATCCACACAGTTGAATGCCTTTGCATAGTCAATAAAACACAGGTAATCATCTTTCTGGTGTTCTCTGCTTTCATACAAGATCCATCTGACATTAACAATGATACCCTAATTCTACATCCTTTTCTTTTTCTTTTTTATTTAACATGACTGAGTGAAAATGTACTTTCCCGTATAAATTTACACGCCCACCTGTATGCAGCTTCCACTGCTCTCCCTGTCTGGTGACAGCACACTATTCCTCTCTGCTCCATACATGTCTCATCCTCCCAACAGCCTCCTTTCCCCTCCTCTCCACCCACTCTCCTTCCTCCAGCCAGAGGTCAGCAGGATGATATCCTATAGATGTATAGAACCATAAAGTGCTTCCAATATATGGTCACTCTGCCTTGCCAAGTCCAATCCATTCCTGTCCAAGGAGTGGGCCTTTGTTATAATTTATGGGTAAGGGCAGCATCAGGGCCGGGGGCCATGCTCTCAGGGGAACCCCGAAACTGCTGGACCATCAATTGAGGTCTTTTAGTGGAGATCTCAGGATGCACCCCTTTTTATTCTTGTGTTGCCAGTGAGACTCAACCTAGCGAGTTCCATCGTGGCTATCACTGGTGGTGGCCAGGCACCATCCGGTTCTTCCGGTCCCAGGTCAATGAAGGCACCCACTCTTGTGGGTCTCTCTGTCTTCTAGGTTGTCTTTACCGCATGTCATTTTGGTCCTCGGTGAGCATCCGTTCCTGCTGAGTTGGGACCATTTGCTGTGTCCTCGGATGGCAGCTTGGCAGCTTTTAAGACCCCAGACACCACTCACCAATGTAGGGTGCAGAGAGCGCTCTTAGCAAAACGCTAGTTGTGCCAATTGGCATCGATTTCGCCTAAGAGCATGGTCCCCTGCCCCCTGTCCCAGCGACTCTATCCTTGCAATATTGGGTTAAGATGGAAAGAATACTCAAGTTATGCTGGTCCACTTAATGTTGTTCTTGTTTCTAATGTGTGCTGTCACCGCTTTCTCCCAACTAGATTTCTAGCAACTATCTAAGCTAAACCCTCCACCCACCCTCCCTTCCTTCCCTCCCTTGAAGCTGTCAAAGAGTCTATTCTTCTATACACAAGTCTGTTTTTGAGATCTTATCGTAGAGGTCTCATACAGTATTTGTCCTTTTGTCGCTGATGACTTTCACTCAACATAATGTCTTCCAGTTGAAACCAGGTTTGGAGATGTTTCCTGGAATCATCGTTATTCTTTATCATTGCGTAGTGCTCCATTGAGTATATGTACCATAGTTTACCTATCCATTCTTCTGTTGCTGGGCATCTGGGCTGATTCCATCTTTTTGCTATCGTGGACTGTGCTGTGATAAACATTCTGGTGCATGTGTCCGTTGGTGTGAAAGGCCTTGATTCTGTAGGATATATTCCAAGTAGTGGAATTACTGAGTCAAATGGTATATCGATATCCATTTTTTTAAGGAAGCGCCAGACTGCTTTCCAAAGAGGCTGGACCATTTTGCTATCATTTTACTTCTAATCTACTTGTGTCTTTAAATCTAAGTTTTGTTTTCTGTTATAGAATATAGTTGCATCATGTATATTTTTCAAATCCATTTTGTCAATCTCTGTCTTTTAATTAAAGAGTTTAGTCCATTTTCATTTAATTATTGATAAGGTAGGAGTTATGTCTGTCATTTTGCTCTTTGTTTTCTAAGTGTATTATTTATTTTTATTCACCTTTCATCCATTATCGTCTTCTTTTGTGTTAAATAGGTAATTTCTAGTGCATCATTTGTAAATGCTGATTTTTTCCTTAAATCTGAGAACCAGAGACAGTAATGAGAAATGAGAATGGAATAAACTGGATCAAAAAAAATAAAAGACATAAAATTCAATTATGTGGTCTAAAGATATAATCAGGTCTTGATTCCTATTTCCTTGCACAAATTGTATTTGCTTTTGATATGTCTCTTTTTTTCCCCCATGGCTGGAATTTTCTGTGTTCTATATCACACATGACGGATAGTTTGGCTGGCTGTAGAATTTTAGCTGGAAATAATTTTGCTTCAAAAAATGAAGGCATTCATTGGTAGCTCTGTTAAATTTTAGTATAATTTTGATACTATTCGTTGACTTTTAGTATTGTTGTCCAAAACCACTTAGAGTGAAATCTGTGAGAGCTGGAAGTTGACGGGACTGCCTTGTTTTCCTGGGTTTTGAAAATTTTTCTGTCTTTGACGGGATGAAGTCTTATTACATTTCTATTGTTAATTTTAGTGGAAAATATTTTAGCTTACTTTGACAGGTTCCTACCTTACACAGTTTCTGGCCTCGTAGGTTTTACTGTAGTTATTCCTCCTTTGTATATGGCCTAGTTTTTCTTCCTCTGAACATATGTAACATTGTCTCTTTATTTGCAGTGTTCTGAAATTTCTAAACCATGTGCGTTAGTTACAGCTGATAGTCTATGGCATCTTTCAATCTAGAAACATGTCTTTCAGCTCTGAAAATTTTCTTAAATTATTTCTTTAATGAATTCCTCATTTTCATTTTCTCTGTTCTCTTTTTCTAAACTCCTCTTTAGGTATGGGCCTCCTAATCTGGTTGTCCATATTTTTGAAAGCATTTTGCCAATTCTGTATAATTTTCTCTGTTGGTTTCACTTTCTGAAAGATTTCTTCAGCTTTATCTTCTAGACCTTTTTTTTTCTCTTCACTAACCTTTAAGATATCTTTATATTCCCGTGAGGGATAAAGAATAAGTAAGTTAGCTCTGACGACTGTCTTCACATGGTCTCCTTGGTGAGCCTTTTTGGATAGGAGAATGTGGTCTGTCTTTCCTGTGATCTACATGTGTCCCTCTTGAAATTGCTTGTAAAATTGAAGAGTAAGGTCTTCAATTCAGTGTTTATATGAATATTCATTCAGATAGTGTGACAGAGAGTCAATCTTGGTTACACCTTTCTCTATCTATTGGTATTTCTGCCCTCCCTCCTCCCAAACCAAACCTAAACTCACTGCCGTTGAGTCATTTCCAACTCATAGTGACTTTACTGGGAAAAGAGAACTGCCCCATAGAGTTTCTAAGGAACAGCTGGCAGATTTGAACTGCTGAACTTTTGGTTAACAGCTGTAATACTTGATCACTACACCACTAGGGTTTTCTATCTCCTCCAATGTGTCTACAATTCCTGTGTAAAACTTTGGCTCCCCAAAGATCAACGCTGTGATGTTTCACACAGGCTTCCCCTTCCCTAGCATGATCCAAGCTATTCTTTTAATCATTTTCCTTCTTCTCAACCTTTACACTACAATTTCCTTTACTTCTTGATGAACTATTTGCTGTTTATTAGTTATCTGCTCTGACTTACCACAGTGCTTGACTTCCATGCTTAAGACTTATATTCTAACTTGAGTCAAAGTTTACCCACATGAAACAATCACCAAAAGGCAATCAAGGGTCTAATTGTATTGTTACAGAGCCATGGTGGTGTGGTGGTTAAGGGCTCAACAAATAATCAAAAGATAAAACAGTTTGAATCCACCAGCTGCTCCTTGAATCTTATGCAGATGTTCTGCTTTGGCCACAGCATTTTTTATGAATTGGAACCAACTTGATGGCAACGGCTTTGGTATTTCAGTTTTTGTGTTATACCAGCCATAAGAATAATTGTTTATAGATGAAAGAGGTCAGATAGGGCCTAAACACTAGTTAGATGGAGATGAAGGATTAGTGTTTTATTTTATCATTGTATAACTTATAGGAAGAACTAGAAATTAGGGAAATGAAGATTTGTGGCATCTCAGGGAAGCATCTTGGGTCAAGACAACATATGCCCCTCAAGTCATTAGTTTCCTCCAAAGTCTTAGCTTCCTATATATTACCCTGTCTTCCTATAAACCAAATATTTCCAGCTCCAAATTTTATCCAATTCTTGGAGTTTCATGCATAATCCAAGATCAAATACACACAGGACTTTTGCCCAAGGAGATGAAGAGGAAGATGATTCCAGTGATGCCATACCGACCACTTGAATCTTTGGATGTCTTGTGTACATAATTTAAAAAGAGACTATAGGCAAACATTTTTCAAATGCTTTAACTTCTCTATTTTAATAGCTTTTCAGCAACATGAATAGCAGACTTTCTGCAAACCACTTTTCAAGAACTAGACTTCTCCTCCTTCTTGCAGACCAGTTAGCCTGCCACTCTTTCTCTCTCTCTTTTTTTAACTTAAATTTCATTTTTGAAGGATTTAATCTCATTCGCTATCACAACATTATTTTTTATAACAACAGGAAGAAATTCGATAAGCTATCCTAGTTTCTTAGGTTTGCGAATTAATTCCTACTTTATCGAAATGGGCTTCTGTTATGGGGAAAAACCAGATGCACTGAGTTGTTCAAGTCTTAAGTGTCTCTCCAGCTTGTTGAAGCAACTGCATTAAAAATCTCAATGAACATAGTTGCTGACTTTCTTGCTGTCTTGTATTCCTGCTGCACTTACACTATTTACACTAGAGCTTGTGCCACATCTGGTTAGAACTCAGTGACTGTCATCTCCATTTTTCCCAGTTTTAAGTTGTCTCCCTTAAGGTTTCTCTTCTGTATATTGAACTTCCATTAATTTTTTTTCTTTGACTGAAAAGAAGCACAGTGGTGTAGTAAGCAGAGTAGTGCACTGGTCCCCAGGATGCCTGGATTGGAAGTCTAGCTCTGGAATTTGCTGACTGGAAGATCTTTAACTTTTCTGACACTTACCTTAAAGGGTTGTTAGAGCTAAAATAATTCATGCAACAGCATCTAATGTATTTACATATAGTAGCACTTATCCTCCCCTTTTTTTAATGCTTATGAATTTGGCTTTAATCAAGAAACAATACTAGGGCTTGATCAAAACCTGGTTCTATATCGTACCTGAACTTTATCGACTGTTATTATTCCAATTCTGAATTCTTAGTTAATAGTGTTCACTGTATAATTTATGCTCCAGCCAAGTGCCGTCGAGTAGGATCATTTCTTAAACCCATATAATACTTGATGCCTATGGTATGCTGTTGTATGTATGTATGTATGTATGCTTACATGCGCTGTTGTAATATGCAGCATGTGCAAACTGAAATTCATCTTGCTGGCTTAGCATTCTATGTAGGTTATTGTTACATGGTCTGCTTATTCTGTGTATCACAATCTCAACTGCAGAATTTATGTAGACTGGTCAAGAAATTCAATTATAACAAGTGGGACTCTTCAACTTGCAATGCTATCAAGATAATAGAAAATGTCCTTTGATCTCCAAAGAGATATGGTAGCAGCTTAATTCTGGATTTTTATACTTTCCGTCTTGGAAATGATACAGAGTAAGAAGTGGAATGAAAAAAGAGTGTACAAACACCATTTTCAGTGACAATAGGAGGCAGAGAAAACTCTTAACGTGCTGTCAGTGGAAGCAGGCAAGATGTTGCATGGCAACCAGTGATGGCCAGAGGCAAGGATGATGAGCATGGAAGACATATGCTGTGGAGGGTTTGCAGAAACACATTTTATACTAACTTTCACAAGGGGAGTACTTACTTCCACAAGGGAAGTGCCCCATCCTGAGTAGAAACTGCAATGAGCAGGGGTGAATTCAGAGTGACAGACTTTCCCAGTTTTAGTTCTGAAAGTCTGATGTCCTAGGAGCCCCATCCATCCTGGGCTAACTGGGGAAAAAAACAAACAGGGAGTGGCATTGTGGGGAGGTAGGAAGTACCTGATGGCCACGAAGGCGGCCAGATCAAGCTTATTGCTATCCGGTTACATTCTGATTCGTAGGGACCCCATATGACAGAGTAGAAGTGTCCCATAGGGCTTCCAAGGCTATAAACTTTTTTAAGGAGGCAGACTGCTATATCTTTCTCCTGTAGTGAGACTGGTGTGTTTGAACTGTCAGTCTTTTGGTTAGCAGCCAAGTACTTAACCACTGCACCACTGGGGTCACAGAGTATAGAAAGCACAGGACCAACAACAGGTGGGACTATTATCTTGGAGGGAAAATACTCTGTCCCTTGGAGACAGTATCTGGTGAGGAAGCCAGAAGATCATGTGGATAGAAGATATTCTGAACCTTCAAGGCAAAGGAGATGTGGCTGCATAGAAGCATCGCTGAAAAAACAAAGAAGGAAAATTTGTTGCAGTGGAAGAGGAAACCTCTGAACTGCAAAGTTTGGAAGACTGGCAGACCTAAGTCCTTATCTTCTACCCCTTAGTAACCTTCCACAAATAGCTGGTCCAGGAAAATCAAACCCATTCAAATATGAATAACAAAAAGGAGTTGGCAAGGCATCTATACAGAGATACTATGAAACCATGGAAAAGAACAGGAAATTTTTTTCTGTAGATGAAGGAAAAATACCAGAAAATGATTGTCCATAAGTGGTTGAAAACTGTAGCTTAGGATGCCACAAATTAAAACACCCACACAGACACACACACAGACACAGACACATACACACCTACCTACCCCCCAACCCCCACGCCCCAAATGAAGTAATAACAGCTATTAATGAAATCATATAAAGCAGAAATACAAGGACTCAGAACTGGATAACAGGAAATGGTGATCAAATTAGAGGAAGAGGTGAGATGGAGTTTGGCAGAAACTGTGAAAGAAATAAAAGGCAAACTATTTATTTTAGAAGTAAAGGCTAAATGTAGCACAAGGAATTGAAGACACTCATGAAGTCACTGTAAAGAATAAAGGAGACAGGAGAAAAATGAAAGAGACAGAGAAGAAATAAAGAGATAAAAAGAACTAGGGATAAAATTATATGAATAAAATACATGAAAGAAAAAAACAAATATATGCCTGTAGAATTTCCTAAAGAGAAAAAAAAGAGAGAGAGAGAGAGATAGAGTGACAAAAACATTTAGAAATATACTTTAAGGAAACTTTTCTAAAAAAATAGATGATTTGAATTTGCCTATTTAAAGATTTAAAACTGTGGACCAGGGGAAATTGACCTAGAAAAGTCAGTACCAAGAATACCCTAAACTTATTAGAAGACAGAATATTTTGGATGAGTAGGTAAAAATATGAAGTCACTAATCACAAAAAGGAAACCCTGGTGTTGTAGTGGGTTAAGTGCCATATCTTCCAACCAAAAAGTCAGCAGTTCAAATCCTCCAGGAGCTTCTTGAAAACTCTGTGGGGCAGTTCTACTCTGTTCTATAGGGTTGCTATGAGTTGGAATCAACTTGACAGCAGTGGGTTAATAACTGAAAAAAATCAGGCAAGTTTCACACTTAAGATACAAATCAACCCCAGAAGAACAATCCTTGTAAAATATTCCAAAAAATAAAGAATGGACCAAAGAAAGACATATGGAGATGTCTTTCATGTCTAGAACACTATAGAAAAACAAGTTTGAGCTTGTAAGAACACAAGGAATATTATTTATGTAAGTCTGTCTTGAGGAAACTATTCAGAGCTTCAGCCAACAAAGTAACGGCTGACAATGTTTTGGTGGAAAGATTGACAGTGAGCATTAAATATACTTAATCGTAGGAGTCTCTGAGTAGTGCAAATTGTTAACATGCTTGATGGCTATCTAAAAGTTGCGGGGTTTGAGTACCCCCAGTAGCATCTCGGAAGAAAGGTCTGGCAAACTACTGCTGAGAATCAGCCATTGACAGTGGAGCACAATTCCTCATTGGCACCCATGGTTGCCATGAGGTGGAGCTAACTTGAAGGGAACTGGTTTTACCTAACTGCAAATGTAAGTTCAAAGCAAAGGAGAGGATAATGATGATTCAGCAGCAAGATGAGATAACCCAAGGGGTAAAGTTTGAAAGCAGTATTTGAAGGAGGTGAGAGACTTCTTTCACTGCGCAGAAGGAAGAAGGTAAAGCTCCATCCACTGAAAACAAGGGCTAGGACTGTGGTAAGCAAGGATCAGCAGTATAAGGAACAAAAGATGCAACATAGAATGAGAGACCAAGCTTCCAGCGGATCATAGCAGAATATGTGTGAAAAGAATTTGCTGTTTCAAGAAAATTTGCAAAGAGTCTTCTAGCTAAATTGTTGGAGCCCTAGTGCTGCAGTGGTTGAGAATTGTGGCTGCTAACCAAAAGACCAAGCTAAGCCTGTTGGCATCGAGTCTATTCCAATTCACAGTGACCTTACAGACAGAGTAGAATTGCCGATAGAGTTTCCAAAGACCAGAAGTTCAAATTCACTTGGAAACTCTACAGGGCAATTAATTCTGTTCTGTCCCATATTGTGTCTATGAGTCAGAATTGACTTGACATCATTGTACTTGGTTTTGGTTTTTGACTTTATTTCTTTTGTAAGTTGAATGTTTAATAGTACATAGAAGTTTAGGGTGAACTTTTGTTTTATTTTGCATATGTGGACATATCGCTTTGTATGTTTCCTACTCAAACGCATTCACTTAGTTCCATTTTTCTTCAACCTTGTGGCTGGGTAAGGGTAAGACATACCTCTGTATTGCAATGGCTCCAGTATTCTACACACTTTGGGTATTTATACAGTGAAGAGTGGATAAATTAATAACTGAGAGGGATCTATAATATTCATTTCTGCTTAATATTTATTTTAAAAACTCAGTTTTAAAGAGTCATACTGAACAATTCTTTAGTAATTTCTATTGTGGGCTCTGTGAAAACATTAACTTGAAACTCCTGCTGAAGCTGGGAATAAAAATGATGGCAGAATTTACAAGTGCTAACCTGCCTGCATTTCTGGCTTATAGGTAAAAGTGTACTAGGTAGCTCAACATCCCTTACTTAGAAAGTCTAGTGAATTTGGAAGACTGTACAGAATGCACGCTCATAAGTAATGCTCCTGATGAGTTAATCAGGTGAGGATTCCATAGCAGGTATGAATTGAAAAAAGGCAATTTGCCTAATCATTTCAGGATGGTTTAACAATTAAATACTGTAAAACTGTAGGATTCCATTAGCTGTGTGTAAGGATAAGAATTATTTTCTTTGTCAGCTTTAAATGAATAGTGGTTGAATAGTTTGCTTGCTGATATGGCCAACATAACATTTCTAATTTTCCTCACAGGTTTCCCACGGACCAATAAAAAATTGGGAAATACGCTTTTAACTTTATTGTTAATTTATTGTCAAAATGTTCCTTATTACAATTTTGTGTTAAACAGAATATACCTGAGGATTAACTGTGTCAAAGATCATTTAGAGGTACCAAATTATTACTTATGTAAGCCATAGAAAGGCTGAGATGTAGAAAAGTAAGTGAAAAAAAAATGGAAGAAAGTTTTGATACTGTAAGTAGCTTTGGTGGTGCAGACTCAAAGCCACCAGTTGCTCTGTGGGTGAGAAGACCTGGAAATCTACTGCTGTAAAGGTCATAGCCAAGGAAACATCATGGGACAGTCCTACTTTGTCCTATATAGTTGCTATGAATTGGAATTGTCTCAAAAGCTCTCAACAACAGCCTATACCATATAATGTATTCCATTAAATAAGGAAAATTTCAAGAACAATAATTCACATTATCTGTAACAGTAGATGTATCTTGGTATGGAATGAATCCAAGACTAAAGATAAAAGGATAGTCTAATTCAATATGAGGAAGCCAGTTCTATTATTTACTCTTTACGAAATGTTCCAAATCTAACAGTTACAGCTTAAATCACAGCATGTATAGAGGAACAGAACTGTGGTGTGGTTGAAAGAGCACACACCTTGGTAACGCATGTCTACCTTGAGCATTGTGCTCTTCTAAAGAATTTCTACATGAATTTTACCCAATTTATAGAATGCAATCCCAATACAACATCCAGCCACATTTTTTAATGAGATTGAGAAACAAATCACCAACTTTGTTTGGAAAGGGAAGAAACCTCAGATAAGTAAAGGAGTACTGAAGAATAACACACTGGGAGGCCTCTCACTACCTGACTTTAGAACTTATTACACTGCCACAGTTGTCCAAACAGCATGGTACTGGTACAAAAAGAGAGATATAGACCAATGGAACAGAGTTGAAACCCCAGAGATGCCACCATCCTCCTATGAACAGTTGATATTAGACAAAGGCCCTAAGATTTTAAACTGGAGTAAAAACATTCTGTTTAATGAATGGTGCTAGCAAAATTGGTTATCTGTCCACAAAAAACTGAAACAAGATCTATATCTCACACCTTATACAAAAACCAACTCAGACTGAATGAAGCCAAGCCAAGTGCCGTCTGGATAAAAGACTTAAATATAAAATCTAAAATGATAAAACTCATCCAAGAAAAAGTAGGATCAACAATAGAAGTTTTAATACACAATGTGGACAGACTTCAGAATCTTACAAAGCATGATCAACAGAAGAGAAAATAGATAAATGGGAATTACTAATAATCAAAAACTTTTGCTCATCCAAAGACTTCATCAAAACAATTAAAAGACCATCTAAAGAATGGGAAAAGATATTTGTCAACTATATGTCAGACCGACATCTGATCTCCATAATCTACAGGGTATTACAAAATATCAACAAGAAAAGGATAAACAATCCAATTAAGTATGGGCAAAGAAGATGGACAGACATTTCTCTAAAGAGGATAACCAGGCGGGCAAAAGACATATGCAGAATTGCTCATGATCATTAGCTATCAAAGAAATTCAAAACTATCTGAGATTAAATTCACACAGCAACTGAAAAGGTTAGACGAGAAATCTAGGGGCACCTAAGTCAATGGTGGTGGAACAGTTTGGAGACAGATGGTGAGGACGTTAGCCCAACTTGAGGAATGTAATCAATGTCACTGAGTTGCACATGTAGAAATTATGGAGATAGTTTATGACTGTGTATGTTTTTACTAAAAGAAAGAAAAAACACATATTCTGGAGGCAGGCAGAACTGAGTCCAAATCCTCTCTGCAACATATACTGCCTGTGGGATCACAATATAACAGTATTTTCTCTACTGGATTGTTATTAAACGTTAACAACAAAATGAATAACATCCTTAACATATACAAGCACAAAGCAAGCACATGATGGATGATAACCATTTTTATCACTATTTCATGACAAGAAATTATTTTAGGGCTAAAATCTTTGACCAACATCATCCGTAAGTCTCAAACAGCCATCTGTTTTAAGAAACATTCATACTATAAAACTAAGCTCAATGAAATGATTGGGATCTTCTCTTAAAATACACCATAATGAGATTCTGCCTGAACCAGTGAAAAGTCATTAATGACCTAATTGTCAAATGGAACGGCCTGTTTTCAGTCATCATCTTATTTATCCTCTCTATGGTATGTAATGTACTGGCTGTTGTCTTCATTCATTCATTTGGATTCCTCAACAATGCTCTCTCCTGGTTCTTCTTTTATTTCAGACTCCGTTCCTGGTGCAGGAATTTTGAAAGGGTCGTTTCTCCCCTTACTGAACACATCTTCTGTGAAGACTTTCCTTATGTTTTCCAGGCAGAGTCAACATAGTTCAACCAAACTTATGCAGTGCTCAGTATACCCTATCAAGAGAAGGGATGTTATCATCCAGAGAGTAGATACTGAAGCATGAGCTGAAGATATATCACCTGATTTTAAATTAACAGTTGGAAAGAAAACCCTGGGAGGCAAAAAAAAGGGGATGAGTTCAAGAACTTGGGGGTACAGACTGGTCTTGAATAGAAGAAGAGGCATCTTCATCCATTAAGCCTGGACAGATCCAGATGAGAATAGGACAAGTAGAGACTGTTTAACAGGTACTGGGGTGAGCACTTACAGGAAATTCATTTTAACATTTTCCTGGTGAATCAGGAGGCATTGCATTGGAGCAGGGGTCAACAAACTTTTTCTGTAAAAGTCAGAGGGCTTTAGGCTTTGTGGGCAATATGGTTCCTGTCACAACTACTCAAGCAACCATAGACATTATCCTCAATGAAGGAACATAGCTGTGTTTCTATAAAACCTTATTTTCAAAGTAGGCTGAATTTGGCTAGCGAGCCATAGTTTGCTGACTCTTGTGTTGAGCCTTTGAAGTGCATTGAATGGAACTGCATTGAACTGGGTTGAGGTTGGGCTGAAGGTTTGAAGGGAGCATTGGCCTAGTCTTTGTGGGGAAAGAGAGCCCATGAGCCCTGCTTTCAAAACCAAACAAAACCACTGTTGTCAAGCCTATTCTACCTCATAACAACTCTACAGGACAGAGTAGAACTGCTCCATAGAGTTTCCAAGGAGGACTTGGCAGATTCAAACTACTAACCTTTTGGTCAGCAGATGCAGCACTTGACCACTACGCCACCAGAGTTTCTGAGTGCTGCTTAGGGAAAAAGGAAAAAAAGATACAGGAGAGGCTGAGAGGGTCCAGCTGATATTAGAATGAGGTGTTAGCTTGGCTCCACTTGCATTGCTTTGTGGGTCTCTCACAATTTTAAGTTATTCCTTCCCCTGAAACTCCTGAACATTGCCTAGATTTCTGGTGAATCACAGGAGTCTCTACCATAAGACTGTGGACAGTTTCAGGGCCAGGCCCTTGCTTTATTATTTTGCAAAAGCCTGGCTTCCCTCACTTTTCAGCCGGAGATCATGTTCTTTAACTGTGGACATCTGCTTCTCCATCACTGTAGCACAAGGAACTCCTTCTCTTGGACTTGGCCCGCAGTTGCCAAGACTGTCTTATTTCATGCGGAACCCACCCAGGCCTGCTTCTTCCTGTGAAGACTGGTGACTAATGTGGTGACCATCAGCAGGTCAGAGAGGCTGAAGTCATGCGGCAATTACAGCATGGCACCACACACATGCACTGTTTTATCTGTCTCCCCACCCCACCCCCATCTTCCTGTCTTTGGAACAAATAAATTCTCTGACTTCACATGGCCAAGACAGCTGTCCCACTGGCTGAAAACACAGACGTGAATGAAGTCAGTGAAAAGATGAGTCACTGTACAAGAGTGTCATTTAGATGTGCCTCCCCCATCCCACCTCCTTATACTGTTTGAGAAGCAGTGCTTTGCTGCATTGCTGAAGGCAATGTGCAGGGAAGAGCCTTTGGAAGAGGCAGTAGCTTGATTGGCCAATTGGTTGGTTGTTCCTCTTCCATGTAGTTAGTAACACTATTTGGATCTAATGAGGAGATGACAGGGTTTATGGGGCACACAAAGATTACAGTTTAGGAAACTCTATGGGGTAGATCTACTTTACCATGCAGTGTTGCAGGTGGGTGGGAATCAACTCGACTACACAAAACAACCAGAGACAAAGAGCTCAGTGACTTGGTAGTATTTTGACTACTTCCTGGAAAAAAAGACACAAACATAGACAATTCAAGGCCCAAACCTGTACAATTTAGATACCACCTAGTAATGTTTCCTGGGTCATGAACTGTGATGTAAAGTGAGCATATTACTGGGAAAACTCGTAGCAACAAAGGCTAACATTACTTTTTGGCACCATTGCTCATGCCAATTCACGAGAAAGCATGAATGTGCCTCTGGCAGGGCAAATGGCACTCTTGAGAATCTAACTGGAGGTTATTAGTTTTTATCGCTTTAATTGGATCAGCGTAGGCATGGATAGGTCCCTGAGAGGCACAGATTGTTTGTGCTTCACTGCTAACTGAAAAGTTGGTGATTTTATCCTACACAGTGCCTCTGTGGGAGAAAAGAACAGGTAATCTGCTCCCATTAAAGACTAAAGCCTCTGTGTTAGTTCTACACTGTCCTATACTGTCACTGTGTGTTGGAACTGAGTCAACAGCATGCAACAACAACAACTAACTGAAAGTTTGGTGGTTTGAACCCCCAGCAGCAATGCAGAAGCCAAGACTGGCAATTTGCTTCTATAAGGATTAACAAAACCCAAAACAAAAACAAACCTATTGCTGTTGAGTCATTTCTGATTCATTGCAACTGTACAGGACAAAATAGTACTGTCCTATCAGGTTTTCAAGAAGCACCTGTTGGATTTGAAAGACTATAGGCCAGAAAATCCTTTGGGGCAGTTCTACGCTATCACGCAAGGGATCACTGCGTGTTTGAATTGACTTGATGGCAGCAGGTCTGATTTTATTTCTATTGTTTGGCATGAGTTAAGAATCTATGAAACCTGATCAGCAATAATGATATTATCAGTGATATTAGGCACAGGCAATCTATTGACTAACCAGGATCTCTGTCTTTTATGATGAATTCCTTTATTTTGTATCTTTAGGTTGATGCTGTGTGGGAAATGGGAAGATCACACCTGGTTGAAGTTTGTCCTAGTTCTCACGTTGATCATGTTTTCTGCTTTTTCATGTCTGCAGTCAAACCATGTATCTCTCTGTCAAAGTTCTCTTTCCTCCTCATTGGAACTTGCCTCCCAGGGGATAAACTTGGATTCTCAGACGAGGAGAGAGAGAGATAAGCCTGAAGCTGAAGGAGCAGCTGTTGGTTCACGTCTTTGCCAAGGCTTGGCAGCAGGTTCCTGGGGAAGTGGTAGACACCTGGTTCACACAGGATCAGCACAGCCAGGCCCAGTTTTTGATGGGCAGAGCGTGGCTTCCTTCGTCACCAAAGTGACCGGCTCTGTGATCTTGGTACAGCCTGCTGAAACTGAGAGGGACATGCTGAAGTTGGGATCCCTCAGAGGAGCAGGTGCAAGTCATATTTCGCTAATGAACAATGGGCATCTGGTACACAGGGAGGCTTTGATCTGAGCGCTAAAAAGCCCCTCTGTTGGGCAGGATGTTGGCTACGGCAGACAGTACTAAGAAACACTGGGAAGGATCATTTCCAATATAGTCAGTGGAAGAAGTATCATCAAATAATCACCGAGTTAAATGCTCGCATTCTCAAGGACTTCTTGAAGAGAAGAATTTATTTGTGGGAACAAAATATTCATCAAATGGTAGACCCTCACATTGGCAGGTGTAACCTATACTTCCATCTCTGCCTTTACCTCTCCTCCCACCACATCAATGCTATGTTTCTGCTGAGCGCATGCTTAAGTATTTCTGATAAACATGAAAACCAGTTGCTACTGAGCTGAGTCTGATTGATAAAGACTGATGTGTGTTAGAATAAAACTGTGCTCCATAGGGTGTTCAGTGATTGATGTTTCAGGAGTACATAGGCCTTTCTTCTGAGGTGCTTCTGGGTAGACTCAAAGCTCTAGGTTTTCAGTTAGCAGCCATGTGTGTTAAACCTTTGCACTACTCAGGGACTCCTCCGATAAACATTGAGTCTATTCACTATTTTGATTCATTTAGTAAACTGACTGTACTTCATGATTGTTCTAAAAATGAAAGTAAATTTTTCTGTATTAAATTTAAATATGTCTTCCACCCATCAATTTCAGTTTTGCCTTTGGGATTATGTTATGGATTGAATTGTGTCTCCCCAAAAGACACGTCGTAGACTTTAATCCATCTCTGAATGTGACCTCCTTTGGAAATAGGTCTTTTTCTCTGAAGACCTTATCACTTATGTTAAAGAGGTCGTGCCAGAGTAGTTAGGTCCTAGTCCCTTCCCAGTGGTGTCCTGCAAAAGGGGAGAAAAGACATGGAGACAGAGTGACACAGCCAGCCAAGTGCCGTTGAGTCGGATCCGACTCATGAGACAGGAAATATGCCATGGGAAGTAATTCTAAAGGTTAGGAAATGACCAAGACTACCAAAAGCTGGAAGGGAGAAGGAAGGCTCTTCTTTTATAGAGGACAGAGGGTACATGATCTTGCCGATGCCCTGAATCTGGACTTCTATGGGTCAATAAATTCCTCTTTTTTGAAGCCACCTACATTGCAGTCCTTGGGTATGGCCGTCCAAGGAAACTGAGGCAGGGTTGGGTCAATTCTACTTGAAGCGAAGTGTGTCCATGGAAGAAGCTTCCATGCATTTGAGGGCCACTTTCATGTCTTCCAGGAAATATTAATAGGGCATCTTTGTAATAAATTGCCATCTTCATATGTACTAAATGATAACTTGTCCCACAGTGACTTCAATGGCTTCGTGCCAACTGATCATCTTTCTAAGAAAATCTGGGAACACAACAGGACTTTTATGATGGAAAAGACCTCAGAGATCATCTTGTCCAAGCTCTTATTTCACAGATGAGGAAACGGAGCCTCAGGGAGGCCACGTCACACAGCTACTTCACAGCCGTGGCAAGAGTCCGAATCTTTGACTGCCAGGTCAGCGCTGTGCCCCTGCGTTGTACTGCAGCAGTTACCGGGATTTTAGCCTAGGCACACTTCGGATCCGACTCGACGACACTTGGCTTGGCTTGGCATGCTGCAAATCCTCCATCCCACCCTTGAAGCACCCAGGACCTCTCTTTCCTCTCTCCACAATCTGCTTTCAGGAGAGATATGGCCTGAGAGTTTGTGTGAACTCCTCACAAATGGGTCCCTGTTCTCGGGAGTATTTGCATTCTTTCCTTTCACTTTTAATTTGGGAGTAAAGAGTGCTGGGCAGGGGATTTGAGGCATTATAAAACAGATGATGAATGGAGGGGCATTTAAGAAGGGAATAAAAGAGGGTATTAGTTATCTAACTCTGTCATAACAAAAGACTACAAGCTGGGTGGCTTAAAAATAAAGCCGTGTATTGTGTCACAGTTCTGGAGGATGGAAGACCAAATCCAGGGACTTGGAATGGTCATACTTTTCTTCAGTGGCCCTGTGGAAGATCTTTTCTTGTCTCTTCCATTTTCTGGTAGCTTCAGGGGTTCCTTAGTTTGTGGCAGCCTAACTCCAACCCCTGTATCCATCTCTGCAAGGCTCTCTTCCCTCTCTCTCTGCGCATCTCTTTTCCTCTTGTTAAAAGGACACAGTCATATCAAAGTAGGACACAGTCATATCAAAGTAGGGCTCAGCCAGTTCCAGTAGGGGCTCTCATGATGCAGTGTTTATACCTCAAGTTAACAACAATTACATCTGCAAAGATGCTATTTTCAAAATAGGTCACATTAACAGGAACCTGAGGATAAGGCTTCGATATACCCTTTTGGGGAACAGAAGTCAACCACAGCATGGTGTATGTCCAGATACGGGTAAAGCTCTTTGGGGCAAGAAATGGGGGTATTTCTAAGTCTGTAAGGATATGTTTAAAGGGGTCTTGGTGATGCAGCATTTAAGTGCTTGACTCCTAACTGAAAGGTCAAAGATTCAAACCCACTAGTGACTCTGGGGTAGGAAAGACCTAGTGATCTGCTCCTTAAAAGACTACAGACTTGAAAACCCTTTGGGGCAGTTCTCTTCTGTCCTGTAAGGTTGGTGAGTCACAATATACTTGACAGCATGTAACAACAAGGAGATGTCTGGTACAACCAATGCCAGTCAAACAAAGGGCACAACTTCTTAGTGTTAACATGTGGGAATGATTGATGATGAGTCAGAAGATAGACCTCAAAGAAGAAAACCAGGTGCAAGCAAATTCTTACTTAAAAGCTGGGTGTGATAGATGTCAGGTTGGTTCACAGCAGCACAGTCACAACAGTCATGTTCATGGGCTTGTATCAAAGGGACATGTGGGCTCAGGGGCATAGGACAGGAGCATCCAAGTATCTAATTGGGCAGGTGCAGTTAGGGAAAACTAGGCATACCAAAGCAGGCAAGGAATGGAGTATGTGAAACTGCACTGGGGTACAAGGGTAAGACGCGGGTTCATAGCCTTATATGGAAGAATGTTGAGCCATGGTGTAAGCAGGGGTCCTTTGTGCCTGGGAAGGTTTTCTGTATTGCCATTCTTGGTTAGGGTCCATGCAAGTAGGAATACAGTGCTTCAGGGAGATAAATGTCATTGTTTTCAAATTGCTATTATTGCTGTTGAACCATAACGTTTTCAAGTAGATACTCTATAGCAGGGCAACTAACTCTAGAGCGCTGGTAGAACAATGGTTAAGTGTTCACCTGCTAACTGGAAGATTGGTGGTTTGAATCTACTCAGTGGTTCTGCAGGATAAAGACTTGGCAATCTGCTTCCCTAAAGATTGTAGCCTAGAAAACTCTATGGGGCAGTTCTACTCTGTTTTAGGGGGATTACAGTGAGTCAGAATCAACTAGATGGCATACAACCACCACCATTCCTACCCTGCTGGAGTGTAATCTTCACCTGTAATGCTTCCTTTCCTGCTCAGGACTGGCTCAGGATTTGAACAGGGGCAAACCTGGGAGCTACCAGACCTCTGTGAGCTCAGCTGAATGGGGCTAAGAAAACCAGGGCTGAAACTACCAGCATGGGTTATGCTTCACATTTTCTTCCTTTTCTTCTTCTCTCATCAGAATTTATCTGTCCCATGTGTGATACTCTCTGGACCTCACTGTTTTCTACAGAAGTGATCAACTAATTCTGCAGGTGCATTTCTGGCTAATTCAAACATAATACCATTACACGACAACATTTGGCACGCAAGTGAGAATTGGCAAGACAAGTGAATTTACTCAAGGGAATACATGTGTGAGTGAACAGATAAAAGGAAAATTGGGGATTAAGGGTGTGTGTTCATGTGTGTGTGTGAGAGAGAGAGAGACAGAGAGAGATAGAGAGAAAATCAACTTGAAGAACTATACCTCTACAAGGGTGGAAAATACAAGCTGAGAATATGGTACTAATTCCACTATATCCCTTCAAGTTCCTCCCATTCTGTTTACCACCATTGAAAATAACCAGCCTCCAAAGTTCTCCTGTTCTAACAGTTTGCACAATTTCTAAGTGTCTTCAACAACCTTATTACAAGTATTCTTTATTATAAGGAAAGACTCCTGGTGGTGTACTGGTCAACACTTGGCTACTTAATGAAATGCTGGTGATGTGAACGTATCAGTCGTTCCGCAGGAGAAAGATGTGGCAGTCTACTTCCATAGAGATATAGCCTTGCAAACCCTAAAGTCAGTGCTGCCTTGTACTATGGAGTCTCTGTAAGTGAGAATAGATGTCACAGGGATGGGTTTTAGGAACCCCAGTGGCTTAGCGGTTAAGCCCTTGTCTGCTAACTGAAAGGCTGGTGGTTCAAGTCCAACTTTTCTCCACTCCTATCTTTTGTTCTACTCCTATCTTTTGGGATCGATATGAGTTAGAATGCACTTGACAGCAACAGGTTATTATAAGGATCCTCAGTAATTGTATTTTTAAGACTAGTTACATTTGAATCAGGGTATTACATTTTCCTTTTTTGGTTCAAATTTTTCTTTTTAAATTAAGTTAGCATTTGCTTCCCTTAAATTTTCTTTGAGAATGTGGATCCTTCTTTTGATATTTTTAACACCTAAAGATGTATAGGAAACCCTATGGCATAGTGGTTAAGTGCTATGTCTGCTAACCAAAAGGTCAGCAGTTTGAATCTGTCAGGTACTCCTTGGATATTATGGGGCAGTTCTACTCTGCCCTATAGGGTCACTATGTGTCAGAATTGACCTTTTTTTTTTTGGTAGGTAAAGATGCATGGTTCAATCAACAGAAGTAGCCTGTCTTTACTGTGATTTAAACTCTTCATTCAAAACCTTAGTGATGTATTTGAGCCCTTTAAGTCCTAAGTGTTTATGCTTTTCTACGTAGTGGGCCACAATATTACATTTTTAGACTCTTAAGTTGATGAATGCCTGTTATGAATTGAATTGTGCCCCTCCTAAATGTGTCAACTTGGCTAATCCATAAGTCCCACTATATATGATTGTCCACTATTTTGTCACCTGATGTGATTTCCCTTGTGTTGTATACCTACGTTTATGATATTAATAAGGTAGGATTAGCGGCAGTTACATTAATGAGACAGCACTCAGTCTGCAAGATTAGGTTGTGTCTTAAGTAAATCTTTTTAGAGATATAAAAGAATCGAGGAGAGAGACAGTGGGACCTCATGCCAGTAAGCATGAAGAACCAGGAAGGGAGTCCTTTGGACCTGTGATTCCTGTGCGGAGAAGCCCCTAGTCCAGGGGAAGATTGATGACAAGGACTGACAGAGAGAGAAAGCATTCCCCTGGAGTTGACATCTTGAATTCAGAATTCTAGTCTACTGGGCTGTGAGAGAATAAACTTTCATCTGTAAAAGCCGCCCACTTGTGGTGTTCCTGATAGAGTAACACTCGATGACTAAGACAATGCCAATTCGCTTTCTTATGATTTTCTCAGAGACAGAGAGGGGTGTGAATCTGTGCTCAGAACCGCCCACAAACTTCACCGTGCTCCCTCTTCACATTTCATTTCGTATTCCTTCTGCCCTTTAACACCTACTCTGTTCATGTCTCTCTGATTCATTTGCAGTTATGTATTTATTTTGTTGTTGTTGGAAAGCTTGCACAGATATCTCAACTTTCCCCCACGGTTTGCAATCTGCATTTTTGTTTTGAGTTTTATTGCAACCCCAGATTGCACAATCACCTACTCCAACCCTCAGGATACAGGTTTATAAACCATTTGTGGTGGTTGCTGTTAGTTGTCATCAAGTCAGCTTGACTCTTGACCACCCCATGTGCAGCAGAATGAAATATTGTCTAGTCCTGCTCCATCCTCACAAACATTGATATGCCAAGTCCATTCTTGTGGTCACTGTGTATTCTGAATGCCTTTTAACCTCAGAGGCGCATCTGTCAGTAGTCTGTTAGACACTTTTCTCTTGTTGTGCATAGAGTTTTCACTGGCTGATTTCCAGAAGTACCTCGCCAGGCCTTTCTTCTCAGCCAGTCTTAGTGTGGAAGTTGTGGTGAACCTGTCTTCCATGGTTGGCCCTGCTGGTATTGGAAATACCGCTGGCATAGCTGCCAGCACGATAGCAACACACAAGCCACCACAATACAGCCGACTCACAAATGGATGAGTGGACTAAGGAAAGAAGATTGCTACATGCTACCTGGAGGAGATTATCCTAAATTGATGCAGTGTACCCTTTTGAAATTCAGAGAAACTGTGGACTTGATATAAACTTTATGTAAGCAGTAGTTAAGGTTGGAGCCAGGTAGACGACACATTAGTCTCAAAGTTTTGCTTATTGTTTCTGGTCAAGCCTTCCTCTTCTTTACATTAAATGTTTTAAACCTCGGAGACTTGGGGAAGTAATTTTTTCCCCCCAGGAAAAAGAACACTGAAACTAATGCATTAGCCAAGCATCTCTTCAATTTTTTGATTGTCTCATTATGCTCACATATCACATCTAGGCATTGTTTTGGTTGTCAGGATTAAGTCATTTAAAAATTATCAAGTGAAAAAGAAACTTTTCGGTGGGGAGGAACAAGCCCTACCACCTATTTTAAAGCTATATTTCTTTGTTTATTACTGGAAGATGCTCTCAGTAGCCTGCCAACACTGGGTGTATTCACTCGGAATTTATCTATGACATTTGTAAGTAATAAGGATCTTCATTATAATTAGAGAGGGCTAGGCAGAAAAATTCGGTCTTCACCTGTGCCCTAGGGACCAGTAAAGTTGCACTCATTAGAGATAGTTCCAGAGTCAAATGCTCCGCATTTGAAATGCCCACTTCCTATTCTTCAGAGCTTAACTTCCTATCATTAGCTGAATCTTCCTGGTACATCTCAAGAGACAGAAATGAGCTCTTAAGTAGCATTTTTCCTAATTACCTTGTTTGTTTTAATGTCCCCAGAACTTTAATTTAACTTGTTTGGAAAGGTTCCTTTTCCTTTGTGTTGCCTCTAGCTCTCTGAATGATTTCTGTTGCATGCACAGTGTGGGGTCCCTTTCACTGCTGTGTTGCACTTAGGGGTTTTTCAGCTTGGCTGTAGAGCACTGTAAAAATGGATTAAAAAATTCAGCCCATTATTTGAACTTAGGCCATCCATCATCAGGCTCCAGAATTGCTTTTTCCTTCCTATCTTGCATTACTCCTTTCAAGTAGCACAATTTTTCCCATCTATGACCTGTGCTACTTGGTTCTAGCAGTTGCGTTTCACTTGACTCTGACTTACACAGTGACCCCATGACTGTCTGAGTGGACTTAAGCTCCAGAGAGTTTTCAATGGCTGATTTTCCAGATGTCCATCTCCAGGTCTGTCTTCAGAGGTGCCTTTGGGTAGACTTTAACCTCCAGTGCTTTATGGTCTGAGCCAGTTAACCATTTGTAACACATGGGGACTCTGACTTTGGTCTTCCCTAGACGGTATTCGGCTAGGATGCCAAATTTAAGTTTTTAACTTAAGTGCTCTTTAATGGCAGCTAGTATTCCACCCTCTCGATGAAATTCTGCTGGATTTTTGTAGCTGGAGACCCTCCTCTGTGTTCCCATAGCTACCCCATGACCCTCTGTTGTGGTGGCCAGCATCACATTCTGCAGGCTATTACACTTGTATGTGCCTATGGTGTTTGTCTCCTAGGCTGTAAGCAATTTAAGAGACAGGACTCTGTAATCCTCTTAAAGACGTTGGTCAAAAATGTTTATTGAGTGATTATATGTGTATTTCTTAGAATAAAACGATATACTTACTAACTTTTTTTCATTTTTAAATCTGGATTTTGAAATTACATTGACATAGCCTACTGTATAACGCAAAATAAAAATGCGAATCTGCTGCTATCGAGTTGACTCCAACTCACAGGAACCCTATAGCCTAGAGTAGAACTGCCCCCTAGAGTTTCCAAGGAGTACCTGGAAGGTACTGGATTTGAACTGCTGACTTTTGGTTAACAGCTATAGCACTTACCCGCTATGCCTCCAGGGTTTCCATAATGCAAAATGGTTTCACTTGTTTCTAAGAGAGAACATATAAAGCATCAATATCCCAAGTATAAGAAGCACAAACATGTTTGTAGGTGCATGTCAATGCTTTGGGGCAGCTTAAGTTGAAGTTTTGGCAAAGTGACTTGAAAATACGATAACCTTGTCGTGTGCGTATCCTGTTATTAAACGCAAAGTATTTGGTGTCCTGGGAATGGCTGTCATGTTGTTCTTTCAAACCTGGGGGGATCTATCACCCATCTGGATTTGGCTTTCATTCAAATTTCCTGGAGTTACAGCTCCGTCCCCGAGTAGCTGACTCACCACCACTGTTGGCTCTTGTTAAATCTCTTGTTAAATTTTCTGGCAGTGGCACACATGCTGTGATTCCTTTTTTTTTTTTTGGTCTCTAAAGAGTCTATAGTCACATCAGAGAACTTTCTCCAGCTTCTTGCTCCTCAGTGCTCACTAATTCCAGGAGACTTCTGTAGTTGAAGGAAACAACTCCTCACCTTCAGAGTTCAATTGCTACTTGATAAACTTTCAATGAAATTCTGTTCCCGTTTTTTAGGCAGTAAGGGATCTTTATAGCAAAAACTCTTTGTGTGGTTATGTGCCATCAAGTTGGTCATGACTCTAAGTGACACTGTGAACAGTGAAACAAAACACTGCCCAGCCCTAGTGATTAATCAAACTTCAGTAGTAAATTTAGATATAATGAAACAAATCTATTCAGAGCAGCTACCCAACTGCACATAATAAAGTTATTTACAAGAAGAAAATACAGAGAAAAAATACAGATCCTGCTCTCAAGGGACACAAGGCTGCAGCAATGACAGATATTAAAAAATAAAAACAGTACAGTATCAAAAGTTGTGTAATAAAAATATTTATAAAGGGAATAAACATGAGGTATGTAATAATTTTACAAGAATATTGTCACAACTGATGGGATAACGTATTTAAAAACTGAAGGCATGTTTTTTACTGTGTTTCAGGTGAAAGCTTACAGTGCAAATTAGTTTCTCATTCAGAAATGTATTTATCATTCATTTTGTGATGTTGTTTGCAATTCCCCGCCATGTGCCAGCACTCCCCCTCTTTCCCTGTCCATCTTGGGTCTCCCTTGTCCATTCTCTTAGGCTTCCTGACCCTTCCTGCCTGCCTGTCTCTGCTTTGGGGCAGGTGTTACTCCTCCGGTCTCATATACTTGGTTGAACTAGGGAGCACATTCCTCAGGTGTGTTATTGTTTATTTCATAGGACTGTCTAATCTTTAGCTGAAAGGTGGACTTCAGAAATGGCTTCAGTTCTGAGCTAGGAGAGTGTTGGGGGCCATAGTCTCAGGGGTTCCTCTAGTCTCTGTTAGACCAGTTAACTCTGGTCTTTATTATTATTATTATTTTTTAAATTTTTATTTAACATAACTGAGTGAAAATGTACATTCACATATAAATTTACATGTCCCCCTATATGCAGCTTCCACTGCTCTCCCTGTCCTGTAACAGCACACTATTCCTCTCTGCTCCACACATGTCTCATCCTCCCAACAGTCTCCTTTCCCCTCCTCTCCGTCCACTCCCCTTCCTCCAGCCAGAGGTCAGCAAGATGATATCCTATAGATGTACAGAACCATAAAGTGCTTCCAATATATGGTCACTCTGCATTGCTAAGTCCAATCCATTCCTGTCCAAAGAGTGGACCTTTGTTATAATTTATGGGAAAGGGCAGCATCAGGCAGGGGGCCATGCTCTCAGAGGAACCCCAAAACCGCTGGACCATCAATTGAGGTCTTTTAGTGGAGATCTCATGATGCACCTCTTTATTCTTGTGTTGCCAGTGAGACTCCTCTCTGTGAGCTCCATCGTGGCTATCACTGGTGGTGGCTGGGCACCATCTGGTTCTTCCGGTCCCAAGTCGATGTAGGCACGCACTCTTGTGGGTCTCTCCATCTTCTCGGTTGTCTTTACCGCATGTCATTTTGGTCCTCGGTGAGCATCTGTTCCTGTTGAGTTGGGACCATTTGCTGTGTCCTCGGATGGCAGCTTGGCAGCTTTTAAGATGCCAGACGCCACTCACCAATGTGGGGTGCAGAGAGCTCTCTTAGCAAAACGCTAGTTGTGCCAATTGGCCTGGAATTCGACTCTGGTCTTTATTATTATTATTATTATTGTGATTAAGTGAAGGTATACAATCCAAATCTATTTTGCATGCCCACCTATCTGCAGTTCCTTCTGCTCTTCTTGCCTGGTGACAGCACATTCCTCCTTTTCATTCCGTATTTGTATTCTCGCAATAATCTCTTGTCCTCTCCTCTCCATCCTCTCCTCTCCCACCTAGACAAAGAAAGCAGTAGAACAGCATCCTATAAATGCATAGAACCACAAAGTACACAAACCATATGGTCACACTGTGTCCCTGAGTCCAGTCCATTTTTGTCTGCAGAGTTGACCTCAGTAGTGTTTCCTGGGCAGGGGCAGCAGCAGATCTACGGGCCGTGTGTCCAACGGATCCTTTTGTCTGTTGGACCATTATTTGTGGTCTTTTTGTAGCGTTCTTGAGCTGCACCGGTCTTTTTCTCATGTTGTCACAGGGACTCAACATTGTGTGCTCCATCACAGCTGTCTTTGGTGGTTGCGGGCACCGTCTGGTTCTTCTGGTCACAAGTTGATACAGTCTCCCATTCACATGATCTTTCTGTCTCGTGAGCTCTTTTCCCTTATGTCTTCGTTGTTCTCAGTGATCATCTGTTCTGGATGAGTTGGGACAATTTGGTATTCCTCAGATGGCAGTTTACCAGCTTTTAAGACTGCAGATGCCACTTACCAATATGGGGTGCAGAAGACTCTTTTAGCAATATGCTAGTTATGCCAACTGGCCACAGTGTCCCCTGAGAGCATGGTCTCCGTATCCCACCCCTGCTACTCTATCCTTGCAATATATTGGGTTAAGATTAGAAGAGCTTTCAGTTTATGGTGAAGTCCAGTTAAGTTAATCTTTCTACTGTGTGCTGTCACTGCTTTCACCTAACCAAATTTTTATCAGCTAATCTATGACCAACCCTCTCCCTCCCTCCCCACCCCTGTAGCTGTCAAAGAGTCTTTTCTTCTGTGTATAAGTCTATTTTTAAGTCCTTATAGTAGGGGTCTCATGCAATATTTGTCCTTTTGCCACTGAGTGATTGTACTCAGTATGATGTCTTCCAACTGAAACCACGTTATGAGATGCTTCCTGAAATCATCATTGTTCTTTATCATTGCATAGTTTTCCATTGAGAAGTCTGGTCTTTTTAGTGAATTTGAATTTTGTTCTACATTTTTCTTTGCTCTGTTTGGAACTCTCTATTATGATAACTGGTAGTGGTGGTTGGCATCATCTAGTTCTTCTGGACTCAGGCTGGTTGTTGCTGTAGTTCATGTGGACCATTAATCATTTGGACTGATATTTTCCTTGTGTTTTCGCTTTTCTTCACTATCTTTTGCTCCAAGAGTGGTGAGACCAATATATATATTCAGACAGCTCTTTGCAAACTTTTAAGACCTCAGACACTACTCACCAAAATAGGATATGGAATATTTTCTTTATCAGCTATATTATGCCAATTGACCTACATATCTTCCAAGATCATGGTCCCCAGCCCTCAGTCCTAGTAAATCTGCCCCTAAAGGTGTTTGGGTGTGTCTGCAAAGCATCCATGGTTTTGACTTGGTCAAGTTGTGCTGATCTCCCATAAATTGTGTACTGTCTTTCCTTTCCACCAAAGTTAGCACAGTTTACTATCTAGTTAGTGATTTCTCCTTCTTACTTCTATCTTCCCCAATCTTATAACCATCAAAGATTGTATTTAAACCTTTTCTTGAGTTGTTATAATAACTTCATACAATACTTGTTGTTCTGTGATTGGTTTATTTCTCTTAGCATTATAATTTCCTCCAGATTCACTCATGGTGTGAAAGATGTTTTGTGGATGCATCATTTTTTTTTTTAATCTTTGCTTAGTATTCCGTTGTATGTACATACCTTAATTTGTTCATCCATTCATCTGTTGATGAGCACTTGGGTTGAAAACTAGAGATATATATTTTTAAATTGTGATTAAATGAAAGTATACAATCCAAATCAATTTTGCCTGCCTGACTACCTGCACCTCTTTCTGCTCTCCTTGCCCAGTGACAGCACACTCCTCCTTTTCATTCTATATGTCTACTATCCTCTTATCAAGCTCCTGTCCCATTGTCTTCACCCTCTTTCATCCTGTCTAGAAAGAGACTAGTAGGACCACCGCTATAAATGCATAGAACCTTAAAGTATGCGTACCATGTGGTCACACTGTGTTCTTGATTCCAGTCCATTCTTGTCTGAAGAGGGAAACTGGAGATATCTTGATGAAAGCAATCATTTCTGTTCTAGTGGGGATATCAGCAGTTTAGTCATTGGTTTACTTATAGCTTTATTGTATGATATAAATGAATTAATAGGAATAAAGCATTTAGAATAATGGCAGATACATGTTAAGCAGTCAATACATGGTTATTTGTGATTATCATTTCTTATTACTATGATATATTTCCAAACCTTTACAAATAATTGCTGTATTGTCACCATCCCTTAAGTGGGGAGATGGAACCTGTCAGTAGTCATTCCAGGTGTGTAAAACCTGTTCCAGAAAGGAATATTCAATGTATGATGTAGAACTGATAACTAAACCCCCAACTGTCTAGTCAATTCCAACTCATAGAGACCTTATAGGGCAGAACAGAATCATGCCATAGAGTTTCCAAGAAGTCCCTTGTGGATTTTAACTGCTGGTTTTTTGGTGAGCAGCTGTATCACTAAACCACTACACCTCTTGGGTTTCCATTTTGCTATAGAGTTACCACTATTAAGAAAAGAACAATCTTCAAGATTTCTTTATCTTTTCATCCCAGGTCAGAGTAAGGAAGAGGCCTGTAGTACTAGTAGGCATGTGGTTTGCACACAAAGGATGTCTGATGAACTTTAAAAGATTCACAGAAGTTGAACCTGTCTTGGATGATCTGGGTGACTCCTAATACCAACACCTGAGTAGTTGATTCCTAGACCTTTGCATAAGTTGTCACATAACTCTGTGTCAGAATGTCTCTTGGATGATCAGAACATGATCAAACGAGTGAAAAAAATGAACTTAGCATGTTATTTATTATCATGTTAATAAAATACTAACTAATTTTGGGGGGTTGACAGCCCTTTTCATCAGCATAGTGACATAACGGAGAGATGCCAGATGTGAGGCTTTGAGTCAGCTGGTACCAACTTTTGGCCTCAGTTTTGTGTTGTTAGCTGCCATTCTGCATCAAAGTAGTCCCTCCTCACGGCCACCCCATAGACAACAGAAGCAAATGCTATCCAGTCTTGCACCAGCCCCCACCTCGATGCAATTTCTGGTACCGTTGTGATCCATTGGATTTTCAATGGCTGACTTTCACAGGTAGATAGCCAGGCCTTTCTTCCTCATCTGTCATATTCCAGGAGCTTTGCAGAAACTTGTTCAGCATCACAGCTACACAAAAACTTCTAATAAGAGACAGGAGATGGCCGCGTACGAGTCGCACTGTTCAGAAAGCGAGCCCATGTCTCTCACACGGTAGGCAAGAATTCTACCACTGCACCGGTGCTCCGCAGGCCTGAATTTAGCTCTTTGTGAAGCTGAGGTGTACTTCTATTTTCCTAACCAGAATGTTACGGCTCTGTAGGACAGAAGTATAGTATATGTACACGGTAAGATGATTTGATACTGATTTGCAAGTTTTTTTTTAAAGGGGTTGTTTAAAGCGCATGTATAACAAAGTGCAGAGCATTGCTCAATGTTGATTTGCCAAAAGATTACAGTTTAGCTCTTGAAATAAATGTTTCCCAAAATAACAGCAGTTGGGAAACTTTGAGCTCTGTTGTAGTCCTTTCACAGGAACTAAGAGGTCTTTCACATTCTGAGGGCTGACTACTGAGTAGCAGAAGAAACAAGAAGTCCTCAGTCTCCATCACTCTGCCTGGGGACCTGCTGGACTATTATTAGCATGGGATACAAAATAGATTTTGTAAACACTGGAAAAGTCTTGCCAAGCAGCCTCTCAGAGACATATGGTCTTTTGTAAGTGCCATGATCATATAAACAAGCAAGATGTTCTAATTAAGAAGAAGCCTTTGTGAGGTGGCTGGTTCTGTAACTCAGGACTGAGGATGCAAAACAGACAGGGACGATTTTGGGGACTCTGTAGCCCCTGCTCCCTCTTCCCTTCAGACTGTGAAGGCTGAAGTTGACGAACTGCCATCTCCATCTTGAACACTAGAGGGAGGGCGACTACATGGAATTACTCATCCAAAGGGTGGTTGCAACAATTCCCATTCACAAAGGTCTTCATAACAAATGAACTTGTCATAGGAACTTGCCTTTAGCTTTCTGATGGAATGGAAACATGTTTCATCAGTGCATACATGCCCCATCTTTTAATTCAGTTGTGGGGTGCATGTTATTTTCTCATCCTTACGAGCCTCAGCAAACATAAACCCCAAACCAAACCCATTGCCACTGAATTGATTCTGACTCATAGCAACCCTCTGGAACAGAGCACAACTATTTCCAAAGAGTTTCCAAGGAGGGTCTGGTGGATTAGAACTGCTGATGTTTTGGGTAGCAGACATAGTATGTAACTGCTATATCATCAGCATTTAATTAAATGACTGAGTGAGGGAATAAGTGGTGATTTTTCTCATCTATCCTACTTTGTGTCTGCATTTTCCACTACTGAACTCTTTTGCCTTAGGGCATCTTATCTTTATAACTTTTTCATGGGATAGATGCTGAACTAGAAATTTTCTCTCTCATTTATTGTGCTTTAGATGAAGATTTACAGAGAAAATTAGTTTCTCATTAAACTAATAATACACATATTGCTTTGTGACACTGGTTGCCAAGCCCACAATATGTCAACCTTCTCCTTTTCTTGACCTTGGGTTTCCCATTGCCATCTACCTTATCCCTTCCTGGTTTCTTAACCTTGGTCCTGAGCTGCTGTGCCTCTCTAGTCTTGTTTTGTTTTATAAGCCTATCTAATCTTTGGCTGAGAGGTAAATCTCATTATTGGGGTTTATAAAACTTCATTATTGGGTTAAAAGAGGTGTCCTGGGGCCATACCCTGGAGATTTCTCTAGTCTATGTGAGAATAGTAAGTCTGATTTTTTTCTTGTGAGTTAGAATTTTGTTCTACATTTTTCTCCAACTCAGTCTGGGACCCTGTACAGTGATCCTTGTCAGAGCAGTTGTTGGTGGTAGCTGGGCACCATCTAGTTGTGCAAGACTCAGTCTAGTGGAGGCTGTGGTAATTGTGGCCTGTTAGTCATTCATCTTTCTTTGTGTCTTTGGTTCTCCTCATTGTCCCATTTCACTGGACTAGAAGAACTTTGATAACTATTTCAGCCCTATAATTGTGTGGTTCTGTCAACAGAAGTATGAACTTATCCAGGGCAGAGAACTATGACTTACTGTAAGACCTACTGCCAAGACTGATCCTTCAGCAGCTGCTCATTACAGAATCACTGATGGATAAGGCTGCTTAGTTTGTATGATTATTTACATTCCAGATGTACCCGTAAAGGAATGAAACACAGTTTTGATGTTTAACTTGTTGAAATTCAGGATGGAAGTGGTCAAACAAGATGCTCAGATATAGCACTCTAATTTCCTCCTCACTGTAACCATCTTTCCCACCATATGTACAAATACGGTACAGTAAAACCTGTGAAAGCTGGAACCTGTGTGAGGCAGAAGAAACCGGTCAGAGAAGGAAAGCTTAGATGTTTCCCACTGATAGAGGATGATAGAAAAGTGGCAAGACTGCACCGTGTCAAAGGCAGCAATCTTGTGGGGCCAGGAAAAGCAAAGCAGTTCCATTGAGCTCTAGTTCTTACAAGTTCCAGTGTACGCACCTGTTACAATGCACACACACATGTACACAAAGGCAAAAATCTTTACCAATGACTTTATGCTACACAGCTAGTAATTAATGGGAGGGAGTTCTATCTTGTCCTTACCCAACATTAACAATGGTTACAATGGAAAAAAACAGCACTCTGTTTATTTATTGTACTTTAGGTGAAGGTTTTACAGAGAAAATTATTTTCTTATTAAACAATACACATATTGTTTCATGACATTGGTTGCCTACCCCACAACATGTCAACACTTTCTCCTTCTCCATCTTGGGTTTCTGGTTTACATTCATCCACCTTTCCTATCCCTTCTTTAGTTACATGTATTATTGTTTGTTTTACGGGCCTGTCTGATCTTTGCTGAAGGGTAAATCTCAGGAGTGACTTCAGTAACGGGTTATAAAGGGTGTCTGGGGCCATACTATTGAGGTTTCTCTAGTCTCTGTCAGACCAGTAGGTCTGGTCTTTTTCATGGGTTAGAGTTTTGTTCTATAGTTTTCTCCAGCTCTGTCCAGCACCCTCTGCTGTGATGCCTGTCAAAGTAGTTGGTGGTGGTAGCTAGCCTCATCTAGTGGTGCTGAACTCAGTGTGGTGGAGGCTGTGGTAGTTGTGGCCCATTAATTCTTTGGACTAATCTTTTCCTTGTATATTTGGTTCTCCTCACTCTTCCTTACTCCGGACAGGGTGGGACTAGTAGACGCATCTTAGATGGCCACTCACAGCTTTGAAGACTCCAGATGCTACCCACCAAAGTAGGATGTAGACCATTTTTGTTATAAACTATGTTACGGCAGTTGAGCTAGATGTCCTCCAGGACTATGGTCCCAAGCACTCAGCCCAGTAACCAGGTCTCTACCAAAATTTGGATGTGTCTCTAACATTTCTATGGCTTTTCCATGGGCAAGATGTACTGGTTTCTCCAGTAACATGCCCTGTCTTACGCTCCAACAAAATTATCACTTACCTGTTTTCCAGCTAGTCTTTTTCTCTCCTCACCCATCCCCTTCCCTTGCAACCATCAAAGATATACTTTTTTTGTGTGTAAGTTTTTTCACGAGTATTTATAACAGTGGTTACAAAGTGTTTTTTTTTTTTTTTATTTAACATAACTGAGTGAAAATGTACATTCACATGTAAATTTACATGCCCCCCTATATGCAGCTTCCACTGCTCTCCCTGTCCGGTGACAGCACACTATTCCTCTCTGCTCCATACTTGTCTCATCCTCCCAACAGTCTCCTTTCCCCTCCTCTCCGTCCACTCCCCTTCCTCCAGCCAGAGGTCAGCAAGATGATATCCTATAGATGTATAGAACCATAAAGTGCTTCCAACATATGGTTACTCTGCATTGCCAAGTCCATTCCATTCCTGTCCAAAGAGTGGACCTTTGTTATAATTTATGGGAACGGGCAGCATCATGGCTGGGGGCCATGCTCTCAGAGGAACCCCAAAACCGCTGGACCATCAATTGAGCTCTTTTAGTGGAGATTTCATGATGCATCTCTTTTTATTCTTGTGTTGCCAGTGAGGCTCCTCTCTGTGAGCTCTGTCATGGCTATCACTGGTGGTGGCCGGGCACCATCCAGTTCTTCCGGTCCCAGGTCGATGTAGGCACCCACTCTTGTGGGTCTCTCTGTCTTCTCGGTTGTCTTTACTGCATGCCATTTTGGCCCTCGGTGAGCATCCGTTCCTGCTGAGTTGGGACCATTTGCTGTGTCCTCGGATGGCAGCTTGGCAGCTTTTAAGATCCCAGACGCCACTCACCAATGTGGGGTGCAGAGAGCTCTCTTAGCAAAACGCTAGTTGTGCCAATTGGCCTGGAATTTGCCTAAGAGCATGGTCCCCCGCCCCCCGCCCCAGCTACTCTATCCTTGCAGTATTGAGTTAAGATGGAAGGAGTACTCAAGTTATGCTGAAGTCCACTTAATGTTGTTCTTGTTTCTAATGTGTGCTATCACCGCTTTCTCCCAACTAGATTGCTAGTAACTACCTAAACTAAACCCTACCCCCCTTGCCCTCCCTCCCTCCCTCCCCTCCCTTGCAGCTGTCAAAGAGTCTTTTCTTCTATATACAAGTCTGTTTTTGAGATCTTATCGTAGAGGTCTCATACAGTATTTGTCCTTTTGTCGCTGACTACTCTCACTCAACATAATGTCTTCCAGTTGAAACCAGGTTAGGAGATGTTTCCTGGAATCATCGTTATTCTTTATCATTGCGTAGTCCTCCATTGAGTATATGTACCACAGTTTACCTATCCATTCTTCTATTGTTGGGCATCTAGGTTGATTCCACCTTTTTGCTATTGTGGACTGTGCTGCGGTAAACATTCTGGTGCATGTGTCCGTTGGTGTGAAAGGCCTTGAATCTGTAGGATATATTCCAAGTAGTGGAATTACTGGGTCAAATGGTATATCAATATCCATTTTTTTAAGGAAGTGCCAGATTGCCTTCCAAAGAGGCTGGACCATTTTGCAACTCCACCAACAGTGTAGGAGGGTTCCACTTTCTCCACAGCCTCTCCAGCACTTGTTGTTTTGTGTTTTCTGGATCATGGCCAATCTTGTTGGGTTGAGATGGTATCTCATTGTTGTCTTGATTTGAATTTCTTTAATAACTAAAGATCGTGAACATGTCCGCATGTGTTTTTTTGGCTGCTTGGATCTCCTCTTTAGTGAAGTATCTGTCCATCTCCTTTGCCCATCGCTTAATTGGATGGTTTATCTTCTTCTTATTGATATTTTGTAGTATCTTATAGATTATGGAGATCAGGTGTCGATCTGACATAGAGTTGCCAAATATTTTTTCCCACTCTGTGGGTGTTCTTTTAATTTTATTAACAAAGTCTTTGGATGAGCAAAAGTGTTTGATTCTTAATAGTTCCCATTTATCTACTTTCTCTTCTGTTGATTGAGGTTTCTTTCACAGATTTTGGAGTCTGTCCTTATTGTGTATTAAAACTTCCATTGTTGTTCCTACCTTTTCTTGGATGAGCTTTATCGTTTTAGGTTTGATATTTAGGTCTTTTATCCAGTTGGAGTTGGTTTTTGTATAAGGTGTAAGATATGGATCTTGATTCAGTTTATTGCAGATGTATAACCAATTTTGCCAGCACCATTTGTTGAATATGCTGTTTTTACCCCAGTTTAACGTCTTAGGGCCTTTGTCGAATATCAACTGTTCATAGGCAGATGGTGTCATCTCTGGGGTCTCTATTCTGTTCCATTGATCAGTCTGTCTGTTCTTGTACCAGTACCAGGCTGTTTTGACCACTGTGGCAGTGTAGTATGTTCTAAGGTCGGGTAATGAGAGGCCTCCCAGTGTGTTCTTCTTCTTTAGTAGTACCTTACTTATCTGGGGCTTCTTCCCTTTCCAAACAAAATTGGTGATTTGTTTCTCCATCTCATTAAAAAATGATGCTGGAACTTGTATTGGGATTGCGTTATATAAATAAATTGCTTTGGGTAAAATAGACATTTTCACAATGTTAAGTCCTCCTATCCATGAGCAGGGTAGGTTTTTCCATTTATCTAAGTCTCTCTTAGTTTCTTGTAGTAAGGGCTTGTAGTTCTCTTTGTAAAGGTCTGTTGTTTCTCTGGTTAGATTAATTCCTAGGTACTTTATCTTCTTAGGGGCTATCACAAATGGTATAGATTTGATAATTTCCTCTTTAACAGTCTCGTTGCTGGTATAAAGGAATCCTACTGATTTACTTATGTTTATCTTGTATCCTGAGACTTTGCTGAACTCTTCTATCAGTTTGAGTAACTTACTTATAGATTCCTTGGGGTTCTCTGCATATACAATCATATCATCTGCGAACAGGGAGATTTTAATTTCCTCTTTGCCGATGCAGATGCCTTTTATTTGTTCGTCTTGTCTAATTGCTCTGGCTAGAACTTCCAGCACAATGTTGAATAGGAGAGGTGACAGTGGGCATCCTTGTCTAGTTCCTGATCTCAGGGGAAAGTCTCTCTCCATTCAGGATGATGTGGGCAATTGGCTTTGTATAAATGGCCCTTATTGTGTTGAGGAATTTGCCGTCTATGCCCATTTTGCTAAGAGTTTTTAGCATGAATGGGTGTTGGACTTTATCAAATGCCTTTTCGGCATCAATGGACAAAATCAGGTGAGCTTTGCCTTTTGTGTTATTTATGTGGTTACTCACATTAATTGTTTTCCTGATGTTGAACCAGCCTTGCATCCCTGGTATGAATCCCACTTGGTCATGATGGATTATTTTCTTGATATGTTGTATTCTGTTGGCAAGAATTTTGTTGAGATTCTTGCATCTAGGTTCATGAGTGATATCGGTCTGTAGTTCTCTGTCTTTGTTGGATCTTTCCCGGGCTTAGGTATCAGGGTTATGCTGGCTTCATAGAATGAGTTTGAGAGTACTTCATCCCTTTCTATACTGTGAAATAGTTTCAATAGTATTGGGGATAACTCTTCTCTAAATGCTTGGTAGAATTCTGCCGTGAAGCCATCTGGGCCCGGACTTTTTTGGGTTGGCAGTGTTTTGATGACCTTTTCAATCTCTTCCTTTGTGATGGGTTTATTAAGTTGTTCTGCTTTTGGGTAGGTGGTATGAGTCAAGGAATTGGTCCATTTCCCCTAGGTTTTCAAATTTGTTAGAGTACAGTCTTTCATAGTATTCTGTTATGATGTTTTTGATTTCTGTTGCATCTGTGGTGACAACTCCCTTTTCATTTCTAATTTGGGTTATTTGTTTCCTTTCCTGCTTTTCTTTAGTAAGTTTAGCCAGTGGTTTATCAATTTTGTTGATCTTTTCAAAAAACCAGCTTTTGGTCTTTTCAATTTTTTCAATTGTTTTTCTATTCTCTAATTCATTTAGCTCTGCTCTAATCTTTATGATTTCCTTTCTTCTGGTGCCCGATGGGTTCCTCTGTTGTTCTCTTTCTACTTGTTCAAGCTGTAGAGTTAGTTCCTTGATTTGGTTTCTTTCTTCCTTCCAGATGTGTGCATTTATGGAGATAAACAGACCTCTGAGCACTGCTTTGGCTGTATCTCATAGGTTGTGGTAGGAAGTGTTTTCGTTCTCTTTGGAATCCATGAATTTCTTTAATTGATCCCTGATTTCCTCTATAACCCATGTTTTTTTGAGCAAGATGTTGTTCAGTTTCAAAGAGTTCCACTTTCTATCTATGTTTTTTCTGCTATTGATTTCAACTTTGATGGCTTTATGATCTGAGAAGATGCTTTGCAATAATTCAGTGGTATGGATTTTGTTGAACATTGCATTGTGGCCTATCACGTGGTCAATTCTGGAGAATGTTCCATGTGCACTGGAGAAGAAGGTGTAGTTGTCTGCTGATGGGTGGAAAGTTCTGTATATATCAATCAGGTTTAGTTGGTTAATTGTGTCAATGAGGTCTTCTGTATCTTTACTGAGCTTTTTTCTAGATGATCTGTCTAGTAATGAGAGTGAAGTGTTAAAGTCTCCCACTATTATTGTGGAGTCATCTCACTCTCTTTTGAGCATAGTCAGTGTTTCTTCGACATATTTAGGTGCTCTGACATTAGGTGCATAAATATTTAATATAGTTAAGTTTTGCTTGTGTACTGAACGTTTCTGCAATAAATAGTGTCCGTCTTTGTCCACGATGGTGGATTTGACATTAAAATTGATTTTGTCTGAGATTAGAATTGCCACCCCTGCTCTTCTTTGTTCATTGTTAGCTTCATATATATTCTTCCATCCTTTAATTTTCAGTTTGTTCCTGTCTTTAGGTCTCAAGTGAGTTTCCTGTAGACAACATATGGATGGGTTGTGTTTTTTGATCCAAGATGACACTCGGTGTCTCTTTACTGGAGCATTCAGTCCATTCACATTCCATGTAATTATTGATAGGTATGTGTTCAGTGCTGCCATTATGATATGTTTATTTTTATGTTAATGTTTTCTCTTTTGTTCTTATTAGTCTGTTCTGGAACACTCTTTTTTGTGAGTTGATTTTTCACCTTTTTCAGAGCTGGTTTTATAGTTGTTGAGACTCGTGTATTAGATTTCTTGAAATGGTGTGATACATCTTTGTTGTGCTTTACAGCTGCCCCTATGAACCCCCTTAATAAACTGTTTATAAACCCAATTTTAATTACTACCAGTCTTGTCATCTTCCTCTCCATCTGGAAGGACTATAACGACAATAGTACATCCCTCTTTTTATTATGATGACACCATAGTTTTCATGATGATCACTGGATTGCTTCTTTCCATATCAAAGCTGTGATTTACTTTGGAGTCTTCCCTAAACGAGTATTGAGCAGTGTGTTGTTCTAAAATATAAAGTTAGTGGTTTCGTTCTTCTAAGCCAAAGCCAAGAACTTCTTTCAGTATTTCTTGTAGTTTGGGTTTGGTTTTTACAAAGTGTCTGAGTTTCTGTTTATCTGGGAATGTCTTAATTTCATTTTCGTATTTGAAAGATAGTTTTGCAGGATATATAATTCTTGGTTGGAAGTTCTTCTCCTTCAAGACTTTGAATGTGTCATGCCACTGTCTCCATGCCAGCATGGTTTCTGCTGAGAAATCTGACGAGAGCCTACAGGGTTTCCCTCTGAATGTTAGCTTTGCCTTGAGTCTTGCTGCCTTTAAAAGTTGCTGCTTATGTTTCATTTTGTTAAGCTTGATTATAGTATGTCTTGGAGTCTTTCTTTTGAGGTCTATATTGGGTGGCGTACAATATACATCTGAGATGTCTATATTCTCTTCCTTCCTGATTTCTGGGAAGTTTTCTTTCAGCAGCTCAGCAACAATACTGTCTGTGTTCTCAGATGTCTCACCCTGTTCAAGGACTCCAATTAATCAAAGGTTGTTCCTCTTAATAGAGTCCCACATGCTTCTTAATGTTTCTTCATTTTTCTTGTTTCTTTTTTCTGACTTCTGCTCATAGCCACTGGCATCAGTAGCTCTGTCTTCCAAGTCAGAAATTCTGTTTTCTATTTGTTCCATTCTGTTTTCTTGACTTTGCATGGAAGTTACTATGTCTTTGATTGTCTTCTTGATCTGTTGGATTTCAGAATACTGATGTTCCATCAGATCGAACAACTTGCTTAATTTTTCATTTTGTTCTGCTGCATTTTGTATAAGGTCTAGAAGGCCTCTGTATATAATCAATTTGTATTCACTTCCTGATGCTTTCATAAAAGTTTTTTCATCTGGAAAACTCCTTGGTTGCTTTGTTTGGGAGCCTTCTGAAGCCATGATTGATTGCTTGTATGCCACAATTGTCTGTTGCTTTTTGGGTCCCATGTGAGTATATAGAGGCTGGAAGAGGTACTGTGAGCATGGATTGCAAGTGTTTCTCTAGGCTGTCTTCAAATGTAAAGCAAAAGGTATCTGTCCACTTCACAAATCAGTTAGGTTTGCAGCTGTAGAGGTCCTTCTTCTCATCTGACAAAGTAAGTGCCACTATATCCAACCCCAGATGGTAACAAACTAGTTCAGAATACAGCAGTGCTACTGCCCTGTTGGCCTCTGCTGACAGGGCTTAGCCTTAGCCAACACTGCGTTGAGTACTGGTTTTGTGATAGAAAAGGGCTCTCCTGTGGGCAGGCTCTGGCTCACAAGCTAAGAATTAGGTCCAGCTGCAGACACCGTATCCAAGTTGGCGTCCTCCACACAGGCAGCAGACTGAGGGGCTAAAGGTGCCGAGAGGTAGTGACTCCTGTGCTTCTGCTGCAGGGCCCCCAACGTAGGCAGCACTGTGCAAAATCACTACTTTTCTGTCGGAGAAGCACCGACCCGTCTGCAGGCGCTGGCTCCCAGGCTAAGACCGAGGTCCCGCTAAAATCTCCGTACCAACATGGCATCCCGCACACTGACTATGAAGCTCTGCACACACCCCGCTGAGGCAGCTACAAAACGAAAGGCTCAAAATGTCTAGATTACCAGAGTCCTGAGCCTGGCTCTCACAATATGGGAATTTCGCCTGCTTATCCCCTCAGCAGCGCGTCTGAGTCCAGCTGCCAGGCAAAACCCAGCTCCGCTTGCCGGCCGAGACATAGGAAAAAAAAAAGTCAAAATGGTGCGTTTACCTTCCGTCTGTGAGAGTCGGGACTAGCCAGGAGCGGGAGTCAGCGAAAGAGAGGGGGTTTTTCGCTGAGTGGTATGAAGTCCCAACTAACAGCTCTGTGCCGTGTCCTGAGGCTGATTAGGTGCTCAGAAGGCTCTGTTTGATTGTCAATTCAGGTCTTGGTTTCCAGAGGGATAGAAAGAGACGTGTGCTTAGTCCGCCATCTTGACTCTGCCCCCCACAGTGTTTGTTGTTTTATGACTAAGTTAATATACTCAGCATAATGCCCTCCAGACTCACCCATGTTGTGAGATGTTTTACAGATTCATCATTGTTCCTCATTGTTTCTTAGTGTTTCATTATGTGTATGCACCACAGTTTCTTTAATCACTTATTAATGGGCACTTAGGCTGTTTCCATCTTTTTGCTATTGTGGACAGTGTTGCAACGAATGTGGGGGAGCATGTACCTATTCACGTGATGAATTGCCGAATCATGCAGTATTTCTATTTCTAGGTTTTTAAGGAAGTGCAATATTGTTTTCCAAAATGGTTGTACCATGTTGCATTCCCACCAGCCATACATAAGAGTTCCAGTCTCTCTGAAGCCTCTCCAACATTTGTTATTTTCTTTTTTGTCTTTGAGCCATATTGGTCATGTTGGGGTGAGATGGTATCCAGTGTAAGAACAGCACTATTTAAAATTCACTAATAAAGAATCCTGGTGGCACAGTCACAGTGGTTAAGTGCTTGGCTGCTCACCTAAAGGTCAGAGATACAAGCCTACCACGGGAGAAAGATGTGTCAGTTTGCTTCTGTAAAGATTTAGACCCTTGGAAACCCAATGGAGTTGTTCTATTATGTCCTATAGGATTGCTATGAGTCAGAATGGACTCTACGGCAATGGGTTTGCCTTTGGGTTTGGAATAAGAGAGATATTTTATGAGATCTTTCTAAAACATGTAATTATAATCATAAGAGCTGGAGAAATGTTTACAAGTAACAGTGCTGTTAGAAATCATCCTGCGTAACTTGATACACTGAAGTCCCACAGATGGTTATTGGTGAGCTGGACCAGAACCAGGTCTCTTGGCTCTGAGGCTGTTCTGTAACATCTTGTGGTAAGAAATATTAATGCAAGCTGCCCCTCACATCTAGAAGTTGATATATATGTCAGATTTCAAAGCCAAACCATGTAGGTACTCAGAATCTGGTATGGAAGATCTCTTGGAAAATATTCCTAAAATAAAAATGAACTAGGATACAAAAAGTAAACCTTCTGCAAAGAGCAGAATTCTAATACCCCAAACCAAAATCAAGCCCACTATCACTGAGTTGATTCTGACTCAGCAACCCTTTAGGACAGAGTAGAACTGCCCCAAAGAGTTCCCAAGGAGCACTTGGTGGATTTGAATTACTGACCTTTAGGTTAGCTTAACCACTATGGCAGGAGAGATTCCAGAGTTCTAACGGGGAATAAAAATACCTAAAGATAAACTATGGAATGAGGAGGCTTTGTTGTTACTAATTTAGAACCATTAATAACAAAGATACAGACATTAAATAAATTACCAAAACAAACAACAAAGAGCAAAACAAACCTGTTGCCATCAAGTTGATTCTGACCCATGCTGATCCTAAGTGTTGCAGAACACTGCTGCCCCACAGGGTTGTCTGTTGGCTGTAATCTTGACAGAAGAAGGTCGCTGTGTCCTTCATCTGTGGTGCCACAGGGAGGGTTCACACTGTCTTTTCAGTTAGCAGTGAAACCTAAACGATTTGTGTCACTCAGGGGCATGGCTTATATCCTGCTTTGATTAAGTCACACGAAGCACTGTGAGTATGGACCAAGGATGGCACTGGGGCTGCTGTATGCTTAATTTGATACTTCCCATTTATTGGGAAAGAGACCCTGGTGGCATAACGGTTAAGTGCTGCATCTATTGATCAAAAGGTCAGCAGTTTGAATCCGCCAGGTTCTCCTGGTGGATTCTTTTGGCACAGTTCTACTCTGCCCTCTAGGGTTGCTATGAGTTGAAACTGATTTTACAGCGGTGGGTAGTTTTAGTTTAACATGAAGAAATGCACTCTATTAATCTTAATACCAATGGAAGACTTGGCATCTCTGTCTGGGGAGACTTTACATTCAGTTACTGCCGATACTGGTTCCAATCAGCTTTTTCTGACTCTAAAGGGCTTATTAATCCTTCAAAGTGTGAAAGACTGGATCATAATAACAATTTTTTAGGCTTTGAATAGTTTTGCTTTCAAGAAAACAATCCCCTAAGTCGGTAGATGGAGCAAGTTGGGAAGAGAGGGAGTAAAGTGACGAAGGATAAAAGGTAGAAAGGTAGAGCAAATGCCTGATTCTTAGTTCCCCAAGTGAAAGTCCAGGTTCCCTGCCAAGGTCAGGTTTTCTTTTTTTTCCCTAAGCGGATCCCCAAACCTGCTGGTGTAGTGGTTAAGTGCCATAGCTGCTAACCGAAAGTCCAGCAGTTCTAATCCACCAGACACTCCTTGGAAATCCTATGGGGCAGTTCTACTCAGTCCTACAGGGCCACTGTGAGTCAGCTTGGACCTGACAGCACCAGGCTTGGGACTCTCAAATAATCACTTCTGTTTGTTGTTGTTGTGAGTCCCTGATTCAAAGCTATTCTATAGGGCAGAGTAAAACTGTGCCACCTCACCTAGTGTCTCTCCTAGGAGTTGATCACCAATTCTCTTCTCTAGCGGGACAGCTGGAGGGTTTGAAACACTAACCTTTTCCTTCCCAACTCAGTGCATTAGCCACTGTGCAGCCAGGGCTCCTTAATATCTGTTTAGGATCCACTTTTTAGAGCTCAGGTATTTGCCAAGACCTAATAAGACTGGTACCTTTTTTGCCTCTGATTGTGCAAGTGTAAGCCGTTCCTGAGTGGCAGATGGCTAACACACTCAGTTGTCATCTGAAAGCCTGGAAATTCAAGTCCACTTAGGGGCACCTCTGAAGAAAGTCCTGTCCATCTACCTCTGAAAAATCAGACATTGAAAACTCTATGGAGCACAGCTCTCTTCTGACACAGGTAAGGTCACCATCAGTCAGTGCTGACTCAATAGCAGTTGGTGTCACTGTAGATAAATGAACTGACTGAATGAATCTCTGCCTAGGCACCAAGACTGGGCATGGGCATGAGTGATAGACTCGGTGTTGGTGGTGGTGCTTGGAGTAAGGAAAACCATGTAAATGATTGGAGAAGACTCAGAACAAAAGTAATATCCAAGTCTGGATCATTAAGGGATCTATTTAGACCCAACTATTGCTGTTGTTTGGAGACCCTGGTGGCATGGTGATTAAGTTCTACAGCTGCTAACCAAAAAGTTGGCAGTTTGAGTCTACCAGGTGCTGCTTGGAAGCTTTATGGGGCAATTCTACTTTGTCTCATAGGATCACTATGAGTTGGAATCAACTTGATGGTAATTTTTTAAAATTCTAGCTGTTGTTAGTCGCCATCAAGTCAGATCCAACTCACAACAACCTCATGGTTGATGGAATGAAACACTGCCTGGTCCTGTGCCTTACTCACAGTTGTTGCTATGTTTAAGCCCACTGTTGCAACCACTGTGTCCATCCATCTACTTGAGGGCCTTCCTCTTCCTCACACACTGTGTACTTTACCAAGCATAACGTCCTTCTTACAGAACTGAGTCCTCCTGACAACATGTCCCAAGCATGTGAAATGCAGTTTTCCATCCTTGCTTTTAAGAAGCACTCTGGTTGAACTATTGCAGTTATCTTGGGCAAAATATTCTTACTTAGGGATCAATATTACCTCCAAACCGTGATCTCTAGAAGCAAAGTTTCCTGTTCCGCCTGATCTTATACTTTTTTTTTTCTTGAATAGCTTAGGTTTTCATGCTTGAATTGATTTTATCTATAAGAAGATAGAGGGGCCAACATATTTCCAGTGTCTCATTCCATAGCATAAAGGTTGTGTTATCCTTGGTAGAAAAGTGTCTTCTGCAACTAGTATTGTCACATTTGCTTCTCTGAACCTTTAAAGATTTGCACGTCATCTTAACCTAGGCTGGGATTTCTCACCTCTTACACTGCTCTCATACAATTCTGAAGTATTTCTTTGATAACCTGGCCTGCAAGGACAGGTCTCTTGCCTGCCCTTTACCCTGGTTGACTGGTTATGTAGTTACTGGCCACCCTTCCCTTCCCTGGACATGGTAACTTCAAGCCTTCACTACCAGTACTGCTTATCTGACACATACTGACTAGCCTAGGTGCAGAGCCAGGTGCTGCCTACGACATCTTTCTGTTGGGATGTCTCCTTGGTGGCTCTGTTGCCAGCCCCCTGATGCATCTTTTCTGATCTGTAGATCCCTGTGGATTATCCCCTCAGATTTGCGGAAGAGACTGGATATTTCCTCCCCTAGTTAGGTTCCTAGGTGGTGCAAATGGTTTATACTGGAGTACCTAACGCAGACGTTGTTGATTCAAACACATCCAGTGGCTCTGTGGAAGAGAGGCCTGATGATCTGCTCCTGTGATGAGTACAGCCAAGTCAATCGGGTGAAGCTCAGTTCTGCTCAGTAACTCCTAGGGCCACTGTGAGTCAGAATCAATTCAGATAGCAATGACTTTTCTTTTTTCTTGTTTTTCAGTTAGGAACAGGAAAGCAGAGCCTGGAGGCAGAGAGCTATTAGAATGACTATTTCTTACACACAATCAAGCTCTTTCTTTAGGGTCTTTTCCTGTTTCCCATTCCATTGCTATAAGTGTCCATGAGTCAAGGGATGCCTTAGGCACTTCAAAGACTGTAGCCTGTGTGAGCAGAACTTTGAAAGTCCTGCTGTTCCCGCCTCCTCTCTGCCCAGTATTTGTGGCTTAACCCAGCCTCACTCATGTTACTGTGTTTCACTTTCATAAAGGTCTGGCTTTCTTCCTCAAGAGGGATAGTCTTGGAGCTGGGTGGCTTGGCCTGAGGGACTAGGGAAACTTTCTGTAATATGAAACCACTTTGGGGCATCATCTTTACTCTGAGTCATAGAGAGAGAGAGCCATGTGGATTAAAGGACTCACTCTAGTTTGTAATGTATAAATGTTACCCTAGGCAAGTTTGATTACTCTGAGAAAATGAAAGTGAAGGTAATTCATATTACCTCCACTTTCATTTTCTTCTTTAAAAGAAAAAAATTATCCTGTATTTTTCTCCAGCTCTTGTCTGGGACCCTCTGTTGTGATCCCTGTCATAGCAGTCAGTGGTGGTAGCCTGGGCACCATCTAGCTTGTGCTAGGCTCAATGTGGTGGGGGCTGAGGTTGACGTGGTCCATTAGTCCTTCAGACTAAACTTTCCTTTGTATCTTCCATTTCTTTTATTCTCCTTGGTCTGGACAGGGTGGGACCACTGGAGTATCTTAAATGTAGACTCACAAACTTTTAAGATCCCAGACGCTACTCACATAAGCAGGATGTAGAATATTTTCATTATAAACTATGCTATGCCACTGGAGCTAGACGTCTTCCAAAGCCATAGTTCCCCATCCTCAACCAAATAATTTGGCCCCTCAGGGAGTTTAGTTGTGTCCATGAAGCTTCCAGGAGAAAGCAGACTTCCTGAGGCTATAACAGGGCAATTAGATCAATGTGCTCTACCAGGCAGTGGGGTTTTCTCCTGATTTCCTTTAGAAACAGAAGGGTTTTTATCACTGTGTTTCTTTCCTGGCTCTTGTAATCAGACAAGAGAGAGAGAGACACTGACTTTGCCAGGTGAGCCCATGTTTTCATTTTGGAAATAGGTGTTATTGTTATTCTTTCTAGGTCCTGGAAAGAGATGACGGGAGGGATAAGAAACCAGTAGGGGAAAGGGACTCCAGGCATCTTTAGAAAGTCTTCTCCTCTGGAATTGTCACAGGCTGTTAAAAGCTGCACCCTGGACGATGCCATCAAGGGGACGATCTTTTCCTTGAGTTAAAAAGACCCCAGGATCATGACTATTGAGAGAAATCTGGAATTTTTTTAAAGTGTGTAGTGGACCAGAGGAACATAGAGTACTATGTGAGATATTAAGTCAAGAGGCAGAGAACTGAAGAAAGAACTGCTCAGACAATCCCTGAAACCCACCCTCATCAAAAGGGCCACTGAGACTGTCTGACTATGCAGTGTCCTTCCATCTGGTTGTGAGCTGAGGCTGCTCCCTCTCTGCCAGAGAGGTAAATAAGTTTGGAAGTTACCTTCCAAAGAAGAGAAGTTACCTACTTGGCCTAACCTTTCTTGAATCATTGCAGTGGGGCCAGGAGAAGGGGATGGAGTCTGGGAGAGAAGAGGAGGACTGGAAAAGAAGGGATACGCGAGAGATGTTTCCTGTGATGGAACAGCTGGCATTCTCCTCTCCTGGAGGCTGGTCGGCCCAAGAGGACCCTAATTACTGCACAAGTTCAGGCTCCATAATCACTGCGACAGGAGCAGTGTGGGCCGGAAGGAGATGTGAGTTGTATAGGTGGTCCTGCCGAAGAGGATGCTGGAATTGCTGTGTTTTTGCCCCAGCTATCAAGTAGGGGACTGCTGACAGCTGCCTGCTGCCTGCTACGGTTTAACTAGAAAAGAGGCCAGTCTCTTCTTGCCTCATCTTCCTGTCTTTGTTTGTAGTAGAATTTTCTTCTCTTTCTCTTTCTTTTTTTTTATTGTGCTATAGATGAGAGTTTACAAAGCACACTAGTTTTTCATTAAACAATTAACACACAAATCATTTTGTGACATTAGTTGCCAACCCTGAAACCTGTCAACACTCTCCCATTCTGTGCCCTGGATTCTCTATTTCCATTTATTCAGTTTTTATGTCCCTTCTTGTCTTTGCTTTTAAGTTAGTGTGCCCATTAGTCTCATACAGGTGATTAAACTATGAAGCACGTCCGTCATGTGTGTAAGTGATCTGTCTAATCTTGGGCTGAAGAGTGAACTTCAAGAATGACCTCAGTATTGAGTTAGAAGGGTTATATTCTGGAAGTTTTCTCAATCTCTGTCAGACCAGCAAGTCTGGTCTTTTTTTTGACAATTTGAATTTCGTTCTATGTTTTTATCTCTGTCTGGGACCCTCTGTTGTGATCTGTACTTGCTAGGCAGGCCCATCTAGTTGTACTGGGTCTACTTCATCTCTTGAGGCCTTAACCTACAGGACTCACTGTGGACCCTCCAGCTGGAGCCACAGGGGAGGCTGTGCAAGCCTTTAAAACAGCATCTTTGGAGGAGACTAGAGGCTTAAGGGAGAGCTAAATGGGAAACGAACCCAGGTTAAAAAACGAAGAAAGCATGTACATTTCTCTGCAATCATTCCCTATCTGAGGTGACAGATTATGAAATTTGTCATTTGGGGATATTCATTAGGGATCTCTTTGATTCAAGTAATCAAGGAAAAATAAAATAGTTGACCCCCTTTTAAGTTCTTACCCATACCTCAGGTAAGAAGCAGCCAGAAACTTTGTTTTCAACAAAGTCCCTGGTTTAAGGGTGGACAGTGTCTCAAAGGGTTATACAAATCGTACCTTAGAGGCCTAACTTCTGAGGACATGTGAGCGTTAGCTGGGGGCTTCAGTTTGTGGAGTGATTCAGAAATGAAGCAGGGGTACAAGATCAAGAAGGACCAGGTCTGTTACTGTGGAGTCAGTTTTGACTCACAGCAGCCACCTGTGTTGCAGAGTGGAACTATGCTCAATAGTGTGTTCTTGGTTGCCATCTTTACAGAAGCAGATTGCCAGGCCTATCTCCTACAGTGTTGCTGGCTGGGTTTGAAAAGCCAAACCTCAGGTTAGCAGTCAAGTGCAAACTACTTGTGCCACCAAGAGACCTTAGGGGTGCTAAAAGCGGGGTGAAATGGGTGGAGTGAGAATGGGCAAGGTAAGGAGGGAGGCAGCTGCAAAGAGGAATTTATGCCTGCTTTTGTATACCTTTTCCTTGCCTGGCCCTCAAGAAAACACCAAGCCTTGTTATTTCCAGGGGCTTCTGATGAGCTATAAGTGTCCTATGCACGTCCTTTGTAGGGTTTGCTGGCATCTTGTACCCAGGACATTTCTGGAAAAAGATAAGGAGTAACGGATTTGTTGGCTGGCCCATTCCCCTTGGAAGACAAGTGACTGGTAACAACAAAGTGCCAAGTCTTGGAAAGCCATCTCGGTACGTGGATGCTCAGAGTGGGCTTTCTGGAACGCAGTCTTGTGGAATCCCAGAATTTAATGGCTTTTGTAGTTCACTTTACTCAGAACAGCACCAGTTTTAATGCACTTCTAGGTTAAGTGTATTATACAATCATCATACGTTGTACCTTTGGGTTCCCATGTGTGAAGCCAGTTACTCCCACCTGGTCTCTTCAGGATTTGGCATTTACCTCTTGGTTATGCCACAAGATTGAAAACAAAACTCTGTACAGTCACCTCTGATGCATGACAACCCGTGTGTGCCAGTGTAGGACTGAGCTCCGTGGGGCTTTCAACGGCCGGTCGTTCAGAAATAGCAGGTCTTTTTTCAAGACAGCTCAGGGTGGACTCAGTCCTCCAGCTCTTTAGTTAGCAATCAGTTTGCACCATCCAGGGACTCCCCTTCACAGGGATGGTAGGACAGTATTTAGGGAAAGGAAGCTGGGAGGCTTAGCTCTCCACATCCTACCTCTTTCTGGAAAGAGTCACTGAAAAATAAAAACTGGCTTTTGGGTGATAGACTTTTGTTCCCAAGGTTCTTCTGTTTCTGCCTTCCAGATCCTTATTAATGAGTCTGAATGTGATACTAGCAGGCATTCCTCTTGAAAAGCAGTCAAGTACAATGTCTCTTACATATTTGTCATGAGAGATTATGATTTACCGTGAACTATAGTTGAGCCTTTTATCAAGGATATTTGGAATAAAAGAAACCTTGAGCCTCTTTTCTACAGTTCTGTAAGTGCCATCAGAGGCTCTGGCTGTTGACATTACCATAATATCAGGACACAATTTGGGATGTAGGCAAGGAAGTGAAACTGGGATTTGGAAAGGGGTAGAATTACTACTTTAAGATTCTGGTGACATCATAGCACTTCATATAAGTTCCAGCTTTAAAACTCCAGCATCATTGGAATGTCTGTATGATAGGTGAACTGGGCATCATTTAACATATTAAGAAGAGTGGCAATTAGTTTTTGCTTTAGATGAGAATTCAAACAAGAAATCTCAGAAAGACTGGAATACAATGGTTACTGGCATTTTAATAAGTATAGTTTGGGAAACATTATTGGAAAATGTATTTGGGAGGCAAAGATTAATTAGCAGAGAAAATGGCACTATATATGTGTGTATATATACATAGGCATATATATATCATATGTACATATGGTAAATGGCACACATATATATATATATAATGGCACTATATATGGTCAGAGAAAACCAATTGCTAGAGAAGGACATTATGTTCCATAGAAAGTCAGTAAAAACAAGGAAAATTCTCAATGAGATGGACTGACACAATAGCCACAACAATGAACTTAAGCATGTCAAGGATCATGGAGATAGCACATGACCACATAATGTTTCATTCTGTTTCACATAAGATTGCCAGGAGTCAGAGGTAGCCTGATGACAACTAACAACGGCATTGTATATACATACATACACACACATACGCACCTGAGATTGTACTAACAAACTGCAATAGGAGATGACACAGTCTTGCTGAAAGTAGACTTGAAGAACTGACTGGTAAAGAGCACAGACTACAGCCTTCAGCATGGGTTACATCTTAATGGAAAGAAAGAAAAATGCTCACAACTGGACCAATAAACAATGCTGTTGTAAACGGGAAAATACTGAAATTGTCAAGGGTTTCATTTTACTTGGTTCCACAACCAACAATGACAGAAGATATAATCAAGAAATCAAATGATTTATTGCATTAGACAAATACCTCTTTAAGGTGCTGAAAAGCAAAGATGAGTAAGGTGCATTTGGTAAGGTATTTTGAGGAGTAAGGTGCATTTGACCGAAGCCATGATATTTTCAGTAGCCTCATATGTATGTGAAAGGGGTACAATGAATACGGAATAGTGAAGAATTGATGCATTTGAATTATGGTGTTGGCAAAGAATATTGAATATACCATGGACTGCCAGAAAAATGAACAAATTTCTCTTAGAAGAACTGGAGCCGGAATGTTCCTTAGAAGTGAGGATCGTGAGACTTAGTCTCTTGTACTTTGGACATGTAGTCAGGAGGGACCAATCCCTGGAGAAGGACATCGTGCTTGGTAAGGCACAGTCAGCAAAAAAAGAAAAAGGCCCTCAGTGAGACAGATGGACATAGTGGCTGAAACAACAACCTCAAGGGTAACAGTTGTGATGATGGCACAAGACCTGGTGGTGTTTTGTTGTGCAGTGTTGCCGGGCTTTGGAAGAGACTGGGCAGCACCTGACAACAACAGCTACATCTGGGTGTATGTGTGTGTACACACACATACATATTACGTATACAACACATATAACTGTAAACTGTGACAATGTATACAAGATCTGACAATTAAGTTCACAAGCATAATTGTTTTAAGTGCTACATACCTCATTGCTGAATACGGTCACCTTCGAATTACTCCCCTTGGGAAGCTACACACTGATACCAGTGCCTAGTCCACTCTTCAAAGCAATTTTGGAACTCTTTCTAGAATGGCCATTGTGCAAATTTACATGGTGGCAAGTTCACAAACTTAATTGTATAGATGTCTGTGAGAGAGTTTTCAGCCACTAAATGACTGCTTTGGAACACCCTCCCTACTCACCTGATTTGATCTCTAGAAGATAAAGGAAACTTTGAAAGGGACACATTTTGATCACATTCAGGACATCAAGAATAATGCAACGGCAGCTCTGATGGCCATTTCAGAAAAAGAGTTCCAAAGCGGCTTTGGAGGGTGGACTAGGCACTGGCATTAGTGCATAGCTTCCCAAGGGGAGGACTTCAAAGGTGACCATAGCGATACTCAGCAAGGAGCTGTTTTTCCAGAAGGAGTTCACGAACTTGTCAGTCATTGTATATCATGCCAGTGACCTTCGTGTATTGTGAATTAATTCTGTGTGTACACATTCGTCATCATTTGTGGTAGGCAGAATGGAGAGCATGCAGCTTGGACTTCATGTCTATCATTGTAAAATATCCTATCTTTTTCTTTCCAGGTCTTACAATTGCCCTGTCCCGATCCCAACAAAATTCTGTGTGGTTTCACTACTGGTTATAGGGATGTGGATGAGGGTAGAGGCAGAAGTCTCCTTGTTTGTCAGCTTCCCCTATAGGCTACTTCTCGACTGACTCAGTTTCCTGTAACTCTGCAACTCTGCTTGACATCAAGCCTAAATAAGTTACACATTACCTACTGTGCTGTCCTATTGTACTTTAATTGGCTCCGTGCAATCTAGGGTATGCACATTTTATCTATAGTTGATCAAATAATTGATTTAATAAGGCCATAACTCAGTATTTATAAATTCTAAAAGCTGGTCAGAGTGAGGAGAGCAACCAGGGTGACACAATAATGTACATGTTGTAAGTTTTTTTTATGACAATTAAATTGTAAACTTTCACTTAAAGCACAATAAAATATTTTTTCAAAATCTAAATGCTGAATACTAGGTGGACAGTTACATGGATTAGTACATATACACATGGATTAATACATAGTCATTGCTAATTATGTTTACCAGTGGGTAAATACTCAGTGTACAGTGTTAAGTACCAAAATCAGAACACAAAATGATGCACCATGATGATCTCCTATCTCTAAAATACTTAGAGAAAGAAAACTTACAGGAAATATGCTCAAATATAAATAGTAATTATTTGTTGGTAGTGGGATTGCAGGTAATTTTTATTTTCTTTAAGAGAATTTGTGATAAACACATTATTTTTACAATCATAAAAGCATTTTTATAATAAAAATAGTGGTAAAAGGTTATTTTACGTTTACATAGCACTGGACATAAGCATCTTTTTTGTACACCTGATCAAAGAATGCATGTCGATGGCACTTGGCTGGCTTGGCTGATCAAAGAATTGAATGCATTTATCTGAATAAAATTTAATAATCAGGTTCTTGAACAGGAACACATCACTGTTAAGAAAAGTAAGATTTGTCTTAATATTTTAACCTCTAGTGCCTTTTGCAGACCCATAATCTGCCACAAATTGGAGGCCTGCCAGCTAGGGTAATAGAAAATACCTTTTTTTTTTTTCTTCCAGTTTGTATTGATGAATGCACACTTCTTTAAAAAAAAAAAAAGGGCAAACCCTTTGCCATGAAACGGATTCCAGGTGATAGCAACCCTATAGGACAGAGTAAAATGACTTTGTAGAGTTTCTAGGGTATAAACTTTATGGAAACAGACAGCCACATCTTTCTGTCATGCAGCAGCTGGTAGATTCAAACTACTGACTTTTTGGTAAGCAGCCAGAGGCCATGCCATCAGGGCACCTGACTACTTCTTTACTAAGATGTAAATATCACAGCTGGTGAAGTGGTGATGAGAAATGTGTTTGGGTTAAGAAAGACAGGTTCAAATAATTGTCATAGTCTATGTATCAGGTAAAAGGCAGGTGGAAAAGCAAGAGGTATCCTTGATTCTTTGAGAAGATGGGTAATACCAGCTGGGTCACATGCAGTAAACAGAAAGCTATCTTACTTTAAGGGCTGACCACACACTTCCTCTTACAGGAAGAGTCTGTTGTTTGGCATAATATCTGGACCGATGATTTTGAGTGGTGAAAGAAAGCACCCATGGCCAGGATAGGATGAGGGGGAAAAGTCTTAGCTATTTGTGGAAACACACAGAGGAAGAGGTTAAATGTGTACATCTGCATATATGTGTGTGTATGTGTTTAGAAACTGATACACTCCTAATAGCAGAAGTGACCAAGAAAAATTCTGCAATGGTGGTGTGGTGACGGTGGGCTGCTGATGGTTCTCCCAGTGCTGTCGAGTCAATTCTGACTCATTGTGATCATGTAGGACAGAGTAGAACTGCTCCACAGTGTTTCTAAGGAGTGTCTGGCAAATCTGAACTACTGGTCCTTTCGTTGGCACACGTAGCCCCTAACTACTACACCACTGGGGGGAACAGGAATATCTCTTCTGCTGGTCTGTGCTGATTGTAAATAACCATTGCCCCTCTTCCGGCATCATGATCTTAAGTTTTCAGTAAGGAGTCTACTATATACCATGGTCATTTGTAAGCAGTTTAGAAAAGGAGAAAGGTTATATTCTGTGAATGGCTTGACATAAAGAGGAGAGAAAGGAACAGCCACGAGGAGAATGCAGAGAGAAAGTGGGATTTCAGCAGAACACTGTAGTCAAAGACTGGAATTACGGTAAAACATAATTCCCCCGAGAACCTCTAGAAATAAGGACAGATGTGCTAGGTTACCTATTTCAGCTGGGATGAGATTTCAACCAGTTTGGTTAGACTCTCACAGGCAAGCTGATCCAGCTGATGTCTGTGTTACATTTGCACTTTTACAAAGACTGGTTGTTAATAGATAGTATTTTCAGAATGAATGATATATTCATTTTTTAGCTAACCAAATGCTCAGTCCAGGAAAAGTTCTGTTCAAAATTTAGACTTTTACCAGTTCACAAGTTTAGTCTTTCCTGTCTTGGTTTAAAAAACACCATTTGTAGTTGAGATCTGAAATGGCCAATTATCTGTTCTCCTGCCAATAGTAAAAAAATAGGCATGGGAAGGATATAACCATAAAGAAGTTTAATCAGTTACAAGAATAGGATTTATTTCTCCCTGTTTGGTGATGTTTTCCAACAAGCCTTCAGAGAGTTCAGTTTGATTAATTCTTGTCATGTCAAAACCACATAATTGCAATTCAGCCTATTACAATATCCCACCGTCTTATGGCACAGGGCAGAGCAATTAATCTATCACTAAAATATGATTCCAAAAAATAAAAAAGAAGAATTAGAGATTATATCAGTGCTATTAGCAGTGATTTCTTGGACTCTTATTTTCCCTTAGTATTAGATATAGATATTTCTAATTTTAAAAGCCAAATTAATGAGTATAGCAACACAGCAGATCTTGACTATCAGGTATTACTCAAGGAACTTAAAAGTAGGTGTGAAAGACCTCATTTTGGACAGCAGATTTTCTTATTCCTGAGTTCAGAGGGCTTTCTTTTTTTAGAGAGCTCTCTTTTTTTAGCTGTCTTTCTTTTTCCTTAGTAATCTTTTTATTAGATGATCTCATTTTATTGGGACTGACAAGGAACAACGAGTACATAGGGATTATTTGTGTTTAAAAGTGCACATTTATAGCAGTATCATTTCATGTTGAAATATTATTGAGTAAACTAAATACAGCATACTGAAAACACAACTGAAGGCAGGAGACCTAGTTTTTGGTTTATACTTTATTTCTAACTAGTCCTGGGATGCTTTTAGCTTTTCAGGTCCTCATTTACCTAGTGTACTGAGTGGGGAAGTTGCCGATGTCCTACCTGAAGACACCTCATGCATCTGACAGTTTGTTGTACTGTGGTGGCTTGCTTGTCGCTGTGATGTTGGAAGCTATGCCACCAGTATTTCAAATACCAGCATGGTCACCCATGGACAGGATTCAGCAGAGATTCCAAACTAAGACAAATAGGAAGAAGGGACTCACAGTTTACTTCTGAAAGACTGGCCAGTGAAAATCTTATGAATAGCAGCCGAACATTGTCTGATACAGTCCTGAAAGAGGAGCCCCTCAGGATGGAAGACACTCAAAATACAACTTGGGGAGAGCTGCCTTTTCAAAGCAGAGTCAACCTGAATGATGTGGATGGAGTAAGACTTTGGGGAACTTCATTTCCTGATGTGGCATGACTCAGACTGAGAAGAAGAAACTGCAAGTATCCATTATTAATTGGAAATTGGAATTAAAATGTATGAATCTAGGGAAATTGAAACTTGTGGAAGTACAATGCTGTTAAGGATAGCATAGTATCGATGTGCCTAAATGGAAGATCAGTTAATAGGGCTATTATCCAAATTTATACCAAACATTTTCCTCCCTTTTGCTTTTCTAACTCCAGATCTTTGCACATTTCAAATGTGTCATGCCACTGTCTCCATGCCAACATGGTTTCTGCTGAGAAATCTGACAAAAGCCTACAGGATTTCCCTCTGAATGTTAGCTTTGCTTTGAGTCTTGCTGCCTTTAAGATTTGCTGCTTATGTTTCATTTTGTTAAGCTTGATTATAATATGTCTTGGAGTCTTTCCTTTGAGGTCTATATTGGGTGGCATATGATATACATCTGGGATATCTATATTCTCTTCATGATTTCTGGGAAGTTTTCTTTCAGCAGCTCAGCAACGATACTCTCTGTATTCTCAGGTGTCTTATCCTGTTCAGGGACTCCAATTAATTGAAGATTGTTCCTCTTAATGAGTCCCACATGCTTCTTAATGCTTCTTCATTTTTCTTGTTTCTTTTTTTCTGATTTCTGTTCATAGACACTGGCATCAGGAGCTCTGTCTTCCAAGTCAGAAATTCTTTTTTCCATTTGTTCCATTCTGTTTCCTTGGCTTTGAATGGAAGTTTCTATGTCTTTGATTTTGTTCTTGACCTGTTGGATTTCAGAGTACTGATGTTCCATCAGATCAAACAGCTTGCTTAATTTTTCCTTTTGTTTTGCTGCATTTTGTATAAGGTCTAGAAGGGCTCTGTATATAATCATTTTGTATTCACTTTCTGATGCTTTCATAAAAGTTTCTTCATCTGGAAAACTCCTTGGTTGCTTTGTTTGGGAGCCTTCTGAAGCCATGAGTGATTTCTTGTTTGCCACAAGTGTCTGTTGCTTTTTGGGTCCCATGGGAGTATATAGAGGCTGGGAGAGATACTGTGAGGATGAACTGCAGATGTTTCTCTAGGCTGTCTTCAAATGTAAAACAAAAGGTATCTGACCACTTCCCAAGTCAGTCAGGTTTTCAGGTGTAGAGGTCCCTCTTCCCAAGTGGCAAAGTAATCACCTCTATATCCAACCCCAGAATGATACAAGCTAGTTCAAAATACAGCAATGCTACTGCCCTCTTGGTCTCTGCTAAGAGGGCCCAGCCTCAGGCGACACTGTGTGAACTACTGCTTTCCTGTTGGAGAAGCACTGTCCTTTTTGCAGGTGCTGGCTCCCAGGCTAAGAATTAGATCCCGCTAAAATCTCCATATCCAACATAGTGTCCCGCACATAGGCATTGCTGGTTCCATACAAACAGCACTTCAGTCCGTGAGAGCCAGGGCTAGCCAGGAGTGGGAGTCAGTGAAAGAGAGGAGGTTTTTCATTCAGTGGTGTGAAGTCCAAATTAACAACTCTGTGCCGTGTCCTGGTGCTCACTAGGGGACCAGAAGGCTCCATTTGATTATCAATTCAGGTCTTAGTTTCCAGACGGATATAGGGAGAAGCGTGCTTAGTCCACCATCTTGACTCTACCCTCCACATTTCTGTATTATACTTTATTTTGTCTTCCTGAGTCTCCCTTTGAAGACTTCATTTAAAAATCATCAAAGCAAGATGGAAGGAATACACAGAGTCACTGTACCAAAAAGAATTGGTTGATGTTCAACCATTTTAGGAGGTAACACATGATCAGAAACTGATGGTATTGAAATAAGAGATTCAAGTTGCACTGAAGGCATTGGTGAAAAATGAAGCTCCAGGAATTGACAGAATATCAATTGAGGTGGTTCAACAAATGGGTGCAGCTCTAGAGGTGCTCACCTGTTTGTGCCAAGAAATTTGGAAGACAGCTACCAGTCCGACTGACTGGAAGAGAGCCATGATTGTACCCATTCTAGAGAAATATGATCCAACAGAAGGTGGAAATTGTCAAGTAAAGTCATTAATCTCACACACAAATTAAATTTCGCTGAAGATCATTCAAAAGTGATTGCAGGAGTACACTGATGGGAACCTATTAGAAACTGAAGCTGGAATCAGAAGGGGATGTGGAATGAGGGATATCACTGTTGACATCACATGGATTTTGGCAGAAAGCAGATAACACCAGACAGAATGTCATGGATTGAATTGTGTTCCCTCCAAATGTTTGCGGCAATTTGTTTGGACCATGATTTCTAGTATTGTGTGGTTGTCTTCCCTTTTGTGATTTTCCTGTGTTGTAAATGTTGATCTCTGCCTATGATTAGTAGATCAAGATTGGATTATGTTAAAGAGGATTAGGGTAAGATTGTAAAACCCTTACCCAGGTCATCTCCCTGATCCAACGTAAAGGGAATTTCCTTGTGCTGCCTTTTATCCTTTTACTTTACAGTGGATAAAAGGAAAAGGAAGCAAACAGAGAGTTGTGGACTTCATGTCATCAAGACAATAGGATCAGAAGCAGAGTGCATCCTTTGGACCTGAAGTTCCTGTGCTGAGATGCTGCCAGACCAAAGAAAGACTGACACAATCCAAGGAACTTTCTCCACAGCTGACAGAGTGGGAGGGCATTCCCCTGGAGTTGCTGCCCTAAATTTGAACTTCTCTAGCCTACTGGACTGTGAGAGAATAAACCTTTCTTTGTTAAAGCCATCCACTTGTGGTGTTTGTTTTATGGAAGCACTAGGTGATTTAGACAAAAGTTTATGGTATTTTATTGACTACACAAAAACATTCAACTGTGTAGATCACAATGAATTGTAGGTAACATTGGGAAGAATGATAATTCCAGAACATTTAATTGCATTTATTTGGAACCCGTACATAGACCAAGAGGTAGTCATTTGAACAGAACAAGGGTATACTGCACTGTTTAAAATAAAGAAAGATATGTGTTAGGGTTGCATCCTTTCACCATACTTATCCAGTCTGTACACTGAACAAATAATCCAAGAAGCTGGCCTGCATGAGAAGGAATATGATATCACAATTGGGGGAAGACTCATTGATAACTTGTGATATGCACATGACACAACTTTTCTTGCTGAAAATGAAAAGGACTTGAAGCACTTACTGATGAAGATCAAAGACTACAGCCTTCAATGTGGAGTACACTTCCACATAAAGAAAACAAAAATCCTCACAGCTGGAACAAGAAGCAATATCATGATAAGTGGAAAAAAGACTGACATTGTAAAGAATTTGATTTTACTTGTATCCACAATCAATGCATATGGAAGCAGCAGTCAAAAAAATCAAAAGATGTATTACATTGGTCAAATCTGATGCAAACAACCTCTTTAAAATGTTAAAAAGCAAAGATGTCACTTTGAGGACTAAGGTGCACCTGATCCAAGCCATAATACTTTCAGTGGCCTTATAGATATATCAAAGTTGGACATTGAATATGGAAGAATGAAGAAGAACTGATGTCTTTGAATTATGGTGGTGGCTAAAAATATGGAATAAATCATGGGCTACCAGAAGCACGAACAAGTCTATCTTGGAAGAAATATAGCTGTAGAGTTCCTCGGAAGCAAGTATGGTGATACTTCATTTCAAGTGCTTTGGGCATGTTAGAAGAGACCGTTCCCTGAAGAGGGACACCATACTTGGTAATGTAGAACATTAGTGAAGAAGTGGTAGGACTTGATGAGATGGATTGACACAACGTGTGTAACAATGGGCTCAAACATAATGACTATGAAGAAGGCATAGGACCGGGAGTGTTTTGCTCTATTGTAACTAAGAGTCAGAACCAACTGAATGACACTTAATAACAATAATAATTCACAGAATCTAGAAAATAATACATTCAAGCAATTTAAAACTATATCAAATATTTAAGCAAGACATTTCACTAATGTTGATGTGCTTGTATATTTTTTCTTGTTTATATATTTTTATACTATTTGACTTATGAATGTATTTCCACGTGCATTTGTCTAAAATTTCTGTATCACTTGGGCCATTATAGAGTATGTGAACCTAATCTATTAATACATACTATGTAAGTGTAAAGTTTAATGTTTAAGTGAACATAATGTTGATATAGTTCCTAAATGTTTATACCTCAAATGCTATTGTTTTCTTGCTGAATTTCCACTTTAACCAGATGAAACTGTATAAATATAACCACATCTAGACTGAAAAGTAGCAACTTAGAGGAATAATTTTGATTTTGTTAATTGTTTATGTTCACTAATATATGATTATGGTCTACAAATAACATTAGTACAAAAAAATTACTGTGGATTCTGCACTGTATGGTATGGGAAGAGATCCATGGGGGATGGAATGATACCATGAGTTATCACACTGGGTAAGACCAACCCTAATGGCTCCATTGGAGGTCAACTATATTTTTTGGTTTTGATTTGTGCCATCTACAGATGCCTTTATAGTTTTTTTTTTTATGGTAAATACATATGTAACAAATCATTTGCCTTTTTAATATTCTTCACATGTACAATTTAGTGACATTAGTTACATTTATTATCTTGTTCAACCATACCATTATCTATTTCCAGTTGTTTTAAAACCACCCTTAACAGAAGCTTAGTGTCCCCTAAGCCGTGAATCTCTTTTTACCCCTCCCTCTGCCCCTGATACTGCTAATAAATAGTGTCTATACCAGTCCTGGAAAACCTGGTGGTGTAGTGGTTAAGTCTGTTAACCAAAAGATTGGCCGTTCAAGTCTGCCACATGATCCTTGGAAACTCTACAGAGAAGTTCAACTCTGTGCTATACGTAAAGTAGCTACGAATTGTAATTGACTGGAAACAACATTTGGTTTAGTTTTTTTGGTTTATATCTGTTCTAGAAAATGGGTCTTTTTTTTTTAAGGACAGATATTTTTGACTACTGTGTTGCCAAGAAAGTGACCACCTTGGCAAGTCTGTCTTTGTGACAAATTTCCTTTTCAAAAGTTTGAGGTTCAGTCTTATTGGCATATTACAGAACACTTGATATATGGGATTTCGTTAAGAGAATAGTGTACCTTTTGAGAGATTGGTGCTGAGTTCACCTTGGCCTCTCATGGCACTGAGGTTTCATATTTGTTTTGATATTGGATATTGGAAAACTCTGGAGAACACATACCCATTCCCAGTCAGCGGAGGTATTAAGCATTGTAGAACCAGAGAAAAATCACAACTTACTTGAATCACCTAGAAATTGTCTTGCAGTGTCATAAGAGCAAGATTCACCCATACATGAAAAATCTGTGGGATCTGCTTCCTCTGAACAAGATGAACTGCTAATTTGGGCTCTCTACGGACCCAGAGAGAAATGTTTATTGAGGGGTTTGAGTTTACAGAAATGGGTTTGGGACCCTGTGTCTTTCTGTCTCCATGTTCATCAAGAATCAAATGCCCAAATACAAAGTTAACTCCTCTCTGTGAAGGCAATAAGTGGAGGGTAATTGCTATACAACATGGTCGTACCTTGAAAACACTATATGGTCAGTAAAGTAAGTCAGAGACAAAAGCACAAGTACTGTATGATTCCACTTATAAACAGTATGCAGAATAGTCACAGTTATAGAGACCAAACTTTATCAGTGCTTACCAGTAGTGGGCTGAAACGAGAGGGAAAGGAAGACTCAAATCTTAGGGTTTACTGAGCTTCTGTTAAAGGTGATGGAAAAATTGGGGAACAGCTAATGGTGATGGTTGAACAACATGGAGAACACACTTAATGATTGCTGAAATGTGTATGCAAAGATTGCTGAAACAGCCAATGTTTGGTTACATATATGCTTACCACAATAAAAAAAATAAATAATGGTCAAGTTTCGTTTGTTTTAAAATAACTTCGTTGGCTTCAAAGTCAATGTAAATCTTTGGAAATCACATTATTTATACCATTTGCCACTAAACATTTCTCTAGCACATCTATAAAATCCATCTGTCCTGATATTAACCTAGAAGTGCAAAATGTCCTTTGGCTGAAAGTGCTGGTACTTCTGAAACAGTTTTGGGCTTTAGAGAAAGCCAGATTTATTTATGCCGTACATTTCTAGTTTTCTTTCCAAAGAAAGGTCTTTCCTTTTTGTCATTCTTTGAATTAGTAGATAAAACTAAAGCTGAAAAATGGGATCAGGGGAAATAGGAAAGTAAACTAGTTGGGAAAATGATGAAGATTCCTGAAATTTGTGTTTCACCCTTCTGGGTTCACCATTTTTGTGAACAACATCTCCACTTCACCCCCCTCATGTGTTGTAAGTGTCCTTTATGTCCTTGTTCTTTCCCCCCATAAGCTGTCAATTACCCTGCTTAGGAAGGACCCTGATCTGTTCACTAGCTCCAAAACAAGTGACTAGTCCAAACGTAGCCCGTTGTTTACACAGAAGTCTGCTCAATGATTCTGAGGTCATTCAATTAGTAGCTGATGATCTACCATGAAAATCACACAGTTGACATTTTTCTGATCACAGACTATTCATTGGAAACCCTGGTAGCATAATGGTTACAGGCTACATCTGCTAACTAAAAGGTCAGGAGTTTGAATCTGTCAGGCACTCCCTAGAAACTCTGTGGAGCACATTTACTCTGTTCTACAGGGTCACCATGAGTCAGAAGCAACTCAACAGCAGTAGATTTTCTGGACTATTTGTCAAGTGCCATGCTGGGCACTCTACAAGCATCTTTTCATTCAGGGTCACAACCCTCTGGTGTGTTTGATATTTAATAATACCATTCCCATCTCGCAGTTTAGAGCAGACATATAATTTAACTTGCTGGAGGTCATGTAGCCAATCAGTGGAGCAAGGATTGTAACTCTAAAGCCCAAGACCCTAAACAAAGTATCATTTTGATCAGGTCATTAGATGACATAATCAGTGAAATATCATAATTGGTAAGAACAGTATTGTCAGCTGCTTTGGAGCTAGCTCCTGTCTCATGGGGTGGCACAATAGTCCCACACCATCTCTATGAGTGTTGGCAGGTCAGGGCCTCGTGACCCATTGGGATTTCATGGTGTTGATTTTAGGAAGTAGATTGCCAGGTCTTAGTCTGGAAGCTCCACTGAAACCTGTTCAACATCATAGGACAACACAGCCCTCCAACGACAGATGGGCAGTGCTCCTAACAGAAACACTACAAGTAGATGTCTTTAACAAAGAGTTTATTTTCTTGTAGTCTAAACCCACTGCTGTCAAGTTGATGCTGACTCACAGTGACGCTGTAGGACAGAGCAGAACTGCTCTATAAAGTTTCCAAACAGCATGTGGTGGATTCGGTCTGCCAACCAGTTGGTCAGTAGTCATAGCACTTAATCACTAAGCTACTGGGATTTCCTTCTCACAGTCTGAATGCTGGGCATCAGCTCTGGGTGAAGGCTTTCTCTTTCTGTTTGTTCTGGAGGAAGATCTTTGTCATCAGTTGTCCCTTGATTTGGAAGCATTTCAGCTCAGGAACCACAGATCCAAAAGACCTACTCTGTTCCTAGTCCTGTTTTCTTGGTGGTATGACTTTCTCATGGTTGTCTGCTTCCCATTGTCTTCTATATATCTAAAGAGATTGGCTTAAGGCATAATCTAATCTTGTAGATCTCATCAGTTATAACTGCTGCTAATCATCTTGTTAAATATTAGTGATAAAATTTACAAACAGGATAATCTCACCAAGTGATGGACAATCTCACCATCATGGGAATCATGGCCTAACCAAGTTGATAAACATAGTTTTTGGGGGAACACAGTTCAATTCATGACAGTCAGTGACTGCACATAGGGTACATTCACCAGGAATTGAATCCAGATATCCTGCAGGTGGGCCGAGAAATCTATCACTGAACCACCACTGCTTCCTGGTAGGGAAAATTAAGAAAACAAAACAACAGGTTGCTGCCAATTCAACTCCAACTCATGATGACCCTATGCATCTTAGAGTAAAACTGTTCCACAGGGCTTTTGGTGGCTGATTTTTTTCAATTTCTTCTGAGACACCTCTGAGTAGACTCGATCTGCTAACCTTTCAGGGAGAAGCCAAGCACATTAATCATTTGCACCATGAAGGGACTCCAAACACCACCAGTTGCCATGAAGTAGACTCTGATGCATGGTAATCCCTGTGTGACGGCTACATGTCTCTGTTGTTTGGATCATGCACGAATTGCAACCTCAGTTTGCTCAGTTTTCTGCTTCCTTTTCTATGTTTACTTCCTGAAAACAACAGGTTAGGGAATCTGAAAAGGGGGGCACCTTAGAGACGAAAGCGCCTCATGATAGGACAACACGGGAAGTGGAAATGAGAAAATGCTGAGACATCCCTAAACTCCGATCATTAGTGTTACATTCTCAAGGGAAGCTTTGATACTAAGCATGGAGAAATTAACCTTTCTCCTTATTTCATATATTGAGCATATAATTTGTGTGGGGATTACAATCTGAATCTTCTTAGGTACCTCTAGCTTCTGACACAGCAGCAGCCTTTCATTCAGTGAGTGTGTTTCTCCTGCTGCTTAATCTCCAGAGCTGCCAGTTTTTACAGAGAAGGAGATTGTACTTTATCTGTTCCCACCATATTCCTACTGGATGCCTTTGTATCAGGAAGTGGCTTTAGCTCTCTTCTGCTCTGTGTGGTTATGCAGATGCGTGTGCGTTGGGGTGTTTGAGCATCTGGATATTCCTGAAGATACCCTGTAACAATGCTGAGTAAGGCAGGTGGGGTAGGCTAGAGAGTAGGGGGCTGGGGAACCTTGATTGTGTGACAAACTGAAGGCACCAAGAAGGCTGCGTTTTTGTGAGTTAAAAGGTTTATACAAAGATTTTCTTAGTAATGTGTTAGATTTTAATAGGGTAATTAATCTTGCTATGTGTGAGTGCCAGATTACGGGATCAGCTATTATCCCTGGCTGCAGAGCAGTCCTTTGTGTGTTGCTATGAACAGGACAAAGTGAAGAGCATACCCAGGTTGCCAAACAAAAATACGGCAGCAGCTAGCTTGTTCAGGTTCGTAAATGCGTTTTCTGGTGCTGTTCAAGAGGCCCTTGTCTCCCTGGAACTATCACTGCCCTTTCATAGCTGCTGAGTTGAAGGGAAAGGCAGAGAGACAAGTATTTAAGCTTTGTACTTTTGACTCTTTAATGGCCAATTATTGTATTATTTAAAAAATAATGACAAGTGTATTGGCTGGAGACTTTATGGTAAGCCAGGAAACAGAGTTTAACAGCAAGAAAGACTTGCAGGAAAAGGGGCAAAAGATTTTCATCAAATTTCAAAAGTTCTGCCTGTTTTTTTTCCCTTGTTCCCTTAGTTCAAACTGCCAAGGAAGCCAGAAGCCAACAAAGCTCTAAGGAAAACACAGCAGCTAATGAGACTTGGCTGCAGTCTTTAAGCAAGACTGATTATTTAATATAGTCTATCAAAATATTGATTGAACATGGATGCCTTGCTTCTTTGAAATTTATGTATATATATTATATATGTTTCTTTGATGTTCATATTTATGAAAAAAGTTCTGAAGATACTGTACTATATATGTTCATAACATACTATACTCTATTTCTGTAATGATATTGTTTCAATCAAGTCGACGACCTCTGTTCCTACTTGCTTAAACTACCCCTTGCCTATCTAAAACTAGGCAATACTTCAGAATTATGTGTCTATTGGTTTGGCAATTGGTTATAGTTGTTTTCCCAGACTGCTCTAAAGATTTCGTTTACAAAGCTATTGCCATCCTAAAATGCTAATATCCCTGCTCTGGCCGTTGTTACTTCTTTCCTGTCCGGGAGACCATACACTTGCTGCTGACTCCAGCGATAGGATTGGCCATTTACTATAGAAAGAGTCACTGGATTTGTTCTTACCTGAGTAATATAGGGATTTGGGGCATTAACTAACTGCTTCTACTTGACACCCACCAGCAATGTTAGTGGGTGGCAGGGAGACAGTAAGTAATTTGTCTGCTTTTTATGTAGAAGTGGTGTGAGAACGATGACCTGAACAAAAGGTACTCATGTATTCTGTGTAAGGCAGAGAAATGTGTTTCGTGGAGGGTTTTAAGGAACGATGAAGAACTCAGAACAGGTTTTCTGGTGACCGCCCTTGTTTCAGTTGTAGTTTTAAAACAGGGGTGAGGGATCCCTATCAAGGTGCCAAACACCCAGCCCTTGAGCTGATGTGTGGGAGTCCAGTAGAGGAGGGGAGATAGTACTCTTGAGCTTAAGAGGATGGTTGGGTTGCAAAGGGGTACCAGACAACCTGCCTGCCATGCAAATTGTTTATACGGCACCTTAGAGTGGGTGGTACATTCCACTGTAGCTCACAGACATCAAGTGATGCTAAATCAGTTAGTGTCAAGTCACTTCTGACTCACGGTGACTGCATGGGTGTTGGAGTAGAAGTGTGCTCCCTATAGTTTTCAGTGGCTGATGTTTTGGAAGTAGATATCCAGGACTTTCTTTTGAGGTGCCTGTGGGTGAACTCAGACCTCCAAACTTTTGGTTAGCAGCTGAGCACCTAACTGCAGCAACCAAAGACTCCCATGTGATGCTATCAAATCATATTCCCAGGCTGCTTGTTGCTGCTGCTGGGGTTGGGGTGAGAGGGGGCTATACCCAGACATACCCACAGATTGCATGAAGCCCAAAAAGCTCAAGCCAAAACTTGTTACCATCAAGTCAATTCCACCTGATAGCAACCCTACAGGACAGAGTAAAGTTGTCCCATAAGGTTTTCACGGAGCACCTACTGGATTCGAATAGCTGACCTTTTGGTTAGCAGCCACTGCTTTTAATCACTATGCCACCAGGACAGCCAAAGCCAGATAGTCAAATAAGTTATGTTTCCTAGCCAAATAGACTTAAAATAGTCTTTTTATTGTCAGATCAATCAGAATACTGGTAATGGTGTCGGGGAGACTCTGGATAGCATCTGCAAAAACGCAAGCCAGAGAGCTATGGCATCAAGCAGTCATTTCTGTAAATAAGCAGAGGCAGCAGTCAATGTTATGTACATGTCATGCATTTTGCACAACATATTGGTGAAAGAAAAGCATTCTGGAGGTGTCTTGGTCATCTCATACTGCTTTAACAGAAATACCATGTGTGAACAGCTTTAAGAAGAGAAATTTTACTTTGTCACAGGCCAGTAGGCTGCAAGTCCAAATTCAGGGCATCAGCTTCAGTAGAAGGCTTTTTCTGTTGGCTTCGAAGAAAGGAACTTGTCAATCATCCCCTGGACTGGGAGCTTTTGCGGTGCAGGGACACTCTGTCTGGATGCCCTTTGCTTCTGGCACTGCTTCTTGGTGGTATGAGGTCCCCCAACTCTCTGTTTGCTTCCCTTTCCTTTGTATCTCTTGGAGGATAAAAGGTAGTACAAGCCACACTCCAAGGAAACTCCTTTAGTAAGAGTGTTACAATTTCACCCTAACTTTCTTCAACATAATCCCATCTATTAACCACAGGCAGAGATTGGGATTTATAGCCTAGGAAAACCACAAAATGAAGGGCAATCATGCAATACTGGGAATCATGGACCAGCTGAATAGCTACACACATTTTTTTGGAGGACACAGTTCAGTCCATGACAGGAGGAACCAAAGAATAATCACTGCAGATAAAAAAGTGAGTGTTTAGCCTTTGTGGATGGAAAATCCAGACACTCTCAGGAACGAGCTGGCTGAAGTTATTCCACAGCAAGACAGGGACATGCAGAAGAGGATCTGGTGACTCTGAAAGAATTCATCTTGGAGAAGAGGAAAGATTTTTTGTTGAATGAAGAGGAACTGGATATTTAAGCTAGGAAACACTTTATATTTCCTACTACTTGTTTTTCATTGGTATGTGAATATGGGTCCTGTATCAGACTGTGGATTTTAGACTACCATCTTGATGTTTTATTAAAACTAATCAAAATGCTAAGTGTTGTTGAGTACCTGGTCTAGGTAAACTCTTTTTGTCAATTCCAGGCAGGATTTTGGGTCCCAGATTGGCCCCAACCAGTACAGAAGAAACTCAAACAGAAAGCTGCTTTAACCTCTGTGTGGGTGTGCTCAGTTTCATCACAAGTGGACAATCATAACCACATAGAAAATACCTTTTACACTGCATTTGAAATACTGCCAAGGACACACTGTCAATATGTAGGCCAGTAGGGACTTTGTTATTGCTACTTTTTTGCAGGTCATGGTGTAGGGGAAGAAAATGGTAGGATGAAGAGTGTGAGAGTGCAAGACACCATGGACTTTGCTTTCCTTGAGGGAGAGCAGGTTGAAGAGAGATTTCTTTCTGATGCAACCATTTCTCTTCTTGTTAATGAGAAGGTCAAGAATTCACATGCTAAGATTCATGTCTGTCTCAGAATTTCTTGAGGGGGTTGCTATGATAACAAATCCAGTGTATGTCACCAGCAAGGGCAAAGCAAACTGAGAATCAGCACAGTGAAGTGACGAATCACTACACTTGCACACAATTTATCTTAGTTTCTCATGCTTAAGACAATTCCAAGTTACGAAATTATTTTATGTATGTTAATACATAGTACCAATTCAGTTTATGATGGTCCTACATATTTCTTCATGTCAAGCAAAGATGAGTAATAATGTTTCTGTACATGGAGTATTTACTTTTAAGATTTTAAATTCATTTTTAAAGAGAATTTTTGACCACAGTTAAAAAAACAAAACCCAGAATGCACAAAAACATGTAGTAAAAATAAAGTAAAACTAAATTTCCTGATTTTAACTTATATTTTATCATAGAAGTTTTGTGCTGCTCTCTTGGTATTTTCTAAATAATTAGAAACCTTGAATATGTGCTTTTACTTTAAAATTCTCTTCACTTGTTCTGTTCTGCTTTTATTTTTTAGCTCAAGATTATTGGCCAAATTGGCCTACCTGTTTTTTTAAGAAAAATGTTTATTTTGTTGTTGAGAATATACACAGCAAAATATACACCAATTTAACTACTTCTGTATGTTTAATTCAGTGACACTGATTACCTCCGTGAAGTTGTGCATGCATCCTTACCCTACTTTTACAATGTGTTCCTCCCCTGTTAACATAAATTCATTGCCCCTACATTTCTACCTGATCTTTTGAGTTGCTTTGTTGCTTTGATCCCATATAGGTTCCTAAAAGAGAATAAACTTTCAGAGCAGACATTCTTTGACTAGTGAAGCTAGACTACTATTTTGTTCTACGAAAACTTCAGGAAATATTTTTATTGTAAGGATTAAGGATTACCTCAGAGCAACAGTATCTGGGGTTTTTCCAACGTCCATGGCTCCAGAAAGTCTGTTGTCTAGGATAATTTGAAATCCTGTACTATATTTTCCCTCTTTTGACCAGGATTCTTCTATGGACTCTTTGATTAGGGTGTTCAGTAATGCTATCCAGGCACCATCCAGTTCTTCAATTCTCATAGCAAATGAGGCAGTTGTTCATGGAGTCAATTAGCCATGCAAGCCATACCTTCCTGCTATTCCTGACTCCTCTTCCTGTGTTGTTCCTGGCCAGTAGAGACCAACTGTTATGACTCTGATCTGCTTACAAGCTTTTAAGACCAAGACAGGGGTGTAACAAGGGTAATGACTGTCCAGGACCAGTCTCTAAATTGTGCCTCTCCTCCCCCAGTTTCGAGATGAATAGCTGTTGATGGCAGCTACTGTCAGCAGAGACACCTTACCTTCCTTGTTTGGCTGTCTCATTGAAGCAGCTTTCATATTTGGGGTTCCTCTGAGCTTGGCTGGCTGAATGTCATACCACACCTCATCAGGCATCCAGTTTAACTTTCTCTTGGGAGCAAGTGTCCCCTTCTGCCCCCACCTTCCTATGCCTCTGACCCCAGACTCTATTTAACCAACTTGGATGCAGAATGGAAGCACTATTGGTCACAAATTAGTCCACTTCTTAATGGCCCAAGGAACTTTTCAAAATCTTGGAATATGATCTATCGTGTGATGGTTTGGTTGATTCATGTATATACTTAAGAAAACAAAACAAAACAAAGAAACAAACAAACGAACAAACAAACACAAACAAAAAACCTGACCTGCTCTCTTCCTCAGGACTGTTGTTTGGCTCCCATTCACTGCTTTTGTTCCCGACAGCAACCACTGTGCTTTACACATATGTATTAGATACGTGTGCTTATAGGTTAACGGAAGAGTGCTGGTACCATTTCTGACTCCCAATTAGGAATAATCAGCTTGGGGATTTGCACCACTAGGCAGAAACCACAGTTCCCATTTGACAATTTCACTGCAGTATTAAAACACAAGAGGTGGACTCGACTTGATGGTAGTGGGTTATTAAAATACACATTTCTTTGAGGCAGCCCTTAGCTTGGAGTTCTCCCTTCCTCTGTCTTTCCCTGCCTCCCTCCTTGACTCGACCCCTCCCTCTCTCCCTCTCTCCCTCTTTCCATTGTTCTTCTTTCTCCCTCCTCTCTCCACCTTATCCTTCTTCCCTCTTCTTCTCTTCTTTCCTTCCCTCCTTCTCTTGTTCTTTCTTGCTCCCTCCCTCCCTCCCCTTCCCCACTCTCATTTATTTTCTCCTTTTGTTCTTTCTCTTTTGCTTGTTTCCTTCCTTTTTGTCCTGCTATGTTTGTCAGAATTCTTCTTGTCTTTTTCTAAAGATAGAAAAGATATCTGATTCTTGGAACAAGAAACACAATATTAGTGCCAAGCAGGCTAATGTCATTAAACACATGTAATTAGCCAAAGTGCTCTGGAGGAATAATTGATAAATTATGAAAATGCTAGAAATTTTATTATGTTACGTGCATATATCAATATGAGTTACGATTTTTTAAATTCCCAAACACATATTCCTACAGGAGAAAGAGGTCTTGGAGGTCATTTAGTTTGTCCATCTCACTTTACAGAAGAAGACACTAAAGCCCCAAGAAGTGAGGCTACTTGTCTAGAATCACCAAGATCAGTTTGACAGAGCTGTGTGAAAAACTGATCTTCTGACATCCTAAGCTTCCACCATTATACCACAGGGTTATACTTTTGTTTAGTGCATCTTTTTCCCAACCTTATCTTGAAAGTTAAAAACCTACAGCATGTTGAAAGAATAGTAAAACACTATGATCAATCAACTATATACTCTTCTCTCTCAAATATATAATATTTATATTATATATTTATAGCGTGTACATATTATTATGTATGCTATACTTATATAAATAGGCAAATATATGCATGCACATAGATCCCTAGGTGGTACAGTTTGCACTAGACTGTTGGCACAAAGGTTGGCAGTTCAGAATCGTCTAGCAGGGCCTTGGAAGAAAAGTCTTGGCAATCTGCTTCCGTTACAGATATAGCCAATAAAACCCTATGATGCAGTTCCATTCTGTAGCACATGGGATCAGTGTGAGTCAGTACTAACTCCATGGCAACTAACAACACAACTGCATACATACACATATGTGTTTATTTAAAAAAAATCTTTTTAAAACCCTTTGAAAGGAAGTTGCAAACTTCACCCTTGTATAGCTCCACATGTGTCTTCTATGAGCAAAGACATTTTTCTACATGATCACTATAAGTTATTACAACCAAGAAGTTTAACATTGATGCAATATTATCATTATGTAATATTCAACCTATATTCAGCTTTCCCAACTTTCCTTTAATTTTGTTTCCTATTTCAATCTAGTTTTCTGAGTAAAGACCACATATCACACTTGGTTATCAGATCTATTTACCTTCATTTATTCTTGAATGATTCTCTGACCATCTCCCCCCTCCCCAAAATCTTTTATAATGCTAATGTTTTGACAAGTCCAGACCAACTTTCTGAGTTCTTCCCCATGATTAGATTCAAGGCAAGTGTTTTAAGGTAAGGACTCTCCATAGGTGATATTAGGTAGCACTTGGCTTGGCTGGCCATTGCATTACATTTAGAGGTATATATTAACAGACTGCCCCATTATTGGTAATGCTCATATTTACATTTTTAAAAATAAGGCTACTGTTTATGTGGACAGAGACATTTAAAGACCATAAGAAACATTATGAGAAGGCAATCATCTCACCTTGAGAATACTACACATTTGAAATAGAAATGTAAACCTAGTGCCATGCTGGGTACAGTTCTATGTCTCCTAAGCAAACGGTCGGCAGTTCAAATTGGCCAGGCACTCCTTGGAAACTCTACGGGGGCAGTTCTACCCTGCCCTGTAGGACCACTATGAGTAGGAATCGACTGAACAACACTGAGATTTTTTTTTTTTTTTTGAGATAGAAAACATCATACAGTCAAAATTGACTTAACAGCCGATTTCAGATGACTGAGAGCAGTATGTTTTACGTTCAGGACATTTGAATCTGATGATTCTGTTCAGCAGTACAGGTTATCCAGCAATGGCGCGATTTTAGAACTCTACTTCGAGTTGCATTAACTCTGGCGTTAGCTAAGCTCTTAATGAGTGGTTGGTGACACTCAGTGATGGGGAGAGGGGTGGAGACTTCGGGCCTGGTTGTAGAAGAGACGGAACACAAAGGACTGAAGAGCAGTGGAGAAGAGAAAACAGATAGAAATCTCACTGATATTGCATCAATTCCATTCAGTCAACCTGTAGGACAGAAAAGAAGTGTCCCACAGAGTTTCCAGGAGATGCCTAGTGGATTCAAACTGCTGACCTTTCAGTTAGCAGCCATAGCACTTAGCCACTATGCCACCAGGGTTGGAATGCTAGAAATGTAAGCATGGGCCCAGACAGTTCTCCAGTTTGAAGTTCATCGTTTATCTTCTTGCTTATGAACAAGTCAGCAGTCACTTGTCACTCAGTTTCTGGGAGATGAAAGGTCATGAATTGATTTTCTTTAACATAAACAATACATCTCAGGTATTTCTCCTAAGCCGAGCATATTACTTTCCTTGGACAGCTGCAACAAAGTTCCCAAAGTAGAGGGAGTACAAAGACAGAAATGTATTGTTCCACAGTTCTGGAGGCTAGAAGTCTGAATTCATGGTGTTGATGAGGCTTTGCTCTCTTTGGAGACTCTAGGGGAAGACACTTCTTCATCTCTCCCAGCTTCTAGTGGCCCTGGGTATTCCTTGGTTTGTAAGCTGCAGCATAACTCCTTGGTCACATGGTTATCTTTGTTCTATCTCTCTGTCTCTCTCTTTTTTTTATAAGGACACAACTTACAGTGACTGGCCACCTCCCTCCCCCTTACTACAGTATTACTTCACATTAGCTTAACTGACAGAGTCTTCAAAGACTATTTCCAAAAAGATCACCTTCAAAGATACTAATAGGGTTAGGAATTCAAACTATTTTTCTGGGGAGAGAAAATTCAACCAACAGCGTCCAATATGAAGCCTTTGAGAAGTAATAAAATGTATCCCTGGACTTTAAAATGTCTTTTCCTGGATTCTTTCGCTGATCTCGTGCTTTGCTCCTCATTTGTTCTCCTGACCTCCCTGATCTCCTTGGTTCACCAGGGAGCTCTGTGTGAATCCAGACTTCTGTACTTCCATCTGACTCTGCACCCTTGGCTTGCTGGGTCCCCAGATAGCTCTCAGAGCAACACCCTCTGGCTTTCTCCTTTTTTCACAAAGCTATGCCTATTACACCCTTCATCCTACCTCTACACATGGGATATGGAAAAGGGCGTTTATTTCCAAAAGTGTATCTGGGTTTTAATTTTCTGTCAGTGTAGTTTCCTGAGTAAATCTCAGACACTGGGAGAGCAGTGCGATCTTGATTTCTACCTTCCTTCCACCTAGGAATTGTTTTTCTTTTTCAACCTCATAGCCATGTATTTCTGCATTTTAAAATAGTGAACGTCTGACATCAGTTTATAACTGGAGGAACATCAAGGATATTTCTGATATATTGAAAAATCCAAGTCAGAATGATTTAGCTCTGTCCTGCTAAGTGTGAAATGGAATTAGGCTGGAGACCACAGTTTCTGCAAAGGAATAAAAAGTGTTGAGGATGTACTGAAATGTAGTACATTTCTTGTGGATTCTGTGTTCCTAATTCCTGTACTATGTGTGATGTGGGGATATATTTTAGAATTGTAGAGGCTGGGTGCTTTACACATGGCACCTCAGTTTGTTCTCCAACCCCTTAGACTGTATTATTCTTGTATTCTAAAGATTCTGCTATCTGCTAAAACCCAAACTTCACTGCCATAGAGTTGATTCAGACTCTCAGCAGCCCTATAGACAGAGTAGACTGCCCTATAGAGTTTCCAAGGAGTACCTGGCAGATTCGAATAGCCGGCCTTCTGGTTGGCAGCTGTTGCACTTAGCCACTATGCCACCAGGGTTTCTGCTATGATTTTATTATTAATTCACACAAAGGAGAATGATGGGAAAATGCTTCCCTTTTTGAGAGTGGTTAAAATGTCAGTAAGGTGTTGGTAAAGAATTTGTGGCAGAACACAACTGGGGAATAGGTGTTTCAATTTTTTTTTTTTTTTTTTTTAGCATGAGAGTGAATAGGCAGAAGATTGTTCTTAGGTCTTACAGGTCACAGCAGGATTGACTATCTTGCTTTGTCTCATATTAGGGTAGAATATCTGGAAATATGTTCTTCTTCATGATTTTTTTGTTGCTGACTATTTAAATGGCTTGGAAACCATAGTGGCATAGTGGTTAAGTGCTATGTCAGCTAACCAAGCTATTAACAGTTCAAATTTGCAAGGAGCTCTTTAGAAATTCTATGGTGGCAGTTCTACTTTGACCTACAGGGTTGCTATGTGTCAGAATTGACTCCAGGGCAGTGGGTTTGGTTTTGGTATTTAAATAGCTATGATGAAAAATATGCTAAATTCTGTTGATTTCAAAGAAAACAGAATCATTTATTGCAGACTCAAAATAAAATCTGTTGCTCTTCCTTCACTTATGAAGTCTTTCATGCTCTTGATAGGAAATTTGAAAAACAGGAAAAAGTAGAAGGCAGGAAAATTATCATCTGTGTTAAAATTTTGGTGCATTCCTTGAGGCTTTTTTTTGGGTAAAGAGTTTTGCTGTTTCATATTATATAGCTGTGATTAGAGAGGATATGTACATCTCTTTTTTAAACCAAACATAATAATAATTTTTTATCTTAGATTCTCAGTAATCATCATTTTAATGACAACACTCTATTGTGATGATTGTAACCCTAATACTTGTGACATGCTTTTCTCTTTTCAAAATGTGTAGTTGAGAGCTTCACAAAACTAAAGCCGTAAGATACTCTAAACAATCTGTAAGCTTTTTTTACTGTACCAGCTACTCTGGAATCTGTATGGGCCTCTTTCCAAAAGGATGCAGAGACCACTCAGCTCCTGTGACCTTGGTGTCCTTCTTCTTCCTTACTCTCCTATGAAGTGGACTTCAACCTTGAAAACAGCAGCTAGGAAGGCTGGTTGGCATTTTGTGTATCCACAACTTTCTTTCTTGCTCCGTATCTCAGAGTGAACTCGAAAGGCTAGTTTCACTAGTTGAGGAATTTTTATGTAAGTTTTGTCTTTGCCTATTACAAACACGTGGGTTAGAGTCTAGGTGTCTGGACTGCTACGTGTGTATCTGTAGTTTAATAAAGAGTTTCTTGTGACTGTTTTGTGATGTACACAGTTATGTGTGGGCTACATGCTTAAAAACGTGAAGTATTTCTTATTGAAATAATATACAAACTCTGATGTTAAAATTGTCTTTTGAGACACCGTGGAGAATAGCCTACATTGCTGTTGAGTCTCTGGTAGTATCATACCTCCTAATAAACAGTCTTCCTCTTTCTAACTTGGAGTATGTTTTATTGGCTTGATTGCTCTGGGACATGGACCCAAATCAGGCAACATGATGAACAGCAATTTATTTCAGTATTTCCAGTTGTTGCTTTTATAGGTTGTATCTATCCCTAAAACTGAGTAAACATGTAATTAATATCTGTTGTTGTTAGTTGCTGTTGAGTCAATTCCAACTCATGGCATGTCTAGCTGTGCAGGGTAGAACCACTCCAGAGAGTCTCTATGGCTGTGCCTTTCTGAAGCAGATTGCTAAGGCTGCCTCCTGAGGCACCACTGAGTGAGTTTAAACAGTCAACCACCTGGTTAGTAGTTGAGCGTCTAGCCATTTGCACTGTACCAAAACCAAAAATCAAACCCACTGCTGTTGAGTCAGGTCCGATTTATAGTGACTGTATAGGTCAGAGTAGAACTGCCCCATAGTTTCCAAGAAGCATGTGGTGGATTTGAACTGCCAAACTTTTGGTTAGCAGACATAGCGCTTAACACAATGTGCCACCAGTGTTTCCTTTGTGCCATACTGGGATCCTCAAATACTTCTGTAACTAATGATTTTCCTGCATTTCAAAATATTTCCGTGAGATGTTGTGAATGTTAATAAATGGTTTTGGAAAAGAATAATGCCAGTTTGTACTTCTCCTGTCGATATATGGAGTTACACATTTCACTCACAATGCTATGTCATACTTGATACACTTTGCTAATTTAATAGGCAAAGCTTAAAATTGCTTGTTATAATAGACTTTTATTGGAATACCTTTCTCATGTTTTGTGATCTAGATATACTTACTTCTTTTCTGAATTGTCCTGTTTGTGTCTTTGGGTAATTCTATTACAATAAATTAATAAAGATTGTGATAAATAAGGAAATTCCATTGATGTAGTGGGTTAAATGCTATGTCTGCTAACCAAAAATTTGGCAGTTCAGATCCACCAGGCGCTCCTTGGAAACTCTATGGGGCAGTTCTACGCTGACCTCTAGGGTCACTAGGAGTTGCACCTGACTCAGTGGCAGTGGGTGGGTTATGATGAATAATATTTTGGTGTCTCCATGGTTTAAATATTAGATTTTATGAACCTTTTATAGAGCAAAGAGAAAAGCCACTTTTCAATCTTATTTGGTATAGTATTTTTTCTCTTTATTTGCCTTTTTACTTAATTCAATTTAACCTCTGTTTTCTCTATTAAGGAGAAAAACAGCTAAATTAAGAAAAGTAAAGCCATCTGCAGTAGAAGGGAGCTAAAGCCTGAGGAGACAGGAAGCACTTTGCTTCTTTAAAAGAGTGAAGCTATTTGTCATGGTGTCATGGATTGAATTGTGTTCCCCCAAAAATGTATGTGTTGATTTGACTTGGTTTGGAGTTCCAATATGGTGCCCTTCCTCCCATGTATTGTGAATCCTGCCTCTGTGATATTGATGATGGAGAATGGTTTGCAGTTGTGGTAGTGAGGCAGGATTCAAGCTTGTGGAATATAAGGGAGAGAAGTGAGCTGAGGAAGTTGGGAATCTCATACCACCGAGAGAGAAGCCCCGAGAGCAGAGCACATCCTTTGGACCCGAGGTTCCTGTGCCGAGATGCTCTCGTTGGATTTGGACTCAGCCTGCTGGACTGTGATGATTTCTCATTCTGAATGGAGTTACAACCTATAAATGGATTTGGAGCTTACTGGACTGTGTCAGTAAAAGCTTCTCCTCATGAAACCTTCCACTCGTGGTATTTTCTGCTAGAGCAGTACCGGTGACTAGGACACATGGGTTGAACGTGTTCCCTAAAAAACTCTAACAATTTGGCTGTGCCGTTATTCCTGGTATTGCGTGATATTCGTCCATCTAGGAATACCTGCCCCTATGATGTTAATAATGGTGGATGGGAAGCAGTTGCATTGGTAGAGCAACGTTCAGTGTGTAAGTTTGTTTTGTGCCTTGAGGAGGTCCCTTGAGCTATAGGGGGAAAAATCTGGCAAAGAGATTTTAGAACCTGGCACCATCAAGAAAGTAGGATGGGCAGAAGAGTGCATCCTTTAGACCTGAGGTTGTTGTGCCAAGATGCCTCCTAAACAAAGATTAACACAACACTAGGACTTTCCTTTGGAGCTGACAAGGGAAAAGCCTTCCCCTGGAGTGGACATTCTGAATTTGGACTTATAACGTACCGGACTGTGTAGAATAAATTTCCCTTTGTTAAAGCCATCCACTTGTGGTATTTCTGTTAGAGCAGCACTAGCTGACTATAATACTATTCATTCCTAGATAAAATGCTTTTGAGTCAGATCCGACTTGACGCACTTGGCTTGGCTAGGTCATGAAAGAATTTATGGATATACTCATGGAACCAGTATCACTAATATTTGGAGGATAGGAAAAACAAGTGGGTTAAAAATGTGAGATCCAAATCTGCTGTTCTGGGAAATTACTGATACTCTGTCAAAGTTCTAGTGGGTTGTTTGTGAGAGGAAAACCTAGTGATGTACTGGCCATGTGCTCCGGCTGCTAACCAAAACACTGGGTGTTTGAATCCACCAGGCACTCCTTGGAAACTCTAGGGGTCAAACCTATTCCATCCCATGTGGTTACTGTAAGTAGGAGTCAGCTTGATGGCAGTGGGTTCTTTGGTTTTGGTATTTATGACAAGTCTACAAAAAGAAAGCAGTGACCACTTAGAGCCACATGCACAACAATTTTTGTTAAAGTACTGCAGGCAAGTGGGTTTGATTCCAGACCACCACAACAAAGAGAATCACAAGATTTTTTTTTTGTTTTCCCACTGCATATAAAAGTTATGTTTATACTATACTGTAGTCTATTAGAAAACCCTAGTGATGTAGTGGGTTAAGCGCTATGTTTGCTAACCAAATGGTAAGCAGTTCAAAATCTGCCAGATGTTTCTTGGAAATTCTATGGGGCAGTTCTACTCTGATGCATATAAGGTTGCTATGAATCAGATCCAACTCAACAGCAGTAGGTTTTTTTTTTGCAGTTTATTAAGTGTGCAATGGCATTATATCTAAAAAGACAATATATATACCTTTACTGAAAAACACTACGCTGTTAAAAGATGCTAACCATCATCTGAGCACTGAGCAAGTCATCATCTTGTTCCTAGTGGAGGGTCTTGCCTCAGTGCTGACAGCTGCTGACAGATCAGGGTGCTGGTTACTGAAGACTGGAGTGGCCATGGCCATTTCTTAGAATAAGACAACAGTGAAATGGTTGCTTTGATGGATTCTTCCTTTCACCAAAGATTTTTCTGTAGCACGTGACTCTGTTTTATAACAATTCACCTACAGTAGAACTTCTTTCAAAACTGGTATCGATTCTCTCAAACTCAGCTGCTACTTCATCAACTAAGTTTGAATAAGATACCCTGCTCATGGATAGGAAGACTTAACATTGCGAAAATGTTTATTTTACCCAAGGCGATCTACTTACATAATGCAATCTCAATTCAAGTTCCAGCATCATTTTTTAATGAGATGGAGAAACAAATCACCAAATTTGTTTGGAAAGGGAAGAAGCCCTGAATAAGTAAGATACTGCTAAAGAAGAAGAAAACAGTGGCAGGCCTCTCATTACCTGACCTTAGAATATACTACACCGCCACAGTGGTCAAAACAGCCTGGTACTGGTACAAGAACAGACAGATCGATCAATGGAACAGAATTGAGACACCAGAGATGACACCATTGGCCTATAGAACAGTTGATATTTGACAAAGGCTCTAAGACATCAAACTGGGGTAAAAACAGTATTTTCAGCAAATGATGCTGGAAAAACTGGATATCCATCTGCAATAAATTGAAACAAGATCCATATCTTACACCTTGTACAAAACCCAACTCCAACTGGATAAAATACCTAAATATCAAACCTAAAATGATAAAGCTCATCCAAGAAAAGGTAGGAACAACAATGGAAGTTTTAATACACAGTGTAGACAGACTTCAAAATCTGTCAAACAAACCACAGTCAACAGAAGATAAAATAGATAAATGGGAACTATTAAGAATCAAACACTTTTGCTCATCCAAAGACTTTATTAATAGAATTAAAAAGACCACTTACAGAATGGGAAAAAATATTTGGAAACTCTATGTCAGACCAATGCCTGATCTCCATAATCTGTAAGGTACAACAAAATATCAATAAGATGATAAATCATCCAATTAAGTGATGGGCAAAGGAGATGGGCAGACATTTCCCTAAAGAGGAGATCCAGGCAGCCAAAAAACACATGAGGTTATGTTCACGATCTTTAGTTATTAAAGAAATTCAAATCAAGACGACAATGAGATACCATCTCACCCCAACAAGGCTGGCCGTGATTCAAAAAACACAAAACAACAAGTGCTGGAGAGACTGTGGAGAAAGTGGAACTCTTCTACACTGTTGGTGGGGTTGCAAAATGGTCCAGCCTCTTTGGAAGGCAATCTGGTGCTTCCTTAAAAAATGGATATAGATATACCATTGACCCAGTAATTCCACTACTTGGAATATATCCTACAGAATCAAGGCCTTTCACACCAACAGACACATGCACAAGAGTGTTTATCGTAGCACAGTCCTCGATAGCAAAAACATGGAACCAACAAAGATGCCCAACAACATAGGAATGGACAGGTAAACTATGGTATATATACTCAATGGAGCACTACGAATTGATAAGGAATAATGATGATTCCAGGAAATGTCTCATGACCTGGTTTCAACTGGAAAACATTATGTTGAGTGAACGTAGTCAGCGACAAAAGGACAAATATTGTATGAGACCCCTACAATAAGATCTCGAAAACAGACTTATGCATAGAAGAAAAGACTCTTCGACAGCTGCAAGGGAGAGGAGGGAGGGAGGGCAAATCTAGTTGAGTGAAATTGGTGACAGCACACATTAGAAACAAAAACAATATTAAGTGGACTTCAGCATAACTTGAATACTCCTTCCATCTTAACCCAATATTGCAAGGATAGAGTAGCTGGGGCAGTGGGTGAGGGACCGTGCTCTTAGGTGAAATTGAGGCCAATTGGCACAACTAGCATTTTGCTAAGAGGGCTCTCTGCACCCCACATTGGTGAGTGGCGTCTGGGATCTTCAAAGCTGCCAAGCTGTCATCCAAGGGCACAGCAAATGGTCCCAACTCAGCAGGAACAGATGCCCACTGACGACCAAATTGACATGGGGTCAAGACAATCCAGAAGATAGAGAAACCCACAAGAGTGGGTGCCTACATCGACTTGGGACCGGAAGAACCGGATGGTGCCTGGCCACCACCAGGAATAGCCGCAATGGAGCTCACTAAGTTGAGTCTCACTGGCAACACAAGAATAAAAAGGGGTACACCCTGAGATCTCCACTAAAAGACCTCAATTGATGGTCTAGCAGTTTCGGGATTCCCCTGGGAACATGGCCCCAGGCTCTGATGCTGCCCTTGTCCATAAATCATAATGAAGGTCCACTCTTCAGACACGAGTGGATTGGACTTGGTGATGCAGAGTGACCACATATTGGATGCACTTTATGATTCTATGCACCTATAGGACATCCTCCTGCTGACCTCTGGCTGGAGGAAGGAGAGTGGGTGGAGAGGAGAGGAAAGGAGACTTTTGGGAGGGTGAGACACTGTATGGAGCAGGGAGGAATAGCGTGCTGTCACCGGGTAGGGAGAGCAGTGGAAGTTGCATATAGGTGGGCATGTAAATTTATACGGGAACGTACATTTCACTCAGTCATAATAAAAAAAAATAGTTAAAAAAAAAGGATTCTAAGCCCTTTGTTGTCATTTCAACAATGGTCACAGCACCTTCACCAGTAGTTTCCATTCCAAGACGCCACTTTCTTTGTTCGTCCATAAGCAGCAACTCCTCATCCCCTAAAGTTTTATCATGAGATTGTAACAATTCAGTCGCATAAGCTCCACATCTGTTGCTGTTTCTACTACATCTGTGGTTACTTCCTCCAATGAAGTCTTAAACCCCTCAAAGTCATTCATGAGAATTGGGATCAACTTCTTCCAAATTCCTGTTAATGTTGATGTTGTGACCTCCTCCCTTGAATCATGAATGTTCCTAATATGACGTCAAGAGTGGTGAGTCCTTTCCAAGAGGTTTTCAATTTACTTTGCCCAGATCCATCAGAACAATCAATATCTATGTAGCTATAGCTTTATGGAATATATTTCTTAAATAATAAGACTTGAAAGTCAAATTACTCCTTGACCATGGGCTGCAGAACGAATGTTGTATTAGCAGGCATGAAAACAGTCATCTCTTTATACATCTCCATCAGAGTTCTTGGAGTCACCAGGTGTATTGTCAATGAGCAGTAATACTTTGAAAGGAATCTTTTTTCCTGAGCAATAGGTCCCCACAGGGGAGTTAATTCATTCAGTAAGCCAGGCTGTAAACAGATGTGCTGTTTTCCAGGCTTTGCTGTGCTGTTTGCACAGCACAGGCAGAATAGATGTAGCATAATGCTTAAGGGCTCTAGGATTTTCCGAATGGTGAATGAACATGGGCTTCAACTTAAAGTCACCAGCTACATTAGACCCTAACAAGAGAGTCCGCCTGTCCTTTCAAGCTTTGAAGCCAGGCATTGACTTCTCCTCTCCAGCTACACAAGTCCTAGACGGCATGTTCTTCCGACACAAGATTGTTTTATCTACACTGAAAATGATTTGTTTATTGTATCCACCATCATCATTGCTTGGTTTTCTGGATAACTTCATGTAGCTTCCACATCAGCATTTGCTGCCTCACTTTACACTTCTGTGTTAAGTTGATAGCTTCTTTCCTTAAACCTCTGCTAACTTCAAACTTTATTTCTGCAGCTTCCTCACCTCTCTCAGCCTTCATAAAACTATAGAGAGTTAGGACCTTTCTATGCATTAGGCTTTGGTGTAATGGAATATTGTGGCTAGTCTGATCTTCTGTCCAGAGCACTAAAACTTTCTCTGCATCAGCAATAAGGCTTTTGCATGTTGTTATTCACGTGTTCACTGGAGTAGCAATTTTTATTTCCTTTAATAACTTTTCATATGCATCTGCAACTTGGCTAACTGTTTAGCACAAGAAGTCTGTCTTTTGGCCTCTCTTGGCTTTTGGCATACCTCCCTCACTAAATTTAGTTCTTTATAGCTTTTGATTTAAAGTGAGAGCTGTGCAACTCTTTCTTTCACTTGAACACTTAGAAGCCATTGTTGGGTTATTAACTGGACTAATTTTAATATTGTTGTATCTCAGGGTATGTGGTGGCCTGGAGAGAGGGAAAGATATGGGGGAACAGTTGGTTGGTAAAGCAGTCAGAACGCATACAACATTTATTGATTAAGCCTGGTGTCTTACATGGGCCTGGTTCATGGCACCCTGAAACAATTACAAGAGTAACATCAAAGATCACTGGTCACCACAACAGATATAATAATAATTACAAAGCTTGAAACACTGTGAGAAACAGCAAAACATAACACAGAGACACAAAGTGAGCACACATTGTTGGAAAAATAGCACTGATAGACTTGCTTGACTCAGGGTTGCCACAGTCTTCAATCTGTAAAAAATGCAATGTGTGCAAAGCATAGTAAAATGAGATTTGCCTGTATTTCTGAGTGCATTATTAGACTGATATATCAGAGAAATTCTCTGACTATAGATTATTTTGTTTCTGCAGGGCATTTGGTAGAGACTTTTATAATATTTTTGTAGGCAAGGTGGTGAAGTATTGGCTGTATGGTAATCTTGTTAGTTGGATTAACAGTTGGTTAAAGAGTTCACACAATATGATGGTGATTGATGGGAACCTGAAGCTGTGTTCCATGGGGCTCCAATGTAAGACAGAGTTTAATAAGTATTGTTATAATTACTGTGATGAAGAGATCAAAGCTTCTTTATCAAATGTGCATCGTTCCCATACTGGGAATCTTAATGAATATGCTAGATGAAGGCATCTATTTAAAAAAATATCTCATTTGATGGAAATATGGTAGTAGGTACAGCAGGCATCCATATGAAGTATAATGAACTTACCTGAAAAGAACTGATTGAGCAAATAAATGTAGAGAATTCTTTACTCACATGAAAGAACTGTCTCCATGGCCTGAGAGTTCCAAAAGAGGAAAGAGTATGACATATTCGTTTTGTGCCTTCAGTACTGAGCCACAGTGACAAAAATACCATGTTCAGAGTTATAATGTTCAACATTCACATTCTCTGCATTGCTCAGAGCCTGTCTCATACCTTGAGTCAAGTTAAGGGTGATATGGTTTATGAACCTCATTCCAAACTGGAACAAGTCTAGTAGTGAGTTGACTGAAGTGGTGAACAGCTAGGAAGACTTGTCTTTCAGAGAATATCAGGAGGAACTGGGATATCCTTTAGAAAGCATGATACCCGGGAAAGCTCTATCTTCAGAACAATCTCTGTTGGAAATGACAGAAACAGAATTCATATTGGCTTAAGTGATAAAAAGACAAAGGTTTGACTTATATAGGTGAAAGAGGCTCTAGGTTCTGTAAATGGTTAATGCACTTGGCTGATCACTGAAAGGATGAGGTTTGAGTTCACACAAACGTATCTCAGGAGAAAGGCCTGGCAATCTACTTCTAAAAACTCAGCCTTAAAAACTCTACTGGAGGACAGTTCTACTCTAACGCATGTGGAGTCACCATAAATTGGAGTTAACTCAATGACAACCAGTATGTAACCGAAAAGACTGGGAGTAGATTGGATATTGGGCTCAAGGATTTCAAATCATGTCACCTGATCCCTTTCCTCCATCTGCTGGCTCTGATATATTTGACTTCATTCTCAGGCAATGTTCTCTCCATGGGTTGCTCTCTGGAACTCTGAGCTTGCATTAACTTTAAACCAGCAACCCATAGCAAGAAGGGAATTTCTCTTTCTCAAGAGTTTTATTAAAAGCAGTTGTGTTTGTGTTGCCTTGATTTGGTTTTAGTCAAATGCTCAGCTGGAAACCAAGCACTGGAGCAAGAAATTTGTACATGTTTGTTGGCAGATGGGTTGTATGCTCATTTTAGTAGTCCACTTCCACTCCTTATGAACAACCACATGGACTAGGTGTGAGGAACATAGACAACAGAAGGAAAGTTAGCTGCTGCTACTAGAAGAAAGTGGGTGGGGGTTTCTGGTCAGCAAAATATAGCATTATTTTTTAAAAAAGACTTGACAACGACTTTTAAGCATATGTAAGGCTATACCCCTAGTGGAGTGGTGGTAAAGAGCTACAGCTGCTCATCAAAAGGTAGGCAGTTTGAATTTCCCAGGTGCTTCTTTGAAACTCCACGGGGAAGCTCTATTTTGTCCTATATTATTGCTATGAGTTGGAATTGACTCAACGACAGTAGGTTTAATGTGTGCTTAGAGTCCCTGGGTAGTGTGAACAGTGAAACACTTGGCTGCTAACCATAAAGTTGGAGGTTCAAGTCCACCCCAAGGTGCACTGAAAGAAATACTTGGTGATCTATTTCTGATCCATCAGCCATCAAAAACCCTTTGGAGCACAGTTCTACTCTGGTAAACGGGATCACCATGTTTTGGAGTTGACTGCATGGTAACTGGTTTGTTTTTCTGATTTTTTTTTAAATGTGTGCAAAGGGTTAGGCTTTTTCCATGTACCCTCAAAGGTAAGAATTGGTCTCAGTGGGCAGAAGTTAAGGGAAAAGATATTTTGTCTCTACAAAAGGAATGCTATCATCATAGATAACCAATATGGTTTGTTTTGTAGGGAAATCAGTGCCCTGTCCCTACTAGAATTTAAGTAGAAACTTGATGGTCATTACAGACAAGTATTGTAGAATCATCTAGATACACTAGAAGCTCTCTTCTGTTTCTATGGCTTCATGATTCTGCTCCTCTCTCTGAGTACATATTTGCTAGTGTATACATACAACTTTGTTGACTGACAAGAGCATTATTTATTTATTTATTTTTATTTTTTTATTATGACTGAGTGAAAATGTACATTCCCATATAAATTTACATGCCCACCTATATGCAGCTTCCACTGCTCTCCCTGTCCAGTGACAGCACACTATTCCTCTCTGCTCCATACATGTCTCATCCTCCCAACAGTCTCCTTTCCCCTCCTCTCCACCCACTCACCCTACTCCAGCCAAGAGGTCAGCAGGATGATATCCTATAGATGCATAGAACCATAAAGTGCTTCCAATATATGGTCACTCGTTGCTTTTGAATTGTTCTGTGCCTGCTGAACTGACTCCATGTCTCTTTTTCTTGTTTATATAACATTGTCCAAGACATAGATAGCTAAAAGCATGGCCTGGGGTATTCCATGCTGACTAGGGACAAAGAAGAACAAAGGTACGGGGTGGTATTATTTTATCCTTCTGTGTAGGTCACTTTCCCAAGTAGAGTACCCTTTCCTTCTATTTCAGTTCTAGCACCAACCATCAGGAGAACGGATACTATAAGGAAGACATAACACTAAAGGGAAACCCTCAAGGATAATTCCATCATCCATAATACCAGGCGCTTCCTGGCATTACGACTAATAAAACTCAGTTAAAAACATCTTCTAAATATTTTTTATGTGCAAAAAATAGAAAATTGTAATAAAATAATGACTGTTATTTTAAACCATGGCTATAAAATGCCCCTGGGACAGAAATACCTAATTATGAAATAAAACAACTTTTGTATCCCTCTGGCAATGTTTTCAAACTATTGCTCTCTCCAAAGTAGTCACTATAATTAGTCCAGTTCCCCAGAAGACATGAAATGTGTAGGGGAATTCATTCAGGGCTGTTGCTCAGGGCTATATCTTGGATCAGCACCAAGCGGACAATTAAAATGTTAGTGTGAAATCAGTGTGAGCAGCAGAGTGTGGGTCAAAGGAAGGCTTCTTCAGGGGTTACTTCGTGTGCTCCTAAACCAATTTCCCTTGTGCCCCATTCTCAGACTCCTGATATCTGTGTGTCTGCCTTTCAGGCAGGTGACAGAGGAGTTTTGAATTGTAGGGGCCTGATGACCTTTGATAGAAGTTTTTTTCCAGCACTGTTTAGCTGTGCCTTTTCTCCATACTTCAGTTTTCCTTGTTCTCAGATGGGTTTAAAAAGGATTCTGCCTAATTAAAAACAGGAAGCTGATAAAAAAATTTTGATGGGCGAGGCATAGAGGCAAAACTTTGGGATTTCTCTTTGAAATATTTTCAAACACTATAGGGTGATAGGAAACCCTGGTGGTATAGTGGTTAAGTGCTATGGCTGCTTACCAAAAGATTGGCAGTTCAAATCCACCAGCTGCTCCTTGGAAACTCTATAAGGCAGTTGCACTCTGTCTATAGGATCAGTGTGAGCCAGAATTAAGTCGATGGCAATGTTTTTTTTTTTTTTTTTCCCCTAGTTTATAGGGTGATATAATGGCTTAGTGATTAAGAGTTTGGCCGTTAACCAAAAGGTCAGTAGTTTGAATTCACCAACTGCTTTTTGGAAACCTTACAGGACAGTTTTACTCTGTCCTATAGGTTGCTACAAAGTAGAATTGACTTGTATGGGTATCATACTACCTACCACCACCATCAACCCTGTGCTGTCAAGTCAATTCCAACTCATAGAGACCCTATGGGACAGAGTAGAACTGCCCCATGCAGTTCCTGAGGAACACCTGTGGATTTGAACTGCTTACCTTTTGGTTAGCGCCAGATTTAGCACTTAACTACTACTCCACCAGGGTTTCTGGGTATAGTACTAGGTGCTGAAAATATTCTAGAACTATTAAAAAAATTATTAAGGATAAAATTTTTATATTTGGCTCCCTGGAGTTTATTCCTACCAAATCATTTCAAATGACACTTATTCAGAATTCTTTTGTGTGTTGTTTGACAGGGGCATGCTGTCTTTAGGTGGGAGATCCTTCCAGTCTCCTCTGGTTTCTGGCAACCTTGAACATTTCTCGACATTTCTTGGCTTGTAGATGTGTCTTTACATGGTGTCTTCCCATTGTGGGTATGACTCTGTCCATACCTTTTCCTCTTTTTTTACAAGATGCTTCTCAAAAGTGATAGGGATTAGGGTCCACCTACTTGGCTGGCACTTTAGTATGACCGCTTTAGCTTAACGGATAATATGTGCAAAGAAAAGCCAGATTATCCTAAAGAAGGCCACATTGAATCTGGCAGGGGCTAGGACTTTAGCATGTCTTTTAGGGGCATGCAATTCAATCTGTAACAGTTCCCAAACACAAGCACAGACGGACACCTCAATTCAGAACTCTTATGTCACATGGATATCAGGAGTCCGAAGGGGCGGAGTCAAGATGGCGGACTAAGCCCGCGTCTCCTTATGTCCCTCTGGAAACCAAGACCTGAACTGATAATCAAACGGAGACTTCTGGTCACCTAATCAGCCCAGGACACGACACAGGGCTGTTACTTTGGACTTCATACCACTGAGCGAAAAACCTCCTCTCTTTCGCTGACTCCTGTGCCTGGCTAGCCCTGGCTCTCACGGACGGAAGGTAAACGCACCATTTTGACTTTTTTTTCCTCTGTCTTGGCCGGCGGTTGGAGCAGGGTGTTGCCTAGCGGCTAGACTCAGACACGCTGCTGGGGGGATAGGCAGGCGAAATTCCCATATTTTGAGAGCCAGGCTTAGGACTCTGTTAATCTAGCCACTTTGAGCCTTTCGTTTTATATCTACCTCGGCGAGGTTTGTACGGAGTTTCGCAGCCAGTGTGTGGGACGCCGTGTTGGATACGGAGGTTCTAGCGGGACCTCAGTCTTAGCCTGGGAGCCAGCGCCTGCAAACAGGACAGCGCTTCTCTGACAGAAAAGCAGTAATTTACCCAGTGCCACCTGCTTTGGGGGCCCTGCAACAGAATCAGAGGAATCACTACCTCTTGGCACCTTTAGCCCCTCTATCTGCTGCCTGTGTGGAGGACACCATCTTGGGTACGGTGGCCACAGCTGGACCTAATTCTTAGCTTGGGGGCCAGAGCCTGCCCACTGGAGAGCGCTTTTCTATCATAAAAGCAGTATTCTACGCAGTGTCGTCAGCCCTGTCAGCAGAGGCCAACAGGGCAGTAGCATTGCTGTATTCTGAACTAGTTTGTATCATCTGGGGTTGGGTATGTGGGACTCTACTAAGAGGAACAACCTTCGATTAACTGGAGGCTCTGAACAGGGTGAGACATCTGAGAACACAGATATTGTTGCTGAGCTGCTGACAGAAAACTTCCACGAAATCATGAAGGAAGAGAATATAGACATCTCAGATGCCACTAAGTATAGTGCCACTTAGCCGGTTTAGAAGTGGGACCTCTACACCTGAAAACCTAACTGACTTGTGAAGTGGTCAGATATCTTTTGCTTTACATTTTAAGACAGCCTAGAGAAACATCTGCAGTCCATCCTCACAGTACCTCTTCCAGCTCTACATACTCACATGGGTCCCCAAAAGCATCAGACACTTGTGGCATACAAGAAATCAGCCATGGCTTCAGAAGGCTCCCAAACAAAGCAACCAAGGAGTTTTCCAGATGAGGAAACTTTTATGAAAGCATCAGAAAGTGAATACAAAATTATTATATACAGAGCCCTTCTAGACCTTATACAAAATGCAGGAGAACAAAATGAGAAATTAAGCAAGATGTTCAATCTGATGGAACACCAGTACTCTGAAATCCAACAGATCAAGAACAAAAATCAAAGACATAGAAACTTCAATGCAAAGCCAAGAAAACAGAATGGGACAAATAGAAAAAAGAATTTCTGACTTGGAAGACAGAGCTACTGAGGCCAGCATCTATGAGCAGAAATCAGAAAAAAGAAATAAGAAAAATGAAGAAACATTAAGAAGTATGTGGGACTCTACTAAGAGGAACAACCTTCGATTAACTGGAGGCTCTGAACACAGTAAGACATCTGAGAACACAGATATTGTTGCTGAGCTGCTGACAGAAAACTTCCACAAAATCATGAAGGAAGAGAATATAGACATCTCAGATGCATATCGTATGCCACCCAACATAGATTTCAAAAGAAATACTCCAAGACATTATAATCAGGCTTAACAAAGTGAAACATAAGCAGCAACACTTAAAGGCAGTAAGACTCAAAGCAAAGCTAACATTCAGAGGGAAACTCTGTAGGCTGTCTTCAGATTTCTCAGCAGAAACCATGCTGGCACAGAGACAGTGGTATGACACATTCAAAGCCTTGAAGGAGAAGAACTTCCAACCAAGAATTATATATCCTGCAAAACTATCTTTCAAATACAAAAATGAAATTAAGATGTTCCCAGATGAACAGAAACTCAGAGACTTTGTACAAACCAAACCAAAACTACAAGAAATATTGAAAGAAGTTCTTGGCTCTGGCTTAGAAGAACAAAACCACTAACTTTATATTTTAGAATGACATACTACTCAAAACTCTACTCAGTTAGGGAAGGCTCCAAAGCCAATCACAGCTTTGATAAGGAAAGAAGCAATCCAATGATCATCATGAAAACTATGGTGCCATCATATTAAAAAGAGGGATGTACTTCAGTTGTTATAGTCCTTCCAGATGGAGAGGAAGATGACAAGATGGGTAGTAATTAAAATTGGGTTTCTATATAGTTTATTAAGAGAGATTATAGGGGCAGCTGTAAAGCACAACAAAGATGTATTATACCATTTCAAGAAATGTAACACAGGAGTCTCAACAACCACAAAACCAGCTCTGAAAAAGGTGAAAAATCAACTCACAAAAAACAACGTCCCAGAACAGACTAATAAGAACAACAGAGAAAACATCAACATAAAAATAAACCTATCACAATGACAGCACTGAACACATATCTATGAATAATTACATTGAATGTGAATAGACTGAATGCTCCAGTAACATCTTGGATTAAAAGACATGACCCATCCATATGTTGTCTACAAGAAACTCACTTGAGACCTAAAGATAGCAACAAACAAAATTAAAGGTTGGAAGAATATATATCAAGCTAAGAATGAACAAAGAAGAGCAAGGGTGGCAATTCTAATCTCAGACAAAATCAACTTTAATGTCAAATCTACCATCGTGGACAAAGATGGACACTATTTATTGCTGAAAGGTTCAGTACACAAGTAAGACTTAACTATATTAAATATTTATGCACCTAATATCAGAGCACCTAAATACGTCGAACAAACACTGACTACACTCAAAAGAGCGTTAGATGACTCCACCATAATAGTGGGAGGCTTCAACACTCCACTTTCAATACTAGACAGATCATCTAGAAAAATGCTCAGTAAAGATACAGAAGACCTCATTGCCACAATTAACCAACTAAAGCTCATTGATATATACCGAACTTTCCACCCATTGGCAGACAACTACACCTTCTTCTCCAGTGCACATGGAACATTCTCCAGAATTGACCATGTGATAGGCCATAATGCAATGCTCAACAAAATCCATACCATTGAATTACTGCAAAGCATCTTCTCAGATCATAAAGCCATAAAAGTTGAAATCAATAGCAGAAAAAAACATAGAAAGTGGAACTCTTGGAAACTGAACAACATCTTGCTCAAAAACACATGGGTTATAGAGGAAATCAAGGATGAATTAAAGAAATTCATGGATTCCAATGAGAACGAAAACATTTCCTACCAGAACCTATGGGATACAGCCAAAGCAGTGCTCAGAGGTCTGTTTATGTCCATAAATGCACACATCTGGAAGGAGGAAAGGAGTCCGAGAATGGGGCTCAAGGTAGATCAATTTACAAACTCCGGAAGACACCTCAGTTGGGGACTCATCTTTCAAAACTTGTAACTTATTCTGTAATTAACCATGTAAAAAGGACACTATGTGAATCATAGGCTGGGTGCTGGCAGGCCCATGAGACTTTCTTACACTTGATGTTTTGCCGATGTAAGGAAGAGAAGGGACACTGAGATGCTTTCCAAGAACATATGAGAGGATTTTGTCTCCTAGAATAGTTATCCAATCAGACAGTGACAGCAGTTGAAAATTTGTGGCTGCCCTGGAGTCATGAGTTCACAGAGATACAGTCACAGGATTTCTCTCTAGAGCATTTCCAGCTTATGAGTCATAGAACTGTTCCTTTCTTATTTTGCAGTAACAGAGCGGTCACACAAACCAGAATACTCTAATTGGAGGTTGGTCTCAGCCAAATGGAGACCAACAAACCCCTAAGGAGAAGAAAGATAAATCTTTCTCTTCATTTGTTCTTTTCTCAGAGCTGCAGAGAAAAAAGCTTTATTGATATCTCAGGGCATAATTGGTCTTCCAGAAGCTATTGGTACAATAAAAATCAAATTGTGGAAGAGAAGTTAATTTATTTCACTGAGTAAGCATCCCCTGTTGCTTAGCCATTTGAAGAATCCTTCACGTATAAGTCAACAGGGCAGTGTGGAGACAGGCTGTTGTGGAATTTGTCTTTTGGATTAGAACAGTTGGATGTTTATTTCTGTAGCTCTTTCTGTGTGACGTGGTTGGTGTGGGCATGACTGGTACAGAGTTCCTTCTGTTTCATTTTCCTTTCTTGATTGAATTTTGAGAAGATATGCAGAAACTGTGAGAAGTTTGTAGCTGGCTTTTATTTGAGTTTTGTTTGCTTGCGTTTTCTAGTTTCATACCTCAAAGCAGAACTCTATCAGAAATGTACGTGGTTTTGGAAACTAAGAACAGTAGCTCCTAAGTGAACAGTCCCATGATTTTAAAATGTTGAGGACCTGGGTGAAGAGGACAAGAACTCATTGCTGCTGAATCGATTCTGACTCATGGCAATCCCGTCTGTGTCAGAGTAGGGCTGTGCTTCAGAGACTTTTCTGCGGCTGAGTGTTTGGAGGTAGATCACCAGGGCTTTCTTCTTATGTACATCTGGGTGGACTCAAATCTCTAACCCTTCAGTGAGCAGCCCAGAGCTTAACAAATTAACAGTATGTGCCACCCTGGGACTCTGATGAGGGCAGACGTGGGCATGGAATGTTAGGTAGGAACACCACAATCATCAAAGAGAGGATTGACTGGGTGTTCTGGCTGAGAGGCAATTCAAACACGATTCCAGGGCTTTGTGTTTGATGATACTTCAGTGAATCCCACTGACATTGATAAAATAAGGATATTTGAGGGGCAGATTGTGTCTAGAGGGTAGAGGTGAGGTGGAGAAAGAATCTACAGTATACTTGACATTTGTAGATAAAATTTTTACAATATTCAGTGTTCCATCCAATTATAAAGTTTCATGATGTATTAGTTTGTAATGGAGATGGTAAGTACCTCATTGGATTGTGAGGATTAAGTGAGATGACACATATAAAGTGCTTAGGGGTAATGGTAATGATCATCATAACGCTAACACAGACAGTATTCAACAATTAGTATGTGCCAGATATTGTTGTAAGATGTTTATATCTATTGACTAATTCCATTCTCCAATGGCTTTATGAAGTAGGTCCTGTATGATTCCATTTCACAGATGAGGACATCGAGGCATAGGATATCGAAATGGAGCAACTAGAGGTTATTTAAGCGGCAGAGCTCGGACTCAACTCAGGTAGTGAGGCTCCGGAATCTAGTTTTTACGCACCCTTTTCCATAGAAGTGTGGCTTCAGCAAAACCCTCATAGCAGAACTTGAACCAATCATTCTCTGAGACTGAGTGCAGCAGCAAATAAATCCTTTATTGAGTGATCTTAGCCAACAGCCCAGCATCTGTCATATCTCAGTTGAATTGATGAATCTGAAGATGTTCAAAGGATCCTGAGACAGTGGAACTATGAGCCTAAAGAAAATGTGTCAGCTCTTTTTTATGTAAGTTTATAAAGATACAAGATCATTTAATTAAAATGCCCATAAACAAAGGATTTCACAATAATGCAATCAGAGTGTCAGCTCTCTTGATAGTAATTCGTTTGGCAAATGTTGTTGGGTATGTAAGTAAGTGCTAACACTCTGGGACATCTGATGGGTAAAGAAGGAAACTTTTTAATAAACCTACTGTGCGGTGGGAGAGATAGATGAATGAAAATAGACGTATAGTCCCCCACTTCCAATTGCCAATGAGTCGATTCCAACTGCTCTGTGGACTTCAAAGCCATTGACTGTGGCCATTCAGAAGCAGATTGCCCAACCTCTCAGGTGCCTCTGGATGGACTGGAACTTCTTGCCTTTGGATCAGCAGCCAAGGGTTTTAACAGCGTGCACCGTTCAGGGACTCTGCAAGTATTATACAGTCCAGTCACTACCAGAGGGCAGAGAGCACCAGGAGCATGTGAGCAGAGTGAACTAACTCGGTTTTGGGATGGTCAGATGTCAGGCTGTCTGGAAGGCAGGATGTCAGATCTGGAACTTGAAGGAAGAACTGACAATTAATGCAGGAGAAAATGAGAAAGGAAGTGAAGTGAGAGAGAACAGGTTGTGCTTGTGGAACTGCAGAGTCTGATAGAGCTGTGTTAGCTCAGTATGGAAGTGAGCGCCTGGTAGAGATAAAGCCACAGAGACGAGCAGCTGCCAGACCATGAAGACCTTCCAGGCTATGGTCTAGGAGTTTGATATTTACCTTGAGGGCAATGGAAATTTTTCATGTGATTTAAGTGGAGAAATGCTATGGTCCAGGGATGCTTGCTGTGTATTAGAAACATACAGATGTGCTGGACTGGTACTAATCTTGAAAGGCCTCTAGTAGGTATATTCTTTTCTGTACCAAACTTACATTGAGCTTCCATACAATATATAAAAAGCTTGTAAACTATATGAAGGGAAGCCAAATCTGCACTTACATTAGCATGCTCTTCTTTTCTAATGAGAGCCCTGGTGGCAAAGCGGTTAAGAGCTCAGCTGCTAACTGAAAGTTTGGCAGTGTGAATCCACCAGCTGCTCCTTGGAAAGTCTGTGGGCAGTTCTACTCTGTCCTACAGGGTCACTGTAAGTCAGAACTGACTCGATGACAAGGGTTTTAGTTGGTCTTTTCTAATCAGTGCAGTTTGATTTTGAGGTGAACTATAGGAACATTTGTACAGTCAGATGGTTTCATGGCAAACCAATTGGTTATTTTTCCAGGGAGTCAGTGACCTTGATTTCTAGTTTTGACTGTCCTCTGCGATGTTTGCACAAATCAGGGCCTCAGTTTTCTCAACTGTAACATGAGGAAGTAGAAGTGGAGGATCATTAGTTTTCTCTAAGGTTTAAAATTCACCGGCTGTGGTTTGAAACTTTTCATGCATTCTAGTCATAGAGGAATGGAATACTTTTTACAAGTATGCTGTTATTTCCTTTATGTGTGTCCCTCCTTTCCTGGATGGTTTCAAAGACAGCTCTCATTGCAGAAAGGAGCTGAAATTACAATAGAATAAAAAATCTTATTACCATAGAGTCAATTCTTACTCACAGAAACCCTGTAGGACAAAATAGAACTGCTGTCTCGTAGGATTTCCAGTGCTGTATTCTTTAGGAAAGCAGATTGCTACATCTTTCTCCTGAGAGGCTGGTGGGGTCAAACCACTGATCTTTTGGTGAGTACCTGAGCACCTAACCTCTGTGCCATACCTAAGTTACTAAGGAAGCTAGAGACCATCTTGTCCAATCTCACTTTTTACAGATGAGGAAACTGTTGTTTGTCATCGTCGAGTTAATTTTGACGGCAACCCCACGTGTGTCAGAGTAGAACTACTCCAGGGGTTTTCAAGGCTACGGCCTTTCAGAAGCAGATTGACAGGCCTCTCTCAGCCCTGACAGCCTTGTGGCTCAGCTGTAGCTGCACACACAGGGTCTCTAGGACTCAGAGTCAATAGCAACTGACAATTCTTCTTGAATATTTCTTCTTTTTGTGCTAACGTTTTCCTCTCTAGTTTTTCTACAGAGGAAGACTTTTTTTCCCTCCACCCCCAGTCCTCTTATGTCAGTAACAAAATGATCTTCCGCTCAGTTCGGCAAGCTGGCAGCCGCCGATGAGCAGCCTTTTGATAGCCAGTTAATTAAGGGGAAACCAGGTGAGGACGGGTCTGTTCAGCCTGTAAATAAGTTGCCCCAAATAAAGTTATTGGTAGGTGAGTGCTAAAAGGTGGAAGTACTGTTTTACACCTTTAATAGAGAAGAGGAAAAAGTAGGGGTTAGAAGGCCGTAAGGGCTGGGCAGGACAAAATGACTTTCTATGACTAAAAGCTCTTCAGAAGACAACGTGTCTGCTTCTAAACAGTTGTTTTGTTTGGTATTCATCTAAAGATGTATAATTGCCAGCCCTGAGGGCGTAATGTTCCCTGAGCAGAGCTCTGTGAACTGTACAGCCCGGGCAGAAATAATTCACAGTCTCAAGCTGACACTTAGAGACGTACGTCATGACTGACTGCAGACATAAATGCCTTGGGTTCCTCTGTGATTTCTCTTCTTCGTACACACGCTCAAACACCCAGAGTTTCCTGTCTGCAAAACTTCTCACTGAAACACCGAGGAAACAAAACAGAACAAAAAAAGGATCTATTGGTCCACTACTCAATGTATGGTTTAATGAAGTGATTTGGGAACAAAATCAATGTAGGGAAATGAGTTCCAGGGTGCACACTTCTCTTTCTGTCATTTCTTTTTTTTTTCTTCCTGATCTTTTTCCTTTCTGCCTTTAGGCGTAGTAATTTACTTTAGCCTGACTTAACTGGGGGATATTTTTTCAGTATGATGTTATGGCAGAAGACCACAAAGCACCACATATTACATATTCAAAATACGTTAATACATTGCTGCTATGCTAACCCACACAATAGAATAATTACAATGTATCTTCATTGAAATTGTACACATGGCTTTTGATCATGCTCATTAATTTAGATCCAAATGAAGCAAAATTATTCTGCATGACTGCTGAGCTAATTTATGCAATATAAGTAAAGAAAAGTTCAATAAAGTGTGATGAAAAATGAGATTGTAGCTGGGTAAGCGAGACCCAAGGAAGGGGCTTGCTCATCTCCCCAGGCTTCCTGGTCTTTTTTGTTCTCAAAGAAAAAGATTCACATTATTGCAAAACTGCACCCGTGTTAAGATTGCATCTTGGGATATTTTGACTGAAGCTTCAGAGCATCCTCTTCATACACAATTTATTTTGGTAGAGTAGAGAAATAATACACCTGTGTGATAGGTGTATTTGCTTGGGAGTATTCAAATGTGCAAGATGGTGCAGTGGTTAAGCAATTGGCTGCTAATTGAAAAGTTGGCTGTTTGATCCCACTGTGAACTCACTGGTGATCTGCTCCCACAAAGATCACAGCCTGGGAAGCCCTATGGACCATTATACTCTGTCATACCAGGTTATGCTTGGGCCATTGAGTCAGAATCGACTTGATGGCACAGCACCAACAATTCAAGTATCCATGACCCTTTTCTCATTGATGTGAGCTCAAACTCCTGGCAGAATATGAGAATGCTGTACGATAGTGGGTGATATTCTTAGGGGCTTGCTCATCCATAAGGAAAGTGCATATTGTTCCAAGGAGGTAAAAAACAGGCTTCTTTTTAATTGATAAGGAAAAAAATCTGTCATCATGGTTTTCTAGTTACACAACAATGTATATATGATATGTTTTAGAGAAAGCTACCCTGTTGCTTTCCACCTCATTTGAGCCCCTTTCAAGCTACATGGAAGAAGTAATGCCTTTCAGTTTTGTGATTGGTGAGGTAATAGTTTGTCTTACAGGGCAGAAGGGTGATTATAACTCTGTGTGGAAATTAGAACTATTTTGAATTTGAATGTCCTTTGAAGCAGGCATCTGTAAAAGTTTTTCTGCCTTTCGTTTACTTAAATTTTCATTTCTGCAAGAGAAAAGTCAAATCAATTTGATTAGAAAAACCTTCACTGGTCTGAATTCCAGAGTTCAGTGATACATAAGAGATAAACTGTACTTACCACTTATCAGTGGAACCTTGTGTATTGGTACGATATTGACCTTGTGTCAGTGGAGCTTCCAGACTAGGATGGACAAGGGAGAAAGGCCTGGCAATCTACTTTAAAGTAAATCTGCCAATGAAAACCATAGAGTCACAAGAGTCCAATCTGCAACCAATCATAGGTATGACCTAGAACTGGGCAGTGTTTCATTTTGTCGTATATGAAGTTGCCATGAGTTGGGGGCTAATTTGAAGGCAGTTAATGACAGAAAACCTGATACCACAGTGGTTAAGTGCTACATCTGCTAACCAAAAGATTAGCAATTCAAATCCACCAGGTACTCCTTGGAAATTCTAGAGGGCAGTTGTACTCTGTCCTATAGGGTGGCTAAGAGTCAGAACTGATTTGATAGTGGTGGGTTTAGTTTTTGGGTTTTAACAACAATGACTACTCTCCTGACTTTTTCAACTTAATAGATTGTGAAAAAAAAAGACACTTGCAAATGGCTAACAAAAAGCCAGCTCGACCAAAGCCACTTTATGAGTCCAACTACTACAGAGGTTCAAAGAGAAATACTTCAAATCTCAAGATGTAAGGGTGGGGGTTGAGAACAGTCTTACTGAAGAAAACCCTTTGATGTTGACCTTCTAGGAAGGCATAAGCTCTGACAAGCAGAGAAAGCATAGAGATTTGGAGCAGCAGAGGGAGGGGCGAATAGGTGAAATTGTCAGAACTGGCCAAGGGATGCAGTGTAGGGTTCTCTGGAGCAGTAAGATAATTTGGGGAAGGTAGATTGGAATAACCTTGTGGGGGCTTTGAAGTCTGGGAAGAGGCAATTTTATTTGACTTATAGTCAGGAAGGGCACTGGGGACTTATGAGTAGGCAAGTGCTATCAGCGATATTAAGAGATGAGTGAGAACAGGGATACTTTACAGGCCAGGAGGTTACTAGGAAACTGTGCCAACTGTCCAGGCAAGTGATTACAAGCATTTCCTCTAGGAAGATACCAGTGGGAATAAGGGGATTGTGACAGAACAATTTGCAGTCACAACTAATTGGATGTTAAAAAAACACCCACTGCCATTCAGTTCATTCCAACTCACAGCAACCCTATAAAATAGAGCAGAATTGCTCCATCAAGTTTCCAAGAAGCTCCTGGTGAATTTGAACTGCCACTCTTCTGGTTAGCAGTTGTAGCACTTAATGACTATTCCACCAGGGTTTCTGGTTGGATGCTGAGGGAGAAGAAAGGAGAAGGAAGAGGTAGATGATGGTGTGTCTTAGGGTTCGAGAGAAACAGAAAGAGCAAATACATGGATATATGTACATATGCATATGTTATTGTTAGGTGCTGCTGAGTTAGTCCCAACTCATAGAGACTCTATACATCAGGCTCATTTCACCCACAGGGTTTACAAGGAACAGCTGGTGGATTCAAATCTCTAACCTTTTGGTTAATAGCAAAGTTTTCTACAGCTGTGCTACTAGGGCTCTGTGATTCTCTTTGGTTTGCTCGCACACCCTGGAGTAGGGAGGTCATTTCCCAGTGGGAAACCTTTCTTTTCCTGACAGATTGATTGTAGACATCTTCCTTCTATTAAAGGACTTAATTTTCATATAGACACTTTGCCCTCCTGCTGTATTTCTGTGAAGTAAAAAAATGGCTGCTACCACAGGGCCTTGAAGACTAAGGTGCACCTGACGCCAATGACGGTATTTTCAGTCACATTGTATGCATGTGAAAATTAGAAAAGTTAATAAGGAACACAGAAGAAGAATTGTTGCCTTTGAATTGTGGTGTTGGAGAAGAATATTGAATGTACCATGGACTGCCAAAAGAACAAACAGATCTGTTCTGGAAGAAGTACAACCAGAATGCTCCTTGGAAGCAAAGATGGCAAGACTGTATCTTACAAACTTTGGACATGTCTTAAGGAGGGATCAGTCTCTGCAGAAGTACATCATGCTTGGTAGAGCGGTGGAACAGTGAAAAAGAAGAAGACCCTCAACAAGACAGATTGACACAGTGGCTTCCATGATAGGCTTAAGCATAAGAATGATTGTGGGCATGGCACAGAACCAGGCAGAGTTTCATTCTGTTGTGCAGAGGGTCACTATGAGTTGGAACCAACTCGACAATACACAAAAACACCATGGGTAAAGTTGGGGGTTATGATTCTGGAACGTGGCAACCCATGCATCTATTGGCTATATAGAAGTAGCAGTGAATTGCCTTTGTTGTTAGCTACTGGTGAGTTTTCCCCAACTTATGGTAACCTCACACACAATAGAACTAAACTACCTCCCAGTCTTGTGCCATCCCGTTGGTTTAGATTGGATGGTTGTAATCCATAAGTTTTTCATTGGCTGATTGTTGGAAGTAGATCACCAGGCCATTCTTTCTAGTTAGTCTTAGTCCAGAAGCTCTGCTGAAACCTGCTCAGCATTACAGCAACACACAAAGCTCCACTGAGAGACACGGGGTGGCTATGCTTGAGGGGTGTTTGCCAAGAATGGAACCTGGGTGTGGTGGTCAGGGTTATGTCAACTTGGCTACTCCACGTTTGGCTGCTGTATTAAGTGGCAGGGCATGCCCTGTGGTGACTTCCCACCACTCAGCTCTCTTCTCTCTGCCTTCCACCACCTACGCCACTCCTGGTACCAAATTGTCTTAGGCTGTGTTTTCTAGAGAAGCAAAACCAGTAACATGTATACGTACAAGGAAAGATTTATATATACAAAGTACAAGGAAAGATATACCTATATATAGGAAATAGCTCATGCAATTGTAGGAGCTGAACATCCCAATTCCGGGCACAAGGCTCACATGGCCACGGGAGCTGGTGAACTCAAGGTCAACAGGTCAGAGAACAGAGTTCAAGCTCACCAGTTGTATAGGTTGGCAGATCCCAAGATGGCTGTAAGACGGAGCTGCAGAGGCTGGTGAACTTAGGATCGGCGGGTCAGGGAACAAGACTCTCAAGCGCCAGCCTTCCGTATGGAAGGCAGAAATTCTACTACTGAACTACCAATGCCTCTGCAGAAGTGTTTTGAGTTGTCATGTAAAGACAATGAGCCAGTTAGCCTAAGAAGCAGATTTCAGCTCCTGGAGTCCTTGTCATAGTAATTTCGTTTCCACGCAATGGCCAGCCACATGCCATGAATACTTTGCACCTGGGAACCATTTCTCATAATGTGTGGTCAGAGTGGTCAAGGGGAGAGCAGAAGAAAGATAAGGAAGAAAGCTGAATGGAAAAGATTAAACCCACATTCCAAACTCACTTAACAAGTCTCTACTTCCTGTTTTTAGGATGAACGGAACAAACGTCCATTACTCCCTTTTCCTTGCATTTTATTCATCTGTTGATTGTATTTTTTAAATACTGTTTTATAAGTGTAGAAAATAGAGTATCAAGGACCCGAATATCTATATACTGTGAAATCTTTGTTCCAAAGACTCTGAAGATAAATGGCAACAGTTTCTCCCAGAAATGCGTTCCCTGAGCCCTTTGGAGTTTCATATTTCTCATCCCTGTTGTGTGCCACATGACTGATGCACCATTTCCTTGGTCTAAGGCACTTGAAAAATAAGGTCCTCTTGTGCACACCAAGGAGTGCATGCCATCCCAAACATTCCCTCAGATGTGATGAGTTCACTTCGGGGAGAACCATGGCCTCTGCAGAAATGCGGTAGCTGTTATTGATCTGTAGAGACATCAAAAGGAAACGAAGGGGGACCAAAGGCTGAGTGAAGCCGTCATTTCAAGTATAAACAATCCCAAGAACAAAGTTTCACTCGTTTATCATTTCTACAATTTTAGTAAGTTAGCGCCTCGGGTTTTTCCTTGGCCGCTTCTGTTTGTGTACAATTATCTCAAGGCTGATTTTTCTAGTAAACAGTATGCTCAAAAACGAGAGCAATTCATGAGAATGTATTTATTCAGTGACTCATTAAAACTATGTGCATATTCTTACTAAGCAATGGAGTGCTGAATTTTTTTTACATGAACTGTTTTCCGTAGCATTTTATGTTGTTACGTATATTCTTCCTTTGGAATAGTTACATTGAATTCTTAAGAAGTTTTGGCTGACATCGACCTTAATTTGTCAGTCCTTAGTCTTACCACTTGTCACCTTAGTATGACTGGCTTCCTCATTGTCTCCTTACTTGCTCTGCTAGTTCGAGTTCCCTCAGCTCTTCCTAGTACAAAAGACCCCAAATCAAAGACTGTTTTGCAAAAGGTGCTTGGTGATCATTCACTACTCCTTGTGTTGATTTCTCCTTCTCTACAACGTGATCTCTGCATCTTCCTACATTTCTGATTTTTTTCTACACTAACCTTCCACCTTTGACTCTCTGATTTACTTTATTCTGTGTTATGGATTGAACTGCATCCTCCTGAAAGTGTGTGGCAACACGGCTAGTCCATTATTCCCAGTATTGTGTGACTGTCCACCACTTTGTCATCTGATATAATTTTCCCACATGCTGTAAATCACACCTCCATGATGTTAATGAGCTGCAATTACCAGCATCTATTTTAAATAGGCAGGACTCAATCTGTAAAACTAGGTTGTATCTTAAGTCAATCTCCTTTGAGATACAAAGGGGAGAAGCAAGCAGAGAGATGTGTGGACTTCTTATTATGAACAAAGTAGTGCCAGGGGCAGAGTGTGTCCTTTGGACCCAGGGTTCCTGTGCTGTGCAGCTGCTAGTCCAGGGAAGAACTGATGAAAAAGACCTTCCTCCACACCTGACCAAGAAAAAGACTTCCCCTGGAGCTGATGTCCTACATTTGGACTTCAACCCTGCTAAACTAAAAGAGAATTAACTACTATTTGTTGGAGCCATCAACTTGTGGTATTTCTGTTACATTAAGACTAGATAACTGAGGCACTCTAGGTTTAGATTCCAGGAGTCTATGCTAAGTCCTTTCTTTCCTCATTTGTTTATTGTGGTGCGAATATATAAGAGGTCTCACAATTAAGTCTGAGAACTTAATTGTGTAAGTGCTACCTGCATACCTAATTCCTTAATATCACTGTGGTCACCTTTGAAGTACTCCCTTTGGGAAGCTATTCACCAATGCCAGCGGCTAGTGCACCCTTCAAAGCAGTTTTGGAACTCTTTCTCCGATGGCCTTTGTGTACAGCGACAGGGTGGCAATTTCACAAATTTAATAGTACAGTTGTCAGTGAGGAAGTTTTTAACCAGTAAACAAATAATTGTGTTGGAACACCATCCCTACTCATCTGATCTGGCCCCCAGTTACATTTTTCTTTACCTGAAGATAAAGGAAATATTGAAAGGAAGACCTTTTGATGACATTCATGACATCAAGTGTAGTATGACCACAGCTTGGGTGGCTATTCCAGAAAAACAGTTCCACAATTGCTTTGAAGGGAGGATGAGGTGCTGGCATTGGTGCCTGGGTTCCCAAGGGGGATACTTTGAAGGTGATACTTTCAGCAGTGAGTCGGCAAACTTACTTGACATACCTTGTACAACAATGCATTTGCCAGTTCAACAGTTTCTACATGTACAGTTTAACTACCTTGATTACACTAGGGTCACCATGAGTTGCATCTGACTCGACGGCACTTGGCTGGCTTGGCTTTTTGATCACACTCTTCCCATTTCACAAGCCTTATCCTTGTTTTTCTTCCTAACAATTTTTCTTCCTTTTAATGTATTTTTTTTTCTTCTAAGTCTCAGTACAACCAGAATACTCTTTAGAAGCAAGGATGGTGACATTACAACTCATAGACTTTGGGTATACTGTCAGGAGGAATGAGTCTCTGGAGAAGGACATCTTGGTAAAGTAGAGGGTGAGTGAAAAAGAGGGAGATCCTCAATGAGATAGATTGACGCAGTGGCTGCAACAATGGGCTTAAGCACAGCAACAATTGTGAGGACAGCCAGGACTGGCAGTGTTCTGTTCTGTTGTACATACGGTCACTGTGAGTCAGAACTAAGTTGATGCACCTAGCAACAACAACTTTCTATAAAGAAGTCACGATGTTGCAGTAGTTAAGTGCTCAACTGTTGATTGACAGGTTGGTGATTTGAACACATCAGCTGCTCTGTAGGAGAAAGATGTAGCCGCCTGCTTCTGGAAACCATATGGGGCCGTTCTTCTCTGTCTTCCGGGTTGCTGTGAGTTGCGATCCACTCCATGTCAATGGAACCTTCTTTAAAGGAGTCCTGGTGGCACAGTGGTTGAGAACTCAGCTGCTAACTGAAAGATCGGTGGTTAGAGTCTACTAGGTGCTCAGTGGGAGAAAAGACTTGATCTTCTCTTGTGCAGATTACAGTCTACAAAACTCCATGGGGCAGTTCTACTCTGTTAGAAGGGTAGCTATGAATCAGAACTGATTCAGCGACATGCTACCACCACCACTGTAACAACAATAATAAGCCTCTTTAGCTTCTAGAGAAGAAAGGATAGAACTCTTCCCCTCTGGCTTTCTCTGTTTGGACTGTCTAGACTAACTCTCAGACTTTCTCTCTCTGCTTTGCTTCCCAGGAGGCTGCTCCATCTGGACTGGTAGCTTCCCCCTGGAGGTGTCAGAAGACTGGAGGGCAGAGAGGTCTCATTCTCTATTTTGGAAACACCATTCCTGCAGTGGTCACCTTGTCCATAGCCACAGCTTCTGTCAAGCTCTCACTGGGACTCTGTGGCCCAATTCCTTCCTTTGACCCTTCTGTCTAGAAGTGGAAATGGCTTCTCATTGGATCTCTTTGTCCTTTCCTTATCTCTGTAAATGGTCCCTTTATTTGAGTCTCTTCTGATGAGCCATCAGGCTTGTATCTTTTCCTATGACACTGTGGAGACCTTGTCTAATCATTACCATAGTTAGATGCTCTCTGCTCAACCATGACTTTCTATTTTCTGTTCTATTCACAATTCTAGTTACAACTCCCCCTTTTGTAAGGCCTTCCCAGACTGCATATAGCAGAAATATTGACTGGAAAGCCACCTAGTCCCCATATCTCAAACGGAACAGACAGTTTATTTCAAAGATCAAATGGGATGTTTGTAAAGGACCACTTGGAGAACTGAGGCTGGAAACTGACTTTGGCAGAAAATCAGGGTTTCTGCCACATAGCACATGAAGATCAAAGCTCTAAGTAACTGTCAGGGGACTGCAGGAAAACTACTTATGCCTCTTGTGGGACTCTAGTGAAGTCTGAATTCAATTGAATTCAATACATCTTCATAGGTCACCTGGACTGTTTAAAGCACTTCACTTGGATAGAAGCTCTTAAGTCGAGGTTTTTTCTACCTGATGGTGTTCTGAGTGAATTGGTCCTCTTGAATGCTATCCGAATGCTTTTACCAAACTCTTGAAGAAAAATCAGTAAATAAATAAAGCATTCCACTTAGATTGGGTCTGTGCAGGATAGTGTACCTAAGGATACCCTACTGTTTTCTTATTTATGTATTTATCCTTCTTAGCAAAGGCAAACAAAATTCTAACTAAACGTGACTTCTAGCTAAATCTCCTTAGTTTCACAGAAATATTAGCAATGTTCCTAATTCTAGGAAACACTAGCCCAAGAAGCTGTACTCAGAATTAGATGAAATAAAGTTGATTGATCTCCAGTTCATACTACGATAAGGAAAAAGGAAGGTAACAGAGACTCTAGGATGGTTTTTATGATCTTTGCCTGCTCATGTTGGTAAAAACAAGTAAGTAAGCAAGCAAGCAAACAAACAAACAAATAAACAAAAACAATTGTTGAATCAATGCCAATTTCTAGCAACCACATGTGTTTCAAAGCAAAACTATACTCCATAGGGTTATCACTGACTGTGATTTTTTTGAAGTAGATTGCCAGGCCTTTCTTCAGAAGCTCCTCTGAGTGGTTTCAAACTTCAACTTTTTAGTTAGTAGCTGACTGCTTAACCATTCATCCCACCCAGGGACTCCTTGTATAATTTTCTCTCTCTGAGTGTGAATGGAAGCTGTGGCTTGCTTCTAATCAACAGAACATGGCAGAGGTGACGAGTGGTACTCCTGTTACTCTGTCACATTATGTAAGGCTGTCTTGCTGGCAGCCTCACTCTAGGACCTCTCTCTCTCATAGCTAATTTGACGAAGTTAGGAGCCCTGTTGTGAGGTCCGTGTCGCGAGAAGCTGGGGGTAGTCCCTATGAACTGAGGGTGATCTCTGGCTGACAACTAGCAAGAAGCAGTGTGATCATTCCTGCAAGGAAATGAGTTCAGGGAGCATCTTGAGTGATTTGAAAATAGGGTTTCCCCCAACTGAGCCTCCAAATCAGACCATGGCTCTGGCTGACATCTTGATTGCAAGTTTGTGAGGCCCAGAGCAGAGGACCCAGCTAAGTTGTGCCTAGACTCCTGACCCACAGAAGCTGTGAGATGGTGAACACATGTTGTTTGAGCCTCTAAGCTTGCGTTAATTTCTTATCCAACAATAGATAATTATTATGAGGAAGTAGATATTTTATACAATTTGTTAGGAAGCTATTTATAATTGGAAAATGCATATCGAGCTCACACACACAAAATTTTTTAAAAAAGATTTTCAAGTAAACTTTTTAGCAAAAGAAGCAAATAACACTATCTTAGTAAATATCCCTGAGGGGTGCAAATGGTTTGCATTCAGCTATTAACTGAAAGATCGGTGGTTTGAATCCATCCAGTGGTGTCTTAGAAGAAAGAACTGGCGGTCTGTTTCCATAAGATTAGAGCCCGTTGAAAACCCTGCGGAGAACAGTTTTACTTTCAAACACATGGGGTTGTCACTAATTGGCATCAACTTGGTGGCCATGGGTTTGTTTGCTTTTTTTAAGCCCTTGAAGCTTGCAAACAATTGTGAAATTAAAAAGAAAAGAAAAGAAACAAAATTACTAGTTGTGGTTTGCAGAGAAAGAAGATATCATTAAATACCCAATGATGAGAATTACCTCTGACATCTTCCTTTCAGCAAGATTTAGTGCACTCATCCATTTCAAACCTTATTTCACATTTTTCTTTAGACACTATTAGTAATGCTCCCAGATTGGCAACAGAGAGAATGGCCCAAAGTAGGTGATTTGGCAAAAGCCTGGGCTTTGGAGGCCTTGTGAGTTAGGTGTTGCCCGACTACAGCCTTGAAGAGCTCCTATGAGTCCTGCCTCTCTCTTCAGTGAGTCCAGCATTCTCCTGGGCTAAGGCCCAGAGTGAGGATGCTGGGCTCCCAGCATTCTCCCGGGCTAATGCCTAGAGCGAGGATGCTGGGCTCAACACTGGAGCTCAATGAGCCGGTCATGCATCAGCAAGGAGGATTAGCTCCTAAGAGACAGTGGGCCTTTCTACTTCATAGCACAAAGTAACTTAGTAAGAATGCACAAAACTCTCCTTTTCCTTGAAAGAATGTACAGAAATTGGCAGAAAGAGAAGATGGGCTCAAATCCGTAGGTTTTTTCCCTCTCAAACAGCATATCAAGGAATATAATCACTTACTAGCAACCATAGCATATCTGATCAGCAAGCAATTCTAGTGAATTTTTTCAAATATTGTAAATCTGAAGAACAGAGGAGATTGCTTTTAGCATTGCCCTGGGAAATCTTTGAGTACTAGATTTGAAACCAGTTGTTCTCAGCTTTGGCTGCCTGCTGGACTGTCTTAGGAAGTTTCAAAAATGCCACTGCTCAGGTACAGAAGGAGATGGACATCGCTGGGTGTTGAAGGCACCAACTTTTTATAGCTTCCTGGGTGATTCCAGGAAACTCTGGCAGCATAGTGGTTAAGTGTTGTCTGCTAACAAAAAGCATGGCGGTCTGAATCCCCCAGGTTCTCCTAGGAAACTCTATGGGGCAGTTCTACTTTGACTCATAGGCTTGCTATGAGTCGGAATTGACTCTATGAGTGTGGGTTTTTGGTGATTCCAAGGGGAAGCCAGTATTGAAAACTATAGCAAAAAAAAAAAAAAATGTTGAAAAACAAAAACCAAAACCCTGTTGCTGCTGAGTTGATTCCAAGAGCTACAGACTTTGAATTTTTTTCCTCCATAGATGTGTTTGCTTTTCCATCAGACACTTACCAAGCACTTAATTTTAGTTCTTACACTGGGCCGGTAGCTGGTATTTAGACAGCAATAACCCAGGACCTGACCACACGGAGTTTTAATCTGGTGGCTAATATAAAGACATTATCAATGACAATCTAAACAGTTGTAGAACTGTGATGGAGGAAACTACAGAGAGCTGAATAAGTACAGAAGCATATAATGCAAATTGGGGTAGTGTCATGGATTGAACTATGTTCCCCTAAAAACGTGGGTAGCAATTTGGCTAGGTCATGATTCCCAGTATTGTGTGACATTCCTGTATGTTGTAAAGCATGCCTCTAGGATGTTAATGAGGGAGGATGGGTGGTGGTTGTGTTAGTGAGGAAGAACTCTATCTATAAGATTGTGTTGTTACTTGAGGCAGTCTCTTGAGATATAAAGGAAAGAGAAGCAAGCTGAGAGTAGGGGACCTCATACAACCGGGGAGCAGAGCTTGTCCTTTGGACTCGAGGTCTCTGTGCCTCAGAAGATCCCAGTCCAGGGGAAGATTGACCATGAAGACCTTCCTCCAGAGCCAAGAGAGAAGGACTTCTGCTGGAGCTGATGCCCTGAATTTTAACTTTATTTTAGTGGACTGTGACAGGATAAAATTTCTCTTTGTGAAAACCACCCATTGATGGTATTTTTGTTATAGCAGCATGAGGTGACTAAGACAGGAAGAGTTTCAAAAACATAATGAATGAGTGGATACTTAATCTGAGTCTTGAAAGAAAGGTTACAGACTCAGATGAAGCAATAAGGAAAAAACATAGGGTGAAAGAACAGCATGCATAAAGGTGCAGGAGCACAAAGTAGGCAGAACAATCCTCCTCATCCTGGTGCCCACAAAAGATGCTCTGTCCTAGTCTCCAGGGCCTGGAAACATGTTACATTACATGGCAGGGGCAGCTAAAGTTGTAGAGGGAGTTAGATCTACTAATCGGATGATTTTTAAGTAAAGTGATTACCCTAGATTATGCGGGTGGGCTCCGTGTAACCACAAACCCAAACCAAACTCTTTGCTGTGAAATTGATTCCAACAGAGTAGGATGGTCCCGTAAGGTTTCCGAGGAGCAGATGGTGGATTTGGACCTCTAACCCAAAGGTCAGCAGCCAAGCTCTTAACCATTGTATCACCAGTGTTCCGTGTAATCGTAAAGATACTTTAAAGTAGATGAGGAAGGCAGAAAAGGAAGTCTGAGTCAGGGAAGAATCTGAAGCTGGAGGAAGGAGCCAGAAGCTAAAAAGTGCAGACAGCATCTAGAAGCTGGAAAAGCAAGGAAGTGAATTCTCACCTAGCGTCTCTAGAAGGAACGCTGCACCTTCAACATTCTGAGTTCAGACTTCTGAACTCTGGAACTCTAAGGTAATACATTTGTGTTGTTTGAAGCCTGCAAGTATATAATAATTTGTTATTGTAGCAACAGGGAGCTAAAACAGTCCCTCTCATGGAAATGCGTGGTTTGGTAGGTTTGGGAAAAAGTGTTTTGAGCTATTGAAAAACTTTTGGCAGAGGAGGGAATGAAGCGTGGTTATATTTTAGAAAAGTCACACTTATGGTGTTGATAGTGGCTTGAAATAGACATCATCTGCAGAGGGGAATAAGCTTTGAGAGAAACCACAGATAAACTTAAGCAGTCATTTGGCTGAGATTAACAGTAATAAAATAACAAATAATTAATAATAATAAAAAGAGCAGCAATAGCTGGTTTTTATTGATTGCCCATTTACGGGCAGTATTCTACTTTATACCTTAAATTCTGATCTTTAATCTTTAAAAACTGTTAAAGGAAGTGTGATTAACCATACTGCACAGGTGAGAAGAATGAGGTCTGGAGAATTTGATATCATCATTAAAGTATGTATAGTTAGCTAGTGCTTGTCTTAGTCATCTAGTGCTGTTATAACGGAAATACCTCAAATGAGTGGTTTTTAACAAACAAAAATTTACACTCTCATAGTTCAAACTTCTGGTTTGAACTCAGGGCATCAGCTTCAGAGGGAGGCTTTCTCTTTTTCTCAGTGCTTGGAGAAGGTCGTTGTTACTAATCTTCTGCCAGTCTCGGAGCTTGTCAGTGCAGGGACCTCCAGTCTAAAGGACAAATACTGCTCCCGGAGCTTTTTTCTTGGTGGTATGAGGTCCCACGTCTCCACTCCATTCTCTCTTTTATATCTCAGAAGAGACTGACTCAGGGTACAACCCAATCCAGCAGAGTTAATCCTTCCTCATTAACATCGCTGCCTTATTAGCATCTTAAAACTCAAATCCATTGCAGTTGAGTCAGTTCTGACTCATAGCAATTCTACAGGATAGAGTAGCACTGCACCCATAAAGTCTCTAAGGTGTGCCTGGGGGCCTTGAACTGCTGACCTTTTAGTTAGCAGCCACAGTACCTAACCACTGCATCACCAAGGTTTTCATAAACATCATAGGTGTAGGTTTTACAGCCCACAGGACAATCACATCAGATCACAACATGGTGGTCAACCACATGATATTGGGAATTATGGCCCAGCCAAGTTCACACATGTTTAGTGGGGACGCAATTCAGTCCATGACAGTGGTGAATTGGGTTTGGAACTACATCTGTTGATCTCAGATCCCATGTTCTTTCCACTCTCTTTATTGTGCCTGAAAAGACAGAAGGAGTTAACCTGAAAAAAATGAGTGAGAATATTTTTAAAGGACACAGAAATTAGGACCATTGAAAACAGTCTTCAGTACTATAGGAACAACTGAGAATTTCAGAATAGTAATATGACTAGATCATAAAGGGAAACAAGGTTTGTTCAACTCTGATTTTGTTTCTCTTTTATAAAACATTCAAACCTATTATAACTGTGCCAACAACTTTTTATTTCATTTATATTTATTTTATTGTTCATTAAAATATACACAGCAAAATACGTGCCAACTGAATAATTTCTACATGTACAATATAGTTACATTGAGTACATTCTTCAAATTGTGTAGCCATTCTTACTCTCCCTTTTCAATTTGTTCTTCCCTTACTGAGATGAGCTCAGTTTCCCCTCAAGCTTCCTGTCTAACCTTTACAGTTGCTGTTAATGACTGGATCCCATACAGTAAGCTTTTAAAAAGAGCAAGAAGCTCACAGTGGATTTTGTTTATTTGTTAAGTTAGACTGTTTGATTTAAAGAAGATTTCAGGAAGTATTTTTGGTTTATGGTATCAAGATTAAAGACTCTCTGAGTGGTAATCTTGAGCCCCAGAAAGCCTGGATCTCATGGAAGTTGAAATCCTGTTCTGTATTTTTTCCCTTTTCCATCAGGATTCGTCTATAGTATCTCTGATCAAAACATTTGGTAATGGTAGTTGGTATTTATACAATTTTAATCAAGGTCTAAAATATGTGCTGCAACTGTGAATCCTGTTTAGAGGGATCTGATGGGTAAAAAATTAAGCTGATATAAATCGATGTAGCAGTTCAAATCCACCAGCACTCCTTGAATGCTCTCGGGGTCAGTTCTACCCTGGCCCCTAGGGTCGCCATGAGTTGGATCTGACTCGATGGCACTTGGCTACTTGGCTAAATTGATGTAGAGTGGGTACCAGTGGCTGTAACAGGACAGAGGTAGAGTGTGACACCTAACCAACATCTGGAAATATGGCTTTTGGGGAGCTTGTAGGGGCTTTCCTGCAGATAAGAGATCACATTCAGGAAAATCCAGTGCCAGTCAAACACCTACATAACTATGAAAGATGACCAAGTGTTTGGCTGATGAACTTCTATAGTGTCTTGTCAAAAAATTCTGACATTTAAAAGTGTTCAGCAAACTCAGAGGCTAAGAAACACTAGATTATGTTCTGTTCATCTATTTCCTCAGTATCTAACATAGCACCATGCTGAATATTTGTGGAACTGGGAAATGAAGGTTATAGATGGATTTGATTTTCTGATTAGATAGAACCAGACCCACTGCTATCAAATTGATTCTTATTCGTAGACACCCTATAGGATAGAGTAGAACTGCCCCATAGAATTTCCAAGGAGCAGCTGGTGAATTTGAATTGCTGACCTTGTTGGTTAGCAGTTGAACTATTAACCACTGCGCCACTAGGACTCCTTCCTAATCAGACAATCTTAAAATCAGGACATTATTCCAGACTATCCAGGTCGGCTTCAGTGTAATCACAAGGGCCTTTTGAAGTAGAAGAGGAAGGCATAAGTAGAGGACAGATTTAGAGAAGTTAGAGATTTGAAGATAGAGGTAGGAGCTGAGAACTAAAGTGCAGGCAACCTCTAGGAGCTAGAAAAGGTAAGGAAATTAATTTGTAAAATCCATAATGCTCATAAAATAAGTTATATGGCAATACTTTTTTTTTTTCAATAATTGTTGCTGGTTTGGGCTATACGCTTCTTCCAAGCTCATGGCTCCAATCAAGTAAGACTTCAGTCCATTCATTAACGAAATCTAAGGAAAACCCTAATTCTTAGGTTGTGCTATTAATTCATAATGAATATTGCCTGAGTAATGAATATTAATTAATTCATACTGAAGAGTTCCCTTCAGTTTCTTTCATGGTCCAAAGAGATTTTCAATAAACAGTAGTTGGTACAGTAGGGCATAACTTGTGTTATTATAATGATATCTGGATTGGTTGGGCTTTGGCTTAGAAGACCACAGTAATGTGAATGTTTTCTACAGACTTCTGCAAAGAGTCAAAAAAGAAAACAAAAAAATCTAGAAGGAGAGAAGACAGCAGATTGGATTTCACCACTCTGTGGTCTCAAAATTGAACATGTACCAATGTTGAGATGGACTGAGAGATGCAAGATCCCCAGAAAGAGAGTGAAATCAATGGACCCACTTTTTAAATTTTTTTATTTGATATGATTGAGTGAAAATGTACATTCTCATATAAATTTACAAGCCCACCTATATGCAGCTTCCACTGCTCTCCCTGTCCAGTGACAGCACACTCTTCCTCTCTGCTCCATACATGTCTCATCCTCCCAACAGCCTCCTTTCCCCCACTTGTGAAAGTGCAAAGCAAAACAAAACAGCATGGAATGAAAAGAGGAGATGCATCAATGGGTCAGAAGTTTAGAGATGCTGAATTAAAGAGAGACGACAGACTCCTGAGACTGAGAAATTCTTTTTTATTTTTATTTTTGTAATGACTGAGTGAAAATGTACATTCCCATATAAATTTGCATGCCTACTTATATGCAGCATCCACTGCTCTCCCTGTGGGGTGACAGCACACTCTTCCTCTCTGCTCCATACATGTCTCATCCTCCCAACAGTCTCCTTTCCCCTCCTCTCTACCCACTCCCCTTCCTTCAGCCAGAGGTCAGCAGGAGACTGAGAAATTCTACTCACTGAGTGTGTGGATCGATAAAAGGGAGACTGCTAAATACTTCCTTCTGTGTAGTGCTGAATGCGTTTGTCCAAAACAGGGCTTGTGTCAATTCCAAAGCTGTTCATTGTTCAGAAACAAGTTTTGCATTTCAGCTTAGCTTCTGGAAGTGTCTTCAACACACATGTTTTCAAGTGTTGGATATTCACTAATTTATGAAATGCTGAGCTTAGTTGATTAAGATGTGATTATTTTTGGCTACTGTCAAGTCAGCCCTGCCTCATGGTGGCCTTATGCACAATGGAACCAACCATTGTGATCCCTAGCATTTTGATGGTCTGATTATTTGAAGTAGATTGGCAGGCCTTTCTTCCTAATCTATTTTAGTCTGGAAGTTTGATTGAAACACTCAGCACCATAGTAACAACTTAAGCCTTCACTGACTGGTGGCTGTACGTAAGATACATTGACTTGGCACTGTACCCAGGTTTCCCACATAGGAAGGTGAGTATTCTATCACAGAAATGCCATTTCCCTCAATTAGTTAGTATAGTTGCTGGCATTTATACATTGGATATGTTTACAGTTTCTGAATTTGTAGTTTTCTGTCCCCGAAAAGCTGATTCAGAGACTAGCTGTGGTAGAATCATCTTGAAAAAAATATATAAAACATAACTTTGTAGTTCCTACCTTTGGGAATTCTGAATTAATATGTTTAAGGGCCTCCGGGCATCTTTAATTTTTACGAAATGCCCAGGGGGATTCTAATTCAGCATCAGCCAGCTTTTTCTCTAAAGCGTCAGTTAGGAAGTATTTTAGACTTTGCGGGTCATAAGGTTTCTCTCTGTCACAAACACTCAACTTTGCCCTTATAGTCCAAAAGCAAGTCATAGGATAGGCAATGTGTAGACTAGTGATCATGGCTGTGTCCAATAAAACTTTATTTACAAATACAGGCAGCAGGCAGGCTGGATTTGGCCCATAGCCACAGTTTATCATCTCATACTCTCATGTGCAGCCAGGGTTGGTAGCAGCAATACTTCGTTTCCTTTTGCAGTTAAACTGACAACCAAGTCAGACTTCATTTTCTTTGCTTTGAAAATATTGCCAGAAATGGGAAACTCTGATGTGTAACAACACATGAATTGACTAGACTGCACTGGTTTTGGTTTGTTTTTTTTTTTTTGGTTTAATCTTTGTCAACTCCAGATCAAATTGACATTTCATCAAATCATTCAGATCAAATGGCATTTTGTATTACTATAATCTATGGTATTCCGTGGGAAACCCTGGCAGTGTAGTGGCTTAAGTGCTGCCTCTGCTAACCAAAAGGGCGGCAGTTCAAATCCACCAAGCACTCCTTGGAAACTCTAGGGGACAGTTCTACCCTGATCTCTAGGGTCACCATGAGTCACACCTGACTTGACGGCAATGGGGGGGAGGTGTTCTATGAGGAAAATACACCCAAGACATTATTTGTCTTCAACAGTTTTTTACTTCTCTCCTTTGATGAGTGTATCAGTTAAATTGAGAGAAGGACTGGAAATGTTCCTCTCAAACTCTTTTCACTGGGCAATGGAGTGGAAATCCTCCACCTTCTATGCAGACATGAGGACTTTGAGAATAACCAGGCCCCCTCCAAGTATTGTTGGCTTACTTATTTTTTCCCAGCAATAGTGTAAAGGTCAAACACTAACCAAGTTCCTATTCAGTTATGAGTTTATAATTACTGAACGAAGACAAGTTAATGAGGTTTACTTGTTTATGAAGGAATGACCTATTATGTTTTTACATAAAGCTATAAATAATTTTAAGATGAGGCCATTGCAGGTGTCCTGTTTATAGAAGTTTCTTTCATCTTGCAAAGTTTTATACTTGAAAGACTGAAATAAAAATGGCGGTACAAAACAGGTTCCCTTGTTTTAGAAGAGTATCCTTTGCTCTTTCCTTTTTTGACCATATCATGTCAGAGAGAGAGTCACAAGGTAGCGTATTTTAATTTGCTTGATAAAACAATGTGTTTATTAGGAAGGGCATAGACCGATGCTTAACAAAGCACACTGATTCACTCAATACATTCTTAATTTCCTTTTTTTCTCTGTTAGAGTATGGTTTCCCTTCCCTGTGTTTGTCACATATCTTAGTTCCCTTTTAGAAAGGAACACTGCTATAAAACAACACTGTCAGTCTCAAATGGATGATGACTATAAAGTGTGCGGTATAGAGGTGCTGAAAAACAGAAAAGTGAATGGTAGGAGTACGAAATTTGTCCTAGTATGTGTGTGCTGGGCATGCAGTTGTTACAAAGCAGCTTAGTGTGAGAGAGACTTATCTTTATGCATCACATGTGTCAAACCAAACCAGACCTGTTGCCATGAGTTGATATCAACTTATAGAGGACAGAGTAGAACTGCCTCACAGAGTTTCCAAAGAGAAGCTGGAGGACAGGAATGGTTGACCTTCTGGCTAGCAGCCTGAACTCTTAACCATGGTGCCACAAGGCCTCTACCTAAAAGATTCTGGAATGGCATACTGTTATACAATATTCAAAAAGTCCTTCCAGAGTTGGTTATTTTTAAACTTTTGTGGTGGAAATTAAAGCAGCCTTTGTAGTGCAATGGTGTTTCACTGCAAACTGAGGGCTCTGTGGTTTGAACCCCCCAGTTGGTCCATGAGAGAAAGATGCAGCAGTCTGCTTCTTTGAAGAACTATGTGTTACCATTAAATTGACTGGACCTCACTGATACCCTATAGGACAGAGTGGAACCACCTAGTAGGGTTCCCAAGGCTCTAAACTTTACAGAAGCAGACTGCCATATTTTCCCTCTGTAAAGTGACTGGTGGGTTTAAACTGCCAAGGTTTTGGTTAGCAACTAAGTGCTTAACTACTGTGCCACCAGAACTTTGGGGGAGCAGTTCTTCTGTGTTCTGTAGGGTTGCTTTCAGTTGAAACTGACTTACTGGTAGGGGGATGGGTGGGAGTCAGGCCATTTGTGCGCACAGTGGTGTGCATACAGTTGCCATGATTACGCAGGGACTGATGGGCTTCCCTCGTTAGTGCATTCTTGCGACAGCAAGAACCAGCATTTCCCTGGACTGTCTGAGCCATGTGCTACGGAGCTAGGGGCAAAGAGATGAAGAAAGCGTCGTTTCAGGAGTAAGGAATTTAGAATAGTGGTAGCAGAAATAAAAAGGGGTGATTAGAATAAGGAACAACAAGGTAGGATAGGAGAGGTTAGAAAGACAACAAAGATAACTTCATTTGTAAGAAGCTTTTCTCCTCCATGCCAGATCTATGTTAACTGCTTACCAGACTGAAAATCTTTATGTCCTTAACACTATGCAGGACCTATTATTATCCATTTACTAAAACAAAACAGAACAGAACAAAACAAACCTTTTTTCATCAAATCAAAATCTGACTCCAAGCGACCCTTTAGGACAGAATAGAACTGACCCATAGCATTTCCAAGTAGCACCTGGTAAATTCAGAATGTCAACTTTTTGGTTAGCAGAGGTCTCACTTAACCACTATGCTATGAAGGTTTCTGGTAACATTACATGATAAACACTACAGAGATTTTGGAGCCCTGGTGGTTGAGAACTCAGCTGCTAACCAAAAGATTGGCACTTTGAACCCACCAGCTACTCCTTGGAAACTGTATGGAGCAGTTCTTCTCTGTCCTGTAGCATTACTATGAGTTAGAATTGACTTGGCAACCATGGATTTTATAGAGCTTTCAAGGACTCAGAATGACTCAATGGTTACTTGTTCAGCTGTCAAGCTGAAGGTTGGCAGCTCAACCCACCCAAGAACTCCATGGGAGAAAGACCAGGTAATCTACTCTGCAAAGACTACAGCCAAGAAAATACTATGGGAGTAAAACTCTTGTCACGCAGGGTCATTTTGAGTAGGAATTGAGTTGACAACATCCAACAGCAACAACCACAACATACAGCCTTCAGGTGACAGAGATGAAATTCAAACGCAATGTTAAACTCCACTTTTTACCATTAAACTCTAAGGAAAATGTTGCCTTATCACATTCTGGATCATCAGAAAAGTGTTGTCACTAGTGTTTTAGGAGTTACTGCCTTAGAAAAAGTGACAACTTAAGGGGTTGTAGTCTGGAAGCAGAGAGAGTCTGGATTGACTGTGAGTCCTAGCTCAGGTAAACTTTCTTTTACATAGGTGGGAATATTGCCTCCTCTCTGAGAGCCTCATGTTTTCAGGTGCAAAAGGATGTTAATTGTATTACATGGCTTCCAGTACTATCATGAGAATTAAATATGATCAGTGCTGGCATAGAATAGACACTCTGTGAAAACTACTCTGTTTTGATGATGATTAAGATAAAACGTGTTGGGCTGACTCCATATTCCAGAATTATTCTGCCATTTGATTCTGTATTAGGAAATGATTGGTAATCATTGCCCACCAATTTTTTTATTCCTGTGGAATGCTTATTTATTTGAATGAAAGCCATAGAAGCCATGAACTAAGATCAAAACTAACAAATCTGAAAGGAAAGAAAATTAAGTATCTATTGAGCAACACTGATTTTTTTTATAGGAGAGACACAGCATAAACAACAGAATTTAAATTTCTTTTCAAATGATAACAACAATTTGCAGTCTTTTCCCAAAGGGCAACTCCAGCAGTGTAGTGGCTAAGTGCTACAGTTGCTAACTGAAAGATCAGCAGTTCAAATCTAGCATGTGCTCCTTGGCATGTGGCAGTTTTACTCGGTCCTATAGGGCTGCTGTGAGTCAGAATCAACTTGACAGCAAAGGGTTTGGTTTTCTTCCCAAATACTTGTGAGTGCTTCCCTGAAATATCTCAGACTACCAGGTTTGAGTTCTTTTCTATTTATTAGGTGTCAGACTCCAAAAAGTCTGTAACCTCCTAATGCCTCTTTGTTTCACTAACCAAAGCACTGTTGCTAGTCTCAAATGGACGACCATAAAATGTATAGTGCAGTGTTATTGTGTGTTGCTATTGAGCTGGCTCTGACTGATGACAACCTTTATACATAGCACAACACAACTCTGCACAGTCCTGCTTCATCCTCATAATTGTTGGTAGGTTTGAGCTCATCTTCTAACATGATATTGGGTAATATTCTGTTGTGATCCATCAGGTTTTCAATGACAAATTTTTGGATGTGGATCACTAAACCTTTTTTTCCTCTTAGTCTGTAAGCTCTGCGGAAGGCTGTCCACCATGGTAGACCCCGATGGTATTTAAAGTTATGGTGGCATGCATTCTGTCAATAGCAACAGGCAACCTACCACAGTCAGACAAATGGGCAAATCAGTGGTGGGCTTGGTAGTACCAGGCACTTAACTCATATTCAGTAATATCAACATCCTTCTTGCCTGTCGCCTCAAAAATAATACAAAATGTACTAACTGAAAGTTATTTTTCTCATTTTCACAGAGCGCAGAAGTATTTCAAGTCTAGTTGTCTTTTTGCCATATTGGTCTTGAAGTAACTCTTAATGTGTTGATGCCTTCATTTTTGCTTACAGTTTTTATAAGTTTTAGAAAAGGAACACATTTCACTGACAGGAAGAAATGCATCTTATAGCTGGTAGCTATACTGTGTTGTGTGGGAAAGCATTGCCCAAAGCAAACTTCTAGGGTCATCTTTGAAGCTTAGAGACCTACCAACAAGTGACAGGCTGCCAAGAAAGCTGAGACTGGAGGAGTTACAATCAGCGTCTTCCAATCCTGGAAGGTGGTCGACTCAGCCCAAGCATATTGTCGGTGGTTTATTAGAAGGGTTGATTTGGGGAATGTTGTGTGTGCCATGCCATGTCATGCCTGGGAGCCTTGGTTTCCAGCCTTTATTTATCTGTCTAATTGTTGCTATGGAAATTCAATATTTAAAGAGGTAATTATTGCTGATCTTGTTGCATGTGTCCATTTCTGATGTCCAGCTGTTAGGTCTTTATCTCCAGTCTAGCAGATTAATTACTGCTATTGATTACTTTGAGCTTCTCTCTTCACACCTGCAGTCTGTGTAATTAGCTGGTGGCCTCCTCTGAAAATTAGGAGCAGTTTCATCCTGGCGCTTTGCCATTTCCCAGCCATGTGCACCGCACTGATGAACAAAAGCAAATCTATTTTAAATAGAGATATCTGGGTAATGAACTCCTTGTGTTTTTGAACTATCCGTGGATAATTCAAATTACCCTCTGTTAGCAAATATTGTACCTCATTTGATGACTATCTGCTAAGAAAAAATTCCAAAACACTAGTTTTTATTCCCATTTCCACCTTGCAGAAATTGGCTCCTGTGTGTGGTTTAAAAAAAAAAAAATCAAAACAATGTTCTAATTCCGCTACTGAGGGTGTTGGGATACCAAAATAGGCTTTCTAATGGAGCCCAGTGGAAGCTGCTGAGTTTGCACTCTGAGTATTCCAGGCATCCAGGTATTAATGTTCACACTTTTTGTTAGATTCATACTTCTACTCTGAGAGGCAAATCACCATTCTTGGGAGCCATTTCTATGCACTGGAAGGAAAAAGTTTCCTACTCAAAACATAATTCAGGCAAAGAAATAGGAAAGGGGTAGATGGAGTCTTCCATTTTTCTTTCCAACTTCATTTCAGCTGGTAGGGATTTTCTTTGTTATCCTGCTCGTTGGAAACCAACCCTGGTAATGCCAAATGTTGAAATCCAGCCTTGTGCCTCTGGGGTCCTGTTAGGATGCTTTCTCATCTGTCGCGTGTTATTGCCTATACACTGAGGAAATACAAGTTGGTCGTAGAGTTGGGAGTGGACTTCCCAAGTAATGACATGCAATGATTGCTAATGTGGCCAGCTGTCCTTTTCCATGCCAACAGGGTCCTACAAATGTTCTCTTCAGCTATTTAACTGGTGTTGAGTTATTATACTAAGGGTTATTACTTATCGTAGGAAAAACCAAAGTGCTTTTCCCCTGCCCATGGCATACATCTGCCAGCTTTCATTTGAAGCTTAAAGTGCAAAAGTACGTCCCAAAGACCACTCGGCCAGCGGAAGGAAAAAAATTCAGAAAGTCACCACTTACTGCAATGATGAAAGTATCACTCTACTTACCTCCACTACAGATGTGTTTGCTGGGATCACTGCAGTGTGGAAATGGGTCATCAGACAGTCTCTGTAGCAGCCAAGGAAGGGCACCTCCTGAGATCTTGGAAGTCAGGTAGGAGATGAACAGAGAGCTGTCAAGAGGAAACAGGAGGGACATTCACTCATCAACTCAACAAAGCTTTGGGGCATCACATGGAGTGGCTGAACACAGGCCCTTGGACCAGAAGGTCCCCAGCTGGAATCTCATCATTTCCACTGTTTCTAGATGAAAATCTAAATTGCGTGCTGCCATTTGGAGGCCTTCTGGGCAGGGTCTCTTGGAGTCACCAGTTATTAGGAATGCCTCCCATTATCACAACCCTAAAAGCTATTTGAACAGCAGCCTAATGTGATCATGATTTCCAAGGACCATTTGCTGTTATTGCAGCTTTGCTCGCTTGTGAGCGGTAGGAACTAACTGAAGTTGCCTTCTCATTGCATGGAGAAGAGGGTCAAGGCACTGGAAAAATAGGCAGCTGGCCATAAATGTAAATTTACCCCAAATAAACAATCGTTTGTTTTCCCTGTTTGGGCAAAGTCATCCCTAATTCTCACAAATAGTGTTCTTTCTCTTACGAGAGTGAAAACTTTAGAAATCCACACAAACTAATTTCAACTGAACTGAAAATACCGAAATATAAAATTTTTAAAAGGTAAAATAAAGGGACAGTAAGATACAAATTGGTAGTATTAGATGTTATTTATGGGGTGCAGTTGAGTCAATTCTGACTCATATCAGCCTCATGTGACGGAGTAGAATGGCCCTAGAGGGTTTCCTAGGTTGTCATCTTTACAGGGACAGATTACCAAGTCTTTCTTCTGAGGAGTTCTAGGTGAGTTCCAACTACTACGCTTTCAGTTAGAAGCCCCGTACTGAAGAGCTGAGCCACCGGGGGTCCTTCAATTTTATGTAATAGTCTGTATTTCAGGATTACTTACTACCTTTCAAATATCAGTTTCTCTTAGAAAACCTCCACAAAATTAAATATGCTTAATCTTATAAATATCTGAGGCTGAGCACAGTATATGTGTCATAAAATTAGACACATCTCAGCTCTTTCTGGTATGTGAAGCAGTGTCAGCTTTAAAAAGGAGAAGTCTGTCTAGTGGAATTTTGTATATCTGGCTTTTGAAAACTACGTAAATTTTAAAAAAAACTGATGAAGTTTAGCTTTCTTTTTGTTGCTGTTGTTCTGAAAGATACTGGAGTATTTAAGTCTACTCTATTACTCTACTAAACCAAACACAACCCATTGCTCTTGAGTCAATTCTCACACACTGCTATACAGTCAAAAACAAAAACCTGCTGCCACTGATTTGAATGCAACTTCTAGTAGCTCTGTAGGACAGAACAGAACTTCCCATAGAGTTTCCAAGGAGAGTCTGGTGGATTCAAACTGCTAACCTGTTGGTTAGAAGATGTATCTCTTAAATACAGTGACACCAGGGTTCCTACACTACTACATGATGTACTAAAAAGCTAAGGGAAATAAGAGTGAAAGAATTATCCAGTGAATAATAGTAATAGAGCTGATACGTACTGAAGGCTTATTATATGCCAGATACTGCTAAATGCTTTGACTATATCATCTGTTTTAATCCTCACAGTCAGTCTGTATGCTCAGTAGATGCTGTTTGAGTTGACTCCGACTCATGGCAGCCCCATGTGTGCCAGAGTAGAACTGTGCTCCAGGGGTTTTTAATGGCTAATTAGTCATAAGCAAATCACCAGGCCTTTCTTCTGATGGGCCTTTGGGTGGACTCAAACTTCCAGCCTCTTGGTTAGCAGCTGAGCATGTTACCCAGTTTTGCATTACCCCAGGACTCATAGCCTATAAGCTAGATGCTGCTATTCTCTGAGTTTTACAGATAAGAAAACTGAAGCTGAGAGGTTGCACAACCTGATTATGGTCCAAACTAATAAGTGACTTCATTTGCCTACTGAGCCAGACTTTTAATTACTTCTTATTTTATTCCAGCTATATAATACTGATGATGTTTTACTTCATTTATATGCATCCTTTAATATTTAGGTGAATGAAATAAAATAACCACTCATAAACTTGGTTTCTTTAGGCCCAGATATAATGAAGTAAATATTAGGCTAAAGTTGAGTGTATTCTTTATTGTTAACTAGTAGAAGCAGTTGTATAAGGAGCTTCAAGGTCTTGTTAATTTGCCTAGTAGGAAAAAAGTCCACATTCAAGAAATGTGGGGATGGTGCAGCACTGGGTATTTGTGTGATGTTTGGCTGTCCCAGTCATGAGGAATGCTCAGCGAATGTCTTAAGTTCTCCTGTGGGTGGGGAAGCCTTTTTTGCTGAAAGAATGATAAGTTATTGTAGATTCTGTTACTGGAAATGCAGAGGGGACTCTTCCATCCCTATAAATATGCTACTGTTTGTTTATTGATGTATACAACTAGTCTTCTTTCAGTATGATGCCTGAAAAAGTAATTTTCCAAAGAAATGTTTGCCACAGTTAATGGCTCACTCTGTTTTTGTATAACACACATATAAAATAAAATACCTTTTGATTATTTGTGTGTTTTATTGTATATGTGTGTGTATTGCTATTGACCACATATATGTGCACACATACAAACACAGACACACACACGTGCACTCCTGCTGCTCCATGTTGTGTTTCTACAACGTTTCGTGGCAAAGACCTTTGAAAGAATTAAAGGCAGAGTATTTTCAGTGTCAGTGTGTGTATAGATATCTTCTGATGCTATGAAAGCATCTTTGTTTTTTCAATTGTGGGACCCTATTCACAGAAGAATTTTTTTTTAATGATCTGCAGTGCACATCCACTAGCCTTCCAGAAATCCCCTTGTGAACACAAAGTCTGATTTTTCTGTTCTTAATATTTTCCCTGTCTAGGTTTAATAATGTACCTTCCCCATCATCAACTCTCGCCCTAATGAGCTGAAACTACAATTGTGAAAGCTTAAGCAGATAAATCGACTCAAACCTTGGTTTGATGATTTTCCTTAAGACATTCAATTAATTCCATTTTGCTGCAAGCTAATTTATGACTTTGTATTTATTCAAAAAGTGCTACACATACGAAGCAGTAGGAGACAAAGTAATGAATTATTCTACCTTCCTTCATGTGCTTATCATGTGTTCACTCCAGTAAGGAAAGGAGGAGAACAAGAAAGAAATGTATCTGATGGAAGATATATTGATGTTTTCTTGTCATATCAGGCAGGCTGTAACTGATGTAATTACCTACTCAGGCCCTGTAGGAGATGCTAATTAGTACAGTGAATGTGGGTCTATTAATTGATGTTCAAATTTTCCTTATGTAGTAAACAGTTCTATTTTTCATTTTATCTCTATCTCTTCCAACCTCTCCTTTCCTTCTTCCCTCCCTACATCCTGTTCTTTCTCTCTTTCTCTGTCTCCTTGGCTCCCTGCCTCCTTGCCACTCCATTTCCTTGTATTCCTCCCTCTTTCTTTCCTGAAAGATATGACTTGGTTGTGTGTGGCTCTAAAATACGTTTTCTCTGTGATGAACAATGACAGGTAGTTTGGTAAAGCTGTGATATATTAACAGATATTATGATCCACTTTTCTGTGGCAAACAAAGCTTAATAATTGATCTGCACAATTTGCAAGAGCAGGAAACAATCAGAGTTTTAAGGCAATTTGCAGCCTCGTGCCATTCTTGGCAGATTTTTTTTTTTAATGAGCTTCTCTCAGGATCTACAGGTAGTGGAAGTTTTGTCTGCTGAGGTTTAGGGCAACTTGTCAAGACATCCTTCAGAGAAGCCTGTTCAGAGAAGGTCAGCCAGGGAATCAGATTGTATTAGGTGATGCTGTGGTACATAATTGACTTCCCTCTGTCTCTGGAAAGCAATCTAAGGCGAAGTGGAGAGGAAGCTGCTCCCTCTCAATTCCCTCTCCCTCTTCCTCACTTTATTAAAACTGCTTCTGCTGTCCCTCCTTCTATCATTTCTCTTCCCTTATTACATTCTTACAGCTAAACGTATCATTGCCCCCTCTGTAATTTTTGGTGCTGAATTAACAATAAGAGGTATTTCTTATAACAAATTGCTCTGATCTTCCAGACTGCTCTGTTTTAGGGGCCTTGTATATTTTATATAGGGTTGCTATGAGTCAGAATCAATTCAGTGGCACTGTGTTCTGGGTTGTTTTTTGAAGGGCAAGCAAAAATTGTGTTCTTTCCCCCAGCATGACATCTTGCTATGCCACAAAATAAAAGTCAGGTTCTGTGCAACTCTTTGTTGTGATATTTTACTGCTTCCAATCTGTTCTTTGTTGGACTAAGTGTATCCACCAATCTCAATAGCCTTTTTTTTCTTCCTGTAATCCATAACGGTGAGCAAACTATGCATTTGTCAAAGCTACAAACCATCTGTTATTTCTGTTTATACTAGCCGACAGAGTACTTGAAATGGGATTATACCACTCAATTCAAAATGAACTCTGTTTTTATTATAGTGTGAGGAAAATTAATTATCAGAGTCCATTTCTTTTGTTGTCTTTTGTATGTAATTCAAGGTAACTGGAGGAGCTGTGGTGGCCTGGTGGTTAAGAACTTGGCTGCTAACCAAAAGATCAGCTGTTCAAATCCACCAGTGTCTTTGCAAACTCTATGGTGGCAGTTCTTCTCTGTCCCATAAAGGTGCTATGAGTTGGAATCGACTAGACGGAAATGGAAATGGGTTTAGGTATCTACTATATTAGACAGTGGAAACCCTGGTGTTGTAGTGGTTAAGTGCTACAGCTACTAACCAAAAGAATGACAATTCAAATCTACCAGGCACTACTTGGAAACTCTATGGGAAGTTCTACTCTGTCCTACAGAGTCACAATGCATCAGAACCATCTGCAAAGGTTGTGATGAGTCAGAGTCGTCTGCCTTGGGTTTGGGTGTTTTTTGGTTATGCCAGCATTTTGGGAAACAGTTACTCTAGCATTCTGGGAAATAGTTACTTTATTCAGAGAAGTTCAGAAAGTCAGCTTGTATAAAATCTGTTATAGAATTAGCTGCTAACAGGGTGGTAAGGTGATGGCAAGCAGAGGCGAAAGAAAGGAGTAAATACACAAAGATACCTCAAGGAATTGATTTCTTTTGTTTGTTTTAGAGGATGGGTAGGAGATCAGGAAATTTTGTTATGAACCTATCTGTGTTCCCCATAATATGCATTGGAAACCTAACTCCTATACTCGTGGATGTAATTTCATCTGGGGATACAATTTTCTTTGTTATGTTAAGGTCATGTAAGTGTAAGGTTTTCTTTTCTTTTTTTAAGTGGTAATTTTATTTTATTTTTTATTAATTACAATAAAAGAATAAAATTTCTAACATCTATCAATTAACTCATCTATGACAAACTCTCAGCCCCCACCCACCCATGTAGCCAACACAGTCATTTTCTTCTATGGATAATTCTCTTGTTAAGTCTTTATAACAGGGTCTCATACAAAATTTGTCCTTTTAACACTAATTTCACTCAGCATGATCTCTTCCAAATGAGACCATGTTACGAGATGTTTTCTAAAACTGAGGTTGTTTATCATAGCATAGTGTTCCATTGAGTATATGTACCATAGTTTGCTCATCCATTCATCTGTTGGCAGACATCGGGGTTGATTCCAGTTTTTTGCTATCGTGGACTGTGCTGCAACAAGCATTCATGTACATGTGTCTATTTGTGTGACAACCTTTGTTTCTGAAGGATAACTTCTGGGCAGTGGAATTACAGGATCAAACGGTGTATCTATCTCCCGCTTTTTAAGGAAGTGCCAGACTGTTTTCCAAAGAGGTTGTGCTATTTTGCAATCCCGCCAGCAGTATAGGAAAGTTCCAATTTCTCCATAGCCTCTCCAACATTCGTTGTTTTGTGTTTTCTGGATAATGGCCAACCTCATTGTGGTGAGATGATATCTCATTGCAGTTTCGATTCGAATTTCTTTAATAGCTAATGCTTGTGAGCAACTCTGCATGTGTCACTCAGCTGCCACGATATCCTCTTTAGAGAAATGTCTGTCTATCTCCTTCATTCATTGCTTAACTGGATTATTTATCATTTTCTTGTAGACATTTTGTAATATTTTATAGATTATGGAGATCAGGTATCGGTCAGACATAGAGTTGCCCAATATTTTTTCCCATTCTGTAGGTGGCCTTTTAATTCTTTTGATGAAGTCTTTGGATGAGCAGAAGTGTGTGATTCTCAGTAATTCCCATTTATCTGTTTTCTCTTCTTATGAATGTGCTTCATTTGTCAGATTTTTGAAGTCTATCTATATTATGTATTAAAACTTCCATTGTTGATCCTATTTTATCTTGGATGAGCTTTATCATTTAAGATTTTATATTTAGGTCTTTTATCCAATTTGAGTTGATTTTTGCATAAGGTGTGAGATATGGGTCTTGTTTAAGTTTTTTTGCAGATGGATATCCAATTTTGCAGCACCATTTGTTAAAGAGACTGTTCTTACCCCAGTGTAAAATCTTAGGGGCTTTGTCAAATACCAGGTGTTCATAGGAGGATGGTGGCATCTCTGAGGTCTCTACTCTGTTCCATTGGTCTATATGTCACTTTTTGTACCAGTACCAGGCTGTTTTGACAACTGTGCCAGTGTAATAGGTTCTGAAGTCAGGTAGTGAGAGGCCTCTTGGTGTATTCTTCTTCAGTAGTGTTTTACTTATTCGGGGCTTCTTCCGTTTCTAAACAAAGATGATGACTGGTTTCTCCATCTCATTAAAAAATGTCACTGGAATTTGTGTTGGGATTGCATTATATAAGTAGATTGCTTGGGGCAAAATAGACATTTTCACAATGTTGTCTTCCTATCCGTGAGCAGGGCAGATTACTCCATCTATGTATGTCTCTCCCAGTTTCTTGTAGTAAAGTCTTGCAGTTCTTTTTGTAAAGATCTCTTATTTCTCTAGTTAGATTTATTCTTAGGTATTTTATCTTCTTGGAGGCTATAGTAAATGGAATTGATTTGGTGATTTCTTCTTTAATAATCTCACTGTTGGTATAAAAGAATCCTATGGATTTGCTTATGTTTATCTTGTATCGCAATACTTTGCTGAACTCCTCTGTTAGTTCCAATAGCTTACTTATGGATTCCTTTGGATTCTCTGTATAAACAATCATATCATTTGCAAAGAGGGAGATCTTTACTTCTTAATTTTCAATACAGATGCCCTTTAGTTCTTTGTCTTGTCTAATTGCTCTGGCTAGAATTTCTAGCACAATGTTGAATAGAAATGGTGAGAGTGGGCATCCATGTCTAGTTCCCATTCTCAAAGGGAATTCTTTCAGTCTTTTACCATCCAGGATGATGAAGGCAGTTGGTTTTGCATAGATGCTACCGATTATGTTGAGGAATTTCCCCTCTAGTCCTATTTTTCTGAGAGTTTTAAGCATGAATGGGTGCTGAACTTTGTCAAATGCCTTTTCTGCATCAGTTGACAAAATCAGGTGATTCTTACCTTTTGTGTTATTAATGTAGTTGATTACATTAATTGTTTTTCTGATGTTGAACCAGCCTTGCATCCCTGGAATGAAACCAACTTGATCATAATGAATGATTTTTTTTATGTGCTGTTGCATTCTATTGGCTAGAACTTTGTTGAAGATTTTTCGCATTTAAGTTCATGAGTGATATTGGTCTGTAATTTTCTTTTTTTTGTGGAATCTTTTACTGGTTTTGGTATCAGGGTTATGCTGGCTTCATAGAAAGAATTTAGGAGTATTCCATCCCTTTCTATGGTGTTAAATAGCCTCAATAGTACAGGAGTTAACTCCAGTTTGGTAGAATTCTCCGGTGAAGCCATCTGGGCCAGGACTTTTTTTGGCCAGGACTTTTTCAATCTCTTCCTTTGTGATAGATTTATTAAGTTGATCTACTTCTCCTTGTGATAATCTTGGTGAGTCATATGAATCTAGAAATTTGTCCATTTCGTCTATGTTTTCAAACTTGCTAGAGTACAGTCTTTCATAGTATTCTGTCATGATATTTTTGATTTCAGCTGGCTCTGTTGTAACATCTCCCATCTCATTTCTTACTCAGGTTATTTGTATCTTCTGCTGTTTTTCTTTTGTAAGTTTAGCCAGTGGTTTATCATTTTTGTTGATCTTTTCAAAGAACCAGCTTTTGATTTTGTTAGTTTTTTCAATTGTTTTTCTATTCTCGTATTCATTTAGTTCTGCTCTAATCCTTGTAATCTGTTTTCTTCTAGTGCCTGAGGAGTTCCTCTGTTGCTCTCTTTCTACTCTTTCAAGCTATAAGGTTAATTCTTTAATTTGGGCCCTTTCTTCTTTCCACATGTGTGCATTTATGGAGACAAATTGACCTCTGAGCACTGCTTTTGCTGTATCCTATAAATTCTGGTAGGATGCATTTTCCTTCTCACTTGAATCCATAAATTTCTTTATTTTGTCCTTAATTTCTTCTATAACCCAAGGCTTTATGAGCCAAGCATTGTTCAGTTTCCACAAGTCTGAATTTCTACCTATGAATTTTCTGTTGTTGATTTCAACTTTTATAGCTCTATGGTCTGAGAAGATACTTTGCAGTATATCAGTGGTTTGGATTTTATAGAGAACTGCTTTATGATCTAACACATGGTCTAGTCTGCAGAATGTTCCATGTGCATTGGAGAAGAAGTGTACTTATCTGCTGATGGATGAAAAGATCTGTATATGTCGATAAGATCAAGTTGGTTGATTATTGAAATAATATCTTCTGCATCTTTATCAAGCTTTTTTTCTGGATGATCTATCCATAACTGAAAGGGGAGTGTTGAAGTCTGCAAATATTATTGTGGAATGATCTGTCTCATTTTTCAGTGTTGTCATTATTTATTTAATGTATTTAAGTGCTGTAGTGCATAAATATTTAATACTGTTAAGTCCTGCTTGAGTCCTGAACCTTTCAGTGATAAATAGTGTCCATCCTTGTCCACAATAGTGGATTTTACATTAAAATCTATTTTATCTGAGATTAGTATTGCCACATCTGCTCTTCTTTGTGTATTGTTTGCTTGATATATATTATCCCAACCTTTAATTCTCAACTTGTTCATATCTTTAAGTCTAAGACGTGTTTCTTGTAAGCAACATATAGATGGGGCATGTCTTTTGATCCAGGATGTCACTTGCTGTCTCTTTACTGGAATGTTTGGTCCATTTACATTCATTGTAACTATCGATAGGTATGCGCTTAGTGCCATCGTTTTGATGTTATCACTTTTGTGTTGATGCTTTCTATATTTCTCTTAATGTTCTGTTCTGGAGCATTCTTCTTTATGGGTTGTTGTTTCAGTGTTGGTTTTGTGTTCACTGAGACTCATACATTGCATTTCTTATTTTGATGCAATGGATTATTAATCTGCTTTATGGCTACATGTATTATCCCCTTAACATACTAAAATTAAACCCAATTTTAACTACTTCATAGCTCTGAAACTTCCTCTGCATCTAAAACAACTGCAACTATTGTGGTGTATAGCTCTTTTAATGTGTTGATATTATAGCTGTCATGATATGATCATGGATTCCCTTATTATAATACTATAGCTTTGATGAAGTTTTGTGACTTCCTTAACTGACTGGAAATTTGGATGAAGTGTCCTGAACTGTCACCTAAAGTACACATTTAGGGAAGAACTTCTTTCAATATTTCATGTAATTTTGGTTTAGTTTTTATGAAGTCTCTAAATTTCTCTTTATTTTCACAAGTCTTAATTTCATCATTATATTTGATAGACAATTTTGCAGGATAAACAATTCTAGGATAGAAATTTTTGTCATTCAGTACTTTGAATGTGTTTGCCCACTGTTTTCTAGCCAGCATAGTTTCGGCAGAAAAGTTGGACAAAAGCCTACAGGGCTTCCCTCGGAATGTTAGTTTTGCTTTGAGCCTTGCTGCTTTCAAAAGTATCTGTTTATGTTTTAGCTCCTTAAGCTTGATTATAATATGCCTTGACGTCTTTGTTTTTGGGTCTAGCTTTTGAGGTGTTTGATAAACATCTTGGATACCTATGTTCTCTTTGCTCATAATCTCAGGAAAGTTTTCTGTCAGCATCTCTACAGCAATACTCTCTATATTGTCATTAATACCTGCTTGTTCAGGAACTCCAATTAAATATAAATTATTTGTCTTAATGAAGTCCAACATGTTTCTTAATGCTTCCTCATTTTTCTTATTTCTTTTCTCTGATTTCTCCTTATAAATGCCAGTGTCAGTTGCTCTGTCTTCTAGGTCACTGAGTCTAACTTCCATCTGTTCAATCCTACTCTTTTGGGTTTGGATAGAATTACCTAATTCTGTAATTTTGTTATTGATCTGATGTATTTCAGATAATTGATGTTCCACCTGTTCAAATAGCTTACTAAATTTTTCATTTTGTTCTACTGCATTTTGTTTAATCTCTAGGAGGGTTCTGTATATAAACCCTTTATATTCAACCTCTGATAGATTCAGAAAGGCTTCTTTGTCTGGTAAATTTTTTGAATTTTTTAAATCTTTATTTAGAGAATTTTCTGGAGCATTTGAAGACTGCTTCTTTAAATGAATCATTATGGTCCACTGCCTGCGTGCCATCTAGACACTGTTTGATTTCTCTGGTATTGGATCTAAGAGAACTGTTGGTCACCAGCTGACTCTAATACTCTAGTGGACTCTCAAAAGTGGAAGACTCTGCTTATTGGGTGGCAAAGACGCTGTTCTGCTTATGGAGAAACTGGGGGCTGTCAGCCAACCCTACAATATGAGTCAAAGAAGAGAGGGAGGAAAAGATGAGGCCTCTCCACAGACAGATCTCCAGGCAGATACATAGGCATCTCAGCCTTACACATAAACTGCACTCCTACACAGGGAGCTGTCCAGTTGCTGAACTGGGAGCTGGGAGCTGTCCAACCTGCTAGCCTGAACAGGCAGTCAAGAGCAGGAGACTCCACCTGCTAGCTGATAATGAAAGTATGCTACCAGCCGTTTGCATAAGCTGCAGCTCTCCGATAAAGTGAAACAGTAGAAGTGGAGGTCAGACGGTCTGGATCGTTTTTGAGATGGGAAGATTAGCCTGATACTGTTGCCTAGTCAAATAGGCTAGTTCCTAAGGCTCCCCAGATGTTCAGTGCTCCATACAAATATCATCCAGGCCTTAGTTCTCAGAGGGAAATGAGGAGACGTCTGTTTCCTCCACCATCTTTTAACAGAATCTTAAGGTTTTCTTAAAATAATCATCTTTGATATATAAAAGAGAGATTAGGCATACAGGGCAAACCCAAAGGAAACCTGTTCCCACTGGCTTGATTCCAACTCAGAGTGACCCTATAGGACAGAGTAGAACTGCCCCAAAGGGTTTCCAAGTCACTGAGCTTCTGGATAGCAGCTGTAGCTCTTATTCCTGAAGTCACCAGGGCTCCAGCACAGAGATTAGCTAGCACAAATGGGGCAAAGACAGATGCCACATGTGGCTTCCCATGAAAACCCAGAAATGGATGCTGAAAGAGGCTAAGACTTTTCCCCACAGCCACAGAGGCAGAACACTGTCCTAGCATTACTATGCTGAACACAGACTTCCAAGCCTCTTAAACTGTAAGAAAATAAATTTCTGTCCCTTAAAACAACCCATTAATGGCATTTCTGTTACAACAGCACTATCAGACTAAGCTTCTAGGACTGTTTTGCATAGCTGTGTTTACAGAGAGGCTCAACATTGTTCTTGCAATCTGCCTTTATCTTGCATTCTTTCATCAGAACTTCTGGAAGAGCTTATCTCAGTGTCCAGAGGAGGACAGATGTGAACACTGTTTAGAGATGTCACTGCCATCAGTAGTGAAACAGGACATGAAAGAACAGGGATCACAAGGCTCTCAGAAAGATTATGTCTTGGGCATTGGAACTAGCCCAGGGAAGAATGTCTACTGTCATCTCCAGTGTCTGCAGACTCAGGAAGCAGGGAACGAAAGCCAAGAGTTCTGATGGACTCATGGAAGCCAACAGGTCTGAGAATAAAGCTCCAAAGTCTTGATTATCTGGATGCTTAAAGAATTTGGCTCTATTGAAAGATCATTTTAGGAAGACATCGGTGGCCAAGGAACAGCAGACAATGTGTTTTTACTGGAAATTCCCTGAGAGATGTGTGTGTGTGATTGTGTTTCTTTGGGTTGAATTGGTCTCTGGTGGATGGAATAGCAGAAGCTGGACTTGCAGACACTGTGTCCATACGACGCTTGCAGAGCAAGGACCCTGTGAGTTGTTTCTCTCTGCAGTTCAGTTCTCCCTCGCTTGACCTTTCTGTTGTCACCTTGTGTTAGGGATTCCCATTTAAATGTCTTTTTAGGACTTGGTAAAATTAAAAAACATAAATTTGCCACCTAGGAACTAGGAAGTTAAATACCTATTACCAGATATGGTTAACTTCTATGGACTGGTATGTTGAATAATTCTTTCATACTCTGACCAGCGTCGTTCAGAAGTTACATTTAGTGTGAGCCAGGCTTGTGCTTACCAAGGACATTAAAACTGTTCTCCAGTAGGGCTCCTCCTTGTTCCTCCTTACCAGCCCTTGAACTTTTTTAAAAAATTTATTGTGGTAAAGTATATATAACAAGAAGTTTGCTACCTTAACTGCTTTTTCAGTGTATAATTTAGTGACATTAATTATGTTCACTACTCTGTGCTACCATCACTGCTATCCATTCCCCAAAGGTTTACATCACTATGAACAGAAGCTTAGGGCCCCTAAATCACTACGTCCCCGTTGTCCCATGGGACAGAGCCCCACGCTCTGGTAACCACTGATACTCTTGTCTCTTTGTATTTGACTAGTCTAGAAAAGTGGGATCATATGGTTTTTGTCATTTTGTGTCTGATTTATTTTACTAGACACAATGTTTTCAAGGCTCATCCATGTTGTAGCTTATATTAGGACTTCATTCCTCTGTGTGGTTGAATAATATTCCATTGCATATAGAGACCACATTGTGCTTGTCCACTCATCTGTTGTTGTACACTTGAGTAGTTTCCACCTTTAGGGTATTGTGCTTTGAATATTGGGGTGCAGGTATCTATTTGAGTCCTTGCTTTCGATTTCTTGAATATATAGACAGTATACCTTGGAGTGAAATTGCTGGCTATTTATCTTTTGATATCATGTTTTGCCTGTTGAATTGAATGATCAAGGCTGACTTATTCAACTTTCTAGAGTCACCCTATATGTATTTTGTTCAATTCTATCTATTACCAGCAATATGAAACCACTATTTATTTTGCCATTTAAAATGAGGATGTAGAAATTTATTTTTATTGAATCCCTGATGTGAACCTAAACTTCTCTGTTTCAGAAATATTATTTAGTTGCTAAAAAGACTCCCCAAACCTGTTGCCACTGAGTTGATTCTGGCTTATAGTGTTCCTACAGGACAGTGAACTGCTCCACAGAATTATATTTCAATGGAATAATTTATTGTGCTTCTCTGCCATGAGTCGGATCCGACTTGACGGCACTTGGCTTTGGTTGATTGATTTGCACAATGGATCACACATGTATTGATAATTCAAATTGTGACTAGATAGTTTTTTAAAAAATACCTATACAGATGACTTAGGTAACTTGTAATGCTATTTGCATGGAGCTCTTTTCAGGAATTTGCATTTCAGCATTTCTTGAAGCTTTGTGCTTTCAGTAAACATTAATACCACGATGTCCAGAAATCTACCATGAGAGAAGCCTAATTCCATAATACTTAGGTTGGTGTTGTTGTTAGGTGTTGCCTTGGATTGAAGTATGGTCCCCCTCAAATGTATATAGCAATTTGGTTGGGCCATGATTCCCAATATTTCATGATTATCCTCTATTTTGTGATTTTCCTATGCTAGAAATTCTACTCTCTGCCTGCACTTAACAGACTGGATTGTGTTAAAGAAGATTGGGTGAGACTGTAACAAACAGTCTTCCTAAGATCATTTCCCTGCTCCAACATAAGGGCAGTTTCCTTGGATTGTTGCCTGTACCACTTTTTATCCTACAAGAGATTAAAGGAAAGAGAAACAAGCAGAGAGTTGGGACCTTATATCATTAAGAAAGCAGCACTGAGAGCAGAGGTCACACTTGGACCTGAGGTTCCTGCACCAAGATGCTCTAAGATCAAAGACAGAAGGACACAGCACAAAGATCTTCTTTTAGAGCCAACAGAGAGTACATTCCCTGGAGCTGGCACCCCGAATTTGACTTGTGGCCTACTGGACTATGTAAAAATAAACTTTTCTTTGTTAAAGCCAACCACTTGTGGTATTTCTGTTAGAGCAGCACCAGGTGACAAAGACAGGTGCTATCAAGTTGGTTCCAATTCATGGCAATTGGATGGACAACAGAATGAAACAATGCCTTAATAGAAGGCTTTAAAAAGGGATGAAACACAAATTGTGGGGAAAAAATAACATTTTTCTTCCTTGTCATCATCTTCTCTCCTTTACTGGCTCTTGCTATCCCCTTCATCCCTTTTCCTTCTTTACCAGGAGAGAATCTGTGGTAGCAAATCTCAGAGTGAGAGATGATCCCCTTAGTTCAATTCATGGCTCATTTACCTAGGCATGAATGTTTAGAATGTACTTATGGATGGATCCTAGACAGGGACAGAATTAGAAATTATTTATCCCAGGAGCACTGCATGTATTCTTGTTAGTGCATTTGCAGACTGTTTAATGAGGAACATACTGGTGGGATCAGAAGATTTGAAAACTCTCCACCGTCCATGCTCTGCTTTTAAACTTTTTTGTTTCAGAGTAAAGATTTTATTGTTTACTTCAGTTACAAGGCTCCCCATATCTTATGCAAATAGGAAAATTAGTTGTGTAGAACCATATCTGAATGGTTACTGCTTCCTTTTGTGCAGTTCTTGGAACCTGAGGAGAAATAATAGGTTCTACAGGGGTACAGTTTTCAGTGTGTGTTAATAAAACATTACACAAATGTGACGATTATTATGTACACAGGAGAAAACCTAGTAAATTTTGAGGATAAGCCACATTGACATAAAGTTGGGAAGAAGGTGAATTTGACTGACTGCACTACTGTAAATATGACAATGTAGGACAAGCCCTAGTGACTTGTTTATATTTAAATCTAAATTAAGAAGCCATCTGAATATTAATGTAGTGGTTAAAGACTGTGACTGCTCCTCGAAAGGTCAGCAGTTCAAATCCAGCAGGCATCCTTTGGAAACTATGGGACAGCTCCGCTCTGTCTTATAGGGTTACTGTGACTCAGAATCAACTCTACAGTGGTGGGCTATAGAGAAATTGTCATACTCTGATCCAGATGAAATATAGCTAAATTTGATTTTGAAAGTGATTTGAATGGATTGTGAATGTTGTTCATTAAGTTTGAATTTTTTTAGAGTCTTGAAAATGAAAAAAAACTTCGTGTCCTATGAGATCTAATCCATTTATATAGAATCCATCTGAATAAATGAGCATCTTATTCAACTGGGCAATGCTGTGTATTCCAGGTGCAGATTAAAGGATCATTCTATTCCAAGCCTCCTGACTCCCAGGGAGTCATCTGGTGTATGCTCATGTGTAGGGGGTAGGTGGGACTCCAGGGAACACTAAAGTCTTCAACCGGTGTAAGTGGCCTCTTATTTACTGCTTCATTTCACCCTGGGAACATAGATCAAATTAAAACTAATGATCCGAATCCCTTCTACCCACTTTAAGTTTATTTCTTACTGTTTTTTAACTTATGCAAAACTTATTTTTAGAGAAATAGTTGGAAAGGGAAAAAAGTAGCAGGCATGGCTGAGGAAGTCTAAGCTGTAAAGTAGGAAAGGCTTTATTTCATTCACACACAGAGGCTTTACCCCAATACTTCCCTTTGAATCAAGAGGAAAGGTTTGTAGATGCTTCTCCCTGCTGTGCTACTTTGAGTAATGTTCGTATGTTATATGAACTGATTATGCTAAATGCCTGTGAGAACTGGCATATTTGTGTGGATATAGAATAAGTTTACGGGACCCCAAAGAGAATAAAAGGAGAATAGGAAAGGTAAGGGATTTCTTAAAAATGAAGAATAAATCAGAAATGGGCAAGTAGGGGATTGAATGAGAAATTAGGTGTTTTCAACAGATTGTGTACGTATTGTCCTCTCCGAGAACTGTAAGATTCCCTCTTATATATTGCATTTAGGGGGAAATAATATTTGACTTCTTTTCAGTTTCTAAGCTATGTATTTTCTTCACTGATATATATCCCTTTAAGCTTGGCTCATAAAAGAAGGATAATATAATACATTGGTTTTGGATCTCTCACTGACAAAGAAAATAATTGTTAATGCATGTAATTCATGCTAAACTGCACATAATACAACAGTTAAAAAAAGTGCCTAGCACATCATCATTGCTCTTTTTCTAAATCATGCTCCTAGCAGCAACAGTGTCTTTTAGATGTGAAGACTGGGTATATGCATTGTGGTGTAAAATGCAGACATGGGTGGTCTTGGTGCCTCCTCTGTTTGTCTGGTCTTCATAAGAGTGCTGGCAGTGCCTTATTAAATTATGAATCAGAAATGTACACATTGCTCTTTTGTGACTTTGAGTCTTGTGAGATATACTTACAGATTACAGTTTCCTTCTAAATAAGGTCCTTTGTATTCAAGGACCTCAAGAGTCCCACAGTCTGTGATCAAATTGAGTTTTCTTCAGGTAATAATAGATCAGACATTATTGATCATTCCATTTGTCAAGGTTCTGGTCTACAGAGCCAGGCAAAATACATCTGTTTGAGTAAGAAGTTTAACTAGATTTTGTTTGTGAGAAAAATTTTGTTAGCCATGCTCCTGGTGCCTAATCCCAACCAGGATACTTAACAGCTGATACATGTAATTCCAAAATGGAATATCCCAGGTTTTAAAACCTTTACCTGTTAGTCCATAAAAATCAAGCTTACCATACTGATGGCTCTGTGTTGTAGGGTGTACAAATAAGACAAGACTTGCTTCTGAGGGAATTTTCAGTCTTCGAGGAGACAATCCATAAGGAATTAAAAACTAACTTTATGAAACATTTTGTGATATAGTGCCATGTGTTTGGTATTTAATAGATAGTTTCTCTACAAAGCCTTATAAATTGCCCATGGAATTTAGAAAAATTTTCTCTATAGTGGAAATAAGTGTCTTTACCACGTGGTTTTATAGCTACTCTGTCTATGAACTGGTATAGGAAGCATTCTGTCTATGACCCAGTCAACTCTGAAAGATCTTTAAAAACAAAGACCATATTCTAGAAAGAAATTGTATTGCAAGATAAAATGTTATTAAAAGCAACTTGAGAAAAGTGGATATTTGAAGTTTCCTTTCCAAGGAGGAACAAGTAACAAATACTCAGTTACTTCTACACTCATGACATCCCTGACATGTGGTTTTACTGGGTTATTCTTAAGCAGGTCAAAAGCTAGAGCAATGCTGCAGATTTAACCTTCATTACTGTTAACTGGTTTTGCTCTACCCTGCAAGAAAACTTTACCTATCTGAAAACAGGTTTTGCCCATTCCTCTGCCCCAGTCTATCATTCCTCTGCTGAAAAATGCATTGAAGAGAGAAACACCAGCTTGCCAACACGCATTCAATGGAGAATGGCCAAGGCAATTGTTGAGCTCTTACAGGTTTTTGAAGACTTGGCCCAGCAGTTAAGCTCTGAACAGGCCCACCCTTCTGTTAGTTAGCCAGCAATCTGCTCCCGTCCAATGATGATGTAAAAGCTGAGAGGCAGAGCTCCATCTCTGTTCAAATTAGAAACCTGTGTCTTTTTGAGCTCAGTCCCTTCCTTCTCCATTAAGATCTACCTAAGGGAGAGAGAAAGATCCGATGACATACAGTATAATAATTATTCCATCAGCTATAAACCTTGCTTTGTGAGTTTTTTCCCTTTAATTGAGTATTAGGAAAGCCTAAATGTGAACTTTACATGTAAATCTATTATTCTTAGTACTACTACCTATAATTAACACCGCCCAATGGAATTTTAAAATATTTATAAAACAGGCAACGGAGTAACAGTTACCATTATCCCCAACCAAACTCCTCCTCTGTGTTTTCATCAAGAGAGCGATGTTGTCATTTCAACAGGCGAAGTGTTGTGATGACTTTTGTGATACAAATAAAGCAAGACTAAAATTTTAATTGTGAATTTTAAAAGGGAAGTAATTGCTCAGTGTTGGTTAATTCCGTCTTTGTGCGATGACAGCAGCTGCGTTTCCCTGCCTTGTGTTTTTTAACAGATGGCATTATTTCTTACAGAGTTACAGCAGCGACCAATGTGACACTGAAGGAAAATTCTGTGACAGTTATGTTAAGTAAGATATTACTAACAACCCTGCCGAGCGCAGTGCAGAACTTTACATTATGGATCTCTTTTCACCTCTTTAGACCCCACCAAATGGTCTCTACTTGAGGTATGTGAAAGCAGAGACGAAAGATGAATGGAAAAGTATGTCCTGTTTCCAGTTCACTTGTTTGCATACCACTAATAGGCCTGGGATGAAGTCTCTGGCAAAAAAGACTCATTTATAAACCCAGTCTTGTATTGTTGTACCTGTCTACCCAAGGTAAGAAAAGAGAGAGACATCAATAGAACTGAGCTGAGGCTAGAATCTGCAGTGAATCGTTTGTCTCTGGATTGGTTTTCTTTGTGTAAAATGCTGCAGTCAGACCAATACAGAAGCATCTCTAGGGCCTTTTCTAGTTCTTGTCATTAGCTGATGTTGAGTTGACTCCGACTCACAGACACCGCGTGTACAACTGAGTGAAACAATGCCCAGCACCACGCCATCCTCATGACTGTCAGTGTGCTTGAGTTCACTGTTGTCTTGTAGCCTAGGAGACTTGTTTTCCAGCACTGTGTCAGACAGTGTTCTGTTGTAATCCATAGCCTTTCCTTTGAGGAATTTTTGTAATTACATAACCAGACCTTGCTTCGTAGTCTGGAAGCTCTGCTGAAACTTATCCATCATACATGACCCTGCTGATATTTGAAACACCAGTAACATAGTTTCCAGTACCAGAACAATATGCCAGCTACCACAGTATGACAAGCTGATGGATGAGTGGTGGTTTCTAGTTCTAAATCTATCTATTTCTGCAAGTTCTGGACTTTGTATTTCAGTGGTGCAGAAGACACCCTGAACAGAATGCAGGCCATAACTGATGGGAGCTAGAATGCTCTGTATGCTGCTGACAGTGGTTCAGAGTAGAGAAAAGAAAAAAAAGAGTCTCAAGTACTGAAACTGGGAACCCAGCATGAAGCAAGTCAGTAGGCCGCTCTGTATTGGCTTCCCTACCCCCTTCACGTGGTGTTGTTTAGATCTAAGGAGCCTGTACCATTTAAAGGTGAGTAATTCATGCAAGAAAGGAGAAATTTCTGTGCCAAGGGCTAGGCATTTAGTGATAGTTGATATGTGTTACTTGTTTCAGAAGATGATATCATGTAAAGGAGACATATAAATAAATGGATAATGCAAGGAGAATCTAATAGGGGCTTTGATGGACACAAGTACAAGATACTATCAAAGTATAAAGGAAAGCCTGCTCACCCCACTGGAAGGCGTAGAAGTTTCTGGGAAGAAGTGGATTCTAAGGTAAGACCAATGAACATTACGATAGCTGAAGAAGAAAAGGAAATTAATGATCGTATTCTACTTTAATCATCAATCAGTGTCCATGAATACAACAGGCAAGGAATCAAGCAACAGACCACATTGAGAAAATCTGCTGCAGAAGACCTCTTTAAAATTCTCAGAGGCAAAGATGTCACTTTTATGCCTGACGTGCCCCTGACCCAAGCCATGATCTTTTCAGTTTCCTCCTAGACACATGAAAGCAGGGCAGTGAAAAAGGCCATCAGAGGAAGAACTGATGATTTGAATTGTGGTACTGGTGAAGAATATTGAATATACACATACATCCATATACATATATATGAGGTCCAACAGTTGAGTCCACCAACTTAACTGTTCTAGGTGCTCTAGGTGCTGCATACCTCATTGTTGAATATCACTACAGGAACCATTGAAGTACTCCCCTTGGGAAGCTAGGCACTGACATCCTTCAAAGCAATTTTGGACCCCTTTCTGGAACGACCATTGCACACAGTGGCACCGTGGCAAGTCATGAACTTAAATGTATAGTCTTCTCTGAGGGAGTTTTTAGCCAATAAACAAATAACTGTATTCGAACACTGTCCTTACTCACCTAATCTGGCCCACAGTGAGTTTTTTCTTTACCCAGAGATAAAGTAAGTATTGAAAGGAAGACATTCTGATGACATTCAAGACATTAAGGGTTATATGGTGATAGCTCTGATGGCAATAACACATAGCTTCCTAAGGGTAGTACTTGGAAGGTGACCATAGCGATATTCATCAATGAGGTATGCAGTATTTTTTTCTAGGATGAGTACAAAAACTCAACTGCCAACCTTTTCTACGGTGAGTTCAAGAACTTAGTTGTCAACACAGACACAGACACACACACACATCGCCACCACTCATCTGTCAGTTTGTCATACTGAGGTGGCTTGTGCATTGCTTTGATGCTAGAAGCTATGTTGCTGGTATTTTATATACAAGCAGGGTCATCCATGGTGGATAGTTTCAACTGGAGCTTTTAGACTAAGATAAACTAGGGAGAGAGACCTGGCAACCTACTTACAGACCACAACAGAATATTGTTTCATATAGCGCTGGAAGATGAGCCCCCTAAGGTTGCAAAAGACCTAAACAGAAGATGTTAAAGAGCAGCTTGAGAAGACAAAAACAAGTATTACAATGAAATGTGCAAAAAGCTAGAAATCGAAAACCAGAAGGGAAGAACACATTCTGCATTTCTCAAGCTGAAAGAACTGAAGAAAAATATTCAAGCCTCGAGTTGCGATAATGAAGGATTCTACAATGAAACTATTAAATGAATCAGGGAGCATCAAAAAAAAGATGGAAAAAATACACAGAGTCATTACACCAGAAAGAACTGGTCGATGGTCAGCCATTTGAAGAGGTAGCACATGATCAGGAACCAACAGCACTGAAGGAAGAAGTTGAAGATGCACTGAAGGCACTGGCAAAAAACATGGCTCCGGGAACTGATGGAATGTCTCACTGAGATATTTCAACGAACAGGTGCAGGGCTGGAAGTGCTTTTTCATCTACACCAAGAAATTTGGAGGTCAGCTACCTGGCCAACTGACTGGAAGAGATCCATATTTATGCCCATTCCAAAGAAAGGTGATTCAACTGAATGCGGAAATTACGGAACAATATCGCTGATACCACACACAAGTAAAATTTTGCTCAAGATCGTTCAAGAGACCGCAATAGTATATTGACAAGGAACTGCCAGAAATTCAAGCTGGATTCACAAGAGGAAGTGGAACTAGGGATATCATCACTGATGTTGGATGGATCTTTGCTGAAAGCAAAGGACACTGAAAAGGTGTTTACTTGTGTTTCATTGACTATGCAAAAGCATTTGACTGTGTGGATCGTACTAAATTATAGCTAACATTGAGGAGAATGAGAATTCCGGAGCACCCAACTGTGCTCTCAAGGAATCTGTATATGGATCAAGAGGCAGCCACACGAACAGAACAAGGGGACACTGAATGGTTTAAAGTCAGGAAAGGGGTGCGTCAGCGTTGTATCCTTTTACCATACCTCTTTAAGCTGTATGCTGAGCAAATAATCTGAGAAGCTGGAGTCGATGAAGGAAAACAAAGCATCAGGATTGGAGGAAGACTCATTAACAACCTGTGTTAGCCAGCAGATACCACCTTACTTGCTGGAAGTGAAGAAGATTTGAGATACTTACCGATGAATGTCAAAGACCACAGTCTTCAGTATGAATTGCATCTCAGCATCAGAAAAACAAAAATCCTCACACTTGACTAGTAAGCAACCTTGTCATAAATGCAGAAAGGACTGAGATTGTCAAGGATTTCATTTTATTTTGGTCCACAATCAGTGCCCATGGAAGCAGCAGTCAAGTAATCAAAAGGTGCATTGCAGTGGTAAAATCTGTTGCAAAGGACCTCTTTAAAGTATTCAGAAGTAAGAATGTCACCTTGAAAACTAAAATGAGCCTGACCTAAGCCATGATATTTTCAGTTTCCTCATATGCATGAGAAAGCTAGATAGTGAACAAAGAAGACAGAAGAAGAATTGATGCCTTTGAATTGTGGTGTTGGAGAAGAATGTTGAATGTGCCATGGACCACTCAAAGAACAAACAGGGCTGTCCTGGAAGAAGTACAACTAGATTGCTCTTTGGAAGCAAAGATGGCAAGACTGCATCTTACTTACTTTGGATATGTTGTTGGGAAAGATCAGTCCCTAGAGAAGGACATCATGCTTGGTAGAGTGGAGTGCCAGCAAAAAAGAGGAAGACCCTCAATGAGATGGATTGACACAGTGGCTGCAACAATGGGCTTAAACATAAAAACGATTGAGAACATCGTGCAAGACTGGGTATTGTTTTGGTCTGTTGTTCATAGGGTCACTATGAGTTGGAACCAAGTCAACAGCACCTAATAACAACAGCAACAAATTTGCAAGACACTCAAAATGTACAGTAGTCCCAACAATAGATTCAAATGTGCCAGTGGTCATGAAGATGGCACTGAGGACTGGACAGTGTTTTGTCTGTAATACATAGGGTCACTCTGAGCTAGATGTAACTTGACAATAATTGACTATCTATACACATGCATGAACACATACACGTAGACACACACATGTTTAGGTGGTGTAATGATTAAGAGTGTTAGCTGCTAACCAAAAGTTTGGCAGTTTAAATGTACCAGCTGCTCCTTAGAAGCTTTATGGGGCAGTTCTACTCTGTCCTGTAGTTGTGACTTGGAATCAACTCAATGGCAACGTGTGTGTGTGTTTTAAATTGTGTAAAATGTGGAGTATTTGATGCTTTACAATTGAGACCTTTTGCCAGATAAGGAAGAGTTGGGCAGAATATTCTCTATCACATCTGCATGATTAGTTAGGAGATAGAGCCTACTATGGTCATTTTATCAGTGAAGACATCGACAAATGAGATTACATAATTTGACTTCAATTCCACAGCAGTCAATAATCTGTGACTTTTTTTTAAATGTAATTGCTCTTCCTTCAACAGTGTTATATGGTAGTTGCTATTACTCTAATGTTTGGATTCAGAGATGAACAGAAAGAGTTTAGATAACTTGCCCAGATCATACAAGGAGTAAGTAATGGAGTTGAGAAGTTAATAGCCAGGAACACAGGGAGCCTGACCCCAAAGCCTTTTCTCTCACACACCTCCATACACTACTGTCTCCTAAGCTGCTTGTCCTGCAGTGTTCCCACCCTTAGCAATCAATTCTGGGACATATGATGACCAGCAGCTTCTTGAGGAAAGGTTTAGAAATCACTATGATCTAATTTTCCTTCTCCACTGGTCTTAAAATTAGGAGCACATGAGCATCAGGGCTACTGATAAGCAAAAACCAAAAAACAAACCCAGTTCTGTCAGGACAATTCTGACTGATAGGGACCCTGTAGGTCAGAGTAGAACTGTCCCACAATTTCCAAGGAGCACCTGTTGGATTTGAGCTGCCAATCTTTTGGTTAGCAGCCATAGCACTTAGCCACTACGCTACCAGGGTTTCCTTGATGAGCTAAGAGTGCTACTATTCAAACATTCTTTGAATTACTTCTATCTTGCCTCATTTCTAAATCAAAGGATTTGCAAAGTCTGGGAAAGTGATACTTAAGAGAATTGCTCTGTCATAGTCATCTACTGCTTTAACAGGAATACCACAATGGTATGGCTTTAGAAAGACAAATTTTGTCGTAGTCCAGTAGGCTAAAAGTTCAAATTCAGGATGTCAGATTCAGAGGAAGGCTTTCTCTGCTGCCACTGGAGGAAGGCCCTTGTTGTCAATCTCCCCCTGGATTGGAAGTTTCTGAGGTGCGGGGACCCTAGATCCTATCTAAGGGACATGCTTAGCTCCCAGCACTGCTTCTTTGTGTTATGAGGTCCCCAACTCTGTGTTAGCTTCTTTCCTTTGTATCTCAAGGGACTGCCTCAAGGCACAAAACAATCTTACACATTGAGTTCTGACTCCTCAGCACAACTGCTGCTCATCCTTCCTCATTAACATCATGAAGGCAGGGTCAACAGCATAAAGGAACATCACACAATACCAGGAATCATGGGCCAGCCAAGCAGTCACTCACATTGTGGGGGGAGCACAATTCAATCCATGATTATCTCCTTTGGCTGTAAGACTCTGAATATGAACTTGATAAACCCTCTCCAGATCATCCTCTTCACAAATGGCCTGTGTGAGGATCCAAGAGTTGTGAGTGGTACTTGAAGGGAGGTGTGGATGGAACTGCTTTAATGTTGGTATATGGAGAAATGATGGTGGCTTTATATATAGTGTGAACCCTTGACTTTCCTTTTGTAATCGCTTCCCTCTAAAAGAAGAGCTTCCAGCTTCCTGTTCAGTGACTAGTAAACATAGCTTAGCTCCACTCTCTACAGGTTGATCTTCCTCCTTGCTAATGTTTGATTGTTTATGGTTTAATTAAGATCACCATTTAGCAGCACACCACCAAGAGAAGGACAGATTTTGTCCCTGCAGTGTAATGCCACCGAAAAGGCAATTCACTAAAGTCTGCTGTTGTTAGCGCCACTTCCCAAGAAGTTACAAGGACAGCTAAGGGTGCTGGGCTGGAGCTGAGAATGGGTAAGTGGAAGAGATGAGAGCTCTGACTTTGAAAACAGTGAATTCACCTCTCTGAACCTGGAGAGAGAACGAACACCTCACTGATCATTTCTTCTTCAAGTTTTCGTTGTCTCAAGAGACTGCATGCAATGAACAAAATGGCAACCTTTTAGAAACCACTTAACTTCTGTGCTTGAGGACAGTGGTGATTCAGGGGTAGAATTCTCATCTCGTGTGCAGGAGACCAGCTTAATTCCAGGTCTCAGGGTTAGTTACGAGTATACTGGCCAAATCATAGCCAGAAAAGGGATTTGGGGAGCTGAATCACCTTTATCACCTAATCTCCCCTTTCCAAACCTCCTTGCCATGTAGGTACCCCCATGTTGTTCTTGCGTAGAGGTTTTACTGAAGCTCTCCCCTATGAATTTCAGGATTATTGGGGGAGGAAGAGTTCAGAAGAGACAGAGAAAACTCCTTTCTCCTTGCGCATTGACACTGCCTTTCTGCTGACTACTCCCACCCCACGTTTGATCAGGACATGGCTTGTAGACGGAGGCATGGGCTTTTAAATATTTGATACAGCGGAAGGGAAACAATTCCTTGCTCTGCCCTGTAGGCATCTATCTAGGAGTTGGATGGGGGGATCCCTAACAACTGAGTCCTCTCAAGTGGATGGTTATTGATCTGAGCATTGCCAGAATCCTCTGTTCTTGGAATGATTGGTATGGCCCCCAAAACTGTCTAGCTTGGGAACTTGGAAGGTCCAATTACTCCAGTGGGAATCCCAAATGCTATTAGCAAGGCTGGAGGAGTGGAGAAAGGTGGAGAGTGGGACGGTAGGTTCCGCTGGTCTCCCTTACCTACCCTTTGCTCCTGGCCTAGCTTCCCCTGCCTTCTGCCCCTCTGGGCCTGGGGTGATGAAGGAGCAGCCATCCTGCGTTTCCCCATCGGCTTCACAGACTCCTCTTGGGGACCAGAAGCAGAGTGCACCTCCACTAGCCTTTGTCTGTCCCAGACCCCAGGACAAACTTGTGCTTGGGAAATACTGTACAGAAACTCAGGAGTACTGCCCCTCCCTCCTCTCCAGGTCTTATCTGTGGGGCTTAAGTAGCATTTGTAATAATGTTATGTCTTATTTATTTAGTAGAATAGATATTTTCTATTGTACTTGAGCAATCAGGGTGTAATGTTTATGGTGGCAAAATTTAAGGTTTCTTATATGTTAAAGAAATCCCTGGGGGCATAATGGTTAAGTGTTCCATTTGCTAATCAAAAGGTCAGCAGTTTGAATCCAGGGTACTCCTTAGAAACTTTGTGGGGCAGTTCTACTTTAACCTACAGAGTCACTATGAGTCAGAATTGACTTGGTGGCAGTGGGCTTGGTACATGTTAAAAAGAAACGAAACAAAGAAAGAACAGTCAGTATCCTCTGCCAGTGGAGGCTTGTGTATTGCTACGATGCTGAACAGGTTTCAGTGGAACTTCCAGATTAAGACAAACCAGAAAGAAAGGCCTGGTGGTCTACTACAGTCAACCATTGAAAACCCTATGGATCACAACGGTCTGATCTCACTGTGCACAGGTATTGATTTGAAGGCAGCTATCAAAAACTAAGCATCAAAGTTATCTCTGTTTGCAATTTGGAGCTACAGAGTCCTCAGTATCATCAAGAGAGCCAGTTGTGGTCACAGTGTGGGCAGGGTGGTGGTCTTTGCATAGTATTTGAGGTTATAACCTTCCAATATTTCTAGTGACCACTGCCTGTCCTCCGAGTGCACAGCTCCGAGTCCGACTTCTCCGCTTAGGTGTCTTGACACCTGAAATCAAATACAGCCAAAATAGAAATATTTCTTCCTTCCTTTAGAACTACTCTTCATTCTGTGGTTTCTGTTTCAGTGTTTCAGAGTAGAAACTATTCATGTTTGGATGGAATACTTGGCTGTCCTTCTCACCACCTCCCCAGCCCCTGCCAGGGACCTGGGCATCAGCTGGACCAAGGCCTGAGTGAAAGCCAATCTGTTCCCAGTGCTGAAAGCTACTGTGTTATTTCTGTCTTGGAAAAGAAGGAAAGAGAGAGGTGGAAATTCAAACAAAATAAAGAGACAAGGAAAAGATTCTAGATGGTGGAGAAAGACTGAGATGTGTTGAAGAACAGTGACATCTCTTAGTTCCTGGTGAGGGGCCAAGGGATGTTTTAAGAAAAGAGACATTTGAAGTCCACATTATAAATTATTTGTTTTAAAATACAAACCTTCTCCGTCCCCCTTAAGAAACCTTCTACAGGATATAAACTTTTTTGTTTGTGTATATGTGTGCATGTATAAACCAGTAGAGGGTTTAAATTTCTTGTTCAAGTTGCCATGGAACACAACAGAAACAGCAAGAGCAGAGAGGAGATAAAAAGGCAGCTGAAAGGAAGAAGGGGGACTTCTAGGAATTAACAACAAAATTGAGGAGCATCGCAGACTCATATAGACTGTGGAATTAGATGTTTAAGACAATTGCACTCAGATGTCAAGGATAATTGGGCCTTCAAGTATCATCTTGCAAACCCTGGTGGAGTAGTGGTTACGTGCTGTCTGCTAACCAAAAGGTTAGCAATTCAAATCCACCAGGTGCTCCTTAGAAACTCTATGCAGCAGTTCTTCTCTGTCCTCTTGGGTCCCAACAAGGCAGAAATGACTTGATGTCACTGGGTCTGGTTTTGATTTAGGTATCATCTTAGTTCCAAGACCCTTAGGATTTGACCTTGATAGCCTTCTCTTTCTTTATACTCCTCATCCTCCGTATCTAGCGTTCTTACTTATTGGATCTGCTTTGTCTTTCTGAATTACCTTTTGTATTCAGAGTCTAGAACTTAGTGATGATGTCCAGGCAAAGTAGAAAACTGCATTCAAGGCATCTGTAAACCGGAGTGGCAGATTTTTATTAGAAGTTGTAATGGACATGAAAACCTATTGTGAAATATTTCTACCCCAATTCACCACACACTGAAATCAGATCACAAAGAACACCAAAATTGTACTGTAATGCCTCTAGTAAAGATAACTATGGTAGATTAAAGTCTTTACTGCTCTTCTCATGAAGAAGAAATTGTCTATTTCCCCTTTCCTTGAAGGTGAGCTAGCCCTGTGATTTATTGTTGTAGTGAAAATGTACACAACATTCACCAAGTCAACAATTTTTACACACATCATTCAGTAACAGGTGACATTGTTCATGTTGTGCAACCATTGTCACCATCCTTCTCCAAATTATTCTTCCATTATTAACACATTCAATGCTCCATAAGAAAAAACTGCCCAGTAACCACAAATAATTTTTGATTTTTCTGTATTTGCTGCTTATTTCACATAAGTGAGATCGTACATTATTTTTCCTCATGTAACTGACTTATTTTGCTCAGTATGTTTTCAGGGTTCATTCACTTTGCAGCATGCATCAAGACTTCATTTCTCCTTGTGAATATCTAATACTCTGTGGTATGATATACATCATATTTTGTTTATTGACTCATTTATTGAAGGACATTTCAGTTATGTCTTTTGACTATTTTAGACAGTGGTATAATGGACATTGTATATGGATTTCTGCTCTCACTTCTCCTGGGTATATACCTTAGGACTGATTTTGCTGGGCCATATGGTAGTTATGTGTTCAACTTTTCCAGTGGTGATTTTAATCAACAAAACATGGAAAAAGTGAAGCTATGTACCATCTGCAACTGGACCTTAAGAGACTGGCAGATTCCACTTAGAATATTCCCTGTTTGGAGCCCAACATGTAAGAAAGTCTGATTTCATGAGATCATAATGCTGTAAGGAAGGCTAAGCTGGCTATGTGGAGAAATAGTAGCATATAAAGACGCACTGAGGTGCCAGACATATGAGTGAGGATTTCTTGGACCTTTAGTCTAGCACAGCCACCAGCCGAATGCAACTGAGTGCATGATCTCAACCTACACAACATGGAGTAGAAGAACCACCCAGCTGAGCCTGGTTCAAGATTGACCCACAGAATTGTGAGCACATTAAATGATTGCTTAAGAGACTAAATTTTGGAGGTGGTTTTTATGCAGCAATAAATAGCTGAGATGAAGATATATGTGGATACCAGAACTGGACCACATGATTCTAGGAGTGATGTTTTTAATAGCTCTGCTGATGTTTGACCATCAATGCCATACTTACCTTGTAATACACTGGACTTTCCACCACACAGACTCTATTACCTCAATACCAGCTATAGAATATTTAGCAAAAGACAAATTACTGTAAAAAGTAATTATAGTTAAAACTATAATTGGAGTCACTAGGGGGCCCAAATGGTTAACTGTTTAACTACTAGCTGAAAGGTTGATAGTTTGAAGCCACCAAGTAATATCTCAGAAGACAGGCTTTGTGATTTGCTTCCAAAAGGTCACACTCCTGAAAATCCTATGGAGCAGTTATAGTCTGCCACAGCATGTAACAACAAGTCAAAACTAATGTCCTGATATTAAGAAAATATGCAATGCAATGGAAATAACAATAAGTGGTAATGCAGTTTTGTAATTTATCACATTTTTGTTTAACCCATATGACAATTCTTTAAGGCAGATTTTGTCATCTCATTTTTACTGAAGGGGAAACTGGATCCCCAAAACACATAGCTAGCAAGAAGTAAGTTGCATTCAAATCCAAGCATTCTGCTTCTATATTACTTCTTGCCAAGAAAGTTTGGAATCAATCAATGCAGGCCCTAAAATAGCTTTCTATTAGTAATTTAACAGTTGTCAACATAGAGCGACAGAGAAACTAGGCATAACTCTTTTGATATTTCACTTGAGTATATTCCCTTGTCTATACTATTGTTGAAATCTGATCAGTTGTTGGAACAAGAAGAGATAGCAAGGGTAAAACTGAATCCTTGAACCAAACGGAAGCTAGATTGTCTGGAAATCTATATTCTAACTACTTGACACCAATATTTGCAACAAAAGCTTATGAAGGAATTAATACTTAAAAAAGAAGTCAGTCATAATTAACAAGATCTTCCTTTGACCTTGCAAAAGAATTATAAATTCTTAACTAAGACTGCTTTGTTATTTTCTAAGATAGAGTAAAATGTATCTTTTTTGGAATATGCCCAACATTGTGGCATGCGTGATTCTACTTTATGTTTTAAAAATACCATGATCAATTTCTGATCAAAATGTCTCCTGTATCCAAAAGCTTGACATGAGCCATTTCTATGAACACTACTTGTAGTATGACAGCACCTTGAAATAATGTCTAGACCTTTCTACAAATGTGCCCATTATGAGCAGGCAACTCAAGATGACAACTTGATTTCCACATGTTCTATTTTCCTAGATTAACATGTAACCAAATATTTTCCAAGCTCACTTTCAAATATAAACAAATCTATCCATTTCTAAATTTCTCTCTTTTGGGGGGGGAAAAGAACATGCTTTCTAGTGAAGATACACCATGTACATAATAAATATATATGTGATATTATAATATTATATACTTTGAATATATAGTTTAATAAGTAAGAATTACTGGTATTTGGTAATCAGTACATATGAGGTCCAACGATTAAGTCTACAAACTTTGTTGTTCTAAGTGCTACACACCTTATTGCTGAATGTCACTATGGTAACCTTCAAAGCACTCCCTTTTGGAAACTATTCACCAATGCCAGTGCCTAGTCCACAGTTAAAAACAGTTTTGGACCTCCTTCTGGAATGACATTGCACACACTGGCACAGAGGCAATTTCTTGAATTTAATTGTATGGTTGTCTGTGAGGATGTTTTTAGCCAGTAAACAAAGTGATTGTATTGGAACACTATCACTACTCATGTGATCTGTCTCCCAGTGACTCTGTTCTTTACCCAAAGATAAAGGAAACAGTGAGAGGAAGGCATTTTGATAACATTCAGGACATCAAGGGTAATACAATGACAGCTGTGATGGTCAGTCCAGAGAAAGAGTTCCAAAATTGCTTTTAAGGGTGAACTAGGTGCTGGCATTGGTGCATAGCTTCCCAAAGGGAGTGCTTTGAGGGTGATCATAGTGATATTCAGCAGTGAGGTATGTAGCACTTTTCCTAGGATGAGTTTGTGAACTTAATTGGCAGTCCTTGTATATTCTGAAGAAAACAATGAAAACATGTCAGAAGTCTGGGATAAGGAAGCAAAGATAAAAGCAATGTATAATATTTATTGTGTAGTTATTCTGTGCCAGACACTGATTTCAATACTTACAAAATAAAATAAACGTGGACCAATCTGAGAATCTTCATGGTCAATTATATACATTTTGACTAACCAAGAAAAATGGGTCAGTGTAGTGTTCCCGGATCAAAGCTGTAAGTGAAAGAGACACAAGGAAATAGGACTTGGGAAATAAAAAATAATTCAAGCCACCATGCAATAGCTATGAGGATAGCCCTCATGTCACAGTTGCAAACCCTAGTCACACAACTCTAGCCCTCCATGTGTACAACAGAGGAAAGGATTTTGGCGTCTGATTTTCCCAAAATGTAAAGGCCCAGCCAGAAAGGGAGCTGTGGAACTCCTGTACCCTAGCAATGCTAGCAATTACTATGGTTCTGACAAATGATATTTTAAAGAGTTAATTTTGATAAATTTTAATGGCTGCATAGAATCTCTGTACTAAAATTTATTTATGTAGCCTGCTATTGTCTGGACATTTAGCATGCTTTTATTTCCTGTTATTATAAACAATCCTGCTCTGGAATTTTTTAAATAAGTCTTCGTACAGCTATATGATGGTTCCTTTATTTGAAATTTCTAGAGTTAGCATGGCCACATGAAAGTGTTAGACATTGGAAATGCACTGTCCTATGGGGTGTCTATTTTTGAAGTGTCTGGTATTGTCCAGGCCATGCTACTTAAATTTGCCTTAAAGTGGAAACGATCCAGATGAACTTCAATATTGAAAGACTATGGTTACGGCCACCACCATGACTCCCACCACTGCTACTTGCTGCTGAGTTGATTCTGACTCATGGTGACCCTGTGCATGTCAGAGTGAAGCTCTCCTCCATAAGGTTCTCAATAGCTAATTTTGTGGAAGGAATCTCTGGATGGGACTTGAACCTCCAGTCTTTCAGTTAGCAGCTGAGCTCATTAACCATTTACACCACCCAGGGATTCTAGGGTTACAGCCAGACTCTAGTGTAAAAGACAACTCATCTCCTAGAACTGACCCTAGAAACTAAGGTTAGATCTCTTATAGTGCTTGGCGGATTCAAACTGCTGCCCTTTTGGTTAGCAGCAGTAGCACTGAATACTAAGGCACCAATAAATATTTTATTTCAATATCCATCATAATGCCAAATATTGTACCTGGAGATAATATATGATTGGAGATGAACCAAAAGGGTGAATGGATGAAGACAGGCTATGAACATTAATTTATAAACGTTTTGCTTTATTTAGGACTATTTTTTTGATAGCTCCTCCAATCCATTTTATATTGCTCTTGATATTGAATTTTGAATTATTCTCTGTTTTTGCCTATACTCTTAGAATCTCTAATTTTTTTTTTTTTATTTCACCTACTCATGATAAAGAAACCCTGGTTGCATAGTGGTTAAGTGCTATATGTGTTAACCAAAAGGCTGGTGGCTTGAATCCACCAGGCAGTCCTTGGAAACTCTTTGGGGCAGTTCTACTCTGTCCTATATGGTTACTATGCATTGGAATTGACTCTACAGCAGTGTTTTTGTTGTTGTTGTTCTTTGTTTGTTTACTCATGATAACTTCTTGTTGCCTTTCTTCTCTCTGCCCTTTTCCTTTCTTTTGTATGGCACACCCAATACCTTTGGAGATACTCAAACCAAAACCTGCTGATGCCATGTAGATTCTGATTCTTAGCAACACTTTGAGACAGAGTAGTACTGGCCTGTAAGCTTTCCAAGGCTATAAGTCTTTATGGAGGCAGACTGCCACATCTTTCTCCCATGTAGCAGCTGCTGGGTTTCAACCACTATCCTTTCAGTTAGCAGCTCAGCACTTAACCACTGTACCATCAGGCCTCCTTGTTTAGATACCAGATAGGTAGCTAGATAACTGTCATGGAGTTGACTCTGACTTGTGGTAACCCCTTGTACAACAGAACAAAACGTTTCTTGGTTCTGAGTCATTCTCACAGTCACCAGCATGTTTAAGTCCATTGTTGTGACTACTGTATTAATCCATCTGGCTGAGCGTCTCCTTTGCCCTCACTGGCTCTCTACTTCACCGGACACAAGTCCCTCCCCTAGCAGTTGGTCCATCCCGACAACAGGCTGAAGGCAAGTGAGTGAGAGAACTATCTATTGTGATCTATAATGCTTCAGTGACCCCCGCAAGCAAATTAGCAGGCTTAGTCTGCATTAGTTTGGATGCTCAGCTGAAATCTCACTGCTGTGGTCCTGCTAGTACTTGAAATACCTGTGGCATAGTTTTCAGCATCACCACAACACACAAGGCACTAGAGTACAACTAACTGCAAACTGAGTGGCGGTGGTAGGTTGGGCACTAGTGGACATTTAAAATACACTGATGACATGTTAACACTGCCTTCTATTTTGTCTCTTTCTAAAATACTAAAAAGAGGCTGTCCTAAAATGAAATTCATTTATCAAAGTCATTTCAAATCATTTTAAAAATAAAGTTTTCATAGTTAGAGTATTATTATGTCTTACTTTCTACTTCTCTATTTCTTCAAAAGTAGAGAAAGGAGAAAAAAATGAAATTAATAGAAAGATGTGTGACCTTAAATTGATTTAACTATCATGTTATATTAAACCATTCTTTCATCCGATTGGGTGACTCGTATTTTAAAAATAGCTTTATTACTTTTGTTTTAGTCATCTGGTACTGCTCTAACAGAAATACTGTGAGTGAATGGCTTGAAAAAGAGAAAATTTATTTTGTCACAATCCAGGAAGCTAAAAGTCCAAATTCAGGGTGTCAGCTCCAGGAGAAGGCTTTCTCTGCTGGCACTGAAGGAAGGTCATTAATACCAATCTTCCCCTGGACTGAAAACTTCTGAGGCACAGGGACTCTGATCCTATCCAAAGGATGCGCTCATCTTTTAGCACAGCTTCTTGGTGGTACGAGGTCTCCAACTCTCTGCTTCTCTTTCCTTCTATTTCTTGTAGGAAAAAAGGATAACAGGTGGTACTAGTCATACTCCAGGGAAATACTCTTTGCATTGGAGCAGAGAAGTGATTTTAGGTAGACTTTTACAGTCCCACCCTAATCCTCTTTAACATAAATCCAGTCTATGAGTCATTGGCAGAGATTAGGATTTATGACATCAGAAAATCACAGAATGGAGGGTAATCACACAATACTGGAACTAACAGGCCCGGTGAAATTACTACAGCACATTTTGGGGGAATACAATTCAATCCACGACAACTTTAAAACTGAAACATATTTATTATTTTAACAATTAAAACTATTACAAAATGGTAAATGTTAATGTAGAAATAAGCACATAAAATACGTCAGCAAGTGATAACCAGTATTAATACATTGGTGGAAACCCTGGTGGTTACGTGCTATGGCGGCTAATCAAAAGGTTGGCAGTTTGAATCTGTCCAGCACTCCTTGGAAACTGTGGAGCAGTTCTAGTCTGTTTTATAGGATCACTGAGAGTTGGAATGGACTCCACAGCAGTGGGTTTGGTTTTGGAATATGTTGGTGAAGACGCCTTTTGGTACCTCTTGAGGCATACACATATACATCAGACTTACAACATCCAATTTTGTGTAAGCTTTATAATACTATCTTTTACATACACATATAGAGTCATCATATACATGTAATACGTATGTAATATATATTATGTATATATTTTGCAGTGGCTAAAATGTATGACTGCTAATCAAAATATCAGGAGTTTGAACCTACCAGCTGCGCCTTGGAAACCCTGTGGAGCAGTTCCTATAGGAACTGTCCTATAGGATCATTATGAGTTGGAATTAACCCAATGGCAACAAGTGTTTAAAAAATACATACATATATATGCATATGTAATAATTATATATATTTACATCACATGAGTATTCATGACAAGAAATTATATTTTTAACAGTGGCAGGGAATTTTCTTGTTTCTTCTATAATTAAGTAATATTTAAGAGAGAAAGAATATTCTTTCTTTCTCTCCTTTTCTTGTCTCCTCACTCTCTTCTTTTTTTTGCCTAAGCACTTGCCAAAATGATCTCTATAGAGGGCATGTTAATTTAAATTTTTGTCAATATATCACAAGTATCAGATTTTCTATCCTGTCTTCAATAGAGATTTTGATATTTTTCAGCTTTGCCTATCCTCTAGTGTGATACACGGTAGGTTTTATCTGCATTTCTTTGATTGTAGGTGAGAAAGAATATCTTTTCATAATTTCTAACCATTTTAAAGTTTTTTGGTGGAGAATTTTCTGTTCTTTTCCTATTGCAATTTGTTTTTTTAAACTACTTTATTTGAACTCATTTCATACTAAGATTAATAATTATAGTTTGTATTTTAATTTTAAAAATATATTTAATATGCTTTATTTTCCTCTTAAAATGAAGTTTTCAGTTTCATGTCGTCAATTTACCAGTGTGTTATTTTACGTTTCTGAGTTTTTATGACACGCTGAAAAGATTTTCCCTACTGTACTGAATGTTTTTTAAAAAGGCTTCATCAAATTTCGGCCAGCAATTTTACAACTTTACTCTTTTAATAAACTAAATATTGTCCCAGCATTTTAATTTTGTCCTTTCAAATGAACAGCTTATTGTCCCAGTCAAATGGGAATATTTTTCTACCAAATGACCAGTTGATTGCTCAATGACAGTATTAAACAATAATAGGAGATATTTTTAACTCTGTTTTGTCAAGTTTCCAAAATGATTCATTTGGAATTTTCAACAGGCACTTGAATAAATTCCTGTTATGTTTTAATTGAATTCAACATACAGAGAAAGTATCTGTCTTCATAATGCAGTATCTATTCAAAAGAATGTTCATTCATTTAGTCATATGTATTTTTTTTCTATATTGTGCTTTGGCAGATAATAATTTTTCCAGTTTACTTGTTTATTTTTGTTATTGTGCTTTAATGAAAATTTACAGCTCAAGTCAACTCTCAAACAAAAATTTATACACACATTTTTATGTGACACTAATTACAGTCCCTACAATATAATGACACACTCCCCTTTTCTACCCTGGGTTTTTGTGTCCATTAAACCAGTTCCTATCTCTTCCTTCCTTCTTATCCTGCCTCCATGCAGGAGCTCCCCTTTTGGCTTTTTGTAGTGGATTAAACTATGAAGCACATTCCTTAAATGTATTATTTTTTGTCTTATAGTCCAATCTGAAGAATGGGTTTAGGAAATAGTTTTAGTTCTCGTTAACAGAGCATCAGGGGCCATAACTACAGGGGTTTCTCTAGTTTCTGTCAGATCATTAATTCTGGTCTTTTATGTGAATTCGAGTTTTGCTTCATACTTTTTCCTGCTCTGTCTGAGACTCTTTGTTGTGTTCCTTGTCATGGTGGTCATTGGTGGTAGCTGGGCACCATCTAGTTCTTCTGGTCTCAGGTTGATAGAATCTCTGATTAATGTGTCCCTTTTGTCTCTTGAGCTAATATTTTCCCTTTCCTTATGTCTTTGATGTTCTTCTTTCTCTTTTGTTCTAAAAGAGTTGGGATCAATTGATGCATTTTAGATGGCCACTTGCAAATTAATATGATGTACAGTCACTTTTTAATTTCCTTCATAATAACCAAGAAAGAGTTTCTCTTTATATTATTGCTGATCATTTTCTTTTTCCTCTGGGAGCTTGCCAGTTTATGTCCTTTTTTGTTTTTTACAAAATAACTTGTAAGAATTTTTTGCATATTGATACTAATAACCGATTGTTTTATGTTTTGTTAGCATAGTTCCCCAGAGTGATTTTTGTTTTTCAAATATGTTAATGGTGTTTTATTTTCTTTTTCTGTTATAAGGAAGTATTTAATTTTTATGTGGTCAATTTACCTATCTTTTTGTTTAATATTTCTGGTCTTCATGAGAGAAATTGTATTAAGTTCATTCTTGTACAGTCAGACCTTTATATTTTACCATTCTAGGGTGTGTTTGTGTGATAACTCATTGTGGTTTTAACTTGCATGTCTCTGATGAGTAACGATATTAAACTTTTTAATGTATTTACCATTTGTATGCCTTCTTTTTAAAAATTTTAGGTGAAAGTTCACAGCTCAAATTAATTTCTCATTCAAAAATTTATACATATACTGTTTTTTGACATCCACTGAAATATTCACAGTATGACAGCATGTCATGTTTCCTTTCCATCTTGGGTTGCCTATGTCCATTTGTCAAGTTCCTGTCCCATCCTGCCCTCTTGTCTTGCTTTTGGGCAGAAATTGCCTGTTTGGTCTCCTATATTTGATTGAACTAAAAAACATGTTCGTTATGTGTGTTATTGTTTTTTTTAATAGGCCTGTTTAATTTTTGTATGAAAAGTGAGTTTCAGAACAGTTTCAGTTCTGAGTTAGCAGAATGTCTGGGGGCCATAGTTTCTGAATTTCTCCAGTCTCTGTCAGATCAGTAAGTCTGGTCTCTTTTTGTGAATTTGAATTTCATTCTACATTTTCCTCACTCTCTGTGTAGTTATAGAGTAATTGTGATCCCAGTGAAAGCAGTCAGTGGGATAACTGGTCATTATCTAGTTCTTCTGGCTGATGGAGTCTGTGGTTCATGTGGTCTGTTAGTCCTTTGGGTTAATATTTTCCTTGTGTGCTTTAGTGTGTCTCATTTACCTTTGCTCTGGATGGCATGACATCAATAGATTTAAGGATTTAAGGATGGCAACTCACAAGCTTGTAAGAACCTAGATTCCACTTACCAATTAGGGTGCTGAACATTTTCTTTATAAACTATGTTGTGTCAGCTGACTTAGATGTTTCTCCAGTTATGGTTTCTAGCTCCCTATAAGTCTTCTTTGATGAAGTTTTTGTTGAAATATTGTTTGCAGTATTTATTGCTTAGCTTTCTATGATAGAGTTAAATGACATCATCATTATTGAAATTAGTTTTGAGGTCTATTCCAGTTCTCTTTTGGGTATATAGTTTTCAAATATGTTCACCCAATTTGACTTGCCTTTCATTTTTATTACATTTTCCTTTGAAGAGCAAAATACTTTCATTTTAGTCAAAATGATTGATTTTTCTTTTCTGGATAATGGTCTTTGATGTCTCTCTTAGAAAATCTTTGCCAAACTTAAGACCATTTAGACTGCCTTTTTTATTTTTTCCTATAAGTTTTAACTCTTAATCATAAGTCTACCACTGGGTGGTTCAAATGGTTGGTACACTTGGCTGTAAATTGAGAGGCTGAAGGTTTAAGCCCAGCCAGAGGCACCTTGGAAGAAAGGACTGGTGATATACGTCTGAAAAAAAATCAGTCATTGAAAACTTCACGGAGCAGAGCAGCAGGGTCAAGATGGTGCACTAAACACACATCTTCTTAAATCCTTCTGGAAACCAAGATCTGAATTCATAATTAAAAGGAGCCTTCTGGACACCTAGTGAGCCCTAGGACATGGCGTAGGGCTGTTCATTTGGACTACATACCACTGAATGGAAAACTTCCTCTCTTTCACTGAACCCCGCTTTTGGTGAGTGCTGGCTTTCATGAACTGAAGGTAACTTGCCATTTTAACTTTTTTTTCTCTGTCTTAGCTGGTGGGTGGAGCTGGGTGGCCTCTCTTTCCACCTATACCATTGAGTAGCCTGTACCAAGGCAGGTGGGGATCTTGTGCGGGATGTCATATTGTTCAACTGGGAGGTAGAATACCCATATGGAGGCCTCAGCTGGACCTAATTCCTAGGCCGGGAGGCAGCACCTGCTCAGAAGAGAGCACTTTTATGGCAGAAAAGTGGTATTCTACACAGTGTCACCGATAGCTGGAACCGAACAGCAGAGGCCAGCAGGGCAGAAGCCTTTCTGTATTTTAAACTAGTTTATAACATCTGGGGTTAGATATAGAGGGGCTTACTTTGCCAGATGGGAAGAAGGACCTGTACACTTGAAAACCTGACTGACTTTGGAACTTGTCAAATACATTTTACCTTTCATTTTAAGATGGCCTAGTGTCACCATGAGTCAGATCTGACATGATTGCACTTGGCTGGCTGGCTGGCTAGAGAAACAACTGCAGTCCATCCTCACAGCATCTCTCCCAGCCTTTATTGACTCACATGATGCCCCCAAAGTAACAAACTCTGGAGAAAAGCATACCCAAGAAATCACCCATGGCTTCAGAAGGCCCCAAAAGAAAGCACCACAGAACTTCCCAGATGAAGAAACCTTTATGAAACTATCAGAAGGTGAATACAAAATTATTATATACAGAGCCATCCTAGACCTTATACAAAATGCAGCAGAGAATAATGAAAAATTAAGCAAGCTGTTTGATCTGATGAAACACCAGTACTCTGAAATCCAACAGACCAAGAACAAAATCAGAGACACAGAAACTTCCATTTAAACCCAAGAAAACAGATTGGAACAAATGGAAAATAGACTTTGTGACTTGGAAGACAGAGTGACTGACTCCAGAATCTATGAGGAGAAATCAGAAAAAAGAAACAAGAAAAATGAAGAAGCATTAAGAAGCATGTGGGACTCTATTAAGAAGAACAATCTATGATTAATTGGAGTTCCTGAACAGGGCAAGACACCTGAGAACACAGAGAGTATTCTTGCGGAGCTGCTGACAGAAAATTTCCCAGAAATTATGAAAAAAGAGAATATAGATATCCAAGATGCATATCAAATGCCACTCAATACAGATCTCAAAAGAAAGACTCCAAGACATATTATAATCAAGCTTAACAAAATGAAACATAAGCAACAACTCTTAAAGGCAGCAAGACTCAAAGCAAAGCTAACATTCAGAGGGAAACCTTGTAGGCTTTTGTCAGATTTCTCTGCAGAAACAACACTGGCATGGAGACAGTGGCATGACACATTCAAAGCCTTGAAGGAGTAGAACTTTCAATGAAGAATTATATATCCTGCAAAACTATCTTTCAAATATGAAAATGAAACTAAGACATTTGTAGATAAAGAGAAACTCAGAGACTTTGTAAAAACCAAACTAAAGCTCCAAGAAATACTGAAAGAATCTCTTGGCTTAGAAGAACAAAACCACTTACTTCATATTTTAGAAGCAAATACGGGACACATCACCTAGAATCCTAGTCAGATATGGAAGGCTCCAAACTCAATCAAAGCTATAATAGTGAAAAAAAATGATCTAGTGATCATATCGTGAAAACTATGATGTTACCACATTAAAAAGAGGGATGTACTACTGTCATTATAGTCCTTCCAGATGGAGAGGAAATTAATAAGACTGGCAGTAATTAAAATTGGTTTTATATAGAGTTTATTAAGGGGGATCACAGGGGAAGCTGTAAAACACAATAAAGATACAACATATCAAATCAAGAAATGTAATACAGGAGTCTCAACAACCACAAAACAAACCCTGAAAAAGGTGAAAAATCAACTCACAAAGAATGTCCCAAACAGATTAATAAGAACAACAGAGAAAACATCAACACAAAAATAAACATATCACAATGACAGCACTAAACACATACCTATCAATAATTGAATTGAATGTGAATGGACTGAATGCTCCAGTAAAGAGACATCGAGTGACATCTTGCATCAAAAGACACTATCCATCCATATGTTGCCTGGAAGAAATTCACCTTAGACTTAAAGATAGGAACAAACTGAAAATTGAAGGATGGAAGAATATATATCAAACTAACAATACACAAAGAAGAGCAGATGTAGCAATTCTAATCTCAGATAAAAACGGTTTTCATGTAAAATCCACCATCGTGGACAAGGATGGACACTATTTATTGCTGAAAGGTTCAATACACAAGCAGAACTTAACAATATTGACTATTTATGCACCTAGTATTAGAGCACCTAAATACATTGAAGAATCACTGACTACACTAAAAAATGAGATAGATCACTCCACAATAATAGTGGGAGACTTCAACAGTCCACTGTCAATACTGGACAGATCATCTAGCAAAAAAGCTGAATAAAGACACAGAAGACCTTATTCCCCAAATTAACCAACTAGACCTCATCGATATATACAGAACTTTCTATCCATCAGCAGACAACTATAGTTTCTTCTCCATTGCACATGGAACATTCTCCAGAATAGACCATGTGTTAGGACATAAAGCAGTTCTCAACAAAATCCATACCACTGAATTAATGCAAAATATCTTCTCAGATTATAAAACCACAAAAGTCAAAATCAACAGCAGAAAAAAACATAGACAGAAAGTGGAACTCATGGAAACTGAACAACATCTTGCTCAGAAAGAAGTAGTTTATAGAAGAAATCAAGGATGAAATAAAGAAACCCATGGATTCTGATGAGAATGGAAACACTTCCTACCAGAACCTATGAGATACAGCCGCAGCAGTGTTCAGAGGTCAGTTTATCTCCATAAATGCACGCATATGGAAGGAAGAAAGAAACCAAACCAAAGAACTAACTCTACAGCTTGAACAAGTAGAGAGAGCACAACAGATGAACCCCTCAGTCACCAGAAGAAAACAGATTATAAAGATTAGAGCAGAACTAAAGGAATTAGAGAATAGAAGAACAATTGAAAAAATTGAAAAGACCAAAAGCCATTTTTTTGAAAAGATCAACAAAACTGAGAAAACATTGGCTAAATTTACTAAAGAAAAACAGGAAAAGAAATAACCCAAATAAGAAATGAGAGGGGAGTTGTCATAACAGATCTAACAGAAATCAAAAGTATCATAATAGAATACTATGAAAGACTGTACTCTAACAAATTTGAAAACCTAGAGGAAATGGACAAATTCCTTGATTCAATCAGCTACCAAAATCATGATAAGGTGAAGCAGAGCAACTTAGTGAACCCATCACAAAGGCAGAGATTGAAAGAGTCATCCAAAAGCTACCAACCAAAAAAAGCCTGGGCCCAGAGGCTTCACAAGCCTAGAGAAAAGTTATCTCCAGTACTACTGATACTATTTCACAGTATAGAAAAGGATGGTGTGCTCCCAAATTCATTCTATGAAACCAGAATAACCTTGGTGCCAAAGCCAAGGAAAGACCAAACAAAAAAGAACGACAGACTGATATCACTCACAAATCTAGATGCAAAAATTTTCAACAAAATTCTTGCCAATAGACTACAACAACATATCCAAAAAATAATCCATCATGGCCAAGTTGGATTCATACAGGGGTGCAAGTCTAGTTCCACATCAGAAGAACAATTAATGTGATCAACCACATAAATAACACAAAAGACAAGAATCACTTGATTTGGTCTATTGATGCAGAAAAGACATTTGATAAAGTCCAACACCCATTCGTGCTAAAAACTCTCAGCAAAATAGGAATAGAAGGCAAATTCCTCAATGCAATAAGGGCCATTTATACAAAGTCAACTGCCTATGTCATCCTGAATGGAGAGAGACTGAAACAGTTTCCCTTGAGAACAGGAACTAGACAAGGATGCCCACTCTCACCTCTCCTATTCAATATTGTACTAGAAGTTCTAGCCAGAGCAATTAGACAAGACAAAGAAATAAATGGCATCTGCATCAGCAAAGGCAAAGCAAAAATCTCCGTATTTGCAGATGATTGGATTTCACATGCAGAGAATCCTAAAGAACCCATAAGTAAACTTCTCAAACTGATAGAAGAGTTCAGCAATGTCTCAGGTTACAAAGTAAACGTAAGTAAATCAGTACGATTCCTTTATACTAATGAGGTCATTAATGAAGTAATCACCAAATCAATACCACTTATTATAGTCCCTAAGAAGATAAAGTACCTAGGAATTAATCTAACCAGAGAACTACAAGACCTGACTACAAGAAACTAGGAGAGACTTACATAAATGGAGAAACCCACCTTGCTCATGGATAAGAAGATTTAACATGACGAAAATGTCTATTTTACCCAAAGCAATCTACTTACATAATGCAGTCCCAACACAAATTCCAGTGACATTTTTTAACGAGATGGAGAAACAAATCAGCAACTTTGTTGGGAAAGGGAAGAAGCCCTGGATAAGTAAAGCACTACTGAAGAAGAAGAACACACTGGGAGGCCTCACACTACCCAACTTTAGAAACTATTACACTGCCACAGTAGTCAAAACAGCCTGGAACTGGTAGAAAAAGAGACAGATAGGTCAATGGAACAGACTTGAGACCCTAGAGATGACACCATCCTCCTATGAACAGTTGATATTCGACAAAGGCCCTAAGACATTAAACTGGGATAAAAACAATCTCTTCAACAAATAGTGCTCGCAAAATTAAATACCCATCTGCAATAAAAGGAAACAAGATCCATATCTTACACCTTATACAAAAACCAACTCAAACTGGATAAAATCCTATGGAGCATAGTTCTACTCTGATACATATGGAGTTGCCATGAGTTGGAACTGAGTTGATAACAACTCATTTTTTTTTTAAATGATTTTATTAGAGTTGATTTTGTATATGGTATGAGTTAAAAATCATGTTGTTTTTTTAATATAGAGTTATCTAATTCATTATTTTCCCCACATATGTATGAGTTTGTTTTACTGTGGGGACTCGTGTGTTTCTGTAGTACTAGAAACTTTGACAGTATTCAAATATCAGCAGTGCTAACCATGGTGGACAGGTTTTAGTTGAGACAGACAAGGAAGAAGGACCTGTAGATCTACTTCTAAAAAGAATTAGCCAGTGAAACCTAATGAATATGAGCAGAACATTGTCTGATTCAGTGCTAGAAGATAAGTCTCGTCTCTGAGGTTAGAAGACACTCAAATGATGACCAGGTAAGAGCTACCTTCTCAAAGTATAGTGGACCTTAATGATGTGGATGGAGTTAATCTTTCTGGATCTTCCTTTGCTGGTGTGGCATGACTCAAAAGGTGAAGAAACAGCTGCAAACATCCATTAATAACAGAATATGGGACAGAGAAGTTTGAATCTCATCAAAAATGAAATGGTATGCATAAACACCTATATCCTAAGCATCAGTAAGCTGAAATGGATTCACATTTGCCATTTTGAACAGGACAGTCACATAGTCTAATACACTAGGAGTGAACAAGTTGAAGAATGATGTTGTCTTCATTATCCAAAAGAACATTTCAAGATCTATTATGAAGTACAATACTAAAAGGAAGACAAGTTAATATGACTATTCTTCAAATTTATACACCAACTGTGAAAGCCAAAGATGAAGAAATAGAAGATTTTTACTAATTTTTGCAGTCTGAAATTGACTGAATGTCCATTCAAGATGCATTGATAATTAGTGGTGATTGGAATGTGAAAGCTGGAAACAAAGAAGAAAAATTGGAAGCTGGAAAAAATGACAGTGGTAATAGAAATGATGCCAGATATTAGATGATAGAATTTTGTAAAATTAATGGCATCTTCATTCCAGATACCCTTTTTCAACAACATACATAGTGACTTTACACATGGACCTTGCCAGATGGTATACACAGGAATGAATTGACTGCATCTGTAGAAAGAGACTATGGAGAAGCTCAATATCTTCAGTTAGAACGAGGACAGGGGCCAACTGTGGAACAAATCACCAATTACTCATATGCAAGTTCAAGTTGAAGCAAAGAAATTAGAACAAGTCCATGAGAGCCAAAGTAAGACTTCAAATATATTCTACCTAAATGTAGAGACCATCTCAAGAATAGATTTCACACTTTGAACTCTAGTAACTTTGAACACAAGGACATCATACATGAAGAAAGCAATAGTGGTTAAAAAGACAGGAAAGAAAGAAAAGACCAAAAAGAATGTAGACTCTGAAACTTGCTCTTCAACATCAAGTATCTAAAGCACAAGGAAGAAATGATGAAGTAAAAGAGCTGAGCAGAAGATTTCAAAGTGTGGCTCTAGAAGGCAAAGTAAGGTATTATAATGACATGTGCAGAGACCTGGAGTTAGACAACCAAAAAGGAAGAACATCGTCAGTATTTCTCAAGCTGAAAGAAGGGAAGGAAAACTTCAAGCCTAGAGTTGTAACAGTGGAGGACTCTATGGAAGAAATATTAAACTACACAGGAAGCATCAAAAGAAGATGGACAGAGTACACAAAGTCACTCTACCAAAATGAATTTGTTGATATTTAACTATTTCAGGAGGTAGCATATGATCAGGATCCGATGGTAATGAAGGAAGTGACCCAAGCTGCATTGGCAAAAAATAAGTCTCCAAGAACTCATGGAATACCAACTGAGATGTCTCAACAAACAAATGCAACATTCGAAGTGCTAATTCATCTATGACAAATTTGAAATACAGCTATCTGGCCAACCAACTTGAAGAAATCTATATTGATCCCTATTCCAAAAAAAGAAGATCCAACCAAATGTGGAAATTACTGATAATATAATTAATAGCACACACAAGTGAAAATTTGCCGAAGATCATTCAAAAGCTATACAATATAGCAGTACACTGACAGGGAAGTACTAGAAATTGAAGCCGCATTCAGAAGAGGACATGGAACCAGGGATGTCATTGCTGATAGATTCTAGCTGAAAGCAGAGATTTACTTGTGTTTCATTGACTATGCTAAGGCATTCAAATGTGTGCATCATAATAAATTAGGAATAATGTTATGAACAACAGGAGGTCCAGAATATTTAATTGTACTTGTTAGGGAAATGTACATAGACCAAGAGATGGTCATTTGAACAGAATAAGGGGATATTCTACTCAGGAAAGGTGTGCACCAGGGTTATAATTTTTCATCATACTTATTCAATCTGTATGCTGAACAAATAGCTGAAAGAGCTGGAATATGTGAAGAAGAATAGGGCATTAGGACTGGAGGATCATTAGCAACCAGCATTATGCAGATGACACAATCTTCCTTGTTGAAAATGAAGATGACGTGAAGCACTTATTGAGGAAGATGAGACTACAGCCTTCAGTATGGGCTGCACCACAGCTTTAAGAAAAAAATAAAAAATCAAAACAAAAACCCTCAAAAATTGGAACAATAAATCACATCATGATAAATGGAGAAAAGATTGAAATTGTCTGAGATTTTGTTTTACTTCTATTTACAATCAATGTTCAGAGAAACAGCAAAAGTTCAAAGAAACACAAAAAAGATGTGTTGCATTAGGAGAATCTGCTGCAAAAGACCTGTTTAAAGTGTTAAAAAGCAAAGAGGTCAATTTGAAGACTAAGGTGTTCTCAGTCACCTTGTATGCATGCAAAGCTGGTCAGTGAATGTGGAAGATCAAGAACTGATGCTTTTGGATTATGGTTCTGGCAAAGAATATTGAATATGCCATGAACTGCCAGAAAAACAAATCTGTTTTGGAAGAACTATATCTAGAAGCATCCTTAGAAGCAAGGATGGCAACATATTTTGGACAAGTTATCAGGAGGCATTAGTTCTTGGAGAAGGACATCATACTTGGTAAAGTAGATGGTCAGTGAAAAGGAAGACCCTCAATGAGACCGATTGACACAGTAGCTGCAACGATGGGCTGAAGCATTGACAGTGATTGTAAAGATGATGCAGGACCAGGCAGTTTTGTTCTAGTGTATGTAGGGTCGCTATGAGTTAGAACCTGTTCAAAGGTACCTAACAACAACAATCTAAATAACTGTTTAGTGTCATTTGTTGCAAAGATTATCCTTTCCCCACTGGATATATAGCCTTAGCACTTTGTCAATAATCAGTTGACCATATTCTCTTTAATTGATCTTTAAATCTATTTGATTAAAGTAGCTTTCTGGGTAGCCTACGTCTTCTAACTTTGTTATCTTTTGAAAAACTGTTCCAAGTCTTTTAGACTTCCATATAAATTTTAGAATCAGTTTCTCAATCTGTAAAGAAAAAAATCCTGCTATAATTAAACCAATTCACCTATTGTATAAGAGTCTTATAACTATATGCTTCTGTTTCTCTTCTCTGAGCTGTTGTGATATTTTGTCAAATATTTAATTACATATATGTAGTGAAATCATAATACATATTTATTATTTTTGCTTTAAATAGTGATCTTTTAAGTTGAAAAAATCTTTTATAGACACCTACTTATTTACCATTTCTAATGTTTTTCATTCCTTTGATTAGAGCCAGGTGTCATTTCCTTTTACTTCAAGGACACCCTTTAACATTTCTTTGTCTTACTCTTGGTGAAAATACACACAGAAAAACCCACTTTGCTTCCACATTTTCTAGACATTATAATCAGTGACTTGGTTATATTCTTCACATTGCATCAACATTGAACATTCTTACTATTTCTGTTCTACTTATTTCACTTCCGTTGACTTAATCTCCCCCTGTCTATGTTCTCATCTATGCATTAAGATAACTGTTGACCCTTTGTGTATGTATGTATACACACAAATATGTGTACACACACTGAATTTTGGTACAATACTCAAGGGTGACAATCTTTCAGTCTTTACTCTTTGGACTGAATTATGACTTCAGGGGATAGTTTCAACACATGGTTTAAAGAGTAACTCAGGGCCATAGTCTCAGGGACTCCTCTAGCCTCAATACCCCAAACCCATTAGTGTTAAGTGGATTCTAACTCATAGTGACCCTATAGGACAGAGTAGAACTGCCCAACAGAGTTTCCAAAGAGCAGCTGGTTGAATTGGACTGGTGACCTTTGGTTAGCAGCTGTAGCACTTAACCGCTATCCCACCAGGATTTCCTTACCCTCAATAGGTCCATTAATCTAATAAGTCTGGATTCCCCGGGAATTTGAAATTTTGTTCTACATTTTCTCATCTGTTGTATCCCTGATCAGAATGTTCAGTAGTGTACCCAGGTGCCATTTAGTTCTTCTGGTCTCAAAGTGAAAGAGGCAGTTGTTCATGTAGACAGTCCTGTACTCCAATTCCTTCTCTCATTCTTCATTCTCTTTTGTTTCAGAAGAATAGACCAATGGTTGTATCTTGGATGGCCACTCATAAGCCTTTAAGACCCTAGACACTACTCACCATACACAGGGAAGTAGAGCATAAACTTTAAGAATTATATTATGCCAATTGATTGAATTTCACTTGGAACTATCCCTTTAACATTTCTTGTGTGTTTATCTGGTTAGTGATGCATTCTTTCAGCTTCAGTGTGTACGTAAATGTCTTAATTTTGCCTTTGATTTTGAAAGACATTTACTGTGGGTATAGAATTCCAGGTTGAAGGACTTTTTCTTTCAGTATCTTAAAATTGTTGCTCCACCATGTTCTGGTTTCCATGATTTCTAATAAGTTTTATTTTTTTCTTCATATGTAAAGTAGGTTTTTTCTCTCTGCAGGCCACTAAGATTTTCTATTTCACATTGTTTTGAAGCAGTTTAATTATAATACCTCTTATTGTCATTTTCTTTTCCCTTCTTTGTTGAGGTTCTTGGAAATGTGAAATAGTATTTTTCTATGAGATTTGAAAAATTTGGGCCATTAGTTTAAAAAAAATCACCCCTCTTTATATCTCCTTCTTATCCTTCCCTGAACTCCAAAAATCAAGACCAAACCAGTTACTCTCAAGTTGATTCTCACTCATGGCAACCCTGTGTGTTTTAGAGTAGAACTGTGTTCTGTAGAGATTTCTATAGCTGTGATTTTTTTAGAAGTAGATCACTAGGCTTTTCCCACGTGATGCCTCTAGGTGTACTTGAACTGTCAACCTTTTAGTGAGTAGCTGAGCGCTTAACCATTTGTGCTATTCAAGGACTTCTTTCAGACTCCATTTTCATGAATATTAGCATAATCTAGGTTGTTTCATAGTTCACTGACATTCTCATCATTTTTTCCATCTTTTTCTCTTTTTGTTTTATTTTGATTGGTTTCTATTGCTGTATCTTCTAGTTCATTAATGTGTCATTGTGCCATGCTTAGTTTACTATTTATCACATCCAATCGCTTGTTCTCCACAGTCAATGCCCATGCTAGAAGCAGTCAAGAAACCAAAAATGTATTGCAACTGGAAAATCTGTGGCAAAGAACCACTTTAAAGGTTGAAAAGTAAAGATATCACCTTGAAGACTAAGGTGTGCCTGTCCCAAGCCATGATATTTTTCATCATGTCATACACATGCAAAAAAAGTTGGACAATAAATAAGGAATACAGAAGAAGAATTGATGCCTTTGAACTGTGGTGATGAAGAAGAACATTGAGTGTACCATAGACTGCCAAAAACACAGACAGATGTGTTCTGGAAGATGTACAACTAGAGTGCTCCTTGAAAGCAAAGATAATGAGACTGTGTCTTACATACTTTGGACATGTTGTCAGGAGGGATCAGTCCCTGGAGAAGGACATCATGATTGGTAGAGTGGAGGGTCAGCAAAGAATAAGAAGACTCGTGAGAAGATGGATTACAGTGACTGCAAGGATGGGCTTAAGCATAAAGATTATTGTAAGCATGTTGCATGACAGGGCAGCATTTTGTTCTGTTTTAGATAGGGTCACTATGAGTAGGAACAGACTTAGTGGCACCTAACAACAATGTATTATTCATCTAGTTCTGCTTTAACAAAAATGCTACAAGTGGGTGGCTTTAGAAATAAATTTTATTTTGTAGCAATAGAGTAGGTTAGAACTCCAAACTCAGTGTCAGCTCCAGGGGTGGGATTTCTCTGCTAATTCTGGAGGAAGATCTTTATCATCAATCTTTACCTAGACTGGAAGTTTCTGAGGTGCAGGGACACCACTGGTACTTTCCAAAAAATATACTCACCTTCTGGCACAGCTTCGTGGTGGCACAACTTCTCCAAATGTCTCTGCTAGCTTCTTTTCTTGATAATCACAGGAGATTACTTCAAGGCACAAAACAGTCTTATACATTGAGTCCTGCCCCACCAACATAACTGCTTCCCATTCACCCTCATTAATATCATAGAGGCAGGATTTACAGAATGGAGGAACAGACCACAATACAAGAAATCATGGTCTAGCTAAACTGCTACATGAATTTTTGGGAGGACACAATTCCATCCATGACATTCCATCCTTTGTTCCCTAAAATTCTGATCTTTAGAACATGTACAACATGTTCACCCCATCATAGCAAGAGTCTCAAATCCAAGTTCAAAATCTAGAAATTCCTCTTCAGCTGTGAAATCTAGAACACAAGTTATCTGCTTCCAAAATACAGTGGTAGAACAGACAAGTTCAAGTTAGATATTTCCAGTACAAGTGGGAACAGGAAGGCAAAACAGACAACAAGTCAACAAAACATATTACAGTAGCCCTCAAAGCTTTGAAAATAATTTTCCATTCTTTAAGACATTTTACAGAATGGTCCTGTCCTCCAGACTCTGGGTATTGGCCATACCCTCCAGATTCTGAGTGGAAGCCCCTCAGCCCTGTGCTAGAGCTCTGCCTTTCAGGCCCACTGGGACAGCAACTCTGTCCCCTTGGCTCATGGGGCACCCTGAGACTGACTGAATGGCAATTCCACCCTTACAACACAGGAAACCATGACTCCAACTTTTCAAACCCTTGAGGTTGTGGCCATACCTTTAGAGACTGAGGTAACTCAGCCTCTTGTGATTTCTGTGTCTTCATCTTGTGCTTGCTATGGCTTCATGCCCAGGCATCAGGCCTACATCTGCCCTGCAGGGGAAAGTGTTCCAAAGCTCTGTAGCTCCACCAATTCAAGTGCCCAGAAACACCCCACTCTGCCATGAAACCTCTGTGCACAGGCACTCAGCTTTGTTGCTCCATGGGTAAGCTCCAGTGCTGTCTCACACTGGTCTGGTTCTGCTGCTACTGCTGCTGCTGCTGCTAGTCTTCTGTTGCTTGTTTCTCACTACCTGTGCCTTTTTGGTGTTAACAGTTCTCCTAGGTTACTTCTAAGTCTTACATCTTTTATGGTTTCAAAATGTCTTCCACAATGTAAGTGTCTGTTAGAGCAGCACCCCACTCTCTCAGTACCAAACTATCTTAGACTGGGTTCTCTAGGGAAGCAAAACCAGTTACATGTATGATGTGCCTAAGAAAAGGTTTATATAAAGGAAACAGCTCACACAATTGTAGAAGGTAAAATGTTCCAAGTCCTGGATCAGAGTAGAAGCCTCATGCAGCTGTGGAAGCTGGTGAACCCAAGATTGGCAGGTCAGAGATTAGACTTCCCAACAAAGGCTGTGAAGTTCAGCAGATCCCAAGATGATGGTCGAGACTGCAAGGTTTCTCTTGACTCATGTAGCTGCAGAGGCTGGTGAACCAAGAATTGGCAGGTCAGGGAACAGGACTCTTACAGGCTGTGAGGGTTGATGAATCCCAAGAGCTGCTATTTCAAGTCCCATGACCCAGATGTAAGAAGACAAGGGAGCAGCAGCTGCTGACAATGTGAGTAGATGGAAGCAGGCAGCAGAAGAGAGGGATATAATGGTGGGTGGTGAGCAACCACAGGCCCCACACCTGCCACTTTATACAGCTGCCAAAACATTGGTCCAGCCAAGTTGACACATAGTCTTAACTATCACGGTTCGTCTGACACACTGTATTTGTTCATTTTCAGAAGTTTGTTTCATGTCAGTTTTAAGTTTTCATATTAGACAACTCATTCATTTCCTCTACCTTCTTGAACACATGGAGTGTTTATAAATCACAAGTTTATTATCTTTCTCTTGCTCTGCTGTCTTTGCCATGTCTGTGTCTGCTTTTACTGACTGATTTTCCTCTGTTATTGCGTGTTACATTTTCTTGCTTCTTTGAAAGTCTAATACCTTTTTTCTTTCTTTTAAAAATTTTTAAATTGTGATTAAGTGAAAGTTTACATTCCAAATCAATTTTCCATGTAAAACCCCACCTGTCTGTATCTCTATCTGCTTTCCTCACCCTGTGAAAGCACACCTTTATTTTTCACTTAACCAGCACTTGTCCCCTCCTTTCCATCCTCTCCTTTCCCCTCTAAAAAAAAAAAAAGTAGGACAGCCTCCTGTAAATGTAGAAAACAATAAAAGACACGTACCACATGCATCAGTCTGTGTCACCAAGTCTAGTCCATTCTTTGTTTGAACTGTTGGCTTCAGTACTGGTTTCTGCTCTGGCTAGCAATAAGTCCAGGGGCTGTGCACTCAGGGGACACTCCAGGTGGTCAGACCATCGTGTCTGGTCTTTTAATAGAGTTCTTGATCTGCATACCCTTTTTTCTCATGCAATGTCAGATTCTACCTTGTGTCCCATATCCAGGCTGACTTCAGTGATGGCCAGGCATAATATGGTTCTTCTGATCTCATGCTGATTTAGTCCCCCAATCATATGGATCCTTCCATTCCCTGGGTTCATTTTTCTTTGTATCTCTGATGCTCTCAGTTTTCATCTATTTCAGGCAGGTTGGAATTAATTGACATTCCTCAGATGGTAGCTTGCTGGCTTTTAAGACCCCACAAGCCTCTTGCCATTATGGGGTACAGAAGACTCTTGGAAAGACTAATTATACCAATTTACCTCGATGTCTCCCAAAAACATGATCCCCAGAGCCCTGCCCCTGCTACTCTGCCCTTTGAAACATTTGGATTGAATTTAGAAAACCTTTATGATGATGATGGTGATTAGCTGAAAGTATACAATCCAAACCAATGTTGCGTGCCCACTTATCCGCAACTCAATGTGCTCTCCTCACCCTGTGACAGCACATTACTCCATCTCTATACTTTTAGTATCCTCTTAATGAGCACCTTTTTCCTTCTCTCCACTGTCTTCTCTCCCCTCTAGAAAGAAACCAGTAGGACAGCCTCCTATAAGTGTATAAAACCATCAAGTACACATACCACATGCTCACAATGTGTCCCTGAGTCCAGTCCCTTCTTGTCTGAATATTTGACTTCAGAACTGATTTCATATCAGGGCCAGCCACAAGTCTAGTGGCCATATTCCCAAGGAACTCTCCAGGCTGTCATACCATTAATTCTGGTCTTTTGGTAGAGTTCTTGAACTGTACTCCTCTTTTTCTTGTGGTGCCTCAGGGACTGTACATTGTGTCCTCCATCACAGTTGTGTATCTGCTCCTTCTGGTCTCATGCTGACGCAGTCTCCCATTCTTATGGGTCCTTCTGCCTCCTGGGCAGATGGGTTGGGACCATTTGGTATTCCTCAGATGACAGCTTGCTAACTTTTAAGATCCCAGATGTCATTCAGCAATATGGGTTGCAGAAGACTCTCTTAGCTAAAGACCAGTTATGCCAATTGACCTCGATGTCCCCTGAAAACATGGTCACTAGACCCCTGTCCCTGCTACTCAATCCTTTGAAATATTGGGTTGAGTTTACAAAACATTTCAGTTTATAGTATAGCACAGTTACGCTGATCTACTCTCTACTGCATGCTGTCACTCCCTTCACCTAACCGAATTCCTGTTGACTATCTAATCTATGGGAAATCTGGGTGGTGTAGTGGGTTAAGTGCTACATCTGCTAACCAAAAGATTGGCAGTTCAAATCAGATGTCAATGTAACATGTAATTTCCAAATATTTTTTCCCATTCCGTTGGCAGTCTTTTAACTCTCTTGATAAAGCTTTTGGATGAGCGTAAGTGTTGGATTTTTAGCAGTTCCCACTAACCTATTTTCTCTTCTGTTGGTCATGCATTGTTTGCAAGATTTTGTGATTTGTCTAAGCCATGTACCAGAACTTCCAGTGTTCTCTCTCCTTTCCCCCCCTTTCTACTCACTCCCCTTCCTCCAACCAGAGGTCAGCAGGATGATACCCTATAGATGCAAAGAACCATAAAGTACTTCCAATATGTGGTCACTCTGCATCACCAAGTCCAATTCACTCATGTCTGAAGAATGGACCTTCATTATGATTTCTGGGCAAGGGCAGCATCAGGGCCAGGGGCCATGCTCCCAGGGGAACCCTGAAGCGGCCGGATCGTCAGTTGCGGTCTTTTAGTGGAGATCTCAGGTTGCACCCCTTTTTAATCTTGTGTTGCCAGTGAGACTCAGCTTAGTGAGCTCCATTGTGGCTGTCAATGATGGTGGCCGGGCACCATCCGGTTCTTCCAGTCCCTAGTTGATGTAGGCACCCACTCATGTGGGTCTCTCTATCTTCTGGGTTGTGTCTACCCCATGTCATTTCGGTCCTCGGTGAGCAGACAATTTAATTATTAAAAGGAGTTGAGGACAAAAGAATAACTGTAAAAATGTCTGGCCCAAACATATATTCTTCCCACCAGCTTTACTCATGTGCTCCTAACACAGAAGCACCTCCATGCTTCCCTATATTCTCAGACTTGCCTTGTATTACAGGTAACCTGTAAATAATTGTGGATAGTCCTGTAAGGGAAGAGAAGTTTATAATTACAAATTCAGGCACAAGAATAAAAAGGGGTGCACCGTGAGATCTCCACTAAAAGACTTCAGTTAATGGTCCAGCAGTTTCGGGGTTCCCCTGGGAGCATGGCCCCTGGCCCTGATGCTACCCTTGCTCAGAAATCATAATGAAGGTCCACTCTTCAGACACGAGTGAATTGGACTTGGCAATGCGCAATGACTATATATTGGATGCACTTTATGGTTCTGTACATCTATAGGATATCATCCTGCTGACCTCTGGCTGGAGGAAGGAGAGTGGGTGGGGAGGAGGGGAGGGGAGGCTGTTGGGAGGATGAGACATGTATGGAGCAGAGAGGAATACTGTGCTGTCACTGGACAGGGAGAGCAGTGGAAGCTGCATATAGGTGGGCATGTAAATTTACACGGGAATGTACATTTTCACTCAGTCATGATAAAAAAAACCAAAAAGCCAAAACAAATTTAGGTTTAAGTTGATCAACTCTGTTTTCTCCCACTTGTGTATTCAATAAATACTTAATGCCACTACGGGTTGGACACTTCTGGGCTCTTAGAATACAGTTACAAACACAGCAGTTTCTGCCCTGATTGCTGTCTAATGAGACAAATGAGATACATGTTACAGTAACATACCTACAAAATGCATTTAGGAGGAGAAACGAACATAAAGACATCTCAAAAGTCTCTAAAAGTGGGGTGTCTTGTATCACCTGTGCAACAGTGGGAGAAAAAAGACATGAAGTGAATGTTTATACAGGACAATGGATTAACAGACACAACTGCCTTAGTCAGGGTTCTCTAGAGAAGCAAAACCAGTAAAGCATATAAATATATATCTAGAGAGAGATTTGTATCAAAGAAATAGCTCATGTGGTAGTAGAGTGTGGAAAGTTCCCGTCAGGACAGAGGCTTTTCTTGATTCATGTAGCGGCAGGAGCTGGTGAGCCCGAGATTGCAGCTTAGAGAGCAGGGCTCTTGCTCATGGACTGGCAGCCTAGCCTGCAGGTAAGCTGTTAGCTCAAGTCCCAAGAACTGAAGGTCAGACTGGCAGGATCCAGCTGCAGGATCCAGAGCAAGCAACGGCTCATGAGCCTTGCCAGAATGTCCACTTGTATTCGGTGTAGGCCGTGCACTCAAGGAAATGCTCTTTCAGTTGGTTGGCTACTCAGAGCACTGTCCATCACAGGGGCGAGCACGTTATACCAAATCTCATCATGGAGGTGATCAGATCATCATATGCCTGCCAAACTGGATTATAGCTGCCAAGCCACTGAGAATCACGGCCAGCCAAGTTGCCCCATAATTCTAATGATCACAAACACAAATACAACTATCTGTGTGTGCATGTGTGCGTGCATGCATGCGTGTGTGTACATTTTTGAATGATGTCATGGGACATAATTTTTCTTTGGTGTGGTAGGAATCCTTAAGATTATTTTTAGGAACTATTTTTCATTTACCTGTAACATGGTTCCTCATACGTAAGGCAGATAGGATGCTGCCCCAATCCTGACCATAACCTTTCTGAAGGGTGGGCAGGTCACAACTAGAATCTTTATACCCTGATTTAAGATTTGAGACAAAGCTCACTGATTTATACTGGCTCTTATAATGAAGTGTTTTGGGCCCCTTTATTATAATGAATAAACTTCATTATTTTTTTGTGATGCATTTCTTTACTTGATGTCTGCTGACTATCCACATTTCAAAGGTAAGTTGGATGGCTTGTATCTAGCTATGCTGTGATATTTTCTAAGCATTACAAATATCCTTCCTTTCCTAGGTATTACAATATTTCTTTGTATCACAAGAATGTTAATAACTACTGCAGTGTCATTTTTTCCTAACTTTTTTTTGAAAGCTTAAACTGTTACTGACTTCATTTTTTTTGATGCCCTGAAAATTTCCTTTTACACTTAAAAAAGAAAAAAAAATTAACAAGAATGGCATTGTTTCTATGAATACATGTTTGAAAAGAATTAGGTCAGTGTTAAGATTATCATTCTTGCCAACAGCCTTTCAGGTATATTTTATAAAATAAATGGAGGCAAGGCAAGAGACAAGACTAAAAGGCGTGAATCCAGACATTGGTTTTTTTGGTTCAAGATACTTCAAACCCAACTAGAGCAGGATTTTCACCTAAAAAGAAATTTTTCTGATAATAATCTCTTTGGGCAAAAATAGCCCATGAAATGATATTAAAACACTTCTTTCTATTAAAGGAGACTAGAGTTACAGTAGAATAAAAATGAAGAAAAGTCGTTTCTCTGAAACGGCCTTGGTATTTTTACTCTGGAAGTCTGAGGCTGAGGTAAATCTGTGTTCTTTTGTATCTTTTTAGTGACAGAGATACCATTAAAAAAATTAAACTGAGAATTTATGTGGAGGGATGTTTTTGTTATGAAAAGAAAATCTGTCTCACTCTCTTGATAGGCTTTGGGTAGATACTTTTAAATAAAGCATTTTGAGTACGTACAAATGGTTAGTTGGCTTTGTGTTTGTGATAACTTAGAAGAACAATAGAATACTATTCCTTGAACCTTTTTTTCAAAGAGGAAACAGCTTTTGGAAATTGGACGTTTTGCACCTCTGTCCATTGAAAATATTTGAAATATTTTCAAAATATTTTCAAATATTTCAACCTCTAATCCTGCTTGTTTGTTAAAAAATATTGCATCCACAAGCCTGCCAGTTTAAATTTCCTTACATGTTTGAGTTCTGCAGAATCTTTTTTTTTTTTTTTTTTTTGGCGAGGCTGCCACTATATTCTACAGAAAGGAATTACTGACCGAGGAGACGCACGCGCAGAAAGCTGCGCGGTGACGCCGTCTCAGGCTTGCCGAGGCTCCCTTTGGTTCACCTTCATTTAAGGGTGTGATACTTTCTCAGCATGGGAGCCACAGACAGAGGAGACTACATTTTCAACCTTTCTTCCTGATTCACACCCTTAAGGCCAAATGAAATGCTGTACAAACAGGTGGAATCTCTGAGCTGGCTCTGAGAGAGCCCAAGTTTACATGTGTCAGAGCAAAGTGAAGGAGGGTGGGAAAAGGCGAGCCTGGGTGCTTGGAACTAAGCTCCACCGCCCCTAGTCTAATGGGTAATAGAGTCATTAATTCTACTGATTAACTTGGCCTTGGGCTTCATGGAAATGACATCTACCTTCTTTTTTTATAAGCTCACATTGTGGAACGAGGGAGCATAAACAAAACAAAAAAACAAAAAACAAAATAAAACAAGCTAATTAGAGAGAAATCAGGAGAAAAGAAGCATGGAGAAAAGAAAGACAGTCTGAGCATTAATGAGACTTGTTTGGAGAGAGAATGTGACAGGCCCTTCAAAAGCATTATTGTCAAATGTGTCACTGTTTCATAGATGGCTAGAGCTACCTTTGGGCTCCACGCTGATAGTTAATGATTTGAAACTATAAAAAGATTGAAAAGGTAAAAGGGAAAATGTCAGACTCAACTGGATTTTAATGAGCTTACTTTTTTTTCTTGTGGAAAACAGAACTGAAAGAAGAAAAAGTTCGTCTTCTTTCTATCCCTTGTTCTCTGCATTTCCGTTTCTTTCTTAGAGATCTATCTGTCAAAGGAACAGTGGGAGAGGACTATCAAAGGTCTAACCTCAAAGATCTGGGATGTCTTACTTTCCTGAGAGGAGGGTTGATAGTGGGGACAGCACAGGGCTTTGAATGACAATAATAAGGAGAGAGTGATGGAGGAGACAGCAACAGCACTTGTTTGTTTTGGGGGACGTGCTGAGCCGAAGCCATCTTCACACTGTGAGATGTAACAAAGAAATACAAAGTGATTACGCAGGTTCATTTGTCAGTATCACTGCCCCAGCGATTGCTGAGTGCAACAATGAGATGACAAGGCATTTATTGCTGATGGTTGGTTATTAGTCGCATTATAGGAAACATTAGTGCGGAGTGGGACATGTAGACCAGGGAGACAATAGCTTTCTGGGCTCTGAACACAGCAGGGTGGTTTTGTCATTAAATTTGGTAGCGCCAATTTAATTTTTTTGAAAAAAATAAGCTGGAAAGAAACTTTGAAAATGAATTCTGTAACCCCATTTTTACCTTTACAGTAATGTCAGGATTTCATTCCTTAGGCACTGTGCTGTATGTGTCAGTAGCTGAGCACACAGAGAAAGCTCATACATTTTCAAAAGACAAAATGCTAGCAGAAAAATCAGAGGCAAACTTCGATTCTTTTCTGGTGGAGTTTCTTGTGGTCTTTGAGATATTAAATCCTGATTATGGTATTGCACCTGGGTGCAAATTATGAGTTATGTGTCAGGGTCAGTCAACTGCCTTCTTAGCGATTTGCTGCAGAGTTCTTTTCTGAAATAAGTCACTTAGATTACGGACTTGAAAGTGGGTAGCCCAACTCATTGCAAGGCATGAAGCTGTCTAGAGACTGGGAACCTGAAATCTTTTTTGTTTCCTCAGTTTGTCATCCGGTGTTCATCAATGCAAATACTCCTGAGCTCTGCATGTATCTGGGCATGCCATCTCGAAAATGCATTGTTTTGGCCCACTTACCTGTAGAAGGATTGTTCCAGAACAGAGACAAAATAATCATTTGAAGAGGATCTTGAAAAGCAGAATTATTTTTATTATTCTTGTAAAGACACAGGAAGTCTGACAATTAATTCCATGTACTTAGTTGCTCTAAGTGCTGCCTGTCTCATTGCTGAATGTCACTATGGTCACCTTCAAAGTACTCCCTGTAGAAGCTGTGCACTGGTGCCAGTGCTCAGTCCACCTTCAAAGCAATTTTGGAACTCTTTCTGGAATGGCCGTTGTGCACGGTGGCAAGGTGGCAAGTTTGCAAACTTAATTAGATAGTTGTCTGTAAGGGAATTTTTAGCCAGTAAACAAATGACTGTATTGGAACACCCTCCCTTCTCACTTGGAACACCCTCCCTTCTCACCTAATCTGGCCCCCAATGACTTTGTTCTTTATCCAAAGATATAGGAAATACTGACAGGAAAATATTTCGATGATGTTCAGGACATCAAGGGTAATATGATAACAGTTCTGATGGTCATTCCAGAAAAAGAGTTCCAAAATTACTTTGAAGGCTGGACTAGGCACTGGGTTGGTGCATAGTTTCCCAAGGGGAGTACTTCAAATGTGACCACAGTGATATTCAGTGATGAGGTATGTAGTACTTTTTCTAGGGTGAGTCTGTGAACTTAATTGGCAGTCCTTGTACATACAACACATTTGCCAATTCGACTTCTTTCACGTGTGTAGTCTAGTGACACCATTTCATTAGTCATCCTATCCAGCACCACCAATAATCATTGCCAAATCTTCTGTCATTGATTGAAAAGAAGAGACTTCTTCTTTTTTTCATTTTAAATCTTTTCCATTCCAGAGTTTCAGAATATGTTAAAACACCAATTCATCCTCAGACCGATCTTATACAGTAGAAATTAGAAAATAATTCTGCTTTTGAGTAGATGGTGACATTGAGGTCTAAATAAACTTGTCCAGGCGTGCAGTCATTATCTGAATGAAGATTAGAACCTCTCTATTGTCCGCTCAAGGCACCAGGTAGAAGTTCCTACACATTCTCAGTGACTTTTTTCTACATTATTGTGTGTCAAGAAAAAAAATTTTTGGCAACAGCAAGTAAGATTGAGGCAGATCCAGGCTCTCCTCTAGGAATACAGGCCCTGATAGAATAATGAACATCAGAAAGGTCATGGGGAGGGCAGGGAGGTTCAGGTACGAGTGTCAGAGATTTCACTTCACATATTTCTGTCCACTGGACACTTTCTCCAGTCAGGCTTTGGTGCCTGCTGGAATTCCAGCCTCTGTATTTTTCCCACCTTCAGGGAAGAAGTCATGGATTGGCCAGTTTGAGAAAGTAACCTGGACTAAATTATCTTAGTTTTGAAGTTTTCTTGTCCTAACAACTCAATAGGGCAAGATGACATAGAAGTTTAATTTTATCTCTTGCATCTGTATCGTTCTAAACTGAACATGTTACTCTCAGGTCCCTCACACCTTAAACTGTGAATGTTGTTTACCCGGTAGCAGAATGCTTAATCTTAGACCTTCAGAAAAAATAGCATTAGCAGATTTTTTTTTTTCTATTTGCTATCATAGAAATATGCAAATAGAGTTGGCACCTGAAATTGAACTATATGCGTTCGCTGAGAATGGTTATGAGGAACCTAATTTCAGAGTCTGTGTTTTTAACCAGTTGACTATACAACATTCTGTTTTGGAAATTTGAGACTATCTAATCTTATACAAAGACACAGTCAGCATCCTCTACTGCCTTCATGAGAAAGTTCCACCTGAAGCATGGAAAGTGTTTTCACAAAGTTTACTGAAGAAATTAAGACTAGGTTCCAACTAGAGAGGGTATTGCTTCTTGGGACTGACATTTCTTTCAGGTCCCAGTTTATGAATTCCTTCTTCTAGGAAGACTTTCCTGATTCTCATGAGTTGTGTTGAATATTTTTATTCTATGCTTTTCTGTCATTGTACCTCCAGGGTTTTACTAAATTATTTGCTCACAAGCCCTCTGATATTTGTGGACACAATAATAAAAAATAATTACAAATATTCAGAATGGTTGATTCTATTTTTCAGTGAAGAATTCAAGTGAGAAACAATGATTTAGAGAAATTTAAAATCAACCTTGGTCATGTTTCCAGTTCTTCACCTTTTTAAGCCTTCTTGGACCCCCTCTCTCACCTGTTTACTGTTGGTCCTTTTCCTAGAAAGTCTTTGAGAACATACACATGCTCCCTGTACCCTTTCTGGCAAAGCTATGACTCTTTAACTAATCATTCTGAAGTTACCAAGGGGAATGTATGTTTCTAAGCACCAAATTGAATCTCTTATTAGTGTCTTGTCTTTTGCAGCCATGTTATATAACATTTTCAGAGCATGTGTTGGAAAGAGAAAATGCTTCATTCAGAACTGACGGAGATAGGAAGGAACAATGGAAGCCCCATACACAGCCTTTTCTCAGAATTTCTTTTATGAGCTCCTGTTTTAGCTGAGCAACTTATTGTAGTTGGCATATTTGTGGTGCTGTGTAGTTTACACTTCCTTCATGAACTTTTTCATTAGTGTTTTTTCTTTTTTGTTGTTGTTGCAGGAATCCAATCTATGAGCAATAACTCTTCATGCCCGTTGTACAGAGGACAAACTGAAGTACACAGGATGGCTTGTCCAAGGGCAGGCTAGCTGTGACGTGTTGGGTCTGATGCTCCGATACTCTGCTTGCTCCAGTTCTCCAATATTCTTTCTATTCTAATACTCTTTATATTAAATTCCAGTCTAGAAATTAAAATAAACTCTTCTGTTTGCTAAAGCCAACCCACTGCTATGAAGTCAATTCCAACTCATAGTGACCCTATACAATAGAGTAGGACTGCCCACAGTGTTCTCCAGGGCACCTGGTGCATTTGAACTGCCAACTTTTTGGTTAGCAGATGTAGCACTGAACCACTATGCCGCTAGGTTTTCTTCTGTTTGCTAGGGGTTTACCAAATTATATGGTTTTATTATTGCCACACTTTGTACTATGAGCTCTTCAGTAAAAGATACTACATAAATTAATCTCCGGTATTCACTTTTTAATGCCTGTTCCTGAAGGCAGACAAGTTCCATCTTCTGGGGCTGTACACATGTTACATGGAAGAAATAAAGGTATGTCTTTAATAACATTGAAATTGACTTAGGGGGAGCTCAACATGGCTGGCTATAAGCGCATGTATAATTTCAAACCAGAGAGTAGAGAAAACAAAATTTCTAATGGTAATTATAAAAGAATAGTATCTTGACTGTCATAAACATAGTTCCATCTTGACCATTCTAAACATAATAACGTGGTGTCTTAATGGCATGAGGGCTAAGCTAATTGCCAGGGTGTACGGATGAGCATGTGCATAAGATTTGCCAGATTTTTGCCAGTGGTGCTAAATAGGAGAATTATTGAGCAATCACAGTGAGGGTTCCAGGGCTCCACAGCTGGAATCTGTGCAGGTGCAGCTTTCTGGTTGCTGGCCAGCATTATTTTGCAATAGTGTTGGCAGTAACCACTTTTAATTAGAAACATGATTGTACTTTATTTTAATATTTCTTCCTTCCATTTTTTTCCCTACTGTAAATTAGGCCTGCTCTGAGCATCAATCCTTGCCAAAGTTTTAGGTATCAGATTAAGCCCACTGAGCTGAGCCTGTTTTCAGTGCTTGAAAACATACAGAGTGAGTTTCCTGTAGTTGGTATAGTTTATATGACTGAGAAAATATTAGCACACAAAGCAAACTTCTTATGTGCTTCTGTGACATTTTGAGGTGAAATGTTTCACTGCACTCAAGACCATGGCTGGAAGCCGGCATATGCCAACCATGTGACAACATTTAAGAGTGGCTGATTTCTGAGTTTGCTGTCTTAGCCTGTGGGTCTGGAAGGATTACATCATTAGTGAGGTTACTAGGAGTCAGACAGATCTCTCTACAGAATAATAATAAAAGTAGCTTCTCTTATGTGCTACCACACGTACTGTGATGGCTTGTGTGTTGCTGTGATGCTGTAAGCTAGGCCACCAATATTTCTAATACCATCAGAGTCACCCATGGTGAACAGATCTCAGCAAAGCTTCCAGACTAAGACAGGTTAGGAAGAAAGGTCTGATGATTTATTGCCCCGAATTAGCCACTGAAAGCCTTCTAGATCACGGCAGAACTTTATCCCACTCAGTTGTCTGGGACATGCCATCAGGAGGGATCAATAGCTGAAGGAGGACAATAGGTTGGGTGAAGTCAGAGGGCCAAGGAGGGTAAGAGAGATCATCAGTGAGATGGATTGGCATGATAGCTGCGGTGATGAACCTGAATATTCTGGCAACCGAAAGGACGATGGAGGCCTGGGCAGCGTTTTGTTTTGTTGCATGTAAAGTTACCACGAGACAAAGCTGACTTGATGGCAGCTACCGATCCCTGTTTATACTTATGTAGCATGTAGCACTTACTATGGCCAACCACCGTTCTAAGAAATATATATATATATAACATATACATGTATTCTTTAGAATATATATAACATATAACATATATAACAAAGAAGTTAACTAACTTTCACAAAGTCACATAAGTTAATAAATTGAGGAGTCAAGGTTTGAACACAGAGTCTAATTTCAGAGTTTGTGTTTTTAACCAGTTGATCATACAACATTCTGTTTTGGAAGTTGAGACTATCTAATTTCATACCAAGACACAGTGAGCATCCCCTACTGCCTTCATGTGATATTTGTGTCCAGGTGTTTCTCTAGGTCAGGCTAGACTTTGAGCTTCTTAGGCATAAGGGCTGGGTTTATAATCTCTGTATCTCTCTTTATCATCTAGAGTTGGACTTTTCTATCTTAAGTATTAAAAAAGAAACACAGGCCAACCATTTAATGGATTTGAAAGGATGATGCCCTGAAGCATTTGATAATGGTGCAGTATATCAAAATAGTTAAGGAAAGAGATTTTAAGAAAGACTTAAAATGCAGGAAATTCTGTTTGAAGTTTACTGTCTGTTGAATCCATTTGTTGAACATGTTTTTCCACAGCACCGGGCCTCTAAAACGTTTCATTACTGGTTGTAAAAAGACCTAACTGAATTCTCTATTTTTTATAATGCAAATTCTTTCTAGATAGGGTGCTTTGTAGTTTTCTTTGTTTTTGGACAATACAGGCCTTGTTTATGAAATAAACTCTTGTCTTCAACCAGTCTCGTGAATCTTTTGTCCAATAAATGCATCCTCACTTATTTGACAGACTGATTATTTGCTAAAATGACCTGTAATAGGTAAGAGATTAAGCAAAATGGCCTATTTCTCATCCTGATTCTGTGACATGCTTAACACAACCAATTGTAGCTGAATGAACTTGAAATATCATCAAGATCACCCTCTGCAGCTAAGTCATCTGAGATCCCAAAGCTCTACTAAGATTCATTTTTCTCATTTTTCTGTAAACATGTATCATTGTAAAATACTCATCTGCAAGTAGAGGTTACCAGTGGAAGTCTTAGTGCTGGAGAAGTTAGGCAGAGCAATAAATTGGGTCTCAAAGTTTCAGGGTAAGTTCCACATTTTCCAGTATTTAGTTTTGTAACTAGCTGGGCAACTGTCAGGAAAGAACACTAAAATGGGATTTGTTTCCATATTAATAAAAGTAGAAAGTAAAATTAGACGACACCTATCCAATACTTTTTAAAATCTAGTCTTTATATTAGAAGAATCCCTTCTTTCCCTTCACCCTCACCACCAGCACTTTCCATCAGATACCTTGAAAGACTGCCAACCTTATAATTAGTAGCAACACTCTTCGATCACCCTGCCACCAGGGCTCCATTACTTTTGTAGGAAGTGCAGACTTCAAGCTGTTCCTTTGGTAAATAAAGAACAAACACCTTGAGGTTGAATAGCTTGTTGAAACTTTCTGAAACCCTTTGACTGGTTTCACATGTGCAAATTTACATTCTAGGAGTATGTTTATGTTAGCCAAGCCAAGTGCCGTAGAGTCTGACCTCAGAATTAGAAGTTTTCAGAAGGCTTCTCCCTTCATTTACGACTCTTTGAAAGATCTCAAGAATGCTTGCATGCTTGTGGTCACTAAGAATCCTTCCAACACTACATGTTTCTTTGAAGAAGTGTTAGCACGAGGTCTGCCTCGTTAAGTTGGCGAATCATCCTAGAAGAAGTGCGGCATACCTCATTACTGAATACCACTATTGTCACTCTCAAAGCCTTTCCTTGTGAAGCTGTGCGCCTAGTCCACCTAGTCCACCCTTCAAAACAGTTTTGGAACTCTTTTTCTGGAACGGTTGTCAGAGCTATCTTCATATTACCTTGGATGTCCTGAATGTCATCAAAATGTCTTCCTTTCAGTATTTCCTTTATCTCTGCGTAAATAAAAAGTCACTGGAGGCCAGATCAGGTGAGTAGGAAGGGTGTTCCAATACAGTTATTTGCTTACTGGCTAAAAACTCTCTCACAGACAGTGCCGTGTGAACTGATATACTGTCATGATGCAAGAGTCATGAGTTGTTGGTGAAAAGTTTGTCAAACTTTTTCATGCGAACTTTTCAGCACTTCCAAATAGTAAACTTGGTTATCTGTTTGTCCAATTGGTACAAAGTTTTACAACATTTTCATCAGTTCTACTTGTTACTGGCCATGCTGACCTCTCTTCATCAGTGATGCTTTCTTTCTCCTTAGAAAAAATGTTTAATGCATTTTGTATGCTGCCATTTTCTTCATGGAATTATCCCCATAAACTTGGACTAACATGTCCCCGATTTCACTTCCACTCTTGCCAAGTTTAACAAGAAACTTAATGTTTGTTCATTGCTGGAATCAGAATTCAGGCTCTGACATTCTCATGATGGCAAACAAAAACACACAACAACAATAATGAATGCCACTCAGCGAGACACTACCACGTATCAACACAAACACAGCTGTGAGATACTAACATACTAAGGTTATGCAACCCTGCTGAGTTGTTTGCACAGTGCTGCCAAGGTAAGCACACAGGGGCCAAGTTCACAAACTTAATTGTCAGGCCTGGTAATGCTCTCATTCCAATAAAAACTTCACATATTTGTGAATTCACCTTCACATATTTGTACTCCAAATCCTTGTTACTTGTCTTCATTTCCTAATTCTGCTGTAACACAATAACACAAATTGGGTGGCTTATAAAAATGGTAATTTATTGATTCTGGAGACTAGAGGTCCAAATTAGGGTATCAGACATGTTGATTACTTCTGAGAGGTATTTTTTTAAATTGTGATTGAGTGAAAATGTACAATCCCGTTGAAATTTGCATGCCTGCCTATCTGCAGCTCCTTCTGCTCTCCTTGCCTGTGACAGCACACTCCTCCTTTTCATTCTATGAATGTCATATCCTCTTAACAATCTCCTGTCCCCTCCTCTCCACCCTCTCTACTCCCCTCTAGTAAGAGGTAAGTAGAATGACACCCTATAGATGCACAGAACCATGAAGTGAACACACAATATGGTCACTCTATGTCCCTGAGTCCAATCCATTCCTGTCCAAAGGGTTGACTTTGGTAAAGATTTATGATTAGGGGCAGCATCAGATCTAGGAGCCATGCTCTCAGGGGAACTCCCAGGCCTTTGGACAGTCAGTTCTAGTCTTTTAGTGGCATTCTTACAGTGCACCCCCCCTTTTTTTTCCCTTGTATTACCACTGGGACTCAACAGCTGTAATTGGTGGTGGCTGTGCACCATCTGGTTCTTCTGGTCACAAGTTGATATAGTCACCCATTCATGTGGGTCTTTCTGTCTTCCGAGTTTTTTCTCCCTCATGTCGTTGTTGTCCTTGGTGATCATCTGTTCCAGCTGAGTTTGGATCACTTGGAGTACCTCAGATGGCAGCTTGCTAGCTTTTAAGACCCCAGATGCCACTCACCAATATGGGGTGCAGGAGACTCCCTCTGAGAGTTTTAAGAGAGCAACTGTTCCATGCCTCTCTTCTAGCTCCTCATGTCTCCTGGCAATCTTTGGCTTTTAAAGCCATCTTCACATGATGCCTCCCTCCACCTCTGTCTTCACCTGTTCTGTTCCTTTGTACAACATCACTCAGATGAATGAGGACCCACCCTATTTAAGTGCTACATCTGCTAACAAAAAGGTCAGCAGCTCAAATCCTTCTGGTGCTCTCTGGAAATTCTATGAGGCAGTTCTACTCTGACCTCTAGGGTCACTAAGCATTGGACCTCACTTGAAGGCAGTGGTTTTTTTTTTTTTTTTTTTTGTGCAGGAGAGGGGTTCAATTCTGGAGTGACCTCTTGTTAACCTAAGTGATAACAACTCAAAGACACTAGGAAGTCTGACAATTAAGTCTTCGACCTTAATTGCTCAAAATGCTACACATCTCATTGCTGAATATCACTAGAGTCACCTTCCAAGTACTCTCTCTAGGATGCTATACACCAATGCCAGCACTTAGTCAACCCTTCAAAGCAACTTTCAAACTGTTTCTGGAATGGCCATTGTGTACATGGCAAAGTGGCAAGTTGTCTGTGAATGGGATTTTTGCCAGTAAACAAATAATTCTATTGGAACACCCTCCCTTCTCACCTGATCTGGCCCTCAGTGGCTTTTTTCTTTACCCAAAGACAAAGGAAATATTAAGAAGAAGATATTCTGATGACATTCAGGACATCAATAGTAATGTGAAGAATGGCCATTCCAGAAAAAGAATTCCAAAAGTGCTTTGAAGGGTGAACTAGATGCTGGTGTCAGTGCATAGCTTCCCAAGGGGAATACTATGAAGGTGCTATTCAGCAATGAGGTGTGTAGTACTGTTACTGGGATGAGTTCGTGAACTGAATTGGCAGTCTTCCTATACCCAAACCAGATCACCTTCCTGTGGTGGTTGGAATTTCAACACAGCATTTTGGGGAATTCAGTTCAATTCCTAACACTTTCAGCGAATGTTTGGTTGTGGACCTGCAGCATCAGCATCACCTAGGAGCATCTTAGAAATGAAAACCTGTTGTCGTTGGTTATGCTCCCCCTGCAAAATACAGTTCAGCTGGGCCATGATTCCCAGAACTGTGCGATTTTTTTCTCATGTGTTGTAAATTCTGCCTCTGTGATGTTAAACAGGGAGAAGGGGGTAGCAGCAGTGAGGGCAGATGAGGGGAGACTCCCATCTACAATGTTGGATTTTTGTCTTGAGGCTATCTTTTGGGAGATAAAAGAAAAAGGAGGCAAGCAGATTGCTGGGAATGTTATACCACCAGGAAAAACTTACTGGGAGGAGACTGAGTCCTTTGGATTCTGGATTCCTGCACCTGAGAAGCTTCTAGTCCAAAGGAAGATTGATGACAAGGACTTTTGCTCAGAAGGATAGAAAGCCTTCACTGAATTTGAAGTTTTAGCTTACTTTGAGAAAATAAATTTCTCTGGGTGAAGTGCTACATCTGCTAACCAAAAGGTCGGCAGTTCAAATCCACCAGGCACTTCTTGGGAACTCTATGGGGCAGTTCTACTCTGGACCCTCTAGGGTCGCTATGAGTCAAATCTGACTTGATGGCAGTGGGTTTGGTTTGTGAAAATACCACTTGCAGTAATTTCTGTTACAACAGCTCTAGATGACTAAGACACCTGTAATCAGGGATGGAATTTTAACAAGATCCCTAGGTGATTCCTATGCACTTTAATACTATACATAAAACCCAAACCCACTGCCGTAGAGTCGGGTCTGACTCATAACAACACTAGAGGTCAGAGTAGAACTGTTCCACGGAGTTTCCAAGGAGTTCCTGGCCGATGTGAACCACCAATGCATTGTCCTAAATCAGGAAACCCTGGTGTGTAGTGGTTACGTGCTATGTCTGCTAACCAGAAAGTTGGCAGTTTGTATCTGAGAAGTGCATCTTGGGAACTCTACGGAGCAGTTCTTTCTGCTCTACAGGGTCACTACAAGTGGGAATCAACGAGATGGGGCTTGGTTTGGTTTCGTTTGAGTCCTATATCAAAGGAGCCCTGGTAGTACAGTGATCAAGTGCTTGACTGCTAATTGAAAGGTCACTGGTTTGAACCCACTAGCAGCTTTGCAGAAGGAAGATGTGGCAGTTAGCTTCTGTAAAGATTACAGCTGTGGGCACTCTTTGGGGCAATACTATTCTGTACTTATCGGGTTTCTATGAGGCAATGGGTTTTGGGCTCTAAACCATGGAGACTGTTCAAAGTTCCTTTCTCTCAAAATACTAGTGTTTTGTTTAGCGTGATACCTACTGAATCAAATTTTTTTGGTATGATAGATACTCAGATCCTTGAGCTTAGTTCCTTTACTAAGACTGTGGGGCTGGGTGGAGAGGGTGGGTGGAGGGTGGAGGTAGTGGAAGAGATGGTGGAATCATTTTCATTTTCAATGTGGTTTGGGATGCTTCTCGAGCTGGCACAGGCTCACAGCAAAATTTGAGCTTTGATGCATGATGAATGACTCTACTCAAGTTACACACAGAGAGGTATATCCAAGAAGGTGGAACTGAGGAGGTAAGCTGTGTGTGAGAGTGTCAATAACACGATCCAGTGCTTTGCAACTGAGATTAGAGCGGAACAACGATTCAAAATTTACAGCACAATTAAAAGTCATTATCACCCCTTCTCCCATGCTGTAAAATGTTTGATTGTTTATCCAGTAACCTTGTAGGACATTATTACACTCCCTTAATTTTTGTAGCCATGGTTCTTTACAAAGACAATGCTCTCTTCTCTGATCCATACGGTGTACCCCGACTCCTGTTCTAAATAAAAAAACAATCATGAGAAAGCTTGCTCTTTAGCTTGATGGGTCTTGTCTTTGGTGTCCTGTCATCTCCAGGTTCAGATCTGTTTTTTGTGATTGTCCACTGCTTTGCTAGATACTTGGTCTCTCTTGGTGCTCCTAAGCCCTGAACTTAACCTGTCAAGTGTCTGGTGCTTGTTGTCTCTTCTCTCCTCATCATTTCTCCACCATTTTTCCTTGAAATATGTTTTTTTAAAGGGTTCACAAGGCTTTACGAATTGGTGCTCTCTGGGATATCTAAATTTTAACAACAAAAAATTTTTTGCTTTTATCCAAGTAATTATGACTGTTATATTCTTTACACATGAATACATGTGAGTGGAGGGGAGAATACTTACAAAATGGTAACAGTTTATTCCTCCAGCTGCCAATGAGTTGATCCCAACTCATGGTGACATTGAGTGTTTCAGAGTAGAGCTGCTCCATATGGTTTTCAGTGGCTGATGTTTTAAAAGTAGACTGCAAGGTGTTTATTTTGAGGCACCTCTAGGTGGACTTGAACTTCCAGTCTTTTGGTTAACAGGCAGCTGAATGCACTAACTGTTTGCATCACCTGTGGCCTTCAGCCAGTTATTAACCCCTCTCAGAGTCTGTGCATGGGTGTTAGCCCTTTCTACTCCATTTGCTTATGGATCTGACATAGCCATACACATACACTGTAAGGTCTTAGAAGTGTAAGGAGTGATTCTGTTTAGACTGAAGATGGTCATTGTTGGAAAATGGATTTTTAGCCTTGGAACACACTTAGTATCAGAATGTTAAGATGGATGAGCATTATGCTGAATGGTTGGGAATTTGGTTTCTAGGATGCTGGTGAACTAGAGGCTGAGCAATGATTCAATGATGGCTGTAGATAGACTCCTCCTCTGAATGATGCTGAACTTGGCTTGAGGATCAGGAGGCTGCTGGGTAAACAGCGTTTCTATTAATAGCCTGTAGATGGTTTGCATATGTTTAAATATATACCTGAAATACTCAAGTCTCCAGTCTTGGAAGAAAACTATTTATCTATGTGTGTGATATACTGCCCAAGTTCCCACATAGTTAAAAAATCAATGATGTTTACTAACATTTACCATGTGTTCCACAAGGATTAAACTGTGTAACCCCAAACCTGCTGGAAGCTCTAATTCCTGATACTTGTGAAGGTGATCACATTTGGCAATAGGGTCTTTGAAGAGGTCAGTTAAAATGCAGTCATATTGGAGTCAGGTAAGTCGTGATCCAGTGTAGTGTCTTTATAAAAGGGGGAAAGAGACACAGAAACATGAAGAGAGATGACGGCCATTTGAAGATATACATACAAACTAGAGAACACCTGTGGCTAACAGAAGCTGGTAGAGATGAGAAAGAATTTTTTACAGATTTTAGAGAGAGCTGGATCCTGCTGAATCCCCCACAAATTGTTGTCACATTACTAGCCTCCAGAATTGTGAATTCTATTTGTACAACCCACCCAATTTGTGCTATTTTTAATGGCAGCCCTAGGTAACTAAGACACCATGTTGAATAATAGCTGAATTATTCCACTAAGCCACCTTATGAGGCAAGAGCTATCTTTCTCATTCTATGACTGAAGAAACTGGAAGAAATTAAAAGATATAGTAAAAGCGTTTTACTCAACCAAGTTGTTTTATACTCAAGTTTATGTCCTAAATCTTGATGCCACTTGAATGAAAGAATGATTTAATATAGCTATTCATCTGTTTGTATAGAATGTTTCTCTTCCAGTTACACCACCTACATTAACATATTGAAACAAAAATTCCTGGTTCACATTATTTCAGTCCTTTCCAGGGGCTGTCCTGTTAATTTCTTCACCTGCCCCTTTCCTGACAATTCCACAGGTTAGAAAAGTTTTCCAGAGAGTGACCTGGGCCATCAGGAACCCTCCTTTTGCTCTTTATTGTTTTTGTTTTTGCCAGGGGTTTCATCCTTCATCGAAGGTTAATAATTTCATACTAAATAGCTCATTTAGCTGGGAAACATTCAAATATTTTATTGAGTATATTTCTTAATATACACATTCAGAGAAGAGAGGTTTACCTTCTTCATTCAATGAGTATTTGACTTTCCGCTCTTTGCAAGACCCTGGGTTGAGAGCTATGGGGCTTGCAGTGCTGCAGTAGTTCCTGCTTTGTCCAAAGTTCTGTGAGCAGGTGGTACCAAATTCACCTTTCATACATACTGGTAGTTGGGAACTGTGAAGTGTCTGTGCTTGGAAGCTGTGATGGTTAATTTTATATGTCAACTTAGCTAGGCTGTGGAGCTCAATTGTTTGGTCAAGTGCTAGTCTAGATATTGCTATGAAGGTATTTTGTAGATAGAATTAATATTTACAATCAACTGACCTGCCCATAATTTGGGTGGGTTTTGTCCAATCAGTTGAAGGCTCAAAGAGCAAAATCTGAGGTTTCCCATAATCTGAAAAATTTAACCCATTGCCACTAAGTCAATTCTGACTCATAGCAACCCTATGAGACAGAGCAGAACTGCGCCATGGAGTTTCCAAGTAGTGTCTGATGGATTTGAACTGCTGAAAGTTTTCCCATAGAAAAAGAAATTCTGCTTCAAGAGTGTAACATAGAAATCCTCCAGCAGTTTTCCTATTCTACTTCCTATAGATTTTGGACTTGTCGGTATCCATAATGTGTGAGCCAATTTCTTAAAATAAATCTGGCTCACTCCCTCTTTGTCTCTTTAAACATGTTCTTTCAGTTGTGTTTCTCTCGAGAACCTTGGCTAACGCAGAAGCTAACTGTTATCCAAGATAGAGTAGATGAATTCCAGATTTGTTTTTTTTAATGAATCCTGTAGGTATAAGTCATTTAATAATTCTGTCCGGGAAAAAGAACAATATCAATAACAATTGGACACACTTCAATCAGTACACTGGACAAAAACCTCTTCATAGGAGTCTTTTTTCCCCCTCTCAGGGTTGTGACAAGTCTGGAAATGGAAAACAGTATTTCCATTGTTTTTTGAACTTCACAAAGAAGAAAGATGTTAAATGCCAACTGCCAGGCCCCAAAGAGCAGTCACTGTGGCCTAACTAGTGGCAGAGTTAAATCTTACCTGGGTTTGGAAAGATGGTTTCGTATGTCTCTGAGTGTGACTAGGACAATTTCCTTATGAGAAGTGCAGAAAAAGAAGAGGAGTATTCTCTTATAGGCTGCCAGGTTGGTTTTGCTAATGAATTTAGGCCCTAGCCTTTCAGAATCATCAATCCCATTCTAGCACAGTTTTTAAATAATATACTTTTTACAAGGAAAAGCTTACAGGGTGGAAAGCAAGTAACATAATTAAATGCACATATTCAAGCTTGTGGATGTTTTTCTACTAGTTGAAGCTACTTGGAGAAATCTTGGACCAAAAGCTTTACTTTGTGTGTGAATCCAGGCACTTTTCAGAAGATGGCAAGATGTGAGTTAGTGAGAATTTACCAGTAACCCCTCGTGAGACACACAGGCTTCAGTTAGAGGGATCCTCATGGGCCCTCCAAAGATGAAGACATAGGGAAGAATGCCATGTGGCTTCTCCTGTTATGGCTACATGTTGGCAGTCAGACAAGCTGGCAATGTACACACACCTTCTTGTGGATTCCTGTTGCCTCCTAGCTGTTTGGCTTTTGGTTAGTACAGATCCAAAACAGCAAGGATTGCATCCATGTGAAGCCTCATTGCTATTTCCAATAGACTTTTCCCAGGGTCTTTTAATCTTCTTCACCAGCCAGTATCATAACTTTGTTTTTCGCCAACTGTCTGTGCATCTATCTTAGTTTTAAATATTCTGCTGCAAACAATCAGAAATTGAACTGCAGGAATTACAGGTCTTTGAATGTACACAGATATTGGAATATGATGAAATTGTCACTGTATTTTCCAAGCTGAGGTGCAATAGGTGAGGTATGTCCTTTTATTCATCCTAGTTTACATCCTAAGTTTTTGGAGTAATCTGTGATTGGAAAGTTTTCATAGAAAAAAGGGAAGAGATTGTTGGGAAGTGTCAATATTCTAACTTAAAAAAGTTGTTTCTTGAAAATTGTTGTTAGGTGCTGTTCAGTTGATTGTAACTCACAGCTACCCCACAGGCAGAGTAAAACCACCCCATAAGAGTTCCTAGGCTGTAATCTTTCCAAGAACAGCTCACGTTTACAAGAGTAGACCACCTGGTCTTTTCTCTTGTGATGTGGTTCGGTAGGTTCAAATTGCTGACCTTTTGGTTAGTAATTGAATGCTTAAACAGTGTACCACCAGTGGTCCTTATTGGTAATAATAGCTTCTGGCATTTCTGTGGAAGTTTCTGATGCACAAGGACCCCATCCTTTCTAAACGATGTGCTCAGCTTCTGGCACTGCTTCTTCATGGTATGAAGTCCTTAGATCTCTCTACTAGCTTATTTCCTTTATATCTCAAGAGACTGGTTCAAAGCGAAATTCCATCAAATTTTCAGAGAGGGATTAACACTAATATTACTTAATACATTTCAGAGTATGAAAAAGGATGGAATACTCCCAAACTTGTTCTATGAAGTCAGCATAATTCTGATATCAAAACCTGGAAAAGTCACCAGTATCTGTCATAAACTTAGGTTCATCAATCTTCAACAAAATTCTACCCAACAGAATTCAACTACAGATCAAAGAAGTAATTCAGGTATGTCAGGATAATTAAACATTAGTAACACAATCAATGTAAGCAACCACATAACAACAGCAAGAGCAAGAACTATTTGATTTTATCAACTGATATAGAAAAGCCATTTGACAAACTCCAACACACATTCATAATAAAAACTTTCAGCAAAATAGTAATAGAAGTGAAATTCCTGAACATAATAAAGGGTCTTTATACAAAAGCAACAGCCAGTATCATTCTAAATGGAGAGAGATTGAATGCATTCTTCTTGAGAATGGGAACCAGAGAGGGATGTCCTTTGTCATCACTTTTTTTCAACATTGTCCTAAAGGTTCTAGCCAGGGTAATCAGGCTAGGAAAAGGGATAAAGGGCATTCAAATGGTAAGGAAAAATAAAAATGTCTCTATTTACAGATGATACGACCTTATTCACAGAAAACTCTAAAGAATCTATAAAGAAACTATTGGAACTAACAAAAGAGTTTAGCAAAGGATCAGGATATAAGATAAATATACAAAAAACAGTTGGAGTCCTCTACACCAACAAAGAGAACATGAGAGAGGAAATCACCAGATCAATACCATTCACAATAGCCCGTGGAAGAGACCATGGATAAGTAAAGCATTACTGAAGAAGAACAAAGTGGAAGGTCTCACACTACCTGATTTTTGAATGTACTACACTGCCATGGTAGTCAAAACAGTCTGGTAATGGTACAGCAACAGATACATAGACAAACAGAATTGAGAATCCAGACATAAAATCACCCACCTATGAGCAGCAGACATTTGACAAAGGCTTGAAGTCTGAAAATTGAAGAAAAGACGGTCTCTAATAAATGCTGCTGGCATAACCGAACATCCATCTGCAATGAAGTGAAACAAGACCTATACTTACCACCTGTATAAAAACTAACTCAAATGATCAGAAACCAAAATATAAAGTTGAAAAAGATAAAGGTCATGCAAGAATAGATAGGGACAACATTGGAAGACCTATTACATGGCATAAATAGAACACAAAACATTACTAACAATGCACAAACACCAGAAGAGAAAATAGGTAACTGGGAATGCTTAAAAATCAAACACTTGCACTCATCCAAAGAATTCACCAAAAGAGTAAAAAGACAACCTACAGACTGAAAAAAAAAAAAAAAGATTTTGGCTACAACAGATTCAATCAGCTTCTATTCTGTAAAATCTACAAGATACTGCAAAACCTCAAGAACAAAAAGACAAATAATCCAATTAAAAATGGGTGAAGTAGAATGTAAAGGCACTTCACCAAAGAAGACATTCATACAGCTAACAGATACATGATATGTTAACCATTAGAGAATTGCAAATGAAAACTACAATGAGATACCATTTTATCCCAACAAGACTGTCATTAATCCAAAAACCACCAAATAATAAATGTTGGAGAGGCTGTGAAGAGACTGGTACACTTCAGCACTGCTGGTGGGAATGTACCCTGGTACAACCACTTTGGAAATAGATTTGGCACTAGAAATAGAAATACCATACCATCCAGCAACCCTACTTCTTGGATTATACCCTAGAGAAATATGGGCTTCCACACAAACAAATACATGCACACCAGTGTTCATCACAGCACTGTTCATAATAGCAAAAAGACACAATCAACCTGGGTGCCAATCAACAGATGAATGGCTAAACGAACTATGGAATGTATATTCACACAGTAGAATATTATGTAATGATAAAGAACTGTGATGAATTTGGGAAACAAGTCATAACATGAAGGAATCTGGAAGACATGCTAAATGAAATCAGTCAGTTGCAAAAGGACAAATACTGTATGAGACCACTATCATAAGGATTCAAGAAAAGGTTTAAACATAGAAGGTTATGAAGGTGGGGAAGGGGCATTCACTGACGAGATAATAGACAAGAATTATTTTAGGTGAAAGGAGGGACAACACAGTAGATGAGAAGATGGCACAAATGGATTAAACCAGAAGCTAAGAAGTTTTCTGAATACGATGAGGCACTTTAAGGTTCAGAGTAGCAGGGATAGAAGTCTGGTGACCATGTGTCAGGGGACACCCAGGTCAGTTGGCATAACCAAGTTTCTTAAGAAAATGTTCTGGATCCCGCTTTGGTGAATGGTGTCTTGGGTCTTTAAAGCTAGCAGGAGGCCATCCAAGAAGGATCAGTTGGTCTCAACCTACCAACAGCAAAGGATACCAAAGACACAAGGAAAGCATGTGGCCCAAGAGACATAAGGGGACACATAAACCAGAAACTACATCAGTGTGAGACCAGAAGCACTAGATGGTGCTCAGCTACCACTGCCTTAACAGGTAACTCAACAAAGAGTCCCTGATAGAGTGGGAGAAAGGTGAGGGGCAGAACTTAAACCCGAGTGAAAAGACCAGACCTGATGGTCTGACAGACTGGAGGGTCTCCAGAAAGCATGACCCTTCCCACACCAGACTCTCTGTTAGCCCAGAACTGAAACCTCTCCCGAAGCCAAGTCCTCAGACAAAAATCAGAGTGATCTATAAGACATAAAATGCTACCGGTTAATAGTGTACTTCTTGGCTTAGGTAGATACAGGGGACTAACTGAGCAGCTCCTGTCGGGAGGTGAGATGAGAAGGCAAAGGGGGCAGGAACTGGTTAAATAGACACGGGAAGTACAAGCTGGAGAGGAGCAGGGTGCTGTTACTGAATGGGAAGAGAGCAGGTAGGGTTATGTAACACAGTACAAGTTTTTGTATGAGCAACTAATCTGAATTGTAAGCTTTCATTTGAAACACAATGGAAAATGAATAATACTAAAAAAAGAGCAAGGTTGTCGTAAGTCAGAATCAACTTCATGGCAACTAGCAACAACAATATGCTTGTGTAATAAGAAAATAAAGAGATACAAGTTTCTTTTCATAAAAATAAATGTTCAGTTTTGTAAAGTCCACAGTTGTATTTTATTGAAGCCCTGGCACTGCAGTGGTTAAGATTTTGGCTGCTAAGTAAAACTGCGGCAGTTCAAATCCACCAGCTGCTCCTTGAAAGCTGTATAGGGCAGTTCTACTCTGTCCTATAGTGTTGCTATAAGTCAGAATTGACTTGAAAGCCACGGTTTTTTTTTGTGGTACGGTTTTGTGTAATTGTATCACTCCCTTACTTCTATCTCCAATACAATAGGGGGAGAGGAGAATTTTGTGTCCTTTTAGCTAGGCTAACAAATAACTCTGGGAAAAATGTAAATTCTTCAGGAAAATAAAAATGCTTGTAAGTTAAGGGAGAGTAGTTTCCAAATGTCCCTACAGTGATTCGATGGTGTTCCACTTCACATACATAAATGCCGAAGTGCTGATCCTTAAGACCTGTGATTACACAAAACCCCTTAACCAAAAACTTCTTCTGTAGACTACTACCTGCCTTTTAAACTACCTTGCACAGTTTCTTGCTTGAAGTTTTCTTTAATATGTCTGATAAATGTTAGAAATGTTTTAAAACCAAATTCTGCACCAGCTGGAAACCGTATTTTAAAATTACAAGGGTACTTTGCCTTGGTAGAAATTGTGAGAGCCAGAACTTGGTGGAACTGCCTTGTTTTTCTGGGTCTTTCAAATTTTCTGCCTTTGAGAGGGTGCCGTTTTACCTCTTTTCTGTTGCTCATTTTAGTGAACAGTACTTGAGATTTCCTTCTCTGATAGGTTTCCACCTTACACAGACTCTGGGTTTCATGACTTTTACTGTAGAAATATACTTTGCAAAGCTGGCGTGGTTGAATCAACTGATGAGGAGGCTTAGCTGATTCCCTGGAGTTATCAGAGCACTTCTTTTCAGGGATCGCCTTCTAAGGCTGCAGTGGATTTAGTTCTCTAAAGTGGCTCGTCCATCTCAGAGTTTATAATAGACTTGGCATCTCCATTAACAGAGAAAGTGAAAATGCTGCAAACTAGAAACAAAGAGAAGGATCACTGTGAAGAAAAAGAAGCTAGGGTCACATAGCAAAGAGTGTGTACGTTTTTGTGTCTGTTCTCCACAAACCAGATCTGATGACAAATTGTCAAGTTCAAACAACATAACATCCATATTCTTGTACAAGAAGAAATTTTTTGCCTTTTGCTTCAAGGGCAAAAGAGTTACACTATGACACAGAACAACAGGAAATGATTGAAAAGGCATGGAAAAGTTCTTCAAACTGACAAGTACACAGTAGCTGAGTGTCACCATCACCAAACAGGGGTAGGAAGGAAGGAGGGGGAGAGGAAAAAAGCTAGTACCACCCCATTCTTTCCATGATGTGTTAGCTGTGAAGGCTTCTGTAAAATGAATTTAGAGAAGGGATATGACACAGTCCTTGACAATGTGGTCAGCTGTGTTGCATCTTTTGCCCCAGTTGAAGTGAGGAGACATGCGAGGGAGGGGGTGGAAGGAGAACGATGGTTCAGACACCCCTGCAGCCAGCAGACAGCCTTGATCAACCCGTACACATAGCATTCATGCTGAATTTTTCTTGGAGAATATGAGTGTTACGTTTTCTTTTTTTCCAAAAGAGAAGCCAAGCTACCTCAGTGATGTGAACTTCAGACAAAGAGAGGACTGAATTAAAAAAAAAAAAAAAAAAAGAAAGCCTCTGATTTCTGGGTAGCTCATTGTTACTTAGGTCACCAGGTGGCACAAACGGTTTGCACTTGATTACTAACCGAAAGGTTGGCTTTTTGAACCCACCCAGTGGCTCTGCAAAAGAAAGTCCCGGTGATCTGCTTCTGTAAAGATTACAGCCAAGGAAACCCTTCGGAGTTCACTTCCACTCTGTAACACAGGGGGTCGCTACGAGTTGGAATCAACTCAATGTCAATGAAGTTAATTGTTATTATTATTTTGTTATCCATTTATCTCGGCTTTGGACACCTCCACCACCTCACAAGTCTCTGGCTTCTTCATCATTCCGTTAGCGATTCAGGTTCCCTCCAGCCTTTCTCTCTCCTTCACCTCTTGCTCCTAATTGCTATTGATTCCTTCCTCCGTAATGCTTTGGAGCAGTACCCACGAAGACTTTCCAGTCCGATGTGGACTCTGAGGAGGCATGCTTCAAGTCCTCCTGTAGGTATTCCTTCCTATCTCTGACCATTGCCTTCGTTTATATCACCCCGATTTGTATTTACAGGACCTTAGAAGCTGTTCTGCCAGCTGTCTCTCCTCTACCTCACTCCTTATCACAGTAGCTACGGCCACACTGTTGTTTCAAACGCCGCTTGGAAGCCAGTCCTTTGGAGTGAGCAGCAAGTTGAATTGCTCCTGCTTCCTGCTGTTCCTGTGATAGATAGTACCATAAAATGGATGTGATGTGGTTATTAGGCTGTGATTGGGTTCATACTGAGCTGTATTGATTGGTGTTGGTTCAGTGCTCACTACACATTTCATCAACTGACCTTCCAGAATGTATCCAAATCGGGGTTCTGCATCTCTTACCTCTAATTCTGCTTTATCTCTAGTTTTTTGACTCCTCATTTTCTTCCAGTTGATTTCTCACAGTATTTCTTTAGTTTTCTATTACCCAGAAAGAGTTTTCTAATGAAACCATATTTTCTCCCAAGCCTGCTTATTTACTTATTTATTTATGGAGCAGCAGTTGCCTTTGTTATCCTAGCATGTCTCTTCTGTTCTTTAAGTTTCCAAGTCCTACAATATTTCTGTCTCACACAGACTCACTTGTCCTGCAACTCTCCAACTTCCCAGCTCTCTCCCTCCCTCCACATCACCCAAATGGCTGTCGGAATTCAACAGAGGTGACTTGTTTGCTTCCATCTGTAGCCCATCACAATAGGGTGCTTAGAGTTACAGAAGCAAGATGGGGAGCGCAGAAGGTTCTTCTGCTTACAGTGTTTCCCTGTAAAAGGAATTCAATGGCCTTTTGCACTAAGAAATACTACCTTTCCCCCCTTGAATTTATTTCTTTATTGTTTGCCTAGAAGATGCTCTGGAAACTTCTTTTTCTTTCAATGGTTAGTTGAAAACATTAAGTCATTGCCAAATTAGGTCATTAGACAAAGATAAATGTGGAAATTTGGTCTCTAAAGGAGAGAAAAGAAGGCTATGAGGAGCCAGGGGGTACAGGATGTGAAATGGAAAAAGAGAGAAAGAAGGGGGAAAAGTAAAAAAAAAAAGAGGAAAGGGAAGAGCTGTTTGAGAATTGGGAAACTCTTCTGTAGGAGGCTTGCTGAACACCAGTCCACACAGACACACGCACACACGCACACGCATACACACACATGCACACACAGACACACGTATGTTCTGGCTTGTGCTGAGTCAGCCTCCAGCTCATGGTGATCCGATGCGCATAGGTGCCTATTGTAGGAATCTATAGCATTTCCACTGGTTGATGTTTGGAGGTAGATTCCTAGACTTCTCTAGTGTAGGAGCTCCTCTGACACTTGCTTAGCACAGCAATGCACCAACCTCCACTGACAAAGGACGGTGGCTGAGCATGAGGTGTTTGACCTGGAATCGATTCCAGGTCGCCAACATAGATCGTGAGAATTCTATCACTGAACCACCATTGCCTTGTAAGAAGCTAAAGAGGTGAGACGGAGATGAGGAGGGAGGAGACAACAAACTAAATGCTGCAAAATTAGATTCATGTATTGTTTATACAACGTAAAGTCATCAGGGAGAGTAAATATTTACCATACTGCTGAGAACCCCATCAGGTACTCTACAATAAATAATAATTACAGATATTATTTTTAAAAAATCATTAAGAAAAAAAAATCTATGCACCATAAGTGAAACACTGTGAGCCTGAATTACAGTAGTAAACTTTTGAAACTTGATTCTAATGTTTATTACTCTGGTTTCTCATAGAAGCAGAGTAAAATAAAATTTATGGCTATTTGTTTCCTCTGAAACAAGGCAGACTCTCTGACTATTTTATTTGAAAGGACTGGAGATGTTATGGCTGCTTTTGTTTGCTAGCAACCAGGTTGGCTATACAGAGTCGCTGCCATCTGAATACATCTTACTGGCTCTTATAGAATGAATGTGTACTTTGAAATTAACTTCCAAATCAAAGCTGCCAGCAGTACCTCTAGTACCAATCTCAATACCGTGGGTAAGGAGTACAGAGAATGAAACTGAAGGGTCTTCTCTCCCCAAGCAAACTTTTGTCTTTGGGATGGAAGGAAGTATGGGAATTAGGCGGTGTCACATTTCTATCACAACATCACATACACACAAAGCTTTTTTTCAGTGATTCAGTCAAACTCCTTGTGCGAAGATATATGTGGTCTTATATCCCTGGAAATGGTCAATAGAATATTCCGATTTCCATCAGTTGAGAAACTTTAAAAAATAGTTTGAAATGTTAACCCGTGACATTTATTAGTTAGTAAAACTGGGATGGCAGTAAATTTCTTGGCATTTTAATGTTTTTTTTTACCAGTCTTTTTTTTTTTAATTGTATTTCAGATGAGGTTTTATGGAAGAAACTCGCTTCTAATTAAATGGTTAGTACATGTACTGTTTTACGAAATTGCTTAACAACTTCACAGTACATCAACAACCCAGGGTTTCCTGTTATCAGCTTTCCTGTTCCCTCCTGCCTTCTAGTCGTTGGTCTTTGCCCCTGGGTTACTGTGCCACTTTAGTCTAGTTGAGAAACTTTTGACCTCCTGTCTGTGAACACTGGTATCATGAGACCCGAATGGTAAGGTGGGCAAACCTTAGATTGTACAGAATTTTTCCGGTGTTTTGGGTTGGGGTATCTTTGGATTTTCACCCCAGAATACCTTCTCAGCATACTCATGTTTGGGCTGCAGTGGTTAAAGAGCTGCTATAGGAACTTACTTCACCCGGGACCCTAGGCCAGCTGCTTATTTAGCATTCCCTTTCCATTCCTTGGGCATGAAGGTAATGATTCATTCTCTCCATCTCCTTCCAGTTAACATCTTCTGGAAAGAATGGGATGGTACTAACTTTTTTCCTCCCCTTCCTTCTGTGTTTGGTGATGATGGTTCTCGGCTATCGTTTAGTTGTCCATTTGAAGAAGTTTTTCGTGCCTTTTATGTCATTTCCTTTTGCTCTATACCATAGTGCCCTCTTTTGCCCTTGAAGCAAAAGGCAAAAATTTCTTGTAATGTGAGAACATGGATGTTATGCTGTCAAACTCGACAATTCATCATCAGATCTGGTTTGTGGCGTGCAGATGCAAAGCAAAAATCACTTCAAGGCATCCAGTCTGTTCTTCGTTGTGCAAGATATCCCTGGAAAGAATCTGTTCGTACAACAGCTGGACCTTGGGAAGGCATTCACAGAGACACCAAAACATTCGAGGATTTTCAAACTTCCTAGAGCAGCTGTCTTCCACTCTGTGAAGGTAGGATGGGGGAGGGTAGGCTACAGGGGAGGGCTTAGAGGACATTCACTAACAGGGTCCGGTGGGTGTTTCATCCCTCAGACTACCATTTCCTGTTCAACAAGTAGGGTCAGCCCTGCTAAATTAAAAAAATGGGGTGGTGTCTCAGTTACCTAGTGCTGTTACAACAAAAACACCACAAGGAGGTGCCTTTAAAAGGACATAAATTTATTTCTCACAGCTGAGGAGTGTAGAAGTCCGAATTCAGGTTACTGCTCCTAGGGGAAGCTTTTTCTTTGTTGGCTGTTGGAGAAGTCCTTGCCTCAGTTTCTGTAGCCCCACCTTTTCTCAGTTCCTTGGCGATCTTCATGTGGCCACCTACTCTACCCTCCCTGCCTTGTACATCTTTGTCTCTGTGCCTGAGGTAGGAGATTAGGCTTAAGGCGCACCTTACAACTGTATCCCTAAAGGGGATTATATCTACAGGCATGGGGGTGAGAATTCCAGCACAATTTTGGAGGGACACCATACAACTCATTACAGGTAGCAACCCAAGATTTAGCCCTATCATCTGATTCCAACTCCTCTGAGGATGCACGGGCCAACCAAAAGGCATTCTGAAGGCTATTCTTTATTTTTGACCACAAGAAAGGTAATCTTGATGGGCACTGTGTAATGAGACTGCTGCATAGTTTCTTTCTTGCATTTATAACAGAGGTCCTTAGGTTCCTGCATGCTTGAGGGGCTAAGAAAATGCAGAGAGCAGGGTGAGCCATGTCTCAAATTGCGACTTTTTGTTTCACCTCCCATTTTTTGAGTTGCCCACAGCAAGAGCTAATGATGGAATTTGTTCAGCGTTATTTCGCCATGATGGAGGAATACCAGTGAAGGCTGGATGGCTGTATATGTATAGTGATCTCCACATCCTGAGATATCGGATGGAAAACAGAAAAAAGACAAATAAAAGGGATTTATATTTTATTCTGGTGGTGTTAATATAACATTGCTATTACTCTCCTGCTTCTCAAAACGGTTTATTTTTAAACAAGTGATAACAAGATCACGAGCTAACTCATTTTTATTGCTGAGATAAATAATTCCTTATAATGTGATGGGAGAACTGCCATGAACTATTTTTACTCCAATATGATATTTTAACACTGAAAGGAGGGGTTGCCATCGCTACTAAGGAAGTCAGTACCATTCAGTGATGAGAAGATGCAAATCATCTGGTCTCCAAACTTTCCAGATGTACATTATGTGACTCAGGCCCTGGACTATCTTTGGTAGGACGTGAGGTAGGCTCACCAGCAGGATTCAATACTTTTCCCTGGAAGTCACTATATTTTGACATCGTAGAAGACGTTCTTTACCATCCGTCTGTCAGTTTTTCATACTGTGGGGGCTGGCATGATGTCGTGATGCTGGTAGCTATGCCCCCAGTGTTTCAAATACCAATAGGGTCACCCGTGGTCGACAGGCTTCAGCAAAACTTCTAAATTAACATAGACTGGGAAGAAAGGCCTGGGAATTTACTGCTGAAAACAAGCCAAAGAAAAGCCTATGGATTATAACAGAATATTATCTGATGTAGTGCTGGAAGACGATCTCCTGGGTTGAAAGTCACTAAAGATACGCAGAGGCTGCAAAGATGGTGCAGGACTGGCCAACATTTCGTTCTGTTGTTCCTTGGGGTGGTCATGAGCTGGAGCCAGTTTGGCAGCAACTAACGACGACAAAGAGATCCTGCTGGTAGCTGAAAATGTTGTTTAGGAGCTGCTCTCATTACATATTATCGCTCAGACATGTTGATGAAGATGACCCTAATTGGTTAAAGGAAACCCTGGTGGTGTAGTGGGCTAAGTGCTATGTTTGCTAATCAAAAGGTCAACAGTTCAAATCCGCCTGGTGCTCCTTGGAAACTCTACTGGGCAGTTCTATCCTGGCCTGTAGAGTCACTGTGAGTTGGACCCGACTAGATGGCAGTGGGTTTTAATTGTTTAAACATTACAATACTTTCCTAGGAGTTTCTTTGATTTTTCCATAAGAAATGTGTGACACTGCTTCACACTATGTTTTTCATTTTTATAACCTTAAAGTTGTTATTATTATAACAAAAGAAGTGCTAGAGCTGAAACGATACTTGTAGTTATCTAGTGCAATGATTTCATTTTTACTAATGACAAAAATTTGCCATCCAGAAAGTAGATTTATTTACTTAAGTTACTCAGCTAAGCAGTTGCATGTCTTACAAAAAAATAGTAAACCAGTTGTCAAGAAGTTGGTACCTACTTATGGCAACCCATGTGCTGTACTCCATGAAGTTTTTAACGACTATAATATTACAGAAACAGATTTCCAGGCCTTTATTCCAAGGAACCTCTGAGAAGGTTTGAAACATTAGCCATCAAACAGCTTCACTGTTTGTGCCACTCAGTGACTCTATCACACTTTCCATATATCCTATTTGTTGCATATATAAATAAATACCCAAAAAAGAAATCCCCAGATAACACAGAGAATATATGACTATGTGTCAGCTGTCTGAAGTTTTTAATGTAAAAGTTGCAGTCTCTAGTGGGTAGACTTGATAAGCTATTGAATAGAGCTTCCAATCCAGTACAGTGCCTTGTCCACCATTAAATTTAGCTTAGTAGTCAGTGGCTGTCCTTGAGGACACATAAATAAAAAAAAATTAGAAAATGTTAGCCTACGCTAAATGCTGACCTAGTTCAGAAAGGCCTTCAATAAAGTTTCAAAAACAAATTACTCCAAGCATGTATCTTGGGGAACTGGCTTAATTTCAATTTGTTTAGAGTTCTTGAAGCATCTTTAAAAAAAAAGAATGTATTTTTTAAAATCCTGTTTCAATTATTTTTAATAAGATCAACTTGTCTGATACAGGTACATTATAAGAGGCAGAGCAAAAAAAAAAAAACTTCCCTTTCCAAATAATTCTATCTAAAACTATTATGGTCCATTTTCCTAAAACTACCTCAGGGTGGTGAGTCTTGTTTGTCATTTTTATTTCCCCTTTCACAGAAAGAAGGCAGACATAGTATCTCTTAGGCCCCAAGTGATTTCTGTAATGAGTCTCTGATGGTGAGACTTTGCTAAGAACACCAAGGCAAAAGGTAGTATTTCTGACCCAATCTCAAAGATATATTCCTGGCATCATCTTAGAAATCCTTTTATATATGATTCATTTTTTACTTTTTATTTTGAAATAAATTTAGATGTACAAAAAACAGCAAAAATAGTACAAAGAATTGTGTTAAACCTCTCACTCAGATAACTCCCCTCCAAACCAAACCCACTGCCATTGAGTGGATTTCAGCTCCTGGTGACCCTAGATTCTCCAAACGTTAATATTTTACCACGTTTTTCTTTCTGTTTTTCTGTCTTTTTCCGTGTATGCCATTTTTTTTCTGAACCACTTTGGAATAAGCTGTGGACAAAGTGGTATGTCGGTTAACAGCTGTACTACCCAGGGCCGTCGAGTCAGATCTGACTCATGGAGACCCTCTAGATCAGAGGAGAACTGCCCCATAGAGTTTCCAAGGATCACCTGGTTAGGAGATGTAGCACCTAACCCACCATGTCACCAGAGTTTCTGAGTAAAATATATATGTATACATACACATACATACAATACACATGTACATACATACATACATACATGTATACACATACATATGTATATACATTTAAAAGCCCTTCATGTACTTTTATCTTTTATTTCAGTGTGTATTTCCTAAAATGAGGGCTTTCTGTTATACATTGTTGTTTCTGTTAGATGTTCACCAACTCACCATGATCCTGTCGATGACACATTGTCAGATCCTGCCCCATCCTCACAACGGTTGCTACGCTCGAGCCTGTTGTTGAAGCTACTGTGTCTACTGATCTCATTGTGGGCCTTTCTTTTTACTGTGCTTTAGGTGAAAGTTTACAGGGCAAAACAGTTTCCCACTCAAAAATTTATGCACCAATTATTTTGTCATTTGTTGTAGTATCTGCAAATGTGTCAGCACTTCTGTCCCTTCTTGCCTTCTTGTCTTTGCTTTGAGGCAAGAATTGCCCATTTGTTCTTATGTACATGACTTGAAATAAGAAATACATTCCTCAAGTGTGTTATTGTTTGTTTCATATGCTTGTCTGACCTTTCTCTGAAAGAAGGACTTCACAAGAGGCTTTAATTCTTGTTATGGGGCAAGACTTCCCTGCTCGGGACCAAGCGCTGTCTAGCTTCCTGCCTTATACTGACCAAGACCGACCAAAGAGAGGCTCAAAGATTCCACGTGAACAAAGGTTTATCAGTGGCAGAAGAAGGTGCAGACTCACTAGCTGGGACAGAGGGACTAGGCAGTGCTAGCTTCTACTCATTTAAACAAAGGCTTTCCTGAGGCTGATGAAGAATTTTGAATGAGACAGATCTTATGTTTTATTCACTACATTTTGGGGGAAAAGGCAGAGCTTTGTGAGGAATGGTGGGGCTAGGAGCATGAGCAAGTAGACTTCAAGATAGATCCTGCAGCAAAGGCTTCTGGGGCTGGTAGCAGGATTTATTATGAGTGTTGTGCTTGTTCAGTTCCTTTAGTGGTGCTCGTTTGATTCCCACTGTGGGTGCTCCTGTCCGATGGAGGTCGTCTATCAACCATCCTACGGATGTCTACACAGGCTTCGAGGGCCAGATAGGCCTGTTTCTTCTGCAACACAACTTAGGAGGAAGTTGGTTAAAATTTCTCTGTTATAGGTGCTTTGTTCCAGGATGTGGGTTTCAGAATACCAAATCATATTACAAGATGTTTTTAACTAAATTTTCCTGTTTTCTTCCTATCTCATTCTGAGTTAGTAGGATATCTGGAGACAGTAGTCTTTGGGGTTCCTCCAGTCTCTGTTAGACTAGTAAGTTTGGTCTTTTTCTGTGAATTTGAATTTTGTTCTACATTTTCTTCTGTCTGGGATGCTTTATGGTGATCCCTGTCAGAGCGGTTGTTGGTGGTAGCTGGGCACCATCTAGTTCTCGTGGGCTCAGGCTGGTGGAGGCTATGGTTCATGTGTCCAATAATGTCTTTGGTTTTCTTCATTCTCCTTTGCTCCAGATAAGATGGAATCAATAGATGCATCTCAGACGGCCACTTGCAGACTTTTAAGACCCCAGGTGACACTCACCAAAGTATGATGTAGAAGACTTTCTTTACAAACTGTTATGCCATTTTACCTAGATGTCTCAGACTATGGTACTCAGCAATCAGCCCCAGTAACTTTTTCCCTTAAGGTGTCTGGATATTTCTAGGAAGCTTTCTTGGGCAAGTTATGCTGACTTCCTTTATATTGTGCGCATTCTTTCCTTTTGTCAAAGTCAACAGTTGTCTACCATCTAGTTAGTGGTGTCCTCTCCCTATGCCTTCTCTCCCTCAAAGCGATCAAACACTGTTTTTTTTTTTCCTCTGTGCAAACCCTTTTTTGAGTTTTTATAATGAAGGTCTCATACAGCTTTTGTCCTTTTGTGATTGACTTATTTCACTCAGCATAATGCCCTCCAGGTTCATCTGTGTTTTGAAATGTTTTGCAGATTCATCATTGTTCTTACTGTTGTGTAGTATTTCACTGTGTGTATGTACCATAATTTGTTTATCCATTCATCTACTGATGAACACTTAAATTATTTCCAGTTTTTGCTTAGTGAATAATTTTGCAATGAACAAGACTTGTGTATATCTATTCTTGTGATGGCTCTTATTTCTTTAAGATATATTGTTAAGAGTGTAATTGCTGGATTGTATGGTACTTCTATTTTCAGCTTTTTAAGGAGACACCACTTTGTTTCCATAATGGTTGTACCATTTTACATTCCCACAAGCAGTGCGTAAAATTCCAATCTCCCAGCAACCTCTCCAACATTTATTTTCTTTCTTGTTTTAATATAACTTTTTTATTTTTTATTAATTACAATAAAAGAATAAAATTTCTAACATATATCAATTATCTCATCTAAGATAAACCCTCAGCCCCCACCCACCCATGTAGCCAACACTGTCATTTTCTTCTATGGATAATTCTCTTGATAAGTCCTCATAACAGGGGTCTCATACAAAATTTGCCCTTTTGACACTGATTGATTTCACTCAGCATGATCTCTTTCATTGATTGATGCTGGTAATGTTGGTATGAGATAGTGTCTCATATTAGTTACAATTTGCATTTCTCTAATGGTGTGTGATAATAAGCACTTCATCATGTGTCTGTTAGCTGCCTGAATGTTTACTTTTATGAAATGTTTGTTCGTATCTTTTATCCAGTTTTGAACTGAATTATCTTTTTGTTGCTGAGTTGCTGTTTTAGTCAGCTAGGGCTGCTCCAACAGAAATACCACATAGTGGATGGCTTTAACAAAGAAAGATTTATTCTTACACAGTCTGGTAGGTTGCGAGTCCATATTCAGGGTGTCCGCTCCAGGGAAAGACTTTCCCCTTGACGGCTCTGGAGGAAAGTCCAGTATTGCATCAGTCATTGTCCAGGGAGCGTCCTAACGCAAGAACCTCTGGTCTGAATGCTCCCGGTGCTGCTTGCTTGATGGTAGCGAGGTTCTCAAATTGTCCTTGGTTCTTTTTCCTTTTATTCCTTGCAAGCTAAAAGCATTAAGGGTGGGGCAAGCCATACTCCAGGGAAACTTCCCCCATAGCAGGAATTCACAGACCCACCCTAATCCTTTAACATACAGGTTAGCAAAACCACACAATGGAGGACAGTCCCAAGATACTGGGAACCATATCCCAGCCACGTGGCTGCACACATTTTTGGGGGGACACAATTCAAACCATGACAGTTGCTAAAGTTTTATAGATATTAGAGATTAAACCATTGTTGAATACGTCATAGCCACATTTTTCCCCCCAATCTATAGGTTCTTTTTTTTATTCTTTTGGTAAGGAGAGTATGTGTTTAATTTTTAGAAGTCCCAGTTGTCTAGTTTATCTTCTGGTGTTTGTGGATTGTTAGTTATGGTTTGTTTGTATTGTATTGCATTTAATGCCTCTAACACTGTCTGTATTTTTTCTTCCAAGACTTTTTGTGTTTTAGATTTTATATTTAGGTCTTTGATCCATTTTGAATTAATCTGTGTATATGTGAGATACGGGTCCTATTTCATTTTTTTAGATGGGCAACTAGTTTTGCTAACACTATTTGTTAAAAAGACTATCTTTTCCCTATTTAATAAACTTTGGTTCTTTACCAAAATCAACTGACCATAGGTGGATGGATTTACATCTGGGTTCTTGATTCTGTCCCATTGTTCTTCATGACTGTCACCGCACCAGTACCAAATTAGTTTGGCTACTGTGGCTGTACAGTAGGTTCTGGTGTCAGGTTGTATGAGGCCTCCCATTTTATTCTTTTTCTTTGATAGTGCTTTGCTTATCCAGGGCCTCTTTCTTTCTATTTATAGTTGGTGATTAATTTTTTCTATCCTGATAAAGAATGCTGTTGGTATTTGGATTGGGACTGCATTATATGTGAGATCAGTTCACTTAAAATTGACATTTTCACAGTGTGGACTTCCTGTCTGTGAGCATGGTGTGTTTTTACATTTATGAAGGTCTTTTTTGGTGTCTTGCACTTGTACTTTATAGTTTTCTTTGTATTGGTCTTTTTTGTGTAGGTGCATGATTAGATTTATTCCTAAGTATTGGCTATTTTATCATTCTAGGAGTTATTATAAGTGGTACTGTTCTCCTGGTTATTTTTAAAGCTCTCTTGGTTGGTGTATAGGTATCCAGCTGATTTTTGAATATTGATCTTTTATGCTGCTGCTGTGCTGTAAGTTTTTATTAGTTTCTTTAGCTGTCTTGTGGAACCTCTGGGTTTTTTTACATATAGCATAATTCATCTTCAAACATTGATAGTTTTAGTTCCTCCTTTCCAATTTGTATGCCATTTATTTCTTTTCCTTGCCTTATTGCTCTAGCCAGGATTTCTAGCACAATGATAAATAGGAGAGTTGATCAAGTCTTCCTTACCTTGTTCCTGTTCTCAGGAGGAATACTTTCAGGTTTTCCAAAATGGATCAAAGGTCTAAATATAAAATCTAAAACACAAAAAGTCTTGGAAGAAAAAATAGAGACAGTGTTAGAGGCATTAAATGCAATATAATACAAACAAACCATAACTAACAATCCACAAACACCAGAAGATAAACTAGACAACCGAGAGTGAGAGAGTGATGTTATCCACTTGTTTTATATCCATTTGTTTTGTATAGATGCTCTTTATTATGCTGGGGAATTTCCCTTCTACTCTTATTTTATTGAGAGTTTTTATAAGGAATGGGTGTTGGACTTTATCAAATGCCTATCTGTATCAATTGAGATAGAAAAATTACCCGTAAACAGACCCATAACAAAAGTAATGATCAAGAGGTAATTAAAAAAAGGAAAAAATCCCCAAAGCAACAACAAAAAACTCTGGCTTAGAAAACTCAAATTTTACCAAGCTTTCAGAGGAGAGCTTACACCGACAGTAACACAGCTATTTCAGAGCTTAGAAAAAGAAAGTGTACTCCCAAATACATTGTATGAAGCCAGAATAACATTGACACCAAAGGCAGGCAAAGACATCAACCAAAAAAGAAAGAAAAAAGAAAACTATAGAGAGATATCCCTCATGAATATAAATGCAAAAATTCTCAACAAATTCTAGCCAATAGAATTCAATAGTATATCAAAATAGAGTACATCATGAACAAGAGAGATTTATACCCGGTATGCAGGGATGGTTCTATATTAGAATGTCAATCAACATAGTCCAAGTCGTAATTTACTTTGTTTTACACAAAAGAAGAGAATCACATGATCCTATCAATTGATGCAGAAATGGCTCTTGACAAAGCCCAACACCTATTCCTGATAAAAACTCTAGCTAAACAGTAATAGAAGGGAAATCCCCTTGATGTAATAAAGTGTGCTTATGCAAAGTCAACGGCCATCATCATTCTAAACAAAGAGAAACTGAAAACATTACCCTTGAGAATGAGAACCAGACAAGGATTCCTTTTATAGCTGATCTTTTTCAACATTGTGCTGAAAGTCCTAGCTAGAGCAATAAGACAAGAAAAAGAAATAATGGGCATACAAATTGGTAAGGAAGAAGTCCTTGATCACAGACAATATGATCTCATACATAGAAAATCTCAAAAAATCAACAAGAAAGCTATGAGAACTAATAGAAGACTTCAGAAAAGTTGCAGAATACAAGATTAACATACAAAGATCAGCTGGACTCCTCTATACAGAGAACTTCAAAAAGGAAACCACGAAATCAATACCATTTAAAATAGCCCCTAAAAGATAAAATATTTTTGTTGTTAGGTGCCATTGAGTCATTTCCAACTCATACTGACATTATAAACAACAGAATGAAACATTGGTCCTGTGCCATGCCCACAGTCATTTTTATGCTTAGGCTCATTGCTGAAGCCACTGTGTCAGCCTATTTCTTGAGGGTCTTCCTTTTTTTTGCTGACCGTCTACTTTACCAAGCATGATGTCCTTCTCCAGGGATTGATCCTTTCTGACAAGATATCCAAAGTATGTAAGATGCAGTCTTGCCATGCTTTCTTCCAAGGAGAACTCCAGATGTACTTCTTCCCGAACAGATCTGTTTGTTCTTTTGAAAGTACATGGTACGTTCAATATTCTCCAACACCACAATTCAAAGGCATCTATTCTTCTTCTGTCTTCCTTCTTCTGTCTTCCTTCTTCATTGTCCACCTCTCTTATGCATATGATATGATTGAAAATGCCACGGCTTGGGTCAGGCACACCTTGATCTTCAAGGTAACATGTTTACTTTTCAACAATTTTGCAAGAATACAATGCATCTTTTGATTTCTCGATTGCTACTTCCATAGGCATTGATTCTGAAAATAAGTAAAATGAAATCCTTGAAAACCTTAATCCTTTCTCCATTTACTTACTGCACCAGTTGTGAGAATTATTGTTTTCTTGATGTTGAGATGCAACCTGTACTGAAGGCCATGGTCTTTGATCTTCATCAGTAACTGTTTCAAATCCTCTTCAGTTTCAGCAAGCAAGTACTTACTAATAAATCTAACCAGGGATACTAAAGACCTATACGAAGAAGACTACAGAACACTTCTGAAGGAACTAAAAGAGATTTATGTAAATTAAAAAAATAACATGCTGAGCATCCATTGCTGCTGAGTTGGGACCACTTGCTGTGCCCTTGGATGGCAGCTTGGCAGCTCTTACGACCCCAGATGCCACTCACCAATGTGGGGTGCAGAGAGCCCTCTTAGCAAAACGCTAGTTGTGCCAACTGGCCTCAATTTTGTCTAAGAGCATGGTCCCCTGCCCCCTACCTCATCTACTCTATCCTTGCAATATTGGGTTAAGATGGAAGGAGTGCTCACCGAGGACCAAAATGACATGGGGTAAAGACAACCCAGAAGATAGAGAGGCCCACATGAGTGGACACCTACATCAACTTGGGACTGGAAGAACCAGAGGGTGCCTGGCCACCACCAGTGATAGCCACGGTGGAGCTCACTGAGTTGAGTCTCACTGGCAACACAAGAATAAAAAGGGGTGCATCCTGAGATCTCCACTAAAAGACCTCAATTGAAGGTCCAGCTTTTTGGGGTTCCCCTGGGAGAATGGCCCCAGCCCTTATGCTGCCCTTGCCCATAAATCATAATGAAGATCCACTCTTTGGACATGAATGGATTGGACTTGGTGATGCAGAATGACCATATATTGGATGCACTTTATGGTTCTATACATATATAGAATATCATACTGCTGACCTCTGGCTGGAGGAAGGAGAGTGGGTGGAGAGGAGAGGAAAGGAGACTGTTGGGAGGCTGAGACATGTATGCAGCAGAAAGGAATAGTGTGCTGTCACCAGACAGGGAGAGCAGTGGAAGCTGCATATAAGTGGGCATGTAAATTTGTACAGGAATGTACATTTTCAGTCATATTAAAAAAAATAATAACATGCCTACAGATAGGAAAACTCAGCATTGTGAAATTAATTCAACTCTAAGCGATCTACAGATATAATGCAATACTGATCCAAATTCCAACAGTATTTTTTAAAGAGATGGAGAAACAAAATTTCCAAATTTACATGGAAAGGCAAGAGGCCCCAGATAAGTAAAACATTACTGAAGAAGAACAAAGTGGAAAACTTCACACTACCTGATGGGAGTCAAAATAGCCTTGTACCAATGCAACAACAGTCACATTGACCAATGGAACAAAATTGAGAAGTTATGTACAAATCTATCTACTGACAGTCAGCTGATCTTTGACAAAGACCCGAAGTTCATTAAATGGGGGGGGGGGAATAGTCTCTTTAACAAATGGTGCTGGAATAACTGGGTGTCCATTTGTAAAAAATGAAACAAGATACATATCCTACACCATACATAATACCTAACTCAAAATGCATCAAAAATCCAAATATAAAATCTAAATAAAGATAATGAGGAAAAAATATGAACAATTCTACCAAACCAAAAAACCAAACCCACTGCCATTGAGTGGATTCCAACTCATAGTGATCCTATAGACAAAGTAGATCTGCCCTGTAGAGTTTCCAAGGAGTGCCTGGAAGATTTGAACTATAGAACTTCGGGTTGGCAGACATAGGGCTTAACCAATAGGCAACCAGTGTTTCCTAGAATAATGCTAGGAGCTTGAATATGTGAGATCTGACAATTAAGTCTGCAAACTTCATTGTTCCAAGGGTGACATGCCTCATTTCTGAGCATCACTATGGTCACCTTCCAAGCACTCCCCTTGGGAAGCTATGCACTGAAGGCAGTACCTAGTCCATCTTACAAACCCATTTTAGAACTCTTTCTGGCATGGCCATTGTACACAGTAGGAAGGTGGCAAGTTCACAAACTAATTGTCTAGTCTGTGAAGGAGTTTTTAGCCAGTAAACAAATTACTGTATTGGAGCACCCTCCCTACTCACCCAACCTAGCCCCTAATGAATTTTTCTTTGCCCTAAGAGGAAATATTGAAAGGAAGACATTTTGATGATGACAACAGCTCTGACAGCTGTTTCAGAAAAAGAGTTCCAAAATTTCTTTGAAGGTTGGACTAGGCACTGGGGTCAGCTCTTAGCTTCCCAAGGGGAGTACTTCAAAGGTGACCATGCTGATATTCCCCAATGAGGTATGTAGCACTTTTTCTAGGATGAGTTTGTGAACTTAACTGGAAGTCTTCTTACAGCAGAAATAGCACACAAACTATAGTTAACAATGCACAGACACCAAAAAGGAAACTTGGATACTGGGACCTCCTGAAAATTAAGCACTTAAGTTCATCAAAAAGACTTCGTCAAAAGAGTAAGACGAGAACCTACAAACTTGGAAATAAACTTTGAGTAGGACTATCTGACAAGGATCTAATCTGTAATTTACAAGATACTGCAAACAGCTCAACAACAAAAAGCAAATAACCAAGTTAAAAAATGAGTAAACGACATGAACAGACAAAGAAAATATTCAGGCAGCTAGCAGACCTATGAGGAAAAGCTAGTGATCATTCATCTTTAGAGAAACATAAATCAAAACTAAACTGAGGATCTATCTTACCCTGACAATATTAGCATTAATCAAAAGAAAAAAAAGGCCCACAAATAAGAAATATTGGAAAGGTTGAGGGATGATTGGAACTCTTATGCACTGCTGGTGGGAATGTGAAATGGTACAGCCACTTTGGGAAATGATACGATGCTTCCTTAAAAAGCTAGAAATAGAAATATCAGATGATCTAGCAAACCTACTCCTGGGACTATACCCTAGAGATATAAAAGCTGTCACACAAATAGACTTAGCCACACCTATGGTGACTGTAGCACTATTCACAGAATTAAAAAGATGGAACCAACCTAAAAGCAAATCGACAGAATGGATAAACAAATTATGGTACATACACATAATGAAACATTATGCGATCATAAAGAAGAATAAGGAATTTTCATACCTCAGCATAAATGAGTGCTGAGTGAAATAAGTCAGTCACAAAAAGACAAATATTATATGAGACCACTATTATAAACACTTTAGGAAAGCTTTACACTTAGAAAAAAGCATTTTTGATGGTTATGAAGGTAAGAAGGGAGGGGAATGGGAAATTACTAACTAGATTGTAGACAAATGTTAACTTTGGTGAGAGAAGGCCAGTACACAACATAGGGGATGTCAGCACAACTACACCAAAGTAAAAACATACACGTTTCTAGACATACCCAAAACACTTGGAGGGACTGAGTATTTGGGGCTAGGGTCTGGAAACCATTGTTTTGGGGGGATATCTAGGTCAATTGACATAAAACTGCTTACAAGGAAAATGTACTTTGGTGAGTAGCATTTGGGGTCTCGACAGTTTGTGAGCCACCATCTAACATGCATCAGTTGGTCTCATCCTATCTGGAGCAAAGAGAATGAAGAAAACCAAAGACACAAAGAAAAGATTAGCCCAAAGAACTAAAGGACCACATGAACCAGAGACTACACCAGCCTGAGACTAGAAGAACTAGATGGTAACCAGCTACCACTAGCGACCACTCTGATAGGGATCAGTCTTGGGAAGAGCAGGAGAAAAACACAGAATAAAATTTAAATTTATGACAAAAGGGCAGGCTTATTCATCTGACAGAGACTGGAGTAACTTCTGAAATTATGGTACCTGGACACTCTGCTAACCCCTAAGTGAAATCGCTCCAGAAGCCCACTTTTCAGACAACAATTAAATAGCCTATATGACAAAAAATGACACAAGTGAGGAATATGCTTCTTAGTTCCATTAAATGTACAAGATTAAGTGGGAAACTTTGTCCAAAAGGAAGATGAGAAGGCAGGAAGGGACAGCAACTAGATAAATGGGCACAAGGAACCTGGGGCAGAAAATGAGAACATGCTGTCACATTTTAGGGATTCCAGTCAATATCACAATGTACTAAGCATATAAATTTTTAAATAAGAAATTAGCTTGAACGGCAAACTTTCACCTAAAGCACAATTTAAGAAAAATTGCTTGGTGGTGAGGGCCAGTGGGTGGGGAAGGTGTAGACTGAGGGCATTAGTGGGCTGATGTGCTGGTAGCATTCTAGCCTCAGTGGTATGGGGGGCTGGTGGAAAAGGAGCAGGTGGTGTAAGGGATTACGTGAGAGGAAGAGAAAAAATAAGAAAGAAAAAACAAGGGTAAAAGAGCAGCATATTGTGGGCTGATGCATGGGGACAGGGAAGACCTGGGAGCTGGTAAGAAGGTAAGAGAGGTGGCTTACAGGGTGAGGTGGGAGGGAGAAAGAAAAGAAAGGAAAAAAAGAAAGAGAAAAAAATATTGTAGAGTGCAGGATCTGGCAGGCAGTGGAGGGGTGAACTCAGTGATGGGAACAGGCTGATGGCTATCTACTTCCAGTGGTGTGGCGGGGGTGGGTAGGAAGGCAGGGAGGTGTGAGGTGGGGCCTAAGTGGGAGGAAGAAACACAAGTCAGAAACAGAGAATAAAAAGATAAAGATGAAAAGGGAGGGGGAAATGTGGCTAGGTGAAGGCTAATGAGTCGTGGGGGGTGGACCCTGTTTTGAAGGGAATGGAAGTAACATGGAAGTCTAGAGGGGAAGGATAAACAAAAAAAAAAAAAGAAAGGAAGGGAGGAAAGAGGGAGGGCAAGAGGGAGGGAAGGAAGGGAAGGAAGGGAAGGAAGGAAAAAGGGAAGGAGAGGTTGAGGGAGGGAGGGAGGAAAGCAGAGAGAAAGAAAGGAAAGAAAAGGAAGGAAGAGAAAGAGAAGGAGAACGAAAGAAAGAAAAAAGGAAGGAAGGAAGAAAAAGAAAGAAAAGAAAGGAAGGAAGGAAGGAAAGAAGGAAAGAAAGAAGGAAAAAGAGAGAGAGAAAGAAAGAAAGGAAGGAAGGAAGAAAGGAAGAAAGAAAGAGAAAGAGAGAGAGAAAGAGACAGAGAGAGAAGAAAGGAAGGAAGGAAGGAAGGAAGAAAGAAAGAGAGAGAGAGAGAGAGAAAGAAAGAATGGTGGCAAGGTCGGGGCCCATGGGTTGGGTCAGGACCTACCTGGGGCAGTAGCAGCCCAGTGTGCTAGTGGTCCTCTAACTGTGGCAGCCCGGCCAGTGCTGGTGGGAAACTAGAGGGCAGGTGGTTTGTGGACCTAGGCTGGGGGCAAAAAAAAATAGGAAGAAAGAGAAAAAAGAAACAACAACAAAATGATGAGTTGGTGGGGGCCAGCAAGTGGGGGTGTGATGGACCTGGGTAAGTGGGAAGGGGAGGTGGTTACCTCTGGGGCTAGGTAGGAAGGAAAAAGAAAAGAAAGGGAAATAATAATAACAGTTAAAAAATGGTGGCATGGGGAAGTCAGGTGAGTGGGAGTTGTCCTCATGCAGGGGCGACGGGAATGGAGAGAAAGTGATGTCTGGGGCTAGATGGAAGGGAGAAATATGAGAAATAAGATAAAATAATAACAATAATAAATGGCTGCATAGCAAGGGCCACTAAGCGGGGGGCAGTGTGGACCTGGTCGCCAGTGGGAAGGGAGAGGAGGTGGCGTGTGGACTAGATGGGAAGGAGAAAAAAAGTATAGATGAGAAAGAAAAAAAGAAAAAAAAAGAAAAATGATGGCTTAGTGGGAACCCGCAGGTGGCGGTGGAACGGATCCATGGTGGCTACCAGCAGACGGCTCTCTGGGTGGGGCAGTGAGGTGGCAGCCAGTGGGAAAGAGCAAGATGGTCTACAGGGTTCTGTGGCAAGGAGAAGGAAAAGGAAGAAAGAGGAAAACATAAAAACTACACAGCATGACGGGAAGGGGCAGGCACGGGGACAGGGTTCCTGTTTTGTAAATCAGTAGTGAGGCTACTGGGATGGGGTGGCTTTCAGCTCACTAGCAGGGTCAGCATGGGGAAAAGTTGTTTCTCCAGCTACCAAGTGCTCTGTCTCCTGTTTGGAGCTCAGTGATTTTGCCTTCTACTCCCTGTACCAGACTGTTCCTGGCTGTGTTCTAAGACTGCAGTGCTGTGCTGTTTGTTATTCGGCAGCTGACCTTCACTCCATGTCACTGCCTGTTCAGTTTGCATTCGGTTTCTTTTTCATTTGCTGTTTTATCTAGCTCTTCATACTTCATTGGATGGCTAGTGTTCCAGAATTTGTATATTTTACTTAGTTTTCTCTTTTTGTTTCAGATGAATGGTGTGGTTTGTCTGGATAGGCTGTCATCTTGGCTCTGCTTCTCCTGGAATATTCATTCTTTGCAGTGTTATGTATAATTTGCTGTGAGCACACAGTCGAATGCATACTCAGCAAAACACAGGTAAACATCTTTCCGGTATTCTCTGCTTCCAACCAAAATCCATCTGATATCAGCAATAACCATGTCCTGTTCTGAATCTAGCTTGAATTTCTGGCAGTTCCCTGTCATTATAGCACTGCAGCCATTTTTGATTTATCTTTAGTAAAATTTTATTTGCATGTGTTATTGATGATATTGTTTTATAATTTCTGCATTCTGCGGATCACCTTTCTTTGGAAAGGGCATAAATACAGATCTCCAGTTGGTTGTCCAGGTAAACTATCTTCCAAATTTCTCAGCATAGATGGGCTAGCATTTCTGACACGGAATCTGTTTGTAGAAATATCACAGTTGGCATTCCATCCATTCTCAGAACGTTGTTTTCCAGTAATGCTTTTAGTACAGCTTGGACCTATCCCTTCACTACCATGAGACCTCCTGAAATGGCTGAAGGTCAACAGATTCTTTTTAGTAGAGTGATTATGTATCCTTTCATCTTCTTTTGATGGTTCCTGCGTCATTCATTTTTTTCCTATAGAATCTTTCAATATTGAAATTCAAGGCTTGAACTTTTTCTTGTATCACTCATCTGTCAGTTGAGTTGTTTAGCACTGATATAAGATAACGTCTATATGCTTATAAGGAAGGTCACTTAATAGGATTATTATTCAAATTTACACACCAACCTCTAATGCCAAGGGTAAAGAAACTGAAGAATTTTTATCAACTTCTGCAGTCTGAAATTGATTAAACATATAATCAAGGTGCACCAATCATTATTGGTAATTGGAATATAAAAGTTGGAAACAAAGAAGAAGGATTGTCGGTTGGAAAATAATGGCCTTGGTGACAGAAATGATATGGAGATTGCATGACAGAATTTTGTAATACAAAGATATCAAATTGATTGTATCTATGGAAGGAGATGACGCAAAAGCTCAATATCATCAGCCAGGCAAAGGCCAGGGCCTGGCTGTGGAACAAAAGATCATTTGTTCATATACAAGTTCAAGGTGAAGCTGAAGAAACTTAAAACATATCCATGTAAGCTAAAATATGACATTGATCATATCCTACCTGAATTATAGAGATCATCTCAAGAGTGGATTCAATGCGTTAAACAACAAAGGCTGAAGACCAGATGAGTAGTGGTATGACAGCAAGGATGTCATCCATGAAGAAAGCAAGAAGTCATTAAAGAGGCAGAAAAGAAAGGACCAGAAAGAGACTCTGAAACTTGCTCTTGAACACATAGTAGCTAAAGTCGATGGAAGAAGTGATAAGATACAAGAGCTGAACAAAAGATTGCCAAGGATAGCTTGAGAAGACAAAGTAGATTATGGTAATGAAATATGCAAAGATCTGAAGTTAGAAAGCCAAAAGGGAAGAACATGTTCAGCATTTCTCAAGCTGTAAGATCTGAAGGAAAAATTTAACTCTTGAGTTGCAAACTATCTATAGGTGTAGGTGTTAAGATTCCAGCACATATTTTATGGGGCACTATTCAATCTATAACACTTGTTTTCTCAATTGTCTCTATCTCCTTAACGTTTCTTTCTCTTGTATGTTTGTTTTATCCTGCCTTCCATGTTGGAGATTTCATTCAAATTCTGGTGACTCTTGGCTGCCTGTTTATAACAAACAGCTGTTTGGAAGCTTTGTGTCTTGGCGCAGTGATAACTGGCTTGTACACTTTGACTATAGGATGGTTGAGAATTCATCAAACACCAGTGATAGTACATCTTTCTCTTGGGTCACTGAAGACTTTATTTCAGTAAAACAGAGTGCTCCAAACTGTATTCATTATCTATTACTGCATAAAAAAATTACTACAAAACTTAGCAAGTTGACATAAAAACATGTGCAACCTTACAGTTTCTGTATGTCAGGAATCTGGGCATGGCTCTGACGGCTTCTTTGTTTTATGGTGTCTTATGGACTGGAAGTAAGGAATCAGCTAGGTGTCTGGTCACTTCAAAACTCAAATGGGAAAGATCTGCTTCCAAGTTTAATTTCAAAATTATTTGTGGGGTTTAGTATTTCATGGGTTCTTGGATTGAGTACTTGATTTTCTTGCTTACTTCCCTCAGTTTCTTGCCATGAAGGTCTCTCTAATGTAGCTTGCTTTGTCAAAGTAAGTAGGCTAAGAAAGAAAGAGATAGTGCCAGTTAGAGGGAATTTATAGTTCTGTTTTATTTTTTTCAATAATCAAGTCTTTCTATCATTTGTGCCACATTTCTTTTTGTTGTAAGAAAGTCAGCAGATCTGGCTCATCTTATAACCATGGGCCAGATCTGATGACTTGCTATGACAAATAATTCCAGAAGAGAGGAATTATTTGGAACTATTTGGAAGTCTGCATATCATACTGCCCAAGGGACTTTGTGTAGTCAGCAGGTTTTCTGGCATCTGGATGGGGAAGGTTTGTAGGGCTAGTCTCATCATTCAGGAAATAGATTTAATCTTCGGCTTCTCCCACCCTCCTAGGACTTTATTCTTTCTTTCAAGTCGTGTCAAAAGTACAGCATTTTTGGTTCTGTTTGTTTAAGGAAGGTCCCCTATTCTTCCACAAGAACAGATATGAATGCTTTTCTTGAAGTGTGAGGCAGAAGAGGAAAGTTAAGAGCTTAACTGCTTCTCATGCATATTTTAAAAGTCATTTTCTCTTTTCTCACTTTCAAAGTTAATTTTCATATTGTATAGCTTGTTGTATTCCCTTGTCTGAAACTTTTAAGTGTCTTTGGAGTGTAAACTAATCTGCTCCTCATTAATACTGTCTTCTTGGGGCCCCGTAGGATTATATTTTTAATACTTTAGTTTAAGTTAACTACCACTACTCTAACCTCTTTCCATCTCCTGAAAATTGGTTGATATTTCTAGTTTAACTTATGTTAGTGTCAGCAATTAAGAACAAACACTTCCCTTTAAATCATAGCCCAGTTACCTGCTAGTAGTAAGATTATTTGAAAATATTTGTAATATTATATTATAATATCTAGTTTCAACATTCTTAAAATAGGAAAAAATGTAATAACATCCTTATGGAAAATATAGATAAAATTCTTGGCATAGTGCCTGGGAGACAGCAGACATGAAGATACCAGTAACAGTTGTTGCTGTTAGTGTTGTTGTTGTTATTATTAAAGACGAATGAGTCACATTCTCAGACATATTTCACACTAAGAAATAATATCAATAAGTAGTCCATATTTTGTAAACAGAAAATCAGGTGTCAGAAAGCTCTTTTTTTCAGCATGTGTGCAGTGGTATTCTGAAGTTATGTTGCTAGGTACATTTATATTTTGGATTCTTATATTCTCCTGACAAACTGACACCTTTGTCATTATAAAGTATACCTATTTGATTGGTGATGCTTCTTTTTCTTGAGATCTTCACCTAGTGATATAGCTACAGTAGCTGCTTTATAATTATTGAATACACGTTATATGCTTTTTCTGTCCTTTTACAGCCAATCTATGTCTGTCTATATATACATTTCCCATCTATGATACATATTTTAAAATGTGTCTCTTATAAAAAGGATGTACCACCAATTACTGTCAAGTTGAGTCGAACTCACATATGTCAGATAGAACTATGCTTTATAGGGTTCTCAGTGGCTGATTTTTCAGAAATAGAATGCTAGGTTTTTATTCCAAGGCACCTCTGAGCAGACTTATACCTCCAACATTTTTTGTTGTTCTTATCTGGTCTGACATCTCTGTCTTTTAATTGGACTCTCTAGTTGACACCACTGGGTAGTCCATTTACATGTAATACAAATATTGCTGCATTAAAGTCTACTATTTTGTTTCTCATCTTCTATTCATCCTGTCTATTTTTTGCTACTTTATCTCTCTTTTCAGCCATCTTTATGATTTCTATTATAGGAGCACATGACCTTCATGACCTTCTATTCATCATAACTAGGTTCTTAGCACTATTTTTTAATGTTTTGATTCTTTAAAAAAAAATTCTTAACTTTTTTTGCTGTGATATTTGCCTCTTAACACCATTCAGTGAAGCTTGTTTCAAGTGTTAATATTTCTTAAGATGGAGAAAGCCGTTGTTGATTTCCCATTGACTAAATCTTTCACAATAATTGACCAGAGGAAAGTTCTGTTCTTCCTGGTGTCTATCTTGCTTCTGAGACTCCAACTTCAAGTTCTTCACTAGAGTATATATTGCAGTTCCAACTTCATTTTTTTATTCCAGAGGAGAGCAGTGTGGAGAGGCCATTTCTTTGGTCAGTGAGAGCCGCTAGAGCTTGTTAGGCACACAAGAAACATCATGCAAGCACAATATTTTATAATGTTTGTGAGGACAAGATGAAGAAATATGGAATGGACAGCAATAAAGTGAGGTGGTTTCATAAGTGATTCAACAACTGAATGCATAGTGTTTTAAAATCAAGAAATTTAAATCAATCTTTAAAATTTATGTTTTTCTCATCTGTGGGAAATCTGCCTGCATTGTAAAGACAATAGATAATGCTAGTTTAAATAATTTTTGAAAGTAGTTTGAGTACCTAGGCCAGATACTCAAAAGATGCAGTAACTTTTTCTTAATCATCTGTCTTAGACGAGGTTCTCCAGAGAAGCAAAACTGGTAAAGATTTGTATCAAAGATAACACACAGCTCATGCAACTGTGGAGGCTGGAACTTCCCAAGTGTGTATATCAGAATAGAGACCTCTCCCGATTCAAACTGTTACAGGGGCTGAGAAACCTGATAGGGAGGTTGGAGAGTAGGGCTCTTGCTCACAGCCTGCAAAAGCTGATGAATCCAAAGATTGGCAACAAGCTGCTAGCTCAATTCAGAAGAACTGGAAATCAGATGAAAAGTTGGCTGCAGGATCCAGAGTGAACAAAAAGGCAGAATGTCTGCTTACATTCTGATATAGGTCACATCCCAAGGAAACTCCCTTTCAAGCCATTGGTGTCTCATAGAAGATTCTATCATGGAAAGGATCATGCTAAGACTCATAGCCCTGTCAAATTGATACGCAATCTTAACCATCACATTCCAACCTTTGTCAACTTAGTGCATGTATGCATCTCCTTAAATTACACATAATCTCTGAACAAAGACAATTATGAAGTCATACTTGCATCTAATATGTGTGCAACTGACGTTGCACTAGCCCTGTGTGCATCTTATATTTTATAAGTACAGAAAACAAATATTTGATACACACATGCAAAAAATATTAATGACAATTACAGTCCTCATTTCTGTAACTGGTCATGTGGCCATAACTGGTATTTAGAATTGCTTTCTTCTGTTGTTCATTTTCCATTCCATTTTTCCTCAGCAAACACCTCTGTTGGTTGTGGTTCTTTGCCTGGTGGGGTGATCCAAATATTCACTCATAAAGCATCTGGGTCATTAGTAGTCACATCAGAAATGAGTTGTTCTAGTTTTCCATTGACTTTGATCACAGGACGTGGTAATACTAAGAGAGGCTACGGGTTCTCCTGCATTCCAGACATTTTTTTTTTACCTCTGTTACATAATATCAATCTATTGTGTAATCAAGATCAATCAAACCAGCCAGTATGGTAGGTAACCTACTTCTGTGTCTGTTAATCCAGAGCCTGAAGGAGCTCAAAGTGACCAGGTGGCATTCTTAGCTTCTAGTTCAATGGAACCAGCGATGTGTTTCCAGGTGGGAGCATTACCCCTTTGGAACTAAAACATCTGCAAAACATAAGGTTGTGGGAACAGAGCAAAAATCTTATGAATGGGTCACTAGGGGTAACAGTGATGGCACACACATTTCTGCCCCATGATTCCTGGACCCATGAATCCCAGCTATGGGAAAAACACTGCCATATATTGGATGCTAGTTTAGAGTATATGCAGCCTCCTAGAACACATCGCCCCAACCCTGCAAAGTATGTTCTCCTAGCTGGCATTGTAGCTGTGTCTTTTGGAAGGCATTTCATTGTTCTGTTAAGCCAGTTGCTTCAGGAAGATAGGGAGCATGGTAACACCAGTGAACTCCATCAGCATAGGCTCATTACCCCACTTCCCTTCTACTTCTGTTTTCCCAAGAGTTTTTAACATGAACGGAAGTTGCACTTTGTGAAATGCCTTTTCTGTATTATTTGGTAAAATAAAGTGGCTCTTGTCTTTTGTTTCATTTATGTGGTTGATTATATTGATTGCTTTTCTAACACTGAATCATCTCTGTATCTCTGCAGCTCTTCTATGAATCCCACTTGGTCACAGTGAATTATTTTCTTGCTTTGTTGTTGGACTCTATTGGCTAAAATTCTGTTGAAGATTTTCACACTAGGTTCCTGAAAGACATTGGTCTGTAATTTTTTTTTGTGGTATCTTTGCCTGGTTTTGGTATCAGGGTTATTCTGGCTTCATAGCATAAATTTGGGAGTATTCCATCATTTTTCATACTCTAAAGTAACTTTAGTAATAGTTGTATTAATTATTTTCTACAAATTTGATAGAATTACCCAGGGGAAGCTGTTAGAGCTAGTGTTTTTTATGGTAGGAACTTTTTTTTAAAATCTTTTCAAGCTCTTCTTTTCTGATAGGTATCTATGTTTGTGTTAGTTTAGGTAGGTAATATGTTTCTAGAAAATTGTCCATTTCCTCTAGGTTTTCAAATTTGTTAGAGTATAATTTTTCATAGTATTTTGTTACGATTTTTAAAATTTTTGTTGGGTCTATTGTGATATTGCTCATCTCTTTTCTTATTTGGGTTATTTGCTTCCTCTCTTGTATTTATTTTGTCAATTTGGTCAGTGGTATATTGATTTTGTTGATCTTTACAAAGAACAAGCTTTTGGTCTTGTTACTTCTTTCAATCATTTTGTGTTCTCTAATTCATGTAGTTCTGCTCTAATTTTTCTTACTTGCTTTATTCTGGTGTCTGAGGGTTTTTTTTTTTTTTGCTACTGTCTTTCTATTTGTTTGGTTAACTCTACTCGTGGGGTTAATGCTTTGGTTTGAGCCCTTTCTTCTTTTTGGAAGTGTGCATTTATTGACATAAATTGACCTCTGAGTACTGTTTTTGCTGTATTCCGATGGTTCTGGTGGTACGTATGTTCATGCTTATTTAATTCTGTGATTTCTTCTGTAATGCAGTAATTCTTGAGCAAGGTGTTGTTCAGTTTCCATCCCTTTGTCCCACTTCATTTATTGTGAAGCGAGTCTCCAGATACAAGGCAATGCTGTATGGGATATCATGATGGTGGGTAAGGAATTCTGTAAGTCCATGGATGGTAGTTTGGGCAGAAACATTGCATGCAGGGAAGGCAAATCCACATGTAGAGTAAGTGTCTTTTCCATTAAGGACAAAATGCTGCCCTTTCCATGATGTAAGTGGTCTCACATCATCAACTTCTGGCTGATCACTTTGAGGGATTGTGCCATATTGGGCACCCAGTGTTGAGCTCTGCTGCTGGTAGATTTGGCACTCAGCAGTGACTGTAGCCAAATCAGCCTTGGTGAGTCAAAGAATATGTTGCTGAGCCCATATGTAACATCCGTCCCTGCTACTATAGTCACTTTGTTCATGAGCCCACTGAGCAATCATGAGGGTAGCTGGGGAAAAAGGATGACTGGTTTCCACATGATTTATCTTCCAATACACTTAACTGTTAAAATCACCAGCTGCTGAGGTCACCCTTTGGTGAGCATTCACGTGAGACACAAGTATCTTCACTTCTTTGGCCCATTCAGAGAAGTCTACCTGCGTACCTCTTCCTCATAAATCATTGTCTCCAATTTTCCAGTCATGTTCCTTACATGTCCCTGACCAACCAGCCAGATCATTAGCTACAGCTGTTGAGTCAGTATATAATCACACATCTGCCCATGTCTCCTACCAAGTAAAGTGAACAATCAGGAAATAGCTAATGGCATTGTAACGGCTCAAATGTCCCAATTCTGTGGATCAAAATAGAGGCTTCTTCTGATTCCCATAGCCACAGAAGCTGGCAAACCCATGATTGATAAGTCAGAGAGTGGGCTCTTGCTCACAGGCTGTGAAAGTTGATGAATCCTAAGACTGGCAGGCAAAGTGGTAACTCAATTCAGAGCTAGAAGTCAGATGAAAAGGAGGTAATCACAGGATTTACAGAGAGTAAAAGGGCAGAATGTCAGCTTGTATTAAGATGCAAACCACACCCCCAAGGAAACTCCCATTCTACTGACTGGCTACTAATAGCAGATTTCGTCATGGGAATGATCATGTATAAATGCTAGGAGTCATGATCCAGCCAAGCTGACACACAATTTTAACTGTCACACAATTATCTCTACTCTCCAAGGAACAGCTGGTGGACTCAAACTGCTGACCGTTTGGTTAGTAGTCAACCTCTTATACTTAAGTATACCTACATATTTTGCACCATCAGTTTTTGAGTTCAAGATTCAAAATTATCTCAATATTTGGGAAAAGGACTTGGCAATGTAAAGTTTTATGTAGACCAATATCAAATTTGACATTTAAGAAATTATATGTATTTATGTATTTGTAGGTACGTGCTCTGTAGAGAAAACCCTGGTGGCACAGTGGTTAAGTATCACAGTTGCTAACTGAAAAATTGACTGTTCAACTCTACTAGGCACTCCTTGGAAAGTCTATGGGGCAGTTCTGCTCTGTCCTACAGGTTTACTATGAGTTAGAACTGGCTTGATGGTAATGAGTTTGGTTTGATTTTGATCTCTATAAAGAAATATGTAGATATACTTATGTAAAAGAGATGAAATGTTAACCAAATTGTTGGCAGTTTGAGTTCACCAGCTGCTCATTGGAAACCCTATGAAGCAGTTCTCCTCTGTCCTGTTGCTATGTGTTGGAATTTGCTTGATTGCAACGAGTTATACACATATTTACACATAGAACATTTAAGAAACATCTAGGAATTTGAGTTTTACCCAAATGCAGTGTAAAACAAACAAGGGATCCAAAAGTTAAAAAACAGTCTTAATTAAATGTTAGACTGCTACATAGATGAATTGTGTCCCCTCCCAAAATGTATGTGTTGATTTGACTTGGCTAGGAGACCCAGTATGGTGCCATTCCTCCTATGTTTTGTGAATCCTGCCTCTTTGGTATTGATGATGGAGAATGGGCTGCAGCTGTGTTAGTGAGGCAGGACTCAAGTTACAAGCTTGTGGGATATAAGGGAGAGAAGAGAGCAGAGGAAGTTGGGAACGTCACACCATCAAGTAAGCAGCACTGAGAGCAGAGCATTTCCTTTGGACCCGAGGTTCCTGTGTTGAGATGTTCTCCTTGGACTGGGACTCAGCCCGCTGAACTGTGATAACTTCTTTTGTTGAACGGACTTGTAACTTGAAAATGGATTTGTGGCTTACCAGACTGTGACAATAAAAGTTTCACATCATGGATCCTTCCACTTGTCATATCTTGTGTTGGAGCAATACGAGGTGACTAAAACAACTGCACACATCAAAAGCATACATACAATTCAGATCATATATCAATATCTGAGTATACCCAGAGTATTGTAGTGCTCTAGGAATTTTATTTTTCTTTGCAAAATTGAAGGTAAATAGAGAAGTGAGACTGCATAATTAAGACTGAAATTATGTCATATGGAGAATAATTGGGAAAATTGATAATTTTGCTTATAAAGAATAGAAAATTTATAGAGGATGCAAAAGCACTGGTGACTGTATGTAGAGCTTTTGTGTGGAAGAGACATATTTGTTTCTGTTACTGTAGATGAGAAGTGCTTCTCAGCTTTTCCACTAAAGTATCCTTAGTGATACTTGGGAAATATTTTTTAGAATTCATATTTCATTTAAAAATATTATCAAACTGCTGCATTCTAGTCCATAATATGTTTATGTTGATGTAATGTAAAATAGTGGTTTTTCCTTCTCTCTTTCATATTTTCAGGGAAGGCAGTTCATGTTTATCCCGTGACATCCTGTGTTCCCTAGAATACATGTGTGTTCCTGGGTATACAGACTACAGATTGAGATACACACCAACCCCTCCCCCAAAGAAAACAAACCCAGTGCTGTCAAGTGGATACCAACTCACAGCATCCCTATAGCATAGAGTAGAATTGCCCCACAGAGTTTCCAAGGAGCCACTTGATGAATTTGAACTGCTGACCTTTTGGTTACCGGTCTTAGCACTTAACTACTACCTCAGCAGGGTTTCCATACATATATAGAGACAGATTTATATTAAGGAAATGGCTCATATGATTGTAGAGGTTGGTATATCCTGAGTACATGGATCAGAATGGAAGCTTCTCTGTCTGAGTAGCTGCAGGAGGCCAGCAGACCCAAGATCAGCAGGTTGAAGAGCAGAGCTTGTGCTCTCAGGCTATGAAGATGCACAGATTCCAAGATCTGCAGATAAGCTGCCTTCTCAACTCCTAAGAGACAGGGCCCAGAAAAACAGGAGGCAGCTGCAAGATCCGGAGAAAGCAAAAAGCCAGAATATTTGTTTAAACAGAGAAACAGGCCACACCTCCAAGGAAACACCCGTTAAACTGACTGGCTACTTACAGTAAACACAGTCACGGGAGTGATCACATGTAAGTACAGAGAAGTATGGCCTATCCTAGCTGACACACAGTCCTAACTATAACACTAATCAAACTATAAAAGAGCTCAGTAAGGTGGCTAAATTAAAATAAATGACTGTGAACATGCACATGTGCACAGGCACATACACGCACACATAAATAATAACCTGCCTATAAGCCTATTTAGAAAGTTTAATAAAAGAATCTTATCCCTCATATTAATAAAATCTTAAAACATATTGAGGAATGAAATAACAAAAAATGTAGCCAAACCAAAAGTTTACTGAAGGATGTAAAAGAAAATTTTAATAAATGGAGTAATTACTATTATGAGGAATTATGGGGGCAGAGTCAAGATGGCAGACTAAACACAGGTCTCCCTAAATCCCTCTGGAAACCAACACGTGAACTGATAATTAAATGGGGACTTCTGGACACCTGGTGAAGCCTAGGACACAGCATAGGTCTGTTAATTTGGACTTCATACCACTGAAAAGAAAACCTCATCTCTTTCGCTGACCCCCACTCTTGCTGAGTGCTTGCTTTCACGGAACGAAGGTAACTCACCATTTTAACATTATTTTTTCTCTGTCTTAGCTGGTGGGTGGAGCTGGGACTTGACTAGCAGCTGATCTCAGATGCACTGCTGGTGGTATCGGCAGGCGAAATTTCTATATTCTGAGAGCCCAGCTTTGTCTCTGTGCATCTTGGCACCTTTGGCCTCTCTTTCTGCGTCTGCCATGGAGTAGTCTGTACCAAGGCAGGAGGCAAGCTTGTGTGGGACACTATCTTGTTCCACTGGGAGGTGGATATACCCATACAGAGGCTTCAGCTTGGCTTAATTCCTAGGCTGGGAGGCAGCGCCTGCCCAGAGGAGAGCACTTTTCTGGCAGAAAAGCACTATTCTACATAGTGTTGCCTATGGCTGGGACCTGACAGAAGAGGCCAGCAGGGCAGTAGGCTTTCTGTGTTTTGAACTAGTTTATAACATCTGGTGTTGGATACAGATGTGCTTACTTTGCTAGCTGGGAAGAGGGACCTATACACCTGAAAACCTGACTGACTTTGGAAGTTGTCAGATACCTTTGACCTTGCATTTTAAGACTGCCTAGAGAAACAACTGCAGTCCATCCTCACAGCATCTATCCCAGTCTCTATTGACTCACATGATACCCCAAAAACAACAAACTCTGGAGAAAAGCATACTTAAGAAATCACCCATGGCTTCAGTAGGCCCCCAAAAGAAAGCATCACAGAACTTCCCAGATGAAGAAACCTTTCCAAAACAATTGGAAGGTGAATACAAAAGGTTTATTATATATAGAGCCCGACTCAATGGCACTTGGCTTTGGCCTAGACTTTATACAAAATGCAACAGAACAAAATGAAAAATTAAGCAAGCTGTTCTATCTGATGGAACACAAGTACTCTGAAATCCAACAGATCAAGAACAAAATCAAAGACATAGAAACTTCAATTCAAAGCCAAGAAAACAGAATGGAACAAATGGAAAATAGGCTTTCTGATGTGGAAGACAGAGCAACTGACTCTAGCATCTATGAGTGGAAATCACAAAAAAGAAACAAGAAAAATGAAGGAACATTAAGAAGCATGTGGGACTCTTAAGAGGAACAATTTCTGATTCATTGGAGTTTCTGAACAGGGTGAGACACCTGAGAACACAGAGAGTATTGTTGCTGAGCTGCTGACAGAAAACGTCCCAGAAGTTATGAAAGAAGACAATATAAATAGCCAAGATACATATCGAATGCCATTCGATATAGATCTCAAAAGAAAGAAAGACTCCAAGACATATTATAATCAAGCTTAATAAAACGAAACACAAGCAGAATCTCTTACAGGCAGCAAAACTCAAAGCAAAGTTAACATTCAGAGGGAAACCCTGTAGGCTTTTGTCAGATGTCTCAGCAGAAGCCATGCTGTCACAGAGACAGTGGCATGATACCTTCAAAGCCTTGAAGGAGAAGAACTTCCAACCAAGAGTTATGTATTTTGCAGAACTATCTTTCAAATATGAAAATGAAATTAAGACATTCACAGATAAACAGAAACTCAGAGACTTCATAAAAACCAAACCAAAGCTCCAAGAAATACTGAAAGAATCTCCTGGCTTAGAAGAACAAAACAACTATCTTTATATTTTGGAAGCAAGTAGAGGACACATCACCCAGAATCCTACTCTGTTAGGTAAGGCTCCAAACTCAATCAAAGCTATAATAGTGAAAGAAATGATCTAGTGATCATATCATAAAAACTATGATGTCATTATATTTAAAAGAGGGGTGTACTACAGTTGTTATAGTCCTTTCAGATGGAGAGGAAGTTGACAAGACTGGTAGTAATTACAATTGAGTGTATACATTGTTTATTAAAGGGGATCTCAAGGGCAGCCATAAAGCACAACAAAGATGCAACATATTGAATCAGAAATGTAACATAGGAGTGTCAACAGCCACAAAACCAACCCTGAAAAAAGTAAAAAATCAACCCACAAAGAAGAATGTCTTAGAACAGATTACTATTATGAGGAATTATAAAGAAGTTGATTTCTTGGGGGTGTGGGTTCAAGATGATGGACTAGACACTTGTCTCTTCAATTCCTCTGAGAACTAAGGCCTGGATTGATAACTGAATGGAGCACTCTGGACACCCAGGGAGCCCTAGGATACGGCATAGTGTTGTCAGAATGGACTATGTGCCACTAAGCAGGAAAATGTCTCTCTCTAATACAAGGCAGTGTGTGCTGAGATCCACTCCTGCTGACTCACGGCTTGGTGGACTGCAGGTACTGATGCCTTTTTTGTTACTCAGGAGGTGCGGGGTGGACATGAGGCAGCAAATACTAAAGTAAACAGCATATACTGCAGCAGAGAGACAGTGCGTGGAATAGAAACATTTTGAGAGCCTGGCTGCTGACCAAAGGCACTACTGCCCCTTCAACCTCTGTTTTCTGAATGGGACCACAAATTCTGTGGTTTCACGGTGGGAAGGGCAGCGCAGATGCCATCTTGGCTGTCTGGGAGGCAGAGTCACCCAACCAGAGACCTCAGCAGGGCCTAATTCCTAAATTGAGAACGAGTGCGAATCTGGAAATTGCTATTCCAGCAGAAGGGCTGTGTTTAGCACAGTGTTACTTTATGGGTGGGGCTCAGCTGAGGATGGCAAGGAAACCATAACCCCTCCCTACTTTGAACCACATCGTAGCATCTGGGGATGGCTGAAGAGGTGCTTCCACTGCCAGCTGGAAGGAGTGGCCTGTCACATGTGCTGGCCTGAATGATTTGGACAGCTGTTAGACAGTTCCCAGCTTTTAAAATCAGACTGCCTGCAGAAATAATTGCTGAGCAACCTGACGGCATCTCTTCCAGCTTTTACTGACCTAGTGGTTAATGGTCTCCCAGTAACTCCATAAGTAGGGTCCTGCCTTTGGCAGCCAGAAGGTAGAGCCTGCCACATCAAAGAGTCCACAGGGGCCAGTCACTAGAGTACACAATGGCAGCTGTCAACCAACTAACCCCCTTCTCAGAACTATGCCTCAGCTCCTGTTGAGGTAACACCAGAGAAACTAAACATCCTTTAGATGGCCTGAAGGCAACAAACCATCTCTAAATGAAATAACCTTTCTGAAATGATCAGAGGCTGAGTACAACAGAATTATATAGAGAGCCCTCCTAGAAATTAAACAAAATGCAGCAGAGCAAAATGAAATTAAGCAAGTTAACTGAACTGATGGAACATCAATGATCTGAAATCCAGCAGATCAATAACAAAATGACAAAATCAGAAAATTCAATCTAAAGTCAAAAGAGCAGAACTGAGGCAATGCAAGTCAGACTTAGTGACTTTTAGGACAGAACAACTGACTCCAGTGTTTATGAGGAGAAATCAGAGACAAGAAATAAGAAAAATGAAGAAGTATTAAGAAACATATGGGACTCTATTAAGAGGAATAATCTACCATTAATTGGAGTTCCTGAACAGGGAGAGATAGCTGAAAACAGACAGTATTGTTGTTGAGTTGCTGACAGAAAACTTCCCTGAAATTATGAAAGAGAGAACATAGATATCCAAGATGTATATCAAATGCCACAAAAACCAGACCCCAAAAGAAAGACAGTAAGACATATTATAATCAAGATTAATAAAATGAAACATAAACAGATTCTCTTGAAGACAGCAAGACTCAAACCAAAGCTAGCATTCAGAGGGAACCCCTGTAGGTTTCATCTGACTTCTTCACAGAAACAAGGTTGGCAGTGAGGCAGTGGGATGACATTCAAAACCCTGAAAGGGAAAAATTTCCAACCAAGAATTATATATCCTGCAAAGTGTCTCTTAAATATGAAGACGAAATAAAGACCATTGCAGATAAACAGAAGCTTAGAGACTTTCTAAAAACCAAACCCAGACTACAAGAAATACTGAAAGAAGCTCTTTGCTTAGTAAAACAAAATAATTCAGTGTATATTTAAGGAGGCAATGCGTGACATAGCATCCAGAAACCTACTCATTTACGGAAGTCACAAAATTCAGTTCAAGCTACAATATTAAAAGAAGGGAACCAGCTTTCATAATATGAAAACTGTGACTCTATCACACTGAAAAGAGGGATATACTACAGTAGTTATAGTCTTCTCAAATGGAGAGGAAGTTAAAAAGATATGCAGAAGTTAAAACTGAGTTAAACTTAGAATATTAAGGAGGATCATAGGGGTAGCTGCAAGACATGAAAACAATGCAAGATATTAAAACAACAAATGTAATACAAGAGTCTCAAAAAACACAAAACCAACACTGAAAAAGATGAAGAGTGAACCCATAAAGAAAAATGACCTAGAACAGAATATTAAGAGCAACATGGAAAACATCAACACAAAAATAAATACATCAAAATGACAGCACTAAACACATACCTATCAATAACTACACTGAATGTAAAAGGACTGACTCTGATAAAGAGACAGTGAGTAACATTGTGGATCAAAAGACATGACCTGCCTATAAGTTGCTTCCAAGAAACACACCTTAGACTCAAAGATATGAGCAAACTGAAAATTAAAGGATGCGGTAACATATACCAAGCTAACATCCAAAGAGGAGCAGGTGCAGCAATACTAATTTCAGATAAAATACATTTTAATGTAAAATTCAACATCGTGGACAAAGATGGTCACTATTTATTGCTGAAAGGTTCAATATGCAAGCAGGTCTTAACAATGTTAAATATTTATGCACCCAATACCAAAGCATCTAAATACATTGAACAAACACTGACTGCATCGAAAAGTGAGATAGATCACTCCACAGTAATAGATGGAGTCTTCAACACTCCACTTTCAGTAATGGACAGATCATCCAATAAAAAGCTCAGTAAAGACACAGAAGATCTTATTGCCACAGTTAACCAACTAGACCTCATCTACGTGTACAGAGCTTTCTATCCATCAGCAGACAACTACACCTTCTCCAGTGCACATGGAATATTTTCCAGGTTAGAACATGTGTTAGGGCATAAAGGAAGTCTCAACAAAGTCCAAACCACTGAATTATTGCAAAGCATCTTCTCAGACCATAAAGCCATAAAAGTCAAAATCAATAGCAGAAAAAAAACAGATAGAAATTGGAACTCATGGAAACTGAACAATACCTTGCTCAAAAAGCCAGGTGTTATAGAATAAATCAAGGATGAAATAAATTTATGGAATCAAATGAGAATGAAAAGACATCCTACCAGAACCTATGGGATACAGCCAAAGCAGTGCTCATTGGTCAATTTATCTCTATAAATACACACATCTGGAAAGAAGGACCCAAACCAAAGAATTATCTCTATAGCTTGAACAAGTAGAAAAAGAGCAACAGAGGAGCCTCTCAGGCACCAGAAGAAAACAGATAATAAAGGATAGAGCAGAACTAAATGAATTAGAGAATAGAAAAACAACTGAAAAAATTAATAAAACTAAAAGCTGGTTCTTTGAAAAGATCAACAAAATTGATAAACCTTTGGCAAAACTTACAAAAGAGAAACAGGAGAGGAAACAAACAACTCGAATAAGAAGCGAGATGGGAGAAGTCACAACAGACTCAACTGAAATCAAGTGTCTTAACAGATCTGTACTTCAACAGATTTGAAAATGTAGAGGAAATGGACAAATTCCTAGATTTGTATCACCTACCAAAATTATCACCAGGAGAAGTAGAACAACTCAGTAAGCCCTTCACAAAGGAAGAAGTCAAAAGTCATCAAAAAAACCACCAACCAAAAACAGTCCTGCTCCAGATGGCATCACTGTAGAATTCTACCAAACTCTTAGAGGAAAGGTAACTCCAATACTATTGAGACTGTTTCACAGCACAGAAAGGGACGGAATACCCCCAAATTCATTCTGTGAAGCCAGCATAACCCTGATACCAAAGCCAGGAAAAGATCCCACAGAAAAAGAAAATTACAGACCAATATTAGTCATGAACCTAGATGCAAATTTCTTCAACAAAATACTCACCATCAGAACTGAACAATGTATCAAAAAAAAAAAAAAAGAAAGAAAGAAAGAAAGAAAATCATCATGACCAGGTGGGATTTGTACCAGGGATACAAAGTTGTTCAACATCAGAAAAACAATATTATCAGCCACATAAATAACACAAAATATAGGAATCACCTGATTTTGTCAACTGATGCAGAAAAAGCATTTGACAAAGTCCAACAGCCATTCATGCTAAAAACTCTCAGCAAAATAGGAATTGAAGGCAAATTCTTCAATTCAATAAGGGCATCTACACAAAGCCAACTGCCTGTGTCATCCTGAATGGAGAGAGACTGAAACAGTTTCCCTTGAGAACAGGAACTAGACAAGGATGCCCACTCTCACCACTTCTACTCAACATTGTACTAGAATTTCTGTTCAGAGCAGTTAGACAAGGCAAAGAAATAAAGGGCATCCACAACAACTAAGAAGTGAAAATCTCCGTCTTTGCAGATGATACGATTGTCTACACAGAGAATCCTAATGAATCCATAAGTAAACTACTAGAACTAACAGAACTAACGGAACAAGATATAAAATAAACATAAGTAAGTCATTAGGATTCCTTTATACCAAAAAAGAGATAATTCAAGAAGAAGTCAACAAATCAATACCATTTGCTATAGTCCCCAAGAAGATAAAATACCTAGGAATAAATCTAACTAGAGAAATAAGAGACCTATACAAAGAGAATTACAAGCCCTTACTGCAAGAAACTAAGAGAGACTTACATAAATGGAGAAACCTACCCTGCTCATGGGTAGGAAGACTTAACATTGTGAAAATATCTACTTTACTAAAAATATACAATGCAATTCCAATAAAAATTCCAGTGACACTTTTTAATGAGATAGAGAAACAAATCACTAACTTTATTCGGAAAGGGAAGAAACCCTGGATAAACAATCACTACTGAAGAAGAGGAACACAATGGCAGGCCTCACACTACTGAACCTTAGCCTACAACATTGCCACAGGAATCAAAATAGCCTGGTACAGGTACAGAAAGAGACATACAGATCAATGGAACAGAGCTGAGACCCCAGAGATGCCACCATTCTCTTATAATCAGCTGATATTTGACAAACGCCCTAAGGTTGTAAACTGGGATAAAAACGATCTTTAGCAAATGATGCTAGAAAAATCACATATCCATTTGGAAAAAACTGAAACAAGACCTGTATTTCACATCTTACACAAAAACTAACTCAAATTGGATAAAAGACCTAAATATCAAACCTAAAACAATAAAGATCATGCAAGAAAAATAAGATCAACAATGGAAGTTTTAATAGACAGCTTAGACTTCAAAATCTCACAAAACGCTATCAACAGAAAATAGATAAATGGGAACTATTAAGAATCAAACCCTTTTGCTCATCCAAACATTTTATCAAAAGAATTAAAAGACCACCTACACAATGGGAAAAAATATTTGGCAGCTACATGTTGGACCAACATCTGATCTCCATAATCTACAAGGTACTGCAATATATCAACATGAAAAGGGTAAGTAACCCAATTAAGCAATGGGCAAAGGAGATGGACGGACACTTCAACAAAGAGGACATCCAGGCATCTAAAAGACACATTAGGAAATGCTCATGATCATTAGCTATTAAAGAAATCCAAATGAAAACTATAGTGGGATACATCTTCCCCCAATCACACGTCCCAGTCACAACTCTTGGGCTCCGTTTTATTTAGTGAACTAAACATGTATACTGACAGTAAAGCAGGCATTAATTTGAATAGGGTGTGGATAGTTCCCCACAAAGTAAATGGTGTCTTCCAGTCTAAGTACAATAATCAAGGCCACTTCCTCGGTGAATTCTCCACTCTAGGAGGTAAAGTACTTAGGCCTGGGTATGCGTACCAAGGTCACATTCAGCAGGGGCGACCCATGGTTGCCAAGGTCTGATATCATACATTCCAGCCCTTTGTGGCTGTTTTACATTCATTCATTCATTTGAAAGCTCACAAGCCTGACATCCAGCCACAGTGCTTGCTCTAACTATGGTCAAGTTGTCCACAGCCCCAGCTGTGGTCATTTGCCCACAAGATAGTTGATAGAAATTTGGCTGAGTGAAAGCAGTGACAGCACACAGTAGAAAGAAGATCAATTTAACTGGATTTCAACATAAACTGAAAACTTTTCTAATCTTAACCCAATGTTGCAAGGACAGAGTAGCAGGGGAGGAGGTTGTGGGGACCATGCTCTCAGAGGACACTGAAGCCAATTGGCATAACTAGCCTATTGTTGAGAGTCTTCTGCACCCCATATTGGTAAGTGGCATCTGGGGTGTTAAAAGTCAGCAAGCTGACATCTGAGGTATAACAAATGGTCCCAACTCATCTGGAACAGATAATCACCAAGAACAACGAAGACACGAGCCAAAAAGAGCCAAGGAGACGGAAGGACCCATGCAAATGACTGGCTGTATCAACACGTGACCAGAAGAACCAGATGGTGTCTGGCCTTGATGGTGAGTCCCAGTGGCAACATGAGGTAAAGAGGAGTGCACCTCAAGAACTCCCCTAAAAGACTGCAGTTGATGGTCCAGTGCCCTGGAGGTTCCCCTGGGAGCATAGCACTTAGACCTGCTGCTGCCCCTGACCAGAAACCATTATTGAGGTCAACTCTTCAGATAGGAATGGACTGGATATGGGGACACAGTGTGGTGTCCCCATATGATGTGTGTACGTTATGTTTTTAGGCATCTGTAGGATGCTATCCTACTGGCCTCTTACTAGAAAGGAAGAAAGAGGGTGAAGAGGAGGGGACAGGAGATTGTTAAGAGGATACAACATATATAGAATGAAAAGGAGGAGTGTGCTGTCACTGGGCAAGGAAAGCATAAGGGGCTGCAGTTAGGCGGGCATGCAAATTTAATTTGGTTTGTATACTTTCACTTAATCACAATTAAAAAAAGTAGTTGATTTATTCAAATTAACTTACATAATAGAGTACTAGTCCAATGAAAACTCCAAAATGATTACTTTTCAACAAAATATCTTCAAAGTTTATTTTAAATAGTACATTGGCAATAATGTTTATGAAATTTCTGTAAAAGGGGATAATAAGGACAGGCTCTTCCTTCACATCATAAAATTTTACATAAAACTAAAACATTTAAAACACAGGCTTCAGTGACAAAAACATTAAGATATACATCAAACTTACTGAAAGTTAACAGAAATTTTGTGATCCTGTTCCTGATCTCCAGAAGGGAAGACTGCTTTTTCAGTAATTATTACAGCTATTAGTATTAAACATTGAAAGTGAATTTAAGGAATAATTGAATCTGTAGTGAGTAACAGCACGAGCAGAGAACTCATTGTCAGTAATGTCCCCTGCATTTTGGATATTAAAACCCCATGATAAAAATTAAATGCCTGATGACCAAAATGGAATGTATTTACAATGTATGACAAAAGGTTACTATGGTTAATTTCTTTGCATACACAAGTGTATGTATAAACACACACACAGTGTAATATATATAATTAATATGCAAAAACACAAATCAAGAAGAAAAATATCCTTTTGGAAAATGACCTTTTCATTCCTGTGAGAATAACAACTGGTTAGAAAATTTATGCTTACAAACAATCAAGGAAAAGAAAGTAAATTAAAGCATACATGGTTGCAGTTTCTTTTCATAGCTTGAAAAAGTTAATGCTTGGTGGGGAAACTTATGGATAGACAGACACCTTTGGCTATTGCTGATGTGATATTTAATGGTTGGGTATTGACTTACATCACCTGATTCTCAGTGGTTTGGCAGGATTGTAATGATGTAATTTGGTAGTTATGCAATGATGTACTTTAGCAGTTACATAGTAATATAGTTACCCTCCACTTTGTGATATAATGTAATTGCTTCCATGATATGATCAGCCAATAAGTTTGTAAGGATAATTTCCTTAGGAGTGTGACCTGCATCTGATCCACATGGACTTTCTGGCAAAACTTGCTGGTTTTTCTCCCTCTGAGTTTTGCATTTGGCTTCTCATCATCTGATCTGTGGTTCTTGAGGCATAACCAGAAGCCTGCCATATTGTCTGCTGACCTTTGTATTCGTTGACCTCAGCAGCCTGTGAGCTGGCAGCCTGCTGTCTGTCTTACCTGGCAAATTTGTGTTCATCAGCCACTGCAGATATATGAGTCTGGAGAAGCCTCTAGCTTAACAGCTGAGTCGTGGACTTGGGATTTACCAACCTCTATAACGGCATGAGGAAACCCTGGTGGCATAGTGGATTAAGTGCTACGTCTGCTAACCAAAAAATGTTGGCAGTTCCAATCCACAGGTGCTCCTTGGAAACTCTATGGGGCAGTTCTGCTCTGACCTCTAAGATCACTATGAATTGGACCTCTAGGATCACTATGAGTCGGACTCAACTTGATGGCAGTGTTTTTTTTTTTTTTTTTTTTTTTTAATACTTTAGGTCATATTTTAGCTCTTGATGGACTTGTTCTAATTTTCTTCAGTTTCAACTTGAACTTACATGTGAACAATTGATAGTCTTATCCACAGGTGGCTCCGAGCCTTCTTATGACCGATATTGAGCTTTTCCATCATCTTTTTCCACAAATGTAGTCAATTTGATTCTTATGTATCTTGTTCAGTGAGATCCACATGTATAGTTACCATTTACTTTGTTGATAAAAGGTATTTTCAATGAAGAAGCTGTTGGTCTTGCAAAATTTGATTATGTGATCTCTGGAATCATTTTTATCATCAAGGCCGTATTTTCCAACTACCAGTCCTTCTTTGTGTTTCCAAATTTTGTATTCCAATCACCAGTAATTATCAGTATATCCTGAAGTACATAAAACAAACAAACAAAAAACCCATTGCTGCTGAGTCCGTTACAACTCATACCTACCTAATAGGGCAAAATAGGATTGCCTTATAGGGATTCCAAAGCTGTCATCTTTACAGGAGCCAACTGCCACAGCTTTTTCCTGTGAAGTGGTTTGTGGGTTCAAGTTGCTGAACTGCTGGTTAGCAGCGAAGTGCTAAATCAGTGTACCACTCAGGTTCCTTTATATATATATGTATATATATATATATACACATACATGCATACACATATACACACACATATACTTTACATAAATGAAGTCATTTTTTTTTACTTTTTGCTCTTCTTCCTTCCTTTCTTCCTTATTTCCATTTATAATGAAATTATTTTGAATATAAAAAATGTATGAAAAGTAACTAACAATAGTACAACTAATGTGCAAATTGTAGACTATTCATGTAGTAGACTACTATGAAGTCATGAAGATGGCTTTTCCAGAATATTTATAACATGGGAAAATGATACCAAACTGTATAAAAAGCAGCAGTACAAAAGTTGTGTGATAATGTATTCATAACAACAACAACAGAAAGATCAACTGCTGAGGCTGCTCATATATAAACTTCATGGGATTTGGTTTCTTGATCTGAAGGTTTAAGGTCATGGTTTCATGGAGTATCCTAGTTATTTGGCCTAATATCATGGCTAGTGATTCTGCTCTATCTCCTGGTTTTTTGGCAGTTCCTTATAAGTGGTCATTCAAGATACAATATTTAGCCTCTATTTGCCTAGAACAACACAGGAAGAAGGAGAGTCAGGAATAGCAGGCAAAAATACAAAAATAGAACGTGTAGCTTACTGCCTCTCCAAATGACCCTCTCCTTTTCCTTGAGTCCAGAAGTGGTTGTTGCCCAGCTACCACTGCTGAGTATTTGGATCATAGATTCTATAGAAGAATCTTGATCAACAGAGAGACAACACATGACACAATTTTAAATTCTCATGGAACCCAGACTTTCTGGAGTCACAGAGGCTTTGAATTTTAAACATTAAACTAAAAAATATTTCCAGAAGTCTCCTTAAAACCATAGTTTGCTTAACTGGTAAACAATGTCTGCTTTGAACACTGTACTCTTTTGATAACTACCTATTTGAGATCAAATTGATAACAGCAACTCATAAGGTTGGATAGGACAGTTGGGAGACAGTGAGTTTATATTAGTGGGGAAGGAACAATTCTGAAAAGAAGAGTAAGAATGGGTGTACAACTTGAAAATGTTATCAACGCCACTGAATTTTACCTGTAGAAATCGTGAATTATTTTCTCTTCTGTGTATATTCTCAAAAAAAAGTTATACAAAAAAGAAACAATTTTCAATGTGTATATATGTATTCACATACATAAAAAAGTTACAGCAAAATGTTATTAGTGTTTGTCATGGATCACACAATATTGGTTAATTTCAATGTTTTTCTTCACATTTTCCTCTATTTTTCAAACTTTCAACAGGTTTTGAGATGGATGTAGCACATGAGTATGTATGTTTTTCTCTGTATATCTTTCTCTATTTTATGTTCAGCAAACTGAATTAAAACCAGCTTCCTAACTTCCTAACCTAATTTATGTTTCCCAAACTAAAGCTTTTAGCATAATATACATTCCATGTCATTTTCTGATACCTTTTCTGATTCTGTCTTTTTTTGTATTATGAATCCAATTTTCCAAATAAAACAAAAGGAGTGGGGGTGGGATGGGGTTGGAGAATGACTTGTATCTTCTGATCTTCCTAATGTAGAAAACACACCCCTGTGAATATGACTGATGTCTGGTATAGTCAGTTTCCTAAAAAAAAGGAAAAAAGCTGACTAACAAGAGAAAACATTAGATTTGTAATCCAAGAGACTATGACTCAGTCTTTACTTTTCCTGACAAAGGAACTCTTTGTAAACTACCACCTGTACACAGTCAAGTACTCAGAAAATATTTTCATATGACTTATGATTTAATTTTTTGAGGTAAATATTTTACTGCCATTTTGAAAATGAGGAAACTGAGGCTCAGAATGTGCCCCAGGGCGCACAGTCAATGCACTGTGGAGCTTTCTTTAGACCCATCTGTCTTCCTCGTGACTGAAGCTTTGCCTGGTTGTCATTACATCACTACATCACTCAGAACGAGGATGTTCTTACCTGAAAATTAATTTTAGAATTGAGTGCCAGGAAAACATTTGAATTCTCTGAGAAACTGTTGTGCTTCCTCCTTTTTGACTAAGAGAACTTATCAGGTGATTTTTCCCTGTCAGGGCCAACCTCGGAAAGCTCAGGGGCAAAGGTGGAGTTGGCTATCTTATTAACCCTTGCTTGGATTTTCTTTCTCATTTTTGCAATACTTCATCCCCTGTGTTCTTTGGACTCAGCTTGCTTCAGTTCTTTAGAAAAAAGATCAGTTTACTTATTCACATGACTTCAATCCAAGATACTCATTTCCAGCTCAGTGAAACTGTCTTACTTTATTTCTTTGATAAGTCTTCTCTTCCATGTTTTTGTGTTTTCACTCCTTCTCTTTTTAAATAATATTTTAGTGTGTTATTGGAGAAGAGATTTGGGTTAATTTTGACTTAAGCTTTATGAATTTTCAGTTTATGATGAGGCAAAGTCCAGTGGTAGTGGATGCCTGCTGTGGATAAAGGCTTTATCATTTTAACGGCAAACAGCTGAAAGAGAAACATTAATTGACTCTAGACCTGGCTGATATCTAACAACCAAATGAAACATTTCCAAGGAATTGACACTTTATCCACAACTGAAAGAAGATGTAAAAAAACTCTGATGAACTGGCAAATTGTGCCAGAAAAACGGTCTGGGGCAGGGGTTGCAGAGAACTTCATTGCACTCTCGTTGGTTTCAAGAATTGACTCCATTAAAACCAGAAACCTGGGTATTACTAAGCTCAAGCAAACAACACAAACTCATTGCCACTGAGTTAATTACAACTCCTAGTGACGCTACAGGAGAGAGCAGAACTGCCCCACAGGGTTTTCAAGGACTGCCTGGTGGATTCAAACTGCTAACCTTTTGGTTAGCAGCCTGAGTTCTTAACACTAGGCAACCAGGGTTTCCAGGAAACTTCTGGCAGCATGTTAATCTAATATTAGATTACAAATAATAAATGTCTGCAAGAAATATCAAATACATGTCAAAATGAGACTGGTATGAAAACTTACCAGAACAGAACAGATTCATGCTTCCCAAGAAATTTGCTTTTCTATACCAGGTGTACATGTGTGTGGTTATTTTAATATCCAGGTACCAGAGCTAATAAACAGATAATGGAGGAATAAGCTTTGGTGATGAATTAAACTTTCACAAAAAGTAATTTTATTTGTCAAAACTCCTAGAGCATAATGTTCTTCCATCTTAGGTAATCTGCACACTGTGGTCACAGGACAATAGTTCTTCCATAAATAAAGTTGCATGGCAAGATCAGTGATAAAAAGTGTCCTGTATTTGTGATAAAATTTCTACCAGGATCCTTATAAGTAATTTTGACCTGCCACATATACAGTTACAAGTGAAATATTTGTGGAGATTAAAGAAAAATGCTTTAAAATTACTTGATACAGAGATGTCATAGCTGTTAAATGCCCAGCCCTGAACAATCCTCAAAGTCATTGCTTGTTTGAGCCCATGTCGCAGTCACTGTGTTACTGTGTTTCACCGAGGGTCTTCTTCCGTCTCGATTACCCTGTGCTTCATCAAGCTTGATGTCCTTTTCCAGGAACTGATCCCTCCTGATAATATGTCCAAGGTGCATGAGATGAAGTCTTGCCATCCTTGCTTCCAAGGAACTTTCTGTTTGTACCTCTTCCAAGATAGATTTGTTTGTTCTTCTGGCAGTTCATGATATATTTTCTTCATCAAAACTATAATTCAAATGTATCAATTCTTCTTCTGTTTTCCTTATTCATTGTATAGCTTATACATGCACACGAGGTGACTGAAAATAACATAGATTGGATCAGGCATGCCTTAGTCCTTAAAGTGGAATGAAGAAGAAAAGCAAAAACAGAAAATATTATTTCCATCTGTGTAAACTACATCTGTGTGTGCATATGTATATGTATATATAGGACTCAGTTGGCCAGTGGTTTAGCACTCGCCGGTTAAAGATCAGCAGTTCTAACCGGCCAGCTGCTCGAAAGAAGAAAGATGTGGTAGTCTGCTCCCCTGAAGATTACAGCCTTGGGAACCCTATGTGGCAGTTTTGCTCTGTTCTGCTGGGTTGCTATGAGTTAGAATAAACTTGACCACAATAGGTCTTTTGGTGAGGGTAAGAGAGAGAGATATTCATGTACTTCTGCTTATGTAAGGAAATTAGAAAAGCAAATCGGACGTGCATTTGCTGACTTCTAGAAATATTCCTTACATATTTACACATAAAAGAAGCATGCTAAAGGATAATGCGTGTATTAAAATAACACTTCAACAATAACAACTAACCAATATCTCTATTTAATATGCTATGTAAAGTAATTTGAAAAAGTGTTATATTTTTTACTGCTTTGTCCACGGGCATTGATTATGAGTCCAAGTAAAATGAAATCCTTGCCAACTTCAGTTTTGTTTCATTTATCATAATTTTGCTTCTTGGTCCACTTGTGAGGATTTTTATTTTCTTTATACAGTCGTGTGATCCACATGAAAGGGCTGTAGTCTTTGATCTTCATTGGCAGGTTGACTACCATCAAGGAAGTTTGTGTCATCTACTTACTGCTGGTTGTTAATGAGTATTCCTCCAATCATGATGACCTATTCTTCACATAGTCCATCTTCTCAGTTTATTTGCTCAGCATACAGATTAAATAATTATGGTGAAAGGACACAACCTGGCTGCACAGCTTTTCTGATTTTAAACCATCAAGTATTCTCTTGTTCTGTTTGAATAACTATTTTTTTAATCTATGTACAGATGCTGCATGAATACAACTAAGTGTTCCAAAATTACTGTTCTTCACAATGCTATCCCTGGTTTATTACCACCCACACAGTCAAATGCCTTTGCATAGTCAGTAAAACACAGGTAAGCATCTTTCTGGTTTTCTCTGCTTTCAGCCAAAATCCATCTGACATCAACAATGATATTCCTCATTACATGACCTCTTCTGAATTCAGCTTGAATTTCTGGAAGTTCCTTTTCTTATTTATTTATTTATTTGGTATTATTATTTTTCACCAGTGACAGTCTTTCATTATGATTGAATGAAAATGTACATTCCCGTATAAATTCGCACATTCACCTATATGCAGCTCCCACTGCTCTCCCTGCCCAGTGAGAGCACACCTCTCCTCTCTGCTCCATACATGTCCTATCCTCCCAACAGTCTCCTAGCCCCTCCTCTCCACCCACTCCACTTCCTCCAGCAAGAGGTCAGAAGGATGACAACCTATGGATGCATAGAACCATAAAACTCCCACAAGATACAGTCACTCTGCATTGCCAAGTGCAATCCACTGCTGTCTGAAAAGTTGAACTTCATTATGATTTATGGACGGGGGCAGCATCAGGGCCAGGGCCCATGCTCCCAGGGGAACTCTGAAGCCCCTGGGCCATCAATTGCAGTCTTTTATTGGAGATCTCAGGGGGGACCCCCATTTATTCTCTTCTTGCCAGTGAGACTCAACTTTGTGAGCTCCATCGTGGCTATCACGGTGGTGACCGGGCACCATCTGGTTCTTCTGGTCGTGAGTTAACATAGAGATCCACTCAAGCAGGTCTCTCTGTCTTCTGAGTTCTCTTTTCCCCATGTCATTCTTGTCACTGGTGATCATCCTTTCCTGTTGAGTTGGGACCACTTGCTGTACCCTCAGATGGCAGCTTCACAGCTTTTAAGATCCCAGATGCCACCCACCGACGTGGGGTGCAGATAGTCCTCATTAGCAACAAGCTAGCTGTGCCGATTGGTCTCGATTTCAGCTGGCAGTTCCTTTTCAGTGTACTGCTACAACCACTTTTGAATTCCCTTCAGCAAAATTTTACTTATGTGTTATGTTAATGATATTGCTAGATAATTTCCACATCCTGTTTGTTCACCTTTTTTGGGGATGGGCACAAATATTGATCTTTTCCAGTCAGTTGGCCAGGTAGCTATCTTCCAAATTTCTTGGCATACACAAGTGAGCACTCTCAGTGTTGCATCCATTTACTGAAACATCTCAACTGATATTCTGTCAATTCCTGAAGCCTTGTTTTTCACCAGTGCCTGTAGTGCAGCTTGGAATTTTTCCTTCGGTACCATCAGTTCTTAATCATGTGCTACCTCCTCAAAAAGCTGTACAAATATAGTTAATGCGGTCTGTACTAACAGTCAATATTCACAAAAAGAGAAAAAATGCATTAAAATATTCACATAATGTCCAAGTGAAATCATTGATTTTGTTTTTTGTTTTAGTAACACAAACAAGACCATTTAAATTACTCAAGTTGTTTATTAATCTAGGTATTTTTTAAGTTCATCCTGCCGGAATGCTTTCAATGACAGCAAGGGAAAAGTTTATTTAGATTTATTTCCTTACAAATACGTGCAGTCCACCTTTCTTTTTTTCTTTTCTGAGTGGCAACCTTTTCCCCAAGGACCATTTCTCATATTCTCCTTTTTACTGCATTGAAAATTTTCAAGAACTATGCAACGTTTCCAGTTTTACCCTGCTCGTAAGTTAACATGTTAGCTTGCTACAATTTTGTGGATGCTGGCAGAAGATAGGAGACTCCTGTGGGTCAGAGATGAAGGAATGCTTATTACAACAATTATAGTAACCAAAATGTCATCATGTTTGAGTCAGTTTCCCTTTGCCCCCAAGTCCACGGAAGTGAAGTGAATGTGCTCAGACGGAGGTCTCATACACTGTGAACTGTGTTGTAAGAGAATTTCTGAACTTGAAGAATCTGAGTCTTATATAATGGGCAGTGAGAATGCCTGCCCTTTGCTCTGAAAGAGACATTATCTTTGTTGTACAAGTCAGTAAGCAAATCTCTGAGGGAAATGTATTCTCTGTCTTCCAAGATCTTTAACTAGACAAATAACCTTTAAAGATAACCTGAAACAAAGGACAGGGTGTGCCTCTGCTTCCAAGACATGCAGCAGTATGAGAGACACATGGAGAATTGTCTCTCAACAAATATTTGAAAGTTTCCCATATGAACAGACTTTCCAATGAAAGAAATTATTTGTTCTAGGAACCATATCACCACCAGTGTGTCAGTCAGTTTATCAACCTGTGATTGTTTGTGTGTTGCTGTGATGCTGGAAGCTACTCCATCAGCATTTCAAATACTAGCGGGGTCATCCATGGTTGACAGGTTTCAGTCAAGCTTCCAGACTAAGACTAGGAAGAAAGACCTGGCAATCTACTTCCAAAAAGTAACCAGCGAAAACCTTACAGATCACAATAGAACACTGTCTTACTCATTACAAGGAAGGATCAATACCTAAAGAAGGGTATCATGTTTGATGAAATAGAGGGCTTTCAAGGGCGAGGTCAACCTGTGTAAGATGAATTGGCACAGGAGCCACAACAATAGACTGAGACATGTCAGCAATTGTGAGGATGATGCAGGATAGGGCAACCTTTTGTTCTTTTGTATATAAGGTTACCATGAATTATAGCTGACTCAGTGACATCTATTTATCTACCTGTCTGTCTGGTGATACAGCGGTTAAGTGTTTGGCTGCTAACCAGAAGTTTGGCAGTTTGAATCTACCAGGTTCTCCTTGGAAACACCATGGGGATGGTTTTACACTGTCGTATAGCATCACTACAAGTTGAAACTGATTGGATGGCAAGGGGTTTGCATTTTTGTTCTCTAGCTAGCTACGTATCTAGGAATTGTAGGCTAGTTGGTGGAAGGATTGTGTACTATATAGCATAAATGCCTTCTGTTCTATATCTCTATGAATCATTGCTTGTAATCAGAGATGTTGCATGTTGAGCATGCAAATACTGTGAAGGGATGTGGCAGACAAAGACCTGCACCTTTTTATACTCCCCTCCTGTTGTATGTGGGCAAGACCTGTGAATATAAGGAGCTATCATTCCTAAAATAACATTACATTATAGTGCAAAGGGGTGATTAGCTCTGGTTGGTCGCAGCATGTCTTAGTTTATCGGTGCTGCTGCAACAGAACAAACACTTATTTTGCCACAATTTGGGAAGCTAGAAGTCTAAATTCAGAGTATCACCTTTAGAGGAAGACTTCTTTCAGTTTCTGTAGACCCAGCAGTCCTTGATTCCTTGGTGATCTCCACATGGTGTGCATTTTCCCTTCATTCATGCTTGGTTCTCTGCACCTAACCTGTTCTTTTTATAACTCACAAGTGAATAGGTTTAAGGAATACCCTACCTGTTCCCAAATGGGATTACATCTATAGATATAAGGGTTAGGATTCCAACACATATTTCTGGAGGACACAGCTTAGTCCATAACACAGATGAAGAAGTCTGAGAGGCACACTCCAGTGGCCTGGAAGAAAGCAAACACCCAGTGTTGTGCAAGACCCAGAGGGACACAAGGCAAGGAACTGTGGGCAGTCCCTAGGAGCTAAGAAGTGGCTCCAGCCGACAACCAGCAACAAGCAGGGCCCTCAGCCTCACAAATGCAAGGAACCAAATTCTTCAGTAACTTTCTGGGGCTGAAAGAAGGCTCCATCTCTAGGTAAAAATGAAGCCAGGTTAATATTCTGCCTTCAGTCTTGTGAGAAACTGCTCTGCCTCCACTTCTAACCTGCAGAACTGTGTGCTAATAAATGGGAATTGTTTTAAGCCTCTCAGTTTGCGCTAATTTGTTATGCAGCAAGAAAACCTAACACAAAGGAGAAATAAGGTTGAGGATCCTAGGTTAAGCATATTAATTCTAACTTTCTCCTGCTTCTTCAGTATCTGACTGTAGAACCTAAGGTTAACCACTCCAGTCAACAATTCTCATGGTAAAGTTGGCTCTTGACTTCTTCTAAGTTGAAAATTATTATTTTAAAAAATTTTAAAATGTTTATTTTTAATATTTTTTTAATTGGGCTTTAGGTGAAAGCTTGCAATTACAGTTTCACACACAAAAACTTAAACACATTTTGCCACCTGACCCTAGCTGCTGTCACCACACTGTGACACTAAGTTGCAATTTCTTGATAAATTAAAAATGAAGCTATCATTTAGTGGACTCTTATTACATCGTCGTCGATCCTAGTGGCATAATGGTTAGGAGCTACACCTGCTAAATCAACAGGTAAGCAGTCCCAATCTATGAGATGCTCCTTGGAAACTTTGTGGGGCAGCTCTACTCTGTCCTATAGGGTTACTATGAATCCAAATTGACTCAACGGCAGTAGGTTACTACATATAACATGGTCCATTGGTGGTGCTAACAGTTGGTGCTTGACTAATGAAGGTTGGTGATTTGAAGCCACCCAATGGTACTCTGCAAGAAAGACTTGGTAATCAGCTTCCTTAAAGAATACAGCTAAGAAAACCCTATTGTGCAGTTTTACTGTGTAACACATAATGTTGCTGTGAATCAGATACAACCCAACTGTAACCAGTTAAACTGTTTTTATTTTTTTTAATTTAATACGTCATGGGAGTTTCTGGGTGGTGCAAACAGTTAACAGGCTCAAAAGGTTGGAGATTTGGGTACACCCACCGACATCTGTGAAGACAGGCATGACAATCTGCTTTCTGAATGTCACAGCCACTGAAAACTCTAGGGAGTACAGTTCAACTCTGAGACTTGTAGGTTAGTTCACCATGCATTGGAATCAACTAGAGCAACTAGTTTGGGTGTTTTTATTTTTTTGTTTTGGTTTACTGTGTCATAAGCATTTATATTACGCTTTACAGATTCTCATTTAAGCCACACAATACTGAAAGACTACATGGTAATGTCACTTAGTTGAGGAAAAGAAACTGCAGTTTTGAGGGCTGAGTACCAAACTCAGAAACACACAAACTTGTGAGTCATGGTGTTGAGATTCTAACCACATTGTGTCAGACTTCAAAGCATCTTTTTTTTTATGCAGTGTACCTTATTACCTCCCAGTACTGTAAAAATCACTCTGAAATGCATTACTCACGATCACCAATAACCAGGTCTGCTCTACTTCAAAACATGTGGGAGGCTGTACTTCCTTGCTCTCTTGAGGGTAGGTGTGGTCATGCAGGCTGTGCCAGATGATGACATGGAAATGCAAGTGACACAGATGACTTTGGGGTCAAAGAGGTTGATTGCTGGTGCTAAAATCTGCAGTTCTCTATTTTCCTGGAAGCCAAGAGTTAGGATACAGCTCTCATTAGCCTTTACCCCTGAGTGGCTTTGATGCACAGGGCCTCCCAAGCTAGGCGTGCCACATGAGCAAGAAACAGCATTTGTTATATGAAACCACTGAGATTTTGGAAACCTAGTGTTTCCTAACTAGTGTAACTACCTAATTCAAAGTATTAACCACAGACACACACACACAGAGAGAGAGAGAGAGAGAAAACCAACCCTGTTGCCATCAAACTGATTCCAGCTCATATTGACCCTATAGGACAGAGTAGAACTGCCCCATACAGTTTCCAAGGACTGACTAGTGGATTCAAACTGCTAACTTTTTGGTTAGCAGCCAAGCTCTCAACACTGAGCCACCAGGACTCCTTATTAACCCCCAGTGTCCACAATTCTTGCTGATAAAATTAATGTGAGTCAGTCATTACTTTGCTTATTTAAGTGAACTGGACTGCTTACAGGTCCCCAAATGCTCCAGGATTTTTTTTAGATCTGTGTCTTTGAACCTGTTTCTATTTCTGCTTGAAACAGGCAGCATAAGTGGGAGAAGTCTAACACAGTGTGTGGCTGAAATAGGGTCTAGGTTCACACTGATGTAGATTTGGATCTGACGCTTCTACTTCCTTTCCACATTATTTTGGGTACATTGTTTAATCCCATTTTGTTTCTACTTCCTCTTTTTTTGTAAAATAGGATAATAACAGCACACACATACACACATGTACATGCACATATATAAGTAGTCTTGGTTCCTGAGTGGCTCTGATGGGCAAGGTCTCCAATACTAGATATACCATATATATATCTCTGTATATACATATATAGTACATATACATATGTGTGAATATATAATAGTATAGGTATGTAAAATGGTATATATGTTGTGTATGTATAAAATGGGCAAGGCCTCCAATACTAGACATGCTGTATTATATATATATCTGTACATACATATATAGTATTTATACATGCATGTGTATATATAGTATATGTACATAAAATGGTATGTATATGTTGTATATCTATAAAACGGCTCACACATAATGATATGTATATGTAATGGTGTATCTATAAGACAGTATATATAAAACAGTACATATGTGTACATATAATTGTGTATCTATGTAATGGTATATGTATGTTATACATATAAAAATGATACATATATAATATGGTGTATCTATATAAAATACATAATATATATATACATATATACATATATATATATATATACACACACACCTTACCACCTTTTTCTCCAGTTGCTGTACTATCCTGGGTAACTTGCCTGTTGCTGTGATGGTAGAATGTGCCACTGGCATTTTAGATAGTGGAAGGGTCACCTGTGGTGGCCATGTTTCAGAAAAGCTTCCAGACTGACACAGACTAGGAAGAAAGGTCCAGCAGTCAGCCTACTTCTGGAAGACCTGTGGATTACACAGCATTCTGACTCCCTTGATTTTGACATGCTTTTGGAAGGGATTAAGTGCTGATGTAGGACACTGCCTTTAGTGAAGAAGAGGGTCAAGGAGGGTGCGGGAGACTTCTGGGGAGATGGATCGGCACCACAACGGCAGCGATGGAGTCGAACTTGCCAGCAACTGTAAGGATGACCCAGGATTGCACAAGTTTGATTCTGCTGTATATAAGGTCACCATGAGTCAGAACTGACTCAGAAGTGTCCCTCCCTTCTTCCTTCCCCTCCCTACATCTATGATGGGGCTTCCGTGAAAATTAAATGAAAATAAACAAATGTGAAATAAACAGAACAATGTGGTAGTTGTTGTCATTAATATTGTTATTATTAAAGACTTCACTCAGCCACCATCTCCAGGAAGTCTTCCTGACTCTGTGGTTTGATGAGTTGGGCCTTGATTGTGCTGTCTTAACACACCATACTTCCTTTGTCCAGGCTCTAGTCACATGGTATCATACTTGCCTGTCTTTTCGTCTTTAATGGTGGTATCTTGAAAGATGTGTTAGAAATAACACGGTGCTATGTTCCTACCAGCTAAAAATCCAAACAAGCGAACTCAATGCCGTATAGTTGATTCCAACTCACAGAGCATCTCTAGGACAGAGCAGAACTGCCCCATTAGGTTTCCAAGTAGCCACCGTGGATTGGAACAGTCCACTGTGCCACCCGGACTCCTCTTAGCACCCAGAGGTCAACAAATGTTTTCTGAATGAATAGGGAACTGGAGAGTCAACAGCTGTAGGCCAAGCTAGAAATGACTTACGAAATAATGATGAGCCTCAGGTAAAATTAATTTTATAAATGATAATTGCAAAAGTAATCTGGTTACAGAAATGTTAACTTGATTGATTTAAGCTTCTTATTTTTTTCTGGAGTTATGTTAAATGGGATGTAATTTACAGAAATTAAAAGATCATTTTTGATTTTCTCAAATAGCTGAGAGCACAAAGTATACATCATAAATACTTTGAAACATAACTATCATTCTATTATTAGCAACCTGGATTGTGTTTAGAGAAGTACTCTACCCATCAGTTGTCAGCATTACTGTCTGGGAACACTCAAAATTGCTGCAATGAATCCTTTTTCTATACCAAAATAATTAAAATACGTGCTCATGTCCATTTTACAATGACAGATTAATTCAGACATTTGAGGAAACTGGACTCATTTACCTCAGGGAGAAAGATCCCCTACCCCTCCAACCGCGAAGTGGTATGGATAAGTTCATAATTTTGCAAATTAAAACACATGGGAGCTTTTCTTCTTGGTGTCTTTATTTATGATTTACCTTCCTTATAATCAAACACATTTGCAGTCACTATGCTCCCCACCCCTCCCCCACTTTTCTAACCATAACCTTCCAACTGAAGACTAAGAAAAAAAATTTGGGAAATGTATCTTATCCTGAAAATTAAACTTTTGTTATACTGAAGTTTAATTTTCAGGGTAAGATACATTTCCCATATTTTTTTTCTTAGTCTTTAGGCACTTGGCCAGCTTAGCTATACTAAAGTTTGGTGACTCTTTTCCAGTAATGATATTTGAATTTCTACCTGGCTGTTGTAGGGTTATCTTTCCTCCTGTCTTGATTCTCTGTGGGGAGTACACCCTGCTCCCCAAGGCAGGTGGGTCCCTTTTTGATCAGTGGCTGCTCCTAGGAGAGTGGGAAGCTCATTTTCTCATGCTTGGGCAAAAATGAAGTTTCTTTACTGGAGATACTTGGGTTTTACTTTTCATTATGGAAACACATGATAGTACTGAATAAATTGAGAGAGAGGAGGAAGTGGAATGAAAGGAGATGCGTATCATTACATCGCTATGCAAACCAAGAGGTGACAAGGACATGGCTCCCTAGAAATGTAAACACTTAAAATGCATTTTAAGTACAGGCAACTTTAGCTTCACACATAATAAGTGTATGTCAAACTGGGTAAGGTGCTGGGTATTTCAAGGTAACACAGTGTCCAAGTGTTAAAATGCAAAGGCACATGACTCACTCTGCATGACTGTCCTGTCCACTTGCTCCCCTGTGCCCCCTCAGTGATCCCTGATTTCAGTAGGATCCCTAGTGGCCCAGCTGTTAAGGGCCCCTAAACAAAAAGAGTGGCAGTTCAAATCTACCAGCCACTCCTTGGAAACTTAGGTTTGTCTCTTAAGCTGCCCTTTTGGGGATAGGAGGAAGAGATTTGTCTGAGAAAAAACTCCATTATTGGGTTTTCTTTTCCTTCCATTACATCTGTGCCTGTGATTTTTGCCACAACACAGAAACCCAGCTGTGTATCATTGTTTTCCTCCATTGCCAAGCTTCTGTTTGATTGCATGACCCCAAACGCCTTAAATGCTTTCCACTAACCTAATTAATTTCAGCCCTTTCTAAAATATCCCTTTGGTAAATATTTATAGGGACTTACAGTCTTACAGCAGAAAACCATTGTTTGCAGATTCAACAGGGTGAGATACAACTGTGGTTGTTTCAAGTTAGCAAGAACCAGTAAAACCGTTTCCATAGAGTCTAGCAGGCAGACTTGCAGTAACCCCATGCATGTTTGAATAGAGGAGACCTGGTGGTGCAGTGGTTACAAACTGTGTTGCAAAAGGAAAGGTTGGCAGTATGAATCTACCAGCCACTCCTTGGAAAACCCATGGAGAGTTCTACTCTGTCCTAGAAAGTCCTTATGAGTCAGAATTGACTCAATGGCAATGATTTTTTTTTTCAGCTTTCGGAATAGAACTAGGCTCCATGGGGTTTTTAATGCTGATTTTTCAGAGGCAGGTCACCAAGTCTTTCTTCTGAGGCACCATTGGGTAGACTTGAACCTCTAAACTTTTGGTTAATAGCCCAGAGTGGTGACTGTTTACACTATCTAGGACTCCTCAGTGGTGAGAAACCCATTATTGTTGAGTCGATTCTGACACATATGACCCTGCATGACAGAGTAGAACTGCCCCATAGAGTTTCCAAGGAGCACCTGGCGGATTTGAAAAGCCCAGCTTTTGGTTAGTTGCCTTAGCATTTAACCACTATGCTGCCAGGGTTTCTGCAGTGACAAGAAGGGGGTAGTAGTCTGTTTCCTGGAAGGGACTGAGATCTACACTTGGCAGAGGCGGATGAGACAGAGTCAGGGCTGGTCTTGGGGCCCTGGGCGATGGGCAGTGGTAACTCCGCGTCCACTCCTGGTCAGAAGAGAAGACGGCTGCCTGCTGTGGTCAGCGAGGCTGCAGGGCATAACGTCGGTGCTTTGAGCTTCCTCAAACGTGGTGGGGAGGGGGGGCTTGGGGAATGGTCAAGAAGACGTCAGTTTCTGCTTCAGTCCTTATGTAATTAACGGGAGTTTTCAAAACCCTACTCATCCAAAATTTTGTAGCATATTAACCTGTGTTGTTTTCCTTTCCAGCGCACCCAAACAGCTGGAAAATCTATGAGCGCGTCTTTCAGTCAGTTAAAAGTCACTCTTTTTTCCTCTGTTTGATATAAACATAATAGGTCTAACACTCTGTAACTTGTATGTTTTTCTGGGGTTTAGGTGCAATATCTAAAAGTACAAGGAAAAGCAATTTTTAAATGTTTAAACTTTTTTCCTCAGTTAACTGCCACAAAATATCTCCCTAATTCTTATTCTCAGTCTAACTGCTCGTATCAGTTAACGTGCTTGCTGCTGACTGTAAGTTGGAGGATCAAATTCACCCGGAAGCCTCTCAGCCGAAAGGTCTGACGGTCTACTTCGGAGAACGCAGTCACCCAAAACCCTGTGGAGCACACTTCTACTTGGACACACTGAGTAGCCCCCAGAGCAACAGATTACAGCTAACATTAAAGCACAGCTTAAATGAAATTAGCACATATATTGAAAAAGTTAACATGTCATCATATTTGGAATTTGCAATCAATTTGTAATCCTCATAAATGAGTCAGGAGTCTATTAAATGGTTAAGTGTCCATTTCTTTGCTCATAACTCTCTGTCCCTTCTTTATCCTAAATATCATTCTCATTTTCCTGATTTTCTTCAGTATTTCAGACTTGTGTTTCTTACTTTTGACTTATTTCTTCCTTTCTTGTTTTCTAATTTACTTTCTGCTATTCTTTCCTTTTCCTTTATCTTGTTCCTTTTCTCCTTTGCTGCTTCCTAAAAGAATGAAGAAATAAACTGTGTCCAGCAGATGGCATTCTGATCCTGCACACACGTACCACACTCACATATCGCATGCACACACGATGCACAATATACCACATACACTACACACACACGCCATACACCACATATACTACCCACACACACCATGCACATACCACACACACACATCAGACAAGTGACACACACCAATCACACCACACACACATACACGCTTCCCCCCCAACACCACACACACGTCCCACGCAGACACTTTTCTGATTTCTTCTCTCACAACTCCTTTCCTTACAGAGAAATGTGATGCTTCAGAGAACAGGTCGTTTAAAAAAAACCCAAAACTTTCACTACAGCTTATGTGTGATCTGTGAAGACTGGAACTATCTTCCCTAGGTTTGTTTAACTAGTACAACCAAACACCACACAAAATACCATTGCTGTTGATTCCAACTCATAGCAGCCCTATAGACAATGTAGAACTCCAAAAATGAAGTTTCCAAGTAGTGGCTGGTGGATTTGAATGGCCAAAGTTTTGGTTAGTGGTTGTAGCACTTAACCACTATGCAACCAGAGCTCCTTAAACAGTATAAAAAGCAAAACCCAAACCCACTGTCATTGAATTGATTCCTACACATAGCGAACCTATAAGACAGAGTAGTACTGCTCTATACAGTGTCCGAGGAGTACCTAGTTAATTTGAACTGCTGAGTGTTTGGTTAACAGATTTAGCATTCCACCACTATGCCACGAGGGTTTCCTTAATTAGTACACAGACCTGTGTTTGGACAGTCTGAAGGAAATAACAGAATTGCTTAGAGGCATGTCAAAAGCTAACAAAATATATGGTGTCACCAGAATACATAGCGAAGATGAAAAACTGGGACCTTTGAGTTTGGATATTCACACGTTAAAAGTCAGTGGTAGTTTCTGAGAGCTTCTGAAATCTGTATGTCTCCTGCTTTAAATTTTTACACTTTCTTAAAATAGGAAACTAATACTTTGTTTCTGTACTTACTCATGAAAATAGTTCTACTCTGCATACATGGGATTGCCATGAGTTGAGACTGACTTGATAGCAATTAACAACAACTACAACTTTGTGGTAACTTTCATAAATAGTGCAGAACAACAGAGTTGGACTCATGCTAATAAAACACTTCAAAACAAAAACAACATGCTTCCTGACTGGCTGCACATGGCTTGGTAGAAAGTGACTCACAACCTTTTCCAGACCTAGCTCTGTGGTCAGGTAAGTGCCTTCAAACCACTGGGCCTGTTTTCCTCTCTATAAATGACAGTACTTTGACTATGTTTCTTTCAAATTCTCTGCATGTTTTATACATAGTCACTGAGAAATTTCAAAACGAGCTAGGGCCTTTCTTCCCACTCATCTAACTGACCTACATGTGTGTTGTCACCTGAAAGTACCACTCTGCTCATCTCAGATGTTTGGATGGAGAAAAGGAATTTTCTGCATAGGTACCTAATTATTTTTGACAAGGAAGAAGAGAAACTCAGTTTTGACTTTGTTTCCTAAGAGAGTTTCCGGTTGGTGCAGATGATTAACATACTTAGTTTATAACTCAAAGATGGAGGCCACCCAGCAAGTGCCTTGGAAGAAAGACCTGGCAATCTCCTTCTGAAAAACCAGCCATTAAAAATCTTATGGGGTGCAGTGCTACCATGACACACATCAGGTCACCATGAGTTTGAACTGAATCCATGATAATTTAAAACAAATTACTGAAAGTAATGGGAGGCAAAATGAGGGGCTACAAGAATACTCTGAAATAGGAGGGGTGCCCAGGGGAACCAGTCAAATGCTAAAATGCTGGAGGCAGAAATGATTGGACTTCAGTTTCTGAGAATTTGAGCTGTGTCTTCAGTTCACAAAGGCTCAGATGTTACCCAGTTTAGTGGCTTAAACATTCGTCTTGCTTATTTACTCAAAAAGTTTTCAGTTTCCTATTTGCTAGTTCCATAGTAACTGGGAACTAGAGCTCTGTGGGATCAGAAGAAGCCTTCAGCTATCATGAAAACTCTAAAGGAAGAGTTTTGACTTTTATTAAAGCTTTTACTTCCCCTAGTCTAATTTCATATGAGCTAGTGAAGCCAACCTACTGGACAACACAGGTACAGAGCATTTCTTTCCTCATAGAAAGTACGAGGACAGAGCACATCAAGATAGGAGCTTTAGATTCTCTCTGCAGAAGCAACCATGAGTCATCTGAAAGCACCAGAACTGATCCAACTGTCCATGTTACCCTCACCAAATGTGTTTTGAGAAAACATCATAGACGGTTCTTGAAAAGAAATGGAAATTGGCGTGAAACTGATCTAGATCAATAATCATTTGATTCTGACCCTAAGAGTCCTGGCCAGGAAACACAAATTAGTATACTTCTGTGGGTCTCTTGAAGTGCAAGAGGTTCATGTGTTTGGTTGCTAACCAACAGATTGATAGTTCAAGTAGAGGCGTAGGGAAAGGAATCTTTAAAGTTGCACCTGACTACCTACAGTGCCAAAGGACAGTCTCTAAGCTATGTCCCTTCCACCCCCGGCCAGTTTCAGGATGAACAGACACTGATGGTGGCCACAGCTCAGCAGAAGTGGCTTCTCTCCTCTTGTCTGGATGCCTCAGTCCAGTGGCTTTCAGATTTATGGCACCTTGCACTGTTATCCCATGGCTAGCCTGGCAACCTCTTGGACTTGCACCCATTGTTTAATGTGTTCCTTATCTCCCCTACACTATGCTCTGGGTTCAAGTTTACTCAATAGGTCCTAGAAAGAAAGGCCTGATGATCTAGTTCTGAAAAATCAGCCACTGAGAATGCAGTGGAACATAGTTCTACTTTCACATGCCAAGGATTGCCATGAATTGAAGCTGACTGGCAAATGGTCAGGAGATGAATCTAAATAAGAAAAGTGTGACCAGAGGGATCCTGAATGACTCTAAATAAATATTTTCAGAAAGAGTACTAGACTTCAGTCAAGTGTGTAGAACCATTTCCCTACCTGCTCTGTTTTACTGCTCCTGATCCGAGATATCTCCCATGGGCACTGCATGCCTCCAGGAAGGGAGTAAGATTCAGGTTCTTCTAAAAACCTCAACTGGCTTTATTTGAGTCAGGTTTTGATTAGTATCTTTCTTAGATAATCAGCATAACTGTTGAAATCAACTGTAAGATTTCAACAAACGTGAAATTATAGAGGGTGTTCACTAGCCACAAAATGTGATGACTATGTGGTTCAGTGATAGAACTCTCAGCTTCCATACAGATGACCTGAGTTCTATTCTTGGCCAGTGCATCTCATATGTTGGTGGTGGCTTTTGTGTTGTTGTGATGCTCAACAGATTTCAGTGGAGCTTCCAGACTAAGATGGCTTAGGAAGAAAGGTTTGGTCATCTGCTTCTAAAAGTCCTCCAGTGAGAACCCAGTGGATCACAATGGTCTCATCTGTATTTGATCCTGGAAATGGTGTGGAATGGACATCTTTTTCTCCATTGTGCATGTGGCCCTCACGAGTTAGGGCCAGTTAAATGACAGCTTACAATAATAACAACAGTTCCAAAATGCTAGGCTGTTAACTCAGTACTTTGGCCATTCTAATACTAGGTCTAAATAAAATAGATGGATAAAGTATTTGTGAAAGCGATCTTTCCATTGAGTTCTAATGTAATGATCTCCTAGTGCTCTTTCCAATGATTTCAATGGACAGAAAATCTTTCTGTGGTATAGAAAGCCTTTTGATGCATTATTCATCCTGGGAGTATCTGGGTTGGTAGATGATTTGGAAAGTGAAGTGAGGTTCTGAATTCTGCTTGTAGACACACTAAGGAGAAGCAGGTTAAGAGATATTTTCAATGTGACGTTCGTCCATATTTAAAAAAAAAATTAAAAAAATTGCCAGCAGGACTGAACTTGGAATTTTAAAAATTCACTTCTAATCTGAATGTCACGCCCATCACTAAGTATTGTGACTCAAATAGAAAATCAGTATTCATATCATGAAATCTTAAACCTGGAGGGGATCAACATTTCTGGTGTACTTCTACATCTCACATATGGGTAATGAAGCCTAAGAATGCTAAAGCATAACCCAAAACCAACCTCGTTCCCATCTGGTTGATTCAGGGTGACCCTATGTGTTACAGAATAGAACTGAGCACCACACGATTCTCTTGGCTGTAATCTTTATGGAAGTAGTTCACCAGGCCTTTCTTCCCTGGTACTTCTGGGAAGATTCAAACCTCCAACCTTTCAATCAGTAGCTGAAATCAAACTGTTTACACCATCCAGATACTTATGGTAAAGCAAGTTGTTTAAACGATAGTTGTGAGAATGCATAATATTTGGTTCTGAAAGCTTTTTACATAAATCAATAGCTAGAATACCCGACTAGTCTGCAATGTAACCACACACACATACTAGACTACTCTGAAAACTCACCAGGTTTTGTTCCTTTGGCTCAATCTATGACTAGTTATCCTTTGTCCTGTATAAAGACAAGAGTTAGAAGGTGGCGATTAAAAAGACATGACCTGTGCAGAGCTGCCCTTTACACTTGTAATGAACTCGTTGTAAGTATTATTACAGTATTATTAGAATTTCACTAAAGCAAAACAAATATTTCATTTCTCACCATTTAAAAAAATAATGTATCATTTTCACCCTAAAGGTTTTAATGACTAACCCAGCTGGTCATGTGTAACATTTTCTTTGTTACAAGGGACACTAGGTTAAGGAGTCACTTTTCCTAGGTATTATACCTGCAATTTAGGTAACTGCCTTTAGGACCAGCACAAGTATCTGTTGCCATGGAGCTGATTCTGACTCATAGGGACCCCACAGATGCCAGAGTAGAACTGTGTTCCTTAGAGTTTTCACTGGATGATTTTTCTTTGAAAGATATATCCAGGCCTTCCTTCTGAGGTACCACTGGATGGATTCTACCTACCAACCTGTAGGTTAACAGGCAGCTGATTGCGTTAACTGTTCACAGCACCCAGGAACTTGGCCTCTTGGACAGTGGTTCTCAATCATCATCAATATCCACACTAACTCTAGAGGTGGGTGGAGATGGGGAGGGGGTGCCAGAAACTTTTGCTTTAACAGCCATCCAGGTGATTTTGATACTCTCTCAGGTTTGAAGACCATTACTCCAAACACTGTGATGTGGGTTTATGAGAACAAGATCCTGCCAACTTTAGCATTTTGAACTCTTTCAGGCTAGCTAACTATATCTGGATAGAGTTATTTTTTTCCAAAGAATTAAACCATTTCTCCTTATAAAAGTTAAACAACCCAGAATTTGAACATAATGTAAGGATTTTAAATTTGTCATGAGTTGCTTAGGGCGAAGTGTTTGTGCTTCAGTGAACTCTCCCATTTTGAAATTTTTATTTTTATTTCCTTCTTGTTGGTAAACTCAAAGCTTGCTTGTTGATTATTCTTTTTCTTTGTGAGAGTACCCTCAGACTCCTACACATGCACACCCATAGTAAGTCACAGCTACCATCATGTTTATTTTGTCTCTTTTTCAGCTGCTTCCCAAGGTTTCTGTACTGCCCACCTCCCCTTGTGGAACTCTGAGTGGTCCTGCAACATGTAGCTCTGACCAAAGGAAGACTGTATTGGTTTAAGATGCCCTTTGAAGCCTTTACCTGGGGACCATTGTCACCAAACCCCATTACTAGAATGTTCAACATTTCTTCCAACTGAACGATGGAAGATGTGAACAGCCTTTCTTGAATTCTTTGGAAATGGCAATAGAGAAGCTCTGAAGACATATACAAGGACTGGGCCTAATTAAAATGCAGCAGGACTCGAAAGAAAACATATCTGCAGCTCACCATGTCTCCGGTAATCAGCTGTCCCCAGTTTGCCCACACTAATTGACAGGAGATGTGGAGCTCCTGAGTGCACGCACAGCCAGCACTAATGGAGTCAGCCCATGCTGCGCTTCCTGCCTGGCTTGTCTCATTATCGACCTTGAACCAGCCAAGGTCACAGGACAGTGCTGCTTTCATCAACGTGACAGGCGTCTGAGGAGCTTCTCTCTGTAGTCTAGTAATTTGGCAGTTGCCTTATCCTTATCCTGCACATGAATTAGTGATCTGATGCTTGAGATATGATGGATAAAAAGAATCTGTCAGCTGTAAGGGTAAGGGACTTAGCTCTTGGCATCCGTATTATCTCTGCCACAGACACGTTCTGGAAGGTATGTTGTGAGGGTATCTTTCTTTTTTCCTGGAGAAGGAACAAGTCTATACACAGTCATTACATTCAAGTATATTGAAAGAGCATTTCTTAAAAAAAAATCTTATCTATGGGAAAATAGTTCATTAATGCATTAACACTTGGCTTGGCAATGCATTAACACTAGGAGTAATTTCTGGGTGGTCCAAAAGGCTAACACACTGAGCTGCTAACAGAGAGGTTGGCTGGTGGAGGCCACCCAGAGATGCTGAGGAAGAGAGGCTTGATGATCTACTTCTGAAAATCAGCCACTGAAAGCCCTATGGAACATATTTGGCCTCTGGCACACATACAGTCACCAAGAGTCAGAATTTTGTCAATGACAGCTGGTTTAGTATTTACACTCACAAGTCAATTTCTTTCTGCCAAGTAAGTATTGACATCTGACACTTCTCCAGTGTGGGCACGATAGTGAAGGTTCTTGAGAACACTTAAAGCCAATTAGTAATACTTTCAGAGCATCCTCTATCTGCTGAAGACAGATACAGGTGATACATGAGGATATAAAAAGGAAAGAAGATGGTACAGTGCAGCATATATATGATAAACGTGCCAAGGATAACCAGAACAATATAAGGAACATATTCAAAGAAATACGTATGTAAACATCTGTTTTGCAAAGGAAACATTGAGACACAGCATCCACATTTGGCAAAGATCTACAGATGTTCACAAACAATACATCAAAAAACAAACAAATCCCAAACCAAACCCACCACATTGAGTCGATTCTGACTCATAATGACCCTATAGGACAGAGTTGAACTGCTCCACAGAGTTCCCAAGGAGCACCTGGCAGATATGAACTGGTGACATTTTGATTAGCACATATAGCACTTAACCACTGTGATCCCAGGGTTTTCACACACAAGTGCGTGCAAATAGGATACCTTTTCATGGATGAGTGGCAGACTAGAGGGGTGAACTGGAAGGGGGAATGAATCGGAAGAGTTGGGTACTCCTGTGGTTTGATCCAGGTTTTCATGGAGAGGAAGAATACATATTGGGAGAAGGAAAAAGGAAGACAATTTCTATTGGCAAAGCAAAGCAAAGCAAAGGGAAGTGCAGTCAAAGATGTTTGCAACCCCTAAATTAATATCCATTGATTTTCTTGTACAGGGACCCAGTAGTTTGATCCCTAATTTCTCACAACCATCCTTCAGCTTCTATAATAATTGTACACATTTCTTACTCATGTCTAATCATGAAGCAGGGAGACCGTGTGCAAGAGTAAATACTCATCAGGCTTGGGTTCTGTTCCTGCCACTGTCCTTTTAAAGCTACATGAACTTCCATCTTCTCATCTGTCTTGGTCATCTAGTGGTGCTATAACCAGAATACCACAGGTGGAATTTTAGGTGATGTTGAGTCAGTTCTGACTCACAACGACCCTGTGCACAACAGAATGAAAGACTTTATGGTCATGTGCCATGTTCACAATTGTTTTTATGTTTAAGCACATTGTTGCAGCCACTGTCTCAACCCGTTGTGTGTAAGATCTTCCTCATTTTTACAGACTGCCCACTCTGCCACGTATGATATCCTCCAAGGACTGATCCATTGTGACAACATGTCCAAAGTATGTAAGATGCAGTCTCACTACCTTTGCTTCCAACAAGCACTCTGGTTGTACTTCTTCCAGAACAGATCAGTTGGTTCTTTCGGCAGTCCACAGTACATTCAGTGTTCTTCAACACCACAATTCAAAGGCATCAGTTCTTCTTTTTGTTCATTGTCTAGCTTTTGCATGCATATGATATCATTGAAAAGACTATGGCTTAGGTCAGTCACACTTTAGTCTTCAAGATGACAACTTTACTTTTCAATACTTTAAAGAGAAACTTTGCAGCAGATTTTCCTGATGCAATGTGTCTTTTGATTTCTTAACTGCTACTTCCATGGCTGTTGACTGTGGACCCAAGTAAAAAGAAATGCATGACAACCTTAATCCTTTCTTCATTTGTCGTATTGCCTAAGGTCCAGTTGTGAGAGTTTCTGTTTTCTTCAAGTTTAGGTTCAATCCATATTGAAGGTTGTGGTGTTTGATCTTCATCAGGAAGTGTTTCAAATCCTCTTCACTACCAGCAAGGAAGTTTGTATCATCAGTGTAACGGAGGTTGTTAATGAGTCTTCCTGCAATCCTGATGCCTCATTATTCTTCATAGGGACCAGCTTCTCAGATTATTTGCTCAGCATACAGATTGAGAACACCTTTTTTCACCAATACAGATTGGTGGCCAAGAGGTCTGACAATTATGTTTATGACTCATTTTATAAAAAGTGCTGTATACCTCATTGGTGAATATCACTACAGTCATCTTCAAAGTACTCCCCTTAGGAAGCTATGCACCCATGCCAGCACCTAGTCCACCTTTTAAAGCAGTTTTGGAACTCTTTTTCTCAAATGACCATCAGAGCTGTTATAGTGTTACACTTGATGTCCTCAATGTTGTCCAAATGTCTTCCTTTCAATATTTCCTTTATCTTCAAGTAAAGAAAAAAAATCATTAGGGGCTAGGACAGGTGAGTAGGTGTTCCAATATAGTTAGTTGTTTACTGGCTAAAAACTGCCTCACAGACAGTGCCTTGTGAACTGGTGCATTGTTGTGAAGCAAAAACTGTGAGTTGGCAATGAGTTCAGTTCAGGTTAACCATTTGTCTAGTTGATACAAATTCATAGTGAACAATCCCTCTAGTATCAAAAAGGTTAGCAACATCATTTGACTCTTAATTTATACTGGTGGAACTTCTTTGGTTGTGGAGAATTGGCTGACTTCCATCATGCACTTTGACAGTTTGTTTCAGGGTTGTACTGGTACAGCCATATTTCATCACCAGTGATAACATGGCCCCAAACATCGTCTTGCCTCTCCACAAGGTCTTGGCAAACTTTGACTCTCTCAGTGAGCTCCTTTGGGACCATTTCTGTACACACCTTTCTCATGCCAAGACTTTCAGTTACGATTTTCCTGACTGTTTCTCTATTGATGTTTACTTGGTGAGCTATGTTTCTCACAGTCAGTTGACAATTTTGATTCACAGTTTGACAAATTTTGCAATGTTTTTATCAGTTCTACTCGTCACTGGATGCCTGACCTCTTTTCATCAGCGACGCTGTCTCTCCCCTCAGTATGTTTTGCAAAATAGATATAACTATAAGATGATACTGGGGCCAGGCAGTATTACAAAATAAAATAAGGTTCTTTTTATTCATAGGCTCATAACTAAAGCAGAATCAAACTTTAAGTTTACAACTTAAGAGGAAATATTTTGGGACACCATATTTCACTCATGCACACTGTCATTCAGGACCAGAACCAGAACTTGAACCTGACCAGCATCATCCAGAAACTAGGCTGTCTGCTTTCTTCCATGAGCAAGAAGGTAGTGTGGAAGATAAGGAGGATGACTCAGCAAGGCTTTAGTATCTTTTAATGGGGATACCTTAATCTTGGGTTCAACCTCCAGACAACCCCCATTCCAATACCAAACACTTACACTTAAAAAGATGGTGGCAGGGAAAGCAACGAAGATGTCTTAGCATGGCTTCAAACCTCTAAATGGGGATGTCTTAGTCCCACTTTCAATCCTCCGATCCTTATTCACTCAACCTCTGATCACAAGTTCTGACACTTTAAAAAGAGAAATTTCCAGGCACTTGCCCACTAGATGTCCGTACCTGAGTTAGTTTCTAATTACCAAAGAAAAACACCTTGTGCTGGTCACTGCCTTTTTCTTTGTTAGGAGATCCATGAGATCCTTCTGAACAAAAGGCTTGATGGAGGTTCCACTTGAGGTTGAGGGGGTGCTAGGCTCTGGATGGAGTGTCTGTGTGATCTTCTCGCCCCACAATAGGTGTCAAAATTGTTGTTTATCCCTAGAAGGTGGGTTCTGTCTAGTGTGTTCATATCTGCCAACAAACTGCACACCAGCCATTAAGAAAGAGAAAGCAATCTATTGCAAACCTCAGAGCAAGGAGCCAGGAGAAGTGCCTCAGATCCAACTTCCTCAGTTATGGGGAAGCAGGTGTTTTCTTCAGCTAATGTTGTTCTAACAGAAATACCACAAGTAGAAGTCTTTAACAAAGGAAAGTCCAGTCAACTACAAGTCCAAATCCACTGTGTCTGTTCCAAGGGAAGGCTTTCTTCCTGTCAGCTCTGGAGGAAGGTCCTTGTGTTACACCAGTCTTTTGCCGGGGGAGCATCTTGGTGCAGTCACCTCAGATCTGAAGGACATACTCTTCTGGTGCTGCTTTCTTTCTTTCTTTTTTTGTTATGATTGAATGAAAATGTACATTCCCATATAAATTTGCATGCCTACCTATATGCAGCTCCCACAGCTCTCCCTGCCCAGTGACAGCACACTCTTCCTCTCCACTACATACATGTCTTATCCTCCAAACAATCTCCTGTCCCCTGCTCTCCACCCACTCCCCTGCCTCCAGTAAGAAAGAGGTCAGCAGGATGACATCCTATAGATGCACAGAACCATAAAGTGCACACATGATATGGTCACTCTTTGTCTCCAAGTCCAATCCATTCCTATCCAAAGAATTGACCTCCATTATGATTTATAGACAGAGGCAGCATCAGGGCCAGGGGCCTTGCTCCCAGGAAAACTCCGAGGCCCAGGACCATCAGTTGTGGTGTTTTAGTGGAGATCTCAGGGTGGACCACATTTTATTCTTGTGTTGCCAGTGAGACTCAACTGTGTGAGCTCCATCATGGCTATCACTAGTGGTGGCCAGGCACTATCCAGTTCTTCCAGTCACAAGTCGATGTAGTCACCCACTCATGTGGGTCTGTCTTCTGGGTTCTCTTTCTCCATGCAATTTTGGTCCTTGGTGATCATCCATTCTTGCTGAGTTAGGAACATTTGTGTACCCTCAGATGGCAGCTTGGCAGCTTTTAAGACCCCAGACGCCACTCACCACTGTAGGGTACAGAAGCTGTCTTAGCAAAATGCTAGTTGTGCCAATTGGCCTTGATTTCCCCTGATGCCATGGTCCCCAGCCTCCTGCCCCAGCTACTCTGTCCTTGCAATACTGGGTTAAGATGGAGGAATAATCATGTTATGTTGAAGTCCAGTCAATACTGATCTTCTTTCTGAAGTGTGTTGTCATTGATTTCACCCATCTAATCTAAACCCACCCCCCTTGCCCTCCCTCCTTCCCCTCCCTTGCAGCCATCAAAAAGTCTTTTCTTCTATGTATGAGTCTGTTTAAGTTCTTATCTAGGGGTCTCATACAACATTTGTCCTTCTGTGGCTGACTGCTTTCACTCAGCATAATGTCCTCCAATTGAAACCAGGTTATGAGATGTTTCCTGAAGTCATCATTGTTCTTTATCATTGCATAGTGTTCCATTGAGTATATATACCATAGTTTACCTACCCATTCCTCTGTTGTTGGGCATCTGGGTTGATTCCATCTTTTTGCTATCATAGACTGTGCTGCGATAAACATTTGTGCATGTGCATCAGTTGGTGTGAATGGTCTCGATTCTGCAGGATATATTTCAAGCAGTAGAATTATTGGGTCAAATGGTCTATCTATATCCAATTTTTTAAGGGAGAGCCAGATTGCTTTCCAAAGAGGTTGCACCATTTTGCAATCCCACCAACAGTGTAGGAGAGTTCCAATTTCTCCACAGCCTCTCCAGCATTTGTTGTTTGGCATTTTTTGGATCACTGTCAACCTTGTTGGTGTGAGATGGTATCTCATTGTAGTTTTGATTTGAATTTCTTTAATAGCTAATGATCATGAGTATGTCCATATGTGTTTTCTGGTCTACTCTTTAGAGAAGTGTCTGTCCCTCTCCTTTGCCCATTGCTTAGCTGTATGATGTATATTTTTCTTATTGATATTTTGTGGTACCTTATAGATTATGGAGATCAGGTGTCAGTCTGACATATTGTTGCCAAATATTTTTCCCATTCTGTAGGTGGCCTTTTAATTCTATTAGTAAAGTATTTGGATGAGCAAGTATTTGGGTGATTGAGTGAAAATGTACATTCCTGTATAAATTTACATGCCCACCTATATGCAGCTTCCATTGCTTTCCCTGCCCAGTGACAGCACAGTATTTCTCTCTGCTCCATGCATGCCTCATAATCCTCCCAGCAATCTCCTTTCCACTCCTCTCCACCCACTCTCCTTCCTCCAGCCAGAAATTCCCATTTATCTATTTTCTCTTCTGTTGATTGTGGTTTGTTTGACAGATTTTGAAGTCTGTCTACACTGTGTATTAAGACTTCCATTGTTGTTCCTACTTTTTCTTGATGGGCTTTATCGTTTTAGATTGATATTTAGGTCTTTTATTCAGTTTGAGTTGGTTTTTGTATAAGGTATAAGATATGGGTCCTGTTTCAATTTATTGCAGATGGATGTCTGATTTTGCCAGCACAATTTGTTGAAGAGATTGTTTTCACCCCAGTTTAATGTCTCAGGGCATTTTTCGAATATCAGCTGTTCATAGGAAGATGGTGTCATCTCTGGGGTCTCAGTTCTGTTCCATTGATCTATGTGTCTGTTTTCATACCAGTACCAGGCTGTTTTGACCTGGTGCTGCTTTCTTTATGGTGTAAAGCTCACAGTTCTCTGCTTGCTTCTCTTTCCTTTTATCTCTTGTAGGGTGAAAAGATAAAGGGTGGTGCAAGCTATACTCCAGGGAACTCCCTTTACAGTGGAGCAAGGAAGTGACCTTATAAAGAGATTTACATTCCTACCCTAATCCTCTAACATACAGCATAGGAAAATCACAGAAGTTAGGACAATCACAAAATATTGGGAATCATGCCCCAGTCACATGGCTATGCACATTTTGGGGGGGGGGCACACAGTTTGATCCGTGACACAGGGCTTATCTGTGATTTGGGTGACAAGATGGCAGCCTCACAGGTGTAATACGGCGGGAGGTTCTATAAGGAAGATGTTACAGGAATTATGGCAGCCAGGAAACAAGAAATGCGCTTCCTGTCAGATCTCTCACTTCAAAATGTCATCCAGGTGATGCTTTTCTTTCTCATTCATTCCATTTGTTTGTGCATCTGCTGTTAATTAACAGTCATAGCTGGCCCTTTTGTACCTTTGGGCAGCCCAACCAATTCTGGCTGGAGCTAGTTTAAGGGAGTCTTTTCTGACTAATGGAAATTTACCAGCATTCCCAGGTGAGTTTACACTTGTTTTCTATCCACCCTTCTTCCTTGGGTCACTGCTGCCTCCTACATTTGCACCTTCGATTCAACAGGATAGGTCAAATTATCCCAGATTCTTACACTGTTTAGACTCATAAAACAAATACCTATTCTAAATATATCCTTTGCTAATTATTTTTTTCTCATAGCATAACCAGAATATTTCTATTCTAGACAATTTCCTTTCCTGTGGTGAGAACAAGGAGAAACAATGAAGGTAAGGGAATAGAAAACTCCCTTCTACTGTGATCCGAATTTCTCTGCTGGGTGGGGCTTAGCTCAGTTTTGAGGGAAAAATTCTGTGAGAATGAGAGGAATTAGAATTGGAACTTTTCCCTCTAACTTAAAAACATACAAACAACCAAACCAATGTATATCCTAAACCAAAGAAGGACCAAAAACCAAAGACACAAAAACCGATAAAACTGCCATAGAACAACTCTGGAAAGCTAAAGCCCAGGAACTCTGAAGGGACATCTTGAGAAGGATATGGGATTTAAAGGGCTGGATCTGGTGTGTCCAGTAAAAGTGTCTCATACAGACTGCTGGAGCTGTGGAACAGTCACTCAGCTGTTTTGAAATGCAACTTGAAAATGTGCATGAAAGCCATTCCCAATTCTGAATTTTCTTTCTCAATCATTCCACATCTGTGAGAGTTGTTCAACTAAATACTAATTCCACATATGGAAAAATAAATTCATCACAGTGTAATTGAAAGAAAGAAAAGGTGTCAAAGATTCAGTAAAGAGAAATAAACCAAACCTGCTACCATTAAGTCAATTCTATCTCACAGCAAACTTGTAGGACAGAGTACAACAGCTCCATTGGGGTTCCAAGGGATAACTGGTAGGTTGAAGCTACTAACGTTTCATTTAGGAGCCATAGCTTTTAACCACTACACCACCAGGGTTTCCTTAAAAAAACAGAGAAAAACTAAATAAACCAAAGGGCATGTTAAGGATGCACACAAAGACAAGGGCTTGAGAAACATGGAAAAGTGCCTTCCTGAACTGTGCTGCCCAGGACAGAGGCCACCAGCTTCATGTGGTCACTAAATGATGAAAATGGGCTAGTTCAAACCGAGATGTACTGCAAGAGTAAAATACATACTAGAATTTGGAGGGAAAAGTGAGATAGTACATTAATCATTTTTATATCGATTACATGTTGAAATGATGCTCTTTTGAATACACTGGTTCAAGCAAAGTGTTAGTGAATTTAATTTCATCCATTTGTTAAAGTTTGAACTTACATAGGTGAGTGACATCACATTTCTAGTGGAAAGCACTGGTCTAGAATGTAAGCCTCTTACAGACAGGGTTTTACTCTTGTCTAAGATGCTAGCCACATATCTACAAGAATATACAGCTTATAGTTCATGCTCATAAAAGTTTTGCTAAGTGCCTTCTTAAGGAAGAACTATAGTATTCATTTTAAGAATATATGCCATTCCATGTACATCATGGTTACAACGACGTAAAATATGCAAGTAAGAAAAGACAGAAATGTGATGCATAGAATTAAAGTTGGTTGTCTTGGGATGCTGTGATTATAGGCGATCTATTCTATTGTCTAAACTTTCTGTAGAATTATTCTGTAATTTAGAAGGTTTTTTTTTTTTTACATTTTTGGAAAAGAATGAAGTCAGCAGTCTTTTTATTATTATTATTATTTGGTTGTTAATTTGTGTGTTTTTTTGTTTGTTGTAGAGAGAAAGCCATGCAGAACTCAACATAGCCTTACATAAAAGCACTTGGTTGTGGCTAAAAATTGTCACTGGGTGGAACAAATGGTTTGTGCTAAGCTACTAACCTAATGGTTGGTAGTAGCTGAAACCCACCCAGTGGCATTGAGGAAGAAACGCCCGGCGATCTGCTTCCCTAAAGATCAACAACAACAACAAAAGAAAACCACTGCTTTCAAGTTGATGCAGACTCACAGCTATCATATAGCAGAGAGTAGAACTGGCCCATAGAGTTTCTAAGGAGCACCTGATAGACTCAAACTGCCAACTTTTTGGTTAGCAGATGTAGTACTTAACCATTACGCCACCAAAATTTTCCCTAAAGATTATAATCAAGAACAGTAGATGTGGCAGTTCTCCTCTGTAACACACGGAATTGCCATAACTTGGAATCAGCTCAGAGGCAGATTGTGCGTGTGTGCATCTGTGTGTTTGTGTGTGTGTGACTGACTACAGAGACTTTTCTGGTGTGGTGGTGGTTGTATCTCTTGTGGAGCCTAAAGGGGCGATTCTGGAGAGTTGCAGTACTCCAGGGTAAAGAGCAACCTGTTCTTGGTCTGATCAGACCTCTGTGAAATTTCCTTGGTGCTGAGCAAGGAAGGAAGGTTTTATTATCTCCATCTTCTGCAAGGAGCTACAGTTATTTCTCAAGGTCAGGGCAAGGTGTATCCTGAGGATGAGTAATAACAGTCCTCTGAGGACTTTCTGTCTTAGCAACTGTTTATAAGCATGTAAGCTGATAATAAAATAATTCCAAAATAAATAAACAGTGGGTACATAAGTGCCCTCAGAGATCTGTAAATCTGAGTGCATAAGCTGCTAGTGCCAGGAGCAAATAAAATTTTTCCTTCTAATGTCCTGATGCATTAAGGAGGCTGGCTATACTACTTCAAGGCTTTAGGGGGAAAGCTTGCCGAGAAAAGCAAAGTGCCCTGCAAAAGCAGAGTAAAGTTCCTAAACATTTAGAAAATTTTAGATGGTGACAAGTTTAATTAATTCAGCTGTTATTTGTTGAATCCCAGCTATGTGAGGAGCCCTAGTGCACCAGTGGTTAAGAGACCAGCTGTTAACCAAAAGGATGGCAATTTGAAACTACCAGCTGTTCCTGGGAAATCTGATGTGACAATTCTCCTCTGTCCTATAGGATTGCTATGAACTGGAATTGATGGCAATGGGTTTTTGCTATGAGTTCTACTGAGTGAGAAGTACAGTTTTTGGAAACAGCAGTTGCAAAGGCATTGGGGCAGGGACTTGCCGGGCATGCTGGAGAAACAATAGAAAAGTCAATGAGGCTGAAGCAAAGAGAAACCAAGTGGAGGTACAGAAAATAAAGTCAGGCATACGCCTTGGGGCTAGATTATAGAGTGTCTTGTGGGTAATTGTGAGGACTTGGGCTTTAAGGGTGAACGAAGCGGGAAAGCAATAAAGAAGATGCTATGGAAGGAGACTGGAGATGTGAGAAAACAAGAAATGACATAAAATAACGTTTTAGGGGGGGTAAAAGAATAAACAGCTTGGAAAGTAGTATAGTCCTGCCAGTCAGCTTTAAAGGCCAGTTTGAAGTTCATCATGAATTTATAGTAAAATTAGTCACTATGGTTGCACACCCTCCTCCAGCTATACTGAGTTGCTGTGGGCATAGATCTGGACAAGGCAAAGAGTTGAACTTAGCACAACTGGGGTTTAGCGAAGTGAGTATGTTGATAAATGGTATAATCAACATGAAACAAGTTCTCCACTGAATTTATTTTTTTTAAATTTTTTATTTAATATGACTTAGTGAAAACGTACATTCCCGTAAAAATTTACATGCCCACCTATATGCAGCTTCCACTGCTCTCCCTGTCTGGTGACAGCACACTATTCCTCTCTGCTCCATACATGTCTCATCCTCCCAGCAGTCTCCTTTCCCCTCCTCTCCACCCACTCTCCTTCCTCCAGCCAGAGGTCAGCAGGATGATATCCTATAGATGTATCGATCCATAAAGTGCAACCAATATATGGTCACTCTGCACTGCCAAGGCCAATCCATTCCTGTCCAAAGAGTGGACCTTCGTTATAATTTATGGGTAAGGGCAGCATCAGGGCTGGGGGTCATGGTCTCAGGGGAACCCTGAAACCACTGGACCATCAATTGAGGTCTTTCAGTGGAGATCTCAGGATGCACCCCTTTTTATTCTTGTGTTGCCATTGAGACTCCTCTCTGTGAGTTCCATCGTGGCTATGACTGGTGGTGACCGGGCACCATCCAGTTCTTCGGATCCCAAGTCGATGTAGGTACCCACTCTAGTGGGTCTCTCTGTCTTCTAGGTTGTCTTTATCACATGTCATTTTGATCCTCGGTGAGCATCCATTCCTGTTGGGTTGGGACCATTTGCTGTGTGCTTGGATGGCAGCTTGGCAGCTTTTAAGACCCCAGACACCACTCACCAATGTGGGGTGCAGAGAGTTCTCTTAGTAAAACACTAGTTAAGCCAATTGTCCTCTATTTCACCTAAGAGCATGGTCCCCTGCCCCCTGGCCCCCCTACTCTATCCTTGCATTATTGGGTTAAGATAGAAGGAGTATTCAAGTTATGTCGAAATCCACTTAATATTGTTCTTGTTTCTAATGTGTGCTATCACAGATTTCAACCAACCAAATTTATAGCAACTATCTAATCTAAACCCTCCCCTCCCTTGCAGCTGTCAAAGAGTCTTTTCTTCTATACACAAGCCTATTTTTGAGATCTTATCGTAGAGGTCTCATACAATATTTGTCCTTTTGTCACTGACTACTTTCACTCAACATAATGTCTTCCAGTTGAAACCAGGTTAGGAGATGTTTCCTGGAATCATCATTATTCTTTATCATTGCGTAGTGCTCCATTGAATATATGTACCATAGTTTACCTATCCATTCTTCTGTTGTTGGGCATCTGGGTTGATTCCATCATTTTGCTATCGTGGATTGTGCTGCGATAAACATTCTTGTGCATGTGTCCATTGGTGTGAAAGGCCTTGATTCTGTAGGATATATCCCAAGTAGTGGAATTACTGGGTCAAATGGTATATCTATTTCCATTTTTTTAAGGAAGGGTCAGATTGGTTTCCAAAGAGGCTGGACTATTTTGCAACCCCACAACTGGGGTTTAGCGAAGTGAGAAGTTGATAAATAATATAATCAACATGAAACAAGTTCTCCACTGAATTTATTTTAAAATTTTTTATTTAATATGACTTAGTGAAAACGTACATTTCCGTATAAATTTACATGCCCACTTACATGCAGCTTCCACTGCTCTCCCTGTCCGGTGTAGTAGGGTTCCACTACTATACCGGTGTAGGAGGGTTCCACTTTCTCCACAGCCTCTTCAGCATTTGTTGTTTTGTGTTTTCTGAATCATGGCCAATCTTGTTGGGGTGAGATGGTATCTCATTGTCATCTTGATTTGAATTTCTTTAATAACTAAAGATCATGAACATGTCCACATGTGTTTTTTGGCTGCCCGGATCTGCTTTTACTGAAATGTCTGTCCATCTCCTTTGCCAATTGCTTAATTGGGTGGTTTATCTTCTTCTTCTTCAAATTTTGTAGTATCTTCTAGATTATGGAGATCAGGCATCGGTCTGACATAGAGTCGCCAAATATTTTTTCCCTCCATTGAAATTTTATACAAGGGACAGCAGGAGATAGTAGCAGTAGGACTTTTTAAAAAAATTTAAATCATATTGATTTTTTTTTTCACTTATATTCTGAACATCTATTTGAAAAAACTCTGGCAAACTTGGAAAATAAATTAGATTTATTCACCGTTGCATCTTCCCCAGCATCACCCTGACACAATGGGGTATATCTACTTAACATACCGCCTGTACCTACTTAAAGGAGACGATTGCAATGTTTTCAGGACATTTGCAAGTTAGTTGTCAAAGACACTTAGGTTAAATTTGATCACAGTGGGAATATTGTCACTACAGAAGTGCAATAGAGGCAACAAATTGGGGCTATTAAAAATATTGTCTTCAAGGAGTCAGTGCTTAATCATTTGCTGCTATACCTCTGTACATCCTTGTCTTTCACGGCCTTCTGTCTGAATATTCTTGGCCCCAAGACTATTGTTCATTGTCTATCCTCACCCAGCATGTACAGGTTTTTTTGATATGGAATCAGCTCCAGTTCACAATGAGCCCATGTATAACAAAACAGAATGTCCAGTCCTGTGCCATCTTCAGGACTGTTGGTGTATTTTAGTTAATTGCTGCAGCTATTGTGTAGTGCCTTCCAACATAAGGGGCTTATCTTCAGCACTATGTCAGCCCATACTTTGTTGTGATCCACAGAGTTTTTACTAGCTAAGTTTTGGAACTAGATCACGAGGCCTTTCTGTTTTATCTGTCTTAATGTGGAAGCTTAGCTTAAACTAGTCCACCCTAGATGACCCTGCTGGCATTTGAAGTATGAGTTGCTGAGCTTCCAGTGTCATAACAATATGAGAAACTGACAGATGGGTGGTGGATGCACAGCTGTCATTGTCTTTAGGTGCCACTGAGTTGGTACCAGCTTGCAGTGACCCTGTGTTCAAAAGAGCAAAACACAGCCCAGTCCTGAGCCACCCTCGCAGTCACTGTTTTGTTGAGCCCGTTGTTCCAGCTACTGCGTCAATTGATCTAAAGAGGAAGAAGGTCTTCCTCTTTTACACTGACCTACTACTTTACCGACTACGATGATGTCTTTCTCTTGGGGCTGGTGCCTCCTAATAACATGGCCAAAGTATATGAGACAAAATCTTGCCATCCTTGCTTCTAAAGAGAGTTCTGATTGTACTTCTTCCAAAATTCTTCCAACAGAATTTGGATGCACAACTAAGAACTGCTGAGTTTTCCTCGCTGTGGATACTTACTTGTTCTGAGTCTCTTTCCTTCTCTACTTGCTTGTCCTATCTGGCTGAGCTTATTAACTCATATTATTGTACTAAAAGGCAGAAGAAACTGGAGGTTTCTTTTGACCTTTTCACAAAGACTTTCAGGAGACAAAAGCCCATTGGAGGCTTTGATATTTAGCCTTTTAGTATGGTAAAAAGTCATAAAGAGTAAGCACTATGTCAGAAGGGCAGGGAAGGAGACTGGGAGTTGATGGAATCTTCCAGCATATCTCAAATAAAACTGTTTGGCTGTCCTTGTAATTCTTGCAGCAGAGGGATGGCTTTGATGCTGATCAAGTTCACTAAAAGAAATTGTTCTATTCCAGCTCATTTCCTATGTGTGCTTTGTTTTTCCTCATCTGCTCATTTTTCAGAAATCACCAATCAAGTGGATATTAGTTAGCTGAGGTGTGATCATACCAAAGTCTAGAGAGAAGAAAATGGCCACTGGCCCTCCCGTACATACCGTGTACACCCATTCTTCTTTCTGTAGTCCACATCTCAGTGAGGAGCTCCACTAATGTCTCAGATGAGCCAGAAATACGAGCTATTCTTGACACCCTTTCTCTCTTACATCACTTTGTTCACACATTTTTGACATTCTAGCTCCCAGATACACATCCAAAATATGTTCACTGTCACCATCTCTAGTATCATTAGCTTTAACCAAACTGTTGTTGTTTGCTGATGAAACTGCTGGCTAAGCTCTCTATTTGCTCTCCAGTTATTCCTTCAAGAATATCTATAATCTATTCTAAGTATCACAGACTACATACTTTCATAAGCATGTAAGTTTTATTAGTTCAATATTTATTACAGAAGATCAGATGAGTTGTGAAATTGACAAGGTCAGCTAGTGAACCTAAACACTGCTACCACATGCTAATATATTTTACTCCAGAACCTAACATTTTCTAGGGATAACAAAGATTGGGGTCGAATCAGTTACATGGTCTTAACAGAATCCTATCAAGCACATTGCACAGGAGGAAAGCAAGAGGTCATTAAAAAGACAGGAAAGAAAGAAAAGACCAAAATGCATGTCAGAAAAGGCTCTCAAACCTGCTTGAATGTTGAGTAACAAAGGCTTACTGAAGAAATGATGAAATAAAAGAGTTGAGCAGAAAATTTCAAAGGTCAGTTTGAGAAGACAAAATATTACAGTGACTTTTGCGAATGTCAAGGTTATCTAGGGAACCTGATCTCTGCTGCCATATGCTAACATATTTATCTCCAGAATCTAACATTTTCTAGGGATAACCCTATATAGGGTTGCTATGAGTAGGAATCAATTTGATGGTGTTTGGCAACAACAACACTGGTTTTGTCCGTAGGATTTTCAGAACTAGACTGCTAGACCTTTCTTCCTAGTGTATCTTGTCTAGAAGTTTCAGTGAAACTCATTCAGTATAGCAAGAACATGTTAGCTTCCACTGACAGATGGGTGTTGGTAGCTGTCCGTGAAGTGCCTTGTCTGGGAACTGAACCAGGTTTTGAATCACAATGCAACACTGTCCTATCTGCAACTGACCATGGTCCTGGCACAGGACCATACAACATTTCCTTCCATTGTGTACAGTGTTGCCATGACTTGGAGCTTACTTGAGGACAACTAACAGTAATAAGTAAGTTTTGTTCATCCATGCTTAAACCCTTTAATGGTGTACCTGTCAATAAATGTAATGCCTGAAAATTTCCCCCAACTCACAAGCTCAGCTTTTGGTGCCTTTCCAGCCAACATTTCAAGTCATTCCATCCTCACTGACTATGCTTTATTCACTCCTGCTGATCTTGTATTGTTTCTTAGGTACAAGCTCCTGCCTAGCTTAGAACCTTCACAATCGATGTTCCTTTACTATGAAAGCTCTTTACCAATCAAATTTCTTCACTTTTGAAGTCTAAATTTACATGTTACTTTCTTCAGGGAAGTTTTCCCTGACCTTGGAGATTTAAGTTAAACTGTGAAATAATTCTTAAGGCTATACTTCTAGAAAACATTGTTTAAAATTGTATTTATTATTTTAGGATCTCTTTGAAGTGATCATAAGTAAAGAGCTGATCCCTCTTATTTACCATTTATATCCCCAGTTCCTTACACAATACTTGAGCTAGAGCTGTTGTTGTTAAATTCATTGGAGTTGATACTCACCCATAGTGATTCCATGTGACAGGATAGAAAGGCTTCATGTGTTTTCAAGATCAAAACTTTTATGGAAGCAGGTTCCCCGCACTTCCTCCAATGTTATGACTGGGTGGGTTTGAACTACCAAACTTTAGGTTACCAACTGAGTACTGGACCATTTATACCACCAAGGTTCCTTTGACATGCCATAGGGGAACAATTAATTTAATAAATAAATGATGTACAAAGACGTAAAGAAAAGAAATGTTCTACTTAGAAAGTGGAAGAAAGCAGTACACCAGTTAAGAAGTTTGGAGATGACTATGAAATAAAAACATGGTATAACAGGCCTTTAAATACATGCTGGAGTTCATGGACAGTACAAATGGTTGACATATCTTGATGCTAATAGAAAGATTAAATGTTCATGTCCACCCAGAGGTACCTCTGAAGAAAGATTTGGCAGTGTACTTCAAAAACATCAGCAATGGAAGTCCTCATGGAGAACTGTACTATTCTGACATCCATGGGTCGTGGGTGACTTTGTGGAAAATGTTTAGTTACCTCATCAGTTATTCATATTCACTGCCTTGAAGCTGAGGTCTAAGAAACTGAAAAGGTCAGATTTACTAGAAAACAGTATGAAGACCTCACTACTTTCTAATTAATATGCCTTTCCTAAGAGAAAGAATTTTTATTACAGCAGATGAGCATAAACAACTTTATCAATTATTATATTGCTGAAGCTGATGTACATGAGTTGATAAGAAACTGATCATGGTTCATAAGAAATCTAGGTCTGATCACATGTCTCATTTACAATCTACAAGTGATATCAGAAAACTTTCACTTGCCTTTGTTCCTTCTAATCAAACCTATTGCTAATGAGTCGCTCCTGACTCACGGCAACCCTATAGGGCACAGCAAAATTGCCCCACAGGGTTTCCTAGGCTGTAATCTTTACAGAGGAAATTCTGGTAGTGTAACGGCCAAAAGGTTGGCAGTTCAAGCCCACCAGGCACTCTTTGGAAACTCTATGGGGGCAGTTTTGCTCTGTCCTGCAGAGTTGCTGTGAGTCAGAATTGAATTGATAGCAATTAATTTGTGTGTGTGTGTGGGGGGGGGGTGTTAATCTTTATAGAAGCAGATTGCCATATCATTGTCCCGAAGAGCATCTGGTGGGTGTGAACAGATGCCCATTCGGTTGTCAGCTAAGGCCTTAACCACTGTGTTTCCAGGGCTCTCTTGGTTCTTTCCAGTTACTGCTAAGTCTGACTCAGCCAGAAGGCTTCGGAGCTCTGGATTTCCACTGCATACTGACCATTGACAAAGCTCCTGGAGTCTTCCTTCTGCCATATTCCTTTATTTAACCCATCTTCATTTTGGAAGAAAACCTTTATGGTGTAGGGGTTAAGTGCTACAGCTGATAACCAAAAGACTGGCGTTTCAAATTCACCAGGCACTCCTTGGAAACTCTATGGGGACAGTTCTTCTCTGTTCTATAGGGTCAGTGTGAGTTGGAATTGACTTGACATCAATAGGTTTGATATTTATAATTTTCACTCTGAAAAGAATGTTGTCTGTGCTCACCATTTATCAAGTGAATGGCAGAATTTGTCTTTACAACTTCTCAGGACTTTACCAGGTTTCTTTCTCAGCTTCAGCTTTGTTAGCTTGTGTTAAGATTTTATACCTCCAGGTTGTTTGTGTTAGATACATTCATAGCTGGCCTCCTTATCTTCACAAAAAGGAGTGGCTTCTCAGGATTTAAAAATCCTTTTCTACACTCCAGGATTAAAAAGTTTGTTTATTCTATAACATCTTTAGAATATAAAGAAGGGCAACCCAGAGTTTCACACTTGAAAGCAATCATTGTCAGGATTTTAGCTTTTTATCTTTCCAAATTTTCTACATATTTTACTTAATTTTCTTATTATAATTAAGTGAAAGTATACAATCCAAGTCAGTTTTGCACATACAGCTCTCTACAACTCTATCTGTTCTCTCCATCCTGTGACAGCATACTCATCTCACTCTCTAATTCTAGTAGCCTACTGAGGAGCACCTATCACCTCCTCTCTATTCTCTCCTCTCCCCTCTAAAAAGGAACTCACAGGACAGCCTTCTATAAATGTATTAAACTGTAAAGTATACCACAGCACATGCTCACTCTGTGTCCCTGAGTCCAGCCCATTATTTCTCTGAAGTGTTGACCTCAGTACTGGTTTCAGGTCTGGGTCAGCAGCAAGTCTAGGGGCCACATTTCCAGGGAACCCTCCAGGTCACTGGACCATTAATTCTGGTCTTTTAGTAGAGTTCTCAATGTGCACGTATCTTTTTCTTGTGCTACATCATGGACTCTACGTTATATCCCCTATCAAGACTGTTTTTGGTGGTGGCCAGGTACCATCTGGTTCTTTTGGTCTCATACTGATATAGTCTCCCAGTCATATGGGTCCTTCCTACTCCTGGGCTCATTTTTCCATGTCTTTGGTGTTCTCAGTCATCACCTGTTCCAGGTGGATTGGGAATAACTGATATTCCTCAGATGGCAACTTGCTGGGTTTTAAGACCTCAGATGCCACTCACCAACATGGGGTGCTGAAGACTCTCTTACCAAAAAGTTATGCCAATTGACCTCCATGTCCCCTGAAAACACAATCCCCAGACCCTTGCCACTGCTACTTGGTCCTTTGAAATGTTGGGTTGAGTTTAGAAAACCTTGTAGTTTGCAGTGCAGTCCAGTTACTCTGACTTGCCTTCTACTGTGTGCTGTCACTCCCTTTGCCTAACCAAATCCCTACAGACTATCTTATCTCTGGATAACTGTCTCCCTCCCTCTCCACCCCTGTAGCTGTCTAAAAGTCTTTTCTTCTGTGCATTAAGTCCTTTCTTAAGTCCTTATAATAGTGGTCTCATACAGTCCTTTGCAGCTAAGTTATTTTACTCAGTGTAATGTCTTCTAGTTGATGCCAAGTTATGAGATGCTTCCTAAAACATCATTGTTCTTAATCATAGCATGGTATTCTTCCATTGTGTATATATACCGTAGTTTGTTTATCCATTCATCTGTTGATATACTTCTGGGTTGATTCTATTTTTGCTAAAGCAGACTGTACTGCAATAAACATTTGTGTGCATGTGTCTGTCTGTTTGTGTGAAAGCCCTTATTTCTGTAGGATATATTCCAAGCTGTGGGATTGATTTTTAAAAAAGAGCCAAATTGCTATCCAAAGATGTTGTACCATTTTACATTCCCACCAGCAGTGTGGGAGAGGTCCAGTCTCTCCACAGCTTCTCTAGCATTTGTTGATTTGCATTTTTTGGATTATTGCCAACTACATTTGGATGAAATAGTATCTAAGCGTAGCTTCAGTTTGGATTTCTGTAATAGCTCATGGTCATGGGCATTTCCTCATGTGTCTGTTGGCTGCCTGGATGTTTTACTTTTTAAACTGTCTCTAAAATATCAAGTATATATATGTGTGTGTATTCAAGAACATAATTTTACATGATTTTGTAGAATTTTATCTTTGGTATATGCTACAGTTTGTTATCTATTTTGGTTGCTTACAGTTTTTTACCATTATAAATAATACTGGGATAAACATCTTTGTGTAAAAAGATTTTTTTCTGCAGTTACTCTTATCTTCTGAATTTCCTTAGTTCCAAAAAGTGAAATTACTGGGTCCAACAAGATTTTTTATTTTCAAAGGACTATAGCAATTCTCATTCCCATTAGCATAGTATGAATATGACTCTTGCATCACACTCTTGCCCTCACATAATGTTCACGTGAATATATTTATAATATTTGTAAATATTTGGTAGACAAATCATAATCTTATTCATTGATTGTTAGAGGGTTTAAATGGTTGTAGTACTATGAATTATTTTCAAGGAGCTCAAACTCACCTAGAATTTGAGTATTTTAGAGTGATAATCTAAGCTAATTTGCCCCAGAATTAATGGGACCAGAGTAACCTGTAGACTCAACCAATGCGGAAGCTGTTCAGATACAGTAAACATTTTTAAAACTACTGTAAGGAATTTTTTTATTACCTTATACCCTGATTTATTGTGTTCTCATTCTTATATACCTTACTTTGTCATACTATATGTAAAGAGTGTGATAACATATCCAATGATATCATGTCTATGATAACATATCTACATCTATTCATCTAACTATGATCTCCCAAGGAACCCCATCTCTCAATATGTACACTCTCACGTAGCCTCTTCCAGATTGATCCTGAGTTAGCCCTGTGTAAATAGTAGCGTATGGCAGGAGTGATGCTGCATTGTATGCCATCTGAGGCTAAGTCCTAAGACTAGAAACTTTCACCTTGGTTTCTTGAACTTGCATGCCTACCAGTGAGAAGTCAACCATCCCTCTGAAGGTTCCATGCTGTGAGGAATCACAAAGTCATCATGTAGGAGGTCCTGAGGAGAGAGATATTAAGCTCTTAGTTTTCTTAGCCCTTCCAGCTGAGGTCCTTGAAATGTGAACATAAATCCATATGGAGATTTCAGTCCACTAAGACCTCATATAACTCCAGTGCCAGCCACTGTCTAACTGCAATTTCACAAAATACCATGAGTGATAACTACCCTGGAGAGTTCAGTGAATTCACAGAGCCATGAGAAACAATGATAAGCCCTTGCTTTAAGCCACTAAGATTTAGGATGATTTGTTACATAGTTCAGACAATACCCAGGTTATGACTATCTGACTCACATGCAACCTGTTGTTATAAGCCAATCACTGTAAAGCCAGTTATGTACATTAAAAATTTGATGTACCTACAATGATTCATAATAACAAGTGGGTGCTACTTTATAACGTGAATGTAAGCATTGTAGTTGTTATTACTGTATCTGTTAAAGATATTTTGGTGCACCTAAAAGTGCTTTTATACACACAAACATGCGCTATATACTATACACTAAAATAAACATTTGACTAACTGATGTTAGATATAAACCATATCTGTTTTGACTTACATACTAATTCAGCTTGAAGATAGATTTAGGAATAGAACACATTTGTAATCCAGAGACTACATGTAATAGAAAACCAGTATAATGAGTTTGGTGTGAAGTATTCATACTTTGAAGTCTAGTAGCAAGTAAACATTGGAGTTGTCACTTCTGCCAAAATAGAGATGTATTTTTACACAGTTATATATGTTGTAGAAGATAGCATTCAAAGAAATTGAAAAAAAACTGGTAAAGTGGTCGTTGAAAACCAATTGAGTACAATATGCAAGTCAATCACCACCTGTCCATCAGTTTCTTGTACTGTGGTTACTTTCATGTTGTCTGATGCTGGAAGCCATGCCACTGGCACGCCAAATACAAAAACAGTGTCACCCATGATGAACATATTTCAGTCAACCTTGTAGACTAAGATAGACTAGGAAGAAAGGTATGGTAACCTACTTCTGAAAATTAGCCACTGAAAACCTTACAGATCACAACAGAAAAGCATCAGATACAGTATCATAAGGTAAGCTCCTAGACTGAAAGATACTCAAAATATACTGGTTATAACAAATCACCAAACATATCGATGATAAACAGGATGGTGCGGGACTGGCCTACGCACACTTACATTCATTATAGCACTGTTCGCAACAGTAAAAATAAAAATAAAAATGTAAACAACCTAAGTGACTAACAACAGATGAGTGAATAACAGAATGTGGCATACACATATGATGGAATACTACTCATATGTTTTAGTCAGCTAGGGCCGCTCTAACAGAAATATCACAGAGTAGATGGCTTCAACAAAGGAAGGTTTATTCTTACACAGTCCGGTAGGTTGCAAGTCCATATTCAGGGTGTCTGTTCCAGGGGAAGGCTTTCCCTTTGTCGGCTCTGGAGGAAAGTCCGGTATTGCATCAGTCTTTGTCCAGGGAGCATCTTGGCACGGGAACCTCAGGTCTGAAGGATGTGCTCTTCCCCCGGTGCAGATTTCTTGATGGTAACAAGGTTCCCCATTCTCCTTGTTTCTCTTTCCTTTTATCTCTTGCAAGCTGAAAGCATTAAGGGTGGGGCAAGCCACACTCCAGGGAAACTCCCTCTACTGCAGAGCAAGGAAGTAATTCTATTCAGGAACTTACAGCCCCTTTAGCGTACAGTTTAGCGAAACCACACAATGGAGGATAGTCCCAAGATACTGGGAATCATGTCCCTGCCACACAGCTGCACACATTTTTGGGGGGACACAATTCAACCCATGACACCATACATAAAGAAGGATGAGTTCTTGAAACATTGTACAATGTGAATGAATCTTGAGGACATGACACTGAGTGAAATAAGTGAGTCACAAAAGGACAAATATTGCATGATGGCACTTTTATAAGAAAACAAGAACAGTTACATATTCCAAGAACAATGCTAACTGATAGTACTCAGAGATAGATGGAGGGTGTAGGGGAAAGCACTCCCAAGATAATAGTTATTTGTCATTTTTGGTGCTGGGAAAAGTAGCAGTGAATGTGGATGAAGAGTATACAGCTTGACCAGGGTAAGTGATGTCACTAAAGAGCACACAAAAGCAAAGGACATTCTTGGTGAAGGATATGACAAATAGAATACCTTGCAAGATTGGTTTTCTAAATTTGAAGGCTCATAACCATATTACTCTAGGACAACTCAGTTACTTGGCATAATATAGTTCATTAAGTGTATGTTCTATATCCCAATGTATTGAGTAGTGTCTGGGACCTTAAAAGCTTGTAAGCAATCATCTAAGATACAACTAGTGGTCTATCTGGAACAAACTAGAAAGAAGGAAACCAAGGACTCAGAGAAGATACTAGTCTACATGACTAATAGTCTGTATGAACTATGTCCTCCTCTACCCTGAAATCTAAAGAACTAGATGGTCCCTGGCTACCATTATCCACTGTTTCAATCTGGATCACTGTGTCTCAGAGGTAGACATGATAGAACGTGATAAGAACATGGAACAGGATTAAAGTTCTTAAAAAGTCCACACTTACTGGACCAGTTGAGACTAGAAGAACTCTCAAGACTGTCACTCTATCATATTCTTTAAACCTTAAACTGAAATTATCCTTTGACATAATCTTTTAGCATAAAGATAAAATAGATTAGCTTATAAAAGACAGCACCGCTGAGTAAAGATTTGCTTTTAAAAATCATCTATGTGGACCAAACGCCAACAATTACTCTGATACAAGGATGAGATGGTACAGGGCAGAGAAATCAGAGCACTGAAAATAGTCCAACCAGAAAGGGGTCAACGAGAATGAGGATTCATTGTGAAATATGTAACTAGCATCACTGAATACTTTATGAAGAAATTGTTAAATGGAAGCTGATTTGCTATGTAAACTTTCATTTTAAACACATTAAATTATTATTGAAAAACACATCACATAAATGGAATTACGCAGTACGTAAAAATAAAATGAAGGTGGCAAAGGAACGGCCAATGTTTTGTTCTATTATGCATAAGGTCTCCATGAGGTAGTGCTGACTATCAGCAACTAACAACAATAACAACATGTCTGTAAAGTTTGAAGTGAATTGTGGGATCTAAGAGTGAAGACATTTAGAAAGAAAAAATAAATGCTGAGAAGACATTTTGCCTAGAACTGTCACTCTCTACAGTTTGACAGATCTTTCATTCTGTCTCACACAAAGCATCAGAAGAACCAACTTTCATGAGTCACAATCTTATCTTTGGAGATAAAATATTAGACATTATTAGAATATAATAATAAATAAAATATTAGACAGTATTAGAGTACAATGTATTTCAGTGTTAGTGGAGTTTTTAAAAAGTATCTTTGCAAGTCTTGGGGAAGGTTTTGAGTCCAATTTGTATTATTTTTATTTGCTTTTTTCCTCCCTACTTTCAACATACATACACGTAGCTAGTAGATATGATAATATGCTTGGACAATGTAGGGCATGACAGAATTTATTTGACTTAAAAATATTCAAAATGATAACACAATGAAGTTTTTTTAATATCAATTACCTTTTATCTTTCTTGGTATCTCTCAGACCATATAGATTTTATTCATTGTTTCTAAGGAAAGTGAATTGGTAAGTCAATGGATCAGAAATTTTCTCAAAGCACTGCAAATAAAACCAAGTATAGCTGTGTATTCTGGACAACAAAGGGGCCAGATCCCACCCTGTTGAGCTACACATTGAGGGATGTGATCCTGATACAAAAATGTGTAGTGAGAAGACTTGACTATTGACATTGGATTCATTACCACTTTCCAGTACCTATTTGCAATCCAAGTTGTTTGTTACTCCAATGCAAGCTGTTTCTTTCTTTCTTTTTTTTGAAGAATTTGTGAAGATTTTTACTACACAGACTTAATTATGTAATTGCATAACAGCTCTGGCAACAGCTTCAGAGGAACCATTCTAATCTATGGGGTATCTAAGATAGTCTTTAAAGATCATCTAATTAGTACATCATTACAATGCCTGATGGGTAGGAATAGTAGGTAGGAAAACCATCTATGGAGCCATAAGAGAAATCTTTTGCCCTTTAGGGTATATAATATCAGTTATGAAAATAACGCTGCCATTATGTCATTATGTAACAGCACATAATGGAAACAGATATTAATGTCAGACATGATAAATACAATGTTAATTTTTGCCATAAAAATATTCTTTAATATTCAAAAAAATGTACAGAAGTAAAATACCTTTAACCTAGGAGACCAAGAAAAAAAGAAAAAGAAAAAGAAAAACCTACAATACTTTAGATATTGGATGTCACTTACTTTTGAAATTAAAAAAAATTAACACATATCAAATTAATTATAAAAGCATGAATATAAATTGTGAAACAGCAAAAGCAAAAAGGTATTTATGGCTTCAAAGACAGATAATTCAAAATACTAGCCTCTTACATTTGTTTCTGGCATACTATGTTTTGTGGATAGTGTTGAAAAAATGTTAGGAATTAGCTAAAACATGTCAGAGTGTCAAAATTTTCTAATTGCTTTACCTAGATAGTGAGCCATGAAGGCTTTGTTGAAAACTTAACAGTTCTCCAGAAGGAAGAATAAATTTTAATTGTGACAGTCAAGTCAAGGTCCATATTCACATTTTCAGGGTGTTTCATTGATGATGCAAAGGCATTCAACTGTGTGGATCATAACAAATTATGGCTAACATTGGAGAGAATGGGAATTCCAGAACACTTAATTGTGCTCTTAAGGAATGTGTACATGGATCAAGAGGCAGTCATGTGAACAGACCAAGGGAACACTGCACGGTTTAAAGTCAAGAAAGGTGTGCATCAGGATTGTATCTTTTCACCATACCCTTTCATTCTGTATGCCGAGAGAATAATCTGGGAAGCTGGACTATATGAAGAAGGACAGGCATCAGAACTGTAGGAAGACTTATTAAAAACCTGCCTAATTCAGATGACAGATACCATCTTACTTACTGGAAGTGAAGAGGCTTTGAAACACGGTGAAGATCGGAGCCCACAGCCTTCAGTATGGATTGCACCACAACATCAAGAAAACAAAAATTCTCACAACTCGACCAGTAGGCAATATCATGATAAATGGAGAAAGGATCAAGACTGTCAACAATTTCATTTTGGTTCTACAGTCAACACCCATGAAAGCAGCAGTCAAGAAATCAAAAGACGTGTGGCATTAGGAGACTTTAAAGCATTGAAAAACAGACATCACCTTGAAGACTAAAGTGCACCTGACTCAAGCCATGGTATTTTCATTTGCATCATATGCATACAAAAGCGGGACAATGAATAAGGAAGACATAAAAAGAATTGACATCTTTGAATTGTGGTATTGGAGAAGAATATTGAATGTACCATGGATTGCTAAAAGAACATACAGATCTGTTCTGGAAGAAGTGCAGCCAGAGTGCTCCTTGGAAGCAAAGATGATGAGACTGCATCTTACATAGATTGGACGTGTTATTATGAGGGAGAAGGACATCATGCTTGGTAGAGTTGAGAGCCAACAAAGAGGAGACGACCCTCTACGAGATGGGTAGACACGGTGGCTGCAACAATGGGCTTACACATAAAAGCAGTTGTGGACATGGCACAAGACTGGATAGTGTTCTCTCTGTTGTGCACAAGATTGCTATGAGTTGGAATAAACTTGATGGTATCTAACAACAACAATAATCTTTAATATTCATCAAGAAAGACATAAGCAAACAGTAACACTTTGAATGTGTTTCATGGAACTAAAAATCTGTCTTGGTTGGTCTACGAGGTCTGACAAGTCTGCAAACTTAATTGTTCTAAGTGCCACGCACCTCATTGATAACTATTATTATGGTCAGCTTTGAAGTGCTCTCCTTGGGAAGGTATGCACTGATGCTGGTGCCTAGTCCACCCCTTCAAAGCAATTTTGTATTAAAATCTATTTTATCCAAGATTAGTATTGCTACACTCACCCTTCTTTGTGCATTGTTAGCTTGATATATATTCTTCTATCCTTTAATTTTCAGTTTGTTTATACTTTTAAGTCTAAGATGAGTTTCTTGTAAGCAACATATAGACAGGTGATGTCTTTTGATCCCAGGTGTCACTCATTGACTCTTTACAGGAGCATTCAGTACATTCACATTCAATGTAATTACTGACAGATAGGTGCTTAGGGCTGTTATTGTGATGTGCTTATTTTTGTGTTGATGTATTCTCTGTTATACTTACTATTCTGCTCTGGGACATTTTTCTTTATGAGTTGATTTTTCATCTTTTTCAGTGTTGGTTTTGTGGTTGTTGAGACATCTGTGTTATGTTTCTTGATTTGATATGTTGCATCTTTATTGTACTTTGTGGCTATCCCTGTGATCTCTTTAATACTCTATGTTTAAACCCAATTTTAACTGTTGCAAGTCTTATTAACTTCCTCTCCTTGTGGAAGGACTATAACAACTGTAGTACATCCCTCTTTATAATATGATGACATCATAGTTTTCATGATATGATCATTGGATCACTTCTTTTAAAATTATAGCTTTGATTGAGTCTGGAGACTTCCCTAATGAGTAGGTTTCTGGGTGATGCATTCTGTGTTTCCTCTTAAGATATAGAGTTAATGGTTTTGTTCTTCTAAGCCAAGAGCTTCTTTCAGTGTTTCTTGTAGCTTTGGTTTGGTTTTTACAAGGTCTCTCAGTTTCTGTTTATCTGTGATTGTTTTAATTTCATTTACGTATTTGAGAGACAGTTTTGCAGGATATACAGTTCTTGGTTGGAAGTTTTTCTCCTTCGAGGCATTGAATGTGTTATCCCATTATCTCCATGACAACACTGTTTCTGCTGAGAAGTCAGATGAAAGCTTACAGGGTTTCTCTCTGAATGTCAGCTTTGCTTTGAGTCTCACAGCCTTTAAGAGTTTCTGCTTGTGTTTCATTTTTTAAATCTTGATTATAATATATCTTAGAGTATTTCTTTTGAGATCTATATTGAGTGGCATTCGATACACATTTTAGATATCTATATTTTCTTCTTTCATAATTTCAGGGAAGTTTTCTTTCAGCAGCTCAGGAAACAATACTCTGTGTTTTCAGGTACCTCTCCCTGTTCAGGAACTCTAGTTAATCATAGATTGTTCCTCTTAATAGAGTCCCACATGTTTCTTAATGCTTCTTCAATTCTCCTGTTTCTTTATTCTGATTTCTCCTCATAGATGCTGGAGTTAGTAGCTCTGTCTCCCAAGTTGGAAGGTCTCTTCTGCATTTGTTCAAGTCTGTTTTCTTGGATTTGAGTTGAATTTTCTATCTCTTTGATTTTGTTACTGATCTGTTGAATTTGAGGGTACTGGTGTTTCATTAGATCAAACAGCTTGCTTAATTTTTTATTTTGCTCTACTGCATTTTGGATAAGGTCTAGGAGGGCTCTCTATATCATCCTGTTGTACTCGCCCTCCTATAATTTCAGAAAGTCTTCTTCATCTGGGAAGTTCTTTGGTTCTTTCTATTGGGGTCCTTCTGAAGCCATAAGTGAGTTCTTTATGTTTTTATCCAAAGTTTCTTTTTGGGCATCTGGAGGTTGTTTTGTTTCTCTGGGGTTACCTTAAAAGGATCTAAAGCTCAATCTGAAAAGGAAAGTGATCACCAGACACCTACCTCTATGTACTCCAGTGACTGGACTCAGTGTAATCTCTGGGGTAGCAGGCTCCACCTCCTGATTGACAAAGACACAGCCCTACCTATGGAGTCACCGGGGTGCTGTCAGCTGACCCTATAATGTGAATCAATAAAGGCTGGATAAGATGCCATCAAGATGCACCACAGTCATTTCTCTATGCAGTCTTATATTGAAAGATAAAAGGTATCCAACAGCTTCCAAAGTCAGTCAGGCTTTCAGGTGTACAAGTCCCTTTTCCAAGCTGGCAAAGTAAGTACCACCATATCCAACCCAGATTCTGTAAACTAGTTCAAAATATGGAAAGACTACTGTCCTGCTGTCATCTGCTGCTGGACTCCCCCTGTAGGCCACACTGTGCAAAATACTGCTTTTCTGCCAAAAAAAGCACTCTCCTCCAGGCATTCACTACCTCCCAGCATGGGAATTAGATTTAGCTGAGGCCTCTGTATGAGTATATCTGCCTCCTAGTCAAAGAAGATGGCATCCTGCACAAGCTCCCCCACCGGCCTTGGAGTTCCAAAATTGCTTTCAAGGGTGGACCAGGTGCTGGCATGGGTAGATAGCTTCCAAAGGGGAGTACTTCAAAGGCGACCATAGTGATATTCAGCACTTTTTCTAGGAAGAGTTTGGAAGTCCTCCAATGAACAAGAATTTTTGTTGTTATTGTGAGTTTTTAGGAATAATTTTTATGAGAGCCCAGAATCTATAAAAGTGTGATATGTTTGAGTATTTCTTGTCCATTAATATTTTTTATACTAAATTTCATGTGAAGAGATTAAAAAAAAAAAAACAACCTAGAATATGCTCGGCAATGGTATATGCTTTCCTTTTACTTTAAATTACTTTTGTGTCCTATGTGCAAGTTTTCTTGTATGTAGAGAAGTAGTTGTCTTCTGTAAATGGATGTTTTGAATGTTTTACAGCTCAATGACAAAAACTTTCAGAAATTTTGGTAAGGGAATTTTATGATGCAGTTATGCAAGTTTTAGCCATGTCAACTATTTATACAATGCAATTTAAATAACACATTGTTGATTCATCAGGGGATAAAAGGTTTGTGTGCCTTTGTATTGCATCTTATTAAAAAAAGACAAATTTTGCTTAAGAACTAAAAACCTCCTATCCTTATGTATCTTTTTTCTTCTTAAAAATTGAATGCTTTTCAGTAATTCAGTGGTATGTATTTTGTTGATAATTGCATTATGTCCTAACACATGGTCAATTCTGGAGAATGTTCCACGTGCACTGAAGAAGAAGGTGTAATTGTGCACTGATGGGTAGAAAGTTCTGTATATATTGATAAAGTTTAATTGGTTAATTGTGGCAATAAGGTCTTCTGTGTCTTTACTGAGCTTTCTTCTAGATGACCTGTCCAGTATTGAGAGTGGAGTATTGAAGTCTCCCACTATTATTGTGGAATGATCTAACTCTTTTTTGAGTGTAGTCAATGTTTCTTCAACATATTTAAGTGCTCTGATATTAGGTGCATAAATATTTAATATAGTTAAGTCTTGCTTGTGTACTGAACCTTTCAGCAATAGTGTCCATCTTTGTCTAAATGGTGGATTTTACATTAAAATTGATTTTGTCTGAGATTAGAATTGTCCCACCTGCTCTTCTTTGTTCATTGTCAGCTTGATATATATTCTTCCATCCTTTAATTTTCAGTTTGTTCCTATCTCTAGGTCTGAAGTGAGTTTCTTGTAGACAATATGTGGATGGGTTATGTCTTTTGATCCAAGATGTCACTCGATGTCTCTTTACTGGAGCATTCAGTCCATTCACATTCAATGTAATTATTGATAGGTATGTGTTCGCTGCCACAATTGTGATACATTTATTTTTGTGTTGATGTTTTCTCTGTTTTTCTTATTAGTCTGTTCTGGGACATTCTTTTTTTGTGAGTTGATTTTTCACCTTTTTCAGAGCTGTTTTTCTAGTTGTTGACACTCCTGTGTTATATTTCTTGGAATAGTATGTTGCATCTTTGTTGTGCTGTACAGCTGCCCCTATGGTCCCCCTTAATAAACTATGTATAAACCCAATTTTAACTACTGTAAGTCTTATTAACTTCCTCTCCATGTAGAAGGGCTATAACGACTGTAGTACATCCCTCTTTTTAATATGATGGCACCATAGTTTTCATGATAATCACTGGATTGTTTCTTTCAGTATTAAAGCTGTAATTTAATTTGGATCCTTCCCTAACTGAGTAGAGTTCTGAAAAATGTATTGTTATAAAATATGAAGTTAGTGGTTTTGTTCTTCTAAGCCTAAGCCAAAGCCAAGAACTTCTTTCAGTATTTCTTGTAGTTTTGGTTTGGTTTTGACAAAGTCTCTGAGTTTCTGTTTCTCTGGGAATGTCTTAATTTCATTTTCATATTTGAAAGATAGCTTTGCAGGATATGTAATTCTTGGTTAGAAGTTCTTCTCCTTCAAGGCTTTGAATGTGTCATGTCACTGTCTCCATGCCAGCATGGTTTCCACTGAGAAATCTGACAAAAGCCTATAGGGTTTCCCTCTGAATGTTAGCTTTGCTTTGAGTCTTGCTGCCTTTAAGAGTTGCTGCTTATGATTGAGTTTGTTAAGCTTGATTATAATATGTCTTGGAGTCTTTCTTTTGAGATCTATATTTGTGGTGTGCGATATGCATCTGGGATATCTGTATTCTCTTCCTTCATGATTTCTGGGAAGTTTTCTGTCAGCAGCTCAGAAACAATACTCTCTGTATTCTCAGGTGTTTCATCCTGTTCAGGAACTCCAATTAATTGAAGGTTGTTCCTCTTAATAGAATCCCACAAGCCTCTTAATGCTTCTTCACTTTTCCTGCTTCTTTTCTCTGATTTCTCCTCATAGACGCTGGCATCAGTAGCTCTGTCTTCCAAGTCAGAAATTCTTTTTTCCATTTGTTGCATTCTGTTTTCTTGGCTTTGAATGGAACTTTCTATGTCTTTGATTTCATTCTTGATCTGTTGGATTTCAGGGTACTGGTGTTCCATCAGATTGAACAGCTTGCTTAATTTTTCCTTTTGTTGTGCTGCATTTTGTATAAGGTCTAGAAGGGCTCTGTATGTAATCATTTTTTATTCACCTTCTGATGATTTCAGAAAAGTTTCTTCATCCAGAAAACTCCTTGATCTTAGCAAAATAGGCATAGACGGAAAATTCATCAATGCAATAAGGGCCATTTATACAAAGCCAACTGCCTACATCATCCTGAATGGAGAGAGACTGAAAGTCTTTCCCTTGAGAACAGGAACTAGACATTGATGCCTACTCTCATCTCTCCTATTCAACGATGTACTAGAAGTTCTAGCCAGAACAATTAGACAAGACCAAGAAATAAAGGGCATCTGCATCGGCAAAGAAGAAGTCAAAATCTCCCTGTTTGCAGATGATATGATTATATATGCGGAGAATCCCAAAGAGTCTATAAGTAAACTACTCAAACTGATAGAAGAGTTCAGCAAAGTCTCAGGATACAAGATAAACATAAGTAAATCAGTAGGATTCCTTTATACCAACAACGAGACTGTTAATGAAGGAATCATCAAATCAATACCATTTACTATAGCCCCTAAGAAGATAAAGTACCTAGGAATTAATCTAACCAGAGAAATAACAGGCCTCTACAAAGAGAACTACAAGCCCTTACTGCAAGAAACTAAGAGAGACTTAGATAAATGGAAAAACTTACCCTGCTCATGGATAGGAAGACTTAACATTATGAAAATGTCTATTTTACCCAAAGCAATCTACTTATATAATGCAATCCCAGTACAACTACCAGCATCGTTTTTTAACGAGATGGAGAAACAAATCACCAATTTTGTTTGGAAAGGGAAGAAGCCTCAGATAAGTAAGGTACTATTAAAAAGAAGAACACACTGGGAGGCCTCTCATTACCTGACCTTAGAACATACTACACTGCCACAGTGGTCAAAACAGCCTGGTACTTGTACGAGGACAGACAAATAGATCAATGAAACAGACTTGAGACCCCAGAGATGACACCATCTGACTATTTGACAAAGGCCCTAAGACATTAAACTGGGATAAAAACAGTATCTTCAATAAACAGTGCTGGCAAAATTGGATATTCATCTGCAATAAATTGAAACAAGATCCATATCTTACACCTTATACCAAAACCAACTCCAACTGGATAAAAGACCTAAATATCAAACCTAAAATGATAAAGCTCATCCAAGAAACGGTAGGACCAACAATGGAAATTTTAATGCACAATTTAGACAGACTTCAACATTTGTCAAACAAACCGCAATCAACAGAAGAGAAAATGGATAAATGGGAACTATTAAGAATCAAACACTTTTGCTCATCCAAAGACTTTATCAAAGAATTAAAAGACCACCCACAGAATGGGAAAAAATATTTGGCAACTGTATGTCAGACCAACACCTGATCTACGTAATCTATAAGATACTGTAAAATATCAATAAGAAGAAGATAAATCATCCAATTAAGCGATGGGCAAAGGAGATGGACATACATTTTTCTAAAGAGGAGATCCAGGCAACCAAAAAACACATGTGGACATGTTCACGATCTTTAGTTATTAAAGAAATTGAAATCAGGACTACAATGAGGTACCATCTCACCCCAACAAGGTTGGCCATGATCCAAAAAACACAAAGCAACAAATGCTGGAGAGGCTGTGGAGAAAGGGAACTCTCCTACACTGTTGGTGGGGTTACAAAATGGTCCAGCCTTTTTGGAAAGTAATCTGGCACTTCCTTAAAAAAATGGATATAGACATACCATTTGACTCAGTAATTCCACTACTTGGAATATATCCTACAGAATCAAGGCCTTTCACACCAACAGACACAAGTACAAGAATGTTTATCGCAGCACAGTCCATGATAGCAAACATATGGAATCAACCCAGATGCCCAACAGAGGAATGGGTAGGTAAACTATGGTATGTATACTCAGTGGAACACTATGCAATGATAAAGAATAATGATGATTCCAGGAAACATCTCATAACCTGGTTTCAACTAGAAGGCATTATGTTGAGTGAAGGTAGTCAGCGACAAAAGGACAAATGCTGTTTATGAGACCCCTGTGATAAGGTCTCAAAAACAGACTTACATATAGAAGAAAAGACTCTTTGACGGCTGCAAGGGAGGGGAGGGAGGGACGGCAAGGTGGGGAGGGTTTAGATTAGACAGTTGGTAGAAATTTGATTGGATGAAATCTGTGATAGCACACATTGGAAACAAGAACAATATTAAGTAGACTTCAGCATAACTTGAATACTCCTTCTATCTTAATCCAATATTGCAAGAACAGAGTAGCTGGGGCAGGGGGCAGGAGATCATGCTTTTAGGCAAAATCAAGGCCAATTGGCACAACTAGCATTTTGCTAAGAGGGCTCTCTGCACCCTACATTGGTGAGTGGTGTGTGGGGTCTTAAAAGCTGCCAAGCTGCCATCTGAGGGCACAGCAAATCGCCCCAACTCAGCAGGAAAGGATACTCACCGAGGACCAAAATGACATGGGGTGGGGGTACAGACACCCCAGAAGATAAAGAGACCCACATGAGTGGGTGCCCACATCAACTTGGGACTGGAAGAACCAGATGGTGCCTAGCCACCACCAGTGATAGCTGCGATGGAGCTCACTAAGTTGAGTCTCACTGGCCACGCAAGAATAAAAAGGGGTGCACCCTGAGATCTCCACTAAAAGGCCGCAATTGATGGTCCATTGGCTTCAGGATTCCTCTGGGAGCATGGCCTCTGGCCCTGATGCTGCCCTTGCCCATAAATCATAATGAAGTTCCACTCTTTGGACACGAAATGGGTTGGACTTGGAGATACAGAGTGACCGTGTATTGGATGCACTTTATGGTTCTAAGCATCTGTAGGGTATCATCCTGCTGACCTCTCGCTGGAGGAAGGAGAGTGGGTGGAAAGGAGGGGAAAGGAGACTGTTGCGAGGATGAGACAAATATGGAGCAGAGAGAGATAGTATGCTGTCACCGGGCAGGGAGAGCAGTCGAAGCTGCATATAGGTGGGCATGTAAGTTTATATGGGAATGTACATTTTCACTCAGACATAATAAAAAATATATATACAAAAAAAAATTAATGACATTTAAAACCCATAATGCTGGAATGAATTCTGCCATAGGATATATTTATACTCACATGTCAACAACTATGGTTTCCTAAGACTTGGAAACCTTTCCTCAATCAATAATATCACTCCATTCTTCAAGATGAACAGAAGATGTAAGGTATGTTTTATATATGATAGTCCTTGCTGTCTCTTTCCTGATCAGTCTCCCCAAATACAGCCCAACAACCAACAGAAGCACATGAAAAATACCCCAGATATGCAGGAATCCCAAGGCTTACAGCTGAGAGTTCATGTTTTTAGAGCAATGCTGAGCTCAAAATTTTGTGAAAAGCTTACAGCTGAGAGCTCATGTTTTTAGAGCAATGCTGAGCTCAAAATTTTGTGTTTAGGAAGACTGGGTAATTTTAGGATTAATGTTCCTCTCTGCCAGGACATTATACAACTCTACTCTTTTCACCTTAGAGTTCACCATGTTTCTTGTTTTGGTCAAAGAAATATGATGTAAGTGACATGTGTCACTTTAGCACAGAAATTGTAAAAATAACGTATCTCCTTTCTTTATGCTTGGAGACAAGAAAAGAGAAACAAAAGGCCTCCGGACTGCAAAGGAAGAGGTCACGTTATCTTTATTTATAGATGACATGATCGTCTATGCAGAAAATTCTATGACAATGCAGTACTATGAATTACTTAATATGGCCCTTCTAGCTGTACTCATTGTGACTCACAGAATATGACTGGGTAGGACTGTACAACTAAGGTGTATGGAAGCTGTGATGACTGTGATTCTGTGTTAACTTGGCTACACCATGACTCCTAGTATTGTGTGGTTGCCCTTCATTTTGTGATCTTAGGTAACTGTCTGTTTGATATATGCTGCGAATCCTAGCCTCTGTTCCTGTGGCTGTATTAAGGAGGCAGGATTAGGTCTGCATCCTTAGTTACCACCTGATTAGAGAATACAATCAGGTAACCACCCTTAACCCAGTCACTACCCTTAATAAAGGACATGACTCAGGATACCATCTTCTTAAGTAGGGTGAATTTCCTTGACTCTACATCAAATGCATACGAATTTTCTGGGGAAATTTTCTCTCTCTCTCACTCTAGATCCTACATCCAGTTTGTGATACTCTAACTTCCAGTTCTTGGAGCTTGAGCCAGTAGCCTGCTGTCTGACCTGATATGTCACCTTCCACAGCCTTATAAAGCTGCAGCCTGTCATCTGATTTAGGTTCCTCCACCTCTGCAACCATGTGCTTTGGGAGAAACTTCCAACCCAAGGCCTAACCCATGCCTTTGGGACTTGTTAGCCCTTCTTCCATGCTGCTGCTGGGTAGCTTAGAACCACTAATCTGTAGGTTAATATTGATTGCTTAACTGTTTGTGTCACCCAGGAACCCTTTGGGAGAAAGCAGTCCTTAACTCCTGAAATTCTGATTAAAAAGGACTTCAAAGACTTTTGTGAAGCAGGAAGGAAACCTAGAATACACAAAGAGAGAGCGGAAAACTGTGCAGAATAAGTGAAAGGCCCTGGCTCAGAAATATTCCATCCTAGTGTGTGGAAAGATTATACCCTTAGGATCACTGAATAGCTTGATTTTTCAATGCATTTCTTTTTCTTTCTATGTAGAAATGTGGTCAATTTTAGATAGATAGGTGATAGATAGATAGATAGATAGATAGATAGATAGATAGATAGATAGATAGATAGATAGATAGATAGATAGATAGATAGATAGATAGATAGATAGATAGATAGATAGATAGATAGATAGATAGATAGATAGATAGATAGATAGATAGATAGATAGATAGATAGATAGTTTTGACTTTTCAACCCAAGCAACACTTGTGTCAACAAAAAAGACATTTTTGTTGCTTCCTTGCACACTTTATAATTTTATCTTTTTAACATTTTGGCTAGAATACTTATTCTTGGTTTCAAAGGAAGAACTCCCCAATTTCCACCTTTAAACATCCTATGTGGCATATATTTTTGAAAGATGCATTTCATTAGATTGTTATGAATGCATCTCTATTTCTATTTTGCTAACATTTTAAATTACAAATAGGCTTTGAATATTGACATTGCTTTTTGTATATTGGAAGGTCATTTTTTCTTTCTTTTGAATAATTGTTAATGTAGCAAATTACATAAAAATATTCTAATTTAAATGGAATTTTTCATTCTTGGTATGAATCTAACTAGATCATGATGATTTTGTTTTTAAAACATCATTAGGTTCAGATTATTTAGGATTTACATCTATATTCAAAAGTGAGATTAGTCTGTAATTTTCTTTTATCATGTGATTCTTGTTCAGTTTTGGATTAGAGTAACACTAACCTTATAAATTGAAGTGGGTTTCTTTTTTAAAATGCTCTATTTCGTGCAACATATTTTATAAAGCTGTAATTTATTTTGCTTCATTATTTGACTGAAGTCACCCAATAATTTTTTTCTCCCCCATGTGTCTGTCAGTTTGTTGTACTATGAGGGGTTGTGTGCCGCTGTGATGTTAGAAGCTGTGCCACCAGTATTCAGAGGCCAGCAAGGTCACTCATGGCAGACAGGTTTCAGCTGAGCTTCTAGACTAAGACAGACTAGGAAGAAGGACCTGGCAGTTTATCCCTGAAGAGAATTAGCCAGGAAAAACCTTATGAATATGAGTGGAATACTGTCTGATATAGTGCTAGAAGATGAACTCCAGGTTGGAAGGAACTCAAAATGCAACTGGAGAAGAACTGCCTATCCAGAGTAGCATCAACCTTAATGATGTGGGTGGAATCAAACTTTTAGGACCTTCATTTGCTGATGTGACACAACTCAAAAGGAGAACAAGCAGTTGCAAATAACCATTAATAATTGGAATGTGGAATTTATGAAGTACAAATCTAGGAAAGTGGGAAACTGGCAAAAATAAAAGGGAATGTATAAACATCAGTATCCTAGGCATTAACGAGCTAAAATGGACTAGTATTGGCCATTTTGAATTGAGCAGTTGAGTGGTGTACTAAGCTAGGAATGACAACTTGAAGAGGAATAGTGCAGCATTCATTGTCAAAAAGAACTTCAAGATCTATCCTGAAGTACAATGCTGTCAGTGATAACATAATATCTGTATGCTTACAAGGAGTACCAGTTAGTATGACTGTTATGCAAATTTACACACCAACCACTAGGTCAAAGATGTAGAAATTGAAGATTTTTACCAGCTTCTGCAGTCTGAAATTGATAAAACATGTAATCAGGATGCATAGGTAATTTCTGGTGATTGGACTGCAAAAATTGGAAACAACAAAGATGGATCAGTAGTTTGAAAATAGGACCTTGCTAATAGAAATGATGTCAGTGATAGTATGATACAATTTTGCAAGACCAATGACTTCTTCATTGCAAATACATTTTTTCACCAAATAAATGGCGACTATACACATGGACCTCACCAGACAGAATGAACATGAATCAAATGGACTACATCTGTGGAAAGAGACAATGGAAAAGTTCACTATCTTCAGTCAGGACAAGGCCAGGTGCTGACTTCAGCACAGACCATCAATAGCTCATGCAAGTTCAAACTGAAACTGAAGAAAATCCAAAGTATGACTTTGAATATGTCCCACCTGGTTTTAGAGATGATCTCAAGAAAGATTTGATGCATTGACATCAATGACTGAAGATCAGAAGAGTTGTGAAATGACATCAAAAATATCACCCATGAAGAAAGCAAGAGGTCATTAAAAGACAGGAAAGAAAGAAAAGACCACATTGGATGTCAGAAGAGACTCTGAGACTTGCTCTTGAGTATCAAGTAGCTAAAGCAATGTGGAAAAACAATGAAGAAGTAAAAAGCTGAGCAGAAGATTTCAAAGGGCACGTAGAGACAATAAAGTAATATAATTATGTGTAACGAGCTCGTGATAGAAAACCAAAAGGGAAGAACACACTGCTGTACTTCTCAAGCTGAAAGAACTGAAATAAAAAATTCAAGCCTCAAGTGAAGGATTCCACAAGGAAAATATTAAACATTGTAAACAGCGTCAAAAGAAGATGGAAGGAATACACAGAGCCATTATAACAAAAAGAATTTGGTTGATGTTCAACCACTTCATGAGTGAACATATTATTAGGAGCCAATGGTACTGAAGAAAGCAGCTGGAGCTGCATTGAAAGCATTAGCAAAAAAACAAGGCTCTAGGAATTAATGGACTATCAATTGAGGTGCCTCAAAAATTGACAGAGTGCTGGAAGTGTTCACTCATCTATGCCAAGAAATTTGGGGGACAGCTACCTGAGACTCGTATTTTTGCCCATATCTATGAAAGGTGAGCCAATCAAATGTGGAAATTACCAAACAGTATCAGTAATATCACATATGAGTAAAATTTTAGTAAAGATTATTCAAAAGTAGCTGCAGCAGTATATTGACAGGGAACTGTGTTCAGGACAGATTCAGAAGAAGACACAGAACCAGTGATATCATTGCTTGTGTCAGGTGGATCTTTGCTGAGAGCACAGAATACAAGAAATATTTACCCCCTTTTCTTTTCTATTTGAAGACCTTTGGCTGTGTGAATCATATGGATTATGGATAAAATTGTGAAGAATGGGAATTCCAAACACTTATTTGTGTTGACAAGACACATGTTCATAGACAAAGAGGCAGTTGTTTGAACAGAGTAAAGGAATACTGTGTGGTTTAAAGTCAGAAAAGCTGTGTTTTAGAATTGTATCTTTTCACTATAATTTATCTATATGCTGAGCAAATAATCTAAGAAACTTGACTGTGTGAAGGAGAACAAGGCATCAGGATTGGTGGAAGACTCATTAACAACCTGTGATATGCAGATATCAATTTGGTTTGCTGAAAGTGAAGAGGCTTGAAACACTGTTGAAGATCAAAGACTACAACCTTCAGGATGGATTATACCTCTGCATAAAGAAACTCAAAATCCTCACAACCAAACCATTAACAACATCATGATAAATGGAGAAGACATGGAAGTTGCTGTTGATTTCATTTTATTTTCCTATACAATCAATACTTTGGAAGCAGCAATTAAGAAATCACAGAGTGACCATATTGTGTGGCCACCTTACGGTTCCGGGTCGTCCTGTTGACCTCATACTGGAGGAAGGGGAATGGGTGGAGAGGAGAAGATAGGAGACTGTTGGGAAGATAAGACATATATGAAGCAGAGAGGAAGACTGCGCTGTCACTGTGCAGGGAGAGCAGTGGAAGCTGCATGTAGGTCAGCATGCAAATTTATATGGGAATGTACATTATCATTCAATTATATTAAAAAGATAAAGAAATCAAATGACTTATTGCATTGGTCAAATATATTGCAAAAGACCTCTTTTAGGTATTCAGAAATGAAGAGTCATTTTGAGGACTAAGGAGTAACTGACCCAACCCACAGTATTTTTTCATTGCCTCAGATGTATGTGACAGACTGAAGAACTGATGTATTTGAATTACGGTGTTGGCAATGAATGTGGAATGTCTGTGAACTCCCAGAATGAATGAACATACTTGTCTTAGAAGAAGTACAGCCAGAGTGCTACTTAAAAGCAAGGACTGTGAGACCTTGTCTCACATACTTTGAACATGCTTTCAGGAGGAACCAATGCTTGGAGAAGTATATCATGTTTGGTAAAGTAGAGGATCGTTGAAAAGGAGGAAGACCCTTGTCTTAATGACCTAGTGCTGCTATAACAAACATTACAAGTAGATGACTTTAAAAGCAGAAAGTTTATTGTGTCACAGGCTGGTAGACTGAGTCTAAATTCAGTATGAGAACATCCTGGCACAGGAACTTCAGGTCCATAGGATGTGCTTTATTGTTGGTACTGCTTTCTTGGTGATATGAGGTTCCCAACACCCTGCTCACTTCTTTCTTTTATCTATCAAGAGATTACTACAACAAAATCCAAATTAGTAGATTGAGTCCTGCTTCATCAAAACAGCTTCTGCCCATTCTCTTTCATTAAAATCATAGAGAAAGCATTCACAGCACTTGGGAAAAATCACACAATACTGGGACTCCTGGCTAGGTCAAACTGGTACACATTTTTGGGGGGAACACAATGCAATCCATGGCAACCCTCAGTGAGATCTATTGACACAGTAGCAGCAACAATGAGTTCAAATATAGACTTTATTATGACGAGATGCAGGACTGGACAGTCTTTCCTTCTGTTGTTCATAGAGTTGCTATGAATTGTAACTGACCTGATCACACATAACAACAACTAACAATGTCAGTAATTCTCCAGGATTTAATTTATTTCCGTGTAAGTGGGTTTTTAGTTTTTTACTCAAAATATTTAATGATATTTCCGACTCGACGGCACTTGGCTGGCAATACATATGTAAATGTTATAATTTTCTGAGACACTATCCATATTATCAAACATATGAAATATATTGGCATAAAATAACTTCTAATCTTATCTAAGTACTATTAAAATTCGACAATATCTTTAATATTTATTTTTACTATTAATCTTTTTTGCTATCTTCCCTTTTGTTTTCCTATGACCAGTCTTGCTAGGTATATAATTATTTTATTCCTCTTTGAAAAACCTACGTTTGGCTTTTTCTTTTGTCTGTTTTTTTGTATGCATGTTTTATTTGGTCTGCTTAAGTTGAACAATTATCTCTTTAATTTTGAAATCTTCCCTGTCACTCCAAATATAAGCATTTTATCTCCTATTTTTCCTTTTTGAGAACAACTTTTAACATTTTGATTTGCAGCATTTTAGTTATTGTTTAGTTGTATCATTTTCTAATCCTAACAGGGAAACGTATTTTTAAATTTCCAGACAATTAAATATGTAATTATTTTATTGTGGTCTTAGAACATGATCTATAAAACACTAATTTTTGCGATGTGTTAGGATTTCTTTTGCCCTCGCATACAACTTTCATAGACATTTCTATGTTCTATGATTAAGTATGCTTGAACTTTTGGATGCAGATTTCATATATTACTATAAACTAGTTTTGGGCCAAAATATTCTGACACATAGTGGTGCCATGTATGTCAGAGTAGGACTGACCCACAGAGATTTCAAAGGTTGATTCTTTGGGAAGTAGAAGAACCACCAGTTGTTTCTTGTGAGGTGACTCTGGGTAAACTTTAGCCTGTAACGTTTCAGTTGTCAAATTCAGAATTAAACATTTGTCCTACCTGGAGATTCCATTTTCCTATTAGATCATAATAGATCATAAGTCTCTGAGTTTCCATTCATCTGCAAATGTCTTGATTTCATTTTCATATTTGAAAGATTGTTTTCCCTGATATATAATTTTTGGTTAGAAGTTCTTCTCCTTCAAGGCTTTGAATGTGTCATCCCATTGTCTCCGTGCCAGCATAGTTTCTGCTGAGAAGTCAGGAGAAAGCCTACAGGGCTTCCCTCTGGATGTTAGCTTTGCTTTGAGTCTTGTTGCCTTTAAGAGTTGCTGCTTATGTTTCATTTTGTTGAGCTTGGTTGTAATATGTCTCGGAGTCTTTCTATTGAGATCTACATTGAGTGGTGTTTGATACATATCTTGGATATCTGCATTCTCTTCTTTCATAATTTCAGGGAAGTTTTCTGTCAGCAGCTCAGCAACAATACTTTTGGCATTCTTAGGTGTCTCACCCTGTACAGGAACTCCAATTAATCATAGATTGTTCTTCTTAATAGAGTCCCACATGCTTCTTAATGCTTCTTAATTTTTCTTGTTTGTTTTTTCTGATTTCTCCTCATAGATGCTGGAGTCAGTAGCCCTGTCTTATTCTCTTTTCCTTTTGTTCCATTCTGTTTTCCTGGCTTTGAACTGAATTTTCTGTCCTTTGATTTTATTATTGATCTGTTGAATTTGAGGATACTGGTATTCCTTCAGATCAAACAGCTTGCTTTATTTTTCATTTTGCTCTGCTGCATTTTGTATAAAGTCTAGGAGGGGTCTATATATAATACTTTTGTACTTGCACTCTGGTAGTTTCATAAAGGCTTCTTCATCTGGGAAGTTCTTTGAATCTTTCCTATGTGGGCCTTCTGAAGCTATAGGTGAATCCTTCCTAATGTTCTGGTCCCAAGTTTGCTTCTTTTGGGGCATTTGAAGGTTGTTTTGTTTCTCTGGTGTTACCTTAATAGGATCTGAAGCTCAGTATGAAAAGGAAGTTGATCACCAGACACCTCTATGTACTCCAGTGACTGGGCTCAGTGGAATCTTTGTGGGCAGCAGGCTCCACCTCCTGATTGGCAAAGACACAGCCCTACCTATAAAGTCACTGGGGAGCCGTCTGCTGACCCTACAAGGTGAGTCAATAAAGGCTGGAAGACAAGCCATCAGGATGCACCACAGTTATTTCTCTATTGACAGGTGAAAGGTATCTGACAGCTTCCAAAATTAGTCAGGCTTTCAGGTGTGAAAGTCCCTCTTTCCAGCTGGCAAAGTAGCACCTCTATAGCAAAGACTGCCTTACTGCTGTAAAAGCACTCTCCAGGTAGTCACTGTCTCCCAGCCTGGGAATTAGGTCCAGCCGAGTCTTCTGTATAGGAAACTTTGCCTCCCAGTAAATCAAGACGGCATCCTGAACAAGCTCCCCTGCTTGCCTCTGAAAAGGCTATTCAATGGCAGAGTTTCAGAAATTCCGAGAGAGAGGTCAGGGGTGCTGGGTTGCACAGATTCCAAGGCCAGGCTCTCAAAATTTGGTGACTCTGCTGGCCAGTCTCATCAGCAGAGTTTCTGAGCCTTGCTGCCAGTCAAACCTCGGCCCATCCCACCAACTAAGACAGAGAAAAAAAACATTAAAAAGGTGATTTACCTTCAGTTCACGAGAGGTGACACTCATCAAGGGTGGGGGTTGGCAAAAGAGAATTTTCCTTCTCAGCAGTATGCAGACCAAATAGACAGCCCTATGGTGTGTCCTAGGGCCCACTAAGTGTCCAGAAGGCTCCATTTAAATATCATTTAAGGCCTTGATTTCCAGAGGGATTTAGGGAGATGTGTGTTTAGTCTGCTGTCTTGATTCCACTCCCAAAAGGGACTAAATTAAAGAAGTAACCCTACAGCTTGAACAAGTAGAAAGAGAGCAATAGTGGAACCCCTCAGATGCCAGAAGGAAACAGGTTGTAAAGATTAGAGTAGAACTAAATGAATTAGAGGATAGAAGAAAAATTGAAAAAAAATTAACAAAACTAAAAGTTGTTTTTTAGAAAGGATCGATAAAATTGATAAACCATTAGCTAAACTAACAAAAGAAAAACAGCAGGATACAAATAACCCAATTAAGAAATGAAGTGGGCGATGTTACAACAGACCCAGCTGAAATAAAAAATATCAAAAGAATACTACAAAAGGCTGTATTCTAAGACAGACACATAAACCAATGGAAAAGAATTGAAAATCTAAATATAACAATATTCACTCACGAACAACTGATGTTTAATAAAGGCCCCAAAAGCTGTAAACTGGGGAAAAGACAGTCTCTTCAACAGTGTTGGTGTAACTGGATAGCCATCTGCAAAAAAACAAACCAAGACCCATATCTCACACCATGCACACAAACTAACTCAAAATGGATCAAAGACCTCAATATAAAGGCTAAAACAATAAAAATACTGGAATAAAAAATTGAAAACATACTGGAAACCCTAACTCAAGACATCAGCAGTCTGCAAAAAACCACCAAGAACCTTGATATATCAGAAATACAAATAGATAACTGAACTCTTAAAAATCATGCACTTATGCTCATCTAAAGCCTTCATCAAAAGAATAAAATGACTACCTACAGAGTAGAAATGAATATTTGCCCACCGTGTTTCTGACTGATTTCTAATCTCTCTAATATACAAGATACTGCAAAACCTCAGCAAAAAAAAGATGCACAACTCAATTAAAAAAAGCAGGCAAATAACACGAATAGGCAATTCACCAAAGAAGACATAGAAGATGACAACATATACATGAGGAGATGTTCATGATCACTAGCGGTCAGAGGAATCCAAATCAAAACTACAGTGAGATACCATCTTACCCCAGCAAGACTGGTAATAATCCAAAAATCACAAAGCGGTAAATGCTGGAGAGAATGTGCAGAGATTGGAAATATTCTACACTGTAGGTGGGACTGTAAAATGGTACAAGCTCTATGGAAATCGATTTGGCACTTTCTTAGAAAACTAAAAATAGAAATACTATACAAGGGTCCAACAATTAAGTTCACAAACTTTATTGTTCTGAATTGCTCCATATCTCATTGCTGAATATCACTGTGTTCACCTTTGAAATACTCTCATTGGGAAGCTATGCACTGATACCAATGCCTAGTCCACCATGCAAAGCAATTTTGAAACTCTTTCCGGAATGGACATTGTACATAGTGGCACAGTGGCAAGTTGCCAACTTAATTGGATAGTTGTCTGTGAGGGAGCTTTTAGCCAATAAAAAAATAACTGTATTGGAACACCCTCCCTACTCACCTGATCTGGTCCCCAGTGACTTTTTTATCTACCCAAAGATAAAGGAAATATTGAAAGGAAGACATTTTGATGACATTCGGGACATCAAAGGTAATGTGATGCTAGCTTTGATGGCTGTTCCAGAAAAAGAGTTCCAAAATTGTTTTGAAGAGTGGACTAGGCAGTGAAATTGGTGTATAGTTCCCCAAGTGGAGTACCTTGAAGGTGACCATAGTGATATTTAGCAATGAAGCATGCAGCACTTTTTCTAGAATGAGTTTGTGAACTTAATTGTCAGATCTCATATTTAGTTCTTTGCTTCCTTTTGAGTTAGTTTTTTACATAGTGTGATATACGGATCTTGTTTCATTTTTTGGAGATGGATATCCAGTTATGCAAGCATCACTTTACTAAACAGATTCTCTTCCCCATTTAATTTATTTTGGGCTTTGCCAAATATTGGCTGCTAGTAGGTAGATAAATTTACATCTGGGTTCCCAATTCTGTTGCATTGGTCTATGAATCTATTAGTAGTGATAACTACCGAGCTGTTTTAACTACTGTGGCAGTGTAGTAGGTTCTAAATTCAGGTTGTGTGAAACTTCCCACTTTGTTGCTGTTCTTCAGTAATGCTTTACTTATCTGAGGCCTTTTCTTCCATGTAAAGTTGGTGACTTGTTTCTCCAGCTTGTTAAAAAAGTGTTTGGAATTCGGGTCAAGATAGCATTGTATTTGTAGATCACTTTGGGTACAACTTGCATTGTCATAATGTTGAGTCTTCCTATCCAGCAGCATGATATGTTTTTCCACTTATTTAGATCCTTTTAGTTACTTGCAGTAGCGCCTTGTAGTTTTCTTTGTATAAGTCTTTTACTTCTTCTTCCTAAGTACTTTATCTTTGGGGTAAGGGGTGGCTATTTAAATAGCATGGGTTTGGTGATTTCTTTTTTGAAGTTCTGTTTGTTGTTGTAGAGGAATTCAAGTGATTTTTGTATGTTTATCTTATAGCTTGATATATTTCTGAAATCTTCTATTAGTTCCAGTAGCTTTCTCATGGAGTCTTCAGGTTTTTTCTTTCTTTCTTTTTTTTTTTTTGTGTGTGTGTGTGTATAAATTCATATCACCTGAGAATAGGAATCCTTTTAATTCTTCCTTACCAATTTGCAATGCTGTAAACATCCACTAATAATCAGGACATGCAATGTAAAAAGTATGAACCTAGAAAAACTGGAGCTGAAATGGACCAGTTTTGGCCATTTTGGATCCGACAATCATAAAGTCTTTATGTTGGGAACAAAAACTTGAAGAAGAATGGTGTTGTATTCATCATTAAAAAGAACATTTCAAGATCTGTTCTGCAGTGCAATGCTGTCAGTGATAGGATAATATCCATACAGCTACAAGGAAGGCCAGTTAGTACAACCATTATTCAAATTTACACACCAATCACTAAGGCCAAAGATGAGGAGGATGAAGATTTTTGTCAGCTTCTGAAGTCTGAAATTGATCAAACATGCAATCAGGATGCAGTGATAACTACTGGTGACTAGAATGCAAAAGCTGGAAATGAAGAAGAAAGATTGGTAGCTGGAAAATAAGGTGTTAAAGATAGAAGCAATGCTGGAGGTTGCATGATAGAATTTTGCAAGACTAATGGCTTTTTCATTGCAAATACCTTTTTTAACCAACACAAACAGCAATTATACACATGCACCTTATCAGATGGAATACACAGGAACCAGATTGATTACATCTGTGGAAAAAGACAATGAAAAAGCTCCGTATCAGCAGTTTGAACAAGACCAGGTGTTGACTGTGGCATAGATTATCAATTGCTCATATGCAAATTCAAATTGAAACTGAAGAAAATTAGAATAAGTTCATGAGAGACAAACTATGACCTGCTGAGTTTAAAGACCATCTCAAGAACAAATTTGATGTATTGATCACTAATGACTGAAGACCAGATGAATTTTGGAATGACATCAAAGACATCATCTATGAAGAGAGCAAGAGGTCATTAAAAAGGCAGGAAAAAAAGAAAAGACCAAATTGGATGTCAAAAGAGACTCTGAAACATACTCTTGAAAGTTGAGCAGCTAAAGCAAAAAGAAGGAATGGTGAAGTAAAAGACTTAAACAGAAGATTTCAGAGAGCAGCTTGAGAAGACAAAATAAAGTATTATAATGACATGTACAAAGAGCTGGAAATGCAAAACCAGAAGGGAAGAAAACATTCTGCATTTCTCAAGCTGAAAGACCTGAAGAAAAATTCAAGCCCTGAGTTTCAATAGTGAAGAATGCTACAGGGAAACTACTAAATGACTCAGAGAGCATCAAAACAAGATGGAAGGAATACACAGAGTCACAATACGGGAAGAACTGGTTGATGTTCAGCCATTTGAAGAGGTCACATATGTTCAGCAACCAATGGTACTGAAGGACGAAGTTGAAGCTGCATTGAAGGCATTGGTGAAAAATAAGGCTCCAGGAACTGATGGAATATTAATTGAGATATTTCAACAAGCAGATGCAGTGCTGGAAGTGCTCACTCATCTGTGCCAAGAGATTTGGAGGACAGTTACCGGGCTAACTGACTGGAAGAGATCCATATTTATGTCCATTGAAAAGAAAGGTGATCCAACCGAATGTGGAAATTACTGAACAATATTGTTGTTATCACGTGCAAGTAAGATTCTGCTCAAGATCATTAAAAGTGACTGCAGCAATATGTTGACAAGGAACCGTCAGAAATTCAAGCTGGGTTCAGAAGAGGACGTGCAACCAGGGATATCATCACTGATGTCAGATGGATCTTGGCTGAAAGCAGAGAATACCAGCAAGATGTTTACCTGTGTTTCATTGACTACGCAAAAGCGTTGGACTGTTTGGATCATACTAAATTATGGCTAAGGTTGTGGAGAATGGGAATTTCAGAGCACGTAATTATGCTCTTAAGAAGTCTGTATATGGATCAAGACGCAGTCGTGCAAACAGAACGAGGGGACACTGCAGGGTTTAAAGTCAGGAAAGATATGTATCAGGGTTGTATCCTTTCACTACGCCTTTTTAATCTGTATGCTGAGCAAATAATCTGAGAAACTGGATTACATGAAGAAGAACAAGGCATCAGGATTGGAGGACAGTTCACTAACAACCTGCATTATGTAGACGACACCACCTTACTTGATGGAAATGAAGAAGATTTGAGACATCTACTAATGAAGGTCAAGGACCACAGCCTTCAGTATGGCTTGCACTTCAACATCAAGAAAACAAAAATCCTCACAGCTGGACCAGTGAGCAACCTTGTCATATATGGAGAAAAGACTGAGGTTGTCAAGGATTTCATTTTACTTGGGTCCACAATCAACGCCTTTGGGAGCAGCAATCAAAAAATAAAAAGAAGCATGGTAGTGAGAAAATCTGCTGCAAAGGACCTCTTCAAAGTATTCAAAAGTAAGGATGTCACCTCAAAGACTAAAACGCACCTACCTCAAGCCATGGTATTTTCAATTGCATCATACGCGTGAGAAAGCTGGACCATAAACAAAGAAGAAGAATTGATGCCTTCGAATTGCAGTGCTGGAGAAGAATGTTGAAGGTACCGTGGACTGCCAAAAGAACAAACAGTTCTGTTCTGGAATAAGTCCAACCAGGGTGCTCCTTGAAAGCAAAGGTGGCAAGATTGCATCATACATACTTTGGACATGTTGTCAGGACATATCAGTCCCTGGAGAAGGACACTATGTTTGGTAGAGTGGAGGGTCAACAAAAAAGACCCTCGATTAGATGGATTGACACAGTGGCTGTAACAATGGGCTTAAGCATAAAAATGATTGTGGACATGGTGCAGGACTGGGAAGTGCTTCGTTCTGTTGTTCACAGGGTTGCTAGGAGTCAGAACTGACTCAACAGCACCTAACAACAACAACCACTTTATTGACCTAAGCTACAACCTGTAGTATAATGGTGAATAAGAATAGTGATAGAAGACATTCTTGTGTGGTTCCTGTTCTCAGGTGGTTTGCTTTCAGACTCTCTGTTTAAAACAATTTGATTGCTGACTTTGTATAAATGCCTTTTAACATGTTGAGGAATATTTCTTATATTCTCGTTTTACTGAACTTTCTTTATCAGGAATGAATGACGGACTTTGTTAAATGCCTTTTCTGCATCTATTGGTAAGATCATGTGGTTCTTATTTAGGTGATGGACCACGATGTTTTTCTAATGTTAAACTACCCCTGCATATCTGGTATAAATCTCCCTTTGTCATGATGACTTGTAATTTTGACATGCTTTTGAATTGTATTGGATAAGCTTTTATTCAGGAATTTTACATCTATGTTCATGAAGCGGAAACCCTGGTGGGATAGTGGTTGCTATGGCTGCTAACCAAAGGGTTGGTAGTTCAAATCCACCAGACACGCCTTGGAAATTCTATAGGGCAGTTTTACCTCATCCTATAAGCTCTCTATGAGCAGCAATTGACCTGATGACAGCTGGTTTGATTCTTGGGTGGTTCATGAGGGATACTTGTCTGTAATTTTCTTTTTAGAGGTGTCTTTACCTGGCTTGGAAACTGGTGGAGTAGTGGGTTAACTGCTACTTCTGCAGTTTAAATCCTCCAGGCGCTCCTTGGAAACTCTATGGGGCAGTTCTACTTTGACCTCTAGGGTCTCTATGAGGCAGAGGTGATTTGACAGCAGTGGGTGGGTGTACCTGGCTTGGGTATTGGTGTTATTCTGGCTTCATAGAATGACTTGGGGAGCATGTTTTCCTCTTCTGTGCTTCAAAATACTTTTAGTAGTACTGGTGTTAACTCTTCTGTGAAAGTTTGGTCAAATTTTCCAGTGAAGAAAACAGGGCCAGAACTTTTCTTTTTTGGGAGTTTTTGAACTACTTTTCAATTTCTTCTTTAGTTATCAGTTTATTTATTTGTTCTGTCTTTGTGTTAGTTTAGATAGTTATCATGGTTCTAGAAATTTGTCCCTTTCCTCTAGGTTTTCAATTTTTTTGGAGTACAGTTTTTCATAGTATTCTGCAATGATCCTTTTTATTTCAGTTAAATCAGTTTTGATGTAGCCCATCTTATTTCTTGTCTGGGTTATTTGCTTCCTTTTCTGTTTTTCTTTTGACAATTTGTCCACTAGTTTATTGATTTTGTTGATCTTTCCAAAGAGCCAGCTTTTGGCCTTTTTTGACTCAAGTGTTTTTCTATTTCATTCAATTCTGCTGTATTTCACTCCTTTCAGTACCTGAGAGCTTCTTTTGCTGCTCCCATTCTGTAGGAATTTTAATTCTTTGATAAAGTCTTCGGATGAGCGTAGCGTTTTTAGTAATTCCCATTTATCTATTTTCTCTTCTGTTGTATGTGCATTGTTGGTAATATTTTGTAGTCTGTCTAAACCATGTATTCCAACTTCCTTTGTTGTCCCTATTTTTTCTTCTGTGATCGTTATCATTTTAAGTTTGATGTTTAGGTCTTTGACCCATTTTGATTTAGTTTTCATATAAAGTGTGAAATACTTGTCTTGTTTCAATTTTTTGCAGATTGATACCTAATTTTGCTAACACCACTTGTCAAAGAGACTGGCTTTACCCCAGTTTACAACCTTTGGGCCTCTGTCAAATATCAACTGTTCATAGAAGAATGGTAATATTTCTGGATTCTCTATTCTGTTCTGTTGATCTACAGATCTATTTTTGTACTAGTACCAGGCTGTTTTGACCACCAGGACAGTGTAATAGGTTCTAATGTAAAGTAGTGTGAGGCCTCACATTGTGTTCATCTTCTTCAGTACTGTCTTACTTATCTGGAGTTTCTTCCCTTTCCAAACAAAGTTGGTGATTTGTTTCTCTGTCTCATTAAAAAATGAAGTTGGAATATGTATTGGGATTGCATTGTATATGTAGATTGCTTTGGGTAAAATAGACATTTTCACAATGTTAAGTCTTTGTATCCATGAATAGGGTAGGTTTTCCCACTTATGTAAGTCTCTTGGTTTCTTGCAGTAAGGTCTTGTAATTTCCTCTGCACAGGTCTCTAATATCTCTGGTTAGATTTATTGCTAGGTATTTTATCTTCTTTGGGGCTACTGCAAATGATATTGATTTGGTGATTTTCTCTTTGATGATCTCTTTGTTGGTATAAAGGAATCCTACTGAGTTATTTATGTTTTTCTTCTATCCTGATACTTTGCTGAAGTCTTCTATTAGTTCCAGTAGTTTCTTTATGGATTCTTTAGGGTTTTCTGTGTATTCAATCATATTATCTGCAAATAGGGAGATTTTTACTTCTTCTTTACTGAAGTGGATGCCCTTTATTTCTTTGTCTTGTCTGATTGCTCTGACCAGAATCTCTAGCACAATGATGAATACAAGTGGTGACAGTGGGCATCCTTCTCTATTTCCTGTTCTCACGGGAAATTATTTCAGTCTCTCTCCATTCAGAATGATGTTGGTGGTTGGTTTTGCATAGATGACCCTTATTGTGTTGAGCAATTTCCCTTCTATTGCCATTTTGCAATGAATTTTTAGCGTGAATTGGTGTCGGACTTTGTCAAATGCCCTCTATGAATCAATTGATAAAATCAGGTGACTCTTATCCTTTGTGTTTTTTTTTATGTGGTTGATCATATTAATTGTTTTTCTAATGTTGAGCCAAACCTACATCCCACTATGAATCCCACTTGGTCATGATGAATTATTTTTTTGAGATGTTGTTGAATTTTATTGGCTAAGATTTTGTTGAAGATTTTTGCTTCTAAGTTCATGAGTGATATTGGTCTGTAATTTTCTTTTTTGTGGGATCTGTATCTAGCTTTGGTACCAGGGTTATGCTGGCTTCTTAAAATGAATTTGGAAATGTTCTGTTGTTTTCTGTGTTGTGAATTAATTTCAATAGTATTGGAATTAAGTCTTTAAAAGTTTGCTAAATTCTCGGGTGAAGCCCTCTGTGCCAGGACTTTTTTGGGTTAGTAGTTTTTTTTTTAGTTTTTTAATCTCTTCTTTTGTGGTGGGTTTATTAGTTGTTCTACTTCTCATCGTGATAATTTTGGTAGATGATGTGAATCTAGAAATTTGTCCATGTCCTCTAGATTTTCAAATCTGTTAGAGTATGATTTGTTTTCTCTTCTGTTTTTCTTTTGTAATTTTAGCCAAGTTTTGTTTATCAAGTTTGTTGATGTTTTTATAAAATCAGCTTTTGGTTTTGCTAATTCTTTCAATTATTTTTCTATTCTCTAGTTCATTTAGTTTTGCTCTAATCTTTGTTATCCATTTTATTCTCGTGCCCAGGAGATTCTCTTTTTATTCTCATTCTACTTGTTCAAGTTGTAGAGTTAATTCTTTGGTTTGGTTCCTTTTTTCATTCTGAACATGTGCGTTTATAGAGATAAATTGACATTTGAGTACTGCTTTTGTTGTATCCCATAGGTTCTGGTAGGATGTGTTTTCATTCTCACTTGATTCCATGAATTTCCTGAATGAATACTTGATTTCTTTTGTAACCCATGAATTTTGGAGCAAGGTGTTGTTCAGTTCCATGAATTTGAATACCTACCCATGTGTTTTTTGCTATTGATTTCAGTTTTCATGGCTTTATGGTCTGAGAAGCTGCTTTGCAATGATTCAGTGATTTAGATTTTGTTGAGACTTGCTTTATGGTCCAATACATAGTCTATCCTGGAAAATGTTCCATGTACATTGGAAAAGAAGGTGTACCTATCTGTTGTTAGGTAAAAGGTTCTGTATGTGTCAGTGAGGTTGAGTAGGTTGATTGTCATAATTAGATGTTTCCAATATCTTCATATCTTTGTGTCTAAGGTGTGTTTCTTGTAAGCAGCATGTCATTGGATCGTATTTTTTGATCCAGGCTGTTACTCTCTTTCTCTTTATTGGAGCATTCAATCCATTTACATTCAGTGTGATTATTGATAGATGTCTATTTAGTGCTGTCATTTTGGTGCCTTTGTGTTGTTGACATTTTCCTTGTTCCACTTAATATTCTGTTCTGGGTCATGTTTTTGTATGAGTTTTCTTTCATCTGTTTTCAATGTTGGTTTTGTGTCTGTTGAAATTTCTGTACTGTGTTTGTTGTTTCAATTTCTGGTATGTTAGTTTGCTAACAAACAGTATTCCCCCCTAATATTCTAGGTTTAAAGCAGTCTTTAACTTGTTTATGTCTCCTTAGTTTCTTCTCCATCTGAAACAGCTATGAACATTGTAATATATCCCTCTTTATAGTGTAATGTTGTTATGTGGAGCTCTCTGTTTCCCTAATTTTAATATCTTAACTTTGATTGAGCTTTGTGACTTCCCTAACTAATTAAGACCCTGGATACTGTGTCCTGCTTTGTATCCTTGGGTATACCTCTGGTGTTACTGATTTTCTAATTGAAGAAATTCCTTCAGTGTTCCTTGTAACTGTGGTTTAGTTATTTCAAAGTCTGTAAGCTTCTATTTGTCTGAAAATGTCTTAATTTCACCATCATTCACCAGTTTGTCAGGATATATAATTCCTTTTTGGATTTTTTTTTTTCCTTTAAGACTTTGTATGTATCATCCCATTGCCTTCTTGCCAATAAGGTTTCAGCTGAAAAGTTGGAGGATATTCTAGAAAGCTTTCCTTTGTACATTAGTTTTTGTTTAAGCCTAGCTGCCTTTAAGAGCCTCTCCTTGTGTTTGGTGTTGTTAAGCTTGGTTACAATATGTCTTGGTGACTTTCTTTTGGGAGTTCAATGTGCAAAATTTTTGTGGAGTTCAATGAGCATCTTGAATAACCATCTTCTTTCTTGACGTCAGGGAAGTTTTCTGTCAGCAGCAACTCTTCAACAATTCTCTCTGTGTTTTCTGCTATTCCTCCCTTTTCTGGAACTCCAGTTACACATACACTGTTCCTCTTGAGAGAGTCCCACAAGATTCTTAATACTTCATATTTTTTTATTCCTTTGTCTGATTTCTGCTCATAAACATCAGTGTCAGTTGCTGTATCTTCAATCTCACTAATTCTGAATTCTGTTTCCTCAATTCTGCTCTTTTGGCTTTCCATTGAATTGGCTAACCCTGTAATTTTATTATTGATCTACTAAGTCTCAGATCGTTGATATTCTAGCAGTTCATATAGCTTGTTTAAGTTTTCATTTTGTTCTGTTGCACTTTGTTTAATATCCATCCTAAGATCTGGAAGGGCTGTATGCATAATTGTTTTGTATTCTACCTCTGAAAACTTCAGGAAAACTATCTGGGACTTTTTCCAATCCTTTATTTTGGGAATTTTCTGGAACCATAGTGGTCTGCTTCTTTAAATGCTTAGATATTAATCATTGTCTTATACCATCAGAAAGCGGTTCAGCTTCTCTGGTGTCACAGCAGCAGAAGCTATGGCATAGTTCTAAGAAGGGAGTGAGTAAGGGCATGCCAGCCACCATTGCATTCTCTAGGTGCAGCTGTCTTCAGTACAGCTTATCTGGTGAGAGAGACGCTGACCAGGCCAGCAGTGCTTCTCAGCTTGGTGGTTGTCTCCATCTGGGAGACAGCCCTACTCACTCAGGGGTGGTAGGCCCCACCTCCAGGCTGACAAAGACTGTGACCTACTTGTGTCAACTCTCCAGAATCATTCTAGCAGACACTGTGGTGTATCCCAGAGCAGGGAGGAAGGAAAGATGCTACCAAACTTGGCCATGAGCCACTGCTGCATTCTCTAGATGGAATTATCTTAAAAACTGCTTTTGTGCTGAGAGAGATGCTGTCCAGCAGCAGCTGGTAGGAGCTGGGCTGTCTGGGGTGGCATGTCCTGCCTCCTGGCTGACAAAGATGGCAACCCATTTATGGAGTCTTATGGTGGCCCATCAGCAGATGCTATGGTATGGCTGAGGAATGTCAAAATGGTGCCACCACACTCAGCTGCCAGCCACCACTGTGTTCTCTATAAACAGTTTTCTCGAGAAATGCCTTCTGGCTGGAAGAGACACTGTTCAGGAGCAGCTGGTACAAGTCTGGGCCTCAGAGTGGCCAGATACCCGCTACCTCTAGCTGACAAAGATGTTGACTTAGTTGTGGAGTCTCTCAGGTTCTGCTTTAGCAGACGCTACGATGTTACTCAAAGAAGGGAGGGGTAAGGACACTGTCACACTCGACCACCAGCCACCACTCCATTCTCTAGGTACAATTGTTTCCAAAAACAGCTTTTCTGCTGGGAGAGGCACTGTCCAATCAGGTGCTGTTGCTCAGCCTGGAAGCCAGACTGTCAGGCTCGCAGGCATGGCTGAATCTGCCTTTCAGCTGACTAAGACGACATTCTTCCTGGTCCATCTCTCCCGAGCTGGGCCAGCAGAATCTATGGTGTAGCTCAGAGAAGAGAGTGGGGAGGAGCACTGGAACCCTTGGCTGCCACCTGCCACTGCGTTCTCCTGATGTGACTGTCTTTAAGTACAGACTCTTCTGGGAGAGATGCTATCTACTTGTCCAGCCCAGTGCCGTCAAGTTGGATATGGCTAGGCACCGCATTTCATCATGGCAGCCAGCACCTGCCATGCTTTTAGGCTCAGCAGTCCCAGTCCCAGTTTCCTGATTGACAAACATGGTGTCCATACCTATAAGCCTCTCAGCTGCTACCCAGCAAAAGCAGGACTCTTTTGCTGCTGTCTGATCTCTGACAAAGGCAGATTTCCCCTTCCTGTTGCCAAGTTGGGTCTCACAATCCTCCTCATGATCTTGGAGCTCCTAGGACGTCCACACTGCTCCATTTAATTGTTTTTTAGGCCTCAGTTCTCAGAGGGAATCACAGAGATGTGTGATTAGTCTACCATGTTGGCCTCTTTGCTGTAATCTGTACAGAAGCAGATCACCAGGTCTTTCTCTTGGGGAGCCACTGCTGGGTTCATGTTGCTAAGTTTTTGGTTAGCAGTTGAATGCATAACCATTCATTACTCCATCAGGACTCCTTTACTAATCTAACAGAGAACCAGAAAACAAGGGCATGTCTACAATATTGTGTATACAATTAGTGTTGAAAAATTTTAAGTGAATGAATGATAATGGGAATGTTACTATGCATCTGAATTTGATCAAGGCTTTTGAAAGAAGTATCATGTAATCTTAATAGATGAGCTGCAGTATAGCAGATGCTGATGGTACCCTCAGCACTCAGCATTCTCGTGACTTATTACCATAAGCACCTGCCACTTTTTGCTGTGAGAACATCCCTCTTCCCAGTTGTGTGCTTGACTATGTCCAGGACAGGGTGTTAGTGCTCCTGTGTTCACAGGAGCCAATCATTGACAGATGGAAGTCAGTAGCTCTATATCCATCTGTTTCCTCATACTCAGCTCCCTTCCATACACTGTCTCACTCTCACACTTCTCTATCATTGCTTTCTGAGATAAAACCAAAAACAAAACCCAACCCAACCCACTGCTGTCCAGTTGATTCTAAGTCACAGCAAACCTATAACGCAGAGGTAAACTGCTCCATAGGGTTTCCAAGCCTATAAATCTTTACGTAAGCAGACCACCACATCATTCTCTCTCAGAGCAACTGGTAGATCCAAAGCACGGGTCTTTTGATTAGCAGCCAAGTGTTTTAACAGTTGTGTCACCAGGGCTGTCTGAGACAATCTCCCAAAGAAACTATCTGTCCTCAAATACTAGTCTTTAAGGATCTCAACTTAAGATTGAAAAATTTTGAACCAAATTCTAAGACAACTGAATACTTTCATAAACCAATGAATGTTAATGGATTTATGTCAATTAGAAAGTATGCTTCCAATGACACCATGTGGAAATATTTTTGCTAGCATTGTATTGTGGCTCCTGAAAAAGTAGATTGGTTTCAGGTTAGAATAATGGAGTAATACCTAGACAATGGGAAGTTGATAGTTATATTTAATTATGCAGTAGCAGACAATAGTATTCCAGTCATCACTCCTGCAAAGAGATATAGATAATTGCCTGTGTAAAGGACATGAAGGCACATGGAAATACTATACGGGAAAAGATGAAGAAAATATGGTTGTTTAGCTTCAGGAGAAGAAAAATCAGAGAATCTGGTAATTGTTTTCTCCTATTAAAGATCTAATACTTTGGTGAGAGGTAGACATGCCTGAATAGACTTTCACGTCATTCTTGTATGTATGCCTTGTGTCTAATTCAATGTTTTGTAGGAGCGCAGTGTTTGTTGGATGATAGAAAGACTAGCAAATTAAAGATGCTGCATATTAATCTTATTTATTTTTGCGAGTGACATTTTCCAGTGTCCACCTGTCTTTTTGAAGGTGCCCTGGTGGCAGAGTGATTAACCACTCAGCTGCTAATCAAAAGGTCTGAGGTTTGAACCCGCTAGCTGCTGTGCAAGAGAAAGATGCAGCAGTCTATTTTGTAAAAATTACGGACTTGGAAAAGCTATGGGGAAGTTCTACTTTATTCTACAGGGTCACTATGAGTCAGAATTGATTCATATAGAGTTGGTTTTAGTTTTTATTCATCCTTTTGGCTGTCTCCCAGTGGAAGTCATTATTTGGATGGTAAAGCCAAGAAGCAGAACCAATGTTCTGCCTTATGGAATATCTTGCATAAAATTGTGATTCAATAAATATAATCTATAATGATGTTGAAGTTGATACCTCTCAGTAAATACACCTTCCAGTTTTCTAATCCCTTTCATGTTAGCTGTCCATGCATTTATTATCTGTAACAGTGGCAAACATTTGTGGTAATATTTGCTCCAGTCTTGTGTTCTGGCTTTTATGTTTTAGAATGTCTCCACATTCTATTTGGGTTATATCATGCTTTAATTCACATTAATCTTCTTTACACTTTGATTGAATTTTGATATAAGAGAATAAGTCAATTAACTTCTTTTACTCCCACCCCAAATTTTCCTGACTTACAGATTATTTTATTCTTTCTACAGCATACTTCAGGTGTGAGTCAGATGGGAGTGGATAATAAAGCCAAACCAAAAACCTGTTGCTTTCAAGTTGGTTCTGACTCATTGTGACCCTTTAGGACAGAGTAGAACTGCCCCATAGCATTTCCCAGGAGCAGCTGTGTAGATTCAAACTGCCCACCTTTCAGTTAGCAGCTGAGCTGTTAACCACTGTGCCACCAGGGCTCCTTGTACATAATAAAAACTATAAAATATATTTCTTTCTTCTTAATGTATTCTGGGGACATTTTCTGATCTGGTCCAGTGGGATCAATGTTGTTTTCAAATTTTATTTTCACAGAGATGACTGCCTTAAACACTTGGGTGATTGTTCCTTGTGGACTTGCGAGGAGGCTCGTTATCTGCTATACATTGTTCAGATCCTAGTTTGATTGCTCCTTCTCTTAAATGTTGGTCATGACCTTTCACATCCTATTTAAATGCAAGGCCAGTGGGCTCCCTTAGAACTCTCTCCTGCCTCATCAGAGTTTGCATCATGCTGTTTTATAAAGCCTGTTTACTCCCCTGAACATCTTATCAAACATGAAAAGTCATAAACTTCAGCACTTAATGCTATGCCTAGTACATAGGAGACACTCATTGAACATGTGATAAATATTCGTTCAGAACAATACTTTCTCAAAAGATAATTCCAGCTATACTAACCAACCAACCAGTTACTGTGAAACCAATCCCAAATCATGTAGACTCCATGTGTGTCAGAGTAGAACTGTGCTCCATGCAGTTTTAATGGCTATGACTTTTCAGAAGCAGATTGCCAGGCATTTTTTTCCAAAGGACCTCTGTGTGGATTCAAACAAGCAGCCTTTCAGTTAATCATTTGTAACAACCACTGGCTGCTCTTTTGCTATCCCCAAACAAGAAAACATTGCCATCAAGTTGATTCTGACACATAGCCACCCTGTTGGCACTATTATCCTATGTATAATATATTTTTTTCTCATTTCATTTAATATCTCAACATAGCTGAGCCCAAAGTTTTATCCCTAAATTACTTTGCATACTTTGCATGTAGCTTTGTACTTTACTGTGTCTTAAAGGTTTTATGCACTCACAATATTTCAGAAACAGGCTTTTGGAAAACATAGATACAGAATATATCTTTTCCATCTGAATCTATTGTTGTGACCTTGTACAAATGAGCTGACCTGCAACTCAGTCTCCTCACCTGGTAACAGAGCAGGGATGACTGGATCACCTTGAAGGTGCTTTCAGGAGATACAATTCTTTAATTCCACGATAAAAACAAAAACAAAAAACCAAAAACCATTTCAAATAAACGCTTTGTATTTCCCTACCCTTCTTTGCCCACCCCTGCAAAGGCACCCTGATCACTTCTCCTTTTCTTTGGGCCTGATTGTCTCTTCTTGTTTATAGCTGCCACTAATTTGCTAGTTTGCTTGCTGGAAAACAGCTAATTAAAACCCACTTCAGCTAACAAGCTGACTGGGACCATGCAAATGTCACTCTCTGCTGTCTGCTCTTTCCGTTTATACTTTACATTATTAGTGTTGTTTTTCCTCCCTCTGTTATAATGAACACGAGAATGGATTTAGTGTCTTCCTCACAGGTGTGCACTGGTACAACAGCCACTGTCCCGGGAAAGTGCTGCTGTTTTACGGCACTTCAGCACTTTGAGCATTATTACCTCTGACAGCTAATGGTTTCAGACTGCTTTGCTTGTTAGTGCGAGATTTTTGAACAGCTTCATCTTTTTTCTGTTTTTCAATCACTGGCCACAATAAGTATATGTGTCTGAGCTATTAATCCCGACTGTTCATCACATGCATCTCATTTGGTGTAGAGTTCTTTTTTTTCCCTCTCTAAAATTAGTATGTATTGTCATCTATATGCTTCAACACATCGACTTTTGTTATAATTATGCTGTCATCGTTGTGCTTCCACACATGTTCTAATTTATTGTCACTAAATTAGACCTAATATTAGCAATTTTGCAGCTGTTCCTTTTGAACATACATGGCCATATATTTGTACATTACTTCGCAATTATATTTCACAAAAAGGACCAGGCTTTCAAGAGGGAGAAAGTGGGAAAATGGGGTGATGGGGGGAAGAGGATTAAATAAAAGCAAAGTCACCTGAGAGTGGAAAAGGGAGCAAGCACACAGGGAGAAAAATGCATTCTAGAAAAGATTTTGGGGCAAGATTCCAAAGTAAACCTAAAGAACAATGAATGATTGTACAGGGTTATACAATTAAAGAGCACATATAATGGATACGTTGATGTTACCGTCAGGTGCTGTCCATGGTTCCCACTCATGGTAACTCTACGTACAACAGAATGAAATGTTGCCTGGTTTTGCTCCATCTTCTTGATTGTTTGTAGGTTTGCTATGGTCATTGTGCTAGTCCACCTCACTGAAGTTTTCCCCAACCTTCACTGGCCCTCCACTTTACCAAACATGATGTCCTTCTCCAGAGATAGGTCCCTACTAATGATGTATCCAAAATAAGTGAATTGAAGTCTTGGGAAATGTTCTATGACTCACAGAGTTTTCACTGACTAATTTTAAAATGTAGAGCACCAGGTTTTTCTCCCTAGTATATCTTAGTCTGGAAATTATGCTGAAACCTGCCCACCATGAGTGATCTTGCTGGTATTTGAAAGACAGTGGTATGGCTTCCAGCATTACAGCAACACACAAGCCACCACAGTGCAACAAACTGACAGAGTGTTGATGGTAGTGGGTATGAGACATGCAAGGAAGCAAGAATTCCATGGACAAAGACTTTCTCTGCTCTTTTCTTCTCTTACTATGAATATGCAACTTACTGTAATAGTGGATAAAACAATATACAAGCAAATGAGGTTAGAGTTTTTGCTTGAATTGTAAAGAGAATGAAAGGAGTAACAGTTGTGTGGATCCTTCCATGAAACTGGGCTATGTTATATAGGTAGATTCCAGGCTTCAATGATTTGGCCCCGACAGGAGAATGCATGGACAAGGAAATGAGAAATGTTTGGATCTTTCCATTTTTTAGAATAGCATTGCTATTATTAGCCATTGTCAAGTTGGCTCCCAGCTAATAGTGACCCCATGAGCAGAGAACAATACACTATCTAGTTCTGCATGCTTTCCATGATTGGTTACAGACTGAACCACTGTCTCCCCCAACTCTGATTGCATTCTTAAGCTTCTTCCTCGGTAGGGCTAGATACCTCACTTGATCTATATTCTCCAGTGATCAGGTCTGTTCTTCACCTTTTAGAAAGCAAGGCAAATTGAAATGACTAAAATATTTTGCAATGTCACTCTTCATCAATATTTTGTATCTTTGTAAGGAATACTACCTTAAATATAAAAACATGATATTCCAGAGGTAGAACTGGGGAGAGCCAATGAGTGGGAAAACAAAGCTTTCCAAGGTTTTGGAGTTCATAAAACCAAAGTACACTAGGAGTTGTGGATGAGTAAACCTCACTTTTTCCCTTTGGTGGGATGCCTGTCTTAATGTAACTTGCGAGACCATCAGGAAATGTAGTTTCAGCCTCACAGATAGTATGAGAGATCTCAGTTGAGATTTGAGCCAGTGTTGATTTACTAAATAAGGGGTTGAGAGGCAAAGAGACATAAAATATCCAACAGCACCAACGTGTGTATTGAGTTGATTCTGACTCACAGCAACTCCATATAATGGAGTAGAATTACCCCATGGGGTTTCCTAGGCTATAATTTTTACAGGAGCAGATTGTCATACCTTTTATTCCACAGAACAGATGTTGTGTTCAAACTGCTGACCTTTTGTTAGCAGCTGAGCGCTTAACCTCTACATTACTAGGGCTCCTTATAGTACCCATAGTGAATGAGAAATACAACCATACAGTCTTTGCTATGCCTTGGTATTGTCCCTTTCAACTCACACTGATTGAAACATCACTGTAAGATGTTTTTGGCATGAATTTTTGCTTGAGTACAGTGCTCAAGTAGTGTTAAAATGACAAGAAGAAAAGGCCTAGCATTTTCCTGATATCTCCTACAGACTTCAGGCCTGATCCATCTGAATCTATTGTCTAAGTGCAGCTTTGACTATGGGGACAGCTGATGCTGAATACTGACTTTAACATCTGTATCAAGAATATAGAATGGACTAAACCAATGGTTTGTTGTATATATTTTTGCACTCATATAGTCTACCCTGTAAGGTTATATAAACAGAAGGATGTCTGCATCTTTTTTATTGTTGTTGTTGTTGGTTGTTGTTTTACTCCATGTGATTCCAGGGCACAGACACTTGACAAAAGTAGCGTTTGATGTTTGCAAGATCTGAACAATTTGGAGTCTACTACTTGGGAGAGCCTATCCAGAAATGATCAGACTGAGAGGCAATGGGAACACAACAAAGTCATCCATCTGGGTTTCATTTAATCCCACTTGTATTTAACTTATTGATCTTTGTTTTGCTTTGTTTTTTTCTTCTTCCAGGTGACAAGTTGTTGAACAACTTTCAATCATTTATTTAAGAAAATATTCAGTTTCTGGTTTTTTTTTTACTGTACCAGCTTTGTCAGTTTTATTCACAGGTCACTGCTTTTTTTTTGCTTTTATGTTGATTTTTAGTTATTTATTGGGTTGAAATTCTTCTGAACCCTTGGTAGGATGAATCCACGTAAAATTTGTTGAGAAACTACTAAGCTTGCTTGTAATTACTGATAATTTGATCCTATCATAAGATGACAAAAGGTGATAGGAAATTAGCCTCTAAAATGATCATTATTTTTCAGACTTCATTCACAGTCTTTAATTTTTTGCCATCTCAACATTTATATAGGCAATACATATCAGTAACCTTCATCATTATATGCCATGTTTCCCATATATAGCATAAAATTGAAGACTAGGTCAAAGGATTTTGTACTTCATGGTGTGTCAGTCAGTTTTAGGTCTAAGACACTGGTACGAAATAGCTTTCAAAGTTTGTAACCACTACCTCCAACCTCCCAGTACCATGCCAGAGCTTTCTTTTGGCCTCTGTGTGGCTTATGGTAAAAACAAACAAATCAAAAATAACAAAAAATTTGCCATCAAGTTTATTCTGACTCACGGTGACCCAAAGGGTATGACTTTTTGGAAGTAGACACCAGGTCTTTCTTCTGAGTCACCTCCGGGTGGTTTCAAACCACCAATATTTCTCTTAGTAGTCAAGCATTTAACTGTTTGTGCTACCCAGGAATTCCTATGGCAGGTGTATCTTTTTACTTCTTCTTGAAAATCATGACTTGACAATCCTGTGTTCTAGAATGAATATAAATTAATATGTATATCAGTAGATATTTATTTGTTTGATATTTTGCAAGCAAGTAAACAAACTGAATGAAAACACAAAATTTGACCATCAACAGTCATGAATGAGAGGGAAAACAATGTCCTGCTGGAATCGATCACCCAGTGGGTCAGTGTAAAAGTGGTGTGATGGAGGCCTCTGACCTCTGACTTAATAAGGGGAAAAAGAATCAAGGTCAACATCAGCTGAAGGCTGATTCCTATGAAGCAGAGGTCAGACATAGCTCATCTCTCTAATCATTTTACTAATTCTGACACAAACTTATACCTCACATGGCGTACTCTACTTCTCTGCTGGGGTTGATAATTTGTTGCAATGGCCACACAGAACTCACAGATCATACTCAGATTGTGGGGTTTATTTAGGAAGTAAGAGGTTATTTACTTTGGTGTTAGAAATGACTCAAAATACATTTCTTGGACCTAGGCTGCCTCTTTTCACTTTTGCCTGTTGGTAGGCCTCTCTCTAGCTCTAATCCCCTCAGGCCCCTGCCAGGCTGAATCAAGGGTTCCATAGTTATTTAACTCTGCCAGTAAGTGCCCAGGGCCTCTCACTCTGCCAGGAAACTTTGGCCCAAAGACACTCACCTTTTGTACCCTGTGGGCTGGGAAGTGCAGTGTGCCATCTCCTGCTGGTCTCCTGGTTCTGCTGCCTCTGCTGCCACTATTTCCCTGTCACTGCTTCTCGTGATCTGTCACCATTTCCAATGTTACAGTTCTCTCTCTGTCTCCTGGGTCTAGCAGGTTCTCATTCAGGAACCCCAAGTACAAAGGATACACTCCACTCTTAACTCTTCTTTCTGGATGGTAGTGAGGCCCCTCTCTCTACCGCTTTTGAGACAGCACATTTTAAGCCTCATGGGACGGCAAAACTGACCAATCCCCTTGTTAGGTTTCCTTATACCTTGTTTGCATGGTCTCATCTCCACAAAAATGCTGCCTACCTTATTTGTATTATTAGCAAGCTGTCTGAACCCCTTGGTGGACCATAATCATCTCATTTGCATAGTCCCATGCAATCACTTGTTAGGAGTCACAAAGACTAATGGTTGGAAGGGTGATGTTAAGTAATCTACTGCAATACAGTGAAGTCGTGTAAAGATAGTAGAATCCTAGGGAGCTGGTGTAATAGGAACTCTATGAGTCCAGGGGAATGTGACTGCTGAGGGACTGTGAAGAAGCACCATGCAGGTGGAAGACAATTTTTAGAAGTTTATAGAGTTCAGTGAAATAGGTCTCTTGTTTTTGTTGTGACATCTCTGTCTTTATCAGAGTATTCTGTAGGGACCTAGCTCCTGAAGTTTCCACATTTTTGGCCTCAGGTCTATTGTCCCAGCAAGTGTGTATGTGTATGTGAGTGTGAGTGTGAACATTATATATATAAAATTGTGTGTATGCATATGTAAAGTGGCTAGCTATCAGCTAAGAATAGTCTGATGGGAAGCAATATGCAGAAACTAAAACGTGAGTTCATGTAACATCCGAAAATTCAGAAATGGTCAAAGGCTACATCATCTTAGCTATTTACCCCTTCTTGTACCCTGCAGTAGATTTCAGAGGTTACTCACATGTTTCAGATAAAAATACAACACCTTCATTTACTCAACGATGTTACTACCATAAACAGTGCTTCTCAAACTTTCCTAATGAAATAATCTTACAGAGAAAAAGAATAGTGAATGAGGGAAGAGGATGTTGTAATCAGGTACTAGCTGCTGCAGAAGATAAAAATGTTTTTGGAGTCTCATATTTTACCTCAAAAATTGATGTGAACTTTCCATTCTCTTTAACAAGATCTTCAGGATGGTTTTAATTTTAAAAGTTTTTACCAAGAAGCTGTGAGTCCAGGAAGAAGTCCCGTATTTTCAGGTTTTAAGGATGGCGGGGTGGCCTATCTGAACAACAGCTGCACAGAGGCCTTCTGGGATCATGTTTGGGGAACAATCACCTTAATTTATCATTGCTTTCTTAAAGGAAGTCATAGATAAAAATTAAGAAAAAAGAAAGGTCCATAGGTAATTTTCTTAAAAGTCATTGTTGTGGTTGTTTGGGAAAAGTGAGTATGAAATCTATTCACTCAGATTTAGAGTATACTCAAATAGAAATAATTTTGTTCGGTTTGAAAGATTTGGTCAGAAGAACATTTTCTTTTTTATTGATTCAATGCTTTTTATTGCTATGCTAAATCGCTCCCTCTTCGTTCAGTAAATCTTAGAAGTAAAGAAGCCACAGCAAGATTAAGTCCACTGTTTGGATATAGCAACCTTGGTGAGAGGGACCAATGAGGGGTGGGCTTTGCTTCTGATGCACAATAGCAAAGCAGGTGGGGACGGGTGGGCTGTGAAACCTGACTCAGCTGCGTGGTGTGCCTGATGCACTGGATCTCCTTTCTGCTTTCTTAAGTAAACTCAAACACTTCAATTCTTCTTGGACAGGAGCTTTGGATAAGAACTTTTCTCCTGCAGAGTCCATCTGGACCATGAACTCCCACTGCTTTGGGATTTGGAGTAGGAAAATCGGTATAGGGATATACAGCAGTCAGATCTCCAAGAAACAGAACCAAGAGTATATGTATATACATATATGTGAGTGTGTGTGTGTGTGTGTGTGTGTGTGTGTGTGTGTATGGAAACTCTGGTGATGTAGTGGTTAAGAGCTGTATCTGCTAACTAAAATGTCAGCAGTTTAAATCTACCAGATGCTCCTTGGAAACTCTATGGGGTAGTTCTACTGTGTCCTATAAAATTGCTATGAGTCAAAATCTACTCAACGGCAATGGGTTTTGTGTATACATGTTCCTTACAGCCAAGAAAACCCTATCAGAAAATTCTGCTCATTCACATGGGGTTGCTGTGAGTTGAAAATCAATTTAGTGGCACCCAACAAAAACATCTATCTGTCTATCTGTCTGTCTAATCATATCTATCTATCTTTCTGTAGTGTTATGCTGATGTTTTTACATGTTGCTGTAAGAAAATAGTAGCATAGCATGCTTACAAAAATAGCTTATTAGGGAAGGGCATGATTGGCAAATAAACGTAGAAGGCACATGTTATTTATATAAAGAAATACAGTACTTCTTTTTAAAGATTTAAAACTATTCTGTATAAGTGAGATTGGTTTATAATTTTCTATTCTCATACTGACCACATCATATTTCATTATCAAGATAATACTTTTGTCAGAAATTAATTTATGTATTTGACTGCTAACCAAAAATTTGATCACTTGAAGACATTCAGAAGCACTTTGGGAGAAATATCTGGCAATCTGCTTTCATAAAGATTACACAGCCTAGAAAACCCTATATCCCTTGCTATCATATCGATTCTACCTCACTGAGACTCTACAGGAAAAAGTAGAACTGCTCTGAAGAGTTTTCAAGGAATGGCTGGTAGATTTGAATTGCTACCTTTTGGTTAGCAGCCAAGCTCTAAACCACTATGCCACCAGGCTGCATGACAGTTATACTCTGTCCCATGGGGTTGTTATTAGTCAGAACTGACTCAGCAGTACCTACCAGCAACAGTAGGGTAGGATTTACCTGTTCCTTCAGGTTTAGAGAAACTCACATATGAAATTGTCTGTACCTGGCATAGCGGTTAGATGTTACATTTGCTAACAAAAAGGTTGACAGTTCAAATCTGCCGGTTGCTCCTTGGAAACTCTATGGGGCAGTTCTACTCTGCCCTACAGGGTCACTGTGAGTTGGAATCAACTTGATGGCAGTGAGTTTGGTTGTGATTTGGTTGACTCTTAAGAGGGGAGAGGATAAGGATGAGATTTTGACTACTGATTCAACTTAGTTAAGCCTTATTGCTTTACTTAGATTTTCTTTGTTTTTGAGTCAAGCTTTTGTAACTCATGTTTTTTACTAAACATTGTTATTTCACCAAGGTCTTCATAATTATTAGCATGAAGTTGTTTATATCTCCTAAAATAAAACACCCTGTGAGTAATTATATTTTCTAATATCCTATCTGTGCTCCCCACCCCCTTTGGTCAGTCTAGACAAATTTGAAGGAGTTTAGATGCTAATGGTAACAGAGGAATGGAATACTGAGGGAGAGATCTGATGGGGTAGGTGGGTTCAAGAACAGGTGTTTTATAAGGTGAGAGACATAACAGTTATTTTATATACTGATGGGAACAAAAAGTAATGTAACATGAAAGTGAAATAATTACTGGAGTTGTGTTGTGTTGTTGTCAACTGCCATTAAGTCAGTTCCAACTTACAGTGACACTATGTTCAAGAGAACCAAACACTGCCCACTCACATACACATACACACTGTTGAGGTCCAGGTATATAGTTACTATTTACACTGTTGTTAAAGGTATTTGCAATGAAAAAGCTATTGGTCTTGAACAATTGTATTATGTAATTTCTGGCACCATTTCTATTACCAAGGCATGGTTTACCAACTACTGATCCTTCTTTGTTTCTAGGTTTCACATTCCAACCATAAGTAATTATCAGTGCACACTGGTTGCATGTTCAATCTATTTTGGCCGGCTGGTGTGGTAGTATCCTTAAATAAGGACATTGATGGTTCAGTGACAGAATTTTCACTTTTCATGCAAGAAACCTAGATTGAATTCCTAGCCAACACACCCCATGTGAATCTTCCACTCATCTGTCAGTGGAGACATGCAGGCGTTTGTGATGCTGAACAGGTTAATCTGGAGTTTCTAGACTAAGCCAGACTTAGAAGAAAGGGTTGGTGATCTGCTTTCAAAAATCAGCGGATGAAAACCCTACGAATCACAATGGTCTTATCCACAACCAGCTGTAAGGATGGCATAAGACTGGGTAGTGTTTGGTTCCATTGCACATGGTTCACCCTCAGTTAGCGACTGACTTCATGGCAGCTAACAACAGCACCCTTGAGTAGATGGCAAAAAAGTGAAAAAAATCACTGCCAAAGAATCAGTTCTGACCAACAGTTACCCTATAGGACAGAGTAGAACTGCCCCATAGAGTTTCCAAGGAGTAACTGGTAGTTTTGAAGTACTGCCATTTTGGTTAGCAGATGTAACCCTTAAACAGTACACCACCAGGGTTGGTGAGAGAGACCCAAATGTATGGACTGGTTCCAGAGAGGATCAAGCAGGGAGATAGAACATGTGGCTGCAGATTTTGTGAGTTAGTTCATGTGACTGTGGGAAACTAAAAGTGTTCTTGATTGCTTCAATACCCAGAGAGAAAATTGGTTCAGCAACTGAGATTAAGGATAGGGAAGGAGTGTTGCAGATATGAACAAAAGAAAGAAAAACAGGAGAAAATGGTCCAGGGAAATGCAAGATTTCTGGTTTAGCATCAATAATTGACACATGAAATCAAGGTTATATGGCTTACATCAAATATATCATTGTTGTTTATTGTCATTAGCTGCCATGTGCCTGGCCCTTGATACTCAGTGACCATAGGTGCCACAGAGTAGAAGTACTTCATAGGGTTTTCTTGGCTGTGACATTTGTGGAAGTAGATGTCTAGTCTTTTTCTTCCATGAAGCCACTGAGTAGGTTTAATTTTTCTTTTTACTATGATTGAATGAAATTGTACAATCCTGTATAAATTTGCATGCCCGCCTATGTGCAGCTCCCACTGTTCTCCCTGCCTGGTGACAGCACAATGCTCTTCTCCATTCTATACATGTCACCTCCTCCTAATAGTCCCCTATCCCCTCCTCTCCACCCTCTCCCCTGCTTCCAGTAAGAGGTCAGCAGGATGACATCCCATAGATACATGAAACCATAAAGTACACACATGATATGGTCACCCTATGTCACTAAGTCCAATTCATTCCTGTCCAAAGAGTTGACCTCCATTATGACTTATGGACAGGGACAGCATCAGGGCCAGGGGCTGTGCCTCCAGGGGAACTCCAAGGCCCCTGGAACATCAGTTGCGGTCTTCTTGAGTAGGTTTAAATTTAACTGTTAGTTGTGAACTGCTTGTGCCACCTGGGTTTCTTATAATCATTTTAGGCATGTTGCCTGAAATTCAGTTCTGACTCGTAGTGATCCTATAGGATAGAGTAAAACTGTTTCACAGGGTTTCCAAGGAGTGGCTAGTGAATTAAGACTGTGGCCTGAGCTCTTACCCATGGTGCCACCAGGGCTCTGTTAGGCAAGTTAGGGCCTCCCCGTTGTGTAGTAAGAGGATAGCTGATTTATCCACTAGCATGGCTAAACTCATTGTAACATATGGACTTTGAATCCTAAGTAAAGGGTGTTATTAAACACACACACATACAAAACCCGCAAACTATGAGGACTCAGAAAAGGTGACTACTACCTGAATATTTGCTAATAAAGGGTCTTCCAATAAAGGTGCCCTGTCTTTGAATCTGAACAAAACAAGTTGCATAAATAATATAGTTTTTGTTGTATTATTTTGAAATACATTTGATGGCATTATGTGTGAAAGAGTACTTCGGATAAATGGCTGCCATGGCACCTTCCAAGTGGGGCCCAAAATAATCAGTTATTACAGCCCAATATCTTTCTCCATTGAAAGTCACAATGTCTTTTCATTCATCTTGCAAAAAATAAGGACCAGTGATCCTGCCAAACTGAAAGCTACAACAAACAGTAACTTTTTGGTGATGAAGTGGAGATTCTTGAATCTCCATTGGAGTCTCGTTGCTCCAAATGTGACAGTTTTGTTTGTTGATAAAAGCATTCATCTAAAAATGGGCCTTGTTGCCGAAAATGACTTTTTTGGCCAAAAGCGGGGTCAACTTCCAACTGCTGCAGAGCCCAGTGAGCAAATGAATGGTGCCATCTATGGTTGTTGGGCTTCAGTTCTTGAGTTAAAACAATTTTGTAAGGGTAAAGGTTCAAGTCCAGATGCAAAATCCACTAAACTGTGGTTGATGAAAGGCCCAGTTTTGTGCTCTGTGAGAAATTGATTGGGATGAATTCTCGAGTATACTCTGATAAACAGTGGTGATGTTTTCACTGAAACATGTGGTTGTTGATGCACAGGTGTTGTCTGATTGGTAGCAGACCCACGTGTCTCGAGTATTTGGACTAAACCTCAAATTGTTCGCTTGGTGGGACAATTATGTGCATCATAAATTTCACATAACTCATGGAATGTTTGGCAAATGGAAGACCCATTTTGATAATAAACTTTAGCAATTTCTTTGGCTATTTGTCAAGACTAATAAAAAGCCGTGATCAATATGGTCACTATAGCTTCATAAATATGGCTACTGTGAGCTGTCAAAAATAGGACATCCTTATTGGAAGACCCTTTATTAAGAAACTGTTATTACTTTTTAGCAGTGATAATGCTGTGGTTATGTTTATAAAACAGTCCTCAACTACTACTGATGCATAATGAAATATTTAAAGGTACAATTATTTGACATTTAAGATATAGGAAAGAAGTGAAGTAGGTCGTCATATAGACCAACCAAGACTGGTCACGAGCTGACACTTGTTGAAGTTGAGTGATATACACATGAAGTTCATCATATTATTCCCTCTAGTTTTGTGTATGTTCTTGACTTTTAAAATGAGAAATTTTTAAAAAAGTGATCAATCAAGGTCAATCCAATTTCTCTAGTGACCTTCTGATACAACAACAGCTTTACACTCCAAGTGCCAGCTCTTCTAAAATTTGTGACAGAGAGCAAACAAACTAGAAGTCAGAAGTACAGCCTGTTTGCTTGGCACAGTCACCAAAGTCACAAATTTATTTTTAAATACTTTGCAATGAGGAAAACAAGGTATGTTTTTTGAAGCATTTCACTTCTCTCCCCCTGAACCATATGTCTGTCTGTCTGTCTGTCTGTCTGTCTGTCGTCCGTCGTCCGTCGTCCGTCGTCCGTCTGTCTGTCTGTCTGTCTGTCTGATCTATTTTTTTCTTCTATTGTTGGTCAAATCTTGTATAATTGGTCAAATCTTTTCTAAAAACACTTTTCAAAATCTTCTCCAACTTTCCCTTATGACTTAGCAGTGAAATTGGAAACTTTGGTTGTGAAGACTCATTTGACTTTGAGTTTCGTAATAAACCAAAAAACTAGTTGTGGTGGAAACGATTCCAACTCAGGCTAACCCTGTGCATGTCAGAGTAGAATAGTGCTCCTCTGAGTTTTCAATGGCTATGTTTTTAGAAGTGGATTAACAGACATTTCTTCTGAGGGACTCCTAAGTGGATTAAACCTCCAACCTTTCAGTTAGAAGCCAAGTGAAGTAACTTCACTACCTAGGGACTCTAATTTTGTATTTAGACTAGAAAAAAAGGAGAATTATAAATTTAGCCAATTTTATTCTCTTAGTTTCGAAACCACACAATATTTTTTTTCTTTTTTATTGTATTTTGGATGAAAATTTACTGTGCCAATTAGTTTGTCTTTGAAAATTTCACATACACATTGTTTTGTGACACTGATTGTCACCTCATAATGTATCGGCACTCTTTCCCTTTCCTTTCACATTCTAGCTTCTCTGAGTCCATTAGTCCAGATCTCCCGTCCTTTCTTGTCTTCTCGTTTTTGTCATTAGGCAGGTGTTGCCCATTTGGTCTCCTATATTTGATTGAACTAAGAAGTACATTCCTCAGTTGTGATATTGTTTGTTTATAGGCCTGTGTAGTCTTTGACTGAAAAGTGGACTTCAGGAGTGGCTTCAGTTCAGAATTAGCAGGGTGTCAAGGGTTCATAGCCTCAGGGGTCCCTCTATCCCTGATAGACTGGTAAATTTGTTCTTTCTGTGTGTGTGTGAGAGAGAGAGAATTTGAATTTTGTTCTACATTTTTTTTCCCACTGTATTCAGAATCCTTCATTGCAATCTCTGTTAACGCAGTAAGTGGTAGTAATTGGGCACTGTCTAGTTTTTCTGGCCGCAGACTGGTAGAAGCTGTGGTTCGTGTGGTCCATCAGTCTTTTGGACTGATATAGTCCTTGAATCTTTGGGTTTCTTCACTGTCCTTTGCTCTGAACACCTTGGGACCAATAAATGTATTTTAGATGGCTACTCGTAAAGACCTCAGTAACTATTTATCAAAGTAGAATGAGGAGCATTTTGTTTATGAGCTATTGTTACTGGAAAAGACTCCAGATTCTTGTTACTTGCCCCCCAAAATCTCTGAAGCAGGTATTTGGGTGAGTGATCAAAAGACTTTTATTACCTGTATTGTGCTGGCAACAGCTCAGGTTACAGACACGTCTGAGTCTCAAGGCCTGTCCTAAATACGCGGGCTTAACAGGGATTTTTATATGAGGGGCTATGTGGGCATGGGGAGAGTGGTCAGAAGAACAGTGAGAGCAGTTAGAAGGGATTCCTACCCCATAGCAGGCTGGTAGAATATACATACCAAAAGCTGTGATCAGGATGTTCTGGCTGTCTCCTGGGGCAATCTCAGTGCTTGAACTGGCTGGCATCTCCATCTCAGCATCTCCATTTGTTTGATGTGTCTAAAGAAAGCTGCAAAAAGGTGCAAAGATTACTATCTCAGTGGCTCCTGTCAATTGATTTGTGACTTCCTGCCATAGCCTAGGTGAAAGAAGCCAAGAATTTTTAAAGACAGGAGAAAAGACAAGTAAAAATGTCAATTTTACAAATGGAATTAAATCCTGGTTGTCTATTTTAGCTTCTTTTTTAAAATTCTGGGTGTCGAAGTTTTTCTCCTGTTTCACCATGTTACATCAATTGACCCGCCATCACCCTGGGCACACCCTGCCGCCACACACCTACTCCTGCCACATTGCTTTTTAACTTCACTACATTTCCCTAAGATCATAGTCCCTAGCCCTCAGCCCTGGTAACTTGGTTCTAGCCTTCAGCCCTGGTAAGTTGGTTCCTAAAGGTGTTTGGATCTATCTAGGAAGCTTTCATGATTTTGCCTTGGTCAAATTGTACTGACTTTCTCCACAGAATGTGCTATCTTTCCTTTCACCAAAGTTTAACACTTGTTAGCTATCTCATTAGTGATTTTCCCTCTCTATCTTCCACGCTCTCATAACGTCAAAGATTGTTTTTTTCAGTGTGCAAACTTTTGCTTGTGTTTTCATAACAGTGATCTCGTGCAATATTTGTCCTTTTATGAATAACTTATTTCATTCAACATAATGCCCTCCAGATTTATCCATGTTGTGAGATGTTTTGTAGATTCATCATTGTTCTTTACCATTGCATAGTATTCCACTGCATAGATGTGGGGTATAGGGCTAGGTTAGAAGAAGGAAGAAAGCGGAAAAAAATAATGAGGCTGGAGCAGGTGGGTGGCGTGGTGGGACCTAGACTAGTGGCTGGCCTGGTGGGAAGGAGTAGAGGGGCTTCCTAGGAGTTAGGTGGGAGCAAGAAAGAAAATGTAGTGAAGTTAAAAAGCAATGTGGCAGGAGTAGGTGTGTGGCGGCAGGGTGTGCCCAGGATGATGGTGGGTTGGTGACTGTCTAGAAGGTGGTGGTCTGTCAAAAAGATTGGTGGTCTGTCAAGAAGGATGGAGTTGTAAATGGAGCTAGGTGGGAAGGAAAAAGAAAAAGAAGAAATGGAAACGAGGAACAAAAATTGGCACAGCAAGAGTTGGAGGATGGGGATGGGATAGAATGTGTGATGCTGGGCCAGTAGCTCTCTAGCCAAATAACATAGCATGAACCGTATGGAAAGGTCAAGGGTTGCTTGCAGGGCAGAAGGATGAAGCATGATGTTTCTCTAGCTACCAGGTGTTTTGTGTCCTGTCTGGAGCGTCACGAAATTGTATTCTAGTCCCTTCTGTCTGTGATCCAAGATGACGGCTGTTAGTTGGCAAGGGATCTTGACTCAGTGTCTCTCCTTATTCTGTGTTTTCATTCAGTTTCTTCTTCCAGTTGATGTTTGATCTAGTTCTTTATCCCTTCATTTGGCACTCAGGCTCCAGAATTGATGCTTGTATGTTTTTCTTTGTTCTTTGGGGTCTTTGTTGCAGAGGAATTGCTTAGTGCATCTTTCTAAGTCACTATGTTGCCTATACCTCTGCCACATGATAACTTTTCAAATCTTAGAATGTATTTATGCTCTTCTCAATATACTTAAAGGTTCAATGGAATCACCAGTGTCTATTAATTTATGTGGCTGAGAATTTTATACTTTTCTTAAACCAAAGTAAAGACTTCCTATAGTTGGAATTCAAGTAGTCTGGAAGGCATTTTTTTGAAAAGCATCCTACTGCTGTTTTATCGATCCCTTCAGTTATTCCTGATCCTCAGGTGTAAACACTGCTTTAGGTAACTCTCAGACATTTTATCCAAGACAGTGATTATATCCCACTGGGTCATTTATACCTAGATAAGCTGACACATCTTTTTTGCTTTTAAATTTATGAACTTTTGGTATTGTCCATTGGCTACTGTGGTAGGTGAAGTCTTAGTTCTCCTATACTGCTCCTAATCTGCTTTTCTTTTCCTTGTAATTTAGTTTCTCCACTGATCACCAGTACAGTTTCAAATGGCATACTTAACTTTCTGTTTCTTTGTCTATCAATCACAGGCAGTGTTACAGATTGAATTGTGTGTCCCCAAAATGTATGTTGACTTAGCTAGCCCCTGATTCCCAGTACTGTGCGGTTCTCCACCATGTTGTGATCTGATGTGATTATCGTAAGTGTTATAAATCCTAACCTCCGTGATGTTAATGAGGTTGAGTTTTGCAACCATTCTCACCTTTCCTCTCCCTTTTCTGAGATGTTCTTCCACCATGAACACAAACTCACTGTCCCCTAAAGTGCCAATCTGATCTGTTGAGTTGCTGTTGTCGATTTGATCACATATAAATATCTCTTAAAAGGGTATAATGCTCAAGACAGACTTTTTTTACTAATTAGGCGGAACTACTGTTTGGTTTCAAGAAGACTTCAGGAAATGTTTTTGGCTTAAGGTTTAAAGATTATCACAGGGCAATAGTTCAGGGGTTTATACAAATTTCATGGCTCCAGGAAGTCTGGAGTCCGTGAGAATTTGATATTTTGCTGTATATTTTCCCCCAGTAGTACATCATTTTAACAGCTCCCCTTTGTGCATTCTCCATCCCCTTTACTTTTTTTCATTCACTGGGCAGTTACAATTATGTCTTAATCTATTCTGCATTAGTACCTGGGTCCTTGAGCATATCTGAAGAAAAACACACAGCCAAGTTGATGGGCCTCACTTCACTTTCATGACCATTGAAATCAACTGTATCCATAATGCTACCAGTTTTCATGTTGTATTTCTACATTTCATTTATAGCATCCTAAGCATTATTTTATTTCTTGCCCTGTATCCTCCAACATCTCCTTTCCTATGCTTGTTCTCTGAGGGTGACATTGTTTTCCATTTCATAAAAATATTACAAGCAGTGTCAAAAGATCTTGTATAAGTGCTGACCATGATATTTCCTGTCCTACCTGCATGTTATGGGATGGTGAGTGAACTGCCTTTGCTTCCATTAAAGCCTAGTTACAACTTGCCTTTTCCAGTTCTGAAGCCTCACTCCAACAATTATTCCCTCTGCTTCCTGTATCATATGTCTTTTCTTCTGGATCATTCTATTACTATTCAGTGTTCACACATTCTCTAATTTCTCACAGCTAGATAAAGCCCTTTTTTTGATCCAATTTATCTTCCAATTTAATTCTCCATTTCTCTAAGGGCAAAACTTATGGAAAGGGGTATATATGTGAATACACTAAAAACCACTGAATTGTACACTTCAGATGGATGAATTATATGGTATGTGAATTATAGTTCAATAAAGCTATTGGAAAAAAGGGGCAGGGGTTATAAAAAACTGTTTTTCTACTTTCTTTTGTTCTGTTTTCTCCTGAGCCCTCTCTAGCCAATCTTACATTCCTGCCGCACCCCAAAACAGCTCTTGTAAGGGTCACCAGTGGACTTCTGTTTTGCTGCATATGATCGTCTCTTGTCAATCCTCCTCTTAGTTCATCCACATTTAATACTTCACACAGCTGATCATTCCTTCGTAAAGTAATTTTTTTTTCCACTTGTTTTTCAGGACAATTGACCCTCCTCTTACTTCACTGGCTGGTCCTGATCATCTAGCTTCTGTCACTAACTTGGTGTGCTTGTAAGTCTCTGTCCTGGCATTTATTCTTTTCTTCATCTCTATAGATTCCCAGGTGATCTCATTCAATTCATGGTTTCAGATAGAACCTACATCCTGCTGAAACCCAAATTTATACATTCAGCCTGATTTCTCATCTCAACTCTTAACGCACTGTTCTTGCATCCTAGGGCTGCTATAATAAGATTCCACAAGGTCAGTGACTTTAAAGAACAGACAGTTATGATCTTACAATTGTAGACCCTAGAAAGTTCAAATCATGCTATCATCTACATTGATTCCTTTTGTGGGCTTTGAGGAAAGGAACTGTTCTATGCCTGGCTCCTAGTTTCTGGTGGTTGTTGGCCGTTTTGAGTGTTTTTTGCTGCTTACTGGTGCTTTCTTCTCTGTCTTCAGACGGCATCTGTCTTGCCCTGTGTATGACTCCCATCTCTCTGTATCTGTTCTTCCTTTTATAAAACACAACTTAGAAAGGATTTAGTGTAGGACCTACTCTACTCTCATATGACTTAATCTTAATGACAATCTCTTTTCAAAAAGGCTCTATTTCCCCAAAGAAGGTCACATTCGTACATAAAGTGGTTATGATTTCAATATATTTTGGGGGGCACATAATTCAACCCATGATACTCCTACACCTGACGACTTGTTTTCTCTTGAATAGTTAACAGTATCTGTACCTGGATGTTTAATAACCATCTCAAGTTTACATGTTCAAAATGATATCATCTTCCTCGTATAAACTACCTCCTTCTCCTAGGTCAATGGAAACACTATTCTTCCAAGGTCTCAGGTCAAAATGTTGAAACTGTCACTGAGTTCTTTTGTTCTCTCATGCTTCACAGCCAGTCAACAAGTGCTGCCTATGATCTGACTACTTGTCTGTAAGGCCAGCACTTGCCTAGACAACATTGATTTCTCCCTCTTTCCCATCTGGTCTATTTTTTACACAGCATGTGATGCAACTGAAAATACCATGACACAGGACAACACAGCTTAATCTTCAAGATGATAGCTTTACTTTTTAACATTTTAAAGAGGTCCTTTACAACAGATTTTCCCAACGCAATGTGTCTTTTGATTTCTTGACTGCTGCTTCCATGGATATTGATTGTGGAGCCAAGTAAAGTGAAATCCTTGACAACCTTAATCCTTTCTCCACTTATCATATTGCTTACTGGTCCAGTTGTGAGGATTTCTGTTTTCTTGATGTTGAAGTGTAATCTCTACAGAAGGCTGTGGTCTCAGATCTTCATCAGTAAGTGTTTCAAATCTACTTCGCTTATAACAAGCAGAGTTGTGTCATCTGCATAATACAGGTAGCTAAAGAGTCTTCCTACAATCCCGATGCCTAGTTCTTCTTTATATAGTCCAATTTCTTGGATTATTTACTCAGCATAAAGATTGAAAAAGTATGGCGAATGGATACAACCCTGACACACACCTTGTTCTGTTTGCACAACTGCCTCTTGATCTAGATACAGATTCCTCATGAGCATAATTAAGTGTTCCAGAATTCCCATTCTTCACAAGGTTACCCATAATTTGTTATGATCCATACAGTCAAATGCATTTCTGTGGCCAATGAAACACTGGAAAACATCTCTCTGGTATTCTCTGCTTTCAGCCAAGATCCATCTGACATCAGCAGTGATGTTACTGGTTTCATATCCTCTTCTGAATCTGGCTTGAGTTTCTGGCAGTTCCGTATCAGTATACTATTACTGTCAGTTTTGAATGATCTTTAACCAAATTTTACTGGTGTGTAATATTAATGATAATGTTTAGTAATTTCTTCATTCAGTTGGGTCACCTTTCTTTGGAGTGGACATAAATATAAATCTCTTCCAGTCAGTTGGTGAGGTGAACATCCTCCAAATTTCTCAGCATAGACAAGTGGGACTTTCAGTGTTGCATACATTTATTGAAATATCTCAGTACATTTTCCATTAACTCCTAAGGCCTCATTTTTTGACAGTGCCTTCAGTGTAGCTTTGATTTCTCATTTCAGTACCATCAGTTCCTGATCATATGCTACCTTTTGAAATGGTTGAACACTGACCAGTTCTTTCTGGCATATTCCTTTCATCTTCTTTTGATGCTTCCTGAGTCGTTTAATATTTTCCCTGTAGAATTATTACAACTCAAGGCTGCAATTTTTTCATTCAGTTCTTTCAGTTTGGGAAATGCAGAGCATTTTCTTCCCTTTTGGTTTTCTATTTCCAGGTCTTTGCACATCTCATTATAATACTCTGTCTTCTCAAGCTGCCGTTTGAAATCTTCTGTTCAATTCTTTTAGTTCATCATTCTTTTATTTTAGCTGCTTGATGTTCAAGAGCAAGTTTCAGAGTCTCTTCTGAAATCCAATGAGGTCTCTTCTTTCTTTCCAGTCTTTTTGACGACCTCTTGCTTTCTTCATGGATAATGTCTTTGATGTCATTTCACATCTCGCCTGGTCTTTGGACCGTTTGACAAATCAGATCTGTTCTTGAGATTGTCTCTTAACTCATGTGGGATATACTCAAAGTCTTACTTTTGCTCTCATGGACTTGTTCTAATTTTATTCAGTTCTAATTTTAACTTGCATATGAGCAATTAATGGTCTGTGCTGTAGTCAGTATCTGGTATTAACTGCTAATATTGAGCTCTTGCACATCTTTTTCCACAGATGTAGTTAATTTGATTTCTGTGTAATCCATCTGGTGATGTCCACGAGTATAGCTACCATTTGCATTGGTGAAAAAAGATATTTGCAATGAAGAAGTTGTTGGTCTTGGAAAATTGTGTCAGGCTATCCCAGCATCTTTTTTAACACCATGACCATATTTTCCAATTACTGATCCTTCTCCTTTGTTTCCAACTTTTGCATTCCAATCATCAGTAATGATCAATGCATCCTGACTGCATGTTTGATCAATTTCAGACTGCAGAAGCTGGTAAAAATCTTCAATTTCTTCATCTTTGGTCTTAGTGTTTGGTTTGTAAATTTGAATAATAGTTTTATTAACTGGCCTTCCTTGTATGCATATTGATAGTATCCTATTACTGACAGTATTGTATTTCAGGACAGATTTTGAAATGTTCTTTTTGACAATGAATCATTTCTCTTCAAGTTTTCATTCCCAGCATAGTAGACCTTATGACTGTCTGATTCAAAATGACCAATACTGGTCCGTTTCAGCTCAGTTATGCCTAGTATATCTATGTTTATGCATTCTATTTCACTTTTGATGATTTCTAATTTTCCTAGGTTCATATGTCTTATATTCCATGTTCAAATAATTAATGGATGTTTGCAGCTGTTTTTTCTTATTTTGAATTATACCATATTAGCAAATGAAGGCCCTAAAGGCTTTACTCTACCCACATCTGTAAGAGCAACTCTGCTTTGAGGAGGCAGCTCTTCCCCACGTCATCTTTCAAGTGCTTTCCAATCTGGGGGACTCATTTTCTGGCAATATGTCTGACAATGTTCTGCTGTCAGTTTCTCCCACGTGTCTGTCTGTTTGTCATACTGTGGGAGCTTGCATGTTGCTGTGGTGCTGGAAAGTATGCCATCAGTATTCAGATACCAACAGGGTCACCTGTGGCAGACAAGTTTCAGCTGAGCTTCCAGACTAGTAAGAAGGACCCAGCAGCCCAATTCTGAAAAGAACTAGCCAATGAAAATCATATGAATAGTAGGAGAATATTGTTTATTACGGATTTAGTGTTTTAAAAGATATTTTTCCTATTGTCAAATTAGGAAACAATATTCTGTTTGTAGTATAATTCACTGAACTCTCAGTTCCTTTGCTTTTCTTTCAATTTCTTTAGGGCCTTGGGTGGTTTGCATTCAAGTATTAATCTAAAGGTTACTAGATTGAACCCACCAAGGGTGCCTTGAAAAAAATGCCTGGCAGTCTGATTCCATAAAATTTACAATCAAGAAAACCAGATGGAGCATAGTTCTACTCTGTAACACCTGGAGGTGCTGTGAGTTTGAGTTGACTCAATGGTCATGGGTTTGATTTGGGGTTTCGATTTGTTTAAATCTAAGATCTTTCTGTTCCAGCCTGAATTGGATGCTTGTTAAAGTCTAAATTACTATCACCTGGAACTTCATTTGACTGGCCTCCTTGGCGGTACACACCATTTGCTAGATCCCATCATTCTCCACCTCATTTTCCTTACAGTTTTTGTAGAAATACATCCAAAGAAATATCCTAGTAAAAAGTGATAATACTTTTACTCTGATTCAACCCTTAATTGTCTGTCTGGATGCAGCTCTACCCAGCTGGTTGATTAGCTTCTTAAAGGAATTCTTCCTCTTTCTTAAATTGTTTTTTCTTTCGTGTCTAGTATTCTCATTTTACTCTAAAATTCCTGATTTATTTGCACATTCTATTTACCCATTTCATCCTTTAATTTATTATAGTCATTTTAAATTCTTTATCTAATTATTGTGACATTGTGAAAATGAGTGATATATTGCTTTGAACTCAATGTGTTAACAAACAGAACAAAACACACACATCAACTATCCATTGCAGCCAGATTTTTACAGGAATGTCTACTTCAGGAAATCCATGAATTGAACTGAGCTGGAGCATACAGGGTCACTATAAGTCAGAATCAGCTCGACAACATTGGGTCTGGACATAGACGGCTTATACTAAAGAAAAGTTGAGGACCTCCACTCTTTTACTCTTTTAAAACTGAACAACAAAGCCAGTTTCGGAAGGACCTCAAAACAAAGAGAGGAATATAATTCAGCTTATGGTCCCGGCGGTACTGAGGGAAAATGAAGATAAACTGAGAAACACAGCATGATGTCTAATTTTCAAACCACAGTGACCACTTTCCATATAAAATATGGGTAATTAGTATCATGGAAACTTTAAAGGACGAGAGATACATTAGAAGGCAGAACCTACAGGGGTTCCTCTCCTTGACAAATACACTTAAAAAAGAAGAATAATTCTGTAAAATTTGTAATATGTAATATGTAAAATTTCCTATTCATATGGTTTTAGCTTCTCATGTGTCTGGAAAAGACTCCATTAAGACTGAGGATCTTTCGGCTTTTAAATTTTATTTAACAAAGTAATTCTACTACTAGAAGAAGAAAATAAGACTACTTTCTAAAGAGAGATTGTGAATAAAATAGCAACACAGATGTGAAATGAAAAGAGAAAACCATAAGAAATGTATGCACATGCAAACGACAATACTTGGAATGTTTCATACAAATCATTCTTTTCAAATGAAAAAAACGTATTTAGAATGTGTCCTCGTAGCATGAATGACAACATCTACCAAAGTTTAGTTTGGCCAGGTTCTTAGCTGTTTTTATTTAGGAAGTTTAGTGTCTCTGTGTTTGTAAGTATAATACCTAGGAGTGCACACAGAAAGTCGTGCTTTGAATAGTTCAGTAAAAAATGCATACCGTTATGAATGGACTGCATCGCCGCGGAGTGAAAGTGATCAGTGAGACGGAGAAAGGCGGTCAGGAGCCGAAATCAAATCTTAACAACAAATCACTGTAAACACAAAGTACTCACAAAAAGGGAGATCTGCCACTTTTTGGACTCATGAATGTCTTCTGTAACATGTCACCTAACGTGTACATACACTGACTTAATTTCATTTTAAAGGAACAATATGCACATAAGGCTAACCGTTAAGTATAAAACATGAAGTATTTTTGCAAATTTTCCTACAGCATAATAAATTAAGCATGCAGAATACTAGGTATGCAATTTGCAGTCATTTATAGTGCAATGTTTTGTGTTAATAATTCAAGCTCATATCTTGTTATAGATTGAATCGTATCCCTCCAAAATACGTAAATGCAAATCTTGAAATCATAGAATTGATCTTAATAGAATTGATCATCATGCCTGTGATTATAATCTCATTTGGGAATAGGTTGTCTTTCTTTGTTATTCTAATGAGGCAAGGTTTGTGTAGGGCATATTTTGAGTCAGCCTCTTTTGAGATATGAAAGAGATTAAACAAGTGAGCAAGCAGAGATGAGGAAAGAGAGATACCAAGCCACTTGACGATCACCCAAGAGCAGAAGCTTAGAAGAGACAAGACCTTCCTTCAGAGTCAACAGAAAAAGAAATCCTTTCTTTGTAGCCAGCAACCTGAGTTCTGACTTTCTAGCCTCCTAAACTAAGAGAAAATAAATCTCTATTTGTTAAAGCAACCCATTTGTGGTTATGTCTGCTAGAGCAGCACCAGATAACTAAGACACATACTATTTGGGGACACTTCTAATTAGCATATTTATGAGATTGTGAACTGTGTTTTAGTTTCATTTATCTATGCCTTTCAACAGAATTTGCTTGTTTTTATTTGGTGTTCACCTGATAGCACCAGTAACATCAAATGAAGGATAATAAAAGTTGATTGTATGTGTGTGTGTGTGCTTCCCACATTCTCAAAACTCTTCTTATTCTACTTCCAAACAACTCAAACCAACGTCCACCATCTCTCAAGTGCTCATGACACTTTGTTTAGAAGTTTTAAATGAAAGGTAAAAGAGTGCCTGGGTCAATAAGTAATCGAAGAGGAAAACTTACATCTTGCTAAAGAGTCTTTTAATATTAAATGCATTTCATATCGTACATCCCTATATCCTGACTTTTCTTTATAATTGATCATCATGTGTTTGAGGGGCCGTTCCTTTGTGTTCTTGTCTTTATTTGGATGTTTTTGAACATGAGGAGAAAGCTTAGCATTTATAAATTGGATTGTTGAAGTTTCATGATAATTGGAATTTTTCCAAGAAAAGTTTAATCCTTCTGAGGGTATTTTAGTAAAACTAAAGAACAAAAGAATGTCAAGCCTGTAACTAGTTAAAGTAGGAACTGGAAATTGGCTGTAGTGTTATCCTATACATTAGTAATAAAGAGAATGCTACTGGCCATCCTTGTTCTATCTCTACATCAGTCAAAACTTAATTTCCTAGTCTGATATTTTTGTATGATCTAAGTTAAGGTGATTAGACATTCTCTTCCTTCACTTGGGTCATTCGTATGGCTTGAGTCAAGTGGAATAATTTATACCTTATGTGAGTTACTCACAGTGTAGGCTGTTGTCATTTGCCTACAACAGAAGCAATGATTGTACAACACTGAACTTAATTTCTGTAGCCTAAAATTGTCACATACAGGAAGGGGATAAGGAGGAAACTGAAAAGTGGCCTGTTAGGTGTAAAAACACTATTAGCTGGTCCTTGTGCTATTCTTTAAAAAAATTCTATCAAAATTACCATTTTCATATCTGATACCTACTTAGAAAGACAACAAAAACAGTTGTGTTGAGTTGACTCTGACTCATACGATCCCATGTGTGTCAGAATAAAACTGTACTCCATGGGACTTTCAATAGTTGATTTTTTAACAGTAGGTGTCCAAGCCTTTCTTTTGAAAACCTAACTACTGGCTGTAAAATGGAATTGGAACACTCAATAAGGTGACACTGTGTTAAGCCCTAGGCTGCAAACTGAAGGTCATCGATTTGAATCCATCAGCTGCTCTGCTGGAGAAAGTTGTGGCGGTCTACTTTGTAAAGATTTACAGCCCTGGAAGCCCAATAGAACCTCTAATGAAAGTTCTACTGTTCTGAAGACCAGTTCTACTCCATCCTACAAGGTTGCTATGAGTCAGAATCAACTCAACAGCTATGGTGGTGGGGAAAACACTATAATATACGGATGGTTATAGAAATAGTGAAAATATTTGATAAGCTTTAGAAGTATGTTGTGGTTTGTAGAGGAAAATGAATTATGTTATGAATGTAGACAGGCAAGATTTTTAACTACAGCAGTTTCTTCTAGAGTTGTGAGTTCAAGAAGTTCTTTCACTTGTCAAAAGAAAAAAGTTAAAAAGTATGTGTACATGTGTATAAATGCAATAGGAACAATAACATCCTGTTAATGATTATGAAATTTTTACCACAAAATATTCCTTTGGAAACATATCAAGATAGCACCAGTACCTTCTGGTCCCTTAAAATTAGGCATCACAAAAGTTAATGTGTATTGTTTTAACTGGTCGTACTTAGACACACCTGAAAATTCCTGTATTTTACATTTGTGTTTCTATTCTCCTCCTAGGAAAATAATTGGAAAAATAACTAATAACTTCAAAGAACTGGAGAGTATGTGTTTTCTTCAGATTTTTTAAAGAAAAGTTACCTGGGACCTGAAACTAGAATAAAGTATTAGAAACTTTAATTGGTTTGGTGATAGAAGCTTGTCTACAGTGAGAAATTTAATGATATGAGATTCTTCATTCCATCACTTTTCATTCTAATAGAGTTTATTATTAAATTAATATTCAGGATAAAAAATGAAATTGAGGGGAAAATGGAGATGGGAATAATAATAAAAGATAAAATTGGGAAAGTAAAGTCAAGTCAGGGACAGAGTTAAGACCAAGAATAGGCACTGAAAAGTGAGCAAAAAATTTAACTTTCAATTTAGTGAGAGGTGGTATCATGAGATAACTTTTTTCAGTTAGAATAGCTTCAAAGTCCCCAAGATAAGAGCAAATGGGTTCCTCTGAAGAAACCCAGTATTTCACATCACTGACAAAAATTCTCCTGAGATATTTATAAAGGAAACTCTGTATAATGTAGTAATCTGTTTTCAACAACACAGCAGTAATCTGTAATAAATACAACAGCTGTGTGTTACGTCGTTCTTCACAGTTGCCTGATGAAAAAATGGCAAGGTTATGAGATGATACATGACTATCTTGATTGATTTTTCTTTCCTTTTTTTTTGTTTTTTTTAAAATACCTGATGTAATTTTTTTCCTCAAAAGAAATATTTTCAAATTTTCTCTACAATGAATACCAGCTGCATTTTTGGAAATTTTTAATTGTATTTTATTATAAGGTATGTAAGGGGTATGAGCTTGGTTAAGAGATACAAGTTTGTGCTTGCAGTTAGAAAATATATTATCATTAAATATGTACTGGATAAAATCTAAATTTTAACAATAGGTGATGACCAGGAATTATCTTGATCAAACATTTATGAAAAAATATTTTAAGATTAGAATTTTAGCATTCTTATGTTTTAAACAGATTTATAGCTAGTTCTTTGAAGACCACAGTACCAGAAAATACATGATAGTTGACTTTTCAGAGTTCATTATTCAATATCATGTAGACATGAACGATAACTACAATTATTTCTGGAACAATCTAAAACAATGCATTCAAGCTTTAATATCCATAAGAATCACCCGTGGAGCTTATTGAAAAGGCAAATGTGGAGGACCTATTTTCAGAAATTCTATGTCAGGAGGTCTATGTAGAAAGGAACCCTGGTAGCTCAGTGGAAAGCTCTTAGATGCTAATGGAAATGCTGACTCGAACTCACTAGCCAACCCGCAAAAGAAAGATGCAGCTCTCTGTTTCCATAAAGATTACAATCTTGGAATTAACTCAATGGCAATGGGTTTGATTTTGGTTTAGGGCTAAGTAGGAGTCCACGAGTGGTACAAAAAAATTAAGCACTCAACTACTAACAGAAATTTTGGTGGTTCGAATCAACCAGCAGTGGCTTGAAAGCAATGCCTGAAGACCCACTTCTGAAGGGTTGCACTCTTGAAAATCTTCAGGAGCACAGTTCCACTCTGACCCACGTGTGTTACCATGAGTTGGAATCAACTCCAAAGAAATTGATTGGGTCTAGGATAGAATTGTGGACATTGTAATGTAGGTGTCTGTTAATCTTATTGTATATGATGTCATAGACAAAATTCTCTCCTACTTGGGATTTCTTTGACTTGAAATTGAGTTTTACAGAATAGATTTAGAAATCTCTCAAATATAAATAGTGTCCGTAATATTTTGTAATCAGATTTCACCCTTAGGAAAGCAATGGCTACTTATCTCTGATCTTGTCCAGGTTTGTTGATTCTTCTCACTCTTCTTATTAAAGCAGAAGTCAGTAGGCAGCCCAATTCTGACTTAAGGCTGAATGATTTAAAGCCATAGCACGTGCACACAATATCAAGTCATAGTTACTGCTACTGTGGTTCATCCCCCTTCTGATTCCTTTCCTTGAACACAATGGTCACTTGCCAGATCTCCCGTTTGCCGCAATCAATGTATAGCACTGTTTACGCATGCTTACTTTCTAAAGATCTCTTGGACCATGGATTCCCAATGTAGTGATCAATCTATTGGTCCAATTACCATTACTTCATTTTGGAATCCTCTGTATTTTTGACTGTTTTCCCTTCTGTCTGCTTCACATAGTTTTCTTATTGTTTACTGGCACACTTTCAGGTTCTTGTTCAACGGTTACGACTAAACTTATCTCCAACAATGGGCTTAAACATAAAAATGATTGTGGACATGGCACAAGGCCAGACCGTGTTTTGTTCTGTTGTGCATAAGGTTGCTATGAGTTGGAACTGACTCGATGGTACTTAACAACAACAACATCTTCATCATTGGCAACTGATTAGGTGTTCAAGGACCTCCTAATAACACTGAAGAATTCATCCTAGACCCTGACATCCCTCTACATTTTTGGTCGTGTGCAGTTAAGTCTGCTGACCCAGATATGCCCGATTACTATTCCCATTATGTTAAGTGAAATAAGCCAGACACGAAAGAGTATGTACTATATGATTCTGTTCAGGTGAAGTTCAAGATTAAGCAAAACTCATTTATGGTGATAGAGTAATTAGTTTCCTTGGGAAGTAGGTGAGTGGTGACAGGAAGATTGTTCTGCCCGACTTATTAAAGATCATAAATATCATGTTAGACATTCCTTTAGAAACTTGTAAATCCAAACATAATTTCAGGTAATGGCTACAATAGGGAGAGTAGATTGAAGTTGAACTAATTACATAAATGGGAAGAATGTTTTGGGGCATCATCAAAACTTTCACCCAGTTCTGAAAAATTGACAATCGAGTATTCTGGATGAAATAGAACCAAAACACAATTATCTATTATATATTATAGAATATATGTATGTATACATATATATATATACACATACTCTCTCTATATGTATTCTTTCTTATGTTTCTGTAAAAAACTGTACTGAGCCTGAGAGGTTTAGGTTTGAAGCTGCAGACTCCTTAGATTCTTTTAAAAAATTGATGTATACTACAAATTCAGTAAAATATACAAATCTGGGGGGGGACAGCTCCATGATTTTTATTCATCTATGTTACCACCATCCTGCTCAAGGTATAGGGCATTTATGTCCCTTTAGAGATTTCCCTTGTTTCTTTCCCCATTGTTTTAGTTAGCTGGGGCTGCTCTAACAGAAATACCACAGAGTAGATGCCTTTAACAAAGGAAGATTTATTCTTACACAGTCCAGATTTATTCTTACACAGTCCGATAGGCTACAAGTCCACATTCAGAATGTCCGCTCCAGGGGAAGGTTTTCCCCCTTGTTGGCTCTGGAGGAAAGTCCAGTATTATATTAGTCTTTGTCCAGGGAGTGTCTTGGTGGAGGAACTTCAGGTCTGAAGGACACACTCTTCTCCCGGTGCTGCTTGATGTTAGGTTCCCAGTTCTCTGCTTGTTTCTCTTTCCTTTTATAAGGATTAAGGGTATGGCAAGCCACATTCCAGGAAAACTCCCTTTACAGTGGAGCAGGGAGGTGATCTTCTGAAGGGATTTACAGCCCCACCCTAATCCTTTAACCTACCGCACAGGAAAATCACAAAATGGAGAACAATCATAGAATACATGGAATCATGATCACATGGCTATACCTATTTTTGGGGGGACACAATTCAATCCATGTCACCCATCAATATTTCCATTTTCCCTGAGTATTCTGTCTTCTCTAGATTTAGTATCATCTTTTCTTGAAGTTTATGTAAACAGAATCACACAGTACTTAACTCTCTTGGGTGTTTGGCTTTGTTATCAGTCTTACAGCTTAACCACAAACTCTGCTATGCTTGGTGTCACTGAGTACATTGTTCTCTGACTCGATTTCTTCAAGGATTATATTTCTTCCGCAATGTAGTTTTTTGCCTGCTGTATTGAATGGTGTCTTAATTATCTAGTGCTGCTATAACAAGAATATCATGAGGGGATGGCTTTAACAAACAGAATTTTATTTTCTCACAATTTGGGCTTGACTTCCAAATTCAGAGTTCCAGCTCTAGTGGAAGCCTTTCTCTCTGTGTGGGTTCTAGGGCAAGGTCTTGGTCACTATGAATCGGAATCAACTGACAGCTATGGTTTTTTTTTTTTTTTTTTCTGGTTTTGGAATCTCCATGTGGCTTGGCATCAGTCTTTCTGAAGCTGCCATAAGGTGTTACTGTTGTGTCCTGGGATTTGCACAGCCCTGTTGATGGCAATGAGTTATAGGTGTCTATTGCTAGTCCAAATCCCTTGATAAAGCCCACCACCAGTTTCTTGCAGTCTCTTCACTCCTGCATTTCCCTCCAAACTCCAAATTCTTGCTGATTTTTTTGAAAATAAAACAGAATAGCGTTACCTTTATAGTTTCCTAAACAAGAACAGCTTTTATTTTATTATTCTTCTGTTTAAAATATTTTTTTCTCATCTTACAATATCATAAACAATAGCTCAGAAAGTTATAAGTAGATGTATTATAAGGTTGTTATCACTTTGTCTCCTACATTGGCTACCTTGTGATGTAGTTAGTTTCTGCAACAATAGGTAATACTTTGTAGTTGTCTTCCTACCCACAGCACTTGGAAGCTGAGCTGAGCCGTTTTTGAACAGATGGAGTAAGACTAGGTTTTAGAATGCTGTTGTGTGGAAAAGACATTTGAAAACAGTGGCTTTCAAGAGAAAAATCCTGGACTTCCTCCCAATAAAGTTAAATAAGGGCCCATGTTTGTAGAAAAATAAGAGATATCCCTCTGTTGGTGAAGTGGTTCATTTTATGTGACACAATAATACAGTATTTTTCTATCTCCAAAGCTCTTTTACTTAAAACTTATCATTATTCTGATTTTTCTTGTCAGGACGTAATCAAGTTTGTCATTGTCTGCTCAGATTATGTGAGAGTCAGTCAACAGCATATAGACACTACCTCTTCAGCTTTGGACATGTGCTTCTACTTTTTCTCTTCCCAAGATATAGACGTGTTCTTTCTATAATTTTTCTGTTTTACATATGATTTTTAAAAATTCAAGTTTTTTGTATTCAGTGATTTTTCAAAGTCTCTTATTTTACTATTTCCTTCAGCACAAACTTCAAATTGTTTTATAATTTCAGTATTTCCTTGACTGGGAAGAAATTCTTTAACATTTTTAGTTTTTTTCCACAAAACTAAGAAATGTGCTGCCCAATAGAAATACAATAAGAGAATGAAATGCAAGCCACAGAAGTAATTCTAAATTTTTTAGTAGCCTAAAAAGGTAAGAGAAAAAGTTAGATTAATTTTAATATATTTTATTTAACCCATTGTATCAAAAACATATTACTTATATTAATCAATGTAAGTTATAAAAATTATCAACAAGATATATTTGTTTTTTCAATATTAAGACTTTAGTACTAGATATATTCTACGTTTATAGTAAATCTCAATTTGGATTAGCTGTGTTTCACATACACAGTACCTATAAGTGGCTTGTGGCTACTGTATTAGACAAAGCAGGTGTATACAATTGACCTCTAATGGAAATTAAGATTATTGTTGGTCGTTTTAAAGCTAGCAAACTTCAACATGAGGAGGTAGGGCCAAGATGGCAGACTAGTTACGTATCTCCTCAATTCCCTCTGAGAACTACGGCCTAGAAAAACAACTGAATGCAGCAGAGGGTACATTTGAGGAGCCCCAAGATCAGGCAGAGGGTTGTGAGATTGGATTGGGTGACAGGAAGTGGAAAACTACCTTTGTTGGAGGTGAGATGGCAGGGCGAAAGGTTCTGCTTCTGCTGGTGCAGTGGCTGAGAGGTAGATGCTGTCTTTGTTAACCAGGAGACTAGGACTGGGTCTGTTGATCCTGAGAGCCTGGCAGGGGCTGGCTGGCTGCCATGCTAAGCTGTAGTGCCTAAGTAGACAGCATATCTCTGAGAAGGGAGGCTTTACTTAAAGGTAGTAACATCAAGAGAACCCAGCTGCAGGTGGCAGCTGAGGTTTCCAATGCTCTTCCCCACTGTCTTCTCTAAACTGTGCTGTAGATTGAGCGGGTGCAGAACAGAAGAGGTGGCACAGGTAAGATGCCGTCTTGGCTGAGAAGTGGCCTCAGCCACCCCTGAGGGCCCAGCCAGGGCTGGCTGCCACACTGAGCAATAGGACCTGTTTGGACAGTGCCTCTCTCAGCAGAAAAGCAGTTTTTAAGACAATCAAAAGAGAATGTAGCAGACAGCTGAGTGTGATTGCACCCTTCCTACTCCCTTCTCTGAGCTGCTCCATAGCTTCTGCTGATGCAGCCCCTGAGAGACTCCACAAACAGTTCACCATTTTTGTCAGCCAGGAGGCAGGGTCTGCCACCCCTGAGGGCCCAACCGGTACTGAATGCTGCTGGATAGAAACTCTCTGAGCGGAAAAGCAGTTTTTAAGACAACACATCTAGAGAATGCATTGGTGGCTGCTAGCCCAGTGCAGCAGTGCCCTGCCCCCTTCTTCAGTGAGCCATGCCATAGCATCTCCTGATGTGACCCTGAAAGACTCTGTAAGTAGACCACCATATTTGTTAGCAAGGAAGGGGGGGCTGTGACCCTGAGGGCCTGGCTGTGACTGGCTGCCACTGTACAACGTCTTTCTCAGTAGAGAGGCTATTTTTAAGACAGCCACTTCTAGAGAATGCAGTGGCAGCTGGTGGCCAAGTGCCACAGCACCCTTCCCTGCTCCCTTCTCTGAACTATGCCATAGTATGTGCTGGCATAACTCTGGAGAGTCAGCACAAGCAGGTCATCATCTTTGTCAGCCAGGAGGTAGAATCTGCCATCCCTGAAAGTCCACCTGGGGCCAGCTGCCAAGTTGAGCAGCACTTCTGGACTGGAAAGCATTTCTCTCATCAGACAAGCTGTATCTAAGACAGCTGCACCTACACATAGCAGCAGTCATTGGTGGACAAACCTAGCAGTGCCCTTACTCCCTTCTTAGAGCTACAACATAGCTTCCTCTGGTGTGACACTGGAGAAGTTCAACAGCTTTCTGATGGTAAGAACACAACAATCAATATTTCTCCACTTAAGGAAGAAGACCACCATGGCTGTGGAAAACTCCCAAAATAAAGAATCAAAAAACTTCCCAGATGAAGAGGACTTCCTGAAATTATCAGAGGTAGAATACAAAACAGTTATGTATAGAGCTCTTCTAGATCTCAGGTTGGAGATTAAACAAAGTGCAGCTGAACAAAATGAAAAATTAAACAAACTATATGAACTGCTAGAACAACAATGATCTGAAATTCAGCAAATCAAAAAGAAAATTACAGAGCTAGACAATTCAGCTGAAAGGGAAAAGAGTAGAATTGGGGAAATGAAACGCAGAAATAGTGAGATCGAAGATAAAGCAACTGACACCAGTGTTTATGAGGAGAAATCATATAAAAGAATCAAGAGAAATGGAGAATCATTAAGATTCATGTGGCACTCTATCAAGAGGAACAATTCATGCACAACAGGAATTCTAAAACAGGGGTGTATAGCAGAAAATACAGAAAGAATTGTTAAAGAGTTGCTGGCAGAAAACTTCCCTGACATCAAGAAAGAAGAGAAGGCAGCTGTTCAAGATGCTCATTGAACTCCACAAAAGGTAGACCTCAAAAGAGATTTTTTCCAAAAACCAAACCAAAGTTACAAGAAATAGAGACAGAAGTTCTTTGATTAGAAAATCAATAACATTAGATGTATAATCAAGGATGCAATGCAGGACACAACATTCAGAGTGCCATTTAGTTAGGGAAGTCACAAAGCTCAATCAAAGCTAAAATATTAAAATTAGAGAAATAGAGAGCTTAATGTGTAAACTGTGACAATAGTACACTATAAAGAAGGATATATTACAGTATTCATAACCCTCTCAAATGGAGAGGATGTTAAGGGAATACACAGAAGTTAAAGACTGGTTTAAACCTAGAACATTAGGTGGGCACAAAGGGGTAGCTGCACTAATAATACTATGTATCAGAACAAGAAACACAATATAGAAGTCTCAACAGACACGAAACTAACAATGAAAAGCACAAAAAGAAGACCCCAAAAGAAAAACAACTGTTAACAGAATATTAAGTGGAACAAAGACAACGTCAAGAACACAAAAGCAAAGGAACCAAAACGACGACACTAAATACATCTCTAGCAACAGTTACATTAAATGTAAATGGACTGAATGCCCCAATAAAGAGACAGGGTAAAAGGATGGATCAAAAAACACAATCTGTCTATATGCTGCTTACAGAAAACGCATCTTAAACTCAAAGATATGAACAAATTGAAAATCAAAGGATAGAAAAGTGTATACCAAGCTAAAACATACAAAGAAGAGCAAGAGTGGTGATATTAATCTCTGATAAAAAAGATTTTAAAGTAAAATCCACCACTGTGGACAAGGATGGTCACTATTTATTGCTTAAAAGTTCAATACACAAGGAAGATATAACAATATTAAATATTTATGTACCCAGTATCAGAGTATCTAAGTACATCAAACAAATGCTGAGAACATTGAAAAATGAGATAGATCACTCCACAATAATAGTAGGAGACTTCAACACTCTACTTACAGTAATGGACAGATCATTCAGAAAAAAAAGCTCAATAAAGACACAGAAGATATTACCATGACAATCAATCAACTCAAGCTCACTGACATACACAGAATTTTTTACCCAACAACAGACAAGTATATCTTCTTCTCCAATACACATGAAACATTCTCCAGAATAGACCATGTATTTGGCCATAAAACCAAATTATTACAAAGTGTCTTCTTAGACCATAAAACCATAAAAGTCGAAATCAATAGCAGAACACATATTAGTAGAAACTTGAACTCATGGAAACTAAACAACACCTTGCTGAAAAATTTGTGGGCTATAGAAGAAATCAAGGACACACTGAAGTAATTCATGGAATCAAATGAGAATGAAAACACATCCTTCTTATCCATGGGGTACAGCAAAGGCAGAGCTCAGAGGTCAATTTATCTCTGTTAATGCATACAGCAAACTGAGAAAGGGGCCCAGACAAAGAATTAACCCTACCACTTGAACAAGTAGAAAGAAAGCAACAAAAGAACACCATGGGCACCAGAAGGAAACAGCTAATAAATCAGGGCAGAAGAAATAAACTAAATGAACTAAAGTAATTAGAGAATAGAAAAAACAATTGAAAGAATTAACAAAACCAAAAGCTGTTTTTTTGGAAACATTAACAAAATTGATAAACCATTGGTAAACTCACAAAAGAAAAACAAGAAACAAATAATTCAAGTAAGAAATGAGACTGGAGATGTCACAACAGACCCAACTAAAATTAAAAGTATTAAAACAGAATACTATAAAAAATCTTACTCTAACAGATTTGAAAACTTAGAGGAAATGGACAAGTTTCTAGATTCATATCACTTATCAAAATTATCACAAAGAGGAGTAGAACAACTTAATAAATCCAACACAAAAGAAGAGATTGAAAAAATAATTAAAAACTTACCAACCAAAAAGAGCCCTGGCCCAGATGGCTTCACCAGAGAATTCGACCAAACTTTTAGAAAAGAGTTAATTCCAATACTACTGAGGCTATTCCACAACATAGAAAAGAACTGAAAATGCCCAATTTTACTCTAGGAAGCCAGCATAACTCTTATACCAAAAGCCGGGTACAGACAATACAGAAAAAGAAAATTACAGACCAGTATAACTCAGGAACCTAGATGCAAAAGTTTCAACAAAATCTGAGCCAATAGAATTCACAGCACATCAAAAGAATAACTCATCATGACCAAGTAGGATTCATACCAGGGATGCAGCATTGGTTCAGCATCGGAAAAGCAATTAGTGTGATCAACCACATGAATAACATAAAGGATAAGAGTTACTTAATTTTATCAATCGATGCATAAAAGGAATTTGACAAAGTCCAACACCCATTCGTGTTAAAAAAAAAAAAAACTCTCAGCAAAATAGGAATATCTACACAAAATGAACGGCCAACATCATCCTGAATGGAAAGAGATGGAAATAATTCCTCCCGAGAATGGGAACTAGATAAGGATACCAATTGTCCCCACTTGTATTCAATATTGTGCTAGAGGTTCTGGCCAGAACAATCACACGAGACAAAGAAATGAAAGGCATCCACTTTGTAAAGAAGAGTAAAAATCTCCCTATTTGCAGATGCTATGATTTTATACACAGAAAACCCTAAAGAATCCATAAATAAACTACTAGAACTAATTGAAGTGTTCAGCAAAGTATCAGGATACCATACATAACTAAATCAGTAGCATTCCTTTACACCAACAAAGAGATCATTAAAGAAGAAATAACCAAATCAATACCATTGCTATAGCCTGCAAGAAAATAAAATACCTATGAATAAATACAATTAGAGATGTAAGAGACCTATACTGAGAAAACTGAAAGACCCTACTACAAGAAATCACAAGAGACTTACATAAGTGAAAAAGTCTACCTTGCTCATGTATAGGAAGACTTAACATTGTGAAAATGTCTGTTTTACCCAAAGTGATCTGTATGTACGCTGCAATCCCAATAGAATTCCCAGTGTCAATTTTTAATGAGATGGCGATATGGATCACCAACTTGGTGTTTGGAAAGAGAAGAAACCCTGGATAAGTAAGACTCTACTGAAGAAGAGGAACACAATGTGAGGCCTCACATTACCTGACCTTAGAACCATTACACTGCCACAGTAGTAAAAAAAGCTTGATACTGTCACAAAAACAGATATATAGATGAATGCAACATAATAGAGAATCCAGAAATATCATCATTCTCATATTAACAGCTGATATTTGACAATGACCCAAAGGTTGTAAACTGTGGTTAAAAACAGTGTCTTTAACAAATGGTGTTGGCAAAATTGGATATCTATCTGCAGAAACATAAAAGAAGACCCATACTCATACCTTACACAAAAACTAAATCAAAATGGATCAAAGACCTAAATGTCAAACTTAAAACAATAAAGATTATGGAAGAAAAAATAGGGACAACAATGAAAATTCTAATACAGAGCTTAAACAGACTGCAAAATCTTACCAACAATGCACAAACAACAGAAGAGAAAATAGATAAATGGAAACTACTAAAAATCAAACACTTATGCTCTTCCAAGGACTGTATCAAGAGTTAGAAGGTCAGTAGGATGATATCCTATAGATGCATAGAATCATAAAGTGCATCCAATATATGGTCACTCTGTATCCCCAAGCCCAATTCATTCGTGTCCAAAGAGTGGACCTTCGTTACGATTTATGGGCAAAGGCAGCATAAGGGCCAGGGGCCATGCTCCCAGGGGAACCCTGAAACTGCTGTACCATCACTTGAGGTCTTTTAGTGGAGATCTCAGGGTGCACCCCTTTTTATTCTTGTGTTGCCAGTGAGACTCAACTTAGTGAGCTCATCACGCTATCACTGGTGGTGGCTGGGCACCATCCAGTTTTTCCTGTCCCAAGTCTATGTAGGCACCTACTCATGTGGGTCTCTCTATCTTCTGGGTTGTTTTTACCCCATGTCATTTTGGTCCTCGGTGAGCATCCGTTCCTGCTGAGTTGGGACGATTTGCTGTGCCCTTGGTTGGCAGCGTGGCAGCTTTTAAGACCCAGATGCCACTCACCAATGTGGGGTGCAGAGAGCCCTCTTAGCAAAACACTAGTTCTGTCAGTTGGCCTTGATTTCACCTAAGAGCATGGTACCCTGCCCCCTGCCCCAGCTACTCTGTTCTTGCAATACTGGGTTAAGATGGAAGGAGTACTCAAGTTAGACATGTATGGAGCAGAGATGAATAGTGTGCTGTCACCAGGCAGGAAGCGCAGTGGAAGCTGCATATAGATGGCCGCATAAGTTTATACGGGAATGTACATTTCACTCAGTCATAATAAAAAAATAAAAATAAGCCAAGCCAAGTGCCAAAATAAAGCAAAACAAACAAACAAACAAAAGAGTTAAAAGTTGCCTACAGAATGAGAACAAATATTTAACAACTATGTATCAGTTCAACATACAATTTCCATAACCTGCTAGTTACTGTGAAATATCAACAAGAGAAAATCAACCCAATTAAACAATGGGCAAAAGACATGGACAGACAGTTCACCAAAGAAGACATCCAGGCAGCCAAAAGACGCATGAGGAAATGCTCATGATCATTAGCTATTAGAGAAATCTAAATTAGAACTATAAGAAGTCACCTCACTCCAGTGAGTTTGGCAATAATCCAAAAAACACAAAGCAAATGCTGGAGAGGCTGAGGAGAAGTTGGAATTTTCTCACACTGTTGGTGTGAATGCAAGATGGTACAACACTTTTGGAAAGCAATTTGTTGACTTTCTTAAAAAGCTAGAAACAGAAATACCTTACAATCGGCAGTCCTACTGCCTGGAATATATTCCACAGAAATACAGACAGTCACATGAACAGATGTATGCATGAATATTTGTTTCAGCACAGTCCACAGTTGCAAAAAGATGGACTCAAATTAGGTGTCCATCAACAGATGAATGGATAAACAAACTGTGGTATATATACCCAATGGAACACTATGCAATGATAAACAACAATGATGATTTTAGGAAGCATCTCATAACCCGTTACAACTAGAAGGAATTACACTGAATGAGATCAGTCAGCTGTAAAAGGACAAGTATTGTAAGAGACCACTATTGTAAGGACTTAAAAAGGAATTTTGCACAGAAGAAAGACTCTTTGTTGGCTACAATGGTAGGGAAGGAAAGATAGGTTTGTTCATAGATTAGCTAGTTGATGGGAATTCAATTAGATGACAGCACCAAGTAGAAGCTGGGTCAGCGAAACTGGACTATACTACAAACTAAAAGGTTTCCTAAATTCAACCCAACAGTTCAAAAGATAGAATAGCAGGGATGGGGGTCCGGGGACCATGTTTTCAGGGTACATTTTGTTCAACTGGCATAACTAGCCTTTTGCTAAGAGTTTTCTGCACCCCATATTGGTGAGTGGCATCTGGGGTCTTAAAAGCCAGAAAGCTGCCATCTGAACAACATCAATTTGTCACAATCCACCTGGAACAGGTGATGACTGAGAACCACAAAGACACGAGGAAAACCTAGACCAGGAGATAGAAGGACCTGTATGATTGGGAGAGAACATCAGCATGAGACCAGAAGAACCAGATGGTGCCCAACCACTACCAAGAACAGCCTTGATAGGGGACACAATGTAGAGTTCCTGATGTAACACAAGGAAAAGAGGTGTGCAGATAAAAACTCTACTAAAAGATCGAAACTGATGGTCTGACAACATGGAGGGTCCCTTCGGAACACGGCCCCTAGACTTGCTGCTGGCCCAGATCTGAAACTAGTACTGAAGTCAACACTTCAAAGAAAGAATGGACTGTACTCGGGGACCCAAGGTGAGCATGTGGTGTGTATACTTTATGGTATTATACATTTATAGAAGACTGTCCTGGTTTCTTTCTAGAGGGGAGAGGAGAGAGTGGAGAGGAGAGAGTGGAGAGGAGAGAGTGGAGAGGAGGGGACGGGTGTTTCTTGGGGGGATACCTGTAGTAAAGAATGAAAAGGAGGAGTGTGTTGTCACGGGGTGGTGAGGGCAGATTGGAGTTGTAGAGAGGCAGGTAGGCAAAACTGACTTGGATTGTATACTTTGACTTAATCATGATAAAAAGAAAATTTAAAAACAACAACAACAAAAAACCCCCAAAACATTATTAGGACACCCTAGTGGTGCAGTCGACAGCACTTGGCTTGGCAGTGGTGCAGTGGTTAAGAGCTACTGTTGCTAAACAAACGGTCATCATTTTGAGTCTACCAGCTGCTACTTGGATCCCATGAGGCAGTTCTACTTTGTACTTTAGGGTCACTATGAATTGAAATTGACTCGAAGGCAATATTTTCTTTGTTGGTTTTTGAGCTTTAACAAAGTTAATGAAGTGCTTTATGAGTTACTCTCCTTGCTTTATACTTTTAACTTCTAAACTTAAGAATAGTTATGCCTTTCTTGGTTTTTGAAAAGTTTTTTTCTCTTTTTCCCTTGGCATCACTTAAAATAATGTTGTGAAAAATACCTGTATTAAAATCATTCATAAGCCACTTCTTTGTTCATCTGCATCTTACTCATAATATTCCCTTTTGCTGCCTCCATTTTCTGAAGGATGAATTGTCAGGAAGACAAGCATTTATCAGATGCTCTGCTTTTAGGAGAATGAAACTCTTACAGATAACCTGATGGTAGAAATCCCCCACAGGTTCTTTGTTTTACTTCTCTGACAGTTTTTTAATTTCTGTTACAAAACATTGTTTTATGTCTTCTATTTGTCTCAGTGAGCACTGGAAATATCCCCAAACAATGTTGTATTAGTTCCTTTCTTCTTTTTGCTCAAGAATTGCTGAGTTGGTGAATTTAAATGCAAGTTTATATGCAGCTATTTGATATACAGAGCCCTGGCAGTATAGTGGTTAAAAGCTACGGCTGCTTCCCAAAATGTTGGTAGTTTGAACCCACCAGCTACTCCTTGGAAACCCTATGGGACAGCTCTACTCTGTCCTGTGGGGTCACTATGAGTTAAATTCAATGGTAATAAGTTTTTCTCTGATGTCCAATGTTTCCTCCTCTTCTTCCCTTCATATCTGTTGAACTTAGACATACCCATTTTATTTCAGACATAAGCCTCAGGCCGTCAGATTTAAATAGCCAATCCCAAATTTCAGTGATGTAAAGAACAGTAAAAATCAGGCTTTTCAAGCTCATTTTACAAGAGAAAATTGAGTCTCAAAAGACAGTTTCCTGATACTCGATAACACTGAGGCTTTGTGGAAACCCTGGTGGTGCAGTTGTTAAGTGCAGCACATGCTAATCAAAAGGTTGGTGGTTCAAATCCACTGGGGGCTCCTTAGAAATTCTGTGGAACAGTTCTCTGTCCTACAGGGTCATCATCAGTCAGAATTGACTTGATGGCAGTGATTTTGGTTTTTTCGTTTGAGGTTTTGTGACAATCTTGTTAAAATTTAAGTTTACTTTATTATTCTTACAGTTTCATTGGTATGAAGACCAATCTAAGGACCATCTAAGGTCAAATTTTCATTCTTAATTTGTGTATAAGAAATTTTAAAATTGTAGTAGACTTTATATTCAGAGTAGTTCCATGTTTATGGAAATATTGTGTAGAAACTATTGAGTTTCCATAAACCTTCTTTCTCCTCTCACCTAGAGGTTCCCCGGTTACTAATACCTAATATTCCTGTGGTATATTTGTTACAATTGATTTATTAATATTGACACATTCTTAATAATGTAAGTCCATAGTCTATGCAGTCTTCATGTTGTACAGTTCTACTGACTATGATGATGCATCATGTCATTTACTCACCATTACAATATCTTGCAGAATAGTTTTGGTACCCTAGAATTGCCCTGTGCTCCAAGTATTCAGCCCTCTTCTCTGTTCTCCAAGCCCTCAGAAACCACTGACATTTTTCATCTCTTAAGTTTCTTACTGCCTGAGTTTCACCTTTTTCTATAAGCCATCTAGTTGGAATCAAGCATTACATAGTGTTTTCCAACTAACTTTGTTCACTTCGCAATATGCATTTAAGGTCCTTCTACTTCTTTTTGTGGTTTGACAGTTTATTTCATTGCTGAGTAATATTCCACTGTACAGATACATCGCAGTTTGTATCAATTCACCTATGGAAGGACATTATTCTTGATTGCTTCTGATTTGGGACAATTATGAATAAAGCTGTTATAAACATTCATGTACAGATTTTAGTCTGGATAAGTAGAATACTTATGGATGCACACCCAGAATTGTGATTGCTGCACCAAATGGTAAGCCTAGGTTTTACTTGGAAAGCAACTGCCAAATTGATTCCCAAAGTGAGTGTACCATTTAGTATTCCACCAACAATGAATGAAATTTCTGTTGCTCCATGTCTTTGCCAGCATTTGGTGTTGTTGCATTTAGGATTTTAGTCATTCTAATGGGTATTCAGCTATTTTAATTTCAGTTATTTTAATTTGCAATTCCCCAGTGATATATGATGTTGAGTATCTTTTCTTATGCTTATTTGTCATTTGCTTTAGTCAAGTTCTGTTGAGATCTTTTGTCTATTAAATTTTTTTTCTTACTTTTGAGTTGAAAATGCTCTTTAAACATTTTGATACAAGTTCTTTATCAGACTTGCATTTTTTCCAGTGTGTAGCTTGTCTTTCCATTATCTTAACAGTGTCACTTGCAGAACAGAAATTTTTAATTTTATATGGCTCAACATAACCAATTTTTTCTTCCACGGATTATGCTTTTGATGTATCATTGCCAAACCCAAAGTCATCTAGATTTTCTCTTCTATGTATAGTTTTCCCTTGGGGAAAGGAGACTGTTGGGAGGATGAGACATGTAAGGAGCAGAGAAGAACAGTGTGCTGTCACTGGGCAGGGAGAGCAGTGGAAGCTGCATATAGGCGGGCATGTAAATTTATATGGGAATGTACATTCTCAGTCATAATAAAAATAAATAAATAGATAAATTAAAAAAATAAAAAAAAATAAAAAAAATATATTTTAGCCTGTGATCCATTTTAAGTTCATTTTTGTAAAACATGTAAAGTGTGTGCTTATGTTCCTCTTCTTTTTTGCCCCCCACATGTGGATGGCCAGTTGTTGTAGCACTGTTTGCTCAAAAGACTGTATTTTCCCCATGGAATTGTTTTTGTTCTTTTGTAGCTCTCTTGCCTCCGTTTGCGCTCCTAGGATCTCTATTCCCTTCCGTTGATCTATTTGTTTATTCTTTCATCAATGATTTGGTGTTTCCTTAAAAAGCTGGAAATGGAAGTACCACAAGATCCAGCACTCCCGCTCCTTGGAATGTATCATAGAGAAGCAAGAACCATCATGTGAATATACCAAAAACCAAAAATAAATCCATTGCCATCTGAGTTAATGTTGACTCCTAGCAACCATATAGGATAGAGTAGAACTGTCCCACAGAGTTTCCAAAGAGTACCTGGTGGATTCAAACTGCTGACCTTCTGGTTAGCAGTGATAGCACTTAACCACTATGCCACCAGGGTTTCCATCACGTGAATAGACATATATAAACCCATGTTCAATCTTGATACAATTACTGTTTCTAGTTATTTGTTGTTGTTGTTGTTCTTTTTGTCAGTTTTCTTGTTTGTATGATAACTGTTCTTTTAATTTGTTACAGTGAGTTTTATGGCTTAGGATGCTGCTGTTGGATGTACTGTTTTATAAATGTCAGTTAAATCCAGTTGACTGGTGGTACTGTTCAATTTACCTGTACCTTCGCTGACTTTCTACCTGCTGGATCCGCCAATTACTGATGGAGGACTCTTGAAACCCTGAACTGTAAGAGTAGGTTTGTCTATTTCTCCTAGAAGGTCTATCAGTTTTTGCCTCATTAGTTTTGAGGCACTATTACTACATTATTAAAGATTGTCATGCCTTCTTGTAGAATTGATCCTTTTATTATTATGTAGTGTCCCTGCTTATCCCTGATAATTTTCTGTGATTTGAAGTCTACTTTGCCTGAAATTAATGTGGCTACTCCAACTGTCTTTTGATTAGTGTTGATGTATCTCTCCCCATTCCTTTACTTTTAATTTCTCTGTGTTTTTATATTTAAAATGAATTTCTTGAAGACAGCATACAGTTAGTACGTGCTTTTTCTTTAACCTCTGTAGTTCTTAGTTATTTAATTAATGCATTTAAATCACTTATGATTTAAGTAATCATAGCTAAAGTTGAATTAAAATGTACTGTGTTTACAAATGTCTCATGTGTTTTGTCCTTGTTCTTTGTTTCTTTTTCTTTGTCCTCCATTATTATTTGTTTTCTCTGATTTTAATTGAACACTTGATGTGATTCCATTTTCTGTCCTCTCTTAGAATATCAATTATACTTCTTTTTAAATACTTTTGGTAGTTGTCCCTGATTTATTATGTAAATTTACATTTGTAACTAATCTAAGTCCACTTTCAAACAACACTGGCTCACTTTATGGGTAGTTCAGTTACTTTATAACAGAGTATTCCAATTTCTCCCCCTGTCACTTATTGCTACTTATAAGGACATTTTAGTTTCTGGTACTTATAGCTACCTATATAGTAAATATAGCCTAACTCCTAGCCAGATAAACAGAAAGTCTTACACGAACAGCCCATTGACTTCAGTTCTTTCATCTGATACATCATGTCCAGTTTTCAACCAAAAACATTAAGGCATGCACAAGGCAAATGATACAGTCTGAAGGGACAGAACTAGGAAAAGAACCAGACTCAGATATGGCAGGTATTTGGGAGTTATTAGACTAGGAATTTAAAATAATTATAATTAGCATGCTAAGAGCTTTCATGGAAAAAGTAGACAACATGCAAACACCTACTTATAAGCTATAATCTTCCAATATACTTTTGCTTTATTATCTTTAAAAACTGTTTATGTGTTAGGATGTTAAGAAAAACAAAAATAAAACATTTTATTATATTTTATATTCTTCTATAGTGCTCTTCCTTTTTTATGTAGGTCTGAGTTTCTAACCTATATCATTTTCTTTGTTTCTGAACAGCTTCTTTTTAACTTTTCTTGAAAGGCAAGTCTACTGTGACTAATTCTTTCATTTACCCCCAGGAAAATTTTATAGATCCTTCACTTTCTAAGGATAAATTTTCTGGATACAGAATTCTAGGCAGATGGTTTTTCTTTTGTCTATTTTGTTTTTCCCAAGTTTTAAGTATCTTATTCCACTCTCTTCTTGCTTGCATGCTTTCTGAAGAGAAGTCTGATGTAATTCTTATCATTGTTCATCTATATGTTATCTTTTCTTATGGCTTCTTTCATGATTCTTTTCATCTTTCATTATCTGCAGTATGCCTAGGTAAATATATATATATATATATATATATGTACACGCACACACACAAATATATATATTTATGATTTATCATGCTTGGTGTCCTCTGATCTTTCAGGATCAGTAATTTGGTGTTCATCATTAAGTTTGGGAAACATCGCACCCATTATTACTACTGTATGTATTTCTTATCTTCCTTTCTCTCTTTTTTCTTCTGGAATTTCCGTTACATGAATATTCTACTTCTTTTTTTTTCACGCTTTATCTTTGCTTTTCATCTTGGGAAGCTTATACTGACAAACCTTCAAGCTTATTGATTCTTTCCTTGGCCATGTCCAGTCTACTGACGAACTCATGAAAGGTATTTTTCATTTTTGTTATGATGCTTTTTATTTGTAGCACTTCCTTTTTATTCTTCCATAGAGTTTCTATCTCTCTGTTATATTACCATCTGTGTTTGCATGTTGTCTACTTTTTCCATGAAAGCTCTTAGCATGCTAATTATAATTATTTTAAATTCCTGGTCTAATAACTCCCAAATACCTGCCATATCTGAGTCTGGTTCTTTTCCTAGTTCTGTCCCTTCAGACTGTATCATTTGCCTTGTGCATGCCTTAATGTTTTTGGTTGAAAACTGGACATGATGTATCAGATGAAAGAACTGAAGTCAATGGGCTGTTCGTGTAAGACTTTCTGTTTATCTGGCTAGGAGTTAGGCTATATTTACTATATAGGTAGCTATAAGTACCAGAAACTAAAATGTCCTCTGCTGTCCTTGTGTTTTTTCCTCTCTTGTTGTCTTTGGGGTTCCCTAGGGATACCTTATTAAGTAAGGTCTGAATTTTGCAATTCTTTTTAAATGCATCCTCCTGTTATATAGTAGCAGTAGTTATGTGATGATAAGATATAGAGGACATGAAGCATTCTGTAATCTTACAAAGAACCCTGGTGGCACAAAGGCTAAGTGCTTGGCTGTTAGCCAAAGGGTCACCTCCGTGGGAGAAAGATGTGGTAGTCTGCTGTTTAAAGATGTTGCCTTGGAAGCCCTACAAGGCAGTTCTACTTTTTCTGACAGGGTTGCTATGAGTATGTATAGACTAAGAGGGCAATGGGTAGAACCCTATGATTAGGTATTAGTATTCCAATGGGACTATGATCCTTGGGTGTACCCTTACAAATGCTTCTCAGCTCCCCACCCCCTATTCCCATTAGGTGAAATGAGAAGACTGCAAGGGGCCAAAGCCGGGCAGTTTTACCTGCACCACATCAGGTGTATTCTAGTAAAATAGTTTTTCTTGAGAAAAGCTTAAGAAGAACAGAATGTTCAGGGTGTATTTAAACATAGTTACTGGGAATTTTTCCCCATCTTCACTCTGGAAAACTTTTGGGGCTCCTGGAGGACAAGTTCACAAGGCTGGGCCCTCAGAAGATTTTTGTCTTTCAAGATACTCCATGCTTAGTCTTCAGTGAGTATGCAATTGCCTTTCAAGTTTTCCTACCCAATGCTGGCTGCAGTGGCAGTTTCTATTCCAGGTAAGCTATGATTTTGGTTTTGCCTTTCCCTGCAAATTTTAGGGTGGCAGTTTTCTGTGATCTCTATTCTCTGATAGATCTAAAAGAGTTATTCATTTTCAGTTTTTGCATATTTTTTGTGCTGTTAGGGCTGAAATGAGAACCTCAGGCTCTTTACAGGTCAAACGAGAAATGAATATATGACAGTTTTGTATGAAGATGTCTGGATATCATTTTGTTAATTCATGCTTTGTGCATAGTAAGTCCTACATAATGAAAAAAATGAACATCAAATCTATTCACTTCCACAATATTCAATTTTACAAGAATTTTTTTTCTGTCTTAAATTTGTCTGCTCTTTAAGGTCACCTTTACCATATCAGAAGGAAAGTTACCTTTACTTACTCCTAATACACTACGTCATGCCGCCATTTCTCTGACATTTTCTATAGCGCTCCCAAGCTCCCCTGTCTATTTCCATCAAATTAATCTCAACTCATTGTGACCCTATAAGACAGGGCGGAACTATCCTATAGCATTTCCAGTGAGTGCCTGGTGGATTGAAACTGCTGAGCTTGTAGTTAGCAGATGTAGGACTTAACCTTTACACCACCACAATTTCCTTGCTTGTTCCAGCTACTCTCAAGTGCACCAAGCTTTTTCTCATAAATATGAAGCACAGTTCTGCTTCAGGGCATTTGCATTTAGAGTTGTCTTTGCCTGTCATATTCTTCTCAAAGCTATCTACATATCTGCTTGCCTTATCACTTCCTCACTATATGCCTTTAATCCACCATATATAAACTGGAAAACATCTACAATCTCTACCTTTTCTTTTCAGGTGTCTCTTTTCTTCCCAACATTGTTTATATCCCAAACTATATCAAGATCCTCAAAAGCTGTTCTGCTAGTTTCTGGCCCTTATCATTCTAACCACTGGAAGTCAGATCCCAGCCAAAGAGGTTGAACATCAAAGAGACTCTATGTCAATGCTCTCTCACTTTTCTCATCACCCATACTTCAACACATTCTACCTAAAAGTCACTTATTCATCCTAGATGAAACTTCCTCTTCCTTAGAGATTGTTTTCTTAACTCATCATGAAACCAGTTTTTTGGTTCTTGGTGGTAACAAATTAAAGACATTAATTTTGGCACAAAGTCTTCTATATTTTACAAGTAAAAGGCCAATTGGAGTGGCTCTGTCAGAATGAATGAAGGTTGGCTCAAAATAACTATTCAAGCATAAACGCAATGCAAGTATTAAAATATGTGCAGCAGCAATCTTTTCCTTTATTTTGATTTTTAAAGAATATTCTTTATTTTTATTTTTTGGTCTTTGTTTAGCTGAGTAGGATGGTGAATGGGTATGTAGATTAGAAAAGCTCAAAATCTTGAATTTTTTATCTAAGAGAAAAAGTGAGGGAGGGAAAGATAGTAAGAGGTAGTGAATCAGTGATAGAAAGTGAGCTGAAGAACGACGAATTTTGAGATTTAGTTAGGACAACTTGCAAGAGTGAAACTTTAGGTAAAAGGAGATAAGTTCAAAGTGTATATTCAGGAATTCTTTCAAAGTACATGCTTCTAGCCACTACTGTACTATCCACATAGCACTTTGATTTCTGTATAAATTACAAGGCTTTCTCAGTGTTCCTTGCAAATGATTGTTGAAATGACTTGTTTCTTATCATACCAATTCTAGGGAAGGTAGCTTGGCATGATAGATTGAGTAGGCTCTATGACTCAGGCCAATGTAAATTTGGATTTAAGGAATTACAGTCCCATGATGCTGGGCAGTTTGATCAAGATTTGATATTTGCATCATATGCAAGTAAAATTTTTGCTGAAGATCATTCAAATGTAGCTGCAGCAATATATCAACAAGGAACTTCCAGAAATTCAGGCCACATTTAGAAGAGGGCATGGAACCGGGGATGAAAACAGAGAATACCAGAAAGATATTTATGTATTTTATTGACTTTGCAATGCATTCAGTCACATGGACCATAACAGATTACGAATAACAGTGCAAAGAATGAAAATTCAAGAACACTTAAACTGTGCTCATGAAGAACCTGTACATAGACCAAGAGGCAGTTGCTCAGACAAATATGGGAATATTGTGTGGCTTTAAGTCCAAAATGGAGTGTGTCAAGGTTCTATCTTTTTACCATACTTATTCACTCAGTGTGCTAAGCAAACAAGCTGAGAAGCTGGACTATATGAAGAAAAGAGCATTGGGATTGGAAGAGGACTCATTAACAACCTGCATAATGCAGATGACAGTCTTGCTTGCTGAAAGTGAAGAGGACTTGAAGCACTTCCTGATGAAGATCTAAGATCACAGCCTTCAATATAGATTACACTTCAATGTTAAAAAAGAAACTGAAAGTCCTCACGATTGGATCAATAAGCAACATTATGATTAATGAAGAAAAGATTGAAGTTGGCAGGGTTTCATTTTATTTGGATCCCTAATCAACACCCATGGAAGCAGCATTTAAGAAATCAAAAGACACATTGCATAGGGCAAATCTGCTGCCAAAGACCTCTTTAAACTGTTCAAAAGCAAACTTAAGTGGTTTGCATGGTAAGCATACGAAGTGCTTTGCAAAAATACTTTGATGACCTTGGTGACAGTGCAGTGAGGTGATGCCTTACTTTCATATCTTTACATGACTTTCATTTTTATTTGTATTTTTTCTTTTTCAAAACATTTTATGATTGAAATGTATTCTCTTATCAGTTGACTCCATTTGAAAAAATGGTTTATTTTAAAAGGAAGTGCCTGGCTTATTTCAAGAGTCTGATACATCAAATGCCTCTCCAAGGCCAGTGCAGAGTGTCCCTCATGGGCATTAAATAAAGCTTCAAACAGGCTTCATTACTGGGCTCACTCAGCTTGCTTTCCACAGCCAGTTTCAATTTCACTAAAAGGAAAGAATTGGTAATTAATTATCTAGGCCTTGTAATGAGTTTCCATTACTTGGAATTCAATAAAGCTCTTTCATTGTGACCAGGCTGATCAATAGTACAGAAGGGTTAATAGAAACCACAGATACAGCTGGGATAATAGAATGGCTATAGGAAATTAGGCTGGGTCCCTGAAGCACTCTTTCTTCTCTCTGGGGAATGGAAGCTGCTCTGTAGCTCCTTTTTTTTTAGTACACTCTGTGAGGCATTGTGAAATCAGTAGGCCATTGTGTTACTGCACTAGCTAATGGAAATTACCTTTACAAAATCCATAGACACTTGGAACTGGAACGACTTTAGAGATTATTTAGTTGTATTACTCATGGATCACCGTGCCTTCTAGATAACCTTTTTTTTTTTTTGTAACAAATGATGTCATCTTCATCATCAACACCAACCCCCATCCACTAACTGCCACAGCTGATTAGATAAAGGGTATATCTTGGGAAAAGCAGCCAATCCTTATAGTGGCAAGCAACCTATGTAGTTGCCTAGAGTGGAAAGATGAAAAGAAAGTGATAGGATGAGGAGACTGATTTTCTGTAGAATTTCAATCAGGAACTAGAGAAAGACAGAGTGTAATTGTTTAACTAGGGATTTAAACTTACAGAGCCTATCGAGTCTATAGGTGGCACAAACAGTTAATCACCTGTCTAATAACTGAAAGGCTGACACTTCAAACCCACTCACAGTCACCTTAAAAGACAGGCCTGGACATCTGTTTCCGAAAGATCACAGCCTTGAAAACCTCACGGGGTAGCTGTACTCTGAACATGGGCCATCACTATGAGTCACAACGGCAGCAACAAACACTATATAGAGTAGACATGTGACAAAGTGTTGAAACACTGATCAGGTCAAATTTGTGATGATGGATAGGGTTGCAATGAACCAGAATTAACTTGGTATCAGCTTTAGACACACTAAGAGAGGAGGACCATGCATGCCAACATTCCACAATGGTCTAAAGTGCATAGCTGGTGCCTGACAGTTTCCTTGTTTCGGTGGCAATCCAGGTATGTTTTCCTATGATAACTCCTTTTTTTCCTTAAGATTACTTGAGTGAGTCTCTGTTCTTTGCAACCAAATGATCCTAAGTAGAAGCCCAGTCTACTGCTTGTTCATTAATACTCACTCTCCATTCCTCTCTTTCTTGGGCTTTGACCAGTAATCACTTTCTGTCTGTAGGGATTTGCCTCTTCTGAACATTTCATACAGATGGAATAGCTGGCCTCCTGTGTCAGCCTTCTTACACTTACCATACTGTGTTTCAAGATTTGTCCATATTGTAGTATATGTCAGTGTTTCAATCCCTTTAATGACAGAGTAATATTCCATTGTACAGGTATATCACTTTTTGTTTATCCATCCATCCAGTAATGGACATCAGTGTTATTTCTACTTTATGACTACTTTGAGTAATGCTGATATGAACACTAACATGCAAGCTTTCATGTTGATGTGGTTTTAGTCTTTTGAGTACGTACCTAGGAGTTGCATTGTTGGGTCATATGATAACACTTTTTAACTCTGTCACAAATTTTGAAACTATTTTCCAAAGTCCTGAAACATTATACACACACCTGAGTAATATCTGAACGGTCTAATTTTTCTACACCATACCAGCACTTGCAACTGTTTTTTTTTTTGATTATAGCCACCTTAGTGGGCTCATTTCAGTATTCACATGGTTTTCACTGATGATGCTGAGGAAACCCTGGTAGTGTAGCGGTTAAGTGCTACAGCTGCTAACCAAAAAGTTGGCAGTTCAAATCTAACAGGTGTTCCTTGGAGACCCTAGAGGACAATTCTGTTCTGTCATATGCGGTTGCTGTGAGTAAGAAATGACTCAACAGTACTGTTTGGTTTGCTTAATGTTGATGAATATTTTTTTTTAACACTTTTTGGTCATTTGTATATTTTCTTTGGAGAAATGTCTTCGAACTTTTATCCATTTTTAAATTGGGTTATCTTACTGTTGGGTGGTAAGACAGTCTGTACAAATCTGTTGAAGCCATTGTCCCTTGAAATTTGGCAAACATTTTCAGGGATTTCATAAAGATCCCGAAGTTTCCCCACAGAAAGCTTAAGCATCTCCTCTTTGTCCCAGTTTTGGCTCCTTTCTAGCATCCTGGAGGTGCCTTCTGACAAGCGGGAATGCATTCTGATGGACTGAAGAAAATGCTCTTTTGACAACTTTTCTTCACAATGCCACCTCCATACAGTGCTGTAATATCATAAAATTTTAAAATTGAAAGACTTGCTCATGGATGCAGTATTTATGAACATCTGTTATTTTGGGGGACAGTTTTACTCTGGCCATGAGTCGGATCCAACTCGACGGAACTGTTTTTTTTCTTTTTTTAATTATTTTTAGAGCACTAGGGGCACAGTAGTTAAGTATTTGTGTCATGGACTGAATTGTGTCCCCCCCCCAAAATGTATGTAGTAATTTGATTGGGCCACAATGCCCTGTATTCTGTGATTGCCCTCCATTTCCTGGTTTTCTGATGCTGTAAATCCTAATCTCTGCCTGTGGCTAAGAGATAGAAAGATAATGTTAAAAGAGGATTAGGGTGGGACAGCAAAACTTGCTAAAGAAGTTTCCCTAGAGTGCAGCTTGCACTACCCTTGATTCTTTCATGCTACCTGAGATAAAAAGAGAGAGAAACAAGCAGAGAACTGGGAATTTCACACCATCAAGAAAGCAGCACTGGAAGAAGAGCGTGTCCTTCAGACTTGAGGTTCCTGCACTAAAGATGCTCCCTAAACAAAGGCTGATGCAACACAAGGAGTTTTCTCTAGAGCCAACAGAGGGAAAGCCTTCCCCTGGAGTGGACCTACTGAATTTAGACTTGTAGCCTACAGAATTGTGTAAGAATAAACTTTCCCTTGCTAAAGCCGTCCCCTGGAGTGGAACTCCTGAATTTAGACTTGTAGCCTACAGGACTGTGTAAGAATAAACTTTCCTTTGCTAAAGCCGTCCACTGTGGTATTTCTGTTAGAGCAGCGCTAGGTAACTAAAACAGTCTGCTAATCAAAAAGTCAGTGGTTTGAATACATTGGTTGCTCCTTGGACATCCTATAGGGCCATTCTACTCTCTTCTCTGGGGTCACTATGAGTTGGACTTGACTAAATGGCAATGTGTTTGGTTTACCTTATTATTGCTACGATATCCCTGGGTGGTGCAACTGGTTAACATATGTGGCTGCTAATTGAAAGGTTGGAGTTTCAAGAATATCCAGAGTCACCCACAAAGAAAGGCCTGGTGACCCATATTTGAGAAATCAGCCACTGGGAATTCTATGGAGCACAGGTCTGGTCTGACACACAAGAGGCCCCTGTGAGTCAGAGTTGACTTAATGACAATTGGTTTTGGAGAGTTAGAGAGGATACTCCATGGAATGGTTTATTTTATGTGCTATGCCCTGGCCAGAAGTCTCTTCTCACAGCTGGCCTAACGCATTAGTAAATAAAATCCCAGAGCGGAAAACGCTGTTTAGATGAAGAAGACCGATATTAGAAAACTCTCCCCACCAATGTAGTAGATAGAGGACCCAAGAAATTTGAGAAAGGAGAGATGGTTCAGTGCCTTTGAAACACCTATGTGAGCAGTGTAAGAATCTCTTTTAAATTGTCTCTTTTATCCCGTAACCCAAAATGAAGTTTTTTTTTTCCTTTTTCTTTTTTCTTTTTTGATATTTGCAGTAAGAGAAAGGTTCCAGCGTGTTACCGTTACCACAGAGTATTCCAGAGTTATTTCAGCATTGTTCACAACAGCCAAAGAATGTTTGGGGTTGTGAATGGAAAGAGTGAAAGAATGGATTATTATTTTTGCACTGAAATTAGTTGAAAGGAGATATGCTAAAATGTATCTTAGGAAGCAATGGAATATATTTTTTTCTGTCTATAAAAATTATGAAATAGCCAGTAATGCCACTTCTTGGAATATATGCTACAGAAGCATGCGCAGTCACACAAACAGACACATGCACACAAATGTTTATTTCAGCACCATTCACAATAGCAAAATGGTGGCATCAAACCAGGTGCCCAACAGATGAATGGATAAATAAATTATGGTATATATATTCAATGGAACACTATGCAATGATAAAGAACAATGGTGATTTTAGGAAGCATCTCATAACCTGGTTTCGACTAGAAGACATTTACGTTGAGTGAAATCAATCACTGGCACAGGGACAAATGAGACCCCTACTATAAGGACATAAAACAGACTCATGTACAGAAGAAAAGACTCTTTGATGGCTGCAAGGGAGGGGAGGGAGAGGGTTAGTTATAGATTAGATAGTTAATAGAAATCTGGTTGGGTGAAATCACGGAAAGTACACATTCAAAAGAAGATCAATTTAACTGGATTTCAATATAACCAGAAAACTCTTTCAATCTTAACCTAGTATTGCAAGGGCAGAGTAGCAGGGGCAGGGGTCCAGGTATCTTGCTCTCAGGAGACATCAAGGCCAGTTGGCATAACTAGCGTATTGCTAAGAGCTTCTTCCATACCCCATATTGGTGAGTGGTATCTGGGGTCTTAAAAGCTAGCAAGCTGCCATCTGAGGTATACCAAATGGTCCCAACTCAGCTGGAACAAATGATCACCAAGGACAACAATGACATGGGAGAAAGAGAACCCAGAAGACAGAAAGACCCACGTGAGTGGGTGACTACATCAACATGGGACCAGAAGAACCGGGGGGTGCCCAGCCACCACTGCCGACAGCTGTGATGGGGCTCACAGTGGTGAGTCCCAGTGGCAACAGGAGAAAACAAAAGGGGTGCACCCTGAGAACTCCACTAAAAGACCACAGCTGGTGGTCCACAGGCCTTGGGGTCCCCCTGGGAGCATGGGCCCTGGACCTTATGCTGCCCCTGGTCATAAATCATTACTGAGGTCAACTCTTTGGACAGGAATGGATTGGACTCAGGGACACAGAGTGACCCTATCATGTGTGCACTTTATGGTTCTGTGCATCTATAGGATGTCATCTTACTGGCCTCTTATTAGAGCAGAGTAGAGAGGGCGGAGGAGAGGGGACAGGAAATTGTTAAGAAGATATGACATGTATAGAATGGAAAGGAGAAGTGTGTTGTCACCAGGCAAGGAGAGCAGAAGGAATTGCAGATAAGCAGGAATGCAAACTTAAGCTGGACTGTACACTTTCACTCAATCACAATAAAAAAAAATATATAATAGGGATTACATGCAAAATAAATTGGATTTGATTTATATAAATAATAAATCTAGCATGTCCCCAGGTATCTTTTGAGAGATTCAAGTAGTTTGCTCTTGAGGCAAGACACCTGTGTAGCAGATCAAGTGATGCAAAGTCTGATTTTAGACAAATCACTAGCTGATTTGATAACCTTCAATGTTCACTTGATAGAATAAGCCTGGAGACCCAGGGTCGATTCTCAGCCAATGTACCTCATGCATGGCTACTACTTGTCAGTGGAGCCCTGAGTATTGTTGTGGTGCTAAACAGTTTTCTCTAGAGTTTCTAAGATTAAGACAGACTATGAGGAAAGTCCTGACAACCTACTTTTTTGAAAATCAGCCAGTGACAATCTTACAGAACAATCTGTTGCTCCATAATCAATTCTGGGGTGGACCAGGACTGGGAAACGTTGTGTTCTGCTGTGCATGAAGTTGCCATGAATCAAAGCCAGACTCAACAACAACTATTAGAAGGCACCTCTTGTCTCTCTTCTGTTGGTAGCATTCTGAATGATCTTAGAGGAATATTTAACTGCTGCACGTCTTTGTTTTCTTGTAGATAGAATGGAAATAACTATACCAAGGCCACCTAACTTACCCTTCAGTTTGAGGCTAAAGCATGATAATCTATGTTGAAAATATTCCTACATGTGTTACAGCAGAATAAATTGTTACAGAAACACAAAGATTACTTTTTCTTTTGTGTTATAAGCTGAAATTGACTTCCCTAAAGCAGACAGTATTAAAAAAGTTTAAACTCTGTTAAAAATACTTTTTTCTTATTAAAAACACTTCTTATAATAAGATATTAACCCTAAAAAAATAATCAGCTCAACTTTGACAACTCAGTAGTTTACAGACATTCATGTGTATTCTGCTTTCTACCTTCTTACAATTTTGTATGTTTAAGTAATTTCTTTCTTTGGTTGTCTAAGTTTTTGTTAAATCAATTTGAGTGCTTATTAATTACTTTTAGAGGGTTTGCTTTTCCACAGACTACATAAAAACCAGAAAAGAAAAACATAACAATTTTTTAATGTTATGAGATATAACCACAAAAATTTCCCTCAATAGTTTTGTTCCATCATTCACCATCCCCCAAACAAACCATAGATGTGAAATACCACTGAATCATAGCTATTTTGCAATTGTCTCTGCTAATCTGAAAGAATGGCTAACACAAAGTAAAACATTCATCATGTCAAATGCTTTATTAGGCTATAGAGAGTTTTGTGGTGTATTGTCTCACGTATATATGTACATGAGAGGAATGACAGTATGTGAAAAGAGCCATATTACACATACATACATACATATATGTATATAGTTATTACTATTAATGTATAAAATTGTTGGTAGTTACTCTTGTTCTGTGATTTCCTTGAATAATTAAGTTTCAAGGTGAGCAGAAGAGAACAGAAAGTTAAAACCACCAGAATGAAAACTCAGAGAACCTTTAGAGGTCATCTGGTGTAAATCCCCTCATTTCACAGATAGGGAAGCAGAGCAGAGCTGTTCAGTGACCTGTTGAAGGTCACACAGGGATTTGGCCACAGAATAAAATTCCAGTTACCTGACTTACAGTCTGGTGCCTTTTCTTCTCTAAAACTGTAGTACTCACACAGCCCTGCTATGATTTCTTGGTTCTTTCACTTACTAGCTATGTGACCTTGGATAAGTCTTTCAAATCCTTGAGCCTGCCTTTTCTAGTTTGTAAAATGGGAATAAAAAACCAGGGTGGTAAAAGCTGGAGGGCAGCCAAGACAGAAATATGCAGCCATAGAACATTACCCAAGTGGAACCATGTTCGGCTTCTAACTCTTCCACCTCTGTGCCGTATGAAAGCTATTTTTCCTCACTGGGTCAGTGCAGATGTCATTTTCTGGGGTATTTTTTCACTGACCTTCAGACACTTGCACAGGAACCTCCGTTCTGTAGCCACAGCCCCCGGGCTTGCCCCTAGTGTAGAAGCACTTGCTTTATTGTATTGTAGCTGCCTGATTATTAGACCATAATCCTTCGATTGAAAGAACTGTATTCTATTTTCTATTTTTAGCACTGAGAACAGTACTGATTGGGAAAAAAAGGTGCTGGATGACTAACAATGACGGACCAATGAATGAGTTTATTCACAAATGCTGGGGAGTAAGGGAATGCATTGGAAACAGGTCCATATTTTTGTGGAAGAAATTTTATTTCCCCCCCTACCTAATGATGCAAGTTGGATGAGCTCTCACATTATCTATATCATTTCCCTACCACCAGTAATTTACTTGATAACTAGGTACTGATGAAATGGATTTGTGTGTACTACCTGGACACATACTGATTAAGGGGTGGGTTCAGTAGTGGTTGGTGGGCAAAAGTCTCACCTTCCGTGTGACAGACCAGAGTTTGATTCCCAGCCGGTGTACCTCGTGTTATCAGCAGTAACACTTAACCACTGTGCAACCAGGATTTCCACTCTAGGCGGGTGACATATTCTAGGCAGGTAAAATCCCATCATGATTGAAAAGGATGCTGAATTCTTGCTAGACTACTGCTTTTTTTAGATTCAGGCTTAAATCTTTAATGTCTTCATTTTTTAAAGAGTTTACTTTAATAATCTATGTCATCTATTTAAAGAAATATTTACAAATGTCATGCTTTTTTTCACTCTTGAATCAAATGCATTGTAAGCAAGCCCATATTCTCATACAATTGGCAAGAAAAAAAAAATCCAAACCTGTTGTCATCCAGTCAATTCTGAATCACAGCAACCTCATAGGACAGAATAGAGCTTCCCCATAGAGTTTCCAAGGAGTGCTTGGTGGATTTGAACAGCCAACCTTTTGTTTAGCAGCCACAGCACCATACCGTACCACCAGGGTTTCCAGCAAGAGCAGAGTCTGTTAAGCTACCCCTGAACAAACGTATCTATCTTCAGCTTCCCAGTATCCCAGAAATCTTACGTCCTTTGTAACTGTTGACAAGTGTTTATTGGGTGGAAGTTGTAAGTATGAGGTAGGAGCATGTAGTATTTTTTTAGTTACCTAGTGTGAAGAATATTGAATATACCACGGACTGCTAAAAGAATGAACTAATCAGTCTTGGAGGAAATACAGCCAGAGTGATCGATCCTTAGAAACAAGGAGGACAAAACTTCAACATACTTACTTTAGGCACATCATCAGAAAGGACCAACTGCTGGAGAAGGACATTGTTACGGGTTGAATTCTTCCCCCAAAATGTGTGTCACCTTGACAGGGCCATGATTCCCAGTATTGTGTGATTGTCCACTGTTTTATCATCTGATATGATACTAATGAGGCAAGATTAGGGTCAGTTACTTTAATAGGAAGGACTCAGTCTACAAGATTAGGGTGTATCTTGAGTTAGTCTCTTGAGATATGAAAGACAGAAGCAAGCAGAGAGACAGAGGGAGAAAGAGAGACAGGGGGACTTTCTAGCACTAAGAAAGCAGAGTCAGGAAGAGAACGAGTCTTTTGGACCAGGAGTCCTTGTGCTGAGAAGCCCCTAGTCTGAGGGAAGATTGATGGCAAAGACCTTCCTCCAGAATTGACAGAGAGAAAGCCTTCCTCTGGAGCGGACACCCTGAATTCAGACTTTCAGACTATGAGATAATAAATCTATTTGTTAAAGCCATCCACCTGTGGTATTTCTGTTAAAGCAGCACTAGATAACTAAGGCAGATACCATCTTTTGTGAAGCAGAAAGTCAGCCAAAATGAGGGCAGTCTTTGATGAGATTGATTGAAATAGTCGTTGCTCGATCATACCAGTGATTGTGAGTATGGCATAGGACTGGTCAATAGTTCCTGCTGTTTTATGTTGGATTGTTGTAAGATGGAGCTGAAAGGACAGCAAATAACATCAGTGCTTCTTTAATGAAAATACAAGTCTATGGCATTAAAGTACAGAAGTCTATTGTGTAGGTTAAATCTTCAAATTATAGTTTTTTTTTTTGTTTTTTTTAGCTATGTCAGTTCCTTTCTTGTTGGTGTTTCTTGTGATCCTTATATAGCATAGCCATTCTCCATGTGTGGTGTAGTGGTTAAGTGTTGTGACTGCTAATCAAAAGGTTGTCAGTTTGAATCCACCACGCTGTCCTTGGAAACTCTATGGGGTAGTTCTACTCTGCCATATAGGCTCACCAGGAGTCAGAATTAACTCATTGCCAATAGGTTTTAGTGTTTGATTTCCCCTTGGGTCTGTACACACATATGCACATGCACACACACACAAATGCATGCACACTTCTGTGTCTAATCTGTTCTTTTTGTAACAAAAATGATTAGATTTAGTACTTACTCTACTTGTGTATGATCTAATTAACATAACCAAGTAAATCCATTTTCAAACAGGATTATATACATAGATACAGGAGCTAAGATTTCAACACACATTTGGGGTGGGGGACACAATTTAATCCATAGCAAGTATAATTTACCTGTGAGTGGAATTACAGCAGTGAGTGTGGCTCTTTTTCTTATCACAGAAATCTTTGCAAAGATTTAAAAATCTCCATTCCTCAGCAGTTATTGTAGTTCCCAGCCATGGGTATAGAGAATGGAAGGTGCTGTAAGATGAGAAGAAATCATTCTTCTGAGAAGTCTGTTGCTGACAACTGCTCTTTTGGTTTCTAAGGTTACTGGGGAAGATTTTCTCAGTTATCTTGCTAAAGCTGTCTCATTCTTTAGAGAATGTAGAAGTTCAGGGAAGGTTTCCAATACATTAAAACTAATATTTTAATTTTCAACCTTTTTTTTTCAGAAGGGTCATAGAATGTTTTAGAATCAGAAGAGAACCTCTAGGTGATCTCATCTCTTTGCTTTTCATTTTTCGGTACAACCAGACAAGTTAAAAATATACTATCTATGCATCTATAGGATATCATCCTGTTGACCTCTGGCTGGAGGAAGGAGAGTGGGTGGAGAGGAGGGGAAAGGAAACTGTTGGGAGGATGAGACATGTATGGAGCAGAGAGGAATAGTGTGCTGCCACCGGGCAGGGAGAGCAGTGGAAGCTGCATATAGGTGGGCATGTAGATTTATATGGGAATGTACATTTTCACTCAGTCATAACATATATATGTATATATATATTATTGTGCTTCAGGAGAAGTCCACAGTCCAAATAAGCCTGCCACACAAAACTCAGAACACTCACCACCATGCAATTCCAACTACTTTACCCCCTCGATCGGTAATGGCATGTTTCTCCCTCACACTGCACTTTCCACATCCACCCAGCCAACTCCCATCCCAGTCCACCCTCTCATTTTGCCCATAGAAAGGAGCCTCCCAGGCAGCCCCCTACATACACCTAAGCAGGTAACTGTTAATATGAAGACTGTTTTAAAAAATTTCACTCTCCATATTTGTCTACATGCTATATGAAGTCATTTTTCTTTTAAAGTTATAGAAAAACCATTATCGATTCCAGCAAAATTTTTTGAATGTTGCATATGATTCAGTCATAACTTAATAGTCGAATAATGTCACCACTCTCCAAATCTTCTATAATTACAATTCAATTTGTCAGAATTTACTTATTAGCCATGTGCAGAAGCATAAGGGAAACACTTGGTCTGTTTAGCAAACCTTCTGTCAGAGCAGAAATACAGGGAGAGTGTAGCTGTTGATTACTGTTTTCGTGTGAGCAGGAAATGCCATATGATGCAAGGTGGCTTCTGCCAACTAAGGCAGCACAGAATCTTGTTTAGCAGAATTCCGTGTAATAAGGAAGAGTTTGGATAAGCAGGTTTGTCTCAAATAGGTCAAACTATTGATTTACCAATACTCTTCCTACCTTGACACAGTTGATGCCACTTAGAATATTACAAACTCTCTGCCATACGCATGTTGTCGAGCCTATGCTTCAACCCCATCACCTTTCAGCAGATTGCTTTAGACAAGAGATCTCCCGGGTGAAGAATCTGCAATGCATATAGGCTTACTTGCTGATTTAATACAAGAGAGTCCTAGACATTGACCTTGTCTCGAGTTATTCTAACTTGGCAGGGCTGTAACACTGCAAAGACCTGCAAATCCCTTTTTAACAAGGCTACCTGAACCAAATGGCCCTGGTCCAAATACATGAAAATTTAAAGATGTCCAAGAGTTCAGTGGCTTACAGTATTACAGAGAAGGAGGACTGACAGTGCACTTAGCCCAGGCCTACTTATTCACCTAGTCACGGATTCTGTCTCCAAGCATAATAGCTGCTCTGTTATTACTTTATAAATTGCTGTGCATATTATTTCAGTAATGAACTGAGAGAAGGCATTCTGTTTGAAGATGTTAAAAGGCACCAACATGCGTCACTAAAAGCCCCAGGTGTTTAATTATTTAGAAGAAAACATTTCTCCTCCAGGAAAGTTGTATTTTTAGTATTACCAAAAACAGCAGGTAGGATGGATATTGGAATGTCTATAGAGCCTAGATCCTTGAAGTACCCACAGGCTTTACAGGCTGACTGTAGAGAAGAAAGGGGTTCTCAAGGGAACAGGCAGGCCGAGAACGAGATGCAGGTGCTTACAGTTTTGCTTATGATGTTCTTTCTTCCACCAGACCAAAAAAAAAAAAAAAAAGAAGAAGAAAATCCTATAGTTTTTCAGGGTAAGAGGGAAGTTGGCAATAACTATCAACTTGTCACTGAGAAAGCCTAATTTGGTAAGAGTTATAGTGTGTCCAGTGCAGAAATGATCACATATCTACATTATGCATCATGTCTAAAGTGGCAGCCTATTGTACTCTAATGGCAGTGTATTGAACACAAGTGATCTCTGAGTTTTGTATGGGGAGTTTTCTTTTGGCAATATGTTTCTAGCACATCTATATTATGACATGTTGAAAATGCCAGTTGTCAAAATCACAGAAAAAATAAGCCTGTATGTGTGCACATGTGTATATACATACATAGTTATATACGTATATAAATAGATATATAGTTTTTGCACCAAATCATATGACTTGAGATGTTATAACATTCTATTGGTGTGTTCTATGTCATTTTCTTGCAATTCTACATGTAGCATGATCTAAGTTGAACATTCCTGGCAAGAAGCAAAAGGACAATGACACACACGAAAATTAAATAGATAGAAGTAGAATGCCAGAGAAGGACAAATGCAAGATTACCAGACTAGGAAATTCAAGCCCAGTGTCCTTGTGGTTAAGTCTCCCACCACGTGTGTTCTGAGAAGTATGTTTCCTTAGCTGAGCCTCTTGGTTTCTTTGCTGTAATGTGACCAAGTTAGACTAGGTGATTTCTAAAATTGTACCTGTCTAATTTCTATCACTGGTGTGGACAAACCAGAGTCATAATTGACTCAACAGCAGCAGGTTTTAATTGGCTTAAAGCAGAACTAATGTATAGATAAGTTTTAAAAGTCACAATTCTGCACTCATGAGATGCCCACCCACTTCTTCCACAGAGTTCTGAGCTTCAGATGTGCCTGTATGGTTAAAGACAGATGAATGAGTTTTTCTGTGAAGAGGTGTTTGGGGAGATGTTGGTGCTCGAGAGTGAATAGAGAAAAGAAAGTGCTTTTATTTGAAGTTGGCAGGCACCCATTGAAAATGAAGTAATTGTGGAATCAGTTCATTGACAAAGCTGGATTGTATGAAGTCCCAGCATAAAGCAGTATAATTTTCCCTCCAAAGTGCATCTTCAGTCCCTTCCAGCATTTTCTCTGGGTGAGTTCTTTTGTTGCCCCTGGATGAACCCTTAGAACCCTCAGTAGAGACAAAAGGTCTCTTTGTTTAGGGATTATAAATTTCAGTCCTATCTAATAATCACAGAATTCCAGTTGAATCCAGAATATTAATCAAAACCCCCAATGTTTATCCAGGTAAACTGTTTTCCTTCCCCACATTGGCTCTGACCCTGGCATGGAATCCTAGATTCCTGGGAAAGGTTAATTTTTTTTTTTTTTCAGTTCTTCTTAGCTGTAGTTCTTGATACCCCTCACTTTGGAGTGGATGATAAAGGGATTAATGAAGAAAAGATGGAGTCTTACCTGCTTGGTACCATTGCCATTGGTGAAATCCAGAAGTCAAAGGGTGACTGTCTTCTTGGAGCTTTTATGGGTCGTAGATGACCTTTTGGAAATTCAGGTGGCATAGTGGTTAAGTGCTGTGGCTACAAACCAATAGCGCAGCAGTGAAAATTCACCAGGGTCTCCTTGGAACTCTAGAGGGAAGTTTCTACTCTGTCCTCCAGGGTTGCCATGAGTTGGAATGAACTCAGTGACACTGGGTTTGGTTTGGGGTTTAGAAGATCCATCACTGGGATCTCTGGATTTATAAAATGTCTATCTTTCAACTGGCCACAGATAACTCCCACTGGGTTCTTATAATCCAGCCTCATGGAGGAACGGAAACAACACTGATCAATTGAAGAAGGAGACAGACAAAGGTTTAGAATAGGGGTTAGGGTTACGCAAGAGAAAAGATGAACATGTCCCTGATTTCATTATGAGTTTTCAAGCCTTAAGGGGGTGTGAGTTAAGGGGGATGGGTGGGAGATGTTTTTTGTTGGATAAAGTTTTCAGTTTTGATTGTCACCCCAGGTGAGACAAGATATTTAGATTGAACTTGTTTCTAATGCCAAGACAAAGATGTCATTTGTATTTAGAAAGTAATGTGACCTATTATATAGGTATTCTGACAAAAAAGGAAGAGTTGCTCCTTGTATCTTGCTGTAACTATACAAGGAACCCAGATAGTGGAAGTTGTTGTTGTTAGTTGCCATCAAGTCAATTCTGACTCACAGTAACACTATGTGTGCAGAGTAGAACTGCTCCACAGGGTTTCGGAGGGGGCCTCTGAGTGGGTTTGAACCAACAATCTTTCTGCTAGTAGTTGAGGGTTTAGCTATCTGTGATACCCAGGGGGGGCTCCATAGTTCAGATTACCCACTGTTGTTGAGTTGACTCTGATCCACAGTGAGCCTTCAGGACAGAAGAGAACTGTCTGACAGTGTTTCCAAGGCTATTACTTTTATGGGGATCTCTAGTGGCATAGTGGTTACAAGCTACAACTGCGAACCAAAAAGTCAGCAGTTTGAATCTACCAGCTACTCCTTGGAAACTCTACAGGGCAGTTCTATTCCATCTTGTAGTGTAAATTAACTCAATGACAACAGGGCAAGTTTTGTTTTTGTTTTAAATCTTTATGGGTACAGACTGACATATTTTATTTCTGCAGAGCAGCTGGTTGCTAGCTGGTTTAAACCACTGACCTTTCAACTAGAAGCCAAGTGCTTAACAACTGCACCACCAGGGGTCCTTAGGTTAAGATTAAGGTTTTTAAAATGCAACTTGAACTGTGAGCACCCTCTCTCTAGCTTTAATTAAGCATCAGTATTAATGGTACTACAGCTATTTCTGTCAAGTAAGGAAATTTTTTGCTTTTTCTACTCTGGGGTAAGACCACTTCTGTATAAATTTCCCATGGTCACTGAGGAAGGATGTCAAGAGATCTGAATTCATAAGAAACATTTTGGAGAATGAGCAAGCCTATCCAGGAGCCCAGTAACACCGCTCCTTTATTCCCACGTCATCTGCTATCATGACTTAGAAAAGTGGGGCTGTGGGGAGACAGCGCATTGTTTGAGTGCATTGGAAAGGGAACGCTTCTAATAATAACACTAAAACTAATGAGCTTCACATTAATTAATGAAAGTGACAGTAGTTGAATCTTATTCAAATAACATGAATACAAATAAAAACATGCCCAGGCTTGCTTGTCACACCACTGTAGCTCTGAATGCTACAGTCTGGTAAGTAGCTGGGCATCAGCCAATGAAATACCTGGAGTGCTCAGAGAATAATCCCCGGTAGTTCTCCAGTCAGTGCTGTGTAAATGTGATCTTTTCATTTATGGCATTCAGTACAAGGAGTGAAGTATAGACCAGATGTCTATATTTGTAAAAGAAAAGCTTCTTGTGTATTTTCTGCCTAACTATAGAACTTCCATTTTTTGCTGTTTTACCAAATACCATTTTACTAACCATGGTGTCTTGAGATTTTGTGCACAGGCTTACCTCAGAAAGCAAATCAGTTGCTTCTAGAATAATCTCAGAGAGTAGTATAGTCCAAAAATGGAGAGTCATTGTAAAATTCTGGGGTTATGACTTCTGTGGTCCCTGTAGATACCTGATCTTTGCTTAGATATGGTGTACTGAGATGTCAGCATGTGCGATTGGCTCATACCTACATCTTTACATATGTCAACTTTTGCAAAGTTTGCTCAACTGATGAGTGGAACACAATGAGTGTTGTAGAATATAGTTTACTCATTTGTAAGTGAAGAGGTTAAATTGTTCCCCCTCCTGAAAGGTAATTGGCAGGGTTAAACCATTCCCCCTCCTCTCATCACACGCAGGTTCTGTGACTTCATGAAAAGCCACTTTCTGCGGAATGTTTCTGTGTAATCTCGCACAGGTCATCATACTGCTCCTCTGCTCAGGGTCACTTCACTACCCACCAACACCAGTCTCCTCCATTCAGACATGAACAACAGATAAATATCACGTATCATACTTTCTGCCCCCTAAATCCACATGCTCCCAGTCACCATATTGTACCCCCACTGCACCCCATACATGTCAATTAGTTTGTGAAATTGCCCACCTATTCCCAGAAACTTCATGAATTGTGCATAAATTCCCTGTCCCAAACCCTTATAGTCCCCAACCTCAGAGAGACTGATTTGAGATTTAATCTTCCAGCCCTTTGCTTGACTGACTTACAATGAAGTCTACTTTCTCTTCCTTGAAAGCCTGATGTCTCCCAATGGACTGAAGAAGCAGCACCAGGCAAGACCCATCCCCAATCAGGCTATACCATGTCCCTTTTCAGTACGTCCGCTCAACCTACCGAATCTGGACTCTTCATTTCTAGAGAATGTAATTCTTCCCGTCTAAATTTACTTCGAGCTGGTTTTCTCAACTTTGGGATTAAGAGATTAAGGACATATTTAGCTGGATAATTCTTTGCTATGGGGGACTGTCCTGTGCTTTGTTGAGTATTTAGCAGCATCCTTGGCCTGTACTTGCTAAGCACCAGTAGCACCCCCCGCCACTTGCAGTTGTAGCAACCCAAGACATTGTCAAATGTTGCCTAGGGGACAAAATTACCCCCTACTCTCAGTGAGGACCTCTGACTTACACACAGGTTCCTGTCTCCTATCTAAAGGACATCCAAAGAACATTAATAGAGCATTTATGACTCACATGGAAATCCTGGTGGTACAGTGGTTAAGGACAATGGCTGACAACCAAAAGGTCACTGGTTCGAATCCATCAGATGCTCCTTGGAAACTCTATGGAGGTGATTCTACTCTGTCCTATAGGGTTGCTACGAGTCGGAATCAACTTATTGTTAGTGGGTTTGGCTTTTTGATTATGACTCACATGAGGTCTCTGATTGGTACAAACCATTTGTACTCAGCTACCAACCTAAAGGTTGATAGTTCAAAGCCATAGTGGAAGAAAAAGACTTAGTTATTTCTATAAATGTTAGAGCCAAAGAAATGCTACAGGATTCAGTTCTACTCTGTAACCCACGTGTAGATATGAGTTGGAATGTACTTAATGGAAATATGATTTTTAAAAATATTTTTTAGACCTACATATGTTAGCAAACTTAGGTACACCCTAAAGGACCCTCACTGTAGTCAAATTTTAAACTGTAAAATTGAATGACTCCAATTTTCAGGAAGAATGTGCTTTAATTCAGATTTATTGAGATGACAAGTATGGTTTCAGCTCTTAAATACGCAATGACATGTTTGAAAAAGCAGTTACATTCTAATAACATGCTTCCATTTTCAAATAATAGTTACTAATAATGTTAATATTTTCATGGTTCTAATATTAATAAAATTATCAAGTGAGATGTGTTTTCATAAATCAGTATTTTTTTATTATGAATGTGAATAAAGCACATAGGATAAAAATTACATTACTTAGGATTTTGTTCTCAGCTGAGAAAGTAATTTAATAGTTACAGGGATAGAGTTAGGTGATAAGTAGAGACAGAGGTGAATAGGAAAATATAATGATTACAGAAACTGAGTTAGATGATAAGTAGAGAGAGAGACTACAAAAAGCAAAGTGTTCCAAAGGAGACATAAGGTCAGATAATTTAAGCCCATAACTTAATTGTTCTAAATGCTGTGTACCTCATTGCTGAATATCACTAAGTCACCTTAGAAGTACTCTCCTTGGGAAGCTATGTACTGACACCAATGCCTAGTCCACTTTTCAAAGCAATTTTGAAACTCTTTCTGGAATAGCCATTGTAAATGGTGGTACAGTGGCAAGTTCATGAACTTGTCTAGTTGTCTGTGAGGGGTTTTTAGCCAATAAACAAATAACTGTATTGGAACACCCTCCCTGCTTACCTAATGTGGTCCGCAATGAAGTTTTTCTTTACCAGAAGATAAAGGAGTTACTGAAAGGAAACCTTTTTGATGATATTCAGGACATCGAGGGTAATACAAGGACAGCTCTGATGGCCAGTCCAGGAAAAGAGTTTGAAAACTACTTTAAAGGATGGACTGGGTGCTGGTGTCAGTGCACAGCTTCCCAAGGGGAGTATTTCGAAGGTGACTATAGTGACATTTAGCAATGAGGTATGTATCACTTTTTCTAGGATGAGTTTGCAAACCTAGAAATTCTCCTATATTCAGGAGAAAATGGTCTAAAAGAGTCCTTTCCTCAGGGGTCCAAGTAAGAACCACTGTGCACAATTCTTGCTTGAATCCCTGAGGGTCTACAACATGTGTTCAAGCCTTTCTCTTTTGATAAATGAGTGAGTGTAAGTTCGTTGCCTATGTTATTTAGTTTGTAATCCTTTCTACAAGTCCAGAAACTTCATCACTGTAGGTGAGGAAATTGCCATGTCTACATCCAGAAACCCTAAGGCTAACACCCAAATCAGTAAAACTGCAACTACATCCAAGTGGCAAAAGTGCCCTGATCACTTTCCTTAAGCTGCCTTCCAATCCAGAATGGATCTATGCAGGCTTCAGCGCTTTGTAATTATGATCTCTAGTAGGGAATACCATTGATATTTTCAGAAACAAGGAATATGTTTTATTGAAAAGGTCCCCCAAGTCGCTCTGCTTGCTTCTGTCTTTTATATCTCAGAAAAGATTGCCTTAAGATACTATCTAATCTTGTACGATACAAGTAACACTATTCCATCTCATTACATCATGATAGAATTTACAACACATAGGGAAATCATATCAGATGACAAAATGGTACACAAGCATACACTACTGGGAATCACAACCTAGCCTAGTTGTCAGATAATTTGGGGGGGCATTATTCAATCCATGACACACAATTTCCCCCATTTCAGTCTTTAGGGAAGACCTACTCCCTGAGATGTTTGACTTAACAGTATATACTTCCTGAGACCCTATCTCAGGCTGACCCAGAATATAGTCTCTGAAGCAACTATATTACTTTATTTTGTAACTTACTGTTGTGAACCAATTTCAAATCACTGAAAAGCTGTAAACATAACATCCATCCCACCCATCCTCTTCAAGTGCATCCTAACTCATGGCTACCCTATAGGAAAGAGTAGAACTCTATGAAATTCTTTCCAAGGAAGTAATCTTTATGGAAGCAGACTGCTACATCTTTCTCCTGTGTAGTTGGTAGTATCAAACTGCTGATGGTTAAGCTAGCAGTTGAATACTTTAACCATTGCTCCACTGTGGCTGCTTCAAACATAGCACAGAATTTCCATATGCCCCTGAGTCAGATTCCCAGTTGTTAATATTTTCCACTATCTGCGGTGCTTTCTTCTCTCTTCCCATCTCTTTTCTCTCACTTCCTTATGCAAGTATGTACATACATAAGCATAAATGTTTATATTAATTTTTCTGAACCATTTGAGATTAATTTGCAGACATGGTGCTCTTTACCACTGAATATTTGAGTGACTATTAGCTGAGAAAAATCATGTTCTGCAATATAACTGCAGAACAATTATGAAAATCATAAAATTCTCATTTTTCAAACATTATTACCTGCAGACTTTATTTTGCAACCATTGTCCCACTTACCTTGTAAAAAAAAATAATCATGGTGCAGAATCTAATCATGGGTTGAATTTACTTATCTATTCTCTTTTATTTTGGAAGAGTTCCTAGGTTTTCTTGTTTGTTCGTTTTGGTTTTCACAAACTTGACATTTTTAATAGTACAGATTGGTAATTTTGTAGAATGCTCCTCTGTTTGGGTTTATCCAGTGTTTCCTCATTAGCTGGACTAAAAAGAGCTGGATCCTTTGAAGAATTGCTGATGCCAGGGCTAGGAAAATGTAAGATGAGCTTGGACTATCTTGTGAAACAAAAAGCCTGAAAGTTCTATAGCAATAATAAGAGTATTGACTCTGGAACCAGCCTGAAGTGGCTTTGCTGGCAAAATCTTGAACAATTAGAGCATTAGAATGAGTAATCTGGAGTATCAGGTTATGTTTCAGTGAGTAAAATGAGAATACTAAATTAAGACTTCATAGATTCATAGTGAATAAATGAATTAGTGACTTAAATAAATGGTTCTAAATGGAGAGCTCCTCCTTGCCAATTTTCCTTTTAAAGAGCCACTTGGTTTGAGGAAAGTATGTTACTATTAAATCTCTAATCATTAAGCCAGACTTAATCACTTCCTCAAATGAGATTGCTAATACATGTTTGTTGTGAGATACAAGCCAGCTATGGCAGAGAGACTTGAGATTCTATAGAGGTGTCTTTGCTGTGAGACAGAGAAGAACATGGACCCACCGAACTAGGACTGCCAATTAAGTTTGCGAACTCATCCTAGTAAAAGTGCTATATAGCTCATTGCTGAATATCACTATGGTCATCTTTGAAGTACTCCCTTTGGGAAGCTATGCACTGACACCAGTGCCTACTCCACCCTTCAAAACAATTTTGGAATGGCCATAAGACCTGTCATTATATTACCCTTGATGTCCTGAATGTCATCAAAATGTCTTCTTTTTGGTGTCTAGGGTCTTAAAAGCTAGCGAGCTGCCATCTGAGGAACATCAATTGGTCCCAACCCACCTGGAACAGGTAACAACCAAGAGTATAAAAGACACCAGGAAAAATAAACCCAGGAGACAGAAAGGCCTGTCTGATTAGCAGACTACATCAGCATGAGACCAAAAGAACCAGATGGTGCAAAGGGACAGGAAAATAAAGGCATTCCCAAAGGACTATAAAATAAGTCCACTTTTGCCTTTGCATGTATACACGGCAAAGTGGCTTGTCTTTAAAATGTTGTTCACATAAAGAGTATTAATTTTCTATGCTGAAAGCATGTTTGTGGGTTGATTATTTTGCTCTCAAGCCTTCTTCTGAAACTATTTCTCTCCTTTCTAATAATAGTTGATTAACTTGAATGCATTTTCATTAATGCCCTTCATTAGTGTAGTTCATATCTAAGAATTGTCAGACAGTGAGACAGGGAAGGAGGTTTATTCATCAACCTTGACCTTCCTGGTTGATGGTTGTTCCTGAGGATATCAAATTCTCTGCACTTTGAGGCTGTTCTGTGTATTGTCTGAGCTAGATCCCAGGGCACTAGCAAAAGCTCTCAGGAAGAACAGCATGAAACTGCAAGCTCTTGTCTTATGAATTTATTCAAAAACAATATTTTACTTTGCAATTAAGGTTTTTATATAATTTTTTCTCTGTCAAGAATGATAAGCAAAATTAAGTACAGAAAATCATATTTTTATTAAAAGTTAGGGTAAACATGATATCAAAGGTCATATTATTTTCATACCAGTTAAGTTATTTATCTTCAAATTACTTAAATTGAGATAAAATGTAAGCTATACAAAATTAGCATCAAAAGTTTACATCTAAATTATTTGAGTAAAATTTAGTATTCTCATTTACTATGCTGAGAAAGAAGCCCTGCTGGTACGGTGGTGAAGAGATGCAGCTACTGAGAGATTGGCACTTCACTTGAAATCCCATTGGGGGGCTGCACTCTATGCTGTAGGGTTGCTTGGAGTGGGAATCATCTCCATGGCAAAGGATGAGGTATTCTGAAAAAATAATCAAATCTTTTAAATATTTTTAAAATAAACTTTTCATTTTGGAAAAATTTTAGATGTTTAGAAAAGTTACAGTATTGTAAGAGGGTTCCTGTCTACCTTTCACTCAGTTTCCCTGATGCTAATATCTTCTGTGGTTACTTGTCCTAGTTAAGAAGCCAGCACTGGCCCATTATAACGGATTAAGCTCTATGCTGTATTCTGATTGCACTAGCTTTTCCACTAACATCCTTTGTTCTTTCAGGATCCAGTACTGAATCGCACATTGTACATAGTCACCATGTCATCTTGGTCTCCTGAGATCTGTGTCAGTTTCTCAGTTTTTCTCTAATTTTCATGACCTTTTTGAGGAGTACTGGGCAAGGATTTTGTAGAAAGTCCCTTAGCTCAGTTTCATCTGTTACGTTTTTCTCATGAGAACATGGTTATGAGTTTTGGGAGAGACTACCACAAGGCAAGGTGTCCTTCTTGTTACATCATGTCAGGGGGCAAGTTTTTTACCCCACCTCTCCAGTAAGGTTACATTTGAAACAGTTAGATTCATTTACGTCGGGCATGCTTTCCATCCTGGGGTCCCCCAATATCCTGTCTGGTTTTATATTAACTTACATCTGTTAAAATCCATTCTTTTTGTTTCGTGCCTTTTGACCCCCTCAAATCAAGTAACTACCTCCTCAGGACCACTCAGGGAAGTTCTGTCACCATAAACATTGCCTACACATCCTGTTTTTAGTTATCTCCTCTCCACTCCTCAACCTCTAGCAATCCTAATTTGTTTTTCTGTCCCTTTGCTCTTGCTTTTTCTAGATGTCTTGTTCCTATGAACGTACATTATGTTGCCTTTTGGGTCTGGCTTCTTTACTTAGCCAAACACATTAAAGATCGTCCATGTTTTTGTGTGAATAAACAGCTTGCTCCTTTTTTTCACTCAATAAACCAAAACCAAACTCACTGCCGCTGAGTTGATTCCAACTCATAGAGATCCTATAGGACAAAGTAGAACATCTTCATAGAGTTTCAAAGGAACACCAGGCAGATCTAAATAGCCAACCTTTGGTTAGGAGACACAGCACTTAACCATTACACTACCAGACTTTTCCCCAACAGCAATCTAGTATATGGATGTAACAGAGTTTGTTATCTGTTCACCAGCTGAAGGACATCTTGGTTGCCTTGTATTTTGGGTGATCATGAGTATAGCAAGGAGTCTTGGTGGCATAAATTAAGTGCTCAGCTGCTAACCCAGTGGTTGGCAGTTTGAATCTACCCAGTGGCTCCTTAGGAGAAAGATTTAGCAATTTTACGTGAAAATCACATCCATCCAGAAAACCTTATGGAGCAGTTTGACTCTACAATATGGGATTGCTATGATGGCACCTAACAACAGCAACATTAATAAACTGCTATAACATTTGCATGTAGTAATGGTGTGAAAATAAGCTTTCAGTTCCCTGAGAAAACAGGATTTGAGTAAATACATAGTTTACTTATATACATATTATTTACATATATACGATCGATGTTAAGTCCTGGTTTAACTTAAACCACAAAAACGTCTTTCACAGTGGCTGTATCATTTCTATCAGCAATGACTGAAAATCTTTGTTGCATCCTTTCCAGAATGTAGTATTGTTAGGTGTTTTGAATTGTAGCAACTCTAATATCTATATATTAGTGTCTTATTGTGGTTTTAGTGTACAATTTCATAAGGGCAAATTACACCGAATGTCTTTTATGTACTTATTTGTCACTCTTTGGTGAAGTGTTGTAGAAATTTTTCTCCCCTTAGTTAATTAAATTTTTTGTTTCTTATGTGAGTTTTAAGAGTTCTTTATATATTTTAGATACAAATCATTTACCACACGTATGAGTTTTGAGTATTCGTCCCATGCCATGGCTTGCCTTTTTATTCTGTTAAGAGACTTACAGAGCAAAAATCTCTTATTTCAATCAAGTTGAGTTTATCAATTATTTTTTAATTTCAAAGATTATTCTTATGAGATTGTACCTGAAAACACGTCTTCAAACCCAAGATAATGCAGATTTTCTCTTAAATTTTCTTCAAGAATCTTTGAAGATTTATACTTTATATTTAGGTCTGTGATCATTTTGATTTAGTATTTGCGTAATGTGTGAGGTATATGTTGAGGTATATGTTTTTGGCTATGAATCTCTAGGTGTTCCAGCAGTTGGTTTAAAAAGACTGTTTTCTCAAATTGCCTTCAAACTTTTATCAGAAATTATTTGACTATGAAGACTTATTTGTGTCTGTTTCTCTACTGTTCATTTTGTTTGATTAATCTTTCTTTTGAGATAGGACAATATGGTCCTTTAACTTTTCTTCTTTTTCATTTTTTTTTTAAACTAGTACTTTAGACAAAGGTTTACAAAATAAACTAACTTCTTGTTAAACTAGAAACTCTGGTTTAACAGCGCTACTGTCTGCTAACCAAAAGGTTGGCAGTTCAAATCTGCTGGGTGCTCCTTGGAAACTCTGTGTGGCAGTGCTACTCTGACTTCTAGGGGCTATGAGTCAGACCCAGTTCTACAGCAGTGGTTTTTTCTTTTTTTTTTTTAAATTTATTGGTCTCTCATTAAACAGTTAGTACACATACTGCTTTGTCAATTACATTGGTTGGCAACTCCGTGACATGTCAATACTCTCCCTTCTTGACTGTCGGTTCCCTGTTATCAGCTTTCCTGTTCCCTCTAGCCTGCTGTTCTTTGCCCCTGAAATGGTGTACCCTTTCAGCCTGATTTTGTTTTACGGGCTTATCTAATCTTTAGATGAAGGATGAACCTCAGGAATGACTTCATTAGTGAACTGAAAACGTTTCTGGAGAACGTACTCTGGGGGTTTCTCCAGTCTCTGTCAAGCCAAGAAGTCTGATCCTCTTTTATGAGTTAGAATTTTGTTCTGTAGTTTTCAGCAGCTCTGTCTGGGACCCTTGATTGTTACCCCTGTCAGAGAACTCACTGGTGGCAGCCAGGCACTATCTAATTGTATTGAATTCAGTCTGGTGGTGGCCATGATAGTCACCGCCCATTAGTTCTGTGACTAATCTTTCCCCTGTGGCTTTCTTTCTCCTCATTCTTTCTTGCTCCTGAAAGACTGAGACCAGTGGAGCATCTTAGATGGCTGCTTATAGGCTTTTAGATCTGAGATGCTACTCACCAAAGTAGAATGTATAGTATTTTCTTTATAAACTATGTTAGACTAATTGAACTAGATGTTCCCAAAGGCTGTGGTTTCCATAGCCCTCAGCCCCGTGTTTCAGTCCTTAGAGAGTTTGGATATGTCTATAGAGAAATCAAGAAAAACAGGAAAAAAATAATTTAAAAAAGAAAGAAATGTTTCAGTGGTCCCTCCAGCATGACTTCACAGACCAGGCAAGTGGCTCCCAGACTGTGCAGTACAGCCAGACTGAAAGGGGTGCACACAGCATATGGCACCAGCTCTTCAGGAGACAGGGAGAAGGTACTTAGAGAGAGAGGAAACTGAGGAAGGAAGAAAAAAAATGAAAAAAGAAAATAACCAAACCAACCAAACCAAAACTAAAAGTGCTAAGCAATCCTTCACAGCCTGTCAAGAAGAAGATGGCACATGGATCCAAGTATTCAAGGGGAAGGTAGGGGTGGTGGTAGAAGGCAGGGGAGAAACCAAAAGCAACCAAAAAAGGCAACACCAGCAGACAAGAAATGGCACTGAAGAAGTCGGCTGCTATGGACAGGGTGAGTCAGAGCTGCATTAGCTGATGGGGGACCTCTGCTCATTTTTCTCCTCATTCTCTGTTCTTTGTTAGCTTCTTATTTAATTCAGTGCTTGGTAGAGCTCTTTATCTCTCTAACTGATGCTTACGATTTTGCTTAATTTCTCAGGTCTTTACTACAGACAGATGGAATCGTGCTTCTGTCTACAGTGCCACATTGGCTCTGCCCCCTGTTTTGAATTTTTTGTCAACAGTAGTTGATTTTCCACAAATTATGGTTATAATTCTAGTTCCACTACTCCAGGTATCCTTGGCCTAGGAAAAATTGTGGATGTACCAATGTTGCTGCTACCATGTTATACTGACACCATTCCTTCATTTACCGATTGCCTATGAGCAAGTACATGTGATGTTAGTGATATTGTTTGATAATTTCTGCATTTAGTTGGACTACCTTTATTGGGAATAGGCATAAACATGAATCTCTTCCAGTCAGTTGGCCAGGTAGCTATCTTCCAAATTTCATGGTGTGGACAAGTAAGCACTTCCAGTGCTGTATCTGTTTGGTGAAATGTCTCAATTGATATTCTATGAGTTCCTGGCAGTTTGTTTTTCTCCAATGACTTCAACACAGCTTCAAATTCTTACTTTAGTACCATTGGTTCCTGATCATATGCTACCTCTTGAAATGTTTGAACATTGACCAGTTCTTTCTGGTGTCATCACTATGTATATTCTTTCCATCTTCCTTTGATACTTTCTGAATTGTTTAATATCTTCCCTGTAGAATTTGTCACTATTGCAACTTGAAGTTTGAATTTTTTCATCAGTTCTTTCAGCTTAAGAAATGCAGAGCATTTTCTTTTCTTTCAGTTTTCCATTTCTAGATCTTTGCACATGTTATTATACTTTGTCTTCTCAAGTGGCCCTTTGAAATCTTCTGTTCAGTTCTATTTCATCATTCTTCCCTGCTGCTTTAGCTGCTTGATGTTTGAGAGCAAGTTTCAGAGTCTCTTCTCACATCCAATTTGGTCTTTTCTTTCTTTCCTGTCTTTTTTAATGACTTTTTTTAAATTTAATATGATTGAATGAAAATGTACATTCTCCTATAAATTTACATGCCCACGTATATGCAGCTTCCACTGCTCTCCCTATCCAGTGACAGCACACTATTCCTCTCTGCTCCATACGTGTCTCATCCTCCCAACAGCCTCCTTTCCCCTTCTCTCCACCCACTCTTCTTCCTCCAGCCAGACGTCAGCAGGACGACACCCTATAGATGTATAGAACCATAAAGTGCATCCAATATATGGTCACTCTGCATTGCCAAGTCCAATCCATTCCTGTCCAAAGAGTGGACCTTCGTTACGATTTATGGGTAAGGGCAGCATCAGGGCCGGGGGCCATGCTCTCAGGGGAACCCCGAGACTGCTGGATCATCAACTGAGGTCTTTTAGTGGAGATCTCAACTTGGAATATATACTACAGAATCAAGGCCTTTCACACCAACGGACACATGCACCAGAATGTTTATCGCAGACAGTCCACGATAGAAAAAATCAACCCAGATACCCAACAACAGAAGAATGGATAGGTAAACTATGGTACATATACTCAATGGAGCACTATGCAATGATAAAGAATAATGATGATTCCAGGAAACATCTCATAACCTGGTTTCAACTGGAAGACATCATGTTGAGTGAAAGTAGTCAGTGACAGAAGGATAAATATTGTATGAGACCTCTACGATAAGATCTCAAAAACAGACTTGTGTATAGAAGAAAAGACTCTTTGACAACTGCAAGGAAGGGGAGGGAGAGAGAGCGGGGAGGGAGTGTTTAAATTTTTTAATGACTTTTTGCTTTCTTCATGGATGAAGTCTTTGATGTCATTCTATGTCTTTGGTCATTAGTGTTCAGTGCATCCAATCTGTTACTGAGATAGTCTCTAAACTCAGATGGGACACACTCAAAGTCATACATTTTCTCGTGTGGACTTGTTCTAATTTTCTTCAGTTTCAATTTGAACTTGCATATGAGCAGTTGATGGTCTGTGCTACAGTCAGCACTTGGTCTTGTTCTGACTGTTGATATTGAGCTTTTCTATCTTCTCTTTCCACAGATGTAGTTGATTTGATTCTGTATATTTCATCTGGTGATGCCCATGAGTAAAGCTGTCATTTATGTCAGTAGAAAAAAGATAATTGCCATGAAGAAGCTGTTGGTCTTGAAAATTCTTTTGATCTTCAGTATCATTTTTGTTAGCAAGGTTATATTATCCAATACTGATCATTCTTCTTTGTTTACAGCTTCTGCATTCCAATCATCAGTAATTATCAGTGCGTCCTGATTGCATGTATGATCTACTTCAGACTGCAGAAGTTTGCAAAAATCTCAAATTTTTTCATCTTTGACCTTAGTAGTTGGTGTGTAAATTTTAATAATAGTCATTTTAACTGACCTTCCGTGTAGGTACATGGATATTATTCTATCATTGACAGTATTGCACTTCAGGACAGATCCTGCACTTCAGGACATGTTCTTTTTGGCAATGAGTGCCACATCATTCCTTTTCAAGTTTTCATTCCTGGCATAGTAGACCATATGTTTGTCTAATTCAAAATGACCAGTACTGGTCCATTCAGCTTGTGAATTCCCAGTATATCAATGTTTATGTTTTCTGTTTCCTTTTTGATGATTTCTAGTTTTCTTAGATTCATGATATCATTAACACCACATGCAAGTAAAATTTTGCTCAAGAGCATTCAAAAGTGACTGCAACAGTATATTAACAGAGTACTGCCAGAATTTCAAGCCAGATTCTGAAGAGGATGTGGAACTGGAGATATCATTGCTGATGTCAGATGGATCTTGGCTGAAAGCAGAGAATACCAGAAAGATGTTTCCCTGTGTTTCACTGAGCATGCAAAAGAATTTAACTGTGTTAAACAATATGTGGAGAATGGGAATTCCAGAACACTTAATTGTGCTCATGAGGAATCTATATGTGGATCAAGAGGAGCTGTGTGACCAGAACAAGAGGTCACTGCACAGCTGAAAGTCAGGAAAGGTGTGCGTCAGGGCTGGATACTCTTACCACACCTTTTCAATCTAGATGCCAAACAAATAATCCAAGAAGCTGGATTACATGAAGAAGAATGAGGCATTAGGATTGGAGGAAGATTGATTAACAACCTGCATTATGCAGATGACACAACCCTGCTTGCTGAAATTGAAGAGGATTTGAAACACTTTCTGACGAAGATTAATGTCCACAACCTTTAGTATGAATTATACCTCAACACAAAGAAATCAAAATCTTCACAATCAGTAAGCAACATCATGATAAACGGAGACAGGATGGAGGTTGGCAAGGATTTCATTTTACTTGGATCAACAGTCAATGCCCATGGAAGCAGCAGTCAAGAAATCAAAAGATGCATTGCATTGGGAAAATCTTTAAAGTGTTGAAAAGTAAAGCTGTCACTCTGAAGACTATGGTGCGCCTGATCCAAGCCATGATATTTTCAGCTGCAACACATGTGTGTGAAAGCTGTGTAATGAATGAGAAAGACAAAAGAATTGATACCCTTGAATTGTTGGGTTTGAGAAGAGTGTTGAATGTGCCGTGGACTTTCAAAAGAACAACCACATCTGTTATGGAAGGAGGACAACTGGAGTGCACCTTGGAAGCAAAAATAGTGAGACTGCATCCCATACTTTGGACGCGTTGTCAAGAGGGCTGAACCCCTGGAGAAGGATGTAGTGCTTAGTAGACTTGAGGGTCAGTAAAAAACAGGAAGACCCTCAACAAGATGGATTGACACAGTGGCTGCAGTGATGGGTTTAAGCATAAAAGCAATAGTGACTATGACGTAGGACTGGGCAGAGTTTTGTTCTGTTGTCATAGGTTACTGTGAGTTGGAACTGACTTGATAGCACTTTATAACAACAGGAACAACATGAGCAAGTGATGTTATAAACACACATACAAAGTAGCAGAAAGACTCCACTCTGTAAATGTCATCTATTTTGTTATTAATAACATTTTATCACATATATTCTACAGCATGATTGTCAAAAACAATTCAATTATAACATGGCATGCTGCTTTGTAAACAGAGAAGTGCTATATAGGTATACATTTTTCTTAATTTTAAACTACTTTTTGATACTATATTTTATTCTTTCCAGCTTCTGTGAGTAAATGGGTTATTGATTTGGATAAGATTCATGCACTTTCAAATGGCCTTCCTATGACTAGCAGGACTGTCTGAAGAAGTGAACTATCAGAAACTACTTCTAGTAGAAATATCAAAGCATAATAATTTATTATTCCTTTCACACTAGGAGTTAAGGAGTTCCTATAAAATCATTTTTAATAGCTAATCTGTAATCTTAAGAGTGAGAAGTATGTGGGCACTAGAGAATGATGCTTTTCATTACCAAACTTAAGGTAGGAGAATTCTCTTCTGTTTTCATGATGCTAAAATGACTGTGGGTTGGTCTTACTTTCAGTTTGTATTGTATACCTTTATACACATGTACTTTGCACTTAGCAATGATAAAAATTAAATACATATTTTCTAGATGTGAGATGTAGCAAAAAAGTATAACAGTCTTTAACAAGTACTCTATGTTCAAAGCATGGAATGCATAAAATAAACTTCTAGGTCTTTTATAAACTAGTGTTTTATAAAATTTCTTCCCAACAGTCCAGCAGAATTTGTTCATTTATACAAGTTGAAATTAAAATAGCATGAAACAACTGTCATGTATTTTCAGTTAAAGCTCTATGCAGTCTGTGTTTAAAATTTTCAGAAAGAAAAAAATAAAGTATGATTTCTTTAAGAGTAAAACAGCATTAAAGTTGTTATTGTTGTCAGGTGCTGTCTAGTCAGTTTCAAGCCATTGCAACCCTATGCACAACAAAATGAAACACTGCCCTATTCCGCACCATGCCCACAGTGATTTTTAAGCTTAAGCCCGTTGTTGCAGTAGCTGTGTCAATCCATCTCTTAAGAGTCTCCCTCTTTTTTTTTTTTTACTGCCATTTCTTCTCTTCTCTCTCTCTCTCTCTCTCTTTTTTTTTTTTTGACCAAGCATGATATCCTTCTCTAGGGATTCAGTCCTCCTGACAACCTGCCCAGAGTATGTGAGATGCAATCTCACTATCTTTGCTTCCAAGGAGCACTCCGGGTGTACTTTTTCCAGAACAGATCTGTTTGTTCTCTTGGCAGTCTATGGTACATTCACTATTCCTCTCCAACACCACAATTCAAGGGCATCAATTTTTCCTCTATTTTTCTTATTCATTGTCCAGCTTTTGCATGAATATGAAGTGATTGAAAATACCATATGGCTTGGGTCAAGCATACCTTAGTCTTCAAAGTGACAGCTTTGCTTTTCAATACTTTAAGGAAGTATTTTTGCATCAGGTTTTCCCAGTGTAATGCATGTTTTGGTTTGTTCGACTGCCGTTTCCATGGGTGTTGATTGTGGAAACATGTAAAATGAAATCCTTGACAGTGTCCATCCTGTCTCCATTTATAGTGATGTCGCTTACTGGTCCAGTTGTGAAGATTTTGTTTTCTTTGTGTTGAGTTGCAAGTCATACTGAATGCTGTGGTTATTAATCTTCATCAGTAAGTGTTTCAAATCCTCTTCAATTCCAGCAAGCAGGGTTGTGTCATCTGCATAATGCAGATGACAGTCTTCCTCCAGTGCTGATGCCCCATTCTTCTTCATGTAGTCCAGCTTCTTAGATTATTTGCTGGGCATGCAGATTGAAAAAGTACGGTGAAAGGATATAACCCTGACACACACCTTTCCTGACTTTCAACTGTGCAATGACCCCTTGTTCTGGTCATACAACTGCCTCTTGACCCACATACAGATTCCTCATGAACACAATTAAATGTTCTGGAATTCCCATTCTCCTCAATGTTGTTGATAATTTGTTATGATCTACACAGTTGAAAATTATTGCATAGTCAATGAAACACAGGGAAACATCTTTCTGGTATTCTCTGCTTTCAGCCAAGATCCATCTGACATCAGCAATAGTATCTCCAGTTCCACATCCTCTTCTGAAACTGGCTTGAAATTCTGGCAGTTCTCTGTCAGTACACTGCTGCAGTCACTTCTGAATGATCTTTAGCAAAATTTTACTTGTGTATAATATTAATGATATTGTTCAATAATTTCAGCATTTAAGTGGATCACCTTTCTTGAGAATAGGCATAAATGTGGATCTCTTCCAGTCAGTTGGCCAGGCAGCTGTCTTTCAAACTTCTTGGCATAGATGAGTGAATACTTTCAGGAAGGCATCCATTTGTTAAAACATCTCAGTTGACATTCCATCAATTCCTGGAGCATTTATTTTTGCCAGTGCCTTTAATGTAGCTTTGACTTCTTCCTTCAGTACCATTGGTTCCTGATTGTAGGCTATCTCTTGAAATGCTTGAATGTCAATCAATTCTTTCTGATATAATGACTGTGTATTCCTTCCATCTTCTTTTGATGCTTCCTGAGTCATTTAATATGTTACATGTGGAATCCTTCACTATTGCAACTCAAAGCTTGAATTTTTTTCCAGTTCTTACACTTTGATAAATGTGGAACGTGTTCTTCTCTTTTGATTTTCTATTTCCAGCTCTTTGAACATTTTGTTATAATATTTTGTCTTCTTGAGCTGCACTTTGAAATTTGTTCAGGTCTTTTACTTCATCATTGTTTCCTTTAGCTTTAATTACCCAGTGTTCAAAAGCAAGTTTCAGAGTCTCTTTTGACATCGGTTTTGGTCTTTTCTTTCTTTTCTGTCTTTTTACATCTTTTGCTTTTTTTGACGAATGATGTCTTTAATATCATTCAACAACTCATCTGGTCTTTGGTCTTTGGTGTTCAGCTCATCAAATCTGTTCCTGAGATGGTCTCTGAACTCAGGTAATATATACTAAAGGCTATCATTTGGGTCTGTGGGCTTGTTCTAATTTTCTTCAGTTTCAGTTTGAGCTGGCATATGAGCAGTTGATGGTCTGTCCCACAGTCACCAATTGGTCTTATTCTTACTGATGATTTTGAGCTTTTCTATAGTCTCTTTCTACAGATGTGGTCTATTTGATTCCTATGTATTCCATCTGGTGAGATCCATGTATATAGTCACTGTTTATATTTGGGAAAAAACATATTTTCAGTGAAGAAGTTGTTGCTCTTGCAAAATTCTCTGGTGATCTGTGGCATTATTTCTATCACTAAGACCATGTTTTGTGATCCTTCTTTGTTTCCAACTTTTATATTCCAATCACTAATAACTATCAAAGCGTCTTGATGCTGTTCAATTTTGGACTGCAGAAGTTGGTAAAAATTTTCACTTTCTTCATCACTGGCATTAGTGGTTGATGTGTAAATTTGAATAACAGTCATATTAACAGGCCTTCCTTGTATATGTGTGGTTGTCTTCCTATTATTGACAGCACTGTACTTCAGGGAAGATCTTGAAGTGTTCTTTCTGACAATGAATGCAACACCATTCCTCTTGACATTTTCATTCCCTGCACAGTAGACCATATGATTGTTCAGTTCAAAATAACCAATACTGTTCCATTTCAGCTTGCCTAGGATGTTGGTATTTATATATTCCATTTCATTTTCCACGATTTCCAGTATTCCAGGATTCATATTCCCCTACCTGTCTGCTAATTTGTCATTCTATAGGGACTTGTGTGTTGCTGTGATGCTGGAAGTTATGCTTCTGGTGTTCAAGATCACTCATGCCAGACAGGTTTCAGCTGAACTTTAGAGAAAGACAGACTAGGAAGAAGGACACAGCAGACTATTTTTCAAAATAATTAGCCAGTAAAAACCTTGTAAATAGCAGTGCAACATTGTCAGATATACTGCTGGAAAATGAGCCCCTCAGGTTGGAAGGCATTCAAAAGATGACCAGGGAAGAGCTGATTCCTCAAAGCACAGTCGACCTTAGTGATGTGGATGGAGTCAAGCTTGAGGGATCTTCATTTCCTGATGTGGCATGACTCAAAATGAGAAGAAACAGCTGTAACATCCATTAAAAATGGCATTTAAAGCCCTTATTCATAGTTCTGCTTACACTTATGGTGGAATAGCTTGTTTTACCAAGTATTCTGCTAAGAAGATGGATAAAATACAAAAATTGTTTGTATGAAGACAGTAGACTTTGGGAGCCAAGATCCTGGAAAGAAGTGAAATGCTTTGAGATGAACCCAACTTTAACTTCTATGCAGGTTTATGTTTAGTGCCTTCCCCCCTCCCTGAGACTGGGAAAAAAGTAACCATGTCTTATATCACAACTTATATTCAATGTTTTACTGTAGGTCCTAGTATAATAAGGCAAGGAATAAAAAGTAAAATTTATCAGGACTGGAAAGAACAAAATGTTATTACTTATAGAAAGCAGAGTTTGGTATGTAGAATCCTCTCTAAAATCTATAAGTAAGCTGCTAGAATAAAAAAGGAAATCTAGCAAGATAAAAATCAATGTATTTACATATTTCAGAAAGTAAAGAGAATGAAAATTTAAAAGTATTCAGTAATTTAACAATAGCATCAAACGATGATATATAAAGAATAAATTTAATAAAAGATGTGTAAAATGGAAATACTACATAACATTGAAATATGTTAAAGATAAACTAAATAATTGAGGAATATACGATGTTCATAAATTTGGAGACTTGATATTCCCTTATGACAATTTTTGGAAAATTGACTTATAAATTTAACACAACACCTATGAAAAGTCAATGAGGTGTTGTGGAAATTTACAAGCTTATCCTAAAATTTACTTGGATATGTGTAGAGTTAAGAGTAATCAGGATACTTTACATTTGTATAAAAATAAGATAGTTGGAGTAACTATATCGTTAGATTTTGAAATTTATTATAAAACTGTAGTAATTACGACAGTGTGACTTTGATGTAAAGGCAGAAAAATACACCAGTAGATGTTAATGTGGTGTGAAGAGAAATTCTGGACGAGGTAGTCATGCAATCGGGCAGTATATTGGAAAAAAAATCAATCTTTATCCCTTTCTCATACCACACACACCAAAAAATTCTAGGTTGACTGTAGATATAAGTGAGAAACAAAAAAATGCAAAACTTCTAAATGATAAAAAAGGAAAATATCATCAAGGCTTTAAGATAAACAAAATTTTATTGAACAGTTCACAGAATATCTTACCACAATAGAAATAATTTATAAATGAATTAAATTCGTTTTAAGAAATCCTATACATCAAAATTTGTTATTAACAGTGAAAAAGCTGCCACAGAATGGGAGAGTATATTTGAGGGACATATATTACACAAAGAACCAGTACACTGAATATTAAAAACAAAACAAAACAACTTCTGTAAATATGTAAGAAAAATGTGGCTCATAGTGTATAAATATGAACAAAATTTTAACAAGTACCTTACAAAAGAAGATACATACAATGACCCTCAAAACATTAAAAATGCTTAATATTATTAGTCATTGGTGAAATGCAAATAAAACCATGAAATGATACTATTACATACTCATCAGAAGAGCAAAAATTAAAAAAGATTGATGATGATAATGCTGGAAAGAATGTAGAGCAATTGAAACTCATATACTGAAGGAAAGAGGGTAGTTTGGTACAAACACTTGGAAAAACTGTCAGTATCTACTACATCAAAATATATGGATATTATTCAGTAATTCAACTCTCATTCACACATACTCAGAAATACATTTCTTTTTGCACCAAAGGGACATGTACAAGAATGTTCATAGAAGCTTCACTAGCATTGGCTCAAAACAGCAATAAACAGGCTTACATAGTTAGACACTAGAGATAACAGGCTTTGGTGTAATTTTTATGTGAAGAATATGGAAGAATTAAGAGTCTACAATGAATTGAATTGTGATAACATTTATCGTGCAAGACTATATAAGGAAGAGCTAACTTGGAGTAATAAAGGAAAAGATAAACTCTTTTTCAGGACTATAGAATTTGAGGTGAGTGAGACATCCATCCAAATGGATATTTAGTAAACATAAGGGTATAAACCCCCACACATCTGTCAGTTTGTTGCTTTGTAGGGGTTTGGGTGTTACTGTGATACTGGAAGCTACGTCACATATATTCAAATACCAGTGGGGTTACACATGATAGACAGGAACTAGCTGACCTTCCAACTAGGAAGAAGGACCTGGAATTTACATCTGAAAAGAGTTGGCCAGTGAAAATCTTATGAATAGCAGCAGAACGTTGTTGGTAACGGTGCCACAACTTGAGCCCTTCAGGTTAGAAGATATTTAGAATATGAATAGGGAGGAGCGGTTCCTTAATATACAGAGTCAACCTTAGTAACACGGATGAGATCAAGCTTTTGGAACTTCATTTGCTGATGTGGCATGACCCCAAATGAAAAGAAACAGCTGCAAACATCCATTAATAATCAGAACTTGAAATGTATAAAGTATGAATCTAGGAAAATGGAAGATTGTCAAAACTGAGATGGAACTCATAAACATCAATATGCTAGGCATTAGTAAGCGGAAACAGACTGGTACTGGCTGTTAAAGACCAAAGACTAGACAAATTGTGGAATGATATAAAGGACATCATAAAATGGTGTCCTTAAAAAGAACAAAAAGACTAAAGTGGATGTTAGAAGAGACTTTGAAACTTGCTCCTGAATATTAGAAGCTGAAATTAATGGAATAAATGATGAAGTAAAAGAGCTGAACAGATTTCAAAGGGTGGCTCACAAAAACAAAGTAAAGTATTATAACGACACGTGCAAAGACCTAGAGCTAGAAAACCAAAAGAGAAGAACATGCTCAGGATTTCTCAAGCTAAAATAACCGAATTAAAAAAAAAAAGAAAATTTCAAAACTTGAGATACAATATTCAGATATTCTGTGGAGTAAATATTAAATGACACAGGAAATGTCAAAAGAAGATGGAAGGAAGACACAGAGCCACTATACCAAAAAGAAATGGTTGACATTCAACCATTTTAGGAGGTAGCATATGATTAGGAACTGAGAATACTGAAGAAAGAAGTCAAAGCTGCACTGAGGATAATGGTGAAAAACAAAGCTCCCAAAATTGATGTAATATCAACTAAAATGTTTCAGCAAATAAATGAGTGACCAGTAGTGCTCATTCATCAGTTCCAAGAAAGTTGAAAGACAGCTACCTGGTCAACTGACTGGAAGAGATCCATATTTATATCTATTCCCAAGAAAGATGATCCAGTCAAATGTGAGAATTATCAGACAACATCATTAATATCATATACAAGTTAGTTTTTGCTGAAAATCAGCTATATGGTGAAAAGGTAGGTTCATGACATTTGACATTGTGCTGCATCTACCCACAACAGGGGTCTAAGGACAGATAGTTCCAATCACACCACCTAGCTACATGTAATGGGTCCAAGAATAAGTGGTGCCTCCCAAACCTTACAATGAACAGCACAGGGCACTCATAGTCCAGTTGTATAACCCATACAACTACACACTCTAGGGAACAGGGACATGCTTTCCTCACAGGTACCCAGAGCCCCCTTCCTTGCTCAGCATGTGACCGCCTACTGCAGACAAGACATCTTTGCCTACACCAATCACTTCTGCTCACCTAAGACTGTAAATGAGAGCCTGGAACACACAGTTAATTACTGACTACCTGCATACTTGAGATGAATACATATAAGAAAAGCAAATTGACTCCTAGGTTCACGTACCAGGCAACAGCTGCAACCATGTGGTGACGGGATGTTAGAGCTTAAAAAGTGCCAATAATCAAACTAGTCCACATGACCAGCCTGTTTGGGCATGTCAAAACAAAACAAAAGGAAAAGCTAGGACACAGTAAGCAAACACAAAATAAATACAGCAATTTATCAATGGCTCAGAGACAATGGTCAATATCAAACTGCATAAAGAGGCAGACCGCAACAACTTCAGAGAGCTCACTCCTGAAAAAGAATCAAGAAATCTTCCAAATGAGGAGAACTTCCTGGAATTACTAGGGGCAGAATACAAAACATTAATATGTAAGTCTTCAACAGTTCAGAAAGGATATTAGGCAAACCATAGAACAAGCCAAGAAGTTCACAGACACAGCAATGAGGAACTCAAAAAAGACTAGAGGACAGCATAGTGACAGATTGAATAGGCTTCAAGAATTCATAGAGAGACAAGACACAGACATCTAGAAGATCAACTATAAAATTTCAGAATTAGGCTATTCGATACAAAATCATAGAAGCAGAACTGAGCCAATGGAAGTCAGAATCAGTGAGCCTGAAGATAAAGTGTTGACGTTAACATATTTGAAGAAAAAAATCAGAAAAAAAGGATATTAAAAAAATGAAGCAACCCTAAGAATTGTGTGGGAATCTATCAAGAAGAATAAACTATGAGAAATTGGAGTACCAGAAGGGGGCTATAACTGAAAATACAGAGAAAACTGTTGAAGATTTCTTGGCAGAAACCTCCCCTGACATTGTGAAGGATGAAAAAGATGTCTATCCAACAAGTTGATTGAACCCCACACAAAGTAGATCCCAAAAGAAAGCAACTAAGACATATTATAATCAAACTAGCCAAAAACCAAAGATAGAACACTAAAGGCAGCTAGGAATAACTGAATCGTCACCTAAAAAGCAGACTCAATAAGATTAGCTCATGCTACTCAGCAGAAACCCTGCAGACCAGACGACAAAGAGATGACATACACAAAGCCTTGAAGGAACAAAAATGCCAGCCAAGAATTATGTATCTGGCAGAACTGTCTCTAAATATGATGGTGAAATTAGGACATTTCCAGACAAACGGAAGTTTAGGGAATTCAGAAAAACCAAACCAAAATTGTAAGAAATACTAAATGGAGTCCTATGGTTAGAAAAGCAGTGACATCAGATAACAACTCAAGACTGGAACACAGTCCACAGCAACCAAATATCAACTCAGATAGGGAAATCACAAAAATAAATCAAAGCTAAAACACTGAATATAGGAAATGACAGATGACATGATGTAAAAGATGACAACGGTATAATGAGGAGGGAGTAAAAAATGTCATAGATCTTTCATAAGGAGAAGTCAAGGCAATATAAAGAAATAGACTGGTTTAAACTTAGGAAAACAGTTGTAAACATTAAGGTTACCACAAAAGAAACTGACAATCCTCCACATCAAAATAAAAAAGCAAGAAAAACATACTCAACAAATACAAAACCAAGAGCAGTGAAAAAGGAGAAAAGAAGATATGCAAAGAAAAAACTCAGCACAGAAAAATAAATGTAAGAGAAACTGTTGACAACACACACACAAAAAGGACACAGAAATGACAGCACTAAACTCATATCTATCAAGGAATATGCTGAATGGAAATGGATAATATGCACCATTAATGAGACAGAATGGCAGAACAGATTTAAAAAAAGCCCACCATGATCTGCCTATATGCAGCCTACAAGAGACAAACCTTAGACTTAAAAACACAAACTAAAACTCCAAACTTATTGCCATTTAGTCAATTTTGACTCTTAGTGATCCCACAATACAGGGAAGAATTGCCCCAAGGAGTTTCCAAGGAGCATCTGGTGAATTTGAACTGTTGACCTCCTCTTAGCAACTGTAGCACTTAACCACTACACCAACTTAAAGGATTTTAACAACATGTATCAAGTAAATAACATAAAACAAAAATGTAGGAGTAGCAATATTAATTTCTGACAAAATAGACTTCCAAGTAAAATCCACCACAATGGATAAGGAAGGACACTATATAATGATTAAAGGGTCAATACGTTAAGTGGATATTACCATATAAAATATTTAGACATCCAGTGACAGTGTTCCTAAATACATAAAATAAACTCTAACAGTGCCAAAGAAGGAAAATAGAGAGAGCCACAATAATGGTAGGAGACACCAACATGTCACTTTCAGAAAAGGACAGAAAAATCAGAAAGAAGCTCAGTAAAGACAGTATCATAGTTTGAATTTCACCCTCCATCCCCATTATCCCCCACCAAAACAATGTGTGTAGTCATTTGGCTAGGTCACAATTCCCGGTGTTGTGCAATGTTCTTCCATGTTTGAAATCCAGCCTCTATATTGTTAATAAGGTAGAATGGGCAGCAGTTGGGTTGGTGGGGCAGGACACAATGTGTAAGTGTACTGTGTCTTGTGACAATCTCTTGGTATATAAAGGAAAGGGAAGCAAGTAGACAGTTGGGGACCTCACAGCACCAAGAAAGAAGTAGTACTGGGAGCAGAGCATTTCCTTCGGAGAGGACTCAGGGTCCCTATGCCTCAGAAACTCCCAATTCAGGGGAAGATTGACAACAAGGACTTTCCTCTGGAGTCAACAGGGAAAGCCTTCCCCTGGAGCTGATGCCTTGAGTTTGGACTTTTAACCTGTACAACTGGGACAAAATAAAATTTCTCTCTGTTAAAGCATTCCACTTTGTGGTATTTCTGTTACGGAAGTGCTAGACGATTAAGAGAGACACAGAGCTACATGTCACAACCAACTAATGAGCTCATAGATGTATACGGAGCACTTCACCCAACAGCAGTCAAGTTTCCAGTGCACATGGAACATTCTCTGAAATAGGCCACATATTAATCCATGAAGCAAACCTTAAGAGAATCCCAAACCAGAAATATTACAAAGCATCTTTTCAGACCATCAAGCCATAAAAGTAGAAAGCAATAACAGAAAAAAAAACAAGGAAAAAAATTAAACACATGGAAACTAAGTAACACCTTGCTCAAAAATTATTGGGTTATAGATGAAATTAGAGCAGAGTAAAGAAATTCACAGAAAAAAATGAGAATGAAAATACATCCTACCAAATCCTTTGGGACACAACAAAAGCAGTGTTCAGAGGCCAATTTAGAACAATAAATGCACATATCCAAAAAGAAGGCTTAAAATTAAAGCATTAACCCTACAAAATGAACAGATAGGACTCCGAAAGGAGTCGTTAGGCACCAGAGGAAAGCAAATAATGAAAGTAAGAGCAGAATGAAATGAAACACAGAATAGAAAAATGATTGAGAACTGACAAGACCAAAAGCTGGTTCTTTAAAAAGATCAACAAAATTGATAAGCCACTGGTCAAACTGACAAAAGAAAAACAGGAAAGGAAGCAAATAACTAGAATAAGAAATGAGATAGGTGCTATCACAATGAATTTAAGTTGCAATTTAAAAAATCGTGGCAAGGGGACAGGAGATTTTTAGGAGGATATGACATGTATAGAATGGAAAGGTGGAGCATGCTGTCACCAGGCAAGAAGAACAGAAGGAGCTGCAGATAGGCAGACATGCAAATTTAAACTGGATTGTACACTTCAACTCAAGCACAATTTAAAAAAATCATGACAGAATAATGTGAAAAATTATATTTTAATGAATTTGAAAGCCTAGAGGAAATGGAAAAATTTCTAGAAACACACTACCTAGGTAAACTAACACAAATAGAGGTAGAACAACTAAATAAACCCATAACAAGAGATTGAAAAGTTAATTAAATCCACCCCTCTCCTGCTGCCCTCCCACCCCCCCAAAACCCTGTGCATGGCATCTTCACTGAGAAATTCTAACTAAACTTTCAGAGGAGAGTTAACATCACTATTACTAAAGGTATTTCAGAGAAGAGAAAAAGATGGAATACTCTCAAACTCATTCAACATGGCCAGTATAATCCCGATATCCAAACCAGATAAAGACACTACGTAACAATAAAATTACAGAACTATATCTCTCATGATCTTAGAAGTAAAAATCCTCTAAAATATTCTAGCCAGCAGAATTGAACAATATATTAACAAATAATTCACTGCAATCAAGTGGGGTTCATATCAAGTATGCAGGAAGGGTTCCACATTAGAAAACAACCAACTAAATCAATCACATACACAAAACAAAAGACAAGAACCACATGATTTTTATCAGTTGATGCAGAAATGCATTTGACAAAGTCTAACACCCATTAATGTTAAAAATTCTCAGCAAAATAACAATAGAAGGGAAATTTCTAAACATCATAAAAGACATCTATACAAAGTCAACAGCCAACATCACCCTAAATGGAGAGAGCCTGAAACCATCTTCTGGAGTACAGGAACCAGACAAGGATACTCTTTATCACCATTTTCATTGAGTATTGTGCTGGAGGTTCTGCTGCAGAGCAATTAGGCTAGCAAAAGGAATAATGAGCTTTCAAATTATTAAGAAGTAGTATGAATCCCACCTTGTTGAGTCTGTTGTGAAACCATCCATCTCTTATTCAGGTTATTTTCTTGTGCTCCTGTTTTTCTTTTATCAGTTTGACCAAAAACTTATTAATTTTGCTGATCTTTTCAAAGAAGCAGTTTTTGGTCTTGGCAACTCTTTCAGTCCCCTTTCTCTTCTCTAATTTCTCTGGCTCTGCTCTAAATTTTATTGTTTTCTTCTAGTACCCAAAGGGTTCTTTTTCTGCTCTCTTTCTACTCTTGTTTGAGTTGTGGGTTATTCTTTGATTTGGGCCCTTTCTTCTTTTTGGATGTATGCATTTATTGCTCTAAGATGACCTCAGAGTGTTGCTTTTGCTGCATCCCAAAGGCTCTGGTAGGATGTGTTTTCATCTTCGTTTGATTCTGTGAACTTCTTTATTCTGTCCTTGATTTCTTCTATAACCCAGTATTTTTTTGAGTTTTTCAGTTTTGACATGTTTGAATTTTTTTCCTTCCTTTATATTTGTTATTGCTTTCTACTTTTATGGCCTGAAACAGTGCTTTGTAATATTGTCTCTGAGTCATCAGTATAGTTGTTCGATTTATTCATTTTATGTTTATTTCCTGTGTTCTTGCTTCTTTGCTTTACTTCAAAATGTCCAAAAGGCTGGTTGTGTGTGCGAGTTTGGCTATTGGTGCCTTGAAGCTCTAAAGTCCTGTCACCAGATGGTTAGAGTTTTACTAGACATGCAAACCCAAGAATTACTTTATTTTTCTTATGTGAATTCAGTTCAGGTGTTCATGTAGTAAGTTACCAAGTATGTGGTGCAGGCTTTCTGTTTTGGTCTTAGATGGGCAGATGTCATTGATGTAGGCATAGATACCGGACTGCAGGCACTGAGAAAGTCTGGGAGCCAACAGCTATCCCTGAGAGTCTGTGAGAATGACTTGTTCCCTTAAGTCTGTTTCTAGGTGAAAGACCTGTTTCTGTGCTGAATTTCTGGCTGAGAGAACTCAGCATAATTTTGCCCTCTGTCTTAGGCTGGGTTTTCTAGGGAAGCAAAACCAGTAACACGTGTAGGTACAAGGAAAGATTTATAATATATAGATAGATAGATATAGATATAGGAAACAGCTTACACAATCACAGAAACTGAATGTCCCAAGTTCTGGCACAAGCCTCATGTGGCCACAGAAGCCGAGGAACCCAAAGTCAGCAGGTCAGAGACCAGAGTTCTAGATCACTAGTTGTGTAGGTCAGTGGATTCCAAGCTGGTGGCAAGACAAAGCGAAGTGGCAGAGGCTGGCGAACCCAGGATTGGCAGGTCAGGGAGCAGGACTCTCAAGTGCCGACTGTAAGGATTGATGAATCCAACAGCTGCTAGTTCAAGTCCAGGAACCAGAAGCCGGAAGAAAAGAGCAGGAGCTCCTGGCTACATGAGCAGACCAGCTTGGGATCCACTGACCTACACAACTGGTGATCTAAAACTCTGGTCTCTGATCTACTGCCTTTGGGTTCCTCAGCTTCCGTGGCCACATGAAGCTTGTGCGAGAACTTGGGATATTCAGCTTCTGTGATTGCGTGAGCTGTTTCTTATATCTATATCTATGTATCTATCTATTTATTGTAAATCTTTCCTTGTACCTACATGTATTACTGGTTTTGCTTCCCTAGAAAATCCAGCCTAAGACAATCTGGTACCATGAGAGTGGGGTGCTACTCTAGCTAATACCTAAAATGTGGGAGCCATTTTGAAACTGCGAATGGATAGAAGATTCAGAAGAAATGAAGAAGGTGCAGATGGTGAGAAACAACAGAGGACTGGTGGTGACAGCAGCAGTGGCAGCAGCAGCAGCAGCAGAACCAGAGGCAGGACTGGAGCCAACTCAGGAAGCGAGAGAGCTGAGTGTCGGCACACAGAGTTTTCCTTGCTGAGCGCAGTGCCTCCAGGCACTTGAATCATTGGAGCTGGCCTTGCTGACCCACAGAGCGAGAGAGCTGAGTGCCTTTGGGCAGGACGCTTTCTAGCAAGAGTGGGGTGCCTCTGGGCACTTAAATCAGTGGAGCTACGGAGCTTTGGAGTTCTTGCCCGGCAGGGCAGATGTGGGCCTGAGGCCCGGGCTGTGCGGCCATAGAAAGCTGAAGATTTAAGAGACAAACAGCGTAAGAAGCTGAGCTGCCTCAGTCTCAAAAGGTGTGGCCATGACCTCGGGAATTTGAAACACATGGTGTCCTGTGTTCGTAAGGGTTCAAATGCCACTCAGTTGGCTCAGGGTGTTCCTAAAGCTAATGGGACAGAGTTTCTGTCCAAGTAGCCCTTGAAGGCAGAGAATTGGGAACCTCTTACCATCAAGCAGTGGCACCGGGAGAAGAGCGCGTCCTTCAGACCTGAGGTTCCTGTGCCAAAATGCTCCCTGGACAAAGACTGATACAGTACTGGACTCTTCTCCTGAGCCAACAAGGGGAAAGCCTTCCCCTGGAGCAGACACCCTGAATATGGACTTGCAGCCTACTGGACTATGTAAGAATAAACCTTCCTTTGTTAAAGCCATCCACTCTGTGGTATTTCTGTTAGAGCAGCCCTAGCTGAATAAAACACCCCCTTTCTCCCAGTTTTTAAAATTGTTCCCTCTCTGAGTCTAGGAGAATAGTTCAAGGCAGGCTTAAGGAATACTAGTTCCAGCTCAATTCATGGCATCCAACTCCAGAGCCAGGCACAGTACAGAGAGGGTTGGGGAAAGTACTTGGAAAAAGGAGAAAGGTTTATTCTGAAGGAAAAACTTAAATCCATGTAGTTAAGTCAGACACAAACCACTTTGCTTTTGATGGTCAAGTGCTAGTTGTCATGGTTCCTGGGGACTCAAGTGGGCTTTCACTGTATTCTCTCTCACTCTTTCTCTCCCACTGAGGACGATGTGCTCTATTTACCGTGTAACTGTACCTAGTTCCTGACGGGTCCAGTCTGGCTAGTCCTAGATGCTTCTGGACCTACTGTCTCTTCCTTCCTCTTCACTCAGTTTAGTTCCTCACTTTCCTTTTGATGTTCAGGGCTCCTAGAATGTCATACATAATTGATTTATTTACTCTTTTGGGTCTTTGTTGTTAGATGAATCACAGGAAGCATCTGACTACTCCATTATCTTGGCCTTGCCCACTCATGAAAGTATTTCTATTAGCAGATGATGTGATCTTATACACAGAAAACCCTAAAGAAGCCACAAGAAAACCACTGGAACTAAAAGAAGATTTCATTCAGCAAAGTATCAGAATACAAGATAAACATACAAAAATCAGTTGCATTCCTATCCATCACCAAAGACAGCATTGAAGAAGAAATCATTGAATCAATACCACTTAAAATAACTCCCAGGAAGGTAAAATGCTTTGGAGTAAATCTAACCACAGATTTAAAATACCTATATAAGGAAAACTATAAGACTTTACTGCAAGAAACTAAAAGAGACCTACATAAATTGAGAAATATACCTTACTCTTGGATAGGAAGGCTCAATATTGCAGAATTGCCTATTCTACCCCAAACTACATATACGTACAAAGCAATCTCAAAACAAATTCCAATGATATTTCTTAATGAGACAGAGAAACAAATTGCCAGCTTCCTACAGATGAGTAAATCACTAATGAAGAAGAACAACAAAGTGAGAGGCCTCATGCTACCTAACTTTAACTTTTATAACTCTACAGTAGTCAGCATAGCCTGGTGCTGGTACAACAACAAATACAAAGACTAATGGAAAAGAATTGCAAATTCAGATACAAAGTCATCTACCTATGAGTAGCTGGAATTTGACAAAGCCCCCAAATCTGTTAATTGCAGGAAAGACAATTTCTTTAACAAATGGTATTGGAATAACTAGATATCTATGTCATGGATTGAATTGTGTCCCCCTAAAAATATGTGTAGCCATGTGGCTGGGCCATGATTCCCAGTATCTTGTGACTGTCCTCCATTTTGTGATTTTTCTATGCTGTATGTTAAAGAATTAGGGGTGGGGCTGTAAATCCCTTTACCAGCTCACCTCCCTGCTCCACTGTAAAGGGAGTTTTCCTGGAGTATGTCTTGCCCCACCATTAATCCTTTCACTCTACAAGAGATAAAAGGACACAGAAGCAGGCAAAAGAATTGGGAACCTCACACCATCAAGCAAGTAGCACCAGAAGAGCACATCCCTCAGATCCAGGGTTCTTGTGCCAAGATGCTTCCTGGACAAAGACTGATGCAATACTGGACTTTCCTCCAGAATGACCAGAGGGAAAGCCTTCCCCTGAAGCAGACACCCTGAATATGGACTTGTAGCCTACCAGACTGTGTAAGAACAAACCTTCCTTTGTTAAAGCCATCCACTCTGTGGTATTTCTGTTAGAGCAGCCCTAGCTGACTAAAACAATCTACCAAAAAAAGAAAGAAAGAAAGAAACAAGACTCATACCATACACCATTTACAAAAACTAAGTCAAATTGGATCAAAGACATAAATATAAAATCTAAAATGATAAAGATTGTGGAAGAAAAAATAGGGGCAATGCTAGGAGCCCTGTTACATGACATACACAGAATATAAAACATTACTAACAATGCACAAATGCTAGAAAAGAAAATAGACAACTGGAAACTTTAGTATACCACACATCCAATCAGTGTCTTATTTCTAAAATCTATAAGATACCATAAAACTTCAACAACCAAAAGACAAATAACCCAATTTAAAAAAATGGGCAAAGAATATGAACATGCATTTTTCTAAAGAAGACATTCTGTTGCTTAACAGAGAGATACAAGAGGAATTGCTCATGGTCGTTAGCCATTAGAGAAATGCAAATTAAAACTGCAGTCAGGTATCATCTCACCCCAACAAGACTAGTATTAATCCAAGAAATAAAAAATAATCAATGTTGGAGGAGTTGTGTAGAGAGTCTGGAATAACTATGAGGTCTGACAATTAAGTATGCAAACTTAATTGCTCTAAGTGCTACATATCTCATTGCTGAATATTGTTGTGTTCAGCTTTGGAATATTCTCCTTGTGAAGCTGTGCACAAACACCAGCACTTAGTTTACCCTATAAAGCAATTATGGAACTTCTCCTGGTATAGCCAATGTGCACAGTGGCAAGGTGGCAAGTTTGTGAACTTAATTGTCTAGTTGTCTGTGAGAGAGTTTTTAGCCAGTAAACAAATAACTGTATTGAAACACCCTACCTACTCACCTGATCTGGCCTCCAATGACTTTTTTGTTTACTTGAAGATAAAGGAAATACGAAAAGGAAGATATTTTGATGACATTCAGGGCATCAAGGGTAAATCAACAACAACTCTAAGGACCATTCCAGAAAAAGAGTTCCAAAACTGCTTTGAAAAGTGGCCTAGGTGCTGGTGCATAGCTTCCCAAGAGGAGTTCTTTGAAAATGACCATAGTGATATTCCACAATGAGGTATGTAGTACTTTTTCTAGGATGAATTCATGAACTTAATTATCAGATCTCATACTCCAGATACTGTTCCAGGTAATGGAGGTACATCAATGTATTGAATGTCCAAATATCTCTACTCTCATGGGATTACATTCTAATAGAAAAAATTAGACAATGAAGAATTATTTGAATAAAATATATATTATGTTGGTAACAAGTACTATGGAGAAAAATTAAGCATGAAAGGAAATATGGAATGTTGTTGGGTAAATTTGAAATTTAAAAACAAATTGAAGGAAAAGCCTTATTAAGTAGGTAACATTTGAGCAATGACTTGAAAAGAGTGAAAGTGGATCAGGAAAGAAGAGTCAGTAAAGAAGAAGAAAAGATTGCGTAAGCCGAAAGAGGAGGGAGTAAAATTACTGTCAACAGCATATGTATTCATAACAACTACATACATACATACATGCATACATGTATAAAATTGTCTATTGATTTATCAACATGGCTATCATTAGTGGCCTTGACAAGATCTACTTTGGTGGAGTGGTAGAAGCACAAGCTCTGTTACAGTGGGTTCTTCCATGAGTAGAAAGCATGCATACATAGAAAGTGTTCACAGTGTTTTTAAAAGAAGTCTGATTATAAAAGAGAAGAGAGTGGTAGTGAGGTCTTTGGGGGAGAACAGGAGCTAATGAGCATTGCTGTTGTGCTTGGTTGTCTGTATTTCAGACAGAAATGTCTTGAGCATGTTTAAACATTGATGACAGGCCAGCAGAGGAGAGGCAAAGGTCAAAATGTAGGAAGGAGAGAATCATCAATGATGAATATTTCTTGGAAGATGAGAGAAATTGAAATCTAGGTAACAGATTAATCTTTGATGGAAAGTGAAACGAGATGGTGGATATTGAGAAAGAAAGATATATAATGGAAAGTTAATGGCTTCCTGATGATGATGTCTATACTCATTGTGACATAGAATGAGCTAATTTCCTCAGACTGACAGCAGGGGTGGCTGAATTGGATATTTAAAATGAAGAAATAATGTCTGGCTCCAGAGACTGGACTAGAAAAGGATGAAAGACTTGTACCCAGTACATTTGACATCAGAGATTGTAACCAATGTCTGAGCTCCAGAGACCTGACTAGAAAAAGACGAAAGAATTGTACTCAATACTGAGTACATTTGACATCAGAGGTCATAACCGAATATATATGTCAGTTATTTAATAAAGAACTATGTGTTGCAGGAAATTAGACTTAACAATTTACACATAGTCATATCCAGGAACCCTGATAGCATAGTGCTAACCAAGTGAGCTGGCAGTGTGAAGCCACCAGTCACTCCTTGGAAACCCTTAGAGGTATGTCTACTTCGTCCTACAGGGTCACCATGAGTTGAAATTAACTCAATGGCAATGAGTTTGGATTTTGGGGTTTTGAATCATACTCAGGGAAAGCCCAGATGGTCGGTGAATCTATTCCTAACCTGAGTTAGGGACCGCTGTTTAGCTGATGATAGCAACCCGAATTGGAGGCATAATGCTTGGAGGGATACAATTTGATGCAGTAGAATTGACCTTTTAAACCATAATCGGGGAAGTGATGAGAACGGCACAAATGTGAACTTACAAAGAAGAAAGTATACTTTAATTCACAATACACACTTAACATTTAAATGAGTATTTACCAGTTTAGAAACTACACTTTGGAAATACTTTAGTTCTTTGCCACCATAGGAATTTCTTGGAGAAAGACTGAGCCTACAATAGCAAACTTTACAGATGAGGGATGCACGTGTCCCCTGCTTGGTATCTGTTGCAATTGCCCTTTAGTCAATCAGCCACAGCTGGAGTAATTGGATCTTTAGGTACAGGTTAATGGGATAATTAGGCAAACACTATCAAACTTGTATACTGTGAGGAAATGGATGACTGCTGTCTCCAAGCCTCCTGTTGTACACAGTGCTGGTGCAACCTGTTCTTCATTTCTATGGGCAATAAAGTAGGAGATGGATTAGCTGCAAGTGATTTTGTCTGTCTGTGAGTAGAAGCGTGGTTTGATTTAAATGATTTGTTTTAGAAGGTACCTGTTGGAATAGCTAGCTAGAGATGAAATACATGAGGTATTCCTGCTTCACACAGAGCCAGTGTCATTTGACACTGGTATTTCATAGAGCTTTTTGGATGTCGTCCTCTATCTAGTATTAACAGATTGCTTCCCTTGGAAACATTGGTGGCATAGTGGTTAAGAGCTATAGCTGCTAACCAAAAGGTGGGCAGCTCAGATCCACCAGGCACTCCTTGGAAACTCTATGGAGCAGCTCCATTCTGCTCTATAGGGTCACTGTAAATCAGAATGGACTTGACCGCACTCTGTTTATTTTTTATTTCCTCTAGGAGGCTGTTTCGTCATTGGTTTTATACAAGTAGGAAACCCCAGTGGGGTAGTGGTTAAGTGCTACATCTGCTAACCAGAGGGGAAGCAGTTTGAATCTGCTAGACACTACTTGGCAACTCTGTGGAGAAGTTCTACTGTCTTATAGTGCTGCTATGAGTCAGAATCAATTTGACAGCAGTGAGTTTTTTTTTTTTAAACACAAGTAGCAGAAAACTATGTTATTCCACAGAAGAGCATAACACGCAGTGTATGCCCAACAGAAATTTCCCAGTTAGATTTCATGAGATAGGAAAGACCTATGACACTGTCTTTTGAAGGCAAACATAATTTAATTAGTCTTTTTTGGTGATTATGTCTGTGAGTTCTGATTGGCTGAAACTCTGTTATGGATTTGAACTCCCAAATCTTAGGAAATATGTTGATTTCATTTCTGGTCACCTTTCCAGGAAGGCAGACCAATTTTAGGCAGACAGTTACACTTGAAAGAACAGTGACCTAGTAACATCTATAGCAATACGTATCTGCTACTAAATTCCACCCTTCTTTCTAATTTGGCAGTCCTACTGCTGTAAGAGTCATTAGGTGATGGAAATATCTTTATCTCCAAATGACAACAGTTGAGTGTTTGTGTTACCCCGTAGTTGCTCTTATACTTTTTCCTGTTAGTGTAGATTTGCTTATCATATCAGCTTGCTGAATATCGGTGTATAAGGTGGTAGTTTGAAACAGAGAGGGGAATCAGACAACAGGTAACAACAAAGTATAGATGTCAGGTTTAGATTAGCTGGGTTTTCAAGGAAGTATCTGGTTGGTCACTTTGACACTACAGACGACTTTCCTGTATTTGGGTCCACCCGGGTCAGCCTCACTTAAGTCAGCACATAGAAAATTCAAATAAGAATACTTAATAATATTTTAAATATTTTTTTTTATTTTACAGCAGTTTTAATTTCACATAATTAATGCTAAGATGTTGTTGCTGTTGTTAGGTGCCATTGAGTTGGTTTTGACTCACAGCAACCAACCCTGCGTACAACAGAATGAAACACTGCCTGGTCCTGCATCATGTCCAAAATTGTTATGCTTAAGTCCATTGTTGAAGCCACTGTGTTAATCTGTCTTGTTGAGGGTCCTCCTCTTTTTTGCTGACCCTCTACTGTAGCAAGCATTATGTCCTTCTCCAGGGACTGATCCCTCTTGACAACATGTCCAAAGTATGTAAGACGTAGTCTCACCATCCTTGTTTCTAAGGAGCACTCTGGTTGTACTTCTCCAAGATGGATCTGTTTGTTCTTTTGGCATCCCATGGTGTATTCAATATTCTTTTCCAGTTCCAGAATTCAAAGGCATCAGTTCTTCTTGGTCTTCCTTATTCCTTGTCCAGCTTTTGCATGCATTTGATGTGACTGAAAAATACTGTAACTTGGGTCAGGCACACCGTAGTCTTCAAGGTGACGTTGCTAAGATAGTATAAAGCATTCCTATACAACCCCCCCAACACACCTCATTTGGTTTATTAATACCTTTCACTGGTATGGAACATTTGTTAAAATTTCCTTAACTCCTTTATTATAACTTAAGTCTTTAAGGACTCCTGCTGGCACAGTGACTGAGAGCTTGTCTGCTAACCAAAAGGTCAGCAGTTTAAATACATCAGCTGCTTCTTGGAAACCTATGGGACAGTTTTACTCTTTCCTACAGGGTGGTTATGAGTCAAAACCAACTTGATGGCAACAGGTAAAGTCTATAATTTATCATTATTGTTAATTAAAGACTATAATTTATTCAGATTTCCTCCATTTGGGGCTAATATCTTTTTTCTGTTTCAGGATCCCATCTAGCACACCACATTATCTCCTTACAGTCCTCTTAGTTATGATAGTTTTTCATCTCTCTTTGTAATGGACCTTGATAGTTTAGAGTATTGCAAGTCAAGTACTTCACAGAATGTCTCTCAGTTGGCATTTGTCTAATGATTTCCTCATGATTAGACTGGGACCAGGGGATTTGGTATAGAAGGACCATGGAGCTGAAGCACCATTCTAGTCACATCATATCAAGGTGATTATCAATATGACTTATCAACACTGATGTAGATTTTGATCCTCTGGTTTAAGGTAGGGTTCACCAGGCTTCTCTTTTGTAATATTATTCCCTTTTCCTCCCTTCTCTCTCTCTTTACATACTATAGTATTTGGAGAAAAGTCACGTTGTGTAGCTTATACTTAAAGAGTGGGGGAGGTATGTTCCAGCTCCTTCAGTGTAGAGAAACTACATACATTTTTTTTGAATTCTTCTGCAGTGGTCTATGTTCATATTCTCCCCAGTTGCTTATTTCTTTCCTCAGTCATTTATCTATACTAGTATGGATGAACAGATCTTTGTTTTCATACTTTCCAGAGTGGATGAGGCTACTACTACTGAGACAAAACAAGCACTGGTACTTCAGATATGGCCTTGAAACCACGGTCTTCTTCAGTTTCTGTTTTAGCCAAACCAGAACAATAAGAAGCTTACTCATGATGCGTCAGTTGAAATATAGAAATCTAGTCATTATTAACTGTTTCTAGAAGCTATACTGGAATACTAGGATGCTTAAACTGGACTCAAAATTGATGTTTGCAATTCTTTTAAATAAATGATCGTCTTCCGAGTTTTTTGTTTTTGGGGGGCAGAGGGGAGGGAGTTATTTCTGCAAGGATATTTTGGACTGCAGAGGGAGGTAGTGTTCTATTAAAGACTTTTTTTATGTTATAGTTTTGAAGTGATACATGGGTAAAACCAGGAACTACTCAGAATACTGACTTTGCAGTATTTCAGGCAGGAAAATGATCTTCAAGTCATGAGGCCATTTAGGCTGAAAGGTTGAAGCAAACAGCATCTTTACATAGAATGCACTGTTCTACTTCTATGTTCATTATTGCTGCTGTCATCATGACAAAAATTAAAGTCAATGCAAAATCCATCAATTAATTTTTAGCTGATTAATTAGCTGAAAAGAATTCCAAGGATATTTTAAATGCACAGGAAAGAAGGTAGAAAGAGATCACAGTTCAGTCTTACTCGGTATCCCACTTTTGCGTGAGTGCAAGGTGACTGAAAACGTGGCCTAGGTCAGGGACACATTAGTCTTCAAAGTAACACCTTTGCTTCTGAACACTTTAAAGACACCTTGCCGGTAAAGTCAGCTCAGATTTTAAATACCTACGATACCAAGTATCGAAGAGGATGTGAAACAACTGAGATTCTTATAAACTGCTTACAGGAATAGAAGGTGATACAATTAATTTAGAAAACAGTTTGGTAATTTCTTAAAAAGTGAACATTACAAGGGTCACTCTTCTAGATATTTCCATGTAGATTTTGAAATAACATGAAGTCTCCATAGTTGTCATGGATTGGACTGTGCCTGCTCGAAAACGTGTGTAGCCGTTTAACTGGGCCCTGATTCCTGATGTTTCAGGATGGTCCTCCATTTTGTGATTTCCCTACACTGTATGTTAAAGAGGATTAGGATGGGACTGTAAATCCCTTCCTGAGATTACCTCCCTGCTCCAGTGTAAAGGAAATTTCCCTGGAGTGTGGCTTGTACCACCTTTTATCCTTTCATCCTACAACAGATAAAAAGAGAGGGAAGCAAGTAGACAGTTGGAAACCTTACATCATCAAGAAAGCAGCACCAGGAGCAGAGCGTGTCCTTCAGGCCTGAGATTTCTGTACCAAGATACTCCCTGGACCAAGATTGATGCTACACAAGGACTTTCCTCCAGGGCTGATAGAGGGACAGTCCTTCCCCTGGAGCAGAATCCCTCCATGTGGACTTGTAACTTATGGGACTGTGTAAGAATACACTTTTCTTCACTAAACCCATCCACTCCACAGTCTTTCTGTTACAGCAGCACTAGCTGACTAAAACAGTGGTAAACTGAAATTAACATACTCTCTGCATCATTAAAAGAGCCCTAGTGGTGCAGTGGTTAAGTGCTCAGCAGCTACCCAAAAGATTTATGGTTTGAACCCACTGGTTGCTCTGCAGGAGAAAGAAGCAGCCTTGGAAATCCTGTGGAGCAGTTCTACTCTGTCTTATAGAGTTGCTATGAGTTGGAATCAACTCATTAACAGTGGGTTTGGTTTTTTAAATAGTAATTGAAGTGTTTTGAAGCTGAGATTCAATGTCTGTGATGGGTATTCTGTTTCTGTTTAACTCCTGTAGACTTTAGGTTTTTTTTAGTGAAACCAACCAAACCCCTATTATAATTATCAGATTTCTCCTTTTGGTATATCCTGAACTTCATCATTTGTTGTCTTATCTCTGTGGGATTGCTAGAATCTTGAATTCGTTTCATTCACACGTGATTTACACATCAGCTTGTCAGCAGGTCAGCCACTGTCTGTGCATCACCTAATATTTCAGCGGGAAAAGCTGCAATTAATATTAGGTTTATTCTTCTGTGTTTACTTTATCTCTAGATTTGGCTTTTCATGTGCTAACTACCTTGGCAATTTTCTAATATATTCAAGCTTGTGTTTTCTATATATTTTTTTAGTATTTTACAGTTGTTCTCAGAAGTCTGTAAGAGAGGTCTACCACTACTGAAATTTCTAGAAAGTAAATTTTTATCTACATATGAATCATTATGTTTATTATTAACTGATCTTCAAAAATAGGAAGGATGTGATTAATCTGCATTATAAAATATTAGATACTAACCATTTTAACTTCATTATCTCCATTATCATTTTATTATTTTAGACCAAGCAGATCATGTGCTAAAAGACAAACAAACATCCCCCCAATACAAAGGAATTTAGTATAGCTTGGACACAGTAGTTAGGGAAGACTGTCAAAGGAAGTTGGAGTCTGATCATAATTGACATCATACAGAAGGGATAGAAATTTGAATCTTATGTTCTAGGGTGTGTAGAGCTTTTGAAAGGTATAAAGCAGGTTCTCAGTGGTGGCCATATACCCTTCAGTGGAATAATTTTTAGTTTTCATATCATCTATAGAGCACTGTTGACATTTAGTAGGGCAATACAAGGATTCTACTCATCCTTTAATGTGTGGGACATCTCCACATAATGAACATTGTTTTCTTCCTCTCATGCAACTTTCACATGCCGTACTGCATGTCCATTACACACAGCTCAATCAATGATTTTTAACTCTGTTTTCCATTTAAGTACACACTATTTGCTTTAACATATATCAAATGTTCATGAATGTAACAACCATGTACATTCAAGAAGGATTTTTCATTGCATTGTTTGTAACCTTACTGAGATATCTATATATGGATATAGATATGCCAGCCAAGTGCCGTCGAGTCAGATCTGACTCATGATATAGATATAGATGTATGTATAAAGAAATTGTGTCATCAATGGCATAGTGGCACATGATATTTGTGTCACCAGTTCACATGCCTGCACTGGATTGACAGCATACATGTAGGTACACACAATGGTCTACTTCATTAGGTCTTCTGCTACCTCCGTATCTAAAATAAGGATTTACATATCAAAATGTGTATTATTATTATCACAGATTACTATAATTTCCTCTTTATTGTTTTTGTCTTACACTAATTTTTAAAAACTAAGTATACTGGCAGGTTACAGTATCAAATAAATTTAGCTATCAAATAGATTTATTTACTATCAAATAAATTTTACACATTACACATGGAGTTGCCATCACTGGCAACTGACTCGATGGCAAATGTGTTTGGGTTTTCAGTTGTTTTGTATACCACAGAGTGTCATTTGTTAGAAGCATTGTTGCAACATTTAAAATCTGTTCTGATAGCTTTACAATAACCATATCTGTTCAGAGAGAAAACTAAAGGTAAAGCAACAAGTCGAGTGACTGTAACAGTAAACTATTAAACGTAAAATTCTAAACAAAGCAGTGGCGGTGGAAATGAAGAGAAAGAGGTATATCAAATAATTAGCAAATACTAATGGAAAATGAGTAGAAGAGAAAATTCAAGAGGGGGATATATTTGTCCTATAAAACCCACTGCTGCTGAGTCAATTCTGACTCATAGAGACCCTATAGGACAGAATAGAACTGCCCCATAGAGTTTCCAAGGAGTGCTTGGTGGATTTGAACTACCAAACTTTTGGTTACCAGCTATAACACTTAACCGTTACACACCAGAGTTTCCTTTGTCCTACAAGGACCCCAAAATACTTTTCTTTTTTTAACTTGAAAGGTTAAGTTTGTTTAGTCCTAGAAAAGTGAGGGGACAAGTAGCTTTGTTGTTTTTCTAGATTATTTTTCTCTCTTACTACTGCATCAAGATGCCACTCGTGATTCCAAAAACAAACATGTGCCAAAAGAACTCAGAATCTCCTCACCAAAATGCTTGAAACTTGTGTTCTTCTGTTATAATTGATAATTGATAGCATCATTGAGTATCTGATTGTTAAAACTGAAAATCTTAGCATTAATGTTTTTTAAGCAGAACTGCCCCATAGAGTTTCCAAGGAGCACCTGCAAAATTCAAACTGCTGACCTGGTTAGCAGCTGTAGAACTTAATCACTACATCACCATGGTTTTCTTCTATTGAGTATTCATCAGCAAAGTCTACTGTGTGTAGAAGTGTGCTATTTATTGCTCTCTTAGCGAGAACCGTGTTTAGGTCCTCACCATCTTTTGCTTAGGTTCTTGCAATTGCCTTCTGAAATGCTAACATCCCTCCAGACCTCACTGCTCAACTGAGTCCATATATTTCTACAGAGTTGTTCCCACCCCTAATATCATCATGTTGGCTCAGCTTAAAATAAATTAATCATATCAGCCTTCCCTACTTCCTTCACTTTAGGTTAAACATTCACTACTTTTTGTAAGGAGACACTGTGTAGTGCAAAGGGTTAATGTGTTCAGCTGATAACTGAAAAGTTGGTGGTTTGAGCACCCACAAGTGGGTTGGGAGAAAGGCCTAGTAATCTACTTTTGAAAAATCAGTCATTGAAAACTATGGGACATGGTTGTGCTCTGATACACATAGAGCTGCCATGATTTGCAATCAACTCTCAGCAACTGGTTATGATATAAATTTGGTTACAAACCTATTGTTCATGCTCCCTTCTATGTCCCTGGATATCACTGTAATGAATCATTCTGAGTTCCCTGAGCACAGCAAGAATTTTCATATTGTTATACCTTTGTTTCTTTCGTCATGTGTTTTAGAAATCTTAATAATGAATTTACATTTGTTTATCATCTGTTCATTAAATAGGGTGTCTATGAATTTTTAATAAAAAATAGTGAGCATCATGCTATTGGTAAGGAACATAACTGCTTATTATATCACCTTATTCCCTTATGGGAGCCCTGGTGGTTGAAAGCAATGGCTGCTAACTAAAAGGTAAGCAATTCAAATCCACCAGCTGCTCCTCGGAAACCATATGGGACACTTCTATTCTGTTCTGTAGGGTTGCTATGAGTCGGGATCAGTTCAATGGCAAAGAGTATTCCCGTATGAAAATAAAGTTGAACTTGTATCTTTTGACTTCCTGCTGTTTCCTGCAACAACCTTTCCTTAAGACTATCAACTATTCTGTTTCATCAAAATCACTTGAAAGTTGTAAATTATTACTGCTTAACAGATTGTGGTTCTCAACAAAGCCCATAAAAAGTGTTTAGCTTAATCAACTATTATTGGAAATATGAATCATTTTCAAATCACTCCAAAGGAAAACAAATGAATAAACTTGTAAACAGACACTTGGCATAGAAATTCAGCTTAATTGATCTAAAATTTTAAAGAGAGACAGAGAAAGAGAGCTGAGATGAGGAGCATATTTGATGAAGGCTGGAAAATCTTCATGTCAGCAATAATAAACCTGTTATTTAATAAGGTTAATAATAGATAAAGTCCCCTAAAGATGAAATGTTATCACAGTTGACGACCATTTTATTAAAATGTTAATGGCCTGAGGCAAAAGCAAACTGTTCTCTTAATCTGCCAGAAGAACTTCTTTTTCAGGAATTATCATACCCCATAGCACATGCGATTTTAGCAAGCCATAATAAGCATATTTGAAATTTGGATTAGATACTGCTCCTGAGATCTTAACTGAACCTGACTAAAGTACTTGTTTGTTTTCTGTGCTTGGTCTTGGTCAAGCTTCCTCCTTGAGCTAGTGTATCTGACATTGAATTGTACATGCTGAAATCTACTGAATGAAGTTTCTGTAGATGAATTTTGGTTTTCTGTTCAAGGTTCAAGGAAATAACTAGTGTTTTCCCCATCCCTAGTGTTTTTTCCCCCTCTTTGTACCTCTTTGGACATAAGTAAACAAGCCAAAGGCATTTTATAGTGAATGCAATTGCCTACATCATACAATATATCTTTTCTGTAATATCTGGAATAAAAAATTATTTAACAGCACCTTCAAGGACAATGGTGTGAAGTTAATCCAAAGCAGTTCTGTCTGTGTATACATGCGATGGACCACACTGTGATTTGTTTGGGCCCATAACTAGAACTCAAGGAGATTTCTGTTAGATAACTTAGATCACAAAGAACACAGAGTTCACATTCAATTCATTCTTATCAATATTATTTCACAGATTTTGTTCTTACTGAAAAAAGAAAACAGTTGCTGTAAAATCAGTTTTGACTAATAACAACATCAAATGTGTCAGAGTAGAACTATGTACCATATAGTTTTCGAGATCTGATTTTTAGCAAGTAAATAGCTAGGGCTTTCTCTCAAGGGGCCTCTGGGTGCAGTCAAACCATATTTTACACTACCCTACATTTCTTGATAAAGATCTGTCTGTGACTCTCTTTGGCCTGTTGTCCATAGCTTTTAGGAAAATTTTTCTCATATTATATTGCCATTTTAATTTTCATTTGCCTACTGTAAATTTACCTTGGTTTTCTTATGGTTTTTAGTTGTATTTAATATCAATAGCAAATATGAAGTTTGTCTTCTTGCTCAAAATAATATTTTTTTCTTTAAAAATTATGTGTGTCTTCTGAAAACTACCTTTGATTATTTGTATTTTACTTGTACTACCATTAACGGTACTCAAGTTCTCTTTGATGATTTTTCTTCTTTCAAATATTTGGAAAGCTCTCTTTTATTCAGTTATTTGCTACCTTTAAATCATTTTAAAATATATTTTGTCCCCTCATTGCCCAGTCATCATTAAGGCAAAATCTTTAGCTTCCATATTTTGTAAAAATCATCAGAAATCTAGTTAAAGATATTTTTATATTTATATTTTGTACCTGTATTTCCAGGAGTTCTTTAACAATTGCTTTAAACTTGCTTATCAAATGGACTATTATTTATATATCTGTTAAATTTTTCCAGAGCTCTTTATTTAAATTTTTAAAAAATTGGTTCTTATTTGGCTGAATTTCTACAGCGCTTTTCTTTAAAAAAATAATTAAGTAGATAGGGTCTGTGCTTCAATGTTGAATTGTTTTGTTTTCATTGCTTTCACACGTAAATACTAGCTTGACTGGGTACACAATACAAGGATCACACGCCTTCTCCTTTATATTGCTATAGAGAGGCCAAAACATTTAACATGGCTATAAAAATGTCATGGCAGCAACACTGGACCTCTTTATCTACCTCTTTAAGAGGGAGGGAGAATCAAGATCAGCAGCCAAAGGCTGATTTCCATTAAACGGTGGTCAAACATCCCTACTCTTTCCAACTTTCAAACAATTCTCACACCAGCCCATCCCTTCCACAGCATTTTCCACTAGTCTGCTGGGCTCAATAATTTGTTGCAATGGCCACATAGAATTCACAGACATTCTCACAGTTATGGGATTAATCAGGGAAGAACAAGTTATAATTCAGGATACAATTCTTCAATCAGGATAGTCTTTTTTTCACCCATGCCCATAGGCATGTCTCTCCCTGGCCCTCAAACTCCCAGCCCTGCGCCCCTGCCCTGCTTAACCAAGTGCTGTGAAACTCTGTAATTCAGCCATTAAATTCCCAGAGGCATCTCACTCCACCAGAAACCTTCCTTTCTACAGGTGCTCAGCTTTCTCATTCCAAGTGCCAGAACGCTTGCATCTCCATCTCCTGACAGTCTCCTGATTCTGTGGCCTCTGTTAGTGCTGTTTCTCTGCCACTCTATCACCTTCCTGCTGTTGCAGATGTTACAGCTCTCTCTTTGTCATCTGGGTCTAGCATGGTCTCACCCTAGGAAATCCTACTTCCAAATGATACTCTCCAATCTGGTCTCTTCTTCTTGGTGGTAGTCAGATCCCCTCTTCTTCCCTTTAGGTTGGCTTATGTTAAGCCTATTTCCCTCATTAGAGTTCTGTGTGCCTTGTTTCCACAAACTCCCAAAAGGAGAGCATGCAGCTTATTTGCATTATTAGCAAGCTACCCAGTTGCCTTGGTGGGCCACAGGTACCTCATTTGCATAGTTTCACACAGTCGTTTGGTGGGAGTTAAAAAGACTATGCCAGAAGAACTGTATTAAGTAATTCAATGCCTGCAATGGCATATACAAAGCTGAAAGCTATCATGTTACTCTTTTTTTTTGTCTTTAGTTTTATTTTCAATACCTTTATATGCTTTATTCTTTGTCCTAACAAGCCAGAGAATTGAACAAGATATATATAGTGAATTTTAGTGAGTTTTCTTTCAGTCTGAAGTCAGGTCTTCAGCTCAGAAAGATTTCTTATTTGCTACTTCTTTGATTAATAGCTCTCTATTGATTTCCATCTGAAACTCCTACTACAGGTGTGTATGGGATCATCTTGTACTGTTCCTTTTGCCATGTATCGTTTTTCTAATTTTTAATTTTTTTTTCCTCAGAGTTCCAGGAGAAACCCTTAATCTAATATGCTACTTCATAATTACATTTTTTTTTTACTGTTCTGCTACTTACTGCCTCCACCCTGTGCTTTCCTTTCTAAATAAAAATATTTTCTCTTAATCTTTAAGAATTCTATTATTCTAAGTTGGCTTTAAGTTCATGAGAACCTGCTCATATTTTATTTATGCAATTTTCTCTAATCTCTCACTGAGGATATAAATGAAGTCTTTTAATTAAAGAAATACATTCTCTTTGAGAAAGTTACTAATTTCACTGATTGACATTTGCTCTGAATAATTAGCTTGTTCTTCCTTTTTGAGCATATTTAATCTTTCATCAGCTGGGAATTTTTAGAAATGTATAGCCACACTTGTAGTTGAAGTACTAAGTTAGTTTTGATAACTGATTAGAATGCTTTTAGGGAATGTTTAGGTCATTGTGCACTTTTTTTGTTATTAAATAGAAAAATATAAGATATATTTAGACATATTTAACACATCTTCTTTAGTCCAGAGGGGTAATCATTGTGCAAAAGTAGAAATAAGATAAAAAAGAAAAAATTAAAGAAATGTGAATTACCTATTATGAATTGAGTTGTGTTCTCTAGAAAATCTGTAGCAATTTGGCTGTGCCATAACTCCTGGTATTTTGTGATGTTACTTCATGTTGGAATTCCTGCCTCTATGATGCTAATGAGGGTGAATTGGGCAGTAGTTGTGTTGGTAGAGCAAGATTCAATGTGTAAGCTTGTTTTGGGCCTTGAGGTGGTCTCATGAGATATAAAGGAGAAAAGCTAATGAAGACTGTGGGGGACCTAGCACCATCAAAAAAAAAAAAAAAAAAGACAGAGAGATGGAGTCAAGAAGGCAGACTAAACACACATCTCGGTAATTCCCTCCGCAAACTAAGGCATGAATTGATATTTAAGTGAAGACTTCTGGACACCAAGGGAGCCCTAGAACATGGCACAGGGCTGTCAATTTGGACTACATACCACTGAAAGTGAAACTTCTCTTTTGCCGACCCCCACCCTTGTTGAGTGTTGGTTGTCTCTGACTGAAAGTAACTCGTCATTTTAACTTTTTCTTCTCTGTCTTAGCTGGTGGGTGGGGTAGGGGCTTAACTAGCAGCAAAGCTCAGATGCACTGCTGATGGCATTGGTGGTGAAATGGTCACATTGTGAGAGCCCTGCTTTGGACTCTGTGCACCTTGGCACATTTGACATCTGTCTCCAAACCTCTGCCATCAAACTGGCTATTCCACAGTGGACAGAAGAGCTTGTGCAGAATGCCATCTTGTTTGACTGAGAGGTGAAGTTACCCAAACTCTGGCAAGTGGAGCTTGGGCTTAACTGGCAGCAAAGGTCAGACACACTGCTGATGGGCTCAGCAGATGTGTCATCAGCAGATGACATAGCCACATTTTGAGAGCCCAGCTCTGGACTCTGCACATAGGCTCCTCTACTCTCTTTTTCTGAATCTCTGCCATTGATTCACCTATTCTGCAGAGGGCAGGAGAGCTTGTGAGGGACACCATCTTGTGCAATTGGGAGGTGGATTTACGCAAATGGAGGCCTCAGTAGGGCCTAATTCCCAGGCTGGGAGGCAATACCTGCCTGAGACATGCTTTTCTGGCAGAAAAACAGTGTTTTGCACAGTGTAGCCTTACGGGTGGGGCCGATCAGCAGATGACAGCAGGGCAGTAGTCTATCCATATTTTGAACTAGTTTACAGCATCTGGGGTTGGCTATAGAGGTGCTTACTTTGCCAACTGGGAAGATGGATTTGCACACCTGAAAGGCTGACTGATTTTGGAAGCTGTTGGATACCTTTTACCTTTCAATATAAGACTTCCTAGAGAAATAACTGCAGTGTATCCTGATGGCATCTCTTCCAGCCTTTACTGACTCACATCATAGAATCAGCTGATGGCCCCCAATGACTCTATAAGTAGGGCTATGTCTTTGCCAATCAGGATGTGGTAACTGCTAACCCAGATATTCCACTGAACCCAGTCACTGGAGTACATAGAGGTGACTGGTGAGCACCTTTCTTTTCAGACTGAGTGTTAGACTCCATTGAGGTAACCCCAGAGAAACAAAACAACCTCCAGATGCCCAGAAAGAAACAAACTTTGGACAGAGATGTAAAGAAAAATTCACCTGTGGCTCCAGAAGACCCCCAAAAGAAAGAATGAAAGAACTTCCCAGATAAGAAGCCTGTCTGAAACTGTCGGAGGGCAAGTATAAAAGGATTATATAGAACCCTTCTAGAAATTATACAAAAATTGTACAGAGTAAAATGAAAAACTAAGCAAGCTGTTTTTTCTGATGGAACACCAGTACTTTGAAATCCAACAGATCAATAACAAAATCAAAGAGATAGAAAATTCAATTCAAAGCCAAGAAAACAGATTTGAACAAATGGAAAAGAGACGTTCTAACTTGGAAGACAGAGCTACTGACTCCAACATCTATGAGAAAATATCAGAAAAAAGAAACAAGAAAAAGGAAGAAGCATTAAGAAGTATGGGGGACTCTATTAAGAGGAACAATCTACTGTTAATTGGCATTCCTGCACAGGGAGGGTCACCTGAGAACACAGAGAATATTGTTGCTGAGCTGCTGGCAGAAAATGTCCCTAAAATTATGAAACAAGAGAATATAGATATCTAAGATGCATCTCAAACACCACTCAATACAGATCCCAAAAGAAAGACTCCAAGACATATTATAATTAAGCTTAAAAAAATGAAATATAAGCAGAAACTCTTAAAGGCTGTGAGACTCAAAGCAAAGCTAACAGTCAGAGGGAAACCCTGTAGGCTTTCATCTGACTCCTCAGCAGAAACAATGCTGGCATGGAGACAATGGGATGACACATTCAAAGCCTTGAAAGAGAAGAACTTCCAACCAAGAATTAAATATCTAGGAAAATAATCTTTCAAATATGAAAATGAAATCAAGACTTTGCAGATAAACAGAAACTCAGAGGCTCTGTAAAAAACCATACCAAAACTACAAGAAATACTGAAAGAAGCTCTTGGCTTAGAAGAACAAAACCATTAATTTTATATTTTAGGGGGGATCACAGGACAGATCATCCAGAAACCTACTCAGTTAGGGAAGGCTCCAAATGCAATCAAAGCTATAGTATTAAAAGAAGTGATCCGGTGATCAGATCATGAAAACTATGATGTCATCATATTAAAAAGAGGGATGTACTACAGTTGTTATAGTTCTTCCAGATGGAGAGGAAGTTAATAAGACTTGTAGTAGTTAGATTTGGATTTAAACGGATTATTAAAGGGGACCACAGTAAAATCACAGTAAAGATGCAACATATCAAATCAAGAAATGTAATACAGGAGTCTCAAGAACCACAAAACTAACCCTGAAAAAGGTGAAAAATCAGCTCATAAAGAAGAATGTCCCAGAATAGAATAATAAGAACAACAGAGAAAACATCAACACAAAAATAAACACATCACAATGACAGGACTAAATATGTACCTATCAATAATTGTCTTGAATGTAAATGGATTAAATGCTCCAGTAAAGACAGCGAGTGACATCTTAGATCAAAAGACATGACCCATCTACATGAAGCTCACAAGAAACTCACTTTAGACTTAAATATATGAACAAACTGAAAATTAAAGGATGGAAGAATATAAACCAAGCTAACAACACACAAAGAAGAGCAGGAGTGGCAATACTAATCTCAGATAAAATTGATTTTAATGTAAAATCCATCACCAGGGACAAGGATGGACAGTATTACTGAAAGGTTCAATACACAAGCAGGACTTAACAAAATAAAATACTTATGCACCCAATACTAGAGCATCCAAATGCATCAAAGAAACATTGACTACACTGAAAAATGAGATAGATCAATCCACAATAATAGTGGGAGACTTCAACACTCCACTATCAATGTCGGACAGATCATCTAGAAAAAAACGCAATAAAGAAACAGAAGATCTTATTGCCACAATTAACCAACTAGACCTCATCGACATATACAGAACTTTCTATCCATCAGCAGACAACTACAGCTTCTTCTCCAGTGCACATGGAACATTTTTCAGAATAGAACACATATTAGGATATAAAGCAAATCTTAACAAAATCCGTACCATTGAATTATTGCAAAGCATCTTCTCAGACCATAAAGCCATGAAAGTCAAAATCAATGGCAGAGAAAACATGGATAGAAATTGGAACTCATGGAAATTGAATAATATCTTACTCAAAAAGTCGTGGGTTATAGAAGAAATCAAGGATGAAATAAAGAAACTTATGGATTCCAGCAAGAATGAAAACACTTCCTACCAGAACCTATGGGATACAGCCAAAGCAGGGCTCAGGGGCAGTTTATCTTTATAAATGCACACATCTGGAAGGAAGAAAGAACCCAAACCAAAGAACTAACCTTACAACTTGAACAAGTAGGAAGAGAGCAACAGAGGAATCCCTCAGGCCCCAGAAGAAAACAGATCATAAAAATCAGAGCAGAACTAAATGACTTAGAGAATAGAAGAATAATTTTTAAAAAACTGAAAAGACCAATAGCTGGTGTTCTGAAAAGATCAACAAAATTGACAAACCATTGGCTAAACTTACTAAACAAAAACAGGAAAGGAAACAAATAACCCAAATAGAAAATGAGACTGGAAATGTCACAACCAATTCAACAGAAATCAAACATATCATAACAGTGTACTATAAAAGTCTGTATCCTAACAAATCTGAAAACCTAGAGGAAATGGACAAATTTCTTCATTCATATCTCTTACTAAAACTATCAAAAGGTGAAGCAGAACAATTTAATCAACCCATCACAAACGAAGAGGTTGAAAAAGTCATCCAAAAAATATCAACCAAAAACAGCCTTGGCCCAAGTTGGCTTCACCACAGAATTCTATCAACCTTTTACAGAACAGTTATCTCCAATACCACTGAGACTATTTCACAGTGTAGAAAGGGATGGAATAGTCCCAAACTCATTCTGTGAAGCCAGCATAACTCTGGTACCAAAACCAGGGAAAGATCCAACAAAAAAAGGAGAACTATAGACTGATATCACTCATGAGCACAGACACAAAAATCTTCAACAAAGTATTTGCCAATGGAATTCAACAACTTACCAAAAAAAAAAAAAAAATTCATCACAACCAAGTTGAATTCACACCAGCGATGTAAGGCTGGTTCAATATCAGAAAAGCAGTTAATGTGATCAACCATGTAAATAACACAAAAGACAAGAATTGCCTGATTTTGTCTACTGATGCAGAAAAGGCATTTGACAAAAGGCCAGTATCTATGCATGCTAAAAACTTTCAGCAAAATAGGAATAGACAGCAAATTCCTCAATGCAATAAAGGCCATTTATACAAAGCCAACTGCCTGCATCATCCTGAATGGAGAAAGACTGAAACAATTACCCTTGAGGATGGGAACAAGAAAAGGATGTCCACTCTCACCTCTCCTATTCAGTATTGTACTAGAAGTTCTGGCCAGAGCAGTTAGAGAAGACCAAGAAATAAAGGGCATCTGCATCAGCAAAGAGAAAGTAAAAATCTTCCTATTTGCAGATGATATGATTGTAGACACAGAGAAACCTAAACAATCCATAACTAAATAGAAGAGTTCAGCAGTCTCAGGCTACAAGATAAACATAAGTAAATCAGTAGGATTCCTTTATACCAACAAAGAGATCATCGAAGAAGAAATAACAGACCTTTATAAAGAGAACTACAAGCCCTTACTGCAAGAAACTAAGAGAGACTTACATAAATGCTTGTGGATGGGAAGATTTAACATTGTGAAAATGCTTATTTTACTCAAAGCAATCTACTTATATAATGCACTCCCAATACAAATTCCAGTGCCGTTTTTTAATGAGGTGGAGAAACAAATCACCAACTTTGTTTGGAAAGGAAAGAAGCCTCAGATTAGTAAAGCACTACTGAAGAAGATGAACACACTGGGAGACCTTTCACTACCTGACTTTAGAACCTATTACACTGCCACAGTTGTCAAAACAGCATGGTACTGGTACAAAAAGAGACATCTAGATCAATGGGACAGAGTTGAGACCCCAGAGATGCTACCATCCTGCTATGGACAGCTGATATTTGACAAAGACCCTAAGATGTTAAACTGGGGTAAAAGCAGTCTCTTCAACAAATAGTGCTGGCAAAATTGGGTATTCAACTGCAATAAATTGAAACAAGACCTGTATCTCAAACCTTATACAAAAACTAACTCAAACTGGATAAAGGACCTAAATATCAAACCTAAAATGATAATGCTCATCGAAGAAAACATAGAATCAACAATGGAAGTTTTAATACACAACGTACACAGACTTCGAAGTCTGACAAAGCACGATCAACAGAAGAAAAAATAGATAAATGGGAACTACTAAGAATCAAACACTTTTGCTCATCCCAAGACTTTATCAAAAGAATTAAAAGACCACCTACAGAATTGGAAAAAAATTTGGCAACTATATGTCAGGCCAATGACTGATCTCCATAACTACAAGGTAATACAAAATATTAATAAGAAAAGAATAAATAATTGAATTAAGTGATGGGTGAAGGAGTGGACAGCTAAAAAACACATACAGAAATGCTCATGATCACTAGCTATTACAGAAATTCAAATCAAAACTATGATGAGATACCATCTCACCCCAACAAGGTTGACCATAATCCAAAAAACTGAAAAACAACAAATCCTACAGAATCAAGGGCATTCACACCTACAGATACAAGCACAAGAATGTTTATTGTAGCATAGTTCACAGCAGCAAAAAGATGGAATCAACCCAGATGCCCAACAACAGAGGAATGGATAAATAAACTGTGGTATATATACTCAGTGGAACACTATGCAATGATAAAGAACAATGATGATTTTAGGAAGCATCTCATAACCTGGTTTCAATTAGAGTGAAAGTAGTCAGCGGCAAAAGGACAAACATTGTATGAGACCCCTACAATAGGAACTTAAAAACAGATTCATGTATAGAAGAAAAGACTCCCTGATGGCTGCAAGGGTAGGGAGGGAGGAAAGGAGGGGGTGAGGTATACAGTGATAGAAATTTGGTTGGGTGAAATCAGCGATGGCACATGTTAGAAAGAAGATCAATTTTAAATGGCCTTCAACGTAACATGATTACTCCTCCCATCTTAATCCAATACTACAGGGACTGGGTAGTAGTGGAAGGGGTCTGGGGACAATGCTCTCAGGAGATGTCAAAGCAAATTTGCATAACTAGTGTTTTGCTAAGACAGTCTTCTGTACCTCATGTTGGTGAGTGGCATCTGGAGTCTTAAAAGCTGCCAAGCTGCCATCTGTGGTATACCAAATGGTAGCAACTCAGCAAAAACTGATGATCACCAAGGACCAAAACGCCATGGGGGAACGAACTCAGAAGACAGAGAGCCACAAGAGTGGGTGACTGTAATGACATGTGATTGGAGGAACTGGTGCCCAGCCAACACCAGTGATAGCTGTGATGGGGCTCACAAAGTTGAGTCTCACTGGCAACACGAGAGTAAAAAGGGGTGCACCCAGAGATCTCAACTAAAAGACCACAAATGATGGTCCAGGGTCTTTGGGCTTCTCCTGGGAGCGTGGCCCCTGGCCCTGATGCGGCCTTTGCCCATAAGTCATAACGAAGATCCACTCTTCAGACAGGAATGGATTGGACTCTGTGATACAGAATGGCCTTGTCATGTGTGTACTTTATGGTTCTATTCATCTATAGGATGTCATCCTCCTGAACTCTTGCTGGAGGTGGGGGAGAGGGTGAAGAGGAGGGGATAGGAGATTGTTAGGAGGATGTGACACGTATAGAACAGAGAGGAGTTGCAGTGAGAGCTGCACATAGGCAGGCATGCAGATTTATACAGGGTTGTGCATTTTCACTCAGTCATATTAAAAAAAGCAATGCCTGGAGCTGAGCACAACCTTCAGAAAGGACTAGGTCTCTGTGCCTCAGAAGCTTTAAGTCCAGGGGAAGACTGACAACAAAGCCCTTCCTCCAATGCTGGCAGAAAAAGCCTTTCCCTGGAACTGACACCTTGAATTTGAACTTTTAGCTCACTGGACCGTGACAAATAAAATTCGTCTTTCTAAAGCCATCACTTGTGATATTTCTGTTACAGCAGCACTAGCTGACTGAAACATTACCTGGGGGGAGAGGAGAGTGAATTGCTCTTCAACTCTAACAGGACCGTTGAAGCAAAATAAATAATGCTTAATTGAAATTACCTGTCTTAAAATTCATATTTGTTAGTGACATCACATAGATTGGGAAATTCTAAAGTGTGTATAAGTCACCTGTTTTTTTTTAAAAAATATTTTATTGCGCTTTAAGTAGAAGTTTATAATTCCAGTCAATTTGTCATACAAAAATTTATACACTTATTGTTATGTAACTCTAACTGCTCTCCCTACCCTGTGACAGCATACTCATCCTTTCCACCCTGGGTTTCCTGAGTCCACTCAATCAGCTCCTGTCCCCCTGTGCCTTCTCATTTTTCAACCATACAGGAGCTGCCCAGTTAGCCTCACATATCTACTTACTCCAAGAAGCACAAACTTCTTCGGTATCATTTTATTTCTATAGTCCAGGGAAATCTTTGTCTGAAGAGTTGGCTGCAGGAATGGTTTTAGTTCTGGCCTAGCAGAGAATTTGGAACTACGTCTTCTGGGTTCCCTCCAATCTATTAGAATAGCAACTCTGGTCTTTTTAACAGAGTTTGACCTCTGTACCCCATTTTGTCCCTGCTTTGTCAGGGACTTTTTGTTATGTTCCCTGTTAAGGCAGTCATTGGTGGTGGCTAGCCATTTTCTAGTTCTTCCAGTCTTGAGCTGATGTAGTTTCTGGATTATATGATACTTTCTGTCTCTTAGGCTCATATTCTTTGAAATCTTGATAAAATGTAGATTTGGATTCACTACATCTTGGGTGGACTTTTCTGTGACTTTTCTTTCCAAGCAAGCTACCAGGTGATGCTATTGCTGCTAGTTACTGGAACCCCAAACCAAAAAATAAATACAATCAAACCCACTGCTATCAAGTTGATTCTGACTCATTAGAGACTCTACGGGACAGAGCAGAACTGCCCCATAGAGCTTGCAAGGAGCACCTGATAGATTCAAACTGCTAACCTTTTGGTTAGCAGCTGGAGCTTTTAACCACTATGCTATCAGGGTTTCCCAAGGAACACAAGGAACCTGCATATCCATCTACCTAGAATATTCTCTCTATGTGCTGAACTGTGCACAGAGAGACCACTATTCTTTAGGAACCTGGTGTTTCTTGTGGAAATTGACTAATCACATGTCTCGTCTTCATTCTAATTCAAGTGTTATTAGGATTCAGCACAGTCCTACTATACTTTTATCTATGCACTCATTGACACTAAAAATTAGCATTTTTCTTAAAATGCTGTCTTCTTGTACTGGCTCTCCATCTTTGCTTTGGTAATTACAGAATCACTTGTTGACATAGAGTAATCTAAAGATTCTTCTGGTCAAAATGACAACTTAGCCAGGTACACAGCAAAGATCCAAGAAACCAAGTAAAACAGACATAGATGACAAATCCTGGAAGTCTGAGCATCAGATCAAAAGATAAAGATCAAACACTGGCTGGAAGAAGAAAGTGACTGACAGCAGTGAGTAAGAGGGAGTGGAGTAGAGGAGCTCTGACAGCCAGCCAGGAACAGTGTGATCATTTTGAAACAAAGACAGCAGCAATCCTAGGTGAGAAGCACAGAAGGCAATGTCATGGAATTACCAATAGGACACAGAGTAATGGTGTAGACATAACCAGAGGCAACCAACAGAGAGAGTCCAGGTACCCTTGTTATGGTGATGAGAGGAGCATGCTCCCTGTCCCTTCCCTTCTTGGTGATTAGCATCACAAACTCCCCATCCTGGCAGCCCTGATCACCAGGGACCAAGGTAACAACACTGTTTCCTGACCAGCCCCAACTACTGCCTTTCTCCACCAGCCCCAGTTGCTACTCTCACCCTCAAATGCCACCCCTTCAGCCTAATGACCCTCTCTCACGTCTACCACATGATGGCCCTGCCAAGCAGTGGTGGGCTACTCTAGCATGATGCCAGCTGGTCACCCCTATCTTCCTTCCTTATGATCCCACTGAGCAGTGGGTAGGACACTCTGGCAAGATGTCAACCTCAAGCCTTGCCCTTCCTTCCCATGCTTACTACTCAAGTGCCTGCTGAGTATGGCACTAACCACTCTCAACTAGCCAAGCAGTGGGAACCATGTGCATGTGTGTGTGCATGCTTGTCACCTACTTCATTCCTTCATCCAATGGGTAATGACAACCAAGTACCTGCACACTTGTCTGTCCATCACCTCTTTATCCCCACATGGTGATCAGTGGTGACTTCATTAGCATACACTTTCTCACCTGCCACTCAAGCCCCCACTCTCCCCTTTTCTCTCCCTAACTGTGATCAGAGGTGACTAGGTCCTTACTTGCCCAACATAAATGCAGCCATACTCACTTAACAAGTACAACCACCTGTTCCGTAACACTGGACAGATGACAGATGGTGGCCACTACCCACCCAGGCTGCCTTCAGCTGCCCAGCTCACCCACGCTCACACTGCTAACCTCTGCCTTACTTACCTGGAGACAGGTGGCAAGCACTCCAGTGCTGCCAGACCGGAAATCAGCAGAACACATAAGCCCCACCAGCCTAGATATAACCAAACCAAACTGAACAAAAAATAAGAATGAAGCAAACAAAAATACAAACAATAAAGAGATACAATAACACCTTCATGCCATGAAGACAATAGCCAGCCAAGTACTGTCAATAGGCAATATCAAATCATATACAGAAGCATGACAATATCCTTCAAGTGTATGAGCAAATAAAGAGCCAGAGAAACCTTTATGAAGTAGGAGCAGTAATTAAACTACCTGTAACAAATTCAAAAGACACATATAGGATCCTCAAAGAGATCAAGTAGAACACAGACAAAATGCATGAAGAATTCAGGAAATCAATACAAGAACAAAATAGACAGAAACCATAAAAAGATAGCAACTAGCAATTCAGAAAATTAACACTCGAATTTCAAGAACAGATACTGCAGCAGAAGCACAAGAGTAGAACTGAATTAATAGGATACAGAATTGGTGAAATAGAGAACAAATGCCTTGATACCAAGCTGTTAGAGAAGCAATCAGGAAAAGCATGAGATAAAAGGAAGGAAATTTAAGAATTATGTAGACACTAATAAGAGTGGTAATTTATGCATAATCAGTATTCTAGAACAGGAAGAGAAGATGGGGAAAAAAAAAAACAAAAGGAGAAAATTTTTTGAAGATTTGCTCACAGAAAACTTCCCAAACATCAGGAAAGTTGAGAAGATACTCATCTGCAAAGCTCAATGAATCCTATGTAGACTAGAACTCAAAATAAAACCACCATGACATATAATCAAACTTTCCAAAACCAAAGACAAAGAAATAATCCTGAGAGCAGCTCAGGAAAAATGACATGTTACCTATAAAGGAGAACCAATAAAACTAAACCGGATTTTCTAGCAGAAACCATGCAGGTAAGAAGGCAATGGAATGACATAGTAAAAACCTGAAAGAAAAAATTTGCCAACCAAGAATTATCTATCTAGCAAAATTATCTCTCAAATATAATGGTTAAATTAAGACATTTCCAGGTAAGCAGAAATTAAATGAGTTTGTAAAAGCCAGACAAATCTTACAAAGGCTACTAAAGGGATTCATTCAGAGAAAGAACCAATGTCAGACAACAACCTGAGATTAAGACACAAACAAACTGAGATAAAGAATTGTTAAAAATAACATAAATCTACAAGACTGAAAATGGGGAACAAGAGTCATCAATCTGTGAATGATGACAAACTCAATACAAAAAGGGGAATAAATGGTGTAATTACAGAACTTTCCTGTGGAGAGGAAGTCAAAGACATAACAGACTGTATTAAAGTTAGGAAAATAAGTAAATTTCAGATAACCAGAAAAACAACTAATCAAACTTCTTACCAAAAAAAAAAAAAAAAAATCTTAAAGATTCAGCAAACACAAAATCAACAGCAACAAACAGAGTGATAAAAAAATCCACACAGAGCTTAGCACAAAAAGTATATGGAACAAAGAAATCATCAACACCACACACAAAAATAACACCTATGATAAAGTCATACCTAATGATAACCAGACTGAATACAAATGGATTAAATGCACCAGTCAAGAGACAGGGAGTGGCAAAATAGATAAGACAAGATGACTATCAATATGCTACCAGCAAGAGACACATCTTAGACACAAAGATAAAAATAAGCTAAAAATCTAAGAATAGAAAACATGTCAAGCAAACAGCAATCAAAAAAGAGGAAGAATGGTAATATTAATCTCTGATAAAATAGACAAAAAGGCAAAGGCCAGCATATAAGATAAAGCTGAGCATTATATAATGACTAAAGGGTTAATCTAACAAGGGGAAATAACTATAATAAATATCCATATACCCAATGAAAGAGCTCCAGACTAACATAAAACAAACTTCAACAGAACTGAAAAGTGAAATGGTCAACTTCACAATAATCTTTCTAGACTCTTCAACACACCACTTTCAGTGAAGAGCTGAACAACTAGAAAGCAACTCAACAAAGATATAGAAGATGTAAATAACACAATCAACAAACTTAGTCTCATAGAGATATACAGAACTCTCAACTGAACAGCACAGTCCATATTATTTTTTAGAGTGCATGGATCATTCTTTAGACTGTGTATTAGAACATATATTAGTACACAAAGCAAGCCTTAGAAAATTTCAAAAATTAAAAATAATACAAAGCATCTTCTTAGAAAGAAATGCTACACAATTATAAATCAATAACAGGAAGAACAAGGAAAAACATTTAAAGCATGGAAACCAGATTATAGTCTGCTTAAAAACAACTGGATAATAGAAGAAGAAACAAATAAATAAAAACCTGTAAGACATAGAAAAAGCAGTGTTCATAAGTCAATTTATAGCAATAACTTCACTCATCAAGAGCCAAAATCAACACCTTAACCCTACAACTGCAACAAGCGGAGAGTGACAAGAAAGAGACAGAGACACAGAGAGTGAAAGAGGAAGAAAAAAAGTAAGAAGGAAGAAAGGAATGAGTGAGGGAGGGAGGGAGAGAGGGAGGGAAGGAGGGAGAGAGGGAGGGAGGAAGACAGATCCTCACAATTACCAGAGGAAAGGATATAATAAAGGCAGAAATCAGTGAACAGAAAACAGAAAAGCAATTGAAACAATCCACAAGACTAGAAATTCACTCTTTTAAAGGATTAATGAAATTGACAACCACTGGCCAAACTGACAAAGGAAAAGACAGTGGAGGTGTAAATAACACAAATACAAAATGAAATGGGTAATGTTACAACAAAACTAGCTGAAATGAAAAGGATTATTTAGGAAGAACTGCACTCCTAAAGATTTGAAAACCTAGAAGAAAGGAACAAATTTCTAGAAATGCATTATCTATCTAACACAAAGTGTCATGGGTTGAATTGTGTCCACCAAAAAATATGTGTAGCCATGTGGCTGGGATATGATTCTCAGTATCTTGGGACTGTCCTCCATTCTGTGGTTTCCCTAAACTGTATGTTAAAGGATTAGGGTAGGGCTGGAAATTCCTGCATAGGATTACTTCCTTGCTCTGCTGTGGGGGCAGTTTCCCTGGAGTATGGCTTGCCCCACCCTTAATGCTTTCAGCCTATAAGAGATAAAAGGAAAGAGAAACAAAGAGGATTGGGAGCCTAGTACCATCAAGCAAGCAGCACTGGGAGAAGAGCACGTCCTTCATACCTGAGGTTCCTGCACCAAGACGTTCCCTGGACAAAGACTGATGCAATACCAGACTTTCCTCCAGAGCCAACAAGGGGAAAGCCTTCCCTTGGAGCGGACACCCTGAATATGGACTTACAACCTACCAGACTGTGTAAGAATAAACCTTCCTTTGTTAAAGCCATCCACTCTGTGGTATTTCTGTTAGAGCAGCCCTAGCTGAATAAAACACAAACAGAGGTAGAAAATTGGTATGACCCATAACAGAAGAAGAAATTGAAGAAGTCATTTAAAAAAACTCCCAACAAAAACAAAAAAGTTGCTCTAGAGACCAAATATTTGGAGAAGAACTAACATTAATTCATTCAAACTATTCCAGAAGATAGAAAAGGATGGAATATTCCTAAATTCATTCTATGAAATCAGCATAACCCTGATGCCAAAGCCAGGGAAAGACTGTTAAAAAAGTAAATTATAGACTAAAATCCCATATGAATATACCCACTGCTGCTGAGTCAGTGGAAACGCTGGTGGTGTAGTGGGTTAAGTGCTACATCTGCTAATCAAAAGGTAGGTAGTTCAAATCCACCAGATGCTCCTTGGAAACTCCATGGGGCAGCTTTACTCTGATCTCTAGAGTTACTATGAGTTGGACCAGACTTGATGGCAGAGGGTGGTTGGGTCAATGGAAACCCTGGTGATGTAGTGGTATAGTGGTGAAGTGCTATGGCTGTTAACCAGAAGGTTAGAAGTTCAAATCAACCAGGTTCTCCTTAGAAACTACAGGACAGTTCTTCTCTGTCTATAGGGTAACTATGAGTTGAAATTGATTCTGCAGCAGTGGGTTTGTTGTTGAGTCAGTTACGACTCATAGAGACTCTAGAGGACATGGTAGAACTGCCCCATAGGGTTTCCAGGGACCACCTGGAGAACTTGAACTGCTGACCTTTTGGTTAGCATTTGTAGCTCTTGCCACCAGGGTTTCCTATATGAATATAGATGCAAAAATTCTCAACAAAATCCTACCCAATAGAATCCAGTGCCCTACTGAAAAAAATTCTACAATATAACCAAGTGGAAACCATATCAGATAACCAAGGACGGTCCAACATTAGAAAATCAATCAGTGTAATTTATGACACAAACAAAATAAAGAACCATGTGATATATTAAATCAGTGCAGAAAAAGCATTTGGCAAACACCCATTCCTGATAAAAACTTTTCAGTAAAATAGTAATAGAAGGGAAATTCCTCAACATAATTAAAGGTAAATATACAAAACCAACAGCCAACATTATTCTTAATGGAGAGAAACTGAAAGCATTCTGCTTGGGAACCCAAACCAGATAAGCATGACCTTTATCATCACTCTTCTTTAAAATTGTGCTGGAAATCCTAGTTGCAGCAATAAAGGAAGAAAGGGAAATAAAAGTCATCTAAATTGGTAGGGAGAAAGTACAAAGACTGCCAATTAAATTCACAAATGCTACATACCTCATAGCTGAATATCACTATGGTCACCTTTGAAGTACTCCCCTTGGGAAGCAATGCACCAATACCAGCACCTAGTCCACCCTTCAAAGCAGTTTTGGAGTTCTTTTTCTGGAATGGCCATTAGAGCTGTGGTCTTATTACCCTTAATGTTCTGAATGTCATCAAAATGTCTTTCCTTCACTGTTTCCTTTACTTTTAGGTAAAGGAAAAGTCATTGAGGACTAGATCAGGTGAGTAGGTAGGATGTTTCAGTACAGTTATTTGTTTACTGGCTAAAAACTCTCTCATAGGCAACTAGACAATTAACTTTGCCAACTTGCCATGGCCATTTCAGAAATAGTTCCAAAATTGCTTTGAAGTGTGGACTAGGTACTAGCATCAGTGAGTAGTTTCCTAAGGGGAGTACTTTCCTTTACCTGTAGGTAAAGAAAAAAGTCATTGAGGGCCAGATCAGGTGAGTAAGTAGGGTGTTTCAGTACAGTTGTTTGCTTACCAGCTAAAAACTCCCTCACAGACAACTAGACAATTAACTTTGCAAACTTGCCATGGCCATTTCAGAAATAGTTCCAAAATTGCTTTGAAGGGTGGACTAGTTACTGGCATCAGTGAGTAGCTTCCCAAGGGAAGTACTTTGAAGGTGACTATAGTGATATTCAGCAAGGGGATATGCAGCACTTAGAACAATTAAGTTCGTGGATTTAATTGCCAGACCTTGTATTACACACACAATTCTGTAATAACAGTAATTACAAACAGTGATTTATGAGTGAATACCTAAGTAGAGATGTTAGCTGAACAGTGTGGAATGGCTTATGAGAGTACACTCACAAGCATATAGAGGTTTGGAGTGGATATTTCTGCATATGCATTTGTATATCATGCAAATACATCCATGTATATAGTGGAATCCACAGGGGGAACAGTTATGAAAATTTCTCAGCCAAACATTTTGAGTGGCAGGAACACAAGGCCTGAAGGCTTAGGACAATAGTTTGGGGTGATCTAGATCAAGTGCCATAACATAGTCCACAAAGACAATGTTCCACATCATACTTGGGTAGGTAGTGATGGCAGTCTTGAAAGCTTATGAGTGGTCATCTGAAATTTACGACTATTGGTCTCTTTCTGTCCAGAGCAAAGAAAAGAGAAGAAAATCAAAGTATCAAAGAAACAACCAGTCCAAAGGACTAATGGACCGCATGAACCACAGCCTACACTAGCCTGTGACCAGGAGACCTAGATGGTTCCCAGCTACCACTATTGACAGCTCTGAGCAGGATTACAATAGAGGGTCCTGGACAGAGTGGGAAAAACATGTAGAACAAAATTCAAAATCACAAAAAAGACAAGATTTACTGGTTTATTGGAGACTGGTGGAATCTTCAAGACATTTGTAGACGAGAGAGGAGTGGAGAGGAGGTGGCAGGAGCTTGTTATGAGGACACAACAGGTATAAAATGAAAAGAAGGAGTGTGCTGTCACAGAGCAAGGAAAGCAGAAAAGCTGTAGACAGGCGGGCGTGCAAGACTGATTTGGATTGTATACTGTCACTTAATCACAATAATAAAAAAAGACTAAGGTCCTTAGATGTCCTTCCAACTTGAAACTGAACCTACTCTTGGAGATTAGCATCCATCCAAAGAACCACATAAAGTGAATGATAACACCTGTGAGGACTGTGCTCCTTGAAACATTCAGCCACATGAGACCAAAAGGGCAGCATTTGCCACAAAACAAAGTTCAGCAGGCAAGAAGGGGGTGAATGGAAATGGAGACCTCAAGGAGGAAGCAGGTAGACTATTGTAACATTGAGGGGATTGCAACTAATGCTATGAAATAATATGTACGCAACCAGCTGAATGGGAAACAGATTTGCTTTGTGAACTCCTAGCCAAACAACAATGTTATTAGATGCCTTTGAGTCAGTCTGTCCTTGCAGGAACACTATACAAGTCAGAAGGAAACACTGACTGGTTCCCCATCATGCCCATAATCATTTCTGTGCTTAAGCTCATTGTTGCACACACCGTGTCAATTCATCTTGCTAAGGGTCTTCTTCTTTTTCACTGACTGTCTACTTTGCGAAGCATGATGTCCTCCAGGGGTTGATCCCTCCTGACAACACGTCCAAAGACACGATCTTGCCATCCTTGCTTCCAAGAAGCACTCTGATTGTACTTCTTCAGAATAGGTTATTCTGGCAGTCCATGGTACATTCAATATTGTTCTCCAACATTAGGATTTAAAAGCATCAATTCTTCTTCTGTCTTCCATATTCATTGTCCAGTTTTCACATGCATATGATGCAATTCAAAATACTATGGCTTGGGTCAGGCACACCTTGGTCTCCAAGGTACTTTTCAATACTTTGAGGAGTTCCTTTGTAGCAGATTTTCCCAATGCGATGTGTCTTTTGATTTCTTGACTACTGCTTCCGTGGACATTGATTGTAGAACCAAGTAAAATAAAATCCTTAGCAACCTCCGTCCTTTCTCCATTTATCATGATATTGGTCACTGGTCCAGTTGCAAGGATTTTTGTTTTCTTTATGTTGAGATGAAATTCAAACTGAAGGTTGTAGACTTTGATCTTCACCAGAAAGTATTTCAAATCCTCTTCACTTCCAGCAAGCAAGGGTGTGTCATTTGCATAACACAGTTTGTTAATGTGTCTTCCTCCAATCTTGATGCCTCATTCTTCTTCATATAGTCCAGCTTTTTGGATATTTGCTCAGCATACAGATTGAAAAGACATGGTGAAAGGATACCACCTTGAAGCATACCTTTCCTGACTTTAAACCATGCAGTATCCCTTTGTTTGGTTCATATGACTGCGTCTTGATCCATGTAGTTTCCTCGTGAACACAATTAAGTGTTCTGAAATTCCCATTTCAGACAATAACATATTTTTGTTTTTCTTTTCTAAAAACTATCAAAGTAGCCTTCGATTATTGCTCAGACCCAGAGAGAGCTACATTTGAATGATAATTTTTTGTTTTCAGCCACTAAAATTTTGAAATTGTTTATCACTGCAGTAAATTATAACTTATCATAAATGATCCATGGGAAGGGTATTTGCACTCATTTCATTGTTTGCCCATTAATGAGTCACACAGTTTGTGCTCAACTACTAAGTGAAAGGTGGGTGGTTCAAACCTACCAACTGTTGCACCGGAGTAAGATGCAGGCAATCTATTCCCATAAAGATAACAAAAACAAAACAAAACCTGTTGCCACCAGGTTGAAATCCTATAGGATAGTTCTACGCTGTCCTATAGGGTTGCTATGAATCAGAATCAACTTGACAATGCACACAACAACACTGACTTAAAGGCTGGATCTTTGAACCCCTCCCTACTCAGTAGTGCCAGGAAGATGGTGATCTGCTTCCCTTAAGATTGCAACTAAGAAAATCCTGTTGGGGGCAGTTTTACTCTGTAATACATTGTGTCACCATGAACTGGAATTGACTCGATGGCAATATTTTTTTTCTTTTCCAAGTATTATCTGGCTCATTTATAATGGAAATAATTTATACCTTACTTATTTTATTTAAAATGTTTTAAAATAATTTTTTAAAACTGGATATAGCACCTTAGAGGTTTAGATTATTATTTCTTAATAAAAAATAAGCAAACAAACAAAAAGAAGAGAAAAAATTGTATTATTCAGCATTTTGGAATAAATACGGGCATCTTTAGAGAAAACAAGTATTCTGTAAATACCAGTCTTCGTCTTTACCAGTTGCCTAAATTAGTAAAACAAAATATTGGAAGGAAAATCATTTAGTTAAAATGGTTTATACAGAATTAAGAAAAATTAGATATTGTATTATGTGTTTCTTTCTTCCCCATATCTGTGTCCATTCACATTCTACCCCTCTTTCAAGAATTACTCATATTCTATATCTTCAGTGAATTAAACAGATTAATATTATCTTTCCAGACTAAAACGTCCCCAAACTAAATAGACAACACCTATGTATTCCTTGTTGTTGACCTCCTAATAGCTCTGTAATATATCCTACCATTCTCTTTCTACAGCAAAGGAAACAAATTTAGGAAAAGTTTGGAAGCCCGTTGTCTTACTTATCCACTGCTGCTATGACAGAAATACCACAAATGAAATACTTTAACAGACACAAATTTATTTTCTCAGAGTTTAGGAGGCTATATTCAGGGTGCTGGACATAGACAAAGGCCTTGTTTCTGTCAGCCCTAGAGGAAGGTTCTTGTCTCTTCTGAGCTTCTGCTCTTAGGTGATCTTCATGTGGCTTGGTGTCTGTCTTCACCAGCCTCTGCTTCTCTGGATTGCTTGTTTAGTCTCTTTTCTATCTTTCAGACACATCCTATACTAATCCTGCCTCATTAATGTAACAAACACAACCCAGGCCCCAAGTTAGGATTTATAACACCTGTTTTTTGGGGGGGGGGGGCACAATTCAATCTATAATAATCTATAATCCTAAAGTCAAAAGCAGTAAAGTTTAAATGAGAGACAATTGTTGTGGATTGAATTATGTCTCTTGTCCATGAAGACAGCAAGAGGTCATTAAAAAGGCAGGAAAGGAAGAAAAGACCAAATTGGATGTCAGAAGAGACTCTGGATGTCAAGCAGCTAAAGCAAAAGGAAAGAATGGAGAGGTAAAAGACCTAAACGGAAGATTTCAGAGAGCAGCTCGAGAAGACAAAAGAAAGTATTATAATGACGTGTGCAAAGAGCTGGAAATGGAAAACCAGAAGGGAAGAACTTGTTCTGTATTTCTCAAGCTGAAAGAACTGAAGAAAAAATTCAAGCCTTGAGTTGCAATAGTGAAAGATACAGCAGGAAAACTATTAAATGACTCAGAGAGCATCAAAACAAGATGGAAGGAGTACACAGTCATTATACCAGAAAGAAATGGTCGATGTTCAGCCATTTGAAGAGGTAGCATACGATTAGGAGCCAATGGCACTGAAGGAAGAAGTCGAAGCTGCATTGAAGGCATTGCTGAAAAACAAGGCTCCAGGAATTGATGGAATATCATTTGAGATATTTCAACAAACAGATACAGCACTGGACGTGCTCACTCATCTGTGCCAAGAAATTTGGAGGACAGCTACCTGGCCAACTGACTGGAAGAAATTCATATTTATGACCATTCCAAAAAAGGTGATCCAAACCGAATACGGAAGTTACTGAGCAATATCGTTAACATCACAGGCAAGTAACATTTTGCTCAAGATCATTCAAAAGTGACACCGACCGCAACAGTATATTGACAAGGAACTGCCAGAAATTCAAGCGAGGTTCAGAAGAGGACATGGAACCAGGGATAGCGTCACTGATGTAGGACGTATCTTGGCTAAAAGCAAAGAATACCAGCAAGGTGTTTACTTGTGTTTCACTGACTATGCAAAAGCATTCAGCTGTGGATCATACTAAATTATGGCTAACGTTGTGGAGAATGGGAATTCCAGAACAGCTAATTGTGCTCTTAAGGAATGTATGTGGACTAAGAGGCAGTCATGCTAACGGAACAAGGGAACACTGCATGGTTTGAAGTCAGGAAAGGCATGTGTCAGTGTTGTATCCTTTCACCATACCTCTTTAACGTGTATGCTGAGCAAATAATCTGAGAAGCTGGATTATATGAAGAGGAATGAGGCATCAGGATTGGCGGATGACTCATTAACAACCTGTGTTATGCAGATGACACCACCTTAGTTGCTGGAAATGAAGAAGATTTGAGACACCAGCTGATGAAGATCAATGAAACGACCGTAGCCTTCAGTATAGGTTGCACTTCAACACCAAAAAAACAAAGCTCCTCACAACTGGACCAGTAACCAGTATCATGATAAATGGAGAAAGGATTGAAGTTGTCAAGGATTTCATTTTACTTGGGTCCACAGTCAATGCCCTTGAAAGCAGGAGTAAAGAAATCCAAAGACATATTGGGAAAATCTGCTGCAACAGACCTTTTCAAAGTGTTCAAAAGTGAGGATATCACCTTGAAGATTAAAACATACCTGACTCAAGACATGGTATTTTCAGTTGCATCATATGCATGTGAAAGCTGGATCATGAACAAAGAAGACAGAAAAAGAACTGATGCCTTTGAATTGTGGTGTTGGAAAAGAATGCTGAATAACCAACACATCTGTTCTGGAAGAAGTCCAACCAGATTGCTACTTGGAAGCAAAGATGGCAAGACTGCATCTTACATACTTTGGACATGTTGTCAAGACACATCAGTCCCTGGAGACGGACATTGTGCTTGGTAGAGTGGAGGGTCGGCAAAAAAAAAAGGAAGACCCTCGATGAGATTGACTGACACGGTGGCCGCAACAATGAGCTTAAATATAAAAATGATTGTGGACATGGTGAAAGACCGACCAGTGTTCTGTTGTTCATAGGATTGCTATGAGTGAGAACTGACTCTACGGCACCTAACAACAATAACAAAACTGTATGTATCATTTGGGCTGGGCCATGATTCCCAGTATTGCATGGTTATCCTGGGTATTGTGATTCTAATTTTATGTTAAAGAGAATTAGGGTAGGATTATAACTCTTAGTAAGATCACATCCCTGATCCAATGTAAAGGGAATTTCCCTGGCACATAACTTGCACCACCTTTTATCTTACAAGAGATAAAAGGAAAGGGGAACAAGCAGAGAGTGAGGGGCCTCATGTCACCAAGAAAGCAGTGCCGAGAGGAGACTGCCTCCTTTAGACCCAGGGCCTCTGCAATGGAGAAGCTCCGAGTCCCAGGGAAGATTAATGAGAAGGTTGACATAGAGAGAAAGCCTTCCCCTGTAGTTGATGCCTGAATTTGGACTTTTAGCCTACTTTACCATAAAGAAATAAATTACTGTTTGTTAAAGCCATCCACTTGTAGTATTTCTGTTATAGCAGCCCTAGATGACTAAGACAATGTTGTTGTTGTGATTGAAAAAAAACCCAGGCTCATTTGTTTATCTCAAAGCTTCTTACATTATCACATACATCTGTATCATCTAGAACAAAAAACCAAATCCACTGCTGTTGAATAGATTCTGACTCGTAGCAACCTTATAGAAGAGTGTAGAACGGCTCCATGAAGTTTCTAAGGAGAGCCTGGTGGATTCAAACGGCTGACTTTTTGGTTAGCAGCAGTAGCACTTAACCACTACACTGGCAGGGTTTCTGTATCATCTAGGGATGTTTTTGAAACACTGAATCAGTAGAGGAGTGGCATAGGAGTCTCGTTTTCAACCAACTCCCAGGTAGTATTAATGCTTCCAGTCCAAGAATCACACTAGAAGCATCAAAGCTACTTATAATGTGTTGTAGGAAATTTGGAGTAATAGAATAATTGGAATGGTAAAATAGTATTTTTAGTAGAACCCCCTCAAGATAATTATATAAAATACAGAAAGTAAGTATATATCCAAAAACAAAGCCAAATCCGTTGCCACTGAGTGAAATACAACTCACAGCAGCCCTTTAGGACAGAGTATAACTACTCCATACAGTTTTGAAGAAGCACCTGGTAGATCTGAACTGCTGACCTTTTGGTTAGCAGCTTTAGCACTTTACCACTATGCCACCAGAGTTTCCAGTAAGCATATACTATCTCTCTCTCTCTAGATATATAATTATGTTAAAAACAACTCAAGTGGTTTTACAAAATTGTTGAAAAGTCTATGAATCTAGATCTTGTTTAGCAAACTTAAGTGCTCTGGAAACCAATGTTTCTTAGGCACTGTAATGCCATGAATACATATATACATACATATTTCTCTTATATTGCATCAGTAGAGTAAAATTATTTTCCATCATTGACTCAATTAGGGGTGATCACTTGCTAAAATAAAAAGAAAAACAAAAACAAAAGCAATTTTTAGTAATTTAGGAATGATTATAGCATGAACTACAAGGAAAACAAACACATTCCCCAAAAATAAATATTTCACCTTGACTGTCTTATAAGTTGCTTTACATATTGTCTAGAAATCACTTTTAGGTAGTGAAAGTAGTATTTTTATAGGTAGCAACCCAAGAATCACCCTGACCCCTATTCCTTACAGCTAAATAAACTGCAAGGCAGGCAGTCTTTGGTGTTCTGCCAGCAGGAGCATTGAGATAAGAATTCCCACTATGAACATCGTGTTATCCTTTTGCCACTATCTTCTGATTAAACCTCAAAGGCCCTTTCAAACTGTCAGAGAAAGCACACACCAGGCATTCTGTGTGAACATTTGTGGCAGGGAAGGACAGGGAGTTCTTGAATTCTATGTCTGATGAATGCCTGACTTTCATCCTTAAAGTACCTTGTGTCTCAGCTTTTGGATGTAATGCAGGATTGTGCTGCTAGGAAAGCCTTTGGTAATAAAGGACACACCAGGTGCATGCTATAACTAGAACTCAGGGGAAATTATTAGACACTAGCTTGTGAAGCCGTTGAGGGTCAAGTTCAGGGCTAAGTAGACTAGAGCTTTGTGCTGATTAGCAAACAAACAACTTAAACCTATTGAATCACAGGTGGCAGGAAGCTTATACTATCAGCAAAGGGAGAGTGCTCCGTGGATCACCAGGGAATCGTTCAGGGCTGGAACATGTTGCAGACTGATTGGATCCTCCATTGGTTTAGAAAGGGCAAGGCAGGGAGCAGATTAGAGAGAATTAAAATATACATACACACATATGTATTTATGTAATTATCATATAAATGTGAGGATGATGAACATACTAGTGCTAAACCTTGATCAGGCTCAGACTTTCAGACATGAACACCAGTAACATAATATAGAAACTTAGATCATTTAATATTGTGAAATAAATTTGATGTAAAGGTGAAGACCTGGACGGGGGAATTCTCAGTTCCTGGCGGGGATGATAACCTACCAGGACACATGCCTGCTGGACAGACACTGACTTGAGAGCAAGACAGTTTTGTATTTTTGAGGGACGACTGCCTGAAGAATACTGACTAGCCAGATGTCATTTATAAGAAGTGACTACTGGGACAGAAGGAAAGAGATAGTAGTTAGGGAGTGGTCTGATATTCTCTCACTAACAAGGCCCTGGTGGCTCCCGTGGCCGCTACTCCCCCCACCATAGAGCAGAGACCTAGCTGTTTGGTCCTTCCTTACCCGGGGGTTTTAAAACAGATACAAGGCTGTATTTATCACAGAACTTTTCTTCTAGAATTTATTTTAAAAAATACCAGGCTTACGTTGCTCCTGATGCTTCATACCGCCTAACAGAGATAAGTGAGAGACAGAATTTTTCTACGCTCTTCCTCAGAGGTCAAGCTACACATTTTAGATGGAGATAAAAATTACTGGTTATAAAAATTTTTATATGAAAGTTACCGTATCAGACACAAGCTATTTTGATAATAAAGCCATACTATAATCTCTTTTAGATATGTGTTAAATTCCAGCATTGGTGTTTTCCTTTTGTTTGTTTGTTTACTCTGTTGTTACTGTCTCTTTGGTGTAGAATTAGAAGTGGAAAGGTTTTAGGTATATCTCTTTTAATGATGGTAAATAAGGTTCAGATCAATTCACTGTAGCTTTCTAGGGTCCTGAACTGAGAGCCTCTGAAGCTATATACGAAGTTGAACTAAAAAGAAAAAAAAAGTGTGAAAAATTAACAATATTACCCATAGAAGTAGATGGGAGAAGTGGCAATATGCATCACTGATCTTGGCCAATTCTATTATTTTATAATGGATGAAATCCAATACTGAACAGGGGAAAGGATTTGCCAGGAATTAAGGGAGATGAGATTAGAATCTAGGGAGCCAGACTCCCATTTCAATGATCTTCCCAGTGTACCCTCCAACCAATACTTTTTAAAGCTGGTATCCATGTAGAAAATGAGATATTAAAAAAGTAGCTATTATGTTTGAATTGTTAATGAACAGCTGAAAGAGAATATGGAGTCAACTTGTAATACTTATCTTCCTTTCATTCACTCTTGCCCTTTCTCTATGAAAGCATACTATGTTATTTGGAGAGCATTTTAAGTCCTAAGTATGAACTGGTATCAAGGATCTGATATTGGGATAAAACAGACTCTTTAAAAAGATTTCTGAAGGTGGAAGAAATCTCTGTAGCTTTTTGGACCTACCGACTAAGAGCTCATTTCATGAACACATAGTTTCAGTGGGGAAGTAGAAGAGTGTAATGGAAAAAAGAAAACTGAACAATGAAGATGTGTGTTCAAACCTCAGATCTGCCATTTAGTTGTATACAAAGTCTTAGGAAAATCACTGAATTTTTCTGGGCTTTTAGTTCCTCAGCTGGAAAAATTTGGAGTAAAAAAAATCATGCCTGTATGATCACTATAAAGGCTAGATGTATGTAAAACCAAAAAACAAACCCAGTGACATCAAGTTGATGTGCATTCACAGTGACCCTGTAGGACAGAGTAGAACTGCCACATAGAGCCACTGGAGGTGGACGGTCGATTGAAACTGCTGACCTCTTGGTTAACAGCCATAACACTTAAGCCACGACACAACCAGATTTTCCAGTGTGTGTAAAGCACACAACAGTGTGCCTGACACATGATGTTGTTTTCAGGTGCCATTGAGTCGGTTTTGACTCATAGAGAACCTATTCATAACAGAACGAAACACCGTCTGATCCTGCACCATGCCTGCAATCATTGTTATGCCTTCAGCCCAGTGCTCCAGGTACTGTATGAATCCATCTGTTTAGGGTCTTCCTCTTCTTTGCTGACCTTCTACCTCACCAAGCATGCTGTCCTTCTCCAGGGACTGAGTCATCTTGATAACACGTCCAAAGTCCTGAAACATAGTCTCACCACCTTTGCTTCTAAGGAGTATTCTGGTTCTATGTACTTCTTCCCAGACAGATCCGTTTGTTCTTTTGGTAGTCCAGGATATAGTCAATATTCTTCTCCAACACCACAATTCAGAGGTGTCAATTCTTCTGTCTTCCTTACTCAGTGCTCAACTTTCACATGCATACGATGTGTTTGAAAAATACCACAGTTTGGGTCAGGTGCACCGTAGTCTTCAAAGTGACATTTGTACTTTCTAACACTTTAAAGAAGTCCTTTGCAGCAGATTTTCCCAGTGTATCTTCTGATTTCTTGACTGATACTTCACTGGCATTGATTGCGGATCCATTTTAAATGAAAACTTTGACAGTCTCAGTCTTTTCTTGGTTTGTCATGATATTGCTTATTGGTCCAGCTGAGGATTTTTGTTTTCTTGATATTAAGGAATGGTCCATACTGAAAGTTGGCTTTGATCTCCACAGTAAGTGTTTCAAATTCTCTTCACTTTCAGCAAGCAAGTTGTGTCATCTACATAATGCAAGTTGTTAAGGAGATTTCCTCCAACCCTGATGCCTTGTTCTTCCTCATGTAGTCAGCTTTGTGGGTTATTTGCTGGGCGTATAGATTGAAAACACACACTTTTCCTGACTTTAAACCATGCAGTGTCCCCTTGTTCTGTTTGCATAACTACCTCTTGATCGATATGCAGTTTCCTCATGAGCACAACTAAGTGTTCTGGAATTCTTTTCCACAATGTTGTCTGTAATTTGTTATGATCCATGCAATTGAATGTCTTTACACAGCCAATGAAACACAGGTACACACCTTTATGGTGTTCTCTGCTTTAGGCCAAGATATATCGGACAACAGCAACAATATCCTTAGTTTCATATCCTCTTCTGAATCTGGCTTGAATTCCTGGCAGTACCCTGTCAGTATCCTGCTGCAGCCACTTTTGAATAATCTTTAGGAAAATTTTGCTTGCACATGATATTGTTCAATGGTATTATTCAATGATTTCCACATTTGATTGGATTGCCTTTCCTGAGAATAGGCATAAATATGGACCTCTTCCAGTCAGTTGTCTGGGTACCAGTATTCCAAATTTCTTGGCATAAATGAGCGAGCACTTTCAGCTCTGCATCTATTTGTTGAAACATCACATTTGACATTATGTCAGTTCCTGGAGCTTTGTTTTTGCCAAAGTCTTCAAAGCAGCATCGACTTCTTCCTTTAGTGCTACTGGTTCCTGACCCCATGTTGCCTCTTGAAGTGGATGAATGTCAATCAATTCTTTTAGGTATGACTCTGCGTATTCCTTCCATCTTCCTTAGTTGCTTCCTGTGCCATTGAATATGTTGTCCCATAGAATCCTTCAATATTGCAACTTGAAGCTTGGAGTTTTTTCTTCAGTTCTTTCAGTGTGTTCTTCCCTTTTAGTTTTCTATCTTCAGCTCTTTGTACATGTCATTATAATGCTTTGTCTTCTCAAGCTGCCCTTTGAAATCATCTATTCAGCTCTTTTACATCATCATTTCTTCCTTTTGCTTTAGCTACACAACACTTAATAGCAAGTTTCAGGATTATTCTGACACATAATGGCTATACAATTAAAAAAAACTTTTGCTGTTAAAAAAGTTATATAAAATTAAATTACAATTACATGAATTTGAAGAGATACATCTTTCACTCCTTCTCATACTGCAGCTTAACAGTCACTTCTAAATGCAGTCAGGACAGTGTTCCAAAACTCACCACGGTAGCCTACTGAAGTCCTAGCTGGGCATTTTATTTAAAATGAAGATTTCCAAGACTTGTCTCACCCCAGATCTTGTAAGTACTTTGAGGGTGAAGCTAAACTAGCTGAATTGCTTACCAAACTCTTTTTTTGAAGTATTTAAGGGCAATCTTCACCTTTAGAGTTCTAAATCAGTTGGCAAGCAAGAAGAAGGAAGGAGTCAGCATACTACATGCATTACTTTTAAGGCTTGGGTTGAAAGGGGTCATTTATCATCTGTGGGTAAGCAAGGTTTCTAACGCTGAGTCCCAGGCTTAGAAAAATGCTTCCCCATTCCAGGCAAAGAGAAGGCCTTACCCCATAGTCATGGACTACTGGAATAGAGGAGGAAAGAATGTAAGCTCTATGAAGCAGCTCAGCCTCACAAGGATCGGTCATAGTAACTCAGGCTGATAAGCTTCATTTTGTCTTTTACAACCACCAGTCGAATAAGCCATTGAACTTCCTATAGACGAGCAAAGGGTAATGAGATCAGGAATAACACACTAATTTATGTCCCGCTACATGAAAGGAAACCTCACTTGTATGGAAAACCATCCACCTCCTATGCCCACACATAAATATCCTGAGCAATTCTTACACACAAATATTTTAAGACTCACTGTTTTTGTCAATATACAGTTCTGTTGAGTAATCCTGTATAAATTATCCAGGCCTTACCCTGGCATAGACTAAATGACATGGACACCTGAAATGTTTCCAGGAGTTGTTGTTGGGGGTGTGGATAAAGCTAGAGCCCATGCAATATGACTGCTGTGGCTCAGATGTACTCTTATGTGGTGCACCTGTGACTGGGCTTCTGTCTTCTCCCAGAAATGTGACAGGCAGTGGTGTACATGGGCTTGACATGCATTTGTCATTTGGCCATTTTTCTAAATGTCAAAAGCTTAAAGAGTAAAGAAAGGAAGAATAGAAGTAAAAACTCAGTGTATACATAAAATGATTGGTATGAGAAGAAATGATGACTGCTTAAGAACACAACATAGAAAAATCCAGATTATCTTTCACTTTCTGTCACTTAAGAGCCAGGATATTTATTATAGTTTCCTGTTATGGATTGACGTGTGTCCTCAAAATGTGTGTGCTGCATCCTAACTCTTATGTCTTGTGATCATTATTGCACTTGGAAATGGGTTTTCTTTGCTGTGCTGATGCCATTTCAGGGTAGGATGTGTTTTAAGCTAAACAACTTTGACATATAAAAGGAGTATATTGGGCACAGAGAAGAAAACAGAGATGGGAAAAGATAGATGCCACATCACAAGAAGGACATCAGGGAACCAAGGAAGAACAAAGACCTTCCCCCAGAGCTGGCACAAAGAAAGCCTTCCTCTACAACTAGCACCCTGAATTTGCTCTTCTAGCCTCCTAAACTCTGAAAAAATACATTCTTTTGTGTTAAAGCCACTTACTGTTGGTATCATTGTATAACTAGATAACTAAGACATTGCCATTTATGAAACTTTTAATGCAAAATGTTTGCAATGAAAATTATGAATGCTATTACCACTACCAATATCATTATGACCATCGTTACGAGGTATAGCACAAAACAATAAAGTAGGTCATCTTCTGTGTGAGAGATAAAACCTACAAAGCAGAGAATCATGTTTATGCAGTCTAGAAATGGCCAGGAAGCAAGGGAGCTTCATGACTTCATGAAACACAACCTTGTCCACCAAGGAGAATGCCTTCAAGAGCAGACAGGTGTGGATTGTTTAAAAAAGAATTAGGCTGTGTGCTTGGCTGCAGGAAGATATTTGCAGCATCTTTAACTAATAAGGGATTAATCTAAAATACATGAGAAATTATTCTAAAACAGACAACGGAAAGGTAAAGGATCTTGTAGAAAAATTTGGAAAGGACACAATTTATAGAATTTATAGTCAATTTATAGTCAGCCTAAATGACTGAGGAGTATATAAAGAGATGTTCGACCTCACTGATAAGGAAATAAATGAAAAATAAAATACGTGATTGGCAAAAAAAAAAAAAAAAAATGAAGTCAGATTATATCAGGTGCTAACAGTGGTATAATGGAAAAATCACTACACTACCAGTGTTTCCATGGAGAAATCAGTATCCTCAATCACTGCTGATTTCCTGAGCACTGGTTCAACCCTTTTGGAGAGTAGTCGGATAGTAAAATTATATTAAAAATACTCTGCAATTCATTCTTCTATTTTGCATTTTTCTGCAGGGAGAATATGTGCGAATATTTTTTGGCAGAAAAACATGTACAAAGTGTTTGTTGAAACGTTACAGATGGCAGCAACGAGCTGGAGACAACCTAGCTGTCTTAGATACCTAATGCCGATGTAACAGGAATATCACAAGTGGGTGGCTCTAAGAAACAGAATTTTATTTTCTCATAGTTCAAACATCAACTCAAACCTATTGCCATCAAGCTGATTCCACCTCATAGCAACCCTGTGGGACAGAGTAGAACTGCCCCATAGGGTTTCCAAGGAGCAGCTGGTGGATTCAAACTGCTAACCTTTTGGTTAGCAGCCTGAGCCCTTAACCAGTGTACTACCAGGCCACAGGTCTCATTTGCATACCAAGAAACCTATTTCCAAGCAGGGTCATATAGGAGGTTAGGATTTCAACGAATATTTGGAGTGGGGGGGGGCACAACTCAATCCGTAATAGGAGTTGGCCATCTTGTGGAGAACAGCAAAGTATAATATTGATTATTTACAAAAAAGAGTAGTACGCAGGAGCATAAACTTAATCCATGGACTGAAACATGGACAGATTTTTTAAAATGCTGTACTGACACAAAATAAGAAATATGAAATTCATAACAAAATAGAACTTAAATACTTTTTAAACATATTCAGAATGAAGTGTTACTTTTTTTCATGGGTGCATATGTAAGGAAATGAAAGCCTGAAATTTAGACTGAACAGGCCTACATTAAATATTTGAATATGGCTGTCTTAGGGGAATGAAATGGAGTTGAGCATGAGAGACGCAAGGAATTTTTTTTTCTTTAAGAGCCAAGTTGCAACAACTGATGATGATAAGATACCAGAAACAAGAGGTATGATTGAGGTAACTGTGCACCTGTGGATCATGAGTGCGTAATTACACATTATAAATAACAGATAGACCTCTAAATAGAATAGAGCTCCAATAGTAAGTAGTACCTGTCACAGTATCTCCCAATTTTTCACTAAAATATCAGTATATACATTGATGTGAAAAACAATGCAGAAAACCCCTTGCCACTTGGGAATTTCTACAAATCCTTTTATCAAAGAGGTTGGAATATGCCTATATTATGGCTTAGTCATGTTTAGCATCACAAGATAGAGCACTCTTGTTCACCAGACAGAAGTTAGGAAGGTGCTTTGCTCCGCCCTGTCTCTCTCTCCTCTCTCCCCCACCCGTGTGTCACTGGGACTGAATGACCCATGATGTGCATCAAGCAGAAAACTGGACCACTGTCCATTGACTATGAAGGGCTTTAAAACAGAAATGACCAGCAAGTAATCTCTGATCCCATTTTGTATAACAGAGGCACTCAAATAATGGACAAAAATTATCAGTCCAGGATATTTACTCTGACATTATTTATAACAGTAGAAAACTGAAAAATTTCTAAAGGCTCAGTAATCAGAGAATGATTAAATATGTTGTAGCCATATGGCGGCATACAAAACAACCAGTTCAGTCATATTTATCAAGAGTATTAAGAGCACAATAAAATATTCACAATATTAAGGGAAAGAGCAGAGGACAAAACTCATGGAATATGGCACTATTTTTGTTTTTTAAAAATGAAAGATATGCATGTTAACAACCAAGGGTGGTTCTTCCTATGTGCCATTGAGGTGATTCCGAGTCATGGCAACCTTGTCTGTTACAGAGTAAAACTGAGAATGATAAATTGTTCTGCCTGTAATCCTTATGGAAGCAGATCTCCAGGGCCCTTTTTACCCCCTGGTGCCACTGGATGGGTGCAAACTGTGAAACTTTTGTTTACCAGCTGAGCTCAAATCATTTGCAACACCCAGGGATCTGAACTAAGGGCAAATATACCAAAACATTAACAATGGATATCTTTGGATGTTAGGTATAGGTGTGATTTCCACGGTCTGCCTTGCCCTTTCTCTATTTCTCAGATTTTCAACAATGAATAGTGATTCTTTTGTACGTAATATTTAAACCACAAAAAACTAATAGGAACTGTTGTTGTTAAGTGCCGTCACGTCAGTTCCAATTCACAGCAACCCAAATACAAAGGAGTGAAACACTGCCTCATCCTGCACTATCCTTACAGTCATGGTTATACTTGAGCCCATTGTTGTAGTCACTATGTCAATCTAGATGATTAGAGTTCTTCTTTTTCGCTGACCCTCTGCTTTGCCAAGCATGATGTCCTTCTCCAGGAAATAATCCCTTCTAATAGGAATTAATCCTTAATAATTACATACCCTGTTCTAGGCACAGTTCTAAATATATCATGGGTATTAACCCATTTCATCTTGACGGTGGAATAAATAGACACTATAATTGCACCACAGATTGGAATTGATTCGAAGGCAATAGTTCTGGTTTTTTGTTTGTTTGAATAATTGCATCTGTTTGGCTTGAAGATAGTTCCTGGAGTGGTGCAAACTGTTTGGCCCTGGCTACTAATCAAAGAATGGCAGTTTGAACCCACTCAACTTTCCTGCTGAAGAAAAAGCCTAGGAATCTGCTTCCGTAGAGCACAGCCAAGAAAAACCCCATGGAGGGTAACCCCATGAGTTGGGATTATTTATTTCTTATTTTTACCTTAGAGCTGAAGGTCCTTAAGGGAGAAATTAAACAAGTTACGTAATGGCATTTTGACTCTGGAGTCTTCAGTGATGACTATGCTGTATTGTCTCTTCAGGTTCTTTACTCCACAACTGGAAATGAAGGTTAAAAGTAACTTTAAGTTATAAAACAATAGTTTCTTAAGTGCTGCTTTTGGGGCAGTCAAGTGCTACCAGCTAAGGAAATAAACGTGTAGGGGGATGCCCATGAAGTGCATTGAGGGTGGTTGAAGGGGAACAATTGCCCTGCTGCAAGTCCAAGGGGGCCCCAGATCAGACATGGAATGACCTTCAGAGACAGCACAATTAGGAAAGGTGCCTGACTGAGACAGCCAGATAATTGTTTTATGAAGAGAAAATAATTAGCTTTATTTTGTTCTGTTTGGATGATGGTTTTTGATGAAGTATATACTCAGTGAAGGTCCTATTGAGATCATTTCTTCACCTTTGGCCATAATGATCTCCTGTGAGATCTTAGCACAGAGATTGGCCAATATCATTAGGCTTCCCAAGCTTTCCACCTTCTGCCAAGCATAACACGTCTCAGAGTTTTGCTTCCTTTATTTGCAATTTTGTGAAGTAAATCCCAAGTAAATGTCAGGGTCCCAACATTAAGGTAACACCAGATAAACTGACCAGTACAAGCAAAGCTTGCCTTTCACACCCGAGTAATGATTAATTGTCACAGATCAAATCCATTCATTGCTCTTTCAGAAGCTGCTGCTGTTAGGTGCCATAGAATCATGGTGACTCCGCATGACCCAGGGACTGCCCCATAGAGTTTTCTTGGCTATAATCTTTATGGAAGCAGACTGTCAAGTCTTTAACCCTCAGAGCCTCCAAGGTGGGTTCAAACCACTAACCTTCTGAGAAGCAGCCGAGCACTTAACCATGGTGCCACCAGGCCTCCTCCTTTCAGAATCCACTACCGTCAAGTTGATTTCGGCTCAAAGAGACCTTACAGGACAGGGTAAAGCTGCTCCACAGAGTTCCCGTGGAGCGCCTGAAGGATTTGAACTGCTGTCCTTTTGGTTAGCAGACAGTTGCACTTAACTACTCCACCACTAGTGTTTCCCTTAGACGGCACTTGGCTTGGCTGGCATGACTACACGCCTTTGATGACTTCACTCTGCAAGCTGTGAAAGAACTCTTCCATCATCTTTCTCTCTTACTACCCAGAATAAGTTTATCAGCTTCAAGTTCTGACACTGGGCTCTCTTAATGCCTCAAGAGTTTGATTGAATTTTCAGATGTTTCATTGGGACTGTAAGCTCCTGTCAGCACTAACCTGCGGTGGTGCCCTTCTAAGTACTTTTTCCTCCAGTGTTGTGGTGAACTGGGAAACCTTACTTAGCCTTTATTAAACAGTAAATAGCTAATTAGTCAAAGTAGCTATTTACATATTGAATTTATTTTTCTTGGCATCTTTAATGTCTGATTAACATTTTCTTCCTACAGCTGGAAGATACTTACCCAAAATAAAACATTCCCTATTTAATCTCAAGTGGAATATATGATAAGTGTGATCATTTTAATTTGTGTCATTTATCAGCAGAAGAGAGATATCAAACAGGTGGGATTCTCTATCAGTCGCCAGTTAGCAGGTGGCTTAGAGGGCAAGAGGGAAAACCCAATGAGGGGATTACAGGAGTCACAGATGTACTAGTTCTGCTGTGGGAAAAACAAAAGAAGTGATGTTGGGATGCCTAATTTGGGGGACTGGGGACAGAGCTCCAAGCAATAATGATAATAATGTATAGATTATCCTAAAGGAATACTTCAGAGAGTCTGGTATCCTCTACGTAAAAATTTCCCCTCTTCTTCCTTCCCTAACCATACAAGAGGAATGCTGAGTGACACAAATGGTTAAGTGCTCAATTAATGGCCTAAAAGTTGGAGCTTTAAACTCACCCATAAGCACATCAGCAGCAAGGCCTAGTAATCTGTTTGCAAAAGATCACAGCATTGAAAGCTCAATGGAGCAATTAAGTTTGTGAACTCATCCTAGAAAAAGTGCTCCATACCTCATTGCTAAATATCACTATAGTCACGTTTGAAGTACTCCCCTTGGGAAGCTATGCACTGATGCCAGTGCCTGGTCTACCCTTCAAAGCAATTTTGGAACTCTTTTTCTGGAATGGCCATCAGAGCTGTCATTGCATTACCCTTTGTGTCTGGAATGCCATCAACTATCTTCTTTTATTTTCAGGTAAAGAAAAAAATCACTGGGGGTCAGCTCAGGAGAGTAGAGAAGGTATTTAAATACAGTTATTTGTTTTCTGGCTGAAACCGCCCTCACAGATAACTATACAGTTAAGTTTGCAAACTTTCCACCTTGCCACCATGTGTACTGGCCGTTCCAGAACAAGTTCCAAAATTGCTTTATAGGGGGGACTAGGTACTGATGTCAGTGCGTAGCTTCCCAAGGGAAGTACTTCAAAGGCGCCCATAGTGATATTCAGCAATGGGGTATGTAGCATTTAGAACTATTGATTTCGTGGACTTAATTTCTGGGCCTCATACGTGTCATTGCCAGTGAGTTGGAATCAACTCTATGGAACCTAGCAACTAACAGCAACAGTAACAACAAATCATAGAAGAAGTGCAGAAAGAACTAAAGGAGACTTTAGTTATGTGACTAAACTGCGTTGTGTAGAGGAAGAAAATGAGGTACAGAGAGGTCTTGCTTCAATACAGCTTGTTAGAAACATGGACAGATGGAAAACACATGCTCGCTGACTCCTAATCCATTGACTGTTTTAAAAACTCATGAGGCAGTATTTCTTGCCTCCAGCTTGCTTTTCCTAGTTGGTCCCCTGACAGCCTACAACAGGGTATTCAACTACACTGGAACAAGGCAAGGCCCAAACCATGTTTTAGAAACAGCATCACAACAGGTCCATGCATAGGGAGACAGGGGAGAAGAATGAGGTCTCACAGTAGCCCCATGGCTGCAGAATTTGGAAATACCGCTGCAAAAAATAGAATCAACCACAGAAAGGGGGAGGTATTACTAGCGAGCAACACTAAAATTCATTGTTCATCTTGTTGATCTGTTGACCTTCTTTTAATTGCTGCTTCCTGACAGACAATAGTTAACTCTTGAGTTTAGTTTAAAGCCTGCCCAAGTGTAGCTGTTGATTTCTGCTGTAAGTCCAATGGGAAAACAAAATGATTGCAAACCAGATTCTGACCGTGGTACACAGTAGGAACTCAATAAATCCTTCTTGAATGAATAAATGAATGTAGAAGCAAAACTGAGCTCATTGCTGACTGGTTAATTCTGTAACCCCATGTGTTACAGTGTAGAACTGTTCCATAGGAACAGTTGGCTGTGATCTTTACAGAAGCAGCTCACTGGCCCTTTCTTCTGCAGAGTTGTTGGATGGGTTCTAAATGCCAACCTTTAGGTAACAAACCGGTTGCCAACCACTTGCACCACCCAATCCCCTTGCTGCCTTTTATGATCATGCAAGTTGTGCCCTGCACAGGAGGCCCAACCAAGGGGCACAAGCATGAGCTGACATCCAATTTGCACTCTGGCTGGCTGGTTGCCAGACTGTGAGGCTGCTTCAACATCAGAAGCAGTACTTTTTCCTAACTGGTCTACCCCAAAGGGTATTTTTCTAATTTGCACAAAGCACTACACACGCTAGCTGCCTTAAGTGAACATAGGAAAACTTTGATGAAAGGCGTTACAACAGACTGTGAGCCTCACATCCTGTTAAGTAGCTTTTCAAGTGCCGCCATAGCAGTGGTAGCTCCTGGTAACTGAGAAGAGTATCAAGACAAGTTTCTAGGGATTGTTGATGTTTTCTTCCCATGCCATGAATTCATAATGTTCTTAGAGTTGCCACCACACCATGTTGTAACTAGCAATAGTTTCGCTCCTTTTGATCCTCAATAGATTTTCAAATTAATCTCTTATTCTTAGGTAATATCTTTAAGGGTATAGCAATACGTGTCTGTTCTTAACACATATTAGGAATTTAAGAAATATTTGTTTAATCATATAAATAAACTGGATCCCCAATTTTTGGAAACAGGATGTATGTCACATACCTTTCTTGAGCACTTTTCAGTCTCCAGCACTCGATGCTCAATACATTTTATTAACTTATCAGAAGTATTCATTGGACTGACTCAGTCTGCCACCACTTTAGAGGTTTTTGGAGACTTGGATCTTCTTCCCTGAGTTGATTTACTTGGGGTTTGCTTTCTTTGTCGGGCTGCAGGTTTTCTAATAGGAGGGTGGGGGAGATCTGGTACTTAAAGGCAGATGGTTTCCACTTGTTTCTATCCTTCTATCTGTGCCCTAGGCAGCTGATCTCTTGAAAGGTGCAGAGAGGCTCTGGTCTGCTCAGGCTTCCAGTAGGGTTCAGAGAATGGAGGCCCTGGCAGAAGAAAGAGGAAGGGAAAGAAGTAGGGGGTTGAGAGATTTATTCTTCTCACTTCCTCCCCAGGGAATCCCTGGTGGCCTAGAGGTTAAATGCTATGGCTGCTAACCAGAAGGCTGGCAGTTCAAATCCACCAGGTTCTCTTTGGAAACTCTATGGGGCAGTTATGCTCTGTCCTTTAGGGTCTCTATGAGTTGGAATTGACTCAATGATAGTAAGTTTGGTTTTTTTGTTTTCCTCCCCAAGAAGTCTCCCCAGGAGTGTCTGTCACTCAGCCTAAGGTGACTTCTCATCACAACTCTCCTTCTTAAGTACCAATAACCATTCCTTTGTTTCATTCCTTTGGGTCCAGGAATGATAATGCCTCTATTGTTAGTTCTAATAGCTTATGGTTTTATTCCTTCTCATTTTCCTACATCTCATCCACATTTTTGTAAACAGTCCTTTTGTTAAACCATCCTCAAATTACCATTGTTGGAGTGTGCCAGCTGGCTCATCTTGAAATAAAATGGAACTCCTGCCTGGATGACTACGCTGAAGGACAATACCGTAACTTGGCCTTCTTGCTGTCTTACTTTTCCACCCCACCTTCAGCCTTTATGTCTTAGTTTATCAGCTTTTCTTGTCTTCAGCTGCAAAATCTGGCTTCAAGTTATCCTCTTCACCTGGGCCCAATCATGTTTGACCTAATTTTACCTGTTTTCCACTTGTTTGAAGAGCATACTTCCCAGAATTCCCTGAGCCCGCTTCTCTCATGGCTACAGCCTCTGTATATAGTTTTCTGACAAGTTACTACTGCGTTGAGAGTGAGAAACTCATAGACTCCTTTTCTTATTTATAATCTGAAAGTTGTTGAGAGTGAACTCATTGTCTTCAATTTACAAGAAAACAATTCCCGACTCTGTTGCCTCAGCTAAAACCTCAGTCTCCTTCTTGCCACCTACAGTTGGTATCTTGGCATACGTATTTTACAAAGTTACTGGCCCTTGGTCTAACAGAGTAATAACTTTTACAGATGGATTCCTTGAGTTTAGAACCTTGGGTTATATAAAATTAAATGAGTTCCCTGATGTTATCTGTTCTATAAATCCAAAGTTCTGCTGTATTTACATAAAATGAGGGTTCATTAAATTTTATCCTCCTTGTAACCAATCCCCAAAATGCTATCATAAATTTTCTTCTCCTGGAGTACTTAATGATCCAGAATACATCTTTTAAGGAGACGAACTGATAATTTAATGAAATACAGAATCTCTGGCGCTAACTACTGATTTTTTTTTTTCCACAAAAGATCTGGCTGCTTCCTTGTGTAGATTTGTTTTGAAATCTGTGTAAAATAATAAACCCTGAATGCTGAGACAGGATGGTTAAAAATACCAATGTCTCTCTGTTTGCATGTTAAAGGAAAGGCCTCACTCAGGAAATCTTCATAAGAAGGCAAAGGCTGTTGAGAGAACAGGGCTCGTATGCTGCTTAAATGTCAAGTCAGGACCAAAAACGGCCCTGAGACTTGATTCTAGTAAACGGTTTATGAGAACTGAACACTTCCCAGTATGACTTTCTGAAAGGAATGAATGGGGAGTAATTGATTGGGAGCTATCAACAAAGCATACAAATGATTTTAAATTGAGTACCAGTAATTGCTAGACAGCTGAGAGTGCATTTTGGAAGGAAATGAAGACAGAGTTCTCACCAAGGAGAGTATCTGAGTCATAATTGCCTCTAAGATGGTTATACAATTCAGAAAGTATCCCTAGGCTCACTGGCCTGTGAAGGGATGTCATCACAAGAACAAGCTGAGGAAATTTCAGGATACCAGTAAGCTATCCTAACATCTAGATTTTCTTAAGCATTAAGAAGGCCCCTGAGATAGATCCCCAAATGGCATTAGAAGGTGAAACTGTAGGATTTTTTTTTTTTTAATTTACGAGTAAGTAAAAGTAAACAGTCCAAGTCAGTTTTACATGCTCACCTCTCTACAACTCTATGTGATCTCCTCATTCCTCCCTCTCACTCTCCACTTTCATTATCCCCCAAACAAACACCTGTCCTGTCCTCTCCCTTTTGGAAAGAACCCAGTAGGACAATCTTCTGTATATGTATAAATAAATACATAAAGTACACAAACCACATGCTTTCTCTTCCATGTCCAGTTCATTCTTTGTCTGAAATGTTGGCCTCACTACTGGTTTCAGAGCTGGGGCAGCATTAAGTCTATGGGCCATGTTCTCAGAGGATCTTCCAGGTTGTCGAACCATCATTTCTGGTCTTTTAGTAGAGTTCTTAATCTGCACACCTCTTTTTCTTGTGTTATGTCAGTGACTGAACATTGTATCCCCTATCAAGTCAGTCTTTGGTGGTGGCTGGGAACCATCTTGTTCTTCTGGTCTCATGTTGGTGCAGTCTCCCATTCATATGGGTTCTTCTGTCTCCTGAGCTCATTTTTCCTCATGTCTTTGATGTCTTTTATGTTGTCATCTCTTCCAGGTGGATTGGGACCAATTGATGTTTCTCAGATGGCAGTTTGCTGGCTTTTAAGACCTCAGATGCCATTCATCAATATGGGGTGCAGAAGATTCTCTTAGCAAAAGGCTAGTTGTGTCCATTGACCTTGATGTTCCCTGAAAACACAGTTCCAAGACCCCTGTCCCTGCTACACTATCTTCTGAAATGTTGTGTTGAATGAATTTAGAAAACATTTTAGTTTATGGTATAGTCTGGTTATGCTGACCTACCTTCTACTGAGTGCTGTCACACCCTTCACCTAAAAGAATTCCTATCAACTAGCTAACCTATGACCAACTCACTCCCTGCCTCCCCATCACTGCAGCCATCAAAGAATCTTTTCTTCTGCGTATAAATCCTTTTTAAAATCCCTATAATATTCCTTATAATGGTGGTCTCATGCAATACTTGTCTTTTTGCAGTGGACTGATTTCACTCAGCATAATGTCTTCCAGTTGATACTAGATTATGACATGCTTAATAAAATCATCATTGTTCTTTATAATTACATAGTGTCCCATTGTGTATGTATACTATAGTTTGTTTATCCATTCATCTGTTGATGGGCACCTAGGTTGATTCTATCTTTTTGATTATAGACTGTGTTGCAATAAACATTTGTGTGCATGTATCTGTGTGATAGCCCTTATTCCTGTAGGATATATTCCAAGTAGTGGGATCACTGGATCATGTGGTATTTCTATTTCTAGGTTTTTAGGAAAGTGCCAAAATGCTTTCCAAAGAAGTTGTAACATTTTGCATTCCCATCAGCAGTGTAGGAGAGTTCCAGTCTTTCCACAGCCTCTCCAGTCTTTATTGGTTTTTTTTTGGTTTATTGCCAGCTTCAAAGGGGTGAGATGGTATCTCATGGTAGTTTTGATTTGGGTTTCTCTAATCACTAATGATCAGGAGGGTCTCCTCTTGTGTCTTTTGGCTGCCTGGATTTCTTCTTTGGTGCAGCGTCTGTTCATCTTCTTTACCCATTGTTTAATTGTGTTATTTGTCTTTTTCCAGTTGATATTCACAGTACCTTGCAGATTATAGAAATTAGATGTCAATCTGATACATAGTTGCCAAATGTCTTTTCCTACTCTGTAGGCAGTCTTTTAACTCTCTTGATAAAATCTTTGAATGAGCGTGTTTCATTTTCAGTAGTTCCCATTTATCTATTCTCTCTTCTGTTGTTTGTACATTGTTGATAAGATTTTATAGTTTCTCTAAGCCATGTTTAGAACTTCCATTGTTGTCCCTATTTTTTCTTTCATAGTCTTTATTGTTCTAGGTTTGGTATTTACATCTTTGATTCATTTTCTGTTAGTTTTTGTGTAAGGTGTGAGAAATGGTTGTATTTCAGTTTTGTGCAGATGGATATCCAATTTTGCCAACACTATTTGTTAAATGGCCTGATTTTACCCAGTTTACAACCTTTGGGCCTTTGTTGAATATCAGCTGTTCACAGAGGATGATGATATTTCTTTTTTTTTTTTTAATTTTTATTTAACATAACTGAGTGAAAATGTACATTCACATATAAATTTACATGCCCCCCTATATGCGGCTTCCACTGCTCTCCCTGTCCGGTGACAGCACATTATTCCTCTCTGCTCCATACATGTCTCATCCTCCCAACAGTCTCCTTTACCCTCCTGTCCGTCCACTCCCCTTCCTCCAGCCAGAGGTCAGCAAGATGACATCCTATAGATGTATAGAACCATAAAGTGCTTCCAATATATGGTCACTCTGCCTTGCCAAGTCCAATCCATTCCTGTCCAAAGAGTGGACCTTTGTTATAATTTATGGGAAAGGGCAACATCAGGGCAGGGGGCCATGCTCTCAGACGAACCCCAAAACCGCTGGACCATCAGTTGAGGTCTTTTATTGGAGATCTCATGATGCACCTCTTTATTCTTGTGTTGCCAGTGAGACTCCTCTCTGTGAGCTCCATCGTGGCTATCACTGGTGGTGTCCGGGCACCATCCGGTTCTTCCGGTCCCAAGTCGATGTAGGCACCCACTCTTGTGGGTCTCTCTGTCTTCTCGGTTGTCTTTACCGCATGTCATTTTGGTCCTTGGTGAGCATCCATTCCTGCTGAGTTGGGACCATTTGCTGTGTCCTCGGATGGCAGCTTGGCAGCTTTTAAGACCCCAGACACCACTCACCAATGTGGGGTGCAGAGAACTCTCTTAGCAAAACACTACTTGTGCCAATTGGCCTGGAATTCGCCTAAGAGCATGGTCCCCTGCCCCCCGCCCCAGCTACTCTATCCTTGCAGTATTGAGTTAAGATGGAAGGAGTACTCAAGTTATGCTGAAGTCCATTTAATGTTGTTCTTGTTCCTAATGTGTGCTGTCACCGCTGTCTCCCAACTAGATTTCTAGTAACTATCTAAACTAAACCCTCCCCCCCTCACCCTCCCTCCCTCCCCTCCCTTGCAGCTGTTAAAGAGTCTTTTCTTCTGTACACAAGTCTGTTTTTGAGATCTTGTCGTAGAGGTCTCGTACAGTATTTGTCCTTTTGTTGCTGACTACTTTCACTCAACATAATGTCTTCCACTTGAAACCAGGTTACGAGATGTTTCCTGGAATCATCGTTATTCTTTATCATTGCGTAGTGCTCCATTGAGTATATGTACCACAGTTTACCTATCCATTCTTCTATTGTTGGGCATCTGGGTTGATTCCATCTTTTTGCTATCGTGGACTGTGCTGCGATAAACATTCTGGTGCATGTGTCTGTTGGTGTGAAAGGCCTTGAATCTGTAGGATATATTCCAAGTAGTGGAATTACTGGGTCAAATGGTATATCAATATCCATTTTTTTAAGGAAGCGCCAGATTGCCTTCCAAAGAGGCTGGACCATTTTGCAACCCCACCAACAGTGTAGGAGGGTTCCACTTTCTCCACAGCCTCTCCAGCATTTGTTGTTTTGTGTTTTCTGGATCATGGCCAATCTTGTTGGGGTGAGATGGTATCTCATTGTTGTCTTGATTTGAATTTCTTTAATAACTAAAGATCATGAACATGTTCGCATGTGCTTTTTGGCTGCCTGGATCTCCTCTTTAGAGAAGTGTCTGTCCAAATCCTTTGCCCATTGCTTAATTGGATGGTTTATCTTCTTCTTGATATTTTGTAGTATCTTATAGATTATGGAGATCAGGCATCAGTCTGACATAGGAGGATGGTGATATTTCTGTGTTCTCTATTCTGTTCCACTGGTCTATCTATCTGTTATTGTACCAGTACCTGGCTGTTTTGACTATGCTGGCAGTATAATAGGCTGCAATATTGGGTGTTGTGAGGCCTCCCACTGTGTTCCTCTTCTTCAGTAGTGCTTTACTTATCCAGGGTTTTTTTCCTTTCCTTACAAAGTTGGGTGATTTGTTTCTCCATCTCATAAAAAATGACACTGGAATTTATATTGGGATTGCATTGCATATGTAGATTGCTTTGGGTAGAATAGACTTTTTCACAATGTTAAGTCTTCCTATCCATGAACAAGGTGGATTTCTCCACTTATATCTGTCTCTTTCGGCTTCTTGTAGTAGTGTCTTCTAATTTCTCTGTATAGGTCTCTTACATCTTTGGTTAGATTTATTCCTAGGTGTTTAATCTTCATGGGGGCTATGATAAATGGTATTGATTTGGTGATTTCCTCTTCAGTGAACTCTTTTTTGGTGTAAATGAATACTACTGATTTATGTTTATCTGATATCCTGATGCTTTGTTGAACTCTTTTCTTAGTTCTGATAGTTCATTTATGGATTCTTTAGAGTTTTCTGTGTATATGATCATATCATTGCAAATAGGGATATTTTTACTTTTTTAATGATACAGGTGCCATTTATTTCATCATCATGTCTGATTGCTCTGGTCACAACCTCTAGCACAACACTGAATAGAAGTGGTGACAGTGGGCATGCTTGTATAGTTCCTGTTCTCAGGAACTTTCACTCTCTCCATTCAGGATGATGTTGCTGGCTGGCTTTGGATGCCAAGCCAAGCCAAGTGCTGTCGAGTCTTGGATAGATGCCCCTTATTACATTGAGGAATTTCCCCTCTTTTGCAATTTTGCTGAGTTTTTTGCATGAATCGCTATTGGACTTTGTCAAATGCCTTTTCTGCAACAATTGACAAAATCAGATGATTCTAATCCTTTATGTTAGTTACGTGATTGACCACACTGTTTTTCTGCTGTTGAACCAACCCTGCATTTCTGATATGAATCCTACTTAGTCATGATGAATTTTTAAAAATATGTTAATGAATTTTATTGGCCAGGATTTTGTTGAAAATTTTTGCATCTAGGTTCACGAGTGATATTGGCCTGTAATTTTCTTTTTTTGTGGGATGTGTATCCAGCCTTGGTATCAGGGTGATGCTGACTTCATAGAATGAATTTGGTAACGTCCCATCCTTGTCTATGTTGTGAAATAGCTTCAGTAGTACTGGAATTATCACTTCTCTAAAAGTTAGGTAGCATTCTCCAGTAAAGCTGTCCCAGGATGTTTTTGTATTGGTAGTTTTTTAAATTAGTTTTTCAATCTCTTCTTTTGTGATGGGTTTATTAAGTTGTTCTACTTCTGCTTGTGATAATTTTGGTAGGTTATATGAATCTAGAAACTTGTCCATTTCCTATAGGTTTTCAAATCTGTTAGAGTATAATTTTTCATAGTACTCCCTCACTATACTTTTAATTTCAGTTGGGTCTCTTGTAACATCTCCCATCTCATTCTTATCTGGGTTAGTTGTTTCCTCTCCTGTCTTTCTTTTGTGAGTTTGGTCAGTGGTTAATTGATTTTGCTGATCTTTTAAAAAAAAACCAAAAACAGCTTTTGCTTTTGTTAATTCTTTCAATTGTTTTTCTACTCTCTAATTCATTTAGTTCTGCTCTGTTTTTTATTATCTATTTTCTTCTGGGCCTGAGGGGTTCTTTTGTTATTCTCTTTCTACTTGCTCAAGTTGTAGGGGTAATTGGTTTGGCCCCTTTTTCATTTTGGATGTGTACATTTATAGAGACAAATTGACCTCTGAGAATTGCTTTAGCTGTATCCCATAACTTCTGGTAGGATGTGTTTTCACTCTCATTTGATTTCATGAATTTCTTTATTGCATCTTTGATTTATTCTGTAAACCATGAATTTTTGAACAAGTTGTTATTCAGTTTCTATGAGGTCAAATTTCTACCTGTGGGCTTTCTGTTATTTTTTATTTTATTTTATTTTTTATTATGACTGAGTGAAAATGTACATTCCCGCATATATTTACATGCTCACCTATATGCAACTTCCACTGCTCTCCCTGACTGGTGACGACACACTATTCCTCTCTGCTCCATACATGTATCATCCTCGCAACTGTCTCCTTTTCCCTCTCTCCACCCACTTTCCTCCCTCTAGCCAGAGGTCAGTAGGATGACATCCTATAGATGCATAGAACCATAAACATAAAGTGCATCAATATATGGTCACTCTGCATCGCCAAGTCCAAACCATTCGTTTCTGAAGAGTGGAACTTTGTTATGATTTATGGGCAAGGGCAGCATCAGGGCCAGAAGCCATGCTCCCAGGGGAACCCTGAAGCTGCTGGACCATCAATTGCAGTCTTTCAGTGGAGATCTCAGGGTGCACCCCTTTTTATTCTTGTGTGGCCAGTGAGACTCAACTTAGTGAGCTCCATCGTGGCTATCACTGGTGGTTGCCGGGCACCATCCAGTTATTCCAGTCTCAAGTCGATGTAGGCACTCACTCATGTGGGACTCTCTATCTTCTGGGTTGTATTTACCCCATGTCATTTTGGTCCTTGGTGAGCATCCATTCCTGCTGAGTTGGAAGCATTTGCTGTACCCTCAGATGGCAGCTTGTCAGCTTTCAAGACCCCAGATGCCACTCACCAATGTGGGGTACAGAAGCTCTCTTAGCAAAATGCTAGTTGTGCCAATTGGCCTGGATTTTGCCTAAGAGTATGGTCCCCTTCCCCTTGCCCCAGCTACTCTGTCCTTGCAATATTGGGTTCAGATGGAAGAAGTATTAAAGTTAAGCTGAAATCCACTTAATATTGTTCTTGTTTCTAGTGTGTGCTATCACTGATTTCACCCAACCAGATTTCTACCAACTATCTAATCTAAGCCCTCCCCCCTTCGCCCTCTCTCCCTTCCCTCCCTTATAGCCATCAAAGAGTCTTTTCTTCTATACATAAGTCTGTTTTTCAGATCTTATTGTAGGGGTCTCATACAATATTTGTCCTTTTGTCGCTGACTACTTTCACTCAACATAATGTCTTCCAGTTGAAACCAGGTTACGAGATGTTTCCTGGAATCATCATTATTCTTTATCATTGCAAAATGCTCCATTGTTTACCTATCTGTTCCTCCATTGTTGGGCATCTGGGTTCATTCCATCTTTTTGCCATTGTGGACTATGCTATGATAAACATTTTTGTGCATTTATCCATTGGTATGAAAGGCCTTGATTCTGTAGGATATATTCCAAGAAGTGGAATTACTGGGTCAAATGGTATATTGATGTCCATTTCTTTTAAGGAAGCACCAGATTGCCTTCCAAAGAGGCTGGACCATTTTGCAACACCACCAACAGTGTAGGAGAGTTCCACTTTGTCCACAGCCTCTCCAGCATTTGTTGTTTTGTGTTTTTTGGATCATGGCCAACCTTGTTGGGGTGAGATGGTATCTCATTGTAGTCTCGATTTAAGTTTCTTTAATAACTAAAGATTGTGAACATAACCACATGTGTTTTATGGCTGCCTGGATCTCCTCTTTAGAGAAATGTCTGTCTATCTCCTTTGCCCATGGCTTAATTGGATGATTTATCTTCTTCTTATTGATATTTTGTAGTATTTTATAGATTATGGAGATTAGGCATTGGTCTGACATAGAGTTGCCAAATATTTTTAACCATTCTGTAGGTGGCCTCTTAATTCTATTAACAAAGTCTTTGGATGAGCAAAAGTGTTTGATTCTTAATAGTTCCCATTTATCTGTTTTCTCTTCTGTTGATTGTGGTTTGTTTGACAGATTTTGAAGTCTGTCTATGTTGTGTACTAAAATTTCCATTGTTGTTGCTATCTTTTCTTGTCAAAGCCAAGTGCCAGCAAGTCAGATCCAACGTATGGTGATCCTAGGGGCCAGAGTAGAACTAACCCCCAGAGTATTCAAGGAGCACCTGGTGGATTTGAAGTGCTGACCTTGTGGTTAGCAGTGGTAGCACTTAACCTTTACTTGGATGAGCTTTATTGTTTTAGGTTTGAAATTTAGGTCTTTTATCGAGTTGGAGTTGGTTTTTGTATAAGGTGTAAGATATGGATCTTGTTTAAATTTATTGCAGATGGATATCCAATTTTGCCAGCACCATTTGTTAAAGATACCTTTTTACCCCAGTTTAATGTCTTAGGGACTTTGTTGACTGTCAGCTGCTCATAGGCAGATGGTGTCATCTCGAGGGGTCTCAATTCTGTTCCACTGATCGATCTGTCTGCTCTTGTACCAATACCAGGCTGTTTTGACTACTGTGGCAGTGTAGTATGTTCTCAGGTCGGGTAATAAGAGGCCTCTCAGTGTGTTCTTCATCTTTAGTAGTACCTTACTTATCTGGGGCTTCTTCCCTTTCCAAACAAAATTGGTGACTTGTTTCTCCATCTCATTAAAAAATGACACTGGACCTTGTATTGGGATTGCATTATAAGTAGATTGCTTTGGATAGAATAGACATTTTCACAATATTAAGTCTTCCTATCCATGAGCAGGGTAGGTTTTTCCATTTGTCTAAGTCTGTCTTAGTTTTTTGTAGTAAGGGCTTGTAGTTCTCTTTGTAAAGGTCTGTTATTTCTCTGGTTAGATTAATTCCTAGGTACTTTATCTTCTTAAGGGCTATAGTAAATGGTATTGATGTGATGATTTCTTTGTTAACAGTCTCATTGTTGGTATAAAGGAATCCTACTGATTTACTTATGTTTATCTTGTATCCTGAAACTTTGCTGAAGTCTTCTATCAGTTTGAGTAGTTTACTTATAGAGTCTTTGGGATTCTCTACACATACAATCATATCGTCAGCAAACAGGGAGATGCCCTTTATTTCTTGGTCTTGTCTAATTGCTCTGGCTAGAACTTCTAGTACAATGTTGAATAGGAGAGGTGAGAGTGGGCATCCTTGTCTAGTTCCTGTTCTCAAGGGAAAGACTTTCAGTCTCTCTCCATTCAGGATGACGTAGGCAACTGGCTTTGTATAAATGGCCCTTATTGCATTGATGAATATTCTATATTCTATGCCCATTTTGCTAAGAGTTTTTAGCATGAATGGGTGTTAGACTTTATCAAATGTCTTTTCTGTATCTGGACAAAATCAGGTGATTCTTGTCTTTTGTGTTATTTATGTGGTTAATCACATTAATTGTTTTTCTGATGTTGTACCAGTCTTGCATCCCTGGTATGAATCCAACTTGATCATGATGGATTGCTTTCTTAATATGTTGTTATATTCTATTGGCAAGAATTTTGTTGAAGATTTTTGCATGTAGATTCATGAGTGATATCAGTCTGTAGTTCTCCTTTTCACCTGGGTCTTTCCCTGGCTTTGGTATCATGGTTATGCTGGCTTCAGAGAATGAGTTTGGGAGTACTTCATCCCTTTCTACACTATGAAATAGTCTCGGTAGTATTGGAGATAACTCTTCTCTAAAAGCTTGGTAGAATTCTGCAGTGAAGCCATGTGGGCCTCGGCTTTTATTGGTTGGCAATCTTTGGTGACATTTTCAATCTCTTCCTTTGTGATGGGTTTATTAAATTGTTCTGCTTCACATTGTGATAATTTGGATAGGTGGTATGAATCAAGGAATTTGTCCATTTCCTCTAGGTTTTCAAATCTGTTAGAGTACAGTATTTCACAGCATACTGTTATGATATTTTTGATTTCTGTTGGATCTGTTGTAACAACTCCCTTCTCATTTCTAATTTGGTTTATTTGTTTCCTTTCTTGCTTTTCTTTAGTAAGTTTAGCCAGTGGTTTGTCAATTTTGTTGATCTTTTCAAAAAACCAGCTTTTGGTCTTTTCAATTTTTTCAATTGTTTTTCTAGTCTCTAATTTATTTAGCTCTGCTATAATCTTTATGATCTGGTTTCTTCTGGTGCCTGAAGGGTACCTCTGTTTTCGCTCTCTTCTTGTTCAAGCTGTAGAGTTAGCTCCTTCATTTAGTTTCTTTCTTCCTTACAGATGTGTGCATTTATGGAGATAAACTGACCTCTGAGCACTCCTTTGGCTGTGTTCCATAGGTTCTAGTAGGAAGTGTTTTCATTCTCACTGGTATCCATGAATCTCTTTATTTCATCCTTGATTGCTTCTATAACCCACGGTTTTTTGAGCAAGATGTTGTTCAGGTTCCAAGAGTCCCACTTTCTCATCTATGTTTTTTCTGTTACTGATTTCAACTTTTATGGCTTTATGCTCTGAGAAGATGCTTTGCAGTAATTCAGTGGTATGGATTTTGTTGAGAATTGCATTATATCCTAACACCTGGTCAATTCTAGAGAATGTTCCATGTGCACCAGAGAAAAAGGTGTAGTTGTCTGCTGCTGGGTAGAAAGTTCTGTATATATAATGAAGTTTAATTGGTTAATTGTGGCATTAAAGTCTTCTGTATCTTTACTGTGCCTTTTCCTAGATGTTCTGCCCAGTATTGAGAGTGGAGTGTTGAAGTCTCCCACTATTATTGTGGAGTGATCTAACTCTTTTTTGAGTGTAGTCAGTGTTTCTTCGATGAATTTAGGTGCTCTGATATTAGCTAAGTGCCTTCAAGTTAGGTACATAAATATTTAATATAGTTCAGTCTTACTTGTGTACTGAATCTTTCAGCAACAAATAGTGTCCATCTTTGATGGTCGATTTTACATTAAAATTGATTTTGTCTGAGATTAGAATTGCCACACCTGCTCTTCTTTGTGTATTGTTAGTTTGATATATATTCTTCTATCCTTTAATTTTCAGTTTATTCCTGTCTTTAGGTCTCAAGTGAGTTTCTTGTAGTCAACATATGGATGGGTCACGTCTTTTGATCCAAGATGTCACTCGATGTCTCTTTACTGGAGCCTTCAGTCCATTCACATTCAATGTAATTATTGATAGATATGTGTTTACTACTGTCATAGTGATATGTTTATTTTTATGTTGATGTTTTCTCTGCTGTTCTTAATAGTCTGTTTTGGGACGTTCTTTTTTTGTGAGTTGATTTTTCACCTTTTTCAGAGCTGTTTTTGTAGTTGTTGAGACTCCTGTGTTACATTTCTTGAAATAGTATGTTAGATCTTTGTTGTGCTTTACAGCTGCCCCTACGATCCCCCTTAATAAACGATATATAAACCCTATTTTAATTACTACCAGTCTTGTCATCTTCCTCTCCATCTGGAAGGACTATAATGACTGTAGTACATCCCTCTTTTTAATATGATGGCACCATAGTTTTCATGATATTCACTGGATTGCGTCTTTCAGTATTAAAGGTGTGATTGTCTTTGGTGCCTTCCCTAACTGAGTAGAGTTCTGAGTAATGTGTTGTTCTAAAATATAAAGTTAGTGGTTTTGTTCTTCTAAGCCAAAGCCAAGAACTCCTTTCAGTATTTATTGTAGTTTTGGTTTTGTTTTCACAAAGTCTCTGAGTTTCTGTTTATCTGGGAATGTCTTAATTTCATTTTCATATTTAAAAGATAGTTTTGCAGGGTAAATAATTCTTGGTTGGAAGTTCTTCTCCTTCAGGGCTTTGAATGTGTCGTGTCACGGTCTGTGTGCCAGCATGGTTTCTGCTGAGAAATCTGACAAAAACCTACAGGGTTTCCCTCTGAAGTCAGCTTTTTGAGTCTTGCTGCCTTTAAGATTTTCTGCTTATGTTTCATTTTTTTAAGCTTGATTATAATATGTCTTGGAGTCTTTCTTTTGAGGCCTATATTGGGTGACATACGATATGCTTCTAAGATGTCTATATTCTCTTCCTTCATGACTTCTGGGAAGTTTTCTGTCAGCAGCTCAGCAATGATACTTTCTGTGTTCTCAGGTGTCTCATCCTGTTCAGGGACTCCAATTAATCGAAGGTTGTTCCTCTTTATTGAGTCCCACATGCTTCTTACTGCTTCTTAATTTTTCTTGTTTCTTTTTTCTGATTTCTGCTCATAAACGCTGGTGTCAGTAGCTCTGTCTTCCAAGTCAGAAATTCTTTTTTCCATTTGTTCCATTCTGTTTTCTTGGCTTTGAATGAAAGTTTCTATGTCTTTGATTTTGTTCTTGATCTGTTAGATTTCAGAGTACTAGTGTCCCATCAGATCGAACAGCTTGTTTAATTTTTCTTTTTGTTCTCTGCATTTTGTATAAGGTCTAGAAGAGCTCTGTATATAATCATTTTGTATTCACTTTTGGATGATTTCATAAAAGTTTCTTCATCTGGAAAACTCCTTGGTTGTTTTGTTTGGAAGCCTTCTGAAGCCATGGGTGATTTCTTGTATGCCACAAGTATCTATTGCTTTTTGGGTCCCATGTGAGTAAGTAGAGACTGTGAGAGATACTGTGTGGATGGACTGCAAATGTTTCTCTAGGCTGTCTTAAAATGTAAAGCAAAAGGTATCTGATCACTTCCCAAGTCAGTCAGGTTTTCAGGTGTAGAGGTCCCTCTTCCCAACTGGCAAAGCAAGCACCTCTATATCCAACCCCAGATGATACAAACTAGTTCAAAATACAGCAATGCTACTACCCTGTTGGCCTCTGCTGACAGGGCCCAGCCTTGGCGACACTGTGTAAACTACTGCTTTTGTGGTAGAAAAGCACTCTCCTGTGGGCAGGCTCTGGCTTCCAAGCTAAGAAATAGGTCCAGCTGCCGCCACCATATCTAAGATGGCACCCTCCACACAAGCAGCAGATAGATGGGCTAAAGGTGCAGAGAGGTAGTCATTTCTCTTCCTCTGTTGCTGGTCCTCCACCATAGGCAACAGTGTGTAAACTACTGCTTTTCTGTCATAGAAGTGCTGTCCTGTTTGCAGGCGCTGTATCCCAGGCTAACAATTAGATTCCGCTGAAATCTCCATGTCCAACATGGTGTCCCACACACTGGCAGTGCAGTTCTGTACAAACCACACTGTGGCAGTGATAAAAATACAGGCCCAAGGTAGCTAGATGAACAGAGTCCTCAGCCTGGCTCTCAAAATATGGGAATTTTGCCTGCCTATCCCCCCAGCAGTATGTCTGAGTCTAGCTTCTAGGCAAGACCCAGCTCCACCCACTGGCCAAGACAGAGAAAAAACAAGAAGTCAAAATGGTGCATTTACCTTCTGTCTGTGACAGACAGGGCTAGCCAGGAGTGGGAGTCAGCAAAAGAGAGGAGGTTTTTCGTTCAGTGGTATGAAGACCAAATTAACAGCCCTGTGCCGCGTCCTGGGGCCTCACTAGATGAGCAGAAGACTCCGTCTGATTATCAGTTCAGGTCTTGGTTTCCAGAGGGATATAAGGAGACGTGTGCTTAGTCCACCATCTTCACTCTGCCTGTGTTTCCTGCTATTGATTTCAACTTTTATGGCTTTATGGTCAGAAAAGATGCTTTGCAATAATTCAATGATTTGGATTTTGTTGAGACTGGCATTATGCCTGATACATGGTCTATGCTGGAGAATTGCCCGTTTGTTGGAAAAGAAGATGTACTTGTCTGTTGATGGGTCCAAAGTTCTGTATATGTCTATGAGGTTAAGTTGATTGGTTGCCACAGTAAGATCTTAACTAAGCTTTTTTCTAGATGATCTAACCCTGAAAGTAGAGTGTTGAAGTCTCCTACTATTATTGTGGCATGATCTATGTCAGTTTTCAAAGTTGTCAGTGTTTGATGTATTCGTATGCTTTCATATTAGGTGCATAAATATTTAATATGGTCATACCCTTCCTGTGTATTGAAGCTTTAAGGAAATAGCGACTGTCTTTGTCCACGATGTGGATTTTACTTTAAAATCTATTTTATCTGACTAATATTGCCACTCCTGTTCTTCTTTGCATGTTATTAGCTTGGTGTATCTTTTTTTAATCTTCTGATTTTCAGTTTGCTTATACCTTTGAGTCTAAGGTGTCTTTCTTGTAAGGAACATATCAATGGATTGAGTTCTTTGATCCAGCCTGTTACTCTCTGCCTGTTTATTGGAGCACTTAGTCCATTTACACTCAGTGTAACTATTGATATGTATTTAGTGCTGTCATTTTGGTTCCTTTATTTCTGTGTTGTTGACATTTTCTTTGTTCCACTTATATTCTGTTCTGGATCATTTTTATTTATGAGTTTTCTTTTCATCCTTTTCAGTGTTGGTTTTGTGTCTTTTGAGACTCCTTTATTGTGTTTGTTATTTTGATATGTAGTATTGTTGGTTTGCTTTCTGGCTTTCCCTTTTCTCCCTTCTAATGTTCTAGGTTTAAACCAGTCTTTAACTTCTTTATATCTCCTTAACTTCCTCTCCATCTCAATGGGCTACAAATACTGTACTATATCCCTCTTTATAGTTTAATGTTGTCATAGTTTACATGTTAAGCTCTATGTTTCCCTAATTTTAATATTTTAGCTTTGTAACTTTCCAACCTAATTAGGACTCTGGATGTTGCATCCTGCATTGCATCCTCAAGAATACAACCTGCTGTGGTTGATTTTCTAATGGAAGAACTTCTTTCAATATTTCTTGTAATTTTGGTTTGGTTCTTGCAAAGTCTCTAGACTTCTTTTTATCTGAGAATGTCCTAATTTCTCTGTCATATTTGAAGACAGTTTTGCAGGATACATAATTCTTGAGGGAAATCTTTGTGGCTTAGTGAGTTAATTGCTGTTTCCACTAACCAAAAGGTCAGCAGTTCAAATTTGTCAGGCACTTCTTGGAAACTCTATGGGGCAGTTCTACTATGTCCTCTAGGGTTGCTATGAGTCAAACCCAATTTAACGGCAGTGTGTTTATATAATTCTTGTTGAAAGTTTTCTCCCTTCAGGGCTTTTTATGTGTCATTCCATTGCCTTCTTGCCAACATGCTTTTGACTGAAAAATTGGAGGACTTTCTATGCCAAGTGCCGTCGAGTCGGACTTTCTATAAGGCTTCTCTTTGTATGTCAGTTTTAGTTTAAGCCTAGCTGCCTTCAAAAGGGAAATGCTGGTGGTGCAGTGGGTTAAGTGGTACATCTCCTAACCTAATGTTTACTGTTCAAATCTGCCAGGCACTCCTTGGGAACACTATAGTGCATTTTTACTCTGACCTCTAGGGTCTCTATGAGTCAGATCTGACTTGATGGCACTGGATTTGGTTTTTTTTTTTTTTTCTTGTGCCCTTAAAAACCTCTCCTTTGGTTTCATTTTACTAAGCTTGATTACAATACATCTTGGTGTCTTTCTTTTGTGGTCTACCTTTTGTGGAGTTCAGGGAGCATCTTGAATAACTATCTGCTCTTCTTTCATCATGTCACAGAAGTTTTCTGTCAGCAACTTTTCAACAATTCTCTATGTATTTTCTGATATCCCTCTCTTTCATGGAACTCCAGTTACACATACATTGTTCTTTATACAGTTCCACAAGATTCTTAAAGCATCTGCATTTTTTTAATTCTTTTGTCTGATTTCTGCTCATAAATGCTGGTGTCAGTTGCTTTATCTTCAATCTCACTAATTCTGAATTCTGTTTCCTCAGTTCTGCTCTTTTGGCCCTCCACTGAATTGGCTAATCCTGTAATTTTATTATTGATCTGCTTAATTTCAGATTGTTAATGTTTTAGCAGTTCATATAGCTTGTTTAATTTTTCATTTTGTTCTGTTGCATTTTGTTTAAGTTCCGTCCTAAGATCTAGAAGGGCTCTATACATAATTCTTTTGTATCCTAACGCCAATAACTTCAGGAAGGCTTCTTCATCTGGGAAGTTTTTTGATTCTTTAATTTGGGAGTTTTCCAGAGCCTTTAAATAGTTAGATACTTATGGTTGTATTTATGCCATGAGAAATCTGTTCAGTTTCTCTGGTGTCACACCGGCAGAAGCTATGGCATAGCTCTAAGAAAGGAGTGGAGAAGGGCACTGTTGGACATGGCCACTAGTTGCTGCTGTGTTCTCTATGTGCAGCTGTCTTAAGTACAGTTTCTCTGGTGAGAGAGATGCTATCCAGTTTGGTGATGCTGCTCAGTTTGGCCTCTGACCCCAGCTGGGCCCTCAGGGGTGAAAGGCTCTACTTCCTTGCTTACAAAGATGGCAACCTAATTGTCCATCTCTCCAGAGTCACACCAGCAGACACTATAGCATAGTGCAGAGAAAGGTGGAAAAGACGCTGCTGCACCTGGCTACCAGCTTCTGCTGCATTTTCTAGGCACAGCTGTCTTAAAAATAGCCTCTCTACTGAGAGAAACACTGTCCAGGGGCTGCCAGTCCCAATTAGACCCTCATGAGTGGCAGGCGCCACCTCTTGGATGACAAAGATGGTGAGCTACTTGGGCCAACTCTAGAGAGTCATGCCATCAGACACTATAACATGGCTTAGAGAAGGGCAGGGGAAAGCACACAGCCACACTAATTTTCCAGCCTTCACTGCATTCTCTAAGTGTGATTGTCTTAAAAATAGTTTTTCTGCTGTAGGAGGCACTGTGTTCTTTCAGGCACTGTTGCTCATGGTGGTATCCAGACCCAGCTGAGCCCTCTGGTATGAATGACGCTTCTCAGCTGAGTAAGATGGCGTTCTACTTGTGTCACCTCTCCTGTGCTGTTCCAGCAGAATCTATGGCACTGTTCAGAGAATAGAAGGGGAAAGGGCACTGGTACTCTCAGCCACCAGCCACTGCTGGGTTCTCTAGATGTGACTGTCTTAAGTGCAGCTTCTGTACTGTAAGAGATACTGTCTACTTCGGTGCTGCAGCTCAGCATGGCAGCTGGCCCCAGCCAGGCTCTCAGGCTCAATAGCTCCTGTCCATGGTGTCCATATCTGTAAGCCTCTCCACCACCACAGTAGCAGAAGCAAGATGCTTTGTGCTGCCATCTCACCTCAGCCAAAGGTTGTTTTCTCCTTCCTGTTGCCCAGTCCAATTTCACAACCCCCCACCTGATCTTGTTGCTCCCAAAATGTCCACCTTGCTCCATTCAATTGGTTTTCTAGGCCCTAGTTCTCAGAGAGAATCATGGAGACATATGACTAGTCTGTGTCTTGGCCACACCCCCCGGAAAATATTTTTACCTCAGAAGCTTCTCAATACTGTGTGGAAGATGAAAGAAAACATCTGCCTATCTTCTTATTGTATGGATAAAATGTGTTAAAATAGGTGAAATTATCTAAAGAAAATGTAAGAAATAAGAATTAGTTTGGTCTGATCATGACAAATGCTCAGAAGTTTGCAGAGAGTAAACGTCACAGGAAAAGTTTGATAGTGATATTGCTATTTGGTATGCTTGCATCAGGACCCATATGTATGGTTGACTTTAGGATTGTTCCTCCTTAATACAAAACAGAGAGCAAAAAGTCACCATTTTGCTAGCAGTCAGCTATAGTTCTCTAAGACAGACAACCCTAAACCACGTAACTGCCCACATTCCAGCCACAAATCTAATTCCTCCTTTTCCATAAAGCTTCTCTTGTCTAACCCAGACCACCCGAAACTCACTTTCACTTGTTGATTGCAAGCTGATAATAAATACACTGGTTATTAGCTGATTCTGACATTGCTGTTGTATTCTAGGATACTCATAGCTGATGAAGTCAGCCATTTTTGTTACTAACATTGTTTGATTGTTATTTGTTGCTGATACTGTACCTGGTATTTTCTCTTAGAGAGGCATCTTAAACATGGTACAATACATTCAGTTTTTCAGGTGTTTGATATTTCACCCACATACATACTAGATTACTAAACAAAGTTAGATGCGTGTTTTAGTCAGCTAGTACTGCTCTAACAGAAAATACCATGAGTGGAAGGTTTCATGAGGAGAAGCTTTTAATAAGACAGTCCAGTAAGCTGCAAATCCACTTACAAATTGTAAGTCCATTTATTAAGAGAATTTATCACAGTCTGGTAGGCTGAGTGCAAATCCAGTGAGAACATCTCGGCACAGGAACCTCGGGTCCAAAGGACGTGCTCTGCTCTCAGTGATTCTCTCTTGGTGGTATGAGGTTCCCAACTTCCTCAGCTCACTTCTCTCCCTTATATTCCACAAGCTTGTGGCTTGGGATCTGTCTCACTAACACAGCTGTTGCCTATTCTCCATCATCAATCTCACAGAGGAAGGATTCACAACACATGTGGGGAAGGCACCATGTTGGGACTCACAGCTAAATCAAATCAACAGACATTTTTGTGGTGACACAATTCAACCCATGACAATGCCTTTCTAGGATAACCTACTTTGTAAATGTATATTGAATGAATAAATACAGGAAAGAACAAATGAATAAACCATTGCATTGCTGATCCTGAATCCCTCTAACTCCTCTATTCTTTGGAATTCAATCTTCTACACTTTAAGTTCAGTCTTGTGCCAAACTGTGTCTCATGGAACAGGGAATAAATGAAACCTACTTTTTTAATAGATCCTAAGTTCATCATCGAACAAGTTCTTCTAAACTGGTGAGCCTTTTTTATACTGACTCAAGTCTCTGTGGCATCTCTGTGACCAAGTCTCTGCTCAATACTATGCCCCAAACTTTTTTGTAAGTGAAAAAAAACAGAAAGTTTATTTTATTTTTCAATTTTTGTTTCTTTAATTTTGGGAGGGGAGCTTTAAATGAAAGTTTATGATTCAAGTCAGTTTCTTACACAAAAACTCACACACACATTGTTATGTGAACTTCATTGCTCTCCCCACACTGTGACAGCACACTTGTCCTCTCCATCTTGTATTTCCCATGTCCATTCAACCAGCTCTTATCCCCACCTGCCTTTTCATCTTGCCTCTGGACTGGACCTACCCACCAAACTGGACTTATTATTTTTGAACTTCAGACTCCTCTTGATTGAGTCTCTGATTCGTGATGCTATGCTTCCTGCTAACTTGCTTAAGATTAGATTTGATCCCACAGTTGTTAGTAGGTCAGTGAAGGGTCTTTAGATTTAATTGTATTAAATCCTTGTCTTAAAACCTGCTGCTGTTTGGTTATGTTCTCAGCATCCTAGTGTGGCATATCAACGCATCCATCATCCAGTGAATGCCAGTCTTTCCTTGCCATTCCTTCTAGCACAGTATCCATTGCTTCCAGAACTTGCCATTATTTCCTTGTCTCTGCTTCCCCTTTTGATATAATTTCTCCTCTCCTCTTCTGCTGGTTAATTCCTGCTTGATCTGTAGATTTCACTTCCTCTGGTAAACTTCTATTTCACAAGTCCTGGTTGGTGATTGCTGTGGTATATTCCCAAAGTACAAGGCACTCACTCTTTCAAAGTATGGTATCTCATTGGTTCTGAATGTTTTACTAGATTTCTGTCCTTCTCATTAGATGTTCAGTATCATGAGAGTTAACACCACAGTAGTTTTCTGTACTATTTTATGTCCAGTGCTAAGCATTTCTTTTTTAATCAGAATGAATATATGAACGGATAGATAGCTATCCATCTCTCTTCTGTTAGATCTTATCTGATTATATTTTGGAGTCCTGGTGTTTCAGTCAGCTAGGGCTGCTCTAACAGAAATACCACAGAGTGGATGGATTTAACAAAGGAAGGTTTATTCTTATACAGTCCGGTAGGTTGCAAGTCCACATTCAGGATGTCTGCTCCAGGGGAAGGCTTTCCCCTTGTTGGTTCTGCAGGAAAGTCCAGTATTGCATCAGTCTTTGTCCAGGGAGTGTCTTGGTGCAGGAACCTCAGGTCTGAAGGATGCGCTTTTCTCCCAGTGCTGTTTTCTTGATGGTAATGAGGTTTCCAATTCTCAGCCTGCTTCTCTGTCCTTTTATCTTTTGCAGGCTGAAGGGATTAAGGGTGGGGCAAGCCATACTCCAAGGAAACTCCCTTCACAGCAGGGCAGGGAAGTAATCCTATGGAGGAATTTACAGCCCCACCCTAATCCTTTAACATACAGTTTAGGGAAACCACAAAATGGAGGACAGTCACAAGATACTGGAAATCGTGTCCCAGCCACATTCCTACACCTATTTTTGGAGGAACACAATTCAACCCATGACACCTGGGATAAAATAAATCCAGCTATGACTTGGATAATGAAAACATATTCTTTCTGGGCTTTTAGAAGAATAAGTGTCACAACAGAAGAGAGAAAGAAACATACACACACATAGGAAGAGAGACACAGAGAAATAGAAGCAGGTGTCAAGAACCCAAAAGAAAAGTTCATCTCATGTTATGGATCAAATTGTGCCCCCCAAAGTATGTGTTCTAAATCCAAGTTGGTGGCACAGTGGTTAAGTTCTTGGTCATTAACCAAGCTGTGGGCAGTTTAAATCCACCAGTCACTCCTTGGAAATCCTATAGGATGGCCTTATCCTGTTCCATAGGGTTGCTTAAGTCAGAATTAACTCAGCGGCAATGGATTTTTTTTTTTTCCCTTGGTTTGTCTGTGGTTATAGTCCCATTTGTAAATGGATTGTGTTTGCTAAGTTAATGAAGCAGGATTAGGTTACATTCATAAAGATTTTAAAAAACAAAAACCACTGCCTTAAAGTGAATTCTGACCCATAGTGATTCAGTAAGACAGAGTGGAACAGCTCCATTTGGTTTCTAAGGAGCAGCTGGTGGATTTGAACTGGTGATCTTTTGGTTGGCAGCTGTAGGTCTTAACTACTATGCCATTAGGGTTTTCCAATAAAAATTAGTTGCATTATCATTTTAATGAGGCAAGATTAGGTTGTATTTTGAGTCCATCTCTCTTGAGATATAAGAGATTAAGCAGAGGCAGGGGAAGAGAGATGCCAACATATGTGAGGACTGCACAAGGGCAGAAGCTCAGAAGAGAAAAGGAGCTTCTACCAGAGCCAACAGAGAATGAAATTGTTACTGTAGAGTTGGTACCCAGAGTTCGTAGTTCTAGCCTCCTCAGCTGTGAGAAAATAAATTCCTGCTTAGTTTACCCACTTAAGTTACTTCTGTTATAGCAGCACTGGTTAAAAAAGACATCTTAATTAATGGAAAAATGTATTTTCTAGAAATGGTCTCATTAAATGAATTGTTACTAAACTAAGGAAACCCTGGTGGCATAGTGGTTAAGTGCTATAGCTGCTAACCAAAAGGGTGGCAGTTCAAATCCACCAGGCACTCCTTGGAAACTCTATGGGGCAGTCCTACTCTGTCCTTTGGTAGTTAGGAGTAGGCATCGACTCAGTGCAAAGGGTTTGGTCTTTGATTTCACTAAACTAAGTGAAAATGTTGAAAATCTAGGGAAGTTTTGTCAGATTCATGAAGCATGATAATGCCCAGGTGTCTCAAGTAGGTCTTCCCACTGAGTGCACTCAGAATCCTCAGAGCTTGTCAAACCACAAGACACCCTCTGGTTCTGGAAAGATGTTCAGGTCAAGAAATGACAGAGTCCTGTCTCTCTCTAATGACACATAGACCCATTTTTTCATGATCTGTAGATCTGGCACTTTGCAGAGAGCATTTTCCCAGGTGACTTACCTGTGACTAAGGAAAAGGTCTTGGGAAGGAATTGTAAGGGGTAGAAAAATTGAAAATAAAACAGATGTGGGAATCAAGAAGGGAGCACACTTGTCTGCTTCTGAAATTATAGCGTAGAGTAGGAGCTCAAAAAGACCCAACCACTGATAATGGCTAAAACATTTTGTTGTTGATTCTGGAGCATGCAGTTCCCAGAAGCAGTGTGTGAACGACATTTTGAGTAGTCACAGTGTGTTGTGACCTTGCCTTTGTGCAAAGGCAAATGGGTTATAAATATGAAGGACAGTTGGGGATTAACTCCATGATACGGCTGGGGCATGTTTTCATTTCAGAGAAACTGCTTTTGTAACCAATAGGAAACAACATTGTCAGCCGTAGGCAGCTCCAGGCAGCAACAGATGCTGCTCTGCATATGCTCTCTTCTCAACTTTCAAGAAAACAGGCTTCTGAAACCCACCTACCTGTTCTTCATCAGCTGGTGTGTACAGTACACATAAGCTGTTGAGATGAAAACAGAATATCCTGAAGGGAAATTGAATTGGTGCGTTGTCCTTTGAGACTTCATACAACTTTTGCCTTCAAGATGTTAGAAACATCATGTTCCCTCAGCTCTTCTCACTTTGAAATACACACTTTGGTCACGCTGAGGCCCTTAAGGATTTGGCTTTCCTTTTTGACATCGAATTCTGTTTTGCCATTACATGAAGTGTCAACTCTGGAGCATGGTTGTCTGAGATACAGGGGTAAGGGCAGCTTTTGAGCCAACAGGGTGGCCTCTGCTCTCCCATGGCCCTGAACTTATCTGCTACCTCCTAGTGCTAAAAGGAGGAGTGCCTCTGTTCAGGACCGTGATGCAAGGATCCCCCTCCCTAACCACCTGGGACCTCCTGCCACTCTGGCCACCCTTCACACTTTTGCTGCTGCAATTTACTCAAGTTCACAAAATATAAAGAAAATTCAGGATTCCATGTCCACACAATTGAGGTGAGTTCAACAGAGCATCTCTTGTTACCATACTCTTAGCCTTTTTTCTTTTCACGTCTTCTTTTCTTTAGATCCTTCTTTTAGATTCCAGTTCCTGCGGGGGAAGATCTGGCCAGGTTAGCAGTTTACTTTTTCTTCCCCTGAAGGATAAAATATCTTTAATCCCACTTTTGTTTCTGGAGAAGTGAAATCATTTCCTTTCTGGGTATTACATTTGGGTGTCTGTAAGACCACCCTTTTAACACCATATTCAAGTTTGGGAAGACTCTCCAAGAACACCCTCACTTCTGACACCAACTGCAAATTCAAGGGTCCCCAAGACCGCCACTAGGTTTGGAAGTTCACTAGAAGTAACTGAAAGCTGTTAAATTCACAGTTACAGCTTATTAAAGTGAAAGAATGCAGATCAGCCAAGAGAAGTGAATGAAATGAGGTCCAGGTGTGTTCCCAGCTCAGCGATTCCAGATGTAGTCTCTCAGTGGAGGTGTCCGGAGAGCATTTACTTCTCCCAGTAACAATATGCATAGAGTATTGAAAAAAACGAAGCTCACTGATGCCTTGTTGTCCAGACATTTTACTGTGGTTTGGTTATATAGGCTGACTGTCCCTGTAGTTGAACTTTGTCTCCATTCATTCTAAACATTGAGCAGATACCACATGGCACTAAGCCCCACTAAGATCACATTGTTAGCATAGATTATCTCGTATAACCCGAATTGCACAGGTAAACAAAGACATCTTCATCAGGAGCACATTCCAAGATCCTAGAGATCACTCTACCAACTGAATTCAAAAGCCAAACCTGTCTTTGGGCAAGGCTGAACCACTTTTAATGCACAGGTACTTTGTACCTCCAATTGAAAATGCTATTACTCAGCTGCTTCACCAATTCGGCTAGTATCTGTCACTTATTTTATATCTTCTTCCTGGTTCTTTTTCTTAGAATCTGTTGTAAAATACTTTTGATCTTTCCCAACTGTTATGTCTATATATTTTTCTCTTTGGTAACCATCAGAAGCTTTAATAATTGGAGACAAGAGAGGATTTGGAGTTTCCTTGACAACCTTGCTAATAACTGATACATTTCAGAAAATAAGTATTAGACTGAATTCGGCCACACACAGAGGCACTTATTAACAGGCAGTCATGAAATAATTTTTTTTTTAAAAAGCAAAAGTATATTTTAAATTCTAGGACGTCTTGGCTGTCCATCCTGGTAAGTTATTCTACCAGCCTTGGGCAACATGTTCACTTAAGGCAAAATGTGAGTATGTTCCACCTTCATGGTTCAGTTAACTAGTCTGGTGACAGAGTCATTTTGAGTCTAAGTGCAGAAAATGTGTATCTATTGTGTGGCAGGTATGGCACATGCCCTACACTCCACTGGGAGGGTGGGGAGGGCACCACTGAACAGTTTCTATTAACCATTGCTCTTCCTGTTGCCGGCTGTGAGAGAGAACACCCAGCAAGTTAAAACTAATGCTTTTGCATTTGAGAGGCTCCACGGTTCTAGGTAGACTGCAGGATCTTGCTCTGCTGAATGTAGGAAGAGACTGACAAAAAAAAAAAAAAAGAGTTTTGAGGGCATCATAGAACAATTTTCAGCAGTGAAATCCAATAAGGTGTGTTTGTAATTTTTATGTAGTGTCGTGATGTGTTAAGTAAAGGATTAACGGGCTTAACTTGCGTTTCTGAGCTGATGTCAGCTCTGACTCATAGCAACCTTATGTACAACAGAAAAAAACACTGTTGAGGGCTGTGTCATCTTCACAATTATTGTTATGTTTAATCCCATTATTGCAGCTGCTGTCTCAGTCTGTCATGTTGAAAATTTCTCTTTTTCACTGATCCTCTGCTCATTCTGCTTTGCCAAGCATAGTATTCTTCTCCAGGAAATGGTCCTTATGGATATGTCTGAATTACATGAGATTAGGTCTTGCCATCCATACTTTCAAAGAGAGCTCTGGCTGTATTTCTTCCAAGACAGATTTGTTTGTTCTTTGGGCAGTCCATGGTATGTTCAATATTCTTCACTAACATCGTATTTCAAAGGCATCAATTTTCTGATCTTTATTCATTGACCAGCTTTTGCATTCAAGTGAGAGGATGGCAAACATGGTGGGCTGAGCCAAGCATACTTTAGTCTTCAAAGTGACATTTTTGCTTTTTAACATTTTCAAGAGGGTTTTTTTTTTTTTTTGTAGTTGTTGTTATTCTGTTTTGTTTTGTTTCACTGTTATACCCAGCGCAACACATCATTTGATTCTTGACTGCTACTCTATGGGTGTTGACTATGGGTCTGTCTTAGTCATGTGGTACTGCTCTAACAGAAACAGCACAAATGGATGGCTTTGGCAAAGAAAAGGTTTATTCTTAAACAGTACTACAGACTACAAGTCTGAATTCAGGGTGTCCACTCCAGGGGAAGGCTTTCTGTCTTTGTTATCTCTGAAGGAAGGTCCTAGTGTTGCATCAATCTTTGGTCAGGGAGAATCTTGGTGCAGGAGCCTCAGGTCTGAAGGACGTGCCGCACTTTTGGTGCTGCTTTCTTGATGTTACGAGGTTCTTAACTCTCTGATTGCTTCCTTTTCATTTTATCTCTTTAGAATGAACAGATGAAAAGTGGTGCAAGCCATGGAAACTCTCTTTACATTTGGAGCAGGGTGATCTTAGGAAGGGTTTCTACAGTCCCACCCTAAATTCCTTTAACATAATTCTATCTCTTAGCCGCAGACAGAGATTGGGATCTATACCATAAGAAAATTGCAAATGGAGGGCAATCACACAAATTACTATCCACATTTTTGGGGGACACAATTCAATCCATGACAGTGCTTAAGCAAACTGAAATCTTCAACAACTTCAATCTTTTCTCCATTTATCATAATGTTGCTCATTGGTCCAGTTGTGAGGATTTTTGTTTAGTTTATGTTGGGGTGCAATCCATACTGAAGACTGTAATCTTTGGTCTTCATCAGTAAGTGCTTCAAGTCCTCTTTACATTCAGCAAGCAAGATTGTATCTTCTACAAATGGCATCTTGTTAATTGGTTTTCCTCTAATCCTGATATATATCTTTGCGGATTTCAAATCACATAGAATCCCCTTATTCTGTTTGAACAGCTGATTCTTAGTTTATGAACCGATTCCATGTGAGCACAATTAAGTGTTCAGCATTCCAGAATTCCCATTCCAGAACACTTTGCAATGTTATCCGTAATTTGTTATGATCCACATAATTGAATGCCTTTGCACAGTCAATTATCCAAAGGTAAACATTCTTCTGTTATTCTTTGCTTTCAGCCAAGATCTGACATCAGCAATGGTATCTCTCATTCCATGTCCTCTTCTGAATCCAGCTTAATCTTCTTGCATTTCCCTTTGTTGTACTACTGGAGGTGATTTTGAATGATCTTTGGCAAGATTTTACTTGTGTGTGATATTAATAATATCGTTTAACTATTTCCATATCCTATTTGATTACCTTTCTTTATAATGGGTACAAAAGTGAATGTCATCTAATCTATCGGCCAGGTACTTGGCCTAGACAAATGAGTACCTGTAGTACTGTATCTTTTGTTGAAACATCACTGTTTGTGTTCCATCGACTCCTGGATCCTTGTTTTTCACCAATACATTCAGTGCAGTTTGACTGTTTATTGACCATATACTACCTCTTGGAATAGTTGAATTATCAACTAATTCTTTTCAGTACAGTAATTGTGCATTACTTACATTGTCTTTTGATGCTTCCTGAGTTGCTCAATAGTTTCCTTGTAGAATTTTTCAATATCACAACTTCAGGTTAGAATTTTTTGTCCATTTCTTTCAGTTTGAGAAATATTGAGTGCATTCTTCCCTTTTGGTTTTCTAACACTAGGCCTTTGCACATGTCATTATAATGCTTTACTTTGTCTTTTCTAACTACCCTTTGAAACCTTTCAGTTCCTTCTCTTTATTATTTCTTCCTTTTGCTTTAGCTACTCTACATTCAAGAACAAATTTCAGAGTTTCTCCTGGCACTCAGTTTGATCTTTTCTTTCTTTCCAGTCTTTTTAATGATCTTTTGCTGTCTTCATATGTGACGTCCTTGGTGTTATTCCACAACTTCTCTGGTCTTCAGTCATTAGTGTTCAGTAAGTTAAATCTGTTCTGAAGATGTTCTCTAAATTTAAAGTTCCTATCTTGGCTCTTGCGGACTTTCTCTAATTTTTAGCTTCAACTTGAATTTGCACATGAAAAATTGACATTCTGTTCCTCAGTTGCCCCCAGCCTTGTTCTAACTGATATTGAGCTTCTCCATTGTTTCTTACCACTCATGTAGTCTGTTGGATTCCTGTGTATTGTATCTGACACAGTACATGTGTATACTAGCTGTTTATGCTGTAAAAAATGTTATTTGCAATGAAGTCTTTGGTCTTTCAAATTGTGTCATGCAATCTCTGACATCATTTCTGTCATCAAGGCTGTATTTTCCAACTACGAATCCCTCTTCTTTGTTGTTATGTTTTGTATTATGGTAAATAATCTAAAAAATGGGTGTTAACTATTTGGATAGGGGCATAGTGGCATAGCAAGAGGGAGCCAGAGGTATTGCATGACCCTGGGAATCAGTTCAAGGTGTCACTGGATAAGGCATGGAATGATATTCTAAGATACCACAAATATGAAAGGAAACTGAGTGAGGCAGCCAGCAAAGAAAGGGAAAGGCATTTCTGTTGACTTGTGTCTGCTATTAATATCTATTCATCTTGAAAATAGGGAGGAGGAGCCCAAAACTTAGAGATTGTCTTGGGTGCTAGAATTGAGAGGAGACAAACTTTAGAGATTGTTCCTAAGTATTTACAGTCCTTGCTACATCTCTGCAGGGATGTAATTTCAAGGATCATCATACACTCTATTTGTCATAGTTATGCCGCTGGCATGCAGAACCCAATGACTTAGGCCTGGCATGCCAGTCTTGAAAGCTGTAGGCTACAGTTTTCCTCAGAAAATTATACTTACTCAGACAAGAGCAAAAGTACCGGTAATCTATTCCGCTCAATCTTTAACACTACTCATTTGACCAATGTAAAAACATTTCTAAAGCCACTTACAATAATTATCAAATCCTTCAAGGCTGATAGAATGATAGAGTTAAAATTTGCAGTTCTGTAGAGTGTAGGCTCTTAATTATTCCTTCACAGGCTTACTAAACACTCTGCCATGTGTAAGCCTAATTAGAATATATGTTCTAATTGTCCATAGGCTATAGATGTGAATAGACTATCTGTGCTAGAATACACTTCAGACAGTATAAAGGTCCTATTAGAAAACACTGTTTCTTCAATAATTTCACTTCTGAAGATCCACCTAGATTCTCTGGTTTTCTTTCTGTCTTTGAATATGACACTTTTAGTTACTCAAAAGTCCATTTTGTTACAGTTTGAGTGTCTCCTATGTAAATCAAGCAGGACACTTGCAGGTAGAAAAGTATCAGTGATTCTGAAAAATTTGATTGGGGCATCATCCTTAAAACACTTACGCTTTGATATTCCCTCATGTGTGGCTTGTCTAGTTATTCTAAAAACATGAATTAAAGTTTATTCCTTGTCCTTGTTGACAACAATTGTGAAAAACAGTGAAGAAGCTCAATATCATCTGCAGAACAGACCAGAAATTACTTGTATGCGAATCCAAGTTGAGCCAAGCCAAGTGCCATCGAGTCAGATCCAACTCATGGCGACCCTAAGTTGAAGCTAAAGAAAATTAAAGCAAGTCCACAAGCGTCACAATAAAATTTTGAATATACCACACCGGAATTTGGAGACAATCTCAGGAAAAGGCTTGACATACTAAGCACTAATGATTGAAGACCACATGAGTTATGGAATAACATGAGAAAGTAAAAGGTCATTAAAAACACAGAAAAGAAAGACCAAAATGGATGTTAGGAGAAACTCTGAAACTTGCTCTTGAATTTAGAGTAGCTAAAGCAAAATGAATAAATGATGAAGTGAAGGAACTGAAAAGAAGACTTCAAAGGGTAGTTCAGAGAAGACAAAGTAAAGCATTATAATGACATGTGCAAAGACCTGGTGTTAGAAAACCAAAAGGGAAGAATACACTCAGCATTTCTCAGCTGAAAAAACTGAAGAAAGAATTCAAACCTTGAACTGCAGTACTGAAGGATTCTACAGGGAAAATGCTGAGCAACTCAAGAAGCATCAAAAGAAAATGTAAGGAATACACAGTCACCGTATCAAAAAGGATTGGTTGATGTTCAGCTATTTCAATAGGTAACATATAGTCAAGAACCAATGATACTGAAGGAAGAAGACCAAGCTGCGCTGAAGGCACTGGCAAAAAAAAAAAGGAATACCAATAGAGATGTTTCAACAAATGGATACAGACCTGGAAATACTCATCTATGCCAAGAAATTTGGAGGACATCTGCTTGGAGAAACGACTGAAGGAGATCCGTACTTGTACACATTTAAAACAAAGGTGATCCAACAGAACGCAGAAATTATTAAACATTATCATTAATATTACATACAAGTGAAATTACACTGAAAATCATTCAAAAGTGGTTACAGAAGTACATTGACAGGGAAATTTCAAAATGAATCCAAGAAAGGAAGTAGAATTAGTAATATCATTGCTGTTGTCACTTGAATCTTGGCTAAAAATAGAGAATTCAGAAAGATATTTACTTGCATTTAACTGACTGTGCAAAGCATTCATTTTTGTGGACTATAACAAATTATTGATAACCTTACAAAAAATGAGAATTTGAGAGCTGGAGTCAAAATGGCAGCATAGCCATATGTCCTTGCTGAACTCCCTGAAAACAAGGAACTGCAGAATCAATTAAACCAACTAAATTGAGCATTCAAGGAAGCCTGAACATCTTCTAGAAAAGACGTAAGAATGGACTGGGTAACAGGAAGATCATAGGAGTACTGGGCCACCGCAGAGGAAACAACAAGGCACTGAACAGAGAGACCCCAGTGCACTGGAGGTAAGGTGGGCAGAGTAAAGCTCCCCAACCAAAATAAAGTTGCAGCAGAAAACTGAAAGACATCATGAGGGCTGGATCAGCACTGGGCCTGGTAAAGCTGATCAGCACCATTCTAAACAAAGCAGCCCAGGACCAAAGGCTTCACACAGCTCAGTAGGGCTTGAGACCAGACTGGTCAGTAATCAGTGGGCATTAGGATCCAGCCACCAGGCAGGCCTTAGAGTGGCACAAGGCAAGAAGGCTTTCATCTGGCAGACCCCAGAGCAATGACATGGGAAAGCATGAGTGTCCAGACAGTGGTGTGGGTGCATGCACAGCCTGGGAGCAGCAGTGTGACCCAAGGGTGGCAGCGGCAGCGGCAGCAGCAGTGCAGGTGATATGACTGGCTTATGGGCTGTGGTGGTAGTGGTGAGGGTGATTTAGTCAACATTTGTGCAGAGTCGCATGGGTGAACTATAGAGCCCAGGGGTAGCATGGGTGATAAGACCAACCAGGGGGCAGTGGCAGCAGTGGCACAGGTGACACACTTGGCCTGGGGGTAGGAGCACAGATGATGCCTGTGGCCTAGCGGTGGCCACAGAGGCAATGGCATGGGGGACATCTGTGGCCTGGGGGTGGTGGTGCAGAGAAGCATGGATCAGAGTAATGTAGGAGAAGGCAGGCGATCAAGAGACAGGTCAGGCTGAGGAGAGTTGTGCTGGCCTGTCTGGCACAACACGGGACAGTAAGATCAGGGAGTAGAACATCACCTGACTGCGTGGAGAAACACTGGTCCAGCCCGAAAAGAGAGGTGCTGGACAGGTCAACCGAATTATTAAGTCTCCAAAAATCAAGCCAGCTCAAAAGTCCTAAGTATCCATAGATACAACTTAAAGCACAATAACGAAACAAAAAAAAACCTGCAATAGTTTTCTGATGGCTTGGAGACATCAATGAATTTCTAAACATCTAAAGAAGTAGACTACCATGGCTTCCAAAAACTCCAAAAATTAAGGAGTCAACAGATTTTCCAGATGAAGAAGACTTCCTGCAATTATCAGAGACAGAATACAAAAGACTGATGTACAGAGCAGTGCAAAATAATCAGAAAAGAGATCAGGTAGAGCACACTGAAAAACTAAACAAGCTACAAGAAACATTTGAGGAACAATGATCTGAAATTCAATGGATTAACAATAAAATTACCAAGTTTGATAACTTAACAGAAAGTCAAAGGAGCAAGACTGAGGAAATGGAACACAGAATTCGTGAGACTGAAGACAAAGTAAATGGCACCACTACACACAAGGAAAAATCAGATAAAAGATTCAGTAAGAACGAAGAATTGTCAAGAGTTATGTGGGATTCTATCAAGAGGAATAATAAAAGAGTGATTAGGGTACCAGAACAAGGCAGGATGGCTGACAATTTTTGAAGACTTGCTGACAGAAAACATAATTGATATCATGAAAGATGAGAAGATATCCATTCAGGATGCTCATTGAACCTCACTCAGGATAGATCCCAAGAGAAATACACCAACGTATATTATAGTCAGACTCAATAAAACTAGATAAGGAGAGATGACTAAGGACAGCTAGACTTAAAAAATAACCTACAAAGGAAAACTATTAAGATGAAGCGCAGGTTACTCAGCCAAAACCATGCCGGCAAGAAAACAATATGACATACACAAAGCCTTTAGGGGGGTTGGGGGGACAAACTGCCAGCCAAGAATTAAATATGCTGTGAAATTGTCTCTCAAATATTGAAGGTGAAATTAGGACTTTCACAGATAAACAAAAGTTTAGAGAATTCACAAAAACCAAAGCAAAATTACAAGAAATATTAGAAAAATTAGAAAATTACAAGAAATACTAGAAAAATCAGTAACATCAGATACACACTCAAATATCCAATGCTCGAAAGAACACCTAGATACCATCAGGATAGGAAATCCAAAAATGATAGCCAAAGCCAAATCACAAGAACAGAAATTCAGAGATCTCAGGATTTAATTGACAACAACATTATATGAAAAATAGGGTCAAAAAAAGTGTACACAGAGATCTTTAATATGTGAAGGAAGTCAAAGAGATACGAAGACACTGAAGCTTGGATTACTTTTAGATTAATAAAGGGGATTGAGGGAGTAACCTGTCCTTTCATCATACTTTATTAATCTGTATGCCAAGCAAATAATCTGAGAAACTGTATTATATGAAGAAGAATGAGGCATCAGGATTGGAGGACTACTCATTAACAACCTGTGTTATGCAGATGACACCACCTTACTTGCTGGTAGCAAAGATTTGATACATCGACAGATGAAGAACAAGGACCACAGCCTTCAGTACGGATAGCACCTCAACATCAGGAAAACAAAAATCCTCACAACTGGGTCAGTAAGCAACATTGTCATAAATAGAGAAAGGATTGAGGTTGTCAAGGATTTCATTTCACTTGGGTCCGCAATCAATGCCCATGGAAGCAGCAGTCAAGAAATCAAAAGACACACTGCAGTGGGAAAATGTCCTGCAAAGGATCGCTTCAAAGTATTCAAAAATAAGGATGTCACCTGGTAGACTAAAATGTACCTGCCCCAAGCCACAGTATTTTCAATCACATCATATGCACATGAAAGCTGGACCATAAACAAAGAAGACAGAAGAAGAATTGATGCCTTTGAATTGTGGTGTTGGAGAAGAATGTTGAGTGTACCATGGACTGCCAAAAGAACAAACGGATCTGTTCTGGAAGAAGTACAACCAGAGTGCTCCTTGAAGCAAAGATTGCAAGACTGTGTCTTACAAACTTTGGACACGCTGTCAGGAAAGATCAGTCCCTGGAGAAGCACATCATGCTTTGTAGAGTGGAAGGTCAGCGGAAGACAGGAAGATCCTCAATGAGATGGATTGACACAGTGGCTGCAACAATGGGCTTGAGCAAAAAAATGATTGTAGACGTGGCACAAGACCGTGCAGTGTTTTGTTCTGCTGTTCATGACTGAAAGAGTTGACAAGACCAAAAGCTGATTTTTTGAAAAGATCCAAGAAATTGATAAACAATTGGCCAAGCCGACAAAAGAAAAACAAGAGAAAAAAACAAAGAATCTGAATAAGAAACGAGATTGATAGTATCATAACATACCCTACTGAAATTAAAGGAATCATAACAGAATACTATGAAAAATTTGAAAACTTGGAGGAAATGGACAACTCTCTAGAAAAACACTACCTACCTGGACTAGCAAAAACAGAGACAGAACAATTCAAAAAGGCAGCTAAAATCTTCTATCCAAAAAACCCCTGGCCCAGATGGCTTCACTGGGGAATTCTATCAAACTTTCAGAGAAGAGTTAACACCAATATTTCTAAAGATATTCTAGACCACAGAAAAGGATGGAATACTCCCAAATTCATTCTATGAAGCTAGTATAACCCTGATACCAAAACCAGGTAAAGAAAACACAAAGAAAGGAAAATTACAGACTGACACCTCTCATGAACTTAGACACAAAACTCCTTAACAAAATGCTAGCTAGTAGAATTCAACAACACATCAAAAAATAGTTCACCATGACAAAGTAGGATTCATACCAGGGATGCAGGGATGGTTTAACATTAGGAAAAAAAATAACATAATCAGCCATATAAACAAATGACAAGAACCACCTGATTCTATGAACTGATGGAGAAAAGGCATTTGATGAAGTTCAACACTCATTCATGTTAAAAACTCTCAGCAAAACAGGAATGTAAAGGAAATTCCTCAACATAATATGGTCTATCTACACAAAACCAACAGCTAACATCATACTTAATGGAGAGAAGTTGAAAACATTCCCCCTAAGAACAGGTACCAGACAATTATCATTGTCACCACTTCTATTCAACATTGTTCTGGAGGTCCTAGTCAGAGCAATTAGGCATGATAAAGAAATAAGGCACATCCAAATTGGTAAACAAGAAGTTAAAGTATTGCTTTTTGTGGGTAACATACTCCTATATACAGAAAACCCCAATGAATCCCACGAAAATGCCCCTCAGACTAATGTAACTCTTCAGTAAAGTATCAGGATACAACAGAAACATACGTAAAGTGGATGAATTCCTTTGCACCAATGAGACAGTCAAAGAGGAAATCTTAGAATCATTACTAAAAGTGACTTGTATAAGTGGGGAAAATGACCTTGCTTTTGGATAGCAAGACTTAACATTGTGAAAATGTCTATACTGCCCGAAGCAATCTGTATATACAATACAATCCCAATACCAGTTCTAAAGACATTTTTTAGAAAGCTGGAGAAACAAGTCACCAACTTCATATGGAAAAGGAAGAATCACCTGATAAGAAAAATATTACTAAAGAAGAAGAACAAAGTGGGAAGCCTCACTCTACATGACCTTAAAACCTACTATACTGCCAGAGTAGTCAAGACAGCTTTGTACTGCCACAAAAACAGACACATAGTCAGTGGAACAGAATTGAGAATACAAATATAGCATCATCCATCTATGAACAACTGATATTTGATAAAGACCCAAAGGCTGAGAAAGCACAGTCTCCTCAACAAATGGTGTTGGCATCACTGGATATCCATGTGCAAAAAAAAAAAAAAAAAATGAAACAGGACACTAATCTCACACCATGCAGAAAAACTAACTTAAAATGGATCGAAGACCTAAATATGAAAGCTAAAACAATAAAAATCGTGGAAGAAAAAATTGGGAAGACACTGGAAGCCATAACCCATGGCATCAACAGCCTGCAAAAAACTGCCAAGAACCCTCTAACATCAGAAATGAAAGTAGATAATTGGTAACTTTTTAAAAATCAAACACTATGCTCAGCCAAAGCCTTCATCAAAAGAGTAAAAAGACTGCCTAGTGAATGGGAATGAATATTTGCTTGCTATGTTTCTGACTGGCACCTAATCTCTCTAATCTACAGGATACTGTAAAACCTCAACAAGAAAAAGACAACCTAATTAAAAAATGGGCAAAGGACATGAACAGGCATTTAACCGAAAAAGACACACAAGATGCCAACAGATACGTGAAATACTCATGATCTCTAGCCATCAGATCTCTAGCCATCATGATCTCTAGTCATCCAAATCAAAACTACAATAAGATATCATCTCACCCCAGCAAGGCTGGCAACAATCCCTAAAGCAAAATAATAAATGCTGGAAAGGATGTGGAGACACTGGAACTCTTTTACACTGCTGGTGGGAATGTAAAATGGTACAGCCACTATGGAAATCGATTTGGTGATGTTTTAGAAAACTGGAAATAGAAATAACCATATGACCCAGCAACCTAGATGCCCATCAGTAGATGAGTTTAAGCATGGAAGAAATCAATCTTTGATGGTTAATTTTTTTAATAGCAATGAGCATGTTCCTCCCCTTAAGTGTAAGAATATACCCTTAAAATCTCAACTACAAACATTCCCAACTTCCAAAACTTTTCCTATATTTCTATTACCTGGCAAGTAGAGAGTGAATAACACTTTATTTTCAATAAAAAAATCACCACCTGTAAGGATCCATATAGAGCAATTTATGGTTGTTGAAGCAAGTGTTCTCAAAGTAAGTCTGAATTTCTTTCCAATTCCTTACATCATTCCTGAATATGGTTAAGACTAGAGAACATCATTACCAAATTGAAACGGACAGATGTTTCAGGGGGCTTACTAGTGTATTTGCAAGTTATGAAATGCTATGCTTTCTGGGTTTTGAGGCTACCATGCAGATACTGAACTTTTCAAAATTCTGAGTTCCCTCCTCAATCTCTGCTTTGTTATTTGAACCACATGTCTTTTTGTCATATCTTCACTGGGATGAATTACATAACTGACCATGTAGCAACTGATTTAATATAAGTGAACAAATTTATCAGTAGTTAATTTTTTCTAGACATGTAGAGAACTTATGTATTACAACTATTATTAGAAAATCTGCCAGGCATTCCCAAACAAGCTCCTGTTTCAAGTTACTGGACTTCCCACCTCTCTGAATTTATAACATCAATCAAAAATACTGTAAGTTCCTGAATTTGCCTTATACTCATTCACTTTTGACCCTTTGGGACACTGGATTTTACCTTGCAAGACCAAGCGTTTTCCCCAGTTTGAACAGCCATAAGTCTCCAACAAACCTCTTTGTTTTTACTCTAACAGAGTATGCGTTGTTGGGCATTTAATGGTGCCAGATACACAGAATTCAAAGGTGCATTATCTCCAGCAGCCCCCAGGACATCAAGGTTTTGGAATTTTGGAACCTGAGTGGGCCCTTGAGCCCTTTCTTCACCCTGAATCCCAGGAAAAAAGCCTCTCAAATTGCTTGCACTCCACTTTCTTTTATGTTGAGTTCTTCAAGATTTATTATTGGCTGTCTTTCATCTGTCCTTTGTCTCTATTTGTGCTTTTATTTTCATTTTACATTCTGAACAATCTTGATGAGTTTCTTGCCAAATTAAGTTGGTGAACCTGCTGCCATGATAACCCAGATCTGATAAAGCTCTACAGATTCTGGGAGAATCATAAATTTCCACTCACTAAATTGATCCTGCTTTTTTTTTTCCTCAAGTGCACATTCAGGTTGCAGCAGGCATTTAAGGTTTCTGTTCACTTCTACGGTTTGGTGCACATTCGGATTTTAAAGCAAGGGCAATTTACTGTTTTGGTACATGGGGAATGCTAGACCTAACCATCAGGCAGGGTCTTCTTTAGGTATCCTGGCTGGTTATATGAACAAGCACTTGGGTCTCTGTACCTGTCTGTGTTTTGAAGCATGGGCATACTTTTACTAAACATAGCTTAGAACACCAATGACCCATATGGGGTTTCTTTAAAACAGATGGACTAGTTTTTCTACACAGTATCTTTGAAATGAAAGGCTTCTGAATTTGCTAACCACAGTGAGATTTTTCTCCTACTATTGATATATGGAAGACTCTAAAAGACACTATGAAAATACAATAGTTTTCATGGAAGATACTGGAGAGCCAGACACCAATTTGCGTTTCCTTTGCTCTCACACTGGCTGTACCATCTTTATATTCACCCATTTTCCTATTCCTTTGTTAATACCTTCACGGGATTCACTTTCTTTCCTAAAGAACCTGCTGAACAAATAAAGCCTATTCCTTAGATGCCCTATTGACTTAATCCTTCAAAGACTGAAGTAGGTATTAGAGAAACTCCTAATAAGCCAAGCATTCTTGTGTCCCTTGGACTCACACTAAATTATACAGAATTGTTAAGGACTTTCTGGACCTACAAAAAGATTCATGCAAGTTTGCTAAGAAATTAAAAATTTTATTGAAACAAGGTTATGAGATGTTTCCTGGAATCATCATTATTCTTTATCATTGTGTATTGCTCCATTGAGTATATATATCATAGTTTACCTATCCATTCCTCTGTTGTTGGGCATCTCGGTTCATTCCATTTTTTGCTATCATGGACTGTGCTATGATAAACATTCTTGTGCATGTGTCCATTGGTGTGAAAGGCTTTGATTCTGTAGGATATATTCCAAGTAGTGGAATTACTGGATCAAATGGTATATCTATATTCATTTTTTTTAAGGAAGCACCAGATTGCTTTCCAAAGAGGCCATCCTAGGTCACCAAATTTATAACCACTAGTTCATAATGGAAAAGCTGGTGGCATTGTGGTTAAGTGCTTCATCTTCTAACCAAAAGATCAACAGTTCAAATCCATCAGGTACTCCTTGGACACTCTGGGGCTGTACTATTCTAACCTATACAATCCCTATGAGTTGGAATTAACCTGATGGCAGTGACTTTTGACTTTTAGTTCATATGTTAACCAGCCTTGGAGACACCCAAGTATGGTTAGAACATGCTGATGCAAAGGATCCCCTGGCTAGTCGAGCTTTAGACACTAGCAAGACAGGTGATGTTTTGCTCTAAGAAACCCAGAAAAAGGGCAACATTTGCTTGATGCGTTTCCCCTTACATTAGACTAGACCAGGACTTACTCTTGTATATAGAATAAAGATAGGAGCATTTATGATTGCTAAATCAGTTGTTTCAAACATTTGCTAAACATTATGGTTTAGATTCATATAGTTTTAGGAGCTATGTGTCTACTGTAAAACTTGGATTCCCAACTTTTCTTTATAGGCCCAACCTTTATATCAATACTTAAAGTTCTCTGAGACATATAACCTTTCAAATAACCTTATATGATCAGATAGAAGACTTGTCAGAAATACTGGTGTTAAAAAAAAAAAAAATCCACTGCTGTTGAGTCTATTCTGACTCACAGAGATCCTATAGCATGACTTTTCCCAATCATGATTTAGATTTTCGTATGTTTATTCATGAGATTTCTGGAAATGCTTTAGGTGTTCTGTCTTAGACACACAGTGCTGTTTTAACAGAAAATACCACAAGTGGATGACTTGAAAAAAGAGAGATTTATTTCTTCACAGCAATACAGGCAAAAGTCCAAATTTGGGGTGTCACCTCCAGGAGTAGGCTTATAGGCTTTCTCTGTTGGCTCTGGAGGAAGGTCCTTGTCCTCAATCTTTCCTTGGTTGAGGAACTTACCAGGTACAGGGATCCGAGATCCAAAGGACATGCGTGTTCCTGACACTGCATTCTTGGGGGCATGAGGTCTCTTGTCCTCTGCTCACTTCCTTTTTTTTTGTTTAATCTCTTGAGAGAGAAAATGTGCTACAGGCCAAACCCCAGGGCAACTCCCTTCACATTGGATCAGGGATGTGACCTTGTAAGGGTATTGTAGTCCCACTGTAATCCTCTTTAATGTTAAATCATAATCACAGAATGGAGGACAATAACACAATAGTGAGAATCATGGTCCAGCTGAATTGATGCACACATTTTGGGGGAGACATAATTTAAGCCATGATATATTTTAACCCAGAAGCATGGAAGAAACAAAAGACCTGTAGGCTATGACAGTTTACGACTTGACGTCAAAGCAAAAGACTATCTTCCATGCCTCTGGGCTATAGCTGCTAAATTAGTTGAGAACACTGCAGACAAAGTAGAAAATTTTCTGGATGTTATTGTTCCTCATTCTGTGTCTGTTATTTCACCTTTAATTCAACATCTCTCTGCAGGTCAGTCCATCTTTTTATGAAGCTCTTTTATCTCCTTCTGATAACTGCACAGTCTGGCCTATTTAAATCTGGCCACGCTACTTCCTGAGGCTTCTGACAAAAATTATTCCGTCTGTGACTATTTTGGCTTAACTAAACAATTATTTATTCCTCAAAATGACTTAAAAGAAGCTCCTTTAAGTAACTTTGATTTACTTAGTATACAGCTGTTATTTGAACCCTGCTCCTAGTTCTGTGCTGTTAGTATTTCTACTAAAGTCCTTGAAAATTAGGCTTTTCCCAAAGTCATTTCAACCCACCTTTCTGAATTAATAGCCCTTACCAGAGCTTGCCAAAGTCCATGAATGTTTTTATGGACTCTAGTTTTTGTTATGGAATTATATGTGGTTTTGGAATGTTATAGAAACAGAGAAGATTTTTAACCACTTCTGGAATTGCTATGAAAACTGGAACTTCAATGGTAGGCCTTGTAGATGCTTTACTGCCCTCTTCTGAAATTGTCATAATTAAGGTATAGGCTCATCAGTCCAAAGGAACACCTTAGAACACCCTAGAATGAAGAGATCTGGAGAAATAATCTTGCAAATAAACGGTCAAACAAGCTGTATTCGAAATTACCCTGGATTCTGTAACTGCCAAAGACATTCTAACATGGGGAAGAAAAAGGAAAAGTCCTTCTAACTCAATTATAGAAGAGTCTAACCATAGTGAAGTTACTTCAAAAAAATCTTTTGAAACAACAACAGTTGGCCCACACTGATGAAATAGAAACATGGAAAAATATAATTGTCAAGATTTTACTTCAGGATTGTTGATAGGATCTAATCAAAAGCCTGTTCTTCATAAATCCCTTCATGTTCCTATGATGTGAGTCTTACATATTAACTCCCATCTAGAGCAAGGCAAGGTGATGGAAATTGAAAAAAAAAAAAAAAAAAAAATAGACAGTGACTTTTTTTTTTGAAGCTGCTGGCTATGTCCCTTCCATTGTTCCATCTGTTCCCAGTTTAGATCAGAAAAAACCTTATAAAGCCCCTCCTGGGAGATGCCCCTGGTCTTCAGAGTCTATATTGAATAGCAACTTGATTTTATCCAGCTTTCACCTTCCAATGGCTATAAGTAAATCCATGTTATGATTTGTAGGTTTTCACCTTGGGTGGAAGCTTCTCTAAGTCACCAGGCCACTTCAGTGCTGGTATCTTAAAAAGCTTCTTGAAGATGTGTCGAGTTCCTAGAATTCTTTGCAGTGATTAAAGGAATAATTTTAATAAACGAATTACTAAAGAAGTGGACAAGAATTCTTTTTTTTTTTTTTTTTATTTTTCAGAGGCTTTGATGCCCTTGTCACTCTAAGTCCTATGGCTGAATGGAAAGAATGAAAAGTATCATAAAGACTCAGATAGCTAAACTCTGAATCCTTGTAGTTATCTTGGGTTGAAATATTTCTCTTGATCTTTTGGAGCTTGAGGCCTACTCTCTTACAGCCATATAAGTTAACTCCCCATTACTGGATGGCCTATGGCCCTCCGTTATTGGTCAGTTTGTGCTGATTTTAACTTGATTCAGCCTGAATTACTGAGATATTATTAATCTTTCATTCAGTACTCCAAACAGTACTTTTCACAAGCCTGAGAGGCTTTCAGTAAGCAACAACCAGATCCATTAAAATAACTTTCCATTAAACCTGGGGATTATATTTATTGGAAAAGGCATCAATTCAAATAATCTCTTGAAACTCAGTAAAAAATGGGTACATTTGGTCCTACTCACTCACCTTTGTGCTGCCAAATTTCAGGGAATCACAACTTGAGTTCATCTGCCTCAACTAAAGAAGACATTGACTCCTAAATGAGCTATTCAACCAAGTAAAGGACTTAAATTGAAATTCCAATGTACTAGTGGCCTGAATCAGACCATTCTGGAAGTAGATAGCTTCTCCCAAGGTCACAGAACAAGACTTCACGCAAGTTCATGAAGTTATTAGGATTTGCTTAATATATATTTCCTGTCCTCTTTTTGATAAAACCTACTGAAACAAAATAAAACCTGTTTCTATTGAGTTGATTCCAACTCAAAGTGACTCTATAGGACACAGTATAACTGTTCCATAGGGTTTCCAAGGAGCCTCTGGTGGATTCAAACTGATGACCTTATAGAACAATGGGAACTACTAAAAATAAAACACATATGTTCATCTGAAGACTTTACCAAAGAGGAAAAAGAGTGCCTGCAGACTGGGAAAATTTTTTGGTAACCATGACTCTCATTGGTATGTAATCTCTATAATCTACAATGTACTGCAAAATATTGACCAAAAAAAAAAAAAAAAAAAAAGACAACCCAGTTTTAAACAATGGGCAAAGTATATGGACAGACACTTCACCAAAGAAGACATCCAGGCAGCCTAAAGACACATGAAGAAATGCCCACAATCATTAGCTGTCAGAGAAATCCAAACCAAAACTACAATGAGATAGCATCTCACCCCAAGGCTGGTGTTAATCCAACAAAATACAAAATAACAAATGTTGGAAAGCCGTGAAGAGTTTGAAACTCTTCTACACTGTGAGGGGGAGTGTAAAATGGTACAACCTCATTGGAAAGCAATTTGGCACTTTCTTAAAAAGCTAGAAATAGAAATACGATATGATCCAGCAGTCCTACTGTTCGGAATACACCTTAAAGAAATAAGGGCTATCACATGAACACATACATGCTATGAATGTTTGCAGCACTGTCCACAGTAGCAAAAAGATGGAATCAACCTAGATGCCCCTCAACACATGAATGGTATATTTACACAATGGAGTACTATGCAATGATAAAGAACAACCACGCTTTTAGCAAACAACTCCTAACCTGGAATCATCTGGAAGACATGCTGAGTAAAATCAGTCAGCTGCAAAAGGACAAATATTGTATAAGACCACTATTATAGGGACCTAAGTAAAGGTTGATGCACAGAAAAACACAATCTTCGATGGCTACAAGGGTCGTGAGGGACTGTGGGACAGAGAGAGTTATTCACAGAGCAGACAGTTGATAGGAATTTGGTTAGGTGAAGGAAATGACAGGACACAGAAGGGAAGTCGCCACAACTGGACTACATCATAAACTAAAGTGTTTTCAAAGTACAACCCAACATTTTAAAGGACATAGCAGTAGGGACTGGGGTCTGGGGACCATGGTTTGAGGAGACATCAAGGTCAGTAGTTGTTTTCTAAGGAGAAATTCTTCATCCCACATAGGTGAGTGCTGCCTAGGGTCTTAAAAGCTGGAAAGCTGCCATCTAAAGAACATTAAGTGATCCCAACACACCTGGAGTAGATAAAAACCAAGAACATCAAAGACGTGAGAAAATATGAGCCCAGGAGACAGAATGGCCCATATGGTTGGGAGATTACCTCAGTATGAGACCAAAGAACTGCCTGGACAGGAAACACAATGTAGAGTCCCAGATGTAGCACTAGAAAAAGGGGAGTGCAGATCTAGAACTCCATTAGAAGACCAGACTTAATGGGCTGAAATCCTGGAGGGTCCCCTGAGAACATGTCCCCTGGATTTTATGCTAGCCCAGAGCTGAAACCTATACTAAAGTCAACTCTTCAGACAAAAATTAGACTGGACTGTAAGACACACAGTGATACAGGTGGTATATGAACTTCTCGGCTTACATATATACACACATAGATATATATGAGGCTTCCTGATCAGTTCCTCTCTAGAAGTGAGACGGCAGGGTGGAGAGGAGGGTGCAAACATTGATTGAATTAATACATGAAGTACAGGGTAGAAGGAGAAATGTGCTGTCACAGGGTGTGGAGAACAGAAAGAGGTACATAGAGGCGTGTGTTCGGGGTTTTATATGGCAAACTGATGTGGACTGTAAGTTTTCACTTAATCATAATACAAATAAAATTAAAAAAAATAATAATAAATTTAAAAAAATCCTGGTCTTTTTGATTAGCAGCTGTAGCTCTTAGCCACTAAACCACTAGGGTTTCCAATACAATCTTTCAGTTCTCTATCTAAATTAGTTTTAGACCATAGAATAGTTCTAGATTTCATCCTAGCATAACATGATGTGGTTTGTGCAGTCACTAATGCATCTTGTTATGTATGGATTAGGCAAAGAAGATACTAAAGATATTAAAGCAGTATATCAATAAATGACTTGGTTACATATGGAAGATTCTGCTTCCCAGTTTGACTGATTTGGTTTCTTCAGCTTGTTACCAAAAGGCATTGGCTCATGGATCATACCAATGCTATTACTCATTTAATCATATTTGTTTTGATTGTAATTATTGTTGGAACTATTAAACACTGCTTGAAAGTTACATTCAGTGTTTTAACTCAAATATCCTACCTAATACCTATGAAGAGAATTATGTGTATAGATGAAATTCATTTCTGCAAGGCTGTTGAAGGATCTCACATCTTAGACTAATCTAATCTTTTAAACTGTCAAGTTGTTCCTCTGATGTGACCTTGCTTTACATGAACCCATAATTACAGATAACAGAAACATAATTTCAAGTAAAAGCATGGCAAATAAATTTGGGTAGTACACCCTATCTATATGGTAGTATTTAGGGTGTGAAAAGGTCATCAAAATAAGCTACCACTTTAACATAAAATGCCATCAAAAAGCCTATAGAGAAGAAAGTATTCTTATAATGGTGATCAAAGGGTGGTCATGGAGATCCTGGGTCAGGAGAAGGGAATGCTGAGATCTTCAAAGCTGAGTCTCTTGATGATTTTAGTGAAATGACTGACCTAAGTCTGGGTACCAACTCCATGTTAGCTCCTGCATACTTTTATAACAATCACTAAACACTGAATGGATTTAACCCTGTGGCTTAAGAAATGTTTGTCTTTATGGTTACAATATAAATACTAAAAGAATCACACTACAGGAAAGGGCCTTGGCACTAGGAGTTTATCATAAATCTCCTGCATAGCCTTCAGGAAGTGTTTTGCCAGAGTAACTATTTTAACAAAAAGTCTTCAGGAAAGAACGCCTGTGATAGTCTTGAGACCACTCTGTGAACAACCCTTTAGTTACGTGCTTCCGTTATGTAGAATATTCATTAATCTTAATAGTCCACATGTATGTCTCCCAGTGGCATAGCAGTTAAGTTTTACAGTTGTTAACCCAAAGATCAGGAGTTAAAATCTGCCAGGTGTCCCTTGGAAACTCTGTGGGGCAGTTCTACCCTGTCTTGTAGGGTCTCTATGAGTCAGAAATGACTTGACGGCAGTGGGAATGTGTTGTGCTTTGCACCGATACCAAACAAGGTCCTGCTTCAAATTATCCCACCTCCTACTTCTGTGAGTTTATAATCACCAATCAAAAATATTATATTTAAATTCCTGATTTTGCTTTATAGATGTACTGTTCGCTTGAGGTCCTTTGGGGTAACAGATTTCATCCTGTGAGGTCAAATATTTTCCCCTGTTCAAACCACATTAAGCCTTCAGTTAACTTCTATTTTTGTTTTCACAAAGTATTTGTTCTACTCTTGGACACTCTCTAACACACACACACACACACACACACACGGTGAGGGATGGAGAGAACTGAAAAATGAAAGTAACTGATTCACTCAATTTCATAACATTATTTACACGATAATCCTGAAAATTGCCATGTGCCTCACTGTCAATGTATACATGTGTGTGTATGTGTGTGTATGAGGACAACCAATTAAGTTCACAAATTCATCCTAGAAAAGGTGTTGCATACTTCATTGCTGAATAACACTATTGTCACCTTCAAAGTACTCCCCTCAGGAAGCCGAGCACTAAAGCCAATGCTTGGTCTACCCTTCAAAGCAATGGAACTGTTTTAGTGGAATGGCCATCAGAGCTGTCATTGTGTTACCCTTGATGTCCTAAATGTCATCAAAATGTTTTCCTTTCAGTATTTCCTTTATCTTCAGGTAAAGAAAAAAGTCTTCAGGGGCCAGATCAGGTGAGTAGGCAGGGTGTTCTAAAACAGTTAGTTGTTTACCGGCTAAAAACTGTCTCACAGACAATTACACAATTAAATTCATGAACTTTCCACCTTGCTACTGTGTGCAAAGGCCATTCCAGAAAGAGTTCCAAAATTGCTTTGAAGGGTGGACTAGATGCTTACATTGGTGCATAGCTTCCCAAGATGAGTACTTTGAAGGTTACCATGGGGCTATTCAGCAGTGAGGTTTGGAGCACTTAGTAAACTAAGTTCATGGACTTAATTGTCAAAAGTTATGTGTGTGTGTGTGTGTGTGTGTGTGTGTGAAAGAGAGAGAGAGAGAGAGAGAAAGAGAGAGAGAGAGAGAATGCGTACACATACACATACATATACAACTATCTACCTATGTATCTGTCCATCCATCCACCCATCCGTCCGTCCATCCGTCCATCCATCCACTAGATATATATTGAGTTTTCAAATATGAATCTAAGGTATGTCTTGGACTTGGTTGCACCTTAGAATTTAGGGACTGTGCTAATGAAACTGCAGTGTATCAGTTAAGAAGTGTAAAGAAAAATGTTTTCTATATATTCACTCTATTCTATAGAGCTATCCTGATGTGTTACTAATTTTTACAGGAGTTTTCTTTTCACAGACAGTAGCATTTTTAAAGCTCTTTGGTGGAGGGTTACGTGGCCTGGCTTCACTGATCTGCAAACAACACCCCCTCAGAGTCCTATTATCATCCAGACGGTTTTCTTACTGAGCAGTTACGAAGGTTTATGATCGAGTTATAAAAAGGAGAAGGGAGCTTATGTTAATGAGGTCAACAGTGTTTCTGTTCTGTCTTTGACTTATTAAACAGTCCCCCAAAGAAAATACCTTTTCCAAGTGGGCTAAACAGAGAGATAAACTTTTAGCTGCTGAAAACTCAAACTACAACTGTACTTGATGATGTGGAATGATATCTAAATCTACATCTAACTTATAACCATAGCTCTTTCCCTGTAGGAGCCCTGGTGGATCAGTGGTAAAGTATTTGGCTGTTAACCAAAAAGTCAGCAGTTCAAACCCACCAGCCTCTCCTTGGAAATCCTATGGGGCAATTCTACTCTGTACTATAGGGTCACTATGAGTCAGAATTGACTCAAGATCATTGTTTACTTTTAATTTTCCTGTAACTGCAATAGTAATATTTACTTATGTATTCATACCTACAATTGTTTCGATAACTGTATCTTCATATTCCACCTCTCATCTGTTAGTCAGTTCACCATACAGTGGTGGCTTGCATGTTATGGTGATACTGGAAGCTATGCCACCCGTGTTTCAAACACCTAGCAGGGTTACCTAAGCTAGATATGTTTCAACAGAGCTTCCATACTGAGACAGACTAAGAAGAAAGGCCTGACAATTTCTGCAAACTACAAATCAAAACCTTATGAATCATGATGCAACAGTGTCTTATATGCTTGACTTGGACACATCATCAGAAGGGATCAATTGCTGGTGGGGCACATCATGTTTGGTAAAGCAGAGGGCCAGCAAGGATGAAGGAGATCTGTGGCAAGATGGATTGGCACAGCAGCCACAATGATGGAATTGAACACGCCATCAATTGTGAGGATGGCACAGGACTGGAGAGCCTTTTGTTTTTTTATGCATAAGATGGCCATGAGTTGATGTTCACTCAGTGGTAGCTATTCATCTATCTGTCTATCTTTTTTCATATTGAGAGGAAATAATTATATATATTTTATTTCATTAATTGGCTTACACATCAGCTTGTGGAGATTTAGATTGTATATGCCTTCTTCCCCCAAATCTGGGTTCTGTATTACAGAAATTCTTGTGTTATGATAAAATAATACTTAACTGGAAAAGACAGTGCATACCACCATCGAATTAGAATAAAGGCAGGAATTATAGTTTAAACTTCTTTGAGAGTATGGCTGATAGTATAGATTAACTCATCCTAGCACGATGGGTTAAGGTCCTGCTGGTTACAATTTTGTAGTCAGTGTTTATCAATCTGCAATTCCAGTTTTAGCCTAGAATTTGTATAACCTTTGATGAGGAAGTCACCAGCTTGAGTTGGGGGAGGTAGATAACCAGACATATGCTCATGCATACCAATGAGGGTTTTGTGAATGCAAATTTGGAGAGCCCTTTTAAAAATTTAGCCCTGAGTGTCTACTTTGAGCTTCAGTGTGATATGTGATAGGAGACCACTTAACCAGCAAGTTTCTCTCTAATTTTAGCTTCACCTGAATTAAAGCTGGCACGATATTGCATTCTGCCACAGACGTTAACAACTTCAAAGTGCAACAAGAGAGACCCTGGAATTATATGCAGTCCAGGGGAAGAATCACAAGAAAGTCATTGGTGATTTTGTGTTGTTTTCAAAATTTCAGGAAATCTTTGATGAATATTAGGGTAAAAGAGACAAATTGCTTCTTTACAGGAACACATTTTTCATACTACTTATTTCCTACTTTGGCAGCTTAATAAGATCTGCCTACATACAAAGGAAGCAAAACAAAACAAAATAAGCTGTTTGGAGAACTGATTCTTCAACAAATCCCTCTTGAATGAGGCAGAGTCCCCAGTAAAAAAAAAAAAAAGCTGCTTTTTACATTTCCTTCTTGGCCGTGGGTTTTTCCCTCCTTAAACACCTGGCCATTGGGGCTGATGGAAATGTTTATTCCATTAATTAAGGTAGATGAAAATCATTGTTGTACCATCTTGTTCTAGATATGTGGCCAGCTGTATTCACCACTGGGCCCGGGGGTGTACGTTTTCGTCTTTTTGTGAAGAGATAGAGAATGTGAGCTTCCTAATCTTCCCTCCTAGATTATTGAAGTGCCCACCATATTTCATTCTATATTAGCATTACTGAATTCTGTAGGTGACAGATCATTCTTGTGTAGCCTTTTTTGCCATGGCATTGCAACTCTCACCCAAATGATTGCTTGGGACTGTGCAAATACAGTAATTGTGGTCTACGAAGGGGATTGCTAATTTGTACCATTCTGCTGAACTCGAATGAGCCACTCCAGTAGCAGGAGACAGAGGGGCCCACTACCACTAAGGAAGAACAGGGAGGAATAGAGAGTGAGTCCTTTGGATCTGAGATTTCCATGCTAAGAAGCTCCTGGACTCAGGAGACAGAGAGCAAAAGACTGTGAGAAAGAGTGCTAGAGGAGCAGTGACAAGACAGAATCCATAATGTACTTCTTGGTCCGTGAAGCAAGAATGCCACGTGCCTTTGGGCAGAGACAGAGGGCCAGGGAGAGGTGTGCCTGTAGCATGGCTGGGAGCAGGCTGTCCTGATGGATGAACTGTAACCTCAGCATTCCTGCACCTGAATTGTAACTTGTTATTCCCCTAGTAAACCCCATAACTGTGAATATTGTCTGTTAGATCTCTGTGGCCACTGCAATGAATTATCAAACCCAGCAGAGAAGTAGAGTGCTGTGGGGGCAGGGCAGGGGGATGGTTAGTCTCAGAACTAGTAAAGACGGTAGAGAATGGAGGCATATCTGACCTCTGCCTCATAGAAATCAGCCCTGGCCTGTTGGTGTTGATCCTCCTTCCCTCTTGTGAAGTTAGGGGAGGTCAGACCTTACCCCCGGTGACATTTTTCAGTTGGTGTCCAGTGGAACATGTCCAAACTCAACCTCTTTTTTTGTTGTACCTCCCCGTTTCCACTCATGAGTAGACACAAGTGGTCACCATAAGCAAGTAGACCAAATTGTTTATTTACCAGCTCCCTTTAACTTCCAATCTGGAAGAGAGCTCCTCCTAATGGAGGAGGCAGGACCTTTCCTGCCTCGATTCATCCAACAGAAAACTGCTTGCTGAAATCGAAAACTAACAGTCCCTTTATTTTCCCCCGCAGGTCTTCCTTCACGTTTCCTGTTCTCTCAACAGTTCTAGGTGGCTTTTCCTGTCTTTTCAAATGCAAAATCTGGTTCTGGCTCAGGTTTTTGATCTAAGCCTTCACTGTATACTCAGGGCTACTGCATTCAGCCTGGGTTTCCCTCAGGTAAATTCTAGTTTCTCTTTTAGCTTATCCAATTAAGTACTGGCTGAAGGTGGAGTTACATGTTCTCTGTAATCTATAATACCTGATACTCATTTCTATCATACATTTAGGTCTGATTTACGGCACTAGATAAGGGAAATGTTCAACATCCATAGTATATTCAATTAAATCCACAATCCTAAACACAAAACCGTTTTTAAAGCATTCAGATTGCATCCTCTCCACCCCTAGACACATGGCTTTGAGCCTCAAACTGGGTGAAATGAGTAGACCCTGGCCCCCGGCAGTCATCTTGTTGTCTGACCAGGCTTCTACTCCAAGATATACCCTCCTCAGATGCAGTATAATTTTCTTTTCAGCAGTTACAGGGAACAACAGACAAAGTAACCATCTAAGAATCAAAAATTTCACTCCCAAGTCCCTTTGCTGTTTTTTTTTTTTTTTTTTTAGCAAAGCTCCATGCTTCTACAAGTCTGGAGCCATTGCAAAAAATCCCTCTTGGACACCAACTGAAAGATGTCATAGGGAGTAAGGTCTGACCTCCCCTAACTTCACAAGAGGGAAGGAGAATCAAGACCAACAGGCCAGGGTTAACTTTCAGAAACTTGACCAGAACAGATAGACATCTGTAGCAGACCTAAATGGCTGGCATCTGAGTAATCTACTCCTTAAGAACATCTTTGCCCTACAGAAGGACCAATTGTTGATGACTGTTTTTGACTGCTACAATAATTGGGAGGGAAAAGTTACCCTGCAATTATGACAAACAACGGCTAGAAAATCCAGGAGGTGCAATGGATTGCTTTTGTGTGGCCCTTCTTGACACAGTTTAACTCCTGCCCACGTGATGGGCAGGACTGTGTGGATAGGATAACTGTGGCCCGCCAAGGGGACTGATCAGTTTTGCCATCCTGCTGGGCTTGAAACAAGCCATCCTAGAGGTGAGAGAGAGATTTCACCACCATCAAGGAAGAATAGCCAGGAGCCAGCACGTCCTTTGGATCCCTGCGTTGAGAAGCTTCTTGGAACCAAGAGACAGAGGGAGCTATTAACACTGAGCATAGAACTGCCCTGTATGATTTTCAAGGAGTGGCTGGTGGATATGAACTGCTGACCTTTTGTTTAGCAGCTGGATGCTTAACCACTGTGCCACCAAAGGCTCCGTGAGGCAGTTACTATCTTTATTTCCATTTTTTACAGAAAACTGACACTTAGGTGAGTTTAAGTAACTTACTATGTCCAGTTTACTGTTTGCAAAAAACTAGCCAATGAAAATCCAGTAGACCACAATGGCCAGGTCCTGTTGTGCGTGGTGTCACCAGAAGCTGAGAGCTGACTCAGTGACACCTAACAGCAACAACTATCCAAGGTCATGTAACTGATTGGGGTAGATCTGAGTTTTTAAATCAAACAATTGGATTCTCTGGATCATGCTTTTAGCAGCTCCTCTCCATTGTCTTTATATTAGGAAAATAATACTTGGATGAGCTCTGCTTGGCTAGAGAATTACAATTTTTATACTGTACAACAAGACAGGAGATGAGAAAAATTAAAGGGAAAACAGCATTAAAAAATGGATTTCACTGTGGTTCATTGAACTCAGAAATAGTTTCCTGGAAATGTGACTGCTAGAATTTATCGTCAAGAAACAAATAATAATCTCTTTTTTCACTTTTAAGCCTTAAAAACTTCTTTTAAATGTGTTCTGTGAATGTTCTAGTATCTCTGTGCTTTAATTAGCAGCTGTTTCCAAGTGTGATAGGTGATTCATACTAGTCTTAATATTGTATATAATTGGATCTCTAAGGCAAATTTATCTGTCAGAGTAAAATTGATCTGCAAGTAGTTCCCTCTAGCTAATACCTAAATTAGTTTCACCTGGACTCTGCCCTCTGATTTCTTCTGAATTATACCCAAGGAAGGAAAGTTAACAGCTGGTGTAAGAAGCAGCAATTTTATCTTGAAGATTCTGAGTCCAAGATGATTTTGAAAGGAACAGGAAAACTAAACATCTTTATGGGCTAACTTTAGGAAAATCAAGCTTTAAAACCCACTATATTGTAGATTATTTAGAACCCTCCATTGAAAATGGATGCTTGAAAGCAATATTAGCCAGTGAGTAATAGAAGACTCTGAGGACTAGGGGGATTTTTTATCCCATTGTGAATTCTTTGTTGTATAAATATCAGAAGAAACCAAAAAACACTAAGGCAGTTGCCATTAAATGAGCTCCAGTTTGTGATGAGTAGGCAGTTCAAACCTGCCAGGTGCCCCTTGGAAACTCTATGGGAAATTTCTACTCTATCTGTAGGGTTGCTATGAGTTGGAATTGACTTGATGGCAGTGGGTTTGCTTCTTTGGTTAGAACTGTGCTCCACAGCATTTTCAACAGCTGATTTTTCAGAAGTAGATCACCAGGCCTTTCTTCCAAGACACCTTTGAGTGAACCTGAACTTCTAGTCTTTCTGTCATGTATGTATCTATTTGCCTTACATTTCCCCCTGAACTTCAAACAACTCCAGGGAAAATCCAGATATACCTCTAACTCTCTTTGGGTCAAGTACACAATGGTTTCCTATTAAGTGGTTAATGAGTTAGCCTTACTCTGAGGCAGACTAAATAATGATTTATTTGAGGTGGTTTGAGAAAGTTTTCCTGTTCCCCAAATACATTCTAAAGAGACTCTTACCTTTGGAGGGCAGCACTTCCTGACTCCATGAAAAATTTGCCACCCGAGCTCTTGCTCTGTACCTCATCCTCTCTCACCACCTTCAAGTCCTCACCATTCCAGTAATTTCTCTTTCCCTATTATGAAATTTGTCCCACTGTGCTTATTAACACACTTTGCAGTGTTAGGCTGTGAATTTGTTTACATTCTCTTTGTATCCCTAAACACAAGACAAATGATTTCCCAAAGTACTCAGGATTCTACTATCATCATTTAATGAAAGAATCCTAGGCAATGCACTGGAAGACCCATTTGACTTTGAGTTTTATGTAGATCTGATTATTAGTTTCTTCATCCATCAAATGTAACAAATTGACCTATTGTAAAAAGTGTGATTCTACTCTCAAACAGATTTAGGAAATACTCATATATTCATCCTAGATGTCAAAATTGCATGGGAAAGGCTCTGAGAAAGGCTGCAGTTAAAAATAGCACTACAGGGACTAGTTTCGTTTTACACTTAATTGCTCAGCATTCACAAACCACCAGATTGACTTTAAAGAAAATACCAGTGTATCCTGTAGTATTTAGGATTTGCAAAAAAGTTAGGGTTAATCCATCTGCAAAGTTTCTTCCAAAACAAAACCTGCTTTTTAATCATTTATGAATGATGATGCCTGCTTTTTCATCATTTATCAATCTATCACTGTTAAAAGCAAAATATACCTGGAGAAGTAACATATTAACCTGCTGCCAGCTATTAGCCCTGCCTTTACTCCAGCCCTCTGAACCAGTTTGTTCTGGTTCAACTCTGTGGGTAATTTACATTTCCAACCCAAATACACTGAATCAGAAAGTACATTTTAACAAGACCTGTGGATGATTCTTACACGTGCGCCTGAGTTTGAACAAGGTCCTCTGGTAATTTTTATGTAGATTCTGATTCAGTGTATCTGGGATGGAAATGAAAATTCTCAGCAAGGGGTTAAGCTAGAATGAACCAGTTTGAATCCCTGATTTTATTCTATCCTAAATATATATGTATACATATGTATGTTATTCAATAACTGTATGTGTCTACATAGTATGCTAGGCCCCAGAGATACAGAGATGAAATTAGTAGTATTTTACATTTAGGAGTTCATGGTATAAAAGGAAGATACCAAAGTGTAAAATATAAGAACAATAAAGTATTCTCATGAATTAGATATGGAGTACAGGAGAGACACAACGGATGCTTGACCAAGTCTTGGAGCCATCTGCAGAATAAGCTGTGACTGGTGTCTGCATAAGAAGGTTCTCCTGAGATGAGTGTTGAAAAAGAGCCAGAATTCTTCAAAGAAGGGACTTTTAGGTAGAGACAGCAGAATGAGCAATGGTTCCAAAGCCTGAAACAGCCTAGCTCATTTACAGGCTGATGGTGACCCACTCAACGGAACTTGGCTGGCTGGTGACCTTTGTCAGAGCAATTTCAGTGGATCAAGGGAGTGGAGGCCTGATTTCATTGGTATGAAGCTTGAGTGGGGAGGCAAGAAGCTACAGTCATTCAAGAAGATTGTCTGTAATGAAAGTATTGAGGAGATTAATAATTAGACAAGGAGGCTGCGTTGGAAATGGATTGATCAAAATGCAATCCTCCCTAGCAATGAGACAGAGTAAGACACAGGGGTGGTGCATCAGAAAACTCTGATGGGAGGGGTGAAAAGCTCAGAGGCTCCAGGGAAAGAGTTCTGTGAAGGTAAGGGGCTCTAGCAAGGCAGCTTACAAGAAAGCTGAGCAAGAGCTCAAGACAGAGGCACTTTTCTGTCTAACACTCCATGTGATGAAAAACAACAACAAAAAATGTAAAACCTATGTAACAAGTTCTCTTTTTAAATTTAACGGGATGACATTTAATTCAGCTACTTCATAAAAACTAGAAAATTGCCTTTCCTTTTCATCTATGCTTATACACACCTCGAGGCGATCCAAAGTGCTTTATAGCAGTTGGATGTTACTGCGAGCTCAATCAATCCAAAGATGAAGCCTGGAAGCGTGGTCTGATTTTAAGAACTATCTTGGAGAGAAAGAAAAGGGAATTCATAATATCCCTTTCTGGAAGGTAGCATTTCCAACAAAGAGACCTATATTAGTGTAAATAGCAAGTAATCCCAGTCCTCTGCATTCTCTTTACAATTTATTCTCCCCAAGTTGATAATAATAATAATGCACTCATGTCTACAGCATCTCAAACCCAAAGATTTCTGAGTGCTTTGTAAATATGAATCAATTGTTAAGGTACTCCTGTGAGGCAGGTAAAATTGTTACTAATATTTCATAAAGAAAGTATAGATTAGGGATTTACCAAGTTCACACAATTAGTAATTTGTTAGTGCCTGAGATACCAAGATGAAAACATACGTGCATGCCTGTGCATTCACATACACACATGTATACATGCGTACATACACGCCACCTCACACATATGCCAGTGGGCCCTGCCGTGGATGAGGTTACAGCACAGAAGAGATACGAGTACAAACAGAACCCTGTGATTCACAGCAATAACTGGTAGGTGACAAGGTATGTACAGAACATAGCCATAACTCAAGGGAGTACAGATTGCCATCATGCCCATGCAATGTAACTAAAACTCCAGTAGAAAACCTGTGCTCTTTCTGGTCTCAAGAACAAGAGGACAGTGTTTAGGGCTAACACAGACGTTGTGAAGAGGTAATCTGCAGGAAAGAGTTCTGAAAAGCAGCAATCAGATAAAGGAAACTGAGTATCTCTGCATAAAATTTGTCCGGGTATCTAACCGACCCTTGAAACATGCACGCAGACAGCAGACTCAAAGGACATAAAGATACAAGAGTTAAACTCAGAGCTGAGATTTTGCCTAAGGTATAAGGTTTAGTATTTGAGACTATCCAAGTTAATTCCCTGCTAAAACAAGACACAACTGAAGCAAAAGTAAGAAAAAAATTCAAGAACTGAAAATACAATACCTGAAATAAAAAAAAAAAAAAAATTGAATGGGTTTAATAGCTGAGTTGGAGTCATGAAAGAGTCCATAAAAATGAAGATCACATTGTTGCTACTGTTAAGTGCCATCTAACTGGTTTTGACTGAAAGCAACCCCACATACAACAGAATGAAATACTGCCCAATCCTGTGCTACACCCACAATTGTGATACTTGAGGCCATTATTGGGGTCATTGTGTCAGTCCACCTGGTTGAGGATCTTTCTCTTTTTTGCTGAGCCCTCCTATAGGGTCAGTATGAGTCAGAGTTGACTAGACAGCAATTTTTTTCCCTTCTCTACTTAACCAAGCATGACGTTTTCCACAGACATAGCCCTCCTAACTTGTCCAAAGTATGTAAGATGTAGTCTTGCTGTCCTTAACTTCTAAGGAGCACTCTGGTTGTACTTATTCCAGAATAGATTTGTTCATTCTTTTGACAGTTGTCAGTGTATTCAGTGGAAACCCTGGTGGCACAGAGGTTAAGTACTACGTCTGCTAACCGAAAGTTCTACCTTAGCAGTTCAAATCCTCCAGGTGCTCCTTGGAAATTCTATGGGGCAGTTCTACTCTGACCTATAGAGTTGCTGTGAGTCAGAATTGACTAGACAGCAGTGGGTTTATTCTATTCAATATTCTTCTCCAACACCACAGTTCAAAGTTGTAAGTTCTTCTTCTGGCTTCCTTATTCATTGTCCAGCTTTTGCACCCTATTGAAAAATGCCATGGCTTGGGTCAGGGGCAATATTTGTCCTCAGTACTCAAGGTGACATTTTTGCTTTTCAACACTTAAAAATTTTTTTTCATCGTATTTTAAGTGAAAATTTACAATTTTAGTTATTTTCTCATACAAAAACTCTCACGCACATTTTCCATGTGACCCTAGCCACTCTCCTCCCACTGTGACAGAACATTGCTCCCCTCACCCTGTATTTTCCATGTCCATTTAACCAGCTCCTTCCCCTCTCTGTCTTCTTATCTTACCTCTGGACAGGAACTGCCCGGTTAGTCTCCTGTATCTATTGAAGCCAAGACGCACACTTTTTACCTGTATCAGTTTATGGTTTATGTACCAGTTCAATCTGTGTCTGAGGAATTGGCTTCTGGAATGGTTTCCATTCTGGTCTAAAACATGGTCTGGGGGCCATGTCTTCTGGGAACCCTCCAGTCTGTCCAACCATCAAGTCTGGTCTTCTTATCAGAGTTCAAATTCTGCACCAGATGTTTCTTCCACTCCATCAGGGACTGTTTGGTGAGTTTTCTGTAAGGGCAGTCCTTGGTAGTGGCCAGGTACCATCTACTTCTTCCAGTCTTGTGTTGATGTAGTTTCTGGTTTATGTGGCCCTTTCTGTCTCTTGGGCTCACATTTTCCTTGTATCTTTGATGCTCTTCTTTCTCCTTTATTTCAGGTGGGTTGAGACCAACTGATGCTTCTTAGGTGGCTGCTTGCTAGCTTTTAGACTTCAGATGCCACTAACCAAAGTGGGATGCAGAATATTTTGATAATAATTATGCAGGTTGACTAGATGTCCCTCAAATCATGGTCCCCAGACCCTCCCAACCCTGCTACTTTGTCTCTTGAAATATTTTGAATGCTTCCAAGCTTTGAGTTTAGGCCGTTTGTGTTAACGACTGTGTGTTATCTCTTCACCTAAAATAATTCTTGTCATTATCTAGTTAGTAATACCCATTCCTTCTTACCCCACCTCATAACTGTCAAAAAACGTTTCTTCTGTGTTTAAACCTATTCTTCACTCATAATAGTGTCTGATACAATAATTGCCCTCTTGCAATTGACTGACTTCGCTTAGCAAAATACCCTCCAGATTCCTACAGGTTTTAAGATGTTTCTCAAATTCATCAGTGTTTCTTGTCATTGTATAATTTTCCATTCTGTGAATATATCATTGTTTCTTTATCCATTCTTTGCTGACGGGCACTTTGGTTGATTCCATCTTTTTGCTATTATGAACAGTGCTGCTATGAACATTGGTGTGCATGTATATATTTGTGTGGCAGTTTTATATCTCTAGGGTATATTTTCAAACAGTGGGATTGCTAGATTATATGGTATTTCTATTTTTAGCTTTTAAAGAAAGCAACATATTGATTTCCAAAATGGTTCACTTGGCTGGCTTGGCTGTACCATTTTACATTCCCACTAGCAGTGCATAAACGTTCCAGTCTCTCCACATCCTCTTCAACATTTATTACTTGTACTGTTTTAAAAAAATTAATGCCAGATTTGTTACGGTGAGATTGTATCTCATTGTAGTTTTAATTTGTATTTCTCTAATGGCTAATGATTGTGAGCATTTTCTTATGTATCTGTTAGCCACCTAAATGACTTCTTCGGTGAAGTACCCGTTCATGTCCTTGGCTCATTTTTTAACTGGATTATTTGTCTTTTTAAAAAATACATTTTATTGTGGTTTAAGTGAAATTTTACAATCCAGATCAAGTTGCCATATAAAACTGTGCACGTACACTACTATGCAACTCTAACTTCTCTCCCTTTCCATGACAGCCCACTTCTCCTTTCCACCCTGTACTTCCCACATCCATGTCACCAACTCCTGTCCCCTGTCATGGATTGAATTGTATCCCCACCAAAATAGGTGTAGCCATGTGGTTGGGCCATGATTCCCGTGTTCTACGATTATCCTCCATTTTGTGATTTTTCTGTGCTGTATGTTAAAGGATTAGGGCTGGGCTGTAAATCCCTTTATAATATCACCTTCCTGCTCCACTGTAAAGGGAGCTTCCATGGAGTATGGCTTGCTCCACCCTTAATCCTTTCCTCCTACAAGAGATAAAAGGAAAGAGAAACAAGCAGAGAATCGGGAACCTCACACCATCAAGCAAGCAACACTAGGAGAAAAGCGCATCCTTCAGACCTGAAGTTCCTGTGCCAAGATGCTCTCTGGACAACGACTGATATAATACTGGACTTTCCTCCACAGCTGACAAGGGAGAAAGCCTTCCCCTGGAGCAGACATCCTGAATTTGGACTTGTAGCCTACTGGATTGTGTAAGAATAAACTTTCCTTTGTTCAAGCTAGCCACTCTGTGGTATTTCTGTTAGAGCAGCACTAGCTGACTAAAACATCACCCCCCACTGTTTCATCTCTCCTCTGAACAGGAGCTGCTTAGGCAGCCTCATGTATCCATTTAAGCCGAGAAGCACATTCTTCACCAGTATCACTCTGTGTCTTATAGTTGAGTCCAGCCTTTGTCTGAAGAGTTAACTTCAGTACTCAGCTCTAGGCTTACAGAGAGGCCAGAGGCCATGTCATCAGGGGACTCTCTGATCTGACAGATCATCAAATCTGATCTTCTAATAGAGTTCTAGCTCTGAACACCCATTTTTCTTCCTCTACATCGGGGACTTTACATTGTTTTCCCTGTCAGGGCAGTAGTTGATGGTTACCAGGCACCATCTTGTTCTTCTGCTCTCATACTGATGTAGTCTCCCGATCATATGGCACCTTCTGTCTCCAGGGCTCATATTTTCCTCACGTCTTTGGTGTCCTTCAATTTCTTCTAATCCAGATGAATTGAGATCCATTGATGCTACTTAGGGGGGGCTGCTTGCCAGCTTTTAAGACTCAAGATGACACCAAAGTGGTATGAAGAACATTTTCTTTAAAAAAAACAAAAAAACATATTTGTGCCAATTAGCCTAGATGTTCCCTGAAAGGATGGTCCTCAGACCCCTGTCGCTGCTACTCTATCTTTCAAAATGCTGGGTTGTATTTAGAAAACCATTTAGCTTTCAAGGTAATCCAGTTGTGCTAACCACTCTTCTACTGCATGCCGTCACTTCCTTCATCTAATCTAATTCCTATCTACTATCTAATCTATGAACACCCTTCTCCCTCCCTCCCCACCACTGTAGCCATCAAAGATTATATTCTTCTGTGTTAAAACCTATTCTTAAATACTTCTAATAGTGGTCTCAAACGATATTTGTCCTTTTGCAACTGACAACTTCACCCAGCATGTCTTCCAGACGACTCCATGTTATGAGATATTTCCTAAGATCATTATTTTCTTTATCATTGCATGGTATTCCATTTTGTAAACATACTGAAGTTTGTTTATCCATTCATCTGTTGATGGGCACCTAAGTTGATTCCATCTTTTTGTTATTGTGGGCAGTGCTGCAATAAACATTGGTGTACATGTGTCTGTTCATATGACAGCCCTTATTTTTCTAGGCTATATTTCAAGGAGTGGGATTGCTGGATCATATGGTATGTCTATTTCTATGTTTTTAAGAAACTGCCAAATGGATTTCCAAAATCGTTACACCATTTTACATTCCCACCAGCAGTGCAGAAGAGTTCTAGTCTTTCCACAACTTCTCCAATATTTATTATTTTGTGGGTTTTGGCTTAATGGCAGTCTTGTTGGGGTGAGATGTATCTCACTGCAGTTTGGATTTGGATTTCCCTAATAGCCTATGATAGTGAGCATTCCTTGTGTATCTGTTAGTGCCTTGGATATCTTCTTTAGTGAAGTGCCTGTTCGTATCCTTTGCCTGTTATTTAATTGGGTTATTTACTGTTTCTTGTTGAGGTTTTGGAGTACCTTGTAGATTATGAAGATTTGACACCAGTTGGATTCTTGGTAGCCAAAAATTCTTTCTTTGTCTATGGGTAGTCTTTTTATTCATTTGATGAAATCTTTGAGTGAGCATAAGTGTTTGATTTTTAGGAGTTCCCACTTATCTATTTTCTCTTCAGGTGTTTGTATATTGTTAACATACATGTCTATACCATGTTTAGAGTGGCAAGCACTGTCCCTATGTTTTCTTCCTTTGTCTTTATTTTTTTAGATTTTCTATTTAGGTTTTTGAATCATTTTGAGTTAGTTTTGTGCATGATGTGAGATATGGGTCTTGTTTCATATTTTTTTGCTGATGGATATCCAGTGATGCCAACAACATTTGCTTGCTACAGAGACTATCTCTTCCAGGTTTATAGACCTTGGACCTTTGTCAAATATGAGCTGCTCATAGGTAGATAACGTTATTTTTAGATTCTCAGTTCTATTCCATTGATCTATGTATCTATTTTTGTACCAGTACCAGGCTATTTTGACTACTATGGCAATGTAGTAAATTCTAAAGACAGATGATTTGTCTTTTTGTTCTTAAAGTTTTGCAGTGTCTTACAGATTTTAGAGATTAGAGGCTGATTATATTTGTTGTAGCCAAAATGTAGGTTGTCTTTTTACTCTTTGGGTAAAGTCTTTGGACAGGCATGTTTCATTTTTAGTAGTTCTCAGTTTTATTTATTTTCTCTTCTGGAGCTTGCTTATTGTTAGCAATGTTTTATATTCTGTTTATGCCTTTTAAAAAGTTTCCTAGCATTGTATCTGTTTTTTTTCTTTTTTTATGCCTCCATGATCTCTATCAGTTTAGATTTTTATATTTAAGTCTTTGATCCATTTTGAGTTAGTTTTTGTGCATGGCATGAGATATGGGTATTCTTTCAATTTTTTAGAGATGGATATCCAGTTATGCTAACACCATTTGTTGAAGAAACTTTTCCCTAATTTATGTGCTTTGGGGCTTTTAAACAATTTATAGGGTTCTCTCACAACAGATTTGCCCAGTCCAATGCATCTTTTGATTTCCTAACTACTGCTTCCATGGATGTCAGTTGTTACTCCTAGTGAAATGAAAACTTTGACAACCTCGGTCGTTTATCTTTTTATCGTAATGTTGCTTATTGGTGACAATTTTTGATTTCTTGAAGTTGAGGTGAAATCCATACTGAATGCTGTGATCTTTGATCTGCATCAATAAATGTCTCAACTCCTCTTTTACTTTTAGCAAGTAAGACTGTGTCATCTGTATAACATAGTTTGTTATTGAGTCTTCCTTCAGTTCTAACGCCCTGTCTTCATATAGTTCAGCTTCTTGGAATATTTGCTCAGCATACAGACTAGGCATGATGAAAGGATACAAATGTGATGTACACCTTTCTTGACTTTAAAACATGCAGTATGTTCTTGTGCTGTTTGAACTACTGCCTCTTGATCCATATATAAATTCATCATGAACACAATTAAGTGTTCTGGAATTCCTACTCTCTACAATGTTATCTGTAATTTGTTATGATCCACAAAGTTAAATGCCTCTGAGTAGTCAATAAAACATAGGTAAAAGTCTTTCTGGTATTCTTTGCTTTTAGCCAACATCCATTTGATATCAGCATTGATATCCCTGGTTCCATATCCTCTTCTGAATCCAGTCTGAATTTCTGATAGTTCCTTGTTGATATACTGCTGCAGCCACTTTTGTATGATCTTCAGCAAAACTGTACTTGAATGTGATATTAATGATACTATTTGATAATTTTCAAGTTTGATTGGATCACTTTTCTTGAAAATAGGCTTAAATATGGATTTCTTTGAGTTCGTTGGCCAGGTAGCTGTCCTCCAAGTTTCTTGGCATAGATGAGTAAGTACTTTCAGTGCAGCATCTTTTTGTAGAGACATCTCAATTGATATTCCATCAGTTCCTGGAATCTGGTTTCTCACCAGTTCCTTCAGTGAAGCTTGGAATTCTTCCTTCAGTACCGTTGGTTCCTGCCCAAATGCCAGCTCTTGAAATGGTTCAAGATTCATCATTCTTTTTGGTATAATGATTGTGCATTTCTTCCACCTTCTTTTGATGCTTCCTGCTGTTCAGTATTTTCTCCATACAGTCTTTCACTACTGTAACACAAGGCTTGAATTTTTTCTTCAGTTTTTTCAGCTCAAGAAATGCAGAATGCATTCTTCTCTTTAGTTTTCTATTTCCCGCTCTTCGCGCATGCCGTTATAACACTTTACTTTGTCTTCTTTAGCCGCCCTTTGAAATCTTGTGTTCAGTTGTTTTACTTCATCATTTTTTTCTTTTCCTTTAGCTACATGACATTCAAGAGCAAATTTCAGAGTCACTCCTGACACTCATTTTGGTCATTTCTTTGTTTCTTGTCTTTCTAATGACCTCTTGCTCTCTTCATGTGTGATATCCTTTTACAACTCATCTGGTCTCCAGTAGTTAGTGTTCAACACATCAAATCTGTTCTTGAGATGGTTGCTAAACTCAAGTGGGATATACACAAAGTTTTTAGTTTGGCTTTCATAAGAAAAAGAAACAACCCATTGCTATCACATTGATTCTGACACATAGCAACCCTATAGGACAGAGTGGAACTGCCCCATAGAGTCTTCAGGGAGCACATAGTAGATTCAAACCGCCAACCTCTTGGTTGGAAAGCATAGCTCTTAACCACTATGCCTCCAGAGTTTCCAAAACCAGTGTCCCCATTGTTCAGTTCATTCCAGCTGAGTCGACTGTCATGGACTTGTTCCAATTTTCTTCAGTTTCAGTTTAAACTTTCGTATGAGTGATTAATGGTCTGTGCTGCAACTTGTCCCAGGCCTTGTTCTAACTGATAATATTGAGCTTTTCTGTTGTCTCTTTCCAGATGTAGTCGATGTGATTCCTGTGTATTCCATCTGGCAATATACATATGTACAGTTATGTTGGTAAAAAAGACGTTTGTGATGAAAAAGTCATTGGTCTTGCAAAATTCTATCATAGGATTTCCAGCATCATTTCCATTACCAAGGCCATGTTTTCCAACTACCAATCCTTCATCTTTGTTTCCAACTTTTGCAGTCCAATGACCAGTAATTATCCATGCATCCTGAGTACACGTATGACCCATTTCATACTGCAGAAGTTGGTAAAAAATCTCCAGATTTTTCATCTTTTTCCTCAGTGGTTGGAGCATAAATCTGAATAATAGTCATATTAACTGGTCTTCCTTGTAGGCCTATGGATATTTTCATGTCACTGACAGCATTGCATTTCAGGATAGATCTTGCAATGCTCTTTTAAATTGTGAATGCAACACCATTCCTCTTCAAGTTGCCATTCCTAGCATAGTAGACCATATGATAGTTTAACTTAGAATGGCCAACACCAGTTCCTTTCAGCTCACTAGTGATTAGTATATCAATGTTTATGTATTCCATTTTATTTCTGATGATTTTGATTTTTTTGGATTCATACCTTATACACTCCACATTCCAGTTACAAATGGATATTTGCAGCTGTTTCTTCTCATTTTGAATCATGCCATACCAGCAAATGAGGGTCTCAAAAGGTTAACTCCATCCACATCGTTAAGGTCAACTCTACTTTGAGGAGGCAGCTCTTCCCTAATCATCTTTTGAGTGTCTTCCAACCTGGGAGGCTCATTTTCTGACACTACTTCTGACAAGTTCTGCTGCTATTCATAAATGTTTTCAATGGATAATTCTACCTTCCTGTTAGTAGCCAAGTGCTTAACCACTGGCCCACCAGGACTTCCTACTAACAGCTTTACATGTTATCAACTAAGTGCTTTTTACCATTATATCACATGCTATATGACAGTACACAATAACAATAATTACATGCTGTATATATACTTACATATTTTATCCCAAAATTTTATGTGTATGTGTGCATATAAAATCTCAAAACACAGGCAACTGTCTGAAACCTTACAAAATCACTTTTAGTTGACCACAGTGCTTGGTGGTGTTAGAAGAACATTTGATAATAACTTAAGCTAGATGATGTCTTAATAATTATGAGATTAATAGAAGATTCTAGAACTTTCCTGTCCCATGCTGTAACCAACAGCCACTTGTAGATATTTAGATTTTAGTTTAAATTGAACAGAGGTAACTAAAAGTAAAGATTGATTTCTTTCATGACATTACCTAAACTGTATTCAGTTCCCTTGTATGTAATGAATGCCTATTGGAATGGATATATTCATCTCCACAGAAAGATCTACAGAATCTATTGAATCTATTGGACAGAGTTGTTCTACAGGATTCATGGTTTGTGTACATCCATGAATCGTTGAGAAAACAAGTGAAAAATTACTGATGTTAGGGATGCTTTGAGGCTACCTTAATGAGACAAGTATCATCAAGCACATTACCTGTGACAAAAGGACATGGAGGAAGGATATAAACCTAAGAAATGTGGAAGTGAAAGTGGATCTTGCCAATGTAGCTATATCAGATATTCCATGATCCCAGAAAGATAGACTCAAATTGAAAAAGAAATTATAGAAGAAAGGAAGATGTTAATCCATTGCAAATTGGATTATTGATAGCTTTTTAATAGTCTTTATAATGGGTTAAGTAATTTTATGTGAACTTGGGAATATTTATGGAAAACAGAGACAAATGATGTTATAGTCAGTTAAAAGTAAAAAGTAAAATTTATGAGCAACACAGGCATTCAATAGCTATCTTAAAATAATTAAGACAAGGACAAAGTTCCAAGATTAGTTCACAAGGAACTAAAATTAAGTTTAAGACACACTCGCTCACGTAGTTAATGGGCATGGAATTTAGGACACAACAGTCATTTATTGTGGCAAGACTGGTTAACTGCGAGATCACAGCTATGTATAGAGGCCTCCAGGGAAAGCACTTGCAGCTGAATTGAGTTGGGGCCAAGTGAAATCTAGGTGGATGCTCTCCGGGTGATAGTAGTCAAGGAGGGAATCAGGAAGAACATTATCTGAGAGAAGTTAAGTACTAAGCATAATATTCAGCCTGTCAGCATACAGGTTTTTTCACAGCTTTCTTGGGGCTGAAGTGATGGAAGGAAGATGAACAGACTGTTATTTACAAAGAGAGTCTACTGTATCTGAACCATTATTAATGGTTTCATGTAAGGAGACATGGAGTCCCTGTGCGGTGCAAATGGCTAAGCCACTTGGCTGCTGTCATGGATTGAGTTGTGTCCTGCAAAAATACATGTCGGTTGGGATAGATCATGACTCCCAGTACTGTGTGATTATCCACCATTTTGTCCTACCTTTATGATGTTAATGAGGCAGAAACAGAGGTAATCACGTTAATGAGGTAGGACTCAATCTGTAAGATTAATTTGTGTTTTAAGCCGATCTCTTTTGAGGTTTAAAAGAGAGAAGTGAGGGAATGACAGAGTGGGTACCTAATGTCACCAAGAAAGTAGTGTCAGGAGAAGAGTGCGTCTTTAGAAATGGAATCCCTGTGCTGAGGAGCTTCTAGTCCAGAAGAAGACTGATGACAAGGAGCTTCATCTAGAGCTGACAGAGACAAAAGACTTCCCCTGGACCCCAGCATCTTAAATTGGGACAGCTAGCCTACTAGAATGTGAGAGAATAAATTTCTGTTTGTAAAGCCTTCCACTTACGATATTTCTGTTACAGCAACACTAGATAACAAAGATGCCTGCTAATCCCAAAGTTGGAGGTTTGAGTCCACTAGAGGTGCCTTAGAAGAAAGATCTGGTCATCTAGTTTCCAAAAAATCAGTCACTGGAAACTCTATGGAGCACAGTTCTACTCTGAAGCACACGAGGTTGCCATGAATCAGAATCAAATTGACGGTAGCTGGAACTGGTATATGAAGAAGTAGCTAGAATTGTGTGCTTTGACTCCCTGATCACTATGCCCCCAGTCTGCTCCAACACTGATACCTTTCCTTTTCCTGAGTCAGAATGGGAACTGAAAGTTTTTATGTCCAGATCATTCTGTTTCTCATCAATCTCATCATGGACTGAGATGGAAAGAAAGCTTGACGGTACTTGAAATTGTGCAAATCACTAAGTCTCTGGCTTTTCCTACCACCTCTTGTTATCCCTCATTTGTTAACATTATTAATACCCATCACCTTTGAGTTGATTCAGGCTTACAGTGACCCTCGTACTGTAGAGTAGAACTGCCCTATACAATTTTCTAGACTGTAAATATTTAGGGAACAGTCACATCTTTCTCCTGCAGAATGGCTAGTAGGTTTGAAACACTAATCTCTTGCTTAACAGTTGAGCACTTTAACTATTGTTCCAAAAGCGCTCTTTCTAAAATAAAAGCAAGAAGTACACATTGCCATCAAGTCAATTCCAACTCACAGCAACCCTATGAGACAGAGTAGGATTTTCTGAAAGGGTTTCCAAGACTGTAATCTTTATGGAAGCCAACTGCCACATCTTTCTCCTTCAGGGTGGCCGGTGGGTTTGAACTGACAGTCTTTCAGTTACCAGCAGAGCATTTACCCACTTTACCACCAGGGCTCCTAATATTACCAGTAAAAAGTAATAATCAACAGAGCTACCCAAACTCAAGTGCAAAGTTAAGGCTAGAGGGAAGGGATCTCCATGAATGGATTTATATGGAAATCTCATGTACCCCTCAGGGTTGTAATTTCTGTATGAGAAACATTTTCCAGATTACTGGTTTTATTTTTAGTCAAAAAACAGGATTATAGACTTTCACTTAAAGCACAATGAAATATCTTTAAAAAATAAATTTCTCTTCAACACCTAGAAAGCTGAATTTCAAATGAATTCCAAGAATTTGGTGTGATTTCTTTGGTATGCTGAGACAAATGACCAGAAAGTTTTCTTAGTTTAGCGAGGGATGTACTCTGCAATACTGTTTAGACAGAGCTTGAGTGTTATTGAGAAAAGATCACACGTTTAGGAGGACTAGAAAGTATATATTTCAGAAAATTTAATTGAAAAGTGTTAAAATATATGTTGATATTTTAATACTAGAAACATTTTAAGCATATGCCAATATAGAAAAACAATAGGGTAATCTTGCTGTGTCCCACAGCACAGCTTCAACAATTACCAATATGTGGCTTCTATGGTTTGATCTACAGTACTTCCCCTCATTCCTCTTCCCCTTCACTAGATTAATTTGATGCTAATCCCCTAAATTCTATCATTTGCCAGTGTGCAGCTGTAAAGCATAAAGATGTAAAGAAAATAAAAGATTCTGATCTTCTAGTTCTACCAGTTTACATCAAATACTGGGAACATTTGAAAGGATGCCATGAGGATACAATTAATAAAATTTAGAATGTTGGAAACTCTACAGGATGAAAACTTGGTCTCTTCAACAAATAAATTGCAAGGAAGAAAAAAGAATTAGGGAGCACATATAAATGAAAGAAAATTTAAGGCATATATTGATTCTAACCACCAATTATGAGACAGTTGGAAAAATGTGAACACTGATAGGATATTTGATAATATTTTGTGTTATCAAGGAATTAGTTCCGTTGTCTTTTTTGTTTTTTTCTTTTTTAAGTAAGATAATAGTTTCACAGTTATATAAAGAAATATCTTCATTTCTAATACTCTGGCCTAAGAAAAAAAGAGTAAATCCTCACCTATCTGGAAAAGCTAGGGATCCTTAGCTAAAAAGTTCTGGGTAACTGCACTATTTCTGTGGTAATACTATGAAAATTAGTATAAAATAAGCAAATCTTGAGTCTAAGATAAACCTACTGACTCCCGATTTCTTCCGTTTTGAGGGGTTAGGAGCTACTTTTTTTTTTTTTTTTTTTTTTTTTTGAGGATTAAATAATAGACAAAATCCGAAGCACCAAACCCAGTGCAACTGAGTTGATGCCTACTCATAGTGACCCCATAGGACAGAGTAGAACTGCCCCATAGAGTTTCCAAGGAGTGTCTGGAGGACTTGAACTGCTGACTTTTAGTTAGCAGAAATAGCACTTAACCACTAAGCCACCAGGGTTTCCAAATAATAGATACAGGCAGTTGATAATTCTCTAAGTGCAGAGTTCGTACATCTAGAGATCAGTCCTTGGCTTGGAGTCACTCTCAGTTTTGTAATTTTTCCATGTTAAATTAGAGGAAACCACTGTTTTAGAAATCCATTTTTTATGTTCTCATCTGTCCTGCAGGGGTGATTTAGGTCATTGGTAAAGGTACAAGAAGATATATATTGTACTTTTTTTCACACTTTTTACACAGTGCCACATATTTAAATAACAGTCTGAGAAGGGGAATGATGAGTCTCTCAAGGAAATTAATATGGCACATTCATTAGCAGGTTCATTAAGAATAAAGTGCAGGAAGGGGGATCTGAGAACAGATTCTTATTCTGTCATTTATTAGGACAAAGCACTCTTTTTAACAGGGCACCTGAAAAGCTCTCTAATGCAATTATCGTTAGGCGTTGGTGCTTTTACTACCTTCTTGGGATCAGCTTTCCCCTTCTCTCTGCCTTTATAAACAGAGATGACAGCACCCTTATGTTATAGGCTACTGTGGTACATTTGTCTCCCCTTTTGCCTGTCTTTGCTCAGAAGTCCTGCGCTTCCAGTCTGAGAGGGCACTACCCCTTTTTGTTGTTATCAGGGGTCATCAAGTTGGTTATGATTCACAGCACACCCATGTACAATAGAATTAAACATTGTCTAGTCCTCAAAATTTTCCTGTATTTGATCCCATTGTTGCAGCCACTCTGTTAATTTATCTCAACAAATGTGTCTTGATCGAGGGTCTTCCTCTTCTCAGAACATCTTTTGTTTAGAAAAAGTGAACTAGAAGATACACCTATTACCTGTCTCATGTACAGTCACCACCTACCTGTGGAGGCTTACCTGTTGCTATGCTGCTGAACGGTTTTCAGCAGAGCATCCAGACTAAGACAAAGTAGGAAGAAATCTGATAATCTACTTTGGAATGTCAGCCAAGGAAAATCTTAGGGATCACGACAGTTCTATTTGCAGCCGATCATGTGGATGAATGCAGATGACACAACCTTGCTTGTTGAAAGTGGAAGGGATTTGACACAAGTACTGGGGATGATGAAAGACCATAGCCTTCAGTGTAGATTAAACCTCAGCATAAAGAGAACAAAAGTCTTCACAACTGGACCAATGAGCAACATCATGATGAATGGAGAAATGACTGAGGATTTCATTTTCCTGGGATCCACAATCAATGCCCATGGAAACAGCAGTTGAAAAACCAGAAGATGCATTGCACTGAGCAAATTGACTACAAAAGATCTCTACAAAGTGTTAAAAAGTGAAGATATCATTTTAAGAACTAAAATGAGCCTGACCCAAGACTTGGCATTTTCAATCATCTCATATGATGCTAAAGCTGTACTGTGAATAAGGAGACCAAAGAAGTACTGATACGTTTGAATCACGGTGTTGGCAAACAATACTGAATATACATGGACTGCCAAAAGAATGAACAAATCCGTCTTGAAGGAAGCATAGCCTGAATGCTCCTTAGAAGCAAACATGCTGAGACTATATCTCATATACTCTGGACATGCTATCAGGAGGGACAAGTTCTTGGAGAAAGAAAAAGTGCTTTGCAAAGTCAGAGGTCAGCAAAAAAAATGTGAAGACCCTTAATGAAATGGATTGACACAGTGACTGTGAAGATAAGTTCAAGCACAGAAACAATTGTGAGAACGGCACAGAACTGGGCAGTGTTTTTTTCCATTGTACCTAGTGTTCCTGTGACTTAGAACTAACTTGACAGTGCCTAACAACAGCAACGTGAGAATGGTACAGGATCAGGAAGAGTTTTTGTCTATCCCGCACAGGACTGATTCAAGGGCAGCTAGCAATAGCATTGCTTATCTTATCTCATGAAGCTCTCTTTCCTTCTTCCATGTTATGGATTGAATTGTGTCCCCCCAAAATATGTGTCCACTTGAGTAGCCCATGGTCTGCAGTATTATGTGAGTGTCCATCATTTTCCATTTTGTCATCTGATGTGATTTTCCTATGTCTTGTAAATCTTATCTCTGATGTTAATGAGGCAGGATTAGTGGCAGTTATGATAATGAGGAAGACCTCAATCTACACGATTAGATTGTGTTTTAAGTCAATGTCTTCTGAGATACTGAAGAGTTAGATGAGCAGAGAGACACAGGGAATGTCACGATACCAAGAAACAATAGCCAGGAAAATAATGTATCTTTTGAACTCATGGCTTTTTGGACTCAGGGACTTTGTGTTGAGAAACTCCTAGATCAAAGGGAAGATTCATGGCAAGGACCTTCCCCCAGAGCTGACAAAGAGAGAAAGCCTTCCCCTGGAGGTGACACCTTGAATTTAGATTTCTAGCCCCCTAAAATGGGAGAGAATAAATTTCTGTTTAAGCCATCCATTTGTGATATTTTTGTGATAGTAACTCTAGGTAAGTAAGTAACTCCATTTCAGAAAAAAATTGTCTCCTCTAAGGTAGAGATGAGCACATCTGTTCTCTAAAGAATCAGATGTTAAGTATTTTAGGCTTTATGGGTCATAAGATGTTGCAACTCTGCTGTCATGGTGCAAAAGCAGCCACAGAGAATATATAAATGAATTGGTGTGGCTGTATTCCAAAGAACTTATTCCATAAACAGATAGTAGACTGAGTTTGGTTCGCAGGCTGTAGTTTGCTGGCCCCTGTTTACTGATCTAAAAGAGAAGCTTCCATTTTACTTACAAGATAAAAATAGCCATGCAGGACTCTTAAATAATTTTAACTTCATCCATCCAATGATTCATCACTAAGTTTTCAATGTTAGCTCTGTGTCAAGTTCTGTGCTGAGTACTGGGGATATGCATGTGTAAAAACCCAAGGAACTGGGAGTCTTGTAAATAGGCAGATAGGTGAACCATTGCAATGTGACATACTTAGCTGTATAATCAGCACATGGACAAAGCAGCCCTGCTTGCTCAATGGTTAAGTGCTTAAGTGCTAGCAGAAAGGTTAGTAAAAGGTTGGCAAACGGTTTCAATCCACCCAGCAGTTCTTCAAGGGAAAGACCTGGTAATCTGCTCTGTAAAGATCACAGCCTAGAAAGCCCTATGTGATAGTTCTACTGCGTTACACGGGTCACTATGAGTTGGAATCAACTTGAGGGCACCCACCAACAACAACATAATGACTTGAAACAAAAAGCATGGATAGAATTATATCAGGCAGAAGCATTTGAGATGAAGCCAAGCAACAGCCAGGCAAATGGATGGAGCCCTGTGGAAGTATACCTGTGCATTTCAGATATTGGGCTTCTAGTATCTGAGTGTTACAATGGGTAGTAGGGCTTATGGGGAGGAGGCGGCAGGGGTGGGATGAGGGAATGGATTGAAGAAGAAGAGGCTAGGCAGGTAGGATGGTCTTGTACTTCATGAGTTAAGATTTTATTTTGCAGAGCATGGGTGACAACTGAACAGGATGAATTAACCAATGAGTAAGGTATGCTCGGTCTTATATTAAACAAGGTATACAGGGACTTATCCATGTTTACTTACTAATTGGTAGTATACAATTGCATCTGGTGAAATTATTGGGTAACTTGTCCGGGCTACTGAATACTTTTCAGCACAGGCATGCCACAGTCAGGTTTACCGACTAACTCCCAGTAAGCAATGTGGAACATGCAGTTCTATCAATCTTTGAAGACTATGGTTTTTCTCATGCCTGGCTGTCAAAAATAAGGAAAAACATGCAGAATTAAGATCTAGAAAACCAGGAGAGTTTTCTCAGTCTTTCTATTTCTATAGTCTGTAAAACAGTCCATGTATTCTTACAGTTCACTTTCCATTTGATTTCCCTGAGCTACTGCAGTAACAGTGTGTTATGAGTTAATTTACTGCAAAAAGCAAGAAATATCTCTTAGTTCAGTAACAAGACAAAGTGAATTATCAGGCATAATAATTCCAAACAGTATTATCTGATATATGAGGACTGCTGATTAAGTTCACAGACATCCTATAAACGTGCTACATACCTCGTTTTTGAATATCACTACAGTCACCTTCAAAGTACTTCCTTTGGGAAGCTATACACAAACACTAACACCCAGACCACACTTCAAAGCAATTTTTGAACTCTTTTTCTGGAATGGCCATCAAAGCTGTTGTCGTATTACTCTTAATGTCCTGAGCATCATCAAAGTGTCTTCTTCTCAATATTTCCTTTATCTTTGGGGAAAGACAAATGCCATTGGGGGTGAGATCAGATGAGTAGGGAGGGTGTTCCAATAAAGTTATTTACTTACTCCCTCAAAGATAACTATAGAACTAAGTTCAACAACTTTCCCCCACGCCACTGTGTGCAATGGCCATTCCAGAAACAGTTCCAAATTTGCTTTGAAGGATGGACTAGGCACTGGTATCAGTGGATAGCTTCCCAAGGGGAGTATGTTAAAGGTGGCCTTAGTGAGATTCAGCAATGAGGTATGTAGCACTTAGAACAATTAAGTTCATGGGCTATTGTCAGACCTTGTAGTATGGAAAGATGAGATCCCCAGGTTGGAAACCACTCAAAATACATGGTGGCTACAACAAAGGACTTGAATACATCAACCTTGTGAAGCTGGCCCTGGAGCAGGCAATGTTTCCTTCTGTTGTACACGGAGTCACCCCAAGTGGGAGCACACTAGACAACAACTAACAACAGTTCCGAGATTGATACTGAACAGCTTCTCTGTGACTAAGTTTTGAGGGTTGCCAGGAGTCTCCTTGCCCTGAAATACTACCCGTATCTACCTCTGCAGGGTCTAAAATTACATGACTGGAGATTTTATTCCTTTAGGGTGAACAGTGCCCTTTCTAGGCAATGTATTTTAAAGTGTACCTTCTCCTGGGAAGCATGATGCCTATGTCAATCACAACCTAGTGCAAATGAGAGCATAAATTTGATGGGGACTCAGGAGAACAGAAGCCCTGAAACAGAGACAGGCAGGAGGCTTTTAACAGGTGAGAAGGAGGACTACAGGTATGGAGACAGAGAAGGCGAAGGATGAAGGTGACCTTTGCCTACTTCTCAATATTGCTGGCAGCCAGTGTTGAACATAATAAGGTGGACAAGGATAAGGTGTAAAATAGCAACTGATTCATAGACATGGCAGGAGAAGTGTGTGGTTTTCAGGCTCAATGGAAATTTTTGCAGCCTAACAATTCCAGAGCCAAGTTATAAAGCTGTCCTGGGAGTGTTCAGTGAGTGAGAGGCTGACACAGGAAAGGGAAGAGAGACAATTAGAAGCCTAAAGATGCTTCAGACAAGGAATGCACTGCAAGCGACAACTGAATGGATGCCCCTCCCCTCCTTCTGGTGGCTTTATTCCTCCCCCAACAAGTTCCTGCTTGCTGCGTTGTCTTCTGAATGCAAAGCTGAAGTGGCTATGGGTGAATTAACAAGAGCACTCTTTCTCAGAGAGAGACAGCACCCAGTTTCCTTAGTCTTGAGTAAAGTTCTAGGTGATACCCACTGGTTTGAGGCTGGTGAGAGACGTGGGACATGTTGCCTAGCTGAAGACAAGGCAACCGAATTCAGGACCACAGACTGCGACACGTCAGAAATTTCTTTCTACTTCTGGCATAGTCTGTGGACTGAAGAAAGATACTCCTGAAGTGGATTTCTGCCTGGAAAAGGCCAGAAAAAAAATGTCAGGTTTTCATGATTGAACAATTCATGCAATAAATATTTAACCAAATGTTTTCTGGCCTGTTCTGTGGAAAAACCCTGATGCTGTAGTGACTCAAAGGCTTGTATGTGGATGACAGTGACAGTGACAGAGAAATACTCCAGATAACAAGAAGCAAACTTATTTTCCAAATATAAACCAGTGAATCATAATGGCTGACATTCCTCAACTACAGAAGCAGACATTGAGATTGACTGTAGACGTTTGTAAAACTAGTTTATGGAATAAACTGTTTTTGCTCACCAAGGTGACTTTGTGATGATTTCAGCCAGTCTGACTGGATTGGGAGGCAGTTACGGAAGCTGAAACCAGGGCTGGCTATGTAGTTTACCTACCCCCATGCAAAATGAAGAGACAGAACCCCTTACTCAAAAAACAGGAAATAAGTGCCTTGAAATAAGTGCCCTGAAAGGTATAAGGGGTTGCTGGGTGATACAAATGGTTAATGATAGTAGGCTGCTAACAGAAACATTAGGTGTCTGAGTCTTCCTAGATATCCCTCAGAACAAAGGTCTGGTGATCCACCTCTAAAAAATCAACCATTGAAAACTTTTGGAGCATAGTTCTTCTCATTTAGGGTTAACTTGATATAATTAGCATGTGAGAGAAGATGTCACTAAAATATCCAACATCTTCCTTTCTTCCAGGATTCCTGGTGCTGCAGTAGTTAAAGTACTTGTCTGCTAATGGAAAGATCAGCAGTTCAAACTCACCAACCACTTCACGGAAGAGAGACGTGGTAGTCTGCTTCCATGAAGACCATAGGCTTAGAAATCCTATGGGGCCATTCTACTTTGTTCTACAGGATGTCTGTGAGTCAGAATCAACCATTGAGCAATACGCTAGGTTCCTTTCTTTCATAATTTCTCTTGACCAGTCATGATATGTTTTGTTTTTTAGTTTAACATCTTGTTCTTTGAGAACAAGGATGCCAAATGAGTGAGTACAGGCACTACAGGCATCCAGGACCCTGCCACGTGGCTCAGTATGTGCAGGTACACAGCTTACTTACGGGCTGTGAGGGTCTGCCTCCCACCAATCACTAGACTAACCCCACAGTCAAGGGTTGAGAGGCCAATTACCCTGTACCTTGGGCCTGCTGCCCAATTACAGTGGACAGGTGACCTCTAAGTGATTGTAATTTCCAGGCTGACACACTCAGCCCCTGGATCTAGGGTGGAGAGGCTCACTCCACCAGGTCTCGTTTTTAATGCGTCATGGCTGTTGCTGCCACGTCTTACTTGAGACGACACAGGAAACACACAGCAGACCTCCACCACCTACCCACTGATGTCCAGTCCAGGTGGGGCTGTGGGTGCCAGGAGGCAGGAGAGTGGGTACTTAAGAATCCCCTGGAAGTAGTCAGAGGCAGGGTCACAGTAGGCTACAACTCCAAGTCTTGCGACAGGTTCGATTGTTCCATCAGATTTCACTTACAAAACAGAAACTCAAAGATAAAATTAATAAGAATTTCAAGATGATGAGTGGAAACTATGAAATCCAAGTGTGGGGTCCTGCTGAGTGTGGGTCCCTGTGGAATCACACTGTTGGCTCCTATGAAATTGACCCCAGTTGAAATCTATTCCATTGTATTAAATCCTGTTTGGAGATGATTATTTGAGAAAGGTAGTAACTGCAAAGACTCTGGAAAGAAAGGAGTTCAGTATAAGTTGGCAGAGTTTACTAAGCAGTGCTCAGGAGACAGTGACATGGATATTGGTGTTACTTGTTTAGGGCACTCAAGGTGGAGTGAGTTTTAAGGCAGGGTGTTTTCACATAGTTTCACACAGGACTGAGCAAAGTACACAGTGCTCAGTTCTTCATAGTGCTTTGCTGTGATTACATACACATTTTGTTGTTAGTTGCTATTGAGTCATATCCATCTCGTGGTAATTCTGTATACAACACAGTATCCTATACCGTATTCACAACTGTTGGTTTGCTTGAGCTTGTCATGGTGGTAACTGGGTAGTGTCTTCCAACCTAAGAGGCTCACCTTCCAGCACTCTATTGGATAATATTCTGTTGTAATCCATAAGGTTTTCATTGGATAATTGTCAAAAGTAGACCACTAGGCAATTCTTCCTGTCTTGACTTAGTCTAAAGATACCACTGAAACCTGTTCTCCATGGACGATTCTGTCAGTGGAATTCAGTATAGTAGCAACATGCAAGCTACTGCATTAAGAGAAACTGACAGGTGGGTGGTAGATACGTATTTTAAAAGAAACTTAGTTGCCTCTAAAGATCCATTCTCTTCTGCCTTTATAGTGGTAGTATTTCTAGCTGCATACATACAAGATTTGACAATTAAGTCCACAAATTTAATTGTTCTAAGTACTACATACCTAATTGCTGGGTATCACTACAGTTACCTTTGAAGTACTCCCCTTGGAAAGCTATGCACTGACACCTGTGCCTAGCCTATCCTTCAAAGGAATTCTGGAGCTCTTTCTGGAATGGCCACTGTACATGGTGGCACAATGGCAAGTTCGTGAACTTAATTGTACAGTTGCCTGTGAGGGAGTTTTTAGTCAATAAATAAATAACTGTATTGGAACACCCTTCCTACTCACCTGATCTGGCCTCCAGTGACTTTTTTTCTTTACCTGAAGATAAAGGAAACAGTGAAAGGAAGACATTTTGATGGCTTTAAGGACATCAAGGGTAATATAACAACAGCTCTGATGATCATTCCAGAAAAAAAGTTCCAAAATTGCTCTGAAGCGAGGACTAGGTGCTAGCACTGGTACGTAGCTTTCCAAGGGGAGTACCTTAAAGGTGACCATAGTGATATTCAGCAACGAGGTATGTAGTACTTTTTCTAGGATAAGTTTGCAAACTTAGTTGTCAGAACCCACACTGATCTTGAAAAAAAAGTAAATTTATCAGCCTGTCTGGTACCTGTGTAGGCCAATGTGACTAACTTCTGGTTATCAGGCTATGAATGGAAATTTTCATGTGGCATCTTAGGGGACATTCCTTAAAATAAAGGTACACATGAGTTCTTTGGGTATTCTTCTCCTGTCTCGTGCTGTCTGGGGTGTGAATGCATGGGCTGGCATCACCTTGACTAGGACGTTTAGATGATGTTGCTGGGCCCTGGAGCAGAGCTTCAGGTAGAACCCTAAATTTTTTACGTGGAAGATAAACTATCTTGTTTCACCTTTATTATTGTGTTGTTGGTGGTGGATGCCATTAAGTAGATTCCGACTATAGAAATTCCATGTGAGAGAGCTGTCCCATTAAGTTTTCTAGGTTATAATCTCTTCATAAGAAGATCTTTCTCCCATAGAACTGCTGGGTGAGTTTTAACTACCAACCTTTTAGTTACCAGCTGAGCACACTGAATTATTAGGTTACTCACAGACAAATCTAACTAATGGGTCAAGCAAACGGGAGCCTTCACCTGGCTTTGCTCATACCCTGGATGGAGGAGATGACTATATTGCTTATAATAAAGGTAACTGTAACTGTAACTAAACAAGTTAGCATTAAGGTTTTTTAAATAAAAAATGTGTGTCATACCTTTTATGAATTTTGTTAATTTGAGTCAAGATTTTGGAGCCAATTAAGTTTATATATCCTGATGAAATTTCATTTCTAGTTCTGAAAAGGAGAGAGCTGTGTCTTGGCCCTTGGTAAATTCATCAGGACACCTCCATCCTGGGAGACTGAGCTACTATAAAATCAGTGGCCCTCCTAGTTGCTACCTCTGTCTCAGATTACTATCCCTGCTGTGGTGGGGACAACAGGCTTGACACAACCCATATGCTCTGTCAGTGCAGAAAAGGAAATATCACTGAAGCTGATTCTTTTAACATAAGCAGCATTAAGAGAAATGTAATATAGCAGTGTCATAGACTGAATTGTGCTGCCCCAAAATATATGTGCATCAATTTGGCTGGGCCTTGGTTCCCAGTATTGTATGATTTTTTTCCCCCGTATGTTGTGAATCCTGTCTTTATGATGTTAATGTAGGAGAATGGACAGCAGTTGTGTTAGCAAAGCAAGATTCAATATACAAGTGTAGACTGTGCTGAAGCAATCTCTCGGGATATAAAAGAAAGAAGTGAGCAGAGAGATTTGGGGACCTCATCCCACTGGGAAAGAAACACTGGGAGCAGAGTGTATACTTGGATGTAGGGGTCCCTGCACCTGAGAAGTTTCTAGTCCAGGGGAGGACTGAAGACAAGGACCCTCCTCTGGAGCCAACAGAGAAAGATTTCCTTGGAGCTGATGCCATGAATTTGGACTTTTAGCCAACTTTTCTGTAAGAAAATAAATTTCTCTTTGTTAGAGCTGTCTACTTGTGGTGTTTCCACTATAGCAGCACTAGATGATTAAAACCAGGGTAAGCATACCACCCAATAAGATCCCAAAGAACAAGCCCAAACCAAAAAGCCCATTGTCTTTGAATCAATTTCAACTTACAGTAACCCAACAAGACAGCATAGAACCGACCCATAGAATTTCCAAGGAGCAGCTAGTACATTTGAACCACTGATCTTTTTTGTTAATAGCCAAGTTCTTAACCACTAAGCCACATGGATCAACAAATATTTAATTACACTTATTAGGAGTCCCTAGGTGATACAAATGATTAAGCACTTGGCTACTAACAGAAAGCTCACAGCTTCAAATTCACACAGAGATCCTTTAAAAGAAAGGCCTGGCAATCTATTTCCTAAAGGGCACAGTCATTGCCATACCTACAGAACGCACTTCTACTTTGAGAAATACAGGATTGCCATAAGTTGGCGTCAACTCAGTGGTAACTCACTTGGTTTATGTGCCATGTTATGTTCTAGATGCTTAGGATAAATCAGTAAACAAAAAAGTTTTTGCCGTCATGCAGATTATGTGCTAGTGAGGAGAAGCAGAGAAGATGGAGCCTGAAACACAGTGTATAATTACCTAACATAGTATATGAGGGTGATAACCATGATGTAGCAAAGGAAAAGTAGAGTAAGATAAAGTAGGCTTGGTGCCCTGCCTAGATCCTCTTTGCTGGGTCAATACATTCATTCCCTAGCTTCTATAAACATTGTGCCAACAGTTGACAGCTACACCCATCTTGGGACAGTTGTCAGTGGATGAAGCACTCTTGCGCAGATCTGCCTAGGAAGTTGTGTGTCCCCTCATCTTGGGGTTAGGGACTGGCCTCCAGATAATGACTGCCTGATACAGGAGCATGGAAACCTGCGTGACCAGGATGAAAATTCTGTGGTGACATTCATAGTCTGCTATGCAAAGGCATTCAGCTATGTGGATCATAACACGTTATGAATAACAGTGAAGAGAATGGGGATTCCAGAAAACTTAATTGTGCTCTTGAGGAATCTACATGAGTTGAGAGGCAGTCATTCAAACAAAACAAGGGGACACTGCATGGTTTAAAGTCACAAAAGATGATGTGTGTCAGGGTTGCATCCTTTCATAATACCTTGTCAATCTATATACTGGGCAAATAATAGAAGAATCTATGAAGAAGAACAAGACATCAGGATTGGAGGAAGCCTCATTAAAAACTTGCAATTTGTAGAAGACACAACCTTGCTTAAGGAAAGTGAAGAGGACTTGAAACACTGATGAAGATCAAAGACCAAAGCCTTCAGTACAGATTACACCTGAACATCAAGGAAAAAATCCTCACCACTGGGTCAGTAAGCAACATCATGACAAATGGAGAAAGAATTGAGGTTGCCAAGGATTTCATTTTACTTGATTCCACAATCAATGCTAATATAAGCAGCAGTCATGAAATCAAAAGATGCATTGCACTGGAAAAATCTGCTGCACAAGATCTCTTAAGAGTGTTGAAAAGATGTCACCTTGAAGACTAAGATGTGCCTTGCCCAAGTCATGGTATTTTCAGTTACATCATATGCACGCAAAAGTTCAGTGACGAATAAGGAAGATGGAAGAAGAACTGAATCCTTCGAATTGTGGTGTTGGAGAGTACTGAATATGCCATGGACTGCCAGAAGAACAAACAGGTCTTTCCTGGTGGAAGAACAATCAGAGCGCTCCTTGGAGGCAAGGATAGTGAGAGTAAGTCTCACATACTTTGGATGTGTTGTCAGGAGGGATTAATCCCTGGATAGGAAATCATGCTTGGTAAAGCAGAGGGTGGGTGAAAAAAGAGGAAGACTTTCAACAAGATGGATTGACATAGTGGCTGCAACAATGGGCTTAAGCATAAAAATGATTGTGGGCATGGTGTAGGACTAGGCAGTATTTCGTTCTGTTGGGCATAGGTTGCTATGAGTTACAACTCAGTAGCACCTAAGAACATTCATGCTCATAGACTGGCTTTCCCAGATCTGCTTGGTTGAGCCCACACCTTTGCCTGTTCCCCCTCCCCACCCTTCCAATCCTGTTCTCTCCCTTCATGATTTACAAGTTTCACCTGGAAAAACTCCTTCACTAAATTCCTTACACAAGAACTCCTTTCTCAGCTTCTGCTTCTAAGGAGTCTCACCTAAGTCACAGCAAAAGGTGACAGGAGTGTAATGGTAGAACTGGGGTCATGTTGCAAGATTAAGTGGGATAGTCAGAATAGTATCACTGAGAAAGAGATTTGAGTAAAGATCTAAAGAAGGTGGGGAAATCAGCCTAGAAGAGAACCATTCTAGGCAGAAGGCATAGGTAGAAAAAAGGCCCTGTGGTAGACAAAATGATGAACTCTCTCCTTCACAGAGATGGTCATACCTTCACCTCTAGCACCTATAACATGTTAGGTTGCAAGGCAAAAGCAATTAAGGTTGCAGAAGGATTAAAGGTGCTCACCAGCTGACTTTAAAATAGGGAGCATATTGTGGATAACTCAGGTGAGCCAGTGTAATAAATTAGTCCTTAGAAATGGAAAAGGGAGACACAGAAGAGTCAGAGGAAGCTGTGACTATGGAAGAAAGGCACAGAGAGATTCAGCATTGCTGCCTTTGATGGTGAAGGAAAGGCACCGTGAGCTAAAGAGAGCAGGTGGCCTGTAGAAGCTTGAAAAGACCCCCAAAATGGCTTCTCCCCTAGAACATCTAGAGGAATGTAGCTTTGCCAATACCTTGATTTTAGCCAAGCAAGACCCATGTTGGACATCTAACCTCTAGAGCTACAAGATAGTAAAGACCAAAACCCAAACCTATTGCTGTTGAGTTGATTCCAACTCATAGTGATCCTATAAATACTAACTTCACATTATTTAAATACACAAAGTTTGTGAAAAGTTATTGCAGCTGGAATAGCAGATAAATAGGAGTCCTTTGGCAGAAGTAGGTCTGCAATATGAGATGGCCAGTAAGGAGGCCACTGTGACTAGATGGAGGGGACTGAGAGGAAGATTGACGTGGCGTTACATGTGATGTGGTAAACAGGCTGCCCAGAGCCCCATAGGCCACGGTGAGCTTCAAGGGTGAAGGCTGAGAATTGCAGGGGAGACAGAGAATAGTAATGTTGCTAAATAAGTGTGATGAAGTGACCAATGGCAATGGAGTCAAGAATATATGCAAGGAAGAGATGATACTATTTGGCTAGGGAGTTTAAGTAGGGTAAGGAAGTCAACATGAGGGAGCAGAAGAGCAGCAAGGGATGGAAAATCAAGGGATAAAATAGAGGATTGAGTTTGATCCTCCATTAGACTAGCTTTTATATGGCATTTTCCCTTCCATCTGCCATGGAAAATAAGATAGAGCTAGCCATATATTAGATAATCAATAGTGATTTAAACATAGTTACGTTAAATTCAAAGTCATTTCCTCTCGATCAAAAATGAACAGGATCACAGTGGAGAAAATGGATAAATAAGTAAAACATATTTCTTTCTTCATTTTCAGGATAGGTAGGCCATGTGTTTGCTTTGTTAGCATCCAAATTGGAAAAGCAATGTAAATTAATTTTAATGGTGCAGGCAGTAATACAATGATAGTGAGTCTGGAAGATGGAAAAATACCCGAGGCTTGGTCTCCCCACCCAAGGAGAAAAGCACTTTGGAAATGTTACCCATCTCTCTTGTGATCTGTAAGATGCAGGCAAGGAGTTTCAAACTTAGGGAAAAAGAGCCACCAAGGTTATGTGATTATCAAACTCTATGGGTCCCTGGGTGGCACAAGTAGTTTCTCAACAGCTACTAACCTAAACGCTGGCTGTTCAAACCCACCCAGCAGCATCCTGAAAAAAGGCCTGCTGATCTGTTTCCATAAAGGTAACAGCCAAGTAGTTCTTCTCTACAGCGTATGGGACCCTCATGAGTCAGACCGGCCTCAGCAGGAACTGGTTTGGTGTTGGATGTTGTAGCCGTATAACGGGAACCCTGGTGGTACAGTGGTTGGTTAAAAGCTAGGGCTGCTAACTTTGGAAACCCTATGAGGCAGTTCTATTCTGTCCTATAGGGTTGCTGTGAGCTGGAATCAACTCAGCGGCAATAGGTTTTTGTTGTTGTTGTCTGTTTAGTCCTGTAGTGAAAGGGCATATACTATAAGCTTTGCATGCCTCCTCCTTCTCTGAGGATTTAAAAATGAGATATTTTTACTTGAAAGATGAAGCTACTTTAACCATTTTCGATTACAGTGATTCAAAATACTAAATTATATGAAATTCTCAGCTGGCTTGAAATAAATCAGAAAAGACATAGTTGCAATAGGAAATGGACTCACGCTTTATGTATATAAATAGACTCTTTGTAAATACAATCCTGAAGTGATCAATGGATATTAAAAAGCTTATAATATATTGAACAAAGTTACTCTAACTGATTACATAGCTTTAGGTACAACTAACTTGTGCTTTCATAAAATTGATAGAAAATATTTTCTCAAGTCTTTGATCATTGATTCAGAAATCACTGTATTTCAAAAAAATAAATGGAGGAGATGATAAATAAATTAATAATGACATTAGATGCATATTAAGTTATCTCTGTTGTCCACACACACAGACCCATTAGCACAGACTCATCATTCCCTTAATTGCCTTTTCCTTCAGTAAGCCTCCAATCTCAGAAATGCAACAATCGTGCACACTAAAGACCAGATAAGCTATTGGGGCTGTGTTTAGAAATAAAAAATCAGGTTTTGACTGGCAATGCATACAGGATTTCTCTTTGAGTGACCTGCAGACTGTTTTTGTACTGAGTTAACCCTTGCCGTTACGTCCTAAAGGAACACAGAGTGAGACCAAAAAAGGAAATTTTCCATCTACTGAAGAATATTTTATTTCTTGTTTGTTTGTTTCTATTAGAGGAAAAATTCAGCGGGATGGTAGGGCTAGAAGATACTGGAGAGATCACCATCCTGCCCTGCTAGATGAGTCTAAAGCATTTTTTATGAAAGGAAGTTGGACAATCAGCATTCTTTATAAAAAGATATTTCAGAATCTACCTCATACTGTCTGATAATCCTTGCTTTTGTCTCATCTAATTTCTTCCTCTACTGTTTATCTATCCTTGCATGACTCCTGGAAGTAGAGAATAAATTTGTACCCGTCTTGAAGTAAGAATTTAGGTATGTTGGAAGGTTGTTAATAATCTCCTATTGAGTTTTCCTTCTCCTGGCTCAATAGCCACTGTTCTTTATTATTTAGGTTTTGGAAATCTTAATAATCTTTATGACCTGCTGATAAAGGTTTTTTTCAATACAGAGTCTTTGTTTATTGTGGTGTTCAAAATGAGAGGTGAATTTTAAAAGATGATAAAAAATCACGAACTGATACATTGTATACACTTGTAAACACTACAGCTACGTCTTTCACAATGGGTGTGTTCTAATGGCTTTCAAAGTTTTCCTCATTACAGTAGTGATATTTCCAAGCCATTAGTTGTCTTTTATTTTTGTCCTTTGGTTTGGCTCATCTAGCTATTTTTATTGCTGTTCTCAGGCACTACTAAGTTGGTTCAGACTCTTAGCAATCCTGTGTCCGACTGAAAGAAACACTACCCAGTCCTTGCCATCCTAACAATCGTCACCATGCTTGAGCTCATCGTTGTAGCCATTGTGCCAGTCCATGTTGTTGAGGATCTCCCTCTTCTTCGCTGACCTTCTACTTTACCAAGAATGATAGGGACTTGGCCTGAAAACATGTCCAAAGTTTCTATCTATTCTCCCATACATTACCCTTCTAGTACCATGTTGTTTAATGTTTTGGCTTTCGGATAATCTCATTTAAAGACAAACTTCCCATCTACAATTGTGAAACTTAGTGAGTTAGCTTTATGTTTCAATGCTAGATCTTTGCAGAAAATATGAACATGAGTCATAGAATATTATTTGTGACAGCATCTATAAGCTGGAAGTAATCATAGAGATTCAGATGCCGCTCCACCATTTTTGTTTTATTCATTCAGTCAACAAATAATTGTTGAGTACCTCCTATGTTTCCAGTAGAAAAAAAGACAGATTTAGTCTTTGCCTGTATCAGGAGAATTCCTAAAAAGTATACTGAAATATCTTTAGAATTTCTATCATATACTAGAAATAAGAAAAGCTTACAATATATCCAGATATTGAGTGACTCTTTGGGGTAAAAGAAATAATCCCTTTCTAAGGTGATAAGAAATTACCAGAAATTCAAGATAGATTCAGAAGAGGATGTGGAACCATCATTGCTGATGTCAGATAGATCTTGGCTTAAAGTAGAGAACACCAGAAATATGTTTATCTGTGTTTTATTGACTATGCAAAGGCATTTGACTGTGCTGTTTTGTTCTGTTGTTCATAAAGTCACTATGAGTTGCATCACCTAACAACATCATAATAAATTATGGTTAACATTGAGGAGAATGGGAACTCCAGAACACCTAATTGTGCTCTGAAGGAATCTGGATGTGGATCAAGAGACAGTTGTGCAAACAGAATAAGGAGAACACTGCTTGGTTTAAAGTTAGGGAGTGTGTGTGTCAGGGTTGTATCCTTTCACTATACCTTTTCATTTTGTATGCCAAGCAAATAATCCGAAAAGCTGGAGTCTATGAAGAAGAAAAAGGTATCAGGATTGGAGGACGACTCATTAACAACCTGTGTTACACAGACAACACCACCTTACTGGCTGGAAGTGAAGGAGATTTGAAACACTGATAAAGGTCAAGGATGATGGCCTTAAGTACAGACTGCATCTCAACATCAAGAAAACAAAAATTCTCACAACTGGACCAGTTAGCAACACTGTCACAGAGAGAAAGGACTGAGGTTTTCAAGAAGTTCATTTCACCTGGGTCCACAATCAATGGCCATGGAAGCCACAGTCAAGAAACCAAGAAAAAACATTACGTTGGGAAAATATGCTACAAAGGATCTCTTTAAAGTATTGAAAACTAAAGATGTCACTTTGAAGACTAAAGTTTGCCTGACTCAAGCCATGGTAATTTTAATCACATCATATACATGCCAAAGCTGGACAATGAATGAAGAAGACAGAAGAAGAATTGATGCCTTTGAATTATGGTGTTGGAGAAGAATGTTAAATGTACCATAGGCCACAAACAGAACAAATAGATCTGTTCTGGAAGAAGTACAACCAGAATACTCCCTGGAAGCCAAGATGGCAACACTGCATTTTACGTATTTCGGAGATGTTGTCAGGAAGAATCAGTCACTGGAAAAGGACATCAGGCTTGCTAGAGTGGTGGATCTGTGAAAAAGAGGAAGATTCTCGATGAAATGGATTGACATAGTGGCCACAACAATGAGCTTAAGCATCTACATGATTGTGGACCTGGTGCAAGACTGGGTGGTGTTCTGTTGCTCATAAGGTCACTATGAGTTGGAACTGACTTGAAAGCACCTAACAACAACAAAAACATGTATGAATTAGCTTTTATGACTTGGTCTTATCTTTCTAACTAGATAGCAATTACAGGGTATTAGGTCACATTTTTTTAGTTTCTTCTGCATGTTCTAATTCCCTTCTAGTACATAGTTGGTCTTGGTCACAGTGCTGTAGTTGGTAGGCAGTGGTTTTTTCACGGTTTGCTTTGGTTGTTGTTGTTGTGTGTGTATACATGGTACACATGAGAATATACTATGAAATTTCATCATAGCAAAAAAAAGTACTTAAAATTTTAGGCAGTTCATATACTCCCTAAATCTCACTCATGAACTCTAGGTTAAGAATTGCTGGCAGTTTAAGGTCTTTAATGGAGAATGGAGCACCTCTGATACGAATCAAAACTCCAAATGATGCTTCAAGGACCTATCAGCCCTCTGGAATAAGGAGGAGAAGTAGTATTTGGTAGAAACAAATAAAAATTCTTTTCATCTTCTTTTATCTTTGGAATGGTAAGACTGAAGAACCAAGGGTTACCTGAATAGGGTCAAGGGAATGTATCACACAGCTGGATGTTCAGACTTGTTTCTAATCTACATTTTGAGCTAGAGAGGAACAAGTGGTCTTTGAGGCTCATATATTATTTCATGTACCACACCACTAGGGTTGTTCAGGAGGGAATTTGGAGCCAAGTCTCAGATCTTTCAGCCATTCATCAAATAGTCATCAAGTGCCTGCAGTGTGTCAAGAATTTAAGAAGAGACGCTCTACACCCTTGTAGATCTTGTTTGCCCACCTTTAGAATTCACTGGGGCCCAGTGGTAGACAAGTGCTTGGAGCTTCTGCTCTTAGAAAACTCTGGCGTGACAAGCAATAGATTCTCAATAAACATTGGTTGGTTTGATTAGTTTATTACTTTCCTCAATGTGTTAGTTTCCTTACAGAATCAGAGAACAGCTGGGGTTAATAAAAGTTTAGTTTTGAGAAGGGCACAAAGCTATATATATACTAATTATAATAAAATATTAAAAATCTACTTAGGGTAACATAGTTATGAACCTGAAGTGCATACTAATGTGAGAATCGTTTTGATGTAAGGCATTTTCAAAATCAGCTATCTGTCCTCAGAGTGGCCAAAATAGCAGTCCAGAGACGGACAAGGAACATTTCCCATTCAGCAGCATGCTCTCTTATTGGCCCAGGGATGGCAATAACGCAAACAGCAGCTGGTAAGAATCTGGGTCTGTGCTGACTAGATCATTTGGCCTGAGAGTTTAATTTTGCTTCAAAAAATAGTCTAATTTTGTTCACAGTGGAAAAAAAATGGTATATTCCTTCAGTGTCAACAGACCAGATTGCATCTCCAGTTTGTTTGATGGGAGAACTTGGTTCTGTTCCCAGATATGTCTCTCCTTCATGGCTCATTGAATTACACTAAGTGCTTTGAAAAAAGTCAGTTTTAAAACATACTGCCTTCCTACCAAGTCTTGAAATTTCCCTTCATATGGAAGTTACAAGAGCCTATGTTTCTAGACAGAGAATCTCTTACAAATATAGTCACCAGCTACTTCCAGTCACCAGTTTCTTCATGTGTGAATAAGTAAACCTTAAAAAACTCTTCAGGAGTCCCTGGGTAGTATAAACGGTTACCACACTCAGCTGCAAGCTGAAAGGTTGGACGTGCAAGTCTATTCCATGGTACCTCAAAAGAAAGGCTGTTTTGTGACTTACTTCTGAAAAGTCAGCCACCGACAACTGATGAAGTACAGTTTTACTCCAACACACATGAGGTTCCCGTAAGTCAAAACAGACTGGAGAGAAGTCGGTTTGAAGGATCCTGCAGGATCCAACATTCTGGGATTTTATGTGGCTCCTAGGTGCCCTAATATTTTGAAATTTACCCAAGGGTGTGTACCTTCACAAATTAGTGAATGAAAACTATTAAGCCATTGCTATCCAGAAATATCCCAGAGGACTTCTGTCACTTTCTTACTTATGTTCCTTCACACATCTTCAGGAAGTGGTTATATTTATAAGCGGTCAAATCCTGGTGGTGCAGAGGTTAAGTCCTATGGCTGCTAACCAGAAGGTCAGCGGTTCAAATCCTGCAGGCACTCCTTGAAAACTACTAGGCAGTTTTACTCTGTTTATAGGGTTGCTATGAGTCCACATCGACTTGACAGCTGTAGAGGGTTTATTATTTCAATATTTTATTTTCCTTGAGAGTATTTCAAGTAAGAGCCCATTACCTATTTCTAATTTACTTTGTTTCAAACTCTTTGGTCCTAAGTAATAAGCATGAAGGAGACCAGGTTAGAAGATGACCTGGGCAGCTTCAAGGGGTTGCTCTCTGGGTGAGGTGACCTTTCCCTCAGCCCAGGTTCCTCTGCACCACAGCCTGTGGCAGTGCAACAAAACCAGAACCTTGCTCCAGCCTTATCATGTTATGCTGAAAGCCTGATTTTTTTTTTTTTCTTAAACAAACAAACAAACCTGGAAAAGTATGTAGATGATGTATCTGTCCTGCTAATAGACACCCCAGGAGCATGAGGCTGATGGAGGAGGATGCAGAGGCTGGATGAAGGGCTCTATTTATATTCCACTGATGGGCTAATCTTTCACACACACCTGGAGGTGATCTGAGCTGCTGCCCACACAAAGGAATCCAGCCCTGGCTCCAGCTCCTACAAGTCCCATCTGAGCTCCGACTTCAGTGGGGCTGGAATGTGCAGGTGGAATACGTGGTGTCTCCTGGAACACCAGCTGGCATCTACTCTTCCTGGTAAGGGGTGGCAGGAAAATAAAAAAGGGAGAATCTGAAGTTAACAGTGTGTCTTTCTACCTTTCCTACGCTGTTTCTTTCCCCCATCTGGTTCCCACGTTTCTAGTCCTTTTACTTTCCTCTTTAATATTAAAGAGTCCAGGGAAATGTGATAAGAGTCCAGGATAATGCTGCTATCGAGTCAACTCTAACTCATGGCAACCCCATGTGTGTCCAAGTAAAATTGTGCTCCATAGGGTTTTCAATGACTGATGTCTGGAAGTGAGTTCTAGGTCTTTCTTTCAAAGTTCTCTGTGTGGATTCCAACTTCCAGCCTTTCAGTGAGCAGCCAAGCTTGCTAGCTGTGTGTACCACCCAACTACTCAAAGAAAATGTGACGTTTAGTTTTATTAAAATTAAGTTGCTTCAAAATGAATTGTTTCCTATGTGTCAATTAACAGATGAATGGATAAACAAATACATAGAACTATCCAGTCATAAAGAGAAACGAAGTCCTGGTACATGCCCTAATCTGGATGAATCTTGAAAACATCATGTTAGTAGTTGCCATTGAGTTGGTTCCGAATCATAGCAACCCTGAATACAACACAACAAAACACTGTCCCATCCTGCACCATGCCCACCACTTTTCACGCTTAAGCCCATCATTGCAACCACTGTGTCAACCCACCACCTTGAAAGTCTTCCTTGTACTGAGTGGAAGAAGTCAGTTGCAAAAGAACAAATACTGTAAGAGTTCACTTATGTGAAAGAAACCAGTATATAGAAACTAAGGTTTTTAGTGGTTTTCAGGGGCAGGAGGGAGTGGGAAAAGGGGCCCTGAGTTTCTATTAATGATGGTAGAATGATTTGGAAAAGGATAGTGGGAATAACATAATAAGTGTTAACTAAACCTACAGAAATTACTGGGATATTCTGTTACTTACGTTTTTACTACAATAAAGTAAACAAATAAATGGCTTACTTGGTTTGCTATTATCTAGGAAGAGTGGTTCATTATAAAATACCTGAGAGGTAAGGTTGTACTCAAGCCCAATTCTGAAATCCACTGAGTAGGTGGTGTTCTTAACTCCTCGTCAGTTGGCAAGGGGCACAACCACCAGGGGAAAGCCTATAAACCACCTTCCTAATTCTGGAAGAAAGACTGGAATTTGATAGAAAGCCTAAGTTGTTGTGCACACCATGCTGTGCTGTTTCCTGATGACCTCTTTGGACTGAATAAAGCCAGCTACAAAAGTGGGTGAAGCCATCCTTCACACTGACATTTAATTTACCTGAGAGCACAATAATCTGGGGAAGAATCAAACACTCAAAAAATTTGCTTCAGTGAGCAAAAGCTAAATGTTTGTACCATACTGAGAAGTGATACTTTTCTTCAGAATTTAAAGGCAGGGTGTGGTGGGGGAAAACGGCAGCAGAGTCACTGATTAAAAGCAAAAGGAAAGAAAATAACTCTTTTTTGGCATATTTGTGGTTACAGATTGGGAGAAAACTGTGTGCCCTTTCTGAAATTTAGCACATTGTGATAATATTTTATCAGCCCGCTGTTTGATAGAACAAAGTCAATGGGGCCACGATAAAGGAAGCAAAGGTAAAGCCTTAAAAAGCAAGGATATTTTTAGTGTGTTAGAAGGCAGCAGCTGGACTTAATAACTAAGGGTGTGTGGGAGGTGAAAGTATGCTGAGTTCTGTTCAGAAGTCTGATGAACAGAGAAAGGGTGGGTGATGTCGCTAGCCAAATCAAAATAATCATCTGTAATTAGCTCCACCTGTGCTAAGAAATGATGCTCACAGAATTGTCACAGTTTGTTGGCATTTGTGTCTGTGGGGTATGTTATGTGGGTAATGGTCACTTCTGAATCTGAGTCAATACCCACCTACTGATGAAACTTCAGTTTCTCTGTATCCAGTTTTGTAATCACGATACCAAACACAACTCTGTTCAGAATGGTGGATAAATGAATGAAACTGCAAACCTGTGGCATACTTAACTTGTTTGCCTGTAAAACACATCTGGTTAAGTTAGATTAACTTGTAATAGTTTGAGAAACTGTTTTGGTTCATGGTAATCTGATCCTGTACCTCTGTGTTTCTTGTGATGTATTAACAACTAGGTGTTTAGAAATTAATGTTCACTTAGCTCAAGCTCACAAGGTAGTCATCATGGTCAAAAATGTAATGTTTGGGTGAAATGACCAGCCTTCCAGGTTTCCAAAGAGAGATCATATGTAATGTTCCCTCTCCCTATCCGACCTGTTACTGTGACTTATTAACACATGATCCTTTAGGATAATGTTCTCAGAGGACATGAGCAGTTGTTTCAGCCACTCCATCTCGTGTCCCCTGCCATCTTATGAAAAAGTGTGCCAGGAAATCTTGGACCACTGTAGGCAGTTTATGGGTGCACACCACACTGTCCCATGGTGACTGGTTCTTTCTCCCCCAGTTACCCCAAAGCTAAGTAATCTGACTTCTTAGAATAGTCTTCAATATGTCTGATACAGTTACCGTGAATGTAAGGCACAACTACATCATTTTGACAATTGCCTTCCAAATCTGGAACGAAGCTCCTTTGTGTATGAGTTGAGAAAACTTAGCAGCCATAACTTCCTCTCTCTTAGCTCAATTCCAGACTGAAAAGTGCATCCGCCTAAGATGTGACACAGCCAAAACAACAAGCTTTGAAACCGGGCTGGACAGAAGGCCAAGAACACTCCAGTTCTAATCTAGTGAAGCAGTGTAAAAAGTAATAAAAGTAAGAGCTTTAGGGTCAAACAAAGCAGGTTAGCCCTTGATCCTGTCACTGTACTGAGTGACCTTCGACAAGTTATTTAACCTTTAACCTTTTTACATTTCCATGGCCTCATGTGCAAAATGAGAATAGTAACAATATCAACTTAACACTAGTTATTGTTTTAAGGATTGAATGAGGGGATGTTTACAAAGTACTTAGCAGAGCATCTGGCGAATAACCAAAAAGCAAACCAAATCTGTTGCTGAGCCAATTCTGACTCATGGTGATCACATGTGACAAAGAACTGCTCCGTAGAGTTTTCTTGGCTATAATCTTGATGGAAGCAAATAGTCAGGCCTTTCTTCCGCAGCACCACTGGGTGGGTTCTAACTGCCAACCTTTAGGTTAGTAGTTGAGCACCAACCATGTGCTCCCTCATCACTAGCACCATCACTGTTTCACCCTGACACCCACCTATGGGAAGTTACAACCATACTGTCGTAGCTGGCTTCTGAGTTTGCAAAGTAAAAAGAAAATTTCTTGGAGATGAAAAAACATAAGGACTGCGTGAGATGTAGGATTATCTTGGGTCTCCTGCTGTTACCTTCCCTACACAGCAAGACACCTGATGGGCAGAACCTTCCGTGGTGAGAGGGCAGTAGTGATGGGCTTAATAACCACTCTGCGGGAAAAATGGCCTTGGAGTCTGTAAATCACAGAACTACGCACATGAGTTCTTCCATCAATGAAAGGGTTCCACTTTGGCACCTGGTGATCCATGAATAGAACCAAAGAAGTAACGAGGCTATCAGCTTGTAAAATGACCAAGCCATTTAAAGAACTAAAATAATATCTACTTATAAGCATAACTTAGGCTCCTTAAGTGTTTGCTTTATCCAGATGAATTTTCTCCTACAGAAATCTGTGAACAATGACAATTTCTTGGAGAACAGAACAGGGAGAGAGGGGACAAAGAAGGCCTTATAAATGAGAAAATCTTACAAATGAGGATGTTCTGAAAGTGCTTTACTCAATGTCTTTATCAAGCTGTATTAATTAATCTCATACAAACATGGATATTTTTGTAGTGTGGAAGCCCAAGCAGCATTTTCTGACCGTGTAATTTACAAGTCCTCAAATTACATTAAAATCATCACACACAATGTTTACAGTTTAATTATATGGTTATTTACCATTCCCAATCAAGTGTTATTCATTCAGTACCTCTTTGCCTGATCTTACCTAAAAGAGAAAACACTTTTAGGCTGGATTTGAGTGGTAAACATTCAAACAAGCCAATACTCAAAGGCAACAAAGATGTGATTTGGAGTAAACAAACTCCATTCGTAGAGAAATTTCTGAGAACTTCCGGGGGAAAGTGAATGGAAAGAGATCTACAATCCACTGAAACAGTCTTTGTCTGGTTGTTTCAGCTCTATGGAGGAAAAAAATGAAACTCCTTACTATTCACTTTGTGAAAACCAACTAAGTTTATTATCCACATTTTCTATTCTAAAGATACAGTGCTTAAGTAAAGAAATATTTATTGCATATCATTTATATTCAGATCCTGTAATAGGAAGGATAAAAAATAAATAAGGCATGCCATTTTTTCCTGATAAACTCATGGACTAAAGATGTTATCCAAACCTCAAAATGCAGAAAATGTTGACTTCTGATCTTCTTGTAATTTGTCATATAATGATACCATCCTGAAATTAGAAAATCTCAACAGCCATCTGTCTTTAGGTAGTTGCATAACCTCTCTGAGCCTGAATTTTCTCATCTATAAAGTAGGAAGGTGGGGAAATATGTAACAACGCCAGTTTTACGTCCTTGATAGACGGACTTTAAAGATCATGTAAGACACTTTGCAGACTACTTCAAGAACTGCCTCCACGGCTGTTTTAGATCCCTCCAACCCTGTCCAACTGAATTCTTATTTGGTCCCTCATGTTACTTAGCAACCCACGAAGCCTCCCATTCTTGCTAAGGTACTAGATACACTGCCAAGCCAAGTGCCGTCGAGGGAAAACAGTTATTCAGTGCACTACCTGGGATTCGCCCTAATTACTAAGACATAATTGTGAATTCTTCTCACCAGGATCTAAAGTTTTAACAAAGAGGTTCTCATCGTGAAGTCTTTGGGCAACCTATATCAGAATTACCAGAAGGGATAAATCTTTTCCTTGAGTCCACTCCAGACTTGATGAATGGGAATCCTTAGTGGTGGAGTGCCTGCCTTTTAATAAGTTCTTCTGATAGTTTTCAGCACACCTAAGTCCAAGAATCACTGTGTTGTAGTTAATAAGGCTGTTCACATGTATGTGAGTTCTCTCCTTTTGAATAAGATGACTGACAATCAAGTTTGCCAACTTATGTTCGGAAAAATGCTACATACGTCATTGCTGAATATCACTACGGTCATCTTCGAAGTACTCTCCTTAGGAAGCTATGCACCAATGGCAGTGCCTAGTCCACCCTTTAAAGCAAATTTGGAACTCTTTTTCTGGAATGGCCATCAGAGCTGTCATCATATTATCCTTGATGTCCTGAATGTCATCAAAATATCTTCCTTTCAGTATTTCTTTTGTCTTTGGATAAAGAAAAAAGGTCATTGGGGGGCCAGATCAGGTGAGTAGGGAGGGTGTTCCAGTACACTTACTTGTTTATTGAATAAAAAAACTCACTTACACATAACTATACAATTAAGTTTGCAAACTTGCCACCACGTCACCGTGTGTAGTGGCCATTCCACAGAGAGGTCCAAAATTACTTTGAATGGTGCGCTAGGTACTGCCGTCAGTGCGTAGCTCCTGAAAGGGAGTGCTTTAAAGGTGACCATAGTGATATCCAGCAGTGAGGTATGTAGCACTTAGAAGAATTAAGTTCACAGACCTAACTGTCAGACCTTGTGTATTCTTTCTTTCTTTCTTTAATTTTTTATTGTGATTAAGTGAAAGTTTAGAATCAAAGTCCTAGAGTATACTTGATATATACCCATATTTCAGATGTTAAACAGTTAAATTGGTAAACCCAGTTAGAATTGAGATTGAACTAACATCTGTTTGTTCAGTACACAACCTTTTTGCTGCATGATGTCACCTATGAAAAGTCAGTTTCGTGACATGCTAATGATTGATCTAATTGCTTCATTCTTTTTGCAATATCAAATCACAAAAATCTATGGACCATGTACGTAGTGCTCGTCATGTGTATCCCTGCTTCCCCAGGTACTTTTTTTTCTTGTTTGTTTTGGTAAGCTAGGAATAACACATGTAAAATAGTTTTAGGCTCTTCATTACCAATTTTGCAAACCAGTATCCCCTTCTGTCTGCAATAGATGCAAGAGATACACAGCAAACTAAACTAAGATGATCATCTTCAGAAATCATTAGCCCATAGATATAGATATTTAAATGACTTTCAATCCGGAAAGCCCATTAAACATATGACACGTCATTACTATCCAACAATTATCCAAATGGAATGTAAGACATAAAATTATTTCAGATATTAAGGTTTTGGAGAAGCTTTGGATTTTTTAATGGAAAAGATGACTATTGAGGAATGCAAGCCTATCTTGTAAAGTGAATTTTGATAACTTATGCAAGAATGCAGTTGCAAATTGCTGCTTTAAACTTGGTTGTAAACTAGAGAAGCAAATAATTGGATGAGAGTATAGGGTTTTGAGTCTGGCAGAAAACTGTGACAAATCATGAAAATAGACACAGCCATCATAGTTTTGGTGGAATATCAATAACAGAATTTTATATTCTGGCAGTGGCATATTATACATCCACTGGGAGATTTATTTAGAAGCCATCCCTTAAATGATATAGACAGCATGAAGCATATATGTCACCAGTACATATGTGACAACTAAAGTACAAAATGGTAAGCATAAATATTGATCAACCCAAACAATAGTGACCTAACACTTAACACATAATTTAAATATTTTTTCCTAGATATTTTCAAGTTTAATATGTGGATAAGCTGTTGTGCAGTTTGATTAGAAAGTACTATGATTAAGGGCCAACTAATATTTCCCCTGAAGGGAAAATTTGGGTAAGAGTTGCTGGAGCTGGAATATTTTATAGATGATCTTTTTCTATTTTTTGATCTCGCAAGTGAGGAAACAGATAAAGGAGATTAAATGATTTGTCTAATGTCATTTGACTATAAACAGAAGACACAGGGCTTGAGTGATCTCTTTGGTAGAGAGTCCTGTTTCAAGCCCATGTTTGTCACTAAAAGAGAAATTAAAAGTAATAAAACAGGCTTAGGGAGCCAAACAATCACTCAAAATTGTGATTACTTTCAAGAAAAAAGTTCTTAAAACTTTATTAAATCTATACTGTGTTGCATAAATAAATACATTCTGAAATAACCTTCCAGACATTAAACCTAAAAACCAATCCTGTTTCCAGAGTCAGTTGATTCTGACTCTTTGGGACCTCACATGCGTCAGAACTATACTCCATTGGGTTTTGGACAGCTGATATTTGGGAAGTGAATGGCCAGGTCTTTCATTTGAAGTACCTCTGGATGGACTCACACCATCAGCCTCTCAGCAGTTGAGTGCATTAACCTTTTGTACCTACCAAGGACATTCTGGATGTTAAATGGTTGCACCTGCACTTACCATATAAATTACTACTATTTACACTTTGAGTATTGCACTTGAGTTGTTACATCATTACCAGAGAGAAAACAGAAGTTAATCCAAGTCATGTATTTTCCCCAAGATCTTATGATACATTTGTGAAAGGGCTGAGGTTTGTGCTTTGGATATTACATATTTCGGATTCTAGAAGGCACACCATTTCCATTTGGCTATACTGCCTTTCAGAAACCCTGGTGGCCTAGTAATAAAGTGCTACCACTACTAACCAGAAGGTCAGCAGTTCAAATCTACCAGGTCCTCCTTAGAAACTCCATAGGACTGCTCTACTCTGTCCTCTAGCATCACTATGCATCAGAATTGACTCAACAGCTGTGTTTTGTTTTGTTTTTTCCTAATATGCAGCCTTTTACCAAGGCAGCCTAAAGGAGTAAGAACCTTATAGTATGAATCTTGTTAACAGGAAGATGTTACAATAAATACAGAAAATACAAAATACAAGAAATTAAAAAGAAATGGAGAGTGGGTGTCTTATTTATCAAATACTGCTGTAACAGAAACACCACAAATGGATGGCTTTAACAAGGAGACATTTATTCTATCACAGTCAAGTAGGCTATGGATGGCTTTAACAAAGAGACATTTATTCTGTTATAGTCCCGTAGGTTGAAAGTCCAAATTCAGGACATCAGTTTTGGGGGTAGTATTTCTCTGTTGGCTCTGGAGGAAGGTCCTTGTCATCAATCTTGCCCTAGACTGGGAGCTTCTGAGGTACAAGGACCCAAGGTCCTTTCATAAGTACCCACTCTGGTCCCCAATTCTCTGCTTGCTACTCTTTCCTTTATATCTCAAAAGATTGCCTCAAGGCATAACACAATATAACCTTATACATTGGGTCATGCCCCATCAAGACAACTGGCCCCCATCCTCTCTCACTGATGTCATAGAAGCAGGATTTACAGTATAGAGGAACATCACACAATACCAGGAATCATGGCTTTGCCAAACTTGCTACACACATTTTGGGGGGGCACAATTCAATCCATGACAGTAGGGAAAATATTGGGGTGAAATTTGAGGATTGGTAGATGTTGGAAATAGAGAGGAAAGGGCAATCAAAATAAAATTCAATAGGCTTGGTCCATATTATAAAGATTTCCATCATCATGTTATTCATGGGAAGATTCTTAGCCCTGTGCTAAATGAAGAGTATTACAACAAACTGAGAAGTTATTATAAAACCCCCAGGAAAAATTATAGTTAACTGAGTCAATTAGATTTCTCAAGAATCCCTGACTTCAGCTCCGGCTAACAAGAATCCTAATGAGTCAATTAGTATTAACTAATATCACTTTGATTGACTTAAGGGGTATATGTAATTATATAAATGTGAGTATATAAAACTATGTTTCTGGGTATGTTGCCTCACACTTATCCATGGCTTTCAAAATTGAGTTTTAAACTACACTGAAAACAGAATGATGTAAGAATCCTCACTAGTTAGATGAAAAACTGAGTTTCTAAAATCATTTATTCTGGGGATCAGAGGCATGGTCAATAGTGACCTCAGAAAATTCAGCTTAGGTAGGAATGCACCTTTGGAAATGTTTGGTATAGTGAAGCGAAGGAGAAAGTTGGGTCAATAATTATTAAGTGCCAAACACGTGTCAGCCAATTCTAGCAAATTTTCTCTATATTCCTCCCAATTTTGGAGAACTATTAGACAGACCAGGAAAGTTAAGCCGAACAAGTTTAAGTAAAGATCAAAGAGAGTGGTAAGGGCTGCCATGTATGATTGCGCAGTCTGTATCCTGCACAACAGGCTGTGGTTGGGAGGGACAAAATGGGGACTGATGTTTATTTTTCATTCTGCCTGCTCCATGAAGCACTCTAATGCAGGGTTGTGTCATCCCAGAGGAAGAGATACCCTTCTCTAATTTGCCAAAGACATGTAGATAGAAATACAATTAAAAAAAAAAAAAGTTATGAGTAGCTGGTACTCATCTTATAATAAAGGATCTGTAAGATCTAAATATCATTACTGAGGTCAACAAAAAGAAAAACTACAGTGGAAGTCTCTCCATCATTCCTTCTTGAGCCAAAACATTATCTGACCTTGAAATTTTGGTACACATACAGGGGAAGGGAAAGGGAGAGCCTAGTTTTCTTTGGGCTGTTTACTCTGTATGCTTTTCTAAAATAATAATTTTTAAAAAGCCATTGCTGCTGAGTCAATTCTTACTCGTAGCAACCCTATAGGGCAGAATAGAACTGCCCTGTAGTGTTCCCAAGGAGAGGCTGGTGGACTTGAACTACTGACCTTTCAGTTAGTAGCTGTAGCACTTAACCACTAGGCCAGCAGGTTTTCCAAATACCAAGTCACTATATACTGAAGCACTCCTCACGGTGTAACAAGTAAATCTATGATGAGAGAATCAGCACCTAAGCCCGGCACATAGTAAGTACCCAATTCACATAATTACCCAAAAGAAAGCCTGTACCAGTTGAGCTATGTGGTTATCATCAGCACTGAAAGTCTTTGAGGGTGGTAATGTAAATGGACTTATATTATCATTGATGTTAGAGATAAAGATTTGCAATTTACTTAAATATACTTTTTAAAAACCCAAATTGCAGTAATTACAATCAAATGCAATATGAAAGCTGCTGGGGCTGCATAAGGAAACAAAGCCTGTGAAAAAAGCTGGTTACTTGCACTTTTCATGGAGCCTGGAATCTTGACTTTTTCTGTCTCCTCCAGTGGCGGTTAGGGGCCAGGCCTACAGATCATTTCCTCTACATCTTCAGCACTTAGCACATAATGAGTGATTTGTTCACAAATCAGTAAAAACCAGTAGACTTTGAGTGAGTTCTAACTCATGACTCCCCATATGTGCTCCATAGAGATTTAAAAGACTGATTCTTCAGGAGACAGTCAAGCCTCTGGGTGGCCTCCAACTTCTTTTAGCAGCTCAATGCATTTGTTTATCACTGTTGGCACAACCTGAGGATGGGCTTAGTGAATGCTGCTGAAGAAATAACTTTTTCTTTCCTCTGCCTCTCCCAGTACTCAGGGTCTTAAGTTGCCACTGGACCCTCAAGTCTTCAAACAATGTGGAAAAGGGCTACTCTGACCCCGGGGGACAAAAGTTAAAGAGCAATAGAAGACAGGCTTTAGTTACATTCTTCCTCAGTGCTTGATTCAGAAAGAACAGAGACTCTGAGAAGAAAAGAATTACTAAGGACTAAGGTTGCTAGATGCAGTCTAATTATATGTTAAATGTAAAGGTGATAGGACCAAATCATGCAGGAAGACAGAACATCGTAGGCGCAGAAGGAGTTTCAGAAGAATGTCTGGAAGAACAGTCAGAAGCTATGGACCTGGAGAAGAACATCTGTATTAGATGTACTGAACATGAAAAAGCCTTAAAGCTATGGGAGCCTTAAACTTGACCTTGAAATCAGTAAAACAAAACTACTTCTTTTTCCTTTTCCTCTTAAAATGAAATCCTTTCATGGCATTTGGCAATAAGTGGACAGCTAAGCTGTTTCCTTTTCTGAAAAGAATCTAATATTTAACCAACAAACCAACACTGTTCATTGCGTTAGCTGAGGATTCTGGCGGGTGACCATAGGCCTTAGCCATCCGGCAACTGCAAGCCAGGTGCTGAGGGTTTCGTCCACAGACTCACTCTTACTCAAAATATGCAGGGTCCAGGGTCCAGGCCTAGACCGATATGCATAGTAAACAATTAGGCCATCGTTCGGTTTTTAGAAAAGGATAATTTTCTACCAAACAAAAGTGAGTGGCTTGCAGTAGGGCAAGGGTAGATCAGAGGAGATGAAGGGATCTGGACAGTTTTATGTTTTAGTGTTCAAAATAAGGTTTTAGGAAGATGACATGATTTACTTAGTTTTGTCTCACTCCAACCGGATTAAATATTCATGTTTTAATGACAACTTTTTAGGCAATAGTGCTTCCTGTCAAAGCCAAGACGATTATCTGAAGGGAGGAGGATATATTGTTGAGTGCAGGAGCGTCTACCTACAAGTAAGTATAATCTGTTGTAAATTTTCTTATTAGCATCCTTTGTCTGTTGGTCATACTGCGGTAACTTACATATTCTGTGTTGCCGGAAGCTATGCTACCTGTCATTCAAGTACCGGCAGAGTCATCCACGGTGGACAGGTTTCAGCAGAGCTTCCAGACTTACACAGACTTGGAAGGAAGGCCTGGTGATCTACTTCTGAAAAGTAGCCAGTGAAAACCTATGCATCACAACAAAATGTTGTCTGAGTCACTTGCTTTGCTCAAGTCATCCGGATAGATCAATCACAGCAGGAAGACATCAACCTTGGTCACAATGATGGCTAGAGAGCCCATCTGTGAGACAGAGTGGCATGAAAAACAAAACAATGGACTTAAACACGCTGGTTATTGTGAGAATGATGCAGGACTGGGCAGTGTTCTGTTCTACTGCATATAAGATCCCATCAGTTCAAGTTGACTGGACAGTAGCTATCTGTCTATCTGTTTCTCTGTCTTCTTCTGGCCTGCATATTTAGCTATTTAGCTTTTTCTTTAAATTGGAATCAAACTACATAGTGTTGATCCACTGTAATAGGAGGTAGAAAGTTCATACATGTAGAACGACATGTTGAATCATGTTCCCATGGGCATTACCAAGAGCTAGAAAAGTGACAGGAGAGTGTTCAAATCTTCAGGAGTCCTCTTCTTTGTCTCCCTGTTCTCTACTGCATCCAAGGCTAACATATATCCACTTTTATAAACTGATTTAAAGATAAAATGACTGTGAAAAGCTTAGTTCCTCATCAGCAGCCAGTATAAAATAACGCTTCTCTATTGGCCTACTTGGAGCCCTGGCAGTATAGTGATTAAGAGCTTAGCTGCTAACCAAAAAATGATAGCAGTTCGAATCCACCAGCTGCCCCTTGGAAACTCTATAGGGCAGTTCTATTATATCCTTTAGGGCTGCTATGAGTCAGAGTTGATGGCAACTGGTTTGGTTTTCTCACATAGGTTCACTATGAGTTGGCATCAACTTGAATAAGAAATTGATTCAAAGCCAGATAGATACAGTAGTGGGTTATGCAGCAAGTTAAAAGCACAACAACTAATGGGAAAGTTAGAGGCTGGAACCCACTGAGCCTTTCAGAGGTCTTCGGAAGAAAGACCTGGTGATCTGCTTCTGAAAGGTCACAGCCTTAAAAACCCTCTAGAGACCAGTTCTACTCTGCACACCTGTGGTCACCATAAATTGGAATCAACTTGATGGTGACTGACATGTTTGTTTGGTAGCTGAATAATGACTAGCTCGGGAGGGTGTAACCTGGATTCCAGTCTCCCATCTATCACCACCCCCCTGGGGGACTTCTTCCTACTAGTGTCCATAGGGATTAGAACTGCCCTGAGTTTATTTGACCTAAAGCATTAGACCTTTTCTTTTTGTCATTTCAGGGAAGGTAATTCAAGCTAAGTCTCTTCTCGCATCTGTAGAGCAATGTTCTGTGGAGTAACACATTTTCTTGATAATGTTGATAACAAATTTGAAATCCTGGTGTGCTTGAAGAAATATAAATACAAAATCGTGCTATACAGCTTTGGTTTCTGCATAAATTTTCTCTGTGGTTGCAGAAAGCATCTTGCAGCATTTACATGTTCTACAAATCTCAAGACAGCTGACTTGGGGTAAACCACCCTGCTCATTTTATAGTTTGTTGGATGAATCAGAGTTTGCCTCTTTAATGGCCTTCATTTCAGAATGGGAGGGAAGCACACGCAGTGCTTTATTAGACAAAATGATACAACACACTTTGAGCTGTGTGTTTTTCCTTCACTGGACTTAACAGTACAGTATCAACCTTTTGTCTTAGGATGAATTGTTTAGAGGTGCAAAAACATCCAAGGGTGGGGGGAATCTCATCGTCATCAAGTCAATTCCAACTCATAGTAACCTTACAGGACCAAATAGAATTGCCCTAAACTGCCTTCTGATTAATAGCTGAGCTCTTAACCATTGCACCTCCAGGTCTGCAAAAAAAACAAACAGTGCCAATTATATATAAATATATATATACAGAGAGAGAGTTTTATTAAGCAGAAATGGCTCACGCAGTTGTAGAGGCTGCTAAGTCCCAAATTTGTGGGTTGAGGTGGAGGTTTCTCCTGTCTCACATGGTTTCAGGGGCTGACAAACCCCATATCTGTATGTCAAGTGAAAGACTGAAGGCTTCTCAGGTCCTAAGAACTGCAGATCAGAGAATGATGAAACAATTGTAGGATCGAGAGAGTGTGTGTTTCACCAGAATATCCACATGTATTGGATGCAGGCCAAATCCCTAATTAAACTCCTCTTCCAATTGATTCTCCACTCACATCAGATCAAAACGTGGAGGAGGATTACATAATATTTTTGCCAAACCACTGAGAATTATGGCATAGTCAAGCCGATGGGTAATATTAAACATTACCCCCTTGGAATTTTTTAAGAAGATATTAAGAACTGAAAGATTTCCAAGGAAAAGTTCTTGCTATATGGCCATAGGGTTTTGTGGGTGGAAAAGATTCTGGGTTCTTTTAAGTTGTTCTTAACTTAAAGTTAACTTAAAGTCAAGGTCTTAACCTGGAGATGGAACTCAGAAAGCAGCATTCTTGCCCAGGCTTTGCCAGTCTCTGATACCCTTGACCCTCCACACAGATGTTCACTGTAAAACAGGGAAGGATCTTTGGAAATACTGGACCAAATGACCTATTTCTAGTATTTTCTGATCTACAGTCAATTCTACTTTGGGATGGGCAAAGAAAGAGATTCAGATAAAGAAATTTTTAGAGAATTTTGCTAGCTTGAAAAAAAAAGTCCTGTTATCAACATTACCTGTTCACTCTAGGCCCCAACAAATTTCTCAGTGTGAATAACAATATTGTTCTTGTTACAGGACTATGAATAGGTCTACGTAGTAAAAGCACCTGTAATTTTTCTTTTGTGATGTGATACAAAAATGTCAATGCCTAGATAGTCTCAAAAGATCAGAAGTGGTCAGTGTTATTGTAAAACTATCACATTTCTCCTCTATCACTTAAGCCATCTTCAGAGGTTTTCCAAGTGGACTGTGCCATGCATCTTCTTTTCTGAGTCTTCATATGAACTGCTTGCCGTACTTTCAGCCTCTCACCTGTGGTATTCTTTCCTTTGCCATTTAATACACTGAGTCACTGTTATGGAGGGAATTGTCCAGGTCACATTGCTTCTTTCAAAAGCTCAGCTGCCTTTTTACAGTGCATTCCCACCTGTCTGACTATCGTCAACAGGCTAAATACTCATAGACTGTAATGGTCAGGGTTCTGTTCATCCTGGAGGGAAAAGACAAATGACCACATTTTTTGTCTAGGTGGTTAGGTAATTGTTGTTTTCTTGTAAGTTATTATTTTATCAATTGCTTTTCTGTAATTACCTTGTCTAAGAGCTTTACTGGAAACCCTAGTGGTATAGTGGTTAAAGGTTATGGCTGCTAGCCAGAAGGTTGGCAGTTGGAGTCCACCAAGTGCTCCTTGGAAACTCTATAGGACAGTTCTGCTCTGTCTTGTAGGGTCAGTATGAGGCAGAATTGATTGGGCACCATTTTTTTTAAGGGTGTCACTTTCTAATAGAACTGATTCAGTGCCCTCTCCATCTTTTGTGATTGCTTGCCTACCTCTACAGCAGTGCTTAACCATGTTAATGATAACGTGGATTCCAAAATTATTTCAGATAAAGGGAAAACAGAGACAGCATTCCCTGGTAACAATCCCAAGAGCTTTTAAAATTGGTTTCTCTGTTCTTTTTCTTGGTCTTTAGGGCACATCTATGAAACTTATATGGACAAGGATGATTTCAAAAGCATGCCTCCACAGAAAGTCCAGTGCATGGCAGCAGAGCCTGAAAACTACTGAACAGATGTAGCGGGTGTAAACATGCTTCCTTATCTTGGCTCCTGGATTTTACATCCTCCTAAGACTCTCTGTTCTGCAGAAAAGAGTTATCAGTACAGATGGTAAACTACTGAAATGCCCAAAAGGTTCAGGCTCATCTGTGCTCATAAAGAAGGGAGGATTTCATGTTGTCTGACTCACAGGTGTTTAGAGAGCTCTGAATTAGCTCCAGCTTCTTCAATATTATTTTGCTTTAACAGATTTCTTGGGTTATATGTTGGAAGGATCCACCCGTTTTGGTGTCCAAGAGCTTAAAATTGGAAAGAGTGTTCCCCTGAGCAAGGGGGTGGAGCACAGCTCTTGGCACACCAGCCTGGGCAGTCTCTGCAAGTGGAGGCTCGGCGCCTCTTCTGTCTCTGGGCTGCTGCCACAGATTTTCTCTCTGGCCACTAGCTCCTTCCTCTCCTGTCTCGTACAATCTTTCTGGCATAGACACTTCATTATTTCTGAACTTTCCAGTCCCTCGATCCCATGTCCTTCTCTTTCATCCTGTGACAGCAACAGGTGCAAGCAGACAGTGACCGCATGCTTTCAGCTGTTCTGCTGGAGTGCTTTCTGTTGAGCAAGCACCAGCAGTGTCCTTCTGCTGGAGCCAAAGACTAGCACTGCGATGTATTAACTGCCTTTCCCAGAGCAGCAAACATTAATTCCCTCACAATGGAGAAAGTCAAACTAAATGAGACTCATGGGTCACAGGACACTGTGCGTGCCCTAACTCCTACCTAGGACATCTCTCAGCTGGCTATATTTGCTCTCCTTCAGTTTGTCTCTTCCTACTTTAAAGACAAAGTAGCAATTCCTAGGATATAGTCCACGGGAATTTCAAGAGGTGATATTCAGGAACAGGCTTTGCAGGAAGACCCACGTTACATAAAAGTAAGCTTTTTGTTTTTTTCCTTGGGGCATTTAAATAGGCCAATGTGAAAGTCAAGATCATCATAAATATATTATATGGAATTTCCTGTTCACTACTGAAACATGAGTTTTCTTTTCTTTTGTTTTTCTTAGTAGTACATGCCACAAGACTAGGGATCCTTGGAATACACTTTTGGAAACGTTTGCCTAGACAAATAAGGCCCAAGAGACTCATGTCTTGCGGTAGTCTGCGCTAAGGGAGCTCACAGCACAATTAATGGTGCTTTGTTTTGTTTTGTTTTATCATGGGTAAAGGGTACTAACTTTAGAGTGTTTTACTGACTGTAATGGACATTTTGGTTGTCTTCCTCAACATCTTTTCTCCCCACTACTAGGGTGGTCATGCTCTTTGAGAGAGGTTGATCCCACTCTCAGTACCCAATGGACCCTGTACTAGATTATTAGAGCAAGAAAAACCAGTTGCTGTCAGTTTGACTCTGACTCATGGTAACCCCACATGTGTCAAAGTAGAACTGTGCTCTGTTGAGCTGTTCATGACTGATTTTTCAGAAGTGATCACCAGGCCTTTCTTCCCAGGTTTCTCTGTGTAGACTCAAATCTCTAACATTTTGGCTAGCCCCTGAACACATTAATTGTTTGTACCACCTGTAGACACCAAATATTAGGATTCTCCCATCCTACTCCCCAACCACAATTGTTTCAGATAACCATGACCTACAGCAGTCTGTCTCACATTTTTCTGGACACAAGGATTGGTTCAGGGATGTCACTGTTAGCATGAAGCTTGCAACTTTGTTTAATGTTGAGAACTTCCCTTCTTTCCAGATGCATGTGAGTGAGGAAGTGTGTCAGTTCACTTCTTGTGGGCAGCCAGCTTGTGAAATCAGTCAGAGGATCACAGACAGAAAAAGGCAGAGACAGGAAAACAGAAGACCATTTGGAGCTCTGGTCAGTCTGTGCCAGAAGACTAAGTTTTACAATTATGTGGACTAAGACATTTTCCCTGTTGCCACATTGTATTTTCAATGAAAGCTGTCCCAAATGATGCACAGATTACACAGGGGTCATATTGTGTCAACATTATGACTCAGCTGGAAAGCTCCAGACTGTTACATGTCCAGACAATTATAGGTTTGATTTGTCATTGCTGAGTTCCAGAGCAATACATTCAGTTAAGATTTCGCTGTTCTCTTTTCCCCTGTATCAGGTTAAAACCAGAAACTAAAACCACTGGTACTGAGTCAATTTCAACTCATAGTGACCCCATCAGGTTTCCAAGGCCATGAATCTCCATAATAGCGGATTCCCACATCTTTCTCCCATGGAGCCACTGGTAGTTTTGAACTACTGACCTTTTGGTTAGCAGTCCATCTCTGTAACCACTGTACCACAATATTAGGTTATGTACCCTAATTTGTGATTCTTTTAATTAAATAAATTTCTTAATAGTCTGCAAGTGATTAAATTATAGATTTCAAAGTATGATCTTTCCCATAAGTAGAGGCATTTTAACAGAGGACTCTTGAAGACACATGATGCCTGTAGTCCCAAGGGAACTCCTATGCTAAAATGTGAGCCCACCAGACAGGTTACTAGTGGAGGTATTTTGAGGTAGCATCTTTTGTCTGTTAAGGTTCAGCCAACCATAAGTAAAGTCTAGCCCAAGAAAGAGGTAAGATATACAATCATGCCCTTCTTGGGTTGTAGGAATTAAAGTCTTTTCAAGAAATTCATTTTGTTAATGAACTGTCAAAACTCACTGTCTGACTATTGCAAACACGCACCTCTGCAGCTTGATTCCTGACTTTTAGTTTAAGGACAGGGGTGGTTCAGCGGTAGAATCCCAGCCCTCCATTGGGAGACCCAGATTTCATAGCCAGTCAATGCACCTCATGCATAGCAACCATCCACCTGTCAGTGGAGGCTTGCAGGTTGCTGTGACGTTGAACAAGTTTTAATGGAGCTTCCAGGCTAAGGCAGACTGGGAAGAAAGGCCTGGTGATCACCTTCTGAAAATCAGCCAGTGAATGTTCCAATCCACAGCTGGTCACGGGATGGCACAGGACTGGGCAGTGTTTTGTTTCCCTGTGCACAGGTCACCGTTGAACATCAGCCAACAACAACAACAAGAAAAATAGAAAACTGAGCCCATCTGTATGAGCAGTTCTTTCTTCTATACTCTTAAGCCACCTTTAAGCTTCCCTGAGGTTAAACATAGAAATAAGGTGACTGCAGGTAGTAAACTGACAGCCACCAAGGTCTTCCGTCCTAGCAAAATGACTTGCTTGATGTTTCTTGGAATTTAATTTAATCACTTGCTCACTTCCTGATTCTGTGTTTTAGCAACTCTAAATTAATGATTGTGACTCTGGCTATGCCCACAGGTACAATTCAAAGGCTGCTCTTCAGAATCTTAGTCAACATCTGTTTTGGACACTTGTTGTTGGAGACCCTGATGGTGTAGTGGTTAAATGCTATATCTGCTAACCAAAAGGTCAACTGTTCAAATCTACCAGGCACTCCTTGGAAACTCTATGGGGCGGTTCTACTCTGACCTGTAGGGTTGCTGTGAGTTGGAATTGACTCGATGACAGTGGGTTTGATTTGGTTTTTGTTGTTGTTAGTTGGTTCCCAACTCATAGTGACTTCATGTATGTCAGAATGAAATGTTGCCTGGTCATGGACCGGCTTGAATACTTAGTATTTATCAAACATTGTTCCTTACACTGGAAGGGTGATGGTGTACAAAACAGACAAAAACCCTTGCCCTTGCAGAGTTTAGAGTCACACGTATGTGTGTGTCGGTGTCTGTGTGTATGCACAAACATACAGAGAAAAATAAATAAAGTATATAGTATTTAAAATGGAGTCCCGGGGTGAAGCAAACAGGATCACCTAGAGTCAAAATCAACACCAGAACTAGCAACAACAATAATTATGCAAAACGGATTAAAGACTGTGGTGGTTTCATACTGTGTAAGATTGGCAATGTTGGAACTATGATTCCTACAATTTCTATCTCTGGTTAGTACCTGTCCCCCCCCCCACCTTTTTTTATTGTTGTTTAAAAGAAAAAACAACTGTTGCCCTGAAATCCATTCCAACTCATGACCACACTAAGTGTGCTCCATAATGCTTTCAATAGCTTTTAATTTTTTCCAAGGTAGATCACCAGGCCTTTCTTCCAAGGCACCTCTGTTAGACTCCAACTGCCAATCTTTTTATGTTCCCTCAACAATTCGTGTAGAATTGGTCAAAGATGAAACCTGCAGAAGGTTTGAAAGTTGGAAGGGAAGTGGCAGTATAGTGTCTGAGGATCTTGGTGGTTAGACAAAGTGAGAGATCGACCCAGAGGGGACAGGCAATTCCACCCAATTCTTGCTCTCCCTTGGTCTGTGTGGGCTCTCCTTCATGGCTGCTTGCCCTGTGGACCTACCGTGACCTCAGAGCTACCAACAGAAGTAGAGGTAAGAGTCCTCCCTAGATGTCACCAGCCCGCCTGACAAGGGCCCTCTCCAGCTAGATGTGCCTCCCTTCTGTATTCTGTTGCAAGCTCTTCTTTGTCCCTTTGCACCTCAGCTGCAAGAGGGCTGGCTTAGGTCCTCTTGTCTCTAATCAACCCACTTCCCCAGCTTCTGTTACAATTACTTAAGATGATATTTTATAATATACTCCATTTTCTGCAATATCTTAGTGACGCTGGTTTGTCGACTGAACCCTGAGCGAAACAAGCGCTACAGAAAGTGCCAAGCGGGGCAGGGAGGTGCAGGATGCTGGTGGGGTGTAGGGTGCAGTTTAAATAACATCATCCAGGGAGGTCCTCACAGAAGAGTAGACCCTGCGCTCAGAGCTGAAGGCAGCAGACAGCACAGCTATAAACTCCTTTCTAAAGCACAGGAAGACTACTTAAAGCATAATCAGAAAAAAAGAATCTGCCCAGAAATACCTATGACTAAAGATCTTACAAAGCTGCATAAACATGTATGATTTCCTTTAGAGCCATTTTTGGAAGTAACATTTTCTTAAACCTTACGGCATCTTGCTGAGGCGAAATCAAGGCCAGAATTGTTCTTGGAGCTTTTCAAAGGAAAAGTGTTCTTTAGGTATGAAGCCGTAAGAATAAAATACTCTCGTTAAGTCACGTTGTACCGCTGAGTAGTGGAGCTTAGCCGCTCATATTCCCAAATACTACCCCGCCCCCCAGCTTTGTCTTGCACTTCCAGCAGCAACAATGAAAAGGAACTATGAATAGTGTAGAGAGATCGGGGAGAGGGGCCCCTGAGAAGGAGAAACTGATACAGGAAGGCTTCTCCAGTGGGGTCCGTGGAGATGAACTCCTTGGCTTCCCAGCGTTCAAGTAGGATCTGCACTCAGCTGGTGTGCTAGAGAAAGACGAAAAGTGCAAAACAAAACAATGTGCATGCAGCAAGGAGACCCTCTGCTCCTGGGTTTTCCTGTCAGCAGCACCAAGAGGTTGGTTTCCTGGCAACCTGCCACTGAGCGTTCCCTCCGCGGAGACGCGTCTGCCCCTAGGGGGAGCCCACTGGCTGTCAGCCTCCGAGGAGCTCTGGTGCTTGGAGACGCGCTCTTGGGATGTCAGGCTGGCTCGCCCTCTCGGAGCACAGTTAGAGCATCTGTCAGGAAAAGATTATTTTGAGGCAGGTATGCATATGACAAATTGGTGTGGCAGGCTTCCTGTGCCACGACGTCGCCGATTGCTGTGGACAGTTGCGGACTTTTCTTTAGACTGAAGTCTGAAGCAAAAGAGAAGGTGGTCTGTAACACGTCTCTTTCTTGCTGCTTGGTGCCCTCCGAGTCGATTCCGACTCACAGAGACCCTGTAAGTCAGTGTAGAATGGCCCTCAAGGAGTGGCTGATGGATTCCAACTGCCAGCCGTTTTGGTTAGCTCCAAACCCTTAACCACGGAGCCGCCAGGCTTGGCTGCCTTTTTTAGATCATTGATAATCTCTCTGATAATCGATAGTTATGGTTTTGCAAGAAAAATGCTTATTTTATTCTCATATTGGGGCTTTTAAAAAATGAGTAATGTATGAAATAAAATAGATGCATAATAGCTACATACCTTTTAATATCCCAGGAGAACACACACTGCGGTTTGCAGGGGTGTTTGTCCTGTCTCTAAGACCAATCCAAACCTGTTGCTAATGAGTCAGTTCCAACTCATGGTGATCCCATGTGTTACAGCATAGAAAAGGTTCTGTAGGGTTTTCTTGTATTCTTTATTGAAGCAGATGGCCAGGCCATTCTTCCATGCACAGTCTTTTAGGTTAGTAGTCCATAGTAAAAGATTTGGATCAAATTTAGCTTCTAGGGAAGCAACAGGCACAAACCAGGAAAGTTAGGTAGACAGGAACCAAGAATTTCTCTTTGAGGGGTAAAAGCTGAGCATGATCTTCTGTGCACACCAAAGGCAATTTGATAGAGCGTGGTCCTTCCTATGATGGAATGCATGTCATTGCTCCACATTCCTTGATTTTATTACTCTGCATAGTGGTTAAGTGCTATGACTGCTAACCCAAAAGTTGTCAGTTCAAATCCAGCACGCACACTGTGGAAACTCTTTGGGGCAGTTCTACTCTGTCCTGTAGGGCATCTACGAGTTGAAATTGACTCAATGGCAATAGGTTTTATTTTTTTATTTTTTCTGTTCAGCTTAGAAACAAGCTCTTCCCACAAGCCCATGGATGCAGCTAAGTCAGAGGGAAGGCCTGAGGGCTGGAATAGGAAAGTACCTCGCCTTTCCATGTGACTGCTCCCGCATTATTGACTTGCCAGCAATTCACAATAGTCCCCATTGACTGAAAACCATGAAAAGGAAGGAAGAAACCAGCAAATATTTGTGCCTGGTACCAAGCCAAGTTCATGGCAAAGTTCACTGATGGGAAGAATCTCATTCCTTTGGTTTCCTCCCACCTTTTTGGTTTAATTTTTCATGCCTTCACTTATTTTTTTGAAGTTCCAGAGACTCTTTTGTTTAGGCCAAGATAATGTCAACGTTTCACAGGTATCACTCATTAAATTGAATTACAGTAAACCAACTTGAAAGCAAAACCAAGAGTCTAGTGTTTGTAAATATTTTACTTCATAAAAGGCAGCAGCAGGAGTCGGGTATAATTTGAAATCACCAACCACACCCAGTGCTGTTGAGTCAATTTTGATTCATAGTGACCCTACAGGACAGCATAGAACTACCTCACAGGGTTTCCAAAGGTTAGCTGGTGGATTCAAACTGCTGACCTTTTGGTTAGTATTCAAGCTCTAAACCACTGAGCCACCAAGGCACCTTTAACATCACACAAATATTTACTGTATATACTGCTCAGATCTGTTGATTTTAAAAGAGTATCTGTTGGATATCTATTATCACTTTTTCCTGAGACAAATAGGAAAACATACAATACTTTGTTCCCAAGACAAAATAGGAAAACAAACATACAATATTGTCTTTTGATTTCAGAAGTCTTACTGTATGTACTGATGGCCTAGTTTAGCATTTGATGGAGTGAACAGCTAGTTTTTCTCTCCAATAATAAGTACAACCTAACCTAATCTGTAAATACATTTCAAGTAGCAATTAATGAGCAGACTAAAAAAGTCAAACTAGTGCTGTGGAGTCAATTCTGACTGATGGCGGTTTTATGTGTTACAGAGTAGAATGCGTCTTCGCAAGGTTTTCCTGGCTCTAATCTTTAAGAAAGCAGATTACTAGACCTTTCTTCCTCAGTACCACTGGGTGGGTTCAAACTGCTAACCTTTAGGTTAGTAGCCAAGTGGAAACGATTGTCTCCAGCTACTCAGGGACCTCTCAGCCAGTGGATACTCAAGCTTAGAAAAAAACAAAAACAAAGCCTTCCTCTTTTAAATGCCAACTTCTTCCATTCCTTTGGTAATTACTTGCATATGGGAAACCGAAACGTTTGCCTTCATTGTGTTACCATCCTAATCCTAGGGCTACCTTTCACCAAACAACCAGGGACTACGTAAATAAAGGAAAGGCAAATTTTGGAGAATAACAGGCGAGAAGGCCAGGGTGATGACAATTTCCCTTCTTTTATTAAAAAAAAAAAAAGAAAGAAAGGAAAAGGCATCTTTTCTGAAGTGCTTGAGGCTGACTTAAATATTGGAGTTTTCAAGTCTTGCCTTGTGATTGAATAGCACATGACATATTTGAAAGTCTTCCTTTCTTATTCATCTCATTGAGACTGACTTTTAAGGAGAAAATAAGCTACATTTCCCTGAGAATGAATTAGTAAAGTACTGCTCCAGCTAGTCGTATTTTATTTTGGAGTTAGTTTATGTCAAATGTATAATTAGACTAAAAAATGTCTTACTATCATTTACTTTTAAAAATACAATGGTTCTTGTAGTTCAGAAATATGATGGCACTAAAGAAAATGAATTCTGAAATTAAAATTAAATTATCTTTATATTCTTCTCACCTTTCCCTCCCTCTTCCTTTAATGCCTGTGGTGTTTACAAGGCTTAAATTATTCATGAAATTCAATTAACCTGTCATCAGATGAACTATTATGTTATCCTGGTCCTTTTGCCCCCAACAGTTAGACTACCTGTGAATTATGTGAGTCCAAGTTTTCCATGATTTTCTTCTACATTATGCTTTTCATGAAAACAAACCCTTTTATGAAGACAGTGAAGCTTAGATAAACTATAAAATCAACAAAACTGTAGAAACATTTAAAGCATATCGGTATGCAAATATATTTAGCTGCCTTTGTCCATAACCTAATCTTTATTTCCCACAGAGATTGTGCAGAAGTCAGGCATAATCTCTCTGTCTCTGATGCAAACTCCCTGGGCTTGTGTGTAATGACAATAGCACTTTGGGGCATTTTTTATTTAATGTCAAAAACCTTTATAAGCAGTGTCTCTTTAGTTTTTCAACCCTCTAGCAGGCATGTTTATCTTCTTCTCATTTTGTAAAAATTAAAAAGTCCTTCCTGCCCTTCCGTATTATTAGATCTTATACCTACTCCCAAAGCCCCTAAATCTCAGAAGGAATAAATAAAATGATGGAAAACAATACTGTAAAGGATGAGGGAAAGAAAAGAACAAAAAGAAATTAAGCCATAATTTAATGCTGGTGGTGTACATGGAAAACCCTATGATGGTCTTTTTCCAATCAACAGGGAACAATTTTCCCTACTCAACTGAGAGACCTTCTTTGCCCTTTGAAATCAGAGTTGATGTTTACTAATTAATTTATATAGAATAGTCCCTTAGCAACCATTTCAAACAGTATTTGTCACCTCCTCTCTCAGGCTTTAAAGGCACATATCCTTTTCCAAGACTACAGTTGTGTGTAGAAGCAAGCAGAATTCAGCAGTATTTGAAACACAGGGACCACAGAGTATTTATACAACACTTAATGATAAAATGATATTGCTGAAATTGTGACATTACTGTTTGGTGTCAACATTTTCATATCATTTAATTTGTATTTATTATTATAGGAGAGGGGAAGAGCTTTAAATCACCAAAAAAAAAAAAAAAAAAGTCACCATCTGCCACACTATATATATTTACTTATTTGTTTATTGCCAGCTCTCACTCACCCCAATTATGAAGTATGTAAGCTTTAAAAGGAAAAGCTATTTTGTCTGTTTTTTTTTTTCTTTCATGCTGTATCCTCAGTGTCTCATCCTTGGCACAGAGACGGCACACAGTAAACATTTGCAGACGGGATAAATAAGAATTTTTTTCAGATTTTTGTAAGGAGGCAAGAGACAAAGATAAATGAAAATTTCTTGTTTCTCAAGTTGTTTAAAGGGACTTTTGATGGAGGAACTAAAATTGCTTACTTGTTAGCTCCCATCAGATTGCTTGGAACGCAAGGCAACCCCATGCACACAAGCTGGGCTGTTGTGACCCACAGGGCTTTCACTGGCTGACTTTCAGATTCCTTTCTTCTTAGTCCATCTTAGTCAGGAAGTTTTGTTGAAGCCCATTGTCTTTAGTCATCTAGTGCTTCCTTAACAGAGATACCGTAAGTGGATGGCTTTCAAAAGAGAAATTTGATTTTGTCTCAGTTCGGTAGGCTAAACGTCCAAATTGGGGGTTTCAGCTCCAGGGTCAGGCTGTCTCTGCTGGCCCCGGATGAAGATCCTTGTTGTCAGTGCTCCCCTGGACCGGGAGCTTCTAAGAGATAGGAACCCTGAGTCACTTCCAAAGGACATGCTGTGTTCCCAGCACCGCTTCTTGGGGGAATGAGGTCCCCACATCTCTCTGCTAGCTTCTCTCCTTTATATCTCAAGAGATTACCGCAAGGCACAATACAGTCTTATGTGCTGAGTCCTGCCCCGCCAACATGACTGCTGTCACTCCTCCCTTATTAACATCATAGATGCAGGAATGACAGGAACATCACACCCTACCAGAATCATGGTCTAGCCAAACTGCTACACACATCTGGAGGGAGGACATAATTCAATCCATGACACCTGTTCACCTTCATAGCAACACACAAGCCTCCACTTAGACAGGTGAGGGCTGTGCATGAGAGACAATGGTGAGGAACTGAACCCAGTCTCCTGCAAGGAAGGAGAGAATTCATCCCTTGAACCACCGCTGCCCTTAATCATGTGCTTGGGCTTTCTAAATGATAATGGAATTTGTATCCTATTTTCTTTGCAGTTTGTTACAATGAAATTTTCTTTTAGTGGACTTGAGTTGGCCAGACCTGAAACTGATAGTATATGCACTTCTTTGGTGGAATCATTCTCCTGCTACTAGAGCCAAATGTGCCATTCAGATGACAGGCTGGAGGTGACGGGGAGTGACCATCTCTAGTTGTAGCCCTTAGCCGATGACTAACTGGAATTGGTGCATAAATACCCTGCTCCCTGCTCCTCAGATCCACAGACTCTGAGGTGTATGTTTGATGCTGGATCCCAGACTTTCCACAGCAACCCTAATTGCTTACATTGGTAGCCAGATGGCCAGATTTGTGGGCTGCCTTCTCCCCACTGTCTCACTTTCACATTCTTCCACTGTCAGGCTTTGAATTATGTTCCCCCACAAAATGTGTCTATCAGTTTGGCTGGGTTGTGATTCTCACTATTGTATGATCACCCCCCAGTTTTCCTCTGTGTTGTAAATTCTATCATTCTGATTTAATAAGATGGATCAGTAGCTGTTACATAGATGAGGTCTACAAGGTTGGATCATGTTTTAAGCCAATCTCTCTTGAGATATAAGGAAGAGAAGTGGGCAGGAGACATGAGAATTTCATACCACCAAGAAAACATTGCTGGCAGCAGAGTGTGTTCTTTGAACCCGAGGTTCCTGCTCTGAGACAGTCCCAGACCAAGGCAAGACTGATGACAAGGACTTCCTCTGGAGCTGACACAGAGAAAAGCCTTTCCTGGAATCAGCACCCTAAAGTAGGACTTGTAGTCTACCAGAGGGTGAGAGAATATGTTTCTGTTTGTTGAAACCATTCGCTTGTTGTGTATCTCTTATAGTAGCACTAGATGACTAAGATGCTTGGTTTCTCATGTCTTTGGTGTATAGTGACATTCAGCTGTGTTAGTCTACATATCTCTCTTGGCCTGTGAGCTATTTTTGCTTTATTGTAAGTGACTAAATTAGAAAATCAGAGACTATCACTTGGAAGGAGACTGAAAACTGATTTGAACTTGATCGGATAAACTTCATCTTCAATTATCAGGCATTTCATGGCCTGAGATGACCAGACAGAGGGAGGTATCAATATACAGTAGATTCTTCTATTTCATGATAGTTCTAAAAAATTGCCCTGAACTTTGGATTAGCAAAACCTGAACCACTGTTTCTAGGTAAAATGCAGTGTTAACTTCTATAACCTCTGGGCACAACAGTTTGTCCTCTTATTAATACATAGCCTTATTTTATGTGCAGAGTTCTGGTGGTGTAGGGGTTAACCTCTTGGCAGCTGACCTAATGGTCAGCAGTTTGAACCTGCCAGCTGCTCCACCAGAGGAAGATGTAGCAGTTTGCTTCTATAGAGATTATAATCTTGGAAATTTTATGGGACCGTTCTGCTCTGCCTTTTGGGATAATTATGAGTCAGAACCAACCTTACAACTAGAGGTTTTAAATGGGTTTCAAGTGTGTTTTGTATAAAGGGCTTCTTATTTAATATATGTTGGTGACTCACTGCAGAAGAGAAGAGACACAGACAGACAGGCAGAAGAAGAAGGCCATGTGGCCCTATATGGCTGCAAGCCAAGGAACACAGGGAGCTGCCAGGGACTGGGAAAGAGGCACAGGATAGATTCTCCTCAGAGGCTTGGAAGGCATCAACTCAGCCCACACTATGATCTCAGATTTGTGGCTTCCAAAAGTGTTAGACAATAAATTTCTGTTCTTAGAAGCCACCCAGTTTGTGCTACTTTGTTATGACAGGCTTAGGAAACTAATACAGTGTACTTTTTTTTTTTTTTTTTAAGTGTCTTTGCAAATGCGTTAAGGATCTCAAGACAAGACTGTCTGGATTAGAATAGGATCTAAATTAAAGAAGAAGAATTCTTAGAAAAGAAGAAAGCACAGAAGTAGCACTCATGGATGGCTTTAACAAAGATAAATTTATTCTGTCACGATTCAGAGGCTAGAAATCCAGGCCTTGGCTGCAGTGGAAGGCTTGTCATCAATCTTCACTGGTCTACGAGATTTTCAGCATAGGGACCCTGGGTCCTAAACTGTGCCATTCTCTCAGCTCTGCTTTCTCAGTTATATGAGGTCCTATCTCTCTCTGCTTGTTTCTCTCCTTTATAGCACAAAAGAGATTGGCTTAAGACACAATCTAATCTTGCACTTTATGTCATTAACCTAACGGCCACTAGTCCCATAGTACTAAAATCACAAGGATAGGATTTATAATACATAGCAAAATCACAGCAGATAACAAAATGTTAGACAATACCAGGAATCACGGCCTAGCCAAATTGATAGACTTATTTTGGCAGGGTGCGATACAATCCATGACACCAAGTAAAACAGATATAGAGACGACCTTGGAATCCTGAATATCAAATGGATGGCTGGAGAGTTAGATTGAACTCCATGTGCAAAGAGAGAGAGAAAGCAAACAGCAGATGTGGAGATTTATGAGTCCTCAGTGCTTTGCCAGCCAGACCAGTACAGCATGGTCATCTTGGGACAAAGTGGGCAGCATTCCCCAGTGAGGAGCACAGGAAGACAACTATACAAAATTCACAACATGAGAAAGAGAAACTGTGAAAACAAAGTTGGAATGAAACAAGGTGAGCAGGATATATACGAGGGCTGAAAAGGGAAAGTATAGGTAGACTGGGGAGGGACTCCAGTGATCCTGTTTACCACAGAGAAGTTAGGAAACCAGGATCTGGGAATGGGCTGTTCACTGATGGCAGTGCCTGACTGTTTGTCTGAGAAACAGTGACTAAAATGTAAAACCACACAGTGGCAATTAGAGTTCCCCAATGCAGCCAGGCTCTGTGTGCCCTCTACCCTCAACTGAACAATGCAGAAACAGCAGAAGATAAACTAAAAAACCAGAATTTCCAAAATATTAAAAATTTTACTCATCAAAAGGCTTAGCCAAGAGAATTAAAAGAGAACCTACAGACTCATGAAAAAAATTTACCTACAATTTACTGACAAGAGTCTAGTATCTAGAATTTATAGAAAATGTCAGCACCTCAACAGCTCAATTTAATTAAAAAATGGACAAAGGGAGTGAACAAGTATTTCGTCAAAGAAGACATTCAGGTAGCTAATAAACACACAAAGAGTTGTTTGAAATCATGAGCCATTAAACTCACTGTTGTGTCAATTCTGACTCATAGCAACCCTGTAGTACCGAGTTGAACTGCCACACAGTTTCCAAGGAGTGCTTGGCAGATCTGAACTGTCAACCTTTTGGTTAGCAGCCATAGCACTTAACCACTACACCACCAGGGTTTCCATTAACCATTAACTCCACTAACTAACCCACTGCTGTAGAGTCAATTCCAACTCATAGCAACACTATAGACAGAATAGAACTGCCCCAAAGAGTTTCCAAGGAGTGCCTGGTGGATTTGAACTGCTGATCTTTTGGTTAGCAGCTATTGCACTTAAATACTACACCACTAGGGTTTCCTATTAGTCATTAGAGAGATACAAATCAAAACTACAGTGAGATACCATGGCACTGGTCAAAAAAAGGAAAATGACAAATGCTGGTAAGGTTGTGGAGAGACTGAAACTCTTACCTACTCCTTGTGTGATTTTAAAATGGTACAATCTATGTTTAAAATAGTACAGTGATAACTTATGAAACTAGAAATAGAATTCTTATGATTCAGCTATTCTGCTTCTAGGCATATATCCTAGAGAAATAAGAAGTGCCAAACAAATAGATATAAGCACAACTGTGTTCACTACAATAATATTCACCTTAGCAAAAAGATGGAAACAATGTAAGTGCCCATCAACAGATGAAAGGATAAAAAGATTATAGCATCTCATACAACAGTAAAGAAAAATGATGGATCTATGAAACATCTCACAGCATGGATGAATCAGGAGAATGCTACACTGAGTGAAATAAGTTGATCACAAATGGAAAAACATTGTATGAGACCACTACTATACAAAGTCAAGAAAAGATTTACACACAGATATTCTCTGATGGTTACCCGAGAGAAGAGGGGGAAGGAGAGTGGGACAATCACTAATTAGATAGCAAACCTCACAACCAAACCCACTGCCACTGAGTCAATCCTGACTCATAGCAATCCTATAGGACAGAGTAGAACTGCTCCATTGAGTTTCCAAGCAGTTCCTGGTGAATTGGAACTGCTAATCTTCTGGTTAGCAGACGTAAAATTTAACTACTATGCCATAAATATGTGTTAATTTTGGTAAAGGGAAAGGAAATATACAATATAGAGGAAAACAGCACAACATGATCAAAGCAAGAGAAGACACTTAGAGGTAAGATGAATGAGAATGAACAACTCAGGGTGGTAACAGAGCAAGTGCTGACGCATTGCACGAGTGGCAACCAATCACAGAATAATTTGTGTATAAATTATTGAGTGCAAAATTAATATGTAAACTTTTACCTAATGTATAATAGTAATATAAAAAATTCACAAAAATGTCAATTTTTCTCAGTGACAATTATATAATCAAGTATTGATGAATGACATTTATAATGTGGGTAGTCTGCCTCCCCTCATTCCCAAAATATGGAGCTGAAATAATTTGACTTTCTTTTGTTCCTCTTAAGATTTGGCTGCTGTCTGTGATGTACTAATTGTGGTTAAATTATTTGTATTGAAGATTTTGCTGTAATAATTTAATTAGAGCCCACACAAGGTACGCAACATCTAGCCATGTAGATACACCTGATTCACCATGAACAAAGAAAGCTACTGGGTGAATCTTTCACACATTTTCATGGTGAATTACTATTATCTTTCATCAGTGAAGTATATGCCAACCTTCTGTCTCCAAACATCCCTTCTTGTCTGAAATCTCTAGGGGGTGTTTTGTAGGCTTAAACAGCATTGTCTTCCAATGCAAGTTAGGGAAAGCTAACTAAGTCCCAGTTGCTGGAGTGCCAGACTAATCATGTGCACAATTTACCCCCAGCTCCCTTCTCCTTTGGTTTCTACTTAGGCTGCTGTTCTTTGACCTTGTCTACTCTTTGTCTAGGTTCAGGAATGTGCTGGATTCTTACTCACCAGCTTCACTGTGAACAGTAATTTTTTCTACCCATCACTCTGGGGCCGTAAGGCTGGTCTTAACCTGAATGTCATATACAATTAAGGGCTGGCTTTGGGACGTCCTTTCATCTGCTTGCTATGTGTGCTTCCCAGGATCTTCCTAACTTCCTTAACGCAATGGAAGCACCTGCAGAGAAAGGCAAGTGAAAGCACTGCTCACTAATGTAACTGAGACAGTTCAGTTCAGCTGACTGTCAAGTTGCCACCCTGTGGATGTGGGTGGAGTGAAGACAAGTGAGAGAGGAGGCTGGAGAATTAGACAGGTATAAGACAGCATAGTGATTAAGAGCTGTGGTGGTCAACTGAAAGGCTGGCAGTTCAAATTCACTAGGCACTCTTTGGAAACCATATGGGACAGTTCTTCTATGTCCTATTACGTCATTGTCAGTCGGAATCAACTGGACGTGATTTTTTTTTTAAAAGATGAAATATTAAGATGCTAATAAGGAATGTAGGCTTAATTGTGAGGCCAACAATGTGCTTTAAGTATGACACAGCCTGAAGTTCTTGCCCAATATACCAAAGCATGTTGGAATCTGAAATCCCTACTTATTTCTTTTAGATCGGTCACCTCTCCTTGCTAATAATGCAAATGAAGGTTTTACATAAATATCTCTAATCAGTATCAGACAAACACCAATCATGTTCTTTGTGTTCAGGCTTGGTAGGGTACTATTAAAATGATTGAAAACCAAGCCCATGCATTCTGCCAGTGGCGCGCCTGACCCTCCCAATCACAGTCATGCCATGACCATCTTCTCCACTGTTCTCAGCTGTCAGCTCAACATTACTGATATTGCAAGAAAAGTGAGTATTGGATCTGTAAATATGGTGTGTCATAGATCTGTTTTTGAAGCTCCAAGTTGGAAACACATTGTGTATTAAAAACTACTGGTATAATTAATAATCATATGTTTTAGTTGTGCTTGAAGACAAGACGAAAATCTTACCTACAATATGCCTGAAAACATATGCCATATTTTAACAACTATTTTGACATGCTGTACTACACAGAGGAGGATAATGCCAAAGAGACCACTGTAGTACTTGAACTTTCTATTTTAAGAACAGAAGGGTAAATGTATATATTCTACATGAATAATAAAAATACATAAAACCCAGTGCCATCAAGTTGATTCCTACTCACAGTGACCCTACTGGTCAGAGTAGAGATGCAACATAGTGTTTCCAAGGAGCACCTGGCAGATTTAAACTGACCACCTTTCAGATGGCAGATGTAGCATTTAAATTCCACCAGCATTTCCAATAAATATGTATACATATATAATATATATTATACACATTATAAATACACATATATAGCACATACATGTTACACATTACATATATGCATAACATATATTTACAGAATATGTTGTAATTTGCTGTCAGCTTGACTTTGACTCATTGTGGCACCATGTGTGCAGAGTAGAACTACTCTACACGGTTTTTCAAGGCTGTGATCTTTTGAAGCAGATTACCAATCCTGTCTTCCAAACTGCCTCTAGGTGGGTTTGAATTGACAACGTTTTGGCTAGTAGTCAAGTACACAACCATTTGCAGCACCCTCATAAAAACCAAACCCATTGTCATCAAGTTGATTCTGACTCATAGTAACCCTATAGGACAGAATAGGACTGCCCCAATAGAGTTTCCAAAGAGTGCCTAGTGGATTCGAAATGCCGACCTTTTGGTTAGCAGCTCTTAACCACTATGCTACCAGGACCCCAAATAAATACACACGTGTGTGTGTGTGTGTGTGTGTGTGTGTATCTTTTTTGAATGTCAGTACTCATCTATAAAATGAGAATTATAATATCCAACTCAAAGACTGGTTCTGATGATTAAATAAATTATATAAGTTATGGGCTTAATGCAAAGCCTAAATACAGTAAAACTAAACTACAGTGTTCTCTTAAGCATTGAACCAAAATAAATTGAAATATAGTCATGTAGAAAATTTGGAATATGTATTATTTTCAGTGATTAGTTGAGGAAAATACAGAATCACATTTACTTTTCTATGTGTGTCTAAATTTATTCTCTCTGCTCTTGCTCATGGAAGCAGCAGCCAAGAAATAAAAAGACACATTGAATTGATAAAATCTGCTGAAAAGGACCTTTTTAAAGTATTGAAAAGTAAAGATGTCACCTAGAAGACTAAAGTGTGCCTGACCCAAGCCATGGTATTTTCAATCATACAATATGCATGTGAAAGCTGGACAATGAATATGGACAACGAATAAGGAAGACAGAAGAACTGACACCTTTGAAATGTGTTGGAGAATAATACTGAATTTGCCAGTGACTACCAAAAGAGCAAATAGATCTGTTCTGGAAGAAGTACAACCAGAGTGCCCCTTGGAAGGAAAGATAGCGAGGCTGCATCTTACATACTTTGAACATGTCGTCGGGAGGTATTAGTCCATGCAGAAGAATGTCATGCTTGGTAGAGCAGAGGATCAGCGAAAAAGAGGAAGACCCTTGAGGAGATGGATTGACACAGTGGCTACAACAGTGGGCCAAAGCATAAAAACAATTATTTACATGGTACAAGACTGGGCAAGATTTTGTTCTGTTGTGCATAGTGTCACTATGAGTTGGAACAGACTCAACAGCACCTAACAACAATAACAATTTGCCACTTAACTTACTAAATGTCTCCATGGGAAGAAATAACTGGTGACCTGCTTCCATATTCATTACAACATTGGAAACCCTATGGGGGAGTTCTACTCTGTCCTATAAGGTCACTGTAAGTCAGAATTAATTTAGGAGCACACAACATCAGTATTAAGAATCAGCTCTTTTATTTTCATCCTCAAATTTGTGTACCAGATATTGTTAGGTCAAGATCTAGATATAGTTGTCTTCTTTTTTTTTTAATATAACAGATTGCTACTCTTCATAAAATTTACTGTTTTCAGATTTATTTATTTGTTTATTTTTAGTGCCTACGTTAGTATACACAAGAATATGGCACACAGGGACACAAATGAGTTATCATACATGAGTGATGGATTAAAGAAAACTTCAAATTTTTGGACTGTTCACAACTGTTCACAACAAAAGGTAGGGTGTATATCATCTTGAATCTGTGGTTTCTATGACTGCTGGACAAAATGATTTCAGTGGAAGTAATGTTACTCTAGTTTTCAGCCTCAAACCTTAATAAACTGTTAGTGTCCACTTCTCACCTTTTAAAACACTGTGTCCAGGATTCCAGAACCACCATTTAACACATATGGCTACTCTGATACCACCACGTTGGTGAAATCACTTGCAGTTGTTCCAGTCAACAGTCATTGCTGAGTGCAGCCTTTCACCATACCTGCCAAAATGTAGATGAGTGAATCCTCTTTCAACCTCTACCTAATCCATCAATCAGTTGAATACCACGAACTGACCTCAGTCAGTGGCACATGGAGAAGACTTGCCCAGTTGAGGACAGTCAGCTGTCCTCACTCGCAAAATTATGAGATATAATAGGATTGTTCTATTGTCATGGTGGATTCTGACTCATTGTGACCCTATAGGATACAAGAGAACTACCCGAAGTGTTTCCCACGAGCATCTGTTGGAGTTAAACTGCTGACCTTTTGGTTAGCAGTCAAGCTCTTAACTACTCTGCCAATGACACTGTGATTGTTGCAAGTCATTAAATTTTCAAGGTAATTTGTTACATAGTAAAAGATAGCTTTAAAAATATTTTTAGGGGGCAGAGTCAAGAAGGTGGACTAAGCACATGTCTCCTTATATCCCTCTGGAAACCAAGACCTGAACTGATAATCAAACGGAGCTTTCTGATCACCTAATCAGCTTCAGGACATGGTACAGGGCTCTTAATTGGGACTTCATACCATTGAGCGAAAAATCTCCTCTCTGTCACTGACTCCAGCTCCTGGCTAGCCCTGGCTCTCATGGACTGAAGGTAAACGCACCATTTTGAATTTTTTTCTCTCTGTCTTGGCCAGCGGGTGGAGCTGAGTCTTGCCTAGCGGCTAGACTCAGACACACTGCTGGGGGATAGGCAGGCGAAATCCCCATATTCTGAGAGCCAGGCTTAAGACTCTAATAATCTAGCCACTTTGAGCATTTCATTTTATATCTGCGTCAGTGGGGTTTGAACGGAATTCTGCAGTCAGTGTGCGGGATGCCATGTTGGTACCGAGATTGTAGCGCGACTTAATTCTTAGCCTGGGAGCCAGCATCTGCAAACAGGCTAGTGCTTCTCCGACAGAAAAGTAGTAATTTGCCGAAGGCCACCTACGTTGGGGGCCCTGCAAGAGAAGCAGAGGAATCACTGCCTCTTGGCACCTATAACTTCTCTGTCTGCTGCCTGTGTGGGGGACGCCATCTTGGATACAGTGGCCGAAGCTGGACCTAATTCTTAGCTTGGGAGCCAGAGCTTGCCCAGAAGAGAGTGCTTTTCTATCACAAAAGCAGTACTTGACGCAGTGTCACCTAAGGCTAGGCCCTGTCAGCAGAGGCCAACAGGGCAGTAGCATTGCTGTATTCTGAACTAGTTTGTTATCATCTGGTGTTGGATACAGTGGTGCTTACTTTGACAGCTGAGAAGAAGGACCTCTACACCTGAAAACCTAACTGACTTGTGAAGTGGTCAGATACCTTTTGCTCTACATTTTAAGACAGCCTAGAGAAACATTTGCAATCCATCCTCTCAGTACCTCTTCCAGCCTCTACATACTCACATGGGACCCAATAAGCAACAGACACTTGTGGCATACAAGAAATCACTCATGGCTTCAGAAGGCTCCCAAACAAAGCAACCAAGTTTTCCAGATGAAGAAACTTTTATGAAGGCATCAGGAAGTAAATACAAAATGATTATATACAGAGCCCTTCTAGACCTTATACAAAATGCAGTGGAACAAAATGAAAAATTAAACAAGCTGTTCGATCTGATGGAACACCAGTATGCTGAAATCCAACAGATCAAGAACAAAATCAAAGACATAGAAACTTCCATGCAAAGCCAAGAAAACAGAATGGAACAAATAGAAAAAAGAATTTTTGACTTGGATGACAGAGCTAGTGAGGCCAGCGTCTATGAGCAGAAATCAGAAAAAAGAAACAAGAAAAAGGAAGAAACATTAAGAAGCATGTGGGACTCTATTAAGAGGAACAACCTTCGATTAATTGGAGTCCCTGAACATGGTGAGACATCTGAGAACACAGAGAGTATTGTTGCTGAGCTGCTGAAAGAAAACTTCCCAGAAATCATGAAGGAAGAGAATATAGACTTCTCAGATGCATATCGTACGCCACCCAATATAGATCTCAAAAGAAAGACTCCAAGACATATTATAATCAAGCTTAACAAAATGAAACATAAGCAGCAACTCTTAAAGGCAGCAAGACTCAAGGCAAAACTAACATTCAGAGGGAAACCCTGTAGGCTCTCATCAGATTTCTCAACAGAAACCATGCTGGCATGGAGACAGTGGCATGACACATTCAAAGCCTTGAAGGAGAAGAACTTCCAACCAAGAATTATGTATCCTGCAAAACCGTCTTTCAAATATGAAAATGAAATTAAGACATTCCCAGATAAACAGAAACTCAGAGACTTTGTAAAAACCAAACCCAAACTACAAGAAATACTAAAAGAAGTTCTTGGCTCTAGCTTAGAAGAACGAAACCACTAACTTTATATTTTAGAATGACACACTACTCAATACTCTACTCTTTTAGGAAAGGCTCCAAAGTCAATCACAGCTTTTATACGGAAAGAAGCAATCCAGTGATCATCACAAAAACTATGGTGTCATCATAATAAAAAGAGGGATGTACTACAGTTGTTACAGTCCTTCCAGATGGAGAGGAAGATGACAAGACTGGTAGTAATTAAAATTGGGTTTATATATAGTTTACTAAGGGAGATCCTAGGGGCAGCTGTAAAGCACAACAAAGATGTATCATACCATTTCAAGAAATGTAACACACGAGTCTCAACAACTACAAAACCAGCTCTGAAAAAGGTGAAAAATCAACTCACAAAAAAGAATGTCCCAGAACAGACTAATAAGAACAACAGAGAAAACATCAACATAAAAATAAACATATCACAATGGCAGCAGTGAACACATACCTATCAATAATTGCATTGAATGTGAATGGACTGAATGCTCCAGTAAAGAGACACCGAGTGTCATCTTGGATCAAAAGACATGACCCATCCATATGTTGTCTACAAGAAACTCACTTGAGACCTAAAGATAGAAACAAACTGAAAATTAAAGGATAGAAGAATATATACCAAGCTAACAATGAACAAAGAAGAGCAGGGGTGGCAATTCTAATCTCAGACAAAATCAATTTTAATGTCAAATCCACCATTGTGGACACTATTTATTGCTGAAAGGTTCAGTACACAAGTAAGACTTAACTATATTAAATATTTATACACCTAATATCAGAGCACCTAAATATGGTGAAGAAACACTGACTGCACTCAAAAGAGAGTTAGATGACTCCACAATAATAGTGGGAGACTTTAACACTCCACTCTCATTACTAGACAGATCATCTAGAAAAAAGCTAAGTAAAGATACAGAAGACCTCATTGCCACAATTAACCAACTAAACCTCATTGATATGTACAGAACTTTCCACCCATCAGCAGACAACTGCACCTTCTTCTCCAGTGCACATGGAACATTCTCCAGAATTGACCACATGATAGGCCATAATGCAATCCTCAACAAAATCCATACCACTGAATTACTGCAAAGCATCTTCTCAGATCATAAAGCCATCAAAGTTGAAATCAATAGCAGAAAAAACATAGATAGAAAGTGGAACTCTTGGAAACTGAACAACATCTTGTTCAAAAAAACATGGGTTATAGAGGAAATCAAGGATGAAATAAAGAAATTCATGGATTCCAATGAGAACAAAAACGCTTCCTACCAGAACCCATGGGATACAGCCAAAGCAGTGCTCAGAAGTGTGTTTATCTCCATAAATGCACACATCTGGAAGGAAGAAAGAAACCAAATCAAGGAACTAACTCTACAGCTTGAACAAGTAGAAAGGGAACAACAGAGGAACACCTCGGTCACCAGAAGAAACGAGATCATAAAGATTACAGCAGAGCTAAGTGAATTAGAGAATAGAAAAACAACTGAAAAAATTGAAAAGACCAAAAGCTGGTTTTTTGAAAAGATCAACAAAATTGATAAGCCACTGTCTAAACTTACTAAAGAAAAGCAGGAAAGGAAACAAATAGCCCAAATTAGAAATGAGAGGGGAGTTGTCACCACAGATGCAACAGAAATCAAAAATATCATAACAGAATACTATGAAAAACTGTACTGTAACAAATTTCAAAACCTAGGGGAAATGGACCAATCCTTGACTCATACCACCTACCCAAATTATCACAACGTGAAGCAGAACACCTTAATAAACCCATCACAAAGGAAGAGATTGATAATGTCATCAAAACACTGCCAACCAAAAAAAGTCTGGGCCCAGGTGGCTTCACTGCAGAATTCTACCAAGCATTTAGAGAAGAGTTATCTCCAATACTACTGAGACTAATTCACAGTATAGAAAGGGATGGTGTACTCCCAAACTCATTCTATGAAGCCAGCATAACCCTGATACCAAAGCCAGTGAAAGACCCAACTGAAAAGCAGAACTACAGACTGATATCACTCATGAACCTAGATGCAAAAATCTTCAACGAAATTCATGCCAATAGAATACAACAACATATCAAGAAAATAATCCATCATGACCAAGTTGGATTCATACCAGGGATGCAAGGCTGGTTGAACATCAGAAAAACAATTAATGTGATTAACCACATAAATAACACAAAAGACAAGGATCACCTGATTTTGTCCATTGATGCTGAAAAGGCATTTGATAAAGTCCAACACCCATTCATGCTAAAAACTCTTAGCAAAAAGAGCATAGAATATGGAATATTCCTCAATGCAATAAGGGCCATTTATACAAAGCCAATTGCCCACATCATCCACAATGGAGAGAGACTGAGAGACTTTCCCTTGAGATCAGGAACTAGACAAGGATGCCCACTCTCACCTCTCCTATTCAACATTGTGCTAGAAGTTCTATCCAGAGCAATTAGACAAGACCGAGAAATAAAGGGCATCTGCATCGGCAAAGAGAAAGTTAAAATCTCCCTGTTTGCATATGATATGATTGTATATGCAGAGAATCCCAAGGAATTGAGTAAGCTACTCAAACTGATGGAAGAGTTCAGCAAAGTCTCAGGATACAAGATAAACATAAGTAAATCAGTAGGATTCCTTTATAGCAACAACGAGACTGTTAAGGAAGAAATTATCAAATCAATACCCTTTATGATAGCCCCTAAGAAGTTAAGGTACCTAGGAATTAATCTAACCAGAGAAACAACAGACCTTTACAAAGAGAACTACAAGCCCATGCTACAAGAAACTAAGAGAAGCTTAGATAAATGGAAAAACCTACCCTGCTCATGGATAGGAAGACTTAACATTGTGAAAATGTCTATTACCCAAAGCAATTTACTTATATAATGCAACCCCAATACAAGTACCAGCATCATTTTTTAATGAGATGGAGAAACAAATCACCAATTTTGTTTGGAAAGGGAAGAAGCCCCGGATAAGTAAGGTACTGCGAAAGAAGAAGAACACACTGGGAGGCCTCTCATTACCTGACCTTAGAGCATACTACACTGCCACAGTGGTCAAAACAGCCTGGTACTGGTACAAGAACAGACAGATCGATCAATGGAACAGAATTGAGACCCCAGAGATGACACCATCTGCCTATGAACAGTTGATATTCGACAAAGGCCCTAAGACATTAAACTGGTGTAAAAACAGTCTCTTCAACAAATGGTTTTGGCAAAATTGGTTATACATCCGCAATAAACTGAAGCAATATCCATATCTTACACCTTACACAAAAACCAACTCCAACTGGATAAAAGACCTAAATATCAAACCTAAAACGATAAAGCTCATCCAAGAAAAGGTAGGAACAACAATGCAAGTTTTAATACACAATGAGTACAGACTCCAAAATCTGTCAAACAAACCACAATCAACAGAAGAGAAAATAGATAAATGAGAACTATTAAGAATCAAACACTTTTGCTCATCGAAAGACTTTATTAATAGAATTAAAAGAACACCCACAGAATGGGAAAAAATATTCAGCAACTCTATGTCAGACCGATGCCTGATCTCCATAATCTATAAGATACTACAAAATATCAAGAAGAAGAAGATAAACCATCCAATTAAGTGATGGGCAAAGGAGATGGACAGACATTTCACTAAAGAGGAGATCCAGGCAGCCAATAAACACGTGTGGACATGTTCATGATCTTTAGCTATTAAAGAAATTCAAATCAAGACAACAATGAGATACCATCTCACCCCAACAAGATTGGCCGTGATCCAGAAAACACAAAACAACAAATGCTTTAGAGGCTGTGGAGAAAGTGGAACCCTCCTACACTGTTGGTGGTGTTGCAAAATGGTCCAGCCTCTTTGGAAGGCAATCTGGTGCTTCCTTAAAAGAAATGGACATCAATATACCATTTGACCCAGTAATTCCACTACTTAGAATATATCCTACAGAATCAAGGCCTTTCACACCAACAGACACATGCACGACAATGTTTATTGCGGCACAGTCCACGATAGCAAGAAGATGGAATCAACTCAGATGCCCAACAACAGAAGAATGGATAGGTAAACTATGGTACATATACTCAATGGAGCGCTACGCAATGATAAAGAATAACGATGATTCCAGGAAACATCTCCTAACCTGGTTTCAACTGGAAGACATTATGTTGAGTGAAAGCAGTCAGCGACAAAGGGACAAATACTGTATGAGACCTCTACGATAAGGTCTCAAAAATAGACTTGTGTATAGAAGAAAAGACTCTTTGACAGCTGCAAGGGAGGGGAGGGAGGGAGGATGAGGGGGAGGAGGGTTTAGTTTAGATAGTTGCTAGAAATCTGGGTGGGATAAAGCGGTGATAGCACACATTCGAAACAAGAACAACATTAAGTGGACTTCAGCATAACTTGAGTACTCCTTCCATCTTAACCCAATATTGCAAGGATAGAGTAGCTGAGGCAGGGGGCAGGGGACAATGCTCTTAGGTGAAATAGAGGCCAATTGGCACAACTAGCATTTTACTAAGAGAGTTCTCTGCACCCCACATTGGTGAGTAGCGTCTGGAGTCTTAAAAGCTGCCAAGCTGTCATCCGAGGACACAGTAAATGGTCCCAATTCAGCGGGAACGGATGCTCATCAAGGACCAAAATGACATGCGGTAAAGACAACCTAGATGACAGAGAGCCCCGCAAGAGTGGGTGCCTTCATCGACTTGGGACTGGAAGAACCAGACGGTACCTGGCCACCACCAGTGATAGCCATCATGGAGCTCACTAGGTTGCGTCTCACTGGCAACACAAGAATAAAAACGGGGTGCATCCTGAGATCTCCACTAAAAGACCTCAATTGATGGTCCGGTGGCTTCGGGATTCCCCTGAGAGCATGGCCCCCAGCCCTGATGCTGCCCTTGCCCATAAATTATAACAAAGCTCCACTCTTTGGACAGAAATGAATTGGACTTGGCAATGCAGAGTGACCATATATTGGTTGCACTTTATGGTTCTATGCATCTATAGGATATCGTCCTGCTGACCTCTGGCTGGAGGAAGGAGAGTGGATGGAGAGGAGAGGAAAGGAGGCTGTTGAGAGGGTGAGACATGTATGGAGCAGAGAGGAATAGTGTGCTGTCACTGGACAGGGAGAGCAGTGGAAGGTGCATATAGGGGGGCATGTAAATTTATACGGGAATGTACATTTTCACTCAGTCATGTTAAATAAAAAAAATATATATATCTTTAGAAAAAGAGAGGTAGGATGAATATTGTTAGTACGGATTCAGAGTGTGTTGTGATATTGAGCAACTTAGGTGTCAGAATACAGCTATAATATTTTACAATAATTTTATAAAGATTTTTTAATATCTTATATAAACAGGAAACACTGGTTGCATAGTGGTTAAGCGTACATCTGCTAACCATAGGGACATTTCTTATTTCCTGTTGACTTAAAATGTGATCCTTCTGAAGAATATTCATATTTTCAGGAGATTGTTACAAACATCTGATTCAGACCTCTGAAATTCACTTGAGAGGCAATAAACACATAAGTTAACATCAATTTTGTTTAAATTGTAAAGTATTTCTGAAATCACTATCATTATACCAAATTCAATGTAATATCACTTTCTGATAAGACTCTAGTTCAACCCTGAATGATAAATTGTATTTTGTGGAACACCAGGTGCTATTTGTAATGCATCTAGTAATAGTTATTAGACTTAGAAAATAGACACCACAGGACAACAAGAGTATGATAATTACTTAGGTCCACTGAATGTTTAGACACACTTGTTGGTTGCCACTGAGTTGATTCAGACTCATGACGATCCCATGTGTACAGAGTAGGACTGCTCCATAATAAGATTTTTAAAACTCTGACCTTTCAGAAGCAGATTTCCAGGCTTATCTTTGGAAGTGCCTCTGGGTAAGTTCTAATGGCCAACTTGTTGACTAGTAGTCCAGCATTCATCCATCTGCTCCACTCATGGACTCCTTAGGTATGTTAAAACCACTGTTGTTATGTCAATTTGAACTCAAGGCAACCTTATAGAACAGAGTAGGACTGCACCATAAGGTTTCCAAGGATCAGCTGGTGGACTCAAACTGCTGACCTTTTGGTTAGCAGCTGAGCTCTTAACCATTGTGCTGCCAGGGCTTCTCTCAAATGTGTTCAAACCAAACCAAAACCACTGTCATCCAGTCAATTCTGACTCATAACGACCCTATAGGACAGGGTATAACTGCCCCATAGAGTTTTCAAGTAGTGCCTGGTAGATTTGAACAGCCAGCCTCTTGGTTAACAGCTGTGGCACTTAACTGCTATGTCACCACAAGGGGTTCCCTTAGATATATTCAGAACCAACCCAAACCTATTGTAAAATCGATTCTGATTCATACCAACACTGTAGATAGAGAAGAACTGCCTCACAGAATTTTCAAGGTGTGCCTGGCAGATTTGAACTGCTGAACTTTTGGTTAGCAGCCATAGCACTTAACCACTATGCCATCAAGGTTTCCTTAGATATGTTAGAAGTGCTTAAAATAAACATAGTTGAGGTAATGGCAAATGAGCTGTTTCCTTGAATTCTCTTTCTTGTCTATTCCTTAACTTGCATTTTCTGGCTTCTTTCTGCTATGCTTCTGATTCTTCACATTACACATTTTCTCTGGTACGGGGATGTAGGATTACATATATTCTTAAGACTTTAGCCATAATACAAATACTTAGGGAGATTCAAATGTGAGTTTATAGTCTTCACCTTTTTCCTAAGCTCCAGATCAAATTTTGAATCTCATGAAAAATTATGTCCGTGTAGATAGATATGCTGAATATATCTGAAACTAACCTCATCCATAATTAAAAAAAGACCCTTGTTTTCAAGTGTATAATCATCCAAATATATCAGCTAGAAGCTTTAGAATGACTTTTACCTTGCTTTTCCCTATCCTTGAGGCAGTCAAATGAAATTCTGTAATTTCCATTTCTCCAACATTTATTTTATTCCACATCATGTCTCTATTTCCACATATACAGATTTTCATCATCAATTTCCTGCACTTTTGCAATTATCTCCCTCTTATTCAGGCAAATCACTTCAATATTTGTTGTTGAAACCACTGGACAAGAGGAAAAAATTATGGCAAGAGATAAGTTTACTTTCCACACAATGCTAGTAAAACCCATGTACGTAACTAAAAAATAAGAAAACAGCATGCTTCCTCTATTCAGATCAAATTACTATGAATATATTTAAGGTAAGACATTTTTAATTTTGTATTATGATTAAGTGAAAATTTACAATCCTGTATAAATTTGCATGGCCGCCTATGTGCTGCTCACCCTGCTTGCTCTGCCCAGTGACAGCACATTTCTCCTTTTCATTCTTCATCTGGAAGGACTGTAACAACTGTAGTACATCCCTCTTTTTATTATGATGACATCATAGTTTTCATGATGATCACTGGATTGCTTCTTTCCGTATAAAAGCTGTGATTGACTTTGGAGCCTTCCCTAACTGAGTAGAGTATTGAGTAGTGTGTCGTTCTAAAATACAAAGTTAGTGGTTTCGTTCTTCTAAGCCAGAGCCAAGAACTTCTTTCAGTATTTCTTGTAGTTTGGGTTTGGTTTTTACAAAGTCTCTGAGTTTCTGTTAATCTGAGAATGTCTTAATTCCATTTTCATATTTGAAAGACAGTTTTGCAGGATATATAATTCTTGGTTGGAAGTTCTCCTTCAAGGTTTTAAATGTGTCATACCACTGTCTCCATGCCAGCATGGTTTCTGCTGAGAAATCTGACGAGAGCCTACAGGGTTTCCCTCTGAATGTTAGTTTTGCTTTGAGTCTTGCTGCCTTTAAGAGTTGCTGCTTATGTTTCATTTTGTTAAGCCTGATTATATGTCTTGGAGTCTTTCTTTTGAGATATATATTGGGTGGCGTACGATATGCATCTGAGAAGTCTATATTCTCTTCCTTCATGATTTCTGGGAAGTTTTCTTTCAGCAGCTCAGCAACAATACTCTCTGTGTTCTCAGATGTCTCACCATGTTCAGGGACTCCAATTAATCGAAGGTTGTTCCTCTTAATAGAGTCCCACATGCTTCTTAATGTTTCTTCATTTTTCTTGTTTCTTTTTTCTGATTTCTGCTCATAGACGCTGGCCTCACTAGCTCTGTCTTCCAAATCAAAAATTCTTTTTTCTATTTGTTCCATTCTGTTTTCTTGGCTTTGCATGGAAGTTTCTATGTCTTTGATTTTGTTCTTGATCTGTTGGATTTCAGCGTACTGGTGTTCCATCAGATCGAACAGCTTGCTTAATTTTTCATTTTGTTCCGCTGCATTTCGTATAAGGTCTAGAAGGGCTCTGTATATAATCATTTTGTGTTCACTTCCTGATGCTTTCATAAAAGTTTCTTCATCTGGAAAACTTGGTTGCTTTGTTTGGGAGCCTTCTGAAGCCATGGGTGATTTCTTGTATGCCACAAGTGTCTGTTGCTTATTGGGTCCCATGTGAGTATGTAGAGGCTGGAAGAGGTACTGAGAGGATGGATTGCAAATGTTTCTCTAGGCTGTCTTAAAATGTAAAGCAAAAGGTATCTGACCACTTCACAAGTCAGTTAGGTTTTCAGGTGTAGAGGTCCTTCTTCTCAGCTGTCAAAGTAAGCACCACTGTATCCAACACCAGATGATAACAAACTAGTTCAGAATACAGCAATGCTACTGCCCTGTTGGCCTCTGCTGACAGGGCCTAGCCTTAGGCGACACTGCGTCGAGTACTGCTTTTGTAATAGAAAAGCGCTCTCTTGTGGGCAGGCTCTGGCTCCCAAGCTAAGAATTAGATCCAGCTTCGGCCACTGTATCCAAGATGGCGTCCTCCACACAGGCAGCAGACAGAGGGGCTAAAGGTGCCGAGAGGCAGTGATTCCTCTGCTTCTCTTGCAGGGCCCCCAACGTAGGTAGCCTTCGGTAAATTACTGCTTTTCTGTTGGAGAAGTGCTGTCCTGTTTGCAGGTGCTGTCTCCCAGGCTAAGAATTAGGTCCCACTAAAATCTCGGTACCAGCATGGCGTCCCGCACACTGACTGCGGAATTCTGTTCAAACCCCGCTGATGCAGATATAAAATGAAAGGCTCAAAGTGGCTAGATTAACAGAGTCTTAAGCCTGGCTCTCAGAATATGGGGATTTTGTCTGCCTATCCCTGCAGCAGCGTGTCTGAGTCTAGCTGCTAGGCAAGACTCAGCTCCACCTACCGGCCAAGACAGAGAGAAAAAAAAATTCAAAATGGTGCGTTTACCTTCAGTCCGTGAGAGAAAGGGCTAGCCAGGAGCTGGAGTCAGAGAAAGAGGAAGTTTTTTCGCTCAGTGGTAGGAAGTCCCAATTAAGAGCACTGTGCCGTGTCCTGAGGCTGATTAGGTGATCAGAAGGCTCCGTTTGATTATCAATTCAGGTCTTGGTTTCCAGAAGGATATAAGGAGACGTGTGCTTAGTCCATCATCTTGACTCTGCCCCCTCCTTTCCATTCTTTACATGTCATATCCTCCTAACAATCTCCTATCCGCTTCTTTAAAGAAGATATCCAGGCAGCCAAAAAATACATGCAGAAATGCTCACAATCGCTAGCTATTAAAGAAATTCAAATCAAAGCTATGATGAGATACTATCTCACCCCAACAAGGTTGGTCATGATGCAGAAAACACAAAACAAGAAGTGCTGGGAAGGCTGTGGAGAAATTGGAACTCTCCTACACTGTTGGTAGCATTGCAAAATGGTACAAACTCTCTGGAAAGCAATATGATGCTTCCTTAAAAAGCAGGAAATAGATAATACCACTTGATCCAATAATTCTACTGCTTTGAATATATTCGGCCATTCATACTAACAGATACATGCACATGAATGTTTATTGAAGTACAGTCCACAATGGTGAAACTTTTATAAAAGTATAGCATGCGTAAGGAGCCCTGGTAACACAATGATTAATATTCAGCAGCTAACTTAAAATAGTGGTTTGAAATCACCCTGAAGTCGTTACATAGGAGAAAAGAACTGGCAATCTACTCACTTAAAAATTACAGCCTTAACAGAATCTAAAGCACTTAGATATTGCAAAGGATCATTTTTTGACCATAAAGACATTGAAATAGAAACCATAACAGAAAAAAACAAGGAGAGAAAAAAATTAAACCTGTGGAAACTGAACAGCATCTTGCCTCCAAACTACTGGACTATAGAAGACATTATTAATGAACTAAACAAATTCACAGAATCAGATGACAATGTAAACACATCCTACCACAACCTTTGGGACACAGCAAAAACAATGCTCAGAAGTCAGGTTACAGCAATAAACATATACATACAAAAAGAAGAAAGGACCCAAACCAAAGCTTTAGCCCTATGATTTTAACACATAGAGAGTAGCAAAAGAAGCCCTCAGCACCAGAAGAAAATAAATAATAAAATATAAAGCAAAATTAAATGAAATATAGAGGAGGAAGACAATTGAAAGAGTCAACAAGAACAGAAGCTGGTTCTTCAAAAAGGCCAATAAACCATTGGTGAAGCTGACAAATGAAAACAGGAAAACAGACAACCCAAATAAGAAACGAAATGGGTGATATCATGACAGATCCAACTGAAATTAAAAGAATCATAACAAAGTACTACAATAAATAGTACTCTAACAAATTTGACAAACAATATGACAAATTTGTCATATTCCTCAAGGTTTTCAAATTTGTACAAACACATTACCTACCTAAAATGACACAAACAGAAATAGAAAAACTAAATAAACTTATAACAAAAGAAGGGATAGAAAAGGTAATTAACCTCCCCCAAAATAGCCCCGACCCTGACAGCTTCTCTAGAGAATTCTATCAAACTTTCAGAGAAGAGTTAACACCACTATTACTAAAGATATTTCAGAGCACAAATAAGATGGAATGCTCCCAAACTCCTTCTATGAAGCCAGCACAACACTGATACCAAAACCAGGTAAAGACACCATTAAAAAAGAAAATTACAGACCCAAATCACTCATGAATTTAGACATAAAAATGCTCTGCAAAACTCTAGCCAATAGAATTTAACAGCTAATCAAAAGAAAAATTCACCACAAACAAATAGAATTCATACCAGGGATGCGGAGATGGTTCAACACTAGAATTACAATCACTGAAGTCTATCAAATAAAGAAAACAAAAGACAAAAACCACATATTTTATTAAGATGCAGAAAAAGTATTTGACATAGTCCAGCACCTGTTCATGATAAAAACTCCCAACAAAATAGGAATGGAAGGGAAAATTGTCAAAATAATAAAGGGCATTTACACAAAACCAGTAACTAAAGTCATCCCAAATGGAGTGAGTCTGAAAGCACTTCCCTTGAGAATAGAAACCAGAAAAGGAAACCACTGTCACCGCTTCTATTCAATACTGTGCTGGAGGTTCTTGCCAGAGCAAATAGGCTAGAAAAGTAACATCCAAATTGGTGAGGAAGAAGTGAAAGTATCTCTGTTTGTAGATGATATAATCTTATACACAGGAAACCTTAAAGAAGTCAGTAAAGAAAAATTGTTGGAACTAATAGACAAGTCCAGCAAAGTGTCATGATATAAGATAAATACACAAAATTCAGCTGCATTCCTCTACTCCAACAAAGAGAATATCAAAGAGAAAATTAACAAATTGATACCATTTACAATAGGCACCAAGATGATGAAACACTTAGAAATAAATCTAACCAGGGATTTAAGAGACCTATACAAAGGAAACTGAAAGACATGGCTACAAGAAACCAAGAGACCTACATAAGTGGAGAAAAATTCTTTGCTCATGGATAGGAAAACTCAGGATGGTGAAAATGTCAATTTTACCCAAGCAGTCTATAGATACAAAGCAGTTCCTAATCAAATTCCAATGACATTTTTTAATGATGAAGAAAGAAGTCACCAGCTTCATATGGGAAGGGAAGAGTCCTCAGATAAGTAAAGTGGGAGGCCTCATGCTACCTGACTTTGGAAGGTATTATATGACCATGGTAGACAAAACAGCCTGGTACTGGTACAAGTCCATAGGCCAATAGAAGAGAATCAAGATTCCAGATATAAAACACTGACTGCTATTTGACAAAGGCCCAATTGTCCATGAATTGGGGGAAAAACAGTCTCATTAGCAAATGATGTTGGCATATGTGGTCTGACAATTAAATTCATGAACTAATCTTAGAAAAAGTGCTGAATACCTCACTGATGAATATCATTAAGGTAACTGTCAAAGTACCCCCCTTTGGAAGCTATTTGTTGACACCAGTGCCTGGTCTACCCTTCAAAGCAATTTTGGAACTCTATCTGGAATGTCTGTCAGAGCTGTTACATTATCCCCAATGTCATGAATGTCATCAAAATGTCTTTCTTTCAATATTTCCTTTATCTTCAGGTAAAGAAAAAAGTCCTTGGGGGCCAGATCAGATGAGCAGGGAGAGTGTTCCAATACAGTTATTTGTGTACTGGTTAAAAACTCTCTCACAGGGAGTGGGACCAAGATGGCAGAATACACACATCTCCTCAATTCCCTGTGAGAACTAAGGCCTAGAAAAACAACTGAACAGAGCAAAGCATCTTCTCAAATGATAAAGCCATAAAAGTTTAAATCAATAGCATAAAATATATAGATAGAAATTTGAAATCATGGAAACTGAACAATAGCCAAGCCAAGTGCCGTCAAAAATCCATAGGTTATAGAGGAAATCAAAGACGCAATAAAGAAATTTATAGAATCAAATGAGAATAAAAACATATCCTACCAGCACCTATGATATACAGCAAAAGCAGTGCTCAGAGGTCAATTTATCTCTATAAATGCACACATTCAGAAGCAAGAAAGGACCCAAACCAAAGAATTAACCCTACAACTTGAACAGGCAGAAAGAGAGCAACAAAAGAACCCCTACCTCATCAGAAGAAAACAGATAATAAATATTAGAGCAGAACTAAACAAATTAGAGAATAGAAAAACAATTGAAAGAATCAGCAAAACCAAAAGCTGTTTTTTTGAAAAGATCAACAAAGTTGATAAATCATTGGCTAAACTTACGATAGCAGTTGGCTTTGGCAAACTTACAAACTGAAAACAGGAGAGGAAAAAAATAACCCGAATAAGAAAGGAGACAGGGGACGTGACAACAGACCCAACTGAAATTAAAAGCATCATAACAGGATACTATAAAAGACTGCTGTAACAGATTTGAAAGTCTAGAAGAAATGGGCGAATTTCTAGATTCACAACACATACTAAAATTAAGACAAGGAGAAGTAGAACAACTTAATAAACCTGTCACAAAAGAAGAGATTGAAAAAGTAATGAAAAGACTGCTAACCAAAAATAGTCCTAGCCAAACTTCACCAGAGAATGCTACAAAATTTTTAGAGAGGAGTTAATTCCAATACCACTGAGGCTAATTCACAGCACAGAAAAGGACAGAGTACTCCAAAGTTCATTCTATGGGGCCAGAATAACTCTGATACCAAAGCCAGGGAACAATCCCACAGAAAATAATTACAGGGGGATGGAGTCAAGATGGTTAACTATATATAAGTCTCTTTAATTCCTTCTGAAAACTAAGGCCTGGACTGATAATTGAATGGAGAGTTCTGGACACCCAGTGAGTCCTAGGACACAGCATAGTCCTGACAGTTTGGAGCACATGCCACTAAGCAGAAACTTCCTTTCTCTTGTTGAGCGCCACTCATGATGAATGGCTGACTTGCCCAGACCAAAAGTACTGGTGTTTTTAACTTTCTTTTCTTTTTATTGGTGTAGGCGGGAGATGGGCACAAGGTGGTAGCTACACTGAGCCACAGTGCTGAAGTGAACACTGTGTGATGCAGTGGACTGACAGTGTGTGGTATAGCCATGTTTGGAGAGTCTGGCAGTGGACTACCTTTTCACCCTCCTTTATAACCTTTCTTTTCAGAATTCTACCATATATTCAGCTGTTTCACAGTGGGAGGGGTAGCTTGGCCAGAATGCTATCTTCTTTGGCTGGGTGATGGTGTCACCCAACCAGAGGCTTCAGCAGGAGCTAATTCCCAGGGTGGGAGGCAGTGCCAGTCCATGGAACACTTTTCAAGCACAAAAGCTGTGTTTAGCATTGTATTGCCTTATAAGTAGTGCATAGCAGGCAATGACAGCTCTACAGTAGTGACTCTCTACTTTTAACTACATCATAGCATCTGGAGACGACTGAAGAGTGTCTCCATTGTCAGCTGGAAGAAGGGGACTGCTGCACCTCACAGCCTGACTGATTTTGGAAGCAGTAGTATAGCTATTAGCTTTTTAAAGTAAGACTGCCTGGAGAAATAATTACTGTGCAGCTCAAATGCATCTCTTCCAGCTTTTACAAACCCACATTGTAGGGTTGGTTGATGGCCCCCAAGTGACTCCATAAGTAGGATGGTGTCTTTGTCAGCCAGGAAGCAAAGCTTGCCATCCCAAGGAATCCACTGAGGCCAGTGACTAGAGTACCAAGAGGTGGCTGGTGACCAACTCCCTTCTCAGAACTATGCCTCAGCTCCTTTTGAAGCAACAGCAGAGAAACTAAAAAGCCTCTAAAGGTCCCCCAAACAACAAACCATTGCTAAGCATTTGAAGAAACAACCAATCATAGTTCCAGAAAACTCCCCTCAAAAAATCAAAAAGTTTCCCAGATGAAGAAGCCTTTCTGAAAGTATCAGAGGTCCAGTACAAAAGAATTATATAGAGAGCCCTCCTAAAGATTAAACAAAATGCAGGAAAGCAAAATGAAAAATTAAGTAAGCTATTTGAATTGATGAAACATCAACATTCTGCAATCCGACAGATCAATAACAAAATCTCAGAATTAGACAATTCAATTCAAAGCCAAAAGAGCAGAACTGACAAATTGGAAATTAGACTGAGTGACCTTGAAGACAGGGCTACCAGCACCAGCATTTATGAGCAGAAATCAGAGAAAAGAAATAAGAAAAATGAAAAATTAAGAAACATGTGGGGCTCTATTAAGAGGAACAATCAATGAATAATTGGAGTTCCTGAGTAGGGAGGGATAGCTGAAAACACAGAGAATATTGTTCTTGGAGTTGCTGACAGAAAATTTCCCTGAAATTATGAAAGAAGAGAACATAGATAGCCAGCATGTACATTGAACCCCACAAAAAGTAGACCCCAAAAGAAAGACACCAAGACACACTGTAAACAAGTTTAACAGAATGAAACTTAAGCAGAAACTCTTAAAGGCAGCAAGACTCAAACAAAAGCCAATGCTCAGAGGGAGGTCCTGTAGGCTTTCTTCTGACTTCTTGGCTGAAATGCTGTTGACATGGAAGTGGCTGGGTGACACATACAAAGCAGTGAAGGAAAAAAAACTTTCAACCAAGAATTACGTATCCTGCAAAATTGTCTTTCAAATATGAAGATGAAATTAAGACATTTGCAAACAAACAGAATCTTAAAGACTTTGTAAACACCAAACCCAAAGTACAAGAAATACTGAAAGAAGCTCTTTGCTTAGAAAAACAAAATCATTAAGTGTATATATAAGGAGGCAATACAGGACACAACATACAGAAACCTACTCAGGGAAGGTGCAAAATTCAATCATAGCTACAACATTAAAAGGAGAGAACTAGTGATCACATCATGAAAACCAAACCACCATCACATTATAAAGGGTGATGTACTACAGTAGTTATAATCCTTTCAGATGGAGACAAAGTTAGCAAGACATGTACAACTTAAATTTGGGATTAAACTCAGAACATTAAGGGAGAGCATACGGGTAGCTGCAAAGCACAACAACAGTGCAACACATGAAAATAAGAAATGTATTACAGGAGTCTCAACAAACACAAAATCAATACTGAAAAAGATTAAAAGTCAACATGTAAAGAAGAATGACCCACGACAGAATTTTAAAGGCAACACAGAACACAACACAAAATTAAACACATCAAAATGATACCACTAAACACATACCTAACAATAATTACACTGAATGTAAACGGTCTGAAGGCTCCATTAAAGAAACAAGGAATGACATCTTGGATCAAAAGACATGACCCATCTATATGTTGCTTACAAGAAACATACCTTAGACTTAAAGATGAACAAACTGAAAATGAGAGGATGAAACAACATATACAAATCTAACATTATACAAAGAAGAGCAGGTGTGGCAATACTAATCTAAGATTTTAATGTAAAAGCCACCATCATGGACAACGAAGGCCAGTAATTATTGCTGGAAGTTTCAATACACAAAAAGGACTTAACAATATTAAATATTTATGCACCCAATACCAGAGCATTGAACAGACACTGACTACACTGAAAAACGAGATAGATAATTCTACAATAATAGTTGGAGACTTCAATACTCCACCCTCAGTAATGGACAGCTCTTCTAGAAAAAAGTTCAACTAGGACACAGAAGATCTTATTGCAACAGTTAACCAACTAGACCTCTTTGACGTATACAGAAAAATTCATCCATAAACAGATAACTATACCTTCTCATCCAATGCACATTGGACATTTTCCAGAATAGACCATGTGTTAGGACATAAAGCAAATATCAACAAAATCCAAACCATTGAATTACTGCAAAGCATCTTCTCAGATAATAAAGCCATAAAAGTTGAAATCGATAGCAGAAAAAGCAATGATAGAAACTGGAACTCATGGAAAAAGAACAGCACTTTGCTCAAAAAGCCATGGGTTATAGAAGAAATCAAGGATGACATAAAGAAACTTATAGATTCAAATGAGAATGAAAACACTCCCTGTCAGAACCTATGGGATATAGCCAAAGCAGTGCTCAGAGGTCAATTTATCTCTATAAATGTGCACATCCAAAAGGAAGAAAGGACCCAAACTAAAGAATTAACCCTACAGGTTGAATAAGTAGACAGAGATCAACAGATGAACCCCTCAGGCACCAGAAGAAAACAGATTAGAATAAAACTAAATGAATTAGAGAAGAAAAGAACAACTGAAAAAATTGATAAAACTGAAAGCCTGTTTCTTTGAAAAGATGAACAAAATTGACAAACCATTGGGTAAACTTACTAAACAAAAATAAATGAGGGAATGTCTTGAATAAGAAATGAGATAGGAGAAGTCACAATGGACCTAGCAGTAATCAAAAGTACAATTAACAGAATACTATGAAAGACTGTATTCTAACAGGTTTGAAAACCTAGAGGAAATGGATAAATTCCTAGATTCATATCACCCACCAAAATTATCACAAGGAGAAGTAGAACAACTTAATAAACCCATCACAAAGGAAGAGATTGAAAAGGTCATTTAAAAAAACTACCAACTAAAAAAAGCCTTGGCCTGAATGGCTTCACCACAGAATTCTACCATGCTTTTAGAGAAGAGTTAACTCCAATACTACTGAGACCATTTCACAGCACAGAAAGGGATGGAATACTCCCAATTTCATTTTATGAAACCAGCAGAACCCTGATACCAAAGCCAGGGAATGATCCCACACACAAAAAAAAAATTACAGACCAATATCACTCATGAACCTAGGTTCAAAAATCCTCAACAAAATCCCAGCCAATAGAATTCAACAATACATCAAAAAAAAAAAAAATCATCATGACTAAGTTGGATTCATACTAAGGATGCAAGGAGGTTTCAACATCAGAAAAACAACTAATGAGAGCAACCACATAAACAACATAAAAGATAAGAATCACCAGATTTTGCAAACAGAACAATTAGACAAGTCAAAGAAATAAAGAGCACGTACATCAGCAAAGAAGGAAAATTATCCCTATTTGCAGATGATATGATTGTACATGCAGAAAATCTTAAATAACCCATAAATAGACTACATGAATTAACGGAGAAGTTCAGTGAAGTATCAGGATGTAAGGCAAACATAAGTAAATCAGTAGGATTCCTTTATACTGACAAAGAGATCATTAAAGAAGAAATCACCAAATCAATACCATTTACTATAACCCCCAAGAAGATAAAATACCAGGGATTAATCTAACTAGAGAAATAAGAGACATATACAAAAGAAACTACAAGAACTTATTGCAAGAAACTAAGAGAGACTTACACAAATGGAAAAACCTACCCTGTTCATGGATAAGAAGATTTAACATTGTGAAAATGTCTATTTTACCCAAAGCGATCTACATATATAGTGCAGTTCTAATACAAATTCCAGTGACAATTTTTCATGAGATGGATAAATAAATCACCAACTTTGGAAAAGGAAGAAACCTCAGACAAACAAAGTACTACTGATGAAGAAGGACACTGTGGGAGACATCTCACTGCCTGACTTCAGAACACATTACACTGCCACAGTAATCAAAACAGCCTGGTACTGGTACAAAAAGAGACACATGGACCAGTGGAATAGAGTTTAGACCCAGAGGTGCCACCATCTTCCAGTGAACAGTTGATGTTTGACAAGGGCCCTAAGATTCTAAACTGGGGTAAAAACATTCTGTTTAACAAATGACTGGATATACATCTGCAAAGAAATTGAAACAAGACTCATATCTAATACCTTACATAAAAAAACAACTGAAATTGGATAACAGACCTTGAAGGAAATCACTCTTTACATAAGTGAAGCCATCTTGGATGCTGAACCATTACTTCAACTCTGTGTAACCTTCTGTGATGTATGTGTACTGAAACCTAGCAACAGTCTGGGAATATCTCCAGGCTGTTGTCTTGAGCATGTGATACATCGTATGATCGAAACTATGAAATCACTCTTAGTTACTGTGTGTTGTACTTCCTTGTACCCTGGTTACCAAAAGGATATAAATACTCTAATAAAGCTTTGCTCTGGGCTCTTGGCTGCCGATTGCCATGAGCCCCTGATCCCGTAACTGTTTCATGTCTGTCTTTTCTTATGACCTCGGCGCTGCCTCTCCTCCGTCCATGTTCGTTAGAGATATCTCTGTTCTCTGACAAGACCTAAATATCCAACCTAAAACAATATAGATCACGCAAGAAATAACAGTGTCAACAATGGAAGTTTTAATACACAACTTAGACTTCAAAATCTGGCAAACAAAAAATGATCAACAAAAGAGGAAATAGATAAATGTGAACTACTAAGAATCAAAAACTTTTGTTCATCCAAAGACTTTATCAAAGAATTAAAAGACCACCCACAGAATTGGAAAAAATACTTGGCAACTATATGTCAGATTGACATCTGATCTGCATAATCTACAAGGTACTATGAAATATCAGCAAGAAAAAGGTAAATAACCCAATTAAATGCTGGGCAAAGGAGATGGCCAGTCACTTCACTAAAGAGGATATCCAGGCAGCCAAAAGACACATGAAGAGATGCTCACGATCACCAGCTATTAAAGACATCCAGATCAAAACAATGATGAGATATAACCTCACCCCAACAAGGTTAGCTATGATCCAAAAAACACAAAACAGCAAATGCTGGAGAGGCAGTGGAGAAATTGGAACTCTCCTACACTGCTGGTGGGATTGCCAGATGGTACAACCTCTTTGGAAAGCAACTGGCATTTCCTGAAAAAGCTGGAAATAGATATACTATTTGACCCAGTAATCCCACTGCTTGGAATATATCCTGCAGAATCACGGGCAGTCATATCAACAGAGACATGCACATGTATGTTTATTGCAGCACAGTCTACAGTTGCAAAAAAGATGGAATCAACCCAGATGCCCAATGACAGATAAATGGATAAACAAAGTATGGTACGTATACTCAGTGGAACACTATGCAGTCATAATAACAGTCAAAGGAAGCATCTCTTTACCAGGTTTCAACTGGAAGACATCAAGTTGACTGAAATCAGTCAGAGGCACAAGGACAAATGTTGTATGAGACCCCTACTATAAGGACTTAAAAACAGACTCATGTACAGAAGGAAAGACTCTTTGATGGTTACAATGGAAGAGAATGAGGGAAGGAAGAAGGGAGGGAGAGAGCTGGTTATAGATTGGACAGTAGACAGAAATTTGGTTGGATGAAAACAGTGACAGCACACAGTAGAGAGCAGATCAATAACTGGACTTCATAAACTGAAAGCCCTTCTAATCTCAACTCAATATGCAATGATAGAGTAGCAGGGTAGGGGTCCAGGGACTATGCTCTCAGGGGACATCAAGGCCAACTGGTGCTAATTGCTGAGGGAGTCTTCTGTACTCCATATGGGTGAGTGGCATCTGGTGTTTTAAACCTAGCAAGCTGCTATCTGAGTACACCAGATTGTCCCAACTCAGCTGGAACAAATGATCACCAAGGACAACAAAAACATGGGGGATAAAGAGCCCAGAAGACAGCAGGACTCAAGTGCATGGTTATATCAACATGTGAGCAGAAGAACTAGATGGTGCCTGGCTACCACCAACGACAGCTGTGAAGGGGCACACAATATCATGTCCCAGTGGCATCACGAGAAAAAGAGGGATGCACCTCAAGAACTCCACTAAAAGTCCACAACTGATGTTCTGATGGCCCAGGAGTTCCCCCAGGACCACAACCCCTAGACCTGCTGCTGTCCCTGATCATAAATCATTACTGAGGTCAACCCTTGGGACAGGCATAGATTGGACTTGGGGACACAAAGGGACCATATAGCATGTCCACTTTATCATTCTATAGATCTACAGATTGCTGTCCTACTGGCCTCTTACTAGAAGGGAGAGGAGAGGTGGAGAGGAAGGGACAGGAGATTGTTAAGAGGATATGACCTGTATAAAATGGAAAGAAAGAGTATGTTGTCACCAGGGAAGCTGAGCAGAAGGAGCTGCAGATAGGTGGGCATGCAAATTTAACTTGGATTGTATATTTTCACTCTGTCACAATAAAAAAATAAAATAAAATTAAAGCTCAAAAAAAAAAAAAGAAGGAGAGCAGTGGGAGCTGCATATAGGTGGGCATGCAAATTTATGTGGGAATGTACATTTTCATTCAATCATAATAAAAAAAGGAAAAAAGGAAGCATAAAAAAAGTAGTGTTAACTTTTCAGTGCACTGCTGAAGTATTTTGTGCAAATCCTGGCAGGTTGTTGACTCCATTGCAAATCTCAAAATTTGAAAATCAGCAGTTCTTCAGTGTGTGGGATCATGATGTTGCAGGATTGTGTCAGCATATTTGCAAATGATAAGTAATTTTTGAACATGTGAAAGAATGAAGCAGAGACCTCTTATTGACATTGTAGGTATACCAAACATATCAGCAGGCACTTTTACAAATCTTTCCTTATATAATATAATGTTTGTAACAATTCTATAATTCAAGAATTTATTATACATGTTTTAAAAATTAGAAAACAAGATTCTGGAATATAAAGTGATTTCTCAAAATCACACAACTAGATATGTCAAGTTGCCTCTATTTCAGATTATTTGTCCATCCAAAATGTGAATTTCAATTCATCTATCTGATGAGGATTTTCTTTAATCAGAAACAAAATCCCATCTTGCCTCTCTGCAGAAGTAGCAGTTGGGAATGGCCTTCTGTTATGGACTGAATTCTGTCCTTCAAAAATATATCTTGAATTCCAGGTCCCTGTACTTATAGATGTGATACAGTTTGGAAATAAGGAATTTCTTTTGTCATGTTAGTGAGATCATATCACAGTAGGTGGATTCTAAACCTAATCACTTTTCAGTTATAAAATGAGCAGAATAGACACAAAGACACACATAGTTGAAGACAGGTACCAAAGAAAACCAAGAATTATAGACAGTAAACAGAAACTAGAAGACAGCTACATGGAAGGAATATATAAGACCAAGATCCAGACTTTTAGCCTCCAGAGCTAAGAAAATAAATTTCTGTTCTTTAAAGCCATATCCTTGTGGTATTTCTGGTAAGGCAGCAGCAGGTAATTAAAACAGCTTTACGTCTCTCCTCAATCTGTTGTCGCTATATGGTGTGGTCTTCATTAACCAGAATCAAAAGGAATGTGACCTCCTAGTGCTGATCCCTTCACTGCTTCAGTTTCTGCTGGAAAATTTCCTAAAATGAGGAACTACATAAGCATGTAATACATTCCTAGTATGTGTCAGATTCTATCTATACTTTATTTTCATTAATATTTTTCATCTTTTTATGAATTAAATATTGATAAATTTTTTTTGTAGGTGAAGAGCTTCAAGATGAGTGATATATTTAAGAAACAGCAGTGAGAAACTCAAATGAAATTGCTTTGTCTGCAACTTCGATGTTCATTCCTCTTCTAATTCTGACTAGAAGGCAAGGCAGACATTGGCTGAAAGTTAGTAATACAGATTGAAGTTGAGAGCTAGGCAGGAATGAAGAATTACTAGTTTTTCTTAATTGAATTTTTAAAAATTCTTAAAGTTTTGTATGAGAAATTGAATTGTAAACTTTCATTTAAAGCACAGCAGCAACAACAAAGTTCTCAGAAGTGCATTCAGACTAGAGAATGCTCAATAAATAGTAGTTATTATATATCCACTGCCCATCTGTCAGGAACTGGATGGCAAAAGAGACTCTGAAACTTGTTCTTGAACATAGAGAAGCTAAGTGAATGAAAGAAATAGATGGTTTCAGAGAGGCTTGAGAATATCAAGTAAAGTATTAAAAGGAAATATGCAAAGACATGGAGTTAGAAAACCAAAAGGGAAGAACCATGTTCAGCATTTCTCAAGCTGAAAGAGCTGAATGGAAAACCATTCTTAAGTTGCAAAATTGAAGAAGCCTATGGGTAAAATATTGAATGAAGCAGGAAGCATTATAAGAAGATGTAAGGAATATGCAGCTTCACTGTACCCAAAAGAATTGATTGATGTTCAAGCACTTCAGGAAGTAGCATAGAAGCAATAACTGATGGTACTGAAGGAAGAAGTCCAAGGTGCACTGAAGGCATTGGTAAATAACAAGGGTTTGGGAATTATCAGAATACCAGTTGAAATGTTTCAACAAACGGACATAAGCCGAAGTGCACATTCATCTAAAGAAATTTGAAAGACAGCTATCTGGCCAACAGAATGGAAGAGATCTGTATTGGTGCCCATTCCAGAGAAAAGTGAATAACAGAATGTGGGGGTCATGGAACAATATCATCAATGTCTCACACACACAAAATCAAACCCATTGCCATGGAGTCAATTCTGACTCTTAGCAACCCTGTGGGACAGAGTAGGATTGGCTAATGGAATATCCAAAGAGTAGCTGGTGGATTTGAATGTACGACTTTTGGTTAGTAGCTATAGCTCTTAACCACTGTGCCACCAAGTCTCCTCTAATATCACAAGAAGTAAAAGTATACTGAAGATAACTGAAAATTGGTTGCAACTGTGCATCCACAGGAAAATTCAAGCCAAATTCAGAAAAGAATGTAGAAAGACAGAATCACTGTTGATGTCAGGTAGATCTTGGCTGAAGTCAGAAACTACTAGACAAATGTTTACCTGTGTTTTGTAGACTGTACAAACACATTCCACCATGTAGATTGTAGGTAACATTGTTAAGAATGTGAATTCTAGAACACTTATTTGTGCTTATGTGGACCCTGTATACAGGCCAAGAAGTGGTCATTGAAACCAAACGAAGGGCTACTTCATGGTTTAAAATCAAGAATGTGTCTCAGAGCTGTATCCTTTCACTGTATCTGTCTGATTGGTATACTGAGCAAATAATCTGAGAAGCTCAACTACATGAAGAAGAACAAGGAATCAGGATCGGAAGAAGACTCATTAACAACCTGTGACATTCAGATGACACAACTTTGCTTGCAGAAAAGGAAGAGCAATTGAGGCACCTACTGAAAAAGATGTCATTCTGAGGGCTAGGATGTGCTTGACCCAAGCCATGGTATTTTCAATTGTCTCATATGCATGCAAAAGTTGGATAGTGAATAGTGAAGACAAAAGAATTGATGCCTTTGAATTATGGAGCTGGTGAAGAATATTGAATACACCATCATGTTTTAGTCAGCTAGTGCTGCTTTAACAGAAATATCACAAAGTGGATGGCTTTAACAAAGGAAGGTTTTTGCTTAGACAGTCTGGTAGGCTACAAGTCCAAATTCAGGATGTCCGATCCAGGGGAAGGCTTTTCTCTTTGTTGGCTCTGGAGGAAAATCCAGTATTGCACCAGTCTTTGTCCAGGGAGCCTCTTGGCATGGGAGCCTCACGCTCTTACTTGGTGCTGCTTTCTTGATAGTGTGAGGTTTCCAATTCTCTGCTTGCTCCTGTTTCTTTTTATTGCTTGTGGATTAAAGGTGGGGCAAGCCATACTCCAGGGACACTCCCTTTACAGTGGAGCAGGGAGGCAATGCCATGAAGGGATTTACAGTCCCACCCTAATCCTTTAACATACAGTTTAGGAAAATCACAAAATGGAGGACAATCACAAAATATCGGCAATCATGGCCCAGCCACGCAGCTACACGTATTTTTGGGGGACACAATTCAATCCATGACACGTGGACTGCCTGAAGAATGGACAAATCTGTCCTGGGAAAAATACAACCAGAATGCCCCTCAGAATGATGACCAGACTTCATCACATGCATGTTAGACATATTATGAACAGGGACCTATCCCTGGAGAAGGACATCATGTTTAGTAAGGACCAGTTAAAAGGTGGAGCCATTCGGTAAGATGGGTTGACGCAGTGGCTGCAACAATGGGCTCCAACACAGCAGCGACTATGAAGATGTTTCAGGGCTGGGCAGTGTTTTGTTCCATTGTCCATGGGGTCACTATGAGTCGGAGTAGACTCAAAGGCACTTAACGACAGGATTATTATTCATAAAATTAATTAAAATTAACCTTTTCTTCTGGTTCGCTGCAAGAAGAGCCATGGTATGTATGCATTAACCTATTTTTTTATTCAACTTATTCAGCAGTGTAACTGGTACTCAGAAGGCTGTGAATTAGTTCTGAGGGAGACACAAAGTAAAAAGAACACCATCTTGACATCAGGGACTAGATGATATAGCAGAGAATCACACAATTAAACACATAGCTGAAATTAAAAGATATATACAATAAATGTAATAAAGTGGTACAATGCGCTATTAAAATATTTTTTTTCCAAGACATTTAAGATAGGTTTTATGAAATGGCATTTGCTTGATCATATGTTAAGGCGTATTTGCAAGACTTGGCAAAAATAACAATGAAGGAGAACAGACAGCAGTAAGCAAAGGCAAAAGAAGACAGATATAAAAGACTGATTAATGAGCTTTCCCAGTGTTCTCCTAGCCCATAAGCTAGAGTGAGTCATCATGATTAGCGAAGCTCATCAGAGAAAACTTCAAATCACTACAGTCGTTCTGAGCCTAGTTAGCCAGTTTCCTAAAACAAGAGCACTTTGCATAGGTAAATTATGTTAGTACATTAATTGTAAAAATGGCCTGCATTTTGCACTGCTTATTGTATTCGAACTCTTTGCAATCTGACTTGCAGATCCTCCCAGCAAGAACTGGAATCAGTTTCTCCAGTCCTCGAATATGGACTGTCCTTATGACTATGACATGCTTTGGCCAAATAAAATGTATCAGTAAAGTATGTCAATTCAGGAAGCCTTAAACAATTGCACCTGTTTTCTTGGAAAACTGCCATCTCAATGGGATCAAGCATGGACCACGTGGACTAGGGCTAAGCCAGTGCAGTTGTCCCGTCTGAGGCCACAGATGTGTAAGAGAGCCCAGCTAGAAAAAGCAAAAAGGCTCGTAATGGAGCTGACTGCAGGCCCACAGGAGCGCTCCAGCAAGCGGACTCAGATCAGCAGAACTGATTAGTTGACTTAATGCTATTCACAAGAGCCAAAGTTCGTTGTTGTAACTAGGTGCTGTCCTGGACTGAAATATGCCCCCCCCCCCACATGTAGCAACTTGGTTGGGGCATGATTTCCAGTATTTTGTGATTGCCCTCCATTTTGTGATTTTCCTGTGCTGTAAATCCTAATCTCTGCCTGTGGTTAATGGATTGGACTGTGTTACAGAGGATTAGGGTGGGACTGTAACACTCTTCATAAGTTCAGTCCCCTGCTCCACTATAAAAGTTTTTTTTTTTTTTTTTCTGGAGTGTGGCTTGCACCATATTTTATCCTGCTATCTCCTGTAGGAAAGGGAAACAAGCCGAGAGTTGGAGACCTCACACCATTAAGAAAGCAGCACCGAAAGTGGAGCATGTCCTTCAGACCTGAGGTTCCTGTGCTGAGATACTGTCAGAACAAAGAATGACTTCTTCCAGGGAAGAAGTGCCTACTACACTGTGAGACTAAACATTTCTTTTTAAAGCCGTCCACTAACTGTATCTTTTTTAGAGCAGTACCAGATGACTAAGACAGGTGCTTTTGTGTTGGTTCCCACTCACAGCAAGCCTATGTACAGCAGAATGAAACACTGCGCTATCCTGTACCATCTTCACAATTGTTGCTCTGCTTGGGCCTGTTGTTGCAGCCACTGTGTCAGTCCACCTAGCTGAGGTTCTTCCTCTGTTTTGTTGACTCTTTACCAGGCATCCTTGACCAAGTCTCTTTTCCAGGGACTCCTCTCTTCTGATAAAATTATCCAAAATAATAGAGATGAAGTCTTTCCATCCTTGCTTCTAAGAAGAATTCTGGCTGTACTCTTATAAGACAGATTTATTTGTTCTTCTGGCAGTTTGTGATACATTCAATTTTTTTTTGCCAACACCGTACTTCAAAGGTGCTCATTCTTATGTGATCTTCCTTACTCATTGTCTAGCTTTTGCACGCATATGGAAACCTAAACAAACAAATAAGAAAACAAACTCGCTGCCATTGAGTCAATTCTGACTCACAGTGACTCTAAAGGACAGAGTAGAACCACTCCATAGAGTTGCCAAGGAGGGCCTGGTAGTTTCAAGCTGCTAACTTTTTGGTTAGCAGTCATAGCACTTAATCACTAAACCACCAGGGTTTCTGTATGCATATGAGATGACTGAAAATACCAAGAGGTGGAAACAACCCAAATGTCCATCAGCAGATGAATGAGTAGACAAAATGTGACATACACATACAATAAAATATTACTTAGCTATAAAAAGAAACGTGATTCTGATACACACTGCTATATGGATGAAACTTGAAAACATGACACTGAGTGGAATAAATCAGTCACAAAAGAACAAATATTGTATGATTTCATTTAGATGAAATACATAGAGTAGACAAATACATAGGGACCAAAATTTACTAGTAGTTATAAAGGTCACAGGAAGACGGAAAAAGTGAGTCCTTGCTCAGGGGACATTGAGTTTCTATCAAAAGTGTTAGAAAATTTAAGAAACAGATATTAGTAATAAATATAGTTAATGCCACTGAATTGTACATCTAAAAATGCTGAAACGGCAAATGTTTTGTTATATATATTTTTGCTACAACAAAAATTTAAGAAAAAAAAAAGATGGAAAACATGTCAAAACTAATCAAGACAAAACAAGAAAGGCTCTTTGCTATCAGAGTATACTTTAGAAAAAGGAATACTGGTGTGAATAAAAGAAGACATTTCATTATGATAAAGGGATCAATTCACCGAGATGAAATGACAATCCTAAATGGGCATGCACCTAAAAGATAGCTTCAAAAATACCTGAAAAAATCTGACCCTGAAATTAACATTTGAAAACCCTCTATTGAAGATGATTTTTCAATATTTCTTTTTCAGTAGTTAATCAAAGAAGTAGACATAAAATCAATAGGATATTGAAGAGATGAAAAACACAATCATCAGCTTCACCCAAATGACATTTTAAGAATATTTCACCCAACAACTGCAGATTGTACATTGTTATCCTTGTACATATGGAATACTCACCATATTCTAGATATAAAGCACATATCAATACATTTGAAAGCATGGAAATCATATGAGTTTATTCTTTGATCAATAACAAGCAATAGCTTTAAAATTCTGTCTGGAAGATGGTATAAGAGAAAACTTCCACAAACTTGAGTAGGCAATGTTTTCTTAGACAAGATGTTGTCTTAGTCATCTAGTGCTGCTGTAACAGAAATACCGCAAGTGGATGGCTTTAACAAAGATAAATTTATTTTGTTGCAGTTCAGTAGTCTACAAGTACAAATTCAGGGCACTGGCTCCAGGTGAAGCCTTTCTCTGTTGGCTCCGGAAGAAGGTCCTTGTTGTCAATATTGCCCCAGACTAGGAGTTTCTAAAGCACAGGCAACCAGATGCAAAGGACATGCTCTGCTCCCCTCACTGCTGGATACCTAATAGTATGAAGTCCCCAACCCTCTGCTTGCTTCCCTTTCCTTTATGGCCCAAGAGATTGCCTCAAGGCACAATACAATCTCACAGATTCAAGTGCTGCCTTCTACTGTCCTATAGGATTGCTTTGAGTCGGTATCAACTCAACAGCTGTAGGTGAGGTCACTAAAACAAACACCACTCATCCTCCCTCATTAACATCATAGAGGCAGGGTTTACAACATACAGGACCATTACCGCTATATCGGGAATCATGGCCTAGCCCAGTTTTTGGAAGATGCAGTTCAACCCATTACAGACATATAGCACAAAATTCTACTGAAAGGAAAAAAAAAAAAACTTTTTGAAATTGGACTTCATCAAAATAAAAAGTATTTGCTGTCTGAAAACACTGTTAAAAAAACAGGTAATCTACAGATTGGGAGAAATATTCCATATCTGGCCAAAGGCCTATATTCAAAATATATAAAGAACTCTTACTACTCAATGCAAGCTATACAATTTAAAAAAATGGGCAAAATATTTGAAAAGGTATTAAATAAAAGAAGAAATGTGCATGGTTAAATGAACAAAAATATGCCTGGTATCATCAGGAAAGGACAAATTAAAACTAAGTTGAAATGCCAACACATACCCACTAGAAGGGTTATGAGAAGCTGTGGTGTTGCAATACATAAGCACTTGGCTGCTCACTGAATGGTTAGGGGTTTGAACACACCAAGCAGCTCTGCGGAGAGAAAGAATACACCCAGAGGCTCTGGAGATCTGCTTCCATAAAGACTACAGCCAAGAAAACTCTATGGGGCATTTCTCCTCTGTCAAATGGGGTCACTATGAGTTGAAAATCATCTCTCAGGCCCTAACAACAGTAACAACAGAAGGTCTACAATAAAGCAAAAGGAAACAAAAACTCTGATATCGCCAAGTGCTGATAAAATGTGTAACAACTACAAGCCTCAATAGACTGCTGGTGGGAATGTAAAATACTGTAACTGCTTTTGGAAACAGTTTGGAAGTTTCTCTTCCAAACATATACCTACCATAAACACACTGCCATCCAGCTGATTCTGACCCATAGTGACCCTACAGGACAGAGTAGAACTGCTCCATAGAGTTTCCAAGGAGTACCTGGTGAATGTGAACAGCTGACTTGTTGGTTAGCAGCCAGCAGGGTTTCCTATACCTAACATATAGCCCTCCAACTTCACTTTCAGGTATTTACTCAAGAGAAATGAAGACATGTATCCTTACAAAGAGACGTATACATAAATGTTCTTGGCAGCTTTATTCAGTACAGCTCCAAAATGGAAATAAAAGTCTATCATCAGGTGAATGGATAAACAGTCATGCCATAATCATACAGTAGAAAACCTAAGGAGTGAAAAGGCAAGAGTCGTGCAAAAGGTGATTTAATTTTAAAAACGTGAGACTGTGGAAAAGAATCCGTTCCCAAAAGAGTGCATGGGTCCAGTGTGCTGAAATTCTAGAAAATTCAAATGAAGGAACACAGGTAAGTATTTTCTTGAGGCTCAGAGTGGGGTGGGCACCCTGGTGGCACATTAGTTAAGTGCCACTGAAAAGGTCAGCAGTTTACATCTACCGGTAGCCACTTGGGTACACTACAGAGGAGTTTCACTTTGGTCTATTGACTTGACGGCAACAAGTTCAGTTTGGGTTCTGGCAATGGGGTGAGCGAGCCTGACTGCAAAGGGGCATAAGAAAGCTTTTTGGTTTGATGGAAATGTTTTCTCTCTCAATTGTAGTGGCAGTTACAAAGGCATATACATTGTCAAAACCTGTGAACTCTACCCTTAAAATGGATGCAGTTTACTTCATGGACAGCTTACCTTAATGAAATGGATTAAAAACAAAGAAAAAAAAGATAGGAGTCCCTCATCCATTCCTAACACTAGCCCTACCTTGATGAATCTCAGCTAGTATGTTAATTAGGAAATAACAACCTTTAAGGAAGGGCATTCGGTGGAATTAACGACTGCCTAAGTGAATTGTTGTCAAGAGATTTTTAATTAAAATTGGTGCTGCCTCCTCTTTTCTGAAATGGGACTGTGAACACAAATGAGTTTCATCTAGAAGTTAAATTCACAAGCCATTACAGTCGTCCTCTCTTGATTAAGAAGATGATACAACAAGGGACACAAATAACACACCTCGATCAAAACTGACTGTGTGTACCTCTTATTCTTGAATATCTAATGGGTAAAGTGTTAGAGTTAGCTGGATATCTTAGATAAATTGAGAGATATGCACTAACTTGGTGCTTTGCAAGTCTTTTAGTCCTCATTGAAAGTAAAGAATGGATAAGAGAACACTAAGTGGCAGCTATTTTACGTGATGATTTTAAGCGAATTGTGAAATAGTGAAGGGAGAGAATATTTTATTTAACAAAGGGGAGATCATTAATCTTTTTTCAGATACACTGAGTTTGAGGAGGCTATAAAGTCTCTGGGTGGAGAGATACCATTCATTACTTTAAAGAAAGTCATACACCATGCTAGAAATGTAGATGTGGAAAAAGAGATTGGGAGCTTAAAACCTAGCAAGCAGCCATCTAAGAAGTATTAATTGTTTCAGTCCATCTTGAGCAAAGGAGAAAGACAAGAATCAAAAACACAAGGGAAGAGTGAGCGCAAGAGACAGAAAGCACAACATACAACAGAGTTACATCAATACGAGACTGAAAGAACTGGAAGGTGCCTGGCTATCATGAAAGACTGCTCTTACAAGAAACTCAACAAAGAGTACCTGATGTACCTGATTGAGTGGGAGAATGTGGAGTGCAGAACTTGAACTCTAGTAGAAAAATCAGACCTATTGGTCTGACAGACTGGAGGGCCTCCAGAAGACATGGTCCCTGGACTTTTTGTTAACCCAGAACTGAAACCATTGCAGAAGCCAATTCCTCAGACAGAGAGTGAACTGGTATATAAGACATAAAACGATACTGGTAAAGAGTGTGCTTCTTGTAGAGCACATACGGGAGACTAACTGGGCAGCTCCTGTTCAGAGGCAAGAGGAGACCACAGATGAGGGCATGAACTGGTTAAATGGGCACAGGAAATACGGAGTTAAGGAGGAGTGTGATGTCACAGTGTAGGGAGAGTAGCTAAGGTCACACAGCACAGTGTGTAAGTAGTTGTAAACCTTCACTTAAAACAAAGAAAAAATAATTCATAGTAGTAGTTTAAAAAAAATGGGGAGATTTGAAAAGAAGGGAAAAAAGGACAGGAGGAAGGAAAAGTATCTACTTTAGACTTGTCTTTCAAGAAGTTGTGTGGTTAAAGGAAAGAGAGAGAAAGACTTGAAAGCTTGATAGAGATGAAAAAGGCCAGAATATACCTATCATCTGAGTCACAGAAACTATCAAAGAAAATGAGGTATAAGATACAACAAGAAAAATTGCATTTGTTTTATCTCCATGAATACAGAAATATGCTAAAGAGTAGGACACAAGCGACAATGTTGACTTTGCAAAGAGGGAAAGGAGATATACATTTGGGGCACACAGAAGACAAAGTTCTGGCTGGGTTTAGACAGCTACCTGTGTGTGAGTGCATGTTCAAGCGTGCGTGCGCGCGCGCCCCGCGCGCGCGCGCACACACACACACACACACACACAGAGTTAATTGAAGGAGGCAAGGGGCTTGAGGATATGGGAAGAACCACTTAAAGTCAGAGATTTCCTGTAGAGCTTGGACACCCTGGTGGTTAAATACCATAGCTGCTAACCAGAAAGTTGGCAGTTTGAATCCAGTGGGTGCTCCTTGAAACCCTATGGTTTCCTCCGGGGTTGCTGAGTTAGATCAAATCAATTTGATGACAATGGGATTTTGTTTCGTTTTGTTTTATATGTTCTAGTAGCTGGAAAATGTAAATTAACAGGCTCCTTACTCTATGCAGAGCAAGCACAAATTGCAAACTTAGGTATTGGTTTGGGGGAATTTAATTTTGGATTTGCTTGCAATGTCATATGAGGAAATGTTCATATAATATTTTTGTTTGGAACTTGAAAAGTATTTACCTATCAGATATCTCAAGATTGCAAAGAAGATTCTAGATCAATAAGAAGCATTAATAGCTCATAGGGAGGTGTCACGGATTGAATTGTGTCCCCCCAAAAATATGTCTTGGCAAAAATATGTGTAACCATGTGGCTGGGCCATAATTCCCAATGTTTTGTGAATGTCCTACATTTTGTGATTTTCCTGTGTTGTATGTTAAAGGATTAGAGCGTGACTATAAATCCCTTCATAGGATTACCCTTCTGCTCCACTGTAAAGACAGTTTCCCTGGAGTATGGCTTGCCCCACCCTTAATCCTGTCATCTTGCAAGAGATAAAAGGAAAGGGAAGCAGACTGAGAATTGGGAACCTCACACCATCAAGAAAGCAGCACCAGGAGAAGAGCGCATCCTTCAGACCTGAGGTTCCTGTGCCAAGATGCTGCCTGGACAAGGACTGATGCCATACTGGACTTTCCTCCAGAGCCAACAAAGGGGAAAGCCTTCCCCTGGAGCAGACATCCTGAATATGGATTTATAGCCTACCAGACTGTGTAAGAATAAACCTTCCTTTGCTAAAGACACTCACTGTGGTATTTCTGTTAGAGCAGCCCCTGCTGACTAAAACAGGAGGCCTCTTGGGAGTTAGAGGAGGATGTAAGATTATTATTGAGCACGGAAGCCAAGTTTGCAAGATGCATGCTGCAAGAAAAAGAAGCCTTCAGCTGGAGAAGGACTCTAAGCATGTTTAGGGCTTGGAGGGCTTCAAGGAACAGGATCAGAACCAAGTTTATATAAAGGAAGGAACAGTTGAAGAACCAGAAATAGGTGGATGGGAGAGAACAGTAGACACCATACCTCTTTTGGCTCTCCTAGCTCAAAGTAACCAAGTAGGACAAGAGAAGGAGAGGAAATCGGGTGGGGGTTAGGATTTCAGAAGGACTGGGCACAGTAAAAAACTGGCAAAAAATATCTCAGTCCTGACAGTTTTCCTTTTTATTGTATTCTTAAAAATTATATTTTAAGGGAAAGTTTACAAGTTGAGTCAGTTTCTCACACAAAAACTCATGCAAATTTTGCCATGTGACCTTAGCTGCTTTCCCCACACTGTGACAGCACATGCCCTCCCTCCACCTTGTATTTCCTGTGTCCATTCAACCGGTTTCTCTCACCCTCTTTCTACTCATCTCACATCTGGACAGGAACTGCCCAGTCAGTCTCCTGTATCTACCCAAGCCAAGAAGCACACTCTTCACCAGTATCATTTTACATCCTTAACTGAGGAGTCAGCTTCCAGAATGATTTCAGTTGTGGGCTAGCCAGAGAGTCCGGGGTTCCTGTTTTCGGGGGATCCTCTAGTCTGTCAGATGATCAGGTCTGGTCTTTTTACTAGAGTTCTGCACCTCACATTTCTCCCACTCCATTAGGGACTGTTTGATGAGTCCCCTGTAAGGCAGTCTGTGGGGATGGCCAGGCCCCACCTTGCTCTTCCAATCTCATACTGATGTAGTTTCTGGTTTATGTAGCCCCTTCTGTCACCTGGACCCACACTTTTCTTGTGTCTTTGATGCTTTCTCCTTTACTTCAGATGGGTTGAGACCAATTGATGCTCCTCAGATGGCTTCCAGCTGGTTTTTAAGACCTCAGACACCACCTACCAAAGCAAGATGCAGAACATTTTAATAAACTTTGTTATACCGATCAACTCAAGTGTTCCGTGAAACCATGGTCCCCAGACCCAACCTTGCTTCTTTGTCCCTTGAAGTGCTTGATTTTATTTTGAATTTTTCTAAGCTTTGGGTTTAGTCCTTTCGTGCTGACTTCTCCTCTACTGTGTATTGTCTCTCTCTTCACCTAAAGTAATTCTTGTCTATCATTTAATTGTTGACTATCCTTCTACCTCCCACTGACTCTTTCTCATAACCATCAAGGAACATTTTCTTCTGTGCTCCAACCTGTTCTTGAGTCCTTATAATAGTGGTTTCATACAATATTTGTCCTTTGACAGTTGACTAATTTCACTCAGCATGCCTTCTAGATTCTTCTACATTATGTTTTCCAAATTTATCGTTGCTTTCTATCATTGTGTGACATATTGTGTGACTGCACTATAATTTGTTTACCCATTCTTCCACTGATGAGCACCTTAGTTGATTACAGTTTTTGCTATTGTGAGCAGTGCTGTGATGAACATTGATGTGTACGTATCTGTTCACGTGGCAGATATTATTTCTCTAGGATGTATTCCAAAAAATGTGATTTCTGGATCATATAGTGTCTCAGTTTCTAGGTTTTTAGGAAAAGGAAAACTGATTTTCAAAGTGGTTTTACCATTTTACAATCCCCTCAGCAGTGTGTAAGTGTTCCAGTCTCTCAACATCCTCTCCACCATTTATTGTTTTGTGAGTTTGGGGTTAATGCTGGTCTTACTGGGGGAGTTGATATCTCATCGCAATTTTAATTTGCATTTCACTAATGGCTAATCATTGTGAATATTTTTTCCTGTATCTGTTAGCTACCTGAATGTCTTCTTCGGTGAAATGCCTGTTCATATCTTTTGTCCGTTTTTTTTTATTATGACTGAGTGAAAATGTACATTGCCATATAAATTTACATGCCCACCTATATGCAACTTCCACTGCTCTCCCCACCCGGTGACAGCACACTATTTCTCTCTGCTCCATATATGCCTCATCCTCCCAGCAGCCTCCTTTCTCTTCCTCTCTTTCCTCCAGCAAGAGGTCAGCAGGATGATATCCTACAGACGCATAGAACCATAAAGTGCATCCAATATGATCACTCTGCATCGCCAAGTCCAATCCATTCGTGCCCGAAGAGTGGACCTTCATTATGATTTATGGGCAAGGGCAGGATCAGAGCCAGAGGCCATGCTCCCAGGGGAACCCTGAAGCCGCTGGACCATCAATTGTGGTCTTTCAGTGGAGATCTCAGGGTGCACCACTTTTTATTCTTTTGTTGCCATTGAGACTCAACTTAGTGAGCTCTATCGCAGCTATCACTGGTGGTGGCCGGGCACCACTCGGTTCTTCCGGTCCCAAGTCGATGTAGGCACCCACTCATGTATAGAAGAAAAGACTCGGAAGGCTGCAAGGCAGGGGAGGGAGGGAGAGCGAGGGGGGAGGGTTTAGATTGGATAGTTGATAGAAATTTGGTTGGGTGAAATCGGTGATAGCACACATTAGAAACAAGAACAATATTAAGTGGACTGCAGCATAATTTGAATACTCCTTCCATCTTATCCCAATATTGCAAGGACAGAGTAGCAGGGGCAGGGGCTGGGGACCATGCTCTTAGGAGAAATCGAGGCCAATTGGAACAACTAGTGTTTTGCTAAGAGGACTCTCTGCACCCCACATTGGTGAGTAGTGTCCGGTGTCTTAAAAGCTGCCAAGCTGCCATCCGAGGGCACAGCAAATGGTCCCACTCAGCAGAAACGGATGATCACCGAGGACCAAAATGTCCGTTTTTTAATTGGATTATTATTATTTTTTTTGAGGTTTTGAGGTATATTGTGTATTTTAGAGATAAGACACTGATCAGACTTGCTTTATTCAAATTTTTTTTTTGAAGTCTGTAGGTTGTCTTTTTATTCTTTTGCTAAAGTCTTTGCATTAGTATAAGTGGTTGATTTTTAGAAGTTTCCAGATATCTACTTTCTCTCCTGGTGTTTCTGCGTTGTTAGTAATGTTTGGTCTTTATACCTTGTGTTAGGGCTCCCAGTGTTGTCCCTATTCTTCCTTCCAAGATCTTTCTCAGTTTATGTTTTATATTTAGAATTTTGATCCATTTTCAGTTAGGCCACATATAACAGAGACTGCATCAACATGAGACTGGAAGAACTAGATGGTGCCTGACCACCACGAGAGACTGCCTTTACAGGGGACTCAGCAGAGTCCTCCCTAATGGAGTGCGAGAAATGTGGTGAGACATGTGGTTCTTCTTTCATTTTTGTAATAGATGAATATCCAGTTATGTCAACACCATTTGTTAAAGAGACTGTCTTTTCCCTAATTTTTGCCCATCATGCTTTTGTCAAATATCAGCTGTTCATAAGTGGATAATTTTATGTCTGGATTCTCAATTCTGTTCCATTAGTCTATGTTTCTGTTGTTGTTCCAGTACCAGTCTATTTGACTACTGTGACAGTGTAATAGTTTATAAAGTAAGGCAGTATGAGGCTTCCCAGTTTGTTTTTCTTCTTCAATAATGCTTTACTTATCTAAGGCTTCTTCCCTTTCTATATGAAGTTGGTAATTTGTTTCTCCATCTCATTAATACCATTGTAATTTGGATTGGGATTGCATTGTAACAGCACACTGAGTTGGGTAGAATAGACATTTTCATGATGTTGAGTCTTTCTGTCCATAAGCAGGGTAAGTTTCTCCACTTAGGTGGGTCTTTTTTTTTTTTTTAGTAGTGTATTGTATGTGTTCAGCTCAGGTGCCCAGGTAGTTGGTCACCAAGTGTGTGGTGCAGGCTCTCCTCCACAGTCCTAAATGAGCTGAGCTGATTGGTGTAGGCACAGGTATCTGGCTGCAGGCCCTGAGAAATTTGGGGGCTGACACCTGTCCACGACAGTAGGTGGGGGAAGGCGTGTCCTTATTCCTTAATGTGAGTAGTTAGATAGCTTTTGCTGCAAGATAGGTTCTGGAGGCTGTATGGAGTGTTGAAAGACTTTCAACATTCAGAGACCCTTATGCCTGTACTGTGGAAAAGGACCTGTTTCTGCACTGAGTTCTCAGATTATGGGAACTGAAAGAATTTTTTTTTTTCCAATCTGTCCAATTATTCCCTCTCCAAGTCTGGGAGAAAGGCTCAGTGCATATGTAAGGGGTCATATCTCTAGCCCAGGTAGTGCATCAGACAGTGCAGTCCCACGTAGTGCAGAAAAGAGAAGGGGAGGTATGGAAAAAGGGAGCGAGATTTAGGCTGAAAGAAAAGCTTTAAATCTACACACAGCTTGTTAGAAACAACCCAGTGAAATTTTGATACTTGAATGTCACTTCTCACAAATTCTGGATGTGTGAGTGGGCTTTCCAAGCTCAGTCTCTCCCCATGAAGAAGATTCATGCCAATTTCCACTGCACCACTCTCCATGCTGGCTGCCACTAATCCTACTGGGAGATACCTATTCCCATTGGGTCAGGTGTGGCTAGTTCTAGGTGCTTGTGGACCTACTCTCTTTTTGGTTTTACTTAGCTTGATTTACCAAATTTACTTTCAATGTTCAAGGCTCTTAGAATGTCATACATAATCGAAGATTTTTTTTTTAAATCTTTGTTCATAGCCCATGGGATGCATTTGACTATTCTGCCATCTGAGCCCTGCCCTTGTTTACATTAGAATTTTAGTGTCATAGCCTCAAGACTTCGATTGGATAAGTGGTCCTGGGTTATTAGTTAACCACTGAACTAGAAACTTTAATTTCTTTCACTGATATTCTCTGTGGTTGCTTCCAAATGTCTTTATTTTATGCTTGTCTTTTCACATTCACACGAAGAAGAAAAAAAATTACATATATAAACGTGTGTGTATATGTATGTAGTGTGCGTGTGCATGTATAAACATTTGTTGTTGTTAGATGTCATTGAGTTGATTAGAATCTCCTAGTAACTCAATATGATACAGTAGAACTGCTCCATAAGGTTTTCTAGGCTGTAATCTTTAGGGTACTGATTGCCAGGTATTTAATTCCAAGCAGTTGCTTGGTGGGTCTGAACTGCCAGTTTTTCAGTTAACAGCAACGTACTTAAACATCAGGCAACCATGGTTCCTTAAGTATATATTTTTTCCTTCTTTCTTCAGATAAGTGTATATATATATTTATGTATGTATGTATACAAATATATGCAACTGAATGAAGCCAATGAAGGCAGAGATATCTGAATTCAGTTCAATTGTCATTTAAATGGTTTTTATTTTGTATGAGCTTTAATTCTGAAGAGAAAAGGTCTAAATATCCTTTTTTTTAGAAAGGAAAATACACAATCCATTATGTGCTTCTATATCTATAAAGAATGTACAAGTAATATGTTGGGAGTGAAGAATAGGGGTGTGAAATATATCTTATTCCTGAAAGATTTCTCACAGTTATGAATTATTTGTTGTGTACAACTCAGATTGATTTTTTAACCTCTATGAACTAATAACAGAGCTGCATGGCTTCCTATAGCCATGACGTAATCAAAGCATGAAATACAACAAAATTTTCCCCATAAAAATGTCAGATGATTCACAAGCATGTTGAGTTGAGATTCTTATGACAACTTGTAGAAAATATGAATATGTAAACAGGAGCCACATCATGTCATATGTCCTTATTTATTCTGTAGCTATCAAGCCTGTAATCCCTAGAAGCTGATTAATATAGAAGAGGACATATGTAAGTTGAAAATATTGTCTTTTAACATACTGTACTAATGTCTCCCTATCTAGTAATTTGGTGACAGAATTTAGTGAAATGTTTCCACAGCAAACTGGTTTACCTTCAAACATAATGCTCTTTCCATCTTAACTGAGCATAAAATTATATCTTTAAAGATCTGCAAGTAGAAAGGCTTGATACCTCTTGAATAGTTTAGTGTGACATATGGTTTTAAACGCAACAATTCTGTCTGCACCACACAGTATCTGGAGATTTCATCTAATGTGGCTGTGAAAACAAGCAATGATTTATGCCCAAAAAAACTAAAGAAGAAAAATAAAATTTTGGCTACCATATGTGAAAAACTGAAAACTATATATAAATAGAAAACAATATTGACATTTATGAATATATAATTTTTTAGAAGCATTTTTTTATGTGTAGCCACTCTATTCAAATGTTCATGGTAGCAGGTATCTTAAAGACAATTTCTACAGGGCCCAATCAGGGAATGGGTATGAGTGTTACAGTCTCAGTGAGGATGGAGGAACCCTGAGAAGGCCACTCTGTATAAAGCAGGTAAGCAACTAACAAATCCAGTAGACTATTGCAAAGAATACGGCTAGCCTAACATTCCCTGATCTGCCAAATATACCAAAAAAACAGCAACAAGTCAATTGCTGTCAAGTCAATTCCAACTAACAGTGAACCTGTAACACAGGAGAACTGCCCCACAAGGTTTGTTTATGGAAGCAGATTGCCCTGTCTTTCCTCTGTGGAGCAGCTGGTTGTTCAAACTGCTTCCCTTGTTGTTAGCAACAGAGCACTTCACCACTGCACCACCAGTGCTCCTCAAACATCCAATAATTTCCTCATTTTGGATTTTCTGTAAATTCTCACAAATCATGTTGGAGCAGAATTCTTTTGTTTTTTTTAAACCCAATGTGTTATAAAATAGTTGTACAGGCCAGATTTGATATGTGGCTAGTGCTTTGTAACACCCGTGTCTGATACATGGAGTTAGATGGGTGAAAGTGTAGAGGGAGGGAGAGAGGGAAGGAGGGAGGGAAGAAGGGAATGAGGGAGGAAAACCGAAGGCAGGATCCAAACCGATTGTCATCAAGTCAGTTCTGACTCATGGTGATCCTACAGACAGAGTAGAACTGCCCCATAGAGTTTCCAAGGAATGCCTGGTGAATTTGAACTGACGACCTTCTGGGTAGCAGACGTAGCATTTAACCACTATACCACCAGGATTTCTGAGGGGAAGACAGGAAGAGGAAAATTGATTCCCCAAATATATATACAAAGATTTAAATCTTAATATTAGCAAGAAAGACTTTCTTAATACCAATGAAAATGAAATTTATTAAAAATATACAACTGATTTGACTTTAGGACCCCATTCATTTATTTTATTTTATTTTTTTATTTAATATGACTGAGTGAAAATATACATTCCCATATAAATTTACATGCCCACCTCTATGCAGCTTCCACTGCTCTCCCTGTCCGGTGACAGCACACTATTCCTCTCTGCTCCATACATGTCTCACCCTCCCAGCAGTCTCCTTTCCCATCCTCTCCACCCACTCTCCTTCCTCCAGCCAGAGGTCAGCAGGATGAACTTTATGGTTCTATACATCTACAGGATATCATCCTGCTGACCCCATTCATTTTTGATGAACTGTACTCCTGGTCAAGACTAAAAGCCTTGATGACTGTGGAATTGGTTTTGCACATGTAGTGTGTCATGGATTGAAATATGTCCCCCCCCCCAAAATGTGTGTAGCAACTTGGTTGAGCCATGATTTCTAGTACTGTATGATAGTCTTCTGTTTTGTGAGCATAATTTTCATGTATATTGTAAATCCTAATCTCTGCCTGTGGTTAGTTTCGGCAAGGCTGGATTACATGAGAGAGGTTTTGGGTGGGACTGTAAAACCTTTAATAAGGTCACACTGGAAGCGCTGGTGATGTAATGGTTTAAGTGCTACATCTGCTAACCAAGTGATTGGCAGTTCAAATCCACCAGGTGCTCCTTGAAAACTCTATGAGACAGTCTACTTTGACCTACATGGTTGCTGTGAGTTGAACCTGACTAGGTGGCAGTGGGTTTGTTTTTTTGATTTTTAAGGTCATGTTGATGATCCAATGTAATGGGAGTTTCCCTTAGACATGGCCTGAAACCCCTTTTATCTTATAAGAGATAAAAGGAAAGGGAAGCAAGCAGAAAATTGGGGACCTCATGCCACCAAGAAAACGGTGCCATGAACAGAAAGTGTCCTTAGCTCCTGAGGCTCCTATGCTGAGATGCTTTCAGACTAAGGATAGATTTATGACAAGGACTTTCATCCCGAGCTGACAAAGAAAGAATGACTTTCCTTGGGGCTGATGCCCTGAACTTGGACTTTCAGCCTGCTGGATTGTGAGCAACTAAATTTCTCTTTATTAAAGCCATCCACTTGTGATATTTCTATTATAGCAACTAAGACTGAGTAAAGTGTGGATCAAGATTTATTTTTCAAATGTAGATATAGAATTGACCTGACACTATGTATTGAAAAGATCATCCTTTCTGTAATACTTTGTGTTGTCACTTTTCTCATAAATCAAATATGTATACATATATAATTGTTCATTTCCAGGATCCATATTCTATTCCATTGGTTTATTTGACTGTCATGATCTTACCACTTTGTCTCAGTTGCTATGGTTTTATAATAAGTCATTCCTGGTAATGTAAATCTTTACACTTTATTATTATTTCTTTACTAGAATGTTTTGGCTGTTCATGACCTCATGTACTAACATATAAATGTTAAATCAACTTGTCAATTTCCAATCAATTTGGATTACATTTTGACACAAAATGAAACATGTATACTTAATGATTTCACTTTAAAGAAATTTGAAGAAGACTACACCAATTGACACATATACACAAAAATGTTCACAGCAGCACCCTTTGTGATAGTCAAAATCTGGAGACCTTCCAACTGTTGAAGTCTAGTAGAATGAATGAATCAGTTGCTTTACATTTACCCAAGTGGATCCTATGTGCAGCAATGAAAATTACTGTTATAAGGAACAACGTGGATGAATCTTAAGATATGGAAGAAGCCAGACTCATTGAATACATATTGTGATGTTGTTTGTACAATGTTCAGGAACCAGCAAAACAAATTGCTAGTGTTAGAAGTCACTGTGTCAGTTATCTTTGGGATACAAGTAATGACTGAGAACAGCATAAAAGAGGTGTTTGAGGTGAATATAATCTTCGGTTCCTTGGCCTGGATGCTGGCTACATCAAAGGAGAACTTACTTTGTGAAATTTCTGCAAGTGGCATATTTGTGGTTAGTGTACTTTTTTCTAGCCTTGGCTGCACAGTGGTTAAAGCAACTGGATGCTAAGTGAATGGTCAGTAGTTCAAATCCACCAACTGCTCTGTGGGAGAAAGATGTGGCAGTCTGTTTCTGTAAAGCCTGACAGCTTGGAAACTTTCCATGGCAATTCTACTCTGTCCTGCTAGGTCACCGTGGGTTGGAATCAGCTTGATGGCAGTGAGTTTGGTTTTTACAGTTTGCACTTCTTCTATGTATGTTATATGTCAATAAAAATTTACTCCAAAATATAGATTAGCTGCTTATGGCACAATAGCTTCTTTTTGGTCATTTATTTGTTTCCTGACAAGGCAAAATATGGGAACAAATAAAGTAGTCTGTGGCCGAGAAATTGATGTTATGGTTTCCAATATAATCCTCAAGCTTTTTAATTTCATATTGCACTTTTATATGCCAGTGGAACCTACGGAAGAATCTAAGAAAATTCCAGTTGGTATATGAGGAATGAAAGAGTCCCTGAGTAGTGCAAATGGTTTGGGCCCAGTGTAACAGAAAGGTTAGTGGTTCAAATCTATCTAGCGGTGCCATGGAAAACAGACCTGGAGATCTGCTTTGGAAAAGACGACAGCACAAGATTTCTAACCGATGACTCTAGGATTGTTGTGAATTGGCTTCCTCTGCTCAGTAGTATAAGAAGCCCTGGTGGCATAATGTTGAATTTCTAAGCTGCTAACAGAACCTACCATTTGTTCCATGGCAGAAAGACTTGGCTTTGCTTCCATAGAGCTTATAGCTTAGAAAACCCTATGGGCAGTTCTACTCTGTCCTGTAGGACCCCTATGAGCCAGTATTGAACTGACCACAACAGACAGCGGTGGTCTCATGTGTATGAGTAAAACAGGCTCATGAAGTCAACCTAGTGACAATCATGATAGGAGGATTTTTTGGGGGCCATAAACCTTATTAGTTTTAATTTTTATGTTATTTTATCAACTAAGTGCTCTTGTTGTATTCTCTCAACAGCCCTGTGATCTAGACTAGGCAACTAATGTTAAGAATGTGGTCTATTTTATTCTAACTGCACTAGTAGTGAATTGCAGACTGCAGGCTCCTGATTTGAGGTTTGCAGTTGTTGTTGTTTCTATTAGACTGGATGTTTTCCAAACTCCTTTTAGCTGCAGAAATTTATTTTTAAGCAGTTAGTGAAATTACAATGAAATGTAACATGCAAAATGCATGTGATGGAGATGCTCTGAAAGAAGCTGCGAGTACACGCACGATTCTATCTCTTCAATCTCCCCTTATTCACTTCTTTGCAGTTTCCAACCCCAAACCCTCTATAGAATCCCACCTAGGCTGGGTTTCCCCCAGAAAGTAAAGCTTGTGACAGGTTTGCGTGTAGGTAGTTGATTTTTAGATGCAATCTCAGGAAACAGAATTGAGAGACTGGGAAGAGGAAAGAAGAAGAACGGGAGAAGAACGGAAGAAGAAGACTATAGGAGTGAATTATCTTTGGTTGTCTTTGTGGGCGGCTGGGGTTGGTTCTTGCTAAGACACTTTGGGGGAATCACATAGAACCAGCTTCAGAAAATTACCCACCTGAAGAACAGAAGACTGGGAACATATATGTACTCATTTCTCACTCCATTAGTAAAGGAATGATGATATCCCTTGGAGTGTCAGCCTCCCTCATGCTTCCAGTTTCCAGCATATAGAGCATGGAGTGGGTTTCTTTAGGCATCCCATGGTGCAACAAGGAGACACAACACAGAAAATGAGGTGTGTGGTTTTGCTGACCAGAGAGTCTTGCCAGTTTTACTTCTGCAAAGATATTTTTTTACGGCAATGGCTGAAGTTAAAGGGAGTTTGAGAGGATGTAAAGAGGGGCTAAATGAACGTTTCCAATGCAAGATTAGACTTCCCTAAGCATGGGTCCCCCATGGCCCACCGCATGCATTAGAGGCATCCAGCATGACTCTAAAATGCAGACTTCTGGGCCACGCCCATGAGTCCCAAGGTGGTGCAGTTAATGCACTCAGCTGCTAACCAAAAATTTGGAGGTTTGAGTTCTCTCAGAGGTAGCTCAGGAAGCCCTGATAGTGCAGTGTTAAGTGCTAGGGCTGCTAACCAAAAAGTCAACAGTTCAATTCCACAGGCACTCCTTGGAAACTCTATGGGGCAGCTCTACTGGGTCTATAGGGTTGCTATGAGACAGCATTAACTTAACAGCAATGGGTTTCATTCAGTTTTTAGAGGCACCTCAGATGAAAACCCTAGGGATCTACTTCTAAATAATCAGCCACTGAAAACCCTATGGAGCAACTAGAAGGGTTACACACCAGAACTGCTGAATCTGAACCTCTCTGTTGAGGCCTTGGAATCTTCATGTCCTGCTGACACCCTTGGATGACTATGCACAATCAAGGTCAAGACTCTTGACTATGTATTAGCATTTGGCTTCAGCTAGGACCCCTTTTTATGTTAGTTTCAACCTTCTCTCAAGTTATCTCAAGGATACCTCCTTTATTAAGGTTAATACTGTCTCTTACCACTTGCTATCAAGTTGATTCTGAGTTGTGGAGACCCCACGTGGGTCAGAGCAGTACTGTGCTTCACAGGGCTTTCAATGGCTGCTGCTTCTGAAGTAGACTGCAAGGCTTTTCTTCCAGGTGGTCCTGGGTGAACTTGAATCTTCTATCTTCCAGTGAAGAGCTGCGTGCATAACTGTTGGTGCCACCCACAGAATCTTCTAACCAGGTAAAGCAGTTGCTGACATCCAGTAGTGTGAAACAGGAAGACGGTGGAAGAATTCTTTCATAGAAATATACATGCCACACTCTTGTAGTCTCCTGGGAAATCTTCTACCTTCTCTTCTAATGACATATTCTTCAATTCGGGGCCTTACAGTTTTGTAAAAATAACGGTTACCCTCGGACGGTTGAAAAGTTTCTTCTCTTTACAGAATTAAGGATTGTGTTGATGGATTCTGCCCTCTGCCCTTTCTCCAAATCTATTTTTTCCCTTACTTTCTCATTCTTCACAATATTTCAGGTCTAAATATTGACCAAATAATTCTCCACACTATAATTTATAAAATATTTCCTCTTGGGCCGGGAAAATAAGAGGTTTTATTGCGGCTCAGTTCCAGAAGTTGTAGACACAGCCTGGATGTTTAAACAGGGCCTGAAGCAAGGTTTCTCCAACCTTTCAGAGGCCGCTTAACAAATATTCTTTATTTGCTTCCTCCAGTGGTGAAGCTAGTTAGAGCCTCCTGAAGGTCATTGCTGAAACTTCACTCCCTGCTGCCCACACCAGACTTTATGAGTCCCCTATGAAAATAAAAATCACTCTAGGTGGGATCACACTAAGCCCTAATCAGATAATACCTTACTTTTCAATTAATACTCTAGGAGAGATTATTTGAAAATCAGTGAGAATGGAAAAGAGGGGGCAGGCTGGCATTTAGAGAACCTGATTAGAATAAAAAGAAAGAAAAGAGAAGAAAGAAATCTTTATGATTAAAGAAAAAAACTTAGGTGGTCATAGTGTTTCAAATCACTGAGGATACCTTAACTTTTTTGTAAAACTGACTTTTAAAAGAGGCCAAGTTTTTCCTTAAGGGATAAAGAAATGTACTAGATTGCCTTTGTCTCACTATTTTTTACATAATGGTAGCATGACTCCACCAGGATATGACTGCAATGTACAGAGAGAAAAACAGTCTTTACAATTCCCATGCTCTCTGTGTTTTTGCCAGCCCAGTTCAAAGGAAAGAACTGTTTAGGTCGGCAATATTGGTAGTGAGCTGCTATTCTAGAGCTACCAGGTGAGAACTTATCAAACAAGTTATATTCTGTGTTTAGTCTGATCCCAGCACAAAGATAATAGCATCTCTTCTCCAGGAACAAAAATTAGTTGGTTGTCCTAATTATAAGAAGTTATTCACGTGGTCATATCATACAACCTGTGGTCATAGCATACAGCTTATGCTCTGAAAAATTTTAGATAGATAATAGACTAGAGAGACAGACAGACAGAGATGCTGTCACGTCTCCTACTCCTGTGTCACCATCATGATCACAGTCAGCTTGTTAGAGTCCATTTTTGCAGCGGTTGTACAAATCTATCGCCCCAAAGATTTCTCTTGTATCTTTCTTCAGCAGTAGAGTCTTCCTGATGACATGTCTAAAGCCAATGAACTGGACAATGTTCTTTTGTGATCCATAAGGTTTTTGGTATTTAACATTCAAAAATAGATAGCCTGGCCTTTCTTCCCATCCTATCTCAGTCTGGAAGCTCTGCAGAAACTCGCCTTCCTTGTAACCTTGCTGATATTGGAAATACTAGTTGCATAGCTTCCAGCATCACTGAAACATGCAAGCCACCAGAATAACACAAAAGGACAGATAGGTAGTAGATAAGTACACTTATTTACACAAATACAGACATATATATATAAGCATGCATACATACGTGCATACATACGTGCATACATACTCATACAGAAATCAACTGTTTTCAAGTTGATTCTGACTCATAAGACAAAGTAGAACTGCTCCATAGAGTTTCCAGCTAGCATCTGGTGGATTTCAACTGCCAACCTTTTGGTTAGCAGACATTGCATTTAACCACTATGCCACCAGCATTTCTACACACACATATACACATACATACACAGATACATGCACATTGTTGTTGTTAGCTGCCACTGAGTCAATTCCAACTCATAGTGACTTGATAAGACAGAGTAGAACTGCTCCATAGGATTTCCAAAGAGCACCTCATAGGTCTGAACTTCTAATCTTTTGATTAGCAGCCAAGTTCTTAATCACTACACTGTCAGGGCTATTCATGTGCACACACGTGCCACACACACACACACGCACACACACACAAACAAACAATAGAATCCCTAAGTGGTTAAAATGGTTAACCCTTTGGCTGCTAACCCAAAGACTTGGGGTTAGTCCTTGAAGAGGTGCCTTGGAAGAAAAACCTGGCAATCTACTTTTGAAAAATCAGCCATTGAAAACACTTTGGAGCACAGTTCTACTCTGACACACATGAGAGCACCATGAGATAAAATCAATGAGACAGCAGGTAGGTTTTAAATATAAAACATTTGGTGTAAAAAAATTTGTGTGGCATACATATTGTATGTGTATATGAATTTATGCATAAGTTATAAATTATGACGGTAGAGTGATCAACTGTGAATCTGCCATCAAACCCAAGTGCTTGAATTGGAACATAGCCCCAAACTTTCCTATTTATATCTTACCCTCCTTCCATGTTTTCTCTTGGCCTTGCCCAAGTTACGGCAAAAACACAAATGAGACACATGAGTCAGAAAGTAAAATGGCAGCCTCTCTAATTCCTGGCCCTCAGAAATTAAGAGAGACACTGAATTTTTTTTTTTATTGTAAATTTTGGAGGAATTTGTTATACAGCAGGAGATAGCTAACATAGCTTGCCTTCATGTTTATTCAGTGATCTTTGATGGTGAGCTCATTGCTTGATGTATTTGGTAGAAATCTTACACGTCCAAAATTAGGAAAGCTTCTTTCGGAGCAGATGTACTTTGATTTATGGCTCTAAGTGATCAGTCAAGATGTGGGACAAATTCTGTTCACCTTGAAGCTTTTCAGTTAGTTCAAAATCCTACACTCAGCTTTCCCTCTTGAACAGCTGACTCATGACACAGCAGCAGTGCTACTGTCCTGATCTACACTTACACCAATCCTGTTCCTCTGGCTTCTAGTTGTTTGCTCCCTAGTTTGCACTGCATATCACAATGACACAGGTTATGGGGGGCTTTGGAAACCTCCACCAACCCCAATACAGCCAACAGTACTTTGAAGACTATAACCTGTGTAGTATAAACATGACTCGGTTAACACTGATAGCATGTTCAGTGATGCAGGATGTTACACGATTTGGACTTTGTGTGAACTCATGTTTCCATGTACCATGGGATTTCAAATGCACTGATACAGGGGCTGCTGCGGAGAAGAGGAGCTCACCTGTCAGAGTATGTCCAGGGTAGGGACTGTAGCAGACAACAGGGACAAAGGCACACAAACCAGGACTGGGGCATCAGAGGCACATCTCTTTTACTGGTCACCCTGTGAGACCCCTTTGGGTGAAACATGTAACTCAGCAGGCAGGCAGGGCTCTGATCTCAAGACAGGAGTCTGGTTTCCTGACACTTAGACACCCAGGTGCCCCAGGCCAGAGATACATATGAGTCAGGTATTGCCCATATGATTAAGAGACACATACCTGTGAGTAACAAGAGGTCTTCAGAATTCTTAGTCAACCACAGAGCTGGAAATGAAGAAACTGTAGGATTCACCAAGACCTTCTCATCCTTAGGTAGTGCAAATGGCTAATGGACTCAGCTACTAGCTAAATGATTGGAAGTTTGAGTCCATCCAGAGATGCCTTAGAAGAAAGGTCTGGGTCATGCTTCCCAAAACTCAGCCACTGAAAACTCCATAGAGCATAGTTCTATGCTGATACATACAGTGGTGTCATGAGCTGGAATCAACTCTAGGCAAACTTGTTTGACCTCTCATCTAGTAGAGCAAACAGATTCTTTCCACTGCATTGTTTTTGTTGTCATTTCCACCTCATAGCCACCCTAGAGAACAGAGAAGTGCCCCCTAGGGTTTCCTAGGCTGTAGTCTTGATGTTAAGTTGATTATTCTGTCTTTTCTCCTGCAGAGCTGATAGGTTTCAAATGTGGGCCTTTCAGTTGGCAGACAGGTACTTAACCATTGTACCACAAGGGCACCCTTCCTACTGCCTGGGTGTTCAATATCATTTGCCAGGGCCCTGTGGTACCATAGGATTAAGTTGAAAGACTTTTTTTAAATAACTGTAGTCCTGCTGGCAAATAGAAATAAACTGGCTATGCTTACATTTGCCTTCAGAATCCAGGTTCATAGCTAGATGCATTCTATGCCCCATTTCAGCTGGGTCAACTCCAACTCATAGTGAGCTTGTAGGGCAGGGTACAACTGCCCCCTAGAGTTTTCAAGGAGTACCTGGTGGATTTGAACTGCCAACCTCTTGGTTAGCACCTGGTAGCGGTAATCCACTATGCCACCAGATTTTCCATGTATTCTACCAGCCTTCCTAAGTGTCATATAGCAGATCATTTATCAGGCTAAATATCAAAATGCCAGTGTTCCAGGCAGTGTTTGATTTCCCAAGGAAGGATTTCTGCAAACTACTATCTAAGGAATCTAATGGGCCTGTGGATTGACTCTGGCAATAATGTTCTCCCCTTTCTGGGTTTCAGTTTCCAAATCTATAAAATGTAGAGGTAGTTTGAGACAACTATTGTGATATTCTCCAGCAAACAATTTTTTTTTCAAGTATCTAGGTACTAAGGTCCTTTGATAGAGAATGATATTATCAGATGGGCCCCTTCTGGCCATCAAGATGCTGAGAAGGCCAATAAAAAATGAAACGATTCCCAAATTACCAGTTATGAAGTCCACATTATATGATGAATTACTCTCAGTGTTTGAGACTCCTTAACCATCACTGAAAAGGCCTCAAGTACTTCCAAATATTTAGTTATTAGCTGACACGTTAACAAGTCTGAATTTAAAGCTGTCAGAGACAAGACAAAGACACTTTGGAGCAGGATGGACAGAAGAAAAGTAGCATTAATAGAAATAAGAAAATAGCAAATCACGCTTTACAAGTTCACAGTTTTGCTCAGGAGCCAACTCTGGCTTCAGAAAGGGATATATACTGATTAAAAATGTGTATATGTGTCTATCTGTCTCAATGTATATTTGTATGGGTGTTTATGTAGGAAATGAGCCCTGGTGGCACTGCAGTTAAGTACTTGGGGGACAATAAAAGTTTGGGGGTTCAAACCTACCCAGCCAGTCTGTAGGAAAAAAGACCTGGTGACCTGCTTCTATAAAGACTAAAGCCTAGAAAATCCAGTGGGGTAGTTCGATATAATCACAGGGGATCACTATGAGTCAAACATCTACTTAGTGGTACCTAATGGTAGCAGTCTATGTAAGTATATTCTTAATATCATTAATATCACACACAAGTAAAATTTGACTGAAGATATTCAAAAAGGACTACAGCAATACATACGTAGGAAACTGCCAAATATTCATGGTGGGTTCAGAGAAAGACACGGAACCAGAGATACCATTGTTGATGTCAGATGGATACTGGGTGAAAGTAAAGAATACCAGAAAGATGTTTACTTGTGTTTTATTGACTACTCAAAGGCCGTGTGGACCATAACAAACTAGGATAACATTGTGAAGATTGTGGGTTTCAGAACACTTAATTGTGCTCCTGATAAATCTGCACATAGATCAAGAGGCAGCCTTTCAAACAGAACAAGGGATTATCGTATGTTTTAAAGTCAGGAAAGGGGTGGGTCAACGTTGTAGCCTTTCACCATCCTTACTCAATCTGTATGCTGAGCAAATAATCCAAGAAGCTGGACTATGTGAAGAAAAAAACGGAGCATCAGGATTGGTGGAAGACTCATTAACAACCTTTGTTATGCAGATGTCACAATTTTGCTTGCTGAAAGTTAAGAGGACTAGAAGCATTTACTGTTAAAGATCAAAGACCACAGACTTCCTCAATGGATTGCATCTAAAACACAAAGAAACCCCAAATCTTCACAACCAAACCAATAAGGAACATCATAATACATGGGGAAAAGATTGAAGTTGATGAGGTTTTCATTTTACTTGGATCCACAATCAATGCCCATGGAACAGCTGTTAAGATGTCAAGTAACACATCACATTGGGCAAAGACCTCTTTAAATTGCTCAAAACAAAGATGACACCTTGAAAACTGAGATGCACCTGATGTAAGCCATAATGTTTTCAATCTCCTTATATGCATGCAACAGCTGGACAATGAATAAGGAAAACCAGAGAAAAATTTACACCTTTGAATGGTGGTGTTGTTGAAGAATACTGAATATATCACAGACTGCCAAATGATAGAGTAAATTTGTGCTGGAAGAAGTATACCCAGAATGCTCCTTAGAAGCAAGGATGGCAAGACTGTGTCTCACATACTTTGGGCATAATATCAGGAGACCTTAGTCTTTGGTAAAGTCAATGCTCTGCAGTTCCTTTTGATGTATCATTCATATAACCAAACCAAACCCAGTGCCACTGAGTCGATTCCAACTCATAGTGACCCCATAGGTCATAAAAGTCAATAAAATGGAGAAAAGCCCTCAGTGAGATGGGGTGACACAGTGGCTGCAAAAATGGGCTCAAGCATAACAATTATCAGGATGGCACAGGACTGGGCAGTCCTTTGTTCTTTTGTGCATAGAATCACTGTGAGTCAGAACCTCCTGGGACATGCCTAATGACACCATACAGGGTCTGACAACTAAGTTCATGAACTCATCCTAGAAAAAGTGCTGCATACCTCATTGCTGAATATCACTGTAGTCACCTTCGAAGTATTCCCCTTAGGAAGCTATGCACCAACACCAGTGCCTACTCCACTCTTCAAAGCAATTTTAGAACTTTTTCCAGAATGACCATCAAAGCTATTGTGGTATGAGGGCCAACAATTAAGTTCACCAGTTCATCCTAGAAGAAGTGCTTTGAAGGGTGCACTAGGCGCTGGCTTTGGTGCATAGCTTCCCAAGGGGAGTACTTCAAAGGTGACCATAGTGATATTATGCAGTGAGATATGTGGAACTTCTTCTAAGATGAGTTCGTGAGCTTGTCAGACCACATATACTTTCAATCGTTAAGAATTAATTGACAGTCTCAAGGTCATTTGGTCATAGACCTTCTCTGATACAATCATGATTTCCTCCTACCCTTTCTAAGTGGGGTTTTCTGCAAAATGAAGATGATAAAGCAACTGGGCTGTGGACTTCCGTAGCTGCGTCCTTCATTAGCTAGTAGTAGCTGACTACCAGGCACAGTGAGCCTTGCTTTGAGCTCATTCCCCGGCATTTTCGCAAGCCTCTTATAAGCATAGATGACAAGCTAAAACCTAACCACATGTTCCTCATGCTCTCCAGTTCCTTTCGATGATCATTCATATAACCAAACCAAACCCAGTGCCATCAAGTCAATTCCTACTCATAGTAACCCCATAGGCAGAACTGCCCCATAGAGTTTCCAAGACAGCCTGGTGGATTCAAACTGCCAACCTTTTGATTAGCAGGCGTGGTACTTAACCACTATACAACCAGAGTTATAAAAACCCTGTGTGCATTTATGATGACTTATGCAAGTAAGCACACTTTTGTTTATTTGGTGGTGTTTTCTAGTGCAACTCACAAATTTCATTGGTTTGGTTGCTTCGCATGTCAAAAATAAAAATCTTGAGAAGGAAGACTATTAAAGATTCTGGTGACAACAACCTGGTGATTTTTCAATCAATCAGGAATTTTTCCCCCCCTCTCCCTTGGGAGGAAATATAAAGTAGGTGGATAATTATTTAGTTGAGCTTAAAATGTTTCTTCTGCATGAGTTCCAGAGAAAATGAAGATGCTTTTGTTATTAACAAGGTAGTGAAAAGAGGGCCCAAGGTTCTGGGTAGGTGGGAGAATTGGAGAGGGGGTGAAGTTGAGGGGGAGTTTTTCAATTGTGGTGTTAAGGGAAGAGGAAAATGAAGGAAAGAGAAAGGGAATAAGTGACTTTTAAAAGCAAAACTTGTAGCATTACATGAAAAATAATTTAACACTTACTGGAGAAAATGAAGTTTAAAATTGCCACTAGAAATAGTGAATTAAGAATATACTATTATTATGGCAAATTCTATTTGTTCATCACATGAAATGTCACATTGGAAACCTTGGCTGTATAGTTGTAAAGAGCTATGGCTGCTAACTAAAAGGTCAGCAGTTTGAATCCACCAGGTGCTCCTTGCAAATCCTATGAGGGCAGCTTTACTCTGTCCTATAGAGTCACTCTGAGTCAGATTGACTCAACAGCAATGGGTTTAATGCCATACAAATGGCCTTTGATTAAATGAAAGCTCTTAAAATAGTGGAGGAAAAAAAGTTAGATTCCACTAAGTGTTATTTTTTGTGCCGGAAACTAGGTTCAGTTCTCTTTTTCTAGGCAAACCCTGCATGCACTAGGGATGGATTTTAGGATTCAGGCATTTGAGTTAAGGAGATCTAAAGTAACATACCTGTTGAGATAACTCACTAACATAAAGAGATATTTGTCATTTCATAATGGCATGTAATTCTACTGGGTTTCTCTTTTAATATTAATACTAGAGTCCACCGGGATACAGGTTTACCAAAAATTTAAAATTGGAAGAAAATGTCCTGTTTAGTCTCAAAAATTGATTCATTTGCTCGGTTTCTTTATACCTGTATATACTTAAACACAGTGGTTCTCAGTTTGTTATAAATCAATGAAGAATGAAGTGGGTGAAATCTTAGATCTTTCCACATTCTGTAATTTAAAGGAGGATAATAACATCAGTAAAGGAAGATAACACCATCAGGTAAGAGGGTAACAAACCACCAGGTAAAGAGGGTAAGGTAAGGTAAGGAGGATAATAACATCAGATAAGGAAGACAATAACGTCAGGTAAGGCAGATAACAGCATCAGGTAAGGAAGGTAAACACAGAGTGAGCAGCCCCCACTTGTCTGTCAGTGGAGGCTTGCTTGTTGCTGTGATGCAAGAAGCTACGCCACTGGTATATAGGTACCAGCAGGGTCACTCATGCTAGAAAAGTTTAAGCTGAGCTTCCAAACTAAGACAGACTAGGAAGAAAGACCCAGCAGTCTACTTCTGAAAGGAATTAGCTAGGGAAAACCTTATGAATAGCAGCTGAACATTGTCAGATATGGTGCCAGAAAGGGAGCCCCTCAGGTTGGAAAGCACTTGGAAGATGGCTAGGAAGGAGCTGCCTCCTCAAAGTAGAGTTGACCTTAATGATGTGGATGGAGTAAGGCCTCTGGGATCTTCATTCTCTGATGTGGCATGAGTCAAAATGAGAAGAAACAGCTGCAAACATCTATTAATAATCAGAACATGGAATGTACAAAGTATGATTTCTAGGAAATTGGAAATTGTCAAAAATGAAATGGAATACATAAACATTGATGTCCTAGGCATTAGTGAACTGAAATGGACTGGTTTGGGCCATTTTGAATCTGACAATCATATGGCCTACTACGGCGGGAATGAAAACTTGAAGAAGAACATTTCAAGATGTCAGTGACAGGATAATAGCCATGCACCTACAACGAAGAGCAGGTAATAAGACTAATATTCAAATTCATGCACCAACCACTAAGGCCAAAGATGAAGAGCTTGAAGATTTTTGTCAGCTTCTGCAGTCTGAAATTGATAAAAAATGCAATTAGGATGCATCAATAATTACTGGTGACTGGAAGACAAAAATTGGAAACAAAGAAGAAGGATCATTAGCTGGAACATACAGCCCTAGTGATAGAAATAATGCTGGAGATTGCAAGATGAGTTTTATAAGACTAACGACTTCTTCATTGCAAATATCTTTTTTAACCAACACAAATGGTGACTGTACACATGGACCTCACCAGATGGAATGCACAGGAACTAAATCAAATATATCTGTGGAAAAAGACGATGGAAAAGCTCTGTATCAGCAATCAGATCAAGACCAGGTGCTGACTGTGATACAGATCATCAATTGCTCATATGCAAATTCAATTTGAAACTGAAGAAAATTAGAACAAGTCCACAAGAGCCAAAGTATGCCCTTGAGTATATCCCTCCTGAGCTTAAAGACCATCTCAAGAACAGATTTGATGTGTTGATCACTAATGACCAAAGACCAGATGAATTGTGGAATGACATCAAAGACATCATCCATGAGGAGAGCAAGAGGTCGTTAAAAAGGCAGGAAAGAAAGAAAAGACCAAATTGGATGTCAGAAGAGACTCTGAAACTTGCTCTTGAATGTTGAGCAGCTAAAGCAAAAGGAAGGAATGGGAAAGTAAAAGAACTAAACAGAAGATTTAAAATAGCAGCTTGAGAAGAGAAAATAAAGTATTATAATCACATGTGCGAAGAGCTGGAAATGGAAAACCAGAAGGGAAGAACATGTTCTGCATTTTTCAAGCTAAAAGAACTGAAGAAAAAAATTCAAGCCTTGAGTTGAAATACTGAAGGATTCTATAGGGAAACTCTTAAGTGACTAAGGAGTCATCCAAAGAAGACAGATGGAATACACAGAAACATTACAGCAGAAAGAACTGGTAGATGTTTAGCCATTTGAAGAGGCAGTGTATGATCTGAAACCGTTGGTGCTGAAAGAAGAAGTTGACACTGCACTGAAAGCACTGGCAAAAAGCAAGGCTCCAGGAATTGATGGAATATCAACTGAGATATTTCAACAAACAGACACACTGATGGAAGTGCTCATGCATCTATGCCACGAAATTTGGAGGACAGAAACCTGACCAAATGGCTGGAAGAGATCTGCATTTATACCCATTCCAAAAAAAGTGATCCAACTGAACGTGAATATTATGAACAATATTGCTAATATCACATGCAAGTAAAATTTTGCTGAAGATCATTCCAAAGCAACTGCAATGATATATTGACAAGGAACTGCCAGAAATTCAAGTTGGATTCAAAAGAAGATATGGAACCTGGGATATCACTGCTGATGTCAGATGGATCTCGGCTGAAAGCAGAGAATATCACAAAGATGTTTACTTTGTTTCATTGACTATGCAAAGGCATTCAACTATGTGGACCATACCAAATTACAGCTAACATTGTGGAGAAAGGGAATTCCAGTACACCTAATTGTGCTCTTCAGGAATCTGTACATAGATCAAGAAGCATTCGTGAGAACAAAACAAGGATACATTACATGGTTTAAAGTCAGGAAAGATGTGTGTCAGGGTTGTATCCTTTCACCATACCTTTCCAATCTGTATGCCAAGCAAATAATCTGGGAAGCTATATTATACAAAGAAGAAACAAGTGTCAGGATTGGAGGATAACTCATTAACAACCTGCATTATGTAGACAACATCACCTTACTTGCTGGAAGTGAAGAAGATTTGAAACACCTATTGATGAAGCTCAAGGACCACAGACTTCAGTATGGGTTACACTTCAACATCAAGACAACAAAAATTCTCACAACTAGACCAGTAAGCAATGTCATCATAAATAGAGAAAGGACTGAGGTTGTTAAGAATTTCATTTTACTTGGGTCCATAACCAACACCCATGCAAGCAGCAGTCAAGAAATCAAAAGATGCATTGCTTTGGAAAAATCTGCTACAAAGGATCTCTTTAAAGTATTGAAAAATAAAAATGTCACCTTGAAGACCAAAGTGTGTCTGACTCAAGCCATGGTATTTTCAATCACATCATATGCATGCAAAATCTGGACAATGAGCAAAGAAGACAGAAGAATTGCCTTTGAATTGTGATGTTTGAGAAGAATGTTGAGCGTATCATGGACTGCCAAAAGAACAAACAGATCTATTCTGGAAGAAGTATAATCAGACTGCTCCTTGGAAGCAAAGATGGCAAGATTGCATCTTACATACTTTGAACATGTTATCAGGGAGGATCAGTCCCTGGAGAAGGACATCATGCCTGGTAGAGTGGAGGCTCAGTGAAAAAGAGGAAAGTCCTTGACAAGATGGATTGACACAGTGGCCACAACAATGGGCTTAAGCATAAAAACTATTGTGGACACGGTGCAAGACCTGACAGTGTTTCCTTCTGTTGTTCATAGGGTTGCTATGAGTCAGAAATGACTCGATGACACTTAACGACAACTGAAGTATTTCACTGAGTTTAAGGCATGTATTTGTGTTTCACATTTTAGTATCTCTGAAATGAGAGTGTGTCTTACAGTTAATGGTATCTTAATCTTTGTGTCATAAATGTCAAAAGCCTTTTTTTAAGTGTATAAAATAACGGTATATTTTTACAATGAATGGCATCTCAGATTCGATGAAATATGCCTTTACAATTGAAGTATAAGCCCCAGACACACGAAACTCAGCCAAAGTATTCACCCACCAGTCAATCACTGTAAAGCCAACTGAGTTTATGTTACTAGAGATTTTTGAGAGGCAAATAAACTTTTATTCCAGAACAGAATTTAATTGATGATGTTCTACAAAGAAACTATTCTTATGTTTTGCGCCTAGACATCTACTTTGGAGTGATCAATTACTTTTTAGCTGGGATCATATTGTCCCTCAGTTTTGACCAAGAGTTCATCCATTTAATTCCTGTGTATTTTGGTGTAGGACTGTAAGGAGAAAGCTGTTCTTTTTTTTTGTGTTTAGATATATTTATTTAATGATTAATTCAAAATGAGTTTGATGAATTGGCAAATTTTATGTTACCTACTGGACGTAAAATTCACCTTTTGCCTTCCACTTATTGTAAGGTGGTGGGTCACATGTTGTTAGGGTTCTGGAAACTATGCCCTTTATGTTTCAAATACTGGCAAGGTTATCCAGCAAAACTTCCAGACCAAGATTAAGAAAAAGGACCTGGAAATCTATTTCCGAAAATTAGGTAATGTTAATCTTACGTATCATGGTAAACCATTATCCAACTCTCTTGATTTGGACAGATCATCAGAAGAATTAATCACTAGAAAAATGGACATCATGGTTGGTGTAGAGGACTAGTGAGAATGAGGGAGGCTCTCGGTGAGATGGATTGGCACACTAATCCCAACAATGAAATCAAATATGCCAGTGACGGTGAGGATGGCACAGGACCGGGCAGTGGTTCATTCTGGTATACAAAATGTAGGCATTAGCCAGAGCTGATGTGATGCCAACCAGCAACAGCAAGGGGGAAAATAGAGACAAGAATATTCACTTTCATGGAGCAAATTATTAAATAGTGAAATACAGCAGGGCTACCTTGGGATAAGTAAAAGGCATTATACAAAAAATTGTGAGCCTTTAAAAGAAATTTTCTGTAGAAAGTGATATTTGAGCTAAGAACTGAAAGACAAGTAGACTTAGCAAAGCGAATAGCAGGGAAGAAGAGGAAGGAATTCCAAAGAAAGGCAGCTGAATGCCCAAAGACCTGTGGTACTAAAGAAAAATGAAAACGTGCTAAATTCAGAGAACTGAATTTTGTTAGAAGAATAGACACTCATGACAGCATCAAATTTTCTAACTCAACCCTTCAATCTACAACTATTTCAGGTAGTTCTGACTGAAGTAGGCATGGAAACCTTGGTTGCACAGTGGTTAAGTGCTATGTCTGCTAACCAAAAGGCCAGTGGTTCAAATCCACCAGGTGCTCCTTGGAAACTCTATGGGGCAGTTCTTCTCAAACATATAGTGTTGCTACATGTCAGAATCTACTCGACAGCAGTGGCTTTGACTTCGAAGCTATGCATAATAATGGGATTACAAATAGGAATTTCTTACCCACATTGAACTTGAAATTTCACAATGAAAACGTATGCCAGTTAGATGATGTAATATGAAAATAGATGCCGATGCTTCTCAACTTTCTCATAAATAATATTCCAAATGAAACTCATTTGCTTTAGTTCCCACATGGGTTGTTCCGTCTCTTTTCCCCATCTTGGTGAATGACCCTCCACCTTCTCAACCAAGTCCGCAATCTGGAAATTATACCAGCCTGTTAAGCCACGCTCCACCAATCTAACCCATTATCAGCTCCTGTTGCTTTGACTTACCTTTTCATCCGTTAACCTCATCTCATTCCTGATCCTATTCTTAAGTCTCACTCATTCCTTTTGGCTACCCTCTCTTGACTTTATTCCACTTTCTCTATCCCAGTGAATGCATCTTAATCCAAGATCTTATTGTCCTACCTGTTCTAGTGCAAGAACTAGTTGATCTCCTTAATTTTATGTGTATTTTCCTCCAATTTGAGGTTTACACGGCTGAGCCAGTTTAGTGAAACCAAAACATGATCCCATTTTGTTGCTGATGATTTTGATATCACATCTAAGCACTTATTATCAAAGCCTTATCCCTCTTTTCTTCTAAGAGTTTTATGGATTTAATTCTTATCTTTAGCATTTTGATCTATTATGACTTAATTTTTGTATGATGTGAGAAGTGAGTTCTTTTGCATGTAGGCATTAATTTTCTCCACTTTTCTGCAGATGTATGTTTTAAATTCTCTTGAGTATATGAAGCTATAAACAAATGAAGTTCTAATTCATGCTACAAACTAGGTGAACCTTGAAAACATTATGCTGAGTAAAATTAGTTAGACACAAAAGACAAAAATCATATGATCCCACTTTTATAAAGTACTAGAATAAACAAGGTCATAAAAAGTGACCACTGCTCTCAAGTTGGTTCCAATTCATAGTGACTCTATAGGACAGAGCAGAACTGCCATGTAATGTTGCCAAAGAGTGCCTGGTGGATTTGAACTGCTGACCTTTCTGTTAGTGCTTAATGACTATGCCACCAGGGTTTCCAGTGATAAAGGCATAGGAGACAAAAAGTGATTAGTGATTACTGGGGATGAGAGGCAGGGGAGATAGAGAGTTAGCTTAAGTGGCACTGGGTTTCTGTTTAGGGTGATAAAAATTGCTTAGAAATGGATAGTGATAATGATAGTACAGCATGGTGAATGTAATTAATATTGCTCAACTGTACTCTTAAAATTTGTTAAAACGTTTTGTTACATGTACTTTGCCAAAATAAAGTTTTATTATTATTGTTATTATTGAATGACAAATCCAAGTCAATGCCAACCTCTCTGCCACTCTATCTGTACTTCTCATATTGTGACAGCACACTCCTCCTTTTCACTCTTTAGTATCCACTTAATGAACACCTGCCCCCTCCTCTTCACCCTTTTCTCTCCCCTCTAGAAAGAAACCAGTAGGACAGCCTCCTGCAAATGTATAAAACCATAAAACAGATGCAGGATATGCTCACTCTGTGTCCCCAAGTCTAGCCCATTCTTTGTTTGAAGTGTTAACCTCAGTACTGGTTTCAGGTCTGGGCTAGCTGCAGGTCTTGGGGTCATGTTCCCAGGGGAACTTCAGGCTGTTGGACCAGATATTCGGGTCTTTTATTGGCATTCTTGATCTGCACACCTCTTTTTTTCATGCTACATCAGAGACTCTACATTGTGTTGTCTGTCAGAGCTGTCTTTAGTGGAGGCCAGGCACCAATTGTTTCTTCTGGTCTTGTGCTGATGCAGTCTCCCAATCACACAGGTCCTTCTGTCTCCTGGACTCATCTTATACTCTCATCTTTGATGTTTGTTGTCATCTGTTCCAGGTGGGTTAGGACCAGTTGATGTTCTTCAGATAGCAGTTTGCTGGCTTTTAAGACCCAAACACCACTTCCCAGTGTGGGGTGTAGAAGACTCTCTTAGCAGAAGACCAATTTACCTCAATGTCTCCCAAGAACATTGTCCCCAGACCCTAGTCCCTGCTACTCTGTCCTTCAAAATGCTGGGTTGAATGTAGAAAACCTTTTAGCTTATGGTGTATTCCAGTTATGCTGCCCTTCCTTCTACCGCGTGCTGTCACTCCCTTTACCAAATTTCAATTGACTATCTGTAACAACCCTCTCCCTCACTCTCTACCTTTGTAGCCGTCACAGTCTTTTCTTCTGTTCATAATTCCTTTTTCAAGTCCTTATAATAGCAGTCTTGTACTATATTTGTCCTTTTGCAGCTGACTGACTTCACTCAGCATTATGTTTTCTAGTTAATACCAGGTTATGGATGTTTCCTAAAATCCTCATTGTTCTTTATCATTGCATAATGTTCTGTTGTGTATGCATACCATAGTTTGTTTATCCATTCCTCTGTTGATGGGCCCTGTTTTAGTCAGCTAGTGCTGCTCTTACAGAAATACCACAAAGTGGATGGCTTTAATAAAGGAAAGTTTATTCTAACACAGTTCGGTAGACTACAGGTCCAAATTTAGGATGTGACTCTAGGAGAAGGCTTTCCCGCTTGTTGCTTCTTGAGGAAAGTCCTTGTGTGGCATCAATCTTTGTTCAGGGAGCATTTTGGCACAGGAACCTCAAGTTTGAAGGATGTGCTTTACTCCTGGTGTTGCTTTCTTGATGGTGTGAGTTTTCCAATTCTCCACTTGCTTTTCTTTCCTTTTATCTCTTGTTGGATGGAAGGATAAAGGGTGGTACAGGCCATCCTCCAGGGAAACTTCCTTTGCCATGGATCAGGGAGGTGATCCTATGAAGGGATTTACAGTCCCACCTTAATCCTTTAACATACTGCACAGGAAAATCACAAAATTGAAGACAATCATAAAGTTTTGGGAATCATGGCCCAGTCACATGGCCACACGTATTTTTGGGGGGACATAATTCAATCCACAACAGGCACCTAGGTTGATTCCACCTTTTTGCTACTGCAGACAGTGCATGCTTTGCCACAATGAAGTTTTAAAAATAAATAGATCTTAAACTAAGAGCTAAAAGACTCACAAATACCCACATACATATAGGATATTGGACAGGAAATATGAACTGAGTATATTTAATAAAAGAATAATACAACACATGCATGGCCTCTTAAATGACTCAGGGATCATCAAAAGAAGATGGAAGAAATACACAGAGTCATTATATCAGAAATAACTGGTTGATGTTCAGCCATTTGAAGAGGTAGCATATGATCTGGAATTCATGGTACTAAAGGAAGAAGTTGAAGCTTCATTGAAGGCATTGACAAAAAAAAAAAAAAAACAAGGTTCCAGGAATTGGTAGAATATCTACTGAGATATTTCTACAAACAGATTCAGCTATGGAAGTACTCACTCATCTGTGCCAAGAAATTTGGAAGACAGCTACCTGGCCAGCTGGCTGGAAGAGATCTATATTTAAGCCCACTCCAAAAAAGGTGATCCAACTGAAGGCAGAAATTATCAAACAATATCATTGATACCACACACAAGTAAAATTTTGCTCAAGATAAGTCAAAAAATGACTGTAAGTTGTACTGACAAGGAACTGCCTGAAATTCAAGTTGGATTCAGAAGAGGACATATAACCAGGGATATCATTGCTGATGTCAGATGGATCTTGGCTGAAAGCAGAGAATACTAGAAAGATGTTTCCCTGTGTTTCATTGACCATGCAAAGGCATTTGACTGTGTGGATCATAATAAATTATGGCTAACATTGTGGAGAATGGGAATTCCAGAACACCTAATTGTGCTCTCAGGGAATCTGTATATGGATCAAGAGGCAGTCAGGCAAACAGAACAAGGGTACACTGCATGGTTTAAAGTCAGGAGAGGTGTGTGTTAGAGTTGTAGCCTTTCTCTGTTACCTTTTCAATCTGTATACCAAGCATCCAACAGGCTGGATTCTACGAAGATGAATCAGATATCAGGATTGGAGGATGACTCATTAACAACCGGTGTCACACAGACAACAGCACCTTACTTTCTGAAAATGAATAAGATTTGAAACACTTATGGATGAAGATCAAGAACCACAGCCTTCTGTATGGATTGCACCTCAACATCAAGAAAACAAAAATCCTTACAACTGGACCAGTAAACAATATTGTCATAAATGGAGAAAGGATGGAGGCTGTCAAAGATTTCATTTTACTTGGGTTCACAATCAATGTCTATGGAAGCAGTAGTCAAGAAATCAAAAGACACATTGCCTTGGGAACATCTGCTACAAAAGATCTCTTTAAAGTGTTGAAAAATAAAGATGTCACCTTGAAGATTAAAGTGTACCTGACCCAAGCCATGGTATTTTCAATCACATCATATGCATACAAAAGCTGGATAATGAACAAAGAAGACAGGAGAAGAACTGATACCTTTGAACTGCAGTGTTGGAGAAGAATGTTGAATGTACTATAGACTGCCAAAAGAACAAACAGATCTGTTCTGGAAGAAGTACAACTTGAGTACTTTTTGGAAAAAAACATGGCAAACCTTCATCTTGCATACTTTGGACATGTTGTCAGGAAAGATGAATCCCTGGAGAAGGACATCATGCTTGGTAGAGTGCAGTGTCAGTGAAAAAGAGGAAGACCATCGATGAGATCTATTGACATAATGGCTGCTACAGCGGGCTTAAACATTAAAGTGACGGTGGACACGGTGCAAGACCGGACAGTGTTTCATTCTGTTAGTTATAGGGTTGCTATGAGTTGGAGCTAACTCGATGGTACATAACAATAACATGACCTCTTAGGCATTTAACAGAAACTTGGTAGGTGAGTTTAGAATAGAAAGAGGAAAAGAAAAAGGATCTCATATTTATGAACTATATTAGCTGTTTTCCATATATTCAATTCTCACTTACACCTGAAAGCTAAATATTGTTGTCTTTGCTATGTGAAGAGGAAACACAGCCTCACAGAGACTCATAACTTGACCATGGTCACATCTCCAAGACAAGGAATCTGAATTTAATTGTAGATACTTTAATTCTAAAATCCAGACCACTGGTTCATGGCAGAGAGACACTGAAAGAGGCTGGGGGCTGGGGGGTACTGTTCTAATTGTTGTCTGCTGTCTTTGTTTCAATTCAATTCAACACAAAGGTTAGTAGAACTCTTCTTCTCTGGGCTCTAGATTCCAGGAACTCTTTCGATGTGGCTCATGTGAGGCTAACCTCACCCTCCCCAGCCACAGGGATGGGAATATGACATGTATATTTTATCTGTTAGGGTACTTTAGAAATTGGCTGAGAAATTAATATATAACCTATCATGGGTCTGTTAGCAAACTAGATGGAATTCTGTTTGCAGCGCCCCCTCATATATTGTTTTTGATTCTTTTGATTGACTAATCTGAAATGTTATGATCCACTATACTTATAACTAAGAAAGAGCATGCAGAGACAAATGATCTTATGTGAAGAGAAAACTTGTGCTTTGATGACATCATTTTGAGGGCCTGGATGTTCCTGAAGATAGAACACACCTAAGCTTCTTATTGGGAGTTGCTTAGGCTCTTAACCAGAAGGCAAGCAGTTCAAATCCACCAGGCATTCCTTGGAAACTCTATGGGGCAGTTCTCCTCTATTTACGGGGTCTCTCTCAGTCAGAATCAACTCCATGGTGGTGAGTTTGCTTTTTGATTTTATGTGCTACAAATAGCTAAGCATAAAATTTGTCAGTTTGAACCCACCCAGAGGCACACTGGAAAAGAGGCTTCACATCCTATCTATGAAAAATGACGACCTTGAAAAATCCAATGGAGCAGTTCTACTTTGTATACATGAGTTGCCATGAGTCAGAATCAACTCAACAGCAACTAACACTATACAGTCATTTTCCATTTTGTGATCTGATATGAGCAACAATCACTTGAAAAGGAAGATTCTTTGGGGGTAGGTCTTGCCTCTGGTATATAAACGGATGTTCCGGAAAAGTTCTTTCTTTTTTACCTCTGGTTCTTAAAGTGCCAAGAGATCTTCAGCCTGCCACCTAACCCCAGATTTGAAACTTGCCAGCCCTCACCATTCTGTGATCCAGTTCATCACAATTGCATGAGCCATTTTCTTGAAGTAAAATTCTCTTTCTATCACTGTACGCACCTCACTGGATTTGCTTCTCTAGAGAACCCAGAATAAGACAATATCATTTTGGCTGTGACCTTTGGAACATATTTTTGGGTGACAGTGAGTCAATTCCAGCTCACAGTGATCCCATATGATGGAGTAGGATTTTCTTGGCTGTAATGTTTACAATCGAGTAATATTTTCAATCATCTCATTTGCATGCAAAAGTGAGACAATGAATAAGGAAGGCCAAACAAGAATTGATGCCTTTGAATTATGCTGTTGGCAAAGAATATTGAATATAACATGGGCTGTCAGAAGACCAAGCAAATCTGTCTTGGAATAAGTGCAACCAGAATGCTCTTTAGAAGGCAAGACTTTGTCTCAATTACTTTGGACACGCTAGCAGGAGGGACCAGTCCCTACAGAAGAATATCAATCATGGTTAAATAGAGGATCAATGGAAGATAAGAAGACCCTCAATGGCATGGATTAATGTAGTGGCTGCAACAATTGATTCAAACATAACAATGATTGTGAGAAAAGTACAGGACCAGGCAGTGTTTTGCTCTGTTACACATAAGGTTGCTGTAAGTAGAACTGATATGACTTATTTAACATCAAAAATATTTCTAAAACAGATGGCAAAGTCTTTCTCCTGTGGAGTCACTCGTTGAGTTCAAACCACCAACCAACCTTTTGATTAACAGCTGAACGCTGAACCACTGAGAAGTGAGGGCTCATTTTTTACAACTTGGAGGCACTTATTGACAGTGATGACATTCAATATCTATAACAACTGTCTCAGGTTAAATAATGTCCCTCAAAATATATGTACCATGTGTACCATGATGCCCAGTATTGTGTGATTATCCACTGTTTCGTTTCCTGGTGACTTTTCTATGTAAATCTTATCGATTTAATGAGACGGATTAGTGGCAGTAATTATTGATGAGATATAAAGATTACATTGTGTCTTAAGCCAGTCTCCTTTGACATATAAGAGAGAAGCAAGCAGAGAGACATGGAGACTTCAAACCACCAAAAAAGCAACAAGAGCAGAGCTCATCCTTTGGACCTGAGGTTCCTGCTTGGAGTAGCTCCTAGACAAGGGAAAGTTGATGATGAAGACCTTCTCCCAGACCTGACAGAGAAAGTCTTCCTCTGCAGCTGGCACCCTAAATTCAGACTTCTAGCCTCCTACACTGTGAGAGAATAAATTTCAGTTTGTTAAAGCCATCCATGTGTGATATTTCTATTACAGCAGCACTAGATGACCAGAATGACAACCGTCATAGAAGATCATTAGAGTGCATTCAGTTCATGATGTTGGAGCATCATTTTAAAAAGTTGACACTTGGCTTTTTCCTTTAGTTGCTGGATCATTGGGAAATCAAGAGGATTCCAGGAGAGAGGTCAGGGCAATGGACGCTTTCACCTGGGGCTCCGGGAAGTTGCTAGTAACTGACTGTCGAAAAGTATCTTGTTATTTTAGCAGCTGTGTTACCTTATTCCCTATTAGTCTTGAGTTTGAAACTGAAACTGAAACTCTCAGAAAATAAGAAATGTCCCATTGTACATTCTATTAGACTTGAGCTATGGTGGTGCCAATGTCCAAAAAAAAATGTTTAATGAATTTTACACAACGGTACTAAGCTGATCTGGGGGACAGGAACCAGTCAAGATGCAATAGGCACACAAGAAGAAGGAAAATGAAAGAATGTTACAACTAGGTGACAAGATGAACATCTTGTTAAAAGCAGACCGTTTTAGTAGAGAAGACAAAGATAAAGAGGGTTATGGAAATATCCTTGTGCTTCTTGATGACTTTTGTAAGAGAATTCTTAGAAGAGGAATGAGACAGAAAAGGAGTCAAGATTTTAAAAAAAGAAAGCAACAACTGCACACACTTCAAGTGTGAAGTTATAAGGGAGAAAAGTTGACTGGCAGTTAGAAGGACATACAGAACAAGAAAATCTTCTTGGGGAGTTTCTGCTGTTTGTTTGCTTTTTAAAATAATCTAAATATTTCAGGAGGCAGAAGAGTAGGCGGGGTGGGGACTCTGGGGAAAATGTGGACCCCGGTACCACTACCTCTGGAGGACTCTATTATGAGCTAACAGGGATGGTGAGGATTGGCTTTGGGAATGTGGAAGTTCACTTCTCTGTGTGCATTTCATGCAGCTACGTAACAAAGCATTACAAACTGGGTGGCTTACAACAACAGAAATTTATTCTCTCACAATTCTGCAGTCCAGGAGCTTAAATTCAGGGTATTGGCAGGCTCACGTTCTCTTTGAGGGCTCTAGAAGAAGTCTATTTCTTTTCTCTTATAATTTTATAGCCCCAGGCATTCACTGGTTGATGGTAGCATGACTGCAGTCTCTGCCTCCATCCACACATGGTCTTCTTTCTGTCTTTCTATGACCATTCTTCTCTTGGTATAAAAACAGCAGTTATAAAGGGAATGCATCCACCCTAACGAACTCAACTAATTCATATGCAATGACCTAATTTCCAAATAAGATCACATTTATAGGTACAAAAAGTTGGAACCTGCATGTAAGTTTTTTGAAGATGTAAGTCAACCCACATCCTCCAAAGCTGGATGATGATATCACAGTATTTACCAAGATGTGGAAAAAGAGTAAGCAGAAGTAAAAGCAATAGCTGTAGACAGCAATCCTCTGTCTTCTGAGTCCAGTAGACAGCAAGAGTGAGGTTAGGAGCAGCAGCATGAAATATAAATAAATACAAACAAACAAACATACATAAGAAGTCTAGATTACTCAGTAAAGTTTAGGGGCATGTTCACAAAAGAATGACTGGTTGCTGGGCAGATTACACCTACACAAGGGTACAAGGTGTTTGGTAGGATTGGCTGCTGTGAACAGATTAACATGCTCTGCAGCTCAGAAAAAGAAATGTAGAGAGAGATGGTGGATTAAATCAGGTGGGGCAAGAGAGTGGACAGCCAAAGAGAACACCATGAAATCAAGACGGGGGAGGGAATCCCAAGAATGGTGGGGATGAAGCATGAATTCTGGATATATGGCCACCAGTAAATCAGTGGCCTGTGAGTCAGTCCCAAATCGTAGTGACCCCAGGTGTGTTGATAGAATGCTGCTGCACACAGTTTTCAACGGCTGAGTGTTTGGAAAGAGATTGCCAGGCCTTTCACTTATGGTCCACCTGGGTGGACTCAAATGACCACCCTTTCAGTTAGTAGTTGAGCACATTGTGTCACTGGGGGCCACGAATGAATGGTAGGCTTCATTTAAGGAGACATCAGGTTGCCTAACTGTAAAATCGAAGGAGGGGCTTACCTATTGGTTATTCTTTTAAAAGGAAACAGGTTCCACTGATACTGTGGCTTTGGATGGTGGTGCTGGGTTGTGATGGGTGTGGGAAGTCAGAAAGGGATAAAGCCCCTTATTAACTTGGCTTTTGGTCTGAAATAAGTTTTAGCATGGCTACATTCTGTTGGAAATAAATAAACAACAGCTGTCTCCGGAATGAACAAGAGGAAAGCCACACGGATTCATAAGGATATGTGTGTGTTCACTCACTTTCAAAAGCAAACATTTTGTTTTTAGAAAACATCTCGTATCTTGTGCTTCCTTCATTAAAAAAAGAGAGAGAGAGAAGTACACACATAAAACAGCCTGTCACAATTGGCTTCACAAAGGAGGAAGACAAGCCCTTGAGTGTTTTCCAGTAACCAGTTCCCTAAACTGGTTCTCACACAAGAAAGAGACTCTGGGTAACAAAAGGTGCCCATGAAAGATTCTTTTAGACAAAAATTTGGTGGAGATTAAAAGAGGGCAAAAGTTCAAATGCGAAGGAGCCACTGCCAAGGGGGCAGGGATCTCAGCCAAGGGGAAGGAAAAGGAGCCACTGGTTTAAAATGCAAGTAACCATGGCAAGCCAAGAGTTCAATGCTAGAATCTGGTTAAGAAGTAATATCACACAGAGCAGTGATTGTTTATTCAAAGCAGGCCATGAGAGAACAGTTGTCTCCTATGGGCATCCGCACAGCTTGGATTCAAGACTGTAAGTAAATTTTTAAAAGCACCCAGCACTTCTCCTTGACCCATTTGGTATTAAGCAAAAAAAAAAAAAAAAAAAAAAAAAAAGTACAAAGTTTATTATCAGTGTCTCTTGTGGGTTTAAGACAGCTTTACATACGGAAAAGCATTTTGGTATCAGCTGTTGAACTGATTTCCTGCTATTCAGCTTTCAGTTGCTATTGGAAACTCTGACTGGCTGTGTGGTAAAAGCACCCATTTCCCAAGGTTCTGAAACCAAGGCTCTTGTTAAAGGAAGCAGAGCATTTCTTTCTTCACAAGTACATGTTGTGCTTCGTCCTTGGTTCTTAGTGAGAAGGACTTGCAAAGTGCTGAAAGGACTGTGAGAATAAAGAGAGGTGTTGAAATAGGAGAGACAGATAAGCTGGTACAAAATAACAAGAGGTTTCTGCAGTGACTAGAAATGTACCTTTCCCTAAATGCCAATGTTTCCAATATAAATTGTCCGTTTGCTGTCTTGAAACGTCATACGAAAGTTTCTATTATTCCTGTGTAAATAAGATAGCCAACAAAACACTAAGAATACTCAGAAGGAACCCCTCAGTTACCTAGTGCTGCTGTAACAGAGATACTATCTACCAATGGATGGATTCAAAGAGGTTTCCTCAGAGTTCAGGAGGTTAGAAGTTCAGCTCCAGGGGAAGGACCACTCTCTTGGCTCTGGGAGAAAATTCTTGCCTTATCTTCTGTAACCCCAGTGTTCCTCAGTTTCCTTGGGAATCTTCACATGGCACCTGTTTTTACCTCACTTGTGCTTGCTTCTCTGTACCTGAAAATCTTGGTGGCATAGTGGTTAAGTGCTACCTCTGCTAATCAAAGGTCAGCAGTTCAAATCCAGCAGGCGCTCCTTAGAAACTCAATGGAGCAGTTCTGTTCTATGTCTAATCTGATTTTTCATATCTTAAAAGTCTTTAGATACAAGACATACCCTGTACTGATATGAACTCATTAACATAAAAAGAAAACCTATTTTCAAAAAAGATTCAATCTACAAGTTTAAGGGTTAGGATTCAACACAGATTTTGAGGAAACACAATTCAATCCATAGCAAGAGAAATTCAAGAACGAGCTTCTTCTTGTTTACTGAATGTCAAAATGCATGCAAAAGCTTAAGTGTCATCGTGCATGTACATTTTGGTAGAAAATGTGTCCATAACTTTCCACAGATTCTCACAAAGGCTTACGACCTAAAGCACATAAAGACCCCATGAACCGCAATGCCACCAAATAAACTGCATTAGCCACACTCAGTGAAGAAAATGAGAGCTCCTGGTTTGCATTACTACAATGCTGTAGGCTACGCAGTACACTAGAAAAGCTTTCTCCTTGTTTAACATATACAACATGGCTAAAGGAAAAGCACTTCAAAGAGGTGAATGAATCTGCTCTAAGCTGAGAGAAGTGGTATTGCTGTCCCACTGAAGCAGGAGGATTGTCCCACAACACTGAAAGAGCATGTCACATCTGCATTCTTCTTGTCTGAAGTCTTGAACCACCGGGGAGTCCAACAGATGCAAAGAGAATTGATATTGTCAGAACAGGAAGAGATGTGCTTCCAAACTCAGCCTTTGATTTCATAGACCAATTGGGAAGAAAAAGAAAGATCTGGTCAGAGCGTTTGGTCTACCATCATGTTCCAACGCTTCAGACATGTAATTTCAAATGACAAGGCTTGGATTGGGCACTTCACTACATAATAAATATAACTCTGTATTATTTTAGCTCTGTGGCTCCATTCCCTCACCCTTAATGTAGGTGTATAAAAGTATAAGTCTCATTGAGCTACTGTGAGATTAAATACATTATATATAAGTCGTTAGAAGATTGCTTAGCCAGTAATAACCAACTGCCACTGAGTGAGTTCTGACTCAGATCCCCATGTGTGTCACAGCGGAACTGTGTCCTATCAATTCTGGAAGGGCTGAGTTTCCATAAGTAGATTGCCAGGCCTGTGAGTGCACTCAAGCCTGAACACTTTCAGTTAGCAGCTGAAGATATTAACCATTTGCATTATTCAGAGGCTCCAAAAGATCATCAATTTCGTAGAAAATTCTCAATAAAGGTCATCTATTATTATTTTCTCAGGGCTACAATAACAAAAAGGTCAGTGCACAGTTGAAAACAACAATATGAAAGATTAATTAACTATTGTTAAAACTATTATACAGACCATCTACAGAGTGGGAAACAATTTTTGGCTATCACACCTCTGATTGATGTCTAATCTCTCTAATGTACAAGATACTACAAAACCTCCACAAGGAAAAGACAAACAACACAATTAAAAATGGGCAAAGGACGTGAACAGGCACTTGACTAACGAATATATACAGGATGCCAACAGATATATGAGGAAATTTCACAATCACTAGATATTAGAGAAATACAAGTCAAAACCATGATGAAATAGCATCTCACCCCAACAAGCCTGGCAGTTATATACAAAAAAAAAAAACAAAACTAAAAACTAAAAATAATAAATTCTAGAGAGGATATGGAGAGACTAAAAGTCATCTACATTGTTGGTGGGAGTGCAACATGGTACAACCACTTTAGAAATTGATCTGGCACTTTCTTAGAAAACTAGAAATAGAGATACCATATGATCCAGCAATCCCACTCCTTGGAATATATCCTAGAGAAATAAGGAACACCACTAAAACAGGTAAGTGCAAGTCAATGTTTATTGCAGCTCTCTCTACAATAGCAAAAAGATGGAAGCAGCCTAGATGCCCATCAATAGCTGAATGGTTAAACAAACTATGGTATACACATACAATATATGCATACAATATATATACACGATGGCAAGAAACAACAATGGCTTAGAGAAATACTGGACAATGTGGGACCATCTGGAGGACATTACGTTGAGCAAAATTAGCCAGACACAAAAGGACAAATATTGTGTGAGACTATTAATATAAGGATGCAACAAAGCACTTTAGCATGTAAGAAATCAATTATTGATAGTTACTACGGTGGTGAGGGAGGAAGAGAAATTTCTGCACATTAGATAGAGGTTAGGACTAGGGTTGGGTATAAGGTATGACACTACATAATAGAAAGGAGGTACCTACTACTGCTTGCTCACTTGCAAAACCAAACAGTTCCCCAAGTGCAGCCCACCTCTTTGAAAGAACAGAATAACAGGGTCTGGGGTTAGGGAACCATGTTCTTAGGGGACATCTAGACTACTTGGCATATCCAAGTTCTTTTTCTTTTTGCTTTCTCTCTTAAGAAAATGTTCTGCACATCACTTGGGTGAGTGGTGTTTGGGGTCTTAAAAGCTAACAAGCTGCCATCTAAGAAGCATCAGTTGGTACCAACACACCTAGACCAGGCGTTAATGGTGGGCATCAAGGATCAGAAGAAAATACGAGCCCATCAGGTGAAAGGAGCCATACAAACCAGAGTCTGCCTCAGTATGGGACCTAAAGAACTAGATGGGGTCCAGCCACCACCAATGACTGTCTGAAGGGGGAGCGTGAAAAGGTTATGCATACCACTTGCATGAGTGGTGTCTGGGGTCTTAAAAGCTAACAAGCTACCATCTATGTAGCATCATTTGGTCCCAAGTGACCTGGACCAGAGCTAGATGGAGGACATCAATGGCAAGAGGAAAATATGAGCCCAGCTGATGGAAGTTGCCATATAGTCCAGATACTGCTGTAACGCAGGATCAGAGGAATCAGATGGTGCCCAGCCACCACCAGTGACTAACAGGATAGGGTGTACAACACAGAGGCGTTGATGCAGCAGCAGAAACATAAACATGCAGAACTAGAACTCCAATAAATGACCACAACAGATGGCCCCTCAATCCCCTGGGAGCATGGCCCTCAGGCTCTCTAACCTCAAATCATATCCAGCACTGACACCAGCTCCCCAAAGACTGAACTGGAGTATATAACACATGCAGTGATCCTAGCACCAAACAAGCTTTCTGACTTAAATAGATACACGGGAACTGTCCAAGGAGCTCACCTCTAGAGCAGACGGTGGGAGAGTGGACAGGTCTTGATCTAATGGGCATGAGAACTTCTGGATGATAGGGGGAGTGTGCTGTCACAGAAGGGTGAAAAAGGGAGGGGAGAGTAACTAGAGTACAGTAGTGGTATGAGTTCCAGATGTTACATGACAAATTGATATGGAATGTATACTGGTACTTAAACCATAATAAAATTCAGTGGTTCTTTCTTTTTTATTTTTTTTTTTAAAAAAACCTGTTATACAATCAGGACTTATGGTAAGGGAGAAAGCAAATGCATTCATGGCTAGATGACCTACCCGACTGTTTCACTAGAAATAACCAGGGATGCTTAGCTTTTAACAGTACTGTGACTCAGTTGTATTAACTAGATTACTCATTCACATACCATGTCAAACATCTACCCTGCATATCTGAGCAGTGAGGTAAGTGCTGTGGACATACCAAGATGAACAAAACTCTTGCATAACTAAGTAAATGAATAAACACATGGGCTGAGCAGTGGCTAAATGGAAATGTAAAGGAAATACTAAAGAGGTAGAAAAATGGGAGCAATTTCCTTTTCTCAGCATTTTCCTGAGAACTTTCTGGTTCTCAGGAATGAAATAAAGATGATGTTTGTGATAAATTAGAAAGTACCAGCCTCACTAAGTCCCCTGGTTGCCAGGGCCATGTCTGCCACATGGTTTGTTAGGATTTCAGTCTCTTGATCAGCTGGATTATAACACTCTAATCAACATAGCTCGGTGGTCAAGAGCCCAGATTCTGAAGGCAGACTAAACCAAAAAAAAAAAAAAAAAAACAACAACAAAAAAACCAAATCCAATGAAGTTGGGTCAGTTTCAACTTAGGGCAACCCTGTATCACCTGGTTGCACAACTGCTAACCGATAGGTTGGGAGTTCAAACCCACCAGCCACTCCAAAGGACAAAGTTGTAGCAATCTGCTTTCACAGAGGCTAAAGCAACACCCCAAATCAAACCCATTGGCATGGAATTGATTCTGACTCACAGTGACCTTACAAGACAAAGTAGAATTGTCCCATAAAGTTGCTGAGGAGCATCTGGAAGATTTAAACTGCTTGGAAACCTTCTGGGATGGTCTTACTCTGCCCTACACGGTTGCTATGAGGAGTCAGACTACCTGGGTTCAAATGCCAATATTTGGCATTACCAGCTCCCTTACTTTTGGCAAGTTACTTAATTTCTCTGTACCCAGTTACCATATATATAAAATGAGAGTAATAGTGCCTTCTAAAATTGCTGTGAGGATTAAACAAATAAACATTTGACAAGTTCTATAACAGTGACTGATATATATGATGGCACAATGGTTAACAGCCTGGCTGCTAATGAAAAAATCAGCAGTTCAAATCCATCAACCACTCCTTAGAAACACTATGAGATACTTTTATTCTGTTCTATAGGGTCACTATGAATTGGAACTGACTTGATGGCACCTAACAACAACAATATTTTATTACTGAATAAGTAGCTAAGTCATTATCTCTGAATATTCCTGAATAGGCACATAAAACCAAAAGAAAAATAATAAAAAATAAAAGAACCACTGCCATTGAGTCAATTCCTACTCATTGTGACCCTACAGGACACGGTAGAACCTCTCCATAGAGTTTCCAAGGAGTACTTGGTAGATTCAAATCAGAAAGTCTGGATTCCATGAGAATTTCAAATTCCGTACCTCATTTTTCCCTTTTGATCACGATTCTTCCACAGAAGCCTTGATCTAAATGTTCAGCAATGGTACCTTGGCTCTATGGCAGCAGATCACCAGGGCCTTCTTCCATGGTACTGCTAGGTGAGTTCAACCTCCCAAATTTTGCACCGCTGGAGACAGTAATTTGATCCCAACTTGTCTATCAGGTGAACTAAAAACTCGAGTTCAATCAATCTCTAAACATATCTAGTAGACTTTGATCATAATGAACGAAGCTTGATAGTGCCACAGGAGAGGGGGTTCTCTCAAGTCCTATTTTGTCTGTGGAAAAAATGAAGAAATATACTACTTGGATTCTGTATTCATGGAGCTCTCAATGTATAGAGGGAAATGTGAAAGGAGAGCTAAGAGAGTAAGGAAATGTAGGCTCAACTACAATTTAGTATTGCAGATAGTACTTTGTCTTGAATACAAAGACACTGAAATTTAGAATCAGGCAGTGCTGGGCTTCAGACTTCATTACTTACACTACCTTAAGCAACTAACAGTATATTATCTTGTAAAATCTATCTGACTTGCTACGGGCCTTATCATAGAATTGCATAGTGGTTAAGTGCTGCATCTGCTAAGCAAAAGGTTGGCAGTTCAAACCCACCAGATGCTCCTTGGGAACTCTACGGGGTAGTTCTGCCCTGACCTATAGAGTTGCTATGAGTTGAAATCAACTCAGTGGTAGTGGCTTTGGCTTTTTTTTTTTCTGTTTTAGAATAGATATTGTATATGAGCTTAAATGTTTCCAAGTCACACTCTTAGAGCTAACAGGATGTAGGCTAACAAAAGAACCGCTAGAACCCATTAAAAGCCCTTCGTTCAATTTAGAAGCATTGATGGCTCCGTGGTAGAATTCTCTCCTTCCATAAGGGAGATGAGGGTTGAGTTCTCAATTGATGTAATTCATATGCAGCTACCAGTGTTGCTGTGATGCTGAACACCTTTCAGTGGAGCTTCCAGTCTAAGACAGACTAGGAAGAAAGTACTATTAACCTATTTCTGAAATCAGCTAACGAAAACCCATGGATCACAATGACGCAATTCACCATCCATTGTGGGAATGGCATGGAACCCACTGGCGTTTTGCTGTGTTGTGCATGAGGTCAACCATAAGTCAGAGGCCAGCTTGACAGCAGCTAACAACAAGGTTCAATTTTGAGCTTTGAAATTAATCACCATCCGTTCTTTGTATCCGAAACTCTAGGGGAGCAGTGGTTAAGAGCTATGGCTAATAACCGAAAGGTCGGCAGTTCAACTCTACCAGGTGCTCCTTGGAAATCCAACAGGGCAGTTCTACTCTGTTCTACAGGGTCACTATGAGTAGGAATCGACTTGATGACAACAGATTTTTTTCTTTCCATCCTTTGTATCTGAAGGACTTATTTTCCTCACCTGTAAAACGTTACAGTTGGATTAGATTGTTTCTAAAGTCTTTTACTTTAGAAGAGGTTTTTTAGTCTCTTAATTTAGAGTAGAATAGCACTTGCATCAAGTGACATTTGTACTATATATATTAACAGCTTCTCGGTATTGATTTTGTGACCCACTCTATCAACCAGAAACATATTTATCTTTGTCTGTGTGAGAGTAACAGTGGCTAGAATAGTGAAAGTGGCTTGAGCTTCACTCTTCCAAAGTACATTATCCTGAGCAACTTCTGGGCTGTGTTCCAAATCTTATATCTCTTATTTCACTAGACATGGCAATAAGAAGAGTAGAAAGAAGATGCCTATTATGTTTACACCCCCCTTTCGTTTACAATGTACCGCTACAATGCAGTTATTTTATAATTTACTGTTCATCTCAGAGGTAACACTTAGATCAGGATCTCAGAGCATTTATGAAAGATGTATTGTCTTCTGCCACGTTTGTTCAGTGAATTTTGTTTGGCTACTCTCCATTTTCAAGGTGCCTGAAGCACACACGTAATAGGACACTATGGTCTTAAAGAAAAGCAGTCATCAACACCAGATCGCAGCTTCACCCACTCTCCTTGGAGGGATCTGATTTTACTTTCCGGCTCAAAGAATTGGCTTCACCCTGTTTTTCTTTAAGGCCTGAGAGAAATAATAACAAATTACATAAATACTAAGATATAGCCTCAGAATTCTGCTCCTCTGAATTCTTGTGTAGTTATATTTACATTTCTAAGTAGAAAAAGAGAAGGGATAGTAACTGACATTTCTTGAATTCTTTCAATCATGTATTTCCAGAATCTTTGGAAACCCTGGTGACACAGTGGTTAAGTACTACATCTGTTAACCAAAATGTTGGCAACTTGAATCTTTCAGATACTCCTTGGAAACTCTATAGAGCTGTTCTCCTCTGTCCTATAGGGTTGCAATGAATCAGAAGCAACTCAGTAGCAGAGGGTTTTGTTTTAGGTCATTGTGAGTTGAAGTTGACTTGACTGCAGTGGATTTTTGTTTGTTTGTTTTTTGGGTTTTACATATAACGAATGTCTTATGTTTATTCTCAAAATCTAGCAGCTTTTTAAATACTTTAACAATAATTTTCCACAAAACATTTACATGTTTTGGAGTATGCTATTCTGTCTGCCATCTCATGGAGACCCAAAGTTCTACAGATATTTTTAGATCTGTCCTGGGGCCTTGCTAAGCCTACTGTGTTATTGTTGGTTGCTACTGAGTCAATTCCAACCCACGGCAAGGTCATGTGTTAGAGGAAAATTACTCTACAGAATGTTCTTGGCTATAATCTTAACAGAAGCAGTTTACCAGGCCTACCCTCTGTGGTACAAGTAAAACCAAAAGCAAACCCATTGCCATTGACTCAAATCCAACTCATAGCAACCCTATAGGACAGAGTAGAACTACTCCATAGAATTTCCAAGGACCACCTGGAGGATTTGAACTGCCAACTTTTTGGTTAGGGGACATAGCACTTAACCACTATGCCACAAGGGTTTCCATGGTACCAGCAGGTGGGTTCAAACCTCCAACCTTTAGGTTAACAGTTTAGCACAAACTCTTTATGCTTCCTCTGGAGCTAAGCCAACCCTAATAAAGCCTATAATTCATGATTTTGAAAGTTCTTTTCTGATGTAAACAACAATAGTCATTTGTCATTCTATTAGTTATGACTCACGTTGACACTGTGTGTGTCAGACTAGAGCTGTGCTCCGTAGGATTTTCATGACTGGTGTTTTGGAAGTAGCTCTCTAGACCTTTATCCCAAGGCAACTCTGGATGAATTTGAACCACTCACCTTTTGGTTTGCAGCTGGGTACATTTAACTGCTCCAGGAATTCTTTTCCTGATGCAGAAGCTTCTATTTGTCCTGCCCTTTCCATTAAATAGGGTGATATCAGTTCTTCGGGATGCAGAACATAAGTGAGTATATAAAAACTTGTAGCTGGAAAATAATAGCTGAATATTGTAAACATACTGAGTTAGTTTAAAGATTAATTTTTAAAATCTTTATGGAAGAGGTGAGATTTCAGGATTTTGTAAATGATGTATGACGATATATATCTGACTGAAGATTGAAAACAGAGATTGTGAAAAACTGTACTCTGTGTCCTGAAACTATGGAAATTTATTGCAAATGCTTGACAAAGGAAAGTTACGACCGAAAGCAAGCTGCACATACGCTGAAGATCCCGAAGGTCACAAATGTGTCATTTTACCAGATGTCTACATCACCATTACCGTGCATTCTCAGCAATCCCAATGGCAGAATGCCCAGGGGGAAGAGAAATTAGACTGCGAGTATCTAAGGAAACAGCCTTGGCTTGTGCTATCAAATACGGAGATTTAATGTTGCTTTTACACTCATTCAATTAACAAATACTTTAGACACATGGCAGAGTCCTGAGAAACCTATCCCTCCCAGAAAAGTAGTAATTCATATTCTAAACCATATCTCATGTTTCTAGGATCAAGGAATTATTTTCAAGTGTTTCTTCCTGTCATGTAATGCAGAAGAACTTTTCACCCTGGATGGTGCAAAAAATTTATCAACTTTACCACTTACTGAAAGGCTGGAGGTTTGAGTTCACACAGAAGCACCTTGGAAGAAAGGTTTGTGATCTACTTCTGAAAAACCAGCCATTAAAAATCCTGTGAAGCATAGGTACACTGTTGAAATACATGGAGCAGTCATGAGTCAGAGATGATTCTGCGGCAACTGGTAGTTACACTCCAGGATGAATTACTCACTAAGCAAGATGCCTGCTTACTAATCTGTAGTGCAGAGATGTACCTATTTTTGAAACTGTGCACTAATGATTAGCAAGTAAGCAGAACTAAGCCTGTACGTACTTTGCTTACTCTACATGGTCCTGTACTGTGCTTATTGGTCAATCCAAACTCAGTTATGCTACAAATGTAGCAATGACCTTCCATAATCTGAAGCCATTTTTATGGATTTCATATATATAATTTCTTTTTCTTCTGAGCGGATCTAGCCATGTATCTGGGTTGTTTGGAATGGAATTACTGGCACACATGTTCAAGTGATTACCCAAAGGAAATGCTCACTTCTTGCTGTTTCTCTTGGAGAAGAAGATAATTAGTGGATTAAAAAAAAAAAATAGATAGCAATGAAAATGCCAGATCAGTTTAAATCCAGATTTGTGTTGGTAATTTGATATAGGCGTATGCTGTTCTCTGTGCTGAGAACAAGAAATCTCAATCTTCAAAACATTTTTGAAGGTAATTAGATATCGACAAGCAATTTCACTCAGAGTAAAAGGCTATAGCTTGCTGATAAGAATCAAAAGCCAGGTCAATAATTAAATATCAACTCGGTCTCTGTTTTGCCATGTGCAGGTCAGAGACAGATACTGTGCCAAGGTAGTTCTGAATGCTGACTGTACGTGAGGATCACCAGTGGGTGGTGGTGCTTGTGAGAAAACCAAAACAACTGCCATAGAGTCGATTCTGACTCACGGCTACCCTATACACGTCACAGTAGAACTGTGATACACAGGGCTTTCAATGGCTGACTTTTCAGAAGTAGATCACCAGATCTTTTTTCTGAGGTACCTGTGGATGGGCTTGATCCTCTAGTCTTTCTTCTGACAATTAAGTGCTTACCACTTTGCACAAGCCAAGGACTCATGGAGCTGTGAAAGACGTGTGGCATCCATGGGTACCAATGATTCCCCTTATTGGTTCTTTATCAGGAACAAGAAGGATGTAGTCATTACTTAGGTAGAGTAGTAGTGGGGTTTAGTATAGCAGGGTTACTTAGGAGCACATGAGTAACACACTTGGGAAGTCTTAGCCAACTGTATTTCTTTTCCATTGAATGGTCTGGAGAGGGCTGGCCAGGGCATGTTGTGTATCTGCTTCAGGAGCTCATGCAGCACCGAGGCTCCGTCTAGCCTGTTACTCCTACGTCCCTAGGCTGTTGTTCTCCCTCCCAGTCTCATAACATAGAGTAGCCTGGGTGCTGCAAGACCTCGTGAAGCCAACCCATGGTACTAGCCTTGGTCATCCCTCTCTAGACCATTCACTGGGAAAGAAACTGTTATTTATATCTGTCCAGTGTTATTGGGGTTCCTGTTGACTGCAGTGGATCTCATAATACATGCTTTTCTCAATTCAGGTATCCCCTAGCACACGTTCTTCAGTTTTCCACAATCTCTGTTTTCAATTTTTACACAAACACGTGTCTATATGTGAGGTCTGAGAATCAAGTCCACGAACTTAATTGTTCTAAGTGCTACCTAGCTCATTGCTGAATATCACTACAGTCACCTTCCAAGTGCTCCACTTGGGAAGCTATGCACTAACACGAGCACCTAGTCCACTCTTCAAATCAATTTTGGAATGCTTTCTGGAATGGCCGTTGTGCATGGTGGCACAGTAGCAAGTTTGCAAACTTAACTGTATAGCTGTCTGGGAGAAAGTTTTTAGTCAGTAAATAAATAATCATATTGGAACACCTTCCCTACTCGTATGATCTGGCCCCTAATGACTTTTTCTTTACCTGAGAATTCATATTTTGTGGCATCTCTTATTTCTGATGCATTTTTCCCCATTCGTGTTGCTTTTATCTGCTAGCTTCTAGGAAAGGTGCCAAACTTTGAGGACGAATTAAGCACCAGGTCCACATTTTTTCTATCTCCCTTTTCTCTTGTCATTATCCTAATGTGTTTCAATAGCCATTTTACCTTTATAAACATACTCCTGGCATCTTATCCTCATCTATCACTTATTCTAGTGAAAATGAACTATTTGTGTGATTATTATTGTTGTTGTGGATCACCAAATTGATTCCGACTCATAATTGACCCCATTTGACAGAGTAGAACTTCCCCCATAGAGTTTTCCAGACTGTAATCGTTATGAGAACAGATTGCTAGGTCTTCCTTCCACAAAGCTGCTGGTTGGGTTGAAACACTAGCCTTTCAGCTTGCATCTGAGTGCTTATTCTTTGCACCACCAGGGCTTCTTGTGTCATCTTACATATATATTATTCTCACCCAGCTAGTAGCTATGTACCCATTCCACAGTCCATTTTCTACCTTAAGCTGTGCTTCAAGGAACTGTCCCTACTGACTGTGTTGCCTAAGCTCTCTTGTTCTCTTGCTTCTGGCTAGAGTCAGCCAAGAAAGTTATAGCAGTAGGTGAGGAGCTGGAGGAAGGAGGGTCAGGTGTTTTTTCCCCTGCCACTTCTCTGCTTTAGAATCCTGGTTCTGGTTCTTTATCCCTCTCAGGCAGCCCATCCTCCCATGGCTCCAGCTCATACCTGCTTTCTAGAACAGTGTCCTCCCTTACTTATTCAGGTCTAGGTGTGTCTTCCCACCATTGTCTATTCCTGGGTCCCGCAGCATTCCTTATCCATGCCCTTAACACTGCCGGCAATTGTGTAAACAGTCCCTTCACTAACATCTTTCTAGAACTCTATCTGATTGGATTACATGCTTCCTAAAGGGGTCCCTGCCATTGTCAGGCCACTCAATTATCCTACCTGAAATTGTTCCTGTTGCATTTTCTTCACATGAAAATCTTACCCATCTTCAAGATCCAAGCCAAATGCCACATATGACATAAAGTAATCCTTCCGTGAATCTCTTGATTGAAAGCAATCTCTCTTCTCTTAAAATTCTTAAGGTATTTATCCATAACCTCTTAATAGATGTACATAATTAACCAAAGTAAAATGTGGTATGTCATACCTCTTGTCAGATTTAAGAGAGGGATTTAGGCTTGCTTCCTAAAGTCTCAGTGCAGTATCTTTCAATAAGTGCTCAGCAAATACTTGTTCAGTGAAGGAGTAAGTAATTAACGTTTCTGTCTTTCATTTCTCTACCTTTTATACTTTGCTCAGCCCACCTTAACTGCTAATAAGCACATTGTTAAGACATTCCTTTCCCTTTTTTGCCTCTTTCTCTTTTTCTAACAAATTACATCTACTTCTATGGTTTTAACAATCACCTTTATAAAGCTGAATCTAAATTTCTCACATTTTCTTTTCTTCTGTAGCACCAGGCTGTCATTTTTCAACTGTCAGCTTATCATTTCTATAAAAGTGTCAGTACCTTAATTTCCCAGTGTCACATATTAATATAATACTCCTGATCTTAAAAACAGCTTCTTAATCTAACTTCTACTTTATTCTGAAAGTCATCTGTATCCTCCTAGTAACTTTTAGGATCAGAAACTTGGGAGTTATCTTGGAATGAAATGTCTCCTACGTCTTAATCTTTGCAAGTTATCTTGTGTTTACAAAAAAAAAAAAAAATCTGTAACTATCACAATCTTCTTATTCTTCCTTCCATTTATTCTTTCCCAAATTGTTGTTATTACATATTAAACAGTATTTTCTTCATTCCAGTACATAAGCTATGCTATTTTAGAGCTAGGCAAATGTCAGAAGCCAAGTTATCAGACTAAGTCAACAGCAAAATCAATGAGGTCCAAAGGTGTTAGATCACTCACCAAGTCCCATCTGGGTTGTATGGCAGAACTGAACTGACAGCCAGATTTTCTGATATGTAGTATGGGTTTCTGTCCATTGTCCCAGGATATAGTCCTCTACCCTTCTGCCAGACCAATGCTCATCCTTGTTGACCTGTTCATACTATACTTTTGTTAGTTAACTACTCTTGGCCTTTTACCGCCCTTTACATTATTAGGCAATTTACTCTGGCATTGAGAGTTACCTACACCGCAGCTCCACACTCTTTTCAACTTTTCCCCATCAAGGATCCTTAGTATATTTCACATGTATAAAATTACTTTGTGGTTATTATATGGCATGGTCATTTCCAACTGCATTCTGTGTGTTTTTCCACGTTCATATCTAATGCTCATTCCTTTATTTTAAATATACCTATACCTACTCTGACCATCTTCCAATGCTGTGTTCTCCATTATACCTCTTGATATTTCCTTAACTGGCTATACTATTTCCCTCCTTTAATGCATTTTGACATTCTATCTATGATTTGTTACTGAAGGTACCTAACTTTGCCTAGTAGCATGGCCATTAGGATTTGGCTTCTCTTCTCATTTATCTTTTTTTACATAGTGCTCATTATGTTACTTACAGAACCAACACCAGTTCTTTGTACTCAGTCAGTGCTTAAAATTTTAATATTGATGATAGTCTAAATTATTGAACTGATGTCTTTCACAAATTTGACAATTTATTTTAATGCAATAATATCTTTGCTCAAATCCTGATGCCTCATTTTTCTTAATATAATACAGCTTCTGAGATTATTTGCTCAGCATACAGATTGAAAAGTTATTGTAAAAGGATACAATCCTGATACATACCTTTCCTGACTTTAAACCATCCAGTGTACCCTTGTTCTGTTCTCATGACTGCTTGTTGATCTATATACAGATTCCTTAAGAGCACAATTAAGTGCTCTGGAATTCCTGTTCTTCACAATGTTAGCCTTAATTTGTTATGATCCACACAGCCAAATGCCTTTGCATAGTCAGTGAAACACAGGTTAACATCTTTCTGGTATTCTCTGTTTTCAGCCAAGATCCATCTGACATTAGCAATGATATACCTGAATCCAGCTTAAATTTCTGGCAGTTTGTTGTCAATATACTGCTGCAGTTGCTTTTAAATGATCTTGGGAAAAATTTTACTTGCATGTGATATTAATGATACTGTTTGATAATTTCTGCATTCAGTTGGATCACCCTTTTTTGGAAGCCGAGCCAGCCAAGTGCAGAAAAGGTATAAATATGGATCTCTTCCAGCCAATTGGCCTGGTGGCTGTCGTCCAAATTTCTTAGCATAGATGACTGAGCACTTCCAGCACTGCATCTATTTATTGAAATATCTCAGTTGATATCCCATCAATTCCTGGAGTCTTCTTTTCTGCCAGTGCCTCCCATGCAGCTTCAACTTCTTCCTTCAATACCGTCAGTTCCTAATCACACGTTACCACTTCAAATGGCTGAACATCCACCAGTTCTTTCTGCTATAGTGACTCTGTGTATTTCTTCCATCTTTTGATGCTCCCTAGGTCACTTAATATTTTCCCTGTAGAATCCTTCACTACTGCAACTTGAGGCTTGAATTTTTTCTTCAGTTCTTTCAGCTTGAGAAATGCAGAATATGTTCTTTCCTTCAGGTTTTCCATTTCCAGCTTTTTGCACATATCATAATACTTTATTTTCTCTTCTCAAGCTGTTCTTTGAAATCTTCTGTTTAGGCCATTGACCTCACCATTCCTTCCCTTTGCTTTAGCTGCTTGATGTTCGAGAGTAAGTTTCAGAGTCCCTTCTGACATCCAGCTTGGTCTTTTCTTTCTTTCCTGACTTTTTAATGATCTCTTGCTCTCTTCTTGGATGATGTCTTTAATGTCATTCCACAGTTCATCTGGTCTTTGTTCATTAGTGGTCAGCATATCATATCTGTTCTTGAGATGGTCTTCAAACTCAGGAGGGATATACTCAAGGTCATACTTTGGTTCTTGTGGACTTGTTCTAATTTTCTTCAGTTTCAAATTGAATTTCCATATAAATAATTGATGATCTGTGCCACAGTCAGCACCTGGTCTTGTTCTGACTGCTGATATGGAGCTTTTTTGTCATCTTTTTCCACAGATGTAATCAATTTGGTTCCTGTGTATTCCATCTGGTGAGGTGCATGTGTATAGTCATCATTTGTGTTGGTTAAAACAAGTATTTGCAATGAGGAAGTAGTTAGTCTTACAAAATTCTATCATGTGATCTCTGGCATTGTTTCTATCACCGAGGCCATATTTTCCAACTATTGAGCTGTCTTTGTTTATAGCTTTTGCATTCCAGTCACCAGTGATTATCAATGCATCCTGATTGCATATTCAATCAGGTAAGGAGAATAACAGCATCAGATAAGGATGGTAAAGACAGAGTGAGAAGCCCCTACTTGTTTGTCATTGGAGGCTTGCTTGTTGCTGTGATGCTGGAAGTTATGCTACTAGCATTTAGGTACCAGCAGGGTCACCCATGGTAGACAGGTTCCAGATGAACTTCCAGACTAAGACAGACTGGGAAGAAGGATCCAGCAGTCTACCTCTGAAAAGAATGAGCCATGGAAAACCTTATGAACAGCAGCAGAACACAGGTAGGTATAGTGCCAGAAAATGAGCCCCCCAGGTTGGAAGACACTCAGAAGATAACTGGGGAAGAGCTGTCTCCTCAAAGTAGAGTCAACTTTAATGACAGGGATACAATAAAACCTTCAGAATGTTTGTTCACTTCAAATGAGAAGAAACAGCTGCAAACATCTATTCATGATCAGAATATGGAATGTGCAAAGTATAAATCTAGGAAAATTGGAAATCATCAAAAATGAATTGGAACCCATAAACTGAAATGGACTGATATTGGCTATTTTGAATCTGACAGTCATATGGTCCACTATGCTGGGAATGAAAACTTGAAGCGGAGCAGTGTTGCATTCATCACCAAAAAGAGCAATTCAAGATCTGTCCTGAAGTACAATGCTGTCAGTAATAGGATAATATCCATATGCCTACAAGGAAGGCCAGTTGATAGGACTATTTATTATTGAAATATGCATATCAACCACTTAGGCTAAAGACAAAGAGACTGAAGATTTTTACCAGCTTCTGCAGCCTGAAATTGATTAAACACTCAATCAGGATGCATTGGTTAAAAAGAAAAAGAAGAAGAAGAACCTCATTGAATGGACATGGGAAATACAGGGTGGAGAGGAGGAGTATGCTATCACAATGTGGGGAGAACAACTAGTGTCACATAACAACATGTGTGTAAGTTTTCTGTACAATAAACTGACTTCAATCGTAAACTTTCACTTAAAGCACAATAAAATTAAAAGAAGAAGAGCCATAGTGGCATAGTGGTTGAGTTCAGCTGCTAACCAAAAGAGCAGCAGTTTGGATACACCAGCCATTACTTGGAAACCCTATGGAGCTGTTATCCTCTGACCTGTAAGGTTGCTGTATGTTGGAACTAACTTGATGGCAATGAGTTTGGTTTTTTGGTTTGTATGCTTCAAAAAGGAGCCTTGGTTGTGCAGTGGTGAAGTCCCGCAAGTGGAAAGTTCAGCAGATCATGCACACCAGTTGTTTTTTGAGGAGAAAAGACCTGGTGATCTCCTGTAAAGATTTCAGCCTAGGAAAGCCCATGGGGTAGTTATATTCTGCTCTATAGTGTTGCCCTGAGTCAAATTTGACTGGACAATACACAACAAGAACAGTAACTTCAAGAAATGGTGATGAATGAAAAAGGAGAAGATTCAAGTGCAATGGTCAGTCAGGCTGGTAGCATTCTCAGTCCTGCTTCTAACTCCAGAAGGAACATTCAGGAAATAGGAGCTAGGCAAATGGTTCTGAACATTTTCTGATTTGGTGAAGACAAATGAATTGAAGTCATGAGTAGGTATGCCTGGGAAAATCAAGATAAAACAGAGTACAAAACACATCTGGACCTTGGCAGGAGCAAGAAAAGACCTCAGTTCTCTTTCTCCAGAATACAGTGCTAAGTTGAAGAAGTGAACCAAAGCTCAAAAGAGCTGAGCATATGCCTAGCTGAATGGGATGGAGTCTAATAAAGGACATCTGATGGGATCTCATCAGTAAGAGCAAACCCAAGACCTCAGCAAAGACTGTATCAGCCCTGGCTGTGCTACACTCTGTAGCTCGCAGTTCACAGGGGAAAACAGAAGATCCTAGATAAGACGGGATGATGTCAAGGGCAAATCGCCCACACTATTTCAGATTAAAAATGATGTCTGAACAAGATGGAGGAGGAAAAGAAATAGTTTAAGTCCAAAGAAAACATATTACCGCCCCCAATCAAAATCTATAAAAGAAGAAAGATATAGCTTTAAAAAAAAACATATCATGGATACCAAAGTTTGAAAGCATGTACAGTCTAAGGAACCAAGGCTGATTCCCTTCAAGTACTTTGTGTTCACTGAATAACCCAATAAGGACATACATTCATAAAAAGAAGGGAATCAGGATGAAACAATAAAAGATTAGTAAGAATAAATCTAAACTAAGAAACAAGACCATTACTGATAAAATAAACAAACTCAAAGCAGCAAGAAACAGAAAGACATTTGTGGATAAGGCCTTGCTTAGTCATAGTTAATAAAAGTAAAGAGTAAATATGTTTATAACAATTGGACCAATAATACATACAGAAACTATAGTCAATCAACCATAAGGGTGACTGACATTCCTGAAGTAGATTCCAACAAATAGAATGGAAAATAATCAGAGACATGATACAAGAACAATTTATTTAAAATAAATGAATGGTAAAAAATCCTATTTCAAGAAAAAATTGATGCAACGATAGTAATATCAGGACATATTTAGTCACAGAACTTCAAAGATAAATAAAACATCCTTCAAATTTCCTATGGGAGAGTCTGACCAACTTCAGAATGACTACACAGTTTCAAAATGCAGTGTAACAAAGTTAAGTCAAGTTGTTCTTCAGATAGAAATACAGAATAGAAATTGCAGAACAGAATAGATATATTATAAAGCATCAAGAATCAAACGTAAAAGAACCAAACCAGAAGAGGGAAATGTTGTCACGTACCATCAAGTTGTTCTGACTCACCCTGTGTACAACAGCATCAAAGACGACCTAGTTCTGTGTCATCCTCGGGATAGTTATGCTTGAGCCCAGTGTTGTAGCCAGCGTCAGTGTGCCTCACTGAGGGTCTTCCTCTTTTTCCCCGACCCTCAATTTACCAGGAGTGATATTCTTCCCCAGAAACAGCCCCTCTTAATAACATGACCAAAGTATGTGAGACATAGTCTCTCTTTCCTTACTTCTAAGGAGAAATCTGATTGAACTTCTCCCTGGATGAATTTGTTTGTTTACTTGTTTGGCAGTCCATGGTACACTCCACCTTTTTTTTTGACAACATCACAGTTTAAAAGTGTCAATTGTTCTTCAGTTTTCCTTATTCATTGTCTGCCTTTCACATTTTAAGAGGTAATTGAAAACACTATGGCTTGGGTCTGTTAGGCTTCAAATGTGACATTTTTGTTTCTGAACACTTTAAAGAGATGTTTTGCAGCAGATTTGTGCAATGCGATGCTTTGTTTGATTTTTTTCACTGCTGTTTCTATAGGTATTGATTGTGGATTCAAGTAAAATGATATCTTTGATAATTTCTGTGTTTTTTGACATTTATTATGATCTTGCTTATTGGTCTAGTTATGAGTATTTTCATCTTTACTAAGGGGCATAATCCATACTGAAGACTGTTGTCTGATATTCATCAGACAGTGCTTCAAGTCCTCTTCAATTTCAGCAAGCAAGGTTGTGTCATCTGCATTATACAGGTTGTTAATGAGTCTTCCTCCAGTCCTGATGCCCCATTCACATAATCCTGCTTCTCAGATTATTTGCCCAGCATACTGACTAAGCATTGTCAGAGTATACAACACCAATTCATATCTTTCTTGACTTTAAACTCTATGGTACTCCCTTGATCTGTTTGAAGAACTGCCTCTTCATCTATATACAGATTCCTCTTGAGCATAATGAAGTGCTCTGGGATTTCCATTCTTTGCCATTATATCCTTATTGTGTTATGACTCAAGCAGTTAAATACTCTTGGATAGTCAATAAAACACAAATAAATATTTTTCTTTTATTCTCGAATGTCAACCAGGATCCATCTGATATCAGCAATGGTATCTCTTGTTCCGTGTCCTCTTCTGAATCTGGCTTGAATTTCTCGGAGTTCCTTGTCAGTATACTGCTGCAGCTGCTTTTGAATGATCTTCAGCAACATTTACTTGTGTGGAAATTAATGATACTTTTTTTACAATTTCCATATTTGCTTGGATCACCTTCCTTTGGAATAGGCATAAAATACGGATGTCTCCCAGTCAGTTGGTCATGTAATTATCTTCCAAATTTCCTGACATACACGAAGCACTTCCATCACCAAGCACTTCCTTTTATTGAAACATCTCAGTTGGTATTTTGTCAAGTCCTGGACCCTTATTTTTTTTTACCAATGCCTTCATTGCCTATTGGACTGCTTCCTTCAGTACCATTGATTCCTCATCATATGCCACATCCTGAAACGATTCAATATCAACCAATTCTTTTTGGTATACTGACTTTACATATTCATTCCATTTCCTTTAGATGTTTCCTGTACTGTTTGATATTTTCTACCATAGAATGCTTCAATATTGCTACTGAAGGACTGAATTTTTTCTTCAGTTCCTCCAGCTTGAGAAATGACAGGCATGTTCTTCTCTTTTGGCTTTCTAACTTCTAGTTTTTGCACATGTCATTATAATATGTCTTGTTGAGTGTCCTTTGAAATCTTCCAGTCATTATTTTACATCATCATTTACTTACTTGTTTATTTGTTTTAGCTATCCAGTATTCAAGAGCAGGTTTCATACATACTTCTGTCATCCATTTTGATCTTTTCTTTCTTTCCTGTCTTTTTTAATGACCTCTTGTTTTCTTCATGTGTGATACCTTGTTGTTGTTCCACAACCCATCTGATCTTTGGTCATTAGTGTTCGATGTGTAAAATCTATTCTTGAGATGTCCTCTAAATTCAAGCTGTATATACCCAGTCATACTTTGGCTTTTGTGGACTTGTTCTAATTTTCTTCAGAATCAACTTGAATTTACATAGGAGCAATTGATGATCTGTCTGAAAGTCAGCCCACAGTGTTATTCTAAATGATGATACTGAACTTCTTTATCATCTCTTTCCACAGATAGAGTTAATTTGATTTCTCATCTTTCACAGAAGAAATTAATAACAGTAGCTAAAATAAATCACATAGTTTAAATAAATTAGTGACCTTATTCTATTGGTGGTTTTAATACTTCTTGTAAATAAGGCTCTTTTAGTACACACTACCTGATATAATGAAAATAAAGAAGTCTTATCATTCTTTCATTCAGTTCAATTGCTTTTTCTTTCATTGAATTCATATCAAATCAACATTAGTTGCTACTTTTAAATAACATTTATGCTAGAATCCCATTTTAAAATGATTTCTCTTTTTTGCTCTCTCATCTATATATTTTATCTCTCCCTATGTTTCCTTCTGAATATATGTAGAGAGAGAGATGTTTTGAACAATTTTTATTTAATATTAGGAGTCCATGTGGAGCAGTGGTTGAGTATTCCCTGTTAACCAAACGATTGGCAGTTCAAATCTACCAGTTGCTGCCTGGAAAAACTGCCTATGGGGCACTACTATTCTATCCTATCTAGTGGCTGTGAATCAGAATCTACTCAATAGTAATGGTCTTGTGTTTGTGTGTATAGAATATTAAGAATACTAATTTCTATTTTCAATTATTTATTTGTTTTCTTTTATCCAACTTCCACTTGGTTTGATTTCATTTTAAGTAGACAAAGCATTATTAACTAAAAAACTATCACTCCCATTATTTGGAAATTATTTCAATAAATTGTTTGAAATTATTCTTACAAATCTACAGGAAATCATTGGAAAGGCCACATTTTAAAAGACATGTCTCCCATGGTATAGTGTAAAGGAAAGAGGAACAGTTTTGATCAGATTCTCGTGCCATTCCAAAGACAACTGGGATTTGCAACTATCCCATTTGTTACTTTCAGGAGAAACTGTAGCTCCATTCTTGCCTGCATTTTTTTTTAACTTCAAACATTCTATTTTTTAGTTTTCAACTTATTTGTTTAACTCATACCAACTAGTTACTGGTGTACATAAGGACGAAATTGCCTAGAAAAATACTACAGAAGACAGCAAAATAAATGAAGGCTGGAAGGACTGGTGTAGTAAATAGATATTCATCTTAATTAGTCGGGGTAGGCTAGGTCTTGCTATGAAAACCAATTCACCTGGAGTATCAGTGATAAAACAATAAAGTCTGATGAAGTCAGGAATATGCCCATAGTAGCAGTAACTATTTCTGAATTGAGCACTCAGAGACTCAGGATGCTGCCATCTCCTAACTCCACCATTTTAAAAGGTGATCCCTATGTTCATCAAAGCAGAGCAGAGAACATAGAGGATTCATTCATGCCTATAGCCTTTGGGCAAGTATTTACATTGTTTCAGATATGTTAGCTTAAATTTCCCAACTGGATTGCAAGATTGCAATCTTCCAAGATTATCAGATTTAGGAAGAAAATACATATATATATTTTTTCATGCAGTCTCTAGCGCTCAGTTGGATTGGACACTTACTACACATTTGATTGGTTTTATTGATTTAATTAACAGATCCTGACCAGTTTCAGTGGAGTGGAAAAATGAAAACTAGTTTCTAAAAAATGTGAAGAATCTGTTTTGACTAAATGCAAAGTAATATATTTCAGGGTCATTATCACCTAACATAGGCCACTATGAATTGGACCTGAGTCAGCGGCAAATGGGTTTGGGTTTTTTTGGTTATCACCTAATATAACATAAGGCACCTACTTAAGGGTATCATAATGAATCTGATATGAAAGCATGGTAGGAAGGAGAGTTTATCAGTTCAGTATTACATCCTGCTCCAAATACCCAAAATGTCTATGACTAATTCTTTAAAAAAAACTCTTCTTCCTTAGCTTCACTAACATTGTTATTATTATTAGTAATACTGTACTGATAGTAGATAACATTTATTGAGGGTATATCATACCTTAGACAGAAGGCTAAATATTCCATGACGTTGTTGTTGTCGTTAAGTGCCATGGAGTCAGCTCTGACTCAGTGACCCTGTGTACAACAGAAGAAAACACAACCTGGTCTTGCACCAGCCTCACAACCATTGTTTTGCTTCAGCTCATTGTGGCAGCCACTGTGTCACTCCATCTTGTTGAGGGTCACGTATAGTATCTTATTTTGTGAAGTCCCTGCATGGTGCAAATGTACTTGACTGCTACCCGAAAGGTTGGGGGTTCAAATTCATCCAGAAAAAGTTCAGAAGAAAGGCCTGGTGATCTAATTTTAAAAAATTTGTATTGAAAATCCCATTGGAAACAATTCTACTATGACGTATAGTATGTTACAATGAGTCAGAATCGACTTGACAGCAATTGGTATCCTATGTAATATTCACAATAACACTATGAAGTATGCACTTTTATCACATTCATCGTATAGCTGAGAAAGCTGAGGTTGAATGAGTATAAAAAACTTTCTTATGCTTACAAAGCTAATAGGCGATAGAGAAGTCATTCCACTTTCCAGGGTCCCTGGTGGCAAAATGACAAGTGCTTGGCTACCAACCAAAAGGTCAGTGGTTCAAATCCACCTTGGAAACCAAATCCCTTAAAAATCTCATGGAGCTGTTCTACTCTGTTTTATAGGGTCACTGAGAGTCAGAATTCACTTGATGGCAACAAGTTTGTTTTTTTTTGTTTGTTTGTTTGCTTTCCGTTTTCAAATATTTCTAACTCCCAAATCCAAGTTCTTTTCCACAATGCTATTCCATCTACACAATATTTATAATTTTATTATTACTCAGGATCCTGGATTCTCGTCTTACCCTACATGGTCATCTTCTCCTTTAGGCTTTCAAAGGAAATACATATGTGGAAGAAAACTTCACTTGGGGATTTAGACACAGAATCCAGTAAAATATGCTTATAAACAAATGTAGATTCTATGGATGACTACTCTTGTAGAGACTAATAACGCTGACCAAAGTGACCTTCCTTTTCTTTTCTCCTTGAGCATATGAACATATTTTCCCAATGCTCAAGAACTGTAAATCTAGGAGGAAATGACCAGTCAAGAGTAAAACAGAGTTTGACTTTAATTCTTTGTTTTGGGAGCTTTCTGAAGCCATTTTACCCCGCCTATTTAAGTGATTTGATATTGACTGTTGTTTCTGAGCCATCAATAAGTTGTTGCATTTATTTATTTTTGAGTATTGTGTTCTAGCTTCTCATTTTGAGATGATTAAATAGGCTGATCTTGCAAGCTAGATTGATTATTGGTGCCTTTGAGGGTCTAATGTCCTGTCACCAGCTGGTTAGAGCTGTTACTAGGCATGGGAGCCCAGGTGTCCATTGACTTTTCTTGTAGTATTCAGCTCCAGTGTTCAGGTAAGTCAGTCACAGAGTGTGTGGTGCAGGCTGTGCCCTACAGTCCTAGGTGGGCAGGGGTGAGTAGTGTAGGTGCAGGTATTTGGCTGGAGGCACTGATAAAGGCAAGAGGCTGACAGCCATCAGGGAGAATCTGTGTGGAAAGTGTGGCCCTTTATGTGTCAGCCCAGCCAAAGGAACTGTTTCTGCCCTGAGTTCCCAGTTTAAGGGAGCTAGCATATTATTTATTTATCCCTCTCCCTACCAACTCAGGTTGTGTAAGGACCCTCTGGCCCAGGTAATGCTTTAATACTCTGGAGCTGTGAGCAGTCAACAGAAGGTAAGGGGAAAGCACTGGGAAAAGAGAGAGAGGTTTATCTCAAAGCAAGGATTTAGATCCTCGAGCGGCAGATTAGACACAATCTACTTAGCTTTTGGTGATTGAATTCCATCTTTCACTGATTCTGGAGGTGTGAGTAGGTCCTCCATTGCTTGGTCTCTTGTGCGGAGGAAGACTCCCTTTGAAAACCACCGTTTGGCTCACTAAGCTTACTGCCACTGATCAGCTTGCGGGATGCTGACTACTGTCCATTCAGGTCTGGCTAGTCCTAGGTACTTATGGACTTACTCTCCCTCCCCTAATCTTCACTACGATTTCTCAGTTTTCCTTTTGATGTTCGGGGCTCTTAGAATGTCATGTATAACTCATTCATTTGTTTTTTGGGGGGATACTTGTTGTTTGAGGGATCACAGGAAGCCCCCAACTACTCTATCATCCTAGACCACCTCAGAGTTTGACTTTAAAATGGTGGTTTTCAATTTTTGAAGTTGTTAGACTCACTGAAAAGCTTCTTAAGTACAAAAATATCAACATTAACCTTACAGAAGATATTTGCCAAAAATATATTTCAGGGATCATAAGAATCCATTTGGATGAGATTATCTAGAACTAAGAGAAATGGAAGAAAGTTGTCCAAAAAGTGAACGTTCCTGACAATTATTGTTTCATGCACTGTGTTCTGGTAGGAGAAATACACGCTTAATTTGTCTGAAACTGCTGACATGAAAATCACATTGGATTTGTAATTAGTGATACTTGAAAACAGTGGGGGGGAGGGGAATAGTCTTCTGCTCCCATACAGCTTGAGAGTAGATCTAGAAAGTTGGTTACAAAGTTTACACAAAAACAAACATTGATTACCTTGCCTTTACGAGGAAGAAGAAAAAGATTTTCAAACCACTGCTGTCCTTTTCTCCAAAGTGACATAGCAAAGAACAAAGCAAGAAGAGAGAAAGAAAAGTCAGAACATAGGCTACTACTGAGAAATCAAAACTGAGTGGGCCAAAAACTGAGAAATTGCATTAATAAAGAAAAAAATGACTTCATATAAATCAGAAAGGATATTTCTTCACTGTTGATGAAGAGATGGCAGCAAAAGCTCCTGTGCACAGAGTAATGAACCTTCACCCCTCACCCGTTACCTCTCACCCCATACCACCCTATATTTTATGTAAACCACGGGAGAGACAAGGATAAAAAGATAGCAGCATTTGCAGTTGAAATAACTCTTGAAGGGATACCTTCTTCACTTTTTCGTTGGTACCTTTCTTCACAGTATTTGTCTTGGCATTCCACGGCTCTTTTAAAAGAAAATACAGTACTTGCAAACATTGACTTAAATCATTCACCAAATCACGTTTGTCTGTCTTCGCAGGGGTCAGATATTACCTGTCATGGATTTGGTTATGTCTCCTAGAAATGTGCGTAGCAGTTTGGCTGGGGCGTGATTCTCACAATCACGTGTTTGTTCTCCATTTTGTGATCTTAAATTGTAAACCCTAATCTCTGCCTGTGGTTAATAGGGCAAGATGGGATTATGTTAAAGAGGATGAGGGTGGGACCCTGCTGAGGTCACCTCCCTTGTCCACTGCAAAGATAGTTTCCCTGGAGTGTCACTTGCACCACCTTTTATCCTAAAAGAGATAAAAAGAAAGGGAAGAAAGTACAGAGCTGGGAACGTCTTACCACCAAGGAGGCAGCAATGGGAACAGAGAGTCTTTTGGACCTGAGGTTTCTGTGCTGAGACACTCTCAGACGAAAGGAAGACTGATGACAGGGATCTTCTTCCAGAGCTTACACACTGAGGAAGCCTTCCCTGGGAAGCTGACATCCTGAATTGCAACTTGTAGCCTCCTGGATTGTGAGAGAATAAATTTCTCTTTGTTAAAGCTATCCACTGGTGGTATTTCTGTCATAGCAGCACTAGATGATTCAGATAGTACCTATAGATTTTCCTCTGCACCTTTCTATTTTAAACTGAAGTACACCCACCTCAGAGCTTCCCCAAACCCTCACTCACGTCCATCAGCACAGTTCTGCAAAAAGCATTCTCAGGGAGTGGGTGGCTGATGCATGATAAGATGATGCAATGTATTCATCTCTATTGCCACTTCTCTGACAATTTTCAAAGATAGATCGACATACAAGTAGTATCAGTACTTTGATTAGCACCAGCAGCAAACGCCCCCATGTGTTCCTCCACCTCACCCCAGCTCTGTAATACATTTCTACTATTTGAATTATGATCCTATTTGTTAGCCTTCAAGTGGAGATTATGGGTTTCCTTTCTTTTTTCCAGTACGGCTAAAGCCAGCAGGGAGTCTTCATTAAAATTCACCATAAGGCCCATTTGTTTGCTATTTCCCTCCCCCCACCTCTCCATATTGCCCCTACCCTGCTGTGAACTCTGTGCAAAGCAAAGGAATGACCTGTGCAAATCTCATTGCCACATCGAGATACAAAAACCAAGAAAGCATTCCAAGCTGTTCGTATCCGTCAAATAAAGATGGCAAATATTTACCAGTAGCCTCTGGACACCCTTCCAGGTAGTTTTATTTTGTTCTGCTTTTTAGGTAATGAGGTTTCTTTTTTTGATAACAGGTGCACGTGCTGCTGACATTTATACCAGTCCTCAAAAAAGGTGACTGAGAGCCTATTTAGGCTTGCACAATGTTAGTCCTTGTGAAAGACCAGCCAGAAAGAACATGTTTGGAAGTGGTTGTTTTTGTTGTTGGGTATCACGTTCTTCCTTTTTGTCCCAATGAGACATAACTGTGCCAGAGTCATACTTCATATTCATCTATAGGAACATCTGGCTCATGTCTCACATTTAATTTCCACACCATTAGAGTCAAGCAATACACGTACATCAGTAGATAATGTAATGCATTATCACGCAAGGCAGAGAGTAGCAATTTATTAGCCTAATTTAAAATAGCCTTCAGCAAAAAAAAAAAAAAAGTGTATGTTAATTCAGAGTTCTGAATGAAATGACATGTTTTCCAGTAAAATTCAAAGGTATGTATTAAGGCATGTTTTTTAAAAACTTTCCTGCATATGTTATCTTCTGCATTATTCAAAGATGAAATATCACTTCATTTTTTTTTTTAATGTTCTAAACCAGTTTGATCCATAATAGCATGAAAAGCAAGAAGAGATTTAGGAAAAGAGGAAGCAAGGAATTCCATGGAACTTATGCAGGGCTCACATCTTTGTTTCTTACAAATTATGATTTGAACATGCAGGTTACTCAGAATTTCTTTGCACATACTGAAAATCACAGAAAATTACTTGCTTTGAATGTAGTGTGAATTTTGCTTCCAATTCTCTCTTTTAAGACATTTTCATTACTATTTTGGGTTTATAGACAATGAATATGTAGAGTCTTAGTTTGTCTTTTCTAGGAGAATAGATGTCACATTTAGTACTTGGCTGCTACCAACCCAAAGGCTGACAGTTGGAGTCCACCCATAGGCACCTTGGAAGAAAGACAGGGCGATCTGCTTCCAAACAAGTAGCCTTTGAAAACACCATGGAACACATTTCTGCTTTGACATACATGGGGCCACCATAAGTGGGAATCAACAACAATGGATTATTTTTAATTTTTTTTTGGATCATGGATATAGGGTATGGGCTTCTGGAGGGTGTAAGGTGGGTGCACTTCAATTTAAGGTAAAAAGGGTTTCACTGGCTGATGTTGCAGATGTGGAGTGCCAGCCCTTTCCTCCCAGGCACCTATGGGTAGCTCTAAGTCCCCAATCTGTCTGTTAATGGCTGAGGATATTAATCATTTGCACAACCCAGGGAATCTGGTATAAGTGTATACATTTATAAATACCCACCAAGCCAAATGAAAGTTAGTCAAACTGATGTTCTTTAGTCTATGTGTGTTCTATCTCAATGAAAAGGAAGAGAAACAACAAACAGCATTTACAATATTGTGGTCTCACAAATACTCCAGATCCAACTGACACATTGGGGATATACTCAAATTTACCCCTCTAAGGAGATTATTTCAGGAGTAAAGGTCAAATCAATTCATTTTTTTATGCATATAATATGCTGTCGGCTTTGACGGCACTTGGCAATATGCTGTCAGCTTCCCAAAACTGTCCCCTGTAGACAGTGTACTTTCAGAGTCCTTTTGTGTCGAATGTATTTATTTATTTCATCCCCTCACTTTACTAATAGTTTAGTTCCAAATCATTTTTCCCTTAGACCACTGAAGTGACTGTCCCACTGTCTTCTGGAATGTGGAGCTATTAATGAAGAGCTTAAGGTTATCTAATTTAATAAGTTTTTAAATATTTTTCAAAGCTTTAAAGAGCTTCTGTTTATACTTGGAGTTAAGAAATTTGACCATATTGTGTGTAGCTGCTGTATTTGTTTACTATTGCTGCTTAACAGACTAAGCACAAACTAGGCATCTTTAAACAATGCCCATTTAAATGTATCACAATGTCTACAGGCCAGAAATCAAGAAATGGCATGGGGGTGGTGGGCTCCCTATTTGGAGTCTTGAAGTGGTAAAATCAAAGTATTCATATGGCTACATTCTCATCTGGAGGCTTCATTAGGAAAAGATTCACATCTATATTCCTTCAGGTTGATGACAAGATTTATTTCCTTGAAGTTGTAGAATATATGGTGGCTGGCTTCTTCGGAACCAACAATGGAAAGACGGGGTGTTGCTCTGAGTCTCCGGTCACAGACAGGCCTACACACTACTTTAAAGAGTTTGCCTTATTCAGTCAGGAATATCTAAGATAACCTGCCTTTTGATTAATCCAAACTCAGACTAATTGAACCGGGAAACCAAATCTGCTGTTGACAAATTGACTCTAGAGTGGAATAGCCCCATGGAGTTTCCAAGGAGCAGCTGGTTGGATCCAACAGTTTGCAGAGAAGCCAAACTCTTAACCTCTGTGTCATGAGGGCTCAAACTGATTAGGGAATCTTAATTATACCTATAAAGTCCCTTCCTCTTTGTCATATAAAACCAGTTACCTTTTAGTCGACTCCAACTGATGGTGACTCTGTGTGTTGAACTGGTGTGTTTACGCATGCTTCACAGGGTTTTCAATGGTTGATTTTTCAGAAGTAGATCACCAGGCCATCTTGTGAGTTACTCTGGGGGATATTTGAACCTTCAACCTGCCATTAGCAGCTGAGTGTGTTAAATGTTTACACCACATAGGGGCCCCTCTGTCACACGAGGTAGACTAATAGTATAAATTGTTGAGGCGTGTGACACAGTGGTTAAAAGCTATAGCTGCTTATCAAAAATGTCAGCAGTTCAAATCCACCAGATGCTCCTTAGATACCCTATGGGGCAGTTCTGCTATGTGTTATAAAGTTGCCATGAGACGGCAACAGGCTTTTGTTTGCCTGTTTGTTTTTGGTTTTTGTTAATTATAAGAGTGACATCCATCATGTTCACAGATTTTGCCCACATTCCAAGAGATGAGTTTAGAAGAGGCATATATACCAGTGGGCAGGAATCTTAAGAGAAAGTTTAAAATACTGCCCACCATGGATACTTTTTAAGCTACTTTGTAATCTTTTTGATGTTCAAATTCAACGTTCTCAGAATTTTGAGTAACAGTGAGCTCAGCAACTATTTCTTGAGTTAATAAACAATAGGTCAGTAACTAGGTACTTCAAAGTCATATTCATGTTTTAAGACTTGAATCTTTTTTTTACAGAGAAATTATCTAGTTATATCTTCAAAAATGTGTTTTACAATCTTTCTGAATATTTATTTGATATAATCTTAATAAATATAACCTATGTCTCAATCTCATTTTGAAAAATTTGTGTCATTTTTGGTTTATATTCTTAAAGATAAGTTCATGGAGGAATAAACACTATAAAACATGGATGGGATCACCAACTTTAGCAACATGTGTCCAAGTTATTATTCAGTTGTCCTAGTCAATGTTTTGTATTGAGAAGTCTATGTATTATTTCCAGGAACTGTTTCTATTTCTTTAATCATATTTTGCTGTATCCTAGATGATTATAAAGATGATAGCTGACTAAATTGAGTCTCACTGGCAACACAAGAATAAAAAGGGGTGCACCACGAGATTTCCACTGAAAGACCACAACTGATGGTCCAGCGGCCTCGGGTTTCTCCTGGGAGCATGGCCTCTGGTCCTGATGCTGCCCTTTCCCATAAATCATAATGTAGGTCCACTCTTCGGAGTCGATTGGACTTGGTGACACAGAGTGACCATATATTAGGTGCACTTTATGGTTCTATGCGTCTATAGGATATCATCCTGCTGACCTCTTGCTGGAGGAAGGGGAGTGGGTGGGGTGGAAGAGAAAGGAGACTGTTGGTCGGATGGGACATGTATGGAGCAGAGAGGAAGAGTGTGCTGTCACTGGGCAGGAAGAGCAGTAGAAGCTGCATATAGGTGGGCATGCAAATTTATATGGGAATGTACTACATTTTCACTCAATCATTGAAAAGAAAAATATGGTCTTTTAATAGAGCTCTAGTTCTGCACACCCATTTTTCTTCCACTACATCAGGGACTCTGCTCCGTGTTTCTGTTAAGGCAGTCTTTGGTGGTGGCAAGGCACCATCTAGTTCTTCTGGTCTTGTACTGAAGTAGTCTCTGGGTCATACAGCATCTTCTGTCCACTAGGTTTGTATTTTCCTTCTGTCTTTGATGTGATTCCATCTCCTCTGCTCAAGGTGGATTAGGACAAATTGATGTTACTTAGTTGGCAACTTACTACCTTTTAAGACCCCAGATTCCATGCAGCAAAATGGTAGGCAGAAAATTTTCTTATTTGAAAAACAAAAAAAACAACTTAGTTACGCCAATTAGCCCAGCTGGCCCCTGAAACCATGGTCTAATAGCCCTGTCACTGTTACTCTGTCCTTCAAAATGTTGGGTTGTATTTAGGAAACGTTTTAGTTTTTGGTGTAGTCCAGTTGTGCTAACTTCCCTTCTATGGCTTGCTGACACACCCTTTACCTAACCGCGTTCTTATCTACTGTCTAATTTATGAGTACCCCCTCCCTCCTTCCTGATCCTTGTGCTTAAACTTTTTCTTAAGCTCTTATAATAATGGTCTCACAGAACACTTGTCCTTTCTCATTTGACTAATTGCACTCAGATTCCACATTATCAGATAGTTCCTAAAACCACTGTCGTTTTTTACCACACGCGTTGTGTGAATATACCAGTTTGTTCACCCATTCATCTGTTGATGGGCACATAGGTTGATTCCATTGTTTTGCCGTTGTGGCCAGTGCTGTAATAAACATTGGCATGCGTGTATCTGTTCTTGTCACAGCCCTTATTTCTCTAGGATATATTCCAAAGAAGTGGGAGTTCTGGATCATATGGTGTTTTCATTTTTAGCTTTGTAAGAAGATGCCAAATTGAATTCCAAAGTAGTTGTACCATTTTACATTCCCACAAGTAGTGTAAAAGAGTTCTAATCTCTCCACAGTCTCACCAACATTTATTATTCTGTATTTTTTGGATTAATGCCAGCCTTCTTGGAGTAATGGTATGTTGTTGTAGTTTTGTTTTTTTAAAAGTATTTATTTATTTTAATTTTTTTATTAATTACAGTAAAAGAATAAAATTTCTAACATCTATCAAGTATCTCATCGATGATAAACCCTCATCCCTCCACCCACCCGTGTAGCCAACACAGTCATTTTCTTCTATGGATAATTCTGTTGTTAAGTCTTTATAAACAGGGTCTCATATAAATTTGTCCTTTTGACACTGATTGATTTCACTCAGCATGGTCTCTTCCAAATAAGACCATTTTATGAAATGTTTTCTAAAATTGTCATTGTTTTTTTATCATAGCATAGTGTTCCATTGAGTATATGTATCATAGTTTGCTTATCCATGCATCTGTTGGTGGGCATTGGGGTTGATTCCAACTTTTTGCTGTTGTGGACTGTGCTGCAACAAACATTCATGTACATGTGTCTGTTCATATGACAATCTTTGTTTCTGAAGGGTAAATTCCAGGTGGTGGAATCATAGGATCAAATGGTGTATCTATTACCAGCTTTTTAAGGAAGCACCAGATTGTTTTCCAGAGTTTGTACCGTTTTGCAGTCCCACCAGCTGTGTAGGAGAGTTCCAATATCTCTACAGCTTCTCCAGTATTTTTTGTTTTGTGTTTTTTGGATTGTGGCAAACCTTGTTGGGGAGAGATGGTATCTTCTCTTAGTTTTGATTTGAATTTCTTTCATAGTTAATGATTTTGAGCAATTCAGCACGTGCCTTTTGGCTGCCTGGATATCCTCTTTAGAGAAATATCTGTCTGTCTCCTTTGCCCATCACTTAATTGGATTATTTATCATTTTCCTGTTGATATTTTGTAATACCTTATAGATTGTGAAGATCAGATGTTGGTCTGACATATAGTTGCCAAATATTTTTTCCCATTTTGTAGGTGGTCTTTTAATTCTTTTAATGAAGTCTTTGGATGAGCAAAAGTAGTAGTTCCCATTTATCTATTTTCTCTTCTGATAATCTTACTTTGTCAGATTTTGAAATCTGTCTTTATTGTGTATTAAAACTTCTGTTGCTGATCCTATTTTATCTTGGATGAGCTTTATTGTTTTAGATTTTATATTTAGGTTTTTTACCCAGTTTGAGTTAGTTTTTGTATAAGGTGTGAGATATGGGTCTTCTTTCAATTTTCTGCAGATGGATATCCAGTTTTGCCAGCACCATTTGTTAAAGCGACCATTCTTACCCCAGTTTAAAATTGTGGGGCCTTTGTCAAATGTCAGCTGTTTGTAGGAGGATGGTGGCATCTCTGGGGTCTCAATTTTGCCCCATTGGTCTATCTATCTCTTTTTGTATCACTACCAGGCTGTTTTGACTACCATGGCAATGTGGTAGGTTCTAAAGTAGGGTAGTGAGAGGCTGCCCGGTGTGTTTGTCTTCCTCAGTTGTGCTTTGCTTACCCTAGGTTTCTTCCCTTTCCAAACGAAGTTGGTGATTTGTTTCTCCATCTCACTAAAAATGTCACTGGATTTTGTATTGGGATTGTGTTATATAAGTAGATTGCTTTGGGTAAAATAGACATTTTCACAATGCTGAGTCTTCCTATCCGTGAACAGGGTAGATTACTCCATTTACGTAAGTCTCTCTTAGTTTCTTGTAGTAAGGTCTTGTAGTTCTCTTTGTAAAAGTCTCTTATTTTTCTAGTTAGATTTATTCCTAGGTATTTTATCTTCTTGGGGGCTATAGCAAATGGAATTGGTTTGGTAATTTCTTCTTTAATAATTTCACTGTTGGTATAATTCTACTGAATTACTTCTGTTTATCTTGTATCTCATTACTTTGCTAACTTCCTCTGCTAGTTCTAGTAGTTTACTTATGGATTCCTTTGGATTCTCTGTATAAACAATCATATCATCTGCAAATAGGGAGGTTTTTACTTCTTCCTTGATGATACAGATGCCCTTTATGTCTTTGTCTTGTCTAATTGCTCTGGCTATAACTTCTAGCACAATGTTGAACAGAAGCGGTGAGAGTGGGCATTTTTATCTAGTTCTTGTTCTCAAAAGGAATTATTTAAGTCTTTCACCATTCAGGACGATGAAGGCAGTTGGCTTTGCATAAGTGGTACTGATTGCCTTTGAGAAATTTCCCCTCTATTCCTATTTTTCTGAGAGTTCTAAGCATGAATCTGTGTTGAGCTTTGTCAAATGTCTTTTGTGCATCAATTGACAAAATCGGGTGATTCCTACCTTGTGTATTATTAATGTGTGGTTGATTACACTAATTGTTTTTCTGATGTTGGACCAGTCTTGCACCCCTGGAATGAAACTTGATCATGATGAATGATTTTTTTTATATGCTGTTGAATTCTACTGGTAAGGATTTTGTTGAAGACTTTTGCATCTAGGTTCATGAGTAATATTGGTCTGTAATTTTCTTTTTTTTTGTGGGCTCTGTCCCTGGCTTTGATATCAGGGTTATGCTGGCTTCATAGAATGAATTTCAGAGTATTCCATCCCTTTCTATGGTTTGAAATAGCCTCAACAGTATTGGAGTTAACTCTTTTCAAGAAGTTTGGTAGACTTCTCCAATGAAGCCACTTTTTTTGGTTGGTAGATTTTTGATGACTTTTTCAATTTCTTCCTTTGTAATAGATTGATTAAGTTGATCTACTTCTCCTTGTGATAATCTTGGTTGGTGAGATGAATCTAGAAATTTGTCCATTTCCTCTAGGTTTTCAAACCTGTTAGAGTACAGCCTTTCATAGTATTCTATTATGATATTTTTTATTTCAGCTGGGTCTGTTGTAACAACTCACATCTTATTCCTTAGTCGGGTTATTTGTATCTTCTGCTGTTTTTCTTTTGTAAGTTTAGCCAATGGTTTATCAATTTTGTTGATCTTTTCAAAGAACCAGCTTTTGGTTTTGTTAATTTTTTCTATTATTTTTCTGTTCTCTAATTTATTTAGTTCTGCTCTAACCTTTACAATCTGTTTTATTCTGGTGCCTGAGGGGTTCCTCTGTTGCTTTCTTTCTACTTGTTCAAGCTGTAAGGTTAATACTTTCGTTTGGGCCCTTTCTTCTTTTCGGAAACAAGCTGACCTCTGAGCACTGCTTTTGCTGCATCCCATGATTCTGCTAGGAGGTGTTTTCATTCTCATTTGATTCCATAAATTTCTTTATTTTGTCCTTTATTTCTTCCATAACCCAAGTCTTTTTGAGCAAAGTGCTATACAGTTTCCTTAAGTTTGAATTTCTACCTATGAATTTTCTGTTATTGTTTTCAACTTGTACAGCTCTATGAGCCAAGAAGATACTTTGCAGTAAATCAATGATCTGCATTTTATAGAGAATTGATTTATGACTTAACATATAGTCTATTCTGGAGAATGTTTCATGTGCACTTGAGAAGAAGATGTATTTATCAGTTGATGGATGAAAAGCTCTGTTTACGTTGACAAGGTCAAGTTGGTTGATTGTTGCAATAAGATCTTCTGTATCTTTACTGAGCTTTTTTCTGGATGGTCTATCCATAACTAAAAGGGGAGTGTTGAAGTCTCCAACTATTATTGTGGAATGATCTATCTCATTTTTCCGTGTTGTCAGTATTTGTTCAGTGTATGTAAGTGCCCTGGTAGGGAGTGCATAAATATTTAATTTTGTTAAGTCCTGCTTGAGTATTGAACCTTTTAACAGTAAATAGTGATCATCCTTGTCCACAGTAGTGGATTTCACATTAAAATCTGTTTTATCCGAGATTAGTATTGCCACATCTGCTCTTCTTTGTATATTGTTAGCTGGGTAAATATTATTTCATCCTTTGATTTTCAATTTGTTCATATCTTTAAGTCTAAGTTGTGTTTCTTGTAAGCAACATATAGATGAGTCTTGTCTTTTGATCCAGGATGTCACTCGCTGTCTCTTTACTGGAGCTTAAGTCCATTTACATGCAGTGTAATTATTGACAGGTATGTGCTTAGTGCCATCATTTTGATGTAATTACTTTTATGTTGATGTTTTCTATATTGCTCTTAATGTTCTGTTCTGGGCCATTCTTCTTTATGGGTTGTTGTTTCAGTGTCGGTTTTGTGTTCATTGATACTCCTGTATTGCATTTCTTATTTTGATACAATGCATTGTTAATTAGTTTTATGGCTATGTCTATTATCCCCCTTAACATACTAAGACTAAAACCAATTTTAACTACTGCAATACTCTTAAACTTCCTCTGTATCTGAAAGGACTGTAACTACTGTAGTATATCCCTTTCTTTATGTGACGGTGTTATGGTTGTCATGATATAATCACAGATTCCCTCATTTTAATATCGTAGCTTTGAATAAGTTTTGTGACTCCCTAACTGATTAGAATTTTGAATGATGTGTCCTGAATTGTCACCTTAAATACACGTTTAATGATTTTTTTCCCAAGGAAAGAATTTCTTTCAATATTTCATGTAATTTTGGATTAGTTTTTATGGCATCTCTAAGCTTCTCTTTATCTTCAAAAGTCTTAATTTCACCATTATATTTGATAGACAATTTTGCAGGATAAATAATTTTTAAATGCAAGTTTTTCTCCTTCAGGGCTTTGAATGTGTCTGCCCACTGTTTTCTAGCCATCATTGTTTCTGCAGAGAAGTCAGACTAAAACCTACAGTATTTCCTTAGGAGTGTTAGTTTTGCTTTGAGCCTTGCTGCCTTCAGAAGCATCTGTTTATGTTTCATCTTATTAAGCTTGATTATAACATGTCTTGGAGTCTTTGTTTTGGGGTCTAGCTTTTGTGATATTTGAGAAACATTTTTGGATACCTATGTTCTCTTTGCTCATAATCTCAGGAAAAATTTCTGTCACCATGTCTACAGCAATATTCTCTATATTGTCATTAATCCCCCCTTGTTCAGCAACTCCAATTAAACATAAATTACTCCTATTAGTGGAGTCTCACATGTTTCTTAATGCTTTGTCATTTTTCTTACTTATTTTCTCTGATTTCTCCTCATAAATGCTGGTGTCAGTTGCTCTGTCCTCAAGGTCACTGAGTCTAACTTCTGTCTGTTCAATCCTACTCTTTTGGCTTTGGATTGGATTAACTCCGTAATTTTGTTATTGATCTGAGGCATTTCAGATCGTTGATGTTCCATCAGTTCAAATAACTTATCAAATTATTCATTTTTTTCTACTGCATTTTGTTTAATCCCTGGGAGAATTCTACACACAATTCTTTTGCACTCCACCTCCTATAGATTCAGAAAGCCTTCTCCATCTGTGAAATTTTTTGAATCTTTATTCTGGGAATTTTCTGGAGCATTTGAAGGCTGCTCGTTTAAATAATGAATTATCATCTGTTGCCTGCATGTCATCTAGACACTGTTTGATTTCTCTGGTATTGGATCTAAAGAATTGTTGGTCACCAGCTGTCTCTAATATTCTAGTGATTTTCCCCAGGTGGACTCTCTGGGGTGGAAGTCTCTGCTTATTGGGTGGCAAAGAGGCCTCCCTACTTATGGGGAAACTGGAGGTTGTCAGCCAACCCTACAATGTGTGTCAGAGAAGGTGGTAGGAAAAGTTTTCAGCCCTCTAAATAGACAGATTTCCAAGCAAATACATAGGCCTCTCAGCCTTAAAAGTAAACTTCTATGGGTCACCATGAGTTGTATCTGACTCGATGGCACTTGGCTTGGTTATGTGGAGGGCTGTCCAGGTGTTGAGCTAGGAGCTGTCCAGCATGCTGGCCAAAAGGGCAGTCAGGAACAGCAGACTCCCCCTTCCAGCTGATAATGAAAGTACATTACAAGGTTCGCAGAAGCTGCAGTTCTCCAATACCATGAAGCAGCAGAAGTGGAGGTCAGACAGTTTCTGGCTCATTTTTGAGAGGGGAAGATTAATCCGGTACTGGTGCCTAGTCAAATACGCTAGGTCCTAGGGCTCCCCAAATGTTCAGTGCTCCCCACAAATATCATGGAGGCCTTAGTTCTCACAGGGAAATGAGGAGTCTTGTGTCCCCTCCACCATCATTGTGGTTTTGATCTAAATTTCTCTAATGGTTAATGAGCATTTCCTCATGTATCTGTTAGCATCCTTTACTCACTTTTTAATTGGGTTATTTGTTTTTTCCTTGTTGAGGTTTTGCAGTACATTGTAGCAGGGAGTTTAAATGCCAATCAGCTTTGTGGTAGCCAAAACTTCTTGTCCTGTCTTTAGGCAGTCTTTTACGTTTTTGGTGAAATCTTTGAATGAGCATAAATGTTTGATTTTCAGATTTGTAGTAGCCGAAAATTATTTTCCAGTTTGTTCCACTGTTTTATTTGGTGAAATCTTTGAATGAGCATAAATATTTGATTTTTAGAATTTTGCAGTTATCTGTTTTCTCTTCTGGAGTTTTTTTTGCATTGTTAGTAATTTTCTGTAGTCTGTTTGTGCCATGTAGTAGGGCTTCCAGAGTTGTCCCTATTTTCTTTCCATAATTTTTATTGTTTTAGATTTTATATTCAGGTCTTTGATCATTTTGAGTTAGTATTTTTGCAAGGTGTGAGATAAGGGCCTTATTTCATTCATATGCAGATGGATATCTAGTTATGCCAATAGCATTTGTTAAAGAGACTTTTTCCCAGTGGCTCACAGGTGGATGATATTGTATCTGGATTCTCTATTCTGTTTGATCTATGTTACTTGTTTTTGCACCAGTACCAGGCTGTTTTGACTACCCTGACAGTGTAATACATTCTAAAGTCAGGTAGAGTGAGGCCTCCCACTTTGCTCTTCTTCCTCTGTAATGCTTTATTTATCTGAGGCTTCTTCCCTTTCTATCTGAAGTTGATAATTTATTTCTCCATCTCTTTAAAAAAATGCCACTGGAATTTATATTGTGATCATGTTGCATGTATAGATCTCTTTGGATAGAATAGATATTTTCATGATATTATGTCTTCCAATCCATGAGCAAGGTATGTTCTTCCACATATGTAAGTCTCCTTCAGATTCTTACAGTAAAGTCTTGGTAATTTTCCTTGTGTGGGTCTTTTATATCTCTAGTTAAATTTACTCCTAGGTATTTTATCTTCTTGGGGGCTATATTAAATGATAATGATTTCATGATTTCCTCTTAGATGGCCTCTTTCTTGGTGTAAAGGAACCCAATTGATTAATATATGTTTGTCTTGTATCCTGATATTTTGCTGAACTCTTCTATTAGTTCCAGTAGCTTTTTGTTTTGTTTTGTTTTGTTTCTGTGGATTCTTTAGGATTTTCTGTGTATAGGATCATGCCCTCTGCAAATCAGGATACTTTGACTTCTTCTTTTATCAATTTGGATGCCCCTAGTTTCTTTATCATGCCGGATTGCTCCATCTAGGACCTCCAGAATAGTGTTGAATAGAAGTGGTGACAATATACTCTTTGTCTGTTACTTGTTCTTAAGGGGGATGGTTTCAACTTCTCTCCATTCAGTTTTATGTTGGTTGTTGGTTTGGTGCAGACGCTCCTTATTATGTTGAGGAATTTCCCTTCTATTCTTATTTTGCTAAATTTTTAACATGAATAGGTGTTTGACTTTATCAGACACCTTTCTGTATCAGTTCGTAAAATCAAGAGGTTCTTGTCTTTTGATTTAGTTCTACGGTTGTTTAAATTAATTGTTTTTTTAATGTTGAACCATCTCAACATCACTGGTATGAATCTTACTGAGTCATGGTATATTATTTATTTGATATGTTGTTGAATTCTATTGGCTAGAATTTTGTTGAGGATTTTTGCATCTAAGCTCAAGAGAGATATTGCTATGTAATTTTCTTTTTAGTCTTTACCTGGTTTTGGTATCAGGTTTATGAAGGCTTCATAAAATGAGCTTGGGAGTACTCCATCCTTTTCTGTGCTCTGCAATAGTAGTGTTCTCTTCCCTGAAAATTTAGTAGAATTCTCCAATGAAACCATCACAGCCAGGGCTTTCCCCGCCCCCCCCAGTTGGAAATTTTCCTTAAATTGCTTTTTAAATATCTTCTTTTGAGGTCTGTTTATTTAGCTCTACTTCTGTTTGTGCTTGTTTGGGTAGTGGATGTGTTTCTAGAAATTTGTCCATTTCTTCTAGGTTTTCCAATTTATTGAAGTACAGTTTTTAATAGTATTCTGTTATGAATCTTTTTATTTAATTTGAATCTGTTGTGATATCAGCTGTCTCATTTCTTATTTGAGTTATTTGCTCCCTTTCCTGATTTTCTTCTGTCAGTTTGGTCAGTGGTTTATCAATTTTGTTGACCTTTTCAAAAAACCAACTTCTGGTCTTTTTAACTCTTTCAATCTTTTTTTCTGTTCTCTATTTCATTTAGTTCTGCTCTAATTTTTATTTGCTTTCTTCTTGTGCCCAAGGGGTCCTTTTGCTGAACTCTGTTTGACTTACAAATTCTTTGATTTTTGGCCCTTTCTTCTTTTTGGATATGTACATTTCTTGAGATAAATTGACCTCTGAGCACTGCTTTTGCTGTGTTCCGTAGAGTCTGGTAGAATGTGTTTTCATTCTCATTTGATTCTATGAATTTCTTTATTCCATCCTTGATTCCTTCTATTAACCTGTTGTTTTTAAGCAAAATGTTCAGTTTCTATCTTTCTTATTTTTCCCCTTCTTTTTCCTATTATTGATTTCTAGTTTTATGGCTTTATACTCTGATAACAAGCTTTGGATTATTTCAACACTTTGAATTGTGTTAAAGATTGCTCCACAGCTTAACACATGATCAGTTTTTGAGAATGTTCCATGTGCATTGGAAAGGAAAGTAAACTTGGCTGCTGTTGGGTGGAGTGTTCTGCTTATGTGAGTGAGGTCAAGTTGGTTGACGGTGGCATATAGGTTTTCCATGCTTTTACTGAGCTTTTTTCTAGATGTTCTGTCCTTCTACTATTGTGGAGCTGTTTATTTCTATTTTCAATGCAGGTAGTGTTTGCTTTATGTGTTTTGGAGCTCTGTCCTTGGGTGTGTAAATATTTAACATGGTTATGTCCTCCTGGAGTATTGACCCTTTAACCATTGTATAATGTCCTTCCTTATCTAATGTGTTAGGTTTTACTTAAAGTCTATTTTATTAGAGATTAGTATTGCCACTCCTGCTCTTTTTCAAATGTTGTTAAGCTGATATATTTTTTCTCCATCTTTCAAGTTGTAGTTTATTCGTCTCTTTGAGTCTAAGGTGTGTCTCCTAAAGGCAGCACACAGATGGTCTTGGTTTTTTAATCCAATCTTCCACTGTCAGTTGTTTTATTGGTGCATTTACTCCACTTACGTTCAGTGTGACTATTGATTGGTATGAGCTTCCAAAATCCACTGCCCTAGAGTCAGTTCCAACTCACAGCAACTCTACAGATCTGCTCCATAGAGTTTCCAAAGCAGATTCAAACTGGCAATCTTTTGGTTACCAGTCATAGCACTTAACCACTATGTCACCAGGGTTTCCAAATATGAGCTTAGTGTTACTATTTTGATGCCTTTTTTTGTATGTTGTAGACAATTCCTTTGTTCCCTTTATTGTTCTGTCTTGAATCTTTTTTTCTTTATGTGTTTTCTTTTCATCTTTTTCAGTGTTGGTGGTTTTGTATTTGCTGAAGTTTCACTTCTTTTTTTGATGCATATGATTGATAGTTTCCTTTGTAGTGTCCTTAATATTTGCCTTATTTTTCTGAATTTAATTTGGTCTTTAATTTTCTGTATCACCTTCACTTCCTTTTCACATGAAAGAGCTATAACTACATTTTTTCAGTCCCTCTTTTTTAATATAATTTTTACATAATGGCATCTCTGCTACCCTGTTTGCAGTGCTTTGCCTATGATTTAAATTAGTGATTCCTCTCTTTGGATTGATATCCAGTTACTCTGTTCTGTGTTCTGGTCTTGGGTTGTTACCCTGCAGTTATTTTTTCCTATCCAAAGGACTTCCTGTGATATTTCTTGTAGTTTGGGTTTGGTTTTTGCAAATTCTCTAAATTTCTAGTTATCTGGAAATGTCTTACTTTTGCCATCATATTTGATACACAACTTTACTGGATATAAATTTATTGGTTGGCAATTATATTCCTTCAAAGATTTGTAGATGCCATTCCATTGCCTTCTTGCCTGTGTGGTTTCTGCTGAGTAGTCTGAGTTTATTCTAATTGATTTTCCTTTGTGGGTTATTTTTAGCTTCTCTCTAGGTATTTTTAAAAATACCTCTTTATCTTTAGTTTTGGCAAGTGTGATTATATTATGCCTTGGTGTCTTTCTTTTGGGATCTATCTTGTGTGGAGAACATCTTGCATAGTTGTCTTCTCTTCTTTCATGTTATTAGGGAGGTTATCTGCCCACAAATCTTTGATAGTTTTCTCTATATTTTCAATTATCTCCATATCCCTGGTTCTGGTACTCCAATCATTTACAGATTCATCTTAATAGAGTCCTACACAATTGTTAGTGTTTCTCAATGTCTTTTAATTCTTTTATCTGTTTTTTCCTCAAATATGAGGAATATGCTTTATCTTCAATCTCACTAGTTCAGGTTTCCATTGCCTCAATTTTGCTCCTTTGACTTTCTCCTGAGCTGTCCAATTTTGTAATTTTATTATTAATTTCCTGAATTTCTAATTCTTGCCACTGTATGTTTTCTTGAAGCTTGTTCAATTTGTCATGCTCTGATGCATTATGTCTCATCTCCTTCTTCATCTCTTGAAGAGTTCTAAATATTAACCTATCTTATTCTATCTCTGATAATTCCAGGAAGTTCTCTTCAACTGGAAAATTTGAATCTTTATTTTGTGAGCTTTCTGAAGAGATCATGTTCCCCTCCTTTAAGTGCTTTGATGTGGACTGCTGTTTCCAAGCCATCAGTAAACTGCAGTTATTAGTATTGGCTTTGGCTACTGTCTTGTAGGTTCTTGTTTCAAACTGTAGAGTTTACTGGATTCAGCTCAGGCATCCCAGTGGTTGGTTTCCTAGTGTGTGGTACAGGCTCTAGCCTACTGTCCTAGATTGTCAGGGGTGTTTGGTATAGGCACAGCGGTCTTCCTACAGCTACTGAGAAAGATATGGGGTTTAACAGTCATCCCTGAGTGTTTGTGAGATTAGCACATGCACTGATGTCTGAATTTAGGTGAAAGGAGAGTTTCCGTCCTGATTTTCCAGCTAAAGGGAGTTTGCAAAAGAAAACGCTCATTGTTTTTCTTTATCCCCCCTTCCTAGAGTTCTCTAAACTGCTTCCTCCTCTGAGCCTGAGAGAGTGGCTCAGTGTGGGCTTAAGGAGTGATACTTCTAGCTCAGTCAATGGTGTCAGACTCCAGAGCCAGATGCAGTGCAGAGAAAGGAGGGGGAGAATAACTCAGGGTGGACTGAAGAGTCCTACTTCCCACTCAGTCAATAGCATAATACTCCAGCATGGGGATCAGTTAAGAAAAGGACACTGAGAAAGCCAAGAGAAGGGAGACAAGGCCACATTGATGGAAAGACTGAGATCCCCATGTAACAGATTACACACGACAACTTAGCTATTGATGATTTGGTGCTGTCTTTCACTGGCTCCAGAGGCAGGACTGGATTCTTTAGATGATTACCTCCATGCTATGCCCACCACACTTCTTCTTCCCAGCAGGACAGGTACATGGAATTCTACGTTATCCCAGTGCTATTCTCTTTTTCTCTTTGCTCAGTCCAGTTTCTCAACTTTCCCTTTGATATTCAGGGATCCTAGGATGTTGTATCTACTGGATTCATTTATTCTTTTGGGTGTTTGTTGTTAGAGTGGTCATGGGAAGTGTCCATCTACTCCACCATCTTGGTATCATTGCCTTTATCAGTGTTTTTTTCTGGTTTGCATAGTAAAGTTCCCATTTGACGATCTCTACACAAGTTGTTCAGTGACATTAGTTACATTTTTCACAATCTGTCAACATTGTCTTTAATTGTGTAGGGTTATTTTATTTCCAGTACTCTAGTTTTATCCTTTCTTCTCATCTTTACTTTAGAGTAAATTTTGAACTTTGAGTATTATATACCTGTTGATCTTTTGCCATTGAGTTGTTTTCAACTGATAGTGACCTTAAAGGACAAAAGTAGAACTGTCAATAGGGTTCCCAGGGAGTGCCTGGTGAATTTGAACTGCCAACATTTTGATAGTAATCACAGCTCATAACCCTACACCACCAGGATTTCCAGGGTGTCATATAGATGGCTTTTAAATAGAGTTTATGAGTGTATATGGGGAATTTCCTTTCTGTGCCACTGTTATTTCACTAACAGGTGATCTTGTGGGATAGTTTTAGTTCAAGGTTTAAAGGTTATCTCTGGGCAATGTCTCAGGGTGTCCTCTGGTTTCAAATAGTCCAATAATCTGAATCAATTACTCTATTTAATAATGACCATTTTCATGGTTTTGCGGTCCTCTTTGTTGATTTTCTTGGAATCTTTGGTGATGCTTGGCTATCTATTCATATTCTTCTGGTAAAAAACTCAATAGTTTGGTGGTGGTGGGTGGTCTTTCTCTAAGGTATTATGCTCTTTTCCATCTTTCTTTATTAGCTCATACTGTTACTGATTGTTGTATGCTATTGTCCTATCTGTATTCAAAGGGGCTTTGTTCTGGCACTAACGAACTACTGCCTGCTCTTCCTAGTCACTTAAAGAAAACAGCAGCTAAGCATATTAAACTCTTGCACCACTCAGAAACTCAACCTCCCTTGAAATTTGGAGCTAGCTACAGGCTTTGTGTATATTGCTAAGATGTGAGTTTGATGGACATGTGAAGGCAACAAGCAATTAGTTGAGGGCCATACCAGATATTACAACAGAGATGGCTTGACTCTAATGTAGAATTGTCAGCTATTACTATGGGGGCTTATTAGCATTTTCCCCTTGTTCTGAAATTTTTCTTTTTAAAAAAATTTGGTCTGTTGCAGACCAAACTGAAATAAAAAGGATCATAACAGAGTACTATGAGAATCTATACTCCAACATATTTGAAAACCAAGAGCAAGTGGACAAATTCATGGAAATATACTACCTACCCAGCCAGCCAGCCAAGTGCCATTGCCAAAGTAACACAAAATGATGTTGAAAATAGGAACAGGCCCATAACAAGAGAAGAGATTGAAAAGATAACAATAACTACCAACAACAACAAAAAATCCTGGCCCAGATGGCTTCATTACAGAATTCTACCAAACATTCAGAGAAGAACTTATATCAGTACTACTCAGATAATTTCAGAATATAGATAAGGAAGAAATATTTTCCAATTCATTCTGTAAAGCCTGTACAACCCTAATATCCAAACTAGGGAAAGATGTCACAAAACAAGAAAATCACATGTCTCATGAATATAGATGCAGCAATTCTCAACAAAATTCTAACCAATAGAATTCCACATCATATCAAAAAAATAATATGCCATGACCACGTAAGATTCATACAAGGTATGCAAGGATGGTTCAGCATCTTAGAAAATCAATCAACACAATCCACCACAGACACACAGTCAAATAGCCACATGATCATCTCAATCAACACAGTAAAGGCATTCAACAAAGTCCTACACATATACCTGATAAACACTCTCAATAAAACAGTTATAGAAGGGAAATTCCTTAATATAATAAAGGGCATGTATACAAAACCAGCAGCCATCATTTTTAATGGAAAGAGACTAAAAGTATTCCCCTTGAGAAAAAGAACAAAAATGGTTTTATCACCACACCTATTTAACATTGTGCTGGAAGTCCTGTCTAGAGCACTAAGGCAAGAAGAAGAAATAAAAGGCAGCCAAACTGCTAATGTAGACATAAAACTGTCCCCATTGAAGAATGATATGATGCTATACAAAGCAAACCCAAAAGATTCAATGAGGAAACTACTAAAAACGATAGATTCAGTAGAATAGTGGAAACAAGATAAACATCTAAATATCAGTAGAATTCATAAATTCCAACAAAAACAATGATGAAAAATAAATCAGGAAAATAATGCCATTTATAAAAGCCCTTTGAAAATAAAACGCTTAGGAAATACAGCAATGCAAAAGACCTATAAAGTGAAAACTACAAAACACTGCTGTAAGAAACCAGAAGAGATCTACATAAATGGAAAAACATACCATGCTCATGATTAGGTAGACACAACGTTATGGAAAGAACAAGTCTATCCAATGTTATTTACAGATACAATGCAATGCTGATTCACACGCCAATGCATGCTTTAAATAGATGACAAAATCAATCATCAAGTTTATATGAAAAGAGAAGAGGTCCTGAGGAAGTGAAGCTTTGTTGAAAAGGACAAAGTAGTAGGACTCACACTACTAATTTATCTCAGGTCCCACTATACAGCTACCTTAGTGAAAATAGTACAAAAACAGACACTTTGTTCAATGGAACAGAACTGAGAATTCATATGTAAAGCCATACACCTATGGTCACCTAATCTTCAACAAAGGCCCAATTTCAATGAATGGAGGAAAAAGAGTCTTTAGAAACTATGATTCTGGCAAAACTAGACGTCCATCAGTAAAAAAAATGAAACACAACCCATACCTCACATGATGTACAAAAACTAATTCAAAATAAGCTAAAGACCTAAAGGTAAAGCTCCAAACTGTAATGATTGTGGAAGAAAAGAACAGGATTAACACTAGGTACCCTAATACATGGCATTAATGGAATACAAACCATAACCAACAACACACAAACTGCAGAAGATAAGCTAGATAATTGGAATCTTCCAAAAGTTAAACACTTGCACTCATTAAAAGGCTTCATCACAAGACTAAAATGAGAACCTATAGACTAGGGGCAAAAACTACCTATTATAAATTAGACAAAGTTCTGACCTCTAAACTCTACAGGAAAATCTAACACCTCTACAACAAAAAGGACAAACAAATCTAATTTAAAAACAGGCAAAGGAAATGAATAGATACTTCACCAAAGAAGACACTTGAACAGCCAGCAGACACATAAGGAAGTGCTTGCAATCAGTAGCCATTAGAGAAATGCAAATTAAATCCATAATGAAATACTATTTTCCTTAGGCATTACTGGAAAGAATCACAACAGTAGGAAATAACAAATGTTGGAGAGGTTTCATGGAGATTAGAACTCTTATGCACTGCTGGTGGGAATGTAAAATGATACAATTTTGCAAAACATTATGGCAATTCTGGCAATAGAAATCTGGAAATAGAAATACCATTATGATCAAGCAATCTCATTCCTAGAAACATACCCTAGAGTAATAAGAATCTTTGCACAGATAGACATATGCACTCCCATGTTCATTGGACCATTGTTCACAATAACAAAAATCTGGAAACAGCCTAGACACCCATCAACAGCAGAATGGATAAACAAACTATAGTATACTCACCTAATGAGGTATTACACCACAATAAAGAACAAAGATGAATCTGTGAAGCATCTTATAACTTGGTGAAAATTGGAGAAAACTGAGCGAAATAACTCGGCTACAAAAGGACAAATATTGGAGGAGACGATTATTGTAAAAACTCGTAAAAAGGTCTACACAGAAAAAGAAACAATCTTTGATGGTTACAAGGGATGAGAGGGATGAGGACGGAAGAATACTAAATAAACAATAGGTAAGTGGTAACTTTGGTGAAGTGTAAGTCAGGAGACAGTACTGAGGAAGCTAACACAACTTGTACAAGTCAAGATCATGGAAGGTCCATAGACACATACAAACTCTCTGAGGGATCAAACTACTGGGTTAAAGGGTTGAATTACCAGACTGAGTTCTGTGGGGACCACAGTTTTTGGAAACATCTAGCTCAACTGGCTTGACATAATTTATAAAGAAAATATTCCTCATTTTACTGTGGTAAGTAGTGTCGGAGTCTTAAAAGCTTGTGAGCAGCCATCTAAGATATTCCACTAGTTTTATCCCATATGTAACAAGGGAGAATGAAGAAAACCAAACACTCAAGAGAAAGATTAGTCCAAAGGACTAATGGGTCACAACTACCACAGCCTCTACTTGACTGAGTCCAGCACAACTATCTGGTATCCAGCTATCACCACTGACTGCCCTAAAAGGGATCACAGTAGAGGGTCCCAAACAGAACTGGAGGAAAATGTAGAACAACATTCTAACTCAAATATAAAGACCAATACCAACAAAGAGATCATTAAAGAAGAAATTGCCAAATAAATACCATTTGCTATAGCCCCCAAGAAGATAAAATACCGAGGAATAAATCTATCTAGAGAAATAAGAGTCACATACAAAGAGAACTACAAGACTGTACTGCAAGAAACTAAGACAGATTTTCATAAATGGAGTAATCTACCCTACTTATGGATGCCAAGCCAAGTGCCATCGAGTCGGATCCGACTCATGGTGACCCTAGGGGATAGGAAGACTTAATATTGTGAAAACGTCTATTTTATCAAAAGTGGTCTACATATACACTACAATCCCAATACAAATTCCAGTGACTTTTTTTAATGAGGCGGAGAAACAAATTACCAGCTTTGGAAAGGGAAGAAACCCCAGATAAGCAAAGCACAACTGAAGAAGAACACACCAAGAGGTCTCTCACTACCCAACTTTAGAATGTATTACACCACTACAGTAGTCAAAACAGCTTGGTACTTGTACGAAAAGAGACATATAAACCAATGGGACAGAGTTGAGACCCCAGAGATGACACCATATTCCTATGAACAATTTGTATTTCACAAAGGCCCTAAGATTTTAAACAGGGGTAAAAACAGTCTCATTAATGAATGGTGCTAGCAAGATTGGATATCCATCTGCAAAAAACTGACACAAGATCCATATCTCACACCTTACACAAAAAACAATTCAAATTGGATAAAAGACATAAATATCAAACCTAAAATGATAAAGCTCATGTAAGAAAAAATAGGATCAACAGTGGAAGTTTTAACACACAATTTAGACAGACTTTGAAATTTGACAAAACACTATCAACAGAAAATAGATAAATGGGAACTACTAAGAATCAAACACTTTTGCTCATCTGAAGACTTTATCAAAAGAATTTTAAAAACCACCTACAGAGTGGGAAAAATACTTGGCAACTAATGTCACACCAATGTCCGTCCTATCTCCATAATCTACAGCCAAGCCAAGTGCCGTCGAGTCGGATCCAACTCATGGTGACCCTAGGAGCCAGAGTAGAACTGACCCCCAGAGTCAACAAGAAACGGATAAATAACCCAATTAAGTGATGGGCAGTGGAGATGGACAGACATTTCTCTAAAGAGGATATCCAGGAGCCGAAAGACACATGCAGAAATGTTCATGATCATTAGGTATTAAAGAAATTCAAATCAAAACTATGGTGAGATATCATTTCATCCCAACAAGGTTGGCTGTGGTCCAAAAAACATAAAACAACAAATGCTGGAGAGGCTGTGGAGAAACTGGAACTCTCCTACACTGCTGGTCGGGTTACAAAATGGTACAACCTCTTTGGAAAGCAACTTAGTGCTATCTTAAAAAGTTGGAAATAGATACACCTTGTGGCCCAGTAATCCCACTGCTTGGAATATACCTCACAGAATCAAGGGCAGTCACACAAACAGACACACGCACACGAATGCTTATTGCAGCACAGTCCACAATAGCAAAAAGATGGAATCAACCCAGATGTCCACATGGATAGACAAACTATGGTATACATATTCAGTGGAGCACTACACAATGATAAAGAACAATGGTTACTTCAAGAAGCATCTCATAATCTGGTTTCAATTGAAAGATACTATGCTGAGTGAAATTAGTCAGTAACACAAGGACAAATATTGCATGAGACCCCTGCTATAAAGACTTAAAAACAGACTCATGTACACTAGAAAAGACTGTTTGATGGCTGCAAGGGAGAAGAGGGAGGGAAAGAGAGAGTTAGTTATAGATTAGGTAGTTGATAAAAATTCAGTTGGGTGATATCAGTGACAGCACACAATAGAAAGTAGATCAAATTCAGTGGTCTTCAACATAACCTGAAAACTCTTCCATTCTTAACCCAATATTGCAAAGATAGTGTAGGAGGGGTGAGTTCCTGGGAATCATGCTCTCAGGGGACATCAAAGCCAACTGGCATAACTAACAGTCTTCTGCACTCCATGTAGGTAAGTGGTATCTGGTGTCTTAAAATCTAGCAAGCTGTCATCTGAGGAACACCAAATTGTCCTAACTCAGCTGGAACTGATGATCACCAAGGACAACAATGACATGAGGGAAAAAGAGCTCAGAAAATGGAAAGACTCACGTGAATGGGTGACTGTGTCAATATGTGACCAGAAAAAATGGATGGTGCCTGGCCACCACCAATGATGACTGTGATGGGGCTCACAATGTTGAGTTCCAGTGGCAACGTGAGAAAAAAATGGGTGCACCTTAAGAACTCCAGTAAAAGACTGCTATTGATGGTTGAAGGCCTGAGAGTTCCCCTGGGAGCATGGCCCCTAGAGCTAATGCTGCTTCTGATCATAGATCATTACTGAAGTCAGCTCTTCAGATAGGAATGTAATGGACTTGGGAACACAGAGTGACTGTAACCTGTGTGCACTTTATGGTTCTATGCATCTACAGGGTGTCATCCTATGGGGCTCTTACTAGAAGGGATTGGAGAGGGTGGAGATGAGGGGACAGGATATTGCTAAGAGGATATGACATGTACGAAACAGAAAGAAAGACTGTGCTGTCACTGAGCAAGGAGAGCAGAGGGAGCTGAAGATAGGTGGGCACGTAAATTTGAATTGTATTGTAAATTTCCACTGAATCACAATAAAAAAAAAAAAAGAATTCCAAAAGGAAAATAAATAAAAGACCAGACTTGCTGGCCTGATAGAGACTGGAGAAAGCCCAAGACTATGGCTCCCGATACCCTTTAGGCTCACTATTGAATTCCCTCCTGAGGTTTACCTTTCAGACAAAGTTTAGACAGACCCACAAAACTAAAGGAGTAAAGTGGCCCAAGGGCAAGGACTATAAGGCAGGAAGGGACAGGGAAGCTGGTAATAGGGAACCCCATTTGACAAAGGGAGAGTGTTGACATGTCATGGGGTTTGTAACCAATGCCACAAACCAACACATGATAATTGTTTAATAAGAAGCTGGTTTGTTCTGTAAACCTTCATCTACAGCACAGCAGAAAGAATAACAATAAAATCTGACCTTTGGGAAAGTTTTCATTAGTCTTTATTGTATTTCTTTTTTATGTACTAACACCTACACCAATTTCTTTAAAAATTCTCTGTATGTATCACAGAATAACCGTGACTAAGAATCATGCTGTATGGGCGGCAATGGACTAAAGATGCCAAGATGCTACTGGCCTATTATTTAATAAAGAGCTTTATGGTTAATTTCCTTGATATTTGTCCCACAGCCCACATCTGCTCTCATTACATGAAGACTTTGCATATGAAGCTATTTCTCTCTTTGCTGGTATCTTACTTATCATTGCAGTCAATTGTCCCCTAAACTAGAAGTTTCCAAGGCTAAGGGACCCTGGTCCTTTCCAAAGGAACCACTCACCTTCTGGCACAACTTCTTGTTGGTATGAGGTCCCCCAAATCTCTCTGCTAGCTTCTTTCCTTTCTATCTCAGGAGACTGCCTCAAGGCAGAAAACCATCCTACATGAGAGTCCTGCCCTACGACCTCAACTGCTGCCCATCCTTTCTCACTAACACCACAGAGGCAGGGTTTAAAGCACACACAATATGGAGAATCAGGGCCCAGACAAGTTTCTACACAGATCTTTTGGGAGAACACAGTTCAATCCATGACAACCATGAAGGGCTCGCACTCCCATTACAGCCTGTGCGCATTGTTTTGCTCTGTTCTGGTGGTTTACTCATCAATATAATTCCCCTCCTTCCTGTCTTCTGGTGCATGCTACATCTGAAAAGACTTTATAGGTTGGATAGGACTTGATGCATAAGCAAGATTTAATTTTGTGTTTGCTCTTTGAATGAGTATGTAAGTGTCTAGCCTGCAAACACTAAAAGGTACACTGGAGAATCAAAAGAAGAAAAAACAGACAGATGCTATTCAATTTAGAAACCTAGAATCCAGTAGTATTTAAACAAGTGTAGGGAGTTGTTGCTGGATACCATCAGTTGCTCTGACCTTATATGACAGAGTAAAACTGCCCAACAGAGTTTCCTTGACTACAATCTTTATGCAAGAAGATCACTATGTCTTTATCCCAACGAGGCACTCACAGAGTGGGTATAAACTATCAACCTGTTGGTTATAAGCTGAGTGCTCAACTGTTGTACCACTAAGGCTCCCTATAAGGAAGAGTAAGAGCACTCAATGGCAGGAAGAGATGACTGGATACGTTATGAAGGACACAGAGCAAAACTTATGAACTGACTGCTTCAGAACAGTCTGGTGTATTGGCTGAGAGCTATGTGGGCTCTCTTCATATTTAAATATATACACAAAGTACACACGTAGCCAGGAGACAGTGAATTTGGGGTCATGCCTTTTCAGGAATCCTGAAAACTTGTTGCTAAGCAGTAGGCAGGGATGAAGTTGCCAAAGTTGAGGGATTGGTAGCTCATGAGGATATGCCTAACAGTGACGGAGCTAGTGCTGAAAGAGAGAGTGTGGCACTTCAGGCTCCTCTAGGTGCTGCCTCGAGTATCTCTGTGAGCTACCTTACAGTACCTAGGTTGTATTAGTTTTCATTTCTGTGCAATAAACTAACACAAACTCAGAAGATTAAAACAACACAAATTTATCATCTCACAGTTTCCACGGAACAGGAGTCCAGGTGTGGCATACATTGTTTCTCTGTTCACAGTCTCACAAGGCTAACACTATAGTGTTGACCAGAGTGAATTCTAATCTGTAGGTTCTGGAGAAAAAGCTACTTTCAAGATCATTCTTGTTGTTGACAGAATTGAGTCTCTTGCAGTTATAGATATGAGATCCCTACTTCTTTGCTGTGGGTTACATTTAGCTGCTAGAAGTCACCTGCATTTTTGCCTTGTGGCCCCCTCCATAGTCAAGTCAACAGTGGCAAGTTGGTTCATCTTATACTTCAAACTTTTGATATTCTCTCTCTCCAACTCCTAAAACGAGACTTAAAGGGCTCATGGGATTTGGTCAGGGCCACCCAAATAATCTCTTTGGATTGCCTCAATGTCAACTCATTAGTAATCTAAATTACATCTGTAACATTCCTTTTGCAGTATAATGTTACATAGTAAAGGAGTAATCTCCCATCATATTCTATGGTTCCTGCCACCCATAAGGGAAAGAAATTATACAAGCATGTAGGGCCTTGCAGATCATTTTGGAATTTCTGCCTAACAAACTGGGTCTCAGAAACTATTCTCTATAGCTCCAAAACTAGACAAGCAAAAAAAAAAAAAAAAAAAAAAGATACTAAATACCACTTTCTTTACTCTCATCCTTCTATTCATGCATAGTTTCATTAATTTCATCCATATTCAGTCCAAGTCTTCTAAGAAAAGATTAACAAGAAATTGTTTGTTACGGATAAAAGATGCTGTCAGTAGACTCTGTAAGGAAATTGATTTTTTATTATGCAGAATGAATGCCACCCAAACAAAAAAAAAGCATACTCATTGCCATCAAGTTGATTCTGACTCACAGTGACCCTATAAGACAGACTAGAACTGCTCCATAGAGTTTCTAAGAAGCGTCTAGTGGACTTGAACTGTCAGCCTTTTGGTTAGCAGCCATAGCACCTAACCACTACACCACCAGAGTTTCCAGTAAGGATAATTCCTGAAAGGAAATGGAACCCTGGACCCTCAGATTAAAAGTCTAGTGCTCCACGAACTGAGCTATCCAGGCTTCTAAAGGTGGAGGTGCTGGGGATTGAACCCAGGGCCTCATACATGCAAAGCATGTGCTCTACCACTGAGCTACACCCCCTACTTGCAGACTTAGGAAAAAATACTTTGTAATTTCTGTTACTAAACTGAGACTCAATTTGACAGTACATTTCTTATGTTTGTATTAATTGCCTCAGCCCTGGCATTATACGTACTCTGGCTTTGCCTCACAGCCAAGGAACACTGGTAATGGGAAGCAATCAAGACGGAAAGTAAGCCTGCTTTTTGTCCCAGAGGAATAAATTATCTCATCCACAAGGTTAAACCCCAAAATTGAAACCCACTGCCACTGAGTCAATTCAGACCCATATTGACCCTATAGGACAGAGTAGAACTACCCCATTAGAGTTTCCAAGGAGCACCTGAAGGATTTGAACTGCTAACCTTTTGGTTAGCAACTGTAGGACTTAACCACTACGCAACCAGGGTTTCCTCTCCAGGGTTACTCGTGACATGTACAGCAGTGAAAAATGGCCAGATAAATCAGGGTGTTGAATCAATTGCGTACCCAACAGGACACATAATAATACCAGAGACCCAAGGAGAAGTGTCTTCCAGTATCTCCCACCTGGAGTTCTTCATAACCTAGGTTCAAGTGTATATACCATTAAATATAGCAATGCAGATTATTGATGTAATTTGTTTTATTGAATTGCACACACGAAAAATGTTGAATTAGAAAATGTTCTGTTAGCTGTATTTTATAACATTAAAAAGAAAAAGTACGGTACATACATTCTGATCTACATTTTCCTTTTAAACAATATTCTTCTATAGAATCTTCTGTTGAAATGTTTAGTAAGGGTCTCTATAAGTCGGATCGACTCGACAGCACTTGGCTGGCAATGGTAACCAGGCATCATCCAGTTCTGGTCTCATGACGAAGGATGCAGTTTTCCATGGAAGTAATTAGTCACATTCCTCGTTTTCCTCTTATTCCTGACTCTCCTTCTTTGTCTGTTGTTCTAGGTGAATAGAGACTATCCGACCCAGAATTCCAATCCTAGGTATATATGCACAAGACTTGAAAGCAGAGACTCAGAGACTTGCACACTAATGTTTGTTAGAGCACTATTCTCAATCACCAAAAGGTGGAAAAAGCATTAAAAGCTCATCAACTGATGAATAAAACCCAGTGCTGTCGAGTCGGATCCTACTCATGGCAACCCTAGAGGCCATAGTAGAACTTCCCCCTAGAGTATTCAAGGAGCACCTGATGGATTTGAACTGCTGACCTTTCGGTTAGCAGTGGTAGCACTTAACCCACTACAGTGGATAAACAAAATGTAATATATACATAGACACACATGCACACACACACACACACACACACACACACACACACACACACACACACACACACTGGGATATTACTCAGCCAGTAGGAGAAATGAAGTCTTGATGCACGCTACAGTATGGAAGGATCTTGAAAACGTTATGCTGAGTGAAATAAGTAAATCATAAAATGACAAATATTGTATGACATCACTTACAGTGATAGACAAGAAAAGGCAAATACATAGAGGCCAAAGTTTACTAGTGGTTACCAGGTGAAGAAGGGAGGAGGTAGGAAGCTTAGTGCTTATGCAATACTGAGTTTCAGTTTACAGTAACAGAAAAATCGTCTTGGTTAAGGGTAGAGTTGCGAACCAATTACTGTGATTCTGTCAGTAAGTTGTGTGCTTACAAAAAGTTGAATTGGCCAAAGTTGTGTGATAAGCATATTTACAACATTTACATAAAGAAAAAAAGAAAGAGTAGCTACTGAAACTACTTATGTATAACTAAAAATCTGATAGGATTTTGTTCCTTGGCTTGAAGTTTTAGAGTCATAGTAACTGGCCTAACAATATCTGTGGAGATTTTGTTCTACCTCCTGGTTTATTACAGAGTTCCTAGGGTCTTAAAAGCTTCCAGAAAGATCTTTTTATATATGCCACAATGCTCTTACTTCCACAAGTGGAGCAAAGAATAACTTTCACTTTACTACAGATCACTGTCATAAGGCAAATTTGTGGCTTACAGTTTGATTCCTTGTTGTCCATTAGTTCCTTCCCCTGTTGTCCATTCTAGGATCCTAGTGATGAAATGTTAAGCATTTGTCTGCTAACAGAAGGGTTGGGGGTTCAAATCCATCGGCTCTTCCAAGGGAGAAAAATGTGGCAGTCTGCTTCCATAGGATCACAGCCTTGGGAGCCCTCTAAGGCAGTTCTACTCTGTCCTACAGGGTCCATGTGAGTAAGAATTGACTTGGCAACACACAACAGCAACAACCGTTGCACTGGCATTCAGTTTCTGCTGTAGCTATTTCTAGTCTATTACGGAGCTCCTCAACAGCTAGTTTCTACCTGGTCTTCCCAGCATGCCCCATATGGCATCATGTGATAACAATTTCTCGCTTTTCTTTCACTAACACCCTAGAAACTTTTAAACTAGCAAATAAAACTTTAGTGCAAATGGATATCGATATACCATTTGATCCAGTAATTCCACAACTTGGAATATATCCTACAGAATCAAGGCCTTTCACACCAACAGACACATGACATGCACCAGAATGTTTACCGCAGCACAGTCCACGATAGCAAAAAGATGGAATCAACCCAGATGCCCAACAATAGAAGAATGGATAGGTAAACTATGGCACATATACTCAATGGAGCACTACGCAATGAGAAAGCATAACAATGATTCCAGGAAACATCTCCTAACCTGATTTCAACTGGAAGACATTATGTTGAGTGAAAGTAGTCAGCAACAAAAGGACAAATACTGTATGAGACCTCTACGATAAGATCTCCAAAACAGACTTGTGTATAGAAGAAAAGACTCTTTGACAGCTGCAAGGGAGGGAAGGGAGGGAGGGTGGGGGGGAGGTTTAGTTTAGATGGTTACTAGAAATCTAGTTGGGAGAAAGCGGTGATAGCACACATTAGAAACAAGAACAACAACAAGTGGACTTCAGCATAACTTGAGTACTCCTTCCATCTTAACTCAATACTGCAAGGATAGAGTAGCTGGGGTGGGGGGCTGGGGACCATGCTCTTAGGTGAATTCCAGGCCAATTGGCACAACTAGCATTTTGCTAAGAGAGCTCTCTGCAGCCCACATTGGTGAGTGGCGTCTGGGGTCTTAAAAGCTGCCAAGCTGCCATCCGAGGACACAACAAATGTCCCAACTCAGCAGGAATGGATGCTCACTGAGGACCAAAATGACATGTGGTAAAGACAACCAAGAAGACAGAGAGACCCACAAGAGTGGGTGCCTACATCAACTTGGGACTGGAAGAACAGGATGATGCCCGGCCACCACCAGTGATAGCCACGATGGAGCTCACAGAGAGGAGTCTCACTGGCAACACAAGAATAAAGAGGTGCATCATGAGATCTCCACTAAAAGACCTCAATTGATGGTCCAGCAGTTTTGGGGTTCCTCTGAGAGCATGGTCCCCGGCCCTGATGCTGCCCTTTCCCATAAATTATAGCAAAGGTCCACTCTTTGGACAGGAATGGATTGGACTTGGCAATGCAGAGTGACCATATATTGGAAGCACTTTATGGTTCTATACATCTATAGGATGTCATCTTGCTGACCTCTGGCTGGAGGAAGGGGAGTGGATGGAGAGGAGGGGAAAGGAGGCTGTTGGGAGGACGAGACACATATGGAGCAGAGAGGAATAGTGTGCAGTCACCGGACAGGAAGAGCAGTGGAAGCTGGATATAGGTGGGCATGTAAATTTATACGTGAATGTACATTTTCATTCAGTTATGTTAAATAAAAATAAAAAAGAAAAAAGAAAACTTTAGTGCATAGTAACCCAGAGTTCCCACCCTGCTTGCCATACAAAAACCATTGTCCACCTTTCAAGTTTTTTATCGCCTTGTCCAGGGCACACCCCCCCGTGCGGTCCTGTGTGTACAGACAGGCTGTGTTCTGCTCTCAGAGATCTGTCAGTACTCAATTCTTTTTGGTTTCTGGCCCTCTTTTGTGAGTCTCACTTCCACATGACATACCAGACAGGCCATCCAAGATACCTAAGACTCCTATGGGTGAAACCTAAGACTCCTATGGGTGAAACCTAAGGCACTCTAGTAATTCTCACATATTAAATTGTATTTTTAATCAGAATTTGTTTGGCTAATAGCATAAATCTAAACAACAAGCAAAATAACCAGAAAGACTGATTATCTCAAGGAAACAAAGGGAGGGCATGATTGCGGATTTTATTTGGCCCCACACAGTGTCCCTACACTAAGGCGCAGATGTGGGACCTTGGTGATACAGTAGCTTGGCTGCTAGCCATAAAGGTTAGAAGTTTGAATCTACCAGCTGCTCCTTGGAAACTACAGGGAAGTTCTCCTCTGTCCCACATGGTCTCTATGCATCAGCATGGACTCAGCAACAACAGATATTGTTTGATTATTTTAGGGCATGGCTATTTTATAGAGGAAAACAGGACACTTAGATCCCAAGAGAATTTATGTTTGAAATATGTGAGCCTGTTGCCCAACACTTATTTTAACATAACCCTCTGTGGCTCTTGTGTTTCTAGAATGAATTATTTCCACTGTACCATGTGTAGATAAGTTTCACTAAAAGTAAATGGTCAGACATTGGGACCTTATTCAGTTTGTTTCATACACATGGCCTTAAGTAGAATTTTTCTTTTGTTCTCGCAATTGAAATTTTGTGTTCCTTCCTTGATTTTACAACTACATTGAGTTCCTATTTAGAAACTGTCTGTGGTCAACAACCCAAGGATTAAGCCCCAAGGTGCATTAGACTCATAAACAGGTAACATATAGCGAAACACCTGAATCCCTCATATTTCAATGAAGACAAAGAGGATATGCTTAAGTTAAAGCTGCTTTGGGGCACCAGCAGGTTATGGGTTGGTGGGTTCAATTAAAAAAAGAGAGAGAATAGTTACCATAGCAACACCACATCTAATTGTGCTTATACTACCTCTGAGATGCGAAACATCTTCTTCAAGGGACACATTGACCAATACAACCTGTTATAGAAAGTTTTATGCCAAATGTTAGACTTGCAGGAGGAGAAATGTCTTTCAATACTATGAGGTACATGTCCACACACACACACACACACACACACACACACGAGGTACATGTCCACACAAACACACACACACACACAGCTGTGCACATACACATAATCCTAATTTGAAATATTCATTTATTATAACACATTTTTAACTCATTTTGTTTATTTTCTAGTATTTTTAAAGATAAAACTGTTTTGTTAAACTTTAGGGAAAATAAAATCCATTTAAGAATAATGTGTGTAAATAGAGGTCTGCTGATACATGAACTTAGAGGTATTCTTAATTTTCCCCAGAAGGCCCCTAAATTTATACAATATTTGATTAGCATAACACTTTGACTAATAATTGTTAATGTAGAAATTTGGGTATCATCTATATTCAAGTATATTATTTTTTAATACCTAATGTGAAAACATATTAAAGACCTGTTCATTTTTTAAAATTAAATCTTAGAACAGTTACTAACCAAACATCCAAAAACTCAAACCTGTTGCCATAAGGAAAATTCCAACTCATATAGACCCTATAAGACACAGCAGAACTGCCCCATAGGTTTTCCAGTGAGTGCTTGGTGGATTCAAACTGCTGACCTTTTGTTTTTTCCCAATTACTCAAGGGAGCAGAAGTTAATTTGGCCAAATTGAGAGGAATATAATCTCTACCAATCTCTCAAGATAATTAAACAGATATGAAAGGGAAGTATAAATACAAAAACAAAACCACTTATTATGCTTCAGTAGAAGAGAATCCCTTCTCTCTGTCTTCTCTCATATGAATTTTAGGAAACAGAATGGGATTCTGCCCTAATTTTCTCTAAACATCACGCAAATATGTGCCAATTAGCATCTTCCTTTTCAAGGATGATTCTATAGTTCTAAGCAAAGAGAATCACTTGAGGGCAGTTGTTCTGATTGTTAGATAACTTGGAGGATTGTACTACTGAATGGCCAGAGCAGAATGAACAGAAGAGTAGGCTGAAGTGATACACTGTGAGCTTTCTTATCTCTATACGTTGTTGTTAGGTACCATCAAGTTGACTTTACTCATAGAGATTCCCATATGACAGGGCGGAATTACCTCACAAGGTTTCCTAGGCTATAATATTTATAAGAGCAGATCATCAGGTCTTTCTGCTGTACAGCCATTGGGGGCGGGGGGTTGGAACTGCCAATTTCTGGAATAGCAGCCAAGGGTTTAACTGTTGTACCACCACCTATTTACTTCTCTGTTTGCATCTCACTTGCTTCTAAGAATAAGATTCCATCTGATTGCTGCGCAGATCTTAGGCTGCTCTTAACACAAACAAGATCTCACATGCAGGCCATCCTCAACACGAAAACAGCTCTTGAACAGAAAGTTTGTTGGAAGTATATTTTGGTAAGCTGGACCACACTTTCACATAGAAGCAACGTAATAAATACAGTTGAGGCTCCCTGGTAGTTTCATGAAGCCTATTTGATCTAGAATATAACAGAACTGCTTTACACTTGAAATAAAATGTAACTGGCTGAATCACACACACAATCAAAACATAAAGCTGAAGGATAAATCATTTTTATTACAAATGCTAATACTTGAGAAATTAGATTTTATCTCAGCAAAATAATAGATTAATTAAAATTTTTTGGAATTTTGGCCATTGCTACAGAACAATTTCAACAATTTTATTTATTCAGTAATCATTCAACAAACACCTACTATAGGCTAAGTACTGGCCAGGATACTGTAGCCTTACACAAGACAGGTAAGACTGCTGAAATTTTTATTACTGTGGCAGACATGAACATTACACAAGTAAAACAGCAATGAAAATACAAAATATAGAGTGACCACATATTGGATGCACTTTATGGTTCTATGCATCTATAGGATATCATCTTGCTGACCTCTGGCTGGAGGAAGGAGAGTGAGTGGAGAGGAGGGGAAAGGAGACTGTTAGGGGGATGAGAAATGTATGGAGCAGAGAGGAATAGTGTGCTGTCACCGGACAGGGAGAGCAGTGGAAGCTGCATATAGGGCGGCATGTAAATTTATACGTGAATGTACATTTTCATTCAGTTATGTTAAATAAAAATAAAAAAAAGAATTATATTTCCTGCAAAACTGTCTCTCAAGTATGACAGTGAAATGAAGGTATTTGCAGATAAACAGAAGCTTAGAGACTTTGTAAAAACCAAACCCAAACTACAAGAAATACTGAAAGAATTTATTTGCTTAGAAAAACAAGAACATTGGCTTTGGCTTGGCTAAGTGTATACTTCAGGAAGCAAAGCAGGACACAGCATTCAGAATCCTACTCACTTAAGGAAGTTAATAAGCTCAATCAAAACTACATTATTAAAAGAAGGGAACCAGTGCCCTATGAAACCACCACACTAAAAGGAGGAATACAATGCAGAGGGAGAGGAAACTGCAAAGATATTCAGAACTTAAAGTCTGATTTTAACTTAAAGGAGTAAAGGGGATTATAGGGGTAGTCCCAAAGCAAAAATAACAATGCAACATATCAGAACAAGAAGAATAATACAAGAATCTCAACAAACACAAAACCAACACAGATAACGATGAAAAGTCAAGCCATAAAGAAGAATGACTCAGAACAGAATATTAAGAGCAACATAGAAAACATCAACAGAGAGATAAATATTCAAAATGACAGCACTAAACTCATACCTACCAATAATTACACTGAATGTAAACAGATTGAATGCTCCAATTAAGGGACCATGAGTGACACTGTGGATCAAATAAAAGGACCCGTCTATATTTTGCTTATAAGAAACACACCTAAGACTCAAAGATGTGAACAAGGTGAAAACCAGAGGATGGAAAAATATTCAACAAGCCAACAACAGGCAAAGAAGAGTAGATGTGGCAATACTAATCTCATATAAAATAGATTTTAATGTAAAATCCACCACCATGGACAAAGATGGCCATTACTTACTGCTGAAAGATTGATTACACAGGCAGGATTTAGCAATATTAAATATTTATGCACCCAACACCAGAGCATCTAAATATATCAAACAAACACTGACTACATTGAAAAATGAGATAGATCACTCCACAATAATAGCGGGAGATTTCAACACTCCACTTTCAGTCATAGACAGATCATCTAGAAAAAAGCTCAGTAAAGACGCAGAAAATCTTACTGCCACAACTAAGCAACTAGACCTCATTGACATACACAGAACTTTTTATCCACCAACAGATAAATACACCTTCTTCTCCAATGCACATGGAGCATTTTTCAGAATAAACCATATGTTAGGACATAAAGCAAGTCTCAACAAAATCCAAACAATTGAATTATTGCAAAGCATCTTCTTGAACCATAAAGCCATAAAAGTGGAAATCAATAGCAGAAAAATCATAGGTAGAAATTCGAACTCGTGGAAACTTAACAATTCCTTGCTCAAAAATCCTTGGGTTATAGAAGAAATCAAGGATAAAATAAACAAACTATTGGAATCAAATGAGAATGAAAACACATCCTACCCAAATCTAAGAGATACAGCCAAAGAAGTACTCAGAGGTCAGTTTATCTCTATAAATGCACATATCTGGAAGGAAGCAAAGACCCCAACCAAAGAATTAACCCTACAGCTTGAACAAGCAAAGAGACAGCAACAGAGGAACCTCTCAGGCACCAGAAGAAAACAGATAATAAAGATTAGAGCAGAACTAAATGAATTAGAGAATAGAAGAAAAATGGAAAAAGTAACCAAACCAAAAGTTGGTTCTTTGAAAAGATCAACAAAGTTGATAAACCCCTGGTTAAAGTTTCAAAAGAAAAATAGGAGAGGAAATGAATAACCCAAACAAGAAATGAGGTGAGAGATATCACAACAGACTCAACTGAATTTGAAAGTATTGTAGCAGAATACTATGAAAGACTGTACTCCAACAGATTTGAAAACCTAGAGAAAAATGGATAAATTTCTGGATTCATATCACCTACTGTTTTAGTCAGCTAGGGCTGCTCTAACAGAAACGCCACAGAGTGGATGGCCTTAACAAAGGAAGGTTTATTCCTACAGCTGTAGAGTGGGAAAAAATATTTGGGAACTACATGTCAGACCAACATCTGAACTCCATGATCCACAAGGTACTCCAAAATATTAATGAGAAAAGGGTAATAACTCAATTAAGCAAAGGGCAAAGGAGATGGTAGACACTTCACTAGAGAGGACATCCAGACAGCCAAAAGACACATGAAGAAATGCTCACAATCATTAGCTATCAGAGAAATCCACATCAAAACTATAATGAGACACCATTTCACTCCAACAAAGTTGGGCTGTGGAGGCTGTGGAGAAATTGGAACTCTCCTACACTGCTGGTGGGATTGCAAAATGGTACAAACTCTTTCTAAAGCAATCTGGCACTACCTTAAAAAGCTGGAAATAGATACACTATTTGACCCAATAATCCCAATCCTCAGAATTTATCCTCCAGAAACAAAGGCTGTCACATGATGAGACACATGCACATGAATGTTTATTGCAGCACAGTACATGCCAGCAAAAAGATGGAATCAACCTAGATGCTCATCAGTAGATGACTGGATAAACAAACTATAAATGTATTCAACGGAACACTATGCAATGATGAACAACAATGATGATTTTAGGAAGCATCTCATACCTATTTCAACTGGAAGACATACTGGGTGAAATCAGTCAGTGGCGAAAGGGCAAATATTGTATGAGACCCCTGCTATAAGGACTTTAAAATAGACTTAGGTACAGAAGAAAATACTCTTTAATAGTTACAAGGGTGGGGAGGGGGAATGAGGGTTGGTCACAGATTAGTCAATAGATACTTGGTTGGCTGAAAGCAGTGACAGTGCACAGTAGAAAATAGATCAATTTAACTAGATTTTATCACAAACTGAAAGCTTTCCTAATCTTAACCAATATTGCAAGGGTAGAGTAGAAGGGGTGGGGTTTGGGGACCATGCTCTCAGGGGACATCAAGGTCAATTGGCATAATTAGCCTATTGCTAAGAGAGTCTTCTGCACCCCATATTGGTGAGTGGCATCTGAGGTCTTAACAGCTAGCAAGCTGCCATCTCAGGTACACCAAACAATCCAAATTCAGCTGGAGCAGATGATCAGCAAGAACACCAAAGACATGAGGAAAAAGAGCTCAGGAGACAGAAGGACTCATGTAAATGGGAAACTGTATCAACATACCACAAGAAAAACCAGATGATGCCCAGCCACTACCAAAGAGAGCTGTTGAGTTCCTGTGCCAACATGAGAAAAAGAGGAGTGGCAGCTCAAGAACTCTACTTAAAGACCATACTTGATGGTCCAACAGCCTGGGGGATCCACTGGGAGCATGGTCCATAGACCTGCTGCTGCCCCTGTCTAGAAAACACTGTTGAGGTCAAGTCTTTGAACAAAAATGGGCTAGTCTCTGGGATACAATGTGACCATACAGTGGGTGCACTTTATGGTTCTATGCATTCATAGAAGGCTGTCCTGTTGGTCTTTTCCTACATGGGAGAGAAGAAGGTGAAGAGGAGGGGCAGGAGCTTGCTAAGAGGATACACAAGTATAAAATAAAAAGAAGGAGTGTGCTGTCATGAGGTAAGGAGAACAGAAAAACTGTAGATAGGTTGGCATGCAAAATTGATTTGGATTGCATACTTCCACTTAATTTCAATTAAAAAAAAAAATCCCAACAAAAAGTGCCCTGGCCCCAACAACTTCATTGGAGAATTCTAACAAACTTTTAGAGAACAGTTATCACCACCATTATTATTATAGGTATCTCAGAGCGTAGAAAAGGGTGGAATACTTCCAAATTCATTCTGTGAAGTCAGCATAACCATGACATCAAAACTAAGTAAAAAGAGAAAAAAAATGTGCAGACCAGTATCACTCGTGAACTTGTGGGTAAAAATCCTCAAAAAACTCTCACCAACAGAATACAATGCATCAAAAAAAAAAAAAAAAAAAAAACTCAACATGATCAAGTGGGATTCATACCAGCTAAGCAAAGACATTTCAATGTTAGAAAAAGAATCAATATTTTCATCCACCTAAACAAAAGACAAGAATCACTTGATTTTGTCAATTGATGCAGAAAGGCATTAGACAAAATCCAACACCCATTCATGTTGAAAAAAGAAACTCTTAGCAAAATAGAAGGGAAATTTCTTAACATAGTAAAAGACATTTATACAAAACCAATAGCCAGCATCATCCTAAACAGAGTCTGAAAGCATTCCCCGTGAGAATGGCAACTAGACAAGGATTCATTTTATCACCACTTTCTGGAGGTTCTAGCCAGAACAATCAGACAAGATGAAGAAATAAAAGGCATCCAAATTGGAAAGAACAAAGTAAAAGTATCCCTATTTGCAGATGCTATGATCTTATACAGAGAAAACTCTAAAGAAGCCACAAAAACAAACTACTGGAACAAAGAGAGGAGTTCAGCAAAGCACTACTATACAAGATAAACATGCAAACATCAGTTGGATTCCTCTACACAAAGAGAATATTACAGAGGAAATCACTGAATCAATATCATTTACAAAAGAGCCCAATAAGATACTATACTTTGGAATAAATCTAACTGGAGATGTAAAACACCTATAGAAAGAAAAGTACAAGACACTTTGGTAAGAAACCAAAGGAGACCTACATGAGTAGAGACATTTATATGTGGATAAGAAGACTTGCTCGTGGATAAGAAGACTCAACACTGTGAAAATGACTATTCTACCCAAAACAATCTATAGGTATCCAAATCCCAATGGCATTTTATAATCAGGGGAGAAACAAATTAATAACTTCCTATAGAAAGGGAAGACATCTCAGATAATCAAAGAATTATGAAGCAGAACAATGTGGGGAGGCTCATGTCTATAGAATGGATTACACTGCCATTGTAGTCATAACAGCCGGGTACCAGTACAACAACAAATGTATAGGCCAATGGAATAAAGCTGAAAATCAAGACACAAAATCATCAATCTATGAGAAGCTAATATTTGACAAAGACTTAAAGTCCAAAAAATGAGGAAAAAACAGTCTGCTTAAAAAATGATGTTGGCATTATCAGATATTCATTTGCGAAACCAAATAAAACAAGACCCTTATCTCAAACCATGCACAAAAACTAGCTCAAAATATATCAAAGACCTAAGTATAAAACCTAAAACAACAAAGATTATGGAAGTAAAAATAGGCACGATGCTAGGTGCCACTATGCATGGCATAGACAGACTACAAAATATTACTAATGGTGAAAAAACACCAAAACAGAAAACAGATAACTGAGATCTCCTAAAAATCAAACACTTATACTCATCCAAAGACTTCACCAAAAGATGGAAAAGACAACCTATGACTGGACAAAAAAACAATTGGCTATGACAAATCTGATCATTCTCTAATGTCTAAAATCTACAAGAATCCATAAAATGTCAACAAAAAGACAAATATCCAATATAAAAATGGGCAAAAGATACAAACAAACACTTCTCAAAAAAGACATTCAGGTGGCTAACAAATACATGTTGTAAATGCTCATGATGATTAGCCGTTAGAGTAATCCAAATCAAAACTACAACGAGATACCATCTCATTACAACAAGGCTGTCATTAATCCAAAACACACAAAATAAGAAATTTTGGAACACTTATACACTGCTGTTGGAAATGTAAAGTGGTACAACCATTTTGGAAATTGATTTGACACATATTTAAAAAGGTGGAAATAGAAATATTATATGATTGATCAATCCTACTTCTTGGAATGTATCCTAGGGAATAAGGGAATGCATCCTCGGGAATAAGGCCTATAACACAAATAGATACATGGACACCAGTGGTTACTGAAGTGTTGCCCACAATAGCAAAATGATGGACTCAACTCAGGTACCCACGAACAAAATAATGAGTAATCAAACCATGGTATATTTGTACAATGGATTATTATACAGTGATAAAGAATAATGATTACTTTCAGAAACATCTTAACATGGAGAAATCTTGAAGTTATAATGTCTTCGAATAACGATGTCCTATTTTTCACTTCTCATGGTGGGCTTATTTGTGGAGCTATAGTGGCCAAATCCATCACCTGTTTTTGACTAGTCTTGACAAACAACCATGAAAACTTACATGATACCATAACACACAGAAATTATTAAAGTTTATTGTCAAAAAGGGTGTTCCATTCACCAAACATTCTGTGTGTTATGTGAAACTTGTGGTGTGCATAATCATCCCACTGAAAGAACAGCTTGACATTTAATCAAAAAATTTGAGGAGGTAGGGCCAAGTTCGCAGACTAGTCATGTGTCTCCTTGATTCTCTGAGAACTAAGGCCTAGAAAAACAACTGAACAGAATATAGTAGACATTTTAGCAGCCTCAAGATTAGGCAGAAAGTTGTGAGATACAACTGGATAATGCAAAGGGTGAAACTACCTTTGGTGGAGGCATGTCAGCAGTGCAAAGGGTCCTGCATATGCTGGCACAGCAGCGGAGAGGCTTATGAGTATGGATTCTGTCTCTGTCAACTGGAAACTGGTCCTGAGGATGCTGTGCCTGAGAGCTTGGCTGACGCTGGCTGCCATATTGAGTAGCCGTGCCTGAGTGAACAGTATCTCAGCAGAGGGGCTGTACTTGAGACAGCCACATTTAGAGAACCCAGAGGTGGCTGGTGGCCGAATACAGCAGCACTTTTCTCCTCTTTTCTCTGAGCTTTGTCACAGATTCTGCTCGTGAAGCACAGAAGAGGCAGCACAAGTGAGATGCCATATTTGTCAGCTGAGGGGCAGGGTCTGCCACACCTGAGGGCCTGGCTGGGGCTGGCTGCCATACCGAGCAGCAGTACCTGATTAGTCAGCACCTCTCTCAGCACAGAAGCTGTTTTTAAGACAACCACACCTAGACAACTCAGTGGTGGCTGGCGGCTGAGTGCAGCAGTGTCCGACTGGGACCAGCTGCCATATTGAGTAGCACTGCCTGGCTGGACAGCATCTCTCTCAGCAGAGAAGCTGTTCTTAAGACAGCTGCACTTAGAGAGTGCAGTAGAGACTGGAGGCCAAGTGTGGCAGTGTGCTTCTCCACACCCTTCTCTGAACTACGCTGTAGAGTCTGCTGGCATGACACTGAAGAGACTGCACAAGTAGGTCAACATCTTTGTCAGCCAGGAGATGGGGCCTGCCACATCTGAGGACCCAGCAGGGCTGGCATCCAAGCTGATTAAGACCACCTGACTGGGCAGTGTCTCTCTCTGCAGGCAAGCTGCACTTAAGGCAGCTCCACCTAGAGAATGCAGTGGAAGCTGGCAGCCAAGTTCAGTAGTGCCCTTCCCCCATTCCTTCTCTGAGTACTGACAGCTTTCTGATGGTTCAAAAACAACAATCAGTATATAGTCATTGAGAGAAGCAGACCACCATGGTTCTGGAAACCTCCCAAAATAAAGAATCAAAAAACTTCTCAGATGAAGAAGCCTTCCTGAAATTATTGGAGGTAGAAAACAAAAGAATTATACATATAGCCATTCTAGATGGCAGGATGGAGATTAGAAAAGTGCACCAGAACAAAATGAAAAATTAAACTAGCTATATGAATCGCTATGAGTAGGAGTCAACTTGATGACACTGGGTTTATATGAATTCCTAGACCAATGGTCTGAAATTCAGCAGATCAATATAAAATTCCAGAATTAGACAATAAAATGAAAAGCTAATAGAGCAAGATTGAAGAAATAGAATGCAGAATTAACAAAATTGAAAGTAAAGCAACTGACACGAGTATTTATGAGGATGAATCAGATCAAAGAATCAAGAAAATTGAAGAATCATTAAGAATTATGAAGGATTTTATTAAGAGGAAGAATTTACAAGTAATTGGAATTCCAGAACAGGGAGAAATAGCAGAAAACACAGAGAGAATTGTTGAAGAGCTGCTGACAGAAAACTTTCCTGACATCCTGAAAGAAGAGAAGATAGCCATTCAAGATACACACTGAACTCCTCCAAAGGTAGATCCTAAAAGGACACCAAGACATATTATGATCAAGCTTAATAAAATGAAACATGAAAAGCAGCTCTTAAAGGCAGCTAAGCTTAAACCAAAATTGATGTATAAAGGAGAGTCTGTTAGACTGAGTTACAACTATTCAGTGAAAACCATGGTGGCTAGAAGGAAATGGGATGACACATACAAAGCTTTGGAGGAAGTAAACTTCTAACCTAGAATTACACATTCTGCAAAATTGTCTCTGCAATACGACAGAGAAGTGAAGACATTCTCGCTAAACAGAACTATAGAGACTTTGCAAAAACAAAGCCAAAATTATAAGAAAAACTGAAAGAATTTCTTTGATTAGAAAATAAATAGCATCACATGTATATTAAAGATGCAATATAGGACACATCATTCAGAGTCCTACTTAGGGAAGTCACAAAACTTAATCAAAGCTAACATATTAAAATTAGAGGAACAGAGAACTCAGTATGTAAACTATAAACATTACATTATAAAGGATATACTACTGTATTCATAGGCTTTTCAGATGGAGAGGAAGTTAAGGAGATATAAAGAAGTTAAAGACTGGTTGAAACTTACAACATTAGAGGACAATAAAGGGGTAACCACAAAGCAAACTAAAAACACTACACGTCAAAACAAGAAACACAATGCATAAGTCTCAACAGATACAAAACTATAAAGAAAAATGAGCCGGAATAGAATATTAAGTGGAAAAAAGGAAATAACAACACCACAATAATAAAGGCATCAAAATGACGGCACTAAATACATATGTCAATAATTACACTGAAGGTAAATGGATTGAGTGCACCAATAAAGAGACAAGAGAGTAACAGTTTGCATCAAAAAACATGATCTGTCTATATGCTACTTACAAGAAACACACCTTAGACTCAAAGATATGAACAAACTGAAAATCCAAGGATAGGAAAATATATATCAAGCTAACAATGTTCAAAGAAGAGCAGGAGTGGCAATATTAATCTCAGATAAAGTAGATTTTGAAGTAAAATCCACCATCATGGACAAGGGTGGTCACTGTTTATTACTTAAAGTTTCAATATATGAGCAGGATACGACAATAAAATATTTATGCATGCACTAATACCAGGTCATCTAAATACATCAAACAAATGCTGACAACATTGAAAAACGAGATAGATTGCTCCACAATTATAGCAGGAGACTTCAACACTCCTCTTCCAGTAAAGAATAGATCATCGAGAAAAAGCTCAACAAAGACACAGAAGATCTTATTGTGGCAATCAGCCCACTTGACCTCATAGGTATATACAGACGTTTTATGCAGACAAGCACACCTTCTATTCCAAAGCATGGAACATTCTCTAGAATAGAGAATTATTACACCATAAAGCAAGTCTCAACAAAATCCAATTTATTGCAAAGCATCTTCTCAGACCATAAAGCCATAAAAGTTGAAATTAGCAGCAGAAAAAGGATGAGTTGAAATCCATACACGTGGGAACTAAACCACATCTTGCTCAAAAATTCATGGGTTATGGAAGAAATCAAAGATGCAATAAAGAAACTCATGGAATCAAATGAGAATGAAAACACATGCTACCAGAACCTATGGCATACAGCAAAAGCGGTGCTCAGAGGTCAACTTATCTCTATAAGTGCACACATCTGGGATGAGGAAAAGGACGGAACCAAAGAATTAACCTGACAACTTGAACAACTAGAAAGAAATAAAGGAGAGAACCTATTGGGTACCAGAAGAAAACAGATTATAAACATTAAAGCAGAACTAAACAAGTTAAAGACTAGAAAAACAATTGAAAGTGTTAACCAAACCAAAAGTTGGTTTTTTAAAAAGATCAACAAAATTGATAAACTGATGGCTAAACTCACAAAAGAAAAACAAGAGAGGAAACAACTCAAATAAGAAATGAGATGGGAGATGTCACAACACAAACAACAGAAATTAAAAGTATCAACAGAATACTATGAAAAATTGTACTGCAACAGATTTGAAAACTCAGATGAAATGGACAAATGTCTAGATTCACATTACTTGCAAAATTTATCATGAAGGGAAGTAGAACAACTTAATAAAACCTTCACTACAGAAGAGACTGAAATAGTAATTTTAAGAAAACAAAAAAACTGCCAGTTAAAAACAGCTTCACTGGAAAATTCTACCAAAGTTTTAGAGAGAAGTTAATTCCAATACTAGAGAAGCTATTTCACAACATTGAAAAGGATGGAACATCCCCAAATTCATTCTATGAATCTAGCATAAACCTGATATGAAAGCCAGGTAAAGATCTCACAGAAAAACAAATTACAGACCAACATTATTTGTGAACCTAGAGGCAAAAACCTTCAACAAAATCCTAGCCAATAAAATTCAGCAACATATCAAAAAAATAATTCATCACAACCAAGTAGGATTCATATCAGAGATGCAGGGTTGGTTCAACATAAAACAAACAAAAACAATTAATGTGACCAAACACATAAACAATACAAAGGATAAGAATCACCTGACTCTGTCAATTGATGCAGAAAAGGCATTTGACAAAGTTCAACACCGTTCATTTGAAAAACCTCTCAGCAAAATAGGAACAGAAAGGAAATTCCTCAGTGCAATAAGGAGCATCTATGCTAATCCAACCACAACATCATCCTGAATGGAGACAGCCTGAAAATTTTGCCTCTGAGAATGGGAACTAGACAAGGATACCCACTGTCACCACTTCTATTCAATGCTGTGCTGTAGGTTCTGGCCAAAGCAATCAGATATGACAAAGAAATAAAAGGAATCCATATTGTTAAAGAAGTAAAGGTATCCCTATTTGCAGATGATGTGATCATATACACAGAAAACCCTAAAGAATCCATCAATAAACTACTGGAGCTATTTGAAGAGTTCAGCAAAGTGTCAGGATATAAGATAAACATATATAAATCAGTAGGATTCCTTTACATGAACAAAGAGATCGTCAAAGAGGAAGTCACCAAATGAATACCATTTATAATAACCTCCAAGAAGATAAAATACCTAGGAATAAATCTAAACAGAGCCACCTGTACAGAGAAAGCCACAAGACCCTATGCAAGGAACCAAAGGAGACTTACATAACTGGAGAAATCTACCTTGGTCACAGATAGGAAGACATAAAGTTGTGAAAACGTCTATTCTACCCAAAATGATCTACACACACAACACAATCCCATTACAAATTCTGGTGCCATTTTTTAGTAAGATGGAGAAGTAATTCATCAACTTTGTTTGGAAAGGGGACAAATTCTAGATTAAGTGAAATGCGACTGAAGAAGAGAAACACAGTGAGAGGCCTCACACTACCCAACCTGAGAGCTGATTACACTGCTATGATAGTCAAAACAGCCTGGTACTGGTACGAAAACAAATATATAGACCAATGGACCAGAATAGAGAATCCAGAAATATTACCATCCTTGTATGAACAGTTAATATTTGACAAAGACCAAACGGTTGTAAACTAAGATTAAAACAGTCTCTTTAACAAATGGCATTGGCAAACTTGGATCTCCATTTGCAAGAAGCAAAAACAAGACACACATCTCATGCCTTACACCAAAAAACTAACTCAAAATGGATGAAAGACCAAAGTATTAAATTTAGAACAATAAAGATTATGAAAGACAAACCAGGGAAAGCAACAGTTCTAATATATGGCTTAGACAGACCAAAATCTTACCAACAATGTACAAACAAAAGAAACTAGATAAATGGGAACTACTAAAAATCAAAAACACTCATCCAAAGACTTTATTAAGAGAGTTAAAAGGCTGCCTACAGAATGGGAAAAAATAGTTGGCAACTAAGTTTTGGGTAAAGATCTAATTTCCATACTCTACAACATACTGCAAAATCTCAATAATGAAAAGGTAAATAGCCCAATTAAATGATAGACAAAGGACATGAACAGACGCTTTACCAAAGAGGACACCCAGGCAGCCAATAGACATATGAGTAAATGCTCATAATCACTGGCTATTGGAGAAATCTACATCAAAACTACAATGAGATAACATCTCACCGCACTGAGGTTGGCAATAATCCAAAACACACAAAACAACAAATGCTAGAGAGGCTGTTGAGAGACTGGAATTCTCCTACACTGCTAGTGAGAATGAAAAATAGTACCCCTCTTTGGAAAGCAAATTGGTGTTTTCTTGAAAAGCTAGAAATAGAAATGCCATGTTATCTAGCAATCCTACTGCTTTGAATATTTCCTACAAAAAAAGGGGCTGTCACACAAACGGATATGTGCGCACAGATGTTTATTTCAGCACAGCCCACAATAGCAAAAAGATGGAATCAACCTAGGGGTCCATCAACAGATGAATGGATAAACAAACTATGGTACACGTACACAATGTAACACTATACAATGATAATTTTAGCACACAACTCATAAGCTGGAATCAACTAGAAGGCATGCTCAGTGAAATCATTCAGCTGCGAAAGGACAAACACTATATGACCACTATTGTGAAGACTTAAAAAAGGGCTTATTCATGGAAGAAAAGTCTCTTCGATGGCTAGAAGTGTGGGGAGTGAGGGAGGGAGAGAGTTGTTCATAGATTAGACAGTCAACAGGAATTTGGTTAGGTGAAGGGAAGGACAGCACACGGTAGAAGCATAACTGGGGTACACCTTAAGTCAAAAAGTTTTCTAGATTCAATTCAACATTTCAAAGGACAGAATAGCAGAGACATGGGTCTAGAGACCATGTTCTTAGGGGATATCAAGCTTAATTGTCATAACCATTCTTCTGCTAAGAAAATCTTCTACCCTTTTATTGGTAAGTGGCATCTAGGTCTTAAAAGCAGTCAAGCTGCCATCTGAGGAACATTTGTTGGTCTCAACACACTTGGAACAGATGGCAACAGAGAACATCAAAGACTTGAGGAAAATGTGCCCAGGAGACAGAAGGACTCATATAATTGGGAGACACATCAGCATGAGACCAGAAGAACCAGATTTTACTTGGCCTCCACCAAAGACAGCTCTGATGGGCAATGAAATGTAGATTTCCTGATGCAGCAGAATGAAAAAGAGGTTTGCAGATCAAGAACTCTAGTAAAAAACCTGGACTGATAGTGTAACAGCCTGCGTGGTCCCCTGGATACATGTCCCCTAGACTTGCGACTAGCTGAGACCTGAAACCAGTACTGAGGCCAACATTTCAGACAAAGAATGGACTGGACTCATGGCCACAGGGTAAGCATGTGACATGTGTGCTTTACGGTTTTGTACGTATATAGGAGGTGTCCTACTTGTTTCTTTATAGAGGGAAGAAGAAAGGATAGAGAGCAGGGGACAGGTGTTTGTTAAGTGGATACTAGAAGTAAACAATGAAAAGGAAGAATGTGCTGTTACAAGGTGAGGAGAGCAGATAGAGTTACAGAGACATGGGCATGCAAAATTAGCTTGGATTTTATACTTTCACTTAATTATAATAAAAAATATTGAGACAACTAGATCTGTTGCCAATCAGACAACATCTGTGTGTGTCAACAAATAGCTTGTTCCAGTGAAAACATTGTCACAGTTTGTCAGACTATATGTGAGATTCCATCCCAATAAATTTCTTGCCTAGCACAAGAACTGGGACATTCATCAACCACAATTTGGCAGATTATGCATGTGGACTTGAAGCTCTACCCTTACATATTTAACTCCGGAACTGGCATCCAATGATGATAGATTGCACTGTACTTTTGCTGACTGGGTTCTGGAGCAACTGGAAGTTGACACTGATTTTGGCTGAAAACTTGTATTCAGTGGTGAGGCCCATTTATAGATGAATGGTTTTGTTAAGAAACAAAGCTGTTCCAGTTGGAGCAATGGCAATCCAATGGAGATGCAAGGATGTCCTCCTCATCCAAAAAAAGTTACCATCTGGTATGGATTTTGGTCTGGCAGAATCATTGGCTCTTATTTTTCTGAAAGAGGGAAGTCTGTGACTGTCAATGGTGAAAGATATTGGGCTATAACTGATTATTATGGGCACCATTTGGAAAGTACAGATCTTAGAAATATGTGATTTCAGACAACAAAGAGGAAAGAGCCAAGAAGACAGAAGGACCTGTGTGAATGGGTGACTGGATCCACATGTGACCAGAAGAACCAGATGGTGCCTGGCTGCCACAAAGACAGCTGTGATGGGTCCCAGTGGCAACATAAGAAAAAGATGAGTAAACCTCAGGAACTCCACTAAAAGACTGCAATTGATGGTCCAAAGTCCTGGGGGTTCTCCAGAGAGCACGCCCCCTAGGCCTGCTGCTGCCCTTGACCAGAAATCTTTACTGAGGTCAACTCTTCGGACAGGAATGGATTGGACTTGGGGACACAATGTGACCATATCGTGTGTGTACTTTATGGTTGTATGTATAGGATGCTGTCCTACTGACCTCTCACTAGAAGGGAGAGGGTGGAGACAAGGTGACAGGAGATTGTTAAGAGGATATAACATGTATAGAATGGAAAGGAGGAGTGTGCTGTCACCAGGCAATGAGAGCAGAAGGAGCTATATTTAGGTGAGCATGCAAATTTAATTTGGGTTGTACGCTTTCATTCAATCACAATAAAAAAAAATGTGTAATTTCAACAAGACAGTACTATGTGCCATACTACATGTGAAAGAAACAACTCACTGAAGTAGAATTCAAATATTTCATCGTCTTGCGTGGTGGTGATGTTAACTAACAGGCAAGATCATGTGCTTTAATGCCTTTAGATTACTTTTCAAGCAGCTGTGTCAAATCTTGTCTTTATGCCTATTAACTGCAAACAATTGATGGTCTAAAGAACAACATCACATGCATCATTCTTGAAATTCAGCCTGGTTTATGTGAGACTGTCATAGAAAATTGGATGTCCTAGGGTCGCCATGAGTCGGATCTGACTCGACGGCACTGGGCTGACTTGGCAGATGCACAACACCAAATCAAGTCATGGTAGCCATTTACCCGAAGTTCTTTTCCACACATAATGCCATTAAATGTACTTCAAAATAAGAAAGCAATTAAAACTATATCATTTTAATGACTTGTTTTATTCAAGTTCAAAGATAGGACACCCTTATTGGAAGACCTTTTATTATGCTGAGTGAAATTAGTCAGAAAAGAACAAATATTGGATGATACCACTATTACAAGGATTCAAGAAAAGATTTAAACATGTAAGAAAGCAGTCTTTGATGGTTACCCTAGAAGGGAAGGGAGGAAAAGGGTATTCACTAATTTGATACTAGACAAGAATTATTTTTAATGAAGGGAAGGGTAACACACAGTAGAGAAGTAAGTGCAACTGGAGTAAACCAAAAGCTATGATGTTTTCTAGATACAACCAAACTTTAAAGGACAGAGAAACAGAGAAAGGAGTCCAAGGATCCTGGTTTCAGGGAACAACTTCCACAATACATTTTATCAAGAATATGTTCTTCAGGGATGGGGCCATGATGGTGGACTAGTCACACTTCTCCGTGATTTCCCTGGAGAACTAAGGCCTAGAAGACCAATTGAACAGAGCAGAGTGGACATTCTGGGAGCCTCAATATCAGGCATACGGTTGTGAGAGCAGACTGGGTGACAAGAGGAGAAAACTACCTTTGTCAGATGCAAGACAACAGTGCAAAGAGTCCCCCTTCTGCTGGTACAGAAGCTAAGAGGCTTACAGATATGGAAGCCATTTTTGTTAACTGAGAGACTGAGACTGGGATGCTGAGCCTGAGATCCTGGCAGGGGCTGGCTCCTATGCTGAGATGCAGTGCCTAAGTAAACAGCATCTTTCACAGCAGAAAGGCTGTGCTTGGGACAGTCACAACTAGAGAAACCAGCAGCAGCTGGTGACTGAGGTTGCCAGTACCCCTTTCCCCTCTTCTCTGAGCTGTGACATCGGTACTGCTGGCTCAGTGCAGGAGTGGTGGATCAAGCAGGATGCCATCCTGTTCAGCTGAGAGGTGAAGTCAGCCACTCCTGAGGGCCTGACTTGGGGTAGCAGCCACAGTGGGCAACAGCACCTGTTTGGACAGCACTTCTTGCAGTAGAAAAATCTGCTTTTAAGACAATTGTACCTATAAAATGCAGTGGCGGCTGGTGGCTGAGTGTGGTGGTGCCCTTAGCCCTGCCTTCTTTGAGCCACATCACAGCATCTGCTCATGGATCCCTGAGGGACTCCATAAGTAGGGTGCCATCCTTGTCTGCCAAGAGGTAGGCCCTTCAAACCCTGAGCGCCTGACAGCTACCAGCTGTCACTGAACAGCACCTCTCTGAGCAGAAAAGCAGTTCTTAAGATAAGCAAACCTAGAAAATGCAGCAGTGGCTGATGGCTGAGTCTGGCAGTACTAATTCCACCTCCCTTCACTGAGCCATGCGACAGCATCTGTTGATGGGCCCCAAGAGACTCTGGAAGTAGGTCATCACTTTGTTAGCCAGACAGTGGGATCTACTACCCCTGAGAGCCCAAATGGAGCCAGTCACCAAGCTGAACAGCACCATGAGGCTGGACAGAATCTCTCTAGCCAGAGAAGCTATACTTAAGTCAGATCGCCTAGAGAACTCAGTGGCAGCTGGTGGCCAAGTCTACTAGTGCTGTACTCACTCTCTTCGTAGAGGTATGCCACACCTCCCATTAGTTCAATGCTGAAGAAAGTGAAAATCTTTCTGATGGCATGAAGGCAGCAATCAATATCTAATCATTTAAATAAGCAGACCACTATGGCTCCAGAAAACTCCTGCAGTAAAGAATCAAAGTGCTTCCCAGATGAGGAAGTCTTCCTGAAATTAACAGTGGTAGAACACAAAAGAATTATGGATAGAGCCCTTCTAGAAATTAAACAAAGACAGCAGGACAAAATAAATGATCAAGTAAGCTATATGAACTGCTTGAAAATCAATGACCTGAAATTCAGAAGAACAATAATAAAATTACACAGACAATTTGATGCAAAGCCAAAAGAGCAGCAGTGAGGAAATGGAATGCAGAAACAGTAAAACTGGAGGTAAAGCAACTGATACCAGCATTTGTAAGGAGAATTCAGATACAAGAATTTAAAAAAATGAAGAAGCTGTAAGTAGCATATGTGACTCTATCAAGAGGAATAATCTAAAAATAATTGGAATTCCTGAACTTGGTGGTGGAGGGATAGCAAAAAATACAGAGAGAACTGTTGAAGAGTTGCTAACAGAAAACTGCCCTGACATCATGAAAAAAGAGAACATAGTTATTTGGGATGTTTAGCAAACACCATAGAAGGTAAACCCTGAAAAAAAGACACCGAGACATGTTATAATCAAGCTTACTAAAGGGAAACGTAAGGAGAGGCACTTCAAGGGCAGCTAGGCTTAAATCAAAACTAACATACAGAGGGAAGCATTGTAGACTGTCCTGTGATTTCTTGGCAAGAAGGCAGTAGGATGATACATACAAAGCATGAAGAGAAATATTTCCAATCAAGAATTATATATCCTGAAAAATTTTCTCTAAAATGTGATGGTGAAATTAAGACATTCTCAGGTAAGTAGAAGCTTAAAGACTTTGTAAAAACAAAACCAAACATACAAGAAATACTGAAAGAAGCTCTTTGTTTAGCATATCAATAACATCAGATATATACTCATGGATGCAATGCAGGACACAGCCTCCAGAGTCCTACTCAGTTAGGGAATTCACGAAATGCAATGCAACTAAAATATTGAAATCAGGGAAACAGACGTCTTAGCATGTAAACTATGACATCATCACAACATAAAGAGGGATATATTACAGTATTGATAGCCCTTTCAAACGGAGAGGAGATATACAGAAGTTAAAGACTGGTTTAAACTTAGAGCATTAGGGAGGAAGAAAGGGGTAGCTGCAAAGGAAACTAATGATACTACATGTCAACAAGAAACGTAACACAGGAGTCTCAATAGACAAAAAACAACATTGAAAAGGATGAACAGAAAACCAATAAAGAAAAATGACCCAGACCAGAATATTAAGTGGAACAAAGAAAATGTCAACAACACAAAAATAAAGGCACCAAAATGACAGCATGAAATACGTATCTATCAGCATTATGCTGAATGTAGATTGATTGAATGCTCCAATAAAGAGACAGTGAGTGTTTTAGTCTGCTAGTGCTGCTCTAACAGAAATACCAGAGTTGATGGCTTTAACGTAGAAAAGTTTATTCTTACACAGTCCAGTAGGCTACAAGTCCAAATTCAGGATGTCTGCTCCAGATGAGCAGCCTCTGGAAGAGAGTCCAGTATTGCATCAGTCTTTGTCCAGGGAGCATCTTGGTGCAGCATCCTGAGGTCTGAAGGACGTTCTCTTCTCCCAGTGCTGCTTTCTTGATGGTGTGAGGTTCCCAATTCTCTGCTTGCTTCCCTTTCCTCTTATCTCTTGTAGTATGAAAGGATAAAGGGTGGCGCAAGCCATTCTCCAGGGAAACTCCCTTTACAGTGGAATGGGAGCTGATTCTATGAAGGAATTTACAGTCCCACACTAATCCTTTAACATACAGCATAGGAAAATCACATAATGGAGGACAGTCATAAAATATTGGGAATCATGGCCCAGCCACATGGTGACACCTATTTTGGGGGGAGCACAATTAAATCCATGAAATCCCACCCTTCATAACCCCAAAATCACATCTTAGAAACGTGTAACACATTCATCCCATTATAGCCAAATCATGTCCATCCCATATGACAACAGTCTTAAATCAGTTCCAAATCCAAAATTCAAAAATTCCCTTCCATCTATGAAACCTAGAATACAACCTATCTACTTCCAAAGGTGCAATGACAGAACAGGCACAAGTTAGACATTCTATTACAAATAGGAGAAATTCTGGGGAAAGAAGGCATTAATAGGCAACAAGAAAGCCAGCAGAACACATTATGTCATCCCTCAAAGCTTTGAAAATAATCTTCCATTTTCTGAGACATTATGGCCCTGCCCTCCAGGCTTTAGGTATTGACCGTACTCTCTGGATTCTCAGTGGAGACTCCTGGCCTTGTGCTACAACTCTGCCTCCTAGACCCACTCGAACAGAAACTCTGCCCCCTCAGCTTTAGGTGTGTCCTATAAGCCCAAATGAGCAGCAGTTCTACCCTTATAAACACAGGAAGCCATTGCTCTCTCCTTTCAACCCCCCAAGATCATGGCCACACCTTTTGAGACTGAGGCAGTTCAGCTTCTCATGTTCTTTCTCTCTTCATCTTCTGCTTCCTATGGCCTCATGGCCCAGACCTCAAGCCCACATCTGCCCTACAGGGGCAAGTGTTCCAAAGCTCTTTAGCTTGCTGGTTCAAGTGCCTAGAGGCACCCCACTCTGCTACATAGCTTTCCTGCACTCAGGCATTCAGTTTTCCTGCTCCATGGGTCTGCAAGCCTAGCTCCACTGTTCTAAATGCCCGGAGACTCTGGTCCTCCAGGAAGCCTCTGTGGACAGGCACCTAGCTCTCTTGCTCCATGGGTCAGCTCCAGTGCTGCCTCTGGTACTGCTGCTGGCACTGCTGCTCGTCCTCTGCTGTTGTCACTCACTATCTGTGCCTTCTTCTGTGTTAACAGTTCTCCTTGGTTCCTTCTGAATCTTCTATCTGCTCAGCTTAAAAATGGCTTCCACATTGTAGGTATTTGCTAGAGTAGCATCCCACTCTCCCAGTACCAAATTCCATCTTAGTCAGCAATTGTTCTCTAACAGAAATATCACAGAGGGTATGGCTTTAACGGAGGAAAATTTATTCTTACGCAGTCCAGTAGGCTACAAGTCCAAATTCAGGATCTCCACTCCAGGAGAACACTTGCCCCCTTCTCAGCTCTGGAGTGAAATCTGGTATTGTATCAGTCTTTGTCCAGGGAGCATCTTGGTGTGGGATCCTGAGATCTGAAGGACGCGCTCTTCTCCTGGTGTTGTTTTCTTGATGGTGTGAGGTTTCCAATTCTCTGCTCGCTTCACTTTCCTTTCATCTCTTGTAGGATGAAAGGATAAAGGGTGGTGTGAGTCATACTCCAGGGAAACTCCCTTTATAGTGAAGCAGGGAGTTGATCCTATGAAAGGATTTACAGTCCCACCCTAATCCTTTAACATACAGCATAGGAAAATCACAAAATGGAGGACAATCATAAAATATTGGGAATCATGGTCCTGCTACATGGTTACACATGTCTGGGGGGAGGGGAACGCAACTCAACCCTTGACAGTGAGGAACACGTTGGACCAAAAAATGTCATTCATCTATATGCCACTTACAAGAAACGTACCTTAGACTCAAATATACGAACAAACTGAAAATCAAAGGGTGGAAAAATATATACAAAGCCAACAACATGCAAAGAAGAGCAGGAGTGGCAATGTTAATCTCATATAAAGTAGATTTTAAAGTAAAATCCACCTTCGTGGACAGGGAGTTTCACTATTTATTGCTTAAAGTTTTAATACATAACGAGTTGCCGTACATAGTTTCAATACATAACAATATTAAATATTTATGCACCCAATATCATAGAGCATCTAAATGCACTGAACAAATGCTGACAACACTGAAAAATGAGATAGATCATGCCACAATAATAGTAGGAGACTTCAACACCCCATTTTCAGTAATGGACAGATTATCCAGAAAAAAAGCTTAATAAAGATACAGAAAATCTTATCGTGACAATCAAATTACTCAATCTCATTGACAGATACAGAACTTTTTACTCTTCAACAGATAAATGCATGTTCTTTTCCAATGCACGTGGAACATTCACCAGAACAGATCACATATTAAGCCATAAAGCAAGACTAAACAATACCCAAACCAGTGAATTCTTGCAAAGCACATTCTTACACCATAAAACCATAAATATTGAAATCAATAAAAGAAAAAAACAAAAGTAGAAATTAGAACTCATGGAAACTGAACAGCATTTGCTCAAAAATTTACAGGTTACAGAAGAAATCAAAGATACAATGAAGAAATTCATGAAATCAAATGAGAATGAAAGTACATACTACCAGAACCTATGGGATGTGGCAAAAGCAGTGCTCAGAGGTGAATTTGTCTCTATAAATGCACATATCCGGAATGAAGAAAGGGCCCAAACCAAAGAATCAATCCTACAATTTGAACACATAGAAAGAGAACAACAAAAGAACCCCTCAGGTGCCAGAAGAAAACAGATAATAAAATTTAGAGCAGAACTAAATAAATTACAGAATAGAAAAACAATTGCAAGAATTAACAAAACCAAAAGCTGGTTTTTTGAAAAGATCAACAAAGTTGATAAGCCGTTGGCTAAACTTACAAAACGAAAACAGGAGAGGAAACAAATAACCCGATTAAAAAATGAGACGAGATGTCACAGCAGAAATTAACAGAGATTAAAAACCTAGAAGAATTAGATAAATTTATATGACCTTTGTGAGTTGATTTTTCACCTTTTTCAGAGTTGGTTTTGTGGTTGTTGAGACTCCTGTATTACATTTCTTGATATGGTATGTTGCTTCTTTATTGTGCTTTATGGCTGCTCCTATGATCCTGCTTACTAAACTATATATAACACCAATTTTGATTGCTACCAGTCTTGTCAACCTCCTCTCCATCTGGAAGGACTATAATGACTGTAGTATACTCCTCTTTTTAATATGATGATATCGTAGTTTACATGATATGATCACCAAATCATTTGTTTCACTATTATAGCTTTGATTATGCTCGGAGCCTTCCCTAATTGAGTAGGATTCTGGATAAGGTGTCCTTCTAAAATACAAAGTTAGCAGCTTTGTTCTTTCAAGCCAAGAGATTTAGTATTTCTTGTAGCTTTGGTTTGGTTTTTACAAAGTTTCTGAGTTTCTGTTTATCTGGGAATGTCTTCATTTCATTTTCATATTTGAAAGATAGTTTTGCAGGATATATGATTCTTGGTTGGCAGTTCTTCTCCTTTAAGGCTTTGAATGTGCCATGCCACTGTCTCTATGCCAGCATCGTTTCTGCAGAGAAATCCGATGAAAACCTACAGGGTTTCCCTCTGAATTTTAGCTTTGCTTTGAGTCTTTCTGCCTTTAAGAGTTGCTGCTTATGTTTCATTTTGTTCAGCTTGATTATAATATGTCTTGGAATCTTTTTACGAGATCTACATTGAGTGGTGCTCGATACATATCTTGGATATCTATATTCTCTTCTTTCATAATTTCTGGGAAGTTTTCTGTCAGCAGCTCAGCCACAATGCTCTCTGTGTTCTCAGGTGTCTCACCCTGTTCAGGAACTCCAATTAATCGCAGATTGTTCTTCTTAATAGAGTCTCACATGATTCTTCATGCTTCGTTTCTCTTGTTTCTTTTTTCTGATTTCTCTTCACAGATGCTCGAGTCAGTGGCTATGTCTTCCAAATCAGAAATTCTCTTTTTCATTTGTTCCATTCTGTTTTCTTGGCTTTGAATTGAAGTTTCTATGTCTTTGATTTTGTTCTTGATCTGTTGGATTTCAGAGTAGTGATGTTCTATAGGTCAAACAGCTTGATTAATTTTTCTTTTTGCTCTGCTGCATTTTGTATAAGGTCTAGGAGGGCTCTCTATATAATCCTTTTGTATTCACCTTCTGGTAGTTTCAGAAAAGCTTCTTCGTCTGGGAAGTTCTAAGGTGATTTCTTTTGGGGGCCTTCTGAAGCCATGAGTGACTTCCAGGTTACCTTCTTTTCCAACATTTGCTGCTTTTGGGGCTTCATGTGCATCAATAGAGGCTGGGAGAGATGCTGTGAAGATGTACCACAGTTGTTTCTCTAGGCCATTTCAAGATGAGAAGTGGAAACTATTTGGCAACTTCCAAAGTTGGTCAGGTTTTCAGGTGTATATGTTCCTCTTCCCAGCTGGCAAAGTAAGCACCTCTATACTGAACCCCAGATATTATAAACTAGCTCAAAATACAGAAAGGCTACTGGCCTACTGGCCTCTGCTGCCAGGCCCCAGCTGTAGGCGATACTGTGTAGAATTCTGCTTTCTGTTGGAAAAGCAGTCTCTTCTAGGTATGAAGAAACTCCCAGCTCAGGAATTATGTCCAGCTGAGGCTTCCGTATGGATTGCCTTGCCTCCCAGCAAAACAAGACAGTGTCCTGCATAAGTTTGCCAGCTGACCGGGACCAGGCTCTTGGGAGAAAGAGAGGCCAAGAGTGCCAAAATGCCCAGAATCCACAGCCTCCACCCTGGGCCCTGGACCCAGGTGGCACTGTGCAAAACACCACCTTCCTGCTAGAAAAGCACTCTTCCCCTGGCAGGAGCCACCTCCCAGCCTAAGAACCAAGTCAGGCCAGGGTCTCTGCCTGGGCTTCTCCATTTCCCAATAGGCCAGAAGAGCCGAGGTGTATAGAGTCCAGAGCCAGGGTCTCAGAACCCGGCAATTACGCTTGCCAGTCCCACCAGCAGTGTGTCCAAGACCAGCAGCCAGTCAAGTCCCAGTTCTGCCTGCCAGCCAAGACAGAGGAAAAAAAATAGAAATGGTGAATTACCTTCAGTCTGTGCAAGCCTGCACTTGCTGAGAGTGGGATCAGTGGAAAAGACGAGGTTTTGCGTTCAGTGGTATGAAGTCCAAATTAACAGTCTTATACCCCATCCCAGGGCTCACTAAGTGTCCAGAGGGCTCTGTTTAACTATCATTTCAGGTCTTGGTTTCCAGAGGGATTTAGGAAGACGTGTGTTTAGTCTGCCATCTTGACTTTGCCCTGGATAAATTTCTAGATCCACATTACCTACAAAACTTATTACAAGGGGAATTGAAAACAATTGAACAAACCCATCACAAAAGAGAAACTGAAGACCAAAAAGTGCTGGACCAGGCAGCTTCACAGGAGAATTCTACCATACTTTTAGAGAAGAAATAATTCTAATATTACTGAAGCTATTTCCTAAAGCAGAACAGGATGGAATATTCCCAAATTCATTCTACGAAGCCATCATAATCCTGATGCCAAAGCCAGGGAAAGATCTAGCAAGAAAAGAAAACTACAGACCAATGTCATTCATGAACGTAGATGCAAAAATCTTCACCAAAATCCTAGCTAACAGAATTCAACAACATGTCAGAAAAATAATTCATCCTGACCAAGGTGCATTCACACCAGTGATGCAGGGCTGTTAAACTTCAGAAAAACAATTAGTGTAATCAACCAAATACATAACACAAAGGATCAGAATCACCTGATTTTGTCAGTTGATGCAGTAAAGGCATTTGACAAAGTCCATTAATGCTAAAAACTCTCAGCAAAATAGGAATAGAAAGTACATTCCTCAATGCAATGAGGGGCATCTATGCAAAACCAACTGCCAATATCATCCTGAATGGAGAGAGTCTGAAAAAATTCCCCTTGAGAACAGGAACTAGACAAGGATGCCCACTGTCACCACTTATGTTCAATATTTACTAGAGGTGCTGGCCAGAGCAATTAGACAAGACAAAGAAATAATGGACATCCCCACTAGTAAAGAAGAAGTTAAAATCTCCTGGTTTGCAGATGATACAGGGAACCCTAAAGAATCCATTAGTAAACTACTAGCTCTAATAGAAGAGTTCAGCAAAGTAGCAGGCTATATGATATACACAGATAAAACAGCAGGATTCATTTACACCAACAAAGAGATCATCAAAGAGGAAATCACCGAATCAACACCATTTTCTACACCTCCCAAGAAGGCAAACTATCTAGGGATAAATCTAAATCAGTAAAGACAAGTACAGAGAAAATTAGAAGACCCTGCTGCAAGGAACCAAAAGAGACTTACATAAGTGGAAAAATCTACCTTGCCCGCGGACAGCATTGTGAGAATGTCTATTCCAGCCCAAGCAATCTACGTACACAATGCAATCCCAATGCAAATTCCAGTGTCATTTTTTAATGAGATGGAGAAGCAAACCACCAACTCTATCTGGAAAGGGAAGAAACCCCTGGATAAGTAAAGCACTGATGAGAAGAGGAACACAGTGGGAAGCCTCACACTACCCAATCTTAGAACCTACTACACTGTCACATTCCTAGTACTGGTACAAAGAGAGGCATATAGACCAATGGAACAGAGGAGAGACTCCAGAAATATCACCATCCTCCTATGAATGGTTTATATTTGACAAAGGCCTAAGAGTTGTAAACTGGGGTAAAAACAGTTTGTTTAACAAATGATGTTGGCAAAATTGGATATCCATCTGCAAAAAACTGAAACAACACTCATATCTCACAACTACACAAAAACTAACTCAAAATGCATCAAAGACCTAAATATCAAACCTAAAACAGTAAAGATCACACAAGAAAAAATAGGAACAGCAAAAGAAGTTCTAATATACAGCATAGACAGACTACAAAATCTAACCTACAATGCACACACAACAGTAGAGAAAACAGGTAAATGGAAACTATTAAAAATCACACACTCATCCAAAGGCTATCAAGAGAGTTAAAAGACTACCTACAGAATAGAAAAAAAAAATTGGCAACTATATGTTGGATCAATGTTTGATTTCCATAATCTTCAAGGCACTACAAAATATCAACAAGAAAAAGGTAAATAATTAAACAATGGGCAAATGAGATGGACAGATACTCCACTGAAGAAGACATTCCAGGAGCCAAAAAACATGTGAGGAAAATGCTCACAATAATTAGCTATTAGAGAAATCCAAATGGAAACTACAATAAGATATCATCTCACTCTGACACGATTGGCCATAATCCAAGAAACACAAAATAACTAATGCTGGAGAGGCTGTGGAGAGACTGGAACTCTCCTAGTCTACCAATGGGAATGCAAAATGGTACAACCTCCTGGAAAGCTATTTAGCACTTTTTTAAAGAGCTAGAAATTGAAATACTATATGATCCAGCAATCCTACTGCTTGGAATTTATCCTACAGTAATAAAGGTGGTCACACAACCAGACATACACACAAAAATATTTATTGTAGCACTGTCAGCAATAGCAAAATGATGGAATCAACCTAGGTGCCCATCAACAGGTGAATGGATAAACAAACTATGGTACATATATACACAATGGAACACTATGCAAAGAACAATGATGATTTTAGTAAGCATCTGCCAACCCGGTTTCAATTAGGAGACATTATGCTGAGTGAAATCAGGCATCTGCAAAAGGACAAGTATTGTATGAGACCTCTGCTCTAAGTACTTAAAAATGGACTTATTTATGGAAGAAAAGATTCTGATGGCTGCAAACAGCTGCTGAAAAAAGAAAAAAACAAATGAATATTTTACTTATATTATTTTGAAGAGATAAAAATTAAAATTGATGGTTCTTCAAAAAGGAGAAAATCAGTTTTTGTTTGGTTGATTCTAACTAATGGTGACCCCAAGTGCTTCAAAACTGAATTTTGCACCATAGAGTTTTCATTGGTTTCTCTCTCTCTCTCACTTTTTTTTTTGTTTAACAGATCACAGGGCTCTTTTTCCAAGCTGCCTCTTGGTGGATTCAAACCTCAACGTTTCAGTTAAAACCTCCAGTATTTCAGATAACAGTGCAATGTGTTAACTGATTACACCATCCAGGGGGTCTTCAAAAGAAGAGATTGAGACAAATCTTCTGACTTCCCATTGAGTATGTAAGGACAAACTAGAAACACAAGTGCATTCCAAAGCTGAAATATAGCCTTGAATAATCTCAATGCCTGATTGAATTAAGACAGTTTTTGAATATAGTTTTGCTGCCAGAAACTGATTAAATTTTCTCTGGAGGAAAATAACTTCAACCACAGTGCCTATAATTTGTCACATACGATGTCTGGCAGACAATCCAAAATCACCAGGTTTGCCAGGAAATACGATCAAATGACAGAAAGCCAAGAGAAAAATTGCATGATAGAGAAGATCCATAGATGCTACTGACATTGTAGTTATCCAAACAAAACTGTAAAATAACTGTGACTAATACATTCAATAGGAGATTTTTTAATGGAATATTTATTAATAAAATGAAACTCAGCAGTAGAAAACAATAATGTAACACTAAAATTTCAAAACATGAGTTTAATAGAAAAGAAAGGATCAGTGAATTGGAAACTAGAATAGTAGAAAGCATCCATATGAAAACGCTGAAAGAGGAAATTTCAGCCTCCCACTGAATAAATGTAAAATGCATTTTATACTAATACTGAAAACAGTTCCAGTGGTTTTATGTATTGATTTCTGTTCTCCAAGAGTTACTTTTGCCCCTTCTTCTTCTTTATTTGTGATTAGATACTTTAAAACATCTCTGCGTAGATGTTATATTTCTAAAATCAGGAAATTCATTCTTATTTGCTAAGACCTGTGTGGGTGCCTTGTAAGTATCCCTAGGCTTTTCCACATAATTTAAAATATAAAGCCTGGTATTTCTCACCTTTGTGATTTCAATAGTTCTTGGTATCCAAGAATACACTATTACTTAATTGTACATTAATAAACAATACAATTTGTATGCTCTGCCATGAATGAAATGAACCATATATATGAAATGTCAATTTTATCTAAGAAAATTAACAAAAATGAAAATTGCCTGTGGTGCATATTTAAAAATGTGATGGCAATCGAAAATGATCACTTACACTAATGTATTCTGAAATATGAATTATGAAAAGAATTACACTGATGCAAAAAAAGTAGTCTGAAATACCTGGTTTAGCCTCAAGCATTGTGAGTCATTTTCTTTTCAGTTTATTTTGAACACTACTAAGTATATGAAGGAGGTTTTTCTAGTTGGTGCTATATATTTCCCTCTCCTATTTGACCAGCAACCCCAGTGGCATGACGGTTAAGGGCTACATCTGCTAACCAAAACGTCAGCAGTTTGAATCCACGAGGAAACTCTATGAAGCAGTTCTACTCTGTTCTATGGGGTTGCTATGAGTCAGAATCGACTGTACAGCAGCGTTTTTCTGTTTTTTTTTAACATGACAAACAAAGAAGAATAAAGTTTACAACATCTAGGATTTTCAAAGATTCGTCCAACCTTTTCTTTGCAGCATCTCCTGATTTTTGAACTTTGTATCTTAAAGAGCATTTTTTACCAGCTAGCATTCAGAACTACTTAGCCCTTTCCTGGTGATTGTCAGAAATGCAGAGCGCATCTGGGCTAGGAAAGATCTGAGTCATACTGCTCAGTGAGTGCTGGTTTGCCAGCTGTCTTTCAGGAAGAGAGAGTCTAGAATCATTTCAGAAACACCCAGGAGGGCCTTGTTTCTTTCATCCACCTTCATTGAAAGACCAACTTCCTTCTCTCAGGAAACAGAATGAGCAAGATAAATGTCTGTATTGCCAAATTTCTTTCAGGTGAGAAAAGAAAACAGAACGCTATTTTGCTAACTATTTGCACATTTTGCACTATGGGGAAGGTGGAAAGCTGGGAAACAGAACTAGAAAATAGGACAATATGCCTTTGTATTTGATCCAGAAGTAGTTGCTCAAAAACAACAACAAAACCCCTAACATTTTATCCTCGACATTTAACTTGACCTGCCTGTCTGTTAGTCTGTGACACTGCGGTGGTTTATGTGTTTCTATGATGCTGCAAACTATGCAACCGGTATTTCAACTTGCAGAGGGATCACACATGAAGGACAGGTTTCAAAAGACTTTCTAGACTAAGACAAACTAGGCAGAGGAATCAGGCAATCAGCTTTTCAAAATTAGCCAGTAAAAATGCCATGAATTGCAATAGGGTATAGTCCAGTTTAGTGCCCAGAGATGATTCCTCCAGGTTGGAAGGTACTCAGATTACTCAGTGCCTATGACAACGGATTTGAGCACACGATGGTCGTGAAGATAGCAAAGACTCGGCAGCGTATAGTTCTATCGTGCATGGGGTTGCCGTGAGCCGGAACAGGCTCGAGGACCACTAATAACAACAAAGCAGGGGAAAGGGTGAGGTCTGGAATTGCTTTCAGAAATTCCGCTACTGAGGAAAGGAAACAATAGACAATTGTTGACTGCTACCAACTTTCAGCTCATCTGTATCAAAGTCAGCAGCACTCCTATCTAAACTCAGGTCTGAAATTATACTAACTTCTTCTTGCTATACCAACCCCTCACTTATATTTGTTTGTAGGTGTCTTTTTTATTCTTTCCCAAGCCTTTTAAAAGAGAATTTCTAGTTTATTTTGATCTATGGATCGAACTGTGTTCCCAGGCAAAAATGTGTGTAGCCATTGAGCTAGGCCGTGATTTCTGGAATTGTGTGAGATTCCTGTGTGCTGTGAACCCTCTCCCTGTGATGCCAATGAAAGAGGATGGGCAGCAGTTGTGTTGGTGGTAAAGGACTCAATGTGCAAGACTTTACTGTGTCTTGAGGCAAACATTTGAGCTATAAAGGAAAGAGGCTGGCACAGAGAGTCAGGGATCTCATATTCTGAAGAAGTAGTGCCAGGAACTGGGTGTGCCCTTTGGAAAGGCCCAGGGTCATGAGCCTCAAAAGTTCTCAGTCCAGGGGAAGACTGATGACAAGGACCTTCCTCCAGAGGCAGTAGAGAGGGCTTCCTCCTGGAGCTGACACCCTGAATTGGGGCTTTTAGCTTACTGGACTGTAATAAATAACATTTCTCTTTGTAAAGCCATCCACTTGTGGTATTTCTGTTAAAGCATCATTAGCTGACTAAGACATAGAGCTTTTATTTCCCTGATACAGTGGCCTACAAGAAGGGGGAAAACAGAGAGAAGGAAAAACACGGAGAGAACTCCTTAGAATTTTTCCTTCATACACAAATTTCAGACACATGGTGTTACAGTGTACTCTGAATGATAAAACTGTTTCCCATAGGGATACACGTTAACGATTCTGATACTGCTCTCAACATATACTAGAATTCAACAATTAAGTAAATGTCTGTACAAAGATCTGTACAGTGGAGGCCAATTTTCTCACTATTGGAGTAGTAGTTTATATATAAGCAAGGGGAGGTTTCTAGAAAGATCCATGTGGTGATAGACTAGAGCTGGAGACATCAGTATGAACTCATGATTAGCTTAATATAGATACAGATGATTACATAAAGAAGTATTTATAGAGATGTATATATACATGGGTTGATATGCTTGTACCCACATCTATATCTCCTTGCTCTGCCAACTGAGAGAGCCTAAAAGTAGCTCATAACAAGGCACACACTGAACATCCAGTTCATAGTTTCTAATACTATTTTCCATTAAAAAGAACCAAGGCTCCTTAGAGAAAGAGCTGATTCTAGAACCACACCAGGAAATAAGCATGACAAGCCTGGAAGATCTCGTGCCCAAAGACAAAGAAATGCTCTAAACAAACAAAATTTACACAGTGATGAAGGTACATCAACAAGACCCAGGAACCAACTGAAAAAGCTCCTCCTGATAACAGCTGGGATGGCATGAACAAGATAAATAAGCATTGTGTTACAGGTCAAATATGAAAACAGTTATCTATAAATAAACGTATGGGGGAGAAGAGACAAATGTTCCTTTCAGAAGAATTTCAGTCAATATTCCACTTATGTCAATGCTCCATTATAGGGGAAAAGATGCATAACTCAGTCCCCACTCCTTCAAGGTGGGATGCACTGATGATCCCATCCAAAGAGTGTGGCAAGTAGGGAAATAGGACAGCCTTATGGTGGGGAAACCTGACAAATACTACCTCAAGCAATTGATCAAGGTCAGCATCAACAGGGACAAACCATGTTGATAGCATATACCCTTGAAACAATGTAATGAATATGACATTTCATTTACATGATCTTCTTCCCAATACTCCACAATCCCGGTCTAATCACGACAGCAACATCTGAAAAAAAAATTCCATTTGAGAAACATTCTACAAAATATCTGACCAGTAACTCTCAAAACAGTCCAGGTCATCAAAAACAAGAAAGGTCTGAGACACTGTCACACAACCAAGGGGACTCTAGGAAAAGGTGACAACTATATGTAACATGTTGTCTTAAACGAGATCCTGAAACAGGACATTAGATAAAACTTAATGAAATTTAAATAAAATGCTTTAGCTAATGATAATGTATCAACATTGATTCATTCACTGTAACAGATATACCATACTAATGTTAGCAATATGAGGGACTAGAGGCAAGAAGGAAACCCTAGAGGCATAGTGGTTAAGTGTTATGGCTGTTAACAAAAGATTAGTAGTTCAAATCCACCAGGCACTCCTTGGAAACTCTATGGGGCAGTTCTACTCTGTCTACAGTGGTGCTGTGAGTTGGAATCAACTCAACAGCAGTGGGTTTGGTTTGGTTAGATGCAGGGTAAAGAAAACCCGTATTATCTTTGCAGTTTTTCTGTAAATATAAAACTTCAGATTTTTTTTTTTTAATACGGGAAACTTTATTATACCCATTAAATCATCAGGCTGATTAAAATAAACATATTACTATCAAAATAAAGAGAATTTAGTCTATGTTGTCTGAGAACCGACAAAAGTTCACATGGCACTCATGGGGAGTACTGACTAATACAAATTCCAAGATTAAAGATGTGCAGCTTCATTAGTTCTGAAAGAGCAAAACATACACTGGAAACACCCAAACCAATGATGGGTCGGACTGAGCAGGAACAGGGAATCAGGACTATCTACTGTCTTTGCTTATTTCCTCAAGGTTCCCCAAACTGCTTAAATAAGCCTGGGTACGCAAGGGAGCTTGAAGAACACAAAGGAGTGGGAATGGTTTCTGTTCTGGCCCTACGAGAGCACCTGTGATTCTGAATCCCCTTGATCGTTTACTTTACACCCACAGCAGACTTGTGTATGTATTTTAAAGTGCTTTTGCTATAACTTGATGTTATGTATCAAGGCACAGTTTAACTAAATGCCTTTTGATGTTCTGGTAGCTTTCATTTACAAGCTCTTGGTCTTTTTTTAAAAAAATTGTGATGATGATTAAGTGAAAGTATACAATCCAAATCAATTTTGCACACCTGCCTATCTGTGACTTCATTTTCTCTCCTCAGCCTGCAACAGCACACTCCTGCTTTTCACTCTTTACTTCTACTATCACCTTGATGAACACCTGTCTGCTCTCCACTATCTCCTCTCACATCTAGAAAGAAACTGGTAGGACAGTCTCCTATAAATGTATAAACCCATGAAGTAAACACAACACAAACTCACCTTGCGTCCCCACGTCCAGTCCATTCTTGTCTGACAAGTTGACGTCAGTGCTGGTTTCAGGTCTGGTTGAGCACCAAGTCTAGGGGATATGTTCCCAGGGGATCCCCCAAGCTGTTGGACCATCAGTTCTGGTCTTTTACTAGAGTTATTGAACTGCACAGCTCTTTAATCATTCTCCGTGAAGAACCATACATTGTGTGTCCCATCAAGATTGCCTTTGGTGGTGGCCGGGCATCATCTGGCTCTTCTGATCTCATACTGATACAGTCTCTCATGCACCTGGGTTATTCTGTCTCCTGGCCTCATTTTTTCTCAAGTCGTTGATGTTCTCGGTCATTACCTGTTCCAGATGGGTTGGGACCAATTGGTGTTCCTCAGGTGGCAGCTTGCTAACTTTCATGATGCCGGATGCCACTCACTGATATGGGGTGCAGAAAAATCTCTTAGAAAAACACTAGTTATGTTAATTAACCTTGATGTCCCTTGAAAACATGGTCCCCAGACCACTTTCCCTGCTCCTCTAATCTTCAAAATGTTGGATTAAATTTAGAGAAACTTTCAGTTTATGGTGTAGTCCAGTTACACTGATCTGCCCTCTACTGCATGCTGTCACTGTCTTCATTTAACCGAGTTCCTACTGACTAATCTATGAACATCTGTCTCCCTCCCTCGCCATCCGTGCAGTCATCAAAGAGTCTTTTCTTTTACACATAAGTCAATTTTTAAGTCATTATAGCTGAGGTGTCATACAATACTTGTTCTTTTGCAGCTGACTGATTTCACTCAGCATAAAATCTTCTAGTTGAAACTAGGTTATGAAATGCTTCCTAAAATCATCATTGCTCTTTATTATTGCACAGTGTTCCATTGAGTAAATGTACCATAGTTTGTTTATCCATTCATCTGTTGATGGGCATCTGGTTTGATTCTATCTTTTTGCTTTGTGGACAGTGCTGCAATAAATATTTGTGTGCATGTGTCTGTGTGTGTGACAACCTTTATTTCTGTAGGATATATTCCAAGCAGTGAAACTGCTGGGTCATATGGTATTTCTATTTCTAGCTTTTTGAGAAAATACAACTTGCGTTCTTAAGAGGCTGTCTTACTTTGCATTCCCACCAGCAGTATAGGAGATTTCTAATCTCTCCATAGCCTCTCCAGCATTTGTTGTTTTGTGTTCGTTGGATTATTGCCAACCTCACTGGGGTGAGACAGTGTCTCAGTGTAGTTTTGATTTGTATTTCTCTAAAAGCTAATGATAGAGAGGATTTCTTCATGCATCTTGTGGCTGCCTAGATGTCTTCTTTGGTGAAGTGTCTGTCCATCTCTTTGCCTGTTGCTTAATTGAGTTATTTCTCTTTTCTCGTTGACATTTTTCAGTACCTTGTAGATCATGGAAGTCAGATATCAATCTGATAAGCAGTTGCCAAATATTTTTTCCCATTCTGAAGGCAGTCTTTTAATTTTCTTGATAAACATTTTGTATGAGTGTGTTTGATTTTTAGTAGTTGCCATTTATCTATTTTCTCTTCTGTTGTTTGTACATTGTGGGTCAGATTTTGTAGTCTGTTTAAGCCATGTCTTAGAGCTTCCGTTGTTGACCCTATTTTTTATTGCATGATCTTTATCATTTTAGGTTTGATATTTAGGTCTTTGATCCATTTTGAGTTAGCTGTTGTGTAGGTGTGAGATGTGGGTCTTGTTTCAGTTTCTTGCACATGGATAGCCAATTTTGCCAGCACTGGTTGTTAAAGAGACTGTTTTTACTTCAGTTTACAACTTTTGGGCCTTTGTCAAATATGAACTCTTCAAAGGAGGATGGTGATATTTCTGGGTCTCTCTTCTGTTGCATTGGTCTATATGTCTCTCTTTGTACCAGTACTGGGCTATTTTGACTACTGTGGCAGTGTGGTATGTTCTAAGGTCAGGTAGTATGAGGTCTCTCTCTGTGTTCCTCTTTTTCAGTAGTGCTTTACTCATCCAGAGTTTCTTTTCTTTCCAAAAAGATGTGGTGATCTGCTTCTCCATCTCATTAAAAAATGACACTGGAATTTTATTGGGATTGCTTTGTGTATGTAGATCACTTCGAGTAAAATAGATGTTTTCATAATATTAAGTCTTCCTAACTATGAGCAAGATAGCTTTCTCCACTTATACAAGTCTTTTTTTGGTTTCTTGTGGTAGAGTCTTGTAATTTTCTCTCTATAAGCCTCTTCTCCAGTTAGATTCATTCCTAGGTATTTTATCTTCTTGAGAAAATGGTGTTGATACGGTGATTTTCTCTTTGATGATGTCTTTCTGGTGTAAAGGAATCCTACTGAGTTATTTATGTTTATCTTATACCCTAATATGTTGCCAAAACCATGTATGAGGTACAGCCATTTATTTATGGATTCTTAAGGTTCTCTGTGTATATCATATCATCTGCAAATAGGTATATTTTTGTTTCTTCTTTATCAGTCTGGAAGCCTTTGATTTCTTTGTCTTGTCTGACTGCTCTGGCCAGAACCTCTAACACAATGTTGAATAAAAGTGTTGACAGTGGGTATTCTTTGTCTTGTTCCCATTCTCAGGGGGAATTCTTTCAGTCTCTATGAATACAGAATGATGTTGGCAGTTGGCTTTGTGTAGATGCCCCTAATTGCATTAAGGAATTTTCCTTCTATTCCATTTTGCTGAGAGTTTTTAAGAAGAATAGGTGTTGGACTGTGTCAAATGCCTTTTTGCAATAATTGACACAATCAGGTGATTCTTATCATTTGCGCTGTTTAAGTGGTTGATCACATTAGTTATTTTTCTGATGTCAAACCAGCCCTCCATCTCTGGTATGAATTCAACTTAGTCATGATGAATCATGTTTTTGATATGTCATTGAATTCTATTGGCTAGGATTTTGTTGAAGATGTTTGCATCTAGATTCATGAGTGATATTGGTCTGTGTTTTTCTTTGTTTATGGGAACTTTCCCTGGCTTTAGTATCAGGATTATGCTGGCTTCATAGAATTTAGGAGTATTCTGTCTTTTTATGCTGTCAAATAGCCTCAGTAGTATTGGAATTAACTCTTCTCTAAAAAGTTTGGTAGAATTCTCTGCTGAAGCCATCTAGGCCAGGACTTTCTTTGATTGGGTAGTTTTTTGATGAATTTTTCAATCTCCTCTTCTGTGATGGGTTCATTACGTTGTTCTATGTCTTGTGATAATTTTGGTAGGTGATGTGAATCTAGAAATTTGTCCATTTCCTCAAGGTTTTCAAATCTATTAGAATACAGTTTCTCATAGTATTCTGTTATGATATTTTTAACTTCAGTTGGGTTTGTTGTAACATTTCCCATCTCATTTTTTATCCTGGTTATTTATTTCCACTCCTATTTTTCTTTTATGAGTTTAGCCAGTGGTTTATCCCCTTTGTTCATGTCTTCATAAGACCAGCTTTTGGTTTTGTTAATTCTTTCAGTTGTTTTTTTATTCTCTAATTTGTTTTGTTCTCCTCTAATTTTCATTATCTGTTTTCTTCTGGTGCCTGAGGGGTTCTTTTGCTGTTCTCTTTCTACTTGTTCAAATTGTAGGGTTAATTCTTTGGATTGGGCCCTTTCTTCGTTCTGATGTGTGCATTAATAGAGAGATAAATTGACCTCTGTGCAGTGCTTTTGCTGTATCCCATAGGTTCTGGTAAGATGTGTTTTCATTCTTATCTAAGTGCATGAATTTCTTTATTGCATCTTGGATTTCTTCCATAGCCCATGAATTTTTGAGCAAGGTGTTGCTCAGTTTCCATGAGTATCAGTTTCTAACCATGTTTTCTCTGTCGTTGATTTTAAATTTTATGACTTAATGGTCTGAGAAGACACTTTGCAATAATTCAATGGTTTGGATTATGTTGAGATTTGCTTTATGGCCTCATACATAGTATATTCTGGAGAATGTTCCACATGCTTTGGAAAAGAAGGTGAACTTTACTGTTCTTGGGTGAAAACTTTAAACGTCAGTGAGGGTGTGTTGGTTTGTTGTTCCAATAAGATTTTCTGTATCTCTATGGAGCTTTTTCTGGAAAATCTGTCCGTTGCTGAAAGTGGAAAGTTGAAGTGTCCTGCTATTATTGTGAAGTGATCTATGTCATTTTTCAATATTGTCATCATTTGTTTGATGTGTTTAGATGCTCTGATATTGGATGCATAAATATTTAATATTGTTATATCCTCCTCATGCATTGAAACTTTCAGCAATAGAGACATCTTTGTCCACAACGGTGGATTTTTATATTAAAGTCTATTTTATCTGAGATTAACAGTGTCAGTCCTGGTATTACTGCATGATCTTAGCTTGGTATATATTTTTCCATCCTTTGATTTTCAGTTTGTTCATATCTTTGAGCCTAAAGTGTGTTTCTTGTAAGCAATGTATAGACAGATCACGCTTTGTGATCAAGCCTGTTACTCTTTGTCTGTTGAAGCATTCAATCCATTTACATTCAGTGTAATTATTGATATATAGGTAGGAAAGAAGGAAAAGCCAATACAAGGAGACACTATCAAGCTAGCTACCACTGAGGGTGACTGGAATTCCATCCCATGAGAGCTTCAGAGGAGTTATTACCAAACGGGTTTTAACTGCCCACCTAAGTATAAAAGAGCAAAGCCTTTATCCACTGATGCTTGCTATCCATGCATATTAACTACCTTGCACTTCTGGCTTGCATGTACATTAGTGCCAAATGGATTCTTGTGAGGTGTTCCATACCTTGACATTAGAGAAGTTCCAGGAAGGGCTGTGTGATGCACACAGTACAGGCCCTCAGTAGAGCTTTGTCTGCTCGATCAGTTCCACCGGGATAAAGTCTGTGTGGAACTGATCACTGAGTCGATATACCATTGACTGGTGGGTAAGAGATGTCAGATATACTGTATAAAGTCTTTGTGTCATTTAATTTCTCCAGGCCTCAATTTTCTCATCAAATAATACAACTCAATTTAACACAGCAGTAAGACACAGAAATGCGTTATCAGACAAGCTCTGTTTTAGATGGCTGAAAAGTGTTGTCAAGCACAGCATGTTTTTCGGTCAAATGAAGTCTTCTGGAAAGCCTCTTAAGCAAAAGAGATGAAAGTAGAGCTACATAGATTAAAGAGGGGCATGAGGGCCCAGAGCTCAGCCTCCCTGCTCATCCCCTATCTCACCTGTAAAGAACCCTGAGATGCAGAGAAACCCAGCTGTAAAATGCTGAACCAGTTGCTCACTCAGTTAACTTTATGCTCTATGTGCGACATGATTCTGTGGGAACTAGGACAACTGACTTCCACATTCAATGAGATAGACTGACACAGTGGCTGCAACAACAGTGGGCCCAAATACAATGACAATTGTGACAATGGCGCAGAACTGAGAAGGGTTTTGTTCTGCTGTACATAGGTTTACTATGAGTTAGAATTGACTCAAGGGCACCAAACAACAACAACAAAATGGAGTGCTTGGTAGAGTAGTTCTGCTCTGCATACGTGGGAGTGTCGTGGGTCAGAATCAATTCAGTGATGCCCAGTAACAACAGTAGGATTGCCTCATGTCCTCATAAGTCATGGAGATAAAGATTTTTTTAAACCTTCTACGTTTCTGCTTTTAAATCTGTATTTCAGCTGTGGGGTTGATACTGATGTTTGTGGGCATTCTTGTAATTGCTTATGAAAAAGGGAAAGAGTTAACCAAGGATGCTCCCTTTGTCTGAGTATTAACCCTGTTCCTGTTTGGTTTCATTTGGGTGACAATGTATGAGCTCCTGGAATGTTGGCCATACCTATCAGCAGCCAGCACATCCCCCAGGAGACACAGACTTCCTGTGTCCTTCCAGGAAATCTGACCTATTGTACTCTGTCCTCTCCTATCCATTCTTAAGGAAGTTTTTGAACAAGAAGCAGAGCAGGAAGCAAAAATCCCTAGTAATCCTGGGTTCTAGATGTATTACTGCCCGTACAGGAAACAACAGTCATGCATTGCCTGAGTGATGCATCTCACCTTCTGACTGTGTGAGAGTTGTCGGTCTCAAACAAAATGCACATGATTTTCCCAAGATATTCCCAAGCAGTGCAGGGAGGTGACAGAGAGGCCCTTTTTGACTCAGAGGAAAATGAATTTTCATTTTACTGCTCCCTGTCTGTCCATTTGTTTTACTGTGGCGTCTTATGTGTTGCTGTCCTGTTGGAAGTTATGACACCCGTATTTCAAATATCAGCAGAGTTGTCCAGTGGGACATGTTTAGGTGAGCTTTCAGAGTAAGACAAACTAAAAAGAAAGGCTTGGCAGTCTACTTCTAAAAACTAATGTGTTAGTTAATGTTCTGTATCACTTTGGCTAACCTATGATTCTCAGTGGTTTGGCAGACATTGGACTGATTGCTCTTCTGTGATATAACATAGTGTAATCACTTTCATGATGAGATCTGATATAATGTAATCACCTCCGTGAGGAGATCTGCTATGAGCAGTCAATCATTTGGAAAGGGAGTTTTCTTGGAAGCATGGTCTCCCTCTAGCACATAAATGTATGTTTCAGCAAGGCTCATTCTTGCTCTGGATCCTACATCTAACTCATCATCATCTGACTTTTGGTTCTTGGGATACGAGCCAATAGTCTAATATTTGGCCTGTGGATTTTGGGATTCACCAGCTCCCACAGCCCCATGAGCCAGCAACCTACTGATTTGGAGTTCATCAAGCTGTGTAATCATGTGAGTCAGGAGAAGCCTCCAGTTCAATGCTTGACCTTGGATTTGAGACTTGCTAGTCTCTACAACTGCATGAGACATGTCCTTGACTTAAATTCCTCTCAATGTATTTATGAAAGCCCTTGTGGCATGGTGGTTGAGTACTACTGCTGCTAAATGAAAAGTCAGCAGTTGTACTACTCTGTCCTATAGGTTTGCTATGAAGCAAATCAACTTGATGGAAATGGATTTGGTTCGGTTGCTGTAGATACTGACACATATACATTTCATTGATTTTCCTCCTCTACAGAACCTAGACAATAAGCCAATGAAAAACAGATGTTCTTGTTTTGGAAGGAACCACTGATCACAACATAATACTGCCCAGTTTAGTGCTGGAAGATGAGCTCCCTAGGTTAGCAGGCACTTAAAATGCACAGTAACTGCAACAATGGAATACAGTATGTCAGTGAATTTGAAGATGGCACAGGATCACTCTGTTGTGCATGGGATCACCATGCATCTGAGCTGACTCAATGGCAACTAACAATAACAACAGCTGGACAACTTTTTTGGATGAGTTCAATCCACCAACCTTTCGGCTAGTAGTCTAATATTTTGAATATCTGAATTTGTGGTGACAATACTAGCCACCATGTAAAACTACAACAAAGATTACATGAAACAGTATGAGCACTTAAGCTAGTGCCTGGAACACAATGTTCAATAAATTCTAGTAATTACTATGTATTAACTTAGCATTTACTCAGAGAGTGTTTTTCTTCTCATGATGATCCAATTACAGCATAGGCTGGATCAGTGCATTCTGTTATACTGTTCTTCCACACCACACCAACCCAGACTTGATCAAGAATATATCATAGACCATCATCAAGCAACTGCTTCCTCTGGCTCCAGAAACATCGTCGTTCTGAATATAGTAAGTGCAGGTGAGCTAACGACAAGTTACTGAGCTGGAAATAAAGGGGTAAAAGAATGCATTTATGGACATATGCATCTTCAAAAACCTCTCAGCAATTCTATGGGGCTTTATTTGGAACCAGTGCCATCTGTTTGCCGGATGTCTCTGACAGAAAAGTGTCCATGAATTTGGACCCTTCTCTTTTTTCCTTCTCTCAGCTGCGCAGTGCAAACAGATGTTCTTGTTTCGGAAGGAACCACATCCATCAAGACTTTTGCAGGCCCAGATCATTCATGCTTGTGTAACTTCATTTCTCCAGCAGTGAGACTAGTGGGCTTGTTTATCCACTTTTTTTCCCTTGATTTTTTTTCTCATGTTGCTTCAAATTAAATTAAAAGCCAACACTGTTATTAATTAACCAAGGGTGGCACATTTGTAAACCCGGGTTTGCCTCGTTGCCAATTGAGAAAAATCCCTCTGCACTCTTTGCCAAAACCATGTTTACCAGGCGCCATTGGTGTCTTGGCAAGGCTGTTTCAGTTTTGTCAGAACATAATGTAGCTGTGTAAGAGATGTCCTTCGGAGATGTGAGCTGACTTGCTTTGTTCCCAGACTTAAATATGCTGTGAACTAATTAACACCAGCATGAAAGTAAACACTCAAATGTCATTACCTTGCAAATAACAGCACACAAATTTCTGTGCCTGGGTTTCTGTCTCCTAAAAAAAGAATGATGATGGTTGTTATCACAGGAAGGGAAAATATGGAGGGAAATAAAGTATTGGCATCTGCTAATGGGCATTCTCTCATCCCAGCTTCTAACAAGCTCACAAACCCCAGGGTAGAGCCATAGCATCGGAAATGTGTGTTGTAAACAGTGTAGACTTTAACCATAGAAGAGGTCACTGTGCATTTGGGGCAAATGTGCACATGGTGTTGCCATGAATTGGATTCAACTCTACACTAATAGATTTTTTGGTGGGGAGATCAATCAAGAAGGTTTATTTTGGGGAGGAGGGTTAATTTGAATTCATGCAAGGGAAAAAAACATTTTTCTTGCCTTTTCTCTTTCCCATACATCTAGAAAGAGGCCTGGTGGCACAAGAGTTAAGTGCTTGACTACAAACTGAAATGTTGTTTTCCAACCTAACAGTGGTTCCTTGGGAAAAAGACCTGGCAATCTGCTCCCATAAAGATTACAACCTAAAAAATCCTATGGGATGGCTCTGTTCCCTCAGGTAGGGTCACGATCCATTGGAACCAACCCAACAGCACAGCAGCAACAACTTCTATGTAAGGTTCCCAGTGATAGCATGGCCACTTGAGTTCAGGAACTCCTGGACTTGCTTAAGAACATCCCAGGGATGAGCCCACCTGGGCTGTGAATACAAAAGTTGCCAGCTTCATAGGCTTCCCCATCCAAAGTAACTCTGACAGTGGGCACCTGAGATTCCAAGTGCACAAAAGAAGTGAGTACACTAGCTTTATTGAACTAATGGTTATTTTACTCATTCCAATGGAAGTATAACTCAGATTTTTCCTTAAAAGTTTTGTCTAGGAACTCACAAGCTAAAAGAGTCACCTTTAAATATAGCCTTTGTAAAAGTACTTCCCAATAGAACTTTTCACATCCAGAAACATGTTTTCTCTGCTGTCCCTTCTGATAGCCATTAGCCACACTGTGGTCAGTGAGTACTTGAAATGAACTTGAAAATAATACGAGAATAAGGAAATACAGCCATGTGCCATTTAATTTCCAAGATACCTTCTGTATAATAAGCCATTACACAATTTGGACATTGAGCAAACACTGTGTTCTATACTGCTGCTGCCTATGAATTGCAGAGCACAGTTATACGGCAGCCTTTTTTTTGTAAGTTAAGTTCACATTTAAATAACAACAGAAAATATAGAATAGTACACGTAGTAACCAATATTACACATGTTTATTATGACTACAAGACATATGTATTACATGCCATACCTGTACTGTACCAGTATACGCCTGGCAGTGCAATCACTTAGTACACAAGAGACATGAGATACACATTGTATGCAGGAAATTGTTGCATTCACTACATTCGGTTAGGTCAGTCACTAAGTACTGTTCTCTGAGAGGAATTTCTGAGATCTATTATAATGTTGTATAATGAAGTACAACTAGCTTGTTCCTTGGAAGCAAAAATGGCAAGGCTGTGTCTTATGTCCTTTGGACACTTTGTCAGGAAAGATCAGTCCCTGGAGTAGGACATCACGCTTGGTAGAGCAGAGGGTCAGTGAAAAAGAGGAAGACACTAGACGAGATGGATTGACACAGTGACCACGATAGTGGGCTTAAGCATCAAAATGATTGTGGACATGGTTCAAGACTTGGCAGTGTTTCGTTCTGTCATGCACAGGGTCGCTATGAGTTGGAACTGACTCGATGGCACCTAATTACAACACAGTATTATAATGTTATGAGACCAGGGACATATACTCAGCCAGACTTTGCTGGAACAGACATTATGCAGCACATGACCGTAAATATTTCATTTCATTTTATTTTAGTTAATTTAAATGTAACTAGTCACACGTAGCTTGTGGCTGCTGTCTTGGACAGCCTAAACCAGAACTAAACAAATCCAGTACTGTTGAGCCAATGCTGACCCGTAGCAACCCTATGACATAGAGTACAACTGTCCCATGGAATTACCAAGGAGTGCCTGGTGGATTTGAACTGCCAACCTTTTGGTTAGCGGCCATAGCACTACACCACTGTGGTTTCCTGGACAGCACAACTCTCTAACACATGAAGTGTCGCACTGTCCTGAATTTTACAAATCTCTTTAATGTCTGGCACGACAAGATTCTCATACCTGTTTCTGCATTCTGTCTATTATAATAGTTTTCATTAAAGTATATGGACAATCTGGCTATGTCAATATATATATAGACATATCTGATAAGCAAGTACTGAAATTTAATGCAATCAACCATTTTTATTGCCTTGTTGTCCTACTTAGCTAGTGCTGTTATGACCGAAATATCACAATAGCACGGGTTCAACAAACAGAAATATTTTTCTTACAACTTAGAAGCCTAGATGACTGAATTTAGGATACCAAGTCTAATGGAAGGCTCTCTGTTCTGAGAGAAGCTCTTTGTCTCTCTTCAGCTCTTCTTCCTTGGCAGACATGGCCCGGCTTCTATCTTTCCTCATCTCTCCTTACTTGCTCAGTTGTTTGTACAATCTTCTCTTTTACATCTCAAAACAGGTTAAGTCAAAACACATCCTACACTAATAGTACATCATTAAATTGATGTAACCAAAAAATTCCCCAATGGGATTATAACAACTGAATCGGGATTAGGATTTACAACACACATTTTAGGGGCACAATTGAATCCACACTGTTCATCAAGGCACACTTGAATGAAATTGACTTAAAAAAATAACTTAAAAAGACATTTGGTGACACAAACTGGATTCTTGCTAAAACACTGGTAGCTTTCCTTACTGTAGCTTTTACACCTACAGTACAGATGTCAACACAGAGAGAAAAAAAACACACACCTGAAACATCTGGATATTGTTTTATAGACAGACTAGACTTTGCAGACCACCAGCATTGTGCACAGTATACTTTTAGAAGTGTTCTAGAATACCCACAGGAGCCCTGATGAAGAAGTGGTTAAGCGGTCAGCTGCTAACTAAAGGGTCAGTGGTGTCAAATCTATCAGCTGGTCCAAGGGAAAAAGATGTGACAGTCTGCTTCTATAAAGATTTGCAGCCTTGGAAAGCCTATGGAGTGGTTCTATTCTGAGTATAGGGTAGCTGTAAGTCTAAACCAACTTCATGGCAATGGGCTGGAGCTAAAATCTCCTTGTCTTCTCAATCCCTCCTCTTGCTCCCCTCATCACGCACTACTTTTGAGTCAACTGTGACTCATGGAGACTCCATATGTGTCAGAGTGGAACTGTGCTCCCTAAGGTTTTCAGTGACTGAATTTTTGGAAGTTGATCTCCAGAACTTTCCAACTTCTCAGTCAGCAGCTGAATGTGTTAACTGTTTGTACCACCCAGGATAGTCCTCACCTGGCGCACCTGGCCCCAACCACATCCTGCCCCCTCGTACCCCACTCTGTCATGCCCCTGCTCGAAAACTCTACCAGGAGTCTCACCTGCAAATAATTTCTTATTTCTTTGTTTCCTTGCTGATCTATTTGGGCTAATAGGCTGAGTTCCTTGCTAGGACACAGTATTTAGTTAATAAATATAAACCATATGAACAGAGAAAACCCTGGTGGAATAGCAGCTAAATGCTTCAGCTACTGACCAAAATGTCAGCAGTTCAAATCTGCGATGCAGTCATTGGTAACTCCATGGGTCAATTCTACTCTGTCCCATAGTGTCACTATGAGTCGGATGATGGCAACAGGTTTGCTTTTTCAGCATGTGACTGGAAGCAAAAATGATGCCGTCCCCTACCTCTCCCATCCTGACCTACTTTTTTTGTTTCATTTTTCTTAAGGGTTGTCCCTCTATAAAGTAACCACGAGCAGACTTTAGAGCATCATCTTTGTGTATTTCCTCTCCTGTTTAACTTGTGAGAAAATTGTAAGTCCTTAGAATAAATGCATTACTACATGTCATTTGATTAGACAACCACCTCATTATTATGAGTAAAGTATTTGTCTAGTGGATACATTTAACCAAGAGTTATGGCCCTTTAGCTGTCTGGTTCTTTGGGTAAAGCCTTGGGTGAAAAGAATGCAACCCACGGAAAATGGCAGTAACTATGTGAACAAAATAGTCTCTCTAGGAAATTGTCAGAACTTAGAAGGATTCTCCACAATTCTGATCTCTTTGAAATTCAGGAGGCCTTCACATGTTTTGTGGTGTTGTGATTTTCGTGGTGTTGTGATTTTCACCATTACAAAATTTATACTGTCAAGGTTTGCAGACCCTGCTCCTGGTAGATGACACATATTCTCACACTAGATTGTGACTCACAGTACCATATTTTAGTCCCTGAGTTTATTTCTGGGTTCTTTTTAATGACCATCTACACTCCCTTAGCTAATCAGTCTCCAGGGGGTTGAAACACTCTTGAAATTTGGGTTGCCAAGGAGTCTAGAGACTCTTGCTTTTGGATGGAGCCCAGGACAATAACAGTGAAAACTGCCTCAACTATATGATTCCACCCATGCCAAGAAACAGAAATAAACATGACCGTGGCTGTGATTTTCTTTAGTTTCGATTTATTTTAAATGAACATGTATAAATAAAGAACATTAACAAAATAAAAACATGTCAACAGTTATTACAAGGAATAAATGGGATAATGTATGTGAAACTAAAAGCAAAACAAACAAAATCTTCATTGGAAATATCTTTTCTCTCTTTTTATATTTTTATTATGATTAAGTGAAACTGTACAATCCAAATCAATTTTGCATGCCTGCCTATCCACAGATCCATTGGTTCTCATCAGCCTGTGACAGCATATTTTACTTCTAGTATCCTCTTGATGAACACCTATAGCTTCTTCTCCATCTTGTACTCTCACGTCTAGAAAGAACCAGTAGGACAGCCTCTTACAAATACATAAAACCATAAACTACACCCACCACATACTCACTCTGTATCTCCAAGTCCAGTGCATTCTTGTCTGGACAGTTGATCTCAGTAGTGGTTTCAGGTCTGGGCCAGCAGCAAGTCTAGGGGCCGTGTACCTGGGGTACACTCCAGGCTGTCAGACCATCAGTTCTGGTCTTTTAGTGGAGCTCTTGAACTGCAAACCTCTTTCTTTCATGTGAAATCAGCATCTCTACCTCGTGTGCCCCATCATGGCAGACTTTGGTAGTGGCCAGGTACAATCTGGTTCTTATGATCTCTTACTGATGCAGTCTCACATTCACATGAGTCCTTCTGTCTCCTGGGCTCATTTTACCTCATGCCTTTGATGTTCTTGGTCATCATCTGCTCCAGATGAGTTGGGGCTATTTGGTGTTCAGATGGCAGCTTGCTAGCTTTTAAGACCCCAGACTTCACTCACCAATATGGGGTGCAGAAGACTCTCTAAGCAAAAGACTGGTTATGCCAATTGACATTGGTGTCACCCGAAAACATTGTCTCCAGACCTCTTTCCTTGCTACTCTATCCTTCAAAATGTTAGGGTGAGTTTAGACAACCTTTGAATTTATGATGTAGTCCAGTTATGTTGATCTGCCCTCTATCGGGAATTGTCACACCCTTCACATAACTAAATTTCTGTCAACTAATCTATAAACAACCCTCTCCCTCTCTTCCTCCCTCCCCTTGTAGCCATCCAAGACTCTTTTCTTCTGTACATAAGTCAATTTTTAAGTCCTTAAAGCAAAGGTGTCATACAATACTTGTTCTTTTGCAGCTGACTGATTTCACTCATCATAATGTCTTCTAGTTGAAACCAGGTTGTGAGATGCTTCCTAAAATCATCTTTGTTCTACATCATTGTGTAGTGTTCCATTGCATATGTATATCATAGTTTATGCACTCATCTGTTGATTCTTTTTGCTGTTGTGTACAGTGCTGCAATAAATATTCATGTGTATGTGTCTGTTTGTGTGACTGCCTTTATTTCCGTAAGACACATTCCAAGCAATGCGACTGCTGGATTTTGTGGTATTTCTATTTCTAGCTTTTTAAGAAAGTTCCAAATTGCTTTCCAAAGTGCCATTTTGAATTCCCGCAAGCAGTGCAGGAGAGTTTCCATGGCCTCTCCAGCATGTTGCTTTGTGTTTTTTGGATTATTGCCAACCTCTTCAGTGTGAGATGGTAACTCATTATAGTTTTGACGTGTATTTCTCTAATAGTTGATGATCGTGACCATTTTCTCACGTGTCTTTTGTCTGCTGGGATGTCTTCTTTGGTGAAGCGTCCATTTCCATTGCCCATTGTTTAATCAGGTTATTGACCTTTTTCTTGTTGATATTTTGCAGTATCTTGCAGATTATGGAAATCAGCCTTTGATCCGATATACAGTTGCCAAATTTTTTTTTTCCTTTCTGTAGGTAGTCTTTTAATTGTTCAGATAAAGTCTCTGGATAAGCAAGAGTGTTTGATTTTTAGTAGTTCCTGTTTATCTGTTTTCTCTTCCATTGTTTATGCATTGATGCACAAATTTTGTAGTGTAAGCTATGTATTAGAACTTCTGTTATTGTCTTTAATTTTTCTTTTGTGATCTTTATCGTTTTAGGTTTGACATTTAGGTCTTTGATACATTTTGAGTTAGTTTCTGTGTAAGGTGTGAGACATGGGTTTTGTTTCAGTTTTTTGCAGATGGATATCCAATTTTGCCAACATCATTTGTTAAAGAGACTGTTTTTATCCCACTTTTCAGCCTTTGGACCTTTGTTGAATATCAACTGTTCATAAGAGGATGGTAATATTTCTGGGGTTTCTATTTTGTTCCATTGGTCTATATTTGTGTTTCTGTACCAGTACCAGGCTATTTTGACTACTGTGGCAGTGTAGTAGGTTCTAAGGCAGAGTAGTGTGAGGCCTCCCACTGTTTCTCTTCTTCAGTAGTGCTTTACTTATGTGAAGTTTCTTCCCTTTCGGTGATTTGTTTCTCCATCTCATTAAAAATAACACTGGAATTTGTATTGAGATTGCATAGTATAAGTAGTTCACTTCAGGAAAAATAAACATTTTCACAATGTTATGTCTTCCTATCCATGAGGAAGGTAGGTTTTTCCACTTACGTAAGTCTCTTTTAGTTTCTTGCAGTAGGGTTTTTTAATTTTCTTACAGTCTCTTACTTCTCTGGTTAGATTCATTCCTAGATATTTTCTATTCTTGGGGGCTATAGTAAACAGAATTGATTTGGTGATTTCCTCTTTGGTGATCTCTTTGTTAATGTAAAGGAATCCTACTGATTCATGTTTATCTTATATCCTGATACTTTGCTGAATACTTCTATTAGTTCCAGCAATTTATTTATGGATTCTTTAGGGTACTCTGTGTATATGATCACATCATCTGCAAGTAAGGATATTATTACTTCTTCTTTACCAATGCAGATCTGCTTTATTTATTTGTCTTGTCTGATTGCCTTGGTCCTCTAGTTTGGGAGTTTCCAGAGCCATACTGGTCTGCTTCTTTAAAGAGTTAACTATTGAGTGTTGTCTTTGCACAACCAAAAAGCTGTTCAGTTTTTCTGGTGTTGTGCCTACAGACGCTATGGTGTAGCTCTCAGAAGAGAGTGAGCAAGGCACTGCTAGACTTGGTTGCCAGCTGCCCCTGCATTCTCTAGGTTCAGGTGGCATAAGTACAGCTTATTCAGTGAGAGAGATGCTGTCCAGCCCCACAATGCTGCTCAACTTGGCTGCAGGCACCAGCTGGGCGCTCAGGGGTGGTAGTCCCCATCTCTGGGTTGACAAAGATGGTGACTACTTATTCTAACTCTCTGAACTCACACCAACAGACACTGTGGTGCAGCTTAGAGAAAGAATGAGAGAAGGTGCCTCCAAACTCAGCCGCCAGCCACTGCTGGGTTCTCTAGATGTGATTATCTTAAAAACTGCTTTTCTGCTAAGAAAGACATCGTCCGGTGGCAACTGGTAGTAGCTAGGACCTCAGGGGTGGCTGGCCCTACCTACTGGCTGATGAAAATGGCAACTTACTTATGGAGTCTCTCAGGGGCCCATCAGCCGATGCTATGGTGTGGCTCAGTAAAGGCAGGGGGGAATGGCACTTCCACACTCAGCTGCCAGCCCCTGCTGCATTGTTTTTCTGCTGACAGAGGCAGTGTCCAGCAGCAGCCAGTCCCAGCCAGGCCCTCAAGGGTGGCAGGCCCCACCTCCTATCTGACAAAGATGGCAACCTACTTGTGGAGTCTCTCAGCTGCTGTGTCAACGGATGCTATGATGCGGCTCAAAGAAGGAAGATGTAAGGGTGCTTCCACACTCGGCAGCCAGCCGCAACTACATTTTCCAGGTACAGTTGTCTTAAAAACAGCTTCTCCGCTGGGAGAGGCTCTGTCCAGTCAGGTATAATTGCTCAGTGTGGCAGCCAGCCCAACTAGGTCCTCTGGTGCAGCTAACACTGCCTCTTAGTTAATGGCATCCTGCCTCAGCCACCTCTTCTGTGGTGAGCCAGCAGAATCTATGGCACAGATCTGAGAAGACTTGGGGGAAAGGGCACTGGCACCCTTGGCCACCAGCCACTGCTGGGTTCTCCAGATGGGACTATCTTAAGCACAGCTTCTCTGCTGTCAAAGATACTTAGGCACTACAGCTCAGCATGACAGCCAGCCCCAGAGAGGCTCTCAGGCTAAGCAGTCCTAGTCCCAGTCTCCTAGTTAACAAAGATGCATTGGTACCCGTAAGCCTCTCAGCTGCTGTGCCAGCAGAAGTGGGACTCTCTGCACTGCCTTCTCACCTTTGACAAAGACAGTTTTCCCCTTCCTGTTGCTCAGTCTGATCTCATTACATTATACCTGATCTCGGGGCTCCCAGAATGTCAACTCTGATTTGTTCAGTTGTTTTTCTAGGCTTCAGTTCTCAGAGAGAATCAAGAAATATGTGACTAGTCTGTCATCTTGCCTCTGCCCTTTCTTTTGTCTCTTTATGGTTCAATTGTGTTACTTTAGCACTTAAACATGTTTTCCTGAGAATCATTAACAAGAAAATTCCATCATATGTGCTCAAAGGGTGCTAAGCTATTCACACAAAAATCTAACATTCTAAAGGAAGCATGCAGTTCTGAGGCAAGAACTGGACTGGAAATTGAGAGATCTCTATTTAGGCCTGGTTTTGTCCCTGACTCGTTGTGTGAGGACAAGCAACTGAACTTCTTGGGTGATCAGGCTCCTCATCTGCATCATGAGTCAAGGATCAAAACTTCCTTTCCATTTTTGAATGCTCTGGTTTTCTAAGTCCATAAAGAATCCTTTGCTATCTTACTGAGATGGACCCGCTCACACAACCTTACCTTTGCCTTAAAATTTTACACTGAATTTTGCTTTTGTTTACCAGTGTACAGATTATGAAATGGAAATGTGGATAGAGAAGCATATACGGTTTGACTTCTGTGTGGTAGGCATTGCCTGTCTATATGCACTGCACATACAGACGGGCTAAGCCTCAAATCTGCAGCCTGACACACAGCTGCTAGGAGCAAGACACGTAAACCCGCTGACATCAACCATTCCTTGGGTGCTGCATTCATCTATGATCGAGTCAGACATACAACACTTACACAGTACTGGCAAAATGAAAATTATTATTTAAAGAAAGCAAATAGTAAACAATAACAGTAGGTTCTCAAATAGGAAAAACTTATTCTTCTCCAGATGACTGATGTCCATTTTTAAGTTGCCGGGCAGATACACCATGATTTGTGGCTCCTGAGGGGAAAGGAACAGGGGGTGGTGGTGCACACCTTTCTAGGATTCTGCTCTGCTGCTGGACCTCCTTGGCTTTTGCTACTAGCTTCTGACGTGCTGCCTGGGCCTGTGGGGCTGTCTTGCCATTGCATGATTTGGCTGCCCAGAGGTGGAGGCATACAATCCTGCCCACGTAGGGCACACTGTGGCCTCTACCTGCACAAGCAAATGTTGTAGCTGTTTTAGCTCTGCTGGCAAGTCTTCTGCCTAGAGGCGCATAACTCCACCCTGCTTAGATACACCACTTCTGTTGTAGAAAGACCCCTGCATAGAATCTTCCAAAGCAACCTCTGTAGAGGCCCATTCAGACCTATGCCCATCACAGTGTTACAGCTCTTTTAGTTTGGCTGGCAAGTGTCCTGCCTGAAGGTGAAGATTTCCAAAGGCATATTTTAAACTATGACGGAGCAAACATCCTTAAGTTGAATGACCAGTGACAAGTCATTTATTCACTCTTTACCATCTTTTCAAAGAACCCTAGTCACAAGAAGATCTTAACATTCTATTTACTTAGGATGAGCTTAGAAACCCTGCTGGCATAGCAGTTAAGTTCTATAGCTGCTTACCAAAGGGCCAGCAGTTCAAATCTGCCAAGTGTTCCTTGGAAATTCCATGGTGCAGTTCTACCCTGTCCCACAGTCAATATGAATCAGAATGAACTAGACAGCAATGGATATTTTTAGGATGAATGAATGTGTGGTTGCTGACCTCATCTCTTACTTCCACCTGTTTTCTATATCCTTCCCTAGAAATCTGAAGATAATTTTTAAACATGAACCAAATAATTTTGTTCCCATTCTTCTTTTTGAGAACTTTCTTCAGGGGAAGAAAGTGACTCTGTCTTTATTTGTTGATGAAGTGGAAGCAGAAGTAGAGGTAGAGGAAGAGGCAGAGGCAGAGGCAGACATAGACACAGACACAGACACAGACACAGACACAGACATAGACACAGACACAGACACAGACACAGACACAGACACAGACACAGACATAGACACAGACATAGACATAGACATAGACATAGACATAGACATAGACATAGACATAGACATAAAAGCAAGACGACAAAATAGTAAGGCATACAGAAGCAATTAAACTGAACACTGTAAGTGATGCTTCTGAATGAACTGAAATGGGCATAGTATGTAAACTAGCCAAGGAGAATTCCACTTGGATAATTAAGGACAAGAAGTTTTAACCCAGTGTCTAGTCATCTAGTGGTGCTATAACAGAAATACCACAAGCAGACAGCTTTAACAAAGAGAAGTTTATTTTCTCACAGTAAAACAGGCCAAAAGTTCAAATTCAGGGCATCAGCTCCAGGAGAAGGCTTTCTTCGTGTGCTGGACTTCCCAGCTTTCCCCAGACTAAGAGCTTCTTTGTTCAGGGACTCTGGGTCCAAAAGACACGCTCTGTTTGCAGCACTGCTTTCTTGGTGTTGAGTCCCTGCTATCTCCTTCCCTTCCCTTTCTGTCTTTTGAGAGATAAAAGGTGGTGTAAGTGTTACAATCCTACCCTAATCCTCTTTAACATAAAATTACAATCACAAAATGGAAGACAACTATACAGTACTGGAAATTACGGCCTAAACAAGTCGACATTTATTTTGGGGGTATGCAATTCAATCCACGACATCCAGCAATGAACACAAGTTCAAACTTTTATGTAAAAACCTACTCTGCCCACTGGCTTCCTGGCTATTACCTGTGTTTTCTGTCTCCCTTTTATCTTCCTTCCATGAAACTTCAATTTATATCACTGGCTTAAAATTCTGAGCTAATTGAAAAAGGGCTGTTTCTAGGGACAGAAAGCCAAAATAACATCAGAGTCACTTCAAACAATGCTTTTGAAACTTGAGTTCAGAACAAGTAGTTCAGACTTGACAAACACTTTTGGCTTCACACCTGCTTTCTTTTTCAACTATCTCCTCAGCGACATTGTGCAAAACAGCTAAAAGGGCAACTTCATCTCCATAGGTTACAGTGACCTTGCCGAACCAAAAAGAAAAAAATAGTAAGAATGAAAAGAAAGAAACTAAATAAAAAACCAGGACCGCTTGCACTGGGTCTAGGAACTAAATAAGCTCAAGATAAAAATCATAGTGGAAGTGAGTGTCATTGAAATAAAGTGACTTGTTTTTATCACAAGGCTATTTCCAGTTAAGTCCACTCTAATTCTTATCTTTATTCATCCTACAGGTTATAGATAATGCATGACCATATTAAAATTCTCTTCTTGGTCTGAATCTCCCTATCTCTGGTAGACGAGCTGGGCCTCTGACAGTTTGATTATATGTGTGTTGATTTTTAAAAGACAACAACACAGAACCTTTAAAGAAGTGAGAATGCCCTGATTATTTCTGGCAAGGTGCTATATACAGCTCAGATATTGCCCAGCAGTTTAACAAAATAGCAGTAATTGAATTAAATGATTTAGAATGAGTAGGGGAAGCAAAAGGAATTAAGAAGTCTACTTATATTGTTAACAATAAAACTTTTTAGTGGAGTATAATATAGATACAGGAGTGCACACCTTAAACGTCCAGGTGAAAAATTTACCCATTCTCTATAGCCATCAGTGGAGTCTTACTGGTACAGTAGTTAAAGAATCCAGTTTGCTAACTAAAAGGTTAGCAGTTCAAATGCACTAGGTGCTCCTTGGAAACCATATGGGGTAGTTCTACTCTGTCTTACAGGGTTGCTAAGAGTCAGAATGGACTGAATAATACAGTAGATTTTAGGATTTTAGGTACCTGGTATATTACCAACTGACACCCTAATTAGCAGGGGATGAGTCTTCCAGGTACTCTCTAGCTCCACAGTCTCTTGGTATTACTATTCTTCATTATTTTAGCCTATTTAGTGAATGCATAGAGATTTAACATTTTTGTTTTAGTTAAAATTTCTAGAATGATTAGAGTGTACACTTATCATATACTTATTGATCACTTGGACATGAATATCTGAAGAATGGCTTTTAAGATCTTTTGCTCATTTTTCTGTGAATGTGACTTTTTGTTACTGATATGTACTCAGATAGATGTTAATGTAACGCAAAAGTATTCTGCCTGTCTGTGATTTACTTTATCACTCACTGTATTAATACCGTCTTTTAGTGAATGTTTGCTTAAATATTAATTTTGTTCAATTTATTAAATGATATGATTGGTGTTTTGGGGGATCTTGCTTAAGAAATGGAAATGCTGGTGGCATAACTGTTAAGTGCTACAGTTACTCACCAAAAGGTTGGAAGTTCATATCTGCCAGGTACTCACTGGAAATTCTATGGGGCAATTCTACTCTGTCCTATAGGGTCACCATGAGTTGGAATTGACTCGACAGCAGTAGGGTTGTGTTTTTCTGGTTTTTCACTTAAGAAATGATTTTCTACCTTAGTTTTCTACCAAGAAAATATTCTCCTATGTTACCTTCTAGAGGTCCTAGAGTTCTACCTTTTATGTGTTGATCTATGAGCCATCTTGACTTACTTTTTATATGAATTATATTTTTTTGTGGTAATAAGTCAAGATTAATTTTTTCTGTAAATATGTGATTCTCTGGCATCATTTATCATAAAAACAGTTCTTTTCCTCATGTTAGGTGTCATCATGTTGGTTCCAACTCATAGTGACCCTGTGTACAACAGAATGACACACTGTCCAGTCTTGCATCATGTAAACAGTAGTTTTTATGCTCAAGCCCATTGTTGCAGCCACTTCGTCAACCCATCTTGTTGAGGGTCTTGTATTTGCTAACCCTCTACTTTACCATCTTTTCCTCATATTGTGGAGATAAGACCCAATCCCCACTCTTAGTTTGAAAAGAAAACTGTGACACCTTTGCCACACATAGCAAACTTAATAACTGTCAGTCTACTTCCAGATTCTCTACTCTATTCTTTTAGTCTATTCCTCTATCATTAAACCAACACCAGTTAAGAAGGTTTAGAACAAAACCTAACACCTGGTAATGGAAGTCCTTGTCTTAGTTATCTAGCATTGCTGTAACAGAAACACCACATGTGGATGGCTTTAACAAAGAGAAGTTTATTCTCTCACCGTCTCATAGGTTAGAATTCAAATTCAGGGTGTCAGCTCTAGGAGAAGATTTTCTCTGTCAGCTCTGTAAGAAGGTCATTGTCATCATTCTTCCCCTAACCTAGGAACTTCTTCTCTTTTTCCCAGGTTCAAAGGTTGTGCTGTGCTCCCAATGCTACTTTTTTAGTAGTATGTGGTCCCCCTATCTGCTCACTTCTCTCTTTTATGTCTCAGAAGAGATTGGCTCGAGATACAGTCCAATCTTACAGATTGAATCTTGCCTCTCATTAACACAACTGCCACATATCACATCTCATTAACATCATAGACAAAGGGTTTACAACACAAAGGAAAATTACATCAGATGACAAAATGGTGAACAATGACACAACAGTGGGAGTCATGGCCTTGCCAAATTTATATACATATGTTTGTGGGGCACAACCCAAAGCATGACTGTCCTCCATTTTTGTTTTTCCAAAAGATAAACTTTCATTTCCAAATGTAATTTTGAATGAGTTGCCAAGACTCCTCTCCTCATGGACACATAACCAAAAAAAAATTACTCGGATTCTGATAGGAGGTGTGGTAGCTATATAAATCAATTTGGGGAAATTTGACATCTTGGAAATACTGAAACCTCAGTCTGTGAACATGGATTATACTTTATTTAATGTGTTCTTTAACTTTACTCAATAATGTTTCTGGGAGGGTAGTGCCAAGGTGATGGACTAGACACATGTCTCTTCAGTTCCCTTTGAGAACCAAGGCCTAGAATGATAACTGAATAGAGAAGCAGGGACATCCAGGAAGCCCTAGTATCTGTCATAGAGTTGTCAGATTGGATTGTGCTACAGTAAACAGGAAACTACCTCTCTCTAACACAACATAGCACATGCTGAGTCCTATATCTGCTGACTCTCCATTTGGGAGGAATGCAGGTACTGACACCTTTTTTTTCTTAATCCTGGAGTTGAGGACTGGGCATGAGTCAGCCTATGCACTGAACTGCAGTGTGCAAGTAAACATATAGCACAGCAGAGAGACTTTGTAAGGCATCGCCATATATTCAGAGCCCAGCTGCTGATTGAGGGCATCACTGCCCCTCCACTCTCTTGTTTCTAAGATGCACCACAGATTCTGCTGTGTCGTCACAGGAAGAGCAACTTGAGCAGAACACCACCTTGGTCAGCTGGGAGGTAAAGTCACACCTGGAGGACTTAGTTGGGGCTAATATTCATGCCAAGAAGCAGGGCCTCTTTGGAAAGTGCTTCTCCATCAAAATGTTGTGTTTACAATGGTGGAGCCTCTAGAGTTATAGGTATGGCCTGCAGAGGACAGCAGCAAGGCTGTAACACTTTGAATCACAGCATAGCATCTGGGGACAGCCAATGAGGTGCTTTTGTTGACAGACGGAAGGTGAGGCCTATCACATCTGAGGGCCTAACTGATTTTGGCAGCTGTTGGACAGCTCGTGGCTTAGCAGTAAAGTACCTTTTTAAAATAAGATCATCTGGAGACCTCATGGCTGAGCAGCCTGCAACATCTCCTCCACCCTTCACTGATTTGCATCATGGCATCTTCCTACAGCCCCCTAGTGACTCCCAAAGTAGGGTACTATTTTTTTCCAGCTAGAAGGCAGAGCCTGTCATCCCAGTTAGTCCACCTGGGGCTTGTCACTACTGTACACAGAGACAGCTGGTGACAAACTCTTCACTTAAAACTATGCCTCAGCTCCTGCTGAAGAAACAACAGACAAACCAAACAGCTTCTAGAAGGCATAAAGGCAACAATCCATAGCTAACCATTTAAAGAAACAGTCCACCATGGCTCCAGAAAACTCTCAAAATAAAAAAAAAATCAAAAAACTTCCCAGATGAAGAAGCCTTTCTGAAACTATAGGAGATCAAGTACAGAAGAATTATGTGTAGAACCCTCCTAGAGATTAAACAAAATGCAGCAGAACAAAATGAAAATTTAAGCAAGTTATTTGAACTGATGGATCATCAACAATGTGAAATCCAACAGATCAATAATAAAATTACAGAATTATGCAATTTATTCCAAAGCCAAAAGAGCAGAATTCTGGAGGTGGAAGCTAGAGTTAGTGAGCTTGAAGACAAACCAACTGACATCAACATTTTTGAGGAGAAATCAAGGAAAACAAATAAGAAAAATGAAGAAGCATTAAGAAACATGTTTGACTCTATTCAGAGGAATAACTTATGAATAATTGGAGTTCCCAAGCAGGGAGGGATAGTTGAAAATACAGAGAGTATTGGTGTAGAGTTGCTGACAGGAAACTACCCTTAAATTATGAAAGAAAGGAACATAAATTTCCAAGATGCAAGTTGAACACCACAAAAAAAGACCACAAAAGAAAGACACCAAGATGTGAAACCTAAACAGATTCTGTTGAAGGCAGTGAGGCTCAAAGCAGAGCTAACATTCAGAGGAAAGCCCTGTAGGTTTTTGTTTGACTGCTTGGCAGAAACAATGTTGTCAAGGAGGCAGCAGGAGAATGACATATTGAAAACACTGAAGGAGAAAAATTCCAATCAATAATTATATATCCCGCAAAATTGTCTCTCAAATATAAAGATGAAACTAAGACATTTGCAGATAAATTTAAGCTTAGAGACTTTGTAAAAATCAAATCAAAACTACAAGAAATACTGCAAGAAACTCTTTGCTTAGAAAAACAAAACATTAAGTGCATACTTAAGGAGGCAATGCAGGACACAGCATCCAGATTCCACTCAGTTAAGGAAGATACAAAGCTCAAAAAGCTATAATATTAAAAGAAGGGAACCAGTGATCATATACTGAAAACTACGACATCATCACGCTAAAAAAAGGGATATATTTCAGTAGTTATAGTCCTTTCAGATGGAGAGGAATTTAAAGAGATATGCAGAAATTAAAATCTGGTTTAAAATTAAAATACTAGGGGGGGATCATAGAGGTAGCCGCAAAGCAAAATAACAATGTGACGTATCAAACAAGAAACATAATACAGGAGTCTCAGCAAACACAAAACCAGCACTGATAAAGACGAAAATTCAACCCATAAAGAAGAATGACCCAGAACATAATATTAAGAAAAACATAGAAAACATCAACAACACAAAAATTAATGAATCAAAATGTCAGCGCTAAACACATACCTATCGATAATTACGTGGAATGTAATTGGACTGAACGCTCCAATAAAGAGACAACAAGTGACATCCTGAATAAAAAGACACTACTTGTCTGTATATTGCTTAAAAGGAACATACTGTAGACTCGAAGATATGAACAAACTGGAAATTAAATGGTGGAAAAAATATATACCAAGCTAACAACATGCAAACAGGCATGGGAATACTAAGCTCAGATAAAATACACTTTAATGTAAAATCCACCATCATGTACAAAGATGGTCACTATTGCTGAAAAGTTCAATACATAAGCAGGACATAACAATATTAAATATCCATGCACCCAATACCAGAGGATGTAAATATATTGCACAAACACTGACAACACTGAAAAATGAGATTGATCACTCCACAAAATAGTTGGAGCCTTTAACACTCCACTTTGAGTAATGGACAAATCATCCAGAAAATAGCCCAGTAAAGATACAGAAGATCTCATTGTGACAAGCAACCAACTAGAGCTCACTGACATATACAGAACCTTTTAACAAATCAAATACACCTTGTTCTCTAATGCACAATGAACATTTTCCAGAACACACCATGTTTTAGGACATAAAGAAAATCTCAGCAAAATCCAAACCGCTGAACTACTGCAAAAATCCAAACCACTGAATTATTGCAAAGCATTGTCTCTGACCATAAAACCGTAGAAGATGAAATCAACAGCAGGAAAAATATAGGTAGAAACTTGACCTCATGGACAGTAAACAACACCTTACTCAAAAACTCACGGATTCTAGAAGAAACCAAGGACGAAACAAAGAAATTTATGGAATCTAATGAGAATGAAAACATCCTACAAGAACCTCTGAGATACAGCAAAAGCAGTGCTCCAGCCAAGCCAAGTGTCGTCGAGTTGGAGCTGACAGAGGTACATTTATCTCTAGAAACACACACATCCAGAAGGAAGAAAGGACATAGCCAAAGAATTAACTCTACAACTTCAATAACTAGAAAGAGAGCAACAGAGGGATCCCTCAGCACCAGGAGAAAACAGATAAGAATGATGAGAGCAGAACTGAATGAATTAGAGAATAGAATAATTAAAAAAATTAACAAAGCCAAAAGTTGTTTCTTTAAAAAGATCACCAAAATTGATAAACCACTGGCAAAACTTGCAAAAGAAAAACAAGAGAGGAAACAAATAACCTGAATAAGAAATGAGATGAGAGATGTCACAACAGACCCAACTGAAATCAGAAGTATCAAAAGAAAATACTACAACAAACTATTGTCTAATAGATTTGGAAACCTAGAGGAAATGAACAAATTTCCAGAATCACATCACCCACCAAAATCATCACATGGAGAAGTAGAGCAATTTAATAAACCCATTACAAAGAAGGAGATTGAAAAAGTCATCAAAAAAACTACCGACCAAAAAACATCATGGCTCACACGTTGTCACCAGAGAACTCTACCAAACTTTTAGAGAGGCTTTAACTCCAGTACTGTGAGAGTACTTCCCAGCACAGAAAGAGATGGAATACTCCCAAATTCATCCTATGAAGCTGGCATAACAGTGATTCCAAAGCCAAGGAAAGATCCCACAAAAAAAGAAAACTACAGACCAATATCACTCATGAACCTAGATGCAAATATCTTCAACCAAAGCCTAATCAATAGCATTCAACAAAATATCAAAAAATAATAATTCATCATGACCAAGGATGCATACCAGGGATGCAAGACTGGGTTAACATCAGAGTAACAATGTCATCAACCACATAAATAATACAAAGGTTATGGATCACCTACCTTTGTCAGTCTCTGCAGAAAATGCATTTGACAAAGTCTAATACTCATTAATACTAAAAACTCACAGTGAGATAGGAATAGAGGGGAAATTCCTCCACATAATAAGGAGCAAACCCAACTGCCTACATCATCCTGAATGGTGAGAGACTGAAAGAATTCCCTTTGAGAATGGGAACTAGAAAGGATGCTCACTCTCATTACTTCTATTCAACATTGTTCTAGAGGTTCTAGCCAGTGCAATTAGACAAGACAAACAAATAAACTGCATCCACATTGGCAAAGAAGAAGTAAAAATCTCCCTGTTTGCAGATTATACGATTGTATGTGCAGAGAATCCTAAAGAATCCATAAGTCAACTACTAGAACTAATAGAAGAGTTCAGAAAAGTATCAGAATATAAGATAAAACGATGGCACTTGGCTTGGATAAGTAATTCAGTAGGATTCCTTTATACCAACAGACAGATCATCAAAGAAGAAATCACTCAATCAATGCCATTTACTATAGTCCCCAAGAAGATAAAATACCTAGGAATAAATTTAACTAGAGACATAAAAGACTTGAACAAAGAGAAGTACAAGACCTTACTGCAAGAAACCAAAAGAGACTTACAAAAGTAGAGAAATCTACCTTGCTCGTGTGACAACGTTTGTTTTACCAAAAGTGATCTACACATACAGTGCAATCCCAATACAAACTCCAGTGTCATTTTTTAATGAGATTGAGAAACAAATTACCAACTTTGTTTAGAAAGAGAAGAAACCCCAGATAAGTGAAGCATTACTCAAGAAGATGAACATAGTGAGAGACCTCACTGTACATGACTTTAGATTCTATTATACTGCCACAGTAGTCTAAACAGCCTGGTACTGGTGCAAAAAGAGACATACAGACCAACGGAACAAAGTTGAGATGCGAAGATGCCAAGAGTCTCTTATGAACTAATGATATTTGACAAAGGCCCTAAGATTGTAAACTGGGCTAAAAAAGTCTCTTTAACAAATGGTGCTGGCAAAATTGGATATGAATCTGCAAAACACTGAAACAGGACCCGTGTCTCATACCTTACACAAAAACTAACTCAAAATGTATCAAAGACTTAAATATCAAACCTAAAACAATAAAGATCATGCAAGAAAAAAAAGGGTCAACAATGGAAGTTATCATACACAGCTTAGACAGACTTCCAACTCTGACAAATTACAATCAACACAAGATAAAATAACAAATGGTAACTACTAAGAATCAAACACTTTTGCTCATCCAAAGACATTATAAAAGAGTTAAAAGACCACCTACAGAATGCTGTTGGTTTTAGGTGCCATTCAAGCTGTGAAGCGACCCTGTGAACAACAGAAAGAAACACTGCCTGGTCTTGTGCCATGTCCACAATCGTTTTTATGCTTACGCCCATTATTGTGTCCACTGTGTCAATCCATCTCATCAAGGGTCTTCCTCTTTTTCACTGACCCTCCACTCTACCAAGCATGATGTCCTCCAGGGACTGATTCTTTCTGACATGTACAAAGCATGTAAGATGCAGTCTTGCACCTTTGCTTCCAAGGAACACTCAGGTTGTACTTCTTCCAGAACTGATCTGTTGGTTGTTTCAGTGGTCCATGGTACCTTCAACACTCTTCTCCAACACCACAATCCAGAGGCATCAGTTCTTATGTCTTCTTTGTTCATTGTACAGCTTTTGCCTTCATATGATATGACTGAAAACATCGTGGCTTGGGTCAGGTGCACCTTAGTATTCAAGATGACATCTTTACTTTTGAATACTTTAAAGAGGTCCTTTGCAGCAGATTTTACCAATGCAATGAGTCATTTGATTTCTTGACTGCTGCTTCCATGGGCATTGATTGTGGAACCAGGTAAAATGAAATCATTGATTGACAACCTCAGTCTTTTCTCCATTTATGACAATGTTGCATACAGGTCCAGGTTTTGTTTTCCTGATGTTGAGGCGCAACCCATACTGAAGGCTGTAGTCATTGATCTTCATCAGTGTCTCAAATCTTCTTCACTTCCAGCAAGTAAGGTGGTGTTGTCTGCATAATGCAGGTTGTTAATGACTCATCCTGCCATCCTGGTGCCTCATTCTTGATAGAATCCAGCTTCTCAGATTATTTGCTTGACATATAGATTAAAAACGTATGGTAAAAGGGTAAGAACAAATATTTGGCAACTACATGTCAGGCTGACATCTAATCTCCATAATCCACATAGTACTGCAACATATCAACAAGAAAAAGGTAAATAACTCAATTAAGCAATGGCAGAGGAAATGGACAGACACTTCATCAAAGAGGACATCCAGGCAGCCAAAAGAACCATGAGGAAATGTTCACAATCACAAGCTATTAGAGAAATCCAAATTGAAACTACTATGAGACACCATCTCATTCCAACAATGTTGGCCATAATCCAAAGAACACAAAACAAGAAGTGCTGGAGAGGCTGTGGAGAGAATGGAACTCTTCTACACTGCTGGTGGGAGTGTAAAATGGTACAAGGAAAGCAATTTGGTGATTCCGTAAATAGATAGAAACAGAATTACCACGTGATCCAGCAGCCCCACTGCTCAGTACATATCCTGTAGAAATAAAGGTGGTCACAAGAACAGATACATGCACATGATACATGATGTTGAAACACGGTCAATGATAGCAAAAAAGATGGACTCAACCTAGGGGCCCATCAGCAAGTAAATGGATAAATAAACTGTGGTACATATACACAATGGAACACCATGCAGTGATAAAGAACAATGATGATTTTTTTAGGAAGCTGGGTTGGCTCATAATCTGGTTTCAACTAGAAATCATTATACTGAGTTAAATTAGTCAGCTGCAAAAGTATAAGTATTGTATGAGACATCTAATAAAATGACTTAAAAATGAACTTCAGTACATAAGAAAAGACCCTTTGATGGTTACAATGGTGGGGAGGGATGGAGAGGGATGTTCATTGATTAGACAATTGATAGGAATTTGGTAAGGTGAAGTGAGTGGCAACACATAGTACAAGGCAGATCATCGTAACAGGACTTACACAATAAACTGAAAAGTTTTGTAAATTCAACCCAATATTTCAAAAGATAGAGCAGCAGGAGTAGGGGTCTTGGGACCATGTTTTCAGGGGATGTTAAGGTCAATTGACACAGCTATGCTTTGACTAAGAGACTCTTTTGCACCTTACGTTGGTGAGTGGTATTTAGGGTCTTAAAAGCTAGCAAGTTGCTGTCCAAGGTACACTAAATGGTCCCAACCCATCTGGAACAGATGACTGAGAACGTCAAAGACATGAGGAGAAATGAGCCCACAAGGCAGAAAGACCCATATAAATGGGAGACTGCGTCAACATGAGACCAGAAGAGCAAATGGTGCCCAGCCACCACCAAAGGCAGACATGATGGGGGACACAATAGAAAGTTCCTGAGGCAACACAAGAAAAAGAGGTGCACAGTTAAAGAACTCTTCTAAGAAAGATCAGAATTGGTGGTCCAAGAGCCTGGAGGTTCCCCTGGAAGCATGGGCCCTAGACTTGCTACAGGCCCTGACCTAAAACCAGTACTGAGGTCAACGCTTCAGACAAGAATGAACTGGACTCAGGGACACAGTGTGAGTATATGGTGTGTATACTTCATGGTTTTATACATTTATAGGAGGCTGTCCTACTGGTTTATTTCTAGATGGGAGAAAAGAGAGTGGAGAGGAGGGGACAGGTGGTCATTAAGAGGATGCTAGAAGTATAGAGTGAAAAGGAGAAGGATGCTGTCACAGGGTGAAGAGAACAGATGGAGCTATAGACAAGCAGACATGCAGAATTGGTTTGGATTGTATACTTTCACTTAATCATAACAACAACAACAACAACAAAAGAAAAATCCTTACAAATGGACCCATAAGCAACATCACAATAAAGGACTGAAGCTGTCAAGCATTTCATTTTACTTGGTTCTGCAATCAGTGCCCACGGAAGCAGCAGTCAAGAAATCAAAGATGCATTATATTGAGAAAATCTGCTGCAAAGGACCTCTTTAAAGTATGGAAAAATAAAGATGTCAACCTTGAAGACCTAGGTGCACCTAACCCAAGCTGTGGTATTTTCAATCACTTCACATGCATGAGGAAGCTGGACAATGAATGGGGAAGATAGAAGAAGAATTGATGCCTTTGAACTGTGTTTTTGGAAAAGAGTATTAAATGTACCATGGACTGTCAAAAGAACAAACCTTTCTGGAAGAGTGCAGCCAGAGTGCTCCTTGAAAGTGAAAATATTGAGATTACATTTCACATACTTTGGACTTGTTGTCAAAAGGGCATCAATCCCTGGAGAAGGACATCATGTCTGGTGGAGTGGATGGTCACTGAAAAAGAGGAAAAGTCTCAACAAGATGGACTGATACAGTGGCTACAATGATATGCTCAGGCATCAGAATGATAGTGGCCCGGCACAGGATGAAGCAGTGTTTTGTTCTGTTGTGCACAGAGTCTCTATGCGTCAGAACTAAGTCAACGGCAGCTAACAACATTGCCATCAAGTCAATTTTGACTCACAGAGACCCTATAGGACAGAGTAGAACTGTCCCAAGGGCTTCCAAGGAGTAGCCAGTAGATTTGAACTGTCGACCTTTTGGTTAGCAGCCGTAGCTCTTAACTACTATGCCACTAGAGCTCTAAGCTATTGTAAAGAGTATATATTATTTTAAAGTTTACCCTTCTAATAGGTCATTTCTTTTGATCCATCTTTTCTTTACATTACCAGAGTAAAATTTGGTGTACTATAAGCTACTCCATCTTAGCTGAAAATAGAAATTGAGTTCTACTTAGACTTTACCTATCATATTAATCAGAAACTGTGGTGGCATAGCAATTAAGTGCTGCATCTGCTAACTGAAAAGTCAGCAGTTCAAATCCTCCAGGCCCTCCTTGGAAACTCTTTGGAGCAGTTCTACTCTGTCCATAGGGTTGCTATGATTCAGAATCAACTCAGTGGCGGTGGGTTTATTATGTTCATGGTAACCCTGGTAGCACAGTGGTTAAGTGCTATGGTTTTTAACCAAAGGAATAGCAGTTTAAATCCAGCAGCTGCTTCCTGGAAACCTTATGGTGATGGTTCTACTCTGTCCTATAGGGTAACTGTGAGTTGGAATTTACTTGGCAGCAATGGTTTTTTGTTTTTTTTTTTTTTTAATTACTATTTAAGAAAATGCGAAGAGTTAAGCACTCAACTACTAGCCAAAATCATACCAGAAGTACCTTGAAAGACAGGCTGAAAGGTAGCAGTCTTAAAAATTGTCTAAGATAGTGTGACTCTGCACACATGGGGCTGCTGTGAGCTGGCATTGATTCAACAGCAACTAGTAAGAACAATTACGTTAACAGCAATACATTGACACTTATGAAATGTTCTGCCGAATATTAATTATGATTGTCCTGTAGTAGATCCTAAAGGTGAACATAGGAGGGAAAGTAACTATTTTCCATCTTCAGTTCTGAGAATCTCTCTTACCTCAAGACTATGGGAATTCCTAAAGCAGAAGCAAAAGTGGTTTCAAAATTACAGGGAAAATCACACTAAAAGTTTAAGTGGACTCAATCAGACCCATCCCGCCTACAGTGTAGGTGCAGTAAATGCACCCATACCTCCTTTACCATGTAAACCTCCTTCACCGTCAATGAGTGAAACTGCCCACTACTGTCTACTGCTCTGTCATTATCCTGTGTGCAAACAGGAGCTGCCAGATTCATACAGGGCTGGTGTGTCATGAGTTGCTCTCCAAAACACCTCCTGTCAGTTTTAGAACTATCTAGCTAAGGGGTAAGAACAAAGAAAAATGCTTTCTTGACTGACACTGATCAGAATGGGGTGGTGGAATGAGAGAAACTGACATAAGGCAAGAAAGAGGCACAAAGAATACAAGTTGTATGCTACATGGTTGCTTCCATCTGTCTAGTAGCTTGCTAGGTAAGTGTCATGTTCGAATAGCAATATTTTTTTGTTGTTTTTCCTGGCTGATGCTTATGCAAATATCTATATAACACAGCCAGCAAAATAAATCACAGCTGAATGAACTATCTTTTTTTAAGTTTACAAAAAAGCAAATTCAATATGTGAAATAATTTTCCCATGGACTTTTACATCTATTTCTAACCATAAAGGCAAATGTGTGAGGTGTGAGGAATAAGTGTGATTCTCACCTGATGGGGAAATGGAGGTGCAGGAACATTTCAATGACATACCTTCATAAAGAAGCAGATTCCAGGACTTTTCAGTGTTGCTTTTAGAATCCTTTTTTTAAAAGCACATTGGTATTTTAATTTTATTTCTTTGAGAACTGTCTATTGGTATTTCAAAGCGTAAGAGCAATGACTTTAGAATATTTCTGAAAAGCCTCACATTTCTACTCCTATGTTGCATGAATTTGTCTGCTTTTGAATATTTCATCGACATTTTTATAGACACTTCCTTTGGGCAATAGCTTCCTTGAGCCTAAGATTGTGAGTTTTGCCTGGTGTCAGAAAGAATACAGGGCAATGAAACAGGGGCCCAACCACACAGAAAGCACAATACAGCTGTTTTTTTAAAAAACTGAGTCAGATCTGACTTGATGGCACTTGGCTTTGGCCTGGCTGTGGACCATAGTGGTATAGGCCAAGTGGCTAATTAGATCCAAAGCAACTTGTAAAATGTCAAAAAGAAATGATCAAAACAGAATTCAAGTGTGCACAAACACAACCACAATTAACCACTATAAACTAGACTCCAGAAGCAGTGACAACCTAACCAGGGGAAAATAGGTAAATAAGTAAACACGTCGCTGTAATTCTCACTCATGGCCACCCCATGGCCACCCCATTGTTACTGCTTCATGTGGTTTTCTTGGCTATAAGCTTTACAGAAAGGATCCTTGGTGGTTCAGTAGTTAAGCTCTTGGCTGCTAACTGAAAAGGTTGTTCATTCAATCTCATCAGCAATTCTGATGAGGTGGCAGTCTGCTTCCGTAAATAATTACAGCCTTAGAAATCTTATGAGGCAGTTATCCTCTGTCCTGTAAGAACAGTACGAGTTAGGATTGACTTTACCACAGAAGCAGATTGCCGGAACTTTCCTCTGTGATGCCAATAGGTTCGAACTGGCAACCAAACTGTAGGCTGGTAGCTGAAAGCAAACTGTACCACCTGGGGACCTTCAAAAACTGAGATCTTATTCAGGTAAAGTCTAAATTTTGAGTTTTGCTTTTCTTCACTTTCGGCCTTCATTTATTTAGTTGCTTTTTCCCCCCCCTAAAATCAAATTAACCAGTATTAATTGGCCCAGCAGTCATGACAACACTAGGATGAGAGGCAGTGTGATAAAACAGGAAGAAATAACTAGAGTGTGAGTCCAGATTCGTGACTTCTAGGTCCCTGCTGTAAACCTTAACAGCTTTGTGTGCCCGTGATTAAGTTGCATAGCTTCTCAGACCAGTCCTTTACTTCTTTCTAAAAGGAGACTGTTCAGTTTGATGTCATCAAACGTCCTGACTAGCTCACAGGCTCCCATAGCCCCTCCCCTACCTTCCATAGAACCCTCCCACCCCCCACCCCCAGACTGAGCAAAAACAAGAGAGAAAAGAAATTCTACATGAGTTTCCAGTCGTTTGCCTTGCGTGGGCTACTGTTCCCATTCCCAAAGGCTAGCAATGACGTTTAAGAAGATACAGGATCAAAGGATTTGGAGATAAAGAGATTTTGCACATTTATATCTAACTGAGATGTTAACAGAGAATATAAAAAGGACTGTGACAGTAGTCCACGTCACAGAAGAGTTTTCACTTCTCTTGGAGAAGACACAAATACAAAATGGTGTCATAAAAATCCAAGTTAAGTCTGGATAAAGTGCTAACATTACCAAAAGTATGTCTCTGAAGGAAATGTTTTTGGGAATGGGCAGATCTGAACAGACAGATGTACAAAAGGGCATGCACATTTTTTACAAGAACAACACAAGCAAGATATTGAATGGATGAAAATAAAGACAATGTGCTCCAGGAATAACGAGAAATACAATCATCTGGGCTCCACGGGAGTTTATAGCATCACTGGGAGGCAGCAGGAGATGAGACAGACAGCATTCACGTTTTGTGGATGTTCAGGCTGAAGTGGGTTCCTGGGTGGCCCAGAGGTTAACATGCTTGACTTCTAAGAGAAAGACTGAAGGCTCAAGAGCACCCAGAGGTGCCTTGGAAGAAAGCCCTGGAGATGTTTCAAAAGAATCAGCCATTGAAAACCCATGGAACACAATTCTTCTCTGAGACACGTGAAGTTGCCACTAGTCTGAATTGAGTCAACAGCAACTGGATCTGGCTCTGGTTCAGAGTTACTAAGAGTTAACGGAGAGTTCCCGGATGGTGCAAATGGTTAAGCCCTTCACTGCTGGCCAAAGGATCAGAATGGACACAACAACAACTGACAATAACAACAGTAAAGGAAAGTGATTACAGAAGTCAATTTAATCTTTTAGGAGAATCAAACCAAGGGTGAATGGCAGAATTGATTAAATATAAGAAACAACTGGCGACAAGAATTCAAAACAGGGATCTGCTGCGACTGTCGAGTATATCTGAAAACCTGTAGCACTGGAAATGGAAAAGAACAGACCTGACAGCAGCTTCCTTACTAACTTTCTCTTTACCAACTCTGCTTTCCCTTCCTAATCTGAATCAGTCTTCAGATAGTGACGTGAAATAGATACAATGGTGCTTTCCATCACCAAGCCTAGGAGAGTAATCCAGCCCCAGGTGGTCTTCGGTTGGATGACATGGAGTTAAAGTTTGCCTTCGTAGCTTGCCTCCTGGGGGCCTCTGGGAAAATTACGAGCATTGGCGACCTTTTGTTTTCTCAAGATTATGGAGATATGTCCCAATTCCCATCTTCAGTTCAAAATGAAAACAAATCTTCTTCATTACTTTGTTGGCTGCCTCTTCTTGATCTCAGCCAACTTTTTCCAGAGTCTTCCTCTGTCAGCTCTCCTCCCACAGTGATATTCTTAGATGCTTTGTTTTCTTGGAGCCAGAGTCACACTCTATGTGATTTAAAAAAAGAGTGGCTCTCACCACTGGACTAGCCGCCCACACCCTGTGATAATAGTTCTGCTATCTAAAAGAAAACTCTGATTTTAGCACAAATACTCCCATGGTGATTCAGGCCTGACTCCTGCCAGAGAGAGCCCTGCCATTTTTTTGCTCTCTCCCCAGCACTCAGGCTGCTGTGAAGAAGCATCTGCTGTCTAATTCTTTTCTATATTAGGAGAAAATGCTTTTTGGCTTGCTGATTTCAGGCCCTTAGGAAAAGAGAGAAAAAGTTTCTCATAAAGTCTTCATTGCACAACCAATTGGTCTGTGTCCTGGGAACCCCAGGCATGCACTCATGGACGGAGCCACAAGAGCAATAGCTCAGAGATGATTGGGTCAAAAGCTGGACAAGATGTGCTCACTTTGCAGGGGCAGATGGTGTCTATTTAGCTAGAATTCTTCCACTGTGGCTGCTTTAATGCCCTACTCACCTTAACAGACTTCTTATCACTTTGGGGGCAGGGGAGCAGCACACTTTTCCTAAAGACTAACCAGACTCAGCTTTTGATTTTTACAGTTCAAATGAGGGATTGAGGAGACAGCTGAGAAAGAATGAGCTATAGGAATGAAAATACACATTCAAAGATGAGTAAGTCCCAGAGAATGTGTCTGAAAAATACTGGAAGGAGCAAGGCGTTGCCGAGATTATTTCCTCCATCAATTCCTTCGGAGGCCCCTGGGGCTGCTATCGATGAAGACAAAGGCAGACTGTTTACACGGAGGTTTCTGACCAAATCAGAAGCTGGAAACCACGTACAGTGGGGATGCTGGAGGAACACTGACCTGTTGAAGGTTGTTGGCCTAGCTCATGAGAAGACTAAATAGGAAAGCTTGGGAGAAACTCATGTTTGCTCACTCCCTCTCATCTTTCTTTGCTGTGTTAGGGACCTGGCTGACTCTGAAAGTTCTGGAAAGCCCTAACAGCATTCCTGGACACTACTCAGAAGAAACGAGGAGGTGCGAGCTCTCTGCTGGGAAGCAATCACATCTGCAGGGTTGTGGACTATGATGTTTTCTGGTAATATAATAATTATTATTGTTATTGTTGCTATGTTATGTCAAACCACTCCATCTTACATATTTCCTATTGTATTTGGAACATCCTCTTGCACATGGGAAGATAATCATCAAACGTTGTTTAAAGTAGCAAATTTCATACGCCTTAAAAGCAGTTGCCTTTGAGCCAGTTCTGACTCATGGTGACCACCATGTGCGTCAGAGTAGTAACTGTGCTCTGCAGAGTTTTCAATGGTTTCCTCTAAGCCCCCTTGGGGTACAGTTAAATCTCCAACCTTTGGGTTAGCTGCTGAGGGTATTAACCATTTCACCACCCACGGCTTCCTCATGTATCTTCTTGCCAATTACAAGTATCTCCTTCTTTGCATAAGTTTGCTTCGTGCCAATTCAATTTTACAAGACTTACATTAGTACCTGTTTTCAGTAACTGAAAGATATCCAAAGAGGTTTTTCGCTTTCATGAAAATAGCGTTCAGTCTTTGTTTCACAACTAGCCATTAAAGGGGCGATGTGCATCCCAAGCAGTGAGAATGATGTTGCCAACCCTGTTCCCTGGGAACTACACTCAGCATCTCAGCATCAATCTGCAATAGCTTTGAACTGCGTTTGTGAGCATCGTATCATTCCCACTTTCATTACATGTTAGTGTTATTTCAGATTTTATTTGCTATTGTTATGATTTGGTAGTTTATTTTTTGACTCTGGAAATGATCAAAAAATTTTCCCATGTAAATTAATGGTAACTGCTTTTATTGCTTTACACCAGTTTGGATTATGAAAGTTTTCAGAGAAAAGCTCTACTTTCAGATAGTGGGTGAAACCTGTATTATTTAAAGAACAGAGAGAATATAGTCACCTTTTTTGTTCAAGAAGATGAATGTCACAGACAAAGAGAAGTATGTCACAATCGAAAGGATAAATTAATTTTTTTTAAAAAGCCGAGGTGATGGAGAAGGAAGAGTGTTTATTATGTGATAAATATATGCTCTTTCACAAAGCCCAGACTAAATGCCTCCAGCTATAACATACGTGTTATCAGTATTTTAACCACGCAGCTCACAGAAGTCTTCTCTTTAAGCTGTGGGCAACTCACAGATTTCAGCTTCCTACTCTCTGGTTAACGGTGATGGGTCAGGGAACAACTTTGACTAGGTTTCATTGCATCTGTGGTGCTTAAACAGGGGAGTGAAACAGCTGCCTGTTGGGAGATAAAATGCATTAATTTTTATTTTAGGGTGTTTCCAAATATGGCTTTTATAGACTAATAAAAATCAATGTTTATAAGTTCACAAAAAACAATGAACACAGCTGAGCATAAATACCTTCCAGGCAGGGCCAGAGGAAAATTATGAAAGAGCAAACCAGCTGAAAGGGGAACAAAAAGTGCAACTCCTAGACGGTACATTCTCAAGGTAAATTAAACTCTCGCCTAAATGGACAGATCTAGATAGATAAATTTCCACTGATGTCTCCTTCCTGTTCTCACCGCTTACAGCCTGGAATTCGTTATCTTCCATAATTTATGCCCATGGTAAATTTAAGGATCAACCTCAGAAACTCAGCTCTTTGGACTGACATTATTCATTAATACTGGTCCCCCTCTGCATTCTTAGAACTCTTTTTTAATATTTTGTTTTTTTATAACTCTTAAGGTATTTGCTTTTCCTTACCAAAAGTAAATTGTAAGTTCTTTTAAGCATAGAAACTATGCTTTCTTTTTAGACAAAGCATCCCACAAAAGCACCTAAGATCTTTGGTTTATATTTACAAAATCTTTGTTGTACCATTATATTTGTGATACCAAGATAATAACTTCGTTAAGGCAACCTACCAATTCTCTCCCACCATTATAATTTTAAGATTCTGATATAAGAATCTCATGAGATTAAAAGAATATAAAGTCAAGGATTTTAGCCTTCCCTTTGCTAAGCATTATTTGTAATGGAGACCCAGATAAATTAAAAGAATCTTGGATCCATCTGGACTCAAAACTGCTCATAATTGTTGAAAACTACTTTCAAAATGCCCTGAGGGACTGAGCTTCTGGGATGAGAGCTGAGGACCATAGTCTCGAGAGACATGTAACTTAATTGCCATAACATAGACAATAAAGAAAAGACTCTACATCCAACTTTGATGACTAGTGTCTGGGGTTCTAAAAGCAAGCAGCCATCTAAGATAGATCTCCTCATCCCATCCTGGCTGGAGCAAAAGAGAATGAAGAAAACTGAAGACACAAGTGCCCGATAGATGTGAACTGCAAACCTTCTGGTCACTAGTGGTAGTGTGTAACCAGTATGCCAACATGTTTTCCAAAGCTAAGTAGGGGAGATAGACCTGTCTAATCTTTGGATGATGGGTGAACCTCAGAAGTGACTTCAGTACTGAATTAGTTCAGAGGACCAATGGACTGCAACTATGACTGCCTCCACCAGGCTGAGCCCAGAACATCTTGGCAGTGCATGGTCCCCAACACTAATTGCTCTGACAGGAATCACAGTAGAGGGTACTGGGCAGGGACAGAGAAAAATGTAGAAGAAAATTCAAAATCACAAACATACACAAAATTACCAGGCTTGCTGGTCTTTTAGAGACTGGAGCAACCCTGAGAGTATGGCCCTCAGAAGCCCTTTGAACTCAGTACTGAAGTCACTTCTGAGGTTCACCCATCAGCCAAAGATTAGTCAGGTCTATCTCCACTACTTAGTTTTGGAAACCCTGGCGGCATATTGGTTATGTGCTAACACTGCTGACCAGAAGGTTTGCAGTTCACGTCCACCAAGCACTCCTTGGAAACTCAGTGGGACAGTTCTACTCTGGCGTGTAGGGTAGCTATGAGTCAGAATCCACTCAAAGGCAGTGAGTTTGATTTTTGGTACAGGGCCAACAGTCGGAAACTGTGGTGGTGTGGTGGTGATGTGTTGAATCTGCTAATCAAAAGGTTGGTAGTTTGAATCAGCCAGGTATTCCTTGGAAACTATGGAGAAGTTCTACTGTGTGCTAAAGAGTCACTATGAGTCAGAACTGACTTGATAGTAAGTGATTTTGGTTGTTTTTTTACAGGACCAGCAGTAACACACATGAGGGACATGCGTTGTAGTTCAATCACGTATACAAGACTAACGGGTACACCAGCCCAAAAGTAAAGATGAGAAATCAGGAAGGGACAGGAAAAATAGACAAATGGAAACGGGGAACCCAGGATGGAGAAAGTGTCGACATATTACAGGATTGACAAATAATGTCACAAAGCAGTTTGTGTATTAACTGTTTAATAAGAAGGTAGTTTTCTCTGTAAACTTTCATCTAAAACACAATGAAAACCAAACCCACTGCCATCGAGTCAGGTCTGACTCATAGCAACTCTAGAAGTCAGAGTAGAACTGTACGGTAATGTTTCCAAGGAGCACTTGGTGGATTTAAACTGCGGACATTTTGGTTAGCGGATGTAGCACTTAATGCAGTATGCCACCAGGGTTTCCTTCTAAAATACAATGGGGGGGTGGAAATAAAGCATAAACTCCAGGGAACAATTACAAAAAAAAAAAAGGAAAGCCTTGTGATTATACATAGAGATGCTTTAGTAACTTCTCAGAACACCAGGGCCAGATGATGTACCAGAAGTGACTTTTTTCACTTCCGAGCCTAGGTACACAGTTCAGCGTTTTGTTCCATTTTGCTTTTAAGGACTTCAGAATAGGATCACACTTGGTTAGTTGACTAATCCACATTTCCATACACTTGTCAAAATATGCAGGGAAACATGAAAACTTTAACAGGAAATTTTAGAGCAAATTTATTCCATTGTCATTATCTTTGGAGAGATACTTCATAAGTGTAAGGACAGAGTCTCTCAGACACTAAAAAATGTAAAGTCTATTTCTCAGGTTTTGTATAGTAATAGCTACTATGTATTGCACAATTTATAATATGTATGTGAAATACATTACCTCATTTAATGCTTAATATGTACACCTAAAGAATTTCTTCAAAAGATTAAAAAGAAAAATCAGTGACATTTTCTTTTGTTTACTTATGGCTAAATAGCTGACGGAGTCCCTCGGTGGCACAAAGGGCTAGTGCTCAGCTACTAAACAAAAGGTTGGTGGTTTGAATCTACCCAGAGGTGGTTCAAAAGCCCCTCTGGAGAAATGACTTCATGTTTGTTTCCAAAAGATCATACCACTGAAAACCCTGTGCAGCACAGCTCTACTGTGATACCCACGGGGTCCCCATTAGTTCAAACTGACTGTACAGCAACTGGCAATACGGTGACAATATCCAGATATTTAGAAACTTCCAGATGCCTGACAGAGATATTTAGTTTATATTCTTCCAATCTTGTCTGGTGATGAGTCTTAAATTTGGAGTATAAATAATTATTTTTACATTATTTACTTCTGCAATTTACCTCCCGAATTTGCATTTCATGATCCAGCCATGCTATCAGCCTAACATGAAGACTTTCCATTGGGTGAAGACTCCATTCAAAAAGGGAAAGGAACAAGCAAGCAAACAACAAAAACTCCAGGAACTTTAGTATACAGCTTGTTGCCACTGCCTTAGACAAAGTATTTTGACTTTCCTATGCCTTAAACTGGTTAAGTTTTGTTAAGACAGCATTTCCTGTTCTGGTGGTTGTTTTGCGTTTTTAGAAAAATAAAGGGAGTTCCTAGAACTGAGTTAAGGATCTTACTTGTGAAGCAAACCATCTGTTACAGGCTCATTTGTGTCCTCCCCCCATACCCCCAAATATGCATACCAATCCTCACCCCGTGTGCTTGGGGATGTAATGTATGTTGTGAAATACAGTTATGTTTGTTATGTTAGTAAGAATCCTAGAAAGGTGGGTTCTAAATCTGATCATTTCTGAGTCATAAACACAGCAGATTAGGCACAGAGGCACCCACATACATGGCAAGACAGATGCCACCCGAGGACTGCACACAAGCAAAAAACTAAGGAACACCTATGATTACCTATAAAGAAGGAATTGACATGGCTGAGATCCTAATTTGCACTTTTGGACTCCAGAACTTTGAGAAAACAAATTTATGTTCTCTAAAGTCAGTCACTCACGGCATTTGTATTACAGCAGCAACAGGAAACAGAGACATCATCCTACATGGGAACTTTGTATCTGACGTACTCTTTACAGTGTAGCCCTTAATAGACGCATGTGGGAGATGGGGAAATTTGAGGCTATGCCACAAATTTTTATCCAGAACGGATATGAGGTCAAGGTTTGAAACTTGCTTTGCCTAGCAAGCATATAATTTTACTGAGGTTGCAAGTTTATTTTGAGAAATTTTGGAGGTATTTCTGGAGGTTATAACACAGGGAAGTGTGTAAAATAGTTTGGTGATGCTAGCAACTGAAATAAACAAATTTCACATTCTCGGTGGCTTAGCACAATAAAACCTTATTTCTTATTTATGTAAGAGTCAAACATTTATTACCAGTCAGGAGGCATTTCTTGAAGAAACAATTCATGACCCAGGCTCTTTATATCTTGGGGCTCTCATGTCTTTAGCAAACGACTTCCAAGGACACCAAGTTTTCAGTATCAAGCTGTGAAAGTGGTATAGGAAGGAAGAACTTCTTTTTATAACAAATAAGGCCTAGAAGCATCCAAGGCTGGGAGTCAACCACATGGCTACACTTCACTGAGGGGAGGCACAGAAACATAATTTAGCTATGCGCCCTCCCTCTAAAAATACTAAACAAATTGCCATCAAGTCAATTCTTACTCATGGTGACCCCACGTATGCCAGAGTAGTACTGCTCCATAGGATTTTCAAGGCTATGATCTTTCAGAAATGGATTGTCAAGTATCTTCTGAGGTACCTCTAAATGGGTTTAAACTGTCAGACTTTCAGTTAGCAGTCTAGCACTTAAAAATAGATTTAATAAACAGCTAGCAGTCCCTGCTACAGACCTTAAGTCTGCCCTTAAGTCATTCTCTGAAAGTACCATCCAAAAGAATGTGAGTCACAGATAATATAGTCAAGTCTCTGTCCCCCAAGTACCAACTGTAGAGGTTTCATGATGGTTATGAGATTCCCTCAAAACCAAACAGCTGGGGTAGAAGCCCAACTACCCATAATCCTTCTGTTGATCCTGTTCTAACACGTTTCTTGACTCACGTGCCATGTCTGTATAGGAATCACCGGCTACCAGGGATGACACTGAAAAGATGGACTCTTTGTGACAACAGTTATACTGCAAACATTTATAAATGAATCTTCTCACTTTCTTTTTCGCCTGATTTAGCATTGATTTTCTTCATACTTGAATGAGTTTTTAAATTCTGCCAAGGTGGAAGTTCACATCTGCAACTATTTTTTTTAGCTTCAAAAGAAAGTGAAAGCTAAAAAAAGTCTGATTAATCTTTAAGAACTATAAAAGGTTAGCTTTCTCTTTTTCCCACCCCCATACAACACAAAAATGGATGTACTAATTTCGTTGAAATGTTATGAAATATGTACTATTGGGTTGAAACCAAGTATGGAAATTCCATGAGACTTTCCCACTGTGATACATCTTCAGAGACACCTATTCATGTCCTGAAAAACAGATTTCTATTTTAATAATATAGATGCAGATACATCCAACATCTCCAAAAGAAATCTATCTTCCTATCTGGTGATGCCTTATTTCTCTGAGTGAGTCTGATCCTTTACAACACAACATAGAGTCTATCATTGGGCAAAGCACTATACATTCATAAATGAAAGTTATTCTATTACTGGTCTCTTCAACCATAAACCTCAATCTACAGTACAATTTTATTGTAGTTTAAAATTTCTCCTACAAATATTTTTCAACAACTAAGTACCCTGAGGTACACCTTACTGAGTCTTCTCGGAATGGTTAGATTAGTGGAAGGCTAATTGCCTATCAAATGTTGTAAAACTTCATGGAATTCAGTTTCCCACGGTATTTAAAGTTCTTGGAATTCCAGTGATGATGTTCTCACACTATGCATGCTCAGAAATTCACTGGCAACATACATCTGTGTTTATCCTTTTAATCATGATGATGTCTACAATATTTCTCAGATTTTTACAAGACTGAGTAATACCTTCAGAATCTTAGAAGGCAAGCGTGACTTATGTTTGAAATAATTCTGCCATCCATAGCAGGAAAAGTCTAAAGTTGGAAACAATTTACATACTAGCAGCAGAGAATTGTTAGAACTGCATATTTGTATATATGAAGGAAGGGTCTGCAAAATAATGGAAGAAAGGACATTGTCTCTGATGTATGGGCCTTTGGGATCCCTTTTCTTGCTCTTTATCTCATTCCAAATCAATTTGGTTAGAATTCAGGAATTGTTTCCATTATATGGAAAATGCTATTGTGCATCTTGCCACTTCTCTGAAATTTAAGAAATACACATGGAGTTACTCACAGGGTGGGGGAAGAGGCATGAATCTTTCCATGTTGCACACAGAGAAAAGAGTGCTTGATTCTTCATTATGCTTCCTAAAAGTGTATCAGGAAAGGCTGATATGTTCCATATGGTTGTTTCCCTACAATTTTGGGGTATAGTCAGACTCAAAGGACTAGAAATCACTTAAGACAGAAATATCCAATGCCTCCAGCTAACATGGCACCACAGATAGGAGTACCACTCTGTCCCTTCACAGCAAAGACCCAAAAAACTAAGTAAATCAGGGACAAGCATCAATCCTGGAACCCAAAGTATCAACTGAAAAGATAAGATCTTAGCCAAACACCAAATGGACTAATAGAGGATATACAAGAGAAAGTACCCTATCAGCCAACCCAGCACAGACTCACCGTCTTGGACTCCTGTCAGAGATCCTCAAACAGGGAGCATGGGAAAGCGGATTCACCAAAGTCTCAGCAGAAGACAAAGCATACATAACCAATGAGGCACACTTTCCCATCCTTCATCCTTTCTCTGTTGCTCTACCTCTGAAGTCTCCTGGCCCCATGGATTCACCCCATCCTTGCTGGAGGTCATAGATGGGGAGTACGTGAAAGCACCTTCAGGAGCTCTCATTAGGACACTTGGTAACCAGCAATATACGCTTTCCTAACCTCGTCCTTCCCCTTCTTCTTCACTTCCTTCTGGCTGTAGTCTCTTGGCCAGAGGGAAATTCCTTTAGCCGCAGCCACTAGGATTCACCTCCACCTCCGCTGGTGTGCATTTTTTCTGTTTCGTTTGGTTTTGTCTGTGTCTCACACCTCCTCCTTCTTTCTCTTGAACATCTACCTCCATGTTCTATCATTGCCCCTTTTCAGGCTGGTGGAATCCTCAGTGACTTTTTTCCTTCTGTTTTCCTTTGTTGGTTGTTTTCTTTTGTCTGTTTGTTTGCTTTCTTTTTCTTTTCTTGGCTTGAAAGTCTTTTCTAGAGGGGCTGCGCTGCTCACATCCCCAATCCTCACATTCCCAGTCCGGACATCTGTGTCAGTGCAATCCTTGGGGGAATTTCCTTTTCTTTTTTCTCTGTTACGTGTCTTTCTTCATTTCCTTGTCTCCATCTCTCTCTATTTACCTTCTCTTCCTGTCTCCTGAATATCTGACAGTATGTAACATCTATATGCTTTCTAGCCAGGCTATATCATGCAGCCTGGGAGACACTTTCCTGGTCTACACAGCAGCACTCCAAAACTGCCTTACCTTCTTCTCCTTCCTTCCTCTCCTTACCTCTCTTCCCTCCTTCCATCCTTTTTTGTTTCTTTTATTTTTCATTTTCCAAATTTGTAACTTGTTATTTTTAATTTTTTTTTGTTTTCCTTTTCTATTATTGTTTTGTTTTTCTCCATCTCTCACTTTTTCATTTCTCTACTCCAATGGCCAGCTCCCTTAGTAGTCTTGTTTTTGTGGGTTATTTTGTTTGCTTTAGCTCCAATTTCTCCCTCTCCCCTTTATTCTCCCCCATACTTACCTTGATTATACACATCACAACTTCCTCACTACTTTCTGCTTATACGCACCCTGTACTAAACATCATACCCCTGGGCAGCACAGGCACAGCCTACTACTGTAACTTGCCCAGCACTTACTACCAGCTGTCATGCATTGAATTGTGTCCCCCCCAAAAATATGTGTAGCCATGTGGCTGGGCCATGATTCCCAATATTTTGTGTTTGTTCTCCACTTTGTGATTTTCCTGTGCTGTATGTTAAAGGATTAGGGTGGGACTATAAATCTCTTCATAGGACTACCTCCTTGCTACACTGTAAAGGGAGTTTCCCTGGAGTATGGCTTGCCCCACCCTTAATCCTTTCATTTTACAAGAGATGAAAGGTAAGTGAAAAAAAAAAACAGAGAATTGGGAACCTGACTCCATCAAGAAAGCAGCACCAGGAGAAGAGTGTATCCTTCAGGCCTGAGATTACTGCACCAAGATGCTCCCTGGACAAAGACTGATGCAATACCGGAATTTCCTCCAGAGCTGACAAGGGAGAAAGCCTTCCCCTGGAGCAGACATCCTGAATTTGGACTTGTCGTCTACCAGACTGTGTAAGAATAAGCTTTCCTTTGTTAAAGCCATCCACTCTGTGGTATTTCTGTTAGAGCAGCACTAGCTGACTAAAACACCAGCCTACCTCGTTGGTCCTAGTACATGCCACAAACAACTCATCCCAGGTCCTCCCCTTAAGCTGGGCCCATCCTGCTGTACTTTAGCTGAGTGCCTGCCCATTGGACAAGAGAAAAAAAAATACATTGTTACAGATGAGCAAACAATGAAGAATGAACAGTCTGCCTGTTCTGACATAAGCAAATAAAAATAAAACAGAAAGGCAGGATGGAACACACAGACCTGCAATCAATAAACAGAAAAATCACTACAGAATGCCCCAAAGACAGCAGACAATGTCAAAACTTATAAGACTAGGACTGGATGATTCTAGTAGTCATCCAAAATAGAACACAAGATGATCTTCCAGTAGAAGAAAAGGCACTAGAATTACCTGACAGGAAATTCAAATCTCTGATATTCATAGCTATCTAAGAGTTGAAACAAAAAGCAATCAAAAATGAGAAAAAAAGAGACAAATTCATGGAAAGGCTGGACAATTCATGGAAGAATTCAAGAAAAATAATACAGGAACAAAATGCCAAAATAAATTTACAACCATAAATCACACAAAAACAACAATCAGAAATCCAGAAGATAAACAACAGGATTTCAGAAATATCCAGAGTCATACAAGAGCTGAGGAGCAAGTCTGAAGTGACAGAAGAGAGGATCAGTGAAATTGAAGACAAATACTTGGGTACAACTCTGTTTGAGGAGAAATCAGAAAAATGAACACATAGAAATTAAGAAACCCTGAAAATTATATATGACACAATCGAAAGCAAAAATTTGAGTTATCTGAGTTTCAGAAAAGGGAGTAAAACAGAAGATTGAGACAGAATCACAGAACTGCCGAAATAAACCTTCCCTATTAGCATGACAGATGAAAAGCTAATCATCCAAGAAACTCAATGAATCCCATATAGGACAGACCATAAAAGAAAATCTCTAAGTATTATCATAATCGCACTCAGCAAAACCAACAACAAACAAAAAATTTTGAGAGCAGCTTGAGAAAAATAAAAAGTCACAGTACAAAGGAGAAACAATAAGACTAAGATTATTCAGCAGAAACCATGCAAGAAAAAAGCCAATGGGATGACATGTACAATACCTTCAAAGAAAAAAAAAAATCAGAAGCCAAGAATATCATATCCTGCAAAACTCTCCTTCAGAAATGATGGTGAAGGTAGGACATTTCCAGACAAATAGAAATTAGGGAAATATGTGAAAACCAAACTAAACTTACAAGAATTATTAAAGGGAGTCATTAGTTCTGAGAACAAATAACATCATACCACTGAATGTATAAAAATAACATCATAACATTGAATAACATCACCCACTGAATGTAGGGAGCAAGACTATACTATCCAGACACCAGCCTAGGAAATGAACTGCCATGGACAATTCAAAACGAAAGGAATTACAGCAGTGAACCAGAAAGTTTAATCTGTAAGTGACAACGACATCAGAACAATAAAAAGAGGACTAAACAGTGTAGGTATAGAGCTTTTTAAAAGAGTAAACGGCAAGGTGATAACAATTAATGTCAGGTTGCTTCAAACATAAGAAGATAAGAGTAAATTTGAAAGTAACCATAAGGAAAATTAACAAACCTACTCATCAAAATAAAGAAGAAAAACATAAAGACTGAAGAAAAACATAAAGCCTGAATAAAAACAAAATCTACTAAAATAAAATGAACGAAAGAGAAATCCACAAACTGAAGGAATCCATCAAAGGGGCATAAGAGGAGCAAAGAAAACAAAAGCACCACATACACACACACACAAAAAAAAACTACAAAATGACAGCAATAAATTCACCCACATCAATAATTACACTGAATGTAAATGGCCTAAATGAACCCAGAAAGAGACAGAGCGACAGAATAGATTTAAAAAACAAGATTCATCAATACACTGTTTACAACAGACATAACTTACAAGCAAAGATACCTGGTACTGGTACAACTGGTACTGATAACGTTGTCCAATGGAACAGAACTGTGAAACTAGATGTAAATCCAACCACCTGTGGTCACTAATCATCAACAAGGGCCCCAAGCTTGTGAAATGGGGAAATGACAGTCCTTTTAGCAGATGATGCTGATAAAACTGGATGCCATCCCATAGCATACAGGAAAATGGAGGGCATTATTCTTCATGAAATGGGCCAATCACAGAGGAACAAGTGTTATATGAGACCACTACCATGAAAACTCATGATAAGGTTTACACATAAACATAAACAATCTTCGATGCTTACCAGAAACCCTGCTGGCATAGCAGTTAAATACTACAACTGCTAACCGAAACGCTGACAGATCAAATCTGCCAGGGGCTGCTTGAAATCTCTATGGAGCAGTTCTACTTTGTCCTATAGGGTCACTGTGAATATGAATCAACTCTACAACAGTGGGTTTGATTTGGTTTTGATGATAACCAAGTAGGGGAAAGATAGAGATGGAAAAACACTAAATAGACAGTAGGTAAGTAGTAACTTTAGTGAAGGGTAAGACAGTACATATTACTGGGAAAGCCAGAACAATTTATACAAGACAAGGTCACACAATCTCCATTGCCACATCTAAACTCCCTGAAGGAATGAATTGCTGGGCTGAGGGCTGTGGGGACCAAGGTCTTTGGGGACATCTGGCTCAGTTGACATGACAATTCATTAAGTAAGTGTTCTACATTCTACTTTGGTGAGCAGCACCTAAAGTCTTAAAAGTCTATGTGTGTCCATCTGTGATACTCCACTGGTCTTACCCCTTCAGGAGCAAAGATGAATGAAGAAAACTGAAAAAATAAGCGAAAGATTAGTCCGAAAGACTAATGGGCCATATTTACAACGACTTCCAACAGACCGAGTCCAGTGCAACTAGACGGTGTCCAGATACCACCACTGACTTCTCTGACAAGGATCACAACAGAGGGTTCTAGATAGAGTGGGGAAAAAAATGCACCACAGAATTCTAACTCAAAAGGCCAGACTAGTTAGCTTGACAGAAACTTGAGAAACCCTGAGAGCATGGCCTCTGAAACACTTTTTTGCTCATTAATGAAGCTGCTCTTGAGGTTCACCATTCAGCCAATGACTGAAGAGACCCATAGAACAAAACTAGACTTAAAGAGTGTCTCAACTCAATGGAGAGGACTAGAAGGTAAGAGCGGACACAAAAGCTGGTAATGGGAAATCCAATGGTGAAAAGGGTGAATGTTGACATATTGTGAGGTTGTTAAACAATGTCATGAAACAATCTGTATACTAACTAATGAGAAAGTAGTTTGTTCTGTAAACCATCATCTAAAGTACTATATATACATATATAGTACTTTAAAATACTCTTTCTTTGTATATAGTACTTTAAAATACTCAAAATAAAAATGAAAAAGTCTACCAACCTCCGGATCAAGCAATATGGAAATAAAATTATCCAAAAAAGAAAAAAATGCCCAATGTACTTGCCCCCACCCTCCTTTCAATTCTCCTTACAGACATTGTTAGTAGGTCACATTAGTCTTCGCCAGCGAGCCAATACATGGCTACAGAATTTTTCTCAGCATAGAGCTTTACATATCTACCGTTAGTTGTTAATTGATCTAAGTTATAATTCAATATAAAACTGTAACTGTCTTTGCTAACATAGGAAACCCCTGGGTTAGCGGAAAAGACTAAGAAGATCTCTACAACAGCAGCTCCCATTTATATTCTCGCTGAGATTATTGTCTTCTGATTTATTTTGCCATGGAAAGCATTTGGATTTTTTTTTTTTTTTTTTCTGGTAGGCACATCTGTGATGACTACCCTGAGGATAAAGGAGATAAACAAGAAAGAAGTTGAACTTTCATTGTCTATTGTCATTGTTAGCTGCCATCGTGTTGGCCCTGTTTCATGGTGACTTCATGCACACTGCCCTATCCTGTGTTATTTCCACAATCATTTTCAGATCAAAACTACATAATCTATAGATTTTCATTGGCTGATTTTTCAAAAGTAGCTCATCAAGCCTTTCTTTTGAGTCCATCTTAGTCTGTGAGCTCCACTGACACCTATTCAACATCACAGCAACACACAAGCCTCCACTGACAGACGAGTGGTGGCTGCACGTGAGGTGCGCTGGTCAGAAATCGAATCTGGGTCTTCTGCACCAAAGACCAGAATTCTACTGCTGAACCACCTGTGTCTCATCTGCTCATTATAGAATATGTTTTTCCTTCTGGTGGAGTCTCAGTGCTATCAAGTGGTAGGAAATATACTTTGCCAAGCTCAGTAAACTCAACAAAACCAATTGCATAATCTACCAGTATATTGCGGTCCAAGACAGACTTCCCAGGGACAAGATGCAGGCTGTTTTCTTACTTTGAAAAGTAAAATTCTGCTGACCTATAGTTTTTGCAAAACTGGTAACCTACTGAAAATCAATTCTGAAGCATGGAAAAAGAAATACCAACAAATACACAAAACCACTTGGCCAGACACTTTCAAATCTCTCACATCTCAAATCTCTCATCTTCTTACTCCTGTTTTACATTTGCTCTGATTTCCTCTCAGTCATTCTTAATTTTTTAGAATCATATTATGTATTTTGTTTTTAAGATATCTTAAATCCTTTGTGAAACAAGGCATGACATAAATACATTCAAATGAACTAATACATTAAGGTCTTCTTATATTTGGCAGTTCACACGTCTACCACAGAAAGGTAATTTCTTCTGAAAGCTATTTCACTGTTTTGGTACTTAATCCACTAGCCAAAGAGAGCTGTTTTCCGAGTTATCCAAGAGAAACATTTTATTATTGCTAGTCACCAGGTAGTAAAGATGTATTAGTGTACTTAAGTAGAATAACACCAGTTGCCATCAAGTGAACTCCAACTCATGGTGACTGTGTGTCCTTGAGTAGAACTGTGCTCCATAGGGTTTTCAGTGACTGATTTAGGGGATGTAAATCATTAGGTCTTACTTTCACAATGCCTCCAAGTGGGCTGAAACTGCCAGTCTTCTGTTAGCAGCTGAGTGTATTAACAATTTGCAATACCCAGCATTGCACTAGCAGATCAAACATAAGCAGAAAATCTTCCAATAGTGAAATACCCTTCACTTACATACTGAAGATATCAGTGAGCCTCTTTATCCTTGTACAGAAAGTTACTAAAGGCATTCCATGGTTGAACCAATGCATCACATTTCACTAGAGGTGTGAAGAGCTATGAAGTGTGAGCTTATGTCACCAAGGCTTAGTATTCCCTAGAGAGATGTCATTATTCTCTCCCTTCACTTATAGCTGTGAAATCTTGCTTTTGACTTGACCAGGCAGAAGAAAATAATGTTTCTTCAGTAACTGATGGGCTGTAAAATTCAGTTTAAGAAATCAAATCACTTGAGGGAGCCCTTACTGTGACTGACCCCATTCTGCCAACATAGGCTGGAAGAAAGTTGACTTTGGACTGATTAATCAGTTCTGTTTCCTAGATTCATTTTTGCTTTTCCTGGGAGAAAGTCTTATTTTGAGATTGACCAGAAAAAATTCAAATGAAAATGAAGCTCTTTTATTGGCATTTGCGGTGGTAATACGACCTTTTCTCCTTTGAGCCACGAGTGCATTTCCTAGGTTTGCAAATGTTTTTCTTTTGAGTCCTTCTCTCAAGAGCTCTCACCAGGATTCATAACATAGAAATTATAGTAGAAGAGCTGGCATATTGTTCTGCTTTTTTAAAATATAATGCCCTTTTGTTATTGTTGTTGAGTACCACTGAGTCAGTTCAACTCACAGTAACCTCATGTAACAGTGTAACTGCCTCATGGTGGATTCCAGGCTATAATCTTCACAGGAATAAAACACAAGTTCTTTCTCCCTCAGAGCTACATGGTAGGTGAAAACTGGCAACCTTTCAGTTAACAGTTAAGTACGTAATGTTTGCACTACCAGGGCTCCTATTTTGCTCTTGACCTGAGCATATGTAATCAGGGTAGTTTCCACTTCAGTGTTGTGATGACCTGTGTTCCACTTTAAAAAAGTACCTACTGTCTCACTGAAAACACCAGAAACCAAACCATTGCCACCAAGTTGATTTTTACTCATAGAACCATGTAAGACAGAGTAAAACTTCCCCATAGGATTTCCAAGGAGCTGCTGACAGATTTGAACTATCAGCCTCTTGGTTAGCAGCCTGATGGGTAGTTTCTTTTCATCAGACAAATTAAATTAACCAGCTGTTTATTGTGCACATTATTTATGTGTTAGATATAAAAATAATATAGACATTGTTATCCTTACTAGCTTCAAGAAGCAGTTTACTGAAAATCATACAGGAAATCATCATTTTAACCCAAGAAAATCTGAATTTGAAATCTGAGTCCTATACCATGCTTTTCTACCTATAATCTTTCCTGAATACAATCTTTCATGAGTTTATTCATTGCCTCAAGTTTCAAAATACGAAGTTCATTTGTTGTTTTTAGCATCTTGATTGGTTACAAAATGGACCATTATGATTTATAGGATTTTCACTGGGTGATTTTTGAAGTAGACTTCCAGCCCTTCCTTCCTAGTCCACCTCAGTCTGAAAGCTAAGTCTCCACTGACAGAGAACTGGTGGCTGTGCATGAGGTACATTGGCCAGGAATTGAACCTGGGTCTCTCTCATGGGAGGGAACAATTCTACCATTGAACCATCAATAGCTCACAAAGTTTATAATAATCACTTTTGTAGATCTCTCCACAGTAGTAATGTTACAGCATTTATGCTCCTCCTTCTTTCAAGAATGACTGAAAATGCCAAAATAAGTGAAGCTCTATGCCATGTTATATTTTGCTTTTCTCAATTTTAAAGTTAGCTGCATCATGGGGTCATTAGTTGTTAATCTGAAGTGTTCAAATTCAATGCTGTAATTCAGGAACCAGTGAAAATAAATCAAGTCTCGTAGAAGGACTTGCATGCATTATTTTTCAAAACACACAAAAAAATCATTGCCTAAAAGATGCCTGATCTCCATAATCTATAAGGTATTACAAAATATCAATAAGAAAAAGATAAATAATACAATTAAGCGACGGGCAAAGGAAAAGGACATACACTTCCCTAAGGACGAGATCCAGGCAGCCAAAAAACACATGCAGACATGCTCACGATCATTAGCTATAAAGAAATTCACATCAACACTACAATGAGATACCATCTCACCCCAACAAGGTTGGCCATGATCCAGAAAATGCCAAACAACAAATGCTGGAGAGGCTGTGGAGAAATTGGAACTCTCCTACACTGTTGGTAGGATTGCAAAATGGTGCAATCTCTTTGGAAAGCAATCTGGCACTCCCTTAAAAAGCTGGATCTAGATATACCATTTGACTAAGTAATTCCACTGCTCAGATTATATCCTACAGAATCCAGGCCCCTCACAGCAACTGACATATGCACGCCAATGTTCATCATAGTGCAGTCCACAATAGCAAAAAGATGGAATCAACCCAGATGCCCAACAACAGAGGAATGGATAGGTAAACTATTGCACATATATTCAGTGGAACACTATGCAATGACAAAGAACAACAATGATTTTAGGAAGCATCTCATAACCTGGTTTCAATTGGAAAACATTATGTTGAGTGAAAGTAGTCAGTGACAAAAGGACAAATGTTGTATGAGACTCCTATGATAAGAACTTAAAAACAGACTTGCATAGAAGAAAAGACTTTGATGGCTGTAAGTGTGGGAACCGAGGGAGGGTGAGGGGGGCAGGGTGTAGATTAGATAGTTGATAGAAACTTGGTTGGGTGAAATCTGTGACAACAAACATTAGAAAGAAGATCAGTATTAACTGGCTTCAACATAACATGATTACTCCTCCCATCTTAATCCAATCTTACAAAGACAGAGTAGCTGTGGAGGGGAGTCAGGGACTGTGTTCTTAGGGGAAACTGAGACCAATTGGCACAACTAGTATTTTGCTAAGAGTGCTCTCTGCCCCCCCGTTGGTGAGTGGCATCTGGGGTCTTCAAAGCTGCCAAACTGCCCCCTGAGGGTACAGCAAGTGGTCCCGACTTAGCAGGAACAAATGGTCATCAAAGACCAAAACGACATGGGGGAAAGAGAACCCAAAAGACAGACAGACCCACGTGAGTGGGTGACTACATCGACATAACCAGAAAAACTGGATGGTGGCTGGCCACCACTAATAGCCGTGATAGTGCTCACAAAGTTGAGTCTCACTGACAACACAAGAATAAAAAAGGGTGCACTCTGAGAGCTCCATTAAAAGACCACAACTGATGGTACACAGACCTCTGGATTTCCCTGGGAGCATGACCCCTAGCCCTGATGCTGCCCCTGTTCTTAAATCATAATGGAAGTCAACTCTTCGGACAGGAATGGATTGGACTTGGTGACACAGAGGGATCATATCATATGTACACTTTATGGTTCTATGCATCTGTAGGATGTCATCCTGCTGACCTCTTACTGGAGGAAGTGGAGTGGGTGGAGAAGAGAGGATAGGAGATTGTTGAGAGGATAAGGCACATATGGAGCAGATAAGAAGAGTATGCTGTCACACGCAGGGAGAGCAGTGGGAGCTGCATGTAGGTGGACATGCAATTTATATGGGAATGTGCATTTTCATTCCATCATAATAAAGAAAAGAAAAAAGAAATATTGCTAATACTACCTCACAAGGATTTTATGAGGATTAAATGAAGAAACTCTACGGGGAAGTTCTATTCTCTCTCTTGTAGAGTTGTCCTGAGTTGGAATCCGCTCTGTGGCACTGGGTTTGTTGTACATATATAAATATGGAAATTCTAGTGGCATAATGGTTAAGTGCTACAACTGTTAACTCAAAGGTCCGCAGTTCAAATACACCAAGCCCTCTTTGGAAACCCTATGGGGGCAGTTCTACTCTGTCCTATAAGATCACTATGAGGTGCCAATGAGTAACATATAATAATACATATTACACTATATAGCTATAGTGTAACATATATACATATATATATATATATACTTTTATATTGTGTGTGTGTGTAATTATACTGGAGTCCTGATAGCAGTGTTTGCCCAAACTGCTAACCAAAATGTTGAATATTGGAATCCACAAACTGCTCCTTAGAAACCCTATGGGGCAGTTCTACTCTGTCCTACAGGATCCCTATGAGTCAGAATCTACTTGACAGCAACAGGTTTGGGTTTTATATATGGATGTGTATATACTTAGATGGAGCTATGGTGGCAAGGTAGTCAAATGTTCAGTGGCTAACTAAAAGACTGATATTTCCAGTCCATCAGCTGCACACTGGAAATTATACGGTACAGTTTTCTTAGGTTCTACAGAATGTCTATTAGCTGGAATTAACTTGAAGACAATGAGCTTGTGGGTTCCATATTAGTGAATCAACTGATGAGGGATGAAAAAGAAAGTTCCAAAAAACTAAAACTTGAATTTGCAGCATTTCAAGTACTCTACGGAATCCACATGAATGAAGTGATGTTCCTCATCCCCTACTGTAGCCTACCACCATTTTACAGATTCTCAGTTCTCCAGCACTCCTTGTTTGGGCATTATTTCCCTAAACAATACAGTATAATAACTATTTACATACTGTTTACATTGCATTAGGTATTATAAGTAGTCTAGTGATGATTTAAAGTATACAAAAAGATATGTATAGGTTACACGCAGAATAACACACCATTTTATATAAGGGACTTGAGCATCTGTGGTATCACTGGTTGTCCTGTAACCAGTCCCCCATGGATAATACAGAGATGACTGTATATGTGTATATGTATGTATGTGTGTGTGTGCATATGTGTGTGTCTTTGTGTCTGTGTCTGTGTCTATATATGTGTGTAGAGCCCTGGAGGTGCAGTGGTGAAGAGTTCGGCTTCCATCAAAAAGGTTAACAGCTTGAATTCACCAGCCACTCCTTGGAAAGCTTATGGGGCAGTTCTATTCTGCCCTTGAGAGTTACCAGGAGTCAGATTCCACTCAGTGGCAATGAGTGTCATTTGTTTTTGCTTGTATGTGCATATGTATATATATGCACCTATCATGATGTCACTTCCTGGTCCAGCTGTGAGGATTTTTGTTTCCTTGATGTTGAGGTCTAATCTATGGGACTATACAATACAAAGAAGGAACCCTAATGTAAACTATAATTAGTAATAAATGGTTAATATTGTATAATTCATTGTAACAAATGTACCACATTGAAACAAAATGCTAATAATAGGAAAACTATGTAAAATTCTTACAAAGAGCTAAAGTACTCAGCCACTTTAAAGGGTAGAGGTTTAAGTATACCCCAGAAGTAGCTCAGAAGAAAGGAATAGTGATCTATTTACCAAAAATTAACCACTGAATACCCCACAGAGCATAGTTCTACTCAGACGCACATGGGGTTGCCACAAGCTAGGGTCACCATGAATCGGAGTCAGTAGACAGCAATTCATTAAGTGAGCAGCAGTGGTGGAGGTATATGTGAATTCCCCAGACTGTCCACTTACTTCTTCTGTAAATCTAAAATTGTTTTGAAAGTAAAGTCTAATAATTTTTTTTTTTAAATTGATGGTAATATTTGACTTCAGGGTTTTTAAAACTTTTTAAGGACTTAGAATGTTTAATTTTAAACATAGTCTTAAATCTTTTCAGAAAAATGCAAATGAGGAAGCTTTTGTAAGAACCTTTGTAAGAGCATGTGACACCCTGTGATGGTTGCAGTCACCTGAGTATTTGAAATTAGAGTTTGATGAAACAAAAGAACTCTGTACAATATTATATATTTATATATTTAATTATATATATAATATAATATATATAATGATTATATATAATTATATATTTAATTTTGCAAATAACTCTAATTTTAGAAAAAGAGAAATTACAGACACCAACAATTACTAAATAGAAGTAGTTAATCCTGAAGGAATTTAGATGAATGAAGTTATACTCCAAACTCGGTGGGATATGAGAACAGAAATCTAATTACTATTTTTCACTCAGATACCTATGAGTCACCCCTGATATCATTTCAGATTATTAACCACATATGAAAAGCAGCAATGTGGGCTTGACTGAAATAGTTTGTTTAGGATAAGACCTTTGTGGGCATTTGAATTGTATTTCACTAAAATTTATGATGAACTGCCACTGACATATCAAACACTTAATGAAATATTAATCTGAATTTTTGAAGAGGGTTATTACAAGACTTTAAGAGTTTTAGCAAATGTTGTCAAATATTCAATGCAGTGAGATTCTGGTCCAGATGGTGGACTAGTCACAAGTCTCAGAAATTCCCTCAATGAACTAAGGCCCGCTCCCCAAAACAACTGAATGGAGCAGATTGGACATTTTGGGAGCCCCAACATCAGGTGGAAGTTTATAAAATTGGACTGAGTGACAGGAAGAGAAAAATTACCTTTGTCAGAGGCAGGACAGCAGTGAAAATGTCCCAGTTCTTCTGGCTTGACAGCACAGAGGCTTGCAGGTGTGGAACCATCTTTGTCAATCAGGAAACTGAGACTGAGGCTGCCACTACTATCAGCCTGAGTGGGACTAGGCACCATAATGAGCTGCAGTACCTGAATAGACAGTGTCTCTCACAGCAGAGAGGATGTTCTTAAGTCAGCTGCATCTAAGGAACCCAGTGGCTATCTGTGACCAAGTGTACCAGTGCCTCCACTCCCCTTCTCTGAGCTTCACCATAGCTTCTGCTGCTGCCCCACAGCCAAGGAATTATAGGTAAAACACCATCGTAGTCAGCTGTGAGGCAGTGCCTGCCACATCTGAGGGCCTGGCTAATACTAGGCAGCACCTCTCAGCAGAAAAGCCGTGGGAGAAGCTGAACGGCTTTCTGATGGTGCAAAAACGACAATCAATATCTAATCATTTTAAGAAGCAGACCACCATAGCTCTGTAAAACACCCAAAATAAAGAATCAAAAAAATTCCAGATGAAGAAGTTTTCCTGAAATTATCATAGGTAGAATACAAAAGAATTATGTACAGAGCCCTTCCAGAGATTAAAATAAGTACAGTCAAACAAAATGAAAAATTAAGCAAGCTAATATGAACTGCTAGAACATCAGTGATCTTAAATTCAGAAGATGAATAATAAGATTGCAAAGTTAGACAATTCAACAGACAGCCAAAAGAACAGGATGGAGGAAAGGCAATGCAGAAGTAGTGAGACTGAAGATAAAGCAACTGAGACTAGCATTTATCAGGAGAAATCAGGTGAAAGAATGAATAAAAATAAAGAAGCATTAAGAAACATATAGGAATTTATCAAGAGGAACAATATGTGAGTAATTAGAGTTCCTGAACAGGGAGGAATAGCAGAAAATACAGAGAGAATCCTTGAAGAGTTGTTTAGAGAAAACTTCCCTGGCATCATGTAAGACGAGAACATAGCTATTCAAAATGCTTAGTGAACTCCAAAAGAAAGACATGAAGACATAATCAAGCTTAATAAAATGAAACACAAGGAGAGACTCTTAAAGGCAGCTAGGCTTAAAGCAAAACTAATGTACAAACAGAAGCCTTATAAGCTGCCCTCAGACTTGGCAGAAACCATACTGGCAGGAAGTAGTGAGATGACACATACAAAGCCTTGAAGCAGAAAAGTTTTCAACCAAGAATTATATATCCAGCAAATTTGTCTCTCAAATATGATGATGAAATTAAGACATCCACAGAAAAAAAAGAAGCTTAGAGATTTTACAAAAACGAAGCCAAACCAAAATTACAAGAAATACTGGAAGAAGCTCTTTGATTAGAAAATCAATGACATCAGATGTATACTCAAGGGAGCAACACAGGACACAGCATCTGGGGTCCTACATAGTTAAGGAAGTCACAATGCTCAATCAAAAATAAAGTATTAAAATTAGAGGAACAGAAATCTCAATGTGTAAAATGTAGATTCATCACACTATAAAGAAGGATATATTGCAGTATTTATAGCCCTTTCACAAGGAGAGGAAGTTAACGAGATACACAGAAGTTAAAGATTCATTTAATCTTAGAACATTAAGGAGAAACAAAGGGATAGCCACAAAGCAAACTAACAAAGCTACATGTCAAAACAAGAAACATAGTAAGGGAATCTCAGCAGACACAAAACAAATATTGAAAATGATGAAACGAAAACACAAAAAGGACCCAGAATAGAATACTAGGTGGAACAAAGAAAATTTCAACAGCATAACAACAAAGACATCAAAATGACAGCACTAAATACATATCTATCAATAATTACACTGAATGAAAATAGATTGAAGTCTCCAATAAAAAACATTCAATAAAGAGCTGCTTTCAAGGAACATACCTTAGACTCAAAGTTACAAACAAACTGAAAATCAAAGGATAGAAAAATATAGACCAAGCTAACAACTTGCACAGAAGACCAGGAGTGGAAATATTAATCTCAGATAAAATAGATTTTAAAGTAAAATCCACCATCATGGATAAGAATGGTCACTTTTTATTGCTTTAAGGTTTAATACACAAGGAACATAAAACAATATTCAATATTAATGCACCCGATGTCAGAAGACCTAAAAACATCAAACAAATGTTGACAGCACTTGGGAAAAATGAGATAGATCACTCCAAAATAATAGTAGGAAACTTCAGCATTCCACTTTCAGTCATGGACAGATCATCCAAAGAAAAGCTCAATAAAGACACAGAAAATCTTATTTCAGCAATTAATCAACTAGACCTCATTGACATACACAGAATTTTTTACCCAACAACGGATACATGCACCTTCTTTTACAATACACATGAAACCTTTTCCAGAATAGACCACACATTAGGTCATAAAGCAAGTCTAAACAAAGCCCAAACCACTAAATTATTGCAAAGTGTTTTCTCAGATCATAAAACCATAAAATAGCAGAAGAAGCATGGACAGAAATTTGAACTCACAGAAACTGAACAAAATCTTGCTCAAAAAATTCAGGGGTTGTAGAAGAAATCAAAGATTCAGTAAAGAAATTTATGAAAATCAAGTGAGCACAAAAATACATCATACCAGAAGTTAAGGGATACAGCAAGAGTAGAGCTCCGAGATCAATTTACTTCTATAAATGCACACATTTAGAATGAATAAAGCACTCAAACCAAAGAACTAACTCTACACCTTGAACAAGTAGAAAGAGAACATCAAAAGAACTCCTCAGGCACCAGAAGAAAACAATAAAAATTAGAGGAGAACTAAATGAACTACAGAATAGAAAAACAAAAGAATTAACAAATTTGTTTTTGAGATCTTATTGTAGAGGTCTCATACAATAAGGAGACTGTTGGGAGAATGAGACATGTATGGAGCAGAGAGGAATAGTGTGCTGTCACTGGACAGGGAGAGCAGTGGAAGCTGCACATAAGTGGGCATGTAAATTTATACGGGAATATACATTTTCCCTCAGTCATATTAAATTAATTAATTCAAAAAAAAAGAATTAACAAGACCAAAAGCTGTTTTTTTTTTTTTAAAAAAAAAGATCAACAAAATTGATAAACCACTGGCTAAACTCACAAAAGAAAAACAGGAGAGGAAACAAATTAACCTGAATAAGAAATGAGATTGACGATGTCACAACAAATCCAACTGAAACTAAAAATATCATAACAGAATACTATGAAAGACTGTACTCTAACAGATTTGAAAACCCAAATGAAATGGACAAATTTCTAGATTCACATCACCTACCAAAATTATCATAAGGAGAAGTAGAACAACTTAATAAACCCATCACCAAAAAAAAAAAAAAAAAAAAAGTTATTTAAAAAGTAATAAAAAAAAAAGAAAACTAGGAACTTAAAAAAGTCCTGGACCAAACAGCTTCACCAGAAAATTCTATCAAACTTTGAGAAAAGAGTTAAATCTAATACTACTGAGTCTATTTCACAGTATAGAGAAAGGACAGAATATTCTCAAATTCATTCTATGAAGCCAGCATAACCCTGATACCAAAGCTAGGCAAAGATCACACACACAAAAGAAAATTACAGAGCAATATAACTTACGAATCTGGATGCAAAACTCTTCAACAAAATCCTAGCAGGTAGAATTCAACAACATATAAAAAAAAATAATAATTCATCATGATCAAGTTGGGTTCATAGGAGGAACGCAGTGCTGGTTCAACATCAGAAAAAAAATTAATGTGATCACCACATAAATAATACAAAAGAATCACCGAATTTTGTCAGTTGATTCAGAAAAGGCATTTGACTAAGTCCAACACCATTCATGTTAAAAACTCTCAGCAAAATAGAGTAAGAGGGAAATTTCTGTATGCAATAAGGGGCATCTATGCAAACTCAACCAGCAACATCATCCTGAATGGAGAGAGACTGAAATAACTCCCCCTGAGAGCAGGGACTAGATAAGCATGCCCACTGTCACTGCTTCTATTCAACATTGTGCTAGAGATTCTGGCCAAAGCACTTAGACAAAATGATGAAATAAAGGGCATCTGCACTGGTAAAAAAGAAGTGAAAATATCCTGTTTGCAGTTAATATTATCATGTACACAGAGAACTCTAAAGAATCCATAAACAAGCTACTGGAGCTAATAGAATTCAGTGAAGTATCAGGATATAAGATAAATATAAATCAATAGGATTTCTTTATGCCAACAAACAGATCACCAAAGAAGAAATTGCCAGATTAATACCATTTACTATATCCACCAGGAAGATAAAATACCTAAGAATGAATCTAATCAGAGAAGTAAGATACCTATACAGAGAAAATTACAAGACTTTGCTGCAAGAAAGCAAGAGACTTACAAAACTGGAGAAACCTACTTTACTCATGAATAGGAAGACTTAACACTGTGAAAATATCTATCATACCCAAAGTGATCTACATATGCTATGGAATCCCAGTACAAATTTCAGTGTCATTTTTTAATGAGATGATGAAACAAATCACCAACTTTGTTTGGACAGGGAAGAAACCCCAGATAAGTAAAGCACTGGTGAAGAAGAGAAACACAGTCGGAGGCCTCAAACTGCATAATATCAACAAGAAAAAGACAACCCAGTTAAACAATGGGAAAAGGAGATGGACAGACACTTCACCAAAAAAGATACACCCCCAAAACGAAAAACAAACCCAGTGCCATCGACTCACAATGGTCGTATAGGTCAGAGCAGAACTGCTCCATAGAGTTTCCAAGGAGTGCCTGACAGATTCAAACTACTGACCTTTTGGTTAGCAGCCATAGCACTTAAGCACTATCTCACCAGGATTTCCACAAGAAGACATCCAGACAGCCAAAAGACACATGAGGAAATGCTCATGATCTTTAGCTATTAGAGAAATCCAAATCAAAACTACACTGAGATACCATCTCACCCCAAAGAGTTTGGCGATAATCCAAGAAACTACAAAACAACAAATGCTGGAGAGGCTGTGGAGAAATTGGAACTTCCCTACACTGCTGGTGACAATGTAAAATGGCACCATCTCTTTGGAAAGCAATTTGACACTTTCTTAAGAAGCTAGAAATAGAAATACCATGTGATCCAGCAATCTCACTGCTTGGAATATATCCTACAGAAATAAAGGCTGTCACACACATGGGGTAAAGACAACCCAGAAGATAGTGAGACCCACATGAGTGGGTGCCTACATCGACTTGGGACCAGAAGAACTGGATGGTGCCTGGCCACCACCAGTGATAGCCGCAATGGATCTCACTAAGTTGAGTCTCACTGGCAACACAAGAATAAAAAGGGGTGAATCCTGAGATCTCCACTAAAAGACCACAAATGATGGTCCAGCTGCTTCGGGGTTCCCCTGGGAGTATGGCCCCTGGCTCTGATGCTGCCCTTGCCCAGAAATCATAATGAAGGTCCACTCTTCGGACACGAATGGATTGGGCTTGGCGATGCAGAATGACCATATATTGGATGCACTTTATGGTTCTATGCATCTATAGGATATCATCCTGCTGACCTCTGGCTGGAGGAAGGGGAGTGGGTGGAGAGGAGGGGAAAGGAGACTGTTGGGAGGATGAGACATGTGAGGAATAGTGCGCTGTCACCGGGCAGGGAGAGCAGTGGAAGCTGCATATAGGTGGGCATGTAAATTTATACGGGAATGTACATTGTCACTCAGTCATATTAAATAAAAAAAAAAGGCTGTCACACAAACAAATACAAGCACACAATGTTTAATGTAGCACTGCCCACAAGAGCAAAAAGATGGAATCAATCTCAGTGCCTGTCATGGATTAAATTCTGTCCCCCCAAAAATATGTGTAGTAATTTGGCCAGGCCATGTTCCCTGCATTGTGTGATTGCTCTACATTTTGTGATTTTCCTATGCTGTATGTTAAAAAGGATTAGGTGTGACTGTAAAGTCACCTTCTTGCTCCACTGTAAAGGGAGTTTCCTTGGAGTGTGGCTTGCACCAGCTTTTATCCTTTTGTCCTACAAGAGGTGAAAGGAAAGGGAAGCAAGCCGAGAGAAGGGAACTTCACACTATCAAGAAAGCAGCACGTGGAGCAGAGTACATCCTTCAGACCTGAGGATCCTGTGCCAAGATGCTCCCTGGCCAAAGACTGATACAACACAAGGCCTTTCTGCCAGAGACAACAGAGGGAAACTCTTCCCCTTGAGCAGACACCCTGAATTCAGACTTGTAGCTTACTGTACCATGTAAGAACAAAGTTTTGTTTGTTAAAGCTGTCTACTTTGTGTTTTTTTCTGCTAGATCAGCACTAGATAAAACAGTGCCCATCAATAGATGAATGGATAAAAAACTAGGGTACATATACACCATGAAACACTACACAAGCATAAAGAACAATGATGATTTTTAGGAAACAGCTCATAATCTGGTTTCAACTAGAAGATATTGTGCTGAGTGAAAACAGCCAGTTGCAAAAGGATGAGTATGGTATGAGACCTCTGCTATAAGGACTTAAAAATAGACTTATGTACAGAAGAAAACACTCTTTGATGTCTACAAAGGTAGGGAGGAAGAGAGAGAGTTGTTTATAGATAGTCAGTTGGAATTTGGTTAGATGAAGGGAGCGACGGCACACAGTTGAAGACAGGTCAGCATAACTGGGCTACATAGTAAGCTAGAAGGTTTTTTAAATTCAATCTTACATTTCAAAAGACAGAGTAGCCGGGACTGGGGTCTGGGGACCATGTTCTTGGGGGACATTGAGGTTAACTGGCATAACTGGTCTTTTGCTAAGGGAGTCTTCTGCATTCCTTATTGGTGAGTGGCCTCTAGCGTCTTAAAAGCCATCAAGCTGCCATCTGAGGAATACCAGTTGGTCCCAACCCATTTGAAACAGATGACAACCAAGAACATAAAAGATGTGAGGAAAGATGAGCCCAGGAAACAGAAAGACCCAGAAGAAGGGGAGACCACATCAGCATGAGACCAGAAGAACCAGATGGTGTCCAGCCACCACCAAGGGCATACCACCACCATAGGGTACACAATGCAGATTCCCTGATGTAGCATGAGAAAATAGGTGTACAGATCAAGAACTCTATTAAAAGGCCAGAACTGAAAGTCTCACAGCCTAGAGGGTACCCTGGTAACATAACCACTAAACTTGCTGCTGCTTCAGACCTGAAATCACTACTGAGGTCACGTCTTTAGAGAAAAATAGACTGGACTCAGTGACACAGTATGATGGTGTAGTGTGTTTACTCTACGGTTTTATACATTCATAGGAGGCTGTCCTACTGGTTTCTTTCTAGATGGGAGAGGAGAGGATGGACGAGAGGGGATAGGTGTTTGTTAAGTGGATACTAGAAGCACAGAGTGAAAAGGAAGCGTTTGAGAGTGAGGAGACCAGACGGAGTTGCAGATAGGTGGGCATGCAAAATTAGTTTGGATGATATACTTTCACTTAATCACAATAAAAAGAATTCAACGTAGTAAGACATATTTCAGTGTGTATTTTCTACCCTTGGTTTTACTCATTACTGTTTTACCAAGAAACAGAGTCAGTACGGTTACCACTTACTATTCTTACAGATTTGGGTCAAGGGAGAAAATTGGCTATGAAGGAGATTGTGGTACCTAAAATTACTACACTGCATCAACGTAAATTGATATACAGCTCAGGTTTTATACTTCACAGCACCTCTGAACCAAAATAAGTACACGACTTTCCATGAAATCAAATTAACTGAGAACTTGGGCCTTACCCCTTCCCTGCTTCTGAGGAGGACAGATGAAGGTCATCTGTCAGTTCCATAAATCACTCAAGACTAAAGCAATCAGACTAACTGTATTGAACATACAAAAGTGTGTTTGTCTGGATTGTCAACTGAATCCAAGAACAAAGTACTCAATCTCATTTACAGATATAGAAACAGCAGAAGGAACACACACTCCAAGGACTTCTACCAATGAAAGAAGCTCTGCAAGATTGATTCTATGAGCTGGTAGTTTAAGTTTCCTTCTATCATAGGAAGGTAAATATTGTACAGAAAGGAGAAACTGCAAAATGGTTCTACTTTTGTATTTAGTGTGAATTGGCTGACAGTTCATAACTTTGGCCCTGAAAAATGGTATTATAACGACAGACCTACCATATTCTTATGCAAACAGCATGTGCCTTCTATGTTTGCTGACTTCGTTCTACCCCCCTCAATGAGATATTTTCATAAGTGCAACTCTGCCAACTTTTACATGTAAAAAACAAAAACTGTCATAGCAAAGCTGACAAAAATAACTTTGGGGTGTACAGTTGGCAAACAAACATAAAGAGTGAGCATTATTTGCATAAAACTTATGATACATATTTTCCAAGTGGGCTATGAGGTTAACATGAGGTAATGAGAAGAACAATAAGTCCTTACATTTATTCATATATTGTTTTTAATTTCTCTAGGATACCTTTTCATATATTTTTATGTCAATAGTAGTTTCACAAGTAGTAATAAAGGAAACAATCACTGTTTTTATTGTTATTATGAATGGTTACTTTGGATACAGCATCAGGAAAGATGAAGGTCTAGAAGAGGCCATGATATTTGGCAAAGCAAAGGGTCAGCAAAAGTGAGGGAAACTCTGAAGGCAACGACTGCCACAATAGCCACAGCAGTGGGCTCAAACACACCAATGGTCAGGAAAATGATGCCAGACTAAGCAGTGCTTCATTTTGTTTTGTGTAAAGTCACCACGAGACAGAGCCAACTGTCTGGCAATATACACAACAACAAGTGCTAATAATAATTATGAAACTCAAAGTTCAACATGTTTTTCATTTAGGCGGGCATGTGTTGGGGAGGCCAGCGCCCACTGTAGCCACAGGCAAACTCAAGTGATTGAACAGTAAGAAGAAAGGGTGAGGGATTTATAAAGGGAAAAAAGAGAGAGGGAAGAAGTCATCAAATGCTAAAACAGCCAGAAAAGGAACAATGTCAAGTGGCAAGAGGAAGCAAAGTCAAGACACAACAGCCTGCCTACCGCATTCCAGCCTGAAATGAGAGGTGCCTTTTACCTGTTAATCTGTTCTCCTGAACCTCCACCTGTACTGATACATTCAATAGATTTTCGCAGAGGGACTGTTTTCTTATTTTACCAAGATGTAATTACAGAAAAACTATATATAATCCAAAAGCTAAACCAAACTTGTTGCCATCATGTCAATTCTGACTCATACTGACTGTACAGGACAGAGTAGAACTGCCCCATATAGTTTCTAAGGAGCATCAGGTGAATTTGAAGCACTAACTTTTCGGTTAGTAAATGTAACTCTTAGCCACTACATATATACACAGATACATAAATTACGTATATACATATATGTAACGTGTACCCACTCACCTATGGTTAGCTAATCTTTGACAAAGGCCGTAAGTTCAGAAAATGGAGAAAATACAACCTTTTTAACAAATGCTGCACAATTTCCCAAACTCACTATTATGATGACAGTAAGTCACATGGTAGGTTACTCTCAGCCTATTCTCGTTTGCCTAACAATGAAATAGGGCAGAACAAAGAAGCTTAGAAAAAGTTTCATCAAGCGTAAGTGGTCTTTCTGGTGTAACCATTAACATGTCACTGTTGTGTTGATTCCAACTTACAGTGACCTCATGTGTACAGAGCTAGGGGGTTTTCAAAGCTGCAACTTTTCGGAAGTAGAATACCAGACGTTTCCTCTAAGGCACCTATAGTTGCATTCAAACCGCCAACTTTTCAGGTAGTTGAGTGCTTTGAGTACTTAACCATTTTCAACACCCAAGACTCCAGGATAACCATTAAATCAAATGAAACCAAGCCAAACCCATCACTATGGAGTTGATTATGACTCACAGTGAGTCAGAGTAGAACTGTCCCACAAAGTTTCTAAGGGTAAATTTTTTATGGAAGCAGACTACCACATCTGCTGGGTGGGTGGCTTGCAGGTTCAAACTGAGCTTTTGGTTATCAGCCACACAATTAACCACTGTGCCACTAGGGCTTCTTTGGATAACAGTCATCCATCCTCAGTTCCTCCTGCCTGACAGCCCCTCATTTTTGTTTTAAATCTATGTTTCTCCAAGTGTGATTTTGCACTACATCCATCAGTATCACTGTCTTACTTATTAAATACACAGATTTCTGAACTCTGACATGCTGGTCTGGGGCTTGGTTACTTACAATTTGGGCAAGTATTTCAATTAGTACATAAAACAAAGCTTTCTTTAGCTGATTGTTCTTCCAACTACCCATCCTAACTCAGCTTTTAGGTGGCTGCCAACTGAGCTTTGTGGAGCTACAAAAAATAGCTGATATATTCATAGACTCTTTTTAAAGGAGTAATTCCTTCCAAGGGGTATTTCTGAAGTGGTCTTCAATAAGGTATCTGTGATGGTTAGGACTACGTCAACTTGGCTGAGCCATGATTCTCAATGTTTTGGCAGCTGTATAAATTGGCAGGGGTAGCATCTGTGGTGGCTCACTGACCACCCTCAACCTTCATCTCTCTGCCTTCTGTTGCCTACTTCCTGCGTGCTCACATTGCCAACAGCTCCACCCTTCTTACATCTGGTTCTTGGGACTTGAACTAACAGTTCTTGGTATTCATAAACCCTCACAGCCTGCAAGTAAGAGTCCTGTTCCCTACCTGCCAATTCTGAGTCCACCAGCCCCTGCAGCTCTGTGAGTCAGCAGAAACCTTGCAGTTTAACCAACCATCTTGGCTTCTGCTGACCTTTACAGCCTGTGAGCTGAAACTACAATCTCTGACCTTCTGACCTTGGATTCACCAGCTTCCACAGCAGTGTGAGGCTTGAATTCTGATCCAGGACTTGAAACATATTAGCTTCTAAAATTGCATGGGCTGTTTCTTTTGTATAAACCTTCTTTTGTACATCTTATATGTGTTACTTGTTTTGCCTCTCTAGGGAACCCAGCCTAAGACAGTATCAATCTTTTTGTTGAGAAAAATTATATTGTAGTATTACAGGAAGCAAGTTCTTGTCAGTACCTGAAAAACTCTCACAAAATAATAAAAAAGATAATAATTATAAGCAAGAACCATGGGACATAGGTTTATTATGCATCAGGCTCTGTTATGGATTGAATTGGATTCCCAAAAAATGTGTATCAACTTGACTAGGCAATGATCCATGGTGTTTTGTGGTTGTCCACCATTTTGTGACCTGATGTGATTATTCCCCAGCACATAAATCCTAACCTCTATGATGTTAATGTGGCAAGACTCAGTCTGCAGTATTAGGTTGTATCTTAAACCAGTCACTTTTGAGATATAAAAAAGAGAAGCAACCAAAGACAGGTGGGACCACATGCCATCAAGAATAAGTGCCAGTAGCAGAGTGTGTCCTTTGGACCCAGAGACCTGTGCTGAGAAGCTCTAGACCAGGAGAAAATTAATGACAAAGACTTTTCCCAAAAGTTGACAGACAGAGTAGGATTTTCCCAGGAGCTGGTGCTCTGAATTCAGACTTTTAGCCTCCTGAACTATGAAAGAACCATTTCTCCTTGTTAAAGCCATCCACTTGTGGTATTTTTGTTACTAGATAACTAGGATGGCATATTATCACAAATACTACAGTTAAATCTTATCTCAGACCACGAGAGAAGTAGTATCCCTTTTCTCTGAGGAAAATATTGAGGATTGAAGTTGAATAATGCCTTGTTCTAAAGTCATTCAGTCAGACGCCTAAATCAAATTTTATTTTTCAGTTGTTTTGGTGTTATAGCTCAAGTTCTTTCCATTAGGCAACACTGCTTTCTGAAAAGATAGCCCTTCAGAGGTGAAGCACACTATCACCACCATCCTTGTAGCATTCCTGTGACATCTACTTGGTTAAAGTTGTGGAGGACCCCAATTATTTTTATAAACCATTAAAGCATTTTACATGTTTCTAGACATTTCTTTAATAAGGTTTAGCTCTGCTGGGATGAAACTTTGTCACTTTCATTGCCGGCCTGGGGCCCTTCTGAGTCTAACTCTTTCATTTCTGCTACTTTGTTTTCCCTTCTATCACCTTCCAAATAGCTGCCTGTCTGAAAGAAGTTATTTTTGAAGTTATTTGCATTATTATGAATTAACTCCATTGAAGACCTGTATAGGTTTGCAGAGATGTATGAGAATTTACTTGTTTGGTTTCTGCTTGTTGGCAGGAAAATGGATTCCCAGGGTTTATCAGCTTGTTGTGTTGGTTTGATGTTTAGTTTAAAATATGAGGTCATCCTAGAAAAAGTGCTACATACATCATTGCAGAATATCATTATGGTAACCTTCAATGTACTCCCTTTGGGAAGCTATGCACTAATATCAGCAGCTAGTCCACACTTCAAAGCAATTTTGGAACTCTTCTTCTGGAGCAGCCATCACAGCTGTTCTTTCATTACCCTTGATGTCTGGAAGGTCATCAAAATGTCTTCCTTTCAATATTTCCTCTATCTTTAGGTAAAGACAAAAGTCAGTGGGGGTCAGATCAGGTGAGTAGGGAAGGTATTCCAATATAGTTAGTTATTTGTTTACTGGCTAAAAACTCCCTCACAGACAATGGCTTGTGAGCTGGTGCATTCTTGTGAATCAAGAGCCATGAGTTGTTGGCAGAAAGTTCAGATCATTTTCGTCTAACTTTTTCACACAGCCTTTTCAGCATTTCCAAACAGAAAACTTGGTTAACTGTTCAGTTGGTACAAATTCATAATGAACAATCCCTATGATATCAAAAAGAGTTAGCAATATTGTTTTGACTCTTGATTTGGACTGAAGGAAAATTTTGGTTGTGGAGAATTGGCTGACTTTCATTGTGCACTTTGATGCTTTGTTTCAGGATCATATTGATACACCCATGTTTCATCACCGGTGATAGCATGGCTCAAAACATCTTCTTGCCTCTCCAGAAGTTTTTGGCAAACTTTGATTCTTCTTTGTTTTTGTTCATCAGTGAGCTCCTTCAGGACCATTTTCATACATCCCTTTCTCATGCCGAGATTTTCAGTTATGATTTTCCTGTTTCTCTATCAATGTTTACTTGACCTGCTATGCTTCTCACAGTCAGCCAATGATTTTGATGCACAATTAGATGACTTTTGATAATGTCTCCATCAGTTCTGCTTGTTATTGGCTGCTCAGATCTTTCTTCATCAGCGACAATTTCTTTCCTACTCAGAAAACCATTTAATCCATTTGTACACTACCGTTTTCTTCATGGCAATGTCCTCATAAAATTGGACTAACATGTCCCTGATTTCATTTACACTACTGACGTATTTAACAAGAAATTTAATGTTCATTTGTTGCTCTAATGCAAGCTATATTCCTGTGACAGCACACAAAGCAGGCGATAACAGCAATAAACACCACTTAGGAAGACATTGTCACACAAGGAAACAAACACAGCTGTGATATACACTGGTATACAGCTGGTATATACACTGATATACACTGATATACACTGATATACAGCTGGTATATACACTGATATACCAAGGTTATGAAACCTTACTGAGTTGTTTATACAGTGCTGCCAATGTGAGTGCCCCATGGCAAGTTCACGAACTTAATTGGCAGACCTAGTATTTGCCACTCTGATTTTCAAGGAACACAATCTCCTTCCTGTGTTCATCTCTCAGACATTTTTGGAGAAAATCCTTTTGGTTCTAATGCCTAAATTCATTTGCCCAAATGGTTCCCTAACCCTGCAGCAAAGACACAAGCCTAACAATCAAATGTCTAAGATGTTTGAAATTTAGGTGGCAGCTTGTTGAAACTGAGCATGACTTTTACTCAAAATCATGACTCAAACTATTTGAATGGATCAAACAAGCAAACAAACAAAAAACATCTAGTTGTTGTGGAGATAGCAACCCCAAAGGACAGAGAAGTATCAGCCCATAAGGATTCCAAAAAACATTTGGTGGATTCAAACTGCTGACCTTTTGGTTAGCGCCTAAGCTCTAAACCATTATGCCATCAGGAAATTGGCAGGTATTCTTTAAAAAGTTACATAAAGTGAGACCATCACTTTACCTTTAGTTAGGTAAGCTTCTAAACTGCCTAGGTGGCACAAAAGTTTAAACACTTTGCTATAAACCTAAAGTTTACCTGTTTAAATCCATCCAAAGGTGTCTAGGAAGAAAGTCCTCATGATTTATTTTTGAAAGATCATATCCATTGAAAACATCCTGGAGCAGTCTTACTCTGTACACGTGGGGTCCCCTGTAAATCAAAACTGATTTACAACTGCAGCTAATAATGGCAACAATGATGTTCCCTTTTGCTATAATGATTTTATCACTGGTCCTGCACCTATTTGGCTGCTTGGTCAACAAGACAGAAAAAGAGAAAGTTGCTGTTGAGCTGACTCCAGTTCATGGTGACCTTGTGTACTACAGAACAAAATGTTGTCCAGTACTTTGTTATTCTCACAACTGCCCAGATGTTCAAGTCTATCATTGTAGCTATTGTGCCAGTCCGTCTCACTGAAGATCTTCTTAGCTCTTGATGGCTCTCACCAAACACAGTAGAGTTCAACTCTTCTCTTCTGATAATATATCTAAACAAGTGAATCAGATGTTTTGTCATGATCTGTAATGTCTTTACAGTTTTCTAATTTTTAGAAGTAGACTACCAGGCCTTTCTGCCTTGTCTGTCTTAATTGGAAGCTCTGCTGGAAAAAAAAAAGAAAGAAAGAAAAAACAGCCTGGTACTGGCACAATGGTATTAGACCAGTGGAACAGAAATGAAAAATCAGATGGGTGTCCATACACATATGGTCAAATAATCTTTGACAAAGACTAAAGTTCATTAAATGGCCAAAATATAACCTCTTTCACAAATAGTGTTGGCAAAACTGGATGTCTATCTTTAAAAAAAAAGAAAAGAAATAGGACTCATACATTATACCATACACAAAATGTAACTCAAAATGGACCAAACCTAAAACAATAAAGATTACAGAAGATAAAATACAGAAAATGCTAATATACACAGCATGAGTACAATATAAACCATAACTAACAATTCACAAATACCAGAAGATAAACTAGATAACTGGGAGCTCCTAAAAATTAAACACTTATGCTTCGTCTCTCACTGCAGTCATCACCCACTTCATTGGGTGATAGGGTATTAGAATTATTAAGGCTCCAAAAACCACTCTAGCTCAAATGGCTAGACTACTTGGACAGTCAAAGCCAAATGAAAACACATGCACACACACAAGGTCTTACAGTTAAGTTCACAAACTCATCCTAGAAAAAGTGCTACATAGCTCCTTGCTGAATATCATTACAGTCACCTTTGACGTACTCCTTTTGGGAAGCTATGCACCAATGACAGCACCTAGTACCCCCTTCAAAGCAATTTTAGAACTGTTACTCTGGAATGGCCAACTGAGCTGTTGTCCTATTACCCTTGATGTCCTGAATGTCATCAAATGTCCTCCTTTTATTATTTACTTCATCTTCAGGTAAAGAAAAAGTCATTGGGGGCCAGATCAGGTGAGAAGGGAGAATGCTCCAATACAGTTATTTGTTAACTGGCTAAAAAGCTCCCTCACTGACAACTATACAATTAAGCTTGCATGTTTGCCACCATGCTACCATGAACAATGGCCATTCCAAAAAGAGTTCCAAAACTGCTTTGCAGAGTGGACTAGGAGCTGCCATCAGTGCACAGTTTCCCAAGGGGAGTACTTCAAAGGTGACTGTAGTGATATTCAGCAATAAGGTGTAGCACTTAGAACAATTAAGTTGGAGGACTTAATTGTCAGACCTCATAGATGGTGCCTGGCTACCACTGCAAACTGCTCTGACAAGGATCAGAGACGGAGCAAGAGAAAAATACAGAATAAAATTCAAACCCACTCCCCCAACAAAAACAAACAGATTTCCTAGTCTGACAGAGACTTAAGGAACTACCAAGAATATAGTTTTTGACATCCTGCAATTCAGAACTGAAGCTGTTCCTAAAGTTCTCCCTTCAGCCAATGTTTACAAGTATACAGGTCTATAAAACAAACAATAATACATGTGAGGCAAGTGCTTCTTAGTTCAGTCATGTATGTGGGAACAAAAAGACAATACCTGCCCCAAAGCAATGATGAGCAGTCAGGACGGGAAAGGAAAAATGAACAAATGGGAATAGGAAATTGGAGTATGGAAGGAGAAAATGTTGACTCATAACCAGGATTGCAACCAATGTCACAAAACAATTTGTGTAGAAATTGTTGTTAGAAACTAAACTGCTTTGTGAACTTTTACCTAATGTACAATAAAAACAACTTGTTTTTAAAGTGGAAAAAAAAATGGTGTAAGCCAGGAAGAAGAACATTAAAAAAACAACAACACAGCTAAAGCAACAACAAAAAATATGAGCAAGGAATGGCATAGAAATTATGAAAATACACCTCCCTAGAGTGAGAATCGAGTCTAGAAGAAAGGAGAAGTGAGTTCTTAAGTTAGGTCCAAGTTATATAATGTGGAGAGCTAAAAAAATACAGGAGGACAGTTTGTTTCATGTAGGTGGCCGTGGAAAATCACTAGGGGATTTAAAGTAAGACATCATGGTGGAAGTGATGTTTAAGAAAGATTAGAAGATCAAAGGGGGATATTTAAGGCAGAAAATTTTGTTAGGAATTACTTATTGTCCAATAAGAGATATTGTATAGTTGGATAAACAGAAGAAGGGAGAAGTTAAACAACTGCAACAAATCTATTGGATCTGAGTTAGAAATACCACCTGGAATCATTAGTTGATTAGTAATAGCAGTGGTTCTCAAGCTATAATAGACAGCAGAATTGTCTACCAAAAAAGAAAAAAAAAAGCCCATTGCCATCACGTCAATTCTAACTTGTAGCAATGCTATAGGACAGAGTAGATCTGCCTCGTAGGGTTTCCAAGGAACACATGGTAGATTTCAACTGCCAGTCTTGGATAGCAAATGTAGCTTTTAACTGGTACATGACCAGGGTTTCTGAATCATCCATAGGTATTATTAAAACACAAATTTCTGAGTTTCAACCCAGAGCTCTTCTTTACAGAATGGAATGTCAGGGGGCCAAGAAGCCCTCAAGATTCAATATAAGGCAGGATTACATATCTAACACTTAATGACAGGGACTCAATTGTATGGTTTTCATACCTCATGACCAGAGTAGGTATGCAGCAAAGACGTGGAGAATGGCTGTACTAGCAAGGAATACTATACTCCCACTCATTAAATCTCACTTGTCCTTTGAATGTAAAATAGCATAAACATATTTATTTTCCAAACACCAATTGTTGCAACAAAACTCCCTTCCTGAGGTCAGAACAGCAATTTTACAGTCACATCACCCAGTGGTGATATACTACATTTTCTGAAATTATCCAAAATGAGAAATCCTAGGGTACATAACTCAGCTGTCTCCTTCCAACATGTACATGGTTTCCTTTGTTTCCTATTGGGCTCTTAGATCTGTAATCACGCAAATGACACAAATGAACAGCTGTATTCAGCAAACCAGATGGTCACATGTGGAAACAGAGATAGAACAGAGAAATTGGAAGTAATACTAGGATATAAAGTAGGTTAGTGCTAACAAAATTCCCCTTTTTCAATTAACACTAAGTCAAAGGTTAATTATTTCCATTTGTGTTCACTTAATATAGAGAATTAATCTCAAAGGCACAGTAAGAAATTTTCAGTACAATTCCATGGCTGCTTATTCCAAAATAGGAAAGAAGAATGAGTAGTTGAATGTGTTCTGGAAAGCATGATGGAAACAATGAAGAGGCTTATGTAAAATTCTATTGATTGAAATAAGTGGTTAAGTTCACAACTGGCCAGGAAGCAGGTGAAGAAGGAATCTGTTCCATCTTTTAACTCAGTATTGAACTCTGATGAACCAAAATATCATCTTGGTTCTAGACAGTATCTATTCTCTGAAATCCAAGGTATTTAAAATTAAAATCTAAACTCTTTTCTTTCCTACATAAACATGAATTATGTTTACCATGGATTGCATTTAAAACTGTCACGTATATTCCTAATTTACATATATAAGAATATTTAGGTGGTGGGGCCAAGATGGCAGAGTAGAGGCATAATTCTTGTGACCCCTCTGACAATAAAGATCCCCAAAGAACAAGTGAATCCAGTACATATGATAGCCTAGGATTCCTAAATATCAAAGAGAAGTCTAAGAAATTGGACTGAGCAATGCGGAAGGGAGAGTAGATCCAGAAGCTCACAGGATACCACAGACCTGACCTGCTTGGAAAAGATGTGGCCATCATGCTGAGCTTAGCTGTGGGTCTTCTTTAGTAGGAAAGATGGCCTAGAGGGTCCACTTATATTTCTAGGACCAGTGAGAAACAGTGCCAGTTGTGGAAAGCTAAGTTTTTGCATGTAACCTACTATGCCAAGTAGCCAAGCTGTCGAGTCGGATACATGTACCTAATTCTTTATTTTCTTTATTATCTTTTCTCCCAGTTCTCTCCCCACCCTTCTCTGCACTGTGCTGGGCTCTAGAGTCTGATGCCCTTACCTGATCCAAAAATGTGAATTCTTAAGCCAACTCTGAACGATTCTCTGAGATTCAGATAGGGAACAATTTAACAAACTGAGGGAAGAGGGGGGAAAAAGTTGTGCTGGCTCCCCTAAGCCAGATAATCAGAGCAGAAATTTTTCCTTTACCTAGATTCAGATATAAGGGGATATTCCATCCACCCAGACACCCACAGACAGCTGTTAGTCACCTGCTTTTCTCAGTGGCTGCAGCCAGAGACCAGTGCCTATACCAATCATCTGTTCTCATGTAGGACAGTATGCAAGAGCCTACACCACACAACTGATGACTGACTAACTGGACTCCTACCTGAATCCCTATAAGTAAACACACTCTTGGGATCCCAAGTCTAGTAACAGCTCTGACTACCTAGTGACAGGATATTAGAACTTCAAAGAAATAACAAAACCATCGTATAGAGTCAGTCAATTGGGACATTTAGATATGGTAGGCAAACATAAAATCAATAAATACAATTTGCTGATGGCTCAGAAACAACAGCCCATATCCAAACACTTAAAATTCAAGCCATGAATTCTTCAGAAAGTTCCCAAGAGAATCAAATTTTCTAGAGGAAGAGAACTTCCTGGAACCATCAGAGGTAGAATACAAAGGATAATATTCAGAATTCTTCAAGAGGTCAAGAAAGAGACAAAACAAAATGCATCAGAGCATGATGACACATTGAACAAGTCACAAGAAAAAATAGAGGGGTGAGAATTAGAAATTCAGAAAATCTGTAATAAAATTAGAGAATTAGACAGCTCAATTGAAAATCAAAGAAACATAATTGAGGCAACAGAACCCTGAATTAATGAGATTGAAGATAAAGCATAGGACATCAAAATATTTGAGGAAAAGTCAGATACAAAAATTTTAAAAAATCAAGATGTGCTTAGAAATATGCTGGACTCTATAAAGAAGAAGAATCTATGAATGAAGTAAGTATCAGAACATGAGGGCAGAACAGAGAACACAAAGAAAATTGTCAAAGATTTGCTGACAGAACTTCCCTGATATCATCAAAAATGAGACAAAATCTGTCCAGGGTGTTCATCAATCTCCATACATGCTAGATCCTAAAGGAAAGACACCAAGGCATATTATAATGAAACTTGTCAAAATTAAAGATAAGGAGACACTTTTAAAATAGCTGGGAATAAATGAAAAATAACCTACGAAGGAGAATCAGCAAGACTGAGCTCAGATTCTCAGCAGAGACAATGCTGACAAGAAGGTAAATGGGTGACATATATAAAGCCTTGAAGGAAAATAGTTGCCAACCAAGAATTTTATATCCAGCAAAATTGTCTCTCAAATACGATGGACAAATTAGGATGTTTCTTGATAAACAGAAATTTATGGAATTTGCAAAAAACAAACCACAAATAAAAAATACTAAAGGCAGTTATTTGCTTAGGAAATCAATAACACTAGCTAACAACTGAGGACCAGAACACAGAGCAGATCAACTGGCTACCATCCAAAATAGGGGAGTCACAAAAACAGTCATAGGCAAACACTGAAAACAGGGAAACAGAGATGTCATTATGTAAACATTATAACAAAGCAGAATGATTCAAAAGAAAATGGAGTTGTGTATCTTTCATATGGAGAGGAAGTCAAGATGATATAAATAAATTAAAGATTGGCTTAAATTTATAAAACTAGGGATAAACATCAAAGTAACCACAAAGAAAGCTCTCATTCCTATGCATCAACATAAAGAACAAGGCCCCTAGGGTCGCCATGAGTCAGATCTGACTTGACGGCACTTGGCTGGCTTGGCAAAATGTGAAGTCTCAGAAAATTGAATACCACAAACATTGAAAACAGATGAATAAAAAACACAAAGAAAAAAGGCTCAGCAGAGAAAATTAAATGAAACAAAGGAATTGTCTACAATGCACACAAAAAGACACCAAAATGACAATATTAGGCTCATATCTGTCAATAATCATGGTGAATGTAAATACACTAAATGCACCAATACAGAGATGGGGTGTGGCAGATTGGAAAAAACTCACAAACCATCTATTTGTTGCCTACAAGACAGACACCTTAGAAGCAAAGACATGAAGAAACTAAAACTCAAAAGATAGAGAAAGCATATCAAGCTAACAATACTCAAAAAGGGCAGGAGTGGCCATATTAATCTCTGATAAAATAGACTTTAAGATAAAATCCACCACCACATTGGATAAGGAAGGACATTATATAATAATTAAAGATCAATTCTCCAGAAAGACGTAACCATAGTAACTATCTACCTAACCAACCACAGGGTTCTAAAATACACAAAACAAACACTAACTGCATTGAGAACAGAAATAAGCAGCTCCACAATAATAGTAGGAGACCTCAACATATCACTCTCAGTGAGGAACAGAATATCTAGAAAAATCTCAGTGAAGATGCAGGAGATCTATATGCCACAATCAGCCAACGTGACCTCATAGACACATACAGAACACTCTACCTAACCAAAGCTAATTATACTATTTTTTCCAACACACATGGAACATTCTCCAGAATTGACTAGATATTAGGCCACAGAGCAATCCTTAACAAAATTCAAAGTATTAAAATATTACAAAGCATCTTTTCAGACTGTAAAGACATAAAAGTAAAAATCAACAATAGAAAAAAGAAAGAAAGAAAAACTCAAACACCTGGAAGCTGAACAGCATCTTGCTCAAAAATCATGTGGTTATAAAAGAAATCAAGGATGAAATAAAGAAATTCATATAATCAAAGAGAATGAAAACACACCATAACAGAACCTATCAGACGCAGCAAAAGCAGTGCTCAGAGGTCAATTTTTTCTCTATATATGTATACATCCAAAAGGAAGAAAGGGCTCAAATCAGAGAATTAACTCAACAACTCAAATGGAAAAAGAGCAGCAAAAGAATCTACCAGGAACCAGAAGAAAGCAAATAATAAAAATTAGAGCAGAAATTAATGAACTAGGAAATAGAAAAATGATTGAAAGAGTTAACAAGACCCAAAGCTAGTTTTTTGCAAAGATCAACAAAACTGATAAAACTTTAACCAAACTTATAAAAGAAAAACAAGAGAGGAAGCAAATAACCTGATTAAGAATCGACATGGGTGATATCTCAGCAGATATACTGCAATTGAAAGAATAATAACAGAATACCATGAAAAATTGTACTCTAATAAATTCCAAAGCCTAGAGCAAATGGACAATTTCTAGAAAAGTATCATCTATCAAAATTAGCACAAACAGAAGGAGAACAATTAAATAAAGCCATTACAAAAGAATAGATTTAAGAGGAAATTTAACAACTCCCAACTAAAAAGCTCTGGTCCTGACAACTTCACTGGTGAATTCTACCAAACTTTAAGAGAAGAGTTAACGCCACTATTACTAAAGGTATTCCAGAGTGTATAAAAAGATGAAATACTTACAAATTCATTCTATGATGCCAGAATAACCGTGATAACAAAATCAGGTAAAGACAACACAAAATATGAAAATTACAGACCAATATCTTAGAACTTAGATGTAAAAATCCTCAACAAAATTCTGGTCAACACAATTCAACAACATAAAAAAAAATTCACCATGACCACGTAGAATCCATACCAGGGATGCAGGGGTGGTTCTGAAATAGCAAAACTATTTCACAAAAGATTTATCAACTGATGCAGAAAAAGCATTTGACAAAGTCCAACACTCACTCCTGTTAAAAACTGTTAGCAACATAGGAATACTGGGGAAATTCCCAACATAATAAATGGCATTTGTGCAAAACCTACAGCCAACATTATCATCAATGAAAAGTCTGAAAACATTTGCCCTGAGAACAGGAATCAGACAAGGATGCCCATTGTCACTACTTTTTTTCAACCCTGTCGCAGAGCTTCAAGCCAGAGTGAACATGCAAGATAAAGAAATAAATGGCATCTGAAATAGTAACAAAGAAGTAAAATTGCCTCCATTTGCAGACAACATGATCTCATACACAGAAAACCCTAAAGAATCCACACACTCAAAAAAACTACTGGAGCTAACAGAAGGCTTTAGCAGAATGTCAGGATATAAAATAAACTTAAATATGTTTATTATTATTCCTCATTTATTTATTTTGCTCCTTATTTATTTTGGATTCATTTACACCAAAGAGACTATCGAAGAGGGAACCACCATATCAATATCATTTAAAATTGGTCCCAAGAACATAAAATACTTAGGAATAAATCTAATCAGCTATATGAGACCCATCCAAAGAAAATTACAGTACTCTATTGCAAGAAGACAAATAAGTAGAGAAACCTACCTCACTCATCGATAGGAAGAGTTAACATTGTGAAAATGCCTATTCTACCCCGAGTGATCTATACTTACAATGCTATCTCAACACAAATTCCAATGACATTTTCTAATGAGGTGGAGAAACAAATCACCGACTTCATATCAAAAGAGAAGAAGCCATGGATAAGTGAAACATTATCGAAAAAAAAAAAAAACAAATGTGGGAGGCCTCACACTGCCTGGCTTTAAAACCTATTTCCCTGCTACAATAGTCAAAACAGCCTGGCCCTCATACAAGAACAGAGACACAGACCACTGGAACAGAACTGAGAATCCAGATATAACGTTATCCACCAACGAGGAGTTGATATGTGACAAAGGTCCAAAGTCCACAAGCTGAGGAAATGTCTCTTAACATACAGTATTGGTACAACCGAATATCCATTTGCAAAAACAAAAACAAAAAAAAAAATGAAACAAAACCTGCACCTCACACCATGCACAAAAACTAACTCAAAATAGAACAAAGACTTAATATAAAATCTAAAACAATAAAGATCATGGAATTAAAAATGGGGACAATTCTGGGAGCCCTAATACATGACATAAACAGACTACAAAATATTATTAACAGTTCACAAACATTAGAAGAGAAAATAGATAACTAGGAAATTGTGAAAATCCAACACTTACGCTCATCTAAAGACTTCACCAAAGGAGTATAAAGACTACCTACAGACTGGGAAAGAATTTTTGGCTATCAGGAATTCAGTTGGTGCCTATTCCCTATAACCCACAAGATACCACAAAACCTCAACAACAGAAAGACAAATAATCCACTTAAAAAGTGGCCAAAGGATACGAACAGGCCCTTCATCAAAGAAGGCATTCAGGAGACTATCAGATACACGGGTAGGTGCTCACGATCATTAACCATTAGAGAAATCCAAGTCAAACTTCAGTGAGGTACTATCTTTCCCAACAAAGCTGGCATTAACCCAAAAAACACAAAATAATAAATGTCAGAGAAGTTGTGGGAGAACTGGAACTCTTCTGCACTGCTGGTGGGAATGTAAAACAGTACCATCATTTGGAAATCAATTTGACACTTTCCTAAAAAGCTAGAAATAGAAATACCAAGAGATCCAGCAATTCCCACTTCTTAGAATATATCCTAGAGAGTAAGGGTTGTCATACGAACAGATATATGCACACCACTGTTCACTGTAGCACTGTCCAGAATAGCAAAAACATGGAATCAACGTAGGTACTCATCAACAGATGAATAAATACACAAACTATGATATATTCATACATGGGAATTCTATGCAATGGTCAAGAACAATTATGATCTTGGAAACATCTCATAACATGGAGTGATCTGGAAGAAATTATGCTGAGTGAAATTAGTCAGACACAAAAGGACAAATATTGCATGAGACCACAAATACAAGGACTTAAGAACAGGTTCAAGCACAGAGAAAAGTAATCTTTGATGATTACAAGGGCGAAGAGGGAGAGGACTATTCATAGATTAGATAACAGAGACGAACTGGTTTCAGTGAAGGGAGTGATAGCATGCAGTAGAAGGGAGGTTAGCACAAGTGGACTATACTAAAGGCTGAAAGGTCTCCTAAATACAACCCAATATTTTGAAGGACACAGTATCAGGGACAGGGGTCTGGGTAACATGGTTTCAGGGGACAGCTAGGCTAATTGATGTAACTAATTTTTTTTAAGAAAATATTTTGCACACCACTTTGGTAAGTGGCATCTGAGTCTTAAAAGCTGACAAGCAGCTATCTAAGTAGCATCAATTGGTCCCAATCTACCTGGAGTCAAGAAGAAAGAAGAACATTAAAGACATGAGGAAAATGTGGGCCCTGGAGACAGAAGGTGCCCTATAATCCAACACTAAATTAGCATGGGACTAGAAGCACTAGACGGTACCGAGCCAACACCAATGATTGCCCTGATAGGGAACACAGTGTAAAGTTCCGTGAGTAGTGGGAGAAAAGTGGGTGTGCAGAACTAGAATCCTATTAAAAGAGCACACCTGATGGTCTGTCAGACTGGAGGGTCCCCTGAGGACATGGTCCCCACACTCTCTGTTAGTCTACAGCTGAAACCAGTACCAAAGCTGACTTTGCAGACAAAGACTAGACTGGGACTATAAGACACAGAGTGATGATGGCGAAGAATGTGCTTCTTGGCTTAAATATACAAAGTGTGACAATTAAATCTGTGAACTTAATTGTTCCAAGTACTACATACCTCATTGCTGAATGTCACTACAGTCACCTTTGAAGTACTCCCCTTGGGAAGCTATGCACTGATGCTATCATCTAGTCCACCCTCAAAGGAATTTTGAAACTCTTTCTAGAATAGCCATTGCACATAGTGGCTAGGCAGCAAGTTAGTGAACTCAATTTTGTCATTGTCTGTGAGGGAGTTTTTAGCCAGTAACCAAATTAACCGTGTTGGAACATCCTACCTATTCACCTTATCTGGGCCCCACTGACTTTTGTCTTTACCTGAAGAAAAAGGAAGTATTGAAAGCAAGACATTTTGATAACACTCAGGACATCAAGGGTGATACGATGACAGCTCTGATGTTCATTACAGATGATGAATTCCAAAATTGCTTTGAAGGGTGGACTAGTTGTATAGTGCAGTGCATAATTTCCAAGGGGAATATTTGAGGTTAATCATAATGACATTCAGCAATGAGGTACGTAGCTGTTTTTCTAGGGTGAGTTCATGAACTTAATTGTCAGTCTTTGTATACGTGAGGCTTTCTGAGCATCTCTTGTCTAGAGGTGAGATGAGAGGGTGACAGGGGACAGGAGTTGGTTGAATGGTTATGGGAAGTACAGGGTATAAAGTAGGAATGTGCTGTCACAGGGTATGGGGAGAGGCTAGACTTGCTTAGCAGGTACAGAGTTTTATATGGCTAGTGGACTTGGACTGTAAACCACCACTTAAAGCACAACAAAATATTTTTTTTTAAAAAAAGGAATATTTAAAATCTTTTTAAACTTTCCCAGTAATTTCTACATTTCCTTTCTTAGAAAGCCCTCCTTCAGAACAGGTTACATGTGTCTAACATAGTTGTGTATAATGGCACATTTCATCATATTCCAGTATCTACAGAGAGAAATGCGCTCTTATCGTGAATTATACTGCCTTGTAATTTATAGATTTACTTACAGAAGAACCATATACTTCTTAAACAGCAGTGGATCTCAGGATAGTGGTATTTCTTCTACAACTTCTTTAATGATAAAAGCAAAGTTGATGTGTTGCTGGGCTCTGTATTCTTTATGGAAGCATCCAGAGCTCAAGCCCTTTTTAAGTAGTAACATAAACTTAAAAGGAATACCATAACACCATAAATATATATGTCAGTCCAGAAAACACAATGACATACAATAAAGCACATTATATAACATAAACTTACAGGCAAATAAACATTTTGCTCTACTGTTAGAAAGCAAAAGAAAATGTCTTTAGCAAAATTCACTGAATATTAAATTAAAAACATAAAAAGATTTTTTAGAAAGCAAGAACTAAATGCTTAGCCTTGATTCTATTACGCGAATGTGTCTTCAGCCTTTGTATTTTCTCTAATTATAAAGAAGATGTGTTTATTTGTAGATAAGTTTGAAAACAGAGAATAGAGGATAAAATTAAAATCATACATTATTCCAGAAAATTCGCTTAGATATACTCAGTATTGGCATTTTGCAATATTTTCCTTTTACTAAGTCTTTATACCTTAAACATGTATGTAGGGATATATGTATAGCTAAAGACAGACTATATTTGAAACAGATCATAATTCCTTTTTTAAAATTTTACCATTATATAATCATTTTCCAATAATATCTAAAACTCTCTTCAATCACTATGGTTAATCATAGGATGATACTACAGTCATATCATGATTACTGTCATGTATTAAATTTTATATCCCAGAGAAATCTGTGTAACAATTTAGATAGGCCATTCATTTCTGATACTGTGTTCTGTTCTTCCCTTTGTAAATCCTGCCTTTATGATGTTAAAGAGAGTGGATGGGTGGCCTTGTGTTCATGGGGCAGAACTCAGCCTATAAGATTGTTTTGTGCTTACAGGCAGTCTCTTGAGGTAGACAGGAAAGAACCTGGCAGAGTGATTTGGGGATGTCATGCCACCAAGAAGTTGTGTCGGAAGCTGAGCTCAGCCTTTGGGAAGCAGTGGGTTCCTGTGCATCGGAAGCTTCAAGTCCAGAAGATGATTGACAACAAGAACCTTCTTTCAGATTCAGCAAAGAAAGCCTGCCCCTGGAGCTGACGCCCTGGACTGTAACAAAATAAAATTTCTCTTTCTAAAACCATCCTTTCGTGGTGTTTCTGTTACAACAGCACTAGAGGACTAAGACAATTACTTATTTATTCTTGAAATGAAAGTCTGCAGTAAAGTATGCAAACTAAGTGTTCTAAGTGGTGTATATCTGATTGCAGAATATCACTGCAGTCACTTTGAAGTACTTCCCTTGGGTAGTCATGCACTGATGCTAGCACCTAGCGCACCTTTCAAAGCAATTTTGAATCTCCTTCTGGAATGGCCATAGCACACAGTGGCACAGTGGCAAGTTCGTGAACTTAGTATAGTTGACTGTGAGGGAGCTTTTAGCCAGTAAACAAATAACTGTATTGGAACATCCTCCCTAATCACCTGATCTGGCCCCCAGTGACTTTTTACTTTACCCAAAGATAAAGGAAATACTGAAAGGAGAACATTTTTATGACCTACAAGACATCAAAGGTAATGTGATGACAGCTCTGATGGCCATTCCAGAAAAAGAGCTCCAAAATCACTTTGAAGGATGGGCTAGGAGTGGTGTCAGTGCCTAGCTTCTCAAGGGAAGTACTTTGAAGGTGACCATAGGGATATTCAACAGTGAGGTATGTAGCACTTTTTCTAGGATGAGTTTGCAAACTTAATGGGCAGTCGTACATCCATACTAAATTTTACTATTAGTAATGACAGTATGCTAAACCTATTTCCTATTACTAGATTCCTACTAAGTTCTTCTGATGACGAAGATAGAAACTTAGCAAGCAATTATATCAGAGTCAGAGCTCAGTAGAGCTTTTTAATTAATTTTATAGATGCTGGGAGGAATCAAGAATTCATTCACTGCAATGTTTTTGAATTACTACTCTATTCTAGGCATGTTTCTAGTCACTGAGGATACATCATGAACAAAACTTCTAAAAGATTTTGGTTTTACAGACTTGCCTCCCAACATTCTCAGTTATTGAAATGGAGAAAATCAAAAGAGAAACAGTGTTTTATGGCTTTTGGGGTAAAGGTGAATAAATTATGCCTTGAACATACTGAGTTTGAGATATCAGTGAGGTATCCAAGAGAAGATTTGTTGAAGGAGTTCACAAAAAAAATAAATGGGCTTTGGGTAGTGCAAATGGTTAAACGTTCTATTACTACACAAAATTCTGAGAGTTGGAACCAACCAGGGGTGCTTCAGAAGACAGGCATGGCAATCTGTTTCCAGAAGATCACAGCCAAATGAGAACCCTATGCAGCAGCTCTACTCGGCACACATGGAATTGCCATGAGTTGGAATTGACTCAGCGGCAACTCCCAACAACAAAAACAGGTTGATTTGTGATTCTTTGCCATTCAAATGGGAACTAGCACAATCGGAGTGAACAAAACATTGTCCAAAGAAAAATGTGTGCAATTAGCTAAGAGCATAAGACTTATACTTAAAGAATGCTAACATTTAATGAAAAAGAAATCTGTAAAGGCTATTGATTAGGCAAAGAAACTCTTAAAATTGTGGCATCATAGAAGAAAGCCATTGTGAGGAGGCTTGTTGCTAGTTGGCTAGAGAGTTGGCTCCAACTGTGGTAGCTTTACGTGCAGGACAAAAAACATCGTCCAGTCCTATGACATCTTCTTGATCTTTAATGTTTGAGTCCATTGCTGAGATGATTGTGTTAATCCTTCTCACTGAGAGTTTTTCTGTTTGCACAGACCCTCTACTTTACCAAACATGATACCATTTTCTAGCTATAGATCTTTCTTGATGATACACAAGATCTGACAATTAAGTTCACAAACTCATCCTAGAAAAAGTGCTACATACGTCATTGCTGAATATCACTACAGTCATTTTTGAAGTAGTCCCTTTTGGGAGCTATGCACTGACAACAGTGCCTATTCTACCCTTCAAAACAATTTTGGAACTCTGTCTCTGGAATGGCCATCAGAGCTGTCATCATATTACCTTGTTGTCCTGAATGTCATCAAGATGTCTTCTTTCAACATTTCCTTTATCTTTGTGTAGAGAAAAAAGTCACTGGGTCCAGATGAGGTGAGTAGGTAGGGTGTTCCAATACAGTTACTTGTTTACTAGCTAATAACTATGTTACAGACAGTGCTGTGTGAACTTGTGCATTGTCACAATGCAAGACCCATAAGTTTTTAGCAAAAAGTTTGGGTCATTTTCATCTAACTTTATCACACAGCCTTTTCAGCACTTCCAAATACTAAACTTGATTAACTGTTCACCCAATTGATACAAATTTTGTAATCTTTTTGTCAGTTCTGTTCATTAATGGCCACCTTGACCTCTCTTCATCAGTGATACTTTCTCTCCTCTCAGAAAAACATTTAGTCCGTTTGTACACTGCCATTTTCCTCATGGAATTATACCCATAAACTTGGGCTAATGTGTCCATGATTTCACTTCCACTCTTGCCAGACTTAACAAGAAACTTAATGTTTGTTCATTGCTCTAATTCAAGCTCCAACATTCTTGTCACAGCACACAAAAACACACAACAGTAATGAACATCACTCAGAAAGACACTGCCACACTTTCACAGAAACAGCTGTGAGACTCTGACATACCAAAGCTATGAAACCTTATCAAGTACAACCTTATCGAGTTGTTTGCATGGTGGCAACTTTGTGATCTTAATTAATTGTCAGATCTTGTAACTACAGTGAGTTCAAGTCTTGCCTTCCTCACTTCTAAGGAGCATTCTGGTTGCATTTATTCTAATATTGACTTCCTTGTTCTTTTGGCAGTCCATGGTACATTCAGCCCCAGAGTTACTATCAGACATGAATTCTGTACCTCTATGCTCAAAAATTACAGCCCAGAACACCCTATGGCACAGTTCTGCTCTGTCACATGGACAAACTGTAAGTCAAAATTGACTTAACTGCAAATAAGACATCACCAACACCGTGTCCGCCAGAAAAGCTTTTCTTTAATATAGTATCCATGTTGACATGCCTCATAAGATTTTATGTGAAGAAAGGATTCTGTTTCTGTAAATGTAAAAATTTAGAATACCACAAAGAAAGCTTAATTTTTCATTTTCTTTTCTTTTTTTTACTATGATTGAGTGAAAATGTACATTCTCATGTAAATTTGCATGCCCATCTACATGCCACTCCCACTGCTCTCCCTGCCCAGCGACAGCACACTCTTCCTCTCCATGCTATATATGTTATATCCTCCTAACAACCTCCTATCCCCTCCTCTCCAACCTCTCCCTTGTCTTCAGTAAGAGGTCAGCAGGGCGACATACTATAGATGCATAGAGCCATAAAGTGCACACATGATATGGTCACTCTGTGTTGCCAAGTCCAATACATTCCTGTCCAAAGAGTTGACCTGCATTATGATTTATGGACAAGGGCAGCATCAGAGCCAGGGGCCATGCTCCCAGGGGAACCCTAAGGCCCCGGGACCATCAATTGCAATCTTTTAGTGGAGATCTCAGAGTACAAACTTTTTTATTCCTACATTGGCAGTGAACTTGTGAGTTCCATCATGGCTCTCACTGGTGGTGGCCGGGCACAGTCCGGTTCTTGTCAATGTAGTCCCCCACTCTCAAGGGTCTCCATGTTTTCTGGGTTCTCTTTCCCCCATGTTGTTTTGGTCCTTGGTGATCATCTGTTCCTGTTGATTTGGGATGATTTGTTGTATCTCAGATGGCAGCTTGGCAGCTTTTAATGCCCCAGGTGCCACTCAACAATGTGAGGTGCAGAAGACTCTCTTAGCAAAATACTAGTTGTGCCAATTGGCCTCCATTTCCCCAAAGAGCATAGTCCTTAGCCCCTGCCCCAGCTAGTGTGTCCTAACAATATTTGGGTTAAGATGGGAGGAATAATCATGTTATATTGAAGTCCAGTTAAAATTGATCTTCTTTCTAATGTGTGTTGTCACTGAATTAACTCAATCAAATTTCTATCATCTAATCTATACCCAAACCCTCACCCTCCCTCCGTTGCAGCCATCAAAATCTTTTCTTCTATGCATGAGTCTATTTTTAAGTTCTTATTGTAGGGGTCTCATACAATATTTGTCCTTTTGTCACTGACTACTTTCACTCAACATAATGTCTTCCAATTGAAACTAGGTTATGAGATGCTGCCTAAAATCATCATTGTTCTTTATCATTGCATAGTATTCCATTGAGTGTATATACCATAATTTCCTTATCCATTCCTCTGTTGTTGGGCATCTGGATTGGTAATTGGACTATTTATCTTTTTCTGATTGATATTTTGTAGTACCTTATAGATTATGGATAACAGGCATCATTCTGACATATAGTTGCCAAATATTCTTTCCCATTCTGCAGGTGGTTTTTAATTCTTTTGATGGAGTCTTTGGATAAGCAAAAGAGTTTGGTTCTTAGTAGTTCCTATTTGTCTATTTTCTCTTCTGTTGATAGTGCTTTGTCAGGTTTTGAAGTCTGTCTAGGTTGTGTATTAAAACTCTCATTGTTCATCCTATTTTTTCTTATATGAGCTTTAACATTTTAGATTTGATATTTAGGCCTTTTATCTAGTTTCAGTTGGTTTTTGCGTAAGATGTGAGATATGGGTCTTGTTTCAATTTATTACAGATGGATATCCAATTTTGCCGGTACCGTTTGTTGAAGAGATTGCTTTAACCCAGTTTAACGTCTTAGGGCCTTTGTTGAATATCAACTGTTTATAGGAGGATGGTGTCATCTCTGAGGACTCAATCCTGTTCCATTGATCTATCTGTCTCTTTTTGTACCAGTACCAGGCTGTTTTCACAAATGTGGCAGTGTAATAGATTCCAAAGTCAGGTAGTGAGAGCCCTACCAGTGTGTTCTTCTTCTTCATCGGTAGTGCTTTACTTGTCCAGGGCATCTTCCCTTTCCAAACAAAGTTGATGATTTGTTTCTCCATCTCCTTAAAAAATGACACTGGAATTTGTATTGGGATTGCATTATATAAGTAGATTGCTTTGGGTACCGTAGACATTCCCCCAATGTTAAGTTTTCTATCCATGAGCAGGGTAGGTTTCTCCATTTATGTAAGTCTCTCAGTTTCTTGCAGTAAGATTTTGTAGTTCTCTTTGTAAAAGTCTGTTATCTCTCTGGCTAGATTTATTCCTAGGTATTTTATCTTCATGGGGACTATAGAAAATGGCACTGATTTGGTGATTTCTTCTTTAATAATCTCTTTGTTGGTATAAAGGAATCTTACTGGTTTGGTTATGTTCATCTTGTATCCTGAGGCTTTGCTGAAGTCTTCCATCAGTTTGAGTTGTTTACTTATGGATTCTTCAGGATTTTCCGTGTATACAATCACATCATCTGCAAATAGTGAGATTTTTACTTTGTCTTTACTGATGCAGATGCACTTTATTTCTCAGTCTTGTCTAATTGCCCTGGCTAGAACTTCTAGTACAGTGTTGAATGGAAGAGGTGAAAGTGATTGTGCTTGTCTAGGTCCCATTATCGAGTGTAACTGTTTCAATCTCTCTCCATTCAGAGTGATGGAGGCAGTTGGCTTTGGATAAATGGCCCTTATTGCACTGAGGAACTTGCCATTTATTCCTATTTTGCTGAGAGTTTTTGTCATGAATGGGTGTTGGACTTTATCAAATGCCCTCTTTGTATTAACACAAAATCATGTGATTCTTGTCTCTTGTGTTATTCATGTGGTTGATCAGATTAATTGTTTTTCTGATGTTGAACCAGCCTTGCATCCCTGGTATGAATCTGACTTGGTCATGATGGGTTTTTTGGATATGTTGTTGTATGCTATTGGCAAAGATTTTGTTAAAGATTTTTGCATCTAGATTCATGAGTGATATTGATCTGTAGTCCTCCTTTTTTGTTGAGTCTTTCACTGGCTTTGGTACCAGGGGTATGCTGACTTCATAGAATGAACTTGGGAGTATTCCATCACTTTCTATGCCGTGAAATAGTCTCAGTAGTACTGGAGATAACTCTTCTCTAAACCTCGATGGCACTTGGCTTGGTGCAAAAGCTTGGTAGAATTCTGTTGTGAGATATCTGGGCCTGGGCTGTTTTTGGTTGGTAGTTTTTGGATGACGTTTTCAATCTCTTCCTTTGTGATGGGTTTATTAAGTTGTTCTGTTTTGCCTTGTGATACTTTTGGTAGGTAATATGAATCATGGCACTTGTCTATTTCCTCTAGGTTTTCAAAGCTGTTGGAGTACACTCTTTCATAGCATTCTGTTATGATAGTTTCAATTTCTGTTGGATCTGTTGTGACAACTTCCCTCTCATTTCTTATTGAGGTTATTTGTTTCCTTTCTTGTTTTCCTTTAGTAAATTTAGCCAGTGTTTTGTCAATTTTGTTGATCTTTAAAAAAAAAAAAAAAAAACAGCTTTCGGTCTTTTCAATTTTTTCAATTGTTCTTCTATTCTGTGATTCATTTGTTCTGCTCTAATCTTTATGATCTGTTTTCTTCTGGTGACTGAGGGGTTCCTCTGTTGTTCTTTCTCTACTTGTTCAAGCTTTAGGGTGAGTTCTTGGTTTGGGTTTTTTATTCCTTCCAGATGTGTGCATTTATAGAGACAAACTGACATCTGTGGACTGCTTTGGCTGTATCCCATAGATTCTCTTAGGAAGTGTTTCCATTCTCATTGAATCTATAAATTTCTTTATTTCATCCTTCACTTCTATAATCCATGGCTTTTTGAGCAAGATGTTGTTCAGTTTCCATGAGTTCCACTTTCTGTCTATGTTTTCTCTGCTATTGATTTCAACTTTTATGGTTTTATGGTCTGTGAAGATACTTTTCAATAATTCAATAGTATAGATTTTGTTGAGATTTACCTTATGTCTCAACACATGATCTATTCTTGAACATGATCTATGTGTACTGGAGAATTAGGTGTAATTGTGTGCTGATGGATAGAAAGTTCTGTATATTTTGATGCGGTCTAGTTGGTTAATTGCGGCGATAAGATCTTCTGTATCTTTATTAAGTTTTTTCCTAGACAATCTATCCAATACTGAGAGTGGAGTGTTGAAGTCTCTCACTACTACTGTGGAGTGATCCATCTTGTTTTTGAGTGTAGTCTTCGATGTTTCTTTGATGTATTTAGGTGCTGTAGCACTGAGTGCATGAATATTTAATATTGTTAAATCCTGCTTGTGTATTGAACCTTTAAGCAATAGTGTCCATCCTTGTCCACGATGGTGGATTTTATATTAAAATGTATCTTATCTGAGATTAATATTGCCACACCGGTTCTTCTTTGGGTATTGGTATTTTGACGTATATTCTTCCATCCTTTAACTTTCAGTTTGTTCCTATCTTTAAGTCTAAGGTGAGCTTCTTATAAGCAATAGGTCATGTCTTTGATCCAAGATATCACTTGTTGTCTCTTTACTGAAGCATTCTGTCCATTCATGTTTGATGTAATTATTGACATGTATGTATTTAGTGTTGTCATTGTGATCAATTAGTTTTTGTGTCAATGTTTTCTCTGTTGTTCTTATCTAGCTGTTCTGGGACACTCTTGTTTATGAATTGAGTTTTCACCTTTTTCAGTGTTGCTTTTGTAGTTGTTGAGACTCCTGTATTGCATTTCTTGACTTGATAAGTTGCATTTTTATTGTGCTTTGCACTTGCTCCTATGATTCACCTTAATAATCTATGTTTAAACCAAATTTTAACTACTACAAGTCTTTTTACCTTCATCTCCTTCTAGAAGGACTGTAACAACTGTAGTACATACCTCTTTTTAATATGATGACATAATTTTCATGATACGATCACTGGATCACTTCTTTTAAAATTATATATTTGATTGAGTTTGGAACATTCCCTACTGAGTAGGTTTCTGGATGATGTGTCTTTCAATTCCTTCTGAGATATAAAGTTAATGGTTTTATTCTTCTAAGCCAAGAGCTTCCTTTAGCACTTCTTGTAGCTTTGGTTTGGTTTTTACAAAGTCTCTGAGTTTCTGTTTATCTGCAAAGATCTTAATTTCATTTTCAGATGTGAAAGATAGTTTTGCAGAATAAATAATTTATGGTTGGAACTTTTTCTCCTTCAAGGTTTTGAATGTGTCGTCCCATTGTCTCCATGCCACCATCGTTTCTGCTGAGAAATCAGACAAAAATCTACAGAGTTTCTCTCTGAATGTTAGCTTTGCTTTGAGTCTTGCTGCCTTTAAGAGTTTCTGCTTGTGTTTAATTTTGTTAAGCTTAATTATAATATGTCTTGGAGTCTTTCTTTTGAGATCTACGTTGAGTGGCACTTGGTATGCATCTTGGATATCTAAATTCTCTTCTTTGATAATTTCTGGGAAGTTTTCTGTCAGCTCCTCAGCAACAATACTCTCCGTGTTCTCAGGTGTCTCACCCTGTTCAGGAACTCCAGTTAATCATAGATTGTTCCTCTTAATAGAGTCCCACATATTTCTTAATTTTTCTTATTTCTTTGTTTTGATTTCTTCTAATAGATGCTGGAGTCAGTAGCTCTGTCTTCCAAGTCAGAAAGCCTATTTTCCATTTGTTCCCTTCTGTTTTCTTGGCTTTGAATTGAAATTTCTGTCTCTTTGATTTCATTCTTGATCTGCTGGATTTCAGAGTACTGGTGTTCCATCAGATAGAACAGCTTGCTTAATTTTTCATTTTGTTCTGCCGAATTTTGTATAAGGTCTAGGAGGGCTCTCTATATAATTCTCTTTTGTTCTCTGATAGTTTCAGAAGGGCTTCTTTGGTAAGTTCTTTCTTTTTTTGGTCTTCTGAAGTAATAGGTGAATTCTTCTTAATGTTTTTGTCCAAAGTGTGCTCCTTTTTAGGCATCTAGAGGTTGTTTTGCTTCTCTGGTGTTACCTTAACGGGATCTAAAGATCAGTCTGTAAAGTAAGTTGATCACCAGACACCTGTTTGTATTCCAGTGACTAGGCTCAGTGGTATCTCTGGGGTAGCAGGCTCCACCTTCTGATTGGCAAAGACACAGCCCCACTTATAGAGTCACTGGGGAGCCATCAGCTGACCCTGTAATGTGAGAGCTGGCAAAGTAAGCACCTCTATATCCAACCCCAGATGCTGTAAACTAATTCAAAATGCAGAAAGGCTACTGCTCTGCCATCATCTGGTGCACTGTGCAAAAGACTTCTTTTCTATTGGAAAAGCACTCTTTTGGGCAGGGACTGTCTCCCAGCCCAGGAATTAGGTCCAGCTGAGGCCACCATATAAGTAACTCTGCCTCCCAGACAATCAAGATGGCATCCCACACAAGCTCTCCTACCTGCCTTGGAATAGGCTATTCAATACTGGAGACTAGAGAAGAAAAGCCAAAAGCACCAAGGTGCACAGATTCCAAGGCCAGTCTCTCAAAATGTGGCAACTCCGCTCAACGATCCCATCAGTAATGCATCCGAGTCCTGCCACCAGTCAAGCCCCAGCTCTGCCCACTGGCCAAGAAAGAGAAAAAGAAGTTAAAATGGTGAGTTACCTTCAGTCCATGAGAGCCGGCACTAGACAAGGGCAGAGGTCGGTGAAACAGAAGCAGTTTCCTGCTCAGTGGTATGTAGTCCGAATAGATAGCCCTATGTCGTGCCATAGGGTTCACTAGGTGTCCAGAAGGCTCTGTTTAATCATTAGGTCAGGACTTGATTTCCAGTGGGATCTAGGGAGATATGTATTTAGTCTGCCATGTTGACTGCACCCCCTAATTTTTCATTTTAAAGATAATAAAAGATTACTGAGTCCCAGAGATACAAAGAGAGATTTCAAAATCATATAGCTGGTTATCTTATACCAGAATCTTTCTAGAACACTACCCATTATGGCATTATGGCCCTGTAGACTCCTTATTGTTGGGAATATCTTCTATGATGCTAGGAGTATATGTAAAAACTTAAGCCTGAGTTATTTGAAAAAAACAAATAAGTATGAAAAGTGGAATAAAGGTCAGAAACAAGAGGCAAATAAAAATCTTTGGGAAAGCAAAATGGGTAGAATGAGCAAGTCAGAGAAAGACAGTTACAGGAGGGACAAAGAGGCTGTAAGCCCAAAGGAAAGGCCACTTGTGAGCACATGGCTTCAGGGAATCCAGCTCTGCACTCTGTGAAGACTTTGCCAGATATTACAGCTGAGCTCCAGGTCCCTGAATGGGGTGACAGAACTGGCTGTTCTCTGTTCAGCATTTTACTTCTTAGTGTATGACTGGTCACTCTTGGCTGCTCTGAGGTTGTAACATCAGATGATGGGAAGACCTTCCCATAATACTTCAGACAACATTTTGGCTGACCTAGAAGAAATGAAGCACAGGGATGAAGCTTAATATAGCCCAGAGGAATGGGTGTGACCACCTTTCCAAATGGATTTTCATCTGACCCCAAGGATGGGGAGATACAGCTAAATAAAACAGAAATAGGTCCTATTTGCTAATAGCAACATCTTGGAGATTTATTTAAGCAATCTCTAAGTTCTATCATTCCTCCCAACCCCCAGGTGCTTGATGAGTCCCTAAACAACAACAACAACAAAAAGTCATTGCTGTCAATTCTGACTCACAGGAACCTTACATTGTAGAGCAGAACTGTCCCATAGGTTTCCAGTGAGTGGCTGGTGTATTCAAATTGTTGATCTTTTGGTTAGCAATCATAGCACTTAACCACTATGCCACCAGTTTTCACATCCCTCAGTGTTACAAATGATTAATGTGCTTGGCTGCTAACCTGAAGCCTGGCTGTTAGAGTCCAACCAGAGATCATTTAGAAGAAAGGGCTGTGTTATGCTTCTGAAAAATCAGCCATTGAAACCTCCATAGAGAATAATTCTATTCTGATACCCATGGGGTTGCCTTGAGTTGGAGTCCACTTGAATACAGCTGGAATTTTTAAGTTCTATTTGTACACTGACATACTCTAATCCTAGAAATGGCACCTTGGAGGAAGGATAAACAAGAAAGCCATCATCATTAAAATCTTGTATGATAGAACATCAAGGAGAAAAATATTTTTCTTTGTTAAACAAACATAGTAAATACTTGGATTTGCTGTGTGCCAGTTAGAAACCACTACAATTTGGCGATTATATTAAAACATGGTAACTAAAGTGGAGTAGCTCTGAAGATAAGGAATAATTTTAGAAAAAGGAAAATATCAAAGGGCCAGACTTAGAAAAAAATTCTGAAGTCAATAGACTTTGTGTTTCTTATTCTTCTACTCACTCATCCATTCATTAAGTCAATATTTAGTACCTGCTGCATGCTAAGGTCTGGTGATCTGATGTCAAGTGAAATAGCTCAGTCTTCACCTTCATGAAGCTTATAGGCCAATGGTTGATGCAGGCAGTTAAACAAATAAGTAATTAAAAGTATAGTCAGAACAATCGTTACCAGCAAATTCCAAATCCACGGTCATCAAGTTGATTCTGACTTACACAGTGGTGCTATAGCATCCTACAGTACACAGTAGAACTGTCCCATGGGGTTTCCAAGGCTGTAACCTATATGGAAGCAGAATGCCATTTGTTGTACCACAGAGTACCTGATGGATTTAAACCACCAACTTTTCAGTTAGCAGCCAAGTGCTTACCCATAGTGTTGCCAGGGATCCCCAAGAAATGGCTTACACTTGACCACTAATCTAAAAGTTGGTGATTCAAACCCAACCATTGGCACTGTGAAATAAAGACCTGGTGATCTGCTTCTGTAAAGTTTTGTAGCAAATAGTAATAATAATAATAGTTGTGGAACACCTCTACTCTCTGACACTTACGGAGGTCACCATGAGTCAGAACTGACTTTACAGTAACTGATTTGTTTCTTTTGTAGGTGTTTGTAGGTGTTTAGCAGCATAGTGGTTAATACCTATAGCTATCAGCCAAAAGGACAGCAGTTCAAATCCACCAGGTTCTCCTTGGAACACTTATGGAAATCTACTCTGTCATACAAAGGTGCTATGAATTGGAAATGATAGCAACCGGTTTGGCTTTTTGGTTTAGGGCTAGGGAAACATACAATCTAGCCTTAGAACCATGGAATACATCTTGAAGGGAGTTCATTTTAACTTGAGTCTTGTCAGAAAGATGAGAAAGGATTAGCCAAACAGATAAGAAATGTTCTAGGCATGTTCAAGAAACTGACAATAACGTATTATGAACTCTGCCCTTTATTGCCTGAGTGACCATGCCCCTTACCCTCCCTCAGCTTTATTTCCTTACTGAGACAATGGAATAACAAGTAACAGCTTGCACAGAGGGTTGTTAAGACTAGATGAGACGGGGTATGTAAATATACACCAGGGTGCACATATACCTGGTAATATAGTGGCTAAGTGTTACAGCTACTAACCAAAAGATCCACAGTCAAATGCACTAGGTGCTCTTTGGAGACTCTATGGCCAGTTCTACTCTGTCCTATAGGGTTGCTATCAGCCAGTATTGGCTGGACAACAATAGGTTTTGTTTAGGTTTACACACACACACACACACACACACCCCAAATGTGGACGTTGCTGGACAATATCATTGATATCACATACAAGTAAAATTTTGTTCAAGATCATTCAAAAACAACTGAAATAGTATATTGACAGGGAACTGCCAGAAATTCAAGCCAGATTCAGAAGAGGATGTGAAACCAAGGATATCACTGCTGATGTCAGATGGATCTTGGCTGAAAGCAAATACTAGAAGACATTAACCTTTGTTTCATTAAGTATGCAAAGGCATTCAGCTGTGTGGATCACAACAAATTATGGATAACGCTACAGAGAATGGGAATTCCAGAATACATAATTGTGCTCATGAGGAATTTGTACATGGACCAAGAAGCAGCTACTGGAATGGAACAAGGGGACACTGTATGGTTTAAAGTTAGGAAAGGTGTGTGTAAGGATTGTATGCTTCCACTATAACTTTTCAATCTGTGTGCTGAGCAAATAATTCAAGAAGCTGGACTATATGAAGAATGAGGCATCAGAAATGGAGGATGACTCTTTAACAACCTGTGTTATACAGATGGCACAACCTTTCTTGCGGAAAGTGAGAAGATTTGAAATGCTGATGAAGATATAGACCACAGCCTTTAGTATGGGTTGTACCTCAACATCAGGAAAACAAAACTTCTCACACCTGGACTAGTAAGCATCATGATAAATGAATAAAGGATTAAGGCTGTCAAGGATTTCACTTTATTTAGTTCCAAATCGGCGCCCATGGAAGCAGCAGTCAAGAAATCAAAAGATGGATTTCATCGGGAAATCTGCTGCAAAGGACCTCACTAAAGTTTTGAAAAGTAAAGATGTCACCTTGAAGACTATGGTGCACCTTACTCAAGCCATGGTTTTTTTTTATTATTATTATGGTTAAATGAAAGTATATGAGTCAAGTCAGTTTTGCATGCCTGTCTCTCTCCAACTCTATCTGCTCTCCTCACACTGTGACAGCACAGTACTCCTTTTCAGTCTTTACTTCCAGTGCCCACTTAATGACCACCTGTCTCTTCTTCTCCACCTCTCCTCTCCCTTCTAGAAAGAAACCAATAGGATAGCCTCCTATATATATATAAAAACATAAAACTACACACAGCATATGCTCACTCTGTGTCTCAAAGTCCAGCCCACTCTTTGTCTGAAGTGTTGACCTCAGTACCGGTTTTAGGTGTAGGCTAGGAGCAAGTCTAGGGGCCATGTTCCCAGAGGACTCTCCAGACTGTCAGAGTACCAGTTCAGGTTTTGTTAAATAGAGTTCTTGATCTGCAAATCTCTTTTACTCTTGCTATGTTAGGGATTCTACATTACATAGTCTGTCACAGCTGTCTTTGGTGGAAGTCTGGTACCTTCTGGTTCTTCTGGCTTCATGTGAATTTAGTCTCTCTATAATATAAGTCCTTCTGTCTCCTAAGATCATTTTTCCTTGTGTCTTTGATGTACTCACTTGTCATTTGTTTTAGGTGGCTTGGGACCAATTGATGTACCACAGATGGCAGCCTGCTGGTTTTTAAGATCTAGATGCCATTCACCAATACAAGGTGCAGAAGATCATGCTAGCACAAGATTGGTTATGCCAATTGACCTTGATGTCCCACATGAATATGACCCCAGACCTTATCTCTGCTACTCTGCCCTTTGAAATGTTGGGTTGAATTTAGAAAACTTTTTAGCTTATGGTATAGTTCACTTATGCTGATCTGTCTTCTACTGCATGCTATCCCTCTATTCACCTAACCAAATTCCTAGCAACTATTGAATGTATGAACAACCTTATCCCTCCTTCTCCACCCTTGTAGCAATCTTTTCTTCTACGCATAAGTCCTTTTTTTCAGCTCTTGTAATAGTGATCTCATACATTTGTCATTTTGCAGCTGACTGATTTCACTCAGCCTTCTAGTTGATACCAGGTTATGAGGTGCTTCCTAAAATCGTCATTGTTCTTTATTATTACATAGTATTCCATTGTGTACATATACCATAGTTTGTTTATCCATTCATCTGTTGATGGGCACCCAGGTTGTTTCCATCTTTTTGCTGTTTTGTACAGTTCTGCAATAAACATTCGTGTGCATGTATCTGTTTGTGCGACATCCTTTATTTCTGTAGCATATATTCCAAGCAGTGCAATTGCTGGATCATATGGGGTTTCTATCTCTTTTTTTAAGAAAGCACCAAATTTCTTTCCAGAGAGGTTGTACCATTTTACATTTTTGTATTGGAGAGTTCCAATTTTTGTATTGGAGAGTTCCAATCTCTTCACGGTCTCTCCAGCATTTGTTGTTTCTTGTGTTTTTGATTATTGCCAAACCTCATTATGGTGAGATGGTATTTTATTGTTGTTTTGATTTGGATTTCTCCCACAGCTAATGATCGTGAGCATTTGCTCAGGTGTCTTTTCGCTGCCTGGATGTCTTCTTTGATGAAGTGTCTGTCCATCTCCTTTGCCCACTGTTTAACTGGGTTATTTGACTGTTTCTTGTTGATGTTTTTGAGTACCTTGTAGATTATGATGATTGGACATTGATAGAATACATAGTTACCAATTTTTTTTTTCTCATTCTGTAGGCAGTGTTTTAATTCCTCTGATAAAGTCTTTGGATGAGCATAAGGGTTTGATTTTTAGTTGTTCATATTTGTCTATTTTCTGTTGTTTGTGCATTGTGGCTCGACGGCACTTGGCTTGGTGCATTGTGGGTCAGATTTTATAGTCTGCCTAAGTTGTGTTTCAGAACTTCCATTGTTGTCTCTATTTTTTCTTTCATAATCTTTATTGTTTTAGACATGATATTTCGACCTTTGATCCATTTTGAGTTAGTTTTTGTGCAAGGTGCGTGATATGGGTCTTGTTTCAGATTTTTGCAGGGATTTCATATCTTGCCAACACCATTTGTTAAAGACACTGCTTTTACCCTAATTTACAACCTTTGGGCTTTTGTCGAATATCTACTCTCTGTAGGAGGTGATATTTCTGGATTCTCTGTTCTGTTCCATTGGTCTATATATTTGCTTTTGTACAAGTAACAGGCTATTTCGACTACTGTGCCAGTATAATAGGTTCTAAGGATGGTTAGTGGGAGGCTTACCATAGTACTCCTCTTCTTCAGTAGTGTTTTATGTATCTTCAGTTTCTTCCTTTTCCAAAAAAAGTTAGTGATTTGTTTCTCCATCCCATTAAAAAAGTCGCTCAAATTTGTATTGAGATTGCATTGTATATGTAGACTGCTTTGAGTAGAATAGACATTTTCACAATGTTAAGTCTTCTTACCCGTGAGCCGGGTAGGTTTTTTCCATTTATGTAAATCTTTCTTAATTTCTTGCAGTAAGGTCTTGAGTAGGACTCTCTCTTCTCAGGGACTATAATAAATGATATTGATTTGATGATTTCCTCTTTGATGATCTCTTTGTTAGTGTAAAGGAATCCTACTGATTTACTTACTTTTCTCTTATACCTGCATGCTTTCCTTAACTCTTCTATTAGTTCCAACAGTTCACTGATGGTTTCTTTAAGGTTCTTTGTGTATATGATCATATCATCTGCAAATAGGGACAGTTTTACTTCTTTATTGATGTGGATGTCCTTTATTTCTTTGTCTTGTGTGGTTGCTCTAGCCGGAACCTCTAGCACGATGTTGAATAGATGTGGTGACAATGGGTGTCCTGGTCTAGTTCCCATTCTCAAGGGGAAGTCTTTTTGTCTCTTTCAATTCAGGATGATATTGGCAGTTGTCTTTGCATAGATGTCCCTTATTGTGTTGAGGAATTTCCATTCTATTCCTATTTTGCTGAGAGTTTTTAAGATGAATGTGTGTCAGACTATGTCAAATTCCTTCTCTGCATCAATTGATAAAACCAAATTATTATTATCCTTTGTGTTATTTATGTGATTGATCACATTGTTTTTCCGATGATGAACCAACCTTGCATCCCTGCTATGAATCCTACTTGGTCATGATGAATTAATTTTTTAATATACTGTTGAATTGTAATGGCTAGGATTTAGTTGAAAATTTTTGTGTCTAGGTTCATGAGTGATATTTGTCTATAATTTTTGTTCTCAGTGGGATCTTAACCCAGTTTTGGAATCAAGGTTATGCTGGTTTCATAGAATAAATCTGGGAATGTTCCATCCTTTTCTATGTTTTGAAAAGGCTTCAGTAGTATTGGAATTAACTCCTCTCTAAAAGTTAGGTAGAATTCTCTGGTGAAACCTTCTGGACCAGGACTTTTTTTGTTGATAGTTTTTTGATTACTTTTTCAATTTTTTATTTTGTGATGGGTTTATTGAGTTGTTCCACGTCTCCATGTGAAAATTTTGGTAGTTGACATGAATCTAGAATTTGTCCATTTCCTCTAAGTTTTCAAATTGGTTAGAGTACGATTTTTTGTAGCATTCTGCTATGATACTTTTAATTTCAGTTGGGTCTGTTGTGACATTTCCCATCTGTTTTAGTCAGCTAGTGTTGCTCCAACAGAAATATCACAGAGTGGATGGCTTTAATAAAGGAAGGTTGATTCTTACACAGTTCAGTAGGCTGCAACTCCAAATTAAGGAGATCCGCTCCAGGGCAAGGCTTTCCCCCTTGTAGGCTTTGGTTCAAAATTTTTCAACTAAATTCTAGCCAATACAATTTAACAATATATTAAAAAATTAATTCATCATGACCAAGTAGGATTCATACCAGGGTTGCAAGGTTGATTCACCGGTGTTGCATCAGTCTTTGTCCAAGGAACTTCTTGGAACAGGAACCTCAGGTCTCTTCTCCCGGTGCTGCTTTCTTGATGGTGTGAGGTTCCCAATTCTCAGTCAGCTTCCCTTTCCTTTATCTCTTATAGGATGAAAAGATTAAGGATGGGGCAAGCCATACTCCAGGGAAACTCCCTTTACAGTGGAGCAGGGAAGTAATCCTATGAAAGGATTTACACTCACACCCTAATCCTTTAAAATAATAGCACAGGAAAATCACAAAATGGTGGACAATCACAAAATATGGAGAATCATGGCCCCACCACATGGCTACACGTATTTGAATGGGACACAATTCAATCCACGACACCTTCTCATTTCTTATTTGGGTTTTTTCCTCTCTTGTTTTTCGTTTGTTTTAATGAGTTAGGCAATCGTTTATCAATTTTGTTGTTCTTTTCAAAGAAGTAACTTTTGGTTTTGTTAATTATTTCACTTGCTTTCCTATTCTCTAATTCATTTAGTTCTGCTCTAATTTCTGTTATCTATTTTCTTGTGGTGACCAAGGAATTCTTTTGTTCTCTTTCTATTTGTTCAAGTTGTAGGGTTAATTCTTTGTTTGGCCCTTCTTCATTCTGGTTGTGTACATTTATTGAGATAAATTGATCTCTGAGTACTGCTTTTGCTGTATGCCACAGTTTCTGGTAGCATGTGTTTTCATTCTCATTTGATTTCATCAATTTCTTTATTGCATCCTTGATTTCTACCATAACCCACGACTTTTTGAGCAAGGTGTTTTTCAGTTTCCATGAGTTCAAATTTCTACCAGTGTTTTTTCTGCTACTGATTTCAACTTTCACAACTTTGTGGTCTGAGAAGATGCTTCACAATAATTCAATGGTTTGTGTTTTGTTGATACTTGCTTTATGGCCTAATAAATGGTCTCTTCTGGAGAATATTCTGTATGTATTAGAAAAGAAGGTGTACTTGCCTGTTATTGTGTAAAAAGTTCTATGTATGTCTGAGGTTGAGTTGATTGATTGTCACAATGAGGTCTTCTGTGTCTATGTTGAGCTTATTTCTAGATAATCTATCCATTACTGAAAGTGAAGTGCTGAAGTCTCCTACTACTATTGTGGAGTGATCTATCTCATTTCTCATTGTTGTCTGCAATTGTTCAATGTACTTAGATGCTCTGATATTGGGTGTGTAAATATTTAGTATTGTTATATCCTTCTTACATATTGAACCTTTAAGTGATAGTGACCATACTTGCCCACAATAGTGGATATTACTTTACAGTTTTTTCTTATTTCAGATTAATATTGTCAATCCGTTTTTCTTGCATGTTGTTAGCTTGATATATGTTTTTCCGTCTTTTGATTTTCAATTTGTTTATATCTTTAAGTCTAGGGTGTGCTTCTTGTAAACAGCTTATAGACAGTTACTCTCTGTCTCTTTATTGGAGAATAAAGTCCATTTACACTCTGTGTAATTATGGATAAATACATATTTAGTGCTGTCAGTTTGATTCCTTTATTTTTGTGGTGTTGACATTTTCTTTTTTCTACTCAATATTCTGTTCTTGGTTGCTTTTCTTTACAGGTTTTCTTTTCATCTTTTCAGTGTTGGTTTTGTGTCTGTTGAGATTTTTGTATTGTGCTTCTTATTTTGATATGTATCATTGTTAGTTTGATTTGTGGCTATGCCACTTCTCTCCCCTAGTGTTCTAAATTTAAACCAGTCTTAATTTCTTTGTATCTCATTAACTTCCTGCCCATCTGAAAGTTCTGTGAATACAATAATATGTCTTTCTTTATATTGTAATGTTGTCATAGTTTACATATTGAGATCTCTGTTTCCCTAATTTTAATGTTTTAGCTTTGATTGAGCTTTGTGACTTCCCTAATTAATTAGAACTCTAGATGCTGTGTCCTACATTGCAACCAGGAGTATACATCTGGGTTCAATGATTTTTCTAATTGTAGAACTTCTTTCAGTATTTCTTGTAATTTTGGTTTGGTTTTTGCAAAGTCTCTAAGCTTCTGTTACTCATAAATTGTTCATCTTGATGGTCTCACATACTTTTTAATGAGTTTTAATGGGTTATTTTTTGGTTCTTTTATATGATTTATCTTCATAAGTGCTAGTGTCAGCTGCTTTATCTTCAGTATCACTAATCCTGCATTCCATACCCTCAATCCTACTCTGTTGGCTTTCAAGCGAACTGTCTAAATCTATGATTTTATTATTGATCTGCTGAATTTCAGATCATTGTTCTAGCAATTCATATCACTGGTTTAATTTTTCATTCTGTTCTGCTGCACTTTGTTTAAACTCCATCCTAAGATGTAGAAGGGCTCTATACACAATTCTTCTGTAATCTACCTTTGATAATTTCAGGATGGCTTCTTCATCTGGGAAGTTTTCTTATTCCTTATTTTGGGAGTTTTCTGGAGCCAAGGTGGTCTGTTTCTTTAAATGATTAGATATTGATTGGTGTCTGCAAACCACCAGAAATCTGTTCAGCTTCTTTGATGTAACACCAGCAGAAGCAATGGCATAGCTCAGAGAAGGGAGGAGGAAGGGAGTTGTTGCACTTGGTCACCAGAAACCACTGTGTTCTCTAGGTGCAGCTATCTTAAATACAGCTTCTCTGCTGAGTCAGGCAGTGCTGAGTAGCATGGCAGCCAGCCCCAGCTGGACTTTTAGGCACAACAGGCCCTGTATCTCAGCTGACAAAAATGGTGAACTACTTGTACAGTCTTTCCAGAGTTATGCCAGCAGAAACTATGGCAGAGCTCAGAGAATGGAGAGGAAGGGTGCTGCTGCACTTGGTAGCTAGCTTCCACTGTGTTCTCTAGGTGTAGCTATCTTAAGTACAGCTTCCCTGCTGAGAGAGGTGCTGTCCAATCTAGCACTGCTGCTCAGTGTGGCAGCTGGCCACAGCTAGGCCATCAAGCATGGCAGATATCACCTCCAAGCTGGCAAAGATGGTGTCCTACCCCGTACTGCCTCTCCTGTACTGTTCCAGCAGAATCTATGGTAAAGTTCAGGGAAGAGGTGGGGAATGAACACTGCTGCACTTGGCCACCAGCTGCCAATGCATTCTCTAGATTTGGCTGTCTTAAGTACAGCCTTTCTGCTCAGAAAGACACTGTCCACTCAGATGCTGCTACTCAGCATGGTAGCCAGCCCCAGACAGGCTCTTAGGTGCAAAAGCCCTAGTCCCAGTCCCGTGGCTGACAAATATGGCATCCATACATGTAAGCCTCTCCACTGCCATGCCAGAAGAAGTGGGACCCCGTGTGCTGTTGTCTTGCCTCTGACAAAGGTAGTTATTTTCCTTCCTGCCACCTAGTCTGATCTCACAACTTTCTGCCTGATCTTGGGGCTCCTAAAATGTCTATTTTGTTCTATTCAGTTCTTTTTCTAGGCCTTAGTTCTTAAGGAGAATTGAGGAGACATGTGATTAGTCTGCCATCTTCTTCTTCCAAGTCATGGCATTTTCAATCACATCATACTCATATGAAAGCTGGACAATGAGTAAGGAAGACAGAAGAAGAATTAATGCTTTTGAATTGTGGTGTTGGAGAAGAATATCAAATGCACCATGGATTTCCAAAAGAACAAACAGATCCATTCTTGAAGAAGTACAACCAGAGTGTTCTTTGGAAGCAAGGATGGTGAGATTGTGTCTTACACATCTGGGACATGTTGTCTGGAGGGATCAGTCCCTGGAGAAGAACATGCTTGGTAAAGTAGGCGGGTCAGTGAAAAAGAAGACGCTCAAGAAGATGGATTGATGCAGTGGCTGCAACAATGGCCTTAAGTACGACAACAATTGTGAGATTGGCATAGGACTGGGCAGTGTTTTATTCTGTGTTCATAGTGTCATTATGAGTCAGAACAGACTCAACAGCAGCTAACAACGATACACATAATGTGGCATCTATTAGGAGCCATGATGGCACAATGCTAGCTGCTCTGCAGTAGAAAGTTGTGGCAGTCTACTTTTGTAAGAATTACAGCCTTGGAAACCCTCTGGAGCCATCTCACTCTGCATTACAGGTATGCTATCAGTTGGAATAGACTCAACAGTAATGAATTTTCTCAAACAGAGTCTACCATGTACAATATATACAACAAGTGATGGCATTTATAATACTACATTGAGGGAATTGGTAAGGACAGGACAGCAATTACGATGGCCTCTCAAGGCTAACTTCAGCTGTTGTTAAGTGGTGTTCCCAGTCACTCAGAACACAGGAAGAAAAAATCATATAAATTCCTATTGCAATTGATTCCATTTCAACTCATGGCAACACCTTGAATTATGGAGCAGAACTCCTCTACAGGGTTTTCTTAGCTGTAATCTTTAGAGAAGCAGATTGCTTTTCTTCTAGGGTACCCTGGTGAGTTTTAACCACCAATCTTTAGGTTAGTAATCAAACACAAATTGTTTGCACCATTGAGAGGCTTTGGGTGGCGGGGCAGCAAGATAGTAAATTTATTTAATTCCATTAATACTGAGGTGGGGGCATGTGTGCAACTGCCAAATGGTTTTTGTGTGAGTGTGTATGTGTGTGTGTGTGTGTGTATGTGTGTGTTTAGGTGCCATAGAGTCAATTTTGACTCACAGCAACCCCATGTAACTAATAGAATAGCTTCATTGGGTTCTCTTAGCTGTAATACTTACTGAAGCTCAATTCAAACTGTCAACCTTGGCAGCTAAGCTGTAAAGCATTTCCACTAGTAGGGTGCTCTTTCTGTGTATGCACATATACTCACACTTGTGTGTGTGCGTACGTGTGTGTGTGTGTTTGGATCTGGGCTGAGAATGTATTTTCAACTCAACACACGTATGTCCAGCTGGTCACTGTATTAAAAAAATTGCCACAGAGCCAGTTCTGATTCAGAGTATCCATATAGGAAAGTGTAGAGTTGCCCCAGAGAGTTTTCAAGGAGCACCTAGTGGATTCAAACTGATGACCTTTTGGTTAGCAGATGTAGCACTTAACCACTATACCACCAGGATTTCCTGTCACAGTATACTGAAAAACTCACTGCTGTTGAGTAGATTCTGACTCATAGTGACCCTACAAACAGAGTAGATCTGCCCATAGAGTTTCCAAGGAGCACCTGACAGATTTGAACTGCCAAACTTCTGGTTAGTCACCATAGCACTTAACAATTATGCAACAAGGTTCACAGTATGGGGTACAAAAATAATGCCCTCAATTTCCCCTTTCAGTATCACATTTTATCCTAAAAATACCTTTCCTTTGATCCATTCATAGCTATCAACTCATAAATTACTAGTTGATAGCCAAGCCAAGTGCCATCAAGTTGGATCCGATAAGGAGTTGAATTTTAGTAGAACGGATTTGGAAATGTTAAAACAGAAACAAAAACCCTTAATTCCTTCAGGACTCTAATAAACAAAGAACCAGGAGACAAGCTTTTGTAACCTGTCAACTGAAGTCAAACTACTGAGCCACGTGGACCAGATCACACCATACAGACTCCTAAAGTAGTTTCTTTACACATGTGTATTATGTTCTGAAGAGTGTTAATGAGAGACACTAAGCACATCTAAAGAAATGAACACTTAAGATTTTCCTGGCATTTCTTCCCACCCAAAAATCAAATTAGCTGAAAAACATCATCAGTGTAATAAATCTCCCTTCCCTTGCTTTGATAGTTTTTCTTCTTACATTATTATCAAATAAAAAGATAAATGCCTTTCAGAGCACTTTCCTGATCAAAACATACACATCGACACATGGAAAAATTGGCACCTGAAAGGGTAGGGGACTTTATTTAACATAGTTTCTGAACAAGTTGAAGACTACAACTGGGTGGGAAATTAGGTTAGGTCTCTTAAAACTCTCTCTGCTTGTCAATAGAATGAAACAGTGACAGACTTGGTGATGGTTCCCTGTATATTTTCATCATGAAGTCCTTACTTTGTGAGGCTATCAATTGTCCCAGATACAAGCTTTTTCCCTCCCGCTGAATAAAGAACTAATATACCTCCAATCTAGAAATAAATTCTCATTCCTTTTTTCAATTTTCTGTTCTCTCTGAGTTTCTGGAACCTCAACTTCTGATTTAAAGCCTATGTAGCCAGTTGTCACAGGTTGAATTGTGTGTCCTCCAGGATATCTATCAACTTGGCTAGGTCATGATTTCCAGTATTGCACAATTATCTACCATCCTGTAATCCACTGTGATTTCCCTAAGTGTTGTAAATAATATCACTATGAAGTAATGGGTGTATCAGTGGAAGTTACATTGATGAGATCCACAAGATTAGATGATGTCTTAAGCCAATCTCTTTTAACATATAAAAGAGAGAAACGTGCACAGAGATGTGGGGAATCTCATATGACCAAAAAAGCAGCAGTGGGAGCATAGTTCATCTTTTGGATCTGAGTTTCCCACACTGAGAGGCTTCAAAACCACAGAAAGATGGATGAAAGGACCTTCCCCAAGAATCAACAGAGCCTTCACTTAGAGCCAGCACCCCAAATTCTGACTTCTAGCCTATAGGACTACAAGAAAATAAACTTCTCTTTGCTACAGGTGTACACTTGTGGTGTTTCTGTTACAGCAGCACTAGATGACTAAGGCAACAGCACTCTAAAACAACTCTTGCAGTGATCATTATGTGACCCTTATATTGAAGCTCCTTTGCTGTTACTATTGCTTTAAAAAAAGTGTAGATTTTATGTTACAACAGTTGAATATTGTCTTAGTTATTCAATACTGCTGTAGCAGAAACACCATAGGTTGCCGGGAGCCAGCCAAGGTGGGTTCTGGGTTCACGGAGTAACGGGGTGGCGTGGGCGGAGAAAGAAAAGATGAGACTGAGACAACCAGGAATCTGGAGCTTGGCAGTCTGCTAAGTCTGCCTTCCTTTATTTTTTTATACAGTCAGTGATACTTTTTCACCCCTGCCCCTAGACCACGTAAGCTGTTGGCTAACAAGGAAGTGATACCTTGTGGCCTTTTTTCATGTTAATTATTGGGGCCAACTGGATAGTGGCCTGAGACAAGTGGTCTCTTTACATGTTAATCATTAGGGCCTTCTAGGTAATGGCCCGAGAGAAGTATATTGTGATTATAATCAACAGTGAAAACAAGGTTATGCCTTGAGCTTCAAGGTCAAGAGGTGTAGGGAGTGGAAAGGCTGTGTGAGGGATCGTCCCTGGGGAGCCTCCCAGGACAGGTTCTGGGTTCACGAAGGGATGGAGTGGCATCAGCAGAGAAAGAAAAGATGATACGGAGACAACCAGGAATCTGGAGATCAGCCGCCCATCAGGGCCTGTCTTTCTTTATTTTTTTATATGATCAGTGACATAATTTCACCCTGCCCTCTCGACCACACAAGCTGTTCTAAGAAGGGTATTTCTTTAGTATTTACTCATTTGCCATACCGAATATAATAGACTTGTGAGCCTATCCATTTTCCTGATGCAGGGAATGGGGTGTCTATATCTAAGAACTGTGCGGAAAGTCGTCCCTGGGGAGCTTCCAGGGACTTCCCCCAATCCAGTCTTTCACATGTGGAAGGGGATGTGCAACTGGTGGAAGCCAGCGGGGCTGGGCCAGCCTCAGCATTCCCGGACTGGGCATTCCCAGGCTGGGCGTTCCTGGGCTGGGCATTCTATGTCGGGATTCATTAAGCTGAAGGGGTTGTAAAACCCTTCTTCCTTGTGCCAGGAGATAAGGGGGTATTTTTGAGGAAAGTTTTAGTTAGGATAAAAAATATCATCAGGGAGAATATGGCCAGAAATATGTCACGGGTGAGATGCTTCCGCCCGCCATCACATAAGCTTGTAACTTTGTTCACAGAGGCCTATGTGGGTGATGGGCCTCGGCAATAGGTGGATGACTTTAACAAAGGAAAGTTTTTTCTCTCACAATACAGTAGGCTAAAAGTCTAAATTCAAGGAGCTGGCTCCAGAGATAAACTTTCTCTCTCTGTTGGCTCTGGAGGAAGGTCTTTGTGATTCATTGGATTTCCTTTGGTTTGGGAGCATCTCAGCAAAGAAATCTCAGGTCTAAAGGACATGTTCTGCTCCCAGCACTGCTTTCTTGGTAGTATGAGGTTCCTATGGTTTTTGGTTCACTTCTCTCTTTTATATCTTAAAAAAGATTGGCTTAAGATGCTATCCAATCTTGTACACTTCATCACTGTAACTGCCACTAATTCATCTCATTAAACATTTTTATAGGATTTACAACACACAGGAAAATCTCATCAAATGGTAGACAATCATACTGTACTGGGAATCATGGCCCAGCCAAACTGATACACAAATTTTTGCAGGGACATAATTCAATGCATGGGAAGCATGCATTCTGGTTCTATCTTCAATATCTGTTTGATAATGGGCAAGCTGTTATTAGTATTATAGAATTTAATTGTCTCTTCTGTAAAATACTGAACTTGACACTCACCTCCCTATGTGTACTCTAGTATATCAGTTTATTTATATCTCTAGCTTGGTACTAGTACAACTACCTCTGAACAGATGATGTTTGACAAAGGTCCAAAGACCATGAACTGGGGATAAAACAATCTCCCTAGCAAAAAGTATTGGCAAAGTTGGATATGCATCTGCATAAAACTGAAACAAGACCTATATTTTACACCTTACACAAAAACAAACACAGTATGGATCAAAGACTGACTATCAAATCTAAAGCAATAAAAAAATAGAGACAACACTGGAAGTTCTAATACACTGCTTAAACAAACTACAAAATCTTACTAACAATGCACAAAGAGCAAAAGAGGAAATAGATATATGGGAGCTACTAAAAATCAAGCACTTATGCTCTCATTCAAAGGCTTTATCAAGAAAGTAAACAATTTGCCTACAGAATGGAGAAAATACTTGGCAACCACATATCTGATAGACATCTAATTTCCACAGTCTACAAGGTACTCAAAATATCAACAAGAAAAAGACAAGTAACCCAATTAAACAGTGAGCAAAGGAGATGGACAGATACTTCTCCATAGAAGACATCCAGGCATCTAAAAATGCTCACGATCGTTAGCCATTAGAGAAATCCAAATCAAAACTATAATGAGATACCATTTCACCCCGACAAGGATGACACTCATCCAAAAAACACAAATCAACAAATGTTGGAGAGGCTATGGAGAGACTGAAAACTTTCTACACTTCTAGTGGGAATGTAAAATTATACAACCTCTTTGGAAAGCAATTTGGTGCTTTCTTTAAAAAGCTAGAAATAGAAATACCATATGATCCAGCAATCCCACTGCTAGGAATATATCCTCCAGAAAGACGAGCTGTCATATGAACAGATACATTCCCACAAATACTTTTTGCAGTACTATCTACAATAGCAATAAGAAGGAATCAATCTAGGTACCCATCAACAGATTAAGGGATAAATATATACATAAATATAAAACCAGTAGAATACTGTGCAATAAGAACAGTGATGATTTTATGAAACAGCTCATAACCTGGAATCAACTGGAAGACATTATGTGAGTGAAATCAGTCAGCTGAAAAAGGACAATTATTGGATGAGATCACTATTATAACAACTTAAGAAAAGACTTATGCGTGGAAGAAAATAGTCTTTGATGGCTACGGGAATGCGGAGGGAGGAGCAGAGTTATTCATGGATTAGATAGTATAGGAATTCAGTTACTTGAAGGGAGTGACAGCACACAGTAGAAGGCAGGTCAGCATAACTGGTCTGAACGGTTTTTAAATTCAACCCAGCAGAGTAGCCAGAACAGGAGTCTAGGGACTGTGTTTTCAGGGGACATCGAGGTCAAATGGCATAACTGGTCTTCTGCTAAGACAGTCTTCTGCACTCCATATTGCTGAGTAGTGTCTGGGGTCTTGAAAGCCATCAAGCATCTGCAGAACATCAACTGGTCCCAACCCCCCTGGAAAAGGTGACAACTGAGAATTTCAAAACATGAGGAAAGATGAGCCCAGGAGACAGAAGGACCCATGTGATTGGGAGGGTACATCAGCACGAGACCAGAACTAGATGGTACCTGGCCACCACCAGACAGCCCCGACAGGGAAAACAACGCAGTTTCTGGGCAGCATGAGTAAAAGACCAGAACTGATGGGCCAGCCACCTGGAGGGTTCTCTGAGAACATGGCTCCTAGACTTGCTACTAGGCCATGTCTGAATCCAGTACAGAAGCCAACACTTCAGACAAAGAATGGACTGGACTATGGGCACAGAGTGATGCAGATGGTGAATATACTTTATGTTTTGATATATATGAGACTGTCCTGCCAAGCCAAGTGCCGTCGAGTCGGATCCAACTCATATGAGACTGTCCTACTGGTTTCTTTTTAGAGGAGATGGAGAAGAGGGGACACGTGTTGGCTGAGTGCATATTGAAAGTAAAGAGTGAAAAAGAGCATACTGTCACAGAGTGAGGAGAACAGATACAGTGCAGAGGCAGGTACTCAGAGTTTTATATGGAAAATTGACTTGGATTATAAATTTTCACTTAATCACAACAAAAATTAAAAAAACATCTGAGAAAATACTTTCAAAAATAAAGCTCCTTAATAGATAAAGCAGAATTAAAGTACAAAAATATCAAGGCAAAGAGTCATTACATACTGATAGAAGAATATGATTGCAAAATTTACATAGTAATGCAAAGTCATTTTGACATATTACCTAATTTTTAATTACGTAAAGCAAAGATTAGTGGAACTACAGGGAGACACTGTAAAATACAGGGGAAAGATATTTGCCCAAACTCTCAAAAGCCAAATTACCAAGCAAATAAAACTTTAGAATTCTTAAAAGAAAAATGAAATTGTCAGAATATGCAAGATTTTAACAATAAAATTAGTAAGCTTTATCTAATAGATGCATGTTGAGCTGTGTAATCATCAGAGCACATCTGAACATCTTTTAATTAATCATATGCAAGGACTGACAATCAAGTTTGTGAACTCATCCTAGAAAAAGTGCTACATACCTGACTGCTGCGTTACCACTACAGTAAACTTTGAAGTACTGGCACTGGAAACCTACTCACCAGTGCTAGTGCCTAATCTACCTTTGAAAGGAATTTTGTAACATTTTTTTCGGGAATGGCCATCAGAGCTGTTGTTGTATTACCCTTGATGTCTTGAACATCTTCCAATTGCCTTCTTTTCAATATTTCCTTTATCTTAGGGAAAGACAAATTTCATTGGGGGCCAGATCAGGTTAGTAGGTAGGGTATTCCAATACAGTTATTTGTTTACTGGCTAAAAACTCCCTCACAGACAACTATATAATTAAGTTAGCCAACTTGCCACCATGCCACCATTTGCAATGACCCTTCCAGAAGGAGTTTCAAAATTGCTTTGAAGGCTGGACTAGGCACTGGCATCAGTGCATAGCTTCCTGAAGGGAGTAATTTGACGGTGACCATAGTGATATTTAGCAATGAAGTACGTATCACTTGAACAATTATGTTTGTGGACTTAATTGTTACACCCTGCATATGATCAGGAGTCATAAAAGACTCAACAACAACAACAAAAAAGTATGTAAGGGGCCACATTTTCTTTTTTTTTAAATTCTTTTTCTTATTTTTTATTTATTTATTTTTTATTACAACTGAGTGAAAATGTACATTCCCATATCAATTTACATGCCCACCTATACGCAGCTTCTACTGCTCTCCCTGCCCAGTGACAGCACACTAGTCCTCTCTGCTCCATACATGTCTCATCCTCCCAACAGCCTCCTTTCCCCTCCTCTCCACCCACTCCCTTCCTCCAGCCAGAGGTCAGCAGGATGATATCCTATAGATGCACAGAACCATAAAGTGCATCTAATACGGTCACTCTGCATCTAATTACAGTGCAATAGAATTGGTATTGAATTGCAAAATGACAGCTGTAAGATTCCATGTTTGAAAATTTATAAATTCGTTTCTAAATAGTTCTTGGATCAAAGAAGTCATAACAGAAGTTACAAAGTATTTAGAACTGAACAATGAGGTATGACATTCCAAAATGTGTAAAGCTGCTAAAATATTATTACATGTAAATTTATGGCTGACCTGTACAGATTTATGCAAATGGGTTCCAGTGCCCTCTGGCTTTACGGTAGAACCCAGCAGGTGATCAGAGAGAGTTAGGCAAGTGATTTTAGGGGATTTACACTTCTGGCATCCAGCCCAAAATGTTGCCTCTAGCCAGCTATCTCCCTCACAGGTTACTGCTCCTCCCAAGGCAGGTGACTCTTCACAGCTCTCTCTTCTCCTCAGCTCCAGTAACTGCTCCCGCCCATCTTCTCTTTGGGCCTACAGGTCAACTACCCAGCTGCTACTACCTCTGGATTACTTTCTTGTCTCCTGGGATTACCCTAAACTCACTTCTCTGCAAACAGTCCTGTTGTAAATAAATCCCCCTCAAATCATCTTGTTTTGAGAGTGCCATCTGTTTCCTATTGGGACCATGACTGAAGCAGTGCAGTGATACAGATTTAATTTAAAAGACCTGTGCACTCTTGGCAAAAAGAAAGAAGTCAAGTCAAAAATGGTGCCGGTTTGTGTGATACAACCATAATCTGAACATAAATGTATCTAGATCTGGCAGATGCACGATGGCTGTCCCTTTCTTTCTCAGGGCACACTGAAGCATTCTGCAGAGGCTCTCCATCTGTGGGTATCTCTCACCAGCGTAGGGGTGGATTAACCAATAAGGACAGCACACACCAGCTTATATTAAGCAGGGTACTCACGGGCTTAATTGTGCTTATATGCTAATCTGTAGTATACAATTTCACCCAGGATTCGCTATGTAAATAAAAGATGTAGTAAAATTGTGTACTGTGGGCAACATGGCCAAGCTTAGGACAAGCATCATGGCCTGGGTGTGGGCCTGTGAATGAGTGAATGAATAACAGACGCAAACAGCTGGAATGCATGACATCAGACTCTGGCAAACGATTGGTCTGGCCCTCTGAATGTGATTTCTGTACCTGCACCGAGGCCTACATGTTTTCCTCCTTCTAAGGTGGATTCACCTGAGGAAGTCGCCTTTGTTATACTGGTTAAATAGAAGGCACAAGTTTGCCTTGAGAGGAACTTCCCTAAAACCGCATTCAACTCAATACCTGCTTTTCTGCACATATACCTATTCTGTTCACCAAATAAACATGAGTCGAGTAATGCCCAAATCAGAGTCTGGGCCATTAGAGATATCGCCTCCCCTCCTCAACACCAGTGTCTTCTGTGTGGCATTCTTCATCTGCAGGGATGAGCTGCGGGCCACACAGACCCGCGGGACTTAACTGATCAGTGGGGGCAATACAGAACCGCGAGACTCAACAGTGTACTACTGATTAGTACATAAGCACAATTAAGCCCGTGTCTACCTTGCTTATTGGGTCATCTGTCCCTGCCACTGGTACGGTCTGGTCTTGCCATGGCTATGGCTCCTCTCCTTTTGGCCCATTTCTGCCCCCTTCGATTTCTTCTTCAGACCCTACTCTTCCAAAAAGTGACAATTCAGCTGCTCATCTGCTAAACATTAAGAAGGGAGAGAAGCAAACACAACTGGATGGGTGCCCAGACAGTGTTTCAACTGAATCTCTAAATATGATGTGTGTATTTTTAAACATTAGCATGAACATTAATATTTGCTGAATTGGGACAAGAACATAGATGTTGCGTTTTCTATGTGTTTAAATTATTTAATAACTAGAAAAATGTTCATTTGTAAAAGGAATACAGTGTGCCTAAATGTGCCTAAGAACCTCTCAGGATCTAGCCCTAGGAATTTACTCGACACAGTGGGATATATAACACCCTGTTTCCATCCCAGTTCTACTCTGTCCTAAGGGGTCACTATGAGTTGGAATTGACTCAAGGGCACTGGGTTTGATATGACCATCCCTAGGTCTTTGGGTAGTGCAAATAGTTAATGCACTGGACTAGTAATTGCAAAGCTGGATGCCCTCACATGCTTCAAAAGAAAGGCCTGGCAATATACTTCTGAAAAATCAGCTATTGAAATCCCTATGGAGCACATTTATACTCTGTCATGCATGGAGTGGCCATGAGTCAAAGTCAACCCCACAGCAGTCATTTTTGTTTTGTTTTGCTTTTTTCCCCCTGACCCTTTATCTCCCCTGCCACCACCATACTGATTTCAGACAGCAGTAATTCAGCCTACTAAATCCCAGATGTTCTATACTGATTTGCCAAATAAGATTACTTCAAGAGCTTTTAGACAAAATCAGGTTGGGAAGTGAGGAAGAGAAGAAAAGGATTACAGTTTCTTAAGAGTTTACATCACTGATTTAGGTATCACCAGTGCCTTAGGCAGGACTCAACGGCTGCTGCTTCCCAATTCTCCATCTTCATTTCCCTTCAGCTGGTAATCTACACCACTGCAGCCACTGCTCCTCCCTGAGGAACTTCAGCTTCTCTTTATTTCCTTATCTCTACAAAACCACACCCCACTTCTCTGTAATTCAAGAAATCTAGGAGCAGGGGGAGGTATAAGCTTTGCCTTGAGGCCCTAGTAACAGAAAACAAAGTTTCTTCAGAATGTTTGAGGATTGATTGAAGGCCCCTAGCAGGATTTAAATAAGAGTCTGGCTATACTTAACAGAAGTTGCTGTGAGATGATTCTGCACAATCAGTCGTGAACTTGAATGCTGTTAATACACTTGGCAGCTGTTCCCGGACAGTGCCATCAGCGGACTTCCAGATTTCCTCTTGACCATTGGTGAAGACCTGCTTGTTTATATGTATTTGTGTAAGATTGAAGGTTGGCAGATCAAACTCACAGTGAAAGGAAGGCCCGGGGATCTGATTTCGTAATGATTACAGCCAAGAAAACTCTATGGAGTAGTTGTAATCTGTAACACATGGGGCTGTCATGACTCAGCAATGGGTTTTGGGTTTATGTAAGGTTATATAGTGCATAGAAAACTAGGACATTCAAGAGGTAGAGAAGAAGAAATTGAAGTCTCCACCTGTCAGTAGTGACAGGCTAGGTTTTAAGTCATTGAGTGTAGGTCTAATGGAAACCCTGGTGATGTAATGGTTAAGTGCTACAGCTGCTATAGCTATATGGCAGCTATAGCTGCCAGGTGAAAGGTTGGCAGTTCGAATCTGCCAGATGCTCCTTGGAAACTTTATTGGGCAGTTCTACTCTGCCTTACTGGGTCATTATAAATTAGAATCGACTCAATAGCAATGGGTTTGGTTTTTGGTTTTGTGGTAGGTCCAGTGTTTTCTCCAGTTACTGACTTAGACAGGTCAATATCTATAAAGGCATATCAGAACTTTCTCAGTTCATACATGCAACAGCTTTTAAATTAAATCTGGGAAGTAATTTCTGACTCTAGTTGTATGAACATTTTCGTTTATAAATTTATTACATATCAAAAATTGTCAAGGACTTGTTGGTGTTTGTAGAGATCATACAGTTCTTTGAAGAAACCATGAAGTGTTTTCCAAAGATAGAAGGAACTAGTTATTTTAGGTAATTCTTATAAATTCACTACATTTCTTTCTGTGAGCACATTATAATGCTCTCACACTCTCTGGAAGACCATGTTGGTTCAACATCTACATGCTCTGATAACTCTAGTTGGTATCCTAGTAGCAAAGCTTTGAAAAGTCTGCATCGGCTTCAAGTCTTCAAGTAATAACCAGGACCACTACTGGTCAACTCCTTTTCTGCATCCAGGTTTAGGATTGTTCAAAAATCAATCCTATATGCCATTTTTCCTCCCTCAGCTACTGATTGGTGTTCTCCAGAACCAACAGGATAGACGAATGATCGATCGATCGATCGATCGATAGATAGATCGATAGATAGACCGATAGATAGATCGATCGATAGATAGATAGATAGATAGATCGATCGATAGATAGATAGATAGATCGATAGATAGATCGATAGATAGATCGATAGATAGATCGATAGATAGATAGATAGATCGATCGATCGATCGATAGATAGATAGATAGATAGATAGATTGATAGATAGATCGATAGATAGATCGATAGATAGATCGATAGATAGATCGATAGATAGATCGATAGATCGATCAAGATATAGAAAGATGACAGAGAGATAGATACTGATGTTAAGAACTAGCTCACACAATTGTGGGGACTGGCAAGTCTAAAATCCTTAGGTCAGGTGGAAGACTGGAAATTTCCACAGGATACCTGTGTTACAATCGTAAAGCAGAGTTCCTTTCCTCTGGGAAACTTGAGTTTTTGCACTTAAGCCCTTCAACTGATTGGATGGGGCCCATTACCCTTACTTTGAATCAATTGATTGTAAATATTGATCACATTTACAGAACACCTTCACAGCAATATCTGGATTAGTGTTTGGCTTAACAGCTGAACACCTTAGCCTGGTTAAGTGGACCCATAAAACCAACCATCACAGTCACTGAGGCTGTTGAAGAGAGGATGCCTGCTGATTGCAATGAGATGCTGGCCATTACAGAGTGAAGTATTTATTTCTTCTTTCTGCTGTGCTGAAGTAGGAAGGAGAAAAGCAACTTGCATTCTCAGCAGAAGATGTAGGACAAATATGAGGGTAATGATGACCAAATTTATGTGTTATGATAACCGCAGAAGAGAAAATTAGAAACTAATGAGGGAGAAAGATGCTGAAGAAGAAACATTGTTCTTCCACCTTGGAGTGGTACTTTTATCCACCATTCACCCCCAAACTCCTACACCAGTGGTTTCTATCCACATTGTACTTTTAAATCTTCAACATTCTTTGCAGTGTATTATCGTCAACTGCTCTTCACAGGAACTCTACGGACTTGGAAAACAAATTAGGACTTTTAGAAAAAGGGCAATGAAAGACTAAGTAGTTGGTAAATGTTGTAGATTGAATTGCGCCTCCCTAAAAATATCTGTAACCATTTAGCTAGGTTACAATTCATGGTACTGTGTGTTGTTCCTATATGCTATAAACCCTACCCCCGTGATATTAACAAGGGAGGATGGGCAGCAGTTGTGTTGCTGGGGCAGGACTTAATATGTAAAATTGTGCTGTGTCTTGATGCAGTCTCCTGAGATATTAAAGAAGGAAGCTAACAGAGAGATTTGGGGCCCTCATACCACTAAGAAGCAGAGGAAGAAAGAGAGCATATCTTTTAGAAAGGACCTAGAATCTTTGTGCCTCAGAGGCTCCTAGTCCAGTAAAAGTTTGATGACAAGGACCTTCCTCCAGAGCTAAAAGAAAGTCTCCCCCTGGCACTGATGCCCTGAATTTGGACTCTAGTCTATGGATTGTGACAGAATAAAATTTCTCTTTGTTAAAGCTATCCATTTGTGGTATTTCTGTTACAGCAGGTCTAAATGACAGAGACAGTAAAGAAAGTATAAAAGAAGATGAGAGTTGTCCTAATCTTAATATGATGTCCTTTGCCTGGAACCATAATATCCCTGTTGAAATCTAGGCTATACTATGAGGAGAGTCCCCAGGTGGTGCAAATGGTTAATGCACTAAGTTACTAACTGAAAGATTGGAGGTTCAATTCCACCCAGAGTTGCCTCAGCAGAAAGGCCTAGAGATATTCCTACCCATGGCCCCAAAAAATCAGCCATTGAAAACCCAGTGGAGCACAATTTAACTCAGACACGCACCGGGGGGCTCTGAGTCAGGAGTGACTCTATAACAACTGATTTTTTTTTTTTTTTTTTTTTTTTTAGCATGAAGCAGAGCTGAAGGAATAGACGTATGATTCTGGACTGAAATTCTGAAGATGTAATGAAAGATATGAGGATGCAAATAATTACTTCAGATAGTTACAACAAGCAATAAATTTTGTTCCCAATAAAAACTCATGAAAATATGCTCATTACCATTTCCACTGATTAACCAACAGGAGCTGAATTTTGGCAAAAAGGCTCATTTCATGTATTATAACTTCCCAACAGACAGGCTGAAGTAGTGTTTTAAATTGTGTTATTGTTGTTCTTGGAGTTTCTCTCACACTTTGAGAAACTCTGTTGGCTGTTTCTCTGTTGAAACCATCCCTGTGGAAGGAATGTTAGGGCCACACACTTTGTTCTACAAAGTCTGCCCCACTAGGAAACATGTTTGTGAAGTATTTCATGGAATGTGGTCCTCTTACTGTACAATAGGACCCTGTTTACCACCTGCTTCAGAGATAAACACCTTTTTTTTGTCTTCTTCTTTTTTTTTTTTAATGCAGCTTCCTTGCCCTACCCAAACATACTAACTCATAAACTCCTGAGGTTGTTTAAACAAATGTCTGAATTCATCAGGGACTCACTATGAACATCCTAGCCTTGTCCACTTTGGCAAACACTGGTAGCAGCCTACCCAACATCCATTCTCCACATTTTTCTTATTAACAAAACTCTGATAGTGGTAGCAGCCTTGTTATACTCATTAAAAATACAAATATACGTGTAGTTGTAGGAAGCAATGGAACTGTGTTCTGACCAATGAGCTGTCTACTTTTCCCCACAAAAAGGACAAGTCCTCATAAGAAGCATGTTTTGCCCTTTTATCTTTTATTTCTGCTCTTACCTTCCTTCCTATAGCTCAGATTATGATGTCTTGTAGTAAAGGAGGCAAATTATAGGCAGATTAGAAAATAAAAGCTTATGACAAAACAGAAAAAAAGGAGCCAGGGTCTCACAAAGGCATTGCAGAGTGGCTAAACTAACTGGACTAGCCCTTACATGCACAAAATAAGCTCCTTCTTTACTTAAGATGAAAATCCTGGTGGCACAGTAGTTAAGTGATACTGCTGCTAACCAAAAGACTGGCTGATCAAATCTACCGGGCAGTCCTTGGAAACTAAATGGGGCAGTTCAACTCTCCTCCTGTAGGGTCACTGTAAGTGAGAATCAACTTAATGGTAGTGGGTTTGGTTTGGATTTTACTTAAGACACTCCAGTGAAGTTTATGTTGTGTGAAGCTGAATGCAATACTAACCAATACTGTTATGCAAGCCTTCTATTACAAGAGGAAACGATGTTTTTTTCCTGCTGAAGAGAAGATAAGTTGGCACGTAAGGATGCAATTCCTGAAATCCTCATCTGGGGCCCCCAAATCAAAACTTAGGCACTTTTGACATGAAATATTGTATTGCATCTGCATCTGCCTAGCAACAGAAAGTTCTTTGACAAAGCATGGTGGTGTCTACTCTGGATAGTCACTGAGTCCCTTTACCTACAGTCTACTGATTGACAAAAGGTAAGATCTGAGGCAAGAAGTGAGCCTTATCTCAGAAACAGTATAAGTGCCAATTTAGTCTCTGAGCCAGCTAGAAGCATGTAATGTTAGTCTAAAAGCATTTCTTGATCACTTATTATGTACCCATCAAAAAAACCCATTGCCGTTGAGTCACTAGAAACAATGGTTAACAAAAGTCAGATAACATCCCTGTCCTCAGGCAACATATATTCTAGAAGAAGTGATGGACAAAAACTAATCCATAAAACATAACTGTAGAGTACCTATGAGAGGGTAATGAAAGAAGCTGGAAGAAGACACTTTTATAGAGAGAGAGTAGTGAGAGACCAGAAAAGCCAAACCAGTTGCTACGGAGTCAGTTTCAACTCCTGGTGACCCATGAGTGTGACATAGTATTTTGAACAGCTATAATATTTTTGAAGCAGTTCACCAGGTTTTTCCATCTGAGGTTCCTCTGAATGGATTCAGACCACCCACCTTCCAATTAGTAACTGAGTGCTTAACCATTTGACACCCAAGGACTTGGTAACTGAACCCGACTTGATGTCACTGAGTCAATTTCAACTCATAATGACCCTACAGGACAGAGTAGAGCTTCCCCATAGAGCTTCCAAGGAGCAGCTGGTGGATTCCAACTGGCCACCTCTTGTCTAGAATCTTAAATTTGTAGCCACTGCCCCACCAGGGCTACCGTTGTAAATAAAACAAACAAAAAAACCCAAAGCAATTGCCGTTGAGTCAATTCTGACTTGCAGTGACCCCACAAGGCAGGGCAGAACCCCATAGAGTTTCCAAGGGGTGTCTGGTGGATTAGAACTGCCAATCTTTTGGTCAACAGCTGTAGCTCTATAACCAGGACACCACCAGGGCTGGTAAGAAGTGAAGACTTCTTGAAAAAGTGACAACTGAGGTGAACACCGATGAACAACAATCAGCTGACCATGCTGAGAAAATTCCTGATGAAAGGAGCAGCAAGTGCAAATGTTCCGAGGCTCAGGAAGACTTGGCATGATCACGGGGCAGAAAGGAGGCCAGGCTGTGGTAGAGACAGGGAGAGTCGTTGACTAGGTGGGCAGGCATCAGTTTGTGGTGCTTATGCTAATTACTTCTATGAAACGATAAAGATTTTTAGACGGTTTCTACAGTGACTTCCAACTTAAGCATTCTTTGAATCTGACTCATGCATTATCTTCCCCTCTTTAGCAAATGAGATTTGACTATATGAGTCAAAGACATGAAACTGAGTATTCTATTACCCTACAAACTGTACTGGATTTTTTTTTTTTAATGGTAAGAAGAGAAAGGGTTTGAAAATTCTACTTTGAAGAAGTATACAAAGTTCTTTTTAAAGTTCTTTTAAAAAAATGACATTACTGAATTTGTATGTTCTTTGGTAAATGAAGGAAATAATAGTAATAATCTCTTTATAATACACAGGTTTATGATTCCAGGAAGTTAAATAAAGCAAACTTCATGGAGCACTGAATCTCTCTATCCTAAAAAAATAAATTGTAGCCTCAACCCAAGCCCTATGCTAACAACTCTTTAAACAGAACCCACTTTGTCCAGATTTATGCCCACTAGATCCACAGACTGAATGATTTAACCCAGAATTGCTGGAAAATTTCTTGTTCTTAGCCCCCAGAGTTAGACTGTAGAACGCGCCAACTACTCTCTTCCCTTTCCATATCTCACCTGTGTCTCCTAGCCTTTTCCCAGCCAGATCCTGGCTGTGATCAATGAACCATAGTAAATTGAACACAGTAAATGGGGCTCTAAGCTACCCTGCCCTCTTGGGAACTTTAGGTGATGACACCTTGAGAAAAAGGGAGCCCCCTCAAAAGACCACCCAAACCCATTGCTGTTGAGTTGATTCTGACCCATAGCAACCCACAGGACAATGTAGAACTGCCCCATAGAGTTTCTAAGGAGGAACTGCAAGATTCAAACTGCTAATTATTGATGAGCAACAGAATTCTTAATCACTACTCCACCAGGGCTTCAATGTGAAATGCACGTGGCTGTTAGACCAGACTGTGGATTAACCACATTCATATTTAATTCTACCATCACCTGTTAGAGTTATCTTTTAGTACACTATTTTATAGAAGAAGAAACTAAGGCTCTGGTTGATCTGCAACTTGCCCTCTGTCACAGCTAGTATTTCAAGATTAGTCTCTCCTCATTTGGAGAGCTGGCCTCCTAAAAGTCAAGCCATTGCAGTTTGCTAGTATAGAAATAATTTAAGCACAAAACAGTTATGTGAAACCTCCTCCCTCCCAAGTAGCTATTGTTTTAAGTTTTGGCAGAAGTACAATGACAGGAAGGTAGGGTTCTCTTACATCTTCATGTTATAGTGAACAAATAATGGTGACTATGTCTGCTAACCAAAAGGTCAGTGGTTCAAATCTACCAGGTGCTCCTTGGAAACTCTATGAAGCAGTTCTACTTGTCCTAGAGGGATGCTATGAGTTAGAATTGACTTGACGGCAATGGATTTTTCTCAACAACAACCTCTCCCATTTCATTTCATGCCCACTTCCATCTTCTTTTCCAAAGTTCCTGAATTCAGAGCTCTCTGATCCATCTCAGTGGGTATTCGGGTTAGTGTGATTGGAACTTCGGGTTACTTAACACACAGTACATTTTTTCTTGTATTGGTAAGTTTTTAGTGTTTCCTCTGAATGGTATTTTACTTGAATTTCTGAAACAGCTTAATATAATCCCACATGTTATCTTATGAGATGGTCTCAAGGCTTTTGATACTTAAAATTTAAGGAAAATTGGCTTAAACTGCTACCCCGTGTATAATGGGACACCCGGCAACCCACCTATTACTGCTGAGAAGTCTTTGGGAAGCATCTGTTTCTCCTGATCCCCTGGAACTGCATCCTGTTCTGTTCTCAGTCTCTACACTGGACCTCTCGATGCTTCATCATATTACTAGAAAAAGCTATGACTTCTATTCCCAGAATACCACTGGCCTACAAATACGTATATAGAAGATATTATTGAGTATCTGTGACTATGTAATATTGTAATACTGCAGAATAATAAAGTGACTCATTCTTAGAAATCCTTTGCCAATTCTACATTTTGGCTTCTAGAAAGTATTCACTGTTGTCCTCCTTTTCTTGGGTTCAGTGTTCCACAATGCTGGGTTCCACCACCCCCTTCTACAAGTTTCTCCAACCTATATTTCTTATGACTGTGTTCCCTCAGCCACAATGGTTCTACTTATATTAACATAGTGGCCCTAGTTCTGTACTTACAGAAACAAGGAACACTTCAAATATCATAGACGTGTTTGTCCAATGGCACAAATAACTAAGACATAGCTATAGTAATGAGTTCATTTCACGTTAGTATAAAGTAAGTTCTGTTAGCAGAAAGAGTTAAGAAATCATACATTGTGGACAGTAAAATAACTGATAAAGAAGATTCCCGTATGTGATGTAGCTGTATTCACACCTTTAAAAGACATTCAAGTGTGACTAAAAAGTACTGTTTCCACTGAATACAAAGTTTATTCTTGAAAAGCCAGAAAATGGTCTAAAGTACAGTACTTCTGCTTTGTATACGATGGGCTTTCAGTTAGAAGGGCACACAGACAAAAAAAAATATGTTAATAAGTATCTTTAGATGCTAAAGCTCTGATAATAGAATACACAAAGCAACTTAGAAACATGTAGATTAAAGCATGTATGCAAATGTCCATCAACAATAATCAGCATACAAATGAATAGCTGCATCTCAAGACAGCGGCATAGATAGACAAAAATACACAGAGGCACACAACATTTTCACATTTTGTGGAAGTCCAGGGTATGTTTGCTCTGGGTTGTAGTACAGGCACCAGTGTTAGAACTACTGGGGAACATGAGCAGTGTCGTCGGGGGAAGAGTGATTGATTCTGCATAATGAGTTCTTCTGCCTTCCCTACTCAGCAAAACAGAGCTCAGTCTGAGGAGCACATGGCAAAGACTTTCCATTCACCGTTCAACAAGTCCACAGAAGGGCTTTTAGTAGGCTATATTCTGTTTCAAGTTTGATTTGAAAAATAAAACCCTGATACCACATTTGAACTTTCACCACGTGAAGTTTTGACTGGATTTCTTTTTCTTTCTTTTTTTCCCCCTGCCTTTTAAATGAATCCCTTGTCTGGTTGTTATCATTTCTCTTGCCACATTTATTTTTACTATATGGTATTGCTGTGAATTGTTTCAATTTTTTTAAATGTAATGTATGTTGGAAATTCATAGTCAATCCCTATGGTATGTCCTTGGCATCATCTGTAAAATTCCAAAGTACCTAATTTATTTGACTGATTGATTTTTCAGTGTTTTAAAGACTAACAGCATATAATTTTTCTCCTGACAAATAGAATATAAATGAATAAAAGATAATTGTATTTTTTGTATTCAGCCTGTTGCTTCATTAATTTTTTTTTCTTTCCTGCAGCTTTGAGGTGAATGAGACAGCAACTGTTATGGATTGAATGCTGCCCTCCATAAAAATATGTCAAAGCCCTAACCTAAGTACCTGGGCCTATTACTATGTTTGGGGATATAGGCTGTTTTGTTTGGCAGGTGCTATCAGTTAGTTTAAAAGTCTTATACTTGAGTGACGTGGGTCTCTGTTCCTTCTGAGGGAGATCTATACAAAGGGAGGAGTCACAACAGGGGAAGGGAGGGAAATCCCACCTGTTGTTGATGCCATACAGCAAAATAGGACTGCCCCATAGTTTCCAAGGAGCTCCTGGTGGATTTCGACTGCTGACCTTTCAGTTAGCAGCTTCAGCTCTTAACCACTACAACCACCAGAGTTTTCAGCTGGAGGCAGTAGGTAAAAATCCCTCCTCAAGCCTAGAAATGCCAGGAAATGGCTGGGCCACGACATCAGAAAAGGACAGGAAGGGATCTTCTCCTAGAATAAACAAAGACAGGACAGCCAAGCTGACATCCTGAATTCAGATTTAAGCCTCCAGAAATGTGAGAAAATTAATTTCTGTTCTTCAAAGCCAACTGCTTTGTGGTAATTTTGTTACTTCAGTCCTGGGAAACCATGAGAGCATTTTTTATTTTTTGCAGCAATGACAGCTTTCCCCGCTATTCCTCAACAAGGTCCTTACGGCCGCCCAGCCCAGAACTCTGATGTGTTTCCTCAACTGGGAAGCAACTTTGGTGCAAAGAGACCACAGTACCAATGAATGCAGCCATGCCTAGATGGCAGCTCAGAGGGACATCCCCTGTTTGAAGGAGAGAAGAAAATGTTTCTTTTAAGTTCTGGTTGGAAGAAGCACCCCTACCTCCTAAAAGTTGATAGACCTAAGTACAATGTAAAGAGGTTAGTTCACCCCTATTCTTTCCCCAAAGACACAGGTGCGTGCATCCTAAACCAAACCAAAACCCCACTGCGGTCAAGTGGATTCCAACTCATAGCAACCCTATAGTACAGAGTAGAACTGCCCCAGAGGGTGGTGGACTAGAACTGCCAGTGTTTTGGTTAGCAGCCATGGCACTAGATCACCAACTTTGATAAAAGCCTGTGTAGCACAGCACTGAGGAAGCAACTCTTTACTTTTCTCCTCTGCTCGGTCAGTCTTCAGCTTAGTTAGCTATGGGGCTGAACAAAATAATTGCATTTCCTTATCTTGCTGGATGTAGCAATCACTCTTTTTAATCCCAGAAGAAAGGCCCCAGGTCGTTGTGAATAAATTAGATGCTGAAGAGCAGGAGAAAGTCTTTCCACACATCGTCTTCACTAAACCAGCATCTCAACAGCCTCCTTTCCCAGCTCTGGAAACACATTACCTAAAAAGAAAGTTGAACAAAGTTATACCTAATTTTAAGGGCATTTTCTACAGATTATAATAAATTTTGCTGTTTCCAGCTTTAAAACCTAGGAAGATCGTCAACAAGTAATTTGCCTTTGCATTGTCCATTACAGGTTTTAAACTCTGATTTTAAGTGCCTTCTTAAATTTTGCTTGTCACACATGCAAAGTCAACACTAAATGTGAACTTACATTCCAAAAATGTACATTGATTTGTCATCACTTTTCTAAACTTAATACAGAAAATCACAGTAGGGTTAGATGAAGGTATATGAACCTCCTACTTGTTTTTTTTTATGTGATGGCTTGTAAGATCCCCAGAAGGAAAACCAACCACTTATTAAGTATCCACCAAGTACCCACACTGTGCAACATTAGCCCAGCAGTCACCAATGTAATCTCTAGGGCTCTCAAATTGTCTACACAACTGATCTCAAAGAACAAGCACCTCCCACAAGATCATCACCCAAATCAAACACTGACCTTTAGATTTGTAACAAAACTGTATGTAAGCGGCCTCTTCCAACTATATTGCATCACAGCTGTGGGAAAATGTAGCTGCCAGACAGTGTTTGGCTCTGTAGGTTTGACCTAGCATTGGAAGTCAAAAGCACTTTGTCAGTGTTCATGTCAAAACCATAAAACAGAGTAAATCCTGGAAGGCATGTGGCTAACATGCTTATGAGGGAGTGAACCGGACATGAGATGAGAACAACCTCCTGGAAGAAGACTACTCTTCACAGTGCTCTCCCTTTCCTCTAAATGACTGTATAAAACATATGAAACCTCTTTGCATTGGGCTTATGCTAGCCAACAAAGCCAGAGCCCCTTACCAGCTCAGAAAAGGGGAACCTGTCCCAGTTGTGTCCATTGTCCTCAAAGCACTGGGTGTGGCTCAAGCCAGTCAAATCTAGTTTACTAGCCTACATACCCCCCCCCAAAATGCAATTAATCCTACTGCACCTGCACACCACAATAACCTAAGGAGGCTGTAATGTCTGTACTTCTTTTTGAGAAACAATATAAAGAGTTCTGCCTCCCTTTGTTATGACAGCTTGGTTAAGGATACACCTCCTTGTTCCTTCCCTGAAAGTTTTCAATAAACATTCTTCCTTTCTCCTCACCTTCCAAAAGTCCAAATCCACTGCCCTAGAACTGATTTAAAGTCTCAGAGACCCTACAGGACAGAGCAAAACTGCCCTATAGAGTTTCCAAGAAGCACCAGGTAGATTTAAATTGCTGACATTTTAAGGTCGCCATGAGTCAGATCTAACTCGATGACACTTGGCTTGGCTGGCTTGGTTAGAAGCTATAGCTCTTAGCCACTGTACAACCAGGGTTTCCCTTCTCACCTCAATGTGTGTTTTTTGATGAGAAGCCCCATCTACCAGAACCTACTTTGAGTAAAACTTAAGATTTGCAAATTGTGAGAGAAGGGGAATGCTTACTTCAACCAGGAAAGAAGTTAGAGGAACGCTCTTCACCCCTCCAAGTAGAGAAGTTCTTTGTAATACAAAACAGAGCATGTTTCTCAGGGTATCCTTGTAAATTTTATCAAAAATCACTTTTTTAGTAACTTCTACCTTGTTTGTTTAACAGAGTGTATGAACAGACATGGCAAGGAGAATTTCTAGTTTTGAGTTGAAAGGCTCACTGGAAAAATATTTTATAACTAGGATTCATGATTTCCATCTGAAATAGCTTTCCAGCTCATTTTATTTTGCCTTTGAGTTTCAAAGAGTCCAAACCATACTAAACACATTGCTGTCAAGTCAATTCCAACTCATAAAGATCCTGTAGGGCAGAGCAGAACTGCACCATAGGGTTTCCAAGATGTGTCCGGTGGATTCAAAATGCTGAACTTTTGATTAGAAGTAGAACTTAACCACTATATCACCAGGGATTCCTTCAAAGAGTAAACTACTCTCAAACTAGAGGGCAGGATTCAATCTACAACATGATGTAAGTAGTGCTGGAAGTAGTCATGCAGAAATCTCCTTATTTAGACAGCTCTCCCTTGTAGTGACTCATTGTGAAAGAATGATTCAACATCATAAATGTCAAGATTTAAAAATTCAAGAAAGATTGGAGCTTGGGAGACAAACATAGTGCCAAGTTGTTTGTTTTACAATAATCACTACCTTTACCATTATGCCTCCACATTCTCTTCATATCTGAGAGAACCATTTCAAGAAGATAACAGTGATTTTGAGGGGTGGAGTCAAGATGGCCAACTAAGCACATGTCTCCTTATATCCCTCTGGAAACCAAGACCTGAACTGACAATCAAACAGAGCCTTCTGATCACCTAATCAGCCTCAGGACACGGCACAGAGCTGTTAATTGGGACTTCATACCACTCAGTGAAAAACCTCCTCTCTTTCGCTGATTCCCGCTCCTGGCTAGCCCCGGCTCTCACGGACGGAAGGTAAAGGCACCAGTTTGACTTTTTTTAGTTCCTCTGTCTCGGCTGGCGGACGGAGCAGGGCCTTGCCCGGCGGCTGGACTCAGATGCACTGCTGAGGGGATAGGCAGGCGAAATTCCCATATTCTGAGAGTCAGGCTTGGGACTCTGTTAATCTAGACACTTTGAGCCTTTCGTTTTGTAGCTGCCTCAGTTGGGTTTGTGCGGAGCTCCACGGTCAGGGTACAGGACACCATGCTGGTACGGAGATTTTAGCGGGACCTCGTTTTTAGCCTGGAAGCCAGCGCCTGCAAATGGGACAGCGCTTCTCTGTCAGAAAAGTAGTGATTTTGCACAGTGTTGCCTACGTTGGGGGCCCTGCAACAGAAGCAGAGGAATCGCTGCCTCTCAGCACCTTTAGCCCCTCTGTCTGCTGCCTGTGTGGAGGACGCCATCTTGGGTACGGTGGCACAGCTGGACCTAATTCTTAGCTTGGGAGCCAGAGCCTGCCCACAGGAGAGCGCCTTTCTATCACAAAACCAGTACTCAACGCAGTGTTGGATAAGGCTAGGCCCTGTCAGCAGAGGCCACCAGGGCAATAGCACTGCTGTATTCTGAACTAGTTTGTTATCCTCTGGGGTTGGATATTGTGGTGCTTACTTTGTCAGATGAGAAGAGGGACCTCTACACCTGAAAACTTAACTGACTTGTGAACTGGTCAGATACCTTTGCTTTACATTTGAAGACAGCCTAGAGAAACATTTGCAATCCATCCTCACAGTACCTCTTCTAGCCTCTATATACTCACATGGGACCCAAAAAGCAACAGACAATTGTGGCATACAAGCAATCACTCATGGCTTCAGAAGGCTCCCGAACAAAGCAAACAAGGAGTTTTCCAGACGAAGAAACTTTTATGAAAGCATCAGGAAGTGAATATAAATTCACTATATACAGAGCCCTTCTAGACCTTATACAAAATGCAGCAGAACAAAAGGAAAAATTAAGCAAGTTGTTCGATCTGATGGAACACCAGTACTCTGAAATCCAACAGATCAAGAAGAAAATCAAAGACATAGAAATTTCCATGCAAAGCCAAGAAAACAGAATGGAACAAATAGAAAAAAGAATTTTTGACTTGGAAGACAGAGCTACTGATCCCAGCGTCTATGAGCAGAAATAAGAAAAAAGAAACAAGAAAAATGAAGAAACATTAAGAAGCATGTGGGACTCTATTAAGAGGAACAACCTTCGATTAATTGGAGTCCCTGAACAGGGTGAGACATCTGAGAACACACAGAGTATTGTTGCTGAGCTGCTGAAAGAAAACTTCCCAGAAATCATGAAGGAAGAGAATATAGACATCTCAGATGCATATCGTACGCCACCCAATATAGATCTCAAAAGAAAGACTCCAAGACATATGATGATCAAGCTTAACAAAATGAAACATAAGCAGCAACTCTTAAAGGCAACAAGACTCAAGGCATAGCTAACATTCAGAGGGAAACCCTGTAGGCTCTCGTCAGATTTCTCAGCAGAAACCATGCTGGCACGGAGACAGTGGCACGACACATTCAAAGTCTTGAAGGAGAAGAACTTCACACCAAGAATTATATACCCTGCAAAACTATCTTTCAAACACAAAAATGAAATTAAGACATTCCCAGATAAACAGAAACTCAGAGACTTTGTAAAAACCAAACCAAAACTACAAGAAATACTGAAAGAACTTCTTGGCTTTGGCTTAGAAGAACGAAACCACTAACTTTATATTTTAGAACGACATACAACTCAATACCCATTTAGGGAAGGCTCCAAAGTAAATCACAGCTCTGATTTTGAAAGAAGCAATCCAGTGATCATCATGAAAACTATGGTGTCATCATAATAAAAGAGGGATGTACTACAGTCGTTATAGTCCTTCCAGATGGAGAGGAAGATGACAAGACTGGTAGTAATTAAAATTGGGTTTATAAATAGTTTATTAAGGGGGTTCATACAGGCAGCTTTAAAGCACAACAAAGATGTATCATACCATTTCAAGAAATCTAACACACGAGTCTCAACAACTATAAAACCAGCTCTGAAAAAGGTGAAAAAACAACTCACATAAAAGAGTGTCCCAGAACAGACTAATAAGAACAACAGAGAAAACATCAACATAGAAATAAACATATCACAATGGCAGCATTGAACACATACCTATCAATAATTACATTGAATGTGAATGGACTGAATGTTCCAGTAAAGAGACACCAAGTGTCATCTTGGATCAAAAGACACGACCCATCCATAGGTTGTCTACAAGAAACTCACTTGAGACCTAAAGACAGGAACAAACTGAAAATTAAAGGATGGAAGAATATATATCAAGCTAACAATGAACAAAGAAGAGCAGGGGTGGCAATTCTAATCTAAGACAAAATCAATTTTAATGTCAAATCCACCATCGTGGACAAAGATGGACACTATTTATTGCTGAAAGGTTCAGTACACAAGCAAGACTTAACTATATTAAACATTTATGCACCTAATGTCAAAGCACCTAAATATGTCGAAGAAACACTGACTACACTCAAAAGAGGGTTAGATGACTCCACAATAATAGTGGGAGACTTTAACACTCCACTCTCATTACTAGACAGATCATCTAGAAAAAGCTCAGTAAAGATACAGAAAACCTCATTGACACAATTAACCAACTAAACCTCATTGATATATACAGAACTTTCCACCCATCAGCAGACAACTACACCTTCTTCTCCAGTGCACATGGAACATTCTCCAGAATTGACCACGTGATAGGCCATAATGCAATCCTCAACAAAATGAATACCGCTGCATTACTGCAAAGCATCTTCTCAGATCATAAAGCCACAAAAGTTGAAATAAGTAGCAGAAAAATCAGAGATAGAAAGTGGAACTCTTGGAAACTGAACAACATATTGCTCAAAAAAACATGAGTTAGAGAGGAAATCAGGCATGAATTAAATAAATTCATGGATTCCAATGAGAACGAAAACGTTTCCTACCAGAACCTATGAGATACAGCCAAAACAGTGCTCAGAGGTCTGTTTATCTCCATAAATGCACACATCTGGAAGGAAGAAAGAAACCAAATCAAGGAACTAACTCTACAGCTTGAACAAGTAGAAAGGGAACAACAGAGGAACCCCTCGGGCACCAGAAGAAAGGAGATCATAAAGATTAGAGCAGAGCTAAATGAATTAGAGAATCGAAAAACAATTGAAAAAATTGAAAAGACCAAAAGCTGGTTTTTTGAAAAGATCAACAAAATTAATAAACCACTGGCTAAATTTACTAATGAAAAGCAGGAAAGGAAACAAATAACCCAAATTAGAAATGAGAAGGGAGTTGTCACCACAGATGCAACAGAAATCAAAAATATCATAACAGAATACTATGAAAGACTGTACTCTAACAAATTTGAAAACCTAGGGAAATGGACCAATTCCTTGATTCACACCACCTACTCAAATTATCACAACGTGAAGCAGAACAACTTAATAAACCCATCACAAAGGAAGAGATTGAAAAGGTCATCAAAACACTGCCAACCAAAAAAAGTCTGGGCCCAGATGGCTTCACGGCAGAATTCTACCAAGCATTTAGAGAAGAGTTATCCCCAATACTATTGAAACTATTTCACAGTATAGAAAGGGATGGAGTACTCCCAAACTCATTCTATGAAGCCAGCATAACCCTGATACCTAAGCCAGGGAAAGATCCAACAGAGACAGAGAACTACAGACTGATATCACTCATGAACCTAGATGCAAAAATCTTCAACAAAATTCTTGCCAACAGAATACAACAACGTATCAAGAAAATAATCCATCATGACCAAGTGGGATTCATACCAGGGATGCAAGGTTGGTTCAACATCAGGAAAACAACTAATGTGATTAACCACATAAATAACACAAAAGACAAAGATCACCTGATTTTGTCCATTGATGCCGAAAAGGCATTTGATAAAGTCCAACACCCATTCATGCTAAAAACTCTTAGCAAAATGGGTATAGACGGCAAATTCCTCAACACAATAAGGGCCATTTATACAAAGCCAATTTCCCACATCATCCTGAATGGAGAGAGACTGAAAGACTTGCCCCTGAGATCAGGAACTAGATAAGGATGCCCACTGTCACCTCTCCTATTCAACATTGTGCTAGAAGTTCTAGCTAGAGCAATTAGACAAGACTAAGAAATAAAGGGGATCTGCATCGGCAAAGAGGAAATTAAAATCGCCCTGTTCACAGATGATATGATTGTACATGCAGAGAACACCAAGGAATCTGTAAGTAAGCTACTCAAACTGATAGAAGAGTTCAGCAAAGTTTCAGGATACAAGATAAACATAAGTAAATCAGTAGGTTTCCTTTATACTATCAACAAGGCTGTTTAAGGAGGAAACTATTAAATCAATACCATTTACTATAGCCCCTAAGAAGATAAAGCACCTAGGAATTAATCTAACCAGAGAAATAACAGACCTTTACAAAGAGAACTACAAGCCCTTACTACAAGAAACTAAGAGAGACTTAGATAAATGGAAAAACCTACCCTGCTCATGGATAGGAAGACTTAACATTGTGAAAATGTCTATTTTACCCAAAGCAATTTATTTATATAATGCAATCCCAATACAAGTTCCAGCATCATTTTTTAATGAGATCGAGAAACAAATCACCAATTTTGTTTGGAGAGGGTAGAAGCCCCGGATAAGTAAGGTACTACTAAAGAAGAAGAACACACTGGGAGGCCTCTCATTACCCGACCTTAGAACGTACTACACTGCCACAGTGGTCAAAACAGCCTGGTACTGCTACAAGAACAGACAGATCAATCAATGGAGCAGAATTGAGACCCCAGAGATGACACCATCTGCCTATGAACAGTTGATATTCGACAAAGGCCCTAAGACATTTAACTGGGGTAAAAACAGTATCTTCAACAAATGGTGCTGGCAAAATTGGTTATCCATCTGCAATAAACTGAATCAAGATCCATATCTTACACCTTATACAAAAAATAACTCCAACTGGATAAAAGACCTAAATACCAAACCTAAAACGATAAAGCTAATCCAAGAAAAGGTAGGAACAACAATGGAAGTTTTAATACACAATGAGGACAGATGCCAAAATCTGTCAAAGTAACCTCAATCAACAGAAGAGAAAATAGATAAATGGGAACTATTAAGAATCAAACACTTTTGCTCATCCAAAGACTTTATTAATAGAATTAAAAGAACACCCACAGAACGGGAAAAAATATTTGGCAACTCTGTGTCAGACCAATGCCTGATCTCCATAATCTATAAGATACTACAAAATATCAATAAGAAGAAGATAAACCATCCAATTAAGCGATGGGCAAAGGAGATGGACAGACACTTCACTAAAGAGGAGATCCAGGCAGCCAAAAAACACATGCGGACAAGTTCACAATCTTTAGTTATTAAAGAAATTCAAATCAAGACAACAATGAGATACCATCTCACCCCAACAAGATTGGCCATGATCCAGAAAACACAAAACAACAAATGCTGGAGAGGCTGTGGAGAAAGTGGAACCCTCCTACACTGTTGGTGAGGTTGCAAAATGGTCCAGCCTCTTTGGTAGGCAATCTGGCACTTCCTTAAAAAAATGAATATTAATGTACTATTTCACCCAATAATTCCACTACTTGGAATGTATCCTACAGATTCAAGGCCTTTCACACCAACGGACACATGCACCAGAATGTTTATCGCAGCACAGTCCACAATAGCAAAAAGATGGAATCAACCCAGATGCCCAACAATAGAAGAATGGATAGGTAAACTGTGGTACATATATTCAATGGAGCACTACGCAATGATAAAGAATAACGATGATTTCAGGAAACATCTCCTAACCTGGTTTCAACTGGAAGACATTATGTTGAGTGAAAGTAGTCAGCGACAAAAGGACAAATGCTGTATGAGACCTCTACGATAAGATCTCAAAAACAGACTTGGGTATAGAAGAAAAGACTCTTTGATAGCTGCAAGGTAGGGGAGGGAGGGAGGGCGAGGGGGGGAGGGCTTAGTTTAGATAGTTACTAGAAATCTATTTGGGAGAAAGCGGTGACAGCACACATTAGGAACAAGAAGAACATTAAGTGGACTTCAGCATAACTTGAGTACTCCTTCCATCGTAACTCAATACTGCAAGGATAGAGTAGCTGGGGCGGGGGGTAGGGGACCATGCTCTTAGGCGAATTCCAGGCCAATTGGCACAACTAGCATTTTGCTAAGAGAGCTCTCTGCACCCCACATTGGTGAGTGGCGTCTGGGGTCTTAAAAGCTGCCAAGCTGCCATCCGAGGACACAGCAAATGGTCCCAACTCAGCGGGAACGGATGCTCACCGAGGGCCAAAATGGCATGCTGTAAAGACAACCGAGAAGACAGAGAGACCCACAAGAGTGGGTGCCTACATCGACTTGGGCCCAGAAGAACCGGATGGTGCCCGGCCACCACCAGTGATAGCCACCACGGAGCTCACAGAGAGGACCCTCACTTTATGGTTCTGTACATGTATAGGATATCATCTTGCTGACCTCTGGCTGGAGGAAGGGGAGTGGACGGAGAGGAGGGAAAAGGAGACTGTTGGGAGGATGAGACATGTATGGAGCAGAGAGGAATAGTGTGCAGTCACCAGACAGGGAGAGCAGTGGAAGCTGCATGTAGGGGGGCATGTAAATTTATATGCCAATGTACATTTTCACTCACTTATGTTAAATAAAAATAAAAACTAAAAAAAAAATAAGATAACAGTGATTTTCTTCCTTTTCCTGGGAAGTAATGGTAACAGCTGCTGTTGAGAAAGGAATGAAGTGAGCAATGGTCCAATGGGGCTAAGTCTTTCAGAAGGACGCCAAGGTTCCAGGGTCTTCTATCAGTTTGAGGGAGATATCCAGGGCCTGAGAATATACCGCTTGTTATAGCATCAGCACTCAACCTAACTTCACTGATATGTTTGGATGTCTATATCTTAATATCCGTAGAATTCACATTTATATTTATATTTATTTTATTCAGGATTTTCTAGATGTAGGTTTCTCATTAATTTTGCCTGGAATCTTAAAACATTTGTGCATGAATATTTTTTTCCATCTTGTGAGTAATTTCTTACAATTTCTTATTAATTATGTTTCTACTTATTTGATCATGATTCTATTTCATATCCATGATTATTTATAAGGCAGATCTATTGTTGCTTCTATCAATTGTCATTTGTTTTATCTCACTCTCCTTAACTTCTTCCTCTGAATTTTGGAACCATTTCTCCAACTTTTCTTTTGCAAAACATTTTATTTTTGTAGAATAAATTTTTGTCTTTATTTTTTCCAGTTGAGTTTTTCAATTTAGTACTTCATTTTGAACTTCCTGGTAAGATTTTGTAACACCAATGACCACTCTTTTCAACTTAACCTACCAACTATCTTATTGTGTTTAATTTATATCTTTCTGGTCCTATTTCATAGACATAGACATATTTTTCCCTATTATACTGACAATAAGAATGATATGTCATGGAGTCATTTTCCTGTATTTTTGAAGGCACACTCTTCCATTAATTTTCATAATAATATTCTTTCTTTTACAATAATTTTTCTTTATTTTTTCCCTCAGATTTTTTTATCGTTGCTGCTCCTCATCACAAAAGATACGGTTTTTTGACTAGCATATTTGTTCATTTAACAAACATACGCTGAGATGCAGTTATGTGTCAGATTCTGAAATATGCACTCAAAATACAAAGTCCACTGAGACTTTGGGACCATAGTCATGGAACAGAGGGTATTAGAGTGAAGACAGAGAATAAATGAATAATTGCAACATGATAGATACTGTGTTAGAGGTACACTCCAATACTTATGTGTTAAAATGGCGATGAGAATGTCACTGCCCCTGTGAGGCGCAAAAGAAGTCAAGCCCATTCAAAGCTCCTATCTCATTACCTGCTGTAAAGGTCTTGTTAACTGTTACTTTTGTCGTGTTTTTGAACAGCACACCACAAGCGCCCTATCTAAAATTCCACTGTCAATCATTTTCTGTTTCACTGCCCTGTATTATTTCTTCAATGCACTTATTACTGCACAACATTCTCTTATTTATTTGCTTACTTATTCATTGTACATTCCTACTCCAAATAATGTGATTTCAAGGAGAAAGACACTCTGTCTTTAATATTACTGCTTGTTTTTGCCCAGGGTCTAGAAAGCAGATGCTTACTAAATCTCTGTTGAATGCATGACAAATAAATAACAAAAAACATTTGTTTTTCTAATAATTTTATTTTATTAGTTCATCTATTATAGAACTCACAGAAAATACAAAACTGTATATAAAAAATTGTTCATAGCCTCACCATCTGAATGCTTTAAGAATTTCCTTTACAGACATCAGTCAGAGCATACTGGTCTTAAAATGTCGTGTCTTGCTTTCTTTACATAATGTTATGAATTATGCCTTTTCTACATTTTGAGACTTTTTTCATAAATACATACTTTTAAACTATGTGATAATTTAGCAAAATCCTAATTATTGCATATTAAATATTAAATTTTTACATAGTTAAAGGTATCAGAACAGTATAATTATATGTATAGTCATTTATATAATGAATGTTAATTAAATCCCTACATTGGCTAAGAATACATGGTAGAACAAGAAAAACATTGTCCCTGTCCTCATGGAGTTTGCCTTCTGTTGGAGGAGATACAAATTTTACATAAACTTCACAATTATTTCTGTTATGATAGGTTTCACAAAGCAGATGACTAAGGTTTTTTTAAAAGAAGTATTTTGTTAAGTGTCAAGTGAAAGTTTACAATCCCATTCAGTTTGTCATACAAAAACTGTCACACTCACTGCTATGTAACGCTAACTGCTCTCCTGATCCTGTAACCACACACTCCTCTTCTCTACTCTGTATTCCGTATGTCCATTCAGCCAGCTCCTGTCCACCTCTGCTGTCTCATCTCGCTTCTGGAAAGGAACTCCCCAGTTAGTCTCATGTATCTACTTAAGCCAAGAAGCACACTCTTTGCTAAACCAAAACCAAGCGCAGTGCCATTGAGTAGATTCTGACTTATAGCGACCCTATAAGACAGATTAGAACTGCCCCATGGAGTTTCCAAGAAGCACCTGGTGGATTTGAACTGCCAACATTTTAGTAGCAGACATAGCACTTAACCAGTACACACCAAGGTTTCTACACTCTTCACCAGTACCATTTTATAGTTTGTATTCCAGCCCAATCTTTGTCTGAAGAGTTGACTTCAGGAATGGTTTTAGTTCTGGGCTAACAGAGTCCAGGGACCATGTCTTCCAGGGACCTTCTGATCTGTTGACCCATCAAGTCTGGTCTTTGTAACAGGGTTTGAGTTCTACAACCCATTGTTCTACTTCATCAGGAACTCCGTGTGTTTCCTTTCAGGGCAGTCATTGGTGGTGACTACATACTATCTACCTCTTTTGGTTTCATGCTAACATTATGCCGTAGTCTCCGTCTCTTGCACTCCTATTTGCCTTGTATCTTTGATGTCTTTCATTCTCCTCTGCTCCAACTGGTGCTTCTTAGATGTCTGATTGTTAGCTTTTAAGACCTAGATGCCACTCACCAAAGTGAGATGCAGAACATTTTCTTTAAAAAGCTTTGTTATGCTAATGAATCTAAATGTTCCTTGAAACAACGGTCCCTAAACACCTTGAAGTCTGCTACTCTGTCCTTGAAGTCTTTGGTTGTATTTCAGAAACTTCTTACCTTTTGACTTAGTACAGTTGTGCAGACTTGTTCTTAGTGTGTTGTCTTTCCCTTCATCTAATTTAATTCTTATCTGCTACCTAATTAATAAATACCACTCTCCCTCCTTCCCTACACTTGTAGCCATCAAAGACTGTTTCCTTTTGTGTTTAAACCATTTCTTGAGTCCTTATGATAGTGCTTTCATATAATATCTGTCCTTTTGGAACTAATTTCACTCAGCTTAATGACTTATACGTTCTTCCATGTTACAGAATTTTTCCAAAATCATTGTCGTTCTTTATCACTGCATAGTATCCTAGTTTGTTTATCCATTAATCCGTTGATGGGCACCTCAGTTGATGCCATCTTTTTGCTACTGTGGACAGTGCTACGATGAACATTGGGGTACATATATCTATTCACAGGACAGCTCTTATTTCTCTAGTATGTATTTGAAGAAGTGGACTTGCTGGATCATATGGTATTTCTATTGCCAGCTTTCTAAAAAAGAATGAAATCAATTTCCAAAGTGGTTGTAACATTTTATATTCCCACCAGCTATGTGGAAGTGTTCCAATCTCTCCACAGACCCTCCAACATTTATTTTTTGTGTTTTGGGGATTAACGCCAGCATTGTTGGGGTGAGATGGTATCTCACTGCAGTTTTGATTGGATTTCTCACTGATAAAATCAAGTACTTCCTGTCTTTGCTTTATTTGTGTGGTTGATTACAGTGATTGTTTTTCTAATGTTGAATGATCACTATATCCCCCTTATGAATCACACTTGGTCATGGCGATTTTTTTTTTATATATGTGTCATTGAATTCTATTGGCTAGAATTTTGCTGAGGGTTTTAGCATCTAAGTTCATGAGAGACATTGGTCTGTAATTTACTTTTTTGTAATGTCTTCATCTGGTTTTTTTTATCAAGATTATGGTAACTTCATAGATTCATTGGGCAGTATTCCATCCCTTTCTATGCTCTAAAATACCTTTAATAACAGTAGTGTTACCTCTTTTCTAAACGTTTGGTTGAATATTCCTATGAAGTCATTAGGGCCAGGACATTTTTTGGTTTGGAGTATTTTTATTTACCTTTTCAATCTATTCCTTTGTTATGGGTTTGTTTCATTGTTCTACCTTTGTTTGTATTAGTTTAGACAGGTAATGTGTTTCTAGAAATTTATCCTTTTCCTCTATGTATTCCAATTTGTTAGGACACAATTTTTCATAGTATTCTGTTACATTTTTTTAAAATTTCAGTAGGGTTTGTTGTGCTATTGCCCATCCCGTTTCTTATTTGGATTGTTTACTTCCTCTCCTGTTTTTCTTTTGTCAGTTTGGTCAATGGTTTATTATTTTTGTTAAACTTTTCAAAGAGCCAACTTTTGGTTTTGTTAATTCTTTCAATTGTTTTTCTGTTTCTAAATCATTTAGTTCTGCTCTATTTTTTATTATTTTCTTTCTTTTGGTGCCCAAGGGCTTCTTTTGATGCTCGTCTTCTACTTGCATGAGTTATAGGGTTAATTCTCTGATTTCCGTCCTTTCTTCTTTTTGGATGTGTGCATTTATTAAAATAATTTTACCTTCAAGCAGTGCTTTTGCTCTGTCCCAAGGTTCTAGTAGAATGCCTTTTCATTCTCATTTGAGTCTGCAATTTCTTTTTTTCATCTTTGACTTCTTCTATTAAGTCAGTAGTTTTTAAGCAAGCTGTTACTCAGTTTCCATGTGTTTGATTTTTTCCCTGCTCTTTCTGTTATCGGTTTCTACTTTTATGGCTTTATCGTCTGAAAAGATACTTTGTAATATTTCATTGCTTTCCATTTTGTTACAGCTTGCTTTATGACCTAACATGTGGTCTGTTCTGGAGAATGTTCCATGGGCACTGGACAAGAAAGGATATTTGACTGCTGTTGGTTGGAGCATTCTACATGCATGTACGCTATCAAATTGGTTGGTCGTAGTGCTTAGATCCTCTTTGTCTTTACTGAGCTCCTTTCTGGACATTCTGTCCTCTCACTGAAAGTAGCGTTTTTTAAGTTTCCTACTATTATTGTGTAGCTAGTTCTCTTTTCAATACAGTTAGAGTTCGTTTTATGTATTTTGGAGCCCTATTGAGTGCATAAATATTTGATATGGTTATGTCCTCCCAGACTATTGACCCTTTAATCATTATATAGTGTCCTTCATTATGCAATGTGTAGATTTTATTTTACCAGAAATGAACATTGCCACTCCTTTTTTGTGTAATGTTGTTTGCTTGATATATTTTTTCCACTCTTTGAGTTTTTGTACATTCCTTTCTTTAAGTCTAAAATGTGTCTCCTATATGCAGCATACACATGAGTGTTCTTTAAATCCAATTTGCTGTCTCTATTAGTATATTAAATCTGTTTATTTTCAGCATAATTGTTGATAAGTATGAGTTCCATGCTGTCATTTTGATGCATTTTTTTATGTGTGGTAGACAGTTCCTTTGTTCCACTTAATTTTGTGTGCTGAGCTATCTTTCCTTATGTGTTTTCTTGTCATCCTTTCCATTGTTGTTTGTTTCGTATCTACTGAGACTTAATGTTTTGTCTTGTTTTTTAGTTTGATGTTTAGGATTTTTCAATTCCTTTGTGGTTACCTTAATATTTATTCTTATTTTTCTAAGTTTAAACTCACCTTTAATTCCTTTGTAGCAGTCTGAATTTCTCTCCATATGAAAGATAAATGACAATAATTTTTAAGGCCCTTTTATTTGTTATCATGTCATCTTTTACATAATGATATCTCTGTTTCCTTTTTTTCAGTGTTTTGCCTTTGATTTATTTTGTGGTTTTCCTATCTGGGTTGATAACTTGTTGCTCTGTTCTGTTTTGTAGTCTTGGGTTGTTATCTGATGTTATTGATTTTCTAACCAAAGGATTCCTTTTAGTATTTCTTATAATTTTGGTTTATTTTTCAAATTCCCTGTATTTCTGTTACCTGGAAATGTCTTAACTTCATGATCATATTTGAGAGAGTTTTGCTAGGTATATCTTTCTTGCCTGGCAAGTTTTTTCCTTCTAGATTTTGTATATGTTATCCCATTGCATTCTTGCCTTCATGGCTTCTGATGAGTAGTCTGAACTTAGTCTTGAGATTAATTTTGTTTATCCCCAGACACTTTTAAAATTGTCTCCTTATCTTTATTTTTAGAAAGTTTAATTACAATATACCTTAATGGCCTTCTTTCAGGATCTACCTGAAAGTGTCTCCAATAGATATCTTCTCATCTTTTATGATGTCAGAGAAATTTTCTTGCTTTCTGTCAACAAATTTTTGACAATTCTCTCTGTATTTTTGGTTATCTGCACACCCCACCATTCTGGTACTCCATCACTCGTAGATTATTCCTCTTGATAGATTCCCCTGCATTTCTTAGTTTTCTTGATTTTTTAAAAAAATCGTTTATTAGAATTTTCCTCAAATACATTGATGTCACATGCTTTATCTTCACTCTCACTAATTTGCCTTCCATTACCTCAATTCTGCTCCCTATTTCTGTAATTTTGTGTATTTCTGTAATTTTATAATTCATCTTCTGAATTTCTAGTTCCTGTCATTGTATGCTTTCTTGCAACCTGTTCAATTTGTCATTAAGCTCTATGGCATTTTTGCTTCATTTCCCTCCTGATCTCTTGAAGAATTCTCAATATTAATCTTTTGTATTTTACTTTCAATAATTCTAGGAAATTCTCTTCATCTGGAAAATTTCCTTGATTCTTTGTTTTTGGAGATTTCTAAAATCATCACGGTTTACCTGTATAAGTGATTTGGTATTGACTGTTGTTTCCAAACCATCAGTAAGTTGTATTTATTTGTTTTATGCTTGCTTACCGTGTTCTAGTGTCTTGTTTTGTCTCAAAATGTCGAAATAATTTGGTCATGTATACTAGTTTGGTTAACAGTGCCTTTGAAGCTGTAACATCCTGTCATCAGGCAGTTAGAGCTGTTACTAGGCATGTGAGCCCAAGAATCCATTTACTTTTCTTGTATGGATTCAGCTTAGGTGTCCAGGTAGTCAGCCACTAAATGTGTAGTAAAGGTTGTCCCCTACAGTCCTAGATTGCCAGGGATGATTGGTGTAGGCACAGGTATCTGGCTGCATGCACTGAGAAAGCAGAGGGATGACGTCCATCCCTGATGTATGTGAGGAATGAGTGTCCCCTTATACCTGATCCTAGGCAAAGGAACTGTTGCTGCCCTGAATTCTTAGATCAAGGGAGTTTGCAATTTTTTTTTCTTCTTCTCTGTTTTTTTGTTAAATTTTTCCCTCTCTCAGTCTAAGAGAATGGCTCAGGGGCACATAAGGAGTCCTACTTCCAGCTCAGGAGTGAGTCCATCTATGGAGCCCAGCATAGTGCAGAGAAGGGTGGGGAAAGTGCTGGGAAAAGGAAGAAAATTTTATCCCAAAGGCAAGTTTTAGATAGGCCTTCAGGAGGTTAGATCCTAGCCACTTAGCATTTAATAACTAAATACTCTTTTCTGGAAAGCATGAGTGGACACAACACTGCTCAGTCTCTCCCACTATGTAGGACTCCCTTTAAATATCACTGTTTTGCTCACCACACTGTCTGAAGCCAACTCCCAGTGAGTCGGGTCTGGCTTGCTCTAGGTGCTACTGGACCCACTCTCTCCTCTCCATCATTCAGTCCAGTTTCTTGATTTTCTATTTGATGTTCAGGGCTTCTAGAATATTATATATAATCAATTCATTTGTATTTTGGGGTCTTTATTGTTAGAAGGATCACAGGACGCATCTAACTACCCAACCATCTTGGCCATACCCTCTGTACCAGGTTTTAAGACAGGCTATTAAATCTATGGATGAAAGAGATCAGAGAAAATATAAGAAAATAAAACTTAAGGTAAAATCTCACTGTTGATTGGAAAGTAGTCAGGGGAGGAGAATGAACGTGGTGAAGGGAGTTGAGGGAAGAAACTATCTGACCCTGAGGGAAAAACATGACTGAGGGCAGTGAAAAATACATGAACAAATCACAATGCACCATGAAAAGTAAAAGAAAGTGCTAATCTTGTCACACTGATGTATTTTACACACCTAGATAACACCCCTCTACTGTGTGTCAGCTTGTTGGACAGCCATGGCTTACATTTTGATATGTGCTGGAAGCTACCCTATCAGTATTTCCAATACCAGCATGATCACCCATAGTGTATAGGCCTCAGTAGAGCTTCCATACTAAGAACACAAAGAAAGGGCTTGTAACTTACTTCTGAAAATTAGCCAGAGAAGATCCTATTGATTATGAGAGAATATTGTCCAGTATAATGCTGGAAGATGAGCTCCCTGGATTAGAAAGAACTCAAAATACATGGTGGCCATGACAGTGAACTTGAACACACCAACTGTGAAGCTGATGTAGAGCCAGTCAATGTTTTGTTCTTTGTCCATATTGTTACCATGAATCAGAAGTGACTAGACATCAACTAACAAAGTAACAGCATATAAAATGTAGACTAATACCAGGCACAAGTACTGAGAAGTAGATAATAAAATATAACCATGGAATCTCCCAATGTAGCACTTGTGCTCTAAGTTCTGACTCATGACACAGCCCTCAAATGATCTAATAGACATTTGTCATTTAGAAATAAAGATCAATAGGAAAAATACTAGGAAGAGTTTGTAGAATTTGCTTTTGATGCTTAATCATAGCACAAAAAGCCCTCAAGAAAAACTGACCTAACAAGAAACATTAAAGGCATTTATCATTCAGTCTATTCCTCATGGGAATTATTTACAGCAAAGTCATATGAAAAACAGGAAACTTAAATTATTTCTGAAATTTTATATTTCTTTAAAAATCACAAATATTGATTTATAAGTTATAATACCAACTATGTAACTTAGAATATTCCTTTAATTGTAGTAATTATCTTGAATGATTTTCTAACAAAATTGTTTGTACATTCATCAAGCACTTATTAGGAATCTTATGTATGGAAAGCACTGAAAGACACTGATGAAGCTACAATAAAGAGTGTCACAGTCTTTGCATCCAGGAATGTGCAAACATCTGCCATACAAGGTGAAACTGTAGAAAAGCAGTGACAGCTTTTGGGTTTCGTAAAATCTGAATTGACCATAAGGCAATCATTTATGACCATGGTACTAGGATCAATTCTACTCAGTGTTACCACGTGATTTTTGAAAAAGGTAAATCTCTATATCCCAGAACATATGGCTTAAGGTAGTGTCACCATGATGATTCTTTCATCTTGACATTCAGTATCTCCCTGGCAAAGACCCTGATAAATTAAAAAATAAGGAGAAGGGATTGAATCAAGATACCACAAATAGAATTTATTTACATAGTGAACATTTGATTGAAATGACTACTTTTAAGCTACCTGTTACTATAAGGTATCTAATGCTCCTACTCGTGACTAACCAGTTGACGTTGAGTTGATTCTCACTCATAGCGTCCCTGTTTGTCTAGAATAAAACTGTACTTAACAGGGTTTTCACAGCCGTGAACTTTCAAAAACAGATAACCAGGTCTTTCTTTTAAGATGTCTTTGGGTGGGTTTGAACGTCCAACCTTTAGGTTAGTAACTGAGCACTTAACTATTTGTGCCACCCAGGGACTCTGTCCTTACTGTTAATATTGGTTGATTTATCCAATTAGCTCCACAAGCTTGCCTGGATCTTTATTTTTGCTTTAAGCTAAGAAATAGAAGTTTAAAGATACTATGATGAATGCTTGCAAAAGACTGTACCCAGGCACTGAAACTGTTTTCTAAATTTTTTTTAATCTTCCAAATGGATTATATGGAATGAAGTTTTTAAGTGATTGCTGTATATTTTCACCATTATGAGATGTCATTATTCCTATTACATAGCTGGTGATATAGAGGCGCAGATATGCACGTCATTGTTGTTGTGAGCCATCACATGGTTCCATCTCACAGGGACCCTATAGAACAGAGTAGAATTGCCCATAGGGAGAAGATCACCAGGACTTTTCACTTGTAGAGCAGCTGGTGGGTTTAAACTAACCACCTTTCAGTTCACAGCCAAACTTAACAACTGTATCACCAAGACTCCTCTCAGACTTGCATACACACAAATTTATAGTAATAAACATGCATATGCATATTTCTAGGGATACATATCTATATGACCGTGCCTTTCTCTTATTAGGATGCACACCTTTTGCCATGCTATGAAATTTGTTATAAATTCCCACAAACATATATTTTTGATCCAAACAGTTTACATCTTGACAGATGGTTTATCCACTGTGATGCATTTAATGACTTGAAACTGCTCTGGTGTTGTATATTATTTAATATTATCTTCAGTAGAGAGAATGTTTCATCACTGTGGCCTCTTCCCTTCAGATCTGGAACAGATTGAGACTGAAGCAAACTACAGCTTATATTCCAGAAGTCTACAGCCAAGTAGCCATGACTCCAAGGATGTGGCTAGGGCACAGAATTTGATTTAAAGGGCCACTCCAAGAATTTAGCCTCGATGATTTTATCATGAGGTATTGAACTCACAGAGCAGGGAAGTAGCCTAAGAATATCTGCCTTTTGGAAAATTGTACAAAGGACTTTTTCAAAGAGGTTTGGAGACAGTGAGGGAGAAACAGGAAGAAAGAAAGTTACATTTCTGAACTTAGCTCAAATCATTAGTGGAGTAAAATAAAATTTACAAAGTGAACATTTAGTGGTACTTGGGGAAAGGAGAGAAGCAAAGCTTTCATCAGTAAAATCTGGGACAACTTCTGCCCCTGACTAGCACATACTCTGTGAATTATAAGGCTTTTGAAGTATGTGACTTTGTACCATTTATTTAAAAAAGAGAGTGTGCTCCTCTAAGGGACAAGATATAAGGCATAAAGCAATGTTGATGTTTCACAGAGCTACAGAGGAGTATAATGAAACTCTGAAGTTAGAAAATGATACTAATTCTGACCATTATGTCCCTGGAATGGAGTCTAGTGGTGCATAAGTTAGAAGTCTTACAAAAAATTGATCTGTCTTTCCTTAGATGTAAATATTATTTGCTGAATCTCGAAATTTGCCTTCAGAGTGCAATTCTCCTCTCTTCTCATTTGCTGTGGTTTGGGTGCCTCTAAGGTATGTTATAGGTCTATTAAAATATAAGTAGTAAATCAAACTATTTGATGTCAAGTCACTTCCTACTCATGGTGATGCCATGTTTGCCCAACCAGAATTGTGCTTCATGGCATTTTCAGTGGATGGTTTTTCAGATGTAGATCAACTGGACTTTCTTCCAAGGCATCTCTGGGTGAGGTAGAATCTTTCCCCTTGCAGTTGGCATGTGAACACACTGATGATTTGCCCTGCCCAGGGACATCTTTCCAAGCACAGTGGAAGGAAAAGGAGAAATACACAGTAGGACCTTAGGTATCTGTGGTTTAATGTGATGAGGGTGACTGACGATTATGAAAGAGCTTAGTTGCAAAAAAGGCTAATGGTAACACTTAGAGAAGATTTCCTAAGTGGCACACACTCTCTTGAACATTTTATTAATTTTTGTGAACACTTTGAAGTAGTTAACATTATAATCTCCTTTTACAAATGAGGAGATCAAGTAGCAAAGGAAGACAGCTTCTGAAGGTAAAATATGGCCTCATTCTAAGAGACTCTCCTTGAGCCTGGGCTCTGTACACCCTATTTCCTCAGAATACTGAATGGTTTGTCTCAGCTCTCTGGTCTAGAACACTGGTTTGAGCTTTCTTTAAAAGTATACCACCCATATGTGACTGCTTTGAATCTGAATAAAGGCAAAGCAATTGGTTCAGGTAAGAGGCTGGTGAACTCAAGATTGGCAAGCAATACAGTAGGCTGCTGGCTCAAGCTCCAGCAACTGGAGGTCAGCTGATGAGGAGCTGGACACAGGATCCTGAGTAAGCAAAAAGCAGCAAGTTTTGGCAAGATAGATTAGATATAGGCAAAATCCTTGAGGGAACTGGTTGGCTGATCACATCATGGAGTTGATTACATCATATCATAAAATTGAGGATAACTGCATCATTACACAACTGCCAAACTGCTGAGACCCGTGGTCCTGCCAAGGTGAGATACAACTTTAACCATCACACCTCTCGACTAGGATATGACCTGAGGTGTTCAATATGTATTTCTCTGTGTCTAAATTTGACACAATAGATTTTCTCACCAATTCTATGGTGTCATAATTCCTTATTTGCAAATAGATACTGCAATTTTTATTTTAATAATTTTGAAATGATAATGTATTCACATTAGTTTAAAAAATAAAAATAAAACACAGAAATATATATACAGCAAAGTGTTTCACCCCTCTGATCTCCATTCACCCAGTTCTCAGCCCACAACGTCTGACCCCAGAAAAGCACTGTCTACTGTGGATCCTTTCAGATTTTCTTAATGTATATGTAAGTAAATGTGAATAGATATTCTTGTTTATTTCTATTTTAAGACAAACATCAGCATTCTATATACATTTTCTACATCATACTTTTTGCAATTAATAATTTACTTGAATTTCTTTCCATATTAACACATGATTTCTCTTTGCCTCTCTCTTTTTATATATCTATTACAGAGTGTGCCATTGTTTGAATAACCATACCTTATTTAATCCCTGTTAAAACCTTGATGGGCATTTGAATTGCTTTTACTATTTTATAAGTTCTGTTACAAATTCTGATAGACTGATAACCTTGAATATATTTTATTTAACATATTGTCAGTATCACGGACTGAATTGTGTTTCCCAAAAAACATGTGTGGCAGTTTGGCTGGACTGTGATTCCTGATATTATGTGGTGTTCTTCCTTGTTGTAAATCTTGTCTCTGTGATGTTAATGAAGGAGGATGGGTGATAGTTGTGTTGGTGGGGCTGGTGCTTTGAGGTAGTTTTTTAAGATAGAAATGAAAGAAGCTGGTAGAGAGATTTGGGGACCTCATATCACCAAGAAGCAGTGCTGAGAGCTGATCATGTCTTTTGGAAAGGACTGGAGTCCCTGTGCCTCAGAAGCTTCCAGTCCAGGGGAAGATTAATGACAAGGGTCTTCCTCTAGAGCCAACAGAGAAAGCCTTGCCCTGGAGCTGACACCCTGAATCTGGACTTTCAGTCTACTGGAACGTCACAAAATAAAATTTATCTTTTTAAAGACATCTAATTGTGGTAATTCTGTTAAAGCAGCACTAGATGATTAAAACAGTAGGTACACCTGTAAGATTAATTCCCAGATTAGAAGTGGGTAAAAGGTTATATAAATTTATAGTATTCATAATTATTGTCAAATTTCTCTCTGTAGCAACTGTGCCATTTCAGAACTTAATTTTTTTTTTTTAAATTGTAACACTACTGGTAAATAGAACTAATGGCATTTGGGGAAAATGGGAAAAGATTTGGAGCCCCATAAAATGGTACATTTGGGCAACTGGAGCAAGCCTAGGGGTTCTAATCGATCAAGATCCATCCAGCCGCCTGAGGAGATAATTCTTTTCAAGCACACTTGTAAGGAAGTTGTCTGGTAACACACATCCTCATCAGTAATATATGAGAATCTGTAGTTTTTTCTCAGCATTCTAAAATTATAAAGCTTGGCGTTTGTGTTACCTAATATAAAATGGTATACCTATCTTAAGTTAGTTTGATGGAAAAAGCTTGGAAGACAGCACTCACATCATCAAAATAAGAAAAAGTCTGAACCAACTGAAATCAACAATTATTCTCAGATACAACAGAGAACTGATGTTGTAAGGAAAATTCCTTCCCCCAAAACTAGAGAGACAGATTTGTACATACAGAGAACCACTGTTCACTGGGAGTAGAAGTCCACAGCTGGAGCCAGTACCAGTAGGAATACTTTAAACTGTACTAGATAAATTGCTGGAGGCTCATTTGTGGCTTAGCTTAAGAGTTAAAACTCCAGGGAATCTTAGTCTGCAGTAGGGCACACATCTGTGAATTAGGCTGTCATTGTAATGAAAAAAAAGAAAAAAAAAAATCTCATGTTCTCTCAGGGAGAGGGTAAAATAATCACCATGAATTGCAACCAGAGCTTGCTCTTCTCTTTTACAAGACCTGCTCTTGAAGGAAACAATTTCACCACATCCTAACAGACCTGGGTTTTAGCAAAGCCTAGAGGATCTGGGGAAATGGAGATATCCAGGCCAAGCTCCATCTAGCCTTCAGTGTGGGGCAAGGGGAACTGTCTACTACAGCCGTGTCTAACCATCCTGTCACACTTAAGGGAGCGAGGAAGGTGTAGAGACAAAAAAAAATTTGGGAAGTTCACAATCCAGGAATACAGACTCAAAGAGTCATATGTAATAACAGAATATGTGTTCCCATATATTAACATAATATGTTCTCACATCTTAACACCATAGCTCTAAAGTCCCTGTATAATAATAGGAGATTACAGCTGAGAAGAATTTTAGGCTAAAACCATATTTAAGAAGGAGGCTCTAGGGAAATCCAAAGACAAGCTCAAGGACACTAGAGGAAATGTTAGATTCTGACACCAGAGTTACAGCAATAAGTAGACATGACTAACTCCTAGCCAAATAAATAAAAAAACTTCACTTTAAAGGTTAAGAGCTCTGTCTCTAACCAAAAGATCAGTAGTTCAAACCTACTAGCTGTTCCTGGGAAGACTAGGGGGCAGTTCTATTCCATTCTGTAGGGTCACTATGATTGAGAATTGACTCAATAGCACCTAACAACAACAACAAAGGTCCGTATCTTTAGTTGTGTTTACCTGGTACAACGAGTCCCAGAGATACAAACATCTGACTTATGTACAACCCATAATTACAAACCAACTCCCATAAAGCCCATTATATTAAAAAGTAAAGATCCATGCAGTGGTTCACAATGACAAATGGGTGCTACTTTGGGGTGCACATCAAAACATTATTATTATTATTACTGTATTATTATGGTAAAGATGTTTTAGTGTCTCTGAAAGTGTTTCTTTAAATTTTTTTATGCATAGAAATGTACAAAACCAAAACAACCTAACAAACGTATTACTAGCCAGTTGAGTCTGACTCAGAGCAGCCATAAAGGACAGAGTAGAACTGCCCATAGAGTTTCCAAGAAGCACCTGGTAGATTTGACCTGCTGACCCTTTAGTTAGCAGGCGTAGCTCTTAACCATTATGCCACAAGGGTTTCCACAGAAATGTGTAATATATACTGTATATTAGGGCAAATATTTGACTAATTGATATTAGATGCAAATTATACCTAACTGTTCTGACTTACATGCATATTGGACTTAAAGGCAGACTTAGGAACAAAATGCATTTATAATCCAGGGACTGTCTGTAATTTTGTGCCCAGATTTCAATAAAAAATTATAAGGCACGCTAAAAGGTAGAATAAAGAAACAAAAACACCATCTGAAGAAACAAAGCAAGCATCAGAAACAGACTCAGATATGATAAACAGTTTTGAATTATCAACAGAATATATAACTATGATTAATAGGCCTAGGACACTAATAAAAAATGAAAAATAAAGAATAAAAGCAGAGAGATGGGAACTCTAAGATACGAAGTAAAACGCTAAAAAAAATCAGACTGTAGGAAAAATGAGAACACCTTTGATCACCTCCACAGTACACTGAACAGAACTGACACCACAGAGGAAACAATCAAGTGTATGAATAGATCTAAACTGAAAAGCAAAGAGAAAAGGAGAGTAAAGAAATTGAAGTAAAATATTCAAAAAATGTAGGACAAGTAGAGAAGATACAAAATATGCATAAGGGTAATACCAGAAGGACAGGAAAGAAACAGAGGGAGGGACTAAGAACAGCTGAGAATTTCCCCAAATCATTGATAGACTTCAAAACACAGATTAAGGAATCTTGAAAAATATAAAGCATGATAAATACAAAAAATCTACTTCTGGACATATTTAAATTCTAGAAAACCAAAGATAAAAAGATCTTAAAACAAAATAGACTTTAGAATGAAGGAAATTATCAGGGTCAAAGTGGAGTGTTATGCAATAATAAAGGTGACAGCTCTCCAAGAAGACATAATTCTAAATTTCTGTGCAGATAGCAACAGAATGTCTGTCTTCTAGGACTACTGCTGTTTTTATATATTACATCCATCATTTTTATATCTCATTAAATTTTTGTCTTTATTAATTCCTTTTGCTCTCCGTATTATTTTTGTGTTCTAACTTTTTCAGTTGGGTGCTTAAGTCATATATTTTTGTTTTTTATTGATATAAATACATATAAAACTATAAAAGTTCTGTTGGGCAGTGCTTTAGATTTGTCCCTGATATTGACACATACTGTTATCACTACAAAGGATTTCAAGAAATTGTGGAGTTTTGTTTTCTGTTTCATTTTTGACCTATAAAGTTGTTATGAGAAACACTTTTGAAAATACATATGGTCTTTTGGTTGTCCAATTTTTTATTTTGTTTGTATTTTAATTCAAGACTATTTTTTTAAAACTTTGTTTTTCAATGTCTTTAGATACATTTGCAGTTTAAATATAGCATATGTTATTATGTTGTTGTGTTAAGTAGGTGCTGTTGAGTTTGTTCCCATGTACAACAAAACAAAACACGGCCAGTCCTGCAACATCCTCGATTGTTGCTATGCTTGGGCCCATCGTTGCAGCCACTGTGTCAGCCCATCTTATTGAGGGTCTTCCTTTTTCCATTACCTTTTGCTTTACCAAGCATGATGGATGTCTTTCTCCAGGAACTGGTCCCTCCTGATAACACGTATGCGGTATCTGAAATGAAGTCTTGTTTTCCTTGCTTCTCAAGAGCATTCTGATTGTGCTTATTTCCAAGACAGATTTGTTCATTCTTTAGCAGTCCATGGTATAATCAATAGTCTTCACCAACACTATAATCCAAATACATCAATTCTTCTGTCTTGTTCATTCCATATCCAGCTTTTGCATGCATATGGAGCAATTGAAAATGCCATGGCTTGGGTCAGACACAACATAGTTCTCAAAGTGATGTCTTTGCTTCTAAACACTTTTAAAAGGTCTTTTGCGGCACATTTGGCCAAAGTAAAATATTTGTTTTCCTGACTACTGCTTCCATGGGTGTTAACTGTGGATCCAAGCAAAATGAAAACCTTGGCAGTCTCAATCTTTTTTTCTATTTACCTTAATGTTGATTATTGGCCTAGCTGTGAGGACTTTGTTTTCTTTATGTTAATGTGTAAATCATACTGAAGACTGTAATCTTCGTTTATCAGTAAGTGCTTTGAGTCCTCTTCAAATTCAGCAAGCAAGATTGTGTCATCTGCATATCACAAGGTGTTAATGAGTCTTCATCCAATCCTGATGCCACATTCTTCTGCGTATAATTCAGCTTCTCGGATTATTTGCTCAAAGGTTGAGTAAATAAAGTGAAGGGTACAAACATGACTCACACCTTCCCTAAATTTACACCACACAATTTCTTCTTGGTCTGCATACAAGTTCTACATGAGCACAACTAAGTGTTCTGGATTTTCCATTCTTTGTAAAGTTACCCATAATTTATTACAATCCACAGAGTTGAATTCCTTTCCACAGTCAGTTTAAAAATAGTTAAATGTCTTCCTAGTATTCTCTGCTTTCAGCCAAAATCCATCTGATATCAGCAATAAAATTAGTTTGAATCTGATTATGTCGTGATTCCATGATGATGTGTTTCTGCAACTGCTTTTGAATGATCAGCAAAATTTGACTTCTATGTGAGACGATGATATTCTTCAGTAATTCCACATTTTGTTATATCATCTTTCTTTGAAAATAGGCACAATTATGGATTTCTTCCAGTTAGTTGGCCAGGTAGCTGTCTTTCAGATTTCTTGGGATAGACAAGAGAGTGCTTCCAGCACAGCATCCATTTGTTCAAACATCTCAAACGGTATTCCCTAGGTTCTTGGAGCCTTATTTTTCACCGGTGTCTGCAGTACAGCTTAGACTTCTTCCTTCAATACCATCAGTTCTTGATCACACTCTACCTTCTAAAATGGTTGAACATTAAACAACTTTTTTGTTGCAATGACTCTGTGTATTGCTTCCATTTTGTTTTGTTGTTTTCTGTAATGCTTAGTATTTTCACCATAGAATCCTTCAATAAATACAGCTCATGGCTTGAATTTTCTCTTCAGCTCTTTCAGCTTAAGAAATAATGAGCACATTCTTCCGTTTTTCTAATTCCAGGTCTTTGCACATTTCATTATAATATATGCCGTTTTGTCTTCTTGAGCTGACCTTTTAAACACTGTTCAGCTCCTTTTCAGTACGATTTCTTCCGTTTGCTTTGAGTTCTTGACATTCAAGAGCAAGTTTCAGAGTCTCTACTGACATCCATTTTGGTCTTTTATTTCTTTCCTATCTTTTTAATGATCTTTTACTTCTTTTGTGCATTGTGTCCTTGATGTCATTCCACAACTCATTTGTTCTTTGCTCGTTAGTGTTAAATGAGTAAAGTCTATTCCTGAGATCAGGATCATACTTTGGCCCTCATACACTGGTTCTAATTTTCTTCAGCTTCAATTTCAACTTACATATGAGCAGTTAATAATCTGTTTCATAGCTGGCTACTGGCCCTTTTTCTATGTTTTCTTTCCACATATGTAATCAATATGATTCCTCTCTCTTCTGTCTAGTAGGGTCTAGTGCAGTCATCACTTAAATTGTTGGGAACCAGTGCAATGAAGCAATCTTTGATTTTGCAAAATTCTATCATAGATCTCTGCTGTCATTAATATCAACAAGATCACTGTCATGGATTGAATTGTGTTTCCCCCAAAAAATTGTGTAGTAATTTGGCTGGGACAGGATTCCCAGTATTCCATTTTATGATATTCTGATGCTGTAAATCCTAATCTCTGCCTGTGGTTAACAGAGCGGATTATGTTAGAGAGTTAGGGTGGGACTGACTGGTCCAGTTGTGAGAATTTTTGTTTTCTTGATGTTAAGGTACAATCCATACTGAAGTCTGTGGTCTTTGAGCTTCATTGGTTAGTATATCAAATCCTCTTCACTTCCAGCAAGCAAGATTGTATCATCTGCATAATATAGGTTGTTAATGAGTCTTCCTCCAGTCCTGATGCCTCATTCTTCATATAGTTCAGTGTCTTGGATTATTTACTTGGCATACAGATTCAAAAGTTTTGGTGAAAGGATACAACCTGACACACATCTTTCCTGACTTTAAACCATGCAGTGTCCCCTTGTTCTGTTTGCAAGACTGCCTCTTGATCCATATACAGATTCCTTAAAAGCACAGTTAAGTGTTCCGGAATTCCGACTGTCCACAATGTTAGCCATATTTTGTTATGATTCACACATCGAATGTCTTTGGGTAGTCAATGTAACACAGGCAAGCATCTTTCTAGTATCCTCTGCTTTCAGCCAAGATCCATCTGACATCAGCAATGGTGTACTTAGTTCCACATCATCTGAATCTGTCTTGAATTTCTGTCAGTTCTTGATCAATATATTATTGTATTACTTGCACTTGATAATAATATTGTTTGGTAATTTCTGCATTCAGTTGTGTCACCTTACTTGAGAACAGTGTATAAGTATGGATTTCTCCCAGTTGGTTGGCCAAGTAACTGTCCTCCAAATTTCTTGGCAGAGATGAGTGGCTTTGCATAGATGTTCCTTATTATGTTGAGGAATTTCTCTTCTATTCCAATTTTGCTGAGAGTTTTTAACACAAATGGGTATTGAACTTCAACAAAAGCCTTTTCTACATCAATTGATAAATTCAAATGATTCCTGTTTCATATTTATGTGGTTAAATACCTTGATTGTTTTCCTAATGTCGAACCATCTCTGCATACCTGGCATGAATGTCCTTTGGTCATGGTGAATTATTTTTTTCTTATATTTGCTTGATTTCAGTTGGCTAGATATTGTTAAGGATTTTTTGCAATTAAGTTTGCGAGAGACATTGGTCTGTAATTTTAATTTTTCATAGTATATTTACCTGGTTTTGCTCTCGGGGTTATTCTGACTTCATAGAATAAGTTTGGCAGTGTTCTATCCTTTCTGATGCTCTGAAATGGCTTTTGTAATAGTGTTGCCAACTCTTCACTGAAAGATTTGTAGAATTCTCTGATGAAGCCATCAGAACTAGGACTTCTTTTGTTGTTGCAAGTTGTAAAATTACCTCTCAATCTTTTCATTTGCTGCAGTTTATTTAATTGTTCTCCCTCTGTTTGTGTTACTTTAGGCAGGTAGTGTGTTTCTAGAAATTTATCCATTTCCTCTAGGTTTTCCAATTTGTTAGAGTACAATTTTTTAATAATTTTCTCTTATGATTTTTTAAAAAATTTCAGTTGGATCTGTTAGAGTGTCACCCATCTCATTTCTTACTCAGGTTATTTGCTTCCTGTCTTGTTTTTCTTTTGTCAGTGGTTCATCAATTTTGTTGATCTTTTCAAAGAACCAGCTTTTTGTCATGTTAACCCTGTCAGTTGTTTTTCTGTTCTTCAGTTCATTTAGTTCTGCTCTATTTTTTATTATTGGCTTTCTTTTGGTGACTGAGGGTTTCATTTGCTGTTCTTTTTCTAATGTCTCTTAATACTTTGATTTGGGCCCATTCTTCTTTTTGGATGTGTGTATTCATTGAAATAAATTGACCCTGAGCACTGCTTTTGCTGTTTCCCAAAGGTGCTAATAATATGGCTTTCATTCTCATTTAGTTCTGGGAATTTCTTTATTATGTTTTTGATTTCTTCTCTAACCTAGCAGTTTTTTACTAAGGTGTTGTTAGGTCTCCATGTGTTTGATTTTTTTTCCTTGTTGTTTCTATTATTTATTTCTATATTTATGGCTTTATGGTCTGAAAAGATGCTTTGCAATATTTCAATGCTTTGCATTTTGTTAAAGCTTACTTTATGGCCTAATATGTGATCTGTTGTGGAGGATGTTCCAAGTGCACAGGAAAAGAAAGTATACTTGGCCATTGTTGGGTAGAGTGATCTGTATATGTCTAAGAGATCAAGTTGGTTGACTTTGATGTTTAGATCTTATGCATCTATATTGAACTATTTCTTTCATCGAAAGGGGTATGTTGATGCCTCCTGCTATAATTGTGGAATCATTTCTCTTTGTAAAGCTGTTAGAATTTTCTTTATGTATTTAAGAGCCCTGCTGTTGCATGTATAAATATTTAATATGGTTATTTCTTCTTAGTGTATTGACTTTTTTAATCATTATACAGTGTCCTTCTACTTTAAAGTTTATTTTATCAGATATTAATATTGCTACTCCTGCTGCTTTTTTGAATGTTGTTTGCTTGATATTTTTCATCCCTTGAGTTTCAGTTTGTGTCTTTAAGTCTAAGAGAAGGCAGCATATAGAGGGCTTGTGTTTTTCAATCCATTCTGACACTCTCTGTCTCTGTATTGGTGTGTTTAGTCCATTTATACTCAGTGTAATTATTGGTAGATATGAATTTAGTGTTTTCTTTTTGATGCCTTTTTTTGTGCATTGTTGACATTTTCTTTATCCCACTTAATTTTCTGCTCTGAGTCATTTTTCTTCTCGTATTTTACTTTCATCTTTTTCATTATTGTTGGTTTTGTATTTACTGAGACTTCAAATTTTTCTTTTTTAATGTGTGTGATTGTTGATTTTCTTTTCGATGCTATAATATTTACCCTATTTTTCTAAATTTAAACCAGTCTTTTATTTCTTTGCATCACTTGACTTACTCTCCATATGAAAGCTCAATGACTACATCTTTTTATTACCAAAACGAATCAAACCCATTGCCATATTAGTCAATTCCAACTCACAGCAACCCTACAGGACCGAGTAGAGCAGCCCACAGTTTCCAAGGAGTACCGAATGCATTTGAGTTGACAATACTTTTGTTAGCATCTGTAGCATTTAACCACTATGCCACCAAGGCTTTCCTTTTATCATTAGTCTCACTTTTTGTAATACTGTTGTTGTCTTTCACATATTGACAACTTTGTTACCCTATTTCAGTATTTTAACTTTAATTTATTTTTGTGATTTACCTCTCAAGATGGATATCTGTTTGCTCTTTCCTATGTTTAGTTTTGTGTTGTTATCTGATGTTACTGATTTTGTAACTGGAAGACTCCCTTTTGTATTTCTTATAATTCTAGTTTGCTTTTTGTAAATTTCTGTTTATCTGGAAATGTCTGAATTTTACCAACATATTTGAGAGATAATTTTCTGGATATATAACTCTTGGCTGACATTATTTTTTAATCAAGGCTTTGTGTATGTCGTCTCTTAGCCTTCTTGCTGGCATAGTTTCTGCCGAGTAGCTCAAATTTAGTCTTATTGATTACTTTGTAGAATATTTTTTTGTTTATCTTTAGCCACCTTTAAAATTCTCTCCTTATCTTTAGTTGTGGCATGATTTATAATAGCATGTCTAGGTGTTTGTCTTTGGGAATCTAACTTTTGTGCAGTTTAATGAGGGTCTTGGATAGATATCATCTCACCTTTCATGATACCCAAGAAACATTCTGCCAACAAACCTTCAAATTTTTCTCCATATTTTTTGTGGCCACCTCCTCCCTTCTGTTACTCCTTTCACTTATAGATAATTTCTCTTGATAAAGGTGCATGTATTTATTAATGTTTCATTTTTTAAGATTCTTTTATCTGATTTTTCCCTTAAATATGTTGATGTCAAGTGCTTTATCTTCTATCTCATTAATTCTGCCTTTCATTGCCTCAATTCTGCTCTTTTGACTTTCTATTGAGCTAATTCTATAATTTTATATTTGTCTTCTGAATTTCTGATTGCTATCTCTCTGTGCTTTTTTTGTTCTTTCATTTTATTGTGTTTAAGTGAAAGTATACAATCCCAGTTAATTTTGCCTGCCTGCCTATCTACAGCTCCTTCTAATCTTGTCTGGTGACAGCACACTCCTCCTTTTCATTATATACTGGTCATATTCTCTTAACTAGTGCCTGCCCCTTCCTCTCAACCTCTTCAACCCATCTAGAAAGAGACCAGTAAGACAGCACCCTATAAATGCATAGATCCATAAAGTACACACACCATACGGCCAGATTATATCCTCAGATCCAGTCTATTGTTAGCCAAAGGGTTGACCTCAGTAGTGTTTTCTGGACAGGGGCAGTAGCAGGTCTAGGGACCATGCTCCAAGAGGATCCTAAGGCCATGGGACCATGAGTTGTGCCCTTTTACTAGACTTCTTGAGCAGCACACCTTTTTTTCTCATGTTGCCACAGCGACTCAACATTTCATGCCCCACCACAGCTGCATTTGCTGGTGGCCAAGCACCATCTGGTTTTTCTGGTAACATTTTGAAACAGTCACCATTCACATGTCTCCTGAGCTTTTTCCACTTGTGTCTCTGGTCTCAGTGATCATCTGCTCTGGATGATTTGGGAATATTTGGTGTACTTCGGATGGCAACTTGCTAGCTTTTAAGAACCCCACCAATATGAGGTACAGAAGACTCTATCAGCAATAGGCTAGTTATACCAATTGGTCTTAATGTCCCCCAAGAGCAGGGTTCCCAGACCTCACCCATGCTATTCTATCCTTGCTATGTTGGGTTGAGATTAGAAGAGTTTTCAGTTTATAACGACATCCAGTTAAGTCAATGTACTTTCTACTGTGTGCTGTTACTTCTTTCACTCAACCAAATTTCTATCAATTATCTATGACCAAGCCTATCCTTCCCTCCCCACTGTCAATCTTTTCTTCAGTACATAAGTCTATTTTTAAGTCCTTAGAGTAGGAGTCTCAAACAATATTTGTCCTTTCGCCACGGACTATTATCCCTCAGCATAATGTCTTCCAGTTGAATCTAGGTTATGATGAGATGCTTTCTAAAATCATCATTGTTCTTTATCATTTCGTAGTGTTCCACTGAGTATATGTAACATAGTTTTTTATGCATTCATCTATTGATGGGCATCTGAGTTGATTCCATCTTTTAGCTATTGTGGACTGGGCTGCAATAAACATTTGAGTGCATGTATCTGTCCATATGACAGCCTTTGATTCTGTAGCATATATTCTGAGCATTGGAATTACTGGATCAAATGGTATGTCTATTGCTAGCTTTTAAAAAAGTGCATGGCTGCTTTCCAAAGAGGTTGCAACATTTTCCAATCCCACCAGAAGTGGAGGAGAGATCCAGTCTCTCTGCAGCCTCTCCAGCATTTGTTGTTTTGTGTTTCTTGGATCATGGCCAACCTTGTTGGGGTGAGATGGTATCTCATTGTAGTTTTTATTTGAATTTCTCTGAGAGCTGATGATGCAAACATTTCCTCATGTGTCTTTTGGCTGTCTGGATTTCCTCTTTGGTGAAGTGTCCATCCATCTCCTTGCCCATTGCTTAGTTGGCTTATTTATCTTTTTCTTATTGATATTTTGAAGTACCTTGTAGATTATGTAGATCAGATGTCAGTCCAACATGTAGTTGTCAAATATTTTTTCCCATTGTGAAAGTGTTTTTTTTTTTTTTTAACTCTTCTGATAAAGTCTTTGAATGAGCAAAAGTCTTTGATTTTTAGGAGTTCCTATAATTGTGCTTTCTTTGTCAGATTTTGAAGTCTGTCTAAGACGTGTATTGGAACTTCCATTGTTGACCCTATTTTTTCTTGCATGATCTTTATCATTTTAGTTTGAATATTTAAGTCTTTTATCCAAGTTGAGTTAATTTTTGTGTGAAGTGTGAGAGATGAGTCTTTTTTCAATTTTTTGCAGATGTTATCCAATTTTGCCAGCACCATTTGTTTAAGAGACTGTTTTTACCCCAGTTTACAATCTTAGGGCTTTTATCAAATATCAACTGTTCATAGGAGGATAGTGGTATCTCTGGGGTTTCAACTCTGTTCCATTGGTCTGTATGTCTCTGTACCAGTACCAGGATGTTTTGACAACCATTGCAGTGTAATGGATTCTGCAGTTGGGTAGTGTAAGGCCTCACTGCATTCTTCTTCTTCAGTAGTGCTTTGTTTATCAAGGGTTTCTTCCCTTTCCTAAAAAAGTTGGTGATTTGTTTCTCCATCTCATTAAAAAAAAGTCACTGGAATTTGTATTTGGATTGCATTGTATACACACATTACTTTGCATATAATAGACATTTTCCCAATGTGAAGTCTTTCTGTCCATGATCAGGGTAGGTTTTTCCATTTATGTAAGTCTCTCTTCAGTTCTTCTAGTTCTTTTTGTACAGCTCTCTTATTTCTCTAGATAGATTTATTCCTAGATATTTTATCTTCTTGGGGCCTATAGTAAATGGTACTGATTTGGCGATTTCTTCTTTAACAGTCTCTTTGTTAGTATAAAGGAATCCTACTGATTTACTTATGTTTCGCTTGTATCCTGATACTTTGCTGAACTAACTCTTCTATTAGTTTGAGTAGATTACTTACAGATTCTTTAGGATTCTCTGCATATACAATCATATCATCTGGAAACAGGGAGATTTTTACTTCTTCTTTGCTGATGCAGATGCCCTTTATCTCTTCGTCTCATATAATTTCCCTGACCCAAACTTCTAGTATAATGTTGAATAGAAGTGGTGAGAGTGGGCATCCTTGTCTATTTCTCATTTTCAAGGGGAATTCTTTCAGTCTCTCTCCACTCAGGACAATGTAGACAGTTGACTTTGTGTAGATGCTCCTTACTGCATTGAGGAGTTTGCCGTCTGTTACTATTTGCTAACAGTTTTTAGCATGAATAGGTGTTGGACTTTCTCAAATGTCTTTTCTGCATCAATTAACAAAATCAAGTGATTCTTATCTTTTGTGTTATTTATGTGACTGACCACGTTGTTTTTCTGATGGTGAACCAGGCTTGCATCCCTGGTATGAATCCTAGTTGGTCATGTTGAATTATTTTTTTAATATGTTGTTGAATTCTATGGGCAAGGATTTTATTGAGGATTTTTGCAACTAGATTCATGAGTGATATTGATCTGTAGTTCTCCTTTTTTGATGGGTCTTTCCCTGGCTTTGGTACCATGGTTGTGCTGGCTTGATAGAATGAATTTGGGCATATTCCATCCGTTTCTATACTGTGAAATAGTCTCATTAGTATTGGAGTTAACTCTTGTCTAAAAGCTTAGTAGAATCCTGCAGTCAAGCCGTCTGGGCCAGGGCTTTTTTGCTTGGTAGTTTTTTTTATGACTTTTTCAATCTCTTTCTTTGTGATGGTTTATTAAGTTGTTCTACTTATCCTTATGGTAATTTTGGTAGGTGATGTGAATCTAGAAGTTTGTCCATTTCCTCTAAGTTTTCAAATCTGTTAGGAGTAAAGTCTTTCATAGTAGTCTATTATGATACTTTTTATTTCAGTTGGTTCTGTTGTACTGTCTCCCATTTCCTTTCTTATTCAAGTTATTTGTTTTCTCCCCTGTTTTTCCTTTGTAAGCTTAGCCAATGGTTTATCAATTTTGTCGATCTTTGTAAAAACAAGCTTTTGGTTTTGTGATTTTTGCAACTGTTCTTCTATTCTCTAATTTACTTAGTACTTCTCTAAGCTTTATTATCTATTCTGGTGTCTGAGGGGTTCCTCTGCTGAAATCTTTCTACTTGTTAAAGCTGTAGGGTTAAATTTCTGATTTGGGTCCCTTCTTCCTTCTGGATGTGTGCATTTACAGAGACAAAGTGACCTCTGAGCACTGCTTTGGCTGTATCTTATAGGTTCTGATAGGAGATGTTTTCATTCTCATTTTATCCCATAAATGTCTCCAGCTTTGATTTCTTCTGTAACCCATGGATTTTTGAGTAAGATGTTCAGTTTCCATGAGTTCGAATTTCTGCCTTTTTTTAATTTCAACTTTTATGACTTTATGTTCTGAGAATTTGCTTTGCAATAATTCACCTGTTTGGATTTTGTTGAGACTTGCCAACCTAGAATAGACCACCTAACAGATGGTCTATTCTGGAAAATGTTCCATGTGCATTGGAGAAGAAGGGTATTTCTCTGTTGATGGGTAAAAAGTTCTGTATATGTCTATAAGGTCTAGTTGGTTAATCATCACAATAAAATCTTCTGTGTCTTTACTGAGGTATTTTCTGAATGATCTGTCCTTTATTGAAAATGGAGTGTTAGCATCTCCAACTATTATTGTGAAGTAATCTATGTCATTTTGCAATGTTATCAGTGTTTGTTCAGTGTATTTAGATGCTCTGGTATTGGGTGCATAAACATTTAATATTGCTATGTCCTGCTTATGAACTGAACCTTTCAGCAATAGTGACCATCCTTGTCCACAATGGTGGATTTTACGTTAAAGTCTACTTTATTTGAGATTAGTATGGCCACTCCTGCTCTTTGTATGTTGTTGGCTTGGTATATGTTTTTCATTGTTTGATTCAGTTTGTTCATATCTTTGAGTCCAAGGTGTTTTTCCTGTAAGCAATATATAGACAGGTCATGTCTTTTGATCTAGGATGTCAGTTGCTGTCTCTTTATTGGAGTGTTCAATCCATTTACATTCAGTTTAATTATTGATAGGGATGTGTTTAGTTTTGTCATTTGATACATATATTTTTGTGCTGTTGATGTTTTCTTTGTTGCTCTTAATCTATTCTGGGTCATTCTTTATCAGTTTATTTTTCATTTTTTTCAATGATTTTTTTTCTTTGATGAGACACCTGTGTTATGTCTCTTGATTATGTTGCAATATTATTTTGCTTTGCAACTACCCATACTTACTATTCTAAATTTAATCCAGTCTTCAACTTCTGCTTATCTATTTAATTTCCACTACATCCAAAAGGATTATAACTACGGATATATAGACCTGTTTTTAGTGTGATGTCATATTTTTTGTGTTATGATCACTGGTTCCTTTCTTTTATTATTGTAACATTGATTAAGCTTTGTGACTTCCCTAACTGAGTATGATTCTGGATGCTGTTTCCTGCATTTTCTCCTTAATTATACACTTAATGTTGGTTTTTTTTCCTAATAGCTTCTTTCAGTATTTTTGTGTTTTTAGTTTTGTCTTTGCAAATTCTCTAAGGTTCTGTTTATCTGTGAATGTCTTAATTTCGTCTTTATATTTGAGAGAGACCTTTGCAGGATATGTAATTCTTGCCTGGAATTTTTTTTTCAAGGCTTTGACTATGTCATCCCACTGTCTTCTTGCCAATGTGTTTTCTGCCAAAAAGTCTGAAGAAAGTCTACAGGGCTTCTTTTTTAAAATTAGCTTTTCTTTAAGCCTCCCTGCCTTTAAGAGAATCATCAGTTTCACCTTATGAAGCTTGATTATAATATGTCTTGTTGTTTCTCTTTTGGGGTCTAATTTTTGTGGTGTTTGATATGCATCTTAGAAATTTATATTCTCTTTTTTCATAATTTCAGGCAAGTTTTCTGTTAGCAACCCTGCAACAATACCCTCTGTGTTTTCAGCTATCCCTCCCTGGAGTTCCCTGCTCAGGAACAATTATTCATTGATTATTTCTTTTAATAGAGTCCCACGTGTTTCTCAATGCTTCTTCATTTTTCTTATTTCTTTTCTCTGATTTCTCCTCATAAATGCTGGTGTTAGTTGTTCTGTCCTCAAGCTCACTAACTCTGGCCTCCAGATTCTCAATCCTGCTGTTTTGGCTTTTATTGAATTGTCTAATCCTGTAATTTTATTCTTGGTCTGCTGGATTTCAGATCATTGATGTTCCATCAGTTGAAATAGCTTGCTTAATTTTTCATCTTGTTCTGCTGCATTTTGTTTAATCTCTGGAAGGGTGGTATATATATTCTTTTGTATTCGACCTCCAATAGTTTCAGAAAGTCTTCTTTATCTGGGAATTTTTTTTCATTTTTTGTTCTGAGTTTTCCAGAGCCATGCCAGATTGTTTCTTTAAATGATTAGCCATTGACTGTTCCCTTTGGGCCATCTAGAAGCTGTTTGGTTTGTGTGACGTTTCTTCAGCAAGATCTGAGGTGTAATTATAAGAAGGGAATTGGTCACCAGCCACCTCTATGTAGTCTACTGACTGGCCCCAGGTGGACACTCTGGGGTGGCAAAGATGGCACCCTACTTATGGAGTTACTGGGGGCCATCAGCCAAGAATATGTTGTGAATCAGTGAAGGGTTCAGGAGATGCTGCTAGGCCACTCAGCCGTCAGTTCTCCAAGTGGTTTTATGTTAAATAGCCACTTTTCTGCTACACGAGGAGCTGTCCAACAGCTGCCAGAGTCAGTCAGGCCCTCAGGTGTGGCAGGCCTGCCTTCTAGCTGACAACAAAAACACCTCATAGGCTGTCACCTGATGCTATGACATTGTTCAAAGTAGAGAGGGCTTAAGGCCCTGCTGCTATGCTCTGCCAGGCCCAATCCACAACTCTAATCTCCTCCATCCTAAACACAATTTTCTGCTGGAGAATCACTTTCCAGAAAGGCACTGCTTCTCAGATTAAGAATTAGCCCCCACTGAGGCCACTGGCTGGGTGACTCCCTCCCAGCTGACCAATATGGCATCTCACCGAAGCTGTCTTTTTTTGCCGAGCGATGGCTGATTCTATAACGTGGCTCAGAAATAAGAGGGTGGACATGCAGTGGTGCCCTCACTGAGAAGCCGGGCTCTAAAATGTGGCTATCCCATGCATAGTTTCTCTGTTGCACTACACGCTGTTCTCTTGATCTCCACAGTTCAGTGTGTTAGGCAGCTCATGTCCAGCCCCTGCCTCCTGAAAAACAAAGAAGGCATCAGTACCTGCAGTCTTTTCAAATGCTAAGTCAATAAAAGCAGGACTCAGTGCTGCTGTCTGATCTTTGAGAGAGGTAGTTATCCCATTTCTGGCATGTAGTCCAACCTGGAAACCCTATGCTGGATGCTAGGGCTCCCCAGATGTCCACGCTGCTCAGTCCAATTACCATTCCAGGCCTTGTTCTCAGATGGAATTGAGGAGGCATGTGTCTAGTCTGCCATCTTGGCCCTGTCCCCTTCTTCATGTTTTCATGTAGCCTGTAAATTTGTCTTTGTGTTTTGCTGCATTTTGCTTCATCTCCTTCCTGATCTCTTGAAGAGTTCTAACTATTAATCTTTTGCATTCTACCTCCAGTAATTCCAAAAAGTTCTCTTTATCTGGAAAACTCCTTTGTTTTGAGAGCTTTCTGAAGCCATTGTGTTCTGCTTCTTTAAGTGATATGATATTGACTATTGTCTCTGAGCCACTAGTAAACTGTATGTTTATGATTGGTTACTGTATTCTCACTTCTTGTTTTGTTTTGAAATGCCTGAATACACTAGTTGTATGAGATAGTCTTATTATTGGTGGCTTTGAGGCTCTAACGTCTTGTCAGCAGGTGTTTATAGCTGTTACTAGGCATGCAAACCCAGTTTACTTTCTTGGAATACTCAGCTCAAGTTGCTCAGATAGTTGGTCACTGAATCTGTGGTACAGTTTCTCCCCTACAGTCCTGGATGAGTGGAGTGATTGGTGCAGGCACAGGTATCTGGCTGCACATGCTGAGAAAGAGAAGGGACTGACAATAGTCCATGAATGTCTTTGAGGCAGGCATGTGCTTTTATGCCTGAGGCTAGGCAAAGGAACTGTTTCTGTCCTGAATTCGTGCTTAAGGGAGCCAGAAAATCCCCCTTCACCTTTTGTTGTTAAATTGTTTCCTCTCCAACTCTAGGAGAATGGCACACAACAATTGTAAGGAGTCCACATCTGGCTCAGGTAGTGTGTCAAATTCTAGAGATTGATGCAGTAGAGAGAAGGGAGGCAGAAGCACTCAGAAAATGCAGAAAGTTTCAGATCTGTATGCAGTAGATTGTATGTAGTCTGCTTAGTTTCTGACAGTTCAGTGCTGCTTTCACTGATTCTGGAGGTGTGAGTGGGCTCTCCACTGTTTGTATTCAACCTCCAATAGTGTCAGAAAGTCTTCTTTATCTGGGAAGTTTCTCTCTCTTGCTGATGAAGATACTTTCTGAAAGCCAGTGCTCTGCTTACTACACTCACTGCTAATGATCTCTCTACTTAATGCTGATTCCCACAGGATCAGGTATGTCTACTTCCTACATACTTCTGGACTTACTCTCCTCCCCCTGTTGCTCAGTCTGATCTCTCAACTTTCCCTTTGATGTACAGTATTCCTAGAATGTCTTATACAATTGATTAATTTGTTTGGGGGGGATTTTTGTTATTAAAGGAATCACAGAAAGCCTTCAACTGTTCTGCTGCATTAGCCCCATCTACGGAAGATCTTTATTTGCTGCAAAAAAGATAGATGGTTATACAGCAATAAGACTTGCCTGTATAAATGTTTTGTAACTCTATTTCCTGTGATTCGCTAGGTCAACTATAGTGAAGAATGGTGTTCTGCCAAAGATTTGTTAATCTCAGATCCAGCATAAATTTCTGTTGCAAACGAAATAATAAATTTTAAGTTCAGGGTGATGCTATCACTGCTAGTAACTATATACTTGCTACTGTCTCTGATGATGAGTTTAATTCTCACTCATGGTGCTTACTATCTTCAAGACCCTCAAGAGATTTTTGCCAAATTTTACACTTCTGGAATCCCTTGGTTATTTCTTTTTGGAGACTGAAGTTTATATCTGTCTCCCAATCTTGATGAAAATTGAGTTTGCAAAGGCTGTGTGGTTGTTTTTCTCTTATTCCTATTACATGATTTCCAGGGAGAAAAGAGAAAAGATGCTGACTTTTTCACCTGTATTTATACAGGAATTTTATCCTGCTACAACTTTGAGTTGTAATCAACTTGATAACAATATTTTATTCTTTGTTTTATAGTTTGAAAGAGTCAGGCAAGAAAGGGGCAACTGTGACTGATTTGGAAGCAACTGTAATACTGTGGTAATACTATGGTAATACTATAAATATTTGAAATCTCTAATCATAATCCTGGAATAAAAGTATCTATCCAGTGGGAATGTTTAATGGCAGTGCTTGAACAATGTGATAAAAATATTTATCACCACTGAATTATACATGGGGAGATTGTTGAAATGGCCAGTGTGTTGTTACCTATACATTTATCACAGTTGAAAAAATATACTTTGAAAAACATGTCTAAAGATTTGGCATAAATTATGGAAACTGTAAGAACATTAGGAAAATTGAGTGTTCACAAAAAGAAGTTCTATGGGAGTACTGATTAGAAGGATTCTTCAGAGATTAGACGAAATGTAACTAGGGTTCTTCCCTATAATTTTTGGTCTAACATCTTAGGACAACCTTCTCACCATTCTGTTTTGGTTACTTTCCATTTCCTCACGATGTCTCAAATCTTAATGAAAATAGAAAGTGATAGATTCTGTTTGGGTAGAGGAAGAAAGTTTTGAAATTAAAAAAAATTCTTGTCTCCATAGTCTATGCCAATTTCTCAGAACCAAGCTAGTCCCCCAGAGGCATTCTGCACCAAAGGTTCTTGGCACAGAAAAGATTTCCAGAAGACAGAGGTCTTTTTGAGCCATATCCTGGAACCTGAAACCAAACCAAAATAGTTTTGAGAGTGAGAGAAAAGAAGGCACTTCAGAACATTTTGTGTCACGTATTTGTAGTTGACCATTTTGCTTGACAATCTTTAAAAAAGTTATGTTTCCTCATGGATGTTTTATTTTGTTTTTATTTGTCATTTCAAAACGGATAATATATAAAGACATAGGGAAGGCTAGACTCTCATTTTCCTCCACAGCCTCTAGTTTAGCACTCTGTCTTTGCTCTCTCAAGCACTGTTTACATATAAGCTTAGTTTTGGCAGTCAGTGAGTTTATTTTACATTTTACTGAAGTGTCAGGGGAAATACTGATAGAAAAACTAAACAAAATCCTTCATGAAATGGTATCACCAAATAAGCAAAGTACCTGAAGGAATCAAACATCCGGGTGCCTAGAGCTCAGAGCCTGATTTTTCTTCCCTATAAGGAATCCTCAGTATCTCTCCCTTCTCTAGCTGGTGATAAGATTGCCTGAAAATTAATCACTAGTGAAGAGAGGGCTGTATTGATTGTCAACCTGTACTGCAAGACTGAGTCTCTGCCTCTGTCAGCTTTTCAAACCAGAGTGCACAAATTTCATTTTTGGTACTTTAAAGAAATAGGAATGCTAAATTTTCTATTTAAAAGTGAGATTTTTTTCCTGTTCCTTTCTCAAATATCAGTGATTATTGAAAATAACACTAAATGATTTCTACTTTATATCTAATCAAATATCTCACAATAAGATACATATATTTTGAAAGGGACATTAATGTAGACATATATAAAACTAAAAGTCCATAAAATGACTGTGAAAACAGATTTACATGATCTTTCACAGTTATTCTGTGAGAGGAAGCATTAAGTAGATTTTCACGTATCTGTGTGTGTACATCTGTATGTCTTCTCAAGCTTATGTCTTCTATTAAATATGTTAATGACTAAATGATATACATTCTCATAATCTTTTGGAATAATATGGTAATTTAAAACAAAGAAATAATATAACTTACACAATCAAACATAACTATGTAAAAATGTTATTACCAAAGGCTTAATAAGAGGCTGGATATTATTTGTTAAATGGAGGAGGACAACCAAGAACTTGGAAATATTTGTGAAAATAAAAATGGAGCCAGACTGAGGGTTTGTACATAGAAAGAAAACCAACAACTCATGACAAAATGTTTTTACAGAGTAGATCCAGCACTTTTTCCAGATTTCCACATTTCTGAGTGAAACTTGAGTTCTCCGTGTCAATTTTAAAGTGTCGTTCCTACAATAACAATATCAGAGTTGTTGATAACCACATTACATAATTTGGGCTGGCCTTCCACATTCAAGAGTTGTCCCCAAGGTCTGCCTTGAGATAAAAAAAGACTTATAAAACTCATTTCTCTGCAAAATATCATTGTATTTTGTCAGGACAGCTAGACAACAGTGAGATGCAAAATATTAGTGGCTGATGACTACAAAAAGCTTATTTCTTGCTCAGGCTACAAGTTCATTGTGAATTGCCCATGGGATTTTATTCAAATTCCAATGGCCAAAGCAAGTTACAGTAACATGCCCAACATCAAGAGGTTAGAGAAATGAGATTCTACCATATGACTGAAATGAGAACTAGATTATTGCTGAAAATTCTGATTGAGTACCAGTAATAAACATGTTTGATAATATTGTATTGTACCCATGTTCTAGGTTACTGATAAAAGTAGAGGAATAAAAAAATCTTCTCACTACATTTTTGCTATTTAATTTGATGTCTCATTACAGAGGGGAAGAAAACCAAATGCACAGGATATATTTCTATAAAATGTGACAATAACAGTGCATTCCCATAAGGATATAAAATAAAGCAATCTGAAAATGTTTGAAGAACTGAAACATTGTCAAGACTTTTCTCTCCTATTTTCTCTATGGAACAAAAACTTTAACATACAGGAGAAAGGACAACAAACACAATGGTTAATTTAAATACAGGAGGGGGTTAGAAAAACAACCTCTACCTCTGGGAGACAGGACAGAGGAAGAGAAGCAGAGATTCATACTGAACTCAGGACTACACAGTGGTAAGAAAGGAACACAGAAAGGCCAAAACCTAGGTAATCAGAGATGGCCTAAAAGAGAGAATGCTCCCAGCTGTTGGTATATTAGGCTAACCAACATCTGATAAGAAGCTACCTCACAAGATAGACCCTCTCATGAGCACTCCTCTAAAGAAAGACCAAAATATGGGAGTTGAACAGACACTGGAGGGGGGGAATAAAAACGCCTGCTGACAAAATTATCTACACCCTAAGCACACACAAAAATGAAATCACTAGAAAAGACTGTGGTACACTGATGGTAACCATAGCAACCATAAACCTCAAGCCTGGCCCAGTTCCTAATTATATTAATTCTAGCTTCAAAATAAACACCTAGCAGAAAGAAAGGTATGTTCATTTTCAGGTATAAATGCTATATATCTCAGTCTTTTCTGTAGCATACAAAATGTCTAGTCCTCAACAAAAACCGCAAGGCATAAGAAAAGTAAAGGAAAAACAACATATTCCTCGGAAAGAAAAGCAATTCTCAGAACAAGCAGATCTCACAGAGTGCTGTCTTACTCATCTAGTGCTGTTATAACAGAAATATCACAAGGGGATGACTTTAAAAAGAGAAATTTATCTTCTCATAGAGAAGCAACCTAAAAGTTCAAATTGATGGCATCAGCTCCAGGAGAAGTCTTTTTTCTGCTGGCTCAGTAGCAAGGTTTTTGTCAGCAATCTTCCCCTGAACTGAGAGATTCTGAGATACAGGGACTCTGCGTCCTTTCCGAAGGATGAGTTCTCCCTTGGCACTGCTTCTTTCCTGGTGGTATGAGGTCCTCAACTCTCTGCTTGCTTCCCTTTCCATTATATCCCATGAGATTGCCTCAAGGCACAAAACAATTGCATAGGCTGAGTCCTGCCTCACTAATGCAACCATCACACATCTTCCCTCATTAACATCATAGAGGCATGGTTTACAACATATTGGAACATCACATAATACCAGGAATCACGGCCCAGCCAAAATGCTACACACATTTTTGGGGGGATATAATCCACTTCATGATAAGTACTGTGACTAATATATTAAAGGCTCTAACTGAAAAGGTGGACAACATGTTTAAGACCAATTGGTCAATTTCATCCAAGAAAAGAATAGTATAGAAAAGTACCAAGTGGAAGTCAGAAATGGAAAAACAAAACACAGTAATAGAAATAAAGAAGAACTTTCAGATTCATTAGTAGACTTGACAGAGCCAAGGAAAGAATCAATGAGCTGGAAGACAACCAAAATAAGTTACAAAACTGACGTTTGAAGACAAAAATGAGAGGGGGTAAATTTATAGAGTATACAATAGCTGTGAGGCAATACCAAACAGTCTAACATAAGTATAATTGGTATCTCAGAAGAAAGAACAGAGAACATATTTGAAGAACTAAAGGTAAATATCATTTTAAACTAATGACAGACATCAAATCTAAATTCCAAAAAGCTGAGGAAACAACACACATACACACACACACACACCATCTAGGCATATCATAGTCAAATTGCTAGAAACCAAAGACAAAGAAAATTTTGAAGGGAAAGAGAAAAAAAACACATTATGTAAAGGGTCTTCCGAAAACAGTGTGCTATCTTTGAATTTCAATAAAACAAGTTGTATAAATGATAGCTTTGATTTTTTTACTATCTTGAAGTCCATTTGATGGCATTATGTGTAGAAATGAACTTTGGGTAAATGGCCACATAGCACCTTCCAAATGGGGCCAAAAATAATCAGTGACCATAGCCCAATATCTTTCACCATTGACAGTCACAGCCTCTCCTCATTCATCTTGGAAAAAATAAGGGCTAATGATTCCACCAGACCAAAATCCACACCAAATGGCAACTTCTTTGGGATAAAGTGGGCATTCTTGAATCTCCTTGGATTCTCATTGTTCCTAATGAGACACTTTTGTTTGTTAACAAAACCATTCATCCCAAAATGGGCCTCACTGTTGAAGATGATTTTTCAGCCAAAATCAGGGTCAGTTTCCAATGCTCTAGAGTCCAGTCAGCAAAAGTACAGTGCAATCTATGATCTTTGAACTTCAATTCTTGAGTTAAAACAATGTTGTAAGGGTAAAACTTCAAGTCCAGGTGCAAAACCCGCCAAACTGTGATTCACAAAAGGACTAATTTTTGTCCCAGGGGAGAAATTGATTGGGATGGATTCTTGCATGCATTCTGATGGTTAGGGATGATGCTTTCATTGCATAATGTGATTCGTTGACACACAGGCATTACCTGATTGGCAACAGACCAGTATGTCTCACATTTTTTGATTAAATTTTTAATTGTTCTCTTGGCTGGATGATAGTGCTCATAAACTTCAAGTAACACACAGAATGTTTAGCAAATGGAACACGCATTTTAATAACAAACTTTAACAGTTTCTACACATCATGGAATCATGTAAATTTTCTGGCTATTTGTCAAGACTAATAAAAAAATTACAAATACGGTTGCTATAGCTCAACAAATATCATTGCTGTAAGCTGTCAAAAATGGGATATCCTTAGTAAAAGACACTTTACGTGAGAACAACGTTAAGAGTTAAAGTAGTCATTTCATCATAAGCCATGCAAACAAGAATTCAGTGCCAGTGGTATCTTTAAATTTACAAGAGAAAAAGGTCAACCCAGAATTGTCTAACCAAAAAAACCAAACCCATTGTTGTCAAGTCAATTTTGACTTATAGTGAGTGACTCAACCGGACAGAATAGAATTGTACCATACAATTTCCAAGGAACACATGGTAGCTTCAAACTGCTGATCTTTTGGTTACCATCCAAGTTTTTAACCATCAGCATTCCACCAAATGCTCTACTTGGCAAAAACTATCTTCCAAAAACAAAGGATAAATAAAAACTTCTTCAGATTAAATAATAAGATAAAGGAATTTACTGTTAGCAAACCTACTCAATGAGAAATATTGGATAAAGGGTTTCAGGTAGAAGGAAAATTATAACAAAAAGAAATTTGAATCTATATACATAAAGAGAAGTGTACTGGATATGGAAGTAACATGAAATTATTTGATTACCTTTAACTCTCTTAAAGGTAAATGTTCTAGGGAAAAATATAGAAGTGCATCTTTATGAAAATAGCACAAGGGGAAAACAGGAAGAACTGGAAAGACACTTACATAACATTCTAACATAATACTAAACATTTTTAAGAGTAATAAATAATAAGTCATTACAGACACACCCCTGGCCACTGAGCCAGTTTTGACTCGTAGTTACCTTACAGGGTAGAGGAGAGCTGCCCCATAGGATTTCCAAGGAATGGATGGTAGATCTGAATTCCTGACCTTCTGGTTAGCAGCTGAGCTTTTAACCACTGTGCCACCACTATTCCATAACAAGCTATGAGGGCCCCAACAAGTCATTGTTGTTAGGTGCCATCGAGACCATGACTTGGGTCAGGCAAACCCTAGTCTTAAAGGTAACATTCTTTTCCTTTCAACACTTTAAAGAGGCTTTTTACAGCAGATTCACCCAATGCAATGCTGCTTTTGATTTCTTGGTGCTGTTTCCACAGATACTGGCTTTGGATCCAAGTAAAATGAAATCTTTGGCAACTTTCATCAAGTCAGGAAGGGAGGTAAAATGAAATCATAAAAGCTTTTAGTGTACATAAAGACCAAAAGAGGGAAAAACAAACAAAATAATGAGAAAATAGCTAGAAAGTTAGTGGATTTTAATCCAACCATAAAAATCAGCATCATCTTAAATGATAATAGTCCAAATACACTACTAAAGAAATATAAATTGTCAGATGCAGTAAAAAGAGCAAGACTCAACTACATGTTGTCTACAAGAAGTTTCAGCATAAGTATGACTTCAAAAACAATGAACATTTCAGTAAAAGGCAATTTAAAGGGAAGGCTGATAGCTCCATGATATTAAAAAAAAAAAAAGATTATAGACAAGTTATAAATTTAAGAAACAGAATGAGAGAAAGAGACAGCCACAGATAGACTCTCTTGTTAATGGTTTGTCTGCTAATCAAAAAGTTGGTAGTTCAAGTCCACCCAACTATCCCTGGAAACTCTAAGAGGAAGTTATACTCTTTCCTATAGGGTCATTATGAGTCAGAATCAACTCAACAGCAAAAGGTTTTGGACTGGCCTCAAAGATCAGCTCAGAAAATGTACTTGACTTCTCTTGGATCAAACTGTGAAATAATTGATGCTCCCACATTATTTTTGAAAACAATATAACAGTCAGCTGGCGATCAATGGAGACTAGCAGTAGAATATGGTACCAGTATAGGCAGACTAACTAGAAGCTTCATAGGCAAGATTGGTAAGATTGGTAAAGAGGCAGGTAAATTGAGATGAGCTTAAACCACTGGCCCCCTTGGGATTAAGAGTAATTCAGGATGACTATGGAAAACCCAGGTGGTATAGGGGCTAAGACCTATGGCTGCTAACCAAAAGTTGAGAGTCAGAATTCACCTGCAGCTCCTTCAAAATCCTATGGAGCAGTTCTCTGTCTTGTAGGCTTGCCATGAGTTGGAACTGACTCGACGAAAAGCCGTTTGGTTTGAGTTTTTTTTCTTTTGTGCACCTGTTCAAAGCTGTGCCCCATGAGCTATAACATGCTTTAGGGGAAATGAACTTCACTGAAACAATCTAGCCAAATCATTGAATAAATAAACATGCAAACAACAATAAAATCTACAACTCTTGGGTGCCAAGTACAGAAGGGATGAGAATGCAGTATCCAGAGTTGGAGAAATAAGACTTAGTTCTCCAGTTTTCAACAAACACATTATGTGAAAACATATAGGAAAGTAAGATTCATGGAAAAAAAAAACAGGCAACATAAGTTGCCCTTGAGAAGGTCCAAATGTCACAATTAGGAGACAAACACTGTAAACTGACTAATACAAATATATTTAAATAATTAATGGAAACCACACTTTAAAAATTAAAGGAAGGGCTAATGACAATGTCTCATTAAATCAATAATATTGATTAAAAAAAGAAATTATGAAAAGGAACACAATGGAAATTCTGGTACTGATAAATACAATATACAAAATGAAAAACTTATTTGAAGGGGGTGGGGCCAAGATGACAGAATAGAAACCTCAATTTCCTCTGAGAATTAAGGTCTGGAATGATAGCTGAATGGAATGGTGTGGACATCTGGGAGCCCTAGGATCTGGCACAGGGTTGTCAAATTTGACTAGGCACTGGTAGCAGACTGAACTGTCTCTCTCAAAGACAAGCCAGAGGTTACTGAGTCCTGTTCTTGCTGATTCACCACTTTGGAGGACTGTAGGTACTGATACCTTCTTTGTTATCTGGGAGGTAGCAACTAGGCGTGAGCTGGCAAATACATCAAACTGCAGTGCTTAAGTAAACAGCATATAGTACAACAGAGAGACTGTACACGGAATAGCCACACATTGAGAGCCCGGTAGCTGTCTGAGGGCACCACTGACCCTCCACTGTCTCTTTTTTGAGCTTTTTTTCTGCTGTTTCACAGCAAGCAGGGAAGCTAGTCCAGAATGTCATCTTGGTTGGCTAGGAGGCAGAGTTCCCCAGCCAGGTATCTTAGATGCAGCTGACCCTAAAGCAGAGCGTCAGCCTGTCTGGCAAGTACTTTTCCAGCAGTAAAATAGCAATTCAGGCTATTCATGTCTAGATTTATGGATGGGGTCTGGCAGAGGAAGGTGGGACCCCTAACCCTTCCTTACTTTGAAGAACATCACAGCATCCGGGGATGGCTTAAGAGATGCTTTTGTTGTCTACTGGAAGGTGGGACCTGCCGCACCTGAAGGCTTGACTCTTTTGGGCAGCTGTTCAACAGCTCCCAGCTCAGCAGTAAAGTACCCTTTTAAAATGAGCCCACTTGGAGAACTGACTACTGTGAAGCCTGGCTGCATCTCATCTACCCTTCATTGATCCATATCATAGGGTCAACTGACAGCCCCCCAGTAACTCCATAAGTAGGGTGCCATCTGCCAACCAGGAGGCAGAGCCTGCCACCCCAGAGAGCCCACCTGGGGACAGTCACTACAGTACATAGAGACAGCTTGTGACTAACTCCCCTCTTAGAACTACACCTCAGCTCCTGTTGAGGTAGCACCAGAGAAATTGAACAGCTTTTAGATGGTGCGTGGACAAAAGTCAATCACAAAACATTTAAAGAAGCAGTCCACCATGGCTCCAGAAAATCCCAAAACAAAGAATCAAAAAACTCCACAGATGAAGAAGCCTTTCTGAAACAATTGGAGGTTGGATACAAAAGACTTATATAGAGAGCTCTCCTAGAGATTAAACAAAACACAGCAGAACAAAATGAAAAAATAAGTAAGCTATTTGAATTGATGAAACATCAATGATCTGAAATACAGCAGATCAATAACAAAATTCCAGAATTAGACAATTCAATTCAAAGCCGAAAGAACAGAATTGAAGAGATGAAAGTCAGACTTAGTGACCTTGACGACAGAGCAACTGACACTAGCGTTTATGAGGAGAAATCAGAGAAAAGAAATAAGAAAAAGCATTAAGAAACATGTAGGATTCTACTGAAAGGATTATAATTTATGAATAATTGGAATTCCTGAACAGGGAAGGATGATGATAACACAGAGACCATTGCTGTAGAGCTGCTGACAGAAAATTTCTCCGAAATTATGAAAGAAGAGAATGGAAATATTCAAGACATGTATTGAATGCCACAAAAAATAGACCCCCAAAGAAAGACAGCAAGATGTATTACAGTGAAGCTCAAAATGAAACATAAACAGATTTTTTAAAGACAGTGAGTCTCAAAGCAAAGCCAACATTCACAGGGAAACCCTCTAGGCTTCTGTCTCACTTCTTGGCAGAAAGAATGTTGGCAAGAAAGCAGTGGGATGACACTTTAAAGTCTTGAAGGAGAAAAACTTCCATCCAAGAATTATATATCCTGCAAAATTGTCTCTCAAATATGATGGTGACATTAACATTCTCAAACAAACAGAAGCTTAGAGACATTTTTTAAAACCAAACCAAAACTACAAGAAGTATTGAAAGAAGCTCTTTGCTTAGAAAAATAAAAAAATTAAGTGTATACTTAAAGAGGCAATGCAGGACACAACATCCAGAATCGTATGCACTTAGGAAAGTCAGAAAGCTCAGTCAAAACTACGTTATTTAAAGAAGGGAACAAGTGATCATAGCACAAAAACCATGACATCATCACACTAAAAAGAGAGATATAGTAGTTATAACTCTTTGAATAGGAAATTAAAAAGATACACACGTTAAAGTCTGGTTTAAACTTAGAATAGTAAGGTGGATCATAAGTATAACCTCAAAGCAGAATAACAATGTGACATATCAAAACAGAAAGCATAGTAAAGGAGTCTTGACAAACACAAAACCAACGCTGAAAAAGATGAAAAGTTAACCCATAAAGAATGACCCAGAACAGAATATCAAGAAAAACACAGAAAACGTGAACAAGACAAAAATAAATGCACCACAATGACAGCATTAAACACACAGCTATCAACAATTACACTCAACGTAAATGGACTGAACGCTCCAACAAAGAGACAGTAAGTGACATGACAGATCAAAAGACATGACCTGTCTGTATGTTGCTTACAAGAAGCACTCTTAAGACTCAAAGATATGAACAAACTGAAAATCAAAAGATGGAAAAATATATACCAAGCCAAGAATGAACAAAGAGCAGGGGTTGGAAACACCAGTCTCAGATAGAACAGACTTTGATGTAAGATCCACAATATGGACAAGGATGGTCACTCTTTATTGTTGAAAGGTTCAATTCAAAAGCAGAAAATAACAATATTAAATATTTATTCACCCAATACCAGATCATCTAAATGAATAAAACACTGACAACATTGAAAAATTAGATAGAGCACTCCACAATAATAGTAGGAGACTTCAACATTCTACTTTCATTGATAGACAGACCATCCAGAAAAAAAGCTCAGTAAAGATACAGAAGATCTTATTGTGACAACTAACCAACTAGACTTTACCAATGTATATAGAACTTTTCACCCATCAACAGATAAATACACCTTCTTTCTCAATGAAAATGGAACGCTTTACAGAATAGATCATGTGTTAGGACATAAAGTTAGCCACAACAAAATACAAACCACTGAACTATTGCAAAGCAATTTTTCAGATCATAAAGCCATGAAAGTTTAAATCATTTGCAGAAAAAATAAGTAGAAATTCAAACTTACAGAAACAGAACAACACCTTTCTCAAAAAGCCATGTGTTACAGAACAAATCAAGGATGAAATAAAGAAATTTACAGAATCCAATGAGAAGGAAAACACATTCTACCAGAACTTACGGGATACTGAAAAAGCACTGCTCAAGTCAACTTATCTCCATCAGTGCATACGTCTGGAAAGAGGAAAGAGCCCAAACCAAAGAACTAACCCTACAGCTTGAACAAGTAGAAACAGAGCATCAGAGGAACCCATCGGTTACCAGAAGAAAACAGGCAATAAATGTTAGAGCAGAAAAAACTCAACAAAATTGATAAACCACCGGCTAAATTTACAAAAGGAAAATGAGAGAGGAAACACATAGGTGATGGGAGATGTTACAACAGACCCAACTGAAATAAAAAATATCATAACAGAGTACTATGAAAAATTATACTCTAACAGATTTGAAAACCTTGAGGAAATGGACAAATTTCTAGATTTACATTGTCTACCAAAATTATCACAAAGAGAAGTAGAAAAACTTAATAAACCAATCACAAAGACAAGGTACTGCAAAATGTCAAGAAAAAGGTAAATGACCCACTTAAGCAATGGGCAAAGGAGATGGACAGACACTTCACCAAAGAAGACATCCAAGCAGCCGAAAGGTGCATGAGGAAATGCTCATAATCATTAACTGTTAAAGAAATCCAAATCAAAACTACACTGAGATACCATCTCATCCCTACCAGGTTGGCCATGATCCAAAAAAACAAAATGACAAATGCTGGCAAGGCTGTGGAGAGACTGAAATTCTCCTACACTGCTGTTGGGATTGCAAAATGGTAAAATCTGTTTGGAAAGCACACTGGTACTTCCTTAAAAAGCTAGAAACAGATGTACCATTTGATCCAATAATCTCACTGCTCAGAATTTATCCTATGGAAACAAAGGCTGTCACACAGACGCACGCACACTCATGTTCATTGTGGCATAGTCCACAACAGCAAAAAGATGGAATCAACCTAGTGCCTATCAACAGATGAATGGATAAAGAAACTATGGTACATATATTCAGTGGAACACTATGCAATGATTAAAAAGAAAAAAAAAACAGATGATTTTAGGAGACATCACGCTGAGTGAAATCAGGGAACAGCAAAAGGACAAATATTGTATGAGACCCCTGATATAAGGACTTAAAAATAGATTTATGTATGAAATTAAAGACTCTTCGATGTCTACAAGCATGGGGAGGGAGGGTAAGGGTTGGCCACAGATTACATAGTCCACAGAAATTTTGTTAGATGAAAGCAGTGACAGCATACAGTAGAAAGGTGATCAACTTAACTGGACTTCACCATAAACTGAAAACGCTTCTAATTTCAACCCAGTATTGCAAGGATAGAGTAGCAGGGTGGGCTCTGGGGACCATACTCTCAAGGGCCATTGAGGTCAATTGGCATAATTAGTTTATTGCCAAGAGAGTCTTCTACACCCATATTGGTGAGTGGCGTCTGGGATCTTAAAATCTGGCAAGCTGCCATCTGGGGTATACCAACTGGTTACACATCTGGAACAGATGATCACTGAGAACACCAAAGGCATGATAAAAAATAGTACAGGAGACAGAAGGACCTATGTGAATGGGTGACTGTATTAACATGTCACCAGAAGGACCAGATGGTGCCTGGCCACCACCGAAGACAGCCAGGTTGGGTCACACAATGTTGAGTCCCTGTGGCAACACAACAAAAAAAGGGCTGCAGTTCAGGAACTCTATTACAAGAGCAAAGTTGATTGTCTGATAGCCTGGTGGCTGTGCTGAGAGCATGGCCCCTAGACCTTCTGCTGCCCCTCTCTAGAAGATACTACTGAGGTCAACTCTTGAGACAAAAATAGACTAGACTCAGTGACACAATGTGACCACACATTGATTGTACTTTATGGTTCTATGCATTTATAGGATGCTCTCACTGATCTCTTTCTAGATGAGAGAGAAGAGGATGAAGAAGAGGGGCAGTAGTTTGTTAAGAGGGTAAGACAAATATAGAATGAAAAGGAGGAGTGTGCTGTCACTGGGCAAGGAGAGCAGAAAGTGCTGCAGACAGGTGGGCATGCAAAATTTATTCGGATTTGGTACTTTCACTTAATCAGAATACAAAAAGAAAGAAAGAAAACCTCATTTGAAGGACTTAATGGTAAATTTGATCAGGCAAAAATAAAAACTTAAAGATACACCAATAGGGATTATGCCAGATGAAGAACAGAAAGAATAAAAGTAAGCAGAGTCTTAGAGAGAAAGGGTGGAAGCCATTAAGCACAGCAACATATGTGTAATAGGAATACTAGGAGAGGAAAGAGAGGAAGTAGCACAAAATTATTTGAAAAAACCGATGATTGAACACTTCACAAGTTTGATGACAAACATAAATCAACACCTCTAAGAAGTTAATGACTTCCAAGTGGGCTGAACACATGGACTTGTCACAGTACAATGCTGAAAAGCAAATACAAAAAGAAAATCCTGAAATCAGTAAAAGAAACCCGTATTTTATGTATTTTTCATTTTTTTTATTAAGCTTAGGTGTAAGTGTGCAATCCAAGTCAATTTTGTATACTCGCCTCTCTAGAACTCTATCTGTTTTCCCTGTCCTGTCACAGCAAACTCCTTTTTACTCATCACTTCTAGTATCGTCTTAATGAACACTTGTCCCCTTCTCTCCACCCTCTCCTCTTGTCTGTTGAAAGAAACCAGTAGGACAGCCTTCTGTAAGTGTACAAAATCACACAATACATAGACCACATGCTCACTCTGTGTCCTCAAATCCAGTCTATTCTTTGTCTGAAGTGTTGACCTCAGTATTGATTTCACGTCTGGGGCAGGAGCAAGTCTAAGGATCCTGTTCCCAGGGGACCCTACAATTTTAGTCTATTAATAGAATTCTTGATCTGCATACGTCCTTTTCTTATGCTGTGCCAGGGTCTCTACACTGTGTCCAGTATCAAGGCTGTCTTTGTGGTGGCTTGACACCATCTGGTTCTTCTGATTGTTACCTGATTTGGATCAGTACCGTGGAGCAGCTGAGCCAATGAACCATATTCCAAGTTAGAAAGAGGAAGAAGGTTTTTCTGGAGTTATGATACCACCAGAGACTTGACAGCAATGCAGTCTGTTCTCCACAGAGTCTCAAAAGACAATTTTTGAGTTTATATATCATTTTACCAAGGAATATTTAATGTTGTTAAGCACGTAGCCCGCAGATAACCGTATACATCACAAAACAGTCACAAGAAACTCTTTATTAAACTACAGATGTGTATGTCAGACATCTGAACTGTATGTTTGTAACAGGCAAAGACAAAACTTATGCAAAAATTCCTCACCTAGTGAAATTAGACTGCCAGGTCCTCTCTAACTGAAATAAGGAACAAGAAAGCAAGCTGTGGATATAAAAAATGCCACACAGACTTCCTAGTTGTTGTTTTCCAGGCTGAAGGCCATTTCTCAGGAGAGCAAAGAAGAGGAGAGCCACCGAGGTCATAAGAGCTGAGGGATCTCTGTGCCTCTTTGGAAAGAGGCCAGTGCAGAGGTCAGAGTAGCTGGTGCAGTAAAAAACACTTACAGATTACCTAGAATATCATTATGGCATCAGTTATGTGAAGCTGTCACCCCATTTTGAAAAGGAGAAAACATGTTGCAAAGTATTACGGTTACATGATCACATGCTGATTTAGTCTCCCAATCATGTGGTTCCTTCTGTTTCCTGGCTCATTTTTGCTCATGTCTTTGATGTTCTAGGCTGTCATCTGTACTATGTGGGTTGGGACCAACTGAAGTTCCTCAGATGGCAGCTTGCTTGCTTTTAAGACCCTAGACACTACTCAACAGGGTGGGGTGCATGAGACTCCTTTAGCAAAAGACTACTTATGCCAATTGACCTCAATGTCCCCTGAAAACGTAGCCCCCAGACTCCTGTGCCTGGTACTCTGTCATCTGAACTGCTGGGTTGAATTTAGAAAACCTATTAGTTTATGGTATAGTACAGTTATGCTCATCAGACTTCTATGGCATACTGTCACACCCTTCACTTAACTGAATTCCTATCAATTAACTAATCTATGACCAACACTCTTCCTCCCTCCCCACCCTTGTAGACATCAAAGAGTCTTTTCTTGTGTGTGTAAGTCCTTTTTTAAGTCTATATAATAATTGACTCATAAAATACATGTCTTTTTGAAGCTGATTTCACTTAGCATAATGTCTTCTAGCTGAAACCAGGTTATGACATGCTTCCTCAAATCATCATGATTCTTTATCATCAGATAGTGTTCCATTGTGTAAACCTACCATAGTTTGTTTTTCCATTAGTCTGTTGATGGTCACCTAGGTTAATTTCATCATTTTGCTATTGTGGACTGTGCTGCAATAAACATTCATGTGCACGTATCTGTTCAGTGATGGGACTTATTTCTGTAGGACATATTCCAGGCAGTTGCACTCCTGGATCATATGGTATCTCTATCTCTAGCTTTTAAAAAAAAGCACTAAATTGCTTTCAAAAGAGTTTGTACTATTTTGCATACCCATCAGCAGTGTGTGAGAATTCCAGTCTCTCCACAGTCCTTCCAGTACTTGTTGTTTTGTATTTTTTGGATTATTGTCAACCTCGTTGGGATGAGATAGTATCTCATTGTCGTTTTGATGTGGATTTCTCTAATATCTAATAATTGTGAAAATTTCCTCATGTGTCTTTTGGCTGCCTGGATGTCTTTTTGGTGAAGTGTCTGTCCACGTCCTTTGCCCATTGTTTAACTTGGTTGTTCATCTTTTTATTGTTGATATTTTGTAGCACCTTTTAAATCATGGAAATCAGAAATTGATCCGATACACAGTCGTCAAATATTTTTTTTTCCATTCTATAGTCAGTCTTTTAACTGTCTTGATGAAGTCTTTGTATGAGCAGAAGTGTTTGATTTTTAATAGCTCCCATTTACCTATTTTCTCTTCTGCTGTTTGGGAATTATTAGCAGAATTTTGTAATCTGTCTAAGCTTGTATTAGAAATTTCATTATTATTCTTACTTTTTCTTCCATAATCTTTATTAGATTTGATAGTTTAGTCTCTGGTCCATTTAGAGTCAGTTTTGTGTAAGGTGTGAGACATGGGACTTGATTCAGTTTTTTGCAGATGGATATTCAATTTTACCGACACCATTTGTTAAAGAGACTGTTCTTACCCCAGTTTACAGCCTTCAGGCCTTTGTCAAACATAAGCTCTTCATAGGAGGATGGTGATATTTCTGGATTCTCTATTCTGTTCCATTGGTCTACACATCTGTTTTTGTACCAGTATCAGGCTGTTTTGACTACCATGGCAGTGTGATAGGTTTTAAGGTCAGGGAACATGAGGCCTCCTGCTGGTGTTCCTCTTCTTCAGTAGTGTTTTTTTATCCAGGGATTCTTCCATTTATAAACAAAGTTGGTCATTTGGTTCTCTATATCAGTAAAAATTGACACTGGAATTTGTGTTGGGATTGCACTGTCTATGTAGATTGCTTTGAGTAGAATAGACATTTTCACAACGTTAAGTCTTCCTATCGACAAGAAAGGTAGTTTTCTCCACTTACGTAAGTCTCTTTTGGTTTCTTACAGCAGTCTTGCAATTTTCTCTGTATCTCTTACATCTCTGATTGCATTTATTCCTAGGTATTTTATCTTCTTGGTGATTATTGTCAATGGTATTGATTTAGTGGTTTCCTCTTTGACAATCGGTTTGTAGGTGTAAAGGAATCATGCTGATTTATTTATGCTCATCTTTTATCATGATACTTTGGTGAACTCTTTTATTAGTTCCAGTAGTGTATTTATGGATTCTTTAGGGGTTTCTGTGTATATAATCGTATCATTTACAACTAGGGATACTTCTTTACCAATGTGGATGCCCTTTATTTCTCTTTCTTGTCTGATTGCTATGGCCAGAAACTCTAGCACAACATTGAATCAAGGTCATGACAGTGGGCATCCTTGTCTAGCTCCCATTCCCAGGGGGAATTCTCTCAGTATCTCTCCATACAAGATGATGTGGGCAGTTGGCTTTGTGTAGTGTCTCTTACGGTGTGGAGGAATTACCCTACTATTCGTATTTTGCTGAGTTTATAACATAAATGTGTGCTGGATTTTGTCAAATGCATTTTATGCATCAGTTGATAAAATCAAGTAAATTTATCCTTTATCTATTTATGTGGTTGATTACATTAATTGTTTTTCTCATGTTGAAACCGCCCTGCATCCCTGGTATGAATCCTACTTGGTCATGAACAATTATGTTTTTGATATGTTGTTGAATTCTATTGGCTAGGCTTTTATTGAAGATTTTTGAATCTGGGTTCATGAATGACATTGGTCTGTAGTTTTCTTTTTTTATGTGGTATTTACCCAGCTTTGGTATCAGGGTTATGAATTTGGGAGTGTTTCGTCCTCTTCTATGTTGTGAAATAGCTTCAGGGTAGTGGAATTAATTCCTCTCTAAAAGCCTGGTAGAAGTCTCTGGTGAAACCATCTGAGCCAGGACTTTTTTTGATTTGTTGTTTTTTAGTGACTTTCTCAATCTTTTCTTTTGTGGTATATTTTTTAAATTATTCTACTTCTTTTTCTGATGATTTTGGTAGGTAATGTGAATATAGAAATCTGTCCATATCCTTTAGGTTTTCAAATGTATTATAGTTTTCTGTAGTGTTCTGTTACAATACTTTTAATTTTGATTGGGTTTGTTGTGACACTCCCATATCATTTCTTACATGGGTTATTTGTTTCCTTGTTTGTTTTTCTTATGTGAGTTTAGCCAGTGGTTTATCCATTTTGTTGATCTTTTTTAAAAAAACAGCTTTTGAGTTTATTAATTCTTTTGAATTAAACTCTAATCAGTTTAGTTCTGTTCTCATCTTTGTTTTCTTCTGGTGCTAGAAGGTTTCTTTTGCTGTTCTCTTTCTACGTGTTCAAGCTGTAGGGTTGATTTTTTGGTTTGGGCCCTTTCTTATTCTGGATGGGAGCATTTATAGAGGTAAATTGACCTCTGAGCACTGTTTTTGCTGTGTCCCATAAGTTCTGGCAGGATGCATTTTCACTCTTATTTCATTTCAAGAATTTTTTATTGCATCCTTGACTTCTTCTATAACCCATTAATTTTTGAGCAAGGTGTTGCTCAGTTTAAATAAGTGCAAATTTCTACCCGTATTATTTATGCTCTTGATTTCAACTTTCATGGCTTTATGGTCTGAGTAGATGTTTTGCAATAATTCAAAGTTTGGACTTTGTTGAGATTTGCTTTATGTCCTAATACATGGTCTGTTCTGCAGTATGTTCTATGTGCATTGGAAAAGAAAATGTACTTGTCTGCTGTTAGGTAAATAGTTCCATAAATATCTATGAGTTTGAGTTGATTATTACAATAAGACCTTCTGTACCTTTATAGAGCTTTTCTCTGGATGATCTGTCTGTTACCGAAAATGAAGTGCTGAAGTCTCCTGTTATTGTTGTTGAGCGATCTATCTCACTTTTCCCCAGTGTTGTCAGCATTGATTCAATGTATTTAGATGCTCTGATGTTGGGTGCATAAATGTTTAATATTGTTGTACCCTCCTTAAGTATTGAAACTTCAGGCAATACATAGTGACTGCCCTGGTCCATGATGGTGGATTTTACTTTCAAATCCATTTTATCAGAGGTTAATATTGCCACTCCTGCTCTTCCTTGCCTGTTGTTACCTTGGTATATTTTTTTCATAGTTTGTTTTATCACAAACTATTTACCTTCAATCCATTTTACCTTCAGTGTAATTATTGATGAATATGTATTTAGTACTGTTATTTTTGTGCCTTTATTTCTGTGTCGTTGACATTTTCTTTGTTCCACTTAATATTCTATTCTGCATCTTATTCATTATGCATCTTCTTTTCATTCTTTTCAATGTTGGTTTTTGTGTTTGTTGAGACATCTGCATTATGTTTCTTGTTTTGATATGTAGTATTGCTAGTGTGCTTTGTTTTACTGCTTTGTTCCCTCCTAGTGTTCTAAATTTAAACCAGTTTTTAACTTCTTTGTATCTCCTTAACTTCCTCTCCATTTGAAAGGGCTATTATGAATACTGTACTATATCTCTATTTACAGTGTAATGTTGTCATAGCATACACATTAAGTCTCTGCCTAATTTTAATATTTTAACTTTGATTGAGCTTTGTGACTTCTCTAACTAACCAGGACACTTGATGCTCTGTCCTGCACTGCATCCTTGAGTATACATCAGGCTTTATTGGTTTTTCTAACGGAAGAACTTCCTTCAGTATTTCTTGTAATTTTGATTTGGTTCTTGCAAACTCTTTAAGCTTCTAATTTTCTTAGAATGTCCTAATTTCACCATTATATTTGAAAGACAATTCTGCAGGATATATAATTTTTGGTTGGAAGTTTTCTCTTTCAAGGCTTTGTATGTGTCATCCCATTGCATTCTTGCCAACAGCATTTTGTCTGAAAAGTCAGAGGGCAGTCTACAAGGCTTCCTTTCATTCGTTACTTTTGGTTTAAGCCTAGCTGCATTTAAAAGCCTCTTGTCATGTTTCATTTTATTAAGCTTGATTATAATATGTTTTGGTATCTTTCTTTTGAGTTCTACCATTTATGGAGTTCTATAAGCACCTTCAATAGCTATCTTCTCTTTTGTGATATCAGGGAAGTTTTCTGTCAGCAACTCTTCAACAACTCTCTCTGCATTTTCTGCTACCCCTTGCTATTCTGGAATTCCAGTTACATGTAAATTGTTCCTCTTAATGGAGTACAACATGTTTTTAATGGTTCTTCATTTTTCTTGATTCTCTTATCTGATTTCTTCTCATAAATGCTGCTTTATCTTTGATCTTGCTAATTTGAGAAAACCTTTTGTCCAGCAAAAGAGAAGCCAAAAATTAAAATTGCTTATTAACATATACTTATTACTAAAGGCAACAGGATGACTTATGCAAGGGACTGGGGAAGAAAGAGACAGTCAGCCAAGAATTTTGTATCCATCTCAGCAGTCTTTCAAAACTTAATTTGAAACAGAAAGACATGACTAAACACAAACTGAGCGAAACTTTTACCCTCAGGTTCAGCTTACAAAAAATACTGAAGGCATTCATCAGACAATAAAGAACACATGAACTCCACACACACTCCCACACTCAGGTACACACAAGAGTGTCAATAAAGATAATCATGTAGGTAATTTTTAAAGACAGTACAATTTCATATTCCTTCTCTTAACTGATTTAAAAGGCAAGTATATGAAACAAGAAGTATACAGTTTTATTTTTCAACCTAAACCATAAAGAACTGTAATATATTTGACAATGACAACACAAAATTTTTGTGCAGCAAATGATACCATTGATTTAGTGGAAAGACAACTCACAAAAGGGAAAAAAAAATCAAGTCATGGACATATAGCTGACAAGTGCCTTGTATCTAGAATATATAAAGAAAAAATTTTCAACTCAATTAAAAATGGGAAAGAAAAGAAAACAGTGTACTGTAGTTGGTAGATTTGTTTCTCACTGAGTTTAGCAAATACATTGGTATATTACAAATAATAAAGAGGGAATACTAGAATAAGCTCTGGTTCTGGATTGGAATCAAAGTAGCATGATAAGGTTGTGATGACAGATGACAGAGAAGGTAGGTAGGTAGACAGATAAAAAGCTAGACAGACAGATTTATACAGCCAAGCCAAGTGCCATTGAGTTGGATCCGACTCATGCCTACCCTAGGGGCCAGGGTAGAACTGACAGATTTATACAAGCAGATAGGTAAGTAGGTATGAGCATATATGAGTTAGTACTAAAATAAAAATCACTGTCATTTCCAACTCAGAGAAAAACTGTAGAACAAAGTAAACTCCTCCATAGGTCTTCCAAGCTGTAATTTGTTTTACATGTATTTTATTGTGTTTTAAGTAGAAGTTTTCATTCCAAATCAATTTGCTCTATAACACCTGGAACTCACACTACTATTACACTCTAACTGTTCTCCCAACTCTTCCACTCCATGACCATGACAGCACACTCCCCCTTTCCACCTTGAACTTACTGTGTCCATTTGACCAAGTTCTGTCCCCCTTTGCCGTATAATTGCCCTTACCACCATCAGTAATGAGCTGCTCAGACAGCCCTATGTGCATATTTAAGGCTAGAAAGTTGTTCTTTGCCAGCATCACTCCATGTCTTATATAGTCTAATTCAATCTTTGTCTGGAAAGCTGGCTTCAGTACTGGATGTATTTTTGGATTAATAGAGAGTCCAGGGGCTATGCCCTCAGGGGACCTTCTAGACTGACAGATTAATGAGTGTGGTCATTTGGTAGAGTTCTAGTTCTGCACACTATTTTTCTCTTGCCTTGTCAGGGGCAAGATGTATACCCCATCAGGATAGTCATTGGTGGTAGCCAGGCACCATCTAGTTCTTCTGGTCTTGTGCTGAAAGTAGTCTCTGGATCACATAGCATCTCTGTCTGCTGGACTACCATTTTCCTCCTGTCCTTGATGTCCTCCTTTGTCTTCTGCTCGAGGTGGATTGGGACCAACTGATGCTACTTGGATAGCAGTCTGTTTGCTTTTAAGACCCCAGACACCATTCACCCAAGTAGTGTGCAGAATATTTTCTTTAGGCAAAGAAAAAATAATTGAGTATGCCAGTTAATCTAGATGTCCCCTGAAACTGTGGTCCCCCAACCCCTGTCCCTGTTACTCTGTTCTTCCAAAACATTGGGTTGTATTTAGGAAACAATTTCGTTTTGTTGTAGTCTAGTTGAGTGTATCTCTCTTGTATTGTGTGCTGTCACATTCTTCACCTAACCCAAATCCCAACCTAATTTATAGAAATCTCTCTCCTTTTTTCCCCATGCTTGTAATTCTCTAAGATTATTTTCTTCTGTGCTTAAAACTTTTGTTGCATATTTATAATGATTTCATACAATATTCATCCTTTTGTCTCTGGCAAACTTCACTCAGCATGATGTCTTTCAGATGGTTCCACATTATCAGGCCTTTCCTAAAATCATTGGTGTTCTTTATCATTGTATAGTATTCCATTGTGTGAATATACCATAATTTGTTTAACCATTCATCTGTTAATGGACATCTAGGTTGATTCCATCTTTTTGTTGTTGTGGAGAGAGCTGCAATAAGCATTAGTGTGTATGTGTCTGTCTGTGGGTTGGCCCTTATTTCTCTGGGATATATACTAAGGAGTGGAATTGTTGGATCACATGATATTTCTATTTCTAGCTTTTTAAGAAAGTGTCAAATTAATTGCCATAGTGGTTGCAGTGTTTTACAATCCCTCTAATAATGTAGAAGGGTTCTGAATTCTCCACATCCTCTCCAGCATTTATTATTTTGTGTTTTTTGGATTAATGTCAGTCTTGTTGAGATGAGATGGTATCTCACTGTAGTCTTGATTTGGATTACTCTGTTGGTTAGCAATCATGGCCATTTATTCACGTATCTGTTAGCAACCTGGATGTCTTCTTTGATGAAGTGCCTGTTCATACCCTTTGCCCATTTTTAATTGAGTTCTTTTCCTTTTTCTTATTGAGATTTTGCTGTATCTTATAGAGTAGAGAGATTAGACTCCAGTTGGATTCTTGGTAGCTGAAAATTCTTTCCCACTCTGTAGGCAGTCTTTTTACTCTTTTAATGAATGCTTTGGATGAGCATAATTGTTTAGTTTTTGAGAGTTCCCATTCTAAGGCTGTAATCTTTATGGAAGTAGACGGACACATCATTCTCTTGCACAGCAGCTAGTAGATTCAAACAACCAGTCTTTCAGTTAGCAGCCATGTGTTTAACCATGTCATCACCAGGGCTCCTTATGAGATAGTATGGAGGCATGGTGTCATGGTTGGAATTATGTCCCCCCCAAAATGTGTGCAGCCACGTGGCTGGGATATGGTTCCCAGTATCTTGGGACTGTCCTCCATTGTGTGGTTTTGCTAACCTGTATGTTAAAGGTTAGGGTGGGGCTGTGAATTCCTGCTGTGGGGGGAGTTTCCCTGGAGCATGGCTTGCCCCACCCTTAATGCTTTTAGCTTGCAAGGAATAAAAGGAAAAAGAAACAAAGGACAATTTGAGAACCTCTCTACCATCAAGCAAGCAGCACCGGGAGCAGAGCGCGTCCTTCAGACCAGAGGTTCTTGCGTGAGGACACTCCCAGGAACAAAGACTGATGCAATACCGGACTTTCCTCCAGAGCCGACAAGGGGAAGGTCTTTCCCTGGAGCAGACACCCTGAATACAGACTTGCAACCTACCGGACTGTGTAGGAATAAATCTTTCTTTGTTAAAGCCATCCACTCTGTGGTATTTCTGTTAGAGCAGCCTAGCTGACTAAAACACATGGGTTTTCTAGCTCTGCCTGGTGAGAAGACATACAATCAACAATATTCTAGTGGCAATGAATATTTCCAGTCCTGATATTAGTTTCTAAATAATATTTTCCAGTAAAAGAAACTAAGTCTGCTTGGATTCCAAGAATGGAAGAGGGAAAAAAGTTGAGCCTATACTGTCATGAAATATCAGAAAGTAAGAAAGTGCTTAAAATTTGGAATTAAATGTGGGACATATGAGTATAATACATGAGTAAACCAGAAGGAGATCTCATTGATCAGAGCTAGAACTGTTTGAGCAATGAAATAGATAAGCCAAACAATAAAATATTCACAGCCAGCCAAGCCAGTGTGTAGTTGTTGTTTTCAGATGCCATCTAGCTGGTTACTATTTACAACAACCATATGTACAACAGAATATAACACTGCCCAGTCCTGCACCATTCTCACCATCATTGTCATGTTTAAGCCCATTGTTGCAGCCATTTTGTCAGTCCGCTTCAAAGAGGATCTTTCTCTCTCACTGACTGTACTCTACCGAGCATAATGTCCTTCTCTAGGGACTGATACATCCTGATAAAACATCCAAAGTAGATGAGACATAATCTCACCATCTTTGCTTCTAAGAAGCATTCTGGTCGTACTTCTTCTAAGATGGATTTGTGTATTCTTTTAGCAGTCTGTGGATACTCAATATTCTTCTCCAACAACATGATTCAAAGGTATCAATTCTTCTTCAGTCTTTCTTATTCATCATCCAGCTGTCACATGCACATGAGGAAATTTAAAACACCATGACTTGGATCAGGCAAACCTTAGACTTTAAGGTGATGTCTTTGTTTTCAGACATTTTAAAAGAGGTCTTTTGCAGAGGACTTGCCCAATGCAATGTGTCCTTTGATTTCTTGACTGTTGCTTCCATGGGGATTGATTGTAGATCTAGGTAAAATGAAATCCTTGACAACTTCAATCTTTTTCTCCATTTATCATTATGTTGCTTATTGGTCAAAAGGTGAGGATTTTTGTTTTCTTTATGTTGAAGTGTAATGCATACTGAAGACTATGGTCTTTGATCTTCATCAGTAACTGCTTGAAATCCTCTTCACTTTCAGCAAGCAAGGTTGTGTCATATGGATATCACAGGTTATTAATGAGTCTTCTTCCAGTACTGATTTTTTTTTCCGCAAAGTCCAGCTTCTCAGAGTCTTCACATAGCACACTAAGTATGGTGAAAGAATACAACTCTAACACACACTATTCCTGACTTTAAACCACAGAGCATACTCCTCCCCTCCATCCCATATTTCTTCCATCCATTTAGCAAGTTTCTGTCCACTCTGTCTTTTAAACTTTGGACAGCATCTGCCCAGTTGTTCTACTGCATCTACCCAGGCCAAGAAGCACATTTCATCAGTATCATTTTATGTCTTATCGACCAGTTCAATCTTTGTCTGAGGAACTGGCTTCTGGAATGGTTTCAGTTATGGGCTAACAGTGAGTCCAGGGGCCTTAACATTCTGTCAGACCATCAAGTCTGGTATTTTTCCTAGAGTTCAAATTCTGCACCCTACATTTCTCCCACTCCATTAGAAACTCTTTGTTAAGTTCCCTGTAAGGGCAGTCTTTGGTGATGGCTGAGCACCATCTAGTTACTTCAGTCTCCTGTTGATGTAGTCTCTGGTACACATGGCCCTGTCTATCTCTTGGGTTGAAACTTAGTTTATGTCCTTCATGTTCTTTCTCCTTTGTTCCTGGTATGTTGAGACTAGTTGATGCTTCTTAGATGGCTGCTTGCTAGCTTGTAAGACACCAGATAGCACTCACCAAAGTGGAATGAAGAACATTTTAATAAACTTTATTATGCCACTTGACCTAGATATCCCCTGAAATCATGGTCTCCAGAACACTGACTCTGCTACTCTGTCTCCTGAAGTGTTTGGGTTTATTTAGAATACTTTCAAGCTTTGGGTTTAGTCTATTTTCTTCTCCCATACTGTGTGTTGTCTTTCCCTTCACCCGAAATAATTTTTGCCAATTACCTAATTAGTGGATACCCCTCTTCCTCCCATCTCCCCCCATAATCACCAAAGAATATTTTCTTCTGTGATTAGACTTCTTTTGAGTCCTTATAATAGTGGTCTCACACAATATTTCCTTTTGCAATTTACTAATTTCCTAAGAGAAATCTTAAGAAATGTCCATTCTATTTTTAGTTTGCTAAGAATATTTATTGGAAACTGACGCAGTATTGCCTTAAATGTCTTGTCTTTCTGTTTGTTTTGATTAGAGGAGAGATGCTGTTGACCTAGAAGACATACTTTAGCTTTCTGTCATGTTTTATTTTATTAATAAACTTTCTAATGTTAAGTCCTTCTTATATTCCCAGTGTATACTTTATGTGGGTACCGGAGTACCTGGATTTTCATGTAATGCCAGATTTCACCTCTAATTTTTTCTCCAAATGTTTGAAATGTGCACTTGCAAAATAGGTTTTTGTGTAGTGGTTGTGACAAAAATGATAAAATTATCTCAAATCTTTCTGTTTGTCTTAAGTTCCATTTTTTTTAAAATAAACTATTAAATTCCTTAAAATTGTGATAGACCTTTCCTATAAACTCATCAAGTCCTGGGACTTCTAACAGCTCTTGCATTTTTAATGATCGGGAAAAATGGAGCCAATTTTGTAAATTTTGTTTTTTTTCTGGAATTCATATATTTCATGAAGACATAGAAGTAAAGTATCTTGTTGTTGTTTTTATGTGCTGTTGACTCGATTCTGACTCATAGCGACCCTATACATCAGAGTAGAACTACCCCATTGAGTTTCCAAGGAATGCGTGGTAAATCTGAACTGCTGACCTCTTGCTTAGCAGCTGTAGCACTTCACTACTACACCAAAGGTACACAAACGATTATCTTGTATTTTTTCCTCCATGGTTATATCCCGCTTTTCGTTCCTACTTTTCAGTATATTTACATTTTCCAGTTATTGAATGTAGTTTCTAAATAATTAACTGTCAAAATTCATTTTAAATATTTTTTCTTTTTAAAGTTGCCTTTTTGTTTGCATTCATTTCACATCATTGAACATTTTGTTTACATATTTTCATTATTTTAGTGTCATGTAAGCATTCAAGGATCTGAATTGGGATCTAAATAGATTTCTAAATAGAAACTACCATATATCCTAGTATTTTAAATCACATTATGATTATATTTTAAACTTCCCAGTATTGAAAATATCCTCATCTTATTGCTTTTTATTAATTATAAGATTTCAAGAAATATGGAACTAATATAACTAAAACTAGTAAATAGATCCTGTCATCTCATCCCAAACCAACTGTCCAAAGTTAATGAGTATTAATAACCTGCTTATTCTTTCATTCTTTTATTCATATATGCATGCTGTGAATAAAAAAGGCTACAGATGTCCATCCTTTGCTTGCATCTTCTCCAGCATGTGTAAATATTTCTTTATAATAGATTCCAGAGAGTGGGTTTCCTAGGTCAAGGGGCATGTACATGTTTAATTTTGATAAGTACTCTTAAATTGAACTCCAAGGAAGGCTGTATTACTTTACACAACAATAGCGTATATTCATGCCTGCTTTCCTGCACAGTGAACAACCTTGATATAGCCAACATTTCGATTTCTAATTTGATTTCAGTGGTATTTAGCAGATAACCTGGCCTTTCTAAGAGAATGAGATTTTTTTGCTTTTGAGATGTTGGTGGTGATTGTTTCATGTTTTATTAATATTGTTACAAATTTTGCTGTAAGAATTCATTATAATATGATTGATAAAAGTTTGTTTCAAAATTTTTGTGCTTTTTCATGGAGCATGTATAAGTAAAATAGTCTATAAGTGGTAAACAAATGAAGCATTCTATTTCTGTAGAATACAAACTTGAGTATGCTCATATGTTGTTATGTTGGTTGGGTTCTCAATACATCTACAGTTAGTAACTACTTTGTATCTAGTTAATCTTTCAAAACTGAGAAGTTGTTTAAAATATTTAAGTTACATCTATATTATCTTCTCTTTTTAAAAATGTTTACTGTGATTAAGTGAAAATACACAATTCAGATCAATTTTGCAATGCCGTCCTGTCTGCAGCTCCAATCTGCTGTCTTCACCCAGTGACAACGTGTTCTTCCTTTTCACTCTATACTTCTAGAATCCTCTTAATGGGCACCTCTTCCTCCTCCCCATCCACTTCTCGTCCATCTAGAAAGAAACCAGTAAGACAACATCCTATAAACGCATAGAACCCTACAGTACAAACACCATATGGTCACACACTCTGTCACCAAGTCCAGTCCATTCTTTTCTGAAGAGTTGACCTCGTACTGCTTTCTGGTCAGGGCCAGCAGCAGGTCTAGGGGCCAAGTTGACAGAGGACCTTCCAGGCTATCAGACCATCAATTCTCATCTTTTAGTAGAGCTCTGAGCTGCAACCCTCTTTTTCTCATGTTGCCGCAGGGACTCTACATTGTGTCCCCCTTCAAGGCTGCCTTTGGTGGTGGCAGGGCATGGTCTGGTTCTTCTGGTCTTGTGTTGATACAATTTTGCATTCATGTGAGTCCTTTTGTCTCTTGGCCTCTTTTTGCCTCGTGTCTTGGTTGTTCTCAGTCATCTGTTCCAGATAAGTTGGGACCATTTGGTGTACCTCAGATAGCAGTTTGCTAGCTTTTAAGACCTCAGATGCCATTTACCAATATGTGGTGCAGAAGACTCTCTTAGCAAAAGGCTAGTTGTGCCAGTTGGCCTTGATATCTTCTGAAAACATGGTCCCCTTGTCCCGGCTGCTCTATCCTTTGAAATATTGGATTGAGTTTAGAAAACCTTTTGGTTTATGGTGTAGTCCAGTTGTGTTGATCTGCTCTCTACTGAGTGCTGTCACTGACTTCATCCAAACAAATTCATGTCTATCTAATCTGTGACCAAACCTCTCCCTCCCTCCCCACACTTGTGACCACCAAAGAGTATTTTCTTCTGTACATAAGTCTATTTTTAAATCCCTATAGCAGACAGAGGTCTCAGACAGTACTTGTCCATTTGCCACTGACTGATTTTACTCAGCATGTCTTCTAGTGGAAACCAGGTTATGAGATGCTTCCTAAAATCATTGTTGTTCTTTATCACTGCATAGTGTTCCACTGACTATATGAACCATAGTTTGTTTATCTGTTGTTGGGCAGCTGGATTGCTTCCATATTTTTGCTATTGCAGACTATGCTGCAGTAAACATTTGTGTGCATGTATCTGTTCACGTGACTGCCCTTGATTTTGTAGGATATAATCTGAGAAGTGGGATTACTGGATCAAATGGTATATCTATATCCAGCTTTTTAAGGAAGAACCAGATTGCTTTCCAAAGAGGTTCTACCATTTTGCAATCCCACCAGCAGTGCAGGAGAGTTCCAGTTTCTCCACAGCCTCTCCAGCATTTGTTGCTTTGTGTTTTTTGGATTATGGCCACCCTTGTTGGGACGAGATGATATCTCACTGTAGTTTTGACTTAAATTTCTTTAACAGCTAAAGATCGTGAGCATTTCCTCATGTGTCTTTTGGCTGCTTGGATGCCCTCTTTAGTGAAGTGTCTGTCCAACTCATTTAACCATTGCTTAATTGGATTATTTACCTTTTTTTGTTAATATTTTGCATAACCTTGTAGGTTATGGAGATCAAACGTCAGTCTGACATTTAGTTGCCAAGTATTTTTTTCCCACTCTGTGGGTGGTCTTTTAATTCTATTGATGAAGTCTTTGGATGAGCAAAAGAGTTTGATTCTTAGTAGTTCCCATTTATCTATTTTCTCTTCTGTTGATTGTGCTTTGTCAGATTTTGAAGTCTGTCTAGATTGTGTATTAAAACTTTGATTGTTGACTCTATTTTTTCTTGCATGATCTTTATTACTTTAGGTTTGATATTTAAATCTTCTATTCCATTTGAGTTAGTTTATGTGTAAGGTGCAAGATATAAGTCTTGTTTCAATTTTTTGCAGACGGATATCCAATTTTTCCAGCACCATTTGTTAGAGACTGCTTTTACTCCAGTTTACAATCTTAGGGCCTTTGTCTAGTATCAACTGTTCACAGAAGGATACTGGCATATCTGGGGTTTCAACTCTGTTCTGGTGGTCTATATGGCTCTTTTTGTACCAGTACCAGGCTGTTTTGACTATTGTGGCAGTGTAATAGGTTCTAACATCAGGCAGTGTGAGGCCTCCCACTTCGTTCCTCTTCTTCAGTAGTGCTTTGCTTATCTGGGGTTTCTTCACTTTCCAGACAAAGCTGGTGATTTGTTTCTGCATCCCAATAAAAAATGTCACTGGAATTTGTTTGGGGATTTCATTGTGTATGTAGCTCGCTTTGGGTAAAATAGACATTTTCACAATGTTAAGTCTTCCTACCCATGAGCAGGGTAGGTTTCTCCATTTATGTAAGTCTTGCTTAGTTTCTTGCAGGAAGGTCTTGTAGTGCTCTTCATACAGGTCTCTTACCTCTCTAGTTAGATTTATTCCTAGGTATTCAATCTTCTTGGGGCCTATGGTATATCGTACTGATTTGACGAATTCTTCAATGATCTCTTTGTTGGTATAAAAGAATCCTACTGATTTACTTACATTTATCTTATATTCTGATACTTTGCTGAACTCTTCCATTAGTTTGAGTAGTTTACTTATGGATTCTTTAGGACTCTCTGTATATACAAACAATCATATCATCTGCAAATAGGAAGATTTTTAATTCTGCTTTGCCAATGCAGATGTCTTTATTTCTTTGTCTCGTCTAATTGCTCTGGCCAGAACTTCTAGTACAATGTTGCATAGAAGTGGTGAGAGTGGGCATCCTTGTCTAGTTTCCATTCTCAAGTGAATTCTTTCAGTCTCTCTCCATTCAAGATGATGTAGGTGGTTTATTTGGCATAGATGCCCCTTATAGCTTTGATGAATTTGCCTTCTATTCATATTTTGCTGAGAGTTTTTAGAATGAACAGGTGTTGTTCTCTTGTTTTTCTTTTGTAAGTTTAGCCAATGGTTTATCAATTTTGTTGATCTTTTTAAAGAGTCAGCTTTGGGTTTTATTCATTCTTTTGGCTGTTTTTCTATTCTGTAATTCATTTGATTCTGCTCTAATTTTTAATACCTGTTTTCTTCTGGCATTTGAGGGATTCTTTTGTTGCTCTTTCTGCTTGTTCAAGTTGTAGGGCTAATTCTTTGGTTTGGACCTTTTCTTCATTCCAGATGTATGCATTTATACAGACAGACTGATCCCTGAGCTCTGCTTTTCCTGTATCCCATAGGTTCAGGTAAGTTGTGTTTTCATTCTCATTTGATTCCATAAATTTCTTTATGGTGTCTTTGACTTCTTCTATAACTTCAGGATTTTTGAGCAAGGTGTTCTTCAGTTTCCATAAGTTCAAATTTCTACCTATGCTTTTGTCTGCTGTTGATTTAAACTTTTATGGCTTCATGGTCTAAGGAGATGCTTGACAATACTTCAATTATTTGGATTTTGTTGAGATTTGCTTTAATGACCTAATATATGGTCTATTTTGGAGAATCTTCCATGTGCATTGGAAAAGAAAGTGTACTTATCTGTTGTTGGGTAAAAGATTCTGTATTTGTTGGTGAGATCTAGTTGGTTGATTGTTGAAATAAGATCTTATGTATTTTTTTGAGCTTTTTTTCTGGATGATCTACCCATTACTGTAAGTGGAACGTTGAAGTCTCCTACTATTATTGTGGAGTGATCTATCCCATTTTTCAGTGTTTTCAGTGTCTTTTCGATGTATTTAAATGCTCTACTATTGAGTGCATAAATATTTAATATTGTTATGTCCTGCTTTTGTATTGAATTTTTCAGCAATAAATAGGGAACATCCTTGCCCACAGTGGAGTATTTTACATTAAAATCTACTTTATCTGAGATTAGTATTGCCACTCCTGCTCTTCTTCACAAGTCATTAGCTTGGTATATATTTTTCCATCCTTTGATTTTCAGTTTGTTCATACCTTTGAATCTAAGGTGTGTTTCTTGTAAGCAACACATAGACAAATTGTGGTTTTTGATCCAAGCTGTTATTCTCTGCCTGTTTAATGGAGTGTTTGATCCATTTACATTCAGTATAATTATTGATTGGTATGTGTTTATTTCTGTCATTTTGGTGCCTTTATTTTTGCTTTGTTGATATTTTCTTTGTTCCACTTAATATTCTGTTCTGAGTCATTTTTCTTTGTGGGTTGATTTTTCATCTTTATGAGTGTTGGTTTTGTGTTTGTTGAGACCCCTGTGTTATGTTTCTTGTGTTGATACGTCTCATTGTTAGTTTACTTTGCAGCTATCCCTTTGATCCCCCTTAACGTTCTAAATTGAAACCAATCTTTAACTTATGTATATCTTCTTAATTTCCTCTCCATCTGAGAGATTTATACCTACTATAATATATCTCTTTATAGTGTGATGATGCCATAGTCTTCATTTTAAGATTGTTGGTTCCCTACTTTTAATATTTTAGCTTTGATTAAGCTTAGTGACTTACTTAACTGAGTGGGCCTCTGGATGCTGTCTCCTGCACTGTGTCTGTAAATATACATTTGATGTTATTGTTTTTCTAAGCATAGAGCTTATTTCAATATTTATTATAGTTTTGGTTTAGTTTTTGCAAAGTCTGTAAGCTTCTGTTTATCTGCGAATGTCTTAGTTTTACCATCATATTTGAGAGACAATTTTGCAGGATATATAATTCTTGGTTGAAAGTTTTTCTCCTTAAAGGCTTTGTATCTGTCATCCCACTGTCTTCTTTCCAACATGGTTTCTGCCAAGTAGTCAGATGAGAGTGTATGGGGCTTCCTTTTGTATGTTAGTTTTGTTTTAAGCCTCGTTGCTCTGAGAGCATCTCTTTATGTTTCATTTTGTTAAGCTTGATTATAATACATCTTGGTGTCTTTCTTTTGGGGTGTAGTTTTGGGCACTCAGTAAGCATCTTGTACATCTGTGTTCTCTTCTTTCATGATTTCAGGGAAGTTTTCTTTCAGCAACTCTTTAACAATTCTCTCTGTGTTTTGTCCTCTCCCTCTCTATTCAGGAACTCCAGTTATTCATAGACCATTCCTCTTGATAGAGTCACACATGCTTCTTAATTTTTCTTGTTTCTTTTAGCTGATTTCTCTTCATAAACACAGTGTCAGCTGTTTATATTCAAACTTACTATTTCTGTATTCCATTTCCTCAATCCTGCTCTATTGCATTGAATTGTCTAATTCTGTAATTTTATTACTGATCTGCTAGATTCAGATCACTGATATTCTAGCCATTCATATAGCTTGTTAATTTTTCATTTTGTTTTGTTTAATCTCTGTTTTCTTCCTCTGATAATTTCAGAAAAGCCTCCTCACCTGAGAAGTTTTTTGAGTATTTTGGGAGTTTTCCAAAGCCATGTGGTCCACTTATTTAAATGTTAGATATTGATTGTTGTCTTCACACTATGAAGAAGCTGTTCCATTTCTCCGGTGTTTTATCAACAGGAGCTGTGGCATATTATTAAGAAGGGAGTGGGTATGGACACTGTTAGATTTGGTTGCCAGCTGCCTCTGCATTCTCTAGGTGCAACAGATTTACGTATAGCTTATCTGCCCAGCAAGGCCCTCAGTTGTGGCAGGCCCCACCTCTTGGCTGCTAAAGGTGGTGAGCTACTTTAGCCAACTTTTTGTCATCACATCAGTTGAGACCATGATGTAGCTTAGAGAAGGGAGGAGAGAAGGATTCCACCACATGGCAAGAACCACGGTGTTTTCTAGATGCGTTTGTCTTAAAAACTGCTTTTCTGCTGAGAGGGGCACTGTCCAGCAGCTGCTAAAAGTAGCCTGGCCCTCAGGGGTGGCAGGCCCTACATCCTAGCTGGCAAAAATGGAGACTCCCTACTATGGAGTCTCTTGGGGGTTGTGAGCTGACACTATGATGTGGCTCAATGAAAGGTGGTGGAAATTGTACCACCACACTCATGTGCCAGTCACTGCCACTTTCTTTAGCTGCTCTTATCATAAAAGCTGCATTTCTGCTGAGAGAAGCCAGGCACCTCCTGGATGACAGAGTTGGTGCCTCATAGGCCCTCCTCAGACACTATGATGTAGCTTAAGGAGGGAATAAGTTAGGGCACTGCTACATTTAGCCACCAGCCTTCACTCTGATCCCTAGGTACCATCATCTTAAAAACAGCTTTTCTACTAGGAGAAGCACTATCCAGACAGGCACTGTTGCTCAAAATGGGAATTTGTTCCAGGTGAGACCTCAGATGTGACTGATTCTACCTCTCAGCTCACCAAGATAGCATGCCACCTGAGCCACATTTCCTACACTGAGTTAGCAGTATCTATGTCTGCAGCTCAGAGAAGAGAGGAGGGAGGGGCACTAGCATACTTGATCAGCAGCCTCAGCTGAGTACTTTAGATGTGACTGTCCCAAGCACAGTCCCTTTGCTGCAGGATATGCTGTTTACTTGAGCACTGCAGTTCAGCATAGTTGCTGGCTCATGCCATGCTCAGAGCCTCAGCAGTAGCAGTCCCAAACTTTTGGTTGACAGATAAGGTGTACGTACCTGTAATCCTTTCAAATGATGCCCAGCAGAAGCAGGACTCAGTGCACCACTGCCTTGCATCTGGCATAGATATTTCCCCCCTTCTTGTTACCCAGTCCAATTTCACAACAGTATGCCAGATCTTGGTTTTCCCATAATGTCCACAATGCTCCATTCAGTTATTTTTCTAGTCCTTAGTTCTCAGAGGGAATTGAGGAGATGTGTGTCTAGCCCACCTGCTAGTACAATTCTTGAACTGCACACCTCTTTACTCATGTTGTTTCAGGGACTTTACATTGTATTCTCCTTCATGGCTGCCTTTGATGGTAGCCAGGCACCATCTGGTTCCTCTGGTCTCATGTTGATACAGTCTCCCATTCATTTGGGTCCTTCTGTCTCTTGGGCTCTTTATTCCTCATGTCTTTGTTGTTCTTGGTCATCATCTGTTCAAGATGAGTTGATATGTTCATCTATTAAAGCACTCATAATAGTTTTCATTTAGTTAAAAGCTCTATCCCTGAAATTAAAGATTCCCAAACCATCTAAGAAATAAATCAACATACTCGTAGGCTTTGGGCTTTTGTCCATTAGCCCAAAAGTGATGGTGCCACAGCAACAAATAAAAGGCTGAGTAAGAACCTTAAGGAGAAAAAAGTGACACAGTTCCAGTATGTAGAAAACAGCTTCCATTGGAGAACTTGATGGTCCACAGTTGTACCCTAACCTAGACCTAGACCTAGGGAATGGCTAGTGAGTTTGAACCACCAATCTTTCAGTTATCAGCCATGAGATTAACCATTCACAGCTAAATCTCCTTATATTTTGGATACAAGTTCTTATCAGATATGTGTTCTGCAACTGTTTTCTCCTAGCCTGTGCCTTGAGTTTTTATTTTGTTAACATTGGCTTTTACAGAGAAGGAAATTTTCAATTTTAATGAAATTGTATCTGTCATTTTTCGGCCATGTATTTAGTCAAATGACATTGCTGTCGAGTGGATTTCAACTCATGGTGACCCTGTGATCAGAGTAGAACTGCCCCATAGAGTTTCCAAGGAGCACCTGGCAGATTTGAACTTCCAAACCTTTGGTTATCAGGCATAGCACTTAACTGCTAATGCCACCAGGGTTTCCATTGCCCATTTAATACAACATTGATAATAATAGGGATAGTTTTCTAGGACTGCTTTTTTTTCTTTTACAGATTATTGTTATCATCTTATTACTTATTATTCGTCATAAATTTTCAAGAAATACAGAGCACTCGATGTATGGCAATACATGTCAGCATGAAAAAGAAAATCAAACCCATTGTTTTTGAGTCAATTCCAACTGACCCTGGTCACTTTCTCCACACTGCCAGAGCTAGGCAATAACCTCAGAGGATGGTTACTCTTCCATTAGAACATACCCTGAATCAAGAAAAAAAAAAATGACAGATGGAATTTCATTAAAATTAAAAACTTCTTTCTTGGTGACAGACAATGTTAAGAAAATAAATCCTCAAGACACAGACTAGGAGAAAACATTTGCAAAACACATATCTGATAAGGACTTGTATCCAAAATATAAGGAGACTTGGCTGTGAATGGTTAATCTTGTGGCTAATAACTGAAAGACTGGTGGTTCAAACTCACTAGCCACTCCCTAGGATAAAGATATGGCAGTGTGCTTCCATAAAGATACAGCCTTGGAAACTATAGGGCAGTTCTACTCTTTCCTATGGGGTCACTATGAGTTGTAATCAATAACAATGAGCTTTTATCCAAAATATACAAAGAACTCTAAAATTCAACAATAAATACATAAACATAAACCCAGTTAAAAATTGGATAAAACATATCAACAGAAACTTTACCATAGAAGATATACACATGGCAAATAACCGTATGAAAATACTTTCAACATCATAGATAGTGAAAGAATGACAAGTCAAAACAACAATGATACACCAATAAACAGCTATTAGAATGACTAAAATCTAAAATACTAACAACAGCAATTGCTGACAAGAATGTGGAACAGCAGAACTCTGATGCTGGTGTGAATGAAAAATGATACAACCACACTGGGTGACAGTCTGGCAGTTTCTTGACAAAGATAAACATGGACTTAGCATATGATCCAACATTCTCATTCCTATTTATTAAAATGATGTGAACACATATGTACACAAAAAGTCTTGTACTTGAATGTTTATAGCAGCTTTATTCATAATTGCCCAAATTGGGAGCAACTAAGATTTGCTTTGATAATAAAATGGATAGACTGTGGTACAACCATGGAATGAAGTATAATTCAATAATAAAAAGAAGTTAACTATCAGCACAGAAGGAGATACAGAAGAGTTTTAAATGCACATTGCTAAGTAAAAGAAGTCACTACAGAAGGCTATATACTGTGTGAATTTAACCATATGACATTCTGGAAAGAACAAAATTAGAGGGATGTATAAAATTTGTGGAAAGACGTGGTGAAAAAGGTTCAACATAAACAGTCAGAACAAGACCAGGGGCAAGCCGTGGAAATATATCATATTTGCTTTTACGCATGTTCAAGTTAAAGCTGAAGAGCCAGAGTACAACTTTGAGTATATCTCACCTGAATTTAGAGATCATCTAAAGAATAGATTTGATACTCTGAACACTTGTATGACAACATCAAGGACATCATAAATGAAGAAAACAGAATGTCATTAAGAAGACAAGAAAGAAAGAAAAGATGAAACTGGATGTCAGATGAAACTTGCTGTCAAATGAAGAGTAGCTAAAGCAAATGAAAACATGATGAAGTGAAAGAGCTGGACAGAATGTTTGAAAGGCCAGCTCAAGAAGACAAAATAAAGTATTATAATGAAATATGTAAAGATCTAGAGTTAGAAACCAAAAAAGAAAACAAGCTCAGCATTCTCAACTGAAGAAAAAATTTAAGCCTTAAGTTGCGACATGAAAAACTCTATGGGCAAAATATTGAATGATACAGAAAGCATCAAAAGAAGATGAAAGGAATTATCAGTCACTGTTCCAAAAATAATTGGTCGATGTTCAACCATTTCAGGAGGAAGCATATGATCAGGAATTGATGGAATTGAAGAAAAAAATCTAGCTTACACTGACTACTCAAAAAATAGATGCAAACCTGGAAGTGCTCACTCATTTATGACAGGAAGCTAGGAAGACTGGAAGAAATCCGTATTTGTGCTTATTCCAAAGAAAATTCATCCAGTAAAATGTGGAAACTATCAAACAGTGTCATTACTGTTGTGCATAAGTGGAATTTTGCTGAGTATAATTTAAAAATGTTTGCAACAATACATCAATAGGGAAATGACAGAAATGGACACTGGACTAAGAAGTAGACAAAGGAATGTCATTCCTGATGTCAGATGGATCTTGGCTGAAAGTAGAGAATACCAAAAAGATAATTATACCTGTGTTTTATTGACTATACAAAGACATTTGTCTACACAGATCATAACATATTCTAGATAACACTGTAAAGAATAGGAATTCCAGAATACCTAATTGTGTTCATGGAGAACCTGTATATAGACCAAGAGGAAGGCATTAAAACCTAACAATGGGCTACTGCTTGGTTTGGGAACAGAAAGAGTGTGCATCAGGGTTGTATCATTTTTCTATAATTATTCAATCTGTACGTTGAACCAAAAATCAAAGAAGGAGTACTATATGAAAAATAAGGTGGCATCAAGATTGAAAGAAGGCTCATTAACAATCAGCCATATGAAGATGAAAAAACTTTGCTTGCTAAAGGCAAGGAGAACTTGAAGCACTGATGAAGATCAAAGATCATGACTTCAGCATGGATTACACCTCAACACAAAGAAAGTTAAAAATCTTCACAACTGGACCAACAAGCAGCATCAGCATAAGTGGAGAAAAAATTAAAGTTGTCAGTGTTTTTCATTTTCCTTAGATTCACAATCAACATCTATGAAAATAGCAATCAAGAAATCAAATGATGTATTGCACTAGGCAAATCTGCTGAGAGAGGCCTCTTTAAGATGTCACTTAGAAGAATAAGGTGCTCTTGGCCATGGTATTTTCAATCTCCTCAAGTGCATTCCAAAGCAGGACAATGAATTTAAGGAAGACTGAAGAAGAATTGATGCCTTTGAACTACGGTATTGGCAAAGAATATCGAATATGCCATGGGTTGCCAGAAGTAATGAGAATGCTCCTTACAATCAAGGCTGGTAAGACTTTACCTCATACGCTTTGGACACGTTATCAGGAGGGACCAGTCCCTGGAGAAGAACATTATGCTTGGTAAGGTAAAGGGTGGACAAAAAAGAAAATATATTCAAGCAGTACGATCCTATTCGAAAAAATTGTTAGAAGTTATACATCAGGAAGAAGAAAAAACAAGTGCAGAAGAAGGCAGTCAGAAACAGAGGAAAGGCAGAAGTTGAACTGAGTGAAGTTTGTGGTTGTTAGCTGCCCTCAAGTCATCTCTAATTCATGGTGACTTTTTGTTAAAGGGAAGGAAACATTGCCCAGTGCTGTGAAATCCTCACAATCACTAGTGTTTGAGCCCACTGTTGCAGCTATGTGTCAGTCCATCTCATGGACAGTTTTTCTTGTTTTCTCTGACCCCCTGTCAAGCACAAAGGTGTTTTCTAGCAGTTGGTCTGTCCTGACGACACGTTCGAAGTAAGATAAAGTCTTATCCTCACTACTAAGGAGCATTCTCTCTCTACTTGCTCCGAGACTAACTTGTTCATTCTTCCAGAAGTCCACAATGGAGTCATTATTTATTCACTAATTGCAGTTCAACTGCATCAGTCCTTCTACTTTCTGTTTTTGCTGTTCAGCTTTCACATGTACAAAAAAATTGAAAATGTCACGTTTTTCGACAGTTGCACCTTAGTTATCAAAATGACTTCTTTGCCTTTTAGCACTTCAAAGTGGTCTTTCGCAGCAGATGTTTTCAATCCATCAGTTATTGCTTGATTTCTGCTTCCACAGGCGTTGATTATTGATCTAAGTAATAAAGTTGATTTTCGCTTAAGTAAGCAACAATCTGTAAAAACTAAATTCACAAAACTTGGACATCAAAACTTTAAAATATGAACTTGATTGGGACTGCAGGTATTCAAGCTGCCAATAGAAGGTGATGCCATGTTTAGTATTTTATCTTCTTCATGATAATATATACATATATACTAGTTATACTTTGGACATGTTGTAAGGAGGGATTAATCCCTGGAGAAGGACATCCTGCTTAGTAGAGAGTCAGTGAAAAAGGTGAAGACCCTCAACAAGATGGATTGGCATAGCGGCTGCAATACTGGTCTTAAGCATAAAAATGATTGTGGGTATGGCATAGGACCAGGAAGTGTTTTGTTCTGTTATGTATGGGGTTGCTACGAGTCAGAACCATCTTGACAACACCTAACAACAACGATAACATAGATTAGCGTACTTGTAGGTCTCCTTATGGAGCTCTGGTGGCAGAGTTGTTAAGAGCTCAGGCTAGTAACCAAAAGGTTAGCAGTTCTAATCTACTAGCCAGACACTCCTTGGAAACCCTATGAGGCAATTATATTCTGTCCTGTAGGGCCACTATGAATTGAAAGCAATTCAACTGCAATAGATTTGGTTGAGATTATAGGTCTCAATAAGTAAAGGGTAACCTCCAAGAAAATTAAAATATTCTTGTTAGGTGCCTTCAGGTGGTTCTGAATTATAATGACCCTATGTACTACAGAACAAAATGCTGCCTATTCCTGTACCATCCTCATAACTGTCATCAAGCTTAAGCCCATTATTGCAGCTACTGTGTCAATCCATCATGTTGAGAATCTTCTTTTACTTCACTGACCTTTACTTTACCAACCATTATGTCCTTCTGAAGGGACTGATCCTTCCTGAAAACATGTCCAAAGTATGTAAGACATAGCCTCACCATCCCTGCTTTTACAAAGTATTTTGATTGTTCTTCCAAGACAGATCTGTTCTTCCCTTAGGCAGGCCATGCCATATTCAATATTCTTTGTCAATACAATAATTCAAAGGTGTCAGTTCTGCTTTGGTCTTCTTTACTCATTACCCAACTTTTACATGCATATGATGGAATTGAAAATACCATGGCTTAGGTCAGGTGGGCATTAGTCTTGAAGGTGACATTTTTACTTTTCAACACTTCAAAGATCTTTTGCAGCAGATTTTCCCAATGCAGTGTGTTTGTTGATTTCTGGCTGCTGATTTTGTGGGTGTTGATTGTGGATCCAAGTAAAATGAAATCCTAGACAATCTCAATCTCCCCTCCATTTATAATGATGTTGCTTACTGGTCCAGTTGTGGGGATTTTTGTTTCCCTGATGTTGAGGTATAATCCATACTGAAGGCTGTGGGTTTTGATCTTCAATCAGTGTTTCAAGTCCTCCACTTTCAGCACACAAGATTGTGCCATCTGCATAACGCAGGTTGTTAATGGGTCTTCCTCCAATCCTGATGCCCTGTTGTTTTTCATATAGTTCAGCTTCTCACATTATTTGCTCAGCATACAGATTGCCTAACTGGTAGGCAACTTCCACTCTCTTATCAGCCAATGAGAGTTGTACAGTACTAACTACAGTCACTAATACCAAAATATTGCTCAATTGGCATTTATAAGTTACCTAATTAAAGATATTTCTCTTTTGAGTAAAATCTGCAGTGCTATTATACAGTCTGTGGCATAATGAATGCTCCTTTCAAAGAATAAGTTATATGTTCCCATGAAGCTCCAAGGAAGAAACTTTCTAATTCCTTAGGGATCATGTTTTTTTCATCATACTTTTTAGGTGTACATTTTTTGATTGCCTTTTCAAAATATTTTCATTGTGATAAGTGTAACTTTAATGAAATATTTGCTATTTCAATATTGTACATACACAATTTTGTGACATTAATCACATCCATCTTGTTTTTCAACCAACACCATTATCACTTTCCAAATTTTACGATCACACTTAACAGAAGCTCAGTGTCCCCTACACAATGATTTTTCTTGCTCCCCGAAACCGCTAATAAATGGTGATTTCTACACAATTTTCCTTTTATATGGTAAACATTCTACAATACAGTTTTCTGTAGTGGGAATAAAAGGTTAATTTGTCTTTCTACTGGCATGAATGATTTTTTAATAAATACTTGTTTCAGCTTTATGGCCTATTAATACTGTCACGTCAAATTTTCAGATTATTGTAAAATTTGGGAAGAGATCTATAGATGTTTAAAATTTCTTCCATGCATCAGCTGTAGGATTTCAGGACATTTTGGCTATGTTTGCAGTGAAATTTTCATAAGCTCTCTGAATAAGAACACTCATTAAATGCCTATTTCCATGGTTTTTTGGTAACTCCTAGATTGCTAATTCCTGTACATACTACTTCCTTTTCTGTACTTCCACTGCAGACGGTCGGGGTAGGGAGTGGGAGCATGAATTAGAGTTTCATTACTTCTCTTAAGGTCTTCTTACATGTAAGCTAATACAATCCCAATGCAACCATCATACCACAATAAGAATTTTCCTGTCTAAAACTTTTCAAGACTTCCCAGATCTTGCATGTTCGAGTTCAAAATCCCCTGAAGCTTTTGAAGTGTGGTCACAGAATTCCTCTCTACCCATAGTTAAATAGACTAATACCCCATTGTTCATTAAAACACTGCAGTTGACTCATTTCCAATTCATAACGACCCTATAGTTCAGAGCAGAACTGCACAATAGAGTTTCCAAGGAGCGTCAAGTGGATTAAAACTGCCGACTTTTTGATTAGCAGAAGATGTAGCACATAAACCAATATGCCACCAGGGTTTTCCAAAAACCCTATAAAGGTGGGTATATATTATATATATGTATATGTCTCTAGTTATACACATACATACATACATATATATATAAGTGTATATATATTCATATATTGCTGTGTCCCATAGAGTTTCCAGGGAGCGCATATGGATTTGAATTGCTGGCTTTTGTTTAGCAACTTGAGTTCTTAATCACCATGTCATAACACCAAGGCTCGTGTGTGTGTTTTAAAAGTCCTCATACTTAGGTGCTGTTGAGTCAGCCCAACACACTGTAATGGGACATTTTATTTTTTATTATGACTGAATGAAAATGTACATTCCCATATAAATTTGCATGCCCACTATATGCAGCTCCTACTGCTCTCCCTGCCTGGAGACAGCACACTCTTCTTCTCTGCTCCATGTATGTCTTATCCTCCCAACAATTGCCTATCCCCTCCTCTCCACCCACTCCTCTTCCTCCAGTAAGAGGTCAGCAGGATGACATCCTATAGATGCACAGAACCATAAAGTGCACACATGATATGGTTACTCTGTGTCCTCAAGTCCAATCCATTGCTGTCCAAAGAGTTGATCTCCATTATGATTTATAGACAGGGGCAGCATCAGGGCCAGGGACTATGCTCCCAGGGGAACTCTGAGGCCCCTGGACCATCAATTGTTGTCTTTTAGTGGAGATCTCAGGGTGTACCCCTTTTTATTCTTGTGTTGCCAGTGACACTCAACTTTGTGAAGTTCATCACAGCTATCACTGGTGATGGCTGGGCACCATCTGGTTCTTCTGGTCACAGGTCAGTGTAGCCACCCACTCACATGGTTCTCTCTGTCTTCTGGGTTCTCTTTCCCCCCTGTCATTTTGGTCCTTGGTGATCATCCATTCTTGCTGAGTCAGGACCATTTGCTGTACCCTCAGGTGGCAGCTTGGCAGCTTTTATGACCCTGGACACCACTCGCCAATGTGGGGTGCAGAGGGCTTTCTTAGGAACATGGTAGTTGTGCCAATTGGCCTTGATTTCACCTGAGAGCATGGTCCTCAGCCTCCCAGCCCAGCTACGCTGTCTGTGCAATATTGGATTAAGATGGGAGGAGTAATCATGTTATGTTGAAGTCCAGTTAATATTGATCTTCTTTCTAATGTCTGGTTTCACCCAACCAAATTATCAACTATCTAATTGGCAATCTAAACACTCCCTGTCGCCCTCCCTCCCTCCCCACCCTTGCGACCATCAAAGAGTCTTTTCTTGTATGCATGAGTCTGTTTTTAAGTTTTGTAGTAGGGGTCTCATATGATATTTGTCGTTTTCTCACTGACTACTTTCACTCAGCATAATGTCCTCCAGTTAAAACCAGGTTATGAGATGTTTCCTAAAATCATCGTTCTTTGTCATTGCATAGTGTTCCATTGAGTGTATATGCTGTAGTTTACCTATCCATTCCTCTGTTGTTGGGCATCTGGGTTGATTTCATCTTTTTGCGACTGTGCACTGTGCTGTGATAAACATTTATGTGCATGTATCAGTTAGTGTGAATGGCTTGTATTCTGTAGGATATATTCTGAGCAGTGGAATTACTGGGTCCAATGGTATATCTCGATACAGCTTTTTAAGAAAGCACCAGATTGCTTTCAAAGAGGTTGCTCCAGTTTGCAATCCCACCAACAGTATAGGAGAGTTCCAGTTTCTCCACAGCCTCTCCTGCAATTGTCATTTTGCATTTTTTAGATCATGGCCAACCTTGTTGGGATGAGATAGTATCTCACTGTAGTTTTGATTTGAATTTCTTTAATAGCTAATGATTATGAGCATGTCCACATGTGTTTTTTGGCTGCCTGGATAGCCTCTTAGAAGCGTCTGTCCATATCCTTTGCCTGTCACTTAATTGGATGATTTATCTTTTTCTTATTGATATTTTGTAGTGTCTTATAGATTATGGAAATCAGGTGTTGATCTGACATAGAGTTGCCAAATATTTTTTTTTTCCATTCTGTAGGTGTCCTTTTAATTTTATTAATAAGTCCTTTGGATGAGGAACAGTGTTTGATGCTTAACAGTTCCCATTTATCTATTTTCTCTTCTGTTGATTGTGGTTTGTTTGACAGATTTCAGAGTCTGTCTAAGTTGTGTATTAAGACTTCCATTGTTTCTCCTACTTTTTCTTGGATGAGCTTTATTGTTTTAGGTTTGATATTTAGGTATTTTATCCATTTTGAGTTGGTTTTTGTATAAGGTGTAAGATATGGGTCTTGTTGCAATTTATTGCAGAAGGGTATCCAATTTTGCCAGCAGCATTTGTTGAAGAGATTGTTTATACCCCAGTTTAAGGTCTTAGGGACTTTGTCAAATATCAGCTGTTCATAGGAAGATGGAGTCATCCCTGGGGTCTGGATTCTGTTCCATTGATCTATCTGTCTCTTTGTACAAGTACCAGGCTGTTTTGACTACTGTGGCAGTGTGATAGCTTCTAAAGTTGGGTAGTGAGAGTCCTCCCAGTGTGTTCTTATTCTTTAGTAGACTTTACCTGGCCAGGGCTTCTTCCCTTTCCAGACAAAGTTGGTAATTCTTTTCTGCATCTCATTAAAAAATGTCACTGGAATTTGTATTGGAATTGCATTATATAAGTAAATGTCTTTAGGCAAAATAGACATGTTCACAATGTTAAGTCTTCCTATCCATGAGCAGGGGAGGTTTCTCCCTTTGTGTAAATCTCTCTTAGTTTCTTGTAGTAATGACTTGTAATTCTCTTTGTAAAGGTCTGTTATTTCTCTGGTTAGATTAATTCCTAGGTACTTTATCTTCTTAGGGGCTATAGTAAATGGTATTGATTTGGTGATTTCTTCCTTAATAATCTCATTGGTGGTATAAAGGAATTCTACTGATTTACTTATGTTTATCTTGTATCCTCAGACTTTGGTGAACTCTACTATCAGTCTGAGTAGTTTACTTATGGATTCTTTAGGATTGTCTGTGTTTATAATCACATCATCTGCAAACACGGAGATTTTTACTTCTTCTTCGCCAATGCAGATGCCCTTTATTTCTTGGTCTTGTTTAATTGCTCTGGCTAGAACTTCTAGTACAATGTTGAATAGGAAAGGTGAGAGTGGGCATCCTGTCTAGTATGTGTTCTCAAGAGAAACTGTTTCAGTCTGTCTCCATTCAGGGTGATGGAGGCAGTTGTATAAATGGAGGGCTTTGTATAAATGGCCCTTATTGCATTGAGGAATTTGCCTTCTATTCCTATTTTCCTGAGAGTTTTAACATGAATGGGTGTTGGACTTTATCAAATGCCTTTTCTGCATCAACAGACAAAATCAGGTGATTCTTGTCTTTTGTATTATTTGTGTGGTTGATCACATGAATTGTTTTTGTGATGTTGAACCAGTCTTGCGTCCCTGCTATGAATCCAACTTTGTCATGATGGATTATCTTTAAGTCTATATATCTTTATGTCTAAAGTGAGTTTCTTGTAGGCAGCATGTAGTTGGGTCATTTGTTTTGATCCAAGACGCCACTCAATGTCTCTTTACTGGGGTGTTCAGTCCATTCGCATTCAATGTAATTATTGATAGGTGTGTGTTCAGTGCTGCCATTGTGATATGTTTATTTTTGTTATGATGTTGTCTCCATTGTTTTCACTAATGTGTTCTGGGACATTCTTCTTTGTGAGTTGATTTTTCACCTTTTTCAGGGTTGGTTTTGCAGTTGTTGAGACTCCTGTAATACATTTCTTGATTTGATACGTTGCATCTTTATTGTGCTTTATGGCTGCAACGATGATCCCCCTTAATAAACTGTGTATAAACCCAATTTTAATTACTATCATTCTTATCAACTTCCCCTCCATCTGGAAAGACTATAACAACTGTAGTATATCCCTCTTTTTAATATGATGACACCATAGTTTTCATGATATGACCACTGGATCATTTCTTTCACTATTATAGTTTTGTTGAGTTTGAGGCCTTCTCTAACTGAGTAGGATTATGGGTGATGTGTCCTATATCTGCTTCTAAAATATAAAGTTTGTGGTTTTGTTCTTCTAAGCCAAAGCCAAGAGATTCTTTCAGTAGTTCTTGTCACTTTGGTTTGGTTTTCACGAAGTCTCTAAATTTCTGTTTATCTGTGAATGTCTTAATTTCATTTTCATATCTGAAAGACAGCTTTGCAGGATATATAATTCTTGTTTGGAAGTTTGTCTCCTTCAAGGCTTTGAATGTTTCATGCCACTGTCTCTGTGCTAGCATTGTTTCTGCTGAGAAATCCAATTAAAGCCTACAGAGTTTCCCTCTGAAAGTTAGCTTTGCTTTGAGTCCTGCTGCCTTTAACAGTTTCTGCTTATGTTTTATTTTGTTAAGCTTGATTATAACATGTCTTAGAGTCTTTCATTTGAGATCTATATTCAGTGGCATTCGATATGTATCTTGGATATCTATTTCTCTTCTTTCATAGGTTCTGGGAAGTTTTCTGTCAGCAGCTCAGCGACAACACTTTCTGTTCTCAGGTGTCTTGAGCTGTTCAGGAACCCCAGTTAATCGTACATTGTTCCTCTTAATAGAGTCCCACATGCTTCTTAAGTCTTCTTCCTTTTTCTTGTTTCTTTTTTCTGATTTCTCCTTGTAGATGCTGGAGTCAGAAGCTTTTTCGTCCAAATCAGAAAGTCTATTTTCTGTTTGTTCTATTCTGTTTTCTTGGCTTTGAATTGAAGTTTCTATCTGTTTGATTTTGTTCTTGATCTGCTGGATTGCAGACTACTGGTGTTCCATCAGATTGAAAAGACTGCTTAATTTTTCATTTTGCTCTGCTGCATTTTGTATAAGGTCTAGGAGAGCTCTATACATAATCCTTCTGTATTCACCTTCTGATAGTTTCAGAAAGGTTTCTTTGGAAAGTTCTGTGGTGCTTTCTTTTGGGGGCCTTCTGAAGCCATAGGTGATTTCTTGGTTATGCTTTTATCCAGAGTTTTTTGCTTGGGGGGCATCATGCAAGTCAATAGAGGCTGGGAGAGATGCTGTGAGGATGGAAAGCAGTTGTTTCTCTAGGCCATCTTAAAATGAAAGGTAAAAGGTATCTGACAACTTCCAGAGTCAGTCAGGGTTTCAGGTGTATAGGTCCCTGTTCCAAGCTGGCAAAGTAAGCACCTCTAGATCAAAGCCTAGATGTCATAAACTAGCTCAAAATACAGAAAGGCTACTGCCCTGCTGGCTTCTGGTGTTGGTCCCTAGCTGTAGGCAACATTGTGTAGAATACTGCTTTTCTGCCAGAAAAACACTCTCCTCTGGGCAGGCGCTGCCTCCCAGCCCAGGAATTAGGTCCAGCTGAGGCCTTCTTATGGGTATGTGTGCCTCCCAGTGGAACAAGATGGTGTTCCACACAAGCTCGCTGCCTGCTTGTTTATAGGCTACTCTATGGCAGAGGTGGAAAGAGAGGCCAAACGTGCCAAGATGCACAGAATCCACAGCCTCTGTTTTTGGGCCCCAGCTGTAGGTGACGTGTAAAATACTTCTTTTCTGCCAGAAAAGTGCTCTTCTCCCATCAGGCGCTGCCTCCCAGCCTAGGAATTAGGTCCAGCTGGGGCCTCCACAAGGGTATATCTGCCGCCCAGTGGAACATGATGGTGTCCCACACAAGCTCGCTGGCTGCCTCCATACCAGCTACTCTATGGCAGAGATGAAAAGAGAAGCCAAAGGTGCCTAGATGCCCAGAGTCCAAAGCCAGGCTTTCGAAATATGGCAATGTCGCCTGCCAATCCCACTAGTAGAGCATCTGAGATTAGTGGCTAGTCAAGTCCCAGCTCTGCCTACTGGCTAAGACAGAGAAAAAAAGTTAAAATGGTGAGTTACCCTCAGTCCACCAAAGCCACTGCTCGCCAAGAGCAGGATCAGCAAAAGAGAGGAGGTTTTCTGTTCAGTGGTATGAAGTACACATTAACAGCCCTATTCTGTGTCCTGGACTCACTAGGTGTCTAGAAGGATCAACTTAATTAACAACTCAGGTCTTGGTTTCCAGAGGGATTTAGGGAGGCATGTGTTTAGTCTGCCATCTTGACTCTGCCCCTGAGATCATGCTATGTTTTTTGTAAACATATGCATAAGACAGTATTACAGCAAAAGCATAACCATTTTAACAAATTAGACTAAAATGGAAATTTAACATATGCAAATACACTTAGAAGTAAAGACAGCAAGACTACACCACACATACTTAAGTGTGTTATCAGGAGAGATCAGTCCCTGGAGAATGATATCATGCTTGGTAAAGCAAAGGGTCAGTGAAAAAGAGGAAGACCTTCAACAAGATGTAGTGACACAGTGGCTGCAACAATGGACTGAAGCTTTATAATGATTGTGAAGATGGTGCCAGACTGGGCAGTGTTTCTGTCTGCTGTACATAGGGTTGATCTGAATTGGATCTGACTTGATGGCATTTAAAAACAACAATCACAATCTGTGTGACTGAGCAAGCACTCCATCTTTATGACCTCATTTATTTCCTTGTTAAATGAAGGTTAGCGTACATGATCTTAAAGATCTCTTACAGTTTCTACATTTTACTTTTACTTTTTTTGTCTATTTACCTCCAATTCACTCATACACGTAACCAACTTTGAAGCTAATGTGTTATCTTTTCTTACTCTAAAGTCATGTTTATTACAGAAAAAAATGTAAACAAAAAAAATCCGTAAATTTGATCATTTACCTTGTTTTGTGTTTCTCTATCCCTTTGCTTACTTTATATGTATATACAATCTTACATCTTGTCACTATAGTTTAACATCATACATTCTGAATTAACATGTTACTCATCTTTTCATAGCAAGTCATGGTGACCCTTCAGAACAGAGTAGGGTCTTCAAGAGTATAATCTTTATGGACACAGACTGCCACATCTTTCTCCTCTGGAGTAGCTGATATAGTTGAACTGCTTACCTTTCAGTTAGCAGCCAAGCACTTAACCACTATTCCAAGGCTTCCTGTAAGATGACAATAGGTTATCTGTTACTAAAATCTTTCTCTAAGTCACTTAATATTCCATTTCATAGCTGTTATGGATTGAATTGTGACCCCCCAAAATATATGTCAACTTGGCTGGATCATGATTCACAGTATTATGTGATTGTCCAGCATTTTGTCATCTGTTACAATGTTGTAAAGCCAACCTCTGTGATGTTAGTGGAGCAGGATCAGAGGCAGCTATGGTGATGAGACGGGACTCTATCTGCAAGATTAAGTTGTGTCTTACACCGGTCTCTTTGGAGATATAAAAGATAGAGGTGGGCAGAGAGATGGGAAGACATCCTATCACCAAGAATGCAGAATCAGGGAAAGGGTAGGTTCTTTGGACCCAGAGTCTCGGTGCTGAGAAGTTCCTAGTACAGGGGAAGATTGATGACAGCAGCTTCCCTCCAGAGCCAACAGAGAGACAAAGACTTCTTCTGGAGCTGGCACTGTGAATCTGGACTTCTTGTCACGTAAAGTCTGAGAGCATAAACTTCTGTTTGTTAAAACTATCCATGCATGGTATTTCTGTTGTAACAGATCTAGTTAATAAGTAAGACACACAGCTACACCATTATTTACTTATTCTCTTATTTTTTCATTGTAATTACTTTCATGTTTATACTATTATAAACATTGTCATGTATATCTTTTGTCACAAATGTTTTTTAAAGAAGTTTTCTTTAAAATAAAATTTCTATGACAATGATACAAACAATGTTATATATAAGTGTTACAAATTGAATTGTATTCCCCTAAAATATACATTGTAAACCCTAACCCCTGGGTTGTCTCATTTGGGAATGGGTGTTACAGTAATAAGAAGGTACTAATGTTGAGTTTGTTTTGTCAATCTGTTTTGAGATACAAATGGGGAAATTAAGCAAGGAAGAAAAGAAGCATAGTTGGGGGGAGATAGATGCCATGCCACTTGAAAATCACCAAGAAACCAAGGAATAGAAACTAAAGAAATAACAGTCTTCCCCCAGAGCTTAGAGAGAGAAAAAGACTTCCCTTAGAGTTGGGACCCTAAATTTGGACTGCTAGCCTTCTAAACTGTGAGAAAAGAAATTTTGTCTGTTCTCTCCTTTATAATCACTGTAAGTTGCCGTGAGAAATAGCCACTTTCTGTTTTAGCAGCACTAGATAAGTAAAATAATGTAACATCTGTTGAGGGCTTACTATGTATCAGACACTGGACTAAGTGCTCCACATACTGTAAGTCACTTAATCTTTACAACAATTCACCCAGGTAGATGCTATTATTATCCCTACTCTATAAATGGGAGAAAACACTGGTGGCATAGTCGTTAAGTGCTACGGCTGCTAACCAGCAAGTCAGCAGTTCAAATCCTCTAGACAGGCCTCGGAAACTCCATGGGGCAGTTCAACTCTGTGTATAGGGTCTTTATGAGTCAGAACTGACTCTGTGACAGTGTGCTTGGTGTTTTGTATAGATGAGAAATCTAAGGCACCAGGAAATGTTAAGTAATTTCCTCTTGGCTAGACGGCAAGTGAGAGTTGGTTCAAATTCAGTTATGTAGTTCCAAAACCAGAACACAGCAGGAGAACTGAGGAACAGATACACTAGTACTCTTGAAAATGAGTTTCAGGATCAGTACCATACCTCTTAGACATGTTATCACATCAGTACTTCTCTAAAATGGCAACATCACACCCTTATGGTAGAGAACTAATCGTCCTAGTTCAGTGTCTAAAATAGAAGTACACACATGTATCAACTCTTTCAGAAGCTGCTTACCCAGCCTATGAGGTGTCTCATCCCCCTAACAATGGACTCAGACACACCAACAATCAGGAAGGTGGTGCAGGACTGGGAAACCTTTGACTCTGTTACATAGAAGTGCACCATGAGTCAGAACCAACACAACGACAACTAGCTACAATAACAATGAGGGGTCTAAAACTACTTGAGAAGTCCAAACTGCAAATGGCTATGTTCCCTCCTGTGATGGATAGTAAAGAATTTACAGAGATCATATACAGTCTCCCTAGGTCTCAATGCAGATATTCTTTCTGCATTTATGTTTGTAAATTTGTAAATTTGTCTGATTTTTATATTTTTAATAAGCTGAAATTAAGTTATTTCAATATAAACTACTAACCTCAAGAACTGAACATTCACCCCATGGAAAGTATCCATCTTTTCTCTTTGATTTCCCTTGACATAAATGACATGGTCAGTGCATAATGTATGGTAAGCAGTTAAAATCACTGTGGACCTAGTCCTAACAAACATAGTCTCTGGTAGGCTTAAGAAAAATTCCATAACATCATTTTTATACATAGGCTCAGTATTTAATTAGTCAAGTTTTCATCCACATTGCCTATTTCTCTGCTGAACTCTGCCAAAAATACGCTTTGGCAGATGGTAAAATAATGAAATTGTTGGCTCTAAAATTCAAAATCTTGGAGATAATTAGAAGACTTGATACAGGTAACATTTATTAGCCATGAAGAGCTTGACAGCATGGAGAATTTTTCAACCCACACAATTTCTAAAGGGGAAAAAAGTCTTTTTTCTGAACATGGATCAAATTATGTTCTGTGACAAGACTGGAGAAACACATCTCATAAACCTAGCTGGACAACTTATTAAATTAAGCACAGCCTAAACAGAGAGAAGTAAAGAAGGCCTTTATGAAGTCTGTTCAATTACCAAGCAGCAGGACGAATAAGAGCGACCTTTTGACATTTTTCTCTGTTCTGGCTAAATTGCAAGTTCAGCAGTTAGATAGAAGCACCAAATAAATAAATAAATAAATGGTAATCAATAGAGTTGTTCCAAATCAACTGAAACATCTTCCAATGATAAACTTCCTTTCTTTTTTAGCTTAAGCATCGATCTTAGGCTGGAAAGTGATGCTCTGCAGGAGAGTTGACTGGTTACAATAGCTTATAGATGTCACTTAGAGTGTTTAGCAGTGGTGTACCTTCCATAACCCACAACAGAGCCCTGGTGGCTAAGTGATAAAGAACTATGGCTTCTAACCAAAAGGTCAGCAGTTTGAATCCAGCAGCCACTCCATGGAAACCCAATGGGACTGTTCTACCCTGTCCTATAAGGTCACTATGAATTGGAAGTGACTTGACAGCAATGAGTTTGGTTTCCATTTTATAACCTATAATGAGTAGCCCTGGTGGCTCAGCTGAAAGACTGGCAGTTGGAACCCACCCAGCAACTGTGGGAGAAAAGACCTGCTGATTTGCTGCCATAAAGATTTCAGTCCAGGAAACCCTCTGGGGCAATTCTCTGTCATGTAGGGTACTTTGAATCAGAATTCACCTGTTCACACTTAGCAACAACATCACATATATGAGCTGCTAGCAGCCCCACCCCTACTTTACCCAAAGCCAAGCACAAACTACAAGGATAACTGTAAAACTGGGATAAATTGCATCAGCGATTTTTTTTCTTTTTTTTTGCCTTGGCAGTCAGGGCTCGATCATAGCTTAGTAACGTACGCAGTCTCTCAAAGCATTTCCAAACTTAAAAGGATCTTCCCAGGTTTCCAGTTGTGTTCCCGCATTTAGAGGGGAAAAAAATACAGGCACTATGTAACGTTAAATGATTTGTAGGAGCTAAACCCTGGAAAGCCTCAGACCTGAGCACAATTTCCTTGATTCTGTATACCATGGTTTTTCTACTGCATAGCAGCTACCAGTTTGCCTATTGAAGTATCTACCAAGATTCTCTTACCCTAGTAACCACATTCTGCAATGCACATATGTAGGCATGGCTGGATCCCATAAAATCGCAATGTATAAATTTTTCACAGTGCTCCTTGAATAATCTGGGGGTCAGTTCTACCCTGACCCCTAGGGTTGCCATGAGTCAGATCCGACTCGACGGCACTTGGCTTGGCTTAATGGCAAGAGCGGATAACTAAACTGATAGTCTTAGGAAGGAGAGAGGGGAGTGAGGAAGAAAGAGAAAAAAGAGAATGGAAGTAAGGAAAGAAAAAGGAGAGAGGAAGGAGAGGACAGTACTTTTCTATTTTCCCAGTTGAATATAATGACCTTTAAAGAAGAGAATTTCAGAAGCAAATGACTGGTTAGGTAGATGTTATCAATAACTGGAGTTATTTTTTCTGCTTGTTTAAAGGTAGGATGACAAACTGGCAAGGAATAAAGCACAATTATGAGGACCAGGAAAAATATTCTAGAGAATACAAATACAAAAACATGCTAGAGAGCACTTTTGATGGCAAGAAAGAAGACAGAACATAATAATGTTGTAAGAACATACTGTAGACTTTTACATGATATCCCAGGTATCTCAGATTTCAGAAGATAATCACCATTAATGTTTTATACTTTTTGTGTGTGTCAGCAGCTAGATAGATGGATAGATAGACACAGTTATATACCTATACATATTTTCATTCATTCTTTCAATAAGTGTTTATTGAGTTACTCCTGTTCAAATAAATACTGAGCTCTTACTGCCAGATACTATTTGGGTTTCTGATTTTAGAGTGGTGACAAGCTAGTTCTCATGAAGCCTACATTCTTCTCCTTTTTTCTAATGGCAGTTAATACACCTGTAACAAAACATGTATCATATGCAGTGACATTTATTATGTTCATCATGTTGTGCAAACATCAACATCATGCTTTTCCCCAGTTTTCCCATCGACCTTAAGAGAAGCTCAGTGCTGCCTAAGCAGTGACTTCGTTTATCCCCCTTCCCACTGCCCCTGTTAACAGCTATTAAACCTTACCTACTGCTTTTCAGTGGGCTCTGACTCATAGCAAACTTACAGGACAGGGTAGAACTGCCCCATAAAGTTTCCAAGGTGTGGCTGGTGGACTTAAACTGCCCACTTTTTGGCTAGCAGCCAAGCTCGTAACCACTGCACTACCAGAGCTCCTTGGTCTCTATATGTTTGCCTATTCTTAATATATCACACAATATCGTACAATATTTGTGCTTTTATGACTGACTTATTTCACTCTACATAGTGTTTTCATTATGGTGTAGCATGTACTAAGACTTCAAGGAGCCTGCATTCTTACTGGGGAAAAAAGAACTCCGAATCTGTATTATGGAGAAAAACTTTACTATGGTAAAAGAAAGGAGTCAGGGTGCCATTTGAATTAGAGTGCTAAGAAAAGTTCTTTTAGAAAACTCAAAATAGAGAGAGAGACCCATGGTGATCTCAGGCAGAGCATTCTGTGCAAAGGAAACAGCAGGGGCACCTGCTGAGTATTCAACAACAGCAAGACAGCCAGTGGAGCTGGAGAGGATGGGGCAAAGGAGGGGTGCATCAATGATGAAATTTAAAAAGCAGAGACCTTGTTGCGTTTACAATTTTGGATTTCATGGTAGCTGTGAAAACCAGTCAGTTTGGAAAGAGTTAACAAGATTAACTGCTTGAGTTGGAGACATGTGGATGTATAAAACAGAAATCAAAGATAAACCTTGAGAGCATGGTCAGAGTAGTTGGATGGAGGCCAGCACCAGTTACTGAGAGGGGAGCACCAGAAGAGGATGTCAAAGTTGTGTTTTATATAGGTTCAGATGGCTATGCATTTTAGACATCTACATAGAAACAGCTCATCAAGTGTTGGAACAGGTCAAAGTTCAAAAGACAGATGAGGCTAAAGAAATAAATCCAAGAGTCATCAGCATACAGTAGTTCACCTTCATCCATGTGGAATATGTTCCAAGACACCTCCCCTCCACCCCATGGATGCCTGATGCCACAGACAGTACTGAATCCAGTGTGTACTATGTGTTTTCCTTTACACACATATCTTTGACAGTTTCATTTATAAACTAGACATAGTTTAGAGATTAACCACTAGAACTAATAATAAAATAGAACAGTTGTAGCAACATACTATAATAAAAGTTATGTGAATATGTGTGAGCCTTCTCTCTTCAAAATAATTAAGTCAGGAATGTTCACCTTTTCACTTAAAGGAAATACTTTATGGCTTCTCTTGCACCTATGTGAATTCTCAGCATCACTACTCTTGAGCTTTGGGGCTATTATTAAGTAAAATATGGGTCACTTGAATACAAGCATTGCAATAGTTGATGTGATAACAGAAACAGCGACTAAGTGATTAACAGATGAATAGCATATACAGAGTGGATACACTGGATATAGGAATGATTCATGTCTTGGGTGGGGTGGATCAGGAGTGTACGAGATTTTACCACATTACTTAGTACAGCGAGCAATTTAAAACTTAGGAATTGTTCACTTTGGGGATTTTTCCATTTAATATGTTTGGACCTTGGGTAACTTAAATCACAGAAAGTGAAACCAAAGATAAGGGGGCACTATTCAAACCCTGAGTCCTATAGACATGAATGTAAGTAGAGGAATGAATTCTATGAAAGGAGAGACAAGAATACAGCTGGGGAAACCGAGAAGAAAGAGCTTTTGAGGTAGGAGAACTTTTTAAAAAATTAAAAAAAACAACAACATTGCTGTCAAGTCCAGTCTGACACACAGCAATGCTATAGAGCAGAGCAGAACTGCCTCCATAGAGTGCCCTGTGGATTCGAATTGCCAGCCTTTTGGTCAGCAGCCAGAGCTTAGCAACTACTGCCACCAAGGTTTCCAGTAGGAGAACCAAGAGGATATAATGTCGCATGTGGAAAAAGTATTTAAAGAGTAAGAGAGTTATCAGTGTAAGAGGATTGCCAATTAAGTTCTCAAACACATTGTAGAAAAAGTGTTACACACCTCACTGCTGAATATCACTACGGTCACCTTCTAAATATTCTCCTTGGGAAGCTATGCACTGACACATCTATAGTCTACCCTTCCAAAAAACTTTGGAACTCTTTTTCAGAAATAACCATCAGAGCTGTTTGTCCTATTACCCTTAATGTGCCGAATGTCATCAAAATGTCTTTGTTTCAATATTTCTTTGATCTTCAGGTAAAGAAAAATGTCACTGGGGACCAGACCAGATGATATGGGTGGGTGTACCAGTACAATTATCTGTTTACTGGCTAAAAATCCCCCACAGATAACTAGATAGTTAAGTTTGCAAACTTTCCACCTTACCATCATGGGAAACAGCTATAGAAAGAGTTCCAAAATTGCTTTGAAGGGTGGACTAAGTGCTGGTGTGAGTGCATAGCTTCCCAAAGGGAGTACTTCAAAGGCAATCATACCATTAATTCAGCAGTGAGATATGTAGCACTGAGAAGGGAAGAAGGCATATCTTACCCTCTTCAACTGCCCCTGATTGGCTGTGTTAGTGTTCTGCATGGAAGTTTATGGGTGGTACAAAGAGTTAATTCACTTAGTTTCTAACCAAAAGGTTAGAGGTTCAAGTCTACCTGCATGGAAGAAAGACCTGGTGATCTACTTCTGAAAAATCAGCCATTGACAACTTTATGGAGCACAGCTCTACTCTAACACACATGGGGTCGCTGTAAGCTAGAGTTGACTTGAGGACACCTGTTAGTTTTGACACGCAGGAAGATTCCAATGCCAAGTCAGCCATAAGACTGAAGACAGAGGGACCAAAGGTGCACGTCTACTGAACTAGCCCTCATTTATTCTTTCCAGAAAATGTAGCTATAATTTTTATTACCTGTTATTGGTCAGAAGCCCTTGTAGTATAGTGGTTAAGTGCTACAGCTGCTAACCAATAGGTTGGCAGGACAAATCCTTCAGGTGCTCCTTAGAAACTATGAGGTGGTTTTACTCTGTCCACTGGGTCACTATGAGTCAGAATGGACTCGATGGCAGTGGGTTTGGTTTGGGTTTATTATTGGTCAGGGAAACCTAGATGTTATAGTGGTTAAGTGCCATGGCTGCTAACTAGAAGATCAGCAGTTCGAATCTACCAAATGACCATTGGAAACTCTATGGGGCAGTTCTATTTTGTCCTATACGGTCGCTATGAGTCAGAATCAACTCGATGAAAATAGGTTTGGGGTTTTGGATCATCGGTCAGAACTTAGTTTCATGGCCATTTCTATTTGCAGGAGAGGTCGAGGAATGTAACTTTCCTTAACCTTCTTTTAGCTGAGAACACTGCTGCTCTCAAAACTGGCACTTTATGGTAAAGAGAGAGGGCAGTAAATACTGAATGGACAAATAGAAGTCTTTGCACAGAAGCATTCAAATTTGAGTCTTTGTCTCTCTTTTCAGTATTCACTTCTCCTTTCTTCTCCACTCCCTGGAGCCATGCTACAATTCTTTGTCTTTTATATGTTGTATTTTCTTCTCTTTTGGGTCTTTACCCATGTCCAATTTCCTCAGTCAAGAACACTTCACCTACTTTTTGTTTCACCCGACTCGACGGCACTTGGCTTGGCTGGTTTATTTTGCCATTTGACTTTTGGCAATTATTGCTTCAAGTCTTTATTGCCACTGTTATTATTAGTTCTGTGAGAAAAACTGAGAGCGGCTTCCCCAGCCTATCAGCTGTTTGGTAGCAGTTTCTCATAGGATGTCTTACTTAGTCAGTTCCCTCAGGAGAGAAGGAAAAAGAGATCCTTTTGCATGTGCCTATAATTTAGTTCCTGTTGAAGATATACAGGAAACCCTGGTGGCGTTGTGGTAAAGTGCCACAGCTGCTAATCAAGAAGTCAGCAGTTCAAATCCACCAGGTGCTCCTTGGAAACTATGGGGCAGTTCTACTCTGACTGACAGGGTCATTATAAGTCAGAACCAACTTGGTGGCAACTAACAATAACATGAAAGTGTGTATGTTTTCTCTTTCTCTTTGTCTACTTGAAAGACGTGGAGTTCCTGAGCAGTGCAAGTAGCTAACATGCTTGACTGCTAACTGAAAGGTGGAAAGTGAGTTTACTCAGAGGCACTTCAGAAAAAAAGCCTAGTGATCCACTTCCAAAAATGTTAGCTATTGAAAGCTAACAGTTTGTGCTAAGTCAGAGCACAGTTCTGCTCTGACACACACAGGGTTGCCGTGAGTTGAAACTGATTTGACAGCAGCTGGTTATTTGGAGGAAACTCTGGTGATGTAGTGGTTAAGTGCTAAGGCTGCTAACCAAAAGGAGGGAAGTTCAAATCCCACCAGGTGCTCCTGGGATACATTATGGAGCAATTCTACTCTGTCTTACAGGGTCATTAGGGATTGGGTTTGGTTTTCAGGTTATTTTTAAGGCACAGTATTCATCTTTAACCTTAGTATTGGCTATTGCTCTTCTCCATTTGCTTTAGTTTCCTTAATAGAGACACCAATTATACATAGATTGACACTTCATTGTTTGCTCAATGGCAATGAAGGAATGGTTTGCACTTTTCAGTGATCACAGTGTGCAGCCACTCTGAGTTTTGTCAGTGTTGCCCACTGAAAATGCAAGCAGCCAAATTTTTATCAGATTTCAGTTACCAGTAGCAAACAAACCCTGACCTGGGCTAGAAGACTTCAAGGAGTCTGTGTGGACTCTGACTTATGCTCCCTGTGAAATGTAGCACTCTTCCTGGGGAACTAGTGCCATCATTCGTGTCTGCCTACTACCCAGAGACATCAGAGTTGTGAAATCCCCTTGATTATCACCAAGTTCTTAAAAACATCACAGGTGAGCCTCCAATGAGTTGATATACCTACCGGCAAAGTCACCTAGCAAGGATAGGCTGACTAGGAAAAAGTTAGGTTGATTTTGTTATTTTCTCATTTCAATAGCAGACAGAAAGCAAGAAGAAGTGGTTCATACATTGAGCTTGTTAAGCTCTGGCAAATAAAAACAAAACTAGGTAATACTGAGGTTTGTTAAATGTCTTACAACAGTGATGGTTTCTGGGAAAGATTAAATGATACTTTCTGATTTAATGCTTCAGTGGGAAAGGTTATTAATTTGTTATGTCTGCCATAGAAAGTCCACCCCATCTGTCAGTTTGTCATGCTGTGGTGGCTTGCATGTTGCTCTGATGCTAGAAGCTATACCACCAGTTATTCAAGTATCAGCAGGGTCATCCATTATGGTAGAAATATTTCAGTGGAGCTTCCAGACTTAGACTAGGAAGACAGGCTTGGTGAACTACTTATGAAAACTACCAAGTGAATACTCTATGGATTACAAAAGAACATTTTCCAATATAGTGCTGGAAGATGGGTCCCTTAGTTTGCAATCATTCAATAATGTACTCAGGCATACCAGTGATTACAAAGATGGCAAGGACTGGGCAAAGATTTATTTTTTTTTACATGAGGTCACCATGTGTCAGAATCAACTCAAAGGCAACTATCAACAATAGCCATAAGAAGTGTCATCACCATGCACTAGACCTACAAGAGATGATTCATTAGGGGTAGACAACCAACTTAAGTTGATTCAAGTAACCCTGTTCCTGTAAATTCTGGAAGAAAAAGGGAAGATAACAAAAAAGACATATCACCTACCAAGACTTTAGATATTTAACAATTAAATAAGGAGATGCAGATCAACATATTTTCTGATATGTGGCCTGTGAAAGAAAGAATATCAGTCTGCAGAGAGAGAAAATCATGATGTAGAATAAAGAAGATTTTAAAGGAATTTGACACTACACCTGTGATCCATTCTGAGGAGCTACTACACCTTTGCCCTTGGGTTCCATGACATTCTCCACTATCATTTCAATAATTTAATCTTACCTAAAACTATCTAGAACTTGTATCTCTCACCATAACCAAGAGTATGCTTTAATTGCAGTCTTCACTTAAATATGATTTAGGACTTTTTGTTTACAGTATTTATTTGCATTACATTTAAATATAAAATAACTTGTTAATTCCACTTTAAGTAAAAAAAGAAAATGTAATTTTACTACTTATTCACTTCTACCTTCCTCTTTCTGGTCATGATTAAGGTAATTTGTATGTACCCACAAACTCTGAGACTGTTGAACTATTATTCAATATTCTCTTTAAAACTCACTTATTTCTTTTGAATTTAAATTTGTCATGAATTTCACTGCTATTACTACTTTCTCACATTTTAAATCATAATGTATTTCATAATTCAAAGTATATCTGGAATGCACTTTGAATAAATATATTAACAATTGTACACAGGGGCAGGGGGATGCAACTTGAATCTTAAATAGATTAAAATGATACATTTCAAAATTTATGTATATCTTGACTGTGTTTTAACATGTCTGAGCAACGATTTTCAGCGTTTTAGCAGTTACGTGAGTTCCGACAAGTCTGTGAACTTCACTGTTCTAAGTGCTACGTATCTCATTGCTGAATATGACTACAGTCACCTTAGAAGTACTCCACTTGGGAAGCTATACACTAATGCCGCTTCTTAATCCACCTTCAAAGCAATTTTGGAACTCTTTCTGGAATCATCACTGCACATGGTGGCATGGCACAAGTTAACAAACTTAATTGTATAGTTGTGTGTGAGGAAGTTTTTAGCTGGTAAACAAAGAACTGTACTGGAACAGCCTTTCTACTCATATGATATGGCCCCCAATGACTTCTTTCTTTACCTAAAGACAAAGAAAATATTGAAAGAGTACATTTTAATGACATTCAGCACATCAAAGGTAATACAATGACAGTTCTGATGGCCATCCCAGAAAAAGCTCAGTAAAAATACAGAGATCTTACTGCAACAATTAACCAGCTAGAACTTATTGACATATACAGATCTTTTCTTGCATCAACAGACAAGTACACCTGCTTCCCCAAAGCATGTGGAACATTCTCCAGAATAGACTGCGTGTTAGGTCATAAAACAGTAATCTACAAAATCCAAGCCATCCATTTATTGTAAAGCCATAAAAGTTGAAATCAACAGCAGAAAAATTATAGGTAGAAATTGGAACTCATGGAAACTGAACCTACACCTTGCTTATAATTGCACGGTTTGTAGAAGAAATCAAGGACAAAATAAAGAAATTTATGGATTCAAGTGAGACTGAAAACACATCCTATCAGAGTCTTTGGAATACATCAAAAGCGGTGCTCAGAGGTCAATTTGTCTCTATAAATGCACACATCCAGAAGGAAGGAAGAAAGGATCCAAACCACAGGATTAACCTGACAGATTGACAAAAGTAGAAAGAGAGCAACAGAGGAACATTTCAGGCAGACTAGAGCAGAACTAAATGAATTAGAGAACAGAAGAACAATTGAAAAACTTAACAAAACCAGAAGCTGGTTCTTTGAAAAGTTCAACAAAATTCATAAACTGCTGGAGAAACTTACAAAAGAAAAACAGCAGAAGACATAGATAACCTGATTAAGAAAATGAGATAGGAGATGTTACAATAGACCCAGCTAAAGTCAAAAGTATCGTTGAAGAATACTATGAAAGTCTATATACTCTTAACAGATTTGAAAACCTAGAGGAAATGGACAAAGTTCTAGATTCGTGTCACCCACCAAGACTATCACAAGGTGAAGTAGATTAACTTAATAAACCTATCACAAGAGAAGAGATTGAAAAAGTTATCAAAAAACTGCCAACCCCACAACTCCTGGCCCAGAAGACTTCATGAGAGTGTTCTACCAAACTTTAAGAGAAAAATTAACTCCTATACTACCCATGCTATTTCACACCATAGAAACGGATGGAATACTCCCAAATTCATTCTAGCATAACCCTGATACCAAAGCCAAGGAAAGATCCCACAAAAAAAGAAAATTGCAGACTAACATCACTTATGAACCTAGGTGCAAAAATCTTCAACAAAATTCTAGCCAATAGAATTCAACAGCTTATTAAAAAAATAATTCATCATGACCAAGTTGGTTTCATTTCAGGGATGCAAGGCTGGTTCAACATCAGAAAAGCAATTAATGTGATCAACCATTGAAATAGCAAAGAAGATAAGAATGATCTGATTTTGTCAATTGATGCAAGAAAGGCATTTGACAAAGTCCAGCACACATTCATGCTAAAAGCTCTCAGAAAAATAGAGAGGAACTTCCTCCACACAATTAGTGGCATCTATGCAAAGTCAACTGCCTTCATCACCCTGAATGGCGAAAAACTGAAAGAACTCCCTTTGAGAACAGAGCTAGACAAAGATATCCACTTTTACCATTTCTATTCAACATTGTGCTAGAAGTTGTAGCCAGAGCAATTAGACAAGACAAAGAAATAAAGGGCATCTGTATCAGCAATGAAGAAGTAAAAATCTCCTTATTTAGTTGATATGATTGTATGTACAGAGAATCCAAAAGAATTCTTAAGTAAGCTCTTGGAACTTACAGAGAAGTTCAGCAAAGTATCAGGATACAAGACAAACATAAGTAAATCAGTAGGATTCCTTTATACCAACAGAAAGATCATCAAAGAGGAAATCAATAGCACCTACTATAGTTCACAAGAAGATAAAACACTTAGGAATAAATCTAAATAGAGAAATAAGAGACCTATACAGAGAGAACTACAAAGCCTTACTGCAAGAAACCAAAAAACACTTATGAAATTGGAGAAACCTACACTGCTCATGGATAGAAAGACTTAACATTGTGAAAATGTCTATTTTACCCAAGCAGTCTACTTATACAATGCAATCCCAAAACAAATTCCAGTGTCATTTTTTAATGAGATGGAGAAACATATTACCAAATTTGTTTGGAAAGGAAACAAACCCCAGCTAAGTAAAGTGCTACTGAAGAATAGCAATGCAATGGGAGGCCTTACACTACCCAACCTCAGAACTTATTACCCTGCCACAGTAGTCAAAACAACCTTGTACCAGTACAAAAAGGAAGATATAGACCAACAGAATAGAGTGGAGACCCCAGAGATGCCATCATCCTCTTATAAACAGTTGATACTTGACAAAGGCCCTAGGATTGCAAACTTGGGTAAAAACAGTCTCTTTAGCAAATGGTGTTGGCAAAATTGGATATCCATCTGCAAAAAACTGAAACAAGACCCATATCTTACACCTTACACAAAAACTAACTCAAAATGGATCAAAGGCCTAAATATCAAATCCAAAATAATAAAAATCACACAAGAAAAAAATCAGCGATGAATGTTCTAATACACAGCTTAGATACACTTCAAAATCTAACAAACCATGATTAATGGAAGAGAAAATAGATAAATTGGAATTACTAAGAATCAAACACTTTTGCTCATCGAAAGACTTTATCAAGAGTTAAAAGACCACCTACAGAATGGGAAAAAATATTTAGCAACACATGTCAAACCCTCATCTGATCTCCATAATCTACAAGGTTCTACAAATTATCAACAAGAAAAAAGTAAATAACCAATTATGTGGTGGGCAAAGGAGATGGACAGATACTTCCCTAGAGAGGACATTCAGGCAGCCAGAAAACAAGTGAGGAAATGCTTACAATCATTAGCTACTAGAGAAATCCACATCAAAATTACAATGAGATATCATTTCACCCCAACAAGGTTGGCCATGATCCAAAAAACACAAAAGAGCAACTGCTAGAGAGGCTGTGGAGAGTTGAGAACTCTCCTACAGTGCTAGTGGGATTCCAACTGGTATAACCTCTTTGGAAAGCATTCTGGTGCTTCCTTAAAAAGCTGGAAGTAGATACACCATTTGATCCTATAATTCCACTGCTTGGAATTTATCCTTCAGAAACAAAAGCTGTCACGCTAACAGGCACATATACATGAATGTTTATTGAAGCACAGTCTACAATAGCTAAAAGATGGAATCAACCGAGATGCCCATCAACAGATGAATGGATAAACAAACTATGGTACATATACTCAGTGGAACACTATGCTATGATAAAAAACAATGTAGATTTTAGAAAACATCCCATAACATAATTTTGATTGGAAGATATTATGCTGAGTGAAATCGGTCAGAATCAAAAGGACAAATATTGTATGAAACCCCCGTTATAAGGACTTAAAAAAATAGAATTATCTGCAGAAGAAAACAACTCTTTGACATCTACAAGGGTGGAGGAGTGAGAGTTTAGCACAGATGAGATAACTGATAGACATTAGTAGTTTTATTCATTTGCTGTAGTAAATAAATAATAAAAATGTTTTTTAAAAAATAAATAAATTTTAGCTACAACCACATGACAAGTTGTGGAAATGAGGACTATAATCATTAGGAGTATTTCTTCCTTGTATGTGCCCTTAAATATTTTTGTTTTCTCTACTTACAAAACATAAGTTATATTCAGGGGACATCTACATCAATTGGCACAACATCGTTCTTAAAAACAATCTTCTACTTTGTATTTTGGTGAGCATTTCCTGGGATCTTAAAAGCTTATAGGTGGCCGTGCAAGTCACACCTATTGGCCCTCTCTAGTCCAAAGCAAAGGAGAAGGGGAAAAGCTAGAACCAAGGGAGCAATTGGTCCAAATGACTAATGGTTTACATGAACCACAGCCCATTCCACCCTGAGACCAGAAAGATGATGCTTGGGCACCACTACTGACTACTCTAGTGTTACACTAGAGGGCCCCAGACAGAGCTGGAGAAAAATGTAGAACAAATTATCAAATTCACTAAAAGACAAGATTTATTGTTCTAACAGAGACTGGAGGAACCCCTGAGACTATGGTCTTTGGATACCCCTCTAACTCAGACTTGAAGTCATTCCTGAAGCTCACCTTTTGGCCAAAGATAGGAAACCCTGATGGCGTAGTGGTTAAGTGCTACATCTGTTAACCAACAGATTAGGCAGGACTAAAAGACAAAGGACAACACACATGATGAATGTGCTTCTTAGATCCATGAAGTGTATGTGATCAAACTGGTAACATCTGCCCAACAACAAAGATGAGAAGGCAGGAGGGGACAGACATCAAGACAAATGGGCATGGTGAACCCAGGATGGAAAGAGAAAGAAGGAGAATGCTAACACACTGTGGGACTGTAGCCAATGCCATGAAACTGCAAATAAATTTTTGAATGAGAAATTAATTTGCTCTTTGAACTTTCAGCTAACACACACATACATAATGTATATACGATGCAAACAAGACTAGTGTGTTTCTTGTTTTATTCATGTTAGTTGTATCACATTAGATGGAAGTATGACTTGATAATTGTTTTTATTTAGAGATTTTTGTAAGGTAAGTGTACAAATCCCAAGTTGACAAGGGGTGAATTGTGATGGTTAAACTTGTGTGTTAACTTGTCTGGGTCATAATTCTCAGTGATTTGGAAGTTATGTAATAATGTACTTTGAAAGTTATGTACTGATATAATTTGGCAGTTATTTAATGATGTAGCTGTTGTTTGTTACAGTACAATGTAATCATCTCCATGACATGATCCCATGTGACAAGTCAGTTGTAAGGGAAGTGTCTTTGAGGAAGTGACCTATATCTAATATATATGAATGTTCTGGCACATCTCACTGGCTTTCACTTGCTCTGGATCTTGCATGCATCTCATTGTTATCTAACCTCCAGTTCTTGGGACTCGAACAAATGGCCTACCATATTGCCTGCTGATTTTTGGATTCTTTGGCCTCGCAGCCTATGAATCAACAGTCTGCTGTAGTACCTGCCAATCCTGGATTTGTGAACCTCTGCAACCAATGAGTGGCAGACTGCCATCAGACCTGCTGATCTTGACTCTATCAGCCCCTATAACTATGTGATTCAGGAGAAGCCTCGAGACTGATGCCTGACCCATGGAATTAGGACTTACTAGCCTCTACAACTGTGTGAATAATTTCCTTGTTATAAATCTGTCCATATGTTCATACATTCACTTCATTGGTTTTGCTTCTCTACAGAACTCAGCCTAAGACATTTAAATTTGTCACTACATTTGCTGCTGGTACAGCTCATATTTTAATTCAATATTATACTTCAAAGTATTACCAGACTATACTCTGAGTAAGTGTTATAAGAATTGTACATGAAGGGGATTCAACCTGAGTCTTAGATAGCTTAAAGCTATCTATTTCAAGAATAATGTTATCTTGACATAATTCAACAGCAATTTCAAGATTTATGAAAAGTAACATGATTGGTGTAGCATTTGCTGATGGTAGTCTCCAAAATCCCTCAGACCACTTAATACTAGTATGCTTCAGAAATCTTCCAATTTCCAGTACTTAGATCTCTCTGCCTAAGGATTTTTCTTAGTCCACAAATGGTTCTTCTACCCTTTCCAGTATAGTAGCCTAGAAGTGAACCTCTGGGTCGTGCAAGCAGTTAAGTATTAGCTACCATCATGAACTGAATTGTAACCCCCAAAACATCTGTCAACTTGGCTGGGCCAGTATTCCCAGTACTGCGTGACTGTCCACCATTCTGTCGCCTGATGTGATTTCACTGCGTTTTGTAGATCTTGTCTCTATGATGGTGGTGAGATAGAATTTGTGGTGGTCATTTATCTTAGTGCAACAGGAGTCAACCTACAAAGTTAGATTTTGTCTTGAGCCAGTCTGTTTGGGGATATAAAAGAAAGAAGCGAGCAGAGAAACATAGGAGTCTCATACTGACAAGAAATAAGAACCAGAATAGTGTTTTGTTTAGACACAGTGTCCCTGCACTGAGAATCTTCTCAACAAATGTAAGACAAATGACAAGGACATTCCTCTGGAGCCAACACAGAGAAAGTTTTCTCCTGGAGCTGCACCCTTGTATTTGATCTTGTAGCCTACGAGACTGTAGGGAATAAATTTCTCCTTTTAAAGCCATCCACCTGTAGGATTTTTGTTACAGCAGCATTCACTATCTTACTAAGACAACTACTAATGTAGAGTTAAGCATTCAAACCTAACGAGTCACGTTGGAAGAAAGCCTTGAAAACTCCATGGAGCACAGTTCTACTCTGCACGCATGGGGTTACCATGAGTCAGAATGGACTTGACATCAACTGGCAACAACGAAATCTAGAAGTACCAAGGAACTAACCTTACGGAGTAATTCCCAACCAACAGTTAGGCACTAATGAGTTGGAGTTTCAATACTTCTCCACCCCTCAGATAGAGTAATTCTGAAGCACATGTTTAGGAACTGTTTTCCAACCCTTCCCCAAACTCAAAACTAAACCTCCTGCTGTTGAGTCAATTCTGACTTGAATTGTTCCTATAGGGTGGGGTAGAGTTTCTCAGGAGCACTTGGTGAATTTGAACTGCTGATCTCTTAGTTAGCAGATGTAGCACTTAACCACTACACCCCTAGGTTTCCCAAACCTTCCCAGTTAGCTGAATTCCAGTGGCTGCTGACTTAATAATTTAACTTTCACTGGCTTCTTTCCTTGCCTTCTTGTGTCACTTCCCACCAACCTCAGGATGTTCCCTAGACCTCCTGCATAAACCACTTGCGCTCAAGGCCTACTTTTAGAAACCAAACTAAGGCAATCAGTTTGAGAGTCAAAATACCTTTTCCTTCACTAAAAATCTCTTGAGATTTAGTTATTATCTTTTGGCATTCACTACTGCAAATAAAAACGATGTCATCCTGATGGGGGGGGGAGGGTGGTTAAATTATATTTTTCTCTGTGCAAGTACTTGAAAGACCTCAAAGGTTAATAAAACTAAAAGAAATTGTGTGACATATATTAAGTGGAAACTCTCTTCATTAACTTCTTTTCCTAAACTGTAACATGACCTTTTTCTTCTCCACATTTGAAGATGTCTTGACTTTTAGAAAGTTTTATTATACGTTGTTGACCATTGCTTCATCTCCATTATTTAAAATGTCTTGTATAGAAATAGCAATTATGTATAAATTAAATCTTTTTGCCCTGCATTGTTCTTACCTTCATTTTCTGCCATAGCAATTCTACTTTAAATTGCCTCTAACATGAATCACAGGCATTGTATACTTTTGGTAAGAGTGTATTCATCTTTCTTGTCTGCAATAACTTTTTCATCTCATGTTATTACTTATTGCATATAATTCTGATTTATTAGAAGTTATTTTAAATATAAAAGAGATATATTATAATGTTTCTAATTTCTGGAGTAAAGCTTTTTGAAGGGTCACTTTGTTTTATTATTAGAACTATAGTTTTCCTCTTTACTATTACTGATTTGATATTCAGGTCTTATCTACCATTTTTATTTCTATTTTTTTTGTTTGTTTTTTCCTTCTGGCAACAAGAGATCAAGAGATGCCAATGGACACTTGCTTTGCTCCCCCTTGAACTTGGTAAAGTCCACTTGTGTACTATAGGTTCCCACTATTAAATCTGAAAATCAAGGACAAGTTGATTTTCATGGCTGTAAGTACAATTTACTCAGTACTCTCAAAGTACAATTTATTAGTATTCTTCCCCTGAGACTGAGAAGAGTTTTTGTTGTTCCCTTTGCCTGTTTCTAACAGTGAGGATGTTAGTCCTTATTCCAAGTAACATTACCAATGGCAGATTACTCAATAAACAAGCTAAGCATATGCTTCAGACATCAACAGAACAGAACACAACTTGTCCAAAGAAAAGACCTATAGATATCAAGCAGACAAGGCCAAAGAAAAAGAAAAAGCCACACGATAACTGACAGCACAGTGAAGAACTGATGCTGGTTCCTCTGCCTGAGATGTAAAATGGACTGATATTGACTCTTTTGAATTAGAAAATCACATGGTCTACTGTGACAAGGATGAAAAATTGAAGAATAAGGATATTTCATTTATTATCAAAAAGTGCCGTCTAGTCAGATCTGACTCCAACCAGTAATGCCAAATATGAAGAAATTAAAGATTTTCTCCAACTTCTGCAGTGTCAAATTGACCAAACATGCAATGGAGATGTATCAATAGTTACTGGAGATTGGAACACAAAGCTTGGAAACAAGAAAGAAGTATTTTTTTTTTTTTTTTGGAAATTTGATAGAAATGATGCCAGAGACCATGATATAATTTTGTAAGACCAATGACTTATTGATTGCAAATACCTCTTTTTCAACCAATAGTGACTATACATATGGCTCTCCCTGGATAGAATACACAGGAATCAAATCAACTACATGTGCAGGAAAGCTCAATATGATTAATCAGAAGAAGGCTAGAGTCAAACTGTAGTACACACTACCAATTACTCACACACAACTTCATTTTGAAGCTGAAGACAATTAAAACAAGTCCATGAGAGCCAAAGTTTAACCTTCCGTGTATCCCACCAGAATTGAGAGACCATCTCAAGAATAGATTTGATGCACTGCACACTAATGACCAAAGGCCAGACAACTTATGGGATGACATCCAGGACATCACACATGAAAAAAAGTCGAAGATCATTAGAAGACAAGAAAACGAAGACCAAAATCTCTGTTTTAGAAGACACTATGAAACTTGCTGTTGAACATAGGGTAGCAAAAGCAAATGGAAAAAATAATAAGGAACTAAAAGAGTTAAACAGAAGATTTCAAAGGGTTGCTTGAGAAGACATACTGTTGTAATGAAATTTGCAAGACTTAGAGCTAGAAAATTAAAAGAAAAGAAACATGCTCAGCATTTCTACAGCTAAAAGAATTTAAGAAAAACTTCAAATCTTGGGTTGCAATATCGAAGGTATCCATAGCTAAATTATTGAGCAACGTAATAAATATGAAAAGAAGACGGAAGGAATACGCAGAGTCAAGTCACTCTACCTGAAACAATTGGTTGATGTTCAGTCATTTGGGGAGGTAGTGTATGATCAAGATTAATGATACTAAAAGAAGAAGTGCAAGCTGTACTGAAGGTCCTGGAGAAAAATAAAACTTCTGCAGTTGACAGAATGCCATTTCAACAAATGGATGCAATTCTGGAAGTGTTCACTTGCATGTGCTAAGATATTTTGTACACAACTACTCAACCAACCAAAAAAAGATTCCTATTTGTGCCCATTCCAAAGAAAGGTGATCAAGCAGAAAGAGGATATCATCTAATAGTATCATTAATATTATACACAAGTAAAATGTTACCGAACATAATTTTAAAAAAAATGGGTGCAGCAGTACATTTATAGGGAAGTGCCAGAAGTTCAAGCTAAATTCAGAAGAGGATACGGAATGAGGGGCATCATTGCTGATGTTAGATGGATCTTGGCCAAAAGCATAGAATATCAGAAATATGTTCACCTATGCAAAGGCATTCCACTGCATGGACCATAACAAATGATAGATAACATTGCAGAGAATGGTAACTACACTAAGTTGTACTCAGAAACCCTGGTAGTGTAGTGGTTAATTACTATAGATTCTGGCCAAAAGCCTGGCAGTTCAAGCCCATATGGCACTCTGGAAACCCTATGGGAGAGCTCTACTGAGTCTTATAGGGTCGCTATAGTCAAAATCAACTTGACAGCAATAGTTTTGTTTTGTTTGTTTTTTGTAAACTGTGCTCATGCAGAATCTGTATGTGGAACAAGAGTTGGTATTCAAACCAAACAAGAGGACACTGCCTGTTTTAAAATCAGTAAAATAGTGTGTCAGGATTGTGGCATCAAGATTGCAGGAAGACACAACCAGTTATATGCAGGTGATAACAGCTATGCTTGCTGAAAATGAAAAGGACTTGAAGTGCTTACTGATGAAGTCCAAAGTATACAGCCTGCAGTATGGAGAACATCTCAACATGAAGAAAACAAAAATCCTCGCAACTGGATCAATATGCAACACTACGATAAATAAACAGAAGTTTGAAATCGTCAAGGATTTCATTTTACTTGGATTCACAAACACTGTCCACAGAAGTTGGGGGCAAAAAATCAATTTGCATTGAGCAAACCTGTGGCAAAAGTCCTCTTTAAGTAATTAAAAGCAAAGATGTCTCTTTGAGGACTATGGTGTGGTTGACCCAAGACACAATATTTTTCAGTTGCCTGATACGCAAGCAAAAGATGGACAATGTCTGAGGAAGAATTGATCCCTTTGAAGTATTGTGTTGGTGAAGTATATTGAATATACCATGGAAGTTGGCAAGGAACCACATTCCAAAGTTGAAAAGCCAAACCAAAGGGCTACATGCAACTATAAATTTGTGCATTTGTGTTTGGAAGACACTGGGAGGTGGATAAGTTGTAAGCACTGAAAGATAATGTGGAATCCTTGGATGGTGCAAATGGTTATGTCACTTAGCTGCTAACCAAAAGGAGGGTGAACATTCAAGACTACCCAGAGGGATTATGAAAGGAGATTGGTAATATACTTCTAAAAATTCAGTCCCTGAAAACCCTATGAACACAGTTCAATTCTGACACACATGGAATTCCCATAAATTGAAATCAACTTGACAGCAACTACCTTTCTAATAGAGAATTCACTTTGACCAGTACTGTCCTGTGTTCGTAAGTTTGGAAGGTCTCTGTAGGGAGAGAAGTGACAACAAGGTGCCTCAGATAGATGAAAGAGCACAATACAATAAGAGTAGCTAAACATGGCTATGAGAGGAATATTTTTCTGGCTTCTTCTTTCCCCGCTCATCTGTCAGTAAGCAACTGGATGTTTCTGTAATTTAATCCTTTGTCTATCCTGGAGCTAACAAAGCAGGTTCTATTTAAGGAAGTCTTTTACAGTTTTCAAATCAGGAAAAACCATGCTGAGGTGGCATATTATATTAGGAAACTTTTTTTTTCCCACAAAATACATTTGATGCAGGAAAACAGCATTAAGGGGAGAAGCAAATGAGTCAATGTTTCCTTATTTTCTTCATGATTTCTAGTACAGATAATTGTCATGTAAACTTCACAGGTTTCTTCAATTGTTTGGACTTTGGATACCTTTCAGAAATCCTGGTGGGTTAGTGGTTAAGTACTATGGCTGCTCATCAAGAGGTCACTAGTTCCACCTACCAGGCATTCCCTGGAAACTCTATAGGTCCAGTTGTATGCTGTCCTCCAGGGTCACTGTAAGTCAGAATCGATTCAATGGCAGTATTTTTGTGGGGGGGGGGGGTTGGGTACCTTTCCAATCTTCCGGAATTCCTCCTGAGGCTTTCAAATATGTACCTTCTCCATCCTGGATTCCATCCTGTAGTCTTACCAAACTCCCAAATAACATGAAGGGGCTTTCACGTTACATTCAGTTTTCTGAAAGATTACCAGTGCTTGAGTGGATCAAGAGCCATGGTCTTACTTTTGTATCTAACCTAGATTCTATATTTCTTCTCCTTTTAGGGTACAAGTGAGTCAAAGGCTTGGCCTGAGATGAACTGGCTTCATCTCAATCTGCAATATAGATACTGCCTGCCAAGAGCAGACAACTAAAGGGACAAACACTGTTTGATTGCCCCTTCTACTGAAAGCACATGTCTAGATTTAGCTGGTAAACTCTGTAGCCTCAAAGATGTCCTGAATTCATATTCAGTTCACTGCAAGAGATGGCAAGTACTTGTCTATTGTGTACCCCTGACTCTTATAGAAAGATTGTATTACCACAAATTGGTGAACAGTCAATTTTTATCAGTCATACAAATGGAAAAATCCTCTGGTATAGGTGACCCACATCAGCAAATAATCTGTAAATTAAATATTTCTTGCCTTGGGACGTTTTGTGTTATTTCCCCATAGATTTATACATCTGCTCACATAAGTAGTAAAAATGCCATATTTCATCAATTCTAAAATGCTATTTTCTCATATTGTAATGTCTCTGAAATTAGGGTGATTTTTATAAGCAATGATGTGTCAGATTTCACTGACAGGGTCTTTTTTTCCCTTGGTCATATATTAAAAAGTGAGTGCATCTTAAAATTGATTGAGTTGCAATACAGAAGCTGGAATTTCTTTGAAGTGTTTGTTTTGGTAGTGCATGGAATTAGGAGACAGCAGGTAGGGGACTTAAAGTTTAAGAATATGGCTAGAGAATTATAGACAAAAAGTTTATCAATTGACTCTAATAGCAGGAGTTTGGTTCTCTTACATCTTAGGGTTTTTTTCCTTTTTTTTGAGTGCAGGGATTAAACATGTATTTCTACTTATTAAAAACAATGCCTAGTCTATTATGAATATTTATTAACTACGTTAAACAACAACAGAAAGACCTCTGCTGTTGCGTCAGTTCTGACTTGCAGCAACCTTATATTCATCATAACATAAATAGCAAGTGGTCATTCATTTTGAGGGCACAAGATACCTGAAGTAAAAATAGAGGAAGCCAGCATTAAAATATCAATTTAGCTTTTTCTCCTGGCCAATTCCATGTAGTATGATAGTACTACTATATATTACCTTATGCAAGAATTTTCCTGTCACAAACCTAGATACTAAATTAACAAAATGCTATCTGTTACCATTAAAGATATCTAGAGTCAAGGATCCCTTATATCAATGATTCTCAAGCTTGGTTACAAACTGGATCACCTGGGAATCTTTTGGAAAATGCTAGTGTCCCAATTCCATATCACACCATCTAAAGCATGGCCTCTGGGATTAAGGCCCTGGAAGTGGTTGAGAAAGTTCTCCAGGTGTTTTCAATACAAACAAGTTTAAGAGTTAAGGACTTAGACCAAATGACAGTATTGTAGTTGTTGTTAGCTACTCATGGTGACCCCACACATAACTGACTGAAATTGTCTGGTCCTGTATTATCTCCAAATCCTAGTGGCATAGTGGTTGAGTGTTACAACTGCTAACCAAAGGGCTGGCAGTTCAAACCCACTAGATGCCCCTTAGAAACTCTATGGGGCAGTTCTACTGTGTCCTATAGGGTTGCTATGAGTCAGAACTGACTTGATGGCAGTGGATTTGGTTTTTGGTTTTGTATCATCTCCATGATCAGTTGTGGACCAAATCATTGTGATCCACAGGGTTTTCACTGACCAATTTTTGGAAGTGGTTTGTCAAGTCTTTCTTCCCTAGTCTGTCTTAGTTTGGAAGCTCTATTAAAAGCTCTTTGGTATTGTAGTAACGTGCAAGCCTGCACTGACTGATGGCTAATGGCTATGCATTAGGTGCATTGGCCAGTAATCAAATCCCAGTCTGCTGTGTAGAGGGTTGGAATTCTGCTACCGAACCACCATTTCCCCAGTACAATCTGAAAAATACTTACCATGCGTGATTATTTGTTTCTCTAGAAGGGAAAACGAACGTGTTTCTTCTTTCTGTGTCCTCAACAACGGACACAGAGCTTGCCACCGAAACCACAGCAGTCTTACGTGCTTTCTATTGACCCCAGTAAATGTGCCCTAAACAGTGCTAAGCCAGTAGTTTTCAAAGTTTATAGTGCATTAAAATCACTTGGATGGCTTGGTGAAACCCAGGTTCCTGGTCTGGGTCATCCCCCTGATGACTTAGGTACAGAGTAATCGTATTTCTGATACATTCATCATTACACCAGTCTGAAGGCCACACTTTGAGTACTGTTATGTTGAGTTTTTTGCTTGTTATAACCATGTCTACCATGATCTGCTGGGCAAATCCCATAACAGGAAGACTGGGACTCAGAGACATTAAATGATTTACCAGCCTCATACTCTGGGCAGTGTCAAGCCCGGGAACTCAATTCAGCCAGGTTTCTTCTGACTCCACAACTATGCCATCTTCTTGCTGTCTGTGTTCTGTCAAGTTGTCCCTCAATGCGTGAATTTCCTTAGCAGATCTTTAGCCAACTTCAGTGAAAAGGTAAAATTTACCTAAAAATCCAAAATTGAAAACTCAATATTAGTAGAATAGATGATCATATACAGAGTCACTTACAGCCTGTCATGGATTGACTTGTGTCCCCCCCCAAAAATATGTATAGTGGTCAGATCTGACTACTGGCTTGGCTTTTCTGGCTAGGCCATGATGCCCAGTATTACGTGATATTCCTATGTGCTGTAAACCCTGTCTTTATGGCATTAATGAGGGAGGAGGGCAGCAGTTGTATTGGTGGTGCAAGACTCAATGCTGTAAGATTTTGTGCCTTGAGGCAATTTCTTGGGATATGAAGGAAAGAGAAGCAAGCAGAGAGCTGGGGACCTCTTACCACCAAGAAGCTCTGCCAAGAGCAGGGTGTATCCTTTGGACAGGATTCAAGTCCCTGTACCTCAGAAGCTCGCCATTCAGGAGAAGACTGATGACAAGGACTTCCTCCAGAGCTAACAGAGAAAGCCCTTCCCTGGAGCTGATGCCCGGAATTTGGACTTTCAGCCAACTTTTCTATGAAAAACTAAATTTCTCTTTGTTAAAGCCATCCACTTATGTCATTTCCATTATAGCAGTACCAGATGACTAAGACACAGCTCAAGGTGACATTTGAAAATGTCATCATTTGCCCACATACAACTGCATGCCATTTGAATTTATGCCTAAAGTCATGACATTTTACATGTTATCAGCTTAGCTAGCATTACTCTTCCATTTCAAATTCATCAGACACATCCCCTTTTCCACGTAAGAAACAGCCATTCTCTTTCTGTCCATATATTTATCTAACTTATTAACTCAGCTTATCATTATGCCCAAGGTCATTTTTCATGTCCATTGATTCATTTTTGTCCCAATTCTTTTTCTCTTTAATCTTTAATTTCTATTTGTACACAGATTTAAATAGACTTCCTTTATGCCCAGAGAGTTCAAACTTGATGCTACCAAAACAATCTTCAAAGAACAACGTTTCCCTTAATAATACTTACAGAAGAGAAATTAAAAAAAAAAAAAGAGGAAAAAGGAAATAAATGAATAGCAAACAAGAAATGACAAGTAAGTTGGAATTCCAGGATCTAGTTAATATTCCTTGTGTAAATGATTTAACTAGTGGTGGGGTTGCTATGTTTTGGAATTTATTCTGTGACAATGGGTTTGGTTTTGGTTTGGTTCAGTGGCTACCAACTACCACTGATGGATGCCATCTTGTGCTATAAAAATAGTTTTAAAACAGGGCTGTTATGGATAGAGTATCATCACCCCCAAATATCTGTCAACTTGGCTGGATCATGATTCCCAGTAATATATAATTGTCTAGCATTTTGTCATCTGATGGGATTTCCCTGTGTGTTGTAAGTGCTGTCACTATTCTGTAACCAGGTGAATTAGTGGCAGTTATATTGATGAGATCTATAAGATTAGACAGTATCTTAAGCAAATCTCTTTTGAGATATAAAACAGAGAAGTGAGCAGAATGACAAGGGAGCCTCATGCTGTCAATAAATCAGCATCAGGAATAGAATACATCCTTTGGACCCAAAGTTCCTGCAAAGAAAAGCTCCTAGACCAAGAGAAGACTGATGACACGGGCCTTCCTCCAGAGCCAATGGAAAAAGAAGATCTTCCCCTAGAGCTGATGCCCTGAACTTTGACTTGTAGACTACTAGACCACGAGAGAATAGCTCCCTCTTTCTTAAAGCCATCCACTTGCAGTATTTTTGTTATAGAAGCACCATATGACTACAACAAAAATTGTTAGTAATAATCATTTTGAGTGTTTAAGATGCCAGTCACTGTTCCAAGAGTTTTATGTGGTTTCCACCATTCAATTCTCATGTTTCTATGAGTTAAGGACAATTATCACTCCACTGGAACATTGAGCAAACTGAGGTACAGAAACATGTCATTCAATGTCATACAAACACTAAGAGCTAAGGACTATTATTTGTTTTAATTGTGATACAAATACCGTGAGGTTTCTATTTTCATCACCACTTTATAGCTGTGAAAATAAGTGGAGATAAATTAGGTAATTTGGCAAATTCTGGCTCTAACAGTGCATGTTCTCCTTCACTGTGAAAATGAAGAGATACTAGTTCACTGAGGTAGTCTTACACTTTAGGGAGAAAATGTTGCAGTTGTTTTCTACCTTTGAAGCTTACTTCAAGGTAGAAATTTTCATACAAACTGCTTGATGATCTCTGGTCACTAAGACTACCATTGTTTATAACTAGGGTAGGTGAAGTTGTATTGTGTATGGTTTAAGAGAATGGCCCTCTGATTAAGGATGCCTTGGTATGGATCCTGACTGCATCAGCGTGTCTTTATGAATTTGAATGAGACACTTAAGCTCTCTGCTTCAGTTTATTCAAGATCCAATAGGGTAACAATTATTCATTACACCCATAGACAGGCTATGAGGATTAAATGATGTAAACTACGCAAAGCCCTTAGAGTAGTGTCTGACAGATTGAACACTTCATATATGTAGCTATTGGCATTGTTAGTGATTCTTAAACATTGGCCCAGTTTAATGATTGTCATCTATTTTCATAGTAAGTTTCAGAATGCTTTTTAATCAATTTCTATGTTTTGTTCTCTGATTCACCATCATGGTGTAAAACGATTCCACTAATGCTATTACATGGCAAGATAGGACATGAGCGTTTATTTCTCTGGGAGCAGTTACATTCTAATTTGCCTGGAGGTTATAGCTGTGACAGAACAGCTCATATTACCCACACCAACAATAGCCATCCTGCAATTTCATGCAAAGTGATTTCACGTAAGAAGAAATGTTTTCTTAAAACGTGTGCATGAACGATTGCAATACTTGTGGTTGCAAAAGGAAAGCCGTCCCTTCCCATTGCTACACCCTCAATATTTGCTCAGCTGTGACTCAATTTCCAAAGGAGCTGACTCAGAACACCCACAGAGAGTCCCCTCGAAGTTGTCGTTCCAGCTTCTAGCAACTTCTCAAACAAAATCATGTTCCTGAAAAATGGTTAGAGGAAGTACCTCCAATAAACCTCTCCGTGTGTTTGTGCCGTATTGTAAACCCCATCAGCAACCTGCCTTTAAGCATGAATACATTTCTAATCAAACAGTAAAGCATACAAAGCATAAAGTTCTTCATACAACGTATAAAGTTCTTCAAAGCTGGAGCTGCAGTGAACTGCTCTGTCCCCCCTGGTGAAGGGGTTTGGAAGGAGAGTTTGTTGTAGTCATCCTGAAGTGCCAGACTGTACTTCCAAAGCATCAGCCAACAGCAGACTTAAAAGAGATAATGCTGATTTACTTACACGAGGTTTTTAATTCCGTATGGGTCTTCATTCCTCCTTTTCTCCTATCCTCCCTTCCCTCCCTCCGTCCGTCTTTTCCTCCTTCTTTCCTTCCTTCCTTTCTTCTTGAAAGAAAGGTGTTTACAAAGTCTACCTACTTGGTGAACTTTATTCAAGAAATATACTAGTAATAAAACAGCAAGTAAAAAGGTGAAGCTCACTTAAGCCCAGAAATAGAATTTATGATATTTACAAAATGCAAAAGAGGAAAAGCAGACAATTCTGCAATGGAGCATAAACTCATACTATATGGGCTAGGGCCACATCACCAGGTTCCCATGCAAGTGATCACTGGTAACACTTTCACTGGGGTAATGTTTCCAAGTTTAATACAGTCCCCTGGTGATTTTAGACACACTTATTTTCTGATTTATTCTTAAATAAATCATATACATTTCTTCAAACTGTCATTGGAAATGTTTCACTAGCTTTTTGTAAATCTGCATGTAATATTTGAGCCCCAAAGGAATTAACTAGCCTAAATGTGCCCTGTTCACTTGCCTTAAACTGTGATGTGACTCATAAATGATGGGAAATAGATTTTACAAACATAAGCACAACTTTTCAGGTGTGTATTATCTTAGAAACACGTAATACTCATATTGTCATCTCTTGATCTATATCTAAGTTCCAGCATTGTGCAAATGATCTGCATTTGGCTGGTAACTGAAAAACTGAAAAGAACCCACCCTGCAGCACCACAGAAGAAAAGTTCTGGCAATCTGCTCCCATAAAAATTGCAGTCAAGAAAAACCTATGGAGCAGTTCTACTCTATAACATATGAGGTTGCCAGGAGTCGGAATCCACTCAGCAGCACAAGACAAAAATATCATCTTCATGGCAGCATAGTGGTTAAGTGATATGGCTGCTAACCAAAAGACCGGCAATTCGAATTCAACAGGCACTCCTTGGAATCACCACGGAATCTCAGCCCTACTCTGTCCTATAGGTTCTCTACGAGTGAGAATCAACTCCGCAGCAACTAGTTTGGTTTTTTTGGGTGGGGGGTGTTGTACATATGGGACATCATGGTGGCATAGTGGCTAAGTGCTACAGCTGCTAGTCAAGATGCCAACAGTTCGAATCCATCAGATGGAAACTCTATGAGACAGTTCTACTCTGTCTTATAGGGTTGCTATGGGTTGTAATCAACTTGACAGTAGTGAGTTCGGTTTTACTTCATGTATATATGTGTGAGTATTTCTGTGACAGTCATTGCTGCACTGTGACTTAGTAATAAATAATAGAATTTTCAGTCACCAGGTCAATGCGAAAAAGGAGACCCAGTGGTGCAGGATCCTATTAACAACTACCATCTTTGTCTTCTCTTGGCCATTAGTATACACTTGTCAGCATAATCTGATTTCTTAATTTTAATCTTTCCCAAATGGTACATCCAAATGACTCCTCAGAAGTGATGTTCTAGATAATTGGTTCAGCCCCCCATTTTTTCTGTCATAAAGCCTAATACATGTCACTTTCTACATTCCTTCATGACTTCATTTCCGTATATTTTTCAGGCTGTTCAGGCTCAAAACTATCTCTTCCATCTTCTTTATCCTTCTGTGTACAAAGCTTGTTTCACAGATAGCCTCCCTATCTCTCTCTCAACTTTACAAAAAACATCCAGTTACATCTAGTAGCAATTTGGTAATAAGATTCCTACAGGTCATCCAGGTTTGATTCCTGGTCAATATCCCATGTGCCGTCACCATCCATCGGCCAGTGGAGGCTTGCATGTTGCTATGATGTTGAACAAGTTTTAGTGGTACTTCCAGGCTACAACTGACTAAGAAGAAAGGGCTGGCAATCTGTCTCTGAAAATCGGATAATGAAAACTCTATAAAACACAGCAGTCCTAGCTACAACTCATCTGAGGAATGACACAAGATAGGTAGTGTTTTTCTCTGTTATGTGTGTGATTACTGTGAGTCTGGGATAACTTGACAGCAGCTAATGACAACACATCTTGTACAAAAGATTTTGAAAACGTGACCAGGGATGACTATCACTAGTTTTTACCAGTGTCTTGGCCTAGTAAAGAAAGGCTTTATACAAGTTAAAAAACCACTGCCATCGAGTTGATTCCAAATCATAGCAACCCTATAGGACAGAGTAGAACTGCCCTGCAGAGTTTCCAAGGAGATCCTGGTGGATTCAAGCTGCTGACCTTTTGGTTAGCAGATGTAGTGCTTAAGTAATACACCACCAGGGTTTAAAGGTCTAGTTTCCACCCTCCCCTGCCACCCCACAAATAATGGTTTTAAACTAAAACAACTAAACTGAGACACTTGTTTTCATGGTTGGAAGAGGCCTTGGTGATTGCTTAGTTCAACATTTTTATTTAATAAAAGAAGCATACACACATGTATGTGTATGTGTATGTGTGTGTGTACACATACATACTCATACACATATACATACATATACATATACAAGGTATGACCATTAAGTCTGTGAACATATTTGTTTTAAGTGCTATACACCTCATTGCTGAATATCACTACAGTCACCTTCAAAGTACTCTCTTCAGGAAGCTATGCACCAATGCCAGTGCCTAGTCCCCCTTCAAAGCAATTTTGGAACTCTTTCTGGAATGGCCATTGTGTGCTATGACAAGGTGGAAAGTTCACAAACTTAATTATATAGTTGTCTTCGAGGGAGTTTTTAGCCAATAAACAAATAACTGTATTGGAAGCACCCTCCCTACTCACCTAATCTGGCCCCCAGTGACTTTTTTCTTTACTGGAAGATAAAGGAAATATTGACAGAAAGACATTTTGATGACATTCAGGACATCAAGAGTAATACAATGATAGCTTTGATGGCCGTTCCAAAATTGCTTTGTAGGGTGGACTAGGCACCAGTGTCAATGCATAGCTTCCCAAGGGGTGTGCTTTGAAGGTGACCATAGTGATATTCAGCAATGGGCTATGTAGCACTTTTTCTAGGATGAATTCATGAACTTAATTGTCAGTCTGCGTGTGTGTGTGTGTGTGTATCTGTGGGGGGGGCATGCACACACACACACACACACACACACACACACACACACTTAATATATACACAAAAATCAGAGGTCCTTTCCAAAAAAGTAGAACCTTTGATGGCATCATTTAGCTCAGTTTTCCTCAACTAGCAACAGCATGATCAAGGAACGAAATAAATTACCTTAAGTCTTTCAACATCAACGAGACTCTACCTCTTATCCTCCAAGAGCATCGTCCAGTTATTTATGTGATACCAGCTCAATAGACCACCTATCCCAATTAAGCAGCAGTGCATGCTAATTATCATTAGAGTTAATTGGTTTCCCAATTCAGCAACTTCCCTGATCAAGTCTGTCCCAGTTAAGTGGCATTTATTGAACCATCTGAATCTCACTTAAAAGAAACAACAGAAAATTTCCTATCTCAAGTTCAGCAAATATAACCTAGTCTCACCAAGTCACACTATGCTGTTTATAATTAATTTTCCAAAACATACAACAAAGTTGGGCTCAGGAACTATATCTTTTCCAATAAAACTGAGTATCTTATTAAAATCAAGTAAGATTAAGGGAAACATTTCAAACAACTTCAGTAATTATGTGAAAATTAACAAATATTTTTTTAACATAGCTCCTGTTTTCTTCTTGCATACATTTTTCGACTAGGGTGGTATGACTGCTTTATCTCTTCAGATTTTCCACCCTTAAGATGTACTATGGTTGGTAACAATACATACTCTGTCTGAAGAGTAGGTAAGCATAAAGAAAGGAAAACTTATATTCTGTGGCTAAGCTTTCCCACAGAAATTGTGTGCATAACATTTCCTCAATTAAATTACACCAGTAAAATAGACAGGTGTGAAATCTAAAACTTGAGAAGAACCTGAGACAAGGGTAGATGGATGAATGGATTCCATAATCTGCATAATACTGGTAACCTATAACCAAAGGCCAGGGCTGGGTGTTGACTTGAACAACATATCCCTCTTTCTTTCAAGCTGGGCATTTGAGGTAGAATATAATATAGGCACACAGGTGCTGATGTTGAAAGTGTGTCTTGAGAGGAATTGTTCTAAGTCTGCTTAGTAACAAATGTATTCCTGAACTCAAATGGACTGATGAGAGCCAAGAGTAAAGATGAATGAATATTGAGTTCTTCCTTTAACAAGATGAGACTTTTCACCTTGGACTGCCTGCAAGAATGACAGGACAATGTCAAAGAGAAAACTCATGACTTCAAGATTCTCATTTTTCTCAGTTGCCCCAATGAGAGACAAAAGGAGGCCTGGGAAGAGCCAGGTTATATCTTAGGGCCAGTTCTACATTTCTTTCTAGGGCACTGAATGTGTTCCTGTATCTCTGGGAAAGAGCCTTGTGGAGCAGTGGACTTGGTGAAAATGGAGGTGGTAATGAGAGCACAGTCACCTTCCTACCAGTACAATACCTTGGCTCCAGCAGTGGTATCAACCAGCAAAGACAATCTGATGTGCTGTCCATTGATCTTATCAAAGATGTGCTTTTGTTAACAACACTGGGCAGTTGAGGGTTTGAGACAAACAGTGAAAATAGTGAGTGGAAAGGAGGATGAATGGATGGAGATGGAACACTCTAGACCTCTCCATATTATGTTCTGTCTCATCTGGGATAGCCTAAAATTTATCAAGGACTTGAAGGCTCGTCAACAAAAGGAGGCAAACTTTGTAAAGTTAGGAACTGTCTGCAAGATATGTTCTTAGAGCCAAAGAAAGAGCGGGCATTTCCTAGAAATTGCCGTTTTTGACCACTCTAATGATATTTCATCATGGTGACTTCTTATTCAGTAAATAAGTAGAGAATAATACTGTAGTGTTTGGTCTCAGTGTTCTTTGGACTGGCTTAAAGTGCTCCTTCAGATTTGGCTGAAGTTTCCAAAAGTAAAACAGTAATGTATAACACACAATAACTTACACTTTTTTAAAAGAAATTAGCACATATTTAATGGAATATGCAATCTGGATGCACTGATACTTACCAGTGATTGGAATACAAAAATGGGAAACAAAGAAGGATTTGTAGGAAAATATGGCCATGGTGATAGAAATGATGGCAGACATTACATGACAGAATTTTAAAAGACCAATGATTTTTTCCTTGTCAATACTTTTTACACTGATATAAATGGTGACTGACTATACACATAAACCTTATGGGATGGAATATACAGGAATCAAATGAACTATATGTACGGAAAGAGATGGTGGAAAAGCTCAATATCATCATCAGAACAAGGCCAGGAGCCAATTGTGGAACAGACTATCAACTGCTCACATGTAAGTTCAAGTTGAAAATTAGAACAAGTCCAAGAGTTTGTACAGCCTGAGCACATCCTACATGAGCTAAGGGACCATCTCAAGAATAGGTGTGATGTGTTGCCTGCTAATGACTGAAGACCAGAGGAGTTATGGGATGAATCAAAGACAAGATACAAGGATTGCCAGTTAAGTTCATGAACTCTTCCTAGAAAGAGTACCACAAACCTCTTTGCTGACTACTACTACAGTTACCTTTGAAGTACTCCCCTTAGAAAGTTACACAACAATGCCAGTGCCTAGTCCACCCTTCAAGGCAATTTTGGAACTCTTTTTCTGAAATGGCCACCAGAGCTGTCATATTACCCTCGATGTCCTGAATGTCATTAAACTGTCTGCCTTTCAATATTTTCTTCATCTTGTGGTTAATAGCTGAATGGTTAAGCACTGCATCAGCATTCTCCATTTCTCAAAGTATTCTTTTTAAACAACATACCATTTAGAAACAGGATACTCAGATTGAAGAAAACAGTTCTCAGAAACGATTTCATTTGAACACCATTTTATGCAACTCTTAACATATTACTTGAAGAGATTTAATCAATTTCTGCAAAATATTGCTCAGATGTGGAGAAATTGAATTATGTGACACCAATAGTATCTTCCTAGGTACTGCTCAGGGTTTGGAAGTTTCCTACCAATAAAGTATAAATATTCATACTTGTACTACATATAGCACTTTTCTAAAGGAAGAGTTTTATGTATTTTTAGGTTCAGGAATACACAGAATTGACACACAACCTTTCCCTTTATTTTCACTTCTTCAATTCCTTTTTTTTAAAAAAAATCTTCTGTTACAAACTTACTTTCAAAGGTGCAACGTGATTGAAAGTGATTTGGGGCCAAATGAACTGTCTCAGGGATAGACAAGGAAGAAGGCCACCTATACTGGTGACTAATGCATTAACCAAATATCGATAATGAAATCACATATCTTATCCTAAAATCAAGCAGTTCAAAAGAAATGCAGCAGGAGAAGATTTTCAGTCAGCAGAGTCAAGATGGCGGGCTAAATGCATGTCTCCCTAAATCGCTCTAGAAACCAAGACCTGAAATGATAATTAAATGGAGCCTTCTGGACACCTAGTGAGTCCAGGGACGTGGCATACGGCTGTTAATTTGGACTTCATACCACTAAAAGCAAAACCTCCTTTCTTTCACTGACCCCATTCTTGCTGAGCAGAGGCTTGCACAGACCAAAGGTAACTCACCATTTTGATTTTTTTTCCTCTGTCTTGGCCAGAGGGCAGAGCTGGGACTTGAGTAGCTGCTGGTCTTAGATGCACTGCTGGTGGGACCAGCAAGGATAATTGCCCGGTTCAGAGATCCTGGTTTTGGACTCTACACACCTCAGCTCCTCTGGCCTATCTTTCTGCCTCCAACATGTGGTAGCCGTATAGATGCACTTATGCAGGATGCCATCTTGATCCACTGGGAAATGGAGAAGCCTGGGCAGTGGTCCCAGCCAGACTTGGTTCCTAGACTGGGAGATGGCGCCTGCCAGGGGTAGAGTGCTTTTCCAGCTGAGTTGGTGTTTTGCACAGTGTTGTCTGGGCCTCAGGCCCAGTGGTGGAGGCTTTGGACTCTGGGCATTTCAGTACTCTTGACCTCTCTTTCTGCTGGGAGCCTGGTCTCAGCCAGCTGGCAAGTTTGTGCTTATTCTGCTGGAAGGTAGAGTTATCCATACAGCAGTCTCAGCTGGATCTATTTCCTGGTCTGGGAGGCAGTGTCTACCCAGAAGAGACTGCTTTTCCAGCAGAAAAGCAGAATTCTACACAGTATCACCTACAGCTGCAGCCACACAGAAGAGGCCAGCAGCTGAGTAGTGCTTCTGTATTTTGAGCTAGTTTATAACATCTGGGTTCAATGCAGCTGGAAAGAGGGACCTATACACCTGGTAACCTGATGGACTTTGGAAGTTGTAAAATACTTTTTACTTCTCGTTTTAAGATGGCCCAGAGAAACAATTGTAGTCCATCTTCACAGCATCTCTCCCAGCTTCTAGTAACCCACATGAAGCCCCAAAAGCAACAAACGTTGGAGAAAACAGTAACCCAGAAATCACCCATGGCATCAGAAGGCCCCCAAAATAAAACCACCTCAGAATTTCCCAGACAAAGAAGCTCTTCTGAAACTATTAGAAGGTGAATACAAAAGGATTACATATAGAGCCCTCCTAGACCTTATACAAAATGCAGCAGAGCAAAACAAAAAATTAAGCAAACTGCTTGATTTGATGGAACATCAGTACTCATAAATCCACCAGATCAAGAACAAAGTCAAAGACATAGAAACTTCAATTCAAAGCCAAGAAAACGGAATGGAACAAATGGGAAAGAGAATTGCTGACTTAGAAGACAGAGCCACTGACTCCAGAATCTATGAGGAGAAATCAGGAAAAATAAATTAAAAAAAAAAAAAAGGAAGAAGCATTAAGAAGTATGTGGGACTGTATTAGGAAGAACAGTCTATGATTAACTGGAGTTCCTGAACAGGGCAAGACACTTGAGAACACACAGAGTATTGTGGCTGAGCTGCTGATAGAAAACTTCCCAGAAATTACAAAGGAAGAGAATATAGATATCCAAGGTACATATCGAACATGACTCAACATAGATCTCAGAAGAAAGACTCCAAGACATATTATAATGAAGCTTAACAAAAGGAAACATAAGCAGAAACTCTTAAAGGCAGCAAGACTCAAAGCAAAGTTAACATTCAGAGGGAAACCGTGTAGGCTTTTGTCAGATTTCTCAGCAGAAATGAAGCTGGCACAGAGACAGTGACATGACATATTTAAAGCCTTGAAGGAGAAGAACTTCCAACCTGATGCTGCCCTTGTCCATAAATCATAATGAAGGTCCACTCTTCAGACATGAATGGATTGGACTTGGCAATGCAGAATGACCATATATTGGATACACTTTATGGTTCTATGCGTCTATAGGATATCATCCTGCTGACCTCTGGCTGGAGGAAGGAGAGTGGGTGGAGAAGAGGGGAAAGGAGACTGTTGGGAGGATGAGACATGCATATAGGTGGGCATGTAGATTTATATGGGAATGTACATTTTCACTCAGTCATATTAAATAAAATAATAATAATGATAATAAAAAGAATTACATATCCTGAAAAATTATCTTTCAAATATGAAAATGAAATTAAAACATTCACAGATAAACAGAACCTCAGAGACCTTGTAAAAACCAAACCAAAGCTACAAGAAATACTGAAAGAATTTCTTGGCTTGGAAAAACAAAACCACTAACTTTATATTTTAGAAGGACACGTTATCCAGAATCCTACTCAGTTAGGGAAGGATCCAAACACAATCAAAGCTATAATAGTGAAAGAAACGACCTAGTGATCATATCATGTAAACTATGATATCATCATATTAAAAAGAGGGATGCACTACAGTCGTTATAGTCCTTCCAGGTGGAGAGGAAGTTAACAAGACTGGTAGCAATTAAAATTGGGCTTATATATAGTTGGATCTGACTCGACAGCACTTGGCTGGCTTGGCACAGTTTATTAAGGGGTATCATAGAGGCAGCTGTAAAGCACAATAAAAAAACAATGTATTGTATCAAGAAATGTAATACAAGAGTCTCAACAACCACAAAACCAAGCCTGAAAAAAGTGAAAAATCAACTCACGAAGAAGGTCACAGAACAGATTAATAAGAACAACAGAGAAAACATCAGCACAAGAATAAACATATTACAATAGCAGCACTGAATATATGCCTATCAAAAATTACATTGAATGTGAATGGACTGAATACTTCAGTAAAGAGATATTGAGTAACACCTTGGATCAAAAGACATGGCTTATCTATATGTTGCCTACAAGAAACTCACCTTAGACTTAAAGATAGGAAGAAACTGAAAATTAACGGATGGAAGGATATATATTAAGCTAATAATGAACAAAGAAGAGCAGGTGCAGCAATTCTAATCTCAGATAAAAAAAGTGTTAATGTAAAATCCACCATCATGGACAAGGATGCACACTATTTATTGCTGAGAGGTTCAATATACAAACAGGACTTAACAGTATTAAATATTTATGCACCTAATATTAGAGCACCTAAATACACCAAAGAAACACTGACTACACTCATAAAGGAGATAGATCACTCTGCAATAAGTGTAGGAAACTTCAACATTCTACTCTCAATATTGGACAGACTGTCTAGAAAAAAGCTCAGTAAAGACACAGAAGACCTTATTGCCACAACTAATCTACTAAACCTCATTGATATATACAGAACTTTATATCCATCAGTGGACAACTACACTTTCTTCTCTAGTGCACATGGAACATTATCCAGAATAGACCATTTGTTCGGACATAAAGCAATTCTCAACAAAATCCATACCACTGAATTAATGCAAAGCATCTTCTCAGATCATAAAGCCATAAAAGTCAAAATCAGTAGCTGAAAAAACAGACAGAAAGTGGAACTCATGGAAACTGAACAAAATCTTGCTGAAAAAACCATGGGTTATAGAAGAAATCAAGAATGAAATAAAGAAATTTACAGATTCCAACAAGAATGAAAACACTTCCTAACAGAACCTACGCTATACAGCTAAAGCAATGCTTAGAGGTCAGTTTACCTCCATAAATGCACATATCTGGAAGGAAGAAACCAAATCAAAGAACTGACACTACAGCTTGAACAAGTAGAGAGAGAACAACCGAGGAACCCATCAGGCACTAGAAGAAAACAGATCATAAACATTAGAGCAGAACTAAATGAATTAGAGAATAGAAGAACAATTGAAAAAACTGAAAAGACCAAAAACTGTTTTTTGTAAAAGATCAACAAAATTGACAAACCATTGGCTAAACTTACTAAAGAAAAACAGGACAGGAAACAAATAACCCAAATAAGAAATGAGAGGGGAGTTGTTGCAACAGATCCAACAGATATCAAAAATATCATAGCCAAATACTATGAAAGACTTCATTCTAACAATTTTGAAAATCTAGAGGAAATGGACAAATTCCTTGATTCACATCACCTACCAAAATTATCACAAGGTGAAGCAGAACAACTTAATAAACCCATCACAAGAAAGAGATTGAAAAAGTCATCCAAAAACTGCCAATCATTTTAAAAGTTCAGGCTCAGAGCTTCACCCCAGAATTCTACCAAGCTTTTAGAGAAGAGTTAACTCCAATACTACTAAGACTATTTCACAGTGTAGAAAGGGATGGAATACTTCCAAATTCATTCTATGAAGCCAGCATAACCTGATACCAAAGCCAGGGAAAGACTCAATCAAAACGGAGAATTACAGACCAATATCACTGCTGAATCTAGATGCAAAAATCTTCAACAAAATTCTTGCCAATAGAATTACAACAACATATCAAAAAAATAACTCATCATGACCAAGTTGGATTCATACCAGGGATGCAAGGCTGATTCAATATCAGAAAAATAATTAACGTGATCAACCACATAAATATCACAAAAGACAAAAATCACCTGAACTTGTCTATTGACGCAGAAAAGTCATTTGATAAAGTCCAACACCCATTCATGCTAAAAACTCTCAGCAAAATAGGAATAGATTGCAAATTCCTCAATGTAATAAGAGTCATTTATAGAAAGCTAACTGCCTACATTACCGTGAATAGAGATAGACTGAAACAGTTTCCCTTGACAACAGAAATTAGACAAGGATGACCACTCTCACCTCTCCTATTTAATGCTGTATTAGAAGTTCTAGCCAGGGCAATTAGACAAGACCAAGGAATAAAGGGCATCTACATCAGCAAAGAAGAACTAAAAACCTCCTTAGTTGCAGACAACATGATTCAGCAAAGAAGAACTAAAAACCTCCCTATTTGCGGACAATATGATTGTATATGCAGAGAATTCCAAAGAATCCATAAGGAAACTACTCAAACTGATAAAAGAGTTCAGCAAAGTCTCAGGATACAAGACAAACATAAGTGAATCAGTAGAGTTCCTTTATACCAACAACGGGATTATTAAGGAAGAAAACACCAAGTCAATACCATTTACAATAGCCCCTAAGAAGATAAAGTACCTAGGAATAAACTTAACCAGAGAAATAACAGACTTTTACAAAGAGAATTACAAATCCTTACTACAAGAAATTATAAGAGACTTACATAAATGGAGAAACATACACTGCTCATGGATAAGAAGACTTAATATTGTGAAAATGTCTATTTTACCCAAAGTAATCTACTTATATAATGCAATTCCCAAACAAGTTCCAGGGACATTTTTTTAATGAGATAGAGGAACAGATTTTCACCTTTGTCTGGAAAGGGAAGAAGCCCTGGATGAGTAAAGCACTACTGAAGAAGAACACACTGGGAGGCCTCTCATTGCCCAACCTTAGAACCTATTACATTGCCACAGTAGTCAAAACAGCCTGGTACTCCTACAAAAACAGACAGTAGATCAGTGGAACAGAATCAAGACTGCAGAAATGACATCATCTGCCTATGAACAGTTGATATTTGTCAAAGACCCTAAGATGTTAAACTGGGGTAAAAACAATCTTTTCAACAAATAGTGCTGACAAAATTGGACATCCATCTGCAGTAAATTAAAACAAGACCCATCTCTTACACGTTATACAAAAACAAACTCAAGTGGGATAAAATACCTAAATGTCAAATCTAAAACGATAAAGCTCATCCAAGAGAAAGTAGGAACAACAATGGAAGGTTTAACACACAATGTAGACAGACTTCAAAATCTGTCAAACAAACCACAATCATCAGAAGAGAAAAATAGATAAATGGGAACTACTAAAAATCAATCACTTTTACTCATCCAAAGACTCTATTAATAGAATTAAAAGGCCACCTACAGAAGGGGAAAAAATATTTGGCAACTCTATGTCAGACTGACGCCTGGTCTCCATAATCTATAAGGTATTACAAAATATCAATAAGAAGAAGATAAATAGTCCAATTAAGCAATGGGCAAAGGAGATAAACAGACACTTCTCTAAAGAGGAGATCCAGGCAGCCACAAAACACATGCGGACATGCTCGTAATTATTAGCTATTAAAGAAATTCACATCAAAATGACAATGAGATACCATCTCACTCCAGTAAGTTTGGCCATGATCCCAAAAACACAAAACAACAAATGAGGATTCTCTGCACCCCTCATCGGTGAGTGGCATCTGAGGTCTTAAAAGCTGCCAAGCTGACATCTGAGGGTACAGCAAATGGTCCCAACTCAACAGGAGCAGATGATCACTGAGGACAAGAACTATATAGGGAAAAGAGAACCCAGAAGACAGCGAGACCCACGGGAGTGGGTCTCTACATCGACTTGTGACCAGGAAAACCAGATGGTGCCTGGCCACCACCAGTGATAGCCACAATGGAGCTTACAAAGTTGAGTCTCACTGGCAATAAGCGAATAAATAGGGGTGCAACCTGAGAACTCCAATAAAAGACTTCAGTTGACTTCAGGGTTCCCCTGGGAGCATGGCCCCTGGCCCTGATGTTGCCCCTGTTCATAAATGATAATGTAGGTAGCTTTTTGGACACCAATGGATTGGACTTGGTAATGCAGAATGACTGTATCTTGTGGGAATTTTATGGTTCTATGCATCTATAGGATGTCATCCTGCTGACCTCCTGCTGGAGGAAGGGGAGTGGGTGGAGAGGAGGGAATAGGAGACTTCTGGGGGCATAGGACATGTGTGGAGAGGAGAAGAGGGGTGTGCTGTCACTGGGCAGGGAGAACAGTGAGAGCTGCATATAGGTGGGCGTGCAAAGTTATATGGGAATGTACATTTTCATTCATAATATAAATAAATAAATAAATACTCACTGACTATGGCACAGGCCCTGGTGGTGCAGTGGTTAAGAGCTCGACTGGTAACAAAAAGTTAGTGGTTTGAATCCACCAGGCACTCTTTGGTGATTGTGGGGCAGTTTGACGGCTATGAATCAAAATTAACTTGACAGCAATAGGTTTGGCTTTCTGGTTTGATGGGCCAGGTGGTGTGGGTGCTGGAGCACTCAAAGTCAAGTTCAGGGTTCACCACACACACCTACACACTGATGTTAATATGTGGCTGCTGTTCATTTCCAAGGCAAAGTATGAAAAATGGAAATAATAATTATACCTCAAAATAGCTTGAGATATTCATACTGGTTGTGTCCCAGAAGGTTTTTTTATATATTGATGCATATTTGTCTTATTTTTAATGAGAAATTCATCATTAGAATGAAATTTCTACTAGCATTGCCTTAAAAAAGAATCTGGGTTCAGGGATACTCCAGGGAGCTCTGCCTGATTGACTTTCTGGTCTCCTTTACAAAGGGACAGCTTGTCTGTCGATGGGATGGTCTCTCCCACACCTGGAAGAGCTCAGCAAACAGCAGCTCCCAGGTGTTATCCAGGACGAGTTGAGGGCTGGCTCCAGGGAGTCTAGCCAGGACTTGGCATAGCTGCTACGGAGGGACCTGCCTCCCTGGAGCTTGGATATGAGTGCGTGTTTGGGGGTGGCTAAGTCCACACACACTCACAGTCTGAACTCTCCATCCATTCTGGCGTCTAAATAGTAGTCAAGCACTTGAAGTCACATTAAGACTCATTCCAACATTTCCTGCCAGTCAAAGGGAAAAGTTAAAAACAAACAAACAAACAAACAAGAAAGAAAGAAAAGAAATCCTGTATTTCAGAATCTCAAAGACTTTCTGATTCATTTGGCTGAGCAGTTAAGAAGATTAAAAAGGCAGAAATATTAGAAAAAAAGAAAAAAAAGAAAAGAGCCTGCAGAGCTGGTGAAGCAAATCTAACCGGCAACTAACTGGACCACAGAAGAAAAGGGTCTACTTCCTGAACAAATCTTATTTATTATTCTTGGTTCACAATTAAAATAAAAAGAAACAAAAAACACTAATCATAAATCCCTAGACATTTCTGTTTTTTTTGCTATGCTAGTCACATTTCCCGAATCCTTTATCAACGCTGCTCTGCATACGAATGGGCTGTAATTGAACTGTCACCGTTCATGAAGGTCAGTAACCTTTCATTAGGAAGAATGTGTCTTTCTTGATAAATTATAAAGTCCCTGAGGACTTGAAAGCATATTCCAAAAAAAGAAAAATCTACGATACCTAGGAAAAGAAATACAGATTTTTCTGTTGTTTGCTTAGAGAGAGGAAGTAGGGAAAGGGTTGCTTTATTTCTTCTGTTTAATTTGCTCTGTGTGTGTGTGTGTGTGTGTGTGTGTGTGTGTGAAAGGAGTAGAAGAATCCTCTCCAACCTCCGCCTCAACCAAGGTTTCTTGTTTTTTTTTGTTTGGTTGTCAGCAGTACCTTTCAAAAGTGTCTTACATAAGCTTTTCCCGAGGCCCTTTTTAAGAACCAAATGGAAAGCTTGAAATTCTACTTTAAAAAAAATTAGAACTAGTTACTGTACCTGGTTTTAACAAATAGTAACTGTAGATGTTTTTCTTTCCTCTTACAGCACACCTTAGGGTTTGTTACGGAGAAGACCAAAATTGTTACACACAAATGGAAAACCCATCTGAGTTATGTATATTCTATTCATCTCACCCATTGATTTCAGTGGTAAGAAACAGTTTTAATTTCCTGGAACCCAGATTTCTGGGGTCCACTAGGTCGAGATGGCCCAACTGGGCCATTTCCCTGAGGTGATCTTCTGAGCCTTGAGCCTAGAACAGGCAGAGTTAGTGGCTACATTTTGAACATAACTTGTACAGTTTTGTTTCTTCGTTCTGTCCCTGTGCGTGGGTTTGTTGTTTCCCTTAGTTTCTCTCAAGGTTTTAAGGACTAATCTGTGCTTTCTTTAGGATTGTGGAAAAGCAAGTGATAATTATCTAAAAACTGTAAATGATATACAGAGGAATTTGCCTTGTTAATGGGAACTTCTGTGGTGCCCAGACCACCTCTGGGCCCAAAGTCCCAACCAAGATTTCACCACATCTGTGAGGAGACCATTGTGACCACCCAAAAAAGAATTAATTCTACAAATCCCTAGGACTCATGAGACCTTTTTCTGTAATACCTCCAGCTAGTCTCCATTTTGGGGAGGCAGATTTTAGAGGACTCTGTCCCCCCTGTCTCCTTGCCTTATGCAATAAAACATGTTGGTTGTCATCTCACCCCTGTCTCAAAGATTGGCTGTTTGAGGTGGTAGCATGAATTTCCCTTAGGTTTGCAGCAACAAGCCTTGAAGAAGCTGGTTTCTGAAAGTTACCTTTGCAGCCAAACTGGTCAGACCTTGGGCCTTGTGCTCTTTTGAAGAACTCAGTCCATTTCGGAAAACAGAGATTCCAAAGGTCACCCTGGGAGCTATGTTTTAGGATGAATCAGTAATTATTACAATTGTTTTTTAAGGGAATGCTGTATGAGATCCTGTATGACCTGCTGTATGACCACAAATTGTTTATCAGTTCTGTTGAGGCTCTTTATCCACAGCAATGCCAGTGAGATTAGGTATAAGAGCTTTTGGGAGTTCTTTAATCTTTGGAACATTGTTACCTCAATTTGTAAATTGTGTGTTCAGTAGAATTCTATTAGTTTCTATTGTGGGCTCGATACAATATTTAAGTATGTGACAGTCAGCTTCCATAAATATTACAGCCTTGGAAACCCTATGGGGCAGCTATACTCTGTGCTATCAGAATGCTGTGAGTTGGAATTAACTCAGCTGCAATGGGTTCGGGTTTGCTGTTGTATCTAAGAAGCCTCCAGGCCACATGTGTTTGTGCTAATAAGTGGGGGGCTTGCCTGATGTTAGATGACGTCCAGAAGGAAGGATGGGGCATGACTGATTCAATGATTGATTGATGCAGTCAATCTTGCTTATGCAATGAGGCCTGATTTATGACCTATTTTAAGGAGCCTTCTTGTTTTATGTTTTCTGCTTCAGACCCTAGGTAGTGCGAAAGTTTAATAGTTCTTTGTTAACCAAAGGTTGATGGTTCAAGTCTGCCTAGATACATGCAAGAAGAAAATCCTGGTGAAAAGCCTTCTGAAAATGTAGCTACTGAAAACCGAATGGATCACAGTCCTACTGTGACACATATCTGGTCACCCTAAGTCAAGAGTCAACTAGAAGACAGCCAGTGTTCTTGCTCTACAAGTACGTGGCAGTACAACCAGGCTGTGAGACAAAACTAGGTGGTGGAACAAGAGTTTTAGTAAGGCCTGATGGCACAGTAGTTAAGCATTTGACTATTAACCAAAAGGTTGTCAGTTCAAATCCACCAACTGCTCCTTGAAAATGCTATGAGCAACTATAGTCCTTCCTACTGAGTCACCATGAGTTAGAATAGATTCAAGAGCAATGGGTTTTTTCTTTGTGACACCCCTACTCCTTCTATTGAGCCTATCACTGCTTTTACCCTGTTTCTCAGTTGCCCGGCACTTGGTCTAAGTCTCACCTGAGTCTGGGTCCTGTAGATATATCTCCTCTTCAGCCTCTTCCTGTATTTTAATCCACATTTAAAATATAGTTACCCTGTGTTGCTTTTCTCAAATCTACTGACTGAAATCGTTGATGAATTAGTTCATTCTTTCATGACCAGTAATGGTAACAGAAATTTTAATTTGGAGCTAAGGTGTCTTAAACACCGTTTCGCATTAAATTGTGTCCCCCAAAGTATGTACTGCAGTCTTGATCCCTATACCTGTTGTCTTAGTTATCTAGTGCTGCTATAACAGAAATACCACATGTAGATGGCTTTAAGTTTAGGAGGCTAGAAGTCGAAATAAAAGGTGCCAGCATCAGGAGGGGGCGTTCCTTCTTCCTCAGCTTTTGATGAAAGTTCTTGTCATCAATTTTCCCCTGGTCTAGGAGCTTCTCAGAATAGGGACTCTAGGTCCAAAGAATGTACTCTGTACTCAGTTCTCCTTTCTTGGTGGTACTCCTATCACCAGAGCACACCAAAATCCTTGTACTATCACATGGTTCTGTTTTACAGCCCAGTTGTACTGCCATGCACTTATGCAGCAAGAAAATAAGTTATCCTACAATCCCTTCCTTCTCTGCTTACTTCTCTCTTTTGTACCTCAAAATAGACTGAGTCAAGATACAACTTAATCCTGTAGATTGGATCCTGTCTAATTAAAATAACTGCTTCTAATTCCGCTGTATTAACCTCCTACTCATTCTACTGAATCAATTTTGACTCATAGTAACCCTACAGGACAGAGAAAGACTGTCCCAAAGCGTTTCCAAGGAGCAGCTAGTGGACTCAATCTGCCAATCTTTTGGTAAGAAGCCATAGCATTTAACCACTACGCTACCAGGGCTCCCATTAACAGCACATAGAAAAATTGCATCAGCTCATAAAATGGTGCACAACCCCACAATAATGGGAATCATAGCCTCAACAAGCTGACACACATTTTGCCAGGAAACAATTCAATCCACAACTACTGTGGATGTAATCCTATTTGAGATAGAGTTTTCTTCATTATGTCAATAAAGGTATATCAGTGAAGTGTGTGTCCTAAATCTTATCACTTCTGAGTTACATAAACAGCCCAATAGACATAGGACAAGAAGTATTAATAAGCGATAAACAGACACTGTCTTAGTCATCTAGTGTTGCTTTAACAGAAATATCATAAGTAGATGGCTTTAAAAAGAGAAACTTTATTTTGTCAAAGTCTGGTAGGCTAAAAGTCCAAATTCAGGGTGTCCGCTCCAGGGAAGAATTTCTCTGCTGGCTTGGAGGAAGGTCTTTGTCATCAAATTCCCCTGGACTGGGAGCTTCTGAGGCACAGGGACCCTAGTCCTTTCCAAAAGATGTGCTGTGCTCTTGGCACTGCTTTATTGGTGGTATAAGGTCCCCAAATATCTCTGTCAGCCTCCCTCCTTTACAGCTCGAAAGACTGCCTCAAGGAACAAACCAGTCCTGCATTGAGCCCTGCCCAACCAGCACAGCTGCCCTCCACTTGCCCTCTTTAACATCTTAGAGGCAGAATTTACAAAACAGAGGAGCATCACATAATACCAGAAGTCATGGCCTAGCTAAATTGCTACGTAGATTTTGGGGGGGAACATAATTCAATCCATAACAGACACCACATGAAAAGTAGCAAGGAACACTGGGGGGCTGTGGAAGCTAAGACAAGGATCTTCACCTAGAGTCAACAGAGAGAGAGCTTCCCCTACAGCTGATGCCCTAAACTGTGACCAAGTAAAAGTATATTCTTTAAAGCCACCTATTTGTGGCATTTCTGTAACAGAGCACTAGACAACTAAGACACACACAACAAATTATCTAAAAATGTTTGCCAAGTCTCTGAAAGGGTTAATGAAATTAATATGTCATGTCATCTCTAGAATATTCATGGTTGATTAGATCTTAACTTGCCATCACCCACCCAAATGTATGTATAACAGAGCCTCAGGCAGTGGCCAGTCACTGGAGGTTTCTCAGAAGAGACACCTTTCTCTGGGCTATTTGAATTGCAGTGTTTATTTAACTAGGTACTACTTCTCGGAGCACAAAGCCAACACTAATAGAAACGTTCATAATCAAAAAGGCTCCAAGCTGAAGACAGGTGTTAGGGAACCCGCCCTTCATGTTAGCATGGACACCATCCAACATTCAAAGTGCCAGCTCTGGCATCTCTGCTGCGGCCCAGTGGCGGGCTCTTCCAATCCCCTTACCGTTCTGTGCTGCCTTGTGTTTACATAGTGAAAATGAAACTATTGCCAGTGTTAATACAGCAGAATTTATAAGCTGAGAAGAGAGCTCAGCATGCATTCCCTTTTCAAGAGAAACAGACTGTTAACTTTCAAAACCAACTGAAGGGTAGAGATCTTTCTTGGAAACCAAGCAACTGCTGATTCCCCAGGTCTTTTCTACCTTATGGTACCCACCTCTCCTGAGCTAGGCAGGAACAAATCACAGAAGAGGTGATTTTGGCAGGTCTCCTCCCTGAATCCTAGAATGCAGATTCACCTAAGGCTTCAAAAAAGTCCATCAGACTTCCAATCCTGGAAGGGAGCTAGGGGGCTTTAAGGTCTGCCTCAGAATAGAGAGAGCTGCTTATTAAGGAAAACTCATAACCATGGAGTTGGTCCCAACTTCTGGCAAATCCTCACCCAAGGAAACCAAAAGGCTGCCTGGTCCTGTGCCATCCCACAACTGATTGGAGGATTGTACCATTGTGATTCAGAAGGTTTTCATTGGCTGATGTTTGGGAGTAGATTACCCAGCCTTTCTTCCTAGTATGTCTTAGTCTGGAAGCTTCACTGAAACCTGTTTAGAATCATACCAGCACACAGGCGTCCACTGACAGATGGATGGTGGCTGCCTATGAGGTGAACTGACTTGGAGTTAAAGCCAGGTCTCCTACATGGAAGGCAAGAAGTCTACCACTGAACACCACTGCCCTCAAAGCCTATAGAACAGCCTCCAGCTTTTACCTCTTAGGTATACTTTTAGAAATGATACACACACACACAAATGCTCATCCCCAGAAGCTGAAGGTAGAGCCCCAAATCCTATTCCCCAAATGTTTCCTTTTGGATTCTTTAAAGGTTACCTATATCCCCATCATAACCAGGTTCCCTTTGTTTCTAACATAGCAACTAGGATAATTTAACTGGACACACACACACACACACACACATGTACTCATTTCTTCTAAACTTTTAAATTCCAAGACCAACACTCACTACCTCCAGAGCATGAAGCAAGAGGTGAGAACAGCTGCTTACCAGTGTCAACTCCTTCTTGCTGTTCCCACCCTAACTTTAGTAGTCATAATCTGCTCCTGTAAAATCAATTCCAGCTCAAGGTGACCTGTGTGTGTCAGAGCAGAACTGTGCTCTATTGGGTCGTCAAAGGCAGATTTTTCAACAGGCGATCAGAGCTGTCTTCTGAGGTGCCCCTGAGTTCACCAGAACTTCCAGCCTTTCTGTTAGCAGTTGCACTGCTTTCACTGTGGGCTTCCTACTTTTCCTCCAGGCCTCACAGAGACTGTACCCAGCTCCTAATTACTGAGTGTGTGGTACTACAAGGAATCTGCACAAGAGGATCTCCTGTGTGGGCCTTTCAATGTCTCTGCACTTGCCTGTTTCTGCTGTTTCTGGATTCTGGAAGAGAATTTGACTTTGAACAACAGTACCTGCCTTTCCGCCACAACTTAAAACTTGAAATTTTAAGGCATTCTTACTTGCCTGCCCTTGGAACTGTTTATTTATGGCATTGCTGCTACGGTTAGATCATCAGCTTTTGTCAAGCCCCCTGTTATCTATCTGAATGACAAGCAAACACCAGTTGTAGTAGTGTACGGGGCTCTAGATCCCCTTAGGTATGATGTCTGGTGTTAGAGTGGTTCAGTCATGCTGACTATCCCACTAATCCCCACCGTTAGGCTAAAGAGCCATGGTGTTCAATGTAGTCAAGGACAGGATGCTCGGGATTAAAGCAGAAAGGGTACTTACATCTGGGTTGTTGTAGCTCAACTCATAATGACCTCATGTATAACAAAACAAAGTGTTACTTGGTCTTGCACCATCTTCGTGATTGTTGATGTGTTTGATAATGATCTACGTTGTATTCCATTCTGATGGCTCTAGCCTTCACAAATGGCCACACATCATTCTGTCCCATAAACTTGGCCTTGGCCTTTGAGATCCAGCCTGGTACTGGAAAAGCATAATGGAACCCACCCCCACAGCAGTTGCTTAGTGGATACTTCACATAATATCTTTTTTCATAGATTTCCATTAGTAACCATGCTTATATTTTTAAATGAAGAGGAAAGTGTCCAATATCCATTGCTAGACCATCAGTAATATTTGGATCAGAAAAACATGGGGTAGGTAAATTTTTATTATGGAATAGAAATAAAAAATGAATAAATAATTAGTCTCTTCTAGTGTTTTCTGTGGGTAAGGAGAGTGAAGAGAAATGTACTGTGGACTGAAGGGTCAGGGGCGTACCTCTTGGGTTCACCTGACCTCAGCATTGCGGAGAGGCAAAGCAGTCCAGAACTATTTTGAAGAGAAAGAGAAGGAACCGTTGACTCTTTGGGATAATTAATCTCTCCTACTCTATACTTACCAAAAATCTAGCTCTTTCAAGCCTTCTTTTTTACTATGAAATCTGTTAAGCTTAACAACATAAGCGTGAAGGTATTTGTTACCTGATCCTTGAATTAACCTCAAAAGCTTATAAAATGTTGTAGTGAAATAAAACTGTATGGAAGACTCTTTGTTTTGATACTTTAGGACATGCCAAAGAGAATTAAGATTATTTCTCTTTTCCATAAAGTTTCTGAGAAGAGGCATAAAATCAGAAAGACTACCTGTGTAGGTTCAAACCAAAGATAATGTAAAATCACCCTAGAAAATTCACAGCTCAGTTAAGCAAACCTTGTTAGAAGGGGGAAAAAAAAGAAAAGGAAGAAAGAAATTCAGGTACGTGTTCTCTGTAAAAAATTCAGCAAAGCTCAGTTCATACTCTGCCTTGCTCTTATCTTCTCCCTAGGCCAATACTATACCCCTGAATTTGCTTTTCTGGAAGCAAGGGCTTCTTTAATAGCTCATGGGAAGATAAGCTCTGGTTTTTGCTCGGCAGTAACATTAGGGTGTTACCTGTGAACTGAGTGTCCCAAAGACTGTTCGATCTCTTTTTAAAGCCAGTGAGTACATGCCATGTTGTGGCAAGAGTCCACGGCCCCTGTATAAAATGCTGGCTCCCACCAACTGGGTCCTTTAAGGTAATGCTTCAGGTATAGGGTAAGAGGATTTAAAAATAAAAGGTGCTTTTGTTGTTGTTGTTGTTTGTTTTTAATGTTCTGACTGATGAGATCCAGCGAGACTTCTCTCATAAGCTAAGTGTGAAACACATTTTAACAAAGTGTTTTTCTCTTCGGTTCCCCAAAACTAACCAACACAAACATAATAGATATGCCTTTAAGATGCCTGCTGGTATTTGAAATCCCAGTGCTGTATCATCCAATATCACAGCAACATACAAGCCACCACAGTACAACAAAGTGACAGACACGTGGTGGTTAAGATGCTAGGCTTCATTTTAAAAGCACTACCTGTCTGATACTCTTGTATTATTAATTAACTGTCAGGTAATAGAAAAATACTACCGATTGCCTAATGTTATGAATTCAGTTGTGTTCCCCGCCCCCCCAAAAACATATGTTGGAATTCTAGGCTCTGTACCTGCAAATGGAATCCCACTGGGAATAGGGTTTTCTTTGTTATGTTAAGGATGCCATATCAGTGTAGGGCAGGCATGTCTTAAATCTACTCACTTTATAAATGAGTACAAATGGTGGGACGATAAACGCCACGCGGATGTCTCCAAGGAACACAGCGAAGAACATCGTTAGAGAAGCTGAGACAAGAATTGTCCCGGGAGCTCACAGAGGTAGGACTGGCACCCTGGATTTGTACTCCTGTGTCACCAGGGGTCTCTGAAAACCCTCAAGGATCTTGACAGACTCACAGGAAATATTTACTCTGGGGCACCTGGCTGGCCCACAAGAGAAATCTTTGTTTTTCTCAAAATTGTTTTATTGTGATTAAATGAATTTTCTATATAAAGCCTTGAGCACCCACCCCTCTGCAACTCTTGTCTGTTCCCCTCTCCCGGTGACAGCATAATCTTTCTACCTGGTACTCCCAGTATCCACTCAACCAATACTTGTTGCCTCCTTCTTCACCCTCTCCTCTCCCCTCTTAAAACAAACTGGCGGGACAGCCTCATATATATATATACACTGAACTATAAAGTGCACACACCACTTGCAACACTCTGTGTCCCCAAGTCCAGTCCATTCTTTGTCTGAGGCGTTGGCTTCAGTGCTGGTTTCAGCTCTGGGTTAGCAGTAAGTTTAGAGGCCAAGTTCTCAGGGGATCCTCAATGTTGTCAGACCACCAAGTCTGGTCTTTCAACAGAATTCTAGATCTGCACACCCCTTTCTCTCACATTATGTCAGGGAGTCTACACTGTGTTCGCTGTCAGGGCTGTGTTCAGTGGTGGCTGGGCATCACCTAGTTCTTCCGTTAGAAGAGAAATTTTTACTGGAAAATGAAAACATTTTGAAGTGGGGCAATGGCAGAGTATGTAACAGTCCAGCAGGCTGTGCCACTGAGCAAATTCAGGGTTGGGTTTTTATAGCCAGTCTACACACACGGTATAGCTAGTGACAACAAATCAGTGATGGGAATCTGAAGTACTTCCTTTTGGGGCAGGCAGCCATTTGTCCCTTGCTTGTATGTGCACACAGACTTCAAGACAGTTCCTGTCATAGGGGCTTCTGGGAATGGTAGCAGGACTTATTATGGGGTGTTGTTCATGTTTAGTTTCTTGCTCCCTTGGTTTGATTCCCTGGTATTGACTGTAGCTTTGTGGTGCCCCCACTGGAAGGACACGTAACAGTTGAAGCAGAATTTTCTGTACACATCCCTGGAGCTGGTTCCATCTAAAAATAACTTTGAGAAAGTTTACACAATTGTTTGGGGACTTATCTCAGTGTCCCAGGACATAGTTAATGTTGCTTGTTGATGGTTTTGGTCACACTGTTTATAGAGGCCGTCAGGATCTCTGACTTACTCCCAACCGTTGACTCAAAAGAGGTGCTGCATTTTCCATAGGGTTTCCTAGTCTCTTAAACCATGAGAAATGAAATTTGTCTTCCTTAAAGCTACCTACTATAGTCAGCTGAGAAACCAAACCCACTGCCATGGAGCTGATTCAGACTTACAGTGATTCTAGAGGTCAGAGTAGAACAACCTCATAGAGCTGCCAAGGAGCACCTGGCAGATTTGAACTACCACTTTTGGTTAGCAGACATAGGACTTAACCACTATGCCACCTGCTAAAGCAGCACTGGGAAACTAAGACATCTTACAACAGACGAGTCTGGGCTCTAACTGATAAGCTAGTTTAAGATAATTTTTTTAAAATAAACAGTTGGACAGGCTTAAGTAAGCATGTTAATGAGCCCTGCTGGTACAGTGTTGATGTGCTCAGCTACTAACCAAAAGGACGGCTTTTGAACTCACCAAGAGCTCAGAAAAGACCTGATCATCTACTGCAATAAAGATTAAACCCATTGCTGGTGAGTCAGTTCTGACTCACAATAACCCTGCTGGACAGAGTAGAACTGTACTAGGTGTACTAGGTTTCCAAAGAAGCTGGTGGATTCCAAGTGCTGATCTGTTGGCTAGCTGCTGAGATCCCAACCTGTACCACCAGGACTTGTTGCAAAGGTTGTGGCTGAGGAAAGCCTATGGGGCAGTTCTACTTTATCCTATAGGATTATTATGAATTGCACTGATTCTACGGCACCCTACAACAATACTGCTGAGCATTTCAACAGAATGATATTGCTGACTCTGAAAAATTATAACATTATATACAAAAATGATACATTCCTATATACCAAAACCCTGCAGCATCCAGACACCTAACCAGCCATACTATTCAGGAGGCAGAACACTGTCTTTGACTTTCAATCTGAGCAGATTAGAAGAGCAGTAATACATGTAAGTACCTTCCAGTAGACTGTGTGGTCCTCAGAAGTGTTTAACAAATCAGACCCGAATCTCCCTCTTCTATATTATACTATTGATACCTTCGTATTAAGTCCCTTCCCATATCAGTATGTCCTGACTCTTAGACACTTTGGAGGATTTCACTAATGAATGTCCAAAAATATATTTAGACTTATATTCGAATGGGCCAATTGTTAAGTCCTGGCAGGAAGTCAGGGTTCTCATTTCTATCATATAGCAAAAGGCAACCTTGCCCTGCTTTCAGAAACAGCTCAAAAGGCAGAAGCATAATGTTTCTCCACAGCAATAGTGAATTAGATTACGTCTTATAATTCTTGCTGTTCCCATATAATTCTAGATGTTATCCACTTCTCAATTATCTATATTTGTTAACAATGTAAACATCTGAGTCAAAGACTACAGAAAATTCAGAAGTAATCATATTTCTCTTTCCCAATATCTGAGAGATTAAGCTATGTATTTGTAAAAGTCACCCCCATACAGCCAGATGGCATGCAAGATAAAAAAGATTCTGATTCTAAGGGAAGACTACAGAGATGCGAGAGCTAAATACATGCTTAATTCCTGGACTGGAGCTCTAACAAAAAAAACAAAGCAAGCTATAGAGGAATATACTGGGATCACTGGGGAATATTGAACATAGGTTATGTATTGTCAATCAGCAATTGTATTACTATGAAACACCCTGAGCGTTACCACTGTATTGTGGATGTCCTTGTTTTTAGTATTAATAAATACAATATCACTATATTTGCAACTTTTAAATGTTGAAGAAAGAAACATAAAGATAGATAAACAGATGGTGGGTGGAGGGTAGGTAGGTAGGTAGAAGAAGGAGATAGGGAAAGAAAGAAGGGAGGAAAGGAGGGAGAGAGGGAGGGTAGGGAAGAAAGTCTGATGGCTTGATGGAGGCAGATGATAAATGGAAGATAGACAAGACTGATGTAAGTTGGTAAGCTGAGCCAAGCCAAGTGCCATCGAGTTGGAGCCGACAAAAATATTAACAAATTTTTATTCTAGATGAAGGTATGATATCTGGCTGTCCTTATACTATTTTTACAATTTCTCTGTAGATTTTAGAGAAAGCAAAACACAGAGTAGGGAGAGCAGTGTGGGAGGGGGACATAGATAAAAAAATATTGGCCATATGTCTAAAATTATTTATGATGACCAAAGAGCCCGTGGGAAAAATCAGCATCCAAGTCTTTCTACTTTCACATATTTTGCAAGTTTCTATAATAATTTTTTTTTAATGAAACAGAGCGGCAATATTTTCTCTTTACTCTGTCTCTGTTCTCTGCCTCGTCCCTAAAGCACACAAGCCCTGCTCTACGTTCAATAACCAGAAAACCAAATGTAGTTACAGTCCGTTTTCCTGACAGAATAGTGGACTCCAGGGAGAAGTGAGAATTACGACAACAGAAACTCAAACATTGTCCTGGTAATGCCTGTCTGCTCGCTTTATTAATGATTACAAAAAAAAAAAAAGCAAACAAAAAACAGTACTTAAAGACATGGACCACATGCTTACTTTGATGCTTAAAATAAATAAATAAAAGTTGCCATCAAGTTGATTCTGATTCTGACTCATAGCAACTGTATACAAAGAGTAGAATTGCCCCATAGCTTCCAAGGGGCCTGTGTTAGCAGTCAGCCTCCGGTTAGCAGTCATAGCTTTTCACCATTAAGCCACCAGGGTTTCTACTTGATGCTAGGTGCCGGAGAAAGATAGACAGGGGACAACAACACAGTTTAAAAGAAAGTACTTTTCCTTACAGATCTTTGAAACACTGAAACAAGGAGTAAAAACGGTGCAGTTCCCATGGTCCTGTAAATTGCAGCTGCCACTTAAAGAATTCTCACCTCAAAGTGGGTACAAACCTGAGTGGGGGAGGATCCAAGCTTCCCGGAAGGGAAGGCTTTCTGAACGGCTGCCCTGTGGGGACACCCTGCTGTGGGGCCCCAGGAAATCGGAGTTCATCAGCAGTTAACTTAGGGTAGAGGAGAGGGAAAGATTTCCTGGTAGTGCTTCTTGTAAAACCTTATTAGTGCTTGTAATCAACATGGCTAGGATGAAAGAATTCTGGCTTCAGAACAGAAACATTGTGCTTTAAATTAAATCAGCTCCCTGCTGTGAGCCACTTCTCCCTTTCTTCCCCACAGCCAGGGACACAATTCAGTGGTTTCTCCTCTTGGTTAGCAGCAGGAGTGACCTTCAGTCTTGGCACTTAAAATCGATTCAAGACGATCACACTGCTTTAAAGAAAGTCCCCATCCCACCCTCCCTGTCTTTCTCCTTCTTCCCAGTATCTCTCTCTGGCTTACCGTCTCTTCCCATTCTTCTGTCCCTGTCTCCGTCTCTGTCTCTCACAGAGAGAGAAAGAGAGAGATGCCCTCATATTTATTTTTCTTATTCGTGTGTGCGTAAGAGGTGCTGAACCCACCTCCGAACACCTCGCCCTTCTACCTGGCTCAGAAGTGACAGCGGGATCTTGTCCCTGCTCCTGCGCCTTCTCCTCTCTGATTAGCAGGGAACCAGATGGCCATTCCCCAGTTGCCCAGCATGAGTTTGACTGACAGGAGCCTTTGATAAACCTCAGAAGAATGAAGTCATCTCCAGGTCACCTCGGCAGTCTGGCCTTTCACACCCCACATAGACTACCATTATCTGCTGAATAGGAGACAAAGAAAATTAGCCCCGCTTCCCTAGCACGCCCATTATTTCCTGGCTGATTTCACCCAGGAAGCAATGAGATGCCCTTCACTTTCCTCCAAAAGGTACAAATGTCAGCGGTTAAAAAATGCAAACAAGAGGCTTTTCTATGTTGATGTCTGGGTGTCTTTGTAAAAGCTGAAAAGTGAAAAGTGCATTTTACATTCTGCCTTTGAGGAAAGACTGACTTCTAAACTATCTCCTGAACAGCTCATACTACCGGCTATTGACCAGTGTTCTTGAGCCTTCAAGGTTTCAAGTGGAGAAAGAGAAGAGGGACTTAGTCCTCCTGTCCACCCTTTAATCAGCAGATAATCAAAGACCTAAGGAGAGAAGACATTTCCTACTAATTTAACCCTGAAGTTGAGAAGCAGTGTCTGTCCTCTTTCCATAACAATTTTTCCCTTTGCAGAAACCAAAGTTTTAAGTACCAAAACCAAAAATCCAAAACCAAACCTACTGCCATCCACTCAGTTCTGACTCAGTGATCCTACAGGACAGAGTAGAACTGCTCCTTAGGGTTTCCAAGGAGTGGCTGGTGGATTTGAACTGCTTACCTTTTGGTTAACAGCTGATCTCTTAACCAGTACACCATCAGGGCTCTGTTTATAGTGGCAGCAAAGCTAAAATGAGTCATTGATATCTCTGGCATTTCTAGATTTGACATTCAATTGTCTCCTGCCATGTTGCAAAGGGCAGACATATGTGCATTCTCTGTGTGCAAGTGCATTTGTGTGTATGTGTACATGTGTATACACTCATGAGTACTTTTGATGGAAAATGGAATTATAGCAGAGAGGCTCATTACTGGGAAGGAATTGTTTTCACATCAATCCCATAGTTCCTGCATATGTCAGATCGGAATAAAATTTCTTTAGATGACAGCAGGTACATTTCTTCTCTGACAGTGCTCCCTGGGACCATCAGACTATGATACACTGATGCTCTGGGTGCCAAAAAACAACCAGAGGATTGCAACAAAAGAGCAAGTGTCAGAGTAGTCAGGACAATCCAGATAGTGAATGACTCAGTTCATACTTGTTAAGCATCAGAGCCAGACACTGTACCAAACCCTTCAAGGAACATTAACCAGGAGTCAGGGTCCCCTTCCCAACAGTGGTTTTACAGTCTAGAAGAAAAGAGGAGCAAAACTAGACATTTCTTCATGATGGACAGATAGTCCCTATATGTGTGAAAAGGTGAGAGGAAGTCTTTCCAGAAAGGAAGCAAAGCCTGGAAAGAGAGAATGAAGCATTGAAGGGTTTAGTTGGAATGGGAAATAGTTTTATGAGTAAAGTCGAAAGAAGAATCACATTGTTGAGGGGTCATACATCTGGAAGAGAAATTTGTATTTTCCTTTCTTAGGCAATCATCTCTCTCAGTGGTTTGGCTTGGTTCTTGTTTCTTAGGCAACAGGAAGGCAAGGACAAGAAGTATTTGGAGAAGTGGGCTCTTAAGTTAAAAGGTGCTTTAGAAGCACAAGTGGATTTAGTAAAGAGAGAGACAAAGGAGGTGACAACTTAGGAGAACAGTACACTCAGGAAGAGGGAAAACAGCAACGACCTAAATAGGATGTTGGCAGTACAAAAGAATCGATTGCAAAAAAAAAAAAAAATAGCTTTATAGGAAAATCAGTGGGACTTGATGACTGATTAAATACGGTAAACACCAGAGTAGCAAGAAGACTTCAGGTTACAGTTTAAAGGGGGCAAATAGTTGAAATATGACATGGGAAAGATGGAAATGCTGTGAACTCTGTGTCAGACACACAGTGTAAAAAATTCACACTCTGCCACCTTTGAGGCATGGGACCTTGGCAGTTTCTGTCACCTTCATGGACCTCTATTTCCTCTTACCGGGAGTTGGGGAGCTAGACTAATCCTACTGGTGGTTTACATGTTATGGATGAGAGTTATGTTAGGAAAAGACATCCCCAACTCTATTGTAAGATAGATTAAAGTTACCACAACAGATTGCAGAAGAAAGTTAAAGGAAGCATACTACTCAAAGCTCAGTGAGATGCCATTAGATAAAGGCGTAGGGAGTAAATAAGACACAGAACAAGTGGTATCGAAAAGCGAGTCACACTGAGCCATAAGACAAGTGTGGAAGCTGTAATGCAGTTTTCATGGACAAAATCTGAGGCTGGGCAAAGATGACAAGTACAGCAGATGACAACCATAAAAGCATTCTCCGTGCTGGCCTCCAAGTCATGGTAACCCTGAGCACATCAGTTCTGCATGCTATTCTTGTGATCAACTGCGGATCAGACCACTGAGATCCACAGGTTTTCGTTAAATGATTTTCAGAAGCAGATCCCCAGGCCTTTCTTCCTAGCCTAACTTTTGTCTGGAAGGTCCATTGAAACGTTTTTAGCATCACAGCAACGCATATGTACACACAGGAATAGCATCACAGAAAGACTGTCAGATGGGTCACGCCTGGGTACACTGTCTGGGAATTGAATCCAGGTCTCCCTCAGGGAAGCAGACAATTATACCACTTAATCTGGAAAATAGGATGCATTAAAAAATACAAAAATAGGCAAAAATAATCAATGAGATAGTTGAGAACATTATCTCACACAAAACAATGAAAGATTAGGAATAGGGCAAATTCTTCTCTATCTCCAAGGAAGGTGGGTAAAGAAAACACATGGACTCAGAGCAAAGCAGGAGAAATAGAAGTTATGTCTGCTGAGGAAATTTTGACAGAAGGTGAGTAAATAATCAAAAAACTCTCTGCTGTAGAATCAGTTCCTGCTCGTGGTAACCTTATAGACAGAGCAGAGTTTCCAAGGTTCACCCGGAGGATTTGAACTGCCGACCTTTTCTGGTTAGCAGCCATAGCACTTAACCACTCCACCACCAGGGGTTAAATACACATTAATAAAGACTGATGTAGAATCTCCCTCCCTTTTCACACTTGAGAACAGGCTGAACAAAGTTTGGAAAGAGACTTCATCAAATCTTAAATGAGTTCTTTTATTCTGTGTCTGTAGCTCTCATCACTGTTAACTGGGAAAGCTTTCCCTGACTCTGTATCCAGCGTGACTGTTGAGTGATTTCGGTTATAGTCCGCTCCACAAAAGCAGATGGTCTCACATTGACCTGGCTGGTTTTACGGAGTCAAGGGATTGCAGAGCATAAAACGGCCCTGGAGAACACTGTTTAAATACTGATGATGCTACTTTGTTAGATCAATTCTGTTAATTTTGTAGAAATCCTTGGATTGCTGGAGATTCAAAATCGTTTTTTATAGTGGTAACTATTTTAAAACGTTCTGATACCTGAATTTGGATTATTTTTAATCAATTCTGTCCTTTTCCCCCAAAACAAAAATTCAAAGCACTAAAAAAACCTTTGTACTGCAGAGAAATTTAAAGTTTGTCTAGTCAAATTCTAAGCCCCAAGCATGAATTCTTCTGTACAGCGTGTTACCCACTCTCTACTTAAATGCTTGCCAAGCTATCAGAAAGTTATCTTGAGGCAGCTACATTGAAGCAGTTCCTATAGTAGTGAATCTCTCCTTGTGCCATTCACCCACTGACAACAGCTTACAGGGCCTGTTATTTTAGGCTTGCCTGCCTGCCTCCCTACACCACCTCTCACCTGTCTCTAACCTAAGCACAATGAGGCTGAGTATTTTTCTGGCTGAATTGACAGAATAGCCTCTTCTTTTCTCTGGTTGCTTAGCTTGATGAATGGCGGTCTGGAGCAGCCTGAAGCGGTAGGAGAGCACCAAATCTGTCTGGGAAGCAGAAACCCATCAGAAAGAGAGAGAGCATCAGAGAAAGCAGGTGAGCTCCCTGGTGATAGGGGAGCCAACAAATCTCTTTTGTTTGCTCTATTTAAGACAACGTAAGTTATAGACTTGGTTCAGAAGTAGTCTCATTTCTCATCTTCAAAACAATCATCAAAATATTTGACAGCCATCTTTAGACTGATTATATTTTTATTGTCCAAACAAGGACACTTTAAAAATTTTTATGTATTGTAGTGAGTGTATATATATATGTATATATATGAAGAATTCATCATTTCAACATGTTTTGCACATATAATTAAGTGACTTGAATTGGTTTCATCATATTGTGTAGCCATGACAACTATCCATGCCCACTTTTTTCATCACCCTTTACAGAAGCTCAGTGACCCTAAATTGGGATGCTTTTGAAGGTGAAATACAGCACTATCCACAGCTATGGTAGGACTGATCCAGCAAAGCTGTCATTGTCTGCCACCCTTTTATTTTTCTGGCTACACATCTCTGAATCCTTCACACTTTCTTGCATGGCATGGTGATAAATACTCTCGCCACTCTGATTGATGTTTGTTAGGACCTTGGCAGTTTGTCAATGAGTCTCTTAGAATGAGTCACCTAGAACTGGATCCAGTATTTAGGATGTAATCTGACTACTGCAGGCACATCTTACTTGGTTTGGAGAATGTATTTCTGTTGACACAGCCTCAGATGGACCCTCTCTCTCTCACTCTCACTCTGTCTCTTTACATCTTGCCTGAAATTTCAATGGTGCTTAAAGACCAATGGATAAATAGTTCAGAGTGAGCTGGAAGACAGCTATAATCCACTTAGCTTTGGGGGCCTCAAATATGGGACCTTACATTTGTTTATGTTAAGTTTCATCCTGTTTGCTTCAATTTACTGTATTAGTTTGTGTCTCACAATGTTGTTTTCTCCCAACCCATGTTCCTCACTAAAATTGTAAACATGTTGTTGTCATTGGGTGTCACGGTGTCAGTTCTGACTCACAGCAACCTTGTGTCATAGGACAGAATAGAACCGCCCCACAGCGTTTCCAAGGCTGAAATTTTTATAGAAGCTGACAGCTACATCTTTTTCCCTTGGAGTGGCTGGTAGGTTTGAACCATTGACCTTTGGTTAGCAGCTACACAGTTAACCACTGCGCCATCATAGACTTCTTTGTAAGTGCTTACACACCATCATTTATTTATTTCAATCTAGAATTCTCTCTTTGCCACCTGATTCATAGTTTTTGTTCTATAGAATGGTTATCTTCCTTTGTTCATCTTTCGTTCCTTCCTTTCTTCATTTCTCCCCTCTTTCCTTCCTCCTGCCCGTCCTGTCTCCTTTCTGTTTGTACTCTTCCCTCCCACTTTTCTGCTGTCTCTGTCTCTCTTCTGTTCTTTCTTTCCTGCCTTTTGCCTCCTTCCCCCTTCTTCCCTTCTTTCTTTATTCTTTCTCGCCTTTTAAAGGAGAAAAACAGTTGCCTGATATCCAGCTTCTCTCTTCTACACCACGATTTCTTAAAGATCATACCTTTTGCCTGCAAACTCCTCTCCTGCCCCACAGCTCTAATTTTCTTGGCAATAAAATTTTTAATTTATTTGTGACTCTAGATAATTGGTAGCTTTCTTATCTGAGAAATTATAGCTATTAGCAGTGTTTTCATGCTTTCATAATGAGGAAAACAGAGGCATGCCAGCCCAACCAGTGACCTGAACTAATTGTGAAAGACTTCCCTTTCTTGGTATACATTGTTTCTCCTTAACAAATTTTTATCTCAGTTCAGCCACTGTAAGATGAATCAGTCCACATCACAATGATACTGACCAGCATAACTAGTATACAGAAGATATACCATGACTATTACACTTAAGACAATTATCATTTGTCCAAATAACTTCAAATTTAAATACAAGCAGTGAGACTAATGTGTACGAATGTCTGAGAAATACATGATACTATGGTCACCTTGGATATAGGTCCTGTTGGAAGTAGAGAAATAGAGAGTCGGTTATGGGTTAGTAGCCATAAAAACCAAGGACATCAGTGGTTCAGTGGCAGAATTCTCACCTTCCATCCAGGGGTCCTAGGTTCCATTCCCAGCCAAGGCACCTCGTGCACAGCTACTATCCATCTTGTCAGTGGAGTCATGATGCTGAACAGGCTTCAGTGGAGCTTCCAGACTAATGTAGACTAAGAAGAAAGTTCTCATTATCTACTTATGAAAAATCAGGCAGTGAAAGCCCCAGGGATCACAACAGTCCTATCTGTGACTGCTTATGTACAGGAAGCATTTCATTCCATCTTGCATATGGATTGCCATGAGGAGGAAGCCAACCCCACAGCAGCCACCATTACCATCACTAACACCAGCCACAGGAATAAGTTCAACTAAGCAAGCACAGGGCCTCAAATGAATTCAGGCTGTCCTGAAAGGACTAAAGAAAGTCAAGTTATAAATAAAAATGAAAAACATCACTCCTGACACCCTAGGCTATCAGAAGCCTAACAGCCTGCTGTTGGAAAGGACAGAGCCAGTGACAAATTTTGCCAGCTGAGAGACGAGTTTTTCACCTCTCTGCAAGGCTGAATAGAAGGAATTTAATTTGCCTGCTTGGCTCTTATGCAATGCCAGGTAACATTAGAATAAAGAGGGCTTTGAGGGAGAAAGCCAGACTTCCCAAACACATTGCAGCAATCATATTCTTCTCTTGTCGGATGCCTGCAGACACGGCGACCAACATGTCCCAGACTGCTCATTGCTATCGCTCAGATTCATACGGCTGTGTCTCCCACAGAGAAGGATGGGAGATAGAATGGCTCCAACTGCTCTCTGTGTGGAAACTCGATGGTGAAATTCCATCAGACAGAAGCCAGCTCTCCGCTGAGTGAATTGAGCCTTTTATCGGTCAGGTTTTATACGTTACAGAAAGTGCCAAAGAAGGGAGTTACTGTACACCTCGTGTATTTTTAGTTTCCCAGCCTTGGTAGTTATTGGACCTAACATCAGGGGAAGAGAGAGAAGGGGAAAAAAAAAGTAAACTTCAGTCTTCTGGCTTTTTGAGGCCTCTGAGTTTTACTGGACTTGCCTGCTTGCTTGCCTGCTGTTCTGTGTTCAATTCTATAGCAAAGAGAGTATGTTATCTGATTGATGCTCCCAATTCCATCCCTTATTTCATTTGTTTTTTCAAGCAATTTACTGATGAAGGCCAGTGTGTGTGTGTGTGTGTGTGTGTGTGCGCGCACGCGTGTGAATACACACTGCTGTTGTTAGCTGTCTCCTACTCATCACGACCTTATATACAGTAGGAACAACCATTGCCCAGACCTGTGCCATCCCTATGATCCTTGATATGTCTGAGTTCATTGTTGTGTCTTTTGTATCAATCCCTCTCATTGAAAGATTCCCTGATTTTCCTGACCCTCTCCTTCACCAAACATGAGGTCCTTTTCTAGTCACTGGTCTTTTCTGATGACATATGCAAAGTAAATGAGTGAATGTCTCACCGTTCTTGCTTCTAAAGAATATTCTGGTCTAAGAATGTTCTTGTTTCCTTGCTCTTTTGGTAGTCTTGCTTGCTTGCTTGCTTGCTCTTTCAGTAGTCTATGACATGTTTAATATTCTTTGCTAACACCACAGTCGAAATACGTCGATTCTTCTTTCTTTTTTATACATACACACTCAGACATGCACCCAAACTTTCGTTGTCCCAATTTTAGCTTCAAGAATGGCTTATTCTGCTCACCAAAAGAAGTACAACAAAACCATTTCAGTTGGAAGAATCAGCTGGGCAACCTTTACAATCCTCTTACTTTCATCACAGAAAACTTATTCATGTTAAGTTATTCATGACACAATTCCCAGTGGTAAAACAAACACAAAAAACAAGTAGCTGTGTGGACATGGAGACATGCTATCACTAGACCTACAATAGAAGGGTTTGACAGTTTTGACCTAGTCTCTTGCAGAGTTTAGTGAGCAGGATTGCTTGTAGGTATTGTATACTTTTATTTAACAATGGAAATTTGTAGCATTTGATTGACCATTGTCATGGACTGAATTGTGTCCCCCCAAAATATCTGCCAACTTGACTAGTCCATGATTACCAGTATGATGTGATTGTCCACCATTTTGTCACCTGATGTGTTTCACCTGCACGTTGTAAATTCTATCTCTGTGATGTTAATGAGTTGGCATAGGTGTCAGTTATGTTAATGAGGCAGGACTACAAGATTACATTGTGCTTTAAGCCAACCGTTTTTGAGATGTAAATGAGAGAAGCAAGCGAAGAGACATGGGGACCTCATACCAGGAAGTAAACAGCACTGGGAGCAGAGCACATTCTTTGGACCAAGATTCGTGCATTGAGAAGCTGCCCTACCAGAGGTAGATTGATGGCAAAGACCTCCATCCAGAGGTAACAAAGAAAAACAGCCTTCCCCTGAAGCTGCAGCCCTCAATTTGAACTTCTAACCTACTAGACTGTGAGAGAATGAACTTCTCTTTGTTAAAGCCATCTTCTTGTGGTATTTCCATTAGAGCAGCACTGGGTAACTAAGACAGATGCCATAATTTTTTTTTTTTAATGAGATTATGTGAAAGTATACAATCCAAATTAATTTTGGACACCTGCCTGTCCGCAGCTGCTTCTGCTCTCCTTGCCCTGTAACAGCACACTCCTCATCATTCTATACTTGCTGTATCCACTTAACAAGCTCCTGTCTACTCTTCTCCACCCTCTTTTCTCCCATCTAGAGAGAGCACTAGGACAACATCCTATAAATGCATAGAGCCATAAAGTGCATCCACCATAAGGTCACATTGGGTCCCTGAGTCCAGACCATTTTAGTCCATAGAGTAGACCTCAGTAGTGTTTTCTGGTAAGCGGCAGCAGCAGGTCTAGGGATCATGCTCCTAGGGGACTCCCTAGGGCGTTAGACTATCAATTGTGGTCTTTTAGTGGAGTTCTTGAGCTGCACCCTTCTTTTTACTCATGTTACCACAGACACTCAATGTTGTGTGCCCCATTGCAGCTGTCTTTGGTGGTGGCTGGGCACCATCTGGTTCTTATAGTCACATGTTGATACACTCTCCCATTCAAAAGTGTCCTTCTGTTTCCTGAGTTCTTTTTCCCTCCCATCTTTGTTGTTCTCAGTGATCATCTGTTCTGTATGAGTTGAGACCATTTGCAGTACCTCAGATGGCAGCTTGCTAACTTTCAAGACCCCAGACACCACTCACCAATATGGCATATAGAAGACTCTGTTAGCGATAGGCTGGTTATGCCAGTTGGCCTCGATGTCCCCCAAGAGCACAGTCCCCAAATCCTGCCCCTGTTATTCCATCCTTGTAATATTGAGTTCAGGTTAGAAGAGCTTTCAGTTTGTGGTGAAATCCAGTTAAGTTGATTTACTTTCTACTGTGTGTTGTCACTGCTTTCACCTAACCAAATTTCTATCAACTATCTAATCTATGACAAGCACTCTCCCTCTCTCCCCTACCTTGTAGCCATCAAAGAGTATTTTCTGTACATAAATGTATTTTTAAGCCCTTACAGCAGAGATCTTATATAATGTTTGCCCTTTTGTCACTGACTGATTTCACTCAGCATCATGTCTTCTAGCTGAAACCAGGTTATGAGATGCTTCCTAAAATCAGCGTTGTTCTTTATCATTGCATAGTGTTCTACTGAGTATACATACCATAGTTTGTTGACCCAGTCAACTGTTGATAGGCATCTAGGTTGATTCCATCTTTTTGCTGTTGTGGACTGTGCTGCAGGGAACGTTCGTGTGTGTGTCTGTCTGTTCATGTGACAGTGTTTGTTTCTGTAGGACATATTCCAAGCAGTGGGATTACTGGATCAAATGACATATCTGTTTCCAGCTTTTAAAGAAAGTGCCAAATTGCTTTCCAAATAGGTTGTACTATTTTGCAATCCCATCAGCAGTTGAGTAGATTTCCAATCTCCACAGTCTCTCCAGCATGTATTATTTGTGTTTTCAGATTATGGCCAAATTTGTTGGCATGAGATGGTATCTCATTGTAGTTTTGATTTGAATTTCTTTAATAGCTAATGATAGTGAGTATTTCCGCATGTGTTGTTCAGCTGCCTGGATGTCCTCTTTAGAGAAATGTCTGTCCATCTCCTTCGGCCATCATTTAATTGGATTATTTATCTTTTTCTTATTGATATTTTGTAGTACCTTATAGATTATGGAGATCAGACATCAGTCTGACATGCAGTTGCCAAATATTTTTTCCCATTCTGTAGGTGGTCTTTTAATTCTTTTCATGAAGTCTTTGGATAAGCAAAAGTGTTTGATTCTTAGTAGTTTCCCTTTATCTATTTTCTCTTCTGTTGATCGTGCTTTGTTTGTCAGATTTTGAAGTCTGTCTACTTTCATCGATGATCCTATTTTATATTGGATGAGTTTTACCATTTTAGATTTTATATTTAGGTCTTTTCTCCAATTTGAGTTCGTTTTTGTATAAGGTGTGAGATACGAGTCTTGCTTCATATTTTTTTTTGCAGATGGATATCCAATTTTGCCAGCACCATTTGTTAAAGAGACCATTCTTACCCTAGTTTAAAATCTTGGGGCCTTTGTCAAATATCAACTGTTCATAGGAGGGTGGTTACATCTCTGGGGTCTCAACTCTATTGCATTGGTCTATATGTCTCTTTTTGCATCAGTACCAGGCTGTTTTGACTACTGTGGCAGTGTAATAGGTTCTGAAGTCAGGTAGTGAGAGACCTCCCAGCGTGTTCTTCTTCTTCAGTAGTGCTTTACCTATCCGGGGCTTCTTCCCTTTTTAAACAAAGTTGATGATTTGTTTCTCCATCTCATTAAAAAATGTCACTGAAATTTGTATTGGGATTACATTATATAAGTAGATTTCTTTGACTAAAACAGACATTTTGACAATGTTGAGTCTTCCTATCCATGAGCAGGGTAGACTACTCCATTTATGTAAGTCTTTCTTAGTTTCTTGTAGTAAGCTCTTGTAGTTCTCTTTGTAAAGATCTCTTATTTCTCTAGTTTGATTTATTCCTAGGTATTTTATCTTCTTGGAGGTTATAGTAAATGGAGTTGATTTGGTGATTTCTTCTTTAATAATCTCACTGTTGGTATAAAAAAATTGTACTGATTTACTTACGTTTATCTTGTATTCCATTACTTTGCTGAACTCCTCTATTAATTCCAATAGTTTACTTACAGACTCCTTTGGATTCTCCTTATAAACAATCATAGCATCTGCAAATACAGAGATTTTTATTTCTTCATTGCTGATACGGATGCGCTTTATGTCTTTGTCTTATCTAATTGCTGTAGCTAGAACTTCTAGCACAATGTTGAATAGAAGTAGTGAGAGCAGGCATGCTTGTCTAGTTCCTGTTCTCAAAAGGGATTCTTTCAGTCTTTCACCATTCAGGACGATGAAGGCAGTTGGCTTTACATAGATGCTACTGATTGTGTTGAGGAATTTCCCCTCTATTCCTATTTTTCTGAGACTTTTAAGCATGAATGGGTGTTGAACTCTGTCAGACACCTTTTGTGCATCAATTGACAAAATCAAGTGATTCTTATCTTTTGTGTTATTAATGTGGTTGATTACATAATTTTTCTGATGTTGAACCAGGCTTGCATCTCTGGAATAAAACCGACCAGATAATGATGAATTTTTTTTTTTTTATATGCTGTTGAATTCTATTGGTAGAATTTTATTGAAGATTTTTGCATCTAAGTTCATGCATGATATTGGTCTGTAATTTTCTTTTTTTTTTTTTGTGGGATCTTTCCCTGGTTTGGGTATCAGGGTTATGCCGGCTCCATAGAATGAATTTGGAAGTATTCCGTCCCTTTCTATGGTGTGAAATAGCCTCAATAGTATTGGAGTTAACTCCTCTCTACAAGTTTGGTAGAACTCTCCAGTGAAGCCATCTGGGCCAGGACTTTTTTTGGTTGATAGGATTTTGATAACTTTTTCAATCTCTTCCTTTGTCACAAATTTATTAAATTGATCTACTTCTTGTGATAATCTTGGTGAGTGATATGAATCTAGAAATATCCTCTACGTCTTCAAACCTGTTAGAGCACAGCCTTTCGTAGTATTCTGTTATGATATTTCTTATTTCAGCTAGGTCTGTTGTTATAACTCCTGTCCCATTTCTTAATGGGGTTATTTGTATCTTCTGCTGTTTTTCTTTTATAAGTTTATCCAGTGGTTTATCAATTTTGTTGATCTTATCAAAGAACCAGCTTTTGGTTTTGTTAATTTTTTTTCAATTGTCTTTCTGTTCTCTAATTCATTTAGTTCTGTTCTGCTCCTTATAATCTGTTTCCTTCTGGTGCCTGAGGGATTCTTCTGTTGCTCTCTTTCTACTCATTCAAGCTATAAGATCAATTCTTTAATTCGGGCCCTTCTTTCCAGATGCATGCATGTAACGTTATAGAGATAAACTGACCTCTGAGCACTGCTTTTGCTGCATCCCATAGATTCTGGCATAAGGTTTTTCTTCTCATTTGATTCCATAAATTTCTTCATTTTCTCCTTGATTTCTTCTATAACTCAAAGCTTTTTGAGAAAAGTGTTGTTCAGTTTCCATAAGTTTGAATTTCTACCTATGAATTTTCTGTTGTTGATTTCAACTTTTATAGCTCTATGGTCTGAGAAGATACTTTGCAGTATATCAGTGGTTTGGATTTTATAGAGAATTGCTTTATGACCTAACATATGGTCTGATGGATGAAAAGATCTGTACATGTCAATAAAGTCAAGTTGGTTGCTTGTTGCAATAAGATCTGCTACATCTTTACTGAGCTTTTTTCAGGATGATCTGTCCATAACTGAAAGGGGAGTGTTGAAATCTCCAACTATTACTGTGGAATGATCTATCTCATTTTTCAGTGTTGTCAGTATTTGTTCAACATATTTAGGTGCTCTGGTATTGGGTGCATAAATATTTAAAATTGTTAAGTTCTGTTTGAGTATTGTATCTTTCAGCAATAAATAGTGACCATCCTTGTACACAATACTGGATTTTACATTAAAATCTATTTATCTGAGATTAGTATTGCCACATCTGCTCTTCCTTGTATATTGTTAGCTTGGTATATATTATTCCATTGTTTAATTTTCAATTTGTTCTTATCTTTAAGTCTAAGGTATGTTTATTGTAAGCAACATATAGACAGGTCATGTCTTTTGATCCAGGATGTCACTCGGTGTCTCTTTACTGGAGCGTTCTGTCCATTTGCATTCAGTGTAATTATTGATAGGTATGTGCTTAGTCCCGTCATTTTGATGTAATTACTTTTATGTTCATGTTTTTTATATTGCTCCTAATGTTCTGTTCTGGGCCATTCTTCCCTATGGGTTGTTGTTTCACTGTTGATTTTGTGTTCATTGAGACTCCTGTATTGCATTTCTTATTTTGATACAATGCATTACTAATTTGTTTTATGGCTACATTTATTATCCCCCTTAAGATACTAAGATTAAATCCAATTTTACTACTGTATGACTCTTAAACTTCCTCTGCATCTGAAATGAGTATAACCACTGTAGTATTTCCCTCTTTTAATGTGGTGGTGTTATAGTTGTTGTGATATAATCAGAGATTCCCTCATTTTAATATTGCAGCTTTCATTAAGTTTTGTGACTTCCCTAACTGATGAGAATTTCGGATGATGTGTCCTGAATTGTCACCTTCAGTATGCATTTAATGGTTTTGTTTTTCTAATGAAAGAGCTTCTTTCAATATTTCATGTAATTTTGGTTTACTTTTTATGAAGTCTCTAAACTTCTCTTTGTCTTCAAAAATCTTAATGTCACCACTATATTTGCTAGACAATTTTTCAGGATACATAATTCTTGGATGGAAGTTTTTCTCCTTTAGCACTTTGAACATGTTTGCCCACTGTTTTCTAACCAGTTTTGTTTCTGCAGTGAAGTCAGACAAAAGCCTACAGGGCTTTCCTCAGAATTTCAACTTTGCTTTGAGCCTTGCTGTCTTCAGAAGTGTCTGCCTATGTTTCCTCTTATTAAGCTTGATTATAATATAGCTTGGTGTCTTTCTTTTGGGATCTAGCTTTTGTGGTGTTCAATAACCATCATGGCTACATATGTTCTCTTTGCTCATAATCTCAGGAAAGTTTTCTGTCTGCATCTCTACAGCAATAGTTTCTATATTGTCATTAATCCCTCCTTGTTCAGGAACTTGAATTGAATGTATATTATTATTCTTAATGGAGTTCCACATGTTTCTTAATGCTTTGTCATTTTTCTTCTTTTCTCTGATCTCTCTTCATAAATGCTGGTTTCAGTTCTGTCCTCAAGGTCACTGGGTCTAATTGTTCAATTGTACTTCTTTGGCTTTGGATTGAATTATCTAACTCTGTAATTTTGTTATTGATCTGATGTATTTCAGATCATTGACACTCCATCAGTTTAAATAGCTTACTAAATTTTTCATTTTGTTCTACTGCATTTGGCTGGCTACTGCATTTTTTTTTTTTTAATGTCTAGGAGGGTTCTATATATAATTCATTTGTACTTCACCTCATATAGATTCAGAAAGACTTCATCTGGAAAATGTTTTGAATTTTTATTTTGGGAATTTTCTGGAGCATTTGAAGGCTGCTTCTTTAAATGATTACTTATGGTCTGTGGCCTGCATGCCATCTGGGCACTATTTGATTTCTCTGGTATTGGGTCTAAGAGAATTATTGGTCACCAACTGTCTCTAGTGCTCTAGTGATTTTCCCTAGGTGGACTTTCTGGGGTGGAAGTCTCTGCTGATTGGATGGCAAAGAGGCTGCCCTACTTACGGTGAAACTGGGGGTTGTTACTCAACCCTACAATGTGGGTCAGAGAAGGGTGAGAGGAAAAGCTGCTGGGCCTCTCAACAGACAGATCTCCAGGCAAATACAAAAGTCTCTCAGCCTTAAAAGTAAACTTCACTTCTTTGTGGAGAGCTGTTCAGGTATTGAACTAGGAGCTGTCCAACGTGCTGGGAAAAACAGGCAGTCAGGAGCAGCAGACTCTGCCTTCCAGCTGATAATGAAAGTACGTTACCTGCGGTTTGCAGAAGCTGCAGTTCTCCGATACCATGAAACAGCAGAAGCAGAGGTCAGACAGCCACTGGCCCGATTTTGAGAGGAAAAGATTAATCTGATACTGGTGCCTAGTCAAATATGCTAGGTCCTAGAGCTCCCCAAATGTTCAGTGTTCCATACAAATATCATCCAGACCATAGTTCTCAGAAGGAAATCAGGAGATGTGTGTCTACTCTGCCATCTTTTAATGGTCCCCACTACATATCTGTCAAAAGATCACACTTGATGGTCTGTCAGACTGAAGGTTCCCTTGAAGATATGGCCCCAAAACTCCATGTTAGTACAGAGCTTAAAACAGTATAGAAGGCAGACAAAGACTGGACCAGTCAATAATACATAGAGCAATGGTGGCAAAGAATATGCTTCTTGGCTTAAATATGTACACGAGGCTGTCTGAACAGATTTTGTTCAGAGGCAAATACTCAACCAATATTTGCATCTGACAGAGGTCTTATTTTCTGTTACCACAACAGCAACAGATATATAGTGAAAGGGGTACTTGCCCCGGGCACAGTATTTATATGAAGCACACAGTGGAAAGAAGGAGTGTGCTGTTGCAGGTTGAGGAGAGTAACTAGAGTTGTGTAATGATGTAAGTGCAGAGTTTTATATGGCAAACTGACTTGGATTATAAACTGTCACTTAAAGCACAATAACTTTTTTTTTTTTAAAAAAAAAGCTAAATTTAAATTAAAATGGACTTGGTATATTCCTAAGAGAAAACACCATCATTATATTCAATACCTTTTTCCTGACACTGAGAGGTATACAGTAAGGTAAAGCCCTTGTAATGGATTGAATTGTGTTCCCCCTGACATCTTTAGCAGTTTGGCTAGGCTATAGTTTCTGTTAGGTTTCTCCATGTTGGAATTCTTGCCTCTGCGATGTTAATGAAGGTGGATTGGTGGCAGCTGTGTTAGTAGAACTAGATTCACTTGTAAGTTAGTTTTGTGTCTTGATGTGGTCCCTTGAGATGTACAGGGGAAAAACTAAGAAAGACATTTAGGGACACCATACCACCAAAAAGTGATGCCAAGAGCTGAGTGTGTCCTTTGGAAAGGACCAAGGTCCCTGTGCCTCAGAAGCTTCAAGTCCAGGGAAAGGTTGACAACAAGTACCTTCCTCCAGTGCCTGCAGAGAAAGCCTTCCCCTGGAGCTGACATACTGAGTTTGGACTTTTGGCTTACTGGACTGTGACAGAATTTCTCTTTCGAAATCAATCCACTTACAGTATTTCTGTTAAAGCAGCACTGTAAATAAAACAACCCTAAACAAGATGAACTGTTGATACTGTGGCTTCAATAATGGGCTCAAACAATAACTAGTTAGGAGAATGGTTCATGGTGGGCAGTGTTTCCTTTTGTTATACACAAGGTTCCTAGACTCTGAGGACATTTAGCAACAACAATCAGGTTGTCATCATTCAGGGGTGTAGCAAGAGTAATGAGCACCCAGTGGCAATTTCTAAGTTGTGCTCCTCCCACACACATACATTTTCAGATGAACAGATGTTGACAGTGACAATTTATCAGCAGAAACACATCACCCGACCCCACTTCTGCTTCAGCCAGGTACATTTCGTATTTCACAATGGCTTAGAACATCATTCCAGGAGTTATCTGGTGCCCTCTTGGGTTTCAGCCTAGGGCAGGTGCTCCCCTTCACTATGATCTGTCACTGTTGTGGTAACACAAAAGAAGATTTCTGTCAGATGTAAAGAAAACTCTAGGTTCATGGAAAGCACTGTTAAAAACCTAAAAGGAAAGGTAGTTTACCATTGCCTTCTGGAAACAGACAGCCACTGTTTCTCCCTTTGGGTGGCTAGTGGATTTGAACTGCTGACCTTTTGGTTAGGAGTCAAGCACTTAACAACTGCAGACCACTAAAACAATTTTTTTTTATTATGATTGAATGAAAATGTGCATTCCTATATAAATTCCCATACTCACCTATATGCAGCTCCCACTGCCCTCCCTGCCCGGTGACAGCACACCCTTCCTCTCTGCTCCATATATCTTCTATCCTCCCAACAGTCTCCTATCCCCTCCTCTCCACCCACTCCCCTTCCACAAGATACAGTCACTCTGCATTGACAAGTCCAATCCATTGCTGTCTGAAAAGCTGACCTTCATTATGATTTATGGGTAGGGGCAGCATCAGGGCCAGGGGCCGTGTTCCCAGAGCAACCCCTAAGCCCCTGGACTATCAGTTGTGGTCTTTTAGTGGAGATTTCAGGGTGTACCCTTACTTATTCTCATGTTGCCAGTGAGACTCAATTTTGTGAGCTCCACAGTTAAAACAATTTTTTTAAAAACTCAAACCCACTACCATCAAGTCAATTCCAAATCACACAGACCTATAGGACAGAGTAGAACTGCCACATACAGTTTCTAAGGAGTGTCTGGCAGATTAAACTGCTGACCTTTTGGTTAGCAGCCATAACACTTAACTACTATACCACCAGGGTTTCTGCTTACCACTAGGGACCCTTAAAAATAGCTTAGGCACTTCCAAAGTAATAGTTGTAGTTATTATCCAAGAGCTTCTATTCAAGGCTATGAGAGCACAATTTATCACAACCATGGACCGTGTTGACTGTTCAAGGAGAAAATTCCATAAATTGTGAAAATTCAATAAAAATGTATTACAGATACTAGGAAATTATTTTTTAAAACATTTATCAAGTGTTGATTCTTTGGCTAAGTACTTTTATAAGCATAATCCAAAATAACCCAATGAAGTAGCTCCATTTGACACCAGTGTAACTTGATTTAGAAAATTTAAGAAATTTGCCCAAGGTTATACTCAGAACTGGAAGAAATAGGACTAGAAACCTATGTCTGACACCAAAGGTAGTGCTCTTACCCAGGGTGTTACTCTGTCTCCCATTTGGCCACGTATCTTCAGGCTTTATACCTTCTCTGACTTTCCTGACCTACAACTAAGATTGTGGATAGGTAAGCACCCCTGTAGGTTTTACCAGAGGAGAGGAAGGTGCCTGCACAGAAACTGAGTGCTTAAATATTGTATTCTGAAACTTGAAGTTCAGATGTGACATTTTATAAAAGCTTTGGAACTGTCCTCTCCCAGGACATATCTCTAAAACTACCGTAATATAAATTGATGTACATACTTTGCACGTGTTATCAAGAGGGACCAGTCTCTGGAGAAAGACATCATGCATGGTAGAATAGAGAGTCAGTGCAAAAGAAGATCTTCAATGAGATGGATTAACGCTGTGGCTGCAACAGTGAGTTAAGCATAACAGTAATTGCAAGGATGGCGCAGGCCCAGGCAACAGTTTGTTATGTTGTGGACAGGGTTGCTATGAGTCAGAAATGATTTCATGGCACCTAACAACAGCAACAACAAACATGCACTTGTGTGTGCCATTTCCTGCTAACACCTTCAGAACATAGAAGTACTTTCAATATGTAGGACAATCTTGCTATCTAAACAAATTCTTTAATAATTTGGGGGTAAAAGTCAATAATCAGTGTCATAGATTGGATTGTGTCCCCTCCAAATATGTGCCAACTTGATTAGGCCATGATTCCCAGTGTTGTGTGGTTCTCCTCTGTTTTGTGATTGTAATTTTATGTCAAAGAGGATTAGGGTGGGATTGCAATGCCCTTACTAAGCCACTTCCCTTATCCAATATAAAGGGAGTTTCCCTGGGGTGTGGCCTGCATCACCTTTTATCTTTTCAGAGATAAAAGGAAATGGAAGCAAGCAGAGAGTAGGGTCCTTATATCACCAAGAAAGCAGCACTGGAACAGAGCCAGTCCTTGGCACTCAGGATTCCGGTGAGGAGAAGTTCCTAGTCCAGGAGAAGATTGACTAGGTGGACCTTCCTCCAGAACTGACAGAAAGAGAAAGCTTTCCACTGGAGCTGAGGCCCTAAATTTGGACTTATAGTCTAAACGGACTGTAAGAAAATTTGCCCTTGTTGAAGCCATTCACTTGTGATATTTCTGTTACAGCAGCATTAGATAATAAAGATAATCACCATGACTCTGTCTTTTAAAACTAAGTATTTTTCACATTCTACAGGGTTGCTACAAGTTGACATCGACTCTACAGCACTACGTTTGGTTTTGGTTTGGTGTGATTCTACATAAACCATGTGTAGTTGTGTTGGCAGACATCCTCACACTCAGTTTCAGTTCTGTGTAAGTGGTATACCCACTAAGGATTGCTCAGATGCTGATGTTGGCTATGTTAGTTATCTGGTGCTGTTATAACAGAAAAACCATAGGTGGATGACTTTAAAGAACAGCAATTTACTTTCTCACAGTTCAGAGGTCTGTGAACCCCAGTTCAGGGCATTGACTCCAGGAGAAGTCTCTCTCTTTCTCTCTGTCAACTTTGGAGGAATTTCCCTGTCTCAGCTTCTATAACTCTGACATTTCTTGGTCCCTTGACAATCTTCATGTCACACCTATTTTCTTCTCATTTGTTCTTTCTTCTGTGTCTGATCTGCTCTTTTACAAACACAGATGATTCTGTTCAGGGTGTATCCTGCACTAGTATGGCTTCATTAACATGAAAAATAAACTCCTCTTCCCAAATGGGATTCTATCCACAGGTATAGGAGGTGGGATTTGAACACACACTTATAGAGAGGTGGGGAGGATACAATTTAGTTTATGGTACCGGCCAAGTTAAAACCACTATTTCTATTTAAACAGGTGAAAAGTTTTCAAGGCTCTTGATGTGGAGTTTGTGCCTGACAGGAGGGAAAAGAGATTTTAACAAGCCTTCCTGCATTTATTCAAGGAAACTAAAATGAAGTGAAGTTTGCAGAGATATTTACCTTTTAGCAGAGCTGGTGGAAAAGCCGTAGAAAAATACACATAGGAAACAAAAAAAGAGAACTCCCCAGGGCTGGGCCATTCTTTCTTGTTTCTTGTTTTTCTAACTCCCGTGAACTGGTCTCTGTAATTTTCTGCCCAGGCTGAAATATATGAAATCCTTTTACATTTCTCTTTGCCAGTTCCCATAGCTTCTGCTTCCTGCTTGCAAGAGAGCGTTCTAGAAGGCAGAACACATACTGGTTACTGTGCTGCACAGACCGGAAAAGTCCCACAAAAATCTTCAGAGTTCTATTCAAACTGCTACTAAGGGTATCACACTGGTGGTGGAAATCGTGACTTGCTGTGGTTATTTAAACTTGGTATCTTAAAATCAACATCACTTCCCAGCCCTTTTGCTAGTTTATTGTCTCTTGCTCCTTTCCAAAAATGCAGAATTTGTTTACTGGATTTGACAAATAGATCACTTTATTCAAGTTACTACTTAAATGTTTCTACCTCAGAGTAATGTTTGTTAGACACACTGTCTGAAATGCCGCCTCCCAAATCCTCTGTCCTGTTTTCTCTGCTTTATTTCTCGTGATACCAATCCGACTGCCTAACATTTTATAACATATTTTCTGCTTATTTATTTGTTGTTTCTTCTCTTCCTCTCCAACGTATGTACCATGAGGGAGTTGTTAGTTGTCATCAACTTGGTCCCAATACACAGTGACCCCGTGCAAAATGGACATAAGTGCTGGTCTTATGCTATCCCCACGATCAGTTGCAAATGGATTGTTGTGATTCATAGACTTTTCATTGGCTGATTTTTTAAAATTGTGTTTTCACTGAAAGTGTACAGTTTGAGTCAGTTTCTCATACAAAAACTTATACACACATTGCCACGTGACCTTAGCTGCTCTCCATACACAGTGACAGCATGCATCTCCTCTCTACCCTGTATTTCCTGTGTCCATTCAACCAGCTCCTGTCCCCCTTATCTCACCTCCATACAAGAACTGGCCAGTTAGTCTCCTGAATCCACTTGAGCTAAGAAACACACTCTTTACCAGTATCATTTTACATCTTACAGTCCAGTTCAATCCTTGTCTAAGGAGTTGGCTTCAGGGATGATTTCAGTTCTGGGCTGACAGTTTGAAGACCATGTCTTCCAGTCTGTTGGACAGTCAAATCTGGTCTGTTTGCTAGAGTTTGAGTTTTGTACCCAACATTTATCCCACTTCATTAGGAGCCCTTCGTGGAGCTCCCTGTACGGACAGTCGGTAGTAGCCAGGTATAATCTAGTTCTTCGCGTATCATGCTGAAGTACTGTCTGATTTATGCGGCTCTTTCTGTCTCTTGGGCTCATATTCTCCTTATGTCTTCGATGTTCTTCATTGTCCTTAGTACAAGGTAGATTAGGAAAAGTCAGTGCTTCTTAGATGGTCGTTTGCTAGCTTTTAAGAACCCAGACACCACTCCTTAAAGTGGGATGCAGAGCATTCTCAGCATGAACTTTGTTATGCCAATGGATCTAGAAATTCCCTGAAACCATGGTCCCTAGTCCCCTGCCTCTGGTACTCTGCAATTTGAAGTATTTGACTGGATTTAAAAGACTTCTTAGCTTTTGGTTTAGTCCAGTTGTGCTGACTTCTTCTCTGCTGTGTGTTGTCCCTCCCAAAATAATTCTTGCCTGCTATCTAATTAGTGACTACACCTCTCCCAAACTTTCCACCCTCATAGCCATCAAAGACTGTTTCCTCCTGTGTTTAAACCTTTTTTTGAGCCTTATAATGCTAGGCTCATACAATATTTGTCTTTTTGTAGCAAATTCACTCAGCATAATGCCTTTCAGATTCCTCCACGCCATCTGATATTTCCCAAGCTCATTGTTGTTGTTTATCATTGCACAGTATTTCATTGTGTGAATATACCATAGTTTATTCATCTGTTAATGGGCACCTAGGTTGATTCTATCTTTTTACTGTTGTTGACAGTGCTGCAATGAGCGCTGGTGTGCATGTATCTGTTCATGTGACAGCCTTGTTTCTCTAGGATAAAGTCAGAGAAGTGGGATTGTAGGATGCCAATGTATTTCTATTTCTAGCTTTCTAAGAAAGTGTCAAATCAATTTTCAAAGTAGTTGTACCATTTTATATCCCCACTAGCTGTGTGAAATAGTTTTGGTCTCTCTACAAACTCTTCAACATTTATTATTTTGTGTTTTTTGGATTAATGCCAGCCTTGTTGGGGTGATATAGTATCTAATTATATTTCTGATTTGAATTTCTGTAATGACTAATGATCATGAGAATTTCCTCATGTATCTGTTAGCCACCTGAATGTCTTCTTTGGTGAGGCCCCTGTTCATGTCCTTTGCCCATTTTTCAACTAGGTTGTTTGGCTTTTTGTTATTGAGGTTTTGCAGTATCTGGTAGATTTTAGAGATTAGACACCAATCAGATTTGTTGTAGCCAAATTTTTTTTCCTAGTCTATAGGATGACTGTTTATTCTTCTGCTCAAGTCTTTGAATAAGTATTTGATATTTAGGAGTTCCTAATTATCAACTTTCTCTTCTGGTGTTTGTGCATTGTTAGTAATGTTTTGTAGTCTGTTTATGCTGTGTATTAGAGCTCCTAGAATTGTACCCGTTTTTCCCCCCATAATCTTTGTCATTTTAGATTTTACATTTAGGTCTTTGATCCACTTTGAGTTAGTTTTTGTGCATGATGTGAGATAAGATTCTTGTTCATTTTTTGCAAATGAATATTGAGTTATGCCAGCACTATTTGTTAAAGAGACTGTTCCAATTAACAGACCTTGGCCCTTTGTCAAACATCAGCTCCTCACAGATGGATGATTTTACACCTGAATTCTGTTTTGATCCATTGATCTATGTATCTGTTGTTCTGCCAGTACCAAGCTATTTTGACTACCTTGGCAGTGTAATACATTCTAAAGACATGTAGTGTGAGGCCTCTCACTTTCTTCTTCTTCAGTAGTGCTTTACTTATCCAGGGCTTCTTCCCTTTCCATATGAAGTTGGTGATTTGCTTCTCCATCTCATTAAAAAATGCCATTGGACTTTCATAGGGATTGCATTGTATCTATAGGTCACTTTGAGTAGATTAGACATTTTCACGGGCTTAAGTCTTCCCATCCATGAGCAAGGTATGTTTCTCTGCTTATGTAGGCCTCTCTTGGTTTCTTACGGTACAGTCTTGTAACATTCTTAGTATAAGCCTTTTACATTTCAGATTAGATTTATCCCTAGGTATTTTATCTTCTTGGGGGCTATTGTAAATGATGTTGATTTGTTGATTTTCTCTTGACTGTTCTCTTTGTTGGTGTAGAGAAATTCAACAGATTATTATATGTTTAGCTTGTATCCTTAGAATTCGATGAACTCTTTTGTTGGTTCAGAAGTTTTTTTTCTGTAGATTCTTTAGGGTTTCTGGGTATAAGATTATAGTATCTGCATCACTGACTGATTTTTGAAAGAAGATCATCAGGGCTTTTGTCCCAGTCTGTCTTAGTCTGGAAGTGCTGTTGAAATTGGTTTAGCATTGTGGCACCATTTAAGTATCCACTGACAGACAGTGGTGGCTATGCCTGAGGTGCACTACCTAAGAGTCTAGTCCTAGTCCCTTATAGGGAAGGTGAGAATGTTACCGCCGAACTGCCATGAGGTAGATTCATGTAATTGACCACTACATCTCCAGGGGAGCACTAGTGGTGCAGTGGTTAAGAGTGGCAGTTTGAATTTACCAGTCATTCCTTAGAAACCCTAAGGCTTAGGTCTACTCTGTCCTACAGAGTCACAGTGAGTCAGAATCGACTGGACAGCAACAGGCTTCATCTTTACTTTTGATAGCCCCCCAAATTAGAAGAATGGTGCCTGATATAGGGCTCCATGAATGCTTGCTGAATTAATTCAATACCGCTGAATCAAGCTGAGCTCTCTAGAACTGGCAGCAGTGTATAGGCATGCTATTTTCCGATGTCATTTGTTCTTAAATAATTCCATCTGAAGGAAGCCTGTTGAGGGAGGCAATCTGCAGCCCCAGTTTCTTCCATTTCTTTCTTCAGTTCTCTGTCTAGTCAGCCCAAAGGATGTTTGATTAAATTTGTGGAAAAATGCCACAAATAGAAATGATAATGTCCCACAACTTAAAAGGGCTGAGCATGCTTTGAAAATGTTTTACGAACCGGAAACCTTTCTATGAGGTATTTCACTACAGTCGCATCAACCCTTACAGCCTGCTAGAATTTCATCCTCTTAAATTTGGCAACGTTCCCTCCTGAAGTAAAGAATTCAGTTCTTGGTTTCATTTAAGTTTATACTCAGGTACAAATTGATGTCACTGCCAAAAGGCAGAGACTCACAGAAACCCCAGGCACTGGGGGCTGATGACTTGTGAGTCAGAAACCTGAATGTCAAATTCTCCTTTTCAGAAGTGGGCTCCGTAGGGCTCACTATCTTATGCCCACTTCAGAGCCAGGTCCCCTGGTAGCAGTTCACTAAATGGGCTTCTGACTTCCATCTCGTCGCAAGCTTGTCTCTAAAGTCTCTCTGGATTCCTTATGGTAATCTCTCTTGTTTCCCTCTGAGAAAGAAACAATAATCACTTTTTCTTTCCTTCCCCAAGAGAAGAGTTCAAGAGCACAAGTGGCTTTAGTTATGGATTCAATAAACACTTTGGGAGGAATGAGGAAAGCAGTGTAGACAAGACTAGTGCTTCTTCCAGTTCTAATTTAAGGTGCATATATTCACATGAGAAAAAGCTGACATGGTCCATTCTGTAAGGAAGTACAGCTGTCCTTTGCTGATACATTAGAAACAATAACAACCTTTTGCTATCAAGTCAAATCCAACTCATGGCAACCCCTGGTATGTCAGAGTAGAACTGTCCTCTAAACAGTCTTGAATGATTTTTCAGAAGGAGATAGGGCTTTCTTCTGAGGCATCTCCTAGTGGACTCAAATTTCCAAAATTTATACCACTCAGAGACTGCTAACAATTGATTATTAAATTTGTATTTTATTTTAGGTAAGATTTTACCAAAAAAAAAGCTCCAAACATTGTTCATGTTCATTGTTCAGATTCAGACTGGCAGTGCTCCTCTAAGACAAAGTAGAATTGCCCAAAGTAGAGACTTCCCAAGGAACAGTTGGTGGATTTGAACTGCTGACCTTTGGATGGCAGCCGTAGCACTTAATTAACCACTATGCCAATGAAAGTTGCTGAGTTCTTATTGGGTAACTAAAAATCTAGTAATCAATGGCTGCTTTAAAAGTGGCATTACTGCAACAAAGACCGACAGCAGTAGCACTCAGTGTGGTAGATGTCCTGTCCTCCCTGTGGGGAATCTGTCCTGATCTGCACTGACTTCCTGCAGGCAAACACCTGGACAACCTGTCTCAGAGGTTCTATTGGGCTTCGGGACAATGGCAACAGGAAATCTTCATTGAAAGCACCGGTGCCAAATCTCTCCTTCCTCTAGTCAGACTCTCAGACTTCAAGGAGATCATGCTGGTTTCAGAGAGGAAAGATGGTTAAACACAAAGCTGGAAAATAAAAAGGTGAAGGGAGTTACAAGAAAGTAAAAGAATGTGTTTGCCTTCTTCTTTTCCAAGAAAGCCAACTAATTACACACACACACAGGCATGCACAATTGTGTTATACCTAGCTCTTTGACTAGCTGTGAATTTGTAACTCTTGAGTTTCCCCGGTGACACATTGAAGCCATAGTATTACTAACCTCAAATCTCAGTGCTAACATCTTACCACTTTTCCTTTTATTAAAAATAATCATGATTAAGTGAAAGTATACAATCCAAATCAACTTAGCATGCCTGCCTATCAGCAACTCCATCTGCTCTCCTCACTCTGTGACAGCACATTCCTTCTTTTCACTCCTTACCTCTAATATCCTCTTAATGAACTCCTGTCCCCTCCTCTCTATCCTCTCCTCTCCCATCTAGAAAGAAGCCAGTAGGACAGCCTCTGATAAATGTATAAAACTATAAAGTACACACACTGCATGGTCATACTGTTTCCCTGAGTCCAGTCCATGGGCCATGTTCCTAGAGGACCCTCCAGGCTGTAGGACTATCAATTCTGTTTTTTTTTTTTTAAATAGCAGAGTTCTTGATTTGCACAGCTCTTTTTCTCAAGCTACATCAGGGACTGTACACTGTGTCCCCCATCATAGATGCCTTTGGTGGGGGCCTGGTACGATCTAGTTCTTCTGGTCTCACACTGATGCAGTCTCCCATTCATATGAGTCCTTCTATCTCCTGGGCTCATTTTTCCTGTGTCTTTGATGTTGTCTGTTGTCATCTGTTCCAGATGGGTTGGGACCATTTGGTGTTCCTCAAATGACAGCTTGCTGGCTTTTAAGAACCCAGACACTAGTCACCAATATAGGGTTCCGAAGACTCTGCCAGCAAAAGACTAGTTAATGCCAATTGACCTCAGTGTCCTCTGAAAACTTAGTCCGCAGACCCTCATACCTGTTACTCTATCTTTCAAAACGTTGGGTTCAGTTTAGGAAATCTTTCAGTTTATGGTGTAGTCCAGTTATGCTGATCTGCCCTTTACTGTGTGCTGTCATTTCCTTCACCTAACTGAATTCCCGTCGACTAATCCATGAACAACCCTCTCCCTCCCTCCCTACCCTTGTGGCCATCAAAGAGTCTTTTCTTTTGTGTATAAGTCCATTTTCAAATTCTTAGTGCAGAGGTCTCATACAATATTTGTCCTGCCAGAAGAAAGAACAAGTCCATCTTGAAAGAAGTACAGCAAGATTGCTGCTTGGAAATCAGGATGGCAAGACTTCCTCTCAGGTATTTGGACTGTTTTCATGGCAGAACAGGCCCTGGTGAAGAATATCCTTCTTGATAAGGTAGATGATCAGCAAAAAAAAAAAGACCCTCATAAGATGGATTGGCACAGTGGCTGTGACAATGAGCTTAAACACAGCAACAGTCAAGGACGGTGCAGGACCAACCAGGCAGTGTTTTGCTCTGTTGTACATGGGGTCACTATGACTTGGTACTGTGTTAATAAAATATCAGCGTATTTTCCCTTTTGTTACTAGTTTAGTTTTGATATTAGTATGCCACAATTTGATGTAACATTGCAAGTTTAGGAATTGCTTCATGCCAAGCCAAGCCAAGTGCCGTCGAGTCGGATCCGACTCAACTGCTTCATATCAGGCTCAGACACCACTGCCTGAATTCCTTTCAATCTATCTTTCATATCAGTGTGATATATTCATTACACGTGGCTGGCTGGCGTATTCACTCAGCAATTACTTACTGAACAACTACTGATTCCAGGCATTACACTACAAGCTAGCTACTGTGAGAAAACACCAATAAAGAAAGCTTTTTAGAGTGTGTTAAAAATAGAATGTTATGGGAAATTACCAGTAATTAAAATAACCTGGACACAATGCAGGAGACAATTGTGGAAATGTAATCGTAGACTCTAAAGCATTTCGTTCAAAGTATTTTCAGTCCATTCCATTCAGGTTTTGTTTTATTTACTCAGATAATCCTCAGAGTTCTGGATGGTTTTTATTTTAGGTCATCACGCCACAACTCAGTGTGAGCAAGTGGTCTCACTTTTTTTTTATTACTTTTGCTTTGTAAGAAGTTTTGATTTAACACCCATTTACAAGTCTCAAGTATCCCTGTTTTTAAGTCCAGGAGTGAAAACTATTGTTTGTGTTATCAATGCCACACCTAGATATGAGCTAGATTTTGCCTTGGGGCACAGAAGGTTATGAATTCGTAACACGAGGCTCAAATGAACAAACTGAATTATGAGTTTGGATAGCTGCAGAGATGAAAAAATAATGAACAGCCATATGAATTTCTTTCCACAACACACAGGAAGCAGAGTCTGCCAGATTCTTGAGATATGTACTCAGTGCTTTCATGAAAGAAGATGAGAGGAGAGAGGGAAGGCTAGGGTCGAATTTAGCAAGAGCTGAGGAGAACCCAGTGGAGGGGAGAAGGGGCAGTGCTAAGTTGTCACAGAAAAGGGGGGGCACTTCTCTTACAGAGCTAGAAGAGGTCAATAAATCACCACCCTTATCTTGCAAACAGAGCTTGTGACTTCAAAAATTAGCTCATTTATTCTGCACAATTAAATTTATTGAAGTGTGACAGAAAAGTTCAGCAGGCAGTGAAGCAGAAAGCTAGCAACAGCCGAGGAGAGCATTTCAGCGAATGGTACAATTAGTTGATTTTCATTTGATTTATCAATATAATTACTGAATTGTATTTATCCCTTTTCACAGAATTCTACAATTATTACTACTCAGGCCTCCAGGGAAAGAATTAGTTCACATGTTCAGTCTAAGTTAATGTGATTATGGAACTGCTAATAAAAGACAATTTCCTTAAAGTGCTACACAATCTTGGATTCAATGTCTCTCCCATCATCTGGCTTAGGAATCTACTCCCTTTTCATGTGGCAAATTGAATATAAATTTGTGACTGGGACAAATTCCCAGGTGGGGACTGAGCTACGGGTGGTCAGGGTCTTCTTCCATCTACCCTTAATGAAGCAAGCAATTTCTCTTGTCTGTAAAACTGGACAGTTGAACAATTCTTTTAGTTTTGCAAATGATGAAAAAGAAACCTTGAAAGTAGTTCCTGACCTTAATGAAGCTTGGAAAAGAAAGACGGGTAGAGGGGATGCAACTGCTTGCTTTGATTTTATCTCACTGACTTCAGTAACTGCATTCCACTGTGTCTCTTTGAAAGCATGTCGAAAAGATAGGACACATGCAAATTGGGAAGACAGAGTTGATGTTTGAGAGGGGCGATGGAGAACGGCCTGCCACACAGTTTCTGGAAGCTGAGTTTATCCCACTGAAACATCAGCTTAGAAATGCGCAGCTGTCTGTTTCCAAATCTCCTTCTTGCAACAAATCAAAAGATTCCCTGGTGCTAGAGTTCACGCTTCCTGCCAGGTCTGAAAATTGACCCATTTGCCACAGAGACCCAATTTCCTTGCTTACTCATGGGCCTCCCTGTTAAATATTCTTTGTCTTCCAGATGCCCGGCTTCTCTCTTAAGAAGGAGTGAAGGCAACTCAAGTTCAACTTTCAAAAGACTGAACAAAGTACAGAATTCTAAAGAAATTCTTTGAAGCAGCGATTTTAAAACTTAGGATCTAGGGATCACATTGAGCTTGCTGAAATATAGATCTTCAGGTCTACCTCCAAGGCAGGAGTCTAGTGTCATTTTCTATGTCTATCTGTCTGTCTGTCTTCCTTTCTCTCTGTGGTTGTACATACCAATTCAACATTTTTCTACTCGGACAATTCAGTGATGCTGATGACATCACGTTGGGCAACCATCACCAGTATCCCTTGCTGTTTCTTAGTTTCTTAGGACTGTCATAGCAAAATACCATAAAATGAGTGGCTTTAAAAATTAGACATTTATTGTCTTGCAGTTCTAGAGGCTAGACGTTTGAACCAGCCACACTGATTCCTTCAGGAGGCTCCTACCTTTTGATGGCTGGTTCCAGTCTTTGGACTTTCTTTGCTTCTCTGCACGTGTCTCTGTTTTAGTGTCTATTAGCCTTTTTATAAAACACTACTCAGGTGCGATTAGGATCTGGATCCACCCTACTTCCGTATTACTTAACTAGTGATATTTTCAAGGAAAAACTCTATTTCCCCAAACAAGGTCACATTTCCTAGGTAGAGGGAAGAGAGGCAAGTTCAGTCCAGAGCAGGCAGTGAGATATATTCCAGGAAGAGCAAGAAAGCCCATGTGACTGGAACAGGGTGAGTGAGGGGGAGATGGATGTTTACAACCATGGAAGAATCCAGGGCTAGATCGTGTAGGACCTCAGAAGCCCTAGACTTTGTACTTCACTCTAAATATGGTAGGAAACTACTGGAGTATTGTTATGTCATAAGCATCAACATTTGATTCATTTTTTAAGGTTGATTCTAGCAGCTGAATGGAAGATGGGCTGTAGAAAGTGTATGAAAATGAGACCAGTATGAGACGAAATGCTGAAGCCACAAAACAACGTTTTAGAAAAATGCCTTTAGCCCATTGTTAACTGCAAAATTAACAGATGAGCAGCAGGAGAGGATTTATCCCACTCTTTCTGAAATTCATGAACTCCTTTTCTTACTTCTTATATTTGTTTATGCCTCTGCAGTAGCACTTGCAGGGGATTGTTGTTAACTGTCATCACATCAGTTCTGACTCTTAGTGACCCTACACGACAGAAGAGAACTGCCCCATGGGGTTTCCAAGGAGCAGCTGGTGAATTCAAACTGCCTACCTTTGGCTAGTAGTTGTAGCTCTTAACCACTGCATCACTGTGGGGGCTCACAATCTATGCAGCAGGAATGATGAAGTCTCTTTCCCCTTTTCTCTTTCTCTTCTTGCCTCTCTCCGAAAAATGTTGAAACGGAGTCCCAGCAGGTTATTTGCATACTTGCTTGACTCCTAACCCTAGTTTGTTTCTACTGTAATGTGTGCCTCTTAAGGGAGTTGGCCAGAAAGTATGAGGCTGTGACCCAAAGAAAATAGATTTACTGGGTTACTTGGAGGGTGGTGGTGGTGGTAGTGATTGTGTTTTCTGTCCCACAAACAACTAACAGCACTTTAGTTTTCCTGAGGACTTGGATCAGACTGAGGCTCTCTGTTTTTCTCACAAAACAAAACAGAACAAAAACATAAAACAACAAAAGTTAAAATATTTTTATTTGGAACTAAGTAGATTAGAGGAACTGCTGGCAAAGTGGTTGAGTGCTAAGGCTGACAAGTAAAAAAGTCAGCGATTGAAATCTATCAGTCGCTCTTTGGAAACCATAGGAAGCAGTTCTACTCTGCCCTGTCAGACCACTATGTGTCAGAACCTGCTTGATAGCACTTAACAACAGTAAGAAGTGGATTAGGTGATCTAAAATGTTTTGGTCAAACTTATTTTCTCCAAGGAAATCCTGGTCGCATAGTGGTTAATGCTATCGCTGTTAACCAAAAGGTCAGCTGTTCAAATCTACCAGGAGCTCCTTAGAAACTCAATGGGGCAATTCTACCCTGTCCTATAGAATTGCTGTGAGTCAAAATTGACTTGACAGCAGTGGGTTTGGGTTTTTTTTTTTCCCTCCGAGTCATTTCAGAAGGCACTTTCTTTTTTTTTGGAAGACATCTTTTTGACAAGTATAAATTATTTATGGGAAATATTTTATTTTATATTCATTGATTATATTGAATATACTTGAAAAAAAATTCATGAGCCAGAGCCAATTTTATCTGCTCTCCAGCATCTTTGGTACATGCAACTATCTGCTACATTTCCCAAGTCATATCCATTAAAGACAAGTTAGAAGGATGTGCCATAGTGTTGGAACTGTCTGAGTGCCTAGAATGGCATCGCCCTCTCCTTGCTTGAGTCTCTCCCCATCTGGTGCCTCAGGGTGAATATGTATGTCACCAATCAGTCCTCTCACTTCCACCAAGGTAAGCAGCTCTGTCATCATAAGAATTCATTGGCTGTTAGCACTCTATGTTCTCTTTGTAGACACTTTAAGGAATTCTGATATTCATCCAGAATACTAGGAAGGAGTAAAATTCAAAAGAGAAGTCCTAGTGAAAGATATGGAATGAAAGCTAGAAAACAATAAAATATCAGTCAGCCCAATTTCAAGCCAACCATCCAGAGGAAAAGACAAAGAGGAGGAAAAACAGAAGTAAAAGAGGAAATAAAAAACAAATGAACAAACCAAAACACATCAAAACGTTTGTGTTAGAGTTCTTGTATCCAGGTCTACACAAACAAAGTGAAAAGTTGATATTAACTAGGTGAATAAACCAGGAGGACATAAGACTGTAATAGATGCAGAGCACTCTGTGAGAGCCACCAGCCGTCACATCAGTTTGATTGAACACATGGTTGCTTTAACTTTAAAAGCAGTGGGCCATGTGTGAGTAAAAAACATTCTGGCTGGAAAAATGTAAAGTAGGAATGATCTATGGGGTATGGAACAGAGAATGAGAAACACGGAAGGATGAGTAGAAGACTTCAAGGGAAAAGAGTAAAAAATACGCGAGCTAAGAAATTGATTTCTTATAAGCTTATCCATATTTTGAATCTTCTAATAAACTACAGTGGCTATTTCTTTATAGTTGTAAATTCATGATTTCATAATTCATAACTTTTCTGAGACCATGATCTGAATCTCCTCTATCTTTTAACCCAAAATATAACTAGATTATTTGTTTAATGATGATCAATGTGTCTGACTCAAACGCACTTGGCTAATGTGTTATTATGATCTAAGGATATGACTTGGTATTAAAAATCATTAAGTAACACAAAAAATCACGTGGCACTACTAATGAAAATAGATTAATATATATGTTAATATATGTATTTTGCAAGTCATTTCAGAAGGCACTTTCTTTTTTGGGTGGGAAGACATATTTTTGGTAAACAGTAATTATTTGTGTGTAATATTTAATGTTATTTTGTTTCATTATACTGAGTACACTTGAAAAAAGTTTTCATGAGCCAAAGCCAATTTTATCTGCTCTCTGTGCTCCAGCATCTTTGGCACATGCAACTGTCTGTTACATTTCCCAAGTCATACCCATTAAAGACAAGTTAGAAGGACATTTCATAATCTTCATACATATTCAAGGTCTGACAATTAAGTTCTTCAACTTGACATTGTGTGCTTATGCTGGCAGCACAGAATAACCAACTTGGTAAGGTGTCATAACCTTGGTATATTAAGTGTCTCACAGCGGTGTTCGTGTTGACGTGTGGCAGTGTCTCGCTGAGTGGCGTTCACTATTGTTGTTGACTGTTTCTGTGTGCTGTCATGAGAAGGTTGGAGCTTAAATTAGAGCAATAAACAAACACTAAATTTCTTGTTAAACTTAACCAGAGTGGAAGTGAAATGAGGGACATGTTAGTTCAGGTTTATGAAGATAATGCCATGAAGAAAGTAGAAGGGCACAAATTGGCTAAACATTTTTCTGAGGGAAGAGAAAGCATCACTGAAGAAGAGAGATTGGGGCATCCAGTAACAAGCAGAACTGATGAAAACATTGCAAAAATTCATCCAGTTGTGTATCAACATCATTGGCTGACTGTGGCAAGCATAGTGGGTCAAGTAAACATTGATTGAGAAACTTTTGAGAAAATTTGAACCGATGATCTTGGCAAGAGAAAGATATGTGGAAAATGATCCTGAAGAAGCTCACCAATGAACAAAAGCAAAGGAGAGTCAAAGTTTGCCAGGACCTTTTAGAGAGGCCTGGTGATGTTTTGAGCTGTGTTATCACTGGAGATGAAATATGAGTTTACCAATATGAACCTGAAACAAAGCATTAGAGTAAGTAATGGAAGTCTGCCTATTCTTCACGACCAAGAAATTTCTGTCATTCCAAACTGAGAGTCAAGAATATGTTGCAAAACTTTTTTGATATGAAAGAGATTGTTTATTATGAATGTGTACCAACTGGACAAACAGTTAACCTTAACCAAGTTTACTATTTGAAAATCCTGAAAGAGCTGTGTGAAAAAGATGAAAATGACTTGGACTTTTCACCAACAACTCATGACTCTTTCATCATGACCATGTATCAGCTCACATGGTACTGTCCATGAGGGTGTTTTTAGCCAGTAAACAAATAACCGTGTTCACGCACCCTCCCTACTCACCTGACCTGGCTTCTAATGACTTTTTCTTGATCCAAAGATAAAAAAAATTTTGAAAGGAAGACATTTGGATGGCATTCAGGACATTAAGGGTAATATGATGACAGCTCTGATGGCCATTCCAGAAAAAGAGTTCTAAAACAGCTTTAAAGGGTAGACTAGGTACTGGTGTCAGTTTATAGCTCCCCAAGTGGAGTATTTTGAAGGTGAAGGTAGTGATATCCAGCAATGAGGTTATATTCATAGTAGTAATTTCAACATGGTTTATATGAGCATAGGTACTAAATGTATTTTGATAAAACTAAGGCTTTCCAAGTTACAGAAATAGCCACTGAAATTTTACTTCAATTTCTTTCATCCTGGTCTCCCAAGCATTCTCAGCTAACAAAATCTGATTCTCTGAACAAAATCATGTTAGACTGGACCTCAGAGGAGGTCATGTTTACTCTCATCGATATTCCACACAAAAAGCCCCAGGGACCAGAAATGAAGCGTTGCTTGGGAATTCCAACGTCATTACTAGCTCAGAGCTTTAAACCTTTATATTTTCTCAATAAATCTACAAGTAACATTCCCAAAGATAATTTTTCCTACACTAGTTAAGACATAGGTAGGAAAAGTTTGTTGTCCACTGCCTTAGAATAAGAAATCAATGTTTTCAGATATTAAACCCATAATCATCCAAGTACATGTATTTATTTTTCCTGTGATAATAGCAGCCATATAATACATATACTATATTCCAGACTAAGCCTCTGAAGAAGTTACTGAAAATTTGTTCATGGCAACATTCTATTTTTGTAGGTACTCTTGACCTTATTGCTAAGAACAGAGTAAAATGGGTACCAAACTTAGAAGACTGCCTGATAAAAGGAAAATAAATTTGACAAGTAGATTCTGTAATATTAGTGTAGAATGTATATTATTTTATGCTGTCAAGCTGATTCTGACTCACAGTGACCCACAGTACAGGGTAGAACTGCCCCATAGGGTTTCCAGGGTTGTATGAATGCTTTATAGGAGTAGATTGCCACGGTTTTATTTCTGTGGAGCTACTGGTGGGTTTGAATCATGAGCCCTTCAGTTGGCAGCCAAAGGCTTAACCATTGTGCCACCACACTCCTTTGTATAATATTATTTACATAAGAACAAATTTTCTTACAGTGATATACTTACAATTAAGACTGGATTATTTTTCTTTTTCTTGTTCTTTTATGGTAGTTGCTTTTAACCCAAATGTTCAGGGTCTTGGTTTTATTATCATGGTTACCTTTAATTTTCCCATTTCTTGTCATACAAATGCCATTTGAATCAAATTGTGAGACACACATTTTGAAATAAGAATCAAGTTCTATGCATATAAAAATATTTCTGTGTGCAAAACACTTTCAGTTATCAGTTTTCACACTAAACTGATGAGCTATGCTGTCTTTGCTTATATTATAGCAAAGAAAACCAAAGGATAGAGTTATAAATTGACTTGCATAAGGTCAGAAAGCAAGTAAGTGGCAGAACCAAGATCATAATCCCCAAATAACCCTATCACTACACAACAGCTGATCCTTTGGGGTGCCAAAAACTATGTAAACATGTACTCATACCTATATTCAAAAATCTTATCTTCCAATCAGCTTACAGAACCATTCAATGTAATCCTAGTTACCTGATCCCTTTCTGTTTCATCTCTCTCTCCTATACTGGCCGCTATGTTGTTGTTAGGTTCCATCGAGTTGGTTCTGACTTGTAGACGCCCCATGTGATATAGGCTCTGGTGGCACAGTGGTGAAGTGCTCAGATGCTAACCCAGAGGTTTAAACTCACCAGCCACTCAGTGAGAGGAACATGTGGTAGTATGATTCTGGAAAGGTTATAGTCCTGGAAACACTATGGGCAGTTGTCTGTATATATGAAGTCTGACAATTAAGTTCCTTAACTTAATTTATCTAAGTGCTACAAACCTCACTGCTGAATATCACTGTGGTTGCCTCCAAAGTACTCCCCTTGGGAAGCTATAAACCAATGCCAGAGCCTAGTTCACCCTTCAAAGCAATGTTGAAACTCTTTCTGGAATGGCCATTGCACAGGGTGGCAAGGTGCCAAGTTCAAGAACTTAATTGTGTAGTTGTCTGTGAGGGAGTTTTTAGCCAGTACACAAATAACTATACTGGAACACCCTCCCTACTCACTTGAACTGGCCCTCAATGACTTTTTTTCTTTACCCAAAGATAAAGGGAATATTGAAAGGAAGACATTTTGATGATGACATTCAGGACGTCGAGAGTAATATAATGACAGCTCTGGTGGCCATTCCAGAAAAAGAGTTCTAAAATTGTTTGAAGGGTAGACTAGGCCTCGGTACATAGCTTCCCAAGAGAAGTACTTCAAAGCCGAATGTAGTGATATTCAGCCATGAGGTGTGTCTCACTTAGACCTATTAAGTTCACAGCCTTAATTGTCAGACCTTGTATGCATGTACGTCTGTGTGTGCGTGCATGATATGTCAAAGGAAAGCAACCTATTGTAAAGGAAAGGTCACTCAACTGAGTTGTAAGTCAAAGAGCAAAGTTTAAGCAAGTTAGTATGCTTCTCACTGTCTCTGCTTCTTTTGATGAGAAATAGTGGAGGTAGACCTGATCTCTAAGTTTGTTCTAGGCTTCAAAATCCTGCAATATTATAAAAACAGGTGCATTTATGTTGCAACCAGTTATGCATGCCCATTTCACAACCTCTTGGATAAGGATTGGAAGGCATAGTGTCTTCTAAATTGGCTACTCCCATTGTGGAGCTATTTGTCCCAGTTAAACTAGATCAGTGACAGGATTCACAAAGACTTGTATCAGATTATCTAGACAATAATGCTTAATTTGAAGAAACAATTGATAACATTCCTGTTTTTCTTGTTATTGTTTTTAGTATATAATCCCCCAATCTTTACCAATAAAGAAGTGACGTTTCTCAGAGGTGCTGCTGGTTGGCTAAGTGGACCACATAACAGCTGGTGAAATAGGGCATCAAGTTACAGGCACAACTCACCTTCATTCATTCATTGTGTGTCACAAACTCCTGGTGCTCAGCTGTGTCATACTCTTCCCAACCTGTGTTGGAGCTAAGACAATTTTGCCTACAAACAAGTTTGCATCTTAGGCTTGTAAATCAACAAAGCTGAAGATGAAACATGTGTCTTTTTATTTCTATTTAAAAGAACACTTAGTTCTACTTCCGTTTCATTCTACATCTTTTTTTTCTCTGTTTGCAATTAGTGTCAGGTACAAATTTTAGAATCAGGGTGAAGAACAGCCTCTTGAAGTATTCTGAGGCTAATAATAAAACTAAATGGAAAATTACATTAGCAATTTCTAAATATATAATATTTTGCATGTATTCAATAGATACATATTTTGTTTTTCAAGAAAAGTCCTCTCTGTTATTCAAATTTTAGAATATCAGTAAAAATTTCAGAGCCCAGGGTTTCAAGCACTTCCCTGCTGGGCTGGTGACTTAATTTATTTCTTTAATTTGTTATAACCCTACAAAAAGTTACATTCTTTGGAGACCTCAGCAGCCTGAGTTTTGCATGTATTATTTGATGTAGGAGATTAATGAGGTAACAGAGGCAATTTCTAATAGATTTCCTTGGTTTTCGTTCCCCCACCCCACCCCTGTTTTCAAATGTAGTTTCCAGTTCAGCGTTGTGTATCTGCTAAGTGTTCTTGGCATGTTTGATGGAAGAAGAAAATATAACCTGAAGGCTAACAGTTTTAAAAATCTTTTGCTTCCTATCTTGGTCCTATACCTTTCAGCTGCAATGCAATGATCTGCTATCTCACCTTCCATAGGATGTGTATGTCCACATCCAACAAAAAATCCTTGAAAGTTTTAAAACATTTACTCTGCACTTTTGACATTTTCCAGGAACTAACTCATGTCTTGCCTCACCACAGAATACCCAAGCAGCCAGATAAGGAGATTACCATTTCTTGATAATATTATCTTACAATTGCTGTATCATTTTTGGTATTAGATAATGCATATTTTTATGTGTAAGTGAGACATACTTTTTCATTGTGATAGCTGTAAGCAAAGGGAAAAACTAAAAACTGAAGCGGTTGCTGCTGAGTCGATTCCAACTCACAGTGACCCTAAAGCACAGAGTGAAACTATTTAATAGAGTTTCCAAGGAGCAGCTGGCAGGTTTTATCTTCTGTTTACCAGCCTGAGCTCTTAATCACTTTGCCACCAGGGTACTTCAAATCATGGGCAAACACATAAGTGTGTGAGTATATTAGAGGGAAGTTGAAGATCTGTCCACTACAGAACTCCTTGCTTCCACTCCAGAAAATACTCCTGAAGTTAAACAGCAGGGAATGGTAGAAATTCCATCCCTTGTTAATGGCACTGGTAGCTCTGTGGAATAAATGAAGGTCAGGTGACAGGAGCCAAGAGAATTTTGACAAAAGTAGTGTTTCTCATAACAGTTGCAGAATGGCTAGCACAAATGAAAATTTAGGAATTCAAAATGTTGTATAACTTGCGTTATAAATTTAAAAGTTGACTGACTGTGGCAGGGTGGTAGAAATCTAAACTGGGCCCTAAAAATGTTTTTTTGATGGGAGAAATGTTCACTATATACTGTTCAGTGGGACAAAATTATAAAACTGAGTAGTATGAACTCAGTTTTTGGAAAAAACAATACAAAGACAAAACAACTGTGTGTGTGTACATGTGTATTTGAAAACAAAATGGCTAGGTTAAACTAATAAAAATGGGTGGTAAGGTTATTTGCCATTATTAATTTTTAGCACTTTTTATTACGTAATATATTTTTAAAAACATTTTAAGAAAAAAAGCTTTTCAAAGAGCTGAATGATAGCCTTAAATGTTTTAACCTATAATCATTATACCTTCCACATTTGTGCCATTGTTCCATGAATGATTTCAATTTCCCTTTCCACCAAAATTTTCTTCTAGATATTCCAAGGCTGAAAAATTAAGACACAGATAATTTATATGACAAGTGAATTACTGCATGAGTATATCAGAGCTAATAAGATAAATGAAAAATGTTGAGTGCTTATTATTACAAGATCATCGTGTTTGGTAAAGTAGAGAATTGGCTAAAACAAGGGAAATCCTCAGTGAGATAAACAACATGATAACCACAACAACGGACTCAAATATACCAATGATCATGAAGATGTCACAGGACTAGGCAACATTCTGTTCCACTGTACAGAAGATCCCCATGAGTCAGAGCTGACTCAACAGCAAAGTCAAGCTGGAAAGAAATGTTCCTGAAATAGAAAGAGACTGAATATGCTACTGTGCAGAAAGGAGTTAAAAATTATGTAGCAAAACAAAATTTATAAAAGATCTTCATCTAGACCAAATAATCAGGGTAAGGGAAGTGACTGTATTTTGCATGCTAGAGCCAAGATCCTTGAGAATCAGCTATTTGTTCCTTCTGGAACATAAGTCACAGCAGATAGTTTTTTTGGTTGTTTTTCTAACAATGGAGAACCTAAAGCACTTACTCCATCAATTATTGTTATTGCTGGTAGATGATGTCAAGTTCATTCCAATTCATACAGACCCTGTATACAGCAGAATACAGCACAGAATGAAACACTGCCTGCTCCAATGCCATCTTCACAATAGTTTCTATGTTTAAGCCATTTGATGTATTTGAACTCCATTAATAGTAAGTATGATTAATGTTTATCTGTTTTATATAATGAGCCAGAGACATTCAGGAAGACTGTGGTATTATATTTTACGTATATTATATTTAATTCTCACCAAATACTTCAATAATTCAAGGTATACATTTTCACTCCGCTTTTTGATATGAAATTGTCACTCATAGGTGAGGTTATTGAGCCAGTGTCACACAGAATGTGTAATCCACACTTAAAACCACAGAGCTAATTTTTTCCAGTATTCTACCCCATCCTACATAGTATCATGGCACCATGAAACATTATCTAAAATCGGGTTGAACTAAGGTAACACTAGAATTTGTCTTGGGGAGAGAACTTTGGTTAGGAAGATAATTTAAGGTTATGTTTGGTTAGAACGTCAAATTAGTTAGGATAAGAGTCAACAGTACTTCATGGATTTAAAAAATATGCAAAATTAATCTACAAAATTAATTTAATCTACAAGATTAATTTAAGCCAATCTCTTCTGAGATGCAAAAGCAATAAACAAGCAGAGAGATGAGGTGAGGGGACCTTGTACCACCAAGAAAAGCAGCTCCAGGAACAAAATAAGTTCTGTAGACCCAAGGTCATCATGTAGAGAAGCTCGTAGACCAGGAGAAGATTGATAGCAAGGACCTTCCTTCAAAAGTCAACAGTGAGAGAAAGCTTTCCCCTAGAGCTGGTATACTGAATTTGGACTTCAAGCCTCTTAGACTGTCAGAGAATCAATTTCAATTTGTTAAAGTCATCCGCTTGTGATGTTTCTGTTATAGCAGCACTAGATGATGTTGATCAAGTGTTGGCTGCCTTCCACTTGATTATTCACGAAGCTAGGTTGAGACTATCTCCACCATTTTCAACATATGATTTCCGGTGCGGTTCTCATTGTGGCCATCTCAGCCTACGGGCAAGAGGAAACAGCACAGAGGAAAACACATATAAGCATCTGTGGCTCAGAGTTGGGGGAGTGCTTGTCAATTTCAATCATATTATATTGTTGAGAGCTCAGTCTGCAACCCACGCCTGGCTGCAGGGGGATAAAGAATGTAGTTCTTAGCTTACTGTTCTAGATTTAATTATGTTCCTTCTCAAAAATATGTACTAAATTCTTCATCCACGTATGTATAGATATGCTCCTAGTTGGAAATAGGATTTTCCTTTGTTATGTTAATGAGGTTATACTGGTGTAGGAAGATCCTAAATTGGATCACTTCTAAGTTATTAAAATAATATAATAGACAGAAATATACACAAAAGAAGGCAGATGGCACATGAGAATTGTCTATAAACCTAGGAATTTCAAGAGATCAAAGAACATACAGGGCTACAACATGGAGGAATTGACACAACTGAAACCCTGATTTGGGCTTTTACCCTCAAGAACCACAGAAACTACATTTCTGTTCTTCGAAGCCACCCGCTTCTGCTATTTGTATTACAACAATACTAGCAAACTAAGATATTTCTGATGGAAGGAGGACCTTTGGAGGTAGTCCTGGTTATAAATAAAGTTTAAATAAATAAATAAATGTAATTGCAGAGAATCTCCTGATTAACAGAAATTGAAAGGTTGAGGGCTTTTGAGTTAAAGACAGAGAGTTGACGAGGAGGCTGTAAGTATGATGGAGAAGAGGGATGACTAACTTAGAAGTAGAAACTCCCAGATCAGTTTAGAGCCTAATACTCACTAGTTGTTTGATTTGGGGTAAATAGCACCATTTCCTCTAGCCTCAGCTATCTATGCAGTTTAATGGGAAAATAACACCCCACAGGGTTGTTGATGAGATGACATAAGATATGTATGTGAAATCCATTTGGGCCTGTAAAACACTATATAAGGTGTGGTAAAACTGGCCCGCAAAACCAGAATAAGGTTACTTGACGTTAGCCTAGGATAGATGGCTACTTCTCTTAACAATGGGGGAGAAAGGCCAGGATTGTAAATCACTATAAAAAAAATCCCCATTGCCATTGAGTTAGTTCCAACTCGTAGCGTCACTATGGGAGAGCGTGGAACTGTCCCACAGGATTTCCAAGGAGCTGCTGGTGGATTTGAATTGCCAACCTTTTGGTTAGCAGCTGAATGCTTTACCACCGCGCTACCAGGGCTCCAGGAATAAAATATGGTGACAAAGAGGTATTTGAGATTAGGAGAAGATTTGCTGGTGGGGTGGGGGAAAGACAGAGGGGACCAGACACCAGAATCTGCCGTGTATCTAAAAAACTTCTGCCAAACTACGAGGACTGACAATCACATTCACAAATTCACCCTAGAAAAAGTGCTACCTACCTCATTCTTGAATATCACTATGGTCACCTTCGAAGTACTTCCCTTGGGAAGCCATGCACCAACACCAGCCCTTAGGTCGCCTTTCAAAGCATGTTTGGAATTCTTTCTGGGATGGCTGTCATAGCTATTGTCTTATTACCCTTGATGGCCTGAGTGTCACCAAAATGTCTTCCATTCAATATTTCCTTGATCTTCAGACAGAGAAAAAAGCCACTGGAGGCCAGATCAGGTGAGTAGGGAGGTTGTTCCAACACAGTTATTTGTTTACTGGCTAAAAACTGCCTCAGAGACAACTATACAATAACTTTGCAAACTTGCCACTGTGCCACTGTGAGCAATGGCCATTCCAGAAAGAGTTCTAAAATTGCTTTGAAGAGTGGACTAGGCACTGGCATCAGTATACAGCCTCCCATGGGGAGTACCTCGGAGTTGACCATAGTGATATTCAGCCTTGAGGTATGTAAGTGCTTAGAACAACTGAGTTCGTGGAATTAATTGTTGGACCTTGTATAACCCATTTCTCCTGTAGTCTTTTTTCACCCAGTGAAAAGACCAAGGCACTTAGGAATGCAGTGCACAGAAGGAGTGAAGCATATGTGAGATTTGCAATTCAGTCAGCTGCTACTCTTGCTTGCATGTGTGTGCTGGTGTGCCTGTGTGTGTGTGTGATTTAAATGATCCTTTCTAAAAGCTGTGACTGCTGCTTGTCCTCTAGAAATGGATTTTACTTGCCGTCTGTTCTGTAGAGTTAATTAAATACCAGAGAAATATGTTTACTGCCTCGAGTTCCACATACTTGTGAGCATTTTGCCATTGACTTTGGTCCAGCCAGGAAACCTTTAGAAAAAAATACAGTAACACTTAGCTGCTCTTGGGAAAACCTAATGAGTCATTAACATGTTGATGTTGCTATTTTCTGTCTTAGTATTCCTGCCTCAACTAGTCATGCTACATACATATTTCTGTATATTTATATATACTTCTTAGCATTAGGAGTTTAATTTCTGGATGCTTTTAAAATTATATTTTCTAATGAAGCGTTACACTGAATCTTCCTCTACCTTTCTTTGCAACTCCCTGTGAATCTGTAATTATTTCAATAAGCAAGTGTCTTTCTCTAAATACTTCTAGCACATAAAAGAGTACAAGAAAGTTTATTTCAAACTCTGATTAAATCATTCGTATCATCTTTCAAGGGCAATATTAGAAATAATACCGGCTATATTTGAGGTGAAAGGAGATTTTCCACTCGGATGCTATCCAAATCTTAATGCTGAAAGGATTTCTTGAAAGTGAGGCTTTTTAATGGAACGTATCCTTGGAAAAAAAGCACGCATTAGAGCAGCAGCTGAGTTCTTATTTTTGACCAATGATTTCTAGAGGAAAAGGGACACTGAAGGATCATAAAATGGGTTTATTAGAAAGGACTTCTCAAGACACCATGAGTCAACCAAAGTGCTGTTATTTGGCAGGTCTTTTAGCACATCAAAAAAATATATTTTCTGACTCTTTTCATGTGAGAATTTCTGTGTAAGACTTGCAGAGAAAGTCTAAGATGGAGATGTCGGTATTCTCCTAGTCACTGAAGTCACTCTCCTCAACTCCTCATCATCCTCTGCGTGTTACAGCTCCGAGTTCCATGGAGTCTACCTCCTTGATATCTGCTACACCATTCTCTCCTTTTCCTCACCATTCCCACTGCTGCTTCCTCAAGTCACGTGACCAGCTCCTCTGGATTATAATCACTGCGCCTTAGATTCGTCTCTCTCCAGGTTTCCTTTGACTTCACCATACACGTGACCTTCAAATTAGAATACCATTCTGTTGCTCTTAAAATCCTTTATTGGCTCATCATTATCTAAACTAAATCTGCTGCAACTGAGTCAATTCCATCTCAAAGGTCAGAGGTGCACTGCTTCACAGGGTTTTCCAAGGAGCGACTGGTAAGTTTGAACTGCTGTCCTTTTGGTTAGTTGCTGAGTTCTTTCAATGCCTATTTTGCACCATGAGATACTTTTTGAAGACAAAGATCTTGAAGGATTAACAGTTGAAATCATTCGGTATTATTAAATAGTTGGTATTATTAAAATTATTATAACTTTCAACTTATTATAAAGTTAATCAATGAGTATAAGGAGATTATTACCAAAATTTAGAATCAGGATTGTGTATAAAATTTTAGTTGTTACATGAATCATGATATCCTTTTTTTCTCTCTCTCTCTTTGAGGATACTCTGGTGGCATAGTGGTTAAGTACTATGGCTCCTAACCAAAAGTTTGGCAGCTCAGGTCCACCAGGTGCTTCTTGGAAACTCTATGGGGCAGTTCTTCTCTGTTGTATAGGGTTGCTATGAGTTGGAATCGACTTGATGGCAGTGGGTTTGGTTTAGGTTTGGTTTAAAATTTAGAGCAGTTAAAAATAAAATCTTAACTAACATGGATAAATACTTGAAAATGGCAGCAGATTTCTAACATTTACTTTTTCAGTCTCATGATATTTTTCAATTAAACAGAAATGACAGAAGAAGCTTTATTTTGAGGGCTGCGCAGAAGGATGTTTACTTGGCAGCACAAGTTAATTATGTTGGCCACCAATTTCAGACATGTTGAAATGTGATTTCTTACAGTTTGAGAGAGTATTTACATAACATATTAAACTATACTGTAAAACTGTCTTTTATTACATTTAAGACAGTATTCAATATAATGTCAGATAAAATTCAAATTGAAAATATATGCAATCATAGAGCAGAATCAAGTCCAAAACTTCTTTGCACCTTAACATAGCTTAGACCTCAATAACTTTTCTTTTTCTACTCCCTCCACTTTTGTGCCCTGTCACCTTTATCTCCATGCTCTACTCTTACCTGGCATTTTCTTTTTCTTTGCGAGTGCCGTAGTTTTTCAGCCACTGGCTTCTTACTTCTTACCTTTCCTTTGCCTATAATTCCACTGAAGCTTCTCTCCTGTGGAATCACCATTTCAGAACTCTAGGAGATGTGGACACTTCTTTTTCCTCCTCTATCTCCATCTACTTTGGAGACAGAAATCTGTTGTATTTGTTACATTACATATAAAACCCATTGCCAATGAGTCGGGTCTGACTCACAGTGACCCCAGAGATCAGAGTAGAACTACTCCCTTGGGTTTCCAAGGAGTGCTTGGTGGATTTGAACTGCCAACCTTTTGGTTAGCAGCCTAGCACTTAAACCACTATGCCACCAGGGTTTCCAACATTATATATAATTATTCCCTTCATTCCTCTGGACTTGAAGAAAGGACTTCAATGACCATGGTATTGTTTGTATTTGTGATAGATTTTACACTATCAGTTTGGTCAGACTGGAATTGCAATTTCCAGTATCCCCTGTGTGGTTTCCATGTAGGGTTGACTACAGAAGAAAACTGTGTGAGTCTTGCAGGCAGAAGTGAAGCAACTGAAAACTGGTGTAAGACACCAATGACTAGCGGATTCACCTCCTGGTGGTGGTGGAACAGCTGACTCCACATCTTCTCCAGGTACTGTCAGGATCCCACCTTTAGCTTCTTCAAGTCAGCCACTTTTGTAGTTTCATGGTCAAAGACACCAGCTTCTTCTACATTCCCTTGCAACACTGATTTTGGAGATAGAGCAAAACAATGGATCCTTGTGGGTTCTAGGCTTTCATTACAAGCTCCAGTTTGGCTTCAGTATCTGGTGCTTCAGGTCCAGCTATCGTTGCCAGTGGCTGGCCCTGCTGAGCTATAGTGATTTCATCACCATCATCAGATACCAAGGCAACAGCCTTCCGTATCCTTCTTCATCAGCACCTACAATTTGGCAATTCTAATCTCTAGAATAACATCTTTATTCCATACCACATTTAGTGCTTCAAACTTCCTGATCAAGCCCTACCTTGCATTGTATTATGTTCCCAAAGCATTACTGGCTTTCAGTCAGTATGTACTCAATAAGTAATTTTGCCCTCATGAACAATCAGCCCTACCCTAGTGGTAACAAAAATAGTGACAAGAATAAACCAGAGAAGGCACTGCCAAGGAGCTTGTCATGGATTGAACTGTGTTCCCCCCAAAATCTATAGCAATATGGCTGGGCCATGATTCCTGTTATTGTGTGACGTCCTCTGTGTTGTAAGTCCTGTCTCCATGATGTTAATGAGGGTGGATGGGTGTCAGTTCTGTTGGTGGGGCGGGACTCATTGTATGAGACTGTTTTGTGCCTTGAGGTAGTCTCCTGAGATAGAAAGGAAAAGAAGCTAGCAAGGAAATTGGGGGACCTCAAAACACCAAGAAACAGTGGAGAGAGCTGAGTGCACCCTTTAGAAAGGACCAGGGTCCCTGCACCTCAGAAGCTTCCAGTCCAGGGGAGGACTAACGATAAAGACGTTACTCCCATGCCAGTGGAGAAAGAATTTCTCTAGAGCTGACACCCTACAGTCTGAGCCTACTGAACTGTGACAGAATATGATTTCTCTTTTTGAAGTATCCACTTGCGGTGTCTTAGTACTAGCTGACTAAAACAGAGCTTAAGGCTTTGTTTTACCTACATTGGAACTGTTGCTGCTTCTGTGTGCCACTGCGTCAATTTGAACTTATAGAAACCCTATATGACACAGCTGAACTGACTCATAGTGTTTCTTAGGCTGTAATCTTTACAGGAGCAGATCTCCAGATCTTTTTTCCTGGTGGCAATACCACCAATTTGAACCCACCTGTCTTTCAGATAGCAGCCAAGTACTTAATACTGTGCCGTGTTGGAGCTAAAGGTGACTTTATATATGATTACATACGTACTGACTTCAGAGGAGGTAAGTATATATGAAAGTACCTGTGTATTTTTTCTGTGAAGAGGGTAGGTCCAATAGCTTCTAACATATTCTCAAAGAGCTAACATTATAGGGACAGCCTTCCTTTATAAATGTGGATACTGGTGCTGCGAGATCCCCACAAGTGGGTAATGGAAAACTGTGACCACAACCAGGTCTTCTTAAGTTTCTTTTTCCCTCTACCACAAGACAGAAAATGATAGGAAAAAAAATTAATAATAGAAATGCTGCAGACTGAGAAGACAATGAAAAAGGACTATGAATACTTCCAAACTCTCATCAGTGTTAACCTCATTAACCCTAACGATATCAAGTACTAACTGGACTGGCTAGCTCATGTAGGCAGTTGAGTATAGAGAAGAGAGTAATCAAAGATGAATAACAAGGGACTATTCCGTATTTGGGAAACTCTGGTGGCATAGTGGGTTAAGTGTTACATCTGCTAACCAAAGAGTGGGCAGTTCAAATCCACCAGGTGCTCTTTGGAAGCTCTACAGGGCAGCTCTACTCTGACCTCTGGGATCATTATGAGTAGGATCCAACTTGATGGCAGTGGGTCTGGTTTGATTTTCTGGTATTCTGTATTCAGAAGCTTCCAAAACTTTGTTTCAGCTTTAGAAGTATCTTTTGAATGATATGGTTCCCAACTCAGAGGTCCCACAATAAATAAATGTTTCATGATTTGTTCAATAAGTAGATTTTTTTTTTTTTTTTTTTTGCCTACTCCAGAGCCCTCTTCACTACCCCTATCATAGATATGGAATATTAGACAGACAGACAGACAGATAGATGCCATCAAGTCAACCCAAACTGATGAGAAACTTATGTACAATAGAATAAAATGTTGCTTGGTCCTGTGTCATTTTCACATCGCTGATATATTTGGGGCCATCACTGGGCCTACTGTACAGATCTATCAGATTAAGAGTCTCCTTGCTCTCTTTGCCCCTCTGCTTCACCAAACATGACATCTTCCTCTAGTTACTGCACAATGTTCTGTTGTGATCACTAAGGTTTTCAATGGCTAATTTTCAGAAGTAGCTCACCAGTCTTTCTTCCTTATCTTAGTCTGGAAGCTCCACTGGATCTTGTCTACCATGGGTGACCCTGCCGGTGTAGTTTCCAGTGTCACAGAGACATGTAAGCCACCACAGTATAACAAACTGACAGATGAGTGGTAGATGTAGTATTAATACTGAGATACAAAAGGAAAAAAATATCTTTAAGTCCTTTCAGATAGAAACACTCACGCACACACACACACACAGAGAGAGAGAGAGAGAGAGAGAAGACACTGAAAGGGAAGTTGAGAAAAAATGATGGAAAGCAACATTTGCTTGGTTAACTTACTCAGAAAACAGGTTCTGGAATACAGGGCTGTGTGCATGGAAGTGTAATGGACAGTGATCTCAGGGTCAGTACCTCGGGGGAATGACAGAAGGATTGGGCATATGGAATATCGAATACAGCTGCAACAAAGGTCTTAGCTGACCCCACAGGGAGCTCTGAAGCTATGATGGCCCTTCAGTGTTACTCTAAATAGAGGGGCAAAGAAGCAAACCTTTGTATCCACACATCAACTCATCACTGGATGCAAGTATAATTTTGAGTGAGGTTACTCCCTAAAGACGAGGGTGAGGCCCACACGGGAACTGGGCTGAGATCTATCAGCTGCTAACACTCCCAACAGTTTAAGAGCGTTGGGAGCTCACCACAGCATCTCTACAATCCATGATTCATTCTACTCAGATTCAATTGTTCTGTTTAATGAATTTACACCATCTGTGATCAGATCTTTCAGGATTCTGGACGGTCTTGTGTCTCAGGGAAACTTACAAGAGGAAGCTCAGTGAGGTAAACTGTGCACCGCAGCTAGTCCTCTCCTTCTCTCCTTCAGAATGTTCCTTTACTTCCCGTTCTGGACTTCTGCTCTCCACTAGCACCACTGTTTGTCTGTGTGGTTTACCTGGGGAGTAACCAATATCCTCTTCCCTGAGAGGTCTGAGTCACTGGTTATCACACCTCTCTAAGGTCATGGCTAGTGTGATTATCATTATCATTAAATGTCAGCAAAGGAGTACATGTGGTTCATACAGGTGCCAAACATATCCTTACCTGCCCCCATTTGTAACAGTAGTCCTCAGTCTTCTGAGGATGAAGATCAGCTTACCCTGGCAGGATGTGACTCACTTCCTTGATTGCCAGTTTTTCAAACCCAGGTGACTAAGCAGCATCTTAGCTTTAGCTTTAATGGGACTCTTGCCTTGACTTCTGGAGAAAGCACTCTCTCTCTGGGAATCAACATCTCAAAACTTGTAGATCCTGGAGATATACAACCAGAAATGCAATTCCAGAAAGGGGTCACTGGGAGCAATGGTAAACCATCATATTACTACTTCTACCTTCTTGGTTCCTTGACCCATGTATTCTATTGACAACACAGTATCATATAGAGGTTATTGATTTAGGGAGCTTACAGTGTCCTGAAGGATAGTAGTCCACTTTTGTAGGGTGTCATAACTTAGCTACCATCACAGTTGCACCTTCAAAAAGCTGTCCCATCACTCTATGAGGCCAGCAGCTTCTGGATGGTATAGTATATGGTAAGATTAGGTGCCATGCTGTATATCCTTTTCTGTGTAGTGGGTGAGTTTTTCCACTGAGATATTATATAATACCCCGTATTAGTGGATCCATTACTCTTGAAGTCTATGGACAGTGGTGCAGTCTGAGGCTTGGCCACGATGAAGGCAAATACATGACTGGAATGTCTGTCAATTCCAGTCAAGATGTATGACTTCCTCTTCTAAGAATGAAAGGGTGTGAAGGTAATCAATTTACCAAGTGTCTGGTGGGTCTTTTCAAGGGATGGTGCTCAGTATTGGTCTCTGTTGCCAGCAGGCTATGTATCTGGCAGCAGCAATAGTTGAATTAGTCTTTTTTCTTTTTATTTTTTATTTAACATGACTGAGTGAAAATGTACATTCCCGTATGCCCACCTATATGCAGCTTCCACCACTCTCCCTGTCCGGTGACAGCACACTATTCCTCTCTGCTCCATATATGTCTCATCCTCCCAACAGCCTCCTTTCCGTTCCTCTCCACCCACTCTCCTTCCTCCAGCCAGAGGTCAGCAGGATGATATCCTATAGATGTATAGAACCATAAAGTGCAACCAATATATGGTCACTCTGCATTGCCAAGTCCAATCCATTCCTGTCCAAAGAGTGAACCTTTGTTATAATTTATGGGTAAGGGCAGCATCAGGGCCAGGGTCCATGCTCTCAGGGGAACCCCAAAACCGCTGGACCATCAATTGAGGTCTTTTAGTGGAGATCTCAGGATGCACCCCTTTTTATTCTTGTGTTGCCAGTGAGATTCAACCTAGTGAGCTCCATCATGGCTATCACTGGTGGTGGTCAGGCACCATCCGCTTCTCCTGGTCCCAAGTCGATGAGGGCACCCACTCTTGTAGGTCTCTCTGTCTTCTAGGTTGTCTTTACTACATGTGAATTTGGACCTCGGTGAGCATCCATTCCTGCTGAGTTGGGATCATTTGCTGTGTCCTCGGATGGCAGCTTGGCAGCTTTTAAGCCCCCAGATGCCACTCACCAATGTGGGGTGCAGAGAGCTCTCTTAGCAAAATGCTAGTTGTGCCAACTGGCCTTGATTTCGTCTAAGAGCATGGTCCCCTGCCCCCTGCCCCATCTACTCTATCCTTGCACTATTGGGTTAAGATGGAAGGAGTACTCAAGTTATGCTTAAGTCCACTTAATATTGTTCTTGTTTCTAATGTGTGCTGTCACCACTTTCTCCCAACCAGATTTCTAACAACTATCTAAACTAAACTCTCCCCCGCCTCCCTCCCTCCCCTCCCTTGCAGCTGTCAAAGAGTCTTTTCTTCTATACACAAGTCTGTTTTTGAGATCTTATCGTAGAGGTCTCATACAGTATTTGTCCCTTTGTTGCTGACTACTTTCACTCAACATAATGTCTTCCAGTTGAAACCAGGTTAGGAGATGTTTCCTGGAATCATCATTATTCTTTATCATTGCGCAGTGCTCCATTGAGTGTATGTACCATAGTTTACCTATCCATTCTTCTGTTGTTGGGCATCTGGGTTGATTCCATCGTTTTGCTGTCGTGGACTGTGCTGCAATAAACATTCTGGTTCGCTGGTGTGAAAGGCCTTGATTCTGTAGGATATATTCCAAGTAGCGGAATTACTGGGTCAAATGGTATATCGATATCCATTATTTTAAGGAAGCGCCAGATTGCTTTCCAAAGAGGCTGGACCATTTTGCAACCCCACCAACAGTGTAGGAGGGTTCCACTTTCTCCACAGCCTCTCCAGCATTTGTTGTTTTGTGTTTTTTGCATCATGGCCAATCTTGTTGGGGTGAGATGGTATCTCATTGTCGTCTTGATTTGAATTTCTTTAATAACTAAAGATCGTGAACATGTCTGCATGTGTTTTTTGGCTGCCTGGATCTCCTCTTTAGTGAAATGTCTGTCCATCTCCTTTGCCCATCACTTAATTGGATAGTTTATCTTCTTCTTATTGATAGTTTGTAGTATCTTATAGATTATGGAGATTAGGCATCAGTCTGACATAGAGTTGCCAAATATTTTTTCCAGTTGAATTAGTCTTAATGAGTAGGATTCTGAGCTGTTGGGCTAGTGTAAGCTTGACATCATGTTAGCATGGCTTCTTGTTTGTGAGCTAGTACCATCATCTCTAGTGAATCAGTGGGGGATATGACAGCAATCACACCCCCACAGCCTATAGTTCTTTGTAGGGATACTGTCTAGGCTCTAATATTTATTATGTTTGTTTGAGTGGAGGTCTCCTGAGAGTCTTCCATTTGACCTTCTACTTTACAACAGTTCTAATCCCACAAGTCAAGGAACTAAGGTGTAGGATTTTCAACTACAAGGTACATTTTATTCTAGTTACATGTACAGGGATCAGGGAAACAACCACTAGGTTGGTTCCTAGACTTAGTAGAATGACTGGAAGTCAGACCTAAGCCAGGACTCCATTTATTACTTGGTTCCTATAGGTCCCAAACTCTAACAGGGAGACTATGATGACATTTCAGTATCAGTATCAACTCGAAATCTACATCTAACAATGCTTGAAATACCTTGACATTTCCCCTTCCTCAGTGTATTGTTATGCGAGCAAATGGCTTTGGGTCTCTTCAGGGAAGGACTGGTGGAATCAATGCCGTATATAATTGCCATGGTGTTGTAGTATTCTTCCTGCTGGGAATTTGAACTTGCCCTCAATAATTGGGTGCAAGGTCTGAAACCTGGCTCAGGTGTAGAAATGGGGCAAGTGATCTTAACTTGATTTCTTTTCACAGACTGAGTAGTACACTTGTTGATGACCATTATCTTGTGTGCTATTAACAATCTCCTCAGCTGTCTGCGATTCAGGCCCCCTAAATGCCACTTTAAACTTGTCATTCATTAAAATGATTGCACCTGTCTTTTTTGCCGATAGTTTCCGACCAGTGGACTTTAAGTAGAGCCGCCATCATAGCAACAGTGGCAACTGGCCTGTTGCTATGATGCTGAACAAGTTTCAGCATTGCTTCCAACCTAAGTCAAGCTAGGAAGAAATACCAGTGATCTACTTCTAAAAATCATCCAGTGACAACCTTATGAATCACAGTGGTCTGATCCTGTTGTACACAGAGTCATTTTGAGTTAGGGACCAACTTGACAGCAACTACTAACAAGTGCTACAAAACTGGAATCATTATTTCGAGATTCTGTCTTCCTCATTGCTAACCAGAGAGCCCAGTTCCAAAAAAGTATTTCCTACTGTTATCTTTGACCTATAGTAATTAGTCAACAATTCTGTTCCCTTCTCACCAGCACATTCTTACCACTTTGATGAATGGCGTATCTTCAGAGTCCTTCTGAAGAACATCAGTGGCTAATGGGTTTGCTGGTCTATAAAGCACGTCTGTTCTACAAAGCCACTGTTCTCATTTGTTTTTTGTTTTTGTTTTTTTTTTAACTTGTTACTCCATCATCTGCCAAAGTAGCTCTGGAATTCTTCTACAATAAATGTAGACCATTACTTTCTCCAAGCTCTACTACCCATCCTACCAGCATACAAGTACTATTTCTTGAGTCTTTGTTGTGGCAGTAAGTCCCATATAACAGGATAGTGTTCTCATGTAATAAACACTCCCTTATATAGTTCTGTGTTTTCACCCCATGATATAGCACACTTGGGATTCAGTCGTATGTATATATGCCAAACTGTTGTCAGGATATGTTGGCTAGGTCTTGTGGCTCTTTCACAGTTCAGTTCTTTCCTTCCTTACCAGTTTCAACACTTCCCAGCAAGTTATGTAATAACTTGAACCTACTTTCTTGTCTAATGGCCAGTAGTGAAGATGCAGTGGAGGATAGATTCTAAAGTGCTTGAATATTGTCCTGAAGGTAAGAGGGCATGTGGGCCTTTAACATGGAAGAGTGGGCCACTTCTGCTGGCCCCAAATTTTCATAGGTATCCAGGATATTAAGGGTTTTTGTGCATTGATTTAGATATTTCAGGGTCCACCCTTTTCCAACAACAACCTTGATCTTGGCACAGCAGATTTTTCAGGGTTGAGAATGTAACCTTTTCCGGAGTTTTGTTACCCTTATAATTAAGTCTTGAGACTGATCTTTGGCTTTTTTATGCCCTCTGGCTGTAGGAGATAACAGTCTCTTTATATGCTACCAAAGAGACCCTGTGACTTCCACAGTTTGCCTTTAATTGGTGATTAATCACTCCCAACCTTTCACTATCTTTCTCCACTGCAAAATTTGTACTCAGTAACAGCCTCATCTGATTTCTTCGTCTTTGTGATACTGCTACCCAGCCTCTCCAATGCTTGAGATATTGCATTTGCCAGTGCCTTCTCTTCCATTAATATCCCATCCCTGTTTGCCATGAGTGAAATTGTAATAATTTCATGACAAAGGCATGCCAGGGGCTATCAGCACTCAACCTATCACAAACCATGGGGTCTTCAGAGCCATTCAGACCACATTTAATCCAATTCTAAAATCCTATTTTAGAGTCTGCTTCCTCACATCTGTTCTGGCATTGTCTTAGGTCAGGCTTCTTATAAAATAAACCAAGATGGACATTTTCACTGCAGGAAAACGACTGGAGAATTTAGCAGCCATAAAAGTGTTATTCAGATCTTTCCTTAAGACAACTGCAACATGAGGAATGAGATTGGCTAAGAACCTCAAAATTCCATACCTTCCAATTTGCAGCAGCATTCATCCTGAGTTATGGTCTCTTGGGCTTCACCAGGCCAATGACTAGCCATGGTTGAGCCGGGTTCTAGAGCTGAGACACTTCTACGCACCCCAGGAATCCTTTACAGGTAATCATTACTCTGGACCCCCTCATCAGGCTGGTCACGACCTTCTCACAGCTGAACTATGGTCTCAGGATCTTTCTTCTCTCCAATGGTCTTTCCTTCTTTCCTTTCTTCCCTTTCTCCTTTCACAGGTATTAGACCTACAGTGCCTCTACTGCTTATACCTGCTTCCTCTGCCATTTACCCTTCATAAGTATTTTTCTCAATACACATCTGTATATCTAATTCTAGGTTGACATCTGCTCCTTGGTGGTCTCAAGTTGACAAAAGATACTCTCAGGAACAACTCTTCTGAGAGATTCAAGAAAAGGGATTGATCAAATGGAGAATACAAACTGTAGTAGAGATGAATTGGACAGTTTATGGTGAGTTCTGGACCTGGAATGGCCATAGAGTTGTCCTAAATTGAGGCAAGAGGACACAACCTTCATATCTGTATCTATGAGTCACACATAAAAGCTGCCACCAGGGAGGGACATAACCTTGGGTATATCTACTCCCTTTCACTGCGGGCAATGCTAAGGGAAAGATTCAGCTGCAAGCCATTAGCAGCCAACACTCCTGGAGGCTGAGGGCATAAGTGCCTTGGTCCATATAGGGAGAAACCGAGTAGAACACATCTATTACAAAGAGGAAACTGAAGACTATTGTTACAAATAAAGACAAGTGGTAATGATCTTTGCCCTCTTAAACAGGAAAAACACCATATTTCATAAAGCTGCTGTGGATGAGCAGAGAACATTTCTGAGATTAAGTCAGAGGTCTGGGCAAGTGATGGCACAAGGAGAATGACAATGAACAAGAGATATACCACATGTCAATGAAGTGTGCTTTGCATAGGTAAGTTAAATGCATTACTTTCTAATTTTTAGTGTTTCTGCTCCACACTGGGAAGAAGTCCCTTCTTCATTTCTTCATAAAGAGGACAAGAAAGACATCACCAGTTGTTTAGCCTTACTAAAGTCAGACTCAAAGTCAGGTTGAAAGGAGACCGTACTCTTTTTTGTGTGTGTATACAAAGTGATTTCTCACGACAAATAGAAGTCACAGTGCTATAACTGCAACTTATTGAGTGTCTACTAAAAAACAGACGTGAGAACATGTCTAAGGTGCTTAAAGCACCTAGTGCTAATGTATAAGGCATTGGCCACAACAATTTATTTAACCCCATGAAACTCTGTGATGTGGGTGTTATTAACTCCATTTAATGACCAAGCCAACTACTGATTAGAAGGTTGATAGTTTTCCCTAATATTACACAGCCATGAATTAATGGATGTGAGATCACACTCAGGTCTCACTGGCTCCAAGGACAATTTTCTTTATACTCTCCTGTGCTTTCAAACCCACACGGAAACTGGAGTTTCCATTGCCAAAGCTTTTATTCTCCAGCACATCTTTCATTTTAAAGAAAAGGCAAAAAGTCAATGTCTCAGAGCCCTTAGGCTGGAATTATCAAATCCACTGATAATTCTGATTAGGAAGCAGTTACACAGGTGCTCAGTAACAGCCGTGGCAGATTCTATCTAAAGACTGGGAAATGATTCCGTGGTACGTGTGTTCCTTGCCAGTGTGTATCACTTGGTTGCTTTTGTCCCATGGTGCCTCTTATTCTCACACCTGACTGTTTTGTCTTCATTTGGCATTCCTCAACATGGGGAACAAACATGTGTGCTCACACACACAAACACACCCAAACACAGATGAAACAGGACATTGTGGACTTTCATCTTTCCATATTCAGTCTTTTGATGTATTTCCTGTACCTCTCTTTGCTGCCTGTGAGCTAACCAGGCTGTCTTGAGGAAGGTTTCATGGGCAGCCAATTAGGGAAAGGCTGTGGGGATGATCAGAATAGTGCAGCCTGCTTGGAGAGTGTCATTTACAGAATGAAAGGTGCGGCAACCATTATTAACAGGTTTAGCTGAAAAGAAGCTGTGACCTTTCAGCCATACTTCCAGCCATCTGAATTTGATGGGTTGTTTTTACTTTGCGTTAGGTTGTTTAATTTTTTTGTGGTCTTGTAAGTACCTATTGCTTATATTTCAAAGTATCTAATAGTAATGGTAATCTCTTTGCAATGAAATATAGATGAAGGTACCTTACTCATAAAATGCAATGCTGTGAAAAGAATCCAATGATCCATTTGAATATGTATATGTAAATGACAAATGGCCGTGAGTAGAATTTCAACATGGAAATGAAGAAAATGCAAGAAATTGTGCTGCTCTCTGTGTGTGAGAGCCAGGGGTGATGCCATATTTATAGCTGTGAATTTAGGTGCTCTCAAATCAGAATATGTAGCGTTTATGCTCATGATAACACTGCCAAATCTTCATGATTGTGTATGCTGTCCTCAGATACATGTAGCCAGAGAAGGCATGTTATTTCTCACATTGGCAGGAAAAAAAAGAAAGAAAGAAGACAGCGAGCAAAAGCTTCCTAATTTTTCTTTCCTACATCAATCTATCCACAATGAAAAATCAATCATAATTTTCTTAACTGGCTCAGATCTTGAAAGGGTAGTCGATATGACTTTTTAAAGGATTAAAAAGGGAGAAAAAAGAAGCAAAATGGAGGACATTGAGAAAGTTACCATGGTACCACATCCATATGCCACCCACCCACTCAAGAAATAATGACATCATCCAAATGTCCACTCTCAGTTCATGCCAGCCAGGGTCCCTAACTAATCTGGCTCAGGGATGCTGGACTGTGCGTTGAACAATTTCTATCCATGATTAAGGGGCACACAGTTAAGTTTGGAAGCATTCAAATATGTTTTCTGACCATGCGGATACGCAAACATCAGAGTTGTGTGTTTAACCAACAGACACAGATGTCAAGGAGTCAAAAATATGCCTCTTTGAAAGTCAGTCTGTCTGTGTGTTTGTGTCAGCATATGCCTGAAACATGTGTATTTTCAGTGGTAACATGAGGAGTACTAAGTAAGGCAACACAAGCTCTTCTCTAAAAACAAGACCTGATGTAATTTCAAGAGTTTTAAAATGTTTAAAACGAGCTGACGTGGGTCAGAAATCTGAGAGAACATGGAGACGTGGGCAGAGTTGGTGGCCTACATCACATGGATTGACTATTCTACTGAAATATAATGCCAGCATTCCCTAGGCACTTGGCTGGCTGGCTGGCTGGCTAGTGTGAAAAAAAGCCAGTCTCTAGAAGTATCCCATAAATGTAGAAATAGGTTAAAGTAGAAAAGAAAAATTTTAATTGGAAAGGAGAATTCAGCTGGGAACTGGGCAAAGGAGATGACGTAAAGCAGATAGTTATAGATGATAGCTTGTAAGGTGAATGAGGAAACTGAATTTCTCTGCTGAAAGGTAGAATCAGACCTAAAAACCAGTTTCTGTAAAGTCAACTCAGCTCATTGTGACCCTATGTATGCCAGAGTGGAACTGTACTCCACAAGCTTTTCAGTGGCTGTGTGTTCCAGAAGAATTAGATTGCTAGGTCTTTCTTCTGAGGTGTCATATGATTCTGCAGACCTATGGTATTAGTTGTGTCGGTACCATAAAAAGAGGCAGTGTGGTGCTTACGTCAGCCCAATCTCTGCCTCCATCATCCCTGGTATTTTCCCTGTATGTCTCTGTTTGTATCTCTTCAATTCTTCTTGTAAGGAAACCGGTTGTATTGAATAATGACATGACATCTTGACATGGTTACATCTTCAATGACCCTACTTCCAAATAAGGTACCAGGGATTAAGAATTGAATCTATCTGTTGGGGAGGTATCATGGATTGAATAATTGTGTCACCCTCAAAATATGCATAGCAGTTTGACTGGGCTGTGATTCCTAATATTGTGTGATTTTCCTCCATTTTTCTGATTTTGCTATGCTATAAATCTTTATTTCTGACTATGGTTAATAGACTGGATTTTGTTAAAGAGGATTGGGGTGGGAAAGTAATAACCTTCCTATGTAAAGGGAGTATGCCTGGGGTGTCAGTTGTTCCACCTTCTATCCTACAAGAGATAAAAGTAAAGGGAAACAGGAAGTTGGGACCCTAACACCATCAAGAAAGCAGCACTGAGAACAGAGTGCATCCTTCAGGCCTTAGGTTCCTGTGCTGAGATGCTCTCAGACCTAAGAAAAACTGATGCAACACAAGGGCCTTCCTTCACAGGTGACAGACAGAGAGAATCCTACAGATGCATAGAACCATAAAGTGCACACAGAATATGGTCATTCTGTGTTACTGAGTCCAATCCACTCCAGTATCAGGAGTTGACCTCAGTAATGATTTATGATCAGGAGAAGCATCAGGCCATGCTCCCAGGAGAACTCCAGGCCTTTCAATCATCAGCTGTGGTCTTTTAGTGGAGTTCTCAGAGTGCACCCATTTGTATTCTCATGCTGCCACTGAGACTCAACTTTGTGAGCCCCATCGTAGCTGTCACTGGTGGTGGCTGGGCACCATCTGGTTCTTCTGGTCACATGTTGGTGTAGTCACCCATTGATGCAGATCTTTCTGTATTCTGGATTTTCTTTCACACATGTTGTTTTTGTCCTTGGTGGTCATCTGTTCCTGCTGAGTTGGGACAATTTCCTGTGCTTCAAATGGCAGCTTGCTAGCTTGAAGACCCCCGATGCCACTCACCAATATGGAATGGAGAAGACTCTCTTAGCAACACACTAGTTATGCCAACTGGCCTCGATGTCCCCTGAGAACATGGTCCCTGGACCCTCCGCCCCCCGCTACTCAGTCCTTGTAATATTGGCTTAAGATTGGAAGAGTATTCAGCTTATGTTGAAGTTCAGTTAAACTGATCTTGTTTCTAACGTGTGCTGTCACTGATTTCACCCAACGAAATTTCTATCAACTATCTAATCTATAACCAGCCCTCTCCCTCCCTTTCTCCCCTCCCTTGCAGCCATAAAAGTGTCTTTTCTTCTATACGTGAGTCTGTTTTTAAGTCCTTATGGTAAGGGTCTCTTACAATACTTGTCCTTGTGCCGCTAATTTCACTCAACATGATGTCTTCCAATTGAAACCAAGTTATGAGATGCTTTGTAAAATCATCATTGTTCTTTATCATTGCATAGTGTTCCAATGAGTATATATACCATAGTTTATTTATCCATTCATCAACCAAACCTGGTTGATTCTATCTTTTTGCTGTTGTGGACTGTGCTGCAATAAACATTCGTGTGCCTGTATCTGTTTGTGTGACCGCCCTTGCTTCTGTAGGATATATTCCAAGCAGGGGAATTACTGGGTCAAATGGTATATCTATTTCCAGCTTTTTAAGGAAGCTCGAGATTGCTTTCCAAAGAGGTTGTACCATTTTACAATCCCACCATCTGTGCAGAAGTGTTCCAATTTCTCCATAGCCTCTCCAACATTTGTTGTTCTGTGTTTTTTTGGATCATAGCCAACCTTGTTGGGGTGAGATGGTATCTCATTGTAGTTTTGATTTGAATTTCTTTAATAGCTAGTGATCGTGAGCAATTCCACATGTGTCTTTTGGATGCCTGAATATCGTCTTCAGAGAAGTATCGGTCCATCTCCTTCACTGCTGCTTAGTTTTGTTGCATTTATTTCCAGTAGAAATTCTTAAAAATAAAAGGAGTTTCAGCTCTGGTTTCAGAAGGAGAGGAGAAGCTAGAAAATGTGTTGTTTCCCAGCTAGTCTGGGCAGAAGCAAATCCAGTGGAGAAAAGCAGCTAGTGGCAGAGGAGGCAATAAGAGGGATACTTAGCTACAGGTAGACCAAAAGTCAAACCCGTGTCTATCAAGTCAGTAGTGACCCATGCCACCCCACGTGATACAGAGCAGAACAGCTCCATAGAGTTTTCTTGGCTGTAGTCTCTATAGATGCAGATTGCCAGGCCTTCATGGTGCTACTGAATCTAGAGTGCTACAGAGTCTGGGTTACTTGTTGTTGTTAGGCACCGTGAAGTTGGTTCTGACTCATAGCAACCTTAGGTAGAACACAATGAAACACTGCGCCATCCTGCACTACTCCCACAATTATTTTTATGTTTAAGTCTCTTGTTGCAGCTGCTGTGTTAATCCATCTTGTTGAGGGTCTTTCTGATTTTCACTGGCCCTCTACTTTACCGAGCATGAAGTGCTTCCCTAGAGATTATTGATTCCTCCTGATAACATGTCCAAAGTCTGTAAGATGTAGTCTTTCATCTTTGCTTCTAAGTAATGATCCAGTTGTACCTCTTCTAGGACACACGTGTTGGTTCTTTTGGCAGTCTATGGTATATTCAGTATCTTTCTCCAACACAATTCAAAGGTGTAAATTCTTCTTCTGTCTTCCTCATTCATTGTCCAGCTTTTGCATGCATATAATGCAACTGAAAATACCATGGCTTGGGTCAATCACACCTTAGTCTTCACGGTAACATCTTCACTTTTCAACACTTAAATGAGATTTTTTATAGTAGATTTTTGCAATGTAATGTATTTTTGAGTTGTTGGCTGCTGCTTCCATGGGTGTTGATTGTGGATTGAAATAAAATGGAATCCTTGACCATCTCAACCTTTTTTCCATTTATCATGATGTTGTTTACTGGTCCAAATGTGAGGATTTTTGTTTTATGTTGAGATGCAGTCTATAATAAAGGCTATGCTCTTTGACCATCATCAGTAGGTGTTTTAAGGACTCTTCTCCAGTAATCAAGGTTGTGTTATCCGCATTACATAGATTGTTGGTGAGTCTTCCTTCAGTCTTGAAGGACAGCCAGGTTACTAATGGAGTGCAAACCACTTGCACCACGGAGAGATCATGTGTAACTTCAAGTAAGCTATATATCAACCACTAGCTTGTGTCAGGCTGAGCTTTCTCCCTTTGAACCTCATTAATACATTTAAGTTTTCACACCAAGCTTTTGTTTTTGTTTATACAAAGTAATCTTGACTACACAGCTCTTAGTCTGGCATTTTGGAACATGATAAAGATAGTCCCATCTCTTTCAGTCTACTGAAAATGGAAATTCCAAATCACTGGGTAAAACAGGAGAACCAGAGCTATGTTCAGAACTTCCCAAGCATACAACAAAGTATCAGACATTTTCCAAAGATGGCAATAATGTTCCAGAAGTATTTTCTGCTAAAGTCCAAGGGTGCTATGAGATTATCTGGGGTATTTGGATAAACTGAAAATGGTACCCAAATCAAGTGAGAGTGAGAGGAGGTAGAAGAGAGAATATTGGCAGATTGTGAAAGGTTACAACTGTGAAGCATCCATCGAGAAAATACAAATCCCCAGCATCAAAGATTTTATTGTGTTCAGACCAAGAAAAAAGATACTCTCTACTAAGTTGGGAATGTAAAACAATATGTATGCAGCCAGATATTATTAATCATGAAAGTATGACTTCCTAGGTGATCTACTCTCCCCATTCTGGTGAAATCACCAATGGAAAAAATAGAGTAAGGCAATAACATACATTTTGATATAAAAAGAAGTAATCTAATTTTTACAGCTGCTATATTTTTGAGTAACTGAATTTCCAGTTGGTTTTTCTCACGTTCAGCATCCTAACATGACAGTTTATCTGCCAGTATTAGATTATCTTTATTATTTTAATTGGACCAGATTTCCAGAACAGTAAGAGCTAGTCTTACCTCACTATAGCCAGTGAAGTTATGTGACTTGTCCGAGTTTCTGTTGACTTTTCTTTGAATAAGTACTTAGAATGTATACTTCATAGTGCTGTTTAGAAAGATTAAATTTTCTTTTTTAGTTTCTTGCATACAGAAGGTGCTCAATGAAGTTAGTAACTTTGTAGCAGTAGTCATTGACCACTGCAATGGCAATAAACCAAACCCAGCCCAACCCACTGCTGTCAAGTGGATTTCAGCTGATAGGGACCCTGTAATACAGAATAAAACTGCCTCATAGGGTTTCCAAGGAGCACTGGATAGATTCGAACTGCCAGCCTTTTGGTTAGTTGCTGGAACTCTTAACCACTATGCAACCAGGGTTATCAGGTACTAAAATGTGACATGCAGAGGAGTCTTTCACTGGAAATTTAGGGAACACCCAAAGTCATTCAGGAATCACTTCTGAAGATGACTAATTTCATTCACGTTGTTTCAATCTAGTTGAGATTAGCTAAATCCAGCCCAGACAAACAGAATACCAAGTCTACTGTTACAAGCTGAATTGTGCTGCCCTAAAATGCGTCAGGTCAGCTAGACCATGATTAGCAGTATTGTGTGATTTTCTACCATTTTGTCTGCTGATGTGATTTTCCTGTATTGTAAATTCTATCTCTACATGGTAGATGAGATGGGATTTGTGGCAATTATGTTAATGATCCAGGACTCAATCTACAAGGTGAAATTGTGTCTTAAAGCAATCTCTTTTGGTATTGCAAAGAGAGAAGCAAGCAGAGAGATGGGGGCCTCATACCACCACAAAAGCAATGCTGGGAGAACAGCACATTCTTGGAACTGAGGTTCCTGTGCTGAGAAGTTACTTGACTAGAGAATGATTGATGGCGAAGACCTTCCTCCAAGAGCCAATAGAGAGTAAAATCCTGCCTTGGAGCTGATACCCTGAATTTGGACTTCTAGCCCATTAGACTGTGCGATAATATGTTTTTGTCTCAAAAAGCCATCCACGTAAGATATTTTTGTTATAGCAGTGTTAGATGACCAAGAAACCCACATATACATTTGTGAGAAATATTTAATAGCTGTTTTTAAGCCATTATACTTTGATATGTTTGTCATATATCAATAGATAATGTATAATTTGATATATAAAATCAAATCCATTGCATAAACTAATTCTATCTCACAACTAACCTAGTGTCACAGAGTAGAACTTCTTCATAGAGTTTTGTTGGCTGTGATGTTCATGAAAGCTGATCACTAGGTATCATGGACTGAATTGAATTTCCCAAAAATGTGTGTCTACTTGGTCAGCCCATGATTCCTTGTATCATGTGGCCACCCTCCAATTCGGTGATTGTAATTTTATGTTAAAGAGGATTAGGGTAGCACTGTGACATCCTTATTAAGGTCACATCCCTGACCTAACGTAAAAGGAGTTTCCCTGAGGTTTTGCCATACCACCTTGTATAAGATATAAAATGAAGGGGAAGTGAACTGAGAGTAAGGGACCTCATGTCACCAGGAAAGTAAACACAGGAGCAGAGTGTGTCCTTTGGACCTGGTATTCCTCTGTAGAGAAGTTCCTAGCTCAGGGGAAGATTGAGGATAAGGACCTCCCTCCAGAACTAACAGAAAAAGTCTTCCCCTGGAGTTGACACCTTGCACTTGGAGTTCTATCTTACGAGACTGTGAACGAATACATTTCTGTTTTGTGAAGTCATTTGTGGTATTTCTGTTACAGCAGCATTAGATGACTAAGACATCACGGCTTTCTTCCACGGTGCTGCTGGCTAGATTTCAACCATCCACCTTCAGGTTAGCATTCAAGCAGATAGTATCATAAGTAACAAATTTTCTACTTTCCATGTTTTCTCTTGCTCCAAACATTAAGCAAGAACTCATATGAGCTGGAATCTACTGGACAGTGGTGGGTTTCTCCGGCCAAAGCAGTAGTTTGGTCACAGTCTAACATACTGTATTTCTCCCTGGCTGTCATCTCTTTGCAACTTCTACACACTCTGGTTTCTCTGTCCTCTAATATGCTCAGTAGTCACCTCTCTGAAGATGAAAGCTGCCCTTTACTTATTCGGTAGCTACTTGAGCTCCCAGTATTTTAATAGAAATTGAGAAATTCCCTTATTCTTCTGGCCATCTCTGCTTCAGGCTCTGAAACAAATCTGCAATCCAAAGGGCAGGATTTGGGACCATCTGAGTGCCATATATAAGCACAACATGCTTAAAATACTCTATTTCACTCACTGCACATTGACTATATCCTTGGACTAAAGTCCCTAGATCATTCTTTTTCTTGAGTCCCCAGAGTCGTAGTCCACCACTGGCCTTACCAAGATGTTTGAACTGGCAGTATCTACAGGGCTTGGGTGTCCAGCCTGGAATCACCTTTACAGACACATGAGATCATTCTTGTAAATAGGTGTTAAAGAGACTTGGCTTTTTTCATCAATCTTTCTCCTCTAACGAGAATTGTCATTACTGACAAACAATCTCAAGCATTACTTGATTTTCTCATCTGAATTAGCACATTGTCAGTTATATAGGATAAAAGAGAAATCAAAAGAAGTCTAAAAGAAAACATTTTCAGGAACATTAAAACTAAAATAAATTGGTTAATCATTATTTCTCCTTTCAGTTATTACTTCTTTTTGGGGGGAAAACAAGGAAGAGATAATGAAGAATGTGGAATTTCAGAGCAACATCTCTCTCTTTTTTTATTGTGCTTTAGGTGAAAGTTTACACCTCAAGTTATTGTCTCATTCAAAGTTTAGACACACGTTGTTATGTGATTCTATCTGCCATCCCTGTAATGTGACCATGCATTCCTCCTTTCCATCAGGCATATCCTGTGGCATTCAACCAGTTCCTGTCTCTTTGTGCCTTTTCATCTCACCTCTCAACAGGAACTGCCCATTAAGTCTAACATATCTACCTGAACTAAGAAGCACATTCTTCACAAGTATCATTGTAGGTCTACAGTCCAGTCTAGTCTTTGTCCGATTTCGGGAATAGTTTTAGTATCAGATTAACAGAGTCTAAGGGCCGTGCCTTCTGGGGTTCCTCCAATCTCAGTCAGACCATTAAGTCTGGTCTTTTTATGTGAGTTTTTCAGTTTGACACTCTATTCTTTTACTTCATCATGACTCTCTGTTATGTTCTCTGTCAGAGTGATCATTGACAGTGGCTGAGCACCATCTAGTTCTTCCAGAGCAGTGTCTCTTGTGATATATGTATATGTGTACAGCCTATGTGCACACCCTCATGCCTCCATGACACTGAAAGGCCAGAGAAAATGAGTGTAAATTAATGAGCCCTGGTGGCACAGTGGAAACTCTGGTGGCATAGTGGTTAAGTGCTGTGGCTACTCACCAAAAGGTCAGCAGTCAAGTTCACCCGGTGCTCCTTGGAGACACTCTGTGGCAGTTCTACTCTGTCCTATAGGGTCACTAGGAGTTGGAATTGACTTGATGGCAGTGGATGTGGTTTGGTTTGGTGGCACAATGGTTAAGAGCTTGGCTTTTAACTGAAAGGATGACAAATTTACCTGGTGGCTCCTTGACAGAAAAGACCTTCTTTGATAGAGATTATAGCCTAGATTATAGCCTAGAAAACCCTACGTGGTAGTCCTACTCTGTCACATTGGGTTCCTGAATCAGAAGTGACAGCATCTAACAACAGGATTAAAATAAGCCCACTCTCTTTCAGTCTGTCTCCAACCCTGAAATATTTATTATTCTCAGTAGCACAATAAAGATCAACATGACTGACAGTATGAGAATCAAAATTTACTTTTATTAAAATTTATTTTTTAAAATGTCAATGTGGATGGGTCAGCCTAGCTAGGGGAACAAATCTGCCTTTCCAGTCCTGTGCATCCTTGGTTTTGATTAGGTAGCTAGTTGAGTGTTTCTGTGAGTGAGAGACCATGATGATAGGAAACAAGGTGATGACTACCCTCCAACACCATAGAATTCACATTGTAAAGATGGAAGTGCCAAAAACACAGCTTGCTTTTGATGGGTAATAATTATTAAATCTGAATAATTAAGCATATCTATTCTTAGGGATTATTTAACCTAATAATTATCACCCAGAAAAATCAGATGTGTGTCTGAAATCTATATTTTATCATGAATGATAAGCCTGTCAATTCCATCCCATTATCCAGCTTTTGTTACAATCTAATGTTAGTAGGGAAAGTCACTGAAAATCACAAACAATTTGCCATCACAGTGGATTATAACCAGAAAAACAGTTTACCATTTGTGTATGGAACATATAAGCATCTGATTCATTTGAAAACAAGTATAACACAAGCAGATACCAATTAACACAACTCCAGCATCTTCGCCAGGACAGAGAAGAAAGAAAAGGGAACAGATCAACAGTTACAGGTCCTACATTAAATGCTGAACACTTTTATTCAATATTCTACTTTATTACCTTTTGGTTATGGAGAAATCAAATATTTGAGAAATTAAGTCTCTTGGCATGTTTACATATCTGGTCAATAGTAGAAATGGGATTTGAACCCAGATCAGTCTGAGACCAAAGTCTAGGCTTCTCAAGTCAGGATATATGTCCCACTGAGAGACTTCACTAGTGTGCTGGGGACATGATAGCCTAAGTAAAATTCAATAAAATAAAAGCAAATTTATTGAACTTTTGCTGTTGTTAGGTGCCATCAAGTCAGTTCCAAGACATAAAGACTCTATATACAATAAAAGAAAACAATGTCCTGTCCTGTGCCATCCTCACAATCTTTATGTTTCAGCCCATTGTTGTAGTTACTCTGTCAGTTCATCTCACTGAGGGTCATCCACTTTTTGCTGACCGTCTATTTGCCAAGCATGATAGCCCCTCTGATAACACGTCCAAAGTATGGGAAATGCCATCTCCCACCGTCCTTGCTTTCAAGGAACATCCTAATTGTACTTCTTCTGAGTTGTTGAAATAACCAGTAATTAACTTCAATGGAGCTATTTGTGACTCAGTGGTAGAATTTCTCACCTTCTGTTCAGTGACCTGAATTGGCCTGATTCTTGCCAATGCACCTCTTCCAAAGGTAGCACCTGTCTGTGAGTACAGGTTTGCATGTTGTTATGATGCTGAATAGGTTTCAGTGGAACTTTCAAAGATGGACTATGTAGAAAGGCCTAGAGATCTATTTCCAAATATCTGCCCATGAAATCCATATGGATCACATGGTCATATATTGTAGTGTATGGATTATAACAAGTTAAGTGTTTACCTGAAGACAGTCAACAAAAGTAGAATTGAACCAGTTGTCTGATTTTAAGCTCATGAATTTTCACTGCCCTGCTATATCTCCATAAACTAACGCTTACCCCTTATCTGTATTGCCAAGGGAAACAGATTATACCAAATGCTTTTTGAAAATATAATCAGAATTTTCTTTGGAATTACTAAGAGTTTCAGTGGAGGGTTGCATTCTGCTGAATGGGTTTCAGTGTAAGTTACAAACTAAAACAGACTAGAAGGAAAGACCTGGCAATCTACTTAGGAAAATCAATACATGAAAACCCTATGGATCACAAGGGTTAGATTCTGCTGTGCTTGGGGTCAACATGAGTCAAAGACCCACTCAAAAGCAGCTAACGTGACCACCAACAGAGGAAATAAAAACTTTTTTATAGCAAACGGGAAACCCTGGTGGCATGGTGGTTAAGTGCTACATCTGCTAACCAAAGGAACAGTTCTCTTCTGACCTGTAGGATTACTATGAGTCAGAATTGACTTGACAGCAGTGGCTTTGGTCCCTTTTGGTTTTATAACAAATGGGGGATTGAAAGCTAAAAGGAAAGAATGCAGAGGGAAATTAGAGATAAACATCTCATTACCAGAGAGATCCTTTTTAGAACTTATCTCTGAAAAAGAGAAAGGAAAAATAAAAAGTAAAGAGCAGGGGATGCTGAATCCAGTTTCCACAAAGTACCAAACAGCTGGAGTGTTTCTGCATGATTTATCCCAAAGTAACAAGCATGGAATTTTAAAGATTCAGGGAGGAGAGAGTAACTAAAGTTCACGTTAGTTTCTGGTTCCCTTTGTAATAGTTACTCTTTAACACCTAGGAATCTTCAGCTGGGAAACCTGGATGGTAAATGAGTAGTGCAACAAGGACCTGAGAGTCATCTTCACAGCTCACAATGTTAACATTGCCACCTAAGGACCGCTCGGCACTCTGAGGCCAGTCTCTTTTGTGTGGAGGCATTTCTGGGCTCCTGTCACTCTAGCCTCTGACTTGCCATCAGCTCTGCACTCGCAATTCAGTGAAGACAACATTTCTTTGTCATTTCTTCAAACACAGGGCTTCTAGTTTATTCAAATTTCTGTGTTGGTCTCCCTGGAAAAACTGTGGAGGCAGGACAGATGGGCCAGCAAAGCACAAACATCTGGAGAGGTTAGCCGAATGGGTCAGGATTCACTCCAGAGGTAGGATGACCTCCCTCTGTTTCTGTTGATGGAAACCTGGAAACTTCTACGTCAAGTCATGAGGGAACTGAGTGTAGAGTGGGGAGAGGCACCAGGTTACATTTCTAGGCAGAAGGTGGAATGATCTTGTTACCATTGTGCTACATTTTAAATACCTATTTGGAGAGTAAACTGACTTGAAATAAAATATGAAGAATCTGGCTCTGATTTCAATGCTCCAAGGAGATGGTGTCAGAGTCCAGAGGAAAAGGGCAAAGAGGGTGTGACTCTCTCCAACCCAGTAACTAAACAGCAGCTGTTCCCATAGGCAACAAGTACAAATCACTCTGCTACTGAGACAGGCTTCAGCAAATCCCAACTAATCTTTGTGAAACCATGCCCTAAGTGATTAGTGTTAATAAGCATTTACCAAGAGAGTTGCATTATTTTCACTCCTTAAGATTTCAGAGCCCAGCAACCTCCACCTACCCTTCTTATTTTGTCATTTCATTAAAACAGTCCCCCCACCAACTTTTGTAAAGAGAAAAATGCCACTTCAAGAATATGCACAAAAATGAGGCTGTTAATGTGAAAAAATTCAAAATGATGGCTAATTCTTGGCCAGGGCATGGACTCTGTTTTGCCCAGTTATTACCACAAATCAGGAAGTGACTTTGGCTGGCCTTTGGTTAAGCACTAGGCTGCTAACTGAAAGACTGATGGTTTGAACCCAGTAGCTGCTCCCTGGGAGAAAGAGTTGGTGGTCAGCTTCTGTAAAGATAAAACCAAACCAAACCTGTTGCCATCGAGTCCGTTTTGACTCATAGCAACCCTAGAGGACAGAGCAGAACTGCTCCAATGTGTTTCCAAGGAACAGCTGGTAGCTTTGAGCTGCAGACATTTTGGTCAGCAGTCAAGTTCTTAAGCACAACATCCTTAGGGCTCCTCGATAAAGATTACGGCTTTGGGAGTCCAATGGGGCTGTTCTATGCTGTCCTATTGGGTTGCTATGACTCAACAGTAGTGGAATGAACCATTTCTTAATATTCAGGGGATGAAAGAAAAAATTTACAATGTCCAGCTCAAGGTCTCACCTTGACTACAATTATCTCCTTTCTTCCTGCCCGTAGCCATTTAACTTAGCTCGTGCTGGCTCCTAAAGATCCTGTGCCATTATTTACTCCAATATTCAGGTAATCTGATTCCACAAACCCATCGTCTGGAAACTCTGGTAGCATAGTGGTTAAGTGTCATGGTGGCCAACCCAAGGTCAGCAGCTCAAATCCAGCAGGTGCTCCTTGGAAACCGTATAGGGCAGTTCTACTCTGTCCTATCAAGTGGCAGTGAGTCAGAATTGACTTGACAGAAATGGGTTTTTTATTATCTTCTACTTGATCCTGAGCCTACCCAACTTAGTCACTGTTTCAAGCTGATAAAATACTAGGGACAAGTCATGACAGGTGGTGAGCCAGTTAATTGAAAGGTGACAACCATCTGCTCATACAATAAAAGAGATATTGAGGCATTGGGGTTATATATTTTTATCTTGCTTCTACCACTTATGGGTTGATTTTGCTTAGATTTGTTTATTTTTCTTGGTGGTGACTTTGCAGCTGCAGAAGTGGGAAAGACATCAGGTGGAGGAGCATAAGACACACAGAATAACGCTTCAGCTATCTAATGAGGGAAAAAGATTTCCAGGGTTGTGCAAAAGTTAATGCACTGCATTGATAACTGAAAGACTGGAGGTTTGAGTCCATCTAGAAGCCTTGAAACAAAGGCCTAGCTATCTACTTGGGAAAGGTCAGCCATTAACTCTATGGAGTACGCATGAGTTAGAACCGACTTCATGGCAGCTGGTGGTGGAACGGAAAGCCTGGTGGCATAGCAGTTAAACGCTACCTTTGCTAACTCAGTGGTCAGCAGTTCTAATCGGCAAGGTGCTCCTTAGAAACTTTATGGAGCAGTTCTTTTCTGTCCTGTGAGCTCTCCATGGGGCAGAATTGTCTCAAAAGCAGTGGGTTTTGGGTTTGTTGATGCAATGAGGAAGTGCAATTAAGAGTCTAGAACTGAGGCTTGACAAATGGGGCAAACTATTACATAGGAAATGTACTCACTGTCCTTTGCGTTGTATTTCTTAGGCTTATGTCAATACCCTTCATCTCCACCTGTTACTCTTATGTTATTTTCCTTTTTTCCCCACAAACAAATAGAAAACAAAACAAAAACCAGTTTGGTTGTTTTGGTGGTACTAACCAAAAAGGCCTGCTTGGCAAAGGGCAGAACAGCATGAAGGAAAGAGCAGGAAGCAGTGTCAGGACATATGTGCTGCCACCCTGATCATACCGTACTTTCAACCATCTTGTCACAGGAGCTCCCTGTATAATAAAGGGGATAAGTTTTTTGTCCAAAGTATCTTTCTCCCTGCTAGTCTAGAACTGCATCTATGTATATTTGCCCAATTCAAGAGAAATAGTGACAATAAAAGGGAGTAAAAAAAAAAAAAAAAAAAAACCCACTGCTGTTGAGTCAGGTCTGACTCATAGGGACCCTGGAGGTCAGAGTAGAATTGCCCCCAGAGAGTTTCCAAGGATCACCTAGTGGATTTGAACTGCTGACTTTTTGGTTAGCAGACATACATAGCACTTAACCAGGGTTTCCAAAAGGGAGTAAGGTAAAAAAAAAAAAAAAGTAGTGATTTTGATGTGTTTCAAGGTAAGTGTAAGCACAATGTAAACATGGGTTGCTTTTCTCACCGATTTCTTTTTTTAAGTGAATCTCATTTGTTCACTTTGTTCATTTCTTGGACTTTGTGTCGTATCTCTTTTTTCCATCTAAAAAAAAATTTGTATTATGTACTCATGGAAAGCAGTTTTGTTAGACTTAGACATAGATCCTTATTATAAATCACTTGTGAATACATAAAAAGGAAAAATATTAGTAAAATTGACTGTTTACAGTGTTCCTAAAGCTTCTCCTCATCTAGTGTCTGACTTTACAGAAATGTATTTATTTATTCTGTTGTTATAGCTGAGAACGTACACAACACACACACCAGCTCAACAGTGTCTACATGTACAATTTAGGGACACTGATTACATTCTTCCGTTTGTGCAACCATCCTCACCTACCTTTTCTGAGTTATTCCTGCCCTATTAACTTAAACTTTTTGCCACCTAACTTGGTATCTAATCTTTTGAACTGCTGTTGCTCCTATGCAGATAGTTCTTAAAAAAGAACAATGCTCAAAGCAAGCTGTTTTCTTTTTTTTCTTTTTTTTAACTAGTTAAGGTAAACTATTGTTTGGTTTTAAGAAGATTTCATGGAATATATTTGGTTTAAGTTTTAAATATTATCTCAGGGTAACAGTTTCAGGGGTTCATTCAACCTCCATAGCTCCAAAAGTCTGGAGTTTATGAGGCTTTGAAATTCTGTACTGTATTTTCCACCTTTTAATCAGGATTCTTATATAGATTCTTTGACTAAAATATTTGTGGGACACCATCCAGTTCTCGTCTCATGGCAAAAGAGGCAGTTGTTCGTGAAGGCCATTGGCGGTACATTCCATTTCTTCCTCATATTTCTGATTGTCCTTCTCCCTCTGTTCTTCCAGATGGATAGAGACCATTTGTTGTGCCTTGGATAGCCACTTGCAAATTTAATTTTGTGCCTGTTTCTCTGGTTTTCACACATTTCGTAATCATATCTCCTTATCTTCATCATTTCAACCAAGAACAACCTGATTGCTCTGTTCACAAATACTATGACTTTTCTGAAAGGTTCAAGTACAAGGTTCTATTCTTTTTACTTTGAAATCTTTCCAGTGGTATCATACTTCTGTGTTAACACTCAGAGCAAGGGACAGTACAAAGCTACGTCCATACGTATGAGATGAATTAATAACAAGTCATTCATTTAAAAAAAAAAAAAAAACTTTCCAATAGAGGTGTCTATCAGAAAAGTTATAGGACAAATTATATAAAAAGCAAAAAATCACAGGTGTGAATATTTCATTTCTGACTATCGTAGTGTTGACACAACCAACTTAGAAGTGTAGAAGTTAGATTTATGAAAAAAAATAAAAGAAACTAAAACAATTATTTCCCAGGATCTGAGGGAAAAAAAAAAAATGGTTTTCTGTATGCGTGAATGTATGGATCTAGCAAATAAGAAAATATGTATCTTATGTATATTTTTAATTCAATTTTACAGAAGAACAAAATACATGACACACACACATAAAACTAAAACAACCTCTTCTTTTAAGGTGACAAGTTTTCAGATGTTGGTTTTGGTTTTGGTTTTTCCTATGATTTCCTTGTATTTTCCTCTTTCCTTAAAAAAAGATAAGAAGGCAAAATCCAGTGCAGAGCTATACTTTTTTTTATTTAAAAATAATTTATTATGCTTCAGATGAAAGTTTACAGCTCAAGTTAATTTCTCATACAAAAATTTACACACATAATTGTTTTGCGATATTTGTTGCAGTCCTCATAATATTATGCCCCAGATTCTCTGTGTCCCAGTTCCTATCCCTTCCTACCTTTTCATCTTGCCTTTGGATAGGAGCCACTCATTTGGTCTTGTGAATATGACTGAACTCAGAAGTACTTCCTTTTAGAACTTCCAGTTTAGTTGACAGCAACAGTGAAGCACTGGTAACATGACAGTTATGAGTTCAGCTGCTAACCAAAAAGTTGGTGGTTTGAATCTACCAGCCACACCTTGAAAACACTACAGGACAATTCTACTCTGTCCTAAGGGTCACAGTGAGTCACAATCAGCTTGACAGCAATGGGTGTGGATTTTTTTTTTTTTGACTTAACAACATCTTCCTTAATGACATATCCTCCTAATGTAATTTTTTACAAATTTTGTTCTTTGTCCACTATCAGTTAAAACATTCAGGAACTGATCATCCGTGCCATGAAGTAGGCGGGATCTATTCCACTTTTATTTCTTTTTCTTATCATTTGCATTGTACTTTCACAACAAATAAAGGAATGAACAGTAGAAGCTGGTTAGTACTCCAGCAGAGAAGTCAATAGTATTAGAGTTCTAAGGAATGTTTCAAATGATGAACAAGATTACCTGTGTTTTTCACATATTTGTAATTGAGAGTTATCTGTATTTTACCACAACTACCAGCTAAGGGAAGATGTAAGAAATAACTCTGGACTACAGCATCTAATTTAAATCTGGGAATGTTCCAGAAAAAGGCACTATGTTAAGAAATAAACTAGACCTCCCCTTACTACCGCTAATGAAAGGATAGCTGCTACCTGTCAATTCTTAAGAGCTCATATGAATGTCCTGCCTCTACTAACAAATACCCAGATGATCAACTACAGATACTACTTACACTTCAGCACTGCTGACACTACAAACACATCATTTCCTGTCATGAGTAGAGTAAGAAATAGCTATTACAGATCTGCAGAGTGATTTGATTATGTACTAAAGGAGTGAAAATCATACCAGAGTGAAAATTGTATTATACGTGTGAGGAAGACAACATCACAGTCCATGCACAAATAGTAGCTTGATGTGGAACAAAGTTGACTTGAATCCTTGGCTAGAGCAATATACTCTAGAACTTTTCACTGAAAATGTATTATAAGGCAATGCTTTTTTTTTTTAATGAGATCATATTGTTTTTGTTAGGTGCTGTTAAGTTTGTTTTGACTCCTAGCAACCTTATAGCAGAGTGGAACTGCCCTATGGGGTTTCTAAGGAGTGGCTGGTGGATTTGAACTCCTGAGCTTTTTGGTTAGCAGTCATAGATCTTGGCCACTGTTCTATCAGGGCCCCTGCTGAAATCATAGTGATGATTTATTTGTTTTGATTTTGGCATTAGTTTACCAAAGTCCAAACCACTGTTGAGTCAGCTCTGACTTATGGTGATGAGTGACCTCATGTGTGCCTGAGTAGAACTGTGCTCCACTTTCAACAGCTTATTTTTCACAAGTATTTCAACAGGTCTTTCTTCTGAGGTGCCTTTTGGTGGACTTGAACCTCCAACTTTTCAGCTAACGGACGACTGTTGTAACTATATGCACTACCAAGGGACTCCTGTACAAATTTAAAGCAATTTGCTACTCTACTCACTTTGCAAGTGCACTACCTACTTTTGTACTACTGGATCAGTGACGGACAGCTACCAAAGACCATCCACCCATGCACCCTTTGCTACTTTGCATGACCTGCAAAGAGAAACCCACCCTCATACACTCAGCAACTATTCCACTCAAAGACATGTAATGAGCACCCCAGTGTTGCCAACTTAGTGATCAGAGTAGCTCACCTGCCATGCTAGCCTGACTACATTAAAGCAAAACAAAAAATATGAATGAAGCAAACATATAATCAATCAATCAATAAATATAATAATACTTTAATGTCATGGAGACAATAAATAACATCAAAGACAAGATGGTGCAAAGTGACCAAAACAAAAAGCCAGAAAAACTTCCTTAGGAAAAAAAGATAATAGAATTGCCTATTAATAAATTCAAAGACTTACATTTAGTACCCTCTAAGAAATCAAGATATAAATCAAGGAAAACACAGGCAGAACTATAGAAGAATTCAGGAAAACAACAAAAGGAGAAAACAAATAGGTAAGTATAAACCATATGAAAACAGTAATTTGAAATCCAGAAGAAAAACAATATTTCAAAAGTAGATGAGTAGAATTGAGTGAATAGAAGACAAAATTAGTGAAATAAAGGACAAATCCCTAGATACTAATTTGTTTGAAGAACAATGAGAAAAAAAGAATGAAGAAAAACAGGAAAAAGCTTAAGAATTGTGCGGGATACTATCAAGAAGAATTCTAGAATCCCACATAATTCTTAAGCTTTCTTCACTTTTTTATTTATTCCATTTTCAGCCTTGGTGTCACAGTGGTTAAGAACTTAGCTGCTAACCAAAAAAAAAAAGCAGTTCAAATCCACCAGCTGCTCCTTGGCAACCCTATGAGGACATTTATCCTCTGTCCTATAGGGTTGCTATGGATCACAATCTACTTGACAACAACAGGTTTAGTTTTTGGTTTGGATCAAGAGGAATAACTTGTGCCTGATAGGAACCCCATAATAAGAGGAAACAAATAAGTACAGAAAAAAAATTTGAGGATCTATTCACAGAAAACTTCCCTAATCTCTTAAAAGATTAGATGATATCCTTCCAAGAATCTCAACAAACCACATACAAGGCAGACCGAAAAGAAAGGCACCAAGATATAACGTAATCAAAATTTCCAAGACAGAAGATAAAGAATACTAAGAGCAGCTCAGGAAAAATGAACTGTCCCCTACAAAGCAGAATTAATCAGACTAAGCTCCAATTTCTAGGCAGAAACCATGTTGGCAAGAAGACAATGGATGACATATATAAAACTGTGAAAAAGAAAACAAACTGCCAACCAAGAATTGTATATCCAAGAAAGCTGTTTTTTAAAATATGATGACAAAACTAGGGCATTTCCTGATACACAGAAACCAAAAGACTTGTAAAAATTAGAATAGCCTTACAAGAAATACTAAAAGGTCCTTCAAACATAGGAAAAACATTGTTAGTAGACATGACAGTATCACCCAGGTATCAACCAAGTTAAATGCACACTTTCAAAAAGAGGAAAAGATCAAAATCAATACTTTAACTCTACAACTCCAGCAAACAGAAAAAGAACATAACAGCCACCCCCGGCTTCCAGAAAAAGAGCAATAATAAAGATTAGACTAGATATAAATCGCAAAACAGAAAAATGTAAGAATCAACAAACATACGAACTGATTCTCTGAAAATGATCAGATTACTGGCCAAATGGACAAAAGAAAAAGAGAAGATGCAAGTAACTCAAACAAGGAATGCTATGGGTGATACTACAACAAAACCAATTGGGATAAAAAGGATCATGTAAGAATCCTATGAAAAATTATACTCTAAGAAATATGAAAACCTAGAAAAAAAGTACAAATTTCTGAAAACGCTATATGTCAAAACTAATACAAACTGAGGTAGAAAGTCTGAACAAACTCATAACTAAAGAAGAAGTTGATGAGGTTGTAAAAAAAGATTGTGAAAATAAAAAACAAAACATCTAAAAACCTCTCAGCTAAAAAAGTTGAGCAACAAAAATCCTGGACCAGATGACGTCACTGTAGAATTCTACCAAACATTCAGAGAAAAGTTCATATCAGTACTACTCCAAATATTCCAAAATGTAGAAAAAGAAGGAACATGCCCATATTTATTCAATGAAGTCAGCATAACCCCAATACCAAAGCCAGGCAAAAACATCAGGCATCACTCATGAATATAGATGTAAAAATTCTCAACAAAACTCTAGCCATTAAAACTTGACATTACATTTTATGTATATATGTATGTGTACATATGTATAAAATATGATGTGTGTATATGTGTATACATGCACACACATATGTTCACACATACACACAAAATTAATGTAATTTACCACAAAGAAAAAGAAACACATGACCATCTCAGTGTAGAAAAGGTATATGATGAAGTCCAACACCCAAATAATAATAAACCAAAACCAAGCCCATTGCTGTCAGATCAATTCCAACTCATAGTAATCCTATAGTACAGAGAGAGCTGACCCATAGAGTTTCCAAGCAGTGCCTAGTGGATTCAAATATCTAACCTTTTGATTAGCATCCATACACTTAACTACTGTGCCACCAAGTTTTCCAAAATAGTAATAGAATTGAGAAATTGGCAACAGGGGAAAGAGAATAGCCCCAGAAGTACACAAGATTCCACAGATCTGACCTGTTAGGAGACAGTTGTAGCCACTACATGAGAGGCCAAGCATGGGGTTTGCTGCGCATCAGCAGCAGCAGGAGTAATTGCCTAGAGAAGCCATTCATGCCTCTGAAGCCACTGAGAGGCAGCACTGGATCCTTGAAAACAAAGTCTTTGTGTGTATCCTACTGTGTGTACATCTGAACATTTTCTTTGAGTGTCCCTTCTTCCGGGCCTCTCCCCTGCTTTCTCTGCACTGTGCCCAGGGCTAGAGTCTAGGGCCATTAACAGAGCTGAAATTAGGACTCTTGAAGCCTGCTCTGAGCCATTCTCCCCATTCTTTGTCTGCACTGCACCCAGCTCTGGAGTCTGATGCCATTAACTGAATTGGAAGAAGGACTCCATAGGCCCACACTGAACCATTCTCCAAGACTCAGAGCAGGAACAACTTAACAAACTTGTGGAAATGGGGAAAAGTTCTGTAAATTCCCTAAGCCAGGAAATCGGCAAAAACAGTTCCTTCATCTAAAGTCAGACCTAAGGAGATATGACATCTTCACAGACATTCAGGTACAGCTCTTTGACCCCTGTCTTTCTCAGCAGATACAGCCAGACACCTTGTGCCTGCACAGTCACCCCTGTCCATCTAGAAAAGTAGATGAAAGCCTGTATCACACACTTGGCAACTGACTACTTGGATACTCAAGCTGAATCTGTCATGGGTTGAATTGTGTGCTCCCCCAAAATATGTGTAGCCATGTGCCTGGGCCATGATCCCCAATATTTTATGATTATCCTCTACTTTGTGATTTTCCTACACTGTATGTTAAAGGACTAGGGTGGGACTGTAAGCCCCTCCATAAGACCATCTCTCTGCTCCACTGCAAAGGGACTTTACCTGGAGAATGGCTTGTAACACCTTTTATCCTTTCATCCTACAAGAGATAAAAGGAAAGGAAAGCAAGCAGGGAATTAGGAACTTCACCCCACTGAGAAAGCAGCACTGGGAGTAGAGTGCATCCTTCAGAGATTCTTGTGCTGAGGTTCTTGCATTGAGATGCTCCCTGAACAAAGACTGATGCAAAACAGGACTTTCCTCCAGAGCTGACAGAAGGAAAGCCCTTTCTCTGGAGCAGATATCCTAAATTTGTACTTACAGCCTACTGGATTGTATAAGAATAAACTTTCCTTTGTTAAAGTCATGCATTCTGTGGTATTTCTCTTACAGCAGCACTAGTTAACTAAAACAGAATTCATATTAAAAAAAGCGGAGGGTGGGGGGTGGGTTGGAGCCAAGAAGGCAGACTAGTCACATATCTCCTCAATTCCTTCTGAGAACTATGGCCTAGAAAAACAACTGAATGGAGCAGAGTGGACATTTTAGGAGCCCCAGGATCAGGCAGAAATTTGTGAGATGGAACTAGATAATAGGTAGGGGAGAACTGTCTTTGTCAGAGGTGAGACAGCAGAGCAAAAGACTCTCACTTCTGCTGGTGTGGCAGCAGACAGGTTTACAGGTACTGACATTATCCTTGTCTGCCAGGAGACTGAGAGTGGTGCTGCTGCACCTGAGGGCCTTCCTGGGGCCAGGCGTCATGCTGGGAAGCAGAGGAAAGTGTCTCTTGCAGCAGAGAGGTTGTATTTAAGACAGTCATGTTTAGCGAACACAGTGGTGACTGGTGGCTGAGTGCAAATGTGCCCTTTCCCTCCTATCTTATCTGGCAAAATTGGATATCCATTTGTAAAAAAAACAAAACAAGACTCATATGTTGCACCTTACACAAAAACTAACTCAAAATGGATCAAAGACCTAAATATCAAACATCAAACAATAAAGATCATGCAAGAAAAAATAGGGACAACAATGGAGATTCTAACACACAGCTCAGACTGACTACAAAATCATACCAACATTCCACAAGCAATAGAAAATAGATAAATTGGAACTACTACAAATCAAACCCTTATGCTCATCCAAAGACTTTACAAGAGAGTTAAAAGACTGCATACAGAATGGGAAAATATTTGGCAACTACATATTGGATCAACGTTTAGCTTCCATAATCTGCAAGGTACTGCAGAGTATCAACAAGAAAAAGAAAAATAACCCAACTAGACAATAGGCAAAAGACATGGACAGATGCTTCACAAAAGAAAATATCCAGGCAACCAAAAGACACATAACAAAATGCTTATGATAATTAGCTATTAGAGAAATCCAAATCAAAATTACAATGAGATGCTATCTCCCTCCAACAAAGTTAGCAATAATCCAAAAAACACAAAACAATAAATGTTGGAAAGGCTGTGGAGAGATTGGAACTTACCTACAATACTGGTTGTAATACAATATGGTACAACCTCTTTGAAAAGCAATTTGATACTTTCTTATCAAGCTAGACATAGAAATACCATATGATCCAGCAATCCCACAGAAATAAGGGCTATCCCATGAGTGTTTATTGCAGCACACTCCACAACAGAAAAAGATAGAATGAAGTCTAGGTGTCTATCAACAGATGAATGGATAAACAAACTATGGTGTATATACACTATGTTATGATAAAGAACAATGATGATTTTAGGAAGCATCTCATAAACTTGTATCAAGCCAAGCCAAGTGCCATCGAGTCGGATCCGACTTGTATCAATGAAAAGATATTATGCTGGGCGAAATCAGTCAGCTGCAAAAGGACAAGTATTGTATGAAACTGCTATTATAAGAACTTAAGAAAGGACTTATGTACAGAAGCCTCTTTGATAGCTGTTGAATTGGAGAGGGATGGAGACAATTGTTCATAGATTAGATAGTCAATAGGAATTCAGTTAGGTGAAGTGTGTGACAGCACTCAGTAGAAGGCAAGTCAGCATAAATGGACTACACCATAAACTAAATGTCTTCAAATTCAACCCAGCATCTCAACAGATAGAGTAGCCAGGACAGGGATGTGGGGGCCATGATTTCAGGTGATAGTGAAGTGAATTAGCATAGCTAGTTTTTTGCTAAGAGAGTCATTTGCACTCCATATTGGTGAGTTGTGTCTGGAGTCTTAAAAGCCAACAAGCTGCCATCTGAGGAACATTGATTGGTCCCAATCCACCTAGAACAGATGACAACAGAGAACATCAAAGACACAGGGAAAAATGTGTCCAGGAGACAAGAGGACCTGTATGATTCGGAGACTAAATCAGCATGAGACCAAAAGTACTAGATGATGCCTAGCCACCACCAGAGATGCACAATGGAGAGTCTCCAATGTAGCATCAGGAAAAGGTATGCAGATCTAGAATTCTACTAAAAGACCAGAATTGATGGTTTGACAACCTGGAGGGTTCTTGGGGAATATGGCCCCTAGACTCACTACTGGCCCAGACCTGAAACCGGTACTGAGGACAACACTTCAGACAAAGAAGGGACTAAGATTCAGGGATATAGAGTGAGCATGTAGTGTGTGTACATTATGGTTTTTATACTTTTGTAGACTGTCCTACTGGTTTCTAAGTAGAGAGGAGGGGACAGGTGTTTGTTAGGAAGATACTAGAAGCGTGAAAAGGAGGAGTGTGCTGTCACAGGGTGAGGAGAGTAGATAGAATTGCAGAGATAGGCATGCAAAATTGACTTGGAATGTGTACTTTCATTTAATCATAATGAAAAAAAGTACATGGACTCTTGGGTTCCCACATGTAGAAACAGCTCTAACAACATGGTGAAAGGTATTACCATTTGACCCAATAATTCAATTGCTTGGAATATATCCTACAGAATCCAGACCATTCACACCAACTAAGACATGCGCATGAATGTTTATCGTAGCACAGTCCACAATGACAAAAAGATGGAATCAACCCAATGCCCAATGACAGAGGAATGGATAGGTAAACTATGGTATGCAATGATAAAGAACAATGATGATTTTATGCAATATCTCATAACCTGGTTTCAATTGGAGGACATTATGTTGAGTGAAAGTAGTCAGTGACAAAAGGACAAATATTGTATGAGACTCCTACGATGAGAACTCAAAAACAGACTTACACATAGAAGAAAAGACTGACAGCTGCAAGGGAGAGGAGAGAGGGAGGGCGAGGGGGAAGGGTTTAGATTAGATAGTTGATAGAAATTTGGTTGGGTAAAATCGGTGACAGCATGTATTAGAAAGAAGAACAATACTAAGTGGGCTTCAACATAACTTGAGTACTCCTTCCATCTTAAGCCAATATTGCAAGGACAGAGTAGCTGGGGTGGGGTCCTGGGGATCATGCTCTCAGGTGAAATCGAGGCCAACTGGCACAACTAGCATTTTGTTAAGATGGCTCTCTGCACTGCACATTGGTGGCTGGTATCTGGGGGTCTTAAAAGCTGCCAAGCTCCCATCTGAGGTTACACCAAATGGTCCCAACTCAGCAGGAATGGATGATCACTTAGGACGAAAACAACACGGGAGAAAGAGAACCCAAGGACAGAGAGACCCAAATGAGTGGGTGTTTACATCGACTCACGACTGGAAGAACTGAATCGTGCCTGGCCGCCACCAATTATAGCGTGATGGGGCTCATAAAGTTGAATCTCACTGGCAACACAAAAATAAAAAGAGGTGTACCCTGATATCTCCACTAAAAGACCACATTGATGGTCCAGGAGCTTCGGAGTTCCCCTGGGAGCATGGACCCTGGTCCTGATGCTGCCCCTGCCCATAAATGATAATGAAGGTCCACTCTTTGGGTAGGAGTGGATTGAACTTGGTGACACAGAATGACCGTATCTTGAGTGCACTTTATGGTTCTATGCATCTTTAGGATATCATCCTGCTGACCTCTTACTGGAGGAAGGGGAATGAGTGGAGAGGAGGGGAAAGGAGACTGTTGGGAGGATGAGACATGTATGGAGCAGAGAGGAAAGGTGTGCTGTTACCGGGCAGGGGGAGCAGTGGAAGCTGCATATAGGTGGGCATGAAAATTTATATGGGAACGCACATTTTCATTCAATCATAATAAAAAATTAGAAAAAAAGGGAAAAGAAAAAGAATGCAGTAGGAGACCACATACTGCTTGATCTCAGAAACTATGATACAGCCATTGTAGTCAAACTGGTACTGGTAGAACAACAGACTCATAAGTCAAAGGAAGAGCCCAGATGTAAATCCATCCATTTATTTAGAGCTGATCTTTGACAAAGCCCTAAAGTCCATTAAATGGAGAAAAGACAGCCTTTTTAACAATCTGTAAAGAAAAATGAAACAGTACCCATATCTCATACCATATACACAAGCTAATTCAAAATGAATCAAGACCTATACATAAAATGTAAAACAATAAATATTATGGAAGAAAAAGTAGAGTAAATGCTAGAGATCTTAATGCAAGACTTAAATACAATACAAACCATAACTCACAGCACAAACACCAGAAGCTAAACTAGATAAGTAAAAGCTAGCCATCAGACAAATGTAAATCAAAACTACAGTAAGATATCACCCGGACATAACTGGCTCTAATCCAAAGAAACAGAAAATAACAAATGTTGGTTAGACTATGGAGAAACTGGAACTCCTATGCACTGTTGGTGGGAATGTAAATGGTACTTTCACTGTGGAAAATTATACAATGCTTCCTTAAAAAGTTACAAATTGAGATACCACACAATGAAGCTATCTGATTCCTAGGAATCTATTCTAGAGAATTAACAGACGTCACAAGAATAAACATATTTACACTCATGTTCATTGTAGTACTAATTAATAGTGAAATGATGGAAACAATCTAAGTGCCCATCACAAGATGAATGAATAAACAAATTATGGCACATACACACAATGGAGTACTACACAGTGATAAAGAACAATGATGGATCTGCCAAACATCTCACAACATCGATGCTACTGAGTGTAATAACTCAATTATAGGAGGACAAATAATTGTATGAGACCATTATTATAAAAACAACAAAAAGTCACAACCAGTAGAAAAAAGTATTTGAAGATTAGGAAGGAGGAGAGGGCTTGGTGGTGGGGGACTCACAAACTGAATAGTAGACAAGTTAACTGTAGTGAAGGGAAAAACACACAGTATAGGGGAAGGCAGCACAACTTCACCAAGGCAGTCTAAAGAACCTCTTTAGACATATGAAAATATTTTGAGGGACCAAGATGCTGGGGTGAAGGCTCAGGACCACAGTCTATGGGGACTTATAGGTCAACTGGCATAACGTAGTTCAGAAAGAAAATGTTCTACATCATACTTTGTTGAGTAGCATCTAGGGTCTTAAAAGATTATGAGTGGCCATCAACAATACATCTATTGGCCCACCACAATGAAAGCAAAGGAGAATGAGGAAAACCAATGACACAAGGAAAATATTAGTCCAAAGGACTAATGCATCACATGGACCACAGCCTCCACCAACCTGAGCCTAGAACTAGAAGGTCCTTGGCTATCACCACTGACTGCTTTGACAGGGACCATAATACAGTCCCAGACACAGCAGGAGAAAAATGTAGAACCAAATTCACAATAAAAGACAGGACTTATTGGTCTGACAGTGACTGGAGGAACCCCTGAGACTATGATCCTGGAGACTCTGCCAATTCAGAACTGAAGCTATTCCTGAACTTTACCTTTTAACTGAAGTTTAGACTTCCCTGTAAAGCAATTAGCACACATAAAAATGATGCTTTTTTATTATGATGATTGAGTGAAAATGTACATTCCTGTATAAATTTGCATGCAAACCTAAATGCAGCTCCCACTGCTCTCCCTGCCCAGTAACAGCACACGTTTCCTCTCCACTCCATATGTGCCTTATACTCCCAACTATCTCCTGTGCCGTCCTCTCCACCCACTCTCCCACCTCCAGTAAGAGGTTAGCAGGACAATATCCTATAGATGCAGAGAACCATGAAGTGTACACATGATACAGTCACTCTGTTTCAGCAAGTCCAAGCCATTCGTGTCCAAAGAGTTGACCTCCATTATGATTTAGGGACAGGGGCAGAATCAGTGGCAGGGGCTGTGTTCTCTCATGGGGCCGTGCTCTCAGGCCCCCAGATCATCAACTGAGGTCTTTTAGTGGAGATCTCAGGGTGCACTTCTTTTTATTCTTGTGTTGCCAGTGAGACTCAACTTTGTGAGCTCTATCACGGCTATTACTGGTGGTGGATGGGCACCATCTAGTTCTTCTGGTCACAAATAGATGTAGTCACCCACTCAAGTGGGTCTGTCTGCCTTCTGGGTTCTCTTTCCCCCATGTCGTTTTGGACCTTTGTGATCATCTGTTTCTGTTGAGTTGGGACCATTTGCTGTACCATCAGGTGTCAGCTTGGGAGCTTCTAAGACCCCAGATGCTACTCATCAATGTGTGGTGCAGAGAGCCCTCTTAGCAAAATGACAGTCCCAGGCCCCTGCCCCAGCTACTCTGTCCTTGCAATATTGGGTTAAGATAGGAGAAGTAATCATGTTATGTTGAAGCCCAGTTACTATTGCTCTTCTTTTCAGTGTGTGCTGTCACAGATTTCACTCAACCAAATTTCTGTCAACTATAATCTAAACCCTCCCCACCTTACCATCCCTCCATCCCCACTATTGCAGCCATCAAAGAGTCTTTTCTTCTACACATGAGTCTGTTTTTAAGTTTTTACCATAGGGGTCTCATATAATACTTGTCCTTTTGTCACTAACCACTTTCACTCGGCATAATGTCCTCCCACTGAAACCAGATTATGAGATGTTTCCTAAAATTGTCAATGTTCTTCATCACTGGAGAAGAAAATGTAACTGTCTGCTGACGAATAGAAAGTTCTGTATATGTCACTGAGGTCTAGTTGGTTAATTGAGGCAATAAGGTCTTCTGTGTCTTTATTGAGCTTTTTTCTAGATGATCTATCTAAGGTTGAGAGTGGAGTGTTGAAGTATCCTACTATTACTGTGGAGTGATCTATCTCATTTTTGAGTGTAGTCTGTGTTACTTTGATGTATTTAGGTGCTCTAATATTAGGTGCATAAATATTTTACATTGTTAAGTCCTGGTTGTGTATTGATCCTTTCAGCAATAAATAGTGTCCATCCTTGTCCACGATGGCAGATTTTACACTAAAACCTATTTTATCTGAGGTTAGAATTGCCACACCTGCTCTTCTTTGTGTATTGTTAGCAGTTTTCAGTTTGTTCATATCTTTAAGTCTAAGGTGAGTTTCTTGTAGGCAACATAATGAAAGGTCATGTCTTTTGATCCAAGATGTCACTCGATGTCTCTTTACTGGGGTGTTCAGTCCAGTCACATTGAATATGATTATAGATAGGTATGCGTTCAGTGCTGTCATTCTGATATGTTTATTTTTGTATTGATGTTTTCTCTGTTGTTCTTGTTAACCTATTCTGGGACTTTCTTCTTTGTGAGTTGATTTTTCACCTTTTTCAGGGTTGGTTTTGTGGTTGTTGAGACTCCTGTAGTATGTTTCTTGATTTGATACATTGCATCTTTATTGTGCTTTATGGCTGCCCCTGTGATCCCTCTTAATAAACCATGTATAAACCCAATTTTAGTTACTACCAGTTTTATTAACTTCCTTTCCATCTGGAAGGGCTATAATGACTGTAGTACACCCCTCTTTTTAATATGATGACATCGTAGTTTTCATGATATGATCACTGGATCATTTCTTTCACTATTATAGGTTTAATTGAGTTTGGACCCTTCCTTAACTGAGTAGGTTTCTGGGTGATGTGTCCTGTACTTCCTTCTAAAATATAAAGTTAGTGGTTTTGTTCTTCTAAGCCAAGAGATTCTTTCAGTATTTCTTGTAGCATTGGTTTGGTTTTTACAAAGTCTCTGAGTTTCTGTTTATCTGCAAATGCCTTAATTTCATTTTCATATTTGAAAGACAGTTTTGCAGAGCATATAATTCTTGGTTGGAAGTTCTTCTCCTTCAAGGCTTTGAACGTAACACGCCACTGTCTCTGTGTTGGCATTGTTTCTGCCGAGAAATCCAATGAAAGCCCACAAGGTTGCCATCTGAATGTTAGCTCTGTTTTGAGTCTTGCTGCCTTGAAGTGTTTCTGCTTATGTTTCATTTTGTTAAGCTTGATTATGATATGTCTTGGAGTTTTTCTTTTGAGATCTATGTTGAGTGGCATTCGATATGCATGTTGGATATCTATATTCTCTTCTTTCATAATTTCTGGGAAGTTTTCTGTCAGCAGCTCAGCAACAATACTCTCTGTGTTCTCAGGTGTCTTGCCCTGTTCAGGAACTTCAATTAATCATAGATTGTTCCTCTTAATAGAGTCCCACATGCTTCTTCTTTTTTCTTGTTTCTTTTTTCTGATTTTTCCTCATACATGCTGGAGTCAGTAGCTCTGTCTTCCAAGTCAGAAATTCTCTTTTCCATTTGTCCCATTCTGTTTTCTTGGCTTTGAATTGAAGTTTCTATGTCTTTGATTTTGTTCCTGATCTGTTGGATTTCAGAGTACTGATGTTCTATCAGATCAAACAGCTTGCTTAATTTTTCATTTTGCTCTGTTGCATTTTGTATAAGGTCTAGGAGGGCTCTCTATTCACCTTCTGATAGTTTCAGAAAGGTTTCCACATCTGGGAATTTCTTTGGTTAATTTTTTTGAGGGGGGCTTTGAAGCCATGGGTGATTTCTTCATTATGTTTTTATTGAGAGTTTTTGCTTTGGGGGCATCATGTGATTTAGTAAAGGCTGGGAGAGATGCTGTGAGGATGGACCACAGTTGTTTCTCTAGGCCATCTTAAAATGAAAGGTAAAAGGTATCTGAGAACTTCCAGAATCAGTCAGGTTTTGGGGGTACAGGTCCCTCTTCCCAGCTGGCAGAGTAAGCACCTCTATATCCAACCTTAGATGTTATAAACTAGCTCAAAATACAGAAAGACTACTGCCCTGCTGGCCTCTGCTGCTGGGCCCCAGGCATAGGTGACACTGTGTAAAATACTACTTTTCTTCTGGAAAAGTGTTCTCCTCTGCGAAGTCGCTGCCTCTCAGCCTAGGAATTAGGTCCAGCTGAGGCCTCCGTAAGGGTGTTTCCACCTCTCAGTGGAACAAGATGGCATCCTGCACAAGCTCCCCATCTGCCACGGCACAGGCCACTCAATGGCAGAAGTGGAAAGAGGGACCAAAGGTGCCAAGATGCACAGAGTCCAAAGGAAGGCTGGCTCTAAATATATGGCAATTTTGCCTGCCGATTCCACCAGCAGTGCCCCTGAGACCAGATGCCAATCAAGTACCAGCTCCACGCACTGGCCAAGACAGAGAAAAAAAAGTTAAAATGGTGAGTTCCCCTCAATCTGTGAAATCCAGCACTCACCGAGAGCAGGGGTCAGCAAAAGAGAGGAAGTTTTCCATTCAATGGTATAAAGTCCAGATTAACAGCCCTATGCCGTGTCCTAGGGCTCACTCGCTGTCCAGAAGTTTCCATTTAGTTATCAGTTCAGGTCTTAGTTTCCAGAGGGATTCAAGAAGACAAGTGTTTAGTCTACCACCTTGACTCCACCCAAAATTAATTCAATCAATCATATGAGACTAAATGGGTAATGTATCCCCAAACCTAAGAGAAGGCATGAAGGAACAGCAAAACTGGATGAATGGGCACAGAGAAGCCAGGAAAGAAAGGGAAAGAGGGAGACTGCTGACATAGGGATTGTAACCATTGTCACAAAATAATTTGTGTATACATTTTTGAATGAGAAACGTTTTGTACTGTAAACTTTCACCTAAACCACAATAAAATTAAAATAAGTAAATGTGTTGGATACCTCTATACTAACAAAAGGAACTTAGGAAAACAGTATCATTTATAACAGTCTTTGCAAAGATAAAATACTTAGGGATAATTCTAACTAGGGATATAAACAGTTAAAGGAAGAAAGCTACCAAACGCTACTGCAAGAAACCAAAATAGACCTATATAAATGGAAAAACATACTATGTTCACACATAAGAAGACTTAGCTTTGTGAAAAAGACGATACTACCAAAAGTGATCTACAGATATAACACAATCCCAGCCCAAATTCCAACAGTATTCTTTATGAAGATGGAAAAAATAATTACTAACTTAACAAGGAAAGGAAAAGGCCTTGGATAAGTAAATCATTTATTGAAGGAGAAGCATAAAATAGGAGGAATCGTAATTCCCCATCGCAGAACCTAGCAGACAGCGATGGTTGTCAAACTGCCTGGTTATGATATAACAAAATCTCGTTTTCCATGTTGTCTTCACAGTGAAACCGTTGTTGCAAGATTTCTTTTCTTGACTTTTTGGTCCATTTACTGCCTTGATTCATCTTCCTGTTCCCACATCTCGAGTTGGTTTCATGGACATTTGACCTGAACAGTTGCATGATCCCCAAGCTTGAATACTCTGATTTTACTGTCTTGAATTTATTAATAATCTTAATTTTGAACTTGTGTTGTATAACTGCAGTTCTTTGAGACAATGAAATATACAAGAGCAAAGGAAATACCCACAATGTGCCATTCCACCATTCATTGTCTCGCCATTCACATGTAGCATTTATAATTTCTCATGGACACAAATAGTGGTGGATGCCTGATGTGTGAAAGCTCAGAGAGACTCAGAGTGAGTACAAGGTGAGCATCTGACTTCTGCAACTGAGCAAGAGGGACCATTGACAGGCTCAAGAGGCTATACCTTTCAGAACTTGTTTTCAATGTGGAAAGATGGTGATGGTATCTTAAGAAACATAAACAGCCAAGGAACCTTATCCTATTCTTTCTTACCCCTGTTACTTCCTTGTGTTAGCCAAGGAAGTGGCAACATAAAAAGAAAGACAGGACAACCAATGCATTGTTTTGTTTTATTTTCAGTCCTTCCTTACTCATTAGCAAGCAAAAGACAGAGAGTTTTGGTAGAACATGTACATAACAAGAATTGAAATAAAAAGAACTGAATTAGTTTTGGACAGTGTTCTCACTATTCTGGTAAGAATAAAATATCTATATACATATGAGCTATGAAGAGCGCCATTGTAATGATTCCACATGCAAGTTAAATGTTCTTGTATTTGCATTTTAAAGTGGCACTACACAATTTTTAAATGGCAAAAATTCATGCTAATAATTTACAATTTTAATTTTTCTTCACTTAGAACAGTATTAATAAAAATACTATGACAAGTTGAAAGGGACTATGGAAAAAAGGAAAAGTATATAATTTAATGCATTTAATGGCACCTTTTGCTGCTTTTCGAAAGGTCCTGAATTTTCATTTTGCTCTGGGACCTGTGAATTGTGAAATTCACTTTGTTCACATCTTTATCATAGTCCCTATCATCTATCCTAGTTTACCTAGAAGAGCCCTGCTCTGATCAGACCTGCAGTCCTTGTGATCAACTCTGGATACCTGCTAGCTGATGTCGCTTTCTACACAGACATTTAACTCTTATCGGATCACTACACAAAAATCCTTACCATCTTTGTCATCCTAATTTCAACATCTGTATCTCTCTGTGTCATTTGCCTTCATACATAGAGTTACTTAGTCACAAGCTCCAAGCCTTTGTCATGGTCTGTCATTAGCTTCTTCTTCTTGTTGGCTATCATCAAGATGGCCCTCAATTCAGGCAACTTCACATACAATGAAACAATGCTACCTGGTCCTACACCTTCCTCATGATTGGTTATGGTTCTGACCATTGTGATCCATGGGGTTTTCACTGGCTGATTTTTTAGAAGCAGATCACCAGGCCTCTCATCCTAGTTCATCTTAATCTGGAAGCTCTGCTGAAACCTGATTCACATCACAGCAACATATAAGGCTCCACAGACAGATGGGTGGTGGGTGTGAATCTGGGTCTCTTCATGAAAAGCAAGAATTCTATCATGGAACCACTACTTCACTGAGCTAAAATGTTATGTTTTCAGAGACATGCAGTAGAAAGAACCCACTCATTCTTCAAAGCTGATTTTACTTATTTTGTATGTTACAAAAAACAACGTAAGTCAAGGCAAAATCAGATGTTATTGATTTAAAGCCCAAACCCAGTTTCTTTATCTTTTTCAGTAGTTAGGCCCTGACATCTCAACATAGCACTGAAAGAACGATCTAGCACATTGTGTGTTATCCACTTGGGTGTAGATGAGTGATTCGATACCTGGGAGGATCCACAACTTGCCTTTCATCTCACAGCTAGCTAGTAAAGAACTGTGACTAGGATCAAGACCTCTGACTTCTAGTATTTGTTCCAACAGAGATGAGGTTACTAATCAAGATCATGAGGTTAACAAAAGGGTCCAACTTCAGGTATCTAGAAGAACGGGGAAGGAAGAAAGGCATAGTCATCATTTTGGAGTCTCTGCTTATCAAACAACCACCACCACCAGGTGTGGTCACATGTATTCTTTCTATAACCCTCTCAGTCCTTGTTACGCAAGTTATAGCCCAGTGACGGCAGCATCAGCATCACCTTGGAGCCTGCTAGAAATGAAGAATCTTAGGTCCTGCCTTCAACCAGCAGAATCTGAATTTTAACAAAACCCCGTGGTGATTTGTAAGCACTTTAAACTTTGAGCAACACAGGCTATAATGTAAAATGTTAAGAGAGAGAAAAGAAAAGAATAAAGGGAAAAAGAGTGAAAATGGAGAGAATAGAGGGGGACCACTAAAAATTTCACATTCCATCCATGTTAAATATGAAGCTAGGGACTTAGCCCCCATTGTTTCCTTGACTCTTTTTTCATCTTTCTCTTTTATTTTTTCCCAAGCCTTTTTGTTATTGTTGTTGTTATTATACAAAGGGCTGCATGAGACAGAGAGCTTGGCAGCTTTCCCACAATCCTCAGCATGTGGGAATAGCAAGTAACAAAGTGTTAGCACCTGCCAACTGGTGGTTCTGTGTAAATGTCTCTGTTAACAACCAACACCGCTGCTAGCAGCCACCGGAGCAAAGCAGCAAATCTGTTCCTTTCTCCAGTGTGGAAAACGCCACCAAAAAAAGCCACCTAATTACTTGATTAAGATGTATCAATCCTGGAAATTGTTGATCTAGAACGTTCAGCCTCTGACATTTAGTTTATTCTTGATTGAACAGAATAGTTTAAATCTGACTCATCTGTGCTGTCCCAGAGACTGGGAGGGAATTAAAGCAGGGGAATCTTTTTTGTTTGTTTGTTTAGGGTGTCTTCAATTCTGTTTGATTTGGGGCAGAACCCATTCAGCTGTCTCAATACATTGCTTCATTAAATCTCTGTGGTTATAATGCAAAAAGGTAGACCGCCTTACATAGATTAGGAGGCTTTATGAGTCTCCCATATTAGACTCCTTTCTGTACCCAGATACGATGTCATTCCCCGGGACTCTATCTATTAAGCTCTTTTCTTCCTTTTGCTGTCTCCTTGGATAATCGAGTTTACTTTATCAAGAATTCAAAATCTAAACACAATCTCATTCTCTTTCTAGGTGCAACCTACTTTACTCTTTGCAGCATTTAGACAATTTCTCACCAAGTCTAAGACCAAACTCAAAATTCTGCTGTCCTTAAAACTTTACTTTCACTTACGAATATGAGGACAATTAACACCACCAGCAATGTGCATCCAAGCACAGTTAACAGCATTAACACATAATCAATAAACCAAACTAGAAACTTACGATTGTTCTACCTCCTCCACTAGACTCTGCACAGTGTAATTGTCAGACTTTGTATACGCCAACCAGGAATTACCAACAGGGTCCTAGGTAGTACAAAAAGTTTGCACTCATCTATTAACTTAAAGGTTGGTGGTTTGAATTCATCCAGGAGCACCACGGAAGAATAGTCTGGTGATCTGCTTCTGTAAAGATTACAGACAATAAAACTGTCAGAGTTCTACTCTGTAACATGGGTTGTTGCTGTAAATCAAAATTAATTCAATGCAACTTTTTATTTTATCAGAGCCTGGAAAACTATACAGTACGTTGCAGGTCTTAACATGTATTTAGTCAGTAGGTTAATAAATTATTGACTCATTTTTCATTCTACTCTTACCTGTTTGATTACCAAATCCTGGAATTCTACTTCAGAAGCATCACTGAAACCCATTCTCTTTTCAACATTTTCACTTTCTCTGCCATAGACTGTCATTTCATTGCTTCTTGTTTCTTTTCAGGTCAGTTCATCCTCTGCACCACCAAAAGAATTATCTTTCCAAAAAAAGTCTGATCATGTCATTCTCTTGTGGAAAAAGCCACAGCTTTCTATGATCTTCTGCCTGCAGACCAGCTTTTCACTATTTTCCTTTTCCCTATTATAACTCTTTTGCTCTAACCTACTGGACTTGCCTCCATTCACAAACTCAACATCCCTACTCACATTTCCTACAAATTTGGTCATGCTCTTCTTGCTTTGAACAATTTCCCACTTTGCATGTCTTATGGCAAGATGGCTCAATATCATCTCTTCTTTGAAGTTTACTCTTATCTCTGCAGATTCTTCCTGGTCTCGGTGATCACTGAAGTTTACTTAGCATCTCTCAGGCAGTCTTTATACAATTGTTATTTTCTGTTTGTTTTGTCAGCTACACTATGAGTTTCTTAAAGAGTGAGCAGTGCAGAATTCATTTTTACTGTCCTCACTGTCCAGCAAGAGTATAGCACAGTGGGCACTCGATATGTAGCCCTTGTCTAGAACTGGATGAAAACCCAGAGTCTGAGTTGACTATAAAGGGGGAGCATGTTTCATAAAATTCTAGAAGACTTTAATATACAGTAAAAAAAGTAATGATCAGAGTATTTTTATTATTAGAAGCCAGCGATATCCAGTGCTGCAACGGAACAGGGCAAAGGGCTGAGAGAAGAGGCAGACAGAGCAGTTAAGAGTTGTATTTATGTAAGAATTATTTGGACAATTTTCATTTTTCTGACCTTGAATTCTAAGATTCCAAGAAGTCTACCTACACATGGTTTCCTGATGAAGTCAGCAAGGGCCACACTTGAGTGCTTGTTACAGCTGTTTATTTAAGAAGGAGCAGGTAAGAACCAGTATAATTTCAACCCTACAGTTAAAAGAAAAAGGATTTGGCACAGACTTCAAACTATGTTGACATAATTGAGTGCTGAAGTGGGTGTGGAGCAAACTTAATTCTACTTCTTTCTGGAAATTATCTTTTCTGTATTTATAATACATTATAATCTCTTAAATAGGTAGTAATAAATGTGCATACACATATAGAATATTTCATTATATATCTGTGTCTGAATGTCATTTACCCCATCAGCAAACTTAATTGATTAAAAAAATGTTCCCTGACTTAAACAGAATTAAAATAAAATATTTTTCAAAAATCACAGTGGAAGTTTTCTGTCTGAGTCTGGCTGTAGAGACAACAGCCAGCGCCTGATGGTCAGTTTGTTATGCTCTGGTGGACTACACATTGCTACCATGCTGGATGCTTTGCCCCTGGGATTTCAATTCCGGTAGGGGCACTCTTGGTAGACAGGTTTCAGTGGTGCTTCTAGACTAAGAGTAGGAAGAAGGGCCTAGTGATCTCCTTCTGACGATTAGCCAAAGAAAATCCCATGGGTCACAATAGAATATTGTCTCATACAGTGCTGGAGAATGCTCTAGTTTGGAAGACGCTCAAAAAGTAGAGAGGCCTCAACAGTGGACTAACGCATACCAACAACTGCGAAGAGCAATGTTTTGTTCTGTCATACGTGGGTTTGCCAGGAGTTAGAGACACGCCAACTCAGCAGCAACTAATTACAATAACACACTGACAACAAATGATTGCATTTGTATCTTTTACAATTTTTAACTCACCTACATTTTCCTTTATACTTAGCTCCTCATGAGGTCTTGCTGCCAACATATCAAGTTCCTCACACTTATACATAAAATCAGGAGCTTCTGTGCTTTCTTCGGGAGTACTTAAAGAAGATGTATATTATTTGGTCTGAAATTTAGCCTGAAAAATGAGTATTGCACTTAGTAGGTCCATACTAAAAAAAAAAATTTCTTTTTGAATGAGCAGCATTAAAAAGACTAGCTGCCTACACTGAGGAGTTAATGTCTGGTTGCCACATGGGAACCTTGTAGCAAAATGCTAAGCTATACTGTTCCTGGGTAAAGCAAGGGAAAGGGAAGTCTCTCATATTCCGTTATGACTGATGTTTTCAGCATTCCAATACACGGATCTCTGACAGAGGTAAACTTTCCCCATGTATTGGCTTGGTGATGTCCAAGTTCTTCGGACTGAGCAGACACTCTCTTCTCATTAACAGAGAAAAGGAAAAGCTCATCACCCTCAACTGAGAAGGAAGCTTGCGTATAACATGGCATTGATACAATATTTATAAATGTAAATTTATTAAATTATAAATTCCTTAAATAAGTACACATTTATTTAATTAGAAATGAGTAAACAGAATCAGATCTTTCCACAAAGTTAGTTGTTGATTAGTTCACTGAAATAACTCAGGGAAAGTGACCGTGGGAACAAAAGCACATAAAAGAATGGGGACAGGAAATTTTCAACTGAAAAAGATGAAGCGCAACGCAGTGAAAGCTAACCTGTTTGCTCTCGGCTGAAGAAAAGTAATAACAGTGTAACAATAACAAATAATGAAGTGGTATCTTTTTTTTTTTAATTATGACTGAGTGAAAATGCACATCCCCATATAAATTTACATGCAGCTTCCACTGCTCTCCCTGACCAGTGACAGCACACTAGTCCTCTCTGCTCCATACATGTCTCATCCTCCCAACAGCCTCCTTTCCCCTCCTCTCCACCCACTCCTTCCTCCAGCCAGAGGTCAGCAGGATGATATCCTATAGATGCATAGAACCATAAAGTGCACCCAGTATATGGTCACTCTGCATTGTCAAGCCCAATTCATTCGTGACCAAAAAGTGGACCTTCATTATCATTTATAGGCAAGAGCAGCATCAGAGCCAGAGGCCATGCTCCCAGGGGAACTCCAAAACTGATGGACTGTCAATTGAGGTCTTTTAGTGGAGGTCTCAGGGTGCACACCTTTTTATTCTTGTGTTGTCACTGAGGCTCAGCTTAGTGAGCTCCATTCTTATGTCAGACACTTTGCTGACATTTTTTCCCCTGTAGCCTCACCTGGCTTGATTTTCTGAAGGAACTGTGGGAGCCAGGTAGTATTATACACTTCACAAGTAACAAAGGTCATATAGGCATCAACTAACTTGCCCAGGGTCACACAGTTTTAAGAAGTAGTGCAGCTGGAACTGAAACTCAGATGGGTTTTCCTCCCAGAGAAAGTGCTTCTATGTCCCCTTTCATATCAAATTCCCCCTTAGGGGGAAAGTTTAATCACAGTCGTGGCTAGATTGGGCTTAAGACAGAAACTGAGTTTAGTTATAAAGATACCAAAACAAGTCACATTTTGCATACATGAATTCTAAGACCTAAAGAGTCCTAGGAGTTTGTGTTGACAATGGGGTCCGTTGAATCAATGGCTGTGTCAAATTGGAAACAGTTTATGATCTGCTGAAAACCAATTCGCTAGCTGACTTGAGCAAAAGAAATTAGTGATACTGAATCCAGTGTTGCTCAGAGAGGCTGACGAAATACAGTCCTCCAACTAGAGGAACTTTCCAGTTAGTTTGGGCATTTAACATCATCAACCACATCTGATTGTCACCAATGAAGACCAATTGCAGCTGAATGATTATTCGCTCAGCAAATAGTGACTGAGCTTCTGCATGGCCTGGCACTGTCGTAGGCATTGGAGATTTGACTGCAACCAGGATAGACAAGATCGTTTCTCTGGCATAGTTTGCATTCTAGGAATCCTTGGAGAGTGTCAAATGTTCGTGCTCAGATGCAAACTGAAAGGTTAGAGGTTCAAGCCCACCCAGAGGTGCCTCAAAACAAAGGTCTGGAAATCTGCTTCCAAATATTCAGCCATTAAAAACCCTATGGAGCACAGTTCTACTCTGACACACATGGGGTTGCCATGAGTCAGAGTCATTTCAATGGCAACTGGTTTTACTGGTAGTCATTGCAAAGCCAGCAAATGACAGAGAAAATATCACAGAATTCAAACAGCATAATATGAAAGGATGTGGGCAGTGGATACTTTCTGCTGAATGGCCAAAGACTACCTCTCAGTTAAGGTGGTTTTTAAGCTGGGGTCTCTGTAAAGAAAAGCAGTCAGCCAGGACCAGGTCAAGAGGAAAGATGTCACAATGTGTCACTGTCTTTTCAGGGACTTCTGATGTATTTCATTGATTATCCTGGAAAATGAATCACATGTTTCACCATTGTCTTCATTCAGAACTAATCTTCCATAAAACTGTAAAATAAGAGTTTTCACAAATTTAAAAAAAAAAAATAATCCACCATTTCTGAGGTATTATGTCTCCTCAGAAGTAACTAAAGGTTTGATGATAAAATGTAAGTTGAATGATAAAGGGTAGATAGAATGTTACTCTTCTCAGAGCAACAAAAGTATCTTTGCCAAGGGTAACAGTATCCCTAAATACAACCTCTAGAAACTCTCTTCAATAAAACAATCCTCCTTGCCAGTGCTTTTAAAACACCATTGGTAGCTTCTCCAGTGTTTCCTTTTACCCAGGATGATAAAGACAAGGCAGTGACTCATGGAAAGTTTGGTAGAAGGTATCAATCTAAGGACCCAGATTAGGAAGAGAACAGTAAAAGTGCTACATACCGCATTGCTGAATACCACCATGGTGGCCTCAGAAGCACTCCCCTTTAGAAGCTATGCACCCATGCCAGCCTCTAGCCCAACCTTCAAAGCACTTTTTTTAGAATGAGTTTGTGAACTTAATTGTCAGACTGCATCCGGCAGTAGCTCTGATGGCCATTCCAGAAAAAAGAGTTCCAAATTGGCTTTGAAGGGTAGACTAGGTGCTGGCACCAGTGTATATCTTCCCAAGAAGAAAGGAAGATGACCATAGTGACATTGAGCAATGAGATATGTAGCACTTTTTCTAGGATGAGTTTGAGAACTTAATTCTGAGACCCTGCTTGTGTGTGTGTGTGTGTGTGTGTGTGTGTGTGTGTGTGTGTGTGTGTGTGCATGTGTGTGTGTGCAAGCATGCATGTGTACAGGGTCAGTATGAATTAGAACTGACTCACAATCAATGCATTTGGTTTGGTTTTTTGATGTATGTGTATACATATTATATATGTTATACATATTATATATATATAAACTTGTGGTAAATGTATACAACAAAACATCTGCCACTGCAACTATTTTGAAGTGTACAATTCAGTAACATTAATTATATCCACCATGCTGTTTAACCATAACCACCATTCATTTCCAATGTTTTTCAACACCTGTAACAGAATCACAGTAACCCTTAAGCAATACCCCCTACTTACCCTTCCCACCTGCCACTCATAACCACTAATAAACTTTGTTCTCTCTGCATTTGCCAACTTTGGATATTTTATGTAAGATGATGAAAACAGTTTTTCGTCTTTTGAGACTGACTTATCTCACTCCTAATAATGTTTTCAAGGTTCGTCTGTGCTATAGCATGCATCAGAACTTCCTTTTCTCGTTATGACTGGGTAATATTTCATTGTAGGGACATACCATATTTTGTTTACCCATTCATCTGTTGTACCGTGGACTGCCAAGGGAACAAATAGATTGGTTCTGCAAGCAGTACAACCAGAGTGCTCCTTGGAAGCAAAGATGGCAAGACTGAGTCTTACATACTTTGGAGATGTTGTCAGGAAGGATTACTCCCTGGAGAAGGACATCGTGCTTGGTAGAGCAGAGGGTCAGAAAAAAGAGGAAGACCCTCAATGAGATGGATTGACCCAGTGGCCGCAACAATGGGCTTAAGCATAAAAACCATTGTGGACATGGTGCAAGACCAGGCAGTGTTTCATTTGGTTGTTCATAGGGTCATTATGAGTTGGAACTGACTCAATGGCATCTAACAACAACATTCATCCGTTGATGGAAACCTTGGGTTATTTCTACCTTTTAGCTACCCAGGGCAGTGATCTTGTTGAAACACAGATTGCTAACTCCCATGCCAAGATTTTTGATTGAGTAACTCTGGGTGGGACTTGAAAATTTGCATTGCTAAGAAGTTCTTTGATGTGGATGCTGAGTGGGCCTCAATCTTGGTATGTTAGAATTATCCATAGACCTGTTAATCACTATCAACGGCCCCACGCATAAAGATTGGTACTCTGTTTGTCTTGGGAGAGGATTTGGGAATGACTCATTTTTAAAAAATGTTATGGCAGCCAGAATTGAAAAAAATAACTGCTAGTAATGTATAAACAAAGATGGTGACCCAAGAATTCAACTAGTTCATCTAAAAAGAGGCCATAATCTTTATTTGATGTTAAATGCATGTTTTGAATTTATCTGAAATAATGAAACATGTCAACCTTAAAATATGTTTTGGATTCTATTCTCTATTCATGTGAACTATTCCAACTTGTAATATGTTTAACTGGTGCTGGATGCCCAAATTTTAAAATTATCAAACAATGCTCATTCCCTTCAACTAGTCATTTGCTGTTAGTTCTGAAAACCTTAGAGGGCCTTCCATTGCAATTCAAATGTGAATGTTATGAAACATTCAAAATGAATTAAAAAACTAACAAAAACAAGTATATCAAAAAGCATAGTAATAATAAGACAGACATTTAACCTAAAAGGTAATAAATATTCAATGCGGTTGCTCTGTAATAAGGATACAAGGGGTAGGAGGCTAGCGTACAAAATATTTCATGAAATACAGCTGCCCAGACAAAGGATTTAGGGATTGTAAAGATGTTTCTTTTATTCTCCCAAGATCATTGATTATTAACTGTACATTCCTGAGTTTTGAAGAAAGAAGTACTATTAATTGGGCCTTGTGGGGGACCTTCTAAAATAGTGAAAGAATCCAAAATGCCGATGAAAGGAGGAGATTAATAGCATGTAGTGCCAAGAGGCTGACTAATGTGATCATTTCCTTATGAAGCCGTAGCTCTTGAATTGTTGATTCCGACTTGAACAAAACAAAGCAGATTTATATCTTATGCACTGACACTTTGCCCACGAATATTTGAAAATTCTTTTTGTACTGAAATTAGACATTTGATTACAGTGATGAGGAGTACTTTTTTCTCTGCAGAATTAGATAATTATCATAGCTAGTGAACAAAGTGACATTAGCCACAAGGAAAACTATATGCAGGTACAAGAGCCTAAAATGTTACTACTCAGTACTTTTCTTTGAATATAACAATACACATCAACTAGAAATATAAAAACATGAAGAACTGAATTGTTGCCATTTCTCTGTATTGATAACATCACCGTTGCAAATGATATTTTAGACTGTTTATTGCATTTTTAAAATTGGGATCGAGCTTGCTTTGTTCTTCTTTCAATAGGCTCTGTTTTGTTTTGTTTTTTTTAAGAGAAATTTTAGGTTTAAAGAAAAATTGTACAGAATGTAGAGTTGCCATATGCCTGCTCCTCGTATGACACGTAGTTTCTCCTATTAATAACATCTTGTGTTCTTAAGTATATTGGTTACAAGTGGTAAACCAGTAGTATATCATTATTGCACATTGGGGCTCACTCTGTGTTGTATGGGAAACGCTGGTGTGGTGTAGCGGTTAAATGTTAAGGCTGCTAACCAAAGAGTTGGGAGTTCAAATCCACTGGCACTTCTTGAAAATTCTATGGGGCAATTCTACTCTATCTTATAGGGTCACTGTGAGTCGGAGTCAACACAGTGACAATCAGTTTGGTTTTTGTTTTCTGTGTTGTATAGTGTTGCTATGAGTCAGAATCAACTGAATAGTAATTTAAATGTATTTTTGTTTTGTATAATCCTACGAGTTTTGACAAATGCACTGTCGTGTATATACCACTACAATAACAGAACAGAATAATTTTGCTGCTCAAAAAATGTCCTGTACTCCACTCATTCATTACCCCCAACCCCAACCCCTGACAACTACTGATGTTTTTTCTGCCTCATTAGCGATGCCTTTTTCAGAATGTCATGTGGTTGGACTCATACAGTGTGACTTCTTTCACTTAATAATATACGTTTAAAGTTACTCTATGTCTTTTTGTGGCCCATTTCCTTATATTGCTGACTACTACTCCATGATACAGATGTACCATATCTCATTTATCCCTCCACCTACTCAGCACATCTTGGCTGCCACATTTTTTTTTTCTGCACATGAATATGCATCTACACATATCTACTAATGAGAATGTGTTCTTTAATTAATGGAAAGCATCACTGATGTGGCACTTGTATGATTTCTCTTTAAAGTATAGCAGAAACCACATGCTGAGTCCACTAAAATAAGTGTCAAAGATGAACATGCTGTTCAGTTCTTCCGAAGAGATGCTCACCTGTCAGCTTTCAGTACAATCAGAAGGATTCCAGGGGCAAAATGGAAACTCCTGGAAGCAAAGTTTCCATCATAACATAAATGGAACAGAAAAGAGAACAATTTGGAATAAATGAATTGGGAACAGATTAAAATCCCTGTGCTCTCTATATGTAATGGTGTGTGGAGGCCTTGGGTGGTGACAACAGCTGCCATACTAAGCAGCTTTGTCTAATTTGCTATGACATGCTGTCATAAAAGGCAACTTTAGAACAAACTTCATTTTTTGTTCATGGGAATATTTTCTTTCTAATTTCTTCTATCTTTTTTGCTGCTTTTTTTTTTCTTTTTTGTAAAGGAAAAGCCAGTACGCAATATAATATCTACCTATGTTCACAAAGTATGGAGGAATTTGCAATCAAGTTCTAGTGGGAGCTGAGCCTGATCCTCTGTTAGTGTATGTTTAAGACATACCCAGATGAATCACCTGGGGTGTACCATCCAGGACATTTCCTTCTTTGTGAGCAACAGGTGGCCTGTGACTCACCTTGAAAAAAATGACTCAAATGATATACAGAAACAGTTTTCTCAGAATTAATAACATGAAAAATATTGCATTGGAGTTAGAAGAAAAGGTCTCATTCTGATTCTTGAGGAAACGTATATGAATGCATTTTTACTTCCATGGCTATAGTACCTGAGCTAGGGCAATGCTGGTTCAGTGGTAGAATTCTTACTTACCAAGTGGGAGACCCTGGTTTGATTGCTGGCCAATGAACTTCTTGTGTAGTCAACACCCATCTACTAGCAGAGGTTTTCATGTTGGTATGATGCTGGGCAGATTTCAGTAGAGCTACTAGAATGAGACAGACTCAGAAGAAAGGCCTTATGGTCTGCTTCTGAACAGCAGTCAATGAAAACACTATAGCTGTCAACTGTCTGATCCCATAGCACGTGGAGTATGGAGCCAGAAGTTGGAAGCCGGTTTGTCAGCAGCTAACAAGGAGAATCTGAGCTCGTACTACCAATAACTCTGCTTCTGCAAGTGTTACCTTTCCCTCCCTCTTCTAGGGATGTGAGATACAAATGTCAAGTCAGCATTGCGATGTATGCTAATTTTTGTTAAAGTATCCAGGAAAAAACAAGACCTAAATTGGTATGCTAATTTCACAGGTATGATCAATCTGTAGTGATAAAGGCATTCCCCATGGTTTGTCCTCAGGTAAGAAGACAAGTTGAGTTTTCCTTTAATTTAAATAAAGTGTCTGTATTACTCCATTTCTGCAACTTGTGAATGGGTCTAATTTGAATATGTAATAAACATACCCTGAAAACATTTGGAAATCAACTTTAATTTTTTTCCCAATTCTAAAAGAAAATTCAAGTTGAAACCTGAGTAAGGTTGGTAGAATACTGCATAAAGGAATAATCAAGATATTAAAATTTAGATTTTGTTCCTTTGTTTGACAAAGCTGTGCCACTGTAATTTTTAGCTTAATCAGGTATGACTGTAAGCATACTTATCCAGTGGGCAGAATGCATAAAGAAATAGACCTAGGGCTGAAAGTAGAAAGACTTAGGTTCTGGAGTGAGATCTAAAGTGTATCATGATTCATAACAAATCATCCCCTATTTCTGAGTTTGCATCATTACTTTTGGATGGTAATTATGATGTTTAGACTACCTGATTCACAGAGCTACACCATACATATGCCTGCATGTCATTCAGCAAACTTTAACCAGCTTCAACAACCAGGTAATTTCATGTAACATAACATCCAAGAGGTAGAGTGGACTTTGAGGCTGACTGCTTCAGTAGCTCAGCGATACCATTAGGAACACGTGCTCTTTCCAACTCTCCTTTGTGTCGTCCACAGATTTGGCTTAACCCATGGACGGATGGTTACGAATTCCGACAATTAGGTTTGTAAACTCATCCTAGAAAAAGTGCCACTTACTTCATGCTGAATGTCACTAGGATCACCTTCAAAGTACTTCCTTTGGGAAGCTGTGCACTGACTCCAGTGTCTAGTCCAGTCTTCAAAGCAATTTTGGAACTCTTTCTGGAATGACCACCAAAGCTGTCATCATATTACCCTTAATGTCCTGAATGTCATCTAAATGTCTTCCTTTCAATATTCCCTTCATCTTTGGGTAAAGAAAAAAGTCACTGGGGGCCAGATCAGGTGAGGAGGTAGGGTGTTCCAGGACAGTTGTTTGTTTAGAAACTCACTCATAGACAGTGCTGTGTGAGCTGGTTCATTGTCATGATACAAGAGCCATGAATAGTTGGTGAAAATTTCAGGTCATTTTCATTGAAATTTTTCACACAGTGTTCACCACTTCCAAATAGTAGATTTGGTTAACTGTCTAGTTGGTACAAATGTTCACAACATTTTTGCCAGTTCTGTTCATTACTGGCTGCCCCAACCTCTCTTCACCAGTGACACTTTCTCTCTCTTCAGAAAAATGTGTAATCTATTTGCACACGGCTGTTTTCGTCATGCCATTATCCCCATAAACTTGGACTAGCATGTCCCTGATTTCACTTCCACTTTTGCCAAGTTTAACAAGAAATTTAATATTTGTTCATTGCTCTAATTCAAGCTCTGACATTCTTGTGCTGGCACACAAAAAGGTGCAACAACAACAATGGAAGCCACTCAGTAAGACACTGCCACATGTCAGGATGAGCACAGCTGTGAGACACTGATATACCAAGGTTATGGAGCCTTACCGAGTTGCTTTTTGCAGTACTGCCGATATAAACGCATGGTGGCAAGTTCACAAACCTAATTGTCGGACCTCATAATGAATGTATTTTAAATTGTTATGAAAGGATGATTGCTGATGTTTCCAGATGTTAGAATCCCTAGTCATCTAACCCCTCAAAATGCCATCACGTTATCCTGGTAATAAAAATGTATTACAGATAAGAGATTTTGGATCTATCGTTTGTTATTTCCCCAAATCTCTTTTCGCTTACTCCTCTGCCCACAAATTGAATGAGTAATCAGTTTCCACCCATTCCTTGGTATAACTCTTCAAGATGTCCACATAATGGTGTGCTACATGTGAATGTAGAAAGAGAAATGCAAAAAGGAGTAGAAATCACTGGAATGGTAACTGAGAGAATTGCTACAATTTATCAGTGTTAGAAGTCAAAGATAAACAGTCCCAAAATAGCCATATACATAACTCTGAATGAGCTGCTAGTATGAAATTATTCAAAAAAACAGACAAGAATTTATGAATGAATTGGGAATTACCTAAGTGTGTATGACTGTCATGTTTTGGCAGTCAGATGATAGTAATATTTTCCCTAATGTGGTCAGCAGTAAACAGTCTTAAAACTACCCACCCACAGTCAGCAATGTGGACTGTAAGGAAATGTTCTGTTCACAGCAGTGAGATACAGTGTGAAACCCACTGGAGCAGGTTCAAGGGCCAGGGCCACTATTAACTCATGAAGGGTCATCAGGTTATATCACTCAGTAACGTCCATCTATTCATTCTTGAGTTCTCTCTCTAAGTATTTTCTTGAAATGCTTGTTACTATGTGCTTTAAAAGATAAATTACATATTACAAGAATTCATTAGAAGTGACCAGTGCCTTCAAATAATTCCAAGTCTAGTGGGAAAGACAAGTAACACAGATGCTCGGTGCTTACACACATGTCCTGTGTTTAGGGGAGATTCATCTGTCAATTACTGCTGCAGCAGGGAGGCAACTGAATCTTTGCACCACATTCTAAGCAGTCAAAAGAAATGTTACAGGATCTGGACAACCCAAGAATTTCAGTCACTATGCAAATAAGTTATTGAATATGAAGTACTTGGTAAATAGGAAACCCCTATCCAATCTGTTGATATGGAAAGAACATTCTCTCCTTCTGCAGACACAGGCCTGATATGTTTGTTTGGTACTCTAGCCACAAAGTGAATTTTTCAAGGCCCTGCAAAATTGTTTGCGTACTGGGGAGGAAGGAACCAAAATAGTACGGGCTAGAAAATTCAAAATACAAGTTGCAAAATCAGAAATAGTAATTGTTTAAATTTGAAACCCATAAAGTTGTTTCACTTTAACTGCAACTTGACATTCACATTAATGTATAAACTGCATTTCAAGAGTTGCATTTATTTTACCAAATTTAAAGTAATTCAAGAGTTGCATTTGTTTTACCAAATTTAAAATAATGTTGGCTGAGGCATCCCAAAAGTAAGAGTGCTCAGAACTCACAAAAAAGTGTTCATACCCTGACTCAATCATGTGGTGACTGGAGACTTGAAAAACTTTCTTAAATGTCTTAAGCTTTAGTTTACCAGTTTATAACATGGGGATAAAATTACCCATCTTAAAGTATTATCAAGAGTAACAATTTAATGCATGAAAGTTGCCTAGTATAATGCTTGACATACATTTCTTGTCCAATAAATGCTATTTTTATTTTCCTCTCTATATAGCAGGTTTTGCTATTGATTTATTTCCAGACACGTATTTATTGGAAACAGTGTTTGGAACCAGTTGCAAGATAATGACTTTAGCATACAATTTTCCTAGTGATGCTAATATCTACTTCACTCTGTGCCTATTTGACTTTTGTCCTTCTTCCAAACATTAAAACCACACTTACAGTTGTCACTGAATCTCATCTGATGCATAGCAACCCACCTCCATGTGTGCAGAGCAGAACTGGGCGCCACTGGGTGTGCAGGACTGTGACCTTTCAGAAGCAGATTTTTCAGAGATGCCTCTGGGTAGGCTTGAATTGCCAACCTTTTGGTTAAGAACAGAGTGCTTCACTAATTGTACCAGTTAGGCTCTTGGTAAGTTGTTGGGAAATAATGATATGTCCAGCGATGTCTCAGCTTCTCAAGGTGGTTGCTTTAGTGATATTAAAACAAAGGGTTTGATCAGCTGATATCCATGGTGATGTTTATTCAAGAGACACTTTATGGTATCTTTAGAGAACTTCTCACCCAGCTCCTCTCATTCTTTCCTTTTCTTGCTGAACTTCTGTGAGACACATTAGTCTGCTTTTGTTTAAGAAAATGTTATCCAACTTAATCGGTGACATGTTTGATCATATTTCTTTTGAAATGTACAAAGCCTTGAGTAGTTTTTGTGGGGATCATTGTTACTTTGTTTAGTAATTACCTATTGCTAGTGAATCAGCTCTGACTCTGTGAACCTATAGAATGGAGTCAAACTGCTTCACAGAGTTTCCAAGACAGCAATCTTTATAGATGCAGATTACCACATCTTTCTCACACTCAGTAGCTGTCAAAAAAAAAAAAAAAAGCAAAACAAAACCCAGAAATGAAGACTTGCCATCTAGTCGAATTTAACTCATAGCAACCTTGTAGGACAGAGTAGAACTGCCCTATAGGGTTTCCAAAGAGTGCCTGGTAGAGTTGAACTGCTGACCTTTTCGTAAGCAGCTGTAGCTCTTAACTACTACACCAGCATCCCATCCCCAGAGATATGAAAATCTGTACAGTGAAGAAAAGTGTGAAATCTTCATAAATCACCTGTAATTTTCTTCCTTCTCTAAACTTCATCATTTCTGTTTTAAATATTGCCTTCTTACCTAAGGAAATTCTGGTGATAGAGTAGTTAAGAACTACAGCTGTTAACCAAAAGTTTGGCAGTTCACATCCACCAGGGCCTCCTTGGAAACTCTAAGAGGCAGTTTTACTCTGTCCCAAAAGGTCACTATAGATTGGAATTGCCTAGACAGCAATGGGTTGGTTTCTTACCTAAATGCTCCAAAAATGCCTTTTTTAAATTTTTCTTTCTTGAAGGTTTTATGTATTTTCCTGCACATGATATCTTCAATAACCAGTCATTTAGTAAGCAGATCACATTGATTATACTGACGTTAGTATGGTATGTGACCAATAAAATGTTCATGCATGCGATCAACTCCCTTCCAAGCTCACCCAGCTTTTCTCTGTCCAAAAAATGTGTAATTTACTAATCATACATGCAATGGAATGTTCCTCAGCCATAAAGAGAAGTAAAGTCTTTATACATGATACAGTGTGTATGAACCTTGAAAACAATGTTGAATGAAATGTTAGTGACATTTGAAAATTTGAACCACTGAAATTTGAAAAATACTGTAAAGATCTTAAAACTAAACTCACTACCATCGAGATGGGTCCAACTCATAGCTACCCTAGAGGGTCAGAGTAGAACCGCCCCATAGGGTTTCCAAGGAGCACCTGGTGAATTTGAACTGCCGACCTTTTGGATAGCCACTGTAGCATCTAACCCCCTATGCCACTAGGGTTACCTACTGTAAAGATCTTACGTGAAATCTCTAAAAAAAAAGCAAATGTATTTAAAAACAAACAAAAAAAGCAAACCAAGCCTGTTGCCATCTAGTCAATTCCAACTCATAGTGACCCTATAGGACAGAGTAGAATTGCTCCATAGGATTTCCAAGGAGCACCTGGTTGATTCAAACTACTGACCTTTTGATTAGCAGCCATAGCAGGTAACCACTACATTCCCAGTGTTTCCAGGCAAATGTATAAAAACAAACCAAAACAAACCCAGTGCCGTCTGGTTGATTCCCACTCATAGTGACCCTATAAAACTCAAAAAACATACTGACTGCCATCAAATTCATTCCAAGTCATAGCAACACTAGAGACAGAGAAGAACTGCCCCATAGAGTTTCCAAGGAGCACCTGGCAGATTTGAACAGCTGACCTTCTGGTTAGCAGCCTTAGCACTTAACCACTACACTACCAGAGGTTCCAGTGACCCTCTAGGAGAGAGTAAAACTGCCCCCATAGAGCTTGCAAAGAGTGCCTGGAGGATTCCAACTGCCAACAGCAACCGCAACACTTACCCACTATGCTGCCATGGTGTACAGTAGTTCATTAGTGGTTACCAGAAGTGAGAGTAAGGGGGAAAGAAGGGGATTATTTGGGGGGAAGCAGTGTGTTTATGTTGATGGAGAATTTGGCAATGATTATTGGTCATGGTTTCACAACGTGCTTAATCTAATTGATATTACAAAATTGTGCATGTGAAAAATGTTGAATCTTAAATGATGTGTTACATTTATTTTAACAATTATGTAGTAAATTAAAATGATAAACTGAAAAATAAGGGATAATTTACTACACTATTAGCATTGCATAATCTATAACACTTTGGTCTCACTGACCCAACCCAAGAGCAAGAGTGAAGAATCTGCTGAGGCTTTCATTTCACCCCAGAACATCACACTGAGCCACTGATGGATCTTTCAGAACAACCTCTGGTCACAAAAAAATTGTTTATAGATACACACATTGTAAAAAGTGCAAGCATTGTCAATTGAAATCTGTAAAGGTATTTATACTATTAAAACAAGTCTGTAGACATGTCTTTTCCCAGGTGTATTCTTCATGAAGGAACCCTTGTGGCCCAGCAGATAAGTACTTGACTGCTAACTGAAAGTCAGTGGTTCAAATCTTCCAGCCATGTGTAAGTGAAAGATGTGGCCATCTGCCTCTGTAAGGGTTATAGCTTTGGAAACCCTATGGGGCAGTTCCACTGTGTCACATGGTGTCACTATGAATCACAATCAACTCGATGACACACAACAACAACAGTTCTCCATAGGTTGAGACAACTTCTAAATTTTTGCTGTAAAAGACTGATTTTGGGGAGAAGGAAATTCAGATGTGGAAGAGTTTAATGAATGTTCCAAGGTGGCCACCTTTTCAATGCAGAATCAGGGCTAGAAGGTAGTTCTTCCGGGCTCCTAACCTAGTGCTCTTTCCTCTGCATCAAAGTGTCTCTGCTCAGTGAAGCTCCTCTCCCAGTCTTTTAAAAGATGTCTCAGGTAGTTTCTGGGAAAGAAGAGAAAGCTGTTCCCTGAGAACCATCAAGTTAAACAGGACATCATCTCTGTCCCTGACTCAAGTCTCAGGTCCTTTGCTAACAAGTCTTCTGCCTTTCTAAAGTTCTGTATTGTTTGTTTTCCGTTCTTATACTAAGCCAATACAAGGCTCATAGAAATACTGCATGGGACTTCTACTTTCCTTGTTGGGAAGTGTACTTTTCATGTACTCTGAGTAATTTTACAGTAATTGTTCAAAGACAAATTTATTATAGTGTTTAATGCACTCCCAGTTTGTGAATTCTTTAGCTGAATAAAAAATATTATTTCGATATGCCATAATATGGAGCCACAGGGTGAAAACTCAGAGAAAGCAAAGCATAGACAGCTGCTTAAACCCATCACTTGACAGTTTATAAAATCTTTTTCCAATGCACTACCTTTTTGCTGTTGGCTGCCAGGGAGTCAGACCCCTGGCTCGTGGCAATACTGTGTACTGCTGAACAAAGTATTGTTGATTAGTTGTGGATCGGAACATTAGGATCCACGGAATTTCTATTAGCTGATTTTTAGAAATAGATCCCCAGTTCATTTTAGACTGAAAGCTCCACTGAGAGCTGTTCAGCATCATAGCAACGCATAAGTTTCCACTGATAGACAGCTGGTGGTAGTACTTCAAGTTCACTGGTTGAGAACTGAACCCTGGTTTCCCTTACAGAAAGCAAGAATTCTTCCACTGAATCACCATTGACTCCATACATTATCTTAGTTGATCCTAACAACCACCATTGAGGTAGAAATTATTGTCTCCATTTTACACCGTAGAAACTGAGACTTGGCCAAGGATACTCAAGTAGTGATTAGTAAGTTAATTGTTTTAATTGAAAAAATCTCAATACTTATCTCCATATACAACTATTAATAAATTTTATGCACATAATACTCCACAAATGTATTATAAAACCTCCTCTAAAAGTGAAAAATTTAAGAGTAAGATAAAGATAAAATAAGCAATTTTTTTGTATTTTTTGGTTAATGAAAGAAAATAATCATGCAAAACAATAATGTTCTTAATATTTTTAGTGAGACAAATACTTTTCAGTATGACTTAGAATTTTTAAAAAATATTTGGTGTAATATATTGTGTTCTAGCCACTTGAAATTGTGTTTCTAAGTTCAGTGTATGAGGTCTGACAATTACGTCCCTGGACTTGCTGTTCTAAGGGTTGCATACCTGTGGCCACCTTTGAAGTCCTCACCTTGCGAAGCTGTGCACTGACACCAGTGTCTAGTCCACCCTTTAAAGTGGTTTTGGAACTCTTTCTGGAATGACTGTTGTGCACGGTGGCATGGTAGAAAGTTCATAAACTTAACTGTACAGTTGACCATTAGGGAGTTTTTAGCCAGTAAAGAAATAACCGTACTGGAACACCCTCCCTACTTACCAGATCTGGCCCCCAATGACTCTTTTTTCTTTTCCTGAGGATAAAGGGAATATTGAAAGGAAGACATTTTGATGACACTCAGGACATCAAAGGTAATACAGTGACAGCTCTGATGGCCATTCCAGAAAAAGAGTTCCAAAATTGCTTTGAAGGGTGGACTAGGTGCTGGCATCAGTGCATAGCTTCCCCAGGGGAGTACAGCAAAGGTGATCATAGCGATACTCAGCAATGAGTATGTAACACTTTTTCTAGGATAAGTTCATGAACTTCACTGCCAGTTCTTGTGTCTTAGTACTTCATCTTGTGGCCAGATAGAAATCAAAAAGATTCTCAACATTAAAATATAGACATAAATAGAAGAAAGATATTGTTGATCACAGTGATTAAATCATTCAGACTTTTTCAAATCCAGCTAGCAATTATGTAAAATTTTCTCTTCATTTCGATGAATTACCCTCTTATTTGTCATTTGCCAGTTGTTCTTGAAAACTAATAAGAAGATACTGAAAATTTACATTAGTAACAAATTCAGACTTCCAGTTTCCATCCCAACATTTAAAGAGCTTGGAAGTTGTGATTTGTATTTTTACAATGAGAAATAGGTGAACAAACTGAAAATCAGTGACCAGTTTTGGGATCTGTCTGAGATCTGACATAGCCAGGAGACCCACAGCCCTGAAATCTGGAAAGACAGACACATCCAGGGAAACAGCGTTGAGATCTGTTTAAGTGGAATGGAGGCTACTGAAGCCATAAACTTGCAGGAATACTTAGGAGTATAGCAGTTAAGAAATTAAAAGATGCACCACACTGGTGAAATCTGCTGCAAATGACTTCTTTAAAATATTCAAAATAAAGATGGCACCTTGAAGGTGAAAGTGCACTTGAACCAAGCCAAGGTATATTCAATCCCTTCCTATGCGTAGGAAAGAGGACAACAAATTAGGAAGACCAGAGAAGAACTTATGCCTTTGAACTGTGGTGCTGCAGAAGGATACTGAATACATCACGGAGTGCCGAAAGAACAAAGAGATTTGTCTTGGGATACGTATACTCAGAATGCTTATTAGAAGGAAGGATGCATAGACTACCTCTCACATACTTTGGACATGTTATCAGGAGGAATCAGTCCCTGGAGAAGGACATCATGTTTGCCAAAGGAGAGGATCAGTGAAAAAGAGGAAGACCCTCAATGAAATGATTAACGGAGTGGCTGCAACAGTGGGTTCAAGCCTAACAAGGATTGTGAGGACTGTACAGGACTCGGTGGTGTTTCATTCTGTTGTACACGGGGTAGCTTTAAGTCAGAACCAATTTGAAGGCATGTAGAAACAACTGTTGACTCAATGTCACAGGTTTAGTCTTCTGATTTAAGGATGAACTAGTCTGAAGGTGGGAAACGCCTGAGGGCTGCTGTGTCGGAGGGACTGCCACTCTTTATTTCTAGGAACCTTACCAGGTCCTCACGGTGAAGTGCCAAGAAGACTTGCCTCATGGCTCTGGCCAGAGAAACCACAGTGAAATATTCTCAGCTCTCTCTAACACAGACTTCCTTTCCAGGGGAAGAGTCTTTACCAGAGCCATATTCTACCTGGAGGAAGGGCATTTCTGTGACTGGCTCTTTCTAGCCTTCTTGGCTCACCTAAGAGAGCTGGGAGGAAAGCTAAGAAACCTTTGTGAAGGTCACAAACCAGTGACTCAAGCTCACTGAAAGGCTGAGATGGATCCAGAAGATTATAAAATGATTTCTTTCCACTGCACATTCCTACCATGCCAACAGGATTCCAGTACAAGAACAGAATTACAGATGACTGAGTTACAAGGCACACACTTGGTTCTTTCTTAGGGAAGCACAAAGACAAGACCAAAAACCAAATCCACTGCCAGGGAGCCAACTCCAAATAGTGAAGAGAAAAACAAGGACGCTAGAGGAATCTGAAGCCTCTGCCGCCTACAGCTACAGCAAACACTAAACATGGCCCAACTCTTTGTCAGGTTATCATAAATTCTCACACTGAAGACCTCTTTGCTTCACTTATTACCCAATTCATCACACCAACTTGCAACAACAAAAAATTATAAGGAACATTGAAAGACAGCACGAAAAATAGTTTGAAAGGACAAAGCTTGATGCTTTGTCCTTTCAAACTGTTTTTGGAATCAAAAGCAGACTCAGCTATGACATAGATTCTGTAAACATCGGACAGAGAAATTAAAATGGCTATGATTGATATATTAATAGGGGCTCTAATGGAATAAGTAGATGGCATGCAAGAAGAGATGGTTAATAGAAAGAGATTGAAATGCTAAGAAAAAGCAAATATGTTCAAGCTTTCATCAACCTGAACTTGTTCTCATTTAGAAGACATAAAGAAAACAAGCAAATAAATAATGGCACCATCCTCAGCCTCTCTATGATGTGAAGAGCCTACTTTTCTCCTAGGATTTCTTCTAATACCATGTATGACAAGACAGGCTCTGACATACAGTTCTAGTGAGTGAGCCAATATCAGTTTGTATATTAAATAAATATAGATCTCAATGTGGAGACCACTGTACAATATTACAGCCAGGCTTCAACCTATGTGGGCCTTCTCTGCAAGAAGAGCTAATTCATATTGAGATTATATTTTCCATCATGATCACTGGATGAACTATGGTCTTCAGTGAATGAGTCTCATACACAGTGAAAAAACACTTTCTATTTAACCTGCCAGATGCCCTGAATGGATATCCAGAATCAAAAGCTAGTACGGTAAGCCAGTATTAAAAAGGAGGAAAATGGGCCTGACTAAAAGTTAGTCCACTGCTTATGCGATTTGGAAGTAGAATGGGTTCTGATAAATGATGTATATCTCCCAGTTATTTTAATTGACACTAGTGGGGATTGAGAAGTCTTGGGTCTGACTCTTTCATTAGTTGATTATGACAGAAACTATGCTGCTCATCAAGTATTTATCTGTTCCTCTTCGTTTCTCGAGCTTCTTTACATAAGGCAGGAAAACTTGATGAGCTCTCGCTATGAGTGAAAGTAACATAAATCCCTTCAGGCTAAGGCATAAAAGAGGAGATGTGAGTCTTTCACTTGTTCTCTCTTCTACGTGGTGAAACCCATGTCACTTGTGTACCTAATCTTCCATGAGGAGAAAAGTCAAGAACCACCTCCTTCAGTACACACATCTGCATTGAATACACAGTGTGGATAACCAAAGCACTTGAATGATTAAGTCACAAAGATTTCAAAGTTCATTTGCTATCCTAGTAGAAATTAATCAATAAACCCTGATGGCATAGTAGTTAAGTGCTACAGCTGCCAACCAAAAGTTTGGCAGTTCAAATCTGTCAGGCGCTCCTTGGAAATTCTATGGGGCAGTTCTATTCTGTTTACAGAGTTATTATGAGTCTGAATTGACTTAACAGCAGAGGGTATTCTTTTTTATGATAGAGTAATCTTGATGTCCTTGTGGCTCTCTTATTTCTTGCATTAAGAAGAAAACTGTAACTTACTTCAGACGTTCTCATGTAGAATTATTCATAGGCTAGTTAGTCAGTAAATCTCTCATTGTTTTAGTTATGTTGTGCTGCTTTACCAGAAATACCACAAGTGGAAGGCTTTAAAAGAGAAATTTTATTTTGGCACTATCCAATAAGTTATAAATCCAAAGTCAATATGGGAAATTATCACAGTCCAAAAGGCTGAGTCCAAATTCAGTATGAGAGCATTCTGGGCAGGAACCTCAGGCCCAAAGGACACACTCTACTCTTGGTGTTGCTTTCTTGGTGGTATCAGTTTCCCAAATCCAACTTGACTCCCTTTCTTTATATCCCAAGAGACTGCTGCAAGCTACAATATAATCTCACACATTAAATTTTGCCCCCCAACACAACTGTGGCACGTCTATCCTCATTAGCACCGTAGAGGCAAGAATTCCAACATGGGGGAACATTACACAATACCGGGAATGCTGGGCTGGCCAATTTGCTACATTGATTTTTGGGGGGAACACAGTTCAATCTATGACACTCATACACAGATTGGAAAATACATAATAGCACTATATACGTGGACTTTGTCATATGTTGTTAATTTTCAAGAGGGCTCAAATCTCATGCCAACATTGTGTTCAATAGAATGCTGCCCAGTCTTGGGCCATCTCCATGATCATTGGCATGTTTGAGTTCATTGGGCACATTAATAGTTTCTATAGACAAGCCATGTGCCATAAAGTTAATTCCAACTTACAGTGACCTTATAGGGCAGAGTGTAATTGCCCTACAGGGTTTCCAAGGAGTAACTGCTGAATTCACACTGTCGACCTTTCGTTTAGTAGCTGTAGCTCTTAACTACTGTGCTGTCATCAGGGCTCCAGTAGTCTGTACCCAAAATCTCACAGGAGTTGAGTTGATTCTGATTCATAGTGACCCTATAGAACAGACTAGAACTGTCTCCATACAGTTTGAAGGAGTGCATGGTGTATTTAAACTGTTGATCTTTTGGTTAGCAGCCATAGATAGCACTTAACCACTATGCTACCAGGGTTTCCAGTAGTTTCTACCAAAAACAATAAAACCCAACCCACTGCTGTCAAGTCATGTCTGATTCATAGGGACCCTATAGTTCAGAGCAGAACTACCCCACCAAGTTTTCCAGGAGCGCCTGGCAGCCTGGCTGATTTGAATTGTCAATGTTTTGGTTAGCAGATGCTGCACTTAACCCACTACGCCACCAGGGTTTCTAGTAGTTTCTACAGATGGCATTATTCAGGGGAAAAAAAAAAGCTATATATTTTTAGAGTAAGATTAGAGATGGCTTGGTGTTGTCTCAGTATTTGACTAATTCCTACTAATCAAAATAATAATCTTTAGTCTTACCTGATTTGCCTCAAGGTGATTTTACAAATAAAGATCTTCTATTTGGTGTTTAGAGATCCTGCTAGCATAATGGGTAAGAACTACAGCTGCTAACTAAAAAATCAGCAGTTTAAATCCACAAGGTGTTCCTTGGAAACTCTATGGGGTTGTTCTACTCACCATGAGTTAGAATTGACTCAATGGCGGTGAGTTTTTTTTGCTGTTGTTTTTGTTTTTAATTTGGAGTTTAAGGAGCCCTGGGCTGCAGTGGTTGAAGTAATCAGCCACTAACTGAAAGGTCTGTGGTTGGAAACCACCAGCTGCCCCATGAGAGAAAGACATAGCAGTCTGCTTCTGTGGAGATTTACAGCCTTTGAAGTCCTATGAGGTTGCTACAAATTGGAATTTGACTTTGACTCAGTGGCAGTACGTTTATTTGGAGTTTAATTATTTATCCTCTTTCTCCCTTGTATGTGCCATACTCATTTGCTGCCCCATGAACTCTGTTGCCATTCGTATACACATAACACTGTCATCATATTAAGAAACATTTGGAGGGGGCGGAGTCAAGATGGCGGACTAAGCACACATCTCCTTATATCCCTCTGGAAACCAAGACCTGAACTGATAATCAAACGGAGCCTTCTGGTCACCTAATCAGCCCCAGGACACGGCACAGGGCTGTTAGTCGGGACTTCATACCACTGAGCGAAAAACCTCCTCTCTTTCTCTGACTCCCATGCCTGGCTGGCCCTGGCTCTCACAGACTGACGGTAAATGCACCATTTTGAGTTTTGTTTTTCCTCTGTCTTGGCCCAAGGGTGGGGCTGGGTCTTGCCTAGTGGCTAGACTCAGACGTGCTGCCAGGGGGATAGGCAGGCGAAATTCCCATATTTTGAGAGTCAGGCTTAGGACTCTGTTAATCTAGCTACTTTGAGCCTTTGGTTTTACATCTGCCTTGGCGGGGTTTGTACAGAAGTTCGCAGTCAGTGTGCAGGACGCCATGTTGGATTCGGAGATTCTAGCGGGACCTCATTCTTAGCCTGGGAGCCAGAGCCTGCAAACAGGACAGCGCTTCTCCAACAGAAAAGCAGTAATTTACCCAGTGCCACCTGTTTTGGGGGTCCTGCAACAGAATCAGAGGAATCACTACTTCTCGGCACCTTTAGCCCTTCTGTCTGCTGCCTGTCCGGAGGGCACCATCTTGGATATGGTGGCCGCAGCTGGACCTAATTCATAGCTTGGGAGCCAGAGCCTGCCCACAGGAGAGCGCTTTTCTATCAGAAAAACAGTACTCTATGCAGTGTCGTCTAAGGCTAGGACCTGTCAGCAAAGGTCAACAGGGCAGTAGCATTACTGTATTCTGAACTAGTTTATATCATCTGGGGTTGGATACACTGGCGCTTACTTTGCCAGTTGAGAAGAGGGACCTCTACACCTGAAAGCCTAACTGACTTGTGAAGTGGTCAGATATCTTTTGCTTTACATTTTAAGACAGCCTAGAGAAACATCTGCAGTCCATCCTCACAGTACCTCTTCCAGCCTCTACATACTCACATGGGTCCCCCAAAGCATCAGAAACTTGTGGCATACAAGAAGTCACCTATGGCTTCAGAAGGCTCCCAAACAAAGCAACCAAGGAGTTTTCCAGATGAAGAAACTTTTATGAAAGCATCAGGAAGTGAATACAAAATGATTATATACAGAGTCCTTCTAGACCTTATACAAAATGCAGGAGAACAAAATAAAAAATTAAGCAAGATGTTCAATATGATGGAACACCAATACTCTGAAATCCAACAGATCAAGAACAAAATCAAAGACATAGAAATTTCCATGCAAAGCCAAGAAAACAGAATGGAACAAATAGAAAAAAGAATTTCTGACTTGGAAGACAGAGCTACTGATGCCAGCATCTATGAGCAGAAATCAGAAAAAAGAAACAAGAAAAATGAAGAAACATTAAGAAGCATGTGGGACTCTATTAAGAGGAGCAACCTTTGATTAATTGGAGTCTCTGAACAGGGTGAGACATCTGAGAAAACAGAGAGTATCGTTGCTGAGCTGCTGACAGAAAACTTCCCAGAAATCATGAAGGAAGAGAATATAGACATCTCAGATCCATATCGTATGCCACCCAATATAGATCTCAAAAGAAAGACTCCAAGACCTATTATAATCAAGCTCAACAAAATGAAACATAAGCAGCAACTCTTAAAGGCAGCAAGACTCAAAGCAAAGCTAACATTCAGAGGGAAACCCTGTAGGCTCTCGTCAGATTTCTCAGCAGAAACCATGCTGGCACGGAGACAGTGGCAGGACACATTCAAAGTCTTGAAGGAGAAGAACTTCCAACCAAGAATTATATATCCTGCAAAACTATCTTTCAAATACGAAAATGAAATTAAGACATTCCCAGATAAACAGAAACTCAGAGACTTTGTAAAAACCAAACCCAAACTACAAGAAATACTGACAGAAGTTCTTGGCTCTGGCTTAGTAGAAAAAAACCACTAACTTTATATTTCAGAACGACACAATACTCAAAACTCTACTCAGTTAGGGAAGGCTCCAAAACCAATTACAGCTTTGATATGGAAAGAAGCAATCCAGTGATCATCATGAAAACTATGGTGTCATCATATTAAAAAGAGGGATGTACTACAGTTCTTATAGTCCTTCCAGATGGAGAGGAAGATGACAAGACTGGTAGTAATTAAAACTGGGTTTGTATGTAGTTTTTTAAGGGGATCACAGGGCCAGCTGTAAAGCACAACAAAGAAGTATCATATCATTTCAAGAAATGTAACACAGGAGTCTCAAAATGACAAAACCAGCTCTGAAAAAGGTGAAAAATCAACTCACGAAAAAGAATGTCCCAGAACAGACTAATAAGAACAACAGAGAAAACATCAACATAAAAAGAAACAAATCACAATGGCAGCAGTGAACACATACCTATCAATAATTACATTGAATGTGAATGGACTGAATGCTCCAGTAAAGAGACATCAAGTGACATCTTGGATCAAAAGACATGACCCATCCATATGTTGTCTACAAGAAGCTCACTTGAGACCTAAAGATAGAAACAAACTGAAAATTAAAGGATGGAAGGATATATATCAAGCCAACAATGAACAAAGAAGAGCAGGAGTGGCAATTCTAATCTCAGACAAAATCAATTTTAATGTCAAATCCACCATCGTGCATAAAGATGGGCATTATTTATTGCTGAAAGGTTCAGTACACAAGCAATACTTAGCTATATTAAATATTATGCACCTAATATCAGAGCACCTAAATACGTCGAAGAAACACTGACTACACTCAAAAGAGAGATGACTCCACCATAATAGTGGGAGACTTCAACACTCCACTCTCAGTACTAGACAGATCATCTAGAAAAAACCTCAGTAAAGATACAGAAGACCTCATTGCCACAATTAACCAACTAAACCTTATTGATATATACAGAACTTTCCACCTATCAGCAGATAACTACACCTTCTTCTCCAGTGCACATGGAAAATTCTCCAGAATTGACCATGTGATAGGCCATAATGCAATGCTTAACAAAATCCATACCATTGAATTACTGCAAAGCATCTTCTCCTATCATAAAGCTATAAAAGTTGAAATCAATAGCAGATAAAACATAGATAGAAAGTGGAACCCTTGGAAACTGAACACATCTTGCTCAAAAAAACCGTGGATCATAGAGGAAATCAAGGATGAAATAAAGAAATTCATGAATTCCGATGAGAACGAAAACACTTCCTACCAGCTCCTATGGAACACAGCCAAAGCAGTGCCCAGAAGTCTGTTTATCTCCATAAATGCACACATCTGGAAGGAAGAAAGACATCAAATCAAGGAACTAACCCTACAGCTTGAACAAGTAGAAAGAGAACAACAGAGGAACTCCTCAGGTACCAGAAAAAAATGAGATCATAAAGATTAGTGCAGAGCGAAATGAATTAGAGAATAGAAAAACAATTGAAAAAACTGAAAAGACCAAAAGCTGGTTTTTGGAAAAGATCAACAAAATTGACAAACCACTGGCTAAGCTTACTAAAGAAAAGCAGGAAAGGAAACAAATAACCCAAATTAGAAATGAGAGGGGGGTTGTCACCACAGATGCAATAGAAATAAAAAAGTATCATAACAGAATACTATGAAAGACTACTCTAACAAATTTGAAAACCTGGGGGAAATGGAACAATTCCTTGAGTCGTACCACCTACCCAAATTATCACAACGTGAAGTAGAACAACTTAATAAACCCTGTCCGAGACCCCACCCATCCAGCAGGTAGAGAACAGACACACGGACCACCACACGCGGTTTCAAGATCCTTCTTCCGCTTTATTTCCTGGTCACCCGGCTTAAATAGTGTTGCCTGTTGTATTCTGATTGGGCAAACAATATCTAATCACATGGGGGGCTTGCCTAGTTTCCAGGCAAAGCCTTACACAGGGCAGGCCATCAAGCGGGGTAAACAAGGGTGTGGCCCTCAGCGTGACGCCGTTTTGCAGGCAGCGAGATCTAAGGCTTACAGGAGGTATGTGGGCCATGGCTCCCAACAAAACCCATCACAAAGGAAGAGATTGAAAAGGTCATTAAAACACTGCCAACCAAAAAAAGTCCGGGTCCAGATGGCTTCATTGCAGAATTCTACCAAGCATTTAGAGAAGAGTTATCTCCAATACTACTGAGACTATTTCACAGTATAGAAATGGATGGAGTACTTCCAAACTCATTCTATGAAGCCAGCATAACCCTGATACCTACGCCAGGGAGAGACCCAACAAAGAAAGAGAACTAAAGACCGATATCACTCATGAATCTAGATGCAAAAATCTTCAACAAAATTCTTGCCAACAGAATACAACAGCATATCAAGAAAGTAATCCATCATGACGAAGTGGGATTCATACCAGGGATGCAAGGCTGGTTGAACATCAGAAAAAACAATTAATGTGATTAACCACATAAATAACACAAAAGACAAGGATCACCTGATTTTGTCCAGGATGCTGAGAAGGCATTTGTAAAGTCCAACACCCATTCATGCTAAAAACTCTTAGCAAAATGGGCATAGACAGCAAATTCCTCAATGCAATAAGGGCCATTTATACAAAGCCAATTTCCCACGTTGTCCTGAATGGAGAGAGACTGAAAGACTTTCCCCTGAGATCAGGAACTAGACAAGGATGCCCACTGTCAACTCTTCTATTCAACATTGTGCTAGAAATTCTAGCCAGAGCGATTAGACAAGACCAAGAAATAAAGGGCATCTGCATCGGCAAAGAGGAAGTTAAAATCTCCCTGTTTGTAGATAATATGATCGTATATGCAGAGAATCCCAAGGAATCTATCAGTAAACTACTCAAACTGATAGAAGAGTTCAGCAAAGTCTCAGGATACAAGATAAACATAAGTAAATCAGTAGGATTCCTTTACACCAACAAGGAGACTGTTAAGGAAGAAATTATCAAATCAATACCATTTACAATAGCCCCTAAGAAGATAAAGTACCTAGGAATTAATCTAACCAGAGAAATAACAGACCTTTACAAAGAGAACTACAACCCCTTACTACAAGAAACTAAGAGAGACTTAGATAAATGGAAAAACCTACCCTGCTCATGGATAGGAAGACTTAACATTGTCAAAATGTCTATTTTACCCAAAGCAATTTATTTATATAATGCAATCCCAATACAAGTTCCAGCATCATTTTTTAATGAGATGGAGAAACAAATCACCAATTTTGTTTGGAAAGGGAAGAAGCCCCAGATAAGTAAAGTACTACTAAAGAAGAAGAACACATTGGGAGGCCTCTCTTTACCCGACTTTAGAACATATTACACTGCCACAGTGGTCAAAACAGCCTGGTACTGGTATAAGAACAGACACATTGATCAGTGGAACAGAACTGAGACCCCAGAGATGACACCATCTGCCTATGAACAATTGATATTCGACAAAGGCCCTAAGACATTTAACTGGGGTAAAAACAGTATCTTCAACAAATGGTGCTGGCAAAATTGGATATCCATCTGCAAGAAACTGAAACAAGATCAACATCTTATACCTTATACAAAAACTAACTCAAACTGGATAAAAGACCTAAATATCAAACCTAAAACGATAAAGCTCATCCAAGAAAAGATAGGAAAAACAATGGAAGTGTTAATACACAATATGGACAGACTCCAAAATCTGTCAAACAAACCACAATCATCAGAAGAGAAAATAGATAAATCGGAACTATAAAGAATCAAACACTTTTGCTCCTCTGAAGACTTGATCAATAGAATTAAAAGAACCCCTACAGAATGGGAAAAAATATTTGGCAACTCTATGTCAGACAGAAGCCTGATCTTCATAATCTATAAGATATTACAAAATATCAACAAGAAGAAATTAAATCATCCAGTTAAGTGATCGGCAAAGGAGATGGACAGACATTTCACTAAAGAGATCCAGGCAGCCGAAAAACACATGCAGACATGTTCACGATCTTTAGTCATTAAAGAAATTCAAATCAAGATGACAATGAGATACCATCTCACCCCAGTAAGGTTGGTCATGATCCAAAAAACACAAAACAACAAATGCTGGAGAGGCTGTGGAGAAAGTGGAACCCTTCTACACTGTTGGTGGGGTGGCAAAATGGTCCAGCCTCTTTGGAAGGCAATCTGGCACTTCCTTAAAAGAATGGATATTGATATACCATTTGACCCAGTAATTCCACTACTTGGAATATATCCTACAGAATCAATGTCTTTCACACCAACGGACACATGCACCAGAATGTTTATCACAGCACAGTCCACGATAGCAAAAAGATGGAATCAACCCCGACGTCCGACAACAGAAGAATGGATAGGTAAACTATGGTATATATACTCAATGGAGCACTACACAATGATAAAGAACAACGACGACCCCAGGAAACATCTCATGACCTGGTTTCAACTGGAAGACATTATGTTGAGTGAAAGTAGTCAGCGACAAAAGGACAAATATTGTGTGAGACTCCTATGATAAGATCTCAAAAACAGACTTGTGTATAGAAGAAAAGACTCTTTGTCAGCTGCAAGGGAGGGGAGGGAAGGAGAGAGAGGGGGGAGGGTTTAGATTAGATAGTTGCTAGAAATCTGGTTGGGTGAAATCGGTGATAGCACACATTGGAAACAAGAACAATATTAAGTGGACTTAAGCATAACTTGAATATACCTTCCATCTTAACCCAATATTGCAAGGATAAAGTAGCTGGGGCAGGGGGCGGGGGACCATGCTCTTAGGCAAAAGCGAGGCACAACTAGCGTTTTGCTAAGAGGGCTCTCTGCACCCCCCATTGGTGAGTGGCGTCTGGGGTCTTAAAAGCCGCCAAGCTGCCATCCGAGGGCACAGCAAATGGTCCCAACTCAGCAGGAACGGATGCTCACCGAGGACCAAAATGACATGGGGGAAAGACAATCCAGAAGATAAAGAGACCCACATCAGTGGATGCCTACATCAACTTGGGACCGGAAGAACCGGATGGTGCCTGGCCACCACCAGTGATAGCCGTCATGGAGCTCACTAAGTTGAGTCTCACTGGCAACACAAGAATAAAAAGCAGTGCACCCTGAGATCCCCACTAAAAGACCTCAATTGATGGTCCAGCGGTTTCGGGGTTCCCCTAAGAGCGTGGTCCCTCGCCCTGATGCTGCCCTTGACCATAAATCATAATGAAGGTCCACTCTTTGGACAGGAATGGATTGGGCTAGGTGAGGCAGTGACCATATATTGGATGCACTTTATTGTTCTATACTTCTATAGGATGTCATCCTGCTGGCCTCCGGCTGGAGGAAGGAGAGTGGATGGAGAGGAGGGAAAAAAGAGACTGTTGGGAGAATGAGACATGTATGGAGCAGAGAGAAGTTGTGTGCTGTCACCAGGCAGGGAGAGCAGTGGAATCTGCATATAGGTGGGCATTTAAATTTATACAGAGAATGTACATTTTCACTCAGTTATATTAAATAAAAAAAGAAAAAGAAAAAAATTAAATTAAAAACAAAAGAAACATTTGGAAATTGTAAGAATCTGGATTGTATCAGTCACCAATTATAAACATGTGGCTCTAATGCAGCAAAAGAATATCTCTGTGGAGAGAGACGGTAGGAGCAGACTCAAGCAGAATCTACCTTTGTATCTTTTACTGTTGAAGATCTGAACACTACATGCGACTGTCATCCATGCGTGAAAATTAAAAGCAGAAAATCTCATATCAAGTGACATTTTAAATGATTCCACAGTTTAGTTCTATGAATTAAATGATAACAAAACAACAGCGGAGCTGAAGTTCAAAAATCAAAGCAGATTTATTTTCTTTTTTTCTTTTTGTTTTTCTATTGACACAGCTAAGTGATTTAAAAATCCATAGTAATTAATTGGTTTATGTATGGAATTAGAAATAGTAGTAACTCAACTGTTATGACTGATAAACTTTTGTTCAGCTCTACTATTTTCAGGGAAGTTCATTAATAAAAGCATGTTCTGAAATCTAAATAATTGGTATTACTGAAATAATTCTGTCGTCAAGTTATATACCTGGCCGACCACGAAGAGGTTTTACAAAATAATGTTAAATATATATTTTTTTTTACTTAGTGTTAAAATTCTCAGGTCATTGCTTTCTTGTTGTTACTCGGTGCAGCTGAGTTAACGCTGACCCATAGTGACCCTATGCACAACAGAAAGAAACACGGCCCAGTCCTGTGCCGCTCCCACAATCACTATGTTGGAACTCGTTGTTGCAATCACTGTGTCAATCCATCTCTTTGAGGGTCTTTCTCTTTTTTGTTTACCCTCTACTTTAGCCAGGTATGATGTCCTTCTCCAAAGACTGATCCCTCCCGATAACATGTCCAAAGTATGTGGACGTAGTCTCATCTTACCATCCTTGTTTCTAAGGAGCAATCTGGTTATATTTCTTCAAGGACAATCAGTGGTGTATTCAATATTTTCTCCAACACTGCAATTCAAAGACATCAGTTCTTCTGTCTTCTTTATTCATTGTCCATCTTTCACATGCATATGATGCTACTGAAAATACCATGGCTTTGGTGAGGTGCACCTTGGTCTTCAAGGTGATATTTTTGTTTATCAACACTTTAAAGGGGTCTTGTCCAGCAGACATGAGACAGTGTTCTTCTGTTATCCACAAGGTTTTCACAGGCTAATTGTTTCAGAAGTAAGCTGTCATCTCCTTCTTGCCAGTCTGGCTTAGTCTAGAAGCTCATCTGAAACCAGTCTACTGTAGGTGACCCTGCTGGTATCTGATCTACTGCCATTGAATCAGGTCTGACTCATAGTGACCCTAGATGTCAGAGTAGAACTACCCAATAGGAGCACGTAGCAGATTTGAACTGCCAACCTTTTGGTTAGCAGATGTAGCATTTAACCCACTATGCCACCAGGGTTTCCTAATTGTTCTAAGTGCTACATACCTCATTGCTGGATATCACTATGCTCACCTTAAAAGTGTCCCCCTTGGGAAGCTATGCACTGATGCCAGTGCCTAGTCAACCCTTCAAAACAATTTTGGAACTCTTTGTGGAATGGTCATTGCACACAGTGGCAAGGTGGCAAACTTAATTGTGTAGTTGTCTGTGAGGGAGGTTTTAGCCAGTAAACAAAATAACTGTATTGGAACATCCTCCCTACTCACGTGATCTGGCCCCCAGTGACTTTTTTCTTTACCTAAAGTTAAAGAAAATATTGAAAGGAAGACAGTTTGGTAACATTCAAAACATCAAGGGTAATACCATGACAACTCTGGTGGCCATTCCAAAGAAAGAGTTCCAAAATTGCTTTGAAGGGTAGACTAGGTACTGGTATTGGTGTATAGTTTCCCAAGGGGAGTACTTTGAAGGTGGCCATAGTGATATTAATCAATGAGGTATGTAGCACCTTTTCTAGGGTGAGTTTGTGAACTTGATTAGCAGTCCTCGTAGCTTCCAGCAACACAACAACTTGCAAGCTCCTGCACTGACAGACACATTGGGGTGCATTTGCTTAGCTAAGTTTCTTAATTTTATATTGATATTTTAGAGAATAAGATAACTGAGCACTTTAAACAATTTACAGTGAATTTGTTGTCTAGGTATGTAAAAAAAAAGAAAAGAAATTTGGGATTTATAATTTCAGTTGCTCTTGACTAGAAACACTGAGTATTTGCCTTAAGCATCAGCCCAGACTCCAAAGAAAGCATTTTCAGTTGATATTTAATATCTGATTTATTTGCAGACATGATTTCAAGGGACTTCCATGAGTCAGTCTCAGATCTAGACATTAAAAAACACAGTTTCTGACATCAGGCAGCTTATAGTTTAGTAGGGAGAAATGCAAGTAAATAGACAACTTCCATTAGTATGCTGCAAGAAATATTCATTTAGGGGATTGGCAAGACCACTCTAGCTGTGGAATGGTATGCTTAGGAAATGGTGAGCAGAATTTAGCTAAGAGAAGTCTTGTTAGGAGGTTCTGGAGAGAGGCAAGTGCACAAACAATGACATGGAAGAGAGAACAAAAGGTATGGTTGGGCTTGGACCCTGGCTATATAATTGAACTATTAAAAAACAAAAACAAACTCATTGTTGTTGGGTCACTTCTGACTCAAAACAACCCTGTAGGGTGCAATAGAGTTGCCCCAGAGGGTTTCCAAGGAGTGGTTGGTGGATTCAAACTGATGATCTTTTGGTTAGCAGCTGAGCTCTCAGTCACTGAGCCACCAGGGCTTCATAGCTAGAGTGCTGTCCAATAGAACTTTCCACGTTGATGGGAATGCTCTTATTCTGCACTACCCAGTATGGTAGTCACTAGCTGCATGTGGCTATGAAACATTTCGGGTGGCCAGTGTGACTGAGATAAAATTTTTTTGCTTTCATTGCATTTCAACTCGTTTTGAAATATATTTCAGAGAAGAGAAGAGACCACAACAAGGAAGAACAATACTGTTGCACTATATTGAAAGATTATTTTTTGTGCTCTCAATGTCAGAGGCCTGAGAGTATTCTGTGTCATGATATTCCATAACATAAAGAATGTTGAGACCTGATCAGTCAAGATAAGAAACTGAGATCTACATAAAAAAAAACAAAGAGCTTATTTTTCCACTAGCACCCGTAGCTAGTAGATCTCCTAGTAGATGTTCAACTACTGAAATAGAAGCAGAGCATGAGGCTCATGTGTCATAGTCTTAAAAGCCATGTTAAATCATTTGGATTTTAGCTGCACAAATGCCTGATCTGTAAACGTGACTTTATTTGGAGCTAGAGTATCCCCACTACTGTTATCAATCAAGTCCTCACCAATTTCCCTGTATTACTCTAACACCCTATCTACTGTCTCTTCCTTTGAGCCTTTGCACAGCTGCCAGAGTGGTATTTCTAATGAAATCTGATCGTGTTTATAGTCCTTCAGCACAAACTCCTCTTTCCTCTTGACCTTTGGGCTAAAGTGCAAATGACTTAACATGGCTGGTGGATTCAAACTGCTGATCTTTTAGCCAGCAGTGGAGCTCTCAATCACTGTGCCATCAGGGCTCCACAGTTGAACTAGAGTGCTGTCTAATAGAACTTTCCACATTGATGTGAGTGTTCTTATTCTGTGCTACCCAATTTGGAGTTCTGCAACCCACCTTCTCCTGCTCCATCAGGGACTCTTTGTTGAGTTCTGTGTAAGGGCAGTCACTGATAGTAGTAGCCAGACACCATCTAGATTCTTTCAGTTTCACATTGATGTAGTCTGTGGTTTATATGGTCCATTCTGTCTCTTTGACTTAAATCTTCCTTAAATCTCTGATGTTTCTCAGGTAAGGTGAGTCTTAATCCCTTTGAGTGGTTATTTTATAAAGAAGAATAACAAGGGAGTGAAGTCAAGATGGCAGACTAAGCATGCATCTTCCTAAATCCCTCTGGAAACCAAGACCTGAACTGATAATTAAATGAAGCCTTCTAGACCTCAAGTGAGCTCCAGGACACAACATAGGTCTGTTAATTTGGACTCCATACCATTGAACAGAAAACTTCCTTTCTTTCACTGACTCCAACCCTTGGTGAGTGCTGGGTTTCACGGACTGAAGGTAACTTGCCAGTTTAGCTTTTTTCCTCTGTCTTAGGTGGTGGACAGAGCTGGGACTTGACTAACGGCTAATTTCAGATGCACTGCTGGTGGGACTGGCAGGTAAAATTGCCATACTTTGAAAGCCCAGCTTTGGACTCAGTGCATCTTGGCACCTTTGACCTCTCTTTCCACCTCTGCCATTGAGTAGCCTGTACTGAGGCAGGCGGGGAGCTTGTGTGGGATGCCATCTTGTTCTACTGGAAGGCTGTAATACCCATATGGAGGCCTCAGCGAGACCTAATTCCTAGGCTGGGAAGCAGCGCCGGCCTGGAGGAGAGTGCTTTTCTGGCAGAAAAGCCGTATTCTACACAGTGTCACCTATGGCTGGGTCCCGACAGCAGAGGCCAGCAGGGCAGTAGCCTTTCTGGATTTTGAACTGGTTTATAACATTTGTGGTTGGATATAGAGATGCTTACCTTGCCTGTTGGAAAGAGGGACCTGTACATCTGAAAACCTGACTGAATTTAGAAGTTGTCAGACACCTTTTACTTTTCATTTTTAAATGGCCTAGAGAAACAACTGTGGCCCATCTTCACATCATCTCTCTCAGCCTCTATTGACTCACATGGTGCCTAAAAAACAACAAACTCTGGAGAAAACCATAATGAAGAAATCATCCACGGCTTCAGAAGGCCCCCAAAAGAAATCACCAAAGAACTTCCCAGATGTAGAAAACTTTCTGAAACTCTTTGAAGGTGAATACAAAAAGATTATATAGAGACCATTACACAAAATAGAGACCATTACACAAGACCTTACACAAAATGCAGTAGCGCAAAATAAAAAATTAAGTAAGCTGTTTGATCTGACAGAACACCAGTACTCTGAAATCTAACAGAACAAGAACAAAATCAAAGAGATAGAAGATTTAATTCAAAGCCAAGAAAACAGAACAGAACAAATGAAAAATAGACTTTCTGACTTGAAAGACAGATCTATTGATTCCAGTGTCTATGGGGAGAAATCAGTAAAAAGAAACAAGACAAAGGAAGAAGAATTACTAAGAGGAACAGTCTATGATTAATTGGAGTTCCTGAACAGAGGGAGATACCTGAGAACACAGAGAGTGTTGTTGCTGAGTTGCTAACAGAAATCTTCCCAGAAATCATGAAAGAAGAGAATATAGATTTCCAACATGCATATTAAATACCACTAAATATAGATCTCAAAAGAAAGACTCCAAGACATAATCAAGCTTAACAAAAGGAAACATAAACAACAACTCTTAAAGGCAGCAAGACTCAAAGCAAAACTAACATTCAGAGGAAAACCCTGTAGCCTTTTGTCAGATTTCTCAGCGGAAATAATGCTGGCATGGAGATAGGAGTATGACACATTCAAAGCCTTGAAGGAGAACTTCAAATCAAGAATAATATGTCCTGCAAAACTATCTTTCAATATGAAAATGAAATCAAGGCATTCACAGATAAACAGAAACTCAGAGACTCTGAAAAAAACAAACCAAAGCTCCAAGAAATACTGAAAGAATCTCTTGGCTTAAAAGAACCAAAGCACTAACTTTATATTTTAGAAGAAAATACAGAACACATCACCTAGAAACCTACACAGTTAGGGAAGGCTCCAAACTCAGTCAAATCTACAACAGTGAAAGAAATGATTCAGTGATCCTATCATGAAAACTATGATGTCATCATATGAAAGAGAGGGATATACTACAGGCATTATAGTCCTTCCAGATGCAGAGGAAGTTCATAAGACTGGTAGTAATTAAAACTGGGTTTATACATAGTTTATTAAAGGGGATTACAGGGGCAGCTGTAAAGCATAATAAAGATGCAACATATCAAATCAAGAAGCATAATACAGGAGTCTCAACAACTACAGAACCAACCTTGAAAAAGGTGAATAATCAACTCACAAAGAAGAAAGTCCCAGAACAGATTAGTAAGAACAACAGAGAAAACATCAATATAAAAATAAACATATCAGAATGACAGTACTAAACACATACTTAGCAATAATTACATTGAATGTGAATGGAATTAGTGCTCCAGTAAAGAGTCATCGAGTGACATCATGGATCAAAAGACATGACCTATCCATATGTTGCCTACAAGAAACTCACCTTAGACTTAAAGATAGGAACAAACTGAAAATTAAAGCATGGAGGAATATATATCAAGCTAACAATACACAAAGAACAGCAGATGTGGCAATTCTAATCTCAGATAAAAAAGATGTTATTGTAAAATCCACCATCATGGACAAGGATGGACACTATTGCTGAAACAGGACTTAACACATTACACAAAAAGGACTTAACAATATTAAATATTTATGCATCTAATGTCAGAGCACCTAAACACATCAGAGAAATACTGACTACACTTAACAATGAGACAGATCACTCCACAATAACAGTGGGAGACTTCAATACTCTACTCTCAGTATTGGACAGATAGTCTAGCAAAAAGCCCAGTAGAGACACAGAAGACCCTATGATCACAATTAATAAACTAGACCTCATCAACACATACAGAACTTTCTATCCATTAGTGGACTACTACACCTTCTGCTCCACTGCACATGGAACATTCTCCAGAATAGACCATGTGTTAGGACATAAAGCCATTCTCAACAAAATCCATACCACTGAATTAATGCAAAACATCTCAGATCGTAAAGGTCTTAATCAACAGCAGAAAAAACATAGATAGAAAGTAGAACTCTGCCCCCAAAGCCATGGGTTACAGAAGAAATCAAGGACGAAATAAAGAAATTTATGGATTCCAATGAGAACGAAAACACTTCCTAACGGAACCTATGGGACACAGCCAAAGCAGTGCTCAGAGATCAGTTTATCTCCACAAATGCACACATCTGGAAGGAAGAAAGAAATCAAACCAAAGAACTAACCCTACAGCTTGAACAAGTAGAGAAAGAACAATAGACGAACCCCTCAGGCACCAGAAGAGAACAGATCATAAAATTAGAGCAGAATAAAACAAATTACAGAACAGAAGAACAACTGAAAAAATTGAAGAGACCAAAAGCTGGTTTTTGGAAAAGATCAACAAAATTGACCAACCACTGGCTAAACTTAGTAAAGAAAAATGGGAAAGGAAATAAATAACCCAAATTAAGAAATGAGAGGATAATTGTCATAACTGATCCAACAGAAATCAAAACTATCATTAACAGAATACTATGAAAGATTGTACTCTAACAAATTTGAAAACCTAGAGGAAATGGATAAATTCCTTGATTCATATCACCTACAAAAATATCACAAGGTGAAGTAAAACAACTTAATAAACACATCACAAACAAAGAGATTGAAAAAGACATCAAAAACTACCAACAAAGAAAAGCCTGGGCCCAGATGGCTTCACTGCAGAATTTTAACCAATTTTTAGAGAAGAGTTATCTCGAGTACTACTAAGACTCCTTCACAGTATAGAAAGGGATGGGATACTCCCATGAAGCCAGAATAACCCTGGCACCAAAGTCAGGAAAACACCCAACCAAAAAGGAGAACTACAGACCAATATCACTCATGAATCTAGATTCAGAAATCGTCAACAAAATTCTTACCAATAGAATACAACATATCAAAAAAACAATCCATCATGTCCAAGTTGGATTCATATCAGGGATGCAAGGCTGGTTCAACATCAGAAAAACAATTAATGTGCTCAACCACGTAACACAAAAGACAAGAATCACCTGATTTTGCCTACTGATGCAGAAAAGGCATTTGATAAACTTCAACACCCGTTTATGCTAAAAACTCTCAGAAAAATAGGAGCAGATGGCTAATTCCTCAATGCAATAAGGGCCATTTATGCAAAGCCAAGTGCCTACATCACCCTGAGTGGAGAGAGACTGAAACAATTTCCCTTGAGAATGGGAACTAGACAAGGATGACCACTTTCAGCTCTCCTATTCAGCATTGTACTAGAAGTGCTAGCCAGAGAAATTAGACAAGAGCAAGAAATAAAGGGCATCTGCATCAGCAAAGAAGAAGTAAAAATCTCCCTATTTGCAGATGATATGATTGTATACGTAGAGAATCCTAAAGAATCCGTAAGAAAACTACTCAAACTGATACAAGAGTTCAGCAAAGTCTCAGGATACAAGATAAACATAAGTAAATCAGTAGGCTTCCTTTGTACCAGCAAAGATATTATTAAAGAAGAAATCATCAAATCAATACCATTTACTGTAGTGCCTAAGAAGATAAAGTACCTAGGAATCACTCTAACCAGAGAAATAACAGACCTTTACAAAGAGAACTACAAGGCCTTACTACAAGAAACTAAGAGAAACTTACAAAAATGAAGAAACTTACCCTGCTCATGGATAGGAAGACTTAACATTGTGAAAACATCTATTTTATCCAAAGCAATCTATTTAGATAATGCAATCCCAATACAAATTCCAGTGACATTCTTTAATAGGATGGAGAAACAAATCATTACCTTTGTTTGGAAAGGGAAGAAGCCCCAGATAAGTAAAGCACTACTGAAGAAGAACACACTGGGAGTCCTCTTAGTATCCAACTTTAGACCTATGACATTGCCACAGTAGTCAAAACAGCCTAGTACTGGTACAAAAAGAGACAGATAGATCAATGGAACAGAAGTGACGCCCTAAAGATGACACTATCTTCCTATGAACACCTGATATTTGAAAAAGGCCCTGAGGCAGTAAACTGGGATAAAAACAATCTCTTCAACAAATGGTGCTGACAAAATCGGATATCCACCTGCAATAAATTGAAACAAGACCCATATCTTACGCTGTGTACAAAAACCAACTGAAACTGGATAAAAGATCTAAATATCAAATCTAAAATGATAAAGCTCATCCAAGAAAGAGTAGTAACAACAATGGAAGTTTTAATACACAACATAGACAGACTTCAAAATCTGTCAAACAAACCACAAACAACAGAAGAGAAAATAGACAAATGGGAACTACTAAGAATCAAACCCTTTTGCTCATCCAAGCACTTTATTAATAGAATTAAAAGGACACCTACAGAATGGGAAAAATATTTGGCAACTATATGTCGAACTGACACCTGATCTCCATAATCTATAAGGTACTATAAAATATGAGTAAGAAAAAGATAAATCATGCAATTAAGCGATGGGCAAAGGAGATGGACAGACACTTCTCTAAAGAGGAGATCCAGGCAGCCAAAAAAACACATGTGTACATACTCACGATCATTAGCTATTAAAGAAATTTAAATTAAAACTACAATGAGACACCATCTCACCCCAGCAAGGTTGTCTGTGATCCAAAAAAACAAAACAACAAATGCTGGAGAGGATATGGAGAAATTAGAACTGTCCTACACTGCTGGTGGGATTGCAAATATGGTGCAACCTCTTTGGAAAACAATCCAGTGCTTCCTTAAAAAGCAGGATATAGATATACCATTTGACCCAGTAATTCCATTGCTCAGAATATATCCTACAGAATCAAGGCCATTTACAACAACTGATACACGCACACGAATGTTCATCGCAGCACAGTCCACAATAGTGAAAAGATGGAATCAACCCAGATACCCAACAACAGAGGAATGGATAGGTAAACTATGTCATATATGCTCAATGGAACATTATGCAATGATAAAGAACAATGATGATTTTAGGAAACATCTCATAACCTGCTTTCAGTTGGAGGACATCATGTTGAGTGAAAGTAGTCAGTGACAAAGGGACAAATATTGTATAAGACGCGTACGATAAGAGCTTAAAAACAGACTCATGCATAGAAGAAAAGACTCTGTGAAGGCTGCAAGAGTGGAGACAAAGGGAGGGCGAGGGGGGCAGGGTGTAGATTAGATAGTTTATATAAATTTGGTTGGGTGAAATCTGTCACAGCACACATTAGAAAGAAGATCAATATTAACTGGACTTCAACGTAACATTTCTCCTCCCATCTTAACTCAGTACTGCAAGAACAGAGTAGCTGGGGCCGGTGGCTGGGGGCCATGCTCTCACAGGAAGCCGAGGCCAGTTTGGCGCAACTAGGGTTTTGCTAAGAGAGCCTTCTGCACCCCACACTGGTGAGTGGCATCTGGGTTCTTAAAAGCTGCCAAGCTGTCATCTGAGGGTACAGCAAATGGTTCCAACTCAGCAGGAATGGATGATCACCAATGACTGAAATGACATGGGGGAAAGAGAACCCAGAAGACAGACAGACCCATGTGACTAGGTGACTACATCGACTTGTGACCGGAAGAACTGGATGGTGATAGCCATCATGGGACTCACAAAGTTGAGTCTCACTGGCAACACAAGAATAAAAAGAAGTGCACCCTGAGATCTCCACTAAAAGAATGCAATTGATGATCCGGGGACCTTGGGGTTCCCCTGATAGCATGGCCTCTGGTCCTGATGTTGCCCCATCCATAAATCATAACAGAGGTCAACTCTTTGGACAGAAATGGCTTGGACTTGGCGACACAGGGTGACCATATCATGTGTGCACTGTATGGTTCTATGCATCTATAGGATGTCATCCTGGTGACCTCTTACTGGAGGTGGGGAAGCGGGTGGAGAAGAAAGGACAGGAGACTGTTGGGAGGATGAGACACGTATGGAGTGGAGAGGAAGAGGGTGCTGTCACCGTGCCAGGAGAGTGGTGGGAGGTGCTTAAATGTGGGCATGCAAATTTATACGGGAATGTATGTTTTCATTCAGTTATAATAAAATAAAAGAGAAGAACAGAAACAAAACAGATACACACAAGGGGAATATAGATGTGATATGGAGACATATTTAAAAGCCTAAAAACACCTGGGGCTACCAGAAACTGCAAAAGACAAGAAAGGATCCCCCTCTAGAGCAGAGAGAGAGAGAGACATGGTCTTGCCAATGGTGTGAATTTGGGCTTTTGGCCTCTAGGCCAGTGAGAAAATAAATATCTGTGTTTTCAAGCCACTCACTTGGTGATTCTTCTCTGTGGTAGGACTAGGTAACTGGATGGTACAAACATTAACAATGTTTATCTGCTAATGGAAATGTTGGAGTTCATTCAGAGGTGCCTCAGGAGATAGATCTGGCAATCTATTTCCAAAATACCAGCCACTGAAAGCCCTGCGGAACACAGCACTATTCTGAAACACATGGGTCACCAGGAGTCAGAATTGACTCTCCAGAAATTTAGTTTAGAAAGTGAAGACACCAGGTAATGTCCAAGTCCATGTGTGTCTTGTAGTAGAACCAATAACACTGATGAACCCCAAAACATTAATGACTTAAGTTACTGAGGATCCTGAGACCCAGAATGCAGGAGTGGTAAAAACTTTGGTAAGAGCTATAAACTCAGGAGAAAGAGCAAAATCTGAACTGTGTGCAGAATTTTCCTCTTTTCATTGTCTTTTGCAAGATCAAAAGACAATGCAAAAGATGAAAAACTTCTTGGAATGGGAAGAAGTGACCAGAAATTGTGTATGTGCTTCAGAGTTTTATCATAGTGCTGATTCTATTTTTAATTTTGCTTTCCCTGTAACCCTGCTGTGCTTAGCAGGGAAGGAAATAAAGAGCTGGAGGAGAGAGAAGAATGTGAAGAAAAGTTTTCTTCTTTGCCTCTCATTCCACACGGGCAGAACTGCCTCCTTCATGCTACACTTTTATTCCACCCCCACTCCCCAAGCCTGGCCACAGCACGGTGAGATAAAAGACTGTATACAAATAAAAAAATGTACGAAATCAATGCCTACACGGTGAATTGTTTTATGTAGATAATTATACTACTGGCCTGGGTCTTTCAGCACCAGTGCCCGCTGTGGCCACACAACTATAATGAAGAGATCATGCTGTGAAGTGAAAAGTCTCCCTATCCCCTGGGATTAGGCTCTGGTTTGCCTTCTTCCGGCAAGGTTGGTGACCATGGGGAGGATAGACACAGCAGTAGTAACTAGCAGGAGAAGGAACCAGCTTGATCTCCGATTTGCTAGTAGGGAGAAAAAGTGTCTTTGCAGGAAACCCAGTTTGCAAACAATGAACATCTTTTGTGTTTCTTGATTCTAGTTAGAGATTGGCTGGGTGCCACCACACAAGCAGTTTGTCTTTTCTCTTCTGAAGTCTATAGAATGAAGATCTGTGATCTAGGCTTTTTTTTCCTATTATTTTAGAGCCGACTTAACAATTTCTTTCTTCTTGCTCTCTACTCTCCTGTCACCAACTGTGTGCAAATTCATGGGTCACATTTTATAGTATCTTTAAAATGATTTAAATAACAATAATAAGCCTTTGAAGTATTAAAAAAAATAAATCAAGGAGAGGGCATTTTCTTGTAACCAACGTCTCTACCACAGGAATGTCCTTTCTTTTTATTCTTTGTCTCCTAAGAAAGAAACCCAACCAAAACATGGTACTGTAAGCAGAAAAGTATTTGGGAGTTCATTCAAACTTTCTTTCTTTCTTTTTTTAATTGTGATTAAGTGAAAGTATACAATCCAAATGAATTTTGCTCTCCCTGCCCAGTGACAGCACACTCCTCCTTTTCATTCTATACTTGTTGTGTCCTCTTAACAAGCTCCTGTTCCCTCCTCTCTACCGTCTTCTCTTCCATCTAGAAAGAGACCGTCAGGACAGCCTCCTATAAATGCATAGAACCATAAATTATACACACCATATGGTCACATTGTATCCTTAAGGCCTGTCCATTTTTGCCCAAAGAGGTGACCTCAGTAGTGTTTTCTGGACAGGCGCAGAAGCAGGTCTGGGGCCATGCTCCCAGGGGAACCCCCAGGCTGTCAGACTCTTGAGCTGCCATCCCTCTTTTTCTCATGTTGCCACAGGGACTCAACATTCTGTACCCCATCACAGTGGTCTTTGATGGTGGCTGGGCACCGTCTGGTTCTTCTGGTCACATGTTAATACAGTTTCCCATTTACATGGGTCCTTCTCTCTCCTGAGTTCTTTTTTATTATTATTATTAAATAAAAAAAGAAAGTGTACATACTCTGTGCTTATAATACTGGGTTAAGAGAGGAGGAGTACACAAATTGTGTCAAAGTCACACTAATATTGATCTTCTTAATGATGTGTATTGTCACCAATTTCACCCAACCAAATTTCTAACAACTATCTAATCTAAACCTCCACCCTTTACCCTCCAGCCCTCCCACCTTCCCCACCCTTGTAGCCGTCAAAGAGTATTTTCTATTATGTATGAGTATGCTTTTAAGTTTCTATGGTAGGGGTCTCATGTAATAATAGTCCTTCTGTCGCTGACTAGTTTCACTCAACATAATGTCCTCCAGTTGACACCAAATTGAGAGATGTTTCCTCTTATCCTCATTGTTCTTTATCAATGTATGGTACTCCACTGAGTATACATACCAAAGCTTACCCATCCATTCTTCTGTTGTTGGGCATCTGGGTTGATTCCAACCTTTTGCTATCATGGACTGTGCTGCAATGAACATTCGTGTGCACATATGAGTTGGTGTGAATGGCCTTGATTTTGTAGGACATGTTCTGAGCAGAGGAATTACTGGGTCAAATGGTATATCTGTATCCATTATTTTAAGGTAATGCCAAATTGCTTTCCAAAGAGGTTGCACCATTCTGCAATCCCACCTGAGTTCTTTTTCCCTCATGTCTTTGTTGTTCTCAGTGATCATACATTCTGGATCAGTTGGGACAACATGGTGTACCTCAGATGGCAGCTTACTGGCTTTCAAGACCCCTGATGTCACTTACCAATATGGGGTGCAAAAGACTCTCTTAGCAATAGGCTAGTTATACCAACTGTCCTTGATGCCCCCCCAGAGCATGGTCCCTAGACCCCACCCCTGCCACTAGAAAACCCAGTGGTGTGGTGGTTAAGTACTCAGGCTGTTAACCAAAAAGCTGGCAGTTCAAATCTACCAGGCACTTCTTGGACACTCTGTGAAGCAGTTCTACTGTGTCCTGTAGGGATGTTATAAGTCAAGAGTTGACTCAAAGGCAGTGGGTTTGGTTTGGGGTATTGTGTTGTTAGTTGTCATTGAGTTGGCTCTGACTCATGGCAACCCCACTGTGCAGCAGAACAAAATGTCTCTTGGTCCTGTGCCATCATCACAGTCCTTGGTACACTTCAGTTCATCGTTGCAGCCACTGTATATTTTGATGGCCTTCCAATCCAGGAGGCTCATCTTCGAGAACTAAATTGGACAACATTCTATTGTGATCTATGAGATTTTCGTTGACTAGGTCACTAGGCTTTCTTCCTAGTCTGCCTTAGTCTTTAAGCTTCCCCAGAACCTATCTACCTTGGGTGACCCTGAGGGGATTTGAAATACCAGTGACAAAGCTTCCAGGATCATAGCAACACACAAGTCGCCACAATAAAACTATCTGACAGACGAGTGGTGGTACTTAAGATCATTTATTTAAATGTCAATTAAGTTTTATTAAGAAAGAAATGCACATTCAGTGCTGATATCTTATTTATTAACTCCTTCCTGCCCTCTATTTAAGGAAATTTGGGCACCTCACTACCAGCACAACAAACAGAGTGAACATCAAAATTGTCAAGGATTTCACTTTACTTGGTTCTACAATCAACGCCCATGAAAGCAGCAGTTAAGAACTCAAATGGCCTACCACACTGGGCAAATCTGCTGCAACAGACCTCTTTCAAAGACCTACTCTTGAAAAGTAAAGATGTCACTTTGAGGAATAAAGTGAACCTGACCCAAGCTACAGTATTTTCCACAATTCACATGCATTTGAAAGCTGGACAATGAATAAAGAATAAGAAGTCTTGGTAGTGTTGGTGAAAATTTTGAATACAGCATCATCTTTCAGAAGAACGAATACATCTGTCTTGGGAGAAGTATCATCAGAGTGCTCCTTGGAAGCGAGATCTTTTCTCACATACTTTACATATGTTATCAGGAGACGCCAGTCCCTGGAGAAGGGTATCATTCTTGGTAAAGTAAAGGGTCAGTGAAAAAGAGGAAGGCCCTCAAAGAAATGGACTGCTACAGTGGTTGCAACGACAGGCCCAAGCATAGCAATGATTGTAAGAAGTGTTTCATTTTGTTGTACCTAGGGTTCCTATGAGTCAGAACCAAATCAACAGCACCTAACAACAGCGGCATTACTACCGTGAAAGATGTTATGCAAATAACTTAACATTAGACATTATCTCTTAATAAGCTTCGGCATAACTGACACTTCAGAAGCAACAGGAGCCAAGGAACTAACAGGCAAGCTACAAAGAAGTGGAGTCCCCAAAAGAGTGACTTCCTTCTCACAAAGGGGCCACAGTGCCATTGGGTGGAGGCAGGTAAAGCCACTCCTAGAAGCTGCTGCTTTCTCTTAACTAACTACAATCTGGAATCAAATATGAGCAATGTCTACTTTGAGTATTCATTTAGGGTGACCTAAGCAATCTGGAAGGATATCTCTTTGATATCACATACTGAAGGAAATATAACTGGTTTTGCTTTGCCATAGTAAAACTGGTTTTGTGAAATAAACATCTAAGCTTATTTTGCAAAGTGCAATATGCAGCAACAAATGCTACACATCCAAGAAAGAGGCCAAGCAAAAAGGCTGAAAGTGCCATTACACTGATTATTTGCTTTCAGTGCCAAGGGTGAGTGATGATTCTTTCATTTTAGCAAATATCCTGGTAACAACAAAAGAATCTGTTAAAAGACTGTTATTTAAGTGCATCTTATTAAAATATCATAGAATACTTTAAAACCTTAGAATTAACTGAAATTTTCTTTTACCTATAAGGTTATTAGGTCACTGCTGCACCCTGAAGCATTAAGAAAAACATAAAGCATTTTATGTTTTTGAAGCATTTGAAAAACATAAAATGGGTCTCATAATATTCTATTGAAGATTTCAATTTAACTCTCCCAGTATACACATTTGCGCAACATTCTTGACAGAAAACCAACTATAAAAAACTAAATGTATACTTCTAAGAACACAGTGATGGTAATGTTCCCAGATGTTGGAAATAAGTTTAGAGTAAAAAGATGAAACTCTTCTTTGCTTCAATTTTTCTTTCTAAAAAGGAAAACAATAAGCTAAAAGAACTAATTTAAAAAATTAAATAACAGAGCAGTATATCAACTTAATTAGTACTTCTTATAAGTAATTGATAGCTAAAATTATTGGCTTATCCTTTTATTTCCCAACATGTCTGTCAGTCTGACACACTGGGGTGGCTTGAATGGTGCTGTGAAGCTGAAAGCTATGCCACTGTTCTTTAGGCACCATCAGGGTACCATTAGGTACCACCACTCATGGTGGACAGGTTTCAGCTGAGCTTCCAGACTAATATTAACTAGGAAGAAGGACTGAAAACTCTAATTCCTAAAATAATAATTACAGCCAAAACTTTATGAAAAGCATCAGAACACTACTAAAGTACAGAAAGATGTGCCCCCTCAGGTTGGAAGGCACTCACAAAACAAATGGGGAAGAAGTGTCTCCTCAAAGTAGAGTCAACCTTAATAAGATGACTGGAGTCAAGCTTTGGGAACCTTTATTCAACTCAAATGAGGAGGTACAGCTGCAAACATCCATTAATAACCAGAACACGGAACATGCAAAGTATCTATCTAGGAAACCTGGGTATCATAGAAAATGAAATAGGATGCATAAACATCAGTATCCTAGGCATTAGTGAGCTAGAATAGACTGGTATGGGCTATTTTGAATTGGGAAATCATATGGCCTACCATACAATTCCAATATAGTCATCTAGCACTGCTGTAATCAAAATAAATTTACTACAAGTGGATGGCTTTAAAAAGAGAAACTTTATTCTATCACAGTTTAGTAGGCGACAAGTCCAAATTTAGGGCATCAGCTCCACAAGTCTTTCTCTTTTGTCTCTGGAGGAGACAACAATCTTGTCTTCAGTCTTTCCCTGGACTGGGAGTTTCTGAGGCACAGGGACCCCTGGTCCGTTCCAAAAGACAAGCTCTGCTCCAGCACTGCTTTTTGGTGATACAAAGCCCCAACTCTCCCTGCTAGCTTCTTTCTTCTATATTTCAAGAGATTGCATCAAGTCACAGTACAATCTTACACACTGAGTCCTGTCCCATCAACACAACTGTTGCCCATCCTCCTTCATTAACATCGTAGAGGCAGGGTCACAACATTTAGCAACATCACAAGATACCAGGAATCACAGCCTAGCCAAACAGCTACACACATTTTGGGGGTCACTCCAGACTTTTATTTGTCTATGTGGCACAACTCAAAATAAAGGAGAAACAGCTGCAAATATCCATTAATAACCAGAACATGGAATGTACAAAACATCAATCTAGGAAAATTAGATATCATCAAAAATGGAATGGGGTGCATAAACATTGACACGCTAGGCATTAGTCAGCTGGAGTATACTGGTATTGGCCATTATGAATCAGATAATCTTATGGTCTGTTGTGCCAAGAATGACAAATGGGGGAGGAATGGCACCACAATTATTGCAAAAAGGAAATTTCAAGATCTATAGTGAAGTATAGCATTGTCAAAAATAGGATAATATCCATACACCTACAAAGGAGACCAGTTACTAAGACTACTATTTAAATTTAATCACCAACCACTAAAGCCAAATATGAAGAAACTGAAGATTTAAAGCCAACTTCCATAATCTGAAATTGATGAAACATGCAATCAAGATGTATTGATAATTACTGGCAATTAGAATGTGAAAGTTGGAAACAAAGAAGAAAGATCAATAGTTGGAAAACACAGGACTCATAACAGAAACAGTGTTGGAGATCACACGATAGTGTTCTGCAAGACCAATGACTTCATTTCATGTATCTTTTTTCAACACCATAAACAGCGACTACACATTTGGACTTTATCTGATGGAATACACATCAATCAAACAACACTACATCTGTGGAAAGAGACAACAGAAAAGCTCAATATTATCAGTTAGAACAAGGCCAGGGTCTAACTGTGGGACAGATCATCGCTGCTCACATGCACGTTCAAGTCAAAGCTGAAGAAAGTTAAAACAAGTCCAAGGGAGCCTAAGTGTGACTTTAAGTATATCTTACCTAGATTTAGAGACCATATCCAGAACAGATTTGAGGCACTGAACACTAGAGAGCACAGGTAAGATGAGTTGTGAAATGGCATGAGGGTCTCATACATGAAAAAAACAAGAGATCATTAAAAAGACAGGAAAGCAAGATAAAACCAAAATGGATGTCTGCAAAGAATCTGAAACTTGTCCTGGAATGTTGGATAGTGGAAGTGAAAGGAAAAATGATGAATTAAAAGAGCTGGACAGGAGATTTTAAAAGGGTGGCTCAAGAAGGCAAAGTAAAAGATTATAATGACATGTGCAAGGAAAACCAAAAAGGAAAAACAGACAACATTTTTCAAGCTGAAAGACCTGAAGAAATAATGAAAGCCTCAGGCTGTGACACTGGAAGATTCTATGGGCAAAATACTGAACAAAGAGAAAACTTCAAAAGAAGATAAAGGATATACACATAATTACTGTACCAAAAAGAATTGGTTGACATCAATCATTTCAGAAGATAGAGTATGATCCAGAACTAGTAGTTTCGAAGGAAGAAGCCTAAGCTACACTGATACACATTGGCAAAAAAAGCCATGACTCTAGGAATCGACAAAATACCAACTAAGATATTTCAATAAATGAGTGATGCAGCACTGAAAACGTGCATTTGTCTATGCCAAGAAATTTGGAGGACAGCTACCTGTCTAATCCACTAGAAGAGATTCATAATTATGGCTTTTCCAGAGAAAGGTGATCCAAAAGAATGTGGAAATTATCAAACAATATCATTATCACACACAGGTAAATTTTTGCTTAACTATCATTCAAAAGGGGTTGTCTCAATACATTATGCAGAGCTGCCACAAATTCAAGCCAGATTCAGAAGAGGATGAATCCTAGCTGAAAGCAGATAATATAGAAATATATTTATCTATGTTTTATTTACTGTGTGAAGCTATTCAACTGTGTGGATTATAACAAATTATAGATAACACTGAGAAGAATGGGAATTTCAGGAAACTTATTTATTCTCTTGTGGAAACTGTACATAGACTAAGGAGATAGTCACTTGAACAGAACAAGAGAATGTCTCATAATTTAATCAGGGAAGATGTGCATTAGAACTGCATCAATTCACCATACTTATTCCCTGCATGCTGAGCAAATAATTTGAGAAGTTGTACTATATGAAGAAGAATGGGGCATCAGGGTTGGAGGAAGAGTCATTAACAAGCTGTGACATGAAGATGACACAACATTGCTTGCTAAAAGTGGAGAGGACTTGAAGCACTTGATGAAGATCAAAGACAACAGTCTTCTCTACAGATTATACCTCAATATAAAGAAAACAAAAATCCTCACAGCTGGCCCAGTAAGCAACATTATGATAAACTGAGAAAGTATTGAACTTGGCAAATATTTCGTTTCAATTAGATCTGCTATCAATGCCCATGAAAGCATCAATCAAGAAATCAAATGAGAGAGCACTGGACAAATCTGTTGCAAAAACATTCTTAAAATGCTGAAAAGCATAGATGTCATTGTTAGGACTGTGTTGTACCTTACTCAAGTCATGGTGTTTTCAACTGCCTGTGAAAGCTGAACAAACAAGATGAAAGAAGAACTGACACTACTGTTGTTACGGTGTTGGAGAAGAATATTGTATATACCATGGACTGCCAAAAGAATGAACAGATCTGTGTGGAAGAAGTACAACTCAAATGCTTCCCAAAAGTAAATATGGCAAGACTACATCTCAAGTATTTGGGACAAGTTATTAGGAGGGAAAAGTCCCTGGAGAAGGACATCATGCGTGGTCAAGTAGACAGTGAAAAAGAAGACCCTCAATGAGATGTATTGACACAGCGTCTGTAACAATGGGCTCCAGAATAACAAGGATTATGTATGAGGTTGGCACAGGACCCAGCAGTGTTTTGTTCTACTGTATGTAGTCTCACAGTCAGTAGGAACCAACAACAAAAATACCCCTACACACAAACATGCATTTAAAAATTTTAGAAGTAAGAGACTGAATATGTTTGGAAAAAAATGCTGTGCTTTAGTGAAAGAATCAGCAGAAAGCTGAAAGAGCCTTTTCACTCTTTTTTGATGGCTCATCTACAAGCATGTCTCCATCCCCATGTCTGAATGTGTGGATAAAAAGACCTCCAAGTGACCAGCTGCATGGCTTCTACTACAGTCGTCTCTGTAGTGCTACCATTAATGTTCTAACACTCTCACCCTGAGGTATGATGGTGCTGGTGCTGGGCTCAGAGTCCCCTCCTTCTCTACTGCGGTTGACAACATCCTGCAGAGCCATATTGGAAATGAATATCAGCACCACCAGGAAATCTGAGGACTTGAGAAGATTGCTTTGCTTTCTTTGTTGTGTTTTTCGGCAATTATTTCTTCTGAGAAAAGCCCTCTAGGGTTCCTGCATTTGTCTTCTGAGGAGGGGGCCAGGCAGGCACTGCAAAGTCTGGAGGCTGCTTAAAAACCCTATGGGTAGTGCTGTGATCATTTCTCTCCATTTACTTTTGCTGAAGCTAGCTACCTTTGATTAAACCTGGCACCGCACTTTAGAAGCCACTGATACACATCAAAGAAGTTAGCTCTCCTAGATCAAAATAGACGGAAGGTTTGGACCCAGACCAGCACTGCTTGAACACTAAGAACAGCCCACAGCAGGAGGCAATTGCTTTTGGACAAGAATCAGGAAATAACAAAATGGATTTCCTCTATTTCTCCCTTCATTACTAGCACAGCAAATCCAATCATCCCATCAGATGAAAGTGGTTTACAGGGTTATTATCCAAAAAACTTGTTTGGGGGGCAGTAATATTCAAGGTAGAAAATGTAAACAACCTCCTGTATTACTAAGATTTGTAATAAAGAGAAACAGAACTTATGTCTCATGGTTGGAATAAACATCTTGATTCTTCCTTTTATTTTGCACACAGTTGTAGATAGATCCTAAGTGTGTTTGAAGAATGTGAACTTGCTTTTTTCTCCTTCAACTGGATCTAGGGAAAATTAAAAAGAAACACAGAGACATATCAAAGTAAGCTGAAGTGGAAAAGTGATACACGTAGTTACACTTTCAAGAAGTCTTTTATTTTTATGTACTCTATCTTCAGGAATGAATGTCTGGTTTATTTATTTACTAGTATTAATTCAATAACTATTAATATTTATTCAATAGATATTTGTGTAAATTCTTTTAAATGTCTTTTTCTCTCTCCCGTCTAAGGTAAATAGCTTTACTTAAATAGACCATTAAGAAAAGGAAAAAAAAAACCTCTGTCATCAAGCTGAGTCTGACTCATAGTGACCCTAGATTTCAGGGCAGAACTGTCCCATAGAATTTCCAGGGAGCACCTGGAGGATTTGAACTGCTGACCTTTTGGTTAGCAGACATAGCACTTAACCCACTATGCCACCAGAGTTTCCAAACAGACCATACATTACCTATTTTAAAAAACTTTAGTATTTCAGTCAAATGGTTAGATCAAGTACAGTTACCAGCGCAAAACAACTAATATCCAGTCATTCTGCTTTTACTTCTTTAACAAACAGATTTTTAAACACTGGGAGCTAAATGATCTCATTTGTTCTCTGCAGTGGCTCTGGGATGCAGTCACTGTTTTGGTCCCTATCTGGAGATGAAGCTATTGAGACTCTGAGAAGTAAATTAACTGCCATGGTCAAGCAACTATTTGACTCTGGGGTCTACAAACTTTTTCAGTAAAGGGCCAGATAGTAAATATTTTAGCCTCTGCAGGCAATTTGGCATCTGTCACAACTGCTCCACTCAGTCACTGTCACTTGAAAGCAGTCATAGCCTACACATAAATGAATAAGCAGCCATAGACTATACATAAATGAATGGGTATGGCTGTATTCCAGTAAAACTTTATTTATGAATACTAAAATTTTAATTGCTGAAATTTTTACATGTCAAAAATATTGTTCTTCTATTGATTTTTTTTCCACTCAGCCATTTAAAAATGGAGCAAATCATCCCTAACTCATAAATCAGAGCACAGCACGTGATGTCCTGGATTTGGCTCATGGGTCGCTGTTTGTTGACCTCCATTTAAATGATAGAGCCAAGATTCAAACCAGGATCTCTGAAATCTACAGTCTGTATCATTTCCACTGTACCATGTAGATTTGTTTCCTAATTAAGGAGAGACTCAACACAGAGACTCAAAATCTGGAGAGATTCACTGCTGTTTCCACTTCTGGAACAAAGTAGAAGATTCAAACGTATTAAGCTTCTCCATCCGAAGAGAGAGCAAGAATAATCACTAGCAACAGAGCAATTGTCAAAGAGGGAGCCAATAGCAAGCCCAGAAAACTCTTCATTGTCAGCTAGAGGGTTTGGCTAAAAGTAAATTTAATACTCGTTAAAAAATGAAGATTGCTTTAATGCCGCTTCAGAGGCTGGTAAATTGTAGCGAGCTCATAGCAATTCAGGAAGCAGTCCCACTGCTTCCAGCCTGATGTCTACCTACAAACAAGCCCTTTTGAAGGCAAGAAGATAGAGAGGAGCTCCGCGCTGGAGAGGTCAGGTGTCTCCGGGAACACTCCGGACTTAAGATTCCGCCCATGGTGGAGAGCAGTAGGCACAGCTAGGAACACAAGGGGGAGTAGAGGTTAATCTCACAGGTTTGCCGGCGAGAGGACTTCCTAAAAGAAAGACCCCACTGAGAAAGAGTTTCGAGAATTGCACCTGCCTGGGAAAATAGTGATTAAAAACATACTACTATCAAGATACATTTCATCATTTTTATATTTGTTTTCCTCCTCCTATCCCATGATTTATAACAGCCCCTCCGAAGCATGCAGCTGAAATCCGTCTCCTTAAAACTCTCTTCGTTGGGATAGAGTTGTTCATAAGGGCTTAGCAATTGCTTTGTGCTGTCGAATAAAACTGTCAGTGTGATTTAAAGATACATATTGCAGAAAATAGGAAAATGCGTTTTAGAAACCTTGTCATTTCCTTTTCTAATGGGAGACAAAGGCAGTAACAGAGAGAACTGAAAAAGAATTCTAAAAAGGCTTTGTTATTTGTGAGGCTTTTACAACCTCAAAATGACATTGGAGCGCCATGAGAGCTGGCAGGTCTCCAGATGTCTGAGACCTTAAATAACGGAAACTAATTGCCCAAGTGATAGGTGGCTTCCGAGAGGCATATTTGAATAAGTGACCTACTGAATGAAGGAATGAGATCAGCGACTGACCACGTGCTGTTACACACATGTACTTGTTGGAATGTTTGAGATTTCAGACCTGGGGGTTAATCTTCATTTCTACTTCGCATTTGCTTTTTGTTCTGATTCATTCAATGTCATGATAAAATGTACCTACAAACATTGTAGACACTAACCCAAAAAATGCTGGAGTCTCCTTTAGACTGCCTTTAGTTTTATATTTGCATAAAAGCTGGCCTCAAAGTACTTGCTCAGTTCTGGGAGTGTGTGTACACACACATGAATTTGCATGACATCCTTTTATCAGATGGCATTAATGTATCTCGGCTTATAACGAACATTCTTCTCTGCACTACCCTTTGAAAGGAAAATGCATACTCATAAACTCTTATAAGTGGGCAAGTTAGGAAAAGAAGAAGAAGGACAACATAGAAAGAGGGGATTTTATTCCTGTCATCTCTCTCTCTGTGTATTTTAACTGTCTCCTTTAAGCATAGAAACAGACATTCGGAGTTTCATAGATAAGTTCTTTGCTAACGTTTTGTCCCCCTGCATAAAACTCATAGAAAATTACAATATTTGTAGGAGAAACTGAGCGTACAGGAAAGAATTTGACAGCATTTATATGGGGATTGGTTAAAGTATTTTCATTTATATCATAATCTTTGGTAGAAAAATAATATGCTAGACACTAGGGGAGATACTGATTATTAAATTGCTAAAACTTTTAATAAAATATTTTTAAATACATAAGAAGAATTGTTAGATTTCATCTGAGAATGTGTCTTTTATCACCTTCTGAAAGCTTGAAATGACTATATATAATTGCTTTGCAATGAGGATTTCCTCAAATTCTTGGTATTCAAAACTTATGGAAGTGCTTTGTCCATTTAAGTAAGTCATGTGTGTTTTAAGAACATCTTGAAAGCCTTTCAATCATTAACAACAGTGGATTTTATTCACAATCTAATAATTTTTCCTTGTCTTATTTATTGCACTTTAGATGCAGGTTTACATAACAAACTGATTTCTCAGCAAACAGTTAGTACACATACTGTTTTATGATGTTGGTTAACAACTCCACAACAGGGTAACGCTCTCCTTTCTCAACCTTAGGTTCCCTAAATTATGAACTACAGTAATTGTTTAAGATAAAACAATAACAAGACATTGCCACCGTGTTCCTTCCATCTCATATAGACCCTGTAGGACAGAGTAGAACTGTCTTGAGGGGTTTCCAAAAAGCGTCTGGTAGATTCCAGCTGCTTAGGTGACATCAAACTTTAGCAAACCCCTGTGTCAGAGCAGAACTGCTCCACAGGGTTTTCATGATTGTAATCACTGTGGAAGCAATAGATCCCCAGGTCTTCTTGTCATGCGGCTGCTGCATACAGTAAGAGCTGCCCAGGATTTAACAACTCCACCAATAGGGCTCCTCAAATTATCAACTAGATTATTGAAATTTCTTGGTCGATGGCACTTGGCTTTGGCTGGGATAATGTGTTTAGATTTCAAACCCAAGTGCCCTTTCTCACAGCAAGCATTTCAGAAATAACAGTTAAGCTCCAGTTTGCAAAATATGCAGCATTAGAATATCACCCTGCAGTAGCCTGTACATCACTAAAGGGCACATCCTGCAACCCGATACAAGTATGCTGTATGTGTAAAGACAAGGACTCATAGCCCCTTTAGGAATGCACTCATCAGAAACTCCCACCTTCCACCCTGATTACCCACCTTCTACTATGGGGCACAATTTAGTCTACATACTTAGGCACTTGATATATTAATGCTAGGAGACCATGGTCCTCTAGTCAGTGCTGGGTAACCACAGCTTCTGCAGCTGGAACAGATGTCCACATCTGGATATGAAAACATCTTCTTGGCTCTGCTTAACTATCAAGATGGGCAGGAATACCAGATTTTGCTCAATTGTTTCTTTAGTCAGGGCTCCTGGAGTGACCTTTCTCATAGCCCCACCAGATGCAACAAGGAGACAAAAAGGCCATGTACTTTCCCAGCCCAGGCAGTGCTGTATCTGCACTTCCCAACCTGGTTGCCCAAAGACCTAAGAGAATGAATTCCCAGACTTAGCACATCTCTTTCCATCCTCAGATAACTGAGGATGCTGAGTGTCTAGAAGAAGCCTGAGTTTTTTTGTTTGTTTGTTTTTTTAAATACGCGCTGAGCAACCAACACTACTGAAGAAGAAGGGATTGCTGTGTAGCTCTGGGCCAGGACCCATTTCAGTGTAGCAGGAAGGCAACTCTTTATCAGTCATGATGTCTCCAGTTCACTTGAATCACCATACACTGAACATTCTTGACTTACTTACCTGCCTCTCCTGAACATGGTGTAGTTATGAAAATAGAGTTTCATCAAGATCAGATATACAACTAAAAGGCCCCAAATTATTTTTTGTTTTCTACACTATTAATCACAGCCTAGGAAACCCTATAGGGCAGTTTGACTCTGTCATCTGGGGTTGCTACGCATCAAAAAATCAACTCAGAAGCACCTAACCCAATAAACAATGGTTCTCTTCACTAATCAAAAAGTTGAAGCTTAAGTCCATCAAGAGGGGACTCAGAAGAAAAGCCTAGTGATCTACTTTTGAAAAATCATTTCATGAAAACTCAGTGATGCACAGTTCTCCTCTGACACACATGGGGTCACCTTGAGTAGGACCCAACTCCCCAGCATATTTCTTCAGCTAAATTACATTTCCTGCCTAGATTTTACTTTATTCAGCAATTGCTCGTGATAGTTTTATTTTGACCTTAGCCAACTTACTAGTTTTAGTGCTGAATATTAAAACCTAGGCTTAGCATGAGGTAAAAATAAGATTACTTGGAATTCCAATTTTGGAAATTTACTGTTTTGAGGTTACAAATAATTATCATTGTGTGTAAACTACTTGCTAAAAATAATCCCAGTTCTCTAAGTGAGCTAAATCTCGCCTGATGGTAGGAAATTTAGGGTCACTCTGAAAATGTGAGATGCCTGATATGATTCTATGAAACCAGGATAATTCACAGGCATTCACTCTAACATTAGAAAGGTAGTATCTTTTTAAATATGTATATATAATTATATATGTTATCTATGAGGTCTGACAAGTCTAAAAACTTAATTGTTCTACAAGCTATATACTTCAATGCTGAATATCACTAACAGTCACCTTCCAAGTACCTAGTCCACTCTTCAAAGCAATTTTGGAACTCTTTCTGGAATGGCCATTGCACATGGTGGCATGGTGGTCACTATGGGAACTCAATTGTATAGAGGGAGTTTTTAGCCTGTAAACAAATAATGTTATTGGAATACCCTCCTTACTCACCTGATCTGGCCCCCAATGCCTTTTGTTTACTGGAAGATAAAGAAAATACTGAAAGGAACACATTTGGATGACACTCAGGACATCAAAGGTAATATGATGACAGTTCTGATGGCCATTCCAGAAAAACAGTTCCCAAATTACTTTAAAGGGTGGACTAGGCACTGGCAGCAGTGCATAGCTTCCCAAGGGAAGTACTGCAAAGGTGACCTAGTGGTACTCAGCAACGAGGTATATAGCACCTTTTCTAGGATAAATTTGTGGACTTAATTGGCAGTCCTCCTGTTTTGTCATACAAAAACTTGCACACACAGTGTTGTGTGACCCTAGCTGCCCTCCCCATACTGTGACAGCATACTCTCCCTCTCCACTGTGTATTTTCACTGTCCATTCAACTAGCTCCTGTCCCACCCTACCTTCTCATCTTGCCTCTGTACAGGAGCTGTTCATTTCAAAGCTGTTATCTTTGGACAGCCACTTGTCATGTCTGCGTAACTGTCACAGGAACCACCAAAAATAGCTGGAAACACCAAGGCTGCGAAGGATGCACTCCAGCTATTTGGTTATGCAGATACAGCCATGGGCACAGGTATTTAATAAGAGATAAAGCAAATTAAATCTGAAGTGAGTTGTATTGATAAATGTGATTAATCCAATTTCAAATTCATTGTTTTAAGAGGCTTAGTCTTTTGTTCTTAGTCACATGCAAAATTACTTTTCCTCAGCCTTTCGATCTAATAACACAAAAATCTGAATAACTTTAGCAGAAAAATATACAGTGGCATAGACTGGTCTGGATGAGAATAAATGTTATCAAAGTCCTGCATTAATATGCAATATGATCAAATGTAAAATGAAACTCTTATTCTTCCACTGGTTATGGCAAGAAAACACATATCTTTTTTTCTCCAAATATGAGCAAGAGAATGTCTATCTAGCCAGTCTTTAGCAGTTTTTGTGAAAATCAGAACCCAAAAAAAACCTTTCTGTGCACAAATCACAGGATGCAAACTGACTCTCGGACATCTCTTCTCCCGATTAGTCTAAAATACAGAATTTGCTCAAATTCCACACACCAGGTGACATTTAATTATTTAGTAAGTAGTCTTTGAAAACATATTTAAGTGGTTTAACAAGTTAACCAATTAGCATCTAGTTGACTTCCACCCATGACAATTCCGTATGTGTCAGAGTAGAATTGTGCTCCATGGGATTTTCAACGATTTACGGAGTAGTTCACCAGGCCTTTCTGCTGAGATGCCTCTAGGTGAACTCCACTTCCAACCTTTTGGTTAGCGGCTAAGGACATTAGTCATTTGCACCATCCAGTTAATGTCAAATTCAGAGGTTCTTAATAACAACACACCAGGATTAACAGGGAAATTGCTTCAAAGTACTTATTGTACTGTGGGTACATTTTGCAAACAAATGAATAATAAATTAATCTCCCAAACTAGTTTTGTGGTCTATCAGACTCAAAGACTGATAAATGGAATTCTATTTACCTAGGAATACTTACACAGATAATGCAAACCTACATTTGTATGCAAACTGCTCCCTCCGCCCTCTAGGTATTTTAGTAAGCACACTATGCTAATTCTTTCAGAGCAATATGTAAGAGAAAAATAGCATAGTAGCAGTTATAAAAATATCTCATGGAAGGCAGGAGTGGTTGGCAGATAAGCATAAAAGTGGTACATTATTTCCCTAAAAATACAATGTGTGTATGTATCCAGTTTCTTATCTTAAACCCTCCAGTAAGAACAGCAGACTTTGATTTTAGAAGCAGGTGGTTTCTGCAGACATCCCCAGTCCCTGCCTTTATGCTGTAAAATCCATTGCTGTGGAATCAATTCTGACTCCTAGTGATCCTAGAGAACAGAATAGAACTGCTGCATAGAGTTTGCAAGGAGAGGATGGTGGATTTGAACTGTCAACCTTTTTTTTTTTATCAGCTGAGCTCGTTAACTACAGTACCACTAGGGCCTGCATCCTTTTGCCATGAGGTATAGTTAGAAACCAGGTTCATCAAGCTTACCTGTTTTAGTTTCCCAGTTGACAAATCACCACTGTAATCATCCTTTCTCTTATTCTGGCATGGAGTTTATCAGTGCCTGAATTGGCAGGGCACAGCCAGTGACTGCCTACTGTAATTTGAGGAATTCTGTGGCCTCATTTAGAGTCCTTAAAACATTCATGGGTAGTGGGAAATCTGAGAGTGAATGATGGGGAGCTGTAATTTCTTAGAGTGACTTTTACAGGAATTATCCCACTGCCTTTGAGTTGATTCTGACTCACAGTGACCCTATAGGCCAGAGTAGAACGGCTACATAGAATTCCCAAGGAGTGCCTGGCAGATTGGAGCTGTCAACCATTCGGTCAGCAAATATAGCACTTAACTACTGTGCTACCAAGGCTTCCACAGGAAGAGTCAGTATTTACGCATTAGAAATGGCCATTTGATTTTCATAAAACTTCTATTCACAGAGTCCCCGGGTGACACAAACTTTTAAACCACTCAGCTGAGAAGCAAACTGTCCAAGATTTGTGTCTTCCCAGAGATGGTCAGGAAGAAAGGCCTGGCAGTCCACTTCTGAAAACTGAGAGTTTGTAAACCCCATGAAGCAGAGCTGTACCTCCATACACATGGGGTCACCAGGCACAGGAATCAACTCATTGGAAATGTTTACTTTTTTTGTAATGGCAAGCATATTATGCAAATTTTCATTTGTTGGGGCTGATTATAGCCTGTGAACTTAACTATTATTATGCCTTTATTCTTTCTTGTTCTCTCTTGGCACCTTTCATTTTAACCTAACCCTTCTTTTAGGGAGATCAACTAGACTGAATGTTTACTACAGTGGTTTTCAACCTTGGCTGCACATCGAGATTATCTGGAGAGCTTTTAAAAATCCTTATACCTGTGTCAAACCTGAAAACTTTTGCTGAAATCAGCCTGGGGAGGGGCTGGGAATTAAGATTTGTTAAAGCCCCCTCAGTAATTCTAACGGGTAGCCAAGATTGAGAATTACTGATCCACTGGGGAAAAAGCCCTAGGCTTGGAGTGAAGAGAGTTGAAAACGAAACAAAAAAAAACACCTGCATAGATCAACATGATCCAGTGTTCTGTTTCCGAAAGAGCAGCACATCCACAGTGTTGCAGGGGTAACTGCTACCTCACTCACCTTGATGTGGAAGTTGCAGCTTTGTTCACTGTTTTACAGTCTCCCTGTTATTCATTTTCTGTTTCATAAACCTAACAGCCGTCATTGTTAATTACGGATGGTCCACTCCGCCCTCCCGGTAATGGTTTCTCTCTGAACTCTCATCTGATGAAAAGCTACAGCGCAATGCCCCCACTATATTAAATTCCAATTTAATTATCTTTATTGCAGCGTCACTTCCTCGGAGGTGGACCTATAATGAAGGGAAAGGTATTGCAGGGAGCCTTGCCCTAAAGCCCTGTGCTGTTCGGCAGGGCTAGAGCTGCAATCACAAGGGGAGCAATCAAGCGATTGAAAAATGAGATTCTCTGCCACTTGCTCAGCTCTCTGTGATGTGAACCCTCAGAGGTCTCTACTGGCACACACAGAAGTGAATGGCACAAGAAATGGGACTTTAATGCACAACTAAGCTGTATGTATGTCGGCCTGCACATGCGTACAGGTGCGCACAGACGCAGGTGCGTGCATCTTACTTGAAAGCCACAGAGAACTCTCAAATAACTAACACAGGCAAGAACACTCGAATAACTAGCATAAGCCCACAGACAGCACATATTACATTACTTAGTAATTAATTTTTCATAGTTAATTTTTACTTAGCCCCACGTACTTTTGAAAATAAAACTTAAGGCATTTTACTTTTAAACATACCTTTCGTTGACTTGCGGTAAGTCTGTCTTTAACCTTGATCTGAGAATTAAAAGAGACAGACGCTTGCAAGATTCCCAGAAGTCATTAGTTTCCCGGGTAAACTACTCAGGAACTTGATTCTCATGCAGCTACCGTATTAGGCTAATGAGAAGAAACAGTCTAAAATGGGAACACAGGACTCTGAGACTCCAGGGTATTGCAACAAAATGGTGAAATACATTTTATTATCATTAATTAAGCATTTATAGAAGGAGTATTTACAAAAAGGACTTTGTAATCAACTGTGCTCTAGACTGTGCTGGACCATTCCACATACATGTCCCCTGCCTGACTCCTGCTTTTGTTTTGAAAACATTAGGAAATTTAGACACAGAGAAATTGACTCTCTTGTCCACATTGCAGCCAATGGAGTTCAACACAGGCATAGACAATGCTGGGAACACTTGATTATAGAGAATAAGGAATGTTGAATATAGCTAGGGCTCCAGCTCAAGCATAAGTTGAACTCCTGACGGGAAGATGACACCCTGGGGTTAGTGCCAGGAAAGGGGTTCCCTAGTTAGTAATTCAGCTTGGAGGAGACCAAGTTGAGACATTAAAGTGAACAACCAGTCTGTTAAAGGAGAGAGAATATTTTCAGTACATGATATGCCTGTTTTACGGAGCCCTGGTAGTACAGTGGTTATGAGCTGGGCTGCTAACCCAAAGGTCAGGAGTTTGAACTGACCAGCCTCCCCAGGAGAGAAAACTACGGCAATCTGTTTCAGGAAAGATAGTCTTGGAACCCTGTAGTGCAGTTCTACTCTGTCCTATGGGTAGCTATGAGTCAGAATCGATTTGATGACAAGGAGTTTCTATGCCTGTCTGTGGAGACCTGCTGGAGCAGTAGTGAAGAACTCAGTTGCTAATCAAAAGATCAGCAGTTCAAATCTACTAGCTGTTCCTTGAAAATCCTATGAGGCAATTCCACTCTATCCTGTATGACTGCTGAGTCAGAATCACCTTGAAAGCAATGGGTTTTATGGGTGGCTCAGTGCTAATCATCTGGTTGCCAACTGTCATGGGTTGAATTGTGTCTCCCCAAAAATATATGTAGCCATGTGGCTGGGACATGAATCCCAGTATCTTGTGACTATCCTCCATTTTGTGGTTTCCCTAAACTGTATGTTAAAGGATTAGGGTGGGACTGTAAATCCCTTTATAGGATCACCTCCCTGCTCCATTGTAAAGGGAGTTTCTCTGGAGTATGGCTTGCCCCACCCTTTCTCCTTTCAGCCTGCAAGAGATAAAAGGAAAGAGAAGCAAGCAGAGAATTGGGAACCCCCGTTACCATCAAGAAAGCAGCACCGGGAGAAGAGGGCATCCTTCTGATGTGAGGTTCCTGTGCCAGGAGGCTCCCTGGACAAAGACTGATGCAATACTGGACTTTCCTCCAGAGCCGACAAGGGGGAAAGCCTTCCCCTGTAGCGGACACCCTGAATATGGACTTGCAACCTGCTGGACTGCGTAAGAATAAACCTTCCTTTGCTAAAGCCATCCACTCTGTGGTATTTCAGTTAGAGCAGCCCTAGCTGACTAAAACACTAACTGAAAGCTGACAGCTAAGATTCACCGGCCACTCCACAGATGACAGATGTGACAGCCCACTTGGAACACCCACGAGGCAGTTCTGTCTGTCCTGTGGGGTTGCTGTGAGTCAGAATCAGCTCGATAGCAGTAGCTATATGGCTGTTTGGAGTCCTGGGTACTACAAACAGTTAACATGTGCAGCTGCTATTCAAAAGGTTGGAGGTTTGAGTCCACCTAGAGGATCTTAATGGAAAGGCCTTGCGGTTTACTTCCAAAAAATCATCCACCGAAAACCCCGTGGAGCACAGTTTTACCTTGATGCATATTGAGCTCCCATATGTCAGAATCAACTCAGTGACAACTGGTTATTTTGACATGGCCAACTAGCATCAGAACTCAAAGTCCGTAATTTCTGTCTGTGTTAGAAGACTGTGTATGGTTTTATTATATACATCAGTCAAGAAAACAGAAATAACTTCAAGAATTCCAAATAGAGGAGGGGAAAGGAGACTGTTGGGAGGATGAGACATGTATGGAGCAGAGAGGAATAGTGTGCAGTCACCAGGCAGGGAGAGCAGTGGAAGCTGTGTATAGGTGGGCATGCGGGAATGTACATTTCACTCAGTCATATTAAATAAAAACAACAAAAAAAAAGAATTCCAAATAGAGGTACCTTCAACCAAGAATATGGTTAGTAAGTTTTAGAAGGACTAAGAAGGCAGGCCAGGAATGGTTTGATTAGTAGCTCCAAGAGTACATTTCCACTAAGACGGATGGATGAGTTAAAGGCAAAAGGCTACCAGAGAGCCAATGATAAGCGTTGCTAATCCTGATGGGTAACTCTCTGTTGTAGAAACAACAATGCTGCTACTTTGCAAGGTCACAGGCATGGCCGACTTCTGCTATTCACTATTTCTGTTTCCTGCTGTCAGAATGACTGCCTGAAACCGAAGGGGGAGCTGTCCCCACTATCACTCTCACTTTCCAATCTACAAGGCCTACCCTTGGCAAAGAAGTCTGTTAAAGAAATTTTGCTGACTTGCAGCCTGCTTAGAAGAGAACGCGAACAGAGCTGGTGGTAAACAGGCCAATTACCCACATACTGGGTCACTCACCTCAAAGGTACAAAGAAAGCTGACAAGATTCTGGTAGCTCTGACAGGTGAACGTCTACTAATGAATAGTTTTTTTGGTTTTGTCTTTTTTTTCTTTGTTTGTTGTTTGATAAAGATTATAAAGTGAATTTCCTTCTTTTGCTTTGTGAGTCATAGATTTAGCTTTGGAATGCTTGCTTTTATCCATTACAGATTGGAAAAGACTTACAAAAGCAGTCAATACTTTGGAGAATGTGCAGTAAAATACAGTTTATTAGACTCTTAATTGGCATAAGGATTACTGGTAAACACTTAAGGAAAAGATAATGCAAGAAGGGAAATTTGATGGCTGACACAGGGCCAACGACTGCATCTGAGGACGTCGTGGGATGGAAATTGCTTATGAAAACTCATTCTCATTAGAGGATGGATTTTTTTTATGCCAACTCAATAACTTCCAGGAAATAAATGAAGACATTTTAAAAATCAAAGTGATATAATCATACAAGTGGAACCTTATAAAAATTGATAATGGCACCGCATACCGGCTCCAAACCACAGCAACATTAACCACATCAGGAGAAAGTAATAAATTACAAAAAGCCTGAAAGCAAGCAAAGAAGTAATTAATATCCCTGAACTGATTTTCTCAAGCTATTATCTTAATTCTATGGTATTTTGTGTCCAATTAAAAATATTTAGTAACAAAAGTAAGATATTAACTAAAAAATGGTGATTTCTGAGAATTTGTTGCTACACATACTATTATCTTTCTATTCTGCTGGAGACTGAAATGCCTCATTTCATTTGCAGAAAACAGTCATGCATATAAGGAAACTAAACTTTTCCAAACCAAATTAGAGGTTAAATAGAAGAACTTGGAGGACAAACAGCAGGATTTCCTACATGCCATACCTAGAGATGAGCTGTGTTCCGTGAAGGAAATATCAAGTCCTACTTCTCATGATGATCTTATTTTGCATGGACATGTTTTGTCATACCTTAGCATTTGGGACAAATTGATGTAACTGGTTTTTCAACTTCTCATCTTGCAAAGGCCCCCCTGGGGGACACAAATGGCTAAGCACTATGCTGTTGGCAGTTCTAATCCACTCACACAGAACTTGGAAGACTTGAATGGCAATCTACTTCTGAAAGGTGACAGGCATGGAAAACCATATGAGGAGCCGTTGTACTCTAAAACGAACAGGGTCCCTGTGAGTTGGAACCAACTCAGTGGCACCTGCTTATCCTCTGAAAGGATATTACCAGTCCTCAAAGCTCAGAGATGGCCCTGGTTGGGTGAGGAACAGTGGAGTAAATCAATAAGCAGGTAAGACGAATAGCCTCCAGACCCAACTCTTTCTTAGATGTTTAAAGGCATGCAAATAGGGAAGGGCCAATAGCAGTACTACCCTGAGGTCAGCCTGGTGAAATTTAGGAATTTTGGACAATCGCTATTTGGCTGGTACCCTGCAACAAAGAATCATATGACAGTGAAGACAAGGAAGGACTGTGATGAGAAGATGCCACCGGGAAACATTTGTCTTATGTAGATGCAAGTAACCTGTTTGTAATTCTAGGACAACCTCTAGCCAGAGATTGTCTTAAAGCTTGATGAACTCCCATCTTCCATTCCCACTTTCCTGTGCCTCTTTCCCTCCCAGTCTGAGCAGCAGTTCTGAGTTTGCCCTTACATGAAGATACATACCTATTCTTAGCAACATTTTCTGTGCTTCTGAAAAACAGGGATGCAAAATACATACGACATGAATGAAAGACATGTCTGTATTAATAGGTTATCCTTGCACTTACAATCTCTCTGAAATTAAGGTGTCTTACTATCAAAGTGAGTCCATAACTTAATTGGTAATGACTTTTTTTTCTGTATTATTGATACACAAATTTGTTGTTGTTGTTAGATACTATTAAGTCACAACCAACTCATGATAAACTTGGGTACAACCAAATAAAACACTTCCCAGTGCTGTGCTGCCTCCAAGACTGTTGCTTGCTTCAGTCCTTTCTGTGAGTGCAATCAACTGAAGGAAGGTTATCTTTCAGCACTGTATCAGCTGTATCAGGTGGTATTCCACTGTGATCCTTAGGATTTTCATTGGCTTGTTTTCAGAAGTATATTGCCAGCCTTTTCTTCCTACTCAGTCTTTGTCTGGAAGTTCTGCTGAAACCTGTCTACCATGGGTGACCCTGCTGATATTTTTAATCCTGGTAGCATAGCGTCCAGCCTCACAATGACATGCAAGCCAGCACAGTATGAGAAACTGACAGATGGGTGGTAGAGTACATAAAGAAGTGGTGTATTTCACAATCCTTAGTATTATAGGTAGAGCCCTGATGGTGCAGTGGTTAAAAAGGTCAGCAGTTTTGAATCCACCGGCCACTCCTTGGAAACTCTATGAGGCCATTCTACTCTGTCCTATAGGTTGGCTATGAGTTAGAATCTACTCAACTTCAACAAGTTTGGGTTTGATTTGGGGTAGCATTAGAAATTAAATATGATAGTTAGTAAGCATGTAATATTGAACCAGTTTCAGATCTTTCTCTGGAAAATATGGAAACCACCAGTTAACTAAAATGATTTCTTAAATTTTGTTACACCTTCACAATTTGTTACACATATACTGGACTATCAGCAAAGAAGTTATGGGATAAAAGAATTAAAACATCATTGATGAATGACCTAGCAAGGAATTTGAGCTATTGTTTAAAATGAATATACAGAGAGTGGAGTTCAGCTGAGGAAAAGACAAAACTTCCAAAAAGGGGAGAAAACTGAGAAGCTCAGAATAGACCAGCATATACAATATTTAACATGCTTTCCTATTTCTTAATATATCAGCACTATCTTTCCTGCTCTGCTGGAGTACATGGTAGAAAATACATCCCCTCCCTCTAGCTTGTATTTTAGAGGATCAGAAAAATTTTATCTGTAATTTATAAACCAAATTAAGAATTTTCTGACTGAAAGAAATAATTATTCCATGACAAAAAAAAAAAAAAAAAAATCTTGAGAGTTTCTAATATGGAAGTGGCCCTGGAAGAAGCCACCAGATCATTTTATCTGTTGAAGGTATAATTATTTTTGATTCTATAAACTACTAAAATTTGAGCACATTGTGTACTGTGACAAATGTCCTTTACCTTTAGCCTTCTGAACATGAGTGCACTTGGAATGCCCGCTGAAGTGAGACACATCAGACTTTTGAGGTCTGGAAGGTATCCCTCTTTGATCTCCCAGCAAGCTGACTGATACAGGGTGTCCCCACAGAGCCGAACGTAGAGCCTGGAAGTTCTGTTAACTGAAGGGCACAGAGGGAAAAAAACTCATGACGTCGTAAAGCTGTTCATTTTAGATCTGAATGGAGGAAAGGATGGAGAAAGAAAAAAAGGAAACACTTGGAGACAGAGATACAGCTGGATTGGGTGTAATTTTTGTCATCTTACAGCACATTTGAGAAGACTAACCTCAAAGTAGCCATTTTGGCTGTATCGAGACCCATCGCAATACAGACAGCAAGAAATGTAAGGGAAAAAAGCGTTTGTCTGTACACAACCCACAAAGCAAACTGTCAGTTGATATTTCCTGAGCTACAAGTCTTTGAGTTACAATGTGAACAGCTTCTTAATATATAAAGAGCATAAGTTCTGTCTTTGATTCCAACGGGGCTTTGTCATGACATGTAATGAGCAGAGCATTGCAATCTGTGTCCTAAAAAAAAAAAAAAAAGACTATGACTCTATGTGCGAAAGCACAAGGCACGTGCACCAAGATGTTCACAAAACAGCACCTGCACAAACTAAGATTTCAACTCAGTTCTCAGCTTATCTTTGCTTTTCACTCCCTGGGATCGTTTCTGTTTCAGTGGGAATGGAAAGCTGCACATGCAAGCATAATTCATATATTAAACCGGAGTTACCACTTTTGTATGAATCAGCGCTCTGTAAACAAAACAAAAATCTGAAAAATTTGAAGTTGAAATATCCTTTGTCAGACAGATAGAACAAACTTCTGTGCTGACAATAATAATAGCAGACAGGAGGTGACCCAGCCTTTTAAAATTGGGATTGGAATTTTAATTACGGGCTATTTAAAGAATTTTAGATTGATTATACTGTTAAGAAGTAGTTAGTCAAGCTTGAGTATTAGATGACTTCAGGAACAGAATCATGGAAGCGGAGGTATGGGTAGGTGGAAGGATGCAAATAACGAATCATGAGCTGATTCAACGGTAGCTAGCAACAGAACATTTCCAAGTGATGGGGTACCCCCACTTACTAGACAGCCCTTTATAAATTTGAATTACTTTAATTTTTAGGAAGGACATCTTTGTATGGAGCCAAATACCAGGACTGCCATCACCTTCAAGGAGTTTTTATAAGTCATTGTTTTTATAAATCAAAAAAATTTTGTTTTTATAAGTCCTAATAAAATATAAAATTTATAATAAAATAATTAAATATAAAAATATTAAAAAATACCATTTTTATAAGTCATAATAAAACCATATGGCACTGAGTTGTTTCTGACTCATGATGACCCCATGGTGACCTGTTGTGATTGAGTTGATTCCAAATCATAGTGGCCCTATAGGACGAAGAACTGCCCCATAGGATTCCCAAGGAGTGACTGGTATATTTGAACTGCCAGCCTCTTGGTTAGCAGCCAAGCTCTTAACCTTAACTATACAACAAGTGCACTGCAATCAACAAAGTCATTGTATCTGTCTAATCACAAGTGTGTTAGTAAAGATCTATATCATATCAGATAGAAGCAAAATTCAGAACTGGAAAAGGTAGCAGAGTGGGGGCATTAGGTCCGTAACAGGCCATTACCGTTATATATGCATTAAAAACACCAATTTGTAGTCAACTCAATTTCAATTCATAGCAACCCTATAGAGCAGAGTAGAAACGCCTCATGGAGTTTCCAAGGAGCAGCGGATGGATTCAAAATGCAGATCTTTTGGTTACCAGCCAAGCTTTCAACCACTGGACTGCCAGTAGGATCCAATTACCATTGTTTAAGTCCTCTGAAAAAGGAACAAAAGAGGGTTTGAGTAATAATTCAGATGTATGCGACATCTCTTTTCCAGTTTGTCATACTGTAATGATTTACATGTTGCTGGGATGCAGGGTTACCCATGGTGGACAGGTTTCAGAAGAGCTAGGCAAAGGCAGACTAGGAAAAAAGGCCTGGCAAACAACTTCTGAAAATGATCCACTGAAAACCCCATGGAACACAAGAGAACATTGTCCTCTACAGTGCTGAAGATGAGACCTCTGTGTTAGAAGACACTCAAAATACGTGGTGGCAGCAGCAGTGGACTGGAGCCTACTGGCTGATCCAGCAATGCGTTGTTTTGCTGTCCATGGGGTCTCCGTGGATTGGAGTCAAGTTGACGGCAACCAGGATCAGCACTGCAGGGCATGGTGGGTAAACACAGGGATAGACTAAAGGTGGATGTCACTCTCCCAGCTTGGAGGGCAAGGCTTCTGATGGACACAGCAACGCCTGTTGCCCTGTTCCCATGCCCATCCTGCACATCTAACCAAACAGACTTAACATCAGGGAAAATATTTGTTCTCAAAGCAAACAGACTAGGAATCCATTTTCATCTGTTCTGTAGATACAGAGCGCCGCCTCTTACCTAAATGCCTCACTCCTGAGCAGTTCTGTATGCTCTGTAAACCAAATGTCAGGTGGGGCAGGAGCCTGTAACTCCTTCACACCTAGAGGGATGCAAGGTTTGTTCACAGCAGCTAACATTTTGCACCCATTTTGTCTAGAGTGACCTAGGCCAGTTTGTAGTTTAAGCAGAAGCTGTAAAGCGAACCACACATGTAAATTTGACCCTTAGGCATGTCTTGTGAAGTGGTACATTGCTAAGGATTTCTCCTGCTCCAGTCTCAAAACAAAACAAAAGGTACCCTATTTACCACAGGTTTGTGGTTTCTCCCTGTCTGTATTTAAAGACAATATTGCTGCCAAACCTGCTGCTGTCAAGTCGATCCTGACTCAAAGTGTAGGGTAAAGTAGAACTGCCCCCTGGGATTTCCAAGGAATGCCTAGTACATTGAACCTGCTAACCTTTTGGTTAGCAGCTGTACTTCTTAACCACTACACAACCAGGGTTTATGTAGACTTTTCAATTATGCAATCAATGTCAACAAAACTGACAACATTTTATAAGTGTGCACAGTAGTATTCTTTTTATTGTTGTGTGTGTGTGTGTATAACACATTATTTGACACTTAAATATAACACACGTGCCAATTCAACACTTCCTACCTGAGTTTTTAACAGGGGGACAAACAAGGAGAGAAATGGTATTGAAACCAAAATAGAAGCCCAAATAACAGTACAGAGCAATGAGAAACAAAGAAGAGATTGCTATGGGACTGGGACTTGGAGCCACCTTCTGTCATTGTTGTTTTAAGTATTAATTTTTGTGTAAATGGCACACGAAACCTCATACATCATTGACATAAAAGATGGCTCTGCTAGACAGGGCTATCCCAGGTAGACTTTCTTTCCACGTCAGCTTCCTCACAAGTGTCTCTGCATTTTCTGACAGAAGAACGGTGCAGGTGCACTGGGAGGCCCCTCGTCTCAATTTGGCTTTGGTTTGTTTGCTTCCATAGTGGGCTTGATGAAGGAACAACATTTGGGCAGGAGGGAACAGACTTGGGGTTGTCAAAATTCGCTGTTTAAAAAGCTTCAAACTGTGTACTGCTGACGTCCTAACCACTGTGGAAGGAGAGGCTTGAAAACAAGACATACATTTTTAATCAACGGAGACTTTTAAGGTTAGTTCTACCCTATCAGAGCCTGCTATAATTTGGGGCTTCTAAATTCCTTTGGAAACACTAAAATTTTAAATCCCCAAGTCGTCTTCGAAGGGTTCTGAGGAATGTGAATATTGTGCAGTCATCTTTTGAAACAATGAAAGCAACATTTTGTTGTTTGTTTTGTTTTTAAGAATAACCTGTACTCAGCCTTTAAGATACAAGAAATGCTGCATTTGTCATGTTTTTAATCAGACGTGCGAGGACAACAACAAGAACTTTCTAAACTTCTTGCAGAGAGTTGTGTTCCTCAAATGGTATCTGGAAGGTTCACTCTTCTTCCCCTGAAATTTGAATCGATCTGAGTGGTTACTGCTGTTGTCCACCACCCTGGAGTCAGCCCCCACCCAGCTTACAGGGAACTCTGTGCTGTTTGGTCTCATACCATCCCTATAGTCAATTGTGGATCAGACTTTTGGAGCCCCCAGGGTTTAACAACAACAACAACAAAACCCTGCTGTTGAGTGGACTCTTACTAACAGCAACTCTATAGGACAGAGTAGAACTGCCCTGTAGGGTTTCCAAGGAATGCCTGGTAGATTCAAACTGCAGACCTTTTGGTTAGCTGCTGTAACTGTTAAACACTATGCTACTAGGGTTTCCCATATGGTTTTAGATGGCTGTCATTTAGAAGCAGGTTTCCAAGCCTTTCTTCCTAGTCTGTCTTAGTCTGTGTGCTCCATTGAAACCTGTTTGGCATCATAGCAACCTGCTATAGGTAGATGAGCTGTGGCTGCACACAGAGAGTGCTGGGTCTCTCACATGGAAGGCTAGAACCTAGCTAGAGCAAACGGGAGAATTCTTTGTTTGTAACTGTCTCTCAATCTTTTGGACCCAAATCATGAAACCGAATGGACTTGGAGACACCTATTATTATATAAATAGATGATACTGCTAATATTCAAAACAAAACAAAACAAACTAAACCCATTGCCACTGAGCTGATTTTGAGTCATAGGGACCCTATAGGACAGAGTAGAACTGCTCCATGGGGTTTCCAAGGAGTACCTCCTGCCAGAACCAAACTGCTGACCTTGTAATTAGCACCCACAGCTCTTAACCACTATGATACCAGGGTTTCCACTAATATCCAGGAAGCCTAATATTTGTTCAAGGTCATACAGCTAGTACTTTAGATCCCCAAAACACACTAACTCTTCAGTCCATCCGTTCTTCTACACTACACAGAAAGCAAAAGCAAAATATACACTATTCAAAAGGGCTGTCACTTTAGAGATGTTTTAAATGTTATATTATTTTTCCTTTGGTATATCTTCATACACATTATATTTATTACCATCAAGTCAATTATGACTCATAATGACCCTATAGGACAGGGTAGATTTGCCCCATTCAGTTTCCAAGGAAAGGCTGGTGGATTCTAACTGCTAGTCTTTTGGTCAGCAGCCAAAGCTCTTAACTACTGTGCCACCAGGAATCCTGTCTGCTTACAAGATAGATACTATTGTCTGAGAGACTTAATGCCCAAAAGGTTGGCATAACTCCTCCATGGTAATAAAGCTGGTCAGGACCCAGACTTGGATTAAAGCACAGCTCAGAATGATTGTGGAGTTATAATGGCTAAACAATCATATCCCAGAACCTCAAAATCAAATGAAGTAGAAACAGAAGCAGGTGGCCTCCTAAATATTGTGACAAGAAGAAGTGTGACACTCTAGAGTCCCTGGGTGATGTCAACAGTAGGATGTGATTAGCTGTGAACAGAAAGGTTGAAGGTTTGAGTCTACACAGAGGCACCTCAGAAGAAAGGCCTGACAATCTACTTCTGAAAAGGCAGCCGTGGAAAACCCTGTAGAGAAAAGTTATGCTACATGAAGAATCCACTTGATGGGAACTGAATTTTTGGTTTTAAACTAATGGGAAGAAATCGAACCTAGAAGCCAAGAACCATAGCCACTACCCCATCAATCACTACCTGAAAGAACTTTGGCAAAACTCAGCCTCCCTGAGTCTTGGCTACCTGACCTAAGGGCTGGATGCTACCTGCTCTACCTACTTCATCAGGCTGCTGAGACAATCAAGTCAAGAAGATAACCATAAAAAAAAATTTTTTAAATACTTCCCAATGTTTATCAGAGAACCCCAATTTAAATTCTAAGCTCCTAATGAAAATATTTCAAAAGTCTAAGCATTTCTACATTCATTAGGAAAACTAATAAGTAAATCGGGAAATTAATACAAACATGAAAAATGGATACTTCTCCACATGCCATTTAGGGAGGAAATAACTGGAAAGATTTGTCCCGTCCTTCAAGGATCCTCTTGCTGTTGACACCTGTTGTGTATGGATTCGATTAGGTAGCCCCAAAGGAATGCTAAAGTCCTAACCTTTGTGTTTTTGAAAGTGATCTTGTTTGGAAATAAGGTCTTTGAGGGTGTTATCAGATAATGCGAGTCGTGCCAGAGCAGAACAGGTCCTAATCCCAAAAAGAAGAGACATGCACAGAGGGAACAAGGCATACGAAGCCGTACCTACAAGCCAAGGTATCTGGTGCTCCTGGAAACTAGGAGAGAGGTATGACACAGATTCTTCCTCATAGCCTCAGAGGGCATCAAGGCTGACATTCTGTTCTCAGTTATCCAGCCTCCAGAACCACGAGATGATAAATTTTTGTTGTGTAAAGCCATCCACTTTATTCTAAGAGTTATTTAAAGGGAGTGAGGATGATATGCCTTCGTCATTTATGCTCTCATGGCTTCTCCATAGCTTCACCCAAAAGCTTCTCTCCACAAGTAAGTTTCAGCAGGTGACACTGGTCAGACTGCACCAGTCATGTATCGCCAGCTAGCTAACATCCACTCCAGCTGATGAGTTCTCTGTCATTAAACATCTTAAATATTGTCCCTACTCACAGCTATTACGGGCTAACTGTATTTGTGTTCAATATGAAACTACTCAGGAAGCATCAAAAGAAGATGGAAAGAATACACAGAGTCATTATGTCGGAAAGAACTAGTCTACATTCAATCATTTCAAGAAGTAGCATATGATCTGAAGCAAGAAGTCAAAGTTGCATTGAAGGCATTCATGAAAAACAAGGCTCCAGGAATTGATGGACTATCAATAGAAATGTTTCTAGAAAGGGTTACAGCTCTGAAAGTGCTCATTCATCTATGCCAAGAAATTTGGAGGACAGCTACGGGACCAGCTGTCTGGAAGAGATCCATATTTATGCTTATGTCAAAGAAAGGTGATCCAACCAAATGCATTAATTACCGAATAATATGATTAACATCATACACTAGTAAAATCTTGTTAAAGAGCATCAAAAAGTGGTGACTGCAACAGCATACTGACAGGGAACTGCCGGAAATTCCAGCCGCATTCAGATGAGGGCGTGGAACCAGGGATATCACTGCTGAGATCAGATGGATCTTGGCTGAACGCAGGGAGTACCAGAAAGGTGTTTACCTGTGCTTTGCAGACTATGCAAAGGAATTTGACTATGTGCACCTTAACAAATTACGGATAACGTTTCAGAGGATAGAAGTTCCAGAACACTTAATGGTGCTTATGAGGAATCTCTATACGGAGCAAGAAGCAGTCATGTGAACATAACAAGGAGACACTGCAAGGTTTCAACTCAGGAAAGGTATGTGTCAGGGCTCTATACCTTCATTATACCTTTTAAATCTGTACGCCAAACAAATAACCTGATAAACTGAACTATATGAAAAAGAACAAGGCGTCAGGATCGGAGGAAGACTCATTGACAACCTGTATCATGCAGATGAAACAACACTGCTTGCTAGAAATGAAGAGGATTTGAAACATACGCTGAAGATCAAAGACCGCAGCCTTCAGTATGGATTGCACCTCAACATCAAGAAAGCAAAAATTCTCACAACAGGACCAGTAAGCAACATCATCATAAACGGAAAAAGGTTTGAGGCTGTCAAGGGTTTCATTTTACTTGGTTCCACAATCAGTGTCCATGGAGGCATCAGTCAAGAAATCAAAAGATGAATGCCATTGGGAAAATCTGCTGCAAAGGACCTTGTCATGGATTGAACATGTTCCCTAAAAAAATCTGTAACAATTTGGCTGCACTGTAATTCCTGACATTGTGTGATGCGCCTCCAATCTGGAATTCCTGCCTCTATGTTAACAAGGGTGGATGGGCAGCAGTTGTGTCAGCAGAGCAAGATTCAATGTATAAGTTTGTTTTGTGCCTTGAGGCGGTCTTGAGATATAAAGAAAAAACTGGCAAAGCAGATTGGGAATATCACACCATCAAGAAAGCAGCACTGGGAGAAGAACCCGTCCTTCAGACCCAAGGTTCCTACGTCAGGATGCTCCCTGAACAAAGACTGATGGAACAAAAGGGATTTCCTCCAGAGCCAACACAGGGGAAAGCCTTCCCCTACAGCAGACGTACTGAATTTGGACTCGTAATCTACTGGACTATGTAAGAGTAAACTTTTCCTTGTTAAAGCCATCACTTGGTATTTCTGTTACAGCAGCTCTACCTGACTAAAACAGACCTCTTTAAATTGTTGAAAAGTAAAGATGTTACCTTGAAGACTAAGGTGTACCTGACCCAAGCCATAATATTTTCAACCACAATATATGCGTGTGAAAGCTGGACAATGCACAAGGAAGACCGAAGAAGAACTGACGCCTTTGAACTATGGTGCTGGAAAAGAATAGTGACTGTACCAAGGACCGCAGAAAGAACAAACAGAACTGTCCTGGAAGAAGTACAACCAGAGTTGCTCCACGGAAGCAAAGATAGTGAGACTGCGTCTTACACACTTTAGACATGTTGTCAGGAGGGACTGATTCCTGGAGAAGGACATCACACTTGGCCGAGTTCAGGGTCAGTGAAAAAGAGGAAGATCCTCAGCAAGATGGATTGACACAGTGGCTACGTTAATGGAATTAAGCATAAAAATGATTGTGGGTATGGTGCAGGACTGGGCAGGGTTTTGTTCTGTTGTGCATGAGGTTGCTATGAGTCAGAACTGACTCAATGGCACCTAACAACAGTATTAAGCTTCAAATATGTGACTGAGTCTATCTGCTTATCTACTATGATGTTTGTTATAATTTTACATTTGGAAGCTTTCATGAATAGGCTGATGCTGGATGAAACTAGAATCCCATCTGAATAAGAATGAAAAAGCTGGTGGTAAAAACTGTACATTAAAAATTGGATATATCTTGTGGTCTTAGCAAAAAGGGTCCCAGTGGATGATTATTACTTTAACTTTTCTCCTTTGCTACATATAAGAAGAATGGGAAAGGCAGGAAATGTAGTATGAGTGGTTTTGATATGTAAGAATGTGAAGGTTTTTTTGTTGTTGTTTGTTTTAATTCAGTTTGCGTATTAAAGGGATTAAGGTCACAGCCACAGTTCAAGTAGTGTGGAGGCCCTTATACAATATTTGGTGCAAAAATAAATAATAAACAATATTTTTACATATCGCTTACTTTATTAAAATCACCGTGCATTATTATCAATTGAATCACATCCCCCCTGATAAGTGTTGGAATCCAAACTCCTACACCTGTGGTTGTAATCTTATTTACAGATAAACCAAATCCGTTATTACTGAGTTGATTCAGACTCATAGTGATCCCGTAAGTGCAGAGTAGAACTGACCCACAGACTTTCCGAGAAGCACGTGGTGGATTTGAACTGTTTCTTTTGACTAGTAACTGTAGTGCTTCATCACTGGACCACCAGGCTTTCCTTAATAACGTTGTTGATTAGATCATACCCTAGCACGGTCTGCTCTAAATTTAATCACTTCTAAGTTTTTTTAAAAAAAAGACACAGAGATGTGCACACAATGAATAAGGTAGATGCCCTGTGGAAAAAGTCTGCAAGCCAAGAAGTCAAGGAATGTCTCTATAACTTGTTACCTTTTAGCCTCCAGAACTTCCTGAAAATACATTTCTGTTCTTTAGAGTTACTTACTTGTGGTACTTGGATTACACCAGAACTAGGAATCTAACACACATGTTACACTGGAGTGTGCTACCCTAGAGTCTAAACTATTTGGTAAATTATAAAGCAAGGTATACAGGAGAGCAGAGAGGGGTGTGCACGTCTTAGGAAGGGTCAGCTCCAAGAACTGGCTGCCCTTTCTGTTTCTTCCAAAGTCCTCCCTTGTCACTAATATTAGCAACAGCTTAACCAGAGATATAAAACGGCTAAATAGCCATGAGAGCCCTTGGCGAAGAACAATAAAGCTAAGCTGTAATAAAATCGTAATGTTTAATACTCTTCACCTAGCTGATCTTGCAAACATCACCTGTGGCCCCACCCCGCATATGTCTTCTCCAGTAATAATGCAGGCAAAAGAAATGGGAACAGGTGTTCCCCATAAAGACCTGGATGCTTAGGGCACCACCTTTATCTAAATGAATTCAGTACAAACAGTATCCAGCTAAATTGTGAGCAAAGTTGTAGAACTCATTGTGTCCCCCGGCCAGTGCAAAGCAACAAGGAAGGGTAATGCGCCCCTTTGGAGAATCAAAGACACACAGACAGATAAACAGCAGAGGGGAGACAGTTTTTTTTTTCCTCTTGAAGTTCTTCAGGAATGCAGTGAGAGTCTTGGCCAATACAAAATGAAACCTCTAAAGGTGCATGAAATACTTCAAGGAGCTCTCAGAGTACAGGTGACTCCTACACCACTTAGGTCATTCACAGGAATATGCCAAATTATACATGCAAAGAAGAGAAGACATTACTAGCTCTGGAAATAAGCAAAGCATGTAACATTTTTTAATCAAGGTTCATGATAACATCCTCTTACTTACCTAGAGGCAAGGGGCAGGTCATATGCTGCTTGTATTTCCAGCTTCAGTATGGAGACACAGCAAAGCCTCCCTGTCTCCTAACGCTGCTCGAGGCCAGAGGCAGCCATGCACACCAATATCTAAAAACAAGAGAAGACGTTTGGGAAGACAGCGCAGATGGAGCCTCAGGGGGAAGCATATCTTGTCGGCTTTAACAACCTTCCCAACAGCATCTAAAATCATCCCCTCTTCCCAAAGCAGCACACACTATTAAAATGTAATAGTCCCACACAATATTCTGGACAGTCACATTTGTGGACCTGCCTGCCTTAGAGAGTTTGCTTTCATTGAGCTAAAGTGAGACCTATTGCATCAGGCTGCTTGCTGAGTGTTTGCTTGGACCTCAGAACCTCAAAGGAGGATAATTACCATCCCTTTAACATGTAGAAGATGGGATTCCTGGTTGGTGCAAATGGTTACACACTCAACTACTAAACCAAATGTTGGCAGTTCAAGTTCACCCAGAGGTGCTTCAGAAAAAAGGCTACAGATCTACTTCCAAAAAATTAGTGACTGAAAACCCTGTGGAGTAGTTCTACTCGGACACACATGGGATCACTATGAATCAGAATTGATCTGATGACAACTGGTTTGCTTACTTTTCTGTTTCAATATATGAAAGACGTATAACAGATCTGGACATGAAGGAAAAGATATTTCACAAATTACACACAAAAAACCAGCCAGCTTCATTGAGAACACTCAGTCTGGGATGGCTGAATGGGTATTGTACTTTACTCTTTTCAGTCCAAAGGGTGGAGCCACAGTTCCTGGACCTCAAAGGGTAGGGTCACAGCCTCCTGATCAAAGAATCAGTTTTTGCCAACTAGATTCCAGAGCATGAGGCTGCTGTTAAGGTATGTCAGAGGGGGTTCACCATCAGAAGCTGAGGTGAGTGAGTGCTGCCATGCTCAAGAGACAGAAGAACAGAGTCTTTCAAGGCTAAGGGAATGGAGTTGCCACTCAGATGGACTAGAAGAATGAGGCTTCCCAAAGCCAAGGGAGCTGAATTGCCATTCCAGTAGGCCTGGAAGATGCAGCTGAACCCTAGGGCCAAGGGACCTCCACCTAGAATATAGAAGGCAAGGCCAGCAACCAGACCCTGGGAGACAGGGGTCATTGTCTAGATGGTGTAGAGAACAAAGGATTATCTTAAAGCCTTGGGAACTAATAAATTTGTTTACTGAGTATCAGACTTGCTTGGTGTCTGTTATACCTTCTTTCCTTCCAATCTCTCCCATTTGTAATGTAAATAGCTATCTTGTAACTGTTCCACCACTGTACCTTGGGAACACTTGTACTCTAGATTTTACAAGTTTACAGATGAAGAGGAATCTTGCCCCAGGGTGAAATATGCCTAAAGTCTCACCCATAATTGATGTCAATGAATTGGAAGATCAGATTTTGGACTTGGAGTTGATTTAAGGCTTTTGGGATAATGTGATAGAGTGAATGTGTGTCATATGTGACACAGACATGAATTTTGGGCATCCAAAGGGTGGAATGTTGTAGATTGAATTGTGTCTCCCCAAAATATGTATTGCAAATCCTAACCTCTGTCTGTGATCCCTTTGTGAATGGTTGTGTTTGTCAAGTTAACGAAGCAAGATTTCCATCAGAATTTGTTATGTTTTCTGTGTTAATAGAGTATATCTTGAGTTAATTTCTTTTGAGATATAAAAGATTCAAAAAACAAGCAAGGAAAGCATAGATGGGGAAGAGAAGGGAGATGTCAAGCCACATGAAGGTGGTACAGGAGTAGAAGCTCAAGGAGACAGGACCTTACTCTGAGCCAAGACAGGGAGAACACTTTTCTAGAGCCAGCCCCCTGCATTTAGACTGTAGCTTCCTAAACTGTGAGAAAATATATATATATGTATATATACATATTGGTTAAAGCCACCCACTTGTGGTATTTCTGTTATAAAGAGCCACCATCCTTGAGTCAGTGCCAATTCATAGTGACCCCATAGGTCACAGTAGAACTGCCCCATAGAGTTACCAAGGAGTATCTTGTGGATTTGAACTGCTAACCTTTTGGTTAACTTAACCACTATGCCATCAGGGTTTCCTGTCTGTAATGGCAGCTCTAAATAAGAAAAAAATGGATCTTTGTAATGAATTATTACAGTTAGTTGATATTTGTACATGATGAATTTTATTGGCATAGTGCTGGACCTAACACCTGGGTCACATCAGCCTCACTGTTAGTGATAGCTTTGTGAAAGCTTTATGGTCTTTGGACACACTAGGTCTGACAATTAAGTCCATGAACTTAATTGTTCTAAGTGCTACATACCTCACTGCTGAAGATCAGTCACTACAGTCACCTTTGAAGCTATGCACTGACACCAGTGCCTAGTCCACCCTTCATAGCAATTTTGGAACTCTTTCTGGAAAGTCCATTGCACGTGGTGGCAAGGTGGCAAGTTTCTGAACTTAATTATATAATTGACTGTGAGGGAGTTTTTAACCAGTAAGTAAATAACTCCCTACACCTGATCTGCCCCCCAGTGACTTTTTTCTTTACCCAAAGATAAAAGAAATATTGAAAGGAAGAAATTTGATGACATTCTGAACACAAGGGTAATATGACAACAGCTCTAATGACCATTCCAGAAAGAGTTCAAAAGGCGCTTTGACAGGTGGACTAGGCACTGGCATTGGTGTATAGCTTCCCAAGAAGGGTAATTCAAAGGCGACCATAGCAATCTTCAGCAATGAAGTATGTGGCTCTTTTTCAAGGATGAGTTCACAAACTGAATTGTTAGACCACGTATCCACAGAAGTCTCCAGCCTACTGTCTCTGCACATAGTACCCTCAGTGCTGCATCAACAGAATGTATAGGAAGTTCCTGGGTTCCCCCCTCCAGTGTTGCATAACAAAATAATGCATGGTGTTGCTAAGAACACCCAAGCTGTAGATGCCTTTTAAAAACCCATTTTATAACAGGTCAAATCTTTATTGGTATATGTCATATTTGATGCACTTTGTTCATTGCATTTATTTAAATCAGAAATATTTAATTTATTTACACACAGATGATTTTATTTTTTTAACAAAATCCCCTTAAAATACAAATAGTCATGGTTTTGATCCTACAGAATTAACAATTAAACTATCTATTGTTATTTTTCCTCTGTTTTCAGGCACTTTTTTTCCCATAACCAGGGTGTCATTACATAAAACAAGCAGGCTTTCAAAGATTTTGTCTACAAGACAGAATCCCTGGTGGCACAGTGTTTAAGTGCTCAGCTACTAACTGAAAGGTGGATGCTTCCAACTCACCAGCAGGAGAAAGACGTGGCGGTCTGCTTCCATAAAGACTACAGTCTTGGAAACCTCATGGGGCAGTTTGACTCAGGCTTATTGGGTCACTGTGAGTCAGAATTGACTCTACAGCAACAGGTTTGGTTCAGTTTGGATCTTCAAGGCTATGTACGACTTCTTGCGTGCATTTAAGGAGAAGGCACAGAACACTTGGGCGGTGATGTCAAACATCAGATGAGATGATGCACTGATTAAAAAACTAAAAGGAAAACATACGTCCTTGGCAAAATTATTGTTCAATACGGCAGGAACTCAAGGTGTAGAAAATAAACCAAAGTGCCTAACATCAAGCAACGGTGTGGTTTGTCTGCCTCACTCCTCAAAACTCAGTGGCTCAAGTGCCTGCTCTGCAAATCGGATTTCTTGCCCAGAGTGCTGCCAATAATTGCCCACCAAGCTGGTGTGCCCATTGAGACATACGAAATGGCTGCTGTTGATATTGTGATGCCGAAAAGAATGTCAGATTTGTCTTTCCTGTAACTACTCACTCTCTCTTGCCTCTTGTCGCTACCCCCTCAGCCTCTGCTCATTTTACCCACATTAAAGCTGTAAGTAAATAAATGACAGGCTGTGGCCTATCATCAGGTGACAGATCATCCTGCCCGGGCTCGGAGGAACGGAGAAGTTGTCATCTGTCTGCTTCCCCTCACATTGCCTGTCAGCCCCGCCACGTTCGGGTGGCCTGTCACAGTCACAGGAGTGAGATGAATACAGCCATGTAAACATTAGCTGGAGAGCCAAGTCAATCAAACATGCGAGCTCGCCACACAGAAGCTCTCTGGCTGCTGGCAAAGAAAAGCTCTCAGAAGGAAGGAAATGCCTTTTAATGGCCTGCTTCTGCTTCTGGTAGTTATTGCTTAATTGAATTTAACAAGATTTTTGTGTGTTTGTTTCCCTCCCTCAGAATGAGGGGGAAAAGTTCTGTTTCTCTACTGAGAGTAGAGGACACAAGATAAATCTATCTGTTCTATGGCGAATCAATGATTAAGTTGCCTAATCCTGCAAGGAAGCAGCCCTGGTGGTGCAATGGTTTAGTGCTCAGCTACTAATCAAAAGGTCTGTGGTCCAAACCCACTAGGTGCTCTCTGGAACAAAGATGCAGTAGTCTGCTTCTATAAAGACTGACAGCCTTGGAAACTCTGTGAGGCAGTTCTACTCTATCCTACTCTGTCAAAATTGACTCAGAGGCAAGCAGCTTTTTGAATTGTCTAAGACAGAAGCAAATTAAAATCATGGTCTAGAAAACCCTTTACAGAGCTATACACCCTTAACCAAGCGTATCGGTTATCTATGGCTGCCCTAACAAAACTCTACAAACTGCATGTTTTATACAAACAAATCTAATGTTCTAGTTCTAGAGGTTAGAAGTCCAAACCAGGATGCTGCCCATGCTGATTCCTTTGGAGGATTCTGAGACAGAATCTGCTCCTTGCCTCTCTCCTGGCTTCTAGCACCAGTTGTCACTGAATCAATTCCAATGTTTGGTGACTCCATACGTGTCCAAGTAGAACTACTCCATAGAGTTTTCAATGACTGCCTTTTTGGAGGCGAATCATAGGTCTTTCTTCCAAGGCACGTCTGGATGAATTCGAGTCTTCCCTTTTTCGGCAACATTAACTGCACTACCCAGTTTCCTGTAGTTTCTGGCAATTCTTGGCATGTAGTTCTATCTGATTCTCTGGGCATGGGGCTGTCTTTCCTCTGCTTCTCAGCCTCATTGTTTCTTCTTTTTATAAAGATAGCACTCACATGAAATTAAGTTCCACTTCATCTCGTGTTAGCTAAATTGATAACATCTTCAAGGACTGTCATGGATTGAATCGTGTTCCACCAAAAATCTGTGTAGCAATTTGGCTAGGCCTTGGTTTCTGGTACTGTGTGATGTTGCTCTGTGTTGGAATTCCTGCCTTTATGATGTTAAATGGAAACCACGGTGGCATAGTGGTTAAGTGTTACATTGCTAACCAAAATGTTGGCAATTCAAATCTGCCAGATGCTCCTCAGAAACTCTATGGAACTGGTCTACTCTGTCCTATAGGGTTGCTATGAGTCGGAATTGACTCAACAGCACTGGATTTGTTTTTTCCGATGTTAAATGAGGGTGGGTGGGCTGCAGCTGTGCTGGTGGGACAGGACTCAAGGTGCACATTTGTTTTGTGCTTTAAGGCAGTCTCTTGAGACGTAAAGGAGAGCAGCTAGCAGAGACAATTTGGAAACTCACACCATCAAGAAAGCAGCACCAGGAGTAGAACAAGTCTTTCAGACCTGAGTTTCCTGCTCCAAGATGCTCCCTGAACAAAGACTGATGCAACACAAGGACCTTCCTCCAGAACCAACAAAGAGGGAAAGCCTTCCCCTGGAGTGGACACCCTGAATTCAAGCTTGTAGCCTACTGGACTGTGTAAGAATAATTTTTAATTTGTTAAAACCATCCACTTGTGGTATCTCTGTTAGAGCAGCACTAGCTGACTAAAACAGGAACCATATTTCCAAACAAGGTCATGTTCACAGGCATTGGACTCCTGTGTATCTTTTAGGGGAAACAATTCAATCTGTAACGTCAAGAGGAACATTTAGCAAAGTTGCAAGAAGTGCCAATGACAACAAAAGAGATGACAAAATGTTTCATTGGCTAAGCTGAAGGGGCATTTGGACTGTTCCAAAACAAATAATGAAAAATGTATTAAAATAAACAAAGCCATAAAAATGTCGTGCCAGAATAATAATGACTTCCCACTGTGAGAAAAAATTCAAAGAAGGTTAATGAAACCTCTTCCCAAATGAAAACTGCCTGTTCCAACTGCCTGCATGGATTTTCCACTTCCTATTAAGGGGTCACAATGATGCAGGGTTGGGCAGTGTTTTCTTCTGCTGGTCACAATGAGTTGGAATCAATTTGACAACAACCCTGGTGGCATAGTGGCTAAGTGCTACGGCTGGCACTTCTGACATTTTTATGATTTTGTTTATTTTAAGGTGTGGTTCATTATTTGTTTTAGAACAGTTCAAACTCTCCTTCACTTTAGCCACTAATCAAAAGGTTAGTGTTTGGAATCCGCCAGGTGCTCCTTGGAAACTGTAGGGCAGTTCTACTCTATCCTCTAGGGTTGCTATGAGTTGAAATTGACCCTATGGCTATGGATTCGTTTTTGTTTTTTGTTTTTAACAACAAGGTTATGGTGTAAGAAGGATTTTGGTGCTGCCACGCCAGCACCTCTTTCAAAGACACACAGGAGAAAAACACAAGTGGGTGGCTCCTTTGTTCCATTTAAAAAAAGTAACTGTCACCCACTCCGCAGTTCTATAGTATTTTTGTAATAATAGGAGTGTATGGAGAAAGATAGATACCATGACAGCCACCTTCAGCTGTGGTTCCCTGGACACTGAACACCCTGATGCTCACTTTGAGAGCAGCTATTGGAAGAACCTCCACTAACGGATGGCACTTAGTCAGCCACTGATGATGTTTGAAAACCAGGTGGTTTTGTTGCGTCCTTTTCAAAAGCACTTGTGCTGCTATTCAACAGTATAAAGCACTGAAGCACTATTGCCAAAAGTTCTGGAAGTATTACAAATTCCTAGGGATTCTGAGCAAACTGAACTATCCAAAACAGAATTAGAAGTCATTTAGCACCAAATGTTGATATTTTTACATTCTTTGATCTACCATTGAAGACTCCACAAACTCTGGTCCTGTCCTACCTTTTCACCCATATTACTCAACCTTTTATTACTCTTGAGTGACACAAATGGTTTGTGCTAAAAACCAAGTATGTACTTGACAGCATGGAAGAAAGTCCTGACAATCTGCTTTTGTAGAAATTATAACCAAGGAAAATCTACGGAGCAGTTCTGCTCTGAAATGCACGGTATCACCATGAGTTGGAGTCTCTATGGCAGCAGCAGGTTTAGGTTACATCCCTTATTTTCAAGCAAGTCCCATTGCCTGTTACTGCCTATTCTAAACACTTTGCCTCTCCTGTGTCCATGCTATTGCTGACACTGTCCTCAGGCCTGTAATACATCCTATCCTTCCAGAAATCCTTTAAAAACATGCATCTGCACTGACCCAGAAATTTTACTTCTAGACTTTGTTATTAACAGAAGGGATTTGCTTCAAGGATTTTCCGTGCAGCAGGTTTTTAATAGAAAAAAAATGTGATAACAACTCAAACGCTCAACATTATAGGGTGAGTTAAATCAACTGTAATGCACCTACATAAAATGCAGTATTCAGGGAATAAAAACTGCCACAAATTCGTACCGATTCCCATGGCACGATATCTAAAATATGTTGTTTGGTGGGAAAAACGAGGTCACAAGATCAACAGGTACAAAATGGTCTTGTTTTTAAAAAAGCAAAAAAAAAAAAAAAAAGAAGGCAACTATGGATATATTCATTTATAATTATATTTGTATCCACGTCCATATCCACATTCATACTGATACCGAGAGTCCAGAAACATGCATGAATATCTACATGTGAATTACCTCTGAGTCAGAAAATCATTTTTTTGTATGTTTGTTTTTTTATGTGTGTTTCATCTATATTTTATGATCATTGACAAAATAAACATGAATCACTTCTGTATTAAAAGTAATTTTGATGTAAAGTGTCTTTCAAGCTCCAGGCCAATGCTGTTTTTACACAAAACTTTTCCTGAATCTTCACCATGAGTCTTTTTTTTTTTTAAACTCTATCTGTAACTGTATTACGGCATTTAACTTCCAGCTTACGGAGTGATGATTGTTCAGTGGTAAAATCCTCACCTCACATGTCAGAGACCCAGATCTGATTCTCCCAAGGCACCTCATGTGCAACCACCACCCATCTTACATGTTGCTATCATGCTGAACCCGTTTCAGCAAAACCCTCAAACCAAGATGGACTAGGAAGAAAGGCCTGGTGATCTTTCAAAATCCAGCCTGGGAAAACCTTATGGATCACAATAGTCCGATCAAGCTGCAGTCATGAGGATAGTGCAGGATCAGTGATTTGGGTCCATTCTGCATAGGACTCCAGAGCATCTGACAACAACACAACATCTACTTGAGTTAAGGACGCTTACATATCGCTAGAATATAAACTAAATGAGGGTAGGAGCCCTCTCTAATTTATCGCTGCATGTAAAGTCATAGCAAACATTTAATAGACGTTTGTTGTATGAATCAATGCCATTTGACTTTTAGGTAATGCTAAAACCTGACTGGCCAGAAGAATCCCTTGGAAAGCCTTTAAAGACACAGGCTCCCGGGTCAATGCATGCTGAAGCTAATGTGACTAGGCTCATTTTCATGACAGAAGTGGAGAACAAGTAGAATTCTATTGCCAGGCTCTTATCTTAGTTTAATCTAGACATCTCCTTCCAGAAACATGTGCTCCCACCATCTGCCCCCAGGTTTGGTTGTTGGGTATTAATACCCTGAGTTAAATCCTGTGCTTGCAGTAAGTGATAAACAAAACTGATCAGACTTCAGTAGCAAGGTCTATAAAAGTACCTCAGGAGCCTTGGTAGTGCAGTGGTGAAGCATTCGGCTCATAACTGGAAGACGGGTAGTTTGAACCTCCCAGCTGATTCCCAAGAGAAAAGACCCAGCAATCTGCTGCTGAAAAGATTACAGACTAGGAAACCCTAGAGAGTAGCTCTACTCTGTCCTATAGGGTCACTGTGTGTTGAAATTGACAGTACTCGACAACAATGTAAAAGTGCCTAAGGATCTCTGGTGGAGCAATGGTTAAGCACTTAAATGCTACTAGAAAGGCTGGTGGTTTGTAACCACGTAGAGGCTCCACGGGAGAAAGACCTGGCAATAAGCTCCAGGGAAGATTCAGCTAGTAAGTCCTCTGGGGCAATTCTACTTTTTCCTTCAGGTTCTCTGTGAGTCTGTGAGTCAAACTTTATTTGACAATTCCTAACAACAATATACAAGTGCCTGGAACATAGTTGCTGTTGTTGAGTTGATCCTCAAAATCGTGGTGACCACGTGCGCAATGGGATCAGACCATCGTGATCCAAAGGGTTTTCTTTGGCAGATATTTCAGAAGCCAATCGCCAAGATACTCAGTAAATGTTTATTGAATAAATGAGTATGTTCTCAGGTCAGATACCTCATATTCAGAACCTGTAGATAGCTGACTCTTAACTTCTAAGTGAATTCTCTAATTTCTTTCTTTCCCTCCTTTTCTTTCTTCTTGTTATTCATCCAATTGTCTTTCTGAAGTCCAGTCCATCTCCTAACCTGATGATAATATTTTTGTTATTATAGATTTTCAGTTGCCCTGGCACCAGAAAATTAGAAAAACGTGAAGAAGCGAGAGGTTTCAAGGTCAGGATCAGATATTCTTGCACGGGCAATGAGATCTTTGGTTATAGACCTTTGGTATTGGTATGGCCTGAGAGGTGAGTTGGGGCAAGTGGGAGTAGTTAATGAAACTGATTATCTAGAAGCAATGAGCTAGGAAGAGAAGGAAATTCGAACAAGGATATTCCAATAGTGATAATCCAAGGAGAGGGTTGTACATTGGACACATGGAAATCCTAAGGAGATTAAAGTTAGGAGCTAGTTAAAGGAATTCAGTCAGATAAATAGACTGCTGTTCACAATACAAGGAACACCTCAGTATTTGTCACCTATTGTCAGTGTTGTCGTGTATTGCTTACTAGCTTTGTTCCTAACTCACTGTTCTTCCTGACCTCAGACTTCCCCTCACCCTTCATGGCTGCTACTCAAGGCCTGGTCCTGGTCTTCAAGGGAGGAATATTGAGGTCTTGGGGTAGGTATGGGAAAAGAAACAAGATACAGACACATAAGAATTGGCCATTATGACAACTGCATTGCTGTAAATCATCTCCTGTCTTTCTAATAATGAGAATCAAGCAATACCATCTCTTTCAATGCTATTGGTTAGCAAGTCCTTCTAGAGGACAAATTTACCTTTTTTTGTTACTCAGGAATTGTCAGCTTTTAAAGCCCATTAGTACATGGCTGCAAACATAAATTTCAGTTTCTATTCTGCAGTGATGAAGAGAATAATTTGGCAATCAGAACATCTGTAACTGTGTGCTGTTGGCAATGTCACATTTTTTACTTTCCAATGTCCCATGTTTTTAGTCGAAATGAAGCAACTATCACTTACTTTGGAAATAACTTTAGAATAGTTTTGATGGCATTTTTTCATAGAAAAAAATCATAAAATGATTTTAATATCTCAAAATAAAGTCTAGTAACTTTAATAAAGTTGATTTGGGGGGAACATCTCTCTCCACAAGCAGATTATATGATGAATACAAATAAACAAAAGAACAAAACCCCACACCCATGGCCACTGAGTTGATTCTGATTCATAGCGACCCTACAGAACAAAGTAGAACTGCCCCATAGAGTTTCCAAGGAGTGCCTGAAGGATTAAAATTGCTGATCTTTTGATTAGTGGCTGTAGCGCTTAACCGCTATGTCACCAGGGTTTCCATCTAAGGCATATAATGGTATGAACCATCAGTCTGAATAATTTTTCCTTAACATGCTTATTTTCGATGGGACTTGGCTTAGCTAACATGCTTATTTGTATTTGAGGGAGGAATATGAGTTTTTCCATTAAAAATCCATGTATTTACCCTAAATTATCATTTGTACCTGACCCATGTTGGATCTTTCCCCTCAAAGTTTTAGTTTTATTTTCAGCTTCTCTGTGGGGGTTAATCTGTGATTTAGGTTTTCATATTGAACATATTTTTGTTGCTGTCATATGCCATGGAGTTTATACCAACTCAAAGAGACCCTATAGGATAGAGTACAACTGCCTCATGGAGCTTCCATGGCTGTACCCTTCATGGGAGCAGACTGCCAGATCTTTTCTTCTGCAGTGCTGCTAGGGGTGTGAACTGCCAACCTTTTGGTTAACAGCTGAGCATTTTAACCATTGCACCAGCAGGACACCTTATAATAAGCATAATAATACCTTTTTTTCTTCATGTGGATTGCATTTTATAAAAGCCTTCTTGAATTTTCTCAGATTCACCTACCACTCTCCTTTTCCCCTTTGCCAAGATAGAAAAGATGGTGAACACACAGAAATAACACATACCATGATTATAAATGTGTATTTCCCCTCCTTCTTAGAGCAAATGAGAGCAGCACACAGGATGGCATCTTTTCAACCTCTGCTTCCACTGTTGATGGCGTGGGTAGCCCATCAGGTGGTTGTGTGCTCACAGCTCAGACTGTGTGCATGTGTACATGTGTGTGTGTGTGTGTGTGTGTGTGTCCATGCACACATGTGTATGAAACAGGAAAAAAGAAGAGATAGAGAGATAGACGGAAGAAGAGATAGAGGAAAACCCAGAGACAGGAGAGAGAGAAAGGCAGAGATAGAGGAAAGGAAGACAGATAAGACAGACAGAAAGACAGAGGGAAACAGAGAGAGAGAGAGAAAGGAGAGAGAGAGAAATGTACAGACAGACACACAGAGACAGAGAGCATAAAACAGCAAGGAAAAAAAAGAGAACCAGAGAGAAGGAAGACAAACAGAGGAAGAAAGGGAGAAGAAGAGAGAAAGAGAATTAGAAGAATGAAGAAAGAGAATATAGCAGCATATATATTAGCATTGACCCAGGAAAAAATAAACCAATTAAGTACGGTACCCTCTGAGGCCTGAAGTCCCGCAAATAAACACCCAGGAGGCTTGCAGTGGCTGGTAAGACGTTGTCAGTGCAATTATAGAGCGACTAGCACTAATCTTTTAGCAAATACGCCCTTTTCTCCTACACATTCATGCATGCACAGCACACACACACACATACACGCACACACACATGCACATGCACATGCACACACACATGCACACACACACATGCGTGCACACACACGCACACACACACACACACACACACACTTGAGTAAACACCGAGCACGTCCGCCCCTTTACACTGGACCACATCTTCCAAGACGGAGGGAGGACACTATAGAATGAGGCAGTGTTGAGGTCAAGGAGCTCCCTGTTTTATAACAAGTTATTATTCAAAAAAAAAAAAACCAAGCACGGAGTACATAGACTTAGGAGTATATAGTGATAGACCTCATGGGCTCTTCTTGTTATAGAAAGCTCTGTTGCTGGATTCCTCTGTGAAACAAATGACCCCAAATCATTTAAAACAGCATTTAATTTAAAAACCAGATGTTATAGCAAGGGTATGGGAACCACGGTTTCAGGAACATCTAGGTCAGTTGACATAACTAAACTTTTTAAAAAAATGTTTGGTATCCCACTTTGGTGAGTGGTGTCTAGCGTCTTAAAAGCTACCAAGTGGCTGTCTAAGTGGCATCAATTGGTCCCAACACATGTGGATCAGAGAAGGATGAAGGACATCAGAGACATGAGGAAAATATGAGCCCAAGAGACAGAAAGGGCCACATAATCCAGAAACTAAATCAGCATGAGACCAGCATTAGATGGTGCATGGCCTCCACCCGCCACCGTGGAAGAAGTGGTCCAGTGCATGCATGTGTACGGATGGGTAGGAGAAAGGGGATATTTGTTAAAAGGTTAGTCCTAGTCACTCTAACCAAGGCTTTTCCAAAGGGGACCTATTGGTGCAATGATCAGGTGCTTAACTACTAATCAAAAGGTTGGCTGTTCAAACCCAACCATGGGCTCTGCGAGAGAAAAGACCTAATGATCTGTTCCTGTAAGAGATCCCATTGCCATCTGTCCTAGTCACCGGTACTGCTCTAACAGTAAACACCACGAGTGGAAGGTTTCATGAGGAGCTTTTATTGTCACAGTCTGGTAAGCCACAAATCCATTCCTAAGCTACAAGTCCATTCAATATGAAAAATCATCACAGTCCAGAAGGCTGAGTCCACATCCAGTGAGAGCATCTCAGCACAGGAACCTCGGGTCCAAAGGACGTGCTCTGCTCTCGGTGCTTCTCTCTTGGTGGTATAAGGTTTCCAACTTCCTCAGCTCGCTTCTCTCCCTTATACTCCACAAGCTTGGGTCCTGCCTCACTAACACAACTGCAAACCATTCTCCCTCATCAACATCACAGAAGCAAGATTCACAACACATGGGAGGAAGGGCACCATATTGGAAATCCTCAATTCAACAAATACATTTTGGGAGGGACACAATTTGATTCATGACATCATCTTTAAAGCATAGGAAAACTTCTGGGGCAGCTCTACTTTGTCCTAAAGGCTCACAATTCAACTAAACAGCACACAAAAACAACAAAAGGCTTCTCCAAGTAGTCTTGGTGGTGCAATTGTTAAACACTTGGCTGCTAACCAAAAGGTTGGAAGTTCAAACCCATTCAGGGGTTCTACAGCTTAAAAGACCTGGCATCCTGCCCCCATCAAGATTACAGCCTAGGAAACCTATGGGGTAGTTCTACTGTCTGTCGTATGAGGTCACTATGAGTCAGAATCAACTTGATGGCACACGACAACAAGCCTTTTCCAGGGGTCTCCAGGGTGGCAAAAATCATTAAATGCTTGACTACTGATCAAAAAGTTGGCAGTTTCAAGTTACTCAGAGATGCCTTGGAAGAAAGCCCTAATGATCTGCCTCTTAAAGATCACAGCCTTGAAAACTTTATGATGAGTAGATCTACTTGGCACACTTGGGGCCACCATGAGTTGGAATCTACTTGAGAGCAACCAGCTTTGCTGGTAAGGCTTCCCCAGCTTCTGTTCAGGTGGGGAACTCACATCACAGAAGAGTCTTAGACTCTAATTTAAAGGAGCCATGCAGAGCCTGAAAGGAGTGTACTTTTGTACATGAAATAAAGGACTCTTCAGACACCTGACATCTGCTTATCCTGGGAACCTGTAAAAACCTTGGTGGTGTAGTGGTTAAGAGCTACAGCTGCTAAACATAAAAGTTGGCAGTTCAAATCTACTAGTCACTTCTTGGAAATTCAATGAGGTAGTTCTACTCTGTCTTCTAGGGTCACTATGAGTGAAACTGACTCTACGACAGTGACTTTGTTTTGTTTTTGTTTTTTTGGTATTCATACTTCCTAATTCTATATAATCTTTAATAGGGACAGAACCACTAGGGCAGCAAGGGACAGGGAGAGCACATGATACCAAAAACTAAACCCACTGTCGTCTAGTAAATCCCAACTCATAGAAACCCTAGAGGACAGAGTAGAACTGTCCCATAGTTTCCAAAGAGTGCCTGCTGGGTTCAGACTGCCAATGTTTTTGTTAGCAGACATAGCATTTAACCACTATGACACCAGGGTTTCCAGCACATGATAGAGAGAAACCACCAGTGACTCCTGCAACAAGACCTAAAGCATGTCATTCTTCACCAAACCACTAACAAATTTCCACTCAGATCTCAGTATAAACTCACCTGCTGCCATTGAGTTGACTCTGACTCATAGAGACCATATAGGACAGTGTAGAACTACCCCATAGAGTTTCCAAGGAGCACCTATCAGATTCAAACTATTGACCTTTTTGTTAGCAACTGTAGCACTTAACCGCTAAGTACCCAGGGGTTCCCAAATCTCAGTATAGGGCTACAAGTTTTTCTTATGTGGAGCTCTAAGCTGTCATCTGCTTTTCTAAGGAAGTAGATTCCTTTACAGATATTTCTAGAAACATTCCTTTGCAGATATAATCTAGGAACCCCCAGGGGTCCATAAATCATGTATCAAACCTGTCCTTTGTGCTCAGCTGTGGTTGTCCAAGTCAGGCCTCCCTCTGTTACCTGCAGCTGCAATGGTTTCCCAAGGAGGCCAGGCTGAGTAGGGATTCTTCCCTTACTGCTTGAGGTGCTGCTGTAACGACCGGGTAGATGACGAAAAGCTAGAAAGTCATCTGCTCTATGGGATGACCTGATCTGAAGCACTCCATGATAATGGGGAGTCAGAACATCGCTACTCCTTTGTGCTAGTGAGGGTGATGGTACGGCTCTACATCCTTGCTTTTGTAATAGAAGTGCACGTTCTCTGTTGCAATGAGTGTTAAAAACAAAACAAAAACAGTTGCCATCCAGTCAAATTCAACTCATGGCAACTGCATGTGTGTCAGGGTAGAACTGCGCTCTGCAGGATTCTCAATGGCTATGATCTTTCAGTATCAGACTACCAGGTCTCTCTCCCAAGGTACCTCTGAGTAGATTATATCGGCCAACTTTGCAGTTGGTGGCTGATTGCTTAACTGTTTGGGCCACCCAAGGACACCTGTAATCAGTGTTGTTAAGTGCCACTGAGTCAGTTCCAAGTTGTGGTGACCTTATGTACAGCAGAACAAAACACGGCTGTGTCCTACCTAATCCTCGTATTTACTCTGCTTGGGCCCATTGCTGCTGCCACCGTCTCAGTCCATCTCATTGAAAGTCTTCCTCTCTTTTGCTGACTGTCTGCTTTACTCAACATGATGTTCTCTAGGGGAAATCTGAGTACAGCCCCCCACCTGCAAAAATCTTAGTTATGCAATAATTCTATCCTCGGGGTATAAAATGCTCTTAGAGTGGCTAAATCAGAAAGATCTGATTTTTTGATCACCAAGCTGTCCCCAGTTCTACCCCTTTATTCCAATGAATATATATCCCTGGGAATAAATTCCTTACACTGGAATTCAGAAATAGTATTCAAAATTTACCCTGTTGTATTTTTAAAATAATATTTTGTTGTGACATACTTCCAAAAAGAAGAAAACACCAACGGCACAGAAAAATAGTTGGAAAAGGTCTCGGCAGAGAAATAGGGCGAGAAGGATGGTTTGAGTCAGCAAGGAGAGTGTCACCTACTGACTCAGGCTTCGTCTCCGGTCTAGCCCCTCCATTCCCAAGCTATGCACCTGGGCACCTCTGGTGCCACAGCAAATTCACAAGGGCAAATTCACACTTAGAGGGAAACATAGTGACATTTGTCAAATACCACTACACTATGACTACTAATTTGCTTGGGAACTGCAGTGGCACAACAGCTAAGCCCACAGCTGCTAATGGAAAGACTGGAGATTTGAACACACCCAGCAACTCCGTGTAGAAAGATCTAGAGACCTGCTCTGATAAAGACAACAGACTTGAAAGCTCTATGGGGCAGTTCTGTTCTGTCAACATAGGGTTGCTGTGAGTCAGAATCAAGTCAACGGCACCTAACAACGACATTAAGTTACTTAGACCTAATCTACTTTAACAAGTAAAAGAGTTAGGACCTAAATTAAATAAATGGCACTGTTAATTATTTCATTTGGCCTAAGGGTACTGTATTCCATGGGAAATGAAAACAGTTAATGAGTTTGACTGCTAATTGAAAGGTTGGAAGCTCAAGTGCACCTGGAGGCCCCTCAGAAGAAAAGCCTGGTGGTCTGCTTCCAGTAAGTCCACCATTGAAAACTCTACAGAACACAGTTATATTCTGACACAAGGAGTCACCATGAATTAGAATCAATTCAAAGGCAGCTTGTCTAGTGGTTAGGGCACTGTGAACAACTTACTGCTGCACTAAACGGGCTGTGAACGGAGTAAATCTGGGAAGCTTTAGTCAACTGATAATGCGAAATCTCTCATGAGGAAGATAAATACAGCAAAGTTATAGTCTTTGGAATCGTTTAGAAATAAGGTAAGGTAATGACTTTGCAGAAACTAATTTTCCTTAACATGGGAAAACTTTTTCACTGGAATATTTACATTGAAAAAATATTATTTTGAGGGTTGATACTAATGGGAAATGCACTCAGTGCTTCTTCCTTTGTTTTTAGTAAATGAGTTCTAACTCAGGAAAGTTCAAAATTCACAGATTGCCAAAACATCTTCTTTTCCCATCATCCACTGTCACTCTCAAAATTGGTGGCTCTGTGGAAATGGTGGTAGGAAAGAGACATGGACACCCATGAGATATCATGTTCCTTCCCATATAACAGGCATGCTAGGAAATCAGGAGCCCTGGTGGCACAGTGATTGAAACGGTCAACCATTAATCAAAAGGTCTGCAGTTTGAGCCCACTAGCAGCTCAGCACGTAAAGATTTACAGCCTTGGAAACCTTTAGGGTTGTGTGAATCAGAATTGACTTAACAGCGGTGGTTTGTTTTTACTTTATTTTTGTAGGAAGTTAATCTTCAGTTGGAAAAGATGTCCTGGGGCATACAATACAGGATGCTTAGAATCGCCTCCTTGAAAATTTGACCCTAAAGTCATTACTCTGATACTTGGAATACCATTTAGTCATTAAAGAAAATAGTGTATAAAGGTTGCAAGCTATAGAGTTCCAGTGAAGACATTCTCTAAAGACTACTGAAAATCTTTCTAAACTTTACCATGATCTTTCTAAGACAAATAATTTCAAGGCTATTATTTTTAACGGAGCAGTGATGATATAAGGCAGAGCACCAGTGATGTCTCAGTAAAGGACGTACGGTTGGAGTTTGCAAGGGCCAGCTGGGATGAGCTGGAACTGCATTCCCTAGAGTCCTCTTTCTTGCAAAATTCCAGTTTGAAATTGGCCTACAGAGAAATTCCCACGGGAAGTGGAACGCAGAAGGGAAGCAGCTGCAAACACTCTGAGTGAAGGGCTTCACTAGGGGTGGTGACGAAATCACAGAGATGCCAGGCAGCTTCGGCTTGTTGTCACTGTCCACTCTGTGTTCACCTCTTCTCCCTGAACTGATGCTGGGGACCAACAGCAGCTCCATTCCCCAGCAAATGCTTGCCAGTGACCCACAGGGTGACCGCCCGACAGATACACAGCTTCCCAGGCACCTCTCTTGAGTTTCCTCGTCACAGTCTCCTTCCGTCCTGACGCGCTCGGTTTCTCACACTCACCACCAGCTGGCCAATCCTCTGAACCTCCCACCTTCTCCTACGCCTCCATCTCCCCAGTTCCCTGCCAAGGTGTAAGTTCTCATACTTGGAATTAATCCCTTATCCCATAACTCGTACTGGTTCGGCTTCCCTGACTGAACCCTAACTGATACAAGCATGTACTCTAAACAACTCAAATGACAAAGAAAACATGAAAGATACTGTCTACCAAATATGATTTTTGTTGTGTTTTTTTGGGGGGGTGAGGGATATTACAAAAATATTTGTCATCAATCAGTTTTAATTTGAAGGCATTGTAAAATATTTCTTTGTGAATTCTTTTTCCAGTACTAAAGATAACTTGGGAAAGAACCATACATACATGGATTACAAAAACAAACCCTTGCCATGGAGTCAATTCCAGCTCAAAGCAACCCTATAGGACAGAATAGAACTGCCCCCATAAAGTTACCAAGAAGCTGCTGGTGGGTTTGAACTGCTGACCTTTTGGTTAGCAGCCAAGCTCTTAACCACTATACCACCAAGGGATTGTCTAAAGTGCATTAAGGTTACTCAAGTTTCTTACGGACTGTTCCCTTGAGAAAGAATGAAATGTTTCTGTAGTCAGGAAAACAGTCCTATCTGGTGTAGCTTTCTCTTTCAGACAGCCAGTTTCTCTCCAGATTTAATAAACAGCTTTCAAAAGGGGTATAAAAATGTCTGCTCAAAAGCCTGCAGTCTGTTATTTGTGGAAGTGTCTGTGGATTCACGGAGAAGTGGATTATCATCTTGTGATAAGTCATTGCCCAGCACTGAGTAATACAGTTCTGTGGGCAAACAAAAAAGCCATTCTTTTTTTTTGGTGACAAAAGATGAAGCTAGTTATTAGCAATTTGATACAAAAGAAGTAAAAAAGGCTGGAAATAAGCAGTTGAGCCAAGTTTGGCATCTATTATTCACACAAAACCTTCTAGCAATGACAACTACCCCAATCATAGAAACGGCCTATTCAGACAACCCATTTTCTTGCTGCACTGTCAAAAGTACAGATGATAGACAACTTCCAGCGGCTGTCAAAATTAAAATCAAATCAGTTTAAATGAAATGAAACAGACTGTTTCTGTTTGTTGGCTCCCGAGAAATTGTGTGATGATGTATTTTGAAGCCTTTAATTTATCATTTCATCCTGAAAAGAGTCTATTTTGCAAACAATATTTTTCTATATTGTTGACATTTTCTTTTTAAAAGTACACCACTTAAATGTTGAACACTATTTCTGAATTCTGCTATACCGAGTTTATTCCCAGAGATAGGTTTATCTCAGAGCTGCAGGCTTCATCAAAGGTCATCAGATCCACTGATTTTTGTCAAATATACCCATGTTATTTCATCTAATAAATTATTATTTGTTATTGGCCTTTTGAAATTTCAAAGAATGAGAAATAATGAGTATATTCTGCAAAATAAACAACAACCGCAAATGAAAACCAAACTTAAAGAAAAGCCACAGGGGAAATATTAAAGGACTCATAATTCTGGAAGAATAATCTTGTTTAATTATTCCCCTATATTTCTTTTCATGTATTTTCGAACTGAACTTGGGTCGGAATTCTTACCTTCATAAGTGCTGATGCAAGGGCAACAAAAAGCACGTGACATTTTTTAGCTGAAGTGTCATGTTTAGCTGTGAAACATGAATATATCTCAAATGACAGGGATCACACATTATTTACAAAATCTAGAAGGCCAAAGTCAGTCATGTCTATTGCTTTTGTCTCCTCTGGGTCCTGCTGTATCCTCATGTCTAAATCTATTGTTATGGCTACTGGGGCAATCCCATCTCACTGAGAGTTTCTCTCATTTTCACTGACTCTCTGCTCTACCAGACAGGATGTCCTTTCTAGCTATTGGTCTGATGACTTGCCTAAACTAGGCAAGGTAAAGTTTCATCATCCTTACTTATAAGGAACATTCTGGTTGTATTTCTCCATGCCTTTTAGCGGGATGTTATTTTAATACTGTTTTCAAACAATACTTATACTTCATTATACAACACTGTTATGACTCTTAATAGCTCTAGAATTCATGAATACACAACATTTTTGTGGGGGGAGGGGAAAAATTTATAGAAAACACAACACCAGGATCAGCTGATATTGGATGGCTTAATTCTGTTTGTTAGAGACGCCTTTTCACAGACTTGAGGAGCATTCCATTAAGTGTTATAAATAAAAACTAGATTAAAACTGTTTAATCTAGTAGTAATTTAATCCTTCCACACTTCCACAGCATATAAAGTGACTAAAGTAATAAGCATGATTCTTGTCACATGATAAACTTGTTGTCCTCATGTCAATTCTGACTCGTAGCCACCCTATAAGATGGAGAACTGCCCCAAAGGGTTCCCAGGAGCAGCCAATCTTTTGGTTAGCAACTGAGCTCATAACCACTATGCCACCAGGGCTCTTGTCACATGATAAGCAGTCAATATATGTTGGCTAACAAGAATGGATGAGAGAGGCAACACTCAGAATAAACTAATTTGACTTATTCTCCACATTGCACTGAGCCGTCTCAAATGAATCCTGTGTCTTCATTTTTAAAAGGGTTGGTGTCATGGTTTTTTTGGTAACTACATTCTATATCTAAATACCCTCTTTCCTAGAAGCTTCAAGCAACCTCTGAAGCTGCTGTTTACTGTGAACACACTGATCACTTCAAGACATAGTAACAGAGTTGATTAAAAATGTATCCAAATCATCTATTTTAGAAATAATTTATGAGTACATAGCTATTTTAATATATGTATAATCAAATAATTGTGAATTTTCTCAGGAGCCTACCAAGGGCGTCAATGCTGGTGATTTAAAGACCTCAGCTGCTTCAGAACAAAAAAATAAAGCCAATCCATTGCCATCAAGTCAATTCTGACTCATAGCAACCCTATAGGACAGAGTAGAACTGCCCCATTGGGTTTCCAAGGAGAGCCTGGTAGATTCAAATTGCTGACCTTTGGGTTAGCAGTTATAGCTCTTAACTGCTATGTCACCAGGGTCAGTCAGCTTCAGAAAGTTCTTATAAATCTCCAAGAAAATCATCAACTTTGAAGTGAGAAAATGGGCACAGAGCATTCATAGTCTGGCTACTGAAGAATAAAGTTGACAATGTAGTTTCCGTATCATCTTTCTATGTAGCAGTTAACTTGTGAAAGGAAATACTTCCCATTTTACCCATAGTCAAAACTGCAAATAGAAGTATGGTGCTTCATATACACCATGTAGCTTCTACGTCCTTGTCAAAATATCTCTCCTAATTAAAAATAAAAGGACAACTAAACACAAAATAAAAGTTTTAGAGAACAAAGTGGCAACTTTATTTATTTATTTTTATTGACACCGTGATCCTGAGATCAAAGTTTCTGGACAATCATCTAAATAAATGTGTCAGAAGCTTATGGATTCCCCAGTTTTGCACAGAAACGGACACTAATACTCTATTAGTGAGAACAACTTACAAAAGTTTCTGATAGAGAATTTGGAAATACATGTGAATGCTTACAGACAACTTCACCTTGCCCTTTAATGTTATGTGAATTTTGTTGATTGATAGCTTCCCCTTCAAACATTTATCTGCAACAGAAAGTGTCAGAAATGTGTAAGGATATATGACAAGCAAAATCTGGTCACATCCCAACATCTATCAATAAAGTAGGTTTTGAGTAAAACTGTGGTTCACCCATTAAATGGAAGCCAGGCAAACACTGTAAAAATGAGATGGCTCTAAATGTACTGAGGGAAACTGCACATTATAGGAACGTCAAAGTGAAAAATAAAAAATAAATTGTTGCAAAACAGTACACTATGTACAGTCTAATATTTATAAAGATAATAGCTACATTTTAGCCAATGTATAAGGTATTTATATTCAATAGACAAAGTATGTGTGTGTGTGTGTGTGTGTATGTGTGTGTGTAGACTTTCACCCAGCAATCCCATACGCTTCTGTTACACAAAATGATTTCTGTAGGAGATCCGTTGAATATTTTATGTGTATATATATGTGTATATATATATTTTATGTGTATATATATTTTGTGCATATATATTTATGTATGCTTGAACTCTATTCAGTAAATTGAAATGATGCTTTGAAGTTAATGTTTTGAAATTCAAGATGTTGATTTTTTAAATTCAGATGAGTAATAAACTGTATACATGCTGTGGCTTCATTTTTGTAAACAGCTTCTGTAAATGTTTCTGATGTTTGTAAGCAAAATACATAAAGAAACACACAAATGCATTCATATGTGCAAATAAAAATGGCTGGCAGATATTAACAATACTCGTTTTGTACAGTAGGAGCGAAAGTTTATTCTCTTTGTTTAACGGCAATTCTATTTTTTTCCTTAGAAAGCATATGTAGCTAGGAAAGATAGATTTTTTTGTAAGTACGTATAGAATTTGACAGTCATAGTAACTGAAATACTACCAGTCCCCAGGTTGCAAATGTTTGACTTATACTCCAAACAAATTCTTCACCACCGTTACCCTCACTTGCTGCACACACAGCTTTTAAATCATTGAAAAGGGCTGGAATCTTTTCCTACACTAAAATAAGGCTGAATAAGAACCATATGCACCTGTTGCGACTTACCTTCAAGTCTGACTTCGAGGCAGACTTAGGAGCAGATCACGTTCATAACCTAGAGATCACATATATAGATGCTCAATTTTAGAAAAAGAAAGGGAAAAAAAGGCTTAGATTTATTATTGTTGTTGTTTGTTACCACTTGAGTTATTTCAGACTCATAAAAACCCCACTTGTGCAGAGTAGAACTGCTCCACTGGGCTTTCAATGGCTTTGACTTTTCCAAAGCAGATTGCCAGGACTTACTTCTGAGGTACCTCTGGGTAGGTTTGAATCACCGACCTTTTGGTTATAATCTCAACACTTAGTCATCTGTGTCACCTTTAGACTTACTAGGATAATCAAATAAATTGTAACAAGATGAAATTGGCAGAAGTTTTATAGCCAAGCCAAGTGCCGTCGAGAAGACCCCTTGATGGCAGCAATGAGAGGAGGGACTGCTCCTGCATTACTTGTGGGGAATATGTCACTGTAAGTTTTCTAGAAAGTCATTCAGTAATATTTAGAATCCTAGGTGTACCTGTAAATTAGGCCTGTAATTTCACTACTAAGAATATATCCTAAGGAACTAATCATAATTGTAGGAAAAGAGATATGTCATTTGGCCACACGTACTTGTGAAAAATCAAAGCAAATGAAGTGTTCAATCAAGGAAAAAATGCCAAGCCATTAAGCCATATTAATAATCATGTCTGAAGTACTGGGAATCCATTTAAAACTGCATTTTCAAGTAAAATATATCAACCTAATTTTATGACTCTAAAAATTTTCATGTTCTTCTTCTTTTTTTTTTTTTTGGTCTATTTTAAAATTTTTATGTCTAAAAATTATTTGACTTGAAAGCAGGGATGCAGATACCTGCACACCAGTGTTGACTGCTGCATTATTCACAATAGCCCAAAGGTGAAGAGGACCAAAGTGCTCATCAGCTGGTGAGCGGATAAGCAAAACTGGTGTACACAGAGGATGGGATGAGAGTCACCTGGAAGAAGACAGGAAGTTCAGAGATACGGCACGACATGGATGAACCTTGAAAACAAGCTGAGTGAAAGAAGTTAGATACAAAAGGACAAGCAGCGTACGACCCTAGATGAAGTATCCTGAATAGACAGATGTCTAGAGACAAAAGCTTATTAGCTGTCATTAATGGGGGGAGAAAGAACGATAAGGAGTACTTTGCTTCTGATAAGGATGATGAAAAACATGGGAAATGGGGAGTGAGGATGGCTGCACAATGGTGGACATAATTGATGTCATTGAATTGTATGCATAAAAATGGTTGAAATGGCATTTTGTTACATATATTTTACAATAAAAATATTCATTCAATAAACTTATTATCCTGCAAAGAAAATGAATCAAATATAGCTACACAATTAAAACAAATTACTGAAAATCTGCTGAACAAAGGCCTGGACAAATACAACAGATACATGGTTTAGGCCTCTGAGAAAGAGAAAGGCAAAGATCTTGCATGACTTGCTGATTCTTGTCATCCCAAGGAGAGTCACACTTGAGCCAGGCACAGCTTGACCTACCATAGGTTGTGTTCTAGCAGAGCAACCCTAGTCCCATGTCACTTCAAAGGTGAGGTCACCCCAATCAAGCACGAAGAATGTGAGGTTTGCAGATGCTTAAACGGCTCTCTAAATGAAACAAGAGGCACCTGCGTCACCTACTTGTTAGAAAAGCAAATTCTTGGGCCACACTGCTGACTGTTCCGGATAAGGCATTCTGGGTTGGGAGCCAGCAATCTGCATTTTAACCATTTAGGAGATTCCAGTGTGTACCAAACTTTGAGAACCAGGGCTTACTGAGGATAGGTAACTCAGCCCTCAGATGCTAATCTCTAGGAAATACACATTCTGCACTGGTTTAGACTGGAGGCATCCTAGCACACACAGATGCACACTTGCTCTCCACAAAGGAGAGAGTCTGCTGAGGCTCAGTGGGTGAAGTACTGGTCTTGCCAGAACACTCATAGCCTCAAGGGATTTTGAAACCACAGGCAGTAAGCTGCTTATTGTAGTCTCAGAGCTTTGCTACTGAAAGAGAATTTGGAAGGGTTATGACCTCCATATTTTTCAAGATGAGAAAAAAAAAAAAGACAGAGTAAGGTGCAGTGATTTTATGGTGCCTTACTTCCTTCGGGCAGAATCTAGACTGATATTCTTACTACCACACTCTGCTATCTATCAGACAAAATCATAATAGGACTCTTCCAAGTTTATTCTGAGGAAAAAAGAAAGTCAATATTCTCTTGTATCCCAAACTAGCAATTGGCAACATTTATTCCATTTAAGGGCATCTTCTTCATTATAGCTTCCATGCATACCATGAAACATCTATTTTGGATAGCCTTGGGAAATTAAGTACTCAACACAGCTAAAAAGATCAGACGATTTCAAAGGAAACTGAGAGGCAAATAATTGATAGTTCAGGAAGCTAAAATATACAGAGACTATTAAATTATATTTATGCTTTTCAACTGTGAGTCCTCTAGGATCTTGTTACTTCTAGTGTAGTCTGTGGTGCAGGCAGCAACAGCAACATCACTTGGGAGCTTGTCAGAAACACAAACTCTCAGGCCCCTCCTAAGACCTGTTGTTAATTGCCATGGAGTCAGCTCTGACTCATAGCAACTTTGAAAACATCAGAATGAAATGCTGCCAGATCCTGCACCATCTCTGCTGAGACCTCCTGAATCAGGATCTGTATTTTTATACGATCTCTCTGTGAATCTTATATGAAATGCAGTCTGAGAAGTGCTGCTCTAGGATTTTCCCGTTGGTCTTTCATGATATGAAATTGTTTCTTTTGGAAAGATACAGTATTTTCAATGGAACTGTCAAAGTTCTGACAATAACATTAACAAATTTGTTTCAGAAGAAGAGGCATCAGGGAGTCTGAGGTACATGCACCAGATGAAGATTTGGGAGATGCTGGAGAAGAAGAGTAGAACTTACTTTGAATCATCTGAACTGCTAGCAGCAGAGTGACAATAATCAACTGTCTTTACACAATAAGGAAATTTGTTAATTCATAGACATAGAATTCCAGACTAGGGAGGCATCCAGCCATTATACGATCAATAACTCAATATTGTCATCGAGAATTCAGGTTCTTTACATTTCTCTATTTCTCAGACCTTGGGTCAGTCCTAAGGCAAACCTACAAGATTCTATGGACAAGACTATATATATATTTTTTTCTTTTTTGATATCCATTGAATCAGAGAATGAAAAGGTCTCCCCTAATTATGGTACATAATATATATGTAACCTAATAAAATTTATTTTCCAAACTACAACATTTTTAACAGTGAGAGGGGCTCTATTAATAGTCACACCAAGAACTAAGTATAAACCAGGGTCGTTCCACACCCATGGCTACTGCTAACCCCGTAAATAAAATCTATATATCTTACCACACCGTTGTTATTCTTAGTACCATCAAGTTGATTCTTATCCCATTCAGGCAGAGTAGAACTGTGCTCCAGAGTTTTCAGGGCTGTGACCTTTCAGAAACAGATCACCAGGGCTTGCTTCCAAAACACCCTTGGGTGGCTCTGAACCTCCAATCTTCTAGTTAGTAGTCTAGTACTCAACCATCAGCAACATCAGAGACTCCATTTAGCAGACTGGGATAAATTAAGTCATACCTACCCCATGTCTACAGTCACAGCTTCCAGTATGGATTGCACCTCAACATCAAGAAAACAAAAATCCTCACAGCTAGACCAGTAAGCAACATTGTCATAATGGAGTAAGGATTGAGACTGTGAAGGATTTCATTTTACTTGGTTCCACAATCAATGCTCATGGAAGCAGCAGTCAAGAAATCAAAAGATGCATTGCATTGGGAAAATCTGCTGCAAAAGACCTCTTTAAAGTATTGAAAAGCAACAATGTCACCTTAAATACTAAGGTGCGCCTGACCTAAGCCATGATATTTTCAATCACAACACATGCAGAAGAAGAACTGATGCCTTTGAAGTTGGTTGGAGCAGAATAGTGAACGTACCATAGATTTCCAAAAGAACAAACAAGTCTGTTCTGAGAAGTATAACCAGAGTGCTCCTTGGAAGCAAAGACTGCAAGACTGCATCTTACATACTTTTGACATTCTGTCAGGAGGGATCAGTCCCTGGCGAAGGACATCATGCTTGGTAGAGAGTAGGGTCAGCAGAAAAGAGGAAGAGATCTATTGACACTGTGGCTGCAAGGATGGGCTTCAGCCTAGACATGACTGTGAATGTGTTGCAAGACCAAGCAGTGTTTCTTTTGGGGGTGGGGGTCGCTATCAGTTGGAACTAACTCGACAGTACCTAACAATCATATACTCTAAAGAGCATGGCTATAAGAGGGCTAGAGGGGTACTATGAGGTGTAATACACTCAATGGCAGTGAGATTGGTTTGGTTACACCCTAAAGAGTAATCAACCCTGCCCCATCCTGCCAATCCCTAGTAGCCACCACTGAACATACTGAACATTGGTCTGTGTGTATGTGTGTGTGTGTTCTTGTCTTTTTCTAGAAGCAGGATCACACAATATTTGTCTTTGTATGATTGACCTATTTTACTTAGCACTATGTCCTCCAGATCCATCTATGCTATGACATCTTTCACAGACTCATCATTGCTGTTTATGGTTGCATAGTATTTCTTCATATATGTGTACCACATTCTGCCTATCCATCCACTGAAGGACATTTTTTGGCTATTGTGATTAATACAGCAATGAGCACGGGTGTGCGTATGTCTGCTCACGTCACTCTACTAGCTCTCTGGAGAATGTAAGGAGTGGTGCTGCTGGATCATAAGGTAGTTTTGTTTTCTAGTTTTTTTAAGGAAATGCCATGGCATTTTTTATAACGATTGTACCATTTTACATTCCTAGCAGCAATGAATAAGGGTTCCAATAGCCCCATATCATCACCAACACTAGATGTTGTCTGTCCACCCTCATCCTCTCCCCCTTTTTTTTTAAATCAGTGTCACTTTAGGCAGTATAAAATAATATCTTGTAATTTTGATTTGCATCTTTCTAATGGTTGATGAGTCAGAATTGACTCAGTGGCAATGAATTCGGTTTTTTTTTTTTTTTTTGGAATGGCTACTGATTACGAGCATCTTTTCATGTGTTCATTGGCCAATAAATGTGGTCACTTGAATTCCTTCTTTGGTAAAGTCTGTTCATGTACTTTGCCTGGTTTTTAATTGAATTTTTGTTGTTGTGTTGAATTGTTTAAGTTTTCTATGTATTTCAGAGATCAGATCTTTATTGGTCTAGTAAAGCTTTCCAAAGATTTATTCCTAGTCTGCAGGCTGTCTTTTTGTTCTTTTGAGAAAGTGTCATGATGAGCGTAAGTGTCTGGTTTTCATAAGGTCCCAAATATGTAATTTATCTTCCAATCCTTTATGGGTAGTAGTTTATAAAGGGGAGAACAGTCAAACAGGGGGAGATGCTAAGTGAAAACAAAGACAGCAGCAACAAATGGGTGCCAAGGATTGTAGTGACCCCCAGAAACTAGGAGAAAGGCCCACAGAAGGAGACAACACAACTGAGACTTGGATTTGGACGTCTAACCTCTAAAACTGTGAGAAAATAAAATTCTGTTCTTTAAGGCCATCCCCTTGTGGCATATTTTGTTACAATAGCCCTAAGTATTAAAGACAGTGTTTCTTATTAACATTATTATCATGATGGAACTTTTTGAAAAGGCTATAAGCAGTATGATGGCAAAACTAAAGAAGTTTTATAGGTGAAGCATAAGTTGTCTCAGTGCTCTGCCTCTTATGTAATATATAAGGTCATACTGGGGATTTTCCCTTCCAGTCTTTGTTCAAATCACACATCACTTTACAATTGTAATCATGGCATACCTGGAATTTTGAGCCCTGCTCTATCATGTGTTAGCACCAAATTATAAATGTTCTTATTAGTATGCCAGTCCAAAAGAAGCATCCAGTTGAAAGATGCTAAAGAAACAAACCCCTCAAAAGAACAGATAGCTACATGAAAACTTTCTGTTCAAGCCCACATACTTGAAATCACTGTGAGATTGAAGAAACTGTTTTTCTTGCTTTAAATTTAGGTTTTATTGACAATCCAAACTCAGTAATTGTGGGTTAAAGCCCCTAAAAAAGGTGGTGCTGATTTTCAAAGAAAGGATATGAGTAGCAAGAGACAAATGCATTTTTTGGCTAAAGACAAGATTCTGCTCATTCTTTGCTCTTATTGGAGATTTTATGATTACATGCACTGTAGCATTTGATGACATTTCCTGAGTCTGTAGAAGAATCTAGCATCTGAGCTAAAAACGAGAAGTGTGTTCATGTTTCTAAATGGCAAGAAGTAAAAAAAAATGTCCTGCCTATGCAGATTATAGGCCCTAGACACTAAGCCATTCATCCCAACAGGTGGTCATGGGTGACAGCCGAGCAGATAAGGGGACTCAAGGCAGTGATACATCTTTCTGTGTTCACAGTGCACAGAGCTCATCTCCACCAGAAGATACGAGGAAGAAAAAACTTAAGGGTAGTAGCTTCTTACGTCCTATGGCTCCCGTAGCAAAATGCAACAATTTATTTAGTTGTCGTCTTCATTCTGGAGACTGAGAGTCCAAGATCAGGGTATAGGCCATGCTGATTCTTTCTGAGGCTGAGAGAGAACCTAGTCTGTGCCTCTGTCCTAGGCTCCGGTAGCTCCAGGTGTTCCTTGGCTTGCAGGTGCAACATCATAGAATGTCCTTCCTCTGTCTTCCTATCTATACCTTCTCCCTTTTTGTAAAGACTCAAGCTATATAGGATTAGGAGCCACCTAAACAATAATGCCCTCACTTCAAGCTACTTGACTATATCTTGAAAGACCATATTCCCAAAAAAGATTATGTTCACAAGTACCAAGGATCAAGACCTTATCATGTCTTTCTGGAGGGCACATTTCAACCCATAAATGAACGTATGTGTGAGGACTCTGGGACAGGTCTCTGACTACTCATCAAGCTTTCATCCATCTATTCCATTGTACCATGAGCTCCTAAATCCTATGTGCTGTTTCATTCCTTCCTGTACTCTTCCCTTCTACCAATGTAGGTGCTGTCACATTGGCTATGACTCAGTGTCCCCCTGTAAATGTTGCTCACTCCTGCAACATCCTCACAGTCATTGCTATGTTTGAGCCCACTGTTGTCGATCTGTCTTATTGAGGGCCATCCTCTTTTTTATTGGTTATCTACTTTACCGAGCATCATGTCCTTCTCCAGAGATTGGTCCCTTCTCATAACATGTTCAAAGAAAGCAGGACAAAATCTGGTCATCCTCACTTCTAAGAAATGTTCTCGTTGTACTTCAAGGCAGATTTATTTATTCTTCCGGAGGTCTATGGTGTATTCAATAGTCTTCTCCAACTCCACAAATAAAAGGCACCAATTCTGTCTTGGTCTTTCTTATTCAGTATCTAGATTTCCCGTGTGTAATAGGTGTCTTAGTCATCAAGTGCTGCTACGACACAAGTAAAATGGCTTTAAAAAGAGAAATTTAATTTTGTCACAGTCCAGTAAGCTCCAAGTCCAAATTCAGACCATCAGCTTCAGTGGAAATCTTTCTCTGTTGGCTCTGGAAGAGAGTCCTTGTTGTCTATCCTCCCCTGGACTAGGAGATTCTTGAGGCCCAGGGACCCTGTGTCCTTTTCAAAGGACATGCTGTGCTCCCAGCTCCCAGCTCTTCTTTCCTGATGGTATAAGGTTTACAACTCTCTGCTTTCTTTCTTTTATATCCCAAGAAATTGCCTCAAGGCACAATACAGTTTTACACATCAAGTCCTGCCTCATTAACAAAACCACTGTCCATCCTCCCTCATTACAGTTATAGAGGCAGGATTGTTTCAACATACAGGTGCATCACACAATACTCGGAATCATGGCATAGTCAAATTACTACACACATTTTTGTGGGGACACGATTCAATCCATGACATGAGATGACTGAAAATATCATGACCTCGGTCAGGTGCACCTTAGTCCTTAAGGTGACATCTTTGCTTTAAACACTTTAAAGAGGACGTTTGCAGGAGATTTACCCAATGCAGTAATACATCTTTTGATCTACTGACTACTACTTCCATGAACACTGATGATGGATAATCTAAGTAAAATGAAATCCTTGACAGTCTTTTCTCTGTTTGTCAAGATGTTGCTTATCGGTTCAGTTGTAATGATTTTTGTTTTCTTTATGGTGAAGTACAATCCATACTGAAGGCTGTGGTCATTGATACCATCAGTAAATCCACTTCACTATCTGAAAACAAGGTGGTTTATCTGCATATCGGCAGCTGTTTTTGAGGCTTCCTACTTCCCACAGTCCAGCTTCTCTGATTTGGCTTGCTCTGTTTGAACAACTGTCTCTTGAGCTTCTAACAGTTCCTGGCAATGAAGTGCTCAGTAAATACTGACAGAGTGTCTAAATTAGTCATACAATAAATTCCATCATATTTTTGAACACAATGATGTTTATAAGATATTTCTTTTAAAGCTATGTTTGCTACATGCTCAATCTTGCTCAGATGCTTCTTTCATGAGAGGGCATACATAATAAATTGTCTTTCTGATTCAGTGCAGTAATTCATGGAAGCAGAAGCACACTTTCAGGCCACTAAGGCATCATTTCATAAATTGCCCATCTGATTCCACTATGGAAGCTTCAGTGTGCCTACTTATAGGCATCATAAAGCACCAAGTGCACAGCTTCATCAGGGAACTCTGCCAGGGTCTCAAAAGTAACTTATCCCAATGAATTGTTGTGTGATAGGAGCATGGGGAACATTTTCAGGGAAATAGCCAGTCTCACACACTGGTGATAAGGATATTTATCGGTACAATTTTGTTAGGTGAGTTGGCAATACGCACAGGAAGGCTTGGCACAAAAACTCCACCTGCAGGAACTGTTTCGCAAGGAATATTTGCAGAGGTACATAAAGATCTTTTACATGATACTTATGACAGTGCAATTTGCATGCCTTTTTTTCTGAATATACTGAACATCTGAATATGTGCCATACTGCATTTACCATAGCCACAGAAGTTGGATGGTATGGAGCCTACACCTTTTCTACCCCAAAGGGAGGATTTTATGTAAAGAGAGAATCTGTTGTATGACAGAGTCTCTCTGTAGACCAGGTTATATCATTACATTTGGGAATAATGAAGAAAAATTGGGATTTTAAATTACCAAAGGGAATCTCTTGTGCAAAAGATTGATATGCTAGGCTACTCACTGAGAGATTGGAGGTTCAAGTCCACCCAAAGTGCCTTGGAAGGCTTTGTGATTTAATTCTGAAAAATCAGCTGCTAAAAATCTTATGGAGCACAATTGCACTCTGACACATGTGGGAGAGCCGTGAGTCCAGAAGTAACTTGATGGCAACCTGTGGTAGAGGCAAATTACCAACATAAACTATTTTTCTCCTCTAGACTTTCAGATATCTTCTTGGCCTAACAGCATGGGAAAATTCATTAGCAGTTAAATGTTAAGAGGGTATTTGTTTTTTGCTGCCATTGCACAAATAAGTACTGTACTTTATTTAAAGAAACTAAAAGACTTCTGCAAGTCAATCAAGAATAACTGTAGACAAGCAAAAAATAGGAAGCAGCACACAACTTTAACCTTAGATGAGGTTCCAGGAGAATGCTACACACAACATTTCTAACAAAGAGTTACATCTCATTTGAAAGTCAGCATCTCCTTCTTTATTGTATCATTCTTTACCTACTATTACTTTCAACACTTTTGTCTGAATATTAGATTCAATTCTGTATCTGTTAACTGTAATCTACTAAGCAATAAAAATGTAGCATTTTGACCTTTAACAGGCAAGGTGGTACAACTGAGGCAAATAAAACATGTAAAACAAAAATTTCAATCATATTTGGAAAACATACGCAGAGGCATCAGTTTCTTATGAAATAATCAAATTTAAAAAAGAAAAATCTGTTAATAGAATTCTGTCAAATGCATAATCTATTCCCAGATCCATCCCAAAAAAGAACATCGGATTGCATGTATTCTTTTTATTATTATCATTTTTTTTCCTATTCGTAATAAGCATATGGTCACTTCATACTATGGAGGATGGTCTCAATAAAATTGATGAGTATAAACCACATTTAATCATTCTTTTTTCAAAAGACTTGACTTTTGCTGACAAGTCATTACCTTCCTGTATTCCCATACTCAAAGTACTTCTTCCCCATGGTGTTTTCCCCCCAATTTTGGATCCAGAACATTCAACCAAATGCCCCATCTTTGATCCTAGTGCAACTTAAAATAATTTACAGAACTGTGACTTGTTTCATGGGCTCTGATCACAGAAGAAAACACATGACTTTCATTTTCTCCTCTGTTTCAAAAATGGCCGATGCTCTGCCAAACCTAACCTACTTTCGTCAAGTTGATTCTGACTCACAGTGACCCTACAGGACAGAATAGAACTGCTTCACAGGGTCTCCAAGGCTCATACCTTAATGGAAGCAGACCGTCACAGCATTCTCCCCTGAATCCTCTGCATTGGTCCTATGTGACCTGTTTTTGTAAAAGTCTTAGTTATCTAGTGCTGCTGTAACAGAAATACCAATGGTGCCACAGTTAGCAAGATAGAGGATCCCTGCTCGCATAGTGGTTAAGAGCTCCATTGCTAATAAACAAATCAGTGGTTTGAATCTACCAGCCTTGGAAATGTGATGGTTCTTCTCTGTCCTATAGGGTCACAATCAACTCGATGGCAACAGGTTTGTTTTCACTTGTTTGTTTTATTTTGGTTAGGAAGCTAGACGTCTGAATTCAGGAAGTCAGCTCTAGGGAAAGATTTTCTCTCTTCTGGCTGTGGAGGAAGGTCTTTGCTTCTTTTCAACTGCTATTCTTCTGTTCCTCGGCTGTCTTTGTCTGCTAACGCATTGATCTTCTTCCACCTGTTCTTGTTCCTCTCTGTGCATAATCTGTTCTTTTTATATCTCAGAAGTAACTTAAGACACATCCTATAATGATATACCTTATTAACAGAACAAAGATAACTCTATCCCCAAATGGGTGTACATCTACATGTATAGGGATTTATAAGACATATTCTGGGGCAACACTATTCAATTATAACAGTAAATAAAGTTTTTATTGGAACACAGTCATTCTGATTCATTTATGTATTATCTAACGGTGCTTTTGTGTTATATGGCTCATAGAGTCAAAAATGCTTACTTTCTGGTCCTTTGCAGTAAAAGTCTAAACTGGAGTATCTTGTTTACAAAATAACAGGTTATTTTAGGGAGATTAAGCCCCCTGAGAATTTTCCTTCTTTCATCCCCAAATGAAGCCATGTAGGAAGGAATTGTGCAAAGCACAATGCACCTCAGTAGCTACCACTTGGCTTGAGTGTTGTTACGACACCTAAAAGCTTTATATGGATTCTCCAGACTAAGAGTGAATAGATAAAAGAAGGAAATCTGCATACCCACATAGAGTCTGGACAGGCATTGGTTCAAGGCACATAGCTCTCTCAGTTGGTGAACATGTGTTACCTGCAAGTTCTTTGGGAAATCATAAGTAGTTACAGACAATCAACATCATGCCATTTAAGTCAGCAACTGAACCACAGCCAAAAAAATCTTTCATGACTTCCAGCTGTCAAGGCAAAAGTCCTTCAAAAAAAAAAAAAAAAAAATCAAGCTGGTTAAAACATTATCGCTGGGAGGTAAAAAAGAAATCCTGAGACCTAAATGGATTTTATGGGGTTAGTGGTGGTTCAATAGTAGAATTTTCACCTTGCATGAAGACCACGATTGACTTCCCAGCCAATGCACCTCAGTAGCTACCACTTGGCTTGAGTATTGTTATGACACCTAAAAGCTTTATATGGATTCTCCAGACTAAGAGTGAATAGAAAGAAAGGCTGGCCATCTATTACCAAAAATCAGCAAGTAAAAACCCCATGGGAACGTGGAAGAGATTTAAGACAGTAGCTCAGTCAGACACACCATGTTATCTCTTTACAGTAAAGACTTGAGAAACAAAGTGAAACAGATATAGATGACAACCTTGGAACCCTGAAGATCAAATGAAAAGACATAGAATCAGATCAAACAGTGATTAGAAAAACAAAGTGAATGATAGTAGTGAACAGGCATAGATATGGAGTAGAGATATCCTGACAAGCAGTCTGGCACAAAAAGGCCATTCTGAAATAAGGCCAGCAATGACCCTGGGTAAAGAGCACAAGATGATAATATCACCGAATGCCTTATAGGAGAGGCACAAACTGTATTGGCATAGTCATAGTGAAGCAAGGTGAGCAGAACATGAACTAGAATTAAGGAGGAAAAGAACAAGAAGGGAGACAAAAGCTTTAGAGATCCCACTGTACAGAGAGAGCCAGGACCCAGAAGCGAAACAATTCCCTAGTCAGAATATCTAATTGGTAGGGCAAGGGGCAAGCACAGAACAGTAGATGCACCACCTGCCTTTTTTTCCCTTTCTGTCTGCCATCTTGGGCTACCTGCTCCATCCTTCCCAAACCAGAGAGTACCTGTGTGACCCCTGGCAGCCTGCTGTGTTACCATCCCACCATCTGCCCTACCCTTCCTCTGCTTGAGAGAGCACCTGCTTACTCTGTCCTTCCACCACTAGGTAGAACACCTGCATATCCTCCAGCTGACAATCTTTACCACCTGACAGAATGAGTACCTCAGTGACTCCTGAATGCTTGACTTGCTCTCTGCCTGTCACCTACCCACCTGGTAAGCAATGGTGAGCATTCCCTTACTGCTGGATAACAGCTCTCAGCTATCTCACATGTACAGTAAATAGTGATGAGTTCTCACCTTGCCCTCCATTGACCTGCCCAACTAAGGGCAGGAAGTAAATGCCTTTGTACCACCATAGAAGCAATCATCAAAGCATGACCAATTCACTCATGCTGACAAATCAAAACAAAATGAAACATAAATAAGTAAAACAACACCTTAATGCCTCAGAAACAGCAAACAATACAAAATTATACCAAGAAACAAGACCACCTAGCTCAACCAAAAGGCAAAAATAAAGGGACATAAAATTTTCCTGAGGAAGAGATGATAACGGAACTCCCTGATAAGGAATTCAAAAGGCATATATATACATATATAAGGTCTGCTTTGGCTCAAAAAGAACAAGGAAAACACAGACAAAACCCTAGAAGAATTCAGGAAAAACAATACAAGAACAAAATACCAGATTAAACAGATAATTACAACTCATGGGAAAACAGCAACTAGAAAACTAGAAGATTAGCAATAAATATCGGAGACAGATAACTCAATAGAAGTATGTGTTGTAGAACTGAAACAATGTAAAAAAGAATAAGGGAATTAGAAGACAAAATCACTTGAGACCAGTTTGTTTGAAGAACAGTCAGAAAAAAGAATGACCACAAAAAATTAAAAATAAAGAAAGCTTAAGGGTAATGTGGGACACTATGAAGAGGAGTAATTTAGGTTTGCTAAGAATACCATAATAGGAGGAGACAGAAGAAAGCACAGAGAGAAATTTTGAAGGTTTGCTAGAAGAAAACTTCTCCAATATGAAATATGCTAATATCGCTGCCCAAGAACTCAACAAATCCATACAGAATAGACCCCAAAAGAAAGTCACCAAGACATATCAAAATCAAATTTTCCAAGTACAAAGAGAAAGAAAGAATGTTGAGAGAAGTTCAGGAAAAGTAAAATATCACCAACAAAGGGATTCCAATGAGAACAAGCCCTGATTTCTTGGCAGAGATCATGCAAGCAAGACAGCTATGAGGTGATGTATAGAAGCCAGAAAGGAAAGACTCCAATCAAGAATAATATATATGGTAAAACTCTCTCATTTACAGTGGTGAAATTGAGACATTCAGACAACAGAAAAGGGAAATTGTAAAACCTACACCTTCCTTACAAGGAATATCAAAGTGAGTCCTTTAGTTACAGAACAAATGATAGCAGATAATAACCTGAGTGCGAGTCACACAATGGCTTCACCAAGATGCAGCAGAGAGAAATCTTGAAAGTAAAATAAAGCTGCAGAACTGAAAACAAGGAACCAGAGATGCCAATCTGAAATCAATGACAACTTCAAAATAAAAAGATGGAACAAATGGTGATTACAGAATGTCCATATGGAGAGGAAGTCAAGGTGATATCTCAGAATAACAAATTGTTCTAAACACCAGATGATAAAGGTAAACCCAACAGTGACCACAAGAAAAGTTTACAAACCTATCCACAAAAATTAAGAAGAAAATCAAAAAGACTCAGTGAATACAAAATCAAAAAAAGAAGGAAATGAAAAGACAATCCAAAAACAGAAAGAACTCAGCAAAGAAAAGTAGAGGGGGGGAAAAAAGCCCTGAACAATATACACACACACACAAACTAAAAGCATGCTAAAATGACAGCAGTCAATGCTTACCTGTTGATGATCACACTGAATCTAAATGAGTGAAATGTACCAGTTAACAGACAGAGAGTGGCAGATAGGTGGAAAAAAAAAGTGACCAATCAGTATGTTGCCTACAAGAGACATCCCTTAGACACAAACATATACAGAGCTTAAAAATAAAAGAAAGAAATTTTTTTTTTTTTAAGCAAATAGTAGCAAAAAAAAATCAGGACTGGCAATATTAATCTTTGATAAAATAAACTTTAAATCAAACTCCATCATAACAGATAAAGAAGGACTTTATATAATCATTAAAAGATCAATCTACCAAGAGGATGTAACCACAAAAAAATCTATGCAACCAATGACAGTGTTCTATAAAACATAAAATAACCCCTAACAAAAATGAAATAACAAATAGTTTTATGATAACAGTAGGAGACTTCACTCCACCTTACATGATGGACAGAACAATCAGAAAGAAGCTCAACAAAGATCCAAAGACTAAATAACACAATCAACCAACTTAATCTCATAGATGTATACAGAGCATTACACCCAGCAGCAGCACAGTACACACTGTTCTCTAGTATAGATCATATCCTAGGCCACAAAATAAGTCTCAATAAATGAAAGAATGTCAAAATAATACAAAGCATATTCTCAGATCATAACGTTACAAAATTAGAAATCAACAACAGAAAAAAAGAAGGAAAAAATTAAATATTTGGAAACTGAACAACATCACACTTAAAAACCACTGGTGATAGAAGAAATTAAAAACAAAATTTAAAAAATGCCTAAAATCAAATACAAATGAAAATAAGCGTATCAAAACCTTTGGAGCACAGCAAAAGCAATGCCCAGAGGTCAAGTTCTAACAGTAAATGCACACATCCAAAAAGAAGAAAGATCTAAAATAAATACCTTAACTCTACAACTCAAACAAGTAGAAAAGGGAAAGCAAAAGAAGACCACCCCAACCCAAAAAACCCACTGCCATCCACAGATACCAGAAAAAAAGAAAGGAAATAAAGATCAGAGTAGAAGTAAATGAAAAAGAACAACTGAAACAATCAACAATACTAGAAACTGGTTCTTTCAAAGAAACAACGAAACTGACAAACCACTGTCACCAAACTGACAAAAGAAGAAAAGAAAATGAAGCAAATAACCCCAACAAGAAATGAAACAGTTGAAGTCACAACAGAACCAACTGAAATTCAAAGGATCATAACAGAATATTATGAAAAATTATACTCTAACAAATTTGAAAGCCTAGAGGAAACAGTCAAATTCCTAGAAACATACTACCTAACTAAATTAACACAAACTGAGGTAGAAAATTTGAACAGACCTATAAGAAGACACTGAAGGTATCATAAAAAACAACCAACCAACCAAAAACAAAAACCCCACTGCCAATAACAACAACAAAATCCCTGGACCAGAGAGTTTCACTGGTGAATTCTACTAAGCATTCAGAGAAGGCTGAGGTACTACTCAACCTATTTCAGAACATAAAAAAGGAAAGAATTCCCAAATTCATTCTACGAAGACAGTATAATCCTGATAGCAAAGCCAGGAAAAGATACTTCTGAAACAGAGAATAGACCAATATACCTTATGAAGGAACCTTGGTGGCACAGTGGTTAAGAATATGGCTGCTAACCAAAAGTCAGCAGTTAGAATCTACCAGTCACTCCTTGGAAAACCTTTGAGGCAGTTCCACTCCATCCTATATGGTTGCTATGAGTGAAAATTAACTCAAAGGCAATGAATTTTGAGTACCTCAGGAACACTGACGCAAATACTCTTGACAAAATTCTAAGCAATAGAATCCAACAGTATATCAAAAATAAAATAATACATCATGACCAAATGTGGTTCATAACAGGTATGAAAAGATAGCAAAACATTAGAAAATCGAACACAATCCACCACATAAAAAACAAAGTAAAAGAATCATATATCATCTCAATTAATGTAGAAAAGACATTTAATAAAGTCCAACCTATTCCTGATAAAAACTCTCATCAAAATAAGAATAGAAAACAAAAATTCTTCAACATAATTAAGGGCATATGGATACAAAATCAACAGCTAGCATTATTCTCAATGGAGAGAGATTGAAAGCATTTCCTCTAAGAATGGGTACCAGACAAGGATGTCCTTTAATGCCACTTTTATTCAACATTGTACTGGAAATCCTACCTACAGCAACCAGATAAGGAAGGGAAATAAAGGTCATCCAAATAGGTAAGGAAGAAGTCAATCTAATCCTCTGCCTCTGTATTCAGATGATATGATTCTATACATCCTATACCTAATTTCCACAAGAAAGCTACTGGAACTACTAGAAGGATTCAGCAAAGTGTAGGGTAAAAGAATAACACAAGAATACACTGAATTCCTCTACAGTAACCAATAAAACTCAAAAGGAAATCAGGAAAACAACATTATCCACAATAGGCCCTCAAAAGTTATAGTACTTAGGACTCAACCTAACTAGAGATGCAAAAGACTTATACAAAGTAAGGTACAAAAAAATACTACAAGAAATCAAAACCAGATTTACATAAATGGAAAAACACATCAAGCTCATGGACTTTGTTGTTGTGATTGTTTTTAGGTGTCATTGAGTCAGTTCTGACTCATAGCAACTCTATGCATAACAGAGTGAAACTTTGCCTGGTCCTGCACCATCCTCACAATCATTGATATGTTTTAGCGCACAGTAGCCACTGTGTCAAGCCATCTCATTAGGGGTTTTCCTCTTGTTCATGGGCCCCCTAGTTAACCAAGAATGATGTCCTTCTCCAGACACTGGTCCCTCTTGATCACATGTCCAAAACATAGGAGAGGAAGTCTCACCATTCTTACTTCCAAAGAGCATACTGGTTTTCCAAGAGAGAATTGTTTACTTGTCTGGTAGTTCATGGTATATACTACATTCTTTACCAACACAATAATTCAAAGGCAATAATCCTTCTTCAGTCCTCCTTGTTCATTGTTCACCTTTTATATGCTTATGAGCCATATGAAGTAATTGAAAATATCATGGATTTGGGTCAGGTGTACAGTAGTCCTCATAGTGAAATAGTTGCTTTTCAACACTATGATCATGGATATGGTATGTACAGATTGTTTTAGGTAGTACTGAAGTTTTCACAATGTTAAGTCTCTTTAGGCTATAGATCGGAAGACTTAACATTATGGATATGTCAATACTGAGAAAGCCACATATAGATACAATGCAATGCTAATCTAAATTCCAACAACATTCTTTAATGAGATGAAAAAACTAATCACCAAGTTTACATGGAAGGGAAAGAGTCCCCAGATAAGTAAATAGTTACTGAAAAAGAACAATGTAGGAAGTCTCACACTAACTGATCACAGAAGCTTCTGGAAAGCTACAGTAGTCAAAACAACATTGAACTGTTAAGACAACAGATATATAGACCTATGAAACAGAAGCCAATAATAAATACATCAATCTAAAGACAGTCTTTGACAAAATACTAACAGTGTTTAAATGGTGAAGAGATGGTCTCTTAAAAATTATACTGGCAAACTGGATATCCATTTGCAGAAAAGTGAAACAGGGTCCATACCTCACACTGTACACCAAAACTAACTCAAGAGAGATCAAAAACTTCTATGTAAATCCTAAAACCACAAAGATCATAAAAGAATAAATAGTGGCAAACCTGTGAACCCCAATTTATGGCATAAATACAGTATCAAACATAACATAAAAAAGATAAACAGCAGAAGATAAACTAGATAATTCGGACTTCCAGAAAATCAAAAGACCATGCTCACCAAAAGACTTTCCAAAAGTATAAAAAGATAGGGTGGAGTCAAGATTCAGAGTAGACAGATGCTTCCTGTGGCCCCTCTAACGACAAAGATCCAAAAGAACAACTGAATCCAGCACATACAACATCGTGTGAGCCCTGAAAATCAAACAGAAAGTTGAGAAATTGAACTGAACAAGGGGGAAGAGAGAACAGTGCCAGAAGTGCCCAGGATTCGACAGACTTGACCTACTGGGAAGTGGTTGTGGCAGCAGCATGATGGGCCTCACATGGAGGCAGCTGCATGCTCCACTCTGTGGAGGTGATTGTCTGGAGAATCCACTCATGGCTCCAGAGTCAGTGAGGGATTGCAGCAGATTGTGTAAAGCTAAGATGTTGCATGTAATCTACTGCATGCGAATGTGAATTTTCCTTTGATATGGTCCTGTATCCCTTCTCCTTTTGCTCCCCACTCCCTTCTCTGAACTGTGTCTGGAGCTATAATCTGATGCCATTAACTGAACCAAAAATGGGACTCTTTCAGCCTACCCTGAGCCATTCTTTGAGACTCAGAGGGAGACAGTTTAGCAGGAAAGAGGGGGTATACTGTTCCAACTCCCCTAAACCAGAAAATCAGGGCAGAAACTATTGCTTCAGCTAAATTCGTATATAAGGGGATATGCCAATCTATAGGTACTCAGGGACGGCTGTTAACCCCCTACTTTTCTCTGCAGCTGCAGCCAAACACCTGTGACTATACCAACATCCCTGCCTATCTAGGACAGTAGACATAAGTCTGCACCATACACTTGGAAACTGACCACCAGGACATCTGAGCTGACTCTATATAAGAAAACTACACATTTTAAGACAAGAAGCTAGAACACAGTCAGTAGACAAAACAGCTCTAATTTATTGATGGCTTAGAAACAGCAGCCCAAAAGAAAGCACTTAAAGAGGAAGAAACCTCCCAAAACAAAGAATCAACTTTTCCAGAGAAAGAGAACTTCCTGGAATTACTAGAGCTAGAATACAAAAGATTAATATTTAGAACTCCTCCACGGATGAGAAAGGAGATGAGGTAAAATGCAGCAGAGTATAATGACAAATAGAACCAGCTGCAAGAAACACTGATTGGCAAGAATTAGAAATTCAGAAAATTACTAACAAAATTACAGAAACAGACAAGCCAATAGAAAGCCAAAGGAGCAAAACTGAGGCAATGGAAGCCTGAATCAGTGAGGCTGAAGATAACGTACATAGAGTCAACTTATTTGAGGAAAAATCAAACAAAAGCAATAAAAATAATCAAGAAACAAAAAGAATTATGTGGAACTCTATGAAGAGGAATAATCTATGGGTGATTAGAGTATCGGAATGGGGGGTAGAGTTAACATAAAGTACAGGTAGAGTTGCAGAAGACTGGCTGCCAGAACTTTCCCTGATATCATGAGGTATGAGAAGATACCTATCCAAGATGCTCATTGAACTCCCCACAAGGTAGATCCCAAAAGAAAGACATCAAGGCATATTATAAGCAAACATGCCAAAACTAAAGACGAGGAGTTACTTTTAAAAGCAGCTAAGGATAAAGAAAAAATAACTAAAAAGGAAAATTTATAATACCAAGAGCACTCGATGGCACTTGGCTGGCTGGCTGGCAGAGTACTCAGCAGAAGCCATTCAGGCAAGAAGGCAATGGGATGATATATTCAAAGTCATGAAGAAAAATAATTGCCTACCTAGAATTATATATGAAGCAAAATTGTCTCTCATATATGATAGTGAAATTAGGACATTTCCAGATGTACAGAAATTCAGGGAATTTGCAAAACCAAGCCAAAACTACAAGAAATACTAAGGGAGTATTTTGGCTAGAAAACTAATAACATCAGGTAACAATTCAAGAACACAGAACAGAGCAACTAGGTATCAACCCAAATAGGGGACTCATTAAAAAATAATGAAATAAAAACAAATTTAAAAACATAGGCAAAACACTGAAAGCAGGAGACATCATTATATAAACATTATAATAAAAAAGAGGGACCCCCAAAAAAGTTTAGTCATAGCTCTTTCATATGGAGTGCAAATCAAGGTGATATAAAGAAATTAAAGACGGGTTTAAATGGAGAAAAATAAGGGTAAATATTAAGGTAACCACAAAGGAAACTATCAATTCTATGTGAAAAAATTAAAAATGGCAAAAATATGAAGTTTTAACAAATACAAAATCACCAACACTGAAACAGATGAAAACATATAAAAATAAAAGAATCAGCACAGAAAATTAAATGGAACAAAGGAATTATCCACAACACACACACAAAAGACATCACAATGATAGTACTAAGCTGATACTTATCAATAAGCATGCTGAATGTAAATTGACTAAGTGCACCATTAAAGAGATGGAGAGTGGCAGACTGGCTTAAAAAAGAAAATGACCCAACTATATGCTGCTTAGAGGAGACACACCTTGGACTCAAAGACATAAACTATAATCCAAAGGATGGAAAACCTATACATCAGGCTTAAAGCTTTCAACAAAGAGGAGTGGCAATATTAGTCTCTGATTAAATAGACTTTAAAGTGAAATACAGCACACTGGATAAGAAGGACATTATATAATGACTAAAGGCTCAATACTCCAGGAGGACATAACCATACTAACTATCTATGCACCCAATGAAGTGCTCCAAAATACATAAAACAGACAATATCTGCAATGAAACCAGAAAGGGAAAGCTCCACAATAGTAGTAGGATACTTCAACACATCGCACTCAGTAAAGGACATAACACGGAGCAAAAAATGCTCTATAAAGACATGGAAGATCTAAATTATACAGTGAACTTGACCTCATATATACAGAACAGTCCACTCACCAGCAGCCCAGAATCTATGGGACACAGCAAAAGCAATGCTCAGAAGTTAATTTATCTCAATAAATACACACACCCCAAAAAGAAGAAAGGACCCAAATCAACGAATTACCTCTGCAACTTGAAAGTAGAAAGTGCAGCAAAAGAACTCCTCAGGCCCCAGAAAGCAAATAATAGAAAGTAGAGCAGAACTAATAAAATAGAGAATAGAAAAATGATTGAACTAGTTAATACGAATAAAATCTACTTTTTGAAAAGGTCAACAAAATTGATAAACCATTGGCCAAATTGATAAAAGAAAAATGGAAGAGGAAGTAAGTAACTAGAATAAGAAATGAGATGGATGATATCAAAACAGACCCAACAGAAATTAAAAGAATCATAACAGAATACTACAAAAAATTACTCTAATAAATTCAAAACCTAGAGGAATTGGGCAATTTTCTAGTAACACATCACCTAACAAAATTAGCACAAATAAAACAACCTAGTAAGCATGTCACAAAATAAGAGATTGAAAAGATCATTTAAAAAACTCCCAATAGAAAAAAGTCCTGACCCTTATGACTTCACTAAAGAATTCTACTAGATGTTCAGAGAGTTAACACCACTATTACTAAAGGTGTTACAGAGCATAGAAAAGGATTGATTACTCCTAAATTCATTCTATAAAACCAGCATAACCCTGCTATCAAAACCTGGTAAAGACTGCACAAAAAAATGAAAATTACAGACCAATATCTCTCATAAACTTTGATGCAAAATTCCTCAATAAAATTTTAGCCAATAGAATTCAACAACATATCCAAAAAAAATTTTACCAAGAACAAGTGGGATTCATACTAGGGATGCAAAGATGGTTCAACAGTAGAAAACCAATTAATATAATAAACCACATAAATGAAACAAAAGACAAGAACCACTTGATTTTATCAATTGAGCAAAAAAGACTTTTGACAAAGTTCAGCACCCTCTCATGTTAAAAACTCTCTGCAAAAGGAATAGAAATGAAATCCCTCTACATAATGAAGGACATCTATGCAAAGCCAGGAAAACCTGGTGGTATGGTGGTTAATGGCTACAGCTGTTAACAAAAAGGTTGGCAGTTCTAACCTACCAGGCACTCCTTGGAAACTCTATGGGGCAGTTCTACTCTGTCCTACAGGATTGCTATGACTGGGAATTGACACAGTAGCAGTGTTTTGTTTGTTTGTTTGGTTTGGTTTGGTATGCAAAACCAACAGCCAACATCATCCTAAATGGAAAGAGTTTAAAAGCATTCCCCTTGAGAACAGGAACCAGAAAAGAGTGACCATTGTTATCACTTATTTAACATTGTCCTGGAGTTTCTAGTGTGAACAACTAGGCAAGATGAAGAAATAAGGGGCATCCAAATTGGTAAGGAAGAAATAGAAATAATTCTATTTGCAGATGATATGATCTTATAGAGAGAATGCTAAAAAATGCACAAAAAAAACTACTGAAACTAATAAAAAAAAAACAGCAAAGCATCAGGACACAAAATAAACATATATGAATCAGTTGAATTTGTTTACACCAACAAAGAGACCATCAAAGAGGAAATTACCAAATCATTAACATTTACTATAGCCTTCAAGAAGATAAAATACATAAGAATAAAATGCAAACAAAGATATAAAATACCTATACAAAGAAAATTATAAGTCTCTACTGCAAGAAACCAAGCAAGACCTACCTAAGTGGAGAAACCTACCTTGCTCAGGGATACCAAAACTTAACATTCTTATAATGTCTATTCTACCCAAAGAGATCCGTAGATACAATGCAATCCCAATACAAGTTCCAATGGCATTTTTTAAATGACAGGAATAAACGAATCATCAACTTCATATGGAAAGGGATGAAGCCCCTGATAAGAAAAGCATTACTGAAAAAAAAGAACAAAGTGGAAGACCTTAGAATGGCCTGACTTCAAAACCTATTACAACGTCATGGTCATTAAAACAGCCTGGTACTGGTGCAAAACCATACATAGATCAATGGAACCGAATTGAGAATACAGATATAACATCATTCACCTATGATCAGCTGATCTTTGACAAGGGTACAAAGTCCAAAAACTGGGGGAAAGGCAGGCTCTTTAACAAATGTTGTTGGCATAACTGGATATCTATCTGCAAAATAAATAAATAATAAAATGACACATGACCCAAATCTCATACCGTGCACAAAAAATAACTCAATGTGGATCAAAGACCTAAATACAAAATATAAAACAATAAAGATTATGGAAGAAAAAATAGGAGCATTACTGAGAGCCCTAATACATGTCATAAACAGACTGCAAAATACTGTTAACAATGCAGAAACACAAGAAGAGAAAAGAGATTAGTAGGAACTCCTAAAAATCAAACACCTATGCTTATCCAAAGACTTCACCAAAAGAGTAAAAGCCTACCTATAGATTGGCAAAAAGTTTTTGGCTACCACAAATCTGACTGACATCTAATCTCCGTATTCTACAAGATCCTGCAAAACCTCAACAAGAAAAAGACAAATGATCCAGTGAAACAATGGGCAAAAGATATGAATAAGCACTTCACCAAAGAAGACATGCAGGACACTAACAGATACATGAGGAAATACTCGAGAACATTAACCACCAGAAAAATAGAAATCAAAACTACGAGATACTATCTGCCCCACAACACTAATCCAAAAAACACAAAATAATAAATGTTGGGGAAACTGTGGAGAGATTGGAACTCTTCCACACTGCAGGTGAAAATGTAAAATGATACAACTATTTGGAAATCAATCTGGCACATTCTTAAAAGCTAGATATAGAAATACCATATCATCCAGCAATCTCACTTCTTGGAATCTATCTTAGAGAAATAAGGGCTCTCACATGAACAGAGACATGCACACAAATGTTCATTACAGCACTGTCCAGAATAGCAAAAAGATGGAATCAACCTAGATGCTTATCAACAGATGAATAAACAAACTGTGGTATAGTCACACAATGGGATATCATACAATGACAAAGACCAATGATTTTAGAAAATATATTATGGAATCGTCTGGAAGACATTATGCTAAGTAAAATTAGTCACATGCAAAAGGACCAGTATTGTATGAGATTGTTATTACAAGGACTTAAGAAAAGGTTTAAGCATGGAAGAAAATAATCCTTGATGGTCACAGGGTGGAAAGAGAGGGAAAGAGGTATTCATAGATTAGACAGTAGATACGAACTGTGTTTGGTGAAGGAAGTGACAGCACACCATATAAGGGACTGCACCAAAAGCTAGAAGGTTTTCTAAATGCCACCCAACATTCTGAAGGACAGAGCAGCAGAGAGATAGGGCTGGGGACCACGGTTTCAGGGGACATCTAGGCTACTTGGCTTAACTAAATTTTTTTAAAGAAAATGTTATGCCTATCACTTTGGTGAGTGGCACCCAACGTCTTAAAAACTAGCAAGAAGCCAACTAATTAGCACCAATTGGTCCCAATCTACTTGGAGTAGAGAGGAATAAAGGACATCAAAGACATGAGCAAGATATGAGTCCAGCAGACAGGAAGCCCCACAGGATTAGGAGACTGTATCAGCAAGAGCCCAGAAGACTTAGATGGTGTCCAGGCACCACCAATGACTGCCCTGACAGGGAATATAACATAAAGTCATTAATATAGTGGGAGAAAAATGTTCCATCAGACTGGTCCATCTGATGATCTTTGAGGACATGGCCCCTAGACTCTCTGCTAGCACAAGCTGAAACCAGTACTAAAGGCAATTCTTCAGACAAAGATAGGACTAGACTGTAAGACACAGAATGATGCTTGCAAAGAATATGCTTCTTGGGGTAATATGCCTGAGCAGCTCCTTTCTAGAGGCAAGGTGAGAGGGTGGAAGGTGACAGGACTTGGTTGAATGGATATGGGAAGTATAGAGTGGAAAGGAGTATGCTGTTAGAGCTGCATAGTGTTGTCTGTTTACAGTTTTACATAGTAAATTAATTCAGATTGCAAACTTTTACAAAGCACAATAATCTTTTTTAAGTGTAAAAAGAGAAACCACAGACTATAGAAATATTTTAGCTATGACATATCTGACAGGGGTCAAGTCTCTAAAATTTATAGAAAATTCCAAGATCACAGGGTCAAAGTCCATTAAATATCTTTCAACAAATGATACTGGCAAAACTTGACATCTATTTGCAGAAAAATGAAACAGAATCTGTATCTCACTCCATATACAAAAAGTAACTCAAAATGGTCAAAAGCCTAAAACTATAAAAGTCTGTGAAAGAAAACCTCGGAATGACAGTAAGGGCCTTAATTTATAGAATATTAAGCATAACTTAAAATTCACAAACTCAAGAAGATGAACTATGTAGTTGTGACCCCCTAAAAAATTAAATGGTTAAAATTTGCCACGCCACAGTAAAAAAAGACTCTATGGACAGGGAAAAAATATTTGATAACAACATATCTGATTAAGGTTTAATCTCTAAAATATATCAAAAATCGTAACAATTCAGTAATAAAAAGATAAGCAACTCAATCACAAAATGGGTAAAGGACATGAATAGACAGTTCAGCAAAGAGGACAGTTAGATGACCAAAAAATACATTAAAAGATTCTCATGGTAAAGAAGAAGTAAAAGCATCCCCCTTTGCAGTTGATATGATGTTATACACAGGAAACCCCAAAGAACGCACAAATAAACCAATGGAACTAATAGAAGAGTTCAGCAAAGAATCAGGATACAGGATAAACATGAATAAATCAGCAGGATTCCTTTACACCAGCAACGAGAACATCAAAGAGGAAACCACAAAATCAATACCATTTATAATATCCCACAAGAAGATACGATACCTAGGAATAAATCTAACCAGAGATGTAAGAGACCTATACAATGAAAAATGCAATATTCTACAGCAATAAACCTAAAGGGACTTACATAAGTGGAGAAACCTACCTTGCCCATGTATAGGAAGACTTAACATTGTAAAAATGCCTATTCTACCCAAAGCCATCTATGTATACAATGCAATCTCAATACAAATTCCAATGTCATTTTTTAATGAGATGGAGAAACAAATCACCAACTTTGTTTGGAAAGGGAAGAAATCCCAGATTAGTAAAGCACTACTGAAGAAGAGTAACACAGCGGGAAGCTTCACACTACCTGACCTTAGAACTTACTACACTACCACGGTAGTTCAAACAGCCTGATACTGGTACAAAAACAGATATATAGACCAATGGGAGAGAATAGAGAACCAGAAATAACACTGTTCTCCTATGAAGAGCTGATATTTGACAAAGGCCCAAAGGTCATGAACTTGGGTAAAAACAGTCTCTTTAACAAATGATGTTGGCAGAGTTGGACCTCTACCTACAAAAAAAAAATGAAACAAGACTCGTATCTCACACATTACATAAAAACTAACTCAAAATGGATAGAAGACCTAAATAGCAAATCTAAAATGATAAAGATTATGGAAGAAAAAAATACAGACAACACTGGAAGTTCTAATGCACAGCTTAAACAGACTACAAAATCCTACTAACAGTGCACAAACAGCAGAAGAGAAAATAGCTAAGTGGGAACTACTAAAAATTAAACACTTACGCTCTTCCAAATACTTTATCAAGAGAGTAAAATGGCTGCCCACAGAACAGGAAAAAATATTGAATCGACTGGGGGACACAGAGTGATGCATGTGGTATGTGCACTTTATGGTTTTATATATGTATATGAGGCTGTCCTTCTGGTTTCTTTCTAGAGAGGAGAGGAAAGGGTAGATAGGAGGTGACATTTAACCACTACACCACCAGGCTTTCCTTAGAGAGGTGCAAATCAAAACCATGAGAAGATACCATCTCACCCTGTAAAAATAGCATTGATCAAATATTCAAAAAATGATGAGTGCTGGGGAGGTTTGGGGGAAACGAAGCTGTCTCATACCTTCGGTGGGAATGTAAAATGGCACAACCCACTATGGAAAATGATGGGGTGCTCCTGTAAAAAGCTAGAAACAGAAGTATCATATGATCTAGCAATCCTACTCTTAGAAATACATCCTAGAGAAATAAAAGCCATCACACAAATAAACGTATGCACACTCATGTTCATTGCAGCATTATTTACAATAGCAAAAAGATGGATACAACCTAAGTGCCCATCAACAGATGAACACATACCATAAACAAATCATGGTACATATACCCAAAGGAATATAAGCCACAATAAAGAACAATGATGAATCCATGAAACATCTCACGACATGAATGATTCTGGAGGATATTATACTGAATGAAATACGTTTGTCACCAAAGGCTAAGTATTTTATGAGACAACTGTTATGAAAACTCCAAACATTTACACCTAGAAAGAAACAATCTTTAATGATCACTAGGCTTCCCTAGTGGGAGGGAAGGGGAGGGAAGGGAGAGGGAAGGGGCGGAAGTGGAGGAGAAGGAGTGAAAATCTCTAACTAGATGGTAGGCAAGTGCTAACTTTGGTGAAGAGAAAGATAATACATAATACAGGCTATGTCAGTACATTTTGACAAGGCAAAAGAAGACTCTTAGATGAACACAAGGAAAAAAGACATACAACTACAGTAAATACTGTAGCATATACAAACCTACAACAACATTAAAAACAAATAATAACTTAGCTGGTACATAGGTAGACATGTATGCTGGGTAGGGGAAGGAGAGTGTATAGAAGTATACTCACATACCTATGTAGATTAGCCTGTGGATACTTTTACATGCATACTTGTATGTGCAGCATGTATATTCATATATATAATAGAACATAAAGGGGGCACAGTCATGGAAACTTCCCAGAGGTATCCAAACATCTTGAGATAGCTAATCACTGGGACTGACAACCGTGGTCTTGGAGGCCATCGGGCTCAACTGGTATAACATAATTCATAAAGAAAATGGTCTTCACCCTAGTTTGGTGAGTAGTGCCTGTGGTCTTAAAAGTTTGTGAGCAGCAATCTACGATACCATCGCTTGTCCCATCCCATCTAGAGCAAAGGAGAATGAAGAAATCTAAAGTCACAGAGAAAATAATAGTCCAAAGGACTAATGAACCCTAGGAACCATGGTGTCTGCAAGCCTAAGCCCGGAAGAATTTGATGGTTCCCAGCTAGCACCAGCACCAATGGCTCTGACAGTGATCACAGTAGCGACCCCTAGACACAGGGGGAGAAATATGTAAAACAAAAGCAAATTCACAAAAAAGACCAAACTAATTTGTCTGACAGAGACTGGAAGAAGCCCCAAGACTGTGGCTCCTACACACCCTTCCCACTCAGAACTAAAGCCATTTCTGAAGTCCACCTTTCAGTCAAAGATTAAAAAATGAAAACCCTATGGCCTTCAAGTTGATTCTGACTCATAGCAACCTTATAGGGCAGAGTAGAACTTCCCATAGGGTTTCCAAGGTTGTAAATCTTTACAGAAGCTGACTGGAGTCAGAAAGGACAGTTGTGATCTTTCTCCAAGGAGCTGAAGTGGATTTGAACCACCAACCTTTCCATCAGCAGCTAAGCCCTTTAACCACTACAAAGCTAGGACTCAATAGCCAAAGATTAGAAAGGCCTGTAAGACAAACAATAACATACATGAGGAATGTTCTTCTTAGTTTAATCAAGTACGTAAGACTGACTGGGCAATATCTGCCCAAAATCAAACATGAGAAGATGGGAAGGAAAAGGGAAACTGGATGAATGGAAAGAGGCGCAAAGGGGCAGAGTGCTGACACATTGTTTGGACTGCAATCACTGTCATGAGACAATCTGTGTATAGATTTTGAATGAGAAGCAAACTGACTCTTTAAACTTTCACCCGAAGCACACATTCACACATAAAAATCCCACAGATCACAATGGTCCTGTCCAAATCCATTGTGCCTGGAGTCTTCATGAATAGGGGTTGGGGGCTAACTGGAAGGCAGCTAACAATAATGAAGGCATTTTACTGACTTCAGTGTGGGCCATAGTATCATCTTTTCTACTTTGGATGATTCCCTTTTATTACCTTTTCCAATTTCCATTTATCCTTTTCCCAATGTTCTATTCTTGCCTTAATTATCATTATCACTGTCTCTTCCAACCAGTATCAATTCTTATACTTTAGTTTTCCCACATGTTGCATTATTTTATTTTTCTTCTTTTTCTTTCCATCTGTGGAAACTACATATAAAATCACTGAATTGGAAAATGCAAGAGCTGGGTTCTATTCTGGGCTTTGCCAGTATCCAACTTGATAACTTAGGAAAGTCTTTTTTACCTTGGGGTGTTAGCTTCACCTATAACTGAACAGATTGACCCAGGATCTCTAAGACACACCTGTAATATATAGATCAGATAAAAATTTAAATTACTTGGTTCTCAGCAAGGAAAGCAACAAGTAACAGGTGTTTTTGAAGCAATGAGCGCAATGCTTCACAGCAATACACCAGATGTATACAGGCAGATTCTCTGCAGTGCTGCCAAGAAGGCATACAAAGACATCTCCATCAAGAACTACAAACCATGTGTTTATCTCATCCAGCCATATTGCCAGGCATGCCTCTAGGGCCAAGAAAACCAAGTCTGATTTAACATGACCCATTATCCCTATTTCCTAAGGAAATATAGCCTATAGACTATGAAAGTGCAAATAAATAATAATACATGCATTTTACTTCAACCACTTTCAATTTCTCTGCTTTTAATTTCAAGTATGCAGAACAAGGCATGAGTTGGACACATTAGTTGTAGTTCTTGAAACTCTACATATCCTCTCTAATTGAAATGGTGCTACCCTGAACTCCCACCTCATAGAATCAATGAAGTTTTCCCCCATGCAGTCAGATCCAACTCTACAGCACTTGGCTGGCCTGGCTCCCCCACGCAGGTATGACTGCCTATAGTACTGAAAATTGGCAGTTGATCTAATGATGATCCACCCATTGCTGGCCAGTAACTTATGAAGTGGCCTGATAAAAGGTAATTAAGTAGCTCATCAATTTCTCGGTTTCTCTGCAATTTTGAGTCAAGAATATGACCATTCTCACACAAGGGGAAAACAGGAAAAAGAAGCACTGAGAGAGAGAGTTGGCATCAAAGTGTGACCATGTGAGACATGGAGGAAGGTAAAAGGATCAGTGTCACTGTTTTCCTTAAAACTCTTTAATGATGTCTGTCTTAGTTATCTAGTGCTGCTGTAACAGATGCCTTTAATGAACAGAAATTTATTATCTTACAGTTAGGGCACTCACTCTGGGGCAATGCCTACTCTCCCTGTTTGCTCTTAGGGAAGGTTGTTATCTCTTCAGCTGCTGTTCCTTGGTTCCTGGGTGATCTTCATGTGGCAAGGCATTTTGGCATGGTATCTATTCCCCCCATCTCTGCTGTACTCACTTGCCTGTTTAATCTCTTATATTCCAAAGGAGAGAGGTGGAGCTAAGATGGCAGGGTAGTCAGAAGCTTCCTGTGATCCCTCAGAGTCCTGAAAAACCAAATGAATCAACTATATATGCTATTTCAGAAGCATACCAGGAAAGATCAAGTGGCAAGGAGTATATTCACTCCTCTAGAATCAGTAAAAAGCATCATTCAGTCATCAAAAGTTAGGTAACTTGCTCTTACACATCAAAAACTTACCTTTGAGATAAACATCTCTCCCTTTTAACTGCCCTCCCCACTCCCCCAACTCTGCATTGTTCCTGAGCCAGCTCCAGAGACTGACACATCCCCTGGCCAGAATAAGAGCCCTTACATGTCCTGATTCATTCTTCCAGCCTCAGACAGGGAATAAATTATTGAACAGGGGGAAAAATAGTCCACTGGCCCCTCTAAGTCAAGAAGTCAGGGCAGAAACAGTTCCTTTGCCTAGGTGCAGGCATAAAGGGTCCATGGGCTTTGAATGCATTTCACCCCTATATAGCTTAGCGAGTCCACTACAACAGTGCAGGCCTTCATTAGCACAGTACAACAGGGTGTATACCTGGACCCCAATTTTACAGTGTCCACTATATGGTGGAAAGGTGGGTTCTTGACATTTGATACCTTTCTGCCTATTAAAAAGGGTACTCAACTACCGACTTACCCACCTACCCACAGCAGGGGCCTGAAAACTGGTAGCTCCACCCACACCAGCTAGCTACTCATAACAGAGGTCCAACAATAAGTGATGCCTCCCAGTCCTTACAGCCAATAGCAATGGGCACCCATAGTCCAGTTGCAAAACATACCATCCTACACACTTTAAGGAACAGGGACACACTTTCCTCACAGATGCTCTGGGGAAGCTGTCAGTCTCCTGCTTTGCTCAAAGTGTACATCCAGATACCTGTGCCTACACCAAATACTTCTGCCCATATAGGACTGTAGGACTGGGAGGAGAAAGCCTGAACCACACACTTGGTGACTGACTCTGTGGATACCTGAGCTGAATACATATAAGAAAAGTGAATTGGGAGCAGAGTCAAGATGGCGGACTAAGCACACACCTCCCTAAATCCCTTTGGAAACCAAGACCTGAATTGATATTTAAAAGGAGCCTTCTGGACACCTAGTGAGCCACAGGACACAGCATAGGGCTTTTACTTTTGACTTCATACCACTGAATGGAAAACCTTCACTCTTCCACTGACCCTACTCTCGGTGAGTGTTGGCTTGCACGGACTGAAGATACCTCACCATTTTAATTTTTTTTCTGTCTTAGCCAGTAGGTAGAGCTGAGACTTGACTAGTCACTAATCTCAGACACACCGCTGGGGCATCAGCAAGCGAAATTGCCGTATTTTGAGAGCCCGGCTTTAGAATCTGCATATCAGCACCTTTGGCCTCTCCTTCCTCCTCCACCATAGAGTAGCCTGTACCTAGCCAGGCAGTGAGCTTGTGCAGATGCCTTCTTGATCCACTGGGAGGTGAAGACACCCATACGGACGTCCCAGCTGGACTTAGTTCCTAGGCTGGGAGGCAGTGCCTGCCCAGGGAAGCACACTTTTCCAGCAGAAAAGCAGCATTTTACACAGTGTCACCTAAGGCTGAAGCCCGGCAATAGACACCGTGGACTCTGTTCATCTCGGTACCTTTGGCCTCTCTTTCCACCTCCACCATAGAGTAGCCTGGACCCAGCCAGATGGTGAACTTGTGTGGGGCACCATCTTGCTCCACTGGGAGGCAGAAGCTTCAGCTGGACCTAATTCCTCAGCTGGGAGGCAGATACTGCCTGGAGAAGAGCACTTTTCCAGCCATAAAGCAATATTGTACACAGTGTTGCCTACAACTGGGGTCTGACAGCAGAGGCCAACAGGGAAGTAGCCTTTCTGTGTTTTGAACTAGTTTATAACATCTGGGTTTTGATATAGAGGTGCTTACTTTACCAGCTAGGAAGAGGGACCTATACACCTGAAAACCTAACTGACTTGGGAAGTTGTGAGATACTTTTTTACCTCTCATTTTAAGACAGCGGCTTGGCTACAGAAGCAATGGCAGTCCATCCTCATAGCATCTCTCTCCGCCTCTATTGACTAATTTGATGCTGAAAAAGCAACAAACTCTGAAGAAAACTGTAACCAAGAAATCACCCATGGCTTCAGAAGGCCCCCAGAAGAAAGCACCTCAGAACTTCCCAGGCCAAGAAGCTTTTCAGAAGCTATCAAAAGGTGAATACAAAAGGATTATATAGAGACCCCTCCTAGACCTTACACAAGATACAGCAAAACAAAATGAAAAATTAAGCAAGCTGTTCAATCTGATGGAACACCAGTACTCTAAAATCCAACAGATCAAGAATAAAATCAAAGACATAGAAACTTCAATTCAAAGCCAAGAAAACAGAATGGAACAAATGGAAAAGAGAATTTCTGACTTAGAAGACAGAGCTACTGACTCCAGCATCCACGAGGAGAAATCAGAAAAAAGAAAGAATAAAAATGAAGAAGCATTAAGAAACATGTGGGACTTTATTAAGAGGAACAATCTACAATTAATTGGAGTTCCTGAACAGGGCAAGATGCCTGAGAACACAGAGAGTATTGTTGCTGAGCTACTGACAGAAAACTTCCCAGAAATTATGAAAGAAGAGAATGTAGATATCCAAGATGCTTATCAAACACCACTCAATATAGATCTCAAAAGAAAGACTCCAAGACATATTAGAATCAAGCTTTACAAAATGAAACATAATCAGAAACTCTTAAAGGCAGCAAAACTCAAAGCAAAGCTAACATTTAGAGGGAAACCCTGTAGGCTTTCATCAGAATTCTCAGCAGAAACAATGCTGGCACAGAGACAGTGGCACCACACATTCAAAGCTTTGAAGAAGAGTTTCCAACCAAGAATTATATATTCTGCAAAACTATCTTTCAAATATGAAAATGAAATTAAGTCATTAGCAGGTAAACAGAAACTCAGAGAATTTGTAAAAACCAAACCAAAGCTACAAGAAACACTGAAAGCATCTCTTGGCTTAGAAAAACAAAACCACTAACTTTATACTTTAGAAGCAAATACAGGACACATCATCCAGAATCCTACTCAGTTAGGGAAGGCTTGAAACTCAGTCAAAGCTATAATAGTGAAACAAATAATCTCGTAATAATATCATGAAAGCTATGATGTCATCATATTAAAAGGAGGGATGTACCATACTCACTACAGTCCTTCCAGATGGAGAGGAAGTTGATAAGAATGGCAGCAATTGAAATTGGGTTTATATATAGTTTATTAAGGTGGATCATAGCGGCAGCCATAAAGCACAATAAAGATACAACATATCAAATGAAGAAACGTAATACAGGAGTCTCAACAGACATGTAACCAACTTTGGAAAATGTGAAAAATCAACTTACAAAGAATGTCCTAGAACAGAGAAAACATCAACCCAAAATAAACATATCACAATGGCAGCACTGAACACATACCTATCAATAATTGCATTCAATCTGAATGGACTGAATGCTCCAGTAAAGAGACATTAAGTGACATCTTGGATCAAAAGATACGACTCATCTGTATGTTGCCTACAAGAAACTCACCTTAGACTTAAAGATAGGAAGAAACTGAAAACTAAAGGATGGAAAAATATATATCAAGCTAACAATGAACAAAGAGCAGGTATGGCAATTCTAACCTCAGATAAAATCTATTTTAATGTAAAATCCACCATCGTGGACAAGGATGGACACTATTGCTGAAAGGTTCAATACACAGACAGGACTTAACAATAATAAATATTTATCCACCTAACATTAGGGCACCCAGATACATCAAAGAAACTCTGGCTATACTCAGAAATGAGGTAGATCACTCCACGGTAATAGTGGGAGACTTCAACACTCCACTGTCAGTACTGGACAGATCATCTAGAAAAATCTCAATAAAGACATAGAAGACTTTATTGCCACAATTAACCAACTAGACCTCACTGACATATATAGAACATTCTATCCATCAGTGGATGACTACACTTTCTTCTCCAGTGCACATGGAACATTCTCCAGAATAGACTAGGTGTTAGGACATAAAACCATTCTCAACAAAATCCATACCACTGAATTAATGCAAAGCATCTTTTCAGATCATAAAGCCATAAAAGTCTAAATCAATAGCAGATACAATGTAGATATAAAGTGGAACTCACAGAAACTGAACAACATCTTGCTCAAAAAGCCATGTGTTCTAGAAGAAATCAAGGATGAAATAAAGAAATTTATGGATTCCAATGAGAATGAAAACAATTCTTAATGGAATCTATGGGATACAGCCAAAACAATGCTCAGAGGTCAGTTTATCTCCATAAGTACACACATCTGGAAGGAAAAAAAAAATCAAAGAAATAACCCTACACCTTGAACAAGTAGAGAGAGAACAGTGGAACCCTCAGGCACCAGAAGAAAACAGATCATAAAGATGAGAGCAGAACTAAATGAATTAGAGAATGGAAGAACAATTGAAGAAATTGAAAAGATCCAAAGCTGGTTTTTTTAAAAAGATCAACAAAATTGGCAAACCATCGGCTAATCTTACTAAAGAAAAACAGCTAAGGAAACAAATAACCCTAATAAGAAATGAGAGGGGAGTTGTCATAATAGATCTAACAGAGATCAAAAATATCACAACAGAATATTATGAAAGTCTGTACTCTACCAAATTTGAAAACCTAGAGGAAATGGACAACTTTCTTGATTCCTATCACCTAAGACAATATCACAAGGTGAAGCAGAGCAACTTAATAAACCCATCACAAAGGAAGAGATTGAAAAAATCATGAAAAAAATACCAACCAAAAAAGTCCAGGCGGAGATGTCTTCAGCGCAGAATTCCACCAAGATTTTAGAGAAGAGTTATTTCTAATACTACTGAGACTCTTTCACAGTATAGAAAGAGATGGGATACTCCCAAATTCACTCTATGAAGCCAGCATAACCCTGGTACCAAAGTCAGGGAAAGACCCAACCAAAAAGGAGAACTGCAGACTGATACCACTCACGAATCTAGATTCAAAAATCTTCAACAAAATTCTTGTCAATAGAATACAACAACATATCAAAAAAAAAAAAAATCCACCAGACCAAGTCGAATTCGTACCAGGGACACAAGGCTGGTTCAACACCAGAAAAACAATTAATCTGATCAACCACATAAATAACACAAAAGACAAGAGTCACATGATGTTGTCTATTGATGCAAAAAAGGCATTTGATACAGTCCAACACCCATTCATGCCAACAACTCTCAGCAAAATAGGAACAGGCAGCAAATTCCTCAGCGCAATAAGGGCCATTTATACAAAGCCAACTGCCTACATTACCCTGAATGGAAAGAGACTGAAACAATTTCCCTGAGAATGGGAACTAGATAAGGATGAGCACTCTCAGCTCTCCTATTCAGCATTGTACTAGAAGTTCTAGCCAGAGAAATTAGACAAGACCAAGAAATGAAGGGCATCTGCACTGGCAAAGAAGACATAAAAATCTCCCTGTTTGCAGATGATATGATTGCATATGCAGGGAGTCCTAAAGTATCCATAAGAAAACTACTCAGACTGATAGAAGAGTTCAGGAAATTCTCAGGATACAAGATAAACATAAGTAAATCAGTAGGATTCCTTTATGCCAACAATGAGATTATTAAGGAAGAAATCACCAAATCACTACCATTTACTACAGCCCCTAGGAAGACAAAGTGCCTAGGAATAAATTTAACCAGAGAAATAATAGATCTTTACGAAGAGAACTATGAGTCCTTACTACAAGAAACTAAGAGAGACATATAAATGGAGAAACCTACCCTGCTCATGAATAGGAAGACTTAACATGTGAAAATGTCCACTTTGCCCAAAGCAATTTACTTATATAATGTAATCCCAATACAAATTACAGTGACATTTTTTAATAAGATGGAGAAACAAATTACCACCTTTGTTTGAAAAGGGAAGATGCTTTGGATAAGTAAAGCACTACTGAAGGAGAAGAACATACTGGGGGGCCTCTCACTACTGGACGTTAGAAACTATTATACTGCCACAGTAGTCAAAACAGCCTGGTACTGGCACAAAAACAGACAGATAGTTCAATGGAACAGAATTGAGACCCCAGAGATGACACTATCTTCCTATAAATGGCTGATATACAACAAAGACCCTAAGACATTAAACTGGGGAAAAAATAATTTCTTCAACAAATGGTGCTGGCTAAATCAGATATCCATCTGCAATAAACTGAAACAAGACCCATATCTTACACCTTATACAAAAACTAACTCAAACTGGATAAAAGACCTAAATATCAAATCTAAAACGATAAAGCTCATCCAAGAAAAAGTAGGAACAGTATGGAAGTTTTAATACACAACATAAGTAGACTTTAGAATCTGTCAAACAAACCACAAACAAGAGAAGACAAAATAGATAAATGAAAATTATTAAGAATCAAACACTGTTGCTTATCCAAAGACTTTATTAATAGAATTAAAAGGCCACCTACAGAATGGGAAAAATTATTTGGCAACTCTGTGTCAGACTGACACCTGATCTGCATAATCTATAAGGTACTACAAAATATCAATAATTAAAAGATAAATCATCCAATTAAGTGATGGGCAAAGGAGATGGACTGACACTTCGCTGAAGAGGGGATCCAAGTAGCCAAAAGACACATGCAGACACGTTCACGATCATTAGCTATTAAAGAAATTCAAATTGAAACTACAATGATTTACCATCTCACCGCAACAAGATTGGCCATGATCCAAAGAAGACAAAGTAGCAAATACTGGAGAGGCTGTGGAGAAATTGGAACTCTGCTACACTGTTGTTGGGATTGCAAAATGGTGCAACCTCTTTGGAAAACAATCTGATGCTTCCTTAAAAAGCTCGATCTAGACATACCATTTGATCCAGTAATTACACTGCTCGGAATATATCCTACAGAATCAAGGTCATTCATACCAAATGATACATGCCCTCAAATGTTTATTACAGCACAGTCCACCATAGTAAAAAGGTGGAATCAACCCAGATGCCCAACAACAGAGGAATGGATAGGTAAACTATAGAACATATATTCAATAGAACACTATGCAATGATAAAGAACAACGATGACTTCTGGAAACATCTCCTAACCTGGTTTCAGCTGGAAGACATTATTTTGAGTGAAAGTAGTCAGCCACAAAAGGACAAATATTGTATGAGACCCCTACAATAAGAACTTAAAAACAGACTCATGCATAGAAGAAAAGACTCTTCGACAGCTGCAAGCGTGGGGAGGGAGGGAGGGCAAGGGGAGGAGGATTTAGATTAGACAGTTGATAGAAATTTGGTTGGGTGAAATCTGTGACAGCACACATTAGAAAGAAGATCAATATTAACTAGACTTCAACATAACATGATTACTCCTCCCATCTTAACCTAATATTGCAAGGACAAAGTAGCTGGGGCAGGGGGCCAGGGACCATGCTCTCAGGGGAAATTGAGGCCAAACTGGCACAACTAGCATATTGCTAAGAGAGCCCTCTACATCTCACATTGATGAGTGGTGTCTGGAGTTTTAAAAGCTGGCAAGCTGCCATCTGAGGGTACAGCAAATGGTCCCAACTCAGCAGGAATGGACAATCACCGAGGACCAAAACGACATGGGGGAAAGAGAACTCATAAGGCACAGAGACTCACATAAGTGGGTGACTACATCGACTTGTGACTGGAAGAACCAGATGGTGTCTGGCCATCACCAGTAACAGCTGTGATGGATCTCACAAAGTTGTGTCTCACTGGCAACACAAGAATAGCAAGGGGTGTGTCCTGAGATCTCCATTAAAAGACCACAACTGATGGTCCAGAGGCCTTGGAGTTCCCCTGGGAGCATGGTTCTTGGCCCTGATGTTGGTGCCCTGTCCATAAATCATAATGGAGATCAACTCTAAGACAGGAATGGATTGGATTTGGTGACACAGAGTGACCATATCATGTGTGCACTTTATGGTTCTATGCATCCATAGGATGTCATCCTACTGACCTCTGGCTGGAGGAAGGGGAGTGGGTGGCAAGGAGGGGATAGGAGATTTTTTGGATGATAAGACATGTATGCAGCAGAGGAATAGTGTGCTGTCACCAGGTAGGGAGAGCAGTGGGCACTGCATATAGGTAGGCATGCAAATTTATATGGGAATGTACATTTTCATTCAATCATGACAAAAAAAATCATTGGCATGGAGTAGATTGCAACTCATATTGACCCTATAAGGCAGAGAAGAACTGCCCCGCAGAGTTTCCAGGGATTATGCTGACCCTTTGGTTAGTAGATGTCTTACTTAACCACTATGCCATCAGAGTTTTAAACTACTGGGTGCCAAAACCAAACCCATCACCCTTGAGTTGATTCCGACTCGTAGTGACCTTGTAGGACAGAGTAGAACTTTCCCAGTTTCCAAGGATCACCTGGAGGATTTGAACTGCTGATCTTCTAGTTAGCAGCCATAGCACTTAACCACTAAGCCACCAGGGTTTCTGACTACTGGATAGTCAATATTTAAATACACCAAGATAAGGAAAGCAGTTTCTGTATAACCTAAAAGCTGATTTCATCTATGTTTTCATTCTGTAGTAACAGTATAATTTTTATTAACAAGAAGATTCTTTGTTTAAGAAAGTACTTTGGTGATGATGATCATGAAGAGGTTGATGATGATGGTATAGGGGGTAAATGTGAGTGTGTGTGATGGGAAAAATCCACCTACAGCTTTACAAGACAGTTTTAAAGTACAGCTTAATTGGCCTACATAGAAAAGTGAAAAAATATTATACAGAGAAAGAATGAAGGGCACAGAGAAAAATAATAATAAATGATGAAAGATGTGAAGACAAACTAGGTAGAAGAGTGCCTGGTAGGGTGTCTATGAATAGAGGACTCTAACAGCCTATTTTCAGAAGGGTTGAGGGCTGTCTTTGTATTGTGATGTGTAAATTTAAATCAACACTCACATGGTATTGTATTTATAATGGATTGCATTATTGCAAACCTTTGAAAATTTTTCCATATACCATATCATTAGTGCAATTGCTCTTTGAGAAATGAAAAACTCAGGGTGGCATCCAGCATGAGAAAGTGTGGGCCAGCAAAACAGAAGGAATCTCGAAGTGTTGAGTGTGGCGATTAGGAAGCAAATCACTGTGCAATTCTACCAGTAGATTCCAGCACTCCTGAAATCCATTGGAATATCAGTGATACTTTGAACCAGACACAGGGTGGAGTCTCAACTCATCATATTTGGATATTAAAATGAAAGATGATCTTCAAAATCCGAAGAGCTTGATGATAGCAAGCAACTCGTAGACTATGGTTTGTGTTTTTATTCTTGTAATCAGTATTGGCAGCAGATGCCAATGCTGGCTATGGCTAGAAAAGTTAACAAAATAGTGACTTAGTTGGTATCATTTAAGGGACACAGTGAAACCAATGACAGTTGGAAGTCAACAGAACTACCTTGTTTTTCTGCATCTCTTCAGTTTTCTGTGTTTGATAGACAGCAGTGCTACCATTTTTCTTTCGCTCAGTTTAATGGAAAAATAGTTCAGTTTTCCTTTTTCTGACAGGTTTCCCCATTACACATTTTCTGGCTTTTGCAGATTTTACTGTACTGTGAATTTTATCTCAGCTTACACTGTCTCCCTTGAAAAACAACAAAGAAACCAAACTCATTGCCATCAAGTTTATCCTGATTCATAGTGGCCCTACAAGACAGAGTAGAACTGCCCTATAAGGTTGCCAAGGAGCAGCTGGTGGATTCAAACTGCCAACCTTTTCGTTACCAGTCAAGTTCTTAATCACTGTGCACCAGGGTTCCACCCAGAAATGTTATAAATTGCAGATAAGTTTGCATTGTCTAGGGTACTATCAATTATTCCCACATTAGTGAAAAAAAAAAATAGTTTGCACAGACTGAACTTCTTAGAAGCTAAACGAGGCTATCTGGAAGTGCTGATGAGAGCAAAGAGAGAGAGGCTATCTGGAAGTGCTGATGAGAGCAAAGAGGGGAAAGAGAAAGAAAAATCTGGAAAAGCACCAATTCCCTGGGTACTGGAAGTGGACAAGTAAGGTAAAAGAAGGCAGAAAACGATGGTACCAAAGATAATTTCATTTCTTTAGAAATTTTATCTGCAGCCAGGCTTGCACTAAAAGTGTAAACTCAAATCACCTCTTTCTCCCTTCTTCTTCTTTTTTTTTTTACCATTTCTGCCCCTCTGTTCTCTGTTCTTCCAAGATTCAATGACTTGTTCTCTCTACCTTTCTTTTCTCTCTTCAAATGTGTGAACAGGCAGAAAAATGGTTAAATTTAAGTCACAGAACAGATGAAAGGCCAGCAGTATGAGCTATCAGCTACTTAGCATTGTGAAGGCTCAGTTTTAGCAGCCTACATTTTTCTTGGATTTCACTTCTTGCCTTTGTTCAGCTTGTAGACAATCTATCCATATATAGTCAACTCTTCAGTAATTATATTCAAGGGATGGGCTTTGAGACTCATCCAAGGAGAGGATAACTTTGTCTTTTTAGTTTCATTTCTCACTTCAGCTGTTTATTTACTCTGAATAAAGCCTGGAGAATTAGAAAGGAAATCACTTACACCATCCCAGAGCAGCTGTTTCAGCAACAGTAATAGATCCGAGTCTTTATCTTGAGATTTAATGGTTATTAATGACACAATGATAGACTACATTGGTCTGAATCCCCTTGATCCAAGGAGAAAACAAGTTAAAATATTTTTAAGCAACAATAAACTACTGCTTAGAACAAAGATAAGCAAATTACAACCCACAGGTCAAATTTGCCCTGTTATCCGTTCTTGTAAATAAAATCTTTTTGGAACACAGCCATGCTTATTTATTTTTGCATTGGCTATTGCTGCTTTTGTGTTGCTGCCACAAAGGTGAGTAGTTGTGAGAAAGATTGTATGGATCTTAACATCAACAATGTCTACTATTTGGCCTTTTATAGAAAATTTTAGTTAACTCTTGCCTACAGCACTGCATCTTCTAGCATATTTCTCTTTAAAACTGTGTAGTTCTTGTTCATCCATTATGTTTAACTGCTTTACTGCTAAAAAAATATGAACAGCATGGGTACTAGCAAAAGCATGGATTAAAAATAAACATTTGAAGTATCCTCTTAACTGTGTGTATCAGTCAGCTTGATGAGTCTCTAACTCCTTTTACTATTCTAAACAGAGAATAGCACTTCCAGAAATCCATGAACCTCCAGTGGACTACCTTCTAAACATTACCCAAGGTCTTCAGCTTGAAGCAACACACTTCTAGGATAAGGTGGGATTTTGATGTATGAAACAGTACAACAGAGCAAAAAACATTGGTCACATCCCCACCACAAGAGGTATTTATAACACAATCACCATCAGGTCCTAAATTTTAACTTTTTAAACCACATTGGTTTAGAGCGCATTTCAAATGCATTTTCAACCAAAGGCTAACTTTAAAATATGCTTTCAAAACACACTAAATTAGACCAAAAAAAAAATCAAACTTTAAAAAATTCGCGTAAGTAGAGCCTCTTAATATCTCTAAATATACCTGGTTGTGTTAAATATTTACTCATTTAGTATTTCCTATAGACAATCCCTTAAACACAATGGCTGAAATCTTCCCTAAAATTATAGACGAAGAATATCCTTAAAAATAACCATTCTTCTTTTGTAGATAACGTCAATGGTGGGAGCTCTGTATTTTACAAAACAGATATATGGTTGGGATAATTTTACGTATGAAATAAACACAATTTAGATAATATTTTCACAGTCGACAGAAAAACTCTCTAAGGTTTATAGACTTGCTCATTTAAAACTTTAATAATAAAAATTTGTTCATCATTAGCACTGGTACCTATTCCTCAAGTTCTCATGTGTTTTTTTTTTTACATTTTCCCCTATTTCTAAGTGCTATTTCAGACCAACGTTAAGGGCTAAGACAGCCCTTACTGTGTAATCTTTGTGCTCATTACAATTGTCAGGTTTAAACATCCAGGATTATTTAAAATCCTAAGAGACAGATTTTTGGTTTTTGCCTTTCTTTTATTGTGATTAAGTGAAAGTATACAATCCAAACTAAATTTGCATGCCCACCTACCTGCAGCTCCTTCTGCTCTCCTTGCCAGGTGACAACACACTCCTCCTCTTCATTCTATAGTTGTGGTATCCTCTTAATCTCTTGTCCCCTCCTCTCTACCCTCTCCTCTCCCATCTAGAAAGAGACCAGTAGGACAGCATCCTATAAATGCACAGAACCATAAAGTACATACAACATATGGTCACATTGTGTCTCCTAGTCCTATCCATTTCTGGCTGAAGAGTTGACCTCAATAGTGTTTTCTGGGCAGGTGCAGCAGCGGGTCTAGGGACCATGCTCCCCGGGGTCCCCCAGTCTGTCAGATCATCAATTGTGGTCTTTTATTAGAGTTCTTGAACTGCACCCATCTTTTTCTCATGTTGCCACAGGGGTTCAACACTGTGTGTCCCATCACGGCTGTCTTTGGTGATGGCCGGGAACCATCTGGTTCATCTGGTCAGGTGTTGATATAGTCTAGTCGCCCATTCACATGGGTCATTCCATCTCCTGGGCTCTTTTCTCCTTGTGTCTTTATGGCTATCGGTGATCGTCTGTTCTGGATGAACTGAGACTATTTGGTGTATCTCAGATGACAGCTTGCTAGCCTTTAATATCCCAGATGCCACTTATAAATAGAAGCTGCAGAAGACTCTCTTAGCAATAGGCTAGTTATACCAATTGGCCTTGATGTCTTCCAAAAGAACGGTCCCCAGATCCCACTGCTGCTACTCTATCCTTGCAATATTAGGTTGAGATTAAAAGAGTTTTCAGTTTATATTGAAGCCCAGTTAAGTTGATCTACTTTGTACTGTGTGCTGTCACTGCTTTCACATAACCTAATCTATGACCAACCCTCTCTCTCCCTCCCGACCCTTGCAGCCATCAAAGAGTGTTTTCTTCTGTACAGAAGTCTATTTTTACGTCCTTATAGGAGGGGTCTCATACAATATTTGTCCTTTTGCCACTGACTGATTTCACTCTTCACTCAGCATGTCTTCCAGTTGAAATCAGGTTATGAGATGCTTTGTAAAACCATCAGTATTCTTGAAGATTGCATAGTGTTCCATTGTGTATATGTCCACAGTTCATTTATCCATTCATCTGTTGATGGGCATCTGGGTTGATTCAATCCTTTTGCTGTTGTGGACTGTGCTGCAATACATATTCATGTGCATATGAGGGCTCCTGTGACAGCCTTTGTTTCTGTAGGATATATTCCAAGCAGTGGGATGACTGGATTAAATGTATACCTATTTCCAGCTTTGTAAGGAAATGCCAGATTGCCTTCCAAAAAGGTTGCACCATTTTGCAATCCCACCACCAACACAGAAGAGTTCCAATCTCTCCACAGCCTCTCCAGCATTTGTTGTTTCATGTTTTTGGATCATGGCCAATTTTGGAGGGGTGAGATGGTATCTCTTCATAGTTTTGATTTGAATTTCTCTAATAACTAATGATTACAAGCATTTCCTCATATTTCTTTTGGCTGCCTGGCTGTCCTCATTGGTGCAATGCTTTTTCATCTCCTTTGCTCATCACTTAATTGGGTTATTTACCTTTTTCTTGTTGATATTTTTCAGTGCCTTGTAGATTATGAAGATCAGATGTTGGTCCAACACATAGTGGCCAAATATTTTTTTCCCATTCTGTAGGTGGTCTTGTAATTCTTTTGATAAAGTCTTTGGGAGCGCCTGGTGGTTGCCATGAGTTGGATCTGACTCGATGGCACTTGGCTTGGCCAAAGTCTTTGGATGAGCAAAAGTGTTTGATCTCAGTAGCTCCCATTTCTCTGTTTTCTCTTCTGTTGATCATGGTTTTTATGTCAGATTTTGAAGTCTAAGTTGTGTATTAAAACTTCCATTGTTGACCCTATTTTTCTTGCAAGGTCTTTATTGCTTTAGGCTTGATATTTAGGTCTTTAACCCATTGTGAGTTAGTTTTTGTGTAAGGTGTGACATATGGAACTTTTTTCAGTTTTTTGCAGATGGATATCCAATTTTGCCAATACCATTTGTTAAGGAGACTGTTTTTGCCCTAGTTTATAGTCTTAGGGCCTTTGTTGAGCATCAACTGTTATATGAGGATGGTAGCATCTCTGGGGTCTCAAGTCTGTTCCATTGGTCTATATGTCTCTTTTTCTACCAGTACCAGGCTGTTCTGACTACTGTGGCAGTGCAATAGGTCTAAAAGACAGATTTTAACATGATTTCCAAAAACCAAATTAAGTGTAGAAAACATTCAATTTTTAATTTGACATGTCTCACATATCTAAATTTAGTAAACTATAAAACAGCAGTTCCAACTGGTTCCAATGATGATCTATCCCAGAGCTGGCTACCTTTTTTAAGTGATATGCCAAATCTGATGTTTTCACTCCTGGCTTAGGAGAAGCTTGATAGCAGAGTTTGAGGAAGATTTTCCCCGCTTATTGGCTTTCTTTTGGCAAATATAAAACAGGGGTCGTCCACTAATTCTGGGTACAGGCAGAAGCATTTTAGCGTTGATGTGTGGAGTTCTTTTCATACATTCTCTCCTTCATAGCTGATAAGAACATATTTTCCCAGGTGTGAAATCTGTGCTCTAAGAGGCCACCTAGTTAGAAGGATATGGAGTTAGATCTCAAACTCATGTCTTCTGACTCCAAGACTAGAGCAGAGCTTGTGAACAGAAAAAACATCATGAGAGTTTAGACAGAGTATCAGAGGTCAACGGGGTCAAAGAAGCAAACAGCGTTTATCTTGAGTAAAGTCTGAGTACTGAAGCAGTTGAGACTGCCTCAAGTTGGGATATACAATGGATTCTAAGCCAGAAAGAAAATCACAAATCATGAAAACATCAATTCTGGGAAATGCAGTAAAACAAAAAGTTCAAAATATAGTGGGAAGCCAGGAAAGGCTCAGAAATTTGGGAGTAAATACAAACTTTTACTCCCAGAATTGGTCAAATTTTGTTGAAACTCCTAGATGGTCAAAATTCCTACAATGGAGTTGGTAGTGAGAAAGTTACCAAAACTGAAGCAACAAGACAAAGCAGCATAAAGCCAAATAACCCACCGTCGTCCAGTTGATTCCAATTCATAGCCATCCTACAGAGAGAGTAAAATTGTTCTATAGAGTTTCTAAGGAAACTCTATAGAGTTTCCTGGTGGATTTGAACTGGCCAACCCTTGGGTTAGCAGCTATAGCACTTAACTACTATGCCACCAGAGTTTCCATAAAGCCATATAGACTCCTTCATTTATTCCTCAAGTCTTCATGAGTCGACTGTTTTATTCCAGGCACATTAGATACTGAAGATGCATTGACAAAACACTAACCTGGCTCTTCACTATTTCACAATATATTAAGAACTGTAGAAATATAAGAAAGTTCTTTACCCAACAGCATCATAATGTATGGAGGGAAGGTCATACATAAAGTTCCATGGGAGCACAGAGAGGAAATTATGTCACATTCCAATGACAAGACATAAGCTTACTAACTTCTTTGTATGAGAAGCTTCCATATTCTTCTGAGAAGGTGGCAGCAACAGATGGAATGAGTTTTGTAGAAGAAAATCTTTGAAAACCTCTCACTGATCTGTGGATTCAGAGAGCTGGTAGGGATACAGTTGTTCCTACAGCTAACTACAACCAGTTAGAAACCTGTTGAGACAGGATCAGTGAGCACAGCACAGAGATTAAGAGACTCAGGGGATGGAAACGGACATTCCCAGGAATGAAGAATGTAAGAGGTTTGATGGTTGATGCAAGAAAAAACCAACATGAACTCTCACTTCACAGTTTCAATCTGGAACAATGCTGGAGCTATTTAATTAGGGTACCTGTTGTATTGACCAAACCTGGTAATAAGAGATAAGCAAGATCCAATAACAATTATCTAGAACAACTGGAACCAATGGGGATCTTACGTCTGATCTGACTTGGTTAGTTACTGGCTGTGGGAATTTGGCTAAGCCATCTCTCTGAGCCTCCATTCAACAGAAACAATAATATTTACTCTCAGATCATGAGCTTTAAATAGGAAAACTATGGGAAATGTAGAGGGTCAGCAACAACGAGGAAACCCCTCAGTGAGATGGAACGACACAATGGCTGCAGCCATGGGCTCCAGTATAACAAGCACTGTGAGGATGGTACAGAAATGGGCAGTGTTCCATGCTGTTGCCCGTAGGGTTGCTATGTTGTTGTTAGGTGCTATTGAGTTGGTTCTGACTCATAGCGACCCTATGAACAACCGAACAAAACACTGACCAGTCCTGCACCGTGTCCATGATCATTTTGATACTTAAGCCCGTTGTTGCGGCCACTGTGTCAATCCGTCTTGCTGAGGGTCTTCCTTTTTTTCACTGACCATCCATTCTACCAACAATGATGTCCTCCTGCAGGGTTGTTATGAATCGGAACCTAACAATGACATGGGAAATGCTTGGCTTGTTGTAGGCAACTTAGCAAATGTTATTGGCAAATAACTAATTAAAATAGCCTACATATACACCAATTCTGACTGTGAAACTTGTGTCATCAACATGCATTTATTACCTCAGAGTAAAGACATTAAGAGTATTCATGACCTTTAGGAGGAGCTGGAATAGAGAAATATGCTAGTGTTAGAACATTCTTCACCAGTTTGTGTCTGCCATGAGGTGGTGAAACATGCCATAGGTTTTGGCAACAAGCAGGGTAAAACTGCAGGGCGATGTTCTGAAACGAGAGTCATCGTAAGGGAGTTACCTGAGATGTGTAGTCAGACAGAGCAGACACATCAGGGAATAGCTATATGTTGAATGAAACACCAAGAAGTTTGTAAATTCTTAGGTCTGAATGTCACAAGTGATCCCTTTTTCCATACGATCTTTTCTATTATCTCTGCATAGCGTTTGTAATGGCTATGTGGACATAGGAGAAGAACTGTTCCAAAATAGGAGATTTTATGTTTGTCCCTCTCTTATCTTATCAGAGCTACCAAGTAAATGCTGCAAAATTATAGTAATAAGTAGACAGAAAATTCAGAGAAGATAGAGAACAATATTATCTTTACAATTTTAGGTAATGATCAGGTACTTGGGAGGCTTGCCTATAGACAAGCAGAAAATGTATAACCATCTCTTTTTTCACTTGATTTGGATCTGTGTAGCTCAATTTATAATACAGTACTGGGGACGAAGGTACAAATAAGGGGAGACTGTAACAGTAAGCTATTGTCTGAATCATCGAGGAAGGTACTAAAAACTCACACTTGCAGCCCCAACATATATACAATGATTTATGTGCAGGCCTCTCTCATTGTATATACATTTCTATTACACATTCCATCACTGAATATCCACCTTGACTTTGAGTATCTTGCCTCCCTCAGAGTCTTAGCTTCTTGTTCTAATGTCAACCATATCTCCTGTACTCTTTAAAATAGGTAGCATAAAGAAAAAAAGAAAAAAACCTACATAGAAGATGAGATTTAAGAGATTAGAAAGTGGTTTCAAGTTTTGTCTCTTCATTTAATAATTGTACGGCCTCTGGCAAGTCAACTTATTGCTCTAGGCTTTTTATTATTCATTGGTGAAATGGACAGATTAGACTAAGTGGATCCTAAATTCCTTTCTAGATTGAATGGTCTAGGATTCCTTCATGATAGATCCAAGCTTTTTAGATAATCACAGTGTAAGGTACCAAGCATACATTTAATTTTTACACCCAGTAGAAAAAAAAAAAGGAAAATAATACAATCCTTTATTCCTGAGGTGATTACCAGGGCTTTAAGGAGGTGCGACTGGACTCTGATTCAAAAAAATAATAATAATTTTTAAGATTCAGAAGGACGACATGCAGCTTTCCTGGATGAGCATCTAATTTCCAGAATTAGGATTGATCCCAGTGAAAGAGACCATCCATCACAAGTGATAAATCCACAAATGTACTGGTCACAGTTGTGAGAATATATGGCTACATGTAAAGCTGCCCTACTGATCCACCAGTGACAAGGTGCCATACTGAACAACCATAGAAAATTTCTGAAGTGACAAGCAAGGACTTTTACATTAATACTCTAGAGGCAAAGCAACACTAAAAAGTAAACAAATAATAAGAAAGAAAACAAAAATAATCACACATTACAAAGTAAATTTATTAAAAAAAAAACCCTCAAAAATTTTTTTACATGGATGAATCTGGAAGGCATTATGCCGAGTGAAATAAGCAACCACAAAAGGACAAATACTCTGTGAGACCACTACTATAAAAATTCATGGAAAAGTTTACACCCAAAAAGAAATATTTTTGATGGTTATAAGGGAAGGGAGGGGTAGGGATAGAAAAACCCTAATTAGACAATAGAAGTGGTAACTTTGGTGCAAGGTAAGACAGTACACATTACTCGGGAAGCCAGCACAACTTGTACAAGGCAAGGTTGTAGAAGCTCCATAGACACATCCAAACTCCCTGAGTACCTGGATTATTGGACTGGCTACTGTGTGGATCATGGTCTTGGGGAACATCTAGCTCAACTGATGTAACATAGTTTATTTCTAATTTTTTTTTGTGTGTGCTTTAAGTGATAGTTTACCATCCAAGTCAGTTTGTCATGTAAAAACTTACACATACACTGCTATGAAACTCTAGCTGCTCTCCCCACCATGTGACAGCACATTCCTACTTTTCACCCTGCATTTCCCATGTCCATTCAACCAGCTCCTGTCCCGCTCTGCCTTCTTATCTCACCTCTAGACAGGAGCTGCTCCTTAGCCTCATGTGTCTACTTAAGTCAAGAATACTCTTCACCAGTATCATTTTAGGTCTTATAGTCTAATCCAATCTCTGTCTGAAGAGTTGGCTTTGGGAATGGGTTCAGCTCTGGGCTAACAGATAATCTGGAGGCCACGTCTTCCAGGGATACTCCAATCTGCTGGACCATCAATTTTGGTCTTTTTAATAGGGTTCTAGTTCTGCATGCCCACTTTTCTTACATTGTCAGGGACTCTACGTTGTATTCCCCATCAGGGCAGTCAACTGGCCTAACACAGTTTATAAATAGTATGTTCTGCATTCTGCTTTGGCAAATAGAATCTGTGGTCTTAAAAGCTTGTGAGTGGCTATATAATATATTCCACTGGTTTCATCCCATAAGGAGCAAGGGAGAATGAAGAAAAGCAAACACACAAGAGACAGATTAATCCAAAGGACTAACGGGCTGCAACTGCCATGGCCTCCGCCAGACTGAGCCCAGCACAACTAGATGGTACTCAACTTCAACCTCTGACCGCTTTGACAGGGATCACAATACAGGGTCCTTGTCAGCGCTAGAAAAAAACGTAAAGCAAAATACTAATTCACAAAAAAGACCAGATATACTGGCCTGAGTGACAATAGAGAAACACTAAGAGTATGGCCATCAGATTCTCCCTTAGCTCAGTAATGATGTCACTCACTCATGAGGTTCACCATTTAGCCAATGTTCAGGATTAGAAAGCAAAAGGGGAAAGGAGAGCCAATAATAGAATATCCAAGGTCAAGAAGGGAAAGTGTTGACATATTGTGAGGTTGTTAACCAGTGTCATAAAACAGTATGTGTACCATTTAATGAGAAGCAAGTTTGTTCTGTAAACCCTCATCTAAAGTACAATAAAAAAATTAATTAAAATTTTTATACTACATATTTATTTTTTTTTAAATGAAGTTTTATTGGAACATAGCCACATCCATTAATTTTTTTAAAATTGTAATTTAGCTGAAGATTTACAAAGCACATTAATTTCTCATTAAACAATTAGTACACAGAATGCTTTGTGACATTTGTTATCAACTCCATGACATGCCAACACTCTCCCCTTCTTGACTTTGGGTTCCCCACTGCCAGCTTTCCTGACCCTGACTGCCTTCTCATCTTTGCCCTTGCACTGGTATGCCCATCTAGTCTTATTTTTGTTTTGTTTCATGGGCCTGTGTAGTCTTTGGCTACAAAGTGAACCTCCTAAGTGACTTTCGTACTTAGTTAAAAAGGTGTCCAAAGACTGTACCCTCGAGGCTCAAGGTTTCTCTAGTCTCTGTTAGACCAGTTAGTCTGGTCTTGTGTGCGTATGTGCATGTGTGTGTGTGTGCGTGTGCATGTGTGTGTGTGTCTAAGACAGAGAAAGAGAGTTATAATTTTGTTCTAAATGTTCTCCAGCTCTGACTCGGGCCCTCCATTGCGATGCTTGTCAGTGCGGTCAGTGGTGGTAGCAGGCACTATACAGTCGCACTAGACTTAGTCTAGTGGAGGCTGTGGCAGTTGTGGTCTATTAGTCCTCTGGACTAATCTGTCCCATGTATCTTTGGTTTGCTTCCTTTGCTCCAGATGGAGTGAGTGACACCAATGGAATATCTTAGATGGCTGCTTCCAAGTTTTTAATACCCTATACACTACTGACTAATTTGGATTTAAAATATTTTCTTTATAAATTATCTTATGCCAATTGAGCTAGATGTCCCTAGAGACTATGGTCCCCAGCTCTTAGTCCAGAATTCACTCCTTCAGTTGCAGTATGCCTATGAAGCTCCTACGACTTTGTTTTGGTCAAGTTGTGCTGTCTTCCCCAGTATTGTGTACTGTCTCACCCTTCAACAAAGCTACCACTTATCTATTGTTACTGTAGACACTTTGCCCATGATCATCTTTAAGTGTGTCATACTGTAGCACTTGGTATACTGACATGATGCTGAAAACTATGCCACTGACTAGTATTTCAAATACCAGCAGGGTCACCCAAGGCGGAGACGTTTCAGCAGAGCTTCTGCTTTAAGACAGACTAAGAAGGAACGCCTGGTGATATACTTTTGAGAATTAGTCAGTGAAACCCCTAGGGATCACAAGAGAACACTGTCTGATAATTCTAGAAGATGAGCCCCTTAGGTTAAAAGAAAATAATGGACTCACGCACTCCGGCCACCATGAGAATGGCGTACCACCTGAGAGTACTTCATTGTGCTATGCATGGGACTGCCATGAGTCAAGACCGAAGTCAAGGGCATAAAAACAATGAAAACATTAGACATTTCAAAGTCATAAGAAAGAAATTTGTACTTCAATGTAATAAACGTGATTTCAAGTTCTGCAAAAGCAGTGACTTTTTTTTTTGTTCAAGTATTTAGTATAGAAAGAGTTATCCAAAACTCTTTAGCTTAATCTCCAGCTTCTGAAACTTACCCCAGAATCAGCTGTACAGAGGGCACCTTTTGGCCTTAGGAGACGTCATACTCATTCTTTATCTGCAAAATAACATGTTTGAATGCCAAAAACTGTATGCTCTTTAAATCTTCCCTATGCTGAAACAACCATAAACCATAAACACAACAATGATAAGAGCTGCTTTAGATTTAAAGGATTTTCTTAAATGTAATTCTAGTCCTTCAGTGAAGACATAATTGCAGTTTGCCTTATCTTATATCACGGCTTTCTCTACACATAACAAGTTACTAGTTATGTGTTAGCTTTCTTTCAATCACTTTTAGTTGAAGTAAGTCAGTTAACAAGTTGCCATTGTGTTCCTTCCAGCCCATGGTGATCACTACCATGTGTCAGAGTACAGCTGCTCTGTAAGGTTTTCATTGGCTGATTTTTCAGAATTATATCACCAGGCCTTTATTCTGAGGCATCTCTGGGTAGACTCAAACCTCCAACCTTTAGATTAGCAGTCACATGTTTTAATCATACGCACCATTCAGGGACTCCTGTCCAACAGAAAGATTAAAACAACCAACAAAAAACTCCACACTTTTCTGTATGGGGACAGAGGACAGCATCTTCTAAATTTCCAAGGCCACATTTTAGAAATGGCAGGCTCACTATGGGTAAGAGAGTAAGTTGATAGTCCAATAAATCAAAATCTTGTAATCAAGTTGGCAAGATCACTTTAAGTTGACAAATGCTGGGTCTAGTCTATTTGTTTATCTGGATTTTCTGCAAAGTTCACGCTTAGTTTTTTGTGTAGTCCTATCCTACATTTTCTGTGATCATCTGTCCCTAAATTCCTTTCCTTTCCTTTCGTACTATCGTTACGTGGCCAACAGTTGGAAGCCAAGTACTTTCCTCTGATGAAAATGAATAGAATAAAAAGGAGTTGCTAATAGCTACCTTGACCCTGCTCATTTATTTCCAAATATTCCACTGTTACTGTGATTTCTAAAATACTGACTAGTTGACATCAGTTCCAAAAAAGAAGTAGATTAATAAAATAATCAGGTAGGAAATAATTCTCTGATATTTCTGTCTCACCCTAATACATACACTAACCCATGGCCTCCCACAATCCATTGGAGCAGAGAAAACATAGGGCCCATATAATAAATTTTCAGAACCCTGATGTCAAGAAATAAGCCCTATCTTTCAGTTAAAAGCAAACAAACTAAGAAATAAAACTACCCTTTCCTATAAAGCTGCAAAGAGAGGATTTCTAATCAGGGAAATTCTAAAGGTTCTATCAACTAAGGAAGGTGACATTTACTTGAACACAAAGTTGTTGATATTTTTGGATTCTGGAAACATACGTTACCCGGAGGTACAGAAAAATGCCATACAAAGGTCTTGGACCCACCTTGGGGATGTCAGTGACACTGAAAGAGAAGACAGCGCAAATTCTACAACTAAGATATTTTAAGATACCTTTACAGAATATACCTAATTATGTCATCACTAACCATAAGCCTGCAGGAAAGCACATCAGAGCCAATGTCTTTACATCATGCACACATGTTTAACATCTCACTAACGCTTATGAGCAAGAGAATAAAGTCTTTGTTTAACAACAAAAGGATCATACTGCATCCTTCATACAACACCCACTTTCACGAGGCCAGACCCTCTGACTCTGAAGCTTTTAACAAGCCACTTGTCCACAAATTAAAAGGGATTCTGCAATTCCATCATGAGAAAAGAATGTGATTTCAGCATCACAAGAGTAAATAAAATAGTAATCCTAGTGTTATAAATTATGCATCTTTCATCTCAAAGGACAATAAATAAGGCATCTTTCATTTCTCTGAATCCCAAAGCAGTGAACAATTTATATACTTGCACATGGGAATCACTTGATTCACCACTGGAATACATCCTATTCTGGGCTTCTATGTTGTGTTTTCTTTCTTTTTTTTTTTTTAATAGTACCTTAAAAAAAAAAAAAAAAAAACTTCTTGAAAGACCAGAAGCAAGGAAATAGTAAACCAATGGTCCAGATTTGAGAGCTTTTGAGTAAAGGTGACAGGTATCTATTTGAAATTCACTCAGGAATTCTTTTGTCCCATCTGAGCTTACAACGGTGTTACTTTCAAAACCTTCCAAGCACAAAAGCACAACTCTTTGATGTTCACTGATATTGTTCTCATTTATTCTTATCTGGTGTCTTAGTCATCTAGTGCCCCTGTAACAGAAATACCACAAGTGAACAGCTTTAACAAAGAGAAATGTATTCTGTCACAGCCCAGTAGGCTACAAATACAAATTCAGTGCATGAGCTCCCGGGTAAGTCTTCTTTGTTGGCTCTGGAGGAAGGTCCTTCTTGTCAATCTTCTCGAAGACTGGGAACTTCTGAGGCACAGGGACCCCAGGTCCAAAAGACATACTTCCAGTACTGCCTTTTTTCTGACAGTATGAAGTCCCCACCTCTCTGCTTGCTTCCCTTTCATTTATATTCTAAGAGTTGCCTCAAGGTACAATACAATCTTATACCTTGAGTCCCGCCCCATCAACACAACTGCCACTCATCCTCCCTCATTAATATCATAGAAGATTTACAGTATATAGAAACATCACACGATATCAGGAATCACAGCCTAGCCAAACGTCTGCACACATTTTTGCACAGGCACAATTCAATCCATGATACCTAGGTTATTATAATATCAATTTTTAAGCAAATATTTGATCATGTCATTTGCCTACTGAAAGACTTCATAAATTCCCATTGACTAACATGAATTTCAACCTTCTTAGAATGGTATAACAGATCTTCTGCTGTCTAGCTATTACAGAAAAATAAGTTCCACAAGTGGTGATCAAAATAATTTGGTCACATCAAGTGAGAAGAAGTAGTAGAGAAGTAGAGAAGAAGTAGATATCTGTCCATACAATCACCCCATTATATAGATGACCATACTAAATGACAGGGAGATTAGATGGCATATCCAAACTCATACAGTTTGTATGAGTTTGTACATACATACAAAGTCTGAATGACCCCAGAGGAGTTATCCTCAGTTGGTAGGAAGTTAAGATCCAGGTTAAATGTAACAACAAAAACCAGATTGCTTTTGAATGGATTCCAGTTTGTGGAGACTCTATAGGCTACAGAGTAGACCTGCACTCCATAGGATTTTCAAGGCTGTGACCTTTCTGAAGCAGATCACCAAGGCTTTCTTTCAAAGTACCTCTGCATGGATTCAAACTGACAACCTTTCTGTTATGGGTCTAGTGCTTATCCATTTGCACTATATAGGGTAATGATACAGGTCACATACTTGATCGTTCAAACTAGAAAATACATGGGAGTGAGAGGGCCACATACACATTTCTCTTTAACAACCAGGACAGCACAAGTAAGCCTGGACTGTCCAAGGTAAACTGGCCTATAACCACTCTAATTATGTGACTCATATAAGAATTTCTAGAATGTTTGCATAGAGGGTCACAAACAATGTACTAAACGCATTTAATATACCTAGTGTGTTTGTAACAGGGAATCTACACCTAGACATTTTTTGGCTGGCTTGGCTCTTCTAGAAGATAGAGTGAGAAAATACTGTAGGACTTTAAAGGTTTAAAAGGTTGTGTAACACAGCTCTAGAATCAACATGGCAAAACTCTTCCTGGGAGCCCATTAAACTGTGAGCTGCACTTGCAGGCATATATACCCTTTTCAGTGGAGTGAGGGATACTCCTGAAGAAAGATGACATCATCATTACCATCATCATCAGAGAAGCTCTTCTCTCAAACCTTCATCTTTGCCACCATATGAACCTGCAGATGAGTGTCAAAGTCTTTGCAGAAGTTGCATTTTCCTTATTCACAGATTTGAAGTATAACATCATGAGTGATGACTAATACCCCAGAACCATGTTTCACACTTCATGCCAAACATGGCATCTCCTTAAACAACTAGGCACCTCTACTCATTGTTTATACCCTGGAGTTGGTCATGATCAAACAGAAAAAAAAAAATGCCATCTACTGAACTGTTAACTTGACTATACAATAGTTACTGTTTTCTTAAATGCACATCTGTTAAAATATATATTTCATGTTGAGATCCTATGGTATCATAACCCAGGACAGTAGGTTGGATTTTGCTTTTGAGAAGTGCCTTATAATGTGCTTTCCCTGGTCTTGCACTCTGTCTATGTAACAGTTAGAGTTTGTTTGTTTTTCTTATTTTTTTTTATCATAAACTCAGAATTGGGTAGATTACAAGATACATGAAAATAAGCTGCCTTCAAGTCTTAGATTTTGCCGATATTAATAGTGTAAAGGACCCAGAAGGTCCTTTACACATGTAAGCGTTCAATCAATGCAGGGCTTGATACTCAAGATGTGATTTGCAGACAGTTAAAAAAGAGCAATGTAGGAGAATAGCAAGAAAGAATGACTAGTTTGCAACTCTGATTTCTGAAGACTGCGCAGAGCTCTGGCTGGAGTAGGTGTTCAATAAATATTTGTTGAGTAAGTGTTGAAAGAAAGCCTATAAATCTTTCTCCCCTCACACTGATTCAAACATGTAAAGGAGAATGATAGCCTGTGGCGAGGAAGGTTGGCCTGAATGAGGCACTTTCCTACCTGAGTCCAGGTGCTAAGACAGCAGCTTGGCTGCCTCTACTTCAGCCTTGAGCTCCCAGGTTTCCTGCAGTCATCCATACCCAGTATGTATCCTTTCTTGACCCCTAAACAGATTCATAAATGTAAGGTTATTGCAAGGTGAAAAGCAAGACTTTAGGCATCAGAAGTAGCGGTGGCGATTCAGTGGTAGAATTTTCACCTTTCATGTGGGAGATCCAAGTTCAATTCTAGACCAATGGATCTCATCAGCAGCCACCACCTGTCTGTCACTGGAGATTTGTGTATTGCTGTGATCCTTGGAGTCTATGGAGCAGTTCTACTCTGTCCTACAGGGTTGCTATGAGTCAGAATCTACTTGACAGCAATGGGTTGGGTTTGGTTTCGGTATGACGCTTAGTAGATTTCAGTGGAGCTTCTAGATTAAGATGGACTAGAAAGAATGGCCTGGTGATCTACTGAAAATCAGCCAGTGAAAACCCTATGGATCACAACAGTCCGACAGACAACTGGTCATGCAGATGGTGAAGGACCAGGCAGTGTTTCAGTCATTTGTCCATGGTGAACTGTCCCATAAGGTTCTCAAAGCTATGACCTTTCAGAAGCAGATGACCAGGGCTGTCTTCTAAGGTGCCTCTGAGTGCATTCAACCCGTCAATTCTGGTAACTAGTCGAATGTTTCATCATTTGAGCCACCCAGCCTAACCCACTGATACAGACCCTGAAAAACCCTGGCTCTTAAACACTGGGCCTGTCTTTGTAAATTAACTCCAGTCCAAAACTACCACAAGCACAATGTTTTCAGATATATGCAGTACCTATCCACTCACTTATGAAAGAAATGTGGTCTGTAACAGTACACAACCAACTAGTAACAACTACTTCCTGCCAAAAGACAAATCAACATTAGCTTAGGACAAAGCAAGTCCTTACACATCTGCCGTTATTCAGGAACAAGTCACAATAGCCCACATTTATAAATGTGCCAGAAAAGTGGTTTAGAAAATGGCCAACTCAATATCTAGACTGTATGCATGAGACCCTGTGATGATTCATGATCTGAATTAAATCTGTGGGAAGAAGAAGTAAAGGTCAGAAGACTAAGGGAAACTAAACTCTGAAGAATTCCCAAAGAGACCAAGGGTGGGGCTGCGTTTCTCACCACACATAAGGAATCTGACAAATTTGGTGTGACTCACACATGACTCCCATCATACCCTGTGGATTAAGAACATGCTGATTTGGAACTAGAACCCAGGTGTTTTAAACCAGAGACTATTTGAAAAAATCATTTTGCCTCTCACATAGATTTTTATGTAATCTATAAAAATGTACTCTATATTCTAAATTTGAGAAAAAATTTTAGAATATGATCCCTCAAAAGACAGGAATTGTGCATTAAACAGACACATACGTTGTTGTTGCTCATTGCTAGTTGTCACTGAGTTGATTCTGTCTCATTGCACCCCGATGTGTGTAGACCTGCCCCATAAAGTTTATCAAGGCTGTGATTTTTCCGAAGCAGATGACGGTGTCTTTCTTTGAGGACGCACCTCTGAATGGGTTTGAATTGCCAACCTTTCAGTTAGGAGCCCACCACTTAAACTTTTGCAACACTTGGGGACTCTGTGTGTATGTGTGTATCCACACACTGACTGCGGGTTTTATGTAACGCACACCACAGGCATCTTGTTCTCCCTTCCGTGTCTGTAAGATCACCTGCTAATCAGAGCCTTTTCATGGCCCAGGCAGCTGAGGCAAGAAGCATGGAGACCGAGAGCCAAGGCCGGCTTGTTTCCACTTGTCAAAGAGAGGAGAAGTCGCTCTGCCAGCTGCCCAGAGAGGACTCGCTTTGCCCTGCTCCCCACCCCGCACCCACGGCCGCAGGCCGTGCCTACACCTCTCCAAGTCTGGCTGCAGAGCTTCTTCAGGGCCCCGGAGGCCCCAGTGTTACCCGGCAACCGCGCACCTGTGGGTTAGGTCAGCGCAGCGGTGCTGACCTGTGTGTTCGGGCTTGCGGGCTTTCAAGGTGTTTTTGCGCTTCCTCATTACAGCTTACTCTCCAGCCCGGAGAGGAGAACTGAGCTCATTGTTTTCTTGCTCGGTTTCCTAGAGACTACAGATCCGCTGATTATCTTTCCTTTTAGTGTCAAAAAAGATAGAGGTAATTGCCACAGCATTAACCTTGAAAATACAGCTTTTAAGAACATGTCCAGTTTTATTTTGACAAAATGTGCCCCTCGGTAAACTAAGTCATTAACTTGGGAAATCTAAGAACGCTAGGTGGTTTATATCAGCTTAAAAAATAAATTTAAGAAGAGAAATAATTTATGTAATGATTACACATATTTGGCTTGTGTGTCTTTCTCCTCCTACCTCTGGGTACCGAACGCAGTTGATAGTGTCAGCGTACCAAGGGACAGTAATAAGCCAGCCCCAGATCTGAACTGTTGGACCCTCCCAGGGAGCAACTTGGGGTGTGACCAGCCTTCACCCTCCCACATAACTAGAGTTCCTGTTCTGGTGTGGCAACCTGACATTGTCCTCTCTTGCTGTCAGCTGACTGCTCTGATTGGGGCATCATTTTCTGGAGGCAGATGCACGTCTCTGAAGACAGACAACAATGCTGTGGTTCCGTATCCTTTTTTTTGTGGCCCCTAAGGGAAGAAGTCTGAACAGAGAAAGACCAAGGACATAGCCAGATGTGGTTGTCCATGCTGCTCGGGCAACTCCAATAAATATTTTGTAAATGTTTCTTCAAATCTCTTTTACTGCATAAAGAAAACAAAATTCTCATTTTTTGTATACTATATTTGAGCTTTGTAGATCTAGGTGTGAGTTAAGCTGTGGTAAAAGTCAGATTTCCTCTGCTCCCCTGGTGTCTTTGCCCTGCCTGCTTTTCCTGCTCTTTTCTCACTTCTATTCTTTTCCCCACGCAGGACTTGTCTGATTCAGTTTTTCTTTATTCTCTCCTCTATCCTATCCACCCTTATCTCATTCTTAACCAGGATTGGCTTGAAAATAGACAAGTTATGTGTTCAGGTCTCTATGAATCTGAATAATTCTGTGTCTTCAAAAAGCCACACTGTAAGGTAGACCAGGAGCCCAGTGTCTTCCAAAAACTTTTTTGTTGTTGTTAAGATTTAGCAATGCTCATTGTGAGGGTGCAAATACAAGTTACTATTGCCCTAGGACATTGTGCTTGGTAGAGTGGAGGGTCAGCAAAACAGAGGAAGATTCTCAACAAGACGAATTGACACAGTGATTTCAACAATGGGCTTAAGCATAAAAACAATTGTGGGGGAATAAGACCAGGCCAAGTTTTTTTTCAGTTGTGAGTGGTTTCACTATGAGTCAGAACCACCTCAACAGCACCTAATAACAACAACATTGCCCTAGACCATGGTGGTGTAATGGCTAAGTGGCATGTCTACTAACCAAAAGGTCAGCAGTTTGAACCTGCCAGGAGCTCCTTGGAAGCTCTGTGGAGCAGTTCTGCTCTGTCTTATAGGGTAGCTATGAGTTAGAGTCAACTTGAAGGCAGTAGATTTGGTTTTAGCTCATTGCTCTAGTCTAACCAGTTCAATTTCTTGTATCTGAGGAGCCCTTTTTCAATCATTCTCCTTGCTTAAACCTTTTGTTAATGTTTGCTCCTGACAGGACTTGTTTTGCAGCTAGTCTGCATATACCACCCTTCAGATTAAATATTCATATTCTTTGAACTCCTAGAGCTAAAGGGGAGATACTCTTCATGGCTCTTTCCAAGTATCTAAGCACATATCACGTGCAACTACCACCTGTCTGTCGTTGCAGACCTGTGTGTGTCTCTGATGCTGAATAGCTTTCAGCAGAGCTTCCAGACTAAGATGGACTAGGACATAAAGCCTGGGCATCCACTTCTGAAAATCAGCCAGTGCAAAGCCAATAGATTACAAAGGTCTGATCTACAACTAACCATGATGATTGTATGGAACTAGACAGTGTTTGGTTCTGCTGTATACGGGGTGGTCACCCATTGGGGACAATTTCCCAAAAGCTAACAATAACAAGAAAGATGATGTGGGCCCAAGGTGACTTTCATTTTCCTTGACAGTGTCTTTTTCCCATCTCGTGGATACATGAACATTTTCTTCTAGTAAAGAAAACTGTGATATCGTTTTTGCTGATTTTTTAAATGTGTGACTTTTTTTAAGTGTAGGAATGGAATACCAAACAAACTGTTTCTTAAGAAAACTAACTGTCTCCCTTAGGGATCTTTTGTAATTTGTTTCCCAACACTGTGATTTTATGAACCTGTTTCTGTCTTGGAATATTACTTCAGGAAAAAGAAGAAAAATCTCCCCAGCTCTTTTTTCTTTTTTTTCCTTTTGTTGATTGGGTAGATTGGGTTTTGAGAGTTCTTGCTTTAATAAGAAACATTTATGTGTTTTATGTACTGTGTATATTTAAAAAAGAAATAATTACTGGTGCCCAAAGTTAACAGTGTAAGAATATGTACAATGTAATATACTGCAGTGTCACTGATTGAGTGAAAAAGATTTAACACAGGACTCAGGGGAAGAAAGTATAAACAGTATGAAACTATTACTACTCTAACTAGTTCTGAAAGAGCTCAGTGTGAAACCAACCAGAAAATGATCATCCCACAACTATAAATACAAAGCTCTAAAAAAGACACAAGCTCTTTGGCATTGTGAAAAAAAAATCCATAAATAAAAAGCACCCCCAAAACCATTTGCTAGCAAAAGTATTTAGTGTGGCAATAAAAAAGAGTATTTGTCTTCTTTATATTAGTGATTTTGTTGTGGAATCTATAGAACTAAGTACTATGGAAGAACATAAGAGCTGCAGTTTGTGTTTGGTACCTAAATGAGTATAAAATTAGGAAGATGTAGCATCTGAAGAAACTATATGCGTTTACATTGTATAGTCAAAGTTGTTTGTAATGTTTTGTTAAATAAAATGTGTTCCATACTGGAAAAAAAGAACATTCTTTACATGTACAAACACACACATGTGTACATACAGAAACAAATATATGAGGTCCAACAATTAAGTTTGTGAACTCATGCTAGAGAAAGTGCTACTTAACTCTCTGCTGGATGTCACCATGGTCACCTTTAAAGTGCTCACTCTGGGAAGCTCTGCACCAATGCCAATGCCTAGTCTTTGCATCAAAGCAATGTTGGAACTCTTTATGGAATGGCCATCAGAGCTGTTGCTGTACTACCTTGATGTCCTGAATGGCATCAAAATGTCTTCCTTTCAATATTTCCTTTATCTTCAGGTAAAGATAAAAGTCACTGTAGACCAGATCAGAAGAGTAGGGAGGGTGTTCCAGTACAGTCATTTGTTTACTGGCTAAAAACTCCTTCACAGACAACTGTACAATTAACTTCATGAACTTGCCACTGTGCTGCCCTGAGCAATAGCTACTCCAGAAAGAGTTCCAAAGTTGCTTTGAAGGATGAACTAGGCATTGACATCCATGCATAGCTTTCCAAGGGGAATACTTTGAAGGTGTCCATAGTGCTATTCAGCAATGAGGTATATAGCACTTAGGACAATTAGGCTCTGGGACTTAATTATCAGACCTCGTGTGTGTGTGGAGGGGGGCTGTGGTAAAATATGGTATACACACACACGAAGACCACCATACACCATGAAAACATGATCATATTTTATAGCTTTATATCTAAGTGTGGAAGTATTAGCATTTGAGGTAGTTAGCACCATCTATCTGTCAGTTTATTGTACTGTGGTGGCTTGCATGTTACTATGATGCTGGAAACTATACCACCGGTATTTTAAATACAAACAAAGTCAGGTTTCATTGGGGCTTTCAGAATAACACAGACTAGGAAGAAAGTTCTGGTGATCTGCTTGAAAAATTATCAAATTAAAAACCTAAGATCACAACAGAAAATTGTCTGATACAGTGACTGCAACAACTGACTTCAGTATAGTAATTGTGGTGGAGATGGCACAAGACTGAGTGTGTTTCATTCTGTCTACATAGGGTCACTGTGAGCAAGAGCTGACTCAACACCAAATAACAACAAGCGGCTCTGCTCCAAAGGGAATCCTGTCCAGCCAGTGTTCATATCAAATATTTTTAAATTAAGAAAGACGTAATCTCATTTCATTCTGCTGATATTTATTAGACTACATAAGAAAATAGGTGTTTAAAGGTGGAGTACTGTTGGCAGCTGAAAGAAATCCCTGAGAACATGGCCCCTGGCCCTGATGCTGCCGTTACCCATAAATCATAATGTAGGTCAACTCTTCAGACAGGAATAGATTGGACTTGGCAACACAGAGTGATCATATCTTGGGTACACCTTATGGTTCTGTGAATCTATAAGATATCATCCCACTGACCTCTTACTGGAGGAAGGGGAGTGGGCAGAGAGGAGGAGAAAGGAGACTGTTGGGAGGATGGGACATATATGAAGTAGAGAGGAACGGTGTATTGTCACTGGGCAGGGAGAGTAGTGGAAGTTGCATATAGGTGGGCATGCAAGTTTATATGGAATATACATTTTCATTCAATCATAATAAAAATAAATAAATTTTTAAAAAAATCAGCATTGTAAGTGTTAATTCCAAAACACTTAGAATCAAAAAGTAAAGAACAAACTTAGTTACAAAAAATATCACTTTAATTCTATGAGTCAAAGATTTCTAAATTTCTTCTGAACATTATGGGCTATGATGTTGATGACAAAGCCAAGTGCCATCGAGTCAGATTAGACTCATGAAGTTGATAATAAATATAATAATGAGGAGATGGAGTCAAGATGGCAGACCAAACACATGTCTTCCTAAATCCCCCTGGAAACCAAGACCTCAGTTGATAACTAAAGGGAGGCTTCTGGACATTAGTGAGCCCTAGGACACAGCATAGGGTTCTTAATTTGGACTTCATACCACCAAACAGAAAACCTCCTCTCTTTTGCCATCCTCTGCTCTTGGTGAGTGCTAGCTCTCACAGACCAAAGGTCACTCACCATTTTAACTTTTTTAACTCTGTCTTAGCTGGTGAGCGGAGCTGGGACTTGACTAGCAGCTAATCTCAGACACGCAGCTGGTGGGACTGGCAGGTGAAATTGCCACATTTTGAGAGCCCAGCTTTGGACTCTGTGCATCTCATCACCTTTGGCCACTCTTTTCACCTCTGCCATTAAGTAGCCTAAACAAGACAGGCAGGGAGCTTGTGCAGAATGCCATCTTGTTCCACTAGGAGGCAGAATACCATAAGGAGGCCTCAGCAGGACCTAGTTCCTAGGCTGGGAGGCAGCATTTGCCCAGAGGAGAGTGCATTTCTGGCAGAAAAACAGTATTTTATACAGTGTTGCCTACAGCTGGGGCTCAACAGCAGAGACCAACAGGGCAGTAGGCTTTCTGAATTTTGAACTAGTTTATAACATCTGGGGTTGAATATAGAGGTGCTGACTTTGCCAGCTGAGAAGAGGGACCTGTACACTTGGAAACCTGACTGACTTTGGAAGTTGTCAGATACCTTCTACCTTTCATTTTAAGACAGCCTAGAGAAACAACTGATGTCCATCCTCACAGCATCTCTCCCAGCCTTTATTGACCTATGTGATGCTCCAAAAGCAACAAATTCTGGATAAAAGCATAACTAAGATATCACCCATGGCTTCAGAAGGCCCCAAAAAGAAACAACTGAAGAACGTCCCACACGAAGAAACCTTTCTGAAATGAGAAGGTGAATACAAAAGGATTATATACAGAGACCTCCTGGATCTTATACAAAATGCAGCAGAGCAAAATGAAAAATTAAGCAAGCAGTTTGATCTGATGGAACACCAGTAGTCTGACCAACAAATGAAGAACAAAATCAAAGACATACAAACTTCAAAGCCAAGAAAACAGAATGGAATGAATGGAAAAGAGACATTCTGACTTGGAAGACAGAGCTACTGACTCCAGCATCTATGAGGAGAAATCAAAAAAGAAACAAAATGAAGAAGCATTAAGAAATATATGGGACTCTATTAAGAGGAACAACCTATGATTAACTGGAGTTCCTGAACAGGGTGAGACACCTGAGAACACAGAGAGTATTGTTGCTGAGCTGTTGACAGAAAACTTCCCAGAAATTATGAAAGAAGAGAATACAGATATCCAAGGTACATATCAAATGCCACTGAATATAGATTTCAAAAGAAGGACTCCAAGACATATTATAACCAAGCTTAACAAAATGAAATATAAGCAGAAACTCTTAAAGGCAGCAAGACTTAAACCAAAGCTAACATTCAGAGAGACACCCTGTAGGCTTTCATCTGATTTCTCAGTAGAAATGATGTTGGCACAGAGACAGTGACATGACACAGTCAAAGCCTTGGAGGAGGAGAACTTCCAACCAAGAGTTATATATCCTGCAAAACTCTCTTTCAAATATGAAAATGAAATTAAGACATTCACAGATAAACAGAAACTCAGAGACTTCGTAGAAACCAAACCAAAGCTCCAAGAAATACTGAAAGAATCTCTTGGCTCAGAGTATCAAAACCACTAACTTTATATTTTAGAAGCAAATTCAATACACATCACCCAGAAACCTACTCAGTTAGAGAAGGCTCCAAACTCAGTCAAATCTATAATAGTGAAAGAAATGATCCAGTGACCATATCATGAAAACCATGATATCATTATGTTAAAAAGAGGGATGCACTGCAGTCGTTGTAGTCCTTCCAGATGGAGAGAAAGTTAATAAGACTGGTAGTAATTAAAATTGGGTTTATACATAGTTTATTAAGGTGGATCATAAGGGCAGCCGTAAAGCACAATAAAGATGCAATACCCCAGTAAAGAGACATCGAGTGATATCTTGGATCAAAAGACACAACCCATCCATATGTTGCCTACAAGAAACTCACTTTTGACTTAAAGATAGGACGAAACTGAAAATTAAAGGATGGAAGAATATATATCAAGCTAATAATCAACAAAGAAGAGCAGGAGTCTCAATTCTAATCTCAGATAAAGTTGATTTTAGTGTAAAATCCACTATCGTGGACAAGGAGGGACACTATTGCTGAAAGGTTCAATGCACAAACAGGACTTAACAATATTGAATATTTATGCACCTAATATCAGAGCACTTAAATACACCAAAGAAACACCGACTACACTCAAAAAGGAGATAGGTCACTCCACAATAACAGAGAAGACTTCAACACTCCACCCTCAATATTGGACAGATCATCTAGGAAAAAGCTCAGTAAAGACACAGAAGACTTTATTGCCTCAATCAGATAACTAGACCTCATCGACATATACAGAACTGTGTATCCATCGGTGGATGACTACACCTTCTTCTCCAGTGCCCATGGAACATTCTCCAGAATAGACCATGTGTTATGACATAAAGCAATTCTCAACAAAATTCATACAATTGAATTGATGCAATGCATCTTCTCTGACCATAAAGCCATACAAGTTGAAATCGATAGAAGGAATAACATAGATAGTAAGTGGAACTCATGGAAACAGAATAACATTTTGCTCAAAGAAACATGGGCTATAGAAGCAATCAAGGATGAAATAAAGAAATTTATGGATTCCAATGAGAATGAAAACAATTTCTACCAGAACCTATGGGATACAGCCTACACAGTGCTCAGAGGTTAGTTTATCTCCATAAATGCACATATCTGGAAGGAAGAAAGAAACCAAACCAAAGAACTAACCCTACAGCTCAAATGAGTAGAGAGAAAACAATGAAGGAACCCTCAGACACCAGAAGAAAACAGATCATAAAGATGAGAGCAGAACTACATGATTTAGAGAATAGATGAACAATTGAAAAACTTCAAAAGACCAAAAGCTGGTTCTTTGAAAATATCAATAAAACTGACAAACCATTGGCTAAACTTACTAAAGAATAACAGGGAAGAAAACAAATAATCCAAATAAGAAATGAGGGGAGGTGTTATAACAGATCCAACAGAAATCAAAAATATTGTAACATAATGCTATGAAAGCCTGTACTCTAACAAACTTGAAAACCTAGAAGAAATGGACAAATTCTTTGATTCATATCACCGACTAAAATTATCATAAGGCAAAGCAGAATGACTTGATAAACCCATCACAAAGGAAGAGATTGAAAAAGTCATAAAAAAAAAAACTATCAATAAAAAAAAGCCCAGGCCCAGATGGCTTCACTGTAGAATTCTACCAAGCTTTTAGAGAAGGGTAATCTCCAATACTACTGAGACTATTTCACAGCATAAAAAGGGATGGAATACTCCAAAATTCATTCTATGAAGCCAGCATAACCCTGGTACTAAAGCCAGGGAATGACCCATCCAAAAAGTAGAGCTACAGACTGATATCACTCATGAATCTATATGCAAAAATCTTTAACAAAATTCTTGCCAATAGAATACAACATATCAAAAAATAAACCATCATGTCCAAGTTGGATTCATACCATGCAAGGCTATTTCAGCATCAGAAAAACAATTAATGTGATCAACAACATAAACAACACAAAAGGCAAGAATCACCTGACTTTGTCTACTGATGCAGAAAAGGGATTTGATAAAGTCCAACGCCCATTCATGCCAACAACTCTTAAGCAAAATCGGAGTAGAAGGCAAATTACTCTATGCAACTGATACAAAGCCAACTGCCTATGTCATCCTGAATGGAGACAGACTGAAGCAATTTCCCTTGAGAACGGGAACTAGACAAAGATGCCCACTCTCACCTCTCCTGTTCTACACTGTACTAGAAGTTCTAGCCAGAGCAATTAGACAAGACCAAGAAATAAAGGGCATCTGCATCAGCAAAGAAGAACTAAAAATCTCCTTATTTGCAGATGATATGATTGTATACACAGAGAATCCTAAAGAATCCATAAGGAAACTACTCAAATTGATAGAAGAGTTCAGCAAAGTCTCAGGATACAAGATAAACATAAGTAAGTCAGTAGGATTCCTTTATACCAACAACGAGATTGCTAGTGAAGAAATCACAAAATCAATACCATATACTATAGCCTCTAAGAAGATGAAGTACCTAGGAATAAGTCTAACTAGAGAATAACAAACCTTTCCAAAGATAACTACAAGACCTTACTACAAGAAACTAAGAGAGACTTACATAAATGGAGAAACCTACCCTGCTCATGGATAGGAAGACTTAACATTGTGAAAATGTCTATTATACCCAAAGCAATCTACTTATATAATGCAATCCCAGTACAAGTTCCAGTGACATTTTTTTAATGAGATGGGGGAACAAATCACCAATTTTGGTTGAAAAAGGAAGACACCCCAGGTAGGTAAAGCACTACTGAAGAAGAAGAACACACTGGGAGGCCTCTCATTACCAGACTTCAGAAACTGTTACACTGCCACCACGGTCAAAACAGCCCTGTATTTGTACAAAAAGAGACAGATAGATCAATGGAACAGAACTGAGACCCTAGAGGTGACACTATCTTCCTGTGAACAGTTCATATTTGATAAAACCATAAGACATTAAGCTGGAGTAAAAACAATCTCTTCAACAAATGGTGCTGGCAAATTGGATATCCATCTGCAATAAATTGAAACAAGACCCATAAATTACAGCTTATACAAAAACCAACTCAAACTGGCTAAAAGACCTAAATATCAAATCTAAAATGGTAAAGCTCATCCAAGAAAAAGTAGGAGCAACAATGGAAGCTTTAAAGCACAACGTAGACAGACTTCAAAATCTGTTTAAATGGGAACTATTAAGAATCAAACACTTTTGCTCATCCAAAGACTTTATTAATAGAACTAAAAGGCCACCTACAGAATGGGAAAAAACATTTGCCAACTATATGTCTGACTGACGCCTGATGTCCATAATCTATAGCCAAGCCAAGTGCCACTACAAAATATCAATAAATCATCCAATTAAATGATGGGCATAGCAGATGGACAGACACTTCTCTAAAGAGGAGATCCAGACAGCCAAAAAACACATGTGGGCGTGCTCACAATCATTAGCTATTAAAAAAATTCGAGTCAAAACTACAATGAGATACCATTTAACCCCAACAAGTTTGGCCATGATCCAAAAAACACCAAGCAACAAAGGATGGAAAGGCTGTGGAGAAATTGGAACTCCCCTACACTATTGGTGGAATTGCAAAATGATGCAACCTCTTGGAAAGCAATCTGATGCTTCCATAAAACGCTGGATCTGGATATACCATTTGATCCAGTAATTCCACTGCTCAGAATATATTCTATACAATCAAAGCCATTCACAATTGATACATGGCAGGAATGTTTATCGCAGCACAGTCCACAATAGCAAGAAGATGGAATCAATCCAGATGCCCAACAACAGAGGAATGGATAGGTAAACTATGGTATATATACTCAATGGAACATTATGCAATGATAATGAACAATGATGATTTTAGGAAACATCTTATAACTTGTTTTAGTTTGGAGGACATTATGCTGAGTAAAAGCAGTCAGGGACAAAAAGACAAATATTCTATGATATCCCTACGATAAAAACTTAAAAACAGACTCATGCATAGAAGAAAAGACTCTTTGAAGGCTGCAAGTGTGGTAAGGGAGGGAAGGTATGGGGGGTAGGGTTTAGATTAGATAGTTGATAGAAATTTGGTTGGGTGAAATGTGTGATAGCACACATTAGAAAGAAAATCAGCATTAACTAGACTTCAACATAACATGATTACTTCCCCTATCTTAACCCAATATTGCAAGGACAGAATAGCTGGGGTGGGGGGCCTGGAACCATGCTCTCAGGGGACACCAAGGCCAAATTGGCACAACTAGCATTTTGCTAAGAGAGCCTCTTGCACCCCATATTGGTGAGTGGCATCTGGGGTCTTAAAACCTGCCAGGCTGCCACCTGAGGGTACAGCAAATGGTCCCAACTCAGCAGGAATGGTCCCAACTCAGCGGGAACAGATGATCACCAAGGACCAAAATGACATGAATGAAAGAGAATCCAGAAGACAGACAGACCCATGTGAGTGGGTGACAACATCAACTTGTGACTGGAAGAACTCAGTGGTGCCTGACTACCACCAGTGATAGCCATGATGGAGCTTACAAAATTGAGTCTCACTGGCAACACAAGAATAAAAAGAGAGACATCCTGAGATCGCTACTAAAAGACTGCAATTGAAGGTCCAGGGTCCTTGGAGTACCCATGGGAGCATGGCCCCTCACCCTAATGCTGCCCCTGTACATAAATCATAATGGAGGTCAACTCTTTGGACAGGAATAGATTGGACTTGGCAACACAGAATGACCATACCATGTGTGCACTTTATGGTTCCATGCATCCACAGGATGTCATCCTGCTGACCTCTTACTGGAGATGGTGAGTGGGTGGAGAAGTGGGGATAGGAGATTGTCGGGAGAATAAGACATGTGTGGAGTGGAAAGGAAAAATGTGCTGTCACAGCATAGGGAGAGAAGTGGGAGCTGCATATAGCTGGGCATGCAAATTTATATGGGAATGTACGTTTTCACTCAATCATAATAAAATAAATAAATAAACATAATAATGATAGTAATAACTATAGTGCTACCTTACACATGGTTTATACTTTAAAGGAGTCCAAGTGACTGAAGTGTATGGGCTGGCTCCTTCACCCTTCATGCTTATTCTATGGATGACATGGCTGCTTAGTCATCTTGATAAACAAGAATACTTGTGATGAAGACACAGAAACAGAGGTTTGCATAACACTTGCTACCACCCCACTAACTTTAACAAAAGTTCTGCTAATGCAATGTCAAGTAAGAATCATGTTCCCTCCTTGCAACTAGACTCTCCTGGAACAATCTTAAAGGGAGGTATTACCACTGTTAGACTGAACCATATGTAGTATCCAGTAATTGCCAAAAAGAAAAGCAAGAAGAATAGCTATTTCATGAAGGTTCAACCTAAAAGTTTACAGATTTAAAACAGAATTTGATTCATTGGTAACAGTTTTGCTTATTCCAGGAGAAGGGGCTTTACCTGGCACCAACCCTACTTGTTTTTATAGTCTTTTCTCTCATAAGAGTGAGAAGAACTATTGGGAATAAAAAATCCTCAAAGATTAAACCTGAATATACATCTTTAGGGAAAAAACATTCACACACATTAACCTGCTTCTCACAACCATCCTTTGACAAGGGTATTACTATCACATTTTTAACAGACAGGAAACTAAGGCAAAGAGAAGTTCAGCATTTCTCAGAGTTATTGATAGAGCTAGAATTTGAATTTGAGTTTTCTATTTCTAAATTTGGTATTCTTTCCATTCTATTACAATGCCTAGCTCAGCAACTACAAGTATCTTTTTGACACCTACAATGTGAAAGGCACTGTGAGCCATTGTACATAGAGGGAGGTGGATACAGGAAAGCACAGAAGTAAAAGATCATTTCAAGATTTTGAATCCATGTAACTAGAAGGATTTCTCCTGTATTTACAAAAATAGAGAATTCTTGGAAAGAAGTAGTGTTTGGATACAAAGATGATTAATTTATGTTTAAGCTTAGCATTTGAACTTTTGTGAATTATTTAATTGGAGGTAGCCAACAGTCAGAGCAGAGCTGTCAAGATAGGGATTGAGAATAAGGATGTGGTTACCACAGGAAGCTGGATGAGATAACCAAGGAAAAGAGTGCTGTGACAGAGCCTCAGGGAAACACTGAAGGTGGAGGAAGAAGACATACATTTAGAAAGATGGAAGAAGGAAGGTCACATTTAAAAGTATGGGAAAAATAATCCTACAGCAGGGATCAGTCACTATGTCCTCAAATATTAAAAGAAGAGAAAGTAGAATGAAATTAAGGTATAAAAAAAAGGTGAGGTGGCATGAAAAGTGTTGAGAAAATACACATTGGATAATCCGAACTTCGTTACTATAGATAAAGGAAAGAGCAAAAATTTGGGGCAGCTACTGGTGGCACAGTGGTTAAGTGCTATGACTACCAACCAAAAGATTGTCAGTTCAAATCCACAAAGTGCTCCTTGGAAACTCCATGAATCAATTCTACTCTGTCTATAGGGTCACTGTGAGGTCAGAATTGACTCAATGGCAGTGGGTTTTGTGGTTTTTGGACTGGAGGAAAGTTATGAGATAAACTAGAGATGAATAAAAACAAATTTGATCAGCAAAGAGGACAGGTCCTTAATATTGTCAGACAGCTTGAATATGTAATGGAAAAATCATCATAGTTACCTGAATTTCTCCCAAGAGCAAAGCAATAGAAGAGTTTAACTGATGGGAAACTTATGCGATAAGGTCAAAAGAATACGAAGATTTTTAACATAACATGAGAAGTTAGCTAAAATGGCTGAACAAAGTCTAGGCTATACATAGTAAATCTGAACGGCAAGTTCAGTAAGTCAGAGGAGTGACAGGGGTGGGAGGAAATACAACCTGAGTTCCTTTGATAGACTAAGCATATGATTTCAAATTCACCACAGTTCTTCTACTTCCACCTTTATTCTCAACCATGTGCTTTACCTGCCTTTCCTTGAGAACATTTGAATTTGTAAGCATTTGTCAAAGCATCCTATCCTCGTTCCTTATTCCCCATTTGCTGGTGGATGTACTTTGTATTAGTTTCCTGTGGCTGCTATAAAAAATTACCACAAATTTGATGGCTTAAAATAGTGGAAATATATTCTTTAAGAATCCTGGATGCCAGAAATTCAAAAGCAGTGTCGTTAGAACCCTACTCCTTCCCTGGGTCTTAGAAGGAACGTATTCCTTGATTCTTTCAGCTTCTGGTAGCTGCCAGCATTCTTTGACTTGTGGCTACATCTCTCTCTACCTCATATTCCCTTTCTTCTCCCTCTGCCTCTTTCTTATATGTGTGATTTCATTTAGGGCTTACCCAGACAGTCCACCATAAGCACCTCCTATCAAGACCCTTAATCATATATTTTGCCATATTGGAGCCCTGGTGGTGCAGAGGCTGAGAGTTCAGCTGCTAACCAAAAGGTAGGCAATTCAAATTCACCAGCTGCTCCCTGGAAACCCTACATGGCAGTTCTACTCTGCCTTATAGGGTAGCTGTGCATTGCGATTGACTCAACAATAGTAGGTTTGATTTTTTGGGTTTTGTCATATAAGGTAACATTCATAGACTCTAGGATTAAGATGTGGAAATGATTTCAGGGCAACCGTTTAGCCCACTGCAACACACTTTACTCCAGCTTCTGTTCATATTCTTTCCAAAACACACATGCAGATGGGACTCCGCTTAATGAACTTTCATTAACCTCCTACTTTTTAGGTCTCACAGTCTTTCACCATACATCTCTGAATGTGTCATGCTATGGTCACTTGCATGTTGTTGTGATGCTGGAAGGTGTGCCAATAGTATTTTAAATACCAGCAGGATCACCCCTGATGGACAAGTTTCAGTGGAACCTTCAGACGAAGATAAACTAGGAAGAAGGACCTGGCTGTGTACTTTTGAAAAGACTGGCTGGTAAAAACCTTATCAACAGTAGCAGAACTTTCTCTGATGTAGTGCTGGAAGATGAGCCCTCGAGATTGGAAGGCATGCAAAACACTACTGGAGAAGAGCTGCCTCCTTCAAAGTAGAGTGGACCTTAATGATATGGATGGAATAAAGCTCTCAAGACTTTCACTTGCTGTTGTGGCACAGCTCAATATAAGAAGAGATAGCTACAAACATCCATTAATAACTGGGATGCATAAAATTGGCAGTTGTTAAGAATGAAGTGAAATGCATAAAGATAAATATTCTAGGCATTAATGAGTTGAAATGGACTGGTATTAGCCACTTGAATCAGACAATCGTATGGTATATTATGCTGAGAATGATAGATGGAAGAGGAATGGTGTCACAGTCATCATCAAAAAAAAATTTCAAGATCTATTCTGAAGTACAGTCAGTGATAGGAGTGCTACACACTATGTTGCTGAATACTACAGTCACCTTCGAAGTATTTCCCTTGGGAAGCTATGCACCGATGCCAGCACCTAGTCCACCTTTCAAAGCAATTTCAGAACTCTTTCTGGAATGACCATTGTGCACAGTGGCAAGGTGGCAAGTTCACAAACCTAACTGTACAGTTGTCGGTGAGTGAGTTTTTAGTCAGTAAGCAAATTATTGGGATACCCTCTGTACTCATCTTATCTGGCCCACAAAGACTTTTATTTTCCTGAAGATAAAGGAAATATTGAATGGAAGACATTTTGATGACAGTCAGGACATTAAGAGTAATACAACGACATCTCTGAACGCCATTCCAGAAAAAGAATTCCAAAATGGCTTGGGAGGGTGAACTAGGCACAGGCATTGGTGCATAGCTTCCCAAGGGGAGTACTTTGAAGGTGATTTTAGTAATATTCAGTAATGTGGTATGTAGCGCCTTTTCTAGGATGAGTTCGTGAACTTGATTGTCTGTCCTTGTATCCTTTAAAGGCAGAAAAGTTAATACAACTATTATTCAAATTTGCACACCAACCACTGAGGCCAAAGATGACAAAAATTGATCATTTTTACCATCTTCTGCAGTCTGAAATTGATCAAACATGCTATCAAGATGCATTGATAATTGCTAGTAATTGGAATTTGAAAGATGGAAACAAAGAAAGATCAGTCATTGGAAAATATGGCCTTAGTGAGAGAAACAGGACAATGTATGATGGAATTTTGCAGGACTGAAAATTTATTCATTGCAAATATATTTCTTCATCAACATAAATGGTGATTATATATGTGGATCTCTCCAAAGTGAAAATTCGAGAAATAAATGGACTATTCTGCAGAAAGAGATGATGGAAACATTCAATATCATCATTCAACTTCAGGGGTCAACTTCAGAACAGATCATTGTTCTGTACAAACTCAAGTTGAAATTGAAAAAAATTAAAACAAATCCACAAGAACCAAAATATGACCTTGAGTATATTTTATTTAAATCTGGAGACTACCTCAAAAATGGATCTGATGCACTGAACACTAATTACAGAAGACCAGAAAGGCTGTGTGGGATGATATTAAGCACATCATACACGAAGAAAGTAAGAGGTTATTAAAAAGACAGGAAAGAAAGAAAAGATCAAAATGCATGTCAGAGGAGATGCTGAAATTCGCCCTTGAACACTGAGTAGCCAAAGTGAATGGAAGACATGATGAGGTAAACAGAAGATTTCTATTGGTGGCTCAAGGTGTCTAAGTAAAATATTATAATGAAATATGTGAAGGTCTGACGTTAGAAAACTAAAAAGGAAGAACGCACTTGGCATTTCTCAAGCCGAAAGAACTGAAAGAAAAATTCAAGCTTCAAATTGCAGTTTTTAGAGGATCCTATGGGCAAAAATTTGAACAATGCAGAAAGCATCACAAGAAGATGGAAGGAACAGACAGAGCCACTGTACCAAAAAGAGTTGGTTGACATTCAACCATCTCAGGAGGTAGCATGTGATTAAGAACTAACAGTATTGAAGAAAGACATCCAAGCTGCACTGAAAGCATTGGCAAAAACAAAGTTTCAGGAACTGACAGAATACAAACGGAGATGTTTCAATAAATGGATGTAGCATTGGAAGTGCTCACTCATCTATGCCAAGAAATTTGGAAGATAGCTACCCAGCTAACTGACTGGAAGAGATCCATATTTGTGGATATTCCAAAGGAAGGTGGTCCAACAGAACACAGAAATTATTGGATGATATCATTAATATTATATGTAAACAAATTTTGCTGAAGATCATTCAAAAGCAGTTCCAGCAGTACGTCAATACGGAGATTTTTCAAAAGCAGTTGCAATAGAACATCAAAGGGAAATGCCGAAAATTCAAGGTGGATTCAGAAGAGGTCATGGAACAAAAGATATCACTGCTAAGGGCAAGTGGATCTTGACTGAAAGCAGAAAATACCAGAAAAGACTTAAGAAGAATTGATGCATTTGAATTATGGCATTGGTAAAGAGTACTGAACATACATGAAATCTCAGTTGAAAGAAAGCATCTGTCTTGGAAGAAGTACAACCAAAGTACTCTTCGGAAGTAAGGATGAAGAGACTGTATCTAACGTATTTGGGACGTGTATCAGGAGAAACTATGCCCTGAAAAATGCATTAGGCTTGGTAAAATAGGAGATTAATGAAAACCAGGAAGACTCTCAATAAGATGGGTTGACACAGTGTCTGCAACACTGCACCTAAATATAGCAAGGATTGTGCGGATAGCATATGACCAGGCAGTGTTTCATTCTGTTGTTCACAGGCTCTCTGTGATTCGGAACTGAGCTGACAGCACCTGAAAACAACAAATAACACCAATGGTCAAGTTTCAGCTTCCATGAGCTTTTCTATATAAGGCATCAGTAGCAGCTGTTAACTACTCCAAACCCTTTTGTTGCTGAACTTCTAAGATTCCATTTTTACTGATATCTGTTTTTCTTCCCACTGTGCCTCTTCAGGCTGATGCACTGGTCCCATCTTCCGTTACGAGTACTACCCAACCAGAGAGCTCCCTCTTCTCTCTTGCCTTTATACTTGCTCTGTGTAAAGCTATCTACTCATAGAGCTTTCTCTATGTCTTTGTATTCATCAGACACAACCTGTAATTTCAACTGCCTGAGTTCTATACCAGTTCTGTCCAACAGAACTCTCCTGTATGACTGAAATATTCTCTATCTGCACTGTCCAATACAATAGCCACTAGCCACATGTGGCTATTGCACGGTTGAGATGTGGTTAGTGTTACTGAGGGACTAAAATTTTTATTCTATTTCTTTTCAATAAGTTTTTTAAGTTAATAGCCATGTATAGTACTAGCTACCTTATTGGACGTTGCGTAACTAGAGGTCCATTTAGTCTCGTGCTTGTCCTGGTGAATTCCTTGCAATTCACCCAGTATGTTTTGCCACATGCTCTTCTCAATTCGGGTAATAGTTTATCCTTCAGGACTTTACTGCTGCCTCCTCTGTGAAGGCTTCTCAATAACCCCAGATTCAATGACTTAGCTCTGCTTTTGTGCTTCCCAATTCTTTTCCACAGTTGCATTATCCGATGGTCACCAAGTCAACCTCCAACTTACGGCAACCCAAGGTGTGTCAGGGTAGAACTGCATAGAATTCTTAGTGGCTGATTTTCCAGTAGATGGTCAAGCGTTTCTTTCATGGTGCCTCTAGGTGAACCTGAATCGCCAACCTTTCATTTAGCAGCCAAGTACATTAGCAATTTATACCACTCAAGAACTGTAACTCCATCATAGTGGTTAATGTATTTTTTTATATGTTATGTCTGCATCTCTTACTATACCTTGAACTGAAGACATGTAGCATCTTCTCCATTATTTTTGCTTTCTGTAGGAGCCAACACAGGGCCTGTCACCTGCTCATTTTAATCAGTGAAGAAAGATGACTAACTACACTTTGCCTACAAGTCACCCTCTTTTTTCTTAGAGACCTCGCTTATGGTTCAGGCTTTCAAAATAGTGGCTTTTATTGTCATTCATACTCCCCTCATGACAACTTTTGCCAAGTCCAGATAATTCAGAATTGTCTTGAGTCCATACAGTCTTGTTTTGGGGTTGTTTATTTTGCTTTGTCTTTTTTTTAAAGACAAAGCTTTTTCAGAATCTTAAAAACAGGCAGGTCACATGTTTAAGTGGGCACACAAGCCATTCAGTTGTCAGTCTTCCTCCTTAAAGTGCAAATCGTTCTAAGAAACCCTCTTCTCTGAAATTGAAAACATGGTGATTTTGAGAATTTCAAAGAGTGAGGCATAATCTCTCAAAACAGTGGTTAAAAGAAAAAAAAGGTCTGGCATTTTTACTACTGGAGGAAAAGGGAGAAAAAGCTAAATTCTTCTTTCTTTCTGGTTATGGGATGAGCGTGGGTGAAGACATCTGTTAACGAGGGAAGGACAGTGTTAGTGGAAGGTTAGACAGGCGTGCAGATTGCCGAGAAGGCGGGAACCGATGGAGGCAGTTTCTGGTTCTGCGCACTGAGCCCAGCCTTCATTGCCTGTGGCTGCTCTTTTTATGAGAATTGGCGCACATTTAACTGCTATAGCTGTTGGCTTCTCAGTTTAGTTTTACCCACAGAGGAGCCATTCATTCACATTTTAGCTATCAGGGCTGTTACAACATGCAAGCTCAAATAGTACCTAATCTAACTGGGTAAGGCACAACCAAATAAAAACATCCCTAAATGCCTTCGGTATGGACTATCTAGAAATAAAACAGTGCGGGCACTTACTGAAAATACGTACACGAACTGGAAACTTAAAAATGTCCTTTCTTTGTGGAATAACCTGATAACATTTGCACAGAAGGCAGGAAGTAGCAATTCCATTAAGATATTACACGGAAAAAATAAAACACAGCACACACGCACAAAAAACTCGAGTCCCATTTTGTCTATTTCAAGCTCCATTTTATCCATATTGCAGAACAGAGAATCATCCAGAGTAACACAGTGGGAGGAAGAATATGAGCTAAATTTCACTGGAACATTAGATACTTTTTTTTTTTCCATTTTATCTGAGCATGCAGGCGACATCTTCTTAATGAGGGTCTTCAAACTTCTCAGCCTTTTATGTGTGTCTCCTGCATGCCCTGGAACAACAGACTCTGATTTTCACTTTTAAATATGTTCGTGATATAGAGTAATTTTCTTTTTTTTTTTCCTTCACATTATTCATTGTTTCACCTGCCTTAATGGGAATTATGCATTTGATTAATGGGATGAAAGATTTGGTTCTCTTTTTAGGTTCCTTATCTCTGTTCCTTCCTAAAGGATGATGCCTCCGAACAGTTCCTGAGTACTTGAGACTCGTATCTGCATGAATTGTTTAAAATAAGTTTAAAAATAAAAGAGGATGGTTTATCCATAGTCCTGGCACTTGGGATGACCATTTATGTGAAGTGTATTTATATATACATGTCCTGTATTCATTCAACAAACTATTCTGTACCGAGCATTGTGCTAGGCACTGGAAAAAAAATCTAGAGTGACCTGAGGCTCTACTAAATTAAAACAAGGTGGTGGCTAACCACTGAGCTCTGTTTTAAAGGGCATGACAAATGAGTCCCTCGGGGAGAGGGGGGTGCAAATGGTTAAATGCTGTGCTACTAACCAGAAGGTTGGTGGTTGGGACCCACCCAGAGGTGCCTTGGAAGAAAGGCCTAGAGATATGCGTCTGAAAAGGGCACAGCTGTGAAAACCCTGTAGAATATAGCTATGCTCTGAAACAGTGGAGGTCACCATGAATAGAATCAACTCAGTGACAACTGGCTTGTGTTTGTTTATTGGTATGATAATAGAAGCGGGTAGGGAAAGGGAAAGTACTCCAGAGTTTATTTACTCTATTTTAAACTTGGTGACTGTGTACAGTTAATGGACTAGGTCATCAGAAAAGACCTGTGTTCAGCGAGTTACTAAAACTGTATAAGACATGCTTCTGATGAAACAAACTATCATGCTTGAGATCCACAGGTGCTACAAAATTAGCCACAAATAACCAAGCAAATAAACCTTATCATCATTTGGAGTGGAAGCTTTAAGTCAAATGTATCTACTTATCACCCAAAATAGCTCTTAAAGGTGGACTAACACTTGCAGGTTTACCAAAAGGCTTGAGGAAGAAAAATTATCAAAGAAAATAAGGTATTTGTATGGGAAGAAGTAAAATTAAAATGTAAGCTTCCAGAGAGGGCTTCTCCTTGACTCTTTTAACTAAGAGAAATGTGCCATTGGGGCACATTCACATTTTCATGTGCATACACAAAACCAGACAAGTGCGTGAGTGTCTTTTGTCCCTTAGAGTGATCAAGCAAAACAGCAGTCTAGCTCTAATACGGCCCTAAGAGCAACCTCTTGGGGGAAAGTGCCTACTTTCTCCACTTGGGCAAAATATGAGTAAGTTCACTAAAATAAACTGAAAATATTCCTGACTCGTTCAAATGCAATCTGTGCGCTCCAAAAATAAATAAAGATTGCTTCTAAGAAATCTAGAACATGATACGATGCAAAGCAGTGGTAACGTTAAGTGCTCAGATGCTCACAAACATCTGAGTCTGTCTGTTCCGCCTGGTTAACATGAAAATAAGATGTAAGTGGCGGTGTTAAATTATGAGTTTTCTCATTGGTCCTGAGCTCTGGAATTTTAAAAATGCATTTGGTGAAGTGCTAATATATGTGTCTGTATGTGTGTACTTAGAAGTCCTTTCATGGTACAAATGGTTAAGTGTGAGATGACTTAGTGAAAGGTAAATGGTTGAAAACCACCCTGCAGCATCCGGGAAGTCCCAGGGATCTCAGAGGTCACAGTCTTGGGAACCCTATGGAGCAGTCCTACTCTGTGTACATGTGGTCAGCACGTATTAGAATCAACTTAACAGCAACTGGTTATATGTATATATACATATGTATGTATGTGTGTACATTCTAAAATTAGCATACATACAAATTAATAGCGCATATTTATTGGTAGACACGGGAGCACACAGTAGCACTCTATTTCAGATAGAGACCCTGCTTACTTGTAAAATAAATGTATTCTGTTTATCCTGCATGCATTTAGGTCCTCTCTCTGGCTCTTCCAAATATCTCATTAGATCTTGAATAAAGAGGAATTAGAGCTTAAATGTTAGTGGGAATGAAGTTGATGACAAAGCAAAACCTTTCAGGTGATGCAGCCAGGGAAGATATAAATGTGTTTCACAAGAAGTGTGATGTCATCTGTACTTCTGTTCAAAGAAGGAGCCATTTTCAGTTTAACTATTCCACCCACCAGAATGACTGGATTATAAACCATGGCCAGGTAAAACACTTAGCACCCAGATTTCAGAGCCCTTGAGCTGAGGGGACATAATCACTCACGGAATTAGAGATGAGCACCATTTCTGTTCACACAGAAAAAGATTTTATCAGACAGTTCTGAAAGAGAAAAAAACTATCCTTAAAATACTACTAGCAACAAACTTTGAATGGATGCATTGCGAAACCTAAGACTTTGAATTTTTTAGAACTATTAATAAATGGTCTGATAAAGAAATAACTATCCCAGTAACTATTGCTACAGAGTAAGAAGAGCACAGTGACATATAAAAAGAAATGGACAGAAACTGTATTAATGACTCAGACTCAATGTCCCTCCATTTATCATCACTCTTTCTTGTAGACTTCCAAAAAAAGAGGTAGAAGATATTTTCTGACTTTGGTTTCATTCGTGGGACCCGTTCTGCCAATGGAATGAGTTTATAACTGTTAGCTGACACTAGGATCCCAAGAACAATGGAATTAGACCATTGTAATCCATAGGGTTTTCACTGGTTAATTTATTTGGAAGCAGATTGCCAGCCCTTTCTTCTTGGTCTGTCTGGATGTTCTGCTGAAAACTTTTCAGCATTGCTCAAGCCTCCAGTAACAGATGGTGGCTGCCCACAACGTGCACTAGCTAGGAATCGAACCCAGGTTTTCAGTATGGGAGGTGAGAATTCTGCCACTAAGTCACTAATGCCCTTATATGGGAACAACACAACCACACACTTAAAAGAAGTCTGAGTGATTGAGATAGTCCTCTTGCACACCTGCTGTTGCTAAGTAGTAGCCCAGATTAACCACTGACCTAGCTGGAGGACAAGGGACAAGGGGAGCCTTGACTAGCCTTGATTAGCCAAACTCCAGGCAATCCTCAGATCTATGAGAAAAAGTACTTCTTTTTGTGTGTCACTGCGATTTCTGTGGTTAATTTTATGCAGCAGTAGCTAACTAACATAAAAAAGTATAATTATACTGAAGTAAATTTTCTTTCTTTAATGAAAATGAGGAACCATAAGAAGAAATTTAGGTTGAAAACAAGGAAGATTTGTATTAGTAACACATTTTTCTAAGTTTTAAGAATGGGAAAGAGAAATGCTACAGCCATAGTGAGAAAAAACAAATTTATTGATCCTGGACATAAAAACACAAGTAAGTCAACAGGAACTAGAAATGCCATCTGGTTAAAAACAGATTCTCTATCAGCTTTTTAAAGTAAATAGTCAGAAAACGCTTCCTTTATTCTGACTTTACCGTGATTTAGTGAGTCAAACTAGCACTGAGACATAAAGTTTATCTTGATCCTCATTAATGTGAATGCAGTTTCTCAAAACAACCTTTGAGAAAAGAAATAATAGAGAAAAAAAGTCTAAAAGCAAAAATGTTAGAATGTTGGTTAAACCAAGTTTCTTACATTGTCAAAACTATGAGTTAGCAGCAACTAACAACTGTCCATAGAGACCTAAGAAGTTAAATTTGCCAGAGTGTGTTTGTGAAAATTTTTACTCCAGAGGCTGACAAATGGAGGGTCAGATCACATTCCTGACATTTATTAACTATGTGACCTTAGGTAAACCTAACCCACTGCCATCGAGTTGATTCCGAAGAAGCGTGTCTGGTAGATTCAAAATGCCAACCTTTTGGTTAGTAGCTGTAGGATTTAACCACTATGCTACCAGGGTTTCCAGCTTTTGGCAAGGAGTTTGTTTTTAAGCCCTGGTTGCCTATGATGTAAGAAATTACTCATATAGCAAGTGCTTAACAAATAACAGCCACTACTGCCATCATCATCAACATTATCGCCACCATCATCATCAACATAAAGAGTTTTAGGGAAGAGACGATATCATCCAAATGACCCATTGCCATTAAAACCATTCTAACTCATAGTGACCCTATCAGACAGGATAGAACAGCCCCATGTCTTTCCATGGAGCAGCTGGGAGATTCGAACTGCCGATCTTTTGGTTAGCAGCTAAGCTCTTAACTACTGTGCCACCAGGGCTCCCCACACAAGCTAGGCCTTAAGAAAAGAATTTGGCTCTCATGCACAGAGTGGATTGGACAGGACAAACAAACAGAAACACCAATGGTTTCATTTAGGCGAGATCTTTGTCACCACCGTCTTGTGAAACCTTCTTTACACCAGAGTTGAAGTGAAAAGCCTAAAGCTGAAGCACAAACAAGGCATTGTTGGCATTTCTGCCCAAAATGAGCAATAGTTGAAGGCAGGGAATGAAATATTCCCTCTCCCCGCTTTGCTCAGGTGCTCCAGGCAAACCATTGGACAGACAGACTCCAGGCCAGTGCCTCAAGAGTCTGCACTCAGCCCGCACCGGTGAGGCTCTTTGCTGCCTACTTTCCTGGCCATCTGTTGCAATGGCACCATGCCAGTTTAAAAGGTGGCTTGCCTGCTTTGCTGAAGTCTGGGGGTCAAGAGAAAGTTTTAGAAAAAAAGCCTTTACCAAACACACCAGGGCACCTGGGAGAGAGTTCCTAGTGGCTTCTCCTTCTCCCCACACAGCAATGCTGATGGCAGTTTTTGTTTCAGTACATTTTATTCCACCTGTTGATTTAACAAGTTGGGTCTCCAATCTGAATCTGGAAATCTGGAAAGGCAGAAAACACAGACCATGTGTAGGTACCTGTGGCTGCCAAACAGACAGGTGGTGTTATTGCTGCTTCTTGGCAGCACTGATGGGAAGCAGCAGGGTTTCCATCAATACGCTTCTAGCGTCTCCTCTAATTCCCCAGCGTCCTCCTTTTTTTCCCATGACATCTCCCTCTTTCCTCCCGTCCTGCCACTATCTGCAAGATTTAGCAAAGATGTTTTTGTTTCGCTTGTCTTCTGCTTGGGACTTCATTAATTTAAGTGGAAATCATTAAAATCTATCAACAAGAGTTATTCTTATAAGAACCCAGAGTATATTTAAATATATTTATTGTTTTAAGCTAATACTTTATATGTGACTGGATTACATGCTATAAATTATATCAAGTAATCAATGTCACTGAACTGTACACAGACATTGTTGAACTAGCACGTGCTTTGCTGCATATATTTTCAACAACAAAGAAAATAAGCTAAATAATTTAATGTATATATGTATGTATATTAAAAATTATCCTTTGGAGCTGACAGAACCAGAAGAGTACAAGTCAATTCCAAGCTAATTAAAAAAAAAAATCTTTATCCTAATGATAAAGAGCATTTTCGGCTTATGGTTAATTGTGTATAAGCTTTTCTTAAAAGATAGAAAATGCATGCAAATAACTAGGACAAATAGTAATAACAAGTACAAAAAAAACTACTTTGGATAGTTCTAATAAGAGATGCATGTACCTATTAGTGAGAGAGTACAGTGGTGAGAGTTTAAATATTGCCTGATGATATTAAGAATGTTGGTTTTACTTGACCAGTGTTCATTCATTTGTATGTCAAGTATTGGCTGAGTACCCAGAAGATCTCAGGTATTGCGCTAAATGTCAGTGATAAGAAAGCAAATCAACCAGAAGATCTCCTATAAAGAATCTTACTATCTAGTGTCGTAAGCGTCCATGTGCCCAAACAAACATTAAGAACACAGGAATGCAGGGATGGGAACATGCACAGTATTATAAAAGTATTAATAAAGGTACTTACTCCACCCAGGAGGATAATGGTGGTTCAGTGGTAGAATTTTTACTTTCCATGTAGGCTACTTGGATTTGACTCCCAGTCAATACACTTCATGTGCAGAGGCTATCCATATGTCCGTGAAGGCTTGCAGGTTGCTATGATACTGAACAGGTTTTGGCGGAGCTTCTAGAATAAGACAGACTAGGAAGAAAAACCTGGTAATCTACTTTCAAAATTCTACCAAAGATAACCTTGTGGATCACAATAGTTCAATCACAGGATGGTACAAGACCAGGAATGTTCTATGCATGGAGTCCTGATGAGTCCAGTGTCAGTCCAATAGCCATCAACAACAATAGTCTGGAGAGAACTGGGAGAACCTTCGTAGATGACATCAAAGACAAGTTTCATTAAAAGTTTGAATTTATAAAGCACAAGGTAAACTATATATCACTTACCCTTACTTACCAGTAAGTAAGGGTAATTCAGCACAACTGTTTGTCATTCAAATCTGGCAAACATTCTGGGTTAGATTAAAAAAGAATCTATGCAACAGGAATAATTCCTACTCTCTGCCACCATATGGATGATGCAAAAGTTAAGAGATAAAGAATGTCTAAACACTGAAGCAATTGTATTGTGCAAATGAAATTTACTATTATCAATTATTTTTTGTATTCTTTTTCATCTACCAGATGAATATGCATATATATATATATATCTGCAATCAACATACAGGGTGGCCGTTACCTATTCTTTCCAAAAGTGCATATAATCATAACACCAGCAGAGGATTTGTGGGGTGCATTGACCCATCCAGGAACTCCTGAGTTGTACAAATGATTAACATATATAGTCAGCTGGTAACTGAAAGGTTGGAGGTTTAAATCCACTCAGAGGCACATTGGAAGAAAGGTATGGTGATTTATTTCCAAAAACATCAACCATAGAAAACTCTATGGACTGAACAGCAGTCAAGCGTACTTTGTTTTCCAGTGTACACGGAACACTCTCGAGGTTTGATTACATAAGGACATTAAAATAACCTTAACAAAATGCAAAGCGTGGAAATGTTACAAAGCTTTTTATCTAATCATAAAGCCATAAAATCAGAAATTGATAACAAGAAAAGCAAGGGAAAAAATTAAATTGAACAACACTTTGCTCAAAAACTGCTTATTTGCAGCAGAAATCAAGGACAGAGTGAAAAAATTCACAGAATCAAATGAGAACGAAGACACATCCTGTCAGAACCTTTCAGATACAGCAAAAGCAGTGCTCAGAGGTCAATTTATAGCAGTAAATGCACAAATCCAAAATGGAGAAAGGACCCAAATCAAAGTATTAACCCTACAACTTGAACAAGGAGAAAAATAACAGCAAAAAAGGCCCTCAGGCAGCTTTCTCTGTACTCTGTATTTATTGTTGTTGAGTCTATTCTGACTCATAACAACACTGTAGAACTGAGTAGAACTGTCCCATATGGTTTCCAAGGAGCAGCTTGGATATGAACCACCAATCTTTTGATTAATAGCCAAGCTCCTAACCACGGAGTATCCAGGGCTCCGCTGTACTCTATAAACCAAAAAACTATCTTGCCATCAAGTCAATTCCAACTCTGTACTTTATATCCCACCCATATTACACATATGAGATGAATCCTAACATGGAAGAAAGTCCCTGGTTGGCACAAACATTTTGTATTTGAATTATAACATAAAGGTTAGCGGTGTGAACATGTCCAGTGGCACAGTGAAAGTGAAGTTTGGTGATGTGCTGCTGTGGAGATCACAGTCAAGTGAACTCTATGTAGCAGTTCTACTATGTAACACATGGGGTTGCCATGAGTGGGAACCAACTTGATAGTGACAGGTTTGGGTTTGTTTATTGGTTGGTTGGTTGGTTTAACATGATGAAAGTGTCTGGAGAGGAACAAGTCCTTACCAGCACTAGGATGAGTAGAAAGGATTGTTCACAGTTTGGGGGTTTTTTGTTGTTTCTCTGAAATCAAAAGGATAAATTAAAAAAAAAAAAAAAAGCTGTTGCTGAGCTGATTTGCATTTGTGGTACGTCCATTCACGTCAGAATAGTTGTGTCACAGTAGATTTGTGTTCCATAGGGCTTTCAGTGATGATTTTTTTAAAAGCAGATCACGAAGCCTTTCTTCCACCACTGGGTGGATTCAAACTCCTAACCTTTGAATTAGCAACTGATGCCTGTTAAGAATTTATACAACCCAGGGACTCCAGTCCAGAGGGCCAGAAGACCTAAATTCTGGTCTTAACCTAATCCCTGCTACACTGTGAGGCCATTCAGAAAACATGCAACAGAATCTTTGTTCTTCATCTATGACATAAAGTAATGCCCAGACTTCTTTCCAGCTCTTCGTAACTCAGCATCTTGCACTGAGCAACTCCATGCATAGGACTAATGGTTTCCTCTATCAATCTCATTGTTAATGCATGTGACTAACTAATACATGTGACTTACTAATACATATGGCAACCTCACAGTGGACTGTAACCCTCTAAGGATTAAATGGGGGATTTTTAATTTCTATTATTCATAATCTTTCAGCTAACTTTGATAAAAGATCTCATTTAAATGTGATCTAGAGGAAGAAATGGCCAATTTTCCTAAAATTTCTGGCTTTTTGTTGTTGTTGCTGTTCCCTTCTATTGCTGAAACAGCTATTTGTAACACTAATTCAGAAGCAAAATAATTGAACACAGCATTTTTCTGCTATTTTCAAGGGTCCACAAAGAGTTAAGTGCCTGGATTCTATACGAGCCAACATTTAGAATTAGATATTTCTCAGAAACCGGGAGGGCAGTAAGGGAGATAATATTTCAACATCTAAGTGTTTGTAATGAACAACATGTGTGTGTATTCACCTTTGTGTATGTATCATCCACAAGCATGTATGTAAATTTTCCCCTGATGTACGATCTCAGTAAAATATCAGGGAGAAAAAAATGTCAGACATACGTAGCATAGCAATCAAGGGCTAATGAAGATCCAGGTATTAAATCAATTAAGAAGTATCAAAAGCTACCTAATCATCAAGGAACAAAATTGGCACCACAATATGTAGCGAGTATGGGAAAGCCTAATTTACTAAACATACCCTGCAGTCACATAATTGCATGTAATTTTACCAGCATAATTAACTAATTTAATTACCACTTCTCAAGTGCATCAATTATTGACATTACAGAGTTTTCAGACAGCAGAATTACCGTGTGGCACATCCAGAGAATGCAAAATGCTTTGTGTGCCTGTTTTTCCAGTCATCGTCAACTATGAAGAAGAATGGTGGCTTGGAGGGGGAGAATCTTACAATGAAAGATCCAGTTGGTAGGCAGGTTTGAAGGATGGGGCACCGACAAATGTGCCTGGCATGAGGCAAAGAAGGGGAGAAAGCACCTCAGACTCTGCTCTTGGAAATGGTTTGCCACCAGGCTGAAAAGAAAACCTGCAAAGCTTAGTCAGGGAAAGAAACAGAAGGCTCTAGTTTTTTTTTTTTTTTTTTGAATAAACGATGCAACAGCAATTCGAAATGTGCCTGCAAATACTTGTAGTCAGGAAAAGAAATAAAAGCAAAGGAAGTTTGAATAAACATGTTATTTAAGAACAGCAACTTGCTTTGAAGAAGAGGGTTCTTCAATTTTATTTCTTCTTTTTTAAAATCTAGTTATTACTTAAACATTTAATATGAAGGAAATTTTTTGAAAAATACTTCAGCTTGTTGAGTTAGAGAGTGTTTGAGTTTACCTCCAGGTGGATTCTAGCTTCAGGGTTGTTTAAAAAACAAACAGGCAACATCAGTCAAGATTGTTCTCATGTCATGCAATTGGTGAGCAGAGACACCTGAAAATATTGGGAGCTGTGGCATGGTTTTCTTTTTCCTTTCATATTGGCCTTCTGTACGTGACCTTTGCACATCTGCTCCATGGTATCTGGAGGTGGGTGAATTATGAAATAGTGCTGGCATTAGCAGGGTATTTTAACAAGACAATTGAATCTGGAGTAAGATATGTGAAACTAACATGTCTTTCTTACCTTTTGAATCCTTGGGCACCTACACTGTCTTCAGATTTAAATTCAATTTCAAGTCTTTTATTTACTCTGGAAATAAGAATGGAGGCCTTTATTACTTTTATCTTTAAAAGTTGGCTTTTCTCATCACTTTTATATAACTTAGTCAAGCAGTTCCAAAATTAAAGGAAAAGGGAAGGTTTTAAATGAGATAAGATTTAAAAAATCTGAATCTTATATTGGGGTAAACTTTCTAAGGCTGAGAATGAGAGATTGCAAGAAGACTGGGCCAGGTTGTACAAAAAGACAGTGCCTATGCACCACATGTATCCACTTTATGTAGATGTTCCAGAAAGCTAGAAGTTGGAGACCTGGAATTATCTGCCTTATGATTGGTGTGTATCATTTAAGGAAGATGATGAAGGAGGTTCATGAAGTTTTCTCTGGACTTTCAGCCCCTACCTGCCCCTTCTTCTCTCTATATATGTCGTTCGTCTCCCCACCACATTTCAAGGTCACGGGTTTCCTTTTGCCTTCTCCTATCTTCTATCCGGAGCCCCGGTGGCTCAGTAATTAAAACATCAGCTCCTAAGCAAAAGGTCAGAGGTTTGAATCCACCAGCCTCTTCTTGGAAACCCTATGGAAACCCTACTCTGTACTGTAGGGTCACTATGAGTTGGAGTTTTCTTGACAGCAATGGGATTGTGTTTGGGGTTTTACCTTCTTTCTGCTTAAATGTATTACTTTCCTCCAACCAGTTGTCATTGAGTCAGCTCCCATTCCTGGTGGCCCCAGGTGTGTCAGAGCAGAGCTGTACTCCGCAGATTTTATAACAACTTAGTTTTTGGGAAATAGATTGCCAGGTCTTTCTTCCGAGGCAAATCTGGGTGGATTCAAACTTCAAACTTTTCAGTTGGTACCAAGCACATTGTTTCAGCACTCAGGGGCCACAATACCTTCTCTAGGTGTGTTTAATATAAGCTTTCTGTATAGTTTCGTATTTAAAGTTGTAGAGTGCTTTAAAATGGTCTTGAGTATTTGCAATCAAGTAAGAAAAGATATTTGGGGGGCAACATAAAGGGCAGCTATAGCCACGAACCTCATCAGATGAAGTGCACAGGAATCAAACAGACTACACCTATGCAGAGATCATGGAGAAGCTCAATATCATCAGCCAAAGCAACGCCAGCTCTGGACTGTGGAAAAGATCACCAATGTTTTTAATGCAATTTCAAGATGAAGAAAATCAGAATGATTCCACATGAGCCAAAACACAACTTTGAGCATATCCTGCTAGAATTTACAGACCATCTCAGGAAAAGATTTGACAAACTGAACACTAACGACCAAAGACCAGATGAGTTGTAGAATGACACCAAAGACATCTTGCATGAAGAAATCAAGAGGTCATTAAAAAGATAGGAAAGAAAAGGCCAAATGGATGTCAGAAGAGACTCTGAAAGTTGCTTTTGCATGTAGACTAGTTAAAATGAATGGAAGAAATTATAAAGCAAAAAAGCTGAACAGAAGATTCCAAAGGACAGCTCAAAAAGACAAAGTATAAGGCGTTATAACGAAATGTGCAAAGAACTGAAGTTAGAAAACCAAAAGAAAGATTGCACTTAGCATTTCTCAGTCTGAAGGAACCGAAGAGAAAACTCAAGTCCCAAATTGCAATTGTGGAAAATTCTTTGGGCAAAATAGGATAACCTAGTGCCATACTGATTTAAGAGCTATGGCTGCTAACTGAAAGTCTGCAGTTTGAATCCACCATGCACACCTTGGAAATCCTGAGGCAGTTTTACTCTGTCCAATAGGGTCACTAAGAGCCAGAATCAACTTGATGGCAGTAGGTTTGGTTTTGGCTTATGGGAAAAAATATCAAACAGTGGAGAAAGCATCAAAACAAGATAGGTGGACTATACAGAGACACCGTGCCAAAAAGAATGGTTTGACATTCAACTATCTCAAGAGATAGTGTATGATCAAGAGCTGATGATACCGAAGGAAGAAGTCCAAGCCACACTGAAGGCATTGGTGAAAAATAGTGATCGGTAATTCACAGACTATCAGTTGAGATGTTCCAACAAACAATACCACAAGTAGAAGGCTTTCACAAATGGGAATTGATTTCTCCTCACAGTAAAGTAGGCTAAAAGTTCAAAATTAGGGCTTCAGCTCCCAGTGAAAGGTCATTTAGTTGGCTCTCTTTGCCATGACTGGAGCTTCTCTGGGCACAGATCACCAATTCACAAGATGCACTCTGCTTCCAACACTGCTTCCTTAGTAATACGAGATCCCCAAACCTCTCTAGTCACATCTCTCCTTCATATCCCAAAAGACTGTCTGAACACAATCCAAGCTTGTAGATTGAGTCCTGGCTCACTAACACAGCTGCAGCCCATTCTCCCTCACTGACATCATAGAGGCAGGATTTACTATATATGGGAAAACAATCACCCAATACTGGAAATCATAGCCCTGTCAAGTTGATGTACACATTTTGGTGGGGACACAATTAAATCGATGGCATCAATTAATACTGCCTAAAGAGAATCAATCAAGTTTATCATGTTCTGAGTGAGAAAATGCCTTTCTATATCTGCAATGCTCATTCTGAGAGGCTTCTTGGCTTAGGTCTAAGCCTCTGTCTAGAAGGGGTCCCTCACATTAATTAACTTTAAATTTTTGACAGTACATTCACTCACACTATTATGCCTACTCTTTACTTCCTGTTATCTTTACCAACATACAGTTTCTGTAACAAGGCTCTGCATAGGCAATGGTTCAGGAAAACATTAGGATGGAAGATCACCTCAGCCAACAGGTATGACAAGTAATTCAGCTAGGCCCAAACCACCTTTGTCATCATCAAGGGAAAACTGTAGAAAGAAAGATCATGTAGAAAGATGCAATGGGTACTGTACTTTGAAAACAAAACAAGTCTTTGTTGCTGTCTAGTAGATTCCAACTTATAACAATCTTATGGTACAGTAGAACTGTGCCATATGGTTTCCAAGGAGGGGCTGGTGGACTTGAACTCGTGGCTTTTTGGTTAGCAGTTGAGCTCTTAACCACTGTACCACCCGGGCCCCAATAGTTCCTGTGGAAAGGCCAATTATGCATCTTTCCTATTACTGTCTCTTGATGTTCATAATCTGACCAGGACACTTAGACAAGTTTATTAAATAACGAACAAGGATGATTCAGTGTACCATAATTGCTCAGAGAAAGAGAGAACTTTCAGGAAGGATGACCAGGGACATCTTTACAGAGGTCATGACATTTTAAGTAAATCTGGAAGAATAGTATTTAGCCCTGTAAATAGTATTTAGAGGACAGGGTAGAGCAAGCATAGGAAACACTGCGATCAAAAGTACAGAAATGGAAAGCTTGAGAGGAGAAAGGCAGGATTCCAGGAGCCTGAGGCATCATGGCTGTGCAAAAACTAAGAAGGCAGTGGAAGGAAGTGAAGCAAATAACACAGGGAAGCGAGGCTCCAGGACTCCAGCCCCAGCTCAGCGGCCAACTAGTTATGAGACCTGGAAAAGTCATGTCACCCCTCTAGCTGTAAAAGAACAGGTTTAACTGAATGACTGTGGTCCTTCCCAGAGTCCCCACATAGTGCAAATGCCTAAAGTACTCAGTGGCAAATTGAAAGCCTAAAGATTTGAGTTCACCCAGAGATGCCTTGAGAGAAATGCCTGGTGATTTATTTCCTAAAGTCAGACGTTGGAAACCCCATGGGACACACAGTTCTACTTTGATTCACATAAGGCTGCCATAAGTTGACTTGATGACAGTGGTGCTAATTACAGTTCTTCCCATGTCCACTGGCATCCTATGAGCCGAAATGGGCATTTTCCACATGATAAGCTTACAACAAAATCTATTTTTGACACACTTCGCTGATTTCCATACTATCTACAATCTGTAATGGTAAGACATTTTCTACACTGAATCAGTTCATTGTATAGTCACTAAACTTAAAACAGCAGTCCCCACAGAGAAGATACACAAATAATAGATGAATGAAGGATTGTCTGTAGATTATTCTGGCCAATGCATTCTCTTCTCTTTTCAGCCCATGCTTCTCAAACAAACGCTCTGCGTACCGGGATGGTCGTCATGTTCTCAAAGTCTCAGTTCACCCCTTATGTACTCAGCATAAGTCTCTGCAACTACCTGTTTTACCGATCTGCAGCCACATCATAGTTGAATTGAGGAGGCAAAAATGCAGTATGTATCTCTGTACTATTGTAGAATGTCTACCATCTTAATATAACAACTTTAAATGCCTTAGCAATAGTTTATAAATATTGCCATTACCCCTAATAAAATTCTTTAAATTATCAGGAGTGTGTGTGTGTGTGTGTGTGTGTGTGTGTGTGTGTGTGTGTGTGTGTGTGTGTGTGTGTGTAACAGATCTAACCAAGCCAGAGAGCTAGAATCTCTTCTGAATTAACTGGACTACAAAATCAAACATCTTACCCTTGTTAGCAAGTGTGTCCAGACCCAGTGACTCTCTCTGCTACTTATTTGTGAAAAATGTCGTCTACTAACAAACCGTCCTTCTGCCCGTACAGGAGATCTATGATACTAATTTTAGGTAATTCTGCTCTCTTCGTTAGAAAGTTTCTGCCTAATATGTGCTTCATTTAGTTTCTCTTTTTCTTCCTAAGCATCTGAAATATTTAATTGTGTAGAACACGAGCACCTCTTACGTGTGTGATCATAGATTTTTGTTTGCGTGTTTGTTCAAAAATAAATCCATTTGAAAGGGATAAATGACAGAACATTCACATAAGCAGTTCTTTGGAGCTGTAGGGCAGTGAGAAGAAGAAAACCTTTGGAGAATAAAATTAGTGACAATCAATCTCCCCTCGTATGAATTGAAAATTTCATCCCTGCAACTGACTTCTTCACTGGAGCTTTTCTCCCATCAACTTGATGGATCTTCCAGTGGAAACAGAACAACTACAACATCTTGCATCATTCTAGCAGCAGCTCATTTTGTTACAATTGAGTCTGGGAGAAGCCTAAGAGTTAATTTTAATAAGACTAAATCAGCCTGTCTTGACAATAGAGGGGAAGAAAAGGGGACAGGTAGATGACTGTATGTTTTGACATTAGGCCATTAACATGCAAATCAAATGCAAAATCATATGCTAACAAGTTTGAGCCTTTGTTTTGTGGTTGGACATTCCCCCCCCCCCCCGAAAACGGACTGTAGACTTGATTCAATTCTATACAGAAAGCACATAGCAAGACATCTAATGTTCGCAAGAAAAAAATACAAAAGGTACTTGTTTTGACCTCTTGGGAAGTGCAGGATTCCTGTAAATTTGACTTTATTGCCTACCCACCGACTTGGCGCACCGAAGCATGGCAGAGAACAGAAGCCCATGCAGTGCCCGTGATCACCACACAGTGAATAACAGTAGTGGGAATGCAGGGCGGCCAACACAACAGCGTCCTTCACATCACCCACAGGCCACCGCCGAGCTCCCAGGGACAAGCAGCATTAATTATAGACTAATGATACCATTTGCATGCACATTTTTAAAAACAGTAGTGAGCGTAGTCCTAATAATTGAAGATGAGTGAGATGAGGCTGCATTAAAATGCTCTATTGAATCTCTTATCTCATTTTTAAAAAAGACCTCTGTCACCTTGGTGCTCATCAGTACACATTAGCAGTGGGTAACCATGCGGTAGGGAACATTATGCTGGGTCCTTATAGATGCAATCACTTAATCAACCTGCTTTCAAAATCTTTATGATTATTATGATCATAAACACAAGACCCTGCAGGGGTAAAAACAAAACATAAGCACTTTCAATATAAATGGGAAGACAACATGAAATCTATGAAATTTTGATGTTGGTGGGAAGTTAAGGATTCTATGACTAAAACGAATTTAAAAAGTAGGCACAATTGTGTACGTATGTTGCGATTATGCTTCAGTAAAATCCATATCTGTTTGTGTGGTTCAGGCAGTTATGAAACACTAGGAAAAGAGGAAGGAAAATTAGTTCTTGAAAGCAGCACATCTGTAGCCGCATACTCCTTGGGTCCTTGCCCTGTCTTAATAGCCAGTCGAAATATGATGGACACCAATTGCAAGAGGAACGCAAAGTAGCAAGTTTATCGTCTGCATAGACAAGGAGTAATTTGGGGTCTAGTGACACTACGTGCACATTGTCTGAAAGGGGTTGGGGAGCTTTTTGTTTCCAATGTTATCCAGAAGGTGGATTTGGTACTGGAACTCTCTGCCCTTAGCCCTCCCATGTCTGTATGTGGAAGTCTGGATGTGGCATCATCTTCCATCAGATGCCAGTGTGGTGGGACCCTTCACTTCTCAGATGGTCTCGGGTGAAACCATGAGCTGGGAAGTATCTTCCTTTCTGGCAATAACTGGGTTTGGGGTTAGGTAAAGGACACAATCTCCTCCATCTACACTTGCTCCGAGGTCTAGGTTGAGCAGGTTTAGTGAACAGTGTCACCATGCACTGTGATTTCCTGAAAATAATTGCTCAGAACAAGCTTGTGGTTAGCAAGACAGAGAAAGGAGGCAAAGAGGTGTTGATTGGGGGTTTTACTTCTATCTGTAAAGTCATGGTGGATCTCAGCAGGACTGGAGTACACCTTGTATCCATGGTCCTGTACAGAAATGCCTCAGCCAGATCAAGAGCGGAAACTTTCAGCTTAGGAGAGTCAGAAGCCAGAGAAGCCCTCAGCTGGACTTTGCTTCCATAGGATTTCTCCAGCCATTGCTTCAACTCATAAACACTTGTATGTGTCAGATTGGGACGTTATTGCCTTTGAACTTTCAATGACTGATTTCGCAGAAGTATACCCCCAGGGCTTTCTTTCAAAGTGACCCCGGGTAGACTCCAGCCTCCAACTTTTCAAGTAGCAGCCTTACCCAAACCAAACCTAGTACCGTACAGTCAATTCTGGCTCATAGTGACCCTACAGACAGAGTAGAACTGCTCCATAGAGTTTCCAAGGAGCACCTGGTGGATCTGAACTGCCAACCTTTCGGTTAGCAGATGTAACCCATAACCACTAGGCAACCAGGGTTTCCAAATTTGTTAGCTATTTGCATCACCCAGGGACATGGTAGTCAGTCAGGAAGCCTTTCGTGCAGATCTCATTGTGTTCTGAATTAAAAACAGTCAGGAAGATGGGTAGATGAAGCACATGCTTGCTCCTTTTTAAAACTTTCCAATGTTAGAAACTTATTTTACATGGCATGTTACAGGCATGCTTATCATTTTATTTACGCCTCAGATTTTGGTAAAGAAGCATTGAAAACCAAGCTTTAAATGTTGATTCTGTACCCGTATGGGTACCATTCCCTACTCTGTTTTCTTAGTTCCCGTAACTCATTGATAGCACATTAAAAAAAAAAAAAGTTCCGTCACGGAATAAAATTAAAAATTGTTTAGCAAAAAAAGCCCAAACAATCACCACTCCATTCTCTTTACAACAAATTCAAGTGTTCTCGTTGTCCTTCTTGTATTAGTAAAAGGTGCCTAGATAGTGCAAATAGTTAACACACTCAGCTAATAACCAAAAATGTGAGAAGTTCCAGTCCACTGGGAGGTGCTTCAGAAGAAAGGCCTGGCCAGCTATGTCTGAAAATGTAGCTATTAGAAACCTGATGGAGCACAATTTTACTTTGACACACATGGGATCTCAGTGAGTCAGAATCTACTCAACAGATACTGGTTTGATTTGGGACTTAATATTAGTAAGACTGGAAACCGAAACATCATAGCTGAAGCATTTGCAACTATACTTTCAATAAAATCAAACCTGTTGCTCTCGTCAGTTCCAACTCTTAGTGATTCCATAGGAGCAGAACTGCTTTATAGGGTTTCTAAGCAGTGGCTGGTGGATTTGAACTGCCACTGTACCACCAGGAGGGTTCCATACCATCTCCAAAAAACTCAGCCGAACTTGTTGCCATCAAGTTGGTTTTAACTCATAGCAACTCTATCGGAGAGAGTAGAACTGCCCCAGAAGGTTTCCAAGGAGTAGCTGGTGGATTTACACTGTCAGCCTTTTGATCAGCAGTCAAATGCTTAACCTCTGCACCAGCCAATAAGACATCTTAATAAAAATCACAGAATAGGCAATGAAGACCCAAACATACACACACACACACAAAAATCCATTGCCATAGAGTCAATTCTTACTCAGCAACCCTATAGGACAGAGTAGAACTGCCCCACAGAGTTTCCAAGGAGTGCTTGGCAGATCTGAGTGGCTGATGTTTTGGTTAGCAGATGGAGCACCTAACCATTACACCATCAGCATTTCCAGTGAAGATGCAGGAGTTGCTAAATTGTTGCTTCAGGTTCTGTTAAGTTGTCCACCTAAAGAACAAAACCAAACCCACTGTTGTGGAGTTGATTTCAACTCATATCAACCCTATAGGACAGAGTAGAATTGCTCCATAGAGTTTCCAAAGAGCACCTGGTAGATTCAAACTACTGAGCTTTTGGTTAGTCGACTTAACCACTATACCACCTAAGGTTATAATAGGGCTCATATATCTAAAATCAAAGATCCCTTACAGATAGATGTTTAAGTGTCTTAGTGCTACTGTAACAAAAATACACAAGTGAGTGACTTTAACGAACAGGTATTTATTTTCTCACATTTCAGAGGTTAAAGGTCCAAATTCAGGGTACACGTTCTAGGGGAGGGCTGTCTCTGTTGGCTCTGGGGGAAGACCTTTGTCTTTTTCAGCTTCTACTCATAAGTTCCTTGGTTGTCTTCACGTTGTGTCTGTCTGCCCCCGTCTGTGCTCATTTGGATCTGTACCTAACCTGCTCTTTTAGATCCCCAAAGTGATTGCCTTTAGACACATCCTACACTGATAGGCCTCACTAGCATAGTAAAGAAAATCCTATTCTGAAAAGGGAGTATATCCACAAGTATAATCAAAGGAAACCCTTTGCCTGAGTCAGTTCTGTCTCAACAATCTTACAGGACAGAGGAGAGACATCTCATGGAGTTTCCAAGGAGTGTCTGTTGGATTTGAACTGCTGACTTTTTGATTAACTGCTGTAGCTCTTAACCACTATGTCAACAGGGTTTCCTCTAGAAGTATAGGCGTTAAGATTTACAGCACATTTGTTTTTTAAACATTTGATTGTGCTTCAGGCCAAAGTGTACAGAGTAAATTAGTTTCTTATTCAAAAATTTATATGCACACTGTTTTGTGACATGGAAACCCTGGCAATGTGTCAGCACTCTCCCTCCTTCCTCCCCGTGTCCCCGTTTCTATTAGTTCAGTTTTCTTGCCACTTTCTCCTTCTCAACTTTGCTTTTGGGCAGGTGTTGCCTACTTGAACCCATATACCTGACAGATCTAAGAAGCACTCTTCTCACACATGTTATTGTTTGTTTTATAGCCTGTCTAATATTTGGCTGAAAGGTTAACTTATGGAAGTGGCTTTAGTTCTGAGGTGGAACTATTTCGGGGGGACATAGCCTCAGGAAGATTGCTTCGATCTCTGTCAGATGATTAAGTCTCCTCTTTTTCTTGTGTGTATGTGTATGTGTGTGTGTGAATTTAATTTTTTTATTTTCTTCCCGCTCTTTGGTACCCTTTAATGTGATCTTGGTAATAGCACTTGGTATGGTAGTCAGGCACCATCTAGTTTTGCTGTGTTTAGAGTGTTGGCAGCTGTGGCTCATGTGGTCCGTTAGTCCTTTGGATTGTTTCCTTATGTTTTCTTCATCTGATTAGCTCCAACAAGAAGAGCCTAAAAGATGTGTCTTAGACGGCTGCTCAGAAGCTTTTAAGATCCCAGATGCTACTCACCCAAGTAGCTTGTGGAACATTTTCTTTACAAATGATGTTATGTCAGTTGACCTAGATGACCCTTGTGTCTTGGGGGACACATTCCATCCATAGCAATAGGCTATAAGGAGGAAATAGGTGCACTGACAGCTGGAAAGAGCCATCAAGATCATACGTTTCTAAGACCTCACTTTTTAAGATGAGGAAATTGAGAGACAGTGATTATTACTTGACAAAGGCCACAAAGTTGCCCGTGACAGAACTAAAACTGAAACAGAGATCATCTGGCATGCCCTGCAGAATTGGGGTGGTTTTTTCACACTCATGTGAAATGTGTTATAATACATGTTTTCACAGGACAGTGGAACTGAGAAAGTTTGTGTCTCGTCACTGTTTCACCGTGTTTGGTGTTAGCAATTCTCATCAGCCTTGCTGGACGTGTTTCTTCACCATCGGGAGGTAGACACTGAGACCTCATATACAAAGGCACATTTAGGCTGATTATTATTAATTGCTTCAATACTAGATTTTATATGCTACATTTTCTTTTGCTTTTATCAAAGTACTTTCATGGGTGTCATTCAACCATTAAACACTGAACTCCACTGAGACTTTTAGCTGCATTATTTTATTTAATTCTCACATTAACCCTACAAAACTCACCCACTACTGTTGAGTTGATTCTGACTCATAGAGTCGCTATAGAGTAGAACTGCCCTATAAAGTTCCTAAGGAGTTCCTGGTAGATGTGAACCGCTGACCTTATGGTTAGCAGCTGTAGCACATAACCACTACACAACCAGGGTTTCCATAACCTTAAAAGGAAGGTGCTATTAGTCTGTTTCACAGACAAGGAACAGCTTGAGAAAACCAATACCAATTGCTGCTGAGTCAATTCCAACTCATAGGCCCCTACTGGACAAGGAATGACTGCCCCATAGGGTTTCCAAGGCTGTAATCTTTATGAAAGCAGACTGCCACACTTTTGTCCCACAGACAACTGATGGGTTCAAACTGCCAAACTTTCTGTAAGCAGCCAAGAAGAGCCTTAACCACTGCACCATCAGGACTCGGGCAAGAAAGTAAATGACTTATACCAATTCCTGTTACTGATCAAGAACAGAAACAAGTTTCAAACCCTGGTCTTTGTGACTTCAAAGCCTATATTTTCAAACACATTGCTAGGGGTCCTCTGTAACGTCATGCGTGTGCTTATGCCTATTTAAGGTTGTCTAATCATCACAAAAGTGTCTGACAGTGTACTTGATTACAGCCGTCTTACAGTTGATTCATTCATCCTTTCATCTAACCAGCGTGTAAGAGCGCCTACCATGACCAAACACACTTGTCAGCCCGGCATTACAGGGGTGAACAAGATGGATAAAGTTCCCGTCTTCACGAAATTTTCATTCCAGTGGAGAAAATAAGCTACAAACAAGCAAATGTATACATAAATACTACAATTCCAGGTAAATGCCGTGAGGGAAGTAAGGCTGAAGTAAAGGGTTAGAGAGGCATTAGGTTGGAGACACTTTCATTTTTTATTTTTATTTTTTCCCAACCTCCCTATACAGAACATTTTTTAAAATTACACTGTATGTGAAAATTTACAGCTCAGGTTAATTTATCCTACCAAATGTATACATGCATTACTTTATGGCATTAGTTGCAGTCTCCACAATGTGACAGCACACCCTTCCCTTTTACCTCTGGTTTCCCGTGTCCGTTCAACCAACTCATATCCCTTCCTGCCTTCTCATCCTGCCTCCAGACAGGAGCTGCCCATTTTGTCTTGTATATCTGATTGAAAAAAAGATTCTCCTCATGTGTATAATTTTTTTAATTTTATAGTGCAGTCTAATTTTTGTCTGAAGAGTGGCTTTGGGAATGTTTTCAGTTCTGGGTTAACAGAGCATCAGGGAGCCATAGGTTCAGAGGTTCCGCCAGTCTGTGTCATATCATTATATCTGGTCTTTTTATGTGAGTCTGAGTTCTACTCTGCACTTTTCCCCTGTTTTATGTTCCAGGACTCTCTGTTGTACTACCTGTCAAAACAGTAATGGGTGGCAGCCAGGCACTATCCAGTTCTTCTGGTGGAGACAATGTTTGAAATACTATTGTTGTGGTTGTTAGGTGCTGTTGAGCTCGTTCTGATTTAGTGAGAGCCGTGTGCAATAGGACAAAACACTGCTGGTCCTGCACCATGCTCATGATAGTCACTACGCATGAGCCCATTGTTACAGCTACTGTGTCTATCCATCTCACTGAGGGTCTTCCTGTCTCCCTCTGACCCTGTACTTTAACAAGAATGATGTCCTTATACAGGGACTGATCACTCCTAACAACATGGCCAAAGTATGTAAGATGTAGTCTTGCCATCCTTGCTTCTAAGGAGCACTCTGGTTGTACTTCTCCCAAGACAGATCTGTTCATTCTTTTGGCGGTCCATAGTACATTCAACATTCTTCGCCACCACCACGGTTCAAAGGTGTCAATTCTTCTTCCGTCTTCCTTATTCATTGTCCTGCCTTTGCATGCATATGGTGCCACTGAAAATACCATGGCTTGGCTGAGGTGCATCTTAGTCTTCAAGGTGACATGTTTGCTTTTTAACACTCGACAGAGGTCTTTTACAACAGATTTGCCCAGCAGAATGTGCCTTTTGACTTCTTGACTGCTGCTTCCATGGGCATTGTTTGTGGAGCCAAGTAAAATGAAATCCTTGACAACTTCAATCCTTTCTCCATTTGTCATGATGTTGCTTATTGGTCCACGTCTCAGCCATCTAGTGCTGCCATAACAGGAAGTAGATGGCTTGAAAACGAGAAATTTTACTGTGTCCCAGTTCGGTAGACTAAAAGCCCAATTTTAGGATATCAGATCCAGGGGAAATCTTCCTCTTTTGGTTCTGAAGGAAGGTCCTTGTCATCAAACTTCCCCTGGACTGAGAGTATCTGAGGTGCAGAGATGTCAGGTCCAAAGGATGTGCTCTGCTCCCAGCATGCCTTTCTTGGTGTTATGAGGTCCCCAACTCTCAGCTTGCTTCCCTTTCCTTTATATCCAAAGCTTTTGCCTCAAGATACAGCACAGTCTTACACATTGAATGCTGCTCCATCAGTACAATTGCTGCCTAAGTAATATCACTGAGGCAGGATTTATAACACGAGGGACACGATGCAATACTGGGAATCACATCCTAACCAAATTGCTATATATATTTCACGGGTAGGAGTTGGGGGCAATCCATGACAGTCCAATTGTGAGGATGTTTGCTTCTGTGATATTGAGGTATAATCTATACTGTCCACTTGTGAGGATTTTTGCTTCTTTGATGTTGAGGTATAATCCATACTGAAGGCTGTAGTCTTTGATTTTCATCAGTGTGTAAACTCTTCCTCACTTTCATCAAGCAAGATTGTACCGTCTGCACAGCACAGATTGTTCTAAATAATGAGGCCAGGGAATGCCTTTCTGAGAAGACAATACCTAAGTGGAAACCTATGTAACAAAAAACAGTGAGTCGTGTGAGTCTGTGACAAGATGTAACCTTAGAAGATTTTGATGAAATCAAACCGTAGAAGAATAAAGCCACCTTGCTGACTGTTCCAGAGGGAGGATGTGGTGGAGCTGGGGGTGGAAGCTGATTCTTCTGGTCCTGTCCTCTTCCCACAACACTACATACAGGTCTCTGCAAGTCAACCTTAAATGTACTGAGTACTTTAAAGTTTTCTTTGTTTTCTACAAGGGCGTTTTAAAAAGATCTCATATAAAATCGAATAAGTAAAAGATGAATTTTCCATTTTTATCAGCTAGTTAACCACAAATAATTTCCTAATACCTTTGAAAGGGCAGTTTTCCGGGAAGCCAAACATAAGAATTCTCCATTCATAGTAAAATCAGGAGTAGAAAAAGGACATTCTCACGTTTGACAGGCTGTCTTGAATACTTTTTTTTCCTAGCTGTGAATGGTATGTCTGATATGCTTAAGCATAGATCTGATTTGTTTTTAAAATTGAATTAATTTTTGCGTTTTCCTCACAAGCCAAAATTGGAAGAAAATCTAATCTGAGGTCTATTAGGGAGGCCTGCCCCCACTTTCCTTAGGTTGTCAGAAATCTCTGAAGCTGACATTGTTGATGAATGCTGGGAAGGGCTTCTCACTTTCCATGTTGGGGAGCCTTCCAAGAGATGCTCATGGTCCAAGTTCAGCTGGCCAAAAGTACATGTACGGCTCTGACAGCAGCAGTGTTCCCATTCGCCAAGCCAAAGTCAGAAACCAGGTTCTGCCCTGACACTCTCAAGGCCAGAGATTTGGTGATTTCTTTCCAGGCAGCCCCGCTGCCTCCCCTCAGAGGCCTTGTCACTTGCTGGGGCATGGCTACCATTCTCCTGCTGCACATCCATTGTCTCCAATTTTTCAAATCCCAGGGAATCCAACTCTCCCCATGACCTTGGGCTCTGATTCTCTCTTGTGTCTTCTCTCCAGGGAAATTCAGTGTCATAAACTTGGATGGGTTCAGAACACAAAGGTTATCTCCTCCCTTCTTCCTCCTTCTGAAACTTCAGAGTTCATAAACTCACTTAGAGAATTTATTAAAACACTGGTTGGTGAGCCACATCCCATAGATCCTGATCAACAGTCCTGAAGCAGGGACCAACAATCTACATTTCTAACAAACTCTTAAACCAATTATTGTCAAGTGGGTTCTGACTCAAGGCAATCTATATGCTTTCCAATAGCTAATTTTTCAGCAATAGATTGCCAGACTAACCTTCTGACATTCCTCTAGGTGGACTCAAACTACATCCAATACAAAATGCCAGCGGAATGCTTAGCATTTTTTGCAGAATCTGTGGATCATCTTTTAAAATGAGATTTCATATAGGTACAGGTTATGAAAGGTGATGTTAGATATATGTTTCCTCCTAAGATTGTAGGCTAGCTAGTCCTGCCTTTAGGTTAGCTAAGATTGTAGGCTAGCTAGTCCTACCTTTAGGTTAGCAGCTGAACACATCAACCATCAGCACCCCCTAATAACTCCAATTAGTTCCTAAAACTAGTTATCAACAGAATAGATTCCAACTCATGGTGACCCCACATGCTTCAGAATATAACTGTGCTCCATAACATTTTCATGGCCTTTCTTCCAAAGTCCCTCTGAGTGGATTCAAACCACTAGCCTTTCTGTTAGTAGCTGAGCATTTAACCATTGATGGCCACCCAGGGATTCCTAGCAACCTCTTGGGTGAGGCTGATGCTGCCAATCCTGAACCACCCTTTAAGTAGCATGCTTACATTGCTTTTGTTTATGAGGAAAACTTGACCTTTCCATTCCTTTTGTGGAAAAGTATATGGCAACAAAAATGACAGGACTGCAATTAATTTTTCAACAACTCACACTGTTAAACACTTGCAAAGACAGAAGAGGAAGAAAATAACAAAGGGGATTTTATTCCTTGAAACACAGGTGTGGAAGGCTCATCTGCAGGGGGTGGGGTGCAATGCCGGAGTGGGGGGACTTCCCTGGCAGGACCTCCTCACCACTGCTTCCCCACTAGGCCACATCTTGGCTCCTAAGCCCACTCTTGGGTAGACCAGCTGCAAAAGGAACAGTTGGGCAATTTCTCAGAGGCAAGTCTAGGCATTTTCTTTTCATTACCAATTAACTATCCACAACTAGAATGCTCAGCCACCACAGCCCAGAATGCAAGCCACACAAACACTCATTGTGTAGCAGAGAATCTCTGGCAGCTTCAAGAATTTTATATGAAAATTTCAGGAGGAAGTGAGAGGGAGAAAAGATATATATACATATATATGTGTGTATATATATATATATAAGTATATATATAAACACATTTCCAAAACTGAGAACTTTGCCTTTGGATACATGCCTTTCTAACACGTTTTTCACTATTACACTCTACGTATAATCCTGCCTGCATTTGCCCTCTGCCTTCCACTAAATACCCTGCTGAGTCTGCCTTCTTTTCTCCTTGGTGTTCTGCTGGCTTTTGGCAAAGGACTAGCTAGTCTGAAATATTAGGAGGACACACACTTATATCTAGCATCTCCTTTCACAGTCTGCACCTTTATCAAACCTAATTTTTAAAAAACTATCCATTGATTCTGCAAGAAATGTTCTAGAAGAATACTGTAGATCAAATAATCAAAGAATGTGCACAGAGAGTGACCAGATGATTTGCAAAGTTTTGCTTCCCTACAGCCTAGGCATAGCTCCATCACAGAGGGAGGCAAACCAAGAAGGGTTTTCCGGAGGTGCTTAAATGAAGCAACCTTCATTCAACAGCGACTCAGTCTCAAAACCAAAGCAAACTCGTTTGCCATGGAGTTGATTCTGAGGGCAGAGCAGAAATTGCCTCATACAGTTTCCAAGGAGCACCTGATAGATTTGAACTGCTGATATTTGGGTTAGCAGCTGTAATGCTCAACCACTGTGCTACCAGGGTTTCCTGTCAGTCTCAAGGAGCTGTTGTCTCTAAAATGAAATAACATCAGAGTGCTGTCGGAACCCTGAACCTCGCTCAGAGAGTGTATAAAGAGACAACCTGGTAAAAGTTAGCCCAGAGCCTGAGTTCTCACGCACTATGATGATCACTACAGTCACTTTCGAAGTCCTCCCTTTGCGAAGCTATGTGCTGATGCCAGCACCTAGTCTACCCTTCAAAGCAAATTTGGAACACTTTTTGGACCGGCCATAGCCCACAGTGGCAAGGGGGCAAATTTGCAAACCTCACTGTATGGTTGTCTGTGAGCAGCTAATTGTATTAGAACACCCTCTCTATTTACCTGATCTGGGCCCCAGTGACTTTTTTCTTTACCCAAAGATAAAGGAAGTATCAGAAGGAAGATATTTTGTTGACATTCAGGACATAATGACAGCTCTGATGGCCATTCCAGAAAAAGCCTGCCCAAATTCCTTTGATGGTGGACTAGGTGCTGCCATTGGTGCATGGCTTCCCAAGGGGAATACTTCGAAGATGACTGTAGTGACATGAGTGAGCTCTACCCTGGCCCCTCGCCACAAATTGGATCCGACTCGACAGCACTTGGCTGGCTGGCATAGTGATATTCAGCAATGAGGTAGGTAACGTTTTTTCTAGGATAAATTTACAAACTTAAGTGGCAGACCTCATAGGCCAAAATATTGAAGTGTTCTGTTAAGAGTTGAATTGTTTCCCCTCAAAATATGTGTTGGAATCCTAACCTCTACACCTATAGATGGGAACCCTGGTGGCATAGCGGTTGAGCACTATGGACGCTAACCAAAAATGCCAGTAGTTTGAATCCATCAGGCACTTCTTGAGCACCCTTTAAGGTAGTTCTACTCTGTCCCATTGCATTGCTATGAATTGGAGTTGACTGCCTGGCAGTGGATTTGTGGATACACTCCTGTCAGGGGTTAGGGTCTCCTTTATTGTGTTAATGAGACCATGTCAGTGCACTGTGCATTATAAGTCTACTTACTTTTGAGGTTTAAAAGGAGCAAGCACATGTGCCACACGGAGACTGCCAAGGCATCAAGAAATGCCAGGTCTACAAAAACTGGGGGGCAAAAAAAAAAACTCCCCCAAGAGTGGTCAGAGAGTCTTCCCCCAGAGCTAAAACACTGAATTTGGATTTTTGGCCTCCTAAACTATGAGAGAATAAATTTAAGTTCTTTAAAACCATTTGCACGATTTCTGTTACAGTTGTACCAGGAAACTAAGGCAGATACTTTCATTATTACCATAGAGATTTAAATGAGGCAAAAGGAAGTTGGAGAAAGATCACTCTACCATCACCAGCACCATTCATTGAAACAGTATAGTTTCTGACTTCATTCTCATCCTAGGCCCAGCAGGAAAAGAGAAAGAAGGAGCTTCTTGCATTTTTCTCATCCTGAGGCTATTACCGTTAGATCTTCTGTCAGGCAAAATTCTGCACCTTTTGCTTCTGCAGTATTGTAAGAGCACCAGGGTTCACAATACATTCATTCATCAGTCAGCCCATCTCTCTGGCAGTCTCCTGTTCAGACACTGCTATCCTGGTATCCGTGAATTTCTTGATGCATAGAGTTTTCTGGGGGGCCCTGGGTGGTACAAATGATTTATGTAGTTGACTACTAATTGACAGGTTACAGGGTCTCATCCAACCAGAGAAGTCCTGAAAGAACGTCCTGGAGATCTCTATTTCCAATGAAAACTCAGTGGAACAGTTCTGCTTTTGTCACCCATAGGCTTGACATAAGTCTACAATAATTGGTTGGTTACAGTTTGATGAGTAGCCCCAAAGTATTTCACTTTCCTTTGGAAATGCTGGTGGTACAGTGGTTAAGCACTACAGCTGCTAACCAAAGAGTCAACAGTTTGAGTCTGCCGGGAGCTCCTTTGGAACTCTATGGGGCCTTTCTACCCTGTCCTATGGGGTCACTGTGAGTCAGAATCAACTGGATAGCAATGGTTTTTGTTGCGGTGATTGTTTCAAAAACCTAGAAGCAACAGAGTGATTCTCTATTGAAAGGAAAACAGAGTATTTTGTATATTCAGGATCAGTAAAACAACCAACACAAATCTTGAAGTCCAAATATATCTTAAAAATGAACAAGTAGGAGCCTTTCTTCCTGCATATCAATGTACTTTTCTACTCCCGATAGTCTTTGTATCATATGCTTTCTATACTGAGAAAGGGAAGCTGAGTGCTGAAGCCATACACTTATTTCTTATTAATATTCTAACTGAAAAGAAAGAACCATGCCTGTTGCCATCCAGTGAACTGTGACTTCTAGTAACAATAGGGACAGAGTACAACTGCCCCACAGGGTTTCCTAGCAGCTCCAAGGAGCAGCTGGTAGATTCAAACTGCTAACATTTGATTAGCATCCTGAGCTCTTCACCGCTGCACCACCATTGATGCTGGAAATGAGGTTTCCTACAGGGCTGTGACAATTGTTTTTAACCCAAAGCAATGAAGTTTTGGCTTACAGCTCTAAAGGTTTCATTACTGTCTGCTGTGTCTTCATTCTCCTTTGGAACTTCTCCAATTTCCCCAGAAACACAGGTGGTCTTTCGAATAAACAGAGCTAACATATTGAGCTCCATAAGCTCTATGATGATATGCATTTCTCTCACTCGCAGCTGTTGCTTGCACAGTTGGAATAATGTGCAACTACAAAGTGGCTACTTAGTGAACTGGAGGTTCCTATGCACAGTATAAATTCATAGAAAGCTGTCTTCAGGTAAGGAAGGGACAGAAAATAACAAGTGGTTCTCCACAGGGACCTGTCTGTGCTTCATTATCTGTGGGAGGGAAATGGAAACATGTGTTTAGGGGTCCATTGAAGACTCTGATGCTATTCCTTGTTCTTCAGAACAAGCTCATGCCAAGCCAATTTCAATCTTTCATGAAGTAATTGAAATAAAGGCCTTGAACAGGTATGCTCTACACTTCTGACATTTACTGGAACTCAAATGGTAGGTGTAATAAAATGTTTTACCATCTTTCAGTTATATTTGAGGAACTCACAGGATAATGTAAAGTACATTTCACAATGGCACCAATATCCATGTTCAGAGGTTTAAATAATAAGCAGAACCAACAGCCACACCAGGACAATGATATTTATACAGCAAAGCTGTGACATCTTCCTACAGTGATTTTCAAATTCTCCTAGTTGTGATTCTTAGCAATAATTCCTCTCTGAGTAGGAAATGAAACATAAAAGACTTTCAGTAGCTTTCCTGACTGATCTATACCTTACTGTTTACAACAACCCAAAGAAAACACTTCAGCAAGTGAGTCAATTTGAACATGTGTCCAAAATACGGGAAAGGAATTCTAATTTTTTTTAAAAAAAGCTATTGATAACACAAAGATTCTTTTATTAGAAGTTCTAAAATGACATATGAATGTAAACAAGACTTTCCATCTAAGACAGCAGATTAGGTATAGGGTACAGTGTTCCTCTTTCTCACAAAGCTCATAGAAATGATTGAATGGGATAAAGTAAAATTTTATATATATATGTGTATTTATGTATCTGTGCTCTTGCAAAGCAAAAAAAAAAAAGATAAGTCAAGAATTAAATTATATTCCCCCATTAATGTGTGTATCAGTTGGCTGGGCTATGATTCCTAGTTTGTGTAATTTTCCTGCATATTGTATCTAAAACCTTATGATATTAATGTGGGAGGATGGGCAGCCATTGTGTTTCTGAAGTGGGACTCAATCTACAAGACTGGATTGAGTCTCAAAACAATCTACTGGGAGACAAAAGGAAAAAGAAGCAAGCCGAGAGTTGGGGGTTTCATACAACCAAGACAGTAGCACCAGGCACAGAGCATGCCCTTTGGATTCGAGGTCCCCACACCTCGAAAGCTCGCAGTCCAGGGGAAGACTGATGACAATAACCTTCCTCCAGAGCCAACAGAGAAAGCCTTTCTCTGCAGCTGATGCCTTGAATTTGGATTTTTAGCCTGTTTTAATGTGAGAAAATAAGTATCTCTTGTTAAAAGCATCTGCTCATGGTATTTCTGTTAGAGCAGCACTATATAGCTAAGACAGGGTATCTCCAGAGACTGGGAAGAGATACTTCAAAACAGAACATCAACAGGAAATTACAGCAGTAAAATAGAGGCCAGTGATGAAAAAAGATTATAATTCTTTGTATACATACATAGATATCTCAGGGGGAGATCTTATCAAAGCCAAAATCTAGTTGTGCACACTCTAAGAGTAATCTAAAGCTTTAAAGTTATCAAGAAATGTATTTGATGCTGGCACAAGTTGATCTTATAAGGACATAATCAAAATCTATAACAGGCAAAGAAGAGTTCATTCTCATAAAATCAAAACGCAAGTACGAACAGCAAGCCGCTGAAAACCTAATACATGAAAGGGGAAAGCAGGATTCACTTGCAGAAAAATGCAAACCTGAAGAAAGAGAAATAATGGAACAACCTGAAAAGAACTTTTTTAATTTGTTTGTTTAATATCCAGAAAGATGATAAGGTAAAAGTAGTTGTTTTTTACACAAACTTGGAAGTATTTCTACTGACTAATGTCTGACACATACAAAGTACTACATGAATGATAGTTATTATTTTCTTTCACTACAATACCAGCTTTATGAAGGCAAAGAATGTTGTCTATTTTGTTTTTGTTGCTTTTATACTTGCTTCTATAGGCTCTAGCAACTAGAAAAATTTGTAATACATAAAAAATAATTATTAGATAAATGAAAAAGGTAGTCAATTGCATGTGTGAAAAGTTAACAATAGGTTATTAAACAAGAGGAGAGGTTATGAAACAAGAACATATTCTTATAAAGATCTGTGTGTCATAGATGTGAGAAAAATAAAAATAAATTATGAAATAAAAAAATCACAGTCAAGGCAATTGCTACTGTGGGATTCATCTTCTTACAATAATGAGATCTTGTTGGTCCTAATGAAGAGGTGGAAGAGTTTTCCATGGAAGCCTCCAGAGAATTTAGTATTAGAATAGCCTGGCTTAAAGGAAAGGAAATCTCAGATGTTGAATGTGGGAGCGCTTAGGAGTCAGGTTAGGAATATATAGACAGCTATGCTGGGGTGAATATGAGCTGAGACCATACACCTGGGGACCCTTACTATTGCAGAAGGGACTTAAAGTACTAGGCAGCCAGAGAGGAGGTAATAGAATGGAAATCAATAGTACGTAAGTCTGCAGAAAGATAGAGATAAAAGTATTCTTGGAGTTCATGTACTGTTTATGACAGGTCAAAGATATTGTTTAACTTCAGATTTTGTTATGTTAAATACGCATGGTAACAGTTCAATGTTAATCAGTAAGAGATGAAAAGTAGGTTGTATAAATTTTAATGAGAGAAAAACGTTGAGTAAAAAGCAAAGAACCAAAATATTCAGTCCAACTCTAGTAAGATGTAAGAAAAATGGGACAAGTAGAAGATAATAGAAAATGTCTGATTATACAGTCAGGATAAACAAATGGGCTAAATTCAGAGGTTTGAAAAACTAACAGTCACATTGGATTTAATAAATGTGTTAGTCCTGCAAGACTCACCCTGATTAAGATCAAGTAATCAACTCACAAACAAAATTACCAAAATGACTGCTATTAGCATAAGCAAGCATAAACAAGAAACAACAGATTTAGACTCACAAGGGCTGCAGATGTTTAACTTGTTGGATGTATTTCATAGCTGTATGAAATGTTTTAAAAAATAAAATATTTAATATAAATTGAGTATTCAACAAGAAATGCTTAGTAATAGATAGAAATGACTTCTAGAAATGAAAAATGTATTTGTAAAAATCAAAATTTCAAGGGGTAAGTTAAACAACAGTTTATTCCAATAATGGAAGAACTGGTAAACTGGGAGATACATCCCCCCAAAATGATTAGAATAGAGCTAAAAGAAATAGGGAGATGAGAAAATATGAGAGGTTAAGAAACATTGGAGAATAGAGTAATACCAACATAAGTCTACCTACAGTCTCATTTGAAAATCATAAAAGAAATAGAGAAGAGACTAAGTTAAATCACTTGAAAAAGATAAAAAAAAAAAAAAAAACAACTGAGTCTGCATTTAGAAAGCTCAACTTGTCCTAAGTGAGATAAATCAAAAGAAATTTTACTCAGACATATTTTAGTAAAGCTAGAAGATGACCTGGACATAGAAAATATCTTAAACACAGTAAGAGAGAAGGACAAGTTCATGTCCTCTTCAGGATGAACATAAAGACCCTGGTTTTCCTCATGTGAAGCATGCATGATAAAAGTTCAATAATAATCAATATGAGAAATGAGAAAAATGAATGAAAATATTTAATCCAAAAATAATAAATGAAAAGTGGGAAAAATAGGAATTAATTTAAAAATAAAAGCTCGAATACAAAAAGAATTACACAAACCAAATGAACTACACCCAAAGACTTAAGAAAAAAAGTCACATTGGATTGACAAATGTGGTAGCTTTGCTATAGCTAATGACAATGGCAGCTGTATACTAATAATAACATTTCAAAAAGATTTTAACTTATGGCAACCCCATGTGTTTCAGAGTAGAACTGTGCTCCACCACGTTGACTATGGCTGTGATTTTTTGGAAGTAGATCTCCGAGACTTCCTTCTAAGGCACTTTTACTCACTGTATCCAGTCATTTCCAGCTCAGTCCAGTTCATAGTGACCTCATAGTACAGAGTAGAATTGTCCCTTAGCGTTCCCAAAGAGCACATGGTGGTGGGTTTGAACTGCTGAGCTTTTGGTTAGCAGCCATAGCACTTAACTACTACATTGCCAGGGTTTCCGAGGCACCTTTGGGTGGATTTAAACCGACATCTTTCAGTTAGCTGAGCATTTAATCATCTGTGTCACCCAAGGATAATACTCAACTTCCCCTTTTTTCCTTCACTAAAAATAAACAACTGCATAACTAGGAAAATTCTATACAAAACCATACTCTTAATATTATCCAATGGTAGAGAATGTCAAAATTGCAAAATAAATGAGAGTGAAAAAAAAAAAGTTCACCAAATCCGAGTATATGATTTTTCACACTCCCTTCCCATTGTCCCCCAGTCACTGGGAAGCAAACGCTAACAAAAACCAAATGAAAAAAATAATCAAAAAACAAACAAGTGGAGGGCAGAGTCAAGATAGCGGACTAAGCACACGTCTCCTTCTATCCTTCTGGAAACCAAGACCTGAATTGACAATCAAGCAGAGCCTTCTGAGCACCTAATCAGCCTCAGGACACGGCACAGAGCTGTTAATTGGGACTTTATACCATTCAGCGAAAAACCTCCTCTCTTTCGCTGACTCCCGATCCTGGCTGGCCCCGGCTCTCACGGACGGAAGGTAAACGCACCATTTTGACTTTTTTTTCCTTGGTCTCGGCTGGCGGGCAGAGCTGGGCCTTGCCCGGCGGCTAGACTCAGACACGCTGCTGGGGGGATAGGCAGGCGAAATTCCCATATTCTGAGAGCCAGGCTCGGGACTCTGTTATTCTAGCCACTTTGAGCCTTTCGTTTTATATCTGCCTCAGCGGGGTTTGAACGGAATTCCGCAGTCAGTGTCTGGGTTGCCATGTTGATACCGAGATTTTAGTGGGACCTAATTCGTAGCCTGGGAGCCAGAGCCTGCAAACAGGACAGCGATTTTCCGACAGAAAAGCAGTAATTTTCCCAGTGCAACCTACATTGCAGGCTCTGCAACAGAAGCAGAGGAATCACTACCTCTCAGCACCTTTAGCCCCTCTGTCTGCTGCCTGTGTGGAGGACGCCATCTTGGATACAGTGACTGCAGCTGGACCTAATTCGTAGCTTGGGAGCCAGAGCCTGCCCACAGGAAAGCACTTTTCTATCACAAAAGCATTACTCGACACACTGTCAGCTAAGGCTAGCCTCTGTCAGCAGAGGCCAACAGGGCAGTAGCATTGCTGTATTCCAAACTAGTTTGTTATCATCTGGGGTTGGATATAGTGGCACTTACTTTGTTAGTTGATAAGAGGGACCTCTACACCTGAAAACCTAACTGACATGTGAAGTGGTCAGATACCTTTTGCTTTACATTTTAAGACAGCCTAGAGAAACATTTGCAATCCATCCTCAAAGTACATCTTCCAGCTTCTACATACTCACATGGGACCCAAAAAGCAACAGACAATTGTGGCATACAAGAAATGACCCATGGCTTCAGAAGGCTCCCAAACAAAGCAACCCAGGAGTTTTCCAGATGAAGAAACTTTTATGAAAGCATCAGCAAGTGAATACAAAATGATTATATACAGAGCCCTTCTAGACCTTATACAAAATGCAGCAGAACAAAATGAAAAATTAAGCAAGCTTTTCAATCTGATGGAACACCAGTACTCTGAAATCCAACAGATCAAGAACAAACTCAAAGACATAGAAAGTTCCATGCAAAGCGAAGAAAACAGAATGGAACAAATAGAAAAAAGGATTTCTGACTTGGAAGACAGAGCTACAGATGCCAGCGTCTACGAGCAGAAATAAGAAAAAAGAAACAAGAAAAATGAAGAAACATTAAGAAGCATTTGGGACTCTATCAAGAGGAACAACCTCCGATTAATTGGAGTCCCTGAACAGGGTGAGACATCTGAGATCACATGGAGTATCGTTGCCGAGCTGCTGAAAGAAAACTTCCCAGAAATCATGAAGGAAGAGAATATAGACATCTCAGATGCCTATCATACGCCACCCAATATAGATCTCAAAAAGAAAGACTCCAAGACATATTATAATCAAGCTTAACAAAATGAAACATAAGCAGCAACTCTTAAAGGCAACAAGATTCAAAGCACAGCTAACATTCAGAGGGAAACCCTGTAGGCTCTCGTCAGATTTCTCAACAGAAACCATGCTGGCATGGAGACAGTCACAGGACACATTCAGAAGGAGAAGAACTTCCAACCAAGAATTATATATCCTGCAAAACTATCTTTCAAATAAGAAAATGAAGTGAAGACATTGTAAAAGAGACTTTGTAAAAACCAAACCCAAACTACAAGAAATACTGAAAGAAGTTCTTGGCTCTGGCTTAGAAGAACGAAACCACTAACTTTATATTTTAGAACGACACACTACTCAATACTCTATTCTTTTAGGGAAGACTCCAAAGTCAATTACAGCTTTGATATGGAAAGAAGCAATCCAGTGATTATCATGAAAACTATGGTGTCAACATAATAAAAAGAGGGATGTACTACAGTTGTTACAGTCCTTCTAGATGGAGAGGAAGATGACAAGACTGGTACTAATTAGAATTGGGTTTATATATAGTTTATTAAGGGGGATGATAGGGGCAGCTGTAAAGCACAACAAAAATGTATCATACCATTTCAAGAAATGTAACACAGGAGTCTTAACAACTACAAAACCAGCTCTGAAAAAGGTGAAAAATCAACTCACAAAAAAGTATGCCCCAGAACAGACTAATAAGAACAACAGAGAAAACATCAACATAAAAATAAACATATCACAATGGCAGCAGTGAACACATACCTATCAATAATTACATTGAATGTGAATGGACTGAATGCTCCAGTAAAGAGACACTGAGTCATCTTGGAACAAAAGACATGACCCATCCATACGTTGTCTACAAGAAACTCACTTGAGACCTAAAGGTAGGAGCAAATTGAAAATTAAAGGATGGAAGAATATATATCAAGCTAACAATGAACAAAGAAGAGCAGGGGTGGCAATTCTAATCTCAGACAAAATCAATTTTAATGTCAAATCCACCATCGTGGACAAAGATGGACACTATTTATTGCTGAAAGGTTCCATACACAAGCAAGACTTAATTATATTCAATATTTATGCACCTAATATCAGAGCACCTAAATACATTGAAGAAACACTGACTATTCTCAAAAGAGAGTTAGATGACTCCACCATAATAGTGGGAGATTTTAACACTCCACTCTCATTACTAGACAGATCATCTAGAAAAAAGCTCAGTAAAGATACAGAAGACCTCATTGCCACAATTAACCAACTAAACCTCATTGATATATACAGAACTTTCCACCTATCAGCAGACAACTACACTTTCTTCTCCAGTGCACATGCAACATTCTCCATAATTGACCATGTGATAGGCCATAATGCAATGCTCAACAAAATCCATACCATTGAATTATTGCAAAGCATCTTCTCAGAGCATAAAGCCATCAAAGTTGAAATCAATAGGAGAAAAAACAGAGATAGAAAGTGGAACTCTTGGAAACTAAACATCTTGCTCTAAAAACATGGGTTATAGAGGAAATCAAGGATGAAATAAAGAAATTCATGGTTTCAAATGAGAACAAAAACACTTCCTACCAGAACCTATGGGATACAGCCAAAGCAGTGCTCAGAGGTCTGTTTATCTCCATAAATGCACACATCTGGAAGGAAGAAAGAAACCAAATCAAGGAACTAACTCTACAGCTTGAACAAATAGGAAGAGAAGAACAGAGGAACCCCTCGTGCACCAGAAGAAACGAGATCATAAAGATTAGAGCAGAGCTAAATAAAACAGAGAATAGAAAAACAATTGAAAAAATTGAAAAGACCAAAAGCTGGTGATCAACAAAATTGACAAACCATTGGCTAAACTTACCAAAGAAAAGCAGGAAAGGAAACAAATAACCCAAATTAGAGATGACAGGGGAGTTGTCACCACAGATGCAACAGAAATCAAAAATATCATAACAGAATACTATCAAAAACTGTACTGTAACAAAGCTGAAAACCTAGGGGAAATGGACCAATTCCTTGACTCATACCACCTACCCAAATTATCACAACGTGAAGCAGAACAATTTAATAAACCCATCACAAAGGAAGAGATTGAAAAGGTCATGAAAACACTGCCAACCAAAAAAAGTCCAGGCCCAGATGGCTTCACTGCAGAATTCTACCAAGCATTTACAGAAGAGTTATCTCCAACACTAATGAGACTATTTCACAGTATAGAAAGGGATGGAGTACTCCCAAACTCATTCTATGAAGCCAGCATAACCCTGATACCCAAGCCAGGGAAAGACCCAACAACGAAAGAGAACTACAGACCGATATCACTCATGAATCTAGATGCAAAAATCTTTAACAAAATTCTTGCCAATAGAATACAACATATCAAGAAAATAATCCATCATGACCAAGTGGGATTCATACCAGGGATGCAAGGCTGGTTGAACATCAGGAAAACAATTAATGTGATTAACCACATAAATAACACAAAAGACAAGGATCACCTGATTTTGTCCATTGATGCAGAAAAGGCATTTGATAATGTCCAACACCTATTCATGCTAAAAACTCTTAGCAAAATGGGCATAGACAGCAAGTTCCTCAACACAATAAGGGCCGTTTATACAAAGCCAGTTGCCCACATCATCCTGAATGGAGAGAGACTGAAAGACTGTCCCTTGAGATCAGGAACTAGACAAGGATGCCCACTCTCACCTCTCCTATTCAACATTGTGCCAGAAGTTCTAGCCAGAGAGATTAGACAATACCAAGAAATAAAGGGCATCTGCATCAGCAAAGAGGAAGTTAAAATCTCCCTGTTTGCAGATGATATGATCATATATGCAGAGAACACCAAGGAATCTATAAGTAAGCTACTCTAACTGATAGGAGAGTTCAGCAGTCTCAGGATACAAGATAAACATAAGTAAATCAGTAGGATTCCTTTATACCAACAACGGGACTGTTAAGGAAGAAATTACCAAATCAATACCATTTATGATAGCCCCTAAGAAGATAAGGTACCTAGGAATTAATCTAACCAGAGAAACAATAGACCTTTACAAAGAGAACTACAAGCCCTTACTACAGGAAACTAAGAGAGACTTAGATAAATGGAAAAACCTACTCTGCTCACGGATAGGAAGACTTAACATTGTGAAAGTGTCTATTTTACCCAAAGCAATTTATTTATATAATGCAATCCCAATACAAGTTCCAGCATCATTTTTTAATGAGATGGAGAAACAAATCACCAATTTTGTTTGGAAAGGGAAGAAGCCTCGGATAAGTAAGGTGCTACTAAAGAAGAAGAACACACTGGGAGGCCTCTCATTACCCGACCTTAGAACGTACTACACTGCCACAGTGGTCAAAACAGCCTGGTACTGGTACAGGAACAGATAGGTGGATCAATGGAAGAGAAATGAGACCCCAGAGATGACACCATCTGCCTATGAACAGTTGATATTCGACAAAGGCCCTAAGACATTAAACTGGGGTAAAAACAGTCTCTTCAACAAACAGTGCTGGCAAAATTGGTTATCCAGCTGCAATAAACTGAATCAAGATCCATATCTTACACGTTATACAAAAACTAACTCCAACTGGATAAAATACCTAAATATCAAACCTAAAACGATAAAGCTGATCCAAGAAAAGGTAGGAACAACAATGGAAGTTTTAATACACAATGAGGTCAGACTCCAAAATCTGTCAAACAAACCACAATCAACAGAAGAGAAAATAGATAAATGGGAACTATGAAGAATCAAACACTTTTGCTCATCCAAAGACTTTATTAATAGAATTAAAGGAACACCCACAGAATGGGAAAAAATATTTGGCAACTCTATGTCAGACCGACGCCTGATCTCCATAATCTATAAGATACTACAAAATATCAATAAGAAGAAGATAAACCATCCAATTAAGCGATGGGCAAAGGAGATAGACAGACATTTCATTAAAGAGGAGATCCAGGCAGTCAAAAAACACATGCGGACATGTTCACGATCTTTAGCTATTAAAGAAATTTAAATCGAGACAACAATGAGATACCATCTCACCCCAACAAGATTGGCCATGATCCAGAAAACACAAAACAACAAATGCTGGAGAGGCTGTGGAGAAAGTGGAACCCTCCTACACTGTTGGTGGGGTTGCAAAATGGTCCAGCTTCTTTGGAAGGCAATCTGGTGCTTCCTTAAAAAAATAGACATCGATATACCATTTGACCCAGTAATTCCACTACTTGGAATATATCCTACAGAATCAAAGCCTTTCACACCAATGGACACATGCACCAGAATGTTTATCGCAGCACAGTCCACAATAGCAAAAAGATGGAATCAACCCAGATGCCCAACAACAGAAGAATGGATAGGTAAACTGTGGTATATCTACTCAGTGGAGCACTACGCAATGATAAAGAATAATGATGATTCCGGGAAACATCTCCTAACCTGGTTTCAACTGGAAGACATTATGTTGAGTGAAAGTAGTCAGCGACAAAAGGACAAATACTGTATGAGACCTCTACGATAAGATCTCAAAAACAGACTTGTGTATAGAAGAAAAGACTCTTTGACAGCTGCAAGAGAGGAGAGGGAGGGAGGGTGACGGGGGGAGGGTTTAGTTTAGACGGTTGCTAGAAATCTGGTTGGGAGAAAGCGGTGACAGCACACATTAGAAACAAGAACAACATTATGCGGACTTCAGCATAACTTGAGTACTCCTATCTTAACCCAATATTGCAAGGACAGAATAGCTGGGGTGGGGGGCCTGGGACCATGCTCTCAGGGGACACCAAGGCCAAATTGGCACAACTAGCATTTTGCTAAGAGAGCTCTCTGCACCCCACATTGGTAAGTGGCGTCTGGGGTCTTAAAACTGCCAAGCTGCCGACTGAGGACACAGCAAATGGTCCCAACTCAGCAGGAATGGATGCTCACCGAGGACCAAAATGACATGTGGTAAAGATAACCTAGAAGACAGAGAGACCTTCAAGAGTGTGTGCCTTCATTGACTTGGGACCGGAAGAACCGGATGGTGCCCAGCCACCACCAGTGATAGCCACGATGGAGCTCACAGAGAGGAGTCTCACTGGCAACACAAGAATAAAAAGGGGTGCATCCTGAGATCTCCACTAAAAGACCTCAATTGATGGTCCAGTGGTTTCAGGGTTCCCCTGAGAGCATGACCCCTGGCCCTGATGCTGCCCTTACCCATAAATTATAACAAAGGTCCACTCTTTGGACAGGAATGGATTGGACTTGGCAGTGCAGAGTGACCACATATTGGATGCTCTTTATGGTTCTATACATCTATAGGATATCATCCTGCTGACCTCTGGCTTGAGGACGGAGAGTGGGTGGAGAGGAGCGGAAAGGAGGCTGTTGGGAGGATGAGACATGTATGGAGCAGAGAGGAATAGTGTACTGTCACTGAGAGGGAGAGCAGTGGAAGCTGCATATAGGTGGGCATGTAAATTTATACGGGAAGGTACATTTTCACTCAGTTATATTAAAGAAAAAAGAAAAAAAAAAAAGCACAAGTATCCGTAGTTAATAGACAAAATTATAAGGAAGTATCACACCAAAAAGCACCAGACCAACATGATTTTATAGTGGTACTCTACCAAACTTGCAAATACCAAATAGTCTTTATACTGTACAAATTATTCAGGAATATTTAAAGGAAGAAAGACTCTGTACTCCTTTTCTGAAACAAATAAGTAAAGACCATGCCAGAAGCAAAACAAAACAAAGAAACTATCACTTCTAATAAAAAAATAAAGAAGAGAGAAATGCAAACAGAAACCTGCATACCAATGTTCATTCCAATACTTTTCAAATAGCCAAAAGCTGTGAACAACTCAAATAGCCATCAAAAAATAAATAGATAAGCAAAATATGATGTACACACACAATGAAATATTAAGTAGCTGTAAAGAAAATTAAAGTCTGGATGCAAGCAGAACATGATCAACTTTGAATACATTAAAGTGAAATGAGTCAGCCACAAAAGGTCAAACACTGCATGAGCTCACTTATATGAAATAAGCATATATAGAGAAACCAAAGATGATTAACCCGGGGTGGCTGGGAGGGGAAAGATTGAGCAGCTGTTTGGAGGGTATCAAGTTTTTGGTAACAGTGTTGAAATATTTCAGAAAAGGATGGCAATGATGATGGGACAACATGAAACACATAATCAGTGTCACTGAAATGGAAATGTTGTATTAACAAATGTTTTGATGTGTATATCCTCAACACAATTTTTTAAAAATCAGTATCACTGAAGAAGAGCAATGCAAAAATATATTTGCACACAGAAAAATATTAGTCCACAGAATCCAATATTAATTTAAGAAGATAATACACAATGACCAAGCAAGTCAGTTCAGTGTAAGAAATATGTTAATATTATCCACCATATTAAACACATGTGAAATATACAACTGTTGCCATAGATGATGAAATAAAGCTTTGACGAAGTTTAGCACCCATTCATTATTAAAATACTCAAAAAAAAAAAAAAAACCCCACAGGAGTTGAGGTATTTTTGTACATAGTAGTATTTTTTCAGCATTTAAGTGCTGCAGCTGCTGAACAAAAGGTTCTCAGTTCAAATACACTAGGCATTCTTTGGAAACTCTGGAGGGCAGTTCTACTTTGTCCCATAAGGTCTCTATGAGTTAGAATGAACTTTATGGCAGTGGGTTTTATACTTAGAGAAGGAAATGGAGACAGAGATGATCCTAAAGCCAGAATTTTACTTAATGTAAAAGCAATAGAAGCACTTCTGCTAAGACTAGCAACAGGCAAGAATACTAACTATTTAGCATTGTACTAGATTATTAACTGATGAGATTATGTAAATTAATCAATTAGAAGCACAAGGATGGGCAAAGAAGACCGAAATTCATTCTCAGATTATAAGCTAGTGTTGCTGGATAATTCCAGAGATTCAATGATAAAACTAACTTAAACTGTTAAAGAAGTGTCAGGGGATATAAAATCAACAGGCTTCAGATACATAATAATTAGAGGACCTGTGGTAGAGAGAACCATATTTACAATCATTTCGGAAAGACACACAAGTCAGTTTGAAAAAAAGAGTAACCTGTCCCTCGTCTTCTATAGTATGACCCAATGTTATAGATATGTCAATTCTTCCTAGATTAGTTTATAAATTCAATGCAATTTCGATAAATAAATACCAAAGAGTGACTTTATAGAATTAGTCAAGTTTACAAAAAAGTTCACACTGAAAAACAGGAAAATATGAAAAAGAAAAAATATCAGTGAAATACAAGGTCTGACAACTGAGTTGGTGAACTTAGCACCATGTATTTAAGTTGAAATTGCTATACGAACAACTCAGTAAGGTTTCACAACCTTGGTATATCAGTGTCTCACAGTTATGTACATGTGGAAATGTGGTGGTATTTTGCTGAGTGGTGTTCTTTATTGTTGTTGTGTGTTTTTATGTGCCTTTTTCAAGAATTTTGGAGCTTGAATTAGACCAAAAAGCGAACATTAAATTACTTTTTAAACTTGGCAAGTGTGGAAGCGAAATCAGGGACATAATAGTCTACGTTTATGGGGATAATGCCATTAAGAAAATGGCAGTGTACAAATGGATTAAACGCTTTTCTGAGGGGAAAGTGTCACTGATGAAGAGATGTCAGGGTAGGAAAGAGCAGAACTGATGAAAACAACGCAAGCATTCATTGAATTGTGTATCAGCACTGTCGCCTGACTGTGAGAAGCATAGCAAACCAGAAATACATTGATAGGGAAACAGCTAGGAAAATCTTAACTGAAAGCCTTGCCATGAGAAATGAATCTGTAGGAGTTCACCAGTGAACAAAAGCAAATGAAAGTCAAAGTTTGCCAAGACTCTTTGGAGAGGTAAGATGAAGTTTTGGGCTGTGTTATCACTGGTGATGAAACACGGTTGTAACCAATGTGACCCCAAGAAAAAGTGTCGAAGTGCACAGTAGAAGTCAGCCAATTCTCCATAATGAAAAAAGTTCCATCATTCCAAATCAAGAGTCAAAATGGATGTTGCTAATCTTTTTTGTTTTCAGAGGGATTGTTCATTATAAATTTGTAGCAACTGGAAAGTTAAGAAGTTTACTATTTGGAACCGCTGAAAAGCCTGCTTGAAAATGTTAGACAAAAATGACCTGAACTTTTCACCAACAACCCATGGCCCTTGTATCACAGCAATGCACCAGCTCCCACGGTACTGTCTGTCAGGGGGCTTTTAGCCAGTAAACAAATAACTGTATTGAAACACCCCCCTCACCTCATCTGGCCCCCAGTGACTTTTTTCTTTACCTGAAAATGAAGAAAATATTGAAAGGAAAACAGTTTGATGACATTCAGGACATCAAGGGCAATATGACGACAGCTCTGATAGCCATTCCAGAGCAAGAGTTCCAAAACTGCTTTGAAAGGTGGACGAGGCACTGGCACAGGTGCATAGCTTCCCAAGAAAAATACTTAGAAGGTGATCATAGTGATATTCAACAACGAGGTATGTAGCACTTTTTCTAGGATAAATTAGCAAACCTAATTGTCAGACCTCATATAACAGAAAACCCAGCCAAGCCAAGCCAAGTGCCGTCGAGTCGGAGCCGACTCATGGCGACCCTAGAAATAGATCTAAATATATATGAAAATCTAGTACAGGATAAAAGTGTCATCTCAAATCACTGGAGTAAAAATAGAGTTTTTAGAAATAGTCCTTTGACACATAGGTAGTTGTCGGAACAAACAATAAAATTACATCCATATCTCACATAGTAGACATGAATAAACCATTATTAGATTAGGGATGTAAATGTAAACAAATGATCAACACATACTAGATAAAAGCGTGGATGAAATTCTCTTTAAAATTAGTGTGTGGAAAGGTTCGCCAAATATGATTCAAAAAAAAACTATACAGCTACAAACCCAAATGACTTACAGATATATCTGCAGTTTGGATAGTTCTCAGTATTTGTATAACGAGCGAAAAAAGAAAGTTTCACATTATATACGCATATATCCTTTTAATAAAGCATATATAAAAGCGCTAAACAATTTACTTTAGACATGTACCTACATGTGTAATCAAATTGTTTTTTAAAAAGCAAATAAAAACTAAAATTTGAAACAGTCGAGTTGGTAAAACAGACAGAATAAGGAAAAACAAATAGACCTGTGTGAGTTATTTCATATGCTTCAGATTAGTGGATGCCAGGCAAGCCAGTGCGGTTGATACATACTGCCAAATATCTACTGTAATATGAAAATAAACAAATGTAAAATATTTTAAAATAAATGTACCTGGAGCAATGATGTTGGTGTGTCAACAGCCAAGGAGCATCCTGAATCTAATTTTGTGCAACTGAATACTTAAAATAAATCCTCAATGAGTGGTTTTAATTGCAGAAGAGTGAATCAGTCACCTGGAAAACTTGACTGAGAAATTATTTTAAATATAGCAAAAAATGATGAAAAATATTAAGGAAAATTGAAGACATTTGGAATAAACATACGGAAATGTGATATTGCACAAATAATATTTCTAGAAGCAAATGCTAGGAAGAACGAAAGAGTGGCAATATTATAAAGATACAATGGCTAAGAATGTCCCAGTTTTAGAAGATGAAACAAAGTCTTTAGATTTATAGAGCTCCCCATTTGTCAAGAAGGAAAATAAATGAAATCTCACTTGTAATACTAAGGATAGACATAATTATAGAGAAAAATCAAAAAATCAACATGAGAGACAAAAAAACAAATCTACAAAAATACAAACCAGAATGACATCCGTGATATCAGACTCTTTATCAGTACCACAGAACACAAGACAGCAATGGAAAAATATTTCTAAGTCATAAGAGAAAATAACCCGAGAATTGGAAGTCAATGCCCATTAAAATTTCAAAAGTAAAAGTAAAACAAGAATATTTTAATATGTTAAAGCACTCAGAAATTTTTCTATCTCTGTTACTATCTTGCAAAAGTAAGCTTCTAAAAGACACACTCTTACAAGAAGAAAAACCCAAAAGGAAGAATTTGGGTAAAAAATTCAATGGCAAGAAAATTATAAGCAGTAAAACCTCTTGGTGTTATCTGACTGTTTTCGATTTAAAAAAATATATGTATGTATCTTAATAATGAGTTGAAACCCAAATTCCAAACGCTAGCATGTGTGACTTGTTGGTTGTGTTCTGGGGATGGGGAAAGGGACAGGATGAGTTGAACTCAAGTGTCAAAACTTGGCAAAGTAACTAAATAACATCAAAATTTATGAGAAAACCCTAATTGCTTTGGTTTCACAAAAAAAAAAAAAGGATCAAGAAAGGAACGTGATTGATTATCCCTTACCTACAGTTCCTTTTCCACCTAAAATTGAATGTCTATCAGATTGTATAATAATAACTGAATTTAAGGCCATCAACATTTTTCTTCATCACAGAAAGTTCTATTGAGCAGCACTTTTACAACTGTCAGGATAATTATCTTTATTCACAAAGAATGATATTTTTCTTGACCCAGGATCTCAACCTTTCATACAGTTACTGACTGCAAAGGATGTCTCAGAACAGGTAGGTTAACCCTTATCATTTCATGAGGGAACTAATCTTAGAAAGTTTCAGGTGACAGGGATGTCACTTAATGTTTTCCCCTGGATTCTGAAGCTCATACTGAAACCTGTAGTACCATTCCCTTAGGATCATGATGGGTGATTAAAATCTAGGATTCAGGTCATCAGATTTTACCTACTTGGACAGTTCTAATTGATTTTTAGTAGCGGCTGGATTGAGGCTCTCGAGCTCAGAGAGAAAAAGTGGTTTGATCTACTAATGATGAGTCAGAGGTTGGGAGTAGATGTCACATGAGCCCCATATCTGCTATCACTATGAGTATTAGTTAGCAATTAGTAAACACACAGAGATTAAGACACACTTGAGGAACTAAAACAATTTTAAATGAAGCAGTGGTCTATTTCACTTTCCCTGGGACTAGGAAAAAAATCAAACTTCATCCTGGAACTTCAGAATGATGTGGATAGGGTCCTGGTGATTAAAAAACAAAAAACAAAAAAACTTGACTCCCTAGCACACTTTCCAGCCCCTGAGAAAATTTAGTCCGCCTCATCTCCATCTTTTACAGAAGTCATGAGTCCTGTCCAGACTCAGGAAAATCTCTTTGGAATGAGTCTGAGGTTACATATACTAGAGACATTTATGAAGAGAATAAAATGTCACCTGACTTAAAACAAACAAACAAAAAGCCACTGCTGATGAGTTGATTCTGGCTGATAACACTTGAATTAAGGCGATTTAAGAATGTTTCCCATAAAACTGGAAGATTTGTGGAATGACTTCTAGACTTCATGATACTGCAGTCATCCCTATAGCAATTTAGGAAAAAAAAAATCTCTTATTCTTGCCTGTCTATTGCATAACTTTCAAGTGTACTCTATTCCTAGAAATATACAAGGTCTGCCAGTTAAGTTCATGAACTCATCCTAGAAGTGCTATATACCTCATTGCTGACTATCACTGCAGTCACTTTGGAAGTACTCCCCTTGGGAAGCTATACACTGACACCAGTGCCTAGTCGACCCTTCAAAGCAATTTTGAGATTCTTTCTGGAGTGGCCATCAGAGCTGTCATAGTACTACCCTTAATGTCCTGAATGCCACCAAGATGTCTTCCTTTCAATATTTCATTTACCACTGGGTAAAGAAAAAAGTCACTGGGGTCCAGATCAGGTGATTAGGGAGGGTGTTCCAATACAGACATTTGTTTAGGTAAAAACTCCCTCATAGACAACTGGACAATGAAGTTTGCAGACTTGCCACGAAGCCACAGTGTGCAATGGCCATTCCAGAGACAGATCTAAAATGCTCTGTAGAGTGGATTAGGCTCTGGCCTTGGTGTATAGCTTCCCAAAGGGGAGTACTTCGAAGATGACCATAGTAATATTCAGCAACGATGTATGTAGCACTTCGGACAATAAAATTTGCTAACTTAATTGTCAGAATGTGTGCGTGTGTGTGTGCACATGTATACAAGGTCTGACAAGTTCATGAACTCATCCTAGAAAAAGTGCTACATACCTCATTGCTCATACGCATACGTGCATATTGCTTACAGGAAACACAGTAGGGAATATTGCTTTGCTTTCAATTTTCTGTTTGAAAGGAATGGGCACGAGGTTGAATTTGATAAAGTGGATTTCCAAGTTTATTTACCTAAATAAATCTCTTTGTTGAATGCCTCAAATTAGCCATCTGAGATTCTACAGGGACTGCATCCTATTTAAAAGCTATCTGGAAGGCTTGTTTCATTTTGGCTTTTTCGCAGAACTTTGGCCATTTTGCTATTGACCATACTTCCACAGAAAAGAATAAAATGGAAATCTGTTTTTCTTCTTTCTTCTTGACAAGGCTTATAGAATACTTGGACAAAGTGGAATTATTCATCCAAAGACCTCAATAAGTAAGGGAGAATTTGCTTAATTTGTTACAATCAAGAGGATACATACATATTGATGTAGGAGAGAGGCTAAGAAATTAAGTAGGCAGAAAAAAAAACCATTAAAGAAAATCATTCAATTTGGTTCTTACTAGATGATTTTAATAAGATGGTTTGGGCTTTAATTTGTGGTTTGTACCACAGTGCACACTGGCATCATTCAGGAAATCTTGTTTCAATTAATCTCTCAAAATTATAATTTACATGTTCAATGCCTGGAAGGGTTTTGATGACCTACATCAAACTTGGTTGTTATTGCTGGGTGCCGTGGAATTGGTTCTAACTCCCCTTGACCTTGTGTATAATAGAACAAAACACTGTCCCGTCCTGCGCCATCTCCACAACAGTAGCTATGTTTGAGCTGACTGTTGCAGACACAGTGTCAATGTATCTCATTGCGAGTCATCTTTTTTGTTGACCGATAAGCTGCACTCAGCAAGATACCCTTCTCCAGCAACTGGTCCCTCCTGATGTGTCCAGAGTAAGTGGGATTAAGCCTTGTTATCACTGCTTCCAGGGAGCATTCTGACCAGACTTCATCTGAGATAGATCTGCTCAGTCTTCTGTCAGTGATGGTGTATTCAATATTCTCTACCAACACCGTAATTCAAAACATTGGCTCTTCCTCAGTCTTACTTTGTCATTTTCTAGCTTTCACATCCATACAAAGTGACTGAAAATACCATGGCTTGGGTTAGGTGCACCTTAGTCATCAAAATAACGTTATTGCTTTTTAAGATTTTGAAGAGATGTTTTGCAATGCATTTGTCCTGTGAAACCACACTGAAACAAAACAAAACAAATCCATTGCCTTCAAGTTGATTCTGGCCCATAGTGACCCTGTAGGACAGAGTAGAATTGCCCCCACAGGGTTTCCAAGGAGCACGCAGTAGAATCAAACCACCAACCTTTTGGTAAGCAGCCTTAGTTCTTAACTGCTATGCCATCAGAGTTGCCAATCAAAATTAATTCATAGGCTTGCAGTTGCTGGGTAAGGGAACTCTGATATTTTTTAAATGTATGCACTAGTTCTGACACAAGAGCATGAACAGCTAAAAAGCAGTGCTCAGCCCTTATTTTGATCAGACATTTTAGCATACACAGCAATCAATGTCTAACAGATAAAACTTTGAAAATACAAAAAAAGGAAAAAAAAAAAAAAACCACAAAACTGGAAGAAAATGTAGGGTTTTTTTTTTGGTGGAATTTGGGCTATTGTCAAAGATTAGGTGATCATAGGTGGATAGATTTACATCGGGTTCTGGAGTATATGTGTAATTTAGAAGCTGTTTATAAGATTAATTTGCTTAAAAATATTTAACCTACCAATTATCTGAAATATAATTTTAACAAAAAAATTTGCCAGTTCCCAAATAGTTGATTTTTAGTTTTTTAAATGTAATTATTACTGAAGACTAACATCACTAAGGCTATTTCACAAATAACATAACACACAGCTTAGGTATTCTAGAAGGAAATGAGACACTAATGGTGCAGGAAGCATCAAAAGGAGGTGGAAGGAACACAAAGAATCATTATACAAAAAGAAGTGGTTAATGTTTATAATCATCTCAGAAGGTAGTATATGATTAGGAACTGATGGCATTGAAAGAAGAAATTCAAGCTGCACTAAAGTCACTGGGAAAAAGCAAGGTTCCAGGAATTGATGGAATACCATTTCAGATGTTTCAACAAATGCATGCAACCTAGGAAGTGCTCACTGATTTATGCCAAGGAATATGGAAGACAGTTGTGTGGACAAATGGCTGGAAGAGACCCATATTTATGCCTATTCCCAAGAAATGTGATCCAGTCAAGTGTGGAAATTATCAAACATCATCACTAACATCATATAAAAGAAAAATTTTTCTGAAGGTCATTCAAAAGTGCTTGCAGCAGTACATTAACAGGGAACTACCAGAAATTCAGGCCAGATTCAGAAAGGGATGCGGAGCTAGAGATATCATTGCTGGCAACACATGGATCTTAGCTGAAAGAAGAAAAAAACAAAAAGATGCTTCCCTGTGTTTGATTGACTATGCTACAACATTTGACTGTGTGGATCATAATAAATTATGTACGTGGATCAAGACACAGTCATTTGAACAGAGCAAGAGGACACTACATGCTTTAAAGTCAGGAAAAGCGTGCAACAAAGTTGTATCATTTCACTATACTTATTTCATCTGTAGCTTGAACGAGTAAACCAAGAAGGTAGGCTATGTGAAGAATGGGACATCAGGATTAGACTAAGACTCATTAATAATCTGTGCTATGCAGATGACACAACTGCACTTGCTGAAAGTAGAGAGGACTTGAAACACTGATGCAGATCAAAGACCACAGTCCTCAGGGTGAATTATACCTCAAATTCAAGAAAAAAAAAAAATCCTCACAATTGGACCAATGAACAACATCATCATAAATGCAGGAAAGATTAAGATTGTCAAGGAGTTCATTTTACTTGGATCTGCAATCATGCCTGTGGAAGCAGCATTCAAGAAATAAAATGATGCACTGCTTGGTTAAATCTGCTGCAAAAGACCTCTTTAAAGTGTTGAAAAACAAAGAGATCACCTTGAAGGTAAAGGTGTACCTGACTCAAGCCATGGTGTTTTCAGCTGCATCACATGCATGCAAGATCTGGACAATGATTTAGGAAGACAGAAGTATTGACATCTTTGAATTGTGTAGTGTTGGAGACGAATATTAAATATACCATGGACTGCCAAAAGAACAAACAGACTGGTCTTAGAAAAAGTATGACCAAAACGCTCTTTAGAAGCAAAGATGGCAAGACTATGTCTTAGACAATTTGGACTTGTCAGGAGGGATCAGTTCCTTGACAAAGACATCATGCTTGGTAGAGTAGAGGGACAGCAAAAAAGAAGGCCCTCAACAAGATGGATTGACACAGTGGTTGCAACAATGGGCTTAAATACAACAATGATTGTAGGTATGGCACAATGCTGGGTAGTGTTTAATTTTGTTGTACATACAGTCACTATGAGCTGGAACCAATTAGATGGCACCTGACAACAGCAGTGGAACAGTGGCTAGGCATGTTACTGCTAACTGAAAGGTCACCAGTTTGACTCAATTATCTGCTCCACAGGATAAAGATGTGGCAGTCTGCTTCTCTAAGGATTTACAGCCTTGTAAAGCCTGTGGGGCAGTTACATTCTATCCTCTAGGGCTGCTGCTATGAGTTGGAATCAACTAAAGGCCAACAAGAAAGGAGGAGAGGGTAGAGCTGGGAAATCCTCTCGTAGTGATGTTTATAAAATTCTTGAATGGTTAGATAGCAATTTATTAACTTGGCACTTACTGGTTTCATTAGGAAAATCAAGAAATGAACATGATGCATTAATCTCTATCTGGAGTTCCTACTCTGCCTGAAATTTAATGTGAACATTTTGGATGGTACAACATAAACTGAAATAACGCTCACAAAAAAGCTTGTCAGTTGCATTGTGGACTTTCCCCTTTATTTATGTTTTTTGAGAGTTTTAAGCATGAATAGGTGTTGAACTTTGTCAAATGCCTTTTCAGCATCAATTGAAAAAATTAGGTGATTCTTATATTTTTGTGTTATTAATATGGTTGATTACATTAATTGCTTTTCAGATGCTGAACCAGTCTTGCATCCCTGGAATGAAACCAACTTCATCATGATGAGTGATTTTTTTTTATATGCTGTTGAATTCTATTGGCTGGAATTCTGTGGAAGACTTTTGCATCTAGGTTCACGAGCACTACTGGTCTGTAATTTTCTTTTTCTGTGGGATCTTTCCCTGGCTGTGGTATCAGGGTTATGCTGGCATCATAGAATGAATTTGGGAGTATTCCACCCAATTCTGTGGTGTGAAATAGCCTCAATAGTATCAGCGTTAACTCTTCTCTACAAGTTTGGTAGAACTGTCCGGTGAAGCCAGCTGGGCCAGGACTTTTTTGGTCGGTAGATTTTTGATGACTTTTTCAATCTCTTCCTTTGTGACAGATTTACTAAGTTGATCTACTTCTCCTTGTGATAGTCTTGGTGAGTGATACGATTCTAGAAATTTGTCCATTTCCCCTAGGTTTTCAAATATGTCAGAGTACAGCCTTTTACAGTATTCTGTTATGATAGTTTTGATTTTAGCTGGGTCTGCTGTAACGACTCCCATCTCATTTCTTAATCAGATTATTTGTATCTTCTGCTGTTTTCCTTTTGTAAGTTTAGTCAACGGTATATAAGATTTTGTCCAGTATGCTCCATAAAACTGAGAATTGTGTATACCTTGTTAAAATAAGTGATAATATTTTAAATGCTTAAATATAAATTATAGGTATTAAAATATTTGATTAATGATGTGAGGAATAATTAAAGTTATAATTAGTTCTCATACACAATACATGTGTTTTCAAAGTTGAAAAAATATGACTCATGATGAAATGATACCATTGTCTTCCTAAGGCAATTTTTTAAATTAAATTTTTTATTAATTTCTTATGCCAAGCGATAGCTCTTAAAAATTGGTTTTGTTATAAGCAATCTTTGATTATTTTTTTTTGGAATCTTCCTAAGGGATTGTCTGTAACAGTACTATAAAAACACATTACCTGAGACTCAAATGGATATTGTTCACCAATGTTCACTGAAGCACAATTCACAAAAGCCAAAAGGCAGAAACTACCAAATGTGGTAAAGACACAATGAATTCTTCAGTCATAAAATGGAACTTCTAATGCATGTTAACAGCATGAATGAACCTTGCGAATACTATGCTAAGTGAAACAAGACAGACACAAAAGAGCAAATATTTGTATTACCCAAGTTTATAGGATAACTAGAATAAGAAAAGTTATAAAGACAAAAAGTATATTGGTGATTAGGTCTAAGTAGATTAGGAAATAGGAGGGAAAGAGGGATTGAGGAGTTATTGTTTCTGTTTCAGGTAATGAAAAAGTTTGGGAAGTAGATAGTGGCAAAAGCTGCACAACACTGTGGATATAATTAATGCCACTGAATTTCACATAAAAATGGCTGAAATGGCAAATTTTGTGTTACGTATGTTTAGCACAGTAATAGTTCTCAAAAACACTGACCTACTATGAGACAACAGACAGCATATAAATGATTCCCGGTTCCCAGGGAGGGTCAGTGGTGGTTCAGTGGTAGAATTCTCTCCTTCCACGCAGGAGCTTCCGCCAGGTGCAGTTCCTGGCCAACGTACTGCAACGCAGTCACTACCTCCCTGTCAGTGGAGGCTTGCACACTGCGGTGATGTTGAACAGATTTCAGCAGAGCTTCCAGATGAAGACAGACTAGGAAGAAAGGACGAGCAATCTACTCCCGAAAATCATCCTGTGGACCATGATGGCCCAGTCTTGTTGTGTGTGAGGTTACCGTCCGTCAGAGCCAATTCAACAGCAGCCAACAACAACAGTGTGCAGTATTCCAACTGGTCTTTCTTCAGGAAGGCTTTGAAGAGTAGACTAGAGGATGAATCCTGTCCTGTATCTCAGTTTTGTTCATTTTGTTACTAACTTGGTGTCTTCACATCTGAAATGAAGCAACCTGAGAGACGGGTCAATGGTCATGGAGATGAATGCGTTGCTTAAGAAGGTGCCTTTCTGTGCAGTGATGGAAATGCTTATGTGATGTTTCTCCTCCAGTTAACCTCTTAATTGGTGCATCTTTGTAGAGCTATTTTGACTGACTCTAAAATAGGGGATTTCACAATGAATCTTTATTGTAATTTGTGTTTTGGATTTGAGTTGTAAAGTATCAGAAAGCTGGAGCTGTAAAAATTAGAAATAGACTTTTTATTGACTAATTTTATCTATAAAACAGGAAAGCTGAAACTGATCAACTTTAAAGTCCAGCTCTAAAATTTTATGAGGTCTGGATGACAATTATATAAAACATTTTCCCCCTTACATATATTGAAAGTGTTTCTTTATCCCATGCACATTTACATATTTTTAAACATTTTCACTCCCCTATTTTGCTAAAATAATTAGATATATGAATTATTAACACAGTAGAGGAAGATCTTTGGGTTGACTCCTACTGCTTTCGGGGCCCATAATAAAACATCAGCAAAATAAATAAAATAAAATAATGATTAGACAGAATAAATGAACTGGAGTTCTTTAGTTGGTAAAACCACAGCTACCTGAGCTTTATTGCTGAGAAAAACCAAGACAAACCTTCTTCCCACCAATGCCTTTATAAATAAACAAGGATGTTGTTGTTAGGTCCCTTCAAGTCCATTCTGACTCATAGCAATCCTGCTCACAACAGAATGAAACATTGCCTGGTCATGCACCATCCTCACAATTGTTGCTATGCTTCAGTCCACTGTTGCAGCCACTGTGTCCATCTTTCCAGACACAAGTGCACAGATACATCCATATATCTCAAATAGACATATTCCAATGAAACAATCCATCACGAGTGGGTTGGTGGGATGCCAGGATTGTAGACAATTTTTTTTTGTTTCTCTATACTTTAGCTCCATTCTCTGAGCCTCCTATTATTTATAATGAGAACAAATATTTTAATGGCACTAACTTTTTTCTATTAATAAGCCTGGATATGGGCTATTTATAATTTTTAGTGAGAAACAATTTTAAATAGTTTTGGCATCCAAGGGTATCTATGGCCTAAGTGCCTATGAGTAAGCAATATGAGAAATTTAATCTAAGTACAGAAAAACTGAGTTCATAAGCCACCCATGAAGCACTAGAACAAAAAGAAAATGTATCTTGGTCAAAAGTAGTCACAGGTAGAAATAATTTATATTTCAAAGACAGTGATTTGTCAGCTTTGCAAGACCTATTCAGTTCATAAGGAGCATAGTGATGCGGTGAATAAGCCCTCAGCTGCTAATTAGAAGGCTGCCAGTTCAAACCCAGCAGCCACTCAATGACAGAAGCATGTATCAGTCGGCTTCTGTAAAGATTGCTTCCTAGAAAATCCTGTACAACAGTTCTACTCTGCCTTAGACGTTTGCTAGGAGTTGGAACTGATTCTACAGGAACATTTTTTTTTTTTTTTAAAATCATTGCATATGTCCCTAAGGGATGCAAAAATCTTGCACTTAACAACTAACTATGTTGTTGTAGTGGCTAAATGCTATGGCTGCTAACCAAAAGGCCAGCAGTTCAAATCTACCAGGCACTCCTTGGAAACTCTACAAGGCAGTTCTACTCAGCCCGTAGGGTCACTATGAGTCAGAATTGAGAGCAATGGGTTTGTTTGTTTGCTTTACTAAGCAAAAGGTTGGTGGTTCAAACCCACCCAATGGCACTGCAGAAGAAAGGCTTGGCCGTCTGCTTCCATGAAGATTACAGCCAAGAAAATATTCAGGAGCACACAGCTCCTGTCTGTAACATACAGGGTCACCATGAATTGGAATCATTTCAATGACAATAAGTTTTTGTTTTTAATCCACAGGATGTGTGAAGAAGAGAGACATAAAATCTGCAAATGATATATTGACAATTTACAGGGGAGTTGAAAGAAATTAAATCAGAATATGATTGCCTAATTTTAAAAGATTCAGACATCAACACTGTGGAAACTTGTGGAAGAAATTTACCAAGCTTCTTCCTTAGATGAAGACATTTTTTAGATTCAGGATTCTCAGAAATTTCTTAGATCTTTATTGGCCTAAAAAAAAAGATTACACTTATGGATGTGACAAAGCCTCTAAACACAATGAAATCCAAACTCTTAGAGAATGTAAGAACTACCAGGGTTTTCCAAAGACGGAAGGTAATCCGACTTAGCATAAACGTATGTATACTTGGACTAAGGAGGTATCCATTCCTCCTTCTTCCCATGGCTACATTTGAGATAAATAGAATCATAGACTTAGGAGAATTGCACAGCTATGTTATGGAAATTAATACATAATTTCAGAAGAGAGTATTGGAGAAAGAAAAGTAAGTTAACTGCTTTGCCAGCCCTCCATAAATTATGAGCACTTGGTTGGAGAAGCAGGAGGTCTGAGACCGAGAAAGACAGAGAATCAGTAGACCAGCTGCTCAGGGAGCCAAGTGGTACCCTAAGGTCTGGAAAGAGTCCTGAATCCCAAAGGCACAGACTGCAGCACAGACCGAGGGGAGTATCTTCTTTTGGATCAGTACCAGTGATAACAAAGAATCAATCTTCTGACGTGTTACGTGTCATAGTTTCTGACATGCCATCTTTCATCATTTAGTATCTGGAGGTCTCAAAAGGAGGCAGTGCCCACAACACTGGATTAGGTAGGAGGCATTCTAAGCACTTACTTGCTTCAACAAACTATATGTTCAGATGTTTTCTGGTTTTTGTTTTTCTTTCTCAACCGTCAATATTTGGGAGGGTAAATTTCTAGGTGATTTTTTTTAAGCAAACATGAAAGTCTAGTGTATGTTAGATGCTGTACATGAATTTTGCATCACATTAATTCTCCTAAGGTAGCCATTATGAGCCTCATTTTTCATATGAAATATCTGAAGTCAAGAGGATGAAGTAATAAACGCAAGGTCTCACAGATTGCAAGTGAAAGAATTAAAATGCAAATCTCAGCTTTCTGGCTTTAAAGTTCTTACTATACACATACATACACACAAAATTTTTCTTTCTCAGGGAAATTCAAATTTCACCTTTTCATTAAATCATCATTATTATTACCCCAGATTATCATCAGGATCTCCATCTATCTATCTATATATCATGTTAATGAAGTATTCATTGTTTCTAGTTTATAAAGAGTTCCTTCAGAAGAATGGATATAAAACATAATGAGAAAATTTTTGTTTTGCATTGGTAGAACTACTTACACAGTTTTTCTCCTCCACTTCAATATATGAATTATTTTAAGAGATATCCTGACTTGGGATCATTCTTGACTTGCTAGTATGAACAACATGGTCAGGGTGGTCTTTTTGTTTATTTGTTTTCCTGCTTCTTTTAACATGTTACTGAATTCCATTTGCTTTTATCTTCTCTAGGATATTAGTTAGCATTTATTCACACATAAGGCCAGCCTGTAGTTTCACATGTTATGTATGTCAAGCTTGGATCCCAACATTATGCAACATTCATTTAAAAAAGGGGGGGGGGTTGTTTTCTGTCTTTGTTCATTTCTCTTAATACTTCAAATAGCTGTGGAATGTGTATTCTTTAAATTTAGTGAGGAATTCCCCAGAGAAGACATAGGATAAACTAGAGATTTCCGCATCTGAGGAGTTTCTGAGTGGTGCAAAGCATTAATGCTGTTAGCTGCTAACCAAAAGAGCAGAGGTTGGAATCCACCCAGAGGTATCTCAGAAGAAAGGCTTGACGTTTCCTTGAATAATGAGATGCTGAACAGCCTGTGTAGCCTAGTTCTACTCTGACACACCCAAGATCACCATGAGTCTGAATGCCTTCAATGACAACTGGTAGAGGAAGAGTGGACTCGCATCTGAAAGGTATGAATCTTGTCTTTAATGTCCAAAGTTGCCTGCACTGAGAAAACTTCTAGATGTTTCTGGGTTTGGGAGCTTATGGATTCCAAACTGAGGAGTGGATTTAACTCAAAGAGAACCAGGGCCACCAAAAAGAAGCAATATCCCTCAAATTTTAGAATCAGCAGCTAGAATTTCCAGGCTATTTTTCCAAAATGCCGAACACTCACTTCCATAAAAACTCCAACCAATGCATACGGCAGACACAGAAGCTCAATGACCCAGATGCTGTCCATATTTCCACGTTGATGTTCTAGACTTCTACAGGGTCATCATGAGTTCAGAATCAGTTCAACTGCAGTATATTTTGATTTTTCATTCTAGACTTCAGGAAAAATGCTACAGCAGTCTCAGCCACCACAGACTGACAGGACCATATCCAGAGAAGAAGAGAGGTATTTCCTCTACTGTTTATTTTACTAGGTAAAACATTTCTCGGAAGCTTCTAACAGATAGCTCCTCTGGTTCCTTTTGCCAGCATTGTATCTTATGCCCATGCCATAGATGCAAGGGATGAGAATGAAAATATACGACGTTTTCTCTGTCTATTGTGGAATAGGGTCGTTATGAGTTAGAATGGACTCTACAGCAGTGGATTTGGGTTTTTTGGCATTGTGGAGTATGCTCTCCCAGCAAACAAGAAGGAAAAAGAGAGAGAAAAATAGCTCTTCTGGAGGTAGCCAGCAGTTTTGCCACAAGACAAAAGGGGAAGAGGAGCACTCAGGTAAGAAACCAGAGAAAAGAAAGACTAAAGGAGAAGGTGTGTTGACGCCATCTTACTCAGGGTTCCCTGGAGAAACAGAACCAATGAGCCATATAGACAGATGATATATAAACAGACAGACAGAAAGATTTATCTGAAGAGATTCACTCACGCAATGGCGGGATGCTGCAAAGTTCCAAATCTGTAGGTCAGGTGATAGGCTGGAGGCCTCTGCTTGATTACAGTAGTATTGTAGGGGGCCGGCAAATCTCAAATCTGTAGGTCATACAGCAGGCTGGAAACTTATGCAGGCTTGTACCCAAAAACTGTAGATCAGGTGACAGGAAGATTTTTTTTCTTTTTTTATTATTATTATTTTTTATTTAATATAACTGAGTGAACATGTGCATTCCAGTATAAATTTACATGCCCACCTAAATTCAGCTTCCTCTGCTCTCCCTGCCCAGTGACAGCACACTATCCCTCTCTGCTCCATACATGTCTCATCCTCCCAACAGACTCCTTTCCCCTCCTCTCCACCCACTCTCCTCCCTCCAGCCAGAGGTCAGCAGGATGATATCCTATAGATGCACAGAACCATAAAGTGCATTCAATATATGGTCACTCTGCATCACCAAGCCCAATACATTCGTGTCCTAAGAGTGGACCTTCGTTATGGTTTATGGGCAAGGGCAGCATCAGGGCCAGGGGCCATGCTCCCAGGGGAACCCGGAAACCACTGGACCATCAATTGAGGTCTTTTAGTGGAGATCTCAGGATGCACCCCTTTTTATTTTTATGTTGCCAATGAGACTCAACTTAGTGAGCTCCATCGTGGCTATCACTAGTGGTGGCCAGGCACCATCTGGTTCTTCTGGTCCCAAGTCGACGTAGGCACCCACTCATGTGGGTCTCTCTATCTTCTGGGTTGTCTTTACCCCATATCGTTTTGGTCCTTGGTGAGCATCCATTCCTAATGAGTTGGGACCATTTACTGTGCCCTCAGATGGCAGCTTGGCAGCTTTTAGGATCCCAGATGCCACTCACCAATGTGGGGTGCAGAGAGCCCTCTTAGCAAAACGCTAGTTGTGCCAACTGGCCTCGATTTCACCTAAAAGCATGGTCCCCTGCCCCCTGCCCCAGCTACTCTATCCTTGCAATATTGGGTTAAGACAGAAGGAGTACTCAAGTTATGCTGAAGTCCACTTAATGTTGTTCTTGTTTCTAATGTGTGCTATCACCGATTTCACCCAACCAGATTTCTAGCAACTATCTAATCTAAACCTTCCCCCCCTCACCCTCCCTCCCTCCTCTCCCTTGCAGCTGTCAAAGAGTCTTTTCTTCTATACACAAGTCTGTTTTTGAGATCTTATCGTAGGGGTCTCATACAATATTTGTCCTTTTGTCGCTGACTACTTTCACTCAACATAATGTCTTCCAGTTGAAACAAGGTTAGGAAATGTTTCCTGGAATCATCATTATTCTTTATCATTGCATAGTGCTCCATTGAGTATATATACCATATTTTACCCATCCATTCTTCTGTTTTGGGCATCTGGGTTGATTCCATCTTTTTGCTATCGTGGACTGTGTTGTGATAAACATTCTTGTGCATGTGTCCGTTGGTGTGAAAGGCCTTGATTCTGTAGGATATATTCCAAGTAGTGGAATTACTGGGTTAAAAGGTATATCTACATCCATTTTTTTAAGGAAGTGCCAGATTGCTTTCCAAAGAGGCTAGACCATTTTGCAACTCCACCAACAGTGTAAGAGAGTTTCACTTTCTCCACAGCCTCTCCAGCATTTGTTGTTTTGTGTTTTTTGGATCATGGCCAACCTTGTTGGGATGAGATGGTATCTCATTGTAGTTTTGATTTGAATTTCTTTAATAACTAAAGATCGTGAACATCAGACCACACCTACAAGATCTCCTCTTTATCTGATCTATTGATTATATTATATTAGATTACAAGGTGCAAGGTGACTATTTCGTTGCATTAGAATACATTATGGAACAGCAACTAGTCTAGTGTTTGGTGAAGCCATCAGGAACCATTGCCTAACCAAGTTGACATATCCATCACAGATGGGTATGACCTAACCATCATGGATGCAAAAGATAAAACGTTATTCACTTAACGTTGACTAAGGATTATCTGGGAAAGGATGTATGGAGTGTTGTCTCTCAGTATTGTACATGTAGCCAAAAACTAAACCTACTGCCGTCGAGTCGATTCCAACTCTATAGACAGAGTAGAACTACCTCATAGAGCTTCCAAGGAGCACCTGGTAGATTTGAACTGCCAACAGCAGGCTCTGAATAAATTTTGTATTTTCCAGTGAGGTTGAATGGGTTGAAAATGTAGGGTCATCAAATGGTATATCAATGTATTTCTTCTGTTGAAATAAAAAATACAGGAGTCAGGGTTTTTGACCATCCTGATAACACAGATGAAGTCCCAAGTCTGGATTCTTGGTGGTTTAGCCATTGTCAGACTCATGCAGGTGTGCTTTGCACACAGACCGCTAGCTGCTTTCAGGAACTAATACTTCCCTACTTTCCTCTTCACTTCATCAATTCATTAATACTGCCTTTCATTATGGGCATCAAAATGACTGACATATGAGAACAGAATCAGATTAATTTTCACTGTGGAAGGGGGGAAAACGCCTCCAATATGGCAATCAAGAATCCCAAATCCGTATCATTCTTTGTGTTAAGTGTGTGCTACTTAAGCTTACCTCATCTGTGTTTAATCAGTTCTCTTCAGACACCCTCCATGAAGCCAGGGATGTACATATTAAACACAGGAGTTTCTGACAGCTTCCCCTTCCTTAGGGCAAGATTGCTCAACTAACAATAACTAAGATATCTTTTGACAAGTGCAGCTAAGATCTGGTAAAGCTTAGTCAATCTACATCAGCCTTGTTGGCACTTTCTTTCCATTTCAAACCTGTATTACCTTGAGTGATGGAAAATGCAGAATGACCGTAGAAGGTAAAACATTCAAGCAAGATAGTGAATGAAATTGGGGTACAGGGGGGATGGGGAGAAGAGGGTTAGTGGGGAATGAATGCAAAACCAGACTCATATCGATCAGGGAAAGAAAAAATACTTTTTCAGCTACAATTGCAGCTGAAACCCATAAATTAGATGATTGAAGTAATAAAGCATGTGAAATGGCTTTTAAGGCCACTACCTGCTCTGTGTAATAAATTTCAAGTGACATTGAGGCTTTTAGTGGGAGGATTGATTTATTGTCATCTACAGAAAGGAAGCTTTGAGGGATTATCTCTAAAGAGGCAAAACACTATTCCAAACTTTGTGAAATTAGCAAAGCTTCATGAAGCTTGGTGCCTGAACTGACAGGCAAGCTCCAAAACTTATTTTTAATGGAACAAAAATACTGCCAATGTGCCCTCTCGCATACCAATACTTAGAGATGTGTTATCTTCTAAAAAATATTAAACACTGCCTAAAAAATTTCTTTGATTCATTAGTGGGAAAAAAAAAAAACCCTTAGAATAAGTCCACTTACTTTATTATTTTTAATATGTGTGCTTGTGTGTGTCTGTGTGTGTGTGTGTGTGTGCCCAGAAGATACGTTTTGTTTTTAGGTGCTGTCGAGTTGGTTCCAACTCTCAGTGACCACCTACACAACAGAATGAAACTCTGCCTGGTCCTGCACCACCCTCCCAGTCATTAATGTGTTGGAGCCCGTTGTTGCAGCTGCTGTGTCAATCCTTTGCACTGAGGGTCTTCTTCTTTTCCTCTGACCTTCTGCCTCACCAATCATGATGCCCTTCCCCAGAGACTGGTACCTCCTGATAATGTGTTCAAAGCACATGAAAACAAGTCTTGCTATCCTTGCTTCTAATAAGCACTCTGGCTATAATTCGTCCAAGACAGATTAGTTTGTTCTTCTGACAGCCATAGTACACTCAATATTCTTCACCAACTCCGTAATTTAAAGGCATCAAATCTTCAGTCTTTCGAAGAACTGAAGAATGGGCTAAATCCTGAACTGATTTACTAAATTGTCACCTCAGGCAAAAGACATCCTCCATTTATCCCATTATTTAGAAAGAGCTGAGACAGTTCAACAATGAACCACCTGAACGAGTGATAGAGGGAACAGCTACATGTTAGTAACTTGACATTTTGGAGTTCCTTTTAAATTGTAATTAGGCAATTTAGTTATCATCTGAGGGATCCACACAAAATGCATCACTTGCTCAGTGGACTGTATGAAATAAAATGACAGAAAAATCCAAACACAGAGAAAAGAAGGGACAAAGACAGTGCTGTGAAGTCGGAGAATGCCAATTCCTGCTTACGATTCCTTCCTGTCCACCAAGTCTTTATCCTAGCAAGTCTGCAAAGAAGCTGAAAGCTAGGAGCCAAGAAGCACACTTTCTCTGCAGAAAAGTTTTCACTTTCACTATCTTTGAATTCCCGCTGGAAACTGTCCCAGGAGATTTTTCTGTCCCCATCTAGCAGCACCTGGTGTCAAGAGGGGGCAGTAGCAGGCTTACAAACATGGTAGCCCCTCCGGGGTCTCTGGCCACAGCTCAACACTGCTTTTAACCACCGGTCTGCTGATTTTCCTGGGACATCTATTCAAGCCTAAAATATAACTGGCATCCATTAATTAACTGGCACCATTAATTATTGCACCTCTTGTTTTCCTTCTGTGTCACCTTTTTACCACCACACACACTCAGATTTAATTATCACATCTGTCAAGACTAGACTCTAAGAAAGGAAATGTTTTGGATATTAATACCGTCTCTTTTTTCCCCCTTCTAAATTTAATGGAACTGTATTCCAATTTTTAATGATTTCTAAATTACTTAAGATAGAAAAATAGCACCGAAAAAAAGTGCCTCTTTCAATTCAGGTAATTAGAAAGAGTATTAGGCAATTTTCAAGTTGCCAATCTTGGAACTATACATGGTTTAATTGTTAATAAGTGTAGGACTAAAGTGGAAGAAAACTTTACGGTTTAATATAGTATCTCTTTCCAAACTCTCTTCAGATCAACAGATTTTTTTTCTACTAATGATAATTGGTGATTAAAAGCCACACATTATATTTGAGATAGCATTTGTCTCTGAGTCTGCCAGAGCATATCCTCCTACTAATCAGTTAATAAAATGTTGTATTTCACAGATTTATGATGAGAATATCAAATAAACAGGTTTTTCCAACATTTCCATTTGCTCAAAATCTGAAGTTGGAGAGAAGAAGTCCTTATCAAAAGAAATGAAATACTCCTCAAGCGAGTAAAGCTATAATTTTACACATGGCAGAAAATTATTTTAGTTAGGGATGATATCCCAGAACTCTGTGATCAGAAATCGGAAATTAATTAATGACTTTTTTTCCCCTTAACTTCTGAGTTAACTAAAAAATAGTAATAAATTGTGTCCAATATCCAGGAGTACTAGAATCTTACCACAGACACCATTCATATATAATTCATTGTAAAGTCATCTTCTTGGACCCCACCTGTTCTACCCCACTGCTACATCAAAAAACTTAACACATAAAATAACAACCCTCATACGACATTGGGAAAACTTAAGTGGACTGATGGCAACTCACCATTTGGGGGCAGAAGTCTCCTAGAGGCTTCTTCATTCACAGGTCTAGTGACCTGGCTTTGCTGCTATTGTTCTTTTCCACGGAATCGATCTCAGCTCACAACAGCTTTATGTGTAACACAAAGAAATAATCTTCAGTCCTACGTCATCTTCATGCTCCTTGGTATATTTGAGTTCCATTGCTGTTAGTTATGTCAATCCATCACATTGAGGATTTCCCTAATTTATTTGTTGACCTTCTACATTAACAAACACAATCTATTTTTTAGAAATGGGTCTTTCCTTAAGAAGCATCCAACATTAGCAAACAGAACTCTTACTATCTTCCCTTCTAAGGAGCTGTCAAAATTCACTCCACGTAGAGTGAATTGTGTCTCCTCAAAATAAGTGTATCAATTTGGCTAGGCCATGCTTCCCAGTATTGTTGTGATTGTCTACCATTTTGTCACCTGATGTGATTCTCCGATGCTGTTATAAATCCTACCTTTATGGTATTAATGAGGCAGGATAGGCAGCAGCTATGTTAATGAGGCATGGTTCAGTCTACAAGATTGTATTTTGTCTTGAGCTAATCTCTTTCGAGATATAAAAGAGAGGTGTGAGCAGAGACAGGAAGACCTCATACCACCAAGAAAGCAGTGTCAAGAGGAGAACACTTCCTTTGAGCCTGGGGTTCCTGTCCAGAGAAGCTCTCAGTCCAGGGACAAAATTGATTAGAAGGACCTTCCTCCCCAGCTAACAGATACACGTTACTCTCCTGTTACTGATACACTGAATTTAAACTTCTAGACTGTGAGAAAATAAATTTCTCTTTGTTAGAACTATCCACTCGTGGCTTTTTTGTTATAGTAACACTAGATAACTAAAACAGGAACATCCTGGTTGTATTTCTTCTAAGACTGATTTGTTCATTTTGCTGGTAGCTAGTGACATATTTAAAGGATGGACTCAGATATCTAAGAACGCCAACCAACGACAAATAGTTTCTCCGTGTGGCTTGGGCATCTTACAGCATAAATGGTTTTCTTAGATGGCCTTCAGTCAGTTCCAACTTGTAACGACAACAAAATAAAACGCTGCCTGGTCTACCATCCTTACAATTATTGCCATGCTTCAGCCTGTTGTTGCAGCCAATGTATCAGTCCATCTTGTTGAGAGTCTTTCTTTCCTTCCCTGATCCTCTGTTTTATCAAGTCACTGTCCTTGTCCCATGACTAGTCCATTCTGATAACATGTCCAAAGTATATGAGTCTGAGTCTCACCATCCTTTTTTCCAAGGAGCATTCTGGCTGTCCTTCTTCCAAGACAGATGCGTGGGTTCCTCTGGCAGTCCGTGGTATATCAGTATACTTTCCCAATACCATAATTCAAGATATCAGTTCTTCAGTTTTCCTTATTTATTATCCAGATTTCATATACAAAAATGAAGTGACTGAAAATAACTATGGCTTCAGTCAGGCATACCTTAGTCCTTAAAGTGACATTGTTGCATTTTAACACTTTAAAGAGGTCTTCTGCAGCAGATTTGCCCAGTATAGTACGTCCTTTGATTTCCTACGTGTTGATCCCATGAGCATTGATTGCGGATCCAACTAAAATGAAATTTTCGACAACGTTTGTCTTTTCTCTCTTTATCATGATGCTGCTTATTGGTTCAGTTGTAAGAATTTTTGTTTTCTTTATCTTGAAGTATCATCCCTACTGAAGGCCATAGTTTTTGACCTTCATCAGTAATTGCTCCAAATTATACCATAGTGGGGTCCAGAAAACTTATTCTGAGATGAAGCATATGGGAAATAAGTATCCCAACAGGCAAAGGCTAAGGCTGCTGAGGCTTTTCTTGCCCAGAAGTCATGCAGCACCACTTCTACCAAATTCTTCTGGCTACAGGTGAGCCATAGGGTAGTCCAATGTCAAAAGGACAGCAATGAGAATCTTCCTTCTAATGGACCAGTTACAAGGTGACATTGTTGAAGAGCATGGGTAATGGAAGATACTGTTTCAGATATCTCTGCAAGACACAACCTGTCACATCATTGCAACAGCAGAATAGGATGTCATATATTGTGCATCTTTTATATGCCAGTCTCTAGACTAAGGATTTTACACACAATATCATTCGGTTACTAACAGCTTCATGAGTCAATCGTAGCATCAACCCCCTTATACTGAAAATATTTTTAATCTGTCTCCTCCATCAGCTGATAAATTTCTTCAAAGTCAGAATTTTTTTTTCTGTTTCCAGTGCCTTGTCTGATATCTGGCAAGTAGGAGATATTCATGTACTTGTTAAAACAAAACCATCTCTGAAAAAAAAACTAATGAATGGTGGTAATTATCCGTTTATTCCTGTTTTCTCTTTTAAACTTTTCACCTCTTGCTAACTTTGACTTTGCCTTATTTATCTTCAAAACTTAACACCATTCTTGGCACACAGTAAACTCCCAATAAATATATATAGAACTGATTTTTTTTTTTTAACGAGGATAGTCCCACTGTGTGTAAGTCAGTAAGATATCTAGTGTTAGGTTAAAGATTAATTAATTGCATTCATGACCTCAGTACTAGAGATCAATAGACTACCTTATCTTTTTGCTTCGTATGGAAGTGTCCCTAAAGATACTGACATAAAACAACAAACAGTTTATCACCATGTGAGATCTGCAAGTTGATCAGCAGTTCAGGTGTAGGCCCAGTTGGACTAAAACTACCAAATGGCTCGCTTGTGTGGCTGGAAGTGTTGGCTGCTGGCTGGGAGCTTAAGTGGAGCAGTTGACTCTAATACCTTCGTGTGGCCTCTCCCTGTCGCTTGAGTTTCTCACTACATAGGTGATGGGGCTCTCAGAGAGAACATCCAAGGTCAAGAACTGCAAAAGGGAAGAAATAAAAGCTGCCAATCCTCATAAAAGCCTCACTATTGCCATACTCTCACTATGGCCATATTCTCTTGGCTGACCAGTGAGACCCAAGGACAGGCAAAATAAGATTTCAAAGAGGAATGGACCAGAATGTGCAGCCACTTTTGACCTAAGGGAGAATGGCAAAAGAAAAAAGAAAGGGCAGCTACCTTGTTACAGTTGCTTATGTTTGCCATTAGTTAGGCCAATCAGACACAACACTGTTGATTAAATCAAAGCTCAAGGCAATCCTGCAGAGTTGAGAAGAGGAAAACCTGACCTTTCTCAAAATGCCCAGTAGTTACGGGATGCTTTACAATAGAGATTTGTGTTATTCCTTTATATGAAGCATTTGAAATAACCTAAGTGAAGTACACAAGTCAGTTGTCCATAATACCAACTGACACACTAAACAAACATCCTTTCGCTTATTTTAATCAAGTTGATTATAAAGGAAAAAGATTTCGTGGAAAAATAGGGATAATGTTTACTAATTTTAAAAAAAGAAAAAAGGTTAAAAACTTACATTTATAGTGTGATTGCAGTTATGTTTTTGTATATATGGGACAGGTTGATATGTTTGAAAATTTAATGAAATGGTGTTATAAACCCCAAATTGATATTCTGCTGCTTTTAGATGTCTCCTATGCACCCTTAGAGGAAGGTTTTCCAGCTATTACATGTCAGAACTGAAGTTTGTTAGCTCTTCAAAAGTTCAGTGGTCTTTCAGGGTCCAAAGGCTTGAGATCTGGTTCTCTTAAATGTCAAGTTGTTTCCAGATAAACCATTCAACACACTGAACTGGTCTCGGGATGAACAAAACAATGAGAAGAACCACGGAGGATTTTCTCAGGATTGTGCAGAAGTGCCAGAAAGATTGAAAGTCTCTTTAGTGACTGAGTCTAGGTGGAAAGCTTCAGTGCTTAAACAGTAAGCCGGTGGTGGCAAAACCTCCCAGGGGAGGTTCTTATAAGGGTCTCTAAAAACACTAAGCTCCACAACTCAGGAGGCTGCCTGCAACAGGGCAAATACAATAAGAGGCACAGTCTCCAAGTAAACTAAAGGGCACTGTTCCCTCCTGACTTCCTGAATTGTAGAAATGTAGCCATTCGGTTCAAGTATAAGACAGGAGACAGAATATACGGAGACTACAATGAAACTGAGAGGTGAGAACTGAACCAGATGTATTTTGATTGTATCAAGTATTAGCAAACATAAAATTATTTCTATCTAGAGAGCAATTCGTATTACCAGTTCTCTGTCTGCCTGTCTCAGACACACATGAATAGAAGAAAATACACTGTAACCAGTAGCAAACAATTGCTGTTTATGTGCTATTAAACTAGTGGTGAGATTATTTAATATTTTCATTTTATTTTTTACAGTGGGGATGCATTAACTTCAAAATCTCAAAAATATATAGAAAAAAAGAATCTGAGTAAATGACAAGTGGAAACCCAAAGTCTATTTTACTCCCCAAAGCAGTTCTTGGTCTGTAATCTGACACATGGTTCCAAGCAACCTCCAAGGAAATGAGTTTATATGGTAAAAAACAGAACAGGAAGAATGAAGCCAAAATAGTTCTTTCAATTCAAGAAGAACTAGCTGCCCAGTGTTTGCAAATGCTGCCATAAATAGTGTACCAGCTATTATTTTAGTATGCCTAGTATCTGATTTCATCATTGTCAAAGACAGGAGATTATTCTAGAACAGGCTGTAGATACGGGTATTTACTCTCATTTCAGTGAAATTTAGCTTTCTCTTTCTACACAATAATGGAGACAAAACAACATTTTGAAGCATTATCCACTTTATTTTGGTATCTCTGGAAGTGATTAGCTCTAGAGTTAAGGTAAGGGGAGGAAGATAGTGGATAGGAATCAGGGTCATAAAGATACTGTTTTTTTTAATTTAAAAAAATACGAGAGGAACAAAGAGGAGGAAACGAGTAACAACTATATTTGCTGCGTTATATACATTACACTGACTGGGTTGCTGTTGTTGTTGTTGTTGTTAGATGCTGTTAAATCAGTTCCAACTCGTAGTGACCCTACACACGGAGAAATAAAGCACTGCCTAGTACTGTGCTATATTTACAATCGTTGCTGTATTTCAGCTTATTGTTGCAGTCACTTTGTCAATCCACCTCACTGACGGTCTTCCTCTTTATTTTTGCTGACTCTTTGGTTTGTTATGCATGGTACCCTTCTCCAGGGATTGGTCCCTCCTAATAACATATCCCTCCTAATAACATATCCGAAGTACATGAGGTGAAGTGTCACTATCCTCGCTTCTAAGGAGCATTCTTGTTGTACTTCTTCCAAGACAGACTTGTTCATACTTCTGGAAGGCAATGTTATAGTCAATATTCTTTGACAGCACCATAATTTACAGGTATCGGCTTTCCAGCATGAGAAATCTGGACAATGAATACGAAAGACTGAAGAAATGATCTCAGTAGGTGTTGCTAAATTAAGGTGAGAATCTTTAATGAAAGTCATATTTCAAACCTATATTATTTTAGGGACTACAAAACATAAAAAAATATATTTTTCTTAGACTCCAGGAGTACAAAAGAGAAACAGTATACAGAAAATGAATCCATCTTTCATCAAACAGGTGGGGTTGAGGGTGGATGTGGAAGAGGACCTGAGACCAAGGCAGGAAAATTGACCCAGAGACTTCTGAGTTTATGAACTGGCGTTTAGAAGAATGACATCAGAACAGCTTAACTATGAAAAACACCAAACAGTTGAAAGAAGGTAGCAAGAACCCAGAAGGAAGTAAAGGATGACTCAATTGAAAGCTGACATGGCATCATAATATACACAACTTTTCTAAACATACCATTGATTAACAAAAATTAGAGCACCAATTTGAGAGTAGCCAAGCCAAGTGCCGTTGAGTCGGAGTAGTTATTCCATAAAATCAATCCAAAACTCTCTGTGGTTGAATTGGTTCTGAGTCATAGCCACCCTATGTGGTGGGTGGAAATTGAGCTCCTGACTAAAAGGAAAGGTAGTAGATTTCATCTGTTTTCTGAATCAGGTGAACATTTTGAAGTATCTTCTCTCCAAGCCAGCTATTCACTAGAACATTCTGTTCTTCAGAAAGCTTCATTGATTCCTCTGGCTACCTAGTTGCTGCAATAAATCGAGAGTATACCTGGGTCCTAGCCAAAAATCTTATACCTTGCCTGGTATGGTTAACCAACTAATTGCCGTTGACTCTACTCCAACTCATGACAACCCCATGTGTGTCAGAATAGAACTGTGCTCCGTCAAGTTTTTCAGTGGCTAGTTTTCTGGAAGAAGATTGTTAGGCGTTTTTTCCAAGATATCTCTGGGTAAACTTGAAACTTAAACCTTCTAGTTAGCAGCCAAGTGTATAAACATTTGGCACACCATTCAACCTTATTTTCCTAAATTTTCTAACTACAGTTATGGTTGTAATCAACACATGACTTCTTTGTTCCACAGAAACTGTATACTATTTACACATATAGTCTTGTTTATTTTCTTCCCACTTACAGTGACTTTCCCTTTTTTCTCCACCTATTTGTCAAGCACAGTTCCTGGTTGATGTAGTGTGCACTTGACTACTGTTACGGATTGAATTGTGTCCCCCCAAAATGCAAATCAAGTTGGCTACTATTGTGTGGTTGTCTACCAGTTTGTGATCTGATCTGATTATCCTATATTTTGTAAGTCCTAACCTCACTGAGGGTTGCTATGAGTGGGACCCAACTAGGCAGCAGTCATTTGGGGTGCGTTGACCTCTATGATGTTAATGAGGCAGGATTAGAGGCAGTTACGTTAACAAGGTGGGACACAATCTATAGAGTTGGGTTGTATCTTGAGTCAGTCTCTTTTGAGATATAATAGAAAAGTGAGCTTAGAGGGAACTTGTATCACTAAGAAAGGAGACCAAGGAGCAGAGATCATCCTTTAGACCATGGATCCCTGGACTAAGAAGCTGCTGCCCCAGGGGACAATTGATGACAAGGATTTTCTCAAGAGTCAGCAGAGAGGGAAAGCCTAACCCTGGAGCTGGCAGCCTGAATTCTGACTTCTATTCTCCTAAATTGTGAGAAAATAAATTCTGTTGTTAAAGTCATTCACTTATAACATTTCTGTTATAGCAACACTGGATAACTAACTGGATAACACTAGGTGACTAGGTAACTGTTGAGCTAATGACTGATGATTCAAACCCATCCAGTGGGCCTGCTGAAGAAAGCCCCGGTGATTTTTCTCCCTTACAGATGACAGCCATGAAAACCCTAAGGTTTTCTGTTAGACTCTGTAATGCAGTGGGCCAGTGAGTCTAGGTCAACTGGACAGAAACAAGTCACTCACCAGGTACTCCTATCCTTCATGAATCAGATCCAGCCCTGCCTAGTCCACCAAATCAAGTGTATTCGTATATTCCTCTCTTTCTATTCTGGCAAAGAGTTGGTGCTCAGTAACTGTTTCTTTACTAAATGCATTATAATAAAACATAAAAACAGCATAATATCAATGATACCACTGGAATTCATTTCCATTGAATTTCTCCAAAATTCTGCTGACAAGTGGAAATAAGAAATACATCACGGGAAGGAACTGCAATGCTGTCCAGTAAGTAGATAAATGATTTATGCTTACAGAGTCACGAATTTGAGTTTCAATAAGCAAAATATTTATTATGCTACTTTGTACCAAAAACTAGGCTAGTGTCTTCAAAATAAAATGAGAGATAAGATTGGCAATCGGGCAGTAAGGAAAATAACAAAACAAATATAAAGCTTATTTTTCATGCAACATGATACATGTATCACAGATATGTGAGCAAAACACTTAGAAATTATCTACTGCAGCTTCCTTATTTTCAAGATGAAGACGCTGAGGCTCAGGAAGGTGCAGCAGCTCGTCCACAGTCACAGGACCTCCAGGCACACAGCCTGAGATGGGTCTCCAAGCCGTTCCTCAGTTGCCGTGAGCTAATAAAAGTCTGTAGAGAGAAACATATGCACAGAGAAAAGGTGCAACCCAATAGCACAGCACAAGAGCACAGCTCCAGGTTTCCCCCCAGAAACATTTCACCAACTAGCAAGCCGAAACTTTATTTATTTATTTATTTATTTTGAGTTGTAAAGGAATGTCCCGGGGGGGGAGGGGAAGCGGGGTAGGGCATTAACTTCACTATTAAGGCTCTGCCATTGCTGAGATCTTTACCACCAGTGACTAGCAATTATTTTTGTAGCACAGGTCCATGAACACAAAACTGATTCTCCTATTAGCCCCACTTGATAAGTGGGAGCTCTGGTTCTGCCGGCAATGGTGGAGGAGACTCGCCTAATCAAACAGCCCTCTTCATGCATAAACATCATTCCTGCCTTTGCTAATGGGAAAGGGTTCCACGGTGCCGCAGAAAATAGAGCCCACCGTCTTGTGATAAATCTGTCAAATGTGACAGGCTCTGTGCAAAGAGCAGCACCACGGTGATTAAACGAGCAACCCGATGTACAGAACAATCATGCGTCAAAGCGCTCAGCGCAGACAGCCGGTCCAGAGCTCCAGACACAAAACAGGACTTCAACTAGGAGTGGATAGGAGGAGGCCAGGTAAAATGTCAGCAGTGAGAGCATCTGAGGCCTCGCTTATTAACACGTCCTCCACCTCCCTTTCTTCGTTTTACTGCTTGGTTCACTCTTCCCGAGCCAGACTTGGAAGCCTACACGAGCCGTTCTGTATTACTGAGATGACAAGCTGGGTAGGAAGATACAGCTCCTCTGTCCTTGGGGTGGGTGAAACACAGACCTGCAGCCTCCTGCCTCTGCCTGTCCTTCAGTACTTATGACCATGGGGCGTGTCATCCCTGACAAAATTCACCCGCATCAAAGCTTTGCCTTGGGGTTCCTTGCCTGCCTTGTGCACATCTTTCCTGCACCAGAGGTACCTGAAGTCCATGCCATTTGACAAGGCCGCCCAGCCTCCACTCAGGAGCCCCTCTCAGCTATCTCTTCTCTGGCAACTGGGCCTTACCTCACCAGTCACTTCCTTGGAGGGCAGGGGCAGCATTAGAGGCATATGGGGAGTGTGGACTGTACCCATTGACAACGTCAGAGAGAGTGACACCAAAATGAATGTCTAAAATTTTTGCACTGTGTTTCAGCAGAAAAGGATTATCTCTTATAAAAATATCCCTGTAGATATAACAGCCAAAAAACTTTTTGTATGCCCGGCTGTCTGCTATCAGTATATCTACAGGACTAAAATCCTATGCTGTTTTACTTTCTGAAACCTCCAATACACTCTGGTCAGAGCTATCATCACCACTCAGTTACAATGACACTTTGAATCACCCTGTTTCATCTTCACCTGTTACAAGCATACACTGTTTTGTTGCTGCTGGTATTTTTGTAATTGCCAATTTTCTCAAATTTTCTGGTGTTTTAGCTATAATATTGTGGTAGTTTGTTTCTGTGAAGTTGCCTCAGTAACTTTTTCGAGAATGAAGTGATAGTTAAAGGAAAAGAAGGAGCACTGAGGCTGATATCATTAAATGCAGGAAAATTTATGAAACAATTTTGTTGTTAATATTCATATAATCTAAGAAATAGTACACTTAAGTCATTTACAACTATAGTTATCACATATTATGATTAAAATTGATAACAAACACTGCTAAGGATTCCGTAGGATCTGCTGTGGGAAGACTTCCATTGTGAGACGGGGAGTGGTACCATAAGTCACTGCACTAGGTGACGCCAACACTAGTGCCACCATGGTCTCTCTACCTTATTTGTGTCTTTTCTCCTTGTTGTTGTTAGCTGCTGTGGCCCCAACTCATGACAACCCCACCCACAACAGGTGAAATGATGCGTTAGGGATAAGGACAGGGGTGATCCACAGGGTTTTCACTGGCTGATTTTCAGGAGTAGATTACCAGGCCATCACTGCTTGGCTGGCTCAGACTGGGAGTTCCACTGAAACCTGTCCAGCATCACAGCAACACACAAGCCTCCATTGACACACTGGTAGGAGCTGAGTGTGACTTGCATTGACTGGGAGTCGAATGTGTCACCCTCATGAAAGGAAAGAATTCTACCATTGAACCCGCAGAGCCTCACTGTTCTTTCTCAGAACCTAGTTCACCAGAGAATAAGGAGACAAGTCTATCTCATTCAAGTGTAGCCTTTGCCAGAAAATCGTGTTACAGCAATCCACCAGCGCCACCATGCACAGCCACTGAGTGGACTCTGACTCATGGTGGCCCTGTGGGTGTCAAAGGAGAACTATGTTTCACAGAGTTTTCACCAGCTGATCTATCCAAAAGTAGATTGCTAGGTCTTTCTTTCAAGGTCCCTCTGAGTGGATTCAAACCTCCAACCTTTCTTTTAACAGCCACCCATGGATGCAGTCAATCAAACCAAAACAAAGCAAAACCTATTGCCACTGGGTCAGTTCCAACTCTGACCTTATAGGAGAGAGCAGAACTGTCCCATAGGATATCCAAGGAGCCACTGGTGAAAAATTACTTTTAGGTAAAAGAATAGACCATATAGTCAAGTGCCATGAATATGACAGCAAAGGCACTAAAGTAGGAGGGACTTTTTAATTCTGCGACAGATAACACGACAACGACCTATCTGAGGACAGAAAATTCTATCCACTTCTGGGAGAGATTTGTTTCAGATGACCTACAAAAACAAATGACAGAGAATTTTTTAAAATGAAACTCCTTGAAAACTTTATTATTCATTTATTCATCTGTTTATTCATTCATTTATTCACTTACAAAAACTATTTTTAGAGCGCAACATGCTAGATTTCAGGAATCCAATGTCTGCTAGAAGAACCATTTCTGTCCTCAAGAATTTTTGCCATCTACAGTAGAGTGCTGTCTCTGTCCAACTATTTGTTTTCATTTATTCAATTAAATGACTTGAATCAGCTTCTGCTTTTGTAAAGTACTCTTCTGGACATGAAGAGGAACATGAAAATAAATTTAACAGTTTTTGTCTTCATAGTTCTTGTCATTTATTTAGACTTCGTAGCAGTCCTGGATACAAATGTGCCCTATTTCAGAAATAGAAATTTCTGAAATCTGCACCTGGCTCTGCCCATCCCTGTTATATGTATTTTAAAAAAGCAACACTAATTACCATAAATCTGATTTCAAGTCACTGCATCCCATAACATGCTTTGGGGCTTATCAGAGTGTAACTGCATCCCATAGGGTTTTCAGTAGGCTGTGATCTTCCAGAAGTCGAACATCTACTGACCTGAAAGTTGGTGGTTTGGACCTGCCCAGTGGCACTGTGGAAGAAAGGGCAAGCAATCTGCTTCTGTAAATATAATAACTGAGAAAAATCCTACGGAACAAATCTACTCTGTAACACATGGGTTGCCATGAGTTGCAATCAACTTGATGGCCATGGGTTTGAGTTTCTTTAGGTTTTTATTCTATGATGCAATGTGCAACTTTTGACTTCTTTTGTCATTTAAGGCAATTAAACATACAGCTGAGACTACATTCCAGTATCACAGGCATGCCGAGTGCTGTCATGAATAGAAAATACAGGATTTCAGGGTCTGAGTAAGACGAGTTCCTACATTTTTTTTTCGGCTAACCAGATTAAGTCCTATTTAAATCATTGTCAGGCATATGTCATATTATCTCAGAAAGAGTGTATATGAGGAGGGTTGGGGGGAAGGAGAATGAAGAGAAAGAAAGACAAGAAGAATTCTCAAAACCCTGGTTCAGCTAAAAGTAGTTTAAAATATGATGGATTTGTTCTGTTTGTTATTCCTCTGAATTATTCAACAGCACTCTTGGACACAGGGAAAAATGCACAAATATTGAATTTTTATGTTTAGGCTACTTAATGTCACAGGTTCTGTATAAGGTGACAGCATTGCAAAATGTACATTGGAAAAGTACATGTTAGGTTCACTCTTTTTTTCATAAAGTCCTACTTCAGTTCTTAAGAATGGAGGCAAATTGAGTGGCATTGTCCCTATGGGCTCTTATCTGAAACTCTGTAACCTTGTGTATGTGATATATGACTATTCACTGGTAAGACTGTTTAGCCTATGGATCATAAGGCAGTTCTTAAACCTATTTCAAAAGAATTACCCCAGGATTTCCAGTTCCAGCAATATGGCAGACTAAGCCTGAAGATTCCCTCGGTACAAATCCTTAGAAATAGTGGGTAAGACACAGCTAAAATCTTTTTACTGCTTAGCTGAGCTTTCAGGAGTTAGAAGGTAATTTCTGGAAGCCAGAAAGAAAAAGGAAGTAAAAATCAGAATGTTAAGACATGGCATTCTCCGTAGCTACCCTGGTCATTTAGGGGCTTATATTTTAATATCTACATGATGATAAAAGGTAAAGCCACCTGCCTATGTATAAAGGAGAATTAGGAAACAGCCACCTCATAAAACTGAGATCTGTGGAAAGTATACACATGATGAAAGAAAGAGTAAGGTGAAAAAAAATCTACTAATAGGCACAAGGAGAGAACAAGGAAGGCTATATCTGTCTTTGTCTAAGCTCTGCCAGAAAAAATACAAAACAAATAAACAAATAGCACTTAAAATGCAAACCCAGGTATACTTTCTGCAACGGGCAGATATTATCACAGGCTCTAAGAACCTCCAAGATAAAAATTAATGCAAAGACGATCATGAACCATTGGTTGTCCAGAGGAACCTAGACATTTCCAAAACTCAGAACCTATAGATTCATGGAAAGAAGCAGCCACAGTAAAATGATGCACTCACAATGAAAAATTAAAAGATACAAAAGGACTCAATTTGATGTGTGCAAGACTAAGCAGGATCAGAATTCCATGTGATAAAACAATAATAAAGCGAATAAACTTAAGTGAAATAATTAAAGCTTCCATCTAGTTACCAAATTATTTAGGATAGAATAAGACAATGTGAAAAATGAACAGATAAAGTTGGAAACAAGCCATTAAAACTTATAAACATAACAACACTGATATTAAAACTCAATGGATAAACAAAAGAACTTGTTAGAAATCGCTGAGAGAACTTGTGAGCTAAAATACGGATCTGAGGAAACTAATGAATAAAGCACTGAAAATCACAAGAATAGAAAATACAAAGAAGTGGTGAAGAGACATGACAGATAAAATGAGAAATTCCAGTATATGGATAATGTAAGTTCCAGAAGAAGAGACACCTCCACCCATTGCCACAACCCTAAGAAAAGAGCAGAACTGCCCCATAGCATTTCTAGGAAGCCGCTGGTAGATTCGTACTGCTGACCTTCTGTTTAGAGGCCAAACTCTTAATCACCCAGAGACACAAAGAATGTTACTAAGCTGACTTAAATGCTTGAAAAACTGGAGAGAAAAATCTTAAATTATTTATGAGTCACAAAAGATGCGGAAATGAAATTAGGACATATATAAAACAATGACAATGAGATACACAGGTGGTGCTTTTAAGGAAGTAATCTTAAGTTACATGTATTAACACGAAAGATAGACTGAAGATCAACAAAATAATCATCTAATTCAAAATAATAAACAACAGAATATACCCAAAGAAACTAGAAAGAAGGAAAAAAATTACAACAAAGCCAAAGTAGTATACAGAAGAAGAAAGCCATTAGAACTAATTAAAGCTTCACTGTCCAATAAAATAGCCTCTGGCTTCCTGTGGTTACTGAGTACTTGAAATGTGGTTATTGCAGCAGAGGAGCTGACTTTTTAAAAAAATTACTACTAATTTCACTGAACATTTTTAAACTGAAGCAGTATAAAATGTTTTGCATTAAATACTGTTGCTTTTATAGAACTGCTGTTTTGGCAAACCTACATTTTAACAATCAAAAGTGTATATCCAAATCTGAAATGTTCCATTGAATGTAAGACTTGTACTGAATTTTGAAAGCTTAGTATAAAACCAAGAATAAAAATACCTCATTAATAATTTTTACTGCTGATTATATGTTAAATTAATATTTGAGATATATTGTAGTAAATAAAACAGATTAAAATTAATTTCACCTGTTTTATTTCTTGTTTTGGAAAGTATTTTTCTTCTTTTTTTATGATTGAATGAAAATGCATATTTCAGTATCAATTTGCATGCCCACTTATATGCAGCTCCTACTGCTCTCCCTGCCCGGTGACAGCACATCCTTCCTTTCTGCTCCATACATGTCTTATACTTCCAGCAATCTCCTATCCTCGTCTCTCCACCCACTCCCCTTCCTCCAGTAAGATGTCAGCAGGACAACATCCTATAGATGCACAAAACCACAAAGTGCACAAGATATGGTCAATCTGTGTAATCAAGTCCAATCCATTCCTGTTTCGAAGAGTTGACCTCCATTGTGATTTATGGACAGGGGCAGCATCAGGGCCAGGGGCCGTGCTCCCAGGGGAACCCTGAAGCCTCTGAACCACCACTTGTGGTCTTTTAGTGGAGATCTCAGGGTGTACCTCTTTTTATTCTTATGTTGCCTGTGAGACTCAACTTTGTGAGCTCCATCACGGCTATCACTGGTGGTGGCCAGGCACCATTCAGTTCTTCTGGTCGTAGGTCAATGTAGTCACCCACTCACATGGGTCTGTCTGTCTGGGGATTCTCTATCCCCCATTTCGTTTTGGTCCTTGGCAATCATCCATTCCTGCTGAGATGGGACCATTTGCTGTACCCTCAGATGGCAGCTTCACAGCTTTTAAGGTCTGGGATGCCACTCACCAATATGGGGTGCAAAGGGCTCTCTTACAAAAATGCTAGTTGTACGAATCGGCCTTAATTTCTGCTGAGAGCACAGTCCCTGGCCCTCTGCCAAGCTACCCTGTCCTTGCAATATTAAGAAGGGAGGAGTAATCATGTTATGTCAAAGTCCAGTTAATATTGATCTTCTTTGTAATGTGTGCTGTCACAGATTTCACCCAACCAGATTTCTGTCAACCCTCTAATCTACACCCTCCTGCTCCCACCCATTCTCCCTCCCCACCCTTGCAGCTGTCAAAGAGTCTTTTCTTCTATGTATGAGTCTGCTTTTAAGTTCTTATCGTAAGGGTCTCATACAATATTTGTCCTTTTGTCACTGACTACTTTCACTCAGCATAATGTCCTCCAATTGAAACCAGGTTATGAGATGTTTCCTGAAATCATTGTCATTCTTTATCATCGCATAGTGTTCCCTTAAGTATATATACCATAGTTTACCTATCCATTCCTTTGTTGTTGGGCATCTGAGTTGATTGCTATTGTGGACTGTGCAGCAATAAACATTTGTGTACATGTATCAGTTGGTGTGAATGGCCTGGATTCAGTAAGATATATTCTGAGCAGTAGAATTACTGGGTCAAATGGTACATCTAGATCCAGCTTTGTACAGAGGTGCCAGATTGCTTTCCAAAGAGCTTGCATCATTTTGCCATGCCACCAACAGTGTAGGAGAGTTCCACTTTCTCACATCCTCTCCAGCATTTGTTGTTTGGTATTTTTTGGATCATGACAAAGCTTGTTGGGGTGAGTTGGTATCTCATTGTTGTTTTGATTTGAATTTCTTTAATAGCTAATGATTTTGAGAATGTCTGCAGATGTTTTTCTGCTTCCTTGATTTCCTCTTTAGAGAAGTGTCTGTCCATCTCTTTTGCCCATCACTTAATTGAATGATTTATCTTCTTCTTACAGATATTTTGTAGTACCTTATAGATTATGGAGATCAGGCATCAGTCTGTTGTATAGGTGCCAAATATTTTTTCCCATTCTGTAGATGGCTTTTTAATTCTATTAATAAAGTCTTTGGATGAGCAAAAGTGGTTGATAAATGGGAACAATTAAGGTTGATTCTTAATAGTTCCCATTTATCTATTTTCTCTTCTGTTGTTTGTGAATGTTTGACAGTTTTTCAAGTCTGTCTATGTTGTGTACTGAAACTTCCATTGTTCTTCCTGCCTTTTCTTGGATGAGCTTTATTGTTTTAGATTTCATATTTAGGTCTTTTATCCAGTTTGAGTTGGTTTTTATATAAGGTGTAAGATATGGATCTTGTTTCAACTTATTGCAGATGGATATCCAATTTTGCCAGCACCATTTGTTGAAGAGATTGTTTTTACCCCAGTTTAATGTCTTAGGGCCTTTGTTGAAATCAGCTGTTCATAGGAAGATGGTGACATCTCTGGAGTCTCAATTCTGCTCCATTAATCTATCTATCTCTTTTTGTACCAGTACCAAAGTGTTTTGACTACTGTGGCAGTGTAATAAGTTCTAAGGTCAGGTAGTGAAAGGCCTCCCAGTGTGTTCTTCTTCTTCAGTAGTGCTTTACTTATCCGGGGCTTCTTCCCTTTCCAAACAAGTTTGTGATTTTTTTTATTACGACTGAGTGAAAATGTACATTCCCATACAAATTTACATGCCCACCTACATGCAGCTTCCGCTGCTCTCCCTGCCCGGTGACAGCATACTACTCCTCTCTGCTAGGTACATGTCTCATCCTCCCAACAGTCTCCTTTCCCCTCCTTTCCATCCACTCCCCTTACTCCAGACAGAGGTCAACAGGATGATATCCTATAGATGCATAGAACCATAAAGTACATACAACATATGGTCACTCTGGCCCCTAGGGTAGCCATGAGTTGGATCTGACTCTATGGGACTTGGCTAGCTTGGCTGCATCACCAAGCCCAATACATTCGTGTCTGAAGAGTGGACCTTCATTATGATTTATGGGCAAGGGCATCATGAGGGCCAGGGGCCATACTCCCAGGGGAACCCCGAAACCACTGGACCATCAGTTGAGGTCTTTTAGTGGAGATCTCAGGGTGCACTCCTCTTTATTCTTATGTTGCCAGTGAGACTCAAATTAGTGAGCTCCATTGTGCCTATCACTTGTGCTGGCTGAGCACCACCCAGTTCTTCCAGTCCCAAGTCGACATAGGCACCCACTCATGTCAGTCTCTCTATCTTCTGGGTTGTCTTTACCCCATGTCATTTTGGTCCTCAGTGAGCATCCATTCCTGCTGAGTTGGGACCATTTGCTGTGCCCTCAGATGGCAGCTTGGCAGCTTTTAAGACCCAAGATGCCGCTCACCAATGCGGGGTGCAGAGAGCCCTCTTAGCAAAACACTAGTTGTGCCAATTGGCCTTGATTTCACCTAAGAGCATGGTCCCCTTCCCCCTGCCCCAGCTACTCTGTCCTTGCAATACTGGGGTAAGATGGAAGGAGTATTCAAGTTATGTTGAATTCCACTTACTATTGCTCTTGTTTCTAATGTGTGCTATCACCAATCTCACACAACCAAATTTCTACCAACTATCTAGTCTAAACCCTCTCCCCCTTACCCTCCCTGCATCCCATCCATTGCAGCCCTCAAAGAGTCTTTTCTTCTATACATAAGTCTGTTTTTGAGATCTTATCATAGGGGTCTCATACAATATTTGTCCTTTGGTCGCTGACTACTTTCACTCAACATACTGTCTTCCAGTTGAAACCAGGTTAGGAGATGTTTCCTGGAAACATCATTATGCTTTATCATTCCATCGTGCTCCATTGAATATATGTATCATAGTTTACCAATTCATTCCTCTGTTGTTGGGCATCTGGGTTGATTCCATCTTTTTGCTATCATGGACTGTGGTATGATAAATACTCTTGTGCATACGTCCATTGGTGTGAATGGCCTTGATTCTGTAACCTATATTCCAAGTAGTGGAATTACTGGGTCAAATGGTATATCGATGTCCATTTTTTTAAGGAAGCACCAGATTGCTTTCCAAAGAGGCTAGACCATTTTGCAACCCCACCAACAGTATAGGGTGTTTCACTTTCCACAGCCCCTACAGCATTTGTTGTTTTGTGTTTTTTGGATCATGGCCAAATTTGCTGGGGTGAGATGGCATCTCATTGTAGTTTTGATTTGAATTTCTTTAATAACTAAAGATCGTGAACATATTCTTATGTGTTTTTTTGGCTACCTGGATTTCCTCTTTAGAGAAATGTCTGTCCATCTCCTTTGCCCATCGCTTAATTGGATGATTTATCTTCTTATTATTGATATTTTGTAGTACCTTATAGATTACGGAGATCAGGTGTCAGTCTGACATAGAGTTGCCAAATATTTTTTCCCATTCTGTAGGTGGTCTTTTAATTCTATTAGTAAAGTCATTGGATGAGCAAAACTGTTTGATTCTTAATAGTTCCCACTTATCTTTTTCTCTTCTGATGATTGTGGTTTGTTTGACAGATTTTGGACTCTGTCCATATTGTGAATTAAAACTTCCATTGCTGTTCCTACCTTTTCTTGGATGAGCTTTATCGTTTTAGGTTTGATATTTAAGTCTTTTATCCAGTTTGAGTTAGTTTTTGTATAAGGTGTAAGACATGGATCTTGTTTCAATTTATTTCAGATGGATATCCAATTTTGCCAGCAGCATTTATTGAAAGGATTGTTTTTACCCCAGTTTAATGTCTTAGGGCCTTTGTTGAATATCAGCTGTTCATAGGCAGATGGTGTCATCTCTGGGGTCCCAATTCTGTTCCATTGATCGACCAGTTTGTACAGGTCTTGTAGAGGTACCAGGCTGTTTTGACCACTGTGTTTGTGTAATATGTTCTAAGGTTGGGTAATGAGAAGCCTCCCAATGTGCCGTTCTTCTTTAGTAGTGCCTTACTTACCCAGGGCTTCTACCCTTCCCAAACAAAACTGGTAATTTGTTTCTCCATCTCATTAAAACATGACACTGAAATTTGTATTGGGATTGCATTATATAAGTACATTGCTTTGGGTAAAATAGACATTTTCACAATGTTAAGTCTTCCTATCCATGAGCAGCGTAGGTTTCTACATTTATGTAAGTCTCTCTTAGTTTCTTGTAGCAAGAACTTATAGTTCTCTTTGTAAAGGTCTGTTGTTTCTCTGGTTAGATTTATTCCTAGGTATTTTATCTTCTTAGGGGCTTTAATAAATGGTATTTCTTCCTTAATAATCTCATTGTTGGTATAAGACAATCCTACTGATTTACTTATGTTTGTCTTGTATCCTGAGACTTTGCCAAACTCTTCTATCAGTTTGAGTAGTTTACTTATGGATTCTTTGGGATTCTCTGTGTATACAATCATATCATCTGCAAATAGGGAGATTTTTAGTTCTTCTTTGCCAATGCAGATGTCCTTTATTTGTTCATTTTGTCTAATTGCTCTGGCTAGAACTTCTAGTACAATGTTGAATAGGAGAGGTGAGAGTGGGCATTCTTGTCTAGTTCCTGTTCTCAGCGGAAAGGCTTTCAGTCTCTCCATTTAGAATGATAGGCAGTTGGCTTTGTATAAATGGCCCTTATTGTGTCTATGCTTATTATGCTAAGAGTTTTTAACATGAAGCGGTGCTGGACTTTATCAAATGTCATTTCTGCATCAACAGACAAAGTCAGGTGATTCTTGTCTTTTGTGATATTTATGTGGTTAATCACATTAATTGTTTTCCTGATGCTGAACCAGCCTTGCATCCCTGGTATGAATCCAACTTGGTCATGATGGATTATTTTTTTGATATGTTGTTATAGTCTATTGGCAAGAATTTTGTTGAAGATTTTTGGATCTAGATTCATGAGTCATATCGGTCTGCAGTTCTCCTTCTTTGTTGGGTCTTTCCCTGGCTTTGGTATCTGGGTTATGCTGGCTTCATAGAATGAGTTTGGGTGTACTCCTTCTCTTTCTATACTGTGAAATAATCTCAGTAGTATTGGAGATAACTCTTCTCTAAAAGCTTGGTAGAATTCAGCAGTGAAGCCACCTGGACCCGGGCTTCTTTTGTTGGCAGTTTTTTGATGACATTTTCAATCTCTTCCTTTGTGATGGTTTATTAAGTTGTGCTGCTTCACGTTGTGATAATCTGCATAGGTGGTATGAATTAAGGAATTTGTCCATTTCCTCTAGGTTTTCAAATTTGTTAGAGTGCAGTCTTTCATAGTATTCTGTTATGATATTTTTTATTTCTGTTTGGTCTGTTGTGATAACTTCCCCCTCATTTCTTATTTGGGTTATTTGTTTCCTTTCCTGTTTTTCTTTAGTACGTTTAGCCAATGATTTGTCAATTTTGTTGATCTTTAAAAAAAAAAAAAAACAGCTTTTGGTCTTTTCAATTTTTTCAATTGTTCTTCTGCTTTCTAATTCATTTAGTTCTGCTCTAATCTTTATGATCTTTTTTCTTCTGGTGACTGAGGGGTTCCTCTATTGTTCTCTCTCTACTTGTTCAAGCTGTAGTGTTGGGTCTTTGATTTGGTTTCTTTCTTCCTTCCAGATGTGCACATTTATGGAGATAAACTGACCTCTGAGCACTGCTTTGGCTGTATCCCATAGGTTCTGGTAGGAAGTGTTTTTGTTCTCATTGGAATTCATAAATTTCTTTATTTCATCCTTGCTTTCTTCTATAACCCATAGCTTTTTGAGCAAGATGTTGTTCAGTTTCCATGAGTTCCACTTTCTATGTTTTTTCTGCTATTGATTTAGACTTTTATGGCTTTATAATCTGAGAAGATGCTTTGCATTAATTCAATGGTGTGGATTTTGTTGAGAACTGCTTTATGTTTTAACACATGGTCTATTCTGGAGAATGTTCCATGCACACTGGAGAAGAAGGTGCAGTCATCTGCTGATAGACAGACAGTTCTTTATATGTCGATGAGTTCTAGTTGGTTAATTGTGGGAATAAGGTCTTCTGTGTCTTTACTGACCTTTTTTCAAGACAGTCTGTCCAGTATTGGGAGTGGAGTACTGAAGTCTCCCACTATTGGGAGTAATTATTACTGTGGAGTAATCTATCTCCTTCTTGAGTGTAGTCAGTGTTTCTTTGACGTATTTAAGTGCTCTGATATTAGATGTATAAATATTTAATATTGTTAATTCCTGCTTGTGTATTAAACCTTTCTTCAATATATAGTGTCCATCCTTGTCCACGATGGTGGATTTTACATTAAAAATGATTTTATCTGAGATTAGAATTGCCACACCTTCTCTTCTTTGTGTATTGTTAGCTTGACATATATTCATCCATTCTTTAATCTTCAGATTGTACATATCTTTAAGTCTAAGGTGAGTTTCTTGTAGACAGCATATGGATGGGTCATGTCTTTTGATCCAAGAAGTCACTTGGTGTCTTTTTACTGGAACGTTCAGTCCATTCATATTCAATGTAATTATCGATAGGTATGTGTTCAGTGCTGCCACAGCCATATGTTTACTTTTGTGTTGATATTATCTCTGCTGTTCTTATTAATCTCTTTTAAGACATTCTTCTTTGTGAGTTGGCTTTTCACCTTTCTGGGTTGGTTTTGTGTTTGTTGAGACCCCTTTAGTACATTTCTTGATTTGATATGTTGCAACTTCATTGTGTTTTATGATTGCCCCTGTGAGTCCCCTTAATTAACCATTCATATACTTCACTTTAATTACTACCAGTCTTATCAACTTCTTGTCCATGTGGAAGAAGTATAACAACTTTGGTACATCCCTCTTTTTACTGTGATGACATCAAAGTTTTCATAATATGATCACTGGATTATTTCTTTCACTATTATAGGTTTGATTGAGTTTGGAGCCTTCCCTAACTCAGTAGGATTCTAGGTGACGTGTCCTGTATTTGCTTCTAAGATATAAAGTTAGTGGTTTTGTTCTTCTAAGCCAAGAAATTCTTTCAGTATTTCTTGTACCTTGGTTTGGTTTTTACAAAGCCTCTGAGTTTCTGTTTATCTGCAAATGTCTTAATTTCCCTTTCATATTTGAAAGATGGTTTTGCAGGATATATAATTCTTGGTTGGAAATTCTTCTCCTTCAAAGCTTTGAATGTGTCATGCCACTGTCTCCATGCCAGCATCATTTCTGCTGAGAAATCACATAAAAGCCTACAGGGTTTACCTCTGAATGTTAGCTTTGTTTTGAGTCTTGCTGTCTTTAAGAGTTCCTGCTTATGTTTCATTTTGTTAAGCTTGACTATAATATGTCTTGAAGTCTTTCTTTTGACATCTATATTGAGTGGTGTTTGATAAACATTTTGGATATCTATATTCTCTTCTTTCATAATTTCTGGGAAGTTTTCTATCAACAGCTCAGCAACAATACTCTCTGTGTTCTCAGGCATCTCACCCTATTCAGGAACTCCAATTAATTGCATATTGTTCCTCTTAGTAGAATCCCACATGCTTCTTAATGCTTTTTCATTTTTCTTGTTTCTTTTTTCCAATTTCTCCTCACAGACGCTGGAGTCAGTAGCTCTGTCTTCCATGTCAGAAATTCTCTTTTGCATTTGCTACATTCTGTTTTCTTGGCTTTGAATGGAAGTTTTTGTGTCTTTGATTTTGCTCTTGATCTGTTGGATTTCAGAGTACAGGTGCTCCATCAGATCAAACATCTTGCTTAATTTTTCATTTTACTCTGCTGCATTTTGTATAAGGTCTAGGAGGACTCTATACATAATCCTTTTTTATTCACCTTCTGAGAGTTTCAGGAAGGCTTCTTCATCTGGGAAGTTTTGTGGTGCTTTCTTTTTGGGGCTTTCTGAAGCAATGGGTGATTTCTTAGTTACAGTTTTCTCCAGAGTTTGTTGCTTTTGGGGCATCGTGTGAGTCAATAAAGACTGGAGAGATGTCATGAGGATGGACCAGTTGTTTCTCTAGGCTATCTTAAAATGAAAAGTAAGAGGTATCTGACAACTTCCAAAGTCAGTCAAGTTTTCAGGAATATAAGTCCCTCTTCCCAGCTGACAAAGTAAACACCTCTATATTCAATCTCAGATGTTATAAACTAGCTTAAAATACAGAAAAACTACTGTTCTGCTGGCCTCTGCTGTCAGGCCCCAGTTGTAGGTGACCCTGTGTAGAATACTGCTTTTCTGCCGGAAATATGCTCTGCTCCAGGCAGGCACTGCCTCCCATCCCAGGAATTAGGTCCAGCTGAGGCCTCTGTAAGGGTATATCTGCCTCCTAGTGGAAGAGGATGGTGCCCTGCACAAACTTGCTGCCTAGCTGGGTCCAGGCTACTCTATGTCAGAGGTGAAAAGAGAGGTCAAAGGTGCTGAGATGCACAGAGTACACAGCCTCTGTTTGCCAGACCCAGTCATAGGCAATGTTGTGTAAAATACTGCTTTTCTTCCAGAAAAATGTTCTCCTCTGGGCAGACACTGCCTCCCAGCCTACGAACTAGGTCCAGCAGTGGCCTCCGTATGGGTGTATCTACCTCCCAACGGAACAAAATGGCGTCCCACACAAGTTTGGTGTCTGCCTCCATACAAGCTACATAGAAAGAGAGGCCAAAGGTCCCGAGATGCAGAGTCTAAAGCCAAGCTCTCAAAATATGGCCATTTCACCTGCCAATCCCACTAGCAGTGTGGCTGAGGTAAGCTGGTAGTCGATTCCCAGCTCCAGCCACTGGCTAAGACAGAGGAAGAAAAAGTTAAAATGGTGAATTACCTTTTATCTGTGAAAACCAGCTCTTTCAAAGAACAGAGTCAGCAAAAAGAGGACATTTTCCATTGAAGTGGTATGAAGTCCAAATTAACAGCCCTATACGGTGTCGTAGGGCTCACTAGATGTCTAGAAGCCTCCATTTAATTATCAATTTAAGTCTTTGTTTCCAGAGGGATTTATGAAGATGTGTGTTTAGTCTGCCACATTAACTCCACCCCTCTGAAATTATTTTTCATTATATGGCTTCCATTACATTTCCTTGAAACAGTTCTGACTTAACAGAATTTAGCAAATAATTTTGGAAAGAAGATTAATGTACAGAGGCAATAGTATTTCTATTCAAGAAACTATTAGAAAACAAAATTTATTCTGATAAAATTTGTAGTGGTCATGAAATTATAAGAAGCTACAGGAAAAAAGACTAAGACACAGAAGTATGTCTCGTTAAATGAGAAAATACTCCATATTGATAGGTTAAAAGTTTCAGTATCCTGATGATGATCATTCTAGTGGTATAACTTCCAGCATCACAGCAGCTCACAAGTCCCCACAGTACCACAAACTGAGAGACAAGTCAGGAGAATACCACCACTATTCAGCTACCAGCAGGGTCACCCATGGCTGATAGGTTTCAGTTAAGCTTCTAGACTAAGACAGGCTAGGAAAAGAGACCTGACAGTCTACTTTTGAAAAGAAATAGTCAGTGAAAACTTTATGAATCACAATAGAATACTGACAGAGTGCCACAAAAATGAACCCCCAGTTTGGAAGGCCTTCAACAGATGTCCATGGAAGAGTTGCCTTTTCAAAATAGAGTTGACCTTAATGACACAGATGTAGTCAAGCTTTCATGATCTTCCTTTGCTGTTATAGCATGACTCAAAATCAGAAGAAACAGCCGCAAATATCCATTAATAATTGAAATGTGGAAACTATAATGTATGAAACTAGGAAAATTGGAAATCATCAAAAATGAAATGGAATGCACTGTTTGACAGACATGTGATGGAAGTCACACAAATAAAAAATATTTTGAAAGACAAGAAATAAAAACAGGTGAAGTTAATTTTAATAATCTATTTTATTTAACACAATATATCTCAAATATTAATGTGACATATAACCTACAATAAAAATGCTATGTAGATATTTTATTCTTGTTTTCATACAAATCCTAGGCACTAGTGAGCCAAAATAGACTGGTATTGGCCATTTCGAATCAGACAATCATATGGCCTACTATGCCGGGAATGACCACTTGAACAGGAACAGTGTCACATTCATCATCAAAAAGAACATTTCAAGATCTGTCCTGAAGTACAACGCTGGCAGTCACATGATAATATCCATATGCCTACAGGTAAAGCTAGTTAATATGGCTGTTATTGAAATTTACACACCAAGACTTTTACCAGCTTCTGCAGTCTCCAACTGATAAAACATGCAATCAGGATGTATTGATAATTATAGGTGACCAGAATGCAAAAGTTGGGAACAAAAGCAAAGGACCAGTGATTGGAAAATATAGTCTTGGTTATAGAAATGATGCGGGAGATTGCACAGTAGAATTTTTCAAGGCCAACAGTTTCTTCCTCACAAATATCTTTTTTGCCACCATTAACAGTGACTCATATACACACAGACGCCACATGATGGAACACACAAAAATCAAATCAACTATGTCTGTGAAAAGAGACCATGGAAAAACTCAATATCATCAGTGAGAATAAGACCAGGTACTGACCGTGGCACACATCACCATTTGCTCATATACAAATTCAAATAGAAACTGAAGAAAACTAGAACAAGTCCACGAAAGCCAAAGTGCAAGCTGAGTATATCCCACCCAAGTTTAGAGACCATCTCAAGAATAGAGTTGATGCATTGTGCACTAATGACTGAAGATCAGATGCATTGTGGAATGGCATCAAAGACATCATACAAGAAGAAAGCAAGATGCTATTAAAAAGACAGGAAAGAAAGAAAACACCAAGTTGGAGGTCAAGAAACTCTGAAATTTGGTCTTGAGTAGCTAAAGCAAAAGGATGAAATGATCAAGTAAAAGAACTGAATGGAAGATTTCAAAGGGCAACTTGAGAAGACAAAATAGAGTATTATAATGACACATACAAAGAGCTGGAGATAGAAAACCAAAAGAGAAGAACACACCTTGCATTTCTCAAAATGGAAGAGCTGAAGGAAAAATATTTAAGCCTCAGATCACAGGGAAAATGCTAAACAATACAGGAATCATCAAAAGAAGATGGAAAGGACACAGTCATTATACCAGAAAGAACTGGTCAACGTTCAACCATTTCAAGAGGAAGCATATGATCAGCATATGGTAGTGATGGAAGAAGTCGAAGCTACAGTGAAGGTACTGGAGAAAAAATAAGTCTCCAGGAATCAGTGGAATATCAGCTGAGATGTTTCAACAAGTAGATGCAACACTAGAAGTGCTTACTCATCTACAAGGTCAGACAGTTAAGTCCACTGTGAAATTAATTGTTCTAAGTGCTACATACCTCATTGCTGAGTATCACGGTGGTCACCTTCGAAGTATTCCCCTTGGGAAGCTATGAACCAATGTCAGTGCCTAGTTACTCTGCAAAGCAGTGTTGGAACACTTTCTGGAATGGCCATTGTGGACAGTGGGATTTGGCAAGTTTGCGAACTTAATTGTGTAGGTGTCTGTGAGGGAGTTTTCAGCCAGTAAACAAATAACTGTATTGTAACACTCTCCCTACTCACCTGGTCTGGCCCCCCAGTGACTTTTTTCTTTACCTGAAGATAAAGGAAATACTGAAAGCAAGACATTTTTATGACATTCAGGACATCAAGGATAATACAGTGACAGCTCTGATAGCCATTTCAGAAAAAGAATTCCAAAATTTCATTGAAAGGTAGACTACATACTGGTGTCAGTGCATAGCTTCCCAAAGGGAGTACTTCGAAGGTGGCTGTGCTGATATTCAACAATGAGGTATGTAGCCCTTTTTCAAGAATGAGTTCTTGAATGTAACTGGCAGTCCTTAAGTGAGGTGATTGAAAATGCCATGTCTCGGGTCAAACATACCTCAGTCCTCAAACTGACATCTTGCTTTTTAACACTTCAAAGTGGTCTTTTGCAGCAGATTTATCCAATGTATTATGTCATTTGATTTCTTAACTTCTGCTTCCAAATGGACATTATTTGTAGATCCAAGTAAAAACAAATCCTTGACAACTTCAATTTTTTCTTCATTTATCATGATGTCGTCTAAAATCATTGCCTTCAAGTCCATTCCAACTCATAGTGACCCTATAGGACAGAGTAGAACTGCTTCGTAGGGTTTTTAAGGAATGTCTGGTGGATTTGAGCCGTCAAGTTTTTGGTTACCAGCCAATCTCTTAACCACTAAGCCACAAGGACTCCAGCAATTCCACTACTTAGAATTTACCAGCATAAATGCTAGCTATACTTGCCACACAACCAAGCAATTCCACTCATATTTATGCAATTAGAAACAAGCTCTTGTGTACAAGGCCTGACAATTAAGTTCACAAATTTACTGCCATGAGCTTACGTTGGCTGCACTGTACAAACAACTTGATAAGGTTTCATAATTTGGGTATATCATGTTTCATAGCTGTGTTTATGGCAACGTATGGTGGTGTCTTGCTGCATAGCTTTCATTATTGTTGTTCCATATTTTTGTGTGACATCACTAGAATATTGGCACTTGAATTAGAGCAACGAACATTAAATTTCTTGTTAAACTTGGCAAGAATGAAAGTGAAATCAGGGACACGTTAGTCCAAGTTTATAAGGATAATGCCATGAAGAAAACAACAGTGTACAAACAGATTAAACTTTTGGGGGTTGGGGTGTAGAAATTGTCACTGATAAAGAAAGGTCAAGGTGGCCAGTAAAGAGCAAAACTGACAAAAACGTTGAAAAAAATTGTTGAACTGTGCATCAAAATCTTCAGCTGACTGTGAGCAGAGCAGACCAAGTAAACACCTATACAGAAACAGAAAAATCTTAACTAAAAACCTTGGCATGAGAAAGCTCTGTCCAAAAATGGTCCCAAAAGAGCTCACTGATGAACAAAAGCAAAGGAAAGTCAAAGTTTGCCAAGACCTTTTGGAAAGGAAAGACAATCTTTTGGGACATGTTATCACTGGTGATGAAACATGGGTTTACCAATATGACCCTGAAACAAAGCATTAAAGTGCACAATGGAAGTCAGCCAACTCTCTACTACCAAAAAATTTCCATCAGTCTAAATCAAGAGTGAAAATTATTTTGTTAACCTTTTTTGCTATCAGAGGGATTGCTCATTATGAATTTATACCAAATGGACAAACAGTTAACCAATTTTACTATTTGGAAGTGCTGAAAAGCCTGCATGAAAACGTTAGATGAAAAAGACCTGAACTCACTGCCAGCAACTCATGGCTCTTGCATCACAACAATGAGACAGCTCACACGGCACTATCTGTGAGGGAGTTTTCAGTCAGTAAACAAATACCTGTACGGCAACACTCTCTCTACTCACCTGATCTTCCTCCTAATGACTTTTTCTGTTACCCAAAGATAAACGAAATGTTGAAAGGAAGACATTTTGATAGCATTATGGACATCAAGGTTAATATGATGACAGCTCTTACGGCCATTCCAGAAAAAAGAGTTGCAAAATTGCTTTGAGGGGTGGACTAGACACTGGCTTTGGTGCATAGCTTCCCAAGGGGAGGACCTAGAAGGTGACCATAGAGATATTCAGCAACGAAGTATGTAGCACTTTTTCTGGGATGAGTTTGTGAATATAATTTTCAGATCTCACACATTGGCTTGACGTTTAGGAACTTAGCATATGAAGCAGATGGTCTTACAAATCAATGGGGAAAGATAGACCAGTCAATAAATGGTGATGGGTTAAGATATGGGAAAAGATACAACTAGATTTTTACCTCACATCACACAACACACACACACACAAAAGTAATGGCTTTAATAAAGAGAAGGTGATTTTCTCAACTTCTGGTATGCTAAAAGTCCAAATTTAGGATGCCAGCTCCAGGGGAAGGCTTTCTCTCTTTGTCAGCTATGTTATCAATCTTCCCTGGCCGAGGAGCTTCTCAGCACAGGGTCCCTGACACTACTTTCTTGGTAATGTGAACTCTCCATGTCTCTCTACTCTCTTCCCTATTTTATATTTCAAAAGACACTGACTTCAGATACAACCTAATCTTGTAGACTGAGTTCTGTCTCATTAACAGAACTGCTAAAATCCTACTTCATTGATATTCTAGAGGAAGGATTTGCAACACACAGGAAAATCATATCAGATGACAAAATACTGGCTAATCACACAACACTAGAAATCATGGACTAGCCAAGTTTACACACATTTTGGGGGTGCACAATTGAATCCATGCTGCCGTATTATCTCATTTGTATAAAATAAGTAACAATGTAGAAATGAAAAATCAGTAGTCAACAACGGTGGGGGGAGGAAGAGTTTGAGCTTAGGAAATATTAGGCTTACATTAATGATGGTGGAATAGTTTGGAAAAGTATAGTGAAAATAGTTTCACAACTTGAAGAACACAATCAATGTCACTTAATTGTACATACAGAAATTGTTGGTAAAAAAGAATATCTCTGTAATATAAAGGTAGGGAAGGATTTCTTAAATAAACTTCAACATTAAGATTCATTTTAATTAAAGGAAAGACATAACAGAAACACACACATACAAATGTATAGAGAGAACTAAACCTTCAAACAGGAATCAGTGGATAAACTGTGGTTTATTGACACAATGCAATTTGACAGGGCCATTGAAAGGACTACCACTTATCAATACAAATAAATTTCTAATCATATTTTTAGTGTGTAAGGCCAAGTTACAAAAGGACACTTTCAACAGGAACACCAAAAGTGTAAATGTTTAAATCACAACATAAATACTATATAATATATATGCATATGTATGTATGTATCAGAAGCATTACAATTTTATGGAAAAGACATCAATTTCTCAACAGTGGTTTTCTCTGAAGAGAGAGAGTGAATACATACATGAGGGTGTGAATCTGAATATATTAATAAAGTTCTATTTGTACAAAATGGGACAGAAGGAGAAAGAGAAGACAAACTTGAACCAAATATGGCAAATGTTAGCAAGTGTTTAAAGTTGGTGCTGAGTATTTTTCCAAGTTATGAATTTTTCATAATTTTTAAACAACAGCTTGAAAGACATAATTTCATAAATATTTTTAGTAATGTCTAAATTATTAAAGCACACATTTATCCTCCCAAATAGTTACATTAAAAGGCAATACTCTTTTTGTTATGTCTGAAAAACAAATTTTAACGCTGTTTCATATTTAGCCCTTGCTTGAAGATTGGAGTAAACCAGTGAGTCCTAAGTATGCAGTTAAGAATTTTCCATGAAGGGAAGGGGTTATGGTTCAAGAATGTATCAGTTAAGCTCTTCCTTCTTTGATATTTTTAAATATAGTGAATTATTGTACATTGTGTATTCTTTGAATAAATAATCAGATTGATATTCTAAGAACATTGCTTCGTTTTGCCAAAGGGGACAGAGATGGATAAAGAAATGAGACTAAAACTGAAGTTTCAGGAGAAGTCAAGATTCTAATTTTATGCCCTCATCTTGTACCTCCCCACTCGTACCCACAATTTTTAACAAGTTGTCAATCCTGCACCCAGGAAATAACATTCTGAAAGATCCTCATGCTTCCTCCATGCCCAGCAGGATACCATGAATTATTTAATTTCCTAGAATTCCTTAAGCTTCTTTTTTTGCCAAAAAAAAAAAAGTTTTCTCTCATCTTCGACAGTTATATCCCCCTTTTTTTTCTTTCAAGGCCTTCACGAAGTTCTTGATAGGGAAGCTTAACCTTCCTAGACAACTGTTACTCGAAACGAGAAGCTGCCTGGTTCTTGTCAGCCTCCATCTTCCACTATTTAATTTTCACTCCGGAGTTCACAAAAGGGCTATTTCTAGAATGCATTCCATGTTTCTGCATAGACAAGATTGCTAGCATAGTAAATATCCATCTAAGCCTTCTTTCTCATCAACAAAACATGTCGTTTGTAGTACCCACACATCAACGGAACTTCCTGGAGCCTGCCACTATTGCTTTTTCATAATTATATTTTATAATCCTCCTTTACACACGAGAGCTCAATTCACTTCCTCCCACAATGCATTAGCATCCTCTTCAAATCCATTAGTGGTATCGCAAGCGCCACAGCATCGTTCCCTCTTCAAAATATTTTATTATTAAGTTACTGTACTGTGAGCTGGGAGTCTATGAATATTTAAGCAAGGCATTGTATGTTTATGTACACTCTGCCAAGACAAAAAAAAAAAAAAAAACGCAGCCTATTTCCTTTCATATTTTGGCAGTGGTTTAAAAACTGCTATATTTTATAAAAGAGACATTCTCTCAAGTTGAAAATGATTGTTATAAATAAGTGAAGAATCCATTCCTTGAAATTCTTGATGACTTAATCTCTGTGTTTTCTTCTATCTGCAAATAAAATGTCAGTGTTGTTAGCAGCAGAAGTATGGACAGGCAAACTGATTCTAGTATTCTGAGAAGTCTGACAGTCCTGAACACTGCTACCTCATTCCAGTTTTGTTGACTTTACACTTACAATTTAATATTTGAAACTCATTAGTCTCCAACCCCATTGATGGTTACTGTCTGCAATTTTCTAAGCTAAGCCGCTTTCCTTAGTTTATATATACATACATATGTGTGTATATATGTATATATACACACACACACACATATGTTGTCACTGTTAGCTGCTGTGAACTCAGTTTCAGCTCATAGCAACTTTACATGTTACAGAGCATAACTACTCAGTAGAGTTTTCTTGGCTGTAATTTTATGGCTGCATATCACCAGGTCTTTTTTCTGAGGAGTTGCTGACTGTGTTTGAACCATTAGTCTTTCAGTTAGCAGTTGATCATAAACCCAGGATCCTTTAGATGTGTATGAACATCAACAATATATTCATTTCATCCAAAATAAAATTAAGTACATGATTTGGATACACTGCGTAGTTGACACTGAATGACACACACATATAAGGAGATATATTAGTGAAACAATCCAAGTGTTCATCAATAGATGAGCAGGTAGGCCAAATGTGGTATACACTTATAATGGAATATTATTTAGTTATAAAAAGGATAGATATATAATATATGCTGTAATATGTAATAGCCTTAAAGATATATGTTACATCATGGATGAAATTTGAAAATCTTATACCATAAAAAGAAAAAGAAAACAGCTGCAAAAGATCACATGTTTTATGGTTACACCTCCATGAAATGTGCCAAATAGGTAAATTTATGGAACTAGAAGGTAGATTAGCGGTTGCTTAGAGCTGAGAGGCATAGGGGTTAGGGGATAATCGCTGAACATAGCACACAGGGTTTCTCTTTATGATGAGGAAATGTTCTAGAATTGACTATGATGATGAGTGTGCATACCCGTGACTATGCTAAAAACACGGAGTTACTCAGTTTACATGGGTGAGTTGCATAGTACATGAATAAGCCTCCATAAAGCTATTCAGAAAAATGAGTCGTGGCAGACACTGTCACATACATTGATAGAACTATAAAAACAAAAAAGAACCAGGGCAGAATATTTGAGGAAAAAAGTTGTGGTAAATTAAATTCATTTCCCTTTGGAAGAAAGATACATTTATTTTACCTTCACCTTATTTGTCAACTATCTCATTGTCCAACATTTTTCATTTATGACTATAGTAAAACAATCTACTATTCATCTGTTTTGAGCATTTACAACACATGCCTGGTAGTGATGGACACGGAGGTAAGAGCCAAGAATGCTGACTGCGATGGTTAAGGGCATGTGTTAACTTGACTGGGCCATGATTCTGTGTTTGGGCAGTTATCCTCCACTTACATGTAATGCTGATTTCACATAAAGAGCTGGTCTTTGGACACTAAGGCCCTAAGCATGTGGATAAGTGAGCAGAGGGTGTAGGTAATCTTGGACACTTGCTGTTGGATACTTGAAGTGTGTGTAGAGATGGAGGAAGGATGGCACTACGTTGTGATATGGCTTCCCTTTCACTGAGTCAGGCAGGCGGTGAAAAGGATTTTTTGCATGGCTATTTTTGTGGGTTCTTGGGTAATTCCAAGTGCTGGGAAAACATTCACAAGCCACTCCCTTCAAGCTTACTGATAACCACTTTTTTGTCCCTGGGATCATGATAACATATAAGTTGGCAGGTTCTGGGAAGTGAGGTCTGTTTGCCTCTTCAGTAGTAATCTGATTTTAGAATCTCTGATGAGCCCAAGCTGAAATTTTGTCTTTCACTTGGCCCTGGTCTCCTCCATGGGAAACACTGACATGCCTTTTTTGCGGCAAAACTTGATAAGGCAGGCTGTATAAAAATGCAGCTTCTTCTTGCTTAGCTTGTCCAATGAGAATGGTCAAGTCTATTTCATGTCTGCTACATTTTTTAGGTAGGGTTAGGCGATCCATTGTATACTCCCACTGTGGAGAAAATATGACAACTCTCAGGATCTTCTCTTCGTAAACTCTTTTGGTGAGCTGAGGAAATAAATTCAACTGGTCTGTGTTATTGAGCTGAGGTGGAAAAAGGGAATTCCAGAATACACACAAAAACTTTCTCAAAAAAACTCTCTAAAACAGCCCCTGATGCAGCAAGAGAAATGTGGAGTGCAGAACTCAAACTCTATGAAAAAGACCAGTCTCAATGGTCTGACAGACTGAAGCGTCCTCGGAAGACATAGTCCCCAGGCTCTCTGTTAGCCCAGAACTGAAACCATTCCTGGGGAGCTTCCCAGACAAAGATTGAACCGGACTATAAGATATAAAACGACACTGGTGAAGAGTGTGCTTCTCCACTTAAGCAGACACATGAGACTAATTGGGCAGCTCCTAGTCCAATCCGACTCAATGGTACTTGGCTGGTCTGTATATAAGGTTGCTATGAGTCAAAATCGACTCAATGGCACTGGGTTTTGTTTTGTCCAGAGGCAAGTTGAGAGTGTGGAGGGGGACACAGAAACTGGTTGAATGGACATGAAAAATACAGGGTGGAGGAGGAGTGTGTTGTTACAGTATGGGAAGAGCAGCTAGGGTCATAAAACAACGTCTGTAAGTTTTTATATGAGAAACTGACTCATACTGTAAACTTGCACTTACAACGCAATTCAAAAAATTGTTTTATCTCTATCTCACTTCATTCTCACCTTTCAACATCCTTCTACGTCTCTTATTTGGAGGGAGGGAGTTAAGAATTTCTAAATGTTTTTTGCCACCACTTTTTAAATTTTGATTTGTAGCACCACATTTTGGAATTTGATATCTGAACATTCATTTTATATGTTGTTGTTGCTGGGTGCCGTCAAGTGGGTTCTGACTCATAGCAATCTTATGTACGAATGTTTGTATACAACACATTTTCATGTTTATTTCTGGTTCCTCTACCCAATTATTAGTTCACTGACGGCAGCCAACATGACCATTATATTCACAATGATAATGCGCAGCACTCAACTCGCTGTGAGCACTCCTATATTAGGCATTCATTCAATATTTGTATAGCGAATGAATGCATGAGCACGTATGTCTTTTTTACTTATTCATTAAAATGCGTAAATAGCTCAGAAAGATTCATTCCCTAGCTCAGACCATGAAGTCATACAGATTCCCAAAACAGTCACCATTTCTTCCATAATAAGTACTTCTTTTGAAACTTTCCTGTAGATGTATCAGTAAAGCAACAAACATTATTTCCAGAGTACAGCACAGTTCTGCCAAAATGTTAGTCATGTCATGCCACAAACAGGCGCTTTTTAAAATAAAGCAATCTGCAATACAACTGCAGACCAAATGCTATGAATGTTCAATTAAATATACAAAAATATCTGGCCTCTTTCCTAATAAAATGAAAGGAAAATGTAATTGACAGTTGTCTTATGAGATGTCATTGTAATGCATGTGATGTTATAATAAATTTGGTTACTGGAAACTCTGTGGAGCACTGTTTAAAGTACATTAATTGTCTTGAAATCAGCTTATTTTGAAATTTCTGATCATGAGCTTTGAAACAAATATACTGTAGATAAGAAGGACAGGCGGTTCCCAGTTTATGAACAAGATCTACTCCTAAGTCTGTGTCATGCATTGAATCGTGTCCCCCAAAAATATGTGTAGTCATGTGGCTGGGCCATCATTCCCAATATTTTATGATTGTCCTCCATTTTGTGATTTTCCTATGCTGTATGCTAAAGAATTAGGGTGAGGTTGTGAATCCCTTGATAAGATCACCTCCCTGCTCCACTGTAAAGGGACTTGCCCTGGTGTGTGGCTTGCACCACCCTTTATCTTTTCATCCTGCAAGAGATAAAAGGGAAGGGAAGCAAGCAGAGAGCTGGGAACCTCACACCATCAAGAAAGAAGCACCGGGAGAAGAGCGCATCCTTCAGACCTGAGGTTCCTGTTCCAAGATGTTCCGTGAACCAAGACTGATGAAACACAAGCACTTTCCTCCAGGACTGACAAGAGGGAAAGCCTTCCCCTGTAACAGACATCCTGAATTTAGACTTTTAGCCTACTGGACTATGTAAGAATGAACTTTGCTTTGTTAAAGCCATACACTTTGCAGTATTTCTGTTAGAGCAGCTCTAGATGACTAAACAGTCTGTCTTTAAGCCCATTTGTGTGTAAGTCACAACAGACACATATGATTCTTATTTACCATCCCTTGGTCAAGTTCTAGTAGAGAGTATATATTTTACCTTTCTATGCTTATAAAGAAGCCTTGATGGCACAGTGGTTAAGAGCTGTAGCTGCTAACCAAAAGACTGGAAGTTTGAAACCATCAGTAACTTCTTAGAAACTCTATGGGATGGTTCCAACCTCCTGTAGAGTCACTATGAATCAGAATCGACTCAAAGGTAACAGGTTTGAGTTTTTTGTTTGTTTGTTTAATGCATATAAATCATATAAGAAACACTTCCAAATACATTAAAATATCAAACACAACACAGTATATAATAATAATAATAATACAGTAATAATAAAAGTAACTACATACAGGACTTTACTGAAGAGAGTGTGTACCTGTACATGTGTGTAGGCATATAGTTCTGTAAATAAAAGATTAAAGGAACACTTCTTAAGACACTTTAGAAAGGAAAAAGATCATGATTAAAAGTTAGCACATAAGAACCGTTGCATTTAACTAAACTTTTTAGATATAAGTATCCTTAAATTGGATGTTCATAATAGGACTTCTTCTACATTATAATCAGTCTTTTCCAAATCTAAAACATGTGAGCAATGGAGTAAAAGCATTACACAAAGCTCTATTACCATCTATGGCAATTCGTAACAGATGTCGGTCGTGGCAATAAAAATGGCACTTTGAAATAAAAGAGTTTCCAAAAGATTTTTCATGGTACCCTTTCTGGATTAGTAATTTCAGAGTCTACGACCATTTGTCAGTCACAGTTTGGAGCTTACACGTTACTGTGATCCTGGAAGCAATGCCACTGATATTTTCAATACCAGGAGGGTCCACCGTGATGGATAGGTTTCAGCAGAGCTTCCGGGTAGACTAGGAGGAAGAGCCCGATGACATACTACTGAAAATTAGCCAGTGAACACTCTGTGGATCACAATAGAATATTGTCTGGTATATATTGGAAAATGAGTGGAAGGCACTCAAAATTCCCAGTGGCTGTGACAATAAACTCAGGCACACGAATGATTATAAAGGTGGGGCGGGACCGGGCAATGTTTTGCTCTGTGGTTCTGTCTCTGTGATTCACAGCCAGCTGGATCACAGCTAACAGCACAACTGCAGATCAAATAAAGTAGAATACCTCTCAACAAAACAGAACTGCCCAAAAATAAAAAAAAAATTAAAAAAACAGAAAAAAATAATTTTCATGGTGAAATTACTTTTTTAGTTATGTCATGAGAGAACAGGTGAGTTTCGTTTTTTAAAATATATATATGTATATATATATATTGTTTGTTTGTTTGTTTTTACCTACAGGTTGTGTCTTATCAGCAACCTACCAAGATGCATTAACATGAAATCCATTTGAGATCTATAGAAAGCTTGGGTTGTTGTTGTTAGGAGCTGTCAAGTTAGTTCTGATTCACAGTGACCCTATGCCCAACAGAATGAAACACTGCCCATTCGTGAACCATGAACACAATTGTTTTTATGCTTAAGTCCATTGTTGCACCCTCTGTGTCAACCATATCATTGAGGGGCTTCCTCTTTTTCACTGAGCCTCTACTTTACCCGACATGATATCCTTCTCCGGGGACTGATTACTCCTGACAACATGTCTAAAGTATGTGAGATGAAGTCTCACTATCCTTGCTTCTAAGGAGCATTCTGGTTATACTTCCAGGACAGATCTGTTTGTTCTAATGGCAGTCCATGGTACATGCAATATTCTTCTTCAACACCACAATTCAAAGGCATCAATTCTTCCGTCTTCTGTATTCTCTTGTCCAGCTTTCACATACATATGATGGGACTGAAAAAAACATGGCTTGAGTCAGACAGACTTTAGCCTTCAAGGTGACATCTTTTCTATTCAACACTGTAAAGATGTCATTTGCAGCAGATTTTGCCAATGAAATGTATCTGGATTTCTTAACTGCTCCTTCCATGGGTGCTGATTGTGGAACCAAGTGAATGAAATCCTTGAAAACCTCAATCCTTTCTCATTTATCCTGATGTTGTTTATCATTTCATTTGTGTTTTTGTTGTTGTTGTTTGCTTCTTTGTTTTCTTTTTTGCTTTCTTGATATTGAGGTGTTATCCACACTGAAGGCTTGATAAGTGTTTCAAATCCTCTTCACTTTCCACAAGCAAAATTGTGTCATCTGCATAACGCAGATTGTTAGTAAGACTTCCTCCAATCCTAATGCCCCATTCTTCTTCATATAATGCACCTTCTGGGGTTATTTGTTTGGCACACAGTGAAAGAATACAACCCTTGCACACAACTTTACTGACTTGAAACAATGCAAAGCTCCCTCGTTCTGTTCACATGACTGCCTCTTGATCTAGATAAGACTCCTCATAAGCACAATTTCAGTGTTCTAGAGTTCTCATTCTCTTTAGTGTTATCCATAATTTGTTATGATCCACATAGCCAGATGCCTTTGAATAGTCAATGAAACACAGGCAAACACCTTTCTGGTATTCCCTGTATCCAGCCAAGATTAATCTGACATCAGCAGTGATATCCTTGGTTCTACAACCTCTTCTGAACCCAACATGAATTTCTGGAAGTTCCTTGTCAATATACCGCTATAGTCATTTTTGTAAGATCTTCAGATATTCATGATATTGTTTGATAATTTCCACATTTGGTTGGATCACCTTTCTTGGGAATAGGCATAAGTATAGAACTCTTCCAGTCAGTTGGCCAGGTAGCTATCTTTCAAATTTCTTAGCACAGATAAGAAGAGCACTTCTAGGGCTACTTTTGTTTGTTGAATCATCTCAATTGGTACTCCATCAATTCCTAGAGCCTTGCTTTCTATCAATGCCTTCATAGTAGCTTCAACTGCTTCCTTCAGCACCATGGGCTCCTGACTATACGCTACCTCTTGAAAAGGTTGAATGTTGACCAATTCTGTTTAGTATAATGACCCCATATATGCCTTCCATCTTTTTTTTTTTTTTTGATGCTTCCTGAATCATTTAATATTTCCCCTGCAGAATTCTTCACTACTGTAACTCCAGGCTTGAACTTTTTTTCTTCAGTTCTTTTAGCTTAAGAGATGCAAAGCATGTTCCTCCCTTTTGGTTTTATATCTCCAGCTTGATGCATATGTTATTATGCACATGTCTTTTTGATCCACCCTTTGAAATCTGTTCAATTCTTTTACTTCATCATTTCTTTCTTTTGCTTTAGCTACTCAATGTTCAAGAGCAAGTTTCAGAGTCTCTTTTGACACACAATTTGGTCTTTTCTTTCTTTCCCATCTTTTTAATGACCTCTTGCTTTCTTCATGTATGATGTCTTGGATGTCTTTCCACAAATTGTCTGGTCTTCAGTCATTAGCATTCAACACAGTAACTCTGTTCCTGAGATCATCTCTAAACTCAGTTTCACACTTTGGCTCTTATGGACTTTTTCTAATTTTATTCTGTTTCAGTTTGAACTTGCATATGAGCAATCGATGGTGTACTCTGCAGTCAGCACCTGGTCTTCTTCTGATGCATGATATTCAGCTTTTCCATCATCTCTTTCCACAATGTAGTTGATTTGATTCTTGTGTATTCCATCTGGCAAGGCTGATGTGTGTAGCCACTGTTTATGTTGGTAACAAAAGATATCTGCAATGAAGAAATCATTGGTCTTGCAAAATTCCATCATGTAATTTCCATCATTATTTCTATCACCAAGGCCATATTTTCCAAATACTGATATTTCATTTTTATCTCCAACTTTCACATTCCAATCACTAGCAATTATCAATGCCTCTTGATGGCACGTTCAATCAATTTTGGACTGCAAAAGCTGGTAAAGCCTTCAATTTCTTCATCTTTGGCCTCAGTGGTTGGTGCATAAATTTGAACAAAAGTGGAGTTAACTGGTCTTCCTTGTAATCATACAGATATTATCCCACCACTGGCAGCATTGTATTTCAAGGATAGATCTTGGAATGATCTTTTTGATGATGAATGCAACACCATTCCTGTTTAAGTGGTCATACCCAGCATTGTAGAGCACGTGATTGTCCAATTCAAAATGGCCAGTACCAGTCCATGGCAGCTCACTACTGCCTAGGATAATGATGTTTATGTGTTCCATTTCATTTTTGATGATTTTCAATTTTACTAGATTCATACTTTGTACATTCCATGATATGATTATTAATGGATATTTGCTCAAAGGCACCAATAAACAAACTAGTTCACATGAATAGCCTATTTAGGCATTTTAAAACAAAACAAGAAGCTAGAATACCATAAGCAAACATTAAATGAACATACAATAAATAATTGCAACAGGTTATTGATGGTTCAGAGACAACATTTCCAGATAAACAGAAATGAAAGCAATTTATGTAACCAGACCAACTTTGCAAAAATTCTTACAGAGAATACTTTGGACAGAAAACTAACAACACAACAAAGAACAACCTGAGATTAAAACACATGACAATATAAGATAGGTATCAATCCAGATAAAGAACTCTTATAATAAAACAAAGCTAAAAGACAGAAAACAGGGAACCAAAGACATCAATCTGTAACTGGTGACCACTTCAAAACATAAAGGGAAAATAAAGGGTATAGGCTTAGAATTTCCATATGGAAAAGAAGTCAAGGTGATATCAAGAAACAAATCACTGCTTTAAACTTAGGAAGACAAAAGTAAATTTTATGATAAAGTCAATGAACCTACTCATCAAAATATAAAGCAGGAAAATCATGAAGATTCATTATATGCAAAACTAAAACAGCAAAGGAAGTAAAAAGACAAGCTATGATAAATAAATAAATTGAGCAAAGTTGAGCAGAATGAAGAAACAGTCCATATCACCAACAGAAAGGTAAGAAGGGAGGGGCTAAGGTGGTGGTTAGACATGTTCAGTGATTCCGCTAACAACAAAGACACAAAGGAACAAATAAATCAATTATATATGACATTCTAGGAGCTGTGAACACCAAAGGGAAAGCTGATAAATCATACTGAACAAGAGGGAAGAGAGAGTAGGTCCAGAAATACCTGGGACAAGCCATATTGGATGTCATGGATTGAATTGTGTCCCCCCAAAATTTGTGTAGCCGTGTGACTGGACTATGATTCCCAATATTTTGTGATTGTCCTCCGTTTTGTGATTTTCCTGTGCTATATGTTAAAGGGTTAGGGTGGTAGTGCAAATCCCTTCATAGGATTACCTCCCTGCTCCACTGTAACATTAGCTTTCCTGGAGTATGGCTTGCCCCACCCTTAACCCTTCCATCTTACAAGAAGTAAAAGGAAAGAGAAGCAAGCAGAGAATAGTGAACCCTGCACCATCAAGAAAGCATCACCGGTAGAAGAGTGTATCCTTCAGATCTGAGATTCCTGTGCCAAGACGTTCCCTGGACAAGACTGATGAAATACTGGATATTCCCCCAGAGCCGACAAGCGGGAAAGCCTTCCCCTGGAGCGGACACCCTAAATTTGGACTTACAGCCTACCTGACTGTGTAAGAATAAACTTTCCTTTGTTAAAGCCATCTACTCTCTGGTGTTTCTGTTAGAGCCGCACTAGCGGACTGAAATACTGGATCTGAAAGGAATCGGCACCCTGCAGGCAGGTCTGTAGCAGTAAATGCAGGGAACAGAGAGGTGGCTTTAGGAAACCATCTACCTCGGAAGGAGAGATAGAGCAGCAGAGAGCCCACTCACACCTTCAGAATTGGTGAAAAACAGCATTGGATCATCAGAAGTTAAGTAGTTTGCATTTAATCTACTGCACCAGGATCTAAATCTTTCCCTCAGGATAAACCTCCCTCACTTCTTCCAGCGCTTCCCCCTGTTCTTCTTTGTACTACACCCAGCTCCGGAAACTGATGCATGGAAGTAGAACTCCTTACGTTCATCCTGAGCCATTCTCACAGACTCGGAGAAGGAGCAATTTAACAAATGGGAGTGGGGTGGGGAATAATAATCTGCTTGTTCCCTAAACCAGGAAATGGTAGGGGTGGGAAAAGCAGGCCTAGCAATATGCTGTCTGCAATAGACATATTTTAGACATAAAGATATAAATAAGACTAAAAAGATGAGAAATGATGTATCAAGTAAACACTAGCCACAAGAAAACAGGAGTTGCAATATTGATCTTGGAGAAACAATGATTTTAATGGTAAATCCTGTATAAGAGACAAGGAAAGACACTACTTAATGATTAGAAGTCAATCCCCCAAATCCACGGTTCTTAAAGCTGTATGGTACATGTTTTCTCTGTCACACGAAGAGTAGCTGTGAGTTGAAATCAACTCAGTGGCAAAAGGTTCAGTTTTTTTTTTTTTTATTTACATGGTGTGGAGGAGATACATGGTACATATTAAATGCTTGATTTCATTTAGCCTATATAACAAAAATTTAACTAAGTTCTGTTTAATAGCTTTAAAAACATATCTGTAGGAAAATCAAGATTAGTTTCAGAACTAAAATATTAAAAAAACCAAACCCATTGCCCCTGAGTCCATTCAAACTCAAGATACCCCATAGGACAGAGTAGAAGTACCCTATAAGGTTTCCAAGGTGGATTCAAATGGCTGAACTTCTGGTTAGCAGCCATAGCCTTTAACTGTTCTGTCACCAGGGATTCCAGCCTGTAACACAAATCTCCCAGTTTCTAACCAGGACCTTTTACACTTCACCACACAGTTTTCAGTGCAGTATAATGCAAACATGACAAGAATTTAGGTATGTTACAATAAAATAATAAATAACCCAGATTCAAAGCCAGAAAATATTCTTCACTGGCTTGTTGGCTTTGGAAAGATCCCTTATCCTTTGTAAAGCTTCCACATCTTTAAATATTTCACTCTTCATGCTCAGAATATTTTTATAGACTCAAATGATGCAATGCACTTACAGAACTTAGCACAGTGCCTGGGAATACCCTTATTAGTCAAACAACTTCCCCTTAACATGGCTAGCAGAGTGAGAATAAGAGAAACAACTCTCAGCATAACGAACAGCTATAAAACAATAGGACTCATACTATTTTCCAAAACCTGAGTTCTAAATAATATAAAATATATCTCCTTCTTATATCTCATAGGAGTTTATGATATAGTGTTAATATTTTGTGTTTTGAACAGGTCCACTGTGTGACACTTAAGAATTTAACTCAAATTAACACTAGTATTGCGCCTTCCAGAGGGATAGTATAAAAAGTTACATGTTTCTAAAGAATCAGCTGAATTCCTGTCAGTGCTAATAATGCTTGAACCTCGTTGGTTATTAGTAAAATAAAAAGTCTTTTCAACATCTCATAAGCCGCACCTCTTTCCACGTAATTCCTCTCAGTCATTCAAAAGTATGTCTTCAGCCTGCTAACCTTAGCAGCTCAACAGATTGAATGGGACAAGCTTGGAAAGTCCTCTTGACCCCTCTCCCAGCTACATACCAAGTATTCCATCAGAATGCAGAGCATCTGTGCTCCCCCAAAAGGAGTAAGCAAGTTTACTTAGGAGAAATCATTTAGAACTCCTTAGATACGAGACACTCTGGTGAGTCTCCAATTATTACAAGCCAATTAAGCTTTATTGCACTTAATTTTTAGAACTACCTAATGTTTTAAAGTGGAATATATGCTATACAATGTTACCATGGAAAGTACACTGTACAAATATTGATGAAACCATTACTTGATAAAAAAAATTAAAAATTAAGACTTGAGACAATGCAGGACTGAGTTTCAGTAATTAACTGTAATGGAAATACAACAATCAGAAATCTCTCTGCAGAAGAGTGAGCTTCATACCTGCCTTAAACATTCCCTATCTTGTCCATTGTGACAGATCAGAAGAAAAGTCTGACAGTGCGTCTAACATATCTAGTATAAAAGTTGTCTGGCTTCAAATAAAGAGACTTTTTGATTCAAAAGAATTCCACAACAACCCTTCAAATATAATTGATCATTAAATCTATCAAAGTCAGAGCACAAGACTCTGAAGCTTTTATCACTATGTAGTAAAACTGGCCTATAGAAACTAGAGTAAAAAGAAGGAATGATTCCAGTATTCAAGGTCTCTTTAGGGGCTATAAAAATGTAGGTCAATACTTGCCGGTGGACAAAAAGAAGCCCAGTCAGGGCTTATGCAAAAAGGCACATTCCAGATGACAGTGATTTAGATAGCATAGTAATAATTTCAAGACCCTCCCAGACCCACAGTTTTTCCAAACCTGGGAAAACCTACTGATTCTTCCCATATATGCTGCTTTTACAAAGGAGCAGAGCCTTTGAACAGAAAATATTTTTGGCTCCATTAATGCTAGTGTATTCTCCCAGCTCGGCATTTAGTGTTCAGGACCGGACAGGCAATTACATGCAAATTTGGTGGGAGCTAGGAGGTTCATTTACTACATTCAGCCCCATAGAGGAAGATCAATAGAAGTGCAAAACCTAATCCTAGATGAAAGAGCCATGATCAGGTAATGGTAATAGAGTTACGGCCCTCAGAGGAGTGTGGGGAATCAAAAGGGCATGCTAGAGAAAAGCATTGCACATAGAGCTTTTTGGAACCATATAGGAAAGACAACAAAGTGAACCAAAGAGTTGGAACACAGAAAGTAGACATATAGTTCACCACAAATTGTGAGGCTTTTTCAAAAGATATGAATGAGGATTGAGCCAATTAAAAATGGCTGCCCAGAAAACCTTTTGTGGGCTATTTAAAGGATAGTGGTGTGGAAACGGTTGCACAAACTTAAACCACGCAAGCCATGTTGGCGTTTAACTCTTAATTTAAGGAACACTTTACTGCTAGGGTTCCTATCTTTTAATTTTGGTCTTCTTTTCTGACATGTTTCCCCATCCAGCCATATTTTTTTAAAATGTTTAGTAAGTTATTAAACATTTGGTAATGAAAATCTAACAGAATATGTAAATTAAGAGTAATTGTTGACTTCATGAAAGAAAGCTAATAGGACCAAATAGGGTAAGTAGCAGGCAGCATGCTTTATGGAGGCTCGTGGTTTTCCTACTGGTTGTTAAATAATTTGAATATCACCACAGGTATGTACAAATAGGAAAAAAGAAAAGTCGTTACAGCACAATTAGTTTTCATCAGCACTTACTATTAATGTCTTCATAAAGTGTTGCAGAGAGATACTTAACCGGGTGTCTAATGGACTTCCGAAGTCCTTGGATGGTCTCATAGATTCCAATGGAGAAAAATATCTTAAAAAGATTTTCACAGGGTTCTTGGAAAAAAAAAATTTGAGAATCTAGAAGCCTCAATATTACAGGAATTGACCAACAATTTCTCTATGTATAAATCCAAGTCTTCTAAGAAGCAGAAGACAAAATCAGAGTTAAGCATGTAAAGATTTCATTCACAGAGAGATGCCTACAAGAGAAAATGGAGAGAGATGGGGGAGACTGGAAGAGCCACCCAGGCTGGATACAAATGGGACATCACAGAGAAAAGAAGGAAGGAACCCTCATCAGGTGGAAGCATTCTACACTGCTGTGTGGTCTAGGGAAGTTTAGGCAAGGTCACAGGGAACCTCTGGAACCAGAGTTGGTCCTCATATGAGTTCTGTGTCTTACAGAGAGAGACCTGTCTTGGTATGTTTGTGTAGCTTGGTCTAAGAGAAACCTATAGCAAGACTGACCTCAGCACAAACAGAGCAGCAGGGGCAATTCCATTTTGTTCCATCTAGTTACAAGTCTGCAAGGCACAATCTCACAGTTGTCAGTCTGAGTCACATTATTGGCCATGACTGTCTCTGCAACCTTCTGAGACTCTTGCTCAGGAAATTAGACTGAACTCCAGGCAGTTTTGAGCTAGCCCCTTAACCTCATCAAGTTTGATTTTCTTGATCTGTATAATAATCCCAATTTGAAACTCATCACAGAAACACTGCCAGGTTTATGTTTTTGTAGTTTGGATTGCCTCAGTTCAAAACTAAAAGCAAAACATTTTTCTCTTTTTCTCCTAATTGTCGTTGAATTAGTCACAAATGGAGCATCTACGAGATCTGACAGCCTAAACCAAGTGCCGTCGAGTTGGATCTGACTCATGGCAATTAAGTTCAAAAACTCGTTACTTGCACTTACATCGGCAGCACTGTACAAACAGCTCAGTAAGGTTTCATAATCTTGGTATATCACTGTCTCATAGCTGTATTTGAGTCAACATGTGGAGATGTCTTGCTGAGTCACATTCATTAATGTTTTTGCACATTTTTGTGGTGCTGTTGTGATAAAGTTGGAGCTTCAACTAGAGCAATGAACAAAAATTAAACTTCTTGTTAAAGTCAGCAAGAGTGGAAGTGAAATCAGTCTAAGTTTATGGGGATAATGCTATGAAGAAAACAGCAGTGTACAAATGTATTAAACATTTTTCTGAGGGGAGAGAGAATCACTGATGAAGAGAGAGGTCAGGGTGACCAGTAACGAGCAGAACTGATGGAAACATTGCAAAAATTCATCAAATTGTGCATCAAAACTGCTGGCTAACTGTGAGAAACATAGCAAACCAAGTAACATCAACAGAGAAACAGTTTAGAAAAATTTAACTGAAAACAACTCACGCTCTTGCATCACAACAATGCACCAGCTCACACAAAGCTGTCTGTGAGGGTGATTATAGCCAGTAAACAAATAACTATACTGGAACACCCTACATAGTCACCCAATATGGCCCCCAATTATGTTTCTCTTGAACTGCAGATAAAGGAAATATTGGAAGGAAGGCATCTGGATGACATTCAGGACATCAACAGTAATGTGATGACAGCTCTGATGGCCATTCCAAAAAAAGACTTCCAAAATTGCTTTGAAGGGTGGACTAGGCAATGGCTTCAGTGCACAGCTTCCCAAGGGGAATACTTCAATGGTGATTGTGTACTCAGTGATGAGGTGTGTGGCACTTTTTCTTGGATGTGTACACAAACTTAACTGGAAGTCCTCTTATATAAGAAAAGTTGTGAAAACAACCAAACCAAGCCCATTGCCACCAAATAGATTCTGACTCATAGCAACCCTATAGGACAGGGTAGAACTGCCCCACAGAATTTCCAAAGAGTGATTGAACTGCTGACCTTTTGGTTAGCAGCTGTAGCACTTAGCCACCAGGGTTTCCATGTTGAAAGATGGAGGGAAAATGTACCCCCAAATGCTGACCCCCTAATAATGGGACTAGCAAGTTTGTACATAATAATAATTTCACTAATACCTAGATAGGTTCATGTAGGGAGGATATAGCTACAACAGATTCAGGAAAAAGCAAAATTCAAGCTCCACGGCATGTTTGATTAGTAAAACTGTACTGTTCTTTTGTTTTTAACATCTGTGAAATCTGCGTGCATGTGAGTCAACGTGTCATAAAATCACTGTCAACCGGGGAGCACTCTTGACTTCATTGTCTTTGCTTACACATGTGCAAAACTTGTTGTTATTCTTGGTGACTTAACTGGAAAACTGCAACTTGTTAAATTTTAGTCCATAACCCATTTAAGTACCATCTGAGAAGGAGATATGGGCTCTGGTTGCCGCCTGACATCTTTCCATTGACAACTTCAGGAACGGCTGAGTCAGCATGAGAGCTAATTGAAGGGTGAAAATGGCTTGGACTTTAATGCCAGGGACAACAGTAGTATCATGATAGTGATATCATGAGTCACCAATGATGTTAATGCACAAAGGAAAATATTCTGTGAGAAAGCATGAATATAAATGACCCCAAGTCAAAAAAAAAAAAAAAAAGAATTTGGAAGATTCACTGAATTTGAAAATGTTTTTGCAATACCTTAATCAATATATTGATGTGTGCTTTTCTTTTTATGACCATGTATGTGTAACATGTCATTATAAAATCTATATCGAGTAACTCTAAAATAGTTCTTTTTACAAGGATGAAGTAAAAGTTCTTAATAAGAGTGTATTCTATCAGGGTTAAGTCAGCGGTATTTTTCTCCGTTTTGGGTACATAGGATCATGGTACATCTTACATTCAGTGGTGTTGATAGGGGAAAAAAACAGACAAACCTGGTGCCTTTCAGTTGAATCCACCTCGTAGAGACTCTCACTATAAGGCACAATAGAACTGCCCCACATGGTTTCCTAGGACTGACTGGCAGATTTGAACTGCCGACCTTTTGGTTACCAGCTATAGCACTTAGCTACCTCACTACCAATGGTGCTGTAGAGGCCATGAAAAAAAAAGGACTAACTGAAGACTATCTTTAAAAACAAAGAAACACTGCCAAGAATAATGATCTACCTGCCAGTAAACAGAATAATGCAGAAATTGTATAATTGTCTATCATCACAGCAGCAGTAGACTGCCCTTTAGCTCCCAGATGAGTAAACTTATAATAAATTTACTCCAAAGTAAGGTGAGCAAGCAATTCTCATGTAGCAAAACTAGTTGCTGATATGAAATAAATTAACTCTTCTGGTAACCGTTTAGTAAATCACTTCATACAGAGCACTAAACTGTACCTTGATGTTTCAGGAAATTAATTTGTCATACAGGAGAATTTTTCTCTTCTAGGGTGTTTTATTCCTTACAACACATGTAGAGGCTAAGTAAGTCATCTAGATTCCTATAGCATTTTAAAGTTCTGTTGCTGAAACCCAGTACACACAATTAAGCTCATAACACAAGTTATTCAATATTTTTCAGGAGCTAGGAGGTCTGGTAATGCCACAAATGCCTTGCACTGGGCAACTAACCAAAAGGCTGATGGCTCAAACTCACCCAGCAGCACTGCAGAAGAAAGGTGTGGCAATCTGCTTCCGTAACTCTTACAGCCAAGAAAACCCTAAGGAACTCATTTCTACTCTGTAACACACAGAGTCACCAAGAATCAGAATCGACTTGGTGGCAACATGTTTAGGGAGATTGGTAGGACTTCTTCCAGACCAGTTTTGGTTTTTTTTTTTAAAGGAAAAGAAAAAGTTATGGTAGCTTTAGGGTTCGATGTTTTTTGACTCTAGTTTTCTACAGGAGCCCTGTTTTAATATGTTTTGATACCTCTCCTCTTCCTGTTGCTAAGCAGATGGGACATGTTGCTAAGTCACATTTTACAGAATCACTTTGATGCAGTTTCAGTGATATTAATGACCAGGGGTCACGAAAACATAATCACACACATTAAAAATGGGAGCACTTACCTTTTTGTTCCTAGAAAACTAGACAAGGCACACAAAACAAAAAATATTTGTTAGAATATAATGTAATGATAGCACTTATTAATTCTTTTTCAATATGTCAGTGAAAGTTCACAAAAACCCAGGGAAATATAAAAGTATCAGCATCATATTTCAGGTGAGAAAATGAGATTATGAGAGGTCAGATTAGATGATAAACATACAGCAAGGCTGAGAAATGAGATCTATTCATTGGGCTTTCCTACCTAGAAAACACCAGAACATGCTCTGAATCAAGAGATCTGGAAGTTTTATGCTTATCATGAAAGCTAATGGAAAGGTACACTTCAGTTTCTTATGTCTCTTCTTGGAAACCCTGGTAGTGTAGCAGTTTGAATCCAGCAGGTGCTCCTTGGAAACTCTATGGAGCAGTTCTACTGTGTTCTACAGGATTGCTGTGAGTCGGAATTGTCTTGCCACTACTGGGGTTGGTTTGGGTTGGATAGATCTTTATCTACCAGCTGCTTCTCCAAAACCCTACGGAGCAGTTCTGCTTTGTTCCATTGGGTCCATGTAAGTCAAAACTTACTACTCTGTGGCGCAGAACAACAACACAGCTGTCTGTGTTAACTATGTGTGCTCTTACTCTTTAATAATAATAAGTTTAATAGCTATCATTTTATGATACTAAGTTGTACTGCAAGGAGCCCTAGTGTCCTTGAAGAAACCCTGGTGTCATAGTGGTTAAGTGCTATGACTGATAACCAAAAGGTTGGCAGTTCAAATCCACCAGGCACTCCTTGGAAGCTCTATGGAACAGTTCTGCTCTCTCCTATAGGGTCATTATGAGTTAGAATCGACTTGACAGCAGTGGTGGGAGTGGCGCTGTGGTTAAGTGCTGAGCTGAAAACCAAAAGAAATCAGCAGCTTGAACCCTCCAGTTTCTCTGCACAAGAAAGATGCAGCATTCTGCTTCAGTAAAGAGCTGGAAACCCTATGCGGCAGTTCTACTCTGGCCTATAGAATAGCTATGAGTCTGAATTAACTCGATGGCAGTGGGTTGTGGTTTAAGTTGTACTAACTTGTTGCAGCAGAGTGGATTCCAGCAACCCTGTGCTCCTTAGCGTTTCCAAGGAGAGGCTGGTGGACTCAAACTGTCAGCCTTACGGTTGGAAACTGTAACTTTCTTTCTTTTTTTTATTTAATATGACTGAGTGAAAATGTACATTCCCATATAAATTTACACGCTCACCTATATGCAGCTTCCACTGTTCTCCCTATCCGGTGACAGCACACTATTCCTCTCTGCTCCATACATGTCTCATCCTCCCAACAGCCTCCTTTCCGCTCCTCTCCACCCACTCTCCTTCCTCCAGCCAGAGGTCAGCAGGATGATATCCTATAGATGTATAGAATCATAAAGTGCATCCAATATATGGTCACTCTGCATTACCAAGTCCAATCCATTCTTGTCCAAAGAGTGGACCTTCGTTATGATTTATGGGTAAGGGCAGCATCAGGGCCGGGGGCCATGCTCTCAGGGGAACCCGGAAACCGCTGGACCATCAATTGAGGTCTTTTAGTGGAGATCTCAGGATGCACCCCTTTTTATTCTTGTGTTGCCAGTGAGACTCCTCTCTGTGAGCTCCATCGTGGCTATCACTGGTGGTAGCTGGGCACCATCTGGTTCTTCCTGTCCCAAGTCAATGTAGGCACCCACTGATGTGGGTCTCTCTGTCTTCTAGGTTGTCTTTATCCCATGTCATTTTGGTCCTCGGTGAGCATCCGTTCCTGCTGAGTTGGGACCAGAAACTGTAACTTTCAATCAGTGTGTCTCAAGGGCTCCAAGCTGTACTAGGCACTCAAGTAAATGCTGTCCCTGTTCTAGCCCACATATTTCTCACAATAACTTAAGCATTAGGAAGAATCTAAGGCTCAAAACATAAATAACATGTTAAAGTTACTCAGTTGGTAGAGAGTAAAAGCAGGCTTAAACTCACATATATCCAACTTCTAAACCTCTGCCTCTAACCACAATACTGTACTCTCCCAGCCACCAGCTCTTTCAGATTTTTCAGAAAGTTCTCTTTACAATTGTATTACAGGTTGTTTTTCATAACACCCGTTTAGATCTTTCTCTTTTCTTTTTTTAATTCTTGAGGAATACAGTGAAATAAAGTTTGGAAAATAGCAAATGTTTTGTAATAGAAAAAATAAATCACACTGCTGTGGATTTGTTACCAACCTCAACTACAGTGTGAGAATAAAATGCATAGTTGCTGTATTTCTGAGCATTAAAGGGTACAATTCCAATATGTTTCCATTAATTTATTCTACTAAAAGCCTGTATATTTTCCAAAAACAAACTACTTTTAGCTTGCTGCAAGTGTTATAACTTATAGATTCTGAATGTTATCAAAAGCTTTCTTGGCTGTATATTGAGATGATTATATGAGGACTGCCAGTTAAGCTCACAAACTTATTCCAGAAAAATGCTACATGCCTCATTGCTGAGTATCACTATGGTCACCTTCAAAGTACTCCCTTTCGGAAGCTGTGCACTAATGCTGGAACCAAGTTCACCCTTCTAAGCGATTTTGTAACTCTTTTTCTGGAATAGCCATCAGAGCTGTTGTCACATTACTTTTGATGTCCTGAATGTCATCCAAATGCCTTCCTTTCAACATTTCCTTTATCTTTGGGTAAAGGAAAAAAGTCATTGGGGGCCAGATCAGGTGATAAAGGAGGGTGTTCCAATACAGTTATTTGTTTACTGGCTAAAAACTTCCTCACAGACAGCTATACAGTTAAGTTCACAAACTTGCCACTGTGCCACCTTGTGCAATCGCCATTCCAGAAAGAGTTCCAAAAATGCTTTGAAGGCTGAACTAGGTGATGATGTCAGTACATAGCTTCCCAAGGGGAGGACTTCGAATCCGACCATAGTAATATTCAGGAATGAGAAATACAGCACTTAAAACAAGTTTGTGGACTCATCAGACCTCGTACATTTTAATTTTGCTTTCCTAGGATTGTGCCAATTTAGTCATGATTTGGAGCCCTGGTGATGCAATGGTTAAGAGCTTGGATGCTAAGCAAAAAAGGTCAGCAGTGGAAACCCTCCGGCAGCTCTTTGGAAACCTGTGGGGCAGTTCCACTCTATCCTATAGGGTTGCGGTAAGTCAGAACTGACTCAATGGCAGCGCATTCAAGTCTTAATGTATTATGTTTTTTATATATTGCATAGTTTGCTAATATTTTTTTATAAGGTGTTCATTTCTATGAACAAGATGCGACTTTTTTCTATTCCCTCAGAAACTCTGGTGACATAGCGGTTAACTGCTATGACTGCTACCCAAAATGTCAGCAGTTCAAATCCACCAGACACTCCTTGGGAACTCTGTGAGGCATTCGTACCCTGACCTATAGGGTTGCTGTGAGTTGGAATAGACTTGAGCGAAGTAGCTTTGGTTTGATGGATAGACTGGCTTTTAGATAGATTTGGATAGATTGGCTTTTATGAAACTGAAATAATTTATTGCTTGAATGCTATATAAACCTCACAGACTAAACCATCTGGGATTAATGTTTTGTTTTTTGTTTATTTTCTATTAAGAGAGTTTTGTTTTTGTTTTTAAACTGTTGAATCATTTTCTTTAATGGCTATTATATTGTGATTGTCTTTAACATTAATTATGGTAAATTGTATTTTGGGAAATTTTTTCAGTTCTATTCACACTTTAACATTGGCATAACATTGTTGATGATGCCTGTTTCTATCTTTGAATGCATGTAGACTCTGCAGAAATGGCTTTTCTTATTATTTCTATTTTATTTTTGTGTCCCCTTTTTTTCCTTGATCAACTCAACCAGTGGATTGTCTTGTCAAAAAAGAAACTTTGAGCTTTATGAATTCTTTCTAATTTATTTTTCCATCTCCTTATAATTTTCAGTTGATATATCCTCTGCTACCTTTTCGAAACCCTGGTGACACAGCAGTTAAGTGCTACAGTTGCTAACCAAAAGGTCAACAGTTCAAATCCACCAGGTACTCCTTTAGTCCTATATGCATGCGAAAACAGGACAGTGAATAAGGAAGAACAAAGAAATGGTACCTATACCAGTGTTGGTGAGAATACTGAAGATGTCATGAACTTCCAGAAAATAAAATAAATCTTTCTTGGAAGAAATACACCCAGAATGCTCCTGGAAACTCTATTTGGCAGTTCTACTCTGTCCTATACAGTTGCTAGAAGTCAGAATAGATTCAATAGCAGTGGGTTTCAGTTTTTTGTTTGTTGGTTTTATATGTTCTTGTTTAGTTGTTTTATATGTTTTTTGTTGCATTCTGGATTTCTCTGTTTAGTATCACAAATTGAAATCTTAGCTTATTGATGCTGTGTTTTTTCTGCTTTTCTGATGTAAGCACTTAAAACAATGAGCTTCCCCTCTAAGTTTATCAGTTTAGTTATTCATGGCCATCGAGTCAACTCCTACTCATAGTAACCCTGTTTACTTACATTTCATAAATAATGATACGTGGTACTTCTGCTATTATTATGTTCTAAATGTTTGCTAATTTCATTAAGAGCTTATTTATTTATTTTGGCTGATACTTTATTTATATTATAGCTATGGCTTGTTCTTGATTTCTAGCTTAATCTTTCTGTGCTTCAAAAAAGTTATTTGAATGATATCAATTTTTTAAATTCATTGGGAATTATTTTATGTTCTGGCATATGGTGTATTTTCCAAGAATGCCTGAGATAAATTTGGGGTTCACAATCAAGACAGTAATTGTGCTCTTCAGATTGCCTATGGATTTTATTTAATTGACTTGATCTAACAATTACTGACAGGTAAAGGTATATGTCAGGATTGTATCATTTCACCACATTTATTCAATCTGAACAAGTAATGTGAAAAGTTGAACTATGTAAAGAAGGAAACATCAGAATTATAAGAAGACTCAGTAACAACCTACGATATGCAGATGACAAGACCTTGCTTGCTCTAAGTCAAGAGGACCTGCAACACTTACTGATGAAGATCAAAGACTATAGCTTTCAGTATGGATTACACCTCAATAACAAGAACACATCCTCACAAATGGACCAACAAGCAACATTATGATAAGCAGAGACATAACTGAAGTTATCAAGGATTTCATTTTACTTGGTCCACAATCAATGCCCATGAAAGCAGCAGTCAAGAAATCAAAGGTTGTATTATGCTGGGAAAATCTGCTGCAAAAGACCTCTTTAAAGTTTTGGGGGGAAAAAAAAGGTAATGTCGTCACTTTGAGGACTAAGGTGCACCTGATCCAAGCCGTGGATTTATCAGTCCGATATGCATGCAAAAGTTGGACAGTGAATAAGGAAGAACAAAGAATGGATACATTTATCCATGTTGGTGAAGAATATTGAAAATATCATGAACTTCCAGAAGAAAAAAACGAATCTTTCTTGGAAGAAGTACAGCCAGAATGCTCCTTAGAAGTGAGGATGGCAAGACTTCACCTCATGTACTTTCAATATGTTATCAGGAGGGGACCAGTCCCTGGAGAAGGACATCAGGCTTGTTAAAGAAGAGGGTCAGTGAAAAAAAAAGGAAGTTCCTCAGTAAGACAGATTGTCATGAAGGTTGCAACCGTGGTCTCAAACATAGCAACAATCTTGAGAATCGTGTAGGTAGGAGAATTGTTTTTTTCTGTGGTACATACAGGTCACTATGAGAACTGACTGGATAGCACCTGACAACTACCATAAATTTCTCTTGTACTTCAACTTTTGCTTTATATATTTTGAAGTTAGATTACTATACAAATATATGTGTGTGCATTTAACTTCTGTTAACTGTAAATTTTTATTATTTTGTAATCACTCTCATTATATCTAGTTAACTACTTGACTTGTCTATTTTGTCTGATTTTAATCTTTTCTTGCTGCTATGCCAGTTTTTCTTACATGTTGATGTAAAAAATTAGCACAGTGCATTTACAAAAATACCTCATGGGGAGGGGGAAGCAGCTGTCAGACAAACGTAAGAAGGCACACTTTATTTTCATTAAAATATGGTCTAGTTTATATTATCTGATAATTCAAGTAGCTGAAGTCTTTGCCTGTGCTGATTCTCACTGACAAAGCCATAATTTCCTGGTGTGTTTTGTTGCAGCTATATGTGAGTTTATCTTCCTTGGATGTCTGTATGTGAAAATTTGGGGGAGGAGATGGTGGAGCCTGAGTTGCATGTGAGATTTTTTTCCCAGGGAGTTTACCGTTGCTTCTTCCAAAAGCTTGATCACGCTGCTAACCAAGGTTACTTTATTGTCTTGAGATAACCAAGGCCACCTAAGTGTATAATTCTGATATGAATTTTCAGAATATACCTCCTTCCATCTTCTCAGCCAGGTAATTTCATTATTCTCCCTTGACACACACAATCCAGGACATGGACCAGGTTGAATTCTAGTTTCCATATAGTGTTTTGGTGTTCTGGTGTTATTCAAGGAATTTTCTGTTAGATTCTTCTTCTCCTTCTCCTCTGTAAGAAAGAAAAAGTCAAAGCTCAAGATCATCTGGGTCCCTCAAATATCTTCACTGAAAGCAGCTTCAGAGCTGGTTTATCTCTCCAGATACCTGCCTTCACTTCTTCTTTATCTTCAGTGTGTGGTTGTCAGATTTATCAAATAACAATACAGCAGCTCCAATTAAATTTAAACTTCAAATAGTTTTTTTTTTTCTTTTAGTGTAAGTAGGTCCCATACAGTATTTGGGACATATGCATGCTAAAATAGTTTGTCTTAAATTCAAATTTAACTTGCTTTCTATATTTTGGAAACTCTGGTGGTGTAGTGGTTAAGAGCTACATCTGCTAACCAAAAGGTTGGCAGTTCGAATCCACCAGGCACTCCTTGAACACTCTGTGGAGCAGTTCTGCTCTGTCCTGTAGTGTTGCTGTGAGTTGGAATCAATTCAACAGCAGTGAGTTTGTTGTTTTTTGAGTTTTCTATGAATATTTTATCTGGCAACTCTGCACTGGGGGAATTGTTATTATCTTACCCAGTTCACAGATGCATTTAAGGAGCCTTTTAAAAACATATATTAAACCACCTTTTTAGTTGAAGTTTTTGACAGAAAGGTCAGTCAGACTATCAAGTTGGCCACACTGTAGGAAGTCAAAATTCTTGTCCTTCTATCATCTACCTACCTTTGCACAAATGGGGAAATCGCTTGGCTTATGGGAAGCTCAGTCACTCTCCATATATTTTCTGCATACCCTGGAATTTAAAAATTGGAAGGAGCATTAGAGATTATCTCCCGTAATTCCTTTATATTAAGATACAGGTAGCCGAGGCTCATTTAAGAGAAACAATGACACCATTATTCCACCCAAATTAGTGGGACCAGGAAAACCAGAGGCCCTGTCCCCTTGTTCATTCAGGATTCTTTCCTTTCTACCATCCTGACTTTGAGAATCAAATGAAATAAGCAAAATCAGGGCCCTGGCAGAACATAAAGTATTAAAAGGACATAACGTACTAGAATAAAAGTATATAAAGTATTAAAAAGGATTTTCATCTCAGATACAAACTCTAGGCAGCTTCTAAGGTGAGATTTACTATGAAATGATACTTACGCAAGGAACCTCACAAGAATATAGTAAGATATTTAAATGTTCTTCTAGGATTCTTAAATATAACAATAAGTATTTTCTATGAATATTCAAAATACAAATTAATAACATGAAAATAAAATCTCTGGTCAGGAATATAATGTATTAAACAAGGTATTTTGATCCTGGAGATAATATATTCTCTGTAGCAAATAAGACCAAAGGTAAAAAAAGAAAAAAAAGAACTTAATTAACAAAAGACCTCTCTTCTTTTTCCCTTCCTCTTTTCTTACAAAGAAATGCTTTCAGAATGCTTAAGGCTCTCACCATGCTACTTTCCCTGGCTACAATCAGTGCATGATTGCCACTCAAATTGCTATACTGGTCCTTTTTCCTCTAGCGCTGCATAAAAAGAAGATGCAGATGAATGGATTTTCTGTGGGTTAATTTATTAGGAGTGCAAAGCAATTATCAGCAAGGTAAATCATGGAACATGAAGTACACTGTTACATGCTGTTGCTGTATAATGTAGGTCCCATGGCCACAAATGCAATTAAAGTGTAATATTTTATTCCTTTTAATTTTATCTCCTGGTCTATCCTTTGCTTAACCCAGACAAGTTTGACTGCATGCCAATATGTGATCAATAAACAGAAACATTTAACAGCTATGACAATTTCTTTGCTGTTGAGGCTATGGGATAAAAATCTCAGGATATTGTAGCATAAATCTTCCGAATGGAGCTGGAGAATTTAACTGTAGAACTCAGTTCTCAGGGTGTCAGGATGTCATTTTTTCTGTGGCTATAATAGGGTGAAATTATATTACTGTCATGTGACTAGAGACGGCTGTGTGGTGAATTAAGCAGGGCTTGCAAATGCTTGTCACATTAATAATATCTAAATCTTCAGATTTTAATTTTAAAGGATAGGTCCAAAGAAATTCATGTTTACTGAGCTTTCAGGACTCACAAAAGAAATCCTTGACAACAAAAGCCAGCCTTCTCCCTATGTGTTGTTGTTAGCTGCTGTTGAACTGCCTCTGACTAGCAGTGACCCCACGCACAATGGAATGAAGTGCTGTACAGCCCTGTGCCGTCCCTGTAATCGGTTGGAGATCACTCTGTTGTTATTCATGGGCTTTTCACGGGATGATTTTTTGAAAGTAGATCACTAGTCCTTTCTTCCTAGTTCATCTTAGTCTAAAAGTTCCACTGAAATCCGTACCACATTATACTAACTCACAAGCCTCCACTAGCTGACAGTAGTGACTACACATAGGGTGCAACGGGGAGTGAATTTGAAGCCACATCACCCACATGGAAGGTCAGAAGTGTATTGCTGGACTACCACAGCCCGTTTGCATACACCAAGCGCTCAGAACCTCTAGAAGCTGTCCTTTCTGATGGAAAACCAATAATGAGTCTGTATAACTACTTGAAAAACCCTGGTTGCATAGTGGTTAAGTGCTACAGCTGCTAGCAAAAAGCCTGGCAGTTAAAATCCACCAGGTGTTCCTTGAAAACTCCCTGGGGCGGTTCTACTCTGTCCTGTTGGGTCACTATGAATCAGAATCAACTCAACAGCAGTGGGTTGGGTTGGGTTTTTGTATGACTGTTTCCCATTAATGTGCGTCATGGATTGAATTGTGTCCCGCCAAAATATGCGTCAACTTGGTTGGGCCTTCATTTCAATTATTGCGCAGCTGGCCTCCACTCTGATTTTCTTATGTGTTATTAATCATAATCTCTGCCAGCAGTTAAAGAGGATTAGGGCAGGATATAACGCCCTGACTCAGGTTAGATCCCTGATCCAATTTAAGGGAGTCTCCCTGGAGTCTGGCCTGTACCACCTTTGTCTTACAAGAGATAAAAGAAAAGGAAACAAGCAGAGAGTGGAAACTTCATACCACCAAGAAAGTAATGCCAGGAGCAGAGAGGACTTCCTGTGTGGAAAAGCTCCCAGGCTGGCCAGGTGAAGACTGGTGACAAGGGCCTTCCTCCAGAGCTGATACAGAATGCGTGCCCCTGGAGCTGACACCCTGGTTTTGGACTTCCAGCCTACTAGACAGTGAGAGAAGTTACTCTTCATTGAGGCCACCCACTTACGTTATTTCTGTTACAGCAGCATGGAAAAGTTTCAAATTCCAGATGGTATACCTCTTACCTACAGACCCTACCTAGAAAAACAAGAGTACAATCAATCAATTAAGAGTATATGATTAGAAGTACTATTCTTTCTGGGTATTCTGCCTTTCTCCATGTGTCTCAGTGCCTATTCTACTCCTTTTCCAACTCAGAAGTGATTAGATTTAGGATTCACTCTACTCTGGCATGATCTTATTAGAATAACGAAAAAATTTCTATTTTCCAACAGGATTGTATTTGCAGGATCAGGACTTCAATATATATTTTTGAAGGATACAGTTCAATTCACAACAACAGGTGAATGTTGGCTTGAGTAATATAGACAAATGAGGCCAGAGAAGAACTGTTCAAAGTAGTTGAAGAAGAATATTGATTACCAGGTTGAGACACTAAATTTGGTCCAAGGAACAATTAGAAACTTTTGAGGATTCTGCAATGATGGATTTAGGTAGCAAGTTGGATATTATTCTGACACACATGATTATGCCCTTTTACAGTTCACTAGGTCCTGTTATGGAGCTCTGTTGGTAAAGTGGTGAAGAGCTTGTCTGTTAACCAAAAGGTTGGCAGCTGGAATCCACCAGCCAGTCCCTGGAAACGCTATTGGGCAGTTCTGCTCTGCCGCATAGGGTTGCTATGAACCGGAATTGACTTGATGGCACACAGCAACAACAACAAGACGTCCAGACAAGGAGAAACACTTTAGAAACCAAGAAGACAAACTAGATGGCTGTTGTCACCATACAGGTAGAAGATGATGAGGGCAGTAAGTTCAAGAGGTAAATATCTCTATGATGTGAGACTAGTGGTAAAAAGAAGATCAACAGCCGCTAAGAATACTTCTTCTCAGAACTGGCTCAGTCCTCAAGATCAAGCCCACGCCCTTCCTTTAGCAGAAGGCTCGGTCTGTGGTGATAACAAGAAAGTGAAAATCAAGCTTCTCATATTTTAATACATCCAGGTGAGTACATTGGTTTATTTTTCATGGAGCAGATGTCTTTGGGGATGGTGGAAAGACGGGAACATGGTAGGTGGTAAGAGCTCAGAGCTTCAGGTGGGTGGCAACAGCAATTCCATCTAGTGAACGCAGATTCACAGGGACTCTGTATGTCAGAGTAAGTCTGTGCTGCATAGTGTTCAGTGGCAGACTTTTCAGAAGTGGATGGCCAGACCTTTCTTCCAAGGAGCCTCTGGGTGGACTCAAGCTTCCAACCTTTAGGTTAGCAGTGGTGTGCAAGTGTATTAACTGTTCACTCTTCTTCATGATTTTGTCTGGGGCTGTCCTTGAGGATGATCGTGCCAATGGTGTTCTGAATAACTGGATGTAGCAGCCTGAGATTATAGTACTTACTGAAGAATGAAAGACAAATATTTTAATATCCCTATGCTGTAAATAAAGAGCGAAAGTAAAACAGTGGTTCCCGAAATTCCACCTTTTTCTGTTTTAGGGAGTTCAGTAATTGTGCAAGGGTCTGCTCCTTTGTGCGAACAGACTTTAGCTTCCATCTAGTTTTGTGTTGCTCCTAGATTACACGAATGTCTTTTGCTGTTTATTTCCCTTCCTTGACTTGAGATAACTCATCATCATGGGCTCAGCTTATATATGAAACATGTGTTTTATGTTTAACCCATATGTACAGATTTAAGTGGATTGCCAACATTACTGAGGACCAATACATCCTAAAACGAGTAAATGGCAAGGCTATGGCCTTGTTTTGTAAACATCCTCTTTGCATCTGCAGCCATCCACTCTAATGCTAAACCTATGAACTCCTGAATAATTGAACATCTTTGTTACTTAAAATGTGATGTAATCAAACTTTGTGTCCCCAGTGCCACTGAAAGCTCCTGAAGGCTTTATTTATCTCTGTACTCTGCATAGCATCCACCATTCATCTCTTCATGTAGAGAAAGATTTAAGAGTTCTCTGGGGCTAATCACAAAGTCCTCATTATAGTTGGGATAACCACTTTTTTTAAGGGATTTGTAATTTTACACCATATGCAACTTCAAGTAATAATGTTTACAGCTAATTAATTTGGGGGTTAGAGAGTGAGGGATACTCAAAACCTCTCTGATGTGCATAGTGAAAAGTGAATCAGATGCCACAGCTGTGGTGTTGGTTTAAACTGGAACTTGATTCATGCATTCCCCAGTTCACCAACTTGTGATACAAAATAAAGTTTCATATTTAAAATGAGTTCTTTTGAGCACCCATGCCCTCCCTACCCTGCTCAGAGCTACAGTCCACTCTGCTGCTAAAATGGAGCTCCCAGAGTAATTTCTGGGGGACTCAAGGCATCCTTTCACTTTCCCTGACTCCTTCCTGTTCACTGCTTGCCTTTTCCCTGTTCATGTATCTGCCAGGACATCTCACCCCTCTGGCTATAAAAACCTGATCTACATGGACTATTGAATCATGACAGCGGTGTGTTCATAGTTGTCATCAGATTGGCTCCAACTCGTGGTGCCTTTCTGTGTAACCTAATGAACATTGCCCAGTCCCGCACCATCTTCAGGTTCATCAGTATGTCTGAGTCCACTGCTGCAGCACTGTATTCTGATTGCCTTCTAACCTACAGGGTGATCTCCTGGCATGATGATGGACAATATTCTGATGTTGTCCTCCACAGAGGTTTCCTTGGCTAATTTTAGGAAGCAGATCACCAGGTCTTTCTTCTTAGTTCGTCTTAGTCTAGAAACTGCAAAACCTGTCTATCAAGGGTGACCCTGCTGGCATTTGAAATACTGGCAGCATCATAGTAACACTCAAGCCATCACAGCACAAAAGACTGACAGTCAGATGATGTATGACATCAGTAGGTCTTGTTAATCCCAACTCTGGAATCTAGGTTGAAATTATCTCCCATCATTTCTTCTCCCACTACTCCCTACTTCCTGCTCTATGCTGTGTAAAATTACTTGCATTTTCTCACATCTACCACGGCATGAAGGAACCTAGGTGGCACAAGCAGTTGGTTTTTCAGCTGCTAACCTAAAAGCTGTTGGTTCAAACCCATCCAACAGTTCCATGGAAGAAAGCCCTGGTAAACTGCTTCCACAAAGATTACAGTCAAGAAAACCCTAAGAAGTGATTCTACTTTATAACAGGAGTGCCATGAATCAGAACTGACTTAATGACAGTGAGTTTGGTTTGGGGTTTGACCATAGCACAGACCACACACATTCACCTTTTCATATGGCCTTTCACTTCTCCCCACTACCTACCATGTCCTTTCTGCCTTGCACTCCCTTGTCCAGCTGGGCAACCATTTAAATCTCAGCTAACTATTTTCTCCTCCATAAAAGCATTTGATCAGCTGGACATAGTTCCTTGCCAAAGTCCTAGTGTGTATCTCCTTTAAAACACATATTGCACTGGACTCTGATTGCTTGCTTTCAGTTCTTTGTCCTTACTGGGTAGATCATGAGGTTCTTGATGGTACAGGATATAGAGCAGTCTTGTAGGAAATCTGTCCTCAGAAAAACAGAGCCATTGCAGCAGTTTACCAGCTCACCAAAAACCAAGCTTTGGTTCAACAGTGAAACAATACATACGATTTCATGGCTCTTCATTAGGATGAATCTACACCATAATTTAGGACTTAACTTTGATACAGAATTTGACCTTGACCAAACTGCCATTTTAAGAAAACCTACTTGAAGTGGAATATTGCGTGGCTATTAAATTAGTATATTCGGGAATGGCAGGAGGATATAATTATGAATATTTAAGGTTAGATGCATAGAGGATGAGGGGTAGGTAAAATTACTTGCCTACATAGATTTTCCAGAAAATTTGAAAAAGCAAGCTGTCAAAGAAAGTAAAGAATCCGTGCATTGCTACTCAGCATAATTTTTTTCTCAGAAAATAGCATTATTTCTGCTTAATTTGATTTTTCATGGTTAACTTTGGAGGAAATGTTATTTATTATACACACAGCTAAGCTTATGTAATTACCCACAAATGTTCTAATGTAGCACATACAGCCAACAACGGGGATGCTTCTTGCATCAATTTGGAAAAGGGAGGAAAAAATTAGCCATGTAATAGTTAATTCAATTTATAAAATTAAATGTGTATTAAAAACATGCCTGGTAAATATTATGGCATCTGCACATGCTCAAACAGCCAGCCTGGTTAATATTTTATAGTTGATCTGATAAAGTTAACAAAAGAATTTAGTTAGAGTGGAGACATACACTGAATATTTCATCGCCTTCTTAATTGCAGAATACAGACAAGACATTTTTCCCCCTTTGGGAAAAATAAATGTTAAAAGTTATTACAGATGGAATCAGTTTGGCAATTAGGTTGAAATCCAACCGAAACCAAGCAGAAATTGACGGCTGCAAACATCACAATACCAAAGTATTTTCAGCCAACTCCATCAATTTATATGATGAAGCAGAAATGTTGATAGCAATGCTCTGTGACTCGGTAAGCAGAAGTTACATTAACATCGAAGAAAAACTGGCTTTGTGCCTTTTCTCCCAATAGTTAATTCACAGCCATCAAGAGCTGTCATTCTTATGCATGGCAGACAATATGATATACCTAAGGCTTTTCATTCTGACTTCTGATTTGAAGGTCTTCAGCTTGTGCTGTGGACCTTAACCTTGAAGCCAAGTGCAAATTAGCTTTAAATCAATGAAGCTGATTAAAGCTCCATTGTGGTGAGGCACTTAATAGAAGAAGGGAGGGGAAGGAACCACTTGAAAACAGCAGAAGATTGGCCTCTTTTAAGTTGGAACATATGTAATGCTTTCCAGCTCTCCTCTATCCCGACAAAACCATGAAGGGTTTTAAGGCTATTTACCTGCTAAGAGAATGGAACCACATTTTCCAATTCAGTGGAAGAGACCAAGTGAGAATCAAAGGTACTTTTTCTGCATATAAAAGGTTATTTTACATGCAGAAAAAAGTAAGGAGGGGGACATCAAAACATCTCCCCAAAAAGAGGCCAAGAAACCCAAACTTCCATCATGTGGTGAAAAAAAATAAAAAGCGTATATTTTAAAGGTGCTCAGGGATTCTGTTTGTTTATTTTTATTTTGTATTTTAAGATTTACTATTTCTCAGAGACAAAAGATTGTTGCAAACTTCTGACTTTCCAAATAATTTTTATTGCTTCCTCACACATGACTGTATCTACCAAAAAAAAAAAGTCTAAAAAGGAGATCATTGCTTTGTTAGTGGCCAGAAAAATACTCCAGCCAAAAGGCAAGCCCATTTGTTTAACTGTCTGTACCACAACCAATACTCACTGCTACTGAAAATATTTTATAGGACTGATTTATCAAGTTTCCTAATTTACCCGCATTTTCAGAGTCCAGACAAAATCGGTTGTTACCAAAGAATAATATGTTTAACCAAATCTTCAGAAATACAAAAACTTGTGGGCTAGCAAGAATGTTTTGAATAGAAAAAGCCTTGTTCTTACTACCTAACTGAATTCTTTCATGCTGCATTTCAACCTGTCTGTCACAGGAACCACAGCAGCATCCCACTGTGGTAGGAGGGCTACAGAGGGTGAACTTCTCAATCCTTTCAGAAGTGTGGAAGAATTTTTGTCTTTATTTCAGACACAACAAGTTTGAAATTATGTCAAAGACATTTTAACCAGGAACATCAGGGAAAATTGAACAAACACAAAAAGGCAAAAACGAAGCCCGGTGACAGAACACTTGGTGTTTGACAACTAACCGAGAGGTCAGCAGTTCTAAGCCACCAGCAGCTCCATGGAAGAAAAGACTCGGCAGTCTGCTTCTGTAAAGATTCCAGCCTAAGAGACACTACGGACTCTGCTCTGTCCTACAGGGTCACTGTGAGTCAGAGTCAACGTGACGGCAGATGACAGTTTCACAGAGTACCAAAACCAAACTAGTCGCTACTGCGTTGATTCTGATTCATGGTGACTTCATGTGTGGCAATAGCTATTTTCAGAAGTAGATTGGCAGGCCTTACCTCCGAGGTACTTAGATAGAATCAAACCTTCCAACTTGCACTTAGAAGCTGAGCACCCTATCCATTTGAACAACCCAGGTTATTCTCCAGAAAGTACAGGTAATTTAGGCAGATATAGCTTTGCCTTCCCTAAACACTTATGAGGAATGTATTAGCTAGTGTGTATAAAGCACACTGACAACAGAGCATGCTTGACCTAGGACACAGCCATCAGTCTTTGCTCTCGCCTCCCCATGGAATGCACATGATGCAAAAATTCTCCTTGGAAATCTTCAAACCCTCTTCCATTTCAATTCACATGGAACCCCACCTAGAAATCAGTCATTTGCACCTAACTAAGTAGTTGAAAACATGTCACACCACAAAGGTAGAAAATGATCAGTATAAAAAAAAAGGGTATAGTCTATCACCAGAAACAATTTTACATCTAGAAGACTGTTTTATTTCCACCAAATTTAGCCTTAAAATAATCAATCCCCCCTTGCTCACTTAGGCAGCACATATAGGAAATGTGGGATGACACAGAGAAGGCTAGCATGGCCCTTGCCTGAAGATGCGACACAAAATCATAAAACTTTCTGTCTTTCTGGAGAAAGTACTAAATAGATAATAGAGAAGTGGTAACTTTGATGAAGGGTAAGCCATTAGACAATATTGGGGAAGCCAGCACAACTCATCCAAGGCAATGTCATAAAACCTCCACAGACACATTTAAACTCCCCGAGGGACCAAATTAGTGAGCTGAGGCCTCTGGGAACGATGCTGTCAGGGGACATCTAGCTTAACCAGCACCACACGGCTTATAAAGAAAATGCCCTACATTCTGCTTTGGTGGGTAGTGTCTGGGACCCTAAAATCTTGTGAACAACCATCTACAGTGCTCCACTGGCCTCACACCAGATGGAGGAAGGAAGAATGAAGAAAATTAAAGACACAAGGAAAACATTAGTCCAAAGGACTAATGGACCACAAGGACTATAGCCTCCACTGGACTGAGTCCAGCAAAACTAGATGGTGCCCGGCTACCACCACCAATTGCTCTGCCAGCGATCACAATAGAGGGTCCCAGACAGAACTGGAAAACTATGGAGAACAAAATTCTAATGCACAAAATAAATCAGACTTACAGGTCTAACAGAGCCATGAGAAACCCTGAGAGTACGACCTCCAGGCACCACTATGGTTCAGGAATGAGGTTACTCCTCAGGTTCACCTTTCAGATAAAGATTATACAGGTCTATAAAACAAAATAGGACTAGATGGGTACAGCAGCCCAGGGGCTAGAAGGACAAAGCTGGAGGGGACAGAAAAGCTGATAATGGGGAACCCAGATTTGAAAAGAGGAGAATATTGATGTGTCATGGGCTTAACAACAAGAGTCACAAAATAATTTATGTGTTAATTGTTTAATGAGAAACTTGTTTGCTCTGTGAACCATCTTCTAATTACAACAGAAATAATTTTTTAAACCACTTCACCAAATCATCCTAGGATTAAAATAATACAAGGTATGACAGTTAAGTTTGCAAACTTGCCACTCTATGTTTACATTGGTAGCACTGGACAAGCAACTCAGTAAGATTTCATAACCTTCATGTATCAATGTCTCATACCTGTGTGCATGTTGACATGTGGTAGTGTCTTCCCAGGTTGTGGTCATTATTGTTGTTGCATGTTTTTGTGTGTTGTTGCAAGAATGTCAGAGCTTGAATTAGAGCAATAAACAAACATTAAATTTCTTGTTAAACTTGACAGGAATGGAAGTGAAATCAGGGACTTGTTAGTCTAAGTTTTATGGGGATTATGCCATGAAGAAAACAGAAGCATACAAGTGGATTAAACATTTTTCTGAGGGGAGAGAAAGCATTACTGATGAAGAGAGGTCAAGGTGGCCAGTAACAAACAGAACTGATGAAAACATTGCAAAAATTCATTGAACTGTGACACAAGATCATCAGCTGACTGTGAGAAAAATAGCAGACCAAGCAAACACTGATAAACAGTTAGGAAAATCTCAACTGAAAATCTTGGCATGAGAAGGTATGTACAAAAATGGTCCCAAAAGGAACTCACCAATGAACAAAGCAAAGGAGAGTCAAAGTTTGCCAAGACCTTTTGGAGACGCAAGATGATCTGCTGGGTCATGTTAACATTGATGATGAAACCTGAGTGTACCAATACGACCCTGAAGCAAAGCATCAAAGTGCACAATGGAATTTAGCCAATCCTTCATAACTAAAAGAATTTCAATCAGTCCAAACCAAGAGTCAAAACAATGTTGCTAACTTTTTTTGCTATCAGAGGGGTTGCTCACTATGAATTTGTACAAACTGGGCAAACAGTTAACCAAGTCTACTATTTGGCAGTCCTTGAAAAGGCTGTGTGAAAAAGTTAGACGAAAATGATCTAACCCTTAAATATACTCAGTGGAACACTATGCAATGATAAAGAACAGTGATGATTTCAGGAAGCCTCTCAAAACCTGGTTTCAACCAGAAGATATTATGGTGATTGAAATCAGTCAACAACACAAGGTCAAATACTGCATGAGATCCTTACTCTAAAGACTTAAAAACAGACTCACATACAGAATAAAAGACTCTTTAATGACGACAAGGGAGGGGATGCAGGGGTGAGAGAGGGATGCGTATAGATTAGATAGCTGATAGAAATGTGGTTGGGTAAAAGCAGTGACTCTGTCCAGAAGGATGATCATCTTAACTGTACTTCAACATAAACTGAAAACTCCTTTATTCCTAGCCTAATATTGCAAGGATAGAGTAGCAGGGGCGGGGTCCAGAGACCATGTCCTCAGGGGGCATCAAGTCTAAACTGGCACAACTAGCCTATTGCTAAGAGAGTCTTCTGCACCCCATATTGGTGAGTGGTGTCTGGGGTCTTAAAAGCCAGCAAGCTGCCGTCTGAGGTACACCAAATGATTACATCTCAACTGAATCAGATGATCACCAAGGTCGATAAAGACATAAGAGAAAAAGAGCCCAAAGGACAGAAGTACCCACATGTGTGAACAGCTGTACCAACATGCAATCAGAAGAACCAGATGATACCCGGCCACCACCAATGATAGCCGTGATGGGACATATAATGTCAGGTCCCAGCAGCAACACAAATAAATAGAGGAGTGCACCTCAAGAACTCCACTAAAAGACCACAACTGATGGTCCAATGCCCCAGGATTTGCCCTGGGAGCATGGCCCACTAGACCTGCTGCTGCCCCAGATCATTATTCATTTCTGAGGTCAACTCCTCAGACAGGAATGGATTGGACTTGGGGACATGGGGTGACAATACAATGTATCCACCCTATGCTTCTATGTATCTACAGATGATGTCCTACTGGGCTCTTACCAGAATGCCAAGGAGAGGGTGGAGAGGAGGGGATAGGAGATTTTTAGTAGGATATGACATGCATAGAACAGAAAGGAAGAGTGTGCTTTCCCAGGACAAGGAGACCAGAGGGAACTGCAATAGGCGGGCATGAAAATTTAACTTGTATACTGCTTTCACTTAATCACAATTAAAAAAAAGGAAAGAAAGAACCAAAAAATGACCTAAAACATTCGTCAGTGACTCATGGTTCTTACATCATGACAATGCACCAGCTCACCTCACACAACATTGTCTGTGAGGGAGTTTTTAGCCAGTAAATAAATAACTGGGTTAGAATACCCTCTCTACCCACCTGACCTGGCCCCCAATGACTTTTTTGTTTACCTGAAGATAAAGGAAGTATTGAAAGGGAGGCATTTTGGTGGCATTCAGGACATCACGGGTAATATGATGACAGCTCTGATAGCCATTCCAGAAAAAGAGTTCCAAAACTGCTTTGAAGGGTGGGCTAGGCACTGGCATCAGTGCATAGCTTCCCAAGGGGAGTACTTCAAAGGTGACCATAGTGATATTCAGCAATGAGGCATGTAGCACTTTTTCTAGAATGAGTTTGTGAACCTAATTGTCAGACCTTGTAATGATATGTCTCGGAAAAAAAATGATACAGTAGGTGATAAAACGTTTGTCCATGTTTAAACAAATAATACATCAGTTAGTTATTAATATAGTACTAAAACAATTTACTTGAGACCAATGACTTCTTTGCAAATGACAAATATACAGATGGACCTTGCCAGATGGGATACACAGGAATCAAAACAACTATATCTGTGAAAAGGATGCACGAAGAAGCTAAATTTCAGTAGCCAGAACAAGACCAGGTGCTCACTGCACTGCAGACCATCAGTTGCTCACATGCAAGCTCAAACTGAAACTGAAGAAAATTAGAACAAGTCCATGAGAGACCAAGTATGACCTTATTTCCCACCTGAGTTTAGAGACCAGCTGAAGAACAGATTTGATGCACTGAACACTAATGACCAAAAACCAGAAAAATGGTGGAATGACATCAGTAATGTCATCCATGAAGAAAGCAAGAGATCATTAAAAAAACAGACAAAAAGAAGAAAAGACAAATTGGATGTCAAAAGAGACTGAAACTTATTCTCAAACACTGAGTAGCTAAAGCAAAAGGAAGGAATTATAAACTAAAAGAACTGAATAGTATGAACTAAAAGAAATGAACAGAAGATTTCAAAGGGTGGCTCATGAAGACAAAGTATTATAATGACAGGTGCAAAGAGCTGGAGATAGAAAACCAAAAGGGAAGAACACACTTTATATTTCTCAAGCTGAGAAAGCTGAAGAAAAAATTCAATCTTCAAGTTCCAATAGTGAAGGATTCTTCAAGGAAAATATTAAGTAACTCAGGAAGCATCAGAAGAAAATGGAAGGAATATACAGAGTCATCACACCAGAAAGTAATGGTTGACTTTCAACCATTTCATGAGGTAGCCTATCATCAGGAACTGATGATACTGAAGAAAGAAGTCAAAACTTCATTGAAGGGACAGGTGAGAGCAAGTCTCCAGGAACTGATGGAATAACAATTGAAATGTTTCAACAAATGGATGCAGCACTGGAAGTGCTCCCTCATCTATGCCAAGACATTTGGAGGACAACTACCTGGACAACTGACTGGAAAAGATCCATATTTATGTCTGTCCCCAAGAAAGGTGATCCAACCACATGCAGAAATTATTGAACAATTATCATTAATATCACACACAAGTCAAATTTTGCTCAAGATTATTCAAAATAACTACAATGGTGTATTGACAAGAAACCATGAGAAATTCAAGCCGGACTCAGAAGAGGATGCAGCATCAGGGGTATCATTGCTGATTTCAGATAGATCTTGGCTGAAAGCAGAAAATACCAGGAAGATGTTTAAATCTGGTTTTCAGTGACTATACAAGGGCATTCAACTGTGTGGATCATAACAAATTATGGATAACATTGTGGAGAATGGGAATTTCAGAACACTTAATTGTGCTCTTAAGGAATCTGTACATGAATCAAGAGGCAATTTTATGAACAGAACGAGGGGACACTAAATGACTTAAAGTCAGGAAAGGTGTGTGTCAGGTTGTATCCTTTCACCAAATCTTTTCAATCCATATGTTGAACAAGTAATCTGAGAAGCTGTAATATATGAAGAAAAATGAGATATCAGGACTGGAAGAAGACTCATTAACAACACTCATTATGCAGATGACACCACCTTGCTTGCTGGAAGTATAGAGGATTTGAAACACTTTCTGATGAAGATCAAAGACCATAGCCTTCATATGGATTGCACCTCAACATTGAGAAAACAAAAATCCTCACAATGGGCCACTAAGCAACATCATGATAAATGCAGAAAGGACTGAGGTTGTCTAGAATTTTATTTTACTTGGTTTCATAATTAACACCAACGGAAGTAGCAGTCAAGAAATCAAAATATGCATTGCATTGGAAAAATGTTCTGGAAAGGACTCCTTAAAGTATTGAAAAGTAAAAATGTCACCTTGAAGACTAGGGTACACCTGACCTAAGCCATGGTATTTTCAATCACATCATATGAAAGCTGGAAAGTGAATAAGGGAGACAGAGAAAAAGTTGGCATATCTGAGTTGCGGTGCTGGAGAAGAATACTGAGTGTACCACAGACTGCCAAAGGAACAAACACCTATTCTGGAAGAAATACAACCAAAGTGCTCCTTGGATGCAAAGATGACAAGACTGTGTGTTACATTCTTTGGATATGTTGTCACAAGGGATCAAATCCCTGGAGAAGGACACCATGTGTGGTAAAGTAGATGATCATTAAAAAAGGAGAGTCTCAAGAAGATGAATTGACATAGTGCCTACAACAATAGACTTAAGCATAAAAACAATTGTGGACATCGCACAGGACTGAGCAGTGTTTTGTTCTCTTGCACATGCCAAGCCAAGCCAAGTGCCGTCGAATCAGATCTGACTTATGGGGTTACTATAAGTCAGCAATGACACAGTGGCACCTAACCAAAAAAAAAAAAAAAAAAAAAATTAACACAGAGCCCTAGTGGTGTAGTGTTTAAGAGTCTACCTGTTAACCAAAAGATAAGCAGTCTGAATCCATTAGCCACTCCTTGGAAACTCTATGGGGCAGCTCTACTCTGTCCTATAGGGGGTTGCTATGAGTTGAAATGAACTCAGAAAAGGAGCTCAGGTGATGTAATGGTTACATACTTGGTTATTAATCAAACTCACCAGCTGCTTTGTGGGTAAAAAGACCTGGTAATCTGTTTCCATAAAAATTTACAACCTACTAAACCCTATGGGGCAGTTCTACTCTGCCACACAGGGTCACTAGTAGTTAAATTATTATTATTATTTTTCAAGCATTTCATTTTACTTGGATCCACAATCAACACCCATGGGAATAGCAGTTAGGAAATCAAACTACATGTCACAGTGGGAAAATCTGCTGGAAAAGACTGCATTACAGTGCTGAAAAGCAAAGATGCCCCTTTGAGTACTAAGGTGAGCTCGACTCAAGCCATGGTATTTTCAATTGGGCTCAACATGTGTATGAAAGCTGGGCAATGAAGAAGGAAGACAGAAGAGGAATGGACAGCTTTGAATTATCGTGTGGGTGACAAATCCTGTATACACCATGGACTCCAGGAGAACGAACAAATCTGTCTCGGAAGAAGCACAGCCTAAATTCCCCTTAAAAGTGAGGGTGGTAAAACTGCCTCACATATTTTAGACATGTTATCAGGAGGGACCAACCCCTAGGGAAGGACATCATGCTTGGTAAAATAGAGGGTCAGTGAAAAAGAGGAAGACCTTCAAAGGCACAGATTGACGCAGCAGCTGCAACAATGGGCTGAAGCCTAACAATGTACAAATGGCATAAGACTGAGCAGTGTTTTCTTCTGTTGCACGTGAGGTCACTATGGGGTGGAACCCACGTGTCAACACCAGAAACAATAACATAGAGGTGGTCCCTGACTTACAACAGGTTTCCATTCTAATGACTGTATTGAAAATCAGTTCTGACTTAAGTAGAATACCTCATTTCAGATGAAAAACTAATGGTGATTATAGAAAAAGATGCTGAATAAAATCGTTCTATAGGCCTGGTCTACAGTGAAGTCAGCAATAGTGTCCTGCCCTGACAATGAATTTGAAGTTGTAACAGCTGTCCTGTGTGTGCACAGTTCAGTTGTGCACCGTATGTCTTCAGAGGTGAACGCTGCCTGGCTTTCTACCATTGAGATTTCCAACACTGACACTGACTCCATCGTAGGCCAGGTCATAGCCTTCTATACAACAGTGTTTTGAACAGTAAATCATAAAATTGAACACCTGCAAATGAACATCTGAGAATGATAACAGCAGCAAATTAGGCACTGAAAAATTGTATGCAGTATATATTACTAACGAGATGAGCAACAAAGGGGGGGAAGGGTGGTCAGAAGCACAGTTTTTTGTAACCCGAATACTTCGTAAGACAAAAACTACCTGTACTATAAAACGAGGTGCTGGGTGGTGCAAACAGTTAATAGGTAACACACTAGGCTGCTGACCCATATTAGAGGTTCATGTTCACCCAGATATACCTCAGAAGAAACGTGTGGCACTTCCAAAAAAATCAGCCATTGAAACACAGTTCCACTCTGACACAGATGGGTTCACCATGAATCAGAACTGATTTGCTGGCAACTTTTTTTTTTTTTTAATGTATCATAAAAGGCTTTAAGGAAACACTGGCAATGCAGTGGTTAAGGGCAGTGGCTGCTAAACAAAGGGTCAGCAGTTCAGATCCACCATGTATTCCTTGGAAACTCTGTGTGGCAGTTTTACTGCATCCTATGAGGCCACTTTGAATCAGAATCAACTACAACAGGTTTTTGTTTTGTTTCTTTTTAATAAGAGTCTATAGACACTAATGCTGGTTGACACATTACTCACAGTAGCCAAAAGGTAGCCCAGGTAGAAACAACTCAAATGTCCACTGGCAGATGAATAAATAAACAGAATATGATATTTACATACATATTATTCAGCCATAAAAGGAGAAAAAGCTCTAATATATGCTATGGCATGAATGAACCTTGAAAACATTACACAGAATGAAATAAGCCAGGCAGAAAATAACAAGTATTATTATGATCTCAATTTTATAACACATGTAGGATAGACAAATGCATAGTGGTTACAATGGCACTCAGTTTCTGTTTGGAGTGATAAAGAAATTTTGGAAACAAATATTGATGGTGATTGTACAGCATTGTGAAAATAATGAATGCCACTACATTGTACACTTCAACATAATTAAAACGACAAATTTTGTGTCATATATATTTTACTGTACTAAAGTAGTTACTGCACTAATGTCCAAGTATTAATTAGTGTATCAAATGTGATCAGTCTCTAATGCACTGTTAGTTTCATTATTAAAAGTTGTGGTGGCTCTGAAGTCCATAACGACATGGGGAAAGAGAACCCAGAAGACAGAGAGAGCCACGGGAGTGGGTGTCTACATCTACTCATGACTGGAAGAACTGGATGGTGCCCGGCCACCACCAGTGATAGCCACGATGGAGCTCAGTAAGTTGAGTCTCACTGGCAACACAAGAATAAATAGGGGTGCACCCTGAGATCTCTGCTAAAAGACCACAGTTGATGGTCCAGGGCCTTAGGGGTTTCCCTAGGAGCATGGCCCCTGGCCCTGATGCTGCCCCTGTCCATAAATAATAATGATGGTCAACTCTTCAGACAGCGATGGATTGGACTTGGCAACACAGAGTGACCATATTTTGTGAGCACTTTATGGTTCTATACATGTACAGGATATCATCCTGCTGACCTCTGGCTGGAGTAAGGGGAGTGGGTGGAGACAAGGGGATAGGAGACTGTTGGGAGGATAGGACATGTGTGGAGCAGAGAGGAAGTGTGTGCTGTCACCGGGTAGGGAGAGCAGTGGGAGCTGCATATAGGTGAGCATGCAAATTTATATGGGAATGTACATTTTCATTCAATCAGAATAAACAAAGTTGTGATGGCTAAGATTGTGTTTCAACCTGGCAGGGCCATGATTCTCAGTGCTAATACAGTAATCAATGCCATGATACAATCTGCTATGAGTAGCTAATCAATTGAAAAAGAGTTTCCTTGGGGATGTGACCCTCATCTGAATATAAGTAGACATTTTGGGTCTTTGCTCTGGATCCTAAGCTGGCTAGTGTTCATTTGACCTCCAACTCTTGGGACCTGAGATATCAGCTTGTCTACAAATCTTGGATACATTGATCTTCACAGCTTTTTGACCTGCTTATCTTGGATTCACCAGCACCTGTAGCTACATGAATCCAGAGAAGCCTCTATTCTGACCTGCAGACCTGGAATGTTTCAGCCTCTGTGGTTAGTGAGCTGCTTTCTTGATGTAAATCTCTATGTATGTTTATATTCTTTACTGATTTTATTTCTCTGTAGAACCCAGCCTAAGACAAAAGCTATTTTACTCAAAAAAAGAAAATGTGTGTACTGTAAAAGCAAGGCAAGCTATTCCTTCCCCATTTTTTAAAGTTAAAACATTGTTTTCCTCCATGTATCTCTAGGAGTCTAGTTTATCTTGCACAAACTTCCCAGACAAGAAAGACTAAGGAATAACAGAGACTTGATCTGGCAGATGAAAATAGAAAAAGGACCAAGAATTGAGATGAAGAAACAGTAAGATACTAGAAAAGAGAAAGAAAAAAACAATATAGTGAGAAAGAAAAGGAGACAAGAGATGGAGTATGAGCTGAGTTCAGGTGTGATGGTTCTCCAAGTTAGGTATGAGTGGCAATGGGAGGAGACAGAGACAGTTCTGCTCTGCTCTGCTCTTCACAGACACAGGATTAATGTGGTTGTTTCTACTGACAGAGCTGTTATTACACAGCAAGGTGAAGACAAGACAAGAAGGGAAGACTGAGGCATCAACATCACTAGGCAGGCAAAATCTAGAGGATGACAATCATCATGATTTCTGAAGCTACAACTGCCCTGTCATTAACACGATGTGAGAACAAGCAAATCATCTGTCAGACGCTGACATAGCTGGAAAGACACGGCATTTAAATGCACACTATTATTACTGACAGTGACGGTGGTAAAGATGACGATCATAATGCTGACTTCTATCTGGAATCTCCTAGATACAACTGCCTGCCTCAACAAGACCTAAGCTCTTTCTAATCGCATTAACACTTACCTGTGTTTTAATTCACTATTATTTTAAATAACCCTGGAAGACATTTTAGAGGTTGCAGATAAAATGGAAACAAAATTAAACAATTAAAAGTAATTTTCATCTGACCATAGCAAAACACTGGATGCTTGCTGACAATACCATTTATTTGGACACCTCACATCTACACCTAGGACTGACTTTATAAGTTGAGTCAGCCAGTGTTCTAAAATGGTATAATTCAAGAATCTCTCCTTGCCTCTAAAGTATCTCCCTTGTCCATTAATGGTCTAGTCCTCTGGGCTTCTCAGCTTCCAGATCTCCATTTTGAGAATACAGATGCTTCTAGATTTCAAGAAGTTTATCTGTCTTCTCATTCTAACAACAGATGTGGTTTTATTATCTGATGTTTTGCACCATTGGTCACCTGAAGAACTGGGATGGCACTGAATGTAGTAAAATGCATTTTAATATTTAAAAACTATTCTGCTGATTCAATTCTGACCCATAGTGACGCTATAAGGCAGAGCAGAATTGCTCCATAGGATTTCCAAGGAACACCTAGTAGATCTGAGCCGCCAACCTTTCAGTCAGCAGCTGGACTCATATGCACTGTGTCACCATGGTTTCATTTAATATTAAAGCATGAATAAAAGGAAACATCAACCTCCAAAAGCAATATTCATTTGTCTTAAGATTTTAAGACTGACTAACCCTGAGTTACAGAGCCTTGATAGGACAAGTGGTTAAGCATTGGGCTGCTAGTCAAAAGGTCAGCAGTTTGAATCCACCAGCCACTCCTTGGAAACCCTGTGTGGCTGTTCCACTCTGTCCTACAGAGTCACTAGGAGTTGGAATTGACTCAACAACAATCGATTTGCTTTTGGAACCCTAAGTTATTCTAAAGATCTAGCGATAGGATACACAAAAGTGCAGATTCAAAGAGCACTAAAAATAAAACACTTTCTGAACTTCTAATGAAAAAACTTCTAATGGGGGCAATGATGGTTCAGTGGTAAATTCTCCCTTTCTACACAGGAGACCCAGGTTTCGTTCCCAGCCAAGGCACTTCATGCACAGACACCACTCACATGTTAGTGGATGCCTGTGTGTTGCTGTGACGCTCAATAGATTTCAGTGGTGCTCCCAGACTGAAACAGACTAAGTAGAAAGGCCTGGCAATCTACTTCCAAAAATTGGCCAGTGAAAACCCTAAAGTTCAGAATGGCTCAGCCACTACTGGTTTTGGTACAGGGCCAGGGAGCATTTCATTTCCTTGTGTATAAAGTTGTCACAGGTCAGGGTAACTAGAAAGCAACTAACAACAACAGTGAAAAAATAGCATCCAAAGAGCCTCACTAGCCATGCTTAACTTTGTCTCACTATTATTCAAAGCAGAAGGATTAATGAGCTGGGGTTTTTCTCCTTGTTATTTCATATAGTCAGTTCTGGAGTCACAGAACCAAAAGAAAGAATTTCTGGAATTGTCAACTGGAGAACAGAATCTGTGGCAGAAGTGCAAGACATGTGCCTTCAGTTCATTCCTCAGCCCCTTCTTGGCTTCGCTACCAAATTCCTCTTCTTCAGGGTGCTTACCCCTTACAGAGGGTACAGAGAGAGAAAGCATCTTCTTAAGGACCTACTTCCTTCAAAATGAAGGTGACAATAAGCTCTCAGAATTTTTTCCAAAAATTCCTGTAGGCACAACAGAAAGCAAAGAGAAACTTGTCTAGCCTTGAACTCCTGAAGGGAAAACAGGCTATCCTTCCACAAAGCTGGACAGCGTTCAATACTTTGGTGCTAAGATAATTGCTTATTATTCAGAAGCACAGGCTAAGTTGGGTCAGCAGTCATCCCAAACATCTTACTTTCAACAAACCACCCAAATCTCAGCCCCAGGCACAGAGGAAGCTGTGTGCCTCAGGCACCCTGCCACTGGTGAATATCTGCTACGCCATAGAAAATCAGTTAGATGTTCTATCTTCTTCTCTTCAGCATCTTGAAAATCCCTGTGTTTCTACACAAAGTGTATATGTGAGCGGGCATGTGTGAGTGTGCAACTATGTCTATATCTAACTGTATCGACATACATATGGGACTGTTCTAAAGGGGAACAATTATCACACCACTGGTGAGTTGTCTTCATCTTCCTGGCACCTGAAGTTTGCTGTGTTTTCATACGTACCATGCCCTGTCACCCATACTATTGGATATACAGCACTGAATCATGGCATGAGAGCAGGGTTAGAAGATACTCTTCTGAGTCTATCTTCTCCTTATACTACCTACATTCCTAAAATTTACCACTCTCCCTTCCCCATGTACAACTCTAAGTCAAACTGGTTTCTAGAGTTAGTGCCAATTCATCGTGACCATATGTGTGTCACAGCAGAACTCTGTAGCATTTTCAGTGGCTAATTTTTTAAAAGTAGATTGCCAGACATCTCTTCTGAGGAGTCTCTGGATAAATCTTTTGATTAGCAGCCAAATACTTAAATCATTTGGAACACCCAGGGGCTCTTGTATAATTATGCTGTGTTCTTGTTGTTGTTATGTGTCACCAAGTCCATTCCGACTCACAGCAACACTATGTGCAATAGAACTGAACAATTTCTGGTCCTGCACCATCCTCAGAATTGTAGTTATGCTTGAGCCCAACTGTTGCAGCCGCTGTGTCGATCCATCTCCTTGAAGATCTTTCTCTTTTTCACTAATCCTCTATTTTTAACAAGCATGATGTCCTTCTCCAGAGACCGACCTCTCCCAATAATATGTCCAAAGTATGTGAGATGGCGAACTCACCACCCTCACTTCTAATGAGAATTCTGGCTGCACTTCTCCCAAAACAGATCCGTTCATTCTCATGAGAGTCCACATAGATTCAATACTGTTCACCACCACCATACTTCAAAGACATCAGTTCTTCAGTCTTCCTTATTTATTGTCCAGCTTTCTCATGCATGAAGGGCAACTGAAAACACCATTGCCTGGTTCAGCAGCACCCGAGTCCGCAAAGTGACAACTTTGCTCCCTAACACTTCAAAGAGATCTTTTGTAGTAGATCTGTGCAATGCAATTTGTCTTTTGACTTCTCAGCTGTTCTGATTATGTATCTCCTGTTGCCTGTTACTAAATGAATCTAGGGCTTACATGTTTCAGTTGTGATTCAATGGGTGCTGAAAGGCATGTGAATCCTCCTCAGTCTTGCCTCCTTCTGTGGCCCATGGAGAAAGTTTCAAATCAGCCAGTCAACAGTTTCTCACTTTGAAAAATTTTCATGAGAAATGTGGGGTGCAAAACTCAAACTCTAGTTAAAGGACAAGACTTGATGGTCTGACGGACTGGTAGGTCCCTGGGAGACCACCCCTAAGACTCTTTGTTATTCCCGAATAGAAACCATTCTGGAACCTACCTCCTCAGACCAGGATTGAACTGGTACATAAGACATAAAATGATACTGGTCAAATGTGCGCTTCTTCACTTGGGCAGATACAGGAGACAAACTGGGCAGCTCCTATTCAGAAGGAAGAAGAAACGACAGTGGTACAGGAGCTGATTAAAGGGACTTGAGAAATACAAGTTGGAGGGGAGGAGTGTGCTGTCATAGTTTGAGGAGAGCAGCCAGGGTAACATAGCAAAGAGTGTGTTAAGTTTTTGAATGAGAAACTACAATTGCAAACTTTCACCTAAAGCATAATAATAATAATAAAGTTAATAATAAAATTTAAAAAAGAAAAATGTACAGTTTCCATAGAATAGAATATGTCTGACACAAGAGTGGGTGCCTACATTGACTTGGGACCAGAAGAACAGGATGGTGCCAGGCCACCAGCAGCGATAGCCACGATGGAGCTCAGTAAGTTGAGTCTCACTGGCAACACAAGAATAAAAAGGGGTGCACCCTGAGATCTCCACTAAAAGGCCTCAACTGATGGTCCAGGGCCTTAGGGGTTCCCCTGGGAGTATGGCCCCTGGCCCTGATGCTGCCCCTGTTCATAAATCATAATGAAAGTCCACTCTTTGGACATGAATGGATTGGACTTGGTGATGCAGAGGGACCATATATTGGGTGCACTTTATGGTTCTAAGCATCTATAGGATATCATCCTGCTGACCTCTGGCTGGAGGAAGGAGAGTGGGTGGAGAGGAGAGGAAAGGAGGCTGTTGGGAGGATGAGACATGTATGGAGCAGAGAGGAATAGTGTGCTGTCACCGGACAGGGAGAGCAGTGGAAACTGCGTATAGGTGGGCATGTAAATTTATACAGGAATGTACATTTTCACTCAGTCATAATAAAGTTAATTAATTAATTAATTTTTAAAAAAGAAATAAACAATTGTTACACACACACACACACAAGTTTTTTTCATGAATTCCAACCTAATCCCAGTGGCAGCTAACCTATCTTCTCTCCACAGAAAGATATGTTTGCAGGCGTCAAATGCCGTCACTACAAGGGAAGCTTTTGAAAAGAGGCAGGAGCACCACAGGAAGTTGGTTACTTCAGCGTTGTCTTATATTCTGCCTCAGGGCAGTGAGGCAGCCACGCCCAGGAAAGATGGCCTTGTATGTGCCAAGTGCCAAGTGCCGTTGAGTCGGATCCGACTCATGGCGACCCTGAGGAATGCATGGGCTTTTATCTTGTCTCTGAATAAGAGTCTCTGCGATTCCCCTGGGAGATGGGTTTTTTTATTATAAAGCTACCATTGTGTTGTTGTTAGTTGCAGTCCAGTCAGTAACAATGAAGTGTTGGCCTAGGACTGGAAGGCAGGAAGGGGCAGGAAAGCTGGTAACGTGGAAAAAAGATTGAAGAGGGACTGTGTTGATGTCAGGGGTTGTTAACCATTGCCTTAAAAAAATATGTGTACTCTTTCATGAGAATATAGCCTGTTCTAGAAACCTTCGTCTACAGTACAACAAATAATAATAACAATGATAGCGGGTATATCCAAAAAGAGAATGCAATGTTGCCCCATCCTGCACCATCTTTGTAAGCATGTTTGAGTCCACTGTTGCAGTTTCTCACTCAGTTTCTTTCATTTTCACCAGCATTCAGCTTCACCAAACACCATCTTCTTTGCTAGCGATTGGTTTTTCCTGATGACTTGTCCAAAGTAAGCGACAAAGTCTTTCCATCTTCACTTCTAAGGAGAATTCTGGTTATGGTTTTGCTCTATTTAACATCAGTATGTGCTCTATTTCATGTGATTCCTTAGGAACAAGGGGCCATTTTTCAGGTCAGAGTAACTCACAATATATCTTCCAAAATAGCTTATGAAAAGCAAGGGAACCAACTATATGAATATTGCTTTTATAAATCAACCTTCAGGGGAAAAAAAATTGATCTTAAAAGGTAAAGATTCTGCCAGTACAAACTCAGTACATAGCTATTAGAATAACATTTTGTGTGGTATTACCTTAAAATGAGTTGAATAATACTAATAAAACAATGATATAGGAGGACTTCCTTCTTAGATGCTACCTAGGAACCCTGGAATCCAGAATTAGAATTTTAAATTCTAATGTGTTTTTATATTTCTTTCTGCCGCATTCTAATCTTAAAAAAAAAAAGACACAGAAAAGGATACCATTTAACATCAGAATCTCTAAATTAATATAAGAGTATGTTGTTATTTATTAATTAATCAGTTTTACTAAAAAAATTATCATGTATATTTGATTTTTGAGTTAGAATTTACTGCATGATCACTGCGTAAAGAATGTCCATTATTCTTTAAATATCTTTCAAATACTCAAAATAAGTTTAAATCAGTTATAAATATAAAGATTGAATGTATAATCAAATACAACAAGGAAGATAAAATTACTTATATTCCTGTCTGCATAAAATATGGAGGAACCTTGGAAATATAAAGACTGGCATATTAATTTCCTGGCCATATCAAAGCACCACAAACTCAGTAGTTTAAAACAACAGAAATTTATTCTCTAAGCGTTCTGGAGGCTTCAATCCTGAAATCCAGATGTCTGTAGGACCATGCTTTTTTTCTGGTAGAGGGGAGAATCTGTTTCACGACTTTTTTAGCTCTGGTATTGCCAGCAACCCTTGATGTTCTTTGGCTTGTAGATGAATCATTCTAATCTCTGCCTCTGCCATCTCATTTCCTCTTACCTGTGTGTTTTGTGTCTCTCTGTATTCTTTTAAGGCATCAGTCTTTATTAGATTAGGGCCTACGCTAAAGACTTCATCTTCAAATAATTACACACATAATCCAGCCACATACATGAGACTATGGCCACACCAGTTCAAAAGCAATGACAAGAAATTAGGAGGCAACAAGGAAACTGGATGAGTAGAAATGAGGAATGTAGGGTACTGTCAAATCGTAGGGTTGGCAAATAATACTACAAAGCAATTTATGTATTAATGGTTTAATGAGGAGCTAATTTGATCTGTAAATGTTCACCTACTGCAAATAAATAAATAAAATGACCAACAAATTATTAAGTTAAAAAAAAGACTTCGTCTTAACTTCATCACATCTACGAAGACTTTACTTCAAAATAGGTTCTTCCATACGTACCAAGGGTAAGGATTGCAATACATCTTTGGGGGAGCAAAATTCAACTCAAAGAAAGTTCTATAACTGCTTAAGTTCGGCAAATGATTAACTGCTTTCCCTACTCTATGCCACCCCTAACTCAAAACAGCATTTCCAGTAAAGTGAACCCCACTGGGAAAATGCTCTAGCAAAGAAACTACCTACCAATATTTTTCACTCAGAGACCCTGAAAAGGGCGGTCAGTTTTGGTCACTGCTCCCTTTTTCCCAAATTAAGACAATTTAAGAATTTGATAAGAACCTAAATGTACTTTATTGCAATTTAATAGTTCTAAAGAAAAAACTGTTATATTTGTGTACAACTGAAAAACATGTTGTTGGCTACCATCAAATCAATTCCATCCATAGGACCCTATATACAACAGAAGCAAATGCTGCTTAGTTCTGTACCACGCTCACAATCTTTGCTACAATTGAGGCCATTGTTGCAGCCGTGGTGTCAACCCATCACATTGAGGATCTTCCTCTTTTTTGCTGACCTTCTACTTTACCAAGCATAGTGTCCTTTTCCAACAGACTAGTTCCTCCTGGTAACATGGCCAATGTACATGAGATAAAGTCTCACCATCCTTGCTTCTAAGGAGCATCTGGTTGCATGTACTTCTTCCCAGACAGATTGGCTCATTTTTCTGGCAGTCCATGGCATATTCAGTATTCTTTAGCAACACCAAAATTCAAAGACATCAGTTCTTCCTTGGTCTTTTTAACTGCCCAGCTTTCACATGCATAAAAGGTGACTGAAAAAAGTATGGCTTGGGTCAGCTGCATCCTACTCCTCAAAATGACGCCTTTGTTTTTTAATATTTTAAGAGGTCTTTTGCAGCAGATTTGCCCCGTGAGATACATCTTTTGATTTCCTGACTGCTGCTTCCACGGGTGTTGATTACGTATCCTAGTAAAACTAAATCTTTGACAACCTCAATCCTTTCTCCTTTTATCATGATGTTGCTTATTAGTTCCATTATGAGGATTTTTGTTCTCTTTATGTTGAGTTATAATTCACTGTAATTTACCCCCTCCACCTCCACCCATGATGGCGTACTAAAGTGCTACATCTGCTAACCAAACGGTCAGCAGTTCAAATCCATCAAGCACTCCTTGAAATCTCTGTGGGGAAATTCTACTCTGACCTGTTGGGCTCCTGTGAGTTGTAATTGACTCAGTGATGGTGGCTTTTGGCTAGGAATCACATAACAATCACTATACAAAATATTCCAAAAGTTATTCTTTATTTTCTGAAGCAGACATTCTTGGGACTCTCAGACAGTCAATCAAAAACTAACTCATATGTCGACAATATGAGAAATGTGAAGAAATTGACCTTTCTCTTAGTAGAAAATTCCACCCCTGTGGAATAAAAGGAATTAAAGTGTGTTGGGAGGGGGGAAGGAAAAAAGAATGGGGTAAAAAGCCCCAAATGGGTTTAATAAGTGCCACTCCTGCTGAGAAATCTAAAAGGGTGATAATATGAATCACAAGAAGAGTGCAATAGGGCAACTATTTGAAATTTGTTTTTCACACACTTAGTGCAAAAACAACAGCTCTTGTAAGAAAGGTCAATCAACCCACACGTTTGTCTCCAATCAAGCAGCACTTTGAGAATCCAAATGTGACTGCAAATCACTTGCATGCCAGGATGACGGGGGGTTTCATTTCCATGTATTGCTACCAGCGTTCTACATTTATTCTGGTCAGGGGTGAAGTTCACACTAGGTACTTGGCTGGTGCTGAATTCCACAACTTTCCGCATTACACTGGCATAGAATATGAACATTTGCACACACACATAAAACTATACTAGAATAACATGAAGTTATCTGAATTAAGTTTACCCAAGCAGACATTCACACTGATGGTTTTCTCTCCAACCTTAACTTACCTGCTGGAACTGTCACAGTGGTCTGTCTTCTTGGCACGCCATAACTCACTGCATGTGCTGTGCTAAGACACAGCAGGATGAGTTGTGAGCAAAACCCAGTGCAAAGAGGCTGTTCACGCTTTTGTGAATTTAAGTCAGACCATGAAACTGTCTTTACATCAACACTTTTCTTTATATAGCCTTTATTTTCTTTTTAAAACAGCTCAAGTACCTTTTTTAAATTATCAAATATATAGAGAAAAGTTCAGAAAACAAAGGTACTCCTTAATGAACTATTGAAATGAACAACCACATTATGTGGTCCACATAAGTCACCTTCATGAATATATCTCAATCCCATGTTTATCCCTTTTTAAATATAGATGGCTCGTCCCTGCAGCTGTAACCACTATCCCTTGCCTTTCTTTAAGATTATTACAGGGCTTTGAAACCGTTCATTCTGGTTTGATCCCCTGTGAAAATGTGCATTTCTGTTCCAGGTATACTGAATCTGAATCTACATTTTAACAAGATCCCCAGGGGATTGAAGCTCTCTTTTGTTATATGATTATGCATACTTAAAATATAGTTAAAGTATGCCTGCTTTTTATTCACGTAATTCAGTTGACATAAAATACATTGTCATGTCTGGCTTCTTTTGCTCGATATTATCTTTAAGACTCATTCACATTCTTCTATGCACACGTAGTTTGTTTTTGTTATTGCATAATACCAGTGCATGAATGTGTCACAGCTGTTTTATTCATTTGAAGGTTGATTGACATTTAAAATAAAATTGAGAAAAATGGGTGCATAGAAGTAGAACTCTACTAAAAGATGGAATTTAATGGTCCCACAGACTGGAGAGTCCCCTAAAGACATGGCCCCTGGACTTGTTAGTCCAGAGATGAAACCAGTCTTGAAACCAACTCTTCAGACAAAGATAGGACTGGACTAGAAGACATCAAATGATACTAGCAAAGAGTGTGCTTCTTAGTTTAAGTGGATACATGAGGCTAATTGAGTAGCTATTGTCCAGAGATGAAATGAGAGGGCAGAGAGGGAGAGAAGCTGGTTGAACAGACATGGGAAATACAGGGTAGAAAGCAGAAGTGTGCTGTCACAGGGTAGGCAGAGCTGCTACAGTAGCATAGCAGTGTAAGCGTGCAGGATTTTGTATAACAAACTAACTTTGATTGTAAACTTTCACTTAAAGCAAAATAAAATACTTTAAAAAACTCTTTGGCACTGAGTCAGTTCTGACTTACAGTAGATTTGTAGCATAGAGTAGAACTGGCTCATAGAGTTTCCAAGGGAACAGCTTGTGAATTTGAACTGCCAAACTTGGTTAGCAGCTATAGCGCCTAATCACTATACCACCAGGGTTTTCTGGACATTAGGACTTATTTTTAGTATGTATTATTTAATTTATGATAGGCACTGGGTTTTTGTTTGTTTTTTAAATATATATGCTTCTACTTGAGCCCATTGCTGTGCTACTTTAAAAATTCTGGTAAAATTTTCAGGAGATACATACAAAAGAATAGAAATACAGGATCATAAGTGATATGTATCTTTAGCTTTACTGAAAAAAAGTCACTATTGAGTCTATTCAATTCATGACAACTTTGTGCGTTGTATAGTAGAACTGTGCTCTAGAAGGCTGTCAAAGCTGTGACTTTTCTGAAGTAGATTGCCAGGTCTTTCTTCTGAGGTACCGCTGGGTAGGCTCAAATCACCAACCTTTTGGTCAACAACTGAGTGCTTAGCTGTATCACCAAATGGAGCCTTAGCTTTAGGTTCTCCAAAGCTTACTAGCCAATATCTCTTTGTTTCTTATATATATTTTTGTTTCATTATCAACTCTGTGTGTGTCTGTGTGTGTCTGTGTGTGTGTGTATCACACTAAATACTTTTTTAAGAGAAGTTTCTGGTTTACAGAAAAGTTATGTATAAAGTACAGAGAGTTCCCATATACTCCTACTTGCCTTTTGCATACAGTTTCTATAATCAATACCTTGTATTCTGCTAGTACATTTGTTACAGTTGATGAACTAGTATTGATACATTAACTGGAGTTTACATTAGGGTTAACTCTGTGTTGTACAGTCTTATGAGTTTTGACAGATGCATAACATCATGTGCCTACCACTATAGTATCATACAGATTGGTTTTACCACCCTAAAAATGCCCTGGCCTCCACCTATTTATCTCTCCCTTCCTGCAAACCCCTAGCAACAACTGATCTTTTTACTGTCTTCCTAGTTTTGCCTTCAATAATGTTAAATAATTAGATTTATACACTATGGTACTTCTAACTGACTAGCAATACGCATTTAAGATTCCTTCATGTCTTTTCATGGCTTGGTAGCTCACTTCTTTTCATCACCAAACAGAATTTATTGTATTGATGTATCCAGGTTGTTTATGCTTCAACTATTGAAGGACATCTTGGTTGCCTCTAATTTGGAACAGTTATGAATAAAGCTGCTATAAACATTTGTGTGCAGGGTTTTTATGGACATACACTTTCAATTCATTTGGGTAAACACCTAGGAGCATGCTTGCTAGATCACATGGCAAGGCTACGTTTAACTTTGTAGAAGAAACTGCCAGGCAGTTCTAGTTTCTTTTTGCTTCTTAATATAATAGTTTGACGAGGAGTGCCTCATCGGACTATCTGAATCTCTTATAATCCACAACCAGGGACCTGTCCTAAAGGCCTCCGCTACTCTGTCTATGTTGTAAACATGCATTACGAAGAAGCCAAAGCAAACCTATTGCTATCAGTCGCTTCCAACTCATAGAATAGGGTAGAACTACCTCATGGGATTTACAAGACTGTAAATATTTATGAAAACAGACTGCCACAATTTTCTCCCATGGTGCAGCTGATGGGTTTGAGTTGCTGATCTTTTGGTTAGCAGCTGAGTGTTTAATCACTGCACCACTAGGGCTCCTATGGGCACTATGAGAGAGCCCCTTAATTTAGAACTTACTGGGGTGATAAACTATCTTAACTCCAAAGGAACTGTTACAGTTTACTGATCTGGAGAAATGTCCAGAGAAAAGAAATTAAATTTTCAAAGATCCGGTGGACTTATAACTTAAAGGAGAGAAGTATAAACATAACAGTTCTGTGTTATCAGTAAACCAAATAAATATGTACAGAATTCTGCAGGAAAAAATCAGATCTTATTACTATTTAGGAGAAAATCACAATAAAATACAAGATGAAAATTAAGAAAAGCCTACTCTTACTTTTTCTCTTAATGTCTATCTCCTCCTATACAGACACACACTCACATACACACACACATCACTTCATTCACCATCTTTACCACTAGTTGGTAAGTGACTTCTTTCCCTTGAAATGCTGACAGTTCCCACCGAATATGTTTTGAAAATTGAAAATTATTTAAACATGAGTTAATGTTTTCTCAAGAATGAATTTCATGACTAAGTTCCATACATACAGCAGTATAGGTAGAACCCCAGTTACAATAGGGTTTTCTTTTGAAGATTCCATTAGGAAGTAGTTCTGACTTAAATCAAACATCTGTTGTTTTTTTCTTTCTTTATTTTTAGTTTTAGTTTTCATTATCATTGTCTTTATAAAACAGATCTTTATTTGTCTTTGAGGCTTGAAAACATTATATGAGGACTGCCAATTGAGTTTTTGAACTCATCCTAGAAAAAGTGCTACATACTTGTTGTTGAATATCATTATGGTTACCTTCGAAGTACTCCCCTTGGGAAGCTCTGCACTGATGCCAGCACCTTGTCCACCCTTCAAAGCAGTTTTGGAACCCTTTTTCTGGCATGGCCATCAGAGCTGTCATCATATTACCCTTTATGTACTGAGTGTCATCAAAGCATCTTCCTTTGAACATTTTATTTACCTTCAGGTAAAGAAAAACGTCATTGGGGGCCAGATTAGGTGAGTAGGGAGGGTGTTCCCATACAGTTATTTGCTTACTGGCCAAAAACTCCCTCACAGACAACAGTTAAGTTCATAAACTTGCCACCTTGCAAAAGTGTACAATAGCCATTCCAGAAAGTATTCCAAATTACTCTGAAGGGTGGACTAGGTGCTGACATAGGGGAACAGCTCCCCAAGAGGATACTTCAAAAGTGACTGTAGTAATAACATTAAGCAGTGAGATATGTAGCACTTAGAACAATTAATTTCACAGATTTAATTGTCAGAGCTCCTATCTGAGAAGGAAAACGTCAGCAAATCACCCAGTACATCATTGTATGTGTTACATGTTAACAAGGATAAATTGTATCCCCCAAAAGGCTCTATTTGCATTCTTCCTAATTTGAGTACCTAGTAAGGTGGAGAATATCTGTACACCCTAAATAAAGAACTCTGATGGCTCAGTTGGTATGTGCTCAGCTGCTAACTGGAAGGTTGGTGGTTCAAACCCACACAGAGACTTTGCAGAAGAAAAGAACTGTCAACCTGCTCCTGTAAAGATGATAGTCCAGGAAACTCTTTGGGGGCAAATTTACTCTGTTACTTGGAGTCACTATGTGTCAAAATCAACTCAATGACACCTAACAATAACAATACCATGCTCAAGACACTTCTCCTATCTACTTGCTTCCCTATCCAGCTCCTGTAGTAAAGTATAACCATGAGTTCTTTGCAAAATCTTATTGCAATTGAGCTCACTTTCCTCATTTTCACAACATATAGGAATTTATCTCTAGGGGATTACTAAATACATTCCAATTTATGATAACTTGGCTCTACATATCCCCATTGTATCCAGATATTTCTGCTTTTTTCAAATATTAAAGAATTGTATGACCACATTGGTCAAATGTTAGCTTTTTTTAAGCCACATTTTCTCTTTCATTGGAGAAAAATATTTTGTACTCTGTTAAAAACTGAGGACTGTCTGGTTTCTCAACCTGTAGCCAAAAGGTTAGCAGTCCAAACTCACCCAGAAGTGACCTAGAAGAAAGTCTTGGCAATCTGCATTCAGAAGATCAGTCTTGGACACCCTCTGTCGCAGTTCAAATCTGCCCAAATGGGGTCATCAGGAATCAAAATTAATTCTACAGAAACTAACAACAGCAACAGCATTTTTAAAAACGGAACAGCTCACAAAGAAGGAAACTAGAAATTAGATAAAAGCCTGTGTATTCTTGTAGCCCAAAAGTTTCCATTGGACTAACAAGTACTGTCAGCACGTTAGGCAAAACATAAATATAATTCATACCTTATTCAAAATAATAGAGACTTGGTGATTTGGCAAGGATCCAACTAGAGCAAAAAACAATGGTCCATCAGTCCTGCACATCGCAGCCCCATTCTAACACTACCCATTCTAACACTAACTAACTAAGACATTTCTCCTACTAACAGTATAATGAAATGAGAAATCAGCCACTAATTACAAGCTACAAAATAGTTGGCTACAATTTTGCACACTATCTTTTCAAAATACAAACACTTTGTCTTCAACATCAAATAGCATGGTTTCTCTTAAAGTCACACAAACTACAAATATAGTCATTCTAAAAGACTATATAAAGAATAAAGCATCAAATGGTTGCTATATAACACAAGTAAAATTTTATGGTCAATTCTATATAATTAATAATTAATCTTCTGAATGCTAAATGAGGGACACTGTAGAATAATAGGACATACGAAATTCATTGATAAAAAATCATTAAGAAGCAACATGCTTTTCTTGAGTAGTAACAAAATATTGCTTCCTTCTCACTGAAAATGACAAAACTATTAGCTAAAACATTGTTTGAACTGCCTATTAAGGCCAAGAAACTCATAAAGAACATTAGGTTATTATTTCTAATGATTAAAAATCACCATTTATTATAAATATGTACAATAATCTGAAATTCCTTAGAAGGAAATCAAATATAAACACAATTGCCCTAGGATAAAACTGATTTCTTTTATTGCCAAAGCTCTTTTTATAGGGGCTCTTTTTTACTCCACAAGTAGAGAAATAAAAACAAACATTTGGAAATATTTAGAAACCAGTACAATGATAACCAGTCTTCATATTAAATAATGTTGATTTTAAAGAAATGAGTCCTGCAGGCAGGGCTATGATCGTGAAGTAGTGAGATGCTTCCTTTGATATCTCTTACAACGAAGACCAAAAAAAAAAAAAAAAAAAAGATTTAATTTAAAAGATTAATTTAATGGAACCCTAACCATTAGAAGGAAAGCAAAGAAATCAGAGTGAGCCACAGTGAAGGCAAAGAAGTTTCAGAAGTACCTCAGACTGGCCAGAACTGGCCTAGTGGGAATCAGCATACTGCAGGCTGACTGGCTACAGTGAGTGTGGTAAGCAGAGCACAGGCATTCAGAAAACATCTTCCATAGCAGGAGATACTGAGTGACAGAGAGCCCATTCACACCTCCAAAGCCAAAATCCAAACCCACTGCCATCAAGTCAATTCTGACTCTATAGAACAGAATAGAAATGCTCCATAGAGTTTCCAAGAAGTGCCTAGAAGATTCGAACTGCTACCCTTTTGGTTAGCTGTAGCACTTAACCACTATGCCATCAGGGTTTCACACCTCCAGAATCAGTGAAAAATAGTACTCAGTCATTAAAATTAAGTAGCTTGCATCCAATATATCACTTGTGGATCTCAAACCTTCCTCCAGGATATACCATTCTTCCTTTTACCTGAACCTACCATCCCCCCAACTCTGCACTGTGTGCAAGCCAACTCCAGACTGATGCATCCTCTGAGCAGGAAGTAGGACCCCTTCCACACCTTGAGACTTTCTCCCAGCTTTCCTTCACAGTGGGGAAAAATAACCTGTAGCCACCACCAAGCCAGGAGCTCACAGCAGAGAGTGTTCTTTCACCTAGGTGTAGGTATAAGGACTCTATAGACTTGGAATGCTTTCAGTTCTGCATATAGCATTGGGAAGAAATAGTCCTCCTGCAAAACTTATCCATCTATGCACCTTAAGGAAGAGAGATACGCTTTCCTCAAAGACACTCAGGGACAGCTGTCAGCCCCTGACTCTCTCAGCACATGCAGGCAGATACCTGTACCTACAACAGTCACTCCTGCCCATGGTCTGTGAGAGCCTGCTTCACACAGCTGGTAAATGACTACGTGGACACCTGCGTAGCAAACATTCAAGAAAAGCAAACAAATTCCTGAGCTCACATGGTTACTAACAGCTCTCACTATATGGTGATAGGACGTTAGTCTCAGAGGTGCCAATAAACAAAGTAGCTTACATAACCAGCATATTTGGGTGTTTCAAAACAAAATAGGAAGCTAGAACACAGTAAGCAAACAAAATACATAAATACAACAACTTACTGATGGCTTGGAAAGAACAGTCAGTATCAAGACACATGCAGAGGCAAACCACAATGGCATCAGAAGGCTCCCAAAACAAAGAAACAAGAAATTTTCCAGATGAAGAGAACCTCTTGGAATTATCAGAGGTAGAACATAAAGGATTAATAAAAGGTACTCTTCACAAAACCAGGAAGGACATCAGGCAAAACAGAGTAGAACATAGTAACATATCAAATAGGCTGCAAGACATCCTTGAGAACCAGCAATTGGAAATTCAGAAAATTAACAAACAAACAAAAAAAATTCAGAATTAGACAACTCTACAGAAAATCAAAGCAGGAAAATAGAGACAATGGAAGGCTGAATTAGTGAGACTGAAGGTAAAGCACTTGACATCAACATATATGAGGAGAAAGCAGATAAAACAATTTTTTTTAATGAACACTAAAAATTATGTGGGACTCTGTCAAGAGGAATAATCTATGAATGACTAAAGCACTACAACAGGAAGGGATAACAGAAAATACAGAGATAATTATTGAATGTTTGTTGACAGAAAACTTCCGTGATGTCATGAAAGATGAGAAGATAGCTATCCAAAGTGCTAATTGAACTCCAGAGAAGGAAGATCCCCAAAGACAGGCACTAAAATTTACTATAATCAAATTTGCCAAGACCAAAAATAAGGAGAGAATTTTAAAAGAAGCTAAGGAGAAACAAAAAATTATCTACATAGGAGAGTCAGTAAGACTAAACTCAGACTACTCAGCAGAAGCAATGCAGGCAAAAAGACAATGGGGTGACATGCACATAGCTTTGAGAAAAAAAAAAAAAACATTGCAAGTCAAGGAGTCTTAAAAGCCAACAAGCTGCCATCTGAGGTACACCAAATGGTGCCAACTCATGTGGAAAATACATGATCGTGGAGAACATCAAAGACATGAGATTAAAAAGAGTCAGGAGACAGAAAGACTCATGTATCGACATGAGACTAGAAGAAGCAGATAGTGCCTGGCCTGTACCAAAGGCAGCCATCACAAGGGACACAATGTAGAGTCCCTGAGCCAAAATGAGAAAAAGAGGGGTACATCCCAAGAACTCTTCTGAAAGACCTGAATTGATGGTCCAACACTCTGGATGCTGTCCCAGGAACACAGCCCCTACACCTGCTACTGTCCCTGACCAGAAACCAGTAATGAGGTCAACTCTTCAGACAAGAATGGACTGGATTCAGGAGCATAGTGTGACCATGTGGTATGCATATTTTATGATTCTATGCATTTATAGGAGGCTGTCCCACTGATCCATTTCTAGAGGTGAGAGAAGAGGTTAGAGAGGAGGGAGCAGATGCTTGTTGAGGGGACACTAGAAGTATGGAATGGAAAGGAGTAGTGCACTGTCAGCAGGTGGGGAGAGCAGAAGGATCTGCAGATAGGTAGGCATGTAAAACTGATTTAGATTGCACACTTTCTCTTAATCACAATTGTATACATATACAATTGCAAACCAAGAATTATGTATCCACCAAAACTGTCCTCAAACATGATGGCAAAATTAGGACATTTCCAGATAAACAAAAATTTAGATAATTTGCAAAAATTATACTGAAATTACAAGGAATACTTTAGGCAGTCTTTCAGTTAGAAAATTAAGAACATCATAAAACAACCCAAGACTAGAACACAGGACAGAGCTATTAGGTATCAACCTAGACAAGGAAACACAAAAATAAATCAAAGCTCAACCACTGAAAATGAGAAAACAGATGTCATTATGTAAAAGATGACTACATTACAACAAAAGAGAGATTAAATCAAAATGTAGTCATAAATCTTTCATATGAGGTGCAAGTCAAGATGATACAAAGAAATAAAAGACGAGTACAAATTTAGAAAAATACAGATAAATATTAAGGTAACCACAAGGGAAATTAATAACCCCATACATCAAAAAAGACATGGAGTTTCAGCAAATACAAAACCAACAACAATGAAAAACATGAAAAGAAAACATGGCAAAAAAATTAAATGGAAAAAGAAACTGTCAATAATGTACATAAAAAGGCATCAAAATGAGAGCACTAAACTTATACCTTTCAATAATACTCTTAAAGTAAATGGATTAAATGCACCAATAAAGCGATAGACAGTAGCAGAATGGATTAAAAAAAGAAATTCCACCTATGTTCTGCTTTCAAGAGACACACCTTAGACTCAAAACTACAAACAAATTAAAAGTCAAAAGATGGAAAACATTTTATATTAAGCAAACAACATTCACAAAAGAGCAGGACTGGCAATACTACTTGCTGACAAAATAGACTTTAAAGTCTACCACAGTGGATAATGAAGGACACCAATAACGATTAAAGAATCAATATACCAGGAGAATATAACCTAATTAAATATTGGTCCAGGGGCTTCGGAGTTCTCCTGGAAGCATGGCCCCTGATCCCATCCATAAATCATTACTGAGGTCAACTTTTCGGACAGGAATGGATTGGACTCAGAGACACAGAATGATCATATTGTGTGTTCCCTTTATGGTTCTATGCATTTATAGGATGCCATCCTGCTGGCCTCTTACTGGAAATGGGGGAGAGGGTAGAGAAGAGGGGACAGGAGATTGTTAGGAGGATATGACATGTATAGAATGGAAAGGAAGAGTTGCTGTCACTGGGCAGGGAGAGCAGTGGGAGCTTCACATAGGCGCGCATGCAAATTTACATTGGATTGTACACATTCACTCAATCACAATAAATAAAATATTTATACACCAAATGACATGGCTTCTAAATACTAAAACTAACAGAATTACAAAGAGAAAACTCCACAATAATAGTAGGAGACTTCAAGACACCATGTTTAGTGAAGCACAGAACATCCAAAAAGCACAGTAAAGACATGAAAGAGCTAAATGCCACAATCAACCAACTTGATCTCATAGACATACACAGTGTAACAATTTAGTTCATAAACTTTCTGCCTTGAGCTTACGTTGGCAGTACCAACAACTTGGTAAGGTTTCATAACTTTGGTATATCAGTGTCTCACAGTTGTATTTGAGTCAACAAATGGCAATATCTCACTGAGCGGCATTCACTATTGTTGCGTGCTTTTCTGTGCTATCACAAGAATGTCAGAGCTCGAATGAGAGCAATGAACAAACATTAAATTTCTTGTTAAACTTGGCAAGAGTGGAAGTGAAATCAGGGACATATTAGTCCAAATTTATGGGGATAATACCATGAAGAAAACAGCAGTGTACAAACGGAATAAATATTTTTTTGATGGGAGAGAAAGCATCACTGATGAAGAGAGGTCAGGCAGCCAGTAATGAGCAGAACTGACTAAAACATTGCAAAAATTCATCAAATTATGTATCAAAATCATCAGCTGGCTGTGAGAAGCCTAGTAGACCAGGCAAACATTGATGGAGAAACAGTTAGGAAAATCTTAACTGAAAATATTGGCATGAGAAAGGTGTGCACAAAAATGATCGTGAAGGAACTCACTGATGAACAAAAGCAAATGAGGCTCAAAGTTTGCTAAGATCTTTTGAAGAGGCAAGACGATGTTTGGGCCATGTTTCCACCAGTGATAAAACATGGGTGTATCAATATGACCCTGAAACAAAGTGTCAAAGTGTACAATGGTAGTCAGCCAATTCTTCATGACCAAAACAGTTCCATCAGTCCAAATCAAGAGTCAGAACAATGTTGCTAATCTTTTTTGACATCAGAGGGATGGTTCATTATGAATTTGTATGAATTAGACAAACAGATAACCAAGGTTAGTATTTGGAAGTGCTGAAAAGGCTGCATGAAAAAGTTAGATGAAAACTACCTGAACTTTTCACAAACAATTCATGGTTTTGGCATAACAACAATGCACCAGGTCACACAGCACTGTCTCTGAGGGAATTTTTAGCCAGTAAACAAATAACTGTATTGGAACACCCTCCCTATTCACCTGATCTCCCCCCAATGACTTTTTTGTTTACCCAAAGATAAAGGAAATATTGAAGACAAAACAATTTTATAACATTCAAGACATCAAGGACAATGTGATGACAGCTCCAATGGCCATTCCAGAAAAAGAGTTCCAAAATTGCTTTGAAGATTGGACTAGGTGCCAGCATCGGTGCATAGCTTTTCAAGGGGAGTACTTTGAAGGTGACTGTAGTGGTATTCAGTAATGAGGTCTATAACATTTTTTCGAAGATGAATTCACAAACATAACTGTTAGAACTTGTATACAGAACAATACACTCAACAGCAACCAAGTATAGTTTCTTTTCCAACATACATGGAACATTCTCCAGAATAGACCATGTATTAGGCAATAAAACAAGGCTAAACAGATTCAAAAGCTTTAAATTTTACAAACTATCTTTTCTGACCATAAAACCATCAAAGTAGAAATCGTCAACAGAAAAAGCACGGGAAAAAAAAAATCAAACATATGGAAACTGTACAACATCTTGCCCCCAAAACTACTGAGTTATAGAAGAAATCGAAGACAAAATAAAGAAACTCACAGAATCAAATGAGAATGAAAACACATCTAACTAGAACTTTTGTGACACAGTAAAAACAGTACTCAGAGGTCAAATTACTTAAATAAATGGCTATTCTCAAAAAAGAAGAAAGAGTCCAAGTCACAGCATTAACCCTACAACTCTTAAATAGAAAGAGAACAGCAAAAGAAGTCTTTAGGTATCAGAAAAAATAAATAAATAAATAAAACTTTGACCAGAAAAACATGAATTAGAGAATAGAAAAATGATATAAAGAGTTCTTTCAAAAGATCAGAAAAAAATGATAAACCACTGGTCAAATAGACAAAAGGAAAACAAGAGAGGAAGCAATAATCTGAGGAAGAAATGAGATGAGTCATATCACAACAGACTCAATGAAAATTTTTAAAAAGCATAATTAAATACAATGAAAAACTGTACTCCCCAAATTTGAAAACCTACAGGAAATGGGCAAATTTCTAGAAACATACTACCCATCTATACTAACACAGACAAACCTAGAACAACTAAGTAAACTTAAAACAAGAGATTGAAAAAAGGTAATTTAAAAGCTCCCAACACACACAAAAAAAACCACTGGTCTTGACAGCTTCACCAGAGAATCCTACCAAGCTTTCAGAGAAGAGTCAACACCATTGTTACCAAAGGTATTTCAGAGCAAAGAAAAGGGTAGAATACTCCCAAATTCGTTCTATGAGGCCAGCATAACCCTGATACCAAAAATAAATGAAGACATAACCAAAAAAAGGGGATATTGCAGACCAATATTTCTCACGAACTTAGGTGCAAAAATCTTCAACAAAATTTTAGCCAATAGAATTCAACAACATCTCAAAAAATTCTTCACCATGAACAAGTGTTATTCATACTAGGGATGCATGGCTGATTTAACAGAAAAACAATGTTATCCACCACATGAATAAAACAAAAGAATCACATGATTTTATCAGCTGACACAGAAAAGGCATTTGACAAAGTCCAATACCCGTACATGTTAACAACTCTTAGCAAAATAGGAGTAGAAAGGGCATTCCTCAATAAAATAAAGGGTATTTATATAAAGCCAACAGTCAACATCATCCTAAATGGAAATAGTCTAGAAGCATATCCTTTAAAACTTGGAACCAGACAGCCAAGCCAGCCAAGTGCCAGACAAAGAGGCCCTTTGTCATTGCTTTTATTCAGCATTTTGCTAGAGGTTCTAGCCAGAGCAATCAGGCTAGAAAAAGAAATAAATGGCATCCAAATTGGTAAGGAAGAAGTGAAAGTATCCCTATTTGTGCATGATAAGATCTTATGCACAGAAAACCCTACCTAAAGAATCCACAAAAAATCTTGTAACTAGTACAAAGTTCAACAAATCATCAGGATACAAGATAAACATACAAATTCAGTTAGATTCATCAATACCAACATGGAAAATGTCAAAGAGTACATCACCACAACAATATAATTTACAATAGTCCCTAAGAAGACCAAATATACTTAAGAATAAATCTAACCAGAGACATAAAAGACCAATACAAAGAAAACTATGAGACACTACTGCAAGAAACCAGAAGAGACCTACATAAGTGGAGAAACTTACCTTGTTCATGGATGGGAAGACTCAATATCATGACGACGTCTGTTCTATCCAAAGCAATAGATATAATGCAATCCCAACCCAGACTCCCATGACAAGTTTTAAGGAGTTGGAGAAACAAGTCACTAGCCTCAAATGGAGAGGAAAGAGGCCCAAATAAGTAAAGCATTAATGAAGATGAGGAACAAAATGGGAGGCCTCACATTACCTGAATTTGGAAGCTTTTACACTGGCATGGTAGTCAAACAGTCTGGTACTATTATCAGCCTGGTGCTAGTATTGGAACAACAGAAACAAAGACAAATTGAACAAAATTGAGAACCCAAGCATAAAACCTGTGAGTGGTGGATATTTGATAGAGGCCCAAAGTCCATACATTGAGGAAAAGACAGTCTCTGTAACAAATGGTGTTGGCATAACAGAATAACCATCAGTAAAATAATGAAACAAGACCCATACTTCACACTAACTTCATACCAACTCAAAATGGATTAAAGACCTAAATATAAAATCTAAAATGATAACAATCATGGAAGAAAAACTAGTGACAATGCTAGCAACCCTAATACAAGGCATAAACAGAATACAAAACACTGCTAACAATGCACAAACACCAGAAAAGAAAATAGATAATTGGGAACTCCTAAAAGTCAAACACTTAACGTTCATCCAAAGACTTCACCAAAAGACTGGGAAAAAAATCTTAAACTACAACAAATCCAATCAGTGTCTAATCTCTAAAGTCTACAAGATGGCGGACTAAAATCTACAACACGGCGGACTAAAATCTACAAAATTCTGTAAAATCTCAACTACAAAAAGACAACCCAATTAAATGGACAGAAGAATCTGAACACGCACTTCACCAAATAAGACATTCAGGTTGCTAACAGACACATGAGGAAATGGAAACACTATACAATCCAGCAACCTTATTTCTTGTAATACATCCCAGAGAAATAAAGGCTTTCACACAAATAGATACACATACACAATAGACACAGGTACATGTTCATCACAGCACTGTCCACAATAGCAAAAAGATGGAATCAACCTAGGTGCTCATCAACAGAAGAACGGAGAAGAAAATTATGGTGTAGTCACCCAGTAGAATACTATACAATGGTAAAGAACAATAATGAATTTGGGAAACATCTCACAACGTGGAAGAATCTGGAAAGCATTGTGCTGAGTGAAGTTATTCAACTGCAAAAAGACAAATATTGTGTGAGACCGTTATTATAAGAACTTAAGAAAGTGTTTAAACACCAAAGGAAACAGTCTTTGATGGTTATGACGGTGGGGAGCAAGGGAGAGGAGTATTCACAAAGTAGTTGTAGACAAGAATTTTTTAAGTGAAGGGAGTGGAAGCACACAATAGAAGTCAGCACAAAAGACTAAGCCAAATCTAATAAGTTTCCCAAATGCAACCAAATATTTCAAAGGACAAAGTAGCAGGGGCAGTGGTCTGGAGAATCATGGTTTTCAGGGACATCAAGGTCAACTAGCATAACAAAGTTTATTAGAAAGTTTATTAGAAAATGTTCTGAATCCCACTTTGGTGAGTGGTGTCTGGGGTCTTCAAATCTTACAAGCTGACATTAAGGAAGCATCAGTCCAATCTACCTGGAACAAGGGAGAATGAAGACATCAAAGACATAAGGAAAATATGAGCCCAGAAAGTATCATATAAAATACAGACTACATCAGCATGAGACCAGAAAAACTAGATGGTACCCAACTACTACTAAAGACTGTTCTGACAGGGAACTTAACAAAGAGTCCCTGATGGACTCTGATGTAGTGGGAGAAAATGGGTGCGCAGAACTAGAACTCTATTAAAAGACATACTTGATGGTCTGTAAGACTGGAGGGTCCCCTGAGGACACGGCCCCCATACTCTCAGTTAGCCCAGAGCTGAAATCAGTACCAAAGCCAACTATTCAGATGAAGATTGGACTGGTCTGTAACACAGTGAAGCTGGCAAAGACCATGTTTCTTCAGCTAAATATATATATGAGGCTGCCTGAGCAACTCCCATCTAGAGGTGAGATAAGAGAGTGGAAGGAGACAATAGTTGGTTAAATGGACAAGGGAAGCACATGGTGGAAAGGAGGTGTGGTGGAGGAAAGCAGAGTTGCATAGTGGTGTGTCTTTGGGGTTTTATATGGTAAATTGATTTGAATTGAAAACCTGTACTCAAATACAGTAAGATATTTTAAAAGGGAGAGAGAATCCCTTATGGAACAGGAAAAAAGTGTGGTAAGGAACTCGAAGTCTAGTAAAAAGACCAGACTTGATGGTCTTGACAGACTAGAGGGTCCCCAGGAGATATGGCCTCCACACTTTCTGTTAGTCCAGAACTGAAACCATTCCTGAAGCCAACTCCTCAGACAAAGATTGAACTGGTCTCTAAGATATGAAATTATACTGGTACAGAGTGTATTTCTTAGCTTACGTGGTTATGGAAACTAACTGAGCATCTTCTGTCCACAGGCGACGTGAGAAAGCAGAAAGGGACAGAAGCTGGTTGAATGCGCATGCAAAATACAGAATAGGAAGGAGGAGTATGCTGTCCTAGTGTGGGGAAAGCACTTACGGTGACAACAAAGTATACCTAAATTTTTGTACAAGAAACTGACTTGAATTGTAAACTTTCACACAATACAAAAATAAAATCTAAATTAAAAAAAAGAAAATGAAATGAGTCCTTCAGGGTTACCAGATACATTAATTTGCATATCATTTTTCTGTTTTGTATGTTAAATATTCCATACCTAAAACATTACAAATTAAGACAAGCCAATAAACACTGAAAATAAAAATGTGATTATAAATATGAGAATATGCATTTGGTTTTCTCTGGCCAAGTTAGAGTGCTAAGGGCTTTGTCTTCCGGTACCTAGAATTTGGAGAAGGTTTGTTGGTGGGTTGGTGGGTTGGTGATTTGGTGGGTTGGTGAGTTAGTTGGATTGGTGGGTTGGTGGGTTGGTGATTTGGTGGGTTGGTGGGTTGGTTGGATTGGTGGGTTGGTGGGTTGGTGGGTTGGTGGGTTGGGTGGGTGGGTGGGTGCTTGTGTGGTTGGGTGGTTGGGTGGTTGGTTGGTTTTGGAGAGCTAGATTTGAGATTCTTCAGGACTGTCTATAATATCTGAAAACAAACTTGTCATAGTTTTTTATACTTCTAAACAGAAAAAAACACTGTTGTTCAGAAAACAGAACCTTAATATTTATATAAAATGTTTTAACTATTAGAAGTACGACTGCATAAACCGATGTCTGAGAGCTAGTGAATTTCTCCAAACCGTGTAACATAATCAAATTCAAGCCTTAATTCTGGCTTTTCACTTCGTGACTATTTCATTTGAAAAATCTTGTGGGAGTATTGAGAGAACAAAATATCATGAAAAGGAATCTTCCAGGGGCATAAGAACTAAAATATATTTTAAATGAATGTTTTAAATATATGTTGTTCTTACTAGGTGCCTTCCAATTTACAACACCTCCACATATAACAGAATGACACTTGCTGTTTTCACAGTAGTAGGTATGTTTGAGCACATTGTTACAGCCACTATGTCAATCCTTCTCATTAATGGTCCTGCTCTTTTTCACCAATCTTCTACCAAGGATAATGTCTTTCTCCCAGGATTGCTTCCTCTTGATAACATTTAAAAAGTATATGAAAAAAATCTTGCCATCCTCACTTTTAAGGAGCATTCTGGCTGTATTTCTTCCAATATAGTTCATTTTTCTGGCAGTCATGGTGTATTCAATATTCTTAATGAATTATCATAATTAGATTGCATCTATATTGTCTTCATTTTGTATTGTCCAGCTTTAATATACATATAAGATGTTTAAAAAGGCCATGGCTTAGGCCAGGCACACCTTAGTCCTCAAAGTGACATTTTTACTTTTTAAGGTTTTAAAGAGGTTTTTTGCAGCAGATTCGCTCAAGGCAACACATCAGTTGATTTCTTGAATGTTGAGTCCAGTGGCATTTATTGTGGGTCCAAGTAAAATAAAGTCCTTAACAACTTTAATCCTTTCTCCATGTGTCATGGTATTGCTCATTGGTCCAGTCGTGAGGACTCTGTGTGTGTGTGTGTGTGTGTGTGTGTGCTCGCGCGCGCACATGCGCCCTCACGCACTGAGTTATAATCTCTTCTGAAGCCTTCAGTCATTGATCTTCATTAGTAAGTGCTTCAAGTTTACCTCACTTTCAGTAAGCCAGGTTGTATCATCTACACATCTCATATTGTTAATGAGTCTTCTTCAATCTTTGTATTTTGTTCCGTTTCACATAATCCAGCTTCTTAGATTATTTCCTCAGCATAGAGATTGAATAAGTACAGTGAAAAGTAAACGAACAATATATTTTACAAGCATCAACACAGAGCTGGTTTCTGTGAAGCATTAAAATGCCCCAAATGTTCCGCTTTTCAGAACTGCTGTACTTTCCATCATCTCTAACATCAACTACTCCACCATCTCCTCAGTATCTCTCTCCTGGATCGGGGTTCAATAACTTACTGCAACTTATTATAGAGACCATTCTTAAAGTTGAATGGGTTTAAGAAGTAACAGGATACAGCTTGGAATCTAGATCAAGTTAGAAGTAACAGAAACAACTCAGGACACAGTTCCTAAATGAGAACAGCCTCTTCTAACCCTGTGCCACCAGGCCTTGCTAAGGACCTTCTGTTGCCAGGTCTTGCTAGGAGCTTTCTTGAAACATTCTGCAGATCAGCAAGCCCCCACCCTTGTGAAGCAGCTATCTCTCGGCCCTTACTGGGCCACAAGCACGTCATTTGCATAACTTCACCCAGTCATTTGGTATGACCAGAAGGGACTTTTATTAAGAGTTCATTGCACTGTGAAAGGATACAATGCTGGCACAGATGTTTTACAATTTTAAACTGTATCATCTCCCCTGTTGCATTTAAATATCTACCTCCTGGTCTATATACAGTTTTTGCATGAGCATAATTAAGTGTTCTATAATCCCTGTTTTTCACAATGTTATCCATAATTTGTTGTACTCCACAGAGAATTGAGTTTTATAAAAACAACTTGAGGGATAGGCCCAAAGGCCAAAACCATCTAATCATCTTGAACTTATAATGAACCCAGCATTGAAATTTATAGCTGCCTTGGGTCCATCTGCCAAACCATGATGTCATACAGCCATGGTTTTGATGGGCCTTTCTCTCACAGAGGGCAGATGAACCCAATAGTCTTCTTCAGGTTGGAAATCAGACTGGATCTTCATATGAACAGGTAGGAAAGAGTGAACTAGGAAAAACAACAACAAAAACTAAGGGAGACGATGGTACAAATTTGTTGATCTCCTTCTTGATTTGGTATAAAGGAGGTGGGGGAGTCTTTGTTAAGATTCACAATTACAGATAGATGCTCATGTTCCACTGGGGATAGACTTTACAATTTTGTATAACCCTTAAAATACAAGCCGAGAATTATTTTAAAACGATCCTGAATCAGTAGTGACTTCCAGAATAGGATTACAGGAGAAAAAAAAAAAAGGGTAAGTCTAATTTAGAGAAATCACTTTTAACCCACACTTATAAGAGTACCCACATGAAAAAATAAATTCACATGATTAAAAAGAAAACACACATTGTATAAGCTACTAACTAAATCTAACAAACCAAAATCTGAGCCAAACTCAGTGCCATCAAGTAGATTTTGACTCATAGCAACTAGATCTAAAGAAACAATGAAATCAGGCCACAAAAACTACAGACATTGGAATTGTTGGTTACAAGGTACATTGTAAAGTAATTGCATTTAGAATATTTAAGTAAATAAGAGGGTATTGGAAGTATTTCAAAACAATTAGAGGTTATCAAATGAGGCATATTAAAAATAGATAAATATAATATAAATAAAATATACAATAATTTAAATTTTAAAATGTAATGAAATACCTATACAGCTGAAAAGACAAAGTTGGAGACAAAAATCAATGAAAAAAATCATACAACATGAAACCCAAAGTCATATACCAAAAAACCCAAGCCCAATGACATTGATTTGATTATGACTTACAGCAACCCTAAGGGACAGAGTAAAGACTGTAAATTGTTTGGGAATCAGAGTCCCACATCTTTCTCCTGAGAAATAGCTGGTAGATTTGAACCATCAACCTTTTGGTCAGTAGCTGAATGCTTAATTGCTGTAACTCCAGGGCTCATAAAGCAATATAGAGAGAACATATGAACAAAAAGGAATAGGTGATTTTTTAAGTTGTCTAATACTTAACTATTGATGTTTTAGAAATGAGATTAATGAGGGAGAGATAATACTCAAATAAATATAGGCTGAAGTTTCTTTCAGGATTAATGGGAAAAAATACAAATTCTCAGATTCTCAATAGATCCATCTCAAACAGAATAAATTGATGTAAATCCACCCCTGGTGACACTGCAAAAACCTCCAGAGCGTCAATGTCAGAAGATCTTAAAGAAAATTGATGACACATGAATAGATCCAAAAACCCACTGCCACTGAGTTGATTCCAAATCATAGCAACCCTATAGGACAGAGCAGAACAGCTCCATAGCATTTCCAAGCAGCGCTTGTTGGACTTGAACTGCCACTTTTTTCTTTAGTAGATGCAGCACTTAACCACTAAATCACCAGGGTTTCTGACAAATTAACAGAAGATAAAATTATACAGACAGCTGACTTCTACAGTGATAAACAAAGTCAGAAAACATCAAAATAATATTGGAAACAATCTGAGACAATCACTGGCAAGTCAGAATATTTACATAATTAAGTCATGATGAAGTATATGGAGAAAATTAAGATCAAGCAAAACTGAGTACTATCAATAGAGATTCTATAAAGACAAACTTAATAGGACTTATTTTAGGAAAAATAAAAATGAGCAGGAAAAAAGTCAGAAATAATAAAAAATGATGAGGGGGGCAGAGTCAAGATGATGGACTAGACACTCATCTCCTTAATTCCCTCTAAAAACTAAGGCCTGGATTGATAATTAAGCTTTCTGGACACCCAGTGAGCTCTACGACATTACACAGGGCTGTCAGTTTGGGCTACATGCCACTGAACAGCCAATTGCTTGCCTTTGGCTGAGCCCCACTCTGGCTGAATTGGCCAACTACCTTGAACTGAAGGTAACTGGCATTTTTAACCTTTTGTTTTTTTGTTGGCTGGCAGGTGGATGAGAAGTTTGAACAGCACCTACACAGACCTGCAGTGCTAAAGTGATCAGTGGGTGAAATAGCTACATTTTGAGAGCCTGTCTCCAGACTCAGAGCACCGCAACCCTTACCCTCTCGTTTTGGACCTTCATCACTGATTGTACTGCTTCACAGGGGCAAGACAGTTTGGCCAGGATGCCATCTTGATTGACTGAAAGGCAGAAATACCCAACTGGAGGACTCAGTAGAAGCTAATTCCCAGGCTGGGGGACAGTCCCAGGCTACGAGGCAATCCCAGGCTGGGGAGCACATTTCCAGCAGAAAAGCTGTGTTTAGCACATTGTAGCCTTACAGGTGGGTCCTGACAAGGGATGCCAGCAGGGCAGTAGTCTGCCCCTTGAACTATATCAAAGCACCAGGGAACAGCTGATCAGGTGCCTCTGTTCTCAGCCAGAAGGAGGGGCTTCCCATGCTTGCCAGCCTCACTGATTTTTGAAGCTGTCAAATAGCTTTTACTTCTTAAAATAAGAGTGCCTAGAGAAATAACTGCAATGCAGCCCAATAGCATCTCTTCCACCTTTTACTGACCCAAATCATAGGGTCATCTGATGACCTCCCAGTAACTCCATAAGTAAATCCATGTCTTTTCCAGCCAGGAGGCACAGCCTGCTATCCCAGAGATTCCACTGAGCCCACTCACTGGAGTACATCAAGGTGGCTGGTGATCAACTTCTTCTCAGTACTCTACCTCAGCTCCTGTTAAGGCCACACCAAAAGAAACTAAACTGCCTTTAGATGTCCAGAAAGCAACAGACCCTAATGAAACATTTAAAACAAAAATTAATCCATGGCTCCAAAAAACTCCCCAAAAATCAAAGAACTTCCCAGATGAAGAAGCCTTCTTGAAACTATCAGAGGTCAAGTAACAAAGAATTCTATATACAGACCTCCTAGACATTATACAAAATGCAGCAGAGCAAAATGAAAAATTAAGCAAGCTGTTCAAACTGATGGAACATCAGTATTCTGAAATCTGACAGATCAATGATAAAATTACAGAATCAAACAACTAAATTCAAAGCAAAAAGAGCAGAATTCAACAACTGAAAACTAGAATTACTGACTTTGAAGACAGAGCTACTGACACCAGCATTTATGAGGAGAAATCAGAGAAAAGAAACAAGAAGAATGAAGAAGCAGCAAGAAACATGTGGGACTCTACCAAAAGGAACAATCTACACTTAACTGGAGTACCTGAACAGGGAGGGATACCTCAAAACATAGAGAGTATTATTGCGCTGCTGACAGAAAACTTCCCTGAAATCGTCAAAGAAGAGAACATAGATATCCAAGATGTGTATTGAATGCTACATAAAACTGACCTCAAGAGAAAGACACAAAGATACGCTATAATGAAGCTTAACAAAATGAAACATTATCAGAAACTTAAAAGTAATGAGACTCAAAGCAAAGCTAACATTCAGAGGGAAGCCCTTTAGGCTTTCATCTGACTTCTTGGCAGAAACCATGTTCGCATGGAGGCAGTGGGATGACACATTCAAAACCTCAAAGGAGAAAAACTCCCAACCAAAAATTATATATCCTGCAAAACTGTCTTTCAAATAATGAAGATGAAATTAAGACATTCACAGATAAACAGAAAGTCAGAGACTTTGTAAAAACCAAGCCAAAGCTACAAAAAAATATTGAAAGAAGTTCTTGGCTTAGATAAACAAAACCATTAAGTCTATATTTAAGGAAACAATGCAGGACACAACATTCATAAACTTACTCAGAGAAGGCACTTAATCAAAGCCATAATATTAAAAGAAGGGATCCAGTGATCATGTCATGAAAACTAAGATACCATCACATTAAAAAGAGGGATATACTACAGTAGTTATAGTATTTCCAGATGGAGAAGAAGTTAATGAGATAGGTAGAAGTGAAAATTTGTTTTAAACTTAGATTATTAAGGGAGATCATAGGGGTAGCTGCAAAGTACAATAAAGACATAGCATATCAAAGAAATGTAACACAGGAGTCTCAACAAACACAAAACCAACACTTAAAAGGATAAAAAATCAACCTATAAAGAACGACCCAGAACAGAAAATGAAGAGAAACAGAGAATACACCAACACAAAAATAAATACATCAACATGACAGCACTAAACACACACCTATCAATAATTATGGCACTTGGCTTGGCTATCAATAATTACACTGAATGTAAACAGACTGAATTCTCCAATAAAGGACAATGAGTGACATCCACCTTGTATTAAAAGACACAACCCATGTATATGGTGCTTACAAGAAACTCACCTTAGACTTAAAGATATGAGCAAACGGAAAATTAAAGGATGGAATAACATATCCAAGCTAGCAAAATACAAAGAAGAGCAGGTGTGGCAATGCTAATCTCAGATAAAATACATTTTAATGTAAATTTCACCATCATGGACAAGGATGGTCACTATTTACTGCTAAAAGATTCAGTACACACAGGACTTAACAATATTAAATATTTATGCACCCAATACTAGAACATCTAAGTACATCTAAGAAACACTGACTACATTCAAAAGTGAGATAGGTGACTCCACAATAGTAGTTGGAGATTTCAACACTCCACTTTCAGTATTGGACAGATCTTCTACAAAAGAGTTCAGTAAAGACACGGAAGATCTTATTGTAACAATTAACCAATTAGACATCATTGACCTTACCAAACTATTTATCCATCAACAGAAAACTATACCTTCTTCTCCAGTGCACATGGAACACTTTCCAGAATAGACCATGTGTTAGGACATAAAGCAAATCTCAACAAACCCAAACCATTGAATTATTGCAAAGCATCTTCTCAGACCATAAAGCCACAAAACTTGAAATCAATAGCACTAAAAACATAGATAGAAACTGGAACTCATGGAAACTTAACAACACCTTGCTCAAAAAGCTATGAGTTATAGAAGAAACCAAGGATGAAATAAAGAAATTTATGGATTTTGAGAATGAAAACAATTCCTACCAGAACTCACAGGATACAGTGAAAGCAGTGTTCAGAGGTCAATTTATCTCTATAAATGCACACATTCAGAAGGAAGAAAAGACCCAAACCAAAGAATTAACCCTACAGCTTGAACAAGCAGAAAGACAGCAACAGAGGTATCCCTCAGGCATCAGAAGACAACAGATTAGAGCAGAACTAAATGATTAGAGAATGGAAGAACAATTGAAATAACTGATAGGACCAAAAGCTGGTTTTTTGAAAAGATCGACAAAATTGACAAAGCATTGGTTAAAATCACTAAATAAAAACAAGAAAGGAAACAAATAAACTGAATAAGAAATGAAATGGGAGATGTCACAACAGATCCAACAGAAATCAAAAGTAGCATAACAGAATACTACAACAAACTGTACTCTAATCGATTTGAAAAACTTAGGAGAAACACACAAATTCCTTGATTCATATCACCCACCAAAATTATCACAAGAAGAAGTAGAACAACTTAATAAACCCATAACAAAGGAAGGGACTGGAAAAATCATCAAGGAAATAACAACCAAAAAAAGTCCTAGCCCAGACAGCTTCACCACAGAATTCTACCAAGCTTTTAGAGAACAGTTAACCCCAACACTACTGAGATTATTTCACAGCATAGACAGGGATGGAATATTCCCAAATTCATTCTATGAAGCCGGCATAACCCTGATACCAAAGCCAGGGAAAGATCCCATGAAAAAGGAAAATTACAGACCAATATCACTCATGAATCTAGATGCAAAAATCTTCAAAATACTTCCCGATAGAATTCAATAACATATCAAAAAAAAATAATTCATCGCAACCAAGCTGGATTCATACCTGGGATGCAAGGCTGGTTCAACATCAGAAAAATAATTAATGTGATCATCCACATAAATAACACAAAAAGTAAGAACACCTGATCTTATCAATCAATGCAGAAAAAGCATTTGACAAAGCTCAACACCCATTCACACTAAAAGCTCTCAGCAAAATAGGAATAGAAGGCAAATTCTTCAATGCAGCAAGGATCATCTATGCAAAGGTAACCACCTATCATCCTGAATGGAGAGATACTGAAAGAATTTCCCTTGAGATCAGAAAGTAGACAAGGATGCCCACTCTCAACTCTCCTATTCAACATTGTACCAAAAGTTCTGGTCAGAGCAATTAGATAAGACAAGGAAATAAAGGGCATCTTCACTGGCACAGAAGAAGTAAAAATCTCTCAGTTTGCAGATGATATGATTGTATATGCAGAGAATCTTAAAGAATCCATAAGTAAACTGTTCAAACTAATGGAAGAGTTCAGCAAAGTATCAGGATATAAGATAAACGTAAGTAAATCAATAGGATTCCTTTATACCAACGAGACCATTCAAGAAGAAATCACCAAATCAGTACCATTTACAATAGCCACCAAGAATAAAAAATAAATAGAAGATAAATCTAACTAGCAAAATAAGAGATCTATACCAAGAGAACTGTAAGGCCCTACTATAAGAAACTAAGAGGCACTTACATAAATGGAAAACCCTACCCTGCTCTTTGGATAGAAAGAGTTAACATTGTGAAAATGTCTATTTTACCCAAAGCAATCTACATATACAATGCAATCCTAGTACAAAGTCCAGTGACATTTTTCATTAAGCTGGAGAGACAAATCACCAACTTTGTTTGGAAGGACAAGAAACCTCAGATAAGCAAACCCTACTGAAGAACACACTGGGAGGCCTCCCACTACCAGACTTTAGAACTTATTACAATGCCACAGTAGTCAAAAGTTCCTGGTCCTAGTACAAAAGAGAGACCTATTGATGGCACTTGGCTTGGCTTGGCTTGGCTATAGATCAATGGAATAGAGTTTAGGTCCCAGAGATGCCACCATCCTCTTACAAACAGTTGATGTTCGACAAAGTCCCTAAGATCGTAAACTTGGGTAAAAACAGTCTCTTTAACAAATGATGCTGACAAAATTGGATATCTATCTGCAAAAAATTCAAACAAGACCCAAATCTGACATGTTATACAAAAACCAAGTCAAACTGGGTAAACAGACCTTAATATCAAACCTAAAATGATAAAGATGACCCAAGAAAAAACATGATCAGCAATGTAAGTTTTAAAACACAATGTAGACAGACTTCAAAATCTGACAAAGCATGATTGACAGAAGAGAAAATAGATAAATGGGAACTACTAAGAATCAAATACTTTCACTCATCCAAAGACTTTATCAAAAGAATTAAAAGACTATCTACAGAATGGGAAAAAAAAATTGGCATCTGTATGTTAGACTATATGTCAGACTGACATCAGATCTCCACAATCTACAGGGTACCACAAAATACCAACAAGAAAAGAATAAATAATGCAAGTAAGCACTGGGCAAAGGAGATGGACAGTCACTTCTCTAAAGGGGATATCCAGGCAGCCAAAAGACACATGCAGAAATGCTCACAATCAATAGCAATTAAAGAAATTCAAATCAAAACAATTCCTACCGGAACTTACATGATACAGTGAAAGCAATGCTCAGAGGTCAATTTATCTGTATAAATGCACACATCCAGAAGGAAGAAAGACCCAAACCAAAGGATTAACCCCTATTATAAGGACTTAAAAACAGACTCACAGACCCAAGAAAAGACTGTTTGATGGCTGCAAGTGTGGTGAGGGAAGGAGGGAGAAGGTTGGTTATAAATTAGATAGTTGATAGAAAGTTTGTTTGATGAAAACAGTGACAGCACACATTAGAAGAAGATCAATTTAACTGGACTTCAACATACCCTGAAGACTCTTCCAATCTTAACCCATTATTGCAAGGACAGAGTAGCAGGGGCGGGGATCCAGGGACTGTGCTCTCAAGGGACATTGAGGCCAATTGGCGTAACTAGTCTATTGCTAAGAGAGTCTTCTACATCCCATATTGGTGAGTGGCATCTGGGGTCTTAAAACCTAGCAAGCTGTCAGCTGAAGTGCACCAGATGGTCCCAACTCAGCTGGAACACATGATCACCTAGGACAACAATGACATGACGGAAAAAGAACCCCGAAGACAGAAAGACCCACATGAATGGATGACTATGTCAACATGTGACCAGAAGAACCAAATGGTGCCCAGCCACCACTGAAGATAGCCGTGATGGGGCTCACAATGTTGAGTCCCAGTGGCAACACAAGAAAAAAAAAGGCACATACCCTAAGAACTCCACTAAAAGACAGCAATTGATGGTCCAAAGGCCTAGGGGTTCCTCTGAGGCATGGTCCCTAGATCTGCCATTGCCCTTTATCACAAATCTTTATTGAAGTCAGCTCTTCAGACAGGAATGGACTGAACTTGGGGACACAGAGTGATTACATCATGTCTGCACTTCATGGTTCCATGCATATGTAGGATGTTGTCCTGCTGGCCTCTCCTACAGGTGAGTGGAGAGGGTGGAGAGGGGGGCACAGGATATTTTTAAGAAGATATGACATGTATAGAACAGAAAGAAGGAGTGTGCTGTCACTGGACAAGGACAGCATAAGGAGCTGAAGATAGGAGGGCAGCAAATTTAAACTGACTTGTACACTTTCACTCAATCAATTAAAAAAAAGAAAAGAAAAAGAAAAAATAAAGGCACCAAAATAACGGCACTAAGCACATACCTATCACTAATTACACTGAATGTAAATGGATTGAATCCACTAATTAAGATGCAGAGTGTAACAGCCTGGATCAAAAAACGCAGTCCATCTACATGCTGCTTACAAGAAATACAACTTAGACTCAAAGACATGAACAAACTGAAAATCAAAGGATGTACAAACATAAACCAAGCTCACAACATACAAAGAAGAACAGAAGCAGCAATACTAATGTCAGATAAAATAGACTTTAATGTAAAATCCACCATCACGGACAATGATGGTCACTATTTATTGCTTACAGTTTCAATACATAAGCAGGACATAACAATATTAAATATTTATGTACCCAATACTAGAGAATCTAAATATATTGAACAAACACTGAAAACATTGAAAAATGAGACAGATGACTCCACAATAATAGTAGTAGGCTTCAACATTCCACTTTCAGTAATAGGTCACCCAGAAAAAAAGCTCGGTAATGATACAAAAGATCTTATTGCAACAATCAACCAACTAGACCCCATAGACATATGCAGAACTTTTTACCCAAAGACAGATAAGTATACCTTCTTTTCCAAGGCACATATAACATTCTCCAGAATAGACCATGCATTATGTCATGAAGCAAGTTTCAACAAAATCCAAACCAGTAAATTACTACAAAGCATCTTCTCGAACCATAAAGGCATAAAAGTTGAAATCAATAGCAAGAAAAAAAAATAGGTAGAAATTTGAACTCATGGAACTGAACATCTTGTTCAAAAATTCATGGCTTATAGAAGACATCAAAGATACAATAAAGAAATTCAGTGAATCCAATGAAAATGAAAACACATCTTACCAGAACCTAAGGGAAACAGCAAAAGTAGTGGTCAGAGGACAATTTATTTCTATAAATGCACACACGGAGAATGAAGGGCCCAAACTGAAGAATTAACCGTACAACTTGAACAAATAGAAACAGAACGACAAAGAAGCCCTCAAGCACCAGAAGAAAACAACTAACAAAGATTAGAGCAGAACTAAATGAATTAGATAATAGAAAAACAAATGAAAGAATGAACAGAACCAAAAGCTGGTTTTATGGAAAGATAAAAAAAATGATAAATCATTGGCTAAAACCTGTAAAAGAAAAACAGGAGAGGAAACAAATAACCCAAATAAGAAATGAGACTGGAGATGTCACAACAGACCCAGCTGAAATCAAAGTTTCACAACAGGGTACCATGAAAAATTGTACTCTAACAGATTTGAAAACCTAGAGGAAATGGATAAATTTCTAGATTTACATCACCTACCAAAATTATTACAAGGAGAACTAGAACAACTTAATAAATGCATCACAAAGGAAGAGACTGAAAAAGTAATGTAAAAACTACCAACCAAAAAAAGTCCTAGCCCAGACGGCTTCACTGGAGATTTCTACCAAACATTTAGAGAGGAGTTAATTCCAATATTACTGAGCCTATTTCACAGCATAGAAAAGGACAGAATACTCCCAAATTCATTCTAAGAAACCAGCATAATGCTGATACTAAAGCCAGAGAAAGATTTCACAAAAAAAGAAAATTACAGACCAGTGTCACTCATGATGCTAGAGGCAAAAATCTTCAACAAAATCCTAGCCAATAGAATTCAACAACAAATCAAAAAAATAATTCATCACAACCAATTTGGATTCATACAAGGGATGCAGGACTGGTTCAACATCAGAAAAACAATTAATGTGATCAACCATATAAATAACACAAAGGATAAGAACCACTTGATTTATCAACTGATACAGAAAAGGAATTTGACAAAGTTCAACACCCATTCATGTTAAAAACTCTCAGCAAAATAAGAATAGGAGGGAAATTCTTCCGTGCAATGAAGGGCCTCTACACAAAGCCAAGAGCCTACACCCTCTTAAGTGGAGACAGATTGAAAGAATTCCCTCTGAGAACAGGAAATGGACAAGGATGCCCACTGTCCCAACTTGTATTTGACATTGTGCTAGAGGTTTTGGCCAGAGCAATCAGACAAGACAAAGAAATAAAGGACATCCACATCCACAAAGAAGTAAAAATCTCCCTATTTGCAGATGACATGATCGTATACACAGAGAACTCTAAAGAATCCATAAGTAAACTAGTTGAACTAATAGAAGAGCTCAGCAAAGTATCAGGATATAAGATAAATGTAAGTAAATCAGTAGGATTCTTTTACACCAACGAAGAGATCATCAAAGAGGAAATAATGAAATCAATACCACTTACCGTAACCCCCAAGAAGATAAAATACCTAGGAATAAGTGTAACCAGAGACATAAGAGACCTATACAGAGAAAATCACAAGACCTTACTGTAAAAAACCAAAAGAGACACACTTACGTGGAAAAATCTACTTTGCTCAAGGATAGGAAGACTTAACATTGGGAAAATATCTATTTTACTCAAAACAATCTACATATACAATGCAATCCCAATACAAATTCCAGTGTCATTTCTTAATGAAATAGAGAAACAAATCATCAACTGTGTTTGGAAGGGGAAGAAATTCTGGATAAGTAAAGCACTACTAAAGAAGAGGAACACAGCAGGAGGCCTCATACTAACCAATCTTAGAATCTATTACATTGTCATGGTAATGGAAACAGCCTGGTATTGGTACAGAAAGGGACATATAGACCAATGGAACAGAATAGAGACCCCCCAAACATTACCACCCTGTTATGAACTGCTGGTATTTGGCAAAGCCCCTAAGATTGTAAACTGGGGTAAAAACAGTCTTTTTAACAAATGGTGCTGGCAAAATTGGATATCCATCCACAAAAACCTGAAACAAGACCTATATCTCACACTTTACACAAAAACTGACTCAAAATGGATCAAAGATGTAAATATCAAACTGAAAATGAGAAAGATCTTGCAAGAAAAAATAGGGACAACAATGCAAGTTCTAATACACGGCTTAGACAGACAACAAAATCTGACCAGTAATGCATGAACAACAGAAAAGAAAATAGATAAATGACAACTACTAAAAATCAAACACTTACACTCATCTAAAGACATTATCAAGAGAGTTAAAAGACTGCCTATAAAATGGGAAAAAATATTTGGCAACTACCTGTCAGATTAAGGTCTGATTTAAATCATCTACAAGGTACAGCAAAATATCAATATGGAAAATATAAATAACACAATAAAGCAATGGGGAAAGGAGATGAACCGACATTTCACCAGAGACACCTAGGCAGCCAAACACACGTGAGAAAACGCTTACCGTCATTAGTTATTAGGGAATTCCAAATCGAAACTACAAAGAGACACCATCTCACTCCAGTGAGGTAGGCAATAGTCCAGAAAACAAAAAACAACAAATGCTGGAGAAGCTGTGGAGAGATTGGAACACTCCTACACCACTGGTGAGAATGCAAAATGGTACAACCTCTTTTAAAAGAAACTTGGTGCTTCCTTAAAAAGCTAGAAATAGAAATACCTTATGATCCAGCAATCCCATTGCTTGGGATGTATCCTACAGAAATGAAGACAGTCACACAAACAGATACATGTACACAAATGTTTATTTCAGGACTGTCCACATAGCAAAAAGGTGGAATCAACCTAGATACCCATCAATAGATGAATGGATAAAACAACTATGGTACATATACACAACGGAACACTATGCAATGATCAAGAACAAAGATGATTTTAGGAAGCATCTCAACCTAGTTTCACCTATGTTTGAACTATATGCTGAGTGAATATGCAATGACAAGTATTGCATGAGATCTCTGCTATGAGAACTCAAAAATGGACTTAAGTACAAAAGAAAAGACTCTGATGGCTACAAGAGCAGGGAGGGAAGAAGAGGGACAGTCATAGATTAGATAGTCGATAGGAATTTGATTAGGTGAAGGGAGTGACAGCACTCAGTAGACAGCAGATCAGCATAACTGGACTACACCGTAAACTAAATGGTTCTCTAAATTCATCCCAAGATTTCAAAGGATAGAATAGCATGGATAGGCATCTGGGAAACCATATTTTCAGCAGACGCCAAGGTCCATCAGCATAGCTAGTCTCTAGCTAAGAGAGTCTTCTGTACCCCACATTGGCGAGTGGTGTCTGGGGTCTTGAAAGCTAGCAAGCTGCTGTCTGAGGTACACCAAATGGTCCCAACCCATCGGGAATAGAAGATGACTGAGAACATCAAAGGCGCAAGGAAAAATGAGCCCAGGTGGCAGTAGGACCCATACAAATGGGAGACTGCATCAGTACAAGGGCTGAAAAACCAGGTGGTGTCCAGCCACCACCAAAGGCAGCCAGGATGGAGGACAGAGTCCCTGAGGCAACACAAGAAAAAGAGGTGTCCAGTTCAAGAACTCTTCTAAAAGACCAGTATTGATAGTTTGACAGCCTTAAGGGTCCCCTGGGAACACTGTCCCTAGACTTTCTGCCGGGCCTGAACTGAAACCAGTACTGAGTTCAACTCTTCAGACATGAAAGAACTGGACTTGGGGACACAGTGTAGGCATATGGTATGTGTACTTTATGGGTTTATACACTTACAGGAGGCAGTCCTACTGGTTTCTTTCTAGATGGGAGAGAAGAGGGTGGGTAGGCGGGGACAGGTGCTCCATTAAGAAGATACTAGAAGTATAGAGTGAAAAGGAGGAATGTGCTGTCACAGGATGAGGAGAGCAGATGCAGCTGCTGTTAGGTGAGCATGCAGAATTGATTTGGATTGTATACTTCCACTTAACCATAATAGTAAAAAAAAAAAAAAAGATGGCACTTTGAGAACTAAGATGCACCTGACCCCAACCAAGATATTTTCAATCACCTCCTTGGTGTGTGAAAGCTGGACAATGAATAAGAAAGACTGAAGAATAGATGCCTTTGAATTATAGTGTTGGGAAAACATATTAAATATACCATGGACTGCCAGAAGAATGAACATAACGGTCTTGAAAGACATACAGCCAGAATGTTCCATAGAGGCAAGGATGGTGAGACTTCATCTCATACATTTTGAACCTGTTACCAGGAAGAAGCAGGCCCTAGAGAAGGGCACCATGCTTTGTAGAGTGTTAGCACAGAAAAGAAGAGCCTCAATACATGGATTGACCCAGTGACTACAGCAACGTGGTGGAGCATAACTACGACTGTGAGGATTACATAGGACTAGGCATTGCTTCATTGTATTGTACATAGGGGCACTATCAATTGGAACCTATTCAACAACACTTAATGACAATAATGAGTTAGCAACCATTTAAAATTCTTACTGTACAGTATGTTAGGAAGGCTGCAGAACAACAGGAACCTTTACACACTAAAGGTAGCAACCTAAAGATTTTGGTAAATAGACAAGCCAAGTGCCGTCAAGTAGGATCCAACTCATGGCGACCCTAGAGTTCAGGGTAGAACTGACCCCTAGAGTATTCAAGGAGCACCCGGTGGATTTGAACTGCCGACCTTGTGGTTAGCAGTGGTATTTCTTTTTATCTTGCAAGGATGAATATGTACATGTCCTTCAACTTAATAATTCTGCTGCTCAACACATTAAATAGAGAGTTTCTCTTGCTACTAAGAAATAGAATTGACACAATAGAACTTGATAATATATTTAAAAGGTAAAATGCTCTGAAATAGTCCAACACCTGTGCACCAGGATGTATGTCTGATAATGACCATAATAGCATTAATTACATAGCCAAAAGAAATGAAAGCAATGCAAATTGTCCACTAACAGGAGAACTGGTAAAGAAAATGGGCATACAATGGAATAAATAAGTTCAACTTTATCATGCTTATCTAATGAAGTACACCTATTCCAGGATCTCCTGCTCTGGTTAACTCTGCCTTTCCCTGTAGAGGATAAAATCTGTTAATACATATCTGCCCTCAACATTTCACTTATATATAACTGACCTGTTGAATTCAAAACGTAGTTTTTGTTCAGAATTAGAAAATATATGATTGCCCGGTTTATCTTTTATCAGATTCTCTTTCTCCAGTCTTATTGTCCATTTTTATTCCCCGCCCCCCACATAGCACACACACACACATACACACACACATACAGCACACACACACTTTTTTGTCATGCTTTTCATTTGGCATCCAAAAAATTCAGGCCTCTTGAAATACTTGTGGAAATACTCACTGCTTCTTTGTGATAATGCCCTTAAAACCCTAACTATTGTATTTGAGAGCAAGAAAATTAATTTTCAACACCTGTACAAAGAGCAGGAAATGGTTAAGATACAAATGTTATATGGTGGTTTATTTTATTTCTAATTATAGTCTTAATAAATGAAGCTGATACGTAATAGGAATAACTTTCCCGCTCACGCTTTATCCAGTAAAACCAGAGCCCTTGGTATTTTATTGGCTCTAAAGCTGTCAGCTGTGACACAGGATAATGACAAGGCTAAAGAAGAGCCACTCTGTCCCTCAATTAAATGCTTCCTCAATGACATGAATGTGCAGGGAGAAATAGCTGTGGCTCAAAGAAAACGACTTTTTACAATGAAAAATGATCAGCATAGAGTTTCCCCATAATCCAAGGAGAACGCCACAAATGTCGTTGAGCTTGCAATAATTTTAGTGAGTGCTGACATTTCTAGCATAATAAAGTCACCTGTTTAAACCAATGCTAACCCTATTTTATGTGTATAAATAACAGGTAAACAAAGCAGATGCAGTATCTGTATGCCAGAAAGAACCCTAGGGAACATCTACCCTCATTCCATCTCTGAGAAAAGAACGAAGTGACTTACTTGACACAGGACATTGCAACAATAACATCCTCTTCTCCTGCCCCATCCTCAATACAATCAAAATCACAGTGCCAGTGAGTGAAGCTCACCTGTCCTCTCAATCAATCAATTCACATATGATTTCTTGAACTATCAATTTCCTTAGTGACATGAGTAAAAATGCCTCCCATAATTCAAATTTACTACTTGTTTTCAACTACATGACATGTGTCCATGATCAAGCAACTAGCACGAAGTGTGACTTTATGTAGAAGACATATTTTTATCCATATATTTTATAGCAGCACATAAACAACCTAACTTAATGCCAAGAATCCACGGAAGACACAAACTTCCTGACTGTTAACCGAAAGTCTGGAAGTCTGAGTATCCCCAGAGGCATCTTGGAAGAAAGGCTAGGTCATTTCCTCCTGAAAAGCCAACCATTAAAAATCTGCAGAGCACAGCTCTACTCTAATACCCATGGGTCTCCAAGAGTCAAAACCAACCCCATAACAAATGGTAACTTAATACCAAGTCAGTTACTAAGGCTTCATCGTTATCAAAACCATTTGTTTTTATATATCCATTTCCATGTGGCCCTGTACTAGGCACTACAGGAAAAAGTCAAAATGAAAATAACTTTGCCTCTTAGGATATGTGATTTAAAATGACATGAGAAAATGTACATATTGAAGACACACCAAGCACAGACATGAAACCTAAACATGTAGGTATATTAATTACATTAAGCAGTTAAACAAATGAAAGACATTTCTGTGATTTCTTTTGAGAAATGTCATGCTCTCACGAAAATCTCATCTCTCCATGTGAAGTCTTCTTTTGGGTGTTGGGTTTCAAGAGGTACTTTAATGATAGAGGAAAAAGAACCTCTCGAGGGTTTGCAAGAAGGAAAACACCCAATTCATATTACTCAGCTTGGGAGAAGAAACCCAAGCATAGTAACTGATGAATAAGTGTAAGTAATGTATTAGGTTCCTGTGGCTGCCATAACAAATGAACACAACTGACTGGCTTGAAACAGAAATTTATTATGTAACTAGTTGAGGAGACTAGGACTCTGAAGTCAAAGTGTCAGTAGGGCCATACTACCCTCCAAAATTCTAGAAAAGAATCTTGTCATGCCTGTTTTAGCTTCTGGTCCAAAATCAAAAAAAAAAAAAAAACCATTTCTGCCAAGTCGATTCTGGCTCACAGCAACTCTAAAGGCCAGAATAGAACTGCCCTACAGAGTTTCCAAGCAGTGCCTGGTGGATTCAAGCTTCTAGTCTTTTGATTAGCAGCTATAGATCTCTGGAGTCACTTTGCTTATATGTAGCTATATCACTCCTATCTGTCTCCTCAACTAGTTACATAATAAATTTCTGTTTCAAGCAGCCATACTACCACTATGCCACCAGGGTTTCCAACAAAGTTTTCAAGGAGTAGCTGGTGGATTAGAACTGCCAACCTTTTTGTTAGCAGCCGTAGCCCTTAACCACTACACCACCACAGTTTCTGGTGTTTTCCTGACACTCATCTAAATTTATTACTCATTTCAAGTTGCTAAATAGATCAATCTAGCAATATTTTAAAAACTATGGTAGAAAAATATTTAAATTCCAGTCTAGTGCCTCAATGTTACTTAATTCCTAGCATGAGTGGTTCAGTCAATAGCTACAGCTTTTCTCTAAGCTATTCGTGCCAAAAGGAAAGCCCTCTTATTGTATTGGATTCCCTCAGAATTGTGTAGTTTGAATCTTTCAGGCCAGCAGGTGGCTTGGGTCCAGGAGCAGCAGCATCACCTGGGAATTTATGAGAAATGTAAATTATCAGGCCAAGCCAGACCTACTGAATCAGACTTTCGGGGGTTATGCCTAGCAATGTGTGTTTTAACAAGGCCCCACCAGGTAATTTTGATGCAAATTTGGAACTACAGCTTTAGGCATGTCAGATCCCACTGCCACTGAGTTGATTGCAGCTCACAGTGACCCTATAGGACAGAGCAGAACTCCCTACACGGTTTCCAAGACTGTAAATCTTCATGGAAGCTGACTGACCATCTTTCTCTGAGTAGCTGGTGGATTCAAACCACTTTTTGGTTAGCAGTCCAGCACTCAACCACTGCATCACCTGGCTGATAAATAAAACAAAACAAAACAAAAAAAAAACGATTGCCATCAAGTCAATTTCTGACTCATAGTGACCCTATAGGACAGAGTAGAACTGCCTCAGAGAGTTCCCAAGGTGCAACTGGTGGACTTGAACTGCCGATCTGGGGTTAGAAGCCATAGCACTTAATCATTATGTCACCATGGTTTCCTGGTCAGTAATAGAGCATATATATTTACACTGACCCCAGTGTCAGAGCAGGCATTTCCACTTACTTGCATGTATAATGCAAAGAAGAAAAAAAAAACATTTTTTGCTTAATCTTAAAATCGAAAATAACATATTCACATTGGCCGGCAAATAGGATATCATCCTGCTGACCTCTCGCTGGAAGGAGAGTTGGGGGAAGAGGAGGGGAAAGGAGACTGTTGGGAGGATGAGACATGTATGGAGCAGAGAGGAATAGTGTGCTATCACCAACAGGGAGAGCAGTGGAAGCTGCATATAGGTGGGCATGTAAATTTGTATGGGAATGTACAATTTCACTCAGTCGTATTAAATTAAAAAAAAAATAAAAAAATAAAATGTTAAGTGCTGCATACCCACAGACTGATTTTCAGTCTTGCAAACATTGTTGGGAACCCTGGCAGTGCAGGCAGCCCTGACGGGGCATTGGGTAAGTGCTAGCTCTGCTAATCAAACGGTGGGATCCACCAGGTGTTCCCTGGAAACTCTACGGGGCAGGTCTACACTGACCTCTAGGGTCACTATGAGTCGGACCTGACTGGACGACCACACTGGGTTTGGTTTTCTGGTTTTGGTATAGTGACGCAGTGCTTAGGAACTCAGCTGCTAACCAGAAGCTTGGCAGTTCCAACCCATCAGCCACTGCTTGGAAACTATGGGAACGTTCTTTCCTGTCCCATAGGGTAGCTGTGAATCAGAATTGGCTCAACAGCAAGGAGTTAGACATTGTAGAGTGCAGTGTTTTAAAATATATTTGCCAACATATCACCACTAAAGTCAACAGTTTTCATAAGCTTCCAAGGGTCTTATTTCTCTTGTTGGATCTTACTAGCATGAGTAGGGCCCTAACACAACACCCCAGATAAACGGCAGACCTCTCAGTGTGGGACACGTGGGAAGACGGCCCCAGAGAGAAGTCTGGAAAAAGTCTCCGGGTAAAATGTATGAGGGAGGAAAAGACCTGGGATTTCATTCCTGCTCATGAGCAGCACTGATGGTGGTCTTTCTCAAACAGATCCGAGATACCCCAAATCAGCCCAAGAGCGGAGTTTTTGACTATCAGTGGTTGCCAATTAAGGATCCGACTCGACGGCACTGGGCTTGGCTGGCAATGAGAGGCAGTCACCTATAGCCTCCGTCTGCTACAAACCCAAAAATAATAATAAAAAAACAAACCCATCGCCATGAGTCAGCTGTGACTCAAAACACAGCAGGAGCACTTAAAACCACACAATCCTTTTCGAAATACCCCAAACTCTCAGCTGATAGGAAAGAAAATTAACTTACTTAAATTTAAGGAAAGATATTTGCGTGCATGTTATGCCAAAACCCCACCACTTCTCGGGAGAATTCTTCCCCAGCTTCCTTCCCGGATTTCCATTGCGCCCGGTAATGAAGACCATTCTGCCTATCGCTAACACCAATTAGCTCACACCAAACCTCAAGATGAAAAGCGGAAAAATAAATCACTAATTCAGCAATGGTCATTAAAAAAAAAAAATGATAATAACGTAAAACTCCCTCCAAAATTAGCCTACACCGTGACATAAATTGGTTTTCTTTGTCACCGAAAATTGACTTGCAGTTCACTAGTTAGAAAATAGTTGCTGAAAAGCCGGGGCCTCCGAGCTCTCGGATCCTGCTCGCCTTTCATCATGTAAACAAACGCATCAGATTTAAAGCTTTCCCATAATTGTTATGCTAACCTTGGAGCAAAACCTCTCCATTTGCATTTGAAGGAGCTAAATATTAGGCAGGAAAGAAAGTGGTCTTTTTGAAAGCCTGAGAAAATGTCCTCGCTCGGGGTAGCTCCGCCATCTGGGCCGCGGGCTCGGCGCGCTCCTCCCTCCCCCACTGCTCCTTGGCAGGGGCGCGGGGAGGCAGGGGCGCGGGGAGGCAGGGGCGCCGCCGAGGGCGTCATCTTGCAGGAGAAAGGACTCAGAAATGCCTCTGCAGCCTGAATGAGCCGTACTTCCTAGAGGGGCGGGGGAGGCGGAGGGGAGGGAGCTGCTGGGGACCTGGGAGCGGCGCGCCGGGAGCCAGGCGTCCTTGGTGACAGACAGTGCGTCCTGAGGTCCCCCCACCCCCGCCCAAGTCGGGCTCCTCAAAGCCCTCCGTGGTGCCGCCGGGAGATCCAGACTGGAGGGCCACGGGTCTGTGCGCCCGAATATGTGTGCGTGTGTCTCTGTGTGTGTGGGTGTGTATCTCTATGTGTGTGTGTATACACCTGTGCACTTAGCAAGCGTCTCACTTTTCGTAAAAGCCATGGCCCGCTTTTAGCTTGAGCTCGTTGAGGACCCAGATACAGCCTATCTATTCAAGCCAATAATACCAGCCCACTTATTCACATATTCGCATTAATCTCGGAGTAATTAGAAATAAAAACACTGTGCCACGGGGCTTTGTGAAAGCAAGGAGGGGTGGGAAGCTCCAGCTTCCCACCCCCTATGCTGGGGGATAAAAAACCCTTGCCTCCTTCTACCTTTTCATTCAACCTGCACACAAAGAAGGCGCCGGCGCTGGCGAGTCCCAGGCACATCATTCTTGCGAGAATATCTGGGGCATCCTGCACGGGAGAACAGCGCTGGATGGGGCTAAGATGCTGCTGGAATCCCGAGTAGAATTATTTTCTTTCACCACTTCCCATTTTATTATTATTTCTAATATAATTCAAAGGTGCTTTGATTTGAGAATGCTTTTACTTTTACCAGAATTAGCATTTCTCACCAGTCCTAGGAGACATTCCAGAGAAGAACAGTATTTTTATTTTCCTGGGTTCACCCCCCTCCCCACTTTTGGTTTGACAAAAGCTTCTCATGCATCGCTGGACTGTATTACAAACTTAGGAGATTTTTCCCTCTCCTCAAAGGAAGATCATTGAGGCTGCAAGTAACCCTGGTAGCTGCTAGGAGATGGAATTCTTTAGACTAGAACTCCATGTGGCACAAATAACTGGCAGAAAGAGCGATTCAGGGCATCACTGGGGTCCTCCAGGAGGGCCGAAAGGAAGCCAGGCTGCCCCCGGGGCTACGCCTGGGGAGGAGATGGAGTGTACTGTTTGCCCTAGTCATAAACCAAATATGATGTTTGACAAGTCTCTGGAATGCACCAGTTCCCCTTATTCTATTTATTGAATAAGCATTTGTTAAATGGCTACAATCCTTGTTTTTGCAGTCAAGACCTTGGCCTCAGACAGACCTGGGTTCCAGTTCTAGCATCCAGAACTCACTCACTGGGTGGCCTTCAGCAAGTTAGGCAAGTTCCTTGTTGTTAGCTGACTTCCAGTCCACCACCCGCACTCAGGATGGCCCTGAGTGGCAGTCGAACAAAATGCAGCATGTTCTTGCCCCATCCCCATGGTTAGTTAAGGATGTGACCTTTGTGGTCTGCAGGGGGATTCACTGGCTGATTTTCAGAAGTAAATCGCCAGGCTTCTCTTCTAATATGTCTTAGTCTGGAAGCTGTGCTGAAATCATCACAACAGCACAGGCAGGCTTATACAGACAGATGGGTAGTGCTGGTGTTTTAGGTGCACTGGCTGAGAATCTAACCCAATTCTACTTGGGGGGGGGGGGGGAAAACACCTATGGCTGTCCAGTTGACTCCAATTCTTAGCAGTCCTATAAGGACACAAAAGAGCTGCCCCAAAGAATTTCCAAGGAGCAGCTGGTGGATTTGAACTGCTAACCTTGATTAGCAGCCATAGAGTACCATGGGTCTTAGTCACTGTACCACCAGGGCTCCGTACCCATTACAGAGAGTTATTTTCAGTATTAAGTAAGCCCAGGGCCTGGCATTCTGTAAATCACAGCAACTGTCATTATTTTTTTCTCTCTGAAAGTATAAAGACTTATTAGAAATCACATATACACCAAAAAGCAAGTGAAAGGGGCATTCAAAAATATTTCCTTATTGCCAGGTTCTGCTCTAGGTGCTGGAGATAAATAGTGGACAAGGAAACAAAGTTCTTTGCCCTCATAGAGTTTATAGCCCCTGCTGGGGAGATAAACAACAATTAAGTATTAAGTAAATGTAATCATATCAGAGCAGGAAGCTCCAAAGGAAAAGCAAGCCAGGGAACCCAAAAGAAGAGTGATTAGAGTAGGTGCCGCGAGAAGAGGAAAAGATTAAGAACGGGTGGACATACGGAAGCCCCTTGAAGAAAGCGACTCAGGGTCAGGAATGGGGCCCCAGACAAAAGCAGGCTGGAGACAAGCCAGCTGATCTTATGGGGCTTGGGAGACTGCAGTCAGGAGTCTAAATCTTCTCAGAGAAACAAGAGATTATTAGAAGGGTCCAAGAAGGGGAATGTTGTGATCTGACTTATGATTTAGAAAGATCACTCTGTCTCCTTTGTGGACCCATGACAAGCACAAGAGAGGGGCAAAGTAAAAGTGGTCCTTGCCACTGATCATACATTTAAATCACCTGAGAGGCTTTAGTAATTCCAAGTCCCACCTGCATGCAGGGAGTGGTGCCCAGACAGCACTACTACTCGTCTTCTGTCTCTTCCTTGTCTATCTTCACCTCTTTCTTCTCCTTCTCCTTCCCCTCTCCTTCTTCTTCAACTCCAAGATGATTCTAACATACTGTCAGGTCTGGAAAAGACTAATTTGGAAGCTATTATAATTGTCCTAGAAGCCTGATGGCACAGTACTTAAGTGCTTGGCTGCTAACCACAAATATTGGCAGTTGAAATCCTGGGAAACACTATAGGGCAATTCTACACTGTCATATAGGGTTTATAACAGTCAGAATCAACCCAACAGCAATGGGTTTGCTCTGGGTTTCTTTTTATTGCCCCAGTGAAAGATGGGATCTTTTATCGCAGTGACGGAAGTGGCAATGCTAAGAACTGTCCACATTCAAGATACACCTTAGAAGCAGAAGCAAATCAACTTGTTAATGGATTTGAAGTGAGGGGAGGGGTCAATGGAAAGAGAAAGATAGGAATCAGTAATGACTTGGTGGCTTGGAGCAAGAGTGCTGAGGGTGATTCCGTTTATAAGGATGGGAAAAACTGAAAGAAAAATTACTTGGGAAATGGAAACTGGAGGGTTGAAGAATGGAATGAAAACTACTGACCATTTTATGTAGGAGGTGCTTATTAGATGTATGTTAATATAGCAGTAGTCTAATTATTAAGTGGTGGCATCTACCAGGCAGTTGATTTGAAAGTCAGTAAGACAGGACACTAAATGCCAATACAGAACACTAAATGCCATCTATAAGCAGTATTTTCTACAAGGATGGAACATCCTATGTCTGCTCTGTCCAATGCAGTAGCCACTACCTACCTGTGGATACTGAGCACTTCAAATATGGCTAGTGTGAGTGAAGAACTGAATTCTTAATTTTATTTTAATTAGTTTAAACATAAATAACATATGTGGCAACAAACTGACCTTATGTTAACAATTCCCACACTTCTGAATCTGGTCTGCTCCTCTTTTTTTCACAGTCTGATAACTTCTCCCTATTTTTCCTAGGACCAGGTCAAAGCCATTATCATCTCCAACTTAGATTATTGCAACAACCTCCTATCTGGTCTCACTGACTTCCTCCTGGTCTTTTATTGCGTATTCTTAAAACAACAGTCAAAATGGTCTGTTCTAAACTCACTAATGGCTCTTTATCTCAATACAGCAAAAGCCAACATCCTTTCAAGAGTCCACAAAAAGCTATGGGAGGCCCATAGCCTCCTTTTCTTCTCTGACTTCATCTTTTCTCAATATTCTGTCTCTGCTCCTGCCATTGCACTTCTTGTCTTCTATTGTGCTTTATAATTAGCTGATTTATCTTTCTTTCTTTTTTTTTGTCTGTCTCTTTCTTGCTAGAAAATAAGCTCCACTGGGGTGGGGGTTTATACTATTCTGTTCACCATAATATCCCCCTACTTCCTGGAATATGGAGCCCAGGTGGCACAGTCAAGACCTCACACTGCTAACCAGAAGGCTGGCAGTTTGAATCCACCAGTCTTTCCTTGGAAAGCCTATAGCACACTTCTACTCTGTCATATGATGTTGTGATGAGTTGAATTCAAATTGAAGGCAAAAGAGGCTTTTCCTAGAATATAATGGTCTGACACATATCAAGCACTGAATAAATACTTACTGAATGACTGAAACAGCATGTAGATAATATATGCTCACCGAGATCAACCAGAGAAAAATACATAAAGTAGAGAAAGCTCCAGGATTGAGCCCTGGATCACTCTAAAATTTAGAGTTTTCCTCTCTAATATGATAACTGCTAGCCACATTGGGCTATTGAGCCCTTGAAATATGCTAGTCCAACTTGAGATGTGTACAGTGCTCCATTAATAATTATTTACATTGATTACATTGTGAAATTATGTTTTAGATATACTGGGTTAAATAAAATATATTATAAAATTAATTTCACCTGTTTCTGAGGGGGCATAGCCAACATGGCAGACTACCCACACATCTCCTTAATCCCTTCTGAAAACTAACACCTGGACTGATAATTAAATGGAGACTTCTGGACACCCAGTGGGCCCTAGGACACAGCATAGGACTGTCAGATTGGACTACATGCCATTAAATAGGAAACTTCCAGTGTCTCACTGAGCCCCACTCCTGGTATCTAGCTGCTTATGTGGAATGAAGGTACTGGAGCTTTTAATTACTTTTTTTTTTTTTTTTTTTTTTTTGACCAAAAGGCAGAGATGGGCAGGAGCCAGCAGATATGCCGAACAGCAGTGCTGAAATGAACAGCATGTGCTGCAGCACAGAGTGTGTGGGATAGCCACATTTTGAGAGCCCGACGGGGGACGGACTGAGGATACCACAATCCCTCAACCCTCTCTTTTCCAAGCTCTGCCATAGATTCTGCTGTTTCATGGTGGGAGGGGCAGCTTGACCTGGATACCATCTTGGTCAACTGGGGGGTGGAGTTACCGAACTGGAGGCCTCAGCAGGTGCTAATTCCCAGGCTGCGAGGCATTGCCAGTCCAGGGAGCACTTTTCCAGCAGTAAGGCTATATTTAGCACAGTGTTGTCTTATGGGTGGCGCTTGGTAGAGGATAGCAACAGGCTGTAGCTCCTCCGTGCTTTGAACTACATCATAGCATCTGAGGACTCCCAAAGAGGTGCTTCCATTGTCAGCTGGAAGGCAGGCTTGCCACACCTGATGGCCTGACTGATTTTGGAAGCTGTCAGATAACTTTTAGCTTTTTAAAATAAGACTGCCTAGAGAAATAATGACTGTGCAGCCTGACAGCATCACTCCCAGTCTTTACTGACCCACATCATAGGTTCAGTTGATGGCCCCTCAGTGACTCCTAAGTAGGGTGGTGTCTTTGCCAGCCGTGAGGTGGAGCCTGCCACCCCAGAGAGTCCACTGGGGCCAGTCACTAGAGTACACAGAAGCAGCTGCTGACCAACTCCCTTGTCAGAACTACACCTCAGCTCCTCTAGATGGCAACAGATCATTGCCAAGCATTTAAGAAAATAACCGAACATGGCTCCAGAGAACTCTCAAAATAAGGAATCAAAAAACTTTCTAGATGAAGAAGCCTTTTGGAAACTACTGGAGGTTGAATACAAAACAATTACGTATAGAGCCCTCCTAGAGAAAAAAACAAAATGAAAAATTAAGGAAGGTATTCGAACTCATGGAGCATCAATGTTCTGAAATCCAACAGATCAATAACAAAATTACAGAACTAGTCAATTCAATTCAAAGCCAAAAGAGCAGAATTGTGGAACTGTACATCAGACTTAGTGACCTTGAGGATAGAGTAACTGACACCAGCATTTATGAGGAGAAATCAGAGAAAAGAAATAAGAAAAATGAAGAAGCTTTAAGTAACAAGTGAAATGCTATAAAGAGGAAAATTCTATGATTAACTGGAGTTCCTGAGCAGGCAGGGATACCTGAAAACACAGAGACTATTGTTCTTGAATTGCTGACAGAAAACTTCCCTGAAATTATGAAAGAGAATGTAGATATCCAAGCCATATCAAACACCAAAAGAACTAGACCCCAAAAGAAAGACAACAAGACATGTTATACTCAAAATTAATAAAATAAAACATAAGCAGAAACTCTTAAAGGCAGCAAGAATCCAAGCAAAGCTAACATTCAGAAGGAAACTCTGTAGGTGTTCGTCTGACTTCTCAGCAGAAACAATGTCAGCAAGGAGGCAGTGGGATGACACATTCAAAGCCTTGAAGGAGAAAAACTTCCAACCAAGCATTATATATCCTGCAAAACTGTCTTTCAAATATGAAGATGAAATTAAGATATTTGCAGATAACCAGAAGCTTAGAGAATTTGAAAACTCCTAACAAAAACTACAAGAAACACTGAAAGAAGCTCTTTGCTTAGAAAAACAAAACCATTAAGTGTATACTTAAGGAAGCAATGCATTTATTGACTCACATGATGCCCCCAAAGCAACAAAATCTGGATGAAAGCATAACTAAGAAATCACTTATGTCTTCAGAAGGCTCCCAAAAGAAACAACCAAAGAACTGTCCAGATGAAGAAACCTTTCTGAAACTTGTCAGAAGGTGAACACAAAAGGGTTATATATAGAGCCCTCCTAGACCTTATGCAAAATGTAGCAGAGCAAAGTGAAAAATTAAACAAGCTGTTCAATCTGACAGAACACCAGAACTCTGAAATCCAACAGGTCAAGAACAAAATCAAAGAGACGGAAACTTCAATTCAAGGCCAAGAAAACAGAATGAACAAACATAAATTAGACTTTCTGACTTGGCAGACAAAGCTACCAACTCTAGTATCTATGAGAATAAAACAGAAAACAGAAACAAGAGAAAGGAAGAAGCATTAAGAAGCATGTGGGACTTTATTAAGAGGAACAATCTACAAGTAATTGGAGTTTTTGAACAGGGGGAGACACGTGGAACACAGAGAGTATGGTTGCTGAGCTGCTCATGGAAAATGGCCCAGAAATTATGAAAGAAGAGAATATAGATATCCAAGATGTATACTGAATACCACTCAATATTGATTCAAAAAGAAAGACTCTAAGACACATTATAATCAAGCCTAACAAAATGAAACATAAAATGAAACTCTTAAAGGCAGCAAGACTCAAAGCAAAGCTAACATTCAGAGGGAAACCCTATAGGATTTCGTTGGATTTCTAAGCAGAAACTATGCTGGCACGGAGAGAGTGCCATGACACAGTGAAAGCCTTGAAAGAGAAGAACTTCCAACCAAGAATTATATATCCTGCAAAACTATCTTTCAAATATGAAAATGAAATCAAGACATTCACAGATAAAAACAAACTCAGAGACTTTGTAAAACCAAACCAAAGCTATAAGAAATACTGAAAGAATCTCTTGGCTTAGAAAAACAAAACCATTAACTTTTTGTTTTACAAGAAAATTCAGGACACATCACCTGAGTAGGGAACACTTCAAAATCAATCAAACTTATAATAGTGAAATAAATGATCCAGTGATCATATCATGAAAAATACAGTGTCATCATATTAAAAAGGGATGTACTACAGTCATTGTAGTCCTTCCAGACGGAGAGGTAGTTGCTAAGACTGGTAGAAATTAAAATTGGGTTTACATATAGTTTACTGAGGGGGATCATAGGGGCAGCTGTAAAGCATAATAAAGATGCAACATATCAAATCAAGAAATGTAATACAGGAGTCTCAACAACCACAAAACCAATCCTGAAAAAGGTGAAAAATCAACTCACAAAGCAGAAAGTCCTGGAACAGATTAAGAATAACAGAGAAAACATCAACACAAAAATAAACATATCACAATGACAGCACTAAACACATACCTGTCAATAATTACATTGAATGTGAATGTACTGAACACTCTAGTAAAGAGACAATGAGTGACATCTTCAATCAAAAGACAAGACCCATCTATATGTTGCCTAAAACAAACTCACCTTAGACTTAAAGATAGGAATAAACTGAAAATCAAAGCATGGAAGAATATGTATCAAGCTACCCAAATGCAAAGAAGAGAAGGTATGGCAATTCTAATCTCAGATAAAATATATTTTAATGTAAAATCCACCATCGTGGACAAGGATGGACACTATTTATTGCTGAGAGGTTCAATACACAAGTAGGACTTAACAATATTAAATATTAGAGCACCTAAATACGTTGAAGAAACACTGGCTACACTCAAAAAGAGATAGACCACTCCACAATAATAGTGGGAGACTTCAACACTCCATTCTCAATACTGGACAGATCATCTAGGAAAAAGCTCAATAAAGACACAGAAGACCTTATTGTCACAATTAGCCAACTAGACCTCATCAATGTATACAGAACTTTCTATCCATCAGCTGACAACTACACCTTCTTCTCCAGTGCAAATGGAACATTATCTACAGTAGACCATGTGTTGGGACACAAAGCAATTCTCAACAAAATCCATACCACTGAATTAATGCAAAGCATCTTCTCGGATCATAAAGCCATAAAAGTCAAAAACAATAGCAGAAAAAACATAGATAGAAAGTGGAACTCATGGAATCTGAACATCTTGGTCGAAAAACCATGGGTTATAGAAGTCAGGATGAAATAAAGAAATTTGTGGATTCCAATGACAATGAAAACACTTCCTACCAGAACTTATGGGATACAACCAAAGCAGTGCTCAGAGGTCAGTTTATCTCTATAAATGCACATATCTGGAAAAAAGAAAGAAACCAAACAGAAGAACTAACACTACAGCTTGAACAAGCAGAGAGAATAACAGAGGAACCCTTCAGGCACCAGAAGAAAACAGATTATAATGATTAGAGAGAAATAAATGATTTAGACAACAGAAGAACAACTGAAAAAATTGAAAAGACCAAAAGCTTGTTTTGGGACAGATCAACAAAATTGACAGACCATGGGCTAAACTGACTAAAGAAAAAACAGAAAAGGAAACAAATAACTCAAGCAGGAAATGAAAGGGAAATTGTCATAATATATCCAACAGAAATAAAAAACATTGTAACAGAATATTACGAAAGTCTGTACTTTAACAAATTTGAAAACCTAGAGGAAATGGAGAAATTCCTTGATTGATATCACCTACCCAAATTATCACAATGTGAAGCCAAACAGCCTAATAAACCCATCACAAAGGGAGAGATGGAAAAAGTAATCCCAAAACTGCCAACCTAGTCCAGGCCCAGATGGCTTCACCACAGAATTCCACCAAACTTTTAAGAAGAGTTATCTCCAATATTACTGAGACTATTTCACAGTATAGAAAAGGATGGAATTCATACTATGAAAGCAGCATAACCCTGGTACCAAAGCCAGGGAAAGACCCAACAAAAAAAGAGAACTACAGACCAATGTCACTCATGAATCTAGATGCAAAAATCTTCAACCAAATTCTTGTCAACAGAATACAACAACATATCAAAAAAATAACCCATCATGAACAAGTTGGATTCATACTAGAGATGCAAGTCTGGTTCAACATCAGAAAAACAATTAATGTGATCAACCACATAAATATCACAAAAGATAAGAATCACCTGATCTTGTGTATTGATGCAGAAAAGGCATTTGATCAAGTCCAACACCCATTCATGCTAAAAACTCTCAGCAAAATAAGAATAGATGGCAAATTCCTCAATGCAGTGAGGGCCATTTATACAAAGCCAACTGCCTACGTCATCCTGAGTGGAGAGAGAATGAAACAGTTTCCCTTAAGAACAGGAATTAGACAAGTATCCCCACTCTCACCTCTCCTATTCAACATTGTACTAGAAGTTCTATTAGACAAGACCAAGAAATAAAGGGCATTTACAAAGAAGTAGTAAAAATCTCCCTGTTTGCAAATGATATGATTGTATATGCAGAGAATCCTAAAGAATCCATAATGAAACTACTCAAACTGATAGAAGAGTCCAAGAAAGTCTGAGGATACAAGATAAATATAAGTAAATTGGTAAGATTCCTTTATACCAACAATGACATTGTCAATGAAGAAATCACAAAATTAATACCATTTACTATGGCCCTCAAGTAGATAAAGTGCCTAGGAATAAATCTAACCAGAGAAATAACAGACGTTTACAAAGAAAACTACAAGTCGTTGCTACAAGAAACTAAGAGAGACTTATGGTAGTAGAGAAACCTACCCTGCTCATGGATAGGAAGATTTAACATTGTGAAAATGTCTATTTTACCCAAAGCAATCTACTTATATAATACAATCCCAATACAAATTCCAGTGACTTTTTTTAATGAGATGGAGAAACAAATTACCAAATTTGTTTAGAAAGAGGAGAAGCCCCACATAAGTAAAGCACTACTGAAGAAGAGCACACTGGGAGGACTCTCACTACCTGACTTTAGAACCTATTACACTGCCACAGTAGTCAAAACAGTCTGGTACTGGTACAAAAAGAGACAGGTAGATCAATGGAATAGAATTGAGAAATCAAAGAGGACACCATCTGCATATGAACAGTATATATTCAACAAAGGCCCTAAGACATTAAGCTGGGGTAAAAACAATCTCTTCAACAAGTGGTGCTGGTAAAATTGGATATCCATCTGCAATAAATTGAAAGAAGACCCGTATCTCACACTTTATACAAAAACCAACTCAAAATGGATAAAAGACCTAAATATCAAATCTAAAATGATGAAGCTCATCCAAGAAAAAGTAGGACCAACAATGGAAGCTTTAATACACAACATAGACAGACATCAAAATCTGTCAAACAAACCACAAGTAACAGAAGAAAAAATAGTTAAATTGGAACTACTAAGAATCAAACACTTTTGCTCATCCAAATACTTTATCAATAGTTTTAAAAGGACACCTACAGAATGGGAAAAAATATTTGGCAACTCTGTGTCAGACTGACATCTGATCTCCATAAGGTACTACAAAATACCAATAAGAAAAAGACAAATCATCCAATTAAGCGATGGGCAAAGGAGATGGACAGACACTTCGCTAAAGCAGAGATCCAGGCAGTCAAAACACACATGTGCACATGCTCGCTATCATTAGCTATTAAAGAAATTCAAATCAAAAAGACAATGAGATACCATCCCACTCCAACAAAGCTCTCCATGATCCAAAAAAATGCCAAACAACAAATGCTGGAGAGACTGCAAAGAAATTGGAGCTTTCCTACACTGTTGGTGGGATTGCAAAATGTTGCAACTTCTGTGGAAAGCAATCTGGCACTTCCTTAAAAAGTTGAATCTAGACATACCATTTCACCCAGTAATTCCACTGCTTGGAATACATCCCACAGAATCAAGGCCATTCACACCAACTGATGCATGCACACAAATGTTTATTGCAGCACAGTCCACAATAGCAAAAAGATGGAATCAACCTAGATGCCCAATAACAGAGGAATGGATAGGTAAACTATGATGTATACTCAATGGAACACTATGCAATGATAAAGAACAATGATGATTTTAGGAAACATCTTATAACCTGGTTTCAATTGGAGGACATCATGCTAAGTCAAAGCAGTGAGCGACAAAAGGACAAATACTCTATGAGACCTCCATGATAAGAATTTAAAAACAGACTTGTGCATAGAAGAAAAGACTCTTTGATGGCTGCAAGGGTGGGGAGGGAGGGAGGGTGAGGGTGGGGAGGATTTAAATTAGATAGTTAATAGAAATTTGGTTCGGTGAAATCTGGGACAGCACACATTAGACAGAAGATCAGTTTTAACTGGACTCCAACATAACATGATTACTCCTCCCATCTTAGCCCAATGTTGCAACAACAGCATAGCTGGGGCAGGGGGCAGGGGACCATGTTCTGAGGTGAAATCAAGGCCAAATTGGTACAACTAGCATTTTGTTAGAGGCTTCTGCACCCCACATTGGTGAGTGGTGTCTGGGGTCTTAAAAGCTGCCAAGCTGCCATCTGAGGGTACAGCAAATGGTCCCAACTCAGCAGGAATGGATGATCACCAAGGACCAAAATGACATGGGGGAAAGAGAACCCGTAACACAGAGAGACCCACGTGAGTGGGTGACTACATCAGCTTGTGACCAGAAGAACTGGATGGTGCCCGGCCACTACCACTGATAGCTGTGATGGAGCTCACAAAGTTGAGTCTCACTGGCAACGCAGGAGTTAAAAGGGATGCACCCTGAGATCTCTACTACAAGACCACAATTGATGGTTCAGGGGCTTCGTGGTTTCCCTGGGAGCATGATCCCAGGCCCTGATGCTGTCCCTGTCCATAAATCACAATGGAGGTCAACTCTTTGGACAGGAAAGGATTGGACTTGGTGACACAGAGTGACCACATCATGTGTGCACTCTATGGTTCTATGCATCCATAGCATGTCATCCTGCTGACCTCTTACTGGAGGTGGGGGAGTGGGTGGAGAGGAGGAGTAGGAGATTGCTCGGAGGATTAGACATGTATGGAGCAGAGAGGAATAGTGTGCTGTCACTGGGCAGTGACAGCAGTGGGAGTTACACATAGGTGGGCATGTAAACTTATATGGGAATGTATATTTTCACTCAATCATAATAAAAAAAAGAAAACACCAACACAAAAATCAATGTATCAAAATGACAGCACTAAACACATACCTATCAATAATTACACTGAATGTAAATGGACTGAATGCTCCAATAAAGAGACAATGAGTGGCATCTTGGATCAAGATGTGACCCATCCATACGCTACTTACAAGAAACACATCTCAGACTTAAAGATATCAGCAAACAGAAAATTGAAGTATGAAATAATATATCCTAAGCTAACAATATACAAAGAGGACCAGGTGTGGCAATACTAATCTCGGATAAAGCAGATTTTAATGTAAAATCTACCGTTGTGGACAAGGAAGGTCACTGTTCACAAGCAGAACTTGACAATATTAGATATTTATGCAACCAATACCAGAGCACCTAAATAAATCAAACACTAAATACATGGAAAAACAAGATAGATCACTCAGTAATAATACTTGCAGACTTCAACACTCCATGTTCAGTAATGGACAGATCATCTAGAAAAAAGCTCAGTAGGAGATACAGAAGATCTTATTGCAACAACTAACCAATCAGACCTCATCGGCCTATACAGAACATTTTGTCCATCAACAGATAGGTACACCTTCTTCTCCACTGTACATGAAACATTTTCCAGACTAGACCATGTGTGAGGACATAAAGCAAATCTCAACAATACCCAAACCATTGAGTTATTAAGGTATCTTCTCAAACCATAAAGCCATAAGAGTTGAAATCAACAGCAGAAAAAAACATAGATGGAAACTGAATGACACCTTGCTCAAAAAGCCATGGGTTATACAAGAAATCAAACACAAAATAAAGAAATTTATGGATTCAAGTGAGAATGAAAACACATCCTATTGCAACCTGTGGGAAACAGCCAAAGCAGTGATAGAGGTCAATTTATCTCTATAAATGTACACATTCCAGAAGGAGGAAAGGATCCAAAACAAAGCATTAACCCTACAGCTTGAGCAAGTAGAAAGAGAAAAACAGAGGAACCCCTCAGGAACCAGAAGGAAACAGATCATAAAGATTACAGCAGAAATAAATGAATAAGAGAATAGAAGAACATTTGAAAAAGTTGACAAAATCAAAAGCGGTTTTTTTGAAAAGATGAACAAAATTGACAAACCACTGGCTAAACTTACAAAAGAAAAACAGGAAAGTAAACAAAGAACCCAAATAAGAAAAGAAATGAGAGATGTCACAACAGACCAATTGAAATAAAAAATATCATAACAGAATACTGTGAAAGACTGTACTCTAACAGATTCAAAAACCTAGAGGAATTGGAAAAATTCTTAGAGTCATATCACCTACCAAAATTATCACAAGGAGAAGCAGAATAATTTAATAAATCCATCACAAAGGAAGAGATTGAAAAAGTCATCAAAAACTACCAACCAAAAAAAAACCCTGGCCCAGATGGCTTCACCACAGAATTCTACCAAGCTTTAGAGAATAGTTAACTCCAATACTACTGAAACTATTTTACAGTGTAGGAAGGGATGGGATACTCCCAATTTCATTCTATGAAGACAGCATAATCCTGATACCAAGGCCAGGGAAAGGTCCCACAAAAAAGGAAAATTACAGACCAATATCAGTCATGAACCTAGATAGAAAAATCTTCGACAGAATCCTTACAAACAGAATTCAAACAATAATTCATCATGAGCAACTGAATTCATACCAAAGATTCAAGGCTGGTTCGACATCAGAAAGACAATTAATATTATCAACCACATATGTAACACAAATGATAAAATCATCTGATTTTGTCAGTTGATGCAGAAAGGGCATTTGACAAGGTCCAACACCCAAGCATCCTAAAAACTCTCATCAAAATAGGAATAGAAGGCAAATTTCTCAGTACAGTGAAGGGTATCTACACAAATCCAACCTCCTACATCATTCTGAATGGAGAAAGACTCAAAGCATGCCCCTTGAGAACGGAAACTAGACAAGGACACCCTTTCTCACCACTTCTATTCAACATTGTACTAGAAGTTCTGGTGAGCAATCAGGTGAGACAAAGTAAAGGGCATCCGTCTTGGCAAAGAAGTAAAACTCTCCCCATTCGCAGATGATATGATTGTATACACAGAGAATCCTAAAGAATCCATAAGTAAACTTCTCATACTAATAGAAGAGTTCAGCAAAGTATCCGGATGTAAAATAAACATAAGTAAATCAGTAGGATTTCCTTATACCAACAAAGAGATTGTTAAAGAAGAAATTACCAAATAAATACAATTTACTATAGCCCCCAAGAAGATAAAGTACCTAGGAGAAAATCTAACTAGAGAAATAAGAGAACTAGACAAAGAAAACCACAAGAACCTATGCAAGAAACTAAGAAAGACTTACATAAGTGGAGAAACCTACTCTGTCCATGAAAAAGAGGACTTAAGATTGTGAAAATGTCTAAGTGATCTACATTTACAATGCAATCCCAATACAAATACCAGTGAAGTTTTTTATTGAGATGGAGAAACAAATCACCAGCTTTGTCTGGAAAGAGAAGAAATCCTGGATAAGCAAAGTCCTACTGAAGAAGAGGAATGCAGTGGGAGACCTCACACTACTTGACCTTAGAACTTATTACACTGCCACTGTAGTCAAAACAGCCTCCTACTGGTACAAAATGAGATATATAAACAAATGGAGCAGAGTTGAAACCCTAGAGATGCCACTATCCTCTTACAAACATTTAATATTTGAAAAAGACCCTAGGATTGTAAACTGGGGTAAAAATACTCTCTTTAACAAATGCTGCTGGCAAAATTAGATATCCATCTGCAAAAAAAACTGAAACAAGACCCATATCTCACTTGTTTCTTTTTACCTTTTTTTAATGTGTTAGAAAATTCAAAATTGTTTATGTCTTACATTATATTTCTATTGATTTAGAAATTGCAAAGAAGAAAGTATCAGGCAAGTACATCAGAGTAGAGAAACAATTATCTGAGGTAGAAGGCAACCATAATAATAAAATGAGAATGGAGAATTGACCAAAGAATTTGCACAATGGAGATCACCATTAACCTTAACAAAGGTTAAGGTTACTAGTTACTAGTGAGATACGTAGACAGAAGCCTAATTGGAGAAGGCTACAACCGGAACAGAATCTCAGATTAGTATAAGCGGTTATCACACTGAGTTGGTGTAATTAATGTTACAGCCTGCTCACATTCTGGAGGAGGAGTGAGAATCAGGATTAGCACAAAGCTGGACCCTAGGAGATGGAAGTCAGACATACCTCCTTTTTGTACTTTTTCACCATTTCTGATAGCAGCCATCACTCCCCACAGCACTGTATACTTTTCTGCAGATAATTTGATCATTTGTTGCAATGGCCACATAAAACTCACTTACTAAGGAAATAATAGGCTACAACTTGAGATCAGGGTCAGTTTGGAAGTAACAGGATACAACTCAGGAGGCAGAACAGCTTCCAACCAGGAGGGCTTTCCTATCTTTCTCGGTAGTGTTCACAGGCAGGTTCCTGCCTTGGTTGTTAGGCCTTGGGAGACTTTGCTCTGCCTGCTCAGGCAAGTATTCCAATTCTTTCTGGCTCTGTCAGCAGGTGCCTAGAAGCACCCCACTCCTCCAGAAATCCTCCTACCCGAAGGCACTCCGTTCTCTGTCTATGGGCTGGCAAGCACCATGGCAGCCACCTACCAGTCCTATGATTCCTGGCACTCCTTGTGTTGCCTCTCATACTGCTGCTGGTGTCTCGTGCCATCATCAATGTTACAGTTATTGGCCTTGGATTATAGCTTTTTTAGGAAGTTTTCTTTCTTTCTCATTGCCTCTTTCTCACTCTGAAAACCTCTGTCAGGTTGGCTGTTTAAATAAACAAACTGCTTATCAATTTCAAGGCCCTCCCAGCCAGGCCACAAACAGATCAATCTTGCAAGATCACTGAATTCTTATTTGGTGGTCTTATGCACCCTGTTTGGTGGCATAGTAAATTGACCAAACCATGCAAGGTAAGGAAAATAGACCAATCAGGAGATAGACTGTGGATTAACAAGTTATTTTTGGCAGGATTATAAATAGAAGGCCAGAAAGGCCATGTAAAAAGAGAAACCTACTGCACGGCAGCTGGTAACCCAAGCAATGAAGATTTGAATCCACCCAGAGATGTCTCAGAAGAAAGACCTGGTACTCCACCTTCAAAAACTCAGCCACTGAAAACTGTGTGGAGCACAGTTCCACTCTGACACGCATGGGGTCACTGTAAGTCAAAATTGACTGGACATCAACGGATTAAGTCACAATGGAAAGTGAGAAAGTACAAACATAGACTACCCTCTCAAGAATTTTTGCTATGTGGAATAGGATTGTTGCTAGACGAAGAGAGAAAAAAACAATTAAAGGTGGGAGATATTTACAGAAGTTTGGTATCTGAAGGAAATGATCCAAGAGAAATAGCTCCAAATTGGAGACTTCATGTCAAATAGAAAGACTATAGTAATGCAGCATTTTAAATCTGAGAGGCGATCATCTTAGACAAACATTTTGCATTATAGATAAGAGCTTTGAGGTCTAGAGAGGTGAATGTCTTGATAACATACAGCAGAGCTGAAACCAGAGACCCAGAAGCACTGTTTATGAATGAACACTTGCTTAAGTTCATTTCTACAGATACAAACATTTTTAAATTCTAATATATCTGACCCAAACTATTTTCCCCATCACATAGCAGGATATTTATATGTTAGCTAGTGGTCCATTAAGAGTCAACGTAACTGAAATAATAGCTACCATTTATTAAATACTTGCTTTGTGCCTGGTATTTTACATATATTAGCACTCACCTATGTAATAACCCCACACTGTAGGCAGTTATTATTATCCCAGTTTTACAAAACGGAAAACTGAAATTTTTAGAGTTTTAATCACTCTAATCCATATCTGCTTGGCTTCAAAGTTCATATGCTTTTTAACATGGCATACAACCTCATAATCACAATTCTATGACCTGTAAATTCTCTGACCTCTGCAAATCATCCCTGAAGAGGAAAAAATACTCCAGTTGCTAATAAATGAGAATAGATATCCTAATTAATAAAACAGTACCCACAAGTATGACGGTAACATAGTGCTTTTGTAAGTGTTTGCTTATCACTATGAATACAAGGAGCCCATGGGAAGTACGAACAATTGCAGCCTCGGAGGTTCAAGGTGCCTCAGAAGAAAAGTCTGCTGATCTACTTCTGAAAAATCCACCATTGAAACCCGTTGGAACTCAGTTCCACTCTGACATACATGGGCTTGCCATGGGTTACAACGTATTCCATGGCAAATGGGTTTTTATTGTGGTGGTTCTAATTTTAGTGTTTCCAAGGTTTAAATTTAAATTAAAAAATTAACTTCAGGAATTTTACAGTTCTGAGTAAAAATATTTGCTCAGTAATAGCGGAGGTTACCCTTCAGTTTCCTTTAAACAAGCATGCTGGTTTCCCAAAGAAACATTCTACCAAGTGGGAACTGTCCCGTGTGCCATTGATAGAGAAACACAGAGTTCCTCCACTGGGATGACTTCAATAATTCTAAGTGAATTACATAATATTTGTGTAAAGATTTAAGCTCAAGGGTGTAACCTTCTTGGACTTCAGACCCAGCAAGTTCGTACTTGTGACCAATCACAACTTTGTGGTCAGAGTAAAAGGATCTCTTAGTAATCACTGTTTCAATGTACAAAAATTAACTGGCATGTTCTAAAAATGGTAGAAATGAGAGGTTCTGGTTAATGTTATTTTCTGCTTAACTTGAGGTCAACAAAACAAATATTCTTATTCCAACCTCACTGAAAATCTCCTTTTAAATGTCTAGCATTCCTTTCTCTACTATGTAGGAAACTGAACATAATTTGATGTTTTTTTAATCATTTAGTATTTTTCAGTGCTTCAGGACTTTGTGTTCGCTAATACCCTACAATACTTGACTAGGACTGTAGGAACACATATGTATGTGGAGAGAGAGAAAAAAAGAGAGAACGTAGACAAGGACATATTTCAATTTTATTTCCATGAACTTCATAAGAAGATGTTTAATGATTGGCCTCTTTACTCAAGGATGGGTAGAAAAAAACTTAGGAAACTCACCACATACAGTACGTTTAAGAGAACCTTTTGGGGGGGGATGTTGATGTTTTTGAAGCAATGTCTGTCAGTTCCACTTCATAGCACCTCTATGATCAACTGAACAGAACACTGCCAGGTCCTCTGCCATCCTCAAAATCATTGCTATCCTTGAGTCCACTTTTGTGGCCACTGTGTAGATCCATATCATTGAGGGTTTTCCTTTTCTTCACTGACCTTCTACTTAACCAAGCATGATGACCTGTCCAAAGTGGTGAGGAGCTTCTAAGGAGCATTGTGCACAAGATAGACTTCTTCATTCCTTTGGCAGTCTGTGATATACTAAATATTTTCTTTCAACATCATAATTCAAAGGCATCAATTCTTTTTCAGTTGTAGTACTCCTGATAAATTTTTACTGATACTATCACAGCCCTCCCTTAGAAATTATTAGGTACAATAATATACATTCACAAGATGACTAATGTATGTTTTGTTATATGTGACCACCAAAAGGCTGACTTTCCCATACAAATGGATTGAGATCAACGAGTCAGCTTCAAAGAAAAAAGCTAAGTATCTTACGTGAACTCATTCATACACCTCCTTTCCACTCTAAACATGCTCATCAGAAGCCGTCCTTCTCCAAGTACATGGCTAGTCTTTATACTTTCTCTGTGCTTTTCTTCCCTCTTTCAGCAAATGTATTTGCTCGAGTCTCAGCAGTTACAAACCTTGTTTAAGCAACCCTACCTCTTGCCTTCCTTTTGCTACAAAGCTTCTAGAAAATGCAGTCTACATCTACTGTCTCTAGTTCTTCCTGATTTACCATCTAGAGGAATTGCCAGTCTTTATTTTTCTTAATTTCCCTGGAAGCTATGACCCAGTTGAATCCTTTCATCTGAAAACTCTCTTCCCTGGTCTACTATTTTACTTTTTTTTCTCTTCTCCTCCTTCTTTTAAGTCTTCCTCACTACGTCTTCTTTGTAGGACCCCTAAAGATTGATGTTTCCAGAGTTTCATTCCTAGGACTCCTTTCTTCCTACCACTCTTTCTTGGTTATTTCATCCATTTCTCAAATTTTACCTGCTGTTGATATTCTGACAATTCTGAAATCCAGTATCTTTCTAGAACTCCCATGCATCTATCCAGCATCCTCTTGGGCAACTCTATCTTGATGGTCTGGATGTTAAAGTCAGCACATCCAAAGCCAGACTCATTGGACAAGATTTTTCCTCATCAATTAACAGAATCAATCCATCACCCGATCACCAGAGCCAGAAACCTCATAGTTCCCTTAAATTACACTTCTCCTTCAGCTTTTACATTCTAGCAATTTTAGTTTAAATATTTATAGTAAATCTGCTCATTTCCTGAAATCTAAGGTGCAGTCCTACTGTACATTCTCATCCTTTCTCTCTGGATTTCCTCTCTCTAGTTATTCAAGGAGCCCTCGTAGCACAATGGTTAAGTGCTTGGTCACCTACCAAAAGGTTGGCAGTTGGAAAAACCTGACAATCTACTCCCATAAAAGTTACAGCCTAGGAAACCCTATGGGACAGCTGTACTCAGTCACATAAGGTCTTTATGAATCAGAATCAACTCGACAGCATACAACAAGTTATTCATTCTACCACCCATCTATCACTTTGTCGTACTATGGTGTCTAGAATGCTGCTATGTTGGTGAAAGCCAGGCCGCTAGTATCTCAAATCCCAGCAGGGCCACCCATGGTGAAGAGGGTGCAGCACAACTTCCAGTCTAAAGCAGACTGGTAAGAAAGGTCTAGAGGTATACTTCCGAAAATTAGCCAGTGAAAGCTCTACAGATCACAACAAAACATTGTCCACTGTTGTACTGGAAGACGAGCCCTCTAGGTTGGAAGGTACTCAGAACACTCAGTGACATGATCATGAAGATGGTGCAGGATGAGGCAGTGCTTTGTTCTGTTGCACATGAGATCATCATGAGTTGCAGCCAACTAGCAAAAGTAACTTTGTCCATTGCACTTGCACCCTGGGTTATCTTTCTAAAACAGAAATTTGAACTGATTATTGCTTGACCTTGGAAACCTTTGTGGTACCCTATCCTCACCCATGGAATAAAGTCTAGAATATTTTTTAAGAGCACGTCATGCCCATCACATCTAGCCTTAACCTCTCATCTTAATATCCTTGCACAGGCTTCTACCAATCACTATTCCCTTTCCTTGCATTAACACACCCCCTGAATGTTTCATTGACCTGGAACTCCTACTCAGCCTTCAAGGTATCTTGTCAATATCTCTTTTATAGTGCTTAATACACTGCACTGTAATTATTCATTTATGTATCTCTCACCACTTGTGATTTAATTATTAAATGATGAGAGTTATTTGAGGACAGGGATCATATTTTGTTTTGGTACAGTGATTAGAGCTATGGCTGCTAACCAAATGTCAGCCTTTCAAATAGACCAGTTGCTCCTTGGAAACCCTGAGGCAGTACTTCTCTGTCCTAGAGGGTCGCTACGAGTCAGAATCAACTCGATGGCAGCAGGTATGTCAACACCGTCTAGCACACTCCTCCTAGTCACAGGTGACAAAGGATTATTTCTGATTTCAGACAGAGGATGTGCCTTTCTGATTCATTACAAGGAGAGTAGCCCCCTCGTTTTCTTCATGCTTCCCTGGGAAATAAACTGCATTATACAACTGTAGAGTTGACATGCTTTTAAGGGCATACTTTGTTGATTTTTATTCTTCTTCCTGTCTCTCCTATTGTTCTTTCTCTGAGTCTCTCTGCCCTTTTTCTTTTTTTTCTAATCTTTTTTATTTTTATTTTTCTTATTAAATAAAAAAATGAAAATGTACATACTCTGTGCTTACAATATTGGGTTAAGAGAGGAGGAGTACACAAGTTGTGTCAAAGTCTCATTAATATTGATCTTCTTACTAATGTGAATTGTCACCAATTTCACCCTACCAAATTTCTAACAATTAACTAATCTAAAACCTCGCCCCTTGCCTTCCCGCCCTCCCATCTTCCCCACCCTTGTAGCCGTCAAAGAGTCTTTTCTATTACGTATGAGTATGGTTTTAAGTTTTTATCTTAGGAGTCTCATATAATAATTGTCCTTCTGTCGCTGACTGGTTTCACTCAGTATAATGTCCTCCAGTTGAGGACCAAACTGAGAGATGTTTCCTGCTATCATCGTTGTTCTTTATCAGCATATAGTACTCCATGGAGTACCTAAACCAAAGTTTACCTACCCACTCTTATGTTGTTGGGCATTTGGGTTGATTCCAACTTTTTGCTATCGTGGACTGTGCTGCAATGAATATTCGTGTGCATGTAGCAGTCTGTGTGAATGGCCTTGATTTTGTAGGATATATTCCGAGCAGAGGAATAACTGGGTCAAATGGTATATCTATATTCATTAGTTTAAGCTAACGCCAAATTGCTTTGCAAAGAGGTTGCACCATTCTGCAATCCCACCAGCAGTGAAGGAGAGTTCCAGTCTCTCCACTTTTTCATAAGTGAAAATACCACAAAGCATTTTTGCAATAATGTGATATGTATTATCACATTAGCTACAGTTATAATAAAACTACCTACATAATCAGATTATACTTTGCCTTATAGCCATAAAAATAATGGTGCTTCTTCAGGAAATTTTTATAACCAAATGGAAATTTACTAAGCAATAAGAAGTTGTTGGATATAATTCAGAAGTTCCAAATTGCTACTGTCTCAGGAGGTAAAGGGTGGTCTATTTTATTGTAATAGACTTCTCAAAATAGACATACTTATTATTTTCATAATAATGCCCAGCATGTGTTCTTTTTCTTCTGATTTTGTACACTTACTTGGATAATTTTTGTGAAAATTCTGTTTTAATATGGATAGAAAATAGAAGTAACTAAGTGGTCAGGGGGTTATACAAAAAAAAAATACAAGATTTAAAAAATTAAAAGACAAACTTACTCTTTCAAACTGCTAAGAGAGTTTCAAAAAGGCTTCAGCAAAATTAATATATTCAATAAAATATCACTGATCCAAGCATTGTGGGAACTGATGAGCTTTATACTCACATTACAAACTAATATGCAGGAAAATATACAACATGTCAACAGACTAGTGCTCAACTTCCATTTGAAATTCTACTTCAATTTCCATCCAAATATCATGAACAAATATGCAAAACCTAGGCAGTTAAAATTCTTGTTTCATGATAGTCATAATATCAAATTCAAACAAAAAAAATCAAACAGTTTTCTGTTCCATCACAAATCAAACTCTTGCTGGAACTCAAAGAAAGGAAGAAGACCTTCATTTTCTTTGTCCCAAACATTCCTCCTTAGACCAGGATTAGGGAGAAGCGACAAGGCAGAGCTGAAGTCTAAAGAGATACTCTCTGTGCCATTTCTATGTGTGGATATATAGTATGCTGTGGACTTCTAGAATGAACAAATCAGTCTTGGGAAAAATAAAATACAACCAGAATGTTTCTTTGAAGGAAGGATGGCATGACTTCACCTCACTTGCTTTGGGTATGTCATCATGGAAACACGAGGGACACCAAAAATGAAAGAATACCTCAGTAAGACGGATTAATAACAATAGCCTCAACAATGGACTCTAAAATACTACCAATTATGAGGATGGCACAGGATCAGGTAACAGTTCATTCTGTTGTGCATGGTATTGCCGTGAGTAAATGCCATTGCCATGTTGCTAAGAATATATTAGTCATATAGATAGACTCCCACAGCAGCAGTTTTGAAGAGGAGTTGTTTGTTCCAGTTATCCGTTCAGTAGTCTACTCTACAGAGTTACAGCTTCGTCTCTGACCCGAAATTCCAGCCTTTTGGGAATATACCTTAACAATTACAAACTGTGGGCATGCTCATTTCGACTACTTCAACATTTTGCCTATTTTGTCCTTTTGATGGCTGTTTCCTATCCAGTTTTGTTTCCAACCAGAATATTCCTACATTTCAGGCTCAGGATCTGATCTGTGCTTGGAACTGTAGCCACACATTGCAGCTTTTCACCTCCTTATCCATGGATAACAAAGCTATTCTGTCCTCCCACATCTAAATGTAGAGCAAATGGAAGATAGCATTTGGTAACAATACAATAACAGTGATTTATAAGTTTTAAAAATCATGTAACTTCAATTGTAACACAAATTCATTTTCACTGTGAGAGTCTGTGTGAGGACAGAGACTGGTGGGGGGTTTTGAAGACAGAGACAGAAATGAGTGTCAATTTGGGGTGGGGACACATGGTGTTAATTCAAAATTACATACCTAGGAAAAAATCATCTTCATCTGCAGTTTGAGGACAAAGCTAAAGAAATAAACAAACCCTGCAGGCAATGTCTTTGTGTATGCAGAATCAAGACAGAAAACCAGTGTTTTGTCCTTTAGAGCAACCTCTTCATCCTAGCAGGTAGAAAATAATTAAGTTTCCATAAATACTTCCAGTGGTGTGGAGATATTTGCTCTTGTTCTTGTTCTTCTGTTCTCTGTCATTATTTAATGTTCTTGTTCTTCTTTGTTCTTCTCTGCTCTTGTTCTTCTTCTTTACCATTAGTTATGTTGGTTCAGTCATTCAAATGTCTTCCTGCCTGTTTTAGTCAGCTAGTACTGCCCTAACAGAAATACCACAAGTGGATAGTTCTAACAAAGGAAAGTTTATTCTTGCACAGTCCAATAGGTTACAAGTCCAAGTTCAAGGTGTCCCTTCCAGGGGAAGCCCTTCCCTCTTTGTTGGCTCTGGAGAGAAGTCCTTTTGTTGCATCACTCTGATCAGGGAGCATCTTGGCCCAGGAACCTCAGGTCTGAAGGATGTCCTCTTCTCCCAGAGGTGCTTTCTTGATGACGTGAGATTCTCAACTCTCTGCTTGCTTCCTTTTCCTCTGATGTCTTATAGAATGGAAGGGTAAAAGGTAGCACAAGTCACACTCCAGAGAAACTCCCTTTAGAGTGGAGCAGGGAGATGACCTTAGGAAGGGATTTACAGTCCCACCCTAATATTCTTTAACATATAGCATAGGAAAATCACAAAATGGAAGACAATCATAAAATCTTGGGAATCATGGCACAGGCAAATGGCTACACACATTTTTAGGAGGAAACAGTTCAATCCAAACACTGTCCAAGTCTAGACTCCCTGCCTTCCTTTGACCAATGCATTTAATGACTGTCAGCATTCTGTGGTCCATGCAAAAAGAACTGGATAGAGGATTCCAGTGTGGAAGAGGCCACACAGCTAATACTGAGAAGAGGAGTCACTTGACAATTTCTAATTTTGTTGTATTCTTATTCGTGTGACATTACATTTATATATCCTGACAGTATGACACACAGAAATTTGTAAGGACTCACTAGATCCCAGTCCCAGAGGTTTTTAGACTTCTACATGCATAAAAGAAAATATCAGTTAAGTTTAGAGGTGGATAAGTCATAAAGGAACAGACTTCTTTCTCCTGTCTTTCTGTATTGTGTACAGTGTGACTTTATTAAGTACCAAAAGTACCCTTTGAGAATGTTCTGCCTGGTTACCAATAACCCAGAGGTTCTGAGTCCAGGTCTCTGTAGTCATGATAGCACAGTGGAAATCCCAGCTCAAGTGTTTTTCAGGGGTATGACCTTCAGCATTTTATGTAAACTCTTTAAGCGCCAGTTTCTTCCTCTGGAAAGAGAAGTAATAATAACTTAATCTTTGGGAGATGAGGAGATGATAGTAAGGGACAGAAAACAAAGGGGATCTCATGCAAAAATTGGTGTGATCAAAAAGAATGGTGTTATTATATGTTAGAGGTCTCAGTTAAACAGATTCTATAGTTGAGACTAGTTATCATGAAAGGGTAGGCAGATTGGAACATTGTTTGGGCAGTTGAGCTGCCCAGCTCATGGGGACTGAATTGGAGACTGAGTAGGGGCAAATTTTGAGCACTCTATCCTGTATGTCCGACTCAACAGCACTTGGCTTGGCAACGCTGTAGGTCCTCTGAACTAAGTTTACTCTGCCCTAGGTGAGCTTGTAGGCAGCTGCTTGTACAGCAATTTTAATTAACTACCATTGGTCAACTGAGAAGGTTACTAATCAGTGACTCTGAGGAAGTTTGGGATCTATTTACAGATGGCAGGAGTGATTACTGAATTATTATGCTGAGACATCCAGTTGTGTATCACAGGCTGTACTGCTGTCTATTTGAGAAAAAAATGGCAGTGGGCATTCATGCCATCCATTGAGAGTTTCCCTTACCTTTGTTATTCTGATTACCTTAAGGAAATATTAAAAAACGAAAGTCACGTATACAGTCTCAGATCACAGTAATCTCCATGTTCCTCCTGCTGTAACTTTTTATTGTTTTAGAAATATAGATACAACAGCATTTGCCATTTCAATATTTTTCACACATGCGGTTTATCAAGACCAGCTGCGTCAATCATGTTGTGCAATGATCACCGGTATCCACTGCCAAATTTCCCATGATCATAACACTCAGTGCTTTCTAAACAGTGACTCTCCCTTTCCCATCTTTCCTGCCTCTAGAAACTACTGTCAAACCACTATCACAGGCACTTCACATTGATGATGTGGTAGAAGAGTTGTCTTTTTGAGGTTATTTTATTTCAGTCAGCATCATATTTTCAACTTCATCCATGTTGTAGAATATATCTGGACTTTGTCTCTATTTATAGCAAAGTAATAAATCATTGGGTATATACGGTATACTTTGTTTATCCATTAATCTGTTGGTGGGCATTTGAGTTGTTTCCACTTTTCGGTTATTGTGAGTCGTGCTGCAATCACAATTCATGTACACTTGTCTATTTGCATCACTGCTTTCAAGTCTTTGGGGTATATTCATAAGAGGGGAATTGCTGGGTCACACGGTAGCTCGAGAAGCACTGGTGGCGCAGTGGCTAAGCATTCAGCTGCTAAGTGAAAGGTTGACCATTCTAACCCACCAGCCAATCTTCAGTAAAAAGATGTGGCTGTTGGCTTCTGTAAATATTACAACCTTGTAAACCCTGCAGGGGAAGTTTCCGTTCTGCATAGCCCCTATAGGGTCACTATGAGTCAAATCTGACTTGACATCAATGGTTTCCTCTTCTTTCTTTTCTGGTAGCTCTGTGTTTAACCTCTGGAGGAATCACTGAACTGTCAAACTATTTTCTGAAAAATTTCTGTTGTACTTTCTATTAAAGATAACTCTCTTTTGAGGAGTCCTGATGGCAAAATGGCTAAGCGCTCAGTGGCTAACAGAAAGGTCGGCAGTTCAAATCCACCAGCCACTCTATAGGAGAAAGATGTGGCAGTCTGCTTTTATAAAGATTTACAGTCTTTGAAACCCTATGAGACAGTTCTATTCCATATGAGTCAGAACTGATTCAATGGCAATGGGTTTGGTTTGGTTTGTGTAGGGTTGAGTGACTATCTTTTTAAGAGATCCTTGATATTTTATGATTCTTTGGTTTGTGGAAAGGGGAGCAGAAGCCATAAGGTAGAGTAATACTACAAGTGGATGGCTTTAACAAAGAAAAGTTTATTCTCTTGCAGTCTAGACCCTGAATTCAGGGTCCCAGCTCCAGGGGATCACAAACCCTCCCTGCTGGCTCTAGAGGAAGGTCTTTGTGTTGTGTCAGTCTTTCTTTGGTCTGAGAGTATATTGGCTCAGGAACCTCAGGTCTGGAGGACGTACTGTACTCCCAGCACTGCTTTCTTGATGCTATGAGATCCCCAACTCTCTGTTTGCTTCTCTTTTATCTTTTGTAGCATAAAAGGTGGTGGTGCAAGCCACACTCCAGGGAAACTCCCTCAGTAAGGCTGTTACAGTCACACCCTAATCCTTTTTTAAAACATAATTCAATCGTAGATAGGAATTAGGACTTACGGCATAGAAAAATGACAAAATGGAAGGCAGCCACACAATACTGGGAACCGTGGTCCAACCAGATTACTACACACATTTTTTGTGGGAACAATTCAGTCCACAACAGAAGGCTTCGTGAAATAGGGAAAAACGGGCAGCAGTTGAGTTTGCACGCTGTTCATATAACCTTCACCGTTTCATTCCCCATGCCACAGTTTCTGATCACAAAGTAGATTCTACACCTATGTTGCCATTCTTGTGTCTTATGATTCACATGAAAATCTAAGGGATATGATGATTTGAAAAACCTTTGGTAGATTTAATTCCACTGTTTTCGATAAGTCTGGAGAATGACACAGAACCAGGAAATATTCTGTTCCTTTATGTAGAAGGTTGCCATGAGTTGGAGGTGACTCAGTGGCAACTGACAACCACAGCATGTCAATTGACTCTTACAGATAATGCTACTCGTATAGTTAGTATCACTAAGTAAAGGTATTAATTTTTTTCCATTACAAAATGTTGCTCGGTCACTTCCAGAAAGTTCTAGCTGTTGCTACTGAGCTTTCCAATTCTAGGAGATACAGTGGTTTTCCTCCAAGTCTTGCTTCATGGGCACCAGTTGTGTAGAAGTCTTCTGTGAAAACTAGGTTGCCAAATCTGTCAGTCAATGGAGGTGGAAATGGTAGAAGCCAGGGCATAGTCAAACGAATACCCTAAATAACTCTTCATTCATAACTCAGAAAGGAAAAGTATAACTGTGCAGATGTGATTAACTATCATAAATTGAATTGTGTCCTCCCCAAAAAATGTGTGTAGCAATTTAGCTTGGCCATGATTCCCAATAATATGTAAAGTTCCTATATGTTATAAATCCTGCATCTATGACATTTAAAAAAAGGAGGATGAGACATGTATGGAGCAGAGAGGAATAGTGTGCTGTCACCGGGCAGAGAGAGCAGTGGAAGCTGCATACAGGTGGGCATGTAAATTTATATGGGAATGTACCTTTTTACTTAGTCATAATAATAAAAAAAAAGGAGGTTCAGTAGTTGTGCTAGTGAGGCAGCACTCAATCTGTAAAAGGATACTGTGCCTTCAGGCATCTCTTGGAATATAAAAGAAAGGGAAACAAACAGAGAGTTGGGGACCTCCTAACACCAAGAAGCAGGGTTGGGAGTAGAGTGTGTTCTTCAGACTTGGGATCCATGTACCTCAGAAGCTTCCAGTCCAGGGGAAGGCTGATGACAAAGACCTTTGCCAGAGCCAGCAGAGAAAGACTTTCCCTGGAGCCAATGCACTGAATTCGGACTTTACTAATTTTCCTGCGAGGAAATAAATTTGACTTTATTAAAGCCATCTAATTATGGTACTTCTATTATAGCAACATGTTATGGATTGCATTGTGTCCCCCCAAAAAATGTGTGTATTGATTTGACTTGGCTATGAGTCCCAATATGGTGCAATTCCTCCCATGTGTTGTGAATCCTGCCTCTGTGATATTGATGAGGGAAAATGGACAGCAGTTTTGTTGGTGACACAGAACTCAAGTTACCAGCTGTGGGATATAAGGGAGAGAAGTGAGCAGAGTAAGTTAGGAAAGTCATACCACTAAAAAGGCAGCACCAAGAGCACAGCATATCCTTTAGACCTGAGGTTCCTGTGCCAAGATGCCCTCATTGAATTTGGACTCAGCTGACTGGACTGTGATAGTTTCTCTTACTGAATGGACTTGTAACTCATAAATGGATTTGTGGCTTACCAGACTGACAGTAAAAAGTTTCTCTTCATGAAACCATCCACTTGTGGTATTTTCTGTTGGAGCAGTACCAGGTGACTAAAACACACAGCACTAGATAACTAAGACAGTCACTGAAAGTTACCAAGATTCTTTTATTCAGCAAACATTTATTGAGCATCTACAATGATTGAGGATTTGTGGGGATACAAATATGGCATAGTCAAGGTTAAGAACAAAAACCTAAAATTTATTAAATGACTACAGTATGCTATGTTTGTACATACATAATTCCAATTAATATTTCCCAGTCAAATCTGTTGCTGTTGAGTCAATTCCAGCTCATGTTGTTGTTGTGTTGTTATGTGCTGTTGAGTCACTTCTAACTCATAGTGACCCTAAGCACAACAGAACAAAATACTGCCTGGTCTTGCGGCATGTCCACAATCATTTTTATGCTTAAGCCCACTGCTACAGACACTGTGTCAGTCCATCTCATTGAGGGTTTTCCTCTTTTTTTCTGACCCTCCACTCTACCAACCATGACATCCTTCTCCAGGGACTGGTCCCTCCTGACAACATGTCCAAAGTATGTGAGACTCAGCCTCACCATCTTTGCTTCCAAGGAGCACTCTGGTTGTACTTCTTCCAGAACAGATCTGTTTGTTCTTTTGACAGTCCATGGTACATTCAATATTCTGCTCCAACACAATTTAAAGAAATCATTTCTTTTTCTATCTTCCTTGTTCATTGTCCAGCTTTCACATGCATATGATGCGACTGAAAATACCATGGTTTGGGCCAGGCACACATTAGTCTTCCAGGTGACATCTTTACTTTTCAATACTTTAAAGAGGTCCTTTGCAGCAGATTTTCCCAGTGCAACGCATCTTTTTGTTTCTTGACAGCTACTTCTAACTCATAGTGACCCTATAATAAGACAAAGGAGAACTGTCCCATGAGCTTCCAAGGCTGCAAATCTTTACAGAAATAAATAGTATAGTGAAGTCAGCACTATCTGAATTTATTGTACAAAGCTACCCTAACAAGAAGGAATATGTAATAAATGTAGTAAGAAGAGAAACAAAAAGTTAAGATGTCAGAGGAAAGAGATAAGAATCTGATCCCTCACACACAAAAAAAGAGACACTTCCCCCCCACTAGTTGGCAGATAGCAACAACATCTTAGAAATGTATTGGTTGTATTATACTTACTTAGGTAAAAGTTTGAGAAGAAAAGGATCCCTGAGTTAAGCACTTAACTACTAGCAGAAAGGTTCGTGATTCAAATTTACCCAGAAGTACCCTGGAAGACAGTCTGATAGTCTGTTTCCAAAAGATCACAGTTTTACTCTGAAAACCCTATACAGCAGTTTTGCTCTGCACATATGTGGTTGCCTTGAGTTGGGACTGACTTAATAGCAATTAAAAACAAGAACGGTTGTAATAAATGACTACAAACATGATGATTCACGAGTTTGGGGAGAAGAACTCTCCAATTTCTATGCATGGAAATTGTCATGAGTTTGTGTACCAGTTACCAAAAGGCCATTATCAGGACACAAGCTAGGAACTCAGCAGACTTGACCAATAAATGCCTTCTTCACTATTGGACTGTTCTCCAACAGCAGAACATTCCTGTTTGCTCTTTCTGGAAAACAGATTATCTACTAATGTACAGTATAGACATTAATTTCCCATCCCAGATGAAACAACTATTGACAATGAGATACTGACAAAACCACTGGCTTTGTAATGAAAACTATAAACTGAAATAAACTCATTTTTCCACGTTCAGTAGCAAACTTCAGTTACTTCGTGTCTTTTCACATCCAGTTTTTTTGTCTGAGTAGAAAAGAATACATTAGTGACAAAATATTTATTACATCACAATACAGCATAGTGCATTAATCCCTCTGAGATAACTAAGAATTACTTTCCCCATGTTAGAAGTGAGAAAAGTGGTTTAGGGAAAATATCTTTTCAAGGTTCAGAAGAAGTGTCTCTTCAAGATCACAGAGCTGAGTAAGTGGTAAAGCTAGAGCTATAGCCCAGCTCATTCTGCTGTATACTGGTGCTCTTCCTAGACAGGAAGTGGTCTTGAAGCAGGTGTGAAATTTATTCTTTATACTTCATTATCAAAGGTGATATGCTAAGCAATTTCTTATAGCAACCTATGCAAAAGTTACATTAACTCACATATATCTCGGCATTTCTTCCTTGGGTATGAAAGCTCTACTCTTTACCCAAACTATTTCAAAAAAAAGACAGATAGACAGACAGACAGATAGTATCTATCTGTGCTTTAAGTGAAAGTTTACAGTCTGAGTCAATTTACCATGAAATTCGTCTCACCTCTATACAACTCTAGCTGTTCTCCCCACGCTCTGACAGTAATGCTTTACTTATCTGAGGCTTGTTCCCTTTCTATACGAAGTTGATGACTTAATTCTCCATCTTATTATAAAACGCCAAAGGAATTTGTATTGAGATTGCATTGTATCTATAGATCTATAGATCACTTTGGGCAGAACAGACATTTTCATGTTAATTCTTCCCATCCATGAGCAAGCTACTTTTCTCCAATTACAAAAATCTCTTCTGGTTTCTTGTAGTAGTCTCGTAACTTTCTTTGTATCGGTCTTTAACGTTTTTGGTTAGATTTATTACTAGGTATTTTATCTTCTCAGGGCTATAGCAAATGGTAATGACTTAGTGATTTCCTCTTTGACAGTCTCTTTGTTGCTGTAATGGACTCTAACTGACTTATGTAGGTTTATCTTGTATCCTGATACTTTGCTGAACTCTTCTATTAGTTTCAGTAGTTTTCTTGTGGATTTTTTAGGGTTTTCTGGCATAAGATCATATCCTCTGCAAATAGAAATACTTTGACTTCTTCCTTACCGATTTGGATTTCTGATTGTCCTGGCTAGAACCTGTAGGACAATGCTGAGTAAGAGTGTTGATAATGGAAATTCTTGGCTGGTTTCTATTGTCAAGGGGAATGCTTTCAGACTCTCTCAATTCAGGATGTTGGCTGTTGGTTTTGCATAAATGGCCCTTATTAAGTTGAGGGATTTCCCTTCTATTCCTGTTTTTCTGAGAGTTTTTAACATGAACAGGTGTTGGACTTTGTCATATGAATTTTCCATATCAGTTGTTGAAAGCAAGAGGTTCTTTCGTTTTATTTACGTGGTTGATTATATTATTTTTCTGATGTTGTACAGATCCCACTTGGTCATAGTGAATTATTTGTTTGATATGTTGTGGCATTCTGTTGGCTGAATTTTGTTCAGGATTTTTGCATCTAAGTTCATAATAGATACTAGTTTGTAATTTTCCTTTTGGGGGGCTGTCTTTAGCTTGTTTGGTATCAGGATTATACTGGCTTCATAGAATGAGTTTAGGAGTATTCCATCCTTCTCTATGCTCCAGGATACTTTTAATAATAGTGGTTTTAACTCTTCTCTGAACATTTGGTACAATTCTCCAGTAAAGCTGTCAGAACCAGGGCTTTTTTTAGTTTAGAGCTTTAAAATTAACTTTTCAATCTCTTCTTTTGTGGTAGGTGTATTTAGTTATTCTACTTATGTTTGTGCTAGCTTTGGTATGTGATGTGTTTCTAGAAATTTAGAAATTTTCCCATTTCTTCTAAGTTTTCAAATTTATTGGAGTAAAAATTTCAATAGTATTTTGTTGTGATTATTATTTTTTTTAATTTCAGTTGGGTCTGTTGTGATACTGCCCATCTCATTTCTTATTTGAGTCATTTGCTTCCTCTCCTGTTTATCTTTTATTAGTTTGGCCAATGGTTTTTCAATTTTGTTGTTCTTTAAACAAAACAAAACAAAATAACTTTTCGATTTGTTAACTCTTTCCATCATTTTTTCCTATCTAATTCATTTCATTCTGCTCTAATTTTTATTATCACATACTTCTGGTGCCCAAGAGATTCTGTTGCTGCTCTCTTTTGGCTTGTTTGAGTTATAGAGTTAATTCTTCACTTTGGAACTTTCTCTTGTTTGTGTGCATTTATTGAGATAAATTGGCCACCGGGTATTGCTTTTGTAGTGTCCCATCAATTCTGGTAGGATATATTTTCAGTCTCATTTGATTCTATGAATTTCTTTATTCCATCTTTGATTTCTTCTATAATCCAGTTGTTTTTAAGCAAAGTGTTGCTCAGCTCCCACATGTTTGAATTTTTTCCTTCTTTTTTCTGTTATTGTTTTCTACTTTTATGGTTTATGGTCTGAAAAGATGTTTCATAATATTTTAATACTTTAATTTTGTTAAGAATTGTTTTGTGGCTTAATGTGTGGTCAATTCTGGAGAACATTCCATGTGCTTTGGAAAAGAAAGTATAGTTGGCTGCTGTGGGGTGAAGTGTTTTGTATATGTTTATGTGGTTAAGTTGGTTGATTGGAGATTTAGATCTTCTGTGTCTTTACTGAGCTTTTTTTGTAGAACTCTGTCCTTCACTGAGAGTTGTGTGTTGAAGTCTCCTGTCAATATTGTGGAGCTATTTCTGTTTTCAGTTCAGACAGTGTTTGTTTTACGTATTTTGGAGCCCTGTCATTGGGCACATATTTACTATGGTTATGACCTGGAATGTCTAGCCTTTAATGATTATATAATGTCCTTCCTTATCCAGTGTGGTAGATTTCATTTTAAAGTCTATTTTATCTGAGCTTAATACTGCCACTCCTGCTCTTTTTTCTTTTTTTAAACATTTTTGGCCTGACATATGTTTTCCCATCCTTTGAGCAGCAGTTTGAGTCTTTGATTCAAAGGTGTGTCTCTTGTATGGAGTGTATAGACTGATCGTGGGTTTTTTTTTTAATCCATTCTGCTACTCTCGAAAACCCTGGTAGCATACTGGTTAAGTGCTATGACTGCCTACTAAAATGTCAGCAACTCAAATCCACCTAGTGCTCCTTGGAAACTATGGGGGCACCTCTACTCTGTTCTGTAGAGTCACAATGAGTCAGAATTGAGAACTTTACTCAGTGGCAGCTGGTTTGGTTTTTGTGGGGGTTTTGTTGTTGTTGTTTTGGTTCTGTTACTCTTTGTCTCTTAAATGGTACATTGAAGCCACTTACAGTCCATGTAATTACTGATAAGTATGGAATTTGCTGATGTCATTTGATGGCTTTTTTTGTGTTGTTGACAGTTTCTTTGTTCCACTTAATTTTCTGTGCTGAGTCATTTGTATTTATGGATTTTCTTTTCATTGTTGTTAGTTTTGTATCTGTGAGACTTCTTGATTTTGTGTCTTGTTTTGATGTGTAGAATTGTGAATTTTCTTTGTGGTCACCTTAATACTTACTCCTAATAATCTAAGCTTAAACCAGTCTTTAATTTCTTTGTATCACCTTAACATCCTTGCCATCTGAAAGATTTATGAATGTATCAATTTGTTTCTCTTTCTGGTATAACGTTGTCATCATTTACACACTGAGATCTCTGTTTCCGTATTTTTAGTGTTTTAGCTTTGATTTATTTGTGGACTTGCTATCCATATTGATATCTGGGTACTCCATCCTGCATTGTATCCTTTAGTATGTGTGTAATGTTATTGATTTTCTAATCAAATAATTTCCTTCAGTGTTTCTTATAATTTTGGTTTGGTTTTCTCAAATTCTCTAAACTTTTGTTTATCTAGGAATCTCCTGATTTCACTGTCAGATTTGAAGACCATGTTGCAGGATATGTAATTCTTGGTTGGCAGTTTTTTCCTTCAGCCAAATCAAGTGCCGTCGAGTTGGAGCCAACTCATGGCAACCCTAGGTTTTGTACATGTCATCTCATCGCCTTCTTGCCACTATGGTTTCCGCTAAGTAATCTAAGCTTAGTCTTGTTGACTGTCCTTTGTAAGTTGTTTTTTTGTTAAGCTTAACTGCTTTTAAAAGCATCTACTTATATTTAGTTTTGGTAAGTTTGACTACACTGGGTCTCGGTGTCTTTCTTTTGGGAGTTCAATGAGTGTATGGAGTTCAATGAGTGTCTTGGATAGATAACTTCTTGTCTTTGATGATATCAGAGCAGTTTTCTGTCTGCTTATCTTCAATAATTCTCTGTATTTTCTGTTTTCTCTCCCTGTTCTGGTACTCCAGTGATTCATAAATTATCCCTCTTGATAGAGTCCCCCATAACTCTTAGTGATTCTTCATTTTTTAAATTCTTTTATCTGATTTTCCTTCATATATGCTGCAGTCAGTTGCTTTATGTTCAGTCTCACTAATTTAGCATTTCATTGACTCAGTCCTGCTCCTTTGACTTTCTATTGAATCGACTAATTCTGTAATTTTATTGTTCATCTCCTAAATTTCAGATTGTTGTTGCTTGAGTATTTCTTGTATCCTGTTTAATTTTTGATCATGCTGAGCTGCACTTTGCCTACCTTCTTCCTGATGTCTTCAAGAGCTCCAAACTTTACTTTATTCTATATCTGATAATTGCAGAAAGTCTTCCTTGTATGGGATTTTTTGGTGTTGTTCTTTTTGGGGGAGTATTCTGAAGCCACAGTGGTTTTCTTCTTTAAATTTTTATGGATTGATTACTGTCTCTGAGCCATCAGAAAGTTGTTGCAATTTATATTTGATTGTTATGTTGTATTATTTGAGGGAGCTTGATTATTGGAGACTTAGAAATTCAAATCTCCTGTCACTGTGTGGTTAGAGCTGGGAATATGCTGAGAAAGACAGAGGGAGGTCTCAGCTCAAGGGATCCAGCAGACTTTTTTTCTGTCCCTCCTCTTTTGTTTCTCTCTCCAATTACGGGACAATGTGTAAGGGCACATGTGTAAGGTATAACACTTTAGGCTCAGTTAGAGCATCAGAGTTCAGCACAAGGTGTAGAGCAGAGAAAGGAGGGAGAAGGGCTAGGGAAAGGGAGAGAAATTACATTTAGGAAAGATTTAAATATGGAAGAGCTTGCAAGCATTTAGCTTATGATGCTTGGGTGCAAGTCCTCTGTGGTTCTATAGGTATGGCCATCCAAAGCTCAGTTCCCTGCTGAGAAAGATGTGCTCTGTTCATTGTGCCACTGCTCTGTTCAGCCACCTCACCACTGTGCCACAGCTCTGCTTGGCTGGCAGAAGCAGGTCCCTCTGGGGTGTACAGATTTAATTCCGGCCAAAGTAGTTGCTTTTGGACCTGCTCTCCTCTCTCTGTTACCCAGTCCAGTCTCTCAGTTTTCTCTCAATATTCAGGGCTCCTAGAATGTCCTACAGAATGTGTTCAGTTGTTTCTCTGGTGTTTTGCTATTAGAAGGATCTTAAGAGGCATGTGGCTAATCTGTCATCTTAGCCTTTACCAAACCTCTTTATTGCACAAATCCTGTTATTACATTTTCTAGTATCTCAGATTTTAACTCTAAATCTCCTTCCTCTGTGTACAGTACATACTCATACACAGGAAATGATACAAAGGAATGCAGACGTTGGATCAAAACTAGAGACTTCATCAACATGAGACCAGAACTAGATGGTGCCCAGCTACCACCATTGGCCACCCTGACAGAGAACACAACAAAGAGTTCCAAAGGAGTGGAAGAAAGGTAGAGGGCAGAATTCAAACCGTAATAAAAAGACCAGACTTGATGGTCTGACAGACTGGAGGGTACCCGTAGACATGACTCCTGGACTTGTCTGTTTAGCCCAGAACTAAAAAGTCGTTCCCAAAGCTAACTGTTTGGACAAAGATTAGGCTATAAGATATAAGGAAATCCTTGTGGCATAGTAATTAACTGCTATCGCTGTTAACCATAAAGGTCAGCAGTTCAAATTCACTAGGTGCTCCTTGGAAACCCTATGGGATAGTTCTGCTCTGTCTGGAGGGTCACTATGAGTCAGAATCAACTCATTGGCAGTGGATTTGCCTTTTTGGTACAAGACATAAAGTGATACTGGTAAAGAGTGTGTTTCTTGGCTCAAGTAGATACATGAGGCTAAATACGTAGCTACTTCCCACTGGTGAGGTGAGAAGGCAGAACGGGACAGGAGCTACTTGAACTGACACGGAAAATCCAGAGTAGAGAGAAGGAGAGTGTTGTCACACTGTGGGGAAAGCAAGTAAGGTTACATAATAATGAAGGTACAAGGTTTTACATGAAAGGCTGACTTAAATTGTAAACTTTCACCTAAAACACCATTTTAAAAAAAAGTTACATCTGTATTTAAACACAGGAATAAGATATGATTTTCAGTAATAACCTTTGGAAGCTGATTCAAGAAAATATCATTTAAGGAAAGCTTATTTAGTTAGCAAAATAAATAAATAAATGGTAAGTTTTCCAAACAAGTGTCTGAAATATCTATATCCCCACATGTCCCAGGAGAGGCAAAAATAGGCAGGCAAAGACTATACTTACATAAACAAATAAGCTAGATACAGAAAATGTCAGTTTTAAAATATTTCCTATATTTGACCCATTTTTAACTTTCTTTTTTATTCACAGAACTCAATGCAACATCACCATTGAAATGCATTTCATGAAACAACATACAGTGAAAAATAATTACGGAAATCTAATCCTATTTAAAACATGGACCAATTTATGTTATGAACACGGAAGTCTTGTGGATTCCATGTTCACAGCATAAATGACTCCACACTTTGAGAAAACACTGACATTCTCAGAATATTGGACATCTCTAGCTTCACCTGATCCTGATACCTGTCAGATTTAGTGATGGGTTTACTAACTGGAAACAATAATCGTTGTTATTGTTAGTTGCCATCAAGTAGGCTTCTACTCACAGCAATTTACGTATAACAAAGTGATACATCGCTTGGAGCTGAGCCATCTTAACAATCATTGGTATGTTTGAGTCCATCATTGCAGTCTGTCTCACTGAGGGTTCACCATTTTTGTTGCATTTTTCCCCTCCACATTGCCAACTGGGGTACCCTTTTCTACCAATGGATCTTCCCTGATGATGAGTCTAAAGGAAGTCAGCTGAAGTCTTAGCAGATTCCAGATAGAGAGTGAGCTTTAGACTGGAATAACAAGGTATATGAATATCATGTTCAGAATGTTTCTATGTGTCAGGATCTGTGCAATCCCTTCACCTACAGTCTGTCATGCAAGAAATAACATAAGACGTATTTTGTCAGGGACATGTCTGAGACACAACGCTTGTCATGGAAAATACGGTAGAGATAGAATTTCCCCTGAAGGCAGTTCCTAGTGCCTTCCACCACGGAGATCTCTGGTGAAGCATTTAGCACCTGGAAAATACAAAATACGATATTAATTTCTCAAATTTTCAATGTCTTCCAACACTTGACAGTATCTTGTGATCTGAATCATTTTCTCTAAGAGTTTGGGACTTGCCCATCTCCTCTTTATCTTGTCATCATAAAGTACATGAAAAGTCCAAAGCCAAACATGTAAAAAATAGTTTACCATTTGCTTTAACACATAGAAAATACTTTTTTAAAATTTTTGCTCTTTTAAGAAACTAACTGAAAGTATATCATCAAGGAGAACCAAATTATAGGATATAACAATTTAATTTCTCTATTTGTGTTGTTATGATGCTAAAAAGGTTTTAGCAGAGCTTTCAGGTTAGGATGAGTAGGAAGAAAGGCCTGGTAATGTATTTCTGAAAATCAGTCATTGAAAATTCTATGATTCACCCCAAATTACAACTGATCACGAGGATGGCACAGGAGTAGACAGTGTTTTATTCTGTTGTGCCTGGGATCACCATGAGTCAAGGGCAGCAAACAACAACCACTTCAGCATACAAATCTGTAAAATGGGGTAACACTGCTGCATTACACCCACAGAGGAATTTACATTTAATGACTCTTTTAAATGTCTGCTTTGCAAACTTCAGAGGCACAAATCTACTGCTGTTAAGTCAATTCCAACTCAGAGAGATCCTGTAGGTTAGAGAAGGACCGCCACATACAGTTTCCAAGGAGCGCCTGAAGGATTCAAACTGCTGACCTTTTGGTGGGTAGACATAGCACTTGACGACTATGCTACCAGAGTTTTCAGAAGCAAAGCCATTGTATAAATACAAATTTTTCTTTGTGCCTCATTTTTGGAGAAGTTACTAACTGTAGAAAGGTTATGTCGAATAACACAAAACGTACATCAGCATAAAATTGCAGTTTTGAGTTTATTGTTTTACTATTTACATTGGCAAGTGAATACAAAATAAGCACCAAGGAGAATAGACAGCCAGCATTCTGATTAAATTCTGTCACCAAAATTCCAACCTAGAAATAATATCTAATAATAACATCACATTTGTTTCTGCTTCTGCCAACTTCTAAAATTAAAACAAGCTTAGGTCAAGAATGTCAGCTGCAATGAATCAAATAAAGTAATACCTTTTTCTAAAAAAATATATGCTCTACCCACTTTCTAAAAGCCATAATGAAAACTACCATGCAATCCTGGTAATGGGCCAGGAGCATCATTTTTAGCTACTGAACCGTGTATCGTCAGCAAGAGTGAAAATGTAGAGAATCTTCTATTGAAATTGTTTCCATTTTTGTGAAATGGCCAAGTGATGTTTTGCAAAGAGAGCTTGATCTGTAACTCAGACACATGGGCTTCACCACAGTGACCCTGGAGAGGTTCCAAGACTGGCCCAAAGCACTGGGCAGAATGGGAATGGTGCCCCCATCTCATGACCCTTTGGTTAATGTTTCATTCCTTACATATTTATTTTGAAAAAAAATTCAAGTCTCAGTCCAAGAATAAAATTCTGAATTTCACAAGCTGATCTGCAAAATCCTATCTGAAGCTAACCCTAATACACAAAGGTAAACTAATCCTCTGTTTGTCCTGTGCAATTTTTAATGCTTTAAAATTTTGTCTCTTTTATCTCCTTCAAAGCAAGGAGCATTTCATTCATCTGCTTCCCATGTGCTGTTGCAGTGTTAGGAATGTTGCATAGTCTCCAAAGGTTGCAATTATTATTGTTATTTGGTTAAAACCTATTGCTGTCCAGTCAGTTCCATCTCAGAGCCACCTTACAGGACAGAGTAGAACTGCCCATGGAGTTTGCAGGAAGTGGCAGTGGGTTTGAACTGCTGAACTTTTGGTTTGTAGCTGAGCTCTTAACTGCCGTGCTACCAGGGCTCCATCATTTAATTAAGGCAGTAACTTACTAACCTTGTTATAGACCTGGTTTTACCTCTGGTGTGAACAGCAAACCACTATTTTATCTCAGTTTACTCCCCCCATCTGTAATTTCTTGATAACTCCATAATTTTCTTAAAAAAAAATAATAATCCAGTGTGATTCGGTCGATTCCAACTCATAGAAATCTTTAGGAGCTTCAAAATTGTCCAAACCTTTGCATCTTCTTTCTACACTTTGGATTTTTTTTTTTTCAGTGCTGCTGTAACAGAAATATCATAGGTCAGTGCTTTGAAAAATAGAAGTTTAGTTTCTCATGCTTTAGAAGACCAGAGGTCTAAATTCAGGACATCGACTCAAGGGGAAGATTTTTCAGCCCTGGAGGAAGGTCCTTGTTTATTTGCAACTTCTGTTCCTAGGTTCCTTGGCAATCTTCATGTGGCAATGTGCACATCTTCTCCATCTGAGCTTCTTTGTGCCTAATCTGCTCTTTATATCTCAAAGGTGATCAGCTTAAAAAAAAAAGAAAGCCTACACTGACATATCTTCATTAACATAGCAAAAGAATGTCTTATTCTGAAATGGAATTGCATACACAGGTATAGAGGTTCAGGATTTACAGTATAGATTTTGGGGTGAGACAATTCAATCCAAAACACTATGCAAGGGTGCTTCACCCCATGACTGCTTTCTGCAAACTCAGTACAACCTCAGGTCATCTATCCCAGTGTTCCCGTTCATTCACAGAGCACCTAGGAGGGTTTCACATCCATAGCCAGAAGTAGACAAAACAGAAAGTTAATGATTATTTATAGGGAATGTATCATATTCATAGGGAACATTTTTGTATTATAATCAAACCATTTTCCATCACCTAATTTCTAAGGATCAGCACATAGTTGATTCCTATAAGACAGAGATTAGAGATATTCCAAAATATCCAACTTTTCTCAGCTGCTGTACCACTCCATCGTCTCTAACACTGACTACCTTCTCTGCCCTCAGTAATCTCCCTCCTGTCTTTGGGTTCCCTAATTCACTGTGATGTCTCACAGAACTCACAAGCTCTATAAAGGAAATGGCTTGTGCAATCATAGAGGCTGGCAAATCCCAGATTTGTGAGGCAGGCATAGGCTTCTCCCAACCCACAAGGTTTCAGGGGTTGACAAACCCAAACCTGTAGTTTAGACCACAGGCTGCTGACTCACCAGGCTGCAGAAAGTGGTGAAATAAGCCCTAAGATAGACCGTCAGCCCACGGTGCCGTGGAGGGCAGGGAAGAACCAGTAGGTCAGACACTGGTCCTCTGGCTTGAATTCTAAGAATTGAAGGTCAGCTGATTATGAACCAGATGCAGCATCCAGATGCAGGGAGTGAACCTCACCAGGACGCATACACATGTATCTTAGATGCAGGTCACATCCCAGGAAAGACTAAATTCTAGTCAGGGCAGGACTTGAGTCCTACTCTCCTTCAAGGCTATGACCGAAGACACACCTTACACCAGTCCCACTTCATTAACACGTAGAGGTTGGGATCCACAACACATAAAACGGAAGACAACCACACAATACTGGAAATCATGGTCTAGCCGTGTTGACACATAAACCCAACCATCACGGCTTCCATGTAACTTATTTGCATAGTCCCACTCAATAATTGTCTGTGAGTCACAAAGACTCAAGCTAGAAGGGCCAAGTTGAGTAATTTACTCTCTTCCTAGTCCACTGAAGTCAGAAATTCTACTATTCATATGTTTATTAAATATGTAAGTTTCTTTATGAATGACTAACCCTTACATGTCCTTAATAGTGACTGTAGTCATCTTCCAGCTGAAATCTTGCTTGGGAGTTACGGAAGAAACATTATTTTTTAATTTTTTTTCTAGTGTTACCATAAAGTTTACTAAGCACCATTGTGTGGAACTGTTAGAAGCATTCCAAAATGATATTAAAACCATAGATAGCAACGTGACCAAAGGCCCCATCACCCTTTGAGATCAGAACAACGCAATAGCTTTGGATCAATTGCAAGAAGAGCTGAGTTCTTAGCAGCTCTCCACCACCCTGAGGTAATACTAGGTAAGCAACACAAGCTAAACCTGTTTTCCTCATCTGTCTGTCTCCCGGGGAGTATTGTAAATGGCTGAATGAAATACATGCAGGTGAAATTAATTCATAAATAATAAAACTCATGTAAACTTTTCATAAGAAGAATTGATACATTTGAGTTATGGTGGTAATGAAGAATACTGAATATACCAAGGACTGCTGAAAGAATGAAGAGGTCTGTCTTGGGAAACGTACAGGCAGAACATTCCTTAGAAGCGAGGGTGGCGAGACTTCATCTCTGGTACTTGGGATGTGTTATTAGGGGGAACTAGTCCCTGGACAAGGACATTGTACCTGGTAGAGGGCCAGCAAAGAAAGAGAAAGACCTCCAGCAAGAGAGACTGGCACCGCGATTACAGCAAGGGGCTCAAGCACAGCAGCGATTATGAGGATGGCACAGGGCTCAGCAGTGCTTCATCACACAGGGTCATCGTGAGTCACAACTGACTCAGTGGCACCTAACAACAGCATCCATACATGTTTACACTGAAGAAGAGGGACAGTTGGGTAGAATGAAACAAGAACATAGAGAAATGCTATAGAGCTACCCATAAATTTCTGTAAGACTTCCTTCCACAAAGTTCTTTAGCAACATGTTCTACTGCCCAGTGAGACCACGTTTAGGAAATTTCTAACCTCTAGCTAAGTCTTCATCCTGAAATAAGGCTCACTTCATACTGGGAAACCCTGTGGTGGAGCAGTGGTTAAGTGCTACAGCTGCTAACTAAAAGGTTGGCAGTTCAAGTCTACCAGGTACTCCTTGGAAACTATGGAGTAGTTCTACGTTGTCCTATAGGGTCCCTGTGATTTGGAATCAGCTAGACAGCAATGGTTTTGTTTCTGTTTTTTTTTTGGTTAACATCATAACCAGAGTCCTTGGCTGGTACAAAGAGTTGCTGGGCTAGGGTGCTAGCTGAAAGTCTGGAGGCTCAGATACAACCAGGGGCACCTGGTTTTTTGTTCATTTTAACATCATACTCAATTTGTTTGTACCATTTCATAGTTCTCACAAAATTATATTATAATCTTAATATGCATTTGCAACGACAAGCTGACATTAGCTTGGCACATGATGACCAAGGATTGTATTGGTGATCTTGGCATGCTCAGCAGCTTTTGTTGCCGTCTGTCATCTACAGGGTTGCTGTGAGTTGAATCAATTTAATAGCAGTGGATTTGGTTTTGGTCATCTAAATTACTTCATTCAGACCTTGTCACCCCATTGGGCTTCAGTGCCTAAAGAGTCAGACCTACCCAGCCAAATGCTTCTTTTAGGGACTGGCTCTAGCTCAAGGTCAGCTTGTCCCACAGCACATAGAGTCTCAGATCTACTGGCAAGGCATCCAGACGTACTTTACTAAGGGCTAAGGGGAACTGTGAGGAGACTTAAACATGCAGCGTATTTTGTCACGAGTAGGGTCATTACTAGTCAAAATTGACTCCATGGCAGTGGGTTTTGGGTTTAGGGGACACAGTACAGTGGAGGTGGATAGCTTTCCTAAAGCAAGTTCACAAACCTTAAAGCTTAGGCCTTGTGAACAATCTGTCTTTTGACTTGTTTTTTTCTCAAAGGTGTTCTAGAAAGCAGAGCATGGAGGAGCACAATAAAAATGAGTCATATGGGGGTGGAGGACCCCCCACTAGGGGACTGGCATTTAGAGATAAATAGACTGTGAGAAGGTTACTGAAAATGCATTTTCACCAGCCAAGTTCTTTTTCAGTGAAGTAGCAATGTGAAATAAAACGCAATACAATGGCTGCGAAGAATTGTTTGCAGGGATAAATAGGACAGGAGGCAGGCTTTCACGTGCTGTTTTTCCCATTGCGGATTAATCAAAAGAGGCAATTATCTACTAAAAAATTTACTGTTAATTACGACCAGCTAAGTACTACTACTGTTAGTAATATGAAGTACTGTTAGTACTGAAGAGATTTATTTCATCTTGCACTGCTTGCAAATTTGACGTCATTCCTGGCTTCCACCTCACCCCCTGCCCCCAATTATAATCCACTGGAAGTGGGAAAGCACAAGAGCCGTTTCATGTGTCACAACACCGAATGAGGGCAGGCAGTGCTGGAAGTGACGGCTTTTCAATGAGAGGAGATACCCATGCTATGTGTTGATTCTAGAATATGCTTTCACCTTCTTGGCCCCCCTCCCTTTTTTTGCTTTGTTTGGTTTTGTTTTTTGTTTGCATATGTGTTTTTCCTTTTATGGCCCCAGTGTTCTTCCGAAAGGGAGTGTTATTTCAGGTTGGCCCCGACTGATGGAACTGCCCTGTTTCCACCTTGCAAGGCCACTCAGAGTGTCTTACCTTCCCTTTCAGGATTCAGGTCTGGGCCGGGCATTTCCCAGAATTGAGATGGTAATGAAGTCATTAGTTTCTTCCTACTTGAAGCCCTGGCTAGAAGGCCGAATTCTATGGGCTAAGTCTGAGTAGTCTTTTTTTCATAAATCTCACACCCAGCTGGGCTGTAACACCTGTTACATTTTCCCAGGCGCTTGAGCCCTGAGACCATTTCCAATCTATTTGCTCCTCTTCTTCCACAGGACACTGACAAAGGCAGGGCTGCCTGTTCTCTAAGGCCCTGCTAATTGAAAATCTCTGACTGCTGCAAATGTGAACTCAAACCCACAAGACTTCCAAATAAGACCCCAATGACTATTTCCTCCTCTTAAAAAAGGAAGAAAAAAAAATGCCTTTATAAGACAGGTTATACAAGATTAATTTGTTTGTGAGGGAAAAATACTCCTTGAACCTCTTGCCCCCAATAAACCTTTTCTTTCCAGGCACAGTTAAAAAGAAAAGAGAAGAAATAAAGAAAAGGGGGAAAAAATAATCAAACTCAGAAACAAGCTAACCTTACAAGCCCTGTGTTTGTGAGGATTAGAGGGTGGGGGATGGAGTGACAGGAGAGTGTATTTGCTGTTGCTGTGTGCTTCTTAAATCTTCCAGATTTATGAATTTTCAAGACAAGAATTGGGAATAAAGGTGAATCAGATGGTTACAATGGCAATGTTAACTTAAAGATAAAATTCTACTTTTGAAAACTGGATAATTATGTAGGCAGGAAATTTTCCTATTTAAGCACACACACACACACACAAAACCTGTTGCTGTCATGTTGATTTCAACTGACAGTGATCTTACAGATCAGAGCAGAAATGCCCCATGGAGTTTCCAAGGACAGTCTGGTGGATTCAAACTGCTGACCTCTTGGTTAGCAATCATAACACTTAACCTTTGGTAACCAGGGTTTCCAGGTTTCCCAGTAAAAAGAAAACCTGTTGACATCATGTTGATTACAACTCATAGAGACCATACATCAGGATTCTTGAAAAGGAGGAGGAAAAATGCCTTTATCAAGAGAAAAGATGGTCATTTCCGGCCCTAGTCACAGTCTGTGAGAAAAACCCAGAAACACAAGGACAGGCTTGAGATCTAGGGAGGAAGTCTCAGGTGGCATTTGACAGAAAAATAAAAAATTAGAAGTAAAGTTGATGAAAACTCATTCACAGTCATATATTCCCCATGGAGAGTCAGAATACCCTGAGGATATGAGGTTTAAACTCAAGACTTTGGAAACCATAGCTCACAAGTCATAACACAGCCAGAAATCAGACTGCTCCTTACACCTTAACAATCATGCTTGTCACTCAAACCACCTCAAAAAAACTGAAATATCTTTGAATTCCACACTGTGCTTCATTGAATCGTGTCTGTCTGTTGGTTTAGAGGGTTGATGTTGTTATTCTTGCTGTTGTTAAATGTGTCAGTTGTGGTTCACTGTTATTGATTGGGCTAACTATCTTCACATGTCTCGTTCCTATTAATGATAGTCTTCCCGGTCTGGTCATAGAGAATGGAGCATATTAAAGGGTTTTAATTATAAAGGAGGAGTATCAATCAGAAGGAACTAAAAAAAGCCAAACCCACTGCTATCAAGTTGATTCCAATTCATAGCGACCTTGTAAGACAGATTAGAACTGCCCCAAAGAGTTTCCAAAGAGCGCCTGGTGGGTTTGAACTAGCAAATCTTTTGATCAGCAGCTGTAGCACTTAACCACTACACCACCAGGGTTTCCAGTCAGAAGGAAAGGGGCTCTCATTTCGTTGCAAGAGGAAAAAATATGTAAGATGTCTAATGACCTACTCTGCTACAGCATAATTGTTTTAGTTCTGCCCTGAGATCTGTGTGTAGTTCTAAATCTAATCATGAACAGGGCTGAGACACACAGAGCCTTCAGAGAGTATTTATTCAAACATTTTTTAAAAACATACTATTTAATTAGAAACTGATCTAAATACCTACGCACTGAGTGAAAACCACTGAAAACCATAAGAAAACTACTATTTGCTAGTAAATCAAATGTGGTCAATATTTGTCATTTCTTCTTTTGGATCCGACTCGATGGCACTTGGTTTTTGTCTCGGCTATTTCAGCCTAAAAACTGTACAACATAATTTAATGACTGTTCTGACCTGATTTTATTGTTATTTATTACATACTCTGATAAGTTAGCAGTTATTATCCCTGGGAAGAGGGTCAGGGGTTAACTTTTAATTGTTTCTTCTTTTGGCTTACCTGTATTTTCTATTTTTTCCGGAATAAATCTCTGAGCTTAGTACAAGGCTGAAGCAGAAATACTTGGGGAAGTGTTAACTATTCCATTTTAGTTGCTGTCAATCTTGATCCCAATGCTCCTTTACTTGTACTCGTCAGGCTTTCTGTGTTTTTTCTATCCATATTTCACCAATTCTGGCTTTATTACATGAACTACAGGGTCAAACACTTTAATAATATGAATCAAATTGTATTCATGAACAAATCTAGACTTGACTTTGATATCTTTTCTTCCTGTTACATCCGCTAGAATTCAGTATGTCACAGTTTTATCTAGAGAATATTATGTTCCTGTCTACTGCACTGAAAAACAAAGGCATGTTCCCACAGAGCTGGCAAAATGAATGCTCTCATGAGTTTGAACTGGAAGTTTCTAGACGGCATGTGGTTAAAGTGGCTGTTATCTGCTAAGCCTGATCAGTAACACTCATTATTTCTCGTAGGCATACCTTCTCTCACTACCAGAAGTTCAGAATATTTTTAGATTCTTCCACCTCCTTTCTATTATCAGCTCCTTCTGAAACCCTGCTTGTCAAGAGATGCTCTGACTCTGCATTGATGATTGGCAATTTTTAATTTTCTCATTCTTCCTTTACTTGGTCACTGGTATCCAAGAGGGTTGAGCTTCACCATCCTATCCCACCAGTAGATTCTGCCATCTATAGCAGTATTTTTCATCACAAGTTAGTGCTTTACCTAATCAATTTTCTTCTTAGTGATGACTAACAGAGCTTAGGTGGCACAGTAGTTAAAGAGCTATGGCTGCTAACCAACAGGTAGGCAGTTCACATCCACTAGTGGCTTCCTTAGAAGCCCTGTGGGGCAGTTCTACCCCATCCTATAGGATCATTCTGAGTCAGAGTCAACTCAGTGGCTATGGATTTGGTTTAACTGGAGTCCCTGGGTGGTACAAATGTTTAAATCACTCCACTGCTAAACGAAAGGCTGTAAGTTCAAGGCCATCCAGAGGTGCCTCAGTAGATCTGGTAATATACTGCTGAAAAATTAGCCATGACCAACTGTGTAGCACAGTTCTTCTCTGCCACGTATGGGTCACCATGAATAGGAGGCAACTGAAAACGATACTGGGGTCCAGTTGCTGATGAATATTGGTACTCTTAGCCTCTCTAAGAGCTCAGAGTGTGTTTGTTTTTCTTACTAATATTTTACTATTTTTTGGCAAAAATTTACACAGAAAATTAGGTTTCCATTTAACAACTTCTATACATATTGACTGGAAACCTTGGTGGCATAGTGATTACGAGCTATGACTGCTAACCAAAAGGTCAGCAGTTTGAATCTACCAGGCACTCCCTGGAAACTCAATGGGGCATGTCTACTCTGTCCTATAGGATTGCTGTTAGTCAGAATTGACTCAGTGGCAAAGTGTTTGGTATTTTGGATTTTTTTTAAGTACATATTGTTCAGAGACACTGGTAACATTTTTCACAGTGTGTCAACATTCTAACCATTTCCATTCTACTTGCTCTGTTTGTATTAATCTGGTTTCCCTGTCTACTCTCATCCTTTGCCCTAAGCTTCTCATCTTTGCTTCAGGGTAAATGTTGATTGTTTGGTCTTATACAGACTATTTTTTAAAGGAGCACAGCCCTCATGGATGATAGTTTATTTTATAAGCCAATCTGTCATTTAGCTGAAGGATAATCTCTGGGAGCAGTTTCAATACAAAGTTGACATGGTAGCTCAGAATGACAGTCTGACAGGTTTCTCTAGTCTACTAGTTCAGTAAGTCTCTCCTATTTTAGGAATTTGTGTTTGTACTACATTTTTCTTTCATTCTGTCTGGTGTCATCTATTGTGTCCCTGATCAGAATAGTCACAGTGGTACCTGAGTGCCATCTAGTTCTTCTAGTCAAAAGAGAGATGAGAATGTGGCTTGTATAGACTACTAGCCCTGTAGACAAGTTTCTTTTTTGAGTCTTTGCTTTTCTTCTTTCTTTTTGGCTACAAACAAGTAGAGACAAACAGCTGTACCTTAGAGTGCTGCTTGCAAGTTTTGGATACTAACTACTAAACTAGGATATAGAACATAAACTTAAAAAACTATGTTATGATAATTGACTGAGTTATCCCATTACAGTATGGTCCTGAGTCTTCAAACCCAGTAAACCAATCCTGGTGAAGTATTTGGTTACATCTAGAAAATATCCATAATCAGAATTTATTTTAAAAGTTACTATTAAACTCTTTGGAGCACTGGTGGCACAGTGGTTAAGTGTTCAGCCGCTAACCAAAAGGTCATCAGTTCAAGTCCACCAACTGCTCCTTGGATACCAGATGGCATAGTTCAACTCTGTCCTATAAGGTCACCATGAGTCAGAATTGACTTGACAGCAACGGGTTTACTAAACTCTTTAGGTCAGCAATACTAATTTATATTTTAACAATGGAAAACTGACAAAAATGACTTTAAACTCCAAACTATTAAGAGAGGCAGCAAGAAGCAACAGAAAGAGAATTACTAGCAAGTTAAAGTGATAGGCCAGTTTCTCTAACTCTGTGTGACTCTGAGTGCATCACTTATCGTCTGTGGTAATCAAGTGTCATCATCTATAAGATCAAGACTGTCAAAAAAATACAGTTCTATTTGTACTTTTGTTCGGCTCTTAATTCATTAATTCATACTTCCTCTTGTCTGTCTCTGATGAAATATCAGTTTTCAATAATGATCAGTGGTCAACCATAGTTGATCCACCAGTTCTGGGATTTCCACAGCTCTGCTGCTTCGAAGTTCAGCAGGATCTTAAGCTGCCTAGGTAGAGTTTTTATTTCTTTTCTGTTTCTTCATGGCTCTTGTATTACTCAATGGCCAAAGACAGACTATGCTATTCCTGGCAGATACACTGGGCAGGTGACCTAGCTGAATAAACGTCTCCTAAGAAAAACCTGGAAACCCTGGTGGTGCAGTGGGTTAAGAGCTACATCTGCTAACCAAAAAGTCGTCAGTTCAAATCAACCAGGTCCTCCTTGGAAACGCTATAGGGCAGTTCTACCCTGACCTCTAAGATCACTATGAGTCAGACATGACTTGATGGCAGTGAATTTGTTTTTTTTGGTTAAGAAACCCCTGGAAAGCCTATGACATGCAGGTGGCAGCAGTGATTAAGAGCTCAGCTGCTAGCCAAGAGGTAAGCAGTTCCAATGATCCACCAGACACTCCTTAGAAACCCTATGGGGCAATTCTATTCTGATCTGTAGGGTCACTATGAGTCAGAATCAATACAATGGCAGTGGGTTTTAATTTTTTGGTAAGACATCTGGAGTTCCTGAGTGGTACCAATGGTTAAGTGTCAGGCTACTAACCAAAAGCTTGGTGGTTGACACCCACTTAGAGGTGCCTCAGAAGACAGACCTAGTGATCTGCTTCTGAAAAGTCACAGCCTTGAGCACTCTGTAGAGCCATTCTGCTCTGCAATCAGGGAATCAGAACGGACTTGCTGTTAACTAACACCTACAACACCAAGAAACACCTCGTGGATCTGAGTTGGCACTGTGTGCAGTAGATGTCTCATCTCCAGAAATTTCCTAGAGCCTCATTCTTCCCCAAATGCCCACCCACATCACACCTTAATGCAAGGAGACTGAACTTGGACTAAAAATGTCCAAAACCAAAAGGCAAAATTTTCTCAGCTTCAGGTAATAAAAGTAAAAAGACAGGGTGATACTGGAGCTCTCCTGGGGAAATTTTCTGACATTTTTTAATGAGTTGCTACAGTGCCCCGGGAAAGCCTCCCTCCACCTTTTTCTTTCTTTCTTTTTTTTTAATAACAGCTTCCCCTTCCCAACCGAACCCGTTTAATACAAGTGAAAAATTCCAAATTCCTCATTTGTTTAGCCTGAAAATCCTCTGCACATTCCCACAAACTACTTCCTTTTCTCTCTTCTTAGCAAGACTCCCTTCTCTCTCTTTAATGAAGAGAAGTTCAGAGGGTTTTTCCCATGAATAGATGGCAGGCACCTGGGAGTTATGAATTTTAAAGTGATCATTTTCTTTCAGCCAGGCCGGACAATGGGCATCTCCTTTTGACTCACTTTCACAGCTTTGAGAGGCTCTCAGATCAGCCACATTCCGATCAGACTGGAGTCAGATCAGAGCTGTGCTGGACCGCATCAAGGTCTCGCACAGAAAGACAAGGAGCAGATGGCCGGCACCAAGCTCTCCTCCCCCTTTCAGCGCGCAGAGGCAGGCAATGTGGGAAAGCGTTCTCCCGGCATTGCCTATTGATCCCTGAATAGAACCACCACATGCCACCAGCCTGTAGGTATGAACCTCCGTTAACAGATGGTGAGATCATTATGAGCAATTAATTCCTTTAATGTATCAGTGGGAACATGTTGGAAAGGATGATGCAAGCACTGAGTGAATAGTGAACTTCTCACTCCTGGGGGAGCGCGCAGGAGCTACCTTGGGGGGTGGGGGAGGCTGGGAATATCTGCCCAGGCTGCAGCCCTATGGCTAGGCACGGGAACTGGGAACTGGCTCCATAGAACCGAGGGGTGGTTTTCATTAACTGGTTGTGAATCCTTCCCTTCTTTCATGATTAATGCCAGATTTGGTTCTAGGTCATTTTCACACACAAGAACCATCCAAAAATACAGTGTCAAACAAAAACAATTATTTGTCAGTAAGTCCAAGATACACAGGGAATTATTTCACGGAAAACAGCATCGGGTCATGGGTCGCGTTTATTAAGCACAACCACAGTAGTGACAGTCCTAAATCTAAAACGATTGTTTCCTTCACAAAGATAAACTAGTGGTAAAAAAAAAAAAAAAAAAAAAAAAAAAAAAAAAGCACATCCCGATGTTTGTATTATAAATGGAGAGTTCTAAAAGAGAATTGTTTTTTGTCTGTTTGCTTGTTTGTTTAATGTGAATTCATGTATATAATGAATTGGAACAAACGACAGGGGTAGCAAACTATTCCCCCTACTATAAAATGGAATAATTTTAAATTTTCGGGGGGGGGGCGGAGAATAAAAGGGACCCTCAGTGGGCCACTGGGAAACACTGGCATCCTGTTATAGATTTCAGATATTGCTGTGATTAACGACTGGCGTGACAACAGTGACACTTTTACACGTTTTCCTGCTTCTTTTCAGATTATTTAATGTTTTTCTTTCACAGGAAGAAGAATCTTGGGACTTAGTACCGGCTCATCAGTAGCCCTGAGATTTTGAGAAGACACAGAATACAGGAACAGGAAATACAGGCAACTATTCACTTAATTCATATTTAAATGACACTTTTTGCTTGTGATTAAGACACTCAAGTAGTGTCTGTGTTCATGAAATTTACATAACTGTACAATAGCTTGCCTAAATGAACAGCAAATGGTAGTTAACCTTGAAGCGTATTATCTTAATTGAATAAATCTGGCTTTCATTCAATAAATTAAAGACATAAAAATAATATCTCCATAGACTTTTTAAAACAGATTGGCCCTCCCTCCCCCATGAACACTGCCTAGCATGGTTTACAGTTGTGTTGGAATGCTCGGACGTTTTCCAGTATGATTTTAGAACTCTAAAAGCATTCAGGTACACATTCGCTATTTTTCCGTCATTGTTTCCAAAGCCAATCAGTGTCAGTTTCTGGAAATCACTGATCAGAATAGCTGAACACTGAATTCAAGTTCATACACCTGCTTCTCTCACAGGGTCCCTCACCTGGGCTTCCACAGTCCCCATCTCCAGGGCTAATTTGGCTTCCATTTCTCCAATGCTTTGTCAACTGAACATCCTGCAACTGTAAGACACCTTCCCATCTCTTCTCCATTTAAATTCAGTTGGCATGGACAGGAAATTTCTTCGGAACCGGGAAAATAACAATCGATGCGGAAATCCCTCTCCCAGACGTTGTTGCATTCACGAGTACCACCATGTTTCGGTGATTATATAGCTAAGAGAAGAAATCATGCCACGTTTTTATTTGTATGAAATAAGTAACGAGTCACCACCTCTGCCTTGTATCAGTTTCCTGCTGGGGGGAAAAAAGAAAAGAAACAGAAGATGAACACAGGTGTTCTAAAAACATTGTTTTAGATTTTCTACATTAATTCAAAAGACCTAAAACTGAAAATCATTTATCAGAATCCAGCAGTGCACATTGCTAAGGAATAACCCCTACACAGGGACATAAATAAAAATCATTGTGAAGAAATTCTTGGTTTCTTGGCTAGCAAGGGGAGGAAGAAAGAAGCTGTAACTCATTCTTTCCTCTTTCTCACAGGGTTCACTATTGTACCATCTGCAATATACAATGTACATGCTCAGCTACAACCCGTACGGCTGGAAAAGAAGCATTCACACTGTGAATTACCATTTTTCCCAGCATCTAGTGCTAGTCAAAGACAGCACAATAATAAACTAGAAGCTCCTTTGTCTGTTAAACATTGTTCTTCATTACTACATGAAAAGCAAATTGTCTTTGTATAGAGGAAGAGTGGCACACACAGCCTTGGGAGTGGGGGAAGGGGTTTGTATTGCTCACTGACCACCTCACAGACACAGTCACCACTCAGTCACCCGCCCATCGCAGCGGCCCACCCAACTCTGCCTGGAACTCAGTGCCTCTGCACCTGGGGGACACCGTCCTTGTTGGATTGAGGGAGATGCTGGCTCAGAAATTCGCAGGATGCTGGTATGCTGGGTGTCCTGAAGCTTGCACCTCATCTTCAGATTTTATTATTTAAAATTAGTTCAGTGTGTCCCTTTTAATGTATGGAGAAAGTGAGGCTTATCAGGCACATTGTTTTTCCTTGGGACTGCATATATTCAGCAAGTTACTGTTTGTTATTTGGATTCTTAAAGAGCCAGCTGGAAAGAAAGCAAGCAAACAAAAAGCATTTTGAGTAGCAGATAAATAATGAATATGTAGATACATTAACCAAAACCAAACCCACTGCCGTTGAGTGGATTCTGACTCATAGTGATGCCATAGGAGAGAGAAGAACTGCCCCATAGAGAATAGAGTTTCCAAGGAGTGCCTGATAGATTCAAACTGCCAGTCTTTTGGGTAGCAGCCATAGCACTTAACCACTATACCACCAGGGTTTCCCATGTAAATACATAGTTATTATGAATCCAGTGTCTGGGGAGTTGATTCTGACTTACAGCTACCCAATGTGTGTCAGAGTAGAACTATGCCCCATAGGATTTTCAGGGGCTGAAGTTTTCAGCAATAAATCAGCAGGTCTTTCTCTTAAGCTGCCTCTCTGTGGACTTGAATCTCCAAGCTTTTGATTAGTAGCTGAATGCCTTAACCACGAGTACCACCCAGAGTCTCCTATATAGATATAGCAGTTACTAAGAAAGTTAAGAAAACTTACAGATTTGGCCAGAACTACCAATCCAAGGAAGAGATCCTCATCATGGGAATCAGCTACTTACAAGAAATTAATGACTTACTGAAGTGTTGTGTTTATCTTTTGGGTGTAATAAATTTTTTATAAATCTTACAACACAATAATCTTGCTCGCAAAGACTTTACAAAACTAAAAGATCATAACCATGTCCCAACTGGGGTCAGTGGTCAAATCCAAGTCCTTATTTCAAACCTCAAAGAAAATTCCTTTTAGTGGTATCTGGTAGGGCCCTCGATGGATCAGTGCCATGGTGTGTGGCTAGAGCTCTGCCAAGAGAAGCTGAAGGGTACTCTGCTAATCATGAAGTGAGCAGCCAGCTTCACAGCTGTGAATCCTACTCTACTGGATAGGGACTGAATGGAGGAAAAAAGTTCCCTGACTACTGGTGCAGAATTTATGTGTTTACTGTTAAAAAGAAGTTGAGATATCATTAGAGACCAGTAAAACTCACTGACAGGAGAATGTCTGAGAATAATCTTTAGTCCTGTATTACTTTGTGACTGCTATTATCCTTCCTGGTAGTGCCCCGGGTAAGCATTTAGGGGCTCACTGAAAGGTCAGCAGTTCAAATTGACCAGCAGTGCTACAGAGAAAGGCGTGGCAATCTACTACCAAGCAGATTACAGCCTGGGAAAACCTCTGGGGCAGTTTTACTCTGTCCCCTAAGGTCACTGTTAGTCAGAATCAGTGTGACAGCAATGGGTAGTTCTCTCTTGCAAAATGGGAGCAGTACCTATTTCATGGGTTGTCATGAAGTTTTAAGCATACCACATACACAAAATAACTATAACGGTGCTTGATATATAAAAACCAAACCCAATGCTGTCAAGTCATTTCTGACTCACTGGGACCCTATAGGACAGAGTATAACTGCTCCATAGTTTCCAAGGTGTGCCTGGTGGATCTGAACTGCCAACCATTTTGGTTAGCAGACATAGCTCCTAACCACTATGCCACCAGAGTTTCCTCTAGGTATATAAAACCTACAAAACTACTGCCATTGAGTCGATGCAACTCGTAGCAACCCTACAGGACAGAGTAGGGTTGCCTCCATAGAGTTTCCAAGGAATTCCTGGCAGATTTGAACTGCTGACCTTTTGGTTAGCAGTCGTAGCTCTTAACCACTATGCCTCTTGACATGTAGGAGGTTCTAAACGTTAGTTGTCTTTTCAGATGTAGATTATTTCATTTTAATTTAGGGGGAAAAAACAGGTTTGATTGTCAAGTAATATGTTCGCATTAAGGATCCCTGGTTGCCCAGTGGTTAGGTGCTCACCTACTATCCAAAAAGTCCGTAGTTGGGACGCATACTGTATCACAGTATGTTTATTTTTGATGTGCAATACCTGAAGTGGCACCTTGAGATGTAATCACAGTCATCCCACTAGAGTCAGAATTACTACTATTCTAGAGCATTCCCATGTTTTCAGACCTGATAGGCACCCAACCCAGAAGCAGAGTCAATCCCCTTAGAGTTGGCAGCTCTGTTCTACCAAAAGAGAAGCCTGCCTATGTGTTTTTACTGTAGACCACATGACCAAGGGCTAGCTTTGGCTTTGGCAGTCTTGTCCCGTGAAAACAAGACACTGACATCACCAGGGGACAGAGAAGAATAAACTCAATGCATGCCCATGAGAAAGCGGTAACACATGAGTCACATCAGAGCCTGTCTCTGATCCCAAGTTAAGGACTTCCCAGGATAAGGGACAACTTGCAGATCCCACGATCTACTCTCAGACTTCAGCTATTTGCTCACTTGTCTTAATTGTGCTGATACGTAAGAGGAACTCATGATTTCTCTTTATTAATAATACTGCCTTTCTGTGAATATTTGCATGCTGGTTTCCAAACTGTTACAACAAAGATACATTTTTCTCTTTTAATTTTCAGCTCGAACAATTCCCTTTTAATTTGGAATGACAACATTTGTTCCTAAACTCATAAAACAAAGCATGTCTTGATAGCCGCTATAGTTCTGCTGTTTCTCACAAGGAAACACGGTGAACTTTCTGTCTCCTCACACAAGGCCTACCCTTTCTGATATGTTTTCTCCCTCCTTTGCTGGCTCTTTCACCACCATTTCAAACACACACAGGTCACCTCACTTTAGAGTAGCGGTTCATCAGCATGCAGTGTATGTGTGATTTTTTTCTCCCAGGGGACATTTTTGGGTAGAGTGACTGCTACTGTCATCTAGTAGGCACAGGTCAGGGATACTGCAGACCATCCTGCCATCGACAGGACAGCCTTTGACCACAAAAAATTATCCTTCTCTAAATGTCCACGGGAAACCCTGGTGGTGTCGTAGTTAAGTGCTATGCCTGCTAACCAAAAGTTCGGCCGTCCAAATCTGCCAGGCCCTCCTTGGAAATTCTATGGGGTAGTTTACTCTGATCTATAGCATCACTGTGAGTTGGACTAGACTTGATGGCAATAGCCAGGTAGCCAAACATTCACAGTGCCAAGGTTAAGAAATGCTGATCTAGAAGAATAAAAATAAAAAAAAAGCATTTTATTTATTTTAGTTTTTGCTACTACCCTAGCCAAAGAGCCCTGGTGATGCAGTGCTTAAGAGCTTGGCTGCTGACCAAAAGGCAGGCAACTTGAATCCACCATCTGCTCCTTAGAAACCTTATGGAACAGTCCTACTATGTCCTATAAGGTCACTATGAGTTGCAATCAACTTGATGGCAACAGGTTAACCCTAGCCACATTTTCCTTCATTGCTGAACTTTTTCAAGACATCTCCCCTACATCCATCCCCCATTACTCACTTATTCCTTAATCTTCTGTAGTGTGTTTTTGTTCCACCAAAGGTCATTGCAATGACTCTCTTTTCAGTCACCAACCTCTTTGTTGCCAAATCAAGCAATCCCATGACCAGTTTCCCATCGTTACCTTATGCTGACATCTCTGCTGCATTTGAACTGCTGACCACTTCCTCCTCTTTATTCCCTGCCCTCACTTGGCACCAATGATGCCATCCTCTTCAAGTCTTCATCATCATCACCATCACCACCATCTTCCATCCCAGGGGTTTCCCTTGTCTATTCCAAATAAATGCCATCTGATCTTGCTATCAATTACCTAAAAAGTAACATCAATTGCTATCTAATATTACGCATTTTTTTCCTGATGGTCTTAGTCTTCTTACTCTTTTGGTAATCACTACTAGAGTTAGCTACTTCAGTTTTGGGGTGATGAAATATACAAGGATTCACTTCCATTATTGGCACTGCTGTGTGCACAACCTCTCCATTTAGTTCAACTCAGAATTATGACATGATTCTTGTTTTATATTTTAGTCCAAGAGTACTTTAGCTGTAGAAGTTATATGAAGACAGCCTCTCACTTGATAGTAGTGATCTACAAACAGGCTCTAGCTTCTCCAGAAACACTACAGGATAAATTAGTTTAAATATATTAAACTCAGAGGCATTCTCTTGAGTTTAAATATGTTTTATTTTTAGATGTCCTAGATTTTTTTTCCTTTTAATATAAAGTCTCCACTCCAAATAAATCAAGATCAAAATAAACAAAGAGTTCAAGATGCCATCAGTCCCATTTGTCTAAGTCCTAGTGTTGTGTGGATTAAAAGTAGCAGCCAGTCAGGATGACAGGTGATCGATCCCAATAACTGCCAAATGTATTAACACTTCTGCGCTGCTAAACTATCCTTAAAGAAAATTATATAGTGGGGGGGGAGTCAGACTTTTATTATGGTGGTCCAGCAGAGCAACCCTACAGTCTAGACTCATGTTTTCACCAATAAAAATCATAGTTTGGGGAATTAGCAAAGATGAGTTTGATGTATTCTGTAGCTCCTTTTATAAAGGGTTTAACTCTTTCTGGTATCTATTCTTCAAGTTTAGTTCCATGTAATCTTTGAAGTACCTTCTTTGAAGTAGTCTTATGTGAAGCTGGTTTCCTGCAAGTGATATCAACACCAATGATCATTATGTTTTCAAAAGTCTTTTCATCTTCAGGGTCTTCAGCTGAGGCATTTTCCACTAATGAGCAAATTATTAATATTACCCTCTGTCCTATTGACTGTCTTCCCTTCCACCACCAGGCACAGCCTATGAATTCTAGGATATTGGAAACGTTGAAGAACATCTCACCACAGCTGATGACATCACAGTAAATAATCCTGATGGAGGCTGGCAGAAGCCCACTAAGACACTAACTAGCTCAGTAGGACTCTGGAGCTCAGAGTGAGTGTAGTGCAGCCAGAGCAGTGGTGGTGGGAAGGAGCAGTGGGCAGAAAAGCTATTATATTATTTTCATTGTGTTTATTGTTTCTCCTTATCCCTCCCTCCTTGTCCCAGAATGTAAACTTTATGACAGAGCAGAGATGAAGCCATTTCATCTCCATGTTATTAACACCTGGCACTTACTAGTTAAATATGCATATGTGTAGAATGAAAGATTGAAAGAATAGATGAACAAACAAGTAAATGAAATGATGATATGCTTTCTACCTCCCAGCATTGAACTTAGTTTAATTCATACTGGTAGTGTCTGTGTCATGAGTTGATCTGTGTCCCCCCAAAACTATGTTTAGCCATTTGGCTGGGCTATGATTCACAATATTTTATGACTGTCCTCCACTCTGTGATTTTCTGATGCTGTAAATCCTAATGTCTACCTCTGGTTACACAGTGGATTAGGTTAGAGAAGATTAGGATGGACAGTAATTCCCCGCCCAAGGTCATGTCCCTGCTCCATTGTAAAGAGAGTTTCCCTGGAATGTAGCTTGAAACACCTTTTATCCTTCTTTCCTATGAGGAATAAAAGGAAAGGGGAGAAAGCAGAGAGTTGGGAACCTCAAACTATCAAGAAAGCAGCACCAGGGAAAGAGTGTGTCCTTCAGAACTGAGGTCCTTGTACCAAGATGCTCCCTGAACAAAGACTGATACAACATAATGCCTTTCCTCCAGAGCCCACAGAGGAAATGCCCTTCCCTTGGAGAGGACACCCTGAATGCAGACTTGTAGCCTACCAGACTGTGTAAGAATAAATATTTTTCTTTTTAAAGCCATCCAGTCTGTGGTATTTCTATTGGAGCAGCACTAGCTGACTAAAACAATCCATTTTTTAAAAATTATTTTCTTTATCTCCTTTTTTTAAATTATGACTGAGTGAAAAGGTACATTCCCATATAAATTTACATACCCACCTATATGCACCTTCCACTGCTCTCCCTGCCAGGTGACAGCACACTATTCCTCTCTGCTCCATACATGTCTCATCCTCTCACTTCTTTGATATTACCCTAAGCTGATACTCCTATTCCCATAATCATTTCTCTGTCTTCTTTGATGCCTCCTCTCTTCCTCCTCTTGCTGTATAGCTGTTATCAAGATCCCCTCCTTAGCTCGCCTTCCTTTTGCTCTGTGCTCTTACTGACGACATGTTCCAGTGCCCTACTTGAGTGCCCTGATGGCAGACTACCACCTCTATCACACTCCACATCTGTATATCCAAGGTAGCTGTACCATCTACTGCTCTGGCAATACAGGTATGGGCTACATCAGGGCTCTTGGTGGTAACTGTTTCAGCAAAGTACAACATGTGCAAAGCCCTTCAGGCAGGAAGCACCCTTGAATATTGTTATTGAGTCCCATTAATTCAGTTCTGACACATAGTGACCGTGTGCACAACACAGTGAAACACTGCCTGATCCTGTGCCACCCTCACAATCACTGCCATGCTTGAGCCCATTGTTGCAGCCACTGGGTCAATTTATCTCATTGAAGATGTTTCTCTTTTTTGGTGACCCCCTACTTTACCAAGGATGAGGCATTTCTCTAGAAACTGATCCCTCCTTATGACATGTCCAACATACGTGAGATATAGTCTCGCATCTTTGCTTCTAAGGAGCATTCAGGTTGTACCTCTTCCAAGACAGATTTGTTTACTGTTTTGGCAGTCCATAAGTATATTTGGTATTCTTCACAAACACCACAATTCAAAGACATCAATTCTTTAATCTTCCTGATTCATTGTTTAGTTTTCCCATTCTTATGAGGTGCTAGAAAACACCATGGCTTGGTTTAGGTACACCTTAGTCTTCAAGGTGACATCTTTGCTTTTCAATACTTTAAGGAAGTCTTCTGCCGAAGATTTGTCTAATGCAACATGTTTTTTGATTCTTGACTGCTGCTTCCACGGGTGTTGATTGTAGATCTGAGTAAAACTAAATCTTTGACAACTTCAATCTTTTCTCTGATTGTCACAATGTTGCTTACTCACTGGGTTGTGAAGATTTTTGTTTTCTTTATGTTTAGGTATAATCCTTACTGAAGGCTATAGTCTCTGATCTTCATCAGTAAATGCTTCAAGTCTTCTTCACTTTCAGCAAGCAATGTTGTGTCATCTGCATAAAGCAGGTCATTAAGACATCTTCTTCCAGTCATGATGCCCCATTCTTCTTCATATACTCCAGGTTCTTGGGTTATTTGTTCACACAGACTGAATAAGTACAGCGAATAAACCCTGGTGCCTACTTTTCCTGGCTTTAAACCACACAGTATCTTCTTATCCTATTTGAATGACTGCCCCTTGATCTGTATACAGGTTCCCCAGGAGCAGGATTAAGTGTTCTGGAATTCTCATTCTTTGTAATGTTATCCATAATTTGTTAAGATTTACACAATTGAATGCCTTTGCAAAGTCCAAAAAGAAAGAAAAGAGGAAAAAAAGAAAGAAAATAAACCACAGGTAAACATTTTTCTGGTATTCTGTGCTTTTAGCCAGAATCTATCTGAGATCAGCAATGATATCCCTAGTTCAATGTCCTAGTCTGAATCTAGCTTGAATTTCTAGCAATTCCCTGTATATATACTATTGTAGCTTCTTTTAAAAGATCTTTAGCAAAATTTTACGTGTGTGATATCAGTGATACTCACAATTTCTACATCCAGTTGCATTACCCTTCTTGAAAATAAGCATAATGGATCTATCCTCGTTGGTTGGCCAGGTAGCTGTCTTTTAAATTTTTTGTCATACATGAGTGAGCACTTCCAGCACTTGCATCTGTTTCTTGAAACATCTGAATTGATATTCTGTCAATTCCTGGAGTTTTGCTTTTGCCAATGTCTCCAGTGTAGCTTAGACTTCTTCCTTCAGTACCATCATTTCCTAACCATGTGCCACCATCCGAAATGTCTGAATGTCAACTAGTAATTTTGGTATAGTGACTGTGTGTTCCTTCTACCTTCTTTTGATGCTTCCCGCATCATTTAGCATTTGACTACAGAATCCTTCACTACTGCACCTCAAGGCTTGAATTTATTCACTTATTTCAGCTTGAAAAATGCCAGGTGTGTTCTTCCCTTTCGGTGGTCTATCTCCATTATCACCAGTGACTGGAATGTGAAAGATGGAAACAAGAAGTATCGGTAGCTGGAAAATAAGGCCTTGGTGATAGAAAGATACTAGAGTTCACATGAGAGAATTTTGCAAGATCAATGACTTCTTCATCGCAAATACCGTTTTTCACCTGCACAAGTAGTGACTATACATATGGACCTCACTAGATGGAATACACAGGAATCAAATCCACTACATCTGTGGAAACAGACAAAATATGTTCTGTATCATTGATCAAAAGAAGGCCATGGGCTGACTGTGGGATAGACTATCAACTGCTTATATGCAAGTTCCGATTGAAACTGAAAAACAATTAGTACAAGTCACTGTCAGCCAAAGAACATCCTTGTGTATAGTACACCTGAATTTAGAACCCATCTCAAGATCAGATTTGACATGTTTAGCACTAATGACTGAAGACCAAATGACTGTGGGATGACATCAAGGACACATCCTCCACGAAGAAAGCAAGAGGTCATTAAAAAGTGAGGAGGGAAAAAAAAGACCAAAATTCATTTGAGAAGACTCTGAAACTTGTTCTTCTATGTCAAGTAGCTAAAGAAAAAGGAGGAAATGATGAAGTAAAAGAACTCAACAGAATAATTTCAAATGGTGGCTTGAGAAGATAAAAGTTTAATTTTAAACATGTGGGAAAGTAAGAAAGACAGTGTGGCTGGAATGAGAAGGTGAGGGGCACAGCACTAAGGAGCTATGACAAATAGGCACAGCTTCACTGGAGGCCCCTTTGTGGGTATGGGACTGTCCACAATGTGCGGACAAAGGAATTAGAAGAGAATCAGAGATCCCCTTTCTCTCTGAAATTCTGTGATTTAATACTCAGAATACTCTGCATAAAAATCAATCGTGTTTGTGGCCCTGTCAAGTCCCTTCATTTTGCCTCACAAGGACCCCTCTCCTCTCCCTTAGTTCTTTTCAGGGGTGCCCTCAGTCTGCTCCATTATTCTTGTTTTCTTGAGAAAACAACTGATCAGTTATTCCTTTCAAATCAGCTATTTTTATCCTCATGTTGTTGTTGTTGGGTGCCACTGAGTCTATCTCACCTCTTGGTGACTGGATGGGATAGAGCAGAAGTGCCCCATAAGGTTTCCAAAGAGCAGATGGTGGATTTGAACTGCCAACATTTTGGCTAGCACTGGAACCCTTAAGCACTCTGCCACCAGATGTTCTTATTCCAAAGTATTAAGAACCCATGTGAAATTTAAATTATACATAAGAAAGAAAAACCTAAGCCTTAAAAGTGGTAGCAACTAACATTATAACTCAAAAAGATGTCTTTAGCTTTTTTAGTCTTTCACCTATATTTTCCTGCTTAAGGGCTTCCCCCCCCCCCCTTCTGATTTATTTTTTTCTCTTATCTAAGCATTTTGTCTCTAAGGGGAAGTCCTCAGTGGTAGGCAACTACCACTACCAATGGAAATCACATACAGTGTGAATTACCAAGGAGAATTTGAAAGAAATGTAATTCCTGGCTGATAATACCAGCAAGACAAAGGTAAGGAAGCTGAGTAAGTGCGTGCATGTGTGTATACACTCACATGAACACAATCCTGTGTGTACCTATGCACTTGCTTACAATAGTTTTTGTGTATAATTCTGGAATCTCAGCTTGAGAGGTGTTATATAAGTTACCTACTTTTTCTGTATCTTCAAACACATGTGGATCCAATTCTCATGGATTGAATTGTGTTCCCCCCCACCCCCAAATAGGTGTAACCACATGGCTGGGCCATGCTTCCCAGTATCTTGTGACTGTCCTCCACTTTGTGGTTTTCCTTTGCTGTATGTTAAAGGATTAGGGTGGGACTGTAAACCCCTTTATAAGATCACCTCCCTACTCCACTGCAAAGGGAGTTTCCCTGGAGTGTGACTTGCCCCAGCTTTAATCCTTGCATCCCACCAGAGATGAAAGGAAAGAGAAGAGCAAGCAGAAAACAGAGAACCTCACACCATCATGAAAGTAGCACCAAGACAAGAGCGTGTCCTTCAGACCTGAGGTTCCTGCGCCAGGATGCTCCCTGGACAGAGACTGATGCAATACCGGACTTCCCTCCAGAGCCGACAAGGGGGAAAGCCTTCCCCTGGAGCGGGCATCCTGAATCAGGACTTGTACCCTACCAGACTGTGTAAGAATAAACATTCTTTTGTTAAAGTCATCCACTCTTTGGTGTTTCTATTAGAGCAGCCCCAGCTGACTAAAACACCAATAAAGAAAAGATAAACGAAAAATGGCTTCTACTTGTAAATGCAAGGCAACTGCATAGTGTACTTTTTTTAACCATTCGAGAAAAAGGAAGCAGATACTGAAGAGTGAATTTAAACACTTCGAAAACTGTAACATATCATGCAAACCTAAGATGTTGTTATTAAGAAACACATGTTTTACTTTTATTTGGTTTTGCACAATTACATAATACATAGTTGAAGAAGGATTGTTGGGAGCTGCTGTTTGAAATATGAGAGAGAATCATACTTGAGAAAAAAATACTGTTTTCTTTCTGAGTTTTGTCCCAGAAAATTTATCTCTAAAGTTTTCTTTATATCACTGTTTCCCTTCTAATCCTCTTTTATACTGAAAGGTCTGGACACTGACGTGATTACTGAGTATAAATTTAACATTTTTCACAGGAAGATTCAGAGTTCTGTTCATATTATGAATTAAACTGATTCAACATGTTAACAACTGGGAGTGTATCTATTGCCTGCATGTGTTTATCACATTTTCAGCTAAGAAGGAGCAAAGTAACATTAGAGACCACCTGGGAATCATTAGTAATAACAGAATATATTTAGATAAAAGAAATTTGATATTAATTTGAAGGGTGGGATAGTCAAAAGCTTGCAGTAATTTCCAAGGAAAACTTGACTGGTCAGTGTGTTAACCAGTTTCAGACTGATGCTTATGAGAACTGCTTGTTCTGCAAAATTGTCAAGGGAGTAAATGACTTAATCAACCTTTCTCATTTTTATCTTTGGTGAATCTAAGCTTATTATTATCAAACCAATCAAATGATGCCCTGTTATTGAACAGATCATTCTGCTGGGAGCAATGTAACTAGCCTTCCCTCTTGGGCATATGGTAGCCACAGAAATTTAATGCTTTTTTATCACCTTCAACCTCGATAGGTAGTACCCTAAAAACTATTTAAAACATTATCTCATTATTAAATCGCTCTTGAACTAGAAGTTGATTACCCTTAATTTGCAAGGGGATATTTTGTATTGAGAAGTAACCCAATTTCTCTAATGTTACCTAAGGTGCTGATAACAGAATGCAAACCCCCAGGCCATGATTCAGCATGTGATTTGCATGTGCATAGTATGATTTTATGAATGAGACCTGTTCTGCTAGTGAAAAGTAACAAGATGTTACTGGCAAGCAATTATACACATTTAAAATTCTACTTACTACATCATATCTGTTGTTTTCAAAAGAAAGGTAAATTCAGACATTCAAATATAGCATTGGGTTAATTTTATGTATTTACTCATTTAGTTAGAAAGTTGCCCTACTTATTGAGAGTACAAACAAATGTGTATATTTCTCAAAGAGACAAATGAAGGTAACCATGATAGTCTTGTTGACTCTGCTAATGGCAATGGCCCAGAGCATTTGTAATTAAAGCCCACTTAAAATTAACTTAATTTTAGGAGCTCCTCAAACTCTTAGAATCAGAGAAAAGCAAAATAAATAGCTACTGAGGCACTTCTGAAGCTAATAGTTTCCAGTGTGGAAAGAGAAGGAAGGGCACTGTGGGAGAAAGAAGACAGGCAGGGAGAGTGAGAAACAGGAAAAATGCCCACTTTCGGCTGGAGAACTTTGCCCTTTGAGTTCAGACTCACTATTCCAAAAGTAGTGTTAGTTTACTTACGAAGTTTAAAGTTGCTGAGGCATTGCGCTGTGTCTTCCCAGAATGGAACCAAACTGGACAGAGATATTTAAAAATACTTCTTAGGACAAACATTAAATTGTACATACTTCTCAAAACAAGTGAGAGCTCCCGTTGACTATAATCTTAACCTCACAGAATTAGCTACTTTTGGCAATGAGGTATTATTAGCCAAGCTTTACAATATTGAAAGATTCAACTATTATTCCCAACTTTTAGACACAGACTTTTAGGTTCTTAAATGAGACCCTTTCCACTGGTTAGCTTTTGGGGGAACTGTTAAATACCATATGTCTAACTGCCTGTCCAATTCTTATTTTAAAAGAAAGGCATGAAGGGGAGACAGTGCTAAGATATCAGAGCAGTCAATCACTTCTTGTGATCCTTCTGACAACAAAGACACACCAAAAGGACAAATGAAATGATTATATATGATGTTCTAGGTGCCCTGAACATCAAAGAGAGAGTTTAGAAATTGGACAGAGTTACAAGGAAGGGAGTGTAAGTCCAGAAGTACTTAGGACTGGCCAAAATAGACCAATAGAAACCAGCACCCCCCCCCCCAGACAGAACAGTGGCAGTGAGTGTTGTGAGCAAGCAGTGGTGTTCAGAAAATATCTGCCTCAGCAGAAGACACCTAATGGCAGAGAGCCCACTCATACCTCCAGAATCAGTGAAAAATGGCACACCATCATCAGAAGCTAAAGCAGCTTGCATCTAACCTACTGTGAGCAGATCTAAAACTTTCCTTTGGTAGATAAATCTCTCTCCTTTTTCCCAGCACTTCCTCTTCCCTTCTCTGTACTGTGCTTTACTCGAGATGATGCCATTACTGAGCCAGAAGTAGGACTCTTTACATGCACCATAAGACATTCTCCTAGAAGCAGAGAGCAAACAATTTAACAAATGGGACAGAAAAATAATAATCTGCCAGGTACCCTAAGCTGAGAACTCAGGGCAGAAACAGTTCCTTTGACTAGGATGAAGCCAAAGGGAACACACCTTCCTCACAGACACTCAAGGATGGCTGTCAACTGTCTGCTGTTCTCAGAAAGTACAACCAGATACCTGTGCCTACACCAATTATCCCTACCCATGTAGGGCTGTAAGGGAGAGCCTGCACTACACATTTGGTAACCAACTACATGGGCATCTAAGCTGAAAGCTATAAGAAAAGTAAACAGACACCTGGGCTCTTATTCCCAGAAGCAGCTTTAAACACCTTGTGGCAAGATGTTAGAACATCCAAGGCACCAATAATCGGACTAGTCACACACAACTAGCCTATTTGGACATCCCAAACAAAACAAAACGAGAAGCTAGAACACAGGAAGCAAACACAAAAAATAAATACAACAATTTACTGATGGCTCAGAGACAACAGAAAATATCAAAACATTTAAAGAGGCAGACCACAAGAACTTAAGAAAGCTCTCAAAACAAAAACTCAAGAAATTTTCCAGATGATGAGAACTTTTCTCATTTTCTCAAATTACTGGCAGTAGAACATGAAAGATTAATATTTAGAACTCTTTTAGAGATCAGGAAGGAAATCAAGCAAAATGCAACAGAGCATAATGACAAATTCAACAGAGTGTAAGAGAGCATACAGATACAGCAATCAGAAATGCAGAAGATTAAAAATAAAATCACAGAATTAGACAACTCAATAGAAAGTCAAAAGAGCAGAATCAAGGCAATGGAAGTTGGAATTAGTGAGAATGAAGATAACACAATTGACGCCAACATGTATGATGAAAAATCAGATAAAAAATACTTCTTTAAATTAAGATTAAGTAAAAGTATACAATCTAAGCAAATTTTACACACCTGCCTCTATCTTTGTCCCTACCCTGTGACAGCACACTCTCCCTTTTCACTCTTTACCACTACTGGCCTCCCAGTGAACACCTATCCTCTCCTATCTTATTTCCTCTCCCTTCTAGAAGGAAACCAGCAGAACAGCCTTCCATAAACATATAAAACCATAAAGTACACACACCACATGCTCACTCTGAGTCCCCCAAGTCCAGTCCATTCTTGGACTGAAGTATTGACTTCAGCACTGATTTCAGGTCTGGAGCACCAGCAAGCTTAGGGGCCATGCTTCCAGGGAACCCTCTATGTTGTTGAACCATCGATTCTGGTCTTTTAGTGAAGTCCCTGAACTGCGCACCTCTTTTTCTCAGGGCTCTGTATTGTATACCCTATCAAGGCTGCCGTTGGTGGTGGCCAGGCACTATCTGTTTCTTCTGGGCTCATGCTGATGTAATCTCCCAATCATGTGGATCCTTCTGTCTCCTGGTATCATTTTTCCTCATTTCTTTGATATTCTCAGCTGTCATCTCTTCCAGGGAGATTGAGACCAAATAACATTCTTCAGATGGCAGCTTGCTAGCTTTTAAGACCCCAGACATCACCAGTGTAGGGAGGCAGATGACTCTTATAACAAAAGACTAGTTATGCCAGTTGACCTCGATGACCCCTGAACACATGATCCCCAGACCCCCATCTCTACTACTCTATCCTCTGAAGCGTTGGATTGAATTCAGAAAAAGTTTGAGTTTATAGTGCAGTCCGTTTATGCAGACCAGCCTCCTACTAAGTGCTGTCACACCTTTCACCTAATTGAATTCCTACTGACTGTCTAATCTATGACAAACCCTCCGTCTCCCTCCCCACCTTTGTAGCCTTCAAAGAGTCTTTTCTTCTGTACATAAGTCCATTTTTAAATCCTTATAATAGTGATCTCATACAATAACTGTACTTTTACAACTGACTGATCTCACTTAACATAATGTCTTCTAGTTCATACCAGGTATGAGATGCTTCCTAAAATCATCACTGTTCTTTATCATTACATAGTGTTCCATTGTGTATATGTACCATAGTTTGTTTATCCATTCATCTGTTGATGCACACCAATGCTCATTTCATCTTTTTGCTATGGTGGACTGTGCTGCAATAAACATTCATGTGCATGTGTCTGTTCATGTGACAGCCCTTATTTCTGTAGGATATATTCCAAGCAATGGGACTGCTGAATCATATGGTATTTCTATTCTAGCTTTTTAAGAAAGTGCCAAATTGCTTCCCAAAGAGGCTGTACCATCTTGCATTCCCACCAGCATTGCAGGAGAGTTCCAATCTCTCCACAGCGTCTGTAGTATTTGTTGTTCTGTGTTTTTGGATTATTGCCAACCTCATTGGAGTGAGATGGCATTTCACTGAAGTTTTGATGTGGATTTCTTTAACAGCTAATGATCATGAACATTTAGTCTTGTGTCTTTTGACTGCCTGGATGTCCTCTTTGGTGAAATGTCTGTCCATGTCCTTTGTATATTGTTTAAGTAGGTTATTTGCTTTTTCTTATTGATGTTTTGAAGGACCTTGTAGATCATAGTCCAAAAGGTCATCATCTGCCAGGCTCTTCTTGGAAACTCGATGAGGTAGTTCTACTCTGACCTCTAGGGTTGCTGTAAGTCGGATCCAACTCGACGGCAATGGGTTTGGTTTGGTTTTGGTAGATTACGGAGATTAGACAATGATCAGATATGTGATTGCCAAATATTTTTTCCCAATCCTTAAGCAATCGTTTAACTCTCTTGATAGTCTTTGGATGACTGTATTTGATTTTTAGTAGTTTCCACTCATCTATTTTCTGTTGTTCATGCATTGTTGTCTAAGCCGTGTATTAGAGTTCCATTGTTCTCCCTATTTTTTCTTCCATCGTCTTTATCGTTTTAGGTTTGATATTTGATATTTAGATCTTTGATTCATTTTGATTTAGTTTTATCTAACATGTGAGACAAGGATCTTGTTTCAGTTTTTTTGCAGATGGATATCCCAGTTTTGCCAACACCACTTGTTAAAGAGACTGTTCTTACCCCAGTTTACAACCTCTGGGCCTTTGTTGAATTTGTTCAACTGTTCATAGGAGGACAATGACATTTCTGAATTCTCTATTTTGTTCCATAGTCTATGTATCTGGTATTGTAACAGTACCAGGCTGTTTTTAGTACTGTGGCAGTGTAACAGTTTCTAAGATAAGATAGTGTGAGGTCTCCCATTGTGTTCCCCTTTTTCACAGTGTCTTACTTATCCAGGGTTGCTTCCCTTTCCAAAGTTGGTGATTTGTTTCTCCATCTCACTAGAAAATGACACTGAAATTTGTATTGGAATTGCATTGTACATATAGATCACCTCAGATAGAATATACATTTTCACAATGTTAAATCTTCCTATCCATGAGCAAGGTAGATTTCTCCACTTAGGTAAGTCCCTTGTGGTTTCTTGCAGTAGGGTCTTGTTACTTCCTCTGTATAGGGCTTTTACAGCTCTGATTAGATTTCTTCCTAGGTATTTTATGTTCTTGAGGGATAGTGTAAATGGTATTGACTTAGTGAGTTCCTTTTTGATGATCTCTTTGTTCATGTAAAGGAAACCTACTGATTTACTTATGTTTATCTTACATCCTGATACTTTGCTGAACTTTCTATGTATATGATCATATCACCTGCAGATAGGGATACTTTTACTTCTTCTTTACTGAATGTCCTATCCTTCTTTGTCTTGTCTAATTGCTGTTGCCAGAACCTCTAGCACGACGTTTAATAGAAGTAGTAACAGTGGGCATCCTTGTCTAGTTCCTGTTCACAGGGGCAGTTCTTTCAGTCTCTCTGCATTCAGGATGATATTGGCGGTCTGTTTTGTATAGATGCCCCTTATTGCATTGAAGAAGTTCCCTTGTACTCCTATTTTGCTGTGAGTTTTTAACATGAATGGGTGTTGGACTTTGTCAAATGTATCCTTTGTTCTATTCATGTGGTTGATCACATTAATCGTTTTTCTGATGTTGAACCAACTCTGCATCCCTAGTGTGAATCCCACTTGGTCATGATGAATTATTTTTTTGTTATGTTGTTGAATTCTTTCAGCTAGGGTTTTGTTGAAGATCTTGATCTCTAATTTTCTTTTGTGGGGTCTTTACCTGGCTTTGGTATCAGGGTTATGCTGGCTTCATAGTATGACTTTGGGAATGTTCTGTCCTTTTTCCTGCTATGAAATAGCTTCAGTAGCATTGAAATTAACTCCTCTCTAAAAGTTTAGTAGAGTTCTCCAGTGAAGCTGTCCAGGCCATACTTTTTTTTTTTTGTTAGTAGTTTTTTTTTTTTTATTATTATTACTTTTTCAATTCTTCTGTTGTGATGGGTTAATTAAGTTGTTCTATTTTTCTTTGTGATAATTGTGGTAGGTGATGTGAATCTAGAAATTTGTCCATTTCCTCTAGGTTTTCAAATCTGTTAGAGTGCAATTTTCACAGTATTCTGTTACAATATTTTTTATTTCTGTTGGGTCTGTTGGAACATCTCCCATCTCATTTCTTATTTGGGCTATTTGTTTCTTCTTCTGTTTTTATTTTGTGAGTTTAGCCAGTGGTTTAACAGTTTTGTTGATCTTTTCAAAAAACCAGTTTTCAGCTTTGTTAATTCTTTCAATTGCTTTTCTATTTCCTAATTTGTTTAGTTCTGCTGTAATCTTTATTATTTGCTTCCTTCTGGTAACAAAGGGGTCCTTTTGCTGTTCTCTTTCTAGTTGTTCAAGTTGTAGGGTTAGTTCTTTGGTTTGGACCCTTTCTTCATTCCACTTGTGCACATTTGCAGAGATAAACTGACCTCTGAGCACTGCTTTTGCTATATCTCATAGGTTCTGGTAGGACGTGTTTTCATTCTCATTTGATTCCATGAATTTCTTTATTGCATCCTTGATTTTTTTGACAAATCATGAATTTTTGAGCAAGGTGTTGTTCAATTTCTATAAGTTCAAATTTCTACCCACATTTTTTTCTGCTATTGATTTCAACTTTTATCGCTTTATGGTCTGAGAAGATGTTTAGCAATAATTCGGTAGTTTGGATTTTGTTGAGACTTGTTCTATAGGCTAATATCTGGTCTATTATAGAGAATGCTGTATGTGCGTTGGAAAAGAAGGTGTACCTCTCTGCTGTTGGCTAGAAAATTTTGTATATGTCCACGAGGTTGAGTTGGTTGATTGTCGCAATAAGATCTGTATCTATATTGAGCTTTCTTTTTTTTTGGATGACCTGTTCATTTCTGAAAGTGGGGTGTTGAAGTCTCCTGCTATCATTATGAAGTGATCTACCTCATTTTCCAATGCTGTCAGCATTTATTTGATGTAGTTAGATTCTCTGGTATTTGGTGCATATATATTTAATACTGTTATATATCCTGCTTATGTATGGAAACTTTCAGCAATAAATAGTGATCATTCTTGTCCATGATGGTGAATGTTAATTTAAAATTTATTTTATCTGAGATTAGCATTGCCATTCCTGCTCTTCTTTGCATTTTCTTCATTTGGTGCATATTTTTTCATCCTTTGATTTTCAGTTTGTTCATATCTTGGAGTTGAAGGTGTGTTTTTTGTAAGCAGCACATAGACAGATCATGTGTTTTGATCCAGCCTATTACTCTTTCTCTCTCTTTTGGAGCACGCAGTCCATTTGCATGCAGTGTAACCATTGATAGATATGTATTTAGTGTTATCATTTTGGTGTGTTAATTTTCATGTTGTTGACATTTTCTTTGTTCCTTAGTATTCTGTTCTGGGTCGTTTTTCTTTATGAGTTTTCTTTTCATCTTTTTCAGTGCTGTTTTTGTGTCTGTTGAGACTTCTGTATTGTGTTTCTTGTTTTCCTACATAGTATTGTTAGTTTGCTTTGTGGCTACCCATTTGTTCCACTCTAAAGTTCTAGGTTTAAACCAGTCTTTAATTTCTTTATATCTCCTTAACTTCTCCATCTAAAAGGGCTATGAATACTGTAATATATCACTCTTTATTGTGTGATGATGTCATAGTTTACATAGTAAAATAGCTGGTTCACTACTTCTAATATTTTAGCTTTGATTGAGTTTTGTGACTTCCCTAACGCAGTAGGATCTGGATGCCATGTCCTGCATTGTATCCTTTGGTATACAACTGGTGTTATTGATTTTCTAATAGAAGAACTTCCTTCAGTATTTCTTGTAACTTTGTTTTTTTTTTTTTTTTTTTTTTTTTTGGCAGATTCTCTAAGCTTCTGTTTGTCTGACAGTGCCCTAACTGCACTGTCATATTTGAAAGAAAATTTTACAAAATATATAATTCTTGGTTGGAAGTTTGTCTCCTTCAAGGCTTTGTATGAATCATCCCCACTGCATTCTTGCCAACAACATTTCAGCTGCAAAGTTGGACAATGGTCTACAAGGCTTCCCTTTGTACATTAGTTTTTGTTTCAACCTAGCTGCCTTTAAGAGATTCTCCTTATATTTCATTTTGTTAAGCTGGATTATAATGTCTTGGGGTCTTTCTTTGGGGGTCTACCTTTTGTGGAGTTCAATGACCATCTTGAATAGCTATCTTTTCTTCTTTCATGATGTCGGGGAAATTTTCTCTCAGCAACTGTTCAACAATTCTCTCTGTATTTTCTGCTGTCTCTCCCTGTTCTGAAACTCCAATTGCACATACATTGTTTCTCTTGACAGAGCCCCACGTGTTTCTTAATGATTCTTCATTTTTCCTGATTCTTTTATCTGATTTCTTCTCGTAAATGCTGGTGTCAGTTGCCTTATCTTCTGTCTCACCAATTCTGTACTCTACTTTCTCAATCCTGCTCTTTTGGCTTTCTATTCAATTGTCTAACTCTGTAATTTTATTACTGGTCTGCTGAACTCCAGATTGTTGATGTTCCAGCAGTTTATATAGCGTGTCTAATTTTTCATTTTCTTCTGCACTTTGTTGAATCTCCATCCTGAGATTTAGAAGTGCTCTAATTCTTTTGTATTCTACCTCTGATAATTTCAGGAAACCTTCTTCATCTGGGAAGTGTTTTGATTATTTGAGGAGTTTTCTGGAGCCATCGTGGTATGCTTTTTTAAGTGGTTAGATATTGATTGTTGTCTTCACACTATCAGAAAGCTGTTCAGCTTCTCCAGTGTCACACGAACAGATGCCATGGCATAGCTCTAAGAAGGGAGTAAGTAGGAGCACTGGATGGCTAACAGCTATCACTGCATTCCCTAGTTGCAATTGTCTTAAAAACTGCTTTTCTGCTAAGAGGTGCTGTCCAGCTGCAGCCAGTAGTAGCCAGGCACTCTGGGGTGGCAGGCTTTGCCTCCTAGCTGACAAAGATGGAACCCTACTTATGGAGTCTCTCGGGGAATACACCATCAGATGCTATGGCATGGCGCAGTGAAAGAAGCAGGAAATAGCACCACCACACTCGGCTGCCAGCCACTGCTGCATTTTCTAAATTGCCTTGAATTCTAAGTTGTCTTGAAAACTGCTTTTATGCTGAGAGGAGTACTGTCCCATGGCAGCTTGTACCAGCCAGTCCCTCAGGGGTGAAAGGCCCCACTTCCTATCTTACAAAGATGGCAACCTACTTATAGAATCTCTCATGGGCCACGTCAGCAGACACTATGACATGGCTCAGAGAAGGGAAAAGGAAGAGTGCTGCCACACATGGTCACCAGCCACCACTGCATTCTTTAGGTTCGATTGTCCTAAAAACAGCTTTTCTGCTGAAAGAGGCATTTTCCAGTCAGGTGTAGCATGGAAGCCAGCCCCGCTGGGCCCTGAGGCATTGCTGACTCCACCTCTCAGTTGACTGATATGGCACCCTACGTGTGTTACCTCTTCTATACTGTGCCAACAGAATATATGGTGTAGCTCAGAAAAAGCACTGTTAACTTTGGCCACCAGATACTGCTGGATTCTCCAGATGTTAATGCCTTAAATACAGCTTCTCTGCTGCAAGAGACACTGTCTACTTAGGTGCTGCAGCTCAGCATGGCAGCCAGCCCTTGCCAGGCTGTCAGACTCAGCAATCCCAGTCTCCCATGTACCAGAGATGGCATCTGTACTTGTAAGCTTCTCAACCACTGTGCCAGCAGAAGCAAGACCCTTTGCACTACTGTCTCACCTCTGACAAAGATTGTCTTCCCCTTCCTATCACCCAGTCTGATCTCACAACCGTCCACCTGATCTTGGGGCTCCCAGAATGTCCACTATGCTCTGTTAAATTGTTTTTCTAGGCCTTAGTTCTCAGAGGGAATTGAGGAGACATGTGACTACTCTGCCATCTTGGCTCCACCTCTTGAGTTTTTAAAATGAAGGAACACTAAGAATTATGTGACACTCTGTCAAGAGGAAAAATCTGCAAGTGATTGGAATACTAGAACAGGGGAGGACAACAAGAAACACAGAATTACAAAAGATTTATTGACAGAAAACTTCCCTGATACCATGAAAGATGAGAAGATAACTATCCAAGTGCTCATTGAACTCATACAAGGTAGATCTCGAAAGAAAGATGTCAAGACATACAATAATCAAGCTTGCCAAAACTAAAGACAAGAGATTTTTAAAAACTGTTTATATTACTCACTGCTGTTGATTCAACTGTAACTCATAACAACCATATAGGACAGAGTATAACTGCTCCATAGAGTTTCCAAGCAGTGTCTGGCAGATTCAAACTGCCAAGCTTTGGGTTAGCAGACATAGCACTTGTCTTAGGCTGGATTTTCTAGGGAAGCAAAACCAGTAGCATGTACACGTACAAGGAAAGATTTATATATAAAGGAAACAGCTCACACAATTGTAGAAGCCGAGCATCCCAAGTCCTGGCACAAGCTTCACGTGGCTACAGGAGCTTGTGAACCCAGTGTCAGCTAGTCAGAGACCAGAGTTCTAGATTATCGGCTATGTAGGTCAGTGGATCCCAAGCTGGCAGCGAGACTTCAAAGTTTCTGCAGACTTATGGACCTGCAGAGGCTGGAAACCCCGGATTGGCAGGTCAGGGAACAGGACTCTCACTTACCAGCTGTAAGGGTTGATGAATCCAACAGCTGCTAGTTCAGGTCCAGGAACCTGATGCAAAAGAGAGCAGGAGCTGCTGGCAATGTGAACAGACAGGACATAGGCAGTAGAAGGCAGAAAGATGAGAGCTGAGTGGAGGGAAGCCACCATAGGCCCTGTCTCTGCCACTTGATACAGCAGCTTGGAGTTGCCAAGTTGACACAATCTTGACTACTACAGCACTTAACCACTATACCACTAGAGTTTCCTTAAAAGCTGCTAGGGATAAACAAAAAAATAACCTTCAATGGAGAGTTAATAAAACTAAGCTCAGACTACTTAACAGAAATCAAGCAGGCAAGAAAGCAAGTGAATGACATATACAAAACCTTGAAGGAGAAAAATTGCCAGCCAAGAATTATATATCCAGCAAAACAGTCTTTCAAATATGATTGCAAATTAGGACACTTCCAGAAAAATAGAAATTCAGGGAAATTGGAATAGCCAAAGCAAAATTACACAGGAAATACTATGAGTCCTTCAGTTAGAAAACCAATTACCTCAGATAAAAACCCATGACTAGAACACAGGACAGAACAAAATGATATCATCCTTGATAGGGAAATTATAGAAATAAATTAAGCTAAAGCACTAAAAACAGAGAAACAGAAATGTCAATATGTAAAAGATGATAAAAGTAGAACAAAAAGGAGGGACAAAAAACACAGTTATAAATGTTTCATATGGAGAGGAAATCAACCTGTTACAAAGAAACAAAGGACTGGTTTGAATTTTTAAAAATAAGTGTAAACATTTAGGTAACTACAAAGGAAAATAACAAATTTATACCTCAAAATAAGAAACAAGAGAAACATGCAGTCTCAGCAAATACGAAACCAACAGCAATGAAAAAGATCAAAAGAAAACATAAAGAAAAGAAAGCACAGAAAATTAAGAGGAATGAAGAAACCATTAACAGCTCACCAAAAAAGCCATCAAAATGACAGCAATAAACTCATATCTACTAATAATTACACTGAATGTAAACAGATTAAATGCACAAATAGAGACAAAGAACTGTAGAATAGGTTTTTAAAAAAATTGATCTATATGCTTCCTACAAGTCACACACCTTAGACTTAAAGACACAAACAAACTAAAACCCTAAGGATGAGAAAAATATATCAAGCAAACAATATTCAAAAAGGAACAGGAGAGGTTATATTAATTTCTGACAAAATAGGCTTTAAAGCAAAGTCCACTACAATTGACAAGGAAGGATACTGTAATGATTAATATAACATGAAGACAACTATATTAAATATTAATGCACACAATAATAAGGCTCATAAAAACAGAACAAACTCTAACTGCATTGAAGAGAGAAATAGACAGCTTCACAACAATAATAGGAAACAAACACACCACTTTTTGTGAAGCACAGAACATCTAGAAAAAAAGCTCAATAAAGATGAAAGATCTAAATGTCACAGTCAACCAATTTGACTTATATAGAACACTCTACTCAGCAGCACCCAAGTACACTTTCTTTTCCACTGCGCACAAAACATTGTTCAGAACAGATCATGTTAGGCTGTAAAGCAAGGCTTAACAAAATCCAAAGTATAGAAGTATTGCAAATCATCTTCTCAGACCAAAAAACCATAAAAGTAGAAATCAACAACAAAAAAAGCATAGGGAGAAAAAAATGTAACACATGGAAACTGAACAACACCTTGCTTAAAAATTGCTAGGTTACAGAAGAAATCAAGGATGGAATAAAGAAATTCACAGACTCAAATGAGAATGAAAGTATATATTACTAGAACTGTTGGGACACAAGAAAAACAGTGTTTAGAGGTCAATTTACTTCAATACAAAGTGTGACAATTAAGTTCACGAACTGATTCTAGAAAAAGTGTTACATACAGTTACCTTCAAAGTACTTCCCTTGGGAAGCTAGGCACTGATGCCAGTACCTAGTGCACCCTTCAAAGCAATTTTGGAACTCTTTTTCTGGAATGGTGATCAGAGCTGTCATAATATTACACTTGATGTCATCAGTGTAGTCAACATGTCTTTCTTTCAATATTTCCTTTATCATCAGGTAAAGAAAAAAGTCACAGGGGCCAGATCAGGAGAGTAGGAGGGGTGTTCCAACACAGTTACTTGTTTACTGGCTAAAAACTCCCTCACAGACAGCGCTGTGTGAACTGGTGAATTGTTGTGATGCAAGAGCCATGAGTTGTTGACGATCAGGTTGTTTTCATCTAACTTTTTCACGCATTTTCAGCACTTCCAAACAGTAAACTTGGTTAACTGTCCAATTGGCACAAATTCATAATGAACAATCTCTCTGATATCCAGAAAGGTTAGCAAACTCATTCTAACTCTTGATTAGGACTGACAGGACTTTTTGGTTGTGGAGGACAAGCTGACTTGCATTGCGCACCTCGATGCTTTGTTTCAGGGTCATATTGATATACCAATGTTTCTTCACCAGTGATAAGATAGCCCAAAATACAGTCTTGTCTCTCCAAAAGTTCTTGGCAAACTTTGACACTCCTTTGCTTTTGTTCTTTGATGAGCTCATTTGGGACCATTTTTATACACACCATTCTCATACCAGGATTTTTGGTTAAGGTTTCCTGTTTCTTTATTGATGTTTATTCAGTCTGCTATGCTTCTCACAGTCAGCTGACAATTTTGACACACAATCTTATGGATTTTTGCAATACTTTATCAGTTCTGCTCATTACTGGCCACCCTGACCTCTCTTCATCAGTGATGCTTTCTCTTTCCTCAGAGAAACAGTTAATTCATTTGTACACTGCTGTTTTCTTCAAAGTATTATCCCCATAAACTTGGACTAACATGTCCCTGATTTCACTTCCACTCTTGCCAAATTTAACAAGAAATTTAATGCTTATTTGTTGCTCTAATTCAAGCTCTGAAATTCCCATGATGGCACACAAAAACATCTAACAACAATAATAATGCCATTCATCAAGCCACTGTCACATGTCAAGATGCACACAGCTGCAAGACACTGAGATACCAAGGTTGTGAAGCCTTACCAAGTTGTTTGTACAGTGCTGCCAATATAAGTGCAGAGTGGCATGTTCGAGAACTTAATAGTCAGGCATTGTAAATGTATGCATCCCAAAAGAAGAAAAGGCTCAAATCAAAGAAATGACTGTATGATTCAAACAACTATAGAGGAGCTAAAGAACTGCTTAGATACTAGAAGAAAGCAGATAATAAAAATTACAACAGAACTAAACAGATAGGGAATAGAAGAGTAATCAAAAGAATTAACAGAACCAAAAGCTGGTTCTCTGAAAACATCAACAAAATCAGTAAAGCATTGACCAAACCCAAAAAACAGGAAAATAAAAGAACCCAAATAAGAAATAAGATAGGTGACATCACAACAGACTCAACTGAAATTAAACAAATCATAATAGAATATTATGAAAAAGTGTACTATAAATGGATAAATTTCTAGAAACACACTATCTCCCTAAACTAACACAAATAGAGGTAGAAAAGTAAAATAAACCCTTAAAAAAGAAAAAGTTGAAAAGATAATTTAAACCCCCCCCAACAATAACAAAAATTCCTGGCCCTGACGACTTCACTTGAGAATGCCACCAATCTTTCAAAGAAGCATTAAAACTAATATTACTACTAGTTTAAAGCATAGAAAAAGATGGAATAATTCCAAATAAATTCTATGAAGCCAACATAACCCTGATAACAAAATCAGACACAGACAGCAAATAAAAGGAACATTACAGACCAGCATCTCTTGAACTTAGATGCAAACGTCTTCAACAAAATTCTAGCCATCAGAATTCAATGACATATCAAAAAAATAATTCACCATGACCAAGCGGGATTCATACTACGTATGCAGCGGTGGTTCAACATCAGAAAGACAATCTGTATAATCAACCACATAAATGAAGTAAGAGACAAGAACCACTTGATTTTATCAATTAATATGGAAAAGGCATTGACAAAATCCAACACTTATTCATGATAAAAGCTTTCAGCAGAAAAGATACAGAAAGGAAATTCCTCAACATAATGAAGAGCATTTGTACATAGCCAACAGCCAACATCATTCTAAATGGAGAGAATCTGAAAACATTTCCTTTAAGAACAAAAACCAGACAAGGATGCCTTTTGTCACCACTTTTAGTCAATATTGTGTCAGAGGTTCTAGCCAGATGAATCAGGTTAGAAAAAGAAATAAAGGGCATCCAGCTTTGTAAGAAACAATAAAATGTATCTCTCTTTGAAAATAATATGATCTTATAAAAAGAAAACCCTACATAAGCCATTAAAAAAGTCTGCTTGAACTAATAGAGGAGTTCAGCAAAGTATCAGGATATAAGATAAACACACAAACATTGGCTGGATTCCTGTAGCCCCAAAAAGAGAAAGTTAAAGTGGAAGTCACCAAATGAATTAACATTTACAATAGCTTCCAAGAAGGTAAAATACCTGGGAATAAATATAACCAGAAATGTAAAACACCTATACAAAGAAAACAAAAGACACTACTGCAAGAATCCAAAAGAGACCTATATAAGAAACCTGCTCATGGATAGATAGACTCAGCATTGTGGACATTACTAATTCTACCCAAAATGATCTATGGAGATGTTGCAATCCCGATCCAAATTCCAATAGCATTATTTGATGAGATGGAAAAACAGATCACCAGCTTCGTATGGAAAGGAAGGAAGCCCCAGATAAATAAAGCATTATTGAAGAAGAAGAACAAAGTGGGAGGCCTCACACGACCTGACTTTAGAACCTATTACACTGCTACAGTAGTCAAAACAGCCTGGTACTGGTACGACAGCAAACACATCAACCAATGGAACAGAATTGAGAATCCAGACATATCATCATCAACCTATCAGCAGCTGATATTTGAGAAAGGCCCAAAATCCATAATTGGAGAAAAGACATGTCTTTAACAAATGATGTTGGCATAGCTGGATATCAATCTGCAAGAAAATGAAGCAAGACTCATTTCTCTCACCATGCTCAAAAAGTATCTCAAAATGGGATCAGAAACTTAAATATAAAATGTAAAACAATAATGATCATGGAAGAAAAGATAAGGACAATGCTGACAGCCACAATACACAGTGTAAACAGAATACAAAACATTACTAACAGTGCACAAACACCAGAAGAGAAAATAGATAATTGGAAACTCCTAAAAATCAAATATTTAAGCTCATCTGAAGACTTTATCAAAAGAGTGAAAAGACTAACAATAGACTAGGAGAATAGTTTTGGATACAACAAATCCAGTCATCTTCTATTCTGCACAATCTACAGATACTGCAAAACTTCAACAACAGAAAGAAAAATACCCCAATAAAGATGTGGGCAAAGGTTATGAACAAGCACTTCACCAAAGAAGACATTCAGCTGTGTGAGGAAATGCTCACGATCACCAGCCATTAGAGAAATGCCAATTAAAACTACAAGATACCATCATGCTCCCCAGAAGCCAGCCTTAATCCAAACAACACAAAATAATAAATGTTGGAGAGGTTGTAGAGAGACTGCAACACCTCTGTGCTGCTGATTGGAATGGTGCAATCACTTTGGAAATCGATTTGGCACTTCCTTAAAAAGCTAGAAATAGCGATACCATAGTATGCAGCAATCACACTTCTTGGAGTATATCCTCGAGAAATAAGGGCTGTCACAAGAATAGGTACATGTACACAATGCTCATCGCAGCATTGTCCACAACAGCAAGAAGATGGAATCAACCTAAGTGCCCATCAGCAGATGAACAGATAAACAGACTACTGTATATACACCCAATGAAATACTACGCAATGATAAAGAACAATGATGACTTGGGAAACACCTGACAACGTGAAGTGATCTGGAAGATTCTATACTGATTGAAATTAGTCAGTGATAAAAGGAAAAATACTGTATGAGACCACTATTATAAGGAGTCAATAAAACATTTAAACACAGAAGAAAACATTCTTTGATGGTTAAGAGGGCACAGAGGAAGGAAGAGGAATATTCACTAATTAGACAACAGACAAAAATTATTTTAGGTGAAGAAAGGAATGTGCACAGTGGTAAAGAACTCAGCATGACTGGACTAATCTCAAAGCTGTTTCTTAAATATAACCAAACAGTTTTAAGGACAGAATAACAGGGGCGGGGGTCTGAGGACTAGGGTTCCATGGGACATCTGGGTCAACTGGCACAACAGTTTATTAGGAAAATGTTTTGCATCCCACTTTAGTAAGTGGCATCTGGGGTCTTAAAAGCTAGCAATTGACCATCCTAACCCACCTAGAGGAAAGGAAACCGAATTGCCATCAGAGATACAAGGAAAATACGAGCGCAAGAGACAGAAAGGGCCACATAAACCAGAGACTGCATCAATGTGAGACTGGAAGAACTAGATAGTACCTGATCACCCCCAGTGACTGTCCTTACAAAGAACTGAGCAAAGAATCTCTGATGGAGGGGGAGAAATATGGGTGTAGAACTTGAACACTAGCGATGAGACCATATTTGATAGTCAGACCACTGCAGTGTTCCTGGCAGACATGGCCTCCTAACTCCCTGTTAGCCCAGACCTGGAAACATTCTGGAAGCTAACTTCTCAGACAAAGGTGGAAGTGGTTTTTAAGATACAAAATGATACTGGTAAAGAGTGTGCTTTTTACCAGTAGATACGGAAGACTAACAGGGCAGCTCCTGTCCAGAGGTGGGATCAGAAGACAGGGACAGGAGCCAGCTGAATGGACGTGGAAATTATGGGGTGGAGGGGAAGAGTGTGCTGTCACATTGCGGGGAGAGCAGTTCAAGTCACATAACACAGTGTGCATAAGTTTTGTATGAGAAAGTCACTCGAATTTTAAACTTTCACTTAAAACACAGTAACATGAAACAAAAGAAAAACAGAAGAATTTACTGTAGTACAAATTATCCAAGACATACTATGTGACTAGGATAGTAGCCTGTGGATCAGTTATAGAGGAAATCTTTAAAAGCAGTTTTCTTTTTAAGTCCTTAAAAAGAATATTCAAGAGGAAATTTCTAATGTACCAAGCTATATTTAACCAGTCTTAATTTTTTTTTATAGCACCGTTAAACTGCTTTTCCCAACAACTGTCTGTCATAGTCACTGTCTCACATATACAGTGACGTCTTCCGAGTTAGAGCAACTCTTTTTGCTCAAGTACTTGACTGCCATCTACTTCAAAGGAGGCCAGGCCCCCTATCTGGCCCCTGGGGCTAAATGTTATTGGCCACAGCCCATCTTCATCCTAGTCCTGTTGCTGTGATTGGTTTAGGAAAGGGCATTATAATTTTGGCCAATTAGACATGCTACATATATGTCACAGTAGAGGGCATTGGCAAACTGGCTTCAGGGAAAATACCTCTGTGCTGCTAAGACACAAGCAAGAGGAACATTCCCCTCTGTTGACTCCTTACACTGCTGTGAGAGGTGGTACTCAGAGTATTGGCAGTCTTCTGGTGAGCACAGGAAAGTAAAACTGAGGATAAAAGCAAACACTTCATGCGGAGCAGAGGGGCTTCTCGGAAGCTATTGCCAGGTGGCGCACCTACGCTGATGGCCTCATGGAGGATGGGAGCTGTCCTGATGTTGCTTTTGTTTCTGTGTGAAAAAGGTACTGAATAAATGCGTAAAAAGCAAACACATTAAGCAAAGCAGAGCAGAAGCAATGGAAGAAAACACCGTGGCCCTTCTTAACAGTGCTGGATGGCTGAAATAACCAACTTGAGAACTGTGTGCCTCTAGTCTACTACTTACCTGAGATTTTAAAAAACAGAAGGGAAATTCTTTGTTGTTTAAAGCAGTGCTTCCTAAGCTATAAGGTATCGACAGCTAACCTGTGGTCCTTGTCTAAACACATGTTCTGATTCAGGAGCGCTGTGCGGGGACTATGGATTTTCAATTCCAGCAAGTTCCCAGGTGATACTAACACTGCCAGTTATGAGCTTGAGCTTTGAATAAGAAGGATTGAAGTCTCTTGAGACAGATTTTCTGTTACTAGCAGTTGAAAGCATCCTAAATGATACAGTCCTCCATCTAGCATTCTCTCTCATCACCTCTTACCTGTGCTGATTGATGAACTCCATCTGAGGACCTGAAAATTCTAACAGCAACCTCAGTTGCTGTTACCCTGCGGCTTGTGCTTTGACTCAATTCTGCTGGCTTCAATACCCCGCCATCACCAGCACCTTCTCATTCTCTTCTGCCCTAAATAAGGCATTCACGGGCCTGGCACCCACAGTGTAACAAAGACGCCTGTGAATGCTGGGTGCATCAGCCCTGCTGTACTGTGGGGAGTTTGCCAGTGCACCTGGCCCAAAGGTGAAGCAGCTGCAGGCATGTGGGTTCCTTCCCCATCATCTACAACATTAAAGGGAAACGCTCGAGCGCTTTTGCAAATCAAAACCTTTTCATCCTGAATTTGGTGATTCACCCTGATGGCGTCTTCTTGGAGAGTCTGTAACACACTATTGTAGAAGGTGGGTAAATTGGCGTGTCACTTTGACAACGTTCATCCTCTCATGGCTTGGGCTGGGCTGGGGGAAGTGAAAGTTAAAAAAAAAAAAAAAAAGACAGAGTTCTTTGAAAACGAGCTTTGTCCACGGTGAGTGCAGCCACACAGACGTACCTGTGTGGGCTGGGCTGTCTACACTGCTGGTATTGCCGCCCCCTTGTTCATTACATAGCCTCTGGACGAGAATTCAATTTCAGCCGGTATGAAGATAGTACTTGTTCCTTAACAAGGTGAATTTACAAAGCTTCCATACTAAAAAAAGTGTGGGGGAGGCAGGCATTCGAAGGCCATGCCAATTTTACTTTTCCCCAAAGCAGGGAGAGACAAAAGAAATCTCAGGCATATCTCCCAGACACAAAGAACATGTGTTTACCCTCCAAATTCAGGCTGAGGGAACCGTCAGCTCGTTATCCCAGGAGCGGGTCACTAATACTATCCAGTTAAAAAAAAAAAAAGCCTACGCTCCCATTCAAACAGTGGGGCTTTATCTTTGTATTCAGAGTCGACTAGCATTTCTTTTAGAGCCAGCTAATTCAACAGGAGGAACTTTTGTGCATATTATTTTACTTAATCTCTGACAACTAGCAGAGATTTGAACTAGTAAGAGAAAAGCCTACAATCTGGAATGTGCATACTGAGTCCAAGGGACTTTCTTAAAGAGGAAAAGGTAGAATTGCTTTCAGAAACTGTGTAAAGGAGTACTAAATCAATTTTAGAACAACCAACACTTTTTTCCATCCCCATACAACTAAAACAGAGCCTTCCTTGGCTCCTGCCTCAATAACAGCATTTTGGTATAAGAAGAGACAGGAGTTGCTGGGAGGCACAAATGGTTAACAGCCTCAGCTGCTAACCAAAAGGTTGGCAGTTTGAGGCTAGCCAATGGCACCTTGGAAGAAAGGCCTGGCAATCTATCTCCAAAAAGAAAAAGAAAAAGAAAAATCAAATTTCTGTTGTCTAACAACCCTGTAGGACAGAGTAGAACTGCCCCACAGGGTTTCCAAGGAGTACCTGGTGGATTTGAACTGCTGATCTTTTGTTTTAGCAGCCTTAAGACTTAACCATTATGCTACCAGGGTTTCCTCCAAAAGAACAGCCATTGAAAATCCTGTGGAGTACAGTTCTACTCCAATACACACGGAGTCACCATGAGTCACAACTGATTCGATGGCAACTGGCTTAAGCAGATAGAGGAACTGACTGCCAGAAGTTTGTCCTGGCACCTTGCAGCCCTGGATTTACAACCCACAATGACACTGTTGGGACAGGACTGTCTGGGTCAGAGCTTGTAAATTAGCCACCAATAAGCCAAGTGCAGCCCATGGTCTTGTTCTGTTTGACTTTCTCAACATCATTAATTTGGACTCACTGCTGGTATTTTAAAATCCAGACAATTCACATAAAACTCTGGATTCAGCAGTGAGATCTGGCCACATTATATCATGGCATGAGACAACAACTCTCAAGAGCTAAAGTAGTGGAAGCCCCTTTTATTTTTAATTTTTTAAATATTTTTTATTGTGAATTAATAACAATCCTTGGAAACTCTGTAGGGCAGCTCTACTCTCACTTTTAGGGTCACTGGGAGTCGGACCCAACTTGATGGCAGTGTATTTTTTTTTTTATGTTATCGCCATGTAATACCCAGAACTTTACCGCTATTCTGTTCTAGCTGACCACCACCATCCCCTGTCCCACGCCCCCATGCGACAGCACACTTCCCCTTTTGTTCAGAATTTCCTGAGGTCTGGCCCTCCTCACTCAATCATCTCAGCTCCAGCAAAGAGTCTCTTGACAACCCCACATACTTGTTTAAAAGTTTGTTCATCTCCAGTCTCACCTTATGTTTTGTATAGTCCAGCTCAGTCTTTGTGTGGGGAGCTGGGCCTGGTGCTGGATGCAGTTTGGGATTAGAGAGTCTGGGGGCCATCATACCAGGGGCCATCCAGTCAGAAGGAGCCCCTTTTATTCAGGCAGGCAGTCTCCACCCGGTCCTACTCAGGCTCTCCTTGCTGTCTTCCTCACATAGGAGCCAAGTGTCATTTGCCACATGGGCTACCGCTCTACACGGGGTTCCCAACAGTAGCACTATTGACATTCGGGGCTGCACTGTGAGTTACAGAATGTTTACCTGCATCCTTGCTTACACCCACTAGGTCATCGTGCCAATCAAAAATGTTTCCAGCCCTTGCCAAGTGTCACTGGGGAAGGGGCAGTGTGTGTGCCCAAATCATCTCCTGCTCCCACTCTTAGTTAGAAAATCACTGTACACCCAGCCACCTTCACTCGTTTAAGACACTAGCCTACCCCTCATCTGCATTTGAATCTATTTCTTACCATCTCCCAGTGGTCCCTCATACTACTAAGGATGAAACTTGCACAAATGTGTGCAAATTTCCTTTACCTCATGGCTTTATTTTCCCTCTCTGAGTATTGGCCTGAATAAAGTACGATACTAAGGACCAGTCATTTATATCTTGGAATGTCCAGATGCTTTCTTAAGGGTGGATTTTCACAGGGGAGAGAATAATGCAAGCAGGGAACCACTGCGTCCTGAAGGAAGACTGATATGAAAAAGTGATTTCAAGAGGGAAAAGAGTAACGAATGGACTACATCATTTTCTTTCGTGCCAGCCCAGCAGGCATGCACCTGAACCACAGCTTTATGAGGATCACCTGTGCACATGCTGAACTTGACTGCTTTGTGTGAATAGGAGAATCCATTTTCCAAATTCCACCCCCCCACCTCACCACCTTGCTTAATGATGCACCTCATCATATTCTGATGAAAGCTAGATGCAATCATATTCTTGTTTTAACTAGTTGTTCTGGCAAGGGGTCTTTCTCCAGACCTGAACTTCTCATGTTGGCAGCATCACTAAGATAAACATACCCATTTGCCAGCTCCCCTCCTTGTCCACCCTAATTAGAGGGATGTTCCTGCTTGTTATAAGAATGGGTATGGAAGGCAAGGGGATGATGTAGGAAGAGCTACCCTCTGTATGGAGCAATTTGTCAAGTATCCTCTCAACAAGAACATCAGGATTTGGTGAAGGATGTTATGGATGGAAGAATCTGAGGAGAGTCATCAGGAGAATTTCAGAGTTAGACAAACTTAAAGTTTCCAGATGACTTTTGTAACTGAGCAATTACAAGAATCACACCAAAAAGTGTGGGATGTGGCTAAAGTAGCACCCAAAGGAAACATAGAGACTCAAAAGAGTTTATTAGAGAGAAGAAAGACTAAAAATTAATAAACTAAGCTTTGCTTCTAAAAGCTAGAAAATTTTTTTTAAAAGATCAGATTATAAGACTAAAAAAGAAACTGATACTTTGACAAAATATAAATAAGAATCAAGAAAATGGACTTTTTAAAAATTGTACTTTAGGTGAACACTTAAAGCTCAGATTAGCTTCTCATACAGAAATTTATATACATGTGGTTATGTGATCCTAGTTGCTCTCCCCATAATGTGACAGACACTCGCCCTTTCCACCTCAGATTCCCCTTAGCCATTCAACAAGATCTTATCCGTTTCTGTCTTCTCATCTCACCTCCCAACAGCAGACACCTATTTAGTCTTGTGTGTCTCCTTGAACTAAGAAGCACACACTCCACAAGTATCATTTTATGATGTACAGTCCAGTCTAACCTTTGTCTGAAGTATTGGCTTCAGGAATGGTTTTAGTTCTCGGTTAACAGAGAGTCCAGAGGCATGTCCAGGGGTTCCTCCAGGCTCAGACCATTAAGTCTGGTCTTTTTTTACTAGAATTTGAACGTTGTACTCCACTTTTCTCCTACTCCATCAGGGACTCGGTGTTGTGTTCCCTGTCAGGGTGGTTATTGGCGTAGACAGGCACCATCTAGTTCTTCTGGTCTTAGGTTGATGGAATTTCTGGTTTATGTGCCACTTTCTGTTTCTTGGGCTAATATTTTCCTGTGTCTTGGATGTACTTCATTCTTCTTTGGTCCAGGTGGGTTGGGATCAATTAATGTATTTAGATGGCCACTCACTATCTTTTAATACCCCAGATAAAAATGGGGAATTTTTGACAAGGACACTAAAAAACTGGTAAAAGTTTTTGCCAACTTCTGCAATCTGAAATTGAGTAAACCTGCAATCAAGATCCATTGATAATTGCTGGTGATTAGAATGCAAGATGGAAATGAACAGTTATTGGAGGAGCACAATTACTGGTGGTTGAAATTGTAGGATATCACATTATAGAATTTTGCAAGACAAATGACATATTCACTGAAAACACCTTTTTTCACAACACTAATGGCAACTCTACACCTTGAACTTTCAAGATAGAATACATAGACCCAATACATGGAAAGAGATGATAAAAAAAACTCGGTATCATCAGCCAGAACAGTGCCGAGAGCCAACTGCAGAACAGACCATCAATTACTCAGACACAACTTCAAGTTGAAATTGAAGTAAAACAAGTCCCCAAGAGCTAAAGTACTACAATAAGTATATCCCATTTAAATTTAGAGACTATCTCAAGAATAGAGTTTTCCTTGAACACTAATAGACAAAGACCAGATGAATTCTGGGATGACATCAAGGACCTCACGTATGAACAAAGCAAAAGGTCATTTAAAAGGCGGGAAACAAAGCAAAGACCAAGATGGATATCAGAAGAAATTCTGAATCTTGCTCTTGAGTGTAGCTAAAACGAACACAAGAAATGATGACACGAAAGAGCTGAACAGAAGATTTTGCAGGGTGACTCAAGAAGACCAAGTCAAGCATTACAACGAAATATGCCAAGATAGGGATCTGGAAAAACGGACAGCAAAAATGTGCTTGGCATTTCTTAAGCTGAAACAATTGAAGAAAAATTCAAGTCTTGAGTTAGAATAGTGAAAGATTACATGAACAGTGCATTCAGTAATGCAGAAGTATCAAAGGCTGAGATAAACACATAGAGTCACTGTACCAAAAAGAACTGGATAACATGTAGCCACTTCAGGATGTAGCATATGATTAAGAACCAATGGAAGCAAAGGAAGAAATATAAGCTGCAGTGAAGGCATTGGCCAAAAACAAAACTCCAGGAATAGACGAAATACCAACTGGTGTGTTCTCAGCAACAGATGCAGCATCGGAAGCACTCACTTGTCTACGCCAACAAATTTGGAGAACAGTTACCTGGCCAACCATCTGCAAGACACCTCAGTTTGCACCCATTCCAGAAAAAGTTGATCCAATGGAATGTGGAAGTTATCAAACATAAATTTTGATTAAGATCATTCAAAAATGGTTACAGCAGTAACTGCCAAAAATTCAAACTGGATACAGAAGAGGAAGTTGAACGAGGGAGAAAATACTAGAAAGATATTTGTTGTTGTTAGGTGCCCTCAAGTCAGTGCCAATTCCCAGTAACCTTATGTACCCTCTGTACCACAGAGCAAAACAGTTCCCAGTCCTGGGCTGTCCTCACAGTCCTTATGCTTGAGCTCGTTATTACAGTCACTGTGTCAGTCCACCCCACTAAGAGTATTTCCTTTTCTTTGGTGACATTCTGCTTTACCAAGCATGATGTTCTTTTCCAGGGACTGATCCCCTCTGATAGCATGTCCTGAGTATATGAGGCATAGTCTCACCATCCTTGCCTCTAAAGAGCACTCTGGTTGTACTCCTTCCAGGACAGATTGTTCCTTCTTTAGGCATTCCATGGTATATTCAATTTTCTTCCCAAGCATAGCAATTCAAAGGCATTGATTCTTTTTCAGCCTTCCTTATTCTTTATCCAGCTTTCATATGTGTATGATGCAACTGAAAATACCATAGCTTGGGTCAGGCACATCTTAGTCTTCAAAGTGGCATCTTTGCTTTTCAACACTTTAAACAGGTCTTTTGTAGCAGATTTGTCCAACACAATGTGTCTTTTGATTTCTTTCCTGCTGCTTCCATGGGTTTTGATTATGGATCCAAGTAAAATGAAATCCCTGACAACTTTAATCTTTTCCTTGTTTATCATGATGCTGCTTATTGTGCCAGCTGTGAGAGTTTTTGTTTTCTGTTGAGGTATAATCCATACTGAAGGCTGTGGTTTTTCATCATCATTAGTAAGTGCTTCAAATCCTTCTAACTTTCAGCAAGCAAGGTTGTGTCATCTGCATAACTCAGATTGTTAATAAGTCTTCCTACAATCCTGATGCTGTGTTCTCTTTCATATAGTCCAGCCATGCAGTGTTCTGTGTTCTGTTCAACCCAAAGCCAGCCAAGTGCCTCTGTTCAAACAGCTACTTATTAATCTGTGTAAAGATTTCTCATGAGCACAATTAAATTTCTGGAATTTCCATTATTTGGAATGTTATTCATAATTTGTTGTAATCCATACAGTTGAATGCCTTTGCATAGTTAATACAACACAGGTCAACATCTTTATGGTCTGGAAGAGATCCATATATGTGCCTGTTCCCAAAAAAGTTGGTCCAATGGAATGTAGAAGTTCTCGAATAATATCATTAATCACTATCATATGTCATATCTTGTTATATGTCATATCATAATCATATCATTGTCATTTCTCTGCTTTCAACCAGGAGGATCCATCTGATGTTAGCACTGATTTCTTTGGATCTATGATCTCTTCTGAACCTACTTTGAATTTCAGGCAGTTCCTTGCCTATACACAGCTGCAGTCACTTTCAAATGATCTTCAGCAGAATTTTACTCTGGTGTAATGATTTTGTTCAATGACTGCCACATTCAGCTGGATAACCTTTCTTTTAAACAGGCTGTTGGCCAGGTAGCTGTCTTCCTGATTTCTTGGGATAGACAAGGGAGCACTTCCAGCACCAGATCTGTTTGTTGAAATATCTCAATTGGTGTCCCATCAATTCCTGGAGTCTTGTTTTTTTGTTCTTTTCTTTATGTTTGTTAGTTTTCTTGTTTGTTTGTTTTGTTGTTGTTGTTTTGTTTTTTGCCAGTTCCTTCAGTGCAGCTTGGACTTCTTCCTTCAGTACCACCAATTCCTAATCATGTGCTGCCTCCTGAAATGGCTGAATGTCAAACAAGTCTTTCTGGTATAATGACTTCATAGTCCTTCCATCTTCATTTAATGCTTCCTGTGTCATTTAAAATTTTCCTCAAAGAATCCTTCACTATTGCAATTTGAAGTCTGAATTTTTCCTTCAGTTGCTTCAGCTTGAGAGATGCCAAGTGTGTTCTTCCCCTTCGGTTTTATATATCCAGGCCTTTGTACAATGTCATTATAATACTTTGCTTTGCCTTCTCAAGTTGCCCTATGAACTCTTCTATTCAGCTCTTTTATTTCAACAGTTCTTCTTTGTTTAGCTACCTGATATTGAAGAGCAAGTTTCAGAGATTTTATGGTATTTATTTTGATCTTTTCTTTTTAAAAGACATTTTGCTTTCTTTGTGTATGATGTCTTTGACATCATTCTGTAATTCTTCTAGTCCTTAGTCATTAGGGTTCAATGTGTCAAATCTTTTGCTTTGTCTAATTTCAGATGGGATACACTGTGGTTCATACTTTGGCATTTTTGGACGTGTTATAATTTTCTTCAGTTTCAACTGGAAGTTGCATGTAAGCAATTGATGGTCAGTTTGCAGCATACCTCTTGCTTTATTCTGAATGTTGAGACTGAGTTTTTCACTGTAACTTTTCCACAGAGGTAGCTGATTTGATTCCTGTGCATTTCACCTGATGAGGCTCAGACGTCTTATTTCTGTTTACGTTGGTGAAATGGTCCCTACAATGAAAAAGTAGTTAGTCTTAGAAAATTCTGTCATGCAATCTTCAGCATTGTTTCTGTTACCAAGGCCACAATTTCCAACTACTGATTGCCTCTTTGTTTCCAGCTTGCACATTCCAGTCACCAATAATTATCAGTGCATCCTCAATGTACAATCTATCCATTTCAGACTGCCAAAGTTAGTAAAAATTGGCAATTGCTTCATCTTTGGCCTTAGTATTTGGAGTATAAATTTGAACAATAGTCATATTAACTGGCCTTCCTTGTAGGTATAAGGATATTACCCTATCACTGACAGAATTATTCTTCAGGATAGATCTTGAATGTTCTTTTTGACAACTAATGAAAAGCCATCTCTCTTCAAGTTGTCCTCCTCAGTGTAGCAGATGTTGTGATAATCTGATTCCAAATGCCAGTACCAGCTCATTTCAGCTCACTAATGCCTAGGATATTAATGCTCATGCCTTCCATTTCATTTCTAACAATTTTCAATTTTCCTAAATTAGTATTTTGTGTATTCCAAGTTCAGATTATTAATAGATGTTTGCAGTTGTTTCTTCTCACTTTGAGTCATGCCACATCAGCGAATGAAGGTCCCAAAAGCTTGACTTGACCTGGGTCATTAAAGTGCACTCTATTTTGAGGAGTTACAACTTGCCCACCATCAATTTTTTAACTAGTTTCCAATCTTCAAGCACTATATCAGACAATATTCTGTTGCTATTCATAAGGTTTTCATTGGCTAATTCTTTTCAGTAGTAGACTGTCATGTCCTTATTCCTAGTCTATGCTCAGCTGAAACCTGTCTACCAAGGATCATCCTGTCAGTATTTGAATACTGGTGGCACGACTTCCAGCATCACAGCAACACATAAGTCCCCACAGTACCACAAACTGACAGACACGTGGGGAAAGATGCTTACCTCTGTTTTATTGACTATGCAAAAGGCATTTGACTGTCTAGATCATGATAAATTATGGATTACTTTGTGAAGAATGGGAATTCCAGAACACTTAATTGTGCTTATGTAGAACTTGCACATAAACCAAGAGTCAGGCATTTAGCTAGAACAAGCAGATCCTGCATGGTTTAAAATGAGGAAAAGTCTGTGTCAGGATTGTATCCTTTCACCACACTTACTCAATCTTTATGCTGAGCAAATAATCCTAGAGGCTGGATTACATGAAGAACATGGCATCAAGATTAGAAAAGACTCATTAACAACCTATAATATGCAGATCATATAACTTTGCTTGCTGAATGTAAAGAGGATTTGAAGTACATACTGATGATGAGTCCCTGGAGAAGGACATCATGCTTGATAAAGGGTCAGTGAAAATGAGGATGACGCTCAACAAGATGGATTGACACAGTGGCTGCAACAAGAAATTAAGAAACACAATACAGTAGTCTCAACACATATAAAATCAACACTCATGCAATCCATAAAGAAGAATGTCCCAGAACAGATTAGTAAGAACAACAGAGAAATATCAACACAAAAATAAACATATCACAATAACACCACTAAACATATACCTATCAATAATCACATTGAATGTAAAGGGACTGAATGCTCCAGTAAAGAGACAGCGAGTGATATCCTTGATCAAAAGACACTACCCATCTATACGTTGCTTACAAGAAACACACCTTAGACTTAAAGATAAGAACAGGTTGCAAATTAAAGTTTGGAATAATATATATCAAGCTAACAATACACAAAAAAGAGAAAGTGTGGCAATATTAATCTCAGATAAAATAGATTTTAATGTAAAATCCACTATTGTGGACAAGGCTGGTCACTATTGCTGAAAGGTTCAGTACTCAAACAGGACTTGACAATATTAAATATTTACACACCCAATATCAAAGCACCTAAATGCATTGAACAAATACTGACAACACTGAAAAATGAGATTGACCATTCCACAATAATAGTTGGGGACTTTAACACTCCCCTTTCAGTTAAGGATAGCCAAGTGCCATCGAGTCGGAGATCATCCAAAAAAAAGCTCAGTAAAGATACAGAAAATCTTATCACAACAATCAACCAACTTGACCTTATCGACATACATAGATCTTTTCATCCATCATCAGATAAATATACCTTCTTCTCCAAAGCACATGGAACATTCTCCAGAATAGACCAATCTTAGGTCATAAAACAATTCGCTATAAAATCCAAACCATTGATTTATTGCAAAGTAACTTCTCGGACCACAGAGCTATAAAAGTTGAAATCAATAACAGAAAATTCATAGGTAAAAATTTAAACTTGTGGAAACTGAACAACACTTTACTCATAAAGCCTTGGGTTATAAAAGAAATTAAAGACACATTAAATAAATTTATGGATTCAAATGAGAATGAAAACACATCCTACCAGAATTTATGGGATACAGCAAAAGCAGTGCTCAGAGGTCAGTTTATCTTTATAAATGTACACTTCCAGAAAGAAGAAAGAGCACAAATTAAAGAATTAATCTCACAGCTTGAACAAGTAGAAAGAGAGCAATTAAGGAACCCCTCAGGCACCAGAAGAAAACAGATTATAAGGATTAGAGCAGAACGAAATGAATTAGAGAATAGAAAAACAATTGAAAAAGTTAACAAGACCAAAAGCTGGTTCTTCGAAAAGATCAACAAAAGTGATAAACCATTGACTAAACTTACAAAAGAAAAATACAAGAAGATACAAATAACCTGATTAAGAAATGAGTTGGGAGATGTTACAACAGACCCAACTGAAATAAAAAATATTATAACAGAATACTATGAAAAGCTATACTCTAACAGGTTTGAAAACCTAGGGGAAATGGACAAATTTCTAGATTCATATGACTCACCAAGATTATCACAAAGAGAAATAGATCAACTTAATAAATCTATCACAAGGGAAGAGATTGAAAAAGTCATCAAAAATCTACCAACCAAAAAAAAGTCCTGGTCCAGACGGCTTTACCGGAGAATTCTACCAACCTTTTAGAGAAGAATTAACTCCAATACTGTTGAGGCTATTTCACACCATAGAAAGAGATGAAATACTTCCAAATTCATTCTATGAAGCCAGCATACCCCTGATACCAAAACCAGGGAAAGATCCCACAAAAACAGAAAAGTACAGACCAATATCACTCATGAATCTAGATGCAAAAATCTTCAACAAAATTCTAGCCAGTAGAATTCAACAGTATATAAGAAAAAAATTCTTCATAATCAAGTTGGTTTCATTCCAAAGATGAACGGCTGGTTCAACATCAGAAAAACAATTAATGTAATCAATCATATTAATAACACAAAAGGTAAAAATCACCTGATTTTGTCAATTGATGCAGAAAAGGCATTTGACAATGTTCAACATCCATTCATGATTAAAACTCTCAGAAAAATAGGAATAAAGGGGAAATGCCTCAATATAATCAGTAGCATCTATGCAAAGCCAACTGCTTTCCTCATCCTGAATGGTGAAAGACTGAAAGAATTCCCTTTGAGAATGGGAACTAGACAAGGATGCCCGCTCTCACCACTTCTATTCAACATTGTGCTAGAAACTCTAGCCAGAGCAATTAGACAACTCAAAGAAACAAAAGGCATCCGTATTGGCAATGAAGAAGTAAGGATTTCCCTCTTTGCAGATGATATGATTGCTTATATAGAGAATCCAAAAAAATCCATAAGTGAACTATTGGAGCTAACAGAAGAATTCAGCAAAGTATCGGGATACAAAATAAACATAACTAAATCAATGGGATTCCTTCATACCAACAGTGAAATTATTAAAGAAGAAATCACCATACCAATTCCATTTACTATAGCCCCCAAGAAGATAAAATACCTAGGAATAAATCTCACTAGAGAAATAAGAGATCTTTACAGAGAAAACTACAAGAACTTAGTACAAGAAAGTAGGAGAGACTTACATAAGTGGAGTAATCTGCCCTGCTCATGGATAGGAATATTCAATATTGTGAAAAAATGTCTATTTTGCCCAAAGCAATCTACTTACATAATGCAATCCCAATACAAATTCTAGCAACATTTTTTAATGAGATGGAGAAACAAATTGTCAGCTTTATTTGGAAAGGGAAGAAGCCCTGGATAAGTAAAGCACTACTGAAAAAGAAGAACACACTGGGAGGCTTCTCACTACTTGACTTTAAAACCTATTACACTGCCACAGTAGTCAAAACAGCCTGGTACTCGTACAAAAAGAGACATACAGACCAATGGAACAAAGTAGAGACCCCAGAGATGCCACCATCCTCTTATGAACAGCTGATATTTGACAAAGGTCCTAAGATTTTGAACTGGGGTAAGAACAGTCTCTTTAACAAACAGTGCTGGCATAATTGGATATCCATCTGCAAAAAATTGAAACAAGACCTATATCTCATACCTTATACAAAAATCAACTCAAATTGGATAAAAGACCTGAATATAAAAGCTAAAACGATAAAGCTCATCCAAGATAAAATAGGGTCAACAATGGAAGTTTTAATACACAATATAGACAGACTTCAAAATCTGACAAACAACACATTCATCAGAAGAGAAAATAGATAAATGGGAATTAATTAGAAGCAAACACTTCTGCTCATCCAAAAACTTCATCAAAAGAATTAAAAGACCACCAACAGAATGGGAAAAAATATTTGGCAACTCTATGTCAGACTGGTGCCTGATCTCCATAATCTATAAGGTACTACAAAGTACCAATAAGAAAAAGACAAATCATCCAATTAAGCGATGGGCAAAGGAGATGGACAGACACTTCTATAAAGAGGAGATCCAGGCAGCCAAAAACCGCATGCAGACACACTCATAGTCATTAATTATTAAAGAAATTCAAATCAAAACAATAATCAGATACCATCTCACCCCAAGATTGGCCATTACCCAAAAAACACAAAACACTAAATGTTGGAGAGGCTGTGGAGAGACTGGAACTCTCCTTCACTGTTGGTGGGATTGCAGGATGGTGCAACCTCTTTGGAAAGCAATCTGGTCTTACCTTAAAATAATGGGTATAGATATACCATTTGACCCAGTAATTCCTCTGCTTGGAATATATCCTACCGAATCAAGGCCATTCACACCAACTGATACATGTACACGAATGTCCATTGCAGCACAGTCCACAATAGCAAAAAGATGGAATCAACCCAAATGCCCAACAACAGAAGAATGGATGGGTAAACTTTCATATATGTACTCCATGGAGTACTATGCAATGATAAAGAACAACGATGATAGCAGGAAACATCTCTCAATTTGGTCTCAACTGGAGGACATTATGTTGAGTGAAACTAGTCAGCGACAGAAGGACTATTATTATATGAGACCCCTAAGATAAAAACATAAAAGCAGACTCATACATAACAAAAAAGACTCTTTGATGGCTACAAGGGTCCGGAGGGTTGGAGGGTGGAAGGGCAAGGGGTGAGAGTTTAGATTAGATAGTTGTTACGAATTTGGTTGGGTGAAATTGATCACAATACACATTAGTAAGATCAATATTAATGGGACTTCGACACAACTTGTGTACTCCTCCCATCTTAACCCAAAATATTGTGAGCACAGAGTATGTACACTTTTATTTTTTATTTAATAGCAAAGAGGGGGTGCTCAGTCTTTGAAACGATTGTGAGGACAGTACAGGATCAGGTAGTGTTTTCATTCTGTTGTACACAGGGTCCCTGCAAATCAGAACCAACTAAATGAAACCAAACAATAACAGCAATGGTAATGAAGAAATCAAAGTTGTAAATCATATACAAAGAATATCAAATGTGGAAAGAACTACATAAGTGTAATTACAGATGTTTAATTTTAAGATATGAGAGGCCTCTTGTGCTCTACACCAGGCAAACCCTACCTAAAGCATTTTCTTTATAGCTATATGAAAGAAACAAATGATTTGTTCATAACTCTCTTTGCATATCTCTACTACAGCACTTATCGTAGTACACACATTTTTCCCATCTGTCTCACTTACTAGCTCCAGAGCTCTTATAGAAGAAACTATGTCTTATTCATTGCTCTACGCCTGGCAGCCAGGTCATGCACAATAAAAATTTGATAAATAATGAATTCAGAGAAGACAAGCAGGGTGAGGAAACATCTGAACATTTTGTGATGAGCAGTATTTGAAGGAAATGCTGATATTAGGTCTTCAAAACAGACGATTGCAGAACATACCATCACTATCTTCAAAGTGTGAAAGGATTTGCAAGGGAAAAAATTATATTTTTCCTTACAGATCCATGGACAGAACTTGGCTCAAGGTACACAAGATATATACTTAAGATTCAAGCAACAGAAAAGCCAACTGAATTATTTGACTTGGAATACAAGGTCCTATAATTAAGTCCATGAACTTAATTGTTCCAAGTGCTACATGCTTCACTGTTGAATATCACTGTGGTCACATTCCAAGTACTCCCCTTAGGAAGCTATAAACTGATGCCAGAGCCTAGTCTACCCTTCAAGGCAATTTTGGAACTCTTTCTGGAATGGCCATTATGCACAGTGACAAGTTCACAAATTTAATTGTATAGTTGTCTGTGAGGGAGCTTTTATCTAGCAAAAAAACAACTGATTTGACCCCCAGTGACTTTACCCAAAGATAAAGGAAATATTAAAAGGAAGACATTTTGACAACATTCAGGATATCAAGGGTAATATGACAACAGCTCTCACGGTCATTCTAGAAAAAAGTTCCAAAAAATTGCTTTGAAGGGTAAACTAGGAACTGGCATCAGTGAGTAATTTCCAAGGGGAGCACTCCAAAGGTAACCATAATGATATCCAGCAATGAGGTATGTAGCGCTTCTTCTAGGCTGAGTTCGTGAACTTCACTGTCAGACCTCGTACGTCTTTCTGCCCAGAAAGCATCTCTTTAAATTTATACAAAGGTTAAGAAGTCTTCACATATTAATAGTCAGTCTTTCTGCTTTTCTTCCCATACACAATTCTTTACCCCACTCCCAAACTAATCAGTGTGTAGTACAGGACTCTGACATATGAATGGTAGAGACCAGTCTACTCTTCCCAAGTCTCCACCAGATTTCTTCTTACAGAAAAACACCTCCTTAGGCTGTTGTGAGGGCTGATTCATGCAAAGCTAAATGTTCTGTCAAGCTGTCTGACAGACTCTGCTATTACCAATATTCTGTTCTGTCCTCGGATCCGACTCGATGGCACTTGGCTTGGTCTCAGAATTGCAGTTGAAAACCAATCAGGCATTTCCCCAAACACCGTGGACACCTGTTTAAATCCTCTGTGTTCTATGCCAGTGTCAACATACTTCTCCAAAATATTGAATGAACAACTACTTCTTCAGCTGCATTAGATGTAGAGATTAGTTTGACTTTTTTTAACATGATCACAGTTTACAAGCTACAGATACTGCGGGGATTTTGCTTTTCATGCCAGTGCTCGATATGCTCACCTAAAGTTATATTTTCTGTGAATACCACTTTCAAACAAGAAATGCAATTACTAAAATTGCACCTGATATTTGTAATTACTTAGGGCCTGTACCTGAGGTGAACTGGTTTCACACCAGAGAAAATGCAAATTACTTGACATCCAGGTGGAGGAGTATTCTCGCAGGTGTTTATTTGAAAATCCTACAGCACTAGAAACCCAGCAGAGTCAGTAAGAGCTAGAGTGCTGAAAATCTCTTACCTGTTCAAACTGAAGATAGTGTTTGTGTGTACTTGTGTCTGTATGTATGTACTGTAAATATATGAATCTGGGGCACACATTATCTAGACCAATTACAGCTAATCTCCTCATAGCTCCTTGGGTTATTTTCATGGAATATTGTCTTTGCTGGCACATCCATCCCTTCCCTCTTGGAAACCAAATGCCTCACAGTGCCAGACCTTTTGGGGCTACAGGAGATATGCAACAAACAGTCAGCTTCTTATTAAAAGTCCAAAATCATTCATATAAAATTTAGTTAATAGAAAATTGATAAATAAAGTCAGTAAATGGCATTTTAATTTCTGTGTCACCAGATTACCAACCGTGGATTGGTTCAATAAATGACAAATCTTGAATCAACTTCTCTGTCCATGTTTCCTGAAACTGCATTTTCTCACCAACCCTTCCATCTCCATCATGAATATCATATATATTTACTAGAGAAATTATAGGCAAACTCATGGCATATCTCAGTCTTTCTAATTAGTTCGTTAACTCATTCTTCATACTCTTAGTGAAAGGGAAAGTAGAAGAAGGCATTGTTTTCCTCTGGTATGGGATGCTATCTTTTTCTTGTGGGTAGAATGATTTTATCCTCTCTCTCTCTCTCTCTCTTTTTTTCTTTTTGTTTTTAAACAGGCTTCTGGTTTCCCTTGGAATTTCTATTTTGAATTTTTCACTCTATTGATAATTCCCACACATTTTTACTGTATCATGGAAATGTATTCCCCCCAAAAATGTGTGTGGTGGTTTAATTCCTGGTATTGTGTGATATTCTTTAATGTTATAAACCTTGCCCCTAAGATGTTAATGAGGGAGGCAGTCATGTTGGACTCAATGTGTGGGACTGTATTTTCCCTTGAGGCAATCTCTTGGGATAAAAGAAAAGAAGCTAACAGAGAGAGTTGGGGACCTCATACCACCAAGAAGCTGTGTTGAAAGCTGAGTGCGTCCTTTGGAAAAGACCCTGGGGTCCCTGAGCCTCAGAAGTTCCCAGTCCAAGGGAAGATTAATTACAAGGAGCTTCCACCAGCAGAGAAAGCCTTCCCCTGGAGCTGACACACTAAATTTGGACTTCTAGTATACTGGACTGTGACATAATAAAATTTCTGTTTTTCAAGCCATCCACTTGTGGTATTTATGTTAAGGCAGCACTAGATACGTGAAACACTAATGATAGCCCTTGGATTCAATGTAAACTAAGAGATTAATAGAGAGGCAATCAATAGATGGAAAGATACAGATGGATGGATGGATGGATGGATGGATGGATGGATGGGTGAATGGACTTTCCAATATACTAAAGCCCTCAAACGCTAATAATTTGATCTTCAGTCCCTAAAACATTGCCTGTCAAAGAAGAGGAAAAACAAATATTTGTAAATCATATGTATTACTTTCATCAGGATGCTACTGTAGAGTGCATCTGATATTCTTTTCAGCCATCTGACATCTGAATCTCCTTTCTAGAACTGAGATAGCTTTTGCTATGTGAGTTCTTTTGGAAGGGAGTACCTCCACATCTTCTCCTATGGAAGCTTTAAAAACCATTTATCTGATACTTCTGCCAGACTGGCCTCCATTCCTGGGCACATGATCTAGTCTTAGCCAGTCAGACACCACTACCTAAGACCCTGGCCCTGGTGGCAGTGACGGAAAGACACATGGATGGGGAGAACCATGAGATGCCAGTAACCTCTGGTTGGCCACCACAGCAGGGAAGCAGAGCCAGCTGGACCTCTAGTGTCCTGCATGGGCAGTGTCATATTTCTCACCAGACTGCAGTTCTGAGGCAGGCAGAGTAGTTTGCAGGGAAACATACAGTGGAAACCCTATGGAAAATACAGTACCTCTTTTGAGACAACTGTTGGGAGTCAGAGAGGGAGCCTGAGGGCCTCTGTAAATAGTGTGACCTAACGTGTCAACAAGCAATAAGGTATAAAAAGATCCAACAATTATCTACCTCCTGAGATACAACAATTGTGTAAACCTCAACTTTGTTTTTCAGAGGGGGCCAAATGGAACAACCAACTCCAGGGACATGCACAGAGTCCCACTTCAACCACTACATGTCTTTGCAATGGGGGCACCAGAGAGCTACAGTCAGGACCAGGGAATCAAACCAAGTGAGCAAAAAAATTGGGTATGTCCAACACTCCACAATAAGACCCGCTACCAGTCCCAGAAGCCCCCGCAGAAGGAGCCATCTTGAAGTCTGCATGCCCACACAACCAAGAGAAAAGCAGCCACCCACCATTAAAGGAAATACTTCATATCCCCATTGCCAATTTGTTGTCCCCAGCTACACCCTGTACATAGACAGGCTATACAAACTCAACCCTGAACTTGCTCAGTGGTGCAGATTTCTGGAGTGCTGTAGACTCTACTGTGGCCCCGCTTTGAAATGCTTTCACTTTGCAAGAAAGACTTCTCTTGTGGGCCAGCCAGGTCTCTGCAAGTAACTCTTCTTTTGTGGGTCTGACAAGGACCTTTGAGAATCTTCAGAGACTCCCAGGAAGAGTTTTGCCTGTCACTTCATTTGTTCCTGCCCAGATACCAAGTACAGTGAGGCAGCCTTCCTGGAATTTCTGTGAGACAAACTGTCTTAGGCTGGGTTTTCTAGGGAAGCAAAACCAGTAACATGTGTAGGTACAAGGAAAGACTTATATAGATAGATAGATAGATAGATACAAATATAAGAAACAGCTCACGTAATCACAGAAGCTGAATGTCCCAAGCTCTGGCACAAGCCTCACGTGGCCACGGAAGCTGAGGAATCCAAAGTCAGCAAGTCAGAGACCAGAGTTCTAGATCACCGGTTGTGTAGGTCAGTGGATCCCAAGCTGGTGGTGAGACGAAGCGACAGAGGCTGGCAAAACCAGGATCAGCAGATCAGGGAGCAGGAGCAGGCAGAAGCTGGTGAACCCAGGATCGGCAGGTCAAGGAGCAGGACTCTCAAGTGCCAACTGTAAGGACTGATGAGTCCAACAGCTGCTAGCTCAAGTCCTGGACCCAGACACTCGAAGCAAAGAGCAGGAGCTCCTGGCCACTTGAGCGACCAGCAGCTGTAGTAAAAGGTGGCGAGATGAGAGCCGAGGGGCAGGGAGCCACCACAAACCCCGCCCTGCCACTTAATAGCAGCCAAATACGTAGTAGCCAAGTTGGCATAATCCTGACCACCACACGACCTGTATCATTTCTTCTTATTTTCTAAGTTGCTTTTTCTTTTTCTTTTACTTTTTTCCTTTTTCACTGTATAACTTTACCAACTCAGTGTATGTGCAGTTAAAATATTGAATAAAAGTTTATGAAGAAAACAATTATCCCCTGCTTGCTCCCTCTGACCCTCTCACCTCCCAGAGGCAATCAGTTAGAATTCCTCTGTTTCTGGTACTTCTAGAATGCATCTCCATGTTCCAAAATAATACAGTTGCACTGCCAGTCCTTGAAATATCCATTTTAGACATCATCTATTGACTTCGTCTTATGCTAAATGAGCTTGTCTCATCTACCCCTTCTTCAGTTACCTTCACTGAATCCTCGAGATACAGTTATAGTTATTTAAGCCAATGTACACTCCTGTTAATTGCTATCAAAGCAGCTCTGACTTGTTATGATCCTGCGTACCACACAGTGAAATGCTGCCAGTTTCAAGCCATTTATTCATGATCATTGGCTGTGGTTGCTGTGTGTTTGGAGCAGCTTCCACCTTAAGAACCACATCTTCCCGCACTACATCAGACAATATTCCACTGTGGTCCATGAAGGTTTCATCAGCTCATTCTCAGAAGTAGATCTTCAGGCCTTTTCTCCTTGTCTGACTTAGTCTGCAAGTTCTGCTGACATCTGGGTTACCTGGCTGGTATTCAAAACAGCAGTGGTATAGTTTTCAGCCTCATAGCAACATGCGAGCCACCATAAGTATGACATTAGTACAACAAACTGACAGAAAAGTGGTGGAACCAACATATACTGTTTGCTTACACAGTCCATATAAAGACCATGTGGTTCATTCTGGGCACAGGACCAGGCAGTGTTTCTTTCTGCTGTGCAGAGAGTTGTTATGAATCAGAACTGATTCAATGACCCCTAACAACAGCAGTTCATTCTGGCTATCCTCTCTCTCCCATGCTATTTTGAATTATGTCCTTCCCACCCCCCAAAATGTGTTGTAAATTCTAAATACTATGCCTGAGTTTTCTTTGTTATGTTAATGAGACAGAATCAGTGTAAGCTGTGTCTTTAGTCAATTTCTATTGAGATACAAAAGAAATTCAACAAGCAAATGAAAGAAGCGGAGATAAGGGAAGAGAAATGCCAAGCCACATGAAAATCACCCAGGAGTCGAAGCCAAAGAGAAAAGGACCTTTCTCCAGAGTCAAAAGAGAGACAGCCTTCTCCTATAGTCAGCACCCTGAATTCAGACTTCTGGCCTCCTAAACTGTGAGAAAATAAATTTCTGAATGTCAATGCCATCCACTTTTGGTATTTCTAAATAATACCACCAGATAATGAACACGTACAACCTCAATTTTTCTGTTATTTTTCTGCCATTCTTGGATATTTTCCCCAATGTCTGATTGTATAATAATTTCAATAGTTCTTTACAAATGGTCTATCATATCAAATAATTTTTTCCTGTCCCCCTTTTTCTGATGCTTAGCTGGCCACTCTCTTTTCAGAGGTAGGCTTTCTTCTAGTACCTGCAGATCCTTAGCTGTTTGTAAACAGAGGCAGGGGCTAAAACTCTGACAGGAAACTCAATGTGCCTCAAGAGAGCACGTAGCCTGGTGGATTTCTCTCTAGAGTAAATGGGGACAGCTACCTGTTGGTGAACTCTTAAGTATGCAGAAGTTGTTTCTCTTCTCTGTTCAGTGTCTCTGGAAGATAATTCACCAGTCTGCCTCATTAGGGTATGTATAAGTCTGCTTGTTGGCCTTCCTGTGGTGGGGTAGTGGGGAAATGTATGGTGTCTTAACCATCTAGTGCTGCTGTAACAGAGATACTGCAAGCAGATGGCTTTAGAAAGAGAAATTTTGTCACAGTCCAGTAGGCTAAAAGTCCTAATTCAGTGTGGGGAGGGCTTTCTCTGTTGGCTGTGGAGGAAGGTCCTTGTCATCAATCTTCCCCTAGACTGGAAGCTTCTTAGGTACAAGGATCTGGGTAGTTTACAAAGGATATGCTCAGCTCCCAGCATTGCTTCTTGATGGTGTGAGCTAGCTTCTCTCCTTTATATCTCAAGAGACTATCTCAAGGCACAAAACAATCTTACACACTGAGTCCTGCCCCACCCATCTTCCCTCATCAGCATCACAGAAGTGGAGTTTACAACGTGGAGGAATGTGACATAGTACCAGGAATCACAGCCCAGACAAACGGCCGCACACATTTTGGGGTGAACACAATTCAGTCCATGGCGCAAGGCATGCTACCAGGGTCAGCTACGTAACTTGCAAGGCTCAGTGCAAAATAAAATGTGTGAACTCATGATCCAAAGGCAGGGAAATGTCATTAAAGTTAATAAAGCTTGTTTCTTCCTTCCACTATCTCTCTCTCTCTTTCTCTCTCCCCATCTCCCCATTTGTCAGGGTGTTTTTTCTTTGCTGTTTAACACATTCTAAGTAAAAAAGAAAAACCAAAAAAATTTAAACTACTGGCATGAATTTTATCATTTATTTATATCATGCAATGCCAGGTTTAAGTGCAAATACAACTGGTATTTCATAGCTTGTACTTGCATACATATTTTGATCTTACTTGGATGATGGAGAAGTTGCATAAAATGAACACACCTGTTTTTATTTCACTTCTTAATGGGCAGACATTCCACTAACACTCCATACCTTCTGCTTACTGATAAATAAGTTAGGGTTTAAAAGGAAAGAAACTGCGGTGGCCCCCACTTTCCCTTTCCTTCTATGTCATCATTTTCTCTGGAAGTGGTTTGGCTAACACAGAGAAGTACCAGGAAGGCAGGATATGACAGGGTTCCTTGGTGATCATGCTCTCTAGAATCCCACCGCTTTCTTTCTACATTAGAAGCAAGTTCTAGTCTGAGCAGAAAGCGTGGCCTCTGGGGACTGTCAGTGCCTGGGCTTACTCATCTGTAGACTCAACACGTTTCCTTGTGCTCACTCTGAATCTTGCTGAGCTACCATGTTTTGTGGATCCGCTGAAATGCCATGTTCATGGGGCACAGAGGACACGCATATTTTGCGTATCTCCTCTGCTTACCTTCATGTGTCATTGTCTCACTGAACATCACTTCCAAAACTCGAGTTCAAAATTAAATTATTAAGAATTTCCAGGTAGCAAGAGCAGCCTGGAGGCCTTCTGAGCAGCGGGCACTGTGTGCATGAAGCCGGCCCCATGCATCCATAATGCAGGCTTTCACTGGAAACCCTTTCCCCAGTATATTGCCTTACCTGCCTGAGTTTGTAACATGTCTGTTTAGCTTCACAAAGACTAAGTCTGTTCTATATCTAAGAACTATTAGGACAGATCCAGGCCTCTTCAAACATGTCAGCAGCATTTGGCACTCACTTCTCCTTTCTTCCTGAAGCATTTTCACTCCCTGAATTCCAGACCCTACATTCCTCTACAGCATCTTCCTGCCTCTCTGTTTAGGCCTCTGATTTCTTAGCAGGTTACTCATTGCTACCTGGTCATTAAATGCCGACATTCTTTAACATTTGTGCTTTATCTCAGACTCTCTTTATCCTTTTCTCTTAGGTAGTATTACCTATAAATTTTATTAGCAGTCTATCAGCAGATAATTCAGAAATTTGTATCTGTCAATGACACCTTACCTCTGAGCTCCAGGAATCAACACACATGCCACCGCCTGTTTGTCATCCCAACCCAGAGTCTCAACATACTTTCTGTACAACAAGTCTGTGTTATATTTCTATCGCTGCATAACACATTAACACAAATTCAGCAGCTCAAAAAAAGACATACTTCTTATCTCACAGTTCGTGTAGGTCAGCCATGCCAGCACAGGCTAGCCGGGTCCTTGGTTCAGGGTCTCACAAGGCTACAGTCGAGGTCTCAGCTTCGGTTGTGATCTCATCTGAGGTTTGAGGTCCTTTCCAGGCTCACTGATTGCTGGCAGAATTCAGTTCCTTGTGGTTGCAGGACGGAAGCCCTCAGCAACTAAAAGCAATTAGCCTTCCCTGCCATGTGGCCCTCCTCACAACATGGCAGTTGCTTCCTCACAGCCAGCATCTTCCTGACTTTGAATCTTCCACTTCAGGGAATGCCAAGATCCCCTTTAGAGGATCTGGCTTGGATTTCTGGCAGTCTCATTAGAGTTGCATTTGAATTAACTTCAGGAAAAGTTTACATGTGATATTACTGATGCTGTTCAAAAAATTCCATTGGACAATTGGACCACCTTTCATTAGAGAGGGCAGGTACATGGATCTCTTCCAGTTGGTTGGTCAGAAAGCTTGTCTTGCAAATTTTTTGGCATAGACAAGGCAGTGCTTCCAGAGCTACACCCATTTGACGAAACATCTCAATGGGTATTCTATCCTTTCCTGAAGCCGTGTTTTTTTTTCCTCCAGTGTTTTCAGCACATCTTAGACTTCTTCATTCAGTGTCATTGATACTTGGTCATATGCTACCTCCTAAAACATTTGAATGTCAGGAGTTTATTATTATTATTATTTTGATCTATGTCTCTGTAAATTCCTTCCATCTTCTTTAAATGCTTCTTGTGTATTGAGGATTTTCCCTGTATAATTCTTCACTATTGCAACTTGAGGCTTGAACTTTTTCTTCAGTCTTTTTAGTTTTAGAAACGCTGAGCATGCTCTTCCCTTTGGTTGTCTTACTCCAAGCTGCACATGTCATTATAATACCATGTTTTCTTCAGCTGCCCTTCAAAATTTTCTGTTCAGATCTTTTATTTCATTTCTTTCGTTCACTTCAGCTACTCTACATTCAGTAGCAATTCTCCAAGTCTCTTCTGACATCCATTTCATTCTTTTCTTCCTCTATTTTTAATGATCTTTTGCTTTCTTTCTCTATTACGTCCTTGACGTCATCTCATTACTCTTTTGGCCTTCAGTCATTAGTGCTCAGTGCATCAAATCTATTATTGAAACAGTTTCTAAATTCAGGTTGAATGTATTCAAAGTCCTATTTTAGCTCTTGTGGACTTGCTCTAATTTTCTTCAGCTTCAACTTGAACTTGCATATAAGTAATTGGTAATCTGTTCTGCAGTTGGCCCCTGGCCTTGTTCTGACTGATGATTTTGAGCTTCTTCAGCATCTCTTTCCACAGATGTAGTCAATTTGACTCCTGTGTGTTCCATCCAGTTAGGTCCACGTGTTTACTCATAGGTTTATACTATTTTTAAAAATCACTTGCAATGACTAAGGCATCGGTCTGGAAAAATTCTGTCATGCAATCTCCAAAAGAATTCCTGTTACTCAAACCCAATTTTCCAACTAGTGAGTCTTCTTATTTCCAACTCTTGCATCCCAATTACCAGTAACTATTAATGTATCTTAATAGTTTGATCAATTTCAGACTGCATAAGTTGGCAGAAATCTTCAATTTCTTCATCTTAAGTTGCTGGGGTGCAGATTTAGATAACAGTCGTATTAACTTGTCTTCCTTGCAGGTATATGGATATTATCTCATCACTGAAAGTGCTGCACTTTAGAATAGATATTGAAATGTTCCTTTTGACAATGAATGTGACACTGTTCCTCTTCAACTTTTTCCCAGCATAGCAGACCATATGACTGTCCAATCAAAGTGGTCACTGTCAGTTCATTTCAGCTCACTAACATCTAGGATATTAATCTTCCTGTGTTCTATTTCATTTTTGACAACTGCCAATTTTCCTTGATTCACGCTTCAACTATTCTACATTTGTGTATTAACAGATGTTTGCAACTGTTTCTTCTCCTTTTGAATCATACACTTTTACAGAAAAAGATTGTGCAGGGCAGGTACCTTGTGGCAAATGGTTAAGAGCTTAGCTACTAATAAAAAAAGTTTAGCACTTTGAATCTACCAGCTACTACTTGGAAACACTATGGGACAGTTCTACTCTGTCTTATAGGATCTTATCCAGCAAAATTGACTTGACAGCAGTGGGTTCAGCTTTTTTTTTGGTTTGGTGCATCAGGGAACTGCAATCTCAAAGGTTGTCTTAGAATTCTGTCCACCACAAAGTTCAGAATCAAATTCATTATCTACCACTGAAAATTGCCCCTCTTTTTGTGTTCACTATGCCAGGCATGAGCATCTCCATAGTTAGTTGCACAGACCAGACTGCAGAGATATGGCTTTAAATACAAATCTTATTATACCCTGCAACACTCTTATAAGTTGAATTGACCTCAAAAGATACGTTGATGTTCTAGTCCCCAGTACCTGTGAATGTGACCTTATTTGGAAATAAGAGTATTTAGAGGCGTGATCAAGTTAGCTCATTAGGGTGGGCCCTAATCCAGTAAGACTGGTGTCCTTATGAGAAGAGAAAAAGAGACACAGACACGCAGGGAGATATACGTGATGATAGAGGCAGACACCGTAGTAACGCATCTTTAAACTAAGGAATGCCAGCAACACACAACTGAAGAGAACAGTGGGACACATTCTCCCCTAGAGCTTTCAGACTCCTTGCCAACACCCTGAACTGAACTCTTAGATTCCACAACCGTTAGAAAAAAAAAAAATGCTATTTTGCTATAGCAGCCCTAATGAAAATAGTAAAACTATCATCACGTGCACACACCCTTGAAATTGTTCAGTGGATTCACTATCGGCATAAAGGCATGACTAATTGTCATGGATTATATCCTCAGAGTGGCCAAGCCTCTGCTTCCCTCATCTCTCCCATTTCTGAACACTCAGGCCTTCTTCAGATCTCCAGAATTCACTATGCTTTCCTCAACCAAGCCATGCATACCCTGTTCATTCCTTCTAACACAGGACTCTTCCCTTCACTCCTCTTCATCCCATTCAATATCACTTCCTCACAGAAGCCATCCTGCCCCTGAACAAGTTTAGGCCTCTTTCTCTATGCTTTCATAACAGATGTTCATTGTTTTAAAAGTTTTTGGCTTGGCTGTGCTTACATATTCAGTGAACTTCTGTCTTCTACTCCACGTTGTAAGCTCTGTGAGGGCAAAGATCAGGGTAGTGTTTGCTCACTGCTTTATTTTTATTCTTCTGATAAAGACCTCGAAACCTAGGTGGTGTAGTCATTAAGTGCTACAACTGCTAACCAAAAGGTTGGCAGTTTGAATTCACCAAGCACTCCTTGGAAACTACGGTGCAGTTTTACTCCATCCTATAAGGTCCCTATGAAGTTGCAATCAACTCAAAAGCAATAAGTTTGGTTTGGGTTGGGGGTTAAAGACCTAGTAAATGCTGGTACTTGCTAAATAGTGATTGAATGATCTGAAGATTACATGAAGTCTCTTAATCCAACCAGAACTGCAGATAAGGGAAGCTATGAAATTAAGAAAATCTCAGAAATCTCATCTACTTTTCATATACACTCACAGTTTAACCTAAAATGCACCAACTTGCAAGGATGATAAAATAAGATTGAATTTACCAGCACTATATCCTGACTTTATTTCTCTATGAAGATTGAAAGAAAAGACTTTCTTTCCTTAAAGATAAGAAGAAATAGAAAGATTTAATAAGGATTAGGGAGAAAAGACCACTATTCACTTCAGTTTGTCATACTGTGGTGGCTTGCATGTTTTTGTAAAATTAAAAGCTAAGCCACCAATATTTTAAGGCCCAAAAGTGTCATCCATGGTAGACAGTTTTCAGTGGAGCTCCCAAAGTCTGGCTAGGAAGAAGGGTCTGACGGTGTACTTTCGAAAATTAGCCAATCGAATTCTTACGGATCACAACAGAACATTATCCAGCTCAGCTGGCTTTGGACATACCACTTGGGGGATAAACTGCTAGAAGAGGACCTCATGTTTGGTGAAGCAGAGGGTGAACAAGGGTGCTGGAAGCCCTCATTGAGATCAACTGGCACAGTAGCCTGAACAGTGGGCTCAAACAGGTCAGCGATCTTGAAGACAGTGAGGACCAGGCAACACTTTGTTCTGTTGTACATAAGGTCATCATTAACAGAAATTGACTCTATAGCAGTTATGCCTATCTGTTTAAGAAACAAAGAAGGAAGTAACCTGAATGCTCCTGGATTTGTTCAGAGTAAAGAAAGATGAGGAAAAATAAGTAGAAAACTTGAGAGTAAGAGGCTATAGTAGTGATGGAGACATGAAGAGTTCTGAGGCAAACCCAACTATCAGACAGCTAGAAAATATGATATAGCTCTTGAGAAAAGAGACTACTCCTGGAACAGATGGGCGCACCTCTGAGCTTTATAAAGCATTAACTAGCTGTTTAAGTAAGTCCTTAGCAGATGTTTTCAGTGTAATTTTGGAGGTGAAATGGAAAAAAAACAAAGTCCAAGGCACAAGGGGAATTGATATCACAAATAAGAGACAGTCTTGAATTCAGAGTGCAAGTCATTGTAACAAGAGTTTCTTTTTTAAGTTTAGCCATATTACTTGTAAAAATTGTACACATCCCCTGAGTCTGCAATTAAAGGAATGTGTTAGCTTTTAAAAGAAGTAAATAGACATACATAAAGAAAAAGATAATTTATAGTGGAAACAATATGATGTACACAGTTATTCATGTGATGCTAAAAACACTGGACAGACACCCATATCCATACTGTCATAAGAAATGGCTGTTTTGCAATAGCACTCCATCGTAATAAATACATTCACTAGGAAGGAGAGATACCACTGAGGGAAAAAGGAAAAGAGGCTCAAACAGGTCTGCACTGGATGTGTTTGCAGTCAATACTGTGACTAAAAATACAGAGAAAAGAAGAAAACTCAGCATATTGCACATAAATTTATCAAGCACCTCTGGGTGCCAGGCAGTGAACTATGTGATGCAGAGGGGAAGAAATAACACACTATCCCTGACCTCAAAGATCTAATCTTATTTGATGGCTGCTGTTCCCACAACTAGTACCTGTTGTTAACTGAGTTTACCGTTAGATGCGTCTCACATCCACACCTTAGGCACCCACTTGTAAGGATGGGGGAGGGAAAATAAAGGCACAAAGATAGGGAAATGAAGTGGGAGACATATAGAAGACTGACTCAACGTAAGAGAGGTTGATATGGGAAAATTATAATCCCATAGCTGTACTAGAGTGGGGAGCCATCTGTCTAATCATTTATGTCATTAACTTCAACCCTGATGGAAAGGAGAGGAGAAAGGAGAGGGTGGAGGAAGCAGTGTATATACCTGTGAAACCTAGGCATGTATATCATGAAACAAAGTAGAACAATCTAGGGATAGAAGAAAAATACAGTGAGTAAAAGGGAGCAGTTGTGGTTCAGTAGCAGAATTCTCACCTCCTGAGCAAAAAACCAGAAACCCTGACAGTGTAGTCGTTAAGCGCTACATCTGCTAACAAAAAGGTTGACAATTCAGATCTGCCAGGCACTCCTTGAAAACTCCCTGGGCAGTTCTACTCTGACCTCTAGGGTTGCTATGAGTTGGACACGACTCAATGGCAATGGCTTTGGTTTTTGGTTTGTGCAAGAGACCTAGGTTCAATTCCTGGCCGGTGAAACTCATACACAGCTACCATGCATCTGTCACTGGAGTCTTGCATGAAGTTTGCTGAACAGATTTTAGTACAGTGTCAAGAATAAGACAGGGTAGGAAGAAAGGACTGGTGATCTACTTCTGAAAATCAGCCAATAAACACCCCATAGATCACAATGGTCTGAATCCATTCTGCATAGGGTCACCATGAGTCAGGGGCTGACTCAGTGGTCTCAATGGTGGCTAATAAAAACAAGGAGGAAAAAAAACAGATTAAGCCTATAAAATGGTGTCATTTTTAACAGTATTCCTGTCATTCAAGTGGTCATTAAATCCAGTATACCGGTTTAGAAGGTGAGTTTTTACCCTAAATTAAACAGAATTAAAGCCAAGGCTTTGGCACTCCATAACTGTGAAGCTTCAGTTTCCTCATCTGCAAACTGGGGTAAAAACAATGCTTACACAGGGTTGTTATAAGGATGAAATCAGATAATGCACATCAAATTTATTTCCCACAGTGCATTGAATTTTGAAGAACTCAACATGTGTTTTCCATTATTATTATTACCACCATTGTGGAGCCCTTTCATATTGAGGTAGTTTTTTGTTTTGTTTTTACTTTATTGTCTGCATCTATATGCTCTCTGATCCTTCAGGGTATCTTGCTTCCAAGGTACTGTAGAATTGATATACTTGGCTGGCTATTCAACAAATAATTATTGAGCATCCAACACACTTGAGATACAACAGTAGATAAAACAGGTTTGGTTCCTCAAAGTTGCAGAGACAAATTCTAAAAGTGTGATGTTATTGGAAATGTTCTTGGCATTGGAACATTTCAAAGAATACTTTCATTCATGAGTGAGTTGAATAATTTCTGCAGAATGAATAAGAAACTATTTCCTATAGGAAAACTAAACCAAAAATCAAACTCAGCTGTCAAGATGATTTTGACTCATAGCAACCCTGCAGGACAGAGTAAAAGTGCCCCACACAGTTTCCTAGGAGTGCCTGATGGATTCGAGCTGCTAATGTTTTCATTTGTAGCTATAGCACTTAACCATTAACTATGTCATTATGGGAAAACTAGTAGGGAAAAACAATGAACCCGAGAAACTCGAGCCTGAGACATGTCAGAATATCTATTTGGCACCAGATTCAGTGCATTCCCATAATTCTAATGGCCAAGTCTTGCTGTTCCACATTCCATTTTCCTGATGCTTCTTCTCATCTTTATTTCCATTGACTCAGTAGCTAAAGTAATTCACTGTTAACTAAAATGTCGGTGGTCTGAAACCAACAGACTTTCCATGGGGAAAGAAGTGTCAGTCAGCTTCTGTAGAGATTTATACCTTGGGCACCCTATGACTTCTTGATGAGCCATAACTGACTCAATAGCAGTAGGTGTGTTGTGATTCTAGATTCTTTCTCATCATTTCTAGTGGGTACTGTTGCCACAGACTCTTTACTGAGTTCCTGACATCTGGACCTTTCTAATCCATCCTCCAAAACACGTCTGAAGACTCAGATTCAAATATACCCTTCTAAAGCATTTCCAGCAGTCTCGTTTCCCTATTCAAAACCCTGCAACAGTATCCCATTGCTCACTGGGTAAAGGTTAACATTTTTACCCAGGAGTCCCTGGGTGATGAAAACTAAAAGTTTGGAGGCCCAAGCCTGCCTAGTGTCCCTTTGGAAGAAAGACCTGACAATCTACTTCTGAAGAATCAGTCATCAAAAACACTGTGGAGCACAGTACTACTTTGAGCTCATGTGGTCACCATGAGTCAAAATTGACTTGGGGGCAACTTATTCCTTGTTTTTATTTCACTTTGCTTCTGTTTCATGAACCAGACTCTTCACAGGATTCAGGTATTGCCATTTCCTCTGCAAAACTTGATCCTCTTTTAACTACTTAAAGGCTTCATAGTACACCATACTGTGTCTCACCTCTGTCTTTCCTCATCACTGGCCCTTCTTCCCAGAAAGCCTTGCCTCCACTCTGTAACTGCTCTTGTATTATTGATGCTCTTGGGATCTTGATTTTAGAAATTCTGATGGCAGTGGCTTATATGAAGCCTCGGTGACATAGTGGTTAAGAGCTCCATCTACTAACCAAAAGGTTGGCAGTTTAAATCCATCACATACGCCCAGGAAACTTTATGGGGCAGTTCTACTCTGTTCTATTGGGTTTCTGTGAGTCAGGATCAACGTGATGGCAATGGGTTGAGTTTAGATTTTAATGGTTTATAGCACTTTTATTTTCATGTTCAGGTCCACAGTAGAGTGCAAGTTTCTTGAGAACAAATTTAATATCTTACATTCGGTACTCTCACATCTGTGATTCTGTATAACCCACAATTGATGCTCACTATACCAGTATCTGTATTTTACAAAGGGTTTTCACGTGCACTGACTTACTTGGTACTCACAAAAACTGCATTTTAGAAGGTATGTAAGATTGGTAGCATATGTTTGCAGCTTTTGTCTCACTGTCAAAGGACAAAGCCAAAATTAAGAAAGACTCAGAAGTGACAATGGCAGGGTCACATAATAGCAACAATACAAGTTATTGTTCAAATTCTTGCATGGTTTCCAAATTCTGTCCACCACGCTGCCTTAAGTGAGCACAGGGGAGAAAAGTAAATGAAACTGATAGAAAAATCAAGGTGAGTGCTAGATCAGGAATGCAGAAGAAAGGACTTTCAGATGTGGCATAATAGATTAATCTAGTTCTTAACTCCCTATTCGTTAATTATCCTGCAAACATTCATTCCCACAGAATTGTCTGCATTATTTCTTTCCATTCTCAAACCAAGCAAAATGTTTCCTAACTTACGATCCACTTGTCAGTTAAACCTTTTACTGTTTTTTATTTGCAGTCTTCAGCTTTCAATTTCCAAATTTTGTCAAGTATTAAATTTAATTATATAACCAACCTACACCTCAGGCAGGATATTCCCTGTCGCGCTCATGCCTGATGATGTCTGTGTAATCCAGTCAGAGAAGCAATATTCCCTTAAGCTACATTAGCTCTCTCAGTATCACTGGTCATGGAGTAGAGGCAAATTCACAAGCAGTGTTGTGGGAGTTAATGAACGGCGAGCCAGATGGCGCTTGTCAGAAGGTGTTGACTTTTTGGACAACTGGGGCTGTTTCCTGGAAGAATATGAGAGGTACAGCCAAAACGGGTTGCATCTCAATCACACCAAAGCAGACAGACTCACTGTGAACGGAAACAAGCACATAGCCAGGCAGAGTTTTCCTTTTTGATTTTGTTTATTGTTTGTTTTACTTTGTAGGCATGTAGAGGGGAATGGCTGAAAATACAATATTCATATTAAATTATACTATGGAGTAAATATGAAAAGCTATATATAAACTGCATGTTCATATTATTAATTAGGAAATTTTGAAATAGAACATGGATGTCTATGCAGAAATCATGGTAAACTAACCTGGAATTAATAAGGGTGGTCAATTGCTATAGCATCAACTGCTTGGAAATAAACAAGAGTTGAAATACAATGATCTGCAGATGTCATTAAAAGAATCATTCAAACTTGTGAAGCCCACTAAAGAGATGCTGTCCCTTTTGATTTCCCGCCGTAACATTCCTGGAATAAATCACCTTCCCCAATGTGACTATTTTCATTTGTTGCTTTACTCAGTTGGCACTGTTTCCTTACGACTCCCTCACTGACATCATAAGTGGGTAAAACTGCTGACCTTTTAGCAGACATCATTATCAGTAAATGTCACTGACTTCATTGCTATCAGAAGTATGACCTAAATTTGTATCAGCCTGTTTTAGCCTGTTAGGTACTGCATGAAACCAGTTGCATAATTTCTCTTTAAAAAAAAAAAAAAAAAAACTGTGTGTAAGCAGTTTGCTTTAAGTGAATAAGAGATCTGAGAACTCTGCTTCTTCCCAGCTATGTGACCTCAGGTGAGTTTCCTAAGATCTCCATGCCTCAGTTTCCAGATTGGAGTGAAAATTTTGATATGTATGAAAATATCTCACCTAGTAGCTGATCTGAAGTTGACTCTCATATCCATTGCTTCTCTTTCGTGACTTCAAAGAACACCCACCAAGTTCATTTATTCATTCTACTCTAATTTTTCCAAACTACTTGACTGTATACCCCAGCTTTGTCTTTGACCTTGTTGTCTTTGACCTTGTTGTTAGGTGCCATCAAGTCAGTTCCAACTCATATGAGGTCTGACAAGTTCCTGAACTCATCCTAGAAAAAGTGCTACATACCACATTGCTGAATATCACTATGGTCACTTCAAAGAACTACCCCTGGGAAGCTATGCACTGATGCCAATACCTAGCCCATCCTTCAAATCAATTTTGGAACTCTTTTACTAGAATGACCATCAGAGCTCTCGTTGTATTACCCTTGGTGTCCTGAATGTCATCAAAATGTCTTCGTTACAATATTTCCTTTATCTGTAGGTAAAGAAAAAAGTCACTAGGGGCCAGACCATGTGACTAGGGAGGGTATTTTAATGCATTTATTTGTTTACTGGCTAAAAACTCACTCACAAACAACTACACAATTAAGTTCAAGAACTCGCCGTCATGCCACTATGCACAATGGCCATTTCAGAAAGAGTTCCAAAACTGCATTGAAGGGTGGACTAAGCAATGGCTTCCATGCTTAGCTTCCCAAGGGGAGTACTTCAAAAGTGACCACAGTGATACTCAGCAATGAGGTATATAGCACTCAGAAAAATGAAGTTTGCATACTTGTCAGATGTTGTACCAATCCTGTATGCATGACAGAAACAGTGCCCAGCCCTGCACCATACTCACACTTGCTACATTTGAGTCTGTGATGGTTAAGATTGTGCATTGCTTGGCTGAGCCATGATTATCAGTGTTTGGTGGCCATGGTGGCGGGGATGGAGACTATGCATTGGCCGAGCAACATGGACTTCTATACACCAAGGCTTCAGCCACTGCTAAGTGCTCAATCTGCCTACAGCAGAAACCAATACTGAGTCCTGATATGGTACCATCCCTTGACGTGATCTGACAGCAATCTGGTGGCAAGCTGATTACACTGGACTGCTTCCACCACGGAAAGGGCAGTGTTCCATCCTTACTGGAATAGACACTTACTCTGGATATGGAATCGCCTTCCCTATGTGCCATGCTTCTACCAAAACTACCATCCATGGACTTAGTGAATGCCTTATCCACCATCATTGTTTTTTATCCTATACACAGCATTGCCTCTGATCAAAGGATTCATTTTATAGCAAATGCAGTGCATCAGTGCTCACGGAATTCACTAGTCTTACTATGTTCCCCACCATCATAGAACAGCTTGCTTGACAGATTAATGGAATGGCCTCCTAAAGACACAATTATGACACCAGCTAGGTGGAAATTCTTTGCAAGGAAAGGGAAATGTTCTCCAGGAGGTGTTACATGCACTAACCCAGGATCCAATGTATGGTGCTGTTTCTTATACAGTCTGAATTCACGGGTCTAAGAATAAAGGCATGGAAATGGGAGTGGCATGACTTATTATTTACCTGTAATGACCTACTTGCAAGATTTTTGCTTTCTGTCCTCAAGACCTTATGCTTTGCAGGTCTAGAAGTCCTAGTTTCAAATGGAGGAATACTCCCACATGGAGACACATGGTTAATTCCATTGAACTGGAATCTATAATTGCCACCAGGCCACTTTGGGCTCCTTATGCCTCTAGACTAACAGATAAAGAAAGGAGTTGCCATACTGACTGGTATAATTAACCCTGACTACTAAGAGGAAATAGGATTGATATTATACAGTGGAGGTACTATAGAATGGAGGTATTATACAATGGAGAGAAGAGTATGTCTGGAATGCAGGAGATCCCTTAGAGCACCTCTTAGTACTACCATGTCCTATGATTAAAGTCAATAGGAACCCAACTGCAGCATAACTACTAATGGACCAGACCCTTCAGGAATGAAGGTTTGGGTCACCACACCAGGTAAGGAACCATGACCAGCTGAGGTGCTTGCTGAAGGCCAAAGGAATACAGAATGGGTGGTGAAAGAAGGTAGTTCTAACACCAGTTAAGGTCCTTTGACCAATTGCAGAAATGAGGACTATAATTGTCATGAGTATTTCTGTTTCGTATGTGTGCATCAGATGTTTTTATTTTCTTATAAAATATGTAAAGTTAGCTATTGCATTTTTGGTTGCACATGTGTTATATCATGTTAGACACAAGAATGGCTTTGCGATTGTGTTTGTTTAGAGATTATGTATGGTATGGGGAGATGTGTACAGATGCCAAGGTGACAACAGGTGGACTGTGATGGTTAAGGTTGTGTGCCACTTTGGCTGGATCAAGATTCTCAGTGTTTTGGCAATTGTATAACATTGTGGTCACTGCCATGATGCTATCTGCTATGGTATAGGCAGGGGCAGGGCCTGTGCCTCACTGCCCCATCAGCTTTCTTCTCTCTGCCTTCGACTACTTATTTCCTGGCTGCTCACCTTGCCAAGGTTTTGGCTTGTTTCGGTTTTGGGTGCCACTCCTTGTCATATGACATTCAGTTCTTGGGAATTGAGCTAGCAGCTTACCTGTCAGTCTTGGGACTCACTGATATTCATAGCTTGCAACTAAGAGTTCTGTTCCCTATCCTACTGACACTGGGTTCACCAGACCCTACAGATATGACAATTAGCAAAACTCTTGCAGTTGTGCCTGCCGTCTTGGGATTCACTAACCTTCACAGCCTGTGAGAAGGAACACTGCTCTCTGACCCACCTACCGTCTGTTGACCAGCTTCCATGGCTGCGTGAAGCTTGTATCCCCATCCAGGACATGGGACAAGCCTCTACAATTGCATGAGCTGTTTCCTGCATATAAACCTCTCTATATATGTACTTATATACTTCACTGATTTTGCTTCTCTAGAGTACCTAGCCTAATACAGAGCCCACTGTTGCAACCACTATGTCAGTCCATCTCATTAAGGGTCTTCCTCTTTTTTTGCTGATCTTCTGCTTTACTAAGCATGAAGTCCTTCTCCAGAGACTGGTATCTCCTGGTGACATGTTCAAAGTACATGAAATGAAGGTTTGCCGTCCTTGATTCTAAGGAGCATTCTGGCTACACTTCTTCAAAAACAGACTTGTTTTTCTGATATTCCATGGGCTATTCAGTATTCTTCACCAGCACCATAATTCAAAGCTATCAATTCTTCTTTGGTCTTCCTTATTCATTGCCCAACTTTCAAATTCATGTGGTACAAATGAAAGTACTACAGCTTGGGTCAGGTGCACCTTAGTCTTCAAGGTGATGATTTTTTGACACTTCAAAGAGGTATTTTGCAGCAGATTTTCACTATGCAACGTGGCTTTTGATTTCTTGACTGCTGTTTTCATGGACATGATTGTGGGTCCAACTAAAATGAAAGCCTTGACAACTTGAATCTTTTCTGTTTATTGTAATGTTGTTTATTGGAGTGAGAACTTTTGGGTTTTTTTTTTGGCCTTATCCTAATCCTAGAGTGTTCCTTGGCAGTATAGATGGTGAGACTCTTACTTACTTTGGAGATGTCATCAGGAGGGATTCCTTCCTGGAGAAGAGTATCATGCTCAGTAGAGTGGAGGGTCAATGAAAAAGAGGATGACCCTCAACAAGATGTATTGACACAGTGTTTTTAACAGTCGGCTAAAGCATTACAACGATTGTGGGCATGGTGCAAGACTGTACAGTGTTTCATACTGTTGTGCATATTATCACTATGAGTCAGAACTGACTCAGTGGCATCTAACAACAACAACACACCCATCCTAAACAATCGTGTAGAACTTCAGAGATATATCCAGAAATCTGATCTGCGTGTTAGATGACAGAAAACTATTTATCTATAAAAAGGAATATATGGGTACACTATAGAGATACCTGATATCTTACTATTATTTTGTTACTTGAGTCAATTCCCTGCCAACTGCAAGGGGAGTGGTGAATGTGATCAGTTTTCTATCATAACTTCCCACGTTTTGACAACTTCCTGAGGGCTGAGTTTGCTTGCAGAAAGCTTAAACAATGCAGTCAGCCAAAAAAGGTGAAGTTTTGTATTCTTATCATGAACCACAATATGTATCATTTCTTTCTTTTCTAAGCATGACTTTTTAAAATTTGTTTGGTTGTGAGATGTGCATCTGATTACATACACAAAGCATTTCTCATTATGTGAGGCTGGGTATTACTTCAGCCTCCATCTCTTCCAGCCTGAGAGACTGAAGTAACTATTAAGATATGTAAGTTTTGTGAGTTTTATAGTCAAGATAATGGTAGCCTATTTTTCCTTCCAATAGACTTAATAATGAAATGTAATCAATAAAAGAATGAGGAAGACTTTGACAATTGATACATATGTATTTTAAAAGGAAAGAAAAAGGCAAGTCAATTCAGAAAAGAACATCAAAAATGTTCAGGGCTAAGAAAAATATTGTATGAGACCCCTACAATAAGAACTTAAAAGCAGATTCATGCATAACAGAAAAGACTCTGTGATGGCTGCAAGGGTGGGGAGGGAGGTAGGGCGAGCGGCGAGGGTTTAGATAGTTGTTAGAAATTTGGTTAGGTGAAATTGGTGATAGCACACATTAGTAAGAAGATCAACATTAACAGGACTCCAACACAACTTGTGTACTCCTCCCATCTTAACCCAATATTGCAAGGACAGAGTAGCTGGGGCAGGGGGCCAAGGACTATGTTTTCAGGGGAAATTGAGGCCAACTGGCACAATTAATGTTTTGCAGATGAGGTCTCTCTGCACCCCACATTGGTGAGTGGTGTCTGGGGTCTTAAAAGCTGCCAAGATGCCATCTGAGGATACAGCAAATGGTCCCAACTCAGCAGGAACAGATGATCACCAAGGTCCATAACGACATGGGGAAAAGAGAATCTAGAAGACAGAGAGACCCACATGAGTGGATGTTTACATCGATTTGTGACTGGAAGAACCAGATGGTGCCTGGCCACCTCCGGTGACAGCCACAATGGAGCTCACCAAGTTGAGTCTCACTGGCAACACAAGTATAAACAGGGGTGTACCCTGAGATCTCCCCTAAAAGACCACAGTTGATGATCCAGGGACTTCTGGGTTCCCCTGGGAGCATGGCCCCTGGTCCTGATGCTGCCCCTGTCCATAAATCATAATGAAGTTTGACTTCTCAGACAGCAATGGATTGAACTTGGTGACACAGAGTGACCATATTGTGTGGGCACTTTATGGTTCAAGACATCTATAGGAGGGCGTCCTGTTGACCTCATACTGAAGGAAGAGGAATGGGTGGAGAAGAGAAGACAGGAGACTGTTGGGAGATAAGACACATACGGAACAGAGTGGAAGAGTGTGCTGTCACCGTGCAGGGAGAACAGTGGAAGCCGCTATATAGGTCATCACCCAAATTTATATGCCAAGCATGGGAATGTACATTTTCACTCAATCATTAAAAAAAGAAAAGTTCAGGGCTGACCTCTTAAAACTATCACCCTGAGGAAATCTTTAAACCTTAGACCAAAAACACTCCCTGAGGTCTCCTTAAGCCTAACAACAGTTTATCTTAATTAGTAAAAAATGCCTGTCTCAAGCATTATGCTCTTTTACGAATCATCTAAATGGAATCAAACTGATAACAGCAACTCAAAAGACTAGACAAGAACCTTAGAGGGCGGTGAGTATAGGTTAATGAAGGATGAATAACTCTGAAAAGGAGGAAAAGGATGTTTGTTCAACTTGAAGAATGTCATCAATGTCACTGGAGTGGACATGTCGAAACTACTGAAATTGTGTGTTTTGCTGTGTATCTTCTCAACAAGATAAATACAATTTTCAAAAAATGTTCAGTGCATCACAACATGAGCTTATTATAGTACAAAACACAGAATTATACTATCATTGCATACATCATTTAAACAACCAAGAATATGACATGCATGATTATCTTCAACCATGGACTTTAAAAATCATTATATCGACCTTTTAGAAAATTTCTTTTCTTTTTTTTTTTTAGGTATTTGAAACACAACTTTATTGGGAATGACACGAACAAACAAGATTTCACCATGAGGTGACTATAGCAGTCTTGTATCTGAAACTCAAGAAGGAAACAACTGCGGTCCCAAACAGCTAAATATGCAGGTCTAAAATGGAAGGTTTTTAACTGCCACATTCACTCTGAAGCCCATTCATCTCCTTCAGCATCCCAAAGACCATTATACAGCCAAAGTGGCAAACACACCACACCACTGACATCACAGGACAGCTGCCTATAAAACTAGACTTCTGATTCTGGGCTCCAGCTTCCTCCTCACAGGTTGTCATCCTCATCTGGGAGAGCAGTTGTCTGGGCAACCTCTAAGTCATGCTCATACTGTGTGCTGCCAAAGCTGGGTCCATGACAATCTATGGTGGGGCAAGAGCAGGCATGGCAACAAACTCCATGTTAGGGTCTCCAATGAGCTTTCTAGAAAGCCAAAGGAAGGGCTTTTCAAAGATGTACTTACTTTTGGCAGAAATGTCATAGTGCTGAAGATTCTTTCTTTGCCATTCTTTCAGCTGCATGGGGCAAATATTCTTACTATTAATTCTAAGAGAGTAAAAGTCTGCTAGGAGCCCTGATGGTACAGTTGTTATGTGCTTGGCCCCTAACCAAAAAGTTGGGCGTTGGAACCCGCGTAGCCACTCCATGGAAGAAAGACCCAGCAATCTACTCCTGTAACCATGATATAGCCTAGAAAATCCTCTGGGTCAGTACTGTGTCACATGGGGTTGCTATGAGTCAAAAATTAATTCCATACTGCCTAACAACAATAAAAGCGTTCTACTGAATCTATAGTTGAATGGAATAAACACTTTGTGCATACAATGACCTGTGAATAATGTCATTTATCTTTAAGAATAGCAATATTTCTGTGTACTCATCTCTTGTCACTCTCGCATCAGTACCATCTTTTTATTTGGCTCACAGCACCACCAGTGAGAGTCACATGCAGCATTAAAACCTAACTATGCACAGCAATCCAGATGATTTTCACACTGAGAATACCACATGCAAAATCACAAATCAGTTGGCCTCCTAACTCTAGGCAATTAGGATTTTCATACATCCATTAGTTCCATTTACAGAATTAGAAGTGCTTGGCTCACAGACATTTGCAGGCTACCCATGTTTAGTAAGTTAGGTATGGTTGGTTACATACTGCACATAATAAACATAGGTAATATTCCAAATATTCCAAAATTGTAGAATCTACATTTGTCAAATAGAAATTGAATTCTTAACATGACTTTCTTCCTAAGGAAGGAGCCCTGGTAATACAGTGGTTAAGCACTTGGCTGTTTTCCAAAAGTGTAACAGTTGGAAGCCACTAGCCATTCTGTGGGAGGAAGAGGCAGCACTCTGCTTCTGTAAAGATCACAGCCCCGAAAACCCTGCAGGGCAGTTCTACTCTGTCCCATAGGGTCACTACGCATTGGAATCACCTAGACGGCTATGGTCTTGGTTCTAGGATTTTGTTTTCCTCCCAAGGAGCCATGCTTTTCACGCTATAAGGACAAAACCAAGACTAGCTGTATATTGGATCCTCATTTTCCACCCTGCTCAAACATCATGTTCACATTCAAATATGAGTGAGGCTAAAACAATAATCTGGATAATTTGAGCCAAATTTCACTTTAATCTCATATATTTGCACAAAATAGCTTTTTTTGGTCTCAGTTCTACTTTTCACTTTATATTTAAAGACCTAAATTAGGAGGAATTAAATACTGATACATAATGATTTTATCTAGGGTACTATTGGGCCAGTTTATAAGAACATATCCATATCAGATAAAGAAATGCAATGTATATAACTCACTGTGGCCCATCAGTGAGGTCAAGTGATTCAGAAACTAATTTCTGGGGAGTCACTTATATTTAGGTAAAGTAAATGTTAAACTTGTGAGTAAAATGACCTAGAATAAATGCCCCTGTTCTCCAGATTTGTCCTCATTCTTCCCAACATTCTCCCACAACAGCCTAAAAATTCTTAAAATTTCCTTAGCGCAGCAGAATTTTTCTTTTCAAAATGCCACTAAGAGAAGCAGGACCTTCACTTCATATTACATTTATGGTTGCTGTCAGATGCCATCAAGTCAGCTCTGACTCAAGGCATCCTAAGGTATAACCCAATGAAATGCTTCCCTGGTCCTGTACCATCTGCATGATCATTGTCATGCTCAAGTCTATTGCTGTGATTACAATGTCCGACAATCTTTTTGAGAGTTTCCCTTGTTTTTGCTACCTCTTCCCTTAGTAAAACTAGCCTTAGAAGGACACTCCCCTATTGTCTTAGTCATCTAGTACTGCTCTAACAGAAATACCACACATGAATGGCTTTGACAAGGAGAGGTTGTTTCTTACACAGTCTAGTAGGCTACAAGTCCAAATTCAAGGTGGCTGCTCCAGGAGCAACATACTTTGTCTCTGTTGGCTCTGGAAGAAGGTCCTTCTGTTGCATCAAGTCTTTCTTTGGTCTGAGAACATCCCAGTGCAACAAATGCAGGAACAAAGGACATGCTCTGCTCTCAGTGCTGCTTTCTTGATGGTATGATGTCCCCAACTCTCAGCTTGTTTGCTTTTCTTTCTATCTCTTATAAAACGTAGTACAAGCCACACTCCAGGGAAACTCCCTTAATACCGGGGCAGGAAGGTGACCTTACAAGCGTGTTACAGTCCCACTCGAATCCTCTTTAACATAAGCCAGTCTATTAACCACAAGCAGAGGTTAGGATTTACAGCACAGGAAAATCACAAATGGAGGGCAATCACACAATAATAAGAATCATGGCCCAGTCAAATTGCTGCACATGTTTTTTGTGGGGACACAATTCAACCCATGAAAATAAGGAAGTTTGGCAGCTCAGCATATTGCCTTTCTCCGGTCCCCCACACTTACCAGAGTTTCATCTCTTTGGGAATTCTTTTTGCTTGTTTTCTTCAGCTGCCCTATGCTCATGTGGAAGAATGCTGTGTTCTCTCTGATAGTCTGGCTCACACATGGCTAAATCCTCTTAGTACTTCTTAGTACAGCTGAAACTGACTGGAACGCTCAGGTCTTCATTGTACATCGAAGGGCAACAGCTGGTAGGAACAGGGGTAAGAGAAGAAAGGAAGATAACTAACCAATTCTATGTCTAGAAGATCTTATTTGTGTCATTTCATTTAATCCTCACAACAATTGTATGAGGAAGGTATCAAGAAAGTTACATAAAGTCACACAGAAAATTGGAAAAGAAGTGCCATATGACTGGGTGGCACAAACCGTTAAGCACTCAGCTACTAGCCGAAACACCCAGAGGCACCTCAGGAGATACACCTGGCAGTCTGTTTCCAAAAAGGCACAGCCTTGAAAGCCCAATGAGCAGTACTACCCTGCACACATGGCATCTCCAGGAGTCATAAGTGACAGCAACCAACAATAAGACTCAGACAAGTTGACTAACTTGGCCAGGAGTAACAGTTGGGAAATGGCAGAGCTGGCATCCCAACCAGGGTGTGCATGACCTCATAGAGTACACCTGCTCCCACTAAGGGCTGGCTCAAATCCACGCACCAAAGGAGCTCCACAATGCCCATGTTAACTTGCTTCAGTTTTGTAACCCGTCATGCCCAACTGTCTCTCTATAGCAGGTGACAACACCTCCCAAAGGGATCCACTTCTTCAACATATGGTTAACACCACAGGTAAGACCAAGAGAAATATCCTGTAGCCCACCTAGCTTTGTCCCTCCAAGTTCTGGCTGTCCAGACATTCTTTCCCTGGTGACTGGTTTTTACTGAAACACAGTGAGTTCCTGATTTTTATAGGTAGACCCCGAAACAGTAGTATAGGCAGTCCTTGAGTTATGAACATCAGACTTACAGACACATCATACTTAATAATGGTCTGCTACAAAGCCTACTGCATTAAAAATTTGAGTTAAATACTATCGTTCATAATAACAAACACACACTCTACTTTGCGATGCTCGTGAAAACATTTGGAAGTGTTCAAGTATTTTATATGGCTAGAAAGGTAAAACATACACTAAATGCCATATTGTTATGCAAAGAATACATGTTATACTTTACTGGCAACTACACGACCTCTCCTTTGCTGTTTTTGTAAGCAAGTTATGTTGTATGTTACATGAGGTCTGACAATTAAGTTCACAAACTCATCCTAGAAAACGTGCCACATACTTCATTGCTGAGTATCACTATGGTCATTTCTTAAGTACTCCACTTGGGAAGCTATGCACCAATGCCAATACCTAGTCCACCCTTCGAAGCAATTTTGGAACTCTTTTTGTGCAATGACCCTTGATGTCCGGAATGTCATCAAAATGTCTTCCATTCAATATTTCCTTTATCTTTGAGTAAAGAAAAAATTCACTGGAGGCCAGATCAGGTAAGCAAGGAGGGTGTTCCAACAGTTATTGTGGACTACCTGAAATCTCCCTCACAGACAGTGCGATGTGAGCTGGTGATGCAAGAGCTATAACGTGCAGGCCAAAAATTTAGGTCATTTTTGTCTAACTTGTTCACGTACTCTTTTCAGCACTTCCAAATAGTAAACTGGGTTAACTGTTTGTCCAGTTGATGTGAACTCATAATGAGCAATCCCTCTGATGGCAAAAAAAAAAGATTAGCAACATCTTTTGCATCTTGATTTAGGATAATGGAACTTTTTTGGTCATGAAGAATTGGCTGATGTCCATTGTGCACTCTGATGCTTTGTTTCAGGGTTGTGTTGATACACCCATATTTCGTCACTAGTAATAACATAGCCTGAAACATCATCCTACCTCTCCAAAAGGTCTTGGCAAAATTTAACTTTCCTTTGCTTTTGTTCATTGGTGAGCTCCTTCAGGGCCATTTTTTCACATGCCTTTCTGATGCCAAGATTTTCAGTTAAGATTTTCCCCACGGTTTCTCTATTGATGTTTACTTGATCTGCTATGATTTGCACAGTCAGCCAATGATTTTGAGGCACAATTTGACAGTTTTGAAATGTTTTAATCAGATCTGCTCATTACTGGCCACCCTGATCTCTCTTCATCAGTGACACCTTCCCTCCCCTCAGAAAAATATTTACTCCATTTGTACACTGCCGTTTTCTTCAAGGCATTATCCCAATAAACTTTAGCATGTCCCTTATTTCACTTCCACTCTTGCCAAGTTTACAAGAAATTTAATGTTTGTTCATTGCTCTAATTCAAGCTCCAATATTCTCTCAATGGTACACAAAAATACACAACAATAATGAAAGCCACTCAGTAAGACCACCACACACTGACACAAACACAGCCAGCTTTGAGACACTGATATACCAAGGTTATGAAACCTTACCAAGTTGTTTGCACAGTGCTGCCAACATAAGCTCAAGGCAGCAAGTTTACGAACTTAATTCTCAGACTTTATATGTGTAAGCACATTACTTACATAACTACATTATCTATGTGGGTGCATTACTTGTGCAAAATAAGACAAATGTTAGACTGATAGTAAATAAGAACCGTATGTACCTGTTCTGACTTACCTACAACTTCAACTTAAAGATAATGTTGGGAACAGCTCTCCTGTGTACCTTGTAACCACGTAACATTCCATGGTTTTCCGCACAAGAGTTATGTTTATATATAGCATAGTAATTAGAGAATCTTTGCCCTACAGACAATAGTGTTCTTTTCTGATGACAATACTAGGTGGCTAAAGGAGGAGGAAGGAATTCTGAACCATTGTGAGAAAACAGGGTAAAGAAACAGCAGGCTGGATGTAATAACAATCAGTCCCTTCCCCTTTGTCTACTAAAATCTTGCTCATTTCTGAAAGATCAACACATATTACTCCTTTTCAGAAAGATTTTTTTCGGATGTAGCCTAAATTCACCCACTCTCTAATCTCACAATATTTTGCTTATACTTTTATTATTGCCCTAAAATGATTCTGCCTTGTGGTATAATTAGTTGTTTACAATCTTCCACTCCAAGTAAACTGAAAGCTCCTTGTACACAAGGACTGTGACTTACATACCAGTTTTTGAAGCATCTTAGAAGTAGTAATGTTGTTAGGTCCCATCTAGTCAATTCCAACTCACAGTGACCCTGTGCACAACAAAGCAAAATACTGCCCAGTGCTGTACTATGCTTCAATCATTTTACGCTTCAGCCAATTGTTGCAGCCACTGTATCATTCCATCTTATTCAGTCTTCCCCTTTTTTGCTGGCCCTCTACCAATCACAATATCCTCCAGGGATTGATCCCTCCTGACATGTCCAAAGTTACGTAAGATGCAATCTTGCCATCCTTGCTTCCAAGGAGCACTAATAGTGGTGGTAATATACTAAGTTAATGACCTCTTATTCAGTACTCACTTCTGAGAATTTCACCCACAGAACCCTTGAGATAAGGCATACTAAGCCTATTTTCTAGACGAGAAACAAAAATTTAGAATGGCTAAGCAACTTTCCCATAATCACACAATACATGGCTTCAGTTCTACAACTGTCTAGTTACCAAAGGATGTATGCTTGTTTTTTTAGTTTTTTCCATTAGCCACCATGTAAGTATTGACTAAAAGAGTAAAAATATCAAAACTTCACTTATTTAAAAAATTTGCTTTGTACAAGGCCCCAAACAAATCATATAGGAAGAAGATGTCTGTATTTCTTTCTTTCCCTCTTCCCCTGCCCTTTATCCCTCCCTCTTTCTGTCTTGCCTTCTTTCACTGTTCAATATGGCCTTACGTAAACCTGATTTCACATGCTTTTATTTTCAAGATACATCAGCAGTACACACATAAATATGTACACATAGTCAGAATAAATATATACCTAAAAGTACATGATTTTACTGGTCCTTTTATACTGGAGATTCTCTTCTACTCTCACGAAGGAAGCCAGCTGACTCACTCCTATTCTGTGATGATCTCTCTGTCCCTCCCAACTTCTGTGGATACTTTTTAGATGACAAATCCTGTAGGAAGGAAAACCACAAAGTAAAGATTTTTCTGAGATCTGTGGTGCAAATGGTTAAGCACCTGACTACTAGCTGGAAGCTTAGAGGTTCAAACCCACCCAGAGGCACCTGGGATGAAAGGGTGGGTAATCTGCTTCCAAAAGATCACATCCAGCTCTGAGAACCTTAAGCAGCAGTCCTGCTCTGCACTCACGGGGCTACCACGAGTCAGTATGGAATCAAAGGAAACTAAGAACAACATGATAGTACATTCCAGGCAATATGAGTTCAGTGTTATTATTTTTAAATATAAAGAAAAGTCTGTAAGAGAACTAAGAGGGCTTCAGGTTATTTTCCATGGGTGAAATGCTTCTTTGTTCTTCTATTAATCAAGCTCCTCCACGGCATGGCTCTCAAAATCTGCTTGCCAAAGGTCAGTGCCATGAATATGAAACAATTTTTATGCTATAATATTTAGTTTACTTTGGTTTTTAGTTGCCAACAAGACACTCTCAGGCTCTCAGGCAGAGAAGAGCCTGTAACTCTGATAATGTTAATCCATCAGGAACAGAAGAACAATGGGAGGGACAGGAAATTATCATTACTGATTACAGGGCAGTTAGAAGTGATAAAAGAAACATAAAGGTAAGGCAATCGTACAAAGTCACATACATCGACACACATGAGAGGAGAATCAGAAAGGAATGGCAGAGAGATGCCATCTTCACTGGATGGCACAAACTGTTAACATGCTTCACTACTAAATGAAAGACCTACTGTTCAAGCTCATCCAGAGGTGCCTCACAAGAAAGGCCTGGTGATCTGCTTCCAAAGCGTCAGCCACTGAAAACTTTTTGGAGCCCCGTGCTACTCTGAAACACATGGGGTCACCATGAGTTGGAAATGATTCCATGGAAACTGGATGGATTCACTGTAGCACACAGAGCAGCTGGTATCTTATATAGCCACTAAAGTGCTGGCCTACAGCAGAATTAATCTTAAATGATATTATAAAATTAAAAATATATGTATACATATTTGCCCTCTTGATTAATCAACTAATCAAATTAATGTGATCCAACTGCTACCTTGTGCTATAACTGTGCTACCCTCTTGTAGGGAGAAGATGGCTGTAAGAGAGTTCTTTCCCTTATGCAGCCCACAGCCTCCTTCAATTCATACTTCCTGCGCTGTTCCCATGCTTCTCTATCCCCTTAGACCAAGAAAGCCCTCAGCATAGAAACAGGCATCCATGCAACCAAGTCATGTTTGTTTGCTACGATACCATGTGGTCAGTGCTAATCAGAAGAGTGGCCTTTGGGAAGGCTTCCAAGAATAGCTGTTGATGGAGAGGATCTTGATTAATAGAGGCTGCATGGGGATGTGGCAGTGTGCCACTTCTACAAAACAACGAGTGAATTCTCATGGTTGAACTCCAGTGTCATTCATGGGTATGGAAGCAGAGGTGGCTAGAAAGACAGGCAAGGCCCAAGCATAAAAGGTCACAGGTACCACCATCCAGAACTTGGGCTTTACTGTATCAGCAGTGGAGAAATGCTAAGGACAAAAAGTGTATGCACAAAAGATATCCAAGAACCAAAACCCAAAACACCAGTTACCATCGAGACAGTTCTGACTCCCGGTGAGCTCCCGTGTGTCAGAAGATAGTTGGGCTCTGTAGGAAATTTCAATACCTGATAGTTTTTGGAAATAGATTGCCAAGCCTTTCTTCCAAGGTGCTGGGTACACTCAAATCCCCAACCTTTGGTTAGCAGCTGAGTGCATTAACTGTTTGCACAAACCAGAGATCCCTAACCAACCACATTAGGAAAACCAACAATCCCACAAGCGAGAGCTTTAGAAGAGGGCCTGTCTCAAGGCTGAATGAAAAGAGACACAAGAAGATGATTTGGGGCGGACACAACCACCATTTCTGCGACTCTTTACCTTCCCTTGATTCCCATTTTATGAAGACAGAAATCAGGAGTACTCCCTGCTAGCCTTCCTTAGGGATAGGTGATCACGTGATCCGTTGTCATGGGATATTGACACAAGAGAACATCTCCAGGGGACTGCACACACACACACAAGGGAATTATACTATTTTATTTAACAATTTTTCTTTCCCAGTAAAGAAAGGGCTCACACAGACAGCTTCCTCTTCTCTGCCACTCCCCTGTTTTCTGCCTTTGACAGGACATTATAAAAACCATGTGAATCCTGGCTCTGCCAAGGTCAAGTCACAATCAGGAGCAGAAGGCTGAGGGCTCTGTCTCCCACGCAGGGATCAGTTTAGTCTAATTAATCACGCCCATTTGAAGTATCTCTTCTGGTGACTAGATCATCACTTTCGACACAATCACTATCTCTTATTCCTAAGGTAAGCCAACACGCTTTTGTTTCACTGCATATCAGCAGCTTCAACAGGTGCAGTAAAAATAGTTGAAAAGGCAAACCCATGGAGACTAAACGGAAGGCCTACGGAGGCCTCATTCAGCTGCATAGCTGACAGGCTGGTAGTTCAAAGCCACCCAGCTGCTCTATGGAGGAAAGAGCTGGCCATCTGCTCCCGTAACGATTACAGAATGGAAAACCAACGGGGTCGCTCTACTTTATTACCTGGGTCACTAAGAGTTGATATCAACTCAGTGACACCTAATAACAACTAAATAAAGTCCTTTAAGGGTTTCTGCTTAGGCAGTGACACAGCATAATTTAGCAGAATGCGCGCCAGGCAGGAAGCCAGACTCTGGAACCCGCTTTGTCTGTAGCGAGGTGAGCAGGTTGGATTAACTGCAAAATGAGGAGACCCATAAGAAGCCAGGACCTGAACAAGATTCATTCCCTGGGGTTGAAGACATGTTGTACCCAAGGATGCCCTTGAACAAAGGCCCAGGCTAGGTCCAGAAGAACTGCCCTGTGCTGCTCCTGGTCTGTTTTATCCCTTCCTTTCCATATATTGGTATTCTGCTTCTGGATCATAAAGCCGCCAAGACTCAGTTCTAGACGAGTCTAGAGTAATGGAGATTATTAGCAAGGCAGGCACGCGGGCGCCAGGAACTAGCCAGGGACTTGTTGCCATACTGGGTTCCAGGTCAGAGAGAGACTAACGACACGTGTGACTTTCAGATTTTCAGACCCAAAGCAATGTAGCTCTGCCTGTCTGAAGTCAGAATGGGTCATCCAGAGTGAGGTTACTCACTGGTGGACAGGTGCTAAGGCTATGAAGAAAGGATGACAGCCATCAGGAAACAAGGCAGGATCTGGTAGAGCTGTTTCCTTCTTGGTAAAATAAGACCTTGAATCTCCATATTGACTCACTTCTTTGACTATTCTAGTGGGGGTTTCTGTACTTACATTTTAATCGGGACCCTTAAAAAAGTTACTATCCAGTTGATTCAACTCAAGAGAACCTCACGTGTGTCAGAGCAGAACCGTGCTCTGCGGGGGTTTCAGTGGCTCATTTCTTAGAAGTTGATCACCAGGCCTTCCTTCCAAAGTACACCTCAGCAGACTCAAACCTCTAATCTTCCGGGTAGCAGCCAAGACTGTTAACCATTTGTACCATCCAGGGATTCCTTAAGGTATCCTTAATGCTAAAAGATGAATTCCAGCGTGTATCAGACCTCTGACAGGGCTTACTTAAACGAAAGCACAACACTATAACCTAATTAGCTCTAGACCCAGCCCAAATGATATATCACCTAAAAATATCTCTAAGATGTGTTAATAACCCCCAAACCAAACTCATTTGCTGTGGAGTCAATTCCAACCACAGGGTTCCCAAAGAATGGCGGGTGGATTCAAACTGCTGACCATTTGGGTAGCAGCTGAGCACGTCACTGAATCGCCAGAGCTCTATATTAACAGCAGTTAACAGAATCATATTAAACTGATAGTATATCAAATTTCCAAGTCCATTTTATAATATATCCTCCCCTAGGGTCACCATGAGTCAGATCCGACGCAATGGCACTTGGCTTTGGCTTGTATTGTTAAATGCTTCACTGTTTACTTTTTGTATAATTGCTAATTGTTACATAGTTCTCCTGGAATGTCTAAATACCTTGATGCATCTCTGAACAGATTTTACTTTCACAGGTTGTGAAATGACAGTAAAGACAAACCAGAAGGAAGTACAGTATCAACCCCATCCTGGTGTGATTCCATACAGCTTACACAGAATGGAAACATTGTTTAACCGTTTGCATATCACGCCAACCTGTGCAGGGTCTCAGTTGCTTTCCCTAGCAGTTCTCCCCTTTGCTTTCTTGAAGACAGGCCAGTGGTGTATGCTGATGAGCTGGTATCCTTTCTATCCCCACACAGCAGACCTGTACTCACCGTTTAACTTAAATCTCTCTGGGAAACATTTATTTTTGTATTACAGAGTTTGAGAACATGTGTAAAGTTTTCTATTAATAACACAATGACAAATCAATGCAAAAGTTAATTGTAGAACTAGCATCTTTTTAATAAGTTTGATAGGCATACGCTATGCTGTCATCACTGATCCTGAGCAATATATGGATCACCAAATAAGATGCTGGAATGTGAAATACGTGCCCTCAGGTTTATGCTACTTCAATTCTGATGACCAGAATACAATAATTTAAGTGCTTTGCAACTGTCACTTACACAAATATAACAGACACATGAAAATTTGCATGCTGAGCAGAGTACAGGACAAAACTCGTATAAACTAGTAACTTCTAGATAACGGATAAGATTCCAGCCAAAGAGAAGCACAGAGGAGGGGGGATTAAAACTGGATCTAAGTTCCGGAGTAACATGACCATGGTGAGGAGCAAAGGCTTCAGTTAAGGGAGAATTGTACCCACCACTGCCACCAGGGCGGCTAGCTGGGACGTTAGAACACCCTCCTACAATCTCCAAGTCGACCAGGAGTGTTATGGGCATGTCAGAATTGTCACTTCAAGAACTGTAATTAACGACTTAAATTTAAAAAACACACAAAATGAAACAAAAAACCCAACCAAAGCACCCTGTGTTGGTGAGGATGTGGAGCAATTTGATCTTCGAGCATTGCCAGTAAAAATGCAAAATGGAACAATCACTTTGCAAGATAAATTAGCATTTCTTTATATAGTTAAATATACACATATTATACAAAACCCTGCTGGCGTGGTGGTTCAGTGCTATTGCTGCTAACCAAAGAGTTGACAGTTCGAATCCTCCAGGTGTTCCTTGGAAACTCTCTAGAGCAATTATGCCCTGTGCTATAGGGCATGAATAGGAATCAGCTAGACAGCAATGGGCTTTTTAATTATGTGTGTGTGTGTGTATACGTGACCCTAGAATCACACTTCTTAAAGTTATTACCTAAACGAAATGTGTGTCCATGTAAAAATTTGTATCTCAGATTTATACCTGCATTAATTAAACTTGAAAAGGATTCAAACACCCATCAACTATGAAGGAATAAACTAATAGTGGTATATTCATACAACAGAATATTATTTAGCAACAAGAAGAAATGAACACCTAATACAGGGACCAAACAGATGATCTCAATAGTTACAAAAAGGCCTATGAGGACAACCAGGGCTCAGGAAGCAGGAAAGATGAGGACTGAATAGGAAGAAGTACGAAGCAACAAAGCAACTGAGACAGACGTTCTAGACCACGACTAGGGTGGTGGGTATTTATTCAAACTCATCAAATTATACATGGAGAGTTGAATTTTATCACATATAAATTATACTCCAATGAACTTGACAGTCCTGTATAGATTTGGGCAAGCAAGTCCCTCCTCATTGGCATTATTCATATTCCGGTGAAGACTTCCCAGAAGATTTATTTAAAAACTGGTGATGTTAGCAAAGCAGTATATCAGCCTCAACATGGAAGAAGTCCCCTGACAATGTATTAAGCTGGAAGTCTTTTATACAATCTCATTTCTTTTTATTGTAACCTGAATAATGTAAAATTCTTCCTTGAGTTTCGGTGTCAAGGCTCTATCACTTACCAAGTTTATAGACAAATGTACGGCTTCTTCTGTAAGAGAGATTGTGGACATACTGGTCCCAGCTGAGATCTACCCCTAGGAAAATTGCTTTACATTTTCTATCTGGAAACCCTGGTGGCATAATGGTTAAGTGCTACATCTGCTAACTAGCAGGCTGGCAGTTTGAATCCTCCAGACCCTCCTTGGAAACTCTATGGAGCAGTTCTACTCTGTCCTACAGGGTCGCTATAAATTGGAATTGACTCGATGGCAGTGGGATTGGTTTTGGTTTCTAAGCATCTTCAAAAACAGTGATCAGGAGTGACACCAAGAAACAATTTGCTCTGGCATCGTACTTCTCCAGCAAACATACTGATCAACACAATTTTGTCAAAAGGTTGCCGATATCTGTGAACAAAATGAAGGAAGAGCAAGCGAATGTTATATGCATGTGAGCAGCCCTGGTGGTGCAGTGATTCAGTGCTCGGCTGCAAACGGTTGGTGGTTCAAATCTACCAGCCGCTCAGAGGGAAAAAGATGTGACAGCCTGCTGTTGTAAAGATTACAGCTGACAAATATTGTATATCTATGGATTTTTAATCTATCATGGGCCAACGTTCTACTTAAGAGGAAAAAAAAAGGAAACATTCCCATCAAGTCAATTCCAACTCCTAATAACCCTATAGGACAGAGTAGAACTGCCTCATAGGGTTGCCAAGGATAGCCAGGTGGATTTGATTTGAACTGCTGACCTTTTTGGTTAGCAGCTGAACTCTTAACCACTATGCCACCAGGTTCCTGCAACAAATGGCTGGGGAACTCAATTGGCAAGCTTTTGGTTAGCAGCCTCTTAATCACTGTGCCACCAAGGGGAATGAATTGTGAGTCTAGTCTATCGTCTGGCTAGTCTAAATTCCAAGACTATATTTGCAAGCTGGTACTGCCATTTTTTTTATGACTTTACAAAAAAAAAATAAGAAAAAAGAAAACAGGATGGAAAATACAATAGTAAGTATTGAAAGAGGAAAAAAAATGATGTCTAATACTATAATAAATTCACATCAGTGATTTCTATCATATGCACAAAAAAATCAAAAGACATTCATACAAATGTTGATGGTGATTGTCCATGGGAGGATTGCTTTTAGGTATGTTTTGTTTTATTCCTACAATGTTCACATTTTTATGAGAATGGACCACTTTTACAATATTAGCTTTACATACATGGAAAAGAACGAAAAACACCTTTTCAGGGTAGTGACAGTGAGCAAGTTTATCGTGTTAGGTCAAGTGTTTCACTCTCCTGCTGCCGGGTTAGCTGCCACTGAGTTAGCCTGACTCAGCGTGGCCCCACAGCTTACAGAGCAAATTCTCCATAACGTTTTCTTGGCTGTAATCTTTACAGAAACACATCACCAGATCTTCTATTACATGGCATTGCTGGGTCAGTTTCAACCATCTATCTTTCACTGAGCAGCCAATCACAAACCAGTTGTGCCACCCAGGCCCTTTAAAAACCAAATCAAATCCACTGCCATTGAGTCAATTTCCACTCATAGTGACCCTACAGGACAGAGCAGAACTGCTCCGTGGAGTTTCCAAGGAGCACCTGACAGATCTGAGCTGCTGACCTTCAGGTTAACAGAGATAGCATGTAGCCACTGTGCTACTAAGGTTCCCAGTCTCCTCACATCAATCTAGTTCATGTTTTTCTTACCATTGAAGGACCTGTAAAAGATGTTGCCTCACTTTGCAAGTACGGTTCACTCTCCAAATAGCTCAGCTTCAACAAGATGCAAGTCATCTGAGCAAGACAACAGTGGCTGGGAATTCTATCCGGTCATGTCATTTGACAATTTAATATCAGCAGTGCTCAGGAATGGAACATTTCTCATCTTAAATGGCTTCTTCACATGCTGCCTTCAGTTTGACACAAAGATCATTCCCTCTGACAATGGGCTTATTAGTGTATTTTTAATATGAGTTAAAGGTACAAAACCATAGAAGTCATTTTCTTGAAAGTAATTGCAGAACAAGGCATTATCTGTTATCAAAGCATATGAAATGTGTTGGAAAACTTACAAAGAAAACTGATCCAGTGAGAAATTTTAAGTACATTTCATATTGACAACCCAACATATGAGAAAAATGCTTGCTGCCTGTTGTGGGGGAATGTTTGTGCAAGATAACAGACTTTGAATATAAACAAGTACCTAGAAAACATTTTTGAATTATTAAAAAAGTTATCTGTGCTTTTAAAAATCTATGGATTTGTGAAATAACTACCAGTAAATACCTGAAGGGTTATAGTTATTGAGCCAGCGTACAAAGCTATGTATTTCTCCAAAGGGGAGAAACAAAACAGAAATACAAAACAGAAAGGGGGAAAAAAAAATTACAGTGAAAAATATGCTACGTAGGACTAAGTCAATCATGGAACATTTTGCATCATAGAACATTGTCGCACTCCCTAAAACATCAGCAGTTGCTTCATCTAAGAGGATATAATTGTTGTTAACTGTTGTGGAGCCAGATCCCGTGGATAACAGAACAAAATGTTGCCCAGTCATATGCCACCTTCACATACATAGTTGACTCAGTCTAGCTTATTGTAGCAGCCACAGTATATTTTCTGTGCTTTTCAGCCTAGGGGGCTCATCATCTAGCACCATCCTAAACAGTATTCTGCAGCTATCCATAGAGCATTCATGGCTAAGTTTTGAAAGTAGAATGGGCAGGCCTTCTTTCCCAGCCTTAGTCGGGAAGCTCAGCTGAAACTTGTCCACCTGGGTAACCCCACTGATATTTGAAATACTGGTGGCATAGCTTCCAGTATCATAGCAACAAGCAAGCTAGCTCAGCACCACAAACTAACAGAGGTGATGAAAAGAGATAACAATATCAATGATTTGGTGGTTTCTTGTTATATACCAATGATCATTCTGAGAATTAACAATTCTGTAATAATGAGAATATTTACACGCAGGAAATAATACTCTTCATCTCACTTTATCCAGAATTAGTAAACTATATTATTGCCTCCTCTTGACTACTTCTAACTCCATAAAAAAAATTCACATGAAATTGTCATTATGAGCACTGTTAACATTCTGATGGAACAAAGTAACTCTCTTAGACTGACTTACATCAGTACCCAGGAAATGCCCTTACCGAATACTCCTTGGATATACTCACACCCTACAGACTTGTAAGGACCGTCTCAATGCCCAACTCTTTTGGTTGACTTTAGCTGACATTGATCTATGCAATAATCTGCCCTTTTCCTAACTGATCATTTCTTTGACACTATACAACACATTTCATCCAATTATAATTATCCACTATTTGTGTCATTTATTCTATGCATTCATCATCACACACTAACGTCTGTCTAGTCAATGCCTGGCGGTGTAGTGGTTAAGTACTACAACTGCTAACCAAAAGGTCAGCAATTTGAATCTACCAGGCACTCCTTGGAAACTCCGTGGGTGTTCCTCGGAAACTCTGTCCTACGGGTTCATTATGAGTTGGAATCGACTCAACAACAGTAACTTTGTCTGGGACTTGAATCACCGCCTAACTGCTTCATATCCATCGCCTTCTCCAAAGGCTAAAAGCTCTGCAGATTACACCACCAGCTGCTGTTGAGAGGCATCTAACACATGGCGACCCCATGTGTGTCAGCAGAACTGGACTCCACACAGCTTCTGATGGCTGAGTTTTTGGAAGGAGGTCACCAGTCCTTTCTTCCAACATGTCTCTGGGTGGATTCAAACCTCCGAGCTTTTGGTTAATGTAAGACCCAAGGACATTAACTGACTGTGCCACTCAGGGACTCCCCTGTATGATATGGTCAGTTTTAATTTTTTTTTTTTTTATTTTCCTGACGCTCAAAGCAGTGCTCAATAAGCTGTAAGTGGTTTAGTCATTTTGAGCTGAACTCTATTAAGCACTAATGGTGAAAATAACTTTTCTCACCTTAGGGTGCAGTCTGTCCTACACCACCTCGGGAGTCTGAGGTGTGGGGCAGTATTAGAGAGTCTGACTGCACGGGTAACTAATAGAAAGAAAGCAGGATTCAGCTCAGTCATTGAGACATTTCAGTCCTGGCATCTTTAGTAAGCCCAAATGAGTTTCAAATGCACTATTAAATGATCTCTCCCTGCCCTGGAATTACCAGTTAACACATACACTTCTGCCTGACATACCCCAGCTCCTTACTTACATAATCTGGCTCTTTACCAAGGTATCTCCATGCACCTCTCCCAGCCCCATATTCTTTTGGTGTAATCTGGTGAACGGCCTGCCAGAATAAACAAGTTAAACCTTAGAAGAAATACAACCAGAAGGTTCCTTAGAAGCAAGGGTGTTGACCTCTCAGGTCACTTCCTTTTTTTGACAAGTCATCAGGAAAGAACCAGCTGTTAGAAAAGGACACCACATTTAGTAGAGGGTTTGCGACAAAGGAGGGAAACTCTCAGTGAGATGGCTTGACACACTAGCCACAGCAACGCACGCACACACGCAGCTGTCGGGAAGATGGCACAGGTAGGACCAGCACGTTTCACTCTGCTATATGCAAGGTCATCGTGAGTTTGAGCCTATGTGACGACACATAGCAACAATCATTTTGAAACAACCTCAGAGATTTTCAGGCAACAATGCAAATAAGGCACTTCCTCTCACCACGGGCGCACCATCAGGGAGAGCTATTCCTGACACCTCTCGGCAGCCCTTGGCAGAGCACAGCAGAGGGGATGTTTTGTTTAACAGCAGATTGTTTAGCAGCTGACTCTGATGACACGAAGAAGAGGAGGGCCTCTCTCAGCTTGAGACACGGACAAGCCCAGGGCAAAGCGGGCGGGCTCCTTGCCCTGCTGAATCCACAGGACGCATGTATCAAAGACTGGAGTCTTTGCGCACCTGGAGGTGCGCAACAGTTAACAACTCAGCTACTAACCAAAAGGCTGGCAGTCTGAACATACTCAGGTGCTTCACGGGACAAAGACCTGGTCGTTGGCTTCCATTAAGATGACAGCCTAAATTGACCTGACAGAGCCTAACAGCCACCACCGTAGTGTTGCCAGTTGCAAAGTGGCTTTTTCCCTGCTTCTCAGCGAAAGAATCACTTCTTAGGATCCAGCGAGCTTCTTGCAGGGCCCTCTTCTAACAGCTCTGAAGGTGTAAGCTCAGCTGCAGGCCTGGCTCCAGCTATGGTGACCTTGACTCTTTCTTTCTGAAAGACTGATGGCCACTGGACTGAGGAGGGCTATGACAGGGAGAAGGAGAGACTCTTTATCTCCATGAGTTCCTGGTGAAACCTTAGCTAGCTCAGGAGTCGGCATTAGGCGTAGGTATACCAGCCAGGTAATTGAGTGGTAGAATTCTCACCTTCACTGTGGGAAACCCTGGGAAACCTTGGTGGTACAGTGGATTAAGTGAAATGTCTGCTAACCAAAAGGTCGGCAGTTCAAATCCACCAGGCGCTCCTTGGAAACTCTATGGGGCAGTTCTATTCTGACCTCTAGGGTCACTATGAGTCGGCCCCAACTCGATGGCAGTGGGTTTTGGGGGCCAGGGGTTGCTGCAGGAAACCCAGGTTAAATTCCTGGCCAATACATCTCATGTACAGTCACTAACTGTCTGTCGGTGAAGACTCATGTGTTGCTACAATGCTGAACGGGTTTTAGGAGAGTTTCCTGACTAAGGCAGACTAGGAAGAAATGCCTGGTAAGCTACGTGTTACAAAACAGCCAATGAAAATCCTATGCATTACAGCTGTCCAATTCCATTACACATGTGGTCACCATGAGTCAGCACGCCATCTGGCAGCAACTAAGGACAACAACGTGCCTGGCAGGGAGTCCCCAGGAGGTGAAAATGATTAACATGCTGGACTGCTAACTGAAAGGTTTCAAGAAAAGTTAAAGATGTGAGTCCACTCAGGCCACTAGGAAGAAAGACCTGGCAATCAACTTGTGAAAAATCAGCCATTGAGAATCCAGTGGAGCAGAGTTGTATTCTGGCATGCGTGGGGTCCCTATGAATCAAAGTTGACTTCACAGTGACCGATTTCCAGGAAGAAGGACTTTGTGAAAGCAGGGAAATTAAGGTTGCCACAGACAAGTAGTTCTGCACTGGCTGGGGATTAGGACAATTGTGTCCCCAAGGTTTCTGGCTGAATAGTGGTGCCAGTCACTAAACTCTGAGCCTCAGTTTCCTCACCTGTGCCACATTTACCATGACAACATCTGCCTTGTCTACCTCCACATGATATTTGATGATCAAATAAGGAAAGGTACTCACAGAAATACATTGAGAAATATTCAATTTTCCCTCAAGGTAGTCACTTGAGAAATATTCAAGAGCTGTATCTCTCAGCATCTTTGGGAGTCTTGAATAAAACATTGTACTCAGCTTGTCTGAAAGATGGAAATAATTGCATCTTACTAGATTATTGTAAGACATAAAAATACAAATGCCCTCACAGCCTTCTGCAAATTCAAGGTCAGCATAAATATCTTTTAGTTAATTGAGTATTTCTACCACAGAAATGCCTGAAGTTTATGCCTGAGAGGTATTAAAAACCAAAAATGTCTTCCCATTTCGGTACAGAAAAGCAGGATCAGTGCTGCTGTCTCTTATTGTGGCCCCTGCTGGCTGTCTCTTGGGCTTTTTCTCTCTTCTCATTCATTTTTCCTTAAGTTTATCTCTAGGGTTGAACCCTCGAGGGAGCCATTCCTTGCCCCCTCATTTTTCTTCAGGCTACTCTTTCCCTAATAAATTCTCTGTACACCATGCCTGGGAGCTTAGAAAACGTAGACCAAAACTTTCTCTATGAGATAAAGCCAGCATGGTGGGCTCTGCTCAGCCATGGTTGGTTCTCGCTGACCTGTTCGCTCCAGGAGGGGCTGGAGTGCCGCGAGGTCCTAGTTCCCTAGGAGATGAAGGATGAAAGCTGCATTCAGCTCACACATACTTTCAGTCTTTGAAAATTAAAATGCAGCAGGTATTATTTCTGAAAATCTCTATGCACACACTTGCTGCTCGTGCTTGACCAAGGAAATCAAGTCCATTAGAGCTACTTGTGCTCATCCTTCCTTCCAAGAAGACAGGCCACATAAATATTAGGCAGTTGTAAACAGCAAGCAAATTGTTTTCAAGTGCATTCTCTTTGGCTTTTAAATCTTGAATATGAGCAGATTAATATGGTCTTTGACAGCATAAGACTGAAAACAAGCCACTGAGAAATAAGTAGGTGATGGTTTAAATAGAAAAAAAAAATCTGCACTTTATCAGAAAATTGCTGATCTACTCCTCTCTACTTCTCTCCACATCCAGCACCCTCCAAACTATGTATTCTTCCCAATAATAAAACCGAAAGGGGAAAAAATTATTTGAAAAGATGTTTAGATGTGTAGCGTCATGTTGTTATTGTATTGATAGCTGTCATTGAATCGATTCTGCCTCACAGCAACCTCATGGGTTAAAGAGTAGAACTGAGCTTGGTAGTCTTTGCTTGCCTGTAATCCTAACAGAAGCAGACTGTCAGAACGTTCTTCTTTGGCACTACTGGATGGATGTGAAACACTAATCTTTAGGTTAGTAGTCAAGCACAAATGGCTTGTGACACCCAGGCTCCTTATAGCATCATGTAAACCAAAAAACCCAGTGTCACTGAGTCAATGCTGACTCACAGCAATCCAGTAAGACAGAGTAGAACTGCCCCATAGAGTTTCCAAGGAGCGCCTGGTGGATTTGAACTGCCGACCTTTTGGTTAGTAGACATAACCACTACACTACCAGGGTTTCCTGCATCACATAGGGTTTGAATACTAAAATATTAGTTTGCATCTAATTAAATCCTCAGTGTGCTAATGGTGAAGCCACATAACATAGCTATTAACCTTAGTCTGAGAGATCTGAGTTTGAATTCTGACTTTGATCCTTAGTATCTACAGACTTTGAGAAAGTTTTTTTAAAGCATTTCTGAGCCTCAGTTTTACTTCTATAAACTGGGGTAACAATAGTATGTTTCTCAAATGCTTAGTGAGATAATACCCTTGGCTTGGTGTTCCACACAGAAAAAATGTTTATCAAATGCTAGCTGCTTCTTAGGTACATATCCAAAAGACTCGAGAGCAGACTCAAGCAGACACATGTACACCAGGGTTCACTGGAGCACTACTCACAATGCCAAAAGGCGGAAACAATTCACGTCCCCATCAACGGGCGAATGGATAAACAAAACGTGGTACATATGTACTAAAGCATACTACTTAGCCAATTATTGTGGTTGTTAGGTGCCTCCAGTCAGTTCCGACTCATGGCGACCCTATGCACAGTAGAACGAAACACTACGCAGTCCTGCAGCACGTCCACAATTATTTTTATGCTTAAGCCCATTGTTGCAGCCACTGTGTAAATCCATCTGTTGAGAGTCTTCCTCTTTCTTGCTGACTCTCTACTTTATCAAGCACGATTTCCTTGTTCAACGTAAGGTGCAGTCTCACCAGCTTTGCGTCCAAGGAGCACTCTGGCTGTACTTCTTCCAGAACAGAGATTTGTTCTTTTGGCAGTCTGTGGTGCATTCAGCATGCTTCACCAACACCATAATTCGAAGGCGTCAATTATTCTTCTGTCTTCCTTATTCATTGTCCAGCTTTCACATGCATACGATGTGAATAAAAATACCATGGCTTGGGTCAGGTGCACCTTAGTCTTCAAGATAACATCTTTACTTTTCAACACTGCTCAGTGAATAGAAGAAACAGTCTTGATACACACTACCATATGGATGCAGCTTGAAGACATTCTGCTGAGTAAAATAAAGCAGTCACAGAAGGACAAATACTGTATGACTTCACTTATATAAAATGACAGGAAGTGGCAAATGTATGGAGATCAAAGTGTATTAGTGGTTACTAGGGGTGAGAGAGAGGGAGAAGGGAGGCAGAGGGTTTAATGGAAAAATCTCATTGACTAAGGGTAGGGTTGCACAACCAATTACTGTAGTTGTTGTCAATAAGTTGTACACCTGCAAAAAGTTGAACTGACAAGAGTTGTATGATAGATATAATTAAAACAATGGCTTAAAAAATGAATAAATAAAGAGTAGCTGCTGAGGCTGCTTATGCACAATCAAAACCCTCATGGGATCTGACTTCTTGGTTTGGAGTTTTAAGGTCATGATTTCACAGGGCATCTCAGTTAACGAATATATGTGTTTAGTACTTCTGTTCTACATCCTGATTCATTTCCTAAAGTGCAGGGAAATAAAAGCTTGCAATAAGCCCTTCAAGGCGCAGCAACTGCTCTCTATTTGCCCAGAGCAATAGAGCGAAAAGGGTCCGGAACAAGAAGAGGATATGGAAAGGGTAACTAACTGCCTTCATAAACGGTGGCCTCCCTTGCCATGAGAATAGAAGAACTGGATAGTGCCCAGTTACTATTAATGAACGTTTTGATCAAAGACTCCATAGAAAATTTTTATCAAAAGTTGTAAAATGCAGAACAGAATTTCAATTTTTTTTCCAAGGATTCCAGACTCTCTGGGGTCAAGGGGCCTGCATGAACCCTGAAACTACTGCCCTGAGATAAATTTTTAACATGTAAACCAAAAGTATCCCCTGACGTGTTCTTAAAACCAAAGAATAGTTTAGCTTAACTAGTAAAAACTGTTTGCTTCAAGCATCATGCTGTTTTAGTAGCTATCTACCTGAGGTCAAAAGAAGCCCCGGAAACACAGTGTTTAAAGCACTCAGCTGCAAACTGAAAGTTAGTGGTTAGAACCTACCAGCTGCTGCATAGGAGAAAGGTGTGGCAGTCAGCTTCCTTCAAGCTGTACAGTCTTGGAAACCCTATAAGGCAGCTCTGTTCCGTTCAATAACATCACTGCGAGTCAGCTACAACTCAGTGGCAATGAGTATATGGGATTAAAGTGACAAGAGCAACTCAAAAGATTAGATAGGAACCTTGAAGGGCAATGAGCTTATGTTGATGGGAGAAGGAAAAATCAGAAAAGTGTGTGAATGATTATATAATTTGAAGAACGTAATTCTTGTCACTGAACTGTGCACACAAAAACTGCTGAATTGGTGTATGTTTTGCTGTGATATTTTCAACAAAAATAAAATAAAATTTAAATAAAAAGTAAAGACGTTAAGCTTACAAAGGAAAACTAAAAGTATCATTACTCACTGGCATTAGGAATGATTATGTAGAACGCCATACAGAATCTTAAGATAAGTTATTAGAATTAATCATGGACTTTAGCACAAATGTTCAATATAGGCCATTTTTTTAAATTGTTTTCTTTTAAGCTAGGAACAAACAAAAAATAAACACTAAAGTGAAGTAAGTTTTCAGCATAAAAAATTCAAATCCCTTGGGATAGACAAATCTAACATAAGACATTCATGCAAAAAAGCTATAAAGCACTGCTTAGGAAATTTTAAAGGAAAAGAAGGAAGGGCTACACCACATTAATAAAGAAAGAAATACCCTGGTGATGTAGTGGGTAAGTGCTATAGCAGCTAACAAAAAGGTCAGCAGTTCAATCCAACAGGAGTTCTACTCCTACAGCGCCTCTACAAGTCACAGTTGATTTGACGACAATGGTTTTTTGTTTTTGTTTTTCTGTTCTGTTTTTTGAGCTGCTGCTACTGTTATCACTACTGCTTTCTCATTCCACTGTAATGACTGAAATATGGTTTACACATAATGAACATCATTTCTGAAAAGTATAGTATTAAGTCTGTATAGTGAACAAGAAATAGAAGAGTAAAACATTGACACAAAAGTGTTTCAATGGCACAGTCTGTTTCTCACAAAGCTTGGCATATTCTTAGTGAATATTTATTTAATGAAGAAATGACCACCTCATGTCATCTAGCAGAACAAGTTCTCTTTGTTACAAACTGCATAATAGCATCTACATTTCAATGAAATTGTAACAATGAAAAGCTTAGTTATTTTAAATTATTAAGAAAAAATATAGTCCATAAATTAAACATATTTCTATGTAAATAAAAGAGGCTTTATATTTCAAACTTGTGCTGTCCAATATGGTAGGCACTAGCCACATCTGGCTACTGAACACTTCAAATGGGCTAAAAGGGCATGTATATTTTTTAATATGGTTGTGCCAAGCCAAGTGCCGTCGAGTCGAATCCGATATGGTTGTGAGAAAATTTAAAAATATATACATGGCTTGCATTTTATTTATGTCAGGCAGCATTGGTTTAGAAAATAAAGCAAGCCTACAAAAACTCAGGAAATCTGGCATTTTCTACCCAGCTCTGCTTTGAATCTTTTGCATTAAAGAAAAAAGGTTTTTTTTTTGTTTGTTTTTGAGCTGCTGCTACTGCTACTACCACTTTCTCATATTTAAAACCATTGAGAATATTTCAGCTTTTTTCTCTTACCTGTTTTGAGAAAAGATTCCAGATATATGCCTAATAATTTTTATTACTGTTTAGAAACATTTCAGAAGTGTCCCAAGCCTCTATTAAGTCTCCTGGACCAAGCCCCTGAGTCCCAAGCCTCTGTTAATTTTCCTGGACCACAGTAGCCTTTCCTAGCCATCTCTTTCTTCCCTTGGCTTCTGGGTCACAGTTCTCCATCTGGATTCCTCTCCTGGTGACGACTCTTCTAGCTTCCTAAATGTAGCTGATCCCAGTGATGTCCTTTTCAGCACTCTTCTATCCCTGTCCTCCCTCTACTCAGTCTTATTCAACTCTGTGATTTCTTTCATGATCCTCATCAGATGATTCCCAAACTTACATCTCTAGTCTTAGATGCTGTCTTTAAGATTTCTTTGTCCACCAAGGGTGAGCATCTACAACTTTTACTTCATCACCCTCACTATGTTATGTTCGCTCAGATCTACTTCATACACCTGCAGTAAAATTTTGAAGAACGAGTTTCCTCTACAGTCAGGCTAGTGCTGAGTCCATCTTTTCCATATTCCATTCTCCTGAACGGTCTTTCCTCTGAACTAAGCCAACAAAAAAATCATAAAAGAGATGATTATCATGGCACTGTCCCTGGACTTCAATCCTCTCTAATCTGTTTTACACATTTCTAGGAGACTTATAAATTCCTGGGAGGCACAAATGGTTTGCACTCAACTACTAACCTAAGGGTTGGCAGTTTGAATATACTCAGTGACAACAAACAAAGAATGTTCTGGTGATCTGCATCCATAAAGATTATAGCCAGGGAAACCCTATGGTTTCTGTAACATGTGTGGCTACTGCGAGTCAGATTCAACTTGACAGCAATGGGTTACCAGACTAACACTGCTGAAACACATTTCCATCCATAACATTCTTATACCTAGAAAGCTTCAGTGACTTATCGGTTACATTGGAGGCATACTCCAAATCACTTCTGCACGGTGGACAGATCCTAGGACAGCCTGACGACCCCACTGCTGGACCCTGTATCATCCACTCCCATTAAATGTATTTGCTTCTAGACCAGAGAACACGGCAAAGGTGAAGAGATTTTGCAGATGAAATACAGGTCCCAAATCAAGTGATTTTGAGTTCATCAAAAGGCAGGTTACTCTGAGGAGCCAGACTTAATCCCTTACAAGAGGGACTGGGCCCTCACTTAGGTCACAGACTCCCCTTGCCAGCTGAATGATACAGAGCCATGCTGGAGATGACCATAGGGCGAGGAAGCGCAGGAGTCCCCAAGGACCTGAGGGCAGCCTCTAGCCAGCAGCCAGTGAAAAGCTGAAGCCCTCTGACATACAACCACAAGGCAATGAATTCTGCCAAAAAACTGCATGAGCTTGAAAATGGATTCTTCAAGCCTCCAGACAAGAATGGAGCTTGGATGACATCTTGCTTGCAGCCATGTGAGAATATGAGCACAGGGCCCAGCTAAGCTATGCCTGGAACCTTGGCCCACAGAAATTCTAAGAAAATAGATGTGTGCTCTTTTAAGCCTCTGAACTTGTGCTGATTTGTGAACACAGTATGGACAACTAATGTACTTTGGTCTTCAAGTCTTCACCTGCTATACTATTCTTTCCTCTCCATTTGAGGAAAATAAATGCCTCACATACTGGAACTATTGTGCCTTGTGCTTTTGCTAATGTCTCTTAGTTTGCAAGACAAATCTTCCTCTGTTGCTACACACCAAGGTATTATGCTTTGTCCACTTTCAGGTATAACGGTGTCACACTAATAGTCCCATAGAGAATAACTTGAAAAGAAACACAAAATGCAAATAACATCTTTTGAAAGTGTTGGAAAAACTGCTGAAGCACCTAGGACTTAACAGCCACAATGCTAGAGAGAATTGCAAGAGATGAGTCAGCACTTTATGACTGCTATTTCTCTTCATAGCATATGCTGATTTTGTTACTAGATGAGAGACAGAATGCTGGCAAATGATTGTTGCTAAAAGACAGAGACCAGCATAGCTTTTAGCAATCTCCTAGAGCCAAGGAGACAAAAATTAAAGATGGAGGCTGTCAAGACAGTCAGGACACAGGGGATGAAAATCCCAGGGATTAAAAGGATACAGAAGAATGAGCCTAATGCCTGGCCTATGCCCAATTACTGAACTTCCAAGGCAAGCAGAAATCCAGTGGAATGGAGAGTAGTATCACAGTGCTAAGCAGACAAAAAAGGTTGTTCAAGACCCATCAATGAACAGAGTCCTAGTTATCACTCTGCTCCATCTGGAGGGCTACATTTTAGAAGTGAGTTGAAACAGCAGACAAATTGACTTTACAAACACTGTGATGTAGTCTTTCAGTCCCTCACTAAGTCCAAGTAATCTTCTCCCACCCCCGTTGCCTAGCTGAAGATAGAACAAACTCTTCCTGGAGGAAGATAATACAATCTAGAGTCCTGAAAGTTTTCATATACAATGCAGAGATTCAATCAAAAATGACCAGATACACAAAGGAAGAGCCGAGAGTAAAACATATGGTAGAAATAAACTATAAATAACATAGTGAAATTTCTGAACACTGACTTTAAAATAACTGTGATAAATATATTTAAGAAAACAATAAATATAATCGAGAATTTTCCCAGTGACTTGGTGTACACTAAAAAAGACAATGGAAAAAACTCAAATTATTAAAACCAGAACCTCAATAAATGTATTTAATAGCAGATATAATATAAAAGAGGATTGATGAACTGGAGGATAATTGCTGTAAATGTCAAAGTTCTAACATGGAGAATATAAATGATAGGCAGTACAGGAAAGAGTATTAGAAAGACATGACATGTGTTGAAAGATTATAACATACATATAATGGAGCCCCAGATGACTGAAGACATTGAAGAGGCTAAGGGAACAGTTAAAGAAATACTGGCTGAGGAGTTTTCAAAAGTGAAGAAAGACACCAAGTTACAGACTCTTGAAATACTAAGGCTACATGCAAACAAACAATAATAAAACTACTAGGGAAAAACAAAGTGAAAGGAAAAATTTTAAAGCCACAAGAGGGTGAAAAAGATACCTTAGAGAATATACACTCTTTTCAAGTGCATCTGGAACATCTGCCAAAATGAAGACATTAAGCAGCACAGCTCTAATCAATCTAGAGCGAATGGAGGGATCCCAACAGAAATTAGAAAATATTATATGTCTTAAGCTGGGTTCTCTAAAGAGCAAAACCAGCAAAGCATGTAAATATAGAGGGAGATTGAGATTCCTGTCAAGGAAACAGCTCATGCAACTGTAGAAGCTGAAAAGTCCCAAGTCCTGGATCAGGATACAGGCCTCATACAGCCTTAGAAACTGTAGAACTCAAGGTCAGCAGGTTGAAGAACAGAGTGCATGCTCACATGTTGTGAAGGTCAACAAATCCCAAGGTGGCAGACAAGGCTGCAAAGTGCTTTTTGATTCACATAGCTGCCAGGGCTGTGGACCCAAGATTGGCAGGTAGAGGAACAGGACTCTTACTTGCAGGCTGTGAAGATCAACCAATGTCAAGATCAACAGGTAAGCTGATAGCTCAAGTCTCAAGAACTGGACATCAGATGACAAGGGAGATACTGCTGGTGGAACCATAATAATCCAAAAATCTTGCCAAGGAGAGCAGGAAGGAAGCAGGCAATAGAAGGTGGTGAGATGCAGGCTGAGGGGGTGGTGAGCCATCACAGGCCCCGTCCCTCCTGGTACCATGCAGTAGATTCCATCAGAGGGGTGACCACAACATTAAACAACTGCCAAAACACTAAGAATCATGGCCCAGCCAAGTTGACATACAATCTTAAGCATCACAATTAGAAGCTAATTGCATTGAAAATACAGCATTTGAAAATCAACTGTACTTTTACATAGTAGTAACAAGAAAGCAGGAAGTTTCCTTTACAGATATGCAATGAGGGGGTACCAAATAGCAATAATTTGAGTAACTCTTTTTTGCCACATTATGTCATGAATTGCCAGAGTTTTCTTTACTACTAGAAACAGAGTCAAAACCAAATCTGTTGCTGTCCAGTTGATTCCAACTCCTAGCAACCCTATGGGACAGAGTAGAACTGCCCCATAGAGTTTCCAAGGAATGGCTGGTGGATTCTAACTGCCCACCTCTTAAACACTGGGCAACCAGGATTGCAACAGGGTCATTAGTGCCTTTAAATCAAATAAATTAGAGAACTAACTCCAGAAAACCCAGCACTAATTCAGGCAATCCATCCTTAATCTAATTTTCTGTTTTTATGAATCAATTTCCATTATCAAAATCTGTACAAGTCAGGGTTCACCCAGAGAAGCAGAAGTATAAACCAAACTAAAGTCACTGCTGTCAAGTTGATTAGAACTCACGGCAACCCTATAGGACAGAGTAGAACTGCTTCATAGAGTTTCCAAGGAGCATCTGGCAGATCTGAACTGCTGACCTTTTGGTTAGCAGATGTAGTACTTAACCACTATGCCACCAGGGTTTCCTTTAAAATCTATTATTTAGGAATAACCAGGAAAAAAAATTGCAAGACCTCTATACTGAAAACTACAAAATATTATGAGAGAAATATTAAAAGATATCAATAATTTGAGGCCTATACCATGTTCATGAATAGGAAGACTCAATACTATAAAGCTAGCAATGATTTATGGATGAATGTAGTCCCAATTTAAATCCCCAGCTAATTCTCTGTATATATTTAAATTGACAAATGGATTCTAAGAGTGATATGGAAATTAAAATTAGTTTAAAAATAAAAATCCTGACCAAGAAGAAAGCTAGATAACTTATGTTCCAGATATTGAGACTTGTTATAAAGCTACATCAATTAAGACAGTATACCAGACAAAACAAACCAACAAAACCTACTGTCACTGAGACAATTCAAATTCACAGTGACCCAACAGGACAAGATAGTATAGATGACCACAGAAATAGAATAATGCAGTGATGGAACAGAGTAGAGAAACCAGCAACTAAAACAAACACTTGAAAACATTTGATTTATGGCAAAAAGAACCTTCACTGTAGTCCAGCAAAGAAATAATAGAATTTTCTATAAAGGGTTCTGGGGCAATTGGATAGTCATGAAAAAAAAATCTTTATTCTTACTTTACATTTAGTCAGCTGGTGCTGCTTTAACAGGGATACCACAAGTGGATGGCTTTTAAAAAGAGAAACTTTGTTTTGTCACAGTCCAGTAGGCTAGAAGTCCAAATTCAAGATGTCAGCCCCAGGCGATGGCTTTCTTCCCGCATCTGGAGGAAAGTCCTTGTTGTCAATCTTCCCATGAATTGGAAGCATCTGAGGCACAGGGACCCCGGGCCTTTCCAAAGGATGGCTCAGCTTCCAGCACAGTTTCTTGGTGGTAGGAGATCCCCAAATATCTCTGTTACCTTCTTTCCTTTATATCCCAAGAGACTGCTTCAAGGCACAAAGCAATCTTACACACTAAGTCCACTCCACCAATACAACTACCACCCATTCACCCTTATTAACATAGAGGCAATATTTACAAAATGGAGGAACAGAACACAATACCAGAAATCACGGCCTAGCTAAACTGCTACATAGATTTCTGGGGGGAACACAATTCAATCCATGACACTTCATTTTATATACTTAGTCTGAGTTCACTAGAGAAGCAAAACCAGTAAAGCATGTGTGTGTCTATATATATGTATATTAAACCAAACCTGTTGCTGTCAAGTGAGTCCTGACTCTCAGCAACCCTACTGGACAGAGCAGAACTCTGGGGTTCCCAAGGAGCACCTGGTGGATTTGAACTATCGACCTTTTGGTTAGCAGCCATAGACTTAACCATTATGCCACCAGGGCTTACATATATATATATATATATATATATATATATATATATACATCTTCTGAGTCCATGGGGCAGGAAAGAGAATTCTCTCCATTCTTGTAGATGAAGGGGCTGATCAACCTAAGACTGGCAGTTCAGAGAGCAGTGCTGCCATAGGCTGTGAAGATCAAAGTACCTCAAGATCAGCAGGCAAGACTGGCAGGCAAGCTACCAGCCCAATTCCCAAGAATCAGAGGCTGGAAGACCAAAAGCCAGCTGCAAAATGTAGAGAAAAGCAAAAGCCCTGGCAAAACAAGCAGGAAGGAAAGAGGCAGAGGAGGGCAGGGAGACAAAAGCTGAGGGGGCAGTGAGCTGATACAGGCCCTGCTACCAGTACCACTCAGCAGATTCCATCATCGGGGTGATGACATAACTAATTTCAACAGCAAAGTGATCACACTATGTAACTGTCAAACACTGAGAATCATAGTCTAGCCAAGATGACAATCTTAACTATCACACACACACATACACAAATCTACCTCAGAGACTGTACATTTAAATATAAAACAATAGCACTTCTAGAAGAAAATAAATACATAACATCTTCATGATCGTGGAGTCAGCAAAAATTTCCTAAATAGGACATAATAAGCACTAACTATAAAGGAATATATACTTTCATTAGTTTATTGCAGATGTCACTTTGATAACTGAGGTGGGCATGACCCAAGCCATAGTATTTTCAGTCACCACATAAGCCTGTAAAAGCTAGACCACAAAAAGAAAGACCTAAGAAAAACTGACACATTTGAATTATGCTGTTGGTAAAAAAAATATTAAATACAATATGGACTGCCATAAGAACAGAGCCCTGGTGGTAGAGTGGTTAAGAGCTCAGACTTCTAACCAAGAAAATTCAGCAGTTTGAATCCACCAGCCATTCCTTGGAAATCCTACAGGGCAGTTGTATCCCATCCTTTAGGGTTGCCAGAAGCAGGAAACAGCTCCATGGTACCAGGTGTGCCAAAAAAACAGATAAATCTGTCTTGGAGAGGGCATGACCAGAGTGCAGATAGTGAGACTTTGTCTCATTTGCTTTGGGCACATCATCAGAAGGTACCACTTGCTGAAGAAACACATCATGTTTGTTAAAGTAGATGGTCACCAAAAATAGGGAAACCGTCACTGAGACAGACTGCTGAGAGGCTAACAGTAATGGGCTCAAACACACCAAGGACTGTGCAGATAGCACAAGGCCTGGACAACACTTCATTCTCTTAACCATAGATTGCCAAGTCAGAACCAATCCAATGACAAGTAACAATAACAACAAAGGCATTATTCTTACACATAAAGAAATATATAATTTATATCTAAACTGCATATGCTAAAATATATATACACATAATTAGCATATATAAAAATAAATAATTTCTGTTCACTAAAGGACATCATTAAAAAACAATAGAGTGCATAAACAGATTCATGTATTTCTAGTCAATTGATTTTGGTAAATATGGTAATAATTCAATCAGCAAAAAATATTTCAACAAATGTACTGAAATCATTGCATGAACATAGGGGAAGAAAATGCTCATCAAATTCTACCTCACACCTTACAAAAACTTTACTTCAGGATAGACCACAGGACTGAATGTAACATGTAATGATGAAATCTTCATCTCAGTTAGAGAGTTGTGTGTACTTCATGAAAAAAAATCAAACTGTATAACAAACTTTTCTACATACATGCTATAGTTAAAAAAAAAAAAAAAGCATCTATCTACCTGCCTATCTAAAGTGCACCCCAATTCCACAAGGGTAGTGATAATCTCCCCTGCCTTAAATTTTACCCACCACCAGAAAACCCACCACCATCTGTTCAATTTGGACTCATTGCGACCCTATAGAAAAGACCCAGACTCACTGCCACTGAGTTGATTCTGACTCACAGTGACCCAATAGGTCAGAGAATAACTGCCCCATAGGAGCAGTTTCCAATGAGCACCTGGCAGATTTGAACTGCTGACCTTTTGTTTAGCAGACATAGCACTTACCCACTACGCCACCACAGGGCATAGTGAAACTGCTCCACAGAGTTTCCAAGAAGCATCAAGCAGATTTGGACTGCCGATCTTTTGGTTAGCAGACATAGCACTTAACCACTATACCACCAGGGTTGTCTTAATCTTTAGAAGTATTTATTTATACCTTACGACAGTGCAATTAGAATCCCCCAGACTCTCCTTAGAAACCCTATGAGGCCATTCTACTGTATCCTGTACGATCGCTATGAGTCAGAAGTGACTTTACAGCAACAGGTATTTTTTTGTTTTAATACTAGCCACATAATAGCCAAAATGACTGGAGAACCAGCTGAGTACTCTAGAAAGCACTCCCTCATAGAGTCTTTTGGACAAAATACTCTTTTTATTGTTTGTATAATCATTTTAACACTATTGATTAGTATTACTTCACAGTGCATGCCTTTGTTAAAAAAAATACTATAGTCTTTTGAACAATTAAGATATTTCATTCATCATATAAAAACATCCCTGTTATTTGCAAAGAGACAGATGTTTCTATGCCATTTTACAAATAAGAAACTGAGGCATACTGAAGCTCAAAGTAGCCATATAGAGAACTGAATTTGGGTTTCTCTTGTCAAAGAATGCCAGGTAACAGAAATATCCTGCTAATCATTCTAGTTTTTTCCAAAATAATGCTCTGTTCTGTGGCTTGCCACAGGACACTTTTCCATCAGCTTTAACACATTCACTGTGTGCTTAGACCTTACCAAGTATGAGAAGGTCAGCACTCAGACACTAACAGACAGTACAAGTAAATAAAGAGATGATGCTGGTGGTGTCACTGTAACTGTCATCTAGAAACATGAGCTCAGATAGTTGTTTTCTAGTTTCCTTTCGGGCTGCACTTGCTCTCATACACAGGTGTCTGACAGGTATGCAAACGAAGAGAAATGTACATCTACGATCTGTGGTGAGCAGACTAAAGAAACAGAACTCATCGCCGCTGAGTCGATTTTGACTCATAGCAACCTTGCAGGACCGAGTAGAACTGCCCCATAGAGTTTCCAAGGGGCATCTGGTGGATTCAAACTGCCAACCTTTTGGTTAGCAGTTGTAGCTCTTACCAACCTAAAACCAAAACCAAACCCACTGCCGTCAAGTCGATTCTGACTCTTAACAACTCTACAGGACAGCGCAGAACTACTCTATAGCGTTTCCAAGGAGTGCCTGTTAGATTCTAACTGCTGACCACTTGGTTAGCAGCCCTAGCAATACACCAACAGGGTTTCCCTCACCAACCTTGATATTACAAATGTGAAAAGAGGAGTGTTACGGATCTAATTGTGTCCCCCTTAAAACGTGTGGAACAATTTGGCTCGGCCATGATTTCTGCTATTGTGTGATGTTTTCTCCTATGTTACAAATCCTACCTCTGTGATGTTAACAAGGGAGGATGGGTAGTAGTCCTGTTAGTGAGGCAAGATTCACTCTACAGGTGTGTATTGTGCCTTGAGAAAATCTTCTGGGACACAAAGCAAAGAGCTGGACACCTCATACCACCAAGAAAGAAGGAGTACTGGGAACAGAGTGCATCCTTTGAACCTGGGATCCCTGTATCCCAGAAGCTTCAGTCCAGGGGAAGACTGACAACAAAGACTTTCCCCCAGAGCCAACAGAGAAAGCCTTCCCCTGGAGCTGATGCCTTGAATTTGCACCTGTAGGCTATTGGACTGTGACAAAATAAATTTCTCTTTTTAAAGCCATTCACTTGTGGTACTTTTGTTATAGCAGCACTAGATGACTAAGACAAAAGGTGTGTGTGTGTCTGCGTGTCTATGTATCTGTGTCTGTGCCTGTGTCCAACAGGAAGTAAAGAGATGAGGCTTAACTAGGAAACAGAACTCCACAGGGCAGCTGTATTTGTCCCACCTCCCTTGACATCACAGTCATAGTACAGCACTAACAGCCAGTCACTGATTTCAGCCACTTTCAGTCTGAATACCTGCCACAAAGACAGATTACACCCCAAGATTTGAGAATTTTATTTTCAAAACTTGATGGATTATATCATCTTGAAACTTAGTTACTACTCCCTTGTTTTAGTCAGCTAGAGCTGCTCTAACAGAAATACCACAGAGTGGATGGCTTTAACAAAGGTTTATTCTTACACAGTCCAGTAGGTTGCAAGTCCATATTCAGGGTGTCCACTCCAGGGAAAGGCTTTCCCCTTGTCGGCTCTGGAGGAAAGTCCGGTATTGCATCAGTCTTTGTCCAGGGAGCATCCCGGCGCAGGAACCTCAGGTCTAAAGGACGCGCTCTTTTCCAGGTACAGATTTCTTGATGGCGCGAGGTTTCCAATTCTCCTTGTTTCTCTTTCCTTTCATCTCTTGCAGGTTGAAAGCATTAAGGGTGGAGCAAGCCATACTCCAGAGAAACTCCTCCTACAGCAGAGCAGGGAAGTAATCCTATGCAGTAATTAACAGCCCCACCCTAATCCTTTAACATACAGTTTAGCAAAACCACAAAATGGAGGACAGTCCCAAGATACTGGGAATCATATCCCAGCCACATGCTACACATATTTTTGGGGAGACACAGTTCAACTCATGACATCCCACCCTTTGACAACCCAAAAATTATATCACAGAAACATTTAACACATTCATCTCACCATAGCAAAATTAGGTCCGTCCCATACGACACTTGGCTTTTTATACAACAGAAGTCTTAAATCAGTTTCAAGTCCAAAATACAAAAACTCTTCTACATTTGTGAAACCTAGAAGGTAAGCTATTTGCTTCTAAAGGCACAACGGCAGAACAGGCACAAGTTAGACATTCCATTACAAATGGGAGAAATTGCAGGGAAAGAAGGCATTAACAGGCAACAGGCGAGTCAATAGAACACATTACATTAGCCCTCAAAGCTTTGGAAATACTCTTACATTTTCTGAGACATTCTACAAAATGACCCTGCCCTCCAAACTCAGGTATTGGCCACACTTTTGATTCTGAGTGGAGACCTCCAGCCCTGTGCTACAACTCTGCCTTAAAGGCCCACTTGGACAGAAATTCTGCCCCATCGGCTTCAGGAGCACCCTAAGCCCAACTGAGTGGCAGTTCCACCCTTACAAACACAGGACGCCATGGTTCCACCCTTTCAATGCCCTGAGGTCATGGCCATACCTTTTGAGACTGAGGCAGCTCAACTTCTCGCGCTGTTTGTCTCTTTAGCTTCAGCTTCATATGGCCGCATGGCCCGGGCCTCAGGCCCACATCTGCCCTGCCAGGAAAGTGTTCCAAAGCTCTGTAGCTCCACTGATTAAAGTGCCCAGAGGCACCCCATTCTTGCTGGAAAGAGTTCCACACAAAGGCACTCAGCTCTCTCGCTCTGTGGGTCAGCAAGGCCAGCTCCAACGATTTAAGTGCCCAGAGGCACCCCGTTCCACAAGGAAAACTCTGCGCAGGCACTAAGCTCTCTCGCTCCACAGGTCGGCTCCAGAGCTGCCTTTGGTTCTGCTGCTGCCGCTGCTGCCGGTCCTCTGTTGTTTCTCACCATTTGCACCTTCTTCTTTCCTTCTGAATCTTCTATTTATTTGCAGTTTCAAAGTGGCTTTCACATTTTAGGTATTTGCTAGAGCAGCACCCCACTCCTGGTACCAAATTCTGTTTTAGTCAGCTAGGGCTGCTCTAACAGAAATACCACAAAGCGGATGGCTTTAACAAAAAAAGGTTTATTCTTACACAGTCCGGTAGGTTGCAAGTCCATATTCAGGGTGTCTGCTCCAGGGAAAGGCTTTCCCCTTGTTGACTCTGAAGAAAAGTCCGGTATTGCATCAGTCTTTGTTCAGGGAGCGTCTTGGCGCAGAAACCTCAGGTCTGAAGAACGTGCTCTTCTCCTGGTGCAGATTTTTTGATGGTGCGAGGTTTCCAATTCTCCTTGTTTCTCTTTCCTTTTATCTCTTGCAGGCTGAAAGGATTAAGGGTGGGGCAAGCCATCCTCCAGGGAAACTTCCCCTACAGCAGAGCAGAGAAGTAATCCTATGCAGGAATTTACAGCCCCACCCTAATCCCTCAACATACAGTTTAGCAAAACCACAAAATAGAGGACAGTCCCAAGATACTGGAAATCATATCCCAGCCACATGCTACACATATTTTGGGGGGGACACAATTCAACCCATAACATCCCCGAAGCCAAATTTATTTTCATTTTCTATTTTCCGTGCAATTCCCCAGGAAAACAAATAACCAGAAACTCTATTTCCTAGGGTAATGTCAGGCTCTCAGCAGTGAGTATCCAAATGGGTAGGGTTATTCCCTGCATGCCCTTCCTCAGATAATTTTCCTTTCCTAATCTAAACTGGACCAATTTGGACTGTGGATTTCAGGGTTCAGAGTGGTTTTGTAAGCTTTCTCCTCAAATTCGCTTTCAATTAAATGTCTTTTCCTTCAAAATCAAAGTTTTAAAATATTGCCCAATTGTTTCCTGATAAAACATTTTCCTCTAAGTAAGTTATTGAGGAGTTGGTTAACTTTTTTTTCTTTAATATGACTGAGTGAAAATGTACATTTCCATATAAATTTACATGCCCACCTATATGCAGCTTCCATTGCTCTTGCTGTCCGGTGACAGCACACTATTCCTCTCTGCTCCATACATGTCTCATCCTCCCAACAACTCTTGAAATTTTTTGCTTTACCAAACATTTGTGAATGTAATTAATTCATTTTCTCAATTTCATAGGTGTGGTATCACACATACAAATTACAATATACAGATCTGCTTCCTGGCAGGGAACACCATGTGTTTAGCACAGCAATCTATCACACCACACACGTGCCATTCATTAACACTAATGGACATTGTGTGCACAAAGCCCCACTCATTAACTGGAAAATTAAAACCCCTTGTGTATAAATAGGAGCCCTGGTGGCACAGCAGTTAAGAGCCTGGCTGCTAATCAAAGCACTGGCAGTTCAAATCCACCAGCTACTCTTTGGAAACCCCATGAGGCAGATCTACTTTGTCCTAGAAGGTCACTGCCATCCATCAGAATTAACTGGACAGCATCAGGTTTGCTATATAAATAAATCACATCTCCAGCTACAGGAAGGCACTTATTTTTAACTTTGTATTTCAGTGTATATTTAAAAATACTGTAATATCTTTGACTGCAGCAAAAATTTGGGTCCAAGAGATTAGGTGAGAACTTTTATCACCATCCTTCACTTGGTCACTCACTTTCCATGCCAGAAGACAGAGGACTGACGGATAGCAATGTAAGTAGGTTCTATCAGGAGTGAAGGTGTTTGGCTGAATTTCACAGAAAGGGGCCTCTTGAACATACAGTGAATAAGCTACCATCGGTCTCCCTGTCCCAGTTTCCTCAGCTGTCAAATGGGATAACAGTAGGAACTATCTTACCAAGAAATACTTGCCACAGTGCCTACCACAGCAGGACAGAGGCTGGAGAAGTAGGAGACGACCCACTGATTAAATTGTTGTTGTTGTTAGGTGCCATCAAGTTGATTCCAACTCATAACAATGTTACACACAACAATAAAACACCATCTGGTACTGTGCCATGCCCACAATAGTTTTTATGCCTAAGCCCATTGTTGCAGCCACTGTGTCAATCCATCTCCTTGAGGGTCTTCCTCTTCTTCACTGACTCTTTACTTTACCAAGCATGATGTCTTCTCCAGGAACCGATCCCTCCTGATAACATGTCCAAAGTATGCAAGATGTAGTCTTGCCATCCTTGCTTCCATGAAACACTCTGGCTGTACTTCTTCCAATACAGTCCTTTGATAGTCCATGGTATCTTCTCCAGTACCACAATTCAAAGGCGTCAAATTCTTCTTCTGTTATCCATACTTATTGTTCAGCTTTCACACGCATATGATGCCATTGAAAATACCATGGCTTCGGTCAGGCACACCTTAGTCACCAAGGTGACATCTTTTCAACACTTTAAAGAGGCCTTTTGCAGCAGATTTTCCCAATGCAATGCATCTCCTGATTTCTTGACTGCTGTTTCCATGGGCATTGACTTTTCTCCCTTTTATTATGATGTTGCTTACTGGTCCAGTTCCAAGGAATTTTGTTTTCTTGATTTTGAAATTCAATCCATACCGAAGGCTGCGGTCTTTGATCTTTATCAGTAAGTGTTTCAAATCCTGTTCCTTTTGAATAAGCAACTGATTAACTGAAGTCACATAAATCATGATCACAAGGCTTACTATGTGTCAAATCAACCTATAATGTGCTTCTTTACCTTATCTCCATTAATCCTTGCTATTTTGATGAACATATGGAGTGGCCTTGAGTTCTAAGATGACCATGCGTTAGAATCAACTCAATGGTAGTGTATTTGTGTTTGTTTTGGTTTTATACAGGAAGGACTTGATGGCAATAGGTTTAGTGTGTTACTTTTATATTCTGACACACCACTGTCAATCTCTTTGTTGCACTGCAATGGCTTGCATGGGCCTGTGAGGCTGGAAGTCACTCAACTGGTACGTGAATGCCAGCAGGGTTGCTCATGATGGACAGGTTTCAGTGGAGCTTCAGACTAACACAGGTTAGGAAGAAAAATATGGTGATCTACTTCTGAAAATTAGCCCATGAAAACCCTACACATTGGAAGGCACTCAAGATACATAGTGACCCCAATAATGGACTGGGGCATACCAACAATCTGAGAAATGGTACTGAACCAGGCAATGATCTGTTCCACATGGTGGCCATGAGCTGGAGCTGACCTGAGGACAACTAACAGCAACAGTCCTCTGACTGGCAGTTACCATTATTCCCACCGAACACATGAAATGGTACCATTGTTTATTAACTGACTGACTCAGGTTAAGCAGCTCTCTCAAGGTCACAACTGATCATGGTGCATGGATGCTATGCAATTAAGTCTATACTCTTTTCAAAATCAAGAAGAGCTGAAAAACAAATGCAGAAGGGGGAAAACTTTTGGTCCTTGAAAAATACCCAGAGGCCTATGAATTGTTATAATGTGGCTGCTTCTTTTTTTAACTTCTCAGAGAATTTTGGTAGATAATAGTTATCTAAAACTTGTTTTTGAGCAATATTATCAAGTATAGCTCTCAATGATTCAAAAAAAAAAAAAAAACTCTATAAACCCCATTGCCTTCAATTCTGATTCATTAACTCTATAGGACATCATAGAACTGCTCCAGAGGGTTTCCAAGGATCACATGCTAGATTCAAACAGCTGACTTTTTGATTAGCAGCTGTAGCTAGAAACAAGAATATCGAACACCTTCAGCATCAAGTAAATGATATCAGAGTAATCTTTGGAATATTACAGCTCAGACTTGCTCTTTCTCATATTTGGGAGAAAAAGAAATCCAATCAACTTCTGCTAGTTGTCAATATTTCCTGGTGAAACTGACACAGTATCTTAGTAAAACGAAAGATAAAAAAAGATAGTTTGGAGTACAGCCACTACAAAAGAACAGGACGCTTTTAGCTACATTTATGCAGAGAAGAATTTTTAAATGTTTACTCATAATATGATTAGTGTTTGAAAAGATTTATCTAGTATAAAAATAGTTTTAAAGTTGTAAAAACTGCTTTAAATAAATAAGAGGCTCTACGAACCATCTAGCATTTACAATATTGTTAAGTACTGATTGAAGTGTCATTTTTGTAATGCTTCTAAAATTTCCTGCATAAACTAGTGTTCTTATGTGTCTACTTAAACAGTTTCTCCATTGTGAACACTATGACTCCTCAGCTCTAAACAAAGACGAATACCTCGAAGAGGGAATTAGCATTAGCATGTCTTCAACAAACGGTAAAAATTCATTATGACATTCTCCTTTAATATAAAATGGCATAATCTACTTTACATTTGGACCCAAGAAAACAGTGTAAAAATTTCATAAAGAAAAAAAGGCATTGTAATGTAAGTCTGAGATATTTCCATACACACACATACATTGTTATTCTTCTTGTATATATAAATTTAATAGAAGATAAATTAACAATTTTAACTGAAAACATATAGAAGATGTTAATATTGTTTTAAATTTTTATCTCAGTATAGCCTGATTTTGTATGTTTTTGTATTTTTTTAACCACTCAGAATACCTATGATTCTAAAATAGTGGCATTCAGGAACATAACCATTAAGATAGTTGTTACATATTTAATTTCATGCTCCACTCAGCATAAAGCAGTTGTGGGACGACAGACCAAAGCAAATTAAGTGGCTTCTTAGATAATTTCCTGCTTAATTGAAAGCAGGTAGCTTTTTAAAAGTAATAATTGGCTTTGTTTCAAATGAATGTGAGGCTATTTCTTTGTTTAATACATGGTTATGAGATAGCATTGCACTGAGTCCCAGCACAATGAGTTGAGAGTCTCCCATTGAAACTAACGGCTGGAAATGTGACAAAGGGCTGGGAGAAAATGAACAGGAGTCCTCTAAGTGGCACATGGATGTGGGGACATGGGTCAAAGAAGGAAAAAGAATGGCACGGTATTTGAGTTGGAATATATATATTTGTCTTAGTCATCTAGTGCTGCTGTAACAGAAATACCACAAGTGGGTAGTTTCAATAAAGAAAAATGTATTCTCTGACAGTCTTGCAGGCTACAAGTCCAAATTCAGGGCATTGCCTCCAAGAGAATGCCCTCTCTGTCAGCCCTGGAGGAAGTTCTTTGTCACCAATCCTTCCCTGACCAAGGAGCTTCTTGGTGCAAGGAATCTAGATCCAAAGGATGTGTTTTCGTGCTCTTCATTTTCACTAGTACGAAGTCCCCAGCTTCCTGCTTGCTTGCTTTCCCTTTTATCTCTTGTAAAATAAGAGGCGTTACAGGCCACATGCCTGGAAACTCCTTTTATATTGGGTCAAGGATATGACCTTAGTAAGGGTGTTACAACCCCACCCTAATCCTCTTTAACTTAACATTACAATTATAGAATGGAGAACAGCTACATGGGAATCATGGCCCAGACTAACTGATACACGTGTTTTTTGAGGGGACATAATTCAACCCACAACAATGTTTGTGTTTACGTACACATATATTTATATCCCTGGTAGCACAGTGGTTAAGAGCCATAGCTGCTAACCATAGGTTAGCAGCTGGAACTTACCAGCTGCTCCTTGGAAACCCTATGGGGTAGTTCTACTCCGTCCCATCGGGTCACTATGAGTTGTAATCAAATCAGCGGCAATGGTTTGGTTTTTTACATAAAATCATAAATAAGTGCAATAGATTTTACTGTATTTCTATCATTCTACTTTGAGCACTGGTCTGATGTTAGCAAGTAGTCTATTATGAGATTGGTAGCCTCAGCTCACGTTTAAACAGACAGGTCTTCCTCTTCCTCATCATGAAGTCAAAACTGACAACCAGCTGTGAAATATGGTATTATGCTTCTGGAGATATAGTCCAAGGAGTCAATGTGAGTATACTAACAAGGAGATGTGAATGGAACTTGGTTTGACCTAAATGCCTATCTAGTGAGTCAACTGTGGAGTTCTTTTTTGTTGGGAATCAATATTCAGACATTTTCAAATATATTAGATGTGATAAATAAGCTTTAAAGAGTCATGGTGGTACAGTGATACAGTGCTGAGTTTCCAAAAGAGAAGTTGGTGGTTCAAATCCACCAGCCACTCCAAGGAAGAAAGATGGGGCAGTCTGCTTCTGCAAAGATTACTCATTGCTATCCAGTCAATTCTGACTCATAGCAATTTAGTAGGACACAAAACTTCCCCATAGGGTTTCCAAGATTATGGAAGTCAGAAACAAATCTTTGCATCTATATGCAACACTACAATTCTATGTAACTCAACTATCTTAATCCCACATGTATCTGTCCCTTTGTCATTCTGTGGGGGCTTGCATGTTGCATGGTGTTATCTTCATTTCAAGATCTATCCTGAAGTACAATGCTGTCAGTGATAGGATAATACCATGCAACATGCATGCATCTTCTGTGATACTAGAAGCTATGCCACTTGTATTCAGACACTAACAGGGTCACCCATGGTGGACAAGTTTTAGCTGAGCTTCCAGACTAAGACAGACTAGGAAGAAGGACCTGGAAGTCTACTTCTGAAAAGAATCAGCCTGTGAAAACCTTATGAACAGCAGGAGAACAGTGTCAGAAACAGTGCTGTAAACTGAGCCCCCCAGGTCAAAAGGCAACAAAAGGACAAGTGGGAAAGAATTGCCTCCTCAAAGTAGAGTTGACGTTAAAGACATGGATGGAGTCAACTTTTGGGGACCTTCATTTGCTGATCTAGCAAGACTGAAAATGAGAACAAGTAGCTGCAAACATCCATTAATAATCAGAATGTGGAATGTACAACGTATGAATCTAGGAAAATTGGAAATAATAAAAAATGTCATGGAACACATAAACATCAATACCCTAGGCATTAGTGAGCTGAAATGGACTGGTACTGGACATTCTGAATCAGTCAGTCATATAGTCTACCATGCCAGGAATTACAAACTGGAGTAAGAAGGGTATGGCATTCATCATCAAAAAGAACATTTCAAGATCTATCCTGAAGTACAATGCTGTCAGTGATAGGATAATACCATCACACCTACAAGGAATGCCAGTTAATATGACTATTACTCAAATTCATGCACCAAGCACTAAGGCCAAAGAAGAGAAACTGAAGACTTTTACCAGCTTCTGCAGTCTGAAACTGATCAAACATGCAGTCAAGATGCATTGATAATTACTGGCAATTAAAATGCAAAAGCTGGAAACAAAGACGAAAGATCACTAGTTGGAAAACATGACCTTGTTGATAGAAATAATGTCAGAGATCACGTGACACAATTTTGCAGACCAACAACTTCACTGCAAATGCCTTTTTTCACCAAATTAAACGCTGACTACACATGTGACCTCACCAGATGGAATACACACGATTCAAACCAATTATGTCTATGGAGAGAGGCAATGGAAAAGTTCAATATCATCAGTCAGAACAAGGCCAGGTGCCAGTTGAGACACAGGTCTTCAAATGCTCAAATGCAAGTTAAAATTGAAACCGAAGAAAATTAGAAGTCCATGAAAGCCAAAGAATCACCTTAAATATAACCCACTTTAGTTTACAGACCATCTAAAGAATAGATTTGAAGTGTTGAACACTAACTACCTAATGACCCAAGACCAGATGAACCGTGAAACAACATCAAGGCATCATACATGAAGGAAGGAAGAGGTCATTAAACAGACAGAAAAGAAAGAAAACACCAAGTTGTATGTCAGAAGAGACTCTGAAACTGCTCTTGAATGCTGAGTAGCTAAAGCAAAATGAAGAAATGATTAAGTAAAAGAACTGTACAGAAGATTTCAAAGGGCAGCTCAAGAAGAAAAAGTATTACAATGACACGTACAAAGAGCAGGAAATAGACAACAAAAAGGAATGAATACACCGTGCATTTTTCAAGCCAAAATAAGTGAAGGTTTCTACGGAGAAAATATTAAATGATGAAGGGAGTGTCAAAAGAATATGGAAGGAATACACAGAAACATTATACCAAGAGAACTGGCTGATGTCAACCATTTCAAAAGGTAGTACAGGATAGAGAAATGACAGTACTGAAGAAAGAAGGCTAAACTAGCCACATTGAAGTCACTGGCAGAAAACAAGCCTCCAGGAATTGATGCAAATCAATTGAAATGTTTCAACAAATGGGTGCAGCAATAAAAGTGCTCATCCATCTATGCCAAGAAATTTGAAGGACAGCTATCTGGTCAACCAACTGGAAGAGATCTGTATTTAGGACTGTTCCCAAGAAAGGTGGTCCAAATGAATGCAAAAATCATTGAACAATATCATTAACATCACATGCAATTAAAATTTTTTGTTAAAGACCATTCAAAAGCAGCTGCAGCAGTATACTGACTGGGAACTGCCAGAAACTCAGGCCAGATTCAGAAAAGTATGTGAAGCCAGGGATATCAGTTCTGATATCAGATGGATTTGGGCTGAAAGCAGGGAATGCCAGAAAGAAGTTTACCTGTGTTTTATTGACTGTGAAAAGGCATTGGATTGAGTGGATTCATGAGGAATCTGTACATGGTTCAAGAGACAGTCATTTGACCAGAACAAGGGGACACTGTATGGTTTAAAGTCAGGAAAGATGTGTGTCAGGGTTGTGTCCTTCCACCATACCTTTCAACATGTATGACCAACAAATAATCCAAGAAGGTGGACTATCTAAAGAAGAATGGGGTATCACTATAAACCTGCATTATGCAGATGACAGAATTTTGCTTACTGAAAGTGAAGAGGACTTGAAACACTTACTGATGAAAATCAAAGATCACAGCTTTCAGTATGGATTATACCTCAGAATCAAGAAACCAAAAACATTCACCACTGGACCAATAAGCAACATCATGATACATGGAGCAAAGACTGAAGTCGTTAAGCCAAGCCAAGTGCCGTCGAGTCTTGGATCCACCATCAACACCCATGGAAGCAGCAGTTAAGAAATCAAAAGACGCATTACACTGGACAAATCTACTGCAAAAAAAACTTCTTTAGAGTGCTGGAAAGCAAAGATGTCACCTTTGAGACTATGGCATGCCTGATCCAAGCCATGTTTTTTTCAAATCATGTCATATGACAATCAGTAAGGACAACAGAAAAACTGATGCCTCTGAATTATGGTATTGTAGAAGAACATGGAATATACCATTGACTGCCAAAGAATCAACAAACCTGTCTTGGAAGAAATATAGCCACAGTGCTCCTTAGAAGCAAGGATGGTGAGACTACATCTTACACACCTTGAATATGTTGTCCAGAAGGTCCAACCCCTGGAGAAAGACATCATGCTTGCTAAAGCAGAGGGTCAGCAAAAAAGAGTAACACCCTCAACAAGATGAACTGACACAGTGGCTACAACAGTGGGCTTAAGCATTAAAACAATTGCGGGCATGGTGCAGGACTGGGCAGTGTTTCGTTTTGTTGTATATAACAACACTATGAGCAGAAACCAACTAGATGGAAGCTAACAAAACAACAATCATCTTAATGGAGTAATGGGAGAGAAAAAAGAACTCTGCTTGCAGCAGCAATTATCATAAAGTTGAAAGCAGGAATCGAAAGTGGAAAAATACAAAGATGGTATAATAGAATATAAAGTTCTAGAAAGAATAGAAAACTGACAAAAATTCAAATACTGTAACTTGCAAGATACCAAATATAACCATAAGGTAGGGAGTAAAGGAAATCCCAGGGATATTAGTTTTGAGTCTAGGGAGGGAGGACATTTTAACCCCTACCATCCCATCCCTGCAAATCTTGACAGATTGTATTATACACTATGGTTCTGTTTCAGCATTCTTCCAATATGACTTCCCTTAGTGCTTAACACAATATTTAGGGGATCCTAAAGTACAAATTGACAGAAGTCGGCTGTTGCTTGAATGTGGGTACAAAAGAGACTAAAAGATGACACCCAAGTTTATGCTTCAGCATCCAAACTGTTAATGGTGTTTTGTAATGAAATAAAGAACACAGAAGAAGAAGGGCAAGTTGGACATTGTGAGATTGAAAAGACTTAAAACATCCAAGTGAAGACATCTAGTGGCAATCAGATATTTATACGTGAGCCTGGAGCTCAAAGGAAAGATTTGAACTAGAGACACAGATTTGGCATCCTTTCACTTTTTCATAAGAGTGAAGCTATGGAAACCTTGGTGGCTTACTGGTTAAGTGCTAGGGCTGCTAACCAAAAGACATTCCTTGTAAAATCTATGGGGGCTGTCCTACTCTGTCCTATAGGGTTGCTATGAGTCAGAACTGACTCAATGGCAATAAGTTTGTGTCTTAGGCTGGGTTTTCTAGGGAAGCAAAACCAGTAACACATGTAGGTACGAGGAAAAATTTATGATTCACTGATAGATGATAGATAGATTAGATAGATAGATGATTGATGATAGATAGATAGATAGATAGATAGATGACAGATAGATAGATAGATGACAGATAGATAGATAGATGATAGATAGATAGATAGATGATAGATAGATAGATAGATGATAGATAGATTGATAGATAGATAGATGATAGATAGATGATAGATAGATAGATGATAGATAGATAGATAATAGACAGATGATAGATAGAGAGAGAGAGAGATAGATAGACAGATAGATAGATGACAGATGATAGATGATAGATTGCTAGATAGATAGATGACAGGTGATAGATGATAGATTGCTAAATAGATAGATGATAGCTAGATGATAGAAAGAATGAATGAATGAAAAATAAATAAATAATAATAAATATAGGAAACAGCTCACATAATCACAGAAGCTGAATGTCCCAAGCTCTGGCACAAGCCTCACGTGGCCACGGAAGCTGAGGAACCCAAAGTCAGCAAGTCAGAGACCAGGGTTCTAGATCACCGGTTGTGTAGGTCAGTGGATCCCAAGCTGGTGGCAAGATAAAGTGACAGAGGCTGGCAAAACCAGGATCAGCAGGTCAGGGAGCAGGAGCAGGCAGAGGCTGGCAAACCCAGGATTGGCAGGTCAGGGAGCAGGACTCTCAAGGGCGGACCGTAAGGACTGATAAGTCCAACAGCTGCTAGTTAAGTCCCGGAACCAGACGCTGGAACCAGACAGTAGGAGCTCCTGGCCACGTGAGCAACCAGCAGCCATAGTAAAAGGTCGCGAGATGAGAGCCGAGGAGCAGGGAGCCACCACAAACCCCGCCCTGCCACTTAATACAGCAGCCAAATATGTAGTAGACAAGTTGACATAATCCTGACCACCACAGTTTGGTTTGGTTTTTTTGAAGCTACGGGACTGAACAAGATTATCCACCATCCACACAAAGGGGAGAAGAGGGCAGAACCTAAAATTACATCAACATTTAAGGAAGAGTTAAAGAAAAGGAACCTTCAAAAGATAATGAAAAATTACAGTCAGAAAATAGGAAGAATTTTACCTATTAATTACACTGACATTTCCAGGCCCTTAACCTCTACCTTTTCTCCCAGTCCTTCATCCCTGGTCATAGAACTATTCCTTTTCCTACTCAGTTGTTATTCGTCTCCTTCAAGTCTGTTCAGATTCCTAGTGACCCTGCTTACAACGGAGCCAAACATTGCCTAGTCCTGTGCCATCCTCACATTGTTGCTATTTGACCCTTCTGTCGTAGCTACTGTATCAGTCCATCTCACTGAGGGTCTTCCCCTTTGTCACAGACCCTCAACTTTACCAAGCATGATGTGCTTCTCCAGTGACTGATCCTTCCTGATAACGTGTCTGAAGCACATACATGAGACAAAGTCTCACCATCCTTGCTTTGGAGGAGCATTCTGACTGTATTTCTTCCAAGACAGATTTGTTGGCACTCTCAGCAGTGCACGCATGGTATATGCAACATCCTTGCACATCACCATAATTCAAACACAATTCTTCTTTTGTCTTCCTTATTCATTGTCCAGCTTTTGCATGCATATGAAGCGACTAAAAACACTATGGCTTGGGTCAGGCATACCTTCAGCCTCAAAGTAGCATATTTGTTTTTTTTACCACTTTAAAGACGTCTTTTGTAATAGATTTGCCTCCTGTACTACACCACGTGATTTCTTGATTGCTGCTTCCACGGGCCTTGATTGTCAATCCAAGCAAAGTGAAATCCTTGACCATTTCACTCTTTTTTCCATTTATTATAACGGTCCTTATTGCTCTAGTGGTAGGGAACTGTATTTTCTTTATGCTGAGGTCTAATCTATACTAAAGGCTGTAGTCTTTGATCTTCATCAATAAGTGCTTCAGTTACACCACAATACATCACTTCACCTCTCATTTGCAACTTCTATAGTCTTTTTCACTGCCTTACACATCTGCCATACCATACTTTACCTTGGATCAGTGAGAAAAAAAGCACATTCCTCGTCTTACAATGGTGTCTTCCCTAGAACTGCTTTCTGGCTGTTACACAGCCTAAGAGTTGAGAAGCTTCTAGGGCAAGCCTCCTGACTGAAACCTCCAACCCAAGTATTGAGCTTTCCTCAGTCACTATATGGGTGATGGGTGAAGCATGATGATGAGAAGAAAGAACTAATATTTAAACATACATTATGTGTTAGTCATGCACTGTGGTGGGTCTTTGACACACAACATACTCACTCTTGGCAACACTACCAAGAATTAATAGTTGTCACTGATGTTAAAACAGCTACGAACTTAGCCCAAGAGCTCATTGTAATACAGATATTCTGCTTCTAAAAGCCTTTTCCTTGCCACTGGCCTCAGTCAGGAGTCCTGATGGCGAAGCGGTTAAGAGCCTGGCTCCTAACCAAAAGGCTGAACCCACCAGCTGCTCCCTGGAAACCCTATGGGGCAATTCTACTCTGTTTTGTTGGGTCATTATGAATATAATCAACTCAGCAGCAACTCTTTTGGGCTGGTTGAGCCTCAGCTGCCATTCAAAGAACAAGAAGGTACTGCTCTGCCATCTGAAGTATTTTCACAATTGAGCAAGAGAAAATCCATATATACCAAAATTATTTGAAAATGGCTTCTAACAGAAACAGAAATTGAGATTCCTACTTCCCAGAATTTGCCAGGTTAATATAAGATAGGTCTGTCTCAGTGGTCTCATGTTTTTAGAAGCATTTAGGGTAACTGAAAAACACTGGGTCTTCCATTTCTAGAAAGATGAAGCTGAACCACTTTTCCCCACTCTCCTCCTAAATACAAGCAGAAACTCTGAATATTATACAAAAATGAAACGTAAGAAGGCTGAAGAGAACAAGGCAAACTGCCTAGGACTCCAGGAACAACACAGTGGTGAGTTTCCTTGGTTTTCTTTTCACCTCAAACATTCCAGACTAGGTGCTAGAGAAGCTGGCAACTCCAAAATGCCAGTGAACACAGACAAAAAGAAACCCAACAAAAGCATGCTTTCTCCAGCCAAAGGACAAAAAAAAGCAGCCTACCCAGACAGAAAATGCTTAGACAATAACTGCTTTACTCCAGCCAAACACCATAGAAAACACTGTGAGTCCATCCCCACCCCCATCCCTACCACCAAAGGTCAAGTGGGAGCCTCAGCTTTTGCCACCATGATGGTGTCAGCAAAGGACAATAGGGAACCTGGACTTTCTTCCTAGTGGGCAATAAAATGTCCCCTTCCCCCTCAACCATGGTGTCCATGGAAACCACATCAGGAGCCTGGACTTCCACCCCACCTAGCAACAGCAGCACAGTGTTCTTCCTCTCCCCACTGGAGTAGGGTGAGAAGAGCTTAGTGGCAAGTGGACACTTTCACCAGAATTAGCAGTCACAAGGCACCTTTATTTGCAGTAGCTAACAAGCAGATGTAAAATGTTCTACAATAGGTAAAGGGTTAAACAAACTGTTGCACATCCATAACATGCAACAGTACTCAGCAATAAATACAAGCAAATACTGATACATGCAATCATTTGGATGAATCTTAAGGGCATTATGCTGACTGAAAAAAATTAAACAATCTCAGGTCACAAACCCTAAGATTCAGTTGCTAAGACATTCTCAAAATGAAAAATTTATGCATGATCAGGAGTTGCCAGCAATCTGGAATGATGACGACGATGATGATGCATGTGCGGGGATAGGCGGGCAGTGACTACCAAAGGGTTCCATGAGGGAGACTGTTGGGGTGTTGGGATTATCCACATGATTGTGATAATGGTTACACATGATAGTATGAAACCCACACGACACTACACAGAAAATGACAGAACTACACATGCACTTTATAGCCAAGCCAAGTGCCGTCCAGTCGGATCCGACTCATGTCATGCACTTTATACCCGTGTCAATTTCCTGGTTTTATTATTGCACTACAGTTATGTGATCCACCACTCATCTCACAGTGTGTCATACCTTGGTGGCATGCATGTTGCTATGATGCTGCAGGGTCACTGACAGTAGACAGGTTTCATTGGAGCTTCCAGACTAAGACCAGGAAGAAAGGTCTGGCAATCTACTTCCAAAAATTAGCCAGTGAAACTTCTAAAGATAACAACAGAACATTGTCCAATAGAGTACTGGTAGATAAGCCCCCTGGTCTGGAGGGCACTCCAGGCCTCAACAATGGACTGGAGCATTCCAACAACCATGAAGCTGGCAGAGGGCCAGGCAACATTCTGCTCTATTGTATAGGCGTCACTATGAGTCAAAGTCAACCCAATGGCAACTAACAACAATACAGTTATTTTAAATGTAAAAACTGGTGGAAAGAAGGTGAAGGGTATAGTCATCTTTGCAACTTCCTGTCACTCTGTAATTTATTCAACATGAAAAGCCAAAAAAATAAAATTGGCATCCAAGCCACATTTCTGACTAATAAATATCTCTGGTGAATGACTCTAGCCAACCGTACTTTATTTTTTGAGTTCAACAGGTAATTCTAAAGTGTGGCTAGGGTTCAGAACCATTGGCAGCTAGTGCTTTTACTGAAACTACAGGTGAGCGGAACACCTATGAGTTAAGTTTGTTAGTGTTAAGTGGTCAAGAAATACAACCATTACTTCGGCCACATCTGCCACAAAGATCTATTTAAACTGTTAAAAAGCAAAAATTGTCACCTTCAAAGCTAAAGTGCACTGGACTCAACCCATGCCCTTTTCAGTCACCTCATGTGCATATGAAAGTTGGACAATGTAAAAGGAAGACCAAAGAAGAATCCATGTGTTTGCATTACGGTGTTAGTGAAGAATACTGCACATACCACGGACTACCAGAAGAATGAACAAGTCTGTCTTAAAAGAAGCAGAGCCAGAATGTTCCTTAAAGGTTAAGAATAGTAAGACTTTGTCTCACTTTGGATGTGTCACCAGAAGGGACCAACTACTGGAGAAGGACATCAAGTTTGGTTAAGTCGACAGTCAGCAAAAAAGAGGAAGACCCGAACTGAGATAGACTGACACCGTGGCCCTAACAACGTGCATGATTAGCAACAACTGTCAGAATGGTGCAGGAGTGAGCGACTTTCTGTTTCCTTATAAATAAGGTTGCTAGCGGGGGTCAGTTCTACTCTGGCCCCTAGGGTCGCCATGAGTCGGATCCGACTCGACGGCACTTGGCTGGCATGCGTCAGAGCTGACTCAACGACACCTAACAACAAAAAGATAGCAAGGAAGGAGAAACCTTAATGTACAGGACTATTTTTGTTTTTTCCTGTCCCCCCTCCCTCTGCAATGCCAAGACATTAAGTGAATCCAAATAATGCAGATGGGATAATCAATCATGTGTTATGTTATATGCCATTTTGTACCAAAATGCCAGCCCTGACAGACTTTTCTTTGGATTTTAAAGCATTCAGTATAAGAGTCAAAATTTTAAAATGCTGAGAATCACTTACGATCACATTTCAAAGTACAGCAATTTTGGAAAATTGTTCCACTGAGTCCTTATTTTTTGATGGGTAACAAAATCAGAGCGTTTGGGGCTTTTTTTTTTTTTTTTTTTTTCTTTAATGCTCAATACTAACAGCAGTAACCTCTGGGAAACACGTGAAAAACGTGTTATTCCTTTCCTTCCTTAACTATGAATTCTAATGCAGTAGTTAATTTTACTAATGCTTATCAACCACTACTACCTAGTGAAAAAAGATACCAAACCTGCTGCCTTAAGATTCCATTCTGACTCACAGCGACCTTGTAAGACAGAGTAGAATTGCCCTATAGAGTATCCAAGGAGCGCCTGATGGACTCAAACTGCAAACCTTGTGGTTAGCAGCGATAGCACTTAACAGCTACACAATTTAGTGTAGTGCTTAGTAGCACTGTAAACGACTACTTGACCAATTTAAAGGCTTTTAAATTTCTATTAGTCTTTATCACCAACATCAAAAAACACATTCAGTGCATCATCTATTCAGCTGGGCCAAGAGCTCAAACGTTTAGGAATGTGTCCTTTCCTACCTGTAGAAAGTTTTACAATCTGTTTAAGGATGTGTCCAAGTATACAGAGAGCATGTGGGTGATATCCAGACTGTCAAAATGTAGAAAGATCCAAAGGGGCTGTTTTTACCAGAAGTATTTTTGCAAAATTTGGGAAAAGAGTTTGCATCTTCTGGGGTCATAGACTGTACAGATGAGCAGCTTCACCAAACGCAGTTATGCGATCCGCGAGAGAGGTGCGCTTAGTTCTCAGTCGCGGACTGACTTTCAATACTGCAGCTGTTTTGAAGCCAGAAGTCCGGTTAAAAAAAAAGTCAAAACGAAGCGCGAGGCACTGCCTCCTTTCCCAAGTCTGGTCAAAAGCACTGTCCATTTTTCTCCATCTTCAGGGCTTTGGACCTTTTTTTTTTTTTGATAGAGTGGATAGGGTCTGAGGAAGAAGAGAGTAAATATTGTGTGCTAACTATTCGCTAAACCAAGACTACCAATCAATCTTCTCCCTCTTTCCTTACAAATAAGACCCTCACACTCATTCCTCCACTCTAGTTTATAGCACTACATCTCCCTGACTTTGTTTTCTGTTCTGGAACGATCTATCAATTTGGAAGCCTCCCTTAAGTTCCTTACTGCTGTGAAATCTGGCTTAGGAGCAAAATGAGAACCACCACGTCTTAACAAGAGTTAGCGCAAACTCCTTTAAGGAAAGTTGTTTTGTGATTGTGGGAGGTAGCCAACGCGTGCTCTGACATTCCTTTCGAACACAGCTGAGGTTTATCATTTTCGCTATTACAAAGATTTTTTTCCTTCCTCCTTCGCTTTATGCCTTTTTGGCAGGAGCCTCGACTCTGCAGGTGTTAGCGCTGCAAGGGCTGAACCCAACCGCCAGTATGTCTGCCGAGCCTAACATGGGATGTTGCCCAGCAAACACAAGAGCCAAAACAGAAAGCGATCAGGAAGACCTGCGAGAGCTCTTCAGAAGGTACTCGGACCAGAGCCCTGGAAAACTAGAGCGAGTGCATTTCCCTGCTGTGGAAATCCGCAGGAGCCGAGGGAAAAAAAAAAGAGTGAGAGAGAAAGGGAGAAAAGGAAAAATAAATAAATAAAACCACCCCCGCGCTCAGAATCCCGAAAGCAAGCGAGCGCGCAGGCTAGCTGAGCTGCTACAGCTGGAAGTCATTGTGCGGGTTGGCGTCTACGTTGCCAAGGCGACCGCCCGGCCGGCGCCAGCAGAGGGGGGAGGCGGGCTCGGTGAATGGGTGACGTCACGCGGCCGGCGCCAGGCAGTCTGGGCGGCCGAGCCAATGAATCAGCTGTCGGGGGAGGGAGTGCCGCGCGGAGGAGGAGGGTACAGGAATGCGCCGGGCGCCCAGGGCATGGGGGCGGGGCTTCCGCCCCGCCTCGCCCCGCCCTCGCCCTCCAGGCTAAGAGCTGGGCCTTGCCGCTCTGTGCTCCGAGTGCAGGTCACCGGGTCGCCCCCGTCGGCTGGGTTTCTGCCAGTTACCCCGACGGGCGCGCCCTCTGCGGGGAGGCCAGTGAGCTGGGGGCACAGTTAGAGCGAATTTCCTTTCCTCCACTGATTGCGACTTGGCTCCTTATTTTAAAAAAAAAAAAAAAAAAGGAATATAAATGAACTTGACCTTGTAGATAAAATGGACTTTGAAGCTGTGTTTGAATTCACTGCCGTTTTATTGTGAACTGCGCTGGGTATCACAAAAAGAAAGAGTGCTGAGAAAGCTCAGAATTGAACAGGAAAGAAAGAAAGGTAATGGACTCATGATTTGGCCTTGAAACCGATTTATTCCGTTATTCCATAGTGGTGGTGGTGGTGAGTGCATTGAAGTGCTGTGCTGGTTCAGGGTTCCTGTTTTTCTCCTGTGTCCTGCCTTGCTGTCTGTCCGTTAGAGAGCTCCAGGAGGCTAAGCGGTGGCTCACTGTCATTTCTTAAGCCCCAGCATTTAGCCCTCTCTCTGGCTTTTGATAAGGTCTGTAGTTGGTTAGTTGTCTTAAATTCCTAAGGGAATAAAACCCAAACCCACTTCGTGGAGTCCATTTCTATTCATAGTGACTCTACAGACAGAGTAGAACTATTCCGGTAGAGTTTCCAAGGAGCACCTGACGGATATGCACTGCCGACTTTCTGGTTAGCAGCCGTGGCACTTAACCACTACACCAGCATTTTCGAGTAAAGGCTTGAAAGCTGGTGACACGATAGTTACGTGCTCAGCTGCTACCGTAAAGGTTGCTGGTTCCAACACACCAGTGGCGTCAGAGATCTGGTTGGTAAAGATTACACTCCTGGAAACAGTACGGAGCAGTTCTGCTTTGTGAACTGACTGCCCACGGCACACAACAGCGACAAAGGCTTGAATAAAATGAATGCTCTTGAATTCCTGAACATTTCTTTCTGGGGCTCACTTGGTTTTGGGCTGTAACAGAGATTGGAGATATGTTGTTATGGAATTAGAAAAGCAGAGCCAGCCAAGTGCTGTCGAGTCGGACAGAGAGCATGGCCTAAATGTTTTAGCTGTTGTTATGGTTAGCCCATGTGCCTGAGAGTCATTTTTCCTCTCTGAGCTTCTGTTTTTTCATCTGTAAAATGAGATGCAGTGAGATGTGCTGTGAGACTATAGCTTTAGCGGAGATGTCACTGATGACTAAGGCATGTCAGATGCAAGCCATGGTCTTTTCAGTTGCCTCACAACAATGCAAGAGCTGGATAAGGGAAAAAGAATAACTGATGGTTTGAACTGTGATGTTGTCGAAGAACATTGATTTACACCATGGACTGCCAAGTAAATAAATAAATAAATCGGTCTAGAAAAGATATAATCAAAATGTTACTTAGACGCAAGGACTTGGAGACTTCAACTCCCTTTATTTTGAATGCATCATCATGAAAGACCATACACTAGAAAGTGATTATCATGCTTGGTAAAGTAGCCGAGCCACTGCTGTTGAGTTGATTCTGATAGTGACTTTATGGGACAGAGCAGAACTACACCGTAGAGTATCCAAGGAGCACCTGGTGGATTTGAACTGTCTACCTTTTGGTTAGGTGATGTAGAGTTAGTCACTAGGCCACCAGGGTTTCCATGAGAACAAGGGAAACTGCTTGAGATGGGTGGATGCAGCAGCAACAGCTGCAACAATGGACTCAGATGTACCAACAGTTGAGAAGACAGCCCAGGACAGGACAACATTTTGTTCTTTTGTACGCACAATTGCCATGAGTCAGACCTGACTCCATGGGCACTAACACCACCACCACAGTATTTATAAAACTTTTGAAACTAAATTTTTATAACTCTATTTGGTATATACCACCATCATTCATTCATCCAGTGTACTCTTTAACATACTTGCTGTGAGACTAGAAAGTGCAAGTTCTAGTTTTTTGTTGGTTTGTTTTTTTAACTAGCAGGCCAAATTAAAATGCAAAATCTGGGGTGGGATACTGCTGAAGTATGGGCCACACTTGGAGGCAGAAAGTTCCAAACTACAAAGCTAGGAGTTCAAGGTGACAAAAATGGTTAAGTGCTCAGTGACTGCAGAAAGGCTGGTGACTCAGACTCACCCAGAGGCACTTCAGAAGACAAGCCTGGCAATCTGCTACTGAAAGGTCACAGCTTTGAAAGCCTCACAGAGTGGCTATATACTGCAAACATGGGGTTACCGTGAGTGGGAATCCACAGCATACTATAAAGTACTAAGAAGTGTTGCGAGTACAGATGTGACAGGTGTAAATGAAACCTTCCCTGAAAACCTCCAGAGGCCATGAGTTTGAGCCAGGTGACTGAGAATATGCTAGGCCAACAGGAGTGAAAAGGCTTCTGGGAGAGGCAACAGCAACAAATTGCAAGCCAAGAAATAAGTAGAGCAATAAAGGGGATTTCATTCAGCTTCTGTAAAGGAATACTTTGGGAAACTACAAAAAATAAGATGGGATATTACCTGGTGGGGTGGATAGAAAGACAATGAACCAAAGCATTTGTAATTTTAGAACTGAAAAGAACATTATCTATTGTCCGTTGCTGCCAAATTGATTCTGACTCTTAATGGCCCTATATGACAGAGTAGAACTCTCCCATAGGGTTTCCAGGGAGCACCGGCTACATTTGAACTATCAATCTTTTGGTTAGCAACTGTACCTCTTCACCACAATGCCACAAGGGTTTCCTAAAAGAATCTTAGAACTCGTCAGTCCCAAGTAATGCGCTCAGAGGGACTGAGCTTCTCAGAGAGACTCAGAGGAGGGAACCGAGCAGCAGATCCCTGATGTCTGAACTCAGACTGGAAGCCAGGCTGAGAAAGTTAGGTTGCCTACATCCTATGAAATCCTGGCTACAGCTGCTGACCGAAAGACTGGCAGTTCAAATCCAACAGGAACTCCTTGGAAACTCTATGGGGCAGTTCTGTCCTGTCCTGTGGGGTCACTATGAGTTGGGATCAACTCAGGGGGAGCAGGTCACATCCTTTAGACAGGAGTATCTTTGATAGAAGCAGAACTATTTATTCATCAGTGTTGTGCAGGGTGGAAGTATGAGGAAAGAATGAAAGCCAGACCTATAGGAAATAGTATTAGCAATTCAGATACAAATTTTGGATGAAGTCTGGGCTAGGAAGAAGAGTAAGTAAAAAGAAAGTTTTAATCTGAAAAGTTTTGTGTTTGTATAAATTGCAGTAGCTGGAACCAGCTGATTAAATCATATTTTCCTTGAAGAGAATGGAAAGAAGTCCCTCCATTCTTTTCACTGTCCAACACCATGTTTGTCAACCTTGACAACATCAGCATCATTCCAGAAGCTTATCAAAAATAGCGATGCCTGGGTACCATCCTACACTGATATGATCAGAATCTCTGGGGGTGGAGGCATGGCATCAGGATTTTTAAAAGCTCCCCAGGTGATTCTTTGCAGGCAGTGTTGAGAATCACCAACCTAATATACTGTCACCAGCTCATTTCATAAACTTTATTTCTGCACCTGAGCATTTCCTCCAGTGTTCACTGTTATGCTAGAACTGGATCATGTTAAACAATTGGCATATTTTAATGGTTTATAGCACATTCTCTAAGTTCATCGTCTTCTGTCCCTCATTAGCTGGCATGGCTTAGTTGTGCGCATACCGTGATATTTCACTGACAACCAAAGGGAAACTGAGTTGACACATTATTGAATGGAAATGATAAACCTGGTTTATGAACTTATATGGTACCCAAGTATGGTAGTGTGTTGGCTTGTAGTTATTGTTACAGGAATTTATCTTTGCTTTAATAATCTTCAATAACAAGCTCTTTAGGCTTAGACCTAAAAAAAAAAACCTACTTGGACCCTTGGAACTTTTATTTTGATTCTTGCCTAAAAAATAGTTTTTCTTGCTGAAAAATAATTTTTTAAAGATCTTGAATGTTTAAAGAAATGCTTTTGGTTTTTTTCATGCTGACTACCAAAATTTTAAACCCTCATGGGTTCATTGCTTTCTCTGAAATTGAATGCTGTGTGTCAGATACTTTTTTCAGATATGAGGATGCCAACAGGGGGGAAAAACCAGAAAAACATTATTCTCTCCTTTCAAAAAGGAAAAGTTAAACGTGGCTACTTTCAAGATAAGATAGTCTGTTTATTCATTTTGGACACTTAAAAAGTAGTTGCTTTTTCTCACACTGCCTTAACCAAAAAAACCATACCTGTTGCCATCAAGTCAATTCTGACTCACAGCAACCCTATAGACAGAGTAGAACTGCCCCCACTGAGTTTCCAGGGAGCACCTGGTGGATTCGAACTGCTGACCTTTTTGTTAGCAGCTGTAGCTCTTAACCACTACGCCACCGGGGTTTCCCCACACTGTCTTAGAGGTTATGTTTTAAGAGTACTTTTTAGAATTAAATTCATTTATTTAGATTTTTTTTCTTTTTTAAGAAATAACATATTCCAGTGATTCAAAATCAAAAGGGAATATTCCCCCTCTTGTTCCTGTCCCATATCTGCCTAGTTTCTCTCTTATACCCCTACAGAAACCACTATTACTAATTTCTTGGTTATCTTTTTTAGGTAGTATATAAAAAGAAGTACAAATGTATTTCTATTCCTCCTCTCTCACGACAGCATAAACACTGTTCTCTAGCTTGCTTTTTTATTTAAACATATTTTTGACATCTTTCTTGGCTGGCTTGGCTTCTGTATCAGCAAGTCCTTTTTTATTTTGTTGTTGCTGCACAGTAGTCTACTGTGTGAAAATAGTACACTTAGTTATTGCATTCCCATAATGTTAACTGTGGTGGTTTCCAATCTTTTGCTATTACAGAGCTGCCCAAGTCACCTTCTATCTGCATCATTTTACACGTTTGAGTTTCTTCCACAAGATAAATTCCTACAAGTGAAATTACTGGATCTTTTGAAGAGTGTATGTTAATGTTCTTGATAGTTTCCTGACAGATAAATTCCCTAGGCATAGGACTGCTGAGTTGAAGAGTAGTCATGTGCCACGTAACATCTGTTTGGGCAACATCTGACCACATAGCTTCTGTGGTCCCATAAGCTTATAATAACAATAATTGTCATCTAGTCAATTCCAACTTATAGCAACCATATAGGACAGAATGGAACTGTCCCGTAGGGTTTTCAAGGCTAACATCTTTTTACGTAAACAGGCTCCCATATCTTTCTTCAGTGGAGCAGTAGGTGGGTTCAAATGGCTGACCTTCTAGTTAGTAGCCAAGTGCTTTAACCACTGCACCACTGGGGCTCCTGAGGTTTTTATAAGAGGGTGTAGAAGTATTGATCAAAGAATGGGACGTAGCAGATGTAACTGAGCATAGGGAACACAACAGCCTCCTGCACATAGCACTTGTGTATCTCATGTCTCTTGTACACAAAGCAATTGCTCTGTCAGGTGTATGATGGTACCAAACCAAAGTTCCACTTCTGTTGAGTCAATGCTGACTCATGGCGACCTTTTAGACAGAGTAGAACTGCCCCATAGAGATTCCATGGAGTGCCTGGTGGATTTGAATTGCCTGCCTTCTGATTAGCAGCTGTAGCGCTTAACCGCTATGCCACCAGGGATTCTGGTATAGTGTGTGTGTGTGTGTGTGTGTGTGTGTGTGTGTACATATCTATATATAAAGCCTATAATATATATGTCTTGATAGCCATAATAAATGCCCATGTTACTGGCTTATGTCTGTCTATACTGAATTGTATCCTATCATTGGAGGCCGGTAGCACAGTGGCTAGGATGCTGCTAACCGAAAAGTTAGCAAGTCATAGCCACCATCTGTGCCTTGGAAACCCTATGGGGCAATTCTGCTCTGTCCATATAGGGTCTCGATGAGTTAGAATGAACTCAATGGCAACTTTTTTTTTTCTAGCATTTTTAATACAAACGTCCCCTAACTACAAATCAAAATTTTACCATATAACAGTGAACACTTTGACTCACACAGCAGCATCCAATCTTACATATTGAGCATCTCTTGAGTGTTGTAGTATTATCTCTGTTTAATTTGCTTTCAAAAATAAATATTACCATGAAGTGTATCTTGGCTCCCAAACACAGCAAAACCAGTGCTAGTGGCAGAGCAGCAGCAGGCAGGGAGAAGTAGCCCATGGAAGTGAAACGAGTGGTTCAACAACAGGAAGGCAGAAAGCCAGTGAAGTGTTGTTGCTCTGATCAGACATGTTTGCATGATGTCCAAATCACATAACTTCCTGTTGCACAGAGCGTGTCATGGATGTTGAATAACGCATAATTGTAGAAATACTTTTTAAGACTTTTGATATTTACTGATAAACAGCCATCTAGAAAGTTTGTAATGATTCATATTCTCACGTGTGTGGTATAAGAACACAAATTTCTCTGATACCTTTTCTGCAGTGGAAAACATCTTTTTTCTACTGTAAATATCTGTCCACTTGGTAGAATGGTATATTATTTTAGTATTAATTTCTGTGATTATTAGTTTGGACTTTAGGAGCTCTGGTAGTGCAGCGGTTAAGTGCTCAGATGCTAATCAAAAAGCTGATGGTTCAAATCCAAGGTACCCAGGTAGAAAGATGTGGCAGCCTGCTTCCTTAAAGATTATAGCCTTAGAAACCCCATCGGGTGGTGCTGCTGTGTCTCTGTAGAATCACTGTGAATCAGAATCTGCTTGACAAGAATTTTTTTTTTAATTATGTGTTTTGAATATTTTATCTCAGTTTGTTATGTCTTTAATCCCTTTTAAACATTATTTCTTCTTAAAAACCTATAGAAGTTTTTTAAAATTATGTGGTAAAATAAATCAGTCTTCTATGGTTTTGTTTGTTTGCTTTACAGCATAAAAAAAAACCTTATGCCACTCTAAAATCAGATTAGCCAAGCCAGCAGATTAGCCTTCATTTTTTTATTTTTTGAGTCCCTGTGGGATTGTAAATATTTCTTAACATATCAAATTAATAACTGTGAATTTAAAAACATTGTCTGTAGTGTAACAACCTTTTCTCTTTACAGAAAATATTTGTATTTGTTTTTTATCTTAATTTTGGAAAATAGAGGTAACTAAAAAAGAAGAGGCAGGGGTTAAATTACCCATGACTCCACTGCCCTGAGACAATGTTAGCACTTATGAAAATCTTTCCAAATGATTTTCTGTATACAAATATACATATATACTTTTTAAAAAAACATATATACTATGCCCATGTTTTGTAATCTGCCTTTTCTCCATCTGTGCCAAAAGGATGAATGTTTTTCTGTGTCAGTAGCTCTGCATCTTCATCATTAGTCATCCAGTGTATGGAAGAGATCCCTGATGAGAGCAGTTTCACCTCTGAAAGAAGGAATGGCCCTAGCTTTCCAGGAAAAACTCACCTGCCTGCCTGGTGTTCATCTGCCCAGGATTTCCCATAGCACTTTAATTCCCTTGTTTCTCAAAGACTTTCAGTTTCTTTGAGGGCCTAACCTCCTGTAAAAAAGACTAGCAGTGGTGGTCAATCATTAACCAATCTCAACAAGAGAGACAACTCAGAAGGGAAACAAAAGGCACTTTCTTAGCAAGGCATAGTTCAACATACTCTTCTAGACTTCTTTTCTCCCCCAGTCTGCTTTCGTTCCCCTTTCCCACAAATCCTTGCTTTCCATAACACCCCAGCCTGCCCCTACACCTCCTTTCAGACAATTTTAAACTTCCACTCTTATTTCTTATCAAATAATGACATGATTTGCAGTCCTAGAGATCTGACCTTAGGTTTGTTCTGGCTGCAACACTGGTTCTACCATTCCATCAATTATGGATGTATTCATGTGTGCAGAGCCAACAGTAGGCCAGCAGGAATGCTCACCTGATTCTGGAGACTTACCCTTATAAATAAACAATGAGATGCTTCTGTGAAATGGCCTCAGCAAAGGCAGGGGATAAAAATACTTCTCAAAAGACCGAACATTTTACAGATGAAAAAGAACAATACCGAAGCTTCCTCGATAGGATGTAAACCACTTAACATAGAAGAGGGGAAAAAAAGGACAGAAAGTCTATAACGCAAAATTAGATGGCCAACATTCTGTGAATAATGAATTTAAAATTTAAGATCAGAGAGCCTAAAATAGAGTCTTCCATATACAGGGAAACTTATCTCTCTACCTCCATATATCTTCCTGTTCTGCACATTAAAAATACATCAGTCACCACACTTAAGAATCTTAGCTAAAAGTCTCATTTATATACAGTATTACATTCCCATCATATCCTCTTAAGCATGATATTGAAGAGTTGTGATGCTGTTGAGTCGATTCCGACTTACAGTGACTCTCACATTATTGAGTCATTTCAGTAATTATTGTATCCTGGTGGTATGTATGGAAGCTCTGGTGGCGTAGAGGTTAAGAGCTACAGCTCCTAACCAAAAGGCCATCAGTGCAAATCCACCAGGCTCTCTTTGGAAACCCTATGGGGAAGCTCTGCTCTGTTCTGCAGGGTTGCTATGAGCTGGAATCAACTCCATGGCAGTGGGTTTGGTTTTTGATTAGTCATTCGTATGATAGATTATAATGAAACATCATCTTTTTTTTCTGTTTTGAGTAATTCGTACCAGGTGTATGTGTTAAGCTAGATATTTAAGTACTGCTTCAAACAACTTCATGAGGTAGAGTGACTTATAGCTTCCTGAGATGGTCTACACTGTCTGTCCAGGCACTGTCTCTAGCAAAACAGAAAATGCTTTGTGCTTGCCACTAGAGGGCAAATAGCATCATGGACTTCTCTGACCAAAGAGCAACTTGGGCCAGGCAGCCAAATTTGTAAGGTCTCGTGTAATTTAGTCTTAAATCTTCAAATGCAAGCTCCTAGTCAGCTCAGAGACTCAGCAAGCTAAGACCTTTTTAACTGGTTTTAAGCTATGAGTTAAATATACTCTTTCACCAGCTCACCTTCCATGGCTTCATTGGGTGATGGCCGCCTTGCCAGGGTGGACTAACTCCATACCGTGCCATCCAAACTCTTTCTGGTCTAGACCTTAAACCACACTGCCCTGCTCTGCCAACAAGAAATGTGAATCTTACATAGCTTTCAAAAAGCATTCTTAAATTTTTGTATGATACTGAAGACATTTTCCAATCTAATTTCTGCTCATCTTTCCAAGCCTATCTCCTGGTACCATTCCCTCATATTCTCTCTGTACTGCACCAATTTGGAATTATTGGCAGTGTCTTAAATGTGTTATTTCATGCCCCTGTGTTTCTTTGCTCAAGCTGTTAATTCTAGCCAAGATGCCAGCACTGCCCACTACCCACCACGGAAGACTCACCTAAGCCATCATTTCAGGGAAGCCTCATAGTCTCTCCTGGTCCTTTGCCTTTTCCCTCCTCCTTTTTCTAGGCAATTAGGCAATACATTGGGTTTTCCTTTTGTTCTCTTTCTTTAGTATTCTAACTCTACTAGTGTCATTAGATCTAACAGAATATAAAGATTCAACCTACTTTGAAATATCATGGTTTTTTTTGTTTCTTTGCTGTATTAGGACCTGTTAGGCATTCTGGATGGAGGATGGAGTACAAAACAACTCCCCTCTCTCTAGGAGGTAGAGACCACGCAATTGTGGTTTTTGAAGACTGAGCTCTATCTGCCCTTGAGTTAGGAAAAGGTACAAGATTTCTGCTGATAAAAAATTGGACTTCATTGCTAGCTAAAAGAAGCAGTTAGGACATTTTGGTGGTAAAATACAGGAAAGCTGGAGAGACTTAGGTAGACAGGAAAAGGTCTGCAGAGGCCAGATATCACTGCTCAGAGTTAGGAACATGGTCTGAGAATTGGGCTACAGCTGGAGGTACCTGGTGCATGGGCAAGGAAAAGAGCCACTGTGTGAGGGGCAGGGCTAGGGTGCTCAGGAGCTGCACCAGGTAGACTTTCGTAGCCCACACCATATGATAATTCAGATGAGGGAGAAGCCTTCCTCACCTAGACAGTCACTGGGTGTAATTCTCCGTCTATGAGCATGTCTTTGTTTTTTTCCCCCAATCTCAAAACTGTGAAGATATCAAAAGTAAAGTCTGAGAAACTGTCCCAGTCAAGAAGAGTCTGTAGGAGACATGACAACTAAATAAACTATGGTGTCCTCAATCAGATCCTGGAACAGAAAAGGCACATTAGGTAAGAAACCAAGGAAATCTGAATGAATGAAGTATGGAGTTCTGTTCATAATATTGTATCAACATCGGTTCTTTAATTATACACAACACACTAATGTAAGGTAGATCAAAGACCACAGTCTGTGTTTTCGATTACACCTCAATATCAAGAAAACAAAAATCTTCACAACTGGACTGATAAGTAACATGGTGAAAAATGGAGAAAGGATTGAGGTTGTTGTCATGGATTGACTTGTGTACCCCCGAAAATATGTGTAGCCACATGGCTGGGCCATAATTCCCAGTATCTTGTGACTGTCCTCCATTACTCGGTTTTCCTATGCTGTATGTCAAAGGATTAGGGTGGGGCTATAAATCCCTTCATAGGATTACCTCCCTGCTCCACTGGAAAGGGAGTTTCCCTGGAGTGTGGCTTGCCCCACCCTTAATCCTTTCATCCTATGAGAGATAAAAGGACAGAGAAGCAGGCAGAGAATTGGGAACCTCGTACCATCAAACAAGCAGCACTAGGAGAAGAGCGCGTCCTTCAGACCTCAGATTCCTGCGCCAAGATGCTCCCTGGACAAAGACTGGTGCAATACCGACTTCCCTCCAGAGCCGACAAGGAGAAAGCCTTCCCCTGGAGTGGACACCCTGAATATGGACTTGCAGCTTACCAGGCTATATAAGAATAAACCTTCCTTTGTTAAAGCCATCCACTCTGTGGTATTTCTGTTAGAGCAGCCCTAGCTGACCAAAACAATTTGGTACTGTGAGAGTGGGGTGCTGCTCTAGCAAATACCTAAAACATGGGAGCTGTTTTGAAACTGAATGGATAGAAGATTCAGAAGGAACGAACGAAGAAGGCGCAGATGGTGAGAAACAGAGGACTGGTGGTGGCAGCAGCAGCGGCAGCAGCAGAACCAGGGGCAGCGCTGGAGCCGACCCATGGAGCAGAAAGCTGAGTGCCTGCGCAGTTTTCCTTGCAGAACGGGGTGCCTCCGGGCACTTAAATCGGTGGAGTTAGCCTTGCTGACTCCCGGAGTGAGAGAGCTGAGTGCCTTTGGGCAGGACACTTTCCAGCAAGAGTGGGGTGCCTCCAGGCACTTAAATCAGTGGAGCTACAGAGCTTTGGAACAGTTGCCTGGCAGGGCAGATGTGGGCCTGAGGCCCAGGCCATGTAGCCACAGGAAGCTGAAGCTGAAGAGACAGACAGCGCGAGAAGCTGAGCTGCCTCATACCCTGAGGTATGGCCATGACCTTAGGGGTTTGAAAGGGTGGAACCATGGCGTCCTGTGTTTGTAAGGGTGGAATTGCCACTCAGTTGGGCTTAGGGTGCTCCTAAAGCGATGGGGCAGAGTTTCTGTCCAAGTGGACCTTGGAGACAGAGTTGCAGCACAGGGCTGGGGACTCCAGTCAGAATCCAGAGTGTGGCCAATACCTGAGTCTGGAGGGCAGGGTCATTGTGTAGAATGTCTCAGAAAATATAAGAGTATTTCCAAAGCTTTGAGGGCTAATGTAATGTGTTCTGTTGACTTGCCTGTTGCCTGTTAATGTTTTCTTTCCCTGCAATTTCTCCCATTTGTAATGGAATGTCTAACTTGTACCTATTCTGCCATTGTATCTTTAGAAGCAGATAGCTTACCTTCTAGGTTTCACAGATGTAGAAGAGTTTTTGTATTTTGGACTTGGAAATGATTTTAGACTTCTATCAGATGGGATCGATGTGATTTTGCCATGATGAGATGAACATGTTACATGTTTCTATGATGTGATTTCTGGGGTGCCAAAGGGTGGGATGCCATGGATTGACTTGTGTCCCCCCAAAAATATGTGTAGCCATGTGGCTTGGCCATGATTCCCAGTATCTTGTGACTGTCCTCCATTACCCGGTTTTCCTATGCTGTATGTCAAAGGATTAGGGTAGGACTGTAAATCCCTTCATAGGATTACCTCGCTGATCCACTGTAAAGGGAGTTTCCGTGGAGTATGGCTTGCCCCACCCTTAATCCTTTCATCTCATGAGAGATAAAAGGACAGAGAAGCAGGCAGAGAATTGGGAACCTCGTACCATCAAACAAGCAGCACTAGGAGAAGAGTGCGTCCTTCAGACCTCAGGTTCCTGTGCCAAGATGCTCCCCGGACAAAGACTGAAGCAATACCAGATTTTCCTCCAGAGCTGACAAGGAGAAAGCCGTCTCCTGGAGTGGACACCCTGAACATGGACTTGCAGCTTATCAGACTATGTAAGAATAAACCTTCCTTTGTTAAAGCCATCCACTCTGTGGTATTTCTGTTAGAGCAGCCCTAGCTGACTAAAACAGTTGTCAAGGATTTCATTTTCTTTGTTGGATACACCATCAATACCCATGGAAGCAGCTATCAAGAAATCAAAAGATTCATTGGGAAAAGCTGCTGCAAAAGACCTCTTTAAAATGTTGAAAAGCAAAGGTGTCACCTTGAAGACCAAGGTGCGCCTAATCTAAGTTCTAGTACAGTGTAAGACATTAATAACAGGGGAAACTAGGTGTGGAATGTATGTAATCTCTGTGCTATCTTTGTAATTTTTTCTGTAAATCTAAAAACTTATTTGAAAAATAAAGCTAAGAAAAAAAGGAAGGAAGGAGAAAGAGGCAGGGAGGTACCCATACCCTCTCCTTACTTATCAACATGGTTAGGTTCTAAAGAGCAGGTCACTATTTGAAATTGGTGTTATACAAAAATGGAGGATGACCACATTGGATCACAAAATGTAGGATGACTACATCATTACATAACTGTCAAATTTCCCATCATCACATGAATGCCACATTACATCACTATGTAACTGCCAAACCACTGAGAATCATGGCCTAGCCAAGTTGATGCATAACCTTAACCATCAAAACAGCATTACTCTCACCTCACACCTTGGTATTCATTACTGCCAGACGTATATCATTAATGTGAAAAACAGTCAGCAGATTTTTTTACTATTGTCTTAAATGTGAAATGCCAGAGAAATGAGTTAGTCAGTAAATGAGGAGAAGCTATGTTACTATTTTTCTGATGTTAACCTGGAGGAAACCAATCTTTATATAAATGAGATACTAGAATTGAGGCAGAGAATACAAGAAAACAGATCATATACTAAATGCTAAATAGTTCCAAGAACAAAGGTTCAATTTCTGTTTTACATGAAAGGAAGCAAATACATTTCTAAGTACTAGTATTTGAAGTGCCTAGACTAAAAATTGAAAATGCTCATATAGTGTATTTTTGATGTAGGAACTGTTCACTAATATGTTTTCAGTACAGTGAAATCACTTGGGAAATGGTACTTATGAAGTAGCCTGCCATCCACAAGAGTTATTTTGAAATAATTTCAAATACAACTTTTTTTTTTAAATTTGCACTTCTCATATTTTTCTTTCAACATGGTACAAACTTAAAAGAAGCTGTTGAAGAAAGGGAAAAAGGCGAAAATACAATAGTTCCAGCTAATGATTTCCAAAGCTTTTCCTCTGGCACAATCCTGTGCATCAACTGAATCAGTCAGGTGTCCTGCTGATGACACAGGGCTCTTCTGGACTGTCTTGCTTATCGTAAGGGAGGCTATCAGCTACACTAAATATAAAGCTGTAACCCTCTGTCTTTGGTGATGAAGTTAAAAAAAAATTAGCTTGAGTGCACAACCCTTACTGATATTTTATTTTTGATGTGTGTGTAAACAGTAAAAACGTCAGAATGAACTGAAATCAGATGTTTGAAAATGTACTCAATTCCACTTGTCGGCAATTAATTACACGAGATAGATGTTCTGTATACTTTCTCTCTCAAAACAAGAAAAATGAAGGAAAGAAAAGTAAAAAGAAAATGGTGTGACTGGAAGCAACAGGGTGAAAGTACCTTTAGATGATACAGAGAAGAAAGAGAGTTGGGTGGGAGACCCTCTCTCTGCCAATCACTATGAGTGAACTAGTATGCTATTCTATAGGCATAGTCTACTTGGTCACTACATAAATTTTCTAATTTGCTTAATTTCTGTGTCTCAATTATTATTCATGCTTTAGAAATGAGGACTCTGAAGTCAGAGTTTAGTAACTGTTGCAAGGCCACCTAACCAGTAGGAAACAGATCTGGGGTTCACGACAGATCTCCCTCATTCCATAAACTATAGAGCCTGCTGTACCTCCTCAGTCAGTACTTCCCGCTCACAGTTCTTCATGTAGGACTTTAGATGGGAGTTTGTGATTGGTTAATTCCTATTTGTAAGAGCTACTGATATTCAATTCATTGTTGAAGCTCAGAGATTCTTTTTACTTTTTTGATATCTGTAATGCTTCCTGGAAACTCTGGTTGCATAGTAGTTAAGTGCCATGGCTGCTAACCGGAAGGTCACAGTTCAAATCTGCCAGGCCTCCTTGGAAACTCTATGGGGCAGTTGTACTGTATCTATAGGGTTGCCATGAGTCAGAATTGACTCAATGGTACTAGGTTTGGTTTGATTTTTGATTTATAATCTTTGCTATCTTTTGTTCATAAAATTTTCTTATTTCTGTTTCATTACTTGAGGCAAGTATTTTATGCTATACTATAAACCAGGGAAATCTGTAATTTATTACACTGGTACCATTATGCTGCATCTGAATCAGAATACTTAGAGTAGCATTCCAAATCACATTGCATATATGTACATGTACATATATGATTAATATTTAATTCTGGAAATTTCTTTTGGTTCACTATTACGGTATCTAGTTGTTGAAGTTTTCAATCGTGTTTTCTAATTCCTTAAAATTATTAGTAATGGTTGTCTTAAAGTCTGCACTGATAATCACATTATCTTGATCCCAATTAGGTCTGCTTCTATTGCATGTTTTATCTTTGCTTTTAGGTCACATCTGTCTCCTTGTTTGCCTGGTTATTACTAATTACCAGACATTGATTGAAAATTACTGAGAGTCTTTATATGATGCTACATTTCTCTAAAGAGAATTTCCACATGTTTTGGCAGGAAGCGAAGTTAGGGGCAATAGTAACCCCCAGACATCTAATCCAATCAGAAATCAGCCATCATCTGGCTTTAGGTCCTGTGAAAAGTTCACCATTATCTCGGATACAGCCCTTCTGGTTCCCAACTGACCACTCAAGGTATTTACTAGGCTCCCTGCTCTTTTGTAAATAAAACAGAACCAAACTCATTGTTGTCTAGTAGATTGTAATTCATAACGACACGTTAGTATAGGAGGCATGACAATTGAGTTCACAAACTTAACTGTTCTAAGGGCTAAATAGCTCACTGCTAAATATCACTATAGTCACCCTCAAGTACTCCCCTTGGGAAGCTATGCACTGATGCCAACACCTAGTCCACCCTTCAAAGCAATTTTGAAACTCTTTCTGAAATGGCCATTGTGCCCAGCAGTAGGGTGGCAAGTTCTCTAGCTTAATCATGTAGTTGTCGGTGAGGGAGTTTTTAGCCAATAAACAACTGTACTGGAACACCTGCCGTACTCACCTGATCTGCCCCACACTGACTTTTTTCTTTATCCAGAGAAAAGGGAAATACTGAATGGAAGACATTTGGATGACATTCAGGACATTAAGGGTAATAACGACGACAGCTCTGATGGCCAGTCCAGAAAGAGTTCCAAAACTGCTTTGAAGGATGGACTAGGTGCTGGCCTCAGTGCATAGTGTTCCAAGGGGAGTACTTCAAAGGTGGCTGTAGTGATATTGAGCAATGAGATGTGTAATACTTTTTCTAGGATTGCTGCATGAACTTAATTGGCAGTCCCCATACACTGTGCTCTATTTCTGATTCCATAGCCCCAAGAATATATCTAAAATTGCTCCCTTTCATCCTTGCAACCATATCTTCCCAAATCAACAACTATCTTTAGGAAAAAAATAGTACCAAATGCCACATTCATCTTCATGGGCTTTCATGCTTTCCCAGATCTTTGACCCACAGTTCTTCACTGCATCAGTGGCTTTCAAATACATTCATATATTTGCCAAAAAAAACCTTTGTCCCACTTCTCACGTTGTAACCAGTGGGAAAACTTGTTCAAAACAACCTCATTGGTCACTGCTGGAAGAGGATTCACTCATACAATATCAATTTCTAAAAAATGTATTGCCAACATAAAAATTCATTTTGAATAAAATTTGAGATGGTTGGCTTCTCTTAAAAAATGAAAACTTATGGCAGGATGGTTGTCTGCAAAACGTGGAATCAGCGTTGTTGTTAGCTGCCACGTGGGTGCAGCTCAGGTACAATCCAGCTCACGAGAATCTTTACAGCAGCCTAATTTCTTAGACCACACCTGTTGCTGTTGCGTTGATTCTGACATATAGTGACTCTGTAACAGTCATCTTTATCCATTTCTCTTACTTGCCTACAGGCATTTGCTATTGTGACTTCTTTTTTATTTGCTAACTTAAAAACTTGGATGACCAAGTGATTGTAATGACCAAATGATTCTAATCTCCATCAGTTGCTTCAGGATTTACAATTTCTTCTTTAATTGTCACTGCATTATTTCCTCAATTGAACTAATTAATTACATTGTGTAATTTTGCAAAAATTAATTTGGGTCATAGCAAATGTTTCATCTCAAAGGAAAGGGTCAGCTTTCTCGTGCATTCTGTCCACGTTGCAGTTGTTAGGTGCCGTCGAGTTGGTTCTGACTCATAGAGACCCTGTAAACAACAGAATGAAACACTGCCCAGTCTTGTGCCATGTCCACAATCATTTTTAGGCTTAAGCCCACTGTTGTGGCCACTGCATCAGTCCATCTTGTCAAAGTTCTTCCTCTTTTTCGCTGGCCCTCCACTCTACCAAGCATGATGTCCTTCTCCAGGAAATGATCCTTCCTGACAACATTTCCAAAGTATGTAAGATGCGGTCTTGCCATCTTTGCTTCCAAGAAGCACTCTGGCTGTACTTCTTCCAGAACAAATCTGTTTGTTCTTTTGGCAATCCATGGTACATTTAACATTCTTCTCCAACACTACAATTCAAAGGCTTCAGTTCTTCTGTCTTCTTTGTTCAGTGTCCAGCTTTCACATGCATATGATGTGATTGAAAATGCCAAGGCTTGGGTCAGGCACAATGTAGTCTTCAAGGTGACATCTTGACTTTTGTGTAAAGAGATCCTTTATAGCAGATTTTCTCAATGCAATGTGTCTTTTGATTTCTTGACTATCTATAATGAGAAAATATTCATTTTCTCACTTATAAACTATCTGAGCTGACACCCTGTGCAACGCACTGTCCTAAATGCTGAAGATGCCAAGATGAGTAAGATACAGGCCCTACCCTAGAAAAGCTTAAGGGAGACAGACATGAAAAACAGTCCTTACAACATTGCATAATAAATATGATAATCGAGTTATGAAAAAGAGCTAATGGGAGTGACTAGGTATGTCAATGGAGCAAGGCATCGGGTGGGAAGCCTTCTCAGAGGAAGTGCTAATTCAATCTGCTCTGGAAAGGATTATTTCAGTCTTGGTCAAGTAAAGAAGAGGAAGGAGGCCTTTGTGGTTTCATGTCTAAACCACACTACCTCACGAGCTTCCTGTTTCACATTCTTTCCTCCAGCAATTCATCCTCTACACTGATTTTTCCAAAAAATAAATCTTATCATTAATTCTCCATCCTTTTCATGATGAATTCAATGGGTCCACCTCAGCATATAAGGCTTTTGTTATTCTGAGCCCCACCGACACATCCATCTCCAGTTCCTGCCTGTCCCAGGATGGGCTGTGGCTAGACTGGAGCACTCAGAAGGCTGTGCCACCTCTCTCTTCCATGTCTTTGACATGAGTTTCATCTGCCTCATGGATGCCTGCTAGGCTCCTTCCAGAGCACTCTACAGAGACCTCTGTTGGCGCCTATCATCCTGTTTGGTAAAACCTACTTCCCCTGTCTGGCCTCATCCAATATGTTTATCATTTAACATACAAATTATAAGCAGATGTTTCTTAGGTAAACAGTACACAGTTTAACATAGTGGGGTCCTTATAGCTCAGCCCAATGCCCAGCACATAACCAACTCTCCATACATGTTTTTCGATGAATAAATGAATTAAAGAAGCACTGTGATACTGGTTGTGACTACAATTCAGAGGTACAAAGGATAAACTGGAAGGAGATAACTATATCCCAGAACATGCTATGCCGTTGAGTTGATTCTGACTCATGGTGGCCGTGTGTGCAGTGTAGAACTCTCCCATGGGCTCTTCAGGAAGTGTGGCCTTTTGGAAGAGATTGCCAGGCCTGTCTTCTGAGGCACCTCTTCAACTGGTAGTCCAGTGCTCGAATGTTTGCACCATCCAGGGCCCCCACAAGATTATACACACACTTTGAATTAGTTAACACTGCTAAACCTCTCAGACACACTATCCTTCTCTTCAGTCCAGAACTATATAATTATTAACAGGTTATTCATTGTTACCTGATCTAAATGAACTCGTTATATCCTGACAATAAACCGAAATACAAGATACCCTGACAGTAGCACCAGAAACTTATATATGATTGCTTGAAGTAAAACAATGATGGCTATATCTTTGAAGTCCAGGTTTTTCAAGGACTGACTCCTGTGCTGTTTTGGTATACTCTTCTTAATTCCAAATTTCAATAGCTATCCATTAGCCCTGATGTTTTTATAGTCCCAAGTGTGGTCTTAATTTTCCTCAAAAGTTGTATTTATAAATCTCATTAGATCCTTGAACAGAAAAAAATTAGTGGGAAAACTGGTCCAAGTGAAGTCTGTGGTTAGGTTAATAGTAATATACCAAGATTAAGTTATTAGTTGTCACAAATGTACCTCCTGGGAAAACCGGGAGAAGGCTGTATCTGTTCTATCCTTGCAACTTTTCTGTACACCTAAAACTATTACAAATAAAAAGTCCATTTTTATAAGTTCAAGTGTGATAAGAATTATGTCCAGAGCATATACTACCTACAGAGAAATTAAATTCACTCATAGACTAAGGGTGACATGTTACTAAGATGTGATGTAACTCAGACACCCCATCACGCAGGTGGACTGTTGGTGTCCTTTATAAACAGCTCTGGATTCTGTTCTTTGTCTTCCAGACCTAGTGGAGTCGCTGTCTGTATATATGTTCAAGAGCAAGTTGAGAAGTCTCTTGTTTTTCTTTTTAATGTTTATTGTCTTCACTCAAAATTCATATTCCCAGGATCCCTCATTAAGGTAGAAAAGCCAGTGGGAAGCAATCTCTTCTCCTTGAATAATACTACTAAATAAAGAAGAGCAAACAGTAAAAATATTTACAGTAGAAATTCTTTGGTGGTGTATTTTTTTCTCATATCAGTAATTCATGTTGTTGTGGAAAATTTAGACAGACAAAAAATACTTTGTTTTTATTGTTATGAATATTTAATTATGATGCATAAAAAGTAAAAGAGGCATTTAAGGCACTGTCATTTCATGGCATTTAAGGTAGTGTGGAAAGAGAATGAAATGCTAAACTATATTAAGATAAGCAGCTGTTTCTAGGTAATCTCAGGTAAACAGTACACAGTTTAACAAAGCAGGAAGCATGTTTCCACAGATTATTCCCATGGCTTTCACCTATACAAATACAATCTGCATAATTAAGAACAACAACAACAACAAATCCAGTGACTGGAAATATCAGATGATTATCTCCAAGTCTGTCTTCCCAGCGAGGCATCTCTGGGTGAGTTTGAACTGCACTTAACCATTTGTAATACCCAGGACACCATGAGTAAGATGGGAACCCTAGTGGTGTTGGTGAAGTGCTACATGTGCTAACCAAAAGGTCAGCAGTTCAAATCTGCCAGGCATGCCTTGGAAACTCTGAGGCATGCCTACTCTGTCCCATAGGGTTGCTGAGTCGGAATTGACTTGGAAGCTGTGGGTTTGCTTGGGTTTGTATGAATAAGACAATCCATCTTCTCCAAGGCCTCAGGCCAATATAGGCGTTGCTTCTTGCCGAAGCTACCAAGAAGATGTATTCTGTCTGACAGTATGCAAAAACATCATTCTCATGAATGTGATTCTGGAATCTACAGACAAAAAAGATCAAGTTAGAGGAGGGAAAGATAGAAATGAGCAAAAAGGGGAGAATTTTGTTTGACTTCTACAAAGCCGCTGCACAAATGAGAAGATGAGACCTATAGCCAGTCTCCCTGTGGCTGCTAAAGCTGGTTGGGCCCATGACTAGGGAAGTTAAAAAATACAGATTACCTTTCCAACAACTTGGCAAACATGTACTTGTTCTCTAGGGTAGCCAGAGCTGAAAGGACCATAGCAGAGGTGAGGAGTGCTAAGTTACAGATCAGCGTGTCAATGCATGCCGATGGAGCAGTCTCAGAAGAGCTGTGGACAGGCCACAGAGAGCCTGGAGGGACTGAGCACAGAGAACACCTTCGGTCTACAGACATTCTGGTAGAGCTTCGTCATTCCTTCCATGCATCCTAAAGACGTAAGCAACCCATGTAAGCATTTCACATAAACAATATTTCGTGTAAATATTTCAGTATTTCTAGGAAATCCAAGAATACATTCAAATGATGACTGAGAAAAAACTTATTTTTATTTCCCTTAGAGATTTTGGGAACCCTAGTGGCATAGTGGTTAAGTGCTATGTCCACTAATCAAAAGATTGGCAGTTCACACCCACCTGGCATTCCTTGGAAACTCTATGGAGCTGTTCTATTCTTACCTATAAGGTCCCTATGACTTGATGGCAGTGAGTTTGTTTTGGGGGGAATTTTGTAGACATATGAAAGATTCTTCTAGAATGCACCTTTATAGTTACAAGGTAGATCCTAGATAGCTTCGTCATTCAGTCAGGTAACTAACAATACAGCTTCATTGAAGAATTACTCATTCATGCCCTAGCCAACTGAATTTATAAGCAGGTAGTTATATCAAACTCACACAAAGTGGTATGCTCTTTCCTATGTTCTGGAAGGTGTCCTAGTGGTACAGTGGTTAAGCTCTCAGCTGTTAACCAACAAGTCTGCAGTTTGAATCCTCAGCCACTCCTTGGAAACTCTATGGGGCAGTTCTGACGACTGCTATGAGTCATCACTGACTCAGCAGCAATGGGTTTTTACAGTCTGAAAACGTCTTATTAAAACATTTCCTTCTTTCCTATGCTTCCTGTGACTACAGTTTAAAGATGCAAAGGAATAACTGGAAGATGAAAGACCACCCTTTTAAGCCCACACGACATTAAAAGCATTTGCTCCCTGAAACAAACTCTTACCTTGGCTTCTCTTTCTCCATGGACATTCTTCTTCCACTCTTCAGCTGCTGCTTCCTAATCCCCACAACCTATGTGCATCAGAGTGATGTAGAATTTGGTCCTCTGATGTTTTCTCCTTAGAAGACCTCATGTAGTCTTACGGTTTTACACACCATTAACAGAACCCCTGCGATGTAAACCCTGGTGGCATAGTGTTTAAGAGCTACAGCATCCAGGTGCTCCCTGGAATCCCTATGGGGCAGTTCTGCTCTGTGCTAGAGGGTTGCTGTGATTCAGAGTTGACTCAATGAGAGTGAATTTTTTGGTTTTAATGTGGAGATGGTCACTGCCAAACCTCTCCCCTGAACTCTGTGTTTTATGTCCAATTATTTACTCAGCAGGGCTATCTGTATGTCCAGTATCTATCTCCATTTAGTATGTGCAGAACTAAATGGAGCTCCTCCCACTCCCTCAGCTCTCCTCCATCAATGAATATGAATTCAGCCCTCACAATTGTTAAGACCAAAACCTAAGCAGTCATCTTTTAGCCTTCTTTTCCCTACGGCACATATCCACTCCAGAGCCAAATCCCCCAGGCCAGACCTTCAAAATACATGCAGTTACTTCTCGCCACCCCTACTGAGTCACCCTGGTCAGAGCCTGGATTATTATAGTGACTTCTTCCCTTCTGCCCTCGAATCCTCTGAAAGTCTCATCATAAGTCTGAGGGCTCTTCTCAATAGGTAGATCTTGCCACTCCTTTGTCTAAATACTCAAGTCAGCCCATTCTTAGATGAAGGGCCAACATCCCAGCAATGGCCCACCAGATGTTTTCGGATCTGCCTCCTTGCACCCCAGCCCTATCTCCACACCTCGCCCTCCATCACTCTGCTCTGGCCATATAACCACTTACCGCTCCCTGTGCCAACCATGTTCCCATCTTTGGGCCTGAGCACATTTTCTCTTCCCAGAATGTCCTTTTACTGGCACATGGCTCACTGCCTCACTTCTTGTACCCTGCTGGTAGGTCACATTTCAGGGATGCTGTCCCCAATAACACCACTCAAAATAGCAAGCCCCAGCCCTCCTACCCCTGGCACTTTCTTCTTCCCTTTCTTGCTTCATTCTTCTCCATAGCACTTATCACCATCTTCCAGGCCGGATATTTTTATTTCTTAATGTTCTGTTCTCCCCATGTTCACTGCACTGTCAGTTCCACAGAGGTAAAGACGATCATCTGAAAACAGAAGTTGGTTAACATCCCTAGAAAATGATTGGCATGCAGGATCTTCTTTCTCAAGAAATACATTTCAGTGAATTAATTGAAGATGAAAGTATATAAATTAGATTGGATTTGTCTTTATAAAAACCCATCTTTTGGCTCAAGCTTTTTCTAAACAGTTCAAACAATATGTAATAGTGCTTCCTCCAATTTGGACAGATGACCAAGTTCCACCCTGTTTCTTCCCAAATGTGTCTCACTGTCCCCTTGATCCTAAGCACAAGGTTGAGGGAATTGCTGTTCTTCTTTTTTAAAAGTGTACTAAAGCAAAACTTTATCTTTTCAAACATGTCGTATTTGTTTAAAAAAAAAAGGCATGGTGAAGACGTGTGAGTGACAACATAAAGTTACACATTATGAAAAACTGTTTTGGTGTCGTGTTATACCAACAGCACCACCAGGTATTGTCCAGTTTATTTCTACTCATGGTGACCCCGTGTCAGAGTAGAACTGGACTCCACAGGATTTGCAGTGGTTTGTTTTTCAGAAGAAGACCATCAGATTTTTATTGTAATTATTCTAAAGTACTTCCAAGTAGACTTGAACCTCCAACTTTCTGGTTAGCAGCTGAGCATGTGAAGTGTTGGCGTCATCTAGGGCTCCATCCTATTTTACACAATATGATAAATAATCACACTGTATTAATGTAGTATCTTGACTGATCATAAGATTTTTCTATTCACTGAAGCTGACATTTTATTCATTATAACATCAAAAATATAATTTCAGCAACTTCAATTTCTAATCGATACAACTGAAAGCAATGTCAGTCAGTTTTTTTTTCCTAGTCGCAATATTGGATCAGGCTGTCATTAACTATTTTCTTTTTTAATATTTTATTGTGCTTTAGATAAAAGTTTACAGAGCAAATTAGTTTCTGTTCAATGATTTATACACAAATTGGTGACCTTCACTGTTAATTTTTGCAGTGTCTTAGCACACCCCCCTTCCCGCTCTGGGTTTCCCATTCCCATTTGTCTGAATTTTTCTGCCCCTTCCTGCCTTCTCATCTTTGCTTTGGGGAAGGTGTTACCCACTGGGTCTCACATATTTGACTGCTTTGTCTTACAGACCTGTCTAATATTTGGCCTAATGGTGAACTTCGGGAATGGCTTTAGTTCTGAGTTAGAAAAGTGTCTAGAGGCCATAGTCTTGAGGAAGGTAAATCATACTGGCCTGCAACCTAAATCCTTATGGAAACTAGAAGAGATAGCAACAAATTAATTCATTAACCAGAAACATGGCATTCTGGATTTGGGCAGAACCTGACAGGTCCAGCAGTTCTAGCCTCTCATTGCAAGGACAAGGAGACAGAAGCTGGAAAGGACTATGTGACTCTCTCCCAGGTGCGGTACTGAGCTAGGACTGCAGCCAAATAAGGTCTTGAGGTCTCACGACCTCTCCATGGCAGAATATCCTGTAGATACAAACCAAACATCCCTCCGATCAGCTACCTGCATCTTCACTTAGTTTATTCCTCATTGCAGAAGTTCCTTAGTTCAGCATTATAAGGGCACATTATGTATCACTTCAGTTTTTTTAAAGTAAGTGCTAGAGTCAAAACTGTATTTTTTTACGCTCTGAGTGAATTTTAAGGTCTTTGAGGGAGTGAGCCCAATGTTGTCCTCACCAAATTCTGGGAAATTGCCATTGTCAGACAAAAGGCTCCACCCTCACTTCTGTTGGCTTCCTGAAATAATGGTTCCGAAGTGCTTACTCTTGTGTCCAGAGTTGTCCTGCAAAGCAAAACTTGGCTAGGTCAACTCTACTCCTCCTTTCTCTCCTGAGAGTCTACATTTGGAGAACCAGTTTACCCTGCTCATCTTGGTTTTTTGTATTTATTTTTGCACAGTTTCTCCCCCTAACCATGCCTGGCTCAATGCTGAACTTGAAAATACCACATGGGTGTGAATAGCAGTATTGAAAAGATGAGTGGTTAGACTTCTGCGATTGAGTATACAGTGGCATACCAAAAATATAGTTACAGATATAGATATGCAATATTATTCTCTCTGTGATTGATGTTTTTTGCTCTTTTAATAGCCTTAATCTACATATACTCTATTGATTACAATAGCTACCTGATCTCACTCAGCCCTTCATTTTAAGATCCTACCTGTAAGGGCGGTTGTGAGAATTAAATGGTGTATATATGTAAAAACCATTTCATAAAGCCTAGTACATAGTCAGAAACCCTGATGGTGTAGTGGGTTAAGTGCTATGGCTGCTAACCAAAAGGTTGGAAGTTCAAATCCGCCAGATGCTCCTTGGAAATTCTACAGAGCAGATCGACTCTGACCTCTATGACTCACTATGAGTCGGAACTGACTCCACAGCAGAGTTTTTAGAGTACCTCGTCAGAAACCCTGGTGGCATTGTAGTTAAGTGCTACATCTGTTAACCAAAGGTCAGCTGTTCGAATCCACCAGGTGCTCATGCAGAGTCTATAGAGCAGTTCTCCTCTGTCCTATAAGGTCACTATAGTTGTAACAGAGTCAATGCCAATGGGTTTGGTTTTTCTCTAGTACACCATCACGGTTCCATAAACGGCAACTACTGTGCACTCATCCTTGTCATCTTCATCGTCACCGTCGTCATCATCCCTCTCCACTTTGTTCCCTCCCCAATTCATTCCTACTTGTAGTGTCAACTCCTGAGATTTATATATAACTCTTAATTGTTCTGACTTCTCTACTTTTACCTATCTACTGCTGTCGCCAGTTGCCATCGAGTCAATTCCAACTCATGTGTCAGCGTAGGACTGTGCTCCGTGGGTTTCTCAATGGCTGTGTTTCATAAGCAGAGCACGTGCCTTTCTTCTGAGGTTCCTCTGGGCAAACTCAAACATGCAAACATTGAGCCAGCACCTGAGTGCATTATAACCATTCCCACCATCCCGAATGCAGACTTGATGAAATCCTGTATGTATGGTGCTTTCTAAAATTAATTTACTATTATATTTACTGTTAGCCAGGCCAGTCTTGCTCAAAATGTGGTCCTTGGATCACCTGCAACAGAATCACTTGAAGTAGAATATCTCAGGGCAGGGGCTGAGGGTGCCCTGAAATCTGTATTTTGAACAGATACTCAAGAGATGTTTTTGCACACTACCATCTGAGAGCTAGTGTTACCCTACTTCCAACCACTTCACCAATGTCATCCTTTTTGCCAGTGATTTTTAAGATAATGAGGGCTTTGTCCTACTACATCCTTAAAGTCATTCCTACTTACAGAGTATGACTCCCTAAAATCTACTCATCAAAATAAAATATCTATTGTTACTATACAGGTTACAATCTCGAGAGGAAATGGAAAGCCCTGGCCCGGTTTGGTGGGAGCCCTGGTATCACAACAGTTAAGTGCTCAGCTGCTAACGGAAAGGTTGATGAGTTTGAGAGAAGACCCGGCAATCTGCTTCCATCAAGTTTACAGTCGAGGAAACGCTAAGGGGCAGTTCCGTGCCATCACATGAGGTTGCTGTGAGTTGGAATTCATGCTCATGCACCCAATCAACAACGATATCCCAGTTTAGTAGATTATGATTAAATGAAATACATTTGACTCAGAGTCTGAGTGCTTACATATTTGAAGAGATATAAGAATGAAGGCATATACTCCCCTAAATTCTAAAGTTAAGTAATTTAGTTTGGCACAGTGGTTAACCGCGATGGCTGCTAACTAAAACGCTGGCAGTTCAAATCTACTTGGTGCTCCCTGGGGACCCTATGTGGCAGTTATATAGTTATATGCTGTCCTATAGGGTCACTATGAGTCGGAATTGACACGACAGTGGTGGGTTTTGAACTATTCCTTGCTTTAATTAAAACACTGAGTATGATAATGTTCTGTTACATACAAAGTGCATTGTTGCAAATCCTTTTTGGAGCTGTACAGACTCCATTTCCTAGAAAAACAAATCAATAAAAATACAGAAGATCACCAAAATTCATCTGTGCAATGGGACTACGGAACAATGAAACTAGTTTTCCTATGTAACTTACAGAAGTCAGATTCCATAATTTAGATTAGATTCTATAAGCCAAGTACCTTCCTCCCCAAGGTCTCTGTTTAGCCCTTTGCTGCTGCCTGCCTGGAAGTGGTTTGAGGCATTTAAAGTGAAGACCAGTGAAGCATTTTAGTAAATCTATAACAGCAGAGCTAATTGAAGACTGTGGATTAAGAGGAAACCACACACATAGTAATCAAATAGAACACAGAATCACAGAATCTTAACACTTGAGGGGACCAAGCTATTTTGCAGTCCAACCTCCCACCTAGCTCATTATATTCCACTTTAAATACATCAATACCGGGGAAATTCCATGTATTAGTCTAGTACATATTTGAATCATATTATAACCACTGTAATTAAAGTAATTCATTGGCTCAAAGTACCATGGCTAATTTTATTTTATTTATTTTTGTTTTTGCGTCCTTGTACTCATTTTCCTAAATGTCAGACCTGGATCCCTTTGCCCTATCTCCCACTCCCCGTATTTGTCAGTTCTATGTTTGGGCATTTGTTCAGTTAGTGCCCAAATACTTCTCACTTAATAATCCAAATTCTCCCTGTGGCTCTAAAATAGCCTTATTTGCAATGTGTTTCATTCACTGGTAGCATTAATAAAGGTAAATGGGCAAGCCGTATTGCTCTAGAGGTGTGAATTTTATTCACACCAGGGTAATGAGACTAATGGGGAGATCTGCAGCCAGTTTTCCTCCTCTGCCATGTTCTGCCCCACTAGTAAGCTGATGGATTGTTAAGAAATGGTCTTTGAGCTGGCTAGCACACTTGCTGCACCTGCTTCCAAAAAAACGAAACCCACTGCCGTCGAGTTGATTCCCTACTCATAGTGATCCTATAGGACAGAGTAGAACTGCCCCATATAGTTTGGAAGGAGTGCCTGGTAGATTTGAACCGCCAGCCTTTGGGCCAGCAGCCATAGTACTTAACCATTACATCACCAGGATTTGCAAGTGTACCTCTGAAATCTGGAACCGCCTACCATGTTAGTGACAGGCATAGCAGAGGTAGAACTGTGGCCACTACTTTTCTCCACTTTTTGAAACAGCTCTAAGTTTGATCAAGACATAGAACTGATAACTGTTTTTTGTTACTGGTTTAAGGTTATCTGTGTCAGAATGAAGGAAGAGGCTCCCTTCCAAGAACCTGCCATAAATATCTTAGAACTGCTGTTTTATTAATTGATGCCCCCGCTTCTTCAGTTCACCAGGGCCAGGTATAAAGATGTCTCAGGACCTGACGGCTCAGCAAGCATGCTACAGCACGACGAAGGAAGAGTGTTCTTCTCTTGCTATCTTATGCCCTTTCAGAAATTAAATAAAAGATTTCTGACTGCCTGGAGTTTAAAACTGCAGTCTCATCAAAAACAAGTTAAAACATTAACCATTTTCCAGCTGAGAAAATGAAAAGTCATTTTTTAAACCCAAGGCCTTCTCTATTCTCAGGCAATTCTTGACAAAATAAACAAGTTATGTGGGGGAAACATTCCTATAGCCATTTCTAAACCCATATTGTTGAAGAGAACACATTCTGTTCTACGTTTACATGATTCTGTGCTTGGCTGTTGGAGGAAACACATGAGCATCTGAAGCTCACAGAGTGGCTTCATAAATATTGCTTTGGTCTAAGAGGAAAAATGGTTTGGGATAAATCATGCTGCGTGTGTTGGTACTGGTGAATATAATGATTACTTGGTGTACAGAGGGGACACAGACATCATTGTCAAACATCTTTGTACCTTCATTTATATTCTGGTTGTAGGAGATGAATGAACAAGAAAATACAGAGTTACAAGAAAGGAAGACGAAGTTTAGCCTAGAGATTAAGTCTTGAGGAGGGATGGGACCAAGAGGAGCAGCAAAAGCACTAAAACGATCAGGTTTATTGTGCCTAAGGTCAAACACTGCAGTTCTGGTTCTTTGTCGTGAGACCACATGCTCTGCTTTCTACTCTGCCAGCCTGTCCTTCTTGACATTTTCCTCACCTGAGAAAACCTTCAGCAAATTCAGAAGTTTTACCAGCTTACCTGAAGTTTTTTGGCAAGGAAACCAGAACTGTCCTTGAATGCTACTTGACCCAATGGATCTACCAGCACTCTGCTCCAGGCCTCGTTCTCCCCATTTTGATGGTCCAGCCACTCACTAGAAATGGGAAAAATCTGCAAGTGACCCCCAAAACAACTTCTCTTTGGGGTGTCTTCTTAGCAGACTCTGTCAACACAACCATGTAGCCATTTGCTCAGTTACTATGTGCATAACACACTTCACTGACATATAAAAAGAAACGAAGAACTGACCTTGCCTCTCAGATAATTTTATCTGAGATGGAGATCTAGAACTTGAAAAGAATTGCACAGGGGCATGTCCACAGTGCAAGCCAGCAAGTACTGTTAGCCCTAAAGTGCACCAGACTTGATGAGCATATAGAGCAAGAAATTGGAATCAATAAAAATAATTATTAAAAGGCTAGTTAAACAAGTTACGGTACACCCACATTACAGAATGCTTTGCAACTACAATAATTATAGCAAAGACAGGCAATTATTGCTGTGGAAATACACCCATGTCATATGAAGTGGAAAATATTGCTAAGGACTATGTACTACACAATAAAATTTTTGTTCCAGAATATGTATATGCATGTGGAAAATCTGGAAAATGCACAATAAAATATTCAAAAAAAAAAAAATCCAAACTCACTACCCTTGAGCCAATTTTGACTCATATAAAAAAACAAAAAAACACTGCCATTGAGTCCACTCATAGGCACCCTGTAAGACAGGGAAGAACTGCCTCATAGAGTTTCCAGTGAGTACCTGGTGGATACGAACTGCTGACCTTTTGGTTAACAGCCGTATCACTTAGCCACTAGACAACCAGGGTTTCCTTCTGACTCACAGCAACCCTATATTCAGAGTGGTTATTTCCAGGTGTGGGTTTATTTTCATCTTCATGTTTTCCCATATTTTCTGAATTTTTGAAAGTTTTGCGTACAATTATATACAACAGAAAAGCAATGCAGTTCTTAAAAAATAATTATCACCCGTGCATTAATGACAGACGGCTTCCTGGATGAAGGAGCCACATTGCACTAAGTCCTACAAAGTTTTTTTTAAGAGTTGATGATCAGGCTGTCTGAAATGAAGAGGAGAAAACATTTCAGGTGGGAAGCATGTCACGAGAGGAGGAAGAAAATACTAGTTCACTGCAAGGAAGCGAATGTTTGACCCCAAGTAGAAAAAGCATGGAGACCCTGGTGGTTTGAATCCTCCAAGCTTCTGCAACAGCTAGTCCTGCAACCCAGACAAAACTTCCCTCCAAGATCCAGTTCAAGTAACTCTTCCATTTGGGAATTTCTTTTGACATAGGTATTGGCTTTTGTCCCTTCTGTGCCTCATGCATGCCTGCATTGTTCCACAGAACACACTGCACCACATAAATTAATTTTTAACTTGTTTAAACCATTTCATAAATAGTAAGCTCTATGAAGGTAACCAGTTGACATCGAGTCAACTCCTGCTCACAGCAACTGCACGTGTTTCAGAATAGAACTGTGTGCCACAGGGTTTTCAATGGCTGATTTTTCAGAAGTAGATCACCAGGACTTTCTTCTGAGGTGACTCTGGGTGGATGCAAACCTCTGACCTTTCGGTTATCAATTATTTGTACAACCCTGGGATTCCCCCTGAGGGAAAGGGATGTATTTGTGTAGGATTGACTTGAATTGGAAGTGGAATAGTTTGGAAGAGGAATCAGTTAACAGGGAGCCTTAAAAGCAGGGCTAAAGAGTGAGGTTTGATTGATCTTGTTGTTATAGGCACCATGGAGGAATAGGTTTCAACTCGTAGTGAACCAGTGTACAACAGAACAAAACACTGCCTGGTCCTGTGCTGTCCTTGCCATCGTTGCTGTGTTTGACTGAGCCCATTGTTGGAGTCACTGTGTCAATTCATCTTGTAGAGAGGGTCTTCTTCTTTTTCCCGACCCTCCACTTCACCAACCATGATATCTTTCTCCAGAGATTCGTCCCTTCTGATAACACGTCCAAAGTACATGAGACAAAGTCTCAACGTCCTTGCATCCAAGGAGAATTCTGCCTGTACTTCTCCCAAGACACATTTGTTCATTTTTCTGGCACACCATGGTATATTCCTTATTTTTCACCAGCATCATAATTCAGAAGCATCCATTCTTCTCCAGTCTTCCGTATCCATTTTCCAGCTTTCCAGTGCTTTGATTGATAGATTGATATAATTAATAACATAGGGATTGTCTAGTAATTGGTATTTAAAGATGTTTTTTCTAGAAATGGATAAAACGAAAGCACCAATCATCCTTTCAACCATGTCTACCAGTGATTAGAGTTAGTTCTGAGAAGGCTGCTGATGGACAATTTTGGAAGGTATCAAACATTGCCCATTTAATAACTTCCCGTAAAATCATTTTCTGCATTATAGGTTGTACATTCCTCACAAAGCAGAACAATGGGTTGATGATTAGTTTTAAAATATACCCACAAGCCTTAATGACAATATATGTCATTTTTTTTGCAATGTTGTCACAGTACGTATTTTTCCTGAGAGTAATGTGTTTTACTTTTAGAACATAATGTAAACAAAGAAAATCATAATTAACTAATGAACAAGACATTTTTAAAATGGGAACTACGCTTCCATCAGGCTAAGTATGATCCATTGCTTTGCTGGACTTCTAGATTATTAAAACAGTTACATTTTAAGAAAAGGTATTTCATAAGGCTTTTTACTCTCTAAAGAATATATATTTAATTCTATTCAAGGGAAATTAGTTTTAACTGTAATTTCTTCCAAAGAGATGATTTTGTTTAAACTTTAGAATTTGAGCAAGGACCTCTGGTGATGCAGTGTTTAAGCACTCAGCTGCAGATGGTAAACTTGACACTTTGAACCCACTGGTAGAAATTTCTTGGCAGAAGACCTGACAATCTACTTCTGCAAAGATTATAGCTAAGAGAGCCTTACGGGGCAGTTCTATTTTGTCCTATAAACCAGTACCAAGCCCACTGTCATTGAGTTGATTCTTACTCATAGAGGCCCTGTAGCACACAGGGAATTCCCCATAGGGTTTCTAAGGAACCCATGATGGATTCGAATTGCTGAACTTGCTGAACTTTTGGATAGCAACCACAATTTTTAACCATTGCTCCACTAGTGCTCCTGTTGTCATCCAGTAGGTTCTTACTCATAGCAACCCTATATGGGCTCTGACAATTAAATCTGCTAATTTAACTGTTCCAAGTGCTACTACATACCTCATTGCTGAACATCACTATGTTCACCTTCAAAGTATGCCCCCTGGAAAGTTATGCACCAAGGCCAGCACCTAAGTCTACCCTTCAAAGCAATTTTGAAATTCTTTCTGAAATAGCCATTGCACGAAGTGGCACGTTCAAGAACTAATTGTATAGTTTTCTGTGAGGGAGTTTTTAGCCAGTAAACAAATAACTGCATTGGAACACCCTACCTGCTCATCTGATCTGGCCCCCAGTGACTTTTTTCTTTACTGAAGATAAACAAAATATTGAAACGAAGATGTTTTGATGACATTATTGACATCAAAGGTAATATAATGACAGGTCTGATGGCCATTCCAGAAAGAGTTCCAAAATTGCTTTGAAGTATGGACTAGGTGCTGGCATCAGTGCATAGCTTCCCAAGGGGAGTACTTAGAAAGTAGCCATAGTGATATCCAGCAATAAGGTATGTAGCACTCTTTCTAGGATTAGTTCACGAACTTAATTGGCAGTCCTTGTAGGACACAGTAGAACTGCCCTGTCGTTTCCGAGGAATGCCTGGTGGATTTCAACTACCAACACTTTGGTTAGCAGATGAAGTACATAACCACTACACCACCACGGTTTCCAGGGCTCCAACAGGCTCACTGTAAGTTCACACTGACTCTGGCACACAACACCAGCAGTAAATGATGTGCTTATTTGTTATCTGTATATTTGTACATCTTTGTTGGATTGCTTAAATCTTTATCGCATTTTTTAAGACAGTTGCTACTATTGAATTTTGATAGTTCTTTTTATATCTTGGATATAAGTTTTTTATGTCGTCTAGATACAAGTCTTCAAAGAAATTCACAAACCAATTGTAAAATTCATGTGGAAATGCAAGATATTTAGAACAACCGAAATGATTTTGAAAAGGAAGAACGAATTTGGAAGATACACACAACCTGATTTCAGGACTTACTACATAGCTACAGTAATCAAGACGATGTGGAAGTAGCATGGAGACAGACATACAGACTGATTGAAGAGACTTCAGAGGCCAGAGAGAGATGCATATACACAAGCAATTATCCACAAAGGTACAGAGACAACTCTATGGAAAAAGGACAGTCTTCTCAAGAAATGTTGCTGGAACAACTGAATATGCATATACAAAAACATTAATTTCAATCCATATCTGGCATTACATATAAAAATTAATTCAAAATGGACCCTAGACCAAATCCTAAAACCCAAAAACTGGCTACATAATTTGCAAAGCTCAGTGCAACATGAAAGTAGAAGCCCCCTTGTTCAAAAACTGCTAAGAATTTCAAGATGGTGAAACAGTATTAAAACAGGTGTGGGGCATTGGTGAGTGGTGTCTGGGGTCTTAAAATCTGCCAAGCTGCCATCTAAGGGTACAGCAAATGGTCCCAACTCAGCAGGAATGGATGATCACCGAGGACCAAAACGACACGGGGGAAAGAGAACCCAGAGGATAGAGAGATCCACAGGAGTGGGTCTCTACATCAACTCGTGATCAGAAGATCCGGATGGTGCCCGGCCACCACCAGTGATAGCCACAGTGGAGCTCACAAAGTTGAGTTTCACTGGCAACAAGAGAATAAATAGGGGTGCCCCATGAGATCTCCAATAAAAAACTGCAATTGATGGTCCAGGGGCTTCGGGGTTCCCCTGGGAGCATGGCCCCTGGCCCTGATGCTACCCCGTCCGTAAATTATAATGAAGGTCAACTTTTCGGACAGCAATGGGTTGGACTTGGCAACACAGAGTGATCGTATCTTGTGGGAACTTTATGGTTCTATGCATCTATAGGATGTCATCCTGCTGACCTCCTACTGGAGGAAGGGGAGTGGGTGGAGAGGAGGGGACAATACACTAATGGGAGGATAGGACATGTACAGAGCAGAGAGGAAGGATTTTTGAATGTTGAGTGCACACTATGAGCCAAGCACTGGTCTAAGAAATATAAAACAACCTTGTGGATAAGAAGTAGATAAAAATTTTATCCTCATCTTTGTAAGGCACAAAGAGTTAAGAATCTAACCCAAATGGGAGCTCAGTCTGTCTGATTACAGAGTGCATGCTCTTTCCATCTCTCAGTGTAAAAACAGAGGCACTTTTTCCTTCCTCTTTTCTCCTTTTAAAAACATCTGTTTGGAAGAGGAGTTTGAAAAGGTCACTGACTTTTTATTTAAACAGAGCACTTGTTAAAGTCCTGAAATAAGGCATTTTTAATGGCCCTATCTGCCTAGCTATGTTCCACACACAACATCCTCTTCCTACAAGCCTTTCCAAAGACTAGGCAAATCAAGAGGTTATCAGTGTTTCCAGGACTGGTATCAGCAACCCAAGGGTAGCACAATTAAGTTTGTAACACACAGTGCCAGATAAAGCAGCCTTGAGCTTGAATTGCCACATCACTCAATTTACTCTTCTGGAGCAAGGGGACATTCCTACTGGTTAGCACATTGTGGTTTCTTAGGACCTGTGAGAATATAGATTCCTCTTTCAGCAACCACTTAAATCTAGAGAGTGACCAAGGCATGTGAACACTCATGTTTATCTATGCATCTTAGCCCACCCACTGTTTCACTGCAGGCCATAGGGAGAGAAATATCAAGTCCTAAAAAGGCATTTGGGCTGAATACCACAATATGCTTGGATACCCTTGCTTCATGTAAACACAGGGTGATTGGAAATTCTAAGAGCCTGGGTGTTACAGTTTAGCAAGAGTCTGATTAGCATCCAGAATGCATCCAAAAGAAGGCTGCAAACTTCTTTGTCTAGAGGAGGGAAGTGTAGTCTCTGGTCACCAGGGCTTCCGAGAAACCTTATGAATATTTCATCCTAGGTTCCCACTGAGATAAAATTCTGGGGGAGTCGGGAACACTGTCATGGCCAAAAGCTTTGGATAACCAAAAACTCACTGATGCTGAGTTGATTCTGACTCACAGTAACCCTACAGGACAGAGTAGAACTGCCCCATAGGGTTTCGAAGGAGGGGCTGGTGAATGTGAACTGCTGACCTTCTGATTAGCAGCCCTAGCTCTTAACCAACCATGCTACCAGAGTTTCCCAGCTTATTTGTAGAAGTGTGAGTGAAACACTGATGTAAAAGGCAGAGACATGGGCAAACTCAATTCCCTTCTTTGCAAAGTAGAAATAATATAGTTTATAAGGTTTATTCAAAAGCTGGTAATTGCTTAGTAAAATCTGTTTTGAACCATCAGTGCCAGAAATCCTTAGTGACTTCAGCTATGATGTCACGTTAGTGCCTAAGAATACAAAAACTCTGCTTAATGCCTGGTACTCCCTTGATTTCCCGGGTCAAAAAGTAGAGGATTATATTCTTTATTCTCACTGTATAATTTAGCATCAGATAAGGATCTCATTTTTGCTATTACCCATGAGGATGCAAAAGTGGAAGGTATCGTGTGGAAGGTACATTCCTTTGAATCCCCACCTCACCAACACACACATATGAACTTTAAGTTAGTCACAGACAGCACCACCCCAAAAACCTGTAGCATTGGACACTTGCCATGCCCAGGATATGGCTCTCTGAGATCTAGCGAAGTCCAAAGCATAAAAATGATTGTTCCTTTGTGCCACAATTTAGAACTTAAAAGTGAGTAGTCAAGTTAGGAAAAGCACAGGTTTGAAATACAGGTATACTTTATTCAATTTTGCCAGAAACAAATCCTAGGTTTTTAATTTTGCAATTTTTGAAACTCTCAGAGAAATAGCAGTGGAACAAAGGTCTATAGATATAGATCCATTTATTATCACATCATCCTTGGTGATATGATTGGCTCCAGGATAGTAACCCACCAGCCCTCTCCTGCATTCTCTCTAGAATCACAATATTCTCTCTGTGTGTGTTTATACTAAAGAGTATATAGAACTATGCCTGCATTTCGAAGAAAGCAGTCCTTCAGGGTTTTATAAATCCACTTTTTCATGTTAAGTGTATAGGACTAGACCATCTATGTATGCACTTAAGTAAATGAGATGTCATTTGTTTTCAAACAATTATTAGAGGGAATGCAGAAGAATGAGAGTGAGGAGGATTATTAGAAATACCAGAGAAACCATCGTTAGAGTTGCTCCTCATTTCATCAGGAGGAAGGAATGTGCTCTGGGGACATCGCGCAACAGTCATAAAGCACTGGTGTGGCTAAACAGCATACCTGCCTGCTGCGGGTATTTCAGATGGGATGAGGAGGAAGGTTCCTCCACAGGGGGTGTGCAGGAAGAGGTGAGGTGAGATTCCCCCCCCTCCTTACTATGAGAATGAAGGCACTAATCTATGTCATGTGCACGAATACAGAAAATTGTATTGAATTTTCCAGCTTGTCTAAAGGTGGGAGCTTTGCAGGGTGAAGCCATTCAGAATTCATGTCCCTCTTGACTGTGCGTTTTCATGATCATTTTTCATCTGAAGGGCACTTTTTTTTTCTTGAAGGGTACACACAAGACCGTACCAATGGTTCATTGTGCAATTTTGTTTTAAACCCTTGAAAGACAGCTTTTCCACCAGAAATGCAACGTGAATCTTAATTAACAGACTTCTGCAGGGTGGGGACCAAGCAGGACTCCAGGGACTGGAATGTGAATTTTAATGGTTTGTTGTAAAAGGAGATTCTGTACATTCTCGACATTGTATAGTAAAGCCACTTATGAGGACTAATATTAGAAGCGGTTTGCTGATGGGCCAAATTAAGTCACAGGTATGAATTTTACATAAAACGGATTAATATTATATGTCATGTGGAATTTTAAATACTCCAAGACCATGCATTTTTAATGTTTACATGCTCTAATTTAAAAAGGATTTCTTGAGCCCACTTTTGCATCTTCATGGGTAATAGACGAACCCTACCACATTTTATCTATAAGTCACTTCGCCGAAAGCACGTATTCAGCATTCTTTTCCTTTTTGCAAAGCTTTGACATTAAAAAGGAAGAAGAAAGAAAAGCTACACATTGCATTCCATCATGATGGTTTCGGTAATCGTGAAAAGGCAAAGAATGAAAAAGGACGGAGGGAAACGCAGAATGGAACGACATGCCTCTAGAACAGCGTTAAGGCACTGGAATCCCAGGGGCTGGAGTGATGGGTCGCGATGGGTCCCTGGGAGGCGCGCTTCTAGGTTAGTATGGTATCCGCGAGAAGAGGCCAAAGCTCCCTCGGCAGCCTAGGCCGAAGAGAGTGAATTCCAGCCTCACATTCCCGCAGCTCTTCGCACGAACTTATGCCTCTCTTTTCCCCTCCCTTGGGCACACGCTAGCCTGGCCGGACTCCGAACTAGCCCTCTTTTCTCAGGGCCCAGACCCTCAGCATTGACGGAACGGAGAGCCGTTCCCATTTGCCCGAGCGTCATTCCCCGAGGTGGCACCGCCCTCCTGATTGGCCGGCCGCTCCCGACCCCCCGCCCACTCCTCCACTAGGGTTGCCCGGATCCCCGCCCCTCCGCCAGCACCGCCCGGTGCCCCCGCCCTCGCCTCCTCCCCCTGCGCCCCCGCCCGCGCACCCAGCCTGGTTCCACTTGCGCTGCGCCCTAGTCCCGCCCCTTGGGCTCACGGCTCTATAAATGCAGCTGCGCGGCGGGCTGGGCGCGAGCCGAGCGGCGGAGGCGCGGCTGTGAGTCAGTTTCGGGACTGGGGCAGTGTCGGGCTAGGGAAGCGCGGCGGCCGGGCTCTCGTGGAGCCCCGAAGGGAGTGACGAGCGAGCCTGGGTGGGCTGCTTTCTTTCCAGTGCTTTTGATTTTTCTTGCCATTTGGCCCGAGCCGCGCGCGTGTCACCTACGGTAGAGAGATCCCCTCGCAAAACGCAGAGCGACCCTCGCGGCAATTGTTGGGTGCGGCATCGCCGGGAGCGTCGTGGTGTCCGGAGCGCTCCGGGCGCGCAGGCAAGCAGAGCGAGCCGGCCGTGGGCGGGGTTCAGAAGCTTGCTTACCTCCCTCGCTCGCCCAGGCGAGTCCGCTCGCACAGGGCGTAGGGCGCGCGCGATGAAGGCGGTGAGCCCGGTGCGCCCCTCGGGCCGCAAAGCGCCGTCGGGCTGCGGCGGCGGGGAGCTTGCGCTGCGCTGCCTGGCCGAGCACGGCCACAGCCTGGGCGGCTCGGCGGCTGCGGCTGCGGCCGCGGCGGCCGCACGCTGCAAGGCGGCCGAGGCGGCGGCCGACGAGCCGGCGCTGTGCCTGCAGTGCGATATGAACGACTGCTACAGCCGCCTGCGGAGGCTGGTGCCTACCATCCCGCCCAACAAGAAAGTCAGCAAAGTGGAAATCCTGCAGCACGTTATCGACTACATCCTGGACCTGCAGCTGGCCCTGGAGACGCACCCGGCTCTGCTGAGGCAGCCGCCGCCGCCCGCCCCGCCGCACCACCCGGCCGGGACCTGTCCGGCCGCGCCGCCGCGGACCCCGCTCACGGCGCTCAACACCGACCCGGTAAGAGGCGGGACGGGAGTGGACGCGGCGGGGACCAGGAGGGCCGGGAGGGGTGGTAGGGCGCCATCGCTCGTCCTCCTCGGTCCAAGGGCCGGCCGAGAGTGACAGCCACCACCCCCTCCTCTGGTCGCCCGGCGCCGCCAACTGCCAGCTCCGGTGAGCGCCGGTCCGGGTGAACAGCGGGGCGGGACTCTGGGCTGTCAACTGCGGCCTGTGTCGGAGGGTCCTTGAGCCCTAGAGGTTCCCCGGGGCTGCAGGGTGGGGTGGGGACGTGCGTTCTCGCGCCTGTTGTCTGAGCCGGAGCCCCGGACCGGCCGAGGACTCCGCTTGCGCCTGCTAACCTTTCCCTCGGTGTTCGGTTGCTGTTGCAGGCCGGCGCCGTGAACAAGCAGGGCGACAGCATTCTTTGCCGCTGAGCCGCGCTGTCCAGGTGAGCGCGCGTTTCCCTTCTCTCGGGTGGCTGGTCACCAGAGACGTCCGTCCCCTTAGGGCTTCCGGTGTTCGGCACCGCAGTGTTCTTTCGCCCCCCAGCATTTCTCCGAGCAAACTTGCCAAGAGGCGAACCTCTTCCTCGCCCTCATTTCTCTTGGCATCCGGTTAGTGAGCCCGTACTCCGCTTTAGTAACTCCGGGTTCACTCTAAATGGGGACAAATCAGCCAGCTAGTGTCCCTGCCACCCCCGTGCTTTTCCCGGTGGCCGGCAGGATGCCTCCTGCGTCCCTCCCCAAGGGAGGTCACTGTCGTGGGCCTAGAAACTGCCCTGTTGTCCGCCCAAGCAGCCCGACACCCACAAAGAGGTTTGCGGGTAGGACCCGCGAGCGCGGCCCTTCCCCGGGCTTCCTGGGGGCCCGCCGCTGTGCGCTCAGCGCCTGGCGGGCGGCGGGCTGCGGGTGTTGTCTGACCTGGTTTGTTTGGGGTTGTTGATCAAGCGTGTCTTAAGTTTGGTCGGTGGCGCCAGTTAGTCTGCCGCAGGAAGGTTCACACACCCCCTCTATTCATTCCTCTTCCACAGGTGTGCGCCGCCTGCGCCCGAGCCAGGAGCTCTAGAGAGGGAAGGGGAAGAGCAGGAGTGAGAGAAAAAGCCACTGGAGGAAAGGGAACAAAAAAACGTCAGCAAACACTAGAAACGTTTTCATTCATCATTCCAAGAGGGGAGAAAGAGAAAAGAAAAACAAAACTTTCACCTCTTTTTGCACGTTCATAAACATTCTGCATCCATCTTCTGTTTCGCCTTTTCATTATAGTCGCTGTGAAGTGTACATGCTGTGTGTTTTTTGGAGGTACATTTAAACTTGTAAGCTTAAGTGTGACAGGACTGATTACATAGAAGATCAAGAGCAAATCCGACTTTAGAAGCCTACTTTGTGACCAAGGAGCTCCATTTGTGTTTCAAAGCTTTACTAATAAACCAGAGCATTGTAGATACTCTTTTTTTTGACATCTATTGTTTAAAATAGATGATTATAATGGGGCGGGGAACTTTCTTTTCCCTGCAAGAATGTTACATACTGTATAGATAACTGAGTGACGTTTCATACTGTGTATATATATAGAGAGATGTTCTATAAGCGTGGGAAAAGTATATGCTTTCATAGACTACTGTAATTATAAAATATTTTTAATTAAATATTTTCTTTGTAAATATTATATGTGTGTTTTCTTTTTTAATCTATGGGAACAATGTCTTTTCGAAAATTATTTTTCAGCTCTGTTGCAGAGCTCTCAATATTTTGAATGTCTATTCTGTTGCACTTGGTTTCTAATTTGTTTTTGTTTTGCCCAATATGTAGAATTGGAAGTAACAGCTATAGCTAGTAGTCCTGCATGACTGTATGCGACGTTTAATCACAAAATAAACTTGCTCTGAGTCCATTCAAATGTGTTTTCTTTAACCTAGCTTGAAATCTTTGTATTTGAAACATACATGTTAAAAAAAAAAAAAAACACGTGGTCAGTTTTTAAGTACAGGGTTTTGTAGTGTAATATATAAAGACTAAGTGTTTGTCTCTTAACTGAGGTCAAAATGGATTCTGAATGATTTTGCGTGTGGGGTGGGGAAATGCTGGGATCCTTAAGGAGTTTGTGAAATCTGTTTTATCAAAGTGAATTTTTTTCATCACTCTTATTTTACACTAAAAGCTTAATGTCACCAACTCTCATGTTTCTACAGATTATTTAAATCATAGAAATGAGAAATGTTCTCTGCTTGCTACCAAAGGACAAACTCTTGAAAATGACAAACTGCTTTCCTTTCCTCCAAAGAATACTAATAAGGCAACAGCAGGAGAAAAAAATTAAAAAGACATAATGGCAAATCCTACAAGCAGGAATAAAAGTCGATCTTCAAACATTAAGTAGACCAAAAATTCTGATTACCACGTCGAGATTATTTTTTTATAAAAATGGATTTTCACTTATACCAATGTTAGTTCCCAGTAAGATACTGTTCAATCTCCTGTGACGTGTAACTTTTACATGTGAATATTAAACTAGATTTCTCTGTCTTGTACTGTGATTTCTGGTCTCATTTCTTGAAAACCTTATCCTTAAGATTTTCTCTTTAAAGACAGTGATTTTCTGGGTTAAATCAGACTCTCAGTTTGTGAACGTTATATATTTAATGGGATCGGTACTTTGCACACCAGTTAGATGGAATTTTTAAGAGTAAGAGAATTAAGGAGGATTTAATTGGGTGCTTTGTAAATAGTCAGCTATGTGTGTAACGTGGTCTGTTTGATATTAAAAAGGAAAGGATTTGTTTCAGATTATTCAAGAATAAAAGTATTATAGACCCAAGGGGCTTTTTATGGGGTCAGAGTCAAATATTTATATGAACATGAAATATCACGATCTGTAGTGGATGAAATGGCAATGTCTCCACAGAAATGAGCAAAGTGAACACCAGTAGGTTCAAATACAGCAGAAGATTTAATAATCTCCCGTTTCCATGAAGCTGTCCCTTCAGCTCAAACATTTTACTGGTCTTGGATATTTTTAGAGTTTGATGTATTTAATGTTGAACCTTACAAAGTCAAAGAACTACTTGTTTAGATTAAGTATATTTTTACTTTTTTATATTCATTCTTGTCACACATCAAGAAGAAAACAGTAGAACACTGAAATTCCGAATCTGAAGAATTCTAACGACTGCATTCTTGGTCATTAAAAAGCAGACAATTCCTCCTTTTTATTTCACAGTTTCATTTCAGTAGGAATCATGTCACATGTATGCTGTTGGTTGGAGCTAGTGGTCTGTCATTCCTGACTGCTGAACCCCTACTTAAGCCCCTGGATAGAGTTTGAAACTTCAGCTGGTAGAATATGAACCTTAAAATAAGCAGATCGGTGTTTTTCAAGATGGATGCTGCTATGTTGAATTTATATTTGGGGCATGAAAAGTACTGAAAGGGAAGAAAAAAGTTGCAAAGACAACATTCTACAGAGTTGGCATTTTCCCCGTGGCCACTGAAGCAGCATTTGATGTCTCCTCCAAAAGACAGTCCATTGTTTATAAAAAGAAAAAAATTCTGTGCAGTTTTATAAGATACTGTATTAAAATGTTGGCTGTGTCCTAACCAAGCAACCAGATGATGAAAGCATTCTGAGTCATCTATCTAGTTCTAATTATTCAGATATTTAGTTGAACAGGAACTTATCCTGACTTCTCCCATTTCAGTTTGTGTACTTTCTATTGTAGGAGCACAGCCAAAGAGTAAGAATCATTTAAAACCCTCTAAGGCGGGAGGTGGGGAGTATGCCACACACACACAGTGGATGTTGTTTCTAATCATACAAAATCCTAGCGTTTCAAACATCTCTCATGAAATGAAGGAAAATGCCTTTTGTTTCAAAGAACTAGTATACTTAGAACTGTGTAAATTTTCCTCAAGTATCTTCAAGCTTTAATTACATTTTTAGAACCTCTTAAAAATGTGACTCCTAAAATCTATTGTATCAGATATACCTCTATAACAATAAATCTTCCCTGAACAGAAAGTTCTTAAGTTGGCGGTTGCTAATTGACTTCTACTGAGTTATGCAATTTTTCATTATCAAGAATGGGTCTCTTGATTGATCACCTCAATTATTTACAGTGTTGCTTACCATTGTGATAAAATATGTGACTTAGAAGTGGTGATATGAATGGAAAGAGAATCTAGTTCAGTGCTAGGGAAACCGTTTTCTACCCTTTAGTGTCTGCTAAGATAGGAAGCAATCACTCTAAGCAAAGCAGCAGAGTGATGCCCAGGGAAAGCAACACACACAACACACACACACACACACACACACACACACACACACGGCAAATAATGCAGACAGAAATCATTTCACCGCAGCAGAGACTCAATTGAAACCAGCTCTGAGTTTCTAGCTGGTGCACTTTGATTATATATATGTTAGCCTGGGTAACTTAAATTTCCGCAGGTCAAACACCAAGCTTTCCAGACTTAAAAGGAAAGAAAGCCTTCTATCTGCTGCTTTACATATCCAGGAAATGAATTTACCTGTCTCAGAAAGAATCTTAAGAGGGCCTGCCCTCAGCAGGTAGTCTCCAGACATAGATCACTTCTTTCAATGACAACCTGTGTTATTTTGCAAAAATACCAGTTATTAGAATGATTTGCTCAAAAAGTTTTGGGCTTGTAATTTCACAGTTCCACCCCATCACTGGTAAAATCAATACTTTAAATGCTAAAGACTTGCAAAAGGAAACTACTTTGTCAAAGGAGACAAACTTGAGGCAGAAACACCTTCATGGAAAATACTCTCCATTTCTCAATGAACTTTTTAAAGTGCATTTTGTGCTCAAATACCTCCTTCGTACTTATTTGTACCCTTGTTTATTCTCAAAAGTTTTGCCTAAGTGCTAAAACTGAGGTCTGAACCACATGCCTGAATGTTTTCTATACTCACCAAAGCCAAGCAATTTGGCGTTAGGGCTGCCAAAATTAGTTCCATCATTCTGAAGTCTCCACAGCAAGTACACAAGTTGGGGACATGAAACAAGGTCCATGAGAACTGAAATTAATTTGAGGAGCCCCTCTAAGTCCATGAAAGAGTAAACACATCAATTTCTGGGGAAAGTATCCCACTGGCCAAAATGTGAATTTGTAGAACTTGAACTCCAAATGTTTAAATAAAGAGATCTAGACAAATTGTCTATGTGACTCTACTCGTATCTGGATTTTTTTCCAAAAAGAAATGGAATACTTTTAGAAAGAAATGTTCTAAGCATTGGCAAAATAGGCAAATTCTTGATGCAGTAAGAAACCATGATTTGCTTCTAGTGACTGTTTCTCAACTCTTTGGGAGTCAAAATACAATCTGACACTTTCTGCATACTTACCAAATTTATTTTTTTATTCCAAAGTTTAATATCCAAAGTGTAACAATGCTACAGTCCTTTATACAAATGCATGTATTTTAGAATGCTTGCTTAAATATTTTCTTAAATATTTACTATTACCTTTGTAAGCTTTATCAGTCAATTGAGACTATAGCGTGTGTGTGAGAGAGAGAGAGGAAGAGAGAGCGAAAGAATACCTAAAGAGAGTTAGCCAGCATACAGGAAAATACCTTTCCAAAGAAAGTTTCGCTGGTAAAAACCACCTCTACTAAAGTTTGAGATTTACATAAAGACCCACTCTTGTTACCGTTATCTTTTTGACTGCTATCACAATGGTTAAGCGCTCGACTGCTAACCAAAAGGTTGGCAGTTCAAACCCACCAATGGCTCCCAGGAAGAAAGACCTGGTGATCCACCCTTGTAAAGATCACAGCCTAGGAAACCCTATGGTGCAGTTCTCGTCCATCCTACAAGGTTACTAGGTGACAGCATACAACCACAATAGCTAACCATGCTCTATTTAGCATAAAGCAGCATAGAAAACAAAACAACAAAAACAGATATATCATTGTTATGGTGGTCATATCCCATAATTGGTTTTAATCTCAAGGAAAACGGCAAGAAAACAAGAGGGAAGTACTTACATGTCCAAACCTCTCAGAAAACCTGGGAAACAGACCTAAACTTGTAGATACCAGTTTTACACCTTTCCTCAGCAATAATTTTGGAAACACTTTCTGTAGATGTTGAACCTCACGTTATGAATATTGTACAAACAAAGTAGGCTCCCTGGGGAGTAGGCCTCTCTGCATGTCCTGCAGTGCTGAACCAAGGCCTGCGCAAACACTTGTTGAACTGAACAAAGAATGTCAACTTCATGCAGTCTCTTCCCACTGCTTTCATGGGTTCCTCCTGTCCCCTTCTAATCTCTGTTGAATTGCAACGGGCCTTCAGACCAATTACATGCCCTTCTTGCAGCCCATCTATATGCCTTCACATCCTTAGGAAAGCAGCGATCACAAACAGAATGTTATTTTTTAAGGAGCACCAATCTTTTGATTAGCAGCCTTAGCATTTAACCACTATGCCACCAGAATGTTATGGTTCCCTCAAATCAGCTTCTCTCGCTGGACTCTATCTTGGCCAATGGCACCTGTAATCACCAAGATCAGGAACCTGGGAATTGTCTTTGCTTTCTCTGGTGGCATAGTGGTTAAGTGCTAAGGCTGCTAATCAAAAGATTGGTGCTCCTTAAAAAATCTATGGGGCAGTTCTACTCTGACCTATAGGGTTCTTAAGAGTAGGAATTGACTCAACAGCAGCGGCCGCGGCGTCTTCTCTCTTGCTCTATTGTGTTCAATTAAAGCAAGCCCGTTGCCAACGAGCGCATTCCAACTCATGGTGCCCCTACAGAGCAGGATAGAACTGCTCTGGGGGTTTCCAAAGCTAAGCTCTTTGCGGGAGCATACTACCACATCTTCATCCTGTGCAGGTGCTGGGACGTTCGAACCATAGACCTTTCAGTTACCATCCAAGCACTTAACCATCGCACCTCCAGGGCTCCTGTATTCCCCGTTAGGCACAGAAATTCCTGCGGAAGCTCTTTCAGATTCTTCCCAACCTCCCGGCATTGCCCCTGCTACACCTTGTATGTCCGCTCCAGCTGCCTTCCGGACTCTCGCGATCGTCTCTGAAACTAGCCTCCTTGTCTCATCATTCCTCCTCTCTTCTGTCTTCCATGTGACTGTAAGCATGTTTTGATTCAGCGGTTACCCTCTCCCTGCGGTTTAAAGTTGTCCAGCTCCTTGAACTGGCATACGAAGCCATCTGTGAATCGGCACATCATTCCAGCATCATTTCCCAGCAGTCCTTTCTCTCCTGCACTTCTGGCTGCCTTCAAGCACACATTGTATACTTCAGTCATTTCTAAGATCTTGTCCTGTACGTGCTAGACAGCAAGGCATGCTTATCTTTCTAGTGTTGACGGAGCATGATTGATTTCCTGGTAGTTAAGAAGAGCGCAGCGTCAGGAGAGACACACAGAGACTGGTTGGGAGAGGAGAGGGGCTGGCTGCTCAGCCAGACAAACTAGCTAAGTCTACCCTGCTGATGGAAGGGTAAGAGCTAACCTCTCCAGATCCCAAATGGCATGCTCTCTGAAGCTTCACTTCCTTTAAGGTGTTGTCTGTACCTGGGTCACCCTCACCATCGGAATGGCTGGTATAAACTCCTGCTCATCCTGTCTCAACTCTGACCTCTTCTGCAAAAATTGCTCCAGGCTTCTCCCTGTTCACCCCCAAAACAGCCACCCCTCCTCTGCTATATTACAATTATTTTTCCATCTCTGTGTTCCCTGAAGATCTCTAGCACTCCAAGGATTCCAGACCACAACAAGTCCTAGAAGAACATTCCTGTAATTCTCTGTGCCAGCAAGTCCAGCAAATTCTTTGCAGCTCAAAATTGCAGTCAAGAGATTTTCATTATCTGTAAAAGGCTTTGGCTGCCTTAAACATGGAAAATAGATAAGGTGTACGTTCTTGACAACGAGGGAGTGTGGTCAGCCTTGGGCAAAGAGTGTTGGAAGGAGAGGCAGGGAAGGAGAGGAGGCAGAACAGATCCTGTGTCCTGAGGACAAAGAAATGTTACTGACCCAAGTCTGGATAAGTAAACAAAGACATCTCAGTGCTGGAGATGAAAAAGTGGAACAAGGAAGGAGTGATTACAGCCAACGCAGAGAAGTTCTTATTATCCTAATTATAATCCAGGGCCCTAGAAGTAGAATCAGAAAATTAAAAATCTTGGAACATGTCTTGTAACATTCCCAGACCAGACCTCTCATTTTTTCACTGAAGGAGACAGAAGCCAACAAGATCAAGGAGTAGAGCTGGGTCTAGAATTTAGCTTCTCCCATCTTTAATTCAGGACCACAAAACTCTGTGTGCCAAGCCAAGTGCCGTTGAGTCAGATTGGACTCAAAATGCAATGTAGATGGCCCATATTTCAAGTTACTCTTGAGTGGTTTATCTTGCTCTGCAGTCTAATCTACATCTTGCCTCATGTTCTTTCCTAAGAAGGTGGTGTTCAAATCTTAAATAAATAGTAATTAAGTGCAGGACTGATCTGACTGCCTTGTATAACCCCTTCATGCCCAGCGGTACATCCAGTGACCACAAACTTTTTCATCCTCGGAAGGTTTAATGGGAAGCTGCTGTGTCACCAACAGCAGGTACTGCCCCAATGACTGTTCCTTGTGGTGCAGTGGAAACCCTCACGGAGTAGTGGTGAAGTGCTATGGCTGCTAACCAGAAAGTCAGCAGTTCAAATCTACCATATGCTCCTTGTAAACTCTGAGGTAGTTCTAGTCTGTCTATAGGGCTGCTATGAGTTAGAACTGACTCAGTGGTGCTGGTATAGTGGTTAAGCGTTGTGGCTGCTAGCCAAAAGGTCAGCAGTTCGAATTCCCCAAGTGCTCCTTGGAAACTCTATGGAGCAGCTCTACTTCATCCTGTAGGGTTGCTGCTAATCAGAATCAACTTGATGACGATGAGTTTGGGTTTGCTGGTGGTGGTGGTGATGGTATGAAACTGAAGAAACAGGCATGTACCACAAATTACTGTTTTTACAGGTTATGCATGAGATGGCTGCATTTTTGGTAGAAGCAATAGAAATTTTTCAAAATTTGTGTTTGTTACATACTTGTACTAATAGACCCCATTAGTGCTACTTCACATGTACCACTAAGCAATATAGGGTAGACCTGTATAAATGGGCAAGAAAAAAAAAAAAACTTTCATACTACCTACAGAAAAATCAGACACAGTGATTCAGCACGCTTCTGTTAATGAAAACACCTGGTATCAACAAAAATTAAATCAGAAAATAAATGAGTTACCAAATAGTTAAAAAGAGACTAGAGATATAAAGTGCACTATGACTAGGATCAAGGATAACGAAGTTCTTTGACAAAGGATCATGGGCAATTCCGTGAAGAAAGGATACTCTTCTCAAAAAAAAGACACTGAAACAAGTGAATGTCCCTATGCAGAAACAAAACAAAATGTAGGCACAGACCTTACATCTTTCACAAAATCTAACTTAATATGTACCGCAGACCCAAATGCGATATGCATAATGATAAAACTTCTATGAGAAAATGTAAGAGAAAATCAACATGATCTTGAATTTGGTGGTGAGTTTTTAGTTACATCTCAAACGTGCAATCTGTGAGAGAACTGCAAGCTCATGTGGTTCTCCACCCGTGTGAGCAGACTCACCCTCCAGCCCTTAGAGACTGTGTGGTATGGGGGAGAGGGCAGACTGTCAGACCGAGCCAGTCCTAGCTAGTCATAGCTCTGCAGCTTCTTAGCTGTGTCCAACAGGAGCCCTAGTTGCTTAAAGGTTAGCTGCTCAGCTGCTAATGAGAAGGTTGGTAGTTCAAACTCAACCAGTGACTTCATGGAAGAAAGACCTGTTAATCTGCACCCATGGAGATAACCGCCTAGAAAACTCTATGGGGCAGTTCTATTCTGTCATACAGAATATATATATTCTGTCATACAGAATATACACATTCTGTCACTATGAGTCAAAAATGCCCTTGACAGCACCTATAATAACATAGGCAAATACATTTTCCAAGTTCCTCTTGCCTCACCTGTGAAATGAGCATGTAGTAGTAATCACCCAGTACACAGGGTTTTAAGAAATACAAAGAAAGTAACATATATGAAAATATTTTTCAGGACAATGGCTTTAAATGACAGATTCTTGAGTTCCACCTCTTTTCTACCCTTCAGCCCAAACCTGATTCATTGGATCTGGAGTAGATCCTGAAGCCTCATTTCACTTCTGCAACTGAGGCATATCTCCCAGAAACCCAACTTTGAAAAATAGCATTGTTGAGATATAAAATATTGTACAGGCATAAGCTCTTTCTGTTAGGCCCCATACCATGTAGGTCTCGTACTTTGGGATGCTAATTTCCAATTTTTCGGAGACACTAATCAAGTAGAGAGGAAAGGCTCATATAACACTAGGAGAAGGCTATGACGATGGTATCTGGTGGGAGAAGGGGAGATAGCAATGATAGCAGGGAATGCCTAGAAGGGAGCTACCTTAAAGGCAGGATGGAGACTGGAACCTCTGGGACCGAGATGTCTCTGGTCAAGATGTTGAGTCGTCCATACCTCAGATTTCATTTCAGCCTTCCTAGGAGCCAACGCATCCACAATAACTGGCTGTATTTTACCTGCCACATTAAACCATAGTGTTTTCTAAGGGAAGACCTAAACAAAAGAGGAAAATTTTCACTTTTTAATACATTATTCCAAATCATTACATTCCTGGCCTACAAAACATTTGTCAAATGTGTGCCTGTGCAGGCAGCATGCAACGCATAGTATCGCTTTACTGGTAAGGAGAGTCTTCTGAAAAAAAAAGACATGTAGAAAAAATTTGTCATTTTACTTAGGATACTATATCATCATAGGGAATGTTCCACAACAGGATACAGAAAAATAGTCTAAATGGTCTTTCTCCAGCTGTTACATTTGCCCAGGAACTGTCTTAATTCATAGTTATCAAGAGCTAAAACACTGTATGAATATTACTTTGGAAAATGATACAATCACACCCGAATTTCATGTAATAGATTTGGTAAAATTGTATATAATTTTATGAATTTATTGAAAAGAAGGCATTGGAGAAATCTTCAGTTCCTGTAAAACTGAATAAGTATAAAAGAGAATAATCTGTGAGGTACCATCTGTAGAATTAGATTCTGAGTTCCGGTGCTATGTGGTCTCTGGCAACTTACTTAACCTCTCTGAGCCTATTTATACTTTCTTTTATAATGAGGACACCAAATTTAGCAATAAGACTCTGTGTGAGGCTCATATGTACAAAGCCTCTAACTCAGTACCAGGCATATGAGTTATTTGGTGTGTATTTAACCATTCCTGCCCCATTCATTTTATGCCTATCAACTAGTTGGTTTCAAGGAAGTATGATTTTAAACATGAACCAGTGACTTAAAAGGAAACCCTGGTGATATCATTGTTAAATGCTATGGTTGCTAACCTAAAGGTCAACAGTTTGAATCCAACAGATGGTCCTTGAACTCTATTGGACAGTTCCACTCTGTCCTATAGGGTCACAGCAAATTGAAATTGACTCAACAGCAACAGATTTGCTTTGGGTTGTTTTTTTTTTTTTTTTTTAAGTGACCTAAAAATGTACTTGACCTCTTCTATATGAAAATGAAAATGAGATTATTAAACAAGAATAGAGGGGCAGCTTGTGTGTATATGTGTATGTGTGTGTTCATTCAGTGCTGAGGACATGCAAAGATTTGAAAGACATATAAACATTTCAGAGAGAAATATTAAGCCATCAAGTGCAGAACCTGGGTTTTCTGTTTCATTTGTTCCTCTCTAGAATAACTGAGAAGTATTTTGCACACAGATGGCATACATGTTGATGAAGAAAGTGTTTAGGGAAAGATGGGAGTCTGAGGAGCAAGAAAGAAGTATAGCAGCGGCAGAGGAGAATAGAGCATGGCTTACCGGAAATGAAAAAGATGCCCTTGCATCTGCTGACTCGGTTGTTAACATGGCTAGGCAGAATGCTTGTTTGTCTTTTGATCTATTTTCTGATATACATAGCTAAATGCTACACAACCTAAGCTAGATGGTGAGGACGGGAACAGAGACAGCAACTCAACACACAAAGCATCATATTCAAGACCAAATAATCTGGTTCCCCTAGTGCATTCCCCTGGTAGAGAAATAACTTTCAAAACCAGAGACATAATTTTGGAGTGGTTTACAGCATATCAAGTGGTATTTAAGAGATAGATTAAGGTTGAAAACGACATAAACTTCCTATATTCCTTGATGGTTTAGAAAAATATACCAACTCCTCATTTATCAACTATCTTGTTATCTACCATTTTGCATTTATGACAATAATAATAATAATAAACTATTATTGCACAGTAACAAAGTAACTATTTTGCACAGTAACAAAGTACCTTTGGCAGCAACAAACACTAAGGTGGAAGTATGAGGTGAGAATGGTGCTGGTGAAAGTGAAGAGTTAGCTTCCTGGGCTACAATTGGCAGAGGATTGGTGGTTGTGCAATGATGTAGTCATCCTCTGTTTTGTGATTTGATGCAGTCATCATACATTTTCACATAACAATCTGATCTCAGGAAAATAAACAGGTCAGTAAGTGAAGAGTAGGTTTATATAACTTTTATAACTTGTGTTTAACATAATTTCTGGTAGCTAGGCTTCCCTGTAAACTAAGCTGAAATTAATTCAACAGATTAGACAAGCCAATTTGTCATAGTTTATTGTGTCAATTGCAATTCTTCCATGAATCATAAAATAATGGGATTTTAAAATAAAGTCAGATTTCCTCATTTGACTGATAAAGAAAATGAGGCTCTGAAATTTAAAACTGTGTATTTTGTAAGATGACTCAAGATAGAGGCAGAGCTGCCAGCAAAACTCTGTTCTCCAATGTGCAGTCAAGAATTCTTGATTACATTCAATATGTAACATTGTTTTTTATATTATTCAATTTTTAATATTTATCCTAGGAGTTGTTCTTTTTAAAATAATTTCAATGTATTCAAATACATTGAATGTTTTTTTCTTACCAATTATTAACTTAAAAAACATCTGAGAACACAGTCATTCTTTTGGAATTTGGAATTTGAGATGTGACTGGAGACATTCCTGAGAGGGCCATAGTCTTAAGAGAACAAAACTATTTTTTGAAACTCTAGAGATGACTGCCTTGGGAAAGAAAAACGAATCATGGCCTTTTATCTAGCATAATCTTGAAGCGAAAGATTTTGTGAGCATTCTGGATTATATTAACCTACAAGTGGGCTCCAAAAAATATCTACAAAAGCCTGGTAAATCATTTGTGATCCTGTGTTGGATTGAATTACATCCCCCCCAAATATGTGTCAACTTGACTAGGCCATGATTTCTAACCTTGTGCAATTGTCCACCACTTTGTCACCTGATGGGATTTTCCTATGTGTTGTAAATCCTACCTCTATGATGTTAATGAGACAAGATTAGAAGCCGTTATGTTAATAAGGCAGGACTCAGTTTACAAGACTAAGTTTTATCTTGAACCAACCTTTTCTGAGACATAAAAGAGACAAGCAAGCAGAAACACAAATGGACCTCACACCACCAAGAAGAAGTAGGAGTGGAGTGCAGCCTTTGAACCCGGGGTTCCTTTACTGAAAAGCCCCCAGACCATGGGAAGATTAATAATAAGGACCTTCCCCTAGAGCTAACAGACAGAGAAAGCCTTCCCTGGGGGCTGGCACCCTAAATTCAGACTTCCAGGCCTCTAGATTGTGAGAGAATAAACTTCTCTTTGTTAGAGCCATCTACTTGTGGGTATTGTTGTTACAGCAGCGCTATGTGACCGAGATAGATCCTACAGGGTGATAGAGACTCTATCAGTTTGTTTATCAATTTACAGCTCTAATTTTATAATATGTAAAACACTAGTAAGGAATAACTTCCTGCCTCAACATTTTAGAGAATACAAATAAATAATTTCTATAGGCCTGTTAGCTCTTGCCAAGTTTGGTCCTTTTCATTACACGTACAAAGACAATTCTCCAGTCCCCAATACTTAGAAAGGAACTGTGTAGTGTTGGTGTAATATTAACTTAGTCTGAAATTTTAGGGCCTGTTTCTCAGAAACCCTTCATCTAGCATCAGGTGTGTATTTAGCCAGTATAAAGAAACCGAAAACCAAACCTACTGCAGTGGAATAGATTCTGACTCATAGCAACTCTGTAGGACAGAACAGAACTGTTCCATAGAGTTTTTAAGGAGCTCCTGGTGGGTTTGAACTGCCAACCTTTTGGTTAGCAGCCATAGCACTTAACCACTGTACCACCACGATTTCCTCTAAATAGTGCTAAAAATAAAACCAAACCCGGTGCCGCTGAGTTGACTCTGACTCATAGTGACTCTATAGGACAGAGTAGAGCTGCCCCATAGAGTTTCCAAGAAGCATCTGATGGATTTGAACTGCTGACATTTTGATCAGAGCTGTAGCACTTAACGACTATACCACCAAGGTTTCCTGTAATCAATATTAAAAATAAAACCAAACCCAGTGCTGCTGAGTTGATTCCAACTCATGTGACCCTATAGGACAGAGCAGAATTGCCCCATAGAGTTTCCAAGAAGTACCTGGTGGATTTGAACTACCGACCTTTTGGTTAGAACTGTAGCACTTAACCACTGTACCACAAGGGTTTCCTCTAATCAGTATAATTAATTTCTAGAATATAGAAAAAGAAAAGATAATGCACATTTTCTCATCTTAATGAATGTTCTTTACTGTGCAAATAGCCTAGATTGATGATAGAGTAAAAAATACATTTTCAGTTTTTTCTAGAAATGAAAAATTGCTCAAAATAGAGGTTTAAACTGTCAGAAGCTACCATCTTCTTTATGCCTTGTCTAATATGATGCTTCCTGGTAGGCTAAAATGATTTTAAAATTCTTTTAATCAAAAACAATAATAACAATATAATAAATCAATTACTGAAAACTAGGTCACATAAAAGCAGTATCAGAGATTTCATAAACTTGGCAATATCATTTCCGGATTTACTAAAAAAATAAGATTTCCATGTTGTTCACCCTTCCTCCCCTGCCAGAAGTCACAGAAGAGCTCCTTTGGGAAGCTGGGTTTGAGTCCACACCTCGAAACCACCCTCTTCAGGAAACAAGATGACAGAGATCCCGCAGGAGATCCTAAGGAAGAAGAACTGGTACTTGAACTTGCATGACTGGGTTGAGTGCTGTGTTTCCAACCTGAGAGCTTCAGGTTTCTTCTCCTTCCCTCCACTCCTCCTAGCAGCCTCCCTGTAATACCAATGCCCCAGGAAGCTGGTGTCTGTCCTTCCATCACAAACTTTCTTTCTTCTGGCAGCAGTAGGCAATCTCAAGGACAGTCTCCTTCTCCACCATCCTGTAAGTCTCGTGCCCTGTGAAATTTACCACGTGGAATACACTCCACACACTTGTTGGAGAAGAATCCTGCTCATTTCAGGTTGCAAACAAAGCACTTGCAAGACAGTGAAAGCATACAGAGTCCCTCTGCCTCATGCTCCTTGACCTTTTCTCTTGCACAAGAGTCCTGTACCTTGCCATCTCAGGTTTTTCCATCACTGAATACGGTGACGTGAGGCTACCCAGGTGGACAATAGATGTATACTGACCCTCAGAATCATCAAAGGTCCTTAGATCTCATCAGTCAAATATTTGCTCTTACATTCAAAAGTGCAGTTCTAGAAACATGATTTTCTGTTATAGCTAACTCTTGCATGATCAAAGTTTTGATAAATTAGGACTTTTTCTTTCTGACATTCTTCAAGTTACAAGCTTTCCTTATCCTGCAAACAGTGTAAGTTGTCTGCTGCCCTCTTTTGAATTTTAGGGCACACTACACTCACCCATATGGCCTATTGCCTGAAGGAGCCTCTCCCTGACTAGGGTAGGCTCAATTTTCTGACCTAGTTTTCTGATGACTAACAAGGGCTATTCCAGAGCCTGCTAGAACATGACTTTAACTCTCCCTTTGAATGCTACTTTCTCTTTTGGTGTTCTTCCGCAGCAAAAGCAAAACTAAATTTCTACAACAGCAATGCAAGAGAAGGAAGTATAAGAGATGTTCTTTTTTTCTTATCTTAAGAAAGTTTATCGCCCAGACCACTGTCCTCTCTGGGCTGGTCTATCTATTCCTTCCCCTAGAGGTGCACATACGCAGTTCTGGTGATGAAGATGCTGAAAGGAAGAAGCCTGCTTGCATACATTCTGTGGCTTTCTAGCCAAACAGATCCGTCCTTATAAGACAATCACCAGGCTGAGGTCCTCAAGGATACGAGAAGTTAGACCTGCAGGGCTGGGTCCAGCTCGTTAACCTAGCATTCTTCCATTCTCCTGCCTGCCTCCCACTAGCCGCTCTTCGCTGTGATTGCTTCATTCTCCAGTAACAATTTTGTACAACTCCTTCTCCATGCCCTTCCTGATAGCATCTGAGTATCTATCCTCATGTCCCTAGTCATTCTTGTTCTGCTTTCTTGTACCAAACTAACATATGAAAGAATGAATGAGAACAGGCTCATCAAAAACAAAAATAAATAAATAAATATACTGCTGCCATCTTTTTCTCAAAATCAGGAATTCTTTGGATGACAAGAAGGCAGTAATGATATAGAGCTCAGAGAAATCATGAGCTGACCATTGCTAAGAAGACATCCTGTGAGAAAACTGATCCAAGAGTTTCCCTGTTTATTCTACGGCTAGCTCTCTCTCTCTCTCACTGCATCCCGGTCTCTATTTCTCTCTGATTCTTCTCTGAGCTCCACTCATTCTCCATAGGCTTTTCAGACTTGGCCATAAGCATTGTTTTCCTTCAGCTTGTCTCTTGGCCATAGCAGTTGGGTACTGAAAATGCTGCTTCCTGACCAGAGAGAAGGCAGCAATGGCCCCGCTGCAGCCTCAGTGAGAAAAAGAAGAACGCTGCTTTTCTCTGGGCAGAAGAAATGCTGAAACTGTCTGATGGTCTCATCAGAAATGCACCAGAACTGCAGACATCCTCACGAGTCATTGGGCAATGTCCTCCTGCCCCACGGCTGGCTTCACGGGAGGGTAGCCTGTGCAATCCTGCAGAGCTCTGTCCTTAGAAACCTTGTGCCTGATTCAGCACTCTGCTGTCACCGTTACGCTATACTTGAGAGTTTTTAAACAAGGGGCCCTGCGTTTTCATTTCATGTAGTCAGTCCTGCATGCCAGCCAGCCAGCCAAGTGCTGTCGAGTCGATTCCGACTCATGGCGACCCGCAGTCCTGCATGGCACTCAGATATAGTCTCTCTTTCAGCGTTTCTGCTTGTTTCATCTCTTTTATATCTCTACACTAATCTTGTCTCATTAACATAACAAAGACAACCAATTTCCCAATGGAATTATAGCCACAGACATGGAGATTAGGATTTATAACACTTAATTTGGGGGAATATAGTTCAATTCATAATATTCCACTGTTTGGTCCTCCCAAATTCATTTCTTTCTCATATGCAACACATATTCATCTCACCCCATCCACTCAAAAGTCTAAAATCAACTTGAAGGCCAGAATCTCATCTCCTGAATCATCCAAATCAAATGTTGGTAAGACTTCAGGCATATTCCATCCCAGGGGAAAAATCCCCTTCATCCCTGAACCTGTGAAATCTAGAATACAAGTTATCTGTTTCCAAAGTACAGTGGTGGAACAGGCAGGTAGAAGTAGATATTTCTGTGACAAATGGGAGAAATTGTAGGGAAACAGGGGATAATAGACGGCAAGCAAACCCAGAACCCAGAATAACCATTTAAGTTAGTAGTTGAGACTAGGAAACCCTGGTAGCATAGTGGTTAAGTGCTATGTCTGCTAACCAAAAGTTCACCAGTTTGAATCCGCCAGGTGCTCTTTGGTTCTACTCTGTCCTGTAGGGTCACATGAGTCAGAATCAACTCTACAGCACTGGGTTTGTTTTTTGGTTTTCTGGAAACTTAAAAATAATCTTCTGTTCTCTGAAACCATCTAGGCACTAACCTTACCCTCTAGACTCGGAGTGTTGGCCGCACTATGTGGAAACCTCTGGACCCTAGCCTTCCTCTCTGCCTTTCAGGCCCTGTGGGATGGCATCTCTGCTCCTTTGGCTTTGGACAGCCCCATTCCCCTAGCCCATCTCAGTACTGACCTCACTCCCTCAGGCCCAGCAGACCCCATTCTTCTGTCCCTAGGGCATGGAAGTCCTAGCCCCTCAGCTTTGGGCAGCAGCCTCATCCTTTTGGCCAAGTGGAATGACAGCCCCTTACTCTGGAATGGAGTCAGTGGAGACTTGACTCTGAGATACAGAAGGCCACGTCTGTGCCCTAGGAAATCCCAGAGGCAGTGGCCTCACCATTTGAGATCCTAGTCTATTCCTTCCAGCAGTTCTGTTGATGTCTTAGCTGCTCCAGGGATAGTCTTCTCCTTTTCTTGGAAGACAGCAGATGCAGCTCATTCGGCCTGTTTCCTGCCTGTAGAATTCCAAGAGGCAGACGGCATTCTTTACTTTTGTTCTTCCCGTGTTCCCTTTAGTCTAAGCTGATAAATTTGCTGCTGTACTAGTTGGTTAGATCCATCAGTCACAGGCTTAATCTCTTGAACAAAAGATTGTGTAACCACATCCTTGATAAAAATTCTAGGATATGTGTTCTGAGCACGTGCAACAGAATCTAACAAATGTTTAGATTCTCTTTTCATTCTATATAGTTTATTCTCAAGTCCATCTTTTTCCTCTAGCATTTTGCTATAAATGGCAACGAGAAACCACAGGGCCTCTTTAGAATCTTGCTTTGAAATCTCCTTAGCTCAATGTCCAAGTTCATCACATCCAAGTGCTACCTTCCACCAAACACTGAAATACAATTCAGACACGTTCTTTGCCACTATATAAAAGCATTGCTCTTTTTCCACTGTCCAATCACATGTTCATCACTTTCTTTTGACGTCTCACCAGAAGCCCATTTCATGTCCACATTCCTAGCAAAATTCTGTTGCTGGTGTCACCCGTACTCTCTAGGACAACAGAAACTTTCTCTATAGCTCTCTTCACTTCCTTCTGAACCCTCCTCGGAATCACCTTTGATGTCCACAATTTCTACCAACACTCTTTTCAAGGTAATCTAGGTGTTTGCTATTGTTGTTGTTGTTGTTAGGTGCCCTTGAGTCAATTCGGACTCTCAACAACCCTATGCACAACAGAACAAAACACGGCCTGGCCCTGCACCATGCCCACAATCGTTTTTATGCTTCAGCCCATCACTGCAGCCACCCTGCCAGTTCATCCTGTTGAGGGTCCTCCTCTCTTTCACTGACCCTCCACTCTGCCAAACATGATGTCCTTCTCCAGGGGTCGATCCTTCCTGACAACACTTCCAAAGTATGGGAGACAGAGTCTCACTGTGTTTGCTTCCAAGGAGCACTCTGGTTGTACATCTTACAGAACAAGCTTTTACTATCAGGCACCTTAAACCCGTTTCAGCCCCTACACATTACCCAATTCCAAACCCCTTTTACATTTTTGGAATTTGTTAGAGTAGCACCTAATCCTCTCAGTATCAAATTCTGTCTTAGTTGTTTAATGCTGCTATAACAAAAATACCACAAGTGGATGACTTTAACAAACAGAATTTATTGTGTTACAATTCAGGAGGCTAGAAGTCTGAATTCAGAGCACCAGCTCTAGGAGAAGACTCTCTCTCTCTTGGGCTCTGGAGAAAAATCTTTGTGTCTTCTGAGCTTCTGCTCCTGGGTGATCTTCTTGTGACTTTATATCTCTCTTCTGCCATGCCTGTTTCTCATGTGCTTGCTTAATCTCTTTTATATCTCAAAATAGATTGACTTAAAATGCACACTATACTAATCCAATCCAGATTATATAACAAAACAAAGACAACCTATTCCTCAATGGGATTATAACCACAGATGTAGAGGTTAGGGTTCGCAACAAGTATTTTTGAAGGGCATGGTTTAATCCATAACAGAGGGGAGAGGAATGTGCGGGCTGTCTCACAGCTGTTCTGGTTCTCTTAGTTATCTGCTTGCAAGGTTAATGCTGTATGGCTGACTGACAGTTACAGTCCCATGGACTGCAGGATTGGTCAGTTATTGAAAGAGATGTGTGATGAGGCTGGAAGGAACTGTCACGGCAGGAAGAAAGATGCTGAGCCATTCTGCACAGAGAAGGTAGCTCGGTAAGAAGAGAGGTTCACAAGAGGTAAACCGGAGGTGACCTTGTTGTGTTTAGAAGGCAGAGACAGGAAAGATTGTTTCTTCCAGATTCTACCTTTTCAGCTCAGGGCACAAGAATCCTGTCACCCCCTTAGCTAACGGTTTTTATGGTTCCCACTGTGTAGTCTGAATTCTTCCTTAGCCATTGCAGGGAAGCATTATATCTACACAATTTATTTTACTGTGATGCCATGTCGTGTCATATATCTCCAATTGACTTGGCACTGTGCTTATGTATGGGCATGGATAGATGCATATTATCATAACTACTGTGGAATAGCAGTTACTGAGTGCTTGCTACTGTGTTACATGCTACAAAACAGATGTGCAAGCACACGTATGACAATCTAATAGCAGAAAAATACATATACTTTTTCCTATTTAATTCAACCTGCAGAAAAGCAAAACAACACAAACCTACCTGATATTTCCTCTCCTTGCCTGCTGCATGGTGGCAAGGAAGACCTCAAAAGCACATAAAGCTCTTATCTTTGTTCATTCCCCAAAGAATAATAGATCAGTCAGAGCCCTGATGCTGTTTTAATAATGTACAATTTACAATTCAGTGGTTACCAAGCACTCCCAGTATAATTAATTTTACAGACCTGTTCGTCAAATCCGGATGATTTTGCACAGTATGGAGAGAGAGAAACGCCAAGGGAGGGAGCAGGGAGGAAGCATGAAGGGAGAAAGCTATCTTCTGTTCTCTTTCATCTCAAAGAAGCTGAAGCCCACACCAACTGGGTGGACTGGCGTACAACCGTCACTGCTAGACGAAAAACTGAGGTTGCTGTATAAATGTCTCCCCACTGAAAGTTTTGGACCAGCATGTCCTGGGAGTCCATATCCAGTCTCCTGGAGATATCACTTTAAAGATGCCTGGGGACAAAACCACAGAGCTATGCTGAACATTATTCCTTCAGAAAGTAAGCTATTCCCCTCTCCCTTTTAACTACCAAACAAACAACAAAAACACCAAACCAGGCGCCATTCAGTCCTTTCTGACTCAGGGAGATCCCATGTGTGTCGGAGCGGACTGTGCTCCCCAGGGTTTGCACTGGTTCGTTTTTCTGTAAGTAGATTGCCAGGCATTTCCACTGAGGCACCTAGGAGCGAATTTGAGTTGTCAGCCTTCTGGTTAGTAAACGAGCACTTAGTCACTTGTGCTACTGAGGAATTCCATCTTAACTATCCCATTGCTGTCGAGTCAATTACAACTCCTAGCTGCCCTAACAAACTGCTTCGTAGGGTTTCCAAGGAGTGACTGATAGATTTAAACTGCCAACCATTTGAAAACAGCCAAGTTCTTAACTGCCACACCATCAAGGCTCTCCTTTTAACCACAGTCTTCCACAAATCAGATTTAAGCTGTAGAGAACTACTCTCTGTCTCCAAAAATTATGGAGCGAATGCTTGAGTACCAACTGGGGAGAAAGGAAAAAATTTCCCTGCCTGTTTTTATCACCCTCCAGAGGATCATCAATTACTTGGAGGAACCTTGGAAAACATGCAAAGAATTCTCAAAGCCATATAAAATACACACAAAACATATTGTCTTAGTCATCTAATGCTGCTATAACAGACATTCCACAAGTAGGTGGCTTTAACAAAGAGAAGTTTCTCCTCTCACAATCCAGTACACTAGAGGTCTGGATTCAGGGCCCCAGCCCCAGGGGAAGGTCTTCTTTCTCTCTGCTGGCTCTGGAGGAAGGTCTGTGTGTTTTGTCGGACTTCCCTTGATCTTGGGGCATCCGAGTGCAGAAACTTAGATCTAAAGGATGTGTTCTGCTCCCACCACTGCTTTCCTGGCTGTTATGAGGTCCCCGTGTCTCTCTGCCTGCTATTCTCTTTTATGTCTCAAAAGAGACTGACTTAAGACACTGTCTAACCTTGCAGATCTCATTAATACAACTGCTGCTGATCCATCTTACAAAATCAGTATTTCCTTTATCTTCAGTAAAGAAAAAGTCATTGGAGGCCAGATGAGGTGAGCAGGGGTGTTCCAATACAGCTATTTGTTTACTGTTTAAGAACTCCCTCATAGATGGTGCTGTGTAAGGCAGTACAATGTCACGATGCAAGAACCGTGAGTTCTGGTAAAAAGCTCGGGTCTTTTTCATCTAACTTTTTCTTGCAGCGTTTTCAGCACTTCCAAATAGTAAACTCAGTTAGCTGTTTGTCCAGCTGGTACAAATTCATAATGAACAATCCCTCCAATACCAAAAGGTTTACCAACTTCGTTTTGACTCTTGGTTTGGACTGACAGAATTTTTTGGTTGTGGAGAATTGGCTGACTTCCATTGTGCACTTTGATGCTTTGTTTCAGGGTCATGTTAGTACATCCACATTTCATCACCAGTGATAACATGGCCCCAAACATAGTCTTGCCTTTCCTAAAGGTCTTAGCAAACTTTGACTCTCTTTTGCTTTTCTTCATTGGTGAGCTCCTTCAGGATCATTTTTGCAGACACCTTTCTGATACCAAGATTTTCAGTGAAGACTTTCCTGTTTCTCTGTCAATGCTTATTTGGTCTGCTATGTTTCTTATAATCAGTCACCGATTTGGATGTACAATTCTACAGATTTTCACAATGTTTTTGTCCATTCTGCTTGTTACTGGTTGCCCTGACCTCTCTTCATCAGTGATATTTTTCCCTCAGAAAAACATTTATCTATTTGTACACTGCTGTTTTCTTCACAACATTATCCCCATAAACTTGGACTAACATGTCCCTGATTTCACTTCCACCTTTGCCAAGTTTAACAAGAAATTGATTGTTTGTTCATTGCTCTAATTCAAGCTCCAACATTCTCGAGACAGCACACAAAATCACGTAACAACAATAATGAACACCACTCAGCAAGACACTGCCATATGTCCACAGGAACACAGCTGTGAGACACTGATATACCAAGGTTATGAAACCTCACTGAGTTATTTGTACAGTGCTTCTAACATAAGTGCACAGTGGCAAGTTCACAAACTTAACTGTCAGACCTTGTATCTTAGTATATTTCTGGCCAGTGACCTGCTTTTCTATTAAATCTGTTCTGAACCTGTTGAGTTTCCTAATATATACATGATACTGTAGGTTACAGTCAGTTTGCCCCCAAAATAGAATCTGCTCAATTGTTTATTATTGTCCTTAACAGGAGAACATATCAAGGCTACTTAAACATGCAACAAAAAAACCTCATAGGATTTTGTTCCTTTGTTTGGAGGTTTATTATCGTGGTTTCACAGGACTTCCCAGTTAAATGGACTAATAACGTGTTCAGTGCTTCTGCACTACCTCCTAGTCTGTTGTGTGGTACTTGGGGTCTTAAAAGCTTGTAAATGACCATCCAAGGCATAACAATTTCTCTTTATTCACCTGGAGCAACAGAGACAGAAGGATAACCAGGACCTGGAAGAGAGTAAGGAATAGGTGGCTAATTGCTTCCTTGAACAACTGACTCCTTTGTCATGAAACCAGAAGAACTGGATGGTGTCTGGCTGCCATTACTGAACATTTTGATCAAAGATGCTACAATCCTAATCACTAGGGGGAAAAATACAGTACAGAATTGAAAATTCTCATGAACTCCAGACTTTCTGGAACAGTGAAGGTTGGATAAACCCCTGAAACTATTACTATGAGATAATATTTGAACCTTAAGCTGAAGATATCCCCAAACAATAATTTACCTTAACTAGTAAAAAATATCTGCCTTGAGAATTATTATGCTCTTTTAAGAATTATTTATGTGGGATCAAACTGATAACTGCAATTCGAAAGATTAGATAGGAAACTTAGGGGAGAGTGAATTAATGTTAATTAGGGAGAAATCGTTCAGAAAAGGAGGTTGGGAATGGTACACAACTGCAAGAATATATTCAATGTCAATAAATGGTATATGTGGAAGCTGTTGAATTGGTACGCATTATGTATATTCTCAATGATATAAATACAATGTAAAAAGCAGACTTTTTTTTAAAAAAAGAACACAATAAAGTGCAAGTGGATTTAATGTACTTTGTGTTTTTGTTTATTGTGATTTCATCTGAGGTGCCATATACACAGGGAGAAGTTTCTACACAACCACCAAATTGTAAAAACTTGGGGTATCAGGTCTGGCCAGTGTGCAGATGGAAAGCATGGACTTCACAGGCAGACAGATTTGGGTTCAAGTCTTTGTTATGTGCTAGTCATTTCAGGCCTTAGTCTTCTCATTGACAAGCTGAAAACATTTACCTCCCAGACATGTTGAAGGCTTGAAGGAGATCATTTGTGTGCAGTGGTTAGGGTGGTAATTTGTTTCTGGTGGGTGTACATAATAAGTGGTCACTATTGTTTTAATTGACATTATTCAGTCACGGTTGCTTATTTCGTTATATTCAGCTTTTCCTCTTTTCAGCAGTCCAAAAAATAACAAGGGAAGACATTTCATTCTTTCTGAATTGAGATGTTGATGTCACAATGACTATGTCGCCCAGGCCTGACATCAGATTTAAATTGAGGAGATAAAGGTGTAGGTTCATTTCAACAGTAGAACTGTCCAAGGTGACCCCACTCTGAGCAGGCCTAAGTTTCCCTCCCTTGGAACCCCAAGTGCTTTGGTCAGTAAAGGTGGGACATTGCCTTCAGAAAACCAGCTGCTATCAAGTCGACTCTGATTCATGACAACCCCAGATGTGTCACAGTAGAACTTTGCTCCCTAGAGTATTAAATGGCTTATTTATTTTGGAAGTAGACTGTGATAGCTTTCTTTTCATTTTTTTTTAAGAAAATATATTGTTTATTTTGTAATAATAAAGCCATACAGAAGGACATAAAAAGCTTTTAAGTAAAAGCATATAAAAGGTTACATCAGGCAAATATTAAGGGAAGTTGCTATGTCAATAACAAAGAAGACTTTAAGGCAAGAATATTACAAGAAGCATAGTGACACATTTATAACAATGAGGGTGACGATTCAACAGAATGATAAAGCAATCCTAAATATGCATACAACAAATAACATACCTTCAGAAAACAGAAAGCAAAAGTACACAAAGAAAAATGCATAAACAAGATTTACAAGATAAACAAATTTACCATCTTACTTTGCCATATTTAAAACTGTGCAAAAAAAACCCCTGCAAAGTATACATTTTCTACATGCATATTTGCATATTTACCAGAATAGATCAGATCCTGAACAATAAGGTGAGTCCCAATTTTTTAAACATACAAAAAAAAAGAGAATATGTTTCTCTCCACTAAATAAACTTGAAATCAATAATGAAAAGATAAATACAAAATGAGCAAATGTTAATTGATTTATAAACTTGTGAAAGAATGCTGTGTCTTAGCTCATTCTCAAAGTGGGATAAAACACTTAAATTGGTGAAATATAAACACATTTGACTCCAATGTAGGTAAAGAATTCAGTGCATAAATGACTCTCTTTGCACCTGATAGACATGGAACAACAGCCTTAAAGAACATTCAGGGCTATGCATACTGTGGGTTTGTCTTTTAGTTAAATTTGTGCATAAGTCAAAACAGTTAGGCATGGTTCATATCTAACATCAGTTAGTCAAATATTTGTCTTACTATACAGAATACATAATTATATATAATACATATGTGTAAAAACATTACAGAAACTCACAGATACACTAAAACATCTTTAACATAATAACAGAACAGCAATAATAATGTTTTGATGCACATAACAATAGCATCTTTTTTTATTATGAACTGTCGCATGTGTATCTCAAATTTTTAACATAATAGGCTTTACAGGTATTGGTTCATTAACTATGGGTTGTATCTAAGCTGGATATTTGTAACGAAGACTGCCTGTATACATCTCCAATATTATTTTCACATGGATGTTTCATTATTTAATCACTAGGGATTAAATTATCCATTTAAATAAGTTGTTCGAACTATCACAAAGTAAGGTTTTTTAAATAGTCTTCTGCTATTTCAAACAGTACTGATCAACCTTTGCACATTTGAATGTATTTGTAGGACCATTTCCTAGAACAGGATCAAGCTGATTGGTTTAAGAGTATGGGCATATTCGATTTTTAAGTGCACTGCCACATCGCCTTAAAATAATCTCCTCCTAAACAAGCTCTCTGCCTGCTGGCCACATGTTGCTCCAATTCAGTATTCACTACGCTGCTGGTGTGACGGTAACCTACAAATCTGATCATATCATCTCCCTACTTACTTCTTCCGTTCTCATGGATTTTAGGACTAAGTATCTACTGCTTAGGTCTCTGGGTAGCACAGTGAATTGCACCCGACCTCTAACTTAAACACTGGTGCTTCAAACACACCCAGAATCAGAGTGGAAGAAGGGCCTCTCATAAAGATAATAGCCAAGAAAACCCTGTAGAGCAGTTCTACTCTATAATGCATGGTGTCGCCGCGAGTCTTGGGGCATCTACTGCTTACCGTAGCTTGAGAAGGCTCTTCATGATCAGGTCTCTTCTTTTTTCCAGTCTCACCCTGGGCCAACTAGCTTTCATATTTGCTTCTCTTTGTGCTTGATATATCCGGATCTTGTCTTTCATCACTTTCTTTCCACTGGAATAGTTCTTATTCCTTTTAGTCCTTCAAGACCCACCCTTGTGTTTTCAACAATTAGTGTAATTCTTGGAACATAAAAAACAGTTAATAACTTGAGTGAATGAATGAATGAGTCAAGGTGACATGCCCCACCTACAGATTATTATGAGTTTTAGCAAGCTATAGTTTGAAGTCTAGGGACAGCTAACAGAATATTCAAAAGCTAGAAGGGTGGTGGGAAGGGGATTGAAGAATTGGAGAATAAATAGGCCCCGGAGAGGTACACTGAGCCCTGCTACAGCACTCCCGGAGCCCACGTGGTGCAAGAGTTAAGCTCCTGGCTGCTAACCGAGAGGCTGATAGTTCAAACCCCCTGAGTGGCATCATAGGAGGAAGAGTTGGTGATCTGCTTTCTTAAAGATTGTTGTTGGCATCAGCTACCATCCAGGTGGTTCTCACTCATAGCAACCTTACCTACAACAGTGAAACACCGTGAGTTCCTGCACTGTCCTCATGATAGCTATGCTTGAGCCCATTGTTGCAGCCGTTGTGACAAACCGTCTCATTGAAGATGTTGCTCTTTTTCTCTGATCCTCTGCTTCACCAAGAACGATGTTTTTCAGGGTCTGGTTCCTCCGGTAACATTTCCAAAGTATGTGAGATGAAATCTTGCTATCCTCTCTTTCAAGGAGTGTTCTGCCTGCACTTCTACCAAGACAGACAGATTTGATTGATCTTTTGGCAGTCCGCGGTATATTCAATATTCTTTACCAATGCTGTAATTCAAAGACATTGATTCTTCTTTGGTCTTCCTTATTCACTGCCAGTTCTCCCATGCACAAGAGGCATTTGACGATAACATGGCTTAGTCTTCAAAGTGACATCTTTGGTGGCAAATTTGCCCTGTGCAATGTGTCTTTTGGTTTCCCGACTGCTGCTTCCGTGGCTAACAATTGTAGATTCAGTAAAATGACATCTTGATGACTTCATTCTTTTCTCCGTTTATCATGATGTTGTTTTATCGGTCTGGTTGTGAGGATTTTTGTTTTCTTTATGTTGAGGTGTAACCCATACTGGATGCTGTAGTCTTTGATCTTCATCACTAAGTGCTCTTCACCTTCAGCACTCAGGTTGTTAATGAGTCTTCCTCCAGTGCTGGTGTCCCGTTCTCCTTCACATAGCTCAGCTTCTCCATTACTTGTTTGACATACAGATTGAATAAGTACAGCGAATGGATACAACCCTGCCATACACTTTTCCTGACTTTAAACTATGCAGTATCTTCTTGTTCTGGCCCAGTGATTGCCTCTTGATCTGTGTACATGCTCCTCATGAGCACATTTAAGCTTTCTGGAATTCTCATTCTTTGCAATGTTATCTACAACTTGTTATGATGTACACAGATGGGGCAGTTCTACTCTGTTATGCGGGGTTGCTATGAGTTGAAATCAACTCTATAGCACCTAACAACAAGAACACAGCACTATAGATCTATCACTATGGCAAACCATGAGGGTACTAAAAAATGAGATTTGGGGGGGAGATTCTCATTTACTCCTTCTACTGGGAATCACATGGTACTTTGTACTCTTATGTTTTAGTTAGGTGCTTATTTGGGAGGAGGCCTGATGGCACAGTGGTTAAGAGCTTGGCTGCTAACCAGATGGTTGGCAGTTTAAAACCACCAGTCAGTCAGCTTTACTCTGTCCTGTAGAGTCATTATAAGTCAGAACTGATGCAATGGCAATGGGTTTGTTTTGGGGGGTTTGTTTTTAGTTTATGAAACACGGACTCATTTTGAATATCAAAAAATGGGTGTGGGGATTATTGTTATGTATACTCACAGACTAGAACTGGAACATGAATTGCAAAGCTCTTTAGGGATCAAAAAAGCTCCAGCCACCAAGTACCCTTCCTCTCATGAACCGTTTACTATCTCATTCATGATACATTTCCTCATTTCTCAGTATATCGGTGCTGTTTTCTTGGCTTTCTACATTTGGTTGTCTTTGCATCACCAAGGTTCCCAATCTCCCATAAACTATGACCAGAACACAACCCACCATAGTCTCTCCTGCATTTGTTACTATGTCTTACTTCCTATTTCTGGCAGAGAAAATCAGATGCCTCAGTTTGCTTTTTTTCTGAATAAGGTTACAGGTGTTACAGAGTTTCCTGCCCTTAGTAGGATACCCACGTCTATCCTAATCAGCTGTGAGAAGGCAGTATCGGAGTCATATGGTACAAAACAGGTGTCTGAGGCTGCTCCTTCCACAGGACACTAAGCAAGGCAGATTCTGTTCAAGATGTGCCTCATATCCCTCGAGATCTGCTATGGATTGAATCGCAACAACCCCAAATATGTGTTGTAAATCTCAATCTCTCTACCCTTGTTTATAATCCCACTGGGGGATGTGTTGTTCTTGTTACGTTAGTAAAACATGGTTAGTGTAGGATCTGTCTTGAGTTAATATTTTACAAGACCTAAAAAGAGCAGATTAGGAAAAGCAAGCAAGCAGAGATGGGGGGAGAGAGATGCCAAGCCACAGGGAGATCTCCTGGGATCAGAAGCTCAGAAGACACAAGGACCATCTCCTAAAGTCCAAAAAGAAATCCTTCCCTCAGATTTGGCACCATGAATTTGAACTTTCAGCCTTCTAAACTGTGAGAAAATTAATTTCTGTTTGTTAAAACTACCAACTTGTGGCATTTCTGGTGTAGGAACACTAGATAACTAAGAATTTGGTACCAAGGGTACCGTTCTAACAAATACATACAACATTGTTTTAGTTATCTTGTGCTGCTATAACAGAAATACCACACGTGGATAGCTTTAAAAAGAGAAATTTTCTTCTGTTACAGTCTCATGGGCTGCAAGTCCAAATTCAGGATGTCAGCTCCAGGCAACTTTCTCTGCTGGCTCTGGAAGAAGGTCCTTGTTGTCAGTCTTCCCCTGGACTGTGAGTTTCTGAGCTTCAGGGACTCCAAGTCCTTTCCAAACAACGTGCTCTGCTCCTGGCACTGCTTTCTTGGTGGTGTGAGGTCCACAACTCTCCTCTTGCCTTCCTTTCTTTTATATCCCAAGAGGCTGCCCCAAGGCATAATACAATTCCACACACTGAGTCCTGCCCCACCAGCACAGCTGCTGCCCATCCTCCCTCATGAACAGCATAGAGTCAGGATTTGCAACATACAGGAACATCATACGATACCAGGAATAATGGCCCAGCCAAATTGCTACACACGTTTTTCAGGGGACACAATTCAATGCATGACAAATGTAGAAGTAGTTTTGGAATTGGGTAGTAGGTGGAAGCTGGAAGAGTTGTAAGCTGCCTAGTCAATGCCTAGATCACCTTGAGGAAACTGTTAGTACAATTACAAACTTTAAAGGCAATTCGTGCCAGGGCTCTGAAGGAAGTCAAGAGAACTATAGAGAAAGTCTCTATCATCTTAGAGCATACATGTGGTGCCAGAATTGGTTAGAAACCTGGGTGTTTTCCTTGAAGTAGCTTTCTCTGTATTAAAAAGACCAGACTTGATGGTCAGAGAGACTGGAGTATCCCCAGAAGAAATGGCCCCAGATTCTCTGTTAGCCCAGAGCTGAAACCAATATGGAAGTCAGTTCTTCAAAGATCGCATTAGACTATAAATTGTAAAACGATATTGGCAAAGAGCACACTTATTGGCTTCAGTAGACACAGAAGACTAACTGAGGGGATAGGACAACACTCAGATGGGCTAGGAGACTGAGGCCACCCAAAGCCAAGGGAGCGGAGCTGTTATCTTAGTAGGTCTGGAAGGCAGAGTTGAAGCCCAGGGTCCAAGGGGACTCCACTCAGAACCCAGAGAGCCTGGCCAATGTCCAGAGTCTGGAGGGCAGGTCTGTTGCCCAGATAGTCTCAGAAAATAGAGAAGTATTTTCAAGGCTTGAAAGCTAATGCAATGCATTCTACTGGGTTTTGGACTTACTAGGAGTTCATTATCACTCTTTTCCTCAAATTTCTCTCATTTGGAATGGAAATGTCTGCCTTGCCCTGTTCTACTATTGCCCTTTGGAAACACATAACTTGTATTCTAGATTTCACAGGTTCACAGGTGAAGAAGAATTTTCCCCCAGGGTGGAATATGCCTGAAGTCTTACTCATTTGATTTAGATGATTCAGAAGATGAGATGTTGGACTTGGAGTCAATTTAAAACTTTTAGGATTATGGGAAGGTACGAATGCATTTTGCATTGCATTGGTATTAATTTTTGGAGGCCAAAGGGTGGAATGTTATGAATTGAATTAAGTCCCCCCAAAATACGTGTTGTAAATCCTAGCCTCTATGCCTGTGGTTATAATCCCATTGGGGAACTGGTTGTCTTCGTTATGTTAATGAGCAGGATTAGTGTAGGATGTATTTTGAGCCAATCTCTTACAAAATTTAAGGTGAACAGGTTAGGAAAAGCAATCAGGCGGAGATGAGGGAGAGGGATGACAAGCCACATGAATCTCACCCGAGAGAAAGCATTCTCCTAGAGTCAGCACCCTGAATTTGGGTTTCTAGACTCCTAAACTGTGAGAAAATAAATTTCTGTTTGTTAAAGCCACCTACTTGTGATATTTCCAGTGTAGTAGCACTAGATAACTAAGATAAGGCAGCAGAGCCATGCTGTCAGGAGTGGGGGTGACTCTGACTTAGCAGAGAGGAGACACACACACACACAGAACACACAATTAAGTACACATGTGAGTACATACATTGTGCACTGAAGTTTTCTCCTCTCAGTGGGTTCTGATCCCATGCCCAGCTCCAAGTCTGTTCACACTCTACCTCTTGCAAGCCTGTGGTGTCTGCTCTATGTCCCCCCTTGTCATTTGATCTCTGTCAAAGCTGTTCTTACTGTAATCTCCAGTCAGTGCTTTAAAAAGATTCCTCTGTTCTGAACTGCACGACCTATGACAAGTAGGAAAACACAATTTGTTGTAAGAGCACTTTATACCATGAATGATATGGAGCTGATGTCTAGCAGACTGTCCAGCGTCAGCAGCCTTAACAGTGTTTGTCAGTAAAATGTTCATCAAACTTTATGCACATGGTCACTTGAGCACCTTCCTCTTTCTACTTGTCATCCACACACATAAAATCTTGAGGGTTTGTTTTGTTTCATGGCCAAAAATCAAAACAAACTCCTACCAAGCTAAATTTAATAAGGGTTCTTTGGGTCCTTCTTAACATTTTAATTCTCATGTCACTTTATCTTTTGGGGGAACCTTTTCTCTTGACCGTTATTTTTTGCATACCCAATCTTTTTCTCTCTTTGTCTTCTAGATCTCCTTATAGTGACTTATTCAATGGAAACTCCCAGATTTACCCATCTGTCCCAGTGTGACACAGTTTTACTGTTTTATTTTATTTATTTATTATTTATGTACTGTGATTGAGTGGAAGTGTGCAATCTGGTTTAAATTCACACGCCCGCCTATGTGCAGCTTCTACTGCTCTCCTTACCTGGTGACAGTGCACTCCTTTCTGTTCTATACAAGTCATATCCTCTTAACAGTCTCTTGTTCCCTCTTCTCTACCCTCTCCACTTCCCACTAGTAAAAGGCTGGTAAGATGACATCCTATAGATGCATAGAGCCATAAAGTGCACACACAATATGGTCATTCTGTGTCACTGAGTCCAATCCATTCCTGTCTGAAGAGTTGACCTCAGTAATGATTTATGATAGGGGCAACACCAGGGCTAGGGGCCATGCTCCCAGGGGAACCCTGAGGCCTTCGGAACATCAGTTGCAGTCTTTCAGTGGAGTTCTCAGTGTGCACCTGTTTTTATTCTTGTAGTGCCACTGGGACTCAACTTTGTGAACCCCATCATGGCTGTCACTGGTGGTGGCTGGGCACCATCTGGTTCTTCTGGTCACATGTTGATGTAGTCACCCATTCATGTCAATCTTTCTATTTTCTGGGTTCTCTTTCCCCTGTGTCATATTTGTCCTTGGTTATCATCTGTGGGCAGTCACATGAACATGCGCACGAATGTTTATTTTTTTTAATTGCCTTCTTTGTTGCATAGTCAAATCTGATTTTTTTTTCAAGACAACTGTCATGGGCACGCTAAGTGTCACTGAAATGTAAGACCTTGATTCACACTAGGCAATAGATGAACTTGGTCCCATGTGGGAAGATTGTATCTTCTCTTCCAGAAACCAAGCATCATGGGTAGTTTATGTGTGGGAACATTAGAATATGTGATTTGCAGATGCTGAGATGACCGCTGTTCCTCAAAATACCTTTCCACATATCCTCTAATACACAGGTTTGAAATTAAGGATCCCAGGGCCCTTCACACACCAATTAAATTAAGATCTCTAAGTCTACGGCCTTGACACAAGTGTGTTTTTTTTAAAAATTTCCTGTGTAATTTTAATGTGCAACTAGTGTTGGGTTTATAAACTTGGCTACACGTTGGAGTCACCATTTGTTTTGTAAGCTGTCATTGAGTTGGTTCTAACTTAGAGTGAACCCATGTGTAACAGAAGGAAACACTGTCCAGTCTTGCGCTATCTTCACAACTTGCTATGCGAGAATCCAGTGTTGGTGTCACTGTGTCAGTCCATCTCTTTGAGGGTTTTCCTTTGTTTTGCTGGCCCTCTTCTTTACCAAGCTTGATACCCCTCTACAGGTCTGATCATTCCTGACAACCTCTCCAGTGTACGTGAGATGTAGTTTTGCCATCTTTGCTACTAAGGAGCATTCCTTGTTGTACTCTCAAGATAGTTTTTTTTTTCATTCTTTTGAAAGTCCGTAGCATATTCAATATTCTTCAACAATATTGCAATTCAAAGGCATTAGTCCTCCAGTCTTCCTTATTAATTGTCCAGTTTTCGACATGCATATAAGATCATTGAAAACATCATGGCTTGGGTCAGACTCGCCTTAGTCTTCAAGGAGACATCTTTGCTTTTCAACACTTTAAAGAAACCTTTTGCAGTAGATTTGCATAATGCAATGGGTCTTTCGACTTCTTAATTTCTGCTTCTATGAGCGTTGATTATGGATCCAAGTAAAATGAAATCCTGGACAATTTCAATCTTTCATCACTCATCAGGATTTGTTTATTGGTCCAGTTGTAAGGTTTTTTGTTTTCATTGTATTGTGGTGTAATCCACATTGAGGCCGTGATCTTTGATCTTCACTAGTAAGTGTATCTAGTCCTTTTCACTTTCAGCAAGTAAGGTTGCATCATATGCATAATGCAGATTGTTAATGAGTCTTGCTCTAATCCTGATGCTCCGTTTTGGGTTATTTGGTAGACATACAGATTAAAAAGTTACGGTGAAAGGATACAACACTGACACACACCTTTCCTGACTTGAAACGATGCAGCATCTCCTTGTTCTGTTTGAATGTCTCCCTCTTGATCTATATACAGGCTCCTTATGAACATAATTAAGTGTTCTGGAATTCCCGTTCTTCCCAATGTTGTCCCTAATTTGTATTAGTCCACACAGTTGAATGCATTTACATAGTTCTCTCTCTTTCTCTTCCTCTTTCTCTCTCTCTTTCTCTTCCTCTTTCTCTCTCTCTTTCTCTTTCTCTCTCACACACACAAGTAAACATCTTTCTTGTATTTTCTGCTTTCAGCCAGGAACCACCTGACATCAGCAATGATATCCTTAGTTTCATATCCTATTTTGAATCCAGCTTAAATTTCTGGCAGTTCTCTGACAATATACTGCTTCAGCTGCTTTTGAAGGATTTTGAGCAAAATTTTACTTGCCTGTGATATCAATGACATTATTAGCTAATATTTGCATTCAATTGGACCACTTTTTTTAGGAATAGGCATAAATATGGATCTCTTCTGGTTGGTTGACCAGGTAGCTGTCTTCCAAATTTCTTGGTGTAGATGAGTAAGTACTTCCAGCACTGCAACTGTTGGTTGAAAAATCTTAGTTGGTATTCTACGAGTTTCTGGAGACTTGCTTTTTGCCAGTGCCCTTAGTGTAGCTTGAACTTCTTCCTTCGATGCTATTAGTTCCTAATCATATTCTTGAAATGGTTAAACATCTACCAGTTCTTTTTGGTACTGTGACCATGTATTCCTTTCATCTTCTTTTGAGAGCATAAAAGCTCGATAGGTGATTCTAATGTGCAATCAAAATTGAGAACCGGTACCTTAACTGACTCCTGAAATACCAGCATTAAACAATCAACTTCTTACCTAAATTTCCAATTAACATAAAAATACTTAAATGTTCTTTGGAGACAGACGATGTTATGCTTTTCTTAACTACTTATATCTCAGTGTGAATATAGCCTTGCCAGATTAAATACCAAACACCCAGTTAAGTTTGAATTTCAGATTAGCATCGACTAGTTTATTTAGTATAAGTGCACACCAAATATTGCATAAGATATACTTTTACTAAAAATGGTTGTTTATTTGACATTCAAGTAGAACTGGGCAGCCTGTATTTTTTTACTTTTTTGCTAAATCAGTCAAACCGTATCCAGAAGGCTTCCAAATAGCAGGCTATGGTAGTGGGAAATTGAAAAAGCATGTGAATGCAGAAACTCTGAAGTGAAGACACAAGGAACACTACATACCATGAGGAATGCTATCTATAGAAAGGAGAAAAGACCATAAGAAAAAGAATGGCTACAACAAACACATAATTATTTGATTTACTGAAGTAATCCAAAAATCTATTTTGCCTCATCCTTAAAAAATTCAACAGAATACCCTCTTCTTTTCCAAATTAGATGGCAGAAAGTTCTGGACATCGGTAGCACCAATTATCCTTCCGCCCTGAACTGCAACCATCCTCAGTAGCAGACAGATTTAATTTCAAATCTCCTTCTTGGTCAGGTTAACTTATTCACTAAAACTCTCCATTTTTGCACTGATGGCATAGCATTTAACTGCTCAGCCACTAACTGTGCCCAGATGCATCATTCAAACCCACCAGCTGCTCTAAGGGAGGAGATGGTGTCGTCTGCTTCTGTAAAGACTTATAGCCAGGACAAATACTGTATGAGACCCTTACGATTAGAACTTAAAAATAGACTCATGCATAGAAGAAAAGAGTCTTTGATGGCTGCAAGGGTGGGGAGGAAGGGAGGGCAAGATGGGGAAGGGTTTAGAATAGATAGTTGATAGAAATTTGGTTGGGTGAAATCTGTGACAGCACACATTAGAAAGAAGATCAATATTAACTGGACTTCAACATAGCATGATTACTCCTCCCATCTTAACCCAATATCGCAAAGACAGAGTAGCTGGGGCGGGGGGCCCGGGACCATGCTCTCACAGGAAATTGAGGCCAACTGGCACAACCAGCATTTTGCTAAGAGGGCTCTCTGCACCCTACACTGGTGAGTGGCATCTGGGGTCTTAAAAGCTGCCAAGCTGCCATCTGAGGGTACAGCAAATGGTCCAAACTCAGCAGGAATGGATGACCACCAAGGACCAAGACAACACTGGGGAATGAGAACCCAGAGGACAGAGACCCACATGAGTAGGTGACTAGATCGATTTGTGACCGGAGGAATCGAATGGCGCCTGGCCACCACCAGTGATAGCCGTGACAGAGATCAACAGTTGAGTCTCACTGGCAACACCCTGAGATCTTGACTAAAAGACCGCAATTGATGGTCCATGGGCCTCAGGGTTCCCCCCGGGAGCATGGCCCCTGGCCCTGATGCTGCCCCTGTCCGTAAATCATAATAGAGGTCAACTCTTGGACAGGAATGGATTGGACTCCGTGACACAGAGTGACCATATTATATGTACACTTTATCATCCTATGCATCTAAAGAATGTCATCCTGCTGACCTCTTACTGGAGGCGAGGAGTGTGTGGAGAGGGGCCCACAGGAGATTGTTGGGAGGATAAAACATATATGGAGACGAGAGGAAGAGTGTGCTGTCACCGGGCAGGGAGAGCAGTGAGAGCTGCATATAGGTGGGCATGCAAATGTATATGAGAATTTACATTTTAACTCAATCATTAAAAAAATAAAAGATTAATAGCCTTGGAAACCCTACAAGGCAGTTCCAGTCTTTCCTTTCTGTTCTCTGTGACTCAGAATCTACTCAGTGGTGAAGAGTTATTATTATTATTATTATATGGATATTTTGAACTACAAATTTATAAAAATTCACAGTGTAAGGTTAATTCAACCTCTTTGTGTTCAAAGGTTTCAAAATGTCTGTCTTTCATTTATGGTAGTAATAACCTGCTTCCGGAAAGTTAGCGGAGTTCCTGGGTAACACAAACAGTTAAAAAGCGGGGCTGCTCATCCAAAGGCTGGAAGTTTGCATCTACCCAGAGGTGCTTCCAAAGAAAGGCCTGGTGATCTACTGCCCCAAATCAGCCATGGACACCTCGTGGAGCACAGTTACCCTCAGATGCCAATGGAGGAGTCACCACGAGTTGTAACTGACGCTACAACAACTGGTTTTCTAGAAAGTTAGGCAGAAAATAATGCCTTCAAAATTAGGGAAAGTAGAGAGATATGTGAATAAACATGATAAAGTCTTCCTAAGCTCAATTTCCAATAAAACTACTCTAAGGCTTTTTTCCCTCTGTATTCCTTACCCCATCCTTCAAATGAATGTGCCTGTCATTCTTCCAAAGTGGTTTTTTATTTCTCCCTGTATCTCTCTCTCTCTCTTTTTTTGTTTGTCCTCTTGTCATTGCCTCTGTAGCTACCCAGGAGATTTTCGTCCCCCTGGTTCCCTAAAGTTACCCAAGCAGGATGCACCTCAACCTAGTAATGGGATATGTCAGTGCACCTAAAACCAGAAGTCTGTGCTTCATCCCCTGCGATAAACGACATTCCAACCTATTCGCTTACTAGAGCCTAGAAAAATGAACCTATTTATGAACATCTTTTCATTTCCTAGTTAAAATGACATTTTGATAGTTAAATACGACTGAGTGTGAAGAAATACCTCAGAAGAAGAAAAACAGAAGCATTCCTGTGACCTGGTTTTCACAGATGACCAAGCACTGCATTCACTTCATTTTGTTGTTGTTGTTTCCCCCTCGGTTTTCTTTTACTATCTGCTGACTCCTGGGAGCAACATTTCCTGGGCTTCGTTGACGTCATTCAGCCATTGGCATGATCGCTGCCTGTGGCACACAGGATGCTGTCACCCCTCCATGCTGTCATTGTTAGGTGCTGTGGAGTCTACCCAGACTCACGGCGATGCCGCTGCTGGCAGGATTGGAGCACTGTGATCCACGGGGTTTTATGGACTGATTATTTGACAGCAGATTGCCAAAGCTGTCTTTCCAATCTCTTTTAGTCTGGAAGCTTTGCCAAAACTTGTTCAGCATCATAGCAAGGTGCAAGTCTCTGCTGATGGAGGAGCAGAGGCTGAACTTGAGGCACCTTAGCTGGGCATCAAACCTAGGTCTCCCGCATGGAAGGTAAGGTTTCTACCCCTGAACCACCAATGCTCACAGCACCTCCAAAGCCCTTCTTTTAAAGTAAAATTGGTATTGTCCCTCCACAGATCATCCAAATGTGAACGTAAAGAATATGATCTTTACTTCCCAGCAGAAGTTAAGAAAAGTGGTATTCTATCTGGCATCAGGACAAGCAAACGAAGTGTTTAAGGGATACTCTTCCTCCTTTTTGCAGCACACATGCCGAATGTCCCACTAACACTGTTCTATCCCAAGGATGTAACTAAGTAGATTTGAGAAGTTGGTTTGCAAAGCGAATGCCAAGTAACTTTGCTGTTCGGTCTAACAATACTTCTCAAATCAACTATGTTTTCCCCTGCATAAAATTTCAAGTACTGGGATGCTGGGCTAGCCACCAGGAATCAGGCATTTGGTCAAGTGAGGCCTGCCAATCATTTTAAGACCTGTTGGGCAAGCTTATCAGGTTTCTGATTTCTCCAGTAGAAAATTCCTGGTAGCTTCAATGATCGAGATAAGCACAGCTGTAATCTACCATGATCCAGAGCTTATTCACAGATCACAGCTGTGTAATTTCAGGTAACATGCTTCCCTTGTTTGGATTTGTTTAACACTGTTAAATATATAGTCAGACCATCTGCACAGTATTTTTTTTAAATTGGAAATTACAACCATAACTTCCTTTTTATATATCAATAAACTAAACAAAATTTCAAAAGGATCCTTTCCCCACCAAACACTGAAGCAGAATGCTTGTCCCACGCCACACCACGGCTTAATTGCACACTAATTGGACAAACGTGATTAAATATTTCAAGATCTTTACTAATTGCCTCTATTTTAGCTTTAAAATTTGCTTGCCACCAACAAATTTAATGACACTGGTGTCTAGTCATCAGCAAAAAGCCCAAGAGTTGCTCTTCAAAATGTACCTAGTCAGAATATTTAGTGATTGTGCATTGTTTCCAATGTAGCTTAATTAGAAATCCAATCAGTTCACTGAGTCTAATTATACTTGATTTGTAGATTCAGACTACGATACATAATGAAGCCAAGCAGCTAACAGTAAACGTGCCTGAAATGTAACAATAAAAAATATTTTTTAATGTTCATCTTGTCACTTTAGAAATGCAAATAACTGACATGATCTTTCATAAAGGAGATTTTGGGGGTGTGGGAGTTTTTCAGAGTTTCTGTGAGCCTGGTTCCCGTTCCACTGGTGTCATAAAACCTGCCTTGCAGGGTGACATCCAGAAAATATTTCTATGTCTCCATACAAAAGATTAAAAAGAACAGAGAAACATTATTGCTTCCTTCAGATTCTTTCCGTGAGAAACTTTGGTGGCAGGTTTTCACAGAAGTTGCCTTGATGAAACTGATAGGGCTAAAATGGACACATTCATGTCATTGTTATTTTCCAAAAAAAAAAAAACAGTCCTCTCAGAAATTTGATTAAACAATGTTGCAAAATGCATTATACACTGCCTAAAGCCACAATGCTTATGTAAGCATGTATTCAAGTGGGTGTGGGTGTGTGTGTGTGTATATAAACAACATTTTACTGGAGGCTAACATTTCTGTCTTAGATAAGCTATCCAGTGCTGCTAAAACACAATTAGAGGCTTTCACAAACAGAAATTTGCTATCTCACAGTTTAGGAGGCTAGAAGCCTGAATTCAGGGCGCTGGCTGTAAGAGCCGTCTTCACATCTGATCAGCTCTGAAGGAAGAATATTTTCCTTTAGCTTTTGCTTCCTGTTTCTTTGGAAATCTTTGTGTCTTCGCATTTATCTTGCTCAATGTCTTCTCTGCTCCCTTGTTTAATCTCTCTTTTAGCTTTCAAAAGAGAAGCCACAAGATACAGGCTACACTAATTCTGCCTCATTAACATAACAAAAACAACCCTTTCCCAAATGAGAATATAACCACAGGCATGCCAAGCCAAGCCAGAGGTTAGGATTTATAATACTTGTTTGGGGGAGATATAATTCAACTCACAATATTCCACCCTTCGGCTTCCCAAAATTCATGTCTTTGCCACACACAAAACACATTTGCCCCATCGCATCATTCCAAAAATCTTAAACCCAAGTCCAAGATTCATCTTCTGAATCACCAAAATCAAACACAAGTGAGACTCAAGGTATTCCACCGTGGGGGAAAAAAAAATTCCTCTTTATCTGTGAACCTCTGAAATCAGGATACAAGCTATCTGTTTCCAGATACAATGGTGAAACAGGGGCAAGGTAGACATTTACATCACAAAGGAGAGAAATTAGGGGGAAAAAGGGAATAAACAGGCACCAAACAAGTGCAAAACCCAGTAGAACAAATTACACTAGCTCTTGAGTTTTGAAAATAATCCTCTGTTCTCTAAGACCATCAGGGCAGTGGCCACACTCTCTGGATTCTGGGTGGTGGTCCTTCAGGCCTGAGCTTCAGCTTTGCCTTCCAGGCTCTCTGGGATGACAGCCCTGCCTTGTCTCTAAGTGGTCCCATTCTCTTTATCCATCTGAGCGGCAACAGCTCTGACAGGTCCCGTTTTCTGCCCACTGGGCATTGCAGCCCCAGCCCCCTATCTTTGGGTGGTGGCCTCATCCCCCTGGCATACATTAATCATAGCTCCATGTTCTGGAACCAAGTTGGGAAAGATCTAGCTCCGTGAAACTACGAGGCTGTGGCCCTACCTCTTGAGATCCGGGAGACCAGGACCCCACACTTTGAAACCTCTAAGACCTCATTACCTGCGATCCTTTGAAAACTCTTTGTTGAAGCCATCTACTCATGGTATTTCTGTTACAGCAGCACAAGGTAACTAACACAGGCCTGCTTCCTGCCTGTAGAATTTCAAAAGGCAGACAGCATTCTTTCCTGTCATTCCTTCTCTGTTCCCTTTGAGCTAAGCTGATGGGTTTCCTGTTGTGGTAGCTGGTTAGCTCCATCAGTCACTGGCTTACTCTCTTTAGTAAAATATTGTACAGCCATGTCCTTAGTGAACAGCCTAGTACACTTTGTCCTTAATTTATATGACAGGATTTTCCGAATTTTTAAGTTTTTGTTTTGTACAATTCACTTTTAAGTCTCTTTCCTCTTGCCTTTTGCAGTGAGTGGCAAGAAGAAATCATGACCCCAGCTTTAAGATCTATGTTAGAAATCTACACAGTTAAATATTCAATTTCTTCACTTCCAAGTTCTACCTTACACCAAACATTGGAATTTAATTCAAGTTCTCTGAAGCTACAATAAAAAAGTATCATCCTTCTTCCATTGTCCAATCACATATTCATTGTTTTCTTCTAAAACCTCATTTAAAGTCCACATTTCTGGCTACATTCTGTTTCTGGCACCATATGTGTGTGTTGGTGATAGAGACTTTCTCTACAACTCTCCTCATTCGTTGTGAGCCCTCACCCAAATTGCCTTAGACATTCATAGTTCTACCAACAGTCTTTTCAAGGCAATTCAGACATCTATTACTACCAAAGGAACCAAACCCTTTGTCACCAATCCCATTCTGACTTGTAATGCTGCTAGAACAGAAATACTACCCGTGAGGGGCTTTAACAAAGAGAAATTTATTCTCTCACAATCTAGGGGGCTAAAAGTCTGAATTAAGGTGTCAACTCCTAGGAAAGTCTTTCTTTCTCTGTTGACTCAGGGGGAAGTTCCTTGTCATTGTTTTCCCCAATCAAAGAGCTTCTCAGCACAGGGACCCTGGGCCCAAAAGTGTGGGCGATCTCTTGGCTCTGTTTTCTGGGTGGAATGAGGTTCTCCTGTCTCTCTGTTCCCATTTTTGTTTTTATCTCTCCAAAGAGATAGATTAAAGATACAACTGCCTCTACTCCTGTCTTGTTAGCATCATAGAGGTAAGATTTACAGCACACAGGAAAATCACTTCAGATGGCAAAATGCTGGACAATCCTGGGAATCACAGCTTAGCCAAGTTCCCAAACATTTTGAGGGGACACAATTCAGTCCATAACAGCAACTTTATGGCACAGAGTAGAACTGCCCCGTAAGTCTTCCAAGAAGCAGCTGGTGTATTTGAACGGCTGACATTTTGGCTAACAGCTGTGCTTTAGCCACTGATCCACCAGGCCACGTTTTACTATTATGCACAAAATTCTTCCGGTTTTTATAGATTCCCCAATTCTAAGACAGCTTCCCCATTTCAGGTATATGTTAAAGTAGCACCCCACTCCTGGTAACAAACTCGTCCTTAGTTATCTTGTGCTGCTATACCAGAAATAACACACATGGATGGATTTAACAAGCAGAAATTGATTTTCTCACAGTTTGGAAGCCTTCAATTCTGAATTCAGGGTGCCAGCTCTAGAGAAGGTCTGGCTCTGGATGAAGTTCCTTGTCTCCTCATCTGCTGCTTCCTGCTTCAATATGGAGAGATCAGTATGTCTTAAGAATCTCTTTTATAGCTCAAAAGAGATAGACTCAAGATACACCCTATGGTAAACTACATCATTAATGAAGACAATACATTCTCAAAAAGGATTATAATCATAGGTATAGAGGTTAGGGTCTATAACACTTGTTTTAGGGGGACACAATTTAATTCAGAACAATTTCTAAAGGTATGATTATGTATCTATTATAATTGACTACCATTTACTGGTCTATGAATCAGAGAAAAGAGCTTGTTTTGTTAATGCAGACTAAAATGACAATTACCATTGCCTCAAACATCTGAATAGTTCAAGATTGAGTTTAATTCAGAGGGGCCCAAATAGTCATAGGAGCCCAGGCAGTGCAGTGAGCAAACACTTGGTTGCTAACTGAAAGGCTGGTGGTCTAAACCTCCAGCTGCTCCTCAGGAGAAAGCCATGACAGTGTGCTTCTATAAAGATCTACAGTCTTGGAAATCCAATGGGAAGGTTCTACTCTGCCCTACAGGGTCACTGTGAGTAGGAATCATCAGCAATGGGTTTGGATTTTCGGAAATTTTTATGGGACATTGAAAGGTCAGTGGTAGAATTGTTGCCTTTCATCTAAGAGACCTAGGTGCAATTCTCAACCAGTGCACTTCATGTATAGTGAACACGTGTCTGTCTATCAGTGGGAGTTTGTGTCTTGCCATGATGCTGAAAAGATTTCGGTGGAGTTTCCAGACTAAGATGGACTAGGAAGAAAAGCCTGGCAATCTATTTCCAAAAATTAGCCAGTAAAAACACTATAGATCACAATAGGAGATTAATGCAACCAGGAATGGGCATGGTACAGGATGGAACAGGGTTTCATTCCATTTTTCAAGGACACACCCTAAGTCAGAACAGCTGACGTGACAGCAGCTATATTAGCATATCTGTCATTCTACATGCCAAAGGCCAAGTATCTGTTGGCATGCATGACGCAGATATCTTGCAGCCACACCTGTCCATCTCACCTGAAAACTACCATCTACCCCAAGTGGCAGTCAGTGTTTTGGAACTCTGGTGATGCTAGTGATGACTCCAGTTAAAACCACACCCTGACAGTCATGTTCCTTTCAACTTCATAACACAGTGAAAGAAATCAATAGGTGCATCAGAATGGAGGAGAATGGGTATCAAAGAAATGCAGTTTCTAAGCTTATGGGATGTTATCATAAATGTAACAGAAGATGATTCAAAATGACCTGCAACTCTAAATTAATTATTGTTGATTGCTTAACAATAGACCATTGTGTTAACACAGTTACCGTTTCTTTAATGTAAAACCTATCATTTTCTAACAACATAGGCTAAAAGACAATCTTGTCTGAAAGGCTCTGCAAAAGTACAAACTATGAGTGATTTTACTTATTGCATTAAAAACAGATCATTTACATTGAAGCTTGTGTTGCACTTGAAAAGCTTTGTGATAAAATGGCTCCACTGTGTGTGTGTGTGTGTGTGAGACTGTGTACGTAATTCTTAAAGAATTGGTGACAACTGCCTTATTTTTTCTTTCTGCTTTTCAGAAGCGTCTCACAGCAAGTACTGAGAATGGACAGGATTTTTCTGCTTTCAGTTTTTGCCTGATTGAGACTCACAGCAGCCTCTTGCCAGAACCCTTGTGAGCTCTTGTTTTTACTGTGTGTAGATTTTACTTTTGCCCTGTACTCTAGTGCAAGGCTTTATTTATTAATTTGTCAAAATGTAAACAAAATGTTAATAATAAAGTTTCGGTTGTGATTATTGGCTCCCCCCCCCCACCCCAATCAAAATGTGTCCTACTGACCTTTGGGTGAACAGAGGAAGCACTCATTAGCTTTGCTTAGATGTAACACTATCGAAAGCCTCTCTTGATCCTCTCCACGGAAAGATTGTTTCGCAAATATTGCCATCCGGACTGTAAACTCAGTGAGAGAAGAGTTACAAATCGTTTTAATTCTCTGGGCTCAGGCAGGTTGTTTTCACCTCCGTTAAGTGGCTGTGGTGGGAGAAGGAAGAGAAGAGACAAATTCAGACGACTTAAAATCTGAAGTCAACTCCAGAACAGCTATTCCCTGGTAGTATAGTAGTTAAGTGCTATGTCTGCTACCCCAAAAGTCGGCAGTTCAAATCTGCCAGGCGCTCCTTGGAAACTGTGGGACAGTTCTATTCTGACCTATAGGGTCACTTGACTCGGAATCTGCTGGAAGGCAGTGAGTTTGGTTTTCTTGATATTTGAAAGCAAAAGTGGGCAACCATATCTGTAATACATTTACTATTAACTGAAATGCAATCTTTTTTTTAACATATTGCAATAAACAAATAAATATAAAAGGAAAGTCTACATCTTCATAAATGCCTAGGAACTTAGAAAGGAAAAGAATACCCCATTGTGGTCTTCTTATTTTTTTAAATGTTGTAGAATTTTTAAAGACTTGTTTTGTTCCTTTTTTCCTTGCAGTTTAGTTTTATCTTTTTCCTGCTCTTATTAATAAGGCCTGGCCCCTCGTTAACATGCAGCCAGAGCCTAATGAGCCTTGCAGACTCCTGTAATTTCTTCACTGTTGAAAATGCCTGACACTAATCTATGCCATTTATACTAATAAGAGGTGGATCAGCTGATATTTGGTGCAATGAAAATATGCTAAATATACTTTATTGAATTGCACGCAGTTAGTTCTTCCCAGTTCACTGTATTACGGCAACAGATGCACGGTCATTACCTCTGCTCTCTCCGTGTGGCAAAAGCTTTGCTTGGAATAAATGAGAGCAGAAATGGAGTCAGACATCTGATGCGTTAGTTTCTCTTTTTTATTTTATGCTGACAAACAATGACTTTCAAACTCTTGCCTCAAAAAAGTCATCTTTTCATCTTTTCAGTGATTTTTTTTCCAGCCTCATAATACAGTGCTTCCCATTGAAATGGCAATGAAATGAAGGTCTGACTGAAAATACGAAGTTTTATATTAAGTGGACTTTAATAAATGCTAAATTCCAATGGATTTGGCACAGGGCTTATGAGTTCTCTCTACAGATTCCCAAACTGTGTTGGTGATTAATGATTTTCTAATGAATACCAAAGAAATTTTAATACACTTCAAATATCATGTTATTATTGCTTTAGGCAAAAGGAACATTTTTCATTTTTGCGTTATTAGTCTAATTTTTTTTTCCAATACGTTTGCTGTACTTGGGTGGTTCCTTGGTTGCTGAGAGAGACACACGACTGAGGAGACAGAGGAGACAGACTCCAGGTGTGAGTGACTGTTTCCAACACTTGTGTCAACAGTACCTGTTCTTGGCTTACACATCACAAACCAGAGGGTACTTTGAAAAACCTTATTTAAAATCTGCATGTTTATTTGGAACATTCAGCTATTGCTGCATCCTTTTGAGATATGCCGTGGGTAGGTGGAGACTTAAGGGAGCTTTGTGGCACAATGGTTAAAGCACTTGGTTGCTGACCCCAGTTCAAACCTGCCAGCTGCTCCCCAAGAGAAAGATGTGGTAATTTGTTTCTGCAAAGGTTTAAAGCCTTGGAAACCCTATGGAGCAGTTCTACTCAGCCCTATAGGGTGACTAGGAGTTGGGAACAACTCAAGCCAGCAGCTTTGGTTTTAGTTTGGTAAGGTTAGGGAACTAAAATATTTATACTTGTGGACTTCCAAGGTCTCATACCCTAGAGATACACTCTGTGAGTTTGGCTAGGCAAGATTCAGCGAAGTTGATTACACCATTGAAATGTCTCCTACTTGATCTGGTGTTTTAGAAAGTGGAGAGTGGGGTGATTTAGAAGGCAGAGGAAAGGTAAAAAACAAAAAATTAAAAAAGCAAAGTATTATCCAGAATCTGTTCCCCACCCCATTAGCTATTTTTCTCCTAGTAATTTGACAGTATTCCCAAACCACTCAGCGATGAAGAGAGAAGACTGTAATAGGCATTGATACTTAAATATCTTTCACATGCATTTGACTATCTCTCATCTGATAGCAAGCACTCTTGGCTGTCTCCTGACCAATATTTCTTTGGAATATGTTTTGTGTTTCTTTGGGCAGTGTATCTTTCTCTTATCAAGACGCATATTTCTCATATTTTGAAACACCCTTTGATTTATCCGCTAAGAGAATTGGGAGTCTCTTCTATCTCGACCCTTTCCCCCGGACCATTGTTGTGTTTGTGCCTTCTAGAATCTCTCTCTGCTTAACCTTTGCCAGCACAGGTGCATGAACTCCCCAGAGATTAACAGTCTGGTCGTAGGTGTGATTGAAATTAGCTTGGCTTCCCTTCAGAATCCGGTGCCCTGGCTGCCTCCTACAATCTCGTGCACTTAGGCAAAGTAAACAAAATAATCTACCAGGAAACACTACTGGTGCAGTGTCAACACAGACATCATTTGTATTAACTGTTCTATTATTATTACCCTGCTCCTTAAATCCAATCAAACGTCAATTCCCTCTCTGCAGGGGTGGATGTTAATTAGAAAGGAAGTGTGTTTGTATGTATCTATGTGTACACACACATAGCCATCATATATGCATGTTTGCATGTAGACACAGGCCCCCTTCCTAATTCACTTAACTTGCAACGGCTGCTCTGTGTTTCCAGTTGGTTGTTCCACCTCACGAGTGCATACACCTCGCGTGCACATCTTCTGCCTCACGTCTCGACCTTTTCCAGCAGATGTTAGCTCATGTGGTTGTAGAAGGTTCACTGTGGATGCTGCGAGCACCATAAATCTTCCTTTTAAATGCAGGCACTCCACCATCCCAGCATCTTATACCTATAATATATTTTAATTACGTGGCTATTTAAATTATTCTAAATTCAATTTCCACAGAACAGCACCACAGATTTCTCAGTTTGCACCGATTCTGCTACAAACAACATAAAAATCAGCGAGTGTGCTTTTAGTAGAATTTTCAGGAGCCACTGAAGTCTGATACCTTTAAAATTATTAAGTGACAAAGATTACTAGCACTCAGGTTCTACTTTGCTTCCCTATTAGCCATTTAGGTGACAGCTGCTGTATTACACATAGACATGAACCATTCCTTGAGGGATGATAGTAGTTCCGCTGTGACACTGCTGGCAGAAAGCATTATCAGACCATGGCTGTGCTTGGGGCCATCAGAGTCTCCTAGGCACCTATCAGTACCCTCATTATCTGCATCACAGAGTGTTGAGAACGAACACTGCCAGGCCTCACAGCTTCGCAGCTCATTTGAGAAGCGGAAATTAAATGTCCCAGGAGAGAAAATAGGCACGGTGTAACAGCACCAGCGCTGTGCACCAATAACGTGTCGACAACTGTGGCGCTGACTTCTATCTCATTAATTTAATAGGCTCCTGGAAAGAGGAGGGGAAGGGAGAGAGGCAGCCTCAACTAGCAGATTACTGTGCGGTGCTGGCATTGTGTGTCTTGTGAGCTTGTGAGAGAAGGAGGACCTGCTGTAGGTATCAACAGCTCTGCAGATACCGGCTGGGGCTTTCCGAGGTGCTGAACGGCAGGAAGGAATGAAGGGCAGGAGGGAGGGAGACCAAGAGAATGGCCAGAGAACAGGGCAACACCATCTGATCGTAAACATGATCTATGTTTATGTTAGGCATGTTCCTACTGCCCTGAGGGAAACTATAAGGTGACAGATAAACATGCTCTTGACACATGTCAAGAAAAAAAGGAAGTGTGTGTGTCTGTGTGTGTGTGTGTGTGTGTGTGTGTGTGTGAATCCAATTAAACAGATACCCTCACCCTACTGAAAACGATCTTTTATAGCATGATTTCCATAAAACTCATAAGTGGCTTTGCTGCAGAAATATCAGTTCCTTTATGATCACAGTGACACCAGCAAAACAGCTATGAATGAGATTATCCAAATCAACCAGACCTGAGAAATCTACTCTTCAGAAAGACAAAATGCCTGTCTCCAGTAGCAGAAGCCACTGGATTATCTAATGGCCTTAGTTCCTGACTAAGTAGACCTGACTAAATATAGGATGTTGATCCCTGCCCAACAGAAGAGATAAAAACAAACAAACAAACAAACAAAAAAGAAACTGTCAGGCCCCGGGATGACTGGTACAGACTTTTTGTGTGTTGGTGCTTTAAATTAAGGCCTGCGGAACAAATTAGTTTCTCATTAAACAGTTATTATACACACTGTTTTGTAACATTGGTTACCAACCCCATGAAGTGCCATCCCTTTCCCCTTCTCTACCCTGGGTTCCCCATTACCAACTTTTCTGCACCCTCCTGCCTTCTTGTCCTTGCCCCAGGACTGCTGTCCCCATTTAGTTTCTTTTTATTTTATAAACCTGTCTAATCTTTCTTTGGCTGAAAGATGGATCTCAGGAGTGATTTCAGCACTGAGCTAAAACAGTGTCTGGGGCCATACTCTTGGAATTTATCCAGTTTCTGTCAGACCAGTAAACATGATCTTTTTTTGTGAGTTAGAGTTTTGTTCTGCATTTTCCTCTAGCTTTGTCTGGGATCATCTACTGTGATCTCGGTCAGAGCAGTCAGTGGTGGTAGCCAGGCACCATTTAGTTATGCCAGACTCAGCCTGGTGGAGGCTGTGATATTGGTGATCCATTAATCTTTCCTTTGTGTCTTCAGTCTGTCATTCTCTCTTGCCCCAGATGGAGTGAGACCAGCAGAGCACCTCAGATGGTAGCTTACAAGCTTTTATAACCTCAGACCCTAATCACCAAAGTAGAATGTAGGAATTTTTCTGCTATTGATTTTGACTTTAATGGCTTTGTGGTCCAAGAAGATGCTTTGCAATAATTCAGTGGTATGGATTTTGTTGAGATTTGCTTTATGTACTAACACATGGTCTATTCTGGAAAATGTTCCATGTGTACTGGAGAAGAAAGTGTAGTTGTCTGCTGATGGATAGAAAGTTTTGTATATGTCAGTGAGGTCTAGTTGATTAATTGTGGCAATAAGATCTTCTGTGTCTTTACTGAACTTTTTTCTAGACGATCTGTTCAATACTGAGCGTGGAGTGTTGAAGTCTCTCACTATTATTATGGAGTGATCTATCTCATTTTTGAGTGTAGTCAGTGTTTCTTCAATGTATTTAGATGCTCCAGTATTGAGTGCATAAATATTTGATATTGTTAAGTTCTTCTTGTGTATTGAAACTTTCAGCAATAAATAGTGTCCATCTTTGTCCAAGATAAGTCTTGCTGCCTTATCTGAGATCAGTATTGCCATATCTGGTCTTCTTTGCATATTGTTAGCTTGATATATATTCCTCCATCCTTTAATTTTCAGTTTGTTCATATCTTTAATTCTAAGGTGAGTTTCCTGTAAGCAACAGATGGACGGGTCATGTCTTTCGATCCAAGATGCCACTCATTGTCTCTTTACTGGAGTGTTCAGTCCATTCACATTCAATGTAATTATTGACAGGTATTTGTTTAGTGCTGTCATTATGATATGTTTATTTTTGTGTTGATGTTTTCTCTGTTGTTCTTATTATCCTGTTGTGGAACATTCTTCTTTATGAGTTGATTTTTCACCTTTTTCACTGTTGATTTTATGGTTGTTGAGACTCCTGTATTACATTTTGTTATTTGATATGTTGCATCTTTATCGTGCTTTGTGGCTGCCACTGTGATTCCCCTTAATAGTCTATGTTTGAACCCTATTTTAACTACTACAAGTCTTATTGACTTCCTCTCCATCTGGAAGGACTATAATGACTGTAGTACATCCTTCTTTTTATATGACGACATCATAGTTTTCATGATATGATCACTGGATCACTTCCTTTAATATTACAGCTTTGATTGAGTTTGGAGCCTTCCCTAACTGAGTAGGTTTCTGGATCATGTGTCCTATATTTCCTCCTAAAATATAAAATTAATATTTTTGTTCTTCTAAGCCAAGAGCACTTGTCTTGGCTTAAGCCAAGAGCTTCTTTCAGTAGTTCTTGTAGCTTTGGTTTGGTTTTTACAAAGTCTCTGAGTTTCTGTTTATCTGTGAATGTCTTGATTTCATTTTCATATTTGAAAGATAGTTATGCAGGGTATATAATTCTTGGTTGGAAGTTCTTGTCCTTTGAATGTGTCGTTCCATTCACTGTCTCCATGCGAGCATCGTTTCTACTCAGAAATCAGCAGAAAGCCTACAGAGTTTCTCTCTGAATGTTAGCTTTGCTTTGAGTCTTGCTGCCTTTAAGAGTTTCTGCTTGTGTGTCATTTTTTTTAAGCTTGATTATAATATGTCTTGGAGTCTTTTGGGGGGGATCTACATTTAGTGGCAGTTGATATCCTTCTTGGATATCTATATTCTCTTTCATAATTTCTGGAAAGATTTCTGTCAGTAGCTCAGCCACAATACTCTCTGTGTTCTCAGGTGTCCAACTCTGCCCAGGAGCTAAAATTAATCATAGATTGTTCCTCTTCATAGGGTTCCACACGCTTCTTAATGCTTCTTCCTTTTTCTTGTTTCTTTTTTCTGATTTCTCCTCATAGATGCTGGAGTCAATCACTCTATCTTCCAAGTCAGAAAGTCTATTTTCCATTTATTCAGTTCTGTTTTCTTGGCTTTGAACTGAATTTTCTCTCTCTTTGATTTTGTTCTTGATCTGTTGTATTTCAGAGTACTAGTGTTCCATCAGATCAGACAACTTGCTTAATTTTTCATTTTGCTCTTCTGCATTTTGTATAAGGTCTAGGAGGGCTCTCTAATCCTTCTGTAGTCATCCTCCGATAGTTTCAGAAAGGCTTCTTCATCTGGGAAACTCTTTGGAAGAAAATTTCGTGGACCTTCTGAAGCTACAGGTGAATTCTTCCTAATGTTCAAGTCCAAAGTTTGTTGCTTTTTGTGCATCTGGAGGTTGTTTTGTTTCTCCTCTGTTACGTTAAAGGGATCTAAAGCTTAGTCTGAAAAGGAAGTTTATCACCAGACACCTCTATGTACTCCAGTGACTGGGCTCAGTGGAATCTCTGGGGTAGAAGTCTCCACCTCCTGATTGGCAGAGACACAGCCCCACTTATAGAGCCACTGGGGAGCCATCAGCTGACTGCACAACATGAGACGGTAAAGGCTGGAAGAGATGCTGCCCAGATGCAATACAGTTATTTCTCTACAGAAAGGTAAAAGGTATCTGACTGCTTCCAAAATTAGTCAGGCTTTCAGGTGCACAAGTCCATATTCCCAGCTGGCCAAGTAAGCACCTCTGTATCAAAGACTGCTCTACTGCTGGAAAAGTGCACTCCAGGCAGGCACTGCTTCCCAACCTGGAAATTAGGTCCAGCTGAGGCCTCGTATAAGAAACTCCACCTCCAAGTGATCAAGATGGCATCCCTCGCAAGCTTCCCCCACCCCCTTGGAAAAAGCTATTCAATGCTGGAGATTTGGAGATGCCATGAGAGAGAGAGGTTAGAGGTGACAAGTAGCACAGTTTCCAAGGCCAGACTTTCAAAATTTGGGGACTTCACTCGCTGATCTCATCAGCAGTGTGTCTAAGCCTTGCTGCCAGTCACCCCAGCCCCTCCTGCCAGCTAAGACAGAGAAAAAAAAGAGTTAAAATGGCAATTTATCTTCAGTGTGCGAGAGCTGGGACTCAATAGGGCAGCAGTCAGTGAAAGAGAAGAGGTTTCTCGCTCAGTGGTATATAGACCAAATAGACAGCCCTACACTGTGTCCTAGGGCTCACTAAGTGTCCAGAAGTCTCTGTTTAACTATTAGTTCAGACCTTGGTTTCCAGAGGGATTTAGGGAGACATGTGTTTAGTCCGCCATCTTGACTCCATCCCTAGAACAGTTTCTGTATAAACTGCTATGCCAATTGAGCCAGCACAGATTTTGTACTTTTGATTTTGTTTAATAACTTTTCTTCATTGTTGTCATTTGTTTAAAAGCCTCAGGAGAAGCAAAGCTCTAGAAATCTAGTCTCCTGTACTTCTTGACATGGTAGCCAATGCCTCTACTGGGACTCAGTTTCTGTAGTTGGTTATAATGAACAACGGTAAAAAAGGTGATTGCCTTTGTAGGTATGAAGCACTACCAGTGGTCTTTAAAAGATTCTGGATAAATCTCTAATCAGTGGGATCTTTGTCTTCCTGCACCAGCCTGGCAGGATTATGGATAGTGGAAAGATTGCTTGCTATACCCAACATCAGGGGAAACAAAGGCGTGGTGTCCAGCCACATTAGTTACTTGCTTAGTGTCTTTGAGTAATTCACTTTATTTCACTGAGACTCCATTTCTTCATCAGTAAAAAGCGAGGAGTGTGACCTACCATTTAGCAGAGCGGTAAGCACTAAATAAGAAAGCACCAATTAAAATTCCCGTACGACATGCTAGTGTTCAAAGTTGTTCAAATTGCATCAGACCCTGCATTATTTATTCTCACTGCTCTTTGTTCCAGAGTAGGTCCCTGGGTGGAACTAATGGTTTGTGGTCAAGTACCAAGTTGGTAGCTGGAATCCACTCAAGAGGCACCAGGAAAGAAAGGCCTGGTGATCTGCTTCCATAAAAATTGCAGCCAAGAAAACTCTATGGAGTAGTTTGACTCTGAAAATGTGGTGTCACCATGAGTTGGAATAGACTTAAAGGCAATGGATTTGGTATTTTGGTTTGTTCTAAAGAGATTCTCTGGTACCAACAGTTAACTTGCTCAGCTGCTAACAGAAAGGTTAGAAGTTTGAATTCACCCAAAAGGAAATTGAAAGAAAGTCTGGGCAATCCACTTCCTAGATATCAGCCATTGAAAACTCTGTGGAGCACTGTCACACTCAGGCACACATGGAGTCCTCATGAGTCAGAACCAACTCCACAGCAACTGTTTTGTTGTTGTTGTTAAGAGGAAACCCACCACAACAGAGAAAATGGGGAGATAGAGAGCTTTAAAGAAAGGAGGATACTGAGGCAAACCTGTCAAATGAAGAGGAAGGTCCCCCTCAGCCTTGCATTGCATTTCCAGGAAGCTATTTTTCCAAGAGAAGCAGATCTCAAGCTACCTGGGTTGCAAGCTACTTTGACTATCTGAAGAAAGCTGAATGCGTTCTTGCTCAACTAATGAATTATGTTTACAATTTCTGGGATTCACAGATATGCTGGAGCCCAGCTATGGGCCCATGTCAAGAATAAGTGTTTCAGAGAAATGACTATATGATAACAGTCATGTGATATCGGAAAAGAAATCAATCCAGTTCTTCCATACACCCTCACACTCATACTCACTCACTCACATACTTACAGGATCCCAGAATGTTTTTGTAAGGATACAGGTGAATGAGAAAGTAGAATTTTGAGCCCCACACGCCATCAGCATTCTGCTTTCTCTTTTCTCTTCTGTTCAATGCCAGTTTTTTATCTTTAGAACATTATCAAAACCCAGACCCATTGCTGTCAAGTCAGTTCTGACTCCTAGAGACACCACAGGACAGAGTAGAATTGCCCCATGGCGTTTCTAAGGAGCACCTGGTGAATCCAAACTGCCAACTTTTTGGTTAGCAGCTATAGCATTTAACCACTACACTACTGGGGTTTCTTCAGGACATTTAGTATAAGGATGCTGGGCTCTGTAAGATTTGAGGTCAGTCCTATTCCTTGACCTCTGGAACAGAGACTGTTATTGGAGACTGCTCGGTATTTAATGCCATAACTTGAGGAAGGATGGATAGTGAGCAGCAAAGAGCAAAGCCCTTTAAGCCTCTTTGTCAAGAAGCTGTATGGTCTTGGCCATCTGGTGCCTGGCCCCATCCTGTCCTGGTTACTGGTGCTGGTTTCTTCCTCCCAGCCCTGCTGTGGGTAAATTGCCTAGGGCCCTGTTCTTTCAGGGGTGGTCTCTGCTCTGTCCTTTCCCTCATAGGGACTAGATTCCTAACTCTATTTGGGGTTGGACACCAGAGACTGGAATTCCTGCCCTTGTCCACTTGCCAGCCTCCTCTGCACACTCCACCTGCCTCTCCCGGCCTCCTCCCGCTCCCCTGCTGGCACTTGCCTGGGTAGCCTGCCACATCTGGCAGCCTGAGGACAGCAGGGAGCTGGCGGGTCTCTGGGTACTGGCTGTCCTTGGTCTGAAAGACTCTGTATAATGGATACTCAAGAATTATTTCTTGAATAAATGATGGAATAATATATAAGGAAAGGGGAGAGGGAAGGAGAAAAAGAAAGGGAATAAAAGGTGAATAGTGGTTCCTAGGAGCTGCAGGGGGAGGGGAGTTTTATCACAGCAGTTATTACCTCCTAACAATTACAATAAAATGAAAATTCTTCCTCAAATCTCACAATGTCATGCAACATTTTCAGACTCCATTTCAAAGTCAGGTCTTCTGAATGCTAATGGAAGTGAAGGAAAACACAAGACAGGTCCCTGCAAGAGAAAACACACAGAGGATTACTGTGACCGGGCCTCCCCTTTGGATAATCTATCTTGACCCCATGTGGGAGAGGTTCCATCATTTATGAGTACATCATGGTCACACGACAAAAAGGATAGATATTTCCCTAAAATGTATCAGTCACCTAGCCCTCGGTGTTCTTATTAATCACAACTATGAGTACTTTTGTCCTGAATTTAAAAGATTACATTTTCTCTTTTTACATTCTTCCTTTAAGACACTGGGAAGATCTCTGAGGGATCCCCTACAGCCTAGGTAAAAATCTGCTTTGCTTGGACTTGTTTCTAGTCTTTTTACATGTTTTTGTTGTTATTAGCTGCTGTTGGGTCAGCCCTCAATTCACAACTGCTACCTGGGTATGCTAAATGCCCCCTGCATTAGCATCAGTATCTATTTGCATGAAAGTTTTCAATTTATCATACAAAACCTTTCACAGACAGTGCTATGTAACTAGCTGCTCTCCCCACCCTGTGACATCACACTCTTCCTTTCTACACTGTGTTTCCTGTGTCCATTCAACCAGCTCTTGTCCACCTCTGCCCTCATGTCTTGCTTCTAGACAGGAGCTACCCAAATGGTTTTACGTATCTACTTGAGCCAAGAAATACATTCTTCACCAGTATCACTTTATGTCTTATTGTCCAGTCCAATCTTTGTCTAAAGAGTTGGCCTGGGGAATTGTTTCAGTTCTGGGCCAACAGAGAGTCTGGGGGTAAATTGGCTTTCAATGCTGCATGGCACAGTGATTAAGAGGTCACTGCTAGCCAAAATGCTGGCAATTTGAATCTACCAGGCACTCTTTGGAAACCCTATGATGCTGTTCTACTCTGTTGAGTAGGGTCACTGTGAGTTAGAATTGACTTGAAGACAACATGTTTTGTTTTTAGTCTTCTTGGTAGAGTTGTATATTGTCATGGATTGAATTGTGTTCCCATAAAAATCTGTGTAACAATTCAGCTAGGCCATGATTCCTTGCATTGTGTGCTGTCCCCCATGTTACAAATCCTGCCTCTATGATGTTACTGAGGGTAGATAGGCAGCAGTTGTGTTGGTGGGGCAGGACTCAAAGAGTAGGATTGATTTGTGTCTTTAGGCAGTCTCTTGAAATATAAAGAAAAAAAGCCAGCAGAGAGGTTTGGGGACCTCATACCACAAAGAGGTAGTGCCTAGAACTGAGCATTTGGAAAGGACTGGGTCCCTGCACCTCAGAAGCTTCCAGTCTAGGTGAAGATTGATAACAAAGACCTTCCTCCAGAGCCAGCAGAAGAAGCCTTCCCTTGGAGGTGACACCCTGAATTTGGACTTTTAGCCTACTGGACTGTGACAAAATAAAATTTCTCTTTTTAAAGCCATCTACTTGTGGTATTTCTGTTACAGCAATACTAGCTGTATGCTCAGCACATAATCTGAGAAACTGGATTATATGAAGAAGAATGAGGCATCGGGACTGGAGGACAACTCATTAACAACCTGTTATGCAGACAAAACCACGTTACTTGCGGGAAATGAAGAAGATTTGAGGCACCTACTGATGAAGATCAAGGACCACAGCCTTTAGTATGGATTGTGCATCAACACCAGGAAAACAAAAATCCTCACAACTAGACCAGTAAGCAACATTGTCATAAATAGAGAAAGGATTGAGGTTGTCAAGGATTTAATTTTACTTGGGTCCACAATCAACGCCCTTGGAAGCAGCAGTCAAGAAATCAAAAGATGCATTGCAATGGCAAAATCTGCTGCAAAGGAACTTTTCTAAGTATCCAAAAGTAAGGACGTCACCTTGAAGACTAAAATGAGCCTGACCCAGGCTATGGTATTTTCAGTCACATCATGTGCACGCGAAAGCTGGACCATGAACAAAGAAGACAGAAGAATTGATGCCTTTGAACTGTGGTGTTGGAGAAAAATGTTGACTGTACCACGGACCACCAAAACAATGAACAGATTTGCTCTCAAAAAAGTACAACCAGAGTGCTCCTTGAAAGCAAAGATGGCAAGACTGCATCTTACTTACTTTGGACATTTTGTCAGGAAAGATCAGTCTCTGGAGAAAGGCATTATTCTTCGTAGAGGGCCAGAGAAAAAGAGGAAGACCCTCGATGAGAAGGATTGACACAGTGGCTGCGATGATGGGCTTAAGCATAAAAACGATTGTGGACATGGCGCATGACCAGGCAGTGTTTCGTTCTGCTGTTCATAGGGTTACTATGAGTTGGAACCAACTCGACGGCACCTAACAACAGCTGCACTAGCTGATTAAAACAGAATTTGGTACCCAGAGAGTGGGATGCTGTTCTGACAGATACATAAAATGTGAAAGCGGTTTTGAAACTGTGACTGTGTAGAAAACTCAGAAGAAACTGAGGAGAACTGTAAACAGCAGAGAAGAGACAGATGGTGAGAAACAGCTGTAGACAGGCAGCAGCAGAACCAGACCAGTGCAAGAGCTCTGGAGCCGACCCATGGTGTGACAGAGCTAAGTGCCTGTGCACAGAGGTTTCCTGATGGAGTGGGGTACCTCTGGGCACTTGAATCAGTGGTGCTAGGTTTGCTGACCCACAGAGCAAGAGAGCTGAGTGCCTGTGTGGAGAAAGCTTCTTGGTGGAGTGGCATGCCTCTGGGCACTTAAATCAGTGGAGTTACAGCTTTAGAACACTTGCCCCAGCAGGGCAGATGTGGACCTGAGTTCTGAGCCCTGAGGCCATAGGAAGCAGAAGCTGAAGAGCCAAAAAGCATGAGAAGCTGAGCTATCTCAGTCTCGAAAGGTATGACCATGACCACAGAGGTTGGAAAGTGGGGAACCGTGGCTCTGGTATTTCTAAGGGTGGAATTGTCACTCATTCTGTCTTAGGGTGTGCCTAAAGCTGAAGGATCAGAGTTACCGTCCCAGTGGGCCTAGAAGGCAGAGCTGTAGCGAAGGGCCAGGGGAGGGGCTTCCACTGAGAATCTGGAGAGTGTGGCTGATACCTAGATTCTAGAGGGCAGGGCCATTGTATAAAATGTCTCAGAGAACAGAATATTATTTCCATAGCTTGGAGGACTAACGTGTTTTGCTGATTTACTAGCTGTCTCTTTTGCTTTCTTTCTCCCACTTATAATGGAAATGCCTAACTTGTGCATGCCCATTCTGCCACTATTTTTTTGAAGCAGACAGCCTGTGTTCTAGATTTTGCAGCTGAAAAGGAATTTCTGGATTTGGGACTTAGACTTAAGATTTTTGCTGTGATAGGGTAAATGTTTTACACGTTACAAGGATATGATCTTTTTGGGGAACAAAGGATAGAATGTCATGGATTGAATTGTGTTTCCCCTGATAATCTGTGTAGCAATTTAGCTAGACCATGATTCCTGGTATTGTATTCTGTTACGCCATGATGTAAATCTTAGCTCTATGATGTTAATGAGGGTGGATGAGCAGCAGTTGTGTTGGTGGGGCAGGATTCTATGTGTGAGATTAATTTATGTCCAGAGACAGTCTCTTGAGCTATAAAGAAAAGAAGCTAGCAGAGAGGTTTGGGGACTTCATACCACCAAGAAGCGTTGCCAAGAGCTGAGCTCATCCTTTGGAAAGGACTGGGGTCCCAGCACCTCAGGAGAATCCAGTTCAGGGGAAGACTGCAAAGACCTTCCTCTAGAGCCAGCAGAGAAACCCTGCCACTGGAAGTGACACCCTGAGTTTGGACTTTCAGCTCACTGGTCTGAAACAAAATAAATTTTCTCTTTTACTAGGGTGATTAAGTGCAAGTATACAATCCAAATCAATTTTGCATGTCCACCTATCTGTAGCTCCCTCTGCTCTCCTTGCCTGGTGACAGGCTTTTCATTCTGTACTATGTTATATCCTCTCAACAATCTCCTATCCCCTCCTCTACACCCTCTTCTCTCCCATCTAGAAAGACACCATTAGGACAGCATCCTATAAATGCATAGAACCATAAAGTACACACACCGTATGGTCACACTGTGTCCCCACGTCCAGTCTATTTTTGCCCAAAGAGTTGAACTCAGTAATGTTTTATGGACAGGAACAGCAGCAGGTCTAGGGGCCATATTTCCTGGGGATAACCCAGGCAATTGGACCATCAATTGTGGTCTTTTAGTAGAGTTCTTTAGGTGTGCTGCTCTTTCTCTCATACTGTCAGAGGGACTTAACATTGTCTGCCCCATCATGGCTGTCTTTGGTGGTAGCCGGGCACCATCTGGTTCTTCTGGTGACATGTTGATACAGATTCAGATGAGTCTATCTTTCTCCTGAGCTCTTTTTTCCTCATGTCTCTGGTATTCTCTGTCATCATCTTTCCAGATAAGTTGGGAACGTTTAGTGTACCTCAGATAACAGCTTTTTAGCTTTTAAGACCCCAGACACTGCTCACCAATATGCTCACAGGCTACTTATGCCAGCTGGTCTTGATGTCCCCAGACCCTGCCCTGCTACTCTAACCTTGTAGTACTGGGTTGAGATTAAAAGACTTTTCAGTTGATGGTGAAGTCCAATTAAGTTAATTTACTTTCTACTGTATGCTGTCACTGGTTTCACCTAACCAAATTTCTGTCAGCTGTCTAAACTATGACCAACCCTTTCCCTCCCTCCCCACCTTGTAGCCATCAAAGAGTCTTTTTTTCTGCACATAAATCTATTTTTAAGTCCTCGTGGTATTTTCATACAATATTTGTCCTTTTGCCACAGACTGATTTCACTCAGCATAATATCTTCTAATTGAAACCAGATTATGAGATGCTTCCTAAAATCATCATTATTCCTTATCATTACATAGCGTTCCATTGAATATACGTACCATAGTTTGTTTATCCATTCGTCTGTTGTTGGGCATTTCCATCTCTTTGTTATTGTGGACTGTGCTGAAATAAACATTTGCGTGCATGTATCTGTTTGTGTGACAGCCTTTGTTTCTATAGGATATATTCCAAGCAGTGGGATTACTGGATCAAACGGTATATCTATTTCCAAATTTTAAGGACGTGCCAAATTGCTTTCCAAAGAGATTGTACCATTTTGCAATTCCACAAGCAGTGCAGGAGAGTTCCAACGTCTCCACAGTCTGTCCAGCATTTGTTGTTTTGTGTTTTTTGGATCATGGCCAACCTTGTTGGGGTGAGATGATATCTTATTGTAGTTTTGATCTGGATTTCTCTAATAGCTAATGATTGTGGGCATTTCTTCATATGTCTTTTGGCTGCTTGCATTCCCTCTTTGGTGAAGTATCTGTCCATATCCTTCACACATCACTTAAATCAGTTATTTATCTTTTTCTTGTTGATATTTTGCAGTATGTTGTAGATTGTGGAGATCAGATGTTGGTCCCACATGTAGTTGTCAAATATTTTTTCCATTCTGTTGGTGGTCTTTTAATTCTTTTGATAAAGTCTTTGGATGAGCAAAAGTGTTTGATTCTTGGTAGTTTCCATTTGTTTTCTCTTCCGTTGATTATATTTTGTTTGTCAGATTTTGAAGTCTGTCTGAGCTGAGTACTAGGACTTCCGTTGTTGACTCTATTTTTTCTTGCATGATCTTTATGGTTTTAGGTTTGATATTTAAGTCTTTAGTCCAATTTGAGTTAATTTTTGTGTAAAGTGTGAAATATGAGTCTTGTTTCAGTTTTTTGCAGATGGATGTCCAATTTTGCCAACACCATTTGTTAAAGAGACTGTTTTTACCCCAGTTTACAACCTTAGGACCTTTGTCAAATATCATCTGTTCCTAAGAGAATGGTGGCATCTCTGGAGTCTCAATTCTTTTCTATTGGTCTATATGTCTCTTTATGTACCAGTACTAGGCTGTTTTGACAACTGTGGCAGTGTAATATGTTCTATAGTCAGGCAGCGTGAAGACTCCCACTGTGTTCCTCTTCTTCAGTAGTGCTTTGCTTATCCACAGTTTCTTCCCAAATCAGTGACTTGATTCTCCATCTCATTAAAAAATGACACTGGAATTCATATTGGGATTGTACTGTGTATGTAGATTGTTTTGGGTATCAGATATTTTCACAATGTTAAGTCTTCCTATCCATGAGCATGGTAGGTTTCTCCATTGGTGTGAGTCTCTGTTGATTTCTTGCAGTAAGATCTTGTAGTTCGCTTTGTATAGGTCTCTTATTTCTCTAGTTAGATTTATTCCAAGGTATTCCTATCATAAATGGTATTCACTTGCTGATTTCTTCTTGGACGATCTCTTTGTGTGTATAAAGGAATGCTATTGATTTACTTATGTTTGTTTATATCCTGATACTTTGCTGAATTCCTCTATTAGTTTGACTAGTTTACTTACAGATTCTTTAGGATTCTCTGTGTATACAATCATATCATCTGCAAATAGGGAGATTTTTACTTCTTTGCTGATGAGGATGCCCTTTATTTCTTTGTCTTGTCTAATTGCTCTGGATATAACCTCTCTTACAATGTTGAATACAAGTGGTGAGAGTGGGCATCTTTGTCTAGTTCCTGTTCTCAAGGGGAATTCGTTCAGTCTCTTTCCATTCAGGATGATGTAGGCAGTTGGTTTTGTGTAGACGTCCCTTACTACGTTGAGGAATGTCCCCTCTATTCATATTTTGCTGAGAGTTTTTCTCATCAGTGGATGTTGGACTTTGTGGAATGCCTTTTCTGTATCAATTGACAAAATCAGGTGATTCTTATCTTTTGTGCTATATATGTGGTTGATCACATTAATGGTTTTTCTGATGATGAACCAGACTTGCATTCCTGCTATAAATCCTGCTTGTTCATGATGAATTCTTTTTTTGATATGTTGTTTAATAATATTGGCAAGGATTTTGTTGAAGATTTTTACATCTAGATTCATAAGTGATATCGGTCTGTAATTTATTTTTTTTGGTAGGACTTCCTGGATTTGATATCATTGTTCTGCTGGCTTCATAGAATGAATCTGGGAGTATTCCATTCCTTTCTATGCTGTGAAATACTCTGAGTAGTACTGCAGTTAACTCTTCTCTAAAAGTTTGGTAGAATTCTCCAGCAAAGCCATCTGGGCCAGGACTTCTTTGGTTGGTAGTTTTTTTTATGACTTTTTCAATATCTTCCTTTGTGATAGATTTATTAAGTTGTTCTATTTCTCCTTGTGATAATTTTAGTAGGTGAGATGAATCTAGAAATGTCTCCATTTTCTCTAGGTTTTCAAATTTGTTAGAGTACAGTCTTTCATAGTATTCTGTTATGATATTTTTTATTTCATTTGTGTCTGTCGTGATGTCTCCAATCCCGTTTCTTATTTGGGTTATTTGTTTCCTCTCCTGTTTTTCTTTTGTAAGTTTAGGCAATGTTTTATCAATTTTGTTAATCTTTTCAGAAAACCAGCTTTTGGTTTTGCTATTTTTTTTCAATTGTTCTTCTATTCTCTAATTCATTTGATTTTTCTGATTTTGTTATCTGTTTTTTTTTCTGGTTTCTGAGGGGTTTCTCTGTTACTCTCTTTCTACTTGTTTAAGCTGTAGGGTTAATATGGTTTGGATCCTTTCTTCATTCCAGATGTGTACATTTTTACAGACAAATTGACCTCTGAGCACTGCTTCTGCTGTATTCCGTAGATCGTAGTAGGATGTATTTTCATTCTCATTTGATTCCATGAATTTCTTTATTTTGCCCTTGATTTCTTCTATTTCCCATGGCTTTTTAAGCAAAGTATTGTTCAGTTTCCATGAGTTCAAATTTCTATCTATGCTTTTTCTGCTATTGATTTGGACTTTTATGACTTTAGAGTTTGAAAAGATGCTTTGCAATAATTCAATGGTTTGGATTTTGCTGAGACTAGCTTTATGTTGTAACACATGGTCTATTCTGGAAAATGTTCCATGTGCATTGGAGAAAAAGGTGTACTTATCTGTTGATGGGTCAAAGTTTCTGTGTATGTTGTTGTGGTCTAGTTGGTTAATTGTTGCAGTAAGACCTTCTGTGTCCTCACTGAGGTTTCTTCTAGATGATCTGTCCATTATTGAAAGTAGAGTATTAAACTCTCCAACTATTACTGGGGAGTAATGTATCTCGTTTTTCAGTGTTTTCATTGTTTGCTATATTTAGATGCTCTGGTGTAGGTTAATAAATATTTAATATTGTTGTGGCCTACTTATGTATTGAAAATTTCAGCAATAAATAGTGACCACACTTGTCCACAATGGTGTATTATTTTTCTTGTTTTGATATGTCACATTGTTATTTTCCTTTGCAGCTACTCTTCTGATCTCCCTTCTATTCTAAGTTTAAACCAGATTTTAACTTCTGCATATCATTTTAAACTTCTCTCCATCGGAAAGGATAATTACTGTCATATATCCCTCTTTTTAATGTGATGATATCATAGGTTTCATGATACGATCACTGGTTCCTTATTTTAATATTGTAGCTTTGTTTCAGCTTTGAAACTTCTCTAACTGAGTAGGATTCTGAATACTGTATCCTGTATTGCCTCCTTAAGCATACACTTAATGTTTTTGCTTTTCTAAGCAAAGAGCTTCTTTCAGTATTTCTCCTTATTTTGGTTTGGTTTTTACAAAGTCTCTAAGCTTCTGTTTATCTGGGAATGTCTTAATTTCATCTTCATATTTGACAGACAATTTTTCAGGATATATAATTCCTGGTCGTATGTCTTTCTCCTTCAAGACTTAGAATGTGTCATCCCACTGCCTCCTTGCCGACGTCTTTTGTGCTGAGAAGTCAGACAAAAGCTTACAGGGCTTCTCTCTGAATGTCAGCTTGCTTTAAGCTTTGCTGCCTTTAAAAGAATCTACTTAAGTTTCATTTTACTAATCTTGATTATAATATGTTTTGGGGTCTAGTTTTTGTAGTGTTCAATACACATCTTGGAAGTCTATGTTCTCCTCTTTCATAATTTCAGGAAAGTTTTCTGTCAGAAACTCTATAACAAAACTCTGTATTTTTAGCTATCCCTTGCTGCTCAGGAACTTCAATTATTCATAGATTATTCCTCTTAATAGAGTTCTTAATTTTTCTTATTTGTTTTCTCTGATTTCTTCTCATAAATGTTGATGTCAATTGCTCTGTCCTCAATCTTGTTAATTCTGGCTTCCGTCTCTTCAATTCTACTCTTTTTTCTTTCAATTGAAGTGTCTAATTCTGTAATTTTATTATTGATCAGCTGGATTTCGGATCATTGATGTTCCATCAATTCAAATAGCTTGCTTAATTTTTCATTTTGTTCTGGCTGCATTTTGTTTAATCCCTAAGAGGGCTCTCTATATAATTCTTTTTAATCAACCTCTTGAATAGTTTAATCAATCTTCTGAATAGTTTCAGAAACTATTCTTCATCCAGGAAGTTTTTTGATTCTTTTTAGAGGGAGTTTTCTGAAGCCACGGTGGCTGTTTCTTTAAATTGTTAGCTATGGTTATTGCCTTCATGCTATCTGTAAGCTGTTCAGTTTGTCTAGTGCTCCCACAGCAGGAGCTGAGGTGTGGTTCTAAGAGGGGAGTTAGTCACCAGCCAACTTTCTGTACTCTAGTGACTGGCTCCATGAGGACTCTTTGGGGTGGCAGGTTCTATCTCCTAGCTGACAAAGATGGCACTCTACTTTTGGAGTCATTGGGTAGCTGTCAGATGCCATGATGTGGACCAGTGAAGGGTGAAGTAGATGCTGCCTGGCTGCTCAACTGTCAGTTATCCAAATGATCTTAATTTAAAAAGTTACCTTACTTCTAAGGTAAAAGAGCTGTCCAAAAAGCTGTCCAAAATCAGTCAAGCCCTCAGATATGGCAGGCCCTGCCTTTCAGCTGACAACAAAAGTACCTCATAGGTCATCCCCAGATGCTATGACGTGGTTAGAAGTAGGGATAGGTTATGGCCTTGCTGATGTCCTCTGCCAGGTGCTACCTGTACTTCTAGAGGTTCCATGGTCCCAAACGCCCTTTTTTTGCTGGAGAATCACTTTCCAGACAGGACCTGCTTCTCAGTGTGAGAATTACCCCTGCTGAGATCTCCACTTGGGTGACTGCCTTCTAGCTGACCAAGACAGCATCTAGCCCAAGCTTCCCTTGCTGCTGTGAAACAGCAGAATCTATGGCACATCTCCAAAAAGAGAGGATAGAGAGACAGTGGTGCCTTCAGTCAGCAGCTGTGCTCTCAGTATGTGGCTAACCCATGTACAGTCTCTCTGCTGTTCTATATGATATTTAGCACTGCAGTTCAGCACATTAGCCAGTTCACGCCCAGTCTCTGCCTCCTGGATGACCAAGAAGTTATTAGTACCTGAAGCCTGCCCAAATGGTAAATCAGCTGAAGCAGGACTCAGTGTGTGCTGCCTAGTGTTAGAGAGAGGTAGTTTCCCATTTTCTAGGGAATAGTCCAATCTGACAACCCCGTGCCAGATCCTAGGCTTCCCTGGATATCCATGCTGCTCCATTCAATTATCATTCCAGGCCTTACTCCTCACAGGAAATTGAGGAGACATGTGTGTAGTCCACCATCTTGGCACCACCTCACCTCTCAATTTCTCTTTTTAAAGCCATCCACTTGTGATATTTCTGTTGGAGCAGCACTAGCTGACCAAAACATACATGCAACAGTATTTACTGTGGCTGCCTTTTTTTCCCCCTTTTTCTTTCTTGTGTTCCTCTAAATGTTTTCCTTTGCCTGGGCTCCTGTACTGCATATTTTCTCATGCCAGCCTCATGATGGGTTTGAGGTCTAACCATTAAAATTCACAGGGTTTTCCATGGTTGACTTTTTTGATTTTTTTGCTGATGTAAAGGTTTACATTTTATTTATTTTAAATTACAGTTTTTAATAACATTATTATTCCGCCTTTAGATGACAGCACTTGGCTGGCTAAATGAAGTAGTTTCTCACTACATAGTACACATATCATTTTATGACATTAGTTAACAACCCCACGACATGTCAACACTCTCCCATCTCAAACTTGGCTTCCTTATTATCAGGTCCCCTCTCCCCTCCTGACCCCTAGCCCTAGGCTGGCATACTCCTTTAATTTCATTTTGGTTTGGTGCCTGTTTAGTCTTTGATAAAGTGTAACCTCAGGAGTGACTTCACTGCTTAGCTGAAAGGATATCTGGGGTCCACATTCTTGGGATTTATCCAGTCTTCGTCAGGCCAGCAAGTCTTGTCTTTCTCTTTGAGTTATAATTTTGTTCTGTACTTTTCTCCAGCTCTATTTGGGAACTTATATTGTGATCCCTGTCAGAGCAGTCAGCAGCAGCAGCTGGGTACCATCTAATTGTGCTGGACTCAGTCTAGTGGGCGCTGTGGTAGTTGTGGTCCAATAGCTCTTTGGACAAATCTTTCCCTTCTGTCTTTAGTTTTGTTAGCTCTTCTTTGCTCCAGATAAAGTATTATAAGTGGAACAGTCTAGATGAGATGACTGCACAAAGGCTTTTCAGATCCCAGACACTACTCACCAAAGTAGAAATGTAGAACATTTTCTTTATAAACTATGTTACACCAATTGAGCTACATGTTTCCCAAGATCATGGTCCCCACAGCCCTGAGCCCAACAATTCTGTCCTTCAGAGAGTCTGGATGTGTCTATGGAGCTTCCATGACCTCACCTTATACAAGTTGTGCTGGTGTCCCCATTATTGTGTAGTGTCTTACCCTTTACCAAAGTTACCATTTAGAAGTATTTTCTATTTAGTGTTTTTCCATCTTCACCCCTCCCACCTTTCATAACCATCAAAGATTGTTTCTTTTTGTCTGTAAACCTTTTTCATGATTTCTTACAGTAGTTGTCTCATACATTTGTCCTTTTGTGATAGACTAATTTCACTCAGCTAAATGCCCTTGAATTTTCCCCATATTATGTTTCACAGATTCATCATTGTTCTTTATTATTGCATACTCTGTTGTGTGTATGTACCATAGTTTGTTTATACTTCCATTTACTGGTGGGCATCTAGGTTGTTTTCATCTTTTTGTTATTATGAACAATGCTGTGATGAGCATGGGCTTGCATATTTGCATTCAGATGAGGAGTGTTATTTCTTTAGGATATATTCCTGGGGTGAGATTGCTGGATCATATGGTATTTCTATTTCTAGCTTTCTAAGGAAGTGCCAGTAGAGTTCTAGTCTCCCTGTAGCCTCTCCAACATTTGTTATTTCCTGTTTTTTTATTCTTGCCAGTAATGCCACAGTGAGATGGTATCTTATTGTGGTTTTGATTTGCATTCTCTAATGGCTAGTTATTGAGATCATTTCCTCATGAGTCTGTTGGCCTCTTGAATGTTTTCTTTAGTGAAGTGTCTGTTCATTTCCTTTGCCTATTTTCAGACTGGACTGTTTGTCTTTTTGTTTTAGAGATGTTCAACTTTTTTGTAGATTTTAGAGATTAGAACTTTGTTTGATTTGTAACAGCCAGTTTTTCTCTCCAGTCCGTAGTTTCTCTTTTTACTCTTTCAGTCAAGTCTTGGGTGAGCATAGGTATTTGATTTTTTAGAAAATCTCTGTTATCTAACTTATCTTCTGCAGTTTGTTGTTGGTTATGGTTTGTGTCCTGTTAATCCCATGTATTAGGGCTTCTGATGCTGAATGTATTTTTTTTCCTATGACCTTTATAACTTTTGGCTTTATATTTAGATCTTTGGTCCATTTGTAAATTAGTTTTTATGTATGATATACATAATTTTTTTTTACAGATGGACACCAAATTTTGCCAGCATCATTTTTTAAAAAGACTGTCTTTTTCCCATTTGATGAACTTTGGGCCCTTATCAAAGACAAAGTGATAGTAGGTGGATGAATTTACATCTAGGTTCTAAATCCTGTCCCACTGGCCAATGGATCCACTGTTGTACCACTACTGGGCTGTTTTAACTACTGTAGCTGTATAGTAGGTTCTGAAGTCAGGTAGTGTGTCTTCCTACTTTATTCTTCACTAGTGCTTTACTTATCCACTGGTTTTTCCCTTTCCATATAAACTTAATGATAAGATTTTCCATTTCTTTAAAAAATACTGCTGGTAAATGGTCCCAACTCAGCAGGAACGGATGCTCACCGAGGACTAAAGTGACATGCGGTAAAGACAACCTAGATGACAGAGAGACCCACAAGAGTGGGTGCCTTCATAGACTTGGGACCAGAAGAACCGGATGGTGCCCGGCCACCACCAGTGATAGCCATGATGGAGCTCAACAGGTTGAGTCTCACTGGTAACACAAGAATAAAAAGGGATGCGTCCTGTGATCTCCACTAAAAGACCTCAATTGATGGTCCAGCGGTTTCAGGGTTCCCCTGAGAGCATGGCCCCTGGCCCTGATGCTGCCCTTACCTATAAATTATAACAAAGGTCTACTCTTTGGCCAGGAATGGATTGGACTTGGCAATGCAGAGTTACCATATATTGGTTGCTAAAGTTGTTCTGTACATCTATAGGATATCATCCTGCTGACCTCTGGCTGGAGGAAGGAGAGTGGGTGGAGAAGAGTGGAAAGGAGGCTGTTGGGAGGATGAGACATGTATGGAGCAGAGAGGAATAGCATGCTGTCACCAGACAGGGAGAGCAGTGGAAGCTGCATATAGGTGGGCATGTAAATTTATACGAGAATGTACATTTTCACTCAGTCATGTTAAATAAAAAATAAAAATACTGCTGGTATTTCAGTGGGAATTGCATAATTAATTTTAAATACCTTCAAGTAAAAATGACATTTTCATAATGTTGAGTCTACCAAACCGTAAACACGTTTTTCCATTTATATAGATCTTTTCTTGGTTTCTCTTAGTAGTATTTTATAGTTTTCTTCGCATAGGTCTTTTATATTCCTAGTTGGATTTATTCCTACATGTTTTATTTATTTTTTTTAGGGGCTATTATAAATGGATCCGACTCGATGGCACTTGGCTGCTGCCTTTTGGCATTATAAAGGGAATTTTTTTTCCTGATTTCCTTTTCATCGTTCTCTTTATTGTTGTACAGGAATCTAACCGATTTTTTGTATGTTTGTCTCATATCCTGCTATTCTGTTGAATCTTTCTGTAAGTTCCAGTAGTGTTATCATGGAATCTTTTGGGTTTACTATGTATAGTATCATATTAGCTACAAATAGGGATAGTTTGACTTTTTAATTACCAATTTGTATGCCCTTTTTTACTTTTTCCTACCTTACTGCTCTACATAGGCCTTCCAGCACAATGTTAAACTGGAGTGGTGATAAAGGTCATCTTTGTCTTTTTCCTGTTCTCAAGGGGAATGTTTTCAGCCTCTCTCCATTAAGAATGACTTTCGCTGTTGGTTTTGTATAGATGTTCTTTATTATGTTGATAAAGTTTACTTCTATACCTACATTATCGAGATTTTTTTTTTTTAAATCAGGAATAGGTATTAGATTTCATTGAATGTCTTTTCTACATCAGATGAGATGATCATATGATTCAGTTGAGGTGATCACATGATTCTTTCCTTTTATTTATATGATAGATTATGTTGACTGATTTTCCAATCTCGAACCATCCTTGCATAACCGTTATGAGTTATACTTAGTCGTGCTGTATTGTCAAGCCCAAGTGCCATCAAGTAGGATCCTATTATTATTTTTTTGATATGGTGCTGAATAATATTGGCTACAGTTTTGTTGAGAATTTTTGCACAAATATTCGTGAGAGATACTGGTCTGTAGTTTTTTTGAGTGTGTGTGGTATTTTTGCCTGGTTTGTGTATCAAGGTTACACTGGTTTCATAGAATGAAGTCAGAAGTATCACTTCCTTTTCTATGTTCTGAAATTGTTTAGCAGTAGTAGTAGTATAAAGTCTTCTCCGAGTGTTTGGTAGAATTCTCCAGTACAGCTGTTGGGTCTAGTACTTTTTTTTTTTTAATTCCCTTTTTAATCTCTTTTCTTGTGGGTGTCGTCAGATTTTCAACATCTTTTTGCTGGGAAAGATAGTGTGTTTCTAGAAATTTGTCTGTTTCCTCCAGGTCTTCAAATTTGTTGGAATATAGTTTTTCATAATCTTCTGTTATGATGCTTTTTTATTTTGGTTGGGTATGTTGTAATGTTCCGTGTTTCATTTCTTATTTGGGTTGTTTGTGTCCTCTCCTGTTTTTCTTTTGTCAATTTTGTTGACCCTTTGAAAGAACAAACTTTTGATTTTGTGTATTCTTTCCATTGTTTTTCTATTCTCTTTCTTATTTATTTTCTGCTCTAATCTTTGTTATTTCCTTTCTTGTGGTGTCTGCGAGCTTCTTTTGCTGTACCCTTTCTATTTGAGTTGTCTAACTAATGTTTTGATTTTGTCCCTTTCTTCTTTTTTGATATGTGCATGTATTGCTATAAATTGACCTCTGAGAACTGCCTCAGAGGTTTTGCTATGATGTTTTTTTCATTCCTATTTGATTCTAGGAATTTTTTAATTCCATCTTTGATTTCTTCTATTACCCAGTGCTTTTTAAGCAGGGTGTTATTCAGTTTCTATGTAAGTGAATCTTTTCCCTTTTTCCTCCTGTTGTTTAATTTATACTTCGATGATGTTGTGATCAAGGAAGATACTTTGTCTTATCTCAGTGTTTTCAATTTTGTTAAGGGTTGTTTCATGGCCTAAGATATAATCTATTCTGGAAATGTTCCATGTGTGTTGGACAAAAATGTGTACTTTGCAGCTATTGGGTAGAGTGCTGTATAAGTCTATGAGGTCCAGTTGGCTGATTGTGCCGCTTAGCTCTTCCTTGTCTTTGTTGAGTTTCTTTCTAGCTGTTCTGTCCTTAACCAAGAAAGGTGTGTTGAATTCTCCTACTCTTATTGTGGAACTGTCAGTTTCTCTTTTCACTGCTTTTAGAGTTTGTTTTATTCACTCTGGAGCACTGTCACTGGTGCATAGTTATTTATTATGGCTAAGCCTTCACGATAGAGCTTCCATTTAAACATTATATAGTGTCCCTTTTTGTTTTTTATGGTGGATTTTGTTTTAAAGTCTATTTTATCTAAGTGTTGCCACTCCTGCTCTTTTTTGGTAACTCCTTGATATATTTTTGCATCCTTTGATTTTTAATAAATTTATGTTCTTTGTTTCTAAGGTGAGTCTCTTGTAGACAGAATATTGATGAATCCTGTTTTTTAACTAGTCTGTCACTCTCTGTCTCTTTATGTGTGCATTTAGGCCACTTACATTCAGTGTAATTATTGATAGGTATGAATTTTCACTGGCTGACTTTTGGAAGTAGACTACCAGGCCTTTCTTACTAGTCAGTCTTAACTGCAAATCTCTGCTGAAATCTTTTCAGCATCAGAGCAACATGTAAGCCTCCTCTGACAGTTAGGTAGTAGCTCCACAAGAGGTACATTGGTTAGGATCTCCTGCCTGAAGGTGAGAATTCTACTACTAAACTGTCCCCTTTCCATACAAAACAAAACAAAACCCACTGTAACTGAGTCATAGCAATCCTACAGAACAGAATAGTACTGCCCCAAGGAACACCTAGTGGACTGAACTTCCAAACTTTTCGTTAGCAGCCATAGCTTTTAACCGTTGTACTACCAAGGTTTCCCTCTTTTCACATAGAGCTCTACTGAACACTCAAAACACCTGGAAGTTGTTAGAAAACTAATAATTCTTATTCGTATGGAAAAGTTATAAATGCCAGATAAAAGACTGCACTACTGTCTATGCTCTGATTCCACCTGGAAAAATAAGCACACTCTCTTGCAACTAGGAGTATGTGATTAAAACTGTCATCCTGTCAGAAATGGAATCTGTCTTACTTACAAAACTCATAGTGCAAACAGCCTGATCCTTTAACCTAGCAGTTATAGTTTCTGTAGGTTAGTGGTTAGAGTGGTGTAGTTTTGCTGCAGAGGACATTTGGCAATGTCTGGAGTCATTTTTGGTCATCACAACTAGAAGGAGGTGCTACTGGCATCTAGCAGCAGTGATGGTTAAGTGGTAGACTTTTCATCTTGCACATGGGAGATCCATGTTTGATTCCTAAGCAAGTCACATCATACATACGAAGTGCAACAATTAAGTCTGCAAACTTAATTGTTCTAACTGCTATGTATCTCATTGTTTAATATCCCTACAGTCACCTTTGAAGTACTCCCCTTGGGATGCTATGCATAGACACCAGTATCTAGTCCACCTTTCAGAACAATTTTGGAACTCTCTGGAATGGCCATTGTGCATGCTAGCACAGTGGCAAGTTAGTGAACTTACTTGTATAGTTGTTTGTGGGGGAGTTTTTAGCCAGTAAACAAATAATTGTATTGGAACATCCTTCCTACTCATCTGATCTGGCCACCAGTGACTTTTTTTCTTTACCCAAAGATAAAAGAAATGTTGAAAGGAAGGCATTTTGATGACATTCAGGACATTAAGGGCAATACAGTGACAGCTCTGATGGCCATTCCAGGAAAAGATTTCCAAAGCTGGGGACTAGGCACTGGCATCGGTGCATAGCTTCTCAATGGGAATACTTCACAGGTGACTATAGTGATATTCAACAATGAGGTATGTAACACGTTCTTTAGGATGAGTTCACCACCACCCATCTGCTGGTAAATGTGTGCCTGTTGCTGTTATGCTAGTAGTTGTCAGCAGACCTTACAGACTAAGATGGGTCAGGAAAAAAGATCTAGCAATCTACTTCCAAAATTAGTCCAATGGAAACCATATGGACTGCAATGGGCAGATTGTCAGCCCATCTTGAGTATGGCTCAGGACCTGTAGCATTTTGCTCTACTGTGCATGGGGTCTCTATGAATTCGAGGTGACTCCACAGCAGTTAAAAATGACAATACTCATATCTAGAGGATAGAGATCAGGGATATTGCTAAATAAACTTTGTACAATCATGGAACATCCCCTTTCCCCATAAGGAAGAGTTATCCATCCCCAAATACATATAGTGCTGATTTTGAGACCTAATCTAGAAGAGTTACATTTCCCAGCACTTAATGTTCAGCACCTTTCTACCCTCTTCTCTTGTTAACTCCTTGACTTCCCATAAGTTGTTAACCATCTTCCTTTTTCACTCACGGACCCAGACTTCAGCCAAGCTATATATACTTCTGCCAAATTTGTTACTTTCTTTGACTAGACTATGATGACTAGTATTTCTTTCATTAGGATAAAGAAATCTTAAAGAAATTTATGTCACAAGGAAAGCACAGTAACTGAGTCTCAGCCACCAACACAGATGGTTAACTTCCCAAATCAAGAAAAGCTTTAAGGGGATAGGACACCTGGCTGATACCTTGATAAAAGAGACCAAGACCTAGAGACCAAGTTCTGTCATGATTATGGAGTAGCTTTATAAGATAGTTAACACTCCACAGAGTGTGGTCCCCAACAGCTGGAAGGTGGGATGTGGGACTGGAAGTTTAGGGTAGAGAGCACGGCCATCCCAGGAGGGAGCAAGGAGAGCCATTCTAAAGAAACAGAAAAAGGAAAATTGAGGTCACACTGCAGTTTTTACAATTTTGCTTTAGGTTTCTTCCTTTAAACTCTACTTTTCATCTTTCTGCATAATCCTCCCCAAACCTGCCCCAACACATCCCTCTTTTTCCTGTCCCAGTCTCACCTCCTCCAGAAAGTCTTCTACTGATTTTACTTTCCACTGTCTGGCTTTAACATTCACTTACTCAGTTGACTTTCTATTCATTTTTAAATGGCATTTTTGGGTATACGCAGTCTAGCTGTCTTCTTAAATGACTAAGCTTGTTTGTGTTGAGTTTCTGTCTTAGAAATAAAATATTCTTCTATAAAAATTATCATTTAACTCATGATATAAAGGAGCTTGGTGGCACAGTGGAAACCCTGTTCCATTGTTCTATGGCTGCTAACCATAAGGTTGGCAGTTCAAATCTACGAGGCACTCCTTAAAAATTTTATGGGGCAGTTCTACTCTGTCCTATAGAGTTGTTATGAATCAAAATCAGCTAGACAGCACTGGGCTTGGTTTTTGGTTGGTTTGCTGGCACAGTGATTAAGTGTAAGGCTTCTAACCAAAAGACAAGTGGTTTGAATCCAGCAGCTGCTTGCTGAGGAAAGAAGTGCCAGTCTGCTTTCACAAAGATTACAACCTTGGAAACCCCATTAGGTGGTTCTACTCTGCCCTATAGGGTTGCGATTCAGAGTTGACACCTGGCAATAGGTTTGGTTTTTGTTCTTCATAATACAATAGGGGCAGTGATGGTTCCACGGTACAATTCTCATCTTTTGTGCTGCAGACCTGGGTTCGATTCCTGACCGATATACCTCATGTGTTGCCACCACCATCTGTCAGTGGTAGCTTGTGTGCTGTTGTGATGATACAGAGGTTTCAGGAGAGCTTCCAAACTAAGATGGACTAGAAAGAAAAGCTTATTGATCTACTTTCCAAAGTCAGCCAGTGAAATTCCTATACGTCACCACAGTCTAAACCACAAACAACCTCAGGTATGGTGCAGGCCTGGAAAGCATTTAGTTGCATTGTGCTTGGGGCCATCATGAGTCAAGTGCAATTCCACGGAGGCTTATAACAAGTCAGAAACCCTGGTGGCACAGTGCTTAAGAGCTAAGGCTGCTAGCCAAAAGCTGGCAATTTGAATGCACCAGACACTCCTTGGAAACTCTATGGAGCTGTCCTAGTCTGTCCTATAGGATCACTGTGAGTAGAAATCAACTCGATGGCAGTTGGTTATGACAAATCATGACACAAACTACCTGATACCCTGTTTGTTAGTGATAGGATAAGGCATTCTATAGAAAGGGAAAGAAAGCAATGATTATTAGGTACCTACTGTACTGTACTGTACTGGCTACACCCTGGTTACATAGTGGTTAAGTGCGATGGCTGCTAAGCAAAAAGCAGTTCAAATCCACCAGATGCTTCTTGGAAACTCTATGAGTCTATCCTACTCTGTCCTACAGAGGCACTATGAGTGAGAATCCACTCAAAGATAATGAGTTTTCTTATCTTATTTAATTCACTTAATAACCCTGCAAATTACATATTGCAATCACAGAGTTTTAAAGATATAGAAACTGCAGTCAGAGAAAGAGAGAGTAACTTGTACAAGATCATACATTTGTGACAGAAATGGGATGATTTCAAGTCTTGATGAGCATCCCAAAGATAAAAGACTTTCATCAAATATCTCTGGCTTCCTGGAATGTCACGTTGCGAATCTGTCATTTATTAACCTAACAAAATACTTCTTGAATCTATTTGTATATTTTGAATTAAATTTGGGGGGTAATAATTTTAGAGTTATAAAAAAGCTGCAAAGATAATACAGAGTGTTCCCATATAAACTCCCTCAGGTTTCTGTAATTTTAACATCTTACATAACCAGAATACATTTGTCAAAATTAAGACACTAACATTGGTAAAACTCTGTTAACTAATTTCCAGACTGTACTTATATTTTATCACTTGTCATGGATTAAATTGTGCCCACCCCCCCCGACCCGAAAATGTGTGTATCGATTTGGCTGGGCCATGATTCCCAGTATTGTGCATTGTGATTGTAATTTTGTGTTGAATAGGGTTACAGCAGGATTACAACACTCTTGCTAAAGTCATACCCTTGATCCAATGTAAAGGTAGTTTCCCTGGAGTGTGGCCTTTTATCTTACAAGGGATAAAAGGAAAAGGAAGCAGGCTGAGAGGGGGGAACCTCACACCACCAGGACAGTAGCACCGGCAACACAGCGTGTTCACTGGACTTGGGATTCCTGGGTGGGTAATCTCCTAGTCCATAGGAAAACTGTGCTCTGCTGCTGACCGGAATGTAGTTACTCAGAGTCCTCCAGAGGAGCCTCAGAAGAGAGGCCTGGCATATAATGCTACCACAACCTCTGTGCTAGTGATTTGAGAAAACAGTGTACAATTATTCCCAGATTCTTCTCTTGTGCCACGGCCCATTACAGATGCCATGGACACCAAGAAGGCTCTCAAAATCTTTTTCCCAGCTAAGAGTCCCCGCAAGATCCCCAAACACCCTGTCCTGTCCCAGACATATGCCATACTCCGTTGCTATCGTCTATGTGCTTATTTACCTCCTCCACAAGATTATGAATTCCTGGAAACAGGAATCCTAGCACTTTATACAATGACAGACAAATATCAGGGATTTAAAATATTCAGTGGATGAATGAGGAGTGAATTTGTTCATGCTCATCAAAGTATGGCCACAGTGAAATTCCTCTGTTATGTTTTTCACATTTGCTCAGATTTGAAGACAAGTCTTAAAGTTTCTTGACATTTCACTACTTCTAAGAAGTTAGTGACATGTACGTAACTGGTGGTTCACTTTCTTTTCCATGTAATTTAAAACTACGGCAGATAGTTGCAGATCAAGCAGAAGTCCAGGCACCCTGCAGCCATTACTTCCTTCAGAAAAGTGTCAACTTCTTTGCTCTGCAGTTGTTGCTGTCAGCTGCCATCCCTTTGGCCCCAAATGACAGTGACTCTATGCACAATGGAATGAAATGTCTCTGAGCCCCATATCATCTCCACAATCAGTTGCAGATTGGACCATTTTTTACATATTACTCTGAATAATTACCAGTTACCAGTTGTGATCAAGTCAGTTCCAACTCATGGTGACCACATACATTTTAGAGCAGAACTGTGCTTGATCACATCTTTAATGGTTGATTTTTGAGAAGCAGATCACCACATCTTTTTTCCAAAAAGCCTCCGGGCAGACTCAAACCTCAATCTTTTGGTTAGAAGCTAGATACATAAACTGTTTGTACAACCCAAGGACACTCTGAATAATTAGCAATTTCTTATTATAAAGGATGTATGTTTTCTTCAAAGAGGTTGGTCTTCCCGAAAGACGAAAGGATTGACCTTAAGAGCTTGGTATGTCCCCTCCCCTATTACTCTTTGTACATCTTCTTTCAGCATGACACAACTATTGAAGTGTTTTTAAAAAGTTCTTTTTTTAAGTAAACTGTTTAACAGTAGTGGGGAAAACAATTTGGAGGCTCCTTTAAAACGTGAAACGTAGAAATACTGTGTGATCCAGCAAACCCACTCCCAAAAGAACTGGATAACCAAAAACCAAACCCACTGCCATCAAGTCAATTCTGCCTCACAGCAACCCTCTAGGATAGAGTAGAATTGCTTCATAGAGTTTCCAAGGAGTGCCTGGAGGATTTGGACTGCCAACATTTGGGTTAGCAGATGTAGCACTTTACCACTGTACCACCAGGGTTCCCATGCAGAGACTCAGATAGATGGTGGCACACCAATGTTCGCTGCAGCATTACTCATGACAGGCAGAAGTGGAAATGTCCACTGAAGGATAAATGAATAAACAAAATGTGATCTATCCACACAAGGGACCATTAATCAGTTATAAAGAGAAATGCAGTTCTGATACATGCTATAACATGGAAAAAACTTGAAAACATGCTAAGCGAAGTCAGACACAAAAAGACATATTGTATGTTCTCATTTACACGAAGGATCTAGGGTAGGCAAATGCATAGAGAACGAACTTAATGAGTGGTTATCCCAGGGTGAGTGGAGCATAGAAGGGATGAGTATTGCTTAGGGGTACAGGGTTTCTGTGGAGGGTGATGAAAGAATCGGAAAGGGAGGAGGTGATTTTTGTACAACATGGTGAATGTAATTAGAGCACTGAATTTTACATGTAAAAATGGGTGAAACGGTAAATGATTTATAATGCAAATGTCATGATACAATTTGTTTTTCAATTTAAAAATTTATAAAATAAAAAATATATACTTTCTAATGGCACATGACATGCCTGCAGTAGAATACACAAATCAATAGTTTATAGCTTGACAAATTTTGGCAAAACGAAGGCGCCCTTGTAATCAGTACCCAGATCAAGAAACAGGTCATTTCAAGCATCACAGAAGCCCCCTTGTACCCTATTCCCATCAATGCCCCCAAAAGCTCAACACTCTCTTGACCTCTAACCTCATATATTTCTTTTGCCTACAGAAAGCCAGTTGGACATGGATTGTAACGTGGTTTTTACAGTCAGTAGCCTAGAAAGCAACTACCAATGTCTTCCTAGAATCTGACATCAGTCTAGGTTAATGAGAAAACCTGGGAGGTAGTGTAATGTTATTTCCTCTTGGTTTTCAAAGAGGACACCTACGAGTGCCCTTCTGAAAGTGAAGAATGGAGTCAGAGTGTTTGTGTCCTCTCAGTGCTGCAAGGTTGAGCTCCTACAATGCCAAAATGAGCTGTTGACAATTGGCAAATTCAAGCAAATCATTTATCTGACCTTGTCAAGGCCAGGCAGCAGTTGCTTCATTGAATCTAACCTTTTCAAGTAAAACACAATCAAGCAGTATGTGTACTGGACAGTCAGTCTGTGAATTTGTTTGCTGTCAGGGCTAAAGCCATCTTTAACAAATGTACAAGGTGGGTGGAGCTGACATACTGGGGGATACTGCAGGTCTTTGCTGCCCTCAGACCCCTATCAAGTGGATGCTGTAATACTAGCCTATCTTCTTCTTATTTTTAATAGTAAGGTAAAAGTATATGTAACACTTGGCAGTTCAACATTTTTTACAGATAAAAATATTTATATTTATATTTAGCACATTGTGTAACCATCACCATTAAGAGTTTCCAGTTTTTCCTATCACCCTGGACAGATGTTCAGTGCCCATTAAGCAATGACACCCCTTTCTCCCTCTCTCCCACCTCTGGTAGCCAACCATTAGTAAATCTTGCTGTCTGTACGTTTGCCTGTTGTACATATTTCATGTAAGTGGGATCATGTAATATTCAATCATGCATCACAACTTCATTTCTCTTTATGGCAACATAATATTCCACTGCATGCAGATAACCCATTTTGTTTATCCATTCATCTGTTGATAAACACATAGGTTATTTCTACCTATTAGCTATTACAAGTAGCTCAGCTAATATGTGAAAAGGCTTTAAAAGTAGAAAGTAAAATATTGAAAAACATGCACACACACACAGAGGACAGATATATAGAAAACAGTAACCCATAAATTTTCCAGATGCAATGGGGGAAAAAGCAATACGCTTTTTTTATTTGCTATCATAGCAACATATTCTTTCATTACAGGGAAAAAAAATCAGATAATCCTTACCCATCATATACAGGGCAGTACTGCAGCAGTTCAAATGATTACCTAAAAAATCTTTACCCCTGTCACTGGCACAATTGTGTTACAGAAACCAAAAACCCAAATCCACTGCTGTCCCATTGATTCTGACTCATAGTAACCATATAGATAGAAAAGAATAGTCCCACAGAGTTTCCAAGGAATGCCTGGCAAATTTGAACTGCTGACTCTTCAGTTAGGAGTCACAGCACTTAACCACTATGCTACCGTGGTTTCTATATTATGGAAAGATTAGCAAAAATTTAAAACAGAGTGACATGATGTTTGTCAGATGCAAGGTAACTTGCAGGGTATGGCCAGTTGACATTTCTGCACAAACCTTAGGTTTGCAATCAGACTCATTGGAGAGGTCGGTAGTTTTCTTTTTGTTCATCTCAGCAAGGAGAGTCTGAGGACTCCAGAGAATCCACCAGAAGGCCCAGAGCCTCCGCTTCTTATCCCTGGGATGGAGTGAGCACTGTTTAAGAGCCTAAGAGGAACTTAAGAAGCAGTAAGAACAGGAACCTGTTGGGTGAAGACTGAACTCTGTGAGTACAATGTTATATAAGGTAGCACCCTAAAATGAAGAAAAATTAACTTGGTCATAACAGCCTAGGACAACCCTTGTTTATTATTTACTATGTGCCAGATAGAACCCCTCTGGTGTAACGTTTAAGTACTACATCTGCTGACCAAAAGATGGGCAGTTCAAATCCACCAGGCACTCCTTGGAAGCTCTACAGAACAGTTCTACTCTGCTCTATAAGGTCACAATGAGTTGAAACTGGTTCAATGGTGCTGTGTTTGGTTTGGTTTCTGGTTATGTGCCAGATACTGGAATAATTGCTAAAGCTCCACAATAATTTCATGATCTATGTACTACTATTGATGTCTTTGTTATTATTTACACATAAGGACTTGGAGGATTTAAAAAAGGAAGTCACTTGCCCAAGATCACACACCTTGGAAATTTTAGAACCTACTTTGTCTTAGATACTATGCCACTTCATCTCTCAAGTCACATGCCAGCAAGAATCCTATGTTGCTCTGACATAGGAATGCTAAATAAGGGCTTACTCAAGACAAGGACAGCACCCACAGTAGAGCTAAAGTAAGGATAAATTGCTCTATAATGTTAAAGAGAGTCTTTGTCTTCACCACCTGTTGCTACTGAAAAAATTATCTGAGGACCTAATACAGGTTAAAACTAAAATCGTATGGATTGGTTGATATGGATAAGCCTAGAACTGTCTGCAGATACTCCCATAATGGTGATGAGGGCCACTCCTACTCAAGTAATGAGATTTCCATGAAGGCTGCAGATGTATCTCACTCTCCCCAGGCTGCACCCTTTCCTTCTTGGCCTCGGTTACCCACTTGCACTCCCCCTGAGGCCCAGTGTCCTCATCCTCTTCTTCTCCCATCCATTAGCCTCCTCTGTCCATGAAACAAACAATTCATCCACAGAAAACACAAGCCAGCCAAGCCAAGTGCCATCACAAAGCAGAGATTATTACCCAAAGGACAACAAGAGGATACATTTCAATGCAAAATGTTGAATTCAAAGTTATTTTGAAAGTGGCTAACTTTTGGTCTTTTTCTGATAATAAGTTTAAGAAGACATTTTGTTCTGTGTAATCTGTACAACTATAACATATTTTGATAAAACATATTGCTACACTCAACACCCAGATCTTGGTTTCTAGATACCAGTTTCCAGTAGAAGGAACCAAGACTCCTTGGAGAAATGGCTAATGCTAGGGCTGGATCCAGGATGATGCAAGATAAGCCTGGAGCATCACGTACTGCCAGAGAACAATAAAGTGTCCCCAAAACACAGTGATGGCAGCATGTCAAAGGGCAGCCGGAAAGAGTTCCCACTGCCAAAGCTGAATAATCTGAACAACAAAATGTAAACATAGTATAAATATACATGACTCTGTATTGATAGAAATAGATGATTTAATAAATAAATAAGAAGGGAGAAGTACATCTCATGGAAAAATTTTAACTAAGAATTTATATGCAGATACACTGCCCTCTAGGAGATAGTAGATGACAGAGTTTAGTGACTTGTTTCCAAAAAGTAGGATCTGGTAAGGGAAAATAGTAACCTTACAATGGGAAACCTGGCAGACATTCCTTAATCTTAACTTTATGTTCAGTGTTAGCATCATAAGTGATAAGTCTGTTGATACCACGTATGTCTTATCAGGATGTGATGAGAACAGCACCTCATCTTGCGCTATGCTTTCCAAACAGTCACATCCCCAAACTAATCATGAGAAAAGTGTCAGAGAAACTTGAGGGACAGTCTACAAAACACACGGGTAGCCAATGGTCGCCATGAGTTGGATCCTACTCGACGGCACTTGGCTTTTGGCCAGCCAAGATTATGGACACGTGACTGAGAAATTCTTAGACCTGTGGAGATGAAGGAAATAGGGTGACTAAATGCAGTGTGGTCCCCTAGATGAGATACTGGATCAGAAGAGGGACGTTGCTGGAAAAACTGATGAAATCAAAATAAAGTCTAGTGTTTACTTAATAGCAATGCACTAATTCAGTTTTAACAAATGTACCAAAATAAATAAATAAATAAACGACAACAAAAAAAAACCCCAAATCCACTGTTGTCACGTCAGGTCCTACTCATAGCCACCCTTGAGGTCAGGGTAGAACCGACCCACAGAGTTTCCAAGAAGCACCTGGCAGATTTGAACTGCTGACCTTTTGGTTGCCACCAGTTTTCCAACAAATGTACAGTGGTAACATAAGGTGACAACACGAGGTGAAACTGAAACTCAGTGAAGGATATATAGTAACTCTATGAAATATTTTTGCTACTTTTCTGTAAATCTAAAATTATTCTGTAATGAAAAGTTTACATAAAAATACATTAAGGGAAAACAGACAGCTGTTGCTTAAGGGGTGCTACATTTCTGCTAAATGTGGTAAAATAAAATTTGGAAATGGACAGTGGTGATGGTTGTACAATCAGGGCTTCCAACCCCTTTAAGTCTGAACTTCTGCTGAGAATTTGCACTTTGAACAAGTTCACAGAGGATACTAATGGTGTTGGTTAGGGACTTATCCTGAGAAACATTACCAGAGCCCCAAACCAAAAACTCACTGCCATTGAGTCAATTCTAACTCATAGTGACTCCATAGGACAGAGTAGAACTGCCCCATAGAGTTTCTAGGAAGTATCTGGTAGCAGCCATAGCCTTTATCCACTATGCAACCAGGGTTTCCATTAGCAAAGAGTGGTTCTAAGAAAGTATTTTATGTACCAGATCTAACAATTAAGTTCACAAACACATCCTAGAAAAAGTGCTACATACCTCCTTGCTGAACATCACTGCAGTCACCTTCAAAGTACTCCCCTTGGGAAGCTACGCACCGACACCAGCGTGTAGTCCACCTTTCAAAGGAATTTTGCAACTCTTTTTCTGGAGTGGTCATTAGAGCTGTCATTGTATTACCCTTGATGTCCAGAGTGACATAAAAATGTCTTTCTTCAATATTTCCTTTTTCTTCAGGTAAAGAAAAAAGTCATTGGGGGCCAGATCAGGTGAGTAGGTAGTGTGCTCTGATACAGTTATTTGTTTACCAGCTAGAAACTCCTTCACAGACAGTTCTATGTCAGCTGGTGCAGTGCTGTGCTGCAAAAACTATGCATGAGTTAGCAAAAAGTTCAGGTTGTTTTTTTTTTTTTTTTTTTTTTTTTTGTGCAGCCTTTGCAGCACTTCCAAATAGTAAACTTGGTTAACTGTTTGTTCAGTTGATACAAATTCATAATGAGCAATCCATCTGATATACAAAAAGATCAGAAACATCATTTTGAGTCTTAATTTGGACTGACAGAAGTTTTGGGTCGTGAAGAATTGGCTGACTTCATTTTGACTTTGATGCTTTGTTTCAGGGTCATATTCATACGCCCATGTTTTATCACCAGTCATAGCACAGCCCAAAACATTATCTTGCCTCTCTGAAAGATCTTGGCAAACTTTGACTCTCCCTTGCTTTTGTTCATCAGTGAGCTCCTTCAGGACCATTTTTCCACACACCTTTCTCATGCCAAGACCTTGGTCTGCTATACTTCTCACAGTCAACCAACAATTTGAACACCCAATTCAACAAATTTTTGCAATGTTTTCATCAGTTCTGCTTGTCACTGGCTTCCCTGATCTCTCTTCATCAGTGATGGTTTCTCTCCCCTCAGAAAAACATTTAATCCATTTATGCACTGCAATTTTCTTCATAGCATTCTCCCCATAAACTTGGACTAACATGTCCCTGATTTCACTTCCACTCTTGCCAAGTATAAGAAATTTAATGTTAGTTCATTGCTCTAATTCAAGCTCCAACGTTCTTGTGAATGCACACAAAATTACACAACTATAATGAATGCCACTCAGCAAGACACTGCCACATGTCGACACGAACACAGCTGTGAGACACTGATATACCAAGGTTATGAAACCTTACCAAGTTGTTTGTACAGTGCTGCCAGTATAAGCACACTGTGGCAAGTTTGGAAACGTAGTTGTCAGACCTCATAAGAATCACCTGGTAGTTTTGTTAAACTGTGGATTTTGATTGAGTGTATCCAGGATGGAATTGCAAATTCTCAGCAGGGGTTTGAATTGGTTAATCCACAGCATGGTGAATGTAATTAATGTCACTAAACTGTACATACAAAAATGGTTGAAGTAGCAAATGTCTTGTTACATATATTTCACCCGAAAAAAAATTTGAGTCACATTGATACCTTAATGAAACTTTATATAGACAAAACAATAACATCAACATAAAAAATAATACAGACCAGAAACATGACTCACGCAAGACTGGTTCATTTGAGGACTTGCTCCAGGTATCACTGATGTGCCCCAGCAGTAAAATCTGCTCTCTGTTTAATAGCAGAAAAGCCCTGTCACCTGCAACAAGAATGGAGATTTAGGTAGAGTGCTTCACAAAGGTCCTAAAACTGTCAGTGCATTAAAAAGCAGTCTAATTAGACTTCTTGATTTTTTTTTTCCCAACTAGATGAGGAAATGGGCAGTCTTTGTCAAAACATTGTCTCATTTTGATGTTCCGTGGCAAGCAAAATTTCTCAGTCTCCTCATTGTGTCACAGGGAAAACTTCAAGAGTGTCGGGAAGAACCTTCAGTCTGGGTACGCATGCATGACATAAAATGGTTTTGCAAATTAGAGCTAGAGCTGCTAACCAAAAGGTTGACAGTTTGAATTCACCAGGTGCTCTTGGAAAAGGGCAGTTCTACTCTGTCCTATACAGTCGCTGGGTCAGAATCAACTTGACAGCAATGTGTTTGTTTAATGGGTGTTGCCTATTCTTACAAGGTAAGCTCCCTTCAGTATGCTATATGTAAGTCAAAGGAAACACAGTGCTTCTAATCCAAGGCTGAAGGGTACACAAGCCTAGAGAGATGAGCTAGTTTCTTTCCATGATCTGAACCACCTGGTTATATACCCGTTTGTTATATTTGCTGAAAGTATGTTCAACTTTGTGGAGAACTCTTTGAAAGATTTGATCAAAGATCTCCATAAGTTTTTTTCCCAACCCAATGGCAGAGAAAATTAGATGAGCAACACCTTTCCCACGATTAAGTCTCATTGTTAGTTGCTTTCTAGTTGATCCCAGTCCATGGGGAAACCCTGGTGACATAGTGGGTTAAGTGCTACATCTGCAAACCAAAAGGTCAGCAGTTCAAATCTGCCAGGCGCTCCTTGGAAACTCTACGGGGCAGTTCTACTCTGACCTCCAGGGTCGCTATGAGTCAGACCCGACTTGACAGCAGTGGGTCTTGGATCCCAACTCATGGTGACCCTATCTGTGAAGAGTAGAACTGCTCCATAGAGTTCTTAAGGCTGTGAGCTGTCAGAAGTAGATCTCCATGTCTGTCTTCCCAGGTGCCTCTGTGTGGGTTCAAATCACCAATTTTTCAGCTAGTAGTTCAGTGCTTAGCTGTTTGCACCACCGAGAGACCTCACCATTTTATGTATATTATCAAATAATTTTATATTTTCTGTAGAAAAATAGAGGCAGGAGATTGCTTTGAATAACTTTTCCAAGCAAATCAAACTCTAACTTGTTGCCTTGGAGTCGATTCCAACCCATGTGCCCCCCAAGGTTTTCAATGGGTGATTTTTCTGAAGTTGGTTGCCAGGCCTTTCTTCTAAGCTGCCCCTGGTTTGACTTGACCCTCTAGCCTTTTGATTGGCAGCTGAGCTTGTTAACTATCTGCACCCCTCTTGGACTTCCTTGAAACAAAAGTCACCCACAAAAATTTGACAGTCCTGTAAACATTTGCATAGGTGGCTGCCAACCTTCTTTTGAACATCTTTCTTGTATTTTGTTAATTTTTTTGCATAAGTAGAAACGATTGTTGTCGTTAGCTGCCTTTGAATCAGTTCTGACTCACAGTAATCCCATGTGCAACAGAACTAAACACTGCTTAGTCCCAGACCATATTCATAATCCTTATGCTTGGACCCATTGTTGCAGCCACTGAGTCTATCTATCTCATTGCGGGTCTTCCTCATTTTTGCCGACCCTCCGTTTTACCAAACATGATGTCTTTCTCCAAGGACTGATCCCTCCTGATATCGTGTCCAAAGTATAATATGGAAAACTTATATTCCCGGGCTGCCTTACAGCTAGGATGTAAATGATTAACCTGGTTTCTGCCGATTGAAACACAGATGAGAGACATGGATTGAAAAGTGACCGTCACAAAGAAGTGGCTGGGCTAGAACATTAACTTTCCACCAAGCTCAAGGGCAGAGAATGTTATTTCTTCTGGAACAGCTATGTCCAGTCCTGAGAGGCATGGTTGCTCAAGAGCAGCAGTCATGTGCAATCAAGCATTGTTCAGGGCTGTGTGCCCTCAAATTCTGACTTTAAAGTCCTGATGAACATTTGGTGAGTCAGATCTGCTTCTGACAGGTTACAGCCTTGAAAATTCTGTGAAGCAGTTCTCCTCTGCACCGATGGGGTCGCTGAGTTGGGATCAACTAGAAAGCAACTAACAAGATACCTTAATGGTGGGAAAGGTGATGCTCATCTAATCTTCTCTTGCCTGTTTAAAGTGGTCATAATGAATTCCGTTGTTTGCAACTAAGAACAGTTACCTAGGCAGTTCCAAACAAAACAAAATAAATCAGTTACCATTGAGCTCATTCTGACTCATGGTGATCCCAGTGTGTATCAGAATAGAAACATGCTCCATAGTTTTCCGTGGCTGACTTTTCAGAAGGAAATCACGAAGTCTTTCTTCCTAGGTGCCTCTGGGTGGGCTCAAACTGCCAAGCTTTTGGTCAGTAACTGAGTGCGTTCACCTTTTGCACCACCCAGGGATTCCAACTAAACAATTAGTAATTAAGTGTTTTTCCATCCTTTCTAGTTACAGCCACATGGGAGCTGGGATGCGCTTAACATAAACCCAACACCTAGAATTATCTTACTCACAAGAACATTATCTGAAACTAAGTCATATGGGTTCAAACATCCGTTATTGCTGATTAATAGAAATAAGTTTATTCTTCCAATAACATACTTTGAGTTCACACTTTTAAAGATCAATTTGATGACTGCTTATGTTTCATTTGCATTTGTTTTCATTGTTAAATAGAGCAGCATTGTTTCCACTGTATCTACTTTAATAAAAGTGAATCAATCATTTTAAGAAAAATATTAGGTATAATAATATGTATGTTAAATAGGTTTGGAAAAAAATCACAAAGATGGTACACAAAACACTGAAGTAACATAGAGTTAGGGTATGAATCACAAAGAGAGCACAAGGCAATAGTTGAGTCAGGAACTTTCAAGACAGGCAAAGTTGGCCAAGGGTATCACCCTAGGCAGGGTGACCAGCAGGTGACAAAGCAAGAGGATTAAAACAGCACAATGTGTTCAAGAAGATTCTTACAGTATAAAATGAAATAATTTTAGAGCAATTGGAGAACATTTCTCACTCATTGGAAACCATGGTGGCAGAGTGGTTAAGAGCCACAACTGCTAACCCAAAGGTCAGCAGTTCAAATTTGCCAGGCACTCCTTGGAAACTCTGGAGCAGGTCTACTCTGTCTATACCGTTGCTGTGAGTTTGAATTGACTGGATGGAAATGGGTTTTTCTGCGTTTCTTGCTCATTTGCTCTTTGTCAGATACCTACCTTCCAAATATTTTCTCAAAGTCTATAGCTTGTCTTTTTAATCTCTTACCAACCTCTTTCAACAATCAGAAGTTTTTAATTTTAATTTCTTCTATTGATCGTCTTCTGGTGTCATATCTAAGAAACATTTGCCTAGCTCAAGGTTACAGAGGTTTTTGTCTCCTATATTATCTTCCAGAATTTAGAATATAAATTCTAAATATAAATGAATATAAATAGAATTTACAAATATAAATAGAATATAAATTCTAAATCTTCCAGAATATAGTTTTAGATTTTGCATTTAGCTTTACAATCCAGTTCAAATTAATTTTTTAACATGGAGCTGGTAGGGATGGAAGTTTTTTTGTTTTTGGCAAAATGTGTTAAAATGCAGTTCTTTTTCTACTGAATGGTCTTTGCATCTTTGTAGAAAAGCATTTGGCTATATTTGCATGGGTCTGTTTCTGTTCTCTTGATCCATGTTTCTATCCAGACAGTAGCACAGTAAAACCTACCAAAGGGATAACCTGCATGAGGAAGAAATCTGTTAGAAAAGGAAAACTCAAATATTTCCTATTGAATCAAACAGCAGAAAAGTGGTGAGACTGCATCCTGTCAAAGATAGAAAACTAGAGAGACCGGGAGAAACAAAGCAGACCCACTGAGTCCTTGAAATTATAGTATTAGTTTTCTAACTTTGTTCTTTTTTTAAAGCTGTTTTATCTATTCTAGGTCCTTTGCATTTCCATGTTATTGTTGTATTAATTAACAATTTCTACTCAAAAGTTTGAGGGGTTTTGATTGTAGTTGTGGGGCATTTATATATCAACAGGGGGTAAACTGACAGCAATTCTGGGTCTTCAGATCCGTGAACTTAGCTGTGATGGTTAAGGTTGTGTGTCAAATTGGCTGTGCCATGATTCTCAGGATTTGATAGTTGTAAAATGTTGTGATCACTTCCAAGATGAAACTTGACATTATGCGATCGCCTCTATGATACAGTCTTCTGTGAGTAGCCAGTCAGTTGAAGGGGAGTTTCCTTGGGCATGGCCTGCATTGAATATAAGTGCACCTCTGCCTGGGGTGGCTAACTTGTCTTGAAAGTTCCTACTTCAGTTATTGCCTTATGCTCTCTGTGTGACATTTTCCATAACTCCCTAACATCTTTGTGACACACAACGGGTTTGTGGGCTTTTGCTCACTTGAGATCCCGCAGTTGGCTCCTATTCATCCAACCTTTGGTCCTTGGGACTTGAGCTGGCAGCTGATCTGTAGTCTTGACTGCTGATCTTGGTGTTTGTCCATCTGTATCCTGTGAGCAAGAGCCCTACTTTTTTGGGGGGGATATCAGAGTGGTACTGTTTAACTTATAGTATGAATTGGGAAGTAGTCCCTTATTCTCTGTTTTCTGAGAGTTTGCATAGAATTGATGCCACTTCTTCCTTAAATGTTTGGTAAAATTGATCAAGATGACATTTGTACCTGATATTTCTTTACAGAGATGGTTTTTAATCACAAGTTCAATTTATTTAACAGGCAGAGGCCTACTTAAGTAATTTTTTTTTTCTTCTTGAATGAGCTTTGGTAGTTTCCATCTTCCATGGAATTTTTCTATTTCATCTGTCAAATTTATTGACAGAAAGTAGTTCACAGTATTCCCTTACCATCCTCTTGGTATCTGTAGAATCATTAATGATGTCACCTCTCTGATTTACAGTAATTATAATTTACGTTACGTCTCTTTTTCTCATTGATCGAGCTAGGACTTTATTAAACAAATTTTTTTTTTAATCTACTCAGAGAACCACCTTTTTGTTTTGTTGACTTTTTGCTATTGGTTTTCCATTTATTTATTTATTCTTTTATGTTTATGTTTTCTTTCTTTTACCTAGTTTGGATTTCATGTGCTTTTATTTTTCTAACTTTTTAAAGACATAAACTGAGGTTATTTATTTGAAACATTTCTCCTTTTTTAATACAGATATTTAGTGCTGTAAATTTCCCTAAAACCATTTATAGCATCTCACAAATTTTGATCTGCTGTATATTCATTTCACTCATTTTGAAATACTTTCTGTTTGCTTTTTTGATTTTCCTTTGACTCATTAGATTAAAGATGAGTTATTTCATTTACAAATAATTGGAGGCTTCCCACAGAATTTTTTTTTAACTTTTTTATTTTTTTATTAATTACAGTAAAAGAATAAAATTTCTAACATCTATCAATTATCTCATCTATGATAAACCCTCAGCCCCCCACTCACGCATGTAGCCAACACAGCCATTTTCTTCTGTGGATAATTCTGTTGTTAAGTCCTTGTAACTGGGGTCTCATACAAAATTTTTCTTTTTGACACTGGTTAATTTCACTCAACATGATCTCTTCCACATGAGACCGTGTTACGAGATGTTTTCTAAAATCGTTATTGTTTTTTATCATAACATAGTGTCTCATTAAGTATATGTACCATAGTTTGCTTATTCGTTATCTGTTGATGGGCATTGGAGTTGATTCCAACTTCTTGCTGTTGCGGACTGTGCTGCAACAAATACTCGTATACATGTGTCTGTTCATGTGACAACCTTTGTTTCTGAAGGATAAATTCTGAGCAGTGGAATTACAGGATCAAGTGGTATATCTAGCTCCAGCTTTTTCAGGAAGAGCCGGACTGTTTTCCAAAGAGTCTGTACCATTTTACAATCCCATCAGCAATGTAGAAGAGTTCCAGTTTCTCCTCAGCCTCTGCAGCATTTGTTGTTTTCGGTTTTTTCGATCATGGCCAACCTTGACAGGGTGAGATGGTATCTCATTGTCATTTTGATTTGAATTTCTTTAATAGCTAATGATCATGGGCAATTCCGCATGTGTCTTTCATCTGCCTGGATATCCTCTTTAGAGAAATGTCTGTCCATCTCCTTCACCCATCGCTTAATTGGATTATTTATCTTTTTTTTTTGTTGATATTTTGTAATACCTTATGGATCATGGAAATCAGACGTCAGTCTGCCAAATATTTTTTCCCATTCTGTAGGTGGTCTTTTAATTCTTTTGGTGAAGTTTTTGGATGAACAAAAGTGTTTGATTCTTAGTAGTTTCCATTTATCTATTTTCTCTTCTGTTGAATGTGCTTGCTTTGTCCGATTTTGAAGTCTGTCTACATTGTGTATTAAAACTTCCATTGTTGATCCTATTTTATTGTGGATGAGCTTTACTGTTTTAGATTTTAGATTTAGGTCTATTATCCAATTTCAGTTGGTTTTTGTATACAGTGTGAGATACAGGTCTCATTTCAATTTTTTGACGATGGATATCCAATTTTGCCAGCACCATTTGTTAAAGAGATTGTTTTTACCCCAGTTTAAAATCTTGGGGTGTTTGTTAAATATCAACTGTTCATAGGTGGATGGTGGCATCTCTGGGGTCTCAACTCTGTTACATTGGTCTATATGTCTCTTTTTGTATCAGTACCAGGCTGTTTTGACTACTGTGGCAGTGTAATAGGTTCTAAATTTGGGTAGTGAGAGGCCTCCCGGTGTGTTCTTCTTCAGTAGTGCTTTACTTATCCCAGGTTTCTTCCCTTCCCAAACAAAGTTGATGATTTGCTCCTCCATCTCATTAAAAAATGTTGCTGGAATTTGTATTGGGATTGCATTATACAAGTAGATTGCTTTGGTCAAATTAGACATTTTCACAATGTTGAGTCTTCCTATCCGCAAGCAGGGTAGATTACTCCACTTATGTAAGTCTCTCTTAGTTTCTTGTAGTAAGGTCTTGTAGTCCTCTTTGTAAAGATCTCTTATTTCTCTGTTAGATTTATTACTAGGTATTTTATCCTCTTGGGGGCCATAGTAAATGGAATTGATTTGGTGATTTCTTCTTTAATAATCTCACTGTTGGTATAAAGGAATCCTACTGATTTACTTATGTTTATCTTGTATCCCGTTACTTCGCTAAGCTTCTCTATTAGTTCCAAAAGTTTACTTACGGATTCCTTTGGATTCTCTGTATAAACAATCATATCATCCACAAAGAGGGAGATTTTTACTTCTTCATTGCTGATACGGATGCCCTTTATTTCTTTGACTTGTCTAATTGTTCTGGCTAGAACTTCTAGCACAGTGTTGAACAGAAGTGGTAAGACTGGGCATCCTTGTCTAGTTCCCTCTCTCAAAGGGAATTCTTTCAATCTTTCACATTCAGGATGATGAAGGCAGTTGGCTTTGCATAGATGCTACTGATTATGTTGAGGAATTTCCCCTCTGTTCCTATTTTTCTGACAGTTTTAAGAATGAACTGGGTGTTGAACTTTGTCAAATGCGTTTTCTGCATGAAATGACAAAATCAGGTGATTCTTATCTTTTGTGTTATCAATGTTGTTGGTTGCATTAATCATTTTTCTGATGTTGAACCAGTCTTGCATCCCTGGAATGAAACCAACTTGACCATGATGAATGATTTCTTTTATAGGCTGTTGAATTCTACTGGCTAGAATTTTGTTGAAGATTTTTGCATCTAGGTTCATGAGTGATATTGGCCTGTAATTTTCTTTTTTGGTGGGATCTTTCCCTGGCTTTGGTATCAGGGTTATGCTGACTTCATAAAATGAATTTGGGAGTATTCCATCCCTTTCTACGGTGTGAAATAGCCTCAGTAGTATCAGCGTTAACTCTTCTCTAAAAGTTTGGTAAAATTCTCCAGTGAAGCCATCTGGTCCAGGACGTTTTTTGGTTGGCAGATTTTTTTATGACATTTTTCAGTCTCTTCCTTCTTGATAGATTTATTAAGTTGATCTACTTCTCCTTGTGAAAATCTTGGTGGATAATATGAATCTAGACATTTGTCCATTTCCTCTAGGTTTTCAAACCTGTTAGAGTACAACCTTTCGTAGTATTCCATTATGATATTTTTTATTTCAGCTGGGTCTGTTGTAACGACTCCCATCTCATTTCTTAACTGGGTTATTTCTATCTTCTTGTGTTTTTCTTTTGTAAGTTTAGCCAATGTTTTATCAATTTTGTTGATCTTTTCCAAGAATCAACTTTTGGTTTTGTTAATTTTTTCAATTGTTTTTCTATTCTCTAATTCATTTAGTTCTGCTCTAATCCTTATAATCTATTTTCTTCTGGTACCTGAGGGGTTCTTCTGTTGCTCTCCTTCTACTTGTTCAAGCTGTAATTTGGGCCCTTTGTTCTTTCCGGATGTGTGCAGTTACGGAGATAAACTCACCTCTGAGCACTGCTTTTGCTATATCCCATAGATTCTGGTAGGATGTGTTTTCCTTTTCATTTGATTCCATAACTTTATTTTGTCCTTAATTTCTTCTATAACCCAAGGCTTTTTGAACAAAGTGTTGTTCAGTTTCCATAGGTTTGAATTTCTACCTATGAATTTTCTGTTATTGATTTCAACTTTTATAGCTGTATGGTCTGAGAAGATACTTTGCAGTAAATCAGTGGTTTGGATTTTATAGAGATTTGCTTTATGACCTAACACATGGTCTATTCTGGAGAATGTTCCATGTGATTGGAGAAGAAGGTATTTATCTGCTGATGGATGAAAACATCTGTATATGCCGATAAAGTGAAGTTGGTTGATTGTTGCAATGAGATCTTCTGCATCTTTACTGAGCTTTCTTCTGGATGATCTGTCCATAACTGAAAGGGGAGTGTTGAAGTCTCCAATTATTTTTGTGGAATGATCTATCTCATTTTACAGTGTTGTCAGTATTTGTTCAATGTATTTAGGTGCTCTGATATTGGGTGCATAAATGGTTAATGTTGTTAAGTCCTGCTTGAGTATTGAACTTTTCAGCAATAAATAGTGACCATCCTTGTCCACAGAAGTGAGTTTTACATTAAAATCTATTTTATCTGAGATTAGTATTGCCACACCTGCTCTTCTTTGTGTATTGTTAGCTTGGTATATATTATACCATCCTTTAATTATCAATTTGTTCATATCTTTAAGATGTGTTTCTTGTAAGCAACATATAGACGGGTAGTGTCTTTTGATCCAGGATGTCACTCACTGTCTCTTTACTGGAGCATTCAGTCCATTTATATTCAGTATAATTATTGACAGGTATGTGCTTAGTGCCATTACTTTGATGTAATTACTTTTATGTTGATGCTTTCTATATTTCTCTTAATGTTCTGTTCTTTCCTTTTATTTATTTGTTACTATTATTTTTTCTATCCCACCCCTCCTATTCCTGGTAATCATCAGCGATTGTTTCTGTCTGCATGTATACCTTTTCATGAGTTTTGATAGTAGTAGTTTCCCACAACACCCGCCCCTCTGGGACTAACTCATTTCATTGAGCATAATGCCCTCCAATTGCTCCATATTATAACATCGAGTTTTGCCAGTACTATCTGCTAAAAAAAAAATTGTCCTTTTCTCCTTTGTTGGACTTTGGGCCCTCACTGAAAATCAGGTGAACATGTGGTTGCCTTTAAGTCTGGGTTCTCAATTCTGTTTCACTGGTCAATGTATCTGTCATACTAGAAACAGGAGTCTTTTCTTCTAAGGTGTGTCTCTTGTAAAGACCAAATTATTGCCATCATTTTGTAGTACTTTTTCTTGTGGTGGACATTTTCTTAATTCCCCTTACTCCCCTGTGCTGATTTCCTTTAGTATGTGAATTTCTTTTTCATTTATTTTGTTTTTGTAGATTTTCTTTTTATGGAAACTTTATTTTTCTTCTTTATTTTGATAAATAGGTTCGTTAACATTGTTTGTGGTTATTTTGAAATTTACCTTTGTATTCCTAAGTTTCAACAGTTTGTTACTTGGGGTAGCACTGTGTCTTCTACTCTGTTTGAAAGTTCTTTATCTATATCACCTATTCCCTTTTCTATTGTTCTGATGTTTTTGTTTACAGATTAACCTCTCTGGTTCCCTGTTGTAGTTCTTTTGGTTTTGGATAACCCTTAAGAGTTCATTTCCTAGGTTGGTAACTAGCTAGTATAATTTTGCATCCTACATTCAGGCTGAGGTCTGATATTGTTTATTCTTGAACCAAAAGACTATCTTTAATAATTCTTGGAAGTTTAGTTCGGTTTTAATATATTCTCTGAATTTCGGCTTATCGTGATGTGTACTGATTCACCACCATATTTGAATGAGAGTTTGGTGGATATGTTATTCTTGATGGGCAATTGTTTTTTCTTTCAATGTTTTACGTATGTCATACTATCACCTTCTTGCCTGCATGGTTTCTACTGAATCCTCAGTATAGTTTTGTTGTTTCTCCTCTGTACAAGATCTTTTATTTTTCTTGAAATGCTCTTAGAATTTTTTCTCTGTCTGTGGTTTCAGCAAGTATGGTTATGATATGCCTTGATGAATTCCTTTAGGGTATATCCTGTATAGGATTTGCTGAGCTTCTTGGATGGTCAGTTTTTCATCTTTCATGATATTAAGGAAGTTTTCTGTCTGTAGTCTTTCAGTGATCCGTTTTCTCCCACTTCTCTGAAACTCTGATTGTTGTAAATTTTTGCTTTTGACTGTATTCCACATAATTCTGTTTTCACCTTTCTTTGTCGTTTTTTCTGATTTTTCCTTAAATAGAGATGTATCCAAGTGTTTATGTTCAATTTTGCTGATCCTGTGTTCCATCATTTCAGTCTGCTCCTCAGCCCTTTTATGACATTGTCCATTTCTGAAAGCTTGTTGTTTATCTTTTGGATTTCTAATTGTTTGTATGATTTCCAGTTGAGAATTTATTTTAGCATTTTGTTCCATATTATTTTCATGAATTCCTCCATGAATTTGTCTGCCTTTTCTGTAAATTTATCTATTTTTTTCCCCATTTTTACTGCTTTTTGCTTCAACTCTTGGGTGGCTCTGAATATTAGACATCTGAATCCCCTATTTGGTAATTCTAGTGCCTTTTCTTCTACTGGAAAATGATCTGGTGTTTTATTGTGGATAAGCCAAGCCAAGTGCCGTCGAGTTGGATCGTTATTGTGGATACATACTGGAAATTTCTTGTTCTATTTTTTATTTATTTTTTATTTTTATTTAACATGACTGAGTGAAAATGTACATTCACGTGTAAATTTACATGCCCACCTATATGCAGCTTCCACTGCTCTCCCTGCCCGGTGACAGCACACTATTCCTCTCTGCTCCATACATGTCTCATCCTCCCAACAGCCTCCTTTCCCCTCATCTCCGTTCACTCCCCTTCCTCCAGCCAGAGGTCAGCAAGATGATATCCTACAGATGTATAGAACCATAAAGTGCTTCCAATATATGGTCACTCTGCCTTGCCAAGTCCAATCCATTCCTGTCCAAAGAGTGGACCTTTGTTATAATTTATGGGAAAGGGCAGCATCAGGGCCGGGGGCCTTGCTCTCAGAGGAACCCCCAAACCGCTGAACCATCAATTGAGGTCTTTTAGTGGAGATCTCAGGATGCACTGCTTTTTATTCCTGTGTTGCCAGTGAGACTCCTCTCTGTGAGCTCCATTATGGCTATCACTGGTGGTGGACGGGCACCATCCGGTTCTTCTGGTCCCAAGTCGATGTAGGTACCCACTCTTGTGGGTCTCTCTGTCTTCTCGGTTGTCTTTACCACATGTCATTTTGGTCCTCGGTGAGCATCTGTTCCTGCTGAGTTGGGACCATTTGCTGTGTCCTCGGATGGCAGCTTGGCAGCTTTTAAGACCTCAGATGCCACTCACCAATGTGGGGTGCAGAGAGCTCTCTTAGCAAAACGCTAGTTGTGCCAATTGGCCTGGAATTCACCTAAGAGCATGGTCCCTCACCCCCCGCCCCAGCTACTCTATCCTTGCTGTACTGAGTTAAGATGGAAGGAGTACTCAAGTTATGCTGAAGTCCACTTAATGTTGTTCTTCTTTCTAATGTGTGCTATCACTGCTTTCTCCCAACTAGATTTCTAGTAACTATCTAAACTAGACCCTTGCCCTTCACCTTCCTTCCCTCCCCTCCCTTGCAGCTGTCAAAGAGTCTTTTCTTCTATACACAAGTCTGTTTTTGAGATCTTATCGTAGAGGTCTCATACAATATTTGTCCCTTTGTCGCTGACTACTTTCACTCAACATAATGTCTTCCAGTTGAAACCAGGTTAGGAGATGTTTCCTGGAATCATCATTATTCTTTATCATTGCGTAGTGCTCCACTGAGTAGATATACCACAGTTTACCTATCCATTCTTCTGTTGTTGGGCATCTGGGTTGATTCCATCTTTTTGCTATTGTGGACTGTGCTGCGATAAACATTCTGGTGCATGTGTCCATTGATGTGAAAGGCTTTGATTCTGTAGGATATATTCCAAGTAGTGGAATTACTGGGTCAAATGGTATATCGATGTCTATTTTTTTAAGGAAGCACCAGATTGCCTTCCAAAGAGGCTGGACCATTTTGCAACCCCACCAACAGTGTAGGAGGGTTCCACTTTCTCCACAGCCTCTCCAGCATTTGTTGTTTTGTGTTTTCTGGATCATGGCCAATCTTGTTGGGGTGAGATGGTATCTATCTCATTGTTGTCTTGATTTGAATTTCTTTAATAACTAAAGATCGTGAACATGTCTGCATGTGTTTTTTGGCTGCCTGGATCTCCTCTTTAGTGAAGTGTCTGTCCATGTCCTTTGCCCATTCCTTAATTGGATGGTTTATATTCTTTTTATTGGTATTTTGTAGTAGCTTATAGATTATGGAGATCAGGCGTTGGTCTGACATAGACTTGTCAAATATTTTTTCCCATTCTGTGGGTGTTCTTTTAATTCTATTAATAAAGTCTTTGGATGAGCAAAAGTCTTTGATTCTTAATAGTTCCCATTTATCTATTTTCTCTTCTGTTGATTGAGGTTTGTTTGACAGATTTTGGAGTCTGTCCTCATTGTGTATTAAAACTTCCATTGTTGTTCCTACCTTTTCTTGGATGAGCTTTATCGTTTTAGGTTTGATATTTAGGTCTTTTATCCAGTTGGAGTTGGTTTTCGTATAAGGTGTAAGATATGGATCTTCATTCAGTTTATTGCAGATAGATAACCAATTTTACCAGCACCATTTGGTGAAGATACTGTTTTGACCCAAGTTTAATGTCTTAGGGCCTTTGTTGAATATCAACTGTTCATAGGCAGATGGTGTCATCTCTAGGGTCTCAATTCTGTTCCATTGATTGATCTGTCTGTTCTTGTACCAGTACCAGGCTGTTTTGATCACTGTGGCAGTGCAGTATGTTCTAAGGTTGGGTAATGAGAGGCCTCGCAGTATGTTCTTCTTCTTTAGTAGTACCTTACTTATCCGGGGCTTCTTCCCTTTCCAAACAAAATTGGTGATTTGTTTCTCCATCTCATTAAAAAATGATGCTGGAACGTGTGTTGGGATTGCATTATATAATTGCTTTGGGTAAAATAGACATTTTCACAATGTTAAGTCTTCCTATCCATGAGCAGGGTAGGTTTTTCCATTTATCTAAGTCTCTTTTAGTTTCTTTTAGTAAGGGCTTGTAGTTCTCTTTGTAAAAGTCTGTTGTTTCTCTGGTTAGATTAATTCCTAGGTACTTTATCTTCTTAGGGGCTATCATAAATGGTATTGATTTAATAATTTCCTCCTTAACAGTCTCATTGTTGGTATAAAGGAATCCTACTGATTTACTTATGTTTATCTTGTATCCTGAGACTTTGCTGAACTCTTCTATCAGTTTGAGTAGCTTACTTATAGATTCCTTGGGGTTCTCTGCATATACAATCATATCATCTGCGAACAGGGAGATTTTAACTTCCTCTTTGCTGATGGAGATGCCCTTTATTTCTTGGTCTTGTCTAATTGCTCTGGCTAGAACTTTTAGCACAAAGTTGAATAGGAGAGGTGAGAGTGGGCATCCTTGTCTAGTTCCTGATCTCAAGGGAAAGTCTTTCAGTCTCTCTCCATTCAGGATAACGTGGGCAATTGGCTTTGTATAAATGGCCCTTATTGTGTTGAGGAATTTGCCGTCTATGCCCATTTTGTTAAGAGTTTTTAGCATGAATGGGTGTTGGACTTTATCAAATACCTTTTGGGCATCAATGGACAAAATCAGGTGATCTTTGTCTTTTGTGTTATTTATGTGGCTAATCACATTAATTGTTTTCCTGATGTTGAACCAGCCTTGCATCCCTGGTATGAATCCCACTTCGTCATGATGGATTATTTTCTTGATATGTTGTTGTATTCTGTTGGCAAGAATTTTGTTGAAGATTTTTGCATCTAGGTTCATGAGTGATATCGGTCTATAGTTCTCTATCTTTGTTGGATCTTTCCCTGGCTTAGGTATCAGGGTTATGCTGGCTTCATAGAATGAGTTTGGGAGTACTCCATCCCTTTCTATACTGTGAAATAGTCTCAGTAGTATTGGGGATAACTCTTCTCTAAATGCTTGGTAGAGTTCTGCCATGAAGCCATCTGGACCCAGACCTTGTTTGGTTGGCAGTGTTTTGATGACCTTTTCAATTCCTTCCTTTGTGATGGGTTTATTAAGTTGTTCTGCTTCACGTTGTGATAATTTGGGTAGGTGGTATGAGTCAAGGAATTGGTCCATTTCCCCTAGGTTTTCAAATTTGTTAGAGTACAGTCTTTCATAGTATTCTGTTATGATATTTTTTATTTCTGTTGCATCTGTGGTGACAACTCCCCTCTCATTTCTAACTTGGGTTATTTGTTTCCTTTCCTGCTTTTCTTTAGTAAGTTTAGCCAGTGGTTTATCAATTTTGTTGATCTTTTCAAAAAACCAGCTTTTGGTCTTTTCAATTTTTTCAATTGTTTTTCTATTCTCTAATTCATTTAGCTCTGCTCTAATCTTTATGATCTCATTTCTTCTGGTGCCCGAGGGGTTCCTCTGTTGTTCTCTTTCTACTTGTTCAAGCTGTAGAGTTAGTTCCTTGATTTGGTTTCTTTCTTCCTTCCAGATGTGTGCATTTATGGAGATAAACAGACCGCTGAGCACTGCTTTGGCTGTATCCCATAGGTTCTGGTAGGAAGTGTTTTCATTCTCATTGGAATCCATGATTTTTCACCTTTTTCAGAGCTGGTTTTATAGTTGTTGAGACTCATGTGTTAGATTTCTTGAACTGGTATGATATATCTTTGTTGTGCTTTACAACTGCCCCTATGAACCCCCTTAATGAACTATTTATAAACCCAATTTTAATTACTACCAGTCTTGTCATCTTCCTCTACATCTGGAAGGACTATAACGACTGTAGTACATCCCTCTTTTTATTATGATGACACCATAGTTTTCATGATGATCACTGGATTGCTTCTTTCCATATCAATGCTGTGATTGACTTTGGAGCCTTCCCTAAATGAGTATTGAGTAGTGTGTCGTTCTAAAATATAAAGTTAGTGGTTTTGTTCTTCTAAGCCAGAGCCAAGAACTTCTTTCAGTATTTCTTGTAGTTTGGGTTTGGTTTTTACAAAGTCTCTGAGTTTCTGTTTATCTGGGAATGTCTTGATTTCATTTTCGTATTTGAAAGACAGTTTTGCAGAATATATAATTCTTGGTTGGAAGTTCTTCTCCTTCAAGACTTTGAATGTGTCATGCCACTGTCTCCGTGCTAGCATGGTTTCTGCTGAGAAATCTGACGAGAGCCTACAGAGTTTCCCTCTGAATGTTAGCTTTGCCTTGAGTCTTGCTGCCTTTAAGAGTTGCTGCTTATGTTTCATTTTGTTAAGCTTGATTATAATATGTCTCGGAGTCTTTCTTTTGAGATCTATATTGGGTGGCGTACGATATGCATGTGAGATGTCTATATTCTCTTCCTTCATGATTTCTGGGAAGTTTTCTTTCAGCAGCTCAGCAACAATACTCTCTGTGTTCTCAGATGTCTCACCCTGTTCAGGGACTCCAATTAATTGAAGGTTGTTCCTCTTAATAGAGTCTCACATGCTTCTTAATGTTTCTTCATTTTTCTTGTTTCTTTTTTCTGATTTCTGCTCATAGATGCTGGCCTCAGTAGCTCTGTCTTCCAAGTCACAAATTCTTTTTTCCATTTGTTCCATTCTGTTTTCTTGGCTTTGCATGGAAGTTTCTATGTCTTTGATTTTTCCTCTTGATCCGTTGGATTTCAGAGTACTGGTGTCCCATCAGATCGAACAACTTGTTTAATTTTTCACTTTGTTCTGCTGCATTTTGTATAAGGTCTAGAAGGGCTCTGTATATAATCAATTTGTATTCACTTCCTGATGCTTTCATAAAAGTTTCTTCATTTGGAAAACTTCTTGGCTGCTTTGTTTGGGAGCCTTCTGAAGCCATGAGTGATTGCTTGTATGCCACAATTGTCTGTTGCTTTTTGGGTCCCATGTGAGTATATAGAGGCTGGAAGAGGTACTGTGAGGATGGACTGCAAATGTTTCTCTAGGCTGTCTTCAAATGTAAAGCAAAAGGTATCTGACCAGTTCACAAGTCAGTTAGGTTTTCAGGTGTAGAGGTCCCTCTTCTCATCTGACAAAGTAAGCACCACTATATCCAACCCCAAATGATAACAAACTAGTACAGAATACAGCAATGCTACTGCCCTGTTGGCCTCTGCTGACTGGGCCTAGCCTTAGCCAACACTGCGTCGAGTACTGGTTTTGTGATAGAAAAGCGCTTTCCTGTGGGCAGGCTCTGGCTCCCAAGCTAAGAATTAGGTCCAGCTGCAGCCACCATATCCAAGATGGCGTCCTCCACACAGGCAGAAGACCAAGGTGCTAAAGGTGCCGAGAGGTAGTGATATCTCTGCCTCTATTGCAGGGCCCTAAATGTAGGCAGCACTGTGCAAAATCACTACTTTTGTGTCGGAGAAGCGCTGTCCCGCTTGCAGGCGCTGGCTCCCAGGCTAAGAACGAGGTCCCGCTAAAATCTCGGTACCAACATGGCGTCCCGCACCCTGACCGCGGAGTTCCGCACAAACCCTGCTGAGGCAGCTACAAAACGGAAGGCTCAAAGTATCTAGATTAACAGTGTCCCGAGCCTGGCTCTTAGAATATGGGAATTTTGTCTGCCTATCCCCCCAGCAGTGTGTCTGAGTCCAGCCGCCGGGCAAGGCCCAGCTCCGCCCGCCAGCCGAGACAGAGGAAAAAAAAAGTCAAAATGGTGCGTTTACTTTCCGTCCGTGAGAGCTGGGGCTAGCCAGGAGCGGGAGTCGGCGAAAGAGAGGAAGTTTTTCGCTGAGTGGTATGAAGTCCCAATTAACAGCCCTGTGCCATGTCCTGAGGCTGATTAGGTGAGCAGAAGGCTCTGTTTGATTGTCAGTTTGGGTCTTGGTTTCCAGAGGGATAGAAGGAGAAGTGGGCTTAGTCCGCCATCTTGACTCCGCCCCCCTCTTGTTCTATTTTTTATGTTTTGGCAAAGTCTGCTGCCTTTGACCAGCCAAGCCAAGTGCCGTTGAGTTGGATCCAACTCATGACCACCCTAGGGCCATTCAGTTGTCATTTTCTTTTTTCATTGATTATAGATCTGTTGGTTTTGTCCTCCATTTTTATTTTATTTCATTATGTCAGAGTGGACAGACTGTACTTTCTTATTTGCTCATTTGCAGTCACAATATTTTTTACCTCCTTGTCCAATTGCAAGATCAATTGTCCAGCTATGGTAGAGCGTGGCAGGTCCAGTGGGTAGTCTGTATCCTGCTGGGAGCTCCTGATGGTGCTTTCTTGTATTGCTCTCCTAGGCAGGTGGGGCAAATTCAAGCAGCACAGATGCTGCACTTCCCAGCTGGCTGAGCCACTGAAGCTAGCCAGGAGGCCACAGAGGTAGAACACCATGGAGAAGACGAGTGAGAGAGTGTGCCTTGCTTGCCACCAGATACTTTGTCCTCCACTGAGAACTCCATAAATCTGCGTGCTTGTACTCTCTGTCTGCTGGTCTCCAACAGCCATCCAAAATGGTGAATTCATGCTGGGTTAGCTGATAAGGAACTTCCTCTTGCACCTCTTGTCACTTTCTGTCAGTGTCTTATTCTGTTTGGTGTTGGCTGAGATCATTATCTCTTCATTTGGCACATTGTGTTCCACAACTGACATTTGTCCCTGTTTTAGTTTTTCTGAGTCTTTGTTGTGGATCTGACTCATGGCGGCACTTGGCTTTGGCTTGTTGTGGAGGGATGACATGGTACTTCTGCCTATGATGTCATGTTGGCCAGAAGTCCCCCACAGATCTTTCTGTTTTGGCATCCAATTTTAGTTGATTATGATTATGAAACATTTGTATGACTTGAAATGTTTTCAGTTTATTAAGATTTACATCATAGCCCAGACTGGAATCTATGTGAGGTAAATATCCCAAGTGTACTTGAAAATAATGTGTATTCTGCTATCGCTGAGTGTATTGTTCTAGAAATGTCAATTATATCACGTTGGTTGATAGTGTTCAGGTCTTTTATGTTCTTACTTGCTTTCTAATTATTTTATCAATTACTGAAAGGCAGCTACTGAAATCTCCTACTATTTTGGAATAAGCCCATCAAAAGACACTTAGAGGCAAATGAAGTTACCATGTTAAAGAAGAGGAGCACATAATTATGTTTTCAAAGAAAGAATTTTGGAGGCGGCCATCAGTTCACACAAAGGAAGAAATCACTGGGTTGATTGAAGATGTGGATGGAGATCACTGTTGAGTTCTACAGCACACTCAGATAACAAAGAGTCTTACTTATGCATGAAAATGAAGCTCTTCCATTAGTACCAGTGATAAATTTTCTAATGAAACAAGTTCAGAATGCACATGAGACTGACTGACTTGATAAAAAAGAAGAGTATGCCCAGTAAAGACTCCCTTAGCTGCAATCACAGGCAGTAATGCTGCAATGCCATTAACCTGATTTCTCTCACTCTGAACAAGGCTACTTCATTGGTGAACTGTGCAGCCATACACCCTTACAGATAAGAAACCACTGACAAAAGCATGGGTGTTGGCGGCCCCATCAACTCCACCTCATCCAATTAGCATATTGTCTAGCATTCTGTCATGAAGTAATTGGCAATGTCAGTGCTTGAGAACTGTATGGCTCAGATGTTTCCAAACCCTTTTAATCCATGACAAAAGGCTTCCCTTTATTGATGTTTTGTTTTCCTTTGCTGCCCTACAGCATGGTAGCCACTGTGTGCTTCTGATAAGCAGTGAGCCATGCAGATATGGTTCAGTTTCCTTGTGTACACCACCATGCAACCAGCCAACAGCTCCACGTGTGATGTGGCATGGAGTCCCCTACTCCCACCCTGAGCCCACACTAATGGCACCCTGTACAATGGTGAGCAAGCCAGGAAACTTATGAACAACCCCAAATAAAAGTTTTGTGGCACAGATGACATTTGCCACTGCCTAATTTTTTTGGATGAAATGTAACTAATATAAATAACTGCATTCCAATCAAAACGAGATCACAATGAGCTTCCAGCTTGGAGCAAAACTGAAAAGACATTTCTGCCATGATAATGATTTTTTTGAGAATTCATTTTCCTTTTTCTCTTTTTGGGTTTGTGTAGCAGAAATGAAGAGGTGACTAGTCTGCTTCAGGACACGATATTGATATCTGCTACTGTTGACAAAAGAAGTCCCTGCGTGTCCAGAGAGAAGTGACAAAGGGAATAAGAAAGCAGGCTATATGAACGGAGGAAACCTGAATAAGCTGGATTGGGAAAGACATGTCTGAAGGAATTGACAGACAGTTTACAGTGTGGCCTGAGTGACTGTCTCCACTGTCAAGTTCAGATGAAGAGTTAAGTCAGATTATACACAGGAGAGATTCTAAAGGGAGGCCTTGAGCTGCTGTTGGCTGAATGATGGGCCAGGGTAGAGTTATGTTTGAGATGAGATAGAAAAATTGGGGGCAGATGGGTCAACACGGAGAGTAATTCACAGTCCAATGGAGAAAACCCATCACCAGGAGAGGACTGAGAATTAAGAAGATTAAGAGATGCAGGCATACATTTCTTGGGTAAGAACTTAATAGCTGAGATTGGATTGTTGTTAACTGCCATCCAGTTGGCCTTTGACTTATGGTGGCCCCATGCACAAAAGAACAAAATGCTGCCTGGTCTTGTGCCACTTCCGTGATCAGTTTCAGATTGAACTATTGGATCCATGGAATTTTCACTGACTGACTTTTGGAGGCAGAGTGCCAGCCTTTTCTTCCTACTCATTTTAGTCTGGAAGCTCAGCATCCAGCATCCAGCATCATTGTAACATGTAATCTACCATTGACAGAGGATGGTGACTGCACATGAGATGCACTGAGAATCAAACTGGGGTCTCCCTGGGGAAGTTCAGAATTCTACTGCTGAACCAGTGATGGTAGGTTTGGATTAGGAAGTGTACATCAGTGGGATCCAGAGTGAAAGATGACATAGAAGGTGTAACCTGAAACACCATGGAATATTAGAGATAGTTGATCACTTATTAAAACTCTCCCACTCCCCACCTATAGCATATGTCTTTTACTGGAATTGCAAGTCCTATTTCTACCCCCGATTCCTAAAGGAACCAACAAGAGTTTAAAGCAGGTTCAAACTTCGTGTATGCTGCAAATCAATGTCGTTAAACAGTTCATGACAAGAGCTATTATTGTAAACTTTGAATGCCTTTCTCATTTGATTAAGAGATATTGTCTTCATATCTCTTCACACATACAGTGCTAGGAAACTTGATAGGGCAGAATAATTAGATCATGGAAATTTTTTTTCCCTAAGTATAACCTTTTATCGAAGCCTAATCCCAGTTTCCAGTTCTCCACCTTTTACGCTAGTGTTGCTCATAATTTCATTTCTTCAAATAGCGAGGAAGAAATAGTTATGGCACCATGAAAGCAATCTCTTCCCAGTCTGGCACATGAGAGACCATTTCCTAGAAAAATCTGTATAAGTGGCCATAACTAAGTTTCTATCCATTTGTCAATACACTTTGCAAGATGGTATCAGGCATATAATTGGAAAACACCTCCAACACTCTAGATATTCATCATCAACCCCTTTGCCTCTTCTTCAGTTTGGATCAGATTACTTTCTAACCTATCCCACTGCTCACCTCAAACTGGTCCCTACTATTTCAAAGAAGTCTTGATTTCATTTTCCCAAAGACTTTCTAGACTACCTATTTCTCAGATTCACTGCCTTTAAAAAATATATATTTTGTTGTACTTTAAGTAAAAGTCTACAATCCAGTTTGCCATATAACCCCAGTTCCTCCTGACACACACACATGTACACACTGCTATCCAACTCTAACTGCTCTCCTTATCCTGTGACAGCACACTCCTCCGTTCCACTCTTTACTTCCCATGTCCACTCAACTAACTCCTGTCCCCCTCCACTCTCTCATCTCGCCTCTGGACAGGAGTTATTCAAACAGCCTCATGTATATACTTAGCCAAAAAGCATACTCTTTACCAGCATCACTCTGTGTCTTGTAGTTTAGTCCAGCCTTTGTCTGAAGAGGTGGCCAAGGTACTGGTTTCAGCTCTGAGTTAACAGAGAGTCCAGGGGCCATGTCCTCAGGGGGACACTCTAGTCTGTTGGACCACCGAGTCTGATCTTTTAATAGAGTTCTAGTTCTGTTTATCCATTCATGTGTTAATGGACACCTTGGTCGATTCTATGTTTTTTGGTATTGTGGGCAATGCCACAATGAGCATTGGTGTGCAGGTATCTATTCATGTTACAGCCCTTATTTCTCTAGGGTATATTCCAAAAACAGATTGCAGCATCATGTGGTATTTCTAGCTTTTAAAGAAAATTATAGTGATTGTTTTCTTAATGTTGAACCATCCCTGTGTCCTTGGTATGAATCCCACTGGGTCTCAGTGAATTATTTTTTTTGATAGATTGTTGTATTCTATTGGCTAGAATTTTGTTGAGGATTTTTGCATCCAAATTCATAAGAGATACTGGTCTATAATTTTCCTTTTTTGTGGTGTCTTTACCTGGTTTGAGTATCAGGATTAAGTTGGCTTTGTAGAATGCATTTGGCAGTTTTCCATCATTTTCTATGCTCTGATACACATTTAGTAATAGTGGTACTAACACTTCTCTAAAAGTTTGGTAGAATTCTCCAGTGAAGCCATCAGGGCCAGGGCTTTTTGGGGCTGGAAATTTTTTAATTTCTTCTTTTGTGGTGGGTTTATTTAGTTGTTCTACTTCTCTTTCTCTTTGTTTTGGTAGGTAGTGTATGTCTAGAAATTTGTTCATTCCCTCTAGGTTTTCAAATTTATTAGAGTACTATTTTTCACAGTCTTTTGTCATATTCTTTTAACTTCAGTTGAGTCTGTTATGATATCACTCACGTCATTTCTTCTTTGAGTTATTTGCATCCTCTCCTGTTTCTCTTTTGTCAGTTTGGCCAGCGATTTATAAAGTTTGTTGATCTTTTCAGAAAAACAGCTTTTGGTTTTGTTAAATCCTTCAATTATTTTTCTATTCTCTAATTCATTTAGTTCTGCTCTGATTTTCATTATTGAATTCTTCTGGTGCCCAAGGGGTTCTTTTGATGCTCTCTTTCTACTTGTTTAAGTTGTAGAGTTAATTATTTGACTTGGCCCTTTCTTTTTTTGGATGTTTCCATGTACTGTGATAAACTGACCTCTGAGCATTGCCTTTGCTGTATCTCATAGATCCTGCAGGACATTTTCATCCTTATTTGGTTCCATGAATTTATTTATTCTATCTTTGACTTCTTCTATAACCAAGTTGTTTTTGAGCAAGGTATTGTTTAGTTTCCATGTGTTTGAGTTTTAGTTTGTGTCTTTAACTGTAAGATGTATCTCCTGTAGGCAGCATATTTATGCATCTTGTCTCTTTTTATCCAATCTGCTACTCTCTGTCTCTTTATCGGTACATCAATCCATTTACATTCGAAGTGATTATTGGCAGGTGTGAGTTTAGTGCTATCATTTTGACATCTTTTGTGTGTGTGTGTGCATGCATGATGGAGGTAATTCCTTTGTTTCATTTAATTTTCTGTGCTGTCATTTTTCTCTGTTTTATTATTATCTTTTTCAATGTTAGTGGCTTTGTATTTGCTGCAACTTTATGTTTTTTGTTTGTTTTAATTTTGATGCATAGGATTGACAGCTTCCTTTGTGGTTACCTGAATATTTACCATTATTTTTCCAAATTTAAACTAGTCTTTAATTTCTTTATATTGCTTTGACTTCCTCTCCATATGACTGCATTTTCCTTTAAATCTCTCTTATTTTTTGTTCTAATGTTATATAATGACATTTCTGTTTTCCCAATTTCTATTTCCCTTTGATTTAATTTTGTGATTCCCCTTTTTTAGTTGATATTTGGTTGATCTATTTGGTATTCTAGTCTTGAGTTGTTACTTGATGTTATTGATTTTCTAACCAAATGACTCTCTTTAGTATTTCTTGTAGTTTTGGTTTTTGCAAATTTCCTAAATTTCTGTTTTTCTGGAAATGTCTCAATTTCACCATCATATTTGAGGGACAGTTTTGCTGGATGTAATATTCTTAGCTGGCAATTAGTTTCCTTCAAAATCTTATCTATGTCTTCCCACTGCCTTCTTGTCTGCATGATTTCTGCTGAGATGTCTGAAACTAGTCTTGATTGTTCTTTGCGGGTTATTTTTTGTTTATCCTTAGTAATTTTTTTAATTGCTGGCTTGGGCACTTATCTTTAATTTTGACAAGGTTGATTATAGTTTGTGTCTTAGTGTCTGTTTAGTAGCTACCTTGTGTGGAGTTTGACTAGTGTCTTGGATAGGTATCTTCTCATATTTTATGATATCATGGAAGTTTTCCGTCAACAAATCTTTGATATTTCTCTCTGTATCTTCTGTTATTCTCCCTCTTCTAGTACTCCAGTCACTTGTATATTATTATTCTTGATAGAGTCCCATGTAATTTTTAGTATTTCTTGATTTTTTAGATTATTTTATCTGATTTTTCCTAAATACATTGATGTCATGTGCTTTATCTCCTGTCTTACTACTTTGACCTTCCGTTGCCTCAGTTCTGCTCCATTGACTTTCTACTGAGTTGCCTAATTCTGTAATTTTATTATTAATTTTCTAAATTTCTAATTCTTGCTGCTGTAAGCTTTCTTTCAGCCTGTTCAATTTATCATTATGCTCTGCTGCATTTTGCCTCATTTCCTTCCTGATTTCTTGAAGACCTCTAAATATTAACCTTTTCTATTCTACTTCAGCTAATTCTAGGAAGTTCTCTTCTGAAAAATTTGAATCTTTGTTTTGGGAGTGTTCTAAAGTCATAATGATTTGCCTCTTTAAGTGCTTTGAAATTGACTGCTTCCTCTGAACCATCAGTGAGTTGTTTTTATTTATGTTTGCTACTGTGTTCTAGCTTTTCATTTTATTTTGTTTTGAAACATCCAAAGAGGCTGATCATGTATGACTTTTAATTATTATTACCTTTGCAGCTCTTATGTCCTTTCACCACATGCTTAGAGCTGTTAGTAAACATGGAATCCCAAGAGTTTGTTTTCTTTTCTAGTATGGATTCAGCTCAGGTGTCCAGGTAGTCAGTCACCAAGTGTATGGTGCAGGCTCTTGCCTACTGTCCTAAATGGGCAGATGGGGATTGTTGTAGATATAGGTATCTGGCTGTTGCCACTGAGAAAGGCAGGGGTTAAAAGCTACCTGTGAGTACCTGTGAGGATGACATGTCTCCTTATGTCTGAATCTAAGTGAAGAAATATTTTCTGCCCTGAATTTCTGGCTCAGGGTAATCAGTTGATTTTTTTTTTTTCTTTCCCCTTTCAGTCTGTGGAAACTCTATAGAGCAGTTCTTCTATCCCACAGGGTCCCTATGAGTTAAAAACAATTCAATGACAATAGGCTTGAGCCTATTTGTTAACCTGTTCCCTCTTTGAGTCTTAGAGAATGGTTCAGGGTAGGCTTAAGGAGTTCTACTTCTGGTTTAGTTAATGGCATCGGTCTGTGCCAAAGACTGGCACAGTGCATAGAAGGAGGACAACTGCATTGGATGAAAGGAGAGAGATCTGTCCCTAGGGAAAGATTTCTTTCCGTTTATGAAGTAGGTTATACACAGACTTAGCTTTTGACAATCTTGTGCTGTTTCTCACTGATTTTAGGGGTGTGAGTGGATTCTCTGGTCAATTCCTCCTGCGAGGGAGGACACCCTCCACCCATGCTCTACTTACCAGACTGGCCATAGCCATTTCCCAGAGAGTCAGGTCTGGGGAATCTTACTAATCTTACTCTTCCTTTTCCTATTGTTCAGTTCAATTTCTTAATCTTCACTTTGGTGTTTAGGGCTTCTAGGATGTTATATGTAATGGATTAATTTGTTCTTTTGGGTTTTGTTGTTAGAGGGGTCACAGGAAGCATCTGACTACTCTGTCATCTTGGCTCCACCTCCTAGATTCACTGTAATTAACGTCTCTTCTGAACTTGAGCTAACACCCAGTAAGTACCCTCCTTCAAGAATAATTGATTGTTCATAGGCTCTAACTGGAAATTCTGGTTCTTCTACTTCTGCTAGCCATGAAACTGCACCCCTACCATGTTCTAAAATTTAACTCAAGTCACATCTCTTACCAGCTTTCTCTGATTATGTTAGTCAACATTTAATAACTAAACTTAGTTCTCAACTTCTCTTTCCCACCTTCCTTCGCTTCTTTGTTTTATCTGCCTTTTCCTTCCTCCCTTCCCTCTTTTTCTCCTGCCAGCCAACAATGATTTAGTGAAGTTTTAGTATAAATCAGACATTTACTCTTAAAGGAACTGGGTTACAGGAATGAGCAAAACATACACGGTCTCTGTTCTTAAGGATTTTACATTCTGTAAAGTAGAGGCAGAGCAGAAAATAAACTATAACATAAAACATACAAGAAAAGTATCATGGATGTGTAGATAGTGAATAGGATGATGAGTGCTTTTAAAAAATGTCATTCCTGGTAGTTGATTCTGACTCATGGCAATCCTGTGTTATACAGTCAAACTGCTCCACAGGGTTTTCTTGGTTGTAATGTTTACAAAAATAGGTTGCCAGGCCTTTCTTCCATAGTACTTCCATGGTGGTTCCAACATTCAGGTTAGTAGTTAGAGCACAAACTGTTAACACCTGGGATCTCATGAATACTCCAGACCTGAAACCAAACCCATTGTTGTGGAGCTGATTCTGACCCGTAGTGATACTGTGAGACAAAGTAGAACTTTCCCATAGGGTTTCCAAGACTGCATTCTCTCTTTTTTAAAAAATCGTACTTTAGATGAAAGTTTACTGAATACACTAGTTTCTCATTAAACAATTAGTATACGTATTACTTTGAGACATTGGTTAACAACGTGAGATGTCAATATTATCCCTTCTTGACCCTGGAGTCTCTGTTACCAGCTTTCCTGTCTATCTTGCCTTCTAGTCTTTGCCTCTGGGCTGGTTCACCTCTTAAGTCTCCTTCTGTTTTATGAGTCTGTCTAATCTTTGACTGAAGGGTAAGCCTCTGTACTGACTTCATTACTGAGCTAAAAGGGTATCCAGAAGCCCTACTTTTGGAGTTTTTCTAGTATCTGTCAGACCAGTAAGTTTGTTCTTTTTTGTGAGTTAGAACTTTGTTCCACATTTTTCTCCAGCTCTTCCTGGGACCGTCTGTTGTAATCCCTGTCAGAGAAGTTGGTGTTGGTAACCAGGCACCATCTAGTTGTACTGGACTCAGTCTGGTAGCGGCTATGGCAGTCATGATCCATTAGACCTTTAGACTAATCTTTCCCTCATGTCCTTCATTTTCTTCATTCTACATTGCTCCAGATGGGATGGGACTAGCGGGGTACCTTAAATGGCCACTTACAGCTTTTAAGACCCCAAATACTACTCACCAAAATCCATTTTCCTTATAAACTGTGTTATGCCAACTGAGCTAGGTGTTCCCTGAAACCACAGTCCCTGCAGCTCTCAGCTCAGCAATTCAGTTCCTCAGAGTTTGGATGGGTCTATGGAACTTACAGTAAATACTGGTTGTGTAGTTGTTAAGTGCTACAGCTAATAACCAAGAGGTCAGCAGTTTGCATCTGCCAGGTGTTCCTATGGAGAACTCTACGGAGCAGTTCTACCCTGCCCTGCAGGGTTGCTATGAGTCAGAACTGACTCAGCAGTGGTGGGTTTGGTTTTGGTTTGGACAGAGCTTACAGAAACTTGTGCTATACAGGTTGTGCTGGCTTCCCCAGTGTCATGTACTGACTTACTGTCCACCAGGGTTACCACTTATCCTTTCATTTAGTGTTTTCCGTCTCCACCTTCCCCTCTCTTGTAACCATAAAAGATTGTTTCTTTTGGTGTGTAAAACTTCCCATGAGGTTTTAAAGCAGTGGTCTCATACAATATCTGTCCTTTTGTGATTGAGTTATCTCACTCAGTATAAGGCTCGTTTCTTCCATGTTGTGAGATGCTTGGCAGATTCATTAGTTTTCTTTATCATTACGTAGTACTCCATTATGAGTACCTACCGTAGTTTGTTTACCCTTTCATCTGTTGGTGGGCATCTTGTTTCCATTTTTCTGCTATTGTGAACAACACTGCAGTGAACATAGGTGTATATATGTCTTTTTGTGTGACAGCTCTTATTTCTGTAAGATATATTCTTAGGAATTGGATTGCTTAATCATATGATATTTCTAATTTTAGCTTTCTAAGGAAGTGTCATATTGTTTTACAGAATGTTTGTGCCATTTTGCATTCCCACCGGCAGTACACAAGAATTCCAATCTCCCTGCAGCCTCTTCAGTGTTTGGGGTGAAGTAGCATCTCATCATGGCTTCAATTTCAATTCTCTAATGGCTAATGATCAAAGTCGTTTTGTCAAATGTCTGTTAATCACTTGAGTGTCTTCTTTGGTGAAACATCTGTTCATTTCCTTCACCCATTTTTAAACTAGATTATTTGTCTTTTTGTTGTGGAAGTATTGAATTTTCTTGTAGATTTTAGAGATTGGAACTTCACACTTCAACTTCACTCTGTTGGATTCATCATAGCCAAATCAATTTTTTTTCCACAGTCTGTAGGTTCTTTCCACTCTCCTTGGTGAGCTCTTTCAATAAGCATGAGTTTTAATTTTTTAAAAGATCTCACTTATCTAGCTTATCTTCTGGGGGTTGTAGATTTTTAGTTATAGTTTGAATCCTGTTAGTGTATTAAAGCCTCTAGTGTTGATCCTATTTTTCTTCTATGTTCTTTATAGTTTGGGATTTAATACTTTAGTCTTTGATCCATTTTGAACTAGATTTTGTGTATAGTGTGAGGTATAGGTCCTGTTTCATTTTTTTGCACATGAGCATCCAGGTTTGACAGCACCATTTGTTAAAAAGATAGTCTTTTCCTTATTTGGTTGACTTCAGGCTCTTGTCAAAGATGAAGTGATAGTAGATGGATGGATTTACATCTGTGTTCTGAATTCTGTTCTGCTGGTCGAGGTTTCTGTTGTTGTACAGGACTAGGCTGTTTTGACTACTATAGCTGTATAGTAGGTTCTGAGGTCAGATACTGTGAGTCTTGCTTTATTCTTACACTTCAATAGTGCTTCATTTATCTGAGGCTTCTTGTCTTTCAACATAAAATTAGTGATTTGTTTTTCCATTTCTTTAAAGAATGTTGTCAGTATTTGAATCAAGATTGATTGTGGATTTTATTGGTTAGAATTGATACTTTCACAGTGTTATCTATCCATGAGCATGGTGTGTTTTTTCATTTATGTAGATCTCTTGATTTATTGCAATAGAGTTTTATAGTTTTCTTTGTATAGGTCTTTTACATTCTTGGTTAGATTTGTTAGTGTTAGTGTTTTGTTTTGTTTAGGGTCTATTATACATGGTACTGTTTTCCCGATTTCCTTTTCATCATTCTTTTTATTGAAGTGTAGGAATCCATCTGACTTATATACAACTATTCTGCCAAACCTCCCTACTAGTTTCAGTTGTTTTCTTGTGGAGTCTTTTGGCTTTCTATATATAGTATTGTATCAGCCACAAATAGTGGCAGTTTTATTTTTTCAATAGCAATTTGGATACCCTTTATTTCTTTTTCTTGCCTTATTGCCCTAGCTAGGAGTCCTGGTAAAGGCATCTTTGTCTTGATCTTGTTCTCAATGGGAGTGTTTTCAGACTCTATCCATTAAGAATTAAGTTGGCTGCTGGTTTCATTTAGATGCGCTTTATTATGTTGAAGAATTTCCCTTCTATTTCTATTTGATTGAGAGTTTATCAGGAATGGATTTGGGATATTTTCAAATACCTTTTCCATGTCAATTGGGATGATCACTTTACTCATTTTATGTATGTGGTTGCTTGTGTTAACTGATTTTCTAGTGTTGAACCATCCTTGCATGCCTGTTAAGACTCTCACTTGGTTATAGTATATTATTATTTTTGATACAATACTGAATTCTTTTGGATAGAATTTTTGCATCTATATTCATCAGAGACAATTGGTCTGCAGTTTTTCCAAGGCTGTAATCTTTAAGGAAGAAAACTACCATGTCTTTCTCCCAAGGAGCAGCTGGTTGAACTGTCAACCTTTTGGTTAGCAGTCAAGTACTTAACCACTGTACCACCAGGACTCCTCTTGATGAATGCTTAGAGGTACATTAAATTGGGTGGTAATGAAGGCTTTCCTGAGGAGCTGATATATAAGCTAGGACCTAAATGACGGAAGGAGAACACCATGCTGAATTGTCAGAGAAAAGTGTATTCCAGTGAAGGTCCTAAGATAAAGGAAACTAAAGAAGCCTAATCGTTTGTCCTATTGCATCTATGCTATCACTATACATGTTATATGTAAAGTAATATATAATTCGTGTATAAAAAACAACATGTAATCCTTAAAGACTAGCTCCACTGATTACATATTCATGAGATTTTCTTCTCCAGTAGGTTTTCTTCAGGACTTCTAATAAACTGTTACCCAATCTAATTATTCTTGATCTATATTTGAAAATATTGACTAAGAAATTGATCCCAAATTTCATATTAAGGCAGAAAAATGGCAAAAACGTTTGACTATCCTAAATGAATTTATCCCATAGCTGCTCTCTGGACTGAATGATACTTAAACCAATAGGGAAATGAATACACAGTTCATCAAGATTTACACTTAAACACATGCCTAACTCTTGACTTTTTCCTCATTAACTTTTATGGTACAAAATTCTTTCAGCTGTCGCCTTTCCCAGAATGACTCCATGTTTCACATCATCCATTACCAGTTTTCCCAAGCTCAGCTGAACACATCATAAAATTATTTTCAGTGTGAGAAACCACCTTTTACATTTTGTGACATGTACAATAAAGAAACAAGAAAAAATATGCAATAAGATGAAAATATGCAGTAATGTGAAGCTTTTAATGGGACAGACAGGAAATGTTGTCATTAACCAAAAGACAAAAGAATTACATTATCAGGCACTTAGAGTGGTGCTGCTGCTGGCTTCATTTGGGTTCACAGTGCAAAGCTTGGAGCAAAAACTCATAAAACAGGGAACACTCCCATACTCCTAGTTCTCTGAATTAAAAACTATGGAAACAGCACAGTCTACATTAGTGAACACATATATGTGGACCTACTTGTCTTGGCTTCCAGTGGGCACAGATCCAACTAAATGCAACCAGAAGAAGTGGATCTCAGGAAGGCTGAGTCACCACAGCCACTTAATGATGGATATAGCCCACAGTGGGAGACAGGTGACCTCAGGAACAGGTGTGAAGTGTGAAGTGGGCTGGAGAGAAAAGATCAGTTATTTCACAGTCTGGTTCAGGTTTCACACAGAAACAGGAAAGTAATGATAAATTTGCAACTATGCAGGCATAAAAGTTTCCACCTACGGCTGGTCTGTCTCATTCCACTCTTTGCAAAATAAAGGGCAAAACTAGTGGTTAAAAAGCCTTGTAATTGTGATTTCCTGCCAATAAGCAACAGAGATACTGGAAAGTGATGATACATTATGAATTCGTTACCAGTTTTTATTACAAACACTGAACTATTGATTACATAGGAGGCAACATTGTTTCATAAATAAGAATACATGTTCTGGAGCCAAAATCTCTGAGTTCAAATACTGCCTCTTGTCATTTATTAGGTAACTTCCTGTGAAGTTATTTAAACTCTCTGATCTTCAGCTTACTCATCTGTAAAATCAAAACATCAGTAATAGGTATCATATAGAGTTGTTGTGAGGATAACTGAGGTAATAAACTAAAGTGGTCAGAGTCATGCATGGCTTGTAACAATCACTCAGTGAACCTTCATTGGCTGCTGCCAGTGTTTAAGGCAGTAAGCTGTTAATTAAAAGGCTGGTAATGTGAGTTCACCCAGAGGCACCTTGGAAGAAAGGTCTGGCAATCTACTTCTGAAAAATCAGCTACCGAAATCCCAGTGGAGCACAGTTCCATTCTGACACACATGGGGCTGCCATGAGTGGGAACTGACTTTATGACAACTGGTAATAATCACACTATTGTCCTAACCTGGGTGTTTTTATTGTTGCTAGGTGCCATAGAGTTGGTTATGACTCAAAATGACTCTATGCACAACAGAATGAAACACTGCCCCATTCTGCATCATGCTTACAAACATTTTTATGCATTAAATCCATCATTGCAGCCACTGTGTCAGTCTATCTTGTTGAAAGTCTTCCCTTTTCACTGAACTTCTACTTGACCAAACATGATGTCCTTCTCCAAGGATTGATCCCTCTTGACAATATGTTCAAAGTATGTAAGATGCAGTCTCGCCATGGTTGCTTATAAGGGGAACTCTTCTTCTTCCAGGACAGATCTGTTTGTTCTTTTGGCAGTCCGTGGTATAGTCAATGTTCTTCTCCCACACTACAACTAAAAGGCATTATGGGTAGCAAATAACTCACTAAATAGAGCATTAAGCACCCCTCCTGTAACAAGAAAATCACACAAGTATATAAGGTCTTTTATACACCTTGTTGCATCATCTACTGTCTGAGAAGAAATGAATTTGTAAATGCTTTGGGCAAAGCTATATTGCTTATAAATCTTTAATAGCATTATGGTAGATCAGGAAAGCAAGTGCAGGATCTTGTAGGTTCATCTTTATCCAGTAAAGCAATTCTTAGATTCTCTGTTCAAGTTAACCTCTCTCATGGCAAGCACTTGCTGCTCTGCTCCACTCACTCTTCTCATGCCCTTTGGGTCAGCCTCATAGTGACCCTGTAAGGACAGAGTAGAACTGTCCCACAGAGTTTCCAAGTAGTGCCTGGTGGATCTGAACTGCCAACTTTCTGGTTAGCAGCCATAGCAGCTAACCACTATGCCACCGGGATTTCCATGAGTTGGAATCAACTTGAAGGCAATGGGTTTGGTTTGGTATGTCAGCCTTGTAGACACAGGGTTGGGAAGCACTTGTGAAGGGCTCCAGAGAAGAAGTGAGCATTCTCTGGGTGGGGCCCAGTTTCACTACTGAACAGTTTTGTTACTTGGTTGTTACCAATAGTCAATTTTATTTTTGGTGAAAATACACACAGCAAAATCTCCCATGCCACAGTTTCTAGACAAAATGATCTCTGACATTAGTTATATTGTCCATAATATGTCAACATCTCATCATTTCTGGCCTAGAGTATCACTTCCTTTTATTTAAGCTCCCTGTGCCACCCCTCCCCCTAACTTCACCCTCACACAATTTTCCTATCTATGGTTTAAAATGATTGTTGACTTTTTTTTTAAAGAAATATTCAAGTTTGACAATCAGGCTCTGTGAGCTAAACTGTTAACTTAGTTGAAAGAAGACTTCGGGAGACAGTTTCAACTCAAGGCTCAAAGATTAACTGAGGGCCATTGTCCTGGGGACTCCTCTGTTTTAGCAGGCCTAATCAATCTGGATTCTCATGAATTTGAAGTTCCATTCCATACTTTTTCCCTTTTTATCAGGATTCATCTATTGTGCCTCTGATCAGAATATTCAGTAGGGGTAGATGGATACCATCAACTTCTTCCAGTCTCAGAGTGGAGCAGGCAGTGGTTCATAGAGAAGACTAGTCCTATAGTCCAGTACCTTCTCTGGTTACCCATTTTCCTTCTTTATTTTTTATTCCACATAAACACCAAGAGTTTTATTTTAGATGGCTATTCATAAGCTTTTAAGATTCCAAACACTACTCACTCTACTGGGAGGTAAGCAGAACATAAATTTTAAGAACTGTGCAATGCCAGTTGGTTGGATTGTCCTCCAATATCATGGCCATAGATCCCAAACGAAGAGAACTAATCACATGAGGTGACTGGTTATGTCTAAGTAGTATCAGCTTCTGTACCCCCTCCCTTTTTTAGTTGTTGTTATTACTGAACATTTTAATCAAGGATTGTATAGCAGAATGCTGATCAAAAGGGGGGGAATATATAATATAATTTTGAATTTCCATGGAATCCAGACTTTCTAGAGCCATTGAGACTTGATGAACCCCTGAAACTATTGCCCCAAGGTAATTTTTAAACCTTAAACCAAAAATATTGTCTCAAGTCTTCTTTAAATCAAACAATAACCTGTTTTGCTTTAGAGTTGATCCTGACTCGTAGTGAACCTATAGGACAGAGTAGAACTGCCCCATATGATTTCAAAGGCTGTCACCTATACAGAAGTAGATTACCACATCTTTATCCCATAGAGAAACTAGTGAGTTTGAACCATTGACCTTCTGGTTCACAAATGAGCACTTTGACTACTGTGCCACCAGAGCTCCTTAAAGCAAACAGTAGTTTTGCTTAATTAGTAAAGAATGTCTACCTTGAGCATTGTGCTTCTTTAAGTTCTATTTATATGGGATCAAAGGTTAGATAAGCAACCGAGGAGGCAGTGAGTTTATGTTAATGCAGAAGGAACAATTCAGAAAACAAAAGTGAGAATGGTTGCACACCTTAATGAATGTAATCAATATCACAGAATTGTCATATATTTTTAACAACAAAGATATAATACCATATTTTTTAAAAAACTGACCACTCCCATAGCAACATCACCTGGGGAGCCTTACAAATACCAGTGCCAGAGCCCGACCACAGACCTCTAAACCAGGATCTCTTCAGGTGGGAACCAGGCTTCAGTGTTTTAAAAAGACCTCCCAGGAGATCTTGATGCACACTGAAGATTGTGGATCACTAAATTCATCAACCAAGCTCTTATTTTACAAAGGGAGACACTATAAAGTGACTTCCTCAAGGCCATAGCTTATGAGTGGTAGGGTCAGGGTTAGTCTGAAATGCGCTTTTTTAAATGTCTTTTAAAAAACTTGTAGTTGTACATAAAAAACCAAAACCATTACCACAGAGTCAATTCTGACTCATAGCAACCACATAGCACAGAGTAGAACTGCCCAGTAGAGTTGTCAAGAAGCATCTGGTGGACCTAAACTGCCTACCTTTTAGTTAGCAGTCATAGCACTCAACCGCTATGCCACCAGGATTTCCATGGTTGTATACATAAACTTGAAGTTTGCCATTTTAATCATTTTAAGTGTACAATTCAGCAGCATTAGTTATATTCACGTGTTTTACAAACATCTGGGGAGCAAGGGGAACAAAATCCATTGCCATTGAGTTGTTTTTAACTCATAACAACCCTGCAGGGCAGAGTAGAATGTCTTACAGTGTTTCCAAGGTTGTGATCTTTACAGAAGCAGATTGTCACATATATTTCCAATGGAGAGGCTAGTGGGTTCAAATCACTGATATTTCAGTATGCAACAATCACTACCACCTATATCCAAAAATTTTCATCACTCCAAAGAGAAGCCTTGTACCCCATAAGCAATAACTTCTCCTTTCCCTCTCCCCTCAGTCCCTGGTAATCTCTAATCTATTCTCCATCTCTGTGTGTTTGTAGTTCAAGGCAATTTAATCTAAGTACCAGTGGTTTTCAAATGGCAAGGAAGGTTTCAAGGGAAGAGAACATTTCAGTATCACGTGGAATTTTGTATCATAAAATCACACTGCCACCTCATCACCATCACTGTCAGCCCTGACCTGCTCCATCTCTCATTCTCTTGTTGTCTCAGGATTTGATAAGATCTCCCTCTTGTTTAGCAACTATTCCCAATCATCCCATCTATCTGATGGATGTATCTCCTATGCTATCCTAAATTTGCAACCTCAGCTCATTCTTGCATTAATTTAGGCTTGAGAAATAGCTCCTTTGATGTCCAGTTGATTGGCTATTCAAGCATTAGCCCTTCATCTGTGATTAGTAAAATTTCAGTTAGAAATAGCAAGTCTTAACAGTGGGAGAGAAATGAGGGTGCAGAACTAGAACTCTACTACAAGACCAGGATTTGTGGTCTGATGCACTGGAGAGCCCTCTGAGGACATGGCCTCTGGACCATCAGCCCAGAGTTGAAACCAGAACTGGATCCATCTCTTCAGACAAAGGTTGGAATGGGCTGTGAGATATACAGTGACACTGGTGAAGAATGTTCTTCTTGGCTTAAATCTATACTTGACACTGTCCAAGAAGCTCCTGTCCAGAGGCGAGATGGGCAGGAGGGGACAAGAGTTGATTGAATGGATACGGGAGCTACAAGGTGAAAAGAAGGAATGTGCCGTCACAGGATGTGGAGATCAGCTAGAGTTGCAGAGCAGTGAGTGTGTGGAATTTTGTATGCCAAACTGACTTGCAGTATAAACCTGCACTTAAAGCACAATACAATACTTAAAAAAAAAAAAAAAAAACACAAAAAAACATTGGTGCATCTCTAGAGAGAACTCCCACCCTGCTGTAAAAAAGAAAGCAGATTGTGTTCTATTCCATGCCTCAATTTGAACTGCCCACAGGATATAGTTCTTCTTTGGGGGACAGAAGTGATCTCTGGCTGGAAAATGTTGTGCCTTTTCAGGAAGCATAATAAGGTCTCCAGAAAAGAGTTGCTGAATGAGTTTATGGACAGTACAAAAACATCCAACAGACCTGCCCAGGCCATTGACGTAGGGAATCTAGAGAATGCCTTTGACTTACCTATTTATGAAGCCCTTACCCAAAAAGTGATGACTGACTTTGCAACCAGTAAGTAATAGAAGGAAACCCTGGGAAACTCAACAGCACTGACCTGTGAGAGTGACACTACAACAGCAGAAATAGTGATAGTGACATTGGTTAAGATAAACAAGAATGGAAAATTTGGGAACAAAGATAAATAAAATAGTGTGTCTTAAAAAAATAACACAACCCATTGCTGATTGCTGTCAAGTTAATTCCGACTCACAACAACCCTATAAGACAGAGCAGAACTGCCCCATAGAGTTTCCAAGGAGCACCTGGTGGATCTAAATTGCTGACCATTTGTTAGCAGTTGTAGCACCTAACCACTATACCACCAGAGTTTGAAAGGAGGGACTCAAAGGGGCTGACACTAGAGTCCAAGGCAGAAATCTGCAGTGGACATCTCAAGTCTGCCTCCCAAGGTTGGCCAAGATTTTATGTGAGCCCCTGCTGCTACCTTTTGTCTGAGATATATATATTTTTCTTTCTGTTGAAAGTATACCCAACAAAGCACACACCTATCTTATGATGTCTACGTGAAGAGGTCAATGCCGTTGGTTACATTCTTCAAGATGTGTCACCATTCTCACGATCTCTACCATATTGTTTCACCCCCACTTTTACTCTTGGTGCACCTTGAAGTTCTCATTCATGCTTTACAGTTACTATAAGTTAATTTGATCTCATAGAGAGAATTCCTTAAAAGAGGAAAATGTTGAAGGCTGACATTCTTTATTAACAGTGCAAAAGCATCCAGCAGCCTTGCCCAGGCCATTGAGGTAGGGAACCTAAAAAGTGCCTTTGACTTACCTGTTTATGAAGGCCTTACCCAAAGAGCGATGGCTGCCTTTTCAATTAACAGTAGAAGAAAACCCTGGGAAACTTAACTGCCGAATCGTTGCTTTGTTTAAAGATGGCTTCATGAAATATTTTTGGTTCAAAGTTTAAAAATTAAATAGGACAATAGATTTGAGGGTTCTCGCAGTCTCAGCAGATGTAGTAAGTCTGGTTTCCATAGAAATTTACTTTTCTCTTTCATATGTTTCCTCCTTTTGACAAGAATTCACTTATTGGGTCCTCAATCAAAACAGTGACTGATTACCCTGAGAATGTAATTGGAGTTAAGATTTTTTTTTTTTTTTTTTTGCTGTGTCTTGAGTATGTTTTCATTTTTTAAACAAAGCTTCCAGTTGTGCCAGTAGCCTTTTTGAGGTTATTTTCCCACTCTGTCTTCCGACACCAGATTTCTTGTGTATTTGTCTTTGAGATGCAAAAGCATAAATAAAAAGCTTGGTTTTTGACCTTTTAACTTACAAAACTCCATCAAAAAGAAATCCATCTAATTTTTAGGCAAGTCCTCAAAAATATTTACCTTCTTAACAGTCAAACACTTTTATGGGAATAAAGATCCTCCAAAGTTTTTAACTCTTCTATTACAGTTTTATTTTGGTTTTCCAGAATGACAACTCGGTTTTCCAGGCATTTGATGTATTCTTTCTTCTTTCTGAAACATTCTCAAGCCGCTTCTCTGTTTTTCATCAACCTTATTTGTCTCTTCAACTGAGGGTCAGCTGTCTTAGTTGTCTGAGATGTAAGAGTCACAGGAGATGTCACCACCACAGTCTGTGGTAGCGAAGTAGCTGAAGGGGTGGCACGGATCTGGTATCTCTGCATATCCCCTGATGCAGTCTGTACAACCACCTGATTGATGTGCACAAGTATTTGCTGTCCATCAGAGGTCTGTGCTTACTGGAGAATTGTTGTACTTTGCTGATCGCTGCCTGAATGTGTCATGGTTAACATCAGAACTCCCTGTACTCCATCTGTGCCTGGACTGGCCAGCTGTAAGGCTGCATTGGGGGCAATGGCAATGTACTGTCCACTGCTAGTCTGATGGATGGGCATTGGAACAGACATAGAAGTAACAGTGGAAACTCCAGGATTGTCTCTGTGTCCTTCTCTACTCTGTGTATCTTCAGAAGATAGGCCTTTCAAAATTTTTCTGTTAGAAGGGACCCATGCTAGGATCCCTTGGGCTTTCTGTGAGGAACCTATGCTGTCAGACAAATCCTGAGACTCCTCACTTTCTGATGATGCTGTTTGCACTTGTGGTGGGTGAATTACAGAAGACTGAGCTGTCCGGATGACCCCCGGAACCAGTGCTTGCTCTCCAGGAAGAGGAACAATTGACACTGTTGCAGGTCCTCTTATGATGTCTATTGAGCAATGTGAAAGATACGAGCTCACTGAGCTGCTGAACTGGGTTAAGGTACTGTCTCTGAAGTGTTCCTTTTGTGTGAATCTTCCATAATCAACTGTGGCTGCTGCCTCACTGCTGTCTGGGAAGGAAACTTCCACTCCCCGCCTCCCAGGGTGGATCCGAGTTCACTACCCTTTTCCCCAGCCCGTCACATCGCAGGGGAGTCCCTCTTTCTCAGGGTTGTGGTGGGGCAGGGAGGATCAGTGTCACTTAACGGCCAACTGTCCCAGGCTACCGTTTCCTTGGTAATCAGGGCCCCCACTAGTCACATTATCTAAACCAGGCCCAGTGTGGCTAGTTAAGATTCTTTTGTTTCCCTTTATTTGCTCTCTCGATGCAACCTCAGTGTTTATTTTATCTCTGATGTATTGATAATGGACATTATGATGAACATGGATGTTTCTGAATAGAACCCCCTGGGGCCATGACTTTCTTCAGTTTTTTTTTTTTTTCTGTTATTGCTGTTAATTTTGTTGTGATTTACTTGAAAGTTTATACCTTAAGTTAATTTCTCATTCAGAAAGCTATACATACATTGTGTTATGACATTGGTTACAATCTCTACAACATACTCTCCCTTTCTACCTTGTGTCCATTTGTCCAGTTCCTGTCCCTTCCTTCTTCTCTTGTTTTAGGAGAGAAATTGCCCATTTGGTCTCATATATTTGATGGAACTAAGAAACAGGTTCCTCACTGTGTTAGTGTTTGCTTTATAGGCCTGCCTAATTTCTTTCTGAAAAGTAGACTTAGGGAATGGTTTAAATTCTGGGTTAGCGGAGCCATAGTCTTCAGGCTCCTCTGGTCTCTGTCAGATCAGCAAACCTGGTCATTGTTCACGAATTTGAATTCTGTTTTACATTTTTCTTCCATTCTGTCCAGGACTCTCCATTGTGATCACTGTGAGAGTGGTCATTGGTGGTAGCCAAGCACCATTTAGTTCTTTTCTTTATAATGCTTTGACTTGCTCTCCATATGAAAGATTTATGACTACATTTCTAATCTCTCATTTTTGTTTTACTATTGTCATCTTTTACATAACGATGTCTCACTATTTTCAACATTTTAGCTTTGATCATGTGTGTGTGTGTGTGTGTGTGCATGTGCGTGTGTGGATGGGTGTGTGGGTGTGAGATTTCCCTGTGTGATTGGTCACTGGTTGCTCTGCCTTGTGTTCTAATCTTGGGTTGTTATTTGATGTTATTGGCTTTCTAACCAGAACTCCCTTTTTAGCACTTTCTGTAATTTTTGTTTGGTTTTTGCAAATTCCCTAAACTTTTGTTTATCTGCAGAAGTCCTAATTCTATCATGTTTGAAAGACAGTTTTTCGGGATATGTAAGTCTTGGCTGACAATTTTTTTTTTCTTCAAAGCTTTGTATGTGTCATCCCATTGCTTTTCCTGAGTAGTCTAAGCTTAGTCTTACTGATGCTGCTTTGTAGATGAGTTTTTGGTTATCTCTAGCTACTCTTAAAATTTTCTTGTTATCTTTGGTTTCAGAAAGTTAGACTATATGTCTTGGTGACTTTCCTTTGGGGTCTATCTTGTGTGGGGTTCGAAGAGCATCTTGGGTAGATATCTTCTCATCTGGGAAGTTTTCCGCCAACAGATCTTCAATAATTCTTTCTGTATTTTCTGTTCTCTTTCCCTGCCCCATTCTAGTACTCTTAAAACTCATAAATTATTCCTCTTGATAGAATCTCACATAATTCTTAGATTTTCTTCATTTTTTAAAATTCTTTTATCTGATTTTTCATCAAATACGTTGCTGTCAAGTGTTTTATCTTCAGTCTCACTAGCTCTGACTTCCATTGCCTCAATTCTGCTGCTTTGACTTTCTATTGAGTTATCTAATTCTGAAATTCTTTGGCTAATCTTCTGAATTGCTGTTTCATATCTATTCTTATAGATGTTCAATTTATCATTATGATCTTCCCTAATCTTTAGTTCCTCTATAGGTATATCTGCGTCTTTCTTGACTTGTTCTGTGTTTTGTCTGATTTCCTTCCTGATCTCTTGGAGAGTTCTGTATATTAATCTTTGAGCCATTGATGTTGTGTTGTTGTTAGGTGCCATCAAGTCAGCTCTGACTCATAGTGACCCTATGCACAACAGAACAAAACACTTCCGAGTCTTGTGCCACAGCCACAATTCTTTTTAAGCTGAAGCCCATGGTTTCAGGATCTTCTTCGTTTTTAGTGACCATCCATTCTACTCAGTATGATGTCTTTCTCCATGAACTAATCCCTTCTGACAACATGTCCAAAGTATGTAAGATGCAGTGTCACCATCTTTGCTTCCAAGGAGCATTCTGGTATACTCTTCCAGAAGAGATCCGTTTGTTCTTTTGGCAGTCCGTAGTATGTTCAGTATTCTTCCCCAACACCACAATTCAAAGACATCAGTTCTTCTGTCTTCCTTATTCACTGTCCAGCTTTTGCGTGCATATTATGCAATTGAGAGTACCGTGGCTTGGGTCAGGCACACGTTAGTCTTCAAGATGACATCTTCACTTTTCAGTACTCTAAAGATTTTCCTAAAACAATGTGTCTTTTTATTTCTTGACTGCTACTTCCATGGGCACTGATTGTGGAACCAAATAAAATGAAATCCTTGACAGCCTCAATGCTTTCTCCATTTATCATGATGTTGCTTACTAGTCCAGTTGTGAGAATTTTTGTTTTCTTAATGTTGAGGTTCAGTCCATACTGAAGGCTGTGGTCTTTGATCTTCATCAGTTAAGTGTTTCAAATCCTCTTCACTTTCAGTAAGCAAGGTCATGTCATCTGCATAACATAGGTTCTTAATGAGTCTTCCCCCAAACCCAATGCCTTGTTCTTCATATAGTCCAGTTCCTCAGATGATTTGCTTGGTATGCAGGTTTAAAAGGTATGGTGGAAGGATACAACACTGATGTACCCTTTTCCTGACTTTAAACCATGAAATGTCCCCTTGTTCTGTTTGCACAACTGCCTTTTGATCCATGTCCAAATTTCTCAAGATCACATGTAAGTGTTCTGGAATCCTCATTCTCTGCAATGTTAACTATAATTTGTTATGATCCACAGAGCCAAATGCCTTTGCATAGTCAATGAAACACTGGTAAACATCTTTCTGGTATTCTCTGCTTTCAGCCAAGATTCATCTGGCGTCAGCAATGATATCTCTGATTCCGCATTCTCTGCTAAATTCAACTTGAATTTCTGGCAGTTCCTTGTCAAAACACTGTTGTGTTCACTTTTGAATGATCTTGAGTAAAATTTTACTTGCATGTGATATTAATGATATTGTTCAGTAACTTCCACATTTGGTTGGATCATCTTTCTTGAGAAGAGGCCTAAATATGGATCTCTTTCAGCTGGTTGGCCAGCAGCTGTCTCCCAAATTTTTTGGCATAGTTGAGTGAGCACTTTCAGTGCTGAGTTGGTTAAAATATCTCAATCGATATTCCATCAATTCCTGGAGCCTTGGAGCCAATACTTTCAACATCTTCCTTCAGTACCATCAGTTCCTGATCATATGCTACGTCTATAGATGGCTGAACACTGACCACTTCTTTCTGGTTTAATGACTCTGTGTATTTTTTCCTTCTTCTTTTGATGGTCCCTGAGTCATTTAATACTTTCCCTGTAGAACCCTTCACTATGGTACCTTGAGACTCAGCTTGTTTTCTTCAGTTCTTTCAGGCTGAGAAATGCAGAACATGTTCTTCTCTTTTGGTTTTCTAGTTTCGGCTCTCTGCACATGTCATTATAATTTATTTGTCTTCTTGAGCTTCCCTTTGAAACCTTCTGTTCAGTTCTTTTTCATCATTCCTTCTTTTTGCTTTAGCTACTTGACATTTGAAAACAAGTTTGAGAATCAAACATCCAGTTTGGTCCTTTCTTTCTTCCCTGTCTTGAATGACCTCTTGCTTTTTTTGTGGGTAATGTCTTTGATGTCATTCTGCAATTTGTCTGGTTTTTGGTCATTAGTGTTGAGTGCATCAAAACTGTTCTTGAGATGGTCTCTAAACTCAGGTGGGATATACTCAAGGTCACACTTTGGCTCTCATGGACTTGTTCTAATCTTCTTCAGTTTCAATTTGAATTTTCATGTGAGCACTTGATGGTATCTGCCACAGTCAGCACTAGGTCCTGATCAGACTGCTTATATGGAGCTTTTCTGTTGTCTTTTTCTACAGATATAGTCAATTTGATTCCTGTGTATGCCATTTGGTGAGATCCATGTGTATAGTTGCTGTTTGTGTTGGTGAAAAAAGGTATTTACAATGAAGTCATTTGTCTAGAAAAATTCTTTCATGAAATTTCCAGCATCGTTTCTATCACCAAAGCCAGATTTTCCAACTAGCAGTCCATCTTCTTTTTTTCCAACTTATGCATTCTAATCACCCGTAATTTTCAATGCCCCTTGATTGCCTATTCGATCAATTTCAGACTGCATAAGCTGGTAAAAGACTTCAGTTTCTTCGTCTTTTTCCTTCAAGTTTGGTACATAAATTTGAATAATAATGAGCCATCCATAAGTTATTGTATTTATTTGTTTGCTTACACAGTCCTAGCTTCTTGTTTTGTTTTGATATGCCCAAATAGACTTCTTGTGTGAGCTAGTTTGATTATTGTGGCCTTTTGATCTCTAACAGAAACCGTAGTGACATAGGGGTTAAGTGCTACTAATCAAAAGATGAGAAGTTTGAATTCATCAGGCACTCCTCGGAAACTCTATGAGGGTAGTTCTACTCTGTCCTATAGTGTTACTATGAGTCAAAATTGACTTGATGGCAGTGAACTTGGTTTTTGGTTTTTAATCTCTAACATCCTGTCAATAAGGAGTTAACTAGGTATACGAACCTAGGAGCCTGTTTAATTTTCTTGTATAGGTTCAGCTTAGGTGTCGAAGAGGTCATGCACTAAGTATGTGGTGCAGGCTCTCTACAGTCCTAGACAGTCAGGGGTAATTATTATAGGGACAGGTACTAGGCTACAGTAGGGAGTGATGCACTGAACAAAGCAGGGCACTGACAGTCATCTGTAAGCATCTGTGAGGAAAGCATGTCCCTGTTCCCTAAAACACATAGGTGGGTGGAGTTTGCAGCCAGAATATGAGCACCCAGTGCTGTTGGCTGTAAAGACTGTGAGGCATCATTATTCTTGACCCTCATCACAGGTGGCTAGGTGGCATAGGTCAAGCCACCAGTCCTCAGACCCTTGATGTGGGTAGGTGAAGACTCTGATTAATAGGTAGAGCAGTATCAAATGTCCCAAACCTGTCTCTACACCATATCAATGAAATAGTTAGGTTAGACTTCAGGTATATACCCTTTGTGCTGTGCTAATGAGGGCCTACAGTAATGAATGGGGCCCACATAGCTCTATCCAGGAGTGAGAGAAGCAGTCAAAGGCTGTAGGCACCTTATGCCTCTGTGTCATAGATTGAATGATGTCCCCCTAAAAACATATGTGTCAATTTAGCTGGGCCATGATTCACATTGTTGTGTGACTGTTTACCATTTTGTCATGTGATGAACTTTTCCTATGTGTTGTAAATCCTATCACCATAATTTAATAAGATGTATTGGTGGTAGTTATGTTGAAGAGGTCTGCAAGATTTGATTGTGTCTTAAGCCCATCTTTTTTGAGATATAAAAATAAAGACTAAGCAGAGAGACCTGGGGACCTCATACCACCAAGAAAACAGGACCAAGAACAGAACACGTCCTTTGGACCTGATGTTCCCACATTTAGATGCTTCCAGATCAAGAGAAGTCTGATCTAACACAAAGACCTTCCTCCAGAGCCAAAAGAGAAGGAAAACCTCCTGGAGCTGTATCCTGAATTTGGATGTCTAGGCTACCGGGATGTGAGAGAATAAACTTCTCTTTGTTAATGAAAATGACTTGTGCTATTTCTGTTACAGCAGCACTAGACAACTAAGACACCTGTGCCTAGGCAAAGAAGTAATTACTACCCTGAGTTCCCAGCTTAGTGTAGCTAGAAGATTATTTTTTCCTATTTGTTAATTTGTTCTCTCACTAAGGCCAGGAGAATGCAGCAGAGCATGTGACAGGTCTTACTTCTGGCCCAGGGGATGTATCAGTCTCTGAAACCAGCTCAAAACTAGTGCAGAGAAGGGAGGAGGAGACAACAACAAAAGAGTGGTTTGGGGATCCATGCAGAAGGGTAGATAAAGGTGCTTATCTTTTGCTAATTGCATACTGTTTTCACTGGTTCTGGAGGCATAAGTGGACTCCCCACAGCTCAATTTTTCCCAAAGTTGAAAACTTCCTGAATGCCACAGATTGCCTTACATACTTGGCAAGTGGATCCAGCTTGCAGGGTGCTGGTTCCTGTTAAGTTAGGTCTGGGAATTCCTTGTTACTTCTGAACCATCTGTCCCTCCCATTCCTCAGCTTTGCCGTTGATTTTCAGAGTTCCTGTATTGTCTTACAAAATTGATTCATTTTATTTTTCCAGTCCTTGCTGCAAGAGGGACCGCAGGAAACATCTGACTATTCCACTATCTAGACCCACTTCTCTCATCTAGTTCTTCTGGTCTTAGCCCAGTAGAGTCTCTAGTTCAAGTGGTCTGTTAATCCTTTGAGCTAGTATTTTCCTGGGTTTTTTTTCCCCTCTCTTCGACGGCACTTGGCTTTTTGGTGGCTTCATTCTTGTTTACTCTGGACATAGCAACCCAAGATAGGACAAACAAATTTATTGTAGATGACCACTCACAAGGCTTTTAAGATCTGAGACGCTACTCACCAAAGTAGGATGTAGAATATTTTCGTTATGAACTATGTTATACTAATTGACCTAGATGTTCTTGGAGACTATGGTCTGTAGCCCTCAGCCCCAGATAATCAGTCATTGAAGTGTTTGAATGTGTTTAGCAAACTTCTATGCTTTTGCGTTGGTTTAGTTGTACTGACTTCTATATTGTGTGTCATCCTTCCTTTTACCCAAGTTGAGACTTCTGTAATACACAGCTAGTAATTTCCCTTCTCACTACCCCTCCACCCTTGTAACGATCAAATAATTCTTTTGTGTGTGTGTTTAAACCTTTTTTTGAGTTCCTGCAACAGTGATCTAGTACATATTTATCTTTTTGTGACTGGCTAATTTCACTTAGCAGAATGCCTTCCAGATTCGTCCACATTGAGAGATATTTAGCGGGTTCATCATTGTTCTTTATCTTTGTATAATATTCCGTTGTATGAATGTACCATAATTTGTTGATGTACCAGTCATTTGTTGATGGGCACCTAGATTGTTTTCATCTTTTTGCCGTCATGAACAGTGCTGCACTGAACATGGATTTGCATAAGTCTATTTGTGGGACAGCTCTTATTTCTCCAGGATATATTCCCAGGAGTGGGATTGCTGGGTTGTATGGTACTTCTATTTCTAGTTTGTCTTTTTAAGGAACTCCAGATCATTTTCAGAGTGATTGTACTATTTTACATTCCCACCAGCAATGCATTAGTGTTCCAATTTTCCCACAACCTCACCAACATTTTTGTTTTGTGTTTTTTGGATTAGTGCCAGTATTGTTATGGTATCTCAGTGAAGTTTTGATTTGCATTACTATGATGACTATAGGGTTGCTATGAGATAATGGCAATGGGTTTGGTTTTTAGATTTATTACCAACTAGTGATCATGAATATTTTACCATGTACCTGTTAGCTGACTGTCTTCTTTAGTAAAATGTTTGTTTATATCCTTTGCCATTTTTTAATTGGATAATTTGTCTTTTGTTGTTGAGGTGTTGCAGTATCTTGTAGATTTTAGAGATTTGACTCTTATGGAATATGTCATAGCCAAAAATTTTGTTCCCTTCCATAGGTTTTCATTTTATCCTTTTGGTGAAGTCTTTTAATGGGCATGAACATTTAATTCTGGAGAATTCCCTATTACATAGGTTCCCTTCTGGTGTTCGTGCATTCTTAGGTATGATTTGTATTCTATTTATGCCATGTATTATGGCCCCTAGTGTCCTATTTTTTATTCCATGGCTTTTATCATTTTCGATTTTATGTTTACTTCTTCAATCCATTTTGAGTTAGTTTTTGTATGTGGTATGAGTTACAGATCTTCTTCTTCTTTTTTACAGATGGACATCTAGTTATTCCATTTGTTAAAGAGGTTGTCATTTCCTCATTTAATGAACTTTGGCCCTTTGTCAAATATCAACTGCTCATAGGTGGATTGACTTACTTCTGAGTTCTCAAATTTTTCATCGGTCTACGTGTTTGTTGTTGTGCCAGTACTAGATGATCATGAATGCTGTAGCTGTATAATAGGTTCTAAAATCAGGTGAGGCCTCTAGTTTTGTTCTTCTTCATCAATGTTTTACTTGTCTGTGGCCTTTCCCTTTCCACATAAAAAAGATAATTATTTTTCTTCATCTTGTTTAAGAATACTGTTGAAATTTGAATTGAGATTGCGTTGTATCAGAGAACTTTGAGTGGAACTGACATTTTCATGATCTTGAGTCTTCCTATCCATGAGTGTAGTATGTTTTTCCACTTACATAGATCTTTGTTTTCTTGTAGTAGTGCTTCGTAGTTTTCTTTGTATAAATATGTACATACCTGGTTAGATTTATTCCTAAGTACTTTATGTTTTGGGAGTCCATTAAAAATGATACTGGTTTACTGATTTCCTTGTCAAAGTTATTTTTGTTGGTGTAGAGAAATCCAACTGATTTTTGTACATAAATTTTGTATCCTGCTGCTTTGCTGAAATCTTCTGTAAGTGTCAGCAGCTTTCTGGTAGATTCTTTGGGATTTTCTGTGTATAAGATCACGTCATCTGAGAATAGGGATGCTTTTACTTCTGTACTAATTTGGATGTCCTTTATTTCTTTTTTCTTGCCTTACTGATGTAGGTAAGACTCCCAGTACAATGTTAAATAAGAGTACTGATACAGAGCATCTTTATCTGGTTTCTTTTCTCAAGAGGAATACTTTTAGTCTCAATTTATAATGATACTGACCATTTGTTTTGTATAAATGCCTTTTATTGTGTCAAGAATTTCCCTTCTGTTCTTATTTTCTAAGTATGTTTTTTAAGAAAAAAAACGAGGAATAGTGAAGAACTTTGTCAAATGCCTTTTCTGCATTGATTGATGACATCACGTGGGGTTTTCTTGTTGTTTTGTCTATGCAGTGTGTTACATTGATTGATCTTTTAATGTCAAACAATCCCTGCATACCTGGTATGAATTCCACATGGTTATGATGTATGATTTCTTTTTATTCTTTATTCTTTTTTCATACTTTGCTGAAATCTATTGGATAGAACTTTGTTGAGAATTTTGGTGTCTATGTTCATCAGAGATGTTGGTCTACAGTTTTTTTTTTTTGGTAGTATCTTTGACTGTCTTTGGTATCAGGGTTATACTGGCTTTGTAGAATGAGTTTGGGAGTATTCCACCTTTTTGCTGAAATAGCTTGAGTAGTGTTGGTATTAACTCTTTGAAACTTCAGTAGATTTCCCCAGTGAAGCCATGCAGGACAGGGCTTTTTTTTTTTTTTTTTTTTATGGTGAGGAGAAGTCGTTTCTTTACTACCCTTCAATCTCATCTTTTCTTGTGTGTCTGTTTAATTCTTCTACCTCAATTTGTGTTATTTACATAGGTAGTGTGTTTCCAGAAATTTATCCATTTATCCTAAGTATTAAAATTTATTGGCGTACACTTTTTCTGTTAGTGTTCTGTGACAATGCTTTTTATTTCGATCGTGTCTGTTGTGATATCACCCATCTTGTTTTTCTTTCCTATCCTGTTTTCACTTTTGTCAGTTTGGCCAGTGGTTTGTGAATTTTGTTGATCTTTCCAAAGCACCTACTTTTGGTCTTGTTGACTCTTCCAGTTGTTTTTCTATTCTCTATTTCTCCTCTAATACTTATTATTTCCTTTTTTTATGGTGCCTGAGGGGTTCTTTTGCTGTTCTCTTTCTATTTGTTCAAGTTTAGGGTTATTTTTAAAAATTTTACCCTCTTTTTGAATGTGTGCATTTATTGCTATAAATTTACCTCTATTTACTACTTTTGCTGTGCTCAAAAGATTTTGGTAAGATACGTTTTCACTCTCATTTGATTGCATGATTTCTTTAATTCTGTCCTTGATTTGTTCTACTACCCAAGTTTTTAAGCAAGGTGTTCATTTTTCATTTATTTGATTTTTTTTTACTTTGCTTTTTATGTGATTGATTTCAGCTTTTATGACATTATGATTAGAGAAGATGCTTTGTGTCATTTTGATATTTGAATTTTGTGAAGGCTTGCTTTGTGCCTGAAATGTGACCTATTTCCTATGGAACGTTCCACATGCTTTGGAAAGTGTATATACTCTGCTGCTGTTGAGTGGAGCATTCTGTATATATCTTTGTGGTTGAGTTAATTGATTGCAACATTTAGGCCTTCTTATCTATTTTGAGTTTCTTTTTAAATGTTCTGCTCTTCACCAGAAGTAGTGCATTGAAATCTGCTGTGGAACTGTCTAATACTCTTTCCTGTGCTGTTAGAGTTTGTTTTATGTATTTTGGAGCACTGTTATTGAGCGTGTATATGTTGCCACTCCTGCTCTTTTTTCATTAATATTTGCTTGATGTATATGTTTTTTCCATTCTTTAAGTTTTAGTTTATGTCACTGTGTCCAAAATGTGTCTCTTGTATTCAGTATATGAATAGATAATGCTTTTTTTTATCCATTCTGCCACTGTTTTTTTACTGATGCATTTAGGCTATTTACATTTAGTGTAATTACTGAATATTGTTTGTTGTTAGATGCCATTGAGTCAGTTCTGACTCAGTCATCCTGCTGTCATTTTGTTGTATTTGTGTGTGTATATGTGTGGTATTGATAGTTTCTTTGTTCTGCTTAATTTTCTGTACTGAGATCTTTTTTCAGTGGATTTTCTTTTTCATCTTTCATTATTGTTGATTTGTGATGGTTGAGTCTGTTTTTCTTTGATATTTTGATGGGTGTTGTTAGCTTCCTTTGCACTTACCTTAAAATTTACCTTTATTTTTCCGAGTTTAAATGAGTCTTTTATTTCTTAATATCATGTTGATTTACTCTCCATACAGCAGTTCTATAACTACATTGTTTATTCTTTTTTTGTGCTTTGATGTTGTTGTTTATGTAATGATGTCTCTGGTTCCCTATTTTTAGATTTTTAGCTTTGTATTGTTTTTGTGAATTCCCTTTCTGGGTTGATATCTTGTTGATCTGCCTGTATCCTAGTCTTAGATTGTTGTCTAATGTTGTTGGTTCTCTAACTGAAAGACTGTCTCTAGTATTTCTTGCAATTTTCTGTGGTTCTTATAAATTCACTTGATCTGTGTTTATCTGTAAATGTCCTAATTTTGTCACCATATTTCAGAGACAATTTTGCTTGATATACAATTCTTGGCAGGAAGCTTTTTTCCTTCAAAACTTTATGTGTTATCCCATTGCTTTCTTGCCTGCATGGTTTCTGCTGAGTAATCATTACTGTCTTACTAGCAGATGATTTTTTTTTTTTTAATCCCTGGCTGCTCCCAAGATTCTTTATTTGTCTTTGGTTTTGGTAAGTTTTCTTTCTTCTTCTTTCTTTCTTGTAAGTGAAAGTTTACAATCCTAGTCAATTTTCTGTATAAAACCACTAGTAACCACCTCTCTGCAACTCTATCTACTCTCCACACCCTGACACCACATTCTTCTTTTTCACTCCTTACCTCCAGTATCCACTTAACCAACACGTCACTTCTCCTTTCCCTTCTAAAAAGAAACCAGTAGAACAGCATATATATATTAAACCATAAAATATACATACTAAATGCTCACACTGTGTCTCCAAGTCTGGTCCATTTTTTGAACTGTTGACTTCAATACTGATTTCAGCTTAGGGCTAGCAGCAAGTCTAGGGCTCATGTTCTCAGGGGACCCTCCAGATTGTTAGACCATCAATTCTGGTCTTTTAATAGAGTTCTTGATCTGTACATCTCTTTTTATCATGCTACACAGAAGACTCTACATTGTGTCCCCTATTGAGGCTGTCTTTGGTTGTGGCCAGGCAACATCTGGTTCTTGTGGTTTCATGTTGATGTAGTCTCCCAATCATATGGATCCTTCTGTCTCCTGTGCTCCTTTTTCCTGTGGCTTTAATGTTCTCGGTTGTCATCTGCTCCAGGTGGCTTGGGTCCAATTGATGTTCCTCAGATGACAGCTTGCTGGCTTTTAAGACCCCAGATGCCAGTCACCAATATGGGGTGCAGAGCACTCTTAGCAAAAGACTAGTTATGCCAGTTGACCTAGGTGTCCCCTAAAAATATGGTCCCCAGGCCCCTGTCCCTGCTACTCTATTCTTTGAAATGTTGAGTTGATTTAGAAAACCTCTTAGCCTACAGCATAGTCCATTCATGCTGACCTGCCTTCTATTGCATGCTGTCAATTCCTTCACCTAACTGAATTTCTATTAACTATCTAGTCTATGAATAACCCTCTTCCTCCATCCCCACCCTTGTAACCATCAAAGAGTATTTTCTTCTGTGCATAAGTCCTTTAGTAAGTACTTGTAATAAAAGTCTCATACAACATTTGTCCTTTTGCAGCTGACTGATTTCACTCAGTATAATGTCTTCCAGTTGATTCCATGTTATGAGATATTTCATAAAAATCATCATTGTTTTTTATCATTGCATAATGTTACATGTACCATAGTTTGTTTATCCATTCATCTATTGATGAGCAACTAGGTTGTTTCCATCTTTTTGCTATTGTGACACTGCCACAATAAACATTTATGTGCATGTATCTGTTTGTGTGGCAACCCTTATTTCTGTAGGGTATATTCCAAGCAGTGGGATTGATGAATCATATTTTGAGCTTTAAAGAAAGCTTCAAATTGCTTCCCAAAGAGGTTGTACCATTTCACATTACCACCAGTAGTGTAGAAGAGTTCCAGTCTCTCCACAGCCTCTCCAATATTTGTTGTTTTGTGTTTTTTGGATTATTGCCAACCTCATTGGGATGAGATAGTATCCCATTGTAGTTTTAATTTGGATTTATCTAATAGTTAATTGTTGTGAGCATTTTCTCATGTGTCCTTTGGCTGCCTGGTTGTCGTCTTTGGAGAAGTGCCTGTCCATACCTTTGCTCATTGTTTAATTGGGTTATTTGTCTTTTTCTTGTTGATATATGGCAGTATCTTGTAGATTATGGAAATTAAATGTTGATCAGATATGTTGTTGCCAAATATTTCTTCCCATTCTGTAGGCAATCTTTTTACACTCTTGATAAAGTCTTTGAATGAACACAAGTGTTTAATTTTTAATAGTTTCCAAGTATCTATTTTCTCTTCTTTGTGTTCATTGTTAGTAAGATTTTGTAGTCTGTTTCAGCTGTGTATTAGAACTTCCAGTGTTGTCCCGATTTCTTCTTCCTTAATCTTTATCACTTTAAATTTGTTGTTTCACTTTTTTGCAGATGGATATCCAATTTTGCCAGCACCATTTGTTGAAGAGACTGTTTTTTTCCCCAGTTCACAGCCTTTGGGCCTTTGTCAAGTATCAGTTGTTCATAGGTTGTTGTTGTTAGGTTTCCCCATTTATGTAAATCTCTTTTGGTTTCCTGCAGTAGGGTCTTATAATTTTCTTTGTATAAGTCTCTTACATCACTGGTTAGATTTATTCCCAGGTATTTTATCTTGTTGGAAGTTATTATAAGTGGTATTGATTTGGTAATTTCCTCTTTGATGGTCTCTTTGTTGGTATAAATGAATCCTAAAGATTTATTATTTAGGTTTGTCTTATATCCCAATACCTGCTGAACTCTTCTGTTAGTTCCAGTAGCTTATTTACGGATTATTTAGGGTTTTCTCTGTATAAGGTGACATTGTCTCCAAATAGGGGTACTTTTTCTTCTTTACCAATGCAGGTGCCTTTTCTTTCTTTCCCTTGTCTGATTGCTCTGGCTAGAACCTCCAGCACAATGTTGAATAGAAGTTGTGACAGTAGGCATCCTTGCCTGGTTCCCATTCTCATGAGGAATTCTTCTAATATCTTTCCATTCAGGATGATGTTGACTGTTGGTTTTGCATAGATGGTGTTTATTAATGTTGATGAATTTACCTTCTATTCCTATTATTCTAAGAGTTTTTAACATGAATGGATGTTAGACTTTGTCATACAGCTTTTCTACATCGATTGATAAAAATTGAATGATTCTTATCTTTTGTCTTATTTATGTGGTTGATTGCATTAATTATTTTCCTGATGTTGAACAAACTCTGCATCCCTGGTATGAATCCTGCTTGGTCATGGTGCATTATTTTTTTGTTATGTTGTTGAATTCTGTCCGCTAAGATTCAGTTGAGGATTTCTGCATGTAGGTTCATGAGAGCTATTACCGTGTAGTTTTCTGTCTTTGTGCTATCTTTTCCCAGCTTTGATGTCAAGGTCATGCTGATTTCATAGAATGAATTTGGGAGCATTCTATCGTTTTCTATGGTGTGAATTGAAATTAACTCCCCTCCAAAAGTTTAGTAGATTTCCCCAGTAAAGCTATCTGAGTAAGGATTTTTTTGGTTGGTAGATTTTTTTTTTTTTTTGCTTACTAATTTTTGTAATAGGTTTGTTAAGTTGTTCTGCTTCTCTTTATGATAATTTTGGCAGATAATGTGATTCTAGAGATTTTTCCATTTCCTCTAAGTTTTCAAGTCTATTAGATTACAATTTTTCATAGTATGTTGCTATGATTCTTTTAATTTCAGTCGGGTCCGTTGTGACATCTCCTGTCTAATTTCTTATTCCAGTCATTTGTTTCCTTTCCTATTTTTCTTTTGTGAATTTAGCCAGTGGTTAATCAATTATTTTTAATCTTTTAAAATATTAACTTTTGGTTTTGTAAATTCTTTCAATTGGTTGTCTAGTCTCTAATTCATTTAGCTATGCTCTAATTTTCATTATCTGTTTTCTTCTGGTTTCTGAGAAGTTCTTTTGTTGTTCTCTTTCTACCTGTTCATGTTGTAGGGTGAATTCTTTGGTTTAGGCCCTTTCTTCATTCTGGGTGTGTGTATTTATTGAGATAAACTGACCTCTGAGCACTGCTTTTGTTGTAGCCCATCAGTTCTGGTAGGATGTGTTTTTATTCTCATTTGATCCATGAATTTTTTTTATTGCATCCTTGATTTCTTCTATAACCTATGAATTTTTGAACAAGTTGTTGTTCTGTTTCCATGTGTTTGACTTCCTACCCTTGTTGTATTTTTTTTTTTTTTTTTTTTTTTTGCTATTGATTTCAACTTTTAGGGCTTTATGGTCTGAGAATATATTTTGTAACATTTCAGTGGTTTGGATTTTGTTGAGACTTGTTTTATGGCCTAATACATGGTCTATTCTGAAGAATGTTCCATGCGTGTTAGAAAAGAAAATGAACTTGTCTGTTGTTCAGCGGAGAGGTCTGTACATTTCTATGAGGTTGAGTTGGATTGTTGCAATGACATCTTGTGTATCTTTATTAAGCTTTTTGCTGGATGATTTGTCCATTACTGAAAGTGGACTGCTGAAGTCTCCTCCTATTCTTGTGGAGTGATCTATCTCACTTTTCAGTGTTGTCAGTGTCTGTTTGATATATTTTGATGCTTTGATATTAGGTACATAAATATTTAATATTGTTATATCCTCTTTATGTACTGAACTGTTAAGCAATAAAGAGTGACCATCCTTGTCTATGATGGTGGACTTTACTTTAAAATCTACTAGTCTTGAGGTTAATATTGCCAGTCCTGCTCTTCTTTACATGTTGTTAGCTTGGTATACATTTTTCCATTCTTTGATTTTTAGTTTTTTCATATCTTTGAGTCTAAGGTGTGTTTCTTGTAGGCAATATAGACAGACTGTGTTTTTAAATTTAACTTGTTATTCTTTGTCTCTTTATTAGAGCTTTCAGTCCATTTACATTCTGTGTAATTATTAATAGATACCAATTTAGTGCTGCCATTTTGGTGTCTTTATTTTTGTGTTGATAATTTCTTTGTCCCACTTAATATTCTGTTCTAAGTCAGTTTTCTTTACAGATTTTCTTTTCATCTTTTTCAGTGTTGGTTTTGTATCTGTTGAGACTTCTATATTGTGTTTCTTGTTTTTATGTGTAGTATTGTTAGTTTGCCTTGTGACTACACCACTATTCTCCCCTAATGTAATTTTAAAACAGTCTTTAACTTCCTTGTATCTCCTTGACATCCTCTCCATCTGCAATGTCTATGAATACATTGATATGTCCCTCTATATAATGTTGTCATACTTTGCATACAGAGATCTCGTTTCACTAATTTTAGTATTTTAGCTTTGGATTTACCTAACCAGGTAGGACTCTTGCTGCTGTGTCTTGCTTTTCATCTTTGAGTCTATGTCTGGCGTTATTGATTTTCTAATGGAAGAATGTCTTTCAGTATTTCTTATAATTTTGGTTTGGTTTTTGCAAAGTCTCTAAGCTTCTGTTTATCTGGGGATATCCTAATTTCACCATCATACCTGAGAGACAGTTTTTCAGGATGTATGGTTCTTGGTTGGAAGCTTTTTCCTTCAAGATATTGCATGCGCCATCCTATTGCCTTCTTGCCAATGTCGTTTCCACTGAATAATCAGAGCTAAATCTAACAGTTTCTCCTTCATAAGGTAGCTTTGGTTTAAGCCTAGCTACCTTTAAGAGCCTCTCTTTATGTTTCGTTTTATTAATTTTGATAATATGTCTTGATATCTTTCTTTTGGGATCTGTCTTTTGTTGAGCTCAATGAACAAACTTAGATATAGATATCTTCTCATCTTTCATGATGTTAGGGAAGTTTTCTGTCAGCAACTCTTCAACAATCTCTGTATTTTCTGCTATCTCTCCCTATTCTGGTACTCCAATCAATCAAGAAATGTTCCTTTTGATAGAGTCCCACATAACTTTTAGTGATTTTTCTTGATTCTTCTGTCTGATTTTTCCTCATAAATGCTGTTGTTAGGTACTTTATCTTCAATTTTGTTACTTCAATTTTGTTAATTCAACATTCCATTTCTCTGATCCTGCTCCTTTGGCTTTCAATTGAATTGTGTAACTCTGTGATTTTATTGACCTGCTAATTTTCAGATTTTTGTTGTTCCAGAAACTCATATAGCTTGTTTAATATTTCATTTTGTTCTATTTCACTTTGTCTAAACTCCATCCTAGGGTCTAGAAGGGTCTATAAACAATTTTTTGGTATTCTACCTCTGATGATTTCAGAAAGGCTAAATCTGGAAAATTTTTTTGATTCCTTATTTTGAGAGTTTTCTGGCGCTATAGAAGTCTGCTTCTTTAAATAGGGATTAATTGTTGCCTCCAAGCCATCAGAAAACTGTTGTGATTAATTGTTAGGTTATTGCAATCTAACATATACACACACACACACACACATACACATTTAATTTGGTTTTGACTGTCCAAGCAGTCTAGTCACTTAAGCTAGAGAGGTTATTGGAGGCTTTATAATTCTGAAGCCCTATAAACTGACAATTGGAGCAATGAGTGTACTGAGAGCAATAGCAGAACTCTAATTCCAGTCCTCCCTTTATTTCCACCACCAGGTCCAGAAGAAAGGATCAGGGCACACACATAAAATACTCAACTTCCATCCTAGGTAGTACTCTAGAATTTAGCTCCAGAATAGAGTGTGGAATGGAGGGGGGAGGAATTGGGTAAAGGGAGTTAGGTAGCGTGTAGGAAAGGTTTGACTCATGAAAGTTGACTCACACTTAACATGCAATGCTCCAGTAAGTGCAGCAATCTGTAGCTCTAAGGAGCAAGTGAAACACATCATCTACCCTTCACTTTGTTTCTCTCTCTGAGTCCAGGATAAAAGCTAAAGGCATACAAGTAAAATGTCCCATTTCTGCCCCAGTAGTGCACCAAGAATTTATTCTAAAATGTAAAGTAGAGAAGGCAGGTGAGAAAAGCTGAAGACAGGGAGGCAAGTAAGCATGTAGGACAAGATTGAGCCCCAAAGTATCCTGTGCATTTATCTTGAAATGTGTGGAATTTGTCTGCTGTTTCATAGATGCAGTGGATGCCTGGCTCAGTGGAGGTAAACTACCCTTCCCTTTGTTTCCCTCCTGAGTCCTGGGGAAAAGCTCAGGTCGCACACATATAATCCCCATTCCAGTCCAGGTAGTACACCAGAATGACATAGCTCAGAGAAGAAGGAAGAGTGCTGCCGTACTTGGCAGCCAGTCTTGCTGTGTTCTCTAGGTGCAGCTGTCTTAAGCACAGCTTCTCTGCTGAGAGAGATGCTGTCCACTAAGGTGCTGCTGCTCAGCATGGCAGCTGACCGCAGCTGGAATCTCAGGTGTGACAGTCCCAGTCTTAGCCTCCCAGAGGACAAAGATGCCATCCATACCCGTGCAGCCTCTTCTTTGCGCACACAGGAGCAAAGCAGAACACTTTGTGCCACTGTCTTGCTTCTTAGAAAGGTATTTGTTCCCTTACTATCACCCAGTCCAGTCTCACAGATTTCTGGCTGATCTTGTGACTCTTAAGACATCCATTTTGTTTCATTTTGTTGTTTTTCTAGACTAGTACTTAGAGGGAATGAAGATATGTGACAAGTAGGCCATCTTGGCCCCACTTCTTTGCTTTTGGTAAGTTAGATTATGATATATCGTAGTTACTTTGTCTTACAGTTTTTCCTGCATGGAGTTTGTTGAGCTCCTTGGTTGGAATGATATGAGGGAAATTTTCTGCCAGTAAATATTCAACAATTTTCTCTATGTTGTCTACTCCTCCTCCCGCACAACCTCACCCAGGCTCCCATTCTGGTATTCCAGTCACCCATAGGTTTTTCCTCTTGATAATATCCTACATAATTCTTAAAATTTCTTCATCTTTTTAATTCTTTTTTTCTGACTTTTCCACAAGAAAGTTGATGTCAAGGATTTGTCTTCAATTTCACTAATTCTGACATTTATTGTTTCAGTTACATTCTCACAGCCTTCTATGGTGTTGTTCCATCCTGAGAATTTTTTGTTATTTTCTTTTTGGATTTTTAGTTACTGTTTTTGTGTGGTTTCTAGCAGTATGTTTATTCTGTCATTCTATTATTGTATTGTTTTCCTGAATTCTTCTATTTTTTTGTCTGTGTATTCCTTGGTCTGATCTGTTTTGCCTGATGTCATTCTTAATCTCCTGGAGAGATCTGTTTATCATCTTTTGAATTCTTAATCAAGTAATTGCACTTCCTTATCTTCTCCAGAAGGTTTTCTTGTTCTTTATTTTAGCTGCTTGTTGGAGCCGTGTTGTCCTACTTCATTATGTGATTTGATATTGACTTCTGGGCATCAATTTTTTTTAAAAAAAAAGCAAACCCACTGCCGCCATGTTGATTCTGACTCGTAGTGACCCTATAGGACAGAGTAGAACTGCCCCATAGAATTTCCAAGGAGAACCTGGTGTATTTGAACTGCTGACCTTTTAGTTAGTAGCTACAGCTCCTGTCTACTACACTGGGGCTTCTAATGCATCAGGAAGTTATTATATTTGCTTATTGTACTCTTGTTTACTGCGTCATGTGTTTTTGTTTAGTTTTGCTATGTCCAGAAACCATGGTAACATAATGGTTAAATACTGTGTCTGCTAACCAAAAGGTCATCAGTTCGAATCCTTCAGGCACTCCATGGAAATTCTACGGGGCAGTTCTACTCTGACTTATAGGGTCACTATGAGTTGAAATTGGCTTGACAGCAGTAGGTTTTCATTTTTTTTCAGTTTGGTATATCCAAGTAGTCTTGTGGTATGCGCTATCCAGACATTGGGGTTGTTGAAGCTCTAACCTTCCATTTCCAGATGATCAGAACAGCTACTACATGTGTGAATCTGGGAGTCTGTTTGCTGTTCCTACAGGACTGCTGAAGATGTAGGTAAAGACTTCTGGTGAGATAATGAATCTGTCCTACTGATCATCTGGCCTAGAGTGAAAGTGGTATTCTTGGTTTTTGAGTTTGATGTTGTATGTGTGCTCTGTGGCTTACCAGTTGGTCAGGACAAAAGCACCTAGGTCGTCAGTCATCGAAGTGTGTGGGTGTAGCTACTGTCACCTATAGTTCTAGACAGACAGGGCTTCATGGAGCATTCAGAACAGGCACAGATTTCTGGTTTCAGTGGGAGTGATGTGGTGGGCAAGGCAGAGGGCTGTCAGCTGCCCCGGGGTTTCCAGATGAAGGACATGGTCCTATCCACTAGAGTGCATAGTAGAGGTATAATGTAGCCCATACTTGGATGCCCAATGCCCTTGGCTGGAGAGAGGGGAAGCACTGCTAATACTAAGGACCGTGTTATGGGCTAGATAGAACAGGTGGTACTTCTAGCCCTCAGGCCCCTGGTGCAGACTTGTGAGGCACCTTCTTAGGAGATGGAATGGCGTTAAATGTCACAAATCTGCACTCCTGCTTGGCTGCAGGATGTCCTGTCCATTTTGAAGGCCTGGGGTGTCAGATCAGCTGCAAGGCACTTAGTCAAGGGTGAAGGGTCGGGGGTGAGTGGCACTGCAAGTCTGTAGACCCCTCTTGCCAGTGGCTGGGTAAAGGAGAAGGTGCATCTAGACCTAGCCATCCAGTCTCAAGGGGTATGGCTTTATTGAATGCCACAGAGCTAGTGTTGGAGCAGAGAGGAGGATGGATAATGAGAAGAGATGCTCCTTGGCTGTGGAACTCTGGTTGGAGAAGCCATATGGTTCACACATGGTCAATTGGGAGCTTGTATTTAACTTTCAGAGGTCTAGTGTTGATCTTGCTTAGTTCCAGAGATGTGTGTAGATTTGCTGCTACTCAGCTGCACTAGATAAGGTGGGTTTGGGCTTGTAATGTTGGTTGCATCAAATCGTATGCACTGTGAAGGTTCAGCTAGCAGGTCGTCTGCAATCTCGTGATGCATGCTTCCCAGTATCTACTCTTTTTTCTTTCTTTCTTTCTTTCTTTTTTTTATTTAATATGACTGAGTGAAAATGTACATTCCCGTATAAATTTACATACCCACTCTTAGGCGAAATCGAGGCCAATTGGCACAACTAGCATTTTTCTAAGAGAGCTCTCTGCACCCTGCATTGGTGAGTGGCATCTGGAGTCTTAAAAGCTGCCAAGCTACCATCCGAGGGCACAGCAAATGGTCCCAACTCAGTATCTACTCTTTTTGAATTGTCTTTCTCCATCTTTTACTCAGTTCAACTCTTTAGCTTTTTCATTAATGATTAAGGTTCCTAAACTGCGTATATGTTCTATTCACTTGTTTTCTGGGGCTGACATTTGTAATAAGAGGGATGACATGAAACCACAGAAAAAAACAAATCCACTGCAGCTGAGTTGATTCCAACTCATACTGACCCTATAGGACAGAGTAGAACTTCCCCATAGTTTCCAAGTTTCAAACTGCAGACTCTTTGATTAACAGCAGTAGCAATTAACCACTACACCATCAGGGTTTCCAGGGTAACTTCAAGCATCTGACTATTCCACATTTTGGCTCTGCCTTCTGCAGTGCCAAGACTTCAGAGGAAGACTCTTATAGAAAGCTCTTTTCATGGAGTAAACAGGCCAGTAGTATGTTACATAGCATATAAAGGCTCAAAAGAGGAAGAAGGAACACTAGCTGAGAATTTGAAGGGCAAACATCACAGCTATGCCCTTCCTTCCTTTTGTAATAATAATCAGCTCTGCTTGTTATGAAGCATTGATTGTTTGGGTGACAGTGTATTTGGCTGAGGGGGGTTATAAACTTAAGGGCACTATCAACGAATTTGTAATTTAGAAGAGGTTTGTGATATATAAGTTTGTAAATCAGACGTATGCCTTTTGGTTTTCTAGTCCCACAATGCAAGGGGATACCACATGGCCAATAAGGTCCTGTAGAAAATTTCTAGCCAGACTTTTGCAAGACTCATGGTCATAGCAGTCAAAACTTGACATAGTTAAGTTCTTGGTTACTAACTGAAAAGCTGGAGGTTTACATCCACCCAGAGGTGTCTTGGAAGAAAGCCTTGATGATCTACTTCCAAAAGGTCACAGCCATTGAAAACCCTGTGGAGCACAGTTCTCTGACACACGTGAATCACATAGTCAGAATCACTTCATGGCATCTTTTTTAAAAAAAAGAATTTTACTTTTAATTCTGCTTCACTGACCATGATATCTTTCTAGAAGAACTGAATGGACTGGTGTAGGCTCTCTGCCTTCCACAATGACCTTTTGCTGCTGGATTCTGCACGAAGCCGTGGTCTGGATGGAATTTCTCCCCAAGAGTCACAGATTCTTGCTTCATAGGGTAGCAGCCTTATATTCAAAATATGCTACAATATAAAAATCAGGCTTCTGATGAAGGCTTCCTTTCTCTACTTTTCAACCTAGTTATACCATCCAAAATATTCCACAGAGTTGATGTTTCTGTTCCTTTAATTCAGTGTTTGGGATGACACAGCCTAGCCCAGCTGTCTTCACATTAAAGTGCCTTTTGTAAATGTTAGCCATTGTTTTCAGCCTCCTCGTTCTCTTTGCCTGGGAAGCAAGGTTGTCATGATGCATGCTGTTTCTTAAGGGATGTGCTGCAATATTTCCTTACTGTGGTATGAAAGATCTGTACAAGGGGAGCCTCCTTATTCTTCTGACATTTCCACTCAAAAGTTGACCCAGTTCCTAGAGAATAACAAAAGAAGCACAAAAACAGGAACAGATTCCCCTGGGGAACTGATAAATCTTGTTGAACTCTGTCAACTGAGTATTACCTGAGAGAACTGGATAGCTACCAAAAAGCTGAGGAAGGCAGTCACATCTTAAAGATATATGGACAAATTAGGCTGGCTCAGTTTGCCAGATGTCTTCCAGAATTTATCTTTGATATGAGACCGCATGAAGCACTGTTAATTCCTCATCCAGTCTTGGTGTGCCAGTGGCTGGGCAGCTGGTCTACCGATTGTGTACCTTTAGGGGCTCCTCAGCTGGAGCCTGAGGAATCGTTTTAATCCTGGATTCCTGACCTACTATGAATGACCCAGAGTAGCCACCAAGGCTGCCAGAATTAGGGTCCGATCTCATCCACTGTAGGTACTAGCCTCTCTACCAATAACTACCATGCTGAGTTATAGCATCTGGGAAGAGGAAAGACTAAAAGGATACAGCACCAGGTCCAGTGCAATTGACATAGATTTACACAGTACAGTTATTTGTTGAATAATTGCTCAGGAAAACCTGGATAGAACTTAGGTCCTTTCCTTAACTGCATTTGCCACTCTCTTCAGATACTCCTTATTTACCAACAGTTCAGCTTTTGCCTTGTCTGATGTCACAAAGATTGGAGGCCTAATTCCTCTCTCCTCTTTTTAGACTTTATCCACCTTACAAACTCATAACTGCCTTTGTGGTTGGCCTGTAATCAGTCTTCTAAGATTGTAAAGTTATTTGTGTGGTGTTGTGGTAGACAGAGTTAAGGGGAATCCTTTTTTGATCTTTTATTTTGTTGTGCATTAAGTGAAAATTTACAATTCAAGTCAGTTTCTCACATACAAAAACTTATACACTTATTCTTATGCGACCCTAGTTTTTCTCCCTGTAATATGACAGCACACTCCTCTCTGCCCTGTATTTCCTGTGTCCGTTCAACCAGATTCTGTCCCTTTCTGCCTTCTCATCTCATCTCTGGACAGGAGCTGTGCATTTAGCCTCATGTATCTATTTGAGTCAAGAAGCACACTCTTCACCAGTATCATTTTGTGTCTTGTAGTCCAATCTAATCTTTGTCTGAGCAGTAGGGAGGAGGACCAGTTGGCTTTGTCTGAAGAGTTGGCTTCAAGGATGGTTTTAGATTTGGATTAACAGAGAATCCAGGGTCCATGTCTTCTGGGGTACCTCCAGTCTCAGTCAGACCATGAAGCCTGGTCTTTTTATGTGAATTACGCAGTTCTGCACCCCACTTTTCTTCCGTTCCATAGAGAATTCTCTGTTCCCTATCAGGGCAATCATTGGTGTTAGCCAGGTATCATCTAATTCTTCCAATCTCAGACTAATAGAGTCTCTGGTCTATCTGGCCTTTTCTGTCTCTTGGGCTCATATTTTTCCTTATGTCTTTGATATTCTTCATTTTCCTTTGCCCCAGGAGGGTTGGGACCAATCAATGTATCCTAGATGGCCACTTGCTAGCTTTTAAGGCTCCAGATGCCATTCACTAAAATACCTGAAGAACTTTTTTTTTTTTAATTAAACACTGTTACATCAATAAAGGGGAATCCTTCAGGACATATGTCCTTTTCTTCAGATTCTGTGAGCAAAGAACATCAGTAAAATCAGCCACCGGACTTACGAAATTTGCTTCACATTTTCTCTTAGATAGTATTCCCATCCATTTCGTCTTCAATCCAATTTATGATCTCTTTTTCATTTAGTCATTCAACAGATGGTTTTGGAAGGATCTATAAGCATTGCCCTACAGATTATAGATTATACAAAAGCCAAAGAGCTCTTGTTCCTAGCAGGTCACGGTCAGGGGAGAGGAACCAAGACAAGGCCATCAAAGGCAGAATCAAGTACTAGAAGACAAAGTATCTCTGGGTGATACAAATGGCTAACATTCTTGGCTGCTAATCAAAGCTTTGAAGGTTCAAATCTACCCAGAGGTGCCTTGAAAGCAAAGCCTGGTGATCTACTGCTAAAAAATTAGCCACTGAAAACCCTATGAAGCACAGTTCTGCTCTGTCAGAGTAGAATGCCATTTGTCAAGGTTGACTCAACTGCGGCTGGTTTACTAAGAAAGAAAGAGGTACAAAGTGACCCAGCATAGAGGAAATGCAACTTTTTCAATCCAGGAAGAAAAATGAAAGTTTCACACACATACACACACATTTATTAGGTGGATTGTGATAAGGTTGATTAAGAAAGAAAGAACAGCACATGTAAAGTTTCATGTTATGGATTGAATGATATACTCCCAAAATGTGTGTCAATTTAGCTGTGCCAGAATTCCCAGTGTTGTGCGATTGTCCACCATTTTGTGATCTGATGTGTTTTTCCTATTGTGAATCCTATCTCTATGTTAATAAGGCAGGATTAGAGGCAGTTGTATTAATGATGCAAGGCTCAATCGATAAGATTAGGTTTGTCTAAAGCCAATGTCTTTGGAGATATAAAAGAGAACAGTGAGCAGAGAGGCAGGGCACCTTATTGCTACCAAGCAAGAAGAGCCAGGCATCCACATCCTTTGGACCTGGGTTCCTGTGCTGAGAGAGCATGTCTTTTGGGCCTGGGGCTCCTGTTTCTTCCTTGACAGGGGGAGATTTATGATGAGGACCTTCCCCCGGAGCTGACTTTCTGTGGAGCTAGCACCCTGAACTTGGACTTCCAGCCTACTACACTGAGAGAACACAGTTCTGTTTTTTAAAGCCATCCACTTGTGGTATTTTTGTTATAGCAGCACTAGATGATTAAGAGAAAATCAAAAATCAAAATAACATGTGGGCTTCTCTGGAAACTGTTAGTAATAGACCAGGACATGAAGCTGGAAAGGTGAGCAAGGGACTTGTCCTTGATAGATGTATTTTAGAAAGATTCTTCTAAGAACAGTGTGGACATGTACCAGATTCTTTCTCTACTCTTCACATTCATTACATGAATATTCACTGGATCCCTCTAAGTGCCTGGCAGTATTGCAGGTGACAGCATAGAGCACTCAGCAAAACTGAAGGTTGACTTGTCCTGTTTAGATATTCAGAGTTCCTTAGTGGAAAGTAAGGTCAGAATTTTCCTCTGTTTGAAACTTAGTTTTTAAAATACATATGTATGTGTACACACTTGTGTACACACACACCCACCCACACACACACCAAGCAGGCTAAGTGAATTAGTCAAGACCTAAAACTCTATACTAAGATTCATCTTCTGCATTACCTCTGAGGAGTTTGTGTTTAACAGAGGTGACAATGAATTCAATGGCATCAAGGCTACCAAATGGTCCTCCTGTGGGCATCTTGGCATAGGGAATAATGAAAAAGAATTGTTTTAAACACACACACACACACACACACACACACACACACACACACACACACTCACGCATACCCATGCTACCCTGACAGGCAGGAATGAGGGAGGCAAAGTGTGAAATGATGGGTGGACAGGCATGACCCATCATTAAATCTATAACTCTTTTCGACCTGCATACAAAGTATGATAATTAAGTCTGTGAACTTTGTTGTTCTATGTGCTACATACATCATTGCTGACTATCACTATAGTCACCTTTGAAGTACTCCCCTTGGGAAGTTATTCACCTATGCCAGCACCAGTCCACTTTCATAGCAATTTTGGAATTCTTTCCGGACTGGTCATTGCACACGGTGGAATGGTGGCAACGTCATGAACTTAATCATATAGTTGTCTGTGAGGGAGTTTTAGCCAGTAAAGAAATAAGGGTATTGGAATACCCTTGCTAGTCACCTGATCTGTCCCCCTCATGACTCTTGCTTTACCAAAAGATAAAGGAAACATTGAAAAGAAGACATTTTGATGACATTAAGGACATCAAGGGTAATATGAGGACAGTTCTGATGGCCATTTCAGCAAAAGAATTCCAAAATTGCTTTGAAGGGTGGAATAAGCACTGGCATCAGTACATGGTTTCCCAAGGGGAATACGTTGAAGTGATATTCGGCAATGAGGTATGTAGCACATTTTTTCTAGGGTGAGTTTTCAAACTTAATTGCCAGACCTCATACAACCCAGAGTACCATGCCAGCTGTTCCACAACCCATGCCCTCTCTATCTCTCTGTGTATATTCACCACTCAGTAAGTTTGTTTAGAGCCTGGGTGGTTAAGAGTTTGGCTACTATCCAAAAGGTGTGCCTTTGGAATCTACCAGCTGCTCCTTGGAAACTCTATGGGACAGTACTACTCTGTCCTATAGGGTAGCTATGAGTCAGAATTGACATGACATCATGGATTTAATGTATGTTCATCTCTAGAGAGGAAAAGAAATCGTATTCATTGTCTTTCATGTGCCAGGATTATACTTCTGCTTTTATATATGCCATCTCTTTAAGCCTCATAATAATAATATGCATTATGTATTGCCACCCTGATTCTCTTTTCAATAAACTTGGAATTGATTAGATGGCGACTAATAACAACAAGTCTTGAAATTAAATTGTCTGAGTAACATCTCTGAGTTAATAATCATCCTTTGCCATGAAAGTTGTATAGGTTGGGTGTAAAGCATGTGCTTTGGAACTGATCCTTGATTTATATCCTAGCTCTGATGTGATAGCTAAGATTGTGTGTGTCAGCTTGGCTGGGCTATGACTCTCAGTGTTTATATGTGATCACTCACATAATGAGATCTACTGTGAACAGAAAGTCAGTTGAAAAAGAGTTTTCTTGAAAGTCTGGCCTGTATCTGAACATAAGCAGACATTCTGGCTTTTTGCTTGCTCTGAATCCTGCAGCTACATCCTTTTCATCTGATCTCAGTTCTTGGGACTTGAGCTAGCATCAAATCTACTGGTCTTGGGATTCATGGGTCTTCACAGCCTGTGAGGGGAGTTCTGCTCTCCAACCTGCCTGTCAACTTTGCCAGCCCTTGCAGCTGTGTGAATAAGAAGAAGACTTGCTGTCTTGCCTTCCAGTCTTGGATTCATCAGTATTCACAACCGTAAGCAAGAGTCCTGCTTTCTGACCTGCCTATGTTGGGTTCACCAGCCCCTTAAGCTATGTGAATTGGGAGAAGCCCCTATCCTAACCCACAGGCTTGTGATGACCCAGCCTCTACAACTGTGTGAGCTGTTTCCTTGAAATCTCACTGTGTATATATTTATACACTTGATTGGTTTTGCTTTTCTAGGGAACCCAGCCTAAAACATCTGGGGTAGAGGTAGAATGCTGGGTCTCCTTGGAAAAGTTTTTTGCTCTTCCTTAGCCTCAGTTTCCACATCTGTGAAAGAAGGGCAGTAATTTCAGAGGCTTCTAAGAATTAAATGAGGCAGCCAGTTGCTACATGATTAGCCTCTTGTCTGATACACAGCAAGCACTGAGGACATAATAATTATCTGTAGTCACCACGAGTCGGATCCAATTCAACGGCATTTGACATTGAGAGGTGTTCCTCCCCCCCAAATTCACATCTACCTGGAACCTTAGACTGGTGACCTTATTTAAAAATAGTCTTTGCAGAGTAGTTAGTAAACATGAGCTCATACTGGAATATGATGGGTCTAATGAGTGGTGTCTTTATGAAAGAAAGAAGAGGAAGATTCAGACACAGAGGTGGAGGAGACAAATCCCACATGAAGATGATGGCAGAAATTGAAGTTACATTGCCACAAGTTGGGCGTTATGACAAACTGGAAGAGGCAAGGAAACATTCTTCCCTATAGTTTTTGAGGTAGCATGGCTCTTCTGATATCTTGGTTTCTGACTTTTGACCTCCGCAACTATGAGAGAATAAATCTCTGTTGTTTTCAGCCTCCCAGTTTGTAGTACTTTGTTGCAGCAGCCACCAGAAACTGGAAGTCCAGGGCTGACTCTACCACATTACTTCCATATGTCAGCTCCACCCTTAATATCAAATGAGTGCCCCAGTTTAAGACCAAAGTCTAAAGGACCACGCAAGAATAGATATCAGGTATGAGCCAGCAGCTGGAATTCTTGTTACCCGGAGTCTTGTCTTCCCTTTCTCTGCAGCCTAGCCTCTAGTGACCTTAAGGATAAAGACAACAGCTCTCTGTGCATTCAGAGCATGTGAGGACAGTTTCTATTTATTTAGTTGTACAGGCAGTAGCCACTCTCAAACAATATGTAAAGCTAAATGATGGAGGCAGCCAAGCATGCCTAAAAAGATCAATATTCAACAAATGATTATTAAATGTCTACAAAGGTGAGGCATTAGTCGAAGAAGGAAATCACAGCCTACATATAAAGGTCTCAGGGTCCAGTGGGGAAACCCAACAAGTATACATGTTCAAATTGTGACACTGAGTGCTCAGTGCTGTGATGTCACAATAAAGAGGTATCCAAAACATATTGGGATTCAGGGGAGGTACAGGAATGTCAGTCCTCATGGCCATTTATCCCAGAGAAGGAAAATGATCCCCAAAAGGCCTCAAAGCCCCCAGCCTTGCACAGAGGAGAAACACTGTTGGAAGTTCAACTCTCCCACCTTGACTACATGGCAAACAGGTCGGCACATGGATAGCTTATGGACCGCACCAAAGATGAGGACACAAAGTCTGCCTACAAGCTACAGAAACTCTCTTGATTAAGCTCCATTCATATCATGGAATTAACTATTTCCCAACATTTTATTTGTCATTTGTCTGATTTATTGGCATAATTTTCTCTCATATAGATACTAAGTCCCTGGGTGGTGCAAATAGTCAATGCATTCAGCTCCTAGCCAAAAGGCTGGTGGTTGGAGCTCACCACAAGCACCTTGGAAGAAAGGTCTGGTGATCTAGTGATGAAAGAAATCAGACATTGAAAACCCCATGGAGTGCATTTCTACTCTGACACACATGAGGTCATCACGAGTTAGAATAGATTTGACAGCATATAGTTAAGTGCCAAAGAAAAGTTTAAATATAAATTCTACTGTTCATTTCCCCAAATTTTCATGATATGATCCTCAGCATTATGACACTCCCAGTGTTCCTTCTCGTGGAGCATTAGAGATAGATATTGGGGTAGGAGGCAGGGAAAAGTGCCAGGACTTGCTAACATTATCAAACATATATCCAGTTCACCTAGTGTGAAGCACAGCTAAGGGAAGGGGAAAACCTGAGCATTTCAACAAGAATTTGTAAAACTTGCCCTGAATACAACATACAGCCCCTGATGTACTGGGTGAAGAATTGGTGTGCAGAACTCAAACTCTATTTTAAAAGACCAGACTCAATGGTCTGACAGACTCCAAGGTCCCTGGAAGACACGGCCCTTGGACTTTGCTAGCTCAGAAGTAGAACCATTCCCAAAGCCAATTCAGACAAAGATTGGACTGGACTATGAGATAAAAAATGATACTGGTAAAGAGTGTGCTTCTTGAGTTAAGTAGATACATGAGGCTGTTGGAGAAGCTCCTGTCTAGAAGTGGGATAAGAGAGTAGACGAAGCAGGAGCTAATTGAAGTACGTGAGAAATACAGGGTGGAAAGGAGGAGTGTGCTCTCACGCAGCGTGTGGAGCTGCTAGAGTTACATAGCTTTGTGCATGTGGGTTTTTATATGACAGTTGACTTAAAGCACAAGAAAATATTTCTTTAAAAAAGAAACCTTGTCCTGAAATTATTCTGAATGTTAATAATTTTTTCCTTATAAAGCCATGACCATAAGAAGGTTTAGTTGTATGAGTGTGAGTGTGCTTGCGTTTTTGATTTGACACTTGTGAGGCTATTGCAATACATCTGTGGTAGTTTCTTTGCAAACATAATGAATATTTGAAGATAGTTCCTCAAGGCTGTTCCAAAGCCTGGTTTTTACTGGGCACTACAGGGCTGCAAAAGACGAGATGCTTCTGCCGAGTGACTGAGTGCAGAGACAGACATGGGGATGTACATGGAATTGGAAAAATTTGGAGCCAAGTGTATAAATCAAATAATGAAAAAGAATAAGACTCCGAATCAGCATGGGGTAAATGCTGCATATAAATCTTTGCATTACTGCAAATCTTGAAGGTACTGCAACGACCCTCAGGTGCTTTGGCACCATTCCAAAATGCATAGTTTAGTTAAATGTGCCTATCCAGATGTTGAGATAAAATTAAGGGCTTTCTTGGATTCCATATCGGAGGACACCAGGCACACCGCTCCATGTCTAACACTCAGTACTAAGTGTGAAGGATCTGGGAGAGAATTTCAGAGAAGTTGGAAATAACTAAAAAGTTAGCCAAGAAGAGTTACAAGGGAATGATTAGATGAGACCATTCTACTTAGAGAGCTAACAGAATATGACAACTCTTCTAGGATGCATTTAAACTAAGCCCTGTAAGTTCCTTGAAGCCTAAAGAATCGAGAGGGGTCCCAGGTACAGGGAACAAGGACCTAAAGTGAGCTAGTAGGGCATGCTGTTGGGAAGGACCTGGGCATGAATTCAATTTTGTCCTTCACCTCCTGGTAAACTGGGATGCACCTCACACAGTATCTTAGGCTAAGTTTCTCTAAAGAAGCAAAACTGGGAAAACTCACGCAATTGTGGCGCTAGAACACCTCAAGTTCATAGATCAGGATAGAGGTTTCTCTTGATTTGTATAGCCACAGGTGCTGGCGACACAACATCAGTAGGTTAGAGCAGGGTTCTTGTTCACAGGCTGTGAAAGCTTGCAGATCCCAAGACTGTCAGGCAAGACCACAAGTCTTTTCTCTATTTCATGTAGCTACAAGGGCTGGTGAACCCACAATGGGCAGACTGGAGAGAAGGGCTCTTAGTCACAAGTTGTGAAGATCAGTGAATCCTAAGATTGACAGGTAAGCCGCTAACTCAAGTCCCAAGAACTAGGCAGAGGCAGGATCCAAAGCTGCAGGCCACTCGCCCAAGGAAACTGTTTCAGCTGATAGGCTACTCACAGCAGATCCCATCATGGGACTGATCATGTATAACCACTGAGAATCATGGCCCAGCAAAAGTGACATGTAGTCTTAACCATCATATAGACCTAGCAGTTTTCTCCAGAAATCTAGGGTATTTGCCCAGCATTTGCTCGATTTAGCTACCATGCACTGCTAGAAAGCAAATAAGATACCAATTCTTAAGTAGTCTTTGGGATATATGTAACAGAAACTGGCTTTAGCTAAAAGGGGAATTTATTTCAAGAATAATGGAGTAACTCATTAAATGTAAAAGAAAACAAGACAAAAACAATAAAAACAATATATATTATCGTCTCTTAAGAAGCCTACCATCGAGGTGACTCAACTCAAAGATCCCTGGTATATATCTCTCATGTCTGGCCCTGGGAAAAAGACTCTACACTGCTGGAGGGCAGCCCTGCATCAGTTATGAGGACAAGAACAGGAGCAAGGACATGTGGAGGCTGCATATCAACTTCTGTATTTTAGGAGCAGTTGTCAGAGAAGAGGAGCATCTTGTGAGCCAGTCTGAGGAATATCTACTACTTTCTAAGATCAGCTCTTTGTTGAGGCAACATATGGTAACAAATTGTTAGCAAACACCATGGAGAGAGAGAAAAAAGTAGAGATACACTAGAGGAAAAAGTATTTAGGCTTAGCTGAAAGAAGAATCCTGGAACAGAGAAAATTGTTCAACATGGAATGCACTGACAAGAAAGGCTATGAAATCAGTGGCTAGACACTCCTAAAAACAGGTCCAGTTCTCTTCTGACAGATGTGATTTGTGTCTTTCTGCTTGAAAGACCAGAGGACTTCCTGAGATTCCTTCTATCACTAAGATTTCCTGATTCTGTCCTAAGACTCACCCTACTGTAGATCAGCATTTCTCAAAGTGCACCTATAAGGTGTTGATCTATGTTTTATGAATAGGTGAGTTCCACTGTTAAGCAAGTTTGAAAAGTACTAAGTTAAACATGTTATTGCTCTTCATATTCATTTGTTGTTGTTTTTTTGCTGCAGAATTGCTCAGAATCTTGATATATGTTGTAACTCTCCAAAAGTGGAATAAGACTATGAATGCAAGGTTTCTCAGAATTCTTTTATTGGGGAACAATTTGGAACCCCCTTAAACAATTTTATTGCTGTTCAACAATTTGTACACAAATTGTTCAGTGGCACTTGTTATAGTCTTCAGAGTATGAACAGATGTTTAACGCATTTGGCCAATAACCTAAAGGTTGGAGGGTTGAGTCTACCCAGGAGCACCTCAGAAGAAAGACCTGGTGGAAAACCAGCCATTGAAAACCCTATGAAGCACAGTTGTACTGTGACACACACGTGGTCACCATAAGACAAGGTTGCCTCAAGGGTAACCAGTTTTCAACTGGTGTGTTCCACATGGGAAACACTACTCTAGACTGATGCCATCTACGTACGTTGGCAACGTACTCCACTCAGCACTCCACAAGGAGTGGCCAACTTTTAACTCTTTCTTGATAATGTTCAATTTGCTTCTATACTGATTCCACACAGCCTTCTTTTTAAATTTACCAACAGTAAAATTCATGTTTTGTGGGGTACAGTTTTCTGGTTTTGATGAATGCATAGAATTGTGATTCTACCACCAGTCAGGGTATCAGACAGTGCTACTGCCACCAGAATCCCCTCCTGCTGCTACTTTATAGTCGTTCCCTCCTCTGACAACCACTGATTTATTTTCCATCCCTATAGTTTTGCCCTTCCAGAATGTCATATCTTCAAGTAGACTCATACATTATGTAGCTTTTTAATCTGGCTTCTTTCACTTGCAAAACACATTTGCGATGCATCCATGTTTTCTGTGAATCAATAGTTTATGGCTGAGTGGCATCCCATGGCAGGGTTGGGCCATTGTTTGTCGTTGTTTTGTTTTCTTAATGCATCACCCATTGAAGAAGATGATACAGCTTTCTTGTCAAAAATGATAAATCAAAGAGAAACATGTTCTTTACTAACAAATGAAGCATACTCTTGGGTATTATAATATCAAATAAAATTATGTATCAGTAAAAGAAAGTATCTAGAAAGTATCTAGACACGATTACACTTTTCTTTGGCTTGAGAGTAAAAGGCCTTAAGAGACTGGATTTGTCTACACCATTATTAAACACAAAAATGACAGAAAAATGAACTCTCCTGTGTCATGGATTGAACTGTTTCCAAAAAATGTGTGTAGCAATTTAGCTGGTCCATGATTCCCTGTATTATGTGATTTTTCCTATATACTGTAAATCCTCCCTCTGTATTAATGAGGGAGGATGGGTGGTGGTTGTGTTAGTGAAAAGAGAAAAGAAAAATCCAAACCCTTGGCCATTCAGTTGATTGTAACTCACTGTGACCTATAGAGTTTCCAAGAAGTACCTGCTGGATTTGAACTGTCAGCCTTTGGGTTAGCAGCTGTGGCACTTAACCACTACACCACCATGGTTTCCTGCATTAGTGAGGCAGGAATCAAACTATAAGACTGTACTGTGCCTTGAAGCAATCTCTTGGGATATAAAGGAAAGGGAAGCAAGCAGAGAGTAGGGGACCTCATACCACCAAGAAAGCAGGGCTAGAAGCAGAACATGACCTTCGGACCCGGGGTCCCTGTAGCTCGGAAGCTTCCATTTTAGAGAAAGTTTGAGACAAAGACCTCCCTCCAGAGCCAACAGGGAAAGCCCACCCATGGAACTGATGTCCTAATTTGGATGCCACCGGAGACAGGCCTGAAAGCCTGCACCCATAGAGATGACAGCCTAAATTACCCTGTGGGGCAATTCTACTCAGTCACATGAAGTCTCTATGAGTCAAAATGACTCAAAAGCACCAAACAATAACAACAACATGCTGCTGGCATTAAAAATAATAAATAGAGGAGTGATTCATTCCTCTTTTTGAATCACATGAAGAGACTTCTCCAGTTTTCCCAAAGGCCTCCATGGTCTGTTGTCATTCCATTCTGAAAATCATCATGTCTCTATTGATCCTCGTGGGAAGCCCTTAGGACTAAGTTCACAGAGCAGAGTGTCTTAGGCAGCAAGGTGAGATAGGCCACTGTTGGATGATATCGTGCAAGACAGGCTGTCAATGCAAAACTCTCCTATCTGCTGCTGCCTCGAGGCCCATCTGGATCAGGGGAGCTCAGCTTTACTACTACTGACAACTGTGCACTTCCCCCATGGTTTTGAAAAGAGAACTTTGGCCCAGTACCGGACTTTCCTTCAGAGCCGACAAGGGGAAAGCCTTCCCCTGGAGCGGACACCCTGAATATGGACTTGCAACCTACCGGACTGTGTAAGAATAAATCTTTCTTTGTTAAAGCCGTCCACTCTGTGGTATTTCTGTTAGAGCAGCCCTAGCTGACTAAAACAGAATTGGTACCGTGGGATTGGGGGTGCTGCTCTAGCAAATACCTAAAATAAGGAAGCCACTTTGAAACTGCGAATGGATAGAAGATTCAGAAGGAACGAAGAAGGCGCAGATGGTGAGAAACAACAGAGGACCGGCAGCAGCGACAGCGGCAGCAGCAGAACCAGAGGCAGCGCTGGAGCCGATCCGTGGAGTGAGAGAGGTCCTGCGCAGAGTTTTCCTCACAGAATGGGGTGCCTCTGGGCACTTGAATTGGTGGAGCTGGCCTTGCTGACCCACGGAGTGAGAGTTGAGTGCCTTTGGGCAGGACGCTTTCCAGCAAGAGTGGGGTGCCTCCAGGCACTTAAACCAGTGGAGCTACAGAGCTTTGGAACACTTGCCCAGCAGGGCAGATGTGGGCCTGAAGCCTGGGTCATGCAGCCACAGGAAGCTGAAGCTGAAGAGACAAATAGCGTGAGAAGCTGAGCTGCCTCAGTCTCAAGAGGTATGGCCATGACCTCAGGGGTTTGAAAGGGTGGAACCATGGCATGCTGTGTTTGTTAGGGTGGAATTGCCACTCAGTTGGGCTTAGGGGGCTCCTAAAGCCAATGGGACAGAGTTTCTGTCCAAGTGGGCCTTGAAGGCAAGGTTGTAGCACGGGGCTGGAGGTCTCAACTCAGAAACCAGAGAGTGTGGCTGATACCTAGAGTCTGGAGAGCATTGCTGTTGTGTAGAATGTCTCAGAAAATGTAAGAGTATTTCCAAAGCTTTGAGGGCTAATGTAATGTGTTCTGTTGACTTGCCTGTTGCCTGTTAATGCCTTCTAAGTTTCACATATGTAGAAGAGTTTTTGTATTTTGGACTTGGAACTGATTTAAGACTTCTGTTATATGGATGGACATAATTTTGCTATGGTGAGATGAATGTGTTAAATGTTTTGTGATGTGATTTTTGGGTTGTCAAAGGGTGGGATGTCATGGTTGGGATTGTGTCCCCCCAAAAATGTGTGCAGTCACATGGCTGGGATATGGTTCCTAGTATCTTCGGACTGTCCTCCATTGTGTGGTTTTGCTAACCTGCATGTTAAAGATTAGGGTGGGGCTGTAAATTCCTGCTGTAGGGGGAGTTTCCCTGGAGTATGGCTTGCCCCACCCTTAATGCTTTTAGCTTGCGAGGAATAAAAGGAAAAAGAAACAAAGGACAATTTGAGAACCTCGCTACCATCAAGCAAGCAGCACCGGGAGCAGAGTGCGTCCTTCAGACCAGAGGTTCTTGCGTCAGGATGTTCCCTGGACAAAGACTGATGCAATACCGGACTTTCCTCCAGAGCTGACAAGGGGAAAGCCTTCCCCTGGAGCAGACACCCTGAATATGGACTTGCAACCTACCAGACTGTGTAAGAATAAATCTTTCTTTGTTAAGGCCATCCACTCTGTGATATTTCTGTTAGAGCAGCCCTAGCTGACTAAAACACAGGCTGTCAATGCAAAACTCTCCTATCTGCTGCTGCCTCGAGACCCCTCTGGACCATGGGGGCTCAGCTTTACTACTACTGACAACTGTGCACATCCTCCATGGTTTGGAAAAGAGAACTCTGGCCCTGACTGTGTTTTCCCAGAGAAGAACTGTTTCAAGTTTCAAAGCAGCTCCATCAACAAAGAACCACACAGACAGTTATTTCTGCTGTCATTTTGTTTTGTTTGGTGTACTCTGTAGAAAACCCTGGTGTCATAGTGGATTAAGTGCTACGTCTGCTAACCAAAAAGTCAGCAGTTCAAATCTGCCAGGCACTCCTTGGAAACTGTATAGGGCAGTTCTACTCTGACCTTTAGGGTTGCAATGAGTCAAACCTGACTCGAAGGCAGTGGGGTTTTTTGGGTACGCTTTGTGAAGGTTGAACTTATTTCCCTAATCATCTGTGACAATTTATCTTGATACCTTCTTCAGAACCCCGGGAGTAACTCAACTTAGAGTGTGTGAGATTCTTAGAATATTACTGATGGTATCCTGTTTAAAGAGATTGCTATTGTAAGCTGCTGCCATATTGGCCCCCGACTCATAGCGACCCCATACACAATAGGATGAAACACTGCCTGGAGAGTTTTTCATTGACAGATTGTCTTGCTTGGAATCATCCAACAGTGGCCTATCTCACCTTACTGCAGGAGACACTCTATTCTGTAAATTGAATCCTAAAGGCTTCCCACAAGGATCCGTTGAGACAGGATGATACTTAAAATGGAACAATAACACTGCCTTGTCCTGCACCATCCCCAGGATAGGTTATGGATTAGACCATTGTGGTTTTTAGGGTTTTCACTGGCTGATTTTTAGAAGTAGATCACCAGGCCTTTCTTCCTAGCATGTCTTTATCCAAAAGCTCTAATGAATCCTGGTGAGCATCGTAGCTACACACAACCATCACAACAGATGAGTGATGGCTGTGCTTGAGGTGCACTGACTGGGAACTAAACCCAGGTCTCCCCAAAAAACTAGTGACTATTAGCTGTTGAGTCATTTTCAACTCATGACAACTCCCTGTGTGTCAGAGTCAGATTGTGCCCCATAGTGTTTTCAACAGCTGATTTTGGGGAAATATTACCCGGTTCACCTTCCAAGCTGCCTCTGGATGAACTTGAACCTCCAACCTTTTGGTTAGCAACTGACTGTGTTAAACCATTGCACTACCCAGAGACTCCTGTCTCTCACTTAGAAAGCAAGAATTCCACCCCTGAATCGGCGCCTATTTAGATAACCTTATTTTACCAGACTGACATTTAGTACTGAATATTTTTCATTGTTCATTCAACAAGCATGTTACAAGTTTCTAAGGCAGTGCAGCAGATAAAAAGATGTACAATTCTGCTTCTGGAAAGATTTATAGTCTTGGAAACTCTACAGGGACAGTTCTGCTCTGTCCCATAGGGTCACTATGAGTCAGAATCTAGTCAACAGCAATTGGTTTGGTTGGGTTGGGTTGGGTTTGGAAGAATGCAGGGGAGAGAGTAGTGAACTGGACAGAAAACAGGGCTGTCTTCCAGTAGCTTTTAGATACAGAAGAATTGACATGTCTTAGACATTTTAGTGGGGCTCAAATCTGTTTAAAACTGACTTGGCTACTCTACAACAGTTATTAAATTGTCTAAAGTATAGCAAAATTTCCAAATAATGAGCGCTATGTTTAGACTTCCTTCAGGACTTCACTAGCCTAATCTATACTCTCTTCATGAGTGTAGGAAACTGTTTAGATCTATAACATTTTTTTAAAAGATGAACTGGTAAACATAAAGAAAAATGCTGTTAATATGAGATTTTAGAATATGCTTACTTAGAATGTACATTGTCCTTTAAGCAGAACTTTCTTAGCTATAGTTGGAAAATCAGAAATGAAAATTGAAAAAAATGAGGTATATTAAAATAAATAAATGATAGAATAGATGTAATCTGTAAAACATTCCAAATTCTACCCATTAGTAGGTGACAGTACAAACTCTGTTAGGTTACTGGTGAACATGGGGAGCTCTCCAGACTCTGTGGGTTTCAAGGTGATTGGGCTACTGCCTTTCCCTCCAGCCTGGAGAAGGGAGTAGCTTGCCCCTACCCTACTGGCTATGAACACGGAGACGCCAGGCTTATACACACTCCAAATACTGGTTGCCAGTACGGTACTGGTTGCCACGATGGTAGCGCGTGGCAACCCCGTGTGCATCAGAGCAGAACTGTGCCCCCTGGAATTTTCAGTACCTGATTTTTCAGAAGAAAGTCACCAGGTATCTCCTTCAAAGTACCTCTAGGTGGACTCAAACTTTCTGTATTTTGCTTAGGAGCTGATTATGTTAACTATTTGTACTATCCATGAACTCTTGTACTCTCAGCAAGGAGCTGGTTAGTCAGAAGGACCTGGGAAGATTTAACACTGAGAGTGAGGAATAGTCACACAGGCTCAGAGCCTCGAAGATGTAGTATTTTGTCTTCCCCTCTCCAAGGCAGTGATGTGAAGCAGACTTCATGAAGATGAAATGTTGTCTCTGCTGCTTTGTTCTGCATCACCAGCCACCATTCCCCACGGGCAGGATCGCCATTGCACTGCCCACTGTGGGAGTCTGTTCACGCTTTCCATCAGCCTGCTGCTTGAAAAGAAGTTGGACTGACTTTTGGAAAAATCAGTTTTCTGAAAAGAGTGCAGCAATGAAGTTAGAGATGATTAATGCAAGACAATTTTCACAAGAGCTATGGCAACAATGGGAAGACCAACAGAACAAGAATCTGCAGACTTAGGTCAGTCTCAGTGATTAAAACCCTCTAATTATCTCCCATGGACTTAGAAAGCAGTCTAAAGTCTTGTGTGACTTCCATTGGCCTCCCTTGATACCATCTATCTACACTGGCCTTTCTGTAACTTAAAGTTGCAATCAACTATGTCAGCCCTAAAAGGCAAGGTTCAGCAGGACTATAAGATCAGGAAAGCTAGGAAAATGGACACAGGGAACCCAGGAGAAAGAGGGGAGAGTGTCGACATACCCTGGGGTTTGCAACTAATGTGAAGCAAGCAGTGTCTCAATTGTTAAACAGGAAGCTAATTTGCTCTGTAGATTTTCACCTAAATAACATGTTAAAAAGTAAAAGGACCAAATGTCTCTGCAGTTGCCTTTTAGAGAAGAAGTAACAAAGCTACCTCCTCAGGTGCTGCTTTATGTGGCTCACTTTCTCTGCCGAGTACTTGCTAGTGAATTTACTCAGAACATAGCCATATCCAGATGCTAACTGCAAGTCTAGGAATAGAGTTTTTGGATTGTTTGTTTAGTTTTCTAATGGCTGTAGAGAAGAAAGATGCACCATAGAGGTTGGGATGAGTGCTGAACTCCAGGGTGACTGTTTTTTTTTTTAGATGGCCTAGATGTCCCATGAGAATATGGCCCATAGCTCTTGTGCCCAGTATCTCAGTCCTGGGTTGTATGTGACTATGTTTAAAAAGTTCTCATGATGGTGTCTCCACGTGTACTGTAACATACATGGGTATATCTGAAGCATGTACGCATACACAGAGTCTGACAGTTAAGTCCACAAACTTAATTGTTTTAAGTGCTACATACCTCATTGCTGAATATCATTATGGTCACCTTCAAAGCACTCCCCTTGGGAAACTAGGCACCAATGCCAGCTCTTAGTCCACCCTTCAAAGCAATTTTGGCACTCTTTCTGGAATGGTCATCATGCACAGTTGCAAAGTGGCACATTCACCAACTTAATTGTACAGTTGTGAGGGAGTATCATGGGTTGAATTGTGTCCCCCCAAAAATATGTGTAGCCATGTGGCTAGCATATAGTTCCCAGTATCTTGGGACTGTCCTCCATTGTGTGGTTTTGATAAACTGTATGTTGAAGGATTGGAGTGGGGCTGTAAATTCCTGCATAGGATTACTTCCTTGCTTTGCTGTAGGGGAGTTTCCCTGGAGCATGGCTTGCCCCACCCTTAATGCTTTCAGCCTGCAAGACATAAAAAGAGAAAAAGAAACAAGGAGAATTGGGAGCCTCGTTATCATCAAGAGAGCAGCACCGGGAGAAGAGCGCATCCTTCAGACCTGAGGTTCCTGTGCCAGGATGCTCCCTGGACAAAGACTGATGCAATACCAGACTTTCCTCCAAAGCCAACAAGGGGAAATCCTTTCCCTGGAGCAGACACCCTGAATATGGACTTGCAACCTACCGGACTGTGTAAGAATAAATCTTCCTTTGTTAAAGTCATCCACTCTGTGGTATTTCTGTTAGAGCAGCCCTAGCTGACTAAAACAGGGAGTTTTTAGTCAGTAAACAAATAACTGTATTGGAAGACCACCCCTACTCCCCTGATCTGGCCCCCAGTGACTTTTTTCTTTATCCAAAGATAATACTGAAAGGAAGACATTTGGATGTCATTCAGGAAATCAAGGGTAGTAAGACAACAGCTCTGATGGACGTTCCAGACAAACAGTTCCAAAATTGCTTTGAAGGGTGGACTAGATGCTGGTGTTAGTGCATAGCTTCCCAAGAGGAGTACTTAGAAGAGGACCATAGTGATATTCAGCAATGAGGTGTGTAGCACTTTTTTCCAGGGTGAGTCTGTGAACTTAACCGTCAGTCCTCATATATATGTATGTGGCTGTACTTCCGTTCTCCCACCCTGTCCAGTCTATGTATGTATGTATCCACTCATACATTATAGTTCATTATTGCTGTTGTTGCAGAATTGTAAATGTATTAGTACTTACCATTGTTGCCTTTACTGCTTCTTCCTTTCCAGTGCCTTCCTTTATCTTGATTACAGTGGGTTGACTTCTTCCATATCATGTACTCTCCCTCCCTTCACCAAAATTAGTACCATCCCTGATAACTAAATTAGCAGAGAATGTTCCTACCTATGTGAAAACATTGTCTCAACTTTTTTCAGTAGTGATCTCATACAACATTTGTCATTATGTGATTGACTTATTTCACTCAGCAGATTCGTCCATGTCATCAGATGTTTCAAAGATCTGTCATTACACTTTAACGCTGCAAAGTATTTCATTGTGTGTATGTATCGTAATTTGTTTTATCCACTCAACTGTTGATGGACGTCTGGGCTGTTGCGATCTTTTTTCTATTGTAAATAATGCTGGAGTGAACATGGTGTGCATATGTCTATCCTTGTGATGGCTCTTTTTTCTCTGGGATATACATGTAGGAATGGTATTCCTGGTGTACAATGTTTCTATTTCTAGCTTTTTGAGGAAGTACTGTGTTGTTTTCCATAGTGGTTGTACTATTTTATATTCCCACTAGTAGTGTTTGAGAGTTCCAACCTCCTGATAGCTTCTTCAAGATTTGTTGTTTTTTTTTTATCAGTACCATTATTATTGGTGTGAGGTGCTATCTCACTGTGGTTTTGATCTGCAGGTCTCTAAGGGCTAATAGAAGCGCTGGTGGCACGTAGTTAAGAGGTATGGCTGCTAACCAGAAGCTTGGCAGTTTGAGCCCAGCAGGCACTTCTTGGAAACCCTATGGGATGGTTCTAGTTTGTTCTATAAGGTCATTATGAGTGGGAATCAATTCAATGAAAATAAGTTTAATGGCTAATGATCACAAGCATCTCTTCATGTATTTGTTGGCTGCCTGGATGTCTCCTTTGGTGAGTGAGTGTTCATGTCCTTCACCCATTTTTAAATTGGGCTGCTTGTCTTCTTGTTGGAGTTTTCCATATATTCTAAAGATTAGACCCTTGTCAGATAGGGCACAGCCAACTTTTCCCCCCATTCTGTGGATATTTTTTCTACTCTTTTGCAAAAGTCTTTTGAAGAGCATAACTATTTGATTTTCAGGAGATCCCAATTGTCCAGTTCATCTTCTGCTGTTCGTGATTTTTTAAGTTTTGTTTGGTACTCTATGTATGTCATAAATTATGGCTCTTTAGTTTGTCCTTATTTATTCCTCTGTAATCTTTATGTTTTAGGTTTTGCATTTAGGTCTTTGATCTATCTTGAGTTAGTTTTTGTGTATAAGATAAAGTATAGACCCTTTTTCATTTTTTTGCAATTGGAAGCGCAGTTTTGTTAGCACCATTATTTTTAATTGTGATTAAATGAAAGTATACAAACCATGTTAAATTTGCATGCCTGTCTATCTGTGGCTCCTTCTGTTCACTTTGCCTAGTGACAGCACACTCTGCCTTTCTGTTCTATACATGTCATATCCTTTTAACAATCTCCTATCACCTCCTCTCCACCCTTTCCTCTCCCTTCTAGGAATAGGCCAGTAGGACAGCATCTGATAGACGCCTAGAACCACAGAGTGCACATACCATATGATCACTTTATGGCCCCAAGTCCAATCCATTCCTATCCGAAGAGCTGACATCAGTAGTGATTTATGATCAGGGGCAGCATCAGTTCTAGGGACCATGCTCCCAGGGGAACTCTCAGGCCTTTGGACCATCAGTTGCAGTCTTTCAGTAGAGTTCTTGAGATGCATCCCTCTTTTATTCATGTTGACACTGGAACTTGACATAGTGTGCCCCATCATGACTATCTTTGGTGATGGCTGGACACCATCTTGTTCTTCTGGTCACATGTTGTTGCAGTCACCCATTCACAGGTGACTATCAGTATTCTCAGTTCTGTTCCATTGGTGTATATGTCTGTTATTGTACCAGCACCAAGATGTGTTGACTATCTGGATGTCTAGCAGGTTCTGAAATCAGGGAGGGTGAGGTATCCTACTTCATTCTTCTTAAATAATGCTTTGCTTACTTGGGACCTCTTTCAATTTTCCATATAAAGTTGATGATTAGTTTTTTTCCATCTTGTTAAGTCTGCCTATCCATAGGCATGATATGTTTTTCTGCTTATGCTGGTCTCTTTTGGCATCTTGGAGTACTGTTTTGTAATTTACCTTGTAAGTCTTTTACTTCACCAGGTTGATTCCCAATTATTTTTATCTTTTGTGGTGCTATTGTAAATGGTATTGTTTTCATTATTCTCTTTTTAGAGTTCTCGTGTTTACTGTAAAGGAATCTGGCTAACTTTCATACATTAATATTCTATCTCAGTGCTTTGCTACATCTTTCTATTAGTTCCAGAAGCTTTCTTGTAGAATCTCTGAACTTTTCTATGTATACAATCATGTCATCTGCAAATAACAATAGTTTTAATTCTTCCTTACTAATTTAGATGCCTTGTATTTTCCTCCCTTGCCTTATTGCTCTAGCCAGGACTTGTAGCAAAATATTGAATAAAAGTGGTGATAAAGGATCACTCTCAGTAAACTAAACAAGTCTCTCTCCATTGGGAATAGTGTGGGCCCTTGATTTGGTGTATATACCCTTAATCATGTTTAGAAATTTCCCTTCTTTTCTATTTTGCTGAGAGTTTTTTTTTTTTTAATCGAGAATGGATCTTGGACTTATCAAATACCTTTTGTGCATCAATTGAGATGATCATGTGCTTATTTGCCTTTGTTTTAATTGTGTGGAAGATGATATTGATTGATTATCCAGTGTCAAACCATCCTTGCATACTCAATATGAATCACACTTATTCATGGTGTATTATTTTTTTGATATGCTGTTGAATTCTGTTGGCTAAGATTTTGTTGGGAATTTTTGCATCTATATTCATGAGGGGTATTGGTTTGTAATTTTTTTTTAGTGGTGTCTACCTGGCTTTAATATCAGTGTTGTGCTGAACTCATAGAATGAATTTAGCAGTATTCCTTCTTTTTCTGTATTCCAGAATATTTTGACCAGAATTGATATGAACTGCTCTCTGAATATTTGATAGAATTCTCCAGCGAAGCTGTCAGGGCCAAGGTTTTTGTTGTTGTTGCAGGGAGTGTTTTTTTGTTTTTTTTAAATGATTGCTTGGTGTTTCTTTTATTATGAGTCTGTTTACATTTTCTGCTTCAGTCTGTGTTAGCTTAAGTAGGTAGCATGTTTCTAAAACTTTGCCCATTTCTCCAAGGTTTTCAAATTTGTTAGCTTACAGTTTTTCATAGTATTCTATTGTGAAACTTTTTATTTCAGTTGGTTCTGTTGTAATGTCACCCGTATCATTTATTTTTGTGGTTACTTGCATCTTTTCACTCTTCCCGTTGTCAGATTGGCCAGCGGTTTGCTCTTTTAGTGATCCTATTAAAGAATTGACTCTATTGTTTTTCTGCTTTCTATTTATTCCTTCTCTAATCTTTGCTGCCTTTGAACTGTGGTGTTGGAGAAGAATGTTGATTATACCATGGACTGTGAAAAGAACAAACAGGTGTATCTTGAAAATAGTGCAACCAGAGTGCTCCTTCAAAGCAAGTATGGATAGACTACCTGTTACATACTTCAGACATGCTGTCAGGAAGGATCAGTTCCTAGAGAAAGATGTTATGGTTGGTAAAGAAGAGGGTCAGCAAAAAAGAGGAAGACACCCAGTAAAATGGGTTGACACAGTGGTTGCAACAATGGACTCTGGCAAAACAATTGTGGGTATAATGCAGGATGGGGCAGTGTTTTGTTTTGTTGTACATAGGGTTGTTATGAGTCAGAACTAACTCAATAGCATCTACAAACAACAATGATCTTTGCTATTTCCTTTTTTCTAGTGATTGTGGTCTTTGTTTCTTGCTCCTTTTCTAAGCATTTGATTTCTAGGGGTAAACTATTGATTTGGGCTCTTCTTTTTGTTGTGTGCACTTATTGACATGAATTCTCCTTTGAGAAGAACTTTTGCTCTATCCCACAAGTTTTGATGTGTTGTGTTTTCATTCCCATTTGACTGTGGGAATTTTTATTTCATTTTTAATTTCTTCTGCTACCCAGGAAACCTTGGTGGTGTAATGGGTTAAGTGCTACGTCTGCTAGCAGAAAGGTCAGCAATTCAAATCTACCAGGTGCTCCTTGGAAACTCTATGGGGCGGTTCTACTCTGGCCTATAGGGCCACCATGAGTCAGACCTGACTTGATGGCCATGGGTTTATTACCCTGTGGGTTTTCAGCAAGGTGTTATTCAGTTTCCATTCATTTGACTTTTTCTCCTGTTCTTTCTATTATGTAGTATTGTGGTCAGAGAAGATGCTTTGCATTGTTTCACTGTTTTTTAATTCATTAAAAATTGCTTTGTAGCATAAATATGATCTATTCTGAATAATTCTCCATATATGTTGGAGAAAAATATTTATCACAGTGCTCTCAGGTGGAATATTCTGTAAATGTTTGTGAGGCCAAGTTGTTTAATCATGTTATTGAGATCTTCTGTATCTTTGTTTGGTTCTCTTTATTCTTTTATCCTTAAAAGTGGTGTGTTAAAATCTCCTGCTGTTGTTGTGGAGATGTCAGCTTCTCTTTCCAGAGCTGTTAAAATTTGTTTTGTGTATTTTGGAGCTCTGTCACTGAGTGAGTAGATTTTTTTTTATGGTTACGTCTTCTTGGTGAGTTGCCTTTTTAATTATTATATGATGCCTCTCCTTGGCTTGGCTCCTTGTCTTTTAGGATGGATTTTGCATTTACTGTCTATTTTATCAGACATTAATATTGCCACTTTTGCATGATGAATTTCTTCCATTCCCTGATTTTTAGCTTGTTTTTATCTTTGTGTCTAAAGCATGTCTCTTATAGGCAACATATTGATGGATCCTTTTCTTTTCATTAATCCATTCTGCCACTCTCTGTCTCTTGTGTGGTATAGTTAAACCATTTACATTTAGCATGATTTTTGATATGTATGAATTCACTGTTTGCATTTTGTTATGTTTTTTGGTTGTGGTGTTGCTCTTTTCTTTGTTCTGTTTAATTTTCTGTAATGGTTTTTAAAAAAATATGTTTTCTTTTCATTTCCTTCATTGTTAATTTTCTGTTTTTATGGCTTTCTTCTTTTTTATTTTGGTGAATGGGTTTATTAACTTTGTGGTAAGTCTGACATTTACCTTTATCTTCCTAAGTTTAAAACAGTTTTTTGCTTCTTAATATTGCTATGACTTCCTCTCCGTATGGAAATTCTGTGTCTATACCACTTATCCCCTTTTTGTTCTAAAGTTATCATTGCTTACAAATTGATATCTATGGTTCCCTGTTTTGGATTATGTGGCTTTATTTTACTTTTTAAGATTTATCATCTTATTTTATATCCTATCATTTGATGCTCAGGGTTCCAAGCTTGTTATGTATCTCTTACACCTTGTTTCTCAGGTCTATCTTATAAAAAGGTTTGGCGTGTCCATTCTGTCTGGGCCCACCATCTTGAATTAATCACTTTGACATTTGCTCTTTTTGTGGTCAAGATTCTAGGGTTGAGGTCCTGATCTTGTTCCTAGGACCTCTGACATCATAGGAACTTCAGGACTAGTAAAAAGAGGAGGCAGCAGTGGGATTTCCACTAGCCTCATCCTGTAGAATGGTTAAATGTCTCTCCTGGCTTCTGCAGTTCCTGGCTATCCCATCCTACTTTGATTGCTTGTCCCTCATGATGTTTCTGAAAGTACTTACTGTGCTTTGAAAAATCCTTTCATCATAAGCCAACTAGAGTAGATTTGATTTCCTGCAACTAGCTAATACACACCTCCGGTTCTATACTCTTACTGCACACTATGGTTTGCTTTCCTAGTATGTATCATCTGCAATTCAGTGATGATTTGTTTAATTTTTAGTGGATATTTTTCATCCCCCACTCGATGATAGACTTCTTGAGGACAGGGACTAGACTGTATTTTCAATGCTGAGCATTGTGACCGATACATTATCTATATACTGGTTGCTGTTAAATCAACTGACTCATGGTGACCACAGGTGCATCAGAGCAGAACTGTGTTCTATAGTTTCCAGTGGCTAAATTTTTCAAAGTAGATATCCCGTCCTTTTTCTGAGGTATGTCTAGATGGACTTAAACCTCTAGGTTTTCAGTTAGCAGGCAAACTCATAAATTATTTGTACTACACAGAGACTCCTGGCTTGTAATAGGTGTTGATGAACAAGTCAGCGGCTTTTGTCCTAGCTTTGTACTTCATTAGACACCTCGGGCAATGCAATTCACCTAATTGAGCCTCAGCCTTCCGGGGAAATAGTGCCCTAATATCACAAGGCACTTAAGTACCTTGAATGAGAGAAAATACCTGGAAATACTTCACGAATGAATACCTTTTATTCAAATGTCAGAAGTTATTATTGTGAACTGAAGGGAAAGAAGAAAAGCAAAGAAGATAAATGTCATAATTTTTCTGTGTTCAACTATAATAAATTCTTTATTTTCTTAATATTGTAAGTTTATGCAAATGTCCTCCCTCCAAGTGTCTGTTGGTTTGTTGTACTGTGCAGTATTGCCTTTGCCATGATGCTGGAAGCTATGCCACTGATATTCAGACACCAGAAAGGTCACCAATGGTGGACAGGTTTCAAGTGAGCTTCCAGACTAAGACACGATGGGAAGAAGGACCCAGCAGTCTACTTCTAACAAAAAACCTTGTGAATAGCAGTGGAACATTGTTAGCTATAGTGCCAGAAGATGAACCTCCCAGGTTGGAAGACTCTCAAAAGACGACTGGAGGAGAATTGACTCCTCAGTGTAGAGCTGACCTTAGTGACTTGGATGGAGGGAAGCTTTGGGGACCTTCATTTACTGGTGTGGCATGACTCAAAATCAAAGGAAACCACTAAAAACATCCATCAGTAATCAGAATGTGCAATGCAAGGGTATGAATCTAGGAAAATGGGAAATAGTCAAAAATGAAATAGTATGCATAAACATCAGTATCCTAGGCATTAGTAAGCTGCAATGGATTGGTACTGGCCATTTTTAATTGGACAATCATATGGTCTACTATGCTGAGAATGAAAACTTGAAGAGGAATAGCATTGCTTTCATGACCGAAAAGAACATTTCAAGATTTATCCTGAAGTCTAATTCTGTCAGTGATAATATCCATATGTCTCCAAGGAAGACCAGTGAATACAACTATTATTCAAATTTATGCACCAACTGCTAAGGCCAAAGATGAAGAAATTGAAGATTTTTACCAGCTTCTTCAGTCCAAAATTGATTGAACATGTAATTAGCATGCATTGATAATTACTGGTGATTGGAATGCAAAAGTTGGAAACAAAGAAGAAGGATTAATTGGTAGTTGGAAAATGTGGCCTTGGTGATAGAAAGGATGCTGAAGATCATATGGCAGAATTTTGCAAGACCAGCATAAATGCCAACTATACACATGGATCTTAGCAGATGGAATACATACGAATCAAATATACTACATCTGTGGACAGAGACAAACAAAAGCTCAGTATTATTAGTCAGAACTAGGCCAGGGGCCAACTGAGCACAGACAACTAATTACTCACATACAAGTTCAAACTGAAACAGGAGAAAATTAGAACAAGTTTACAAGGTCCAAAATATAACCTTGAGCATAACCCATTTGAATTTAGACACTATCTGAAGAACAGATTTTATGTATTGAACACTAACGACAAAACACCAGACAACTTGTGAAATGATATCATGCCAAAAGAAACTAAGAGGTTATAAAAATACAGGAAATAAAGAAAAGACCAAATTGGATGTCAGAAGAGACTCTGAAACTTGCTCTGGAATGTCAAGTAGTGAAAGCAAAAGGAAGAAATGATGAAGTAAAAGACCTGAACAGAAGATTGATATGGCAACTAGAGAAGATAAAGTATTCTAATGACATGTGCAAAAAGCTAGAGATAGAAAACCCAAAGGGAAGAATATGCTCTGCATTACTCAAGCTGAAAGAAATTAAGAGAAAATTCAAGCCTCAAGTTTTAATAGTGAAGGATTCCACAAGGAAAATGTTAAACAGCACAGAAACTATCAAAAGAAAATACAAGGAATACAGAGAATCATTATACCAAAAAGAACTGGCCAGTGTTCAACCATATCAAGAGATACCATATGGACAGGAATTGATGGTACTGAAGCAAGAAGTCAAAGCTGCACTGAAGGCATTGGCTAAAAACAAGGTTCCAGGTACTGATGGAATATCAATTGAGATGTTTCAACAAATAGATGCAGCACTGGAAGTGCTCACACATCTATGCCAAAAAATTTGGAAGATAGCTACCTTGTCAGCCAACAGGGAGAGATCCATATTTAGGCTTACTCCCAAGAAAGGTGATCCAAACAAATGCAAAACTTGCCAAACAGTATCATTAATTCACACACAAGCAAAATTTGCTGAAGACTGTTCAAAAGTGGCTGCAGCAGCATACTGACAGCGAACTGCCCGAAAATCAGACCAGATTCAGAAGAGGACATGGAACCAGGGATATCATTGCTGATGTCAGATGGACCTTGACTGAAAGCAGAGAATACCAGAAAGACATTTATTTGTGTTTTATTGACTATATTATGACATTCAACTGGGTGAATCATAAGAAATTATGGATAACATTGTGGAGAATGGGAATTTCAGAACACTTTCTTGAGCTCACAAAGAATCTGTTCATGGATCGAACAGTCATTCAAACAGAACTAGGGGACACTGCTTGGTTTATAGTCAGCAAAGGTATGCATTGAGGTTGTAACACTCCATCATACTCCTTCAATCTATATGCCAAGCAAATAATCCAAGAAGCTGGACTATATGAAGAAGAATGAGACTTCAGGCTTGCAGGAATATTCACTAATAATCTGCATTATGCAGACAACACAACCTCACTTGCAGAAAGAAGACTTAAAACACTTACTGACAAAGATCAAAGACCACAACCTTCAGTAAGCATTACACCTCAACATAAATAAAACAAAAATCCTCACAACTGGACCACTAAGCAACATCATAATAAACAGAGAAAAGACTGACACTGTGAAGGATTTCATTTTACTTGGATTCACAATCAACACCCATGAAAGCAGCAGTCAAGAAATCAAAAGATTCTTTGCATTGGGCAAATCTGCTGCAGAAGACCTCTTTAAAGTGTTGAAAAGCCAAGGTGACACCTTGAAAACTAAAGTGTGTCTGACCCAAGCCATGGTATTTTCAATTGCATCACATACATGTGAAAGCTGGAAAATAAAAGAGGAGAGAAGAACTGATGATGCCTTTCACTTGTGGTGTTAGAGAAGAATGGAGCACCATGGAGTACCAAAAGAACCAACAGATCTATTTAGGAATAAGTACAACCAGAGTCTTCCCTGGAAACAAGGATGGTGAGACTACATCTTTGGACATGTTGTCAGGAAGAATACTTCTCTGGAGAAGGGCATCACGCTTGGTCAATAAAGAAGAGGAAGACCCTAAGCCAAGTCCATCGAGTGGGATCCGACTCATGGTGACCCTGCCTCCAAATGCAGGGTTTCAGTTCAAGGGAAAGCCTTTCTCTGCTGGCTCTGGAGGAAGGTCCTTATCATCAACCTTGATCTGGACTGAAAGCTTCTGATGCGTGAGGACCCTCAGTGAGATGGATTGGCACAGTGGCTGCAACAATGGGCTCAAGAATAAAAATGATTGCGGGTATGACTCACCTGTCATACTGTTTTCATTCTGTTGTACATAAGGTTGCCATGTGTTGGAACTGACTCAACAGCACCTAACAACAACATGCAAGCTCTGACACATCAGACTAATTTTCAAATTTCAGAATCATCCTAGGAGCTGCCAGCGAGCCAAAGTACATAATACAAACATTAGAGAGTGATAGGAAATGATGGCAAGTTCTGACACTGTTTTTATGGCAACTCAAAGTCAAATGGAAATCTTTCAAGACCAATGATGATTCTTGTCTTGGAAGACTCCAAAAAGGATTTGGAGACCTAAGTGTCCTGGTCATCTAGCGCTGCTTTAACAGAAATATCGCAAGTGGATGGTTTTAAAAACAGAGAATTTTTACTTTGTCACAGTCTAATAGGCCATAAGTCCAAATTCAGGGTGTCAGTTCAAGGGGAGGCCTTTCTTTGCTGGCTCTGGAGGAAGGTCCTTGTCATCAGTCTTCCCCTACACTGACAGCTTCTGGTGCACAAAGACTCTAGCTCTTTTCTAAAGGATGCACTCTGCTCCTGGAACTGCTTCCTTCCTGGTGGTAGGAGGTCCTCAGATCTCTCTGCTAGCTTCTTTCCTTTATAGCTCAAGATACTGCCTCAAGGCACAGTATAGTGTTACACAGTGAGCCCTGTCCCGCCTGCACGGCTGCTGCCCGTGCTCCTTCACTAACTTCATAGAGGCAGGGTTTACAGGAAGGAGGAATACCACGTAATACTGGGAATCATGGATAAGCCAAATTAATACAAACATTTAGGGGGGACACGATTCAATCTATGACACATAACCACAACTCAAAATTTGTAACTGAAATAATGTCACTGCATCGGAATCTAGATTTTCTAATTCAAACGACACTTAATCTTGGAATGCACCAGAATGTCTCCCATTCCTTTCGTGGCCTGTCATCTGCACTTGGTTGAATTCTACAGGGCAAAGGCCAAGTAGGTATTGACCTATGTCCCTGGGGAATGGACCTGGGCTTATTTTCCTTTTTCTGTTTTCTTTTAAGAGAAAACAATGTCATGGTCAGTTTTGACTCCACCCCTCTGTCGATCTTTGAGGACTAAGTGAAAGAATTGGGGACTGAGAGTTTATGAAAGCCAAACATCATCATGTATAACAGGGAAATAAAAAATAGAAACAAAGGAATAAAGAACAGGCTTACAAGGTAATTAACAATTGTCTAATGCAGCGATGGGCAAAGGAAACAACACATAGAATGTGTATTAAAAGTCAAGCGGATGGTTTAGAAAATACAGCTGTTGAATCATGCAGATTTTGACCATCCAAACCAAATTCAATTATCATGTCTGTGCTGCTTTTCTATTTCTGCAATGAAAGGCTATTATTAGGTGCACTATCTTTTTTAACATCTCCAAGTAATGCCTTCATGAAGCATTCCAAAAAGTAAACATTAGCTTTAGGCCATTTGATTACTGGTTTCTCAGAACGCAATGTTCTGTCCTGTTTCTCTCCGTATTTCTTTAATATTAAAAATAGGAAATGACTGAAAGCAGATGAATCGGTCGGTCTCTGAGGCTGTTCCCTCAGCAGTCTCACAACCTCATCCGTCTAAAGCCCAGATTGTCCTTGGTACACAGCCAATACTATGCCTAGAGCTAAATTCAGGGCACCCATGATACCTAAAAATGTTTAGAAATGGGACATGTCTTTCCCCTCTCACATTTACAGTAAAACAAAAGCTGGAAACTTTAAGGTGGAAAGCTGTCAGAGGAGGAAAACTAAACTATTGTCTACTGATAAAGAGTGATAGAAAAGTGTTAAGATTGTACCCTGTGAAAGGTGGAAAACTTAGACCCAGAAAACAAAATAGTTCCACTTTGTTCCAGCTCTCACAGGTTTTGCTGTATTAATTTTTTTCCCCCAGTACCTTGGCTTTGCTTAACAGGCCTCTTTTTCTCTGACTCATTTTTAGGGACAGCTTGTTTTAATTTTTGTGCTAGATTAGCATCTGAATCAGGAGAAAACTGGCTATGAAACTGTCTTTGAACAGGTGTGGTAAACAGAACATGGGGTCAGAAGAACACTTACAAGCAGCCCTCGCCTATAGCACCCAGGAAGCCATCTGGGCAGATACAGGTATCAGAGATGTTTACTGCAGGTGCTCCTTCCATTCACATTCTACTTCCTTCAAGCTCTGAGCCGACCCAGAGGAAAGTACATGTGACGTGCTTGTAATAGGAACCGTTTCTGGGAGTCTCAAAGGGCAGAAAATGAGCTAACAAGCCAACCCATGTATTTCTTTGCCTGTGAAGGTAGAAGGGAGATAAACAGGTTTACCTGTGTTCTCAGGAATTTCTTTTGTGCTTCTCAAAAGGAACATGGGGTAAAGTTTGTACTTATTAGTTTTCCCTCATTTTGCACCTCTAAAGCAAAATGAAATGGGAAAGCATGAAGGGACGTGATGGTCGTTGCAGTTAATCTAACAACTTAATTCAGAACTAAAATTTATTTTAATATAAATTTAAGTAGTGTTTCAGAAAATATTAAATTTATCACTTTGCACTCTCTTCCATGCTTCAGTAACCATTATAAATAACATTTGTACAGTCATAATTGTTGCGGAAACCCTGGCGACATGGTGGCTAAGTGTTATGTCTGCTAATTGAAAAATCGGCAGTTCCACTCCACAAGGCGCTCCTTGGAAACTCCATGGAGCAGATCTACTCTGACCTATAGGGTTGCTATGAATTACAATCGACTACACTTGACTTTTTGGCTACACAGCAGTGGGTTTGGGTTTAGGATAACTGTTGGACATAAACTTGTTTGTCTTTTCCTGTTGAAATCTAGGATGAACTCATAGTTTTCTGTGTGTATTTCTACACGTCACCATTTCTCGTGAACTTGTTCTTGGTAGTAGCTATACAGAATGCATTCTTTCACTTACTTTTTCAACAAATGTTTACCATTGCCTCTAGATACCAGATAGCTAGATAGCTGCCATCTAGCAGCTCTGATTCCCGATGACCTTATGTACAACACAGTGAAATGTTACCTGCTCCTGCATCAGCATTATGATCATCACTAACATGTTCAAGTCCAACCTTATAGCTAGTATGCCGATGATCTACCTCACTGAAAGCCTCTCTCACCCTTACTGACCCTCTGCTTTGCCAAGCATAATGCTCTTCTCCACTGATTGATCCCTCATGATAACGGTTCCCAAGCAAGTGGATCAGACAACAATCTGTCACGGTCCACAGAGATTTTATTGGCTGATATTCAGAAATAGACCTCCCAGACCTTTCTTCCTAGTCTGAGTTTGGAAGCTCCACTGAAACCTGCCAACCAACCACAGGCGACACTGCTGATATTTGAAATACTGGTGACGTAGCTTCTAGCATCACAGCAACATGCAAGCCACCAAAAACCCACTGCTGTCAAGTCGATTCTGACTCACAGTGACCCCATAGGACAGAATAAAACTGCCCCATAGAGTTTCCAAGGAGCACCTGGCAGATCTGAACTGCCAACCTTTTGGTTAGCAAACTTAGCACTTAGCCTCTACACCACTAGGGTTTCCATGCAAGCCACCACAGTATAATAAACATACAGATGGCAGGTAACTGGATACTAACCAAAATCAAACAAAACTCAGTGCCGCTAAGTTGATTCCAACTCAAAGCAAGTCTGTAGACTGGATACCAGAAGCTTATAGAATCACAAAGAGGACCCCTAAGGACAGTATGCAAGGATTGCGTTTCAGTGGTTTGAAAACCAAACTTTTTATATCTTATTTCTTTTACACAGTCAGTCACCAAATTTAGAGAACTTTTGTCTTAAAGAAAAAGTGAATGTGAAATACAAGATCTCACTTTGCTTTTCTGAGTCTTAATTCCTTCCGTGTAAAATGTTGTTTGGCTGTTGTTGAGAAGGTTCTGACTCCTAGCAACCCTATGTACACTCAGTCCTCACAATAGTAGGTTTGTTTCACTGCAGTTACTATGTCACTGAATGTCATTGACTAGGAAGAAGGTCTTTGCCATCCACTTCTGGGGAAAAAAAGAATCGCCCAGCGAAAACCTTGTGGATAGCAGCAGAAAATGGTCTAAGATAGTGCTGGAAGCTGAGCCTCTCAGGTCAGAAGATACTCAGCATACAACTGAGGAAGAGCTGCCTCCTCAAAGTGGGGTTGATTTTAATAATAAAGATGAAGTCAAGCTTTCAGGACCTTCATTAGCTGATGTAGCAGACTCAAAACGAGAAGAAACAGCTGCAAACATTCATTAATAATTAGAATGTAAAATGAGGAAGGGGTCAATTTGAAATCCAAGATCCTTTCTTTCACTAGATTTCTATGACCTTTCTAGATTTAATGAAATTTTAGCAGCATAACATAGGTTATTGTCTTTTTTTTAATATCAAACACCTTACAGTTGTCCTTAAGTTTCATTAGGCTTTCTCTAGTATACCACTGAAAAGCAATTAAGCAAGATGTGGTGTATACATACAATGGAATATTATTCAACAATTAAGAGAAATGAAGTCTTGATGTGTGCCACAACGTGGCTGAGACTTGAAAATACTATGTTTGCAGAAGTAAGTTAGTTGTCAGAGGACAAATAGTGTATGATCTCACTTGTGTGAAATAAACAAATGTATTGAAAGCAAAAGTCCTTAGTTCTTAATAAGAGTGGAAGGAAGGAAGAAGTGGTAGTTTTCGCTTAGGAGACAGTGAGTTTATGCTAATTGTGCTAGCAGAAACTGGAAAAGGAAAGTGAGAGTGGTTGCATACTTGAAGAATGCAATCAAATTCACATGTAAAAATTGTTGAATTGGTGTATATTTTGGTGTTGTTTTCACCACTGAACAATGAAAACCCGCAGTCATTGACGCTGAGTCGATTCTGACTCTTAGAAACCGTAGGACAAAGTAGAGCTACTGCTTATGGTTTCCGAGCAGCAGCTGCTGTATTCAGACTACCAACCTTTGGGTTAGTAGCTAGGCTCTTAAGCATGGCACCTCCAGGGCTCCAGCATTAAGTAAGAAAGTAGAATTTGTATCTTAGCATCCACTAAGTATTTAGCTTCAAAGGGTGAATCCTCAGAAACTGAAGCTAGGAATTTAGAGGCAAATTGTAAGGAGTGCAGTTTCCATGCCTGTTATTTATTTGTTTGTTTGTTTTCACCATAATAATAGAAAGCCAAGGAGGCTTTGGAGAAAACTAGAAAAATCCCTTAATGGGATTCAGAGACGAGTGTAACCTCATTTAACAAATATGATTTTATTCTATTTCCAGCCACATATGAACCCAATATTTTTTAAAACTGTTTTTGGTACTGGTGATTGCCATCTGAGTCCATTGCTATCCTGATTTCCCACTGAGATCTGCAAGTGATCAATAATCCCAAGTGGTGTTTTTACAGGAGTGTTCCCTTCCATCATCCGTAATGTGCTGTTTCCTGCAGACAGATGGACAGAGTCTGCAGGACCCTGCTTACTTGGGAGAAACCAGCTTTGAAAACTTTTGACAAGCAGCAGGGTAGCACGTCTGTTTTGATTTAAATGAGCTCATTATGGTTAATATTTTTTGTGACTTCCAACCAGTTGTTCAATCATTTCTTAAGTGTGATGTGTTTTAATCAAGAATGAAACAGTTTATGGCAGATATATTGCTAAAACCTGCACTTTCATTACATCTTTTCTGGAACAGACTTAAAAAAAAAAGTTGGGACGATGACAGTGCTGACACTTTCACTTGCTGGAGTTATTGTAAGTGGAAGAATAACAGGCTCCGAATCACCTTAAGACTGCGGTGTTGTCCCTTTTTCAACTTTGTTGAGTCTGTTTCTTTGCTAAGCCATTTTTCAGTCTGGCTTAAAGGATTTTGTTTTACAGATTAGCTTAAAAGAAATAGTAAATTCAGCATTTTATTAGCCAAAACGGTGTATTAAGTGACCAGTAGAGTGCCAGTTAATACTCATAATGACATCAGGGAACAGTGGGTTAAAAGCCAAACAGTCAGATGGCAATCAAAACAGCCATCTAGGGTCCAGCGACATCTGAAAGTAATACCAGTTGATAAAAGGAAAGCTCCCTTACTGTAGGACTGTGTGGAGTGTGGTCCTGGGACATTTGCACACTGAAATTGAGGGGAAAAGAACCGATCCCACTGCCATTGAGTCAACTCTGACTCATACTGCCCCTATAGGATGTAGTAGAACTGCCCCACAGAGTTTCCAAGGAGTGACTGGTGAATTCAAACTACCAGCCTTTCGGTTAGCAACCACTCTTAACAACTATACCTTGGAGGGGTGAGGTGCTTAAAACCAAAACTCAAACCCAAGTCCACTGAGTCAATTTCAACTCAGACTGTATGGAACAGAGTAGGCATGCCCCATAAGGCTTCCAAGGCTATAATCTTTATGGATGTAGACTGCCACATTTCTTTCCCACAGAGTGGCTGGGGGGTATGAACTGCCAGTCTTTCCCTTAGCCTCTGCAGAGTGCTTAACCACTGTGCCTCTAGGTGTCCTGGGGGCCCTTAGTTGTTATTTATTGCTGTTGTCATTGATGATCATCAAATAGGCCCCTGACTCCATGGACGATGGGATGAAATGCTATCTGGTTCTCAGCTATTCCCATGATCCATTGCACATGAAACCATTGTAATCCATAGGATTGTCATTGGCTGACTTGGAAGTAAATCGCCAGGCCTTTCTTCCTAGTTCCACCTACTATGGAAGCTCCAAGGAAACCTGCTCAGCATCAGAGCAACATGCAAGCATCTACTGACAGATGGGCTGTGCATGAGGTTCACTGGCCAAGAATCAAACCTGGATTTCTGTATGGAAGGCAAGATTGCTACTACTGGTCCATCACTAGTTGTTACTGAAAAGTGAAAATTTAATCAGCGTCCACTTGAAATAGTAACAGCTTAGAGAGGGTAGCTCTGTGGGTTGAAATACAAAAGGGTATTACCACAGCAAATGAAGCCAAAGGCACAGATCTAAATGAAATCCAGAAAACACAGAGGTGGAGATACAGCTCGCTGGACAGACGATGGAATTATGGGATTCCAAGTGCATGCAGATCCCTCATTAGGCCACCCTGCTGAGCTGATGTAGCCCCTCAACTTCCTGTGTCACAAGCCAGCCACAGAAACAGAATTTGGTTTCCCAGTTGGGGGAAAAAAAAGAATAATTAGAATGAGTCATGGACATACATCTTCAGCTGAGTGGTAATTATGATTCAATATAAATCAGAAAATTGAGGCTCTCGTACAAATTCACCTCATGCAAATTGCATGCCCACTGAACGAGATGACCACTGAGTCTAGACTTACAGCCTAACTCATACGAGGTAACAAGGTCAAGATGAAATGGATGCTGACTGTCTAACAGAACTGCAGATACTACAGCGTGCCTCTTTGTTCATGAAGAAGCCTAAATCACGTTAAATAGAAATGTTGTTATATTTTAATTCCTTAAAAAGTGTGATTAAAATAGTAATAAGGACAACAATTTGCATGGGGTAAATCTGCTGGTAAAGGCCTCTTTAAAGTGTTAAAAAGCAAAAATGTCACCTTGGGGACAAGGTACACAAGGTCCAAGCCACAGTATTTTCAGTACCTCACATGCACACAAAAAGCTGGATGATGAATAAGACCAAGGAAGAGCTGATGCATCTTAATTATGCTATTGGCAAGGAATACTAACTGTGCTATGGGCGTTAGTGCAAACCCTGGTGGTGCTGTGGTTAAGCTACAGCTGCTAATCAAAAAGTTGGCAGTTTGAATCTTCCAGGTGCTCTTTGGAAACTCTCTGGGATAGTTCTACTCTGTCCTATAGGGTTTCTATGAGTCAGAATGGACTCAGTGGCAGGGGGATGTTTTGTTTTTGCTTTGTTTTTTTGCTATGAGCCTTAGTGGCATAGTGGTTAAGAGCTTGGCTGCTAATCAAAAGGTCAGCAGTTCAAATCCACTGCTTGTTCCTTGAAAACCCGATGGGGTAATACTACTCTATCTTATAAGGTGACTATGAGTTGGAATTGACTCAGAAGCATCAGATTTGGTTTGGTTTTTGGCCAAAAGAACAAACAAATCTGTCTTGGAAGAAGTCCAGCCAGAATGCTCCTTAGAAGCAAGGACAGCAAAGCTTCATCCAAGTACTTTGGGACCAGTAGGGACCAGTCCCTGGGGAAGGACATCCTGTTTGGAAACTAGAGGGCCAGCAACAATGAGGAAGAACTTCAATGAGGTGGACTGACAAAGTGGCTGCAACAATGAGCTCAGCATAGCAAAGCTTGTGAGGATGGAGCAGGACTGGGCAGTGTCAGTTTCATTGTACATAGTGTCTCTGTGATTTGGAACCGACTCAGCAGCGTTTAACAATAATGTCAGTGATAATATCTAACAGTGACCAAGGACTTGCTAAGTGGCACGAGCTGTTTTAAGTTATGAATCCTTACCACAACCCTAAATGTATTCCCATTTTACAGATGAGGATGTGGAGGCACAAAGAAGATAAATAAATTACACAGGATTAAAGAACCATTATGAATAGGAGTCTGTATCAACATTGAGACTGGAAGAACTAGGTTGTGCCCAGCCACCATCAAAGACAGGTGTGAGGGGGACAAAATGCAGAGTCCCAGAGGCAACATGTGAAAAAGAAATGTGCAGCCCAAGAACTCTACTGAACTGATGATCTGATGGCCTGGAGGGTCCCCTGAGAACATGGTTCCTAGACCTGCTGCTGTCCCTGACTGGAAACCAATAATGAGTCAACTCTTCGGACAAGAATGGACTGGACTTGGGGACACAGTGTGACCATATGGTATGCATAATTTATGGTTCTGTGCCTTTACAAGAGGCTTTCCTACTGGTCTCTTTCTAGATGGGAGAGAAGAGGGTGGTAATGGGGGTGGAGGGGACAGATGCTTGTTCAGAGGACAGTAGATGCATAGAGAGAAAAGGAAGAGTGTGCCATCACCAGGCAAGGAGAGCTGCAGATAGACGGGCATGCAAAACCCATTTGGATTGTATGTTTTCACTTAACTACACACTCACACACACACACACACACACACAAAATTACACAGGATCACACAGCTAGTAAAAGGTAGAATCAGGATTTGAACCATAGCAATTTAGATCTTCAGCCCTCCCTCTGAATTACTAAAGCTCTAACAAGTAAATGTTTTACTAAGTAGAATATGTCATTCTCCTGATAAGCCAGACTAAGTTTTTAGTGAATTACAAAAGACTTCTCATTCATAAAGCATTCCCTAGCATTTCTTGCCTCCATTTGCCTTCAGTATTCAGGAATGCGTCTATTTCCATGACACTAATGTGACCAAAGGCAGGGTTTTCACATGTGGTCCAAACACCTTTTTCAAGATGAAAACTTTGCCTTCCAACTGCAAGTTTACTGTGAGTGATTAAACGCCCTGCAATGCAAAGACCGTGCATAGGTCCAAGGAAGCCAGTGAAGGGAGGAAGCTGGGGGCAATTCCTGTTTGCTTTTCAGTGTGGATACTGAGCCTGCCCAGCTGCTAACTTTCACCTCCTGTATGGTTTTTTCCCCTTGGCCAATGATTGACCCTGAGAAGGTTAAACAAGGTCTTTTCTTCCTTGCTGTTCCTGAAGTAAACACACAATTAAAACACAGGTGTGTTTGTCTCAGTGGAATCTTTGCCATGGAAATTCTAAGATGTTACCCAAGGCAGAGTAATGTGTGACCTAAGCGTGTAACCGAACAGGGGACACGGGCTACTCTAAAATGGGACACGAAAAACACAGCCCTTAACGCATCCTGTAAGCCTTGCACAGTGCACTTGCATAAAGGAACATGAAAAACAGCTGCTCCATCTATAGACAGTGTCATACTAGATTTCCTAAGGGGATGACCATGTGGCCAGGCCAAGCCCATGTAAGAGAACCCAAATTTGCTTCTAGTTGGCATTATTCTAGGAACCAGGCAGGAAAAGATCATGTTTGAGAGGTCAGGACTGTGGCAGGCAACCAGCTACCCAAAGGATCGGAATCTTCTACAGTGCAGTCTTTATCCAATCATCTATTCACCCGTCTAGGCATATTTTTGTTGAAGGTTGACTATATTTTAAGTTACAAGCAAGACAGGAAGAGCTCTCAGTGAAATCGTAGCCAAGCTCAGGAACCCAGATCAGCTAGAAATCACATTCTGAGCAGCAGGTTCACCCACCTGGGAGAAGTAGGAAGACAGAGACAATGATATGAGCCAGGTAAACAGGTTGGGCTGGAAAGAGATCAGAACACATCCCGTTCTGGACCTGCATTGGCAGGAACATCTATAATGGCTAGAGGATCACAAACAGTGTCTGTGAGGATAAAGAATGTCAGTTCAGTTTAGAATAGCGGGCATGTCACCCCCAGGCAGCAGCTGATGCTAAAACAGGCTATATGGCCTCGGCCCAACCTTAACCTCCTGATGTGGGGCAGCCAAGTCTCTGCAGAGCTGGAGCAGAGATGGAGAAGGGTGTCATGCTTGCAGGTAAACCACTCTACCGATGTGAGGGTGCAGCAGTCCCATTGGAAATCATGGCACAGTTTCTATTGTTTAGCATCACATGGATTTAAAGTGCTTATTTCCCACGTGTGTTAATATAAGTTTGCATTCTCTGATAGCACACCGAGTCATGGCAGAGAGATGCAGTTCAGACAAACATGCTGGGAGAAACAGATGAATGAAAACACCTAGCACCAGGTTAATAATTAACTAACAGAATCTGTTTTCATATGTATACATGTATGTACCTGCATACATACGTACGCATGTGTACATTTATATTTACACACACACATACACACTTTGGAGACCCTGGTTGCATAGTGGTTAAGAGCTACTGATGCTAACCAAAAGGTCAGCAGTTTGAATCTGCCAGGTGCTTCTTAGAAACTCTATAGGGCAGTTCTACTTGGTCCTATAGGGTTGCCGTGAATCTGAATTGACTTGACATCAAAGGGTTTCATTTGGATTTTTGGTATAAATATGTTTTTTAAAAATACCATTGCTATCAATTCCAACAGATAGTGACACTATAGGACAGAATACACCCATCTCATAGCATTTCCCTAAAATGCCTGGTAGATTTGAACTGTCAACCTTTTGGTATATGTATATATGCACATATCCATATACATAAAGAGAGAAAGCCGTAGAAGCAAACAGTGTAACTCCAAAGCGAATGCCTACCCCACAGCTCCTCAGGAGAAAGTCCTAGTGATCTGCTCCCATAAAGGTGACAGCCTAGAGAAGCCCAAGGGGACACTTTTATTCTGTCAACCAGAGTCAATGATAGTTGAGAATCAGTTTGGCAGCACCCAACAACACACACGTACGTGCACACACACGCACACACACATGGAGAGAGAGACAGACATGTATCTCGAAATAGACCTGGCTTTTATTCTCAGTTTGATAATTCTTCCCGGCCTTGAACATGGAAGGTTACATACCCATCACTGTCAAATTGATTCCAACTCAACAGCCACCCTATAGGACAGAGCAGTACTGCCCCATAGAGTTTCCAAGGAGCACCTGGTAGATTTGAACTTGTTTAGTAGCTGTAACACTTAATTTCTTTGTCACCAGAGTTGCTGGAAAGTTACAGAGCCTTTCAACAAACTAATTTTTGTCCATTTGACTGAGGAAGAAAATCGTTACTTTTTAATCTTAACTTGATCCTGAAAGAATTTTTGTGAGGATTAGACAGATGTTGTGTGTTATGCAAGTAGCAGGATGCTTGAGGTTCGGTACTAAGACCAAAACCCAAACCCGTTGCTGTTGAGCAGATTCCAACCTTACCGAAAATGCTCAATAAATGGGAGATATTTTCTGGAGCCCTGGTGGAGTAGTGGTTAAAAATTCAGCTGCTAACCAAAACTTTGGCAGTTTGAATCCACCAGCTGCTCCTTGAAAACCCCATGGGGACCATTCTACTCTGTCCTATAAGGTCACTACGAGTCAGAATAGACTTGACAACAATTTTTTCTTCCCAATTACTCAGTCATCTTAGCAATAACAATGAACTTGTAGAACCTTAAAATAAATAAAGTTGCTGTTGAGTTGATTTTGACTCGTGACGACTTCTGTGTCAGAACAGCGCTATGTTCCATGGGATTTTCAATGACTGGTTTCTCGGAAGTAGATTGCCAGGCCTTTCTTCTGAGGCACTGCTGGGTGAACTAGAAACTCCAGCCTTTCGGGTAGCAGCTGAGCATGTTAACCATTTACATACAGCACCTGGGGACTCCAGGGGAAGTGTGCTCACCTAGAATCTCTGATCTCAAATCTTGCAGTTAATTTAGGAAATACAAAATCCACCCCAGAAGTAGGGAGAGGAAACTCCACAGCCCTGGATTCCTTCCACGTAGCGTGGTGAAGCTCTAAAGGAAAGCCAAGTGCCAGGTGTCACCGGTAGAATCCGACAGAAGCATTGGGATTGTTCTGCCCATCTGGTGACGGCCATGCTTTCTAGACAAATAATACATACCCAGGCAAACAGCATTAAACCAAGGGCTTGAAGTATCTTGAAACAGGAGCTGGAGGCCGGGGCTGTACAGGGGCAGAAGTATCTCATGTCCCATCATAGCTGCTGCTTGGATTTCCTTCCTCCCCTTAGTTGAACCGTATGGGAAGCCACTTGAGACCTGTGAGGTAAATGCAAGCTGAGTAAACAGCTGGGTGGCTGCAAATAAGAATCTCAGCCCTGGTGTTCAACGACAGGGCAGCAAAAATACATAGACACCAGATTCAGGTGGCTTCAGGTCAGGATTCTTTCTCCCCAGGCTTTGTTGCGATGATCCCGTCTTCCTGCCTTTATTCTCTCTGTGAAATAACGTTGAACGGTTTCTCTCCCAGTTGCTTAGCTTGCAAATCAGTTCTCCTAAGCTGAAATGTCATACAAGCTCCTTGTTCTTCCTTGTCAAGCACAGCTCTGGTGCCTTCTACGGCAAGCTCTTTATTTCCTCCGTTGTGCTCATCAGAAACGCTTAGCTGCTTTCCCAGTCAGCTGTGGAGTTAATAAATTACAAGTGCCTGCTATCAAAGATTTGGAGGTTTTGACAAGTGATTTAGTTGATCACAAATGCAAGGTGATGTCAGGGAGAACCTGCGTTTTGGGGGTATAGAAGGGGATCAGCCTTGAATCTGGAAAATAAACAGGACAGTTTGATGAGCTCCAATTCATGGCAGAGCTTCTTAATATTTCCCAAGGTTCTAATCAAAGGAGCACCTTTAACTGGTCCCAGCGGGAAATGTAAGATGCAAGGCGCTGACATTGATGCCCTCTCCACCGTGCCTCCTCATAACTTTCTCCCTGCCCCCTTCCTTTTGCCTATTTCTAAAAATATCTTGGCAGGTATGAATTAGCAGTAGGATGCTATTTAGCCAAAAACAAAAACGCACTGCATAATGTACGATGCCTTTAAAAATTTTAACATCTATTAAATGAAAATCAAGGAAATTGACACAGATAGGATGAAAGAAGATACAGCACCTCTAGCTTATGCCAACTAAAAATAAGAATTATTAATGAAGCTCAGCTTTCTTCTGTGGTGTACATTAATTATTTATGATAATAATACTCTGCACAGCCATATTAAAGAATTTTCCTCACCCAGCTTCCCAGAAAACTCTATCTTCTTGGGAAAAAAAAAAAAAGCAAAAATTAAGCTCAACATGTTAAGCCCACAGAAGAACACATTCCTCTCAGTGTATTTATTATACGGGAAGATGAATACAGTCTTGGGTTATTAAACTGGAATGAAAAACATATCTTATTAGAACTTACGTGGTGATTTTTATTCTCACTAGTTTCATATAAACTTAATGATGCAGACTGCATTTTTATTCTCATCTATTTTAAAATGATGCCTGAAGCCAAAAAAAAAAAAAAGAGATTCCATTAATGCCAGTTTGGTATTTCAAATACAATTTGATGTAATTTATTTCAAATATATGTGAACAGAGAAGGAGAATACCGAGTGCGTTTTCTAGAATCAAATGTGGGTGAGCTCATGTCAATGATTTGTTAAAACCTGTTTCATGCAAAATTAAACTGTCTTTTAAGTATAAAAGGCAGAAAAATAAAAGAATAATTTTTACTAGTTTTTTAAGGGGAGGGAGAGAAAAATTGTGAGTTTTAAAACAAAACACTTGTTTTCATTTTATTCTCTGCTTTAAAATTTATTAACAAGTGAATAATAATGTGTTTCCCCCAATGATAAGCTTTATTTAAGTTCATTGATTTCTTCTAGTCATACACTGTAGCATTACATTCATGGGTATGCAACATAAAAGCAGGCAGTTTAGAGAGGTTATATGCTAAGCTTGGTCAATAGATATGTATATTTATAGAACTACATTTTTGGAAACATTTGCCAATCATCACATTATCTCTCAATGATTTTCAGAACTATATCTTTAAAAGAATTCTTTTAATGTGACTTTAAAAATCATTGTCCTAACAACCATTTCCAGAAATAAATTGAGCCTCATTCTTAAGTGTCAAATCTCAAAAGGAGAGTTCTTGCCACCTTATCCTTTCTTCTCGGTGATCTGTATGTCTGTCCACCTGTCCCCAGTGGCTCCGTGGTGATACTGTGTCAGTGTCCATGCTTGGGACTGCTGGGGCATCCGCAGGAAGTTCTCACTAAGGCATCTTGAATCACTGTGGTTGTTCAGAGCCCATCCTTTGGGGTAACACTCTCTAATAGGATTACAGAACCATCGCTAATTTAAAGGATCTAATCTTCTCTTTTGTCAAAAGCAAATAATAGGATTGCTGTTCCACCTTCATTCTGTTTCCTGTTTGAAAAGGAATTTCCAAGGGTCAGTCATCGCTTCTGTGCTGTAAAATGTCCCTTCTACAAAAATAAACCAAAATAAAACCTGTTTCTGTCCCATTGATTCCAACTCATAGTAACCTTGTAGCAGAGTAGAACTGCCCCTCAAGGCAATTTCCAAGCAGCAGCTGGTGAATTTGAACTGCCCGTCCTTTTGGCTAGCAGCAGAGCTCTTAACCACGGTGCTGCAACGGCTCTGCTGAAATACAAGATACTAAAAGAAGAAAACCAGAAAGTAGTCACTGCTGAGTCCTCATGAACTCACGGTCACCCAATACGTTGAAGATGAGAACTGCCCTCCACAGGGCTTTCAAGGCTGTGACTTTTCAGAAACAGATCACCCAGGCCTTCCAAGTCTCCTCTGAGTGCTTCGAAAAGCCAACCCTTCTGTTAGTAGCCAAGCCCTTACCCACTGGTGTCACCAGGGGACTCCTGAAAGAAGGAGGGTCCCCAAATTAGGATCTCAGTTTATTTTTGAACTTTTGGTACTCTCTCCCCCAGTAACACACACAAGTTGAGTATTTTTTAACTTAAGCTGGATTTTTCCCTTTCTCATTCATTGGAGTGGGATGGAGATGCATTGAGGAGGAAAGAGGGGATCATTTGCCAAGACCTGCAGCAGGCATTGGGGTGTGGACAATGCGATTATTGTCCTCGTCCTGAGTTCTGCAGGGTCACAGCCTTGCTGTGGTGTGACTGGGATGTCTGGAGGAGAGACAAGTGTACCACTTCTCCCCAGGGTACTGAGTGAATTACAGAAGGAGTGGAAACTATTATACAACCCAGGGGTCTCTGGGTGGAGAGACAGTTAATGCACTCAACTGCTAACTGAAAGGTTGAAGTTCGGGTCCACCAGAGATGCCTTGGGAAACATGACTGGCAATTTACTTCCAAAAGAATCAGCCATTGAAAACTCTATGGAGCACAGTTGTACTGTAACACACGTATCGGGTCACTGTGAGTCAGAGTTGACTTGAAGGCAATTAGTGTTTGGGGCTCAGGGTTGCTTCTCAGACGTATAGCCAAAAGAAAAAGGTCCACCATCATCACTGGCTAGACCCCCTGTAATAGGTAGAATTTCCAATACTGAGAATTTGGGATGGAGAGAGATAGGAGTTTAGAAATGCAGTCTTGTCACTGGCTTAAAGGCACCTGGATTTGATCCAGTAAGCATAGTGGAATGTCCAGTTTTGCAGTCTCCCTGACTTGAAGACTAGAAAGGTGGGGATGGGGGTGGGAAACAGGAGGAGGAGACTCAGGATGGAAAGAGAAGACAGAAGAGTTGAATTTTTCATTTCACAGGCTTGCCAGCCACCAATAAATTTCCCTCCTTTGCTGACACTAATAAATGCATTTCTTAAGAAAAATAAACAGGTCTGTATTTTAGGAAGATGTCTACATTTCCAGGAATCCTGGTTTATTAGTGTCTGTCCCCACCCTTTCCCTCAGATACACAGTGGCTCTGTTTTTCTAATTACACTTCTATTCAAAAAAGAAAATAGTTTCAAGTCCTTCAAAAAACTGAAAAACTATTTAATACCTATTTTTTCTTTAGCTCATTTGCACCTTCTAGCTGGAAAGTAGAAATAGCTAGCAAGATAACGATGTTAAAAATCTACGTCTAGTCTGAGCCCACAAAAAGCCCACCAGGGAGATACCTGGGATGTTACAGTGTTCTCCTGCAAGTTTCCTTCTCTTCATTAAGTGAAAGATAAGGAAATCAAGGCTCAGCAAGATTCAACCAGTGTCTTTAACCAAGCATTTTGACCTCAATTCACAATAAGAAATACATTTCGTGTTGCAGTGCAGGATACATACACAGTAAACACAAACATACACACTTAACTGGAAGAAGTGTCACAAACACTTACCTTCTAAAGGTGGGAAGATGCTTGCATTTTCTACTCTATTCTGTTCCAATTGGGAGAACTAAATTGACTGGACAACGTACTGCTGTGTCATGATGCTTCATTTGAAAAACATGGGGTTAGTGAAGCAGCACTTTAGCATTTTCTAAATCCCAGTCTTGTCTTCTGTTTAGTTGTAAATAGCAAAGTAATTGTTATTGACTAATTGGCAAATATGTTATTGAGATAGAAAAGTGTTTTATTTCTCTACTTTGCATGGGAAGGTGAAAATGTAGTATGAATTTTAGCCAGCTAATTGCTTTGGATGAAAGATGGTCAGAAATCTAGCATAGAAGGAACACAAAAGATGGACAGATAGTGTAATAGGAGACTGGATCAGAGCAGAAAGAAGTCTAAAGGACATTTGTTGTTGCTGTTAGTGGTCTTCACATCAGCTCTGACTCATGGCAACCCCATGTATAATAGAATGAAACATTGCTTGCTCCTGTGACAGCTTTATCATCATTGGTGTGTTTGTGTTCATTATTGTGACCATTGTATCAATGCAGCTCATTGAGAGTCTGTCTCATTTGCACTTGCCCACCACTTTACCAAGCGCTATATTCTTCTCTAGAGGTCTGGCTGTCCTGGTGGACTCCAAAGTAAGCGAGTCCAAGCCTCAGACTACATTCTGTGATCCACAGCGTTTTCATTGACTGGTTTGCAGAAGTAAATTCACCAGTCCTTCTTTCTTTCCTATTTTAGTCTGGAAGCTCTGCTGAAACCTGTCCACCATGAGTAACCCTGCTGGTATTTGAAATACTGGGATTGTAGCTTCTAGCATCATAGCAGCATGGAAGCCACTAGTACAACAAACTGACAGGCAGGTACGTAAAAAACTTTTAGAACAGGAATGTCCAATATCCATTTCACACTGTTTCCCTTACTCCAATGTAACCCCGTCTCTTGAAACTTTTTAAAGCCTGATGCGCGGTGGAAAATGAAGGTCCTCAGCAGTTAGATGGCATGGGAGCTGTCCCACATTCACTCTCTGCTGACTCTAGTGTGCCTCCACAAGCTTATTGAGGAGGACCAAGTCCAGGCCATCTAGAAAATGAACAGTGACAGTGTAAGAAGACAGTCATGTACATACAGCAAGAGTAGAACACGAGGAAAGAGATATTTCAACTATAAGGCAGCCTCAACAAGCATTCTGATCTTTATTAGCTAGAATTTAGGCACCATTTATTTTAATTATTAAGAGTTTCCACTCATTATTTTACTTCTTTGCATGGTTGCTGTATCTCACAAATCAAAATCGCCTCAGAATCACTCTTTGTTTCAACAAATACATCTTGAGTATCTCTGACCTACTGGACACTAGTCTAGGAATGGTGGTGATGAGAAAGGCTTAGATGACATCCTTAACAAGGATATAGCATAGTGGAAAGGATGTACAAATATCCAAACTACTAAAAACTGATCATCAGGTATTCAAAGAGGAGTAGATTATTTCTCACTGTTGAGGTCAGGGAGAACTTCACAAAGGAAGAGATACTCAGCTGAAAACTCTGTCGTTGGGTGGCTTTCAAATATCTGAAAACCGAGAAATTTGAGCAAGAACTTGGGATCTGTGTACTGAGATGTAAAATTACTTTTCATCATTAGTGATCAATGTACGGCAAAAAGCATGTGCTTGGAGGCTGAAGTCTGGAGATGATGGTTTTGGGGGACATCTAGGTCATCTGGCATAACAAAGTTTATTAAGAAAATGTTGTGCATCCCACTTTGATGAGTAGCATCTCATGTCTCAAAAGCTTATGAGCAGCCATCTAAGATGTATGGATTGGTCCTAACTGCTGTGAAACAAAGGAGAATGAAGGACACTACAGACATAAGGAAAATATTAGTCTAAGAGCAAAAGGGTCACATAAACCAGCGTGAGATTAGAAGAACTAGATGGTGCCCAACTACTACCAATGACTGCCCTGACAGGGAATGCAATAGGAAGCACCTGACAGAGCAGGAGAAAAGCATGTTGTGGAACTCAAATTCATATAAAAAGACCAACTTAATGGTCTGACTCAGACTAGAAGAACCCCAAAAGAAACTGCCCCCAGACTCTCTGTTAACCCCAAACTAAAACCATTCTTAAAACCAATTCTTCAAAGATTAGACTGGACTATATAATATGAACCAATGCTTATAAAGATTGTGCTTCATAGTTCAAGCAAATACACAAACTAAATGGGTGGCTTCTGTCTGGAGGCATGGTGGGAGAACAGAAAGGGACAAGAGCTGGTTGGATGGGCACAGGAAATCCAGAATGGAAAAAGGGAGTCTGCTGTCATATTGTGGGGATTGCGGCTAGTGTCACATAACAATACGTGTACAAATTTCCATATTAGAAATTAACTTTAGCTGTGAACTTTTACCTAAAGTACAATTGCAAAAAGTATGTGCTCAGTAAATTATTACTGAATAAATTAATGAACCAAAGATTGGAACCAGATCTTGGAGCATCTGTCTTGGCAAGCCCAGGGCTTACACTTCATCCTGTAGATTTTTTGTAGAGTAACAGAACCAGAGCTGTAACTTAAGAAGATGAAACAGGCAACCTTGGTAAGGGTACATGGCAGAACCAGAGAGTTGAAATCTAACATAACAGTCCACTGGATGATGTACCAGGATAAAAACAGTAAGGAAAGGGAGGTAAAGGATGGATTGAAGATACATCATAGAAATGGAATCATCAGAATTATAAGTGACTAGATGTGAGGAGCCAGGAAGAGAAAGGAGTCTTAGACTTTGAGCTTGGGTGATTGATAAAAAGGAATGTCCATATGAAAAGTTGGCTTGACTGCATAGGTATCATATATTGATTATGCTTGTGTGTATTCATAGCAATAAAGAAAGTCAAAGCAGTCTTCAGGCTCTATATGAATATATAGAGACATGAACATGGATGTATAGGTAGGTACATAAATTCTCCTCTATATTATTTCTGATCAGCCATCAATGGAAAAGAGAACTTTGAACTGTTTTCCCAAGAAAAAGTAAACCCAGATGTTAAACCTGATAATTCTTATATACATATCCATCCAAAGTAATTAAATTTAGGGGTATAGTCTGATTCCATCAACAAGTAAAACTAATTGGCCCACATAGAGAAAGAATTTTGAATCGTCACTTTTTTGTCCCTGAGCAAACAAGCCACGGTGTTAAAGATACCAAAACAAGTGGAAGAAAGGTGGGAAGTTACTGAACTTACAGAATCAGACATAAGCTGTCAACTAGTCATTTCATCTAATGGTACCAAATAAGTTTGATAGATGTTCTTTCACTGATTATTTGGCTTCCCAAACCTGGCTTGTCATTAGATTTTTTACCTAGAGAGATTTTGAGAACTGTGGGTTCCAGGGCAGAGTCAAGATAGTGAACTAGACACACATCTTAATTTCCTCTGAAAACTAAGGCCTGGATTGATGATTAAATGGAGCCTTCTGGACACCCAGTGAGCCTTATGACATGACATACGGCTGGCAATTTGGACTACATGCCACTGAACAGGAAACTTTTTCTCTTTTGCTGGCCCCCACCCTTGTTGAATGGTCAGCTCTCATGGACTGAAGATAGCTGTCAATTTTCACTTCTTTTTTCTTTGTCTTAGCCTGAGGCAGGGGTTGGACTTAACTGGCAGCAAAGATCAGCTACACTGATGAAGTGATCAATGGGCAGAATAGCCAGATTTTGAGAGCCTGGTTCTGGACTCTGAGCACCTCAGCCCCTCCACCCTCTCTTTCCAAACCTCCATCATTGATTCAGCTTTCACAGTGGGTTGAACAGCTTATGCGGCATGCCATCTTGTTTGACTAGGAGGTGGAGTTACCCAAACAGAGGTGTCAGCAGGAGCTGATTCCCAGGCTGGGAGGCAGTGCCAGCCCAGGGAGTTCTTTCCCAGCAGAAAATCTGTGTTTAGCACAGTGTAGCCTTACAAGTGGGGCCTGGCAGAGGATGACAGCAGATCAGTAGCCTGTCCATACTTTGAACTAGATTACAGCATCTGGGGGCAGATATAGAGGTGCCTCCATTACTAGCTGGAAAGAGGGGCTTGAACAGCTGACAGTCTGACTGATTTTGGAAGCTGTCAGATAGCTTTTACCTTTCAAAATAAGACTATCTAGAGAAATAACTGCAGTGCATCCTCACAGCATCTCTCCCAGCCTTTACTGACCCATGTCATACGGTCAGCTGACAACCCTCCAGTGACTCCATAATAGGGCCATGTCTTTGTCAACCAGGAGGTGGAGCCTGCTGCCCCAGAGATTCCACTGGGCCCAGTCACTGGAGTACACAGAGGTGACAGCTGATCACCTTCCTTCTCAGACTGTGCCTCAGATCCTGTTAAGTGTTAATGCAGCACAAGAGAAACTAAACAACCTGTAGATGACCAAAAAGCAACAAACCTTGGCCAGACACTTAAAGAAAAATCTACCCATGGCTCCAGAAAGCTCAAAAAACAAAGAAGCAAAGAACTTCCCAGTTCAAGAAGACTTTCTGAAACTACTGGAAGTCGAGTGCAAAAGGATTGTATAGAGAGCCCTTCTAGACATTATACAAAATGCAGCAGAACAAAATGAAAAGTTAAGCAAGCTGTTTGAACTGATGGAACATCAACATTCTGAAATCCAACAGATCAATAACAAAATTAAAGAATTAGATAATTCAACTCAAAGCCAAGAAAACAGAATTGAACAACTGGAAAACAGACTTTCTGACTTGGAAGTCAGAGCTACCGACACCAGGATTTAAGAGGAGAAATCACAGAAGAGAAGCAAGAAAAATGAAAAAGCACTAATAAACATGTGGGACACTATTGAGAGGAACAATCCACAACTAGTTGGAGTTTCTAAATAAGGAGGGACACCTGAAAGCTCAGAAAGTACTGTTGTTGAGTTGTTGACAGAAAACTTCCCTGAAGCTGTGAAAGAAGAGATCATAGATATCCAAAATGTACTGAACACCACACAATTTATACCCCAAAATAAAAACACCAAGATGTATTATAATCCAGCTTATCAAACGGAAACATAAGCAGAAACTCTTAAAGGCAGCAAGACTCAAAGCAAAGCTAGCAGTCAAAAGGAAACCCTGTAGGCTTTCGTCTGACTTCTTAGCAGAAACGATGTTCACATGGAAGCAGTGGGATGACACATTCATCGCCTTGAAGGAGAAAAAGTTCCAACCAAGAATTATATATTCTGCAAAACTGTCAAATATGTAAATGAAATTAAGACATTCCCAGATAAACAGAAACTCAGAGACTTTGTACAAAACAAACCAAAGCTACAAGAAATGCTGGAGGAAGCTCTTGGCTTAGAAAAACAAAACCATTAACTCTATATTTTAGGAGGCAATACAGGACACATCATCCAGAAACCTACTCAGTTAGGGAAGACACAAAACTCAATCAAAGCTATACTATTAGAAGAAGTGATCCAGTGATCATATCATGAAAACTATGATATCATCATATTAACAAGAGGGATATACTACAGTAGCTATAGTCCTTCCAGATGGAGAGAAAGTTAATAAGATATGTAGAAGTGAAAATTGGGCTTAAACATAGATAACTGAGGGAGAATCGTAGGGATAGCCACAAAGCACAATAAAGATGCAACATATCAAATCAAGAAACATAATACAGGAGTCTCAACAAACATAAAGCCAACACTGAAAACAGTGACAACCCATAAAGAAGAATGTCCCAGAACAGAACATTAAGAGCAACAGAGAAAACATCAACACAAAAATAAATACATCAAAAAGACAGCACTAAACACATACTTATCAATAATTACATGGAATGTAAATGGACCAAATGCTCCAGTAAAGAGACAATGAGTGGCATCTTGGATCAAAAGACACAATCCACCTATATGTTGCTTACAAGGAACTCATCTTAGACTTAAACATATGAACAAACTGTAAATTAAAGGATGGAATAATATATACCAAGCTAACAATATACAAAGAAGAGCAGGTATGGCAATACTAATCTCAGATACAGTGGATTTTAATGTAAAATCCACCATCGTGGACAAGGATGGACACTATTTATTGCTGAAAACTTCCATACACAGGTAGAGCTTAACAATATTTATCCACCCAATACTAGAGCATCTAAATACATTGAAGAAACACTGACTATGTTCAAAAATGAGATAGATCACAATAATAGTGGGAGACTTCAACACTGCACTTTCAGTACTGGACAGATTTTCTAGAGAAAAAGCTCAATAAAGACACAGAAGATCTTATTGTGACAATTAACCAGCTAGACCTCATTAGCATATACAGAAGTTTTTATCCATTAGCAGATCACTAGGCCATCTTCTCCAGTGCACATTGAACATTTTCCAGAATAGAACTGTGGGTTCCTTGGCACCACTCTTCATGATCCTGATTCAGTAGGCCTCTGGTGGAGCGCAGAAACCCAAGAGAAGAAACCCTGTTTCTTTGACAGACTGTTGGTCAATATAATAATACAACTTTATTTTCTATCCATGACTTTGCAGTGGTTCTTTATTCAACAATTTTAATTTTTCTAGTTCCTTTTTAAGTCACCATGTAAACATGGCTTGAGTGGAATACAGCAAAATTTGGCACTACATATAAACTTCTATAGATAACTGAAATCTGTGAATGCAGTCATGGGCAATGTTAGTTACCCTATGGACTTGTTGCAATTACCAAAATCTGAAGTCAAGATTTCATTTCTTCTTTTGCTAAGAAAGTGCTTCCCTATCCAGGACTTACAACGTCTGTTATTCTTGTTTCTAATTCAAATAATAAATTGCACATGTACTTCAGTTTAATTGCGTTTTGTTGGATTCTGCTCACAGTGTCAGTGATTTCTGGAGATTTTGTTGATTCCCTGATACTTATCCACTGAATTTTTGTGAGCTCTGTCAGTTTTACATCATTTGTGGATTGATAAGAACACTTTCTTTGTCCTCACGTAAGTATGTAATAAAGAGGAAGAAGGGAACAAGGCAGTGAACAGTATCCAATAGGCATGTCACTAGAAAATATCTGTAGCTGCATCAAATTACTATGCAGCACCCTTTGGAGCTTGGCTGTTGTTAGCTTCCAGTACATATTAGGACATCTTGTTAACCAAGATCTCATGAGAGACCTCATCAAACACTTTGCTGAAGTCTAGATTCAGTACATCTACTGTATTTCCCAGATTTACCACATTGATCATGGTTAGAAAAATAAAAGGTCATTAAAACGATGGAAACTCTCAATGAGATTGATTGACCCAATAACCGCAATAAGTTCAAATATACCAATGACCAGGAAAATGGTGCAGGACTAGATGACATTTCACTCTGTATTAAGTAAGGTTGCAATGAGTCGGAGCTATCTTGATGACAGTAGACAACAACAAACCACACAAAGAAAGAATGTGAATGGCCTGACTCTACTGGTAATTGTGTTGACAAATAATCATTTCAATATTGAAATCTAGAACCTGATCTGAGATTTCAGTCACAATAATCATGCTCTTTGTGAATGGTACTGGTTGTCCTGGGTTCAATCATTCATTCATAGCTGATCCAGCTATTTTGAGAGTTGAGCATAGCATGGATGTGCTTTGTGGCCAGTCAGCAGTGTTTTTATTTTCTGTGAAGGCATCATACCTACCCTTGACCTGGTCAGTGACATGTGCCATCAGTTGAGCTAAAACTTACAAACAAATGACCTGAGAGTTTTGCAGTGCTACCATCCTTACTTAAAGGAAAGACAAGACACTAAGTACTTAACATTTTTCTTTGTCCACAGTAAATTCCAGCCTTTGTATTTGTTTTTCATGATTATTGCTACAAATTTCTACTATACAAACATACAACTGCTACACAGATTGTATGGGGGGGGACACAATTCAGTCCATGACACTGGCCTTTTACAGAAAAGGTTTGCTTCGCCTGATTTAGAATATCCAAACTGCTCATGGAACAGTCACAAATTCAGTGAAGTTTGTTGACAATTGCTAATTTACATTTTACCTTAAAAAAGTACCAACCCTTATACCTCCTTTCCACAGAGGAATATGTCAAAGTAACTCAGTACACTCAGGGCTTGTTTAAGGGGTAGAATGAGACTCCAAACAGTGGGAAAGCAGGGACTTGAGATCTCCGCCTCCTAGTCCTACAAGCAGCCCTGTTGGGTACACATTTAATGTGAATTAGTCAACAAAGCAAATGAGAGACCCACCAAAAAAGCAGCACCCTTTCTCCACGGTTACTGAGAACAAGTTTCTAAAGAAGTGAATCAGCTCTACAAGAATGAAGATGACCCAAATCATTGATCTACAGGAGAAAAATAAGAGAAGGATCAATATGCCCCTTTCTGAATGAACCAAATATCCTTTTAAGCTTCTTAACCCTAAAAAAGTATAAAATGAGCAAAGACACAGAAACTGTAAGCATCAAATTAGAAGGCATACTCCCAGTGCTGTATTTCCTACAAATGTTTAGTACCATTCAGTGATGCTGGAGCATCACTGAATGTCAGCTGGAGCATCACTGAATGTCAGCTGGAGCATAAGTTTCTGTCTGCTCGTTCTCAAAATGTAAGGGTGAAAGGCACCCATGCCACTTTCCATATTATTGTGCTGTCAGTTATTTTAAGCCTGGTTGCTGTCGGATCCACTGATTTGAGACTCCTCTTTCAGCAACATATATATGCTGATGAAAAGCTGCTTTCGTTGCAGAGGGACTGCTAATTGTTTGATTATACAGGTCTTCACATTAATGAAGCACTATTCCATGGGTTTGGAGCATGGTGTGCAACCAAATTACCACCCGAGCACTCACGCTGTGAAATCTGATTATTCATTAGCCAGTCACTAAGTGGTACCAACATTTTTTCCTTTTTTCCAGTCCTCAGATGAGAAGGACTGCTGTTTCCCCCCTACTTGAAGAGTATGAGGATTTGAATTTGTTGCTTATGGGGGAAGGAGAGTGGCAGAGAGAGACAGGGCTTCCCTGAGAGTTGTTTCATGTGTTTAATGCGACATGTGTTTTGACAAACAAGGAACCATATGGATGGTTGAATATGAGCCCAGCTCACATTCAGCACTTGGTTCTGGTACCCCTTTAAGCAATCCCTCCACTACCCAACACTCAAACACCAAATTGCTGCTCCTTGAATAAACTACTGTTTGATATCTCTGGTCTAATTGTGAGAACTAAAACAATGCAATTAAGTGAAGCCCCAAAAAAAAGGAGTTGGCAAATATCTTTATTTGTCTGTTATTTTGTTTGTTTTTATGCCTCCATAAAGAAAAACAGAGTAAACATATTGGCAGTGTTGTGTGCCCTGGAATCTGTTCTAACTCACAGTCATTCTGTGTGATGAACTGAACCATCACACACCTGGATTTCCCAGGCCATAATCTGTACAGAAGCAGATTTCCACTCTTTTATGCTAAAGAGTGGCTGGGGGCTCCAAACAGCAGACCTTTCTATTAGCAGCAGAGTACTTAACCGTGGCACCACCAGGGCTCCGTAGGGTAATCATACACTAACCAAACCCCTCATTGTCAACTTGATTCTGACTCATAGTGACCCTACAGAACACAATAGAACTGCCCAATTGGATTTCCAAGAAGCACCTGGTGGATTTGAACTGCTGACTATTTGGTTAGCAGCTGTAGCTCTTAACCGCTATGCCAATCAGTGTTTCCCAAAACAAACCCATTGCACTCAAATCAATTCCAACTCCTAGTGATTGTAACCCAACTACCCACCACCATGGAGTCAATTCTGATTCATAGTGACACTATAGGACATAGTAGAACTGCTCCATAGAGTTTCCAAGGAGCATCTGGTGGATTCTAACTGTTGACACTTTGGTTAGCAGACATAGCACTTAATCACTACTCCACCAGGGTTTCCAAGAGGATGTAATCACAGCTTAATCTAAATTAAAGTCATGTTAGTTTTTAAACAAACAAATATATATATATGTGATATACATATATATGCATATATGTATACCTATAATACCCCGACTCAACGGCACTTGGCTTTATCATACCCTTCCTGTCTAAAGATAGGACTGATAGAAATTCGGTGAGAGTGTTTAAAGAATTCATCTCTCATATATTTCAATGCCAACATAAAGAGTTACAGGAAGAATTCAGCTATGATGGCTCTATTTATAACTTAAATTGGGTTGGATTTCCAAATTGAATGATAGGAATACTTTGCTCTCTACCAAGAAAAGACACCAACACTTTGGCAAATGAGCTTAGCTCTAGTGATATTACACATTCCCTAAGGGAGAAAAAAAAAATGAATCAGTTCCAACTCATGGTGACCCCACTTGTATCAGAGCAGAACTGTCCTTAATGGGGTTTTTGATGACTGATTTTCCAGAAGTAGACTGCCAGGCTTTCTTCCAAGTTACCTCTGGGTAGACTCAAATCTCTGATCCTTTGGTTAGCAGCCCAGAAGGTCAACTGTTAATAATGAAGTCGAAGCAGAAGTAGATGAAGTGTAAGAAGGTGCATCCTTCCTGAAAAAAGTGTTCTTTTTTTCCAAGCCCCAAAGGAGGTAAGATCCAGTCTCATTATCTCTAAGCAGTCCCCTCAAAACAAAAGCCCATAATCAACACTGAGCAGATCCCAGAAGACACCGGAATGTGAACCAAACCCTATTCCTGACCCATTTGATAAATCAGTTCCGGTAACCTTTTGTATTATTATGCCTTCAACATGAACACTGCCCTAAAGAAATCCTCTCAAAGGAATGTACTGTAAGGAATAATGTAATTTTATTGCTTAAAGGAAATATAGCAGTCTTTTGTTTTATGGATGAAGAAATGGATTTAGAAGACTCGTGGAGCTACCTGGGGTCACACAGTTGTATGGCAGCATTGGCAGCTAAGACTGGAACACAGCCCTTGATATAAGGCTGAAAAAGTAATATACAGAACAAGGTCAAAATAAAGCATATAAAATACAGAAGTGAGCAAGCAAGGATGGAGAGGCAGAAAAGACAACAATGGGGGAAAAGGGCAAAGGGAGTATTACCTGCTTCTAAAAGTTCTTCCAAAATAAAAACATAACAACTCAGAAAAAGAGGGTGAGAATGACTGTACAACTCAAAGAATGTCATCAGTGTCACTGAATTGCATATGTAGGGACAGTTAAATGGGTGTATGTTTTGCTGTGTGTATTCTGAACAACAACAAAATTGCTAAACAAATGTGCATAGTAAAGTAAAAAGTAAATAAACAAGGAAAAACATAACAATTGGCCCATCAGTTAGTTTCAGCAGCTCCTCTGAAATCATCACGGGTTCTTTGCTGTCAGCTGCTGCTGAGTTCCCCCGACTCATGGTGACTTGCCAAGAGCCAGCCTCAGCAGGGTCTGGGGTTCACGAAGGGATGGGTGGAGTCAGCAAAGGAGGAAATGATGAAACTGAGACAACCAGGAATCTGGAGATCAGCAGTCTGTCAGGATCTGCCTTTCTTTATTTTTATATAATCAGTGATATGTTTTCACTCTGTCCTTTTGACCATGTAAGCTGTTGGTTAGTAAGGAATTGATACCTCATGGTCTCTTTTCATGTTAATCATTAGGGTCTTTTAGGTAATGGCCCAAGACAAATATATTGTGATTCTAATCAACAGTGAAAATAAAGCTATACCTTGAGCTCAGTCAACTCTATCTATGCCTCGAGGTCAAAGGTACAGGAAGGATAGGCTCATCTGGCTGTTTCTTTTTGTTCCTTCTTTGCTCTTTCTTATCTCTTCCTGTGGGGACAGTAAGTGCCCACCGTCCCCCACTCTAAGCCTCTCATAAGCTGTTCAGAGAAGGGTCTTTAGTATTTGCCTATTTGCCATACCAAATATAATAAACCTAGAAGCCTGTCTGTCTTCCTGATGTAGCGAGTGGAAAGGCTGTGGGGGGGGGTCATCCCTGAGGAGCTTCCCAGGGCCTTTCTGCAATCTTGCATTTCAGTTGTGGAGGGGGATGTGCAGTTGGGGGAAGCCAGCAGAGCTGGGCTGGCCTCAGTATTCCCGGGCTGGGTGTGCTGTGTCAGAATTCATTAAGCCAAGGGTGTTGTAAAACCCTTCTTCTTTGATCCTTGTGCCTGGAGATAAGAGGGTATTTTTGAGGAAGGTTTGATTAGGTTGCAAAATATTATCAAGGACAGTACGGCCAAAAATATGTCACAGGTGAGATGCCTCCACCCGCCACCACATAGGCTTGTAACTTTGTTCACAGAGGACTTTGTGGGTGACGGGCCTTGGTAGTGACTCCATGAATGGAGCAAAACTCTGCTCGGTCCTGCGCCACCCCCTGATGGGTTTAGGATCAGATCACTGCGATACTTGGGATTTCACTGGCTGATTTTTGGGAGTTGATTACCAGCCCTTTCTTCCTCCTAGTCCTCCTGAGTCTAGAAGTTCTGCCAAACCCTAATCATGCTAAACCCTAATCTGCTAAACCCTACCAGCATGAAAGCCTCCACAGACATCTAGTGGCTGTGCGTTAGACACCTTTACAGAGAATTGAACCCTGCTCTCCGACACAGAAAGCAGGAATTCTACCAGGGAACCATCAGTGTTCTCACAAGTTCACCAGAGAGTTCTATTTTTCTCCATAGTGTCACAAATATTTTCTTAGTATTCAATTTCCGCAGATCACAAATCAAGTCTAACAAAGGGATTCGTACTCCTGTAGGCACCAATAAATGTACTAGAATTGGGGGTGAAGTTTTCCAAGTATTAGTTTAGACTTTGTTTTTCACTTGCTGTCTGACCTTTGGAAACTCTTTTACCTAAAAGTATAAAATGGACTTACCTGTCTCATTAGAATATTGCAAAATGTCACTGATGGATGTTTACAGAGAACTTAAAAAAACAACAAAAACCCACTTCTTTTAAGTCAATGCTGACTCATAGCGACCCTATAAGATGGAGAAGAGCTGCCCACAGATTTTCCAAGGAGCATCTGATGGTTTTGAGACTTTCAAACAAAAAATTTCACATAAAATGCTTGTGTTAGGATTGCTAGTAACATAACAACAATAGTAACCATCTTTATTATCACTCGTGCTGTAGGTATTTTGCTAAATGAGAAGTTCCCAATATTTCTCTGCCCACTTACTGCTGGGTCTCTCTCTGTCTTTCTCCTTTCTCCTTTTTTTTTAATTTTCATTTTTTTTTTATTAAATAAAAAAATGAAGGTGTACATACTCTGCTTACAATACTGGGTTAAGAGAGGGGGACTACAAGTTGTGTCGAAGTCTCATTAATATTGATCTTCTCACTAATGTGAATTGTCACCAATTTCACCCTACCAAATTTCTAACATCTAAACTAAACCCTCTCCCCTTGCCTTCCTGCCCTCCCATCTTCCCGACCCTTCCTCCATCAAAGGGTCTTTTCTATTATGTAGGAGTATACTTTTAAATTTTTATCATAGGGGTCTCATATAATAATTGTCCTTCTGTTGCTGACTGGTTTCACTCAACATAATGTCCTCACTGAGACCAAATTGAGAGATGTTTCCTGCTATCATCGTTGTTCTTTATCAGTGTATAGTACTCCATGGAGTATATATACCAAAGTCTACACATCCATTCTTCTGTTGTTGGGCATCTGGGTTGTTTCCAACTTTTTGCTATCGTGGACTGTGCTGCAATGAACATTCATGTGCATGTAGCAGTTGGTGTGAATGGCTTTGATTTTGTAGGATATATTCCGTGCAGAGGAATTACTGGGTCAAATGGTATGTCTATATCCATTATTTTAAGGTAATGCCAAATTGATTTCCAAAGAGGTTGCACCATTCTGCAATCCCACCAACAGTGAAGGAGAGTTCCAATCTCTTCACAGCCCCTCCAACACTTATTGTTTTGCGTTTTTTGGATCATGGACAGTCTTGTTGGGGTGGGGTGGTATCTGATTGTCATTTTGATTTGAATTTCTTTAATAATTAATGATCGTGAACATGTCTGCATGTGTTTTTTGGCTGCCTGGATCTCCTCTTTAGAGAAGTGTCTGTCCATCTCCTTTGCCCATTGCTTAATTGGATGATTTGTCGTTTTCTCGTTGATATTTTGTAGAATCTTATAGATTATGGAGATCAGGCATCGGTCTCACACAGAGTTGCCAAATATTGTTTCCCATTCTGTAGGTGGTCTGTTAATTCTTTTGATGAAGTCTTTCGATGAGCAGAAGTGTTTGATTCTTATTAATTCCCATTTATCTATTTTCTCTTCTGATGAATGTGTTTTGTTTGATAGATTTTGAAGTCTGTCTATATTGCATATTAAAACATCCATTGTTGACCCTATCTTATCTTGGATGGGCTTTATCATTTTAGCTTTTATATTCATGTCTTTTATCCAATTTGAGTTGATTTTTGTATAAGGTGTGAGATATGGGTCTTGTTTCAATTTTTTTGCAGATGGATATCCAATTATGCTGGCACCATTTGTTAAAGAGACTGTTTTTACCCCAGTTCAAAATCTTAGGACCTTTGTCAAATATCAGCTGTTCATAAGAGGATGGTGGCATCTGTGGGGTCTCTACTTTGTTCCATTGGTCTATATGTCTCTTTTTGTACCAATAGCAGGCTGTTTTGACTACTGTGACAGTGTAATAGGTTTTAAAGTCACATAGTGAGAGGCCTCCCAGCATATTCTTCTTTTTCAGTAGTGCTTTGCTTATTCAGGGTTTCTTCCCTTTCCAAATAAAGCTGATAATTTGTTTCTCCATCTCATTAAAAAATGTCACTGGAATTTGTATTGGGATTGCATTATATAAGTAGAGTGCTTTGGGCAAAATAGACATTTTCACAATATTGAGTCTTCCTATCCATGAGCAGGGCAGATTACTCCACTTATGTAAATCCCTTCTAGTTTCTTGTAACAATGTCTTGTAGTTTTCTCTGTAAAGATCTCTTATTTCTCTAGTTAGATTTATTCCTAGGTATTTTATCTTCTTGGGGGCTATAGTAAATGGAATTGATTTGGTGATTTCTTCATTAACAATTTCATTGTTGGTATAAAGGAATCCTACTGATTTAGTTATGTTTATCCTGTATCCCGATACTTTGCCGAATTCTTCTATTAGCTCTAATAGTTTACTTATGGATTTTTTTGGATTCTCTGTATAAACAATCATATCTGCAAAGAGGGAAATCTTTACTTCTTCAGTGCCAATACGGATGCCTTTTATTTTTTTGTCTTGTCTAATTGCTCTGGCTAGAACTTCTAGCACAATGTTGAATAGAAGTGGTGAGAGCAGGCATCCTTGTCTAGTTCCCGTTCTTAGAGGGAATTCTTTCAGTCTTTCACCATTCAGGATGATGAAAGCAGTTGGCTTTGCATAGATGCTCTTGATTATGTTGAGGAATTTCCCTTTTATTCCTATTTTTCTGACAGTTTTAAGCATGAATGGATGTTGAACTTTGTCAAATGCCTTTTCTACATCAATTGACAAAATCAGGTGATTTTTATCTTTTGTGTTATTAATATGGTTGATTACATTAATTGTTTTTCTGATGTTGAACCAGCCTTGCATCTCTGGAGTGAAACCAAATTGATCATGATGAATGATTGTTTTTATACACTGTTGAATTCTATTGGCTAGAATTTTGTTGAAGATTTTTGCATCTAGATTCATGAGTGATAGTAGTCTGTAATTTTCTTTTTTTGTGGGATCTTTCCCTGGTTTGGGTATCAGGGTTATGCTGGCTTCATAGAAGGAATTTGGAAGTATTTCATCTCTTTCTATGGTGTGAAATAGCCTCATCAGTATTGGAGTTAATTCTTTTCTAAAAGTTTGGTACAATTCTCCAGTGAAGCTGTCTTGGCCAGGACTTTTTTTGCTTGGTAGATTTTTGATGACTTCCTCAATCTCTTCCTTTGTGATAGATTTATTAAGTTGATCTATTTCTCCTTGTGATAGTCTTGGTGAGTCATAGGAATCTAGAAATTTGTCCATTTCCTCCAGGTTTTTAAACGTGTTAGAGTATAGAGCTTTTCATAGTGTTCTGTTATGATATATTTTATTTCAGATGGGTCTGTTGTAACATCTCCCAACTCATTTCATAATCGGGTTATTTGTATCTTCTGTTGTTTTTCTTCTGTAAGTTTAGCCAATGGTTTATCAATTTTGTTGATCTTTTCGAAGAACCAGCTTTTGGTTTTGTTAATTTTTTCAATTGTTTTTCTATTCTCTAATTCATTTAGTTCTGCTCTAATTTTTATAATCTGTTTTCTTCTGGTGCCTGAGGGGTTTCTTTGTTCCTGTCTTTCTACTTGTTCAAGCTGTGAGGTTAATTCTTTAATTTGTGCTCTTTCTTCTTTCCGAAAGTGCGCATTTATAGAGATAAACTGACCTCTGAGCACTGCTTTGGCTGTATCCCATAAATTCTGGTAGGATGTGTTTTCATTCTCATTGGAATCCATAAATTTCTTTAGCCAAGTCCAAGTGCCGTCGATTTCTTTAATACGTCTTTAACTTCTTTTATAACCCAAGGCTTTATGAGTAAAGTGTTGTTCAGTTTCCACAAGTTGGAATTTTTACCCTGAATTTTCTGTTATTGATTTCAGGTTTTATAGCTCTGTGTTCCAAGAAGGTACTTTGCAATAAATCAATGTTTTGGATTTTATGGAGAATTGTTTTATGACCTAACATATGGTCTATTCTGGAGAATGTCCCATGTGCTTTGGAGGAGAGGTATATTTATCTGTTGATGGATGAAAAGATCTGTATATGTCAATAAGGTCAAGTTGGTTGATTGTTATAATAAGATCTTCTGTATCTTTACTGAGCTTTTTTCTGGATGATCTGTCCTTAACTGAAAAGGGAGTGTTAAAGTCCCCAACTATTATTGTGGAATGATCAATCTCATTTTTCAGTGTTGCCAGTATTTGTTCAATGTATTTAGGTGCTTTGATATTGGGTGCATAGATATTTAATGTTGTTAAGTCTTGCTTGAGTATTGAACCTTTCAACAATAACTAGTGACCATCCTTGTCCACAATAGTGGTTTTCACATTAAAATCTATTTTATCTGAGATTAATATGCCACATCTGCTCTTTTTCTTGTATTATTAGCTTGATATATATTATTACAAACTTTAATTCTCAACTTGTTCTTATCTTTAAGTGTAAGATGTGTTTCTTGTAAGCAACATATGGATGGGTCATATCTTTTGATCCAGGATATCACTCGCTGTCTCTTTACGGGAGCATTCAGTCCATTTACATTCAATATGATTATTGATAGGTATACGTTTAGTGATGTCATTGCAATATGTTTATTGCAATATTCTTCTTTACGGATGGCATGAGTTTTGAGTTTATATTTATTAAGACTTCTGTATTGTGATTTTTCATTTCAAATGGTATATTGTTAATCAGTTCTATGGCTACATACCTAATCCCCCTTAACGTATAATTATTCAAATCAATTTTAAGTATTTTAGAACTCAGAAACTGTTGCTGCATCAAAAACTGTAACTATTGTAGTGTATCCCTCTTTTAATGTGATGATATTATAGTTGTCATGATATGATCATGGATTCCCTTATTATAATATTGTGGTTTTTGGCTTAGTTTGGTGAAGTTTTGTGCCTTCCTTAGCTGATTAGAAATCTGGATGAAGTGCCTTAAATTATCACCTATATTTAGGGAAGAGCTTCTTTCAATATTTCATGTAATTTGGGTTTAGTTTTTATGAATTCTTTAAATTTCTCTTTATTTCCAAAAGTCTTAATTTCATCATTATATTTGACAGACAATTTAACAGGATAAATTATTCTGGGATGGAAGTTTTTCTCATTCAGGACTTCGAATCTGTCTGCCCATTGTTTTCTGGCCAGTATTGTTTCAGCAGAAAAGTCAGATGAAAGTCTACAGAGTTTCCCTCTGAATGTTAGTTTTGATTTGAGTCTTGCTGTCTTCAGAAGCATCTCTTTGTGCTTTAGCTTATTAAGCTTAATTATAACATGCCTTGGCGTTCTTCTTTTTGGATCTAACTTTTGTGGTGTTTGATAAACATCTTGGATATCTATGTTCTCTTTGTTCATAATCTCAGGAAAGTTTTCTGTTGGCATCTCTACAGCAATACTCTCTATGTTGTCACTAATCTTCCCTTGTTCAGGAACTCCAATTAAATATAAATTATGCCTCTTTATGGAGTCCCATATGTTTCTTAATGTTTCTTCCTTTTTCTTATTTCTTTCCTCTGATTTTACCTCATAAATGTTGGTGTTAGTTACTTTGTCTTCTAGGTCACTGATTCTAACTTGCATCTGTTCAATCCTAGTCTTTTGGTTTTGGATAGAATTATCCAATTCTGTAATTTTGTTATTAATCTGATGTATTTCAGATTGTTGATGTTCTAGCATATCAAATAGTTTACCAAATTTTTCACTTTGTTCTATTGCATGTTGTTTAATCTCTAGGAGGATTTTATATATAATTTGTTTGTATTTGATCTCTGTTAGATTCAAAAAGACTTCTTCATCTGGGAAATTTTTTGAATCTTTATTTAGGGAATTTTCTGGAGCATTTGAAGACTGTTTCTTTAAATGATTAATTATGGTCTGTTGCCTGTGTGCCATCTAGATGTTATTTGACTTCTCTGATAATGGATCTAAGAGAATCACTGGCATCAGCTGACTCTAATACTGTGGTGGACTCTCAAGGGTGGAGGATTTTGCTTATTAAGTAGCAAAGAGGCTGCTCTGTTTATGGAGAAATGGGGGGCTGTCAGCCAATCTTAAAATGTAAGTGAGAGAAAAGAGGTTTTTCAATAGATTTCCAGAGAGAAAATACAAGCCTCTCAGCCTTAAAAAAGTAAACCATAAAAGTAAAAGTAAACTGCACTTCTATGCAGGAGCTGTCCAGGTGCTGAATTGGTAGCTGGAAGCTATCCAACAGGCTGGCCTGAACAGTAGTGGGGAACAGCAGACTTCACCTGCCCACTTATAATGAAAGTATGTTACCATTACTGGCCGTTTGCAGAAGCTGCAGTTCTCTGTTACAATGTAGCAGCAGAAGCAGAGGTCAAAGGATCGCTGGATTGTTTTTGAGAGGAGATTATTTCGATACTGTTGCCCAGTCAAATATGTTAGGTCCCAAGGCTTCTCAGGTATTCAATGCTCCATAAAAAATATCATCCAGGCCTTAGTTCTCAGAGGGAGATGAGGAGACGTCTGTTTACTCCACCATCTTGTAACAGAATCCTCCTTTTTTTCTTTTAAAATTGGTGCTCATAAGGAGTTTTAGGCACATCAGTAATTAAGTCAAGAAATAATCCATGAGATGCATTGTTACAATTTCACACGCAGTTTTATTCAGATTAAATTATTTCCAAGAAATCCCAAGTCATCTATATTAAGGGTAAACATAACATAATGATTTTTAAAATGATTTGAACACAGCTTCCTTTGATAATCTAGTAAGAGCCCTAGTACTGCATTCTGAAAACCTGCATACATACATTTTGCATACAAAGCCAAAGTGTTTATAAAAGCCACGGCCAAGTGCCGTCGAGTTATGGATCCCTCAATTTAGGTTTTATTTGTTTATCACTTCCTGTAGCCAGATCTAACTCAATGGCACTTGGCTGGCTATAGCCTAGGCCCACCATCTGTCTGCCAGTTTTTTCTCACTGTGGTAGCTTTCATATCACTTTGATGCTGGAAAATGTAACACTGGTATTTCAAATATTAGCAGGGTTCTCCATCACGGAGAGCTTTCAGCAGACCTTGCAGACTAAGACAGACTAGGAAGAAAGATCTGGAGATCAACTTCTAAGATTAGCCAGTGAAAACCCTCTGGCTCACAGCAGAATGTTATCCAGTATAGTGCTGGAAGGTGAGCTCCTATGTGGGAAGGCACTCAATTATTATACAGTGGCTGCAACATGGGATCAAGCATACCAGTGATCGTGACGACAGCACAGGGCTGGGCAGTGTTCTTTTTCCTTGCGAATGGTATTGCCAGGAGTTGGAACTGACTTGACGGCAGCTAACAACAACAACAGAGGTGGAGAGCCAGGTAAGAGGGGTAGAGAATACTGCAGGGCTCTGTTTACACGATTAAACAGAATAGTCCAAGTAGAACTCATTGAGAAGATGAGTTTAAGAACAACGATTTGAAGGAGGCAAATGAAATAGCCATGCACATATCTGGGGGAGAAATATTCCAGGCAGAGGAAACAGTGTGTTTCTCAATTGAATCAATGTGCACCAGAAGTTCAGGGGTACAGCATGAGAGAAATGGGCAAAAGAATGGGGCAGGAGTGGGGGCAGTCCAATAAACAGCCTGGATATTGGAACACAGAAACCTTCTCTGAGTTTCTAGCCTGCTGGACTGCCTACAGATTTCAGACTTGGCAACCCCCCCCCCCCCACAATCCCTTAAGCCAGTTCTTTAAAATAATTTGCATTATTTCAATTGAGTTAGTTCACACTATCAACAATGTTATATGTAATTATATATACGTGGAGCAATGGTTAAGTGCTCTCTGCTAAGCAGAAAAGTTGGCAGTTTGAACCCACTGAGCAGCTCTGCAGAGGAAAGATGTGACAATCTGCTCCCTTAAAGATCACAACCATGAAAACTCTACGGGGCAGTTCTAGTCCATCCCGGGCCACTATGAGTCTGAATGAATTTGATGGCAGATGACAACAAACATATTTTCACTTTACTGATCACTTTCTCTGGTGAACACTCACTGACACACTCTCCCAGATTTGTTCCATTTCCAGTTGTTCAGTTCAAAAACCTTGGGGTCAGCTTGGACAGCACTCCCAACCTGAAGCCCACTCCGCCCACCTCTTTTCCCATTTCTCGTCTGCTCTACCACTCAACTGTCAGAAAACCTGTTGGCTCTTCCTTTGGGCACATCTGGAATCAGACTCTCTGACTGCTCCATATTAGCACTATTATTGCAGTAATAATGTTACTTCCTGCTGGTCCTCCCTTCTTACTTCTCTGGCACTCTGGCCCAATTTAGAAACACACTGGCTTAGGAGTCCATCCCTAACCCCTGGAATCTGGAGGGTATAAAAGCTCCCCACTCCTCTAGGGTGATGAGCTTGTAATCTTCTGGCTGCTAAGCCACATGTTGCTCTTTGTGTGCACAAGCAATGCACTGCCACTTTCTCTTTCCCCTGCAACTAGTGGTGTGGCATTGTCTCGTTTCAATTGGCCAACAGGGCAGGACAAGAACCCATGTTCAGTTACATTAGTATAAACATCAGTTGGTACTCCTTCCTTCTTCACCCTAAGAATGACCACTTCACTCCAAATGGGGCATTTCAAAGAGTCATTGAGATCAGAGTCTAAGGCTAGGGAACATATAGGGTAGCAAAAAAATACTGGCTGAGGAGCGCCACCCTGTGCCACTACGGGAACATCAGGTGTTTCACAAAATTTTGCTCTATTTTTAGAACCACTAACCACTGCCATCAAGTCATGTCTGACTCATACCAACCCTAGAGGTCAGAGTAGAAGGTATCAAATAATGAAATATGTGTAAATCAAACATATAAATTACTGTGACATCAGTGGCAATTTCCATTGGAGAGAAAAGTGCTGGGGAGAGCTGAAAAACAGAGAATACCAAATGAAGCTCTGTTGTAGTCAAGTCTTTAAAGTTTAGATAGCATGACAACTTACTTCCTGTTGTGTCCTTAAGGCTGCATTTACCTCACGCTGTTAATCTACTGTCCAAATAGACAGGCATGATGTATTCTGTGGTGGTGACAGAACTGTTTAATTCAAGCGGATTGTTTCTGATTCCACATATACTAATTAGAAAACTTAGACTTGGGTTCAGAATCTCTCCCCATCTGTTGTCTCCAATCAACTTAACTCTGACTTATGGCAACTTCATATGCGCAGAATGAAGCATTATCTGGTCCCCCAAACTGCAGGTATGTCTGAGTCCATTTCACTCAAGATGTTCCATACTCTCGCTGGTCTTCCACTTCACCAAATATGATGTCCTTACCCAGTGACAGATTCCTTGGGATGACGTGTCCAAATCAAGAGAGTCAGACAGTATTCTGTTACGATACACAGCAGTTTTCATTGGCCAGTTCTGGAAACTCCACTGAAACCTGTCCACCATGGTGACCCTGCTTTCTTTGAAATATTGGTGGTATAACTTCCAGCACTGTAGCAACACAAAAGCTACCACTGTACAGTAGATGGATGGTGGTTTCCCATCAGTAGGTTCTGTGAAGTCTTCATGTTAACTCCCATAAGACTCAAAATGTTTTCTGGGCCTGACTGTATTTCTTCCCAAACAGATCTGTTTGTTCTTTTGGTAGCCCACAGTATATTCAATATGTGGCTTAGAAGCAAAACTGTTAGAGTATGAACACATAAGTTAATGTACTTCTCTCATTAAAAAGAAAGAAAATGGAGACCCAGGGAGGTGAACCCACTTAGGCAGTGTTTGCTTAAGCCTCTCTGACAAAAGCAGTGCTGGATTCCAAGTTTTCAGACAATCCTGTGAATTCCCCTTCAATCATGTGCACTCAAATCCCTCTTATTGAGGAGTCCACATACATGTGAACAGGAAGGCAGAGAAGCTTCAATTTTTTGGCTTCTCTGTTTTTGCTTTCTGATAGTACCACATTTTTTGCTAGTCGTGAATTTGAAGACTAGGCAGCAAACTGAATACCTAATAAAGAAAAGTGCTTTCTCTTCTGATGTTTATCCAATTGTTAGAAGCATGGCACTCAACCTAGTTCTGCTGTTGACAGGCTCAGTAATCTTGAGTCAGAGTACACTACCTCAGTTTCCTTTTCTACAAAATAACAGGATTGTAATTCACTTGCTCTAAGGTAGCTTTCAGTATGGATTATACCTATATATGAAGAAATTAAAAATCTTTGTAACTGAACCAATAAGCAATATCATCATAAATGCAGAAATGATTGAGGTTGTCAAGGATTTCATTTTACTTGGATTCACAATCAGCTCCCATGGAAGCAGCAATCACACTGCACTGGACAAATTTGCAGCAAAAGCTCTCTCTTCAGTGTTGAAAACAAAAAGTGTTACCTTGAAAACTAAGATGTGCTTGACCCAAGCCATGGTATTTTCAGTTACATCATATGCATGCAAAAGCTAGGCAATGAAAAAGGAAGACAGAAGGAAAATTGATAGTTTTGAATGGTGGTGTTGGACAAGAATATTGAATATACTGGGATCTGACTTGAAGGTGCTTGGCTTGGCTTGGCATGGACTACAAAGAACAGATCTGTTTTGGAAGAAATACAATCAAGAGTACTCCTCAGAAGAAGCAAGGATGACAGACCATGTCTTAAACAAGTTGGAGATGTTTTCGGAGGGATCAATCTCTGGAGAAGGACATCATGTTTGGTAAAGTACAGGGTCAGCAAAAAAGAGGAAGACCCTCAGTGAGACCCTCAGGACCAGGCAGTGTTTTTTTCTGTTGTGCATGGGGCTGCTATGAGCCAGAATCAACAACAGCACCTAATAACAACAACAGTAACAAGACAGCTTTAGGTAGTGTAAATGGTTAGTCACCAGGCTACTAACTGAAGGACTGGAGGAATAAGTCCAACCAAAGACACCTCAGAAGAAAGGCCTGGCAATCTACTTCTGAAAAATCAGCACGGAAAGCTCTAAGGAGCGCAGTTCTACTCTGATACACAAGGAGTAGCCAAGAATTAGAACTGAGTCCACAGCAACCGGTCTGGTTTTTGTTGTTATTGTTCTAAGGCAGCCCTGCAAGCTGAAGATGCCGTGAGATGATGAACAATCTTACTCCAAAATACAGTGTTCGCTTATTTGAAGATTTGTAGCAACTTAGCACCTTCCTCCCTCCGTGAAAATAAATTTGGGCAAGTGAATCAGTAAGTTTTGATAAATGGATATGATAAAACAAGCAAGAATTTTAAATGATGGTTGCAAGGAGTTTGCAACAACACAGAAAATACTTTTGCCATGACGTTAACTGAAGAAGTCAGAACACTACTGTATATGTAACAATATTTTAGTTAGATGTGGTTTCTCACTTCTTGTTGTCAGGTGCCATTGAATCAATTTTGACTCATGACAACCCTATGCACGACACAATGGAACACTGCTCAGGCTTGTGCCATCCCCACAATTGCTGCCATTTGAGACTATCGTTGGAGCCACTGTGTCAATCCATCTAGTTAAGGGTCTTCCTCTTTTTTGCTGACCTTTTACTTTACCAAGCATGATGTCCTTCTCCAGGGAGTGGTCTCTCCTGATAAGGTGTCCAAAGTACACGGGACAAAGTCTCACCATCCTTAAGCTCTGTCTTAGAAGTAATGCCTCTCAGAATGCTCCTTAGAAGTGAGAATGGTAGTTTTAACTCTCACAGCAGCAAAATATAAAATAGTAGTTGTCCCTGACAGGTGGGATCATGAGACGATCGGTGGATTTTATCTTCTTTGAGATTTTCTGTTTTTTCCATGACAGGAAAAAAAAAAAAAAAAAAGGCGCTTTATCTTCAGGGAAAATAAATAAGCTTTTTTTTAAAAAAAAAAAAGATTTATGACCCTGGCATTTTCCAAGTACTTCAGAATTTATGCATTTAGCAAACACAGGCCACTAGACTCTGCTCAGAATATCAATGAGTACTGGCAGGATAGAATGTTCTTCCAAATTCTAGTAGTTGCTTTACAAACATTTTTGCCCCTGAGTCTGGTCCTGCAAAAACTTAAGTATAAGCATATGAGGGTAGTTGAGAAGGGAAGCTTCTATAAGAACTGGATACCTTGTGATTCTCATCAATCAATTGGTATCACCATATAAGGCATGTGCCAAGCCAAAAGCCAAGTGCCGTATAAGGCACGTAGTAGGCAATAAATAAAACCAGATTGATGCTTTATGGCCAAAAAGCATCTGACTTCAGCTTTCCCAAGTTGCATTTGTCTTATGGCTGTTACGGTGGACTGCTGTGAATTGAATTCTGTCCTCCCAAAATATGTGTTTCAATTTAGCTAGGTTGTGATTCCCGCTATTGTGTGGTTGTCTGCCATTTTGTCATCTGATGTGATTTTTCCATGTATTGTAAATCCTCTCCGTGTTGTTAATGAGATGTGATTAACAGCAGCTATCAATGAAGTAAGATCCAAATTACAAGATTAGGTTATATCCTAAACCAATCTCTTTTGAGACATAAAAGAGAGAAGCTAGCAGACAGACAAGGAGACTTCATACCACAAGAAGAAGTAGTACCAGGACCAGGGTGTGTCTTTTTAAACTGGGGTCCCTGCACAGAGAAGCTCTTAGTCCAAAGGAAGATTGATGACCAGGACTTTCCTCTAGGGCTGACACAGGGAGAAAGCCTTCTTTTGGAGATATTGCCTTGAATTTATATTTCTATTCTACTAGACCATGAGAGAATAAACTTCTGTTTGATAAGGTCATTCATCTGCGGTACTTAATTATAGCGGCTCTGGATAAACAAGACAGGGGCCTTGTCCAGACGAGGGTCTACACACTGGCCTAGAAAAAAACATGCCATTGAGTTGATTGCAACGCATAGCAAGTCAAAGTGTATCATAGTCCCATGACTGATTTTTTGGAAGTAAACCACCAGACCTCTTTTCTGAGGAGCGTCTCTATAAACTTGAACTGCCACTCTTTCAGCCAGCCGCCAAGCACACGAACTGTTTGTACCACGTAGGTCTGCACTTGCTAACCTAATGGTTCCATATTGACATGTAGCTCTGAGAAGCAAAAGACTCAGAAGGGCTGGACCAGAGATGGCAAACCCATAGTTCACATGTCTTCTACTGCCTGCTTCCGTTTTCATGGTGTGCATTACTGATGGATAAAGGCCCATATCTTCTATCACTGGAAAAAAACTCAGAGGTTTGAAAACAACCTCAGCAGCTACTTCCAATTAGTGGGAGCTTGGTGTCTGAAAAGAACCCAATCCTCTCATCTCTTCCCTAGTTGAAGTCTTGCGGTAATTATGCAGCAACCTGTTCTGAAGACCAAAAAAAGAAGTATTTGATGAGTGAATGAATGAATGAGAATCATCTGGTAAAAGTGTTTTGACAACTCTAAAATGCAGTAAAAAGTAAGAACCTCCACTACAATACATCACAGTTTCTATACCTGTAAACCAAATTACCAGTATTTACCTGGAATCTTGCTGGAGTGAATTAGTTAAATGCGTATTCATCACAGATAATCAGTAGCATGTATTGAGTGCTTTCTAGGTGTATAGCACTAAGAGATTGTGAATCCAAAATGCCATTAGTAGAGCTTCTAGAAAGAAAACACTTCATGAACAGAAAGACTGTATCTATGAATACAGAGCTATGAAGGAAAATAATCAAAAACTCAGAGCAGAAATTCTCAAATAATGCCAGAATATAAGAGAGTTGGCAAGGAAGAACTTATTACATGGTAGCTCAAGAGAGGAGTCATGAAAAACAAAAAGTCAGGTATTTCTAAATGAGCAGGTCATTGCCCCATCACCTCTCCATAATAGGTATTAAAGGGAATTAACATGTGAAAAGAAGTCTTTTTTCATTTTCTTATCATTTTTTATTACGATTGAGTGAGAATATACAATCTCATATAAATTTGCATACTCGCCAATGAGTGGCTCCTACTGCTCTCCCTGCCCAGTGACAGCACACTCCTCTGTTCTGTACATGTCATGTCCTCCTAACAATCTCCTAGCCCCTCCTCTCCAACCTCTCCCTTATGTTGAGTAAGAGGTCAGCTAGATGACATCCTATAGATGCATAGAACCATAAAGTGCATACGTGATATGGTCACTCTGGGTCACCAAGCCCAATCCATTTCTGTCCAAAGAGTTGACGTCCATTATGATTTACAGACAGGAGCAGCATCAGGGCTAGGGGCCACACTCCCAGGGGAACCCCTAAGCCCCTGGACCATTAATCATGGTCTTTTAGTAGAGATCTCAGGGTGTACCTTTTTTATTTTCATATTGCCAGTGAGGCTCAACTTCATGAGCCCCATCACGGCTGTCACTGGTGGAGGCTGGGCACCATCCAGTTCTTCCAGTCACATGTCAGTGTAGTCACCGCTCACATGGGACTGTCTGTCTTCTGGTATCTCTTTGCTTCATGTCATTTTGGTCCTTGGAGATCATCCGTTCCTGCTGAGTTGGGACAATTTGGTGTACATCAGATGGCATCTTGGCAGCTTTTAAGACCCCAGATGCCACTCACCAATGTAGGGTGCAGAAGGCTCTCCCAGCAAAATGCTAGTTGTGCCAATTGGCCTCGATTTCCCCTGAGGGCATGGTCCCTGGCCCCCTGCCCCAGCTACTTCATCCTTGCAGTATTGGGTTAAGATGGGAAAAGTAGTCCAGTTAAAATTGAGCTTCTTTCTAATGTGTGCCATCACTGATTTCACCCAACCAAATTTCTATCAACTACCTAATCTGTACCGCGCCCTGTCCCTCCCTCCCAATCTATATTGAGTGGCAGTCGATATGTATCTTGGATATCTATATTTTCTTCTTTCATAACTTCTGGGAAGTTTTCTGTCAGCAGCCCAGCCACAATACTCTCTGTCTTCTCACGTGTTCCACCCTGTTCAGGAACTCCAATTAATCATAGATTGTTCCTCTTCGTAGAGTCCCACATGCATCTTAATCCTTCTTCCTTTTTCTTGTTTCTTTTTTTCTGACTTCTCCTCATAGATGCTGGAGTCAGTAGCTCTGTCTTCCAAGTCAGAAAATCTAGTTTTCCATTTGTTCCATTCTTTTTCTTGGCTTTGAACTGAATTTTCTCTCTTTGATTTTATTCTAGATCTGCTGCATTTCAGAGTATCAGTGTTCCATCAGATCTAACAGCTTGCTTAATTTTTCATTTTGATCCGCTGCATTTTGCATCAGGTCTAGGAGGGCTCTATATATTGTCCTTTTGTACTCACCCTCTGATAGTTTCAGAAAGGCTTCTTCATCTGGGAAGTTCTTTGGATCTTTCTTTTGTGGGCCTTCTAAAGCCATAGGTGATTTCTTCCTAATGTTCTGGTCCAAAGTTTGTTGCTTTGGGGGCATCTGGAGGTTGTTTTGTTTCTATGATGTTATTTTAACAGGATCTGTCTGAAAAGGAAGTTGATCATCAAACACCTCTATGTCAGCCAGTGACTTGGCTCATTGGAATCTCTGGGGTAGTAGGCTCCACTTCCTGATTGGCTAAGACATAGCCCACTTATAGAGTCACTGGGGAGCCATCAGCTGACTCTGTAATGTGAGACAGTAAAGGCTGGAAGAAATGCCATCTGGATGCACGGCAGTTATTTCTCTATTGAAAGGTAAAAGGTATCTGACAGCTTGCAAAACTAGTCAGGCTTTCACGTGTGCAAGCCCTTCTCCCCAGCTAGCAAAGTAAGCACCTCTATGTCAAAGACTGTTTTACTGCCAGAAAAGTGCTCTCCGGGCAGACACTGTCTCTCAGCCTGGGAATTAGGTCTAGCTGAGGCCTCCATATAGGAAACTACACCTTCCAGTGACTCAAGATGGCATCCCCCAGCCACCTCGGAAAACGCTATTCAGTGGTGGAGATTTGGCGATTCCGGAAGAAAGAGAGGTCAGAGGTGCCTAGTTGCACAGATTCCAAGTCCAGGCTTTCAAAATGTGGCAACTCCGCTCACCAATCTCATCAACAGTGTGTCTGAGCCTTGTTACCAGTCACCTCAGCCCCTCCTCCTGGCGAAGACAGAGAAAAAAAAAGTTAAAATGGCAATTTACCTTCAGTCCACAAGAGACGGGGCTCAACAAGGGTGGGGGATCAGAGAAAGAGAAGAAGTTTGTCACTCAATGGTATGTAGACCAAGTAGACAGTCCTATGCCATGTCCTAGGGCTCACTAGGTGTCCAGAAGCCTCCATTAAATTATCAGCTCAGGCCTTAGTTTCCACAGGTATTTAGGGAGACATGTGTTTAGTCCACCATCTTGACTCCACCCCCCCAAAAGAAGTCATTTTTATGTGACTTTGGAATCCATTTTAACATGCTGTAAGGAGACCCACTGATTAACAAGAAGAAGTCAGATTTGATCATCAACAAACATTTACTGAGCACATACTATATGGTAGCATATTCATTATTCATTGCTGTGTAATAAATTACTCCAAAATGTGGAGTACAAATAATAAACACTATTAATCTCATTTAGTTTCTGTGGGTCAGGAATATTACAGCAGTTTAGCTGGGTAGTTCTGGCTTAAGGTCTCCCAAATAGTAGTAGCCAAGGTGTTAGCTTGGACAGTTCTTGGGTTCTTTGGTACCCTTGATTAGATTCTGACTAATAGTGACCCCATGTGACAGAGTAGAACTGCTCCATGGGCTTTCTAAACTGTCATCTTTACAGGAGCAGATTGCCTTGTCTTTCTCCCACAGAGCCTCTGGGTGGGCTCAAACTGCCAACCTCTCAGTTAGCAGCCAAGTACATACCAGCTGCACTACCAGGGCTCCTTTGCTAGGACAGCAGTCATCTGAAATTTTGACTGGGGATAGGGGATCTGCTTCAAGCTGGCTTACTCACAATCTGGTAAAGTAGTCCTGGTTGTTGATAGGAGGCCTCGGTTCCTTGACAGCTGGATGACTTCATAGGGCCACTTACTTGTCTATATGACCTGGCACCCATCCAGCTTCTCCCAGAGTATATGATCCAATATAGTGCAAGCTAGAAGCCCATGATTTTTATGGCCTAGCCTTGAATGTTACAGCCTATCCTGTCTTCAGTATTCCACTAGTTGTACAAGTCAGGCCTATTTAACGCGGCAGAGGATTGTAGATGAGTCTAAACACAGGAGGCAATGACCTTCAGAACCATCTTGGAGGTCATCTACCATATAAGTGCCTATAGCAAATTCAAAGAAGTATGGTGTCCAGTCCTCTCTGTCATAGAGCATATAGCATAATGAAAACAAAAAAGCCCAAACTCACTGTTGTCAGTTTCAACTCATAATGACCCCACAGGACAGAGGAGAACTGCCTCACAGCATTTCCAAAGAGTGGCTGCTGATTCAGACTGCTGACCTTTTGGTTAGCTTCAGTAGCTCTTAACTACTGTGCCACCAAGGCTAGGACCCTACAGATGTGAAATAAGAAAATGAAAAATAATCTATTTAACGAAGAAAATTAAACTATCGTAGACTGCTCAGACTCATTAATGCTTCTGTTTTCTCATTCTTCTTGGGCATAATGCTGCACTTAATTTCTCATCCCCTTGTATGTTAGTATGACTGTTGTCTTTGCTTCTGTAACAGAAATTCTACAGTTGGATGGCTTTAACAAATAGAAATTTATTCTCTCAGTCTAGAAAGCTAGAAGTCCAAATTCAGGGTACCAACTCCCAAGAAAGGCATTTCTCTCCGTGTCAGTTCTGGGGGAAGGCCCTTGTCATCAATCCTCCTCTGCTTAAGAACTTCTCAGTGCAGAGACCATGGGTCAAAAGGACACACTCCACTCCTGATACTTCTTTCTTGATGACTCTGCTTCTCTCCCCTTTTATCTAAGATATAAGGTGATGCAGGGTATATCCCAGAAAAACTCCCCTTGCAGCAAATCAGGGCTATGACCAGAGTAAGGTTGTTGCATCTCACCTTGATCTTCTTTAACATAACCTAATCTTGAATTATTAACTACAGGCAGAGATTATGATTTGCAACACACAAGAAAATTACATCAGATCACAAAATGGAGGTCAATCACACAATACTGGGAATCATTGCCTAGCTAAGTTGGCACATATTTGGGGGAGACATGATACAATCCATAAAATTGGTCATATAGACCATAAAACTAGTTTTTGGCAATGAATGTGAGATAATGTTGTATGTGTCACTTCTAGGCTGAGATGGTGAAGAGCAACTTTGCCATTTTTGTTGTCTTTTCTCCATCTTTAGTTGGTGATTCTGGGACACAGAACGGGATTGTGATGATTAAGGTTGTGTGTCAACTTGTCTAGGCCATGATTCTCAGTGGTTTGACAATTATGTAATGAAGTAGTTAGGTGGTTATACAAGGACTGACAAGTTCACAAACTCATCATAGAAAAAGTGCTACGTAACACAATGATGAATATCACTATGGTCACTTTTGAAGTCCTTCCCTTGGGAAGCTGTGCATCAATGCCAGTGCCTAGTCCACCCTTCAAAGCAGTTTTGGAACTCTTTATGCGGAGTCACCATCAGAGCTGTTGTCATATCACCCTTGATGTCCCAAATGTCAACAAAATGCCTTCCTTTCAGTATTTCCTTTATCTTTGGGTAAAGAAAAAAGTCAGTGGGGCTGAGGTCAGGTGAGTAGGTAGGATGTCTCAAAACAGTTCTTTGTTCACTGGCTAAAAACTCCCTGACAGACAACTATACAATTAAGTTCACGGACTTGTCAATGTGTCACTGTGTGCAATGAACAATTCAGATTGCAGACCTAATTGCGAGACCTCATATATAACAATGTGATGTGGTAGTTATATAATGTTATAGTCATCTTCCATGATGTGATCTGATGTGATCATCCAATCAGCCGTAGGACAGTTTTCTCAGGGATGTGGCCTGCAGCCAACATATGTATAGGTGTTCTGTCAAAGCTCACTTACTTGCCCTGAATCCTGCATCTGACTCATCACCATCTGAACTCCAGTTCTTGAAACTTGAGCTAGTAGCCTGCTATATTGCCTGCCATATCCAGATTTGGCAGCTTCCACAGCCTGCCGTCTGATCTGCTGATCTTGGATTTGTCAGTCCCTGCAGCAACGTGAGTCCAAAGAAACCTCTAGCCTGACACCAGACTCAAGGATTTGGGACTTGCCATGCAAGCCATTTCCTTGAGATAAATCTCTCTTTCTCTATGTATATATGAGACCTGGCAATTAAGTTTGTGAATTCATCCTAGAAAAAGTGCTGCAAATCTCATTGCTGAATATCACAATGGTCACCTTCAAAGTACTCCCCTGGGAAGCTGTGCACTAACACCAGTGCCTACTCCACCCTTCAAAGCACTTTTTCTAGGATAGGTTCATGAACCTAATGGGCAAACCTCATATGACGAGAGATCATATGACATTCCAGAAAAGGAGTTCCAAAATTGCGTTGAAAAGTGGACTAGGCACTGGCATTGGTGCACTGCTTCCCAAGCGCAGTCAGTCACTTAAAGGTGATCATCAGCAGTGACGCATGTCGCACTTTTTCTGGGATGAGTTCATGAACTTAATTGTTAGCCCTCATATATTGTTGTTAGGTGCCATTAAGTTGGTTCCAACTCATCGATAACCCGTGCAGAATGGAACAAAACACTACCCAGTCCCATGCCACCCTCACAGTTGTTATGCTTGAGCCCATTGCTTCAGCTACTGTGTCAGTTCATCTGCTTGAAGGTCTTCTTCTTTTTCACTGACTGTCTACCTTACCAAGCATGATGTCCTTCTCCAGTACTGATCCTTCCTGATAACATATCCAAAGTATGTGAGATCTAGTCCCATCATCCTTGCTTCTAAGGAGCATTCTGGCTGTACTGTTAAGACAGATTTGTTCATTCTTTTGGCAGCCCATGGTATAGTCAATATTTTTCTCCAACACCACAGTTCAAAGGTGTTAATTTTTCTTCTGTCTTCCTTACTCATTGTTGAGCTTTCTCACACATGCTAGGCTATTGAAAACACTATAACTTGGCTGCCATCTGAGGACCAGATGATCACCAAGGACCAAAATGACATGTGGGAAAGAGAACCCAGAAAACAGAGAGACCCATGTGAGGGGGTGACAACATCAACATGTGGCTGGAAGAACTGGATGGTGCGCAGCCACCACCAGTGGTAGCCGTGATGGGGCTCACAAAGTTGAGTCTCATTGGCAACATAAGAATAAAAAGGGGTACACCATGAGATCTCCCCAAAATGCTCCAAATGGTGGTCCAGGGGACTTGGGGTTCCCCTTGGAGCATGGTCCCTGGCCCTGATGCTGCCCCTGTCCATGAATCACAATGGAGGTCAACTCTTTGTAAGGGAAAGGATTGGACTTGGTGACACAGAGTGGCCATATCATATGTGCACTTTAAGTTTCCATGCATCCATAGAATGTCATCGTGCTGACCTCTTATGGGAAGTGGGGGAGAATGTGGAGAAGAGGGCATAGGAGATTGTTAGGAGGAGATGACATGTATAGAATGGAGAGGAGGAGTGTGCTGTTGCTGGGCAGGGACAGCAGTGTGAGCTGCACATAGCTGGCCATGCAAATTTATACAGGATTGTACATTTTCACTCAATCATAATTAAAAAAGAAAGAAAGAAAACACCATAGCTTGCGTCAGATGTGCCTTAGTCTTCAGGGTGACATCTTTGCTTTTCAGCATACGACAGAGGACTTTGTAGACAATTTACCAACGGAATGCATTTATTGATTTCTTGTCTGCTGTTTCCATGGGTGTTGATTGAGGATCCAAGCAAAATGAAATTATTGACTGCATCAATCTTTCCTCTGTATATCATGATGTTGTTTATTGGTCCAGATGTGAGGATTTTTGCTTTATTTATGTTGAGGTTTAATTCATAGTGAAGGTTGTGATCCTTGGTTTTCCTCAGTATTTCAAGTCCTGTTTACTTCGCACAAGCAAGGTTGTGTCATCTGCATGTTGCAGGTTGTTAGTGAGTCTTCCTTCAATCCTGATGCCCTGTTCTTCTTCACATAGTCCAGCTTCTCAGATTATTTGCTTGACATACAGATTCAATAGACAGGGTGAAAGAACACAACCCTGGCACACACCTGTTCTGACTTTAAACCATGTAGAATCCACTTGTTCTGTTTGAATGACTGATCCATGTATAGAATCCTAATAAGCACAATTAATTGTTCTGGAAATCCCATTCTCTACAATATTATCCAAATTTTCTTATGATCCACATAGTCAAATGCCTTTGCATAGTCAATAAGTACAGGTAAACATCTTTCTGTATTCTCTGCTTTCAGCCAGAGTCCATCTGACATCCACAGTGATATCCTTTATTCCATACCCTCTTCTAAATTTGGCCTGAATTTCTGGCAGTTACCAGTGGATATACTGCTGCAGCTACTTTTGAATGATCATCAGAATGATTTTGCTTAATTGTGATACTAACAATTTGTTTCAAGTTTCCACATTCATTTGGATCACTGTCCTTGGAAATAGATATAAATATGGATTTATTTCAGTCAGTTATGTAAGAGCACATTAAGTGCTGTGTCCATTTGTTGAAACACCTCAGTTTGTTTTCTGTCAATTCTCAGAGCTTTGTTTTTCACCAATGCATTGGCAAAATCCTTAATTACTATCAACTCATGATTCTATGTTACCTCCTGAAATGGTTGAATGTCAAGCAATTATTTTTGGTATAGTGAAGGTCTATATTGTTTCCATCTTCTTTTGAAGCTTCCTGTACCATTTACTATTTTCCCCATAGAATCCTTCATTATTACAACTCAAGGCTTGAATTTCTTCATTCTTTCATCCCTTTTGATTTTCTATCTCCAGGTCTTTCACATGTCATAGTCACATTTTACTTTGTCTTCTCAAGTCACCCTTTGAACTCATCTGTTCATCTCTTTTATTTAATCACTTTTTCTTTTTTGCTTTAGCTACTTGATGTTCAAGAGTTAAGTTTCAGAGTCTCTTCTGACATCTAGTTAGGTCCTTTCTCTCTCTCTCTCTCCCCTGTCATTTTAACGAACTCTTTCTTGCTCTCTTCATGTGTGTTGTCCTTGATGTTACCCATGACTCATCTGATCTTTGGTCACTAGTGTTCAACACGTCAAATCTATTCTTGACATGGTCTCTAAATTCAGGTGGGGTATACTTGAGCTTTTCTGGACTTCTAACTTTCTTCAGTTTCAACTTGAACTGTGTATGAGTAACTAATAGTCTGTTGTGTAGTTGTTTCCTGGTCTTATTCTGACCAATGATACTGAGCATTTCCATTGTCTCTTTCCACAGATGTAGTTGATTTGATTCCTGTATATTCCATCTGCTGAGGTCTGCATAGTCACCATTTATGTTGGTGAAAAAGGTGTTTGCAATGAAGTTGTTTGTCTTCCAAAATTCTATAGTTCAACCTCTAGCATTGTACCTGTCACCAAGGTCGTATTTTCCAACGACAGATCCTTCTTCTTTGTCTCCAACTTCTGCATTCTAATCACCAATAATTTCCAATGCATCCTGACTGCATGTTCAAAAAATTTCAGAGTGCAAAAGTTTGTAAAAGTCTTCTATTTTTTTCTATCTTTATCCTTAGTTGTTGATGCATAAATTTTAATAATAGCCATGTTAATTGGTCTTCTTTGTAGAGACATATAGGTGTTATTCTATCACTAACACCATGGTACTTCAGGATAGATCTTGAGATTTTTTTTTAACAATGAATGCAGTGGCCTTTCTCTTCAACTTGTCAACCCAGCATATTAAACCATACGATTGTCCAACTCAAAATGACCAATACCAGTCCATTTCAGCTCATTAATGCCTATGTGTTCTATTTCATTTTTGATAATTTCCAATTTTGCAAGATTCATACTATGCACACTTCAGATTCTGATTATTAATGAATACTTGCAGCTGTTTGTTCTCATTTTGAATCTTCACACATCAGTAAATGTAGGTCCCAAAGCTCTATTCCATCCATGTCACTAAAGTCAAGTTTACTTTAAGGAGGCAGGTCTTCCTCCATCATCTTTTGAGTGCCTTGCAGTCTGACTGGATTATCTTCCAGCATTATATCAGACAATGTTCTGTTGCTATTCATAAAGTTTTACTGGCTAATTCTTTTCAGAGGTAGACCACGAGGTCCTTCTTCCTGGTCTGTCTTAGCTGAAATCTGTCTTCCTTGGGTGACCCTGCCAGTATTCGAATACTGGTGGCATAGCTTCCAAGATCACAGCAACATACAGGCCCCCCACAGTATAACAAACTGACACATATGCTTCCTGGTTTTGTGTCTCTAGAGAACCCAGCCTAAGTCAGGGGTAGAGTCACCGTGTTCTTGAGTGACCACTTAGAGTAGACTGCCATTTACACTCATCTTTTACCAACGGTTACTTGGAATGTGAGTTTGAAGAACTATGCTCTATTATTGTTTATAATGGCTGATTTCTTGAAAGTACATCACCAGATCTTTCTTCCAAGGCACCTCTGGGTAGATTCAGTCTCCTCCAACCTTTTTGTTTCTATAGAATACCCTAAGTTACATATAAAATATATCACACAAGGCAGCAAACTGTCTGTATTGAAGGAATGAATCTTCCAGGTACATTCATATTTTACTAACCATTCTCTCATATACTCATGATGCTCAGCTTATTGTAGTAATTAAATGCTACAGCTGCTAATCAGCAGGTTGGTAATACAAATCTGCCAGGCTCTCCTTAGAAACTCTGTGGGGCAGCTCTATTCCATCTGTGGGGTCACTATGAGTCAGAATTGACTAGACAGCAGTGGGTTTGTCTTTTAGGGGGTCAGCTCAGTTCAAAAGCACTCAAGGGATGCTCAGTAATGATTTAGACACAGACTGTAAAAGAAAATGAGTGTTGTGGGAGGTCAGAAACAGTATGAATGGATTCTACACTATACAGTCTCTTTCTCCTAAGCCTCTCTCTTTCTAACAAGTCTGTTGTTGTCTTGTTCCACCAACTCGATTCCAACTCATGGCAACCTGATGTGTTACAGCATGTAACTGCTTTGTAGGGTTTTCTTAACTGCAGTCTTTACAGAAGCAAATAACTAATCCTCTTCTTCTACAACGCTGCAGGGCAGATTCAAACCACTTCTGTTTTTAGGTCTACTCAGCACTGTAGCAATATGTCTTGTGTACTCGTTTCCTGAAGCTCAACTTTTCTGCTACTAACCAGTATCTCCTCACAGTGGAATAAAATGAATCTTCCAGAAGCTCAGCTCTGATTTTGTCACTCTTCTGCTTAACATCCTCTAGTGACTCCCCTGTTTTCCAAATTAGCTGGCATTCTGTGTATTAACACTCAAGAGCTGAACCTACATTACTTACATTTTGCTCCTTCAACTAACTGATTAAGCAAACTTTTGAGGACCTAATCTGCAGTAGACACCATGGTAGGTGTTAACAAGCTACAACTCTTACCCTCAAGAAGCCCAGCCTACTAAGAGAGTAACAGCAAAACGTGATAATACCCATTAAACCCACTGCTATCAACCTGATACCAATGCATAGCAACCCTGTAAGACAGAGGACAACAGCCGCGTATGGTTTCCAAGGAGAAGCTGGTGGATTCAAACTGCCGACCTTTTGGTCAGCAGCCTTATTGCTTAAGCATCAGGGCACCAAATGTGATTCCAGAAGAGACCATTTAAAAGTGACTAAGTAGAGGAAGTAACAGTTAATTGTTGTAAAATTACAAATAATGAAAATGGAATAATTGTCATGTCCCAAATATTCTTCTTTCTTTACAAGTCATTTTCTCACTCTAGAATGCCTTTTTCTCATTTGTCTTTAGAAACCCTACTTATCTGTTATTTGCAACAAGCTGAAATGTTATCTCTTCCATGAAGTCGTCCCTTATCCTCCTCAAAGAAAACAACCTTTCATTCTTCTGAAATCCTGGGGCAAAAGGTGTTCATTTTCTGTTCCTTCCCCTCTGCCCCCGTAAACTTTTTATTTTGGAGGAATTTGAGCCTCACAAAACAGTGGCAGAGAGTTCACAGAACCTTTGCATACCCTTCACTCAGCTTTCCTTAATGTTACCGTCTTACGTAACCAGGGCAATTTGTGAAAACTAAAAAATTAGCATTGGTACCACACTTTTAAACTAAACCACAAACTTTTGAGTTTCACCAGTTTTTCCACTAATGCCCGTTTCCTATTGCAGAATCCAATCCAGGTGTCCACATTGCATTGATTTACCACGTCTTCTTAGTCTGCTATCCGTGATGGGCATTCCTTGCTTTTCATGACCTTGACAGTTTTGACGAGTACTAGTCAGGTATTTTGTAGAATGCACCTCAGTTTGTGCTTTCCCATGATTAGACTGCTTTTGAGTAAGAGTACCACAGGAGCCAAATATCCAGCAGTACATGATAAGCAACGTGGCTTATCACTAGGGATACTAAACTTGATCACTTGAGTAAGGTAGTGTTTGTCAGGTTTCTCCAAAGGAATATTTGTTTTTTTTTTCTTTCTATGTCCTATTCTTTGGAAGCAAATCATTAAGTCTAGCCAACACTCAAGAGTGGGAGAATTAAGCTTCCCCTTCTGAAAAGAGGGGCATCTACATATAGTATTTGGAATTCTTCTATAAGGAAGTTTTATCCCTTCTCTTGCACTTCATCATTTATATCATTATGCTGTTGCTGTTGAGTGCCATCAAGTTGATTCCAACTCATGGTAACTCCATAGACAGAGCTGAACTTCCCTATAGGGTTTCCTAGGTGCAAGAGAGGTGACAGTCTGCTACTTCAAAGATTTGCAGCCTTGGAAACCTATGGGGCAGTTGTACTCTGCCCTGTAGGGTTGCTATGAGTCAGAATCAACACCAGTGGGTTTGGTTTGGGGCCTTGGGGTGGTTTCTTTGTTTTTAAATGTTGACAGGAGCAAATAACCAGCTCCTGTCAGGAGCAAATAACCCGCCACTGGCGGGTTTGAATCACTGAACTTTCAGTTAGCAGCCCAGGGCTTAACCATTGTACCACCAGGTCTCCTTAGACTCGTTAAAATTCACTGTCTTCTTTGAGTTGTGTATTGTATAATGTCATAAATTTTGTAGACATAGGCTTGGGATTACATACAAATTGGGTGCAGTGTTGTAATTTTTCTTGACTGTAAAGTCTAGAAGGACTTCAGTCGGCCAGTGCCGCCTTCCCGGTTGATTGGCCACCCTGTCTAAATTACTGCACCTTCCTGCTCTCAGTCACTGTCACCTTATTCTGTTACATTTTCTTTATAGCACTTGTCACCACTTGATGATAATTTTTATCTGCTTATCTGGTTGTTTATTATCTGTATTTTCCCACTAGGACACCAGCTTCCTTGGATCAGAAATTCTGTGTCTCTTGTTCTCCTCTGTATCCCAATGTCTCAACAAGTACCTGACCTAGAGTTAGAACTCAGTCAACACTTACTGACTATGTCAATGAGCTTTCATATTTCCCACTATGCCTAACCAAGTGATACGCTTTATAGGAATCAATAACTGTTTACTAAATGAGTACAATGTGAAAATTCCCTACACCAAAAAAAAACAAACTCAGTGTCACTGACTCAACGCTGACTCATAGCAATCCTATAGGAACAATAAAACTCCCCTAGTACATGCTAAATATGACCAAAATACACTTTGTTTCTAAAATTCTGATTTATTTATTTTAAAAAATTAATAAAATTTGATATCACACATCAAAATAGCAGATACTTGAGTGCATCCCCCTGTTGAGCACCAAACTTAACCTGCCAATTGTGTTTTCTTCATATGAGCACTGGAAGAAATCAGTGTGCTCTCAATCCACACAGGCTGGGTGTCTAATGAAGAACAAGAAGAGAAAGACAGAAACTTGTTCCCAGTGCTAAGGTTGTCTGGATCATGCCCTCTCAACACAGCAGACCACTGAGCCTTGCCTGGGTAGCCAGATAAATAGAGACTGGCATTAAATGAATCAGGCAAAAAGAAAGACATGTGGTGAAGAAGGCCAGCTACCCAAATTTGAGCTCAGTATTGGGAAAGTCTGCTTACTTTGGATACCTCTTCAGAGAGATCAGTTACTAGACACTATTAGGTCTGGGGACGTAGAAGGACAGTGAAGGTGAGACAGATTGACACAGTAGCTCAACAATGAACTTGAACATCTCAGCCAGCAGGAGGATGATACAGGGCCAGGTCACATTTTATTCTGCTGTAGCTGACATTTAAGAGAAATGAAATCTGATGAGGTAGAGTAAATGCAGTGTGAATGATTTGCTTTTCCCCAGAACTGAATGGATAAACATGATTATTTACTTAATAAAGAATTATTCAATGGTCCCCAAACAATCCTATTAGTTTATTAAATGGTTGCAAAAATGTGATTTATATGAAATTGGTTAATAAATATACGGTGTAGTCTTTGTCTGTTTCTCATTGATTTCCACATGTTTGTGGAATCAAGCTGAGTTCTTTCTTTTGCTCTGAATGCTGCATTTGCAGAAAAATCAGAAGTGAATTTGAAACATAATCATTACAAACCTCCTAGGTAAATAGTACTGGCTCATTTACTTATATGCTGAAGAATTAGGGCCAGTATCCAGTGATGAAAGCTTTTCCTTGTTTTCTCTGTCTTTTGGATAAGAGAAAGTGACCCAGGGTACACCAGCACCCCAAGCTTTGTCAGAGCTGGGGAAGACAGGGTGCAGATTCCCTTCCAAAAGTGCTTATCAAGGCATCATCAGTGATGTGCTCCTTCAAAAACCCATAGCAAAAACTCTTTTATCTCATCTCCTGTAAGAAAGGCAGTTCTGAGTCGTGTTAGTGGTTGCCACAGTATATTGATATATATTTGCAAGTTGACTGTCTTTGATATGCCAGATTTCTAAACTAGAGAATCATCCTTATCTTTGAAAGCTCTTCATAAATTTGCTGTGGTCGTTAGCTGCCAGTGAGCCAGCTTGGATTCATGGTGACCCTCTGGACAGCAGAACCCACCATTTCCCAGTCCTGCGCCAGCTTTGTTGCTGTTGATAGGTCCAAGACCCCTTTGCAGTCGTTGTGCCCTTTTGTCTCATTGAGGGTTTCTTTTGCCTTTCTTGACCTTTGAATTTACCGAATACAATTTCCTTCTCCAGCAATTGCTCCTACCTGATGAAACATCCAAAGTAAATGATTCAAAGTCATAGACAATGTCCTGCGACCCAGTGGGTTGCCATTGGCTAGTTTCTGGAAGCAGATCACCAGGCCTTTTTTCCTACTCTGTCTCATTCTGAAAGCTCTGCTGAAATCTGTTCACCATAGGTAACCCTGCTGACAGTTGAAACAGTAGTGACATACCAGTAGCTTCCAGCCTTACAGCAACATACAAGCGACTACAGAGCAACAAAGTATGTTTTTCTAAGAGTTTGTTGGTCTTATACACTGACTTTGCATGTGCCAGTCAATCTCCTTCATATGGCAATCTTGCTGAACTCTGGCATTCGTCCTAATATTCTGTCTAGAGATTCTCTTGATTTTTTCCATGTGTGTAATCCCATACTCTGTCAATTATGACAACATTTTTTATACTTTTTTTCTCTTTCTTGACTACTCTGCTGAGTGGGATCTCCAATAAAAGGTTAAACTGTGGTATCAGACATCCTGTAATCATTACTGATTTAAAGAAAATGTTCCTTTTACCACTAAATATGATATGTATGTAATTCCTTTACCCAAAAAGGACATCCTTTTCTATTTCTATTCTCTTTCTGTTCACCTATGGTATATTTGAAGGTGTGTTGAATTGTATCAAATATTTTTACAACATCTTCCAAGAATGTTCTCTCCCTAAATTTGTTAATGGTGAATTATCTAAATATTTTTTTTTAATATTAGGCAATCTGTTAGAATCACAGATAAACTGAAAGACAAAAAACCAAATTATATACAGTCTGCTGAATGTATTGCTCGATTTTGCCTTTTTAATTTTTTGTTGATTTTAGCATCTATGTTTATATGAGAAACTGATAGTTTTCCGTATTTATACCATCGACATCTAATTTGACAACCTTAATCTCTAAAGGAGTTTGGGAGCATATTTTATATTTTTATTATTCTTTAGAAATACTCTGTGATTATTGGATGTAAGTTAGAACTTGCCAGTCAAAACTTTCTTATTCTCATTGTATGTCATCAAGCTGGTACTGATTTATATTGACCCCATGCAACAGAGTAGAACTGCCCCAAGTGTTTTGGGAGGCTTTAATCTTTATGGAAGCAGATCTTCAGGTCTCTCTTCTGTGCAGTCACTGAGTGAGTTCAAATCATGGACTTTCTGGTTAGCTGTCAAGGACTTAACACTTATGCCTCCAGGGCTTTTCTTGAAAGATCTAGGACTAATATTTTGTTTGTAAGTCTAAGGAAAAGATAGATATTCAACTACTGATTTTTCAAAAATATTTTATTGTGTTTTCAATACACACAGAAGTTTAGTTTCGGATTCAACAGTTTCTACACAAATTGTTCACTGACATTGGTTATAGTCTTTGCAATGCATAAACACTCAGTGTTTCTGTTCTATTTGTTCTGCTTTCATTTATCTTGTTTCTCTGCTGCCTTATGTTCTCAGCTTTGTTTTAAAGTAATTGTTGACTGTTTGGTCTCACATAGATTTTTTAAAGGAAGCACAGTACTCACCAGAGGTATTCTTAATTTGTGAGCCAAAAAGTTATTCACCTAAAAGGTGACCTCAGAGGCTGGTTGTGGTTCAAGATTTAATGAGTGTCTCAGGGCAATAGCCTTAGGGAATCCCACTCAGCTGGTCTAGTAAATGTGTGTTTTGTTTGTTTGTTTTTTTGTTTAGGAATTTAGGGCTTTGTTTTACATTTTTATCCCATCCTCCTAGGGCTACAAACTATTCTGGTCCTGATCAGAACACTTTGTAGAGGTTGTCAGGCACCATCTAGTTCTTCTGTATCACTGGCTTGTATATACAATTAGACCTATGAACTAGTTTCTTCTTGGAGTCTTTGGTTTTCCTTTTTTTTTTTTTGCTTCAGATTAGTAGAGATCAAAAGTTTTGTCTTAGGTGGCCACTCTTAAGCTTTCGAGACCTGAGACACTAAACTATGATGTAGACCAAGATGTCCTGTAAGACTATGATCCTTCAAACAAAAAAATCCAATTCCAAGAGGTATTTGGTTATATTTAAAAAGCATCCATAACCATGTGCCTTATGTGCTTTATTATATATATCTTTATTATATATATCTTTATTATATATATATTATTATATATATGAATGTATGTGCATACAGTCACATATATACACATGCGTATACATATCTAAAAATATATACATATATATATACACACACAAATAGGAAAGAAATCCTGATGCTGTAGTGTTTAAGTGCTACGTCTGCTAACTGAAAGGTCAGCAGTTCAAATCCTCCAGGAACTCCTTGGAAACTCTATGGGGTATTCCACTCTCACATATAGGGTCACTGTGAGTTAGAATTGACTTGACATCAGTTGGTTTGAGCTTCCTACACGAGTATATCTACATACATACATACAAGCACGCATACTCACACATACATATTTTTGGTTGTTCTTGCTGTTATTTCAAATGTATGTCATAAAACCAAAAAAACCAAATCTATTCCCATGCCTTTAACTACTGCTCATGACAACACTAAAGGACAGAGTAGGGCTTCCAAAGACCAGATAGTGAATTTAAACTGCTGTCCTTTTGATTAGAAACTAAGCACTTAAACATTGTCCCACCAGTGCCCCATATATGCCATAGCAATTGCCAAAAATCTTTTCTTTCTCATGTAGTTTTATGAAATCATTTACCTTCATTCAGCTGTGCACACTTCATTCACACAAGGTGTTACTATTCCCATCGCCAAAAATAACAAGTAGCTGCTATCTGGAAAGTGACTCTCCATTTCCTCCCCTCCCCACCCTTGATAATCACTAACAAACCTTAGTTTCTGTATATTTGCCTAATCACGTCATTTCATAAATGTTAGACCACAGAGTATTTGTTTCATTTGTGATTGGTTTATTTAACTTGACATAACGTTCTCCAGTTTCATCCGGCCTCCAAGAAGTTTCAAGAACCCATTTTCCTTTACTGCTGTGTAATATTTCATTGTATGTATGCACCACATTGTCCTAGCCCTACATTCACTGATGGGCATTTAGGTTGTTTCCATCTTTTGCTATTGTGAATACTGCTGCAACGGACACAGGCGTGTGTATGCCTATTTGTGTCACTTCTGCTAGATCCCTAGGGTATATACCTAGGGTAGCAATTGCTAGGTCATATGGCAGCTCTATTTCTAGTTTTTTGAGGAACCAAGAGACAGTTCCCACACTAATCATACCACCGGCAATGGGTGAGGGTTCCGATTTCTCCATGCCCCTCCAACACTTGCTATTTTCTGTTTCTTATTGTTGTCTTTGTTGTTTTAAAATCTTAGCCTTCCTCCACCAAAACCAAACCCACTGCCATGGAGTCAATTCTGGCTCATAGTAACCCTACAGGACAGAGTAGCTCTGCCCTATAGGGTTTCCAAGGAGTGGCTGATGAATTTCAGCTACAGACTTTTTGGTTAGCAGCCAAACTCTTAACCACTACATCATCAGGAGTATCTCAGTGTGACTTTGATTTGCATTTCTCTGATGGCTAATGGCACACAGCATCTTCTCCTGTGTCTGTTGGCCACTTGAATATCTTTTTTGGTGAAATGTCTATTCATTATCTTTGCCGAGTTTGTAATTATTTACCTTTTTGTTGTTAAGTTGTAGAAGTTTCCAACCTGTATATTTTAGATATTAGACTCCAACCAGTTGTCAATTTCCAAAGCTTTTTTTTTTTTTTTTACCAGTCTTTAGGCTCTACTCTTTTTGATAAAATCTTTTGATGAACCTAAGTATTTTTCTTTTATGAGGTCATATAGTAAAACCTGAGAAAGTTGGTACCTAAGTAAGCCAGAAACCTGTCAGAGAAGCAAAACTCAAATATTTTCCATGAAAATGAGCAATAGAAAAGTGGTAAGACTGCACTCTATCAAAGGCGGGAAACTCATGAGGTCCCATTGAGTTCTGGCTGTCACAGGTTTCTCTGTATTTTGTTTTCTGTTACTCATTCGTTCTTTGTTACATATAGTGGTCCATCTTTGAAGAAAATTAGTTCCCAAAGCTTTGATCCTGTATTTTCTTCAGAGAAATTTATGCTTTTAGATATGATCCAGCAGTCCCACTCCTTGGAATGTATCCCAGAGAAATAAGGGCCACCACTCAAACAGATACATGCACCTCAACATTATGCTGAATGAAATTAGCCAAATGCAAAAGGACAAATATTTCATGAGACCATTATTATAAGAAAGCAACTAATCATTTAAACACAGACGAAATCAATCTTTGACAGTTGTAAGAGTAAGGAGAGAGGAAAAGGGACTGATACAAATTAGATCATGCTTAGGATTTGGTTTGTGCATAGGATGTGACAACACATACTAGAAAAGGGGTACCCACAATTGTTCTACTTCAGAATTAAAATGTTTGCTAAATGTGGCCTACCTCTTTGGAAGGACAGAGTGACAGTGCCTGATTTCAGGGAACTTCTGGACTGATTGGCATACCCAACTTTCTTTTCTTTTTCTCTTAAGAAAATGCTCTGCACACTACCTGGGTGAGGGGTGTCTGCAGTCTTAAAAGCTAGCAAGCCACCATATAAGTAGAACAACTGGTCCCAATCTACCTGAAACAGAGATGTCATGGGTTGAATGTGTTCCCTAAAAAATCTGTAACAGTTTGATTGTGCCACAGTTCCTGATATTGAGGGATGTCCTTCCATGTTGGAATTCCTGTCTCCATGGTGTTAATAAGGGTGGACGGGCAGCGGTTGTGTTGGAAGGGCAAGATTCAATATGCAAGTTTGTTTTGTACCTTGATGGGGTTGGTCTCTTGAGCTATAAAGGGAAAAATCTGGCAGAGGGATTTGGAAACCTCTCACCATCCAGACAGCAGCCCAGGAGAAGTGCATGTCCTTCGGACCTGAGGTTACCTAACGAAAGATTGATGCAACACAGTGACTTTCCTCCAGAGCCAGCAGAAGGAAAGCCTTCCCCTGGAGCAGGCACCCTGAATTTGGACTTGTAGTCTACAGGGCTATGCAAGAATAAACTTTCCTTTGTTAAAGGCATTTACTTATGGTATTTCTGTTACAGCAGCACTAGCTAACTAAAAGAGAATTTGGTACTAAGAGAGTAGGGTGCTGCTCTAACAAATATCTAATATGTGGAAGCCACTTTGAAACTGTGAATGGGTAGAAGATTCAGAAGGAACCTAGAAGAACTGTAACAGTGAAGAAAGTACAGATGGTGAGTAACAACAGCAGAGGACCAGCAGCAGTGGCAGCAGCAGAACCAGAGGCAGCGCCACAGCTGACCCATGGAGCACGAGAGCTAAAAGCCTGTGTGTATAGGCTTCCTGGCAGAGCGGGGTGCCTTTGGACACTGGAATCCACAGAGCTAGCCTTCTTGACCCATGGAGCAGGAGAGCTGAATGCCTGTATGCCAGAGGCTTCCTAGTAGAGAGAGGTGCCTCCAGGCACTTGAATCAGCAGAGCCACAGAGCTTTGAAACACTTGCCCCAGCAGGGAGATGTGGACCTGAGGTCCTGGCCCTGAGCCCATAGGAAGCAGAAGCTGAAGAGACAAAGAGCACGAGAAGCTGAGCTGCCTCAGTCTCAAAAGGTATAGCCATGACCTCAGGGGTCTAAAAGGGTGGAGCCAGGGCTTTTTTAATGCTGTTTATCTTTGCCTTCTCTCTTGCCAGATACTGAATTGTTGTTAGTCTTTTTGAAAACCCAATTTCTGGTTTTATTCATGCTCCTTACTATATCTTTAATTTTTTTCAATTGATTTCTTGTGTACGCAATCTCCTTCTTTCTGTTTTCTTACACTAAATGTTTGTAGGTAATTATTTCAGTCACTTTTTTCTAAGCAGCTTTATTAAGGCATAAATTACATGCAACAAAGTCACCAATTCTATAATTCAATGAGTTTTAACAAACATGTAACTACTACCTAATCAAGATCTAGATCAGTTTCAGTACACTGAAATTCCCTCATGTGACTTTGAATCAATCAACCCTCTCTCTCACCATTGTCTCCTGTCCTGGTTGGGGGACTCACTAAACTGTGCTCTACTGCTATAAGTAAGTTTGTCTTTCATAAAATTTGATATGAATGGTATCATATAATACATTCTATTTTGTGTCTGTCTTCTCTTGCTCAGCATACTGCTTTTGAGCTTTATTCGCATTGTTACACGTATTCGTACTTCTTGCTTTTTATTACTGAGTATTACTATGTTGTATGAATTACGAGTTACAAATTGTTCCATTCACCTGTCAATGGATATTCCCGTCTGGGACTATTAATATATTTTGTAAAAACTTTCATTCATAAATTATTATGTGGATGCATGCCTTTGTTTCTCTTGGGTAAATCAAGAATTGCTGGACTAAATGTTGAGCATGTATTTAACTTTATAAAAAACCAGAAAATACTTTTCCAAAGTAGTTAATATCATTTCACAAACACTTTGAAAACTGCTAGTGATGACTGAGATTTCTAATTTCTCTGAATCTTTACCAACACTTAGTATTATTAGTCTTTTCAATTTTAGTCACTGTCAGAAATGTGTCTTGCTATCTCATTGTGGTTTTTCTTTGCATTTCCCAGATGCCTAGTGACGTTAAGCTAGAGCAAGAGGAATAGAAAGTAAGAAGGAAATACTTCTTCTTAGTATAAAAATGCACGGTGATAAATTACCCTCTAATATCATTTCAGGAGTTTTAGTACAAAATGTTTTTTTACTGTTCTTCTGCCAGTATTATAAAGTTTTCACTTTAATAGTTACTTCACCCATTAGTTATTGAGAAGTAAACTTTATATTCCCAAACATACAAGTTTTTTTAACTTATCTTTTTTTACTGAGTTCTGTCAATTGCATGATAGTCAGAGAATGTGCACTGTTTCTTAAGTTTGTTGATACGTAGATATTTATTATATTCTGTGCAGCAAATTTCACAAACACATGCTCAAATAGAATGTATATCCTCTACTGCAGGATTCTGTGTAGGCCCATTTGCTTAACATTTTAAATTAAGATTTTCGGTATCTTTATTAAGATACAAAATGTCCCAGAATGATTGTGAATTTTTAACTTTATCCTTTTAATTCTGATAGAATTTACTTCTACCTTAGCATTTGGATACTTGATTCAAATTTTTAAAACTTTCTGAGAATTTTATCAATATGTAGTGAATCATTTTTCACTAATTGTGTTTTTAGCAATAGTGATCTATTTTATGATTATGTGCTTTAAAAATAATTATTTTGGTATCTGCTTGATGTATCTATTTCATTTTTTTCTCTGAATATTTTGAGTCCTTTAGTTTTAGGTATGTCTTTCATTAATACTATTACACTAGATTTTGTTTTTTATTCAATCTGGCAACCTCTGTTTTTAACCTATGCAGTTTTGTACCTTTATATTTATGGTGATTATACATCCCTTACATTAAAAACAAAAACCTATTGACGCTGAGTCAGGTCTGACTCACAGCAACCCTAGAAGACAGAGTAGAACCTCCCCACAGAGTTTTCAAGGAGCACCTGGCAGATTTGAACTGTTGGCCTTTTGGTTAGCAGATGTAGCACTTAACCCACTATGCCACCAGGGTTTCCCATGCCTTACATACTGAGGTGTAATTACACAAAGGGAAATGTACTGTCCTTTGAGCTTTGAAAAAAATACATACATACATATATATACTTCTATAATCAGCATAAAATCAAGGTACAAATGATTTCAGTTCTTCTAAAAATTTCCTTTATGTTTCCCTCCCCTGATAGAGATGAGTGATATTTTCTGCTTTCTACCTTGTAGATTTTTTGGACTATTTTTGAACTTCATATGAACATGATCATTTGCGTCTCTTTGTGTGTGGCTTCTTTAAATGCTAAAGTAATTCTCAAATAATTTCGAGATTCATAGCCAGTGCTACATGTACGAGAATTTCATTATTTTTCATTGCTGAGTAGTATTACATTGCTAAGCCAAGTGCCATCGAGTCAGATCTGACTCATGGCGACCCTAGGGTGTGAATATAATTTTATTACTACTATTTCATCTTTTGCTTTTAATTTATTACTTTTTCCTATGCTTTGTGTAATTGATCGTGTCTTTCATTCAATTATTTTAACTTCCACTGGTTTGGAAGTTACACATTTTATTTCTTTGCTTTCAATAGTTAACATTAAAAATTTAATACACATGCTTACAAAATCTAAAACTAATCAATACTCTTAATCTTCTCTTGAAGGATACTAACATATCGGTACGCTTTCATTTCAATCTCTATCTCTTACCTTACAAGTGTTTGGTCAAGCATTCAAACTCCATCTTGTTTCCTTAACCTCTCAAGTTATAATTGTCATTATTACTTTGTATAATCCATTTAGCACTTGTTGCATCCTGTTGAATCAATTCAGTTAACACTTAGATACCACAAATACTTTTTTTGCCCATTATTACCTCCAACATGGCAAAGCTGGTCTTTCTTATTTTTGTTGTGTGTGTTGTATACATCAAGTCAATTCCAGATCACACTCTTCCTACATAACAGAATATAACTTCCCCCATAGGCTCTAAACCTTGACAGGAGTAGATCACCAGGTCTTTTCTCCTATAAATCCTCTGAGTTTGAATGGCCAACCTCTCAGGTAGCACCCACGTGTTTAACCACCGTGCTAGCAGGGCTACTTGTTGTAGGACATCTTTCAGAAGTTCCCTTGGTGAGGCTGCACTTGTGGTAATCTCAGATTTCTTTGTCTGAAAAATATCTTTTTATTGCCCTTTATATTCCTGAATGATATTTTAAAACAGACGTAACTCTAGTTCAAGAATAACATGCTCAGCACTTTTCAAATATCATTCCATTGTCTTCAGACTTCCATTGTTACTACTGAAAAGTCTTTTATAGTCCAATTATGGATGCTTTCTCTTTTCTCTCTAATTGCTTTTAAGATCTCTTTGTCTCTGATGTTCTACAGTTTGACAACAATGAATCTGTGTTTCCATCTGTATTTTCCTACTCACAGTTCCTTGTGCCTTGTGAATCTAATGATTTATATCTATCTTCATGTCTAGAAAAATCTTAGCCTTTTATATTTTTAAATATTGTCTCTACCCTATTCTTTTCTTCTGGAACTTAGACACATGGTAGAGCTTCTCATTCTATTCTCAGTATCCGTTTAGATTTCAATATTTTCTATTTGTTGATTATCCATATAGAAGCTCTTTAAATTTTATATTTTCTAGTTTGCTGTTATCTTTTTATTTCTTATCTGTTGCTAAATCTATTCATTTGTTTTTTTATTTAAAAGATTGTATTTCTCCTATCGAGAATTTCTCTTTAGTTCTTTCTCAAATATGTCTGACATTTTTTGAGTCATTTCTTTGCTGGGAATTCCACAGCTGCTTTGTGAGAACCCGGTGTTCCATCTCCATATATGCTGTCTGATCCGCCAATCCTTCCTAATGCTGCAACATCCCACACTGGCAAAAACGCCCTTCCCAGCACCATAGATTAGCCATCTCAGTCAATGCATTTCTATTTGGGGAAGTCAGACTTTCCTTGGAAAGCAGGGAACATTTCTGACACTTCAAACCACCAGTGACAAAGCTATGTCCATTGGAGTGCTTCCTTTCTAGCCTAGGGAAGACTGAGGTTGTATGTTGCGATGATTTCTTCTCCCTGCTTCCCATGCCACTTTGCTACATTTTCAAGAATGGCATTTGGGAGTCAGCTCAAAATGTCTGCCTTCAGACTGGCTCCATCCTCACTAAATCCAGCCAAGATGCCTTGCCTCATGCTACGTTGATGTTACGCTCTCCGAATTTCTATACTGTTGTCATTTTCCCCATATTATTAAGCTCTATAGATCATTCCTGTAGGAATACAGAATGGGAAGCACTATCGATTAGCACCCAAGTTACTACCTGAAAGGAAACTCATTATCCAGTCTTGCAATATCAGTCCTGAGCCCTCTTAGCTTTGGAAAGCTACTCAGACTCTCCTTTTCAGTATTAGATTGATTTGCTGTTTGTTCAACTCCCTGTCCTAATTGCTCAGCTTTCATGAAACTGAGCTAGGTTGATTTACCTATCTCGTAGGTATCTGGGAAAAGGAAAATGTTCTCATTTGGTAACTGGCTGTGACACTTAAGTTCAGCCTCCTCCTGAGACCTACTGTTGAGTTTACGTATATTGCAAGGAGTAAGAAAGTACTAAAACTCCTAATCCCTGTGTTCTCATTATCACCTTTATGAAAAGCTAATTTTTATGAAAGTAAGATTCCATAATAAAACCAAACCAAACCAAACCAAACTCATTGCCATTGAGATGATTCTGATTCACAGAAACTCATAGCACAAGAGTAGAACTGCCCCATAGAGATTCTAAAGGGTGCCTCATGGATTGAACTACCAACCTTTTGGTTAGCAGCATGAACTTTTAACCACTGTGGTACCAGGGCCACAAGATACCATAAAATCAGGCCAAATAAAGACATAGCCTTCCTTTACTATTCAGAATCGTCAAGGCAGAGGAACCACATTGTGCTTGAGAGTGTGGATTCTGAGACCAGACTGTTTTAGTTCAAATCCCAGCCACACCACTTTCTAGCTTTGTGAATGTAAGCCTGTTTTCTTACCCTTCTGTATTAGTTTCCTCATCTGTGAAATGAGGAAAATAACAGTGCCTATCTCCTACAGTTATTGAAAAGATAAAAGTGTTATGGCAGTATCTAAATCCCAAAACCAAACCAATCGCCATCAAGTTGATTCTGACTCATAGTGACCCTATAGGTCAGAGTAGAACTGCCTGTTGTACAGCAGGTACTCAAGGCCTGGAATACTAATGTGAGATTCAGGCAGACTCAGCAACAGAGGTAAAGTGGGTGCAGTCATACTAGTTTTATTGGTGCAACAGCAGCAGGTAGGTGCTGCAGTCAGTGGTTGCACTGCCTCATGGCACAGTGGCCTTACATATAAGTTTTACACAAAGTGCCTAACAGCCAGATATATAAGCTCATAGTATCAGGCAGGTTATATAGCAGGATATGCTGAGTCACTCCCATCCAGAAGGCCTATACCCAGCCCAAAGGCCCAACCTTCCACACTATCCACACACTGCCCCATAGAGTTTCCAGGGAAGGGCTGGCAGATTTGAACTGTTGACCTGTTGGTTAGCAGGCATAGCACTTAACCACTACACCACCAGGATTTCCATAGCAGTCTCTAGCACATTCTAAACACCATATAACTGCTAGCTATTAATATTGGTTTTTTTTGGCCTCTCTACGCTATGATACACAGCCAGTTACAACAGATCAGGGTAAAATATTATGAACTGTACAAACAATTTTGACATATGAAAGTGAGTCAAGTAAACACTGAGATTGGTGTAGCCAACATTAGTTCTGCGTTCTCCACAAGTGAGTCAGTCATGTGTAGCAAACTGGCAGTTGGTAAGCCACAAGTTGGAAACCTTTAAGGAATGCAAAGAAGCAAAGGAAATAGCTACAAAGTCTCAAATGTTTTCATTTTTCTGAATGAAAATGAAGGAGTCCTGCTGGAGGGAGCAGTGATTAAATGCTCAACTGCTAACTAGCCAAAAGACCAGGGTTCAAACCCGCCAACAACTTTGTAGTCAAAAAACCCCTGATGTTCTGCTATGAAACCTTACAGAGCACTTTGACTCTGTCCCATAGGGTCACAATGAGTTGGAAGTGACTAAATTGCACACAAAAGAAACTACCATGAATATTATTAAAGAATGGAATTGTTGAGCCGTAATCAAGGTAATGACCATCTCATTGGATTTGTAACAACAGAGGGCCACATGGCCACAACTAATGAGAGTTTTGGGAGCTTAACTGACTCTCCAAGACATTTAGCCAAGATATTCCTAATTATTTCATTGCAGGAGATTTCCCAGGGAATCCGATGTTTCAATACAGCTGAGTGCATTATACTGCCATTTTGCATCATAGAATATGCCATAGAAAAACAGGTAAGAACAATTAGAAAGCCCCAGTCAGCTTTTTCTTGGGTAATAACAGGCAATACTGGGTGTTCACCATTTGGGGTCCTTTACTCTATTTGGTTACTGAGACAGTTTGAGAGTTTTTGTGAGGTTCCACCTGAGCTTTTAACCCTCATGTTAGCATAAGGAATGAGAATTTCTAAAGTCTCCACAATGACCCTTGTTTGGTAAGCACAATGGGCAGATGAATTCTCCTCCTCCCCTTGACGTAGTACTTAGCTAATTCCACTGTAGCCATGAGGAACCATCCTCAAGGTAGCCATGAGGACTGAGGCAGCAGTTAGTCATGAGGACGCATCCCCAAGGCAGAAAGTTGCCAAACGGCACTACTATTTATGAGTATAAAGAGAGGTGTCCTATAGCTGTCAGGAACCTGGCACAGCACTTCAAACCTAAAAGAACTTTCCAACCTTAAGACATGCCTAGAGGGGATACCAGAATTTTTTTTTTTTTGCACAAAAGTTGCCAATGTAAGTGTCTGCAGGTAGGTAATGTAAGTAAAAGCACTAGGAACAGACTGGCTCACTGGGAAATCAGAAAGAGTGCTCCCATCTAATAGAGGCTGCAACTGATTGGCTCCAAACGAGTATTTCCTTCTACAAAATGCAAGGTGAATGTCAGTGCATAAGAAGAGCCAGAGGTCCAACTGTGCTCTTCAGTTTTCAATTGTTGACAATAAATCAAAAAAAAAAAAAAGCCAACCGAAACCTCTTTATCTGCAGTTTAGATTTGGTTTGTGAACTGCCAAATGGCTGCATATGTTTTAGAATATAGGACCCCAACACTTTTGTAATCCATCACGGTGCAGTGGCCCAGGCCAGGTCATTCTATCAATGGGTATTTGATGTATCTATTGCCAGCTTATTAAAAAAGTACCAGATTGCTTTCCAAACAGGTTGTACCATCTTGCAATCCTACCAGCAGTGTAGGAGAGTTCCAATTTTTCCACAGCCTCTCCAGCATTTGCTGTTTTGCGTTTATTTTGGGTCGTGACCAAACATGTTGGGGTGAGATGATATCTCATCAAAGTTTTTATTTGAATTTCTTTAATAGCTAATGATCATGAGCATTTCTGCATGTGGCTTTTGGCTGTCTGGATATTCTCTTTAGAGAAGTGTCTGTGCATCTCCTTCCCCATTGCTTAATTGGATTATTTATCCTTTTCTTGCTGATACTTTGTAGTACATTGTAGATTATGGAGATCAGATGTCGGTCTGACATATAGTTGCCAAATATTTTTCCCATTCTGTAGGCGGTCTTTTAATACTCCTGATAAAGTCTTTGGATGAGCAAAAGTGTTTGATTCTTAGTAATTCCCATTCATCTATTTTCTCATCTGTTGATTATGCTTTATATGTCAATTTTTAAAGTCTGTCTATATTGTGTATTAAAACTTTACTTGGCTTTGGCTTGTTGATCTTATTTTTTCTTGGATGAGCTTTATTGTTTTAGATTTGATATTTAGGTCTTATATCCAATTTGACTTAGTTTTTGTACAAGGTGTGAGATATGGGTCTTGTTGCAATTTTTTGTAGATGGACATCCAATTTTCCCAGCACTATTTGTTAAAGAGACTGTTTTTACCCCAGTTTAAAATCTTGAGGACTTTGTCGAATATCAACTGTTCATAGGAGGATGGTGACATCTCTAGGCTCTCAACTCTGTTCCATTGGTCTAGATGTCTCTTTTTGTACCAGTACCAGGCTGTTTTGACCACTGTGGCAGTACATTATGTTCTAAAGTCAGGTAGTGAGAGGCCTCCCAGTATGTTCATCTTCAGTAGTGCTTTACTTATCCGGGACTTCTTCCACTTCCAAGCAGAGCTGGAAATTTGTTTCTCCATTTCATTAAAAAATGTCACCGGAATTTGTGTTGGGATTGCCTTATATAAGTAAATTGCTTTGGGTAAAATACACATTTTAACAGTATTAAGTCTTCCTATCCATAAGCAGGGTAGGTTTCTTCATTTATGTACATCTTTCTTACTTTCTTTTAGTAAGGACTTGTAATTCTCTTTGTAAAGGTCTTTTATTTCTCTAGTTAAATTTATTTCTCAGTATTTTATCTTCTTGGGGGCTATAGTAAATGGAATTGATTTGGTGATTTCTTCTTTAATAATCTCTTTGTTGGTATAAAGGAATCCTACTGATTTACTTATGCTTGTCTTATATCCTGATACTTTGCTGAATCCTTGTATCAGTCTGAGTAGTTTACTTAGGGATTCTTTAGGATTCTAAGCATATGCAATCATATCATCTTCAAACAGGGAGATTTCATCTTCTTCTTTGCTGACACAAACGCTCTTTATTTCTTGGGCTTGTCTAATTGCTCTGGCCAGAACTTCTAGAACAATGTTGAACAGGAGAGGTGAGAGTGGGCATCCTTGTCTAGTTCCCGTTCTCAAAGGGCATTGTTTCATTCTGTCTCCATTAAGGATGATGTAGGTGGTTGGCTTTGCAAAAGTGACCATAATTGCATTGAGGAATTTGCCTTCTATTCCTATTTTGCTGAGAGTTTTTAGCATGAGTAGGTGCTGGACTTTATCAAATGCCTTTTCTGCATGATACACAAAATCAAGTGATTCTCGTCTTTAGTTATTTATGTGGTTGATCACATTAATTGTTTTTCTGATTTTGAACATCCATGCATCCCTGGTATGACTCCAACTTGGTCATGATGAATTATTATTATTATTTGATATGTTGTTGAATTCTGTTGGCAAGGGTTTTGTTGAAGATTTTTGCATTTAGGTTCATGAGTGATATGGTCTGTTTCTCCTTTTTTGTTAGATCTTTCCCTGGCTTTGGTATCAGGGTTATGCTGGCTTCATGGAATGAATTGAAGAGTATTCCATCCCTCTCTATGCTGTGAAACAGTCCCAGTAGTATTGGAGTTAACTCTTCTCTTGGTAGAACTCTGCTGTGAAGCTATCTGGGCCTGGGCTTTTTTTTTTGGTTGGCAGTTTTTGATGACGTTTTCAGTCTCTTGATGGGTTTATTAAGTTGTTCTGCTTCACCTTGTGATAATTTTGATAGGTTGTATAAATCTAGGAATTTGTTCATTTCCTCTAGGTTTTCAAATTTGTTAGAGTACAGTCTTGCATAGTATTCTGTTATGATATTTTTTTTTATTTCTGTTGGGTCTGTTGTGGCATCTCTGATTCTTATTCAAGTTATTTGTTTCCTTTCTTGTTTTTCTTTTGTAAGCTTAGCCAATGGTTTGTCAATTTCATTGATCTTTTCAGAAAACCAGCTTTTGGTCTTATCCATTTTTTCAGTTGTCCTACTCTCTAACTCATTTAGTTCTTCTCTAATCTTTATGATCTGTTTTCTTCTGGTGTCTGAAGCATTCCTCTGTTTTTCTCTTTCCACTTGTTCAAGCTTTAGGGTTAATTCTTTGGTTTGGGTTCTTTCTTCCTTCCGGATGTGTGCATTTTTAGCAATAAACTGACCTCTGAGCACTGCTTTGGCTGTATCGCATAGATTCTGGCAGGAAGTGTTTTCATTCTCTTTTGAATCCATTAATTACTTCATTTCATCCTTGATTTCTTCTATAACCCATGGCTTCTTGAGCAAGATGTTGTTCAATTTCCATTAGTTTCAATTTCTATCTATGTTTTTTCTGCTATTGATTTTGACTTTTATGGCTTTATGTTCTGAGAAGACACTTTGCAATAATTCAGTGGTTTGAAATTTGTTGAGGTTTGCTTTATGTCGTAACACATGGTCTATTCTGGAAAATGTTCCATGTGCACTGGAGAAGAATATGTAGTTATCTGCTGATGGATAGAAAGTTCTGTATATGCCAATGAGGTCTAGTTGGTTAACTGACACAATATGATCTTCTGTGTCTTTGTTGAGCTTTTTTTCTAGAAGATCTGTCCAATACTGGAAGTGCAGTGTTGAAGTCTTCCACTACAATTGTAGAGTGATCTGTCTCATTTTTGGGTGTAGTCAGTGTTTCTGGGATATATTTAGAAGCTCTAGTATTGAGTGCATAAATATTTAATATTTTAAGTCTTGCTTGTGTACTAAACTTCTCAGCAATAACACTGTCCGTCCTTGTCCACGATGGTTTGTCCTTGTCCACGATGGTAGATTTTACATTAAAATCCATTTTATTTGAGATTAGCATTGCCACACCTGTTGTTCTTTGCATATTGTTTGCTTGGTATATGTTATTTCATCCTTTAATTTTCAGTTTGTTCATATCTTTAAGTCTAAGGTGAGTTTCTTGTAAGCAACATATAGATGGGTTATGTCTTTTGATCCAAGATGTCACTCATTGTCTCTTTACTGAAGCGTTCCACTGTAATTATTGATAGGTATGTGTTTAGTGGTGTCATTTTGATGTATTTATTTTTGTGTTGATATTTTCTGTGTTGCTATTAACATTCTGTTCTTTATGGGTTGATTTTTCACCCTTTTCAGTGTTGGTTTTGTGTTTGTTGAGACTCCTGTATTACATTTCTTGATTTGACATGTTGCATCTTTATTGCGCATTGTGGCTAACCACTATGATCTCCCTCAATAATCTATGTTTAAACCCAATTTTAATTTCTACATATCTTATTAATGTCCTCTCCATCGGGAAGGGCTATCACTACTGTAGTATATCTGTCTTTTTAACGTGATGTTATCATAGTTTTCATAATATGATCACTGGATTATTGTTTTAATATTATAGCTTTGGTTGAGTTTTTTACCTTCACTAACTGAGTAGGTTTCTGGATGATGTGTCCTGTTTTTGTTTTTGTTTTTTTTTCCTGAAGTATAGAGTTAAAGGTTTGTTTGTTTTCTAAACCAAGAGATTCTTTCAGTATTTCTTATAGCTTTGGTTTGCTTTTCACAAAGTCTCTGAGTTTCTGTTTATCTGCAAAGGTCTTAATTTTATTTTCATATTTGAAAGACAGTTTTGCAGGATATGTAATTCTTGGCTATAAGTTTTTCTCCTTCAAGACTTTGAATACGTCATCCCACTGCCTCCATGCCAACGTCATTTCTGCTGAGAAGTCAGACAAAAGCCTACAGAGCTTTCCTCTGAATGTCAGCTTTACTTTGAGTCTCATTGCCTTTAAGATTTTCTCCTTATGTTTCATTTTGTTAAGCTTATTATAATACGTCCTGGTGTCTTTCTTTTGGGGTCTAAATTGTGTGGCATTCAATACATATCTTGGATATCTATGCTCTCCTCTTTCATAAGTTCAGGGAAGTTTTCTGTCAGCAACTCAATAATAATACTCTCTGTGTTTTGAAGTGTCCCTTCCTGTTCAGGAACTCCAGTTAATCATGAATTGTTTCTCTTGATAGAGTCCCAAGTGTTTCTTACTGCTTCTTCATTTTTTCTGCTTCTTTTTTCTGATTTCATCTCATAAATACTGATGTCAGTAGCTCTGAATTCCAAGTTAGAAAGTCTCTTTTCCAGTAGTTCAGTTCTGTTCTCTTGGCTTTGAATTGAATTGTCTAATTCTTTAATTTTGTTATTGATCCGTTGGATTTCAGAACGTTGGTGTTCCATCAGTTGGAATGGCTTGCTTAATGTTTCATTTTGCTCTGATGTATTTTGTATAATGTTTAGGACAGCTCTCTATATAATTCTTTTGTACTTGACCTCCAAAGGTTTCAGAGAGGCTTCTTCATCTAGGAAGTTCTTTGGTTCTTTATTTTGGGAGATTTCTGGAGCCATGGGTGGATTTTTCTTTAAGCGTATCACCAGGGTTTGTTGTCATTTGGGCATCTAGAGGTTGTTTAGTTCTCTTATGTTGCCTTAACAGGAGATGAGTCACAGTCTGAGAAGAAAGCTGATCAACAGTCACCTCTATGTACTGCAGCAACTGGGCCTAGTGAAATCTCTGGGGTAGCAGGCTCCACCTCCTGGCTCACCAAGACATGGCATTACTTATGGAGTCACTGGGGAGCCATCAGCTGACCCTATGTTGTGAGTCACTCAAGGCTGGAAGAGATGCTGTCAGGTTGCACTGTGGTTATTTCTCTAGGTAGTCTTATTTTGAAAGGTAAAAGCTATCTGACAGCTTCCAAAATCAGTCAGGGTGTCAGGTGTACAAATCCCTCTTCCTAGCTGGCAGTGGAGGCACCTCTATATTTGTCCACAGGTGCTATGATCTAACTCAAAGTATGGACAGGCTACTGTCCTATCATCCACTGCAGGCCCCACCCATAAAGCCACACTGTGCTAAACACAGCTTTTCTGCTGGGAAAGCTCTCCCCAGGCTGGCACTGCTTCCCAGTCTGGGAATAGCCCCTACTGAGGCCTCCATTTGGGTAACTTCACCTCCCAGTCAAACAAGATGCCATCCCGCACAAACTGTCCCACCCTTTGCAAAATAGCCATATCAGTGGTAGAGGTTCATAAAGAGAGAGTGGAGAGGCCATGGTGCTCTGAGTCCAGAGCCAGGCTCTCAAAGTGTGGCTATTTTTCCCACTGATCCCATCAGCAGTGTGGCTGAACTTTGCCACCAGTTAACCCCAACCCGCATCACCAACTAACAAAAAGAAAAAAAAAAGTTAGAAACACCAGTTACCTTCAGTCCTGAGGGCCAGCCAGTCAACATGGGTGGGGGTCAGCAAAAGAGAAGTTTCCTGTTCAGTAGCACGTAGTCCAAATTGACAGGCCTATGCCTTGTCCTAGGGCTCACTGGGTGTCCAGAAGATTCTGTTTAATTATCAATCCAGGCCTTAGTTTTCAGAGGAGGTTGGGGCGACGTATATCTAGTTTGCCATCTTGACTCTGACCCATCAGTGGGCATTTGGAATGACAATAAGTTGAAGGAAAGTTCTGCCAGAACACCACACTCTCTAGTGAGCACTGGTGTGTGTCAGAAAGCTAGAGGCCTCCATAAGACTCTCACATTTATCTGCAGTGTTTTCCCATCAGAGGTCTGTAGACTGTCTTTGTACTTTGTAGGTAAGTTCTTTGGTGATCAAACATGTTTCATTTTTATGAAGTCTCATGTATTTTGTCTTTCGCTGCTCTGGCTTTTGTTGTCATAGGAACGAATCCACTCTTTTTTAATTTACTTATTTGTTGTTGTTGTCAAGAGCAGATATAGCAAAACTTATACCAGATCCACAGTTTACACATGACCCCTAAGGTTCCTATTTAATCTTTTGAGTTGCTGTTGTCAGTCTCATCCCACATAGATAATTCTTAAAAGAACATAATGCTCAAAGCCAGCATTTTTTATGAGGTAAACTAAACTGTTACTTGGTTTTAAGAAGGCTTCAGGGAATACTCTTGGTTTGAGGTTTAAAGATTATCTCAGAGCAATCATTTCAGGGATTCATTCAGCCTCTGTCACTCCAGAAAGTATGGAGTCCATGAAAATTAGAAATCCTATTCTACATTTCCCCTCTTTTGTTTTATTTTCTTCTGCAGACTCTTTAATCAAAATGTTCGATAATGGTAGCTGGGCACCATACAGTTATTCTGGTTTTGTGGTAAAATCTTAATATGAATTTATAAGGCTTTCTAATCTGATGGAAGAGTATGTGCACAGACATAGAGGCAGGGAGCTCATGAGATTCTGAGACTCAAAGGGGATAGTTTAGCTGGGAGCAGAGAAATCTCTTTGTAGAAAACACTGAAAGGATTGGGAAGGGCCATAGATGCTAGACTAAGGGTCTCCAAATTTGTCCTGTACGAAGTGAGAACTCTTGATTATTTTTAATGAAAAATAGCTAAAGGAGAACAATATTTTAGGAAGAACTGGAGGACAGCACCATTTCAAAGTGTCCTACAGTAGTTCAGAAAAGGTTGGGGCTGGGGCAGTGGCAGTGGGGCTTGAAAGAAGGAAAGGATTAGAATGATATTTTGAAGAATGAATTTCCAGGGCTTTCTGTCAGTTAACCACATTTAACTGACTGCTTAATTACGAGAAATGCGCAAGAGAGAAAGAAGAGTGGGGAAAAAATGTTATTATTCTCTCCCCAAATATTTCTTCCATGTTTTATCCTCATTATCCATTGGTGTCAAGTGGATGCCAACTCACAGTGACACTACAGGACACAGTAGAACTATCCCATAGGGCTTCAAAGGAGTGGCCAGTGGATTCAAACTGCCAAATTTCTGATTAACAGCTGTAACTTTTGATTACTGCACCACAAGGGCTCCTCTGCTAATCGAAAACCTGGTGGTGTAATGGTTAAGTGCTATGTCTGCTAACCAAAGGTCAGCAGTTCAAATCCACCAGGCTCTTCCAGGAAGTTCTATGGGGCAGTTCTACTCTGTCTTGGCTGGTCACTGTGAGTTGTCATAGTGACCAGTGCTGTTGTGTAGATGTCAACTCATAGTGATGCTATAAGACTGTGTAGAAGTCAACTCATAGCAGTGCTATAGGACTAAGTATAACTATCCCATAGGGCTTCTAGGGAGTGGCTAGCAGATTCAAACTGCCAGACTTATGATTAGCAGTTATTAGCAGCCTCATCCTGTCTTTCTAAATTCTCTTAGAGGGGAAAAAAAGTCCCTTCTGTTTCTCTGTCCTTTGTTTATATTATTTATTCATTATAAATTTCTATGTACCTGTCTCCAAAATCATGAGATTCTTAAACCATTTGTGATTGTAAGTACCTTGCAGTTTGTTGAGGAACCCTGGTGGCACAGTGGTTAAAGCACTCAGCTGATAACCGCAAGGTCAGCCATTCAAACCTACCAATCACTCTAGAGGAGAAAGATACGGCAGTCTGCTTCCATAGAGATTTACATCCTTGGAAACCCTATGGGGTTCTACTATGTCCTAAGGATCAAATGGATGGCAGTAGATTTTTGCAGCTTGTCAAGGTCAGGCTAAGGATGGGAGAATAACCATAGAGAAGTCCTGAAGAATGCCAACCTACCCTGCTACTCTTCCACTGCTGAAGTCCAGAACTACTTCCACTTGATGGAATGAAGGTTGTGTGTGGTGGTGGTGGTGGTGATGGTAGTGGCTGACGTTAGGTGCCATCAAGTTTATACTGACTCATCATGAGCCAGTGTGATAGAGTAGAACTGCCTTCTACAGTTTTCTTGGTGGTAATATTTACAGAAACAGGTTACCAGGTCTTTCTCTCACAGAGCCACTGAGTGGATTTCTAACAGTCAATATTTTAGTTAGCAGTTCAGCACCTAACTGTTGTGCCTCCATAGTTCTTTGTACATAGTTAAGATATTATTAGTACTATTGAGTTGTGTGTGAGCAAATCTTATTCCAATTTACACACCAACTGAAAAAAAAACAGACTGATAGCTTTCTTCAGCCATTGGGCAAAACCTTCCAGTTTAGAAAATTCAACTGAAGTGGGTTTGTATGTAAATTATATTTTCTGAGGATTTAGAGGCACAGTGGTTAAATACTACATCTGCTAACCAAAAGGTCAGCATTTTGAATCCACCATGCTGTCCTTGGAAACTGTGGGACAGTTCTATCTGCCCTATAGTGTCACTATGAGTCAGAATCGACTCAATGGCACTGACTTTGGTTCTTCTAAAATTTCAAAGAGCCTTGACAGTACAACAATCAGGTGCTCAGCCACTAGTCAAACCCATTTGGCGGCTCTGAGGGAGAAAGATCTAATGATCTGCTTACAAAGTAAAGATCAAAGCCTAAAAAACTCTGTGAGGAAGTTCTACTTTATCATATGGAGTCACCAGGAATAAACTTAATGGCACTCAGCAACTTCAAAACAGTCTTACAATGGCTCTCAATAAGTCCAAAGTATTGACTAGGTGATTAAAGAGGACTCCACAACCCTTCCCTATAACCACCAAGTCCCTTTCTTGGAACTCTTAAGTTTATGATTTCTAACGTGTTTTGCTAAATCTGGAAAGAGTAATTCAAGTCTGCTTTCCGTTAATAAACTAATTCCTACACCTCAAAGGGCCATTCCTCCTCCTCAAAGGGCCATTCCTCCTCCTCAAAGGGCCATTCCTCCTCCTCAAAGGGCCATTCCTCCTCCTCAAAGGGCCATTCCTCCTCCTCAAAGGGCCATTCCTCCTTTTTCTTCTACCACAGAATGTGGCTCCCTGAAATATTCATGTTCATAAATATTTAAAATGAGTAGAAACATTACTGAGATCATGGAAACAATGATCAGAGCAATCATGCCACAAGTGTGAATTTTTCCTGAAAGGCATTCTGCTGTGGGAAACCACCTACATTTATTCTCAACTAGTCAAAGCAAGGATATATGCCATTAAAAGCATACAAAGCCAATAAATAAACCAAAAAAGCAGCACAATGAATTTTTAAAGACATCAATGTGACCATCAATGAAAAAAAAAAATCTTCCACCATTTTCATGTACTGAGTTAAATGACTGAAGGATTATTGCAAGGAACTAGGCACTCTGCTCATCTGAAGCTAGGTGAGGGACGGTTCTATGCTACCAAAAGGGACAATATACTGAGTTGTTTGTTTGTTTGTTTTTTACAGCAAACACATCATTGACCTGTTAAAGTATATTTTCTCTCCCTTGTTTCTTGAGCTTCCTGCTGGGTGAATCCAGAAGCTTCTAGCTAAAATGCTCACCCTGAATGCTACAAATCCATTTAATAAGGCATCATGACTAAATTTGGCAAGGATTTTTTTCCCCTGATTCTTTTCCACCTCACACTGTTTTGATTCATTTGTGAGAAATTTACTTTTGCCAACTGAAAAACCCTTTTGTGGCTGCCAGTCACTAATCTCCCCTGTGACACATTCATTCAGCCAGGCTAAATCCAATATTGACATTTGTATCTTAGGGGAAAAGAGGTTAAGCACTGGGAGAAAAGCAACTCCAGTGCCTTGCCAAATACTGAGCAGCATCTAAATGAGTCATGATGGGTTTGTTTCACGGGGGAACCCTGAGTATTTAGGGGAGGGCTTTGATCACATCCAGGGGCAACCAGCCCCTACCTACTTAGGTAAATGGAAGTTGTTTGAAGCCATCTATATAGGTATCTGAGTAATGAAGGATATCATTGCCAGTGTCAGATGAATCTTGGTTGAAAGCAGAGAATACCAGGAAGATGTTTACTTGTGTTTTATTGACTATACAAAGGCATTTATTCAATTGTGTGGATAGAATTAAGGAGAGCTATTCAACTGTGTGGACAAATTATGATAGCATTACAAAGAATGGGAATTCCAGAACACTTATTGTGTTCATGCAGATCCTGTACATAGATTAAGAAGCACTCATTCAAGCAGAACGAGGGGGTACTATGTGATTTAAAGTCAGGGAAGGTGTGCATGAGGGTTGTATCCTTTTATCATATTTATTAAATCTGTATTCTGAGCAAATAATCCCAGATGCTGAACTGTAAGAAGAATGCAACATCAGGACTGGAGGAAGGCTCATTAACAACTTGCATTATACAGATGACACAACCTTACTTGCTGAAAGTGAAGAGGACTTCAAGCACTTAAGTGATGAAGATCTAAGACTATAGCCTTCAGCATGGATTACATCTCAACACAAAGAATATAAAAATCGTTACAATTAGTCAAGTAAGCAACATCATGATAAATAGAGAAAAGATTGAAGTCGTCTAAGATTTCATCTTACTCAGAACCACAATCACTGCTAATGGAAGCAGCAGTCAAGAAATCAAATAACTCACTGTGTTGGGCAAATAGGCTGCAAAGACCTCTTTAAACTGTTAAAAAGCAAAGATGTCACTTTAAAGACTAAGTTGTGCTTGACCCAAGCCATGTTGTTTTCAATTGCCTTATATATGTAAGGTCTCACAGTTAAGTTCACAAACTTGCTACCATGCACTTACATTGGCAGCACTGAACAAACAACTAGGTAAGATTTCATAACCTTGGTATATCACTGTCTCACAGCTATGTTTATGTCAATGTGTGATGATGTCTTGCTAAGTGGTGTTCATTATTGTTGTTGCATGTTTTTGTGTGCTATCATGAGAACTTGGAGTTTGAACTAGAGCAATGAACAAGTATTAAATTTCTTGTTAAACTTGGCAACAGTGGAAATTAAATCAGTGACATTGTTTTAGGTACCTGGTACTGCTCCAACAGAACATATTGTGAGTGGATGGTTTCATAAAGAGAAACTTTATTGTCACAGTCCAGTAAGCCACAAATCCATTTATGAGTTACAAGTCCATTCAATAAGAGAAATTATCACAGTCCAATAGGTTGAGTCCAAATTTAATGAGAGCATCTCAGCACAGGTCCAAAGGACATGTTCTGCTCTCAGTGCTGCCTTCTTGGTAGTATGAGTTTCCCAACTTACTCTGCTCACTTTTCTCCCTTATATTCCATAAACTGGGATATAACAGTAACTTTTGAGCCCTGCCTCACCAACACAGCTGCAATTCATTTTACCTCATCAACTTTAAAGAGGTAGGATTCACAACACATGGGAGGAACTGGACCAGACTGGGACTCATAGCCAAGTCAAGTCAATACATACATTTTGGGGGGGACATAATGCAATCCATGACAGACATGTTAGCGCAAGTTTATGGGGATAATGCCATAAAGAAAATGGTAGTGTACAAACAGATTAAATGTTTTGCTGAGGGGAGAGAAAGTGTCACTGATGAAGATTAGGGCAGCCATCAACAAGCAGAACTGATGAAAGTACTGCAAAAGTTCATTGAATTCATCAAATTCATAGGCTGACTATGAGAAGCATAGCAGACCAAATAAACACTGATAGAGAAACAGGAAAATTTTAATGAAAATCTTCACAAGAGAAAGGTGTGTGCAAAAATGGTCCTGAAGGAGCTCACCAATGAATAAAAGCAAAAGAGAGTTGAAGTGAAGTTTACATTTAAGGCTGAGAGGCCTATGTATTTGTTTGGAGATCTGTTTGTTGAGAGGCCTGGCAGCTTCCCCCCCCTTCTCTGACCCACATTGCAGGGTTGGCTGACAGCCCCTAGTATCTCCATAAGTAGGGCACCCTCTTTGCCACCCAATAAGCAGAGTCTTCCACCCCAGAGAGTCCATCTGGGGCAAATCACTACAGTATTAGAGACAGCTGGTGACCAATAATTCTCTTAGATCCAATGTCAGTGAAGTCAAACAGTGTCTAGATGGCACACAGGCAGCAGACCATAATTAATCACTTAAAGGAGCAGCCTTCAAATGCTCCAGAAAATTCCCCAAATAAAGATTCAAAAACTTTGCCAGATGAAGAAGCCTTTCTGAATCTATCAGAGGTTGAGTACAAAAGATTTATATATAGAATCCTCTTAGAGATTAAACAAAATGCAATAGAACAAAATGAAAAGTTTGGTAAGCTATTTGAACTGATGGAACATCAATGATCTGAAATACATCCTATCAATAACAAAATTACAGACTTAGATAATTCAATCCAAAGCCTAAAGAGTAGGATTGAACAGATAAAAGTTACACTCAGTGACCATGAAGACAGAGCAACAGGCATTTATTAGGTGAAATCAGAGAAAAGAAATAAGAAAAATGAAGAAGCATTAAGAAACATATGGGACTACATTAAGACAAATAATGTATGTTTAATTGGAGTTCCTGAACAAGGGGGTATCAATGACAACGTAGAGTATTGCTGTAGAGATGCTGACAGAAAACTTTCCTGAGATTATGAGCAAAGAGAACACAGATAGCCAACACTGCAAAAGCTAGATCCCAAAAGAAAGACACCAAGACATATTATACTCAAGCTTAATAAGTTAAAACATAAACAGATGCTTCTGAAGACAGCAAGGCTCAAAGCAAAGCTAACACTCCAAGGGAAATCCTGTAGGCTTTCATCTCACTTTTCTTTAGAAATAATGCTGGCTAGAAAACAGTGGGCAGACACTTTCAAAGCCCTGAAGGAGAAAAACTTCCATCCAAGAATTATTTATCCTGCAAAACTGTCTATCAAATATAATGGTGAAATTAAGACTTTTGAAGATAAAGAGAAATTGAGAGACTTCATAAAAACTAAACCAAAATTACATGAAATGTTGAAAGAAGCTCTTCCCTTACAAAAACAGAACCATCAAATGTATATTCAAGGTGACAATTCAGGACACATCATCCAAATTCTAATTAGTTGGGAAAGACACAAAACTTCATCAAAGCTACAGTATTATAATGAGGGACTCTGTGATCATATCATGACAACTATAATACCATCACATTGTATTGTAGGTATACACTACAATAGTTACAGTTGTTTTAGATGCAGAGGCAGTTTCAGAGTTATGTAGTAGTTAAAATTGAGTTTAACCTTACTGTGTTAAGGGGGATAATACATGTAGCCATAAAGCAGATCAACAATGCATTGTATCAAAATAAGAAATGCAACACAGGAGTCTCATCAAACACAAAATTAACACTGAAACAACAACCCATGAAGAAGAATGCCCCAGAACACAACATTAAGAGCAATATAGAAAACATCAACATAAAAATAATTACATCAAAATGATGGCACTAAGCACATACCTATCAATAATTACACTGAATGTAAATGGACTGAAAGAAACAGTGAGTGACATCCTGGATCAAAAGACATGACTCATCTGTATGTTGCTTACAAGAAATGCATCTTAGACTTAAAGATAAAAACAAATTAAAAATTAAAGGATAGTATAGCATATGCCAAGCTAACAACATACAAAGAAGAGCAGGTGTGGCAATACTAATCTCAGATAAAATAGATTTTAATGTAAAATCCACTACTGTGGACAACGTTGGTCACTACTTATTGCAAAAAGGTTCAATGCTCAAGCAGGACTTAACAATATTAAATATTTATGCATCCTATGCCAGAGCACCTAAATACATTGAACAAATACTGACAACACTGAAAAATGAGATAGATCATTCCACAATAATAGCTGGAGACTTCAAAACTCCCTTTTCAGTTATGGATAGATCATCCAGAAAAAAGCTCAGTAAAGATGGAGATCTCATTGCAACAACCAACCAACTTGACTTTATCAATATATACAGATCACTTCATCCATCAGCAGAAGTACACCTTCTTCTCCAATACACATGGACATTCTGCAGAAAGACCATGTGTTAGTTGTAAAGCAGGTCTCTATAAAATCCAAACCATTGATTCACTGCAAAGTATCTTCTCAGACCACAGAGCTGTAAAAATTGGAATCAGTAACAGAAAATTCATAGGTAGAAATTCAAACTTACGGAAACTGAACAACATTTTGCTCAAAAAGCCTTGCATCATAGAATAAATTAAGGACAAAATAAAGAAAATTATGGAATCAAATGAGAAGGAAAACACATCCTACCAGAATTTATGGGATACAGCAAAAACAGTGCTCAGAGGTCAGTTTATCTTTATAACTGCACACATCCAGAAAGAAGAAAGGGCCAATTAAAGAATTAGCCTTACAGCTTAAATAAGTACAAAAAGAGCAACAGCAGAACCCCTCAGGTACCAGAAGAAAACAGATTATAAGGATTAGAGCAGAACTAAATGAATTAGAGAATAGAAAAACAATTGAAAAAATTAACAAAACCAAAATCTGGTTCTTTGAAAAGATCAACAAAATTGATAAACCATTGGCTAAACTTACAAAAGAAAAACAGCAGAAGATAGAAATAACCCAATTAAGAAACGAGATGGGAGTCATTATAACAGATCCAGCTGGAATAAAAAATATTATAACAGAATACTATGAAAGGCTGTACTCTAACAGGTTTGAAAACCTTGGGGAAATGGACAAATTTTTAGATTTATATCACTCACCAAGATTATCACAAGGAGAAGTAGATCAACTTAATAAATTTATCACAAAGGAAGAGAGTGAAAGTGTCAAAAAAAAATCTACCAACCAGAAAATGTCTTGACGTAGATGGCTTCACTGGAGAATTCTACCAAACTTTTAGAGAAGAGTTAACTCCAATACTACTGAGGCTATTTCATGCCATAGAAAGGGATGGAATACTTCCAATTCATTCTGTGAAGCCAGCGTAACCCTGATACCAAACCCAGGAAAAGATCCCACCAAAAAAGAAAATTACAGACCAATATCACTCATGAACCTAGATGCAAAAATCTTCAACAGCATTCTAGCCAATAGAATTCAACAGCACATTAAAAAAATCATTCATCATGATCAAGCAGGTTTCATTCCAGGGATGCAAGCCTGGTTCAACATCAGAAAAACAATTGATGTAGTCAACTACATTAATAACACAAAAGATAAGAATCACCTGATTTTGTCATTTCATGCAGAAAAGGCATTTGACAAAGTTCAACACCCAGTCATGCTTAAAACTCTCAGAAAAATGGGAATAGATGGGAAATTCCTTAACACAATCAGTAACATCTATGCAAAGCCAACTGCCTTCATCATCCTGAATGGTGAAAGACTGAAAGAACTCCCTTTGAGAATGGGAACTAAACAAGGATGCCCACTCTCACCACTTTTATTCAACATTGTGCTAGAAGTTCTAGCCAGAGCAATTATACCAGACAAAGAAATAAGGGAAATCTGTATCGGCAATGAAGAAGGAAAAAATCTCCCTCCCTGATGTGATTGTTTATACAGAGAATCCAAAAGAATCCATAAGTAAACTATTGGAACTAGCAGGGGAGGTTAGCAAAATAACAGGATACAAGATAAACATATGTAAATCAGTAGGGTTCCTTCATACCAACAAAGAGATTATTAAAGAAGAAATCATCAAATCAGTTCCATTTACTGTATCCCCCAAGAAGGTAAAATACCTAGGAATAAATCTAACTAGAGAAATAAGAGATCTTTACAAAGAGAACTACAAGACCTTACTAGAAGAAACTAAGAGAGACTTACATAAATGGAGAAACTTTCCCCAAATATGGATAGGAATACTCAACATTGTGAAAATGTCTATTTTGCCCAAAGCAATTTACTTATATAATGTAATCCCAACACAAATTCCAGCAGCACTTTTTAATGAGATGGAGAAACAAATCATCAACTTTGTTTGGAAAGGGAAGAAACCTCAGATAAGTAAAGCACTACTGAAGAAGAATACACTGGGAGGCCTCTCACTATCTGACTTTAGACCCTATTACACTGCTGCAGTAGTCAAAACAGCCTGGTACTGGTACTAAAAGAGACATATAGATCAATGGAACAGAGTTGAGACCCTAGAAATGCCACCATGCTCCAGTGAACAGTTGATATTTGATAAAGGCCTGAAGATTTTAAACTGGGGTAAGAACAGTCTCTTTAAAAAATGGTGTTGGCAAAATTGGATATCCATCTGCAAAAAAATTGAAATAAGACCCATATCTCACATCTCATACAAAAACTAACTCAAATTGGATAAAAGACCTAAACATAAAATCTAAAATGATAAAGCTCATCCAAGAAAAAATAGGATCAACAATGGAAGTTCTAGTACACAGCTTAGACAGACTTCAAAGTCTGACAAACAAAGCACATTCAGCATAAGAGAAAATAGATAAACGGAAACTACTAAGAATCAAACACTTCTGTTCATCCAAAGACTTCATCAAAAGAATTAAAAGATCACCTACAGAATGGGGAAAAATATTTGGCAACTCTGTGTCAGATGGACATCTGATCTCCATAATATATAAGATATTACAAAATATCAACAAGATAAGGAAAAATTATACAATTAAGTGATGGAAGAAGGAGATGGACAGACATTTCTCTAAAGAGGATATCCAGGCAGCCAAATGACACATCCAGAATTGCTCACGATCATTAGCTTTTAAAGAAATTAAAATCAAAAGTACAATGAGATACCATCTCACCCCAGCAAGGTTGGCCATGATCCAAAAAACACAAAACAACAAATGCTGGAGAGGCTGTGGAGAAATTGGAACTCTCCTACACTGCTGGTGGGATTGCAAAATGGTACAAGCTCTTTGGAAAACATTCTGGTGCTTCCTTAAAAAGCTGGAGATAGAACACCATTTGATCCTATAATTCCACTGCTCGGAATTTATCCTTCAGAAACAAAGGTTGCCACACAAACAGACACATATACACGAATGTTTGTTGCAGCACAGTCCACAATAGCAAAAAGTTGGAATCAACCCCGATGTCCACCAACAGATGAATGGATAAGTAAAGTATGGTACATATACTCAATGGAACACTATGATATGATAAAAAGTAGTGACAATTTTAGAAAAAATCTCATACCATGGTCTCATTTGGAACAGATCGTGCTGAGTGAAATCAATCAGTGTCAAAAGGAAAAAGTTTGTATGGAATCCATAGTATAAGGATTTAAGAAGACAGTTATCCACAGGAGAAAATGACTGTGTTGGCTACATGGGTGGGTGGGGGCTGAGGGTTTATCATAGATGAAATAACTGATAGAATGTTAGAAATTTTATTCTTTTACTGTAATTAATAAAAAATTAAAAAGTTGAACAAAATGAGAGAGTCAAAGTTTGCTGAGTCCTTTTGGAGGGACAAGACAATGTTTGGGGCCATGTTATCACTGGTGATGAAGCATGGGTATACCAACAGGACTTTGAAACAAAGCATGCAAGTCAGTCAATTCTCCTACCAAAAAAGTCCTGTCAGTCCAAATTGAGTCAAAAAAAAAAAAGAGTCAAAATGATGTTGCTAACCTGTTTTGATGTTAGAGGAATTGCTCCTTATGAATTTGTACTAAATGCACAGTTAACCAAGTTTACTATGGGGAAATGGTGAAAAGGCTGCATGAAAAGTCAGACAAAAACGACCCAAACTTTTCACCAACTCATGGCTCTTGCATCACAGCAGTGCACTAGCTCACACTGCCGGTAAACAAATAACTGTATTGGAACACCTTCCCTACTCACCTGATCTGGCCTCAGTGATTTCTTTCTTTACCTGAAGATAAAGGAAATATTAAGAGAAAGACATTTGGATGACATTCAGGACATCAAGGGTAATACAATGACAGCTTTGATGGCCATTCCAGTAAAAGGGTTACAAAATTGCTTTGAAGAGTGGACTAGCCACTGGTGTCAATGCATAGCTTCCCACAGGGAGTATTTAGAAGGTGACTGTAATGATATTCAGTAATGAGGTATGTACCACTTCTCCTAGGATGAATTCATGAACATAATTGTCAGACCTCATATGTAAAAGCTAGACAACGTATACTGAATATCAAAGAACTGATACCTTTCAATTACAGCAAAGATGAAGACTACTGAATGTACCATGGACTGCCAGAAGAACTAGTAAACCTGCCTTGGAAAAAGTACATCCAGATGTTCCTGGGAAGTAAAGATGACAAGATTTCATCTCACATATTTTGGACATGATATCAGGAAGGACCAAGCCCTGGAGAAGTATATCATGCTTGGTAAAATAGATGGTCGGCGAAAACCTGGAAGACATCAAAGAGGTGGACTGACACAGTGGCTGCAACAATGGGCTCAAACATAGCAACAATTGTAAGGATGGTGCAGGACCTGGGATTGCTTTGATTTGTTGTAAATAGATCTGCTATGAGATAAAACTGACTTAGTGGCACCTAACAACATAAGTATCTGTGGTTGACTGATTAAAATTACTCTTTATTGGCTGGTCTTGAGTTAGCGTCTGACTCATGGCAACCTTGTGCACAATGGAAAACCATTTTGTCCTAATCCTTTTCTCTTTTAGACACCTGCCTTAAGATAACAATGAGGCAGGATGAGTTTCCTACCGAAGACAGGTGTGATAACTTTTATTTAGTTGGGTCCCACATCCTCAACAGCTCTACAAGATCAGGGTTTATGACTGCATTTCTTCAGTATACAGTGGTAGATAGTGTCAGCTGTTGACCTAATATAAGCATTCGTAGAAAAATGAACACATTTTCTTTCTTTTTCGGTATAAAATTTTTAAACAGACTGAATTACTATGTAAGAAAATAAATGTTTGCAATGCAAAACAAATGAAAATATGAGGATAAGGATAATTGCTGGTAGGAATGTAAAATGGTACAACCACTATGGAAAATGGTATGGCACTTTCAAAGACAACTAGAGGTAGAACTACCCTATGATCCAGCGAACCCAGCCCCAGGTTATAATTGTTGTTGTTGTTAGGTGTCGTCAATTTGGTTCTGACTCATAGTGACCCTATGAACAACAGAACGAAACACTGCCTGGTTTTGTGCCACGTCCACAATTGTTTGTTTTTTTTTTAATTTTTATTTTTATTTAACATAACTGAGTGAAAATGTACATTCACATGTAAATTTACATGCCCCCCTATATGCAGCTTCCACTGCTCTCCCTGTCTGGTGACAGCACACTATTCCTCTCTGCTCCATACCTGTCTCATCCTCCCAACAGTCTCCTTTCCCCTCCTCTCCGTCCACTCCCCTTTCTCCAGCCAGAGGTCAGCAAGATGATATCCTATAGATGTACAGAACCATAAAGTGCTTCCAATATATAGTCACTCTACCTTGCCAAGTCCAATCCATTCCTGTCCAAAGAGTGGACCTTTGTTATAATTTATGGGAGAGGGCAGCATCAGGGAGGGGGGCCATGCTCTGAGAGTAACCCCAAAACCGCTGGACCATCAATTGAGGTCTTTTAGTGGAGATCTCCACAATTGTTTTTAGGCTTAAGCTTACTGTTGCAGGCACTGTGTTGATCCCATCTTGTCAAGGGTCCTCCTCTTTTTCCCTGACCTCCACTCTACCAAGCATGATGTCCTTCTCTAGGGACTGATCTTTCCTGACAACATGTCCAGAATATACAAGATGAGGTCTTACCATCTTTGCTTCCAAGGAGCACTCTGGTTGTATTTCTTCCAGAACAGATTTGTTGGTTCTTTTGGCAGTCCATCATACATTCACCTCTAGGTATATACCCTAAATCCAAACCGAACCTTTTGCTGTTGAGTCGATTCCCACTCACAGCATCCCACAGGACAGAGTATAACTGCTTCATAGGGTTTCCAAAGAGCAGCAGGTAAATTTGAACTATTAACCTTTTGATTAGCGTCAAGTTCTTAACAAGCTCTTAACTAGAGACCTAAAAATAATGACAGGAACAAACACATGCATATCTATGTTCTCTCTATTTTTTTCACAATAGCAAATAAATGGAAACAATCAGAGTGCCCGTCAATGAATGAGTAGATGAGCAAATTGTGGTACATGCATATAATGGAATAATATGCAAACATAAAGAAGAATAACGAGTCTGCACAATATTATAACATGGATGGATCTGGAAGGCATAACACAAGTGAAATAAGTCATGCACATAAGGACAAACATTGCCTCTTTTGTAAGAAGACAAGAACAGATAAATATAGAAAGCCCAATATTCATTGGTAGTTACTAGGGAAAGGAAGGAGGACAGAAAGTTATACTTTAGACCACAGAGATGTTTTATTTTTGATGACAGGAAAAGTGGCACCAAAGGTAGATGTAATGAGTACAGCACAACCAAAGAAAAAACACTGCTTCAAACTGGTAAAAAGTTCCTGCTGATAATTTACATTTCCACTCCAGATGTACTGAATCAGAATCTACATTTTTATAAGACCCCTAGGTGATTCTTGTGTATACGTAAGAATCACCTGAGGATCTTGTTAAAATGTATGTTTTGAGGGATAGTGGAACATGAAGCTGGAGTGGAATAGTTGTCTAGGTTTCTCCTGTGAACGCTGAGCAGAGTTCTGAGGCTCTCCGAGCTCTGTAAGCAGGAACCACCCAGCCTATCCAGACTGCATAAAAGAAAGCACTAGAGATTTATGATTGATTCAAGCTATGCAGGACCCAGAGAAGCACAACAGTTTAGAGAAATTCAAAGTGGTAACAAAAAGTTGTTTGGAGGCTCAAAAGAAAAATGAAATAGACTACCTTGTTACTGTCAGGTTCACGCTAACAGTACTTCACTGCTCTTTAGCAACTCTTATTGGACTATGCTTAAAAGTTCAGTGGTGTTTACTGTTTAAACACAAGTTGGATATTTACATTTCAGAAAGAACTACTTAGCAGAAGATATCAACAAGCAAATAAAGACAAAGAATGAGTGGCAAATACAGTGAAGAATCCAGCTTAGATGAAATTGTGAAACAGTGAGCCCTTGAACCTGATTAATAGATATTTTAATAGCCATTGAACTGTAATTATTTGATATATTTATTTACATTCTTAGTAAAATGTTATAGACTCATGTATAATAACTAGGTGACTGCTTATTTTTATTGAAAGGCTTATTTCCAAGTAAGTGCTACCTGATTTGTTCAGTGGATAACATTCTCAAGATTTCTAACACTTAAGTGATCAGCCAGAGAAATATTTTCTAGTTATTATGTGTAAGATGAATTGCTATTTATCATAGATTGAGTTGTATCCCCCTAAAAAATGTGTGTAATGATTTGGATAGGCCATGATCCCTGGTATTGGGTGATGTTCTCATATGCTGTAAACTCTGCCTCTTTGACATTAATGAGGAAGGATGGGTGGCAGTTATGCTAGTGGGGAGGACTCAGTGTGTAAGATTATACTGTGCCTTGAGGCAATCTCTTGAAAGACAGAGTCCAGCAGAGAGATTTGGGGAACTCATCTACCAACAAGTAGTGCCAAAAACAGAGTGCATCCTTTAGAAAGGACCTAGGTTCCCTGTACCTCATAATCTCTCAGTCCAGGGCAAGACTGACAACAAGGATCTTCCTCCAGAGCGAGCAGAGAAAGCTGTCCCCTGGAGCTGATGCCATGAATTTGGACTTGTAGACTACTGGACTGTGACAGAATAAAATTTCTGTGTTTAAAGCCATCCACTTGTGATATTTCTATTATACCGGCACTAGACGACTAAGACAGAATTTGGGACCAAGAGAGTGGTGAGGTGCTGCTGTAACAGATGCCTAAAATGTGGAAGTGGTTTCAAAACTGAGAATGGACAGAAGACTCAGAAGGAACCAGAGAGAACAGTTAACATCAAGGAAGATGCAGACAGTGAGAAAGAGCAGTGGATGGGCTGAAGCAGAACTAGAACACCAGCACCAGACAGCACTGTAGAGACCCAGAGAGCAAGGAAGCTGAGTGCCTGTGAGCAGGACACTTCCTGGTGGAGTGGGGATTGCCTCCAGGCACTTAAATCAGTGGAGCTACACAAGTTTGGGGTGTTTGCTCAAGCATGGCAGATGCAGGGCCAAGACCCTGGCCAAGAGGCCATGGGAAGAAGCTGAAGAGACAGGGACCCTGAGAAGCTGAGCTGCCTCAGTCTCAAAAGGTATGGCCATGGCCTCAGGTGTCTCTAAAGGTAGAGCTGTGGCCTCTGGCAGTTCTTAGGGTAGAGCTGCCACTCAGGGGAACCCAGAAAATGATGTGCCTAAAGCCAAAGGAGTAGAGTTCCTATTCCAGTGGGCCTGGAAAGCATAGTTGAGGCCGAAGGATTTCGGCTTAGAATCTGGAGAGTATGGCCAACACCTGGAAGCTAGAGGGCAGAGCCATTATGTAAAATGTCTCACAGAATGAAGGATCATTTTCAAGCCTTGAGGGCTCATGTGATGTGTTCTGCTCATCTGCTTGGTGCCTGCAATCCCTTCTGTTTTGCAATTTCTCCCATTTGTTATGGCAATGTCTAGCTTGTACCTGTTCTGCCACTAGATTTGGGAAACAGATAACTTACATTCTAGATTTCAGAGATGAAGAGAAATTTTTGGATTTTGGACTTGGATTTAAGATTTTTGCTATAATGGGGTGAATATGCTTTACATGTTGCAAGGATATGATTTTTGAGTGCCAAAGGGTAGAATGTCATGGATTGAATTGTGTCCCCCGCCCCCAAAAATGTGTGTAGCAATTTGGCATGGCCATGATTCCTGGTATTGTGTAGTGTTCCTATACGCTATTATCACTGCTCCTGTGATGCTAATGAGGGAGGATGAGTGGCTGTTGTGGTAGAACAGTACTCAGTGTGTAAGAGTGTATTGTGCCTTGAGACAATCTCTTGAAATATAAAAGAAAGAAGGTAGCAGAGAGAGTTGGGGACTCCGTGCTATCAACAAGCAGCCCTAGGAGCAAAGAGCATCCTCTAGAAAGGATGCAGGGTCCCTGCACCTCAAAAGCTACCAGTCCAGGAGAAGACTGATGACAAGGACCTTCCTCCATAGCCAACAAACAAAGCCTTCCCCTAGAACTGATCCCATAACTTTGAACTTGTGGCTTATTGGACTGTGACAGAACAAAATTCCTCTATTGAAAGCCATCCACTTGAGGTATTTCTGTTATAGCAGTACTAGACAACTGAGACACTATTTTCCTGATGTGTATTCTGATGCAACTACTTTTCATGTCAAATGTCTTCTGCGCTCAAATCTAATCAATTTAAATCATTGTTCTGAAAATATAATTAAATGGAAGAGATACTTGTAGAAAAGGAAATATGTAGATTCTGATTCAGTATATCTGGGGTGGAAATGCAAAATCTCACAGAGGGGTGAACTACAAAAAACTGCATTCAAAGTACTGATAAAAAAGAGTGTCCGAGCACACATGAATCATGTATAGGTGTGTTGGTATATGAATAGATACAGACATGTGCATAGGAGAGAACAGATGCAAGTATCTACTGTTAGGCTGAAACCCAAGCCCCCTCCCCCAACCATTTCCGGAGGGGCTGGATTCAAAACATTTCATCTGCCAGCTATTCCAGAAAGCCCATTCAAATAAGAGGAGCTGCCTGGGGCCCACTAGCTATCACTTCTTTCCCATAGGCTCAACTCCACTGAAATGAAACCCCCTTATGTTAAGTAAGTAACTCTAATCGTCCACAACCCCATAGGCTACTTGCCACGGACACCGTTCTCATCGTCCCGGATGCTGTTTTCAGCACTGACCTCAACAAGGTCCCCAACCCCCGAGCCAGCCACGGTTCTACAGACTCTCATCCGAGAACTCTGTAAAGCCGCCCGGGACGCAAATAAACTTTTCCTTTTCTTTCTCCTCCTCTCTCTGGTTTTCCCTCTTCATACTTTCGATTAAATGAAACCTATTGCATCCGAAAATCTCTAACATCTACCCCAAACCAAATCCACTGCCTCATGTCGATTCTGATTCATAGTGACCCTATAGGGCTGAGTACAACTGCCCCAGTGGGTTTCCAAGGAGTGCCGGGTGGATTCGAACTGCTAAGCTTTTGATTAGCAGCTGCAGCACCTAACCACTATGCCACCAAGATTTCCTAAGTATCTACCAAAAAAAAAAAAAAAAAACCAATGCAGTCGAGTCAATTCCAATTCATAGTGACCCTAGAGGACAGAGTAACACCACTCTACAGAGTTTCCAATCAGCACCTGGTGGATTCGAACTGCTAACCCTTTGGTTAATAGACATTGCACTTAACCATTACATCACCAGGGTTTTCTAAGTATTTATGGGTATGTATAAATCCAAGTATGTAGTGCAGGTACATATATCCATTGAATATCTCTCAGATATAACAAAACACCTATCAAGACTGGTTTTCTGGGTTTGAAGGCTTAAGACCACAAGCTCACGGGACGCCACAACTAGTATAACACACAAAGTCCAACAAGTCTGCAAACTTAATCGTTGTAAGTGCTACATACCTCATTGTTGAATATCACTATGGTGACCTTCAAAGTATTGCCCTTGGGAAGCTATGCACCGATGCCAGTGAGTGCCTAGTTAACTCTTCAAAGAAACTTTGGAACTCTTTCTGGAATGACAGTTGCACACAGTGGCATGGTGTCAAGTTTGAGAACTTAATTGTATAGTTGCCTGTGAGGGAGTTTTTAGCAAGTAAACAGCTGTATTAGAACACCTTCCCTCCACTTGATCTGGCCCCCAATGACTTTTTTCTTTACCTGAACATAAAGAAAGTATTGAAAGGAAGACATTTTGATGACATTCAGGATATCAAGGGTAATATGGTGACAGCTCTGATGGCCATTCCAGAAAAGGAGTTCTGTAATTCCTTTGTAAGGTGGACGAGGCACTGGCATCAGTGCAGAGCTTCCCTAGGTAAGCACTTCAAAGGTGACTGTAGTGATATTTAGCAATAAGGTATGTAACACTTTTTCTAGGATGAATTTGTAAACTTAATTGTTAGACATGATAGTTCACAGAAATCATGATCTGTATCCTAGAGAAGTAAACAGCATCTGGGGTCTTAAAAGCCTGTAAGTGGCATCTAAGACACAACTATGGGTCTTTACTCACCAGGAGCAAAACAGTAAGAATGTAACCAAGAAAGAAGGAACAAGTCTACACGAGCCACAGCCTTGTACATCCTGAAATCAGACGAACAAGACGGTCCCCAGCTGCTACCACTGTTTCGACTGGGGCCTCAGTAGTTGCACAGAACAAGAGAGAAGTATAGAACAAAACTCAAATTATCCAAAATGGAAGCCAGACAAACCGGAACCATAGAAAAGAGGACGCCCTGAGACTGTCACGCTGAGGCACTCTAGACCTAGGATCAAGCCAATCACCTGAGATCACCTTTTAGCAAAATAGCAGAGTGGCATACAAAGCAGGTGTATCACCCATAAGAATGGTGTCTTAATTAAAAATCAACAGTAGGAGACCAAAAGGGCAACAACGACTCAAAATCAAAGACGAGGAGGTAAGGCAGCAGGGAAACTAGAATACCAGAAAGGGAACAAAGATGCTATAGTTAGAGAGATTCCTGACACACTGTAATACATGTAATGCCACTGAAGAATTTGTGCTGAAATTGTCAAGTGGGAACCTAACTTGCTATGCAAACTTTCACCAAAAACTGAATAACATACTATTTAAAAAAAAAAAAATGTGAACATGAGAATTTGAAATGACTGAAGGAATTGAATGAAAATTGAGGTGAGAAAAGGTCAAAACACAATTTTTGAACAAGGCAAACAGACTCGGTGCTATTTACATCCAATTCTTCTGATACTACTTCTATTATCCACTCTACTTCCTTACTGATGTATTAATCTCTTTATTTATGATTCTTACTAAATTAAATGAAAAGGGAAAATATTACACAGAGATGGTGCAATCCTTATAGGCTCCTAGCATTTGCTGAACCTCGATGCTTTCTTCTTAATCAGGAATATTCTCTGGTAGACAGCATCAGGCTGCAACAGCATAGGGCAGCTTAGCCCGATGCCTTCTTAATAATATATTGCTACGTTCTGTTGCTTTAGGAACATGTTAACTTTTGTCTCTGTGGTTGATGGGGTGCAAGTTGGCTCACAGAATCCTAATACAAATACGCTTTATGTCTTTCTGCACAGTTATTTACATATTCCTATTATTTTTTAAGCCACATTTTAAGCTATAGGAACACAGAACATGGTCACATAATTTCAAAAATGTATGTGACTATTTTAAATGCTCATTTCTAATTATTTTTTTAAAAAGTCATCAGTAGTGACTTCTCTTTTTATTTTTGAACGAAGAGTAGTTACTTTCTCCCCCCACCCCCCACTGTTTGTGAATTGAGCTCGTTTTTAAACTCCCATATTGCAAGCTGACTTCACTGCCTCTTAGCAATCAGGCCAGTTTTCCTCTGGTCATCATATTCAAACCTAGTACATGAACTGCCTAAATTCTCAGCCTCTCAGGTTTCTCTTGCTTTCCCATCATTGAATTCCACTGTTTATCAAGTTCCATTATGTAAATTATTATTATGCAAATTCTATAGCATTCTGCATCAGCAGACATCAATATGGCCACCAGTTCCATAGATCAGCTAGGAAAACGGAGAAGTATAGAAAACCAACTGTAGTTGAGTCAGAAACAACAACACAGGCTTCAACATTCAGACCAAAAATTCAGTTTATATTTAGTTTCCCTGAAAGAGTAGAATTGATTTGGGAGTACAAATCACAGGTAAAGATTTTCTCAGTTGGGAGATATACTTAGTATCTACTAAGCCAATATACTTTATCACTGTGCCACTAACATCAGACAAGTTCATTATCAGAGTATAAACATTAAAACCATGACTATATATAAATATAGAATGAATGTATGCTTAAATGTATTCAGCATACTCGTGAGTGGTAAAGTTGATTAAAATGTTAAGATAAGAATAAGACAAATAAAGACTATAAACCCATTGCCACAGAGTCAATTATGACTGTAGTGACCCTATGGGACAGAGGGAAACCGTGATGGTATAGTATTTAGGTACTATGGCTGCTACCCAAAGGGGTAGCTGTTCAAATTCACCAGGTGCTCCTTGGAAGTTCTACAGGGAAGTTCTAAGGGATCACTATGAGTCAGAATCCACTCAACAGCAATAGGTTTGGTGGGTTTTTATAGGACAGAGTAGAACTGCCCCACAGAGTTTCCAAGGAGGACCTGGTGGATTTGAACTGCCAAACTTTTGGTTAGCAACCGTAACATTTAACCACTATGCCACCAGAGTTTCCAATAAAAACATATTAGAAGGAAATTCTAAAATAAATTAGATGAATTAGAAACAAAACTGGTCAGTGTCCTCTAGGACAAGAAAACTACAACCTTTGGGATTTTCATTTCTACTAGGCAACAATTATTTGCATCCCTCATCTAAAAGATCTATATGTTAACATATAATGCACAGAGTTGGAGTTTATAATTAATAGCAATAGCAAAGTCAAACATAGGTATACTGCCTAAATAATTTAATTAAATACTCTTTGGGTGAGCTTGTTAAAAAAAAAAAAAGTCTGAATATGACATTAGAAAGACATACTTCCCACCTTTACTTTATTTCTAAGCTTTAAATAGCGTGGTTAATAAATTTCTTGTTTATTCAGGGTTTATGGTAGGCTATAACCCTTCCAAGATGTCCACATGCGAATCCCAAACTCTGAACACAGTACTTTACATGGCAAATGAGATTTTGCAGATGTGATTAAATTGAGGATCTTGAGAAGATTACTGTGGATTGTCTATGTGGGTCCAGTGTAATCAAAAGGATCCTTATAAGAGGGAGACAAGAGGGTCAAAGGTAGAAAAAGGAGATGGGACAACAGAAGCAGAGGCTAGAACGATGCTCTGGGAAAATGGAGGGAGTGGCCACCAACAAAGGAATGTCAGTGGCCTCTCAAAGCTGGAAAAGGCAAGAAAGCAGATCATCTCCTAGGACCTCCAGAGGAAATGAATTCTGCTGACTCATTTTGGATTTCTGACTTCCAAAACACATTTAAGCTACTCAATTTGTGCTAATTGGTTACAACAGCCATTAGCAAACGAATGCAGAGCTCATTGAGAGGGGAAGCCCAACAAAAAGGAAAAAAGGAAAAACTGCTGCAGCTGAGTGAATTCTGACTCATAGCAACCGTGCAGGACAGAGTAGAACTGCTCCAGTGGGTTTCCAAAGAGCAGCTGGTGGACTCAAACCGCTGACCTTTTAGTTAGCAGCCCAGCTGTTAACCACTGTGCCACCAGGGCTCTGTATTTATAAAGTATGAGACTTGCTACAGAAATGGCAAATTCTAAAAATCAAATGCACTTTGCCCACCTCCAAGTTAGTATATCCAGGGCACAGAAAGTTTGAGTTAAAAAGTTTATGAACATTTAGGCTCCAAAATTTATTGTTACTGAGTTGAAACACAATATGGCTAATTAAAAAAACTAAACCAAAAAACCCCTGCTTTGCTGAATTTACAAGTCTAAAGAAAAAATAAATTTTATTATGTTCATCAACAGTTTGCATAAGTGGCTCTTCAGCTCACTAAATGTTTCTTAAATTTTTAACCCTTTTAAATGACTCTATGACTTTGGAATTGTAATAATAAATACTCTCTTGCCTTGTGTGTGTAAGACCCACAGGTCAGAGTCATTGGCTTGATCTCTCCCTGACATAGATCTGTAAATTATCTAAGCTTAATTCCTAAGCCTCATAAAAGTTATCTGGGGTTTTATTTTATTATTACTTTTTAACTTACATTCCCCAGCACCCCTAGAAGTCTAACAGCAGATCTGATCTACAAGGCTTGGAAGTGAGTTATCTACACTTGTCTCCTCTCTTTAGAATATGTCAAAGCTGTCCCACTGTTCTTGACATAAAGGGTGAACAGCTCACATAAGTCTAGTGAAATGCAGTGTGATCTGAATTCTTTTGCTATCCCAGTCTACCCTGTGCCTCCTGCCCTCAAACTATGAGACCACCTTTTTCAGTTCCTTTAATTAACTCATCTCTACACCAGAATAACTCATTGTGTGCTGCCACCCATCGCCCAGGAAACACCTCTTTGTTCTTTAGATCCACTTAGATGGACCTTCCTCTGGAAGTCTACCCTTGTGTCCTAAGTCTGAGAGCCCTTTGACATAGTTCCATACCCTCTCTCTCCTCCTTATTATAACTTCTGTTTGCATGTTGACTACAAAGTTGTGAGAAGCATGGCCGAGGTCTGTCACAGTTTGTCCTTTGTTGAGTTACATCAAGCCCACAAGGGATCCCTGGAGAAGTTGAGTCCATGCTACTTCCTCTACTGATACAATGTAGGGAAAGAAACAAGTGGTAAATGTAGGAATTATCAGGCACAGACAGACCTCTGATGAGACTGTGGTTCCAGATATCAGGGGTAAGGACACAGTCTCTAATCCTGGAAATGCGAACACCAGAGTAATATGCCACCATGTCATCTCCTGTATGTGCAATGCCATCATAAACTAGCGTGCAGTATCATCATATCTTTAGAACCTCTGTAATACCGTCATAAACTTAAATGCAGTTTTCTTTGGGATTTCCATGAGATTCTCTGTGACATATCTCTTGGGAAAATTATAAGCAGCACCTCTGTAGGTAGGCAGTTGCTTCAGTTGTCTTGAAAGATATGACTGAGCAGTACACTTTGCATGGGCTGTGAAAGGCTTTACCAATTAGGAGAGCCACCCTGTATCTGAACACACAGTAGGTGCTCCACAACATTTGTTGAAAGATCTTAACAATCTTATAGTTAATTTGCAGAAAGGTTTATTTTGTCAGAGCTGGTTTTATATACATTTTGACACATACAAAGAACATAATTTTGTTAGAAATTAACAGTTTTGGGGGAGGAAAGTCAAGATGGAGGAGTAAACACACATCTCCCTAAATCCCTCTGGAAACCATGGCTTCAGTTGATAATTAAATGGAGCCTTCTGGACACCTAGTGAGCCTTAGGACACAGCATAGGGCTGTCTATTTGGTCTACATACCACTGAGTGGGAAACTTCTTCACTATCACAACCCTTGCACTTGTTGAGTGTCAGCTCATGCAGACTGCAGGTAAATCACCATTTTAACTTTTTTTTTGCCCCTCTGTCTTAGCTGGTGGAAGGGTCTGGGGTTTTACTGGCAGCAAGACTCAGACGTACTGCTGATAAGATCAGTGAGCAGAGTTGCCACAGTTTGAGACCCTGGCCTTGAAATCTGTGCTTCTGGGCACCTCTGACCACTTTCTCTCTCTAAGAATCTCAGAATCTCTGCCACTGAATAGCGTTTTCTGAGGTAGGCAGGGTAGTTTGTGCGGGATGTCATCTTAGTTCACTGGGAGACAGCGATTCCTGTACAGAGATCTCAGCTGGACTTAATTCCCAGGAGACAGGGCCTGCCCAGCAGAAAAGCAGTTTTTGATATAAAGGTGCTTACTTTGCTAGCTGGGAAAAGGGACTTGCACACTTGAAAGCCCAACTAATTTTGCAAGCTGTCAGATACCTTTTACCTTTCAATAGAGAAATAACTGGGGTGCATCTGGATGGCATTTCTTCCAGCCTTTACTGTCCCACATTATATGGTCAGCTTACAGCTCCCAGTGACTCTATAGGTGGAGCTCTGTCTTTGCCAATCAGGAAGCGGAGCCTGCTACTCCAGAAATGCCACTGAACCAAGTCAATAGAGTATATAGAGGTGTCTGGTGATCAATTTCCTTTTCAGACTGAGCTTTAGATCATCCTATTAAGGTAACACCAGCCAAGCCAGCCAAGTGCCGTCAGTCGCCATGAGTCGCCATGAAGGTAACACCAGAGAAATAAAACAACCTCCAGATGCCCCAAAAGCAACAAAGTTTGGACTAGAACATCAGCAAGAATTCACCTATGGCTTCAGAAGGCCCACAAAAGAAAGATCCAAAGAACTTCCCAGATGAAGATGCCTTTCTGAAACTATTGGAGGGTAAGTACAAAAGGATAATACATAGAGCCCTCTTAAACCTTATACAAAATGCAGCAGAGGAAAATGAAAAATTAAGCAAGCTGTTTGATCTGATGGAACACCAGTACTCTGAAATCCAACAGATTGAGAACAAAATCAAAGAGATAGAAAATTCAATTCAAAGCCAGGAAAACAGAATAAAATAAATGGGAAATAGACTTTCTGACTTGGAAGACAGAGCTACTGACTCTAGCATCTATGAGGAGAAAGCAAAAAAAGAAACAAGAAAATGAAGACACATTAAGAAGCATGTGGGACTCTACGCAGAGGAACAATCTATGATTAAATGGAGTTCCTTAACCAGATGGGACACCTAAGAACACAGAGAGTATTGTGGTTGAGCTGCCGACAGAAAACTTCCCAGAAGTTATGAAAGAAGGAAATATAGATATCCAAAATGCATATCGAATGCCACTCAATATAGATCCAAAAGAAAAGACTCCAAGACATATTATAATTAAGCTTAAAAAAATGAACCACAAACAGAAACTCAAAAAGGCAGTGAGACTCAAAGTAAAGCTAACATTCAGAGGGAAGCCCTGTAGGCTTTCATCTTATTTCTCAGCAGAAATGGTGCTGGCACAGAGACAATGGGATGGCACATTCAAAGCCTCGAAGGAGAAGAACTTTCATCCAAAAATTATATACCCTGCAAACTATCTTTCAAATATGAAAATGAAATCAAGACATTCACAGATAAACAGAAACTCAGAGACTTTGTAAAAACCAAACCAAAGCTACAAGATACTGAAAGAAGCTCTTGGCTTACAAGAACAAAACTATTAATTTTGTATTTTAGGAGGAAATCATGCATAAATCTACTCAGTCAAGGAAGGCTCCAAATGCAATCAAAACTGTAATATTAAAGGAAGTGATCCAGTGATCATATCATGAAAATTATGATGTCATCATATAATAAGAAGGATGTACAACAGTCATTATAGTCCTTGCAGATGGAGAGGAAGTTAATAAGACTTATAGTAGTTAAAATTGGGTTTAAACATAAACTTTTAAGGGGAATCACAGGAAGTCTCAACATTCACAAAACCACCACTAAAAAAGGTGAAAAATCAACTCACAAAGAATGTCCCCAAACAGAATAATAAAAACAGAGAAAACATCAACACAAAAATAAACATCACAATTACAGCACTAAACACATACCTATCAATAATTAAATTGAATGTGAATGGACTCAATGTTCCAGTAAATAGACAACAAGTGGCATCTTGGATCAAAAGACATGACCCTTCCATATGTTGTTTACAAGAAACACATCTTAGACTTAAAGATAGGAACAAACTGAAAGTTAAAGAATGGAAGAACATATATCAAGCTAACAATACACAAAGAAGGTGTGGCAATACTAATCTCAGATAGATTTTAATGTAAAATCCACCATCATGGACAAGGATGGACACTATTTATTACTGAAAGGTTCAATACACAAGCAGAACTTAACAATATTAAATATTTATGCATCCAATAGTAGAGCATCTAAATACATCAAAGAAACACTGACTATGTTAAAAAATGAGATAGATCACTCCACAATAATAGTGGAAGACTTCAACACTTCACTCTCAATGTTGGACAGATCATCTAGAAAAAAAGCTCAGTAAAGATACAAAAGATCTTGTTGCCACAATTAACCAACTAGATCTCATTGACATATATAGAAATTTCTATCCATCAGCAGGCATCTGCACCTTCTTTTCCACTACACATGGAACATTTTCAAGGATAGACCATGTGTTAGGACATAAAGCAAGTCTCAACAAAATCTATACCATTGAATTATTGCAAAGCATCTTCTCAGACCACAAAGCCATTAAAGTTGAAATCAATAGCAGAAGAAACATAGATAGAAAGTGGAACTCATGGAAACTGAACAACATCTTACTCAAAAAGCCATAGGTTATAGGAGAAATCAAGGATGAAATAAGAAATTTATGGATTCCAACGAGAGCAAAAACACTTCTTACCAGAACCTATGGGATACAGACAAAGCAGTACTCAGAGGTCAGTTTATCTCTACAAATGCACACATCCACAACAACATAGGAATTCATCAGGCACCAGAAGAAAATGGATCATAACGATCAGAGCAGAACTAAACAAATTAGAGAATCAAAAAACAATTGAAAAAATTGAAAAGATCAAAAGCTGTTTTTTTGAAAAGATCAACAAAATTGACAAACCATTGGCTAAACTTGTCAAAGAAAAACAAGAGAGGAAATAAATAACCAAATAAGAAATGAGAGGGGAATTGTCACAACAGATTCATCAGAAATCAAAAATATAACAGAATACTATGAAAGACTGTATTCTAACAAATTTGAAAACTTAGAGGAAATGGACAAGGTGAAGCAGAACAACTTAATAAACCCATCACAAAGGAAGAAATATTGAACCTTCAGTAATAAATAGTGCCAATCCTTGTCCATGGTGACAGATTTTATATTAAAATCTATTTTATCTAAAATTAGTATTGCCATACCTTTTTGTATATTGTTGGCTTAGTATATATTTTTCCATCAAAAAACTACCAACCAAAAACAGCCTGGATGGCTTCACCACAGAATTCAACCAAGCTTTTAGAAAAGAGTTGTCTTCTGACTCGACAGCACTTGGCTTTGGCCGTCTCCAATACCACTGAGACTATTGCACAGCACAGAAAGGGATGGAATACTGCCAAATTCACTCTATGAAGCCAGTATAACCCTGATACCAAAACCAGGGAAAGACTCAACAAAAAAGAGAACTACAGACCGACATCACTCATGAATCTAGATGCAAAAATCTTCAACAGGATTCTTGCCAATAGAATACAACAACATATCACAAAAATAATTCATCACAACCAAGTTGGATTCATACCAGAGATGCAAGGCTGGTTCAATATCAGAAAAACAATAATGTGATCAACCACATAAGTAACACAAAAGAATCACCTGATTTTATTTATCATGCAGAAAAGGCATTTGATAAAGTCTAATACCCATTCATGCTAAAAACTCTGAGCAAAATAGAAATAGATGGCAAATTCCTCAATGCAATAAGGGCCATTTATGCAAAGCCAACTGCCTACATCATCCTAAATAGAGAGAAACTGAAACAATTCACCCTGAGAACGTGAACTAGACAAGGATGCTCATTCTCACCTCTCTTGTTCAACATTGTACTAGAAGTTCTAGCCAGAGCAATTACACAAGACCAGGAAATAAAGGGCATCTGTGTCAACAAAGAAGTAGAAATCTGCCACTTTGAAGATGATATGATTGTATATGCAGAGAATCCTAAAGGATCCATAAGTAATCTACTCAGAATGACAGAAGAGTTCAGCAAAGTGTCAAGATACAAGATAAACATAAGTAAATCAGTAGGATACTTTTATACCAACAAAGAGATTATTAAAGAAGAAATCACCAAATCAATTCCATTTATTATAGCCCCCAAGAAGATACAATAGACATTTACAAAGAGAACTGCAAGTCCTTCACAAGAAACTAAGAGAGACTTACATAAATGGAGAAACCTACTCTGCTCATAGATAGGAAGACTTAACATTGTGAAAATGTCTATTTTACCCAAAGCAATTTACTTATATAATGCAGTCCCAGTACAAATTCCTGTGATATTTTCTAATGAGATGGACGAACAAATCACCAATTTTGTTTGGAAAGGGAAGAAGGCCCGGATAAGCAAAGCACTACTTAAAAAGATGAACACGCTGGGAGGCCTTTCACTACCCAACTTTAGAGCCAATTACACTGCCACAGCTGTCAAAACAGCCTGGTACTGGTACAAAAAGAGACAGATAGATCAATGGAACAGAACTGAGACCCCAGAGATGACACCATCTTCCTATGAAAAGTTGATATTTGACAAAGGACCTAAGACATTAAACTGGGGTAAAAACAATCTCTTCAATAAATGGTGCTGGCAAAATTGGACATCCATCCGCAATAAATTGAAACAAGACCCATATCTCACACCTTATACAAAAACCAACTCAAACTGGATAAAAGATCTAAACATCAAATCTAAAACAATAAAGCTCATCCAAGAAAAATTAGGATCAACAATGGAAGTTTTAATACACAGCATAGACAGACTTCAAAATCTAACAAACCACAATCAACAGAAAATAGATAAATGGGAACTACTAAGAATCACACACATTTGCTCATCCAAAGATGAGCAGTAGCATTAAAAGAATGGGAAAAAATATTTGGTAACTATATGTCAGACTGACGTCTGATCTCCATAATCTGTAGGTGCCACAAAATATTAATAATAAAAAGATAAATAATCCAATTAAGCGATGGGCGAAAGAGATGGACAGATACTTCTCTACAGAGGAGATCCAGGCAGCCAAAAGACACATGCAGAGGTGCTCATGATCATTAGCTACTAAAGAAATTCAAATCAAAACTACAATGAGATACCATCTCACCCCAACAAGGTTGGCCATGATCCAAAAAACACAAAACAACAAATGCCAGAGAAGCAGTGGAGAAATTGGAACTCTCCTACACTGTTGGTGGGATTGCAAAATGGTTCCACCTCTTTGGAAAGCAATCAGGCTCTTCCTTAAAAAGCTGGAAATAGATATAGCATTTGACCCAGTAATTCCAGTGCTTGGAATATATCCTATAGAATCAAGGCTATTCACACCAATGGATACATACACAAGAATTTTACTGCTGCACAGTCCACAATAGCAAAAAGATGGAATCAACCCAGATGCCCAACAACAGAGGAATGGATAGGTAAACTACGGTTTATATACTCAGTGGAACACTATGCAATGATAAAGAACAATGATGATTTTAAGAAGAACCTCATAACCAGGTTTCACCTGGTGGACATTATGCTGAGTGAAACTAGTCAGCAGCAGAAGGACAAATATTGTATGAGACCACTATGATAAGAACTTAAAATCAGACTCCTGCATACAAGAAAAAACTCTTTGACAGCTGCAAGGGTAGGGAGGGATGGGTGGAGAAGGTGGGGTATTGATTAGATAGTTGATAGAAATTTGGTTGGGTGAAATCAGTGACAGCACACATTAGAAACAAGATCACTTTTAACTGGACTTCAAAATAACATGATTACCCCTGCCATGTTAACCCACTATTGCAAGGATGGAGTAGCTGGAGTGGGGGTCTGGGGACCGTGCTCTCAGGGGACATGGAGGCCAATTAGCATAACTAGCATTTTGCTAAGAGAGTCATCTACACCTCAAATTGGTGAGTGGCATCTGGGGTCTTAAAAGCTGCCAAGCTGACATCAGATGTACAACAAATGGTCCCAACTGAGTAGGAACAGACGATCTCCAAGGACCAAAATGACATGGGGCAAAGAAAACCCAGAAGACAGAGAGACCCACGTGAGTGGGTAACTGCATCAACATGTGACCAGAAGAACCAGATGGTGCCCAGCGACCACCGGTATTAGCTGTGATGGGGCTCACAAAGTTGAGTCTCACAGGCAACACGAAACTAAAAAGGGGGTTACCCTGAAATCTCCACTATAAGACCACAATTGATGGTCCAGGGGCCTTGGAGTTCCCCTGCAAGCATGGCCTCTGGCCCTGATGCTGCCCCTGTCCATAAATCATAATGGAAGTCAACTCTTCAGATAGAAGTGGATTGGACTTGGTGACACAGCACAACCATATCATGTGTGCACTTCATGGTTCTGTGCATCTATGGGATGTCATCTGGCTGACCTCTTACTGGATGTGGGGGAGAAGGTAGAGAGGAAGGGACAGGAGATTTTTAGGAGGATGTGACACATACCGAACAGAGAGGAGGAGTGTGCTGTCACTGAGCAGGTAGAGCAGTGGGAGCCGCTCACTGGCGGGTATGCAAATTTATATGGGATTATATATTCTCAATCATAAAAAAAAGAGATAAAGAAAAAGAAACAAAAAGACAAAAAAAAGAAATGGTTTGGTATTAGAGTTTTTTTCTGTTATTGTTTAACTATCACTTTTTACGTCTCTCTAAATATTGTCTCTCTTTCCACACCCAAGTCTCCGCTCACTTAAAACTGATTTGAGAACAGGTTGAGCTGAAATAGGAGTTACAAAGGAGGAAGTGAAGGGGGGAGTTATTGTAAATAGTTTCTGTTACAGATTAAATTTTGTCACCCTCAAAATAGGTGTTGGAATTTAGCACCAATACCTGTAAATATAATCCTGCTAGTAAGCTCAATTTTCTCTGTTCTGTTAATTAGGTTTTACCCAAGTTGAGTGGGTTCTGAATTTAATCACTTCTCAGTTATAAAAAAGAACAGATTAGACACAGATTCATACGTTCAGGGGAAGACAGATGCTGTGGGATGATTGTCTACAAGCTAAGAAACCAAGGAATGCCCAGGACTACCTTCAAGGAAGATACCAACATCACTGAAACTATGATCTAGACTTTTAGCCCTTAATGTAAGAAAATACATTTCTGTTCTTTAACACCACTCATTTATTGTGTTACAACAGCACTACGAAACCAAGACAACTATTACCCACCAGGTTTTATGCTTGGTGGTGTAGTGGGTTAAGTGCCAGGCCTGTTAACTGAAAGGTCAGCAGTTCAAATCCACCAGTCACTCCTTGGAAACTCTATGGGACAGTTCTGTTCTGACCTCTAGGGTTGTTACGAGTCAGACTCGACTTGACAGCAGTGGGGTTTTGGGGGGTTTAGGTTTTATGCCACTGTGTTTCTTAGTTTCTTGAGCTTTTATTTAGTATTGAGTAATTCATACTTTGGTGAATACCTCCACAACTACTCAGGGAAGCAAAATGTAAGAGGCTTAAAGCAAAGAATATTTATGCAGAGTCAAATGACCAATGATTTTAGTCAATCACCGAGAAAATAAAGTCAGATATCATTTAGATTCTGTCTCCCAGTACTAGATTTTACTCTTCCCCTGCAATCAACCCAAGGGCGCTGATGTCAGTGAAATTGTAAAGGAGGGAGAGAGAATTACACTGCAGGCACAGAAGCAAATCTGTGTTTCCCTGAATCAAACCTCTTGCTGTCAGGTTGTTTCTGACTCATGGTGATCCCATGAGCTACGGAGCCGAACTACTCCACGGGGTTTTCGAGGCTGTCATCCTTGCACAAACAGTTCACCAGGTTTTTCTTCAGCAGCACCACGTTGGATTTGAACTACCAACTTTTGTTAGTTCCATTACCATCCAGTCAACTCCAACTCTGTAAGACAGAGAAGAACCACCTCATAGGGCTTCTAAGGAGCAGCTGATAGATTCCAACTGCTGACCTTTTGCTTAGCAGCCAAGTTCTTAACCATTGTACCACCAAGTTTTTGTTGTTTATCTGCTGCAGAGTAGCCCTCACTCATGGGACCTTCATGCACAGCAGAACAAACACTGCCCCTGCTGTGTGTGTGTGTGTGTGTGTGTATGTTTTAATTGTGGTAAAAAAATATATATATATTCAACCAAAAATTTACCATTTTCACTGTGTTAAGTACACAATTCAGTTGTGCTAGTTGCATTCACATTGTTCTGTAGCCATTCCCATTATTTGTTTCCAGAAGTTTTCATCACCCCAAACAGAAATTCTGTATCCATCAAGCAATAGCTCTCCATTCCCCGCTCCCTTCTCCCCTGACCCTGGCAATCATAAATCTAATTTCTGACTCATTATTTGCTTATTCTAGATGTTTCATGATTATACAGTATGTGTCCTTTTGACTTCCTTCACCCAGCATCACGTTTTCAAAGTTCGTCTATCTGTGTGATAGCATGAATCAGAACATCGTTGCCCTTTACAGCTAAATAATGTTCCGTTTAATGTCTACACCACATTTCAATTTATGCATTCATCTATTGATGGACATTTAGATTGTTTCTGTGGCTTTGTACTTCTTTAAATGTGACTATCCACATTCCTGGTAAAACGGAGGGTCAGCAAAAAAACGAAGATCCTTAACCAGATGGACTGACACACTGGCTGCGACACTGGGCTCAAGTACCCCAGTGACTGTGGGCGCGGCACAAGACTGGGCAGTCTTGCCTTCTGTTGTGCAGAGGGTTGCTCCGAGTCAGAATCAATTGAACAGCACTTAACAACAACACCTGCATTCCAGAAAAACAGAGACACGGGTCCTCATGGAATTTACCAGCTAGAATGGAAGATGGGAATTGAACGAGAAGTTGCCAGTGTGGACCATTTCACAATGAAGGGAGCAAAGAAAGAGGAAGCACAGATGATGTGGTTAGACTAGGAGCTGGAATGCGAGCTAGACAGCCAAGGCCAGGAACACGTCGCAGGTTCCTAGCGGAAAGCGAGGTTCTGAATGCAGTAAGCCACGGTGATGCCTACCTGACCATCCAAATCTCAGACAAGTAGGTCTGGCTAGCAGAGCCCAGGTCTTAGGGCTGAACTCTGCCTTCCAGGAAGTGTAGTGATGGGGTGACTGGAGTCTACTTGGGGAACATAGGATTCACTGTGAGAATTGATTGAGAAATACAAGGAGTATCACTGAGAAGCCACAAATGATATTACAGCGTGCAATCCCATTTCCTGTTCCTGGGGGTACAAGAATACATGCCCCAGGATAGGCAGGAACCACAGCGCAGAGAGAAAATTTGTTTGGCAAATGGGCCTTATCCAGTAGTTAATCAAGTAGAATTATGAATCAGGTGCTTTCAGAGGAAAAGCTATCTCAATCTACACTTCTATCAGGCTCAAAGTCTACTTCATTGTGGGACCAACACTGATCTGTGTCATGACATAGGTGTTGCTTGATCTGAGCAACTGTCCTGTGCACTGTTATCTCCACACTGCTTAGTTTCCTGGCCCCTTCTAACAAAATCCTTTTTCTGTTAGAATATACTGCAGTTATAAAAACCTACTAATAACAGCCAGACACTTTAAGGGTTCCTTTATCTTTTCTGATTTGGTATATTCACCACTAGGGTTCTAGAGACTAGAAGCTAGTATTGTGTTTGTGGACGTTTTGACAAGGATGAACTTACAAGAGGAAGTATTGATGGTTCAGTGGTAAAACTCCCCCCTCCCCTTCAGGAGACCCAGGTTCGATTCCCAGTAAATGCACCTCTGCAGAGCCACCACCTGTCTGTCAATAGAGGCTTGAGTGTTGCTATGATGCTGAACGAGCTTCAGCAGAGCATTCAGACTAAGAGAAACCAGGAAGAAAGTCCTGGTGATCTACTTGTGAAAAATTAGTCACTGAAAACTCTATGGATCACAGTGATCCCATCTGGAATTGATCATGGAGATGGCTGAGGACCAGGTAGCATTTGATTCCATTGTGTATGGGTTCCCACCAGTTGGGGACCTCTTCACTGACAGCTCACAGCAACCACAACAGATGCTTATGAAGAAATGCACTAATGTCACCATTTAGCACCAACTACGTGGATCTGTGTTTGGAGTTCTACAAATAATACCTCATTTAATCTTCCCAAAAGAAGGCATTTTTACTCACATTTTTTTATCAAGGCAATTAAGATTCAAAGAATTCATCTATCTCACCCTGAGCCTCACCGTCTGCTTCTGCTCACGCACTTTCAAAATCCAGTTACATGGAAACCCAAAGACGGGCTGCTTCAACAATAAGGGTAAAACATAATACCAAACTCACTGCCATCAAGGTGATTTTGACTCACAGTAACCGTAAGGGACAGAATACAATTACCCAATAGGGTTCCCAAGCCTGTCAATCTTTACAGAAGCTGTCACATCTTTCTCCAGCGAAGTGGCTGGGAAATTAGAACCATGGATCTTTCTGTTAGCCTCCAAGTGCTAACAGATCTCCTAGAGATGAGGGTACAAAACAGAACAAAACCCATTGCTGTTCAGTCAATTCGACTCACAGGGACCCTAAAGGACAGAGTAGAACTGCCTTATAAGGCTTCCAAGGAGTGCCTAGTGGATCTGAACTGCCAGCTTCTTAGTGAACAGCCATAGCTTCTTAACCACTGTACTACCAGGGTTTCCGGAGATGACTGTAGGATGCTTATATTTCCCAGGACTTTTTAAAAGCCTGCTTTCAACAACTGTTTTCCCCCAGAGTGGCATACTGTGTTTAGTTTTAGTGTGTCTCTCCCATAACAGTTTCACCAACCCATCTGCCCTTGGTTCCCTCCAGTCTTCATTAACTCTAATTTCATTCTCACCTGTTCTGGTGTGATCCAGGGCTCCCCACACACTTCTGTCCTTTCTCTTGGGAAATGAATTTCTGTCTCTACATCAGTTCTCTATCCCACTGTGAGAGTCCTGAGGCAAAGCACTCATCTGGATGTGAGGACTATACCCTCTCTCCTGTCACCGCCAGCTACTAAGGCTCTGACTCTCCCGTCATCTCTAGCTTCAGATGAGACCAAGAGGATTGTCTTAACTAGCATGTGTGTGTGTGTGTGTGTGTAAGAGAGATTGCTCAGATCATTTCTCTTCCACTTATAATTTGTATTTCTGTGTTTCATTTAATTCCCCTTTCACCCTTTTAGTACTCTTCTGCTAATTCACACACCAGTAGTTAATATATTGGGTGTATCTTTGGGGAAGCAATAATAAAGCTCTAGTTTGGTGACAAATTAGGTGTTATTTGGCAGCTTGATTCAATTCACTTAGAAAGGTCACATTTTTCAAAACACTAAGTAAACCAGAGGCTGTTCCAGCAATACCAGTGGGGTTTCCATCAAAAAGCTCTGTCGTCCTACCAACTGGGAGAAAAGTGTGAAAAAAGGAGAAGGAAAATCTGTCTCCCTTTTCGACTTCCCCGCCTGCCTTCTAACCCCATCACCACTGGCAGTAGGAATGGCTTCTGACTGGATGCCAGATAAAAGACAGGAGGCAATAACATGTTATGTCTATCCTGTTGCCATGAGCTTGTTCTCAGTCTATTCTCAATCTCTTCACGTAGACGTACCTTAAGCAAAAAAGAGGGTGATGTAATTGAAGTATGGATGAAGGCAGGAAATAGGCAGTCAGCCAGGTGAATAGGCTGGCACATAGTTAGACAGCTAGATACCCAAAGCTAAACCAAACCCATTGCCAATGAGTCAATTCTGACTCATAGACAGAGCAGAACTACCCAGAGAGTTTATAAGAAGCACCTGGCAGATTCGAACAGCCAGCCTATTGGACAGCAGCTGTAGCGCTTAATCACAACACTGACAGGGTTCCCAGAGAGATGAATAGACTTCTATTTACTTAGCATTTTGAGAAATATGGCCTTTCTGAGTGAATCAAATCATGCTTTGAAACAACACCTAATTTTTTTTTACCAAATTAGAAAATTATTTCTCTCTAAAAGATACACGTGATATATACACCCACATATTTAGCTATTCTTACAGTTTTCATTCTCTTACAAATGCAAAGCAGCAGTCTGTGTGACCTTGCATCATCTTAATAACTCTGAAATTCTAACTACTTCTAAACTTAACATTCGGTAATAGATTGACTTACATGGCTCAGTGTCTCCATTATTCATACATTTCTGCATGTTTTACTCAGCTTTCTTCATAAGAAGCAATGTTGTCACTATGACTAGGGGCTATTTCTCTTGAGCATTTATAGGGCAAGGAGGCATTGCAAAGCCAAGTCATAAAAGGAAGAATAAATGTCCTGAATTCAAGAAATAAACAAACCAACAAAGAAACAGAGGATGACACACTCTGATCCAAATAGATGAGACCAGTAAGTTCAACACGTCAAAAGAGAAAACTCGTCACTATTTGGCAAATGAAACGGTGAAAACAAACTTGAATCTCTCCAAGACAAGTTACATGTGATTTCATTTTTTCCTCTGATTCATCCTGTAAAACTATTCCCCCCAAGGCCCAGAATGGACTTTCTGAAGGACTTGTGCCTGATACTGATATTGAATTCAGCCTCAGTGCATTATTTTTTAAAGCATCCACAGTTGTAGCTGTGTGCCAGAATGTGTAGAGCCTTCAGAAAAGCAATTGACCATGAAATAATAGTACACAGCTTTTAATATACACCCTCTGGTTATGGGTGTGCATACTAAGCATACAGTATTTTAAAATATATGTGTATACGTATAAACACACAAACCCAGCCAGTTAAAACTCTCTGTATCTACATAGACTGGCAGCTGCTTGAAATTTCCCCTCTCCTCTCCCTGAGGTCTCAGGTGTGGGATTCATGAGCCAATGTCTCAGCTAGAACAGGTGTCTATCGCTGGGTAAATAGCAATTAGGCCCAAATTTCAGACTTTTTTTTTTTTTTTCCTCTAAATCCCTTTCGGAGGAAAAGCCCAGGAATAAATAGTTGCTGTAACGGCCAGGGGTATTGTGTAGTATTATAGCCTCCAGCTGGTCTATTACATACTATAGACAGGCAAAGAATACGAACACCTGACAGATGTGTTCTGTTAGCTTCATTAGGAAAGAAACAAAGAAACTCCTCAATTAATAGCAGTGGAGCCAAATGGGGGTGGGGGGGAGCTTGAGGGGAGAGGAATCATAGCCTGTTATTTAAACAGAGTCGGGGAGCCTTTCACTAGTGGCTTAATATGATTCATTAATAAAAACAGCTTTTTGAATGCCCAGTTTAAGTCAAAAGAAATCACTAGCATTTTTTTTCCCCAGCAAAGGAAGGGCAAAATGACAAATTGCTGCTGTTAAATTCATTTCATGTGGAGATGGCCTTTCTCAAAGATGCCTTAAACTGCCCGGTTGGGTGTTTGTCACATTAAGTGGCAGAGCAGTTCTCAAAAATCGACTGTGGCATATCAGGGTCTCAGATGAAGGGCCAGCAGTCGCCATCCAGTAATTTTATATATCCAGACCAGAAATCATTGACCGTTGTTTAAATTGGATGAGGATTTTTAAAGCAATGAAATGCAGCTTTACCCTGATGAAAACGAAATCTGTCCTCGGAGTCACATTTAATTTTTTTTTTTTTCTTATAGGAATGGTTTGAAATACCAGTACAGACCTGTAACTGGAACAGTGGGTTTCATTCCTTGCCAGCAGTAGAGATCTGGCTATTTCTCCTTTCATATTTCCTTCCCAGAAGATATACAGTGAGCTTCCATATAGAATAGTAAATAATTGTGAGAGGGTGAGCTATATATACTGTGTTAGCAATCTACGAGTTATAAATGAAAATGATTCTTCCATGCAACTCAGAATCTGCAGTAACAACTCAGCTTTTCAGATAATAATTCTCCATTTATGGCTTTGGGGTGATAGTTTAAAGAATACTGTCTGCTACCTGGAGGCTAATGTGGCCAGTCTGATGCAGTTGCTGGGCTTAACACAAAGAAGAATGAATTTCCACCCGTTCTCAGAGGGCAATATACCTGAAACAAGGTAAAATGGACTAAGAGGTAAGATCCTAGAGAATTCAGAGAAAATTTTCCACAAGTATCCAGGTGATTCAGGCAATGTTATGGATTGAATTACATCCTCCCCAAATACGTGTTGTAAATCCTTGCCTCTATGCCTGTGGTTATAATCCCATTTGCAAATAGGTTTTCTTTGTTAGATTGATAAAGCAGGATTAGTATAGGGTGTGTCTTGAGTCAACCTCTTCTGAAGTATACAAGAAAAAAAGAAAAACCAAACTCACGGCCATTGAGTTGATTTCGAAGAGACCCTATAGGACAGAGTAGAACTGTTTCATAGAGTTTCAAGGAGTGCTTGGCAGATTCGAACTGCCGCCTTGTGGGTTAGCAGATGTCGCATTTAACCACTATGCCCCCGGGGTTTCCCTCCTGATATATAACACAGATTAAAGTAAGCAAACAGGTGAGAAGAGATGGGGAGGAAACATGCCAAGTTATATGAAGTTTTCTCAGCAACAGAAGCTCAGAAGAGACAAAGATCTTCCTCCTGGGCCCCAGTGGGAGAAAGCCTTTGCCTAGAGCTGGAACTCTGGGTTCAGACTTCCAGCCTCCTAAACTGTGGGAAGATCAATTTCTGTTTTTAAAGTCACCCACTCGAGGTATTTCTGGTATGGCAGCCAGAGGTAACTAAGACGGAATTTGGTACCAAAACAATGGGAGGCCGCGTTAATGGATGCCCAAATTTTGGAAGTGGTTTTGGAATGGGGTAATGGGTAGAAGCTGGAAGAGCTTAAAGGTGCCTAATAAAAACCTAAATGAAGAGACCATTGGTAGCATTACGGATGTCAAAAGCAATTCTGATAAGGGCTCAGAAGGAAGTGAGGCGAGCTCTAGAGAAAGTCCCTGTTGTCTTAGAGAATACATATTGTTCCAGCAACAGAATGGTGCTAGAAACGTGGACATTAAATGTGCTTCTGGTGAGGCTTCAGAACCCAGTGATGAACACGTGACTGAACGATAGAGGAAGGGTGTTGCTGTCTATGAATGGTGGAAGAAATTCTCTGAATTGTGTTCCAATGTTTGGTGAAGGTAGAACTTGTAAGTGATGAACTTGCATATCTGGCTGAGGAGATTTCTAAGAAAGATCATAAAGAGACCATGTCGTTTCTGCTTGCAGCTTATGGTAGAATGCAAGAGGAAATGGAAGGACTTACAAATGAACTGTAGAAAATGACGCCAAATCTTAAAGATTTGGAAAATTCTGTTGCACAAACTAAGAATACATATCCTAAAATGTTTGCCAAGGACTGGGCAAACACAGTCTTTGGTTAAAGGGACGAAGCCTGTGACTGATGTCACTAACCACCTACCATAGCAGAAAACCCATCAGCTTAGGCTGAAAGGAACAAAGAATGAAAGGGGCGATGCTTTCTGCCTCTCAGAGTCCTACAGGCAGGAAACAGACCAAAGGAGCTAGTTCTGCTGCCCTCAGAGAAAACAACCATCCCTGGAGCAGTTGGGAGATGAGCAAAACTGTGGGAAGGAGTATAAGCTTTCTTCTTTTCAAACAAGTCTTTGGTTTGCACTCCTGCCGAAAATTTGCATTTATAACAAGTTCTCTACTGAGAATTTTCATTTCTAACCCTCATATATACTGAATCAGAGTTTACATTTTAATGAGATCCCAGGTGATTCTTAAGCCCAACTCCCAGGAACTTCAACCAGAATGAACCAGTTCAAAGCCCCAGTTTCAATGGGTAGGGCCACAGTCTCTTAGGTTTGAAAGCATTGGATCTTCAACAACTGGGTTCCAGAGTGAGGACTTACAGTAAAGGTGTCCCAAAGAGATGAAGCTGTCACTCAAAGGTAGCAGATGGGCTGCCATATCCAAGGGGGCTGTTAACAGGGTTTGCCAGGGCCAAACGGGCAGAATTTCCACTCATACAAGTTACAAAAATGGGACTTCTCAAAGCCAGGGGAGCAGAGTTGTCATTCCAATGGCCTGGAAGGCAGAGTTGAAGCTTAGGGCCAAGGGACCTCCATGCAGAATCCAGAAAACATAGCCAAAACCCAGAGTATGGGGGCAGGGCCGTTGACCAGATGGTCCCAGAGAACAGAGATTATTTTCAAGCCTTGAGAGCTAATGTACATTGTTTGCTGGATTTTGGACATGCTTGGTGTCCACTGTCCCTTCTTTCCCTCCAGTTTCTCCCATCTGTAACAGAAATACCTACCTTGTTGATATTTGTACTTTGGAAACAGATAACTCATAGTCTAGATTTCACAGGTTCACAGACAAAGAATTTTGCCCCAGGGTGAAATACACCTGAAGTTTCATCCATATCTGACTTAGATGCTTCAAAAGATGAGATTTTGGAATTGGAGCTGATTTAAGGCTTTTGGGTTGATACGATGGGGTGAATGTGTTTTGCATGTAGGAAAGACATGAATTTGGAGGAAGAGGGCAAAGGGCCAAGTATTATGAATTGAAATGGGTCCTCCCAAAGTTTATCTCATAAACCCCAAACTCTATGCCTGTGGTTGTAACCCTATTTGGGAATGGGTTGTCTTTGTTACATTAATGACACAGGATTAGTGTAGAGTATATCTTCAGTCTCTCTTAAGATATAAAAGAGATTAAATAAACAAGTGAGGAAGTGCAGATAGGAAAAAACAGATGCCAAGCCATCACCCAGGAACAGAAGCTCAGAGGAGACAAGGACCTCACTCCAGAGCCAGTGGAGAGAAAGCCTTATCCCAGAGCTAGCACCCTGAATCCAGACTTCAAGTCTCCTGAACCGTGAGAAAATAAAATTGTATTTATGAAAGCTATAAACTTTTGGTATTTCTGTTACAGCAGAAGTAAATAAGTAAAAAAGGCATGCATGCAAACAAAGAACCAACAACTTGCCATCCAATCAATTCTGACATTAAATTGTTACGAGTGTATTAGCCTGGATACTTTGGGTATGCTAAGAATCCACAAGTAGCACGTGGTGACTACCACAGCACAGCTAAGAGGAGACCAGCCACAGGAGCCTCAGGGTAACCTAGCTCAGCAGCAGTAAGCTCCCAAATCAGAACGGAAAGCTCATCTGTCTAATTGGGATGTTGGCCCGCCAAAGAAATAGAAATCAAAACATAAATGGTAATGGCTAAATATGATGGGCCAGAGTCTTTGTGATGGAAATGTAATTGTAAATCTTTATGGCCAACTCAGGCTGTGATGTCTTGATGCTCTTCAATTTTTAAAATATATTCTTGGCTTCTAGTTGTGTTCCCCTCCTCCTTTAAATAATAGCCACACAAAAAGAAGGGCTAATATCTACTTCCAAGGGAATAGAAATGAAAAGGAAAAACAGCAAGCTTTCCTAGAAGCAAAGGCATTTTTGTTACTCTGAAGTCTCTTCCTACACAGCTAATATTTCACACTTGACACTGAGGAATTGAAACCATGAAGAAAAAAGAAGTCCTCATACAGAACTAATTATGTTCAGACTTTAAATCATTACGAATCTTAATATTTAGAAATTAGTAGTAGTTCCAGTGGAGTGCCGGGATTGCGCCATCAGTTAATGTGCTTGGCTGCTAACTGAAAGATTGAGTCCACCCAGAGGTGACTCAGAAGAACATCCCGGTGATCTGTTTCCAAATGGAGCACAGTTCCACTCTTGACACACAGGGTCACCATGAGTTGGAGTCAACTCCACAGCAACTGATTAATATTTCCAGTACTAAGTCACCATTCACTGTATCGTACATTTCCTTCTTCCAGACGTAGGAAAACAAAGCTTTGTCGTCACTGTTACCAGATCTTCATAGAAGGCAAGCTACCAAAGCCAATACCGACTTTGATGTGGGTGTTAAAATCCACAAATCCTTACCAAAATATGAGGTCAAAACTCAAAACCACAAAAACAGTTACTTAGTACAAACAACTGGCAAAGTTTAATCCTAGCCAATGTGGTGGACCATAAAATGTAGTGGATCATAAAGTGTGGTGCATTTTACCTCACGTAGAGAAAACATACTTTAGATTTCATTATTTTTCTGTTTTGAACAGTTCTAAGCACTGATGACACAATTCTATGGGTGATGCAAACCGTTAAGTGGTCAACTACTAACCAAAAGGTTGGCAGCTTGAATCCACCCAAAAGCATCTTGAAGGAAAGACTTGGCAATCTACTACTTCTGAAGAGTCACACATTGAAAACTGCGTGAAGCACAGTTCTGCTCAGACATACATGAGGTCTTCATAAGTTGGAGCTGACTCAATGGCAACGTATTTAGTTTGGTTTGGAACACTGCTCTGCATCTGGGTTTGAACTATTTTAGACATGTTGAGTATCATCCTTGATTTATTTATTCCTCAATCTCCTAGTCACCCAGTTCTGATATTTCTGCCTCCTAAGAAAAAAAATAATAATAAAAAATCCATTGCCATCGAGTCAATTCTAACCCATAGTGACCCTATAGAATGAAGTAAAACTGCCCTATAGGGTCCCCAAGGAGTAGCCTGGTGGGGTCAAACTGCCAACGTCTTCGTTAGCAGCATGGCATTTACCCACTATACCACTAGGGCATCTGCGATGGTGATTGGCTCTCCACCCACCTATGGTTTTTCAGCTGTGGTTAAGTGCTACAGACACTAACCAAAAGGCTGGCAGTTTGAATACACCAGATGCTTCTTGGAAACTCTGCGGAGCTGTTCTACTCTACCTATAGGGTCACTATGAGTCAGAATCAACTTGATGGCACTGGGTTTTTGGGGGGTTATCACTTCTCAGTTTAACTACTGTAAAATCCCTCTGGTTGGTCACTTTAGCCCCATCTTATACCTTTTAAATCATTTCTCACTCAGTTCTCTCAAATGAGAGTGGTGTTGTTTACTCCTCAGTCCAAAAATATTTCATGGCTCCCATCACTTAGAAAGGGAATTCCAAAGTCTTTGGCATAAGTACAGCAAGATTATGGGTCTTCTCCTACCATCCCCTTTTGGTACCTGCGCTTCAGTCCCACACGGTGCTATTGGCTAGTCTACGAACATACCATGTGCTCTTCAACTGCCCTCTCCAAGTGATGTGTCCTTGGCAATGTCTGTTCTTCTCTCCTGTGTTTATTGTGCTGATTCTTTAAAACTAGCCCAAGCAAGGCAACCTCTGTATAATCGTGCCTCATGTCTTTCCCATCCTAACCAGAGAGGGTTGCTGTTATGGATCGATTGTGTCCCTCCCGTACTGCCTCAAAAAAAAGTTATGTTGAAATTTTAACCCTCAGATTCTATGAAGGTGGCCTTGTTCAGAGTTAGGGTCTTTAAAGAAGTTACTAGCTAAGTTCACAGAAGGTTCTCCTGGAGTAAGGAGTGTCCTCAGTCAGCCTGAGTGATGTCTTTAAAAAGAGGAGAGGAGAGACTGAGAGACAGATGGAAGGATGCAGTCACATGACTGTGGATACATACTTCTACCTTAAGCTGAGGAATGACTGGGCCACAAGAGCTGGAAGAGAAACAAGAAGGATCTTCTTCTGGAGCCTATGGAAAGAGCATGGCCGTGCTGATACCCTGAATTCAGACTACTACTGGCCTCTAGAACTGAGAGACAATAAATTTCCATTCTTAGAAGCCACCCTGTTCATGGTACTTTGTTACAGTAACTCTTGAAAATCAATGCCAAGTTGAACATATTTTGACAAAACTACATGTTTGGACATGTTGTCAGGAAGGAACAGGCCCTGGAGAAGGACATCATGCTTGGTAAAATAACCAGCCAAGTGCTGTAGAGTTGGATCTGACTCATGGTAAAATAAACAGTCAGCAAAAAAGAGGAAGACCCTCAATGAGATGGGTGGACACAGTAGCTGCAACAATGGTTTTAGGCGTAAAAAAAATTTGTGTGCATGGCACAGGACTGGGGAATGTTTCATTCTGTTGTTCGTAGTTCACTGCGAGTCAGAATCAACTAGACAGCACCTAACAACAACAACATGAGTAATTCACATTTTTAGTGTCCAAAGGACCAAGCGTGTAGAAAACAAAGTGTAGAAGGCCTAACTATAAGCATGCCCTACTTTAAAATCTCTCTAGGCTTCCTCAAATCTCCCCTCTTGGCAAAGCTCTTTAGCTATTATCTTTTCATTGGGTTCAATCAGACTTTTCCATGAGAAAAAAAGGTCTTCACCTTTCTAATGGTAGAGCTGATCTAGTTGAGCTGATTCTCCTGCTAAAGCAGGAGTCACATAACACCCTTTCCTTGCATATTTTGCACCATCCTTGGTCCTGACGGAGATTTAAGAAGTTCTGAAGACTACAGCAGGAGTCTTGGGTTACTACAAACAGTTAATATGTTGGACTGCTGACCAAAAAGTTAGGGGCTTGAGTCCACCCAGAGGTACCTCAGAAGAAAGACTTGGTGATTTAAGTCTGAAAAATTGGCCACTAAAAACCCTGTGGAATGTACCACTCTGATGTATGTGGGGTCACCACAAGTTGCAGTCGACTTGATAGCAACAATGAGAGACTTCACATTGACTCAGTCTGCACTGGCTCTATGTTCCAAGTCTCTCTTCCCACCTTACACACCATGTCTGGTCATTAGCCTTTTCTTCTGTTTTCTGATCTAGGTACTCAAGGTGGAAACCTGTACAAGACATAGTACACCCATATTAAGGGACTTGCTTGGGACTAGAGACTTGCCTTTAAATCTGGGGCAAAAATGAAGGCAATGTAATATTACAGAGGGTAAAATACATGGGCACGGGCCCAGGTGACTACACTACCATATTCTAGCAAACAGTTAAATACAGTAACAATTTTACAAAACTCTATCAGAAAATTGAGAAGAAAATACTTCCCAACTCTTTTTATGAGGCCAATATTATCTGAATTCCAAAACTAAATAAAGACATCAAAAGAAAACTGTATGTAAGATGTCTATAAATTTTTCCTACAAAGGGACAACTGGTAAATATTTTAGGCATTTCTGTTGCAACTATACACCTTTACCATTATAGCAAGAAAACAGCCATAGACAACAGACACGTGTTCCAATGAAATTCATTCACAAAAACAGGCCAAGGGCCACAATTGGCCTGTGGCCTCTAATTTGCCAATGCCTACTATAGATCAGGGAACCCTGGTAGCTTCATGGTCAAGTGTTATATCTGCTAACCAGAAGGTCAGCAGTTCAAATCCACCAGGAACTCTGTGGAAACCATGAGGCAGTTCTACTCTGACCCCTAGGGTAGCTGTGAGTCAAATCAACAGCAGTAGCTTTGGCTTTGGGGCTATAGACCAATATCCTTCATGAACACAGACCAAGAAAGAAAAAGAAAAAAAAAATCATACAAAAAATTAGAAAATCAAATCTAGCATTATATAAAAGGGATTATTCGTCATAGCCAAGTAGGTTTATCACAGGAATGCAAGGTTGATTAAACACTTTAAAGTCAATAAACCTCATTTCTCACAATGACAAAATAAAGGATAAAAACCTCATAGACAAACAGAAAGAGCACTTGGCAGTATTAAAGATCCAATCATGATTTAAAAAAAAAAAACAAAAAAAACTCTCTCAGCAAGGCAAAATAAATGGGGCATCTACAAAAACATACAGGTGACATAGTAAGATCATGTATGGAGAACAGCCTAAGCAATCCTAAAGCCATTGTAACTAATAAAAGAATTTAGCAAGGTCACAAGATACAAGGTCAAGATATAAAAAAATAATTACATTTCTACATACTGAGACAAACAATTGAAACCTGCACATGGACTGAATTTTGTCCCCCCGAAAATGTGTGTGACAACTTGACTGGACCATAATCCCCAATATTGTGCGACTGCCCTCCTTTCATGATTTCTTATGTTGTAAGTGCTAATCTCTGCCTGTGGTTAATAGACTGTATTATGTTAAAGAGGATTAGGTGGGATTGTAAAACCCTTCCTAAGGTGACTTCACTTCTCCAATGTAAAGGAAGTTTTGCTGAAGTATGACTTGTACCACTCTTTAGCCTATAAGAGATGAAAGGAAAGGGAAGTAAGCAGAGAGTGGGAACCCTCACACCATCAAGAAAGCAGCACTGAGAGCAGAAAGCATCCTTCAGACCTGAGGTTCTTATACTAAGATGCTCTCAGACCAAAGAAAGACTGATGCAACACAAGGATTTTCTCCAGAGGCAACAAAGAGGAAGAGAGCATTCTCCTGGAGCCAGCATCCTGAATTCAAACTTCCACATTACTGGACTGCACAAGAATAAACTCTACTTTGTTAAAACCATCCACTTGTGGTATTTCTGTTAGAACAATACCAGATGATAAGACAAACATGAAATTTTAATTATACTCCTCTCAACAGCATCAAAAGACAAGAAATACACAGGGGTAAATATAACAAAATATCTGCAAGACCTGTTCACTGGAAACTACAAAACAATGTTGAGAGAAATTAAGACCTATGTTAAGTGGAGATACATACCATGTTCGTGGATCTGAAAAACACAATGTTGTTAAGATGTGATTGATTCTCCCTAAATTTATCTATATATTCAATTACCAGAAGACATTTTTATAGAAAGTAACAAACAGATTCTAAAATGTACATGGAAATGCAAAAGACCTAATACACCCTCGCCTCCCTTGTGAATATAATTAGACTCTGAAGACCAGGTTGTCATCTAAAATTGGTGTTAAGTGAAAATGAATGATAACCACATCAGATCACAAGTGGAGGATGACTACATATTACCTAACTGTCAAACCACTGAGAATGATGGCCCAGCCAAGTTGATCCATAACCTTAACCATAACATCCAGTGTTACTCTTGCCTCACACCTCAGCGTTCATTACGACCCAGACATATTTCATTAAATGCAAAGTATTTGGATAGTAATTTTCTTTTTTACTATTGTCATAAATGTGAAATGTTAGACAAGAAGATAGTTGATAAGTGAGGAGTTATATAACCAATCTTTTTTAAAATTCTCAATCACTATCTGATTTCAGGACTTATTAGAAAGCTGCAGTAATCAAGACAGTGTAAAATTTATGAAAGGATACATATATCAGATTATGTATACAAAATTATATATACAAAATGTTTTATCATATGTAAAATGTACCTCCATAAAGTTGAAAAATTTACTGGGCCTTGGATGTAGAGTAAGGGAACCGAATGAAGACTTCAGAAATAGACAACACATATCACACACACGGCCAATTTATTTACAAAAGATCATGCCAAGGTAATTTAATGAGGAAAAAAGACAGTTTTGTCAACAAGTAGTGTTAAAAGAACTGGACACTGCATACAGAAGGAAAAAAAAGAAACAAAAATAATCTTACCCCTTAACTCACACAATCCATAAAAATCAACTCAAAGTAGATCACAAGAATTAAACTTAAAAGCCAAAATCGTGAGATTCCTAGGTGAAAATCTTCACAAGCTTAGTATAAACAAAGATTTTTTAGAATGCAAAATTATTAATCATAAAAACTAGTAAGTTAGATTTCCTTCCATTCTGAAATCATTCCACTCTCTTGATGCTCACAGATTCCTGGAGCCAGATTCTGGTAGAGCTGTCATTAGCAGGCTGAGACAAATGCAAGCACAGGAAGTATCTTAGAGTAACCAAGTCCTGGGTAGATTCTGCCACTTCCTATATACTGTCTTCTTGTCTGAGATAACTCCTTACATAGCTGCCTCCCCCATCTGTTGAGAAACCTGCTGCATTTAGCATTCCACTTTGTCGTCAGCAACTTCTCTAAAAACCTTGAAATCATACAATGAAATTTTGTTGGCATTTAGATTTTTTTTTTAAAAAAGTCAATTTCATTATGATTGAAGCTTGTATTTGTGATCTTTTTCTCCTGTTCAATTCTTCAGTTCCCCTAAATGAGGTCACAAAAAAAAAAAAAGAAGTGGATACTTTTTTAGCACAGTGTAGAAACTCTTTGCATGACAACATTCTCAAAGGAAAAATAAATAATAATTCCAAGACCACCTCTTTTGGGGTAATTTTAAGGAAAAAGATATGCATATATAAGAAAAGAAGAAATTCAACTCTGAAAATTTTAAACAAATTTTCCACATTTTAAAAAGGTAGAAAACAAGGAAGAAAAAAATATTTGTAGTAAGCCTGATAAAGTGCTTGTCATTTCTAACGAAAGAACACATCTTAACAAATGAGAAAATAGGAAGGTCCCAGTAGCCCAACGGGCAAACGGTATGAACAAACAATTCACAAAAGAGAAAAGCAGTCAACCACAGTAATGATAAAGTGTAAATTAAAACAGCAAAATACCATTTTTTTCACTTTAACAAAAAATTCATTGAATTAAAACACTCATAGCTAATGAGGCTGAAATAAAACCAAGACACGCACCCTAGGCAGTCTACATATTGACCCCACGCTACAAGAAAACAATTTGACAGTGTTTCCAAACTCTTAGTCTTTTTCCCTGGAAATGTCTTTATGGGCAAAAAAAGAAAAAGAAAAACTTAGAAACAATACATTTTAAATAAATAAGTGAATATTTTTATGTCAATGTGAATTGTAATTGAAAAATATTGAAAATACCCTAACTACCCACAAATAGGGACTAGTTAAATAAATGGAGTGGTTAAGCAGAGGATCATTGAAAACGAAGACCTTCAATGGCATAGACCCACACGGTAGCGGCAACAACCGGCTCGAACATAGCAGTGACTGAGATGACGACGCAGGATCAGGCGGTGTTCTGTCCCATTGCACATAGGGTCACGATGAGTCAGAACCAACTCAACAGTACCTAATAAGAAAGTAGATTGTGGTACCAAAAAAGAAACACCCACTGTCAGCGGAGTTGGGTCCTCCTCATAGCAACCCTGTAGGTCAGAGTAGAACTGCCCCACGGAGTTTCCAAGGAGCACCTGGCAGATTTAGACTACTGATCTTGTGGTTAGCAGATGACGAATTTAACCACTATGCCACCAGGGCATTCTACAAAAGGAAGATACAACTAATAGAAGTTATATATGCCAAAAGTGTCTAATAATATAAGGAAGGGCTGATGGTACTTAAGAGTCTCTGGGTATTGAACATACTTAAATACTCTAATCAAAAGGCTGGGGGTTTGAACACACCCCAGGGGCACCTTGAAACAAAGACCCGATGATCTGCTCCTCAAAGGTCAAAGCCTTGAAAACTGTATGGAGCACAGCTCTGTTCTCCTTGTTTAAGCACAGTTCTATTGAGCAATACATGGGGACACCATCACTCAGAACCAACTAGATAGCAATGAGGTGATGGTTCTGCATGCAGAAAAAGAAAAATAGAATACACTATTTGTTTTGCTCTCAATTGAAAAGCTGGCACATTTTTAAAAAGATGCCTCTTGAAGGTCTTTCCTGCTTTAATTACATGTATATACAAACAGAATAGAAATATAGTGGTTAAGTGATGCCCCTGCTAACAAAAAGGCCAGTAGTGCAAATCTACCAGGCACTTTTTGGAGACTCTATGGGGCAGTTCTATTTTGACCTATAGGGTCACTGTGAGTGTAAAAATTGCCTCTAAGATCCAGTAAAACATTACCAGGCAACTCATAAGGGTGGGAAGATTATTGATAATCCTTTTTGTTTTAAATTTTGTATTCTAATTTTTTATCACAATATATTACTTTTGCAATTGCAAAAATTATAGTTTTAAAGAAGTTGAAAATCTGGGGCTTTCTACTTTTCCTCTTTTAGGTTTTCTGTTATACACAAAATCTACCTTAGTATTTAATCATTAGAAGGGATATTACTTGTACCTAGTATGCACACAACACTATGCTAAGCAATTGGACCTATATGACTTCATTTCATCCTCACAGTAACTCTGAAAAATAGATACTAGTCCTGTTTTTGTGGATGAAGAATTTAAGGCCCAAGTAGTATAAGCAATTTGTCCGAGCTCTTAAGATTAATAAGTAACAGGGCTTTCTTTAAATACCATATTCTTTCCACATTAGTACCAGGGCAAGACACACCCATGTAGAATTAGTTGATTAAATGACCTCTCTTCCAAGGTAAATGAATAGTTAAGGAGAAAAATCAATTAAGAATTGAATTATTTAAGGAACAAGATTGAAATCCACATTTTAATTTCAGCTTTTGCATTACCTTTGTTTGTTTGTTTAGAGATTAAAGAACAGAAAGGACTTCAAAAAGCATCCTTTCTAAAATCAGCCAGCATAGTTTTAGACCTTCAAATAAAAATAAAACAATTAGCGAACTATGAGAACAGTTAGCAATTATCATCCATATTTTTCCTTTAGTTTTTCTCATCCCTAATCTGGTTAGGAAACCCTGGTGGTGCAATGGTTAAGTGTTATGGTTGCTAACCAAGTGGTCTGCAGTTTGAATCTGCCAGGCACTCCTTGGAAACCCTATGGGGCAGTTCTATTTGTCCTATAGGGTCACTTTGAGTCAGAATCAACTCAAGGACAGTAGATTTGTTTAATCTGGTTATGTCCCTGTGTAGTTCAAATGATTAGGGACAGACTGGACTGCCAACTGAAAGGCTGGTGGTTCACATCCAGCCAGAACCATTTCAGAAGTTAGGCCTATAAATTTGCTTCACTAAGATCACAGCTTTGAAAACCTTACAGAGCGTAATTTTACTTTTGCACTTGTAGGGTTGCCATGAAACAGAGTTTACTCAGTGATAGCCAACAACAACAACAACTAACAATAACAATAATCTGGTCAAACCATTTCCAGCCTCACAATATGACCTTCACTAATAATATAGTAAAGTTACTCAGAATCTTCCTTATAGGTCTCTGCCACATTAGATGCCTACTCCTCACTTACTATCTCATCAGTTGATATCTCATATATGCAACCGTGATAAAAATCTACTATCCAACTATCTTATACATTGATGATATATGCCTAGCAATAACCATTTCACAACCAGTAGGACATGGCATATCTACCTACATTTTCTGCCTCTTGAATCCAGAGGGACATATGTGTCCCATATAACATATTATGACCCAATGTGGCTATCTTCCATTTTATGTAACAATGATTTTCAGAGAATGACCTGGTTTTTGCAACCTGGCCATATCAGTAAATGAGGAGTGGGTGTGTTGGGTTTGATCTAACGAGAGGGAAACAAACCACAGTCCTCACCCAGTCACTGATGGGTTAACTCCAACTCATGGCAACTCCACATGTGTCAAAGCAAAACTGTACTCCAGAGGGTTTGCAAGGGCTGCTTTTTTTTTTTTTTTTTTTTTTTTTTTTTTTGCAATCATCCAGGTCTTTCTTGCGAGGCATCTTTGAGTGGACAAAACCCTTCAATCTTTCTGTTAGCAGCCAATGAGCATATGAAGTATTTGCATCACTCAAGGACTCTGACAGTCTTCTAGGTTGAGTTAAATGACTGAATGCCTAATTCTCCTTAAACTGCTCTTGCATGAATGCATCAGAAACAACTCAGGGACATCTGGGAAGGCTGACATAGTTCCATTGCTGCTGTTACCATTGTCTTAGCTACTTCCTTATTTGCTTTACATCTAACTGACTAGAGGCCACTTTGAGTACTTTCTTCACTTCTAGTGCAAAGCTACGTAAGTTTGTAAAATCCCTGTCAGCCCCTCAAAGCATGTTTTGGGTCTCTTGCCAAGTACATTATAGTCTTGAGCCAGAATCCAGAAAGAATCTCACTACACCTCAAAAGAAGGCCTTCCCCTTTCTCCTCTCTTCTGCCCACTTTACTTAAAAATTAGAAGAACATAGCTGGTTCTTCCCATTCTCTTACCTTCCCTCCTTTGCAAAAACGTTACAGCGGAACTTCTATACTTCTGCTTATGGATGACTTTTCAGCAATAAAGGAATTAATGCAACCTGGAAAATCTAATCTTTCTGTGGGTTTTTTAATTTTTTTCTTTTCGTACTTTCCCCTTTCATCTTCGCTTTACATGCTACTACAAATTGTTCTGGTTTGTTCCTCCAGTGCATTCAACGGCATGCTGCTAGGTCTCTGCTCGCCATGTGGGTTCCAACATCAAAGCCCTGGGCCAATTTTATTTCATTTGTATTTGCTGTCAGAACGATGTCTTTATTCTAAAACACCCTTCTCAAGTCACCTTCCAGGTGGTTTCATAGAAGCAGCATGCAGTAGAAAAACAATATCTTAAAAAAAAAATACATGTTGTTACTTTTATGTTTTACTGTTAGAATACCGAATGCACAGCACTCTTAGTTAAACAGCATCCTGAATTCTGCTTTTTAACATGGAAAGTATCTTTTATTTTAAACCTCTCTGAGGTAATGAATCTGTTCCCCTTCTATTTAAGGGGTTGTATTGTGGGGCAAAGGGGCAATTTACTCAAATTACTGTTCAATAATAAACATTTCTATAGTATCATGTGCTTCAGACTGCCAGATGATGCCTAGATTGATTCAATTTTCATACAAAATTCTCCCAAAATAAAGACTAAGGTGGTTTAGAGAGCTGGCAAGGCTAGAGAATTCCATTACATCAAATCAGCCTGAAAGCAAAAAATGAGGGAGAGGGTAAACGGAGAATAGAATCACCTCACCTAACTGCACTGGATAATTGTCACTGTGGTAGCATGTTTGTGAGCCAGCACCTTTCCTGTAGTCCGTGCACTTGTAGGAAGCAGGAGCAAGGAGGAAGAAGTGGTTTAAGGAAACACTGCAGGGAGCTGGCAGGTAGCGGGGCGGGGATCAGTCCGGTTTGTCGTATTAAGGATTGTAAGGAATCCATCACAGAACGACATTAATCGTTGAGGGGATTGTGTTCAGTTTGGAAGAAGGCAAACGGTGGGGGCAAGCTTCAGATAGAAACACGGAATTCAAACCCAAAGGATGTTCTGAGAAAGGAGGCAAGCTCCTGCCGAGAGACAGACTCCGACAGGCTGCTCGGAGACAGCTGAAGCCCTCCCCACTCTCTCCATCTCTTTTTGATGGCAGTGTCAGCCACCACATGTCACATATAACTTCTCTGTGGCAGACCTTTGCAACTGGACGCTTAGAAGAAGGAAGTATCCCTCATGCTTGTGTCTGTGTTGAATTGAGGAAAGGAGGCTTGCATAGGCTCAGGGGGCTTGTGTGCTACTCCTAAAGGAGTCATTAGCTAAGCCGGCTGATAGAGGCTGCCTCACCTGCCATTAGTTCCTGCTTCTTCGGAAACAACTGCCCCTTTGTCTAACACGAGCTCCACAGAGGAGGCATCTCCTCAGACTGTTACCAGTTCCTTTCATCCTCCCAACGAGACGACAATCCTCTTCATCCTGCGTGATACTCATCCCAAGTAAAAACCGGTTGCTGTGAAGTTGCTTCCAATTGATGGAGGTCCTTCATGTAATGGATCTCTACTCCACAGAGTTACCAACGCCGGATTTTTCAGAAATATATCTCCAGGCTGTCCCTCCAAGATGCGTTTATGTTGGCTTGACCCACCTATCTTTGGGTTACCAGGCAAGCATCTGAACTCTTTGCACTACCTAGAGACCCTGTGTGCCTATAGAAAGATGAATTTAGTCATTGCTAAGAATACCAACCAACCGACACAACCGGGAGCACACAGCTGTATTTCTGGTTGTGTACCATTCTTTGGGCAAATTTGGTTGTGTACCATTCTTTGGGCAAGTTCAATCGCTGAAGCACAGTTGTGAACTCAGAAGATAACATTTGGGGAGAGTTGCAAAGGATGTTTTAGCAGTTGTTAGGTGAGCAAGGGCTGAGCAGGAGGTTGTTTTTAACAGAAGGAAAAGGGTATACAAACTAAATAGATGAGGATGTCACTTTAAACGCCTCTTAGAAGTAGAGAGGCAACTGATAATTAAAAATGAGAATATTAATGCCACTTTCTTTTTTGCATAATCCTTTCATGTATTAAGGCAGGTACACATCTAATATCTAATGCTTTTTTTGCAATTACCTATAAAAATGAGAATATTACTTACGGTAGGATCCTCTCTGGCATGACCCTTCAAGGCCCCCACATCCAGGTGTCCCTGCCCCCGTTTACTCTACCCCCCTTGAGTGTGGACTGAACCTAGTGAACTGCTTCTAATGAACAGAAAATGGCAAACGTGATAGGCTGTAACTTCCGAGATTAGGTTACAAAGACTGATTTTGATCTTGCTTTTCCCTCTTCCTCCCTTTCCAACTTACTTGTTCTGAGGGAAACCGGCTGCCATACCATGACAGGTCCTGTAGAAAGGTCCACATGACAAGGAACTGATGGAGGCTTCGAGCAGCATGCAATAAACTGAATGCCGCCGGCAATCACAGGAGTCAGCTTGGAAGCAGCCTGGCCCCAAGCCCTAGTTGAGCCTTTGGATGACACCACAGCCTGGTTGACAGCTTGACTGCACCCTCATGAGAGGACTGGACACTGATACATGGAGTCCTGATCCACAAGATCTGTGAGATAATAAGCATTTATTGTTTCAATCTGTTAGTGTAGGGGTAATTTATTATATAGCCATAAAAAATTAACACAATATGCTTTTTAACACTTTATAATTTACAATGCAATTAACATCATCTCACTAAAACCAAACCAAACCTGCTGCTATTGAGTCATTTCCAACTCAACTGTAATATTTTTGTAAGGTAGACAAGGCTGGTATGATTAGCCCATTTCACAGATGAAGACACTGAGCTCAAGCACTTTGCTACTCATAAAGGTCATTTGGCTCAGGTGGGATACTGCTGACAACGAAACTGAGATTCCAAACTCATTCCTCTAAACCACATTTGCAAGACTGTAAGAATCTGCAGAATTGAATCCTGATCTAATTCTACTGAAAATGACCTATGCCACTGAGTAGCCCATTGAACCCCTCTGGATCCTAGATCCCACATGCCTACAACAAGACACTGAGCTGAAGGATCACGAAGGTCCATCTTAAAGCAAAATTTGTTATGCTAACAGGAAACCACTTCTATTCTAGAAAATGGAGACCAAATAATGTAACTGAAGTGATTTACAAGGTTAAGGGCATAAAAAAGAAAACATTCCATCTATTGGCCCAGGACTCTGTCCACTGCTATCATACTAGTCATCACACGCAGGTCTCATTTCCCTTACTAGCAATACAAGCATCAGTGTGGAGTTTCATTGACCTGCCTTTAAACTTCCGCTTGAGGAGCAGTCATCTGCTATGACCTTAACAGAGCCAGCAATGTCTAGGCCTGGAGTTTCTAGATGCCAGGGAACACTTAGAAGGCAGATTTGTATTAGCCAGTTCTGTTTACTAAAGTATTCAAATACCCAGTGTTATGAATTGAATTATGTTCCCCCAAAATATCTGTTGTAAATTCTAATCCCTACAACTGTGGTTATAATTCCATCTTAGAATGCTCCGTTTGTTTGTTTATTATGTTAAGAGGTCGTATCAGTATAGGGTATGTTTTAAGCCAGTTACGTCTGAGATATTAAAAAGACCAGATTGGGATGGAAAAGCAAGCAGAGACAAGGGAAAATAGATGTCACACCACACGGAAACCACCAAGGAACCAAGACAGAGGCCAGACCACACAAAGAACTCCCCCTCAGAGTTGTCAGAGAGACAGAACCTTCCCCTAGAGCTAATGTCCTGAATTTGGATTTCTTAGCCTCCTAAACTGTGAGAAAATAAATTCCTCTATGTTAAAAGTATGCACTTGTGATATTTCTGCTAGAGTAGCACTAGATTACTAAGTCACCATGCTCAGAAAATTAGAATCTTGGGACCTATCTCTTTTAGTTAGTACCTAATGATTTGGGAGGATGCCCTGCTGACATGGTGGTTAAGTGCTATGGTTACTAACCAAGAAGTTGGCAGTTTGAGTTCACTAGGTACAACTTGGAAACTCTATAGGACAGTTCTACTCCATCCAATAGGGTTGTTATAAGTCAAAATTGACTCACCAGCAAAGAGTTTGGGTTTTGGTTTAATGATTTGGGACAGTCAAAGGAAATACCAAGAGAAAATAAACACAAAAAAATGTTGCTTGTGTACTCATTGGGAGAACTTATCATAATATGATGAGTTAATCAGTTATGGGAAAGTGACTACCTTTACTGTAACTGATTTTTATTTTAATCTACACTGGAGAGAAGTGGGGGAATAAATGTACCCCACCATTACCAATCTGTCAGTCACACATGTGTGAGACATTAGCTCCATTTAGAACAAAATTTTCTGTCACTCAGAAATCACATTTAGCATTTATCTGTTATTCTGATCTGCACTCACTAGATTTTTGATGGACAGATGAACTTACAAAAATTTTAATACAGCTATTTTCTAAAAGTTAAAACTTGCAGCTACATATACATTTTGGTAAGAATTAACCATAATTGCCCAATGTCCATCTCCATTGTTCATTCTACTCTAACCCATCTAACAACGGCTAAATACTGAGTAACACCCCCGAGAAAGCCTCGGAATATAGATCATGTGTCCAAGCTTGTGGCCAAATAATTACTATGGCAAAATTAGGACTAAGAAAACATACTACAGTGCCATCACAAATCCGTACTCAATTTACCAACTCACAGATGCAGACAACAATGCATTTTAAATACTTGTTTTCCCTCAGGCAGGATAAAGACTGATAAATAAATAAAAATCTGCAGTGCTGTGTCCAATACACAGAATAAAAAGGCTGTTTTTCATGGGGTGACATTCTAAATGAAAATAAACAGTTAAGATTTAAAAGACAGACAGGAGACCAAAGGAGGCTGATAAGCAAAGAGAAATGAAAAAGCATGTGAAAGATCACAGGAAATATGATTCACCCAAACTTGAAAAAGCATACTTCGAATACGTTATCAAAAAACAAACCAAACCCATTGCAGTCAAACCAGTTTCGACTCATAGCAACCCTATAGGCAGAACAGAACAGACTCATAGTTTTCAAAGAGTACTTGGGAGATTCAAACAGCCAACTGTTTGGTTGACAGGTACAGCTCTTAACCACCATGCCACCAGATTTCTAAACACATCATTAGGGAAGACCAATTGCTAGAAAAGGATGTCAGGTTTAGTAAACAGAAAGTCAACAAAAATAAGGGACACTTTCAATGAGACAAAGCGATGCAATGGCCATAACTATGGATTTGAACACACCAATTGTCTTAGGCTCGGTCCTTTAGAGAAGCAAGGCCAAGGAAGTATACACACACACACACACACACACACACACACACTTCCTTGTATATACATATATATGTATACACATATATACATGTATGTATATATATACTTATATATGTATATATACATATGAAGGTATCTCATGTATATATACATACACATACATATGTATGTATACATATATAAGTATATATACATGTATGTACTTATGTATATATATATCTGTGTATAGAGACACATACACATATGCAAAGAGATTTATATCAAGGAAATGCATTACATGGTTGTTGTTGAGTTGGATCCAACTCGACGGCACTTGGCTGGCTTGGCCATTGTTGTTAGGTACCATTAAGTCTATTCTGATTCATGGAGACCCTACATGCAATAGAACAAAACACAGCCAAGTCTTGCACCATGTCCACAACCATTTTTATGCTTACGTCCTTCTTTGCAGCCACTGTGTCAATCCATCTTGTTGAAGGTCTTTCTCTTTTTCGTTGACCCTCTACTCTACCAAGCATATCCTTCTCAAGGGAATGATCCCTTCTCACAACATGTCCAAAGTATGTAAGATGCACTCTGTCATCTTTGCTTCCATGGAACACTCTGGTTGTGTTTCTTTCAGAACAGATGTGTGTTCTTTTGGCAGTCCACGAGATACCGTCAATATTCTCCTCCAACACCACAATGTAAAGGCATCAGTTATTCTTCTGTCTTTCTTATTCACTGTCCAGCTTTCACATGCATACAATACACAGTTGCAGAGGATGGAAAGTCCTAAGTCTGTGGGTCAAGCTTGGGGCTTTTCCTGACTCACGTAGTTTCAAGGGCTGGCAAACCCAAGACCAGCTGTTCAGACAGCAGGGCTCTGGCCCACAGGCTGTGGAGGCTAATGAATCCCAAGATCAGCAGATAAGCTGCTAGCTCAAGTCCCAAGAACTGGAAGTCAGACAAACAGGAGCCAGCTGCAAGATCCAAATCAAGCAAAAGCCTCCAACCTTTGCCAGAAAGTCCACATGTATTGGAAGCAGACCATATTGCCAAGGAAAGTCTTCTTCACCTGATTGGCTGCTCATGGAGGTGTAATCATGGAGGTGATTATATTACATCAACTCTCTTTATATAGGTGATTGTATCCTGTTGCTGCCAAACTGCACTGTAACTGCCAAACCACTGAAAATGGTGGCCTAGCCAAGTTAACCCACAATCTTAGCCGTCACATCAGTGATCATGAAGATGGTACAGGACTGGACCACATTTCATTCTGTTGTTCATAAGGTCACCGTGAGTCAGAGCTAAGTGGATGGCAACAATAACAACAAAAGGACAGAGATATCACCTTAAATAAGAATAACTCCAGAGGGTCCCTACCACATACCCAAGTAGATGTTTTCTTTTGTGAACCCACCCTTGAAATGCAAGGACCAGAATCACCTTCACAGGTTGAAGCTACCTCCAATATTTAGAATTAAAAAACCATCTCTATGTAGCAGGGTATGCACTCTGCCAAATCACTGGGAGGTACCTACAAGTCAATAACAGCTTTTCAAGTTACAGTATGACTACTTGATATTTCACAGAATTTGCATTTTAACATCTCACTCGGTATGTCTGTACAAGACATACTACTAAAAAAAAAAATCTTTGCAGGTTATTAGAATTCAACATCCTATATTTTCATTTTGCTAAATCTGACAATTTTAGAGTACATCTTGGAGGGCAGTAGGGCAGTTAGTCAGTTAGTTGGGGCACAACTGAGACCACAAGTGAAATCTCAAGACACTTAGCACCTGCCCTCAGACAGAGCCATAAACCCAGAAAGAAAGTTCCAGTTAATCCAATCTGTGAAGAAAACCATTAATCACAATGAACAAGTGGTCAAGGGGAGGAGTAGATGGAATGTCTCCTCCTAATTGGCCAAGACAAAAAGAAAAGTTTTTAAAGACAACTCCCATCATTTGAAAATTATTTAAAAATCAGTGCCTCTTTTAATTTTTATTTATTTATTTATTTTATTTAATATGATTGAGTGAAAATGTACATTCCTATATAAGTTTACATGCAGCTTCCACTGCTCTCCCTCCGGTGACTGCACACTATTCCTCTCTTTTCCATACATGTCTCATCCTCCCAACAGTCTCCTTTCCCCTCTTCTCCACCCAGTCTCCTTCCTCCAGCCTGAGGTCAGCAGGATGATATCCTATAGATGTATAGAACCATAAAGTGCATCCAATATATAATCACTCTGCATCACCAAGTCTACTCCATTTGTGTCCGAAGAGTATACCTTCATTATGACTTATGGGCAAGGGCAGCATCAGGGCTGGGGGCCATGCTCCCAGGGGAACCCTGAAACTGCTAGACCATCAGTTGTGGTCTTTTAGCGGAGATCTCAGGATGCACCCCTTTTAATTTTTGAAAGCTTCTTTCCGAAAGTCCCTAGATGTTCTCCACCAAAATCTTAGATTTAAATTTCTGAGAGAGGTTGACTAGAAATCACCAGAAGCCCAAGTTAAGAGAAATAAGTACATACGACCAAGCAATAAGGAGCCCTCATGGTGTCGATGGTAAGCATTTGGCTGCTAACCAAAAGTTTGGCAATTCTAACCCATCTACACTTTATGGGAGAAAAAAAAAACTTAAAAACTTAACTGTCTGCTTCCATAAAAATCAGAGCCAATAAAACTCTAAGGAGCAGTTCTACTCTGTCATATGGGTAGCTGTGAATTGAAAATGACTCATGGTATCCCACAACACACGCGCACGCACACGCACACACACACACACACAAAATGGGGGTTTAGCACCACAGACAGTGATCATATTGGGGTAGAGGGCACACTCTTCGTTCTCACTCTTCTTAAGTACTGTGGCTTCAGAAGTCTGCTTCTTTCTGTGGGTAGCCAGCTGTGTGTTCTCTCAAGTATCCTTTTGGTGTAATGGGTTAGCCCACCACTGTGGTAGGTCAAAGTTTACAAACTGATGGCAATACAAGTCCAAGGCTCACTAGACTCTTCTTTTGATCTTTCTCTTCCTTTCCTAGACACATACCCCCTTTGCAAATTCTCTTTCAGTTATTGTTGTGGATTAAATAATATCCCCCCAAAATGAGTATCACCTTGGATAGATCATGGTTCCCAGTATTGTTTGTTAATCCACCATTTTGTCATCTGATGTAATTTTTCTATGTGTCATAAACTTTATGAGGTTAATACGGCAGGATTAGAGGCAGTTATATTAATCAGGACTCAAGCAACAACATTAGATTGTGTCTTCCTGCAACCTCTTTTGACACATAAAAGAGAGACAGATGGGGAACCTCACTACCACCAAGCAAGAAGAGCCTGGAACACATGTCTTTCGGACCAGGGATCCCTGCACTGAGCCACTCTTAGACCAGGGAAAGATTGACAGCAATGACCTTCCCCCAGAGCCAACAGAGAAAGAAAGCCTTCTCCTGAAGCTGGCACCATGAATCCAGACTTCTTGCCTACTAGACTGTGAGAGGATAAGATAAACTGCTCTTTGTTAAAGCCATCCACTTGTGATATTTCTGTTATGGCAGCACTAGATAATGAAGGCAGCCCTGGTGGCATAGTGGTTAAGAGTTATTAATAGTTACAGTTGCTAAACAAAGACTGGCAATTTGAATCTACCAGCTGCTCTTTGGAAATTCCTTATGGTAGTTCTATTTACTCTTTCCAATAGGGTTGCTGTGAGTCAGAATTGACTCAGTGGCATTGAGCTTGGAACTTATGATAACCAAGACAGTTAATTATATTTTTATCAACAACCCTCCCCAGGTTGTTGTTCACATTGTGAAGTCCTGATGAGGGCCCTCATAACTAAAATGATATTACACTTGGATAAACAAAATGTCACAGAAGAAGAAAAAGCAAAGTACAGAGACAGAAAATTGATCGGTGTTTTAGAGTCTAAGTGATAGAGTTGACTACAAAAGGGCACAAGGAGGAGACAAAAGTGGTCTGTATCTTGATTGTGATGGTGGTTACACAATATGCTTCACCAAAATGCGCAGGACTTTGTATTATAAGGGTAAATTATACTGTATGTAAATGATACCTCAGAAAACATGATGGAAAAAGAAAACGATGTCATAGAAGAGAGACATATATGCTTGACAACTGGATCTTTAATGTGGGTCCCAGGTAGTCCTGCCTACATGCTATATTGCTCAAGACACCATTTGAATTTGTTGTGTTTCCTCTGGAAACTGGAAGGAGAATACCCATACACGAGGGGTAATGCAGGTCTTGGTGGCTAGAATTAATGGCTGGGGCCTTTTGGTGTGGCTCTAGTGGGGAGAAGTGATGCCAACAAGTAGGCGTGAGCAGAGGCAGCTGTCAATTATCCAAGAATAGAATAGGTTTTCTATTTTTCCATTGGGGAAGGTATTCAAACAGAAGTCGAACAGCATTCTATCTGAGACCATAATAAACAGATACACGGTTAAAGGGGAAGAGATTAGACTAGAGGTCAACTAACATCTCTTACAACTGAAAAATTCTGTGTAGTTTATCATACGTAATATTTATTCATCATACGTCATTCCTGTTGTTATTGGTGTTTTATGCCATTAAGTCAATTCCATTACAATGATTCCTTTTCAAAAAGTAATTCAAGGTGATACTTTCCGGTAAGCAGAGCCCCGGTGGCCTAGTAGTTAAGAGTTCGGCTTCAGACCAAAAGGTCAGCCGTTCAAATCCACTGGATGCTCCTTGGAAACCCTATGGAGCAGGTCTACTCTGTCCTACAGGGTCGCTGAACAGCAACAGCTTTTTGAGTCTCAGGTAAATCAATCACAGATGTTTTCTCTTTAAAAGACAAAAATATTTTTGTACTACCATTTCCTCATTACATCAACAAGGAGTCCCTTTATAGAAGAACAATATTTGCATTAACTTTATTCCTAAAAAGCACAGAACAAGTTCTTCCATGCACAATGATCCACTAGAAGCATGTTTTTTTTTTTTTTTTTTTTGCCACTGTTTCTACAGAAATCCTGGCCAGCTAACATCTTTGTCTGGAATAGTAGCTGTCCTCTCCTTCAGTCATGAAAATTTTCTTGCACGTGGATCTTCATGTGATTTGGAATCTTGAAGGTGACATTCCAACAACCACCAGATTTTTCCTTTTCTTTAACCTTTTGCCCTTGTGTGAGAAATGGAGTGATGAACTTCCTGTTTTCAGGAGCCCAAGAGTCAAAAATGTGGAATGTTTAACATGTCCCATTGGACTTAGAGTTCCTTGATGCAGTCTTTGAAATGGAATAAATTGGTCATTAGTAGGAGTGTTAAAACCACTGCTCTCCTAAGGTTATTACCAAAAGATAAGTTAGACTTAACCTTAAATTTTTCACTTGAAATAAATGGAAATTATTTTAATATTAAAATCACTTGAAAGACCAAACAACATACAAGTTTTGTGATAGTTATCAGCTTTGTTTGTAGTTTACTATATTCTATAAAAATCATTGCAAGAATGATTTGAAGCCTTTTCTGAAAAACTTACATTGTTGTTTACTCTTTGTTCTTATTTTCGTGTGAACAGAACCTGTGACTATTGGCTCCAGTTACTTGTTCATTTTCCTAGTCTACATGTCAGTATGGAGTCCCTGGGTGGTGCAAACAGTTAATGGGCTCAGCTGCTAATGAAGAGTTTGGTAGTTCAAGTCCATCCAAAAGCACCTCAGAAGAAAGGAGTGGTAATCTACTTCCAAAAAGTCATCCAGTGAAAACACTATGGAGCACAGGTCTACCTTAACAGACACGGGGTCACTGTGAGTCAGAGCTGACTAGAGAGCAACTGGTTAACTGGTTATACCTTAGTGTCTTAGTGCTGTAACAAAAATACTGCAGGAGATGGCTTTAACACAGAGAGGTCTATTCTCTTACAGTCCAGTAGGATAGAAGTCTGACTCCAGGGTCTCAGCTCTAGTGTAAGGCTTTCCCTGTCAGCTCTGATGGAAGGTCCTTGTCATCAGTTTTCTCTTGGACCAGGAGTATCTAAGCACAGCAACCTCTGGCCCAAGGACACACTCTGTTCCTGGTGCTGCTTTCGCGGTGGGATGAGGTCACCCTGTTCCTCTGTTCACTTTTCACTTTCATATCTCAAAAGAGATATAAGATACTACCCAATCTTATAAACCTCATCAGTATAACTGCTGCTAATCCATCTTATTGAATTATAATTATAGAACTTACAACACATAGGAAAAACCCACCCAAATGACAAAATGGTAGGTGATCATACAATACTGAGAATCATGGCCTAGCCAAATTGATACGCACTTTTCTTGGGGAAACAATTTAATCCATGACAGCCAGTATTGTGTGAAAAATAAGAAGTCTAGGTAACTTCTCTAACTGTTACATGTTGGATATATGATATTCATGATTAAATGTGGACCAGATTTTAATAAAAACATTTTTACCAGGTCTTCAAATGCCTTGAAGTCCTGTTAAGAGTTCTATGCAGAATAAACTTTCTGGCAAGATGTGGATAACAATAACTTCTGTTAAAAATTCCAGCTATCATGCTATTGTTCCTTATAATTGAATTAAGTGAAAATATAAGAACAAGTAACAAAAACAAATTCAGATTCTCAAAATTATAAGATGCCTAAGGGCAAATTTCAGGCTTGTTCTCTTTGCTCAAAGTAAATTTTCATAAATATGGAAATCATTGTTTATTGACAGGAATAAAACTTTCCCACCCTCATTATATAACTACAATATATATATATATATATATATATATATATATATATATAGGGGTGTGTGTGTGTGTGTGTGTGTGTGTATCATAGAGGAGCCCTGGTGGCACAAAGAAACCCTGGTGGTGTAGTGGTTAAGTGCTACCCACAGCTGCTGACTACAGACACTCCTTGGAAACTCTGTGGGACAGTTCTACTCTGCCCTGTAGGGTACCTACGAGTTGGAATTGACTGAACAGCAATGGATTTGGGTTTTGGTAGCACCGTGGTTAAAGCACTCAGCAGTTTGAACTCACTAGTTGCTCCGAAGGAGAAAGACGTAGCACCAGTAGGGACAGATGACTCAATAAGCAAGATACACACTGGTTTGATTGTGCTTACTTACAAATTTGTAGTGCACAATTTCACCTGGTTTTCACATCAGAGATGCACACCTTGCCTACAGTTAATGCACACCATCCTTAATGGTTAATCCACCTTGTGTGGCAATCTGCTTCTGTAAAGTTTTACAACCCTGGGCTTTGGAAACCCTACTGGGCAGTTCTACACTCTCCCGTGGGTCACTATGAGTTGGAATTGATTCCATGGCAGTGGGTTATTTATACAGATAATATAACACTCTGTTAAGCAATGAGATCACCAATGTAGCAGCAAATAACAAAAATAAATCCTGTACAGTATGGCAGTCTGCTGCTGTGCAGGTTAAAAACAACAAACAAACAAACCCACTGCTGTAGAGTCAGTTCTGACTCATAAGGACTACAGCCTAGAAAACCCTGTGGGACACTTCTACTCTGTCCTATAGGGGCATTATGAATAGGAATCAACTTGATGGCTGTGGGTTTGGGATGCTGTGTTAACTGTTAAGGAGCATAAAAATACAAGTCCCTTGCCCGTGAGAAACTCCCAATCTTGTTCTAGAAGAAAGACATGTACAATGAAACAGTAAAATAAAAATAAAAATAGCATACAACGAAATACTGTAGTCAGTGATTCACACAGTATGCTACCTAGAGGTTCAGAAAAAAAATGTGGGCTCCATCAGCTTCATAGAGGAGCTGGGCCTAAAGCTTCACTGAAGAATGTTGTTGTCATATCAACTCCAATTCGTGGTGACTCAATGGACAGAGTAGAACTGCCCCATAAGGTTTCTGAAGCTGTAATCTTTACAGAAGCAGACTGCCATGTATTTCTCCTCCCTAGCATCTGGTAGGTTCTAGCTGCTGTCCTTTTGGCTAGCAGATGACCACTTAGTCACTGTACTACCAGGGCCCCTTTAAGGACACATAGAATGATAACGTTGTTGTTGCTGTTGTTGTTAGGTGCTGTTGAGTCAGTTCCAACTCATAAGAACCCTATAGGATAGAGTAGAACTGCCTCATAATATTTACAAGGAGTAGATGGTGTATTTGAACTATTGACCTTTTGGTTAGTAGCCAAGCTCTTAACCACCAGGACTCTGGTATAATAATAATAATAATGAAATTTGTACAGCCCTTTGTACTTTTCAAAATTCTGGGTCAGTTTTACCGTGTCTGTAGGGTCACTATGAGTTAGAATTGACTCAACGGCAATGGGCTTTCAATGGGTTTTGCACTTTCTGGATTAATCCGTACATTTTATCTCAGATATTATCCTGTTTCATAAATGAGAAAAAACAAGGCTTAGAGAGGCTAACTCATTTGATTAAAGTCACATGGCTAGTTGGGTGGGAACCAAGACTCATACTTAACCCTTTAGACAACATCACAGGCTCTTTCCATTATATCATAGAGAAGAGGGCAACTTAACCAATGGCATGGAGGGAAAAAATGAGAAATAATATTCAAGAAATGAGTCAATACGTCTTAACCAAGAGATTTAATTTTAGTCATTACTCTGCAAGAGTTGGAACTGGGATAAGACAGATGACAACGCTGAAATCTATTTTGAGGGTTTACATTTTGTTTCCAAGACAGTAAGCCACCCCACCCTCCCCCCCCCCAAAAAATGACCAAAAAACTCACTGCTATTGAGTCAGATCCAACTCACAGTGACCCTAGAGGTCAGAGTAAAACTGCACCGTAGAGTTTCCAAGGAGTGTGTGGCAGATTTGAACTGCCAATCTTTTGGTTAGCAGATGTAGCACTTAATCCACTATGCTACCAGGGTTTCCAAGCCGGTGTATAATTACAGAAAATTTACTACCTACCTGGATGCAAGCCAGATTTGAAGCGAAGCAAGGCAATCTCGTCCATTCATCATTTCCAACATAATTCATTGGGCATTAAGTAAGCACTAACCTCTGTGCTAGGTCCTGGGATAACAAAGACGAATAAGACATGGTTCTGTCTTCAAGGAGATCTCTGTCTAGAGGGCAATGGAGAAATGTACATGAAAAATTATGTCATGTGACAAACGTAATACTAAAAGTAGAACAAATCTACACTTGACTGCCACAAGATTTATTGATATTATTTTTGCATTTGCAGCACTTGAAGTATTCAAATGCATTTAGTATTGTCTTCGCCATCTAGTGCTGTTTTAACAGACACACCACAAGTGGACGGCTTTAAAGAGAGAAATTTTGTTCTGGCTGTAACAAATTCAAAGCATCAGCTCCAGGGGAAATCTTTCTTTGTTGGTTCAAGAGGAACTTCCTTGTCGTCGATTTTCCCTGGGACTGGGAGCTTCTGAGGCACAGGGACCCTGGGTCCTTTCTAAAGGATGCGCTCTGCTCCCAGTGTGGCCTCTTGGCAGTATGAGGTCCCGGCCTCTCCGCCTGCTTCTCTTTCTTTTGTATCCGAAGGGACTGGCTCAAGGCACAGTACAGTCCCACACACTGAGTCCTGCCCCAGCGACACGACTGCTGCCCATCCTCCTTTCTTAACATCACAGAGGCAGGATTTACAACAAGCAGGAACATTACACAATACTGGGAATCACGGCCCAGCCAAATTGCTGCACATATCTGGGGTGGGGAGATACAATACAATCCACAACAAGTAGTAAAGTACCACCAAGGGGCAATCATGTAAGAGAATGTCAAGTCACCCTTTGGTTCCAATTCCAGAAGGACAGCTGAAAAAAGCGCCACTTAAAGAGGACTGAGAGACCTCCGATAAGGAAAGGGAAGGACTGTGCCTAATGTGGGACTTAAGCTGGGCCGTAAAATATAAGTAGAAATATACCAAGTAGACTAGGAGAAAACGCATTCTAGGCAGTACAAATGCCCACAGACCTGAGAAAACTGACCTATTAAGAGGCTTGCAAGACATTTTGGTTTTCCTGGAACTTAAAGAGGCAAGAGTGGGAAACCCTAGCAGCATAGTGGTTACGTGCTACACCTGCTACCCAAAAGGTCAGCAGTTCAAATCCACCAGACACTCCTTGGAAACTCTATGGGGCAGTTCTTCTCTGACCTATAGGGTCACTTGTTGGCAGTGGCTTTTGGCTTGGACTATGATGATTACTGTGGAAATAGATAATAAAGAATAAATGTGCTTCTTTGAGAATTTAAATGAAAATATCTTCATTATATGCCCTAATACCATGTCGTGCGCATCCTAGACCTGAAAATGTTAGTTTCTTTCTTCCATATTTACTCTAAAACTACCAATACTTCTTTTGAGAACAATACACAAAGATTTGAAAGAAAACATTAATATTTTTATCCTGTAGTGTTACAGTTCAAATGATAAATGTGATTTTGATGAGATATTATAGCTAATGTAGTGGCCATCCAGTTGACCACTGACTCATGAGGGCCTTGGGCACAGTGACACAAGAATATTGTGGTCCATAGGGCTCTCATTGGCAAATTTTTGAAAGTAAATTGCTACAATTTTCTTCTTAGTTTGTCTCAGCCTGAAAGCTCCATTGAAACCTATTCAGTATCATAGCAATAAACAAGTTTCCATGGACAGATGGGTGGTAGCTACGCTTGAAAGGCATTGGCAAAGAATTAACCTCAGTCTCCCACATGGAAGCCCAGAAATCTACCACTGAACTACCACTGCCCTCAAATATGATAGCAGACTTAAAAAAAACAAGAGTCTACGGCTATCTGTCCTCTACTATACTACTACTCTAGAATCCTCTCGTTTCCATGGCGAACTTTGAGAAGCTCTGGAATTGACTCCCAAACCCAAGTTCATGAATCCTCCTACAAACCTCTGGAGTCAGAACCTCTGGTAAATCTTGGACATCTGGTAGAATAAAAACACCAGAGACAAGTATAAGGTGCACACAGGTTTGGAAATGACAGATACATAGCTAGGGACTCATAAAAGATCCTTCAATTGTGAGATACTGCACGTACATTTGCTACCAATTTTTTTAAGTATTTATTTGTAGTCCTTTTTTATTTTCAGGTAAAATTTATATCCTGTGAAATGTACACATCTCAAGGTAACAACTCCTAGCGTTTTCAATAATGTAAATGCTGTATTACCCACACCCCATCACCCATCCCTGTATGAAACACTGTTATCACCCTAGAATGTTCCCACCTTCTGCTTCTGAGTCAGTCTCTACCACTTGCCCCCAAGAGGCAAATGCTGTTTGGATATGACTAGTTCTGCTGGCTTTAGAATTTCACATCAATGGAATCATATGATATATACTCAGTCTTTTTTGTCAGATTTCTTTCACATAATGTAATGTCTGTGGGAGTCATTCACGTTATTGTGTATCTGTAGTTCACTGGAGCCTGATGGCATAAGTGGTTTGTCATAGGCTGCAAACCTCCAAGTTGACAATTTGAACCCATTCAATAGTTGCAGAGAAGAAAATCCTAGCCAAGTGCTTCTGTGAAGAGTAGAGTCAAGTAAACCCTGTCATGTTTAGTTCATGAAGTCACCCTGAGTTGGGGCCATTGGCTTGAGAACAGCATGACAACAAACAAGTTTACTTCTTTTTCTGTTTCAGTAGTATTCTGTTATAAAAACAGGCCATATTTTGTTTATCCTTTTCCCTCTTAATAGACATTTAGATATTTCTGGCCTTAGATTATTATAATCAAGCTACTATGGGCATTATTGTGAAAGTACCTCTCCGGACATATGTTATTACTTGTCTTGAGTAAATACCTAGGAGTGAATTTACTGGACCCTGGGACACAAAGGGCAGCAATGAAGTCTGCAAACTTAACTGTCCTAAGCACTGCATATCGCATTGCTGAACACCACTGTGGTAACCCTCCTAATACCTGCCTTGGGAAGCTGTGCACTGACATCAGCTCCCAGTTCAGCCTTCAAAGCAATTTTGGAACTCTTACTGGAATGGCATGGTGCACAGCAGCATTGGGGCAAGTTCATAAATTTAATTGTATAGCTGTTCGTGAGGGAGTTTTTAGCCAGTAAACAAATAGCTCCATTGGAACACCCTCCATACTCAACTGATCTGGCCCCCAATGACTTTTTTCTTTACCCAAAGAGAACAGATATATTGAAAGGAAGACATATCAGTGGTGTTCAGAACATCAAGAGTAATACAATGACAGCTCTGATGGCCACTCCAGAAAAAGAGTTCCAAAATTGCTCTGAAGGGTAGACTAGGTGCTAGTGTCAGGGCATAGCTTTCCAAGGGGAGTACTTCAAAGGTGACTGCAGTGATATTGAACAACGAGGTACTTTTTCTAGGATGCATTCGCAGACTTAATTGGCAAAACTCGTATTTTATAAATAGGCTATAATTTGCTTATCCTTTCTTCTCTTAATAGACATTTGAATATTCCTAGTCTTGGATTATTATAATCAAACTTAAAGGTATCCTTGTGGACATATGTTTTGTTTTGTCTTGAGTAAGTACCTAGGCATAGATTCACTGGACCATAGGGTAGGTGTATGTTTAACTTTCTACGAACTGTGTAATTTCTCGTTATCAAATTTTGACTTGTCCTGTGGGCCTTACAGCTTTCTTCTGGCCAAATACTGCTTTACTATTGCTTCTTCTGAGGACTGAAGCTGAGAAAGTTCAAGGCCCTTCCCCTTACAGTGATGAAATATTCACTTGCTGATCATATTTATCTGCAGGAATTTTCTAGATCCTTCACTGTAGCTAAAGTTCCCACATGGGCCTTGAATGAAATTTAAGTAGTCACAGGAAGAAAACAGGGAGAAGAATCCCCAGATCACCAATGTTCTAAAATGGGCTGCACTTTGGGTGGGTCAGCTAGATGGAACCACTCACCGTAACAGTGGATAACAGCCCTACGAATGGAGATTTCTGGAGCTCAGTCAAGTGAGTTGGAATAAGTGATATATAGCTTCCCTAGGAAATGGCTTAAAAAAAAATAACACAACAGGGAATACAACATAGGACGCAGGAGAAAAACGGGTATGCTGAAATCGAACTCTATTAAAATAAAGACCAGGCTTGATGGTGCCACAGACCAGAAGGTTCCTGGAAGACATGGCTCCAGACCCTCTGTTAGCCCAGAACTGAAACTATTCTGGAAGCCAGGTCTTCAGACGAAGAGCAGACTGGCCTGTGAGACATCAGATGTTACTGGTGGAGAGTGTTCTTCTTGGCTTAAGTAGATATATGCAGCTAACTTGGTATCTCCTGCCCGGAGGTGAATGAGAGGGCAGAAGGGGACAGGAGCTAACTGAATGAACACAGGAAATACAGGGTGGAAAGCAGGGAGAGGGCTGTCACATGGTGGGGAGAGCAGCCAGAATTACACAGCAAGGTGTGTGTAAGCTTTTGTATGACAAATTGATTTGGATTGTAAACTTCACTTGAAGCACAATAAAATATTAAAATAAAAGATAGCACAGAGTCTGGGCCTAATTTCACTCTTGTATCAGCTTCATTTTCCACCCCCTGAACACAATTCCTTTCCATTTGTTCCAGAAACATATTTTATTGCATGATATATGTTCGGGTGGGGAATACGGAAGTGAGAAGAGAACAGCTGCAGTAATGACAATTTACTTCCTTCTAGACATGCTAGTTCAGTAACAGTGACAAAATTCAAGCACTTTATCATCATTCCATCTTTCCAGAGAATGGACACATTCCCTGAGTTTCATTTCCCCAAAGCGCACTCCTCAGCACTTCAATACTGTGTGTGAATCATACTTATTTTATCCTGTAAGATACCAAGATGAGATGGTAATATGCCCAGTCCATCTGCTGGGTTTAGAAGGGCATTTAAGAAACAGTTCATGCACACCTGTGAAAGAAAATTGAAAAAAGGAATGCTCTGGAAATGTTAAAGGGTCTTATAGGCAGGGGGTGTTACTAACGGAAGTGTGAGAAATAGAATCTTTATCTGTGGGGGGAGGACATTATCTGAGATAAACTAAATACGTAAAAGAAACCCTGGAGGCATAATGGTTAAGAGCTACAGCTGCTAACCAAAAACTCAACAGCTTTGAATCCACCAGCCACTCCTTGGAAACTGTCTGGGGCAGGTCTACTCTGTTCTATCCGGTTGCTATGAGGCAGAATCAACTCGATGGCAACGGGTTTGCTTTGGGGAATGAAACACGGCATCTAAAGCAAGTCCTTAGTAGTACCATGTGACTTTTGATAGCTTCACTTTGTAAGTCATGGGCTGTGTGTTCAGGTGCCTTTTTTTGCACCTGAGTTTCCTACCTTCTGCTTGGTGGTTCGGTGATAGAATTCTCCCCTTCCATGCAGGAGACCCGGCTTTAACTCCCAGTCAATTTCCTTCATGCGTCGACCACCACCTCTCTGTCAGGGGAGGCTTGCACGCAGCTACAGTGCCGAACAGGTTTTAGTAGAACTCCCAGACTGAGACAGACTAGAAAGAAAGGCTTGACAGTCTGCTTCAGAAAATCAGTCAACAAAAAACCTCACGGATCACATGGAGGTCCCACAACCAATCATAGCTATGGCACAGGATCAGGAAGCTCATTTCCTTCCTTCTATTGTGCATGGGGTGGCCATTCCTGTGGCCAACTCCACGGCAGCCAACAGCCACAACAAAACCCAGATGATAAGCCTGAGCTTATCTCAATTAAAACATAATTAAAATAAGATAAAAGCAAAAAAAGGGAAATAACGTATAGCTACCATCTGAATAGTAATACAGACAGCTCATTCTGCATGTGCCCTTGCTCTGGGTGTTAACTGGACATCAGGCAAGGTAGATCTTGGAGGTGAGACGCACCAGCAGCATCCTTCCCAGAGGCAGCAGAGAGAAGCCCTTCCTGCAGCCTCGGTTAGAACTACGGGCCCTGACATCCACAGCCTCACCTCCCCAGATGCCCTGAAAGCCCTAGACAGTTTACCCCCACCCCTTGTCTGGTGCACCTCCCTACCCCTACTCCTGCCCAGCCTGAGCAGTGACTGCAGGGAAGGTGGCACCAGCCTGAGGGGGCGGATGATGAATTCAGAAACACAGGATCAGTGGAGAGATTAGGCTGTCAGCCTCCAAAGCACTTTCCTGCTGAAGAGGAGATAAGCAGGATGAGGTGAATGAGAACACTAGTCACAGCAGATGGTGCGTGAGATGTGGAGGGAGAGGGAAGGAAGGTAGCAAGGGACAGCAGACAGAAAGGGTTTGGAACAGAGCTAGTAGAGAGAGGAAGTGGTGTCAGCAGATGGCATCTGGGCCGATTCTCTGCCCTTGAGAGTCCAGGTGACCTTTAGGACAGGCGAGCAGGAAGAAGTTTACTGGTCCCATATGCGAGAACTATGTCCAGTTCAGATGTAGGGGATGACAGCACGGGAGGCTATGTGAGGCTAACATACTGTTCCATCCGCACATCCATTAACCTGGTCATTTCTGAGGGTGCTGATTACAGGCCCAGGGCAGCAGGTAGGTTTTTCACAGGGGATCAGTTCCACAAGAATGGAGCCAGCCTGTACACCTGAGTGTTTCACAGTTATTTAATTGAAGTACACAGAAGCATGCTTTCCCTCAACTCACTTCCAGGGAAACAATTACACTATGGTTAGTCTTGTTTTCAAGCAAGGTGGAGCTAAGAGAGGTAATTGAGACCAAACTTATCCGTACACAAGCTGTCTTTAGAAAATGTTTTCTGGCAGAGAAGACATCTTCAGCTGCCATGTTGGGTGGAAGTCTTAGTGTGTCATGCAGGTAAAAATGGACATGTTTTGGGTCACATTCCCACTTCAGTGCTGTCCTACACCTTCCCTTCTTAGGGCTGAGGGGAGCAGATTTAAAATCACTGCTCCATGTTCACACCCACTGGGATGACTATAATAGCAAGACAGACACACAAACACAAGTAGAGAAAGTGGCAACCTTAGCCATACTGGCGGAAACTCCGGTGGCACGGTGGTTAAGGGCTATGGCTGTTAACCAAAATGTTGACGGTTCGAATTCACCGAGCACTCCTTGGTGAGTGCTTGGTAGAACTGTGTTCACCTGCCTGATAGGTTCGCCATGAGTCAATATTGACTTGACAGCAACAGGTTTGGGTTTTTTTGCTTTGTTTTTTCTTTCTTTCTTTCTTTCTTTTTTTACTCCTGCTGGAAGGAATGGAAAATGATGGATGCAGTCATTGTGGGAAACAATTTGTTGGTTCCACAAAAAGTTAAATAAAAAGCTACCCTATAATCCAGCAATTCCACTCCTAAACACCCAAAAGAAGTGAAAGCAGAGACTCAGGTAGATACTTGTGCACGAATGTTCACTGTAGCCCTGTTTACAACAAAGGTGGAAGCAACTCAAGTGCCCATCAACTGATGAACGAATAAATACAATGTGGCATATCCATACAGTAGAATATTATTCAGTTACATAGTCCTGATACATACTATGACATAGATGAAAGCTGCTAAGTGAAATAAATCAGGCATTAGAGGACTACTTCTGTGAAATATAGAGAATAGGCAAATACATAGTGACAGAAAGTAGAGGAGTAGTTTCCAGGGATGGGAGGGAGGAGGATAAGGAGAGCTAATACTTAGTGGGAACAGAGTTTCTGCTTGGGATGATGAAAAACTCCTGCAAACAAATAGTAGAGATGGTTGCACGTGTTATTAATGCCACTGAATTGTATGTTTACATGAACCAAATGGCAATTTTTGCTATATATGTCTATGTATATATGTATCTACACGTATATAGCATAGCACATATGTATATATGGGTATATGTGTATACATATGTATGTATGTGTGTGTGTGTATATGTATATGTATGTGTACGTGAATGTATATGTATATGTGTATAAAACACCATGATAAGAAAGTTAAACAAACACAAAACCAAACCAACTTGTTGCCATCAACCTATAGCAATCCATTGCCATCAGTCTATAGCAACCCTACGGAACAGAGTAGAACTGTCCTACAGTTTCCACAGAGCATCTGACCTTTTGGTTAGCAGCCATAGCACCTAACCACTATGTTGCCAGGATTTCTGAGTAAACATCCAAAAACCAAAAACCCAAGCCCACTGCTGCTGAGTTGATTCTGACTCATAATGACCCTATAGGACAAAGCAGAATGGCCCCATTGGGTTTCCAAGGAGAAAGACCAGAGACAGAGTGTCACATCTTAGAAATGGGAAAGAGGATGAACATCTGCACATCTTAACATCTGCCACATGCTGCAAGGCTGTCTTTCATGGGTCTTCAGAGAGAACCAGGCAAGTAATTCACTCAGTGGCTCCGTCTCCTCATTAAGCCCCTCTTCAGACTCCGCGTCTCTGAAGTTGAATTTGAATCTGTGGATCAACTGGCTCAGGTCCCACTGCTGCCACTAACTGCCTGCACATGGACTGAAGTCACCTCCTCCCTCTTCTCATTTTAGATGTTTTCTAGCCTTCTTGGCTTTCTGTCTTCAGAAACCTCACCAGGCAAGCCCACATAGGGATGGACAGGCAGATGCTGCTCTAACCTGAGAGTTGCCCACGGTTTGTCTTCTCTTGAGCAGCCCTCAGATGCTGTCTTCTGAAAAAACATCAATTGGACCTTCTAGTCAGGTAACCTCAGCAAAATATTGAGTATAAGGATTCTAGCCGTGCTGACATTCTACACTGTATTAACATTGCATCAATTAACTGGAAAAGGCACACATTGATTTTCTTTGAGAGATTCCAAGGATCAAGTATCAATGAACTGATTCAGCAAAGTCTAATTTACTAACAAATTTTTAACTTTGTGGAGAGAAAAGCTTCAAGGCCAAAGCAATCTTCCATTTGCCAGAAGAAAGAGAGGAAGAACTTACCCTCTTCAACAGATGTAGACAATTTCTATATTCTAAGAAAGCCAAAATTATGTATATGTATGTGTACAAGCCCTAAGCTTTCTCTTAATTATTGTAGAAAAAAGCTAATGGGAAGAGTTCAGCTCAAAACATAATTTGAAGTTCAATTAAAATGGGATATCTGACAACACAGGATCAAAATGAACATTAAAATTGGGCATTGAAATTGATTTTATCAAGGTTATGGAAAATATGGCATGTACAATAACGCTTACATGCCTATGGAAGCCCTGGTGGTATAGTGGTAAAGTGCTACAGCTGCTAGACTAAAGGCAGGCAGTTTCAATCTACCAGATGCTGCTTGGAAACTCAGTAGAGCGCTTCTACTCTGTCTTGTAGAGTTGCTATGAGTCAGAATCGACTTGACACAACAGATTTGGTTACATGATTGTAAACTGCTTATATATTTGGGAGAATAAAAATAAAATTTTTGTCGACAAGTTGATAAGTACTAGGGACCTAAACGTAAACAAGATGTTTTCTCTGCTGGAGCTCCCAGTCTAAAGACAGGGACCTCTGGAAATCTCTTCAGTAAGCAGATTTCAGTGATTTGACTTCTGACCAAACCAAACCAAACCCACTGCTGTTGAGATGATTCCAACCATAGTGACCCCATAGGACAGAGTAGAACCGTCCCACGGTTTCCAAGGAGCACCTGGTGGATTCAAACTGCCAACTTTTTGGTTAGCAACTATGCCACTTAACTACTATGTCATCAGGATTTCCTCTGACTTCTAAACATCTGTTTCCAGTCCTTTAGGTATACAGGCAAGTTTCCTGAAGTCACAGTACAGTAATGTGTGGGTATAAAGAGGATACAAATTCCAGTACCAAACAGTAATCATGTCAGTACCTGCATCTGTCCTACCAGAGCTTGGAGCACCTTCCCTGGCTCCAGAGGATACTAGCCATCCCAGCTGAGAGCAGACTTCAGTGACTCATCCAAAGCTATTTCTTCTTTCTTTTAGGTACTCATCTGTGCTACATTTCCCAGTCTCCTTTGCAGTCACATGACCATGGATTGCATTCCAGCCGATAGACTCTGGGCAGAAACGCAGGTCCCCCCCATAAAATTTCCCACACAATTTGCTCGCGTCACTCTGCTCAGCTGATTGTCAGCCCCCAGGGCATTCTTGAAAATCACCTGCTGAAGTTTTCAGAGCCTCTGTCAAGTCTTTGTCCCTGAATGACCACACGAAGTACGTTCTCTTCCCTCATCCGCTGTCGCATTCAAGCCCATCACCAGCACCCACCAATTAGCCTCAATGTGAACAAAATAAATACTCTGTAAAGCCTCTGAAATTTTATTAATTCTATTGCAGCTAGAGGCCTATTTCCGACAAAGGTTGTTGTTGTATGTGTGATATCAAGTTGATCCCAACTCAAGGCAACCCTGAAAGATAGAGTAGAAATGTCCCATAATGTTTCAAAGGGTGTGATCTTTACAGAATCCACATCTCTATCCTACAACGTGGCTGGTGGATTCTAATCACCAACCTCTAGGTTAGCAGCTGAGTGCTTAACTGCTGCACCACCAAGGCTTCTTCCTGGAAAGAAACCCATTGCTGTGGATTCCAATTCATAGTTAGACTACAGAGGTCAGAGTAGAACTGTCTCACAGGGTTTTCGAGGAGGAGTTGGTGGATTCAAACTATTAACCTTTTGGTTAACAGCCAAATGCTTAGCCACTATGCCACTTAGGGAAGCTGAAACCACAGCAGCCTTCTCTTTCGTGGTCCCATTCCAAGAACCTAAAGCATGTCCTGGCAATGAGTTCATGCAGTCACATATTTTTCTCAAATTTGCAAAAATAAACTATCTTAACTTTAAGTGGTCAAAACCACTTACTCTTTCCTCTTTGTCCTCCTGCATGTTATAGTTAATTTGGGATCCCTGGAGGCTTAGTAGCTGAGACCTCAGCTGCTAACCAAAAAGTTGACAGTTCAAATTTACCAGCTGCTCCTTGAAAAACCTGTGGGGCAGTTCTACTCAGTTCTACAGGGCTGCAGTCATTCAACACCTACTCAACAGCACCTAACAGCAATATACCTTAGAGGGAACCAGTTGTTCAGTGGTAGAATTCTTGCCTTTCGCGCAAGACATTCAGGTTTGGTTCCCAGCCAGAGTACCTCCTGTGTGGCTACTACCCGTCTGTCAGTGGAGGCTTGCATGTTGCTGTGATGCTGGAAAGGTTTCAGCAAAGCTGCCAGACTAAGGCAGAGTAGGCTGGCAATCTAATTCCTGAAAACCCTATGAATCCACAATGGTCCAGTCCCATCGAGCATAGAGTTCCCATGGGTCAAGCATCGACTCAATAGCAGCTAACAATGCAACATACTTCACTCAGTCTCCAGTGGCACTGGAGCAGTCAGGGCCTTTGGGGGAACTTATATATATATATATATATATATATATATGTATGTATGTATGTATATGTATATATTATACACATAACATATTGTATATACACAATATATATTGTGTTTTATATATATTATATATATTGTGTTTTCAGTAAAGGTTTATACAGCTGTTTAGCTTCCCATTTGATAATTCATACACAGCTCATTCAGTGACATTGGTTACGTCTTCACAATATGTGAACATCCTCATTATTTGAGTCCTGGTTATTTTGTTTCCAATAAACTAGTTTTCCTACTCCCTCACATTCTCATCTTCATTTTAAAGTAATTGTTGATGATTTGGCCTCATATAGGTGATTTTTTCAACGGCACTTGGCTTGGCAGGTGATTTTTTAAAGCACCTCAATAGTTATGGGTGATATTCATTACTTTTTGAGTCAATTTAATATTTTGTTATTTAGTTGCAAGCTAACCCCTGGCCACTCGAGGGCCACCAAGGGACCAGGCATTCAGAAACATGACACTTTTCTTCAGCTGCTTCTGGCTGATTGTGGTTACTGTCAGCAACAGTTTATTTGGCTAGATTATGCTTCATCTTGGCCATTTTTGAAAAGTGCCACCTGGTTCCCACTTCTCTTCAATCTGATGTGGGTAGTGGATCTGTGGGGAGCTTTGGGCGGGTTCCCACGCCTGTGTCTGGGATACCACCACAGGCCCTTAACTGTCCACCCTGGGATTTATGATAGAAAAGCCCTTCCAGATAGACATCGGGGCATAACCAAAGCTTCTCAGTACAGGGCTGGGAGTGGAGAGCCATCTCTGCTGCTCACATGGCCTCCTTTCTAGCCAATAGACATGGAGAAACTTCACCAGACGCATCTGGTTCTAAAGGCATCTCAGAGTCTCATCAGTCCCCATTGAAGAGTCAAGTGAGCCCCAAGTAGACAATGGCTTTTCCAAGTTTATACAAATGGAAAGTCTTGGTCTAGACCAGAACCCAGCCAATTCTCTGCTAGAAGTTTTGTGATCTCCTCCTACACCGACCCATAGAAATCTGATGGGCATAGGCAGTACAAGTCAGCACTATACAGCCCACTAGGGCATTCCACAAGCTGCACTAGTCTTTTGCTTTCTGCCCTGGCTAAGCATTTTCATGCCCTCTCTTTTCCATGACAGTCAATGACAAATCTTTAGTTGTCGTTTTATGCTGTGGGTGATTGCATGCAGTGTCTTATCTTGCTTTTTCATGCTACCCCACAGTTTGGTTTCATGTTACAAACAGAAATGCTGTTCACGGTGCCCTACCCAGCACATTCCCACTTTAATTTCCCAGTTCCCTGTAGACCCTTCTCACCTGCAAAAAAAGCTATCACGAAAGGTCTCCTCTGTCTAGAATGTTGTTTTGAAGCTCTATCTGAAAAGTATTTTAGAAAGTCTACTACTGTAAGTTCCTTTGCTTATGAAGAAAAAAAAAGAAAGTTAAAAACTGAATGTGCCGATATAGAAAATGTATATAAATATATATTGTTAAATAGACACAGGAAAAAAAATTACGAGGTGACCCCAGGGGTTAGTTTCAGTTCAAGATTTGAAGAGTATCTCAGGGCGATAGTCTCAAGCCCGGGACATTTAAGATATCTGGTTGAAGGAAGTTTATTTGGGGTTTAATGGAGTATATTTATCTGGTTCAAAGTGAAGATTAGTGTCACCTGGTATGATAACTCATGATGCCACATCCTCCCAGGCTCTCATCCCTTCCCTGAGAGTGAGTCACAGGCAGCTAATCTCCATCTTGCTCTGTCTCTTGAGCTCTGCAAAGACCCCGTGTTGCCAGAGGTGCTTCCTGGGACAGCCCTGCTGACCTTGGACCCTAGAAATGAGTGACCACCATCGAGGACACATTGCCGGGTAAACTTGCATCCTAAGATCCCTTGTTACAGGTAAAAGCCTGAAGTGTAAAGATTTGGATTCTAACAATTGTTAACCAGATTCTCCAGTTATAGCTGACTGCGAGTTTGCTGATGCACCTGGCCGAGACTACCCTACAGTGAGTAAAATGAGTTTACACAAGAAAAATCCAAACATTTCTTGACTTATTATAAACTCCCTCTACCATGAATCCTAGCTATGAATAACTGAAAACTGATTTTTATTAACCATTTGAACAAAAGCCATTGATACTTTCTTTCTTTATAGAAACTGATACTGCAAAATACTTGTCACATGAAAAAATGATCAAAGTTTATTATATCATAACAAATACAAACATATATTGCTATATTGTATATATATGTATCTATAGTACTTTCTTTGGTAGCATTGTACAAGGTCTGACAATTAAGTCAGCAAACTTAATTTTTCTAAGTGCTACATACCACATTCCTGAATATCACTATGGTCACCTTCAAAGTACTCCCCTTGGGAAGCTATGCACTGAAGTCAAACCCTAGTCTAGCCTTCAAAGCAATTCTGAACTCTTTCTGGAATGATCATTGTACAGGGTGGCCCAGTGGCAAGTTCACAGACTTAATTGTACAGTTGTCTGCAAGGGAGTTTTTAGCCACTAAGCAACTAACTGTTCTGGAACACCCTCCCTACTCCCCTGATCTGGCCCCCAGTAACTGTTTTCTTTACCTGAAGATAAAGGAAATGTTGATAGAAAGACATTTTGATGACATTGAGGACATCAAGAGTAATATAACAGCAGCTCTGATGGCCATTCCAGAAAAAGAGTTCCAAAGTTGCTTTGAAGGGTAGACGAGGTGCTGGCACAGTGCATAGCTTCCCAAGAGGAGCACTTCAAAGGTGTCTATAGTGATATTCAACAATGAGCCATGTAGCACTTCTTCTAGGATGAGTTCACCAACTTAACTGGCAGTCCTTGTATATTACATAATATATGATAATACATATTATAAATTGGCTGGCTATGTATTATAAATACAACTCATTGACACTGAGTCAGTTTCAACTCATAGAAACCCAAAAGAACAAAGTGGAAATACTCTAATAAAGTTTCCAAGGAGCACCTGGCAGATTCAAACTTCTGACCTGTTGATTGGCAGCTACAGTACTTAACCATTATACCAGAGTTTCCATATGTGTGTGTGTATGTTTATACATTCCACATATACATTAAAGAAATATATCAGATGATCAGTAAAAAAGAATTCTGGAGTTTGAAATACTGATCAGATTTGTTTTAAAAAACTAATTTATCATGATTAATTGTATTATTTCAAAGAAATAGCTCCTTTCATAAGAATTTTATAATTTGAAATTGTGTATTCTTTTCTTAAAGAGACATTGCATCATCTTCAGACCCCACTAAGCCTGTGTTGACTTCTGATGAGAGAACTAACCATTACCCTAATAAATACACCTCCTTTTTCACTACCTGGAGTGAGCCAGTCTCACAGAGGAACTGCTTCCCCATCTCAGTACTTTAAGGCATCTCCAGGAATAGGCCTCTTTCTCTGGTTGCTGGGTGCTCTCAAGTCAATTGTTTGACTCCTACAGGACAGAATAGAACTCCCTTATGGGGTTTCCTAGGTTGTAATCTTCACAGGAGAAGATCATCAGGTATTTTTTCCTTGGAGCCACTGAGTAAGTTTGAACCACCTTCTGATTAGCAGCCAAGTACTTAAACATTGAGCCACCAGTAGGCACCTTCTCATTCATGCATCACCTCAACCAGCATTTCTGGCTGCAGCCTGAGCACCTTCCTTTTGATGCTGAGAAGACCTGCTTATTATTCTTGGGTAGCAAGTGTCAGATTCAATAAAATCACCGTTTGCCCCTGAGGCCCCTTAAGCAAGCCTCAATCCAGCCCACTTATCTATTAAGCCTCCAGACAAGCCTGAACACAGATGAAGTCCCAATAGATACAAGACTTTGACATTTGCTTCAAGTCTTTCTAGAATTTAAAAAAAAAAAAAAGTGCTCTTAGGTTACAGAATCTCATTCGATCTTCCCAGCATGTGGACTGGACCCCTTCCACCTTATAGACAAGGAAGGGTACTGGACCTTGAGAGCATAAGTGGCCAAATCTACAAGTCACAGAGAAAGTACCAAACCCAGACTTTCTGTCTCCAGAGTGTGTTTTCTTACTGCAGTTCTGCTTTGCTTCCCTTCAGTGCCTTTGTTGTATTGTTAAGTGCCATCGAGTCAGTTCCTACTCATAGCAACCCTACTTACAAGAGAACGTGATACTGCCTGGTCCTGCACCATGCCCACAATCGTTGTGATGCTGAACCCGTTGTTGCAGTCACTGTGTTAGTCCATCCTGTTGAGTATCTTCCTCTTTTTCACTGACCCTCTACTTTACTAAGTGTGAAATCTTTCACCAGGGATTGACCCCTCTTGACAATAGGTCCAAAGTATAAGACAGAGTCTCGCCATCCTTGCTTCTAAGGAGAATCCTGGTGGTCAGTCCATTTAGATTTTAAAGAAGGAAACACTGACCACAGAAGAGTTGGTGAGATGAAGATGCAGTGAACTACTTGCAAAACTATGCCCTACAGATTAGTCTATCTTGTAGATTGAGTCCTGCCTCATTAATGTAACTTCCACTAATCTTATTTCATTAACATCATAGAGATAGGATTTACAACACTTAGGAAAATCACATTAGATGACAAAAGGGTGGACAACCACACAATACTGAAAATCATGGCTTAGTCAAATCAATACACTTATTTTGGGGAAAACACAATTCCATCTATGACATTCTGCCTTTTGACCTCCCCCAAATTTGTGTCCTGTTGTAAGCATAACATATTAACCCCATCACATCACATGTCTTGATTCATCACCAAGTCCAAAACCTGGAAATTCTCATTCATCTGTGAAATCTAGAAAACAAGTTATGTGCTCCCAAACTACAATGGTGGAAGAGGCACACGCTAGACATTGCCATTACAAACGGGGGAAGATGGAGGAAAAGAAAGAATAACAGGCAACGAGCAAGTCAGTAAAACACATCGTATTGGTCCTCAAGGCTTGAAAATAATCTTCTGTTCCTTGAGATCATTCACACAATAGCTTTGTCCTCTAGCTAGCGGTACTGGCCACACTCTAGGGATTCCGAGTGCACACTTCTCAGCCCTGGGCTTCAGCTCATCTTTCCAGGAACACTGGAACAGGAACTCTGCTCCCGAGGCTTTGGACAGCCCCGTATTTCTAGTCCGTCTGACTGACAACCCCACGCCTTGAAACTGAGGCAGCTCTGCTTTCTGTATTCCTTGTCTCTTCAGCTTCTGCTTCCTAGTTCCTTGATGTCTCAGTCCCCCAGGCTCCACTGCACTCATCTGCCATGTTTGGGCAATAGTTCCACCTATGAGTCGGATCCGACTCGATAGCACTTGGTGTAAGTGCATGGAGGCACCCTGCTCTGTGGGTCAACTCCCCTGCAGTCTTACGGTGGTCTCCCTGTTCTGCCACTACCAGTTCTCTGCTCCTCCTCCTGTCATCTGTGCCACATCCAGTGTAACAGCTCACTTGGCTTCCTTTGGAGTTCTCATCAGAATTGCCTTTGACATCCATGATTCCACCAATAGTTTTTACTGTTGGTACTTTAAAACTCTTTCATCTGCTATACATTCACAGTTTCAACATTGTTTCCACATTTTAGTCATCTGTTAGAACAACACCTTACTCCTGGTACCAAATTTTGTCTTAGTCATCTAGCGCTGCTATGGCAGAGACACCACAAGTGGATGGCTTTACGAAGAGAAATGTATTCTCTCACAGCCTAGAAGGTTGGAGGTCTGAATTCAGGGCGCCACCTCCAGAGGAAGTCTTTATTTCTCTACTGGCCCTAGAGTAAGGTGCTTGTCATTAATTCCTCCTAACTGAGGAGTTTCTTAGCACAGGGACCCCATGTTCTAAGGATACACTGTTCTCCTGGTTCTTGTTTCTAGATGGTATGAGTTCCCCCTGTATCTTTCTACTTGCTTCTCTCTTTTATACCTCAAAAGATAATGGCTTAAAACACAATCTAATCTTATAGATTGAGTCCTGCCTCATTAACATAACTGCCACTAATTCCAACTCATTAGCACCATAGAGCAAGGATTTACAACACACAGGAAAATCACATCAGATGACAAATGGTGGACAACCGCATGATACTCAGAATCATGAAAAGTCAAACTGATACACATTTTCAGGGGACACAATTCAATCCACAATGGTAAGTAAACCCAAGTCAGCCATGTAGACCTTGCTCATGGAGTTCTCTTGTTGCAGGCACCCAGGCACCACAGAACTACCTGAGGTTCTTGCTCTTTACTAATCAGGAATAAATAGGTAATACACAAAAAGTCTTTCCACACAAGTAAGGTTTATTGTGGAAGCTTGCAAGTGGAGATGGAGAGAGCCTAAGCAATGCTTGCCTCTGCTTTCCTGAACAAAGGACTTGTCCAAGCCTTTAAAGATTTTGAAGCAGGAAAGGCTATCATAACTATTCACTACAAGGTGGTGAGGAAGGTGAGACCTGGGTAGTGAAGTGTGCACTCAAGCAGACTCCAAGGTATTTTCTGCAGTAAAGGCTTCTGGGCCTCATGGTAGGACTTAACTATGGGTATTTCACCTGCACAGTTCCTTGCTCCCTTGGTTTGATTCCCTGGTCCTGACTGTGGCTCTCTGGTGCCCCTGGTGCAAGGTCATATTGCAGTCCAAGCCAGGTTTTCTTCACTTGTCCCCTGAGCTGGTTTTTTATCTGGTTCCTTCTGAAAAACAACTCTAAAGAAGTTTACATTTTTGTTTGGGTAACTTATCTCAGTGTCCCTGGATGTGATTAAACATTGAATCTTTTCATCCTCCACCACCTACTTGTAGTTTCAGTTACACTGTTTACTGGAAAGCTGTTTACTGGAAAGCTGTTTATAGAAGCCTCTATGCTCCCTGTCTCACTCTGCCCCTGGATGTGATCAGTGGCCAATTTTTTTCAGATCAGCAGGTCTTTCTTCCTAGTTTGTCTTAGTCTGGAAGCTCCAGTGAAATTTGTACACCATGAGTGACCCTGCTGGTATTTGAAATATCAGTGGCTCAGCTTCCAGCAACACAGCAATATGCAAGCCACTACAGTACCTCAAACTGACGGGTGAATGCTAGATTTCTTTTTAAATAATAGGAGGATAACTCACAGCAGAGGAGATGTGTCTTTGTTGGGGACACTTCCTGATGGATCTCTGGTTGAGGAAGATGAGCCCAACCCCACTCCCAGGGGCTGGGAAAGGAGTGCATTTCTGCGTAAGAAAATCACAGGATTTAGGAGTTGTTCACTAACAGCCTGAGACTGGGGTAAACTAGTTAAGGAGTCCAGGAATGAGAAAGGGAAATATAGCAAAGTTCTTCAGGGAAAAAATATGGTTCAAGTAGAGGTAGTAAGTAAGAGAATGGGAGTCCCATAAGAAATTCTGCGTGGTGAGAAAAGATCATTGAATCTTTAAGACAGGCAAGTCTACAATTCATTTAGAGATTTTCTTTGTAGTGAACCATGTTATTATTATACCCATACTCCCATGACCCTAAACCACCTGTAAAACTTTGCTTTCCACACCAGTTCTTACTAGGACAGTTTTGGAAAAAGAAACTGGAGTTGAGTCCTGCCTGAGGACACCATCACAGAAGGAACAGGCACAGGAGTTAAGCACAATGAACGATCCCAGCCCCAAAGGCTGTGGAGAGTAAAGCTCCTCAGAAATGCTGAGGAATATCAGAGACTACTTCAGAAAATCTGTGGAGATAGAGACTTAAACCACACACACACACACACACACACACACACACAAAATTTGGACACACACTCTATGATAATGCCAAGAGGCCAAGTGCCGTCGAGTCGGATCCAACTCATGGCGACAATATGCACTTTGTATTTCGAGTAATTTTGTTCAATTTACAAACGGAGGTTACTCCATACACACAATGTATTTTTGCACATAAATTTGCAATTTCAGCAAATAAAATCCCTGTTGCAGAGTAAGAAACTAAAAGCAATCCATGTTCTCTTTTACCTTGATCTTCAAGAATGCAAAACTTTTGCATTACTTAGAAGTAAAAATCAGTTATTTTTTATTTCATTTAATGGGTGACTGTATTATTTCTACTGATTTTTGCATAGCATCTAACTTTGTAAAACAAATATAATTCATTATCTGGACCTTTAGAGTCATGTAGACTAGTGGTAAGATGCTCTTTGCTGTGTTACTTTTAAGATTATTTGTTGATTTGAGGTCAGTGTTGTGTGTCCCTGCACCTGAAAATGAACCTAGTGAGTCATTAAGATTTTTTGTATCATCTATATCAAAACAGCAGAGTAAGATACCCATGAGATAGAGGGTTTTTGTTATGGTTAGGCACCACACAGTTGGTTCTGACTCATAGCAACCCCTATGTACAACAGAATGAAACACTGCCCAATCATGTCCCGTCCTCACAATCATTGATATGTTTGAGCCCATTGTTGTGGCCAATGTGTCAGTCCATCTCATCAAGGATCTTTCTCCTTTTCTCTGATCCCCTACTTTACGAAGCATGATACCCTTTTTCAGGGACCTGTCCCTCTTGATGACATGTCCAGAGTACATGAGACAAAGTCGCAAAATCCTCACTTCAAAAAAGGATTCTGATGGTGTCCAGCCACCACCAAAGACAGCCATGACAGGGCACACAATGTTGAGTCCCTGTGGCAACATGGAAAAAAGAAGGGTGTACCTCAATAACTCTACTAAAAGACCACAATTGATGGTCTAACAGCCTGAGGGATCTCCTGGGAGCACGGCTCCTAGACCTGCTGCTACTGCTGTCCGGAAAACACTATCGAGGTCAACTCTTTGGACGAAAAAGGAGTGGACTCAGGATATATTGTGACCATATGGTGTATGTACTTTATGGTTCTATATGTTTATAGGATTCTGCCCTACTAGTCTCTTTCTAGGTGGGAGAGGAAAGGGTGGAGAAGAGGAAACAAGAGATTCTTGGGGGGATACAACAAGTATAGAATGAAAAGGAGGAGTATGTTGCCACCAGGCAAGGAAAGCAGAAGAAGCTGCAGATAGGAAGGCATGCAAATTAATTTGGATTTTGTATATTTTCATTTAGTCACCAAAAAAAAAATAAATAAATAACAACCTATTCTGCCTATTCTGGCTGTACTTCTTCTGGCACAGAATTGTTTGTTCTTTCAGCAGTCCATGTATACCAACAACTGAGTTTGTGTGCTCATTCTAGAAAAAGCGCTGCATACCTTGTTGCTGAATATCACTACAATCACCTTCCCATTGGGAAGCTATGCACCGATGCCAGTACCTGGTCCATCCTTCAAGGCAATTTTGAAATGCTTTTTCTGGAATGGCCATCAGTGCTGTCATTGTATTACCCTTGATGTCCTGAATGTCATCAAAATGTCTTCCTTTCGGTACTTCCTTTCTCTTTGGGTAAAGAAAAAAGTCATTCGGGGGCAGATCAGGTGAGTAGGGAGGGCATTCCAATATAGTTATTTCTTTACTGGCTAAAAAATCCTTCACAAACAGTGCCGTGTAAGCTGATGCATTGTTGTGATGCAAGAGTCATGAGTTGTTGCCAAAAGTTCAGGTCAGTTTCATCTAACTTTTTCACATAGCCTTTTCAGCATTTCCAGACAGTAAACTTGGTTAACTGTCCATTTGGTACAAATTCATAATGAACAATCTCTTTGATATCAAAAAGGGTTAGCAACATCTTTTGACTCTTGATTTGGACTGACAGAAGTTTTGGTTCACAGAGAGCTGGCTGACTTCCATTGTGCACTTGGATGCTGTGTTTCAGGGTCATATTGGTACATCCATGTTTCGTGACCAGTGATAACATGGCCCAAAACATCATCTTGCCTCTCCCAAAGGTCTCAGCAAACTTCAACTCTCCTTTGCTTTTGTTCATCTCAGTGAACTCCTTCAGGATCATTTTTGCACACTCCTTTCTCTTGCCAAGGTTTTCAGTTAACATATTCCTGTTTCTTTATCAGTGTTTGCTGGGTCTGCTATGCTTCTCACAGTCAGCTGATGAATTTGATGCACAATTTGACAAACTTTTGCAATGTTTTTGTCCGTTCTGCTCGTTACTTGCCACCCAAACATCTCTTCACCAGTGATGCTTTCTCTGCCCTCCAAAAAAACTGTCTAATCCATTTGTGCACTGCTGTTTTCTTCATGGCATTACCCCATAAATTTGGGCTAACATGTCCCTGATTTCACTTCTACTCTTGTCAAGTTTAACAAATTTAATGTTTGTTCATTGCTCTAATTCGAGCTCTGACATTCTCATGACAACATTGAAAAACATCACCACAACAATAATGAATGCCACTTAGCAAGATACCATCACACATCAATGTGAACTCAGCTGTGAGCCGCTGATATATCAAGGTTATGAAACCTTACTGAGTTGTTTGCACAGTGCTGCCAACATAAGTGCATGCTGTCAGGTTCACAAATTTAGTTGTAGACCTCGCATTCAGTACTCTTTGGTAAAACCATAATTCAAAGTTACCAGTTCTTCAGTCTTCCTTATTCACTGTTCAGCTTTTACAAGCATATTAAGCAACTTAAAACACCATGGCTCAGATCAGGCACACCTTAGCCCTCAGAGTGACATCTTTGCTTTTTAGCACCTTAAAGAAGTCAAGCTACACAGGTACAATTCTCATTTGATTGTTCCCCAAACGAAACATGACATATGAAACATTATACACTATAACTATATAAGCATGAGAAAAAAAAGTAAGATAATTTTTTTTATAATTTAGGGGTCAGAATTTCTTTCTACAGTAGATGCTCACAAAACGAAAAAGAAAAACATTTAAGTATTTAAAAGTTTGAAACTTTCATTGATCAAAATGTCTGTATGGTAAAAAAGTCACAAGAAAGAAACTGACAGAATGTATTTATAGCATATGTAATCAAAATTATTGTTCAGAATACCTAAGGAACTCCCAGATCATTAAAGAATATGCAGACAGAAATTACAGAAGAATTACAGTTTTCCAATAAACACATAAAAGGACATTCAACTTCACTAGTAATCAAGAGAAGGCAGATTATAGTTTGACATTCTAAGCATTTTAAGTGTACAATTCAGCAGCATAAGCTACATTCACTATTTTGTACAACTGTTAAAACTATCTGTGGTAAAACCACAATGAAATAATGTTTTCTATTCATCGAGTTGTAGAAAATTAAAATTAACATTGTAATAGCTTTTCACAGTATGTCATTATTAAGTTTAAAGGAGTATAGCTCAAACAATGAGCATGCTGTATGTTATCATGATTCCATTTTAAACATGAAGAAATGAATGCTTAGAAAGGTGAAATGATTTACTCTACAGAGCCATGGTAGCTCACTTAGGGTTGGCTGTTAACCCAAAGGTTATCAGTTCAAACCTACCTAGTGTCTCTGCTGGAGAAAGACCTGGTGATCTGCCTCTATAGAGATTATAGTCAAGAAAATCCTATGAGGGGGCCTGTACTCTGTCCCATGGGGTTGCTATGAGTCAATATCGACTCGACAACACCCAACATTAACAATACAGTAGCTAGTCTAAAATAGTCACATTCTCACTGGCAATTTCATTTTGGAAATAAGAGGTAACAGAGTAAAAAGTTTCAGTGGTCTGCTGTGATTCATAAAACAACAAGATCGTTGGTTCTATCTCATTTGTCGTTATTTTTAATGGTAACAGTATATTATTTTACATCATACCAAAACAGTTGTCCTCTAAGAGATATGTGTTTCAGAGTGTACTTGTGTTACATAGTGTTTTTGTAGCCATGATCTTTTGGAGCTAGATGGTCAGCGTTTTCTCCCAGGCACTTAAATATTTTCCCCACCCAAGGACACCATTTTTTATAATATGTGATGCAAATGTACAATTCAATTTTTTATTGATGTCTGCTTTTTATATGTGTTCATGTGTGTGTGTGTAAATAAATAGTCTCATAGGGTGAACTAATCATATAAAACATTGCATATGAGTATGCATTAGCATTTTCTAATTTTTCATTTTTCACTTTAAGAAAATATACCTCTAATGACATCCTCATAGGTTTTGTTATGCTAGAATTATGACTTAATTTATTCCTCCAGTCCCCAACACTGGGCGTTTGGCTGTTCCCTTCTTCCTTGCTTTCTCTCTGCTAAGTGCCATCTTGACAAACAAACGTTTTACTATTTCTTAAGGATAGTCGTTGAAAAGTAGGATATGAATCAAAAGGTAGAAACAGTTTTACATCTTTTGATATATACAATATTAGAAAAGTCCTCTCTAGAAATAGTATACAAATTAAGAAGTACACACCGAGTGCATAGCTATTATCACTTTAGCATTGATAATGCCGATGCTGGAAACTTATTGATACAATTTTTAATTTATTACAGGGAAACATTCTGACAGGACTGGTAACCCTATGTGAAATTTCCATCCATTCATCTGCCCATTTTTCTCGTGGTGTCAGTGTCTTTTTTTGCCCATTTCAATGCACTTTTTAGGTATTTAGAACAGTAACTTTTGTACATTATGTTTATGCCGAGTATTTTTAAAGCAATTTGTCAATTTTTTTTCCTTCTAATTTATTGAGACACTTCCTGAAAGATCAATAGTTTCATACTTTTATGATCTCCTACTAATTCCTCTCCACCCCTCACCTGGTCCAGACTCCTATTACATGAATACTAAATTACTACGAGAGCCTTCTGCGGATCTCCCCTTACCGCCTCTCCCTCCCGCGCAGCGGCACCAGATTCCTGGCCCTAAACCGGTTTGAAACATTTTACATATAAAAGAGATGGCTTGCCTGAGGTCGGACAGAGGTATTCAAGGCAAGGATCTTGTATTTGCATGCAGAGGCAGAGCATCAACAGACTGTCTCACCTGGAGCAGATTAGCAGATGGTAGTCCTTCGATTTCCCCCGTATATCTCTATTAAGGACAGAAGTCCAGGCTCTTCTATTCTCGGGGTTCTTTAAGCACATTTGTCAAAAACCCGCGTCTCTCTTTGCAAATCGTTTTTATTTATTGCTTCAAAGGAGTTTCCACCAACTTTCATTTCCTCCTGACTTAAAAAAAAAAAAAAAACTTTTCATTTCCTGATCACTTGCTTCCTGACAGGAGTCCCTAGGTGATGTGAAAGATTACTGGGCTCAGCTGCTAACTAAGGGACTGGAGATTCAGGTCAACCAGAGGCACCTTGGCAGAAAGGCCTGGTGATCTGCTTCCAAAAAATCAGCCACTGAAAACCTCACACATCATAGTTCTCCAGCACACTTGAGTCAGAATCATGGCAACTGGTTTTGTTTTCCTGGACAACACTGAAGCCTCCTTCTGTTACTATTTTCTCAAAGCAGTGTTTTTCAGTTCAACATCTCCTGTATAGAGAGAGGCACCCTTGTACCCATGTTCCCACCACCTCCTCTCACTATTCTCAAGAAGAGACTATTTAGTTATTCGTTCTGCCAAACATCAGAGACACACTGTCTCCTTCAGAGGGTCACCTCTAGGTCATTCTCATGAAAAGAGGGAATTATACTGAAGTGGCTGTGACAGCCAGCAAGCTGGTCTCAAAATAAGATGTGAGTCCCTGGGGTCAACTCACCAGGGTGCCTGCAAGTGTCTGAAGAGCCAACAAAGTCCCTGCAAGGACAGAGACCAAGTCAGCAGTAAGAGTCCTTCAGAGTTAGTGCCCTTACAGCCAGTGAACTCCACCCCTCCAGAGACCACATCTGAAGGGGTCGTAACCCATTCCTTCATCATGGAAGACACAGACTCATCCAGTTCCCAGAAGAAGGTAGGGCTGGGGTAAGAGTCTTCTCCAAGCTCATTGCGCTGTCTTCCTTCTCTCTAGCTACACATAACTTGTCCCTGGGGGAGGAGGGGATCCTATTAGCTTCAAGTCATGTAACCTTCTCAAAATGCTAATGAACAAGAAAAGGACCCCAGGAAGCATCAAGATGCTGACAGACTTAGGGATGTATCTGGACTTGGTACAGAGCTATGTGGCATCTTTATCAGATGATTTCCAAGCTTGATGGCTCTCCTTGAAACTGCAACAAGCATATGAGCCCCCGGATATCACAAACTCCTGTGCTTCAAGACAAGACTATTTTAAGTTTCTTTTGTTTCTCTGTCTACTACAGTAAGTGGTCCAAGCAGGCCCAGATCTGCTTTATCTTTGAGGCTGTTTCTTTAAGAAAAGAGTGGTAACAGGGCAAGAAACTGAGTGATTAACTCTTCTTCCTTTTAGTTTCAAGGCTGGTGTAAACAGTTAACATGCTCAGCTGCTAACCAAAACGTTAGAGGTTCAAGTGCACCACAGGCAACATGGAAGAAAGAACTGGCTATCTACATCTGAAAAATAAGCCATTGGAATTCAATCGATGGCTACGGTTTTCCTGGTGTTACTTTACATGATTCATGCATTTCTCGCCTCCACAGTTTTCTCACTCTAAGCAATTCACAACATTTCATAGAATCGAGGATCCATGAAACTTAGAATCAAAAGGACTTTGCATGCCATGTGTTCCAGCCACCTCATTTGATGGAAAAGGACAGCAAAGCCCAGAGAGATGGAATGAGTTGCCTAAGATCAAACTGTTACCGAGTGATAGATTCCCAACTAGGGTGCCATTGCTCTCCAGCCAGGCCACCTGCAGACCACTAGACCTCCCCTGAATTCTCTCAGTACCATGGCCTCTTTCAGATGTCACAAAAACTCATGGCTTTTGTGCTGTGATGGAATACTTTTCCATCTCGGATAGTCCTCAAAAATCCCCCCACCCTGCACTCTCAGATTCTTAGCTTATTCAGTCCCAGAACTTGCAAGCACTCTTTGGGCACTCTTGCAAGCACTCTTTGCTGTGTACAAGTCTAGGAAACCCTGGTGGCTTAGTAGGTGGGTGGCATGGCTGCTAACCAAAAGGCAGTTCAAATCCGTCAGGTACTCTCTGGAAACATCGTAAGGCAGTTCTACTCTGTCCTGTAGGGTAACCATGAGTCAGAATCAACTCAGGGACCTTGAGTTTGGTTTGGGGTTTTATACCAGTCTAATCTTTCCAGTTAGACTGTGAAACAATGAAGAACAACAGGTGTCAAGCCCTTCCATGGATCTTGCATGAAACCCAAGGAAATGTTTGCATAGTTCTTTTAAGAGCCCAGAAAGTTTTTCCTGTCTATCCTTCTCCTTCATGCAAACAGGATATATTGTCGTAAATTGCTATCAGTTTCAACTCATGGAGAACCCACGTGTGCAGAGTAGGACCCTCCTCAGAGTTTTCAAGGCTGCAATCTTTTGGAAGCTAATCAGCAGGCCTGTCTTTTGGGGTACTTCGGGTGGATTTGAACCGGCAACCTTTCAGCTACTAATTGAGCATTTAACCATTTGCACCACCCAGGGACTCACACAGAAGACATCTATTTTTAGACAATGATAGAATAGCAGAGTGGCTAAAATCTTGGGGCTCCAAAGGAAGACCGACCAAAGTTTGAATTCTAACATTGCTGTTTGCAAGTTGGATGACCTTGAACAAGTTATTTTACTTCTTATGCTTCTGTAAAGTCATCTAGAATGAGATGATAACATTGCTCTTGTGTACAGTGGAATTGATTCTTACATAGATGACCATATAGGACCGAGTAGAAATGCCCTGTAGGATTTTCTAATCCACAATATTTATGGGAGAAGATCACCAGGTGTTTTTCTCCTGTAGAGTAGCTGGTGGGTTTCAACCACCAGCCTTTTTGTTAGTGACCAAGTATCTAAACATTGTACCACCAGGACTCCTTAAGATAATAGTATTTATTGCCATTGAGTTAATATCAACTCCTAGTGACCTATAGGACAGAGTAGAACTGCCCCCATGGTGTTTCCAAGGCTGAAAATCTTCACAGGGGCAGATTGCCACATCTTTCTTCCATGAAACAGCTGGTGGATTTGAACCATGAAACTTCTGGTTAGCAACAGAGGGCTTTAACTACTGTGCCACCCGTGCTATCCATTGAGATAAATAATCCAAGCCCCAAACCTACTGCCATCGAGTTGATTCTGACTCACAGTGACCCTATACCAAAAAACCAAACCCCCCGCATTTGAGTCAATTCTGACTTATAGCAACCCCATAGATCAGAGTAGAACAGCCCCATAGAGTTTCCAAAGAGTGTCTGTTAGATCTGAACTGCCAGCCTTTTAGTTAGCAGAGGCAGCACTTAACCACTACGCCACTAGGGTTTCCAGTAGGACAGAGTGAAACTGCCCCACAGAGTTTCCAAGGAGCAGCAGGTGGCTTTGAACTGCTGGTCTTTTGGTTAGCAGCTGAGTTCTTAACCACTGCACCACTGGGGCTCCACGAGCCACTGATAGCAATACTTATTTCTTTAAATTGTTGACTTAGTCGGGGTGCTCTACAGAAGTGGATTCAGTAAGACAGAGAAAAGGCCAGGTAGGCAAATAGGCAGATAGACAGAGATTTATTTTAAGAAATTGGTTCATGCAATTGTGGGGAGCTGTCAAGTCCAAATCTGCAGTTTAGACAACAGGCTGCAGACTTCCTGTAGGCTCATACCCCCCAAATCTGTAGATCAGGTGACGGGAAGAGCCGAGAGTAAGGGAGTAGTGGAAAAAATGTTTATTTATAAACTGGAGGCAGAATTACACCGTAGGGAATAATCTCTTTTTGTTATTAAGGCTTTTAACTGATTGGATGAGGCCAAGCTACATTGTAGACAGTAATCTGCTTTACTTCAGGTCAACTGATTTAACCACGTGTAACTACTTCACAATAGCATCTAAACTAGTACTTGACCCAACAATCGGGCATCGTAGTCCAGCCAAGCAGACACATAAAATTAAACATCATGAGAATGTGTGATCCACACAAGTAAAGTGCAGGGACTACTTAGCACAGTGTATCAATGTCCAGCAAAGATGAATCATTGTTGTATATGTAAAATGAAATCTTTCAAACAATATTCACCAGCCTAGTCAGTTTCCTGAACAGACTAAAATCCATGGGGGAACAGACACGAGTTTTCTTTTCTTTTTATTTTCTAAGACTAGTCCACAGCCAACTCCTCCTTCCCAGCTTCCCCCTCACCAGCTCGGGCCTGGCCTTGAGTTCAAGAACCTGCACTGAGACCAGAGTCCAGGAGCTGTCCTTTCCCTGTCCTGCTCTTTAGGCACACAGCCCTGATCACCCTGCAGGATTTTCCTGGGAGCTCCTCTCATGTGCCCCCTGCACTCCCCAGCAGGTTGGCAACTCACTCCTCCCTCATGCTCCCCTCTTCAGTGAATTCTCGGATTTTGTTTAAATACGTTGAGTGTGTATCCTAAGTTACCTACTGCTGCCGTAGCAGAAATTCCACAAGTGAGTGGTTTTAAGGAACAGACAGTTTCTCACTGTTCCAGAAGCTGAAAGCCCATATCAGGGTCTCAGCGATATGGAGTCCTTGTCGACAGCCCCAGGCACTCCTTAGTTCCTTGGCTTATGACAACCCGAAAAACTGAACCAGTTGTTACTGAATTGATTCCAACTCATAGCGACCTCATAGGAATCACAGTAGAACTATTCTTTACAGGGTTTTTCATGGCTGATTTTTCGGGAGTACATCGTTAGCTTTTCTTTCAAGCTACCTCTGGGTGGACCCGAATCTCCAGCCTTCCAGTCTGCAGCAAGTGCGTTGATGGTTGCACTGCCCACGAACTCTGGCAAGGGTCCTGGCATGGGAAAAAGCTCCAAGAAACACAAGCACGTGGCTGGCTTGAGAAACTGAAGGGAGACTTGTGTGGCTGTAATGCAGGGATTGATGCTGAAGACTAGTGGAGAAGGCCAGACTGTGCAAAACAAAAAACCGAAACTCACTGCTGATGAGTCGAGTGACCCCTATAGGACACGGTAGGTAGCACTGCCTTTACAGGATTTTCAAGGCTATCATCTTTGCAGAGGCAGACTGCCAAATCTTCCTCCTGTGGAGTACCCAAATGAACTAAACCCATTGCTGTTGAGTCGATCCCAAGTCATAGTGACCCTACAGGACAGAGTAGAACTGCCCCAATAGAGTTTCCAAGAAGCACCTGGTGGATGTCAACTGCCAGCCTTTCGGTTAGCAGTCATAACACTTAACCATTATGCCACTAGGCTTTCCTCCTGTGGAATAGCTGGTGTTTTGAATTGCTAACGTTTTGGTTAACAGCTGAGTACTTGATCAATGTGCCACTGAGGCCAGATTGTGCAGGGTCTTATAAATACACAACAAGAATTCATAATTTTTAATACAATGGTAAACCAGTGCTGGATTTTAAGTAGAGGAACTCAGCGTCTTCCTTTGGACATTACAGTGGGTTGTATGAAGGCCCCCCAAAATGGTACATCCGAGCCCTAGTCCCAGAAGCTGTGACGCTGACCTTATTTGGGAAAAAGTTCTTTGTAGAGATGGTTAAGAGTCTCCAGTTGAAGTCACCCCGGGTTAACCAGGTAAGCTTTCAATTCAGTAAGGCTTGTCAGAGACAGAAGAGAAGACGTGGACAGAGAAGAGAAGGCTCCGTGAAGGTAGGGGCAGATGTGACATTACACGGCCCCAAGTTACGGCATGCCTGGAGCCACCAGAGGCCAGAAGAGGTTAAGAAAGATCCCCCCAGAGCCTTCACAGTGAGTATAGCCCCACAGATACCTGATTACGGTCTTCTGGTCTCCCAAAGTGGGAGACAATACATGTCTGTTATTTTAAGCTGCCCAGTTGTTACTGCAGCCCCAGGAAACTAAGACAGACACCTATGAAAACGGCGACTTCTGTTGAACCACTTCAGACCTCCAATGACTCGGAGATCTGTGTAAGCCACTCAGAAGGTTAGAACTAAGCATGTTCAAAAGATCTTCCCAAAGGTCAGCTGTATCTCAAATTACACCCAAATAGAGTTAAAAAACTTTTCATCTATCATTTGCTCAATGCTATAACACTGATTGGGGCCCTGGTGACACAGTGATTAAGAGCTTGGCATCTAACCAAAAGGTCAGTAGTTTAAATCCACCAGTTGCTCCTTGGACACTATTTGGGGCATTCCTACTCTCCCTTACGGGGTCACTATGCGTCCAAAGAGACTTGCTGGCAATGGATATTTTTCACACTACTAGGTAATTGTTGGGGGGCACTGATTTTTCTCTTGGAATACTGACAAAAATATCATCACGTGTGTATGTCTGTGTGTTGTTTAGCACATGTATGAGCTTGTGCATGTGTGTACAGGTATGAGGGTGTGCAGGTATGTGTGCCTGTGTTTGTATGTATGTTCTAGGAGAGTTTAAAGGAACTGGACCAGTGTTTTCACTCACTTCTGCCCCTAGAGATGGTTGCCTGACAGGAGTGTCTTTTGAGCAGGCTTTTTGCTGCCAGCTGCCATTGAGATCACCTGGCTCACAGGAGCCCCACGGACAACAAAATGAAACGCCGCCCAGTCCTGCATCATTCCCGTCGTACTTGGTGGGCTCAAGTCCATTCCTGTGGCCATAGTATATTTTCAGTGCCTGCTGATTTAGGGGCTCGTCTTTCAGCACTGTGTTAAACAATATTCTGTTGTCCTGGGGTTTTTTCAGTGGCTAATGCTCAGAAGGCAACCGTGGCCATGTAAAGGTGAAGTGTTACAGCTGCTAATCAAAAGGTCAGCAGTTCAAATCCACCTGGTGCTCCTTGGAAATTCTATGGGCGCAGTTCTACTCTGTCTATAGGGTCAAAAGAGTCAGAATCAACTTCATGGTACTGAATTTTTTTATGTCAGAAATAGACTGCCAGGCTTTTCTTCCTAGTCGGTCTTAGTCTTTAAGCTCCACTGGAACCTGTTCACCATGAATGACCCTGCGGCTATTTGAAATACCAGTAGCATAGTTCCGGGACCACAGTAACATGCAAGCCTACACAGACAGTATGACAGGTGGTAGTTTCAGTGGGTAAAAGGCAGTAAATGGACCAGAATAAAGGAGAGAGCGTACAGGACTGAGCCATAATATAGCAAGACAGGTGACTCACCAACCAGTAGTCTCTTGCCAGCTTAAAGCTGTCAAGTTGACTCTGACTCACAGCGACACTATAAGACAGAGCAGAATTGCCCCACCACGGTTTTGAAGGCCATCAGTCTTCATGGAAGCAGAGTGCCTCATCTTCCTCCTGCAGAGTGCCTGGTAGATTAGAACCACCAACCTCTCAGTTAGCAGACGAGCACTTAACCACAGTGCCACCATGGCTCCTTAGCATAGTAACTTAAGAGGAATTGCTGTATCTGTCATCTCATGCTTTCCTCATTTTCTTTCTCTTTTTTTGAAGAACTCCTTCTTGCCTCATCTCCTCTTCAGCCAGCCTTCAGTTTGAAGGCTGCAATGGAAAGAATCCAGGCAAAGGATCTCAGGTCACTGTTCAATGGTAGGGAGGTACTGTGGGGAGAGGGTGCAGAATGACAGGGTCTGGGCTGCAACGTTGTAGCCACAGGCACAGCACTCCACACAGTTTACTGGCCTCATGAGGATGCTTTTGCTTCACCCAAGGGTCATTTTTGTCTGGCCTCCATCTCCGGCCTGGGGCTGACCGCCAGAGAATGCACAAAAAGTATGCCAGCGTTTGAGGATTCCCCATCCTGGAAACAAGCCCAAAGCCGTTGCATCCTGTGGCAAAAGCACAGGCAGAAAAAATGCTGCCTGGTCAGCCCCTCTCATTCTGTTCAGGCCACTGGACACAGCTTTTGCCAGCTCCAAATTCACTTTTTGTCCGAAGAATCAATGCACCTATTGAAAGAGTGTCCAGGAATGGCCTTCCCTTTGCCCCTCTTGGATGCCGACAGGCACAGAGCCCAGCAGGCTCTGTTTTGTTAGCATAGCCCCTCCACAGGAGGACAGGGCCACATGGGGACCTCCCCCTTCTGCATTCAGCACTTCTGCTTTGTTTCCTTGTTCTCAGCCACAATAGCAGCCAGTTCACTGAGCGTCCACCTGTGCGCAGCCCTATGCTGAGTCCTGGGAGAATCAGGGTAAAGAGAGCATGAATCGTGTGTTGTGGCAGGATTTCTAAGTAGCAGTGTCCAGGAACCTGGCGCAGATGAAGAGTCCCAGTCATCAGGCACCACCAGGCAGGCATCTTTTTTCAAAGGGATCTTCTGTCTATCACCCAGAGGTACATAGTTTCTACTACCTACTCTCATGTATGTGTAGCTAAGGATTGCCTAGCATTTATTTGTGATTCATTTGTTTGTATTTCGGATGACTTCCTCTTTTGGGTTTATTTATATCTCCTTTTACCCCCTCTCATCTCCATCATCTCTCATAATTTTCAATGTTAAGTATCCTTAATCACAAGCATACCCAAGTTTATAGTCACATAAACATCTACAATATTTATGAGCATATATAGCAATTTTGTTTTGTTTTGTTTTTATAAAACTGGATTTTTAATATATATATTTCTTTGCAACTTGTTTTCTTACTTATAATGCATCACAGACTTTCATCCAACTTCATAGATACAGTTCCAACTCATTCTTTTTGATAGATGCATTATATTCCATAATTAAGTATACCTTATTTGTCATGGATTGAATTGTGTTCCCTCAAAATATGTGTGAACCTGGCTGAGCCATGATTCTCAATATAGTGTGACTGTCCATCATTTTGTCATCTGATGTGATTTTTCTATGTGTTGTAAATCCTACCTCTATCTATGATGCTAGTGAGGCTGGATTAGCAGCAGTTAAGTTAATGAGGCAGAGAAGCTTCTAGACCAGGGGAAGACTGATGACTGGGATCTTCCTCCAGAACTGACAAAGAAAGCTATCCCCTAGAGCTGGCTGCTAGACTGTAAGAGGATAAGTCTGTTTTTAAGGCCATCTACTTTGTGGTATTTCTGTTATAGCAGCCACTATAGCTAAGACCTTAGTCATCCGTTTCTCTACTAGTGGTCATTGAGGTTTCTCCTGGTAACAGATAGTGCCATTGGGAATAGCATTGCTTTTCCGACCTTCCCAGTGGGCTGCAGCTGGCATTACCAGTTGTACAACTTTTCCTGTACGTGTATGACACTACCATGTTCCTGACTTCTGCTATTTACTGAGGACTAACTGTGTGTGCCTTGCTCAAGTCAGGTGCTATTTACACACTTTACACACAGTATCCCATTAACGCCACAACAAGCCTGTGAAGTAAGGACCGTTATTTCCATTTTACAGCTAAGAAACACAACGCTGAAGGGTCCAAGGTCACACAGCTAATAAGCAGCAGAGCCAAGTTCAAAGTTAGCCTATCTGATTCCAAAGGCTATGCTCTAAACCACCATTCTAACTTCCCCAGGTGCAGACCTATAAAGCACTCTGAGTTAAACTCTAAAAGTTTAACTCTACATAAACTTTAGTACTGAGCATCTCTTCTCAACCAGCACCACCTTTATCTGCCTCTCAGGCAAGAAGCCTTGAGCTCTTCTTGGCCTTCACACCCTTCACCATTTCCCAGCCACAGTAGCCAACCCACAGTGAAACCGCAGCGACTTCTTCCTTCCTCTCCTCCAGCTAAACTAAAGCATTAGTCCAAGAACTGGAGATGTCTAAGTTGTACTGTCAAAATCTACCTCTCCGTTCTCTCCTGAGACATGGTTTTTGGTAAGATTATGCTGTATGACTAAGATTTATTTAATTCCCTGGTGGCTGCTTAAGCAGACATACTCTACTATCTTTTCCCATCCATGATTTCTGGAAACTATTTTAAGTCTCAAAAGCAGACCCAGGGGTGAGAGGTTCTAACCTGGATGAGACTCACCAGGTAAACTACTAACCCATAATTTAGATTTCCTTAATACTTATTAAGATTTTTTGTCATAAAATTTACCCTAGGGAGTCAAGTAAGATGTTGCCCATCTGAAATAATAAGCTTTGCTGAGTGTATCCTATAAAACCAAAAAGTAAACCCACCACTGTCTCGTAGATTCCTACCTAGAGAGACCCTGTAGGACAGAGTAGAACTGGCTCAGAGTTTCCAAGGAGCACCTGGAAGACCTGAACTACCAGCTGTCCCGTTAGCAGCCCCACCTAGCACCTGGAGGATTTGAACTGCCAGCTTTCTGGATAGCAGCCGTAGCACTGAACCACTGTGTCACCAGGGTTTATAGATACAGTCAGTTGCATTGCATTCACTATTTTAAATCTCATGGTGTGGTGGTCAGGATTATGTCAACTTGGCTACTCCGTATTTAGCTGCTGTATAAAGTGGCAGGGCAGGGTTTGTGGTGGCTCCCTGCCCCTTCACTCTCATTTCTTGACCTTCCACTACTACTGCTGGTCTGCAAACCTAGCCAGGAGCTCCTGCTCTCTTCTTCCAGCGTCTGGTTCCAGGACTTGAACTGGCAGCTGTTGGATTCATCAGTCATTACAGTCAGCACTTGGGAGTCCTGCTCGCTGACCTACCGATCCTGGGCTCACCAGCCTCTGCCGCTCTGCTCCCTGACCTGCCGATCCTGGGTTTGCCAGCCTCCCTTACTTCGTCTCGCCACCAGCTTGGGATCCACTGACCTACACAACCGGTGATCTAGAACTCTGGCCTCTGACCTGCTGACTTTGGGTTCCTCAGCTTCCGTGGCCACGTGAGGCTTGTGCCAGAGCTTGGGACATTCAGCTTCTGTGATTATGTGAGCTTGTTTCCTATATCTGTATCTATCTATCTATCTATATATTATAAATCTTTCTTTGTACCTACATGTGTTACTGGTTTTGCTTCCCTAGAAAACCCAGCCTAAGACACATGGCATAAATACAAATGCAAGAGATGTCACATCTTTTTATTACTTACTGTCCTTAATAAATTCTTTTGTCTTAATAATTTCATATGGGCTTACATGAAAAGGCATGAACAAATAGTTGGAAGTTCTCTCAGGGTCACCATGACTCGGATCCGAATCAACGGCACAGGGCTTGGGCATCAGAAACACATTAACTGGCTGTACACTGAGAACTTGAACAAAAGGAAGTTTATACAGATGCTACGCCATCTTCTCACGTCCAAAAGTGCAACCACTCTGAACAAATTCCTACAAGTTCTGAGCTATGAGACTGATGTTACTCAAAACTGAAACCTTTGTCTTTACGTTGTCTGAGCTCAAGGTGGATTCCTTATCCAAAAAACCTTTTGCCTTCTAATGGATTACAATTCATAACAGCCCTATAGGACAGTGGAACTGCCACATAGGGTTTCCAAAGCTAGAAATTTGTACAGAGGCTGACTGCCTTATCTTTCTCACTCTGAGCAGCTGGTTTAAACCACCAACTTTTTGGTTAGCAGCTGATCGTTTAACATCTGTGCCACCAGGGTTCCTTAAACATCTCAGAAAAAAAACGTTCTAACTCCACTGAATGATAGCTGTGTCTTTTCCGTCTTGTGTTGGACAGAGGGGGCATGTCTGTTTTGTCCATGAACTTGAGAGTCACATGTCAGGAACCACCTTAGTACTGACCAGGACTTCTCCATGCCTTTGGCATGAGGAATTCCTCTTTCCTTTGTAGTCTATTATTTCTTCATATACGTTGAATCTCGCAATTGGCCAAATGATGACTTATTCAAGGCTTCTTGATTTATCCTTAATTATAGGCCCTTTAAATACAACATTGTGTTTGCATTTCATAAGTTCAAAATGTAAGTGTTACACTTAATGCCAGAAGCAAAGACGAATGAGCGCAGTCTTGACAAAATCCAGTCTGCATACTCCTTTCCAATCCTGATATCCCCATTTCTGGAATGAGCAGTCCAGCCTGGGCTTGAATTCTGCAGTGACTGAGGATTTAGTGGTTCATCGTTCTGCCAGTTTCAATGAGCGAGTGTGCACCTTCCTATAACCCCTTCCTAAGGCTAAACGATCTATGAAATCTTCCCTAAGTAGTCTGCACAGGTGGTATCTATTGTTGAAAAAAATTCAAGAGGCTTATTTTATGGTAATATCTTAAAAGACGAGCTTATGAGGCCATTAGGCAGTGAAGGTCTGGGAATACCCAGGAAAACTCTATTTATAGCAAAATACATTTCCTCTGGTTTGCTTTCCTCCATGATGGGTAGGGATACAGCTTCTAATATCGCCTTTATGTCTCTGCCTTTCTAATTTCCTGTCTGCGTTTCTTTTTACCACAAACTATTTTCTTTCTCCACTGCAGTCTTTCCATCTTTCTTCTTTTCTTCATTCTTGAACTTTTCTGGCAACTAAATTTTTGAAGTAAATCTTAAATTTAGTATTTTGTACTTAGTGACTAAAGGTCATATCTAAAACCAAACCAAACCTGTTGCCATCGAGTCAAACTGCTCTACAGGGTTTTCAAGGAGCAGCTGGTGGATTCAAACTGCCAACCTTTTGGTTATCAACAGAGCTCTTAACCACTGTGTCCCCAAGTCTCCCAAATTTACACAATGTGATCTTAATGTACATCTTCGTTACCTTAAAAATAATATTTATAAAGAGGGAAAAATAGAAGCAGGCTTGTAATCACATAAAGAAATTCTAGAAATATATCAGTGCCCAAGCTAACAGTAGGGGGAGCGTGGAGAACTAAGTAGACTGGGGAGAAGAATGGCTGTGAAGGTTTCCACAGAATTCTTTATAATATTTGATTATCAAACACTTAAATGTATTATCTGTTCAAGAAATTCAATTTAAATAATATTAAATTAAGCTGTTTCTTTACTTTGTAACTATGCAGAACTTTTTTTCTCTAGAGATGAAACCCTGGTAGCAAAAAAGTGCAACGGCTGCTAACCAAAAGGTCGGCAGTTCACACCTGCCAGGTAATCTAGCTGGGGTGATGAAGCCTTACCGGTGCTGTGGGAGAGATAACAGGGGCCCCGAGAGGGCATGGTCAAGGGGTGGGGGAAGCAGTGAGGAAGTTTCTAGAGGAAAAGATAGCTGAACTGACCGTCCTTTGCTCCTTTTTGGTAGCAGGATGGGGCAGCAATGGTCTGCAACACCCAAACCCCTTGCTTCATGCCCTGGGTTCTACTCTCATTTGTACGTAGAGCCTGACAGTCATCCAAGGGCACTGTGCAGGCTGGGCTTCAAATTTATCAGCCAAGAAAACTCCCATAAATACCAAGTAGCAGTAAAATGAGTAAGTCACACCCTTTTTTCTGTTTTTCTGGTCTTCTTTCAAAGTTAATTAAAAAAATATTGATAACTATCATACCCTTCTATTTATAGGACCCCAGTTCACAGTATATCAATGCAATATTTCCCTAATACACTTATCACATATATGTGTTTAGAAATCATCACTAAAACAATTCATTAATTTTTGAACAGAGGCAAAGGGCCTGCTTATTCATTATTCATCTGTTTATTTATTAAAGTTTTAAAGCAGAAGAGGAGATAGCATTTTCCATTTGTCACAATATCCTTATAAATCCATGTGCCATGCAGGATACAAAGACATACATGGTTACCTCCTTTCATAGCTTACTTCCCTGGTATATGCTACATTTTTATAAAGTATGCACTAGGACTTACATCTGTCTAACTCATAAAAGAAACAATATTTTCTCAAAAGTGTCTTCAGTATCCAAGTCAAGATCACATTTATTATAGTGGAGCTGGGATTTAAAGCAGAGAGAGGAAATGAAAATATCTAATGGATTGAGGTTAATAGAATTAAAACTAGGGTTTCTCCAACAACAACAAAAAACAGGATTTGCAAAGCAGGGAACATAAGCTGTTTGATAGCAGGCTTTGACGTGGAATTGACAGGCTACAGACTCTGCCAAACACACAAAGTAAATGAGAATAAAAGATTCCCTGAGTTGCCCCACTGAGACTCACAGGCAGAACAGGACCAGGACAAAGCCCAACAGCCCGAACCAAGCCTTCCAGGAAGTTAGAAATAAATCCTAGATGAAATAAAATGCCTGTTTTCCAGCTGTCTGGTCCCTGGCTCCAGTGAGAGAGACAGCTCTATAGCCCCAGAAAGGCCTGGCTGGCAGTGGGGTGAGCAGAGCTTATGCTCTTTCGAGCCTCGTACGTCCTCTCTGGGGCTTGACTCTCCTCGTCACTGAGAACATGACACACATGGGGCATTCGTTCTGCAGATCCACCCAATGTGGTTGAGGAGTTCAAACTCTGAAATACCAGTGGCAAGCTCTCCATAAGCTACCGCTCGCAGCTGACAGGTATGTCTTGCTGCTGTCACAGAGGTGTGTTGTTTGAGTTGTTCTAACAAGGGTAGTATGTGTGTTTGTGTGTGTCAAAAGGTTGAATGTTGCTCAAAGCTAGACATTTTTCATGAATTTATAGAATGAAGTAATATTATAATTCTAATAAGAGACCCTGAGTGATGCAAATATTGAAGCACTCAAAAGGCTTGGCAGTTCCAACACACCCAGAGGCACCTCAGAAAGCATTCCTGGTGATCTGCTTCTGGAAGGTCAACCTGGAAAACCCACAGAGCACAGCTCTACTCTGCACATATGGGGTCGCCACAAGTCCAAAGGACTTCACAGTAACTAACAAGGACATAATTCTAAAAACAGAAGATAAAAACATTGTATAATGTTTCAGTCAGCCTGAAACAATAACAAAACTGTGGGTCCTTTGGGTAAATTTACAACTTTCTAACAATGTAGATCCTTTGGGAATCTACCTTCATTTCTGTTTTACAGAGTTTATTATTGGGTAAACTTTATGACAGTAATATGTGTTTTTTAAAGCACAAATGTACAACTCGACAACAAAAGACAAACAACCCAATCAAAAGACATGTTGAATAGATATTTCACCAAAGGAGAAATGCAAATGGTCAATAATCACATGAAAAGATGTTCCGTGTCATTAATCATTAACAAAACACATTGCTGTTGAGCTGATTCTGGTTGCAGTGACCTTATAAGATAGGGTGGAACTACCCCATAGAGTTTTCAAGGAGTGTCTGGTAGTTTTGATCATCCTATCCCTTGGTTCACCATGAGGTGGCTCTGACTTGACGGCACTTGGCTTGGCTGGCTATCCCTTGGTTGGCAGCAATGCCATTTAACTATTATGCCACCAGAGTTTCCCATTAGTCATTAGGGAAACAGATACCACTTCATACCCAACACTTGTCAGAAAATAACAAGTGTTGGTGAGGATGTGGAGAATGAGAACCCTTGGTCTTTACTGATAAGAATGTAAAACAATGGAGCAACTGTGGACAAGTCTGATGATTCTTCAAAAATTTAAACATAGAATTACCATATGACCCAGCAATTCTACTTCTAACTATGTACACAAAAGACTTAAAATCAGAGACACAAACGGATATGTGTACACCAGTCTTTACTGAAGCACTATTTATGATAGCCAAAAGGTGAAAACATGACCAAGAAGATCTGATATATGCCACAACATAGATGAACCTTGAAAACATTGGGCTAAGTGAAACAAGTTAGGCACAAACTACTTACATGAAATATCTAGGAAAGGCAAATATGTAGAGACTAGTGGTTACCAGAGGCAGGTGGGAGGGAGAAATGGAAAGTTACAGCTTAAGGGGTACTGACTTTCTGTTAAGGGCAACAAAAATCTTAAAATATTTTAAACGGATCATGATGACAGCTGTACAATGCGGGGAATATTATGAATGTCAATGAAGTGACCCTTAAAAGTAATTTTAAAAAGAAACTGTTTTGTGTTATACATCTTAACAGTAAAACGGGGGAGAAACAAAGAAGACACATGAGAAGCATCCATCCCAGCCAGATGTCAGCCAGTTGGTATCCTCTGGAGCCTTAATACTCTGGACGGGGCTGTGCCAAGTCTGAAGATCCACCCCTTCCACTGTGCTCTGGCTACATAAAAACAAACAGTGAAACCAGTTGCTATCGACTCAATCCCCACTCATAGCTACCACATAGAGCAGAGTGGAACTGCCCCATAGAGTTTCCAAGTAGCAGCTGGTGGTTTTGAAATGCCAACCTTTTTGGTTAGCAACTGAGCTCTTAAACACTGAGCCACCTCAGACTACATAGTCACTACATAATCACTATGGTATCTCCTTCAATATTCACAAGCTCTTGAGCAAGTGTTTTATCTCCATTTAATTGAAGAAGAAACATGTTCAAAATAATTTCATGTCTTGTCCAAGTTTACACAACTAGTTAGTAGCTAGGGATGCATGTGACTACCTTTATTCAAAGTGTCAAGTGCCAAGTAAAATCAGTTCCCCCAACCCTAGTCCTCTTTTACAATGACAATTAATATCAGAGGTAATGAATCTATTAGTGGGGCTACTGTGTTCTACAAATGTCCTCAAGAGAGAAGCTGATGGGGTGCAGAGTCAAGATGGTGGGCTAAACTCACGTCTCCTGAAATCCCTCTGGAAACCAAGACCTGAAATGATAATTAAACAGAGCCTTCTGGTCACTTAGTGAGCCCTGGGATGTGGCTTAGGGCTGTTAATTTGGACTTCACACCACTGAATGCAAAACCTCCTCTCTTTCACTGACCCCACTCTCCGCAAGCAGAGGCTTACACAGGCTGAAGGTAACTCACCAGTTTGATTTTTTTTTTTTTCCTCTTTCTAGCCGACGGGCAGAGCTGGAATTTGACTAACTGCTGGTCTCGGACGCACTGCTGATGGGGCTGGCAAGTGTAACTACCAAGTTCTGAGAGCCTGGCTTTGGACTCTATACACCTCAGCTTCCCTGGCCTATCTTTCTGCCTCCACCATGTGGTAGCGGTACAGACGCACTTCTGTGGCACACCATCTTTCCCACTGGGAGACGGAGAAGCCCGGGCAGATGCCCCGGCCGGACTTGGATCCTAGGCTGGGAGGTGGTGCCTGCTGCGGGGAGAGTGCTTTTCCAGCAGGGTGGAGGTGTTTTGCACAGTGTCACCTGGGGCAGGGGCCCAGTGGTGGAAGATGTGGACTCTGGGCATTTCAGCACTCTTGGCCTCTCTTTCTGCAGGACCCTGGTCCTGGCCAGCTGGCGAGCTTACACAGGGCGCCATCTTGTTTTGCTGGGAGGAGGGGTCATCCATACAGACACCTCCATTGGACCTAATTCCTGGGCTGAGAGGCAGTTCCTATCCAGAAGAGACTGCTTTTCTGTTAGAAAAGGTCTACACAATATTGCCTACAGCTGGGGCCTGACAGCAGAAGCCAGCAGGCCAGTAGCCTCTCTGTATTATAACATCTGGTGTTCAATATAGAGGTGCTTACTTTGCCAGCTGGGAAGAGGGATGTATACACCTGAAAACCTGACTGACTTTGGAAGTTGCCAAATACTTTTTACTACTCATCTTAAGATGGCCTAGAGAAACAACTGTGGTCCATCTTCACAGCATCTCTCCGAGTCTCTATTGACCCACATGAAGCCCAAAATGCAACAAATGTTGGAGAAGACGGTAACCCAGAAATCACCCATGGCATTAGAAGGACCCCAAAAGAAACCACTACAGAAATTCCCAGACAAAGAATCTTTTCTGAAACTATCAGAAGGTGAATACAAAAGGATTATATAGGGAGTTCTCCTAGACCTTATACAAAATGCAGCAGAGCAAAACGAAAAATTAAGCAAGCTGTTCAATCTGATAGAACATCACTACTCAGAAATTCAACAGATCAAGGACAAAATGAAAGACATAGAAACTTCAATTCAAAGCCAAGAAACAGAATGAAACAAATGGAAAAGAGAATTTCTGATTTGGAAGACAGAGCTACTGACTCCAGCATCTGTGAGGAGAAATTAGAAAAAAAGAAACAAGAAAAATGAAGAAGCATGTGGGATTCTACTAAGAAGAACAATCCATGATTAATTGGCATCACTGAACAGGGTGAGACACCTGAGAACACAGAGAGTATTGTTGCTGAGCTGCTGACAGAAAACTTCCCAGAAATTATGAAAGAAGAGAATATAGATATCCAAGATACATATCGAACACCACTCAATATAGATCTCAATACAAAGATCCCAAGAAATATTATAATGAAGCTTAACAAAATGAAACATAATTCCGTTACAAGATGTCAGAGTAAACAGACATCTCCTCATCTCCCTCTGATAACTAAGGCCTGGATGATATTTTTTGTGGAGCATTGAATATCTGAGAAGCCTTGGGATCTAACATATTTGACTGGGCAACAGTATCAGACCAATCTTCTCCTCTCAAAAACAATCCAGTGACCGTTTGACCTCTGCTTCTGCTGCTACGTTATAACAGAGAACTGCAGCTTCTGCAAATGGCTAGTAACCTAGTAACAGTAACATACTTTCATTATAAACTGCCAGGTGAAGTCTGCTGTTCCCCACTGCCTGATCTGGCCAGCCTGTTGGACAGCTTCCAGCTCCCAGTTCAGCACCTGGACAGCTCCCTGCATAGAAGTGCAGTTTACTTTTACTTTTAAGGTTTACTTTTTAAGGCTGAGAGGCTTGTATTTTCTCTCTGAAAATCTCTCTATTGAAAAACCTCTTTTCTCTCACTCACATTATAAAATTGGCTGACAGCCCCCCATTTCTCCATAAACAGAGCAGCCTCTTTGCTACTCAATAAGCAAAGTCTTCCACCCTTGAGATTCCACCTGGAGCAAATCACTACAGTATTATAGTCAGCTGGTGACCAACAATTCTCTTAGATCCATTATCAGAGAAATCAAACAGCATCTAGATGGCATACAGGAACAGACCATAATTAATCATTTAAAGAAACAGTCTTCAAATGCTCCAGAAAATTCCCTAAATAAAGATTCAAAGAATTCAAAAAATTTCCCAGATGAAGAAGCCTTTCTGAATCTAAGAGAGGTTGGATGCAAAAAAGTTATATATAAAGCCCTCCTTGAGATTAAACAACATGCAATAGAACAAAATGAAAAATTTGGTAAACTATTTGAAATGCTAGAACATCAATGATCTGAAATACATCAGATTAATAACAAAATTACAGAATTGGATAATTCTATCCAAAGCCAAAAGAGTAGGATTGAACAGACGCAAGTTAGAATCAGTGACCTAGAAGACAAAGTAACTAATGCCAACATTTATAATGTAAAATCAGAGAAAAGAAATAAGAAAAATGAAGAAACATTAAGAAATATATGGGACTCCATGAAGAGGAATAATTTACGTTTAATTGGAGTTCCTGAACAAGGGAGGATTAATGACAACATGGACAGTGTTGCTGTAGAGATGCTGACAGAAAACTTTCCTGAGATTATGAACAAAGAGAACATAGATATCCAAGATGTTTATCGAACACCACAAAAATAAGATCCAAAAAGAAGAATGCCAAGGCATATTATAATTAAGCTTAATAAGCTAAAACACAAAGAGATGCTTCTGAAGACAGCAAGGCTCAAATCAAAACTAACATTCCAAGGGAAACTCTGTAGACTTTCATTTGACTTTTCTGCCAAAACAGTACTGGCTACAAAACAATGGGCAGACACATTCAAAGCCCTGAATGAGAAAAACTTCCATCCTAGAATTATTTATCCTGCAAAATTGTCTATCAAATATAATCATGAAATTAAGACTTTTGAAAATAAAGAGTAATTTAAAGACGTCATAAAAACTAAACCAAAAATACATGAAACACTGAAAGAAGGTCTTCCTTAAATGTATGTTTTAGGTGATAATTTAAAGCACTTCATCCAAATTTCTAATCAGTTAAGGAAGGCACAAAACTTCACCCAACCAAGCCAAAAGCTACAGTATTATAGTAAGGGAATCCATGATCATGTCATGACAACTATAATATCACATTAAAAGAGGGATACACTACAATAGTTACAGTTGTTTTTGATGCAGCAACAGTTTCTGACTTCTAAAATAGTTAAAATTGATTTCAGTAATTATATGTTAACGGGAATTAGGTATGTAGCCATAGAACAGATTAACAATATATCATTTGAAATTAAAACTCACAATACAGGAGTCTCAATAAATATAAAATCAAAACTCACACCATCCATAAAGAAGAATGTCCCAGAACAGATCAATAAGAACAACAGAGAAATCATCAGCATGAAAATAAACATATTGCAATGATATCACTAAACATACACCTATCGATAAGCACATTGAATGTAAATGGACTGAACGTTCCAGTAAAGAGACAACGAGTGATATCCTGGATCAAAAGACATTACCCATCTATATGTTGCTTACAAGAAACACATCTTAGACTTAAAGATAAGAATAGGTTGAGAATTAAAGTTTGGAATAACATTTATCAAGCTAATAATACACAAAAAAAGAGCAAGTGTGGCAATATTAATCTCAAATAAAATAGATTTTAATGTGAAATCCACTACTGTGGACAAGGATGGTCACTATTTATTGCTGAAAGGTTCAATACTCAAGCAAGACTTAACAATATTACATAATTATGCACCCAATACCAAAGCACCTAAATACAGTGAACAAATACTGACAACATTGAAAAATGAGACTGACCATTCCACAATAATAGTTGGAGACTTTAACACTCCTCTTTCAGTTAAGGATAGATCATCCGGAAAAAAACTCAGTAAGGATACGGAACATCTTATTACAACAATCAACCAACTTGACCTTATCGACATATACAGATCTTTTCATTCATCAACAGATAAATACACTTTCTTCTCCAAAGCACATGGAATATTCTCCAGAATAGACCATATGTTAGCTCATAAAACAATTCTCCATAAAATCCAAAACACTGATTTATTGCAAAGTACTTTCTTGGACCACAGAGCTATAAAAGTTGAAATCAATAACAGAAAATTCAGAGATAAAAATTCCAACTTGTGGAAACTGAACAACACTTTACTTATAAAGCCTTGGGTTATAAAAGAAATTAAAGACACGTTAAAGAAATCTATGGATTCCAATGAGAATGAAAACACATCCTACCAGAATTTGTGGGATACAGCCAAAGTAGTGCTCAGAGGTCAGTTTATCTCCATAAATGCACATATCTGGAAGGAAGAAAGAAACCAGATCAAAGAACTGACCCTACAGCTTGAACAAGTAGAGAGAGAACAACAGAGGAACTCCTCAGGCACCAGAAGGAAACAGATCAGTTTGGCTTGAGAACAGGAACTAGACAAGGGTGTCCACTCCCACCTCTCCTGTTCAACGTTGTGCTAGGAGTTCTATAGATAAGACCAAGAAATAAAGGGCATCTGCATTGGCAAAGAAGAACTAAAAATCTCTCTATTTGCTGATGATATGATTGTATATGCAGAGAATCCCAAAGAATCCATAAGGAAACTACTCAAACTGATAGAAGAATTTGGCAAAGTCTCAGGATACAAGATAAACATAAGTAAATCAGTAGGATTCCTTTACACCAACAACAAGATTATTAAGAAAGAAATCACCAAGTCAAGACCATTTACCATAGCCCCTAACAAGATAAAGTACCTAGGAATAAATTTAACCAGAGAAATATCAGAACTTTACAAAGAGAACTACAAACCCTTACTACAAGAAACTAAGAGAGACTTGCATTAATGGAGAAACCTACCATGCTCATGGCTAGGAAGACTTAACATTTTGAAAATGTCTGGGTCGCCATGAGTCGGATCCGACTCGACGGCACTTGGCTTGGCATTTTGCCCAATGCAATCTACTTATATAATGCAATCCCAACACAAGTTCCATCATCATTTTTTAAGGAGATAGAGAAACAAATTACCAACTTTGTCTGGGAAGGCAAGAAACCCTGGATAACTAAAGCATTACTGAAGAAGAACACACTGGGAGGCCTCTCATTACCTGACCTTAGAACCTATTACACTGCCACAGTAGTCAAAACAGCCTGGTGCTAGTACAAAAACAGACAGATAGATCAGTGGAACAGAATCGAGACCCCAGAAATGTCATCATCTGTCTATGAACAGTTGATATTCAACAAAGGCCCTAGTGCATTAAACTGGGGTAAAAACAATCTCTTCAACAAATGGTGCTGGCAAAATTGGATACCCATCAGCACTAAACTAAAACAAAGCCCATATCTTATACCTTATACAAAAATCAACTGAAACTGGATAAAAGACCTAAACATCAACTCTAAAACAATAAAGCTCATCCAAGAGAAAGTAGGAACAACAATGGAAGGTTTAATACACAATGCAGACAGACTTCAAAATCTGTCAAACAAACCACAGTTACCAAAAAGAAAATAGATAAATGGGAACTGCTAACAATCAATCACTTTTGCTCATCAAATGACTTTATTAATAGAATTAAAAGGCCACCTACAGAATGGGAAAAAATATTTGGCAACTCTATGTCAGACCAACGCCTGATCTCCATAGCCAAAGCCAAGTGCCGTCGAGTCAGATCTCCATAATCTATAAATTATTAAAAAATCTCAATCATAAAAAGATAAATCACCCAATTAAGTGATGGGCAAAGGAGATGGACAGACACTTCTCTAAAGAAGAGATCCAGGCAGCCAAAAAACACATGTGGACATGCTCACGATCATTAGCTATTAAAGAAATTCAAATGAAAATGACAATGAGATACCATCTCACCCCAACAAAGTTGGCCATGATCCAAAAAAACACAAAACAACAAGTGCTGGAGAGGCTGTTGAGAGATTGGAACTCTCCTACACTCTTGGTGGGATTGCAAAATGGTACAACCTTTTTGGAAAGCAATCTGGCACTACCTTAAAACAATGGATATAGATATACCATTTGACTCAGTAATTCCACTGCTTGGAATATGTCCTACAGAATCAAGGCCATTCACACCAACTGATACACACACACAAATGTTCATCGCAGCACAGTCCACAATAGCAAAAAGATGGAATCAGCCCAGATGCCCAATGACAGAGGAATGGATAGGTAAACTATGGTATATATATTCACTGGAACACTATGCAACAATAAAGAACACCGATGATTGCAGGAAACATCTCTTAACCTGGTTTCAACTGGAAGACATTATGCTGAGCGAAGGTAGTCAGTGACAAAAGGACAAATACTGTACGAGACCCCTACGATAAGAACTTAAAAACAGACTCATACATAGACAAAAAGACTCTTTGAAGCCTGCAAGGTTGGGAAGGGAGGGAGGAGAGGAGAGGAGGGTTTAGATTAGATAGTTAATAGAAATTTGGTTGGGTGAAATTGGTGACAGCACACATTAGAAAGAAGTTCACTAATAACTGGACTTCAACACAATTTGAGTACTCCTCCCATCTTAACCCAATATTGCAAGGACAGAGTAGTTGGGATGGGGGGCCGGGGACCATGCTGTCAGGTGAAATCGAGGCCACTTGGCACAGCTAGCATTTTGCTAATGAGGACTCTCTGCACCCTCCATCGGTAAGTGGCATCTGCAGTCTTAAAATTGCCAAGGTGCCATCTGTGGGTACAGCAAATGGTCCCAACTCAACAGGAAAAGATGATCACCACAGACAAGAATGACACAGGGAAAAGAGAACCCAGAAGACAGAGGGACCCACCTGAGTGGGTCTCTACATCAACTCGTGACCAGAAGAACTGGATGGTGCCTGGCCATCACCAGTGATAGCCACGATTGAGCTCACAAAGTGGAGTCTTACTGGCAACAAGAGAATAAATAGTGGTGTACCCTGAGATCTTCAACAAAAGACCACAATTGATGGTCCAGTTGTTTTGGAGTTCCCCTGGGAGCATGGCCCCTGGCCGTGATGCTGCCCTTGTCCATAAATTATAAAGAAGGTCAACTTTTCAGACAGCAATGAATTGGACTTTGTGACGCAGAGTGACCGTATCTTGTGGAAATTTTATGGTTCTGTGCATCTATAGGATGTCATCCTAGGTGGAGAGGACATGTATATGAAGCAGAGAGGAAGAGTGTGCTGTCACTGGGCAGAGAGAGCATGGAGAGCAGTGGAAACTGCATATAAGTAAGCACGAGAATTTATATGGGAATGTACATTTTCATTCAATCATAATAAAAAAAAAAGAGAGAAGTTGATGGGTCTCAAAATCATCCTTGCTGCCCCCAAAACTCAGTGTGGCTTCAACGTACTGCCTCACTGCTCTCTGAGGCCAAGATCAAGCCCAGCAATGAGCAAGATCCCTGCCAGGATTTTCTGACCTCTTTGAAACATCTGAGACCATTGGAAGGAAGTTAAGAGTCCAGGATGGTGCAAATGGTTATCTTCATAAGCTTCCAAACACATGGTTGCAGGTTCAAGTCCACCTGAGGCACCTTAAAAGGAAGGCATGTGAAAAACCATTGAAAATCCTAGAGTACAGTTCTACAGTAACACACTTGGGTTTGCCTTGAGTCAAAGTCAACTCACTGGCAACCATCGCTGGTCAAAGAAGCAGTAAGAAGATGACCCTAGGCGAAAAGCTAGTAGTTGTTAAGTGTCATCAAGTCAATTTTTAATTCATAGCACCCCGAAAGGATAGAGTGGAGCTGCCACCATAGTTTTCTAGGCTATGATCTTTATGGGAGCAGATCATCAAATCTTTTCTCTTGCAGAGCTACTAACTGAGTGGGTTTGAATTGCCAACAGTTAGCAGCTAAGTGTCACCAATGTTTGGTTTTGCTTTTTTTTTTAATTCCATTGTGTCAGTGCCAACTCACAGTGACCCTACAGTACAGAGTAGAACTGCCCCATAGGGCTTCCAAGAAGCAGCAAGTGTATCCAAACTGCCAAAAGTTTAACCACTGCATCACTGGGGCTCCCTAAAGCTACTTGGAAGAAGTACAAATGGAAAAGGTCAGCTCAAGCATGGCAGCCAAGTATCTAAAGACTATTGCCTGCTAAAAGATTTACATGAATCAACAGAGCTTTCCTGATGTTGATTAAAGTGGTAAAAAAAACTGGACCCTGGAGGAAAGATTAAGTGGATTATTGTATTTAAGGAAGAAGAGGCAGGGAAGTGGCACGATAATAGTCTTCAGGTACCCAAGAAGAAAACATACTGTCTATTTCCTCTGTTAGAGGGGAAAAAAAAAAAAAAAGAAAAACGACAGAAAAAGAAAATAAATTTATTCTGAAGCAGGAGGCATTAAGACTGCCAATAAGAAAACCTAATTTCATAAGTACCCTGGTGATTCTCAACCTGTTTGAGCTTGTCCTTCCTTGCTTTTATTTGTTTTTATGGTAGAGTTTTGAAAATCACCCTAAGAGAAAGGAGACTAGGTAGTATTTTTCCACAGACATTAAAATCAACAGGAATCGAAATCAGTTCTGTTGATGATGGTCCAGCTGAGATTTTTATGTCATGCTCTGGTTGGTTGGGCAGGAAGATTCCGTGGGAAGGGATGTTTGAGACATGGATGTCCTGAAACGTTCTTGGCCCTAAACTAACACATTTGGGGCTTTGTAGTATTCTCCTCTGCAATCCAACAGTCATTATATCTCCAACCCCAACTTTTTTGAGTATCTAATCTCTTCTAGTAAGGCAAAACTTTCCTATGAAGTAGATATTCTGTGGAGTATGAGATTTTTCCACTGGTTGAACAAGTCTGGAAGGTTGTAAGGGAAAGAACCCAATCCAGAGTCAGGAAGGCCCAGATTCAAATCTCTGCTCTTCCTCTTAACTGTGTTATGAGTTGAACTAGTTATGGAGCTTCTCTGAGCTTCAGTCTCTTCAAGTCTAAAAATGGCAACCACAAAAATAACAATAATAATATTATCAGGAGCCCTGGTAGTGCACTGGTTAAACTCTTACCTGCTAATCAAAAGGTCAGCAGTTTCAATTTCTGTGTCTCCGTATGAAATTATGTAAAACCAAGCCCATAAAGTAGAGTCCTGGGTGGCACAAACAATTAAGTGCTTGACCACTAGCCAAAAGATTGGCAGCTTAAACTCACCCAGAAGTGACTCAGAAGACAGGTCTGGCCACCTGCTTCTCAAAGGTCACAGCCTTGAAAACTTCAGGGAGCCATTTTTCTCTGACTTGCATGGCATCACCAAGAGTCTGCATTGACTTCATGGCACCTAACAACAAGAAGCACAAAAAGCCTGGCATGTGGAAGGAACTCAAATGTTAGCTACTACTGGGAGTTTAATTGTGCCCCCCAAAAGATGTAAACCAAAATCAAACCCAGTGCCATAAAGCTCATTCCAACTCAGAGCAACCCTGTAGGACAGAGTAGAGCTGCCCAATAGAGAAGCACATGGTGGATTTGAACTGGTGACCTTCTGGTTAGCAGCTGTAGCACTTAACCACTATGCTAGCAAGGTTCCCACAGTGAAGCAGGTGGGTCCAAATCCAGTTTAAGCGGTGTCTTATAAAAAGAAGCAGAGGAAAAACAGACACATGAAGATGGAGGCAGAGAGTTGAGTGATACTGCTACAAATCTGTGCATGTTATAAATTCTGGGGAAGTAGGACTTTGTCTTCATTTAGTCTGCACACTGCACAGTGTGTGCATGGGGTCTCAGACTTCCGTGGAGTAATTCCAAGTCTTCTTGGAGATCTACCACCCACGTGCTGAGAACTGTTAACATGAGGCTTTAAACTGGTTTTAATGACCCAGCAATTGCTGACATAAAACTAGGGCAGCATATGCGTTGCCTGGCAGCCAAATCCATTGACTGTGGGATTTTGACCTCAGTAGGAAGCAACAGCGGTGCCCACTCAAAGATGGCAAACAGTCGTGCCATTTTGAATGTGTGACATTCTCCACAATCTTGAAAATAATCCAGACTCCCACATGGATCCCAAAAGTTTCAGAAGCCTGATGTGGAAAACTGGTTTATTGGCAGGATTATGGAAAATGAACCACATTCAAAGTCAGATGGTAAGCCACCATATTTGGGCAGGCACTGATGATTTGTTTCCTACTGGAGTCAAAATCCAACATGTAACAGATGTGGTTGCTGTGCAACGTGTATGCTGACCTTGTTTATGTCTACAATTACTGAACCATTCCAAACCAGTTTGAAGGCCTAGTTAATATACGGTACATGTAATTGTAGGCAATTGCCTGCTCTGTACATCAAAAGCAAAGTACCATGTGATTATATGACCTTTCTAGAATAGGCAAATGTACAGAGACCAAAATTCATCACTGGTTACCAGGGGTGGGGGTAAGGCATTGGCAGTTCAGTGGTAGAATTCTCGCCTTCCATGCAGGTAGTCCGGGTTCAACTCTATCCAATGTACCTTGTGTGTAGCCGCCACCCATCTGTCACTGGAAGGTCACATGTTACTGTGACACTGAACAAGTTTCAGCAGAGCTTTTAGGCTAAGATGAACTGAAAAGAAGGCCTGGCGATATGCTTTTGAAAATCCTCCAGTGAAAACTGTGGATCACATCTGTCTGACCGTGCAGAGAGTGCCGGATCAAGTACTGTACGTGGTCACCAAGAGTTGGGTTGACTCAAAGTCTGTTTAGGGTCACACAAAAATGTGGAACAGATCATGGCAATGGTTGAGCAACATGATAAACATAATTAGTGTCACCAAATAGTATATGTAAAGACTGCTGAAAAGGCGATGTTACATTACATATATATTTACCACCCACTCACCCACACACACACACATATACCAGTGCAAAATCAATAGGCATGAACTTGTTGGAAATTATATTATCAGAACAACAGTGTACCATCCCTAGGAGATCAAGTCCTTAATGATAGCGTGCTGGATTCCCTGGGCTGATACCGCAGACAAGCCCACTAAGTAATGCAAGCCTTCCTCACTAAAGGACATGGTGAGCTTTGGAAATATTTTTTAAAAATTAAATATGGTAAATTAGTAGATTTACAGGGATAAGAATCTGACATGAACTCAGCATCACAACTTGGTGTTCAACTTGACTTTCAATACAATCAGTATTTCTAGGCAGCCTAATTTAGTTAAATGTTTATTTTTAATTTTGTTCTTCATAGCACTGTGAGATGCACACTTTCCCCAAGAGGAAACAAATGATGTTAATTCCAAGGGCCTTCACAATTAGCTGCAAAGCATTCTCTAGAACAGAAGAGATGATAAAGGAAGCTCAAAATTGGTTTCCCTTTTTCTTTCAACATTTTGTAAAAAGTCTTTGTGAGAGTTGCTTCAGATGCCCCTGTGGCTCACAAAGCCCTTCATGGTCTCCGCCTGTCAGTCTCTCCTCGCATTTCCCACGGTGCCCTGTCTTTGCCCTGTGTTTTCTAGCCACACTGTTCACCTTTCATCCTCTCATGCTCACAGTGTTTCCTCCCACCTCAGGGCTTTTGCACAGTGCTTTACTTCCTCTGGCAGGTCCATCCTTCCCTCGTTTCATGCTGTAAGCTCCCGTTTATCCTTCAGAATTCAGCTGAAAAATCTTAGTTCCACAGGAAGCTTTTCCTGAAAATCATGGTGCAGCTCCCCTGTTACAGCCTTCCAAGCAAATATATTAGAGTCCCTGGGTATCGAAAATGGTTAAAATGATTGTCTACTACCTGAAAGACTGGTAGCTCGAGTGTATCCAGAGCCTGAGTGATCTACCTCCAAATAAACCAGCCACTGAAGATCCTGTAGAACGCAGTTCTGCTCTAACACACACAAGGTGGCATCCACTTGATGACATCCGGTTTAGGAGCTCTATCTCTCTCCTTCTTTGCACTTTTAGGGCTTCTGTTTTATACTTTTTCATGTAAATGTTTCATGAATATAAATCCCCCTTACTGAATTCCAGAAGAGCAGGAAGTTATTTCACCAATACCTGAGACACTACCCAGAATGAGACTCTCAGTGACGTAAGAAGCCTCATTAATTGAATAAAGAAATGCAACATATATTATTATTTTTGTATTTTAAAAAGGGAAAGGTAGAGTGACACAGAGTGATCATATCACGTGTGCACTTTATGGTTCTATGCATCTATAGGATGTTGTCCTGCTGACCTCTTACTGAAGGCAGGGGAGTGGGTGGAGAGGAGGAGATAGGAGATCGTTGGGAGGATAAGTCGTGTGGAGCGGAGAGGAAGAGTGTGCTGTCATCGGGCAAGCAGAGCAGTGGGAGCTGCATATAGGTGGGTGTGCAAATTTATATGGGAATGTACATTTTCATTCCTAATACTAAATAAATACACAAATAAAAAGGGAAAGGTAGAGAGAGCAATACTGATGTTCTTGATATAGCTAGAGACAATGTGGATGGCAGAGAGATAGTGGGTTTTAGAACCAGGAAAACGACCTAGGCATCTTTGAGCTATGTGATCTTCTGCAAATTACAGACATTCACTGAGTCTCAGTTTCCTCAACTGCAAAATTGTAGCTATATCTACTTTGAAATATTCTTATTGAGACTAAATGAACTACATAGCAAATAAAAATGTATTGTTTTTTCCCCTTTTATAATCTTAGGTGACACAGTTAAGCACTCAACTGCTAACTGAAAAGTTGGCTATTTCAACCCACCAGCAACTCCTGGAGACAAGCCATCTGAGCATCTGTTCTAGTAAAGATTAAATAATAATAATAATAAACTTGTTGCCATTAAGTTGCTTCTAACTCACAGGCACCCTATAGAACACAGTAGAACTTCCTGATAGAGTTTCCAAGGAGCACCTGGTGGATTCCAACTGTCAATCTCTTAGTTAGCAGCCACAGTACTTAACCACTACACCACCAGGGTTTCCCTACTAAAGATTACAGCCTAGGAAGCCCTATGAGGCAATTCTAATCAATTCAATAGAGTTGCTGTGAGACAGAAGTGACTCAAAGGCACACATCAACAATAGTTATCTTCCTCTATGTTGCTTTGAAAAATGAAAATGCAATACAGTCACACACACACACACACAAAGTTACCATTGAGCCAACTCTGACTTATGGTAGCCATGTGTGTCAGAGTAGAACTGTGCTCCATAAGAGTTTTATGGGCTGCTTTCTCAGAAGTAGATCACCAGGCTTTTTTTCCAAGGCACCTCCGGGGGGACTCCATCCAGCATCCGAGTGTGTTCTCAATTTGCACCACTCAAAAACTCTATATAATATATACAAAGGCCAATGAAAAACATCAGCCACTGTCTCAAGTGGTCAACGTCTGAGGCCTCCAAACCACACTCAACCTTCCCTTGCAACAGAAGGAGCTGATATTCAATACAGTGGACATAGAATGAGATTGCTAAAGTCAAAACCTGCTCAGGAATTAGACATCAGAGGACACACTACTTTCATTTCAAGATACTGTGAAACACACAGTCACCGGCAGCCATTTGTATAGATGAACAATTCCCAAGTCCAACAGGATGTCTTCATTTACTCCCTTGCTTATTTCTTCCCAAGTTAGTATGTCATTTTGGAAACAGTTTTGAAATAGCTTTGGAAATCACTTTAAAATAGCATCTAGAGATTTCCATTTATTTTAAGGACACAAACAGGCAAAAAGTAATCTCTGCTGTTGGAAGCAGAGAATGTGGTTACTCTGGGCGGAGGTGACTAGAAGGCAGCATGCGGGAGGCTGGAATGTTTTCTTTTTCTGAGCTGCTTCCTGGGAGCCCAGATGTGCCAACTCTGTGAAAACTGATGGAGGTGTACACAGACAATGGGTGCACTTTTCCCAGTGTATATTGTGATTTGATAAGTTTCAAGTTTTCATTTGGCCTCTGAAAACACTGTTGAGATGTAAAGTTGCCCAGTTCCTCCATTGTGATTGCAGTAATTGAAACTCTAGGATCTAAAATTTGCTCTGAGCTTTTCTCTCTCCCTCTCTCCCTCCTTTCCCCTCCTGTCCGATCACATCGCCTCACGCACACCACACAAACACACACATGCACACTCACTTTCTGCAAGTCATTCACTATAATGACCCATCAGCTCTTGGCAACCACAACTGAGCCTACTCACTCATAACTCTAATTTGCTAAATGCAGACTTTGCAACGTTTTCTGGTCCTTAGTAAGTACACCGGCATGTTTGCATACATGCACACATATCCATTCTCCTTCTTTCTCTCCACCTACACCTTGCAGCCATAAAGAGCTTTCTAGAATCTTCAATGACTTTCCATTTTTACTAGAATAAAATTGAAATCCCTGGGCATATTCTACAAGGCTCTGTGAGACCTAGCCTTGCCTCCCTGTCCGGCTCGTAACACTGTCCCCATGCATCCTCCCACACCCCCTTGTATTCCTCTCGGCCTCTGGGTTGTGACTCTCTTTGTTTCCTCTGCCTGGATCTGGGCCACAGCCCAGCCTTCCAGCACCAACACAAGGATTACTGTTTAAACTAGGTCTCTCTTGACCACCTCCTGATGGTCTATTTCTTTATCCAGTTTTCTTCCCTTGATAGCACAAACCACCGTCTGACATTTCTTAGTCACTTATTCAGTTGTCTACCATGTGCTCCCTTTTGCTAGAACACGGGGGTCTGTGAAGCCAGGGAAGTTGCTGATCGTACATCCTCCCCCCAGAGCTACTGCCCAGTCTAGTAGTGTGTCTGGCACACAATACCACCAAACTAGTTGCCATCCAGTCAATTCCAACTCATGGTGACTCCACGTGGGTTGCAGCAGAGCTGTGCTCCATAGGGTAATCAGCAGATGATTTTTCAGAAGTAGATCACCAACCCTTTCTTCTGAGGTGCCTCTGGGTAGACTTGAACCTCCACTGTTTTAATTCACAATCAAGTGCATTTACTGTTTTGCACCACCCAAGAAGGTGGATACATAATAGCTACACAGTAAATACAGAATGAAATGAATGATTGAATAAATATCAAACCCTGTGTAATTTTTGCATTAGACTTCTGTGTTTGGTTTGGTTTTGTTTTTGCATTAGACCTCTGCAATCAAGTCCTCACCCTGGACTCAATCCTATCTGATGCCTCCATGACTGGGTGTCTGCCCTGCAAACCCACTGCACACCACGTTCTCCTGATCCTAGTCTTTGCTTCATCCTGCCAGGCCCCCTCAGGAATTCCATCTGCCCCAGCCTACGTGGCCCTCCCAGCTGCTGCCCGTCCTCCAGGGAGCTGACTGATACCTGAAGGTACACAGATCACCTGTCCCAGGTTCCTGCGCTTCACCCCACCCTGGCCCTGCACCTCCCTGACGCCCACCACCTGCCTGTGCCCCCATAGACCAGCTGCCTCCCTTCTCCTGCACCCCAGGCCCCACCCACCAGTCCGGATGCTGCCCACCGCCTGGCACTGATGGGTGGGGCAGCAGTGGAGCCTGCTGAGCCTTACTGAGCCATCTCTAAAGACTTGAGGCTCCAAGTCACAGCAGTTCTGTCTGCTGAAGGTCTCTCCCCAAGTCCCCTCCTTCTCCCGTTCTCACTGTTGGGCTATCACCACAGCCCCTTCACAGGCCTGAGATTTCCTGTTATCCAGGGTTTCTTAACTGATCATTCTATTATTTTTATGACTCGTATAAAAGCATTGAATGAGAAAACTGTTAGATGTACTATATACTGTCAGACACCAGAACAGGTCCATGATGGGTCAAGATACGGCCATTTGCCCTTTCTGGAATGCCACAATTAGTGGGGGAGATAAAACAAGCACACACATTGTGATGTGAGCCCAGTGTCAGAAGTGCCAGAAGAAGGGAGTTACGCTACGCCTATGGTAGAAGGAGGGAAATGCTGGTGGTGTAGTGGTTAAGTGCTACCTCTGCTAACCAGAAGCTCAGCAGTTCAAATCTGCCAGGTGCACATTGAAAATTCTATGGGGCGGTTCTACTCTGTCTATAGGGTCAGTACCAGTTGGAATAGACCCAACAGCAGTGAGTTTGGTTGTGTGGTAGAGTAGAGGCTCCTCCAGAAAGAGGAAGACTAACAATGAGATGATTGACACAGTGGCCACAATGATGGCTTAAGCACAACAACAGTTTTATGGATGGTGAGGGACTGGGCAGTGTTTTGCTCTGTTGCTCATAGGGTTGCTATGAGTTAGACAGCACCTACTAACGGCAACAACAACAACATGATGTGGCGTTGGAGCACTGGTGGTGCTGTGGTGAGGAGCTTGGCTGCCAGCCGGATGGCCAACAGTTTGGAAGTACCAGCTGTTCCTTGGAAACCCCATAGGGCAGTTTTAGTCTGTCCTATGTATAGCGGTTGATGTGAGTCAGAATCAGTGTGACAGCAATGGATTTTCATTTGTTTGTTTATGGTGGGGGGTGAACTGGTGTTCACCAAAGAGGTGATGAAGTTCTAACTGTTAGTACCTGAAAATGTGACCTTGTTTGGAAAGACGGTTTTGAAGATGTCAGTGGTTCAGTTAACATGCGATCAAACTGGAGTAGGGTGAGCTCTAATCCTATACAAGTGAGATCCTTATAAAAAGAGGAGAGACACAGGAAAGATGGTGGTGTGACCATGGAGGCAGAGACTGAAATGATACATCTACAAAAAGAGGCCTAGCAAGGAATGACTGGGGCTACCAGAAGCTAAAAGAGGGAAAGATCTTTCCCAAGAGCCTTCAGAGAGAAATGACCTTGCCAGTACCCTGATTTTGTACACTGGGCCTCCAGAATTGTAAGAGAATAAATTCCTATGGTCTTAAGCCACCCAGCTCACAGCACTTTGTTACAGCAGCTGTGGGTGACTAATACAGACAGCAAACATTACAAAACAGAGAAGAGAAGCTCTGAGACCAGAGAGAGATCTCAGAGAACATGCAAGAAGTAATTTAGGTTGCAAGCTCCAGAACAGTAAGGACCAGGTCTTCCTATAAGTCCCTAATGGGGACTGAAACCCTGGGAGAGTCCATAGCCCAAAAGAGGTACTAAGTTAATGCTTGTAGAATGAATCAATGCCTGTCACAACACACCGTCATTTCATAAAATGGGAAATAGAACCCCTCAGAGGTTAAACACCTTTGTTAAAAAGTCATAAAACTAGTTAGCATATATGACCGAAACTCTAATCTTTATCATCATCGGGGCATTTTCAGCTACACTGCCCAGCCAACTCCAGCCTATTTTTCTCTGAACTCACGACTCCAATTTATTTTATATTTCCTTTCAGTGGCACCTTCCTAACCCTGTAAACATCTTGTGGATACCCTGGTGGTGTAGTGGTTAAGTGCTATGGCTGCTAACCAAAAGGTCGGCACTTTGAATCCACAAGGTGCTCCGTGAACACTCTACGGAGCAGGGCTGCTCTGTCCCATAGGGTTGCTACAAGTCAGAATCCACGCAGTGGCGATGGCATAGGGTTTTGGTTGGTTGGTTTGGGAGTTTTGCTTTTTTAAAAAAAAAGAAAAAAACTTCTCTGATAGAAAAGCTAACTGGGCAACTCTTGACAATCAAAATGAACTTTTCTCATTTTCAAAAAGTTACTTAGAAAAAGACAGGGTGTTGTGTTCATTTAGAAGGCTGCTTTTGTATTATTCAGTGTAAAATGAATACAGTTATATACTGCGCCATCGGGCTAGAAAGAGCTCATAGCAGTCTGGTATTTCCATGTCTACTTTCCCCCTTTTGACAGTATCATGAGTTAAAACACAACACCTTTCCAGAAAAGAGCTCTGTATCTCTACATTGTTGTTGCTAGGTGACGTTAAGTGCACCTCTGCTCAGATACCTTCTGTAACAGGACACAGTGTTGCCAGTCCTGCACCACTGTCTCCACAGTTGGTGTCTGTGAGTCCATTGTCACCACTCTGTGTCAGCCCATCTCACTGACAGTTTTCTTTGTTTTCACCAACTCTCTGCTTTACCAGCCCTGATATCCTTTTCTAGAAATTAGTCTTTCCTGATGACATGTTCCAAGTAAAAAAGCCAAAGTCCCAGTTCTGAGGAGCATTCTCATCATGCTACTTCTAAGATGAATCGGTTTGTTCTTCTGGAAGTCCACGGTGTATTTCTGTATCTTTTGTCAACACTAGAGTTTGAATACATCAAATCTGCTGCCTTCCTTTGTCGTTGTCCAGATTTGGCATGCGTGTATTTTGTATTATACTTTACATAATCTGCATTCTGTGAGTTTTCAAAGCACACACACAAACATGCCTATGTGGTTTTGAGTGTGTGTACATAGGAGGTCTGACAGTTAAGTCGTCCAACTTAATTGTTCTAAGTGCTACATACTTCACTGCTGAATATCACTACAGTTACCTTGGAAGTACTCCCTTCGGGTAGTTATGAACCAGTGCCTAGTCCACCCTTCAAAGCAATTTCAAAACACTTTCTGGAATGGTCATTGCGCAGAGGGTCAAGTTCGCGAACTTAATTGTACAGTCGTCTGTGAGGGAGTTTTTAGCTAGTAAACAAAGAAGTGTTTTAGAACATCCTCCCCATTCACGTGATCTGGCCCCCAGATCACTTTTTTCTCTACCTGAAGAGAAAGGAAATTTTAAAAGGAAGATGTTTTGATGACATTCATGACTTCAAGGGTAATATGATGACAGTTCTGATGGTCATTCCAGAAAAAAAGAGCTCTAAAGTGGCTCTTTGGGAACGGACTCCAGAGGGAGCACTTTAAAGGTGACGAGCAACATTCAGCAAAGAGGTATGTAGCACTTTTCCTGGGATGAGCTCGTAAACTTAATTAGCAGTCCTCATACAGCTAAGGACAGAGCTGGAAAAGGGAGAAGCTGCCTCGAGGAGTGGAGAAGCCCTCTGTTATTAGATCCACAGCCCCACTCTCGGTAAGGCCAGGACACCAGGCCCTACGGAGAGGCTCGGACCCAGGGTTAGAGCCACAGGCCATGAGCGTGTTATACTGCAAAGTTGGCATTGTTCCATGCCCTTCTAAACCACTTCTTAACATTTCTTCAGCACCTTGGAGGAAGGGAGAGAGAGAGCCAGGTAAGAAGAGAATTGGGGTGCCAAGAAGAGGGACATTGAGGCCCCCAAGTGTCTTTGTGAGGGAAGGAATTGAGCTATTCTCACAGACCTACCAAAGCCAATTGTCTGACCCCCAGGCCCAGCCTGAACTCAAAGAAGATAGAATCAAATACTAACAAGGGAGAAGTCTCGAATCCCGGCAAGGTTACCAGGGAGGTCAGAACCACAGAGATTAGGATCTGGAGAAAAATAGAGGCAAAATAACAGGAAACGAGGTCAAAAAAGTGGAAGGCCTGATTTAGGCTTCTAAATTGGGATCAGTTACACAGGAAATTACAGGAAGGAAAAATGGTAAGGGCACTAAGGTTCAAGGTCACCCAGACTGAGGTCTGTTGCTCACAGAGAAGCAGGACACCACCGGTACACCCAGGGTCCACGGAACCCACGGCTGTGCCCAGTGGTGTGCTTTCTCACACTCAGATACAGACCATTCCCACACACGTAGTCACTTTCTCCCTGTACAGACCGTAATACCCGTCAGGACTCTTCAAGCAGCAGTTCTGTGAATCATACTCACTTCCCCACTTCTTCAGTGCAGAGAGAAAAATGAGCAGAAAAGTGAGAACTTTCCACTCCAGATGGATCGGCCCTGAACCCCAAACCAGAGTGTTAAGACAGGTTGTGGCAGTTGATGGACTATAAATAGAAATTAATGGAGTAAGGAATTTGAAGACATTGTTCAGCATGTGGGTGTTATGGATTGACTTGTGTCCCCTAAAACATGTGCTGGATTCTTGGCACTTGTAGCTGTGGATATGATTTCCTTTGGTCTGTTAATGAGGCTATACCAATGTAGAGAGGATCCCAAACCGAATTACTTCTGAGGTACAAAAAGACTGGAACAGATACAGATGTGCACATAGGGGAAGACAGAGTCCATGGTGAGGACTGTCTACAAACAAAAGAATAACCTAGAACTTCTGTGCAACTGACAGGAAGAATTGCCATGGCCAAGACCCTAATTTGGAAGTGTAGCCTCTTGAATTGTAGGAAAATAAATTTGTGTTCTTTAAAAGACATTCACTTGTGGCACTTCTCTTAGAGCTGCAATAGGAAGCTAAGACTGTGGGGTTCTAAAAAGGCTCCCAAGATCCTCACCCTTGATGTGCCTGCCCTATGTAACCTTCTCCCTTGCAGTGTAGGTGGGGACTATGGATAGGGTGGACTTTCCCTGCTGTGATTTAGATTACTTATCAGTCGAGTTGGAGGTCAAAAAGAAGGAGATCAGCCTAGGTGGGTGTGACCTAATAAGAAAAGACAAAACCAAACCCACTGCCATTGAGTTGACTCTGCCTCATGGCGACACTATAGAACGGAGTGGAGTTTCTATAGAGTTTCCAAGAAGCACCTAGGGCATTTGAACTGGTGACCTTTTGGTTAGCAGATGTAGCACTTAACCACTACACCACCAGGGTTTCTGAATGCAGTGTCAGAAGAAAGCAAACAGCTGTGCTGAGAACTGCTTGTGGAAGTCAAATGACTGGCAGCTATTAGTGGCAAGGAGTTGACCATAATCCTCAGTCAACTAGCAACCTCAGTCTTATACCACTGCAAGGAACTCAACTCTACCAACAGCCTGATAAGCATGGAAGATGGCCTCGAGGCTCAGATAAAATCGCAGACCCAGCAGACACCTTCACTTCAGCCTGGTCTGACCCTAAGCAAGGCATATAGCTAACCCGTGCCCAGACCCAGCTAACCCACACCCAAACTCAACTAACTCATGCCCAGCTAATCCATGCCCAGGCCCAGCTACTCAACTCAGACTTCTGATCTGTGAAAACTTAGAGATAATAAATTTACATCCTGTTAAGTTGCTAAATTTGTGGTAATCTGTCACACAATAATAAAAGACTAATAATGCATTGCCTCTCTGATGGAGGGCATAGGTTTAACCTGAACCTAGAACTTCTTTGGTTTGCTCTACATGCCCAGCTCTGTTACTCTATGTCACAGAACTGGGAATTCAAACAGAAAGTTAGAGTACAACTCATCCAGCTCTCTAAGAGGCTTAAGTGAAGTGCAAACGACCTCACAGCAGATACAGCAGTCAAAAAACACGCCCGTGTCTGCGAGTCCTTCCGCCTCAGAATGAGTCAAAGATCCAGAGGATTAAAAACTCCACGAGTCCCACACATCATTTTGTTGAAGTCACTCACTTTAGACATGAGGAAACTGAGGCACCGAGAGGCAAAGGAATTTGACAAAATCAAGTCAAAGCAGCAGATACAACAAAAAGCCACATGCAACTGCTCTTATAAGCAGGAATCAGCTGCCCTGCAAACCGCTTTCCTCCTTTTAACACCTGACAATAACGGAAAGTTCCCAGGGTGCAGATGGTTAACACTCCTGGGCACTAACCCCAAACTTGGAGCTTTCAGTCCAACCTGAGATGCCTTAGAAGAAAGACCTGGTAATCTACTTCTGAAATCTCAGTCATTGAAAGCTCTGTGCACACATGTGCACACATGTGCACACACACACACACACACACACACACAAACGGGGTCACCATGAGTCAGAGTCAACTCAACTGTTGTTTTACTGCTTTGCCTTTTTTTTGTTCTTTCTTTTCTGCATGAGAGATAGGAGAGCTCCTCTGATAGCCAAACACGTCCTCAGCCCACACAGGGTGCAATTACGTGGCCACTAAACTGACCAGGACTTTATCCTTTGCAAGAAGCTGAGACTGCATTGCAGGAGACAGCGGGGAGAGCTAGGAGGTAGAGAGAGGGGAAGATTAGCTAGGCTTGTTAATTTTTAGAAGCTTAGAAACAAAAGAGAATGTTGCAGCATTGCTAGCTAACAAGGACTTTGTGAGGAGGTTGATGTGCATCAGTCAGCTTTGTGTGTGTGTGTGTGTGTGTGTGTGTGTGTGTGCCCCTGTGTAACCAAGTCAGAGCCTCATTCTCCGTGAGGCAAGTCCCCTCGAACTGATAACACTCTAAATAACAGGTGAGTGACTCCTGGCAGGAAGGAGATTGTCTGACTTCATTGTTTGCCTTTTTCCCCCCTCTTTGTTCTTCACAAATAAAGGTTTTTTAATAAACTGAAAGGTCCTCCGCTCCTGCTGATGATAAAATGAAAGGAGGCAGTGAGGTATGGTACAACGTGGCAGCGAAAAAGGAGCAGCTCATCAGAAAATAACAAAGGTGCAAGTTAAAGATAAGGCAGCTGTCAGAGATTAATCCTGACCGCCTGATTGTTTTCTTTAATACCAAAGCCTGCAATAGCAAGCGATAAGTTTGCTGAGTAATTTGGTTTTTGGTGAGGAAATAAAATTCAGGTAGGCCCCATAATTGATTTCCTTTTCTTTAGTTTCCTAAACATTAAACAACAACAACAAAAAGCACCCTGCTTTGACAACACTTCCTTCCAGCTGGACCGTCAGTCCTGTCTTCCTGACCAGGGCCCACTACTTCATTCCAGAAGCTTCCCACAGGAGGGGTGGAGTAAGAAAGAAAAGTTCCCCTCTTTCTGCCACACGGGGTTCAGTTTATGTAAAATTTTTAAGTTTCTGTGTGTCTCTAAAACATGTGTGCAGCCAGCTACCCTCACTTCTGTTCAGAATGTCGCAGTCCTCCACGTTCTTCTTTCTTAACACTCTGCACCCCAGCAGTCTCTTAAAGGATTCAGCAGGATACTAAAGAAGGCAGTGGTAGTTCAGTAATAGAATTCTCCCCTTTCACGCAGGAGACCCCAGTTTAATTCCCAGTCGACATATCTCACACACAGCCACCACCCATCTGTCAGCAGAAGTTTGCATGTTGGTGGCATGTCCAGACTAAAAGGGACTAGGACGAAAGGCCTGGCAATCTGTTTCTGAAAATCAGCCAATGAAAAGTCTATGAATCCCAATGGTCCTATGCACAAGGCCTGGGCAGCTTTTGCCCCGTTGTATATGGAGTCACCATGAGTCGGGGACTGACTTAACCACAGCTAAAAACAAAAGCAAAGAGAACGGCCAAGGAAAAATTAAATCCTCCCTTCTGTGTGGGAGGGGATCAGAGCTCCTTCCTTCTCTCCAAGGATGTCAGGAAATTTTATAGCTATGGATTCATGTAACAATTCCCTTGCCACATCAGCTGACTTGAGCCTTTTTCCCTTCCTGTATCTGGTCTATACAGGGCAGTAAGTAACCTGGCACCCAAGCCATAGCAGCAGGATCAAATCTGACTCATGGCAATGCCATGTGTCTCAGTGTGAAACTGTATACCATAGTGTTTTTAATGGCTGAGTTTTCAGAAGTAGGTCACCAGACCTTCCTTCTGAGGCATGTCTGGATGGACTTGAACATCCAGCCTTTTGGTTATGAGCAGGCTCATTAACTGTACCATCCAGGGACTCCTAGCCTGCTACAGACCATAGGGAAAAATGACTGCATCTGGAGTCCTGAATGTCAGGCAAAATGCTGTGTCCTTGTCTCCTCATCTCCTGGGTTTACAGCCAGCATTTTAGCTCAGAGACCAGGGTTTCTCAAACTGTAGTATATATATGAATCATCTAAAGAGCTTGCAAAATGCACATTCTGATTCCAGAGATCTGAGAAAGGGCTGCAGATGCTGTGCATCTAACAAGCACCCAGGTGATGCTGGTGATACTGGTGATGCTGATGCTGCAGGTGGGAACCTGGCCCAATCTTGTTATTTGTGGGTGAGAGGCGGGAAGGCAGACATGTGGGATAGGCTGCTCTGTGGTCACCCAGTAAAGTGTTACGTGACCACAGAAACCTGCAGATTCAGCTGGCTCTGGACTAGGAAAACCTTCCGCAGGGTCTGAGAGAAGAACGAGAAAGGAAGCATCCGTAGGGATGAGGCTGGGCACTTGCAAATTCAGGAGCACAGCGCGTGGGCATGCGAGCACATGCTCATGCACACTCACTAGCATGCGGGGCCAGCCTCAGCAGAGCCTTACTTATTGTGACAAAATGAACAGCCCCCAGTTGCTCATCCTGTAGCTAATTTCTCATCTTATCTATTATGCGAATGAGATGGGAAAACAGTTTCCTGTTTTTCACCGATATCACTAACATGAAAGATACTGAGTGAATTCCCTTGAAAGCCAAGCACCCACATCTACCCCAGGCTCCTTTGTTTCATGGGGTGTAGTGAGGACCAGGCTATACCCAGGTGGATCCCCGAGTCAGGAAGCATCTCTGAAGACACCCCTATGTTAACATCCAGTTGCCATCACATCAACTTCAATTCCTGGAGGCCCCACATGTCTCAGAGGGTTTTCAGTGACTGATTTTTTCAGAAGGTGGTCACTAGGCATTTCTTCCAAGACACCTCTGGGTAGCCTCAAATCACTAGTCTCTGGTTAGCAGCAGAGCACTACACACCACCTAGGGCTGTCCCTGAGTTATTACCACCTTGGAAAATGACAGGTGGCCTGACAGATACTTTTCCATTTTAATATTCCACAGTGGACATTCCCTGAGGCCCAAGTGATTAGCTGGGGAGACTTTTGAGACCTATGTGTTTCCTTTCTAAGGATGTCTATCAAGAAGTGGGGCCCAGCCAGCAGCCTGACCTCCTCCTCCTCCACCACCCTGTCCTTCTTGTCAACAAACAGTGCCAGCCCCACTGCAGCCTTCCTGCAATGTCAACAACCACATGTTTCTCATGGGAAGAGGAGGAGGCCCTCTATTCTGGTATAACAAAGACTACCTGGGGAATCCAGAACATCAGGAGCATTTGGCGCAGCCTTCTTATATTAATGATGGAGGAAACTGAGACACAGTGTATGGTGACCAGACCCATCCATGTAACCTAGACAGCAAACAGCCGAGTTTTTAGATCCAGGCAGTAACCAAGCCAGAATGGCAAGCCTCAGAGCAGGGAGCATGTTCGGGGAAGTTTAAAAAGATAGACACCCAGAAGTCTCTCAGACTCACAACGTTCCAGGTTTTGCCCATTCACCTCTGAGAGCAGGTCTGTATCTGGGGAGATACAGCCCCCACTGTTACTAGGTGCCCTTTTGACAATTCTGACTCATAGTTACCCCAGAGTAGAACTGCCCCATTGCACTGTTCAGGCATCTAACGGAAGAAGATCACCAGGTCTTTCTCCCTCAGTGTCACTGGTGGGTTCCAGTGGCCAAGCTTTCAGTCTGAAGCCAGAAGTTTAATTATTGCACCATCTGAGCACTTTCCAGTAGCAAAGCCTCCTTTACAGAAATGATTCAGCAATGATCTCTGTGTATTAGCCACAAAGTGTTTGCTTCTTTATAGCAAGCTGAGGCCCATTTAACTAGAAAATCCTGTAGATGTCAAACTCAAACTTGTATACATCCATTTGTTTCAAAAATAGCCCCAATAAGCAGATTTTTAACTGCTTAAAGCCTGCCCACTTTATATAGTTCTTTGCAACTGCACCCAACAGCTGGTAGCCACAGATAAGATAAAATCATGTGGTTATAAGGATCCTAAGATCTTAACGTGTGTGTCAGGGCTGTTACCTTTCACCATAACTATTCAATGTGTATGCTGAGCAAATAATCTAAGAACATGGACTGTATGAAGAATAGGACACCAGGATTAAAGGAAGACTCATTTAAGAAACTGTATTATGCAGATGACACAGCCTTGATTGCTGAAAGTGAAGAGACTTGAAGCACTTAATAACAAAGATCAGACTACAGCCTTTAGTATGGATCATAATTCAACATAAAGAAAACAAAAATCCTCACAAATGGACCACTAAGCAACAACACATCACAGTGCAGAAAAGACTGATGTTCTCAAGGTTTTCATTTCACCTGGATCCATAATCAATGTTCACGGAAGCAGCAGTGAAGAAATCCAAAGATGCACTGCATTGCTCAAATCTGACACAAAAGACCTTTTTAAAGTGTTGGAAAGCAAAGATGCCAGCTTGACAACTAAGGCACAGCTGCCCCAAGCCATGGTATTTTCAGTCACCTCATATGTCTGCAAAAGTTGGGACAGTGAATAAGGAAGACTGAAGAAATGATGCCTTTGAATTGTGGTACTGGTGAAGAATACAGAATGCACTCTAGACTTCCAGAAGGACAAACAAATCTGTCTTAGAAGTATAACTAGAATGTCCCTTAGAAGTGAGGGTGCAGAAGGGGCCAGATGATCCAGAGTCTACACCAGCATGAAACCAGAAGAACTAGATGGTTCCCAGCCACATCCAATGTCTGCCTTGAGAGGCAATGTAATGTCAGACTCCCTGACTCCGAGGGATAAATATACAGGTACAGATCTAGAATTCTATTAAAAGACCACATCTGATGGTCTAACACCCTGGAGGATCACCAGGGAGCACAGCCTCTGGTCTCGCTTCTACCCCAGAGATGAAACTAGCACCAAAGACACCTCTTCAGACAAAAATTGGACTGGAGTGTAAGACACGAGGTGCTGGAGCAGATCCCCAACAGTAATCAGAGTGGGGACAGTGAGGAGGGGACAGGACTAGGTTAAATGAATATGGGAAATACAGAGTGGACGGGACAAGCGTGCTGTCACAAGGCTGAGACAGAAGATGGAGTCACATAGAGGTCTATGTATGGTATTTGATGTGACAAATTGACTTCATTTATAAATTGTCACTTAACCATAATAGAATTTTTTTTTTTACAGTGAAGACGACAAGACCACGTTTGCTGACATACTTGGGTCACGATTCTGGGGGATTAGTCCCTAGAGAAGGGCATCATGCCAGGTAAAGTAGAGGGTCAGTGAGAAAGAAGACCTCTGACAAGACGGATTGACACAATGACTAGGACAACGGCCTCGAGGCTAACAACTGAGAGGACAGTGCAGGACGGGGTGGTGTTCTACTCTGCTGTGCACACATCACTGTGAGTCAACCCTACGGGACAGTTCAGCTCTGTTTTACAGGGTTCCTTTGAGTCAGAAAATACCCTGATAGTGTAGTGGTTTAGAGCTAACCAAAAGGCTGGCAGTTCGAATCCACCTTATGGGGGCGGCTCTTCTCTGTCCAGCGGAATCACTGTGTATTGGAATCTAGACAATGGCAACAAGCACTTGGTTTACAAGTTGGAATCAACTTGATAGCAATGGGGTTTTTTTTTGTTTGTTTTTGTTCCTGTACTAAATAAGAGAATGATGAGAAAAGAAGTCTGGAAGAGCTGATAGAATCGAAACTGGTTCTAATTCTAGTTCCACTAAAGCTGTATGTCCTTGGGCAGATTCTTTAACCTCTAAGCCTCCTTTCCTCATCTGGAAAATGCAGCAACTACTTGTGCATTCTCGAGGTTGTTGTGACCTATCAGGAGCTAAATTCACAGGAAGCTGTCGACAGAGTGACTGTTACGTGTGCTTAACTATATTGAAAACCAAACTCATTGCCGTTGAGTAGATTCTGACTCATAGCAACCCTTTAGGACAGGGTAGAACTGCCCCCATAGATTTTCCAAGGTGCACCTGGTGGATTTGAACTGCCAGCCCTTTGGTTAGCAGTTGTAAGCATTTAACCAAGATGCCACCGGGGTTTGCATACTTAGCTACAGTAGCTGTAATTAATGGTAATTTAGTTGGATCCATGGCATTTTAAGGAATTTTAGGTAGTAGAAGACAGGTGAGATGTGAACAACCAAGTTTTACAGAATGAAAAATTAATGTCATGGTTGATAAATAACTGCTGGTGACTAAAGACTGCTATCTCTGTCCCCTCTGGGCAAGCCTACCTTAATCCATTGCAGTGGCTTCCCACACATGTAAAAAACAGTGATGACAACCAAATAATCAAGAAACACGAGGAGATGTGGAAATCAAAAATGCTCTGGCTCCACGTCAGTGCACTGTACATGTAGAAATTGCTGAATGAGTGATTGTATGCTTTTCTATGTATACTAAGCAACATTGACAAAAAATAAAACTTTTTTAAAGGCATTAGCTGACAGGACAAAGCAAGCAAGAATGAAGTTAAGATTATATGGAAGGACAGATGTAAAATGATACTGGTGAGGAGTGTGCTTCTCGGCTAACTGGGCCGCTCCTATCCACAGGCAAGAAGAGAGGGCAGATGGGGACAGGAGCTGGCTGATCAGACTCAGGAAATACAGCGTGGAAAGGAGTGTGCTGTCACAGGGTGGGGAGAGCAGCTCAAGTTACACAGCACTGTGTGTTGTGTGCAAGGTTTTGTATAACCAGTTGACTGGGACTATAAACTTTTAAAGCACAAAAAAATATTTTTAAAAAAAAAAAATTATATAGAAATCCCTCTAGATAAAGACCAGAGTGAAAAGAGAGCTAATTGAAGAATGAGAGAGATTTCTTTACCAGTGCTGGCTGAGTAAAAATATAATTATCTTTAATTCATGAAGATTGCTACAATATGACTCATTTACCAAAATAGTTACTAGCAGAATTACATTTGTTACTGTGAGAAGGCCACGTGGGAACCCGGCTATAGTAAATACCAAGTATGTTTCTACTTCACAATGGCACCTTGAAGGCGGGTTTTGTTTCCTCCTTGACAGTTCTCCGGGGTGCTGCTGCGCTCAGCAGGGCCGTGGGTGCTTATCAGGAACACAGAGCCCTCCCAGCGAGATGGGAAATGCCGGTGCAATGGCTCCCAACTGTTCCTGGGCTGGTGGCAACTTTCCTGGCCTGGTGACAGGATAGTCTGGAACCTAAATTTCTTCCGGCCCTTTACAAATGAAGCCACAGCTTCTCAGCAGTTCTGGAGGTTAAGCTAAGGACTCTTCCTTCCAAGGCTATGCACAGACATGGAAAACTGGATAATATTCCATGTTTGCTACTTGTCTGATCATTCTAAGAAGGGAAAACTGGTGTTCTTCCAATCAAATATTTTCCCTTTAACGGAACTGCAATTGGCAGAATGTCATCACAGAGCCAGGATGTTTAAAGGTTCAAAGCTTCAACAATCTGTGTCTACAGTTACGGAATGATGGTGGTCAGACTGGAGCCCCTGTGTGGTGCAAATCGTGAACACTCTTGGCTTCCCACCAAAAGAGCAGAGGCTCAAGTTCACCCAGGCAGTGCCTCAGAAGAAGGGCCTGGCAATCAGTTTACCAGAAACCAGACACTGAAAGCCTAGTGGTGCATGGTTCCATTCTGACACACATGGGATCACCATGAGTCAGAGTCAACTTGGTGGTAAATGGTCACCTGCCAGGCTGGTGCACTAAAACAGGTGAACTGAGGGAATCTCCAGGATGGAAAGGACCTTGCAGGCATCCTAGGCCAGCCTCCCCAAGACAGGGCAGGACCTGGGAGTATGGTGCATGTCGGTGATGGGGAATGCCGCAAGCTTTACAAAAACAGACTTTAATGGCACAGGAAGGAATAGGAAGATGTGCCTCTCATACAGTGAAAGAGCAGAGCAGGGAGAAATGTCCAGAAAAAAAAGCAGCAGCAAACAGTTCTGCAAGTACACAAGTAATGAAAATGAATACAGCTTACAAGCCTGATGAAGAGCGTTTGGGAGCAGGTTGAGACCTAACTGATACAAATGAGCATCATTAGCTTCGCCGCGCTCTCCTGTTCAGTGTAGAACAAGCACCGTGCAAATAGAAGGAGATGACCAGGGCCGTAATGGTAGAATTACAACCGCACACCAGACACGGCTCTCTTAATAAGAAGAACTGTTTTCAACTCCAGTCCCAAAGCTACTTGGGAGACTGAAGATCATCAATTTAGCTGACTCTTAGCTGTCCTCATTCTAGGAGAATGAATGTTTCAAGAGCCATCCACCTCGCTTTCCTCCCAGTGTGCATAATATACCTCCTTAAGGCCTGGAAGATAAAGATGATTCTCTCTCAGGGTGAGACCAGTCATACTATTATTTATTTAGTGCCTACTACGTGTTAGCAAAGGAGCTCTGGGGCAGTGGTTAAGCGCTCAGTTGATAACCAACAGTGTGGCGGTGTCTGACTGCACAGTAGCTCTGCAGGAGAAACACGCGGCAGTCTGCTTCTGTAGAGATGGCAGCCTTAGAAACCCTAGGGGGCAGTTCTACTCTGTCCTATAGGGTCGCTGCAAGTCGGAAGGAGCTCCATAGCAATGAGTGTGTGCTGGTGGGGGCACTGACGGCTCAGTGACAGACCCAGGTTCGAGTCCAGAGAGCGCATCTTAAGCGCAGCCACCATCATGTGCCAGTGGGGGCTTGTGTGTTGCTGTGATGCAGAACAGGTTGCACCAGAGCTTCTGGACTGAGACCAGGAAGAAAGGCCTGGAGATCTCCTTCCAAAAATCAGCCAATGAAAACTCCATGCATCACAATGGCCCAATCTGCAACTGGTCAAGGAAGTGGCACAGGATCAGGCCATGCTCCTTTGCGCATGGGGTCACGATGAGTCAGGAGCTGACTCCATGGCAGTGAACAATAACCTGTGCTCGTAGACATGGCCCTAGGCACTTTACATGCACGATTGCATTTCACCCCCTGCACAGCCCAAGACGGTGTTATCATCGTTCCCATTTCAGAGATACAGACACTGAGGTACAATGAGGTTATATAACTTTCCCAAGATCCAGCAGTAAGTGACCAACAGTCAGCTTTGAGAGATTATTTTAGGTTATACCTCTGTGAGGAGGTGACAAAGAGAATAATACCTTGTCTGAGCAGACAAGAAGAGAGGCTTGAGCAGAGACAGGATCTTTGTAAGGGCCCACAGAAAGGCAGGAAAAAGCTGGCGAGGCTTGAGGCTGTTTGGAGTACCTGGTTCTGAAGAAAGGAGCCCTAGTTGTACAGTGGTTAAGCAGTTGGCTGGTAATAGGAAGGTCTGCAGTTCAAACCCACCGGACACTTTGCAGGAGAAAGATGTGGCAATTTGCTTCCATAAAGATTACAGCATGGGAAACCTTATGGGCCGGTTCTACCCTGTCCTACAGGGTCATTATGAGTCAGAGTCAACGAGACAGTGATGGCTTTGGGGTTATTGCTGAAGAACATTTGCCCCCACACTCTGGATTAAAACAGTAAAAATCATTAACTTGCTCATAATTTTGCAATGTAGGCATGGCTGAACAACTGATCTTGGTGAAACCATGGGCTGTCAGCTGCGGTCACCTGAGCTGAAGGAGTCACTACTCATGCCTGGAAAGTTGGTGTGGGCTGTCAGCTGCAAGTACAGCTCAGACTGCCAGCAAGGGGCCTGGACTCTCCTTCCCGCAGCCCCTCCACATGGCTGCTTCGGCTTCCTTACAGGATGGCTGCTGAGTCCCAAGAGGGAGATAGAAGCAGCCAGTGCTCTTAAAGACAAAGTCTACAACTGGCAAGCTGTCACTTCCACCGTCTGCTAGGGTCAACTCAGCCACAAGCCTGGCCCGGACTCAATGGGAGGAATGACAGAGTGAAAAAAGTCAGTGTGGTAGGGGCATAGCTGTCTCAGGGTGGGGAGGGAAAGAAGGAAGTCTTGGGACGTGGTGGTGGTGAAGAGAGTTTAAAAGGGTTTGTTGACCACGTGAAAGAGTTTGGATTTCACACTGAGTACCACAAGAAAATTTTTATTCTTTTTTCACCTTTGCACTTATTTTTTAATATTGATTTTTAAGGAAAAAAAATGACTTGATCAGATTCACATTTTAGATAAGTTATTCTGGTAGAAATATAAAGACTTAATATTGGTAGAAAGATAGTATAAGACTAAGAGGAACCCCAGGGTGGTGCAAATGGTTAACACACTCAGCTGCTACCTCCAAGATGGGAGGTTTGAGTCCATGCAGCGGTGCCTTGGAGGAAAGTTCTGGCAATCTACTTCCAAAAAAAGAAAAAAAAATCAGCCACTGAAAACCATATGGAGCATAATTGTCCTCTGATAAGTATCGGGTCACCATGAGCCAGAACCAACTCCATGGCAATTGAACTGGAAGTGGAGTGATAACAGCATTTGTTAGACCAACAGAATCACAGAAGTGAAAATCCTCCTTCAGCTTTTAGGGTGAAGGTGGTAAATCAGGGGAGATTTCCTGAAGGAGGTGATTTGGGTCCTGCATTTAGAAAGAGGTATAAGAAAACCAAAAAGCAAATCCACTGCTGTCAAGTCAAGTCTGACTTACTCTGTCCCTATAGGACAGAGTAGAATTGGCCCATAGAGTTTCCAAGGAACATCTGGTAGATTTGAACCGCTGACCTTTTGGTTAGCAGTTATAGCACTTAACCACTGTACCACCAAGGTTTCTAGAAAGAGGTATAGGAGTTAGAAAAAGTACTTCTGGCAGAGAGAACCCTAGCAGTGAAGGATCTTAGCGTGAAGCAGCAAGGTATCTGTATGTTTTAAGGTGGGGGGCTAGGTGGTAAGGCAGCATTACTGGACTCTAACTTAGGTTGCAGCAGGGAATGGAGCAGAAGGGTTGAGTAGCAGGCAGATCACTGAAGGCTGTGTATACTACTAAGGAACTTAGAATTTGTACTGTAGCCCTCAGTGGTTTTGAAGGAGAATGGCTTCATTGGATTTATATTTCAGTAAATCATTCTACAGAAATAGGAAGTCTTAGTATTGGAACAAGATTGAGGGCAGAGAGAGAGAATAGTAGACACTGACTGAGCTTAAAACAGAAAAAATGACAGAGAGTTCAAATCTGCCAGGTGCTCCTTGGCAACTCTATGGAGCAGTTCTACTCTGTCCTATAGGGTTGCTGTGAGTCACAATTGACTTGATGGCATTGGTGTTTTTTTTTTTGTTTTTTGTTTTGGTGGGGGGAAGGTAGCAGGGATGGAAAATATGGATCGATTTGAGAAATTTATGGGGTTGAATTATCAGAGTTTAGCAATTGATTTGATATTACAAGAGAAGAAGCCTAAAAGCCTGAAGGACTCCTAAAAGAACTTGGGAAAAGAAGCAAAGAAAAGAGATTGCAGGGCAGAGAATCGGTTTATACTAACACACTGCATTGGAAGAATCTGGTGGCCTTTCACACTGGAGATGCCCAGTGTTTATGTGGATACGTGAATTCAAGGTTGAAAGTAACTATCACAGCTAGAACACTTAGGTGCGCACATTCATATCACATAGGACACAATGCACGTAGCTGAAATTTTCTAAATTAAGAAGAATGAACCAAAAAGCCAAATCCATTGCCACTGAGTCAGTTCTGACTCATAGCAACTCTATAGGACAGAGTGGATCTTTCCCACAGAGTTTCCAAGGAGTGCCTGGCAGATTCAAACCGCTAACCTTTTGGCTAGAAGCCACAACACTTAAGCACTGTACTACCAGAGTTTCCAGGGAACTTAAAATGGAACTCCAGACCAAGCCAGTGTTTGAGAGAGTCTTTATTAGTCACCTATTGCTGCTGTAACAACAGCAACAAGAGGTGGTTTTATAGATCAGAAATGTATTGGCTTAGTTTTGTAGGCTAAAAGTCCAAATCAAGGTATCAATTCTAGAAGAAGTCCTTTTTGGTCTTTTAATGGATGTCAGGAATCCTTGGTGATCCTGGCTTTCTAGATGCTTCTGTTTCCATCACCATGTGATGTCTTCGTGTGTGTGTGTGTGTGTGTGTGTCTACTGTGCTCTTTTTGGGAGACAGCACTCAGAAGGATTAGGTTTAGAACCCATCCTACTCCAGCATGACCCCAATAATAGGGACACTATGAGTGAGAGTTGACTCAACACCTACTGGTTAACTGATTTGATGTACCCACTACCATTGAAATGACTGTAATTCATCGTGACCCCATGTGTGTCAGAGCGCAACTGAGTCCCACAGGGTTGTCACTAGCTGATTTTTTTTCAAAAGTAGATTGCCAAGACTTCCTTCTGAGGAGCCTCTCGGTGGACTTGAACCTCTGACCTTTTAGTTAGCAGCCAAGCGAACTAACCACTGTAACCATACTGGAGTTTCCACGGCTCAGAGTCAATGTCACGGTGACTGTGAAGTGGACCCACAGCGTGGTCTACAATGGAGGGTGTGAACTCTGGGTGGGCACGTCTCCTTAGCTCCACAGAACCCTTGTTCCACAGCGAAGAGCCCAAGGGGCAGAGAGCCAGAAGAATGTTCTTTAAAGCATAAGGTGCTTGTCAAGGGCCCAGCTTGCCTAAGCCTAGAATTGGAATGCTCTGGTAACCTCCGTTCTCCTGATAAAACATGAAAAAAATAAAGTTAACTGAAGATAGTAGGAATTCATCCAGAGGATTCAATGCTGCCTTGCAAGTTTTCATCTCCTAGCTCTTGGGAAACATAATATCCAAGCACAGTATCCTGAAAATTTGTTGCTTAACTTGCTATGGAGCCACTTATCAGTCAAGCAAATGTTGAGTGGACTTCCCCGAGGCACTATATGTTTCAGGCACTTGCTTGGTAGATTTTTGTTTGTCTTCACTGCCAACTTAATTGGGCGCATAAAGTTTGCTTTATGTCAAATGCACAAGCTGGAGGGAGAGGAGCAGAGGAGGGAGTGAAGCATCACACACCCACTTCAAACACCAGAGGACTATTGAAAGTGATTTCCTCTCAGGAGTCCCCAGATGTGCTGAAAACAGTTCACCTTCAGAAGCAAATCAGTACATCAGGAATGCTGTAAAGCTTTGGTGTGAGGAGGGTCTTCTCTCCGCCTTAAAGGCAAGTCTGAGCTCAAAAGACATCAGTGGCCAACTGAAGCAGCCCAGCCCGGTGCTGTCGAAGCAGGGGCCAAGCAAAGAAATTCAGACTTTCAGAGAACAAGAAGAGAACACGAATGCAAGATGGCAGCAATGACTAAATCCAAGTTACACAATGTTGAACAATATTTATAAATTTTTCATGATGTTACTTTAAGGGCATTTTAACTTATCTTTTTTTATTATTATTGCTATACCTGAACATTGACCAAATGACGCTTTTTAAGCATAGAGATTCTGAAGATTTTCATACTGCTGATTTCCCATAATAGGTGCCTAAATTGTATTGCCAAGCCAAGTGCCGTCGAGTCGGATCCGACTCATGTACCTGCATCTTATTGCTATAAAAACTAAAATACAGAGCAGTTAAGGGATGACCCAATGGACAAGTGACAGAGTTGGAAATGACACCCGATATTTTCTCCTACCAATTAAATCATATAGCTTGCAGACCTGGACATGTTTCTTTTGATTTAAGGCTGCTGAAGATCCTGTGTGCTAGCCTACTGGCAATCTGCAATCACTCAGGTGCTAGCCACGTATTAGATTCTGGGTTGACTCAGTGGTACCCAACCACAACATGTTAAACTCAAAGGACAGTGGTTGTATCTCATAAGCATGTGTCTTCCCGAGGAACACACAATACCTTGCTCCTGGTAGCTGTTGAGTCAGTCATTGCTGAATGAAAAATGAGTATGTTGGATTCCATTACTCATCTCTTAATATCAGTGTCCAGGCGACGCGGGCCTGTTGTTAGCAGCCGTCGAGTCTGCCTCTGACACACAGCAGCCTCTGTGCAACAGAACACAACACATACCTATGTTAAGTAGCACACTGGACTATGGTGATCCACAGGCTTTTCACTGGACGATTTCAGAAGTAGATGCCAGGCCTTTCTTCCTAGTCCATCTTAGTCTGGAAGCTGTGCTGAAACCTAGGCAGCACCCTAGCAACATTCAAGCCTCCATGTACAGATGGGTGGTCACTGCACATGAGGTGCATTGGCTGGTAATCAAGCCAGGCCTCTTGTATGAAGGGGAAAGTTCTACCACTGAACCACCAATGACCTCAGGAGCAAACTGACCACTAGCTGGCCCCTAGGACAGTGCACTGGCTGGGAGGAATTGCAGGTCTAAACCAAGAGCAATACTGACACTCTAAAATCACAAACCAAAGGCAGGATCCTGCATTATAGCAAAGTAGCCACTGGCAGGAAAAAGACAACAAGTTGTGTATCAAGCCCTCATTTAATTTCTACTGTGACTGCAATGAAGGAAATACTTGTATTTATCATCAGGCCAAACAGACTGCTTAAATAAGAAATAGAAAGCTTACATGAAAAGTATGTACTTGGATTTTATGGGAAACTCCTCTCTGGTGAACTTATACTCAGGGAAAATCTGTTTATTCTGAAGTAAAAGGGAAGTCTCCCCTAATTATGAAGGACCACGTGCACCCAAAGAAAGGAAGTCAATGACAGTATCCCAATGCATGTTGTATCTAAACTAAATACAAAAGTAGCTTTTTACCATTGCATGCAAATGATGTCTGGAAAAGAGCCTAGTTTGCATAATTGCACAGCTGTGGGCAGCCCAGCTTCCAAAATTCAGGAGCCGTCTTGATAGCGCACGTCCAACTCAGAAAAGGGTTAATTTCAAAAGCAGCCACTTTCCTACACAGGCGGAGGCAGAGAGCCATCATCAATGTTTAATCAATCAATAGGCATTTATTCCTGTGATATAAAGTTTACATTACCTCCATCTGGAGCAAGAGAAGGAATAAGGAAGGAAATCTGTCAAAAGCAAAATGACTTCTTGTTAGCTTTGCTCCTGTAATTTCAGTTAAACCTAGTGTGTGTGTTAATCTTTTTTATGACTTAAATAAAGCAATAGAAAGTGATTATACTTTAACCCTCTTGTCAATTTCTCCAACATGTTAATCTACACCCAACAATTTAGAACATGTTGGCGGATCAGCTGTCAGATTTCTGTCTCCTGACAGGATCAGATAATTATCTGGTTACTCTGTAAATTTTAGATCTTTACCAGGAGCCCTGGTGGCACACTGGTTAAGTGGCCAACTGTTAACCACGAAGTTGGCAGTTTGAACCCCTCGGTGGCTCCAAGGAAGAAATAGGTGGCAGTCTGCTTCTGTAAAGCTCTAGCCTTGCAGACCTTGTGGGGACCTTCTACTTTGTCTGATAGGGTCACTATGAGTCAGAACCAATGTGTTTTTCACATCTTTACAATTCATTAAAATCTCTAGTTGTAGATTTGTCATGCCGTCTTCTTCTGAAAGAGGGTGCATACAGTTAACACACTGGGTTAATACGAAAGGTCAGTGGTTTGTTCCTACCCAGAGGTGCTGCAGAAGAAAGACCTGGTGATCTACTTCTGAAAGCCATCCAAGTTAAAACTTGGGAATAATGATGGTCTGATCCATAATTGGTTGGTACAAGGGCAACATTTTGTTCCATTGTACATGGGCTCCACCTGAGCTTGAGGAGGAATATTCAGTGCTATTGGCTCCAACTCATAGATTTCTAAGGAAAGAAGCCAGCCAAGCCAAGTGCCGTCGAGTCGGATCCGACTCATGGCGACCCTAGGAAAGACTCTTTAATAAAGATCTCCTTATTCCACTGGAGGAAACTCTGGTGGAATAGCGGTTAAGTGCTACAGCTGCTAACCAAAAGGTCGGCAGTTCAAATCCACCAGGTGCCCCTTGGAAACTCTCTGGGGCAGTTCTACTCTGACCTCTAGGGTCACTATGAGTCAGAATCAACCCAGTGGCAGTGAATTTGGTTTTGGTTTGTGCCAGTACAATTTCCACTTTCCTGTCTGTGATACCAAAGACTTCCACAGCAAAGCTTGTCTCCAGACCTCCTACACTTTCCGTGGCACACATCTATTGTGGGTAGAAACCCTCTAGGTAGAAAACAGAGAGCTGCTACCGTTCTGCCTGAGTTCTCAGATCAACCAGAGGCAGTTTAAGGTAATAAACAACAACAGTTCTCATCATAACAATTTCTATTTAGTTCAGGACTGAGTGGACAACCTTAGAATGCAGCAGAAAACCTGTATGTATTAACGAATAGTAAATGGTCACACCCAAATGGAAAGTTAAACTGGATTTCACGATCTCAACTACTGTTCACCTAATTGTTCCACCTCTTGCTGTCAGTATTTCCTACCTTCTTTTGACAGGCTGCTAAACCACTGAGCAAACTTTCCATGCACAGCAAGTCCCTCCTGCAGCTCTACTCCAACCTAGATTTAGCACCACAACGAGGGACAATCTGAGGTACCCAAAATCTGGAGTGTGGATTCTGGATGTTCAGCAACTCTTACATTATGAGTGTCTCAGTTATCTAGTGCTGCTGTGAGAGAAATACCACACGTTGATGGCTTTAAAAAAGAGAAATTTTATTTTGTTACAGTCTGGTAGGCTACAAGTCCAAATTCAGGGCATCAGCTCCAGGGGAAGAGCTTCTCTGTTGGTTCTGGAGAAAGGTCCCTGTCATCAATCTTCCTCTGGACTGGGAGCTTCTGAGTCTCAGGGACCTCAGGTCCAGAGGACACGCTCTGCCCCTAACATCACTTCTTGGTGGTGTGAGGCCCCTGACTCTCTGTTTCCCTTTCCTTTAGATCCCAAGATATTGTCTCAAGGCACAATACAATCATAGGCCTTGAGTCTTGTACACACCAACACGACTGTCACCCACCAGGATTTACAAGATACAGGAACATGATAAAATAGGAAGGCTCACACAATGGGGAGAATAGGAACATCAGCAGTAGGCATACACAAATTGCTACACATGTTTGCAGGGGGACACAATTCAATCCATGGTATTGAGGGTCCCACAAGTTGTCCATCTGGGCATGTTCACAGCACGAGCTGCAGCCTTGCAAAGCCACGTGGGCAGTGGTTTTATCTGGGATGGATCCTCCTGGGAGATGCAGTAACCAGCCAGAGTACAGTTCATGACCAGCGCCCAGGACATTTTACATTTCTTAGTTTCTCTTTCTATCAACTTAATTCAAATTCTAAGCTCCATATCCCACTGACCAGGAGCCCTGGTGGCACAGTGGTTAAAGTACTCAGCTTCTAACTGTGTAATCCTCAGTTCAAAACCACCAACTGTTCTGTGGGAAAAAGATATGGCAGTTTGCTTCTGTAAAGATCTGTAACCTTGGAAACCTATGGGGTTGCTATGAGTGGGTATCTACTCAACAGCAGTGAGTTAGGTTGGGTTTTTGGCATCCCCTAGACCAGTGGAATAGCTAGTCTCAGTCATTACTGGAGTGCCTCACCCCAGGTCATGCAGAGAAGGCCCTAGATCTTACCAGGCGAGTCGCTGTTGAATCACCTCTGGCCCATGGCCACCCAATGAGTGTTGGAGTAGAACAGAACCCCACAAGGTTTCCAATGGCTGATTTTTCAGTTTTCTAGGAGTCTCTTCTCAGGTACCTCCAAGTAAACTTAAATCTCCGACCTGTTGGTTAGCAGCCGAGCAGGTTAACCACCGCTCCCCTGGATCCTCAGCAGCTCTAAACATCGAAGACAGCCCACTGGTCAAGAGATCTGAGAGACACACACAGAGTACAGCTGGAGTCTGTTCCAGCCCTGTGCAGTATGGCACATGGGCTGCTCCTGTTTCAGTCTTGAGGCTCACAGTATCTTTGGCAAATAATAAGTCCCTGCCTAAAAGGTCCACCATGCAGTCACCCCTTCTGAGGTGTACCCCCTCCTTTGGACACCTGCCACTGAGGGGTAGACGGTCCCTGTTACCGGTGAAACTCGTCGACCTCAACCCTCTCCAGCCAGGTAAAAGGTCTCTTCCTCTCTCCTCCCGAGGCTCTCAATAGCCCTCCCAGCTCTCCCTTCCTCTTCTGGTGATACTTAATCTCATCTCAGCTTGTCATCATTCTTCTTAGCTGCCTTTCAATCTGTTGCAATTCATGGTGATCTCATGTGTGCTGAATAGAACTGCTCCAAAGGACTTTTAAGGCTGTGCCTTTGGAAGCAGACCGCCAGACCTACGTTCTGATGCACCTTTGTGTGGATTCAAACCCCCAACCTTTCAGCTAGTAGTCAAGCACTTAACTGTTTGTGTCACCCAAGAATGCCATCACCTGAGCTTCAAATCCCAAAGCCCACTGCTGTCTAGTCAAATCCAACTCATAGTGACCCTATGGACAGAGTAGAGCTTCCTCATAGAGTTTCTAAGGAGCACCTGGCTGATTTGAACTGCAGACCTTTTGGTTAGCAGTCATAGCACTTAACCACTCACCACTGGGTTATCCTGAGCTTACACTCCTATCGAAAAATCAGAAACAGTTTCTGTTTCCCCTCCCACTACAAACCTCTCTTGAGGCAAGGAAGGCAAGCCTCAGCTTTCTGCTTTAAGTGAGAAAGATGTAGATGACCTGGAGAAGGAAACAAAACTGAAATGTCAGAAAACTATCCAATCACAGTGGTATCATAAACAAGGATGGGGCAAATTTCCATTGATTTCTTGGCCTAAGAATTGGGTAGGATCAACTCCTTTGAGAGGAAAGTAATAGGAGCCACAGTCAAGATATATCAGCTCCAGAGATACCAGCTAAGTATAAGACTCATGGAAGAATTATGATGTCACAGGACAGTACTCCCAGGTGCCTCCCCACTCATCCTGCACTTGGGAGAACTTCTGGACAGAGTCTCATACGGCTTGGGAGTAGGAGTGGACTGAAAGGATACCAAGAAACAAACCAAACACCAAGTCAAACTCCTACTCATAGCGACCCAAGAAGGCAGAGTAAAACTGCCCCATAGGTCCTCCAAGGCTGTAAATCTTCACACAAGCAGACAGCCACATCTTTTTCCCACAGAGCAGCTGGTGGCTACAAACCACCGACCTTTGGAACAGCAGCTGAACACTTAATCACCATCCCCCAAATCAAAACAAAATCCCCCACCATCAAGTCAATCCCAACTCAAAGTGACCCTGCAGGACAGAGTAGAACTTCCCTATAAGGTTTCCGAGGACAGCCTGGTCGATTCAAACTGCCAATCTTTGGTTAGCAGCCATAGCACTTAACCACTATGGCACCAGGGTTCCCACGACACCACTAGGGCTCCTTTAAGGTAGAATAAGGAAAATGAATGATTGAGTCACAATACTAAAAGCATAGAAGGCATGTGCAAACACCAGATCGGCCAACTTCAGGGCCTACAACCCTGCTGGATATTTGGAAAGAAGTTGCCCTTCAGTGGCTAAAGGGATGGCCAGGCTGGTGCCAGCAGGGGCATGGAGGATGAAGAGAGAAGTCCTGCAACAGGCCAGGGTCAGTGCCCAGAGCTGGCTCGAGGGGACTCTCAGGACCCTCTCAACCTAGGGGTCCATGAGAGCGAGGTATACACAGGGATGAAATACAAGGACATACCACAGGACAAAGGAGAAAGAAGACAGCAAGGAAAACATGTCCCTCACTCGGAGAACCGAGGGCTTCCATCTCCTGGCGCCTGTACCTGGAGGTTCTGGTGCAGTCTGCACCTACAGTCATTTGTCACCATCCACAGGACTTCTCCTGGGTGGCCTGCCAAACTGGTATTGCCCAGAACACTTGAGTTACACTCTCCAACACAAGTAAAAGCCTCTTACTACTGTAAGAAAGCAGTTAATCTTCTTAAATGACAAGGTATCTCAGTCCGGTGGCTTTGTGATGTGACTGAGATTGAATTGAAGCAAATGTTGACAGAAAAGGAAGCCGCGATGAACAAATTCATTAATTCAGTGACAGCGCACGGTACTCCTCAATAAATGTTTGTTATTGCTGCTGATGATGATAATTAGAATCCTGTTTATAGATGGATTGTCATGTATAATCTTTTCATAACTATCTTGGTTCTTATGCCTTGATGAGAACTATCATTACGTGTAAATATTGACTAAGGCCGAGTCTTACACATACTATCAAAAATAAAGTTTATGATCTCCTCCTAACCAAGAGCAATCAACTAAGCTGAACTAAAGGGACCTCAGCTCAAAGGAACAACTGCTAGCTTTGAAACTGGACATGCAGACACGATCCTAAATCAATACACATGGTCTTTGTTTTCCTCACACTTTATAGATAATTTGGGCTCATCTGGAAGCCCTATTGGTGCAGTAGTTAAGAGCTTGACTACTAACCTAAAAATCAATGATTCAAACCCCTCAGATGCTCCTTGGGAACTCTATGGGCACAGTTCTACTTGCCCTCCTGGGTTGTTATAAATCAGAATCGACTCAACTGCAGTGAGTTTGGTTTTTGGTTTGGGCTCATTGGGCAGAAATTTTGTGTGAAAATTTTGATACTTTTTCATCATTCAGGGATGATTCAAAAGACAGGAAAGAAAGAAAAGACCAAATTGGATGTCAGAAGAGACTCTGAAACTTACTCTCAAGTGTTGAGTAGCTAAAGCAAAAAGAAAGGAATGATGCAGTAAAAGAACTGAACAGAAGATTTCAAAGGGCAGCTCAAGAGAACAAGGTAAAGTATTATAGCAATATGTGTAAAGAGCTGGAAATAGAAAACCTAAATGGAAGAGCACACTCTGTGTTTCTCAAGCTGCAAGAACTGAAGAAAAAAATTCAAGTCTTGAGTTGTAACAATGAAGGATTCTACAGAGAAAACACTAAATAACTCAGAAAGCATCAAAAGAAGATGGAAAGAATACACAGAGGCATTATACCAGAAAGAACTGGTCGATATCCAACCACTGCTAGAGGTCACATATGATCAAGAACCAAAGGGACTGAAGGAAGACGTAGAAGCTGCACTCAAGGAGTTAGTGACAAAAAGCTCCAGAAATTGGTGGTATATCAACAGAGATACTTCAACGAACTAGCACTGGAAGTGTTCAGCTGTCTATGCCAAGAAATTTGGAGGACAGCTACCCGGCCAACTGAAAGAGATTCATACTTACGCTCTTTCTCAAGAAAGGGGATCCAACTGAATGCTGAAATTATAGAACAATATCATTAATACCACAGGCAAGTAAAATTTTGCTCAAGATCATTAAAAAGTGATTGCAACAGTGTGTTGACAGGGAACTGCCAGAAATTCAGAAGATTCAGAAAAGGACGAGGAACTAGGGATATCATTGCTGATGTCAGGTGGATCTTGGCTAAAAGCACAGAATACCAGAAAGATGTTTACTTGTGTTTCATTGACTGTGCAAAGTCATTGAATTGCATGGATCATAACACATTACAGATAGTGTTGCAGAGAATGGGAGTTCCAGGACACTTAATTGTGTTCATGAGGAATCTGTCTATGGATCAAGAGGCAGTCATACAAACAGAACAAGGGGACACTGCATGGTTTAAAGTCAGGAAAGGTGTGCTTCAGGGTTGTAATCTTTCACCATACCTTTTCAAGCTGTATGCTGAGCAAATAATCCAACAAGGTGGATTATGTGAGAAAGAATTTGCACTACACGGATGATATCCCCTTGTTTTCTGGAAATGAAGAAGATTTGAAACACTTACTGATGAAGATCAAGGACCACAGCCTTCAGTATGGATTGCACCTCTCAACGTCAAGAAAACAAAAATCCTCACAACTGGACCAGTAAGCAACATCATGATAAATGGAGAAAAGACTGAGGTTGTCAAGGATTTCCTTTTAGTTGTGTCCACCATCAACACCCATGGAAGCAACAGTCAAGAAATCAAAAGAAGCATTGAACTGGGAAAATCTGCTGCAAAGGATCTCTTTGAAGTGCTGAAAAGTAAAGTCATCATCTCAAAGGCCAAGGTGCACCTGACCGAAGCCATGGTATTTTCAATCATATTATACGCACAACAACTTTGAATGGTGATGCAGGAGGAGAATGGTGAACGTACCATGAACTGTCAAAAGAACAACCAGATCTGCTCTAGAAGAAGTACAGCCACAATGCTCTTTGGAAGCAAAGACAGCAAGATTGTGTCTCACATACTTTAGATATATTGTCAGGAGGGGTCAACCCCTGGAGAAACACATCATGCTTGTTAGAGTGGAGGATCAGTGGAAGAGAGGAAGGCCCTCGATGAGATGGATTGACACAGTAGCTGCAACTATGGGCTTAAGTATAAAAATGATTATGGGCATGGCACAGGACCTGGCAGTGTCTCCTTCTTTTGTGAACAGGGTTGCTATGAGTCAAAAGAAACTTGACACCATTGAACAACAACCTTAACAGTACTGATTAGGATATCTAGTGGCAAAAGTCCTTTCCCTGATTCAGCCCCCACAGAGTAACAGAGGGAAGATGGGAAGTCAAAGTTTCCAGAAGGTTCAGTGAGCCTGTAACTCTTCGAATATTACCCACTGGAATTTCCCTAGGAATAGAGTGGGAACTCATCACTTAGAAGACAATTTTGTCCTTAGAATATATATATTTATCTTTTCTAAATGTAAGCCAAAATCAGTAAGAACCGAGGTGCTAACCTGAGTTTAGTTCCTGTCAGGCATTCTTCCATGTTTCTTACTAATTTTCAACAGAAAGTTAATCATTGAATGGATATAGAAACTGCATTCCTTCAGATACTTCCCTCTACCCACTCCCAACCCAAACACACACACACACACACACACACACTCTTTACTAATTTGTAATGATTTACCAGAGGGAAATGGATTGTAGAATACTATTTGTAAGAGAGGATTAACTCCCTTTTTTTTTACATTAGTAAATCAGGCAATAACTTTAAAAACAAGTAAAACTCAAACCCAGACTCACATTTTGCCACTAGTTCCCATCGATTGTTGTTAGGGGACACTGAGTCATTTTCAGTTCACAGTAACCCCATGTGACACAGTAGAATCACTCCAAACCATTTTCTAGGCTGTAGTCTTTACAAGAGCTGATCACCAAGTCTTTCTCCCTCAGAGCCACTGGTCAGAGCAACACTACATGATGGAGTAGAACTGCTCCAAAAAGTTCTCAAGAGGGGGCATTAAGAAAAGGGTAAATGGCCTATTCCATAGAAGAATCCTGATCAAAAGGTAGAAGTTGCTGAACAGAATTTCAAATTTGCATGGAATGCAGACTTTCTGGTGCCAAGCTGGTAAAGCCCCCAAAGGAGTGCCCTGAGATCAACTTTAAACTCCTGACCAAACATATCTTCCAGAAGTCTTCTTTAAACCAAACGATAGTTTAGTTCAATTGGTGAAGCATGTCTGCCTTGAGTACTGTGCTCTTTTGATGAACTCTTTTAGTGGGGCCAAATTCACAACAGCAATTTGACAGGTTAGATAGATAGGATGTTTATGGGTCAGTGAGTTTATGTTAAAGTAGGAGGAACCATGCAAAAAAGGAAGATGAGAATGGCTGCAAAATTTGCAAAATGTATTCAGTGTTACTGAACTGTACATGTACAAATTATTGGACCAGTATATGCACAAATTAATTATACGTATTTTTAAAAAGGGACAAATGACCCAAACCAGTGGTAGGTGCTGCCCCATCAGCCCCCCAAAGGTCAGATGGAACAAGTCACACCTCAGGGGTCTCCAGGTTGGGAAGCAGAAAAAGCTAGCAACTCTGTCTGAGAAGAAAACAAACACAAACAAAATCCATTATTACCAAGTCGATACTGACTCACAGTGACCCTACAGGACAGAATAGAATGGCCCTATAGAGTTTCCAAGGAGTGCCTGTCGGATTTGAACTGCTGATCTTTAAGTAGCACTTAACCGCTCTGCCACTAGCTTCTGAGAAGACAATGAGGATACAAACAAGCTGACCTCCAGGAGGTCACAAGCCATCAAAAGACCAGGCAATGCAGCCAGGGACAGGAAACTCAAAGCCTCAACAAGATGGAAGCTTAATTCTACATCAAATTACAATAGTCACCTAATTGCAACTGAGTCAGTTCTGACTCCTGGGGGCCCTATGTGTGTTGCAGGAGAGCTGTACCTCACAGGATTCTCAAATGGCTGATTTTTTTTGAAGATCAGCAGGTCTTCCATCCAAGATGCCTCTAGATGGACTCCAATCTCCAACCTTTCAGTAGCAGCTGAGCGGTTAACCATTTGTGCCCCCTGGGACATACATAAAGCTAGGTTGATACAATTTTAGTAAAAGAAGCAACCCTCATCCTATCCAATCACCCACTAACAAGCAGACAGGGGGCTCATGAAAAGACACCAATTATTGTCAAGTCGATTCCAACTCATGGCAACCCCACAGGTGTCAGAGTAGAAGTGTGCTCTATAGGGTTTTCAATGACTGATTTTTTAGAAGTAGATTGCCAAACCTTTCTTCTGAGGCACCTCTCAGTGGGCTCAAACATTCAACCTTTGGATCTGCAGCTAAGTGTGTTATCTATTTACACAACCCAGGGAGTCCCTGTGAAAAAATAAGAACAAGAAAAGGACCATAACTTCTTTGAAGTGTAGCACTAGCAAATTTGCAATTTGAGGTCAATAGCTTCCAGATAAGTCCAAGTCAGCGGTATGTATAGATGGAGGAATCTGAGGTGTGGAACAAGCTGAAGTTACTGACTTCAAAGAAAGTAACATGTCACCTTATAACAATGCTATTTTGTACTGCACTGTTGGTTTGATACTGAATTGTATGTTTATGCATAACCTATAAGTTTTTACCCTTTAAAGTTTTTAAGTTGATAGGTGTAAGTGGCAGGATGTTTTGTCTTCTTCTTCATGCAATGTTTGGGTCATTGCATACAGGATGTACCCCCTTCTAGGACCCGTCAGAAAAGCTCTCCAGCTCCATCCACGAATAAGATTTGGAAGGGAAGGACTGGTGAGGAACTGTGGGGCCTGTGGGGAGAGGTGAAGAGACA